>OX327709.1:10027500-20027500 GCA_946807835.1 Ailanthus altissimus | reverse complement strand
CCGAGTTATTACTTTCAGTCTTTGTTGCACCAACTAGCCTATATTGGCCTAGGTTTTCTTGCATAACATAGTCATGGAAAATATCTGAACTTTAATATATGCGCAGCAGTGTATAAAAAGTTTTTTTTGAGTAAACACCCACATACTTAATGGTAGTGCTTTCACTTCAAAACCAAATGGAGCTTGCGACTAATACGAAGATGCCGATTAATAATATGATGCTCTCAGAACATGAAAAATCTATGACAGCAGAGCACCTATTTACCTGTTAAGGAACCAACAAAAATAACTACAGCAAAAGAAAAATCCAAATAGGAAAATCACATCTTCATGCATTAGAAATAAGGTCAAGATCAGAGCTAATAATTGGTTTGAATACACTAGTAAATATGAGGAAATATTTGATATGAAAATCGAGTGGGGGTCAGCCAAAGCATTTAGATTGTCTTTGACAACACTCTAGAGTTGTTCAAACTAGAATTTGTCATATCAAAATAGCTGAAGCTTTGTTACTCTCAGAAAATTCAATCGTCTTTGTCACCTAATCGACCAAACACCCTTTCTTCATCCCATATATATATATAAATTCACTGAAGCTTGAAGCTGCTCAAACCAAAACTTGCCATTAGAAAATATTGAAAATGGGTGCTTCTCGTTTTCAATCGCCAGCAACTTTATGTGTTTTGCTGTTCTCTTTAACAACATGGCTTCTCCTTCCTGGGTTTGCTCTAGCTAGCATAACCAGGCACTACAAGTTCGATGTATGTGTCATATCATCATATATAGCCTTTGCATGGAATGTTGGGATTGCATTTTTTATTCAAAGCACTTTTTAGTAACTGTCTTGTTTTATTTTTGTAGATTAGGTTGCAAAATGTGACACGACTGTGCCACACCAAAAGCATAATTACAGTAAATGGGCAGTTTCCAGGGCCTCGCATTGTTGCTAGGGAGGGTGATCGTGTTATTATCAAAGTGGTTAACCATGTCTCAAACAACATCTCAATCCATTGGTATATATAAAATTGCTGCCAGTGTTATATGTTTGTTGTCAGAAAGTATTTTTGAATCAAGTTTCCTTAAAAATTGCTTCTTGCGATTTTTTTTTTCTTTTTCAAGGCATGGCATTCGACAGCTACAAAGTGGGTGGGCTGATGGGCCTGCATACATAACTCAGTGCCCCATACAAACTGGCCAGTCTTATGTGTACAATTTCACCATTATTGGACAAAGAGGGACTTTATTTTGGCACGCTCATATATCATGGATTAGAGCCACTGTCTATGGCCCCTTTGTCATTCTCCCCAAGCGTGGAGTGCCTTACTCATTTCCCAAACCATGCAAAGAAGTCCCCATCATATTTGGTAATTACTAATCAAATCAACAGTCTAATTGAAATGGAGTAATTGTAATCAATTTTTCCTCTTTGGCATGGCGTTTAGTTACTGACAGATGTTAAACTACAATGCTGAAATTGCAGGAGAGTGGTTTAATGCAGATATTGAAGCAATTATCAAGCAGTCTCTGGCAACTGGCGCAGGTCCAAATGTATCTGATGCTTATACCATCAATGGACTCACAGGCCCGTTGTATAATTGCTCAGCCAAAGGTATTATCACTTGTTTTTCAGCAGCTTATTACTTACTTTGTACAACATGTTGAATTTAGCATACATATTCCACTGGCATTAATTATATGAATTTGATCACTTGGTAATGCAGATACATTCAAGCTCAAAGTGAAGCCTGGAAAAACTTACCTTCTGCGTTTGATCAACGCAGCACTCAATGATGAACTTTTCTTCAGTATCGCAAATCACTCTGTTACGGTAGTTGAAGTAGATGCCATTTACATTAAACCTTTTGAAACTGACACACTTCTCATTACTCCAGGACAAACCACAAACATTCTTCTCAAAACCAAACCCTTTTACCCAAACGCCTCTTTCTTCATGCTTGCAAGGCCATATGCAACTGGCCAAGGCACATTTGACAACTCCACTCTTGCTGGTGTCCTTGAATACGAAGCTCCCTCAAAATTTTCCCATTCTCATCCAATCTCAATAAAAAGATTGCCATTGTTTAAACCAACTCTGCCTGCTCTTAATGACACTGCTTTTGCTTTCAATTACACAAGGAAACTTCGAAGTTTAGCAAATGCTCAATACCCAGCAAACGTTCCTCAAACTGTAGATAAGCGCTTCTTCTTCACTGTAGGCTTAGGATCAAACCCTTGCCCCAAAAACCAAACCTGCCAAGGACCAAATAATAGAACTAAATTTGCAGCTTCTGTGAACAACTTTTCCTTTATACTTCCAACAACTGCTCTTCTCCAAGCTCATTTCTTCGGACAAAAAGGCGTTTACACAACAGATTTTCCGAGTGCTCCCTTGATAAAATTTAACTACACGGGCACCCCACCTAATAATACAAACGTGATGAATGGAACCAAAGCTGTAGTGCTTCCGTTTAATGCAAGTGTAGAGCTAGTAATGCAAGATACTAGCATTCTCGGCGCTGAGAGTCATCCTCTCCATTTGCACGGTTTCAATTTCTTTGTTGTTGGGCAAGGTTTTGGAAACTTTGATCCCAACAAAGACCCTGCTAACTTCAATCTCGTCGACCCTGTCGAAAGGAACACCTTTGGCGTGCCTTCCGGCGGCTGGGTTGCCATCCGATTCCGAGCAGACAACCCAGGTGAGAAGTACTTTTCATAGCATACTGAAAACGGGCCATCATTTTTGGAAATTTTAATAACCGCAGTTACAACGAAAATTTTAAAAACATTCGTGGAGATGCAAAAGTAGTAATGATAATTTTCATGTCATACTTTTTAGGTGTATGGTTCATGCATTGCCATTTTGAAGTGCACATCAGCTGGGGTTTGAGAATGGCCTGGATTGTTTTAGATGGAAATCTTCCCAATCAGAAGCTGCCTCCTCCGCCGGCGGATCTTCCCAAGTGTTAGATTTAATTTTCTCCATCGTCGATTCACTTTCTCCGCTCCGCACAGAGAGTAATTTTCAATTGTAACTTACTTGGCCCTTTCAAGTTTCGGGCACCGCCCTTTTCATGTTTCATGCGTTATTTTGTTTAAAGAAGATTCTTTCTTTCTTTCTTTTAGCTAGTTTTTTGTTGTAAATTTGTAATAGTAACGATTCATGAAATGGTCGTTGGTCTCTCCTGCGCCAGCGCTTTGGTAACATAGACAGAATTATTCCTAACGTCATTTTCTTTTTTGAGCAAACGTAATTTAGTAAATTAGAAACTAAAAAATGGAATTGCGATTTTGTTGATTCAGTTCTTAACAATTAATTAGTTAAATTTTTTTTTAAAAAAAAAACGTTTTTATTCCTTTCTCTGATTAGTTGAATTTTAAAAATCATAATGGCATTCGTTCATACTCACAACACATCTTAGCTGAATGACCTAAATACAAGGTGCAATTATAAATTAAATGGAAAATGTTATTTTGCTCCCTAATTTAATTCATATACATTAATTAAGTTTTTATTTTTTTAATATATATCATGTTTTCCTTGTCGTTATAAAATATCTATCTAAAAGTTGCTTTTTTGAAGATAAGAAGGTACTTATGACGAGAGGTATTCGATTGAAGGTAAAGAAAAGGAGACTCGTTAAAAATAAAAATAAACAAATTTTTCCATCACTGTCGTCGCCATAAGCATCATCATCCTCTTCATCGTCTATGACTTACTCATTCTCATACTCCTCCTCCTCCTCCAATGCATGAATATTGGAGCAGCCACTTGCACAACTACTTCTTCCATCTCACTCAACAAACTTCTTTATCAATTTCACACACTTCTTTGTTGAACTCTGATTTTTTTTTTTTTTGCTTTGATGGTAGGTACTATGCCCATACTCATGTCTTATATGAATGATGTAGTGTGTTATCTTTGAATCCATTGTTGTCCTAATACAAACATTGCATATCTACTTTCAGATCAAATGATCATGACTAGCGGGTCAGCCTTTGATTCATTTAAGTGAGAGAGAAATGGCAGTGGTGGGGTATCTAAGGGTCGACGGAACTCGTGAAGTTGATATGCATGTATGTTTTGTGGGGAAGAAAGGTTAGTATTGGTGTTGTTAGGACTTCATAGGTCCAGTCTTAAAAGCTAAACGAAGTTGAAGAGAAAACATGAGGATGACAGCTTGTAGGAAGCACTGAAAGACTGCTATTTTTCTTCCGATCCACTGTTATTGTTTTGAAGCCTAAGTCCCGGTAATTGGACTATAAAAAGTTGATTAAAAATTATTGTTAATCTTAAATGAATTAAGATTTTATATCCTAAGTAAAATAAAATTTTATAAATTAGTATCTTAATTTATATTATAAGTGAAATAAGATTTTTTAAACAAAATTTCACTAAATTTAAGAATAACTTAAGACATCCAAAGTATATATAAAGGGTTTCAATTGACTTGTAAATACATCATAAAAATTCTTAGTGATATTTTAGTGATCACAATAAATCTTAGTAATTTTTTATGATTTTTAGTGAGAGAAAATCATATATTACAAGTGAGAGCAATTTAAAGAGTTCTTTGTGAGTTCTTTCTTATAAAATGCATATTTTGTGATTGCGTTGTGATTTAATAATAAGAGATTGAAATCTTAATCCCCTGTGGACGTAGGTAATTTGTCGAACCATATAAATTCTGTGTGTTTTCTTCTACTTTTTTTTCTCTACTTTATTTTTAATTACTTTGTAACTGCATTATATACTTGAGATTATTGCTTCCGCTTTAATATGGATAAATCTATATGATACTGCTGATTATTATATGTTTAAATTCCATTTAATTTGTTGCAATGTAATAATTGCTTTATAACTTTTTGGTAACAAGTTGTAAATGGATATTTATAGGGATTTTCAGCTCTATAAAGAAGCATCTCAACACCTTTTTCCCTTTTAAATTGATAATTAATTTAGTCACTTCTTGTAACTTTGTACAATATGTTTCTTTGGTTGAAGTTGGAAGATGAACATTCATTCCCTCTAAGATTAGAAGTACCATATTGCGGATATGATTTCTATTTATTCCTAAACCCAAATTTTGAAAAAAGTCGTTATCATTCTTTTTTGGTGTTGGCATAAATCATAAATTCAACAAAGATTGGGTTTTACTTTTTGCCACCCATTAAGCTACGAAGAATCCAAGACACTCCTTCTCAAGTTACTCAAATTTTGTTTTGTTTTTTTTTTATTTTTTAAATTCTTTTTTCACTTTTCTCACTCCTCATATGGTCTTACGTGAAACCTATATCCACTATACGAAGACTCAAATCCTGATAGATACTGAAGCCACGTACAACTTTATTAAGCGTGCGGAAGTGAAGCGTTTGGGACTTAATATGGAGATAAGGGTAGAATGCCTCAAATTTATGAACGTTGCAATCAAGCCACTGGATAGTGTGGTTCGAGTCAAACATACCTAAGGATATGGTGGTGGTGAGGTGAATTTTTGATAGCATATCTTGACGATGTTAATATGATACTTGGAATAGAGTTTTGAGGCAATATGATGTAGTGTCACTTCCTTGACGCAATTATATATGTATCTTATAAAAGGGACCTTGTATGATACCGACGGTAGATAAATTGAAGGGTGGGCGATCCAAGCCGAACATCAATATCAAACTTTTTTTTCTTAATGCAACTAAGAAAATATGTTAAGCGCAAAAAATGGACATATTTAGACACAATGTGGGGATGAATGACAAGGCAAAAGGAGGTGAGGATGAGCTACCAAAGAAGGTTATAGAAGTACTTGAAAAGCACAAAGGAGTTATACCAACTGTCATACTAAAAAAGCTACCACCAAGAAAGGCAATTGATTATGAGGGTGAGTTGAAGCTGGGATCTAAGCTTTCAATTAGAGTGTCATACTGAACACCTCAATCGGAGTTATGAGAGTTATGAGGATAACTCAAAGAGTTGCCGAGATCTAAGCTTTCAACTATATTACCATTCAACAATTCAAGGCATCATACAATGCATTTTTACAATATAAGATGTGGGTTAAAGACAAGCAATGAATTGTTAAGTATAATGTGAGGGGAATTAGTGATGAAGAATATACTTCTAACACAATATAATTCGACATGCCTACTTTATAAAGGCCTTGATTGTGGAGATGATGGGTAATTTTTTATTGTCAAGAGGGTTGACAATGCCTCGTATAAAGTAGGGTTGCCTTCGAGACAATAACTTCATCTGGTATTTTTTGCAAGTTGTTTGAATCCATACTATAGAGGTATAGAAGACACGAAGTAAAAGCCATAGAACTAGGCACTTTTAGAGATTTCTACATCTGATGATAAAGAGGTAGAGCTTATCCTTGACGAAAGGACGATACGGAAAAAGAATTACCCTCCGAATCTTAAGTACTTTATTAAGAGAAAAAAATTGTTCGTTAAGCATGCAACTAAGAACTCGAGAGAACATTGTGGTAATTTGAAGAATGAGGTGCACAAGTTCTAACGAAGATGCAAGGCATCACATGAATTTAGTAAAGAAAATGTAATGCCCCAAGTGTTCTCAAGCATTTTCTTGAACACTTGATATACAAAAAAGCTTCCTATATGCTACATGGGTTGATGAAAAAAATACATAGACTGAAGCTTCTAGAAGGTCCGTTGAGTTAGATGGAGATTCAGGCAAAGCCTATGACTTATAAGGGACATAAATCCTTATTTAGAAGGAGAATATTTTTTAAAATATATAGTGATATCTTAAAATATTCTCAAGCATATTTTCTTATCTTATACGTATGTCGTTAGATCGATATATTAGCATCTTAGATCATAACCATTGATTATAGAAAGCTAATAGTATATAAGAGGAAACTCTCATTTATAGAAATCAATCTTAGCTTGTATCTTTTTTAGTTAATAGAGAATAATTTTTTAAACAATTGGTGTGCGTATTTTTTATCTTTCTCTTTGTGTGGTATTTTTTAAACTATTTAGTACACAAAGTGTTTAAGGCTATATAGTTCTGAAATAGTCTATGATACTTATAAGCCACTTGAAGCAATAAGATTGGGTCGTTCATTGTCAATGAAGGAGAAAGATTTGAGATTTAAGGAAAACAAAAAAATAATTTAAAAAGAAAAGAGAATTAAAGAAAAAGAAAATAAATCAATTTTATTGACAAAAAAAAGCGAAAAAAAAGACTTATTTACCTTTAAAGAGAAAGAATACTCAGTTAAAGTTACAATATCAGGATTTTTTTTAAAAAAAAATTTCAAACATTAACGAGGTAAGGCTAATATTGTGAACTTTTTGATCTACTAGTTGAATATATAAGAATGATGAAGACTAGAAAATAGTAATTATAATTAAGAGTGGGGTTTCATATTTTTCTAGGAGTAGGATTTTTATTCTTCAAAAATCGATCCCTTATATAATGGATTACCCTTCTTTTTATAGGCATTGATATATTAGGTTATTGAGTCCCATCAAAATTAGAACACATCTTTATCGTCCTAATTTGAATTTATTTCAAAATTATGGGAGTACGATTTATCTAATAATCTTGAGATACTTTGAGACGAGAATAATTAGAGTAATAAGGTAGCATATCCCCCTAGCTTGGTCCTCAAACATTGAGTAGTCAACTCGGCATGAATAGGTTTCCAAGGTCATTATTTAATGCTGAGAACACTTTGGAGCCGAGGACTATTAGTAGGTCCTGAGAACGTTCCTCTGACGCTAGTGTTGCGCATTCTTTAATTCGTAGATTGGGCCTAGGATAGCCTAGTGTAAATGAGTTTTTTTGTGGGCCTTAAGAGAGATGTCTTCCAAAGATTTGAGCTGGGGAACCATTTGGTCATTTGGGCCTACTTAGATAGACTAAGTATAGACTGAGACCTTTAGAAAAAATAATGGTCCTTCAATTTTCAATATTAACTTATTGATCTTGGAAACTTTATTGTAGTTTTCGAACTAAGAAAAAATCCTTGGTTAGATTGAGCTTGGGATGCCCTTAAAGGTTTGGATAGTGCGAATCCTCAATCTTGATCCAGGAGAGTCCTTAGAGTCTTGTGAAATTGAGTATTTTCTTGTTCTAAATTTTAAATTTTGGCGATCTCTAATTAAATAATGGCATCTCTTCAAAAATCCATGTCACGTACTCATTACGCTTTACCAAAACCCAAAGGTTAGGGGTTACATTTATTGAGAACATAAATGTCTCTTCAACTCTTGGGTTTAATCTAGTGGCTAACACTACTCTTTAAGTGTCACATTAGTTAGATGGAATGATATTTCTAATTATGGGACTCTGAGCCATTCGATTATTTCAATGGTCAGATTTTCTTTTAGGATTTACTATAAATATAGAGTTTGGACCTTTTTTTTTTTATAGCTTTTTACATTCTAAAAAATCTAAAGAGAGAAAATGGCATTTGATTTTTAGAGACAAAAAGAACAAAATATTCTATAATAAATCTAGCAATCTTTTTTTCAATTTTGGCTTCATGTTCACAATATTTTTTCTTGTTAAATATTTTTCTAACTCTTCATTGAGTGCCAATAATGAGTTTTATCTAACTTTCTTTCTTTTTCATCTTGGTTCAATATGTGTTGATATTGTTAATGGTCATTTCAACTATATAGTTTATATGCATATATTTCCTTTGATGTTATGGTGGTCTAGGCCTTGTTGTGATTCTTCTTTGTTACATAATGTATTTATGGGAATTTTTTGTCTTTGTTTTTGAATGTGGGACTGTTGTTGATTAGTATTTGTGCTCGAGTTGGAATAATTAGCCTTATCCCCATATTATGTACTCACCTTAGTATTTCTTTAGAGACGAGGGCAAATAAAGTCCTAAGGTAACACATACCCCTAGTTTGGTCTTCAGATATTAAGTGGTCGGCTCAATATTTTGAGGTCATTAGTTGATGCTGAGAATATATTAGAAACGAGAATTATTAGTAGGTCTTGAGGATGTTCCGAGGATGATAATGCTAGCCTTCTTTGGTTAGTTCACTTGGGCCTAAGATGACCTAGTGTAGAAGGCCTTTGTTGTGGACCTTGGGAGAGATATATTCCAAAAATCTAAACTCAGGGTCTATTTAGTCATTTGGGTTTGTCCTGGATGGACTATACCTAGCCAAAGCCTTTGGGGTAAACAGTTTTAAACTATAAATTAAAGTAGATATGAGTGCAAATTCAACCATAAAGATGTATAATTATGTAACTATAAGAATCAAAACATCTCATTTTACACAGAAAAATGCTTGTTTCCTCCTTTGTTTGAACCAATTATGACATCCAACCTAAGTTATTTTTGGAATTCGATACAAATACAGTGAAATCATGAATCCCTCATGCTTTGGTACTCATTTCTAAAATAAAACGCAATTTGTAAATTAAACATATAAAATGCTATAGACTTTTTATTTATAACCTGTAAATTTACAGGGCTCAATGCCTCAATAAAAACTTGTTGAGATATCGGTTTGATTATAAATGATTCTGTAAATTACTCTTTATGATTCTTTTCTTTTTAGTGGTGTAAACAAATCCTAGAGATTAATTGTATGAAGTTGGTAGTTTGATTGAAGGAAATTGAAGAGATTAATTATAAGAGATTGGTTGCATAATTTTAAGAGATTAATTTTAGGAGGTAAACCCATAATTTGTGGGGATTCCTCTTTTATATAATCATGTACAGGCTCTTTGTAAAGGATGAATCAATGAAAAATATATTCTTTACTTATTTTCAAGTAAACTATATATATGTTATGATCTATCTCATGATTAACTATACATACATCTATTTGAGAATATATATATATATATATATATATATATGAAAAAAAAATATGATCACTTATATAATTTAAGTCTTGTGGCCCTAACCTCAAAATGTGAAAATGTTATATTACAAGAATTGTTGCAGCAAAGTAGAAAATTATGATAACGGTGAGAGCTTGTAGTTCAGTGAATGAATAAAATTTTAAAAATATTACACACAATTTACATAATAATAATATATTAATAGATACTACTACATAAATAACATATTTAATATAAATAATATATGTACACATTTGTATAAATATATATCATATAAATAATCATGAAATCAATATACTAGATAAAAATGAAACACATTTGAAAATTATAAGTTGTAATAACATCTGTTATGAAGCTTAGGCTGAATATTGAGGTAATGAATGCATGCAACAATAAGATACAGCAATGTAGTTGAACAAACAAGATACAACAATAGAAATTAAACAGCAGTAGTTGAAGAAGTGCAGCAACAGCAACAGGAACAGTTCAGAACAACAACAAAATGGTGCAGAAGCAGCAACAATAGCAGAGCAGAAACAACAATAGTAGTCAAAAGAAAAAAAAAAAAGGCATGCAAAAACGCACTGTTTGATGCAACACAAGGTAAGAATTGCAGTCTAATTTCCAGAATACAATGATTATTCTACTGCAAGGGTGTACTTCCAAGCGCAGTACACTAAAATAACAACATATTGTAGAAGTATTTGGACGAATTATTTATAAGAGAACAAACAAAGAGCATAATTAAAGACTCCATATTTATATTAAAGCTTAAGTGATTGTTAATTAAAAAAAATCAAATTGACTATTACAATATTAATTTCAAACAAATAAATGCAACAACAGTTAATTTCAAACAAACAAATACAACGGTAATTATATATATTTTTTAAATTTAAATAAAACAAATAAATACAACAGTTATAATTTGTTTAAATTCAAATAAAATAAAACTCGCTAACTAGTTTCTGAATCAAAATTTTGGAATGGGCGTTAAATTGGCTTATTCTCGCGTGCATAGACTTCTTTGGGTTTAGCTTGTTACCACTTAAAAGTACAATTGTCTATAAAAAAAAACCCTTTAAACCCATCATATCTAGTCCATAGAATTAAGAATTTGGAAAAATTATATATATATAGATAGATAAAAAGTAATGATTTAATAGATTATATAGTTTATTATTTGGTAAATAACACTATCACATAATATTATTTAGTCAATTTATAACGAGTCTAAGAGCTCTATAAATAATAAACTATATAATTTATTAAATTATTTTTCTTTCTTTCTCTCTCTCTCTCTATATATATATATAAAATAATTTATGCATAATCTAATATTAGAAATATAATATATACTATACAAAAATTAAAAACTACACTAAATTAGTACTCGAAAAAAATGTGACCTAATTTAGAAGAGTAACTCATACACATGTAGAACATGGGATTGTGGTTTAACCCAATAAAATTACTGCATTGCTTGTGCATACCAAAAGTAACGTGATTTAAAAGAAATGGTACATATTTAGTGATTTAAAAATAAATTTATGAATATAATTATTTTACATGTAATATTTTTATATCTAACATAATCATAAACATGATACAATAAATTCTAAAACATAATTAATTACTTACACATTTTAATTTAACTTATATGGATTATGCGCACAAATACAAGTAGTGTTTAATTACATATATATTATTACCATAACTATAATCATAAGAACGAGGCTTTTAAATGCGAGATCTAAAAACATATCTTTCTCTGATAATGGCATTAAGTACTTTATAGTTTGAGTCTTTAGAAGCATTGATAAAAATCGATAGTTTATTCTTAGAAGTATTGACATTTCCCTTTTTTTTTTCATTCTATTTATTGTAATGAATGGGGTGAAGAAGATTAGAGATAGAATTAAATATTTGTGACTAATCTTCTTTTCTCCTTTTTTTTTTTAAGAATTAAATAGAATAAAGGAAAAAAGAGAAAAAAAAAAAAGTGGATTCAACCTTAGCAAAATTTGGGTTCAGGCTCTAATTATAATTAAATTAATAATAATGCAGTTAAGAAAATGTGGCTAGAATAAGAGTATCATAAATGAATAAAATATTGTACTCAGATTAACAATATAATTAGAACTTAGTATATTATTTATTACTTACTATATTAATTGTAAAAAAAAAAATCTTTATTTTAGAATTTTATTTGTAGCTCTTAGCAACTTCTATTTTTTTTCTTATTTATTATTCGTTAATAAAAAAAAGTTGGGTGAATCAAAAACCTAAAAGGAGTTTCATGGCTAAGTGAAAATGAAACAACACCAACTTCGTTATATAGTGAATTCAACCGCCCAAAAACTAGAGGCACTTCTGTCTAAGTAATTAATTCCCATCTCCACCATCTGTTCATTTCACATCTTTTTGCATGATTTCAAATTCGAGTAGTGTGGTAAAGGATCTGCAACTTCAGGCAATCAATTTAAATTAAACTAAATTGTAATTGCAAATGAGCAATCTTGCTATGGATTCTGTGCAGGCAATCCACTCAACAACGAATTAGATAGTACTGTTGCCAACATCACCTATTGCTTTCTCAAATGTTTTAAGCGTTTTAGGCCAAAAACAAATAATAAAATGTCCAATAGCTGGTGTTGCAATACTAGAGAAGAAGGATTTTCTCCAATCAATAAGCAAGAAGAATTGGGTTAACATCAAAATCTGTTAGAAGCATATGTACAGTGAAGAACAACCGACAACAGTGCTAACAAATTAAGATGTTTTAACACCTTCTCCTTTGGCTTGATTACCAAGTATCTACGGTTGGAGAGATCGATTTAAGACTAGCAAGCTACCACATGCCCACAATTTTCCCTAATTACTCTCAAGTCAATCAATCAAATAACTTGTATTAAATAAAGTTGTTTTATTTCCCACTCAATCAATCGATTATGCTTACTATTACTTTTTTTGAGCTAGCTATAGGCACAATATAGTTGTTCCCTTTCACTGACAATAACACCCTCACTTTACCTTCAAGCTAATCACAATTGTAACTGGCTTGACTGACACAGACCCTCGGTGCCATTGTTATTGTTAATCTCAATCACTGATTGAATCATTGCAATAAGGGTAGTTTATAGAGTTGACGAAATTAAAAACCGTTAAAAAATTGATTAAGATAGTATTATCAGGCTTGGACAACACTCTAAAGTAATGCATGACCAGCAGCTAGTAGTCGGACCAAAATTGCAAATTGTTGCTCTCTCCAAATTATTCTCTCAATCTTCAGTCACCTAATTAACATACCCACTTTTATTTCTTATTATATAAACACCCTTTTGCTCTTTTTCTCTCCATCCGATCTTCTTTGTGTCATCTGAACTTATAAACTTTCCTTTGCCTCTTGCTAGTAGAAAATTATTAGAAAGAAATTAACAAAGCCATCGAAATGGGTCCTAACGTTCTTTTGCCTTCTGCCTTTTCGAGGGCCATGTTTCTTGCAATATTATGTGCTATGTGGATTTTGCCAGAGCTGGCTAGGGCAAAGCATGCTGGCATTACTAGGCACTACAAGTTTGATGTAAGTATATATGCTTTAATGTTTTAACCATTGCATATAGGTATGAGTGCAATTAAAGTTCATTTTTGACTCATTAATTTGTTTCTCTTTCTTTTTTCGATCTATTACAGATCAAGATGCAAAATGTAACAAGATTGTGCCAAACAAAGAGCATCGTGACTGTCAATGGGCAATTTCCGGGACCTCGAATCATAGCAAGGGAAGGCGATCGCCTCTTAATCAAGGTGGTTAACCATGTCAAGTACAACATCACTCTTCATTGGTACGAAACTTCATCTCCATTGGTTTTAGTTTATTCAAAATTTGTATCATAATTAACGTTGAATGAATTTTGACTTGGGAAATTAATTAAAACAGGCATGGAGTCAGGCAGCTAAGAAGCGGATGGGCAGATGGACCTGCATATATCACACAGTGCCCAATTCAAACAGGACAATCCTATGTATACAACTTCACCGTTACTGGCCAAAGAGGGACACTGTTTTGGCACGCTCACATCTCGTGGTTTAGAGCGACTCTCTATGGACCAATTGTCATCCTCCCCGAGCGACATGCTTCTTACCCATTTCCCCAACCCTTTAAAGAAGTTCCCATCATTTTTGGTAACTTCTTTCTTAACATAATTGAAATTATACACTTTTGTCATCTTCCTATTTTTAATGAATATTGTGTATTAATGAGTTTTGCCTTGAATTTTATAGGAGAATGGTGGAAAGCAGACACTGAAACAATCATTAACCAAGCTTTGCAAACAGGAGGAGCTCCAAATATTTCTGATGCTTTCACCATTAATGGTCTTCCTGGACCCTTGTACAATTGCTCAGCCAAAGGTACTTAAAATAAAGCCACTTTTTTGTCCACTTATTTTTTCCAACATTTGTGGAACTAATTTATATATCCAAACTACACGCATTTCATGCATGCAGACACATTCAAGCTCAAGGTGAAGCCTGGAAAAACCTATCTTCTTCGAATGATCAATGCTGCACTCAACGATGAGCTTTTCTTCAGCATCGCTAACCACACTTTAACTGTAGTCGAAACCGATGCAGTTTACGTGAAACCCATTAAAACCAAAATAGTACTCATCACACCAGGACAAACCACTAATGTTCTTCTCAAGGCCAAATCTAAGGCCCCTAATGCCACATTCCTCATCACTTCTAGGCCTTACGCCACTGGACCGGCGTCCTTCGACAACACCACAACAGCCGGAATTCTTGAATACGAGCAACCTTCTTCTGTCACCAAGAACAAAATCAAGAAATTCCCTCTCTTCAAACCAGCATTGCCAAAGTTCAATGACACAAACTTTGCCATGAAATTTACTAAGCAAATCCGTAGCCTGGCCACATCCAAATTCCCAGCTAAAGTTCCCCAAAAAGTTGACAGACGCTTCTTCTTCACTGTAGGGCTAGGGTTAAGCCCGTGCCCACAAAACCAAACATGCCAAGGACCCAATAACACAAAGCTGGCAGCTTCTGTTAACAATGTGTCTTTCGTTCAGCCAAACGTAGCTCTTCTACAAGCTCATTTCTTTAACAAATCTAGAGGCGTTTACACAACTGATTTTCCTGCCAACCCACCATTCAAATTCAATTACACCGGCACGCCGCCCAGCAACATTATGGTAAACAGCGGCACAAAAGTCGTGGTGCTGCCTTTTAACACCAGTGTCGAGCTAGTGATGCAGGACACGAGCATCATCGGTGCCGAGAGCCACCCTCTTCATCTCCATGGCTTTAACTTCTTCGTTGTTGGTCAAGGCTTTGGCAACTTCGACCCGAACAAGGATCCTGCCAAGTTCAACCTCGTTGACCCCGCTGAGAGGAACACTGCGGGCGTGCCATCTGGAGGGTGGGTCGCCATTCGCTTTCTCGCTGACAATCCAGGTGGGTTAATTGTTGTCATAGGAAAGATTTCTCTTTTTTTATTTTTCTCTCTAGCGACGATTAAGGATAAACTACTCTACTTGTTAGATGCAAACTTTGTGATTAAAAATAATCACAATATAATCCTTTTTTTAATTTTTTGGAGGGGGCCAAATTGCACCGTCTGATTAATTTGTTCTTATTTTTCTGATGATGAATAATGAGTAGGTGTTTGGTTCATGCATTGCCATTTGGAAGTACACACCAGCTGGGGCTTGAAGATGGCGTGGGTTGTCGATGATGGCAAGGGCCCCAAGCAGAAGCTGCCACCTCCCCCGTCTGATCTTCCAAAGTGTTAAACTTGATTTTGTCCCAAGATCCTTCTATAGCATTATTTTTCTTGTTATTTCAATTCTTTGCAAATTTTTATTTGTTTTTATACGATGATTGTTTTCAATTTTCATTATTTTAATCCCATTTCCATTGAAGAAGGTGGGTGGGATGTTAAGTATATATAGGATATACAATTGGCTTGTAGTAGTATTCAACTATTGATTGGAACAAAAAATTTTATATTCCCATCATGTTCTTTCCTTTTTCTCCAATAAATCTTACTAATAAAATTCCTCGGAACAGCTTCGGTTATATCTCATGATATAATTGAATTTTGAAGCAAAAGTTTGGAATGAATTTGTAAGAAGTAAATTATTGTTAAACGACAAAAACAAACTTTGCAATTAAGCAAATCTTTCATCACTCATAGTGACCTTATCTAGAAACCATATTAATTAGGTAAACATAGACTAAAAAATAAAATAAAAATAAAAAATTAAGAAAATGAAAACAAATATTCTGACGAATGTAACAAATAACATATCTGGCTATCTTCAAAAAGGTTAGCAGGGATCATAGTGAGGCTTCTCAAAAATGAGAAAGACCTCAAAAAAATAATTTAAATTAGAATGAGTCTAAACAAAACTATAAGAAGGAAGATCTTAAACATCTTGAATAATAAATCTTCTGAAGAGGAGAATTCCATCAAAGAAAACCATCACGACCAAGGGCCAAATCAGCCAACATATTAGTAATATTGTGTTTTGTTTATGGTCAAAATTGGTAATGTAATACACGTGTTTACCTTTATGCCAAGGTTAGTGGCAAAAAAAAGGTATAAACAAATGGTGAGGTGGTGGCTGTTTGTCAATATATATGTTATTTGTTTTGCCTCATTTATGATGAAGCAAATTGAAACAAAAGAATAAGAAGTAAAAGTTGAAACAGAAGAGAGAAAAGACAGAAGACTGAAAAAAGGGGAAGAAGATTAAAGAAGAAAGAAAAGAGGAATTTACAGAAAATGAATTTGAGTAGTTAAGCTTATGCCTAGTGATTTAATGGATAATAATTTTACGATTTTAAAATATTTATAATACATATTAGTATTAACGATATATTTTATACCTTATGTTATAAGAGGAGTATCGATAGCTGGTAAACTCTAAGATCCATAACCAATTTAAGATTAGTGCGTTTTTGTGAGTGAATAATTATATATATTTTTAATACAATTGTTTATAATTAAATTACACGTTATCAAATTTAGTTATAATTTATTTTAAACAGATAAATATTAAAGCTATTTAATATATTCATAAATATTTGTAGAATCTATTATAATATAACATATAATTATATTCAGTACAAAAATAATTATTTTAGGATAATTATACTTTTATGATATTTTATAATAGTAGTTTTTGAACCACCATATGTGTACCCTCCTCTTTAGTGTAGTTGCTCTGCGCATGGGTTAGACCAGTTTAGTTTGCTCTGCCCGAGTGATGCAGCATTCTGCTGGGTTAGACTAGTTCAGATCCTCCGCTCTGCTTGTGCGCGAGTTACTCCGTCATATTAAACTAGCTTTTTCTCGAGAACAAGTTTGGTGTAGTTTTCAGTATGTATATAGTATAAAAGGTATATGTTCCCAGAGCTACGTTACATTTATTTATCTTCAAAATAGATTTTATGATAGTTTACACTTTTAGATTTTCAGATCCCTAATATTATATTATGATTTTAGTTTTAGCACAGATTTTATGACAGCTCATACTTTTAGTACAAGTTTATTGACTACTCAGTATAAAATTTTATGATTATTTTATTTGACAGATTTATACGTGTATAATACATATAAAGTATATAATATTTTCTAATTATGTCCACTTGCTGAGCTACAAACTCACCCTTTTTCTTTTTTTTTCTTATTTTTTTCAAGTTGTCATAGGAATTCGTGCAGTGTGATACAGTCTTTTTATTTTGAGATTGTACCATGACACATATAGCTGCATGAGTGTCTCATTTTGTGTATTTGTATATTTGAGTACACATGTACACTTTTATTAAGGCACGTAGCCTCGTTGTATCAAATGCAATGAGTAAAGAGTATGTCAATCTCATGTCATCGTAGGATATATCTCGATTCTCAATAAGGACTCGGGTCAAATCCTGTCAAGTAAAACCTTAAATTACAAATATTGAGAATTTGTTGAGATTAGTAAAAGTCAAACTTGATGGAAAATCTGCATAAAAATATGAACCTTGACCATTTTGAGGGTTTTAAAGTAAGAAGATATGAGTAGAGAGATGCTGAATAAAGTTAGTAGTAGAATGGAGTCGAAATTTTTTGTACAAAACAGAAATAACACTAGTTTAAGGTAGGCGCAAGTAGAGTAGCCAACAAAGATCCTTTAACGCTCAAGTTAGCTAAAAAATTTAGTAAGGACGGTTTTCTAGGATTTTTCACTAAAGAAATAATGTAGAAGGATGAGAAGTGATGTTTTTAGGGTTTATGTGTTAGCTTGTCTAAAACTATGTGCAAAGAGTGAGTGTTATACCTTGAGCTGAAGTGAAGGTCTTAGAGAACTTACCCTTGAAGGCAACACGTGACTACACATGAATGGCGACTTCTTTTAACAGACATTTTTAAAGATACTAAGATTTAAGGCTTTTTGGTAATTGAGCCTTTTAAACTTAGGGAGCAAGTCGCCCTCTAATTGGGGCTTTATTTAGAAGACAGAAAGTATGTGGTCCCTTACACTGGCACTGAGCGCTCTTTGATATATACCTCCTTTATTCAAATGTCGACTTCATCCTTCTATAAAAAAATAGGGGTGAGGGGCAGAGTGTCAATGTGAGCTAATGTGGCGCTATAGTAGTGGCCCTCGGAATTACATTTTTAAGTTTTTATTAAAACTAGGCACTAACTTTAACTAATGTGAAGCTACGTTAACGCCCTCAGGGATTACATCCCCAAAGCCTCATCTTTTCTCCTTTTAGATATCTTAGCTAAGCTTCAATGATTAATGGATGTAGGGCTTGGGATGTGGAGGTCATAATAACCTTATTGAAATACTTTGTGACCATTTGACTGCCACATGTGAATCAATATGTCGGGTGTTGGGCTTTGCTAGGTTTATCTTTAAGTGAAGCTAACCTGACATACTCGATATCCTGGATATTGAACTCTTATTAGTTTATGGTGTCACCGAGAATGTCCAATTTATCCTTATTTAGCCTAAACTACTTCTTAAGACTATAGAACTCAAACCACGTGGATTATTTTGACTAGCCCACGTGTTACCAAAAATATCACCCAACAATCTAAAATTATTTTGCGCAGTATTGACAATTCAACCTATCTAACACATAATTTCAAACATTTAAACTATTGAACTCTTGAGCATCAATTGAAGTGATAATTAAAGAGATAAAGCATTTTAAAGTTTTATCATCTTAAAGTTTTTAAAAAAAACTTGAGATTTTTAAAAGTAATATCTAAATCATTTTGTTAAACGATACATTTTTAAAGAATATATAAGAGAGGAAAACAATAAAAATGTAATTTATTGATCCTTAAATATTTTATAATTGATTAGTTATAATTGTAATTTGAGATAATAATATGTACGTTCTTTATATAAATGATTGTGTAAAAATTGATGTGATAGTCAAATAAAAATACACACACAATAGTTAATGTAAATTATAAAAAAGAAAATAAGGATATTCTTATCCCACGAATTTGGCCATAATCTTAAATTTATCTCACGAGTTTCGAAAAACTTAAAATTTTCTTAATTCATTAGTATAATTCTATTTATTTTGATGGTGAAAGGATAAAATCATAACCCAATTAAAAAAATTTAAGTGGACTTATAAAGTGAAATGTAAACTGACACATAACATGTTATGTTGTATTCATGTGTCAAGTACCGATTGGCCATTAATAAAAGTAAAAAACTTGTGTCTTTCGCGCTCGAAGACATGATCATTTTATCTTCCACCGCGAAACCCTTTCTAAACTAGGAATGATAATTTAGCCCGAAAAAACCTAGGAATCTGGCCAGACCCAGGTTTAAAAAATCTAGATTTTTTTTCAAATTCGAATTTTTGTCAATGTTGTTGCATTAAATGGTGCATGCATATGATGGTGTACATGTTGAAAATTTTAAAATGCATATCTAACATACATTACGCTATAGAATTAAACATATATAATCAACATATACACACTACAACTGAATCAAAAATAGTATAAGAATCGAATACATACTCTTGTAGATGATTTGGTAAAGATTTTTGAACTTTAAAGTTTGTTAAGCTCACTATGAAATCTTCTCTTGAACAATTCTAGACTCCAACATTTGGTGGGATTAGAGTAGCTAGAATGATAGCATTTGATGTATATTTCATGCAAGAATCAAAACTAAGTTAAAATTTTAATTAGTTCATGCATCAAATGCTTAAAGATTGAGTTTAGGGACCAAAATGCAACTTTATCAAAGTTTCTATTTTCTCTCAAATGCTATGCACAAATTTTTCATTCAAAAATGAATTCAACAACATCCATTATGGAGTTTAGCTTTGACCATGAAATACTATGTAAGCTTATGCATGGGTGACAAATGTCACTTATGTTATCCATGCAAAATATTTGTCACATGCATATCTATGGATATTGTCATTTGTCACACAAATGGTCATGCATGGATGTCATGTGTGCATTTGCACTTTTTCATGTAATAAGGACCTGTTTGCAACATTTGAAAACTATAGTTCCCACTTGCCAAATAGGTTCTAAATGTATCCTGTTTTTCAAAACCTTCTCGGATCGATCTGTATGATCCATACTAGTACCCTTGTACTCAACGAGTACACTTAATATTATAAAACTCTCTAGATTCACACTGGTTTATCTTATGAAATACTTTCGCAAGTCCGTGAACGATATCCCAGACACACATTACGAATATTACAGAATGGCGCATTGAACCATACAAGTTGAGGTCAATCATATCCATATAATTCCTCTGTCACCTATATCCTTAAAAGAGCAGAGATATAGATCATCACTGTCAAATCTCTATATACTCGACCGTGAACTTATCTCTAAATTTGTACTTCCATAAACAATATTTGTAGACTCCTTTGAGATATTGTTTAACTCTAAGGAAATTTTTTTTTTCGTGTTTTATTCTTAGGGCCACAAGACTTCTTGAAATACATATCGGAGCATTAGTATATATAACTCACCCATATGAGCTGACAAATCTCATATCTACGTACACCGAACTCCATGAGCATTGGATCATACCTAGCGACACCCAACGGTCAGACCATAAAAGGTATCTGACATGCGTGGGACCAAAGTATGATGAATCACTCACAAGCCCACCATGGAACTCAAGTTAAAAGATTATAAATATTACTCAACTCGGGAAGACCATCTATTGACGACTTTATGAGATGTCTATTGGAGGTCCTCGTGAATCTGTTCAGTATCTAGTCTTTACTAAATACCTGCATACCTATACGGACTTTTGCTAAGTCCATGGTCTGCTAAGACTAATTATCTGAACAATTCAGATATAGACATACACTAATCCAGAATGAATACTAATTGACCCGTATTGGTAACCCTGGATTAGGAACGATGTTTTCGAGAACATATTGTATAATGATATTTCTTAGCACCATTTGCAACTCTTTGTAACTACATTATTACTATATTATTCTCGGATCTTTGTCCCTATTTCAAACAATGTTCTAACTCTCTAGAATTGCTAACTTTAGCGCTAACCTAAATTCTTTTATATTAGATCTAAACTCTTTTAAATTTACAATATTTGAAGAAGTTATAAACTTCTTACCATATAATTATGTATTAACGATTATTATTAAAATATTTACTATATATCAAAATTACATGTAAGCCCCATCTTCCATGGTCAGAACCCAAAAACTTAGTATGGATTCAAATTTTGTCTTTTTTTAAAAAAAAACTCCTAAATTAATTTCTAATCTTCAATATATATAAATCTAACAATTGTTTTACAAAATAAATACCCAAAAAGTTCAAATTTAACCTTAGAATTTGAAAAAAAATTTGAAAATAAATAGGTTTAAACCTGGATCTAACCGGTCTAGAAAAACTCCGATAAAACCCTAGTTTTAGGTTTATAGAAAAAATATGGATCCAAATCTGATTTGAACAAAACTTGGACTGGATCTCGTTTATTTTTTTCGTAATTTTGGTTTAATTTTTTATGATTTACAATATTGACTAGATGTGTGTTTTAACAAAAACCTAGAGTTTTTAGGGTTACTATAGACAATGTAAATTTCTAAGGTTAGAAAATTTATATTGTTAATGACCATAAACTAAAACTGTGGTTACTGTGTTTGATAGGATTGTATAAAAGTAGTTATTGTGTCTAAATGCTAATATGGTTATTATATATTGATTTTCTTGTGTGTTTGTTGATGGAGTTATTCTTACAGTACTATTTGATTGGGTTATAGCACGAGGACTAGGTTTATACTATTTGTAAGAACATAGAAGATGTGTGTTTGAACATAAAATATGCTTATTGTATTTGATAGGGCAATGAATTGAAAAGATTTGTGTTTTGTTAATGCTATAGTTGCAGATGGTGCATGAAAATGAAGATTTTATAACCATCATTGTGAGAATGCTGGGGTGCAATGACTACATATACTATGTCAAGGTTGACAATTGTAATTTAATTACACTAAAATAGTTATGTCTATGAAAAAGTTTTGAGAGACCATTGTTTCCTAGAAATAAGTTTCGAGTGGTTGCCACAATTCCTTAAACAAGGTAAAAGTAGAATTGAAAAATGATAATAATCTTGTAGGGTTAGTGAGTGAGTATTTAAAAAGAAGATGATTTTGCTAGATGTTAACTTGGAGGTGTTACCACTCATGTTAGTAACTCCCTCATATAAAAGCTAAGGAGTGCCAAAGTATGGTGATAATAATGGCCTAAGTATGAAAAGAAAGTTATTCTCTAATTCTGCCCTTGGTTTTACTCATGGATATACCCATGCCCATGCTCTTAACCCTACCATTGCCATAACCTAAACACAAGACACAAAAATGATGGACCATTGCTCTCATGTGTACCAATGTTTCTAACTTTATAATCAACACCATTACAATACAATTAATTCCACTCCCACAAATTAATGCCATAACCTAATTCTGCCCTTGGTCCACTATGCCCATGCTCTTAACCCTACCATTGTCATAACTTAAACACAAGACACAAAAATGGTAGACCATTGCTCTTATGTGTACCAATGTTTCTAACCTTATAATCAACACTATCACAATACAATTAATTCCACTCCTATAAATGAGTGTTAGTCTCAAGTATTATAACAGAGCCCAAGCTCACCACAGCATAAATAGTACTTAATGAAACACCAACAAGCCTGACACATCAACCACAAAAGCATAACCCAAGCCCTCTATAATAGCACAACATAAGTCCACTACATTAACGTAGCTAAGTCCATCATAATAACACAGCCTAAGTCCACTACAATAGAACAACTAAGCCTACCACAATAGCACAATCAAGCCTACTACTTCAACACAACCTTCATTACAGTGCATTCCAATACAATAACCATAGTAACATAACCTAAGCCCACCACTTCAACACTACCATAGTATTTCTGAGGAGGAAGCATTCTGGTCATACAATGACTAAGAAGAGGATATGTTTTTGGATGATACCAGTGCGGAAGATGATGACTAAGAAGAGGGGAATGATAAACTGAGTGACAATGTTACAGACCATCTACTATCAAGTTATCAGTTAGATGATAGAATAGTCTCCTAGTCTCCTCATTAGGTAAAGATTATGCATTCAGAGATACATAAATGTCAATAAACAGAGATTATTTCATACCAAATGTGCAAGAGGGGGCTAACTTGCATATTAAACAGGAGTTTGATAAAGTTGAGCACTTTAGAGATGCGTTGGAGAATTATTACCTTAGAGAAGATTTCAAAGTGATTCAAATTAAAAACAACTTGTAGAGGTTTATAGGTAGAAGTAAGTGGTTAAGATGCCTATGATTCATTTATGTAGAAAATGTGAAACCTAGAATTGTATTCAAAATACAAAATTACAAGAAGAGCATACTTATGGTAGAATGTCAAGACAAAGAAAGCAACTTATGCATGGATTACCTTACAAATTATTAATGCTCTGAAGACTAACCTAAAAATGCCACCTAAGACAATAAGACGTGAGTTGAAGTAAAGGTTTAGTATACACTATAGCATGAAAAATATAGTTAGAGCTAGAGTAAAACACTAAAAGAATCCAATAGGGATTAGAGGCTTAGGGTTTAAGCACATGCACTGATGGAAAGAAACCCTAGTATACTAATTAAAATACAGTTTGATGTAAGTATTAAAGATAGTCTAATTCGATTTAAAAGATTTATGTACAGCTTTTCAATTTTAAGGGATGGATTCCTTCAAAGTTGTAGAAGATTTATAGGATTAGATAAGTGTCATTTGAAGGGGCCCTCATAGAAGAGTTTTATTATACGCTGTGAGTTTAAATGCAAATAATGGGATTTTCCCATTAGTAATATATGTGGCTGAGATTGAAAGTAGAGATATAATGGGTTGGTTTCTAAAAATTCTTAAGCAGTGGCTCGATGTTGTGATAAACAATCAATTACCTTTGTGACGAATAAACAGAAATGGATACTACAAGCATTATCTAATCATTAACTTGGATCTCCAACCAAATTTTATGCCACGTACATCATCTTCAATTTTAGAAAATAACGGTCAGATAAGAGATTTAGGCCTTTATTTTGTGAGGCATCAAGGACCACTAAAAAATCTATCTTTAATAAAGTGATAAATATGATTAAAATGGCTAATGTGGTAACCTACAAATACTTGATTTATATTTAGCTAAATCAGTAAGTAGACGAACATTTCAACATGATGTGACCAGCAACATAACAGAATCATAGAACAGTTGATTAAATAATCATAGGGCTAGACATGTTTTCAACTTGCTAGAATTTATAAGAAAGAAAATAATGAAGAGATTGAGAAAAAAGGCATTAAAAATTATTGCCATGGGAAAATAATATTACCACCATCAATGAAAAGAATGTTGGATCAATCAAAAAAGGATGGAAGGTTTATAAAGGTAATAAATGCTATTGGGATTAAGTTTGAAGTTATGGATGGTTATCAGACCTTTATTATTGATTTAGAAAAGAAAACATATAACTGTGGTAGTTACCAAGTTAATGGCATCTCATATAGAATGTTTTGCCTTGTCATGGTTATAAATAAGAGACTGCAATTAATTATGTGAATCTAAAACTTATTGAGGCCTATTTGAAAATATATGCTAGTGTTATTTATTCTCTACTTGATCAATCTGATTGATCAACAGTTGAAGGCCCACAAATTCAACTATTTAAAATCAAGAAGAATGCCAATAAGCGTAAGGCTAGCAGAAAGAGTAAACCATCATAATGGCTAGACAATAACGATATGAACAAGATATGCCACATCAAATGTAGCGAGTGCAACCAATTTAGCCACAATAAGAGGGATTGCAAGTTTCAACATTCTGCAAAATAAGTAATATGCATTTCAACCTCTTAGTCACGTGAATTTTTGATTTGGCAGTACATAATTTAGTTTTTCATTTGATAGGAACTAAAGTCTACAACTAATGTTGAGAGATTCCATTATGCCTTAAACCTCAACAACTGCATATACAACAAGTGTTTCAGATGGTCTACAAAATATTTCAAAAAAACATTCACAGCTTTTAGAAAGAGTTAGGCACACTTTCATGTTTAGAGAAAGAGGCAGAGGTAGAACAAGTCAACCTTAAAAAAAACTCAAGTATTTTATTAATAATATAATTTCACATTCTCTGTTACATTACATTTTTCTAGTAATTACAATACATGTTGTCCCTTTTTAAAAAAACTCTTAACATGAAAACAATTTTAATTACCTAAACAAGAAGCCATTGTTTGCTAATTGCATCTCTATTTTTATGTCTTCTAAAGTGTACTTGTTGATCTATAGTATATGAACTAGAAACACTTTCCTCATGTACAAAGTGATTATTGTTATTATAAAAAATTTCACTTGAACTCTTGAAGTTCAGGCTTTTAAAACTAGTAAAACTTGCAACTCTTATGTATGCACTTGAAATATAATTTATTTGGATTTTTTTTTAAATTCTAATATTTTAATATGTAGGCTCTTTTATTATATTGACAAGTTTCGTTTTTAAATTTTATCAAGTGTTCATTAACTCTAACAAAATTACTACAAAACCTAATAGATGATTTAGAGTTTGAGCTTCAGTACATGCTTAATTTTGTGATTTTGTATTGTTGACCTGATAAAAGTATTGTTGAATAAGAGATTTTGTGACTTGAAAATATATATTTTACTGTTGAGCAATTATATTTTTGGGGGTTGATAAATAATATTTTTGCAATGGATTGAGAGAATGGAGTTTTTGCACTTGCCAAAATTCTTTTTGGGTTATATGTCAGTGTTAAAAAATTACTTTCAGCCTATTTACAAATACCCAAATTGAAGGAAAAATAACCCCCTATACACAACAATCACAACGGCTATAAAAATGACTATTAAAAAAAAAAGAAAAAAAAAAGTAATTTCGTGTCCCATTAAAATACCCAACAATTGGCTTTTTTATTCTTTAAATAATTTTTTTTTATTGATGTATCTTACTACTTTAATCATTATATACAGCTAACGTAATAAAAAAAAAAAGGTAAAAATATCATTATATAATAGAATTGGCTCCACCGTCAAAATAAATAGAATTCGGTTAACAGATTTGAACAAATTTAAATTTTTTAAAAATTGATAAATTTAAAATTAAGGCAAAACTCGTAGGACTCTTTATATAATATGAGTTGTATTGAAATCATACAATAATTTTATATTTTTTATGAAAAAAAATTATATAAAGAATCTGTTTACATAATACTGTTCTTATAATTGATTTAAACAATTTGAAATATGAGAGCGTCTTCTAATTTAAGCTTTAACTTATTGAAAATTAAAAAAAAAAGATTAATTAATACTTTGATGCAGTGGTAAAATTTTTAATTGAACATTACCTTTCAAACAAGTGACATAATTCATTCCACATTCATTCTCTATACAATTATGTCACTATTACAAAAAAAAAAGAAAAGAAAAAAAAAACAAGTAGAGCATTTTAATTCTTATGATTAAGATTTAATAATTTTGAATTTCGCATTTAATCATTGTTTTTTTTTCCTTAATTTAATTGGATTCAGATTGTTAAATTTTTTTTTTTTTTTGGTGTTAGTAATAATTTCAGTTTTTCTAAAATGAGGGTAAAACATACATATGTGCAATTATTGATAAATTATATAACTGAACCATCATTTTTTTTCCAGCATGCCCATCTACTTAGATTCTAAATAATTACGGCACTTAATTTAATTAATATATGACTCATTCCTTATTAATCACTCGGTCATTGTAAGCAAGTGCATCATTACATAAATTTTTTAAGTTTAATAAAATAAAAATAAATTAATATTTCAATTAAATTATAAAAAAAATTATTATATAAATTAGAAAAATATTTATTGTTGGAAATTTTAACGTAATCTTATATCAAAATGTTGACGATGTTTCATATCTTAAAAATTATTTATAATTAATTCTATGTTAAATTTTTTGACAAATTTTTTTTTAATATACGTGATCAATGAGTCTATCAGAAAGTCATATTTTATTTTATTGCAAGGTCTTATTTTGAAAAAATATATAAAAATAAATAAACGTTCACTAATTATAATAGACACCGAAAGAGAGAGCACAAAGATAATTATTTTATAGACAAAAAGAGTTTGATGCAAATTAAGGAGAAAATAAAATCATTAATATATAGTGTTCTATAATTATGAGTCTATTTATAAAGGTTAAATTAAAAAATATATATATATTTTTTATGTAAGAAAAAAATTACAAATATAAAATTCTATTGTATTAAGAAAAAGATCTATAGATGAGATCACTTATAAATATAAAATTATTTTTTATTAAAAAAATATAAAAATAGGAACCGTTTATAAATTAAATATTATTTTCTATTAAAAAAGAAGTTAAAATAGAAAAGGATAAGATATTATTTGAACATAAAATGGTGTATGTAAAATAAAATTAATTATTTTTTATTAAAATAAGATAATAAAATTGAAAAAAAATATAAAAATAAAAACTGTTTGTAAATTAAATATTATTTTTTATTAAAAAAGACGTTAAAATAAAAAATGGTAAGATATTATTTGAACATAAAATAATGTATTTAAAACAAAATTAATGCAAATAAAGATTTTTTTTTAAATTGACAATTTAACTTACTAAGTATAAAAATTTTGAAAAACATTTAAGAGGTTAAAGTAGTAAATATTTTAATGTTAAAAAATTATATACAATATTAGAGGGATTCTTGTGCAATAATTTCACCTATAAATATGACACCGTTTCAAAGTTATTTTAAATTATATAATTAAGGATAGTAAAATATCCTAAAGGAATGGGGATTCGTAGGGCTCCGCTTTAAATAAAGTGAAAATAGGATAATTTTTGTAAAACAATTGTAGATATAAAGAAAAATTATTTTTCGAATTATATATGGGGCAAGGATGGAATAAGCCTCCCCGCCCTGTCCCTGCCTTGTTTTTTTTATTAATATATTAAACGTAATTTTTTAGTATATATTATGTAAAAATTTATCATTTTTTATTCTATAATTTATATTAACTAAGATATGCGTTAATGATATATTTTTATTAATAAAAATAAAAATATGTCACCTTTTTTATTGTTGATGTAAATAATAAAATGACTTTTATTTTTTAGTAGGGTGACTATTAATTTTAATGAGAATATAAAGTAATTAATAGAAAAATTAATTATGTTAGCACTAAAATATTATAAAAATGATTTTATTTTATTTTATTTAAAAATTTATGTATTAATTATTATTTACATTATTTAAAGATATTATTATATTATTCTAATTTATTAATTTGATATATTTTTTAATCAAAATATAGATTTAATTTTTATATTATAAATTTATTTAATATTAATAAATAAAAAATGAGTAAGCGGGTGGAGATGGAAAATATATTCCCCGCACGAAAATACTCATTTTCATCCCGTTAAATTTTATAAAAAAAAATAAGGCAGAATATAAAAAAAGTCCTCCCAAATTTACCCGGCCAAATTGCCATCTCTATATATAACTTCGAAGTTGTATTTTTAACGTGCAAAGTTTGCACTGAATGACTGATATAAGTGTGTAACTAAAAATAAATTATCCTAACCTAAACTGGACACGTTTCGTAAAAGAAAACATGGAAGTCCATTCAATGTTTATATATAAACCTAAATTGGGCACATTTCGTAAATTGGAAAGATTTTAAGTCCATTGAAGTTAATCTTCGGAGTCACGTCACCGCACGCCCCGCACCATCCAGAATTGTACAGACCCGTCACCAAACTCCAATATTCGTACCGTTTTCCCCTCAAAAAGAAAAAAAAAACCGAACAAAACGCACGGAGACGCCGTCGTTTTATAACGCCGGTGCCTCCGTCACCTTTTGTTCTCTCCTAAAACATTCACCGTTGCAATGACGAAGGGCGCCAATTTCTCTCTGCCCGTTGCCGTCGTCGTGTTGGCCATATTTTACATATACTTTTCCACTGTCTTCATCTTCATTGACCGTTGGTTCGGGCTCATGTCCTCCCCCGGTTTGATGAACACCGTAGTTTTCACTGCCGTTGCTCTAATGTGTGTATTCAATTACGCCGTTGCTATCTACAGGGATCCGGGTCGGGTCCCCGGAAATTACATGCCTGATGTTGAAGATGACCAAAACCCTATGCACGAGATCAAGCGTAAGGTAGACTCCAATTTCCATATAAATTTACATTTTTATATTAATTTCATGTTCTGTTTTGTTTAAATTTTTGTATCTTTTTGTTGCTGCGATTTTTTTTATCGGCATATGTGTTGAAAAGAATGTTTTCTGTTGGACATTGTAATGATATGAGATTTTGCAAGCGAGCTCTTATGAGTAATGGCTTCTTGTGATGTATTATTGCTTTTGTACGGGCTGATCTGGAGTGAGAGATGCGAGAAGACATTGTTTTTGAGTTTTCCTTTGCTACAATTCATTTATTTTGGTCCCGGTTTAGTAAAATTTTATGATTTTGAGAGATGGGTGATGAGAAAATTAAGAATTTGTTTGAAATGAGAGAGGTACAATTACTGGGTTGAGTGGTTATTAATGAAGAATTTTTTTTGGCTGAAACGGTAAAATATTTACGATGAAAGGATCTGTTCAATCAGCCCTCTTTTAAAGAGGATGTAGTAATCAGATAGAGGAGATGCATGCTTAGCCATCATAAGTGAACCCATGAAGCAATGCCAGAACATATTATATTCATATCGGTATTTTTTGTCATTTATTTTTTATAGACGAAGTTTGTTATTTTGTCCCTCCACATCAAACTAGATTGATGCTTTAAGGTATCATCACTATTACCGGATGGGTGGTATTCTATCTTCCAACAATTTTATTGTCGTTTTTGGGGTCTGAGGATCATTTTCTGTCTGGCCTCACTTTCATAACTTCCTTTTTTGGCAAGATAAATTGAAAAGCATGAATTGAGGTCAATGGCCAGTATGCTTGATATACCATTTGAGTATAAACAAGTGGAAGAAAAAACAAACAAAGAAGGTTAGCTTGCCCAGAAGTCAATTAATGTCTGCTATCCGTCAACAGAATCTAATTTTTGTTGTTTCCAAGGGTTAACTTTTGATTTGCATATTCAGTCACTTTAAATACTGTGCAAAATCCATGTGCTGATGAAGGTTACTTCCAAATGTAAATTGAGTTCAACTCTTTCCTTTCTCACCATCTAATCATAGGGTTTTCACTCTAGTTAAATGTATCAATGTAATATAATGATGTAACTTTCTGGAAATAATTTGGCTCTGTCAAATTCTGTTGTTTCCAGAGTGTGGCCTGCTATACTTGACATTGAGCAGCATGCTTAATATTAGATTTTCATGTTTAAAACTTTACATTTCTGCTAGCCAGTGAAAACATTGTCCCTTGTATAATTTGTAGATCCTCTTTTGGATAGTCTTGTCTGTCTTAAAGTTGGCATTAGAAAATTCTGGTACCATTTGTTATGATTATAGAATTTATTTTATTGTTTTGGATAAAGATTATTATGGACATGTTGGTGAACCAAAACTTTTTGAAATTTTTTCCTTATGCTGTGGAAACCGAACCCGCGAGGTGGTATGAGGAACCTTCTTATTACATTTGGAGTCAGCTAAAATGTTATGCTTCAGTTTAATGCATTTTTTAGTTCATATATGCTGTAGTTGCTTGGAAAATGAGAATTCGAGTAATGAGGTTGTTGCCACTTTTAGAGTTCATTCTTAGATGTAAATTAAGTTAATGTGAGTAGATGCATGAAGTCATCATGAGTATTGCCATCAACTGGTTTCTTCCTTTAAGCATATTGGTTGAATTGATTATTTGGAATTTAAGAAAAGTGGTGGTCTGAAGTTTAAATGAATTTTTAAATTTTTCTGTGTTCTGTCTATTGAGAACTTAAACCCAGGCTTATCAGAGATGGCTACTTTAATATCTGTTTACAGGGAGGAGACTTGAGGTATTGTCAAAAGTGTTCTCTCTATAAACCTCCTCGTGCTCATCATTGCCGTGTTTGCAGAAGATGTGTTTTGCGAATGGTATGCATGATCTATATTATAGTTCGTGCCTTTTTCTCTCAAATGTTCTGGGATAATTGTGTTAAAGTGATGCCTCTTGATTTTAAGGATCACCACTGCATTTGGATAAATAATTGCGTCGGCCATGCAAACTATAAGGTCTTCTTCATCTTTGTTGTGTATGCGGTGGTTGCTTGCATCTACTCTCTGGTATGTCCAAATTCATTATAATCCTGCAATTTGGATTATAATTTTTGTAGAAAGTTAAATCTTTTTCACTTGTATTTTGCACCTTACCTATTTTCTTTTATATGGAGAAAATTTGAAACTCAGGACCATAATTTTTCCTGTTGTGTTTTACTGCTAAATTTTCAGGTTTTGCTTGTGGGTAGTCTAACTAATGATGCTCCAGAGGATGAGCAGCAAAGTGGAGGATCTTACAGAACTGTTTATGTAATGTCAATGAGTGTCTGTTTGGTTTGAGTTAAAACCTAGTACATTAATCATTTTGCTTATCATGTCCCATTTTCAGGTCATTTCTGGACTGTTGCTAGTCCCCTTAAGTCTGGCACTAAGTGTTCTTCTGGGCTGGCATATATACCTGATTATGCACAACAAAACAACTATAGAGGTTATTAAAATTATTTCTACTATTGTTGCTCATATGCTTGGCGGAATGTGATTTTAAATTTTCACTGGAATTTTTCTGTGACACATCATTTTTCTCTTACTCTATTATTTCTTTCAGTACCATGAGGGAGTAAGAGCTTTGTGGCTTGCAGAGAAAGGTGGGACCGTCTATAAGCACCCATATGATATGGGCGTTTATGAAAACTTGATAACAGTAAGTGCCATTTTTCTCCTTCATGAATGATAGATTTAAAACATGCTTTTAGTGAATATTGAAAAGTTTTCTATTCATTCTTCAGCTACATATTCTATAATGATTATGAGAAATTTTCGGCTTATAGGTTGTAGTCATCATGCATTTTAGCAGCAATGCCCTCTGTCAACATCTAACCCACTGTCCAATTTGATTTTATTTTGAAAGCCAATGGCCATCAATTGAAATTGAAGCATCGTAAATTTAGTACAAGTTTGATATAATTTCCCTCACATTTTAACCTCCTTCACAAATTGGATTTAGCGCATTGGAGTAGAATCCATTTGTATGTATGCACATAAAAGTGCAAAATTTCCATAACAGTCATTTGAAAACTTAGATTTATCATCACACCGCATGTTTGGAATTAATAATCTATATAATCGAGGTTAGGAGCAATGAACTTGTTGAAGCTAAAATATGAATGTATGAGTTATTTAGTTGGTGCTTAATAATGTTGTATTTTGTCGTATTTGTGTTTCCTAGACTTGTAGTATTTACTAGTGTATTAGTGCTTCCTTATTAATGTTTTCCAGTGGCATTAGATTTTCCTTATTTACGTTATGGTTTAGCCTATATATAGGACTGTGATGGTACCGCAGAACAACTTAATAACAATGTAGTCTTTTAGTTTTCTCTCAGATCTACATGGTTCTTTCTCTCTCTATTAACATGGTATTATAACATCTTTAGCAACGGAATTGATCTCATGATGAGCTGTGTTTTAGTTTTGGTTGTTACATACCATTTCAGGCCCATGTCGTTTGACCCAGTTGACTTGGTGTATTGGTTGCTGATGTCATGCTATGACAGGGCCATGTGCTCAGCCACTCAGCCTGAACATTTGTTTAGTTGAGCCATCCCCGGATTGGATTGGAATGGCTTGGCCAGACATGGTTCTAGTTGGAAACATATTCTTTCTCTCTTCTATCTTCTTTTAGTTGGAGAAATTAAATGATTAATGAAGAGGCTGTGTTACAGATACTTGAGACTTAGGATGGATGAGAGGATCAAATTCAATTTTTCCCCCTTTATGAACATAGGTTAATCTGGATTTGAGGGACAATTATGCATAGATATATACTCTGGTTTATTTTGCATACCCATTATGTGAACTGTTTTTGTATGACTTCTTCAGGCACTTGGTCCAAATATATTCAGCTGGTTCTGCCCTACGTCTAGACATATTGGTTCTGGTCTCCAATTCCACACGGTCTATCATAACGATTCTGCTGCATCAATGTCAAAATAGATATCTAAACTTACTTGGTCGTGGCATCCCGTTGGAAATAACATGATCTTCTAACAGATCTTAAACCATTTTAACCATCAACAATAGATCTTCTAACAGTATCTGGCATCCTTCTTCTCAAGTGTGGTTAGCATGTTAGCTCTCGGGCTCGTTCAGGCAGACAAAAAAGATTTTCATGCATCTCACTCAACTGCAATAGCCAGCCCTTGGAGCCTCAAAGCTATATTGGTTGAAAGTTGGGTGAGTCTGAGGCGATGTGTTAGAGGAGCTTGTCAATTTAGGCTGAAGCAAACTGGTGTTCAGAACGGTTGAACTAGGAGAGTTGTTTTCTCTTTTTTGGTTTTGCTTTTGTTTTTCTAAGGGTAGAGCTTTTAGACACACAGGCTGCATTGACACACCATGTACAAAGAGGAAATCAAATCAAGATCCCAGCAGAACAATAGAAAAAGTTCTTGTAGGGGTAAGGACAAAAATCTCCAAAGACTAGCTTTAAACTTCATGAAACTTAAAACTTAATCCCTGTAAGTTGTAACTTCAATGAAACAAAATCTGTGTTAAACTATTGTTTTGTTGTGCATGCTTTCCTCAAATCTTTTCTCTTTCTCTCTCTCTCTCTCTCTCTCTTTCTTATTTCTTCAATTCAGCTTTGCTTATGGCATGATTCCGAACCAGCTCGTATGTGACAGCTCAGGACTCAATAATTATGATAAGAGTTGGTAAATATTGTTTATAATAAAGATTGTACAATGTGGTAGGTGGCCACAAGGGCCACGCCCTTGATTGTACATGAACCCAAACCTGAAAATTCAGACAACCCAAGTGATAAACATAGGGGGGTTTTCCAAAATTTCACGTTGGGGATAATAATATGGGGGTGTTATTAAGAATTTCTTTGAGATAAAGCGTAATTATAAAAATTTTCACATGTTTTAAATTTTATAAATAATATTTAAATATTTTCATAAATTTTATCATTGTCCCATCGTTAGAAATTTTTTATAAAAATTAATAAATTTTATATCATTTCAATGAAATTATTAAATTGCCCCTAATAAAAGAATTAGGTTAACTATTTTATCCTTTTACTAATATTTTTTTATTTTCTTTAAGGACATTTTTTTAATCATTAAAATTAATAGAAACAACTTTATAATTGAGTACATAACTCATAAAACTCCTCTGGGTTTTTTTTTATTTTCAATGTCTAATCCCCACTGTTTTTTATATTCCTTATTATTTTCTTTGTTAGATTAGCAATTAATTGTTTTTCACAAAGATAAAACATGATGGTACACAATGCTGCAAACAATTCATAGTTGGCGTTCATAAAGATAAAATATTTATGAAATTTATGAAAATATTTAAATATTGTTTGTAAAATTTAAAATACTGAAGTATTTTTATAATTACGTTTTATCTCAAGAATATTCTTGATAATATCCATAATAATATTTTATTTTATGAACTCCATATCCTCCTATTAAAATTACTGAAATAATCTTTTCGGTTACAAATTCAATTCATTTGAGAGTGATTTTGTCATTTCAACACCGTTAGGGCTAATTTGATACAAATGGACAAACTGTCACTAATTGAAAAATATATAAGACGTTAGAGATCTGGATGTTATTACCCCAAAAAAACATACACCTGAAAGAGTGGAGCCCGCCCGCCGTAGTGCCACGTCGGATTAACTCACGTGAGGACATATGGTCTGTATCCTAGTCATTAAATTAACGCGCTCTATTCAAGCAAGAACAAAGGGCGAGATCGCGAGACCGAAGTTTTTTTAATACAATTAGTTCGTCTCCGACACGCGCTTCAAAGGAGCTTGAACAATTTTAATGCAAAATGTAAAAGCAAGTAAAATTCATCCTCGAACGGAGGGGCAGTGGTGGTTCGCTTTCTTCTTTTGTGGGTTTCTTTTGTTTATCTTCTCTTCTCTGCCTGAAAATGGAAGTTGATAACGTTAACCCATCTCAGATCAACAGGTTTTGCTTCAAATTCTTTAGTTTATTTCCAGTTTAAACCATGTGTCTTCATCTGTATACCCCAATTTTTACTTTGTTAAGCAACTTTTGTCATCAAAATCAATTCTTTCGATTTGTTGCCATCATTTTTTAACTGTAAGTGTTAGTTTACGATCACTTGAAATTAGCTAAGGCGAAATGTTTTTAGTACTGATATATATGGGCAAACTGGAGGCCTAAACTTGATGGACATGAAAGTTACTAGTGAAAATGCTGCAAGTTATAAGTATGGAGGGAGCCAGTTTCTTCCTTTGTGTTGGGAGATTTGTTTGATTTCTTACTATATTTCGTAGGAAGCTTTAATTAAGAGGAATTGAATCTTATTTTTTTGGTAAGGAATTGAATCTTATTACTAAACAACAAAACTGAATTTTATTCATCTACAATATGTTGAATCTGATATTAGATTTCTCTTGTTTAACTATATTGCAAAGTGCAGATTCTCACAAGCCATAGGTTTTTAATCCTTTCTATCACTATTTTCAGCTTACTCATCAATGAAATACAGGAGACTAATGTTATTGACTTGAAAAAGAAAAGGAAGTTACAGGCTGAGCTGTTGGGCTTGCCTATAGCAAAGCTTAAGTGCTCGGATGGAAGCTTACCATCTAAGTCTCTCACTTTATTTGATGAATACCCAGAAGCAGATGAATTAGTGACAAATATAATCAAGGGAATTGCAGGAGGGGCCACTGATGGTGGATCTGAACATGAATCAGCAAAAGATAGTAATAGCTTTGCAGAACAGTCTGATTCTTTTATGTCTACGTACTGTGATTCTAAATTTCCGGCAGAGAATGGAAAAACATGGTCGTATGATAGGTCCCTCTCTTCTTCTTTCAGTTTGGGCTCCTGCAGTTTCAAGGATAGCTGCTACTCTTCAGACAGTGCAGTGGCAACAGAAGGAGGATCTGGCAAAGAGCAGTTTACTTTTGTGGGGGAAGAGCACCATTCTTCCCATCATGTTGACGAATTAGAAATAATTGAGAATCTTGATGAGCACCTAACTGAATACAGAAGCCATGTTGAATACCTTTGTGCTGGATATGGCCATGATGGCATAGAACAGTTCAAAGGGAATGAAATTGAAGATATTCTCCACTCCAATGAGAAGAATCCAAATATGTATGTCCTTTCATCCGGAAGATGGAGTGTCAACCAAGGTAAGTCTTGTTCGACATGGAAATTGTTGTAAAGAAGGACTAGTATTTGCACTTGTGATTTGCAAAGTAGAATGGGAGGTCTATGATCCCTATGTCAGTCCTATAATTTGTTTAAATGTATAATGTGAGCATTACTAGATCTCTTGATTTTAGTCCATTTGTTGATTGGGATATTCTGACTGCAGAAACTCAACAAAGCAAGAGGAAACCAACGATTGATCAAGAATTTGAGCAGTACTTCTCCACGCTTATGCTGTAGTAGAGAGTAACTTGAATATGAAGTTGTAAATTGTATATATACTTTCCAGCTATTTCTTGTATTTGACTCTTGCCACTGAAGTTTAATCTGTGGTAATTGCTTGTTTCTGTTAATCCCAGTAAACATGTGAGGTAGTTTTATCCAGCTCTGCCCCTTTTAGCCAACTTAATCTTGTTTGCATATATCATTTATGAATGATTAGGTGTTAGTTTAACATATTTATTCTTTTAGTGCTTAGTTCACCATCTATTAGGCTATCTATTATCTGATTCTTCATGTTTTGATTATTTATATTCTGTCTGAAAATTATTACTATGAATGTGCAGTCTATGAATATAGACGTATTTATCAGATGAATTATGGTATTGTGTTTTTTGTAAGGCTGACTGCAACCTGGTGCTGATGCGGGTTTCTTAAGAATGGGGAAGTCAGTTTTGAGTGCAATTTTGTACATCATGCTCAGTGATTATAAATTGCTAGCAACTTTTTGTTTGATCTATGAATATTGTTATTTATTTTGTTATAACTCTATAATTGTGTTGATGATTTGATTTACTGATTCTATGCTTATACATGGTTGGCTATTTTGTTAGTGTCTATCACATTTATGATTCACTTGCTGAATAGCTTTGCTTTCGTTAGAACTCTAAGAAAAAGAAGGAAACGCATTATGGGAGTAACCATTTTCAGTGGTTCGGGTCAATTAAACTCTCAGCACTTTGAAAGATCAATCCATGTGACATGTATGTCTGAACTGCCATTTACTCTCCCCTCTCAACCAACACAATGACACGTGAAAACACTATGGCACAAAAAGGAAACTTTTTTTTCTTTTCTTCGGTAATAAGGCGCACACAAAAAAATAAAAAAGAATCATTATTAAGTTAACAAAAAAAGGATGATGATATAAGAACACTCCAAAAAAAAAAATTGCCAGTCCGGACCAGGAAGGTCAGTCGAGATCAACATTTTGGAAGATCGGACGGTGGTGGTGGTAACTTCTGATTGGATTGTGGCCCATCCAGTACAATCCACGCCATCCTTAACCCCCAGCTTGTGTGCACATCCAAATGACAATGCATAAGCCATACTCCTGTTTAACAATCAATACAAAATTCTGGTCATTAGTTTGTCTCTATAAGATGCAACACCATAATGTAAATAAATTGAATGAAATATTAAATGATGAACTTCATTAAGGTGATACTTATCGAGTGTGTATATTATATGCGAAAATGTTGTAATGGGACGTCGCCATCATATGTCCACGAAGTTATAAAGTGTATTAATTCCTGATTTCTCCTTTATGTATAGATATCAAGTATCGTAAGTTATGAATTCTTTATATATAGATATATAGTGCAAATCTTGTACCTGGGTTGTCTGCAAAGAAACGAAAGGCGAGCCATCCACCAGCAGGAACACCGATGGTATTCCTCTCGATGGGATCTACCAAATTGAAGTTTTTGGGATCTTTATAATGATCATAGTTTCCAAAACCAAGTCCAACCACGAAGAAATTGAAGCCATGCAAATGAAGAGGGTGGCTCTCAGCGCCAAGTATGCTAGTGTCCTGCAATACCACCTCCACGCTCGTGTTAAACGGCAAGACCACCGTGCGCGTGCCGTTGCTCACATTGGTATTATTCGGAGGCGGTCCTGTATAATTGAATGGAATTGGCGGATTAACTGGAAAATCAGTAGTATAAACACCGTTATTTTGTCCAAAGAAGTAAGCTTGGAGAATAGCTGTTGAAGGCAACGCAAAGGACACATTGTTAATGGAAGCCGCAAACTTAGTGCCATTAGGTCCCTGGCAAGTTGTATTTTTAGGACAAGGGTTCGACCCAAGTCCAATAGTGAAGAAAAATTTCCTGTCAACTTGTTTTGGCACATTGGCAGGATATTTAGCACTGGCCAGGCTACGGAATTTCCTGGTGAAATTTACTACAAAGTTAGTGGCATTTATCGGGGGCAGAATTGGTTTATACAAAGGAAGCTTTTCGGAAGATATTGACTGATTTGATGGATGTTTGTATTCGAGGATTCCGGCTGTGGTGGAATTGTCGAATGTGCCAAGGCCAGTGAAGTAAGGTCTGGCCTGCATGAGGAATGTGGCATTGGGAAAATAAGGCTTGGTTTTGAGAAGAACGTTTGTGGTCTGGCCTGGAGTTATGAGGAGTTTGTCTGTGTCAAAAGGTTTGACGTAAACGGCGTCAGCTTCTACTACCGTGAGGGTGTGATTAGCGATGCTGAAGAAGAGCTCGTCGTTGAGTGCAGCATTGATTAGTCTCAGGAGATAGGTTTTTCCTGGTTTCACCTTCAACTTGTATGTATCTGCAATGCATGCAGTAAGGCCAAAGTCTGACTAAGCGTAATTATCATTTAATTCCCACGATGCCTCTTGAAACTCTGTACATTATTACCTTTAGAAGAGCAGTTGTAGAGTGGCCCTGGAAGACCATTGATAGTGTAAGCATCCGAAACATTGGGTCCTGCTCCAGTCTGAAGAGCCTGGCTAATAACAGCTTCTGGGTCAACATTGAACCATTCCCCTGTAACCCCAAATATCATTAAATTAATACGCTAAACCAAAAATTTCCAAGTTTAATTAATTAGCTAAGACGCGTGTTGCTTATTATTACCAAAAAGTATGGGGATTTCCTTGTGAGGTTTTTCAAACGGGTAAGATTCATTACGCTTTGGGAGGATGATAATGGGTCCATAAATAGTTGATCTTAACCATGAAATATGAGCATGCCATAAGAGTGTTCCTCTCTGTCCTGTGATTGTGAAATTATATGTGTATGATTGGTTTGTTTGTATTGGACATTGCGTTACATAAGCAGGTCCATCTGCCCAGCCACTTGTAAGTTGCCGAACTCCATGCCTGTATTCCCATAAATAAGAACAAGCACAACTTTATGTTCTTAACTTAGTATAAGCAAATACTGAAATGAACATGCATTTTCATGATAGATGCATACCAATGAATAGTAACATTGTTTGATACTTGATTAACCACTTTAACGACAACACGATCGCCTTCCCGCGCCACCAGCCGAGGCCCCGGGAACTGTCCATTGACACTGATGATGCTCTTTGTGTGGCACAATCTTGTAACGTTGTGGTACTTAATCTTAATTACATTAAACAACAGTTAAATGTTAGAACAGAAAAACAAACCAGGAAAATAATCATACAATTTGACGCTCAAAGTAGTAGAAATGTACATTGAATGTGTAATGCCTTGTTAAGCCTTCTGCAAACTCGGGCAACAGAGATAGAAAACAAAAACCAAAGAGCAGGACCGCCATTGAAGCAAACGAAGGAAGATGAGAAGTACCCATTGTTCAGCTTCTCTGTTTCTCTTGGTTTGGTAGAACAAAAGAGGCAAAGCTAAGTGATCAAGGAACCATGTAAGTGCAAGACTAAGGATGGCCAATGGGGCCTTAATATAAGGGAATGATTAGGTAACAAGATTATCATTACATAAATTAAATTAAATGATGCTTAATTTCATGGTTTTACATGTAAATTTGTAAATGGCCACTTTGTCTGCTCTATTCCGCTTTGTTTTTGGTCGAGCTTAATTTTAGAGTGTTGTTAAAGTAAGATTGTTCCCTAATTAAAAAATGAGTAATTATCTAAACAAAATTCGATTACCAGAATGACCTTCTGTTATTGGTTCACTTTGACAATATAACTACGTACATTATATTATACCAACAACAAATTAAGTAGTTTTAAATTACCAAATTGTTATGATTGTTCAATAAAGAACTCAATTATGTGACAAAAAAGGAGGTTAAAAATAGGATGTCAAATGGGGCCTATGCGCTTTTAATTGCCGAAAATCATGAAAAAAAAAATAAGCAAGCACAAAGCAAACAGGAAGTAAAAGTAGAAAGACAGTAATCTTACAGTTAATTACACGAAGTGTTTCTTACCAATACTTTGACAAAAATGAAACCAAGTCCCCAAATCTTTTGTTAGTTCATTAATAACAACCCTTTCTATTTTGATGCTAGTAGTGATTGACTCAATTGTGACTTTTACTGCTAATTGATACCTAACTAGTAACTACCTTAATAGATCATCAGTTTCAGCTCATCCTTTTTCGCAAAGCAGTAACTTTGATTAAAAGAGATTGCGGAAGTAATGTCCTTATGAACAAACCCATTTGAGCCAACTACCAAATTTTCTGATGCTGAGTGATATAAGAATTTGTGGTGAAATTTCAAAGAATTTAAAAAAGTGCCATGGATTATGAGACTCTGTAACTTACTAAAAGGAATTGGGTAGTTGTAGATATGACACAAAGTTACCGTATTTTCTAAGTAGTTTTTAGTTCTCTTTTTGTTCCCTTAATATTAACTTCATATAAACCATCCATTGGGCCTCTTCCAACTTTTTTTTTTCTTTGAAACTAAGAAATATTTGTACCACAATTTATTCTCGATCATATGTATATGATTTTTGATGCAAGCAACGATCGATAATTCGATGTTTCTATATTTCAACATTCAATATTATAAGTTTTACGTCCATTCTTTAGTTCCCATATAATCATTTCGACGAGTCTTCCATTAGACAATTTCATTGTATCTGATTCAAAAACCACAGAGACAGAGAGAGCTTGATCATCAATTCATCATATGATGTGTTCAAAGATAGAGAGATATTAAAGCACCCACAAAGACAACCGTTGTTTTTTGAGTTGTGATTTTTGATCAGTTGATCAAGTTCTTTTTTCTTCTATTGCCAACCGGTTGCAAGAGAACGATGTGGCATCTGATTGATGCCACCTCATGATCATGACCGATATCTGCTCCTTCGAGGTAGGCAAACTTATAAATAGAATGTTCAGATATCCTTTTTAGAAACTTGTGATAAAACCACCTCAACTGCTGAAGTACTTAATAAATAATCAAATATTGATTTGGTCAAAACTCAACCAAAAAAAAATCTAACAACACTATTACTCTATTGATACTTAAATTTTCTCTTTATTTTTATCAATAAAAATCTTCCTTGACATATACTCAAAACTCATACAAGTATCTATCTTTTAATGTGTTTGCTGGGGTGAGTTTTCATATTTCTGCAGAAACTTGAAAATGCTCAAAGGAGAAGCACTCTTAATCCCACATGAATGGTGCAAATTCTTTACAGATCTTTACAGTGTAATAATTTATCGGAAGTTGGAAATATCAGGGAAAGAACATAACATAATAAGAAGTTGCATGAGTGTTGTGTTGTGTTGTTTGTTCATATCAGGTTAAAGCTCGAATATTTTTGATATCACAGCTGTGCCCAGCTAATTTTTTGAGTGGGAAAAATCATGGCATCACTGACAACAACGAAAGAAAGAATCTCCCAACAATTTCATAAAACAAAAACAAAAAAAAACACATAACCCACATAAGAAAAGAGAACCCATAATGCATAATGTTGTTCGATTGCAGAGAAGAGGAATGAATTAATCTTTGAATAACAAATTGCTTCCCATTTTTTCAGTCTTAATCTAATAAAGATCATCTCTAACAAGACTAAGAACTATTTACAATAAGAGAAAAGAAGAAACAACAGAAGTGGAAAATCAGAGCTAAGCACAAGCTTCTCGTCTCAATGGCACGGCGAAAAAGGCATCAAGATCAGGCGGCTGGAAATAACCGTTCTTCGGCGGGTCCCGTTTCTTAGGGCTGACAGATTTTTTCTTCGGTGGCGGTGGGCACTTGGACGCAACGGGAATGATTCTGTGCTTCGGCGTCGTACATCCTTCTTCTTCCTCCATTCTCAGCCGCCGGATCACCAAAAAAAAAGGGGTGAAGATCTTTTGGCGGAGTTCAAAGATTTTGAAGAAATGGGAAAACTGGAAACGGAGAGCCTGAAGAGGGATTTATATAAATGAAAAGTGGGGTGGTTTTTGAAATTTTGAAAGTTTGAAATTTTGGGGGGAAATTGAGGAAAATGGGAAAATGGAAAATGGTAGTGCAGATGATGAGGCGGTGGGATGGGACGAGATTTTGGATCATGTGGTTGACGGTTGATGACAGCTGGGTGGGAATCTGATGTGGAGACGTGGCAGTTTGTTAGCAGTTGATGCCTGTCTACGTGGTTAGAGGGGTGTCCCACATTGAAGCCCCTTTTTACTGTGGTTCAAATATGGTGGCGCCAAACGGTCGGTGTTTGCGCGGGAAATATATTGGGCTTGAATCTTGACCTACTTGTACTTTTTTGGGCCGTATATGGGCATAACTAAATCCTTCTATGCTTCTATAGAGCCCAAGACGTACAAAGGACTGTGGCCCATTTTCTCATTTAAGGGCCCAAAAAGAAAAAAAGGAAAGACGCGGAGGATTCAAGATTTTCTATCTTGAATTTAGATAACTTCACGAGGTAGACCTACATACCTTTGGTGCCTATTAGCTCATTATTTGTTTCGATATAAAATTGAGCAAGTAATAGAGTAAGTGAATTTTGTAATCCCCTAATTTGTGGAAATATATTTGAAGAAAATTTTGTTGATAATTTTACTAATAGTTATCAAATTGTGATGACAAATTTGATCATGATGCACAAATTAATATTAGCAAATGCTATTTAACTATGTTAAAATTGTTTGTAACTAATAATTGGGTGGAAGGTGACGCAAACCTCTAAATTATTCGAGGTTTAAATTTAAACTTTTTATTCTAAAACGGAGAAGGGAATGCAGATTTTTTTTTTTTTGAGAATATTAAAAATAAATACAATCTATCTTAGGTTAAGATTTGAACTAAGTCAAAACAAACTAAATTTATGTATTGATGATAAATATAAAAAGTAAAACAAACCTATACCCCAAAACGCTAATAGAAACACTTGTGTTGTTCTACTCATGTGAATGTAGCAATGTAACATTATTATTATTATAATTATTATTTTATTGTTGTAAGATGGATGTGAAGAATAATGATTAAAAATTATGTTGGAGATAGTTTGGAATCAAACTATAGAGGAGGAAAAACTACGGAGTCAAGAACGAGGTAAAAGGATAAAAATAGGGCTGAAGTTTAAGACTTAGAGTTGGATGCGTAAATTCTAGGTTTGAGTGTTGTAATGCCCAAGTTACAACATCCAGTGCCGTGACACTAAAAGCTAGAAAACCAACATCGTGGTGCTCATTTTTTCTTATTACAAGCTTCCTATTTTAATTGAGTTAAACTTCTTTTCTTTGTACTATAGTTTGTTTAGAAGGTTAAAACATTATAAATAGGCTTTTATATTGCCTTGAGAATCATCACTAAAAAGTTGAGAGCGTCCATTGCATTCCAAGAGAGAGAATTACTTTGTGAGATTTTATTTGTGATTAATTCATTAATAAAAGAGATTAGGATCTTAATTCACCGTTGACGTTGATAATTATCGAACCACGTAAATACTTACACGCTTTCTTATACTTATGTTCTTTTACTTTTGTTTAATTTCTATTATTCTACTTTTTCAATTACTTGTGCTTAATGAATTCTAACAAGTGGTATCAACAACTAGGGCTATGGCAACTCACAAGTATAAGCTTGAGAAATTTAATGAGCAAATGATTTCAACTTATGAAAGGTCAAGGTAATGATTTTACTAGTGAATTAAGGGTTTGACTCTACCTTTGAGGAGACTGCAGCAACCATGAGTGAAGAAAAGAAGCTAGAGACATTAGGGTTTAACTTATATCAAAATTCCATACATATGAGACCCACAACACTATAGCTATTTCTTTGAGTGATAAAATTTTAAGAGAAGTATATGGAGAGAAGATAGCGATAGATCTGTGGAAGAAATTTGATGCCCTATACATGAAGAAGTCCCTAACGAATTGTATACACATCAAGAAGAAGTTATACCAATTAACCATGGCTGAAGCTACATCTATCAAATACCATATCAATTCATTCAACTAGATAATCATCGGTCTAGAGACAATATATATCAAGGTAGAGGACAAGGATAAAACCATAATCTTGTTAATTTTCAATCTATCCAATTAAGAGCACTTTATGGATACTCTACTTTATATTAAAGAGTCATTAATAATGATGAACGTGAAGATCTCTCTAAACTCAAATAAATTAGGGAAGAAATTAGAGTATAGTAGATGAATTGGATGTAAGAGGAATTTCTAATAAAAGAAAAGAAAAACAAGAGAAGAACTTAAGATTGAAGTCAATTGACAAACCAAGAAAGTGTTATTTTTGTAAGAAAGAATGTCACTTCATTAAGTATTGTCTAAAAAAGAAAGTCAATGACAAAAAGAAAGAATGTGATGTTGCAATGGCCTATAAAGTAAACTATGATAATGTAAAAACCTTAGTCACCTTGAATAGGAAAGACATCAATAAATGGATACTTGACTTAAGTTGTAGCTACCACATGTGTTCGAATAAAAGCTTGTTCATTAACCTCAGTCTATTAATAAGAAGAAAAAAATATTAATAAGCAATAATATGGCATGCCAAGTCATTGAAATATGCAATGTTATGTTGAAATTACATAATGGTAAGGTAAGAAAGCTGCAAAATGTAAGACATATTCCTAATTTAAAGCGAAGCTTATTATCTTTAGGACAACTAGATTAGATAGGTTGTTCATTCAAAGTAGAGAATAGGATACTTAGAGTAATCAAGGATTTGTTATTGATGATAAAGGGTGAGAAACACAACGAGCTGTATGTATTGCTTGGAGAAACCATTAATGGTTCTATCAGCGGCGCAGGATCTTAGGCACGTGGGTATATGCATGTGCAATTGTGTCTATTGCCTAACGCAACGAAAATATAAATTTTGCAATAAACACAATAAATAAATATATTAATCACATTAATATATTAGAAAGGTTATAGAGAACTCACCATAACGTGTGACATTATACACATTTTTTCTCGGAATCCGCATGAAAACTAACTCGCGTGCAGTTCTAGTCACCAACTCATGGGCTTGGTGAGCTAGAACAACAGCTCTATATTCAACCAGGATTAACTCTTAATTCTCAAAATGGCCGGGAGTAAATTTATATCATTTTTTTCAAAAGGATAAGAAATAGAGAGTTTGGAGCAATTCACAATTACTCTAATTAGAAGCAGAGGAAAAAATAAAACAATTTTATATTTCCTCTTTTTCCTTTTTTTTTCTTTTCTTCTTCTTTCCTTCTTCTTCCTCCCCTCTATTTCTTCTCTTCTCTTTTTCTCTTGGTCGTTTTGGCCAAATCTTCTTGCTTCTTCTCTCTTTTTTTTCTTCTTTATATATATATAAAATAATATAAATATAATAATATATAATATAATACAAATAATAATAATATATTATAATATATTATATAATATAAAAATGAGAGAGAGAGAGAATGATTATTTAACAATTAAATAATCATAGTGTGTTATGACCATTTTGCCCCTCATGAATAGTTACCAAGTTTACCCCCTAGTGGGTCTTACTAAATTTCACACTTAGGTAAACTCAACTGAGGGTTCACAATATGCTACGTGTTCTAATACAATTAGTAAATAATAATTATTAACTAATTGTTGTATTTAACACTTAAATACAAATACGCACGCATTCCCGTGGTAATGCTGCATATTGCTGGATTAAACAATTTAATCCGACACGCTGCCCCGGTGCACAACGAGTACACTCTATATCGCGAGACTCCCTAGGTCCTACGCTTGATTAGTCAAATGGAACTATTCCATGAGTCCGTGAGCAATGCCCCACGTACACATCACGAATGCACAAGTTAGCGCGTTGAACCATACAAGCTGAGGTTACAACGCATACGTATAGTTCTTTCGTCATGATATCCTAGATGTGCAGGGATATAGATTATCACCGTCAAATCCCCATGTGCTCATCCATGTCCTATCTCCAGACTTGTATCTCAATAAACAATATGCGCAAACTCTTTTACCATATTGTTTGACCCTGATGAAACTATTTCCCGAGATGATTGCTTGTGGCCACAAAACTTTCTGAGATATAGTCTCGAAGCATTTGGATATCAAACTCCATATGAGAGCTGACGAATCCCATATCTGTACACACTGGACTCCATAAGCATCGGACCATACCTAGCGACACCCAGCGGTCACACCATGAAAGGTCTGTGACATGCGTGGAACCAAAGTATGGTGGATCACTTACAAGCCCACCGTGGCACTTAGGTCAAAGGACTACGTATACTACTCAACTCGAGAGGACCCTCCGTTGACGGCTTACATTGGGTGTCTATCGGAGGCTCTCATGAATCTGTCTCATATCCAGTCCTAACTGGATACCCATATGTCAATATGAACTCTAAGCTCACAGTTGGTCAGGAACGACCATTTATACCCGATAGGTACGACATATGGTGATCTATATATAAAGGTATCCACCGACAGACCTGCATTGGCAAAAATAGATCAAGGACAATTATTCGAGAACATACTTGCGCAACTTGCATTTTTTAGCACCCGACTGTAACTCTTGCAACTATGCAGTTACTAGTTTATTCCCAGGTCTATGTCCCATTACAAACAAGACTCCAACTCTTGGATCTGCTGAGTATTATAACCAACTAACACTTAACTGTGCTAACATTTAACAATTATATGTTTCAGCGTGGCTGACTATGAGCCTTTATCTAAACCTTTTAGATCTAATCCGAACTCCTTTAGGTCTACAATGTGTGTAACATTACATGCATAATACCATATAAATGGGTATTAGTGATTTAATGAGAATATACACTTGTATAAATACACAAGTATATGTACATTCAGGGATGACACGTAAACACCGACCCTAACTGATTCTACATCGACTGGTGTTAATGTAAAAAATATACGGACCAAGTTATAGCATATAAGGCTAAGCCACCTAAGTGAGAAAAGTCTCAAAAAACTACATGATAAAGGTGTTTTAGGCAAAGAAGGTATTCAGCCTTTGGAATTTTGTGAAGATTATGTGCTTGGCAAAGTACAATACATAGAGTAAAGTTAAACATTGGCGGGCACAAAACAAAAAGGACACTAAATTACATACATTTATATTTGTGGAGACCTACGCAAACACTGCATTTGGAGGTGCCATATACTTTTTAATATTGATTGACGGCTATTCAAGTAAGTTGTGGGTGTATACACTGAAGAGTAAGGAGCAAATGGTTGAAACTTTCAAAACTTAGAAGATACTTATAGAGAATTAAACCAGTAGAAGACTCAAGAAACTTAGGACAGATAATAGTCTTGAGTTTTGCAATATAGAGTTTGATACATTTTTGTGCCAAGTATGGTATATCAAGGTATAAAATTGTTAAGTCTACACCTCAACAAAATGGTCTTGCAAAAAGAATGAACAAAACTTTACTTCCTAGAGTAAGGTGCATGTTGACAAGTGTCAGATTGTCTAAAGCATTTTAGGGTGAAACGGTAGTCACAACAACCTACCTAATAAACAAAAATCCCTAATCAATAATTAACTTTAAGATACCAGAAGAAAAATGGTCAGGAAATACTCTAAGATATGATCACTTAAGGGTATTTAGATACCTACCTTTATAAATATCAAATAAGGAAAATTAGAACCGAGAGTCTTAAAAGAGATATCTATGGGTTATCCAAAAAGAGTTAAAAAAATATAAGGTATGGTGCACATATCTAAAGCCACTAAAGAGTATCATAAGTAGAGATGTGATGTTCAATGAATTAATATTGATAAAGATCAACCAAAAAATATAAGTGGAAAATAAACAACTTGTGCCAAAAATAATTTCAACACTAGAAATTGTGACACTAAAAGTAAAACAAGAGATAAGACCTGATATGCACTCGGGTCAACACTTCAAAGAAATTACAACATTGGTAAATATACTGTAAACATCTATAAGTACCTTAAAGATCACCCAGAAACAAGCTAGAACCTTAAAGTTAGAACTTAAAGAATATCAACTACCCAGAGATAAGTTAAGGAGAATAGTCAAGCCATTAATAAAGTATGCCCATGCAGATTTAATAGCTCATGCCTTCAATACTGCCTATACTATTGAGTATGATGAATCTATATCACAAAGAGGTTATGATAATAGAGATATGTGGCAACATGCTATGAAAGAGGAGATTATTTCTCTTAGAAAAAAAAAGACATAAAAATTAGTGGCTAAACCTAAAGGTAAGAAACTAGTAGGGTGTAAATGCATTTACAAAGTCAAAGATGGGATCCCGGGTATAGAGTTTACAAGGCTTAAGGGTAGGTTAATAGCACAATGATTCACTAAGAAAGAATGGGTTGATTTTTATAGGATATTCTTTCATGTGGTTAAACACTCATAAATTAGGATCCTATTGATTATATGTGTAAATTTGGATTTGCGCTTAGAATAAATTGATATCAAGACTATATTTATTCATGGGGAACTTAAAGAAGAGATATATACATGTTATAGCTATAAGATTTTGAAGAACTAAGAAAAAAAATATTATACTTGCTTATTAAAGAAGTCATTATATAGGCTAAAACAATCTTCTAGACAATTGTGTAGAAGGTTTAACAAATTTATGCTTCAGTGTGATTTTACAAGGAGTAAGTATGATGGATGCATGTACTATAAGGTATTAACTTCAGTGTGATTTTACAAATTTATGCTTCAGTGTGATTTTACAAGGAGTGAGTATGATGGATGCATATACTACAAGGTATTAACTAACAATGTGTTCATGTATCTACTACTTATATATATATATATATATATATATAACTTGCTGATATAGCTTACGAACAAGAGTAATGTTAAATTCTTATCTCAGTAGAGATATATACTTAAGGTCCTTGATATATTTAGAATGTCTGATGCAAAGGCTGTTGCAACTCCATTGGTTATGCATTTTAAGTTGTCAGTAGCGTAATCACTAGAAACTAAAGAATAGAAATTGGAAATGTAAAAGGTATTATATGCAAGTGGTACAGAGGGCATCATATATGCGATTGTATAAATGAGGCTTGATATAGCTCAAGTAGTGAGCATGGTAAGTAGATATATGATAAATCTAGGATACTGACCATTAACTTGTTGTCAAATGGATAATGAGGTACTTGAAGGGAACGTCAGAACATGATCTGCTATATAAGAAAGGTAGTATAAATGGTGAAATAGTGATGAGTTATATAGACTTAATTTATGCAGATAATCTTGACAAAAAAATATTATTAACCAGGTATGTATTTACAGTATATAAATGTAATGTATGCTGAAAATCCGTTATGCAATATATAGTAAGAGACTATATGGTTGAAAGGGATTTGTTCCGAGCTATTAATAATGGAGGAAGTAAATGCTTATGTACATTTTGACAGCCAAAATGCCATACATTTGAGCAAACATCAAGTATTTTGAGAGAGATCGAAGTACATTAATATAAGGTTACATTTCACCAGAGATATTATATAAAGTGGAGAAGTCAACCTGTTGAAGATATCAATATCTAAAAATTCTAAGGATATGTGGACTAAATCATTACTCTCAGTTAAGTTCATCTTATACAAAAAATTAACTGAAATTATCACTGAGTAAAGAAGCATGTGATGTAGAGATGATAGATCTAAGGACAGTCTTAGAGATATTTTGAATTAAGGAGGAATTATGAAGAATAATGATTAAAAATCATGTTAAAAATAGTTTTGAATTAAGCCATAAAAGAGGAAACAATACGGAGTCAAGAGTAAGACAAAAGAACGAGATAGAATTGAAGTTGGAGGCTTAGAGTTGGATGTAGATTCTAAGTCTAAGCGCCGCGATGACCAAGTGAAAATGTCCAGTGCTGCGATGCCATGAAATGAGCGCCACGATGCCAATACAATTTTTCTTATTATGAGCTTCCTATTTCAATTGAGTTAAACTTCATTTCTTTGTACAACTCGAACTAAGATTTGCTTATGAGTTTAAAACATTATAAATGAATCTATATATTAGTTTGAGAATCATCACAAAAAAGTTAAGAGCTTCTATGGTATTTTAAGAGAGATAATTATTTTTTATTTTTTTATTTTGTGATTTATTAATAAAAGAGGTTAAAATTTTAATCTACTTTAGATGTAAATAATTGTTGAACTATGTAAATATTTATGTGCTTTCTTATATTTATTTTATTACTCTTCTTTTTTTATTATTTGTGGTTGAGTAATTTCAATAATAGAGAAGAAATAAACTTGTGATAAATAAAAGAAAAAAAAAGAAATGGATAAATTAAGTAAATACTTGCCAACATTAAACAAATAGCATGTTGATGGGTTGGTTGCACCGTCATTTGATATCTGGGATCTATTTCTATAAATATAAAATGCTTCTAAGGCCTCGCCAGTCGCCAAGACGGGGACACATCATCAAACCGCTCCATTCTCCACACGGGAAACTCAAGCCGCGTGTGGGTCCACCGCATCATCTTACGTGTCACCGAATCACAAGGCACCGTGGCCCCCACCTAATAAATGGTTGACTTTTGAGAAACGTCCATACGGAAGGGATTTGGTCTTACTCTTGCTCAAGTTAAGCCCTTTTTGGCTTTTGCTGCAGTAGCTAATTACATTACCTAAGCCAACTCTGACAGTCAACGGTGGCCAGCCCCTTGTCTCGACGTGCGTTGAGGGCCAACGCCAACGGTGGTTTTTCTAGGATGAAACAAGTCAAAGCCGCATCCAAACAAAACTTCCCTCACTTTGAAGCAACCCACTCCATCCCATCCCATCCCATCTTTCTCTCTTGAAAGATGAAGCTCTTTGTGTTCTCAAAATAAAAAATGGGTTAATTGCCTCTGATTTATTTTGGTTGTCCGTTTCTGCACATGATTATCAACCCATTCTCGTTATCTTCTTTAACAATTTCACCCACTTTCTTTCTATTTTGTGGGTATTTTATTAGATGGTTAATGTATCATGGTCATTTGCTGGAATTATTGCTGATTTTTGGTTATATTGTTTCCTCTTATCAGCATATTTAACTTTGAAATATTAGTTTACTGAAATTTTTACAATAAATTAATGTGGGATAACTTAATAATCTTCTATAAACAAAATTCTGTCATGAAAAATTTAACCCTTTAGTCAACCATATTCCGAGTATCAGGTTTTATATATGTAAGTGAAATAAAGCATTATCCATTTACAGTAATGTTTTATTAAGTGAAATAAAACATTATACATATTAAGACAAGTAGATTCCATTCATTAATCATTGTAAGACAATCAAATAGGTTAAGTGATGAGTGGATGGAAATTGTGAAGTTATTACCATTTATAGCAACTATGATATCTTTTATAGCCCTTTAAAACTTACTTTCCTCCAAATTCTGTCATTCTCCATGCTCGATTTGGAGTTGTTATCTGTCAAAAGATAGCATGAAAGTTGGGGGATAGATCACAGATTAATTGCCTTTTTGCCGCTTATTGTTCAATAAGAATGCATGAAAATGCAGTTGGGTTCAATCTATCTACATTTGGTTAATGGGGTTATCTAATATAATAATTACCAATTTCTTTTCGTGACTCTTATGTCTAAACGCCGAATGATTATTAATTAATCCCACAACTGCAGCCACACCAAATATTCACTTAGTCTTTCAATAAATACCATGCATTCAGCTAATAATTAAATTGCATGCTCTCTCAACTGCCTTGAGGATAATTTAGATGAGAATGATAGGTTTGATACCAAATTCAGCCTCTTAGTGGTTGACTCTAGCTTTAGTTGATGAAATGGGGTCACAATGTCAGGTACATTTGGTCCACCTTTGATGCGACAATCCCATCAATCAAACAATATGTAACAAGACAAAATTATCAACACCAAATAAGAAATACAAACAATTCACATACAAGTAGTAGATAACTACTGTAAAAATCTTAAAACATAAAACCATATAGATGCTAGATAGATGCTCTTTCGAAGCAAAAGTAAAAAATAATAATAATAGCTTCATATATATATATATATATATATATATATATATATATATACATATATCAGAAGTAACAACTAACCAGGGCGGTGACCCAGTGTTACAGTTAACCAAATATGTAAACGTTGACAATGATAAAGGTCAAAGAGGAAAAATATGTACATGTAACATCAGCATCAGCTTAATAGTTTGTATGCAATAGCATAGTCACTCTTTAATTTATTGTGAAGAGGGAACACAGGTAGACGTCACAAATTTCTCTTCTCATCTGCTCCACTCTCTCATCCTATTCATAAACTATCAGCCCTTCAATCCCTCCTCCTTATTGTACCCTTATCACCTTTTAATCCTCCTTCAGTTTCTTCATTTTTCCTTTTAACGGCCGAAGTTCTGATGCAGAGGTCAGACAATTGAGAAAGAAATGGATTCTTCTTGGTTTGAAGATGAGCTTGTGAGGGAGCTTCTTGATGACGAGACTCCGTTCTTTGTGTTACCAACAGAGGAAGAGACAACTGAAGCCTTAGCCAAGTCAAGTCCTTCAAATGAAGATCAGGCTATTAACAGGGTCACTTCCACCATCTATTCAGGGCCAACAATTGAAGATTTTGAGAATGCTTTATCTGTGACAACCCGAAAAGATCAATATTCTGAAGCAATTTCACAAGCCAGGTTTATTTGCCTAGCCTCTGAATACTGAAATCTATACTTTTTGTTTTATTTTTCTTAAACTCTTGACTTGTTCTGCAGAATTTCGTTATTGGAAGGAGGTTTCAGTAAGATTGAGAATAAGTATACCCTGAAAATCAAGAGCTGCGGCAATAGCATGGCTGATGATGGATATAAATGGCGGAAATATGGCCAGAAATCTATCAAGAATAGCCCCAATCCCCGGTAAATATTCTTGCTATTGATTCATATTTTGCCTCGTTGAGTTTCCTCACTACTAGGCTACTAGCTAGTCTCTTTCACTTGTTTCAAAACTTAAAAACTCATTTTAAGATTGATTTCTTTTATATATATATATATATATATAAAACGATTTTATAATCATTTAATGAAATAAACATTCCATGGTATTTCCTTAATAAGAATTTAGAATGACCATTTTGGTAGGGAACTGGACATGTACTGAACTAAAAGCTCTTAAAAATATTAATTTGGACCTAGATGGCATATATGTCTAAGTATCTTAATCACCAAATGCTTTGTGTCATTATCTGCTTAATTTCTGTGGTCAATTGTCATCTCTTAGCAAACCTAATGCATTATCCTAACATTTTCCTTAATAACCCTTTGAATTATTTTGAAAACAGAAGCTACTACAAGTGCACAAACCCAAGGTGCAGTGCAAAAAAGCAAGTGGAGAGATCTTGCGATGACCCAGATACACTCATCATCACATACGAAGGGCTCCACCTTCACTTTGCTTACCCATATTTTCTACTAAGTCAACCCCAATCCGAACAAGCCAGCCCACCAACGAAGAAGCACAAGAAGATCCATTCACAGGCGGAAGAAACCAAACAACAAACACATGGTGCGCAACAAGACCCATCAAGCTTTAATAACATGGAAGGCCCACAAGGGACATTTGGTGACGAACAAACGCCGCCGTGGTCACTATCACAAGGGTTGCTTGAAGATGTCGTGCCTTTGATGATTCGAAACCCATCTGGCAGTGGCAACAACAACAACAACAACAACAACAATATCAACGTTTCTTCTAACACTACTACTACTGCTACTACAACTTCTTCTTCTTCGTCCTATCGTTCGAGTCCTGCTTCGCCTTCATCCCTATCGTGGTCTCCTAGCTACAACACTCTTTCAAGTTTTGATATGGGCATGAATACTAGCATTTAATTAGGTGAAATTATTATTATTTTTATTTTTGAATGTACATTTTTAATGGGTTGAAACTTATAAATCCACGTGGGTTTCTCTTAATGTGAACTAATAATTTGGTTATTACGTTAATGTACGTGTAGAGGGAAAATTATTGGTATATCTCGCGAAGCAAATAATAATGCTTCAGAGCATGTACTCATTTTAGGGGTATAAAAATAATTTGCTTTTTGTAATATTAACAACTTGTGAAAATGTTATTTTCTTATATTTGTTTAAATGGTCAGTAGAAAAGCACTTGCAATACATTTTTCTACTAAAAAAGGTCTCAAGAATCATTTTCCTCTCCTTTAAGTAAAAAAGAAAAAAAGTTATTTATCTTCAATTCAATTCTTTTCTCTTTTAAGTTTAAAAAGAAAATTATTTTCTTGTATGTTATCGTAAATTAAAATTACTCTACTAAAAAAAAAAATTTCAATTCGATTCTCTCATCTTTTAAATAAATAAAAAAATATTTTTTTGTTTGTAAAATTTTTTTTTCTTGCATATCATCGTAAATTAAACCTATTCTACTAAAAAGGAGATCTCTAATTCGATTCTCTCTTCTTTTAAGTTAAAAAAAATTATTTTCTTACATCTCATCGTAAATTGAATTTATTAAACCTATTCTTAAAATGTTGCGAATAATATTATCTTTTTTTTAAAGTTTTTTTTTTTTAAATTGTAAAAATTATATACATAATATATTCTTAAAATGTTGCGAATAACATTCCCTTCTTTTTTAAGGATGTTTTTTTTCAAAAACTATATACATAATATATTTTAAAAAAAAGTAATTCAACGCTTACATAAAGGGCTTATAAAAAATTTTATATCCCTGCTAACGTGGCATGTGACTATATTTACTTTATTAAATGAATCCTTTTATTTTCTTTGTACTTCACTGTAAAAAATGAAAGATATAATACATAACTTTCACTTCATTTTTTTTCTTCTAATTATTCTATTACCCCATTTCTCTTATTTATATAGAAGTTTCCCATGCTTGAAAAAATAATGTGGATGATTTTCTATAATCCATAGATTGACTAGAAATATTCTAATGCAATGTTCTTATATGTAGTTGTTTCTATCACGTTATATTGGACCATCTAATAAAACCTTGCAATTAGAATAAGTGAGAGAGAAAAAAAAAAAAATTGGAATAGGGTGCTTGGGTGTGTCTCCCTCTCGTTTAGTGAGAAGGGTTTGATTCTCATTAAAAAAAAAAAAAATGGGTTGATAGCTATTTGCTTTTTTAGCTTGGCTCACTCTGCAAAGACGATTCTTCTCGAGCAAGACAGAGAGTTTGTTAGCTATTTGTTCCATTGGTTTAGCTAACTCTGCAAAGCTTGTTCTTCTCAAGCAAGAACTCAATTTGTAGTACTCTTTAAGAGTCTCGATTGTATTATGTTATTCCATGTAATGAGTGGGTTGTTGTATTTGGTCCCTTGGCTTGGCTCACTCTGCAAAAATAGATTCTTTCTTCTCAAGCAAGACCTTCATTTACAGAAATCTAAGCTGTCTCAAATGTATTCTCTGTTCTATATGATGAGAGAATTGTTGGTTAATTGCTCCCTTGGCTTGGCTTACTTTGCAAAGCAGACTCTTTCTTCTCAAACGGGACTTCACTTTGCAGAAGTCGAAAATGCCATGATTGTATTCTCTATTCTAGGTAATGAGTGGATCGTTTTATTTGTTCCTTTGACTTGGCTCACTTAGCAAAGCAATTCTTTTTTTTTTTAAAAAAAGTAAGACCTCTGTTTAGAATAATCTGAAAGTGTTTTGATGGATTGCATTATATATATAATGATTTAAGTGTCGGATGATGATGGATTTGGATGGTTTCATAAGAAAAAGGCTTGTGTAAAACTTTTCCCGATGCGCAACTCTTTGGGGCGTTACCGTTACCTACTTTTGTGGAGTATGTGTTCAAAATTTATTCGTGGGCTTCGCAACAGAAGAGCCTTCTTCTGTCCTCCTTGCCATGATTGTTTATTTGGTTGGTTGGGTTGTAATCAATTACCAAATCGATTTGTCTACCAATTGTTTAAATTTATAATCAACATCTTGCTTGGCCGATCGATTTGCTAGTCAATTTTTATTTATTCAACTAGCTAGTCAGTTTAACAACCCCAACAAGGATAGATACGTAATTTGATAAAGAGAGTGATTTTTCGTAGGGGTAGGCAGGGTTTAATTCGATCCAGTTTTTTACAAAATCAATCGAATCGGTCCGGTTTGATCCGATTTTTTGTAAAATCGAACCGAATAGGTCCGGTTCAGTTTTTTAAAAAAATAAAATCAAAATCAATTTTTTTAATGAGAAAAATCGAACCGAACCGAACCGAACTGATTTTTTTCGGTTCGGTCCGGTTCAATTTTTTCGATTTTTTCAATTCAGTTCAATTTAGTTTTTTCAATTTTTTCGGTTTTTTTATTTTAAATTATGAATTTTTTTTAATTTTCAATTCAATTTTTTCGGTTTTTTTAATTTTTTTTTTTTTAAAAATCGAACTGAATCAAATTGAACTGGCCGGTTCAATTTTTCAGTTCCTAATTTTTTTTCCCACCCTTAGTTTTTCGTGCAAACGCTGCCTAATTTTTCATGTGTAAATAGGGATGGACAAAAATCGAACCCGCCAATTTAATTGAACCGCACTGAATTAAATTAGTTGGTTCAATTTAATTTTTTAATATAAATTTTTTGCAATCAATTTTTTTAAGATTGAAAAAATCAATTTGATTCAATTTTAATTTAAAAAAATTAAAATACTAAAGGGCAATAATTTAAATTAACACAAATATAATTTATAGTTGTTTTTTTATACAAATCTACATTATTAAGTATACTTACTTTTTTTTTTTTTTTTTTTAGCATGGGGGCTCAGCCAACTTGGCTGAGCCCCCCAAGGACTCACATTCCCACCTGGGTTCGATCCCCCCTCCCCCCCAGGTGGTGCGGAAATGATGATAAATATTGTAATCCCCCCTTCAAAAAAAAAAAAAAAAGTATACTTACTTTTTTTTTTGTTATTATAATGTAGAGTTTGTAAAATTAACAAATATTATTGAATAACATGTAGTCATTGATTAAAAATTATTTTAATTAATATTCATACATTATATTTTAAGAAATAATTTTTCTTTTTATCTATTCTTATAATTTTTTTAAAAAAAATATTGTACGAGTTATCTATTGACTGTAAAAATTAAATTTGAAAATTAAATCATTAAAGTTGAAACTTGTGGACATAAAACTTATTTTATTTTAATAAATACTTTTTTTCCGTTTGAATTTGTTTAAGAGACATGAAACTTATTTTATTTGATGAATTTTATTTTATTTTAACGGATATTTTATTTATGTGGATAGATTTACATTTTACTAGTTTTTTTTAATTTGTTTTGTTAACTTACCTATTAGTTTACATGGATTTGACACTTTACTAAAATATTAATTTATTTAAATATTTTATTTAAATTTATTTATTTTTATTTATTACATTATATAATTTTAATAATTTAGAAAGTATTTAGACGATTAAACTGAATCAAATTAAATTAATTAAATCCAATTTTATCTTTACATATGATTTAATATGATTCGCTTAACAGAATTTTTTCTATACAGTTCGATTCTAAAAAAAAATATCTAACTTATACACCCATTAAAACCGTAAATATTCAGGCTCTATCCCCTTCAATTTCCCTCGCTAAATTCTATAAAAGTTCTATTTTTAATTTTTATTTATTTTCTCATAAAGCAAAAAAAAAAAAAGCTTTATTTTTAAAAAAATAAAATAAACAAAAATAAAGCTCAGAGACTTTCTGGGGTTCCTCCATCATTAACCGATTCAAGTTACTATCGCCAATAAAATGGTTTTCTCAGGAACCAGGCGCTTTATCTCTCGCTCCACCGGCTCGTCATTCAACAAGGTAATAACACTTATTGTCATTCCATCTCTCTATTTATTTTTCAATTTTTAATTTTAATTTCAATTGCTTTTTGATTATTTCATTGCCATGCACCTTCTTCATTCTTGAATTTGATTTTCGTTTTATAGAATGCAGTATCCGGTGAGTACAAATGCAAGGACTTTGTTATCAATCGACCGGTTTTCCGTCGACACCCTTGAGCGAGGCTTGCATTTCACTCGTTGATGGAAGGTTGGCTCTTGTAAGAGGCTATATAACGCCCGCTGTTGCTAGAAAGCAGCTCTTTTCAAATACGAACTCGTCGAATTTGCATTCGATTTTTGCGAACACCGGGCTTCGACGTTTTTTTATCTCCTAGTGAAGCTCCTAAGAAAAGCAGTAATTGAAAGCTATCTGTTTTTATTTATTACTTATTATGTATGATGTTTATTCTTTTTGTTTTTTATTTATTGAGGCTAATAAACTATTAACGGTTCAATGTAGACTACGAAAATTATTACCCGAAGAACAGGAAAGATATCCCAAAAGCAAATTGGCAGAAATCTGAGTAGAAGGGTATATCATTCACATTTTTGTTTGTGTTTATATTCTTTATTTATTTTGTTTTTTTTGTTTGATTATTCTTGTTGTGGGAAAGGTTTTGAGATAGTAACTGCAATATTCCTTTGTTTGAAGGAATAAACATTAATTTGAGGAGGATAACTGCGACGTATTAGTTAATGGACTTTTTCTTTTCTTTTCATTTTTAGCCATTGTTGTTTCTATCAAAAAATTAGCTTTAAAAGTGACTGTGTTATTAGTGGGTGATATTTGTTTTGTGGGTATTCCATTCCACAATGAATTTTATGATTCATCAACTTGCCAACCTCTTGATTTCCATAGCTTAAGTCATATGTTTGGTTTGAAGTTGCTTAAGATGTTCATTATGGCCTATTGTGTGGTTAATTAGTATGCCTGCTGAATCAAATAACTAATGGGACTCTACAATACATGGATGACAGCTTAATGTTGTTTACTAAGCTAGAATTTGGTGAGCTGCTTAGTTTTTCCAACTAGTAAAACCTCTTGGAGTGATATAAGAGGTTTGGGTCAAATCCCAATCCATCAGGGGTTTGGGAGGGGTTTATTTCTTGCTTTGCTTGATTATGAATGAGGTTAATCATATAAGAGGCCTTTTTGATGTAAACTAGTGCTTTCTATGTCTTTTCTAGATAGAAGAAATCACCCTTTAGAAGTGTTACGAACTGGTTTCAGTCTAATAGAAAATTTAGATGATCAATACTATTTTTCTTTTACCTTGATAACTTGTATGCAGTTTGCTTTTTTTTAAAATTTTTTTTATTAAGGTACTATATTAAGATGCATGTTTGTGACCATTGTTCATTTTCTTGATTGAAGAACGGTGTCTTCTCTGTCTGCCTCTAATCTTCTTAATCAAATTGTTTCCATGCTATGAATTCATTGAGGACCTTACATTACTGTCTTATTTTGTCTCTTTCCAGGGAACTCGAGTTCCAGTGGTCATGTGAATTTCCAGAATTTCACTAGGCAGTTTCAAAATTTTATTAGTCCTTTATTGTTTCTTGGATTTGTGTTACATCAATGTTTTTGACACTGCAGCAGAAGGAGATGAGCATTTTTTCCCCTGCTCTTTCCACAATTAGTTCATTGGTTTTCAGAAGATAGATATTTAAGCCAGCAATCATTGTATTCTGTAATTGCAATATATTCATCTGGTAGTCTGTACTTTATGGTGAATATAGACTTTGTTTACCAAACGACACCTTTGATGTGAAACGTTTTCAATCAAGCTTCTATGTATTCCAGATTTTTGCATAATTGTACTGCTGTTATGCAACAAATGAATCTGTTCATAGTCCTGGTGTTTGTCAACTATGCTTAAGCATATCATCTATGTTATAAGAGATGAGATAGCCTGTGCAAAACCCAAATGGTAAATAAATAAAGTGTGTTGCAGAATGCTGAAGAAGTGCTTGCAACATGGTCTTTTCATTGCTATTTAGTTCTCTTTTTGCTGATGACGGTGAACAAAGTTTATGTCTTAGATATGGTGGCTTATTATCTGTTATATAATGCAATTTTGCAAGCATTTGCTGTGTTCTTTTTGTCTCCAGTTTTATATTCATTTTAGCTGTTTAATGTTTTTTCAGATTTGTTTCCAAGAAGTTCAAAAACAAGCTTCTTGAACCTGGTCTGGTGGATAGAGTTGTTGTTAGAAATAAATCTGTCACCAAAGTGTAAGCAAGAAGCACCCCACACAAAGCAAATGAAAACCAATGATGATTTTGTACAGGGTCCTGCTAGTGGTAGCCTGTGAGAAGAAATATAAGCCTGTACAAATTTTATTTTATCATAGGAAGTGTTGAGTCTTTTGAGGAGAGATTGGTGGAAGCTGAGGAAGCACCAGGGATAGATCGTCATGATTATATTCCGGTAACTTATTTAAATGAAGTGAACTGGTACCACAAATTGCTGAGGTTTGCACCAACAGCCTTGCATTTTGGTAGACTCTTGTTCATAACACGACAAATGCAAAGTGGACTAGGTGTTGGAAATACTGGTGGATGAGGTGGCCATGGAATATCTAATATAGGAAAAGCAACTATAACAAAGATAGATAAGCATTCTAAAGATAAAGTTAGAAACAAATACACTTTTGCTTTATATCAGTATATTGCATTTTATTGCATTTGTCATGAAAGTTAATGTATGTGAATATGTACATATACATGTACTTAGATACTTGACTTAAATGTTGACACAAATTTTGAGCCAGTGATTCATTGTAATCGAATGGTAGAAAGAATTTATGAGTTAACACTATTTTTGACTTTGACTTCGACCATTGGATTGCATGAATCATGACTTAGAATTTGTGTCAAAAGTTGAAGTAAAATATTTAAGTTAATATATTCTCACTCATATATATGAGTAGTACTACATGTACAAACTCCTTAGAAAATTGATTTGTCATCATAATAACACTTATCACAATCTCCTCTAACTAACTTTGTTTGTTTTTTCCTATATACTATTTTCACGCCACATTAGTTTGTATAAGAAGATTTTTGTCCTTGTAGTGTTATTGTATATATACATGTATAAGGAGGTCATCTCCATAATAAGTAGTTTCAATGTTTTATTTGGTGATTCAGGCATTTTTTTAAAGATGTAGTTGGCTGTGATGAGGCAAAGGAAGAAATTATGGAGTTTGTACACTTCCTCAAGAACCCAAAAGGATATGAGGAGTTGGGTGCAAAAAATTCCAAAAGGGGCACTCCTTGTAGGACCTCCTGGCACAGGGAAGACACATCTTGTGAATGCAACTGCTGGTGAATCGGGTGTGCCTTTCGTCAGTATGAAGGGTCGTGGAGGCTTTTCTGGTGGCAATGATGAGTGTGAAAGTACTCTGAATCAGTTGCTTGTAGACATGGTTGGATTTGGAATGACCTCTGGAGTTTTTGTACTTGCTGGTACAAATAGAGCTGGTATTTTAGACAAAGCCTTGTTGAGACCTGGTCGATTTGATTGCCAAATAGCAATCGATAAACCTGACATCAAAGGTCGTGACCAGCTTTTTCGAATCTATATGAAGAAGTTAAAACTTGATAATGAACCATCATATCCTGGATTTGCTGAAGCTGACATTGCAAATGTTTGCATTGAAGCTGCTTTAATCGCAGCGAGAAATGAGAGTGCACATATCAGTATGGAACATTTTGAGGCAGCCATTGACATGGTCATTGGTGGTTTGGAAAAGAAGAATATGGTATCTTGTTTTTCATATGCCATGACTTAATACTTCTGCATTGTGTTATTGTTTTCAGGTTTGGTTGAGAATGGTTTAGTGCTAGCAAAAATGCTTTCAAATTTCCTAAACCACACTATCTTCTGGCTGAAATGGACAAGCTCTGTTTACTGATAAATGTTGCTGATTTTGCAAGAAAGCACTTTATAGAGAAGCTTTGCTTTTAGTATAGAACCTGAGAGTACAAGTATAACTGAATCCTTTAATATATTTTTCCTAACTGGTCAACATCGGATAATTACACGTTCTGTTTAAGATGTCATGATGCGGACGAACGTGATGGTGTTGGAGACCTTTGTGCAAACATTTGCAAGTTCTGCCTTTTTTAGTTATTATTGTTTTAAACCTTTAGGATTGAATTTTTATGTTCCTTCACCAGGTCAAAAGTAAGCCGGAGCACCAGACAGTTGCTTACCATGAATCAGGTCATTCTATTGCTGGTTGGTTCTTGGAACATGCAGACCCCTTGCTTAAGGTGACAATTGTTCTTGTGGTACTGCTGCTCTAGGGTTTTCCCCGTATGTGCCCAATGAAAATCTTCTTATGACTAAAGAGCAGCTATTTGATATGACTTGCATGGCACTTGGCGGTCGAGCTGCCAAGCAGGTGAATTATACCTGATTTTCCTCTCGCTCCTAGATCCCTCTCCCCCATTTTCACTTTTCTCTTTTGTTGCTATATTCCTGGATCAGTGAATTTAGACTTAGAAATGGGAAATACATGCACTATTATTTCAATTATGAAATACTTATTAAATTTAATTTAAGGACTGGTCTTTGGAATGTGCTGTGTGTTCATTTAATAAGCTTGATCATTGATTTATCACTTGTGTGATTCATTAACTGAATGTCGTTTGTACTCCCTATATGTGATTCATCTCAACGTAATTTTTCTTATTTAACATTCTGCAACAAGTGAGGTGTAAGGTTGTAGCTCTGCAAGATTGTTCATCATGGATGGTCTTTACCACTTTCTATTCTTTTCTTGGTCTATTATTTTTGTTAATGAGACATAACTGTAGACTCAGTTTCATTATGCTGTTGTGATTTTTCTCTGGAGTAGGTTATGCTGAGGAAAATATCCAATGGAGCCGTAAGTGACTTGTTGTACGTGGGTGAGGTATGCCCAACTGGCAGAGCATGGTTTCAGTGATAAGGTGGGTCTTCTTTCCTTCCATCAAAGGGATTCGTTTGAGATGACCAAACCCTACAGCAGCAAGACTGCTGCAATTGTCGACAATCAAGTGAGAGAATATATCACTGTCATATGGCCACACAGAAAAATTGATAGAAGAGCACATAGGGCAAGTGGCACAGATTGCAGAGTTGTTGCTCGAGAAGAAGTTTTACATCAAGATGACTTGGTTCGAGTGCTGGGAGAACGCTATTCAAACCTAGCGAACCCACTGATTACGATACATTCAAGAAAGGGTTTTGAGAAGACAAGGGGTCTAAAGAGACGAAAGAGGGTGGGACTCAGGAAGATGACAATTCATAACCAGTGGAGCACCAGGATGTACCAGTATAGCAGTTGATAAGGTTTTATAATTGCAAATGAAACTTCATTAAGTTTGTTTGTTCACTTGATTTTTACCCTTTTCTTGAAGAAAAAAGAAAATTCTAAAATGTAAAATTCATGGAATGAGCAAATTAAAAATTATTTCAGGAAATCCTGCTTTTGATGATAATAATTGCCCTTGTATCAGATGCATACCAAATGAAGAGGATGCATACAGTTGATATGAACCTTGAAGCTGGATTTATGGACCTTTCGGTGTGCTTGTTATAAAAGGTTGATTGTAATTGTAGCCATTCATCGGGATAAAATTCCCGCAATAATACATGTTTCATTGCTTTTAGCAATTGATTGAAAAAGGACAAAAAAAAGAAAGTGTATATCTCTTGGACGATGGCAAATAGTAACATATTGGATACACAAAGCGGGCATCCCATTTAAGAATTTTTTGTTAATAATTGATGACAATCTAGCAATGGATGACCCAAGCCCACAAGCTTTTTTGTTCCCCCCGGAATCACATTTCATTTCAAGTCTATGATGTGATATTGAGCTTAGCTTACAAAAAAAATAAACCCACTGTCAAGGTCAAAAAGTGAGACTTAACAAATATGCGGTGTGCGGTAACATTCCCATTTGGATAGTTCTCTCGGATAATGAAAGGATTTTGTTTTGATCTGCGAAGCACATTTCATCTTATGGTGTTGAAAATTTGTAAATGCTGAAAGTGCTTTATACAAAATTGTATCTGTGGGTTTGTGTCTGGAATTGAAGGCTGAAAATGAACTCAATCAGTCAATCTGAGTGGAAAAGGAGTTGGCATTGTGACGCATAACATTAACATTTATCTTTGTGAATAGCGAAGAATAATCTTTCAGCCACGTACATTTTGATATACATGATGTGGCACATTATCCTCTCGGCAAGTTACAGTATTTGTGTATGTTTTGACAGATGTGACACCCAAGGGGCAATTGTTTGAAACACAAACCACAATAATTAAGTGATCAAGAGTGCTTTTTCCTTCAGAATTTTCTCTCAAAATTGGGGATGGATTGATAGGTTCTTTGTCATTAGAAACAATTTCACTTGGGCCGTATATTGATAATGGAGTTTAGTGGGGTATCTGAAGAAACCAAACTGGAAAAACCATTGTTGCTTTTTGAGCATCAAAAGCCTGCCCATAATTCCAAACATAATGGCCTCCTTGTTGGAAAGTAAGCAGATAGAAATTACTCTCCAATAATTCATCACCAACCATTTATGAGGATTTTGCTTGCAATAGTATTGACTGTTGATGCATCAAAGCATATTTGTCCAAGAGATAAAATAATGATTGTATGAAGAAGAATTTGAACGGTGTGAAATGCAAAGATCCCATTTCACACTATGTAGTTATTGCAGACTGTGTACAAAATCATGCTACCAATGAACCCAACAAATTTTTAATTTGGCTTTCTCCTTTTTTTTTTAAATCTTTTTTATTAGAAATCAAAGCAACCTTCAAAGATGGGTACTTGCCTTACCCCCAATTGGTGGCACTAAAATAGTGTGATTGTCCTCTTTTGAAAGTGTCTTTTGTCTAAAGAGATGCTTCTATTTGTTTAATCAAGTAAGCATCTAGTAGTTCTTTAGTAAAATGTTAAACATGACTCACTTGACTACTAAATTAGCATTACACAAAAGCATAAAGTACAGAATATGCATAATCAACTCTAACACAAATACACATAAACAATTGAAAAGAATAGCCACCCCCTTGTGAAGTCATACAGGGCAAAATCACATGTCATATTTATATTATTTTATTTTTCTAGGGAACTTCTCAAATTCAAGAGCAAGAAAACCAGGTTCTGGGTTCTTTCTGCTTGTGGTTCAATCGGAGTAAAATCCTAATTTAAAACTGACTTTACTAAAATTTGATTTTCATCAAGTTAATTTTCTTAAAAAAAGGGAAAAAAAATTGAAGCTATTAAGAGTGATTAATACTTGTAGGACTGAATGATTGTTCTTGCTGAACCAGAAACTTCAGACTTTCGGCTATGTCAAGCTTCTTTTCACTACCACTACCAAATCCGATATACCTATAGCAGATATTTTTAGGCAGACACTTGGCATCATTAGAATTGCTTATTAGTCTTTATTTTTACATCAATCAATCACCAAATAAGCTTATTAAAACTTGCTGGAAAACCAAACATATAATGTGCATACAAACCCAACATCACAAAAAATCTTTTAACACAAAATCTAACATCTTTCCAAAATGCTGATGTGCATCTGCGAAGTAAAATATTTCTGCAATGAGGAAAATTTTTCTTAAGCTCTAATCATTGATTTTGATTTAATCACAATATTCAAGTTCGACCACACCGTTCATGTAGCTTTCCAAGTCAACCCAACCCACCTAATTGGAAGCTAAATCCACCCAACAAATGTTATGGTAGTAATAATTATATCAGTATCAAGCAACAACAATAATAATAGGAGTCACAGTCATGGCCAACCAAGGCCCAAGGGAGGGGTTGAAATTATTGAGAGGAAAGAGTTAGAAATGGTGCTTTCAAAAGAAATAGCCCACCACCCTTACAAAGTTTTTTATTTTTTCCAAATACGTAACAATCTTTGTCTATAATTTAAGGTTTTCTGAATAAGATTGAATATTAAACAAAGGGTTTCTCTATCAATAATTTTCCCTTTTCAGCCCTGTTTTCATCTACTTCTCTTGTACTTTTCCTTGTTCTGTAATCTTAGGCCTCCAATTATTTCCCTCCAATTAAGCACATTAAAATAAAAACCACCATCATAAGAGTTTGTTTCTTGGTCTTTATTTAGGGTTAGTCATTTTCATACAAAATTGCCTGGCGGCATAACCATCCCCCAAATCTTATGAAAAATCTATTGTTTCTTCATCAATGTAAATTTTATGTTCACACACCCACATATATAATTATTTTTAAAGTGAGAACGTCAGCACAATTTTAAAATGCCAATATTATAAAAAAAATTAAAATCCAACAATAAATAACATATTAAAATTAAAACGAGGGGGTGTCAAGCATTGAAAAGTACTGGATTAATTAAAATTTTCACAACCACCCAACTTAGGAAAGAGGATATAACACTAAGTGTTGTCATGCTGATGCATTATATATATATATATATATTCCATTGCTGGAAGCAAGTAATAATAATGTCATATAAATGTAACAATCTTGAATTCACAATTTCAGCAGATTTATATATGTATATATATGCAGATGCGTATTGTTTAAGAATCAATCAATTATTGATCCCATTGCAGAGAGATGATATCAAAGATTTTTCATTATCTATAACTAAAAAAAAGACAGACGTGAGTTGTTTGTCTTGCTCTCCTTCAATAATAGAGGTCATACACACAAACACACACACCCCCGCAAAAGTGCTTAAAAAATGAGTCACAATTATCATGCAAAAGTCCTTTTTTTTTAGGATTTCTTGTTGTAGGGGAAAAGTTTCACACTTTCATGGCAATACCCATGAATTCAAAAGTGCTTTTAGAAGAGTCAAATGGGTTATAAACGAAGAACTTGCCCTGTGAAAAAGGGGTTTCTTTATTAAGGCAGCCAACTCATATGTAAATATCTTAATATATAACAAGTATCTTTTGACTGTAAAAAATTACTTGCATGCATCATGTGTCCAGAAGTGTCCAGATTATTAAATTTTTTGGTCTGTGTCAGTGTATGGAACCAAAGATTAGCATCTTTCTTACTTGACCAAAATGCCCACTAAATTAATCCCGTCAAAGTTAGGATCTGGGAAGCTTCATTCGTTTTGATCTCTTCTTCTATACAACCTGTCAAAAATAAATTTTAAACTGTAAAAGTATGAATTAATTGGTGGAGTATGTCGCCCACCTTATGAAACATATCAACATCTCTGATGCAATATCATTAAAAAAATTTAATTAATAATATAAGTGTTATATGACTGTGTTGCTCGTTATAACGTCAATTAGTATGTTTATTAAATTATTTTCTCTTTATTAAAAACTATAAAATTTATTATATTATTAGAGAATACTCAATAATAAGATTATTATTTTGAATTTTTTAAAATATCGCATAATTTTAATAAAATTCACTAATTTAAAAAATAGGTAATAATATTTAATCATTAAAAAATATTTTGTTATAATTAACAGAATTACGTAAAATAATTAAATTATCCTCATCATTTCTCATAAAAAATTTAAAAATAAATTAATAATAATTTTATTTTATTTTTAAAATTTTAAATTAATAATATGCAACCAATTCTAACGGCATTTAAATTAATAATATATAATTTAGCCGCCAGTTCCAACAGTCATTATGGTCTTTGAAATGGCCACCAGTTTTAGCGGCAATTTAGCCGCCAGTCTCAAGCAGCCACTTTTATTTTGTTATTTTATTATTTTTTTAAAAAATTGAATCTTTAAAATTTTTAAATTGATTGTTTAAATACAAAGATAACATTGTTTGAATATGGAGATGGATGTGTATGGATATAAGGATAAGGGTGTTTGGACGCAGGATAAATGTTGTTTGTATAAAAAAGCATTAAAATGATAATATTACTTATTTTGTAATTAATTTTAATAAAAAAAATTTTAACGGTTGGATATTATCGCTTACCTCTCAAACTAATAGATATTATTAAAATTAGACGATATCTTAAGAGTATTCACAATAATATTTTCTTAATAATATGACAAAAATATCATGTTCATAAATATTTTATAGACTAAATATAATTAGCTTTAATTATAATTTTTATTTTTTTTATTGAAAAACTAAAAATATCTAAAAACCCATACGACAATGGATTATTTTAAATGGGTATTATCATTGCCATCTCCTAATGTTTATACAAATTATATTTTAATGGTGATTTTAATTTTAATTATATTATAATTTTTTGTTTAATATAAAAAAATGAAAACACCCTCATCCTACAAAGATATTTTCATTATTTTTATATAAAAAAATAAAATTTTAAAAATATTTTTATTATTTAAATTTAATAAAAAATGACAGTATAATTAAAATTAAACATGTCATTAAAATATAATTTATATAAACATCGGGGGTGATAGTGTTTAATGGATTGATTTGTACTATAATATTCTCTCTCACAAGTCACAATATGTATTTATGAACTGAAATGTCAATAATAATTTTGCTCCATTTCTCTGGCAGGTTCTGGAGATACAGTGTTAAAAACATAAGGGTAAATTTGGACCATAATAGTTTTTTTTCACCAGGTTGAAAAAAAAAAATAGAGGGTTTGAGAGAAGCGAGTCCAGGAAGTACAACGTTAACGACAGTTCTCTGGTTGCTTCCTGTTAATGCCTAAACCACTTTATTACAGTTAAAAATATTAAAATATAATTAAAATTTTAAAAATTTTGGCCAAATACACAACGGTTTGCCTATTTAAACCCATCTCTGTCCCTCTTCTTACTCCCCCTCTCGCTCGCTTCTTCTTCTTTTTCATTATTTTCGTTAACCATCTCTGCATTTGCTTTTGCTCTCTCCATATCTACCTTCCATTGAGACAAATTATTTTTTTCTTCTGGTGGGTTGTCTCTTCAATTCCCTATTTCTTGAATATCCTTGCTTGTTTTTGTTTCTTTGGCTTACATGTTACTATGATCATCACTTCAAGTTCTTAAAGAAAAGGGGTGAATGTATTTTCTTTATTGCATAAACGTTTAATGGGTTTGAGGCTTGTTCATGATTCAAGCCTAAATTTACTCATAGAACTTGATTTATTGCTAAAGAAAAGGAGTTCGATTTTTTTTTTTTTCATCTTGAAGATTAAGTTTGAACTTTATGTGGTTATAAAATGTACCCATTTTTAATGAACAATTGTGGGAATTTTCCCTCCGTTAATTGACAGCGATTGTGCCTTCCTCAGCCCTTAAACAATGATCAAGAGCTCATGAAGGGTCTTTGTATTTTGCATTAATTTTTTTATGGACTTTTTTTAATGCATTATTATTATTATTATCTTTGTGGTACTTAATTTATTGACATCTAATTTTCTTATAATTTTAGTGGGAGCTTTTGAGTTTCAGACACTCATCAATACAATTATTTATAGCCTCACAGCTCACTGGCCTGTATGCAATTGTGTTTGTAGTTTATCCACTCATGGAACTCTAAAAGCTTTGTTCCATTTGCCGTTGGCCACTGGATTGTCCATACATTAAGATATCATTTCTCTTCTTGGTGATAACAATCTGAATCACACTTGCCATAATTATTATAGCAACCATGAAAAATATGTAGTTTAAGAATTAAAATGAATTTTAATATTGACTTGGGTGGATACAAGTTTTCTTGGAGTATTGTGGTAACATCTTTTCATCATCTGCTGAAGGTTTTTTGAATCAAAATGGAGTACGAAGATTGCTACCGCCTGGCTCAGAGGCCAAAATACGATTGCCTTCTCTTTGGTAAGTTCTGCTCTAGGAGACATTTGGCTTGAAGCTGAATTACTTCCATAGAAATCACGTAACATTTATTTTTTGCTTTGTATTTGCAGATCTAGATGATACCCTTTATCCTTACAGTACTGGTATTGCAGCAGCATGTGGACAGAACATCAAAGGTTACTCCTCTTGCCTGTTGTTTTTGCTTCTACTCTTTTTACATGTTCAAAATTTACTGCGTTTTCAAATTTTAAACTGAATGTGTTTGTTCTAGATTATATGGTTGAAAAACTTGGCATTGAGAGGAGCAAAATCCAGGAATTGGGTAACTTGTTGTACAAGAATTATGGGACGACAATGGCTGGACTCAGGGTATGGCTTTTGAATTTTCCTTGAAAACATTTTCTTTTAATTGTCAAAACAAGAACATATTGATTGATGTTGAGTAATGGGGTTTCTTTTTGCAGGCAATAGGCTATGACTTTGACTATGATGACTACCACAGGTATTTTTTCCTCTCAAATGTGTTTGTTTTAGCCCTTTGTTACATTCATTTGAAAGGATAATAATATCTTGTCTGGATTTGCTAATTGTGATTAACTTTTCATTTTAATGTAACAGTTTTGTTCATGGGAGGTTGCCTTACGAGAACTTGAAACCAGATCCTGTCTTGAGGAGTCTTCTACTGAGCCTGCCCTTGAGGAAAATTGTAAGCATTTTATTCAACAATTTTGTAACCCAATATTGGCCATATGCCTTTATACGTATTCTCACAAATTGTCTAATTTCTGCAAAAAAAAAAAAAAACAGATCTTCACAAATGCAGACAAAGTTCATGCAGTCAAAGTTCTAAGCAGGCTTGGATTGGAAGACTGTTTTGAAGGGATTATATGCTTTGAGACTCTGAATCCCACTCACAAAAACACTGTTTCTGATGATGAGGATGATATTGAATTTGTGGGATCAACTGCTCCCACCACAACTAGAAGTATTGGCCCTGAAATTTTCGACATCATTGGGCATTTTGCTCAACCAAACCCAAGTTTGGTGGATTTACCAAAGACTCCGATTGTATGCAAACCATCCGAATATGCCATTGAACAGGCTCTCAAGATTGCCAATATTAACCCTCAGAGAACTGTAAGATAGATGATCTTTCGGATTTGTCTTCATGTCTTTTTCAAATAATTGCTTTAGTAGTAGTAGTAGTAGTAGTTAATTTGCTGATGTTTTCATCATTGTATTTTTGCTCCATCAGTTGTTCTTTGAAGATAGTGTCCGAAACATACAGGCTGGAAAGCGTGTGGGACTTCACACTGTGCTGGTAAGTCCCTTTTGTAATTTTGCAACTTGTAACATATATTATTACCGCAGGATATTCCATTTTGCCAGTTGAGTAAAATAGACGATGCCCTGATTGTTGAATAACAATATCTTCAGGTTGGCACTTCCCTGAGAGTTAAGGGAGCAGATTATGCATTAGAAAGCATTCACAACATCAAGGAAGCAATACCAGAACTCTGGGAATCTGACATGAAATCCGAAGTCGGCTACCCTGGCAACAAGGTTGCTGTGGAGACATCTGTGACAGCTTAGATTCTATGTTATCACTAGAATGAAGACTTTCTTCAATCATGTCTTTGGGATCTCACTGTCCCCATTTCCTATCACTTTGTTCAAATGATGTAGATGTCTTGTTCAAATCATTAATTAAAAAAAAATAGAAAAAAAGGAATTCTCCTTTGTGGAATTAGTTCAATGCTTTACATACTATAGCAATGGTTTATCAGTGGTGTCGCAATCCATAAGCAATCATATATTGTTGGAAGTCCGTGCTAATCACTATAAATTTATAATATAATCATCATTACGTGTAATTCAATCCTTTCCTCATATAATAGAGATAATTATATATAATATATTCCAGATCTGGTAGCAGATTTGGTGCATGAGAAATTTGCAGGAACATTACTTTTATATTAATCTATCATTTCCGGATGATTACAGGTGTAATATATTTTAAGCTCAACAAGCAAGAAGAGAAGATAGACATAAGGATTTTTGAAACTTAAATATTAGGTGAAGCTAAAGCTATCTTTATAGCTTAGGCCAGCTTTTGAGTTTTATTGGAGTCCTTACATCAATGATATGCATGTGGATGCTCTATTGATGATTGATTGCATGAAGCCAAAAGCAAATTTAGGCCGATAGCAACTAAAGGGTTCTTTTTATTTTGGTCATTGGGAGAAGCATCGTTTTCATTTTAATGTGTAGCTTCTGCCAAAGTATGATAGTACTTGTGTTACTCTCTAGAATTCAGATTTCGGCCCACATACTCAATCACTACAAAGTATAGTTTATCTACTGTAATTCATAAAATACAAACTTATGAGCTTAGGTTTACAAGGGTACATGTGTAACACCCCAAATTTTTTGTGAGTACAAGACATGCGTCAAAAGAGGATGCTATTAATTCTATTACAGAACTAAAGTATTATATTACACTTTCTATAAAAATTAAATATTTATTCATCAAATTAAAATTTCTCAAAGTCTTTAGAAAATGATAAATCTTTAAAATAAAATTTTAACTTTTATATCATATTTACAACTCAAAGAATATAAAAGTTAAAACTATTAGAAACATAACTTTTCATTCTTAGGCAAAACATAACTTTCTGAGTGTCCAAGATAACTCATCTAGTTAAAATTTAATCTGTAAAAATATTAATGACGAAGGGTGAGTCATCGACTCGGTAAGTAAAACCATTCATAATGTACGAGGGTTCCTGTTCGAAAGATTGGAAGCACTTTTAAAATATTATCAAGAACATTGATAAAATATTTTGATTTTAAATTTATCGAAGCAAAATTCTTCAATATCATAAATCATTTCAAAAAAATGATTCAATAACAATTCTCATAAACCTTCATATAAAATATTGCTCATGTCATATAGTATTACCTGTACCTTCGGTAACCTGACCAATTTCAGAATTTTATATTGTCACATGTACTCCCAGTGACTCGGCCAATAATAATTTATAGTGTACACTAAAAAAAGATACTAGCTAGTCCAAATCATATATCATGTCAATTGTTCAATATCATATGATTATAAACAATGAGTCAAAATATTTTCTTTAAATTTTAGATTCAGTAATCAATTTATTTCAAATATCATAATTTCAATTTTTTTATAATAAGATAGCTTGCAACAGTTTTATAAATAGTATCCAATCAACTCAAAATTGAACCTATAATTTTGAGTTACCGTATAAAGATTTATAATTTTGCATCTTGTTTAAAAAAATGTTTAAAACTATAAATAAATTATTTATTTAAAAACTTCAAAAAAAATATATATATAAACTTAAAAGATAAAATTCATACTTTTAATCAAAATTAGTAGAAAATGATTTAATTGGAAAATATAAATAAGTTTCAGAAGTAACAATAAATCATAAGTTTCTTGAAGTATTTTCTATATTTCGAATATCATACTAACAATATTTTTCATTTAGAAACAAAAGGGATACATTATGAATGAAGTTACTTACATCGACAAAAATCAAATACCTCAAAGGTTATCTATAATTGTTCATAAATCGCAAATATCCTACTCATCAAGATAACAATTAATTATCTTTCGTAATCATTATCAAAATATATATACCTCTCAACTTATAACTCTCCCTCTATTCCTATTTCAGCCGAACAGTAAATACTCTAAAATTTGTATCTCATATTCAATATATTAAATTCATGTAAACTCTATACTCATATTTTTTAGATACATAAGGGTTCAACATATAATTTACAGGGGATATTTGGTTTAGTAAAATTATTAAAAACAAATGAATATTTCTGCATGACAAAATCTGTCAAACAGTTTTTGTATATGAACATAGTTTGTAATTTAGTTCATAAAATATTTTATTGTTGTCTAAAAATCACGAAATTAAAAATGGAATAACTAGAAATATATAAATAGCAGTATATAAAATTTCAGAATTTTTGAAGATCTTTTGGTAGGTGAAATAATTTTCGAAATTCGGATTTATTGCTGAAATTTCTGTTTTCCAGCATTGCAGTCATTACTTTAAAAATTCATATAAAATTGAATTATTGGAGATTTTTAGTGAAAAAAAATTCTTTAGAATCCTTCTTATGTTAACTTTTAAATAGTAAAAATATTGGTATAAAAATACGTGTATAAATACAGTTTATTCAAAGAATTATACATATTGTTGTTGAATTCTCTATTTTTCTAAGATTCCACTTACTACTTAATATACATACATATATATATATATATATTCAAAAGTCAAAACTAAAGAGTTCTTGATAAAAACCAAGGCTTTAAATAATCATTATGAAGTATAATGCATTTGAAAGAATCATATTTATAAAATAGTTATTTAAAATGTCAATTTACTTATGTTAATACACTACTCATAAACTTAATAATTAATTTATACTTCATATAATCTCTTTCTCATTTTCATTCTACATATCCCCCTTATAAACCATTTTCATTGCCAATTCACTACAAAAATGTGTTAACTAGGTATGAACTTTACAAAAGTATATAAAGTATAATTAAAAATTATAGTAGAAGAACATACCTTAAATCAAGATACCAATCAATACTTAACTATCTCCTTCTTATTTTTTTTTCTCATTCATTTTCAAAATCAACACTTGATTGTTCTATGGCTCAACACTCTCAACTTACATATACACTCTAATTTTGATTCTTTTTAATCAATTTTTACACCATTTCTTACATAGACACTATCTATATATAGTGTCTATTTAAGTGGTACATGATGATAAATTCACTCACTTAAGGTGGACATATTAAGTTTATGAATGAGTCACTAAATTAGGTATTTATTTGTTAAGTGCTTGTATTAGATCACATTCAACACTACATATATATAAGTTGGTCATAAATGGGTCATCAAGATATGATCAAATTAGATACTTATTTGTTAAGTATTTGTGTATGTCATATTCAACACAAGGCTTAATTATATCTAAAGTATTTGTATAAATTATTGATGAATGGATTATCAAGATAGAATCAAGTTAGGTATTTTTTGGCTAAATATTTGTGTTATGTCACATTTAACATTAGACATAATTTTATCTAAAGGATATGTATAAGTTAAAAATGAATGGGTCCTTAATGAAGGATCAAATTAGGTATTTTCACTGAACAACTATTAGTGTTCGAATTTTATAAATTTAAATACTTACTCAAAAATTATGAAACTATCTCATATTTACTCAAGACACATATATTAGTTCACATAAAATAATTTAAGGTAAATTTCGTTGAGAAAGTATTTAAAAATGAATTTATTTCAAACAATTCAGAATCTGTCTGTAAATTCCTGAAATGAGGTTACCTCACTTAGAAAATCATAAAAAATTTAAAATAATGAATTAAATTATGATATTTTAATATGTTATACTAGACATCTATAAGTTTAATATTCCAAAAAATAATAATTTTATAAAATCATTTGATATATCAAAATTAATTATTCATTTGTTCATACTGCAAAAATAGCGAATTTTCAAAATTTTATGGTCATGTTTGCAAAATTACTAAAAATCAAATTAATAGACTTTATAGACAATTAAAAGTTTTTCATGACTATAAACATATCTAAATTAATATTATCAAATATCAAAACTAAAATCAAATTGTAACATTTTATAAATTTTTCGGACTAAGATGTGGTCATAAGAAAATCTAACAATTCTTTTATTAATTCATATAATTATACACACAAATATATTTGTATAAATTATACACAATAATTCTATTAGCCCCACACATTCTATAATAATATATATGTAATAATATGTTTTTTCATATATTCTAACAATAGTAAAATAAAAATAATGCGGATATTACAACATGAATATCTTCGAGTTGACTTGTAGTCCTCATATTACCAATATTGCCCTCGATTATTGGGTACTCTCTTCAAGCTAATCGACTATCCTGATTGTTCATGAATATTCTAAAATAGACTTACTACTAAAAATAATAGATTTAATATACCTTCTACAAATACGATTCTATAATCTAGGCTTGAGTTCTACACGAGTAAAAAAGTTTAACTTTATTTAGGTAAAACGCTAATATATGAGTTCAAGAATAAAATTTTTTTATGACTTTTAACTCTAATAACATTCTACATATTAAATCTGTATTACAATCCTATAAATAGAGTTCAAATTGCTAAGTAAAGGAGCATGATGAGGATGATGGATGATCAATATTGGCATTTACATAGATCTAGGCATCAACGTCTAAACCTATATGCATAGACTACTTCATAAGATTTAAAGTTTTTTTAATCTTCAAGTACTTAGCAAAACTTTCACTTCACTCTTCACATTTTCTTCTTACTCTCATATTGTTTTCTCTTTTTTTTCAATCGTTATTTATTTAAACATTAAAATATTTTTGTTCAAAAAAATTTTTAGTGCGACCTCACATTCTTTTTTAATTGTAAAACTTTTAACAAGCTTAATATTCTTTTGAGTGGACAAATTTAGCCTAATTCCTTTCAAAATCTTGTTGTTATTCTTTAAAAAAAGTAAATTCAATTTTTTAATTTCAAAACAATCAAATTTTGGGAGTAAACAATTAATATTATTATCTGAAAGAATTAAAGATGGTACAGTTCCAATAATGCAGTTCCAAAAAAACAAAATGTATTGATCCCCACCAAATTACATATGCCTATTTTAATGTGCAGCTCTTCTGGCAAAGTATCATGGTACTACTACTGTACATTGTTGTTGTTCAGAATTTGATTGGTATTATTCTCAGAATGAGTTAAAGTTAGTACAGTTTCAATAATGCAGTTTCTCCACAAAAAAAAAAAGTATTGATCCCCACCAAATTGAACATGCCCAGATGGAGTGGAGTTTTGGGGATCTTGCTTTCACAGTAATTTTAGTCGTACAAAAGAGTCTTATCAATCTGGTTTTATTAGCTGTAGTTCATCATTGCCATCTGTATTCATTTGTTAAAAAAACAATGGACTTTTTCTTATCTTTTTATCACAAAGAGTTGGTTTATGCTTTCCATCTTTCAAAGAAGTCTTCGGAATAATACAGTCCTTCAATAAATTTGTCATTTGTGCATACCTTATTTAGAGTTTTCTCACACCAAAAAGCTTTGCTATTTTTTAGTCCAACAGAGAATTTTTGAAAAATTCTCATTAAAAAGCCGCTGATGAGGGCTGTATGATAAACTTTCGAAAATTCAAAGGTTAATAAGAGTGGTGTTCTTATTGAAGTGTCAATTTCTTTTCTTTTTAATAGTTAGTTTGCGTGAAGTTCTGTTTTCTTTGTGTTCAAATTTTGAATTCTTTAACTTTAAACCAAAAAGAAAAAAAAATTGTTTGAATTCTTAATTCTATTATTGAATATTGACCAACTTATTCAAAATGGGTTTGAATTTTCTTTTTTTAATTTTATTTTCTTCTGTCCCATACCTTGTAAATGGACTAAACCGGGAAACCAGAAACGGAGTCCATGTAATGACCAGAAATGGGCCTGAACCAAAGGCCTGTTATGGGCCTATTGGACGACGGCCTACTGATGGTTGGGCTGACGACTCAATCCATTAAATGTGTTTTGTTTCCCCCAATTGCAATTTAAGCCTCACGCGCCTGCTGACTCACTTTCTTCTCTATTCACCTACATAAACATTCCAACAGATGATGTGAATTTTAATTTAATTATTTTTTCAAATATTAAAAAAGAGGATAATGGGTTTTTTTTTTGTTAAATTTTTTTTTTCAAAGTTAAACAGATATATAATAGTTATAAATATACACTAAAAAATTGTAAAATGTGTTTATTTTTTTTAAAAGAAAAAATAAACGCGCGTGGTGAGAAGAGATCTGGGATAAATTTACAATAGAAGATAAGGGTGTCGTTATAACAAAATCACAAGAGAGGATAAGAAAATCAATGTAACAACCAACCAACAACGAACTCAATAACGGCTACGGAGGAAGGAGAAACGACTAGGACTGTAGCCTGTAGCTGTTTCGCTTCTGTGACCGACGGCCGGATGGAAACTAAGTCCAACTAACTAACTAACTAATCACCCCTTTGATCAATGGCTGCGCTTACACGTGTCCCACTGATCTCCTCATCGACTACCATTGCTCAATTTCAATGTCATAATATATATAGTCAGGTGGCGTTATCTATACCATTCCTTTCCAGCCTTCCAGAATCTTCTTCTTCTTCTTCTTCTTCTTCTTCACTATCCTTTGCGAGAAACAGAAACCGAAAGCTTTATTTCAGTAAAAGTCAAGTGGTAAAATTGAAAGTGTCATCAATGGCTAAGAGTACTGTTCTTGTCACTGGCGCTGGCGGCCGAACCGGTATTATAATTTATTATTATTATTATTATTATTTAACTCTTCTTCACTTTCTTTGCTTGCTTTATTTATGGGTGAATATGGATTATCATTTTGCTAATCTTGCTTTTAAGATCAACTGTTTGGGTGTGATATTTTCTGTTTAGTCGATCACAGCCGTCGACCTATGGATTTAAAAGCTTTGCCGCCGCACACGCAAAATTATGCAATATTTGCACTCTCTTTACAGTAACTTTACCTGTTTGTTTTGTCTATATGAAAATGTTGCAAGGAGGTGTCTTGATTATAATTTTTTTTTTTATCAATCGAAATCTGTAATACAATTTAGGTAAGAATGTTCAGGAGCCACTGAATGTGAAAACATGAGCACATTAGATCATAAAATTGAAAACATTACACTGAAGTAATCAACCGGGGAATCAGAAGCTTAGAAACTTAGAAAAATTCATATTTCACTTAGGAGACGTGAAGTTCCTTCAATTCTATGAAGAAAATCATAAGCCCCTATCACGAGTTTCATTGAATACTTATAATAAACTCATACTAGAACTCCTCAGTTTTAAGGAGATAATTTAATTTAGTATTTGATATTAGAGTTGTACGTACAATTGGTATCAGAGCTTTACAAATAACAATTAGTGGTATTGGAGCAGTGTTGGTATTTTGAGAACTCTGGTATCAGATACTAAAATAATATTTGACTAATGATAAGAGCTTGTTATCTGCTAAAGGGAATACGAGCTTTTCTATCTAATCTTCGCTATATTCTGCTAAATTTTTGTTGTATAGAAATGAGGAAGTGTTGCGTATTTAAGCACTATGCATTGGCTCAACCTAGTTGGTTTACAGGTCTAGGGTTGATGCTATTGGCTGAGAATAGAATACCTTATTGAAGATGGTTGAACTGCTTTCATTTAATTGGTAATAAGTTCGGTTAGATGTCTTTGCGACTTAATGTATCATGTTTCTGTCCTCTTATTTCATTCTTGGCTAATTTGCAAGGCTGATTTGATTGGAGAAAAATATGGCGGACTTAGCTTAATTTGGTGCAATGTGCATCTCCATTCAACAAAAATAACTTTAATTCATCAAGAGTATATAGTCTACTCATCCCTTAGAGATGAATCAGTGGTTACCTACCTTGTTACTTGGTGAATTTTGTGCCTTTGAGGCTTCTTGTACAGTAAAAAGACAATGCATCCTTGCAGTTTAACTTTTCAGTCAGATATTCAAATGCATAAAATGTGAATGCCTGATGCTTTCTATTACATGGAATTGAATTCGACTGTACCAATTGGAAGGTGGCAATGCTTGAGTTGTGTTGTTTTTTATGGACTTTGTGCTGATTCACTAGTTTTTTTCTGGTTAATGATCATCAGTTTGTGGTATGTTCTTTGATGTTAGCAAGAATACATGTTTCAAGTATTTATGTTCTTCTGGTATGATATAATGTCGAAGTGAAAGGATTGAAGATATATATTGCCCTTCATTCACTTTTGTGTCATTGATTTTTCTTTGTTCTTTTTTCTTTTTAATTATTTTTTTCTCTCTTGACACATTCTGATTGCTGGACTATGGCAGGTCAAATAGTTTATAAGAAACTAAAGGAGGGGTCAGACCAATATGTTGCTAGAGGTCTGGTCAGAACTGAGGAGAGCAAGGAGAAAATTGGTGGAGCAGATGATGTTTTTATCGGGGACATAAGGGACGCTGACAGCATTGTTCCTGCAATCCAAGGAATTGATGCTCTCATAATTCTCACAAGTGCAGTACCAAAGATGAAACCTGGTTTTGATCCTGCCAAAGGTGGAAGACCTGAGTTCTACTTCGAAGATGGAGCATATCCTGAACAGGTAATATTTATACAGTTTCTAGTTCAATTCTCTTGTATTTTCTTATTCCCTGTTTCATTTTTTAGTTTAATGGTATATGTTTGCATCTTAGGTTGATTGGATTGGTCAGAAAAATCAAATAGATGCTGGTGAGTATTTATTTATTTTTCTCATCATTAATTTAAAATGATTTTTTTTTTCCTTACAAATATTATCATTTGTTACTGAATTAAATATTTTTTATGAACACATATCAATTTTTTTTTTCATGAACAGCTAAGGCCGCAGGAGTGAAGCAAATTGTGCTGGTTGGGTCCATGGGGGGAACAAACACTAATAATCCCTTGAACAGTTTGGGTAACGGGAATATATTGGTTCGTAATCCTTTTATAACCTTATATTAACTTATGAGTTTTCATTTCATTTCCAGTATTTAATTGATTTTTGGTTAAATTCTCTCTTTGTTTATTCTCTCTTTAGTTATTTCCCCTTTGTCTTTCTTTAATATCATTGAAGTGGGTAAAAGTTTTCCAAAGGAAATAACCATATTATCTTCACGGAGTTACAGGTTTGGAAAAGAAAGGCTGAGCAGTATTTGGCTGACTCTGGCATTCCATACACAATTATAAGGTAAATACAAATTGTGTAATTCACAATTATTATCAGAATTTTGATATAATTGACTCTACCAAATGGTTTGAGTAGTTCCCTTTGGTGGCATTTTTCGGACAATACATCTAGGGATGAAGAGTGTAATATTTGCACGGTACTTTTCTGCATAAAATGCATTAACACGTCAGTTATGAATAAATTGTGGTAATTGTTTCATGATACGAACAAAAGTTTGTCCTAATTGAGTTGCTTCTAAGATATATTTCAAGTCAAACTTTTGGAATTCTCATGTTGCCAATCCCAAATGAACTTTAAAAGGAGAAATAAGATTAGATCATTTGATGATTCTCATCCCCATCATGGTGAATTTGATGCAGAACTAACTAGGGTGAATATGAATTAGATCTTTCTCACTTTGAGCGGATGTGTGTGCACACTCACACATAGTCATAATCTCAAACGCATTGGAAGAAATGCAATCCAGGGTAGATAGGTTCAGGACTTTAGGTTGACCTCAAATCAGAATGAAGTCACTAACCCAAGGGGAGAGGTCTGTTAGACTCGTAGGCCCTCTTTCACTTATGCAGATAACTATTGAAGAAACACATTGTTGGCCCTTAATCAGTTAATAGTTTATTTATAATTAGACCTCTTATATTGATTATTGACTCTCTTATTGAATTAGGGCCGGAGGCCTTCAAGATAAAGATGGCGGTGTTCGAGAATTACTTGTTGGCAAGGATGATGAACTTCTTCAGACAGAAACAAGAACAATTGCCAGGGCAGATGTTGCTGAAGTCAGCATTCAGGTACTGTTCACCAAATTGTGAGGGAGCAATTCCATTCATTAATTAACCCCAAAAACTTGCATTGATCTTGTCTTTTATCTGAAGCTTGACTTGTGTGAGTTACTATTTACATGCACTTTTGTCCCTTTCCACAGGCACTACTGTTTGAGGAGGCCAAATTTAAGGCATTTGATTTGGCCTCAAAGCCTGAGGGAACTGGTACACCCACAAAGGACTTTAAAGCCCTCTTTTCCCAAATCACTACTCGTTTCTGAATCTCAGTGGCAATGGTTTTGTTAACAAGACTATGTTGTTCCCCTTCTTAGTTTATATGCTAGATGACTGAATATGATATTGTCTGTGGATTATTACACCTTCGTATTGCTGACAGAGAGTATTGCTGACCTATGAAACGATCTTTCTTTTTTTTTTATTTTTTTTTAATATTGAATTATTATCATATGTACTTTTTTTAACTAATTATACAAAAGTTTAATGGAAGGAGAGCAATGTTTAATATATTCAACATTTAATTTAAAGGTCATTGTTTAGTAATTTTTTTTATAAAAAAAGATATTTAAGGACAAAAATGTTATTATTTGTTAGCAAGTAGTTACAACTTTGTAATTCACTTTTTTCTTGGTTAGCACCCTCTTCCACTGCTGAAATTGATTCCTTCTCCTTTTGTTTCTTCACCTATTTTCTTTTTCTTTCTAATTTTCTATAAAAGAAAATCAAAGATACATATGTTGAATTTCATTGTCACTCTATCAAAATTCAAAGATATTTTTCTTATTTTAAGTGTTCTTTTCAATATTTGTTATTTAATAACCCATCGTAAGTAATTCACATGCACTTAATTTTTCACAAAGAATTAAAAATGTATAAATAGAAATCACATAATATTTTACCATGTTTATATATATATATATATATTAGTTAAATATATATTGTTTCATATATATTTGATGTGTTCAATTTGTATATTACTGTCATCCTTTTTTTTTTTTACTTTTACATTTTAAGAGAGAAAGTTTATTATATATTCTAAGTAGGTATATCTTTTATTATTTTAATTATTAAAATTAACTCGTATCATTAAGACTTAACAAAAGATATTTACATTAAGTAGCTTTTTATCTTTTTTGTTAATAAATATTTTTTAGAAATCAAAATTTAACTAAAGATAATTATATTATAATTTAACATAAAATTTTCCCCCAACAATCGGATCAGTTTGGATAGCGATTTTAATGTTAAAAGTCTGGAAAAGAGTGTAACAATATTTTCAAACATATTAAAAAAACGCTTTAAAAATATATATTGCCCGCTCTCAATAATAAAAAATTGACCGTATATTTATTTTTACTACTATTAAACTAACAGTAAATTTATTTTTATTTTAGTGAAAATCTTGAGTTTGACTCCCATTTTTTAAATCAACAAACATATATATATATATATATCGAATTTGACTTTTTTTTTTTGAAGTAAAAAAATACATATAAAAAAAAATTATTTAATACATTACAGAGTTCATTATATAATAAATAATATTATCATACAATATTATTTAATTAATTTATAATTTTTATATAATTATGATGTGCTATAAAATTTTGATTTGTATTAAAATTTTTTTTATGATGAATGATATAATTTATATGTATTGACAGAAAATCAACAAACACACATAGTACGAAATTATAAATATTTTTTTCCAAATCAACGAAATAAAGATGAAAGTAATTTCTCAAATGATTCCAAAATATGTTCAACAAAAGAATTTCAAAAATACATCCGAAGGTCTTAACAGTTTTATTAACTTATCTTCTTAGTCATAAAATTTCCTCATTTTATTGTTGACATCACTGTAGTCTTAGTAGTAAGACGGTTTGTTCTTCTCTCTCTCTTTTTTTTAAATTTTTTTTTCTTTTCAAGAAAAAGGAATTCTTTGTAGAATTTTCATTTTCATTTTTTTTTCCCGTTTATTTTTCATTTCTTCACACCACAAATGAAAACAAGTTGGTTTCTAAAAACGTGGCCGTTTTATTCTCATTTAAAATCTCCAAATAAGGTCAGCTCAACACAGGAATCAGGTCTCGGGGCTTTCGACAGTTGAAATGGCGGTTGTTCTTTACCTCAATTGCTATTATAAACCCTCACCCTCCTCCACCTTGCTTCAATCCCGAAACCCTAATTTCAGTTCCATCAAATATCACGCTAAAAATCAATACCACATTTCCAGCTTTCCCGTTCCCACCAAAACCGAAAACCGCCGTATCTTTACCGTCAATGGATCTGACATAGACTCGGAACCAAACACTCCAGAAGGTCTCTCTTCCACTCTCTTTCTCTTAAAGAAAAAAAATTTCAAAATCAAATTTTGATGGGTTTTGGATTTTTAATCAGATGACGAAGTCAACAGTGTGGGAGTCAAAGCTGCACTATCTATGCTGAGATTTTACAAAAGTAAGTCTCATAATTCTTTTGAATTTTTGGCTACTTTAATAACTTCAAAATGGAAACGAAAATGAAAATATTTCTTAAGTTCTGAAGTGGGCATTATTGGTGAAAACAGGGGAAATATCGCCGCTGCTGCCCAAAAGTTGTAGATATGTACCAACATGTAGTGAATATTCAATGCAAGCTTACAAGAAGTATGGAGTTCTAAAAGGCACCATCTTGACCGCTTGGCGTGTCTGTCGTTGCAATCCGCTTGGTATTCACTTCTTTGTTGTTTTCCTATAAAACCTATTACAGTTCGTTATAAATGATTAGAATGGAGACTAACATCGCCACTGCATGATGAGCAATTGCACGCTTGTCCTGATTTTGTAGCGCCTCATCAATAGGAATGAATTACTGGGTAGCCTTGCATGTGAGTGACACTTCCACATGGCACTATTGATTAATCCATAGCTTTAACTCAATTTACTAGGCGCTACAAGATGGCAGCATGTGTGCAGTTGTTCACCACATGGTGGTGATATTTCACTAGATCGTTCATGTATATATAATATATTCTTTAATTATGTTTGTTGTCAATATTGGTATTTCTCACAATGTGAGCCTTTGCGGATTACTTATAAAATAAATTGATGTCTTTAGGTGGTTCTGGATATGATCCTCCTCGGTGGTTTGACGAGGGAAGTCCACCAGAAGTATGAGACAATTTGGTCCTATATCTTTCAACTTTAAAGGTACTTGTTTTCGTCTCGCAGCTATAGATTCATAGGACAAATTGCTTATTTAGGCTTGTAATATGTCAGCATGTGGATAAAGTAGTCCATTGTGTTGGCCTTTGTGATAATTTATCTGTTGCCTTTAGATTTTAATTTTTTGACTTTGAATCATCATAATCAAGGATACAATGCAGACTCCCTGCATTTGCAGCGTACTTTCTGGAGTAGTTGCTGCTTTGTTCTAATTATTAGTGATAATATTTCAATTGATGCCCTAATAGAAATCATTGGACTTTTTGTGAACACCCACTAATATCTTAGCAAATGTTAGATTCTGATAGATATTCTTTTTTTAATTGACAATAACTGGATGAACTGAAAACTTATCCATTTTACTGTTGCTTAACAATTGTATTATTTTGTTCTTTAGAGACAAATACATAATAGTTGTATAACTATTCAGTTTATATGATAAATTTCAAAGCTTTTGGGTTGAAGGGTAACGGTCTATACTAGTCTCAGAGTCTTCCCTTATGCAAATGTACTAATTCTTCAATCCCAATTACTGATCCTATCCCTCCGAGCTAGAAACATACCAACTAATGTAATTACTTTGATTTTGCGACACAACATTGTCTATTTGCTGACATTAGAGGGTTTCGATGTTAAAATGTAAAAGCATAATGGTTTTCAAATTGTTAGATTTATGTGATCATTTTCAGAGTTTGGATTGAAGGGTGGCAGTCAATGATCTTGTAGGTGCATTTTATGGATCAAAGGAGAATGGTCCATCTGTCTCAGAAGCCTATATTTGCATAAATTCTTCAATCCTGAATATAGAAAAATTATTTTGCTATGAATGTCTAATCTTCTTTTTTGCTGACTCAAAGGGTGATTTGAAGGTTAAGGATTCTACCATGAGCTAGAGCATTAGTGAAAGTTGAGCATTTTTGCCAACATCAAATTTGGTGTAACATCCTTGTTGGTGTAGGCCAAGATACAAACACGCGGTAGTCAAGGCTATTATGCGTGACGAGGGAAAGTGAGAAGATCTAGTATACGATTCTATCCAATGGCCCCCGAAGCCTGAGATGTACAATACTTTAGAAGTTATAACTATAAAATTTTGAATTTGAAACTGAAAGTATTTAATCATATGTGACAGATCTATCAACTCAGCCCATGGGCATAGCATTGTGAATCTTTTGCGATGATAGAACAATCAAACCAAGTGCTGACATTTTCATTCCTTTATCATGAAAAGAAAGCAAAAAAATAGCAAGTTGATTAATAATTGATTGTCACAGACTTGAACTGTGGCGACAATTACTCGAAGACATCAAATTTGTATTACGAAACTAAGGTTTGGTCACTTAATAGGCCTCCATTTATATGATATTTTTATATTTTCAGAAGATGGTTAAAACTGGATTTTTGTTATTTATATATTTTCAGAAGATGGTTGAAATTGGATTTTTGTTTGTATTTACAGCAAGCTCAAAGCAATTGTTTCTTTCATATATTAAGTAACAAAGTAATAAACTTCCTCTTATTTCTTATGGAGTAACTTTAATATAGGATTGTAAACATGGGTAATGATATAAAGGCCGAAGTTAAATGTATAGGAGTTGTCAGACCATATTTTGCATTAGGCCACCTTTTGGATTTTTGGATCCAATTTATATTTTTTTTATTAGGAGAAATCTATATATATTTATTTATTTTGGACAAATGTGGGTATACTTTTCATTTTAATAATAAAAAAATATATTTATTTTACAATTCCATACTTGTTAGATCTAAAATTTTATATAATGGCTTGTACATGATTGATTTATTTTTTGACACGAGTAAATCTTCTTATAATGCTCATATTATAAATGTTGTTAGCTCCAAAAAGATCAAAGAATGAATAAAAATTCGTCTATATTACGACATAAATGTTAGGTCACATTTCAGGATAAAGGATAAAAAGGTTCATCAGAAATCACATTTTAATAATTTAGAATTTTTAGACTTTGACCCTTGTGGTGATTGTATATATATAAAAAAAATTACAATTAAAATCAAGAGAGAGAAAATTGGTAAAAGTCAAGAAATTTTGAAGTTAATACATATTAATATCTTTAGGCATTTATTTTTGCTACTATAGGACTTACAAATATTCCATCACCTTTATAGATAATTTTTTTGGTTATGTTCATATAGAGTTTTTTTTTTTAATTAAAAAGTCTAATTCTTTAAACGCGTTTAAATTTTTTTAAGCCATGATGGAGCTTAAAAAAGAAAGATTAAAGCAGTACAATTAGATAAAAGTGACAAGTATTACGAGTAATATGATAAAATTGGATAATCTTGAATCTTTTTCTAGATTTCATCAAGAATGTAATATAGAAATTCAGTATACTGTATTTGAGACTGTACATAGTGGACTTCAAAATAAAGAAACCGTACTCATCTAGATATTGTACAATGTATGCTTAATAACTCAATTTTATCTAATTTTTTGTAGGTGAAGTTTTAAGAACTGCAACCTACATTTTGAACCAATTACATAACAAATCAACGTTCAAAGCTCCTTATGAATTATGGTTAGGCAAGAAGCTTAATTTACGTCAATTTTATGTTTAGGATTATAGAGCAGGTGTGAGGTCTTGTAGTCCACAATCAAGGAAACTTGTAAAGCAAAGGTGCAGCCTACATTTTGAAGCAAGTACTTATATAAACTAGTGCTCAAAGCCCCTTATGAATTATGGTTAGACCAGAAACCCAATTCACATTAATTTCATGTTTGAGGTTGTGTAGCAAAGGTGAGGCCTGATAACTGCAATCAAGAAGACTTGATTCAAAATTTGCTAATAATCATCTTGTTGACTATTAGGTTCAAAGGGGTTATAGTTTTTTTTTTTTTCATCTTATATTATTAGAATTATTGAGTTTGATTGTGTTATTTATTTTAAAGATGATTATGACAACGAGAGTTTTGAGCCTTACAATCTCGCTCTGAGAGAAAATCGTGTAATTAAATCTATCCCATTATTACTAACTTTGATACTAATTGGTATCAAAATTTGTTTCTCCAATAACATTAAACCTCAGATCTAAACACATACCTACATTTAACAGTCATAAACAAATCACTATTGCTTCCATTGTTGGCTTCTGAACTCTTTGGTGTCAAATCAACGAGAAAGAGAAGAAAGAATAAAAGAGGAGTTTTGCTAATAATTGATATCAAAGTGGAATCAACATTTTTTTTTAATCAACAATCATGAGTTAACTGCTGCAATATTAATTTGGATAACTTAAGACACCATTATTATTGATTGAATTTTTTCTTGAGATCTATGATGTAGATATGGCATACCTGATCTGTTGATATAGGTTGTGGATATGATTTTTCTCTAATTTTTATGGCAAAAATCGTGTTTTTAAAAGCCCATAATTTGTGTTGTAGAACGTTGGGTGAGGAAGCCTAGGGAGCCAGTAAAAGATCAAATTAAGTCTTTGAAAACATCATTTGAAGGAGCATTATTTTACGTTTATTATAATTGGACTTTATAATTTTTGGAGGTTTTATACAAGGGACCCAAATATCATCAATTATTATTTGACCCCAAATATTTGACCCAAATAGTACTGATATTTTTTCTTTAGTAATAATTTTTGAATTCTCCTTTTAACCCCAACATTTTTTGTTTATTGGCATTGTAGTCCATAAACATTACCATATTTTGATCCACCATTTGAAACATTATGGACAAAAGTGTATATGCACTAATTTGAGACTATAATAAGTAATCTTTTTATAATATTGATGAAGGTATGATATTTCTATATAGATTGGCAAAACTACAGTTTAGAGTGGTTGTGTATTCAATTGTCGAGGACCAATCACGATAAATTATTTAGACTTTTGCTATGTTATGCAAATTTATGATAATTCTTACATTGTGCAGTGCATTATAATTTTTTTATTGAGATTTATACAGGTGATGACATTACTTTGTTAGTAAATCATTATTTTTGATAGAATGTCGAGTTGGTAAAAAGAGTAGTTAGATATTTAGTATTGACTTATCTAAAATAACATAGTGTTAACTTGTCAGTAAGCTAGTTTACTGTATCTAAGGCTAGAGTTTTTCATGTTGATTAAAAGGGAGCTTTCACATATTGTATTGTTATTGGAAAGAGATTTAGAAAGTAAGAAATCATATTGATTGCATGATTTTGGTTTCACATGCTTAATGACATTCACTATTGATTCCTCGTTCTCTCTAACTTGCCTTCATTGAGATTTTGATCGAGACTAATTATAAGAATTGGTGAGACTGTTAGAGTTTATCTATTACTCATGGACAAGAACTTGGCTAAGGATAAACCCTCATCCTAAGCTTATAAATGAAAATACTACTACTAAGAAAGCTATTGTGAGGTTTAGAAGGAAAAGATTTTTTGGATGCTGTTGAGAAAAGTTTTAAAAAAATTGATAAACTTGAAAAGCCCAACTAAGTGAGGCTCTCTCATACTCAATATGATGTTATTTTTAGGATAAGAAAATATGTTATGAAAATGACAGATTGTCATAAGAAATTCAATGATATGATTGTCACATTAGCTAATTATTTCCAAGTTTATAAGATTTTTTAGTTTCTTCTACCTTAGTTTTGCTAGTTTGAAAAACATTGACTTATATGATCATACTAACCTTAATTTTGATAATTACAAACAAACAAATAAATATATTTTTATTTTATTTTGTATAATATAGGATTTCTTTTATATTCTCGTAGATTGTTTTGGAGGACTTATTCATTTAGGAAAAGATCAAGTAACACTAGACTTCATAGAGATAAATTGAAAATTAAGATAAGTCGCGACATAGATATATGTCATTATCTTTAGTGCTTATATTAGAGATGACAAAATTCAGATTCGGATTAGGATTTTGCTTAACCAAGATCTAAATTTTTTTAAATGAACCCAAAACCTAGGTTTTACCTAGGTCTTTTCGAATACGAGTTTAAATCCGAATTTAGAACCAAATTTAAGCCTAGATTTGTTTTTCAATTTTGTTTTTTAATGTTTAAGTGAAATTTAAACTTTTGAGATATTTATTTTGTAAAATAATTGTTAAATTCACATATATAAAAGATTAGAGATTTTATGAATTAATTTAGAACTTTAAAAAGATAAATAAAATCTGGATCCAAGTTCCCGCAAAAATTTAAATACGAATTTTCTAACAAAAAGGAGACTCAAATTTTTTGAGTCAGATTCCAAATCCGAATCTAGGTTTTTTCAGGTCCGAACTTTTTTGCCAACCCTAGCTTATATTGATGTATGCACCTAAATTACTTTTAAAAATTTATTTTTGTTTCTTAAAAACATAATTTGTTTTTCAAATAGTTTGAATATTTAAGAGACATATTTTCATAAAACTGAAACTTAAAGAAATAAGCTCAGCGGCTCGTAAATAATCAATTTCTTTTCTGTTGGGAGAATAGTTCCAATGATAGAACAATGGTCTTTAAAACTACAATTTAAGGGTTTAAATCCCTCTTTTCCTAATCCAACTTTGTGGAGGCTTATCTTCTTCATTCCTCTAGGGGGAGTTTGCAACCAAAGTATTGGATCCAATCCCTTTTTCTGTTATGGCAGAAGCCCTACCCTATAACTAAAGTTAAATAGTGATTGTTTCTTATATAACTAACCACATCTTTCGCGGTAGACCGAAGTCTAAGACTAAAGAATGACCATGTTGTAAACAATTATTCCAAGCCACACTGTAGAACAAGCTTTAAAAATTGGCCAAACGATTTAACAATTGATTTAAACTAGATGACGGTTTGAGAATTGGTTACTTAACCAGTTCAAACAGAAAGTAACCGCCTGTGTTCAAAGCCAAATTTGACCGAACCAATTTTGAAACCTGTTTTGTGCAGTTTAAAGGACCAATTTAGAATTGGCCATGCAATTTGGACCCAACAATTAAATTCTTTTTAAAAATAGGCAAATCAGCAGTGTGGTTTTTAAATTTACCAAACCTGTTTTTGAACCAGCTGAACTAATTTTATTTTATATTTTTTAGAATAACTATAAACACCTATATTTTCATCTTCTCTATATAAGGCGGTCATTTTTCACTTAAAATGTTTTTTACTCCAAACACATACGAACTTGATTATCTTCAATTAAAAATAAAAATTAAGCTCTAAAATTGTTAAATTTCATACACTCATCTTAAGCCTTTACTTATTCATCTACTCAATTAAGAATTTTTAATTATTTGTATTCATACTTAATTCTTTTGTTGAGAGAAAATATTATAATTACTCAACTTGTGAGTAATTATGAGAGTTTTATAAGTTGATTGTCACTCTTTAAATCAAGCTTGTAAACAGTTTGGGGCATTATTATTGCAATCTTGATAGCAAATTGGCATAGGGTGTATATATAAGCCATATGGAGGATTGAACCACTATAAAAGATATAGTTTTGTTCTCTCTTAACCATCTCTTTAATTATAGCAATTGTTGTATGTCATTGATAGTTTCATTAATTACATTGATTTTGTATTAAGTATGCATTAAGCTTGCATTCACCCAATTTACCTCCCTTTTGGGTTGTTTACATAATATTTTCATTAAAAATAACTATAACACTTAGAAGGAATAATGTAATTTGAGTGAGGTGATAGATTTTCAAGTTCAAGAGGAAATTTTGAAGAAAGATCAGTCTTATATTATTATGACAGTTATATAAGATAGTAAGAGTGTGAAAAAGAATCCCAAGGCTAATAAAAAGTCTTTTAATGCTAAAAAAAAATATAAAAATTAGGGTCAGAAGAGAAATAAATTTATTATTGGGCCAACAAAAAATGTCAAAAATATAAAGGATAAGTAGTAATTAATGAAAATATTTGGGATCCTTATAAAATCATCCAAAATTATTGGTCAAATAATAATAATAAACCAAACCCTTTCGGATGATATTTTACTATCTCCATCGCCAACTCTCTGCAAGGTGTGTTATATACAAATTTTTGACCCGAATTACCAACCACATTTTCTTCATAAAAATTTAAGGAAAAATAACATCTATGGCCTATATAATAGATCAGATCATTTATGTAATAGATCTGGCCATGTATTCAATATAAATCTTAAAATAAAATGTCAGAAAATTATATCAACAAAAATGTGCTCTAAATGATCAAACATAATATGGCAATGATGAAGCTCATGATGGTTGAATAAAAATGTCTCAACTTTGATATAAATTAATAGCAAAACTACTTGTCAGTCTTTCTTCTCTCATTCATTTGATATAAAAAAAATTTAGAGGCTAAGAACTTAGTTGATAGCATGAGTAATTTGTTCATGACTTAAAATACAAGTATTGTGTATTATACTTTCAAAACTCATGTATTATTGATAGGGATGTCGAATCTTGAATTTAATATGTTAAATTTTATTATTTTTTTTATAAGAATCGCATATTAATAATAATTATACATTATATATTATTTTAAATAAGAGTCAATTTAAATGATTTATTTGGACTATATCTTATTGAGCTCTAGAGACATCTATTTGATATGGACCTATTATGTGTAGAAACCTAATACTAGTTGGATAATGAGTGGAGGGATTAAAATTTAAATTAGTATATAAAGACCTCTTTTAGAGTTGTGATCCCTAAGTTAAATCGACATACGTAGAACTATTCTTCTATTTTCTATCAAATAGAGAGAATCCCAATGAGCTTACATAGATTTGATTATAAAAAGCTATTATACTCTTAGTTTTTATTTAAAACTGTTAATATTCAAGTTCTAATCACATTGAATTCCTCAGATATATTTTTCTAAATATCCATCCTGATAATTTGACATGATAGATATTGAATTATATTCATACTCATATGAATCTAATTTATGATTATACTTAACAAGTGGTATCAGAGTAGAATCATATTAAATTATTAAAATTATTAATACATATATTTATATTTTGAATATATTTTTTCCATGTAGTTATTCAAGGTAAAGATATTATATGTATAAATATTTAATGATTTTGTTAAGAAAAAAATATTAAATTTATAAATTTTATTATAATTTGAGGATTCAAATAGTCGTTGATTTAAAGAATTAAGGATGAAAATATCGAAATTTAGTTTTAATTTAATTTTTTTTAACAATTTAGAAGTTTTTTATATTTATTATTATTAAATATTAAAAAAAAGAAGAAAAAAAAGTGGGGTCGCAAATAGGGTTTCTTTGATAAATATCAAATAGACCCCTCCTAGTTTTGGTTAATTTAACCATAAAAATTTAAAAATTTGGTAAATAGGCCATAACATTATTAACTATTTTCATACAGCCTCTTGAATTTTATATATATATTTTGGTTAGAAAAGTTTGCAATATTTTTAAATAGGTCCTATATGATTGACTTTTCTCACTAAACCTCTCTAACTTTAGGTATTTGCAGTTTAGCCTAAAAACTTAGAAGAATTTATACATAAGTTCTAATTTTGACCCAAATTTATTTGTAGGCTATTTATAGTATTTACAAATCTAAAGTTGACAAATTTAAGGTAAAAATTTAAGAAATTTTTGATTATTTTTTGGAGAATTAGGTTTACTTGACCCAATTCATAGAAATCCAACCCAAAATTTGATTAATTTAAATTTAACCCGATAATCATTGATCCTATTTTAGAATATTAGTAGCGTTGTAACCACAGTAGCCTTAACGCTATACGCCACTCAAATGCATAAAAAAATCTTAATTTTTCTATTTGTGGGCGTTTTAGTTGCTTTTCACTACTTGTCTTATATTTTGATATAAATTGATTAAAATAACATGTTACTAAATAAACTTATGTTGTGCATATTTATTTATTTTGGGATATTAAGATGAATATGTTTATTTTTTATACAAAAAATAATTGGCCCAAAGAAAGTTTTTTTTTTTTTGCCAAAATAAAAGACATATTTGTCGTAATAAATGTGTGATAATTTTTAAGTTTTCTATGCATACAATAAATTGGTTCAAAAAAGATTTATTGTTGGCAATATTTATTATCAACATTTGATTATTGTATTGAGAGTACCACTTATAATTGATATTTTTATCCAAAGACTAAATATCAATGTTGTTCTAGGTATCTCATGATAGGGCTCACCTATATATGTTTAATTATGGCACGCATTTTTATGCTTTATCTAATAACATAAATATTAAATTGTGAGCTTATTATTTTATTATGTGTTCTTTGTAAGTTTCTTCTGCTTCTACAATATCTGCCAATATAATTTTTGTGCTTAACAGCACAATTTCTAATAAAGAAAATGCTAAAAAATTCTTTGAGAAAATTAAACAATGTTTTGCCAAAAATGAAAAGGATGAAACAAGTAAGCCATTAGCAAACCTTTTTTTAATGAGGTATAATGGTAAAGGGAATATAAAGGAGTAGATCATGTAGATGTTTAATCTCACTTCAAAATTAAAGACACTAAAGTTAGAGCTATTTGATGCTTGCCCGTGCATTTGGTTTTGATAACTCTTCTACACATTACAATCAATTTGAAGTAAGTTATAACACCTAAAAAGTTAAATGAGCTTTTAATGAGCTTATTTCACATCGTGTGTAAAGAGGAAGATAGATTAAAGCAATAAAAGAGCAAATACTTCTCAGAATAAGATTACCAATAAAAAAAAGGAATAAAGGAAAGAAAACTTCAATAAAGACTTCACATAAGGTGTAAAAAAAGATCCTGCCATTACTTGTTTCTACTGAAAAAAAGATAATCTTATAAAGAATGATTGTCTCCAATACACCAAAAAGTGTATTAAGAACTGTACACTTCTTAACTTTATTTGTTCTGAAGTTAATTTAGCTTATGTACCTAAACACATTTAGTAGGTAGATACAGACACAAATACTCATATAAGTGTGTCTATGCAAGGTTGTTTTAGGATCTGGTTACTAATTAATGTTGAAAGATACATCTAAGTGGAAAATGATAGTCTAGCTCTTGTAAAGACTATATGATTGTTTAGATTACAATTAAAGACCGAATATTATTTAAATTTAAATGAGACTTATTATGTACTATGATTTAGATGAAACTTAGTTTCTGTTTCTAGTGTGGACAAATTAGGATATTCTTATTCATTCGAAATAATTAGTTTAGTTTATCAAAATTCAAATCTTATTGGTATTGATTCTCTAATTGATAATATTTACAAATTAGATACTTATGCCTCTTTTAATGAATTCTTCCATGTAAATAAACTTGGTACAAAGTAAAAGTTAACTTATGAGAATTTCGCAATGTTATGACACAAGCATTTAGAACATATCTCTAAATAAAGAATAGAAAGACTTGTGTTAGATAAAATTCTTAATTCCCTTAATTTAATGAATTTTAAAGTCTGTATTGAATGCATGAAGAAAAAACAGATAAATAATAGAAAGTTATGTGCTAACATGAACAATAACATCTTAGAACTAATACATATTAATATTTGTGGATAATTTTCTACAGCTTTTTAGAGTGGCCAATAGTATTTTATTACATTTATTGACGATTATTCTTATTTTGGGTTATTTACTTAATTCTTGAGAAGTCTAACTTATTGGACGTGTTTAAAATTTTCAAAGTTAAAGTTAAAAATTAACTTAGCAAAATAATTAAAGCTGTCAAATTTAATTGTGGTAATGAACATTATAGAAGATATGACTGATTAGGTGAATAACGTCTTGGACCTTTTGCTAAATTCATAGAGGAGTGTGGCATCATCCTACCATACACAATGCCTGGGAAACCAAGTATGAATAGTGTTATTGAGAGATAAAATTGACATTTAAAGACATGGTAAGAAATATGATTAGTCATTCTTTTTTACCTAAATCACTATAGGGAAAAACACTAAAAAAAATGCAGTTTATATCCTTAACAGAGTTTCAAGAAAGTAGTATCTAAAAGTTTGTTTACGAGTTGTAGACTGACAAAAAGCTTAGTATTAAGCACTTGCATGTCTGAGGTTATTCAGTTGAGTCTAGGCCATACAAGTCTAATAAAAAGAAATTGAACTTAAGAACAATCAACTGCTATTTTGTTAGATACTCTTTAAAATTAAGAGGTTTCAAGTTTTTTTTATCCCTCAAGTAAATCCTTTTTTGAGACGAGTAATGCTAAATTTCTTGAGGATGTTGAGTTTGTGAAAAAATGAGATTAGAAATATTATCTTTGAAATGGAATTTATTTCTCTTCTTATAGCTATTATTGAAAATGATTGGACTCATTTTTCTGACATTATTCAAGAAATAGATTCAGAAATACTAGATAAAATATAGGAACTCCTAATATAAAATAAAGAATTTTCTCTTGTTCATCAAGAGCAAGCTCAACAACCTTAAGAACAAGTGCCATTGAGAAGATCCACTAGAAAAATGAGAAGTGCAATTTCAGATGATTTTATTCTATCTCTAAAAATATAAGTTTGATATAGGACTGAAAAATGATCCAATCATTAGTCAAGCCAAACAAATTTTTAATTCTCATAGGTAGATTAAGGTTATGAAGGATAAGATGAAATTCATGAAGACAACATTTAGGATCTTGTTGAGTTGCCTAAAGTAGCAAAACTCATTAGTTGCAAATAGATATTTAAAACCAAGTGGAATTTAAAAGGAAACATCAAAAGATATAAAATGTATCTCATTACCAAAGGTTTCATTCAGAAGAAATGCATTAATTACAAAAAGACTTTCTCTCCAATATCAAGAAAAAACTCTTTTAAAATCATCATGGCACTTATAGCTCATTTTGATTTTGAGCTACATCAAATGAATGTAAAGGCTGGGTTTCTTAAATAGTGATATTGAGGAAATGATATATATGGTGTAGCTAGAAAATAATCTATCTGAAGACCCAAAAATTATGGTCTACAAATTAAAAAAGTATATCTATAGTCTTAAACAAGAATCTTATCAATAATATCATAAGTTTCATCAAGTGATTACATCATTTAATTTTAAGGAAAATGTAGTTGATGAATTTATATCAAAATTTCAATGGGAGTAAATTGATCTTCTTAGTTTTATATGTCAATGATATATTGCTAGCATGCAGCAACATAGGCCTATTACACGAAACTAAGAAATTTTTATCAAGGAACTTTGAGATGAAAGATCTTGGGGACACATCTTTTATATTAAAAATCCATACACATTGGGATCGCACTCAAAGTATCATTAGATTATCACAAAAGAACTATATCGATAAGGTGTTTAACAGATATTGCATGAAAGATTATGCTCTAAGAGATATGCCCATTACTAAAGGTGATAAGTTTAGTCTAGGTTAGTACCCTAAGAATGAGATTAAACATAAAGAGATGTAGAAATTCTTTTATGTATCAGTAGTAACGAGTCTCATGTATGCTCAAGTGTTTACGCATCTAGATATTACATACATTGTTGAAATGTTAGGAAAATATTTGAGAATCCTAGGATGAATCATTGGAAAGCAGTTAAATCGGTTATACGGTATTAACAGAGAACAAATGATTACATGCTCACATATAGGATATCGGAAAAATTAAAAATCATAGGGTATTCTGACTTTGATTTCGCTAGATGCCTAGATAATAAGAGATCCATATTAAGCTATATATATATACTTTGGCCCAATAAGCTATTTCTTAGAAGAGTGCTAAACAGACACTCATAGCTTCTTCCACTATAGAGGTCGAGTTTATAACTTGTTTTGAGACATTAAATTATAGGATATGGTTGCATAACTTTTTCACAAGGCTACGTGTTATCAATGGCATTGAAACATTATTAAAAATATATTGTGATAATGAAGCTGCAGTTATGTATTTTCATAATAACAAAAGCTTTTCGAAGTTTAAGCACATCAAATTCAAATTTCTAGTTATTAAAGAAAGAATTCATAGTCAACAAGTGTCAATAAAATATATTAGTACAAACTCCATAATTACGGATTCGCTCAGCAAATGGTTACCATCTAAGGTGTTTCATGAGCATGTTGCTCATATAGGTATTGTATTATTTGATGACGTGCATGAATAGTGAAAGTTTGTCATTTGATATTCATTTGGTTAAAGACATTTATAGTTTATTTTCTATAGAATAAAATTTGATGGATTATCTGTTGAAACTCTGAAATAAGATTGCACTTTCTATTGCAATTTTACATAAAATTGAGAAAGTGTTTGATACTTTCTACTATGGTTTTGCACAAAGTTTGGAAAGTATTTAACTCATCAGAGATATAAAATAGGACTAGTTAGAAATAGACATATTTGATATCACATTTCACGTAATTTTCTTGTAACACCTTCATATTTAATCTATGTCATTAATTATGTTAGTATAGTGACCATAGATGGGCCTAGTTGTGAATATGTATAGTGAAGGTCGCTTTGATCCCATATTGATATAGTTAATGGACTAGATTATATTTAAGGAGATGTTTCAAGAAAGCATTTATTATGCACACTAACTTTATAATATGTAATTATTTTCAGATGACATATGTGGCTCAAGTGGGGAGATTGTTAAGTTTTATTACGTTGAAAATTAGTGATTCAATAATTTTGTATGAGCAAGAATTGAGATAAATACTAAGAGAAGAGTCTTATAAAGTCAAGTATGCATTAGGTGTATAAGGGAGCAACAAAACAAAAAGTCAGAATAATGGGTATTGTTCATGGGGTGACACTGTTCACTCGTGGTGGATATTGTTCATGCGACAATTTAGGAATATTTTCTGTTTTGACTCAATTAACTTTTTTAAATAGGATTGAGACTCTTAAAAGTAAAGAGTTTTATTCCAATTAGGCTTAGGGTTTTTAAAGGTATTTTATTCACTAATAAACCTTACTATACACAAGACAAAAGTTAAGCATCGAAAATTTCAAAATGTAGACCATAATAGAGTTAAAAGTATATCAAGGCTGTGACTTAGTTAATGTCATATGGGTGTCAAACTGAAGAGCATGACTTGATATCCACAACATACTATTTTTTAAAATTTGGGCTCATATATTAACAATAATTATACATTATAGGTTATCTTAAATAAAGACCAATTTAAATGATCTATTTGGATTATATCTTATTGATATCTAGAAACATCTAATTTGATGTAAACTTGTGTAGAAACATAATACTAATTAAATTATAAGTGATAGATTATAATATAAACTAGTATATAAAAATCTTTTTTAGGGTTATGGTCTCCAAGTCAAATCAATATACGTAGAACTTTTCTTCTCTTTTTCATCACAGAGAGAACCCCATTTAGCATATATAGATTTAATTGTGGAATGTTATTATGCTCTTGGTACTTATTCAAGGTTGCTAATTTTTAATTCCTAATCACTATAATTTCTTAAGTATATTTTTTCTCAACATCCATCCTGATAATTTAACATAATAGATCTTAAATTATATTCATATGGATATAAATCCTAATTAAAGGTATATCTAATATAATATTGTTAGAGAAATTTTTTTTACTAACAATTACTATAAAGTGGGATCGGCATTTTTATTCTACAATCATGAGTTTAATCACTGTCATAGTGGGTAGCTAAAAACTGTCATTTTTGTTGATATAGTTTGTTAATAGTGGTTTGTTTAAAATTTGGCCTGAGGTTAAACAACTTGTGAAAAGATTTCTATTCTATATATAGCCATTTTTAACTTCCTGTTCCCCTTTCCCTTAGGCCCAAAGCCTCTAGGCCCAAGAAGAAGCCAAACCCCAAGAGTTCAACTAAATGTCTTCTTGTAGGCTAGCTATTCTTAGAACCTACTACTCTTTGCAGGACAACTCATCCCAAGGACAGACCCGTGGCAATAACCATCAGGTCAGACCCTAGCAGGGCTAGATAGCGGAGAATCTGCTTAAATTTAAAGGATCTAGTTAGTAACCGAAGTACCTACTCGGTAAAACAGGTCAGGATACGGTCAAAAATCGCCTTTCACACACTAACCAAGATGACTTATCTCAGTGCCTATATGATCAACAAAGAAGAGCAGAAATAAAAAACCAATACCACAACAAAGCCATCAAACAAAGAAGAAGTCTTCACACCAGAAAAGTAGTATGACGGCAATAGAAAAAAATACAGAGTAAAGAGGCACGTAAAGAAGGAGGTGAACTATTTATAGACAATGATAGAGTAATCAAGATCGTTTTAATCAAAGGGACAGACAGGATCAACAGAGGATTGAAGAGACATCTATTGGGAAAGAAAGTGATGCCTTAGGTTTCCAAGCCCATTAAATGTGCGTCTCTTTGAAAGAGCAGTGGCCCAAACCGTCAGATCTAGCAGATCAACCACCCAATTGTCTCAACAAACTAAATGCCACTCGAAAAGTATAAAAAACGTGACCCTTAGGTATTAGCTACTCTCAGCCACACCATCAAAAGCAGATTAGTGACTGGCAGTGAATTTCTTATTTAAGAAGCTTCTCATACAGATCAAGGATGTAACTTAGGAAGACTCGTCATTATTGCTTAAAGAAGAATTATGGGATAAGCCGCCATTACGTGGCAGTAACCCTCCAAGCAGCTGTGACATCATTATACTAAGTCGAATAGCTCTGGCATCTTAGACTCCAAAGATAACCAATCACTTGTGACAGTGTGGCACCCTCAAAAACCAGTTCAGATTGGCTCAGACAGAAGAAGAATCGAGAGAGGAAGGAAATGAAAAAAATAGGGATCAAAGAGATGATCCGAACCGGTCAGGAAAGAATAGAGTTTTTAATTTTGAATAAATCAAAATTAGAAGTTTCCAAACCTCTGTTTCTCTAAAAAAATCACCCTTCAGCCTAAAGCCTCCAGGCCCTGGAAGAAGTCAAACCCCAAGGGCCTAGCTAAATGTCTTTTTATGGATCAGCCTTTCTCAGAACCCATCACTCCTTGTAGGACAGCCGATCCTAAGGGTAGGCCTGTGGCAATAACCATCAGGCTAGGTCCTAGTAGGGCTAGATAATAGAGAAGCTACACGAATTTAAAGAACCTGATTGGCAACCCGAAGCACCTGCTCTGTAGGATAGAACAGGATATAACCAAAACTATCATTCATATGGCATCGAGTTAGCTGTCTATCAAAAAAGCTAACCAGGTACAGCCAATGAAGTCAATAGAAGGCTAGTTCTTAAGATGACCTCGGATCACGGCCGAGCCGAACAAGAAGAGGCCACCAGAAAACTAACTCAAATAGATCAAACTTAGCCTCACACTTAACAAAATCCACCAGCGAAAACGAGTGTAAGGAATATGCCAAGAATATGCTTAAACGAATGTCAGAAAGATACCTGACAAGTAGAAAAAGTATGTTAGAAGAAGATTTGCAAAAAGATACCTGGTGTGTAGCAGAAGTACCTGGTTAGCACCTGCTCTGTAGGATAGAACAGGATATAACCAAAACTATCATTCATATGGCATCGAGTTAGCTGTCTATCAAAAAAGCTAACCAGGTACAGCCAATGAAGTCAATAGAAGGCTAGTTCTTAAGATGACCTCGGATCACGGCCGAGCCGAACAAGAAGAGGCCACCAGAAAACTAACTCAAATAGATCAAACTTAGCCTCACACTTAACAAAATCCACCAGCGAAAACGAGTGTAAGGAATATGCCAAGAATATGCTTAAACGAATGTCAGAAAGATACCTGACAAGTAGAAAAAGTATGTTAGAAGAAGATTTGCAAAAAGATACCTGGTGTGTAGCAGAAGTATTTCAGAAGAAGATTTATAAAAGGATATTTAGTGTATAATAAAAGTACAATAGAGGCAGAATACCAAAAAAATCCTTTGAATATCAAGACTATAAGAATGATAAAAAAGACATAAAGTAAGGGATGATGACTAAATAGTAGCAAAACTCACACAAAAAAAAAAATTTCTTTCCTTCATCTTTGACATATTTTTACTTCATTTCTTACCAATCTCTCCCACAGAGACCATTTCTAACTTAAACATTGGAGAGTCTTCGCTGGAACCCACTCCGGCGAGATCATTATCGTAAGCCTTGCTTGTGATTTACAGGTTCTTCCATAGCTAACGAAGAAGAGAAGACTCAGGCTCCCACAAGCAAGCCTAACCAGGACAAGGCCCAAGTGTTGATTCTCACCAACAAATAAATTCAAAGCTCATTGGCTTGAAGAACTATTTTTCTTGTCAACAGTTTTTGATGCCATCTATGGGAAGCAGAACAAAAAGCTTTATCCAAGAAGATGATGGGTGGCTATGGTGGAACAATCTTCCTTCAGCAGAAATCTTTGCCATTAGAGGGTAAGGCCTAAACCCAAACAGGAATGGAGGCCACGAGATAAGCCTCTTTATCAAATAGACAGCTCGCTGTCACCCGAAATCCAGGCAGAACTAAGAACCTTAAGGAAAAAAAAGGAAAGAACTAAGATGGCTTATGGCAAAGTTGATCAGAAGTAGGAGAAGAGAAGAAAAGAAAAGAGGGGAATGGTGATAGAAGAGAATCTCGGGTGGAGATTCGGGAGCAGATATATCGAGGGAACAAGTCATAGACCTTGCATAGAGTAACCAGGCCAAGTCAAGTACTCCTCGAGAGAGAGGTAATGCACGTAGGAGATTTTGAGTAGGCTACAAAGAGAGAGCCATCTACTGAACAATGGTAGCACCAACAAAGTGAGTCAGGTTTACAGAGCAAAGTCTAAGATTTGGAGGGAAAGTTGGAGAGCCTTTTGGCAGAGAAGGAGAAAAAAGATTGGCCTCTTATGAAGAAGAACGAAAGGGAGAAAAGATCACTACTAACAGATAATTTGAGAGACGCAGAGCTTTTGAACGGGTTTCGACTCTTAAACCTGTCCACTTATAGGGGAGTTACTGACATTAACTAATATATTGATCAGATTATTGACCTACTATTAATTACGGGGCTGAGGAAGGACTAGATGTGCAGACTCTTTCATATGAACTTGAAGGGGCCTACCCTACTTTAGTATAGGGGCTTAAAGCAGCGTAGTATCACCTTCTACCATGAGCTGACTAAAAAGTTTGCACAACACTTTTAAGGTTCGTACGAGGCAGTTAAAGACTCGAAGCAACTAAAGTGGGTTAGACAGGGTAAAGATGAGAGCCTCAAGAATTTCATCCAGAGATTTTACAATGAGGTAATAGCCTTAGGAGTTTTCGACCAGCCTATCACCCTAGATGCTCTCAAGTCAGGGTTGAGGCTGAATAGATTCTAGTACTACCTAGCAGAGAGCAGTTTTGTGAATTATGCAATGGCATATAACAAGGCGTCGAAGTATATATCAATAGATAAAGGGGAGGAGGCCAAGAGATCCCTTGTCGAACATCCCAGAGGGCATGTCAAGCATAGAGAAGATACCAGATATGGAGGAAATAAAGGACCCTCACCTCATCCTCAGAAATATCAGAGGTTGAACTATGAATACCAACCTCTTCAGAGGAAACTTTTCACAAACTGACGCAATACGTCGAACAATTGGAGGAACAATGGGCCCAAAAATTTGTCTCACCCTAATAACCCGAATAGGTCTCACCCGAATAATCCTCCCAGATAGCTTTGAAGCCTGATGGGCCATAATGAACACCCAGTTAAAGAGAGGAAGATAGCTCATGTTGATAATTTTCTCTCATTGGCCGTGCTATTTGAAGATATCTACGAAGCGATTCAAAATCTGGGTCGGGTGCACAAAAATTTCAAGGGGAAAAGATTTGAGGGGCAAGCTAATTCAAAAATGTGGTGCGACATACACAGAGGACCAAGGCATACCACGGGAGAATGCTCTGAGTAGAGTAGACACACTGATGAGAAATGGGTACCCGGGAGAATTTCTAGCTGATAGACAGCTCACATCTACCAATCAGCCCAGTGGGTCAAACCTTAACCACGTTATAATTATTTCAGGCGGACTTACGTTGGTGGGAGATTCAAATAAATAGCAGAAAAATTACTCCAAGTACTCAATGATGGCACACTAAGTAATTTGCAACACTTATATGGCCAAGAAACTCATGTTGCAATAGGAGGTGTCACTCATGTTTACAGAAGAAGATGCACAAAGAGTTAGCTATCCCCACAATAACGCACATATGATAAAAGTACTGGTAGTAAGAGAGAAGATAAGAAGGGTATTCGTTGATCCAGGTAGCTCAGTCGACATAATCTTCAAAGAAATTCTGGATGAGCTGAAAATCAAGAACTAGCACATAGAAGGAATCCAGACGCCGCAACAGAGATTCAGTGACAGTTGTGTGATGCCAATCTAGATAGTGACTCTACCCTTCACCATAAGGCAGAAGCTATATGAAAGAATTGCGATGACTAGGTTCATGGTGGTTAATCAGCCTTTCTCATTCAAAATCCTCCTCTGGTGGACATTCATGTTAAGTACGAATGTTGCTCTATCCATTCATTACTTAAAGTTAAAATTCTCAATAGAGGGAAAAATCAGAGTAGTATCAGGAGATTAGAAGCCAACTAGAAGTTATTACTTGGTGACAGCAATGAGGGCATTCTATATTTCTATTGTTGACTCAAGAGAAGAAGTCAACAAATCATTTGAGCTGGTGAAGGAACTGCGGGACGTGCGGGTCAAAACTGGGGAGCCTAAAAAAATTGTTAGAATGGGTTCTCAATTGGAGCAAGGGGTTATGAGAGACTTAACCCAGTTGGTTCACGAATTCTCAGACGTCTTCACTTGGTCCCATAAAGACATGCCAGGAATCGACACAAAACTGGCTACCCACAGGCTGACCATCAACCCCGCGTCCCAACCGGTTAAGCAAAAAAAGAGAATCTTTAATCGACAATGAAATGAGACTATTGTAGCAGAGGTAAAAAAATCATTGAAGACGGATTTTATCAGGGAAATCCATTACCCTGACTGGTTGACCAACGTAGTAATGGTATATAAGGCCAATGAGAAGTAGAGGATGTGCGTGGACTTCATCGATCTAAATAAAGCATGTCCAAAGAATAGCTTTTCCCTCCCAAAGATTAACCAGCTTGTGGATGCTATAGCTGGGCACAGGCTGCTGAGCTTCATGGACGCCTTCTCCGGCTATAATCAGATCCTGATGTTTCCCTCGACTAGGAGAAGACATCATTTATCACCTACCAATAGACATACTGCTACCAAGTAATATCGTTCAGGTTAAAGAAAATTGGAGCTACCTATTAGAGATTGGTGAACAAGTTCTTCAAAAACGTGATCGACAGAAATATAAAAGTCTATGTGGATGATATGATAGCCAAGTCTATGAAGGCGAAGGACAACATGATCGATTTGAGGGAAAGTTTTGCGCGATATTAAAGGGGAAAGAAATGAAGCTAAACCCCCCAAAAAATGTACTTTCGAAGTGAAGTCTAGAAATTTTTTGGGCTTCATAGTGAGCCAGAAAGGGATAAAAGCCAACCCAAACAAAATCTGAGCTATTCTGAAAATGAAGTCCCCAACCACGGTGAAGGAGATCCAGTGACTCACAAGGAGGATTGCAGCCTTGAATAGGTTTATTTTCAAGGGCACGGATAAATGCTTTACTTTTTTTCAAGCAATAAAAAAGAAAGAAAAGAATAGGTGGGTGGAGGAATGCGAATAAGCCTTTCAGCAATTAAAAGTCTACCTTTTCAAGTTGGTACACTTAGCTATCCCTACACAGGGAGAGGTATTGGTGCTATACCTAGGAGTTTCAGAATGAGCTATAAGTTTGGTACTTATCAAAGAAGATGAGGGGGTACAATGGCCAATATATTACTTAGTAAAGCCTTCGCTAGCTTGGAGACTCGGTATCCTCTACCTGAGAAGCTAGCTCTGGCCCTGATTGTGTCGGGAAGAAAATTATGACCCTACTCTCAAGCACACACCATCATTGTGCAAACTAACTTTCTGTTAAGATAGATCCTACACAAGTCAGACCTATTTGATAGATTAGTTAGATGAGCCATAGAGTTGAGCGAGTTCGACGTTCACTATAAGCTTCAACAACTATCAAAGGGTAGGCTTTGGTTGACTTTGTAGCTGAATGCACTAATGAGTCAATAGAGATCAGGAGACGGGTACCTAAGCCCCCGATCCAACTTTGAAAAAGTGGCTGCTCTACATTGATGGGAATCCAACCAGTAAGAAAATAGAGCAGGGATCGTTCTTATAAGTCCAGAGGAAAATAAGGTTAGTTATAAAGTTCGCTTTGGGTTTAACGCCTCGAATAATAAGGCAGAATATGAAGCTCTCCTGGCCTGACTAAAGGTAGTTTGGGCACTGGCTGCAAAAGAGGTGTTAATAAAGAATGACTTCAAGTTAGTGGTAAACCAGCTCAATGGCAGCTTTGAGGCTAGGGAAGAAAGAATCGCTGCATATCTGGTGAAAGTGAGGAGCTAGGCTAGCCAGTTCAAGGAAGTGATGGTAGAACTCATCTCAAGGAATGAGAATCACCAAGCAGATGTCATTGCCTGTATGGCGTCAGTTGAAGATGCTTAATTACTCCGGACGGTTCTTGTGGAACTCATATTAGAGCTTAGCATCCAAGAGAATGAGCAAATCATACAAATCGAGTCGGGGCAGAGCTAAATGGACCCTATTAAGGACTACATTTTGAATGGGGTAATTCTGGTCAATAAAAAAAAAGCTCAGAGAATTAAATACTGAGTCGCCAAATATTCAGTAATCAGAGAGGTGCTATACTAGATAGATTTCTCATACCCCTACATGAAATACCTAGGTCCATTGAAGGCGAAGCGATTCCTGAAGGAAATCCATGAAGGAATCTACGGTAATCACTTAGGGATGGAAGCACTTGCTCACAAAGTGTTCCAAACTGGGTTTTACTAGCCAACCGTTCTTCAGGATGCTAAGAGCCTAGTTCAGCACTGCGATGCTTGTTAAAGATTTACAGACAAGATCCAGGCACCTGCGAAAGGGCTGATCACAATGAGTGAGCCTTGGTCGTTCACCTAGTGGGAGCTCGACTTGATCGAACCATTGCCCTGAAGTAAGAGGTTTGTTAAAAATGTGGTTATAATGGTTGACTATTTCACCAAATAGATCGAGGCCAAGCCACTATCAAAGATAACGAAAAAAAGTGTTTGGGATTTCATTTAGAGAAATGTGATATGCCAATACGGGATCCCTCACACTATCATCACCAACCACGAGAAGCAGTTCAACAATAAAAATTTTAAGAATTTTTGCAAACATGTCAGTGTAAGGTTGTCATTCGCCTCCCTTGCATATCTTAAGACCAACGAGCAGGTTGAGTCTTCTAATAAGTTGGTCAAGAAGCTGCTTAAGAAGAAGTTAACGAAGAGAAAGAGAGTGTGGGTAGAAGAATTGCCAAAAGTACTATAGCACTTGAAACAACCAGCAAGACAACCACAGGCAAAACACCGTTCTCATTGGCTTTTGAGAGCGAGGCAGTAATTCCTGCGGAGATAGGAACCCCAACACTCCAGGTGCTAAACTTCTCTGGAGCCAGTAACAACGAGATGATGCAGAGATGGTTAGTTTTGATTGAGCAGCTTAAAGACCGAGCCCAGATCTGAACAATGGCCTACTAGCATAGGACAACCAGATATTACAATAAAAGGGTTAAGGCTAGAGAGTTCGAAAAAGGAGACTTGGTGCTGAGAAAAGTGGTGCTTAACATAAGAAATCTAGTGGATAAAGTCCTCGAACCGACTTGAAAAGGGCTATATAAAGTCCTTAGATACGTCAGAGAAGCATATGAGCTTGAAGAGGCAGACAGGTAAGTCATGAGAAAACCATGAAATGTCGAACTACTGAAGAAATATTACCCTTAACTCTATTTTACCTTTTATGCTACAGTTATTCTCTATGTATGAACATTGTTTTTATAAAGTTGTTTGAGTTCTTGCATGTATCATCGCAGAAAATGAACTACTCAAAATATAAGATGGAATGCTCATGAACGTTACATTTGGGTAATCTAATAAAGAGCTTGTGAGGATTATCTCAAAGAATAACCTAGGTTGACTTAAGCGGATCGACACCCTCTAAAGGTACACTCCAAAATGTTCACATCGTCACATCACATCATCCCATCAAATCATCATCATCATCATTCTAACATGCTGTCATCTCTGTCATTGCATCGTTGTGTTATCATCACTTCACTATGACCGATTCGACACTCAATGAGCACTTTACTGTCACTGGTTCAATGCTCACGGAGTACTTCACGGTGATCGATTCGACGTTCAAAGAGCACTTCACTGTCACCGGCTTGATGCTTACAGAGTACTTCATCGTGACTAGTTCGACGCTCAAGAAGCACTTCACTGTCACAAATTTGACACCTATAGGGCATTTCACTATATGTGGTTCAATGCCCGCGTGGCACATCACCACTACTAATTTGACACAAGGATGATCAAGACGGCTTGGCAGGGTAAGGACTGTGGCAAGTCCACAATAGTACCGTGGCCTTTAAACGGTGTCTATTGAAGAGGGTTTGACTATGGCCGTTCCACGCTATCACTGTGGCATTTTCACAGCATCTATGACATGCTATTCAACGTTATTACACCAAGCCGATCTCTCAAAATAGCAGCAAGACACTCGATCTATATTATTACCCTAAGCTGGCCATTATTTTGTCAACGGTTCCCTAAGTGGCTGCAAGTTACTCTTTCAGCGTCATCACACTAGACCAGTTATTATATCTTGCCACACCTAGTGATTAACAACTGCTCAACTACACCTCCACCCAGCAAAGCATTATTTTTTATACAATTCCCAAGTCTTCACAGGATAATCTTCGTCATAATGATTGGCTGGCTATTATTTTGATTTTTATTACTGTCGTATTTCCACGACGAGCTGACTATCATCTGACAACTCCCCAAAGGCAAATATATATTTTGTCCATACACTGATCTAGTTATTATGCGGCACATTAAGCAGGTTCTTATTTCAATTTATTGTGGGGGAATAAAGTTCATCTGATTATCACGGTGAAACTCCTCATTTTACAATAAAAGCTCACTAAGTTATGAATCACTGCTCTCACTTAATCATTACAAGTGGTTCAGTAGTACGGTTATCTTTTTTTGTAATAAATATTATTATTATCATGGATAGCTCAGCTATACTAAAATGCTTTTATTAGCAATTTTATTGGTATCAGTTATACTAACATTGCAAATTTAATATTATGAGTTGTACAGTTATGCTATATTGCTTTTGCTCCTATGAGAATATAGATTCACTGCAAATAGTTATGAGAAGAGCATCTCTGCACAGGAACAGGAAGAACAGAATGTACTTGCATTCATTAACAAAGAATATTACAAGAGGTTCTATTACAAGAAGTGACATTACAAATATTCCAATCTTTATAAAAAAAAAGAAAGAGGAGAAGATGGAAGAAAAGGCAATGGCTCATGCTACTGGAGCCACATCAAACACCTCTAGATCCATAACAAGCACTGCTCGAAGGGTTAGCTTGGGCTAGAGATTCAACTAGAGCTTCAGCTAGCCTAAAAGACTGAGCGGCAGTAGCTTGGCCCTGCTCGATAGGATGAACGGTCTCTCTGGCGCTTGCAATAGCAATACCACCAGTGGCAAGAGTTGCATTAGCAGAAGCAATATCATCAGCACTACTACCAAAAAGCACTGATGCCCCTTCGGCATCTCGGGTTTCAGAGGTCTCCCTTTTATGGTGTGAGCTCCCAGTGGCTAAGCTCTACAACCACTTGAGGTCAATTTTCAAGTATTGCTCCTAAATTTTTTTGATCAAACTCAGAAACCCCTCTACTGCTCCTCGACAGAAACTTTCATCATGGCCAATAGGCCAGTGATTCCTCTACTACTTAAGTTGAGTCACCAAGGAACTCCTGCTCTGCTCGATCAACTCTCTTTCTAGTAGAGCCACCACAAGCTGTGTTTCAAGTTCTTTATTGTGGTGGGTAAGCTCGGTGATATAAATCCCTACCACGGTGAGAGAGTTGGCCACCTTTTACTCAACTAGCTTTTTCTGGTGATCGAGCTCCGATAGTTTGCTCTCTACCTCAGCATAGGCAGTCATCATCTCCTCCAACTTGGCGCTTGCCTCATCCACTATCCTCCTCTCTTACGCAGTATTCCTTTTTTCGCACTGAGTCTCAACTTTAGACCGAGTAAAATCATTCTCAACCCTTGTGCTCAAGCTATCATGTCAAGTATCTCGGCCTGAAATTGAGAAAGAAAAAAGATGAACTATACAAAATAAAAAAGAGTAAGAATAGATGATAAATAACGCAAAATATAATAAAGAGTGAAAGACTTACATCAAAAGCAGACCTCATTGCAGTGTTGAACCCCATAATAAGGTCCAGAGAAGATACTTGACCCTGTTCAGCTTGGGGTCAAATACCTCTCCATCTCTCACATCACGAGGTGCAAGAAGCTCAGGCTCTCCTTTGCTTTCGGGATTAGTACAAAAATGGACACTCGAATGGGAGGACCTTCATTGAGTGGAGGCCCTTCTGGCCTTCTGAAGCTAGACGCCTCCATGGCTCGATCGATTGAGGTCATTTGTATTGAGGGCTAAGCCAGGGAACCTTGCCCCTTACCCTGGGTCTGGAAAGCAAGAAGGTCTTGTACTTGAGGGGGAGTCTGGGTAGAAGCTCGCCCTCTCCCCTAAGAGCCAATCCAAGCCTGTCCCCCATCACGTACAGGTCAGGTCATTATTGTTCTTTCCTCAAAGACTCATCCACCGGAAGCTTAGCTAGATGACCCCTTCTCATGGGCTGGCACTCTTACTCGGCTTCTTCCTGAGTTGTAGCTAAACAGTATTCCCATGATGTTATCAAGGTTCAGAGGACCTTGACTACCTGTAGCAGAAAAGCCTTCAATCAAGCTTTATTTCTCTCTCATTGCTGCCTTGTTCAAACATCCTTGTATAGTGCATACGTTGTAAGCTTAAGAAGTGTTGAAGAAAGATTGATTCAAGGCAAAGAAAAATAAAAACTTACTTTGAAACAGGGCATGGATGCCACGAAAGTAACAATGCCTAATCCAACTTGGCTGGCTGGTGACAGCAACTCCTGAACAGGATAAATATGCTAAAGTATGGTGGCTATCCGATTAAGTGTTGGCTCAGACACCTTGACGTCAGTAGCCCAAGTCATTGGAAGAAAGTAAAAAATGTCAGTCGAACAGCACAGGATAACAAAAAGAATTCTCAAAGTACAAAAAGTTAAGGACCTGCATCCACAAAAAAACCAGCAAAGACAACCCATTCTCCCCCATTTCTTTTAGGGACCTTCTGACCCCACTCTCCCCCAGCAACGAACCATCCCCCCTTTCAGTCTTTCACAGAAGTAGGTTGACCAATGACCTAGTATAGAAGGCCGTGAAAAGAGAGGTAGTAAAACCCCTCTGGCTCATAGTATTGCTCTTAAAGTGGTACAGGTAGTATAGTTCCTGAAAATTTTGGGGGGAAGGGAGACTGCCCTGTCCTTACTTACAAAATGTACAAACCAACTAAGACTCTCCAGGAGTTGGGTTCTAGCTGGGATAGAGCTATTCCTAGGTGGGTCAACATCTTGGCAAAGTAGCATTGCATGGGAAGCCTAAGGCCCAGCCTTAAGAACTCCATATAGATGGCCACCTTAACATTGATAGGGCTGCTCGGATAATCCTTCTTGATGGACAGCCTAAGGGTGACCGATTCGGGGATGTCATAGGAGTGCTTATTAAGGTCCGAGTTGGTCTCGTTCAAACAGGATGTACGATATCTAGTGTCTAGTACAAACCATACCACTTCTACATCATCGGCCTCCTCAGGGCCATCTGGATCATTACTCTCCCCTTCCCTAATGCTAGAGACTGACTCGACCTCAATAATAATCACTCTTGAATAAGAGGGCACATCACCTGCTGAGGTGGATGCCCCTCTAATGCTCCTGGCCCCACTACCAATTTGTTAGAATTTGTGCTCATATGCCATCCCAATTTTGTATTAATATTATAATTTATACTTGATGCGATAAATAAATATTTCATTAAATTGTTAATTATTTTTTATAAGGTAATATGCTTATAACATTTTGAATATTATGTTGATCTAAAGGAGTTCAGATCAGGTCTAAAGAATTAGAACCTTATCTAAAATGGGATAAAAACTTGACAATATACTAACAATGACATAGTTATAAATAGTTGCATGTATTGCTAGAAAATGTCATTATGCAAGTATGTTCTTGAATTATAAGTTCCTGATCTATTTTTACTGACACACGGTCTGTCGAGTGAAACTGATTAATATAGATCAGTGTATATCTAAATCTGAATTATTCAGATAGTTAATCTTAACAGACCATGAGTTTAGTGGAAGCTCATATAGATATTCAGATATTCAGTGAGGACTAGATGCTAAACAAGACTCAATCAAGACCTCCAATAGATATCTCATAAATTCGTCAATTGAGGGTCTTCTTGAGTTGAGTAGTATTTGGGGTCATTTGACCTGAGCACCATAGTGGGCTTGTGAGTGATTCAACATATTTAGGTTACACACATGTCAGAGACCTTTCATGGTATGACCGTTGTATATTACTGGGTATGGTCCAATGCTCATGGAGTTTGGTGAGTGTATATATGGGATCTATCAGCTCATATGGGTGGGTTAAATATGCAGATGCTCTAAGATTATATTTTAGGAAGTCTTACGGTCATAAGCATTAATTTTTGGAAATAGTTTCTTGTGGTATAAACAAATTGCAAAGGAATTTATGAATATTGTTTATCAGAATACTAAATGAGAAGATAAGTTTATAGTTGAGCAATGAAAGACTTAATGGTATTGATCTATGTCTCCGCTCTTCTAGGATATATATGACGGAAGGATTGTACAAATATAGATTAACCTTAACTTGTATGGTTTATCATGCCGTTTTGTGTTATTTATAGCGTGTGTATGTAGGGCATCGGTTATGGACTTACAAAAATGTTCTATGAGACAAAATAGGTGTGAACTTAAAGACTTTCACTATATGAAGTATACTCGTTGAGCACAAAGGTAGCGTATAGGATCAAATTGTTCGATCTAAGAAGTTTTCAAAAATATGATTTTATTTCAGGGTCTCTCAAAGAATAGTTAAGGTTTAAGTGTCAAACCTAATATTGTATCAAGTGAGACTTAACATTTTAATCTACTTAGTGTATGCCTCAAATTGTGCTAATAATTTGTATGGGTACTAAATTTAGCATTGGTGGATATAGCTACCATTTAAATGAAATAATTATTATTTTATTTAAATTAAATTAATTGACCATTTATTTATTTCAGGGTCTCTCGGTGAGTAGCTAAAGTTTAAGTATTAAACCTAAGATTGTGTCAAGTGAGACTTGACATTCTAATCTACCTAATGTATGCCTCAAATTGTGCCAATAATTTGTATCGGTACTAAATTTGACATTGGTGGATTTAGCTACCATTTAAATAAAATAATTGTTGTTTTATTTAAATTAAATCAATCGATCATTAATTTATTTTAGGGTCTCTCAATGAGTAGTTAAGGTTTAAGTGTTAAACCTAAAATTGTGCCAAGTGAAACTTGACACTTTAATCTACTTAGTATATGCCTTAAATTATGATAATAATATGTATAGTTACTAAATTAGGTATTGGTAGATAAGTGAATGAAACAATTATTATTTCAATTTGCTATTCGTCATTTACATATTAAATGAATTTGATTCATTTAACATAATTCATTCCCATTTGTCTTGGATTCATTGAATGAAATACCGTAATAGAAATGTGTTGATAATGAATGGCTAAATCAAAGGTTAATGCAAATGTGTTACATCTCTATTTTCCTAAAGCAAAAGAAGCAATATGAATTGAATTTGATTCAATTCAAATTGCAGCAAGAGATGGCCACCTTTGCCATTAATATGTTGGTGATATAGCCACTATTTTGACTAAGCAATGAGCATATTCATTGCTTAGTCGTGTTTTCACAATTGGCAATCAAGCCATTTTTGATTGGTTGAACAATAGGCAAGAATTGTTTATATGTGTGTGTATTGGCAGTGAGTTCATTTTAAGTAATAAAAATAGAAATTGTTTTAGTTTCTTTGAAGGTTAAGGGTTAACCTTAAGTTCTCCGAGAGACAAATTCAATAGAAGCAAAGAGTTGCTTCATATATTTCAAAATAGGAAAAGTACTATTTTAGTTTAAGGAAGCCTACTACGTCCCCAACTGGAGTTGTTTAAAACACGCTTCGAAGGTAAGTACTCAATCTCATTAGTGTAATGTGATAATTAATCCGCTACATAAAATGTTATTATTACAATATTTAATAATGTACACATTCACCCGTTATATGGTGCACCCAAACACAACACCAACACCCTTCTAATCAATGGGACCTCTAGAGTCATTCCTCATCCTCATTCATGTTTATAGTTGAAAAACCTTAGTTGTTTCTAGATGCCATCAGAACATGGAAGTATTCCTTAAAAGTTACGGACACTATAGGGCAAAGACAGAAACAACCAACTATACCCAGAAAATAACGAACAAGGAGAAACAGGCAATAAACATCAAAACAAAATACAGAAGCAACCAAAGCAAGAAGGCAGTAACAAGAAACCAAAAAGGATATAAGCCAAATCAAGTAGCAGAAGCCTATAGACGTAAACATACCAAAGAAAATGAAGACTACAGAGAAAGAAAAGTAGGAGGAAGAACTTACTAGAAAGAAGTGTAGAAATCAAAAACCACAACCGCAACAAAGCCACCAAACAGAGAAAAAGTCTTTACGCCGAAGAAACAGTATAACGACAACAGAAAAAAATACAGAGTAAACAAGCAAGTGAAGAAGAAGGTGAACTATTTATAGACAATGATGAAACAATCAAGACCGTCCAGATCAAATGGATAGACAAGATTAGCATAAGACTGAAGAGACACTTATTAGGAAAGAGAATGATGACTCATGTTTTCAAGCGCATTAAATACGCGTCTCTTCGAATAAGTAGTGGCCCAGAACTGTCACATCCAGGAAATCAACTGCCTAGATTATCTCAACCAACCAAACGCCACTCAAAATGTATAAAAGACTCGACCCTTAGGTCTTAGCTACTCTTAGCCACACGATTAAAAGCATAGCAGTGGTTGGTAGCAAATTCTTTATTCGAGAAGCTTTTCACACAGATCAAGGATGTCACTTGGGAAGACTCGTCATTATTGCTTAGAGAAGAATTATGGGATAAGCTGTCATTATATGGCAATAACCCTCCGAGCAGCTGTGACATAATCACACTGAGCCAACTAGCTCTGACATCTCAGACTTCGAAGATAACCAATCATTTGTGATAGTATGGCACCCCCAGAAACCAGTTCAGATCTGCTCAGACAAAGGAGGATCCGATAGAGGAAGGAAATGAAGAAAATAGGGATCAAAGAGATGATTCGAACTGGTAAAAACAGAATAAAGTTTTCGATTTTGAATAAATTAAAACTAGAAATTGGCAAACCTCTGTTTCTTTAGAAAAATCACCACTTGGCCAAAAGCGTCCAGCCCAAAAAGAAGTCAAACCCTAAGGGCCCATTTAGATGTCTTCCTGTGGGCCAGCCCTTCTCAGAACCCACTATTCCTTGCAGGACAGCCTATCCCGAGGGCAGGCCCGTGGCAATAGCCATTAAACTAGACCTTGGTAGGGCTAGATAATAGAGAAACTGCCCTAATTTAAAGGACTTGATTGGCAACCCGAAACACCTGTTTTGCAGGACAGAACAAGATACGGCCGTAACCGCCCTTCACACACTAACCTTGATGACTCATCTCAGTGCCTTCATGATCAACAAAAAACTAGGTCAAAACAGGCATCAGGTTGGCTGTCTACCAGACACGCTAACCAGGTATAGCCAGTGAAGTCAATAAAAGGTTAGTTCTTAAGAAAACCTCGAACCACGGCCGAACCGAACGGGAAAAGGTCACTAGAAAACTGACTCGAACAGATCGAACTTAGCCTCACACTTAACCAAATCCACCAGCGAAGACGGGCATAAGAAATATGCTAAAAATTTACTTAAATGGATGTCAAAAAGATACCTAGCAAATAGCAAAAGTATGTCAAAAGAAGATTTTCAAAAAGATACCTAGCGTGTAGTAGAAGTATGTCAGAAGAAGATTTGCAAAAGGATATTTGGCGTATGATAAAAGCACAGTAAAGACAGAATACTAAAAAATTCCTTTGAACATCAAAACTATAAGAAGGATAGAAAGACACAAAGTAAGGGATGATGCCTAAATAGCATCAAAACTCACACAGAAAAAAAAAAAAAAAGATTTCATTTCCTTCATCCTTGACACATCTTTACTTTCTTTCTTACCAATCTCTCCCACAGAGACTCTTTCTGACTTAAGTATCAGAGAGTTTTGGTCGAAATCTATCCCGACGAGACCATCACCGTAGGCCTTACTTATGATTTGTAAGTTCTACCGTAACCAACAAAAAAGAGAAGACACAAGCTCCAGTGAATAAGTCCAACCAGGACGAGGTTTAAGTGCTGATTCCTACCAACAAATAAATTTAAAGTTCGTTGACCTGAAATATTATTTTTTTCAATGAACACTATCGCTTTGTTCTGTTTTAAGTTTTGGATCTCATGCATAATTTTGAGTTGATATAGCAATTCAAACTGCAATGATATATTAATTGTGAACTGAGAAATATTAAATTGGTTGATCTGTGCACGTTAAGATGAAACTATTTTATCGAAGCACGTACATGTCATCTTAGTTTTAGTCGAAGTGGTAATTCCAACAACGCCATTGTTTGGACAATATGTTGTTAGTCTTGACATTTGACAACGATTGGGTTTTGGTAATGGTCATTACTAGAAATCAATCAATGGTTGGGTTTGGGGTGCCTCTCAATGGGGATCAAAAGGAGCTGTGAACACATAACTAACTGCAATATATAATACCGTGGGGGCAGAACTGTGTCTCTGATCTGACCAATCACCGGGTTTTGCCAGCTCAAAATCTCTTAACATCATCTTTTTCTTTTTCCTAAGTTATTGATGTGTATTATATTTTTCTAGTAGGATTCCTTTACGAATCATGAGATAAGATAGTTTGTATCTTTGTATTACATTATACAATAAAGTAGTTATATATTTCTAGTACACCTGTATCAAATCTTTATGGTCTTTATGCAGTGGAAAGAATGAATTCTTTTCAATACATCACCAGATTCTACTTTGCTGGAATGAATGCATATCTCAACGTCCCAGTTTTAAAATAAGGACTGCATCATATTTATTCACTCGGGCCCAAAACCTTGAACATCTTTGCTAGCCCCAGAGAGAGAGAGAGAGTATCAATTATCAAAATGACAGATTCTGGGTCATTGAATTGACCCATCACACCCACTTGAGAAATCATACAATCTTATTTGTCATGAAGTAGTAACGGCTGCCGTCTGGTTCATTACTATCGTATCTAACTTTTAAGTTTAAGGTTCCCCATGTGATTGGCTTCATCTGCTGGACGAATCAATCCAATTTTATAATGGATGTCCACTTCATTCAGCCATCGGAATAACATCCTTTTCTCCAGGACCACCACTATCGACTCCAAGCTCAACTACAGACAACAGACCTCTCTGGAACTTGGCACTGTTTTTAAAGTTTGCTGCCAATTCTCTTTTTTAGTGATGGGTTTTGCAAGAATACGTGGTGCCAAGATATTTTATATATCTTTTTATTTTGGATGTGAGTGATATTTAAAGTTTAGATCTTTTTCCAATAAATTTTAATAATTGAACCCGTTTCTTTTGGGCATTCTTGCCCAAGTTTAATTGAACCTGTTTTTATTTGGGATTCTTGCTCTAGCTCAACTCTCTAAAAAGTTTATTGCAGTTCATCAAATGACTCATCACATACATGGGTATTTGAAATCCTGACTTGTAAGGGAATAATTAGCCTCTATTAGAGTTACACTATACTCGATCCCCGGAACCTTTGAATTAGAGATGCCCCAATTCAAAAAGGATTTTATATAGTATAATTTTTAAAAAAATTTATGTGTGTCAAATTCAACTTTAAAAAAATTCTACAAATTAAGCCTGTAAAGAGAAGTTAGATAATAAAGCAATAGACTCTTTTTAGAATGACAATTTCTTCTTCAATTCTCTCTCTAAATAAAAATATATATTTTAACCTTTAAAATTTTTAAAAAGAGATATGTAAATCATAATATTTTTAAAATTTTTATTTACATTCTTATTAATTAACGATTTTTATTTATTTTAATAATAAAATAAATAAATGTGGTAAAAGTATAATTATACCCCTATTTTAACATCTTAATATTTTTAAAAATTTTATTTAAACTCTTATTAGATAACGATTTTCATCTATTTTAATAACAAAATAAATAAATGTGACAAACGTATGATTATGGCCCCATTTTTAATATGAAAAAAAGTCTAAATTCGATTAAATGCTAAAATAAGCACTTGAACCTCTAATCTCATAATTAAAGATTATACATTTCAATCAATTAAACTATTTTATTTTTATTTTTATGTAGGGTTGTAACAAATTATTCTCCTCTTGTTTTGAGCATTACCCACTTATCTCTTGATGCTTTATATTATCCAAAAAAATCGCCTATTGTTACAAAGATTTTATTAAATACTAACTCAAAGATTTTATTAAATACTAACTCTTATTGTCTTTTTACTAATTTATTCTCACATTATTATTTTTTCATAAATTATTAATGTAATTTTTAAAAATTAAAATTAAAATAATAAAGTTGTAACATATTTTTGTTATAATGGAAGGAAGAATATTTTAGTTTTTTATTTTTATTTTTATATTTTTATTCATTAATTAATTTTTTAAATGCATTAATATTTAATACTCATAAAAAGAATAAATATATTATTATTTTTTAAAATTACTAAAAAATAATGATAAAACTGTACTATATTTATTATTTCTTAAAAGTATTAAATATTAATGTATTTAAAAAAATTAATTGATGAATAAAATTTTAAAATATAAAATAAAAGAACAAATAAAAATAAAATAAACAAAATATTCATCATTTCATCGTAACATAAAAATGTTATGATTTTTATTATTTTAAATTTATTTTTAAAAAAATTACATTAATAATTTATAAAAAAATAGTAATGTAAAGGTAAATTAGTAGAAAGATAATTTGAGTTAATAGATAACAGAATCTTTGTAACAATATAAGACTTTTTGGATAATATAAAATATTAAGAGGGTAAGTGGGTAATACTTAAAATAAGAGAGGACTCGTATATATTTTTTCTTTTATGTATGAGTTTGCAAATTTATTAATATATTATCTTTAAGATTACATGTTAATAAGCTGTTATTCACTGGTCGTTGACAATCGTTCATCTGCCATCTCCGACAATCGTTCATCTGCCATCTCCGACAATCGATAATCGACGCAACAGACAATGGCTTATTAACATATGGTCTTGAGGATAATTTATTAATAAGTAATATTTTATTTTTCAAATGATATTCAAAATTCTCTATCCCAAATTAATGTGTCAAGTAATCATTGGGTGGTAAAATTGTACAAATTTTAAAATCACTCATTACACTATTTTACCACTCAATTGTTATTTGATACATCATTTGAAATGAAAAAAATTTGGATACCATTTGAAAAGTGTAGCATTATTCTATGTTAATAGATTTGCAGACTCATACATAAAAATAAAATTTGAATAATTTAGTTAATTAAAATATTTGGCCTTTAATTATGAGTTCAAAAGTTTAAGCTATCTTATCCCTTCTCCATTTAAAGTTAAAGACACATCTATTACTTGACATAAATGTAAATGAAAAATTTTAAAATATTGTAATCTGCATGTCGCTTCCTTAAAATTGTAAAGATCTAGATGTTATTTTCTCAACCAAAAAAAAAAAAAGAAAAAACAACCCCTAACTTCTAAGTCTTCATTATTAGAGGAGATATTTGTAATCATTTTGATTTTTGTAACTTGACAGTAAAAATATTATTTTATAGTGTATTTAAATGAGTTATTTATGCTTAATGAAGTAAATATATATTCGTATTGAACGGAACTATTATAATTTTACCTATGTTTATGTTTGTCTCATTTCTATTAATTTTGAATGAATTTAAAATTATAAAAATCCAATAAATATCAAAAAGTAGTTATTTTAGTTCAATTCTTTAAAAAATTCATTCGTTATTTTTAAAAATAAATAAATCTAACTTGTGAGCTTAAGATACCTAATTTAGGAGCACAAGGGCTCAACCGAGTTGGCTGAGTCACTCCAAACTCATATCTTCACTTGGGTTCGAATCTCCCTTCCCTCCGATGATGCGTGTAAGAATATATATGTATGTAATCCCTAAAAAAAACAGATACTAAATTTAGAGTTAACGGAATCTAATTACCGAATATGGGTGGTATGACTGTTTATGAAGCATGGTGTTAAAATGGTATTCTGTTGATCAAATTGCCAGACCCAAATAATCTTATTTTATATTATTAACTTTATCTGGGATTTGGAAGCTCTAAACACGGTGATATTGGGATATGTTGTTTTGGGAACCTCCTGAAGCAAGAAGCTGAAACAGTTGTTGGCGGACAAGTTAACAGAGAGCACAAACTGCGCCAAAGCTGCAGCTATCTCAATTCTCAAATGACATTGAAAAAAGGTTGAAGCAGATGCTTATTGAAAGTTCTCTCTCTTTATGGAAGGTCTCTTTAGTGGGGATTGAAACCTCACTTCTGACTTCAACGAATTTATTTTATATAATTTGGCTTGGATGTTAGATGAAAGACAATGACGTTGACGAAATTGTTAAATCAGGAGCAAATTAAACCTCTTTAAAATAGAGGTCTAAAACTCAAACTTCCATTAAGCTTGGATAAACAAAGAAAAGCCATATTTATTTTTTGCAATGCCTTGCGGGTGACACAAAACTTGAGCACACAAGTGATCAAGGACGCTATGATTCGCAACTACAGCTAAACCAGTCAATATTGCTTACATTTCAAGAGGGCCGCTTCTGGAAACCATTGAGATCACAGACATATACACACCACATAGCTCACTAAATCACTCAGAATAAGTTAACATTCCTATTAAATTCTGCCGTAAAACTTCTACATGTTAATTTGTGAAGGATAACCTTCAGCTTGTTAAGTTACAATGAACGCAGCCAAAATACAACTTATTTAGAAGAAAGTGTACATGTTCTGGTTATCCATTTCAAGCGTGGTAGAAGTGAACCAATAGAACTGCTTTTGCCCGTGACGTTTAATTTTGTAAATATTCGGCAAAACACATTTACCTGCAAGGTTGTTAATATGTCACTAGTCTAGCACAACAGCAACAACAACACACATACAGAGACCGAAAAACAAGAAATGAAAACCAAAAGAAAAAACTTACTTTGTGTCATATTATCCCAAGAGCATCCAAGGGGTAAGGGGCAGAATTCATATTCTAACGACTACAATATTCAAGATGCAGGTTTCCAAACTGAAAGGGCGTAGATGATCCTCCCCTTCCATCCCTGCAATAGCCACTGGCTATCTTCATCAATCACAAAGTCCTTGTGGTAACTTGACCTCACTCTATTAGTTGCGCTCTTCACTATATCCCGGCCAAAAGGAATCTGAACAAACCCAGCCCTAAGGTTGCGGACCTGCGACTGCTTGTAAGTCTCTGGCCTCTCCACTCTTTCCCAGCCCTCACAAGCTATAACATTCAAGGCCTCTCTACCAAAGATCTCTTTCTCAATCAGCATCCTCTCATGATCTTCACGGGGTACAATAGTTTCAAGCATATCAAACATTGCAGAGAAGTGAAACAGAGCCTCTCGGAACCGGGTAACAAAGAAGGGTGCATTGAAGGCCCCATTAATAATCCCGTGAATAAAAATGTCTGGATTAATCTCCCTAATCAAATTGAGAAAAATATTTCTTGAACTGTCCACTGCAACAGTTTCATCAAGCAAGTTCTGAGATCGATACAAACAATTAACAACAAGGAGTTCATCCTTGTCAATTTTGAGTTCCTCAAGCTGAATGTTGTCCCATTTTTTGCCTATTGCATTGTACTCAAAAGGCACGTTGAAATCCTTTGCGTAATCTGCCAAGCGACGTCCTGTTTCCTCAACTCGCTCTGCAGGCCGAAAACCAGGTTGGGGAAATTCTATCCCAGTAATTCGAAGCTTTGGGGGGCCACCAGGTCTCATTGAAATTCGCTGAATGAAGGTGGGCCATTGGAAACCATAGAGGATCCCAAAGTCTATGATATGAAGTCTCATTGAATTTGCTGCTAAGCTCATTATTGTCTTGTTTGCTGTAAAATTAGACATCTTTCTGAAAGGACATGCAGCAAGATATAGCTGATAAGCTTTCAGAATGTCAGCAGCTGATGTTCTCTTACTAATGAGACCTTTGTAAATCTGGCTACCAGTACCAGACAAGCGTGCCTCGAGACCATCAGCAAAGCAATGAGACAATCTCTGAGTTCCATCCCCAAAAGGAGAAGAATGCTGCCTTATTTGCTTCAACAATTCATTTGCAATCCTTCGATCATCCGCAGCAACAGCTTGTGCACAATGAATAAGTAGAGATCTCAAATCAACCACCTCCTTGTTCCCACTTTGTTTCTTATCACGACCCTTACCACCATTAGATCCCTTGGATTGTCTACTCTTCTGTGCATTTTTGTTTGATGCATTCTTCAAGGCCTCACGAAGAGCTGCCATATGGGAGGGGCGTCCTAAACTACAAAGCAACACAATATCAAACATCTCTGTTCGCAAAGGGGATTCTTGATAAACTGCCGCCAGCTTGCTACTCCTTTCTTCTTCTAAATCTACATCCTCTCTGTAAGGATTCTTCCTTCCCCTTGATAGGTCAGGTGCGAAAACTTCGACGTCTTCTTTCTCCACCTTAACTGTCACCTCATTAGTCCCTCCCTTCGGCTCCTGAGATAGCCATCGATTAACCTCCAAATTAACAAACAACTCATTTTCACTGGGTAGAAACTTACTAGCCTCTTCAAGCCCCTTCCTGAACTGCCATAATGATTGACTTTCGTTATTCCAATCAGGGAGCTGAAGAGTACTGCTTGGAGAATCCAGCAGCCTGTCCACACTAGTTATTGCACTATTTGAAGAGGTATACGATGATTGAGATATACTAGAAAGCGGAAGATTTTGTGATTGAGAAATAAAATATTCACCCGAATTCATAATCCAACTATTATCAATTAGGTAACTACTCACATCACTGCCCCCATTCTTTGAATTTGGAAAATATCTAGAGGTATCACCATCTGGGTTTCCCCCATTTTGATCAAAATAAGTCAAATTATGCTCAGGGGAAGGAGGGTACTTCTTGCCAAGAACATCATAGAATGATTTCTCAGCCGCTTGAAGATCCAAAGACTCTTGAAGCATGTTAGTCTTCTCCTCCATATCTTCTTCCATAAGCATCTGGCTTATGTATCTCAAAACTGCATCAGAAAAATCACAATCTTCCTGATAATCTTCCTCATGATTGACACTCGAACTTGGGACAACATTACTTGGTGTGGGATCCGGTTGAACATAATGATAGTTCCTAAAACTATGATCTGCAAAGACATTCTGCAATCTTCCGGAAACAAGGTTCTGATTGGGAAAAACTGATACATGCTGATTACTCAATTGGATCCCATTTGCAGAACTTGAAAATCCCCTCAACCTTGGATCCATATCTATCTATTTTTGACAACCACCCAACAAAACTTGGACTCCAAAAGCCAGAATCTGATCCCCAATGAACATACTTCCAATGAAACAACCAAATTTCTCAAAAATTTGGGTTCTTACTTCCAAATATCGCAAGTTCTTTGACCCTAAATTAACATCGTGACAAACTCATAAGAAGTGCCCACATTGAATCAACAAGCATTAAACTTTTTAACATTCTGACAATTTAAATTCACAATAAGAGATTTAAATATAAAGAACAACAACAATACTTACTTCGAATTTTTGAAAACAAAAATACCCTTTTAAGTTCTTAAACACTACAGTCAACAGAGAAGAATACACCCATCAAAAACCTTAAAACATGATTAAAAATTCTGATAAAAAATTGGCTTAAACACGAAAAAAATAAATAAAAACGTACCTCAGTGAAACCCCAGATAGAGATATAAGAGAAAGAAGAAGAAATGAGAATGAAAAAGCAAAATGAAGACTGGAGTATGAGATTGAAGAGAAAATTCAGGTAGTCATGTTGTGACTGTGTCTTGTTTGGAAAAAGACGCAGTAAGGAGAAGAAAAGAGGGTCTCCTTAGTCAATCACACCCTTTGATTGTTTTTAATTGTCTTCCCATAAATTAAGACACGTAATTTATCCACTAAAAGGCAGACACCTATCAATCTGACAACTACGGTTCGGTTTATTTGGCACAGAAAGCTGAATAATCTCAGTCACTGAAACACTCTCGCTTTCACTTTTTTGGGTAACCCAATTACGAGTTTGCCCTCAAAGCTCCGACGCGTGTCCACAGAGATGATGAAGTTCACGTGTGGGGATTACACGTGGGCGGCGGCACATTTCCGAAAGTAGAAGAAGATGTTCTAGTGAAGACAAAATATTTATTGCGGGCAGAGAACAAAAAAACAATTGAAGTGCGTGTCGATAGCTGTTAAACCCACTCGTTGACGTGGCATCCGACATGTCATGCTGAGTTGGAATCTTTTCATTTTTTTTATTTTTATTGTTTAACTTCTAGAATATGACGTGGACCCATTTTCATTTTCTTATTCGTATATAATTAATCTTTAATTCAAATATAATGGTTTAAAAAATATATTGAATAAAAGTATCAAAGTTTAATTAAATGACATATTTAATAGCTAAAAAGATACTTTAGGACGAGGTAACGGTATGATCACAATAGAACCTATCAAAATTAAATAAATAATTTTTTTTTTAAATTGAGGGATGATCATGAGATGCCACCAGCAGCGACTAAGACACTTATAAATTTGTTCACATGATTCTCATCATCTATCACCTTAAATATTTTATATAATACCTTTTAGATGGACACTTCTTCCACACCCAAATAGAAATATAAATTATTTGTTATGAATTTCATTTATTGTAATTTGTAATCTAGACTCAAAAAAAAAAAAAAAAGTTGCAAAGCTTATTATTATTATTATTATTTGTTCTCCTGAATTTAAGTTTATAAGGCTCAAGGTAAAGGCTTTGGCCATAAATGTTTAAAGAGGATCTCAACTCGTAAAAGTCCTTAAACCAAATATATCATTTAAATTGATTAGAATAATAATTAAAATTAATTACTTTGTTTGATTAAACTCTTATAAAAAATATATATATACAACCTCCAAACTAATTAGATTAATAGTTAAAATCAAACTATCATGTTCAATCATGCTTTTAAAAGAGATCTATGATTTATTTGAGCTTATCAAAGTAACGATCAAAGCTCAACTATCTTATACGATCAAATTCATTATTTTTAAAATTAGTTAGAATAGATTGTAAATTAGTTATTATATTCGATCAAACTCTACACAAAGAGAAACAATTCCTACTCATACTAAGCAGAGAAAGGTCAAAATACTACCAATTCGAAAGATTAAAAGAAGTTCTTAAAAAAAAAAATTAACTTACAAAAAACGTAAAAAATTATGAATAAAATTAAATTTATTAACGAAAATTTTTTAAACATTATGAATATTTTAAAAATCACGATATAAATTCTATTAAAGCAAAAAAATCCAATGCAATTTAAAAAAAAAATTTAATAGTAAAATTTTAAAAAAAATGTCCATAAAACTTTCATATTAAAAAATATTCTAAAGTTACAAGTAAAATATTTATTTTTATCTTATAAATAGAAGACAAAATCAGCACAATAAGTCATATCGTATACACATACATATATATATATATTGAATATATCTCAAAAAATTGTAAAAATAGTATAAAAAAGTGAAATTTATAAAGAAGATGCTCAAAAGCATATAGCAAAGTACCCTTTTTACTCTTTTTTATTATTTTACTTTATTTTTTTATTATTTTTAATTTTTCTTAACTTAAACATTAAAGTGTTTATGCTAAAAATACTTCTGACATAATCTTACTTTTTTTTTAATTATAAAATTCTCGTCAGACACCATATTAATAAAAGGAACGAATAACTTATTCGGGTCCAATTTTTTTTATCATACCTTTAACATTTAAACAAATAAAAAATAAAAAAAATATAACTCGTAGATTATTGGATTACCAAATTTTGGGTTCACTATTTGTTGGTGGCTGGTAGATTCAAATACCATTTCAGATCAAAGAATATTTTACACAAATGTGAACCCTTTATTCTGCTGGGCAAAATATATCTAGATTCTGCAGAGTGGAAGAAGCATCTTACGAATTTACAGTTACAGGCCACCTGAAATCAATCGTTATTGAAAATAACGTGTGAATGAAGAACAATTCTGTAGTATTACAACGCTATTTAAAGAGTCAAAAAGCTTTACATAAATTTCATTTACAGTGAGGTGGCTCGGATCAAATTTTATCATCATGCTGTTTGTTTCTATATGAATCTTTACATGATAATAACAATGGAAATCGATTTACTCACTAACCCATTTTCTCCTTCTACATGAGCCTCAAACTCCTGCTTTTACATTGTTCTTGGCCTGCTGCTGGGACCACTATGCATCGGCAGCTAAGACCCTTTCCAAGAGCTGATGTGGTAAAGGTTCTCCCCTCCTTTGCTGTAACAAAACTCTTGCTGCGTGCACCAATGTCTTCCACTTATCCTGTAACATCCGAATGTCAAGATATTGTGTATCCTGAGCAGCGTATGATTTCAAGTATTTGAAGCTAGTCCAATCCAAATAGTATAGCTTTAGCTGGATTACTCACCTTCAGGTCCAAGTGAGTACAATGCTTTGTGCTGAGAAAGTAACCTGCCTATCTCTATCTGATCTTTTAAAACGGCGTTGTTACTCCAGCACAGAGAAATGGAGTATGCAACTTAACATCACGCCACCTGTAAAACATGAATAAGTCCTAACACTTCACCCAATGCAACTTAATATCCTCACCAGAGTGAAAAGGTAATCATAAAACAGACCTTTCGGTTCTAAAGTTTCTCTACTACCTGAACTCGTTCCTCTACTTTTGAAACATAGAAAGCTCATCTAATTTGGTGCTGGACAAACTCACGGTGCCCAGATTTATGAAATGGAACTACGGCCTACTCATCCATGCTAGCTGTTGGAACAGCAAATAGAGCCGAGGAATCTGTCATGGCATTGCTGGTTGAAATATTACCAAGAGAACAAATAGCATTGAAGTTTTGAACAGAATCACCAGAATTCATCACTCAAGGAAGGAAAGTGACATAAGAAAGCTCTGGTTGTATAGTCAAACGCATGGTATGCCTGATGATAAAACAAATTGAAATATAATTTTAATATGAAGGAAAATTTAGAGATCCCTAAAATATAAAACATGAAAAAATAAGCCCCAAATAACTCCCCCACAAACAGCAAAACAACCACAATTGAGGGACAACAAAACCACTCCTTTTAGATCGTTATGTTCACAAGCTGACATTTATCAACAAACTTACCCAGTTAGACTCAAAAATGTACTAGCAGATGATACTCTTCAGCGAGTGAATGTGAAGATTTGTTCATGTTTAGGCTCCAACATAAAACCCAAACTACAATGCTTCTGTAATGGCAAATCCAGTCTGAAGTAAGAGAGTTGCTGTCATCTCTAACTGTCTTTTAAGTGGAGGAAGACACCAACATGTAGACTATATCCAAGTACAGCGGTCACCATCTCCAAGACTGTCCTCTATGGAATATTAGATGCTAGATACCAGGAATGGATAAACGTTGACCCAGCGTGATTGCAAGGAACTTGTGCTAAGAGAAAAAAAAAGACCCTTTACACGTGTTGTAGCAATATTGATAAAAAAGGAAGAAAAGCCACATATGTAGTATAGTAAACCTTCATTGAACCAATGGTTGCAGTTGCAGGCATCTCAACGAAATGCTCTGGAACTTTGAGTGATTTGATACTGAGTTTTACTGAATTAGAAAAGAAAAGCATGTCAGAGCCTCCTAAAATAAGATGATCCATCAGTAAAATCAGATACTACAGATTGTATTTTGACAGGCTTTCGTACCATTACAATATGTAGACTTCATTTCAGGAGGTACATATCTTATGTCATATATCTCTCCAAGTGCATCCAAGACACACGGAACAGAATTCATATTCTAACAACTTTCAAGTTGTGCAGGTTTCCAAACTGAAATGGCTTGGATGATCCGCCCCTTCCATCCCTGCAATATCCACTGCTTATCTTCATTAATTACAAAGTCCTTATGGTAAATTGACTTCACTCTATTAGTTGCGCTCTTCACTATATCCCGGTCAAAAGGAATCTGAACAAACCCAGCCCTAAGTTGACGGACCTGCCACTGCTTGTAAGTCTCTGGCCTCTCCACTCTTTCCCAGCCTTCACAGGCAATAACGTTCAAGGCCTCCCTGCCAAAGATCTCTTTCTCGATCAGCATCCTCTCACAATCTTCACGGGGTACAATAGTTTCAAGCATATCAAACATTGCAGAGAAGTGAAACAGAGCCTCTCGGAACCGGGTAACAAAGAAGGGTGTATTATAGGCCCCATTAATAATCCCGTGGATAAAAATATCTGGATTAATCTTCCTAATCAAATTCAGAAAAATATTTCTTGAACTGTTCACCGCAACAGTTTCATCAAGCAAGTTGTGAGATCGATACAAACAATTAACAACAAGGAGTTCATCCTTGTCAATTTTGAGTTCTGCGAGCTGAATGGTATCCCATTTCTTTGCTATTGCAGTGTACTCAAAGGGCACTTTGAAATCCTTTGCATAATCTGCCAAGCGACGTCCTGTTTCCTCAACTCGCTCTGCTGGCCGAAAACCAGGTAGGGGAAATTCTATCCCCGTAATTCGAAGCTTTGGGGGTCCACCAGGTCTCTTTGAAAGTTGCTGAATAAAGCTGGGCCATTGGAAACCATAAAGGATTCCGAAGTCTATGATATGAAGTCTCATTGAATTTGCAGCAAAATCCCTTGTTGTCTTGTTTGCGACAAAATTAGAAATCTTTACGAAAGGGCATGCAGCAAGGTACAGCTGATAAGCTTTCAAAAAGTCAGCAGCTGTTCTTCTCTTACTAATCAGGCCCTTATAAATTTGGCTGCCAGCACCAGCCAAGCGTTCCTTGAGACCATCAGCAAAGCAAAGAGCCAATCTCTGATTTCCATCCCCTAAAGGAGAAGAATGCTGCATTATTTGCTTCAACAATTCATTTGCACTCCTTCGATCATCCGCTGCAACAGCTTGTGCACAATGAATCAGGAGAGTTCTCAAATCAATAACCTCCTTTTTCTCACTTCGCTTCTTACCACGACCCTTTTCGCCATTAGATCGTGTTGATTGCTCACTCTGTTGGACATTTTTTCTTAACTCATCCTTTAAGGCCTCACGAAGACGTACTGTAGCGGAGGGGCGTCCTAAATTAAGAAGCAACACCTTATCAAACATCTCTGTTCGCAAAGGGGATTCTTGATAAACTGCCGCCTGCTTCCTACTCCTTTCTTCTTCTAAATCTATATCCTCTCTATGAGGATTCTTCCTTCCCCTTGTCCTGTTAGGTGCAAAATATGTGGGGGCTTTTTCTACCTCTAAAGCCACCTCACTAGTCCTTCCCTTCGGCCCCTGAGATAACCATTGATTAGCCTCCAAATTTACAAACAACTCATTTTCACTGGGTAGAAACTTACTACCTTCCTCAACCCCCTTCCTGAACTGCCATATTGACTGGCTTTCATTACTCCAGCTAGGGAGCTGAACAGTACTGCTTGGAGAATCCACCAATCCATCCACACTAGTGAGTAAACTGTTTGAAGAGCTAGAAGATGATTGACATATGCTGGAAAGCAGAACAGTTTGTAATTCAGAATTAAAATATTCACCTGGATTCTGAATCCAACTATTATCAATTAGATACCTACTCAAATTGCTGGCCCCATTGATGCAGTTTTGGAAATTTCTAGAGGTATCAACATCAGGGTTCCCTCCTTTTTGATCAATATAAGTCCAATTATGCTCAGGGGAAGGAGGGTACTTCTTTCCAAGGACATCATAAAACGATTTCTCAGCAGCTTGAAGATCCAACGAGTCTTGAAGCATGCAAGTCTGCTCCTCCATATCTTCTTCCATAAGCATCTGGCTTATGTATCTCAAAACTGCATCTGAAAAATCACAATCTTCTGGAGAGTCTTCCTCATGATTCACACCCAAACTAGGGACAAAATTATTTGGTGGGAGATCCGGCTGAAGGGAATGATAGTTCCTAAGACTGTGATCTGGAAAGATATTCTCAACTCTTCCGATAACAATTTTCTGATTTGGAAAAGCTGTTACGGGTTGATTACTCAAATGTATCCCATTTGCAGAACTCAAAAACCCCCTCAACCTGGGATCCATAGTCAGCTATTTTTTACAACTCCACAACAAAACTTGGACTCCTAGAGCCAGAATCCAATCCTTAGTAAACAGACTTTCAATGAAACAACCAAATTTCTTCACAAAGTTAGCTTGTTGCTTCCAAAAAATCCCAAGTTCTTAGACCCTAAAAAAGCATCATACTGAACTCATAAGAAGTGCCCAAATGGAAGAATCAACAAGCACTAAACTTTCCAACATTCCAGGAGTCTAAATTTACAACAAGAGACTTTAACATAAAGAACGACAACATTGCTCTTAATTTTAGAAACAAAAGTAACCTTTTTAAATTCTTTGAAGTTCAGTCAACATCTAAGAGTAAACCCCACTAGAAAACTTCAAACAGGAATAAAATTTTTGATAAAGTCAACTTAAACACTAAAAAGTATAAAAACGTACCTCAGTGAAGTCCCAGTTAGAGTTCTGAGAATGAAAAAGAAAAATGAAGACTTAAAGAGTACTGAGACTGAAGATGAAATTCAGGTAGTTATTCATTTGTCTTAAACGGGGACAATGAAGAGGAGAGAGGGTGTCTTTTTTACTTGTCTTTCCACAAATTAAGACACAGTTGTTTCTTGTAATTTATCCACTAAAAAGTCGACACATGGCAGTCTAACAACTGCGGTTTGGTTTATGCGGCACTAAAAGCTAAATGATCTCAGTCACTGAAACACTCTCGCTTTCACTTTTTGGGCGAGTCAATTACTGCTTTGCCCTCCAACCTACGGTGCGTGATCACAGATAAGTGATGAGGTTCAAGAGTAGGGCTTACACGTGGACATTGTCATGCTGACTTTACACTTTCTTTTTTTTTTTATTGTTCAACTTCTAAAACGTGACTTGGACCCATTTGCATTCTTCATATTCGAATATGTTTAATCTTCAATTTAATGGAATTTGTGGGGGGGCTTATTCGCAAAAAAAAAAGTTTCAAATAAATGAGTTTGTATTCAATGAAAGTAACAAACTTTGATTATTCATTCAAAAAAAAAAACAAACAAACTTTGATTATTTAATAGTGACGAGGTAACGGTATGATTACAGCAGAACAAATATATATATATATATATATATTCTTTTAATTAAGATGTTAGTGAGATGCCACCAGAAGCGACCAAGACACAAAAAATTTGTTCACATGATTCCCATTATATGTTACTTTTTCCCTAGACACTTTTCCATAGCCAAAAGAAATATAAACTATTCGTTACGAATATGATTCATTATAACTTAGACAAAGGAGCCGCCGAGCTTTTAATAACTATTTCAGATCAAAAGAATATTTTAAATTTCATGAACCCTTTATTCCGCTGGGCATAATATACTTTGGTTCTGCAGATTGAGAAGCATCTTATGATTTATGATATTACAGATACATGCCACCTGAGAGTCAATCGTGGCCACTTGTTATTCAGAATAATTATGTGAAGATACTATAACATAGAACATTGTTCAAAGAGTCCAGATCTTTACATAAATTTCATTTACAGTAACAGCGGCCAAATCGCAGAATAGGGTCATGTAACAGAATTTTTGTCTACATAATAATAACAATGGAAAGGGATATCGTCACTAACCCATTTTCTCATTCTACAAGAGCCTCAAAATGCTGCTTTCTAATGTTGCTTGGCCTGCTGTTGGGACCATAATGCGTCCGCGCTAAGACTCTCCCCTCCTTTACTGTGGGAATTCTTGCCGTCTGCACCAATGTCTTCCACTTGTCCTGTAGCAACCGGATGCCAACATATTGTTTATCATGAGCAGCTTATGACTTTCGAGTGTTTGATGCTAGTCTAATTCAAATGATATAGTACAAGCTGGATTACTCACCTTCAGATCCACATAAGTATGATGCTTTGCACTCTCAAAAGCACCCAACTTCACATCAAGCCACCTGTAAAACAGGAGAAGTCTTGAACACCTCACTCAATGCAACTTTAAAACCCTTGCCAAAGTGAAAGGGCAATCATAAAACAGACCTTCCAATTCCGAGTTTCTCAACTGCCTGAACTAGTGCTACTTCTGAATAGGAGAAAGGTCCTCTAACTCGGCAAAATGGAACCACTGAGAGTGCATCCATGCTAGCTATTGGAAAAGCAAATAGAGCCCAGGAATCCGTCATGGCATTGTTGCTTCAAGTATTAACAAGAGAACAAACAGCATTGAAGTTATTTTCAACAGAAACCGCCTGATTTTATCACTCAAGGAAATGAAGTGACATCAGAAACCTCTGGTTGTATAGTCAAATGCACCATGTAATAAATTGACATAATTGTAATGTAAAGGAATATTTAGTGATCCCTAGTATATAAAAAATGAAAATATAAGCCCCAAATAACTCCTCCGAAAACCCAAAACAACCACAAAATTGAGGGACAAGAAACCATTCTTTTTAGATTGTTACGTTCATAAGCAGACATTTATCAGAAACTTATCCAGTTAGACTCGGACATATACTAGCAGATAATAAAGGAGAATCTTCAGTGCGTGAAGGTGGAAGTAATTTGGGCATGTTTAGGCTCCAACTTAAAACCCAAACTGTGATGTTTGTCATCAAGACAAACCCCAGTCTGAAGTAGAGTTTTGTTGTCATCTCTAACTGTCTTAAGTGGAGAAAGACACCAACATGAGACCATCTATAAGTACGGCTCCATGACTGTCCTCTACAGAAAGGTTTGATGAGAGATACCTGGAAAGGATAATCACTGACCCAGTATGATTCCAAGGCAAGAACTTGTGTTAAGTTTAAAAAAAAAGTCCATATACAGATGTATTATAGCAATATCAACCAAAAAAGAGGAAGAAAAGAAAGCCAAATATGTCATATAGCAAACCTTCAGTGAGCCAACAGTTGCAGTTGCAGTAATCTCAATGAAAAGCTCTGGAACTTTGTTGATTTAATAGTAAGTTTCACCGAATTGGAAAAGAAAGGTATGTCAGAGCCTCCCAGAATAAGGTAACTCCTGTTAATTGAATTTGCAGAAAAAACATACATAGAACAGAACAAGGGCATGTGATAGGTATACTTGAAGGTTGATATTTCATTACTAGAATTAAGAAATTTATACAGCAAAATGTAACTGGGATAAGGAATTTGAATTCAAATAAAAGAACCTAGAATCAAGGAGTTTGTTTTTATTCCAACTACAACTTTTGACTAGGTCATTATAGTTAACTCTAGTGGATAACAAACTCTTCTGGATAAGAGTTTTATTTTGACTAAGTTTTACAATGAATAATATCAATAAGTCAACACTCCTCCTTGATATTGTTCATTGAGACTCCTAACTTAGTTCTAAAGTACTCGAACTTGGCTCTTGAGAGAGCTTTAGTCATGATGTCTGCAACCTGATCTTCTGTGTTACAATAAATTAATCTGATTTCTTCTGACTTTACTGCTTCTCTAATGGCATGGTACTTGACATTAATGTGTTTTGTTCTGCCATGGAGTACTGGATTTTTGGCAATTGATATAGCAGACTTGTTATCAATCCAAATACTAGTGCTTTCTTCCTGTTGTTGCCCAATATCAGATAGAATTTTTCTAATCCAAATGGCTTGATTTGAGGCATGTGCAGCAGAGATGTACTCTGCTTCTGCTGATGACTGTGCCACAACATCTTGTTTTTTTAAGTTCCATGAGAAAGCACCACTTCCAAAAGAGAATATATAACCTGAGGTACTTTTTGAGTCATCAATGTTGCCTGCTCAATCATTGTCTACATACCTTTGTAATTGATCACTTTCCTCTTTCTTAAACCATAAGCCATAACCTGATGTTCCTCTAATATACCTCAACATCCTTTATGCAGCTCCAAAATGCTCCTTGCTTAGTGTTTGCATAAACCTGGACAGTAAACTGGTTGCATACATGATGTCAGGTCTGGTTGCAGACAAATAAAGCAAACTTCCAATAAGACTTCTATAAACTGAGGCATCTACATTTTCTTCTTCTTCTTTTTTTCTAAGTTTGCTGTTAAAGACCAGTGGAGTAGCTACTGGTTTTGCATTTGACAGGTGAAACTTTTTAAGTAATTCACAGGCATACTTCCTCTGTGAAATGAATATCCCAGAATCATCTTAATACACTTCTATTCCTAGGAAATGCCTCATTTTTCCTAAGTCTGACACATCAAACTCTTTCTCTATCTTCACCTTAAAATTCTTTACTGACTTAGGATCTTCACCTGTTACAAATAAATCATCAACATACAATGATATGATCAGCTGCACTTTATCTTCAACTTTCAGAACAAATAAAGTGGCCTCATTGTAGCTTTTTTGAAAGCCTTGCATTAATAAGTAACTGTCAATCCTGTTATACCAAGCTCTTGGGGCCTGTTTAAGACCATACATGGCTTTATGAAGCCTATATACTTTTCCTTCATTTCCTGGTACTTGGAAACCTTTAAGCTGCTTAATGTAGATGTCCTCATCTAGTAGTCCATTCAAGAAAACTGATTTTACATCTAGGTGGTAGATATGCCATCCCAGCTTTGTTGTAAGTGCCACCAATAATCTAATGGTGTCATGCCTTACCACAGGTGCAAAAGTATCTGAAAAATCAATTCCAGGTTGCTGAAGATAGCCTTTAACAACTAACCTGGCTTTAAACTTGTTTACAGACCCATCTTGATTTAGTTTGGTTCTGTAAACCCACTTGACACCTAACACCTTTTGATCTTGAGGTTCATTTACCAATTTCCAAGTTTTGTTTTTTTTCAATCATAGTAATCTCCTCCTGCATGGCAATTTGCCACTCCTTTGATCTTGCTGCTTCAGAGAAGTTTAATGGATCTAAAGTAACAATGTTGCATCTCTCATAGATTTCACCAAGTGATCTGGTGCCTCTAACTGAAAAATCAGAATCTGAACTATCTTCTGAGTTGATCTCAGCTTGATCTTGTGATGCTGCTATAGGCTGATCCTTATTGATAGTAATTCTTCCTTTTGTCCAATTCCACTTAGCACCTTCATCAAACCTTACATTGCTACTTACAAAAAAAAAAAATTTGTCTCTGGATTGTAGATTCTATATCCTTTGGATTTGCTGCTATATCCTAGGAAAATACCAACTTCAGCCTTCTGTTCAAGTTTACCCCTTTTTTTCTCTGGTACAAGAGAATAACAAATGCTTCCAAATATTCTGAGATGCTGTACTAAGAGTTTCAATGCAGTCAAAGCTTCATAGGGTGTAAAACCATTTAAGGCCTTCGTTGACAAAAGATTTAGCAGGTAAACTGAAGTGTTTACTGCTTCAGCCCACAAAATTTTTGGCAAATCCTTTTCAAACAGCAAGCATCTGGCCATATTCTTCATAGTCCTATTTTTTCTCTCACACCATTCTGTTGTGGGGTGTAAGGGACTGTCAGTTGATGTTTGATCCCTTTTTTGTCACAAAATGACTTGAATTCTGTTGAGGTGTATTCAGCCCCATTATCTGTTCTAAGCACTCTGATTGAACTTCCTGTTTCCTTTTCAACCAATGCCTTGAACTTCTTGAATTCAGAAAACACTTTTGATTTGTGTTTTAGAAAATAAACTCAGCAAAACCTGGAAAAATCATCAACAAACACCAAAAAATATCTACTGCCATTTAAGGATGGCACACTTATTGGTCCACAAACATCAGAGTGGATTAGTTGTAACTTCTCTGTAGCCCTCCAAGTTTCCTTTGAGAAGGGAAGTTTGCTTTGCTTCCCAAACTGACATACTTCACATACACTGTCAATATGGTTTATTGCAGGAAGATTAAACACAGTTTCAGAGTTATGCATTTTCTGTAAAATGAAGTAGCTGAAATAACCTAGCCTCTTGTGCCAAAGACTTGACTCATCTAATTGAGTAGGATATGCATTTAATTCAGCTTGTTTCCAATTTAAAGGAAAAACTCTATCCTGCATTTTTACAACCATAAGCTCACATCCTGATGGTTCTGTTATAGTGCATTTATCATCTCTAAAGTTCAAGGTATAGTGTTTGTCCATCAATTGACCAACACTCAATAAATTGTAACTGATTTCAGGTACAAATAAAACTTCTAAGATGATTTTTATACCTGCTGGTGTGCTGACATTGACAGAGCCTTTTCCTTTAACCTCAAGCCAAGCTCCATTGCCCACTTTAACTCTGGAAATGTAGGTTCTGTCCAGATTTGTGAACATATCAGCACAGGTGTCATATGGCTGGAACAGCCACTATCAACAAGCCAAGTTGTGTTTGGTGTGTAGAAAGTGGAGTGAGTGGCCATGAACAGATTTTCAGTTGAACCCTCTTTATCTTCTGCTATTTGAGCCTGCTGTGTTTGTGACTTTGTTTTGTTTTTGCAGACTTTAGCAATGTGCCCCAGCTGATTGCAGGCTTTGCATTGTACCCCAGGTCTGAACCAACAAAACTTATCTGTATGGCTTCTCTTTTACAGTAAGGACATGGTGGATATTTGCCTTTCTTTTCATATCCCTTTGAATCATCATTATCCTTCTTATCTCTCCCTGCTTTCTCTGCTAATTGTGCAATGTTATTTGAAAATTTCCTTTCTGCCTAAACTTTTGTGTAGCCTGCAAGGCTTGCTCAGATGAGTCATCAGCCCTTATGGCTCTTCTCTGCTCTATAGCCTTTAAGGAATTGACAAGTTCTGACAAGCTCATCCTTGAGAGGTCCTTAGAATCCTCCAGGGATGAGATTTTTGCATCAAATCTTTCAGGAATACTGACCAATACTTTCTGCACTATTCTTTTATCATTCAAATCCTCACCCAATAACCTGAGTTGATTAACAATCTTCATGAGCTTGTCAGAATAATTCTTGACAGTTTCAGTTTCATGCATCTTCAGAACTTCAAATGCTTTCCAAAGATTCAGCACTTGAATCTGATTTGTTATAGGGCTCCCTTGAAATTCCTCTTTTAACTTATCCCAAGCTTGTTTTGCAGCTTCACATGTCATAATACGAGAGAAAATTGCATCTGAAACTGATGAATGGATTGCAGACAAAGCTTTGAAGTTCTTGGAACATTCTTCACTGTGCTGCTTCATCTGAGCAATTGTTGGATTTGTTGGTAAGGGTGGTGGTTCTCTACCAGTTTTCACAGTCTTCCAAAGGTCAAAAGCTCTAAGATAAGCCTTCATCTTGACTGCCCAAATAGAGTAATTTTCACCATTGAAAGGTGGTGGTGTTAGAGCTGTAAAACTGCTGGATGCCATTAAAACAAAACTGCAGAATTTGAGAAGTGTTTCACAGGGTATATGTTGGTGTCTTAGGCTCGAATTTTGGGTGGAGGTTTTGTTTATACAGCATTTAAGATCTATTGCAGCTCTGATACCATGTTAATTGAATTTGCAGAAAAAACATACATAGAACAGAACAAGGGCATGTAATAGGTATACTTGAAGGTTGATATTTCATTACTAGAATTGAGAAATTTATACAGCAAAATGTAACTGGGATAAAGAATTTGAATTCAAATAAAAGAACTTAGAATTAAAGAGTTTGTTTTTATTCTAACTACAACTTTTGACTAGATCATTATAATTAACTCTAGTGGATAACTAACTCTTTTAAATAAGAATTTTATTTTGACTAAGTTTTACAATGAATAATATCAATAAGTCAACAACTCCCATCAGTAAATTAGCTATTATAGATCATCTTTTCACAGGCTTTTGTACCATTACAATCTCTAGACTTCGTTTCAGGAGGGTACTTGTTGACTTGCTGCTGCGGATGATGCTCCTTTTTGCTCCGCCCAAGAGCTAGCATAATTTAGCCAAAAGTGGATTTATCAAAAGCCTAAACCTACACAAAACAGAAAGTATAATGATAAGGGAAGTTTGAAGCCATCCTGTGCACTTATACTGCATTCGTCATCATTGGTGCCCTTGTCAGGAGAATTATATATGCCTTTACAATGGTACCCCATAAACGTGAATATATATGGGTTCAATTCAAAAATCCGTTCTGCTGATCAATTTCCCTACGTCAATGCCATTGCAATCCAGGAATAGAGGAAAAGGTATTCTCCTCACAAGTTTTCCATCCACGAGTCTTTTTCTTTAACAAATTTTTCTTCATCCTCTTTTTCACATTCAACGGCACTTTCAACAGTATTTCTGATCCTCCCCACAAGCAGCATTAGGAACAGAAATTTCAGTCTTTTGCAACAATTCACCAGCTACCCCTGCCATAATTTCAAATGCATGAACCAGATCATCCTTCCATGCCTTCATAATTGGTTCCTTCGCCTATCATTGGTGATGAAAATCCATAAAAGTCAAAGATCAGATAAAGGCCATCCTGGAGTGGTAGCATTTGTTTACCCGTGCTGATCTAGATGCACAAGGAACCACAGGCACATCATAGTCAGTGAAACCGTAACCCAACCTCCTCCACAACACCATATGTCAGATATTCATTATAAGCAGAAGTCATTAATTGAAACTAGCCAGCTCTTGTGTTTGCAGACCAAGAATAGACCCTCTCAGCAATAAATATTTGGAAGTGCGTAGTGGTTTTGGATAAGCAATACCAGGACACTCTGCAATGGCATGCTAACATTAAAACAATGGCACAAAATCTGTGTCTGCATAAAACAGTGGAAGATATAGAAAATGAGCCAAAACATTAGCAGAAGGCAAATACAATCTTCGATGACCTGCCATGTATCCAAAAATAAACAAAATTAACAAATTGCCCAAGTATTAGCTTTCAAAAGTTTTCGCTAAAAAGAGTAAGCACATGGGAATCTGAATTTAACACTAAATAGCGACAACCATCAGATGGACTGTTAGAATATAATATAGTGTGTGCTGGTGTATTGAAATTTATTGGAAAATTGGTGATTCAATAATCTTGGTTGGACAAGAATTGAGATGAATACCAAAGTGAGAGTCACAAAAAGTTTAAAACGTGTGGGACACGTATAGAGAAGTCTAGGACGTGTGAGACACGAAGAAAGAAGCGAAACGGGACTTGAATACGCGAAGGAAGCGAAAAAAAAAGGGGATAGGCACTACCAGGGACGAGCGCCGCGGCGCCAGACGCGTCAGAAGTCCGTTTTTCTTCAGGATTTCAAGTTTTGGAAAGTTTTGGACTTTCAAAACAAGTGGACTCTTACTCCAACAAGGAATAGGGTTAGTAGGCACGAAATACACCCTATATAAACACTTGTAAACCCTTTAATTAAGATCAAGTATTAAGAGATATTCTAAGAGAGGGGAAGAACTGGATAGACACTAAGTACTCGTGTGCGCTAAGGTGGAACCGTCGTTTGGGTGATCATTGTTCGTGGTAGAGTAAGGGTTCACTAAACATTAGGTCCTTCTAAGGGTTCTTCAAATTAGGTTTTCCTTATAATATCTCTAGGGAGTTAATAAGAGAGGCTAGGATCCTTGGATCCACCGTGGACATAGGCAATTGGCCGAACTACGTAAAATTGTGTTATGCTCTTTTATATTCTGCTTTGGATTCTTATTATCTTTTGTTTGATTAACAGGTTATTCTGCTACGTAATGAGGTTAGAGTTCTAGGTTGAACTTGAGATTCTTCGCTTCAACATAACTTCGAGAGGGAGAATGGCGTTTCCTCCCTCAACAAAATCATTGCAGGAATGCTGATTAATAACGAGTAGAAGTATCAAAGGTTATGCAGCTGCATAATGTGGGAGTGGTCAGATCAAGCTTCTTAAGAGTTGAAGAAACGCCAAGATTATTGTTATTAGTTTAGTGTGATTTATGGATCAATTGACATGTGTATAAAGTGTGTATGTCATTGTATGGATCAATTGACGCAAAGCTTCTCTATTACGTTCTCTGTTTCCTTCTGTTTTTCTTTCCAACCAAACAACAAAATCTAGAATTCTTTACATGGTATCTGAGCCTATGGCTAATACCAATGCATCAAACACAAACCTAGCAACTGCAAATCCAATTATGAGTGCTACAAATCTCAATTCTTTTACTACAACAGTGAAGTTAACCAGATCGAATTATACAGTGTAGAAAATGCAAGTAACTACAGCAATAAAGGGAAATCAGCTTGAGAATTTTGTTAATGGCAGCAAATCTACTCAAGATCAAGTGATTAAAGTAGTGACTCCAGATCGTACAGTTACACCTATGGAAAATCATGAATATGAACTATGGATGAGACAAGATCAGCTCCTTTGAAGCTGGCTATTTTTGACAATTCACGATTCTATTTTGAGTTTAGTTATCAGCAGTATGTCTGCAAGAGAATTGTGGATTTCAGTTGAACGCCAATTTGGATCAAAATCAAAGGCTAGGTCTTTACAGTTAAAAAGACAATTATCAACGGTGAGTAAAGGTTCTTCAACTATGGTTGATTACTTTCTGAAGGTTAAAAACTTAGTTGATGAATCGACAGTAGCTGGCTGTTTAGTTAAGGATGATGGGTTTATTGAATACTTGATTTCTGGCTTAGGGCTTGAGTACAATTCCACAGTTGTGTTAATAATAAGTAAACTGGGAGAAATTAGCTTGAATGAAGCATATTCCATGCTTTTAAGACAAGAAAGCAGGAACATACGCAACACTGAAATTAAGCATAAAAACTAGAATTTTTCAGCATATTATGCTCAAAAGAATCAAAGAAGAGGAGGCTTTACTTTTGGTTTCAATTATAACAATAATTTTCGAAATAATAATTCTGGAAACAACAATTTTGCAAATGGAATTAATGGTGGATTTAATGGAAGTTCTGGTAACTTTGGAAGGGTAAGTCAAGGCAGAGGTAGAGGTCAACAGTTTGCACTAAGAAGATTTAGTGAAAGAGGTGCAAATTATCAAAGATTGATCTGTCAAATTTGTGAAAGACAAGGTACTCAGCATCAAATTGCTATTACAGATATAATAGAGATTATGTTGTAAAAGAACAAAGAGAATTTGGAGGTAATAGACATCAGCAGTTTGGAAATCACAATTCAGGTGGTGGTTCAGGAAATTCTTTTAATTCAGGAGCAATGAGAGCAGCTTATATGGCTTCTCAACAAAATCAAGATGAACCTGTTGATCAAGGATGGTATTTAGACTCTAGAGCCACTCATCACTTGACAAATGATGAGACAAATCTAAAGAATAAAGCTGACTTCTCAGGTACTGATCAACTGCTTATTGGTAACGGTTTTGGTTTACAAATTAAGAGTACTGGTTTTGCTTGGATTAAACATAGGTTTAAAGATAGCTTGTTGCTTAAAGGCTTACTCTATGTTCCCTCAATAACTAAAAATCTAATTAGTGTTCCAAAACTTGTCAATGATAATAACATCTTTATTTAATTTCTTCCTAAAATGCGTTTTATTAAGGACAAGAGGACAGGACTTGTGCTGCTCGAGGGTGTTGCTGTGAAGGGCCTCTATAGACTCTTCGTTTCTTCTATTCCAGAAATTCAGAATCATTCCCTTCACTGTTTTCATACTGAAACATTGTTATATACCCATCCCACATCCATGTTGTCTGTTCTTACTAAAAGTGCACATTGTGATATAAATAAAAACCAACTTTGTACCAGTGGTTCAATTCCATATCAAGACACAAGATTAGGCTCAGAAGTTTGTATAGCTTATTTTCTTACAAATTCTAGTCAGAGTGAGTGTAATCAAAATCTATGGCATATAAGGCTTAGTCATCCAAGTCCTCATTCTTTCAAGAATGTAATGAAAATTTGTAAACTCACATCTGACAGAAATAAAAAATCCAAGCCTGACTTCTGTGATTCATGTCAGTTTGGAAAACTATACAGACTTCATTTCCCTTGTGTTGATATCAAATCAAAATACCCTTTAAATCTTATGCATATAGATGTTTGGGTTATGTTGAGACTAGAGAAAATCACAAGTACTATATTTGTATAATTGATGATTACTCCAGATACACCTGGCTTTTTCCTATGAATTAAAGTCAGATGCTCTTGATATCTTTAAAAGGTTCAAAACACAAGTTGAGAGGCAATTTGATAAGAAAATAAAGATCCTACAATCAGATTGGGGTGTTGAATTCAGATCATTCAAATCATTTCTAGAACTAGAGGGTATTCAATTTAGACATCCATGTCCACACACACACCACCAAAATGGAGTAGTTGAGAGAAAGCATAGGCATATTGTAGAAACCGGTCTGACATTGCTTTCTCAAGCTGCTATGCCTTTAAAATTCTGGTGGGAAGCCTTTAGCACAGCCTCATATCTCATAAACAGACTTCCAACAACTGTCCTTAACAATAGAAGTCCTTATGAACTATTATTTGAACTTAAACTACACTATTCTTTTCTTAGGGTATTTGGTTGGCCTGTTTTCCTTATCTTAGACCATATCATCAACACAAACTGAACTTTCACTCAAAAAAATGTGTTCATAGGTTATAGTCAAGAGCATAAGGGATATAAGTGTTTACATCCTTCGAGAAAAATCTATGTAGCCAGACATATCACCTTTAATGAGAACAATTTTCCTTATACTGACATCTTTGAGTCTTCCAAATCCTTATCAGAAAAATCAATTCATTGGACTGAACCAATTTCTCAAACCAGTAATTCTTTTTATTTTTCTTGTGGTATATCTGATAAGAGGCCTAACACAGCAACAATCTCAACAGCAATAGAAGCTCCACATCTATATCAAGATTACCAAATCAACCAGACACTACAAACTCTGCTCCAAATACAACCAGCATATCTTGCCCTGCTGAAACTCTCCAACAAAACACAAACCCAAGCACCTCATATATACACACAAACACTCAAGATCTTAATCCATCATATCCTAATCAGAGTAAGATCATAGCACAAACTAGTTCTTTTCATCCTATGCAAACCAGGTCAAAATTCGGTATTCATAAACCAAAACTTTATCTATGTAAGAACAGCAGTGACAGTATCAACAATTCAGAACCTTTGTCTGTGACTGAGAAAATAAACAGTCAGAAATGGAGGTCAGCTATGGAAGAAGAATATGCTGCGCTTTTAAGGAATAAAACATGGTCTTTGGTTCCATCCACTGAAGCTACAAAAGTGGTGGATAATAAGTGAATTTTCAGAACAAAATATAACTCAGATGGTACAGTATGCAAGCATAAGGCAAGGTTAGTGGCAAGAGGGTTCTCACAAACTCCAGGTATAGATTACTTGGAAACTTTTAGCCCTGTTATTAAAGCTTCTACAGTGAGGATTGTATTAAGTCTTGCAGTAATGAATCATTGGTCAGTTAGACAATTAGATGTTAATAATGCATTTTTGAATGGACATCTAACAGAAGCAGTTTTTATGAAGCAGCCTGAGAGATTTGTTGATATCACAAAGCCACATCATGTGTGTAAATTGCATAAAGCACTCTATGGTTTGAAATAAGCTCCTATAGCTTGGTATGATAAGCTCAAAACAGCCTTAATACAGTGGGGATTTCAGAATTGCAGATTAGACACTTCCTTGTTTATTAAAGGAGGACATGGGTCAGTTATATTGATCTTAGTTTATATTAATGATATTCTAGTAACTGGCAATGATCCTTCTGCATTGGAAGCCTCTATCAAATGTCTTAGCAACACATTTGTCTTAAAAGATCTGGGTTACTTGCATTACTTCCTGGGGATAGAGGTAACACCAACACAATCTGGCTTGCATTTGTCTCAAGCTAAATATATCTATGATATTCTTAAGAGAGCCAATATGCTTCATAGCAATGCTTGTGATACTCCAGCAGTTCTGGTCAAAAATTATTAACTGCCAGTGGTGATTTATTTGAAGAACCTCACTTATATAGAAGTATAGTTGGGGCATTACAATATGCCACACTCACCAGGCCTTAAATCTCCTTTGCAGTACATAAACTTAGTCAGTTTTTAGCAGCTCCTACCATACATCATTGGCAGGCTTGTAAACGAGTTCTTAGATATCTTAAGGGGACAGCTGCCTATGGTGTAGAATTTGTTGATACAGGTGGACAATTCTTGACATGCTATGCAGATGCTGACCGGGCCAATGATCCAAATGATAGGAAATTGATTGGTGGTTTCTGCGTCTTCCTAAGTGATAACTTGATTTCTTGGTCATCTAAGAAGCAAAATATGGTATCTAGATCAACCACCGAGGCTGAATATAGAGCCTTAGCAACTGCTTGCACTGAATTACTTTGGTTAAGTTCAGTTCTTGAAGAATTACATATGCAACCTTATTCCACTCCAATTATTTGGTGTGACAATCAAAGTGCCCAAGCTTTGGCACTTAATCCTGTGTTTCATTCAAGAACCAAATATATTGAGTTAGACGTTAACTTCATTCGAGAGAAAGTTGCCAATAATCAGGTTAAGATTCAATATGTTCCCAGCATTGATCAGGCAACAGACATCTTAACTAAACCTCTTCCTTTTTTCAGTTTTAATATTCATAGGTCCAAGTTTAAGGTTGTTCCCCACCCTTAAGCTTGCGAGGGATGTTAGAATATAATATAGTGTGTGCTGGTGTATTGAAATCATTGCAGGAATGCTAATTAATAACGAGTGAAAATATCAAAGGTTATGTAGCTGCATAATGTGGGAGTAGTCAGATCAAGCTTCTTAAGAGTTGAAATAATGCCAAGATTATTGTTATAAGTTTGTTATTAGTTTAGTGTGATTTATGGATCAATTGACGTGTGTATAAAGTGTGTATGTCACTGTCTATATAAGGTTATATTTTGTATTACATTAAAACAGTGTGTGTGAAATACTGAAAGTTTAATTGTTCCATTTTCTCTGTTTCCTTCTGCTTTTCTTTCCAACCAAACAACAAAATCTAGAATTCTTTACATGGACTACTGTTAATAAGGATTTTAAGGGAAGTTAGTTAATTCCTACCAATTTAAAGTATAAATAGTGCCGATCAAATAATTAAATTCTCTCAGAAAATTACTGGAAACACATTTTTTCCTTTTCTCTCAAACTTTCCAGAAAATTCACCCGAACACTCTCCAACTTGAGCGTTGGAGTGCCTTTTGTAGGTGAACCAGCTGGAGTTTGAAGGTTAAAGAATGATCAACACACAATTCAACAGCTCATGTAAAGTAATTTCCAATTCGGACAATTGAAAATTAAAATTCCAATCGATGCGGCTAAAAAAATCCTCCCAAATTTTGAAGTTTGATTGTTTTACCACATCCCAGAAGTTCAAATAGACAATTCAAAAAAATCCTCCCAAATTTTGAAGTTTGATTGTTTTACTGCTTCAAAGTAGTGAGGCCATTTTTCATTAGAAGACATAAACAAAATTTTCTTTCAACCTATCATCGAATTTTAACAACTGATAAACAAGAAGCTAAACGGAATCTGGAAATGCCTAATCATGAGGCAGAAATGGAATTATAATTACTTTGATGCAACTAATAACTATATCTCTCTCACGACATCAAGTTTCAGTTTCAGCAAATCAAACACTTTTTACCACTGTCTGATACACAATTATTTAAGAAGATAACAGAAACTTCTTACCTATACAAATTACAACTGTATTGTGTCTGATCCACCAAACACTTTCCGCCCTTCTTTGTTTTTATTTTTCTTAAACCCACACAAACTCTTGCAGTTGCATTGCTATATAATAAGTTAATAACCCTGCGTCTCTGGGCTTGACCCCTCGAAGAATTTTAACTGGATTAACCGGTGACAGCACGTGAGTTTACAGGCTACTGAAGGTCGGACATTTAAAACACTTGGGACCAGTTCCACTTCCTCCGTTTGAGGTGATGACTTGGTGGCTTCTCCATGCATGTAGGTTAGTCTTATCTCGTTCACCCACAAAAAAGAAAAAACGCATGTTTCTTGTCATGGTGTTTTTATTTTCAGAAATTGAGGGCGTTGTTTTTGTGTTTTGCTTTTTATTTTTATTTTTTTTAATTAAGTATTTACAATCAAATTTTATAAGGGCCATTTCTCTTTTTAAAAAAAATTATAGGGAACACCTCTCTTCAAAGTACAATTGGATTTATTTTTCGCAGGTCGTGATAACACGACATGGTTCATTTGCCACTTCTATATAAATAATATTAAATGATTCAACAAAAAAAAAATTGGCTTCTTATGATTTTAGTGCTTTTAAAGTCTGCCATCAGTCCAGAAAATTCAGATGGACCAACCAAGTTCTGGAAAATCATATGGAGCAGTCATGTTCCTGCAAAAATCAGAATTTTCCTTTGGAGGGCCTTAAAAGAACTTGCTGCCAACCAACCTAGCCCTGGCCTCCGAGAAAATCAGTGTTGCTCCCCAATGTACCAGATGTCACTGCATGATTGAGACAGTAATACATGCTCTTATATCATGTTCTTCAGCCAAGAAGATATGGAAATGTTAAAAACTAAGCATGGTAGCTCATTCTTCCACAACACCTAAACAATTCTTTGAATTCCTAATGTTGCTTTGGGTAATTTAGAAAGACAAGAACAATGGTGATGCAACTAGGGCCAAAGCATTTAACAATGCATACTCCTCTCATATATGCAAACAGGTAACTTCACCCCCTCAGTCCAGAACTTCAGACCCCCCAGAATTGGAGCCAACTCCACAAGGTTGGTTCAGTATTAAGGTTGATGCTGCAGTCAGCCTAAACTGTAAAAAGGCAGGGATAGGAGCTGTGATCAGTAATGATGAAGATAAGCCCATAGCAATGGCAATACCACCAAGTCACTACTGGAACAATGTAGAACTGGCTGAAGCTGAGGCAATTCACCTGGGACTCAAGTTAGCCTCTGATCTGAAATGTTCCAACGTGATTATAGAATCGGATGCTAGCAATGTTGTATGCCTAATTAAAAAAGACTTGAGTTCATACTCTGAAACTAGATGGATGATCCAGGAGATCTGCACCCTCCTTAATGGCTTTGTTCAATCAGCCCTCTATTCTATTCCTAGGACAAAGAATGAGTTGGTAGATAAACTTGCCAAACTAGCTCTAAACTATCCTGAAGCCAAAACCTGACTTAATGTTTTCCCTTTGTAACTCGTTTCATTTAAAAAAAAATGTCATTAATATTGAAATTATACTAAAATTAATTTAGATCGCTAGACCAAATTTTAAAAAAAATTAATTTTAACTAATATAAATAATTTTATTATTAATACAGTTAAAAACTTCTAATATTATAAAACAATCCATGCTTTTTTATAAATATTATCACATATTTTATATTGCTTATCTTTGTCTGTTTGATAGGCCAATTAATGGACACCAATAATGTTGATGATAATTCAGCTCGCGATTATTTGGTGAGAATATATAATAATCAAACATATATATATATATAATACTATTTTTAAAGTTATTTGAAGAGAATATAAAGAGCACAAGATTTACATGAGCGTTAATTGCGGGTATAAGGGTGAGGCTACTGTAAGTGTAACTTGTGTCCGAAAGAAAGAAAGCAATAGTCCGAAACAGAATACAGAATGCAAGACCGCGACGCCTCGTACCTCCCGAATTTTACACGTTACGTTACAAGTTACTGTTGTAGAACGACAAATTTTTAACAGTTGATACTGTTTCTGTGATTATTTATGGACTTTGCCTTGAGGAAATCGGCTCGCGAAGAGCCACCCTAATCAATCTGATATTTTTAGTGACACGTGCCCACGAATAAGATGGGCCAATCCAGAACATTACATACCAGCCCAGCCCTAGTACCAATGCGATTGATTCAACTTTGAAGGATACCATTAAAGTTGCTTTGCCATGTAAACAAAAACAAAACAAATCATATTTAAAATGTTCTATCGCAAGCAAAACTACTTAACACGATAAGCCTGGATAAAGAATCAAATAATGCATAAAATACATAAAATAAGAAATTATTGATATCCCTCATTCAGCAGCCAAATCTGCATACTGCCAGGGGTTGAATTCGATTGACTCGGCGTTGATCACCTCGTGCCTATCAGAATTATCTAGAGTAGCCCGATATTCAGTATATTTGCCATTGTACCGGTACACTTCCAGGTCGCCCCAAGGTGTAGGCGTGATTTCATCAGTAATGTCGAACCATTTTGGAGTAAACTGATGACCCTTAGCCTCTCGGTTTTTCCTTTCAGCTCTTTGCCTCTCCTCCAATCTATTGACACAATTAACACAAGGTCCTCAATCAGATTATAACAGGAAAATGATTCTATGATAAATCACATCCAAAAATTCCTCAATCATAGTTTAAAATGAAAATGATTCTATCATAGATCATATCAGAAAAGAAAGCGGAGAAGCTCTTTTTTCTCAATGAGAGAGAGAGGGAGAGAGAGATATACCGGGTCTTCTCGAAACCAGCTTTGGACATGTCACCCTTCTCCAGTGCATATCTATCAGGACGTAAACGAGAATCTGACGCTAATAACTTCTTAGGAGCAGTGTCAAAGCTGTTTAACTTGTGTGTAAAATAAGTGCACTGGTATTTGTCATTTTTAGGAGCATCAGCCACTCTCCAAACCTGAAGAACGAAAAAACAGAATACTGGAAATTAGTTTAATTGAAGGTCATAAACAAGTTTTGAGGATTTAACATTAAAACAAGTTTTAAAGATTTAACATTACGACTTGGCTAAAGAAGGTGCAAACAACCAAAGAAACTTAAAAACAACCAAGCTAACCTCCTTCAATTCAGTGCCTGGAAGGGGCTCCCCCTCTGAGTCACAGGGTTGATAACTCATTGCTTTGTTCCATTTCCCAGTCATCAATATCTTGGGTTCCTCCGCAGCATTATACACATATCCATCCACTTCATAGCGACCAGATCTGCAAAAGATATTTTAATCACGTGTGAAAAACCAAAACAAGAGGCATCAATGATGATCCACAGCAACTACTTTCCTCAGAATAAATTATGAAAATAATCACAACTTGAGCATCTATATAATTTATTTCTTTCCATATGGGAACCTGCATGATTTAGTCATGCTTTTAGACCTTATAAGAAACACAAAGCTAATAAACCTGCTTATGCAAAAATTGCCTCCTGCTGATATTTATTCAAATCAGTAAACATATGGAAAATATAAAATTAGAAGCAGAGGAGCCCAAAATCAAAAGGGAATAAGAAATAGTACCCAAACCATCCACATGGTTGAAAATATAGCACAGCCTTGTCGCCTGTGGTCAAGTTTGTCATGATCATCTCCCCAGGAGAATCAATCCAAGTTCGTCCAAATATTAAGTTGTGAACTTTTGTGGGAGGGGGCACCAAATCAAAAACTACTCCATCTCTTTTAAGGGTCACATGTGTCCTGCACAAATTATTTATCCAGAAGGCTAAGTATAGATGCAACATCTGAAGTTGTATACATAGAAATACTACGAGACACAATTGTATTCTGCAAGTTAAGATCGTGCATAGTCAGGAATTTCATTCATTACAAACACCATGAAAGGATTCTCACAATGTATGGAGAACCATTTTTCAAATGACCAGGCTTGATTGGCATGTAATACTATGTTTAGTTCCTGGCTGTGTATGGAATGCACACAGAAGTCCTTTCCCTCTCTGGTTCTACCAGAGGGTACTGCCAAATCAGCAGAAACAAAAACTAAACAGGCCTCGAGCTTAAAAACTTCCAAATGTGACAAATCTAATTCAGATGAGGGTAAAATACCATATTATTTGAGTTCCAGAAACAAAGGCAAAGGAATTCCATTTTCTAAATACAACAACAATATGCTGAATCTCAACATTTAAACATTTTGAACCAAAATCAATCATTAAAAGTTAAAGAGGAGAGAGGAACAGATTAATCACAAATTAAACTCAACTACGATATTGACAAGCATTCTGAGTACTATAGTTTATCAAAAAAGGCACTTGGAGAGAAGATATTTAATACTGTAGAATTATGAACTGAAATAGAAAATAAAAACAAGCTCGGGTTTGAGATAACAACTTAACACAGATCAACATCAAGAACTTCATTGAGTTTAGAAGATGTTGTAAGACACTGCAAAATGTATAGCCCCTACAGACTGGTAAATTATTTTTTTTTACCTTCCAACTGGATAAATATCAATCGAGTTTCCTAAGAATTTTGTTCTCAATTTCGAAGTCACATCATAAATGAAGTGCTCATTTTCAGCATGTCCAGCACTCATCGGAGGGTGATGACTAACCTGGAACAGAAATATGAATCAGAAGGCCTTAAAAAATGGCATGACTTAAAAAAAAAAAGAACATGAGTACTTGTTTCTTTAAAATTTCATAAAGAAACTCAACTAAAATCTAAGGTATATTTACGAAAAAAGAATAATTGTCCCTTCCGAAAAGCGTCAAGAAAAAGAAAAGAATAATAATACACTTCCCAAGTGATACGCAACCTTTTTCCATCCCAAGTGATGTCATACATTTAATGAATGGTGAAATAGTAAAATACTGTAATGAGTTGTTTTGAAATTCATGAAAATTTATCATCCAATTGACCATCACTCGGGATGGAAAAGTTGAGATACCACCAGGGAAGTGTAGTATTACTCAAAAAGAAAAATTGATCAGAGAATTATGTCCCACAAAACTCACTTGTTCAGCAATAAATGTAACACCGCCGTGATTAGCCATTTCAAAAGTTTCACCGAGAATTGGATTAAATGGTTTCCAGGCTCTTTGGTATGCAAAATAGATTGATATAGCCCATGATGCTGCAAACAGCAACTGTGAGTCCCATGACTAAAAGATGAGAAACAATCAAACAGAAAGAGAGGGATTTAAAATGTTTCTTACAAGCATACACCAATCTCATGTAAGGATCCTCGCATTCATCTGCCAGATCTAGCAGGTGGGAGTACTCCATCAACTGCCACAAACAACATGTACTCTGTAAAAACTCTACAGGCAGAAAAAGCATGAAATAAAAGAACAACTTAATCCCATTAAGGTTCAGTTCAAGAAAAACACAAACCTCTGCCATTCTCTGCAGCACAGTCGATGGCTCAGAAATAAATACAGGAAGTGTCACCAGCGATTGGACATCAGAACCAATATACTTCTGCATCATCTTCCAGTAACTATCCCTTTCCTGGAACATCAAGAACATCAAAAACATCAAGAAATGAACACCCAGTTCCCTAACAAAAATAGTATTTCTCCATACATCTTTACGCGTTTGAAAATTTGATAGCAAAGTAATCTACTATGTACCTCTTGCTTCCATCTTCCTCTTTTAGCTTCCTCTTCAGCGTCTTCTGTGCCTCCTTCTGGATTAATAACTTCAAGTCCTTCATAGCCTAATAAACTAATCATAATTGAAAGAAAGAAGAGTTATTAGAATTTACAACGGCTCATTTTTAGCATGACTAATAGATGCTTCGCACTAGGTTAAATTATCAAATCAAACAAATGAGTTATAAAAATGATCTATCAGAATAATTCAAGTAAAGTACAAACGAACTATTTCCGTAACTATTATAGTTATAATTACATGATAAATTATAAGATCAAGAAACTAGTCATAGTAATTCAAGCCGAAGTGCCAAATCTCAAAAAGCAAATCTATTATCAACATAAGCTAAAGTTAACAGCAGAAGCAGTGAAAAAGATCAAATCAGATGATTTATATCAAATCGGATTTCGAATCTTTACCCGTTGACTGATTTCGACATGGCGGAGCCGAAAGTGGACAAACTGGCGGCGATTGAAGCGAAGAAACCACCGCCACTGCCACCGGCTTGCTTTGATTCATCATTGGAAGCCATCTCTTGATTAACAAACCGAAGTGAAAATCCTACAGCTATTGAATTAACGAAGCGGAGCGAGCGAGAGAAAGAGAGAGCCGATTTATTGGAGTTTTTTTAATTCTTTTTTGATAAAGTTTTATTGTAGAATTTTGATTTGACATTTTTTATTTCCTCAGGAATCTTTTTTTAATAATTATTTTATTTTTATATATGAAACAGCTTGGACTAGCAACTGTGCTCGTGCGTGCCTTGTTGGCGGTTCTTCGATTTGAAGTCAAAAAGTATGACCAATTTGAAAGCGCGTGGTTTCTAGAATTACGTTTACGCGTTTATTGCAGAGCGTGGGATTTAGCTCTCGTTATAAATATCTCTGCCTTGCTGCTCGTGGAAATTTGCCTGATCAGGCGGTCCGTACCAAAGCGCAAGTGTACAATTTGTTCTGCCAGCTACATGCGGTCCAGTACGGTGTAATGCACGTTCGCCTCCTTGAATTAGATTACGTGGACGCGTCGCTCAGGGAGATTACTTTTTCCGTGAGATCGATGGGATCCTAACCGTTCAAAATCTGTTTTATCTCATTTTTTAATATATATAAAATATTTTGTTCGTTAGATTGTCATTAAGACTTGTGAGGGAGTGTAATACGATGGCATGTCCCCACGATTCGTTTATTTTGTGAGAAGTGACACCGTATTTCAAAAACAAAAATTAAGTGGCAACTCAATTCTCTTTTCTTGTATAAAGAAAGATCTTCAAACTCTTTAACGATTCTATAAAGAAAATATCCTCCTATATATTGGGGAGGAAAATTTAATATTTTATTAGTATAAATTGTGAGTTTTATGTGCCAAGATTTATGAGTAATTGCCAAAGTCATATTTCAATTATGATCTTTAATAAAGTTCATAATTGAGTTCTAACATTAATTTATGGTATTGTTAATATTTTCTTTATTTTTTCATTTTTGTAAAGATAGTTGATCATTCCATTATAAATTTGTGAATTCGATCGTACATAATATATGATTTCTATAAATATATATTATATAATAAATATCTAATATAATATTAATATTAAAAAAGAAATTAATTTCGATAAATTTATTGTAACCCCATCAACTTAAGCAAGGAAATGTGTATTCTTACCACCCAAGTGGGGTGGTATGTGCAATAGCGAGGCAGGATTATAAGTTAGTGAGGGCTAATCCAAATAATATAAACAAATTTAGAGTTAAAAGTTGAAGATTTTTATTTTATTGAGAGATGATTATGGAATTATAAAAAATTTGAAAAATAATTTTGTATGTGCATTTTGAGATGGGAGTTCAGCCCCTAATAAACCTAGCTCTCTATAGTATGGAAACATAAATAAGATTTAAACCCCGAATATTTTAATTGAAATCAATTGATATTCATATTATAAAATCAGATTAAATTTTTAATAGTTATTGAAAAAAGTGATTGTAAATAGTTTAAATCTTGATACATACATGTAGGTATTAAATATTAATAGGCGAAAGCTGTTTTCGGTGGTTGGCAATGGCATGATGATAATTTTCGAAATAGAATATGGGCTGTAAGGCAACACAAAAAGCCTCAGCCCTGTATAGCCAACGAAAACAAACGCCCTCGCCCTTGCCTTCGAGAGGGCCTACTTAAAAACCTTCATTTAAAATTAAAAACACCGAGCAACTAATTGTTTATTTTAGTGGCATAGTCTGTACACTCTCTAATTTTAATCAAGAATTCAAATCTTGAGAAGTGATTAAAATATTTTTCATTCTTTCAATTTATAAAGTTTCGTTAGTTGATAATTATTTTTGATGTTGTAAAAAGCAGTTTTAATTTTAAAATATAACAGTATTATAAAATCATTTGAGATATAATAATATTATTATACAATTGTAATTTTAAGATGTAACAAATTATAATGTAATACAATAAATAAAAACACCAAAATAAAATAAAGGAACCATTTTCTTTTTACTGTCTAGCCTAATTCTAATTTAAATTCAACTAATTTAAATATTTACTATTTGCATTTAAGAAAAAGTAAAACAAAGTATGAATATAAATATATCTATATATTACTCTTATTAAAAAAAAAGTGTAATTATATTAATCAAATTCAAATGCTGTTACGAGTATAATTTCAATACGGATTCCATAGTTTGGTATTAAAAAAAAAGTAAATAGTTAAAATGTGAGGCTTTAATTATTTTAGTCAACCCTCTTGTTTCTTATTATTTTAGTCAAATAATGAGTTATAAAGACAAAAATGCTTCACAGTCACGATAAATTTATTTAACTCTCTCTCCTAACTCTTACACTCAAATCTCTCTAAACATACTTCATAATCAATTAAAAATTGTTAATTTGATTAGAATTAAATCAAAAAAAAGTACAACAATAATCTTTAGTTAAATAAATTTAAAATTTGTTAGGGTCTAATTTTCGATCTAAAGAGACTGACTTAAACTAGTGTGAGAGAAGTGTTGAAAAGTTTAAATTTATTAGACTTTTTATTAGCAAATGTCATGTTGAGGCTCAATTTAGGTGGTGCGGAGTCCAATACTTAGTGGAGAGCATGTTGAATGCAAAATGGAAGCTAGTTGACTTGAGAAGCATAGAAAGCACAAGGTTAGGCTAGCAACGGCGGAGTGGCTAACGACAACCTTTCAATGCTCAAGTTAAATGGCTACTATGTAGTGAACATTTCCTATTGTTCATTTACCTTACAGAGAATGTAGAAAATTATAAAGAGAATTGTGAGAGTTTTCTTTTATTAGAGAGTTGTTCAAAATCTGAATTTTTATTATGTCCCTTGCAACCCTTTAAATTTAGAGATAAACTTAACCTTAAAAGGTGCCAACTTAGAGATTTCCTCTTAAAAGCAACACGTGACAAATTACCATTGGAGAATTGGCCCCATCACAATGGGTATTTTAGAGAACTTCACTCAGGAGGGCAAAAAGGTCATTAAACTTCTCATAACGTTTAGAGTACTAGAAATATTGGTGATTGATTACTTTTTGGAATTGTCTACTCGAGTTGGTGAAACTTGTGAACTCAGAGGGGGGTCATCTGACTTTGTCCCCTTGAGCTTAGTCAATTTTATGTTGATCTTTCTCAACAATTGTTGTGTAATTTCTACGTTAAGCGCAAGTGCACGCTATTAGAACAAGTAATAGAGTTATGAGTTAAGTGTCGATCTCATAATGAATTGTTATTATCCTTAACGAAGTACTAAAATTATTTTTTCTCACATTTATCTTGACAAATGAAAATTTTGAATTGTTTATGTTAAAACTAATTATTAATTTTACAAATCAATCCTAATTGTACAAATGGTGTAAGCGTAATCACTATATGAAGAGTATCTAAGATTATAATTATCCATCGATATGAATTCATTATCCTATTATTAATCCCTTGATTTAATTATTGATCACAACACGTATTTCATTACAAAGTTTCTTCCGATAATCGAATGATTATACCATAAACTATCAAATTCATATATTCTTATGATAATTTGAATAAATTAAGGTTCATTACGAACAAGTTTATTGACCATACATGCCATATAGCTATATTCCTATCCTATATCAAAACTTGTAGATATTACTCTACAATCATGCATCAATTTGTCTAGGTGTTAATAACATGATGCATTTTTCAAGTTTATCCTAATGTTCTATAATCATCCAATCATAATTTCTATTATATTAAAAACATTAAGAACAACATAAATTGAATAATAAACTGAATTCATAACAATGAGAATCAAATACTACAGTTAAGTCCACATATTGAGTTCAAGACTACAATCCTAGATAATGAAATTAAATCAACATAACAAGTGTTTAAGGGCAAAATAACAATAAATAAAGCATGATACAACCAATTCCAAACTGAATTTATAAAAACAATGGTGTCTCCATTCAATCCATGGCCTTTGGTTGAATCCTCCAAATGTTAGCCAAAATCTTCTTGATTGTATAATCTCTCTCTAAAATAGGATTAAATATTATTTTTGCACAATATGAAAAATATTTATAAGTTAAAAACCTGTTAGATTAAGGGAAAATGATTTAGAGTTAAGTAAGGGGCTAAATTTTGGTGTTTGGAGGCAAAACGAAGTATTTATATAATCGGCCGAATGTTGGGATGTCATCACTTGTATGAACGCTAAGGCATTTATAAGTGTATCACAATATTGTAGCAAATCAATGTTTATAACAACTGTTCATAATTACTGTAGCGATTTACTATAGCAACTTTCCCTCATTTGCCTCAATTTCATCATTTCTCATCTTTTCTTGATATAACCCTGTAATAATAATATTTAACACATAATAACCCTTAAATTAATTAAAAATGAATAATTACTAAGATAAATAGGTTCAGATTATTGATCTAAAATACACTCATCAACAACCCTAGATAGCTCTATTTACTGTGTCAGTGGGAGACAAAGTTCTAGTTGTCAGAAGGTATAGGACCCACCAACTCCTTGGTCCACCGGTTGGATGACATCTCAAAGCAACCAGCGTCCCATCACACAATTACTCAGGTTACCTGTGTCCCCAAGGATTCGAATCCCCGCCTGGACGCCGGTGGCTCTGAGGTGTCATCCAGTCGGTGGACCAAGGAGTTGGTGGGTCCCACACACTCTGACCAAAAAGGTCGGTCTTTTTGTCAGAGTGTGTGAGACTCACCAACTCCTTGGTCCACCGGCTGGATGACACCTCAGAGCCACCGACGTCCCAGCACACAATTCTCAGGTTACCTGCGCCCCCAACCAATGTCAAACCTAGGATCTCATCCCTTACAGATCTTTAAGGTTCGATGGTTGTACCCATCGGGCTGGCCGTATATTCTCGAATAACTGTCCCTTTATATATAGATCAGCATATGTTGTACCTATAGAGTATAGATAGTTGTTCCTAGCAGACCGTGGGCAACTCTTGTAACTATGCAATTACTAGTATATTCTCAAGTTTATATCTCATTACAGACAAGGCTCAAACTCTTTGATCTTCGTTGAGTATTATAACTAACTAACACTTAGTTGTGCTAATGTTTAGTATTTATATCTCTCAGTGTGGCTAACAATGAGCCCTTATCTAAACTCCTTTAAATCTGATCTGAACTCCTTCAGATCGTACAATGTCTGTAACGTTACGTTGCATAGTACCATATAAATAAGTATTAGCGATTTAGTAGGAATGTACACTTGTATAAATACACAAGTATATGTACATTCAATAATGACACGTAAGCATCGACCTTAACATTCTTGTCGGAGATCTAATATATGTGAGTGTTTGCATGTGTTATTGTGTCTATTACCTAAAATATGTATCATATACAAATTTAACGCGACAAAAGCGTAAATTATACAATAAATACAATAAATAAATATATTAGTAAATATTGAGAACTCACCTTAACGTGTAACGTTATACACATATTTTTTCAGAGTCCGCATGGAGACCAACTCGTGGGCAATTCTAGTCACCAACACGGTGAACTTGGTGAGCTAGAACAACTGTCTTATATCCAGCACGGGATTAACTCTTAATCCCTAAAATGAGCAGGTGTGTGTTTTTATCTTTTTCTCTAAAAGGATAAAGAAATAGAGATTTGAAGTAATTTACCATTGCTTTAATTGGAACCATAAAAAAAAATAAAACAATTTGATTTTTTTTTCTTCTTTTTTTTCCTTCTTCGACATTTCTTCTTTTTTTATTTCTTCCATTTCCGTAACACACATCTTGCTTCTCTTTCACACAATCTCATCTATATATATATATAATATATTATAAAATAATAATATAATATATTATATAATAATAATAATATAATATTAATAATGGGTGCCAACTATTTGGCACCTAAATAAAATAATATTATAAATATAATATTATATAATATAACAAAATAATTTAAATGAGATATTTTGATTATTTAATAATTTAATAATCAATATGTGAAATGACAATTTTGCCTCTCATAAATAATTATCAAGTATACCCTTAGTGGATCCAACCAAATTTCACACTTGGGTAAATAATTATTATTAACTAATTGTTATATTTAACACTTAAATACAGACACGTACGCATTCTCGTGGTAGTACTGAATATTGTTGGATTAAACACTTTAATTGGCACGCTGCCCTAGTGCATAACGAGTACACTCTATATTGCAGGACTCTCTAAGTCCACGCCCTATTTGTCAAATGGAACTATTCCATGAGTTCGTGAGCAATGCTCCACGCATACGTTACAGATATTACAAAATCAGGGCATTGAACCATACAAGCTGAGGTTACAACGTATACGTATAGTTCTTCTGTCATAATATCTTGGATATGCGGGGATATAGATTATCACCGTTAAATCCCTTAGTGCTCATCCATATCTTACCTCTAGAGTTGTATCTCATTAAATAATATACGTAAACTCTTTTGCTATATTGTTCCACCCTGGCAAAACTCTTTCTCGGGATTAATACTTGTGGCCACAAGACTTTTTGAGATACAATCTCGAAGCATCTGGATATCAAACTCCCTATATGAGCTAACGAATTCCATATCTATACACACCAAACTCCATAAGCATCGGACCATACCCAGCGGTCACACCATGATAGGTCTGTGACATTCGTGGAACCAAAGTATGGTGGATCACTTACAAGCCCATTGTGGCACTCAGGTCAAAGGACCACGTATACTACTCAACTCGAGAGAACCCTCCGTTGACAGCTTACATAGGGTGTTTATCGGAGGCCCTCGTGAGTCTGTTCTATATCCAGTCCTAACTGGATACTCATATGTCAATACAAGCTCCAAGCTCACAGTCGGCTAGGAACGATCATATATACTCTATAGGTACAACATATGTTGATCTATATATAAAGGTATCCACCGATAGACCCGCATTGGGAGAAATAGACCAGGGATAATTATTCGAGAATATACTTACGCAACTGACATTTTTTCGCACCCGATTGCAACTATGTAGTTACTAGTATATTCTCAGGTCTATGTCTTATTACAGACAAGACTTCAACTCTTGGATCTTCGCTGAGTATTATAACTAACTAACACTTAACTGTGCTAACATTTAGCATTTATATCTCTTAGCATGGTTAACTATAAGCCCTTATCTAAACTCCTTTAGATCTGAGCTAAACTCTTTCAGAACGTACAATGTCTGTAATGTTATATGCATGGTACTATATGAATAGGTATTAACGATTTAATAAGAATGTACACTTATATAAATACACAAGTATATGTACATTCAGAGATGGCACGTAAACACTAACCCTAATACTAGTGTCAGTTGATGTGAAGCTCGTTCATTAAATCTTAGGAGATTCTCTTATCCAACCTTATCCTTAGTTCTATTAGTTGGATGATGTAGTGTCTAAAGACTCTTTTAGAGGCTCATACGAGTGATGTGGTGAAAACTGTGCTACGCTAACGTGTATGCCTGTTGGTAAGCCCATGATAACCTGGCAGATGCCCAAGTTCCTATGACGTGTCCTTTGACACTGACAGAGTGGTGATACGTGTGATGTGTGCTATAATAGCCTAACACAAGTACACGCTATTGTATCAAGCAATATAGGAGTTAAGTCCATATTATCAATCCAGCATAGACTATTGTATCTATTTCTTGAATCAATTACTAAAATTACTCTATTTTACCTTTATCTAAAAAAATTCAAAGATAGATTTTAATTAGCTATACTAATGCTATCAAATTAAACCTAATTAAATATCAAGACAACTAAAATATTGAATTCACTAATTGATGAGTAATCTAGAGTTTCAACATATCCCCTAATATTTCATTAATTCCTTACCCCCTTAATTACTCTTTACACTAATTGATTGGCTAGGCATTGATTTTGTTATAAACCTCTGTCGATGGTCGAATGATTGTATTACACCCTAACAATTACTTATATGTCTATGGTAATCCGAATAAGATGTAACTCATTAAGAACAAGTCAAAATCAAACCATAAATGCCACCTATGTATATATCTATTCTAGATAGAACTCATAGCTATTATTATATGATCATGTATCAATCTACCTTAGGTTAAACATATGAATCCCTTTCGTCAAAGTCATCATGATTTCTTAAACATTCAAAATAGTGATCAAGTATAATGAAAACGTGAAGATTAGATGGAATGAATCAATTATGTTGTATTAAGTTCATAACTAAGAGTTTATAAAATTCAACTACATATTAGGTTCAAAACGTCCAACCCTAAATTAAAAGAGTTTAGCTCATAATTAAAACAAGAGTATCAAAGCAGGAATATAAAAACATCATGAATAAGATTATTTTTTTAAGTGAAGAAAGAAAACAACACAAGTGACACCTCGAGTTGTTCTTCTTCCCCTTGACTTGAATGCTTAAGAACTTGTTTTTCAATCTTCAATAAATTTACTTTGATCTCCCAAATTGAATGTGAATCCATTGCCTATGTTTTCTTCTTTTTTTTTTTTTATCCCCCTTCCTAGTTTAAAAAATATATTTTTATATGCATTTTGAAACCCTCAGGTCGAAAGCCTTCAAATTCAAGTTCAAATAGGAGTTTTAAAAAGGCCTTTTATATGTCGCATGGGCGCCGCGGTGCTGAAACCTGGAACACGAGAATGGATGTCACCTGACTAGGCGTCATAGCGCCTAACTACTGACTGGGCGTCGCAGCTCCTAAATACTGACCTGAATTGAGTCACTTTCAATTTTTGAGCGCATCTCACTCGTTTCTCGTCCAAATCGCCTTTCGTTTAATCTTATGTGTCACATTTTCCCTTATGCGCCTATTTGAGATTAAAAATCTAAATAAATAGCCAAATATTCATATTTTAAAGTAAAATGCCCAAATTGGGATACTAAATATACTATTATAATTATGCCATTATCAACATGTCCTGACACGAGTCCTATTAGATGGCTTCCTGGATCGAGTTATTATTGTCGGAGATCTAATACATGTAGGTGTATGTATGTGCAATTGTATTTATTACCTCAAAAATGTATCTTATACATATTCTACGTGGCGGAAGCATGTAAATTACAATAAATATAATAATAAAATATATTAATCACATTAATATATTAGTATTATAAAGAACTCACATCAACGTATAACGTTATACATGTATTTTTATCGGAGTCCGCATGGAGACCAACTCGCAGACAGTTCTAGTCACCAACACGGTGGGCTTGGTGAGCTAGAATAGCAACATTGGGATTAACTCTTAAACTCAAAAATGACCGATGTGTGTTTTTATCATTTTCTAAAAAATGATAAAAAATAGAGAATTTGAAACAATCCACCATTATTTCAATTGGAAGAATAGAGAAAAATGAAATAATTTCATTTTTTTCTCTTTTTTTTTCTTTCTTCTTCTTCTTCATTTCTCTTCTCTGCTTCTTTCGGCCAAATTTAGCCAAACACACACCCAAAAAATATTTCTCTCTCTCTTTCTCTTTATATATATATATATATATATATAATAAAATATAAATATAATATATTATATAATATAATATATATAATAATAATAAAATATACATAATGGGTGCCAACTATTTGGCACCCAAATAAAATATTATTATATATATAATATAATATGAAAAATATTTTGATTATTTAACAATTAAATAATCAAAAGTGTGATATGACCATTTTTCCTCTCATAAATAGTTATAAAGTCTACCTTCTAGTGGGTCTCACTAAACTCGTACTTTGGTAAACTCAACTAAGGGTCCACAATACGTCACGTGTCATTATACAATTAGTAAATAACAATTATTGACTAATTGTTATATTTAACACTTAAATACAGACACGCACGAATTCTCGTAGTATTGCTGAATATTGCTAGATTAAACATTTTAATCCAACACACCGCCCCAGTGCACAACGAGTACACTCCATATCGCAGGACTCCCTAGGTCCTATGCCTGATTCGTCAAATAGAACTATTCCATGAGTCCATGAGCAATGTCTCATGCACATGTCACGGATATACAAATCAGTGCATTGAACCATGCAAGCTGAAGTTACAACGTATACGTATAGTCCTTCCATCATTATATCCCTTTTTACTCATCCATGTCTTATCTCCAGACTTGCTCACTCATTGAACAATATGCGCAAATTCTATTGCCATATTGTTCTACCCTAATGGAACTCTTTCCCGGAATTAATGCTAGTGGCCACAAGACTTTTCGAGATACAGTCTCGAAGCATCTGGATATCATACTCCCTATACGAGCTGACAGATCTCATATCTATACGCACCGAACTCTATAAGCATCGGACTATACCCAGCGGTCACACCATGAAAAGTCTGTGACATGGGTGAAAGCAAAGTATGGTGGATCACTTACAAGCCCACGATGGCACTCAGGTCAAAGAACCACGTATACTACTCAACTCGATAAGACCCTCCGTTAACGGCTTATATAGGATGTCTATCAGAAGCTCTCGTGAGTCTGTCCCATATACAGTCCTAACTGGATACCCATAGGTCAATACAAGCTCTAAGCTCACAGTCGGCTAGGAACAACTATCTATACCCTATAGGTATGACATATGTTGATCTATATAAAAAGTGTCTACCAACAGACCCGTATCAGCAAAAATAGATCAGGGATAATTATCTGAGAACATACTTGCGCAACTAGCATTTTCTGGCACTATATTGCAACTATGCAATTACTAGTATATTCTCAAATTTATGTCCCATTACAGACAAGGCTCCAACTTTTAGATCTTCACTGAGTATTATAACCAACTAACACTTAGTTGTGTTGATATTTAACATTTATATCTCTCAGCGTGGCTAACAATGAGCCCTTATCTAAACTCTTTTAGATCTGATATAAACTCTTTCAGATCGTACAATGTCTGTAACGTTACATTGTATAGTACCATATAAATAGGTATTAGCGATTTAATGGGAATGTATATGTGTATAAATATACAAGTATATGTACATTCAGGGATGACAAATAAGTACCGACCCTAACAGTTATGAAGGTCCAAGTATTTGGGTTCGAGCTCAGTCTCGTTGAGGTAGCTCATTTTAGGCCGAGTTATCCAAAAAAAAAAGTATGGGCCTAACTATTGGATTGGACATTTGGGCTGAGTGTCACCAATCTTTTGTTGGGAGTTGATTATCTAGAATGACAACATTTGATCCAGCAAAAGTTTAGCAACTTAAACTTATGTTCTTGATTTTTTCTTTTGATTAACACTTAATCAATTAATTAAAATTTCTTTTGCTAAATTGGTTTTAATGCCTTATAAAAGAAAATTATGAATTCAACAAATTGAATCCAATAATCAAAGAATAATTTCTCCTTCCTCTCTTTGTAATGGTTAGTCAAGTTTTTAGTAAAAAGAAAATTTAACAAACTTATGAATTTAATAACATTTGTCTTATTTATACAAATTAATTTAATTTCATTTATTACACTTAATTTCAATTTGCATTTAACCTAACCTAATCATAGTTAACTCTTAACTCTAATTAGGTTAAATGAACATATAAATATTCTAACTATAGTTAACACTTAACTCTAATTAGGTTAAAAGAACATTTAAATATTTTAACCATAATTAACTAACTTAACTATGGTTAGGTTAACTTTTACTTAACCATTCAGTAAGGTTAACTTAACTTAACTTAACCAAATGGTTAACTCTTAACCATAGTTAAACTAAATTATTTATTTAACAATTAAATAACTAAATATTTATTTGAATTATTTAACAATTAAATAATCATTAAGTAAAATTATATTTATATCCTTACTAGGTTATCAAGTTAACCTAAAGTGGGTCTTACCATTTAACCATATACTTTAGTTAACTTAACCTTAGTAAATTGCTGGATTTTACTGTATTAAACTATTCAATACGGTACGTTACCCAAGTGCTCAAAGAGTACATTTCATATTGGAACTTCCTAGGTCCATGCTCGATTCATCAAATGTAACTATTCTATAAGTCCGTGATCGATGCCCCACGCACACGTCACGGATATTACAAATTACCGCGTTAGACCATATATGTTAAGGTTACTACATATTGTATAATCCTTCCGTCATTATATTCTGGATGAGTGGGATATAGATCATTACTGTCAAATCCTGGTAATTTCATCCGTTACTTTATCTTCAGATTCGTATCTTAATGAACAATATACGCAAACACTTTTGCTATAATGTTCAAACTTGTAGGAAACTCTTTTCCTAGGTTCACTGCTTACAACCATAAGACTTTATAAGATACAATCTCGAAGTATCGAATATATAGCTCATCTATGTGAGCTGACGAATCCCATATTTACGCACATCAAACTCCATGAGCATCGGACCATACCCAACGACACGTAGCGATCAGACCATGAAAGGTTTCTGACATACATGGAACCAAAGTATAGTGGATCTCTCACAAGCCCATCGTGGCACTCAGGTCGAAAGACCACAAATACTACTTAACTCGAGAGGACTTTCCTTTGATAGTTTTATAGGATATCTATTGGGGTCCTTGTGAATCTGTTCAGTATCCAGTCCTAACATGTATGTCTATATTAGCTTCTACCAAGCTCATGGTTAACTAAGAATAATCATCTGTACAATATAACTATAGATATATACTAATCTATATTATTGTGTTTCACCGATAGACTTATATTGGTAAACATAGATCAGGAACATTATATTTTAGAAGATACTTACATAATGATATTTCTTAGTATCTATTACAACTCTTTGCAACTATGTCATTACTAGTAGATTCTCAGGTCTTTGTCACATTATAGACAAGGTTTTAACTATTTAGTCTCACTAACTTTTATAACCTGCTAACTCTTAGCATTTATAACTGTCAGAATTGCTAACTCTTAGCGCTGGTCTAAACTACTTTAAATCAGATCTGAACTTATTCAGATCATACATTGTCTATAATGTTACAAGTTTAAGTATCATTTAATAAAGGTTATTAGCGATTTAATAAAATATTTATTGTATAAATATTACAAAATAAATATTCATACAAATAAGAATAGCACTTAAATACAAACCCTAACATCTTTACCCCTAACAAAAGTTTAGGGATTAAAAGCATGTTTCATTTTTGTGAGATAAATATAACTTGAGATTAGTTTAAAATTTATTGAAGTTATAAAGTTTTTTTGTACTTAATACAATATATAATAAATATACAATTTTTTTTTACTAGAACTGTTTATGAAATAGATATAAATAATAATTTAAGGAAATGTTTATAGAAAATAAAAAGAAAATGTTGAGAAACTATCGAGCACACTAAGTGTTCGACAAAATACCGAGTTGAAAATTTTGACAAATTTTATCCAATGCTTCGAGAGCACTTTATATTGCCCCAAAATAAGGCTATTGAGCATCCTTACATAGGCGCTCTTGATAGCCCCTAATTAGGATGCTGTTAAGCGTCCAATGTTCAAACAACGCCCATTTGGATGGTTTTTAACTTTTTTATTTTAATTTTTTTTAATTTTTAAAATTTTAAAATTTATGCTTTTATCGAGCACAAAAAAATGCTTGATGGTGCTTGAAAAAACTTGTCAAACAAGATTTTTAGTGCTTTACAAAAGCATTTAAACAATGCATTATTCTTTTACTTGACGATGTTGGATAAATTTTATCAAGTGTCATTGAGTATGACTTACACTTGAACGAAATTAATATTTTATTTTATTTAATAACAAAACTCACAAAATTAAAACTAAATCAAATCTAATATACTACATTATATATAAATATATATTTTGCATCTTATATAATTCAAATAAACAATATAAAAAGGCTCATATTTAAATAATAAGTTATGAATTTTAAAGTAAAGTAAATAAATCATGCGAAACTTACTTTATTTTTTTTTCTCAAATATTCAATTTATAAATTTATTTAAAAACAACTAAATTTTTATGTGTTTGCTTTGTTTTAGATATATAAAAGTCCGTTTGGTCTATTTACTTTATTTTAGAGTGAGTTCGATGTATGAATTAATGAAATTTATTTGTTATAAATAAAGTAGTTAGTGTTGTAAGGATATTTTTGTCTTCATAGCTATACTTTAGCTAAAATAATGAGGAATGGGAGATTTGGCTAAAATAATTGAAATCCTCTAATTTTAGCTATTTAAACTTTAAAAATCGAAAAACATTTATAAATAATAAATAAAACATTATCCTCACAGCCCATGTTTTAGATATAATAATAAGAATCGGGGGACTAGGCTAAAATAATTAAAATCTCCCCTTTTTAACTATTTAAAATTAAAACTTGAAAAATATTTATAAATAATAAATAAAACACCATAAAAATATAGATTCTTAAAGAACTAGTAAAGCTAAAGCCTAAATGAATTACGTCAATAATATCGAATACTATCGTATTTATTATGTTATCATGTCAAAAAAAAATTGTCACATATTTTAATATAATTATTTCTTTGGTAAGGATTTTGAACATAAATGTTATTTTGATATTTTAACCTGCATATTTTTATGGTCTGTAAATTATTAAATCCTGCAAGTTTTTAATTATTTTTATAACGTCTTAAACAATCAGAAATCCTTCAGATTATTTGGCCTGCTGTTTGTGTTTGAAACATTCAGACTCGGAGACCAGTCAATTAATCAAAATAATATATCGAGATATTTTATTTTGATGTAATTAGCACATTATAAAATGCATTAACGAGTTTGGCACATACTTTGCGGAGATAATAACAATGAAATTATACTTTGGGATGATAATATATGGGTCTCTAAATTTTTATATTATATTATATATATCAAATATGTCCCTTATCTCTTATGGGATTACCAAAATGTCTTTGCAATATTGAATTTTAGCCCTCAAATTATGTAAGTGTAGGTTTGGTATGACTTATTTATTGAGTAAAAGAGTTTTTTTAAATATAATTTATTATTATTTATGATGTGTAATTTGAGAGGAGTTTATGGAGAAATAAAAATACATATTTTATTTCTATTAGGAGAAGTTTAAATTTTGAATTTTAGAGTAAAGTTTAAAAATTGTAATAAATCTTTGAGCTCTACGAGAGGAAGTATGGCCTAGGTGTATTGTTTTGGGATTTTTACGAAGTTATTTTATTATTAGCCTCAATTTATTTTTTTTGGAACATTCAGTGTAATATTATTGAATAAATTAATAATATTATAATATAGGGCTCCTGATATTAAATCAAAAAATTATCAAGACTCTGCATAAGGATAAAATAGGTCTCTAAAGGCTCGCTCGAACCTACTACTCTCTTATAGAGAGAACAAATTAATCCTAAATTTGGAACGATCTCAATAAAAGATTATACTACTACTCCAAAATGGAGAAGCCTATCCTCTCGTATGAGGGAATATTTACCCTTATGTACCGCTCTTCAGCTTAGCCCCCAGATTTCTTTCACCCCTAAGATAGATGATGTTGTTTTATGCCTCGAGTAGGAACCAATCCAATGCCTCCTCAGGAGAAGGCTCCTAGGGTTAAAAAATACGGCATAACCAATATCGAGGCAACCACCACCACTAGGAACGATAGAAAAAACTATGGATTCAGACAAACTCAAAGATAAGTTCTTATCTTAATCGAATTTATAAATTTTTCTAATTAAATGAATTTTTTTGTTGGACCTATTAGTTGCATTCCATTGGCAAAGATCATGCATGGTACCAATTCACTCCCATAGGAGGAGAATACCTACTCTTACATCAGATGGGTAAAATCCTCATAAAGATGTATAAACTATCTATGCTTATACTAGAGGAATAGTAAATCACAATGTCGCATATATACAACACCCCTATATCTACCAATTATAGAAATATCATTCTACATTATCCAAACCACATATGAGGATACAACTAACTCAACAAGAATACAACGTGAGAAAACGATGAAGTTTTCTGTTCACATAGTGGAATGGCAGACGAGAATCCACCGAGGTTACTGAACACCAAAAGAGGGTCGTACGACTACTGTGGTGAGCAAAACACTAAGAAATCAGAGATGTTTAACCCACGGTGGTAGTATGAGGCAATAGGCTATTGGAATCAGTCGAAGAAAATGAGAGCACAGTGGCCGACGGTTGAGTCAGCAAAACTGGTGGTCAAAATGTTAGAGAGACGGTGAATTTGGCCGGTGTAGGTGAGGCTCATCATCGGTTGATTCATCTGACAAAACAGTAGGTCCGCACAAAAGGCACGGGTCTGCCACAAAAATAGGGCGAGAGATGCCGGTGGAACCTAGACAAACAAACAGAGAAACGAAGAAAAAAGAAAAGAAAATAAGGAAGAAAAAAAAACAAGCTAAAAAGAGGAGAAATAAAAGAGAAAAAAATGGGAAAAACTAAAAAAGAGAGGGGGAGGAGAAATCACCACCAGAAAGGGGCACGCTAGTTTTCCTTTTGTTAAGAGAAAAAGTATACTAGGGTTTTTTATTTACCCCCTCAAGACTGTCATCTGCTTGATTTTACTTAAGGTAGCCTCAATCCATTTAAAGGCTCTATTCTCGATTCTAGTAGTTGAAGGTTGAAGTCTTATGTGTCCTACATTAAATAGAAATTGGATGGATTTTGGATATATTAGGGTGAATATGTAACATTACCTAATAAATTAGTCTTTTTGGTCAATGGCAAGTGCCCGGCTTGTGACAAGTGGTATCAAAGCATACTCAAATTCTCATTCGTATGTAAGCTCTTAAATTTGCCCTAATAGAGATTGTCACGTGGGATGTGGGTCATCCGTGTTGCAAGGGAGGTGGATAATAAGGTCCAAATGGGTCCTAAAAATCTTGTGTCTTGAGCTCTAATAAAAATTGTCACGTAAGTAGTTGGTCCTCTATCCCCAGAGGGATGGACAATATAGGCCAGGTTAATCATCTAGTTTAGGCCACACCATAACGAAGACGTCACATGATTAAATATAAAAAAATGTCACGTCCTATATCAAATAAAAATTAAGTGAATATATAATATTATTTAATAAATTAATTTTTTAAATTAATAATAAATGTTCAAACCGTGACACTTGCCATGCACAAAAGTCTCCTTTTAGCGCATGAAAATGGTTTGCAAATATTAAACTTGAATCGTATATTAAATCTCTTATAAAAAATATTTATATAAAGGTTACCAATTTTTTAACTTGGACTCGTACTTTACAGTATTTATAACTGTACTTCTTTCTTCTCATGTAAAATTCTCTTTATATCTCGTGCTACAAACAAGATTGCTCACGAATTAGTTAAGTTTACTTTCAGTTTAGATTATGAGTACTTTATTTTTATGTTCAAGTATTACTTTATACTTTTTATAATATAGTTAAATACAAAATTTACTTATTAAATAAAATATAAAAATTTTGTTAAAATTTATAATTGACAACTAGATGATTAAATTTTTTTAATTAAAGCTTTACAAACACAAAATATGCTTAAGAATAACTCTATTTAGAAAAATTATATGAAACATTACCTAACTCAATATTAAAGGGTTGTATTTTAATCATTGTGAAGGGGACTGATAGCTAGTTTTCTTGCTTTACGGAAATAAAGAATATTAATTTTTCCAAGATAAATTAATGTCAACATTCAGGACTAAGCAATCTTTTATATTAATTTTTCCAAGATAAATTAATGTCAACATTCAGGACTAAGCAATCTTTTACGTAAAAGACAAGAAAGTGAGGATCAGATTTTAGTGGATTGGAAATGCAGAAGTTTTTTCTATGACATATTTCGCTTGTAATTTATATCTGCAAAGTTGGTGAACCGTTGACTTGCCGCCACTTGTAATGACTCTGTTCCCGTTTCAATTTCCGCTTTACGCATTTGAGACCAATTTAGTTACTTCCTCTTGATCCTGACAACAATTTTGATCTCATTTTGAGTTCTAATGGCGGCGAGAGACTCTTCACCAGAGATCCAAATCAGGGTCAACTCCAAGAACGGCCGCAGCAGCGACGGCACCTGCAGCTTAATACACCCAGTAGAAATAGACCCGCCACAAGTTTCAGCGCCAGCTCCGGTTGTTTACAGAGAGATTAAGCATTTCAAGAAATGGGTTCCTTGGTTAATCCCTTGTTTTGTGATTGCTAATATTGTCATGTTCATCATCACCATGTACGTCAACAATTGCCCCAAGAACTCTGTGTCTTGCATTGCAAGATTTCTGGGTCGATTCTCGTTCCAGCCCTTTAAGGAGAATCCACTTCTTGGTCCCTCTTCGATCACGTAAGCACTTCATTATATAATCAATTTAATTTGTTGTAGGGCGATTGTTTTGTTAAAGCGAAATGTTATATGTTTATTTTGCTTTAGGTTACGGAAGATGGGGGCTTTAGATGTAAGTAAAGTGGTTGACAAACACCAGGGGTGGCGCCTTGTCACTTGCAATTGGTTACATGGAGGAGTTTTTCATATACTGGCAAATATGTTGAGTCTTTTAGTTATTGGAATTCGGCTTGAGCAAGAATTTGGGTTTGGTATGTTGTTTCAAGTTAAATTTCAACTCTTTTTTTTTTTTTTTGTTCTGAGAGTCTGAAAAACACTAATTTGCTTGTTCAAGTGAGCAGAGGAATTCTGGAAAAATGTATGAGAATGAGTAATCTTTGTATTGTATTTTTCACCACTTCACGATGCTGTTACATGTGATATATATATACCCTGAATGAGCTAAAAGAATACAGCTGTCTATTATTTCCTCATCATTGTACAATCTCCTAAAATTCAGGACTTGTAAATGTTGAATGAGGTGTCATTACACATGCTCTTTTCTAATTGGTTCCTGCTATACTTCTATGAACTTTTGACAGCTTTTATTGCTTTGTCTTCTTGTGTGGTTCTAGGATCTTCTATATAGAGCCCGTAAAGCATCCATTCAAATATCACTTTTACCTCCTTTTTTCAGACCTTGGACATAGCAATATTGGTTCAACTCTGAGTTATCAGCAATCAAACTTTCTTAGCAATATTGGTTCATCATGACATGCTACCTTTCTGCAAAGTTCTGGTGTGTAAATTAAGAAATGAAACTTTGAAGTTAAGCATTCTTGTCTTTCGCAAGTTGGTATATGTTGGGAAAACAAAGATTGACTTATAGTTAAGAGTTGAGTCTGAATTTAGATTATGGATCCTCTAAAATTCAGATGGTGTTGAAATATCCTTATGCCAATGTTAATTTGAAAAAAAGAAGATAAAATAATGTTTCAACGGAGCAAAAGAGATGAAAAGTGTGTTTAATTAATTTATATATCAATTAAAAAGCCTAGCATCTCAAACAATTAGGTTTTAGTTACATTTTGAAGATTCACAATGGACAAGGCATGCAATTTTTCTCTGATGTATACTTCTGTTCCTTCTTGAAACTTGTACTAGAGATTTCTCATTCAGTGTCTCCAAAATCCCTAATTGGTGACTAACTTGGGTTCTCAATAGGCACAATGTGGATACTTGCTGCACATTCTAATTGATATATTAGCGATGAATTTTGTAATGTCAAATGATGATATGATGTCAAGTTAAAATTGTTCCCATACTGGAAGTTATCTTGGAATATCACCACACTTGTTGCTGAAATTCCTTGTTCATATGAATATTCATTCTATCTGAACTTATTGATCTACAGTTCGGGTTGGGTTGTTATATATCATCTCTGGCTTTGGTGGGAGTTTGCTTTCCGCTCTTTTCCTCCAGTCAAATGTCTCGGTTGGTGCTTCCGGTGCACTTTTTGGCTTACTTGGAAGCATGCTTTCTGAACTCATCACTAATTGGACGATATATTCTAACAAGGTACTCATTGAAGCTTTGTATCGAACTTTCAATTTCCAGCTTGATTGTGACTCTCTGGTAAGTTACATTGTTGGCTCAACAGCCTTTTAACTCTTGTGGCAAGTCCAGGTTGCAGCATTTGTGACTCTTGTTATCATTGTCGCAATAAATTTAGCAGTGGGAATCCTGCCACATGTTGACAACTTTGCTCATATTGGCGGATTTGCTACTGGGTTTCTTCTTGGTTTTGTGTTCCTTATCCGCCCACAGTTTAGTTGGTTTACACAAAGATATGCTCCTCATGGATATACAACTCCAACTAGACCTAAATTCAAGATGTATCAGTGTGTACTTTGGGTTGTTTCCCTGGTCCTTCTAATTGTTGGGTAAGCATCTGACATCTTTATCATTTCTAAGCAGATCCTCTCTTCCATTGATTAAACAGCATTTAAATAGTATTACTAAGAACTTTAAGGCACACACTTAGCTTGATAACCAAAAGTTATATGAAACTAGATAATTTGGCAACTTGACATGCTAAGAGATCTGATATTCCCGTTATTTACTAGATCATTCCTATCACAGTAATAATACCCTGATAGACTTGTCTACTGTAAGTAGCTTCTGTGGTTCTCTTTTAGTCTTCAGGGTATTAACAATGTAGATCTTTGGAAGGAAAATAGAAAATTGATGGCTCAATTCTCATCCTCTTAAGTCCTCATTGATGTGCTTGTTTGTATGATTTTCTAGTCCACATTTTTGTACCTTAGAGAATTGTGGAACAGTTAATGTTCCATTTTTAAAACTTGTGCAAATTATTTTCACAACTTTGCATCAGATATTTTCCATTACAAATTCTCCTTGGCCAGTAATTTTCTTGGTTTGGCTGTTATAAACATAGAATTGTTTAGAGCTGATTTTCTACAGCCAGTCCATGGCTGTCTTTAAACTTCAACAAAGTAGTTGTCACACCCATTATTCGACGTCTCACTACTTGGACTTACTGTTGTAACTATGCATTTGACCTTGTAAAATCTGAATTTTGTTTGAATTAGAAAGCTATTTTGACTTTGCAGGTTAACTGTTGGCCTGGTTATGGTCCTCCGAGGAGTTGATGCAAATGATCATTGTTCGTGGTGTCATTATTTGTCCTGTGTCCCCACTTCAAGATGGAGTTGCAGAACAGAGCCTGTATCCTGCTTGGTAACTTTACCGCTACTCTCTTTTCATTTTTCTTTTGTTGGATATATTTTGATGTATTTGTTCGTTATAAAAGTAAGGTCAGTTATTGATTGAAGTGATAGACTAAGCAGCTAGTTTATTTACTTAATGGTTTAACCATCTGTTATTCACTGTGGCATCTTTACCGATCACAATTAGAAAATATTAAACAGGAAAAAGAGTAAGAGAAAGGTTAAGGAATTGAGGGAACATTGTAGGGATATGCAGACAATTCCATCTTAAATTGCAATATCAGTTGGCAAAGCGTCAAAATGCATCAATCAAAAGCAAGAGCAAATGTTTCCCAAGGCTCGAACATTATTTTTAGCATGGTTTAGGCCACGGAACATTTGGCACAGAAGGGGTCTTGCGATTGAAATTAGTCTCTTAGTTACTGTCATTCTCTTTTCTACATATTCATATATGCAGTCACTGATGAGTGTAAATGTGTTTACTATCGCAGTCCACACAAGTGGGCAACCAGCTAAATGTAACGTGTTCGAGTAATGGAAGATCCGGCCTTTACATGCTGTCAAATCCAAGCAGTTCTCAGATCCAGAGTATATGCACTGAGCTTTGCAGCTAGCTAATAATAATGTATGCTGAAGAGAAGACAGCGATGGAAGTTGAAAGGAGCTGCTTATATGTAAAAAGAAACTTTTTTTCCAATTTTATTTCCCACATACGTATACGATTGATTTTAGTTGTAATACATTATTTTGTAAATCGCTTTTTCATCATGTTAAAAATAGTTGATTTGATTTGCTTGAGGATGTTTTACACGAATAGCTAATAGCTTATTTCAGATAATAAATGCAACCCAATTATCTGGGTCATTTAAAAAAAAAAATAATTACATTCATCTAATTAACCAAAATTCTCTTCCTCTCTAGTTTTTAATTTATCTACTCACATACATGCTCATAATTCGTATTCAATAACAAAAAAATATAATAAAATAATAAATTTTCATAACATATTGATAATTTGAAATAATTTAAAGCTCGTTTGATTGAATTTTTTAAATAAAATTTTTAAAAATAAATTTTTTATGAAAAAATTATTCATCATTTGATTGTCAATTAAAATTTTTCTTTTAAAATAATAGAGATTTTAGTTATATATTATTAAAAATATTAATTTATTATTAAATTACTAAAAAAAATACTTAATAAAATTTATATTTAAATTTTAGATAGTTCAATCTTTTTTATATAAAATAAAATTTACAATTTAATTTTTAAATTTAATAACATTTTTATAGACAAACACAAAAAGTATTTATGCTAACATTTAATTTTGAGATCATTGTAAAATAATGATCAAAATAATTAGAACTTTAAACATCAATAAATATAAATTTACAAGAATTCAAGTATAATTAATATATAACAATCAACGAGTTAAATAAATTATTATATTTAGTATACAAATTTAAAAATAAAATGCTACATACCTATGAAAAAAAAAATTAAACCTTATAAAAATATAATAATTGCAAATATATAAAAATATAATAACTTTCAACAAAATATTAAGAACATATGAATTGAATAAGATTTAATTTTATTAAAAATATAATATAAAATTAAGAAAATATTATGCTTAACCAAACGTGCACTTAATCCAACATAAACTGAAAAGATAAGTGAAACAAAAAATTCTTTCCGTAAAATTTTATTGATCCTTAAAATAATAAACTAGGTTATGAACCTTTTTATATTGGCAAATCTTAAACACCCCGGATTTCCCAAAATTGGTGAAATTTGGATTTTATTTATAATAAATAAAATCTAACTTTTCAAAAAATATTTTCCAATTAAAAAGATAATAAAAAAACAAGTTTTTTTTTATAAAAATCTTCAAAATTCTAAACAATGATTATAGATAACTCGATTTTTGCTTTTGAATTATTTCATTTTCATAAACGTAAAAGGCAAGAAAAAACAGGGTATCTAGCCTCGTAATTGAATATGAGTAAGACATATGACAGGGTTGAGTGACCGTTTATTATGATTATAATGGAGAAATTGGGATTTACTACTCGGTGGCGTAAGCTTGTTCATAATTGTATCTCTTCTATCTAGTTTAGCTTCTTGGTTAATAGGATCCTAACTGGTTGTGTTCATCCTTTTAGAGAATTGAGACATGGATGTCTATTGTCTCTTTATTTGTTCTTGTTGTGCTTAGGGGTTATCTTTTTTATTTCAGTAGACATAAGCACAGAGAATGTTGTGTGGTTTTGCATGTACACGCATTACTCTGCAAGTTTCGCATATGTTTTTTTCACAAATGATAGCTTGGTCTTCTATGAAGCCATTGTTCAAAATGTTTCTATAGTTAAAAAAATATTTTGGAAACTTATGAGCAAGTTTTTGGCAACAAAAAAAAAAAAGTAATTTTGAGAAATCATCAATTACCTTTGGTCTATATGTTTCCCATAGTGATAAAGATACAATTCAACATCTATTTAGACCTTTAAATTGTGTTATGCATGGGTGATATCTTGGCCTACCTTCTTATCTTGTGATAGATATGGGTTTGTATTTTTAGCACATCAAGAGAGAATATGGCGCCAACTGCAATTATAGAATGAGTAAGTTTATTCAACTGGTGAAACGTTGATTTTACTGAAGGCTATTATCTAATCCATTCCCATGTATTTTATGTCTATTTTTAAAGTTTTTAATTCAATTATTACTATAATAGTATAGGTAATTCAAAGATTTTGGTGGGAATTCTAATACGGGTAAGGATAGGATGCACTAATTAAAATGAGATGATTTGTATTTGTTTTTGGTATATGTTGATTTTGGCTTGAAGGAGTTAGGAGACTTTCAATCAAGTCTGATAGCGAAACAAGGGTGGAGAATTCTAACTCAATCATAGGCTTTATCTAACTGAATTTTGAAAGTTAAGTATTTTCTTAATCCAAAATTTTTAGTGATTGAAATCTCTAGGGGTTGTTATTATTTATGAAGAAATTTTCTATAGGGCTGTGAGGTTTTGGTTCATGGTATTTGATGGCGAGTTAGAAATGGGGCTTTTATTTCAATGTTCTTTGATCCATGGCTGTCTCGGCCCCTTTCGTTTAGTCCAATTACTCTAATTTTTTAGAGAGAGATATTTTAGGTATCAGATTTAATGGATGAGTATGGTAGTTGGAATTTTAATGTATTAATGCAATGCTCTTTAATGGCGGAAGTATGGCATTTGACTTGTTTTGAAAAGGTTATTGCAGATTGTTGTGGGAATGGTTTAAGAGGTTTGTTAATGGACATTTTTTTTACTTTTTAAGGTTGTGGACTTCAAGATCTTTTCAGCGATATGAAGTTGTTGGAATAACTAAAATGCAAAATATCATGGGAAGTTAGTGAAAAGGACTAGAGATTTGTTTGTCCAACACTGAGATTATTTTATATGAATTTCAACAGCTACAATAGGTGATGAAAAAAGAAAAATGGGTGTTGGTCAGTATGGTTGGGAACATAAAATATATAAGACTATTAGGGATAAGCGTGGTTAATGTGTTATTTAAAATGTCCTAAAACATAGTGTTATAAATCAGGTACAGGTTGTTGTTGCAGATGATCATTAGGTTTCTGGTATTAAATAGGTTCATGTTTAAGAGAGGCTTGGTTCTAGTTTGATGAGTGCTTTTGGTCAAGATAGTATGGTTAGTCGCATAAATATTTCTGTTTAGGCAATATTTTTAGAACATGCGATCAAACAACAGGCTTAGGGTCTTTATTTTTTTTGGATAATTAGTAGCCTACGACTATCAAAGTTTATAGAAAACAATGAGATGCGAAGTTTAAATTGTTGGAGTTGGTATTTAGTGTCATTTGAATACTGTATGAATATTCATACAATAAATATTTTGTATAATTATTAATACAATATATATATATATATGTGGTACAATGATTATTATGTTACAGACATTATATGATTTGAAGAAGTTCAGATCTAGTCTAAATGAATTTAGACCAATGTTAAATATTAACAGAGCTGAGAGTTATAAATACTAACAATTAGCATTATTAAGAGTTAACAAGTTATAAGAGTCAGTTAAATCTAAAATATTAGATCTTTATTTGTAATGGGATAAAGACTTGAGGATATTTGAGTAATGACATAGTTGCAAAGAGTTGTAATATGTACCAAGAAATGTTATTATGCAAGTATGTTCTCAAACACTATTTTTCTGATCTGTTTCACCAATGCGAGTTTATCGATGGATCCATTTTATATAGATTAGTGTATGTTATATCTATATGGTACAGATGGTTGTTCTTAGCCGACTATGGGCTTATCAAAAGCTCGTATATGCATACGGGTATTTAATCAAGACTGAATATTAAAGAGACTCACAAATACGCTAATAAACATCTTATGAAGCTGTCAATGGTGAGTCTTCTCCAATTAAATAGTATATGTGGTCCATTGACCTGAGTGTCACGGTGGGCTTATAAGTGATCTACCATATTTTGGTTTCATGCATATCACAAACCTTTTATGGTGTGACCGCTGGGTATGGTCCGATACTTATAGTGTTCGGTGTGTACAGATATAAGACCCATCAGCTCTCATAGGGAAGCAGTATATCTAGATGCTCTGAAATTGTATTTCAAAAAATCTCGTGGCCACAAGTACTAACCCGGAAAAGGTGTTTCTCAAAGGGTTGAACAGTGTAAAAAAAGTGTTTACATAAATTGTTCTTGAAAATACAAATTTAAAGATAATTTTACGGATGACTATATGGGATTCAACGATATAAATTTATATCCCTGTATATCTAAGATATAGATGACGTAAAGATTATATATATGCATTGTGACCTCAACTTGCATGGTCTAATGCGTCAATTTGTAATATTTGTGACGTGTGGAGAGGAGGGGGCATCAATCACAGACTCATGGAATAGTTCTATATGACAAATTAGGCGTAGACCTAGGTTGTCCCGCAATGAAGTATAATCGTTGTGCACTAGAGCAGCACACTGGATTAAATTTTTTAATTTAGTAATTTTCATTAGAACTGAATATTTGTTTCAAAAACCATCGAAAGGCATGCGTGTCAATATTTAAATGTTAAGTATATTAATTAGTTAACAACATATTAATTAGTTAACAATTGTTGTTAACTAATTAATATTGATACATAGTACATAATGACCTTTGGATATATTGATTCAAGTGTTGAATTTAATAGGAACCACGTTAGGTTAAATAAAGGTTTAAAGGTAGTTTTATTTAATTAATTATTTAATTGTTAAATAATTTAAATATTTATTTTTACTTAATAATAAATATTAATTAACTTAATCTTGGTTAAAAGTTAATCCTAAAGTAAAATTAATTAAAATAAAATAAATATTATATTAAATGAATTAACTTAATTATTAAGTTTAATACATGCTAATGAAAGTAATTTTATTTCTTTTTAGAAATAAATTAAAAAACTTATAAAGGGCCATGAATGAAATTATACAAGGGTTGTTATTGATAATGGCCAAACAAATTTCATTTGGTCCTCATGCACCACGTGGCCGGCCATATTTTGTAAGATTATTTTTCTTCCTTTTGCTTAATTATTAAGTTAATAATATTTTATAATTTTTTTTTTATATATGTAAAATGGGAAGAAGCAAATGGCCTACGGTTGATTGATGAAGAGGAATGATGATTCGGCCAAAAAATACGAGGAAGAGAGAGAAATTATTTTCAAGTGTTGAAAACTCGTTTTTTTCATCTTCTTTTTCACTTGAAGTTCCATCATTTCATTCGAATGAAACAAATGAAAATTGTTTTCATTTTTTGAAAGCCAACATTCGGCCACTTAGGGAGAAAATGAGAGAAACATATTTAAAAGGGTTTGGCTTGTTTTATTTGTTCAATGGTTGAACATTAAGTTCTTCCTCTCCCATTTCTTTTATTTAAGGCCGGTCACGTAAATGAGTTAGAAGTAAATTGTTTTGTAGATTTAAGTAAGAGTTGTCTAAACAAAATAATTATTCAAATTTGTTGAAACAAATAATGAAACTTAAAAAGTTTAAGCAAAAGATTAAAGAGCTAATCTTGTAGTTTAAGAGTTAAATTAATGTTAGAAAATTAATATTATTATTTTAACGACTTAAGTTTATTACGTTGAATTTTAAAATTATCAACGAATTTATTTTAAATAATATTTTAGTTTATATCATTCTAAAAATTTGACAGATAATTATTCTCAATTTTAGTATTAATGTGATTAATATCTATTTAATTTTATTAATGTAATTAAATATAAAATTTATCGTGTTCATTATTTAAAAAATTAAATTTTTAACTTTTGTTACGAATATTTATATATGAGATACATAAATTATATATATATATTATATTTGATGCATATATATATAATTTAAAAATAAATATGTGTACCACATGTCCATACATAATGAGTTTAAGTTGTGAACTGAGATAAACCGATACCCCCAACACAAACGCGTGTAGCTGGTCAAGATTCTGCTTTAGAAAAAAAGGATTATTCAGCAAGATAAAGGCTCTTATTTGCATAATATTTAAATGCAGTCTCCAGGCAATGCTAATATAGTGCTTCAGGTGAGTTGTCGGGTGCAACTGATCAGTAAGTAAAACAAATATTTTGAGGTATTGATATGGATCACAATCAGGTTCTGATTGAAGCAAACTTGGATGCTAATCGAGCACGGAATCCTCCAAGGGAAGGGGCAGTTAAAGTTAATGTGGATGCTTCTATTAACCCTTCTAGCAATGTGATTGCATTGGTTAGGTTTTAAGGGATTTAATGGGTGTTGTGTTGATAGCTTCCTCAAAAACTTTTCTTTTCACCATTTTTTGCTTTAAAGTATATTCTTCAAGATGTTCATAGAGTGCTTGATGAAAATTACAAGTGTTGCATAGGAATGTTTTGTCTCAATATGGCACTATTTCCGAGACAGGTTATTAGAAAATAATTTCTTTCCTTAATTCGCGATTGTTCTCAGGTGTTAAAGAAATTTGCTTGGATTTATATCTATTTTGTTAGATGATTTTGAGGATACTTCTTATTAAGAGTTTATAAAAAAAATTAAGAATCGAAAAAAAAATCTAGACCAAACGAATTGGCCAATTTAATTTGGTTTTTACTAATAAAAAAAATCGGTCAATTGAAGAAAATTAAAAAAATGGATCGGTTTCAATTCAATTCAATTCAATTAAAATTTAAAATCGAACCAAAAAATTTGACACGTGACAAAATATCATTGGTGAGAAAAAATTTATTGTAAGCTCACTCGCACCTATTATTAGTATATAAATTGAAAAGTAAAATTCCAAACCATTCACTCTGAATATCAAAACAATTCTCGCCTCTCCTCTCAAAATAATATACTCAATCAACTTCAAAAGAAAAAAAATAATAATAATTTACTCAATCTCAACACATCCCTCGTATTGCAACAAGTCAGCAACTCATCAGTCGACCATCGCAGCAACTCATCGACTTCACAAGATTCAATTGTTGAAGTATGGTAAAACAAAGAGCTTTTGGAAGGCAGAGATAGATAGTGAGAGTATAAATGGAGCTGATTGGTGGTGGTGGTGGTGGTGGGAGGAGATCGATGAATTAGAGGAATGTTTTCTATTTTGGAATGCAAAGATAAAATGTGAGAGTAAGACAATCAAAGAGCCAATTGATTTGGTTTTTATTTACTTATTTATACTTATAATATAATATTATAAAAATTACATATTGGTTCAAAATTTAACTTTGACTCAGTTGGTATAGTAAATATAATGTTTGTGATTAGGTTACAGTTCAATTCCAACCTATCTTTGTCTCTTAATTTTTTTTTATTTTTTTAAATTGACTTGAAAATTTGAATCGAGAAAAATTAATTTAGTCCGATTTAATTTTTATATTACATTCGATATTTTTTATTCTCTTATATGGGAAAACTAAAAAATTACAATTCAATTCTATTCGATTTTAATTAAAATTAAATCAAATTAAATTATATCTATGCTTATTTCTTATGTTTTTGCAAGGTGTGAAGGGCATACGATGGCTCGTTACTTTGACGAAATAGGCAGTTGAATCTTTTATGTTTCAAGTTTAGGATTATGTTATTCAATTTTCTTTTCGTGACTACATTAATAATGACTTTTATTATTTACTTATCAATAAATAATTCAACATTCTCACTTAAGAAAATGAAATATGGTCAAAAATAGATTGACCAAGTGATCTTGTCACTGTGTCACATTTGTAATCTTATCGTGTATCTTATTTCTAGCAAAAAAATTGGTAATAAATAGAACGGAGCCTTGTTTTCATAACATTGGCACGTAACTTATTAAAACTACTGGATAGCTAAAATGTGTCTTCCATTAATTTTTTTTAAAAGATTATCACTATATAAATTAGATCATTTTAAGGATCTTAGTTGATTTTTATAGACTTGAATGTAGAATAGAGCCAAATAACCCACTTCTATTATTCAACAACCCCATTATATTGGCAAAATTGTAAAACAAATATATGAGTTGGATTTCTCTCTCTCCTTTTATTTAACAATATATATATTTCCTTTTTCTAAACAAGATCATAATAAAATATTAAGAGCCAGCTTTAGATTGTTATAGTTTTTAAAATAATTATTGTTAATAATGTTGAAAAAATAATCAATTATGAAGAGAAGTAATTAGGTATTTAGTAAATTATATTTTAAAAGTGTTGTGAGATTCAAAACCATGTGTTTGGTAAATTAGTAATATGAATGAAATGGACATTGAATATATATATATATATAGAGAGAGAGAGAAAGAGAGAGAGAGAGAGAGATGTATTTATAAGATATATGGGCCGCCTTAAACCCACGCTATGATCACTTATATCCATTATCTTAGAAATGATGTGGCCGAAAGAAGGGATATGTCAGGAGTAAGTAAAGGACAAGAGTCCAAATATTATTGGTATCTAAGTTAATAATGTGTCTAAAGGGCCTCATTTAAGGGTTTATATCAACACTAAACTCTAAGAAGAGCCCACATTAGTTGAGCTAAAGTATATCCATAATAATATTAAGTCTCATTATTAGAGTGCACGTTAACCAAGTTAACATGGCATCAATATTAGTCTCTATGTCGCAATAAGATCGTCAAAGACTTGCTAAAGCCCTGCTTCATGACAATTAAATAAAAGAATAAAAATTAATCCAAAGTTGTAATCTTAAGAGAGACCACTGTTATATTGCCATGTCAACCTTGCCCAAAACTCTTATCTTTTAATTAGTAGAAGATAAAGATTTATTTAAAATTAAATGAGGCAAGTCTATATCAACCACCACTCCAACACATCAACATTGTAGGGCAAGGATGCAAATTAGGCTAAAAATTATTTTCTCACCCTTGTAAACACATAAAACTAATTTTATTATTTTCTTTTTTCTTTAAAATAAAATTATAAAACGATTTGACCAACACATCCTGAACTTATTTCAGTTAGTTAGGGATTTAGCAACCATTTTATTCAATATTTTAATGATAAATTTACCATCATGTTAGAGAGGAATTGGGAGTCATTGAGAGAATAAGTGGGGGTTAAATAAGGGTATTTCCGAAAATAATGATAAATATTACAATTTCGGTAACCTGGCTTTGTAATCAGTCAACAGGCCCATTATGAACCAGGCCTGCAAATTCAACATGAGAATTCCCCACAGAAAAAGGCCCAATAAAAATGGTCTGAGCCCATAAACTATTGTAATATTATAACAACAAAATTATACTCTCAGCTTACACCGCTCTATCTGTTCGGCCTTTTGCTCTCAAAACAAAATCTCACTGGATATTTTCAATTTTCTCATCTCCTCCAAGCGAGCGACGCCCATTGCTTTCTCTTTCGCTCAATTCATGAACTCTTCTAATTTCATTTAACAAACGATGATGGCCGTTAGAGCCGTTAACTCTTGCTCCGTCTTTCGCTCCGCGACGTGTCCTCCTCTCGCTTCCTTTCAAATTCAATGCCGCTTTTACCATTTCCGGCACTTGCAATTTCGCCGATACACAAAATTAAGGTTTCGGTTTCCGACGTGTTGGTCCGAGCAGCGGTTTTTGAGCCATGTTGGTTCGCGGAGCTGTTCGGTTCACAGTCTCGTTGATAGTGTTATGGAAGAGCTCGGTTCCATGCGTAAACGCAAGAGAGTTTACGCTAAGTAAGCTTTTACCTTTTTATTGAAAATATTAAAAATTCTATAACTTGTTTACATCTCTGTTAAAAATTATGTTCTAATTCTTTTGTTGTTTAATTATGAGTGTAGAGGAATTTAATGATGCTGATAAATTTTATTTCTAAAAACAAATTATCGTGTTTACATTGTGTTTGTCTTAGTTTGGTATTTGAAACAATTAAACAGAAGGTTCAAATTCGACTAATTGGAGTTCATTATTATTTTCTTTAATCTTGTTTTGAATTGACTAGGATTTAAGTTTTGTGGGCTTTAAGGCTGAACTGTAGATACTCTTTTGGAAATTTGAAGTCATTTATATTGAAACAATCCGAGTTGCCATCCTTACTAAAATAGAGGAGAGAAATATGCCAGAAAAATAACTGTGGTGTTGATCAATATAAGCTTGATATTAATATTTTTCTCGTGGTCGTTTATAATCTTTTGGACAATAAATTAGAGCTTTGAAATTGGAATTAAGTGGAATTGCACATTTTTCCTTCTCTATAAATATGCTTTATATTCTTATTTGTTTATATTTGGTTATACATTTAAGATGAAAGTTAATTGGCTTTGTAGGGTGGGAATAACAGGTGGGGAGCTTCTCGAAGATAAGCTTGCAAACCAAGTACTGCAGAAAGGGTTTCTGCTAGAATTCAAGAAAGATTCCGATAGGGTATTGCTGGCAGTTGCACAGAGACCTGATGGCAAGAAGAACTGGATGGTGCATGATCAGGTTCAAGTAGAAACGCCTAATGCGGCATGTTGAATAGGTTGCTAGGTGTTGGAACTAACTGTTTATTTCTCTATTATCAGTTCTAGGGTTTCCAGCTAAGTGTAACGGTTTCTTATTCTTCTTGTGCAGAATGGTGTCTCATGCTCCATTAAACCACAACAAATTACATTTATCATTCCTGGTGTTGAGAATTTTGACCCCATAGAGATTTCAAACTTTATCCAGAAAGCTCAGAATAACCTGGTTGGTTTTCCTTGCATAATGGATGATGGCAACTGTTGAGTGGTTTCCCAATCTGGTTGGTGAAGTTTGTATTTATTTTTTTAGTACAGGACCCATCACTACTTGAGTTTGCTTGGATGGAGCTTCTTGAAAAGAATAAGTTGGTCACTGCTGAAGAATTAGCAGAGGTACTAATTTATAGTTGGCAGAGATCTATCCTTTAGCTCCTTCTTGATGATCATAGCTTATTCTGCAGATGATTTTTGGTAGTGCGGAGCCTCTGGAAAGCTATTGTGCCCATCTTCTGCTATCTAAAGATGAAATCTATTTCAGTGTGCAGGCGACTAAAGGTTCTCGCTCTATTTATGCACCTCGATCTACTGTGCAGGTATAATTTTATATTTTGCTTTGATATTGTGACAAGTTTGGTTCACTAAGAATGGGTTGTTAGGTTTCATTGTCACATAAGTCCTGTTGGGCTTATTCTGGAGATCCCTTTCTTAAAGGGTTCCTTCTGTGGGGTGCTGGAATGAGTGTGGTTTCTCCACACCTGATTGTACTAACTTCTTTCTACGGTTATTAATATCTGCTTTGTTGTCATTGGGGGAGATTTTCCAACAGGCTAATTTTAGATAGAGAATGGTCAATATCTTTATCCAGCATGGTGATTGCGCCCATAACTAGAACTGCCAACTAGGCAAGTTTGGGCTGGGTAATTGATCTATCTCATGGCTTTATAACTACAGACTATTAGGATTTAATTGATCTAATTTTGTTCAAAATATATTCAATTTCATAACGAGTCAGCAAATTGCTCATGAAAGGAAAGCACTTTGAGGACTTCTAGCTGAACCAATAATCTAGGCTAGCCTGGGCAGGTTGGCAGATTTGCTTTATGATCTTCCCATGCTAAGTTACTTTTTCTTTTACTCCATTATATTTCTATGAAGCATTTCATTTTCTGCTGCATCATTATCTTAGCTAGTTATCATGTGTAGAAACTAGATTTGCCTTGAAGTGAATAATGTTTCATGGCATATCTTCATTAAGTTGTTAAGATGGTAATTTGACATCTACCAGATGTCTATAAAAGTTCAATCACTGCAGAGCAGTTCATAACGTCTTAAGATTCAATTACCTCTATCCATCAAATGATCACAATCTACATTTGTGTTAAAAAAAGGTAGAAGAACTTTTACGTAGGAAGCTTGCAAAGGAGGCTGCAGAGAAAGAACTTCAGGAGTTTGTGAAGTTGCTGATGTCCGCTAAGGCAATGCCTTCAAACTCTAAACCTCTGAAATCTTCATGGATGGCGGAAGAGAAAGTTCTATACAAAATTAAGTCTCTTGAAGCATATGCCATCGATGCATGCAAAGATGATAACCAAAAGAAAACTGCAGAAATGGTAACTTGTCTGACTTAACTAGATTTATTGTTGTTGATGTAGGAATATCTGTCCTAAATTATAGAATGACAAAGATGAACTTCCTACAGTTCATTTTGGACGGTCTTTGTATGGAAAAAGAACAGAATTATAGTCATGTAATCATGCATATCAATTGCTTCCTATACCTCTAATTAAATCTTTTTCCTTCATGTCAGATTCTTAAGGCAATGGGACTAGCAAAAACAGCGTCTTCTGCAGTAAACCTCCTCATAAGTATTGGGTATTTTCCTGTACATGTCAATCTGGATGTTTTAAAGTTCAGCATTCACACTGATCATTCTGAAGAGATTACATCAGCTGCTGAAAGTCTTCTAGTAGATTCATGCGACCCAGATGAGGTAAGCTTTCTTTCTGTTCCACATGCAATTCTGGAAAACTTATGTGAATATCTTATCAAATAGTATATATTTATAATTTAGGTTAATCTATTAAATATGCTGCGGATTTTTAATATAACTATTATTCCCGAATTTTACCCTCTCTTTCCTCCCCAAGGAAGAAAAATGTAGCTAGTCTTTAAGTTCTTATGTTGGTAGCATTTTAAAGAAAAATAATATATAAAAATAAATCTTCCAGAAAGATAAAGAGGGAATAACTGGAAGAATTTTTATTAGGAAAGATCTTGTAGTAAACAGATTATGGTACTAATATGGAGAGACATGATGTCACATGGCTTTTGATGAGTTTCCTTAGAAATCATACATATTGGATCATGGTACCATCAATGCTGAAAGCAACATATGATATAAGAATTTTGCACTTCATGCTTTGTTTTGATGATATCTTCTAAAGCTCTCTTTCCTTTACGCTTACTTGGTCTCTTTGTTTTCAGCTTAACAGAAAAGATCTTACTCATTTAAAAGTCTATGCCATTGATGTTGATGAGGCTGATGAGGTATTTGTTACTCATAGTTTATCTAAGTTTGCTGCTTGAAATTCATTACTACTATTTATTACCTCTGAATTGTTAATACCAATTTCTTTTGGTGCAATATTATGTAGCTTGACGATGCCTTGAGTGCCACGAGGTTGCAAGATGGCCGGATTAAAGTTTATATACATGTCGCTGATCCGATTAGATATATTCAACCTGGGAGCATATTGGACAAGTATCTTTCAGAATTCTATGGTGCATTTGAATACAAATTTTTTGAGTTTCATAATCATTTGATATATGTTATGATTGTAGGGAAGCAATGAGAAGAGGAACTTCTGTTTTCTTGCCGACTGCCACTTATCCCATGTTTCCGGATAATCTTGCCATGGAGGGAATGAGTTTGAAACAAGGAGAAGTCTGCAATGCTGTTACGGTTTCTGTTGTTCTGCGTTCTGATGGCAGGTAAATGTAAATTCAAGTCGTTCCCCTTTTGTAAGTTTGTGCTTGCAATGCCAGATCTGTCTTTTTTTTTTTTTGTTTGAAATGTGTGTTTCTGCCTGCATATGAGTATCTTAGACCACTCTCTGCCACTAAGAACTTGCTATGATAACTGATAAGTGGGGTGTAGACTCTCAGGAAGTTTGGACATTTTTCTCTGTCATTTCTTTGTGTATGGGCTTTGAAGTGACCAGTTATGCTTCTGATATTACTTAAATAATTCTATATTATTATATGAGCATTCATCTAGAGCCTTTTAGGAATTTAACAGATGGCCTCTTGCTACTTTCATCTGAATAATGTGGTTATGCCTATATAATGACAATGCTATCCCTTGTTTAAAAAAAGATCTTCTGGTGTGGAATAACTCATTGTATTTTAGTTATTTTGAACTTTATTGAAGAGGAGTACCATGGTTGCAGCTAATTACTCTTATAATCAAGGATGCTCCTCTTTGATTATAGACCATACCATTTCATATATTGAAATGAGAAGATGAATTTTTATTAATGAAGACAATTTGGCACCTGCTGTTCCTTAGCATTGCAGAATTTTCGGTGGATAACTCAATCATTAAACCAACCTACATGCTGACATATGAGAGTGCAACTGAACTGCTTCATTTAAATCTAGAAGAGGAGGGTGAACTCAAGATTCTATCTGAGGCAGCTACACTTCGGCTACAATGGCGCCGCCAACAGGTTGTGCTTGATTTATAGATCAAATTTACTTTAAAGGGAGCAAAGTTTAATTTCTGAGTTCCAATAAAATGATTTGACTGTTTGCACTTCTTTCACTTATAATGCCTGGCATTGTGGTGGAGATCTAGTTATAAATAGATGAAAAATTACATACTTCTAATTAATGATCTTTAAGAAACATATCTATATTAAGTTCCCATGAAAATTCCATTACATTTGTAGAATGTCTGCTAATACGTATTTTCTGGAGTAATATGTTTCGAAGGAGGCACGACATGAATTAAAATTTCTGAAAGCTCAATGTGCGACTTAAGTTATCTTAACCACTTTAACATGCAATGAATTCCAGATTCTAGTTTAATGATACAAATATAGAATTCTGTTCTGCCTTGTGTTTCCTCTAGTCAGGATTTGCATGTATCAACTAATCCAATTCTATGACCTCTCCCAAGTTGCAAGGCTTTTCCCAAAAGCCAATTTTTGTCCAGGGCTTATCTCTTCTTTTAATTCAACATGCTATCTTTTAGTTACTAAAGAACTCATAAATTTAAGTGATATCGTTTGATTTATTTTATCACAAATTCATCTTATTGAGCTGAAAATTTTGCTAGCTAAAACTTTTGTTATTTATCATGACTGTCAGATTCAAAGACTTGTGTGATGCTAAGTGTTTATGGGTTTCTGCAGGGTGCAATTGATACAGCAACATTAGAGGCTCGCATCAAGGTAGTTAATCCAGAAGATCCAGAACCAATAATCAATCTGTATGTTGAAGACCAGGCTAACCCTGCAATGCGACTTGTTTCAGAGATGATGATACTCTGCGGGGAAGTTATGGCAACTTACGGCTCATATTATAATATTCCTTTACCCTACAGAGGACAGCCTCAATCAAATATAGATGTGTCTGCATTTGCACATCTTCCGGAAGGTCCTGTTCGGAGCTCCGCTATTGTAAAAATAATGCGTGCTGCTGAAATTGATTTTAGGAAGCCTGTACGACATGGAGTTCTTGGACTTCCTGGTTATGTGCAGTTCACATCTCCTATTCGGCGGTATATGGATCTTCTTGCTCATTATCAGGTTACTCTCTTTTTATTTTTCATTTCACAATGTGCATAGGTGATAATGGCTTAGGGTCCTTGTAGGTTGTTGAGTGTTCTACCAGAACTTCCGGTCTTCTAAACAATCTGTTACTCAATTAGCTTGTTTCCTAAATTATATCCTAAGTGCCATTGAATGTGCTTTTCATTACTGACTGAGTCAAGCAGACCAGACTTGTATTTGGTGCTTGCAGGGTAGTCATGCAAGTGCCTCATTTCTGAGTCCTTTTGATTATTATTATTATTTCTTTCTAGAAAGAATGAAAGAGAAAAGATGGACTTGGACCTTGGTGGTATTTCAATACTGTGACCACTGGTTGATGACCACACATGACTACCTCCACCAAATATTGTCCTTATTTAGTAAATTGGTAGCCTTTAAGCTGGGGGGAAGGAGAAAATAGATGAAATCTTTTCTGTAGAACTTATAAATATCTGTTAACATGTGTAGGTAAAAGCATTTCTTAGAGGTGAATCTCCCCCTTTCTCTGCTGGCCAGCTTGAAGGGATGGCATCTATAGTAAACATGCATACTAGAGTTGCAAGGAGGCTCAGCAACACCAGTCTCCGGTATTGGATAATAGAATTTCTGAGAAGGCAACCAAAAGAGAAACGATTTCGTGCATTGATCCTTAGATTTATCAAAGATCGGATTGCAGCCATATTATTGGTTGAGGTAAGCATTTATGGTTATTGAGCCAATGTGTGGGTTACTTCTGAAGAGATGAATGTTATTGCTGGATATATATGCTGTGTGTTATTGGAACAATTCAAATCCTGATCTTGTGGCATTGGAGATGTAGCAAAGCAACTAAAACCGAGATCTTTAATGATACTCTAAGATAGTAACCAGTGTCCCCGAATGCATGGTCTTACCTTAACCATTGAGTTTTCCTGGAAGTGGAAACTCATTATGTCATGTGGTCGCTGACCTACAAAACTAAATGATTCTTGACACTTCAAAAAGATCTCCATAAATTTGGCGTTCATTTCTGAAATTAGAATAACAGCCTCCAATTACTTGTCCTATAGTCGAAGAATGATTGAACTGGATGGTTTTTTCAAACAAAAAAAAAAAGAAAGAGAAAGAAAAAGAAAAACGTCAGATGTTGAATCTGTTTTCTAATAGCAAATTCACCACTTTCATTTCTAATCATGCTCTTCACATTGGACTCTAGAATTCAAACCTTTTTGGTAAACATGGATCTTCCCCTAAGGGTGTGCTGTTACCAGCTTGAACAGTTAGACTTCTCCACTATCTTCTCATTTAGAAAAGTATGTTTGGACAATGTAGGGGCATGTAGATGTTCATATATTTGTAATAGCAACCATAACCATTTTATTTCCACAGACTGATGTATCCCTGACATTGCCAAATAACACCCAATTATATGAAGCACTGAGCTCAAAACAATTGAATGTTGCAGGTTGCACTTCAAGGCTCTGCATGGGTGCCCCTCGGAACACAAATTGGAGATGAGATAGAAGTTCAGGTGGAAGAAGCTCATCCGCGTGATGATATTCTTCACCTTAAGGAGGTTAGTTAGTTTAAAGTAATTCTTTTGGAGTAACTTGTTATCAAGGAGACATTTGAAGATACTGGTGTGATTACAAATTGGTAAGCAGTGTTCTCTTGTCCAGCTAACTTCACAATCAGTCCTTTGCTGTGATCTTGGTAGAATGACTAGATTTTCTGTGATTTGCAGCTTCTTAGTTGACTTGTGACTTGAAATGATTTTGATGCATCGCCAAGTCTTTCAAAACGTCAGATGGTGAAATAAGTTACAATCATTGCCTGGAAGATCTCTATAAGCATCAGTGCCAAAACTGTATTACGTTACAAGCATACATTCTTTAAGATTGCTGTATCTCCAACCAATGCTATAGAAACCTGAATTGACAAGCAGAAATAATTTCATCGGATTGCTGCTTTTCTTCTGGATTTCCGAGCTGTGGAGATTTTAGTCAATAAATGGTTGACATGTGTGGGGCAGGCATTTCTATTTTTGATTCATAGAGTAGGAAATCATAAGTTTTAATATCAAGGAGTGCAATCTTCTGGGATCATCGCGTAATAGTAGTTAATTTGATTTCTTTTATAAACGCAACTGGAGCCAAGGATCCACTTCGTTATGCAATGAGAAAAAATTTTAATCGTTCAGTTAACAAGTAATGATTTATCTCAACTTTGTAATTTAACTGAATGGGATTGCAGATAAAGGAATATATATATATATATATATATAATTTTGTGTATATATATAGTTTTGCCCTATGCAACAAAGTTTCCTACTGCCAAATGTTAAGCAGATTATGTTTTCCTCTACCCCCTTATTTTTGTGTGCCATGTGAGACTTCACTGTTACCTGCAACTCGATGTCCATGCTCAAACATCTCACCAGCAATGGGTTTTGTGGAGGGGTAATATGATCCCAAACAATTAAGTAATTACTCTTGTGGAGGATGTACAAAATTCAAGCATTGAAACATGGGTTGAATTTTTATGGATAAATAAAGAAAGAATCGAGGATCATAATCCAAAAGCAAGACACAAATGCCGTTTGAATATGTTGTTGAACTTATATGAAAGTGCATATTTCGTATAATCTGAGAATTTCGGGAAACTGCAAAGCCATAATAAATGTTTCCACAGTTATTCAGGGATTCATATCACATGATATTTTCCTACAAAATGTAAATAATAATCTAGGGTTTCACATGAATCAGAACCTACATTGGGAAGTTGCATCAAAATGGTGGGTGGGGGATTGAATTTAGGGTTCCCGTCACAATCCATTATTCCACTATGCATGTGGGGTGTGTGCTCGCAATTATAGTAACCTAAAAACATGACCCTAGATCCCTAGTAATGAGCAGTGACCACTAACAACAGTCACTTTGTCACCCATTTTGAAGGCTAACCTTGTGCTTTTAGGCATCAATTCAAGTTTTTTTTTTTTAATATACAAATTTTACAACATTAAGTAAATAATTGCAACTAACTAGAACTATAATTGCAATATATAACTGTCTTCAATAATTAAAAAAATACAAAATTTTTAACTTTTGTCAGAATTTAAACCCCTAATTTAGACTAGAGAATATATAAACTTGGCCATAAAGTAAAATAATTGGATCCATCAATTCAAAAAATTTAAGGTCGGTAATTGTGTAGTTACTAGTTTGTCCTTAAACAAGGCCGTGGATTAATTATGACAAGCCTAGCTTTTTAAGTAGTTGAGCTATTTTTTGTTAAGTTGTGGACACGGGAAGATTAGAATGAAGGGCTATAATAATGTAGTGGGTGGTGGAGCTACTATTTAGTAATTTAACCTGACCAACTCCTCTATTTGCTTGCTTAAGAAAATATTGTGAAAACTTGCAGATTTGTGAAGTAAAACAGACAGGATGTATGTGACTCCCAACCCCCCCCCCCCCCCCCCCCCCCCCCCTTTTTTTTTATTATGACAAACTTAATTTGATTGCACATAAAACACATGTTTAATTGATAGTAATTATGAAAAATGGGGAACCAATGAAGATCCAAAGATTTGCATCATCGACTTCCTGTGATAAGAGAACATGGCAGTCGTCCAATTGCTTTACCAAATTGGTTACAAAATTTTGCTTCAGATCACATTAATGGGGATACTAGATTTCAGTGGCTCAATGATAAGTTAATTGTATTTTATTATTCAAGAAGAAACAAAAAATGTATTCCCCCCCCCCCCAAATGGGTGAGTGAGATAGAACCACTAAATCCTTTTAGTATGAGAAGATGCCAATACAAAATCAGTGAAAATATTCCAAAATCAACATGAAAATATTCAATTGGATGAAAATAAAAACAACAACAACAACAACAACAACAACTAGTTGGAAGACAGCAACTTGAGAGGCCAAGAAAAAGATGCTTTTGTGGTACCAAATAAATATATCCAGGAGGGGCTAGCTATTTGCCCATCTAAGATCTACTATTTTGACACACCAATTCTCTAGTTTGGACCATTTTTAATAATTTCACAAGTTTCTCTGGTTAAATATATGTCACCCCAAAAAAGAGAAATTTACTTTTGTCCCACTTCTTAGTTATATAATTATATGTGCTTGTAATAAATATATATATATATATATATATTGCTTTTTAACTACAAGGTATTGTTTTTCATATGGTATTTTTGAAAATGAAATTTATGTGTTTGAATTAGTGTTTTTTTAGTTTGAGAATGTATTTAATGACGCGTTTTAGAAATAATTTTTAAATAAAAAAATGTACTTGGTAGAATAATAATTTTATGAGATTATTTTTCTTCAAAGAGAAAAGGAAAAATGTAGGAGACCAAAAGTGAAAATTGTTGAAAAACATTAATTGAGCAAATTTCAATTTTTTTTTTTCACAAAACGTGAGAAACACAAGATTTATTTTTCATAAACTACTTTCACAAAATAGTTTAGTAAACATATCATAATTATCGTGTCCATAAGCGTATTCTAGTAGTAATTAGAATTCTTAAATAATGTTGAAGTTCTAAGTTCGAATACTCCCCTCTACCAAATCAAATCAAATATATATATATATATATTCGTATTATTATTATTATTATTTTTACAGAAAAATAGCATTTGAAAATTGATACCGGGTAGGCACTTAATGATTTCAAGTTTTTTGAGTACTTTTACAATGACTACGATATACACCACACGTGAAGTTCTACTTACGCTCATCTAACCAAATCTTGAACACATGTGCTTTAAATTTTAAATTAATTAATCACAACTATGCACACAAAAAAATATTAAAGTATGTGAAAATAATTTTATTAAATAGTTTTATTTGTTGACCCAAAAAATTGGTCTCTTGAGCAAATGAATTTTAGATTTATTTGTTATGAAATCATGGACAGACATTTGTTCCCTAATAACACTAGAACAAATTGGATAGGGTTGTTTTGCACTCTCCTGCGACAAAGCACAAATAAAGTTAGGCATTGTTAATAATGGTTTAGATAAGGACCTTCATGCCTAAGTCGAAAAGTTGAGAAAATAAGAAAGCTTAAAGTATTTTTTTGTTGAAAAATTAATCATTATCTTTAATCATTGTAGTTCTGTCTTTCAAAAAATTTGAATGAAAAATTAAAACTTTATCCTTGAGTGATATGTGGGAGCTCGAGATCGGTAGAATTAATTGTTAACTTGAGATCTTTGAGACTTTCTTATTCGATCCACTATCATTTAGTATTTCTTAAATCATAGAATTAGAAGTTAATGAAATTGATTCTCATAGCAAGATCTTTGGTACTTTTTTTATTGGGTGAGATCAAATCAATTACCTCAAATTATGGAATTTGTAGCATTTGAGCTTCTCGAGGTCTATTGTATGTGAATATAAGTAATCTTTTTGAGTTTTAATCTTAAATTTTAAGTAAAATTTTGTTCATAATCGCATAAATAAATTATTTGCATTTTGAATTAAGCTATCGAGATTTAACCCATTAAAAAATTGGATCCTTAGAAGAAGCACATATAATTTTTTTTTTTTTACCAGTTAAAAATGCTCATATAATATACTTCATTTTTGCAAATGAAATTTTTGATAAAATTCACAACTTTTTTTCTTTAGAATATTTTAACCACAATTTTTTTTATTAAAAAAAAACGTAGTATATCAAAGGGAACGAATTGTTAATGTGAAGGGCCGGCCGGATCCAAATCGATTTGTATGGCCCATGTTATTATTATAAGATTTCAGTACGTTTCGTCAAAATTGATGATCCACATTAAATGCAGTTTTTAATCCGATCCTTAAGAAACAAATAACATGATTTGAGTGATAAATGTGTCCAAAAACTAGAGATGTAGTGTCGTTTTGACTGGGCATGAAATTCGACAAATCAAGTTGATGGGTCGACCTCAAACAGTCACTTTTTTTTCTTTTATTTTTATAAACATTTTGTATGTCTTGTGACTTGTCTCCTTTTAAAAGATTGCAATTTGCAACCCACATGCTTTATTTTATTTGATCAATTAGTGTCACCCCCATGCTCTCTTCCTCATCCTAACATTTCATTAATATATTTCTAAGTACAACTATTTATTTATATCGTAATCTAGTTTATCAATTTTATTTTATTAATGAATTTTTATAATGAAATTATTATTATTATTTGAAATTTAAGAATCTAAGTCAATTGATTTCGTAAAAAAAAGAAGGAGATAATTCTTATATTTAGAGATAAAATAGTTTATCTCTAATAAAAAAAAAATAAAGCTTTTAACACCTCAATTGGTGTATACAATTAATTGTTTTTAATATGAATTATTAAGTTTATCTTCATAATTGAATTAAGGTTATTAAATCTCAATCTCAATGTGTCCATGTTTTTTATTTTTATTTTTTTTACAATTTTATGATTCTACAAATAACAAAAGCTTGAAGAATTAACATAGTAATAAGTAGTGCATATCTTTTACATCAAGTAGGGTTTTCATTTTGTAAGGTAAAATTCTTCTATAAATATTGATTTACATATTTTATGCTTAAATGTGTCATGAAATTTAAATTAATAGGTTAAAAAATATTATTTCTTTTTGGCTATTAAATTATTATGACTCGTAACAAATAGATTTAAATACACACTCTCGTGCTCAATCCTGAATGATAAAATTATTGTAATGGTAATATTAATATAGGTGCCTTCTATGCTATTGTGATAAAAATTACGGCTTCAATACTTAAATTAATATAGACCGAAATTTATGGTCTATACTATTAGTATTTTTAAATTTTAATTATCTTAAAGATTTTACTAATTTATTAACAAATCGGTTAAATAGGTCGCGTTTGAAAATTAAATAATAAAATGGTGATCGATATTACAAATATTTACCTTAGTCATTTTTATTTAATATGTAAAGATATTATCTTTTATTAAAATTTTATATCTAAATTATTATTGGTATTAAGTCTTTGATACATCACTAGTTATTGTATATTGAATCGTTTATTTTTTTTTTAAATGCATGACAAAATTTAAAATTAAATTAATATATTATTTATTGAAATTTTGGATCATTTAACATAGAAGTGAGAATTGAAACTATAAATAATAAATGAAATTACAAATTACAAATACAGTTTTTTAAAAAATAATTATGAATTTTTTTTATATACATTACTTGCTTTATATATATATATATACGAGAAAAGATAAAAATAAAAAGACAGTAAAAATATTTAAGAGAAATTAAAATTTTTAAAAAATTACATTGTTATTATAATTCTATATATTATAATATTATAGAGATAGTATTTATATAGACTTTAGGTTAACATAAATAAAGAAATATAAATATATAAAAAAAATTAAATATAATCTATTAATTATTAAATATATATAACATGATATTAATATATTAATTTCTTATATTTTTATCATATGACATGCAATATTAGTACATGAACATGAAGATTGTAAATAGCAACAAAAAAACAAAAACTTATAATTCTAAATAGGAGTAAATCGTGTGTTATTTGTGAATTATAACTATAAATTGCAATATAAGTCTTATAAAACACGAAATATCAGTAAATAAAATGAAGAACTTCTAAGACAGTAATTCTCCACACGATCAATATTCAAATATAAAATTGCTCTAATTTTAATGTAAAAAGAACACAAGAATTATAATTGTGACATATAACTTATAAATCAACATTGCATTTATAAATTTTAACATAAAAAAATGAAATTATAATGCAAAATCTATAAGAAAACATAAATTCTATAAACTGAACATAATATCTGACACAATGCAACACAAATAAGTTATTTGTAAACTTGTAAATGACAATATTATATTTGTAAATGAAACTAAACTTATAATTTTACATAAAACTATAAATTAATATTGAACTTGAGTATCTAACATTAAAAATAATTTACAATGCCACATTAGTAAGTAAGACATAATATTTGTAATATTTTATTATAATGAACAATGTAACTCACCGTAAAATAAAAACTTAAACAAGTATAGAGATTCTATAATACATCATAAATAATGTTAAAATTATAGATTAACCAAACAATATTACACGACAATGTTATTTATCATATAATAAGTTGTGTCGACCACGAGTCATTTTTTATATTCATAAAAATAAAAAGATGAAAAGTTATAAATTTGTAATAAAATATAACCGATATGTATAAATTAATATATCATTAACTGTTAATGATATATATATGTATATATCATTAACATGTATAAATTAATATTAAATGATAACTATTGCATGTCTTACCAGAGTAAATAAAATTACTTTGCAAAACTTGGAATTAAAATAACTATTATCAAGTTTATTTTATGTTAAATATATATTACATAATTTGTAATAAGCTTATTAGAGGTCATATTATTTTATTTTATTCTATATTTGTATTAATATCACTTAAACAAAATTTTATTATTTTTATATTGATTTTTAATTCTTATATTTTGATTATTAATATAGTTTTTTCCTCTAAATTATAATATATATATTTAGAATACACTTTAATTTATGACTATTGTAATAAAATTATTGATTAAATTTATGTTTAACTCAAAATTCAATATATAATTTACATGCTTGTATTGCTACTTATTTTAATACTTTTTTGTCGATAAAAAACTTTAATAAATGATATAAATTAAAATTTTAATTGACAAATATAACTTGTTACTTTGAAATACGAATTCAAGGTAACTTATTTTTGACGAAAAAATTAATATCTATTTATAAAAAATTAAAGGCAGAGACTTTTACTATTTAATCCAAGAGATAATCAAAGATAGAAGTATTGATATGGTTAAAAAAAATATATGACGATAGCATGGTAGAATTTTTCTATCAATATATACTCCGGAAAATGAGAGAGAAGGTTTGTAAAAACTATTTACATACAATAAAAGTGTTTTTCTTTTTCAATTACAAGTTTCAAATCTTCTAAAAGTGAGAAGATGAGTGATTCATAAATCATATGCTTAATTTTGTTAATGCCCTTCATTTTCAACCAATATATTTCAATAATCACAAGTGAAAACAACATGGGTTCTTATGCTGTAAGTTCATGGAAACATATACAATTAATTAATTTACAAATTCTTAATTGCTAAGAGAAATGATATAAATAAATTTCAGAAAGTCAAATTGGATCTTGAAATATTGTTAATTTAATGATAATGTAGAAACTTAAAAAGTCAAACATATGGGAACGGAGAAGCCAAACAATCTTTCATCGATTAGAACAAATTCACGTTACAATATTCCATGAATTAATTATATAATTTAATTTTTTTAAATAATATTATATTTTTTAATTAATATTTTTAATTTTTTTATTTTAAATAATTTATTCAATAATTATTAAATAATAAAATAATATAATAATATTTAATAACCATTTAATGAAAACAGTATAATGTTATTTTAAAATCTAAAAATAATGTTATATTTCTTAGCGCTACTAGTAATGGACAACTGCTCTTGCTTACCTAGACGGTTATTGGTATTGACACGCTTGCCTTGTTTTATGACCGATTGACTTCAATTTAACCTACACGAACTAATAATTATAAAATAGAGACAAAGAAAAATTAGTATCACAAATGAATTATTAAGGCAAAGAGAGAAGATACGAAAGTTAGCCTAGAAGAGAGATTTTTTAGAATAATTTTTTTAAATAATTTTAAATTTTACATAATTTTATTATTTAATAATTATTTAATATATTAACTTAAAATTAAAAAAATTTATATATCATTTGAGAAGTATAAATTATTTAAATTTAAACTAAATAAAATACAAACTTCACCGACAATTTAATACATTATAGTGAATTAGCTAAAGCACTAAATTAATAATTAATCGTTAATTTATCAAGTGGTACGGAACCTTGCTTAAAATAATTTAAAAAGGGTCGATACGGATATGCCCTTCGGCGTTTTGCCCCATTACTTGAATATTGTAACATTCTATTTGAAAAACCTGAACCATTAAACAAATCCAAGTTCATCGGTGATTCCAAACATAAAATAAAACTAATTCAAATATGTTGGATTTGTCTTGATTAAGCAAACTGAAACTGAGATATGAAATTGAATTAATTAATAACCCTAAACCTAACCTTAACCCAATGTTTAAGCAAAATGATCGGACTGATAATTGATTATGGGAAGCTTACTTGCACACCGACACAAGGCAAGAGTGTATTAGAGTTTATGATAACATGGGGTTTCCTATTACATGAAGAAATTGAAGATAATAATAATGGAATCCCATGTCACTATTTATTATTTTTGTTAAATTAGTTTTTGAAATAATGTTATATTTTTTAAACGGTATCTTTAAAATTATCTAATTCAAATGATATATCAATTAATTATTGAGTAATAAAATTACATTAGTGATAATTTTAAAATTTGCACAATTTCATCGCTGAATAATTATTTAACATATTAATTTAAAATAAAAATTTTAGAATATCATTTGAGAAAAATGACATTACTCTTAATTTGTAGTACTTTTTTTCATAATTAAACTTTTACATAATGTCTTATTAATTAATGCACTTTTATGCTATAAGCATAAATTAATTATCTAAAAAAAAACATATGCATTAACAATCAACTTTTAGATTTTTTTTTTTAGGCCAATTTTGTTTGTAACGATGATATATATATAAAAGAAAAGATTCCAATGTAATATTATGTGACTACTTGCAATTGTTGTGAAAGCAACCCGCGATTTTTATTGATGTCTTATGAATACCTAGTGATGAACATTGCATGGCATGTGCTTGCATGCACCAATTTTGGAAGCTTATTTAAAAAGGTCTTATCTTGCTTAATTTTTAAGGATTATTATTAATACGAAGTACAAACATTTAATTTGAGGTGTTTTACGAAAAATAATTAATGACAACAACATTTAACAAACAAAGTAATGTAACAATGTAACTCCAACAATGGTATATCAATTCATATATTTTAAAACAGTTGTGTTACATTTGCCTCCATGGTATAGTTTGAACAATCGTTAAGGTACAATACACCGGTGATCATCTAAATTCAAGTAAAATTTGGAAAGTAATTTTTTTTTTAAAAAAAGAAAGTAATTCTTATTAAAGATGAAAATCATCAAAAATACAATGACTCATGATGCGTGGCATAGAATGCACCCACACCATATCCATATCATCACAAATACCAAATTTTGGTATTTTAGTAGGCGAGATTTCTCATTCTTGTATAAAATAGTAATATTAGACTTACATACTTTATATTTCATTTTTGTATTCTTATTTGCAGTCCTTATGAATGGTAATTTTTGAATTCAGATTCAAGGGTTTTGTATTATATTAGAACTTGAATTGCACCCGAGCTTTTTTGAGTACAAGTCGGGTCTGGTTAAAGTCTAAGCCGAATCTGAGTAAGTAATATGGCTTGAATTTTAACTTAATTCTTTAAAAAAAATATATTTTTTCATTTTTCTAGGTAAAATTTGAACACAATAGTGTACTGAATACGAATTTATTATTTTGATTGTAAATTTGTAATACTTGTAACTCAATAATTGAAATTCTTTTATGTAATTATAAATATAGCAACAATATTTTGTTGCCACAAGTCCACAAAATACATTTACTTAATAATTAGTAACTTAATACTTACTATAGTTTATAAATAATAAAAAATTTAAATAATTAATGAGTGCTTACTTGTTAGTTATTACTACTTTCAAAATAATCAAAATAAATCCACACTACCAAAATAATTCATCTTTTACCGCAATCAACAAAACTACATAATCTATAATTCACAAATTCAAATAAAAATTTGAAATTTAACCATTTAGATTTAGAATTTTAGCACTTAAATAAAAAGATTAAAAAATTTGAATTTTCGAGCCGAGTTTTTTTGAATTCGACCTGCTAGAGACTACATAAAAATGAAACTCGGATAAAAAGAACCTAATTTTTTTTTTCCAAATTTAAGTTTTTTTTTGAATTTCTATGTTTTTTAAGATTTGGGTCCAAATCTATTTTTTTTTGTGGTCATCACTAATGACACTAATCAAGAATTATTATGTATAAGTATTTATTGACCTTTTATTTTATCATTAATATGGTACTTACATATGACCTATTTGTGAATGTCATGTCATTATATGGATGCAAAGCATACAAGTTTAGCATTGCTCATTTAAAAAAAATAGAAACAACTCAAAAATTAATTTATCTAAATTTTTAATAATTTTACATCTTAATCACCCTATAAATTTCTAGTATAGTTGATCTCAACTCTTTCTTTTCTTTTTTTAATTACAAGAAATATAAATCTAAATTCCTTCCAACACTAGTGTAAGTAGAATTCAAACACTTACACCTCTTGTGCCACTTGGGGGCAAATTTAGAATTGACATAATAGGTGATTAAAATGTTCAAAATTTATGTTATTAAAACTAAAATGTTAAAAAGTTAAAATTTTATATGGTGAAAGTCTAAACCTCTTATTTTTAGGGATCTAATTGTAAAAATCACTTATCTATGTATAAATATTTGTCAGCCTTAAGGCATGTGCCCCCTAAGTCCTATTGTAACTTTATCAATGTGTGCCATCTAAAGAAATTTTACCAATTGAACCAAATTATGCTAATAATAATAAGTGATATTAACTCAATCTTTTAATATAAAGTCCTTCTAATAATTAACATCACATAAATGACACAATTTCATTAAAAATAATTAGCAATATGCTAAGGTTGCTATGATATTTCAGGTTTCTCCGATCTGGAATCAAGTAGCAAGAGCAATATTCTTCCATGCATGAACTACCGAACTAAAATAAGAAGCTAAAAGTGCTTGATAATTAAATCCCAATAAGCACTTTTGACATTTTGAATAGCTTTTTCATAAATTTTTGGGGGCACAGCCGTGAGCATATATGTATTGTATCTTAGAAGCCAAAAAGCAAGTTGAACGTGAAGACTGGGAAGAGTAGGACAGGAGAGGATTTTGGAGCAAATCTCAGATTGAAGAGACACCTTCACATGTCTGAAATCTGAATCTGACCCATATCTTGCCATGGGTTGGTGAAGAAGATCACTTGAATTCTCACTCCCCACCATGACGTGGCCGATTCTCTAGATTTGGTTGGTCGTCGGTGACTGGGACTGCAATTGCTTTTTTACATTAATTTGGAGGTATTAACATCTGGGTTCCTCAGTTTTTATATATTTTCAAATCATAACATAATTTTTTTTTCATCTACGTCACATACATCTCTAAATGGGACTGCAATTGTAATGTAATATTCAAAAAAGAAAATAAAATAAAACTAGAGGTTGTTTTAATTTCTTTCAATAAGGAAAAGAAAAGGACCCGTTTGAAACAAATCAATAAATTATTCATTTACTCAAAAATATTGTCATAATGCAGGGATCCGAATGTTATTACTCCAAACTGAACTTTTGATTTAAATTAATGAACCCAATATGCACCGGTGGTGAGACTGATCAATAATTCAACGTGTAATTGTAAAATGGAATATTAGCACAATATTGTTGCAGATGAAAGCAACGTGCTTGCTCCCTCACCCACACTTTTCAATTATTTTAAGTTTATATTTTAAATAATAATAAATAATTTTAAAAATTATATTATTTTTCTTTAATAATTATTTGACACCTAATTATTTAAAATATAAATTAAAATATGTAACATTACTCCTATAATATTTTAATTTAATATGCTAATTATATTTAACTTTTATACAATTTGGTGGAAATTTTTGATATTTTTAGTGACATAAATGTAAAAGCATTTTAAAATCTTTTAACAAGCGCATCAAATATAAGAATTTCTAACCTCTCATTCCACATTCATTCTATATTATTAAAAGATTTTTTTTAATTTATTTTTTATGAACATGGATAAGAAACCCAATTATAGCTTTACATGAAAATACATTTATTTGTTTTATTAAAAAACAAATAATTTTAAATAACAATTTTTTATTTTTTATTTTGAGGATGAAATTTATACATATATGATAATGCATTATAAAATATTTTAAATAATAACAATAGGAAGGGAGGAGAAATTTTTTTTTAAAAAAAAGAGAAGGCAATTAGTGAAGGCACATGGGGGGGGGGGGGGGGGGGGGGGGGGGGGGGCTTACGGATTGGGATGGAGGGAGAAAGAAGCAACCAAAACAATAATTCGATTCACATGCATTAAAGATTTCCCTTATTATTATTATTATTATAATTGTTTTTATTTTTATTTTTTGACAATATCATATTACAAATCTCTCCTTTGGACTTTTGACTCATTGGTAAGGGGCACGAGGGACGGAGGGAGTGGCCACATGGCCATTTTTGTCTTTTGATGTGACTCTTCCCACCTCTAGGGCCTGTTTTGTATTATTGCGTTTATGGTCTTTAAACTACGATCTCCATTTACAGAGTTCTAAAAGTAAAAATAAATATATATCTAATAGCACATAGCAATTATCAAGTCAAAACCACGATTAGTATTTATAAAATATTTTTAATTATTGTACTTTTAAAAATTAGTACTGTTAAACTCATTATTGAGATTGCTCAAATAGCTCACGTAAAATTTAATCTTTGAAAAAAATTAGTTTAGATTTTAGATGTAGCATACTAAATAACTGAATTTGACAACTCTCGAGTCTAATAAATGGGTCATATAAGATAAGAATTAATTAAATTTTAAATTTTATTATAATTTTAATAATTTATAAAAAAAAATTTATCAAGTAAATGAATAATACTTAAATCATTTTTTTACTAATGATTCTAAAACATATTAAAATTCTTAAATTAAACTCAAATTTAATTGAATTTATAATTTTATTAAAATTTAAATTTATATATTTATATTTTAATACGAATTATGATTTGTGCATTACAAATAAGTATGCAATATTGTTCATAATTCATTCATATTACTCTATAGTAATTAATTCATGACATTCACCATCCGTTTAAACAAAAGAGTATAGTATCCTATTTACAATACTCTCACACACTAATATTATCTTTTTCAAATAAACATTGGCTTACGTATTAGAGTTTTTTTTTTTAAAAGGATGGTGCATTCTTATAAATTCGATGATTTAGCAAATCAAGATGGTAATTTTTGTGGAGTTTTTACTTTTAAAATTTTTTAGTGGTGTCGTATGGGAGAAAGCTTTGAACAAAAGTATTACACCCCAAATTTAAAAGATCTGACATACAACATAACTTATATTCATTTAATAATGTGCACCCATAAATAATATTGCATAAAATTTCAAACTTTAATTCAATATAGGAATTCTTAACAAGTTGTTAATAAGTTCAATACTAAAATCAACCCATAACCTAAAATATAAACATAAACATTTATTGACAATATTTAAACATTCATTTCAATTTTTTTTTCAGAATTATAACAATTGAATTATGAGTGGAGCAATTAGTAAACTGGAGATACATAGAGTTTTCTCAGAGATTAACACTCTACTACGACCAGTAGCAACTTTGTTATCGGAAGCTTAGAATATATTCATTGCATATTCTTACTTAAAATCAACCCATAACCACACTCAATAAAATAATACATAAGTATTTCTTCAATAGGGACAAATCAAATATCTTAAATCACGTGTCCCCAAATGAAACACTCGACAACCTAGCAACTTAAGAAACCAAAGGGACAGCAGAAGCCTTGCCAAATCCGCTAAGCACACATATGTCTTATTTACCTGAAATCACCATAAACTATAATGAGTATAAAACTTAGTAAGTATACTAGTTTTTCATATATCAAAATACAAATACATATATGTACGCAATGCATGTGTATAATATGCTGTGATAAATCAAAATCATAATTTTATCAAATCACATGTCAGGTAAACACGTACATTCTTTCAAAACATATAATAGGAATACAATAACTCAACTATTACTTAGTAGGACTTTCATATCACATATCACATAATGAGCTAAATGTCACCCTTCGATGACATACCGTGTGAGAGAAATAGTACAAGTGAGGTTTAAATTATACATATATAATGCTCATGCTCAAAGGTAAGAGCCAAACCCTCACCCTGATCATTGGTGAGTCTTCTCACATGCACCAATACGCCACCACACGAATGTGATGACTCACTCTTCCTTTAGGTACCAATAGGATCCTCCTTACATACGGAACATATAACATATACCAATCTCGAAGGAAAGGCCATACATAAAGGCTCCACAAATCACATATGATGCCTACTAAGTTAACAGTGAGTTCAAGCATCATCAAAATACAAAACGTATCTCATGGACATTTTTCACTTTAAAAACTTTTTTTGTTAAACACATTTCACTTTGGAAGCTCACTTTCATGAACACGTATATGTCCATGTTCAATGTCAATGCTCACATTCATAAACATATGTCTTTCATATTTCATATTAAATATATTTTGGCATAATATAAACATATTTTTAAGTACATTTACAAAATCATACATGGACAATTACTATGCTTATTGTGATTTCAGTAAAAGTCTAGTATACTTACCTCTTAACACTTTCGGCTACAAGGCTTAATTCTCTTTAACCTATCAATGGAGATTAATCATTTCATAAGCCTCAACATTCACACAAAATACTTTAAATAGTTTACAAAATTACACATTTTACACTTATCACATCAAATTGTCTAATTATTTGGTTTCTCAAAACTTGTCATTCTGACCACTTACACTTAATAAAATTTTCTTATACATCAAATGATAATTGCTCCAAAATCAGAATATATCTTTATTAACTCATATATCCTCCTTATGTATGAATATTATATCATAATTCCTATACAATCCATTTCATAAACACCATCAAATCCAAACTATTATTCTGGCAGGATCGAGATATTTACTAAATAGTATTCAGTCTCCCAATTTTATAAAATCATATACTAACTCAAAAATTATAAAACTATCACAGAATTACTCTTGACACATATTTCAATCCATGAATTATATTTCACTTCAAAATTCCTGCCAAAAGTATTTTAAAACTATTTTATTTTATAATTTTAAAAATATGTTAATCAAATACTGCAATGACCTAATACGCTTTAGAAAATTATAACAATTTAACCACATTGATCTAAATTCTCAATTTTGAACATATCATATTAGACATATAAATTTATCATATTCCAAAAATTCGTAATTTTTGAAGATCATTCAACAGATAAAAAATTATTTGTCATTGTATCTTACTGTTAACACATGATATTTTTAGAATTTCAGGGTTATTTTAGTAAATTCACTATGAATTCAATTTCTGAAATTTTTAATCGATTAAAAGTCTCAAATAATTCTATACATATCTAGTTTCATAGTCTCAAATTTTAAAACTAGAATCGAAGCACAAAAATTTATAAAATTTCTGGATCAAGAGACTATCAAGTAGAAATTCTGTAATTCATCATGATTTATTAAGTTATCTACATAATCATCATTAATTCTCAATATATTTTACAAAATTCACATCAAATCCCCAATTTTTTATTTGTCCAGAAATTAAAACTTAAAGGAAATAACTTAATTAACACCAAAAAATTAAGAAATAGTTTATGATGTACCTCTTAAAACTCCAAATTGTAATTTCTTCTTCTTTTTTTTCTTCTTCTTCTCTTTCTCTCCCATCTATTTCTCTTTTTTCTCTCTCTAAAGGGGTGGCTCGACCCAAATATGAGTAAATTATGGTTTAAAATGTGTATTTTTATACTAAGAGACTAACTTTTAGTATTTACAAATTAACTCTCAAAACTTTTAAAGTATTATAATTTGATCCCTAAAATAAATTTAAAATCTTGCAAAGAAATCTAATACTAATAGTATGTCCTTAATCTATACAAATAATATTAATAACAATACATAAATTAAGTATAATTCACATATAAATAAAATATAAATATTATACATATATATAAATATTTATTCTTTCCGACTGTGAATATGTGGTTACTATAAAAAAATTAACTTTCTAACAACTACTTAAAAAAAATAAGGGTAGACATTATCTTTCTCAGATAAATGCTAACTTGAACAATAGAGTATTTATCTAATAAAATGATGGCGTGTCCCTAAAAATGCGATGAGTTAGCAAACAAATATGGCAATCTAATCTCTGGAACTTTTCAGTGGCATTGGCTAAGGGGAAAGCTTTGAACAAATGCCAACTTTCTAACAACTACTTAAAAAAAAGGGGTATTAAAAATAGAAAAAAAGAAGATAAGAGTCGTCGTGATAGGAGTCGAACTTGAGTCCTACGTGGAAGGTTATTGTGGTAACCATTGCACCATAGCTACATTTTTAGAATAATATGGAAGCAAGACTACACAAATGAAACTATAAATTCTAACCATCACAGGAGCCTTTACTTGCCGCCTCGCTGGATGCCATTCACCACCAATTAGTATTTCAGCTAACTTAGAGACTACCAACTAACCTATCTCTTAAAAAAAAAAAAGGAAGAAAGAAAAGAAATTAAATAAAAGAAAGAGAAAAAAAAATAATAAACAGTAGAAACTGTTGCCCAAACTCGAACTTGGGTCTACTACATTATAGGTGGGAAGGCTCACCACCATACTACAACAATGTTACTTAAACTATAATTGAAAAATATATACAAAGAGTCGAAACCAAAACCAGGAAAATAAAAGAAGGCAGAACACGTTGCTGCCAAGGGTTAAACCGGGGACAAGGAACTTAAGCAAAGTGTGGCGGAGGAACCATCAAGGCAATCGACTGATGCTAATAAGAAAACACAAACTAAGAAAAGATAAAAGAGACGAAAATCAAAACCCTAACTAATGTAAGAGCCACTACCCATCGTCACCGACTGTTGTGTCATTTGCTGATCAACATTTCATTCAGATAAAAAATAACCAGCCAACTAATGCTAGCCGGCCTCATTGTCATATGACCACCGGAGTTGCCAAAAAGGAGCAAAAACTAACTCGACCACTATCTTTTTTATCCATTGTTTCAATCGCCGGGTAAATCTTTAACACTTTAGAAAAAGTTCAGATGATCATTCCATGCAATTTTCACCCCGTCATTTACCGTTGGAATCATAAAAAAAGAACCAAAAATCGAATTGATCGCCATAACTTATCGTCAAATGAATTTATCACAACATTCTCTATTTGCAATTTTGCATAACTCATTATCCTGATCCTAATGGATTCAAGAAGCGATTTCCTATTTGCAAATCACATGGTTACATTCATTGTTCTTTGTAAATCATGAAACAAGAATAAAAAAAGACTTCATTTTGTGATTTTTAGTTTACCTAAACTACCTTAGAATTTTGACTACATATGCTAATTCCTTGCTATTTAAATCTTTTTTCAAGTATTCGTTACCATTTTTTCACGTCTTGGAGACTTTTCGATAAGCTCTATCTATGACAGAGTCCCTACTAAATCAATTATGTCTTCAAAGGACTTAGTAATATTCAAAGTTGAACGAGAATGTGTAAATAGCCCGAAATCACGATCCATTGGCCACACTTAAAATATATTTGAATAAGTGATCATAATACTGGTAAATCTAATAGAAATTAACAATAAAAAGGGAAGGGATATACATGAAGAACAAGATTGGAAGGAAGAAAATATTCGAAAACATAAAAGCAAGAGATTTGAAAGAAGAAAAAAAACTCACAAACGCATGGGGAGCGGTTGAGAAATTCTCTCATCAAAATTTTTGGATCTTACACGAACGAGTTTTGAATTATCTTGCGAAATATTTTGAGACCATTGATGGAAAACAAACAATATGTTTATTTCTAAAATGGTTAGGGATATAATATAAAGAATATATTATAACAATCGTCTCAAATGCAATTAAATTTTATAGAACTCACTAAAAAATTCGAGACTCAAGAAGGATCTTACAGATCTACAACCACTTAGGCTAAAGAGCCTTTCGCTACAGACCATGAAAGTGAGAGCATATCCATATCCCATGAAATATATCTAGATAAAAAATGTTCCATGCATGAATCTCTCTATGATTCTTCCTTCTACATTTAGTTATTAATAAGTTGTTATATTTTTATATTTTCTCATATAACATTTATGATTTAAATATTCGTAGAAAAACCATTTCTTGGAGTAGTGAAACTATAACCACATTCACTTGGAAGATCAGATGAAGAAACTTCATTCGGAGTTATTTAAGTACTTAGTACCTTTCCTCCAAAGAAAACAAAGATCGGAAGGACTCTAGTACTTAGTATCTTCCTTTCAAAAAATGAGAATGAAAGCCGGAGGGATTGAAAGTACTTAATGCCTTACCTTTGCAAAGAAGACAAAGCCTATAAGTACTAAAGTACCTAGTACCTTCCTTTCGAAAAAATGAATATCAAAGCTGAGGGACTGGAGTACTTAGTACATTTCCATTGTAAACAAAAAGATCAAAAGGACTATAGTACTTAGTATCTTCCCTCCACGGGGAAAACAAAGCCCAAAAGGATTGAAGTATATAGTATCTTCTTTTTGGAAACAAGATTGAACTTGGAGAGATTGTAGTACTTAGTACCTTATCTTTACGAGGAAAAAAAGAAGTCTAAAAGGACTGAAGTATCTAATACATTCCTTTCGGTAAACAAGATTGAACCTAGAGAGATTAAAGTACTTAGTACATTCTCTCTATAAGGAAAATAAAGACCAAAATGATTGGAGTACCTAATACCTTCTTTTCGGCAACGAGATCAGGATTTGAAAAGATTTGAGTACCTAGTACCTTCCTTCCGTAGGGACATGAAACTCCTTCTTGAAAGTTGTAAAGCCTCAGCTACACACTCCCTCGAAAGTATATACAAATAAAAAAAATTCTTCAAAAAAGTCTAATAACTTTACCAAGAAGCACATATATTAAAAGCATTTTTTACAAGGGTCATTTGCTTAACATCTGCACTTTCTTAAAAGCATAATGGTGTTTTAAATTATTATTGAATAGACTTCACTATATGATAAATGTGTATTCACTATGAATTTTTTCTAGTTAAGCCATATTGTATCATAAGATGAGTATAACCCCTCACTTTAAGTTATGATAATTGAGGAAGAGTCATGTGTCTTAGGAAAACTTTAGAAGCATCAAAAGACTTCTCTAGTAAAGTAAAGCCCAATGCCTTTTTCTTAAGCAAGCATATCAAAAACCCAACTTTTTAAAAAATGGAAGTAAAAGCCTTTTCTTCCGGGAAGTATGATATTACATAACACTTTTAGAATTAGAGGCATAACGTTTTTTCGCAAGAAGCACCATAATTCAAAATTATTTTTTGAATCTCGAAGTCTCCAATAAAGAATTTCCTAGGCACCTAAGCTAACCTGTAAGCACAGAGTTAAAACTACTTTCAAGGATGTAAGCAACACTTCTCTAAAGTATGATTCAGAATCGCATTCCAAAAATAAAAACATGAAATATAGTTTATTTCATTTGATTTATTCAAATTTCACATTCAATTAACATCTTATAAAGTAGTACTTTGTCAAAATTCTTATCATATTTCTAACTAAAGTTTATCACACGAGGCAAATGAAGTAACACAAATACTTGTTTTCATACACACATGGAAGTCTTTTAACGTTTTTTTTTATATAATCATTGGGTGCTTTTTTCTCTTCTTGCTCCTGTTTTAGGGGAGAGCAAGGCTCTCTAAGTTGCACAAAAATGGGACAGTAAAAAGGAAATGTCCTTTAAATTACTTCCATTGTTTGTAGGAACCTTCACAAAATAAGACCATACAGAGTAAGAAGGAAAAAAAAAGAAGTAATACTTACCAATTTTTTCTTTTTTTTTCTAATTTATTATACATGGAAAAAAATAACTTAGATTCATTTTACATAATTGCATGATTCATCATATACATGATCACATGGTTATTATATCATATACATGGAAGTATTCCTTTTACATGATATTGTTTAGTAACCAAAATGCAAATAGGAAAAAGCATTATGTCTTTCAAAGTAATTAGACAAAAATAGAAGGACTGCGATAAAAATATCTTAGGCATATCTGAAAGTTTCAAAACGTACCATTTCACTTATTGATTTAAAATTAATCAGATGCTAATGCATGGTAAGAAGAAGCCATGCATACATCTGCTCATCAAACTAGAAACATCACTAGTGTTAAGAGGAGACACAACCACCGGGAATAATAACATCAAAGCAAAAATAAGAAATATGAAAAGTTTTTGAACACGCAATGGTCATTGATTAGTAAGCGAGGGAATGAATGCTTCTGTACACTATTTTATTTGTAGAGTGACATTTGTTGAACCCATTATATAGATCACCCAAATAACTTGTGTAAAGCCTAACTTTTGAGAAGAGTTAGTCCATATTTTAGATCCAGCATACTAGGGCTGACCTATAAACCTCATGAGTGGGTTATATAAATTACGATGAGGTAAGAATGAATTAAACTTTGAATTCTATGCAGATTTTAACTAATTAATTATTATTCTGCGTAAAGAAGGATCTTTTATGTAGTGGATGAATTCCAATTAAGTCTCTCTCTTTTTTTATTAATGACCCTAAAACATACTAGAATTCTTAAATTAAACTCAAATTTAATTAAATTTATAATTTAATGAGGATTTGGATTTATGCATTCATACTTTGATACGGTTTAGAATTTATACACTGTAAATAAGCATGCAACATTGTTTATAATGCATAAACATTACTCTATGGCAATTGATTCATAACATTCATCGCTCATTCAGACAGAAGAACATACTATTCTACTTATCTTTGCAACGCTATCACGCATTAATGCTATCTTTTTTAGATAAACACTAACTTGAATTTTGGAGATTGGACAATGCATTTTTGTAAATTAAAAAAATTAGCAAGAGCAAGACGATAATTTTTTTCTGGAGTTCTAACCTTTGAAACTTTCAAGTACAAACACAATAATACTAATCAAATTCTAGTTATACACATCATCTTTTGCTATATATATATATATAATATTAATATATGTATAACATAATAAGAATTTTTTTGTTTTAAGGAAATACAGTAAGATTGTAATAAATATAAATGTGATTTGGTTAAAATTTTGTTATACAGACTATATTTAATTATAATTTACGAATATATTTTATAAATATTATTTGCAACATAATATAAATTGTACATATCAATAATATATACCAATTAAAAAGGATAAGTAATTAACAAACAGATGGAGGTTGTATAAAAAATTATTGAAAATTTGAAAGATTGTATGCTAACTGTAATACAATTTAGAGGTAAAAAGAAATCAAATCAATTTTATTTTATTTTAAGGAAGGAATCAAATTTAAAAGCAAAAATGCATAACAATATTTAGTTTTAGACACTAATAAATTATGTAATTTAATTTATATTGTTAAATCATAGTCTTTTTTTTTTATTGAAGGGGGAAATACTATTTTTCCTGTGTGATTAGGTTAAAGTGAAGAACTCCATGTTTAACATTTAATATTAAACTTTTTGCACAGCGGAATAACTTGTATATCAAACAAAATAATAAGAATTTAAAACAAAAAATAAAGAGCACAATACAACATAATTATTGATGTGGTTCTATCAATTGTCTACATCTAAAGTAGATTCAAAGATCATAACATTTCTTATTAATTCTCTAGAGATTTTATATGAAAATTTCAATAAAGAACTTTCAAAATGGTCTAATGTTTAGTGTACCCTTACTCTATCATAAACAATAAACACATAAATGACGGTTCCACCCTAACGCACACAAGCACTTAATATCTACCCAATTTTTTTATTCTCTTAAAGTCTATCTTTTAATGATTTATCTCAACTAAAGGATTTACAAGTGTTTATGTAAGGGTTATTTCGTGTTTACTAACCCTATTCTTTATTGGAGTAAGAGTCAATTTGTTTGAAAAATCTTAAACTTTTCAAAACTTAAAATTCTGATTAAAAACAGAATACTCCCCCGTTCTAGCGCCGCGGTGCTGAGGGCTTGGTGCTGCGGCGCTGAGCCTTGACACGTCTAGCACTGCGGCTCTAGGCATGCCGCGTTCAGCTCTGCGGCGCTGGAAAGCTGGTGCCGCGGCGCTACAGTTCTATTTTGGGTGCTGCGGCGCTTACCCCTGGGCGTCGCGATGCTGGCCCCTGTTTCAGCTCCGCATTTTTTTTTCACTTCCTTCGCGTCTTTGAGTCCTGTTTCCTTTTTTTTTTCGTGTCCCACATACCTAGACTTTCCTATACGTTTTTTATACATTTTCTATACGTTCTAGACTTTTTGTGACTTTTTTATTTAATATTCATCTCAATTTTTATTTAAACAAAATTTTTGAATTACTAAATTTCTAACACTTTTTTTAGTATAAAAAGCATGTCACTAATATTTTATTAATAAATAAAAAGATTTATGCCCTTGAGTGTTTGCTTGACGGCAAGTATTGTCTATTTTTTAAATTTAAGTTAGAAGTTCAAATTTTACCGGATGTGAGGATGGTGTTTTTTGTTTTTGTTGTGAACTTTAATGAACGTAAGGATTATTTTTTTTTTTGTTTTCTCGTGTGAGAGAGAGAGAGAAAGAGAGAGGATAACTATTACGGGCATTTGTTAATATGTAATATACTTTGAAATCAATTATTGTACCTGATGTATCTATCATTAATAATAATAATAATAAAAGAAGACTTATGGCTTGATAAATAATAAATGGATGTTAAAGCTACCACCCATCAAAAGTGACTATTCAATGTTTTTATGAGCTCGTAAATATTGAAAACAAAGCAACCAAAATAAAGATGGACATTATTGGTTCTTATTGAATTTAAGGACCATCCCAATTTTTCTCACTAATTATCTCATATACCCATCAAAATTTATTAACCTTGAATGCCAATTTCACTACCATAAATTTGTGAAATAAATCTTTAATTTACTTAAATGCTTTAAAATTAATAAATAAAATATTAAAATTTGTTTTTTCCATAAAAAAGCCAGAACCGTGGACGGAGACGGGTCCCACTTATTAGGGCGGTAACCAAATACGTACATGGGCTCTGTTTGGTAAGGCAAATATGGACAGGACAAAAAGTGGTCCCCACCCCACCAATTTACGCGGTTTTTATTTATTTATTTTTCTTTTGCTTGTTTTAGTATTCGGTGTTTTTATTTTCATCCAATTCGAGCGAGTTACTTTCTCATTGCGGCCCCTTTATATGGTATGGTTTTTGTGATTTCTCATCCTCCCTTAATATATTTATTTTAAAATAAAACGTTGAGTTTTATTATTATTTTTACATATTAACAATATAATTTTATGAGCTTTTATAAACAAATTATCAATTTAAACAATTTATTTAAATTAATTTTTATTAAGTTCTAAAATGTGTAGAGATAATATTAATTAATTATTATTAATGGACTAATAATTAACGTAATATATAATTTTTTTTTATAAAATTGTGGTCTTCAATCAAATCATGTAATATATAGTGTTATTCTAATTCTTTTTTTATTATAAAAAGATTTCATTGAAAGTTATATATATTTAATTGTAAAAGACCATTAAATTTTTGTGTTCTCATTAAAAACTGTTAATTCTAATATTCTAATTAATATAAATTCTTCTTGTAAATTTTTTTAACATATATTCTAATAATTAAATATAATAAAGTTAAAATTGTATTCGGTGGATATCAATTATGTTTATAAAAAATATAATGAAAATAGGCAAAAATGTGATGAAATAGCAGCCATTGAAAACGGCACCGCTTGAAATTGAAGCAAAGTGGGTTCAACAACTTGGCTTGATCTTATTATGATCCATCCATTCCATGGCACATGATTATTGTGAGTGAGTACACTCCTACTCCTATTATGTTTTAATTTTTCTATAAAAAAAATTAAAAATAGGAGAAATATCTCTAGAATAATTAGAATTCAACATCCTAAGTTTATCAACTTGAGTTATTGGGTTTGTTTTGATGAAAAGCGAAATCACATTTGCAATTGTACGTGACCTATTTAAGTTATAATTGATCAATTTCTTTTTCTTTTTTTTTTTAAAAAAAAAAACTCTCATATAATGTGATATTTATTTTAATTTATTTTTGGTATTTAATATAACTTGAAGACTTTACTGCCAATTTAGATTCGCTGTTTCGCGTCAAACAAAACGTTGTAAAATGATTCGAGATAAGACACGATTGGTTGCTATTAGCACCGACCAAACCAATTACCGTAATGATAAAAAAATTAATGATAGTTATGATTATTCAGTTATCGTAGTCAACAATTTATTCACATTTATTAATCACGTTAATTATAAAAATTGATACTAATTATCTAACAAAATGATCCGAATCTAATAAACTTTACCTTATCTATTTCACATACGATCACAAAAAAAGGAGAACATATTTCATTCACCCAACTAAATTGATCAAGAATATAATCCAACGGATAGAGCTTAGAAGTCGAGATAAAAAGTATCACCATCTAACGATTCTCAAATGTGCATCAAAGAATGATCGAATGTGTGCGGTCACACACTAAAAAAAGAACCCAAAAGAAAAAAAAATGAAAAAACTAACTGAATGCCCGTAAATCAATCAACTTGCACGTGCCCAGCCACTTGATTATCATCATCATTCGTCGTCAAGAGTGAGGCCAGGGTATTAACACTGTTTCCCCCTGAGGTTGGCATAAATTACAGTTTGATGGCGGCTTTGGTTGTAATTACACTGTCACCTCCTCAATATAATGAAAAGACAAAAATATCCTCAAAAGTTTTTCGTATTTTCAGTTAAACAGAGGGGGTCACAGTATAATTACAACCAAATCCGCCATCAAACTGTAATTTATGCCAATCTCAGGGGGTAACAGTGTTAATATCCCGAGTGAAGACCTTCAGCTTGTTCTTAATCTTAACGCGAAGCAAAACTTGCATGAATTCACAATCAAACCCCATGTGTGGGGTCACATGTATTTCCCCATTGGGCTTAAATCAGTGGCCCCCACTCAAATAAAATAAAAATTTTATAAAAAAATAAATGGAGGAAGCGGGATAGATCTGGGAATAGGAGGGAGTTAGAAAGACTATGAAACCCGCGCACACTAACAGCATTAATTACATTCACCTTTACGCTTTACCCTAAAGCAAAAAGCCACAGCCTCCCTCGGTCTTTAAGTAGCCCCCAACGTCTTCCCGCTTTCCCCATTCGCCCACAACAGTAAAAGCTAAACACGTACGCTACTCTCTTCTCTCTCTTCAAAACGAGATGGCTACTTTGAACATGCTCTGTTATATCTCAGTGGCGCTTTCTTTATTTGCTGCGGCCGCCAATGCCAAGATTCCGGGTGTTTACCCCGGCGGCCTCTGGCAGAGCGCCCACGCCACCTTCTATGGTGGCAGCGACGCTTCCGGAACTATGGGTATGCTCTTTTTTTCTTTTCTATTTTCCTCTTTTTACCCCTCCCCCCCACCTGGCGCACATTTTCTTTCCTAGAATTACTCACGCATTTTTGAAATTACAAAAAAAAAATCACATTTTTAATTAAATGTATTTTTTTTTCTAAAAATATATAATCAAAATTGATTATTATGTGTATTTGTTGTTTTGTGAGAAGGTGGTGCCTGTGGATACGGGAATCTGTACAGCCAAGGCTATGGGGTGAACACGGCGGCGCTGAGTACAGCGCTATTCAACAACGGGCTGAGCTGCGGAGCGTGCTTTGAGATTAAGTGCGTGGACGACCCGAGATGGTGCCTTCCGGGGAACCCATCGATCCTTGTCACCGCAACCAACTTCTGCCCACCGAACTTCGCTCAGCCCTCTGACAATGGCGGTTGGTGCAACCCTCCTCGCACTCACTTCGATCTCGCCATGCCCATGTTCCTGAAGCTTGCCCAGTACCGCGCCGGCATCGTCCCCGTTTCTTACCGCAGGTAATTTTACTAGTATAACCTTGTCTGTTTTAAGCATTTTGGTTTCTTCGCTGCTAAGTCTTGTGTTCCTAGGACCGAACAGCGGGAAGCCGGGAAAAAGTACTGCGATCAGTGTTCATTTTATTTTTAATATATTCGTATTTCTTTTCTCGGGAAACAAACAGACACTGGAAAGAGTCATCTTAGTTCAGTGTCGTCATAGTTTGTTACTTGAAGAAACCTTTTTATTTTTATGTCGTTTAACTAAACATAGCCAACGGCAAACCGTTTTGCCTTCATTCTTTTAAGGACTGAAATAGCCTTGCCTCTCACAATTCCATACCCTTTGTAGCGTCTCAATCCGGTAATTGTCAACTTTTTACAAGGACATTGTTGTAAAATACAACAAGGGTGTTTTTGTAGTTCTGAAATTTGTCAAAATTTACCGGAAAATCAGGATAGGGCAGTGCCTTAAAGTCAGAAAATCTGGGACACAGTTCACGTTCTCCCACGCTTGCGTGATTTACAAGACCTTTATTATTATTATTATTAATTTTTGTTTTTTTTGGGTCTTTAACCACTGATAAAAAGTGCCCTTAAATTGTAGGGTGTGGGTAAAAGTCTTAACTGTGACGTTAACGATTGTTTTTTCTTTTAATAATCTTTTTGCAGGGTACCGTGCAGAAAGCAAGGCGGAATCAGATTCACAGTTAACGGTTTCCGTTACTTCAACTTGGTTCTGGTAACCAACGTCGCGGGTGCAGGTGATATCGTGCGCGTGAGCGTGAAAGGAACCAAGACGGACTGGATGCCCATGAGCCGCAACTGGGGGCAAAACTGGCAATCCAACGCTGTCCTCGTGGGCCAGGCGATCTCGTTTAGGGTCACGGGCAGCGACAGGCGAACCTCAACTTCATGGAACGTGGCACCGCCTAATTGGCAGTTCGGTCAAACCTTCACGGGGAAGAATTTCCGCGTCTAATATTTATATCATCACTGCTTTCCTCTTCTCAGCATTTTCATGTTTCCCGCCTTCAAATTTTTTACTCCTTTATTTTCCCGGAAAAAAAATTGAAGTGAACCGGGGATTTGTGTCAATGTGTTAGGGTTAAAAAGCAAAAGTGGGTCAAAATCAAAATGATGTGATAGCCTAATAGGATTAGATTAAAAAGAAAAAAAGTGACAAAAGGGTGTGGCAACGTTTTTATTTGTTTTTGTTTTTTTGGGGGAGTTTTTATTTGTTTTTTTGGTTTTGACATCTTGTTGGGGCGATAATAGTAAAATGCCCAACTCCTACATAGAAGCTGAAGCGGCTGCAAGAGGGGGGGAAAAAAAGCATGTAGCCCGCAGCTCTGTTTGATGATATTAATATAATTGTCTTAGTGTTTCAATTGTCACTCTTTATTAAGCAATAATGTTAAAATGTTGTTATAACTTCATATGAATAATGATTAAAATGGTTAGTAGAATTCCAAGGAATTGAACATACTGTATGTAAACGAGAAAGATTGAATACAAGTTGAAGAGCTTCGATGGAATTTGGCAGCAAACCATCTTGAAATGGGGAATGCAAATAAATAGATCTAAATCTAATCTAACTACTTGTCGGTGGATATGTTCAGAGTCATTGGTTTGGCACCACGTGCAGCTGTTCTGTGCTTTTTAATTTCTCTCTCTCTCTCTCCTTAATTTTTTTTTGTTTTTAACTCCATGACCAATATGTTAATGTCAGGATTATTGATCATGCTTGCCTGTGTATATAAAGGGATTTATGATGAAAATTATGGGCACCCTCCCAAGTAAACTCTCATAATTAACCCAAGTCTTGTTTGACAAGATGTTCACATTTGACTTCTAAGTTTTATCTTGTGTCTCTCAAAAAGAAAGAAGATAATAAAGAAAACAAAAAGGGTAAGTTTGAGGGTAAAGAATTGGGCGGTGGATCAGTTAGGATAAAGTGTATAATGCTCCAAACGAGGAAAAGATTGTGTCTGTTTGTAAAAGAAAGAGAGAATAGTATATGTATATATCAATATCAATATCAATATCAATATCATCAGCATTTATTCCCTTATCAATTATGTCATAAAAAAATATGAACTTTCGGTATGTAAACAATGGCAAATATGGACCCACCCACTTCTTCACACTTTGATTACATAAGCCCAAACCCGTAGTATGGCAACAAAAAATTCTGTTAGGATATATATATATATTTATATATCTATCTTTTTATTTTTGATTGTTCATTTAACGTATGTCTTTTGTCAATTTTACAAAAAACAATTCAATTAGGGTGGGTATATTACACGACATGAGGGGGGTTTTGCAAAGAACCTTTTACATATGAGATTATGAAGTTTATGGGCACAGTCAATTAACGTGACTTTGAATATATACCAATCTGATCATTTCTTGCCTGAAAATAAGAATCCTAGCTATTTGTGTGTGTTACAACTTGTACGCAAATTTATGTTCAAAGATTTTGCTGGATGCATTTCCTGTGATCGACAAAAACAAAACTATTAAATTGGATAAGGTCTTCAAGGCGGCCATATTACATTGAAGATATTTTTCTCAAAGCCTAATACGCGTTTACTGGGCTTACCCATGAAGCTTGGGCCCAGTACGGTGAGATAAGTATGAAAATAAAAAAGGAACAGTTTCGCCGTCTGTGGGAATCGAACCCACGACCACATGGTTAAAAGCCATGCGCTCTACCAGCTGAGCTAAGACGGCTATTTGACATTATTCACAAATTAAGAATAAATCTCTTCCCACACGTAATTTCTTTTTTAAAACACTAACATTAAAACATATATATATATATATATATATATATATCTACAGGAACCACAAATCATGTAATAATTACACGTTCAGGAGGCCAACTATCCTTGTAAAATAAAAAACTGTTTACAATACCTTAAATTGCTATTAAGGCTTAAATTCTTGACCTCAAATTAGGAGGTGTATAAATATTACCATTTAATAAGGCAATTGGATGCAATTTCTTTCTTTTGTTTAGCATAAATACTTTGAAAATCTGATACTATAGTAGTTAGAAATTTTATTCAGCAGAGGCAACAATACACAGTAATAAAATATAATTTTTAAAAAATTAATAATAATAAAGATTAAGAAAAGGACTATTATCATATTAACAATCAAAATAATTTTTTTTAAAAGAAAGAAAATAAACAAAAATCCTTGAAACTGCCGAAATCTCAATTCTAATTCATCATGTTTTTACTATCTCAACTAAGTTAGTGCAAGTAAATTGGGTTTTGAAGGGTTAAATTAAGAAAGGAAAACTAAAAAATTTGGAGGTAAAATTAGGATTTTGAGAAGATGTACAAGTGCAGAGATAGCATCTGATACGATTGATTAGATCATTAGAACATGATTAATCCGCACCAACCCCAAATGAACACACGAGACAATACCATGTTTACAGACAAATTCAATACATTTGCATCATTAAAGTCTTTTATTAGAATCAAGTAACCCTCCCTCAAAAGTTTCACTCGTATCATGGTTTAGAGACCATATACGCTGCTGTTAGGGGATGACTTCCAATCAAGTACAAGAAGAGACTATCCAGAATACACACACATAATCTTTGTAATTCCATTGACAATATAACATTTGAGTGCATACAAATCAATGAATTGACAATCTATCTGATTTCATTAAACAATCAGATGATCTTCGCTGAAATATACTTCAACTTTATTGTACATGCTCACACTCAGAGGCTAAACTATAAATTGATAGAAGAAAACGTATCCACGAGCAACTGATAAACTTCGCTTCTAAATGTTGGAAGCCATTTAGCAGCATTTGCTTGTTCTGCGAACGGTCATTCCACTTAATGCGAGCATTGGAAGGGCAGTGCAGAGCAGCCTACTATAATCTCCAGAACCAATTCTTTAGCGATGTAACAGAAAGGTCAGAGAACTTATTTCGAGATGAATATATCTACTGCCTGAGAACTCTGTTTGAGCTTAGGAAAAAGTTCTCTTCACCAGCAACTGTGGAGTGCAGCCTTCCTGCAGCCCAACCATTGTTTATTACACGAACAGCAGCTCGGGCTGGGTCCCCAGCCACACGGCTTCCTTCGATTTGTTTCTCAAATCCTGGAAGTCCGCTTGCCTTTCTCTCTTTCCTTCTCCTCTTTTCCTCATCTCTTTCCTTCCTCAGCCAACTCTCCACTGTTCTCTGCAAGTTCAAAATCACACAAATTTAACCAAGAATATTAAAGCACATATCCCAGGATAAAATATTAAACTAAGAACATATACCCATTTCATCATTCAGCAAAACCTATTCACAATCAGTAACCTATAGAAGCCAAGGACTGAAAATCAAAATTCCAAGAGATATGGAAATCTAACCATTAGCGACAATTTGCTCGTCTCCTTAACTTTATCCATTGGCATTGCTAATTGCAACTTCCCACGAGCCACATACACCTGAGAACAATACAGGAGTCTTGATATTGAGAAGGATAGATAGTAACCCATCTAACATCTAGAGTTATTATTACATATTGTAAACAGACATTCTGATGTAGGAACCAAGACATACGATATGTGATGGCCAGTTCTCCAAACCATCAAATATATGGGTTGCGTAGATAATTGTGGCACCACGCTCTTCACATTCCCTGCTCAGAAACCTGAGGAGATCAGCCCTTGCTAGCACATCAAGATCAACTGTTATCTCATCCAGAAGAAGAACCTAGTCAAGGGGAAGGTAGATTGAGATACAATCAAGCAGTGAAATAAACCTTGAGAATATAATATTTCAAGAATTTTCAAGGTGAGACGACAATACATTGAGTGCAAAACATGGAAATAGTACCTTGAAAGGCTTGAGGAGACCCATACAAATTTGAACACGTCTTCTCTGACCATCGGATACCTTGTGCATCCTCCAAGACAAATCAATGTCTAACACCTAAACAACCGAGAAACAAGATACGTTTCTTATATTAGTACAAGTGCACAACCACAGAAATTAATAGATTTCAGGCTAGAAATACAAGAAATTCATAACATGTTACCTTGATCAGTTCAGCCTTCCTCTGTGGATCAATTCCTGCTACTCCAAATATCATCTTCTCAGCCGACACATCCATTTGAATTGGAACCTCAAATCCAGCAAAAGCAACCTCTCGTCTCCACTGCAAAAGCACAGTCAAAATTAAGTAATTAACTAAATTCACTATATGATATCACCTCCACTAATTTTAGGACCTGTTTGAGATTTAGGTATTGTGGGTTAACATACAGCTGTAGCGGAATGGAATGAATAGGTGCTAAATGCAAATGGGTGAGCGACAGATAAACATTAGCAATCAAATGAAATGAGAGCGTTTATCAAAGCACTTTTAACGGTTATACTTTCCAGATTAAGCTCAAGCACAACAGTTACAAACAGACCCTCACTCTCATTCATGCAAAGTTTAGATTCGTTTTGGATCACTGAATTCGATTTGCCTAAGAATTTGGATTAACAATAGACAAAAGATTAAGTTAAACACAGAAAATAAAAAATAAAAAAAGCTAAACTTTAAGTACTTAAGAGAGAAATAAAGGTCTTTAAAAAAATGGAAAAAATTAAACTAACCTCTCCTCCAAGATAGGAGAGATCACCGGACGAGGTCAAAACGGTGTCGTGAAAAGCAGACCTTCCAAGTACTCTCACCATTTCTGGCTCCACCATGTGCTTCCCTCCTATTATCTTTAGTATCGTCGTTTTGCCTATATTTAATCCATTCACAAACATATGATTAAATGAATAATTATAATTTTTTTTTGAATTGTTGTAAATGATTGTAAAATAAAAGAGGGAAAATCGGATGAACCAGCGCCATTGGATCCGACGAGAAGGCAGCGGTCTCCGGCATAGAGAGTGAGAGTGAAATCGTCGATCAATGGAGTGGACCCCGGCGGCGGATGACCGTCGATTCCTGGATACGTGAACTTCAGCCCGTTGATCTCCACCGTTGGTTTTGAATTCTCCATCACAGCCATCTTCACACACCAGCTTCCCGAAATGAACGCACTTATATGTTTTAACTCACCTAACCGCTGCTACCTACATCTGTCACGGAAGAAAAATAACGCGCAACTTTGCCCAATTTAAAGAGTCAACTGAAAATAATAAAGGTATTTATCAAATTAGTCCTTATATTTTGATATAAGTATTTTTTTAGTCTGAAAATTTACGATTTGTATCATATTTGTGTACTTATTGTCTTATCATGGTATTATCCGTTTTCACAAACAAAATTTATCGGATTTGATCTTTTTTTCTCATTATATCGTATCTTTTTGTAAACTTAAAAAATAATTGATAATAAGAATTAAGATTTTTTTTATTTAAAATTACGGCTGCAAGCCTGCAATTATTTTTTTTAAAATTACTGGACATATTGATTTTTGTTTTTTACAGTGGATATATTGATGTTTTAATAATGGAGATGGATGGTGTGTAGTATGTAGGGACTCATAAAATAGATGTGTTAAATCTGTTGTTTAAATATTACCTTTCAAATTACAGGGACTGACTTGATAATTGTCCTCTAGAGAAAGGAGGCTACGTGTAATCACGCATTGATACGAATTATGAAAGCGTTAATCTACGTGGCCCATTGAAGGCCATCAGACGAATTACAAAAGACTTTATCTACGTGGCCTGATAAAGACCGTCAGATTCGTAATATAATTTGTTCATTTTGATCCCGTGAAATTAAAAACAATGAAAAAAGAAAAAAAAATCATTATAAACATTTGAGTCTCACTCTGTTTTTCTTCTTCTTCGTCCTCTTGCTTCTTCAAGTTATCAAATTCCAAGAACACCCTTGGGAATGGCAGCAATTTACAGCCTTTACATCATCAACAAATCTGGCGGCTTGATCTTCTCCAAGGTATACCTTCTTGTCTCCTTAACTGCTTCGTAATCGATAATCGGGAGTATATTTAGTGGAATAATTATTCTTTGTTTAAGAAAATTAGGATTATGGATCTGCTGGGCGAATGGATACGAATGATAGCTTGAGAGTGGCGAGTTTGTGGCATTCGATGCATGCGATCTCTCAGCAATTATCGCCTACCACTGGCTGTAATGGCATCGAACTCCTTGAAGCTGACACCTTTGATCTCCATTGCTTCCAATCTCTCACTGGTACTTTTTGGTTTCAATATGAACACAAATTGATGTTACGTTGTTTGTGTTTTTTTAAGTTTTGGATTAGATGGGCTGTGTTGCATTGCAGAGTTAAAATCTATTTTGTGAATCAAAACTTACTCTTTGACTAAAATTCACAAAAATGGGAGTATATGAATGAAAATTTACTCTATTTTCCTCAATCAAGAATAAATGTTAGGGTTAATTTGTAATTTGGAGAGCCTGAAACTTGTGCAAAAAGAACTAAAATAGGAACAACCTATAGAAAATAAAAGTGAAAGGTAGTGATAGTTGCTACTATCATGTGAAAATTTGAGACGCGCAATCTATGAACTTTCAGAATGTGTATAATATTCCAAAGGCTAAATGGAGAGTGCATTAGGGAGTGATTTTTACGCTATCTAAAGCTAAACTATGAAAATTTGACACTATCAAAGTGAATTAAAATAAAAATCATGATATAGTGAAAAAAAACAAGGGGTTGTGTCTGTAACATACTGCATGTGCATTTGTTACGAGTAAAATTTCAGACATTCAAGCTATGAACTTTTCAAAATGTATTATATCGCCATGATTGAATGTATGGTGTGTTAGGAAGTAAACACTTTCAAATGGTCTGGAGCACTTCCATATCTATTTTGTGGTGTTTGGATTAAATGGACTATGTTTTTGGAAGTAAAAAGCATTTGAAATTCCTTTTGGTGAAGCACTTGATGGTTTCTTTCTAGAAGAAGCTTTGATATGTCCTTTCCAATTTGTACTTCAGGTACTTTTGCTGATTTTTTTTTCAGAAAAGCACTCCTAAACTCACACCTTAATTTACTCTTTTTGGCCTTTGTTTTGATGTCAATTATCAGTTATCACGCCTTTCATCTATATACAAGTGTTGTGACCTGACATAATGGAGGAGTATTGTTTACTAGGGTCTTAAAACAATTTGATTAATTCTTGAGAAAATGAGATGCCTGTGTTGTCAAGAGTTTAAGTATTTTATCCATTTTTCTATGGTGAATGATAAATGTTTCTATTTTCATATACAGGAACAAAATTCTTTGTTGTGTGCGAACCTGGGACTCAGCAAATGGAGAGTCTGTTGAAAGTTATATATGAATTGTACACGGATTATGTATTGAAGAATCCCTTTTATGAGATGGAGATGCCAATACGTTGTGAACTCTTTGACATCTACCTATCACAGGCAGTGCAGAAGGATCGTGTCGCTTTGTTGGGGCGATAAACTGTCCTGGACATATATCTTATGGAATTTTATTCTTCTTCAGTTAACTTGATAAGTATCTTTGCAATAGAAGGTTGATTGGTGGTAGTTTGTGTATGATACATTTGTCTGATATTTACTGAACTCTGGTGTTTGGTTATAGATGATGAAACATGAAAGGTACCTGGATATTTAGTTTGTATTTTGTTTCCACCAGATTAGCCATGACTTCCAGTTCATAACTAAATGGGGTCAAAATTGCCAAATCTCTACTCATGATTTGCTTAAAAATTATTTCCTGCTCATATATGTTCACAGCAGCTGGGTTTTATTTTAAAACAACATCAGGAAGCAAAAGAAATGCGATCCTAATATGCATATGCACTATTCATTCAATACTCTAGTATTATATACATAAAGAAGTGATAATCTGGAAATACATACATTAAATATTGTCACATATGCAATCATGGTTGCATCGTCAAACCCTAGAACAAAGAAATGGTACTCAAATAAGCTAATTTACATTTTCATATAATCTTGTATTCATTTCCACTCTGATTTCGAGCATAATACATATTTGGAGAACTCAGATCGCATCCTTGTGTTGCATGTTCCACAGTCTGAGAGGCGTTCTCCAGATCGCATACTTGCGTTGCATGTTCCACAGTCTGAGAGGCTAAAAAACATTTAACGGACATAAATTGATTAGCCTAAACAACAACTGTACACCGCTCAATCACTGTGTAGAACAATCACTGTTATTCTACACGAGCAAATACTTGAACTCTGTTTATCCCTTCACGCACAACACATTTGAGGGGACAAAAGGAAAAAACTGCATCAAAATTCTTTAAACACGAAGAGGGGAAGCAGAAGGCCTTGGATAAGCGGTTGATTGGCCATTGGAACGAATTTGACCTTTTCTTTGGTGTCCTTTTTGAGCACTTTTTGGTATATTTTTCATCTCCTGAAGCTGTTCTAATTCTTTTACCACCTCATCCACATCTGGCCTGAACTTGGCTTCTATAGATAGGCATTGAAGCGCTAAGGTGGCTGCCTTTTGGGCCTGAGGCAGTGGGTACTGGCCTTCAAGACGAGGATCAAGAACACGAAAAATTCTACGTTTGTTGATCAGGTAAGGTTTTGCCCACTCCACAAGATTGTGTTCTCCAGATGGCCGGTTTTTGTCTATAGCTCGTCGGCCAGATAACATTTCTAGAAGAACAACTCCAAAGCTGTATATGTCGCTCTTGGCAGTCAGATGACCTTCCCAGTAGAAAATGAAATTAATCATCAGGACATAGATACCTCAATTGCATTCAGTATATTCTAACAACAACATATGACTAAATGCAGTTTGGAACACAGCAGAGCTAAACATCGAAATTGACCATTTATCCTCCAGGAGGGGATGGTTGTGGGTTAACTATTCATTTCATGGAAGCACAGCAAATGAATTGAGAGTTGGGGACTTTTCTTTCTCTCTTTTTTCCATTTGATTATTTTAATTATACATATATGAATCTCCCGCGCCAGTGTAAAAGCATCTCTGATAGTGATCTAAAAGAGGTCTGGCAATTTTCGAAAAAATGTGAATACTACAACTTAAGAATATTTTGAAATGATTAAATGCCTTATAAAGCCAAAATAGTAAAAGCAGGCATGAATCTAGGACTTCATAGAAGGAAACAACAGAGATAAGTAGTACCTGTTGCTATATACTCAGGAGCAGCATATCCATAAGTACCCATGACCCTAGTAGAGACATGGCTCTTATCACCAGTTGGTCCATCCCTAGCCAATCCAAAATCAGAAAGTTTTGCATTGTACTTCTGCAAGCATAAACAAGTCAGCAGCAGAGCAAATTAACTCTCTTTGAACCATAAATCTAAACGAATTCAACCAGTTTATAAATGTCAAATAAATATGCAGGCTAAGTTACATACTGAATCAAGCAGGATATTAGAAGTCTTAAAGTCGCGATATATAACTTTTGGTTCAGCATTGTGAAGGAAGGCAAGACCCTTCGCAGCACCAAGGGCAATTTTCATCCGGAGGCTCCAAGAAAGAGGCTGGAAGTGTGACCCCCCTGGTTCAATATCAGTAAAAATGCCTTAATTACATTCTCTACATATATTATGTTGAGGATCTCTGTAATATGCTTCCCCTCTGAAAATTAAATGAGTTAATGCTAAAAGCACCACTATGTAAATAGGATGTAATAAACTTACTCCTAAACAGATGATTTTCCATACTGCCTCGAGGCATGAACTCATATACTAGAAGCCGATGCTCATCCTCTAAACAGTACCCAATCAACTTCACAAGATTAGGATGATGCAACTGCCCAAGATAGTTGATTTCTGTCTGTATGTCCAAAAATATGATTAGAATCAATAATACCCATTTTTGGACAAGAATCAATACCCAGCCACGTAAGAGTGTTACGATGTCAAATGGAATAAGAAGTGGCACCATTTCAGAATTCTATTTAGTTGCAGATATTCTATTTTCTGTTTAAAATAAATATTTCTTTAGATAATGTTATCATTTTTTAAATATTTTATGATTATCTTTCTTTAGATATTATTATAGGATTATCTTTTTTTAAATATTATTATTATCTCCTCAATAGTAATGGTTGCTTGACAGTGTATTTAAAGGACCTGAGCTATCAATGAAAAGGCAAGCAAAAACATTATTAAATTGTGAGATCAGCTCTCTCTTAAACTGAGCTCTCATTGTTACAAGTTATCAAAATAGGGAGAGGTAGGAAAAATTCAAACAAGTCCGCTCCCCGAGTTGAATTCAAAGGCAATCCTGAAGTATCTCGACCCATTACTCGATCCAAAACAAAAGCAGCTAACAAAGAGATATCCTTAAAAGCAATGCAGTAAGTGACTTCTATAACCTTATCATTTCCTAAAAACTTATTAAAAGCTTAATGGCCATTACACTTTCAGTAGTTGATTGTACTGGTTGATTCATAGAAGGCAATGAAAAACTTATTAACATCCACTCATTTATAATAGAACCCTCATATCCTTAGATTCAGCATTTGGTAAGGAATGTAAAACTATGGTGTAACGTTAAGCATTATGAATCATAGATATAACGCCTCCAAATTGACAAGTTGAAGCTGGTTGTTGAAAAATAGTAGAAACTAGAGGAGCCAAATTTAAACTTACCAGCCATTCCTTGTGACCCTGAAACCCTTCTTGGTTAAGCCTCTTCACAGCAATCACTATGCCAGAACCAGGCCTGGTAGCTGTAAGTGAATGCTCATCGACCCATCCTTTGAAAACGGAACCAAAGCCACCTTCTCCTAAAACACTATCAGGTCGGAAATTTCTGGTGGCTGTCTTTAGGTCACTGAAGCTGAAACTCTTTAAATTTGATGACTGCAATATCTCACCCTCACTTCGTGGGGTTTGAGGCAGGGAAAATGAAGATACATAACCGCTGGAACTGCTTAAACTCCTTCTGTCTCTGCTGACATTCTTAGAATTCACTTCTGCAGGAAAAAGTAAATGTAAAGGGTCTACAAACATTACAACCAAAATGTTTAAGTAACGAACAACAACGCCAAGTTGCCGACCAATTATCATCACACAGACTCAATAATGATAAGAAAAGAACACAAGATCGCTCCACAAAAGCAAAAAGTGAAAACAGAAAATTATAACGCCCAACCACAGAAGAATAACGCATCGAGGTGTTTATTCTGCTCCACTATTCAACACTAAAACTCATTGCAACAGCCAATACTCGCAATTATGCCACAGAAATCCTTCAATAATAACTTAATTAATCAGCTTGATCTTCTAAAACCATATAATTTCAGTACATCAAACTCTGATTCCAAAGAAAATAAGAAACCATCATCCATATTACAAAACTTCACCAAATTACCCTCATAGAATCAGCAAATGAAATGTTGTAGAAAACTAAAACGTTCTTAAACAACCATCAAACCCATCTACAAGACCAATTAACAAACAAGTATGTATTGATCAATCAATTAAGTACTGAGCGGTCCAAATGAATAGAATACTTAAAGATCATAATTCATTAATCAACAATTCAAACAACAGTTCACTAACATAGAACAAGAAAAATACCCGTATGAGAAGGACTCTCAGCCTTGATCCGGTTGCTCCAGCAAGCTCCCATCCAGACAGAACAAAGCAAAACACAGCACACAGATCTTCTCTAAAAAAAAATAAACTTTTTTCTTTTATTCAACACAATAAGCTGAACCCAAAACTCCCAACAAAACAAAAGATCACTCCCAAGTTAGAGATATTCTGGGTTCTGCTCTTCTTTTTGCACTTTATGGGTGGATTTGGCTTGAATCCTGGATTATTAAGCTAACACACGAAAAGGGTATCAAAAAGTGGTCTAAATTTCTCTATTTTTGTTAACCTTTTTAGACTTTTAAGCCAAACCAAAGACAGTTGACTTGTCTTTTGTCAGTCCAACGAACAACCATGGATTTTTAAAAAAAAATCCTGTTTTTATTTTTTTAATATTACATTTTTTTGTTAATTAGAGTTTGGAAAATAGAAAATCGATGTTTAATTACGTGATTAATAATGGGTAATGACATGCTTCCCATTATCTGATTATTATTGCTGTCTATTTCTTCGGCTGCAGTGAATCTGAACCGTTGGATATGGATCCCATTTTAATGATTATTAATGGAATTTTAGTAAGATTCTCAATGATTAGTCAAAATCTATTACTTGCCTTTTGGTCACATGTAGAAAGTGACAAAACAAGCATACGCTTAGATCATGTGCACTCTCTATCCACCGTTGGATTGTTCACCTGTGATTTGGTCGTATAGTTTTTTTTATAATAATTTTGTTTATACTTTTCTTATCAGCGCACAAAAAGAGACTAATCCAAATAAATAAAAGGAAAAAAATATTCGTTGACTGGAAATTGATGCAAAAATAGAAACACTCTGTGTTTTTAATGATTCTCTTATTTTTTAATTAAACCAAAAAATATATATATATATAAAGATTGGTATTTCAATTTGGAAAATTTAAATTGGAGATGCTGACAGAACGATCATTACTAGTAGTAGGTTTGGTGGTACCATGTATGATTATGCAGTGCTACCTACCCATACATGGATTCATGCAATGCACTAAAAATCAAAATTTTTGGGCCACGTCTTAGCGTCCCAACGACCCTCATTTCCACGAAAGATTAGGTTCCCACGTCCGGCACAAATTCGCAGGATTTGGAGAAAATAATATTAGTAATATTAATAGAGTAGTAATACACTTTATCTTAATTTTTTTTTAAAAATTAATTATTAAATAATAAAATAAAATAATATTCTTGTTGTAATGTTTATATAAATACAATTAGACCTTCACAAATATTTGTAATTTCTTTTTTATGATAGTCCTTGTGTATCCCTTTTTTTAAATACAAATACGATTTTAAATTTTACAGAGTTATAATAACTATCAATAATTACAATTATAGTTATCAATAATTATAACTAGTAAATAATCAATATCTGCCTTCTAAATTAACAATCAATCAGTAACTGTAACTATATCATAAATACTGGAGATCAATTAATAATTACAACTGCCTCTTAAATACCACATAAATAAAATGTAAGTTTCAATACTCAAAGAATTATTATAATTATCAATAATTATAATCGTTATTATCAATAACTACTAGGGGTGGGCAAATCCGGTTCGGTTCGGTTTTTAGTGTGAACCGAAAACTGAACCGAGCCGGTCGGTTTTTGAAAAATAAAACAGAACCGAAAAATCAAAAACCGAACCGAACCGAACCGGTTCGGTTCGGTTCGGTTCGGGTTTTGGTTTTTCGGTTCGGTTTGGGTAGGTTCGGTTCGGTTCGGTTCGGTTCGGTTTTATAATTTTTTTAATTTTTTTTAATTTTTTTTTTAATTTTTTTTAATTTTTTTTTAATTTTTTTTTTAATTTTTTAATTTTTTTTTAAATTCGGTTTTTTCGGTTCGGTTCTCGGTTCGGCCTTCCAAACCGAAAACCGAACCGAATTTTTCAGTTTTTAAAATAAAAAATCGAAAACCGAACCGACCAAGAGAAAAACCGAACCGAACCGACCAATTCGGTTCGGTTTTTCGGGTCCGGTTCGGTTTTTCGGTTTTTTGCCCACCCCTAATAACTACAATTATCAAATAATCAATAATGACCTCACAAATTAACAATCAATCAATAATTGTAACTACCTCCTAAAGATTATAAGTCAACTAATAATTACAATTACCTCTTAAATGTTGAAGAAATGTAAACTCTCAATCTTCTGCTAGGGTTTAATGAAAACTCTTAATTTTTACCAAGGTTCAAACATTTAATCTAAATTAAGGATTGTACAAACTTTATCGATAAGGCAAGCATTTAGGTGTTTCTGTATCCCATTTCTTAAAGCTTAGTTTTATTTAAGAGAAAATGACATTGAACCACCTATGTTTTGGTAAAAGAAACGGTTTTCTTACCCTATTTTAAAATTATCTATTTATATCACTTGCCATTAATTTTTCTGTTAAAATTAAGAAAAATAAGGACAATAAAGTATTTTATTTATAAAAGACAAATGGCACAGTTTAAAGGGATTGACCAACATTGATCAATCTTTTGATCGATATTGACCGTTGATTACAGGCTATTAACTAGTGTTGACTGTCAATTATTGACTGTTAACCAGCGATCGATGATAAAAATTATTAAAATTAATATTATTAAACTTAAAATTTCGTGATTTACATGATTATGATTTTTTTAATTAATAGAATACCATAGAGGTGTCAAAAATAAAGAGAATATGATGAGGGATGGTAGCCATTGCTGTTTACCATCAAACGGTGGGATGGTGGCGTGATTACCGTCCTACAGTGGTGGGGCCATAGCCACCACTGTTCGTTGCTAAACGATAGGACAATGGCGTGCACTACCCCTACTATTGAATAAATCGACGATCAATCTAACTAATAGTGGCATTGCACACCACCGCCCCACCGTTTGACGCGACCGCCATCCCACGATGGTGGATGTGGCTAACGGTGGTGGTCGTCCCCCCTCTCATCAATTTTCTCCATTTTTTGCACATTTACGATGCTTCATTAATAATAAAAAAATTTATTATCACGTAGATCATGAATTTTTAAATTTGATGGTGTCAATTTTGATAATTTTTATCATCGGTTATCGATTAATAGCCGATAATCGATAGTCAATATTAATCAATATCAATCAACGTTCGGTTAATATTAATCTATTATTAATCAAGAGTATTATAATAATTGTAATATATTTTATCTATCTTAAAAAAATTAATAATTATAAATAAGTAATTTTAAAATTAATGTGAATAAATTATCATTTTCACCAAAATACGATATTGAAATAATTTTTACCCTTTATTTAGTTATCACGAATCATCTCGGCCTTGAACTTGATGTAGATAAAGCCGATAATGGTCGTTTGTTCACGAAAGCATGAAATGAATTATTGGGGTGGATTTGACAGTTCAGCATCTAAATCAGAGAATTGATAGAAAGTTTAATTATTTTTTTTCCTTTGCTTGTATAACTACCCGGGCTTCGACCTTGAATCATCTATGAATACTCTGTAATTCCGGTCAGTTTATTATGATATGATATTAGCTTAATTACTAAATAGAAGTTTAAGAGACTTCAATTACAACCCTCGTTCATTCTGAATTGATAGGGAAAACAGAATATGTAATAAAATGAAATGTAGATGCAAAATCGGGGTTGAGGTGGTGACTCTAGCATACTCCAATCTTATGCTTTTGATTGTTTTTTTCTTTTTTCTTTTTTCGGGATGCTAACACTCCTAGTCAGATAATTTGTTATAATTGGTTAGAAAATTAAAGTTTTTTTAAATTGAATTATTTATTAACTTCTTCTTTTTTTGAAATATCTCGATTAATTTTTACAGTCTAAAATATTATATTAAGTATTTACTTATTTAATTTTTTTTCTTATTTTACTCTCAACTTATATAATTTAATATATATATTTTTTAATATAATAATTTTAATGATAATTGAAAATTGAAAATTAAATAATGATTACTAATTTTAGATTATAAATTAAGGAAATTAAAAATAAAAAAATTAAATTAATAAATTAAAACTATGAAAACCACCATAATATAATACTACAAATCATCAAACTATTATTCCAACAATATTACCTATCACTAAACTATCGTCTCAATAATACGATCCATCATTAATTTATCGCCCAATCATAAAAATTCACAAATACCATCGATGCCAGAGTTTTTTTTTTTCTTATCTTTATTCGGTGAATTCATCAAATTTGATAAGGACGACATGGTCTTGATTGATAATATGTGCACTCTCACCTGAATTAATTCTCTTTTCAATTAGGTGGAGACGCCACTTTCTTAATCTATTGATTCCTTTCAACACCTTGGAATGTAGGCGTTGGTAAGCGTGAAAAGGTTAATAAATTAAGGTTAGTAGGTTAAACAAGGGTTTGAGATCAAATGTTGTTCTTGCAAAAGCTTTTCAATGGATTAGGGTTTAGGGAATGAAAGATATATCATTAATTTAATATTATTTTTATATTTTTAATGTAAAATTTATAACATTAATTTATAATGTTATAAAAGATATTTTGCCTTTTTAAATACGTAAAAAAATAGATATTTATTAAGTAATTTAACAAATATATACATATAAATAATGACTATACAATCATAATTTACGCTCACAAAATCTTAATGTGTGTGAAAAAGCCCATCACTAGACCCAAAAGGGATTGATAACTTACTATTTAACTCCAAAGTCCAAACTTGAAAATGTCGAGATTACTTTTACACAACACTCTCGATATTCAAAATCACTTATGATTATTTCAAATAGGATATTTATTAATCAATTTTGGCACGATTTTTAATTTTTAAAAGGTTTAAATTCAAAATTTAAAATTTTTTAAGGTTATATTATAAAATATTGCTTTTCATTCCCACAAACATTAATCATAATTGATTTTTAATATTTGTTTTGAATGAAGTGGTCAATCTACATCAATCTTGAAATATGTAAAGAAAATAATTGTTATCAAAAAAATAGATTGAACTAGATAGACAAATCATTAGCAATAGTCTCAACACAAATATTTTTGTTAACAAATTATACATATGTGAAAATAAAAATATAAAATATTACAACTCTTGTAGTTATACATGTCATGGTTCAAACTCAAATGTTAAGATATATCACATTAAAAGAATTCCTATGACTCAATCTTGAAATATGTGAAAAAACAATTGTTATTAAAAAAAAATGGATTGAACTAAACAGACAAAATCATTAGCAACAGTCTTAACACAAATATTTTTGTCAACTCAACCCCTAATCAATATGATCATGGTAGAGGATTTGTTAACATGACTAGTTATGATCTGATAAAAGTTATGCCCAACCAACTTATTTCAATTATATTTTATTACGTAATTTTTTTTCCCTTCATTTTGATTGATTCTATTGAAAGAAAACATCTTCATACCATATAAACATAATTCACATCTTGCCCATCTATTTTATCATTCATTTTTTTAACACATGGGTTAAAATTTAATTATACTAATTGCCTACAACGAAGGCTTGCACTTTTTTTTTAACTAAAAGAAAGATTTTTGATAAGGGCAGATAGAAAATGAGATAATAAATTGAAAGTTAATCTCTTGTATTGATACCTTCGTAAGTTGTACATGTAGTCTTAGTATATGTACAACTTATCCTTAGTTATAAACTTATCTTTAGAATCTTCAAATCAATGTCATTGAGTTAGTTAACTAACTTAACTAATTTATTGTTAAAGCTGCTTGTCCTTCTTCATCTATATCAGTTTCTCTAACATCTCCTCTCAAGTTGAAATGTGAAGAATGAACATTCAATTTGTTCTTGAAGTAGTAGAATTTATGTCATGCAAGTGGCTTAGTAAAAATATTAGTTATTTGTTCTGCTGAGGGTTGATGTTGAATAAGAATTTCCTTGCTGGTTACTTTATCCCTAATAAAATGGATGTTAATTTCGACATACTCTATTCTTCTATGATGAATTGGGTTTGTAGCCAATGCAGTTGTACTAGAGTTGTCACATAGAATAGTTACCAATGAACTAATGATTCCATGATGAATTGGGTTTTCATGGCTTGAAACCATCTGTCATCTGTAATTGCATCCTTTACAGAAGGAGTATTAGAAACTGAGTGGCAAATAACAGTAGAATATGATGGAATCATAGTTAGGAATGTTTTTCGTTTAAAGATGCCAACCTTGCCTTTAGTAGTCATTGAATGTAAAGGTGTTAGAATCTTTTTGGGCTGTGTTTATGGGATTATTGGTACCACGGATGATGGTTCTGAGATTTTAGTATTCACTAGTATTAAGAGAAAAAGAAAGATTATATTGCCCTGGTGATTGTTAAAGATCAGAAGGTTTTGAAGTAGTGAATAGTATTCTTGAACTATCTATCTCTGAACTTTGTTAAGTGTTGATAGGCACTACTGTGTGATATATCACTTGAGGAAACCGTGACTGATATGATTGTGTTGTGATGAATTTAGTTAGGACTTATTTCCAAAACTAAGATCAAATCTAAAAGGAAATTCTTGTTCATTAAATATTACATTTCAAGTTATGTAAACTCTTATTGATTTATTCAAACATTTGTATCCCTTGTGATTATTACTATATCTTATAAAGACACATCTACTAGTTCTGAATTATAGTTTAATGTTGTTATAAGGTCTTAGGATAGAATAACATACATAACCAAATACTCTCAAGAACTTACAATCAGGCTTGACTTGGAATAATCTTTGAAATGAAGATAAGTAGTTTAAAACAATGGTAGGTAATCGATTTATGCTATTGTTTCAATGGCTTTCCACCTAAATTTCTTTGACATTCTAGCTTGTGACAGTAGTGTCAATGCTATTTTTAGCAAGTGTGTACATTTTCTCTCAATTTTTTCATTTTGATGATGTATATGTGGACAAGAATGTTTAAAGACGATACCTTGTTATTCAAGTTATTTGTAGAGTAGTCTAAATATTGGAACTGGTGCTTACCTGCCATTCTAATATTGTATGAATATTAATTATTTAATATTTATACAATAAATTTTTTGACTAAAATAGTTAATATTAAATATATAGTCAGATGCTTATCATATTTCAAACATTATATGATCTGAAGGAGTTCAGATTTGGTCTAAAAGAGTTTTGACCAGGGTTAAGAATTAGCAGCACAGAGAGTTATAAGTGCTAAGAGTTAGCACTACTAAGAGTTAGTAGGTTATAACAGTTAGCCAGATCTAAGGAGTTAGATCCTTATCTGAAATGGGACAAAGACCTGGGGGTATGTTAGGAAATGTCAATATACAAGTATGTTCTTAAACCCTATGTTCCTGATCTATTTTCATCGATGCGGTTGATTGATGCTATAGTAGCTAAGCAATATACAAGCGCACGCTATTGTTAGGGTCGATACTTACGTGTCATCCCTGAATGTACAAATACTTGTGCATTTACACAAGTGTACATTTCCATTAAATTGCTAATACCCATTTATATGGTATTATGCATGTAACGTTACAGACATTGTACGATCTGAAGGAGTTCACATTAGATCTAAAAGAGTTTAGATAAGGGTTCATAGTTAGCCATGTTGAGAGATATAAATGCTAAATGTTAGCACAGTTAAGAGTTAGCTGGTTATAATACTCAGCAGATCCAAGAGTTGGAGCCTTGTCTGTAATGAGATATAGATCTGGGAATATACCAGTAAATGCATAGTTACAAGAGTTGCAATCGGGTGCCAGGAAATGCTAATTGCGCAAGTATGTTCTCGAATTATTGTCCCTGATCTATTTTTGCTGATGCAGGTCTGTCGGTGAATACCCTTTTATATAGATCAGCATATGTTGTACCTATAGGATATAGATGGTCATTCCTAGCCGACCGTGAGTTTGGAGCTCGTATTGACATATGAGTACCCAATTAGGACTAGATATGGGTGTGAGTTGTCAACCATTATCTTTATTTTATTTTATTTTTATTTTTAATTTTATTTTTATATTATATTATTATATTATATTTTTATATTATATATATAAAGAGAGAGAGGTTTGAAATTGAAAATTTAAATTGGTGTGTTTTTGTTATGGGAAATGGAGAAGAGAGAAACGGAAATTGAAGAGAAAGAGAAGAGAAAGAAAAGGAGAAGAAAGAAAAAAAGGAAGAAGTAAAAAAAGAAAAAATGAAATTGTTTCATTTTTTTTCTATGCTTTCATTTAGAGCAATTGTGAATTACTTCAAATTCTTCATTCCTTATCCTTTTGGAGAAAAGGATAAAAACACACACCGACCATTTTGGAGTTTAAGAGTTAAACCCAGTGTTGCGTATAAGGCTGTTGTTCTAGCTCACCAAGCCCACCGTGTTAGTGACTAGAATTACCTGCGAGTTAGTCTTCATGCGGACTCCGAAAAAATAACGTTACACGTTGAGGTGAGTTATCTATACTATTAATATATTAATGTGATTAATATATTTTATTTATTGTGTTTATTGTATTTACACGCTTTCACCGCGTAGAATATGTATAAGATACGTATTTTAGGCAATAGACACAATTGCACATGCACACATCCACATGTATTAGATCCTTCGCCAACAAAATGGTATTAGAGCTATTTAGGACATATATGGGTGTTGTTTGAGTGAATGGATGCAAAAGGCCCAGTGTAAATGGCGTATTTCAAGTGTTAAAACGGGTATGCCAAAAGGGAAGTACTGGGCGCTACAGCGCTAGGGGGCTGGCGCCGCAGTGCTGGGGGTTCGACCTCCCAGCGATGCAATTCCAAGCTACGGCGACATACTGTTCACTTGAACAGTAGCACATGAACGGTATTTTTACTGTTCATAGCTACATTGGTTTTTATCAGTGTTTTGATCAGTGTTTCAAAATTAATTTTGCATGTGTAGGTTTATGAGATGTAGTAATAAAAGTTATCAGTTTACATTATAAATTAGGGTTTATGAGATGCAGTGATAAAAAGTTATCGGTCTGCATTATAAACCAGAATTAATTTTTCTATGCTGGTAACCACAATGGAAGCCCTACTGGTAGGGGTTAGTTATGCTTGCATAGAAAAATTAATTAATTGAGAATCACCTTCTTAAGATAATGGAGACCAAGGATATAAAAATATCTTTTAATCAGATTAAAAAATATTATATTATGAGATAATATTTTATTCTGATCCGTCTTATCAATACGGTGTTAGACGAGTCATGTTGGTCTTTTTCCAATATTGCTACACTGTGAAGGACTTGGTCGGTTGGGCTTGAACTATACCGGTTAAACATGAGATGAGAGAAATAGATGCAAAAATATTGCCCAATATTGCTACAGCGTGAGGGTAGTGTCGGTAGCATATATTTGATCATTAACAAGTTAATCTAGAATACACTTATCCAATATTGCTACAACGTGAGGATAAGGTATATTTAGGATCAAGTCGTAAGAGTTGCATGAGATGCAATTGACAAGTGTTGTCTACCTGTTGGGTTTACAAATGCCAATATTGCTACAGCATGAAACCCAAGTAAATTTCAATGGGATCTACTTCCCGCAGTATAGTTTAAAAAGTTTAAACTATTGTCTTCCCGTTTGAGAGATTGTCGGGATTATGTAAAACAGTGGGAGGGCGTTTTAAATCGAAAATATATAATTAGTATACTCATGATTTAAAACGTTCTATTAGCGATTTAATGAGTATTCCGCTTACATCTCCCATAAGTTTGGTCTGTTAAGAATAATGGCCACTACGAACTAGTTGGTGTGCATAGTTAATGTAGTCCAACTCTATAGTACTAGGAATTACTCTGACCGATGAATGAATTTAAGAAATGTTTCGAATTCATAAAATTTTGGATTTATTGTTAATCAGAGTTTGCTGTTAGGAAATTCTGATAACGTTTTTAGAGGATTTAAATAGAGAGTATGTGACCTTCTTTATTCTGGGTCCTTCATCTTCTACTCCAAGTATAATTGGTGGGATCAGATGTGTAAGGAAAAGAAGATGAGGCAGATACCAATGATAAATCCTCAGAGGCAACATTTATCCAAAGATCAATAAGAGAGCGAATAGATGAAAAGTGTTTCCAATAAAGTAAGGTTGGGTGTTGGAAATTCCTATATCCTAGAAGCCTTATAATTATCAAGAAGACTCCCCATAAGTTTGTGTTTGACAAACATAGACATTTCTAAGGCATTTGATGCCAGTTCAAGCTAGGTATGTGATACTGCATGTCCTTCTTAAATCTGCAATATGTTGCAGGGATTGAGAGAAACTATAATGTAATAGTTTGTAGAAGTAAAGTTGAGAGTAAGAAATGGTGATTTCTTGCAGGTCCAAGTTGTTGGACAGCTTGACTTACTTCTTGTATGTAATCCAATAGTTGTATTACATAATAAGTATGATGTTTTATTAACTAAATGTCAGTTAATAAATAGACATTATATACAATTAGAAATGTATATATATCGGAATCCTTAAATGATATGGAGCTATGGTATATAAGTTTAGGTCATATAAGCGTAAAACACTTATCCATCTGGTTAAGAATGGTTGGATTCCCAATCTGACCATAAAGACTTAACCAATTTATGAATAATGTATTCACGGAGATGACCAAATATACCAGAATGTACATCACATCCATTCAATTAGATCGAGATTGTGAGTACATTAACAACAAGTTTTTCGTTTGTTTAAGGAAGAATGAGATTCTCTCTTATTATAGTCCTCCAGGTAATCCATAGCACAAAGATGTTTTGGAGATAAAGAATCGTATTTTATTAGATATGGTTCGATTGATACTAAGTGTTACTGATCTATATCTGTGAGAATCTGCTCTAAATATAGCTATTTATTAAGTCGAGTTCTATCATAAGCTATTCATTCCATTCCGTATGAGATACAAATAGGAAGGAAACCGTATCTTAAATGAGTTAAGACTTAGGGTTGTCTTGGTTACGTAAGAGTTACGCAACAGGGTATCTTATTTTGTAAGAGTTACTCAACATGATAAACTAGCACCCAAAGAGGTACAAGTATAGCTTCATTATGTATCCTATGAATACAATAGGATACTAGCTATATGAGTCTGAGAAGAGAAATGTGTTTATTTCTCGGTAAACCACTATTCTAGAAAAAGAGTTTCTCATGAATCGTGAGAATCATAGAAAAATTGAATTTGGTGAAATTAATCTAGAAATCAATGAACCAAGGATGGAAACTCGGGCTTTATTAAGCAGTAACCTTTTAGCACACTTTCCAAATAGGTCGGAAAGGATGTCTAGGTCACCTTTTAGGTATAGATGATACCTGAAGGTGAACTTAGAGTTTTATTGGTAGAAGAAAATCATCATTGACCTATAGGAAGTTGATGTCAGACATCAATTCGGGAAGCAGCAAGAAGCCATGGAAACAAAATTAACTCTATGCATCAGAATTAAGTTAGGGACTTGGTTAAGTTACTCATGAAAATTGTTCTCATTGGTTGTAAAGGGTTTACAAAGAGGTAATGGGAGCCAGATGTAAAGTAGAGACCTTCTAGGCCTTATATTGGTTCTAGAAAGGAAATTCTCAGTGATCTGGGATCAACTAAGAGGAAACCTTGGACAAATATTGATGCTAAAGTCAATTAGTATTTTGTTGGCTTTTGCAGCATATTATGGCTTTGAAGTTTGGCAGATGAGTGTAAATAAAGGCATTCCGGAATGGATATCTCGAGTAAGAGATATTCATGGAACAACTTTAAGATTTTACGTCCAGCCAGACTTCTGGTCTAGTGTGCATGAAAGGTCAGTGGGAACAAGATAGTCTTTGTGATGCTCTTTGTTGATGACATACTGGTCATTGTGAATAATGACAGTATGTTATAATAGGTCAGAAGAGACTCGTAAGAATTTCTCCATAAAGGATTTAGGAGAGGCTTCTGTTATACTAGGTATAAAGTTTTATAGAGATAAAGCTAGGAAGTTGATAAGACTCTCCTAAATTATTTCACATCAATAGCGTCTAAAAGGGTACAGTTTGTTAACTATGAGATAGTTAACGTATCTTTTGGCCTGGTGTTCATCTTTTGAGGAGAGTATCTCTTCAAATAAAAGATGAGAAAGTTAGAGTGTCTGACACATCAGATACATCATCTCTTCAGAGCTTGATGTATGTTATGATATGTTTGAGACCTGAGATCAGTTTGGCTGTAAGAGTTATGAGCCAAGTTCAGTATGATACAGGTGACCACCATTTGATGGTAGTCAAATATATCCTGAGGTACTTTGAGGGTACAAAGGATAAGTTTCTCAAATATAGAGAAAGTAACTTACAAATGAGAAGATGCACGAAGTCAGACTTCAAGTTTGACCTAGATGATAAAAAGTCTACATCTGGAAATGTGCTAATTCACATTAGTACTAGGAGAGTTGGAATAGTACCAAACTGGGATTCACTGCTAATTCAGATTGGCGGAGTGGAAGCGGTAATGAGAATTTGTAGGTTTGTCACTAGCATTGGAAGAGTTCTAAAACAGATGGATCCTATCCTATAGTTTGTGATAAAACTAGGCCATAGTACAAGCCAAGGTGCCAAGAGAACACCCGTACTCTAATCATATTGAGAGGAGTCTCATATGACTAAAAGAATTTTGGCTAAAAGAGATGTGATTATTTTGAGAAGTATCCTATAAATAATTTAGCGGACTCACTTTCTAAGGCCATGACTTCATAAGTGCTTATGAAACACGTAGAGTCAATGAGTATGACATACCATCAGGAATGGCACTAGAGCAAGTGGGAAATTGTTATGGTCGATGCTACGTGTCATCCCTGAATGTACAAATACGTGTGTATTTACACAAGTGTACATTCTCATTAAATCGCTAATACCCATTTATATGGTATTATGCATGTAACGTTATAGACATTGTACGATCTAAAGAAGTTCACATCAGATCTAAAAGAGTTTAGATAAGGGTTCATAGTTAGTCACGTTAAGAGATATAAATGCTAAATGTTAGCACAGCTAAAGGTTAGTTGGTTATAATACTCAGCAGATCTAAGAGTTTGAGCCTTGTCTGTAATGGGACATAGACTTGGGAATATACTAGTAACTGCATATTTGCAAGAGTTGTAATCGGGTGCCAAAAAATGCTAATTGCGCAAGTATATTCTCGAATTATTGTCCCTGATCTATTTCTGCCGATGCAGGTCTATCGGTGGATACCCTCTTATATAGATCAGCATATATCGTACTTATAGGGTATAAATGGTCGTTCTTAGCCGACCGTGAGCTTGGAGCTCGTATTGACATATGGGTACCCAGTTAGGACTATATATGGGATAGACTCACGAAGGCCTCCGATAGACGTCTTATGTAAGCTGTCAATGGATGGTTCTCTCGAGTTGAGTAGTATACGTGGTCCTTAGACCTGAGTGCCATGGTGGGCTTGTAAGTGATCCACCATACTTTGATTCCACACATGTCACAGACTTTTCATGGTGTGACCGCTGGGTATGGTCCGATGCTTATGGAGTCCGGTGTGTACAGATATAGGATCTGTCATCTCGTATAGGGAGTTAAATATCCGGATGTTTTGAGACTGTATCTCAGAAAGTCTTGTGGCAATAAGCAATCATCTCGAGAAAGAATTTCGCCAGGGTAGAACAATATGGTAAAAGAGTTTGTGCATATTATTCAGTGAGATACAAGTCTGGAGATAAGATATGGATGAGCACTAGGGGATTTGATTGTGATAATCTATATCTTCGCACATCCAGGATATCATGACGGAAGGACTATACATATGCGTTGTAACCTCAACTTGCATGGTTCAATGCGCTGATTTGTATATCTGTGACTTGTGCGTGGGGCATTGCTCACGGACTCATAGAATAGTTCCATTTGACGAATCGGGCGTAGGACCTAGGGAGTTCCGCGATATGAAGTGTACTCGTTGTGCATTGGGCAGCGTACCAGATTAAAGTGTTTAATCTAGCAATATTCAGTACTACTACAGAAATACGTGCGTGTCTGTATTTAAGTGTTAAATATAACAATTAGTCAATAATTGTTATTTACTAATTGTATAATGACACGTGGCGTATTGTGGACCCTCGGTTGAGTTTACCCAAGTGCGAGTTTGGTGAGACCCATTAGGGAGTAAACTTAGTAACTATTTATGAGGGGCAAAATGATCATTTCATACTTTAATTATTTAATAATTAAATAATCAAAATATCTCTCTTATTTTATTATATAATATATTAATAAAATATATTATTTTATTATATGATATTATTTATATAATATTATTATATTAGATAATGGGTGTAAGTTGTCACCCATTATCTTTATTTTATTATTATTATTATATTATATATTATATTATTATAATATATATATATATATAGAGAGAGAGAGAGAGAGGGGTTTGAAATTGAAAATTTAAATTGGTGTGTTTTTGTTATGGGAAATGGAGAAGAGAAACGGAAATGGAAGAGAAAGAAAAGAAAAATAAAATTGTTTCATTTTTTTATGCTTTCATTTGGGGCAATTGTGAATTGCTTCAAATTCTCTATTCTTTATCCTTTTGGAGAAAAGGATAAAAACACACACCGATTATTTTAGGGTTTAAGAGTTAAATTCAGTGCTGCGTATAAGGCTGCTGTTCTAACTCACCAAACCCACTATGTTGCTGACTAGAATTGTCCGCTAGTTGATCTCTATGTGGACTCCGAAAAAAATACGTATATAACGTTACACGTTGATGTGAGTTCTCTCTACTACCAATATATTAATGTGATTAATATATTTTATTTATTGTAATTCACACGCTTTCGCCGCGTAAAATATGTATAAGATATGTATTTTAGGCAATAAACACAATTGCACATACATACACCCACATGTATTAGATCCTCCGCCAACAGCTATCGTATCAAGTAATATAGGATTTTAAGTCCAAGTATCGATCCCACAGGAACTATGCGATCTAATTCTATAAATCAAGTACTAAAATTATACCTACTTAACTTTTATTTAGAAAACTAAAACTTGAAATTTATTTAACTAATCTAATTCTATTAATTAAACTAAACAAAAGTAAAAGATCTAATTCACAAATAAAGATAATCTGAGGTATTTACTCATCTCCTAATATTTCATTGAACTCATTAACCACTTAGTTAATCTCTTATTACCAATTGATTGGCTTAGACACTAATCTCATCACAAGTCTCTGTTGATGGTCAAGTGACTATATTATACATTATAACAAACACCTATATATTTATGGTAATCAAATTAGAATTTAATTCATTAAGATCAAGTCTAAATTATATCATACATGCCACCTATGTATATATCTATCTTAGATGGAACTCATAGTTGTTACCCTATGATCATGCATCAAACTATTATAGACTAAACACATGAATTCATTTGTCAAATTTATTATGGTTCCTCAATCATTCAAAATATTGATCAGGTATAATAAAAGCATTAAAATACAAGATAGAATAAATCAAATGAATGTATCAAGTCCATAAACTAAAAATTAACACAATTTAAATCTCATACTAAGTTCACATAGTCTAACCCTAGATGGATAATTTAGCTCATCATAAAATTAAAAGTATCAAACCAATTCATAAAGATCAACAAGAATAAGAACATAATGATAAATAAAAAGAAGAAAAATTAATCAAAGTGACTCCTTGATGTACTTTTCCCTCAATCTTGACTTGAAGCTTGAATCTTGATCTTAGTTCTTCAATCTTTGGCCTTTATCTTTGATTTTGTGTTGTGAATTCTTTTTTTCTAAATTTTTGCCTTTTTTTCTCCTCCTCAATTAGAGTTTTTGGCCTTCTATTTATAGGTTTATGTCTTTAAATTACTATTTATGAGTTACTGTAGCTAAATAATATTCATGTGTGTACTGTTCACTCGATATTATTCATCGCCACCCGCGCCACGGCACTGACTCCTGGGCGCTGTGGCGTTGAGACATTATTTTGGCCGCGGCGGCGTTGGGACTGTAGCATATTACTATAGCATGTACTGTATCAATCACTGTAGCGATTTGATATTTTTAGCCTATTTTCATTAGAGTTTCGACCCTATTTGCTCAATTGAGTTCAAACCTACAAAAATAATAATAAAATACATCAACAGCAAAATAATTTTAATTTCTATAAACAAATAATAAGTTTGGAAGATGGAAAAATTAGACTTAATGAACCCTTATCAGCGGGTCTGTTGATTAATCCCTTTTATATAGATCTGTCACGTCCCAGACTCAAAAGATCTGATATACGACATCACTTACATTCATTCAATAATATATAAACATTCATTCTTACTATTTTTTTTCTTCAGAATTATAACAATTGAATTATGACTGGGACAATTAGTAAACCGGACATACGTAAAATTTTCTCAGAGATTAACACTCTACTACGTCACTAGTAGCAACTTTGTTACCGAAAGACCAAAATATATTCATTGCAAATTCTTACTTAAAATCAACCAATAACCACACTCGGTGAAACTTAAACCAAATCCAACCACACACAATAAAATAATACATAAGTATTTATTCAATAGGGATAAATCAAATATCTTATCCCACGTGTCCCTAAATGAAACACTCAGCAACCTAGCAACTTAGGAAACCCAAGAAACAGTAGAAGCCTTGCCAAATCAGCTAAGCACACATGTACCTTATTTACTTGAAATCATCATAAACTATAATGAGTATAAAACTCAGTAAGCATACTAGTTTTTTATATATCAAATACAAATACATATATATACACAATGCATATGTATGATATGCTGTGATCAATCAAAATCATAATCTTATCAAATCACATGTCATGTAAGCGCTTACACATTCTTTCAAAACATATAATAGGAATACCATCACTCAACTACTACTTAGTAGGACTTACATATCACATATTACATAATGAGCCAAATGTCACTCGTAGGTGACATACCGTATGAGAGGAATAGTACAAGTGAGGTTTTTAAATCACACATATATAATGCTCATGCCCGAAGGTAAAATCCAAACCCTCACCCTGATCATCGGTGAGTCTTCTCACATGCACCAATACGCCACCACACGAATGTGATGACTCACTCTTCCTTTAGGTACCAATAGGATCCTCCCTACATACGAAACACATAACATATATCAATCCCGAAGGAAAGGCCACACATAAAGGCTCCACAAATCACATAAAATGTCTACTAAGTTAACAGTGAGTTCAAGTACCCTCAAAACACAAAATATTTCTCATGGACATATTACACTTCAAAAGCTCTCTTTGTTAAACACATTTCACTTTGAAAGCTCACTTTCAAAAACACATATATGTCATGTATGTCCATGCTCACATTCATAAATACATATCTTCACATTTCATATCAAAATATATTTTGACATAACATAAACATATTCTTAACCACATTTACAAAATCATACAAAACAATTACTATGTTTATTGTGATTTCAGTAAAAAGTCTAGTATACTTACCTCTTAGCACTTTCGAGTACAAGGCTTAATTCTCCTTAATCTATTAATGGAGATTAATCCTTTTATAAGCCTCACAATTCACACAAAATAATTTAAATAGCTTAAAAAATTATACTTATTGCACTTATCACATCAAATTGGTCTAATTACTTAGTTTCTCAAAACCTATCATTCTGACCACTTACACTTAACAAAATTTTCTTATATATCAAATGATGTCCAATTACTCCAAAATCAGAATATATAATTCTTAACTCATATATCCTTCTTATATATGAATATTATATCAAAATTTCTACAAAATCTATTCCATACACACCATCGAATCCAAACTAGTAACTTGACAGGATCAAGGTATTTACTAAACAGTATTCACTCTCCAAATTTTATAAAATCATATACTAACTCAAAAATTATAAAAATACCACCAAAATACTCTTAACACATATCTTAATCCATGATAAATATTTCACTTCAAAATCACTGCCAAAAGTATTTTAAAACTATTTTATGCTATAGCTTTAAAAAGCTATTAATCAAATACTGCAATGAGCTAACACTTTTTAAAAAATCATAACAATTTAATCACATTGATCTAAATTCTCAATTTTGAGTATGTCATATTAGACATATAAAATTATCATATTCCATAAATTTGTAATTTTAGAAGATCATTAAGTAGATCAGAAATTATTTATCACTGTATTATACTGTTCACACAGGAAATTTTTAGAATTTCAGGGTCATTTTGGTAAATTCACTAAAAATTCAATTTCTAGAATTTTCAATCGATTCAAAGTCTTAGATAATCCTAAACATGTTTAATTTCATATAATCAAAATTTTAAATCATAATCGAATCACAATAATTTATAAAATTTCTGGATCAAGAGACTATCAAGTAAAAATTCTGCAATTCATCAAAATTTATCAAGCTGTCTACATAAATCATCATCAATTCTCACAATATCTTACGAAATACACATCAAATCCTCAATTATACATATTTCCAAAATTCAAAATTAAAGGAATTAACTTAATTAACACCAATAAATTGAGAAATAGTTGTAATATACCTCTTAAAATTTAAAATTCTAATTTCTTCTTCTTTTTCTTCTTCTCATTCTCTCCCATTTATTTCTCTCTTTCTCTCTCTAAAGGGGTAGCTCGACCCAAAAATGAGTAAATTAGAGTTTCAAAAGTGTATTTTTATACTAAGAGGCTAAGTTTTAATATTTACGAATTTGCCCCAAATTTTTTCAAAGTATTACAATTTGGTCCCTAAAATAAATCTAAAGTCTTGCAATTAAACCCAATACTAATAGTATGTTCTTAACCTATACAAACACTACTAATAACAATACATAAATCAAGTATCACCCACATACAAATAAAATATGTATATAAATACTTATTCTTATCGATTATGGATACTGGTTACTACAAGATCAGTATATGTCTATATCTGTATAGTACATATGATTGTTCTTAACTAACCATAAGCTTAATGAAATCTCATATAGGCATGCGGATATTCTATGAGGACTGGGTACTGAACGGGTTTAATCAGGATATCCCAAAAAGCTGTCAACGGATGATTATTTCGAGTTGAGTAGTATTTGTGGTCCCTTAACCTGAGCACCACAGTGAACTTGTGAGTGATCCACTATACTTAAGTTCCACACATGTCAGATACCTTTCATGGTCTAATCGCTGAGTGTCGTTGTGTATGGTTCGATGCTCATGGAGTCTGTTATGTGTAGATATGGGATCCGTCAGCTCATGTGAGTGAGTTGTATATCCATATACTACAAGATTGTGTTCCAAAAAAATTTATGGTCATAAGTAATTCACCCGAAAAAAAATATTTTATGTATAAGAAACAATATCGAAAAAGTGTTTGCTGATATTATTTATGGAAATACGAATTTGGAGATAAGTTCTAATGTTGAGCATATAAAGACTTGACAATGATGACCTGTGTCTCCACTCTTCCAGGATATAAATGACGGAGAGATTATACGAATATGTATTAACCTCAACTTGTATGGTTCAACACGCTATTTTGTTATTTCTATAATGTGTGTGTAGGAAAACGTTTATAAACTTACGAAAGAGTTTCGTAAGATAAAACGGGTGTGAGCCTAGAGAGTGTCACTATATAAAGTATACTCGTTGTGCATTGGGATAGCGCACTGAATTGAATAGTTCAATTTAAAATTTTTAAAAAAAATTAGAATTATTTTAGAGTCTCTTGGGGAGATTATATGGTTTAAATGTTAAATCTGAGATCTTGACAAGTGGAACTTATTACTTTAACCTTTTTAATGAATACTACATATCATACCATTAATTTGTTAGGACATAATACCTAACATATTTTTATTGATCTAATTATTAAGTGTTAATTTTTAAATTAACCAAAAGGATATAAATGATATTATGCATATAAAACATTTATAAAACCAAAATCATTTCCCTTAAAGTAAATTGAATAACAAGTGGTGGCTTTGTTTATTAATTAACCTTGACATGTCTTCATGTAATTTAAAGTTAGCCACCAATTGCTCCATTAAATGATGAGTACCTATAAAATGTTGATTCACTATTTTTGTAAAGCATGACAAGGATAAAATATCCTTGTCATGCTTATTATTAGTCAATATTTTTTTGCTTTCAATTAGTTCTTGAAGTGGCAACAAATGTTATATATATACGCGAGTCTTTACTTTATCTCAGATATATTTGAATTTAGATAAATTTTTTTAAAAGAAAAGTGTTTTACAAGCGTAATGATTTTAAAAGTCCGAGAGATATTTTGAAGCAAAAGTTACTTCAACTAAAATATTTCGATGAGTAACAAGACTACCATTCTAGTTCAAAGGATCTCACCGAGTCCTCAATTAGAATTATATAAAGTAAGTTTCAATGGTGAGTTTTCTAATATCTCATTAGCGTAATAAGTTATTTGTTTATTTTTTCCTATATTTATGCATGTGATGTATAAATTAAAATTTAAAAAAATGTACACCTTCATCCAATGCACAACACACTATCACTAAATTCTCCATCCCAATCAGATTGAATACCTTTGATAAATCTATTGAATTATCTTTCAACTAGGCTTTTGAACTTTAAAAATATAAAGGTTGTTTCTAATTTTATATTTAAGGGATAAACTCAAGTGTACCTAGTAAAATCATCTAAAAAACTAATATAGTATTTTTACCCTTATGCTGATTTTATAGCAGCAGGTCTCCATAAATATGTGGATCAATTATAAATGTTTATGAGTTTTGGATTGTGAAACTCCATAGTGCAACTTATAAGACTTACTATATTGGCAGTGAGAACAAAGATTTAGATTCGTATTAAGAGAATCTACCTTTATTTTATTGAGAATATAAATACTTTTGCAATCTTTTACAACTTGCTTCAATACAATATTATTAGGGTGTCCTAGTTTCATGTGCAACAAATTGTAGTTATTTTGCTGTTTATTTTATGAATTTAAAACTACGGCTGAGTCTGATCCTATTTGAGTTGAGGATTCTTTATTAATTTCTTTATTTGTTTTAGCTAAAAGTGACAAATAACTGTGGTGCACCTTCGGATAAAAGGATTTCTTGCCCAACACTTGGTAAAGTCTACAGTAGAGCCTTTAAGCAGCACCATTCCCTATTTCTTGTCCTTAATAAACCAATAATTTTTGTAAAATTCAATGAATTTGGGATTATCAAAAACTAGTTTAGATACACTAATGAGGTTTTTTTGATATTTTTGGAACAAAGAGAATTTGATTTAACTTTATGTTTCTTTGTCCACTATTGTTGATAGGCAATGAAATAGTACTTGGATGAGAAATATAAAGTTGATCACCATTACCTATTGTTACTTTCTCAATTCCTTTATACTCATTTCTACTGTTGAGATTAGAAAGATTGTTTCTCAAATGACTGGTGGCACCACTGTCTATGTGCCAGGTTTTGTCTCTAGAATCATTTGTTATAGTCATATAGACTGCTAGTCCATTTTGATTTCCAAGTTGTGGACTAATGCTATCATCAAATCAGTGCTAATATTTGTTTACTTTGTGGCCTGTTTTGCCACAAATCTGACATGTAGGTCTTGGATTGTTACTGGTTTTGTGATTGTAGGCATTTCTGTCACCTGAAGGTTTGCCGCAACCTCTTCCTTAATTGTTTGTAGTTTTCTCTGCCTGCATTTTTTTCTCTATCTATGTTGCTGAGTGTAATTTTGAGAATTGTACATTTGAGCAATATTTGCTTGAATATCAAGTGTTATATGAGCATAAGTGTTATATGAGCATAAAGTTATTGAATTTTGCTTTCATGATTAAGTTGCATTGCATACACTTCTTGCAATGAAGGAAGATCATTTTTAGAGGTTATGTTAACTATTATAGAGTCAAAATTAGAACTAAATCTAGCTAATATATATAGGATTAAATAATCATCATTAATAGGGTTTCCTGCAGCAGCTATGTGATTAGAAATGATTTTCATTTTAGTAAAGAAATCACTTACAAATAGTGTTTCTTTCTTAGTTGTTTAGAGTTGCATGCGAAATTAAAGGATCCTAACCTTTGATTGAGATGAAAACATCCTTTCAATTGCTATTCATAACTCGTGTGATGTGGCATAATTGATTACTGTTCCAAGTATGCTTCTGTCGTTGTTGATAATAATCAACTAAGTAACAATTGATCTTATTTCATGGTGTCATTAGTTGTAGTTTCAACATTGTCATTTTCATAAATGGAAATAACAAAAACATTTAATTTCTTTTTGGTACATTGATGAAATTTTTGAGGTCATATCCTCGCAAGACTTGGGACTTCCAAATGATATAGTTTTGTCGATCTAATTTTAATGTTGAGAAGTTGTTGGCCAAGGTAATGATGTTAGTGTGAGTGTTTGGTGTTGTGTTCCTAATGTTTGTATCAGGAACAACATTGGATATTGGAGAATTCTTGATGGTGGCCATGGATAGAATCGACAACTGCTCTGATACCAAGTTAGAAAATAAGATAATATGCTAAAAGTTAATCTCTTGTGTTGCTACCTTTGTAAGTTGTACATGTAGTCTTTATATACAATTAATGTACATTGATAATGGCTTGTAGAGATAATATTTTATCTTTATCTCTAGTACATAAGACTAAATATATATGTACAACTTATCCTTAGTTATAAACTTATCTTTATCTTTAGAATTTTTGAATCAATCACATTGAGTTAGTTAACTAACTTAATTAACTTACTGCTACTGTTGTTAGTTAACTAACTTATCTTTATCTTTAGAATCTTTGAATCAATCTCATTGAGTTAACTTAACTAACTTACTACTATTGCTATTTGTCCTTCTTCGGTGGCAAATTTTAGTTTCAGTTCGATTTTAGTTTTTTGGTTTTTTTGAAAATTTTATTATATTTTAAGTGTATTTTTTCAATTTGAATCGAATTAAACCGAATTGAATTGAAACTGAATTAGAATTGAACATATCAATTCTAAATATATAGAACCGACTATAATAATGTAAGCTTTTTTCTTTGCCTCGAGCCCAATAACACCCTCCAAAGAAAACCCTAAAAAGCTTTTTTAGCCCTCTCATCCCCCCTTCCCCTCCCGTTAGCAATTTTGTTTTAGTCTTTGGGTTATTGTTTTTAGTTTCTCTTGGTGAATAATTACTGGTCGACATTTCCCTCGCGTTCCCCATTAGACTCTTTCGATGCTTCGTCGGATCTTGGCTTCTCGGGCTGCCCTCGGGCAATTCAAAGGCTGTTGCTTTATTAGCTGGTTTGATCTTGTGTTTCCCAATTCATGGTCGTTGGTTGCCACATGTAACTTTTTTGGCAACATTTTTTGGTTTGCAGTGACGTCGACAGTGAGTCATTGGCTGGTGCCGTCGATAAGAAGTCTCCCATTGCGTTGCCAACAGCTCAAACGTGGCTCTGCCATTCTCTGCCACACACCCATCATCGAGGAGATCAAAGGTCGAATTTTGTAGTTTTTTCGCCAAAAGTCGCCACTTATAACTGGCCGTCACCTAGTTCCTATACCTCGTTGCCTATTTCCTCTTCAATAGGGTGAGCAGCCACCGCCCGTTTGTAGGGAGTCTTTCCAGTGGCACCAATCCCGCTTCTGACCTTATGTGCAAGAATTGGTTTATTTAGTGTTGATATCTTTTTGGGACTTGTTAGGTGTTGTGTCTGCAATTCTCCCTCTTACGTGAGGGTTATCACACTTTTTTGCTCTTTGTTTGTTAGGGTTGTTTTTCCTCTTCTTAGAAATGGTTTATTTTTTTTTTTTGGGATTAGTTTTTCTCTCTCTATAGGAGTTAGATGAGATTGAACAAAACGTTAATGTAAAATCTTATCTTTAGGTCATGTAATTTCTTGATTTATTTTTATCAAAAATCTTATAAATTGTATCCTTGTTACTTTACTTTTAATGATTTTTTTTTTTTTTAAAAAGGGACTAAGAACCAAACTCTAAATTGAATCAATGTCCACCCTTAACTTTTGAGTTTTTTTTTTTTTTAATAAAAAATAAATGTCAAACTCTAATTTCTGTTATAAAAATATTATTTTGAGCAAGTATTTGAACTAAATCGTTAATATTTAGAAAAGGAAAGAAAGGAAATCGAGAGAAAATTTAAAAAGGTGGCCTGCAAGTAAAGGGACCCGTGTCTTAACAGGGGGACGCTTAGCAGCCTTACCAGATGAAAGGATTAAGGGATGTTTCCCTTTCACCGAACCAGGTTGATTAAGTGGTTGGGCTTAGAGACGAGAATGGCTCAGAGGTTGGCCTGACCAACTCAGATTCAGGTTCACACCAGGGGGTTCTATTTTTAAACCCTCACCGATCCCTATACAAATATGCAGGTCTTCATTTTTTTTTTCAAACTTTGTACTGTTCTCATAATAATTTAAGTAACTTTGCCATTAACGAACTGTACATAGGCTAGCTACAGATACAGTGCTAGCACTGACGAAACGCGTCGTATTATATGAGAATAGTGAATTACCCTTTGGTTTCAATTGAATTGAATTTTCTCCCATTGCCATTTGGCCCTACCTACCATAAAAAGGCTTTTGTCTTTTCAGAAAATGGGGGCTGAGAGAATAGAGAAGAGGATCTCCCTCAATTTTACAATAGCTTTGATATGTCAAATCACCTTTTTTTATTTCCAAATATACCCCCACCCTTTGATATGATTCTTTCTACGTTTAGCCCAGCAACCCCTGTTCCTTTTGTTTTTTGGGAAATGGAAATACGATCTACTAAAGTTTGTAGAAAGAGATATGTTAATTCTTTGTATTTTTAAAAATTTTATAGAAACTCTTGTGATGTAATAATTTTAATTTTAAAAATTAAAATAAAAATTCAGTTTAAATTTACATTTAAAGTTAATAGATCTCCATAAAAATAAAAATATTATTAACAAAGATTGAATTTTAATTATTCACACAATAAGTAGTACTCTATTATATTATAGTAAATTTTGTTAAAATAATATTAAAATACAAAAATACAAAAATAAAAAATAACAAAATCTTAGTCATGGCGTGGTACCACTGTTAATCGTCCATAACCTTTGCCCCATCACTAACAATTGCTCGTTGTGGCCAGTCATTATTTAGTTGATCGTTAATAAATTGAATAGAATGTTAATTGGCATCTAGTTTAGATAGTCGATGACGGCGAGTGGTGGTTAATTTTTTTATCATTTTTTGTTTATATATTATTCTAACAAAATTATTATAACACAATGATAAATACTTACTTATCATATAAGTATCAGAGTTTAATTATTATTAATTATTTTTTTATAATTATTAATATATGATATTGAAGACAATATATTAATAGATTTGTAAACTAATAAATAAATAATAAACTAAAATAATTTAGTTGATCAAAGTATGTAGTTATTAACTACAAGATCATAGTTTCAAGCTCTCAAACTAATGTTTAATTGAATTTAATTTGTTTTCATTAAAAAATAGATATATAATTATACTTTCACTTGTTTTACTTATTTTAAAGTTAAAATTAATGGAAAGTATTTAATTGAAGTTATACTTTATTTCTATCTTAAGAACATACTCATACTTTCACTAAATTTATTCATTTTATAATTAAAATTAATTAAAATTATCGTGACAACGATCTCAAATAAAATTTTAAAAATATTGAAATCTATATTTTTTTTCTGTAATCTTAGAAGTGTAAATATAATTTTTTTCTTTCATTTACATTTCTGATTTATTAATTCACAACAACACTCTACGTGTCGTTGTTTTTAACATTTCATTAGTATTATTAAGATTTTTTTAAATGGATGCCTTGACAATTACCCTAACCATTAACAATTACTAGCTGTTGCCGGTCATTGTCTAGTCGATTGTTTATGAGTCAATTAGAATGTTGATTGGCAACCAGTGTGAACAGTTGATAGTGGTGAGCGATGGTTAAAGTTTTATTATTTTTTGTTTTAATATTATTTTAACAAAATTATTATAACATAATGATAAATACTCTTACTTGTTATATATATATCAGGGTTTAATCTTTATCAATGACTTTTTTTTTATAATTATTAATATATAATCTTGAAGACAATTTATTAATAAATTTATAAATTAATAAATAAATAATAAACTAAAATAGTTTAGTTGATCAAAATATGTATTTAGTTATTAACTACAAGATCATAATTTCAAACTTTCAAGCTAGTGTTTAATTGAATTTGATTTTTTTTAGATTTTTTTCAATCACATTAAAGGCATACTTATATTTTTACCAATGTGACTTGTTTTACAATTAAAATTAACTAAAATCATCGTGACAAAGGTCTCAATGAAAAATTTAAAAATATTAATATCTACAATTTTTTTTTTGAAATCTTAGAAGTCTAAATTTCATTTTCTTTTTATTTTCTTTCGTTTACATTCTTGATTTATTAATCTGTAACAACAATCTGATGATCCGCCAGTAAAATTAACTCCATAATTTCTATCAATTTGTCAACAAGATACCTCCCTCCTCTACACTCACTTATAACAATGTGTTCATAATTTCGTATAATGTCTCAAAAAAAAAAATTGTTATATAGACATTATAATTACATCAAGAGCAAGAATGTACACCAATAATTTTGTTCTACTATATATAAAATGTAATTCATCTTATAATTAGTTATATTGTTGCTTAGCATTTGCGTCATTGCAATAAAGTGAAGTGACATATCTTACAGAGCAAGTCATTTTTTTTTTGTTTGAAAAAGATAAATCTTCTATATTGGATGTATATGAAATTTTGAAGTACATATATCCACATTTTTTGGATTTTTTCGAAAATAACTAATATTTTAAAGCAATTTTTTTTTTACTATAAAATAATAGTGTAATTTTTATTAACCAAAATCATGAAAAATGGACACAATTGTTCTAGTTGATTAAAAATAATGATAAATAAAATATTTAAAAATAAATTCACAAAAATTGACTGAATTTTTAAAAAATTATTTCAAAAAATACACTCAAACATTTTAATGACGAAGTTTTATAAAAAAATAATGTGAATGAAAAAGAAAAAACAACAATTTTGAAACATATTAGAAGTTATGAATTTTAGAGATTCATCGTGCACCCTTTCTCGATGTCAGAAAGGTGTTGCATTTCTTTTACCCATTTTTTTTTTTATAATTTAATAATTCTTTTCAATAAAATAATATTTAATTATTTAACTTAATGATTTTTAATACATTTATTGAACAAATTAATATTTATAATAAATAATTTATTTAAAAATATTAATAAATTAAACTGGCAGGGGTACATCCCGCACGCATGCCCAATAATTAGTTAAAAAATTTATTTTATTTATTAATATTTGTTAAATAATTATTAATTAAATAAATTACTTATTATTAATTTGTTTAATAAATTTATTAAATAAATAAATATTAATTTATTAAATAAATAATAATTTTGTACGCCTCAATTATGCATTGAGGTGTGTGAAATTATTATTTATTTATCGTGCGCTACAAGATGTAATTACTCATAAATTTTTAGATTTGTAATTTTTTTATTTTTATTAATCTCATTTATTTTCGATTTATTATATTTTTTCTCCACTTAATCATATTATATTTTAATACTATTACATTTACAAAATAAACACAAATTTTTTAAAACTATATTGATTTTGAGAATACCAATCAAATTTTGTAAATTTATTTTTAAATATTTTATTTATTATTATATTTGATCAAAAAGCACAATTGTGTTAATTTACCGTTATTTCAACTAATAACAATTAATTTGTTCGTTTGTGGTTAAAAAAATTGCAATCACTTAAAAATATGGACTATTTTTTAAAATAAATTCAACATTTTTTTTCCCTTGTAAGCTTTTGTACTAGAGTATACTAAAAAAAAAAATACTAGAATAAAAAATTATGTTCAATAGAGTTACAACTGAGACTCATGAAAAAGTGCAAACATTTAATTTTGATTCAGGAAAGGGTACAAACATTTGTACTATTAAAAAATAAAGAGTTTCTGAAAGGATGTGCAGCTATAATTTTGATTCAAGAAAGAGTACAAACATTTATAATAAAAGGAAGGGAGTCTGAAAGCATGTGTAGGTGTAGCTATTAATAAATGTTTTAACATATATATTATATAATAAAATAGGACAGATCTATTTTAAATTTAAATATTATTTAATAATTAAATTAAATTGCATAATAAAAAATTATAATTAAATTAAATAGCATAAAATCTATAGATCAATTTAGAGTTAAAACTTCAAATAAGAAATTTAGATAAAAATATTTCGATGGTCCATTAAGGGAAAAATAAAACAAAAGAAAAGGAAAAAATGTAATTTGACTTTCAAGTTTGGTAAAAAGGATAATTTAGTTAATTTTTTTTTTAAAATACTCATTTACACTTTCATCCATTAAATTTTTGTTTGATTAAGTTGAATGATAATTTTTATAATTACTATAATACTCTTAAATATTATTGATTGATAATTAATTAATATTGATTGACATTGATTAAAATTAATTAATTGTTGATCGATGTTGACCATTAATAAATGATTATTGGACACAAACTAATTTATTATAAATACTATCTGACTTTAAATTTCATGCTTTACACAATAATGAATTTATTTTTATCAATGTAATATTATAGAAGTTTAAAATTAATAAAAAAATGATCTTATTATATTTCTTATTAATTTTGGTATTCCTATAATGCATTATTGATAAAAATAAATTTATTATTACTTAGATCACAAAATTTAATGTTCGATAATATTTATAATAAATTAATTTGGTGTCAAATTAATAAAATTAACATAATCAATAATTAGTCACATTAATAAGTGTCCGTTAAATTATACCGCATGTCTTTTATAAATAAAACACTATATTTCCTTAATTATTATTTAAATTAACCAGAAGAGGTGTATTTAGATAATTTTAAAAATTAACCATCTAAAGTGTGTTTATTATTATTTAAATTTAAGTATTTAATTATCTTTTTTAAAAATTGAAGAAGAATAAGGTGGAGGAGGGGAGAGGACCCAGGTTGGCAGGAAGAGAGAGAAACATGGGTTGAAAACCGACGTAACGTATCACTGACAAAGCTGTGAAAGGGTCGGGGTTGGGGTTCTGCCCTTCTGGCTCTGGGCTTCTGACCGCACTGCAGAAGGTCGTGTCTTAATCAGACTCGTCTCTTTGTGCCGTAAAACGCGGACTACAGTCACCCCTCCCCCGCTTCCCCCCTTTTGTCAGTGCTCAAGACTCATCTCCCCCCTCGATTATCTCCCGCCCAATCATACCTCTCCCACTCCCACCTTTATTTTTTTATTAACTATGCCACGTCCCATCATCTCCCCCCTCAGAAAGTTTAATTTCTCTTTAATCACGATTACAAACCACTGCTAACCCTTTATTTTTAAAATGAACTTATTAATTAAATTGTATTTTAAGATAATTGTCGTCTAAATGAGTATAAACTTTGATATTACTAAAATTCATATTTATTGGTGTATAAAAAATTATCTTTATTTACGAATATTCTTTTAACTAAGAATTCATCTAACTTGGTTTCCTATGTCCTATTTCATAAGTTGAACTTTTATTATTAATTTAAAAAATTAATTTATTAATTAATGTTATTTATTTATTTATATTTTTAAAATTTATTTAATTTTTCTTTAATATCTTGGTATTAAAAAAATAAAAAGAATCAAATACATGCACATAAAAATACATTAATTTATTCTTTTGAAAAAAAAAGCATTACATTATTAAGTGTAATTTATTTATTTTTAATAAAAAAGATGACTAATAGACTTTTTTTTCTTCAGAAAAAACTATGTAGGCTCAGATAGACCTCAGCCTATTTATGGGCTTGTAGGTGTGAGCTATATATAACCATTGTCGTTTCTGTGAGACTATTACGTAATGGAATTAGAATCTTCTCAGGGCGCATCAAGATCAAGATAGATCAGGTTTAGGTTTCCTAAATTTCTATAATCAGAAGGTCAATTTAACTTTTTTTTTTTTTAAATGGACGCTTCAGATTTAACACTGTAATAACTTAAAAATTAACATTTCACTAGTATTATTATCTCTACTCTAACCCGTCTCTCTAATGTCACGTCCGCACGGGAATTCACCTCCCAGGTCAATGACAGTTTCAGCTTTCAAGGTACTTTGCTATTGTGCGCCGGGATTTTTCACTTATTTTTTTTGTTCAGTTTGACTTCTGTTGACCATTTATTATTTAGCGATAAGTATAATTTTATTATTAAATTTTAGGTTAATTAATAATTTTATTTTAATTAAATTTAAAATAATTAATTTTATTTTAATTCGTTAATTTTTATCGTTAATTTTAATGACGAAAAGATAAAAATATAATATAGTCATACAAATAAATTATCCATTGAATACGTGATAAAATCTTATTTATTCATTATTTTTTTAAATACGTGGCATAATTTTATTCATGAATTTAATTTAATATAATTTTAAAAGTAAACTTTAATAATATAACACGTGTCAAAATGACTCATTGCACACGAGGTAAAATTTTACCTATTCATTATTTTTTCGAACACGTGATACAATCTCATCAATTAATTTAATTTAATATAATTTTAAAAATAAACTTTAACAATATAACATGTGTCAAAATGTGATTAGTACTTTTAGACACGTGTCATCATGTAATTGATTTATTTTTTTATATAATAATTTGTAAACAAATCAAATTATATTAAAAAAAATTAAAAATAAAAATTAGCACTGTCGCCAAAAAATGGTGGTCGGTCGGCCGTCGGCCACCGTTTTTCGATGACACGCTGACAATAAAAATTTATCAAATTTATATTATTAAATTTTATTTTTCTTGATCTATAAAGTGGTGAGATTATTTTTGGTAAAAAAAAGACCAAAAATAGTTAAAAATGGTAGAGAGTGGCGGAGGCCACCGCCGGTCGCCGTTAAACGGTAGAGCGGTGACTTACACCTCCACCACAGATGGATAGATCGGTCAGCCGTCGTTTTCCAGCGACAGTGCCAGTTTTATTTTTAATTTTTTAATTTATTTTATTAATGATATAACCAATTATACGATAACACGTGTTATTTGTAACAAATCATATAATGATACATGTTTATTTTTATAAATTTTTATATGTGTATTATTATTGTAGGTAAAATAATAAAAATATATTAAATATAAATTTTTTATTCAAATTAATGATAAAAATTAACGAATTAAGATAAAATTAAATATTTTAAATTTAACAAAAATAAAATTATTAATTAATTCAAAATTTAAGAGTAAAATTATACTTATCCTAATTATTTATTAACTCTTTAATCCTATAAACTTAACTGATAAGGAATAATGTTATACTTTTAATCAAAAGTTTTTTTGTTTTTAAAAGACGTTTAAAATTTATTAATTAAAAAATTATAAATGTCAATTTAAAAAAATAATTTTAAAGATTATATTATTTTACCGTCTTAAAATTACTTTAACACGTCGGCCTGAATAAAAAATTTGGGATGCGGGAAGTGAATCATTACTCTTGAAGGATTTGGTAGGGGGACCGCGAGTGAATGGGTCAGATAAATAATACCTAACCCAATAGATGACACGTGAAAGATATGTCCCGCTTCCCGATAATTCACTTCCCTTGTAGTACACCCCGACTCCCGATCCCCTGAGCCAGGTGTGGTTTCTACGAGTAAATTTACCCGATCTAATATTTGACCAGGGTGAAAATTTCTAATTTGTTCGTGGTCCTGACTCCTGATTTTTTACCCCCTTCTTTTTCTAAAACGACCGTCGGTGGCTCGATAACTAAACTATTATTGGAAAAATTACATTTTTTCCCTTAATTTTGCACAATTTCTCAAATCAAGACAATACTCTATCTATTTCTATCACATAGGCCCCTATCAGCTATTGAAATGACTAAATTACACTTTATCATTTTAAAATTTGTTCAACACACTTGAAGGTGCTGTGGCTCAAGACTAAAGGGTTTCGTTATTTCGTTAGGGGTTAGGAAGAACTTTTACTTTTTGAAAAGAGAAGAAGAACCTATTTTGTACAAGTGAATTAAGTATGTCCTCACTTTGAAAGTTTACAAAATAAGGGACTCAGATGTTATTATGCTATTACCACGACGCTGATAAAATCATAAAAACCTGTAAAAAAAAAAAAAAAAACCGAAAGACGCGATAAAATGACGGGAGGTGCAGCAAATTAAGCGCTGAAATCGAGCCTATGCCTCTCTCGCTTTCTCTAATGCTTCATTATTGCAGAGTACTTCCACTATCTCTTTACGCTTCAACTATTTGCTTTCTTTTAATTTTTTTAAAAAATAATTTAATGTTCATGCGGAAACAGTGAGCTGCTGTGCTTCCCCCAGAAAAAAAAAACAGTGAGCAACTGTTGGTGGTGAATAAGGGGAGCTCCGGGAGCTGACGACGACTTAACATTCCCTTAACGACGTCATCGTTTTTGCTTTAACTTCGTTGCCATTCGCGTGCCCTTTTTTAACGCCCCATTTGTCAGATATTTCTCTTTATTAAAAAATCACGGTTGTCTATTACTGTTACTGTTTCGCCATTTTTATTTTTCCTCACTACTCTAATCTTCTTCTCTGTTTTCCACAAATAAGGAAAAAGAAAAGAAAAGAAAAGGAAAATTTCTGTTTCTTATTTAGTTTTGCTCTCTGGTCCAGCCTCTGGTCTCTACTTAGTCCGTTTTTCCGTCTCAAGTCTGTGATTTGTTTTTCTATTCCCTCGCTCTCTAGGGTTAGAGTGGCTTGCTGTTTTGATTTTGTTCGTTTAGTTTGTCTGTTTCATTGAAGAAGAAGCTAAGCCAGCTGGATATGCGAAGAAGAAGAACAAGTTGAGTTATTTTTCTTAAATTTTTTTATCAATTAAAGTTTAGAAATGTAAGCGTGTTTTTCCTATGATGTTTCTTTGGTTTGTATATTAAAGTAAAATGCATTGATTTGTATGATATGTTTTTCTTTTTATTTTAATGTTTACGAAGTAAGGCTCTGTTTGGTTGCTGAGAAAAAGTTTTGAAAGTGAGATTAGTTGGAGATTTATTTATTTTTCAGATTCTGACCTTGATGAGGAAACTCGGCATTCTAGTTTAAGTAAAAAAATAAGGCACGTTTTTAATAACATTCCGGGAAACCTCTTTGTAGAGCTGATTTTTGATGGGGTGTATTAGATTCCGTTTACAGAATTCATTGTTGATAAATAATAGATACACCGTTACTTTTACCTTTTTTTTTATGTTTTCCTTTTATTTTGGATTTTCGTTTTCTTTTCTTTTTGCAAAGTTTAAATGATGTCTGTATCATGACAGTGTATCTGGATATCATTAATATAATAATTCCCGAAAGAGTGTTTGTGTGGCTTTCTTTAATAATTGTTTTATGTATGACTTGGATCCAACTGGGGTTTGTATAATGCATCCTGGTTCGCTCACTAATTAATCAGGTGCGCTGTCTTTTGAAATCTAAGAATGTGGACACTATTATGATTTCACATTAATCTAAGAATAGGTTTTAGTCTACCCCGAGAATCATGATGTACCCTTGAGTATTTTTTGTTCATTGTATTTGTACGGATATATTTGTGGGTATTGTACTAATATTGTTAATGGCCTTTATAAATTTTTTATAGTGCAAAATTTGTTTGAATAATCTTTTCTTTTACATGGTGTTGGGATGATATTGAATATCAGTAATATTTTGATTGACTGAAGAAATTGATTTCTTATTCAATGTTTAAACGAGTTCTATAAGATGTTTATCATGCTGTAGCCTTTCTGTTTTTCCTTTTTGCCGTGTTTACTTTTCACTGTTTTCTTTGGTTACTTGGTTCTATGATTAATGCTCGGTTGTTTTGATAGAGAACAACGAGTTGATACAGATATGTATTTAACATCATGATGTGCATCCTCATCTCCATAAGTTGTATCAGAGTTTTTATTTAATGCTTAGCTGAAAATAAAGAAGCAGAGGATCTTCTTTCTGAACTAAACTTGATCAAAAATTTCCTTTTACAGCTTAGTTGATTGAAGCATCTTATGTGCCTTTGCTTGATAATCTTGTATGTTGTGAGTTAGCTGAGGTTTTAATTTTAAAGTCTGAATGAACCTCTGGTATGTGCTATTATTGGTTGTTAATTCCTATCTTATGATTTGACATGCAAAAGTTCATTTTTCTACATGAATTGTTGCTCATTTAAGCAATTTGATAGAAGGATATGGGCATTGAGGATGTTTTTCTATTTATTTTCGGCATGTTTGTTCACTGAAGATCGAGAATGATTTATTAACTGTATTGAAATAATTTAATTGGCTGGAAAGAGATCCCTGCATTTTCACCTCCATTGTAAGTTTTTACTCCTTATTGATCCTTTTGTTCTCATTAAAGAATCCATTGTGCAGAGCAGAAATAGTGTCTTGTGTGTTCATTTAGCTCATCACAGCTTTAAATTTTAGTAATTTTGCTTTCTGTTTATCACTGCTACTATTTTTATTACGTCCATCTGTTATGCAAACTTCTCTTCGGATAATTTTTGTTCAGTTATATATATATATATATATATATATATATATATATATATATCTTAATAGTTGCAGACTTGGAGCAGAAAAATAATTTGACCTTTGCCTGTTTATCAGATTCAGTATGAAGAGTTTCATGCAATGGGCAGTGGTGTTTGCACCTGCAAATGGAGAGACAGCGTTGGAGAGCTGAAGAGGATGCGTTGTTATGTGCATATGTGAAACAATATGGTCCTAGGGAGTGGAACCTTGTATCACAGCGCATGAACACACCCCTGAACAGAGATGCAAAATCTTGCTTAGAGAGGTGGAAGAACTACCTTAAACCGGGTATCAAGAAGGGATCTCTCACTGAAGAAGAGCAGTGTCTTGTCATCCATCTGCAAGCAAAACACGGCAACAAGTGGAAGAAAATTGCAGCTGAAGTTCCTGGTCGCACTGCTAAGAGACTGGGGAAGTGGTGGGAAGTGTTCAAAGAGAAGCAGTTGAGAGAACAGAAGGAGAACATCAGAACAGCTGATCCAATTGAGGATCGGAAGTACGATCGGATTCTAGAAACCTTTGCAGAGAAGCTAGTTAAAGAGCATTCATTTGACATGGCTACTTCGAATGGAGGTTTTCTTCATACTGATCCGTCTACCCCTCCAACTCTGCTTCCCCCATGGCTTTCAAGTGCAAATGGCAACTCCAATATCAGGCCACCATCGCCTTCTGTAACCCTGAGCCTTTCTCCCTCAACAGTGGCTGCTGCTCCTACAATCCCCTGGCTGCAGCCTGAGAGAGGGCTGGATAATGGCCCTATTGTTCTGGGAAATATGCTGCCACATGTATCAGTCCCAACTTGTGGGGAGAACCTCCTGGTATCTGAGTTGATGGAATGCTGTAGAGAGTTGGAAGAAGGTCACCGTGCTTGGGTAGCACATAAGAAAGAAGCAGCATGGAGGTTGGGAAGGGTAGAATTGCAGCTGGAATCAGAGAAAGCGTGTCGGAGGAGGGAGAAAATGGAGGAAATAGAGGCCAAGGTGAAGGCTCTTAGGGAAGAGCAGAAGGCTACTTTGGATAGGATTGAAGTGGAATACAGGGAACAAATATCTGGACTAAGGAGGGATGCGGAAGCTAAGGAGCAAAAACTGGCTGAGCAATGGGCCGCAAAGCATTTGCGTCTGACCAAGTTTCTTGATCAGATGGGGTGCAGACCAAGGCTTTCTGATTCCAATGGCCGGTGAGGAAGGTCTGTCATACAGAGTCGGCATGTTGTACGTGTCCTGGCCCTGGTTTGATTTTGGTGTGGTTGAACTAAATCTTCACTTTGTTTGATCAGGTTTCAATTATGTGTGAAATTCTGCTATAGATATTTATCTATAATTGTAATAAAGATGCTTACTAGTTGCTTGGACTGAGTTGAATGCGGGGTAGCATTACCTAAAACTGCTCTAATTTGCATTCTACTTCCAAGAAATATACAGCTAGTGTCATAAATATATTTCTATCAAATGCCTTACTATTATATATGGTTTTTGCCTTTTCTTCTAACCGATACTCTTTGCAAAAAATAGAATGTTGATTGATCTAATTCATCTGCTTTAGCTTGGTTTTGAGTCTGAAAATGTTTTGGTTACGCTATACAATAACCCGTTCTTGCACGGTATAACGTTGTATGAAAGGTCATGTACTGTTTGAGAAAGCTTAGGCTTGTATATAAATATGGCTCAATGACTTCTTCTGACCAAGTAATGTGAAACTCTGGAACCACCGCTCCAGCTCTTTCTTTCTATGCTTCAGGATTCTTAGATTTTCAATGATAATACACGTGTATGCATCGAGAACTGTGAAACAAGTTAGTGTTAATAAATCATTACTATGTATTTGTTGGCAGATATTCTTGGTATTCAGATTAAATTTGTCAAAACATGCCTTAATTAAACAGCAGTCTATTCTCTAGTTTTAAAATTTTAGAATTTTGATGATGCTTTATTTAAAAGTAAGTCGTACAAGATGCATTAAAATGCACTATTCTAAAAGGATAATTTTTTGCTCTGGAGGACATTGCTTTTGGGGCAAAATAGATTTTTTTTTAGTGGTTTTTGGGTTTATTAGATTGCACTCTTTGGTTTCTATTAGAGTGCACAATATAGAACTCTATAACAATTATTTCACTTCCTCCTTTAATAAATAATGTGATCTCTATTTACATCCACCTCTTCATTCATAATCTTTTGATAATATTGCACGTCGATCAAATTTTGGCCCGGTGTCATTGTACCTGGCATTTTTATTAATAATTAAATTATAACTGTAAATTTGATATTTTTATTTTTATATTTATATTTAATAATTTTAAATTTAAAATAATATCAATAAATTTTTATTTTTAATAGAATTACAACATTAATTATAAATTTATGTTTATAACACTATTTCGATCTAATATAATTTTAATTGTTATTATTATTATAATTATTAATTTTAATTATTATTATAATATTAATAATTATAATTAAAATATTATAAAAAATAATTACAAATATTTAAAAAAATAAAAAAAATAGGCACAACCAATAAATCATGCCGTGATGGTCAGCAGATGACATAACTATTTAGGCTATGCCATGCCGGCTCATTGCACACTATAAAATGTGCTGGGTCATATCACCCATGAAAGGTGTTGCCATTTGCCACCTCTACTTTTGATCAAAATTATAAGTCTAATCAATTGTTCCAAATGAATCTAATTCTCAGATGCAAACATTCAATGTTTTTAAAATACGAAAGTTCGTACCTTCAAAAAGAAAAAACAAAAACGAAAGTTCGTTCTTTAACTACTGTCCAACATTAAATTATTTTTTAATAAAAAAAACTGTTTTAACTAAAGTTCAAAGTTGAACATTCGCATCTTAAAATGGTGCTCGCACTCGAGAAAGATTATGGATATAGTTTGTACTACGATACATGTAACGGCCTATCATCCTCTTTTATACAAATTGACATGACAAGATACAAGCGAAATAAATAAATTAAGGTCATAAATAAAAATAAAATATATAAAATAATTTGTGCATGCAGTTTATATATATATATATATAAAATTTTATTTCAAAATTATCAATAAGGTGCCAGCCTAAATTAAATAGTTACAATTAAATTTCATAATTTATAATAATTAATGTGTATTTTAAAATACAACTATAAAATGCATAACATTAAGCCAAAACCATTGTAAGCCTGCTAATGCGCATAAAAAATGCTGGTATGGTTTTAACTCATCTCAAATAGGAAAGTTTTTAGAAATGGTCAAAATTTTTAGATAATTTTTATTTTTGTCACAAAATAATAGTCTAATATTTATTAGTTAAAAATATGAAAAATGAACACAATTGCCTTTGTTGATAAAAAATGATAAATAAAATATTTATAAATAAAAATACAAAATCGACTCACTTTTTATAAATTAATTTTAAAAAATACATTTTAACATTCAGAATAAATAGATTTCAAGTTTTAAATTATAAAAAAAAAGTTATTCTTATTATCGTATAAAGTATTTATTCATATATAAAAGTTGAGTTACTAATATAATTTTTTTTAAAGTTGTACTTATTTTATAAATGTATTAGCCTCGAAATATAGTTCTAGTATATGAAGGAGAGAAATAGGGTGAATAAGAGAGAAAATATGAAAAATTTAAAAATTTAAAAATTAAAATCATTGCATAGAATGCATGGGAATATGATTACCCTTTCCTTGCATGGGTGTGCCCCTTGTGGGTGAGAAGAGGCCTGCGCTAATGTGCTACACACCTCGCCTCGTGTGCGGTAGGCACACTTGGGTGCGTCGCGCTCCTTTCCGCGTGCATGACACGCCTCCATTTTTTGCGTGTCTTGCATGACTTTCATTCCTTTTTTGCTTATGTTTTTTCCCTAATTTAAATAGTTTTTTAATAATTTTTTTTGTTATAGGCGCCATGGAATATGAGTCACTCAATATCGAGGGAAGGTGAAAAAGCTCCAATGACGGTGATTAAAGATATGTTAGTATAGAAACTTAGATATTTCCATTTTAAAAGACATGAATTATGAAGATATTTAAATCAATGTATTGTACAATTGAAGTTGATATCACTAATTATTGTATTTTGGTAAAATAAATTTATAGTTGTATTTGTATAACTAAATTTTAAATTTAATGGTCATATATATAAAAATTACGTTAATTTCATTTACCACCTTAAAACTACCATGTTGCAAAGTCATAATATCCAAATCATGTAAAAATGCTACTTATTTTGAGGTATGCGTTCACAACTTTATGGCCATTTTATGTTTAAAAGGTAACTTAATCTCAGGATCAACAAATCTAGAGGCTGACTCAACATAAGATACTTAATGAACATATAAACAAAACTCCCCTACAATCCTCACTTTGTATCCTTTACTGAAGCACACATCTTTTAACCTAATCACATTGAAGGAAGACTAGTACAATATCCCTCATAAGATCGTAAAATTTGTAGGCCTAGAGATAGTGTAGTATCAGAATGCATAATAGACAACATGAGTCTCCATCACGTTGTTAGCATATCTATTAAGGTTAGAATCGAAGATAATAATATTCTGTTTTACCAAATCCACCTTAATCACAATTCAATGCTTGCACTTGTAGTTGATAGAAATATAAACCTACAAAACCTAGACATTGTCTTGTAAATAATACAATATAAATGAAAAAAAATCAAATTCTTTAACCTATAGATATTATACTTTGTCAATCTCAGCTCACAGTTTGTCACATAATAATTCATTTTTGAGTCATAATCCATATGACAGCAGGCATGAGCCTTCTGTAATAGCAGATAGGTTTGTTGCATACTACAGGTAGATAAAATTACAAGATTCTTAAAATTTTAACAAAACAAGTAAATAGTATATGTGAATGACACAATAAAAGAATTAAAATCCTAAAAAAAACTTACCAAAAAATACGTATCCATATAAGTGGACTCGTGTGGCAATACACGATGATACTTACATTACTTTTGACAGATCAATTTTAGGTACTCATTAATGTGTTGCAAAATTTAAAAAATAAAGTTATAAGTTAATGCTTACATGCCATATTTAAATGTATATATATTTGTATAATTATACAAGTGTACATTCTCATTAAATCGCTAATACTAATTTATATGGTATTATGCATGTAACGTTACAGACATTGTAGATCGAAAAGAGTTCGGATCAGATTTAAAGAGTTTAGATAATGGCTCATAGTTAGCCACGCTGAGACATATAATTGCCAAATATTGGCACAACTAAGTGTTAGTTGGTTATAATACTCAGCAGATCCAAGAGTTGGAGTCTTGTCTGTAATAAGATATAGACCTGGAAATATACTAGTAACTGCATAGTTGCAAGAGTTGCAATCGGGTGCCAGGAAATGCAAGTTGTGCAAGTATGTTCTTGAATAATTGTCCATGGTCTATTTCTGCCGATGTGGGTCTATTGGTGGGTACCCTTTTATATATAAATCAGCATATGTCATACCTATCAGGTATAGATGGTCATTCCAGATCGACTGTGAGCTTGGAGCTCGTATTGACATATGGGTATCCAGTTAGGACTGGATATAAGATAGACTCACGAGGGCCTCTGATAGACATTCAATGTAAGCTGTCAACGGAGGGTCCTCTCGAGTTGAGTAGTATATGTGGTCCTTTGACCTGAGTGCCATGGTGGGCTTGTAAGTGATTCATCATACTTTGGTTCCACGCATGTCACAGACCTTTCATGGTGTGACCACTGGGTGTCGCTGGGTATGGTCCGATGTTATGGAGTTCGGTGTATACAGATATGAGATTTGTCAACTCTTATATCGAGTTAGATATCCAGATGCTTTGAGACTGTATCTTAAAAAGTCTTGTGGCCACAAGCAATCATCCCGGGAAAGAGTTCTGCTAGGGTAGAATAATATAGCAAAAAAGTTTGTGCATATTGTTCAGTGAGATACAAGTCTGGAGATAGGATATGGATGAACACAAGGGGATTTGACGGTGATAATCTATATCCCCGCACATGTAGGATTTCATGACGGAAGGATTATACGTATGCGTTGTAACCTCAACTTGCATAGTTCAACGCGCTAATTTGTATATCCGTGACGTGTGCGTGGGGCATTGCTTACGGACTTATGAAATAGTTCCATTTGACAAATTGGGCGTAGGACCTAGGGAGTCCCGCGATATGGAGTGTACTCGTTATGCACTGGGGCAGCATACTGGATTAAAATGTTTAATCTAGCAATATTCAGCAATACCACGGAAATGCGTGCGTATTATATTTAAGTGTTAAATACAACAATTAGTCAATAATTGTTATTTACTAATTGCATAATGACACGTAGCGTATTATGGACCATCGGTTGAGTTTATCCAAGTGTGAAATTTAGTAAAATCCACTAAGGGGTAAACTTGGTAACTATTTATGAGGGGCAAAATGGTCATTGCTTACTTTAATTATTTAATTGTTAAATAATTAAAATATCTCTCTTATTATATTACATAATATATTTTTATATTATATTATATAATATTTTATTATTAGATATTATATATATTAATATTAAATTTTAGGTGCTATATAGTTGGCACCCATTACTAATTTAATAATATTATTTTTATATATATTATATTTTATTATTGATACGATATTTCTATATCTTATAACTAAGTGCAAGTATACCCTATCGTATGCAAGTAATAAAGGGACTAATTAGTCGGATGTTGAACCCACAGGGATAATTTCTTCCTTTAAACCAATTACTAAAATTATGTCTTCCTAATAATTATTCAGAAAAATAAAAATCTAAGAATGAATGTAGAAAATATAAAAATAAAAACACAATGCAACGAGATTTAAGTGATAGCAATATAGAAAAAACCTAGGATTAATACTATCCCTCAATATGCTTTCTAATGATTAATCTTCTAATATTTAACTCCTTTAGTCTTTGTTATTGATCAAGACATAATGTATTCACAAGCCTCTTCCAAGGTCCTGCAAGTATACCTTAGTTAACCAAATACCTATATTCCTATGGTACTTGTAATAAATTAAGATTCATTAAGATTAGGTCTTATTGATCATATATGCCAATTAGGTATATTCCTATCCTAAATTGAAACTTGCATATGCAACATTGAATGTTACTCTACAATCATACATCAAATTACCTAGGTCTAAATATTATGATTCCTCTTCCGAGTTTATCAAAATATTACCAATTCATTCACCATATATTGGCTAGATATATTGACCCATTAAGATCAAGTAATTTAAATAATAAATGACTAATTTATTAAATATTAAAAAGATATGGCAATTAAGCACACATATTGAGTTCAAGTATTAACCTTAGAAAATAATTTTAGCTCATGGCTACAAGAGAACAGCAGTGAAAATAATAATAAATCATGATACAATCAATAGCAAACCGATATAGACGTCGAATTGCTCTTAATTGTGCTGCCTAAGATCTTTTGATGCCGAAGAACGCCTTGAATCTCTCTCTAAAGTTGCCTCAATTAAACTCCTATTACTCTCCAAAACTCGTGCTCTATATTCTTGGTGCTTTTGGGTCGTCTTGAATTGATCCTTATAGGCTGGGAACGAGTGGCTTTTTATAGGGATTGATATGAGCTTGCAAATCTCAATTCTCGTTGGACTAGGACTCGCGATACCGCTGGGGCGTTATGCAATTGTCGCTGGGGCGACGCGTGAAAAAGGCTTCACCGCTGGAGCGGTGGGTTAATGGCGTTGGGGCGCTGTCTTGTTGCTGGAGTGGTAAAGGTTTGGTGCTGGGGCACCAGATGCTACTTTAACAGGTCGTATTCCGTATTTCAGTCACTATTCTAGAGCTGGGGCGACAATCCTCGTGGCGCTAGGGCGATGAATACCTACTTTGAAAAGTTTGCATTTTAGTCCCTGTTTTCGCTCCTTTTGCATTCTTTCTTTAAATTTCGTTCAAGTCTCTATAAATAACAATAAAGTACATAAATAGCCATCTATTCTCATAAAATCATAAATTATCAATAATAAAAACATGAAAAAATATATGACAAATTTGCCCTTATCAATTATATATATATATACATATGAGAGAGATGAGAAAAAGAGAAAAAGTATGTATTTTTGGCCGAATTTGGCTGAGAGAAGAGTGAAGAGAAATAGAGAAGAAAAGAAGAAAGGAAAAAAAAAGAGGAAAAAAAGGAAAAATGAAATTGTTTCATTTTTTTTTATGCTTCTAATTGAAGCAATGGTGGATTGCTTCAAATTCTCCATTTTTTTATCCTTTTAGAGAAAAGGATAAAAATACACGCTGACCATTTTGGGGTTTAAGAGTTAAACCCAACGCTACGTATAAGGTTGCTATTCTAGCTCATCAAGCCCACCGTGTTGGTAACTAGAATTGCCCACGAGTTGGTCTCCATGCGAACTTTGAAAAAAATACGTGTATAACGTTACACGTTGAAGTGATTTCTCTATTCCTATAAATATGTTAATGCGATTAATATACTATATTTATTGCAAAATTTATATATTTTTGCTGCGTTAGGTAATAGACACAATTGCACATGCATACACCCACACGTGCCTTAGATCCACCGACAATATATATATAGTTTTCACTTACAGAATCATCCAACCAATTGTTTAAAATATCATGAAACTACGACAGCTCGGCATCAAGCCCAAGTAAACTGACACGACCCTTACCACTATGAAGCCAAGTCTTAAACTCACTTTGGATAGTCAAGTCTATTGACTGTAATTCTAATACTTCGTTACCACTTTTTAAGGCATGAGAGTTGTAAAGACCGTGTGTGTATAGTAAGTGAACTTGCACGTTTCTGCTTATTTTATGATGTCGTGTTGCATAATATTAGAAAGAAAGAAAATTTTATTTTATTAAGATTTGTTTATGAGTAATGCCAGGTATCCAAAATTATATTTTAAATTGTATTTCAAAAAGTGAGGTGTCAAACATTCATTGAATGGTGAAATAATGTAAATTTCAAAATCATTTATTACACCGAATGAATACTTGACATATCACTTTTTGAGATACAATTTATGATATAATTAAGGATGCCTAGCATTACTTTTTATTTATTAGAATATGGATCTATTACCAAGTTAGATATTGGTATTGTTATAAGTTAAATTTGGACTTACAAGAGTTTATTGAGATTAGACTTAAATACATGTGCTATAAGTTAGATTATGACTCATTTGGGCTTAATAAGACTAGGCCCAAAACATGTGCTATAATTTGGATTAGGGACTATTTTAAAAAAAAGAATAAACATTGGATTGAATTAATAATAAAATACAATAAGGGTGGCAAATAAAATTTGTCAAAAATATAAATTCACCTCTTTTCTTCAAAACTATTATTTAAAATTTGTCAAAAATATAAAATCACCTTTAGAGAAAAGAGAAAAAAGAGAAAGAGAGAAGAGGAAGAGGAAGAAGAAAAAGAGAGAATTGGAGTTTTTAATTCTTAGGAGATATATCATAACTATTTATAAGATTCTTTCTATTAATTGTGTGATTTTGTAAAGTTATAATTTTTAGAAACTTTGTAAATTGAGGATTTGATGATGATTTTGTGAGATATATTGATTATTGAGTATGATTGTATAAATAAGTAGAAGGATCATAACAGATCTGCAGAATTTCTGCATGATAGTGACTTAATTCAATATTTTTATCAAAATTTTGCGCTTCGAGTTTGAATCTAAATTTTTAATTCAAAAAACTAGACATCTTAAATTGAGGATTTGATGATGTTTTGTGAGATATATTGTTATTGAGTATAATTGTATAAATAAGTGGAAGGATCATAGCAGATTTGTAGAATTTCTCCATGATAATGACTTAGTTCGATATTTTTATCAAAATTTTGTGCTTCGAGTTTGAATTTAAATTTTTAATTCAAAAAACTAGATATCCCAAATTGAGGATTTAATGATGATTTTGTGAGATATATTGATTATTGAGTATGATTGTATAAATAAGTGGAAGGATCATAACAGATTTGTAGAATTTCTACATGATAATGACTTAGTTCTATATTTTTAATTCAAAAAACTAGACATCCTAAGGAACATTTAGAATCATGAATCATTGAAAAAACTATGAACTCGATTTTTAGTAATTTTTTAAAAATAACCATGAAATTATAAGAATTCTCTATTTCTACAGTTTGACCAAATGACGAATTGGTCTTTACCAAGCAAATGATCTTTGATAATTATGGGTTTTTAAAAAATGATATTTTTATATGTCTAGTATAACATAACTAAATTTGGACATTTAAATCACTATTTTGAAATTGTTATGATTTACTAAAAAGAATAACCTTAGTATAGGATTTAGTTTGATAGACTCTAAAAGCATTAGTAATTTCATTTAAAGATATTATTTGTATGAAATATGCCTTGAATGATTTATCATGAACTAAGATATATGTCATGAGTAGTTCTAAAGTAGTTTCATAACTTTTAAAATAAGTAAGCGATTTTATAAAATACAGACACTAAAGGCTGCTCAATGGATGTTCTGATTTGATCAAGGAATTAGTTTTAAGAATAATTATGACTTGGATTTTAAGGAGGATAAAATCCGATTTAGTTGATTTGATAATGATTTATATTTGAAAAGTAATATATTTTAATTCTATAATAAATAGACATTGTTGATGTGTAAGAAAAATTAGTTAGGTAATAGTCATTGAAATTAAAAGGTTTTAAGAAACCATAAGTTTTAAATTATGACCAAATTTGAATTATATTATATTATGAATTTAAATTATTAACTATCATCATTTTAGAACCCCAAGGAGATAGGCTATATGATTTGCGTCAAGATATGCAAAATTAAGCTCAATCTTACAAGTTGAAACCTTTATTGCAAAAGAGACACTTCGCTTTGAACTAGATAAATGTACAAGGAGTTTTCTGAATGGATACTTATAATTACTTGTTTTAATTCATGATTTCAGAAAATATATTTAAAGCATGATGAGCATGCTTTTATAGTTAATAATATATATTTTTCTTAATGATAATTTATTTTGAATTATGCTTTACTTCATAAAATAATTTATTTTATGTTATAGAGAAAGCATCCACACTGTAGTTTTGGCTCTTAAAATGTTTATCTTAAGATTATATTTCTTCTATATCAATAATAATGATTTCAAATGATTTCAAATCAAAGAATATGAGATATGCTATAAGTTTATATGTCGTATAAAGAAAATAGTTTTGAAACCATTAGACTGTACCCCATTTCAAGGATAAAGATGAAATTCAGGTCTTTGGGACTCGTCTGTACACACAGAAAGATTTTGGGTTGTATATATGGGCGCTTTACTTTTTACGAGCCTTTTTACTCTGTGTATGTATAGAACACGGATATAAGATGAGATAAAGATGAGTACGTCTAACACTTTGTCCGAGGAGTATTTCAAGTGCCATGAGTTTTCCCTCGAGTACTAGTTTAGTGTGATTTGTTTGTATGTATAAATAATAGTATTGTTAGGGTTTGTGCTTATGTGCCATCCTTATTTGTATGAATATTTAATTTTGTAATATTTATGCAATGATTTTTTTTATTAAATCGCTAATAACCTTTATTAAATGGTAATTAAGCTTGTAACATTATAGACATTATAAGATCTAAATAGGTTCATATCTGGTTTAAAGAAGTTTAGACTAGGACTGAGAGTTAGCAAAGCTGATAGTTATAAATGCTAAGAGTTAGCAGGTTATAATAGCCAGCAAGATCTAAATAGTTAGAACCTTATCTATAATTTGACAAAGACCTGAGAATCTATTAGTAATGACATAGTTGCAATAGATACTAAGAAATATCATTGTGTAAGTATCTTCTCAAATAAAGAGTTCCTGATCTATGTTCACCAATAAGGGTTTATCGGTGAAACACAATAATATAGATTAGTGTATGTCTATATCTGTATTGTACAGATGATTAGTCTTAGTTAACCATGAACTTAGTTGAAACTCATATAAACATACAGGTATTCAGTTAGGACTGGATACTGAACAGACTCACGAGGACCCCAATAGATATCCTATGAAACTGTCAAAGAAAGGTTCTCTCGAGTTGAGTAGTATTTGTGGTCCTCCGACCTGAGCGCCACGGTGGGCTTGTGGCAGATCTACCATACTTTGGTTCCACGTATGTCAGAGACCTTTCATGGTCTGACCGCTACGTGTCGCTGGGTATGGTCCGATGCTCATGAAGTTCGGTGTGCGTAGATATGAGATTCGCCAGCTCACATAGATGAGCCATATATCCGATACTTCGAGATTGTATCTTATAAAGTCTTATGGCCGTAAGCAGTGAACCTAGGAAAAGAGTTTCCTACAAGTTTGAACATTATAGCAAAAGTGTTTGCGTATATTATTTATTAAGATATGAATCTGGAGATAGAGTAACAGATGAAATTATCGGGATTTGACAATAATGATCTATATCTCGCTCATCCAGGATTTAATGATGGAAGGATTATACAAATATGTAGTAACCTCAATATGTATGGTCTAACACGCTAATTTGTAATATCCGTGACGTGTGCGTGGGGCATCGATCACGGACTTATAGAATAGTTCCATTTGATGAATCGGGCGTAGACCTAGGGAGTCCCAATATGAAATGTACTCTTTGAGCACTTGGGCAACATACCATATTGAATAATTCAATACAGTAAAATCCAGCAATTTACTAAGGTTAAGTTAACTAAAGTATATGATTAAATGGTGGAACCCACTTTAAGTTAACTTGGTAACTTAGTAAGGACATAAATGTAATTTCACTTAATGATTATTTAATTGTAAAATAATTCAAATAAATATTTATTTATTCAATTTTTAAATAAATAATTTAGTTTAACTATAATTAAGAGTTAACCATATAGTTAAGTTAGATTAACTTTACTTAATGGTTAAGTAAAAGTTAACCTAACCATGGTTAACTATAGTTAAAATATTTAAATGTTATTTTACCTAACTAGAGTTAAGTGTTAACTATAGTTAGAATATTTAAATGTTCATTTAACCTAACTAGAGTTAAGAGTTAACTATGATTAGGTTAGGTTAAATGCAAATTAAAATTAAGTGAAATTAAGTATTATAAAATGAAATTAAATTCATTTGTATAAATTAGATAAATGTAATTAAAAGTTGGATTCAAGCGTTGAATTCATAATTTTCTTTTATAAGACATAAAACCAATTTAACAAAATAGATTTTGATTAATTGATTAAGTGTTAATCAAAAGAAAAAATAAAAAATATAAGTTTAAGTTGTTAAACTTTTGCTAGATCAAAAAATGTCATTCTAGATAATCAAACACACCATTGTTAATTACTAGAATTGATCAAAGATTAAATTTCGGTGGACTTTAACAATTTCCATCTAAAGGCTTGAAGGGTTATTTCTCAATTTCAATTTTGTTAATTCCATTAATAAGTAATGATTGTGTTTATTGCAATGTTTTAAGCTTTTGCTACATGATTATATGTATGAGATATGTATGTATTGTTGTTAAACACAAAATTCATATGCAAACACCCTTGAATAATCAACTCTCAACAAGTATATGATATTTTAAATACTATATGCATTTGACCATATCCAGTTAAGAAGAGATATGATAACAAATTTTAGAGATGAGCACACGATTTTATAATAGTTTATATTATTCATAATTCAACTATTATTTATACACATAAATTAAAGAAATGCATTATGGTAAGCAATGCATTATTCATGGTGACTTTATATGTTTTAATTAAAGATAATTTTAAACACTTTATTTTTACAAACAGAATAGTAAGAGAAATGCTATTTATTAAAGTTGAATATTTATGCGTATATCACATGCTTTAAAAATTATTTTAATTTTAAAACTACATCCACTCACTGAATCAATCGACTTATCCTATTTTTATTACGTTTTTCCATCATCAGTAGATTATAGAAACTAATTAGTTCAGTGGAGTTGAAGCCTAAAAGTTAGCCAGATGATAATACGAGAAGTCATTATTTTCGAGTTGATATATTTATATGGTTGTAATAGAGTTCATTGGTTAATAATTATTTAATCTGGTGCATTTGATGTTAAACATATAATTTGGGGTGTTGATATTATAGTGTTTAATTTGTAAAAATTGAGTTTTATTTTAACATTGATAAAAGATAATAAATTGAAAGCTGATGATCATTTGTTGATGTATAATAATCTAAATATTGCAAGTGGATAAAGTAGATAGGTAAGGAAACTCTACTGAATTATTGAAAAAAAAAAACTACTAGTTTTGATGACTAGATAATTTTTTATAGAGAAATAATTCAGTACTTGTTTTAAATTTCTAGAGAATTCGAGCAGATCATTTCAATAACAGATTCATATTCACCGCGAGCTCATTGCATTGAGATTGTACTTGAAGTTCAATTTTCCTCTTTACGAAATTTTATAGTATGAGATTGATAAATGAGGTGTGTTTTCCACACAATGTATCCATATTCCACACATTTTCAACACAAACTACCAATTTCATTAATTCAAAAAATTTATTAATTATCAACCATTTTTTGAATTTAAAATCAACATTTGGTGTAAACAATGCCGCCTTTGAAATAGGAGATCTACATAATGCTAATTTGAGAGTACTTTTAAGAGAGAGAGTGTATTGAGTTCGAATAAAATTTTTTAAGTGGAGAGAAAAAATATAAGCCAAGAGTACAATTATCTAATTTTGAATCATTTAACTACAAAAGATTAACTTTTATATTTAAGCCATTTTTTAAAAATTCCCTCTCAAATATGCAACAATAGCATTAGAATTCAAGAGGAACAACCATCAGGAATGATCCCTTCTGGCCTTCTCCACAGTTTTTGGCTCTTTCGCTGCACTGGACCGAGTATCAACTGCACCAAAAAAAAAAAAAAAAAAGCAGGTTTTGTCTCATAATTGTATTCGTTAGGACTTTGGGTACCTTAAAATTTAAAAAAGTAAGTGGAAAAAAAAAGAAGACTTAATTTGTATCTTGAGAATATGGCCATAAAAGTATAGTCTAGCGGTAACCGTATCATTTCATTAAGAAAAACATCCCAAATTCAAATACCCTTTCCTCCTAGCTATTTTTTTAAAAAAAAAAAGAAAAAAAGAAAGAAATTGCATGATGAAGACAAATTGAAAATGATAAGCCAGAGATTACCTTATTCACGATGTTCATCCTCTCTGCCATTGATCATCATAAAAGTTTCAGTCCAGTACTGCTCTACACTTTCTGGAACCTTGATTTCTCCCATAAAGGAGGCCCACTCATTGTTCTCAGCATTGGAAAGAACCCATGTCACCTCTTCAGGTGCGTCTTTAAAGTTGAACATAATATTACGGTTGCTGGAACTGGAAGCTTTCTTCTTCTTCTTCTTCTTCATGGCCACTTTGTTGCTTGATTCCGAATTGGAGTTCTCAGCAGAAGCCTGCATGCATACAACAGTTACTTACAAGCAACAAAAGGGTGTTAATTTATAGAGCTTCTTTATAATAGAATACTGATCACTAGCTATCGAGTATAAGTAGGTAGGTACATAGTTGTTAAACATTAGTCGCCAAGTAAAATATTAATAGCTATCAATCATTTTAACAGTTGTATTTCAACATTAAGCAGGAGCACATTAATTACTACAAACGTACTCAAAGAGAAGCTAAAGGAGATTAGATTTGCAAGCTCACATTAGAAGGGTCAGATGGTACTGCTGCTGCTGCTGCTGGGGGTACCTCAAGCTTCTGCTGAGCACTTTGTTGTAATGCTTGATTAGGGGTAACTAGCTTAATTGATTGCCCTCTCGATATTAAGTACTTTTCAACGGATTTTAGTGACCTGAACTGTCTGTTTGTCCCTAGCTCATAGAAGAACTGCACATTTTGAAACACTTTAGAGTCACATAAAAGTTTGCAAATCCTGTTTAAGGATAAATAAAGCCATTCTATATAGAGCAGAAATTATGGATACTAGACTTTCAAATATTCTTTGATATATGATGAATAAGTTTGTTAAAAATGTATTGCAATAGCTTTTATAATATTAATTCTAGCTATGAATTGATCCCATAAGTGATAAGAAAGCTTCCTGTAATGATATTTTTTAAAGCAAAAACACATTCTCAGAATTGTTTCTGAAAAAGAATGAGATGAAAAATCTATAGAAATAAAATGAACGCATACGTGCTGGACAAAACAGACGGATATTCTAATGAATTTGTACGTGTAGTACTGCTCTTCAATTATGTCAATCGTTGATAAATTAAAACATGAAATTATTTTTTGTATATAGATAAACATATTTGTGGGCGTATGCACACACTCACACTAAATAATAGATGTCAAGATAACCTACAAAAAAGTAGAGTACGAGATAACTAATAAAATTATGGTAACATTCCAATCTCATTATAAATGTGAAGAGTGATATTTAATATCAAAATTAATCTTCTCCTAATTAATTAGAAAGAACTCCGGAAACAAACACATGTAATTTAACAAATTAATCATCTTAGAAATTGCATAACTGCTTCAATTTGAGCAACACATTCTCCATTGTATAGCTCTACATATATGAATGTATGCAGAATCTTTTTATCATGTTAACGTGTTGGCACTTTTTTAAAATGCAATGTTCTACGTCTCAGAAATTCCATACACATACAGAATCTTTTTAAGATTTTTGAACACTCCATTTCAACATGTTAGTAGTTACTTTTATCTTCTTTCTAAGCTTTGAAAACCTTATTGCATTGTAATAAGAAAGCATACGAGAATGAATGATCGATGAATAGATACAAGTAAACTTGATACACAGTCCAACATAATGCTGAAGCCCTAGAAACTGTATATTTACAAGTTCCTTATATATTAGGAGAGCTAGCTTCTTGAAGCTTTGCTGCAGGATTGACATGTTGAAAAATAAACTTGATTTTAGTCCAAAATATTTGGGTTCTTCACTTTGATTCAGTCCATTTTCTAGAACTGTTCTAGCATTTGTTTTTAGAATTGATACGTTCTAGATTTATATTCTAGATTAATCTCCTATCTTATGACAAAATTATTTAGACTAATCTTTCATTTTGTCAAGAGATGTAATTATTGTGTTCGTTAAAATTTTATGTCTAAAACTCTCCAACCACTACTATAAATATGGGTGAGTTTTTCATTTGTAACAAGCCAACCCAAAGCAATTTAAGAGTTTAATAAGAGTTGTTCTCTATAAATCCTCTCCTCTCTTACAATCATTTCTCTCCCCAAAATTCCTAAACACTAAATTCATTTTCCAACAAAGTGGTATCAGAGTTAGAAGATTCTCATTTGAACAAAAATGGTAAGTGAGATGTTTCATTTCCAAATTCTTACACTTAACAAGCTTAACTATGAAGTTTGGAGTATTAAGATGAAGGCTTTGTTAGGTTCTCAAGATGCTTGAAAGATTGTAGAGAAAGGCTTTGAGGAGCTACAAGGCAGAGCATCTCTTTCTCAAGCACAAAATGAAGCTTTAGAGAAAGTAAGAAAGAGAGACAAAAAAGCTCTCTACATCATATATCAAGCCTTAGATGATGGTAGTTTTGAGAAGGTTGACAATGCAACTACCGCTAAAGAAGCATGAGAGTTGTTTCTTTAGCGGTGAGTTTGAATCTTTACACACGAAAGATTTGAAAACTATTTTTGAATATTTTTCTAAAGTTTTGGCGGTAGTTAATGAATTAAAAAGTAATGGTAAAAGTTTAAATGACACATGTGTAGTGGAGAAATTTTTTTGCTCTTTAGATCCAAAATTTGAGCATATTATTGCAGCCATTGAAGAATCTAAAATTTTGGAGAACATAAGCATTGAAAAGCTCATTGGATCCTTTGAAGCCTATAAAGAAAGGAAAAAGAAGCCTTAAAGCAAGTTTTTCAAACAAGGCTTAATTTGAAGGAGAAAGGTGAAGGCACCAAGAATGAGTGCAACCAATGTGGAAGAGGTCGTGGTAAAGGCTTAGGAAGAGGAGATTTTAAGGCAACAAATGAAGAAGAATAAAGACAAATTTTCTTTCTTACAAGAGTACATAGGAGAGGAAATAGTTTAAGGTAAAGGTATGACCTTTCTCATGTTAATTAATACAATTGCCAAAAGTTTGGGCATTATGCTTCAAATTGTAAGGTCACTAACAATGTTGAAGAGAAAGCAAAGTTTGTAGAAAATAAAGATCAACATCGGTCTACTTTATTGTTGGCATACAAAGGAGGAGATGATGGAGGAAAGAATACTTGGTATCTTGACACCGGGGCTAGTAATCACATGTATGGGTGTGGAGACATATTTATGCCAATGTTACCTTAAAGATAATTCTAAAATTTTGGTAAAACGAAAGGGTGAAATTTTAATTAAATTAAAAAATAAAAGGCACCAATTTATTTCTAATGTTTATTATGTGCTCAACATGAAAAATAATATTTTAAGTGTGGGCCAACTCTTAGAAAAAGGCTATGATATTCATATGAGAGATTATAATTTTTCAATAAGAGATGGTATCAATCTTTTAATAGCCAAGGTACCAATGACTAAAAATAGAATATTTTTATTGAACATTTAAAATGATGTTGCAAAATGTCTAAAGGCATGCTTTGAAAATTCATCTTGGTTATGACATTTGAGATTTAGGCATCTTAATTTTGATGGCCTTAAATTATTGTCTAATAAAAAAATGGTGAGAGGTTACCTTCTATTAATCACCTGGATCAATTTTATGAATGATGCTTGCTAGGAAAGCAATTTAAAAAAAGCTTTCCAAAAGAATCAAAATCAACAGCAAGTAAGCCACTTGAACTTGTTCATACCAATGTTTGTGGCTCAATTCACCTAAGCTCTTTTGGGAAAAATAATTATTTTATCCTTTTCATTGATGATTTTAATAAAAAGACTTGGGTGTATTTTCTTAAAAATAAATCAGAGGCATTTAGTACTTTAAAAAAATTTAAAGCACTTGTTTAAAAAAAAAAGTAGGCACTATATTAAAGCCATGAGATCTGATAGAGGTGACGAATTCATCTCGAAAGAATTTAATGAATTTTGTGAAAATAATGGTATTCGCCTCCTTTTAATGGTTCCTAAATCCCCTAACAAAATAGAGTGGCAGAAAGAAGAAATAGAACCATTCTTAATATGGCATGAAGTATATTAAAAAGTAAGAAAATGCCTAAACAATTTTGGGCCGAGGCCATTGATTGTACAATATACTTGATGAACCGTTCTCCTACCAAAAATGTATGGGGAAAGACGCTTGAAGAAGCATGGAGTGGAAGAAAACTTAGTGTCTCTCATTTAAAGGTGTTCGAGAGTATTGCCTATTATCACAAGTTGGACCATCAAAGGTCTAAATTTGATGAAATGAGTGAGAAATTTATTTTTGTTGGCTATGACTCAAGCTCAAAAAGCTATAAGTTGTATAATTTAAGCAATAGAAAGGTGGTGATTAATTGAGATGTTGAATTTGATGAAGAAGCCACGTGGAGTTGGAATGGCCAAAAACAAATTGTGACTTCTTTTCTTTCTTTGTTAAATATAAAGATCAAGTAAGCAAAGAATCTCAACAGTTCATGACTCCGCCACATTCACCATCAACAAGTATGAATGAAGACATGACTAGCCCAAGCTTAAGCTTAAGCTCAAGCTCAAGCTCAAGTTCAAGAACACTACGCATCTGGAGCTTGCAAGAAATTTATAAAATGACAGAAAAACAAAATAATATAACACTTTTTTTTTTGTCTTTTTGTAGATAATGAACTAATAAGTTTTAAAGAAGCGATAAAAGACAAAAAGAGGAGAGATGCAATGGATGAAGAAATCAAAGCAATTGTGAAAAATAAAATATAGGAGTTAACAACATTTTCAATAGGGCAAAAGGCTATTGGAGTCAAGTGGGTGTACAAGGTGAAAAAGAATGCCAAAAAAAAGTTGAATGTTTAAAGGCGAGGTTGGTTGCTAAAGGCTACAAGCAAAAAATTGGCATTGACTATGAAGAAGTATTTGCGCTTGTTGCTCGCTTGGAAATCATAAAATTAATCATATCTTTGGCTGCTTAAAATAAATGAAAAATCCATCAAATGGATGTAAAATTCACTTTCTTAAATGGATACCTTAAAGAAAAAGTATTCATTGAGAAACATTTGGGATATGAGGTGAGAAGGAACGAAAATAAAGTTTTAAAATTGAAAAAAGTCTATATGGCTTAAAACAAATAGCAAAGACATAATATAGTAGGATTGATAAATATTTTCAAGGTCACCGACAAGCTAAGATCTGAATTATTGTTAAAGTAATAAAAAATAAGTTTACATCGGTCAATAGAAATTATAGGCCAAAAGACATTCAAGCAGACATACATGAAGAATTCGGTGTTCAGATAACGTATACTATATCTTGGCGAGCTAAGAAGCGCGCATTAAGATTAATAAGAGGTGCTCTAAAAATTTCGTTCAGATTGTTTCATATATATAACTATATGTTGCAACAAAATAACCCGAGTACGGTTACTCATTGGAAAACTAATGCGGATAATCACTTCGAGTATTTATTTTTAGCGTTAGAACCCTACATTAGAGGTCTTAATTCATCAATTTGACCAGTGATTGTAGTGAACAAAATATTTTTGAAAGGTTCCTATCTTGGTACAATGTTTGTGACAGTTTGTAAAGATAGAAACAATCAATTTTTTTTCATTGGCTTGGAGAATTGCTGACTCAGAAAATGATACTTCTTGGGAGTGATTTATGGTTAAACTGTGGGGAGTAATTGCAGGCCATCATAGTCTTGTCTTTATATCTAATCGATATGCCAATATTAAGAGAGCTATACGGGGTGTATTTCCTCATGCATTTTATGGGTTTTGCATCTATCATTTGAAGGAAAATTTGATGACAAAATATAAGTTACCATAAGAAAAGTTTAAAAAATGGATATACTTGTCTGCCCACTTCACTGCTACTAAGGCTTATCGTGTCCTTGATTTTTAACACTAATTAAACAAGATGTGATAAATGAGACCCGACGTAATGAAGAATTTAGAGAAAGATATTGGTACGGTAAGATGGGCTCGATCAGCTGGTGCTTTCAGAATGTATGACATCATGACCACTAATATTCATAAGAGTATTAATGCAGTAGCAAAAGAAGTAAGAAAGCTTTCGGTGACCAATTCGGTGGAATGGATGCAGGAGCTAATGCAATTGTGATTTTACCATAGACGATTGACAGCACAAAATATGACAAATGTCCTGATGAACTAGGCATATAATAAATACATGAAATATAATGATGACATAAGTTAAATGACAATTTCTCATGTTGATGATTTACGATTTATAGTTAAGGACAGTAGCATGAACTAGATAATGGACATTGGCGAAAGAACATGTAACTGTCGAAAGTTTGACTATCAGCAACTACCTTGTCCCCATGTACTCGTCGTATGCAGATACATTAGATTATCGTACGAGAGTCTTTTTTCTAGTTATTACACATCTGAGATTTTATCCCATGCCTATAGTGAGTGAGTACTTTTGATTGGCTAAGTGTCTATTAGATAGTCTTAGAGTATGTAAAAAATATGGACATTCAGCCTCCAATAGCATATGCCAGTTAGGCAGACGTTAGATTAATTAGAATCTATCTTAAGGAGAGGAATCATCAAAGAATATATGTAGTCGTTGTAGACAGTATGGACATAACTAACAGAAGTGGTGAAAACCTGGCCTTTTACAAAGAAAGTGGTGTATTTTTGTTTATAAAACTACTTTATTGATATTTAATTTCACTATAATATAAATATAATATATTTTTTTGTTTCAGAAAAATTTGAAAAATATAGACACGAGTTAGATCCTGAGGCTTAATTATGTATGAGTGTCGAGTTTTGTAACTTCTGTGCACTTATTTCGTAATGTACATATATTTTTTATTACATGCTTAATTATTTCGTAATGCATTTGTCCTTAGTATTGATTTGACAAATTTCAGTTGTGAAAAGAATCAAATAGCCGACTTAACATAAGATACTTAAAACTATTTTGGCATTGAAGTGAAGCAAGGGAGTGGAGGCATTTTTATCTCTCAAGAAGGTTATGCAAAAGAAGTTCTTAAAAGGTTTAATATGGAGAACTGTAAACCAGTGAGCATGCCTGTAGAATATAGGATTAAGTTGTCAAAGCAAGAAGAAGAAAACGTTAATCCTACAACTTTCAAGAGCTTAGTTATAAGCTTGCGGTATTTAACATGAACAAGGCCTAACTTCTCTTTGAAGTTGGACTTGTTAGCCGTTACATAAAGTCATCCATAAGCACTCACATGAAGGAGATACCAATTTCACTTAGAGTTTGAAGAAACAACTAATTGTTACACTCTCAACGTGTGAAGTAAAGTATGTTGTTACAACATCATGTGTTTACCAGGAAATTTGCCTTAGAAACTTGATGAAAGAGCTTCATATGCTACAAAAGGAGGCGAAAGAACAAGCATATTGATATAAGGTATCATTTTATTAGGGAGAACATGGTGAAGAATGAGGTACAACTAATGTGAGCTAAGTCGCAAGACCAAGTTGCTAATATTTTCATCAAGCCACTCAAGCACGAAGTCTTTGTTAAGATGAGAGCTTTACTTGGCATGGTAAAATCAAGTTTAGGAAGGGGAAGAGAGAGTTGATAAACTTGATTTTGGCCTAAAATATTTGAGTTTTTCACTTTAAGCCAAAATATGTGATCCATGTCCATTTTCTAGAACTAACATTTTTTAGAATTGATATGTTCTAGATTTATAGTCTATATTAATCTCTCATCTTATGTCAAAATTATCTAGATTAATCTTTTATTTTATCAAGAGATTTAATTATTGTGTTTGTTGAAATTTGATGTTTAGAACTCTTTATCCACTATTATAAATTTAGGTGAGTTATTCCATTTGTAACAAGCCAAGTCAAAGTAATTTAAAAGTTTAATAAGAGTTGTTCTCTATAAATCCTCTCATCTCTTACAATCCTTTATTTTCCAAAACTTTCTAAACACTAAACTCCTCTTTTAACATAACATTCTACCACCTTTAAATAATCGCAACAATGAATTCAAGTGTAATCTTACCCACATCTATTGCAAGTTTGATTATACTAACTATTCTAAGAAATATTCTATGTACATGTACCTATAAAAAATAAAAGATTGGTCACTCACATTAATCTAGGAAAAAATTCTGAATAAAATGAAATCTGTTGCGGTATCAAGTCACACTCTTCAGTTTGACACCCCTATGACATCAACTAAACCACAACCTTGATACCCTTTTATGCTTTATGCGTAGTGGAAGATGTAACTCACACCATAAGTAAGAACACATATAATTAACACACAAATAAAGACCAAGAAAATAAATCAATCAACAAGATATAAGATATATGTAATTCGGCCCATAAATGCCTACTTCCACGGAGAATCCATGATCCAGCTTCTTTTATTGATATAGATCACTAAGCATTTTTTTACATCATCAATGTTTCCACAATACCCATAGTATCTCTCATAGATCACCCCAATATCTCTTATAGAGATTCATAAACATTCTACCTTTAATCACTATGAATTCCCTAAGACCTTTTAGTATCTCATTATAGGAGATTTCTATAAGAAATACAAGAATAGCCCAAACATCTAAGTTAAAAGGATCTATGACATTTCTTTTATTTACTTAAGAATAAAAAGAAAATACTCCCAAAAGGTTACACCCTAGTGCACCACGCACTTAGTACTTATCTAACTTCTCTATTCTCTGTTATGGTTTACATCTTGAAACTTTAGCTTGCCTTTTTTCTTGTGTTAATGAGGCATATATAGTGAGTAAAACACCCACATAAATCTTAAACCTAGTTGGAATAAGGGTCCAAGTGTTATAGGAATCCAAAATTCCTTAAAAGTCAAAAATTCAAAGCAAATATGAACTTGCCCACGTCTGGTGCCGTGGCACTGTGACTTATCGTGGCTGGCGCTGCAGTGCTGGCCTTCTGGTACTGAGGCCTGGACTTCTTGTGACTCTATTTTTTTTCCTCTTTTCAGACTTCAAGTCCTGTTTCGCTTCTACCTTGCTCGTCCTATACGTCTTAAATTTTTTGTGACTCTTCTTTTTGATATTTTTCACAATTCTTGCCTATACAAAATTGTTGAATCATCAATACCCAACAAAAATAGTTTTAGAAATTATTAAACCTGATCCAACAGTAAAAATGTTCAAATCTTAGTATGAGAGACTAAACTGAGTGTCTAGATAATACCTCAAGTTATTACACTCACGCTTTGTATAGACAAAGATCAGTTCTGATCAAATTTATCACTATGTTGAAAGAATGTTATATAATTTTATTCAAGAAGAGAGACCAACCACATAAAAAACCTAGCTTTTGAACTACAAGCAGAGCTAAATTTATAATCTTTTACTCAAAGCCATAACAATCCGGATTGATCAAAAGAGATTTAGAGATGAATCAACCTGATCAACTTTCCCAATGTATTTCACATTGGTGCGTGGCCTTTGCTCAAAGAACCAGCCTCGTGGCAATCCGATAATTTGGCCATCTATGAACTTTCCTATTGATCTTTTTCCCCTTCTTGGCTTATAATGAGGAGCCAGCACCGTCAGAGGCTCGGCGTCGATGATCTCAAGTTCATTAGACGGAGGAACGGAGGAACTCTTTCCCTGCTGCTGCTCCATTGCTGCTAGCTTCTGCAAATGCACACACAAACTCACAGACCCAGATAGGGTTTGAAGAGAAAAAGTAAACTGAGTTATCAAGGTGGCAGAAGTGAAGAAATGAAATGTTATATGCGTCATTCAATTTCTTGTGCGTGTTTGAGCGTGACATATAAATAGAGTGAGATTCTTTTTTGTTTGAGTTGTCAGATACATGCAACAAGGCGCAGGTTGGCACGTATAGTAGAGAAAAGAAACGGCTTTCTGTATAGGATTTTGGACAAAAGAAATATTTATTCCTGAAGATTTAATAGGATATTTGCAAATCTTATTTAAGTACCCAAATCCAGAATAAGAATGCTTTGCTTTAATACCATATATGAGCTTCCTTAATTTGTAGTCCGGCCCTTTTATTGTATTGTATAGTATTGGCAGCGTATAATTGCTTGGCTAATGTAATATTTCCCTTTAACAATAATACTAAATGTCCCTTTCGGAACACTTAGCATTATTGTTCCCTTTTACAATACTGCACAGAAGAAATCCAAGTATAGATTATTAATCTTATTTAGACAAGTGAGTTATAAAAGCATAGATGAAAAGAAATACTTGTTTTTCCAATTTCTTTGGTTTAAATAATCCATTGTTCGCATTTATGTATGACACTGAATTAGTTATATATCTAAACGTCAGCACCCCTCCCCCCCCTCCCGAAGAAAAAAAAAAAATTGGTCTCGTTTGACATTATTTTTTCACTTACGTTTTAATATTGTTTTATTATTTTCACGTTAATTTTGATAGATAAAGCTAATTACAATAAATTTTTTCCGCTGAGAAAAAGAGTTTTGACTTTGGTACATTATTTAATTTGCAAATAACTTCATGTCTAAACATTGAGAAAGTTTTTCGGACAACTATCAAATAATATTCTAACACGGGATTATTCTTGAATACTGAAAGTTTTTAACAGTATTAATAATGGGATCGTTTATATTTGTTTACTTTAATTTCTTGATTTAATTTAACATTTCAAATTAATTTTGATATTATTCAGTAGCTGTAATCTCAGTACGATAGAATGACTCGTAACATCTGAATTTTTATTGATTGTAATTATCAAGCTGCTGGTTATTTAGAAAACAAATATTTAGTTGCATAATAATATTGTGTTGTTGCAAAAATGGTGTGGAGCGTGATAGATTATAGATTCTTTTCTAAACATTTGCTATTCTTCTTCTTCTTTTTATCTTTTTTTGTAAATATACATTTCTGCTTGAGGGGTGTAGGTTTCATGTCCTCCCTTATCTCGATCTTATTATTTTTGCAAATAAATATTTTTTTTCCTTGAAAATCAATGTAGCACGAAATAATCCCTCGTATATATTACTAAAAGAGACAAGTAATTAAACAACCATTTGCAATCTCAAGCCTCTGGCAAGCAGGGATTTTGAAAACTCAAATTATCATTCCATACATTCTTAGAAAGTTAAAAATATTCAGAGATGTTCAGCACTTTGAGAGGCTGACCAAGCGTTTCGCCGGGTCTTCTTCCTCTGCGACGTTTTTAAAAATTTCGGGAAGGGACTCAAATTGATCAAGCTGATCAAACATATCAGTAAAAGGGTCTGTGGTGTCAACAGCGCCTACACAATTATATTTCCCTTCTCCAGGGTCTGGAACTGGCAAAATTTGCTCTTCTACAATCATGTTAACTACTGGAACGGTGTCTAGGGTTGAAGCAGCAGTACAGCTTTCTCCATGCTCGGCGGAAATGGCGGCAGCAACATGATTTGATGATGATGAAGCTACGCCTTGCTCCACTTCTTCCGAAATCAGTGAAGGATTATATTGCCCTTCTCCGGGGTAATTGGTAACTGGAACAGACTCTGGAAACGGCAGCATTATATTGTTATACTCTTCTACAAGAAAGTTAACTGCTGGAACAGTGCCTGGGGTTGAAGCAACAGTACTGCTTTCTCCTTGGTTGGCGGCAGCAACATGATTTGGTGATGAAGGAAGAACTTCCAAAATCGGCGAAGGATCAAAATTTGGAGGTGGGGCTACATTCTTATCATTTTCTTCTGGTTCCTCAGCTTTCATCCTTTTATTTCCCGTGTACACAACTAATTACATGTGAGAGAGGAGATAAAACAATTATTAAATATTGACATTGAAAGATTGTACTAGCTAATTGCTCAGAAGAGAGGAAAATAATATTAACTGTGAATAAATATATACCAAGCAAGTTTGCTTTCTGAACAAAGCGATACAAGATATCGTCAAATTCCTCGAACAAAGAATCATCACCCGGCGTTTCATTGAATTGATCAGATGGGGGTCTTGTATCCTCAGCTCTCCTTTTTTGACTTGCAGTAGTGTAAAGATCTAACAGGAAGAAAGAAGTTAAATATATATCAAAAACCAAAAGATATTGTTGGGTAATATAATATATTACCTACAATTGGAGAAGAAAACAATTACAGGAAGCATGAAATTATAATATAATTACCTAGCAGTTTTGCTTCCTTAAAGAAGCGATACAAGATCTCATCAATTTGACGTCGTTCCAAAGAATCACCAACCGATACCTCTCTGGAGTCAGATGATGTTCCTGCATCCTCATCTGTTCTCATCCCTTTACTTGCTAAATATATATCTAGCAGGGAGAAAGAAGATATGCATATATAAAAAATTCGAGAGATTGTAACAGTGCTTGACAGGACCCGACCCGACCTCTCCTCGAGAATCGAGACAGATCCTACGATGACATGTGACTAACATACTCTTTACTCATACATATGATACAATGATGCTACCTGCCTCAACAAAAAGTATACACATATGCTCCACTATACAAAACATATACAAATACACAGACTAAGACACTTATGTAGCTATGCACGTTGACCCAACCTCAAAATGTGATGACTGTATCACATTGCACAAATTCTTGTGACAACTTGGGAAAAATAGAAAAAAGGGTGAGCTTGTGGCTCAGTGAGTGGACATAATCTGAAAATATTATATACTTTATATGTATTGTACACGTATAAATCTGTATGATAAAATAATCATAAAACTGTATACTGAGTAATCAATAAACTTGTACTGAAAATATGAACTGTCATAAAATTTGCGCTGAAATTAAAATCATGACATAGTACTGGAATCTGAAAGCGCAAACTATCATAAAATCTATTATCAAACTGAATATATGTAACATAACTCTGGAAACATGTACTACATATATATACTGAAAACCACACCAAACTTGTACCCAGGGAAAATTTGGTCTAACCTGGCGGAGTAACTCACGCACAGGCAGAGCGGGGGATCTAAGCTGGTCTAACCCGGCGGAATGTTACATCGCTCGGGCAGAGCAAACTAAACTGGTCTAACGCATGCGTAGAGCAACTACATTAAAGGGGAGGGTACGCATATGGTGGTTCAAAAACTACTACAATATAATATTGTGACCATAATTATTCTAAAATAATTATTTCTGTACTGAACATAATTATAAACTGTGCTATAATAAATTCTAAAATATTTCTGAATCTACTAAATAGTATAAATATTTTTCTGTCTAAAATAAATCATAATTAAATCTAATAACGCGTAATTAAATCATAATTGGCTGTATTGAAAACATATAAAATATATATAGTTATCCACTCACAAAAGTGCGCTAATCCTGAGTTGGGTCTGGATTCTGAGATCTACCCGCTATCGGCACACCTCCTATATCATAGGGTGTAAAAATACCTAATTAGTACCGATATGTATTATAACTATTAAAATCTAAATATTCTAATATCGTAAAACTATTACCCGCTAAACCACTGAGTATAATTCTGACTACCCAACTAATTTCCTAAAATTTCCTTTTTTCTTTCTTTTTCTTTTCTTTTCCTTCTTTTTTCTTTTTCTTTCTCTTTTTCCTTCCCGTCTCTTCCTTTCCCTTTCTTTTCTTTTTCCTTTTCTTCTTCTTTTCTTTTTCTTCTTCTTTTCTTTTTCTTCTTTCTTTTCTTTTCTCTTTTCTTCCTCTCGGCTTTCTCTTCTTTTTTCTCTGTTTCGTTTTTTTTTTCTTCTGTTTCAATTCTTTCTTCTTAAACGAAGAAAGTAAAACAAAATATATATATATATATAAAAACGGCCACCGCTTCGTTTCTTCTCTCTCTTTTTTTTTTTTCTGCCACCAAGGTTTATATATTCACTACACGTGTGTTACAGTGCTATTAATTGATTATTACTTTTAGAGATAAGAAAAAAGTTAACGGAAGAATGGAATTTTACCCAACATATTGGCTTCCTTGAAGAACCGACACAAGAGACTATCAAACTCTTTAGTCACAGAGTCATCAACTGCAGCTTCGGTTGAGTTAGATAGGAGTCCTGCATCATCTACTTTCACATTCCTTTTACTTGCTAAGTACATATCTGATCACAAGGAGAAATAAGATAAGCACATACCATGATCAAAAGATTGTAATAGCTGATTACTTTCCGAGAGGATTAAACAAAAAATTCAACGGAAGAATGAACTACCTAGCATATTTACTTTCTTGAAAAAGCTGTACAGGATTAGGTCAAGTTGTCGTGCCAGAAAATTAATGGCTTCCTTTAAATCAAATGAGGGTTTAGTATCCTGCTTGGGTTTGTTATTTCTCTTGCATCTCTTTGGGGATTTTTCCTCAGCAGAACTATTGAGGAGATTCTCATAAGCTCCCTTTAAGAAGTCCATGATAGTTCTCACGTATGCTTCGGTAAAGCCAAATTCTGAGTACATCTTCAACACTTCAATATCCAAATTCTCGCCATTGGCAAAAGTTTGATATACCCGGATCCTCTTCAATGACTTCGATTCCTGTACCACCATTACAAAAGTAAGGCTAGTAATTATTTCAAATTTATCGATGCATGACATTACAATACAAGTATTATTAACTACAAAACAAGTTAAATATAATTAAGAAGCAAATAAGCTTTGTATATATTGCCCATTTGCTATACATGCTCGCAATGCAAGTAAGTAAAATTGCTTCCATTACTCACTGAAGAATCGTTATTCGAGGTTCTCTTTAATGACTTTGATTCCTGTACAAGCATTAATTCAAGAGTAATATAGAGATTTGAAAATTTTATTCTAATTGCATATTTCAACTACTATAGCATTAAACGGTCTTTCATTAATAGGTGTTATAGAAATATAAAATTAATTACAGAACAATAAAAAATCAACACTACATGCTACATGATAGTTATAATGTATGACATATCAATACAAGGTTAACAAAACAACAATACATGATAGTACAAAAGTTAACTATAATTAAGAAGCAAAAAATATTTGTGAAATATGCGTGCACATTTGTAAGTTAATTACTTCCAATACTCATCGAAGCATTATCTTCATTGGGGTACGATAGCAATTTATAAAGTTTGTATTCTAATTTTATGAGTATGATGGTATTTAACCCGTCTTTCAATAATTAATTTTAAAATATGAGTAACACTACATATTTTAAGTTGTATTTTAAATCGTATTTAAAATAATGATGTGTCAAATAATTATTAAAATAGTAAAATGATGTAAATTTTAAAAATTACTCATTATACTACTTCACCAACCAATAATTACTTAACACATCATTATTTGAGATACAATTTAAGATATAACTTAAGATGTGTAGTATTATTCTTAAAATATATCACATTAAGTGTCATATGACAGAAGTGTAAGGACTCCAAAAAATCACACATATCTCCACATTAGTATGATATTATCTACTTTGGGCTTAAGTGTTCATGATTTTGCTCTTGTACTCTACTCAAAAGGCCTTATACCAATAGAGATATAATTCACTTCTTATATACCCATGATCTTCTTTATTTATTTTCAATGTGGGACTTTGTTTACTTCCTTAACAATCCTCCTATCGAACAAAGGACCATGAAGCCTCCCCTCAAACAATATTCTGTCCATTTATCTTCCAGATAGGAAGATCTCTCTCTATTTTTTATACACACCTTCTATTTATCTTCACCTATTGTACCGCCTACCTTGAGAGCCTGCTCTATTAGGTTAACTCCTTATCATTGCGTTGGCAAACATGCCTTACATGAAGCCCGCATCACGCCTAAGCTCTTATGGTTTTACTCTTGTGCTCTACTCTCGCTCTCTTTTTAGTACACATCTTTTACTTATCTTTACATATTGTACCGCCTACCTTGAGAGCCCGCTCTATTAGGTTAATGCTTTATCACTTCATTGGCAGACACGCCTTACGTGAAGCCCGCATCAGGCCTAAGCCCTCTTAGTTTTGCTCTTGTGCTATACTCAAAGGCCTCATACCAATGGAGATATAGCTCACTCCTTATATACCCTCATGATCTTCCCAATTTATTTTCAATGTGAGACTTCATTTGCTTCCTTAACAATCCTTCTATCGAACAAAGGACCATGAAACCTCCCCTTAAACGATATTTCATCCGTATATCTTCCACATAGGAAGATATCGCTATCTTTTTTATACACATCTTTTACTTATCTTCACCTATTGTATAGCCTACCTTGAGAGCCCGCTCTAAAGGTTAACTCCTTATTACTGAGTTGGTAGACACGTCTTATGTGAAGCTCGCATCACGCCTAAGCCCTTATGATTTTGCTCTTGTGCTCTACTCTCGCTCTCTTTTTAGTACACATCTTCTACTTATCTTCACATATTGTACCACCTACCTTGAGAGTCCGCTCTATTAGGTTAACTCTTTATCACTGCATTGGCAGACACGCCTTACGTGAAGTCTGCATCACGTCTAAGCCCTCATGATTTTGCTCCTGTGCTCTACTCAAAGGTCTCATACCAATGGAGATATAGTTCACTCCTTATATACCCATGATCTTCCCCATTTCTTTTAAATGTGAGACTTTTTTTACTTCCTTAACAATCCTCTTATCGAACAAAGGACTATGAAGCATTCTCTCAAACGATATTCTGTCTGTATATCTTTCACACAAGAAGATCTCACTCTCTTTTTGATACATATCTTCTACTTATCTTCACCTATTGTACTGCCTACCTTGAGAGCCTGCTCTATTAGGTTAACTCCTTATCACTGCGTTGGCAAACACGCCTTACATAAAACCTGCATCACTGCATTGAGAGGACACGCCTTACGTGATGTCCAGGAGTACACCACCGCCCATCCATAGAGCTTACCGACGGATCCCATCATAAACCTAGGCTTACTAGGCTCACCACCTTCTTGTTCCGCACCGATAATTTCATTCACATGGTTAACTTCGGGGCATGGCTTTGATACTACTTGTAAGGAGTCCAACGAACCACACATATCTCCACATTGATATGATATTGTCTACTTTGAGCCTAAGCCCTCATGGTTTTGCTATTGAACTCTATTCAAAAGACCTCATACCAATAGAGATATAGTTTACTTCTTATATACCCATGATCTTTCTCATTTCTTCTTAATATGGACTCTATTTGTTTTCTTAACTAGAATTTCATAAATGAATTGCAAAATACAAGTTTGTTAACAAAGCAAGTTGAATATGATTAAGAAGCAAATAAGTTTTGTGTATATATAACTTCAATTTCCAAACAAGCATGCTTGTAAAAATAAATTACTTCTGATACTCACTGAAAATTTATCTCGTTTCGGGGTCCCCTTGGTTGCCTTCTTCAAATCTCTGGGACGAATCTCGTATAGTATGTAATTGACCACTTCAACCACGGATCGAACCAACTCTTTCGACTTCTTATGAATGAAGTACTGCATATGGGTGGCATTGATAAAATCACTTTTAATGAAAAACAAAAGTTTGAGAGGATATATCTTAGTTTTAATTTTTCTGGGAAAAAAATATTTCATAAACGTATATCAAAACCCTATATATGTAACGTTTATGTAAGCCAAATTAATTCAAGCACCAAACAATTATACTACTTTAATTAATATAAACTACTAAGATTGAATGATTTCAAAACTTGGAAGTTCGAAAAACCTGCATCCGAGAATTTGTAAAGAGATCGAAGTCTAGATAATATTAGAAGCCAGTAATTAGTATCAATGTAAGCCTTAATATTTAACCTCATCATAACAAGACAATAGAGATCAGTTCATCAATGGGATATATATGAACAAGAAGACATTAATGGAGTTACCGAATCACAAGTTGTCCCTTTTGAGCGTAGTTTACGCTCAAGCTTCCAATCTTCCAGTCTCTCAGAGAAAGTAAACCGCTTCTCACATTTCACTTCCGGTTTAAACCGTTCTGAAAGGTGAACAGGCACTGGTAACTGTAGTCACAAATTCATTTCTAAGCCACTAACAGTGTTAAGATATATGATTATAATAGCTTCCATGAATATAATATAAATATAAATATATATATATATACACACACACACACACACACCTTATCTAGGTCTAAATCATGGACAGAAAAATCTGCTGAGAGTTTGAATGATGTCCGCATTTCTCCGATCAACATGGCCTTGTTTTTTTTATTTTTCTGCAGTAACATGATGGGAGTTTACAAAATTAATTTAATCAATAATCATGTTAAAATTTCTAGTTATATAGTAGTAATAAAACTTCTGCAGGTTTTTACAGATACTCCATTATCTTCTGGAAAGCTATAGGGTTTTGGTGTCTGTGCATCTGCAGTCCTGATCTGTTCTTGAGACTTTTGTTTCAGTTCTGCAACTGCTTGCTGTAACAAATACAGATACATATCAAACGAGTAGTATTAACTTGTGAGAAATCGATACCTCCTTTATAATATTGGAACGAAATTATCCCTTTGAGATTCAAAGAAATGAAGAACCAACTTACGTCAACCAATCCTTTCAATTTGTTTGTGAGTTGGCGAATTTGATCATTACCACTCAAGATTGTTGGTGTTGGTTCGTGCTGCATTTTGTTCAAAGAGTAAAATAACTTTAGGGTTTGAGAGGCTATATTGCTAAAAGGTTAAAAGAGAGAGGATTTGCACTCTGGCTTGTGTGTGAATGTGAGTAAGAATACAAGAGAATCACATGTATATAGCGGAGACGAAGCCTCTTGAAATGGCTATGCATTCACTCTCACAAGTCTTATGGAAATGGTAGCTTAGGAAAATTATTAATCTTCCAATTTTAAAGCAACACTTCTGCACTCGCCAGGTATTATGCGAGTGGAAGGTGAAATCGAATTTAATATACCTAGTCCAAGGATTACAATGCTGCTCTGTAGTACCATATTTACATATTTTGTAAATGCATTTATTTCTTCCTATTATGGTTGTATCTATCGACAAACTTCATCACTAGGATATAGTTGGCTATTGGCTGCCCATGGAGCCAAATGTTGGATTGAAATCTAAAGCATATGGGACATGATTTTTAAGTCCACAGAGAGGGTAATATATATATATATATATATATATATATATATAAGTTCAATTATGCTCTGAGGCCAAAGTGAACCGAACAAAGCAACTATACTAATTCGTGCTTGTCATTCAGACATTTTGCGCCCTAAATCTAATGAAAAGGGAAAGATTGATGATAAAAGAAACTAGCCATTAACCCATCTAATTATGTTTAAATCAAAATAAAGCTTTGAAAGATAGAGAGAGTACAAAAAGAATATCATACAGTTCATGCATATAAATTACTGTTGCGAATCCTCCCACCCCCATGTTTTTTTTTTTTAAAAAAACAATTGCGGCGAAGCTATTTAAGTTTACTTAAAAAAAAGTATTATTTTCACAATTTATCTTTATGATTATATCATATTCGTCGTATTTTTTTCAAAATGACATTACATAATTAATGAATAACTATAAAGAGTAAATTATGGTATCCTAGATCATATAAATGGATAAATAATAATAAACAGTTAACTACCATATGTTATATATAATGTATCATATAATTGTTAAAAACAATTAACTATCATATATTATATATCTTAGATCGTATAACTTAATGATTAACAATAAATAATTAATTACCATGTGCTACATAATCAATGAACAACTATAAAGAGTCAATTATCGTATCCTAGATCAAATAATCTAACAATTAATGATAAACGGTTAACCACCATATGTTATATATAATAGATCATATAATCGTTAAAAAGGGTTAACTACCATATGTTATATATCTTAGATCGTATAACCTAACGATTAACGATAAATAATTAACTACCACATGCTACATAATCAATGAACAACTATAAAGAATAAATTGTTATATCCTAAATCAAATAATTTGACAAATAATGATAAACGGTTAATTACCATATGTTATATATCATAGATAGTATAACCTAAAGATTAATGATAAATAGTTAACTACCACATGCTACATAATCAATAACAACTATAAAGAGTAAATTGTCATATCCTAGATCAAATAATATGACAATTAATGATAAATGGTTAACTACCATATGTTTTATATAGTATATCATATAATTGTTAAAAACGTTTAACTACCATATGTTATATATCTTAGATCGTATAACCTAACAATTAACGATAAATAGTTAACTACCATGTGTTACATAATCAATGAACAACTATAAAGAGTAAATTGTCATATCCTAGATCAAATAATCTAACAAATAATGATAAACGGTTAACTACCATATATTATATATGTTAAGTGTATTAGGTGTAGTATGATGTAATACCTAATATTAGGTATAAATACATTATGGCCAACACCTTTTATCATTCCCACTAACTTTCATTATCTTTTATTATTCAAAGATAATGTTCATTAAGTGTAAAACAACTAACTCATATTCATAAACATGGGGTAGTATTTTTTTAATGGAGAAATGCCTATAAATAAAATGCTTGGTTAGGTCTTTAAATCATCAAATTTTATTCAAAATATACATATACTATCAATGGGGATTGACAAGGTTTAGAAGAGTTTAATCATCTCTCAATATTGTTGAAAAATGACTTTAATGGCAGGAGGTATATTTAATCCGTTTTTAAATTATGTATTGATCTATATGCTTTTCAAAAATTGCTTCAAGTATGTTTAGTCACCTTAAGTTAGTCTAACAGTTGGTATCAAAGCAGTAGTTACATTTGTTTTGAATGATATGCAATCTAGAAAATTCAAAAGTCATGGCTGAATTTTGTTTTGATCAAACTCATTATTTTGATGTTGTAAGAAACCAAATAATATTATAAATTATTAAAAAATTAAATTTTGAGTATTTTTAATTTAAAACATCGAAATCGGAGCTAAAATGAGGAAGATATAATCAAAATACTGAAATGGGTTGCGGGTTTGTAATCGGGTCAAAAAGACCTGATTGGAGGTTAAAGATGACTTGTCATTTTCATTCATCCCCTCCATCATTTATAAATTATATATATATATTTATAATTAGATCCCTAAAGTATTACATAATTTCAGTTTGGTCCTTACAGAATTTATTAATTATAATTTGATCTCTACAGTATATACTATTTTTAAAATATACCCCTATAGATTTGGTTAATTGTAATTAGTTTTCAAAGATTTTGATAATTACATTTTGGCTATAATGCTTTAATAATTTTACATACAGACTCAATAAACATAAATATTTTGGGTCAAACCCTCAAAATTTATTTTTAATTAAAGTTTAACTATATAATTTTATAAAATATGTAAATAACTCCATATATTACTCAATTTTAGTGTCTTTATGTATTACTTTCATATTTAATTTTTAAAATATCATTCTAATTATGCATTTATACATGTAAATTTTGTATGAATAATTCATGAATTTGGCATTTTGTAAAGATTAATTCATAAATTAAAATTTTAGATATTTATGTGCTTAAATTATGTTAATTTTTTGTATGTATAGTTTATTGTTTCATTATGCATACAATTTGAGTAGTATATAAATGGAAATTATGTTCATATTTATAAATACTGCTTATTCTTGCATTTATTTTATATGAACAATTGTAAATAAAATTAAATGTCTAGTGATCCATACAATTTTAATTAATTAGGGAGTAGCCACAACATCCTTAATTATGTAAAATTATATATATATATATATAATATAGAAAATAACATTAATTGTGATTAATCATATTTAGTGTAGTAAATTTTATCCCACATGAATTTGCATTACATTTGTATGATTAATTAAGATGAATATCAAATTCTATTTTCTAATTTACCTGTAAGAATTAGGAAATAGAACATAATTTGATAGTTTTTATTATAAAGATAAATAGATTTAATTGAATTAGCACTTTAGCCCATATGCAAGTTTTACGTCACTAGATTCGTAATTTTTATAGAATGATTTATGTTGGTAAAACATGATATATGTTTATTAGTCTCAATATTTAATTATTTTTATAGCCTATCTATTACTACTACTAGCACTAGAGAAAAAATTACTTTTTATGAACGATGAGAGCAATCCAATCGTCTTAGTGTAATGTTTATAAAGACCAAGATCTTTACTAGTATTCGTGGTTCAGTCGATCAACATAACAATGTTCAAGCTTTACTGAAGGTTATTGATGAACAATTTGAGACTTTAATTAAGGCATTTGCCAGCACTTTAATTATGTAGTTTTCATCCTTAAGGCTCACCAGTGTAAGAGGTGTGCGTGAGCACATTATGCAAATGAGGGATATTGCGGCTTAATTAAAACTACTTGAGGTTAAGATGTTTGATCCTTTTCTTGTGTACTACATATTGAACACTCTTTCACAATTATATGGACCCTTCAAAATATCCTACAACACGTATAAGGATAAATCATCAAAAATTAAACTCATGACCATGTGTGTTCAAGAGAAAAGAAGACTGATAATGGATTTGTGTGAAAGTGCGCTAATTGTAACACAAAGAAAGAACCAGAAACAAGCCAAATAGAAAGGAAAAAAAAATTCCTCCCCAAACTGAAATAAAAAAAAGAATTCAAGCGCTTCTTCTGTAAAAAGATGGAACATATGAAGAAAGATTGCCTCAAGTTTCAGAAATGGCTTGAGAAGAAATGTAATCTAATCTCATTTGTTTATTATATATCTAATATGTTGATGTTATATATAATATATGGTGGATTGATTCTGGTTTTATAATTCATATTTCAAATACCTTACAGGGTATGCAAAATCTAAGGAAGCTAATGGGCAGTGAACAGTGTATCTATTCTGAAAGTAAGACGCGTTCATATGTGGAAGCTATTGGAACATGCAGTATAAGTTTAAGAAGTGATTTTATTTTAAATTTGAAAAAAACTTTCTATATTTCTAGTTTTTCTAAGAATTTAGTTTCAGTTTCAAGACTTGTGCTTTTGTGTTATTTCTTTAACTTTTCATAAACATCTTTCAATTTATTTTATAAATATAATTGTATTGAGAATGATACATTGTCTAATGGTCTTTTCTCTAGTAATTTACAAAATATATTACTTACAATATTATGCATGTTTACACTTGTACTAACCGATGTGTTATAAATGAAGATTCTTTTATGTTATGGCATCGGAGATTGGGTCATATCTCCATTAAAAGGATTAACAGATTAAAAAATGAAGGAGTACCTAATACTTTAATTTTTTATTGACTTTGACATTTATATAAACTACATGAAAGAAAAGCAGACTAACAAGCCCAAGAAAGGTGCTTTAAACAATGTGTTATAAATGAAGATTCCTTTATATTATGGTACAAGAGATTGAGTCATATTTTTGTTAAAAGGATTAAAAGATTAGTAAATGATGGAGTACTTAGTACTTTAATTTTTTATTAATTTTGAAACTTGTATAGACTACATTAAAGAAAAGCAGGCTGACAAGCCCAAGAAAAGTGCCAAGAGGTGTATAAATATATTAGAGATCATACATTCAGATATTTGTAGTCCTGACATAAACTCATATAGTCTGAAATACTTCATCTCTTTTATAGATAATTACTCACGATACATATATCTCTACTTACTTCATAATAATAATGAAGCACTGGATGCTTTTAAAATTTTTAAAGCCGAAGTAGAGAAACAATGTAGAAGACAAATTAAAATTATGAGAACAAATAGAGGTGGATAATATTATGGTAGATATACTGAAGATGGACAAGCACCTGATCCATTTGTAAAATTTCTTCAAGAATATAAGATAGTTGCCTGATACATCATGCTTAGTTCACCTGAGTAGAATAGTGTAGCAGAAAGAAGAAACCAAACATTAATAGATATGATGCAGAGTATGCTTAGCAGCTCCAAGTTTTCTAAACAATTGTGACATAAAGCTCTTAAAATGGTAGTGTATATATTGAACCGAGTTCCAACTAAGGCTATCCAAAAGACGCCATTTGAATTATAGAAAGGTTGAAAATCGAGTTTGTGAAATAGACGCATCTAAGGATGTTTGTCTGAAGTAAGAGTTTACAACTCACAAGAAAAAAAACTAGACCTAAAGACCATTAGTAGGTATTTCGTTGGATATGTCAAAAGGTTCAAAGGTTACAGATTTTATTGTCCATCTCATATCACTAGGATTGTAGAATCAAAAAATGAAAAGTTTCTTGAAAATGACTTGATTAGTAAGAACAATCAATCCCAGAACATTATTTCTGAGAAAGATCATATTAATCCTCAATCTTTTACCTCAAGTGATAGATTGATTGTTATTAACAATACTCTTTAAGTTCAACTGGATGTTATACGACCAATCATTAAAGGTCTACAAACTACTGCTGATAACAATCTAATAGATCAAGTTGTTCAAGAATTCCAAGAAATTGTTGAACAACATATTCCTCAAAAAATATTGTTTCAATGTTAAGGAGATCTACTAGAATATGAAAATTAGCAATTCTTAATGATTATGTTATATATATGCAAGAATTAAACTATAATATTATAGTTGAAAATGATCCTAAAATAATTTCTCAAGCCATGAGTTATAAATAATCAATTTTATTGTTCAATGCAATGAAAAAAGAGATGAATTCTATGGCATTTAACAGAGTCTGAGATTTTTTTGAGCTGCCTGATGGTGCAAAAGTCATAGGATGTAAACGGGTCTTTAAAACAAAGAAATACTTTTTGGGCAACATCGAAAGAAAGTAAGATTCTTTGGGTTTGTCTCAAGAAACCTATATTAATAAAGTTTTAGAGAGATTTCGAATGAAATATTGTTCACCAAGTATACCTTTTATTGTGAAGGGTGACAAGTTCAAATTGAACCAATGCCCAAAAAACAATCTTGAAAGGGAACAAATAAAAATTATTCTATATACTTCTACTGTCGGAAGCTTAATATATGCTCAAGTCTGTACAAGACCTGACATTACATTTGTTGTTAGAATATTAAGAAGATATAAGAGTAATCTAGGTCAGGACCACTCGAAAGCTGCAAAGAAAGAAATGAGATACATTTAAGAGACAAAGAATTATATGCTTATATATAGACGAAGTAAGAATCTGGAGGTGGTTGGCTACTCTGATGCAGACTTTGCTGGCTGTGTTAATTCTAAAAAATTAACATCATGATACATTTTCATGTTGGATAGTGGAGCCTTATCTTAAAAGAGTGTAAAGCAAACTTTGATTGCTAATTCCACTATGGAAGCTGAGTTCGTATCTTATTTTGAGGCTACCACGCATAGTGTATAGATAAAGAGTTTCATATTTTAACTTAGAATTGTGAATTCAATTTTTAGGCTATTAAAGATATATTAATTCAGCTGCAAATTTTATGGCTAAAAATAATAAAAGTGGTAGTTGAAGTAAACATATCGACGTCAAGTATTTAGCTATAAGGGAACATGTTAAAGATAAAATTATGGTCATTGAACACGTCGACACTGAATTAATGATAGCTTATCCCTTAACAAAAGACATACCACCATTTAAGTTCAAGGATCATGTAGAAAATATGGACTTGGTTCCTTTATGTAATTTTATAATAAGATCAATGTTATGAAACTCTATTGAAGTTATGATATTTTCTCATATTTGATTATTAATTTTGTACACATTCATTTGAGAAATATTATTAAGTTTGGATCTAAACTAAAAATATGGTTTATTCATTAAGTAATATAGGCAAGTATTAAGAGATGTTGGAAAAATGGTGATTCAACAATCTTGGTTGGACAAGAATTGAGATGAATGCCAAAGTGGAGAGTCACAAGAAGTCTAGAATGTGTGGGACATGTATGGAGAAGTTTAGGACGTGTGAGACACGAATAAAGCAAAGAAAATACGGATAGGCGCTGCGAGGGCTGAGCGCTGCGGTGTCCATGGTTGAGCACAATTTTGGCAAGCGCCGCAGCACCCAGGGACGAGCGTCGCGGCGCCAGACGCATAAAAAGTCCATTTTTCTTCGGGATTCGAGTTTTGGGTAGTTTTGGACTTCCAAAACAAGTGGACTTTTACTCCAACAAGGAATAGGGTTAGTAGGCACAAAATACACCCTATATAAACACTTGTAAACCCTTTAGTTGAGTAGAAGCATTAAGAGAGACTCTAAGAGAGGGGAAGAACTGGGTAGACACTAAGTGCTTGTGTGCGCTAAGGTGGAACCATCGTTTGGGTGAACATTGTTCGTGGTAGAGCAAGGGTTTACTAAATATTAGGTCATTTTGAGGGTTCTTCCAATTGGATTTTCTTTGTAATATCTCTAGGGAGTTAATAAGAGAGGTTAGATCCTTGGATCCACCGTGGATGTAGGCAATTGGCCGAACTACGTAAGATTGGGTTGTGCTATTTTATATTCTGCTTTGGATTCTTGTTATTTTGTTTGATTAACAGGTTATTCTGCTGCGCAAGGAGGTTAGGGTTCTAGGTCGAACTTGAGGTTCTTCGCTTCAACATAACCTTGAGGGGGAGAAGGGCGTTTTCTCCCTCAATAAACTGGTATCAGAGCTAGAGGTTCGATAATACACACTTAGAGTATTTAAACCATGACTGCAATCAAGCAAGAAATAGAGAAGTTCAATGGGATGAATAACTTCAATCTTTAGAGAAAGAAGGTTAGGGCTCTACTAGTGAAGGAATGACTAGACTCAGCTTTAGAGGAAGCCAGCTCCTCAACTAGCAATGAGACGACAACCTCAAAGTATGGGCATAAAGATTGGGACACGATTCAAAAAAAGGCTCACAGCACCTTATTCTTGGCGTTAAGCGATGAAGTATTAAGGGAAGTTGGTGATGAAGAAATCGTTTTGGGGCTATGAAAGAGATTCGACTTTGTACATGAAGAAGTCTTTTGCAAATAGAATTCTTGTGCAAAAGAAACTACATCAGCTAACAATGCACGAGGGAACTTCATTGAGAGCTCACATTGACGAGTTCAACAAGATCATCATAAGTCTTGAGTAGTTGGACATCAAGACTGAGGATGAAGACAAGGCCATTATCCTGTTAAGTTCATTGACGGAGAGCTATGAGAGCTTTATTGATATGCTACTGTATGGGAAAGAGTCTTTAACGATGAATGGCATCAAGGTATCATTGAACTCAAAAGAATTGACAAAGAGATCTAAGTCCGAGAGTGGAGCAGCATTGCTTGCACAATGAAGGAATAGCAACCAATCAATGAGGAGATCCAAGAAGTGTTTCCTTTGTAATAAGGAATGGTATTTTGTAAAGGATTGTCCAAAATCAAAAAACCAAGGAGGGTGGACTGCAATCGGTACTGAGGAAGATACCGAAGTTGTAGACACATTGGTAGCCTCAAGGGGAAAGTACGTGGGCAAATGGATACTAGATTCGGGGTACAGCGTCCATATGTGTCCTGACAGATCAATGTTTATCAACTATAAAGCCAAGAGAGGTAAAGCTCTAATAGGGAATGGCATGACTTGTGAGATCATGAGAGTTGGTAACATAAGGCTGAGGATGCAAGGTGGAGAAACTAGAGACTTACATAATGTAAGGCATGTTCCTAAAGTGAAAAGGAACTTGATATCCTTAGGCAAGCTCGATGAGAAAGAGTATTTGGTTAGAGCGAAAAAAGAAAAACTAAAGGTAGAGAAAGGACCTATAAGGTTTGAGGGTGAGAAGCATAATGAGGGGCTCTATGTGCTTACTAGGATGGCCATAAGTGGCCTAACGCGGGGTGTTGGGGTAATACAGACCACTAGGCGACATCCAAACCATGCTCACCGAGGTGATGAGGGTCGAAAAGAAGTACAACGCATCCATACCCTATGTAAGGTGCACGAATGCCTTTGGAGGCCGAAGTCACTAGCCAGGGGAAAGTTAAGTCTTGGTGGAGACTTAACTGGACTCAACTCTAGGTGATAGAGTATTGGTGTGGATTAGATCCCGAAGCCTTCTTATTTGGAATATTTTGAATCAAGGAAGGGTTTGTTAAAAAATTGTGATTCAATAATCTTGGTTGGACAAGAATTGAGATGAATACCAAAGTGAAGAGTCACAAAAAGTTCAGAATGTGTGGGACACGTATGGAGAAGTCTAGGACATGTGGGATATAAAGAGGGAAGCGAAACGGGACTCGAAGATGCGAAGAAAATGTGGATAGGCGTTGCCAGGGCTGAGCGCCGCAGTGCCTAGGATAGCACCTCAGCTCCGCGGCACTGGGTCCTCAGCTCCGCAGTGCTGGGTACGATTTTGGCTAGTGCTGCGGCACCTAGGGACGAGCGCCGTGGTGCCAGACGCATCAAAAGTCCATTTTTCTTCGGGATTTTGAGTTTTGGAAAGTTTTGGACTTTCAAAACAAGTGGACTCTTACTCCAACAAGGAATAGGGTTAGTAGGCACGAAATACACCCTCTATAAATACTTGTAAACCCTTTAGTTGAGTAGAAGCATTAAGAGAGACTCTAAGAGAGGGAAAGAACTGGGTCGACACTAAGTGCTTGTGTGCGCTAGGGTGGAATCGTCATTTGGGTGATCATTGTTCGTGGTAGAACAAGGTCCTTTTGAGGGTTCTTCCAATTGAGTTTTCCTTATAATATCTCTAGGGAGTTAATAAGAGATGTTAGAATCCTTGGATCCACCGTGGACATAGGCAATTGGTCGAACCACGTAAGATTGGGTTGTACTATTTTATATTCTACTTTGGATTCTTGTTATTTTGCTTTATTAACAGGTTATTCTGCTGCGCAAGGAGGTTATGATTCTAGGTTGAACTTGAGATTTTTCGCTTCAACATAACCTCGAGAAGGAGAAGAGCGTTTCCTCCCTCAACAAGAGACATAATGCATTGTTATACATAGAAGATAATACTCATTTTTAGAAGACCTACCACCATATTTTGTGTATTTTGTTTCTTACTATAGTGAATGCTGAAATATATAATAGTCAAGTGGGAGAATATTAAGTGTATTAGGTGTATTATGATGTAATACCTACTATTATGTATAAACACATTATAGCCAACATCTTTTATCATTTTCACTAACTTTCATTATCCTTTTTTATTCAAAGATAATGCTCATTAGGTGTAAAACAACTATCCCATATTCATGAACATATAGTGTCATTTTTTTATGGAGAAATGCTTATAAATAAAATACTTGGTTAAGTCTCTAAATCATCCAATCTTATTCAAGATACACATATACCATTAGTGGAGATTGGTAAGATTTAGAAAAACTTAATAATCTCTTCATATTGTTGAAAAACGATTTCAATGGTAGGAGATATGTTTAATCCCTTTTTAAATTCTGCATTGATCTATATGCTTTTTTAAACAGTTTCAAACATGTTTAAATCACTTTAAACTAGTCTAAGAATATATAGTAGATCATATAATTGTTAAAAATTGTTAACTACCATATGTTTATATATCATAGATAGTATAACCTTATGATTAATGATAAATAGTTAACTACCACATACTACATAATCAATGAACAACTATAAAGAGTAAACCGTATCCTAGATCATATAATCATTAAAAATGGTTAACTATCATATGTTATATATATATATATCTCAGATTGTATAACCTAACGATTAACAATAAATAGTTAACTACCACATGTTAAATAGACCTTAACTAACTTACTATATAATCAATAAGTATTCTAAATCATATCTACATATATGATATGACTGACATAATCATATTGAGAAGTTACATCAATGCTAAAGAATAAACGTGGTAACTGTCATATAATCTATGTATAACTTGTTTTATCATAATTATTTCAAATCATGCAATTTACTCCTATAGTAATGCGCTAAATCACATTTAGGCATGCCTACCTCTAACGTTGGAAACCTCTTGCCTCCCCAGCCACCCCAATCCAAAACAAATAGAGAGAGAGAGAGAGAGATGGTACAGAGAACTTTGGTCTCCCAATTGAAATTTTTTTGCTCCATGCTTGCATATTCTTGAGACTTTTCATTATTGTAAACATCATATAAAACTCACATATAAACTCATTTCCTATGATGAAACTCGATAATTTTTTTGACTATATGTAAGATACAAATGGTTATAGAGAGAGAGAGCAATAAATATACCTCATATTCTTTCTGGGCATTTTCTCCAACAGTTGCTAAGCATGCTAAAAGTTCTAAACTTGATGCAAACGGCTTTATATTTGTTCCTGCCTCTGGCTTTTGGACAAAAGTATCAAGTGGCTTCTGCAGGCACTATTAGTTTCAAGTTTTGATGAAGCTAAAGTAACATACACATAATTAACCGAAAAAGAATGAAATGGAGAAAGGAATTTGGGTCAACAGAGATTATATATATATATATATATATATATATATATATATATAAGACTCGAAAAATGATCCAACTCTCGACGTTTTTCCTAATACAACTCATAAATGAGAATAACGTATCCGTGGAACTCAAAGAACAACCAGATAATTAAACCCACATAACATGTATATATGTTGTATGCAATTATAATTTCAGTTTTTCTTTTTATCTTAATTTTAAGTCTGTCTCCATCAATTGATCTATCATTAGGGTTTACAAAACTCTTCAATTAGTGGAGGTAAATAAAATCTCTTTGGTTTAATATTAACCGTTGAATTCAATTAATGTTAAATCATCAAATTCATCAGTTCACAGAAACTTCGACCATTTTTTTTATCTAAATTTTTGAGCAAGCAAAATGATGACATATAATTTTAACTATGCAAGTACGTATAGCTAGCTAGCCCTTTAGAGAAAACAAAAACTGGTGGCCATCGTTGAGCAAACATCAGAGTAATGCCTCAAGCAGGCCTTCAATTTTGAATTTGATGACCTAAAAGAGATAATTAGCTAAATTACCCCATCCATTTTTCTGATATGTGCAAAGGAAAGAAGCTGCTGGCTGCTTCTGTGCCTTAAGCAGCAACCTTCCTGGTGCCACTGGTACTTATAAGCCAATGGCTGCACTGAGGTCTGCTCTGAATTGTTCTGATTGTTGCTGCCAATGTCAGTGATGAGAACCATTTTGCAAACCCTAGAAAGAGAGAGAGAGAGAGAGAGAGAGAGAGAGAGAGAGAGAGAGAGAGATTACTCAGTGAATCAGAAATAGAGAGGAGGGGAAAGTGACATGGGTTTCTTTGTGTGAAACAAACACTATAAGGGATTGGGGTGTCCTTTTCTGCATGCTACATGCACATTTACTATAAATTAATTTTATCTTATCATTAATTATCATAAATTGTGTCAAAGATTCTTCTTCTTGGCCTTCGTGACATGGATTGATTCTTTAATTCAAATGAAAACAATCCTATTTCTACAGCTCATACCTTGTTCAAAATAATAACAAATTGGAATAAAAAATTTATATCTTAATTAATTAATATGATATAGTTCGATTTTATTTAAGAGTAGATCTCTTATTTTTAAAAGTAGATATCGGGGTGAATTTTAATAAAACTTAATCTAAAAATGAATGTCGACTTAATTCTAATCAAATATGAAAATATTAAAAAAAAATTAGCAACAACAATCGTTATGTTAGTTAATATACATGACTGATATTATCAAAATTATTATATATATATATATACCAACTTTATTATTATTATTATTATTATTGAAAGATTAAGATACCAACTTATATACTAAAGTTGAATATGTATAACATTATTTTGTTCAAAATAAAGATTATATATGTAATAAATTTTGTAATTGTCTTCCTAAAAATAATAATAATAATAAAGTAAATTCTTATATTTTGCGCATATAATATGAATTACATAAATATAGGATTATTCCATTACTAAAATTTTTATCAGCAATTTTGGTTTAGAGGTGTATAACTTGACATTTAATGCATAAAATCAAGTAATTTGCGGCCAAATTATATACCATGAAAGGCTGTGTTCCTTTGGTTGATCCACCTTTATAATTAATATAGTTACTAATTATACAATGTGCAATGGACCATAATAAAAAGGTAATAAGCCATTATTACATACACCTGCACCACCCATAATATAACAGTGATTGGGATATTTCAACCTACCATACTACTTTACAAATCTAATTTTAATTATTAAAATATTTATAAAATAAATTACTATTATAAACATAATAATATAAGTAAAAGAGAATTAAATAACAAATTTTTACTCATTACCTTCATCTTTAAATTCATTTACAGTTATATATATTAATTTTATGAAAAGAAAATTCAATATATAAGAAAGTTTTAACAACAAAAGGCATGTTATTCTTTTATTATACATTTATTATTAAAAATAAAAAAATTGACTTCGATAGAAACCAATAGTTAAACTGTGATAGTTAAAATTAAGTTAATCCTTAGTAAACAAATATATATATATATATATATGTGTGTGTGTGTGTGTGTGTGTGTGTGTGTGTGTGTGTGTGTGTGTGTGTGTGTGTGTGTGTGTGTGTGTGTGTATTGTATATGTGTATGTATATATGCATATATGTATATATTTCATAAAATTTTAATTAAATTTAAGAAATGAAGATAATGTATAATAATTGATGGGTTTTGATGTGTCCATTTTTATTATTTATATAACTTTTAAATTTATAATTGTTAGAGTTGTTTATTTTATTTTTATTAAAGTAATTTTTTTAAACAAAAAAATAATAAAGGTGCAAAGGAAAAAATTTAAAAGCAAACTAATTAGGAAAGCTAAACAAAGACTTACAATTTATTTAGAAAATGCTCATAAGTTTCGTAAAGTTAGCAATATTTGTTTCTTATTCAAATTGAAATAACAAATTGGAGGCGGCCAAACTCATATAAATAATAGCATGCACGAGTTTCATTAAAATGAGAAGAATTAGATGTGAAAACAAGAGAGAAAGACACAGAAGAAGAAAAAAAAGCACGGAAAAAAAAGAAAAAAATGGTTGGAGGCGCTTGGATGCTAGAAGCTTTCAAAATTTTCACCCTTCCTATAGCTCAAAAAGCCAAAATAAATGATTTTGGCCCTTATAAAAAGAAATTTGATTCTTAAACCCCTTTCGCGCTCATGTTATGTCGAGATACTACAGAAGAAAATTGTAAAATTCAATCCAATTTATTGTAATCGATTAGTTAACCGGCTCTTCTGCTCCGAAACAAAATATTTCAAATGCTTCTGAAAATTCTTGCTCCCATTGGACCATTTGTATCTATAAGCATTAGGATCCCGATTCATGAATCTCTCGGTTCGAGAAATAAAAATAAGAGGATCGAACCATTTCTTTTGACTTTTTTTAAAATTCGATAAATGTTGGTTGATTGTATATTTCATTATAGTTCTATGATTCAGAGTATCATTTCCTATTTGATCCATGTGAATTTCACATTCGAAGTTGCGAGGGATTAGTTAGGGCGGGTTCAATGGATAACGGGGATGGAATAGCAGTCGGCTGGTTAGGACACCCTATCTTTAGAGATAAAGAAGGGCGTGAACTTTTTGTATGTCGTACGCCAACTTTTTTTGAAACATTTCCTAGTTCTATTTTCTTTATTACTCTTAATATAATTATGTTTTTCTAATTTTTTTATACTAAGGTTCAGAATGATACCCTATTTGATGACATAGTTCTCTTTTTATTAAATTAATTTCTTTTATTTATTCTTTAATGTATATGGTTCTTGTTTCTTAAGAATAATTGAATTAAATTTTTTTTCGTGTTTAATTATTTTATGCTTAAAAATTTAATGATTAATGTAATTATTTTTTATTCTTTGCTTTCTTTTCATTGAATTAATATATAGAATATTTAGGTAATTAAGTGAAGTAAAAAAGAGCCTATTTAAGATTAATTAATTCGTGTTCAATGTTATATCTATGAGATAACAATATATTATTTTCGACGTGTTACTATAATTTGGAGAATTAATTGATAAATAAGAAAATTTCTAAGGTAAATAGTGGTATATTCTAAAACCTTGATAATTTTAATCACTTGAATTTTAAAACTTTGCTTTAATTTCCTTAGTTTCATTAATTTAATTTTCTCTCAAAAAAATTTATTTTTTTTAAACTAGGTAAATTATATTTACTTAGATTATATTAGTCTTTTTTAATTTTAAATTGTACCTATGAGTTCAACCTTGTTGCTCACTTTTCTATGTTTTCATAAATTCATGCACTTGTGAATACAATTAAAATTTACACAATGGATTTATATAATAAGGTTATAAAGGGAATTTAGGTAGGTTTATAAAGTAAAATTAAAAAATTTAAATTTGTGGGGGGTTTGTTGAGAAAGTTATGGTGTAAGTTTAAATTGCCACACCCCATATAATAACATCTATTTTTTAATTTAAAAAAAGATATTTTTCAAAATTAAAATAAATTTTAATTATAAAAATATCAAAAACTACCCTCTTCTTCCAAAGGTACTCACTTTTTAATATTATTTTATGAGATTAAACTTTTACATCTTGTTGTCATTGGGCCAAATTTAAAGTTTATCTTATATAAAAGTTATTGATGCACAAGATTAGGTACGTCAAATCACAACTGAAAAAAAACCGTTATTTCATTAACATTATATTTCTGACATTTTTTAAAAACAATGTCAATAAAAATATATTGATATAATTATATTGTAGGACTTATTAAAATAAAATAGAAGTGTTAATAAATTAATGATATTATAATATTAAAAATTTAAAACAACATAATTTTTATTATAAACAAAGTTAAAAAACTAAAATTCCAAAAACTGCTGCCTTTTAGGGGAAAAAAAATAAATAAAAAACTATTGAACCACCCTTCTCCCCCCCCCCCCCTCTAAAAGAAAAAAAAACCCATAATTTTGTTGATAAGACCCGATTTGAGTCCTAGAAATTTAAGATGAATCTTATGAAATTGTAGACTCTTGTGCTTTCATACTTATTTTTTTAAAATGAAAATACAATTTGTAAACTAGACATAAAAAGTGTGGCATGTCTCTATTTATAATATGCAAAGTAATAAGGCTTAATGCCTCTATAAAACTATACATACATGGTCTATCTCATGACTAATTATATAGATTTGTTTGAGAATATATATATATATCTTATTCCATGAGAAAAATGAGAGGAAGACAAGCTTTTTAGCATACATAGTTGGCTGGTTATTTTTTTTTTCATCCCTGCTATTATTACAGGTGCTTAAAATTTATGGATTCTCTGGTAAAGGGGAGTCGAAGTGGAATTTTTTTATGGGCTAACTAAAAAGTACAAGAAGCCCCTAATTGTAGGAGGAGTAGCTATTTGTTTCATGGGTATGCCTGGTTAAGTTAAGGTGACTAGTTTTGTGCAACAATCGCAAGTTAAATTAAGATACTCTGGATTTGTTATAGCGCCACCATTTCACAATATATATTGTTCGGAAAAGCTGGTCTTGAAATTGCCATTTTATCTTACTAACTCTCTTTTATGAAAGTTGAGGCCTTACTCTAATTCTAATCGGTTTATTAAAGTCTCCTTACTATGAACTTTTTTTAATATCTGTAGTTTGGAGGATTACTCTTTTTTGTACTCTACTCATTCCTTGAAGGCAAAAATTGGCAAATATAACCAACTATCATTAAAGTTTCATCTTTGGACCAAAAACAAGCAAGAGTTGGAATACGACAAAAAGAAAGGGCACCTAACAGACATACATATATACATGAAAATACAAAATATGCTAACTCATAGAGTATGTGTGTCGTGGCTCAACCTCAAATGTTAAGATCTCATATGGCACAAATTTCTGCAATAACTCAAGAAAAATAAGTAAAACAATAGGAAAGAGTGAGGTGATAGCTTAGTGAGTGGAAATAAATTTTGAATTATTATATATTTATACATAATAATAATACATATATAAATAATGCTATATATAACCAATTTAATATAAGTAATATAAGTAATATATATATATATATATTTATACAACTGTATTTTATAATTAATGATAAAATTGTATATTAGTTCAACATAAAATATGTATGAAAATCATAAATTGTTATGAAATTTGTTCTAAAGCTGAATATACATAATATTTAGAGTATAATATATACTACATATATATCAAAAACTACACTAAACTTGTATTTGAAGAATATATGGTCTAACTCAATGCATAGGTAGAGTGGGAGATCATAGTCTCATCAAGTGGAATTTTTACATGGCTCGAACTATAGCAAAATAACGTGGTTTAACATATGGAAAAATCAAAGTAAACTTAAGACAACGGCATGTATCTGGTAGTTTAAAAATCATAACTATATAATATCATAAAAATATAATTATTCTAAATTTAATAATTTTTTGAAGTACTTATATTACATTAAAGGACCACTGATACTACAACTAGAGGATTATGGTAATAAGATATTATATTTATACACTGACACATGTTCGTATACATAATTTACAAAGAAGGAAGTTCCCCACCCCCCACCCACCCCCACCACCACACACCACACACATACATACACACACATTGATACTGGGAAAATAGATCCTACGAAAAGAGAATACAAATCTTACAAAAGAGGAAAGAAGAGACTCTTTCAAGAAAAGAGAATACAAACCCCACACAAAGGAAAGAAATGACCTTCTAGAAAGAAGCAAAATTATTCCACCATCTCAATATACGCTGAGACTTAAACCCCAACCTCATTGTTGAAGGGGTACACACTTTATCGCTCTGCCAAACCATCATGTACATTTAATATTCCTTTTTTATTTAGATACAAATAAATATAGTTATAATAAATTCTATTAGATCTATTTTTTAGATTTATCAAAACTTAATTAAATTATTGAATATACATATCAAAATAAAAAGATACATGAAATTTTTTAAATGGTTCAACAACACTTACATCCACACGCAACATCTACTTATTGAACAATCAAAGAAGTTATAAATAATTACAAATACCAAGCAGACTTAAACAAATAAAAAATTCTTCTTTAAATTTGTCGTCGATGTGGAGAATTAACTTGCTAAACTTGTTCAACAAGCACCACTTGTCTTAATTGATCGCTCTAATTGAACAATTTTTAATGCCAACAATCTTCTTCTCTCGAAAACAAGTTTTGCTAAAAAAATAATAATAGACCACAAAAACGGTTAGAAGATATTATCTAAGTTCAAAATTAAGAAGAAAAATTATAAATTGCCCGCCCTAATGTTTCAAGCATTACTCACTTACCCCTCTCATATTTTATATTACCAAAAAAAACTCCTTATTATTACAAAGATTCTATTTAACACTAACTATTTATTGTGTTTTTACTAATTTAGCCTCACATTACTATTTTTCATAAATTATTAATGTAATTTTTTTAAATAATACTAAAATAACTAGAATAATTAAATTCATAACATATTTATATTATCATGGAAGGATGAATACTTTGGTTACTTTATTTTTATTTTTTTTGTATATTATATTTTTATTAATATTAACATTTTTTATGCATTAATACTAATTTATTTAAAAAGTAGTTTTTTAAAATATTAAATTTCATTTAGTTTTTTAGAATATTAAATTTCATTAATGACTTTTTTAATGACAATAATCTTAAGTACTTTTTGAGAAAGAATAAATATTACGATTTTATATTTTTATTATTTTTAAGTAGTTACGTTTTGAAAGAACAAAAAAAACTATAAGATATTTATTCTTTTTAATGAGCATAAAATATTAATGAATTAAAAATATTAATAAAAATATAATATACAAAACAAGAAAAAAAAATCAAAATATTCATCCTTTCATGATAATATAAATATGTTATAATTTTAATTATTTTAGTATTATTTAAAAAAATTGCATTAATAATTTGTGAAAAATAATAATGTGAGGGTAGATTAGTAAAAGCTCAATAAATAGTTAGTGTTAAATAGAATCTTTGTAATAATAAATTTTTTTTTTGAAGTAATATGAAATATGAGGAGGGTAAGTGGGTAATGCTTAAAACACTAAAAGGACAATTTATAGTTTTCCAATTAAGAACCTTAGACCAAATAGATTCTCGCAAAGGTACTGAAATTTTATGCTAAAAAAATATTTTGCAACTTATATTTTCATAAGAAAATATGACCTTAAAAATTCATGAAATCAAAATATTTTCTCTCTAAGGATTCCCTTTACATTGAAAACAAAATTTTACATAGAAACTTAATGTGTGGAACCCTAAATGTGAAAAGGTTCTAAACATAGAATAAAATCTTTCAAAGAAATGATCAAATTGGATTCTTATATATAGAGATAAGGTCTTTTAAATTAAATTCGTGATTCAAAAATAATTTGAAAGTGTGTATGCAACATCATATAAATTATATTACAACATCCTAATATTATATCACTAAATAAGTACAAAAAGATTTTCCTATTTTAAATCATAGAATCACATTTTACTTAAAAAGAAGATTTTAAAAACAATTTAAAATCTTGAAAATAAATAAGATAAATTTAGAAAGTATCTTCTAAAATTTTTCAATTACGTATTTTTCAATCGATATAGATTTCTACACAAATCACACTTAGATTTGATTTTTGATTTGCTTTCTACAACTTGTGCTTTGAATAGGATTCTTCTTAAAACACGTCTACATTCAATCTTCGAATGCTCGTCCAATTTTTCAACCTTAAGTTTCGAAAAATTTATAGACTTATTATGAAATTTGTGATCCAAAATCATGTTAATTATGATTGTTATGTTTGGAATAAATTCAAGAATAATTTGGAATCAAGTTAAAGCCGGAAACAAGTTCGGAAAGAGTCATAAATTAATGGAACAGTGTTAGAAGGTAAGGGACAACACAAGAAATAGGAAACCTGTTCCAGGCTTCAGCGTTGGCAGGCAGAATGTACAATATGTATTTCTAACACTGTTCACGATACTATTCATTGACCCCAAAATTTGAAATTTGAGTTTTTTTTAAGGCTTGGGTATTTTAGATTTCATATAAATACCCTATGATGCCTATAGTTGATTGAGAACTCGAAATACACACTGTACAACAAACTCTAGAGCTCTAAAATTTGAATTGTATCATTTCTTAATCATTTCTCTTATAATCAAGCATCAAATAAGAGAAACTTGAATCTTTGATCCATCGTGGATGTAAGCACATTGCTAAATTAGGTATTTTGGGTCTTTGTAGGTATATTTATGCATTTTCTCTATTGCATTACTTAGCTCTTGATTAGGTTGTTATTCTTGGTTGGCTAGTGATATTATTATCTACTTCATTGCTTAGTTTGTATACTCTATATATTCTATTGAATGTTATACTTCTACAAACTGGTATCAAAGCTTGTTATTGACTATGTGTCTGTTTGATTAAACATGGCACCACATAAGCATGAAGTAGAGAAATTTTTAAGGTATAATGATTTCAATTTATGGAAGCTTAATATGATGACTTTATTAGAGAGCTAAGGACTAGAATCAGCCTTTGAGAAACCCTCTAATATTAATGATAAGCCTACAATATCTAAGTTAGACATGGATCCCAAAACTATTAATAGAAAGAATAAGAGTGAAATAATTTTGAGCTTATCGAATGAAATTTTGAGGGAAGTGGGTAAAGAAAAATCTGCACTAAGTTTATAAAAAACTTGATGAGTTGTATATGACTAAGTCTCTTGCAAATGATTGTATCTCAAGAAGAATTTATTTAGGTTTTCTTTGGTTGAGGGTGGTTCACTAAATGAATACATTGATTCCTTTAATAAGGTTGTCATTGATTTGGAGACAGTTGATATCAAAATCAGTGATGAAGATAAAACAATTCTATTATTGAGTTCACTTTCTAAAAGTTATGAACATTTTATTGATACTCTCTTGTATGGAAGGGAGTCATTGAAAATAAAAGACGTTAGAGCAGCCTTAAACTCAAAGGAGCTAGTCAATAAGTCAGAACAAAAAAAATATTCTCCAGCTATACTTGTTGCGAGGAGGAGAGCTGAGAATAGAAAAACTAAAGTGAAAAATTCATCAAAATCAAAATTGAGGAGTAGATCCAAGAAGTGTTATTTTTGCAAGAAAGAAGGCCATTTTAGAAGGGATTGTTCGAAAAAAAAAAATGTCAAGGGAAGAGACTAAAAGCAGATGCAGTTATAGTTTATGAAGAAGACTATGAAGTTGCAGAAACGTTAGTTACTTCAAATGGGCAAAACACCGGTGAGTGAATTCTAGACTCCGAATGTACATTCCATATATGTCCTAACTTGTTCACTAATTATTAGTACATTAATGGTTGTAAAGTATTAATGAGTAATAATATGACTTATCAAGTCATTAGAATGAGTAGTATTAGGCTGAAACTACATGATGAGAGTGTGAGGGAGTTGGTAAATATGAGGCATATACCTAAACTTAGAAAATATTTAATCTATTTAGGCATGCTTGATCAGTTCGGTTGCACATTTAACGTTGAGAGTGATACATTAAAAATGATTAAAGGTTCAATGGTTGTAATAAAAGGTGAACGTAAACACGAGTTACATGTGTTGAGTGGAGAGGCTGTCATTGGTTCTGCATATTTCTTTGTTGATAATGAGAATATGTAAACCAAGTTATGACATTTCAGGTTAAGGCACTTAGCTGAGGGAGGTTTAAAAGAGTTGTATGATCAAGATGTATTTGGCATGGATAAGATTTAGCAAATAGGATTTTGTGAACATTTTGTACTTGGGAAAGCTCATAGAGTTAAGTTCAATATGGGTGAACACAACACCAAGGGCACTCTGGATTATATACATTCTGACATTTAGGAATATGTACAAGCTATTACTCATTGTGGTGCACAATATTTTTTTGTCATTCATTGATGATTATTCAAGAAAGTTGTAGGTTTATATGTTAAAGAGCAAAGAACAAGTGTTTGAAATATTCCAGCAATAGAAAGCACTTGTAGAGAATCAAGTGGTTAAAAAAATCAAAAGATTTAGGATGGATAATAGTCTTGAGTTTTGTGATATTGAGTTTGATAAGTTTTATGCTAAGCATGGTATTACAAGGTATAAAATGGTGTGGTACACACCACAATAGAATGGGCTTGCAAAAAGGACGAACTGAACCTTATTTAAAAGGGTAAGGTGCATATTAACCAATACTAGATTATCTAAGGAATTTTAGGGGGAAGCCGTAGTAATAGGTACTTACTTGATAAACCAAAGTCCTTCCTTAGCTATGGACTTTATGACACCAAAACAGAAATATTCTGAAAGCATTCTAAAATATAATCACTTGAGGGTATTTAGACGCCCTGCATTTGTACACATCAAGCAAGGCAAACTAGAATCAAAAGCCTTAAAAGGGATATTCATTGGATATTCAGAATGTGTTAAGGGATACAAGGTATGATGCACTGATCTTAATTCACACAAGAGTATCATTAGTAGGGATGGAACGTTTAATGAATCTATATTGTTGAAAATTAATTCGAATTCAGTTTTGAACAAGTAAAAAGATGTGTCAAGTTCAGTTTTTGAATATGAAATTGAACATCATAAAGTGGTACATGATTTGAGACCTGATACTCACACGGGTCAGTATTTTAATGATGAAGCACATGAAGAACGAAAACCTAAAAGTTCATCTGAAACAGCACCACTATAGTCTAGCACTCTTGAAGCTGAATTTGAAGACTATCAACTGGCTAGAGATAAACAAATGAGAGTTATTTGACTACCGAATAGGTATGTAGATGCAGATTTGATAGTTTATGTATTTAACATTGCTAATACTATAGAACATGAATCAAAATTATATTATAAAGCCATGAGAGTGTAAAACTGTGTTAAATGTAGCAAGCTATAGAAGAGGAGTTCAATTCTCTTATAAAGAATTAGAGTTAAAAATTGATGATGAAAACAAAGAACAAGAAGTTAGTTGGTTGCAAATGGGTTTACAAGATTATGGAGGGGGTTTTGAGTGTTGAGCCTATAAAGTTTAAGGCTAGAATTGTTGCACAGGGCTTCACCCAAAAAGAAGGGGTTATTTTTCATGAAATCTTTTATCCTGTTGTAAAACATTCATCTATTCGTATTTCATTATTCATGTGTGTAAACTTGAGTTTACATCTTGAATAAATGGATGTAAATATATCTTTCTTTTATAGTGAGCTTAAAGAAGAAATATACATGGCACAACTAAAAGGTTTAGAAGAACCGAGCAAAGAAAATCATGCTTGTTTGTTAAAGAGGTCTTTATGTGGGCTTAAACAATCTCTGAGTCAATGGTATAGGAGATTTAATGATTTTATGCTGCATTGTGGCTTCACAAGGAACAAATATGATATATATGTGTACTTCAAAGTATTAGATAACAGTAAGCGTATGTATCTTCTTCTATATGTTGATGATATGTTAATTGCATATGAGGATATGAAAGAGATACATATGATGAAATATCAGTTGGGTGGTGAATTTGAAATAAAAGATTTGAGGTCAGCCAAAAGAATTTTGGGTATGGATATAATAAGGGACAATAATGTTATTATTTTGTCTTAACAACAATATATACTTAAAGTTCTTAACATGTTTAAAATAAGGGATGCCAAAGCTTTGTCGACTTTATTGGCAATGCATTTTAAACTGTCGGCATCTCAATCACCACAAACTGAAGAAGACAAATTGCAAATGGTTAAGGTACAGTATGCTAGTGTTGTAGGTTCTATCATGTATATTATAGTTTGCATAAGGCTGGATATAGCACAATCGGGTGAGTATTGTCAGTAGATACATGGTTAATTCTAGAAAAAAACATTGGATGGTTGTAAAATGGATACTTAGGTATCTAAAGGGGATGCCATATTATAGTTTGCTATTTACAAAGGTTGGCATATGTGGTGTAATGTAAAGGGTTATGTAAACTCAGATTATGCAGGTAACCTGGACAATAGGAGGTCTTTATCTGGGTATATCTTCACAGTGCTTAGATGTAGCATATGCTGAAAATCAGTATTGCAGCATGTGTAGCACTGTTAACTATGAAGCTGAATATATAATATTAGAAGAATCAATCAAAGAGGCTATATGGTTGAAGGGTATTTATGCTGAACTTTTGGCTATAGATCAAGTTAATATTTATGTGCTTTGTGATAGCTAAAGTGTCATATATTTAAGAAAACATTAGGTGTTTCATGAAAAATCAAAACTTATTAATGTTAGGATGTATTTCATTGGAGATACTGTGCAGAGTGGCATTATTAGTCTATGTAAAATTTTGACATCGAAGAATCCTATTGATATATTGACTAAGCCATTGCCCTCAGTTAAGTTCACATTGTGTATGGACTTAACTGGAATCACAACTTACAATTAAAGTTGAAATATGGATATGATGGATCATTAGTTGCTCTCTTGGAGTTGTTGGAGTGATTTTATATCAAGGAAGGGATTTTTAGAATTTATGATCCAAAATCATGTTATATTTGGGACAAATTTGAAAATAATTCGGAATCAAGTTAGAGCCAGAAATAAGTTTGGAAGGAGTCGGAAACTAATGGAACAGTATTCAAAAAGTAGGGGACAACACAGGAAGTAGAAAGCCTATTTCCAGGCTTGAGCGCTGCGACACTAGCTTCTAGCATTGCAACACTGACTAGCAGAATATACAGCGTCGCAATACTGATTTTCAGCGTTGCGGCACTGATACTGTTTATTGACTCCAAATTTCAAATTTTGAGTTGTTTTGAAGACTTGGGCATTTTGAATTTTATATAAATACCCCATTATGCCTAGGGTTGATTGAGAATTTGAAATACACACTATACAACAAATTATAAAGCTCTAAAACTTAAATGGCATCATTTCTCTTGTAATCTAACATCAAATAAGGGAGACTTGGGTCTTTGATCCACCATGAATGTAAACACATTATTGAACCACATCTATTGTGTCTTGGTATGGTATATTTTTGCATTTTCTCTACTGCATTACTTAGCTCTTGATTAGGTTGTTGTTCTTGGTTGGCTAATTGTATTATTATTTATTTCATTGCTTAGTTTGTATACTCTACGTATTCCACTGCGTGTTATACTCATACACTTATTTATATGTCGTAAAAATCTTATTACCCAAATAAGCAGGTTGTTACAACATATTGTAATTCTTGTTATAACATAAAGGATCGCATAGCTAATAACTTATTTTAATTCAAGATTGAGTGTTGTCATAAGACGTTATCACTAAAAATTCAACAATTTCTCCTTTAGCATTCTTTTAGGAAAGAGTAATGTTAGGTATCTAAAAATTCAAATTGTATTCTAAAAAATAATGTGTTAAGCAATTATCGAGTAGTAAAATGGTGAAAAATTCTAAAATCATCTATTAAATTATTTCACCATTCAATAATTACTTGACACATCATTTTTTGATATAATTTAATATACAATTTGATATGCCTAGCATTACTCCTTATAAAACACCAATAACTGCAAAAACTAAACCAAATATCCAAGTTTGAACACGTGTAGATGAATTAAGTTAATATTCTTAGTAAAATAAAAAAGGAACCCGCAGGCACAAACATTCAACGACAAACATTGCTGAATATCACATTCAGCGCGATAGATTCTCGTTTCTGCTGCCAATGAGGATGAATTGATTAAAAAATTACAGACAATTACCTACGAACCTAACACTGCAATAACTCAGATTGATTGGTCAGTGGGCCATAACAAGCGAGAACTGAATTTGACACTTCATTTGTAAATTTTTTTTTTGTTTATTAGCCTTATCATTTTAGTTTATATTTACTTAAGTGTTTCTCATGTTTGTTTCTTTTGAATAACTAGCGTTTCAGGTAATATCTCCTATACTTTATCTCTTTTTATTTAAACACTGAGGACAATGTTTCATCTGATTTAGGAAAACGATAGTAAACATAAGTTGTATTTTGCATTCCAATAAAAAATTCAAAGAAAAAAATGATACGGTCTGACTTACTTATTTGATTAAAATGACAGAATAAAGAATTTATTTTTGAACTCTTGAGATGCATTTTAAGTCAAATTAGATTAAGAATGGTAAAGTAAGGAGTTTTTTTTTCTAATTTTTGAAACGTATTTTAACTAACTTGTTGTTATTTTATTTTTTTATTTAATGCATTATTATTTATTACATGTAGTATTGGTAATTCTTATATAAAGAAATTTGATTTTCTATCTAGATACGATTTTAAAATTATTTAGTTTGAGTCACTATTTCTATTTAGGTTACTAAAGAATGACTTTCGAAATATTTTTTAGCATAATACTAAGTTTTGTGGTAAGATGGATGATTTAATTTATATAGCCAAGAGAATTCTTATATTTAAATATATTTTTAATATCACATATATTTTATAAGTGGAAAGGTTAAGAAAATAGCTTATGAATTTTATTGATCTTTTGAATTGGTTAATTTTTTGTTTAGAATGAATTATTCGAATTAAGAAATAAGTTGATTGCTCAGCTGAAGGATAATTTAAAGTGAATTTTCAAATTATGTGTAAAATATTTTTGTGAGAATTTATTTTTTTATTTTGTAATGCTTCCTTGTATTCTTAAAAAATAATTTAAAAAAAAAAAGAAGAATCAATTCAATTTAACAAAGTCTTCATTCAATTTTAGAAGACAAATATTTTGTAAGGTAATTTTCTCACCAAACTATATTTGTATTATTCTCACAAGACAATTGAAGTCTTAAGCTGATGTATGTTAAGAATGATTAATTTCTAAACAATTGATTTTTCTATCTTTGGATCAATATTAGTTTGTATGTCTGTATTTAAAATTGACTTTTTTTCGTGAGTGCTTAACTATTTTTCAACTCCATGAGAGAAATCCTAACATTTTAAACAGTCATACACTTGTGAAGATATGGAGTTGAGGCTTGTACTTGGAGAAATTCTTAAAGCTATATATGTTGTGGTTTATGATAAGAAGGTTAAAGAGAGTTCACACACATAAAATTTTAGAAGTTATAATTGAAAAAGCCATAATAGCAATAGTGATCTTGAACTCAATTTTTGTTTAAAATGTTTAGGTAGTTTTACATATTCTATTTACGCTTAAATTGCTAGAGACTAGTAATAAGTTAGTTGGGGGCTGTAATGAACACATTAAAATATATATTTGTTAAGAGATTCAGTCACTATTTAATGTCATTAATTTTAATATTTTTATATTTTTAGACTTAAAATAAAGTGTTATCCTTAAATTGTGAATAATAAATGTTATTTGCACAAGTTTAGGTAAAATAGACGTAACTCTCAATGTAAAAATCAAAATGAAGAAATTCTTGAATCTGAAGTAACATGACTCGATCTTATATAAATTTGAAGAACAGTTGAAAAGCCAAATCTAATATTTTATAAGCCAAAATTAGGATACAACAGAATTAGATTAAAACTTTCACTCAGTCTGACCCACCTCACGTATTTAGACCATATTTCATAAAATACGTACCCATCTGTATAATTCTTGAAGTTATGAAATACCGACTCAATTATCAACAACTCATATGTTAATAGTAATGTCCAAATTAGCCGTTGTCATAGACCAAATTGTATTGCACATTAGTAAAAGGGTTGTTGGCTGAAGTTTGGCCTATCTTTGATATTTTGTCTATATCTTATTAGATACTCATCCAAATTAAATGAACCTTGTGGCGATGAAACTAAGAGATAAAATACTACAACTTTTATGTCAATAAAAAAGGCTACATTGATCATTTATATTATCAAAAAGGTGCAGCAATTAGGTGAAGGAGTGGGTGGCTTAAATTACTTAAGATCGAAGTCACACTAAATATATTTTTATTTATTGCTTATTTAAGGACACCTTTAGGAGGCTAATGGACAGTTTTTTGAATGCTTTACAATTCTTTCATATAATTTCTCTTTACCATGCATTGTAAGCTAGGCTATAGTTCTTGACAAGGTTAGAGATGAACTTTTATGTGTAATAAATTTACTTCTAGACTTTGATTCTTTGTCAAAAGTTACAAATATTTGTAAGTTTGCTTGTGTCTAAACTCTTATCTATTATTTTTCTATAATCTAGAGGTTATAATTCTTATGCCTCATATATTTTCAGTTATGCTTTCTTTATATGATTCTTGTTGAATTATAATTGTTATCGGTTACATTATTTTACTGCAATATTGTCAATCGATGTATTGTCGATCTTAGATAACATGTAAAGATAATAATTGTTTGATATTCAAGTTGATCTGTTACTGTAATATTGTCAAAATGATATATTATCGATCTTAGATAACTTGTATAAATGAACATAGTTTATGATAATGTACAAAGAGTTTAGTCATATCAAATACATGTATTATCAAAAATGCCATATTTTATATATCTTCCGTTGATTGTTTGGGATGTGAAACTTTTAATTGAGTTATAAACATTGAATCAAAGTATAGAATATATTTATAAAGCATCATTGTGATTCTTGAAGTCTTACTTTCATCATCATAAGATTTCTCTCTTAATTCATATACAATTCTATTTCATCCACATAAACCAATTAGTTAATTTTCTCATTTATTACTGTTTTAATATTTTTACTTCACTAGTTTATTTTGTCAAAAACTTTCTCGTGGGATCGACACCTCAATCTATATTACGATAGCCGCATTATATTTTGAGCGTAAACAAAATTTTGCACCATTACTGGAGAGGCACACTAAACGAAAGTAGGTTGCGTTTATCAATACTAAAGCGATAACTTTGTATATTATTTGTTTTTAAATTTATTTCCTTTGTTGTCATTTATTTTATTATTCATGATTAGTTCTATCACCTAACTTATTTTGTTATTTTCTTGTATTTTTATTTAATCTTACATGGTTGGTTCTACCACATAGCTTACTGTAAGAATATTGATTAAAAACCATCGAAATATGATTTGGGGATCAAGTCAAGGCGTGAGCGCCGCGGCGCCCAGAACAGAACCTGTGCGCTGCGGCGCCAGGAGGCTAGCACCGCAGCGCCAGGAGGCTAGCACCGCAGCACTCAGCAAATACGCGCCAGCGCTGCGACGACGAGAGCCCAGCACCGCGGCGCTGGAGACGGGAACAGTATCCCGAAATAAAGAAACTTCCTTATTTCGTCTCCCACTAGTTTTAGGACTCCCTAATACGACTCCCACACGTATACGGTAAGCTTAGGTCATCCCAAGGCCTATATAAAGGCTATCAATTGGCTTGTAAACACATCTTTGTGATCAATTAGACATCTTGACAATCTTTGTGATAAACAAAAGATCTTAGTGGTTCTTTATGAGAGAAAATTCCTAGAGTGAGAGAGAGAGAGTTTTCTTTGTGATCTTTCTTATAAAAGGCATACTTTGTGAGTGCCTTGTGATTCATAATAAGAAAAGAGTGTGATATTGATTCGCCGTGGACGTAGGCAAGTTACCGAACCACGTAATTCTTTGTGTGTTCTTCTTCTACCCATTTCTCTATTTATTTCTTAGTAACTTGTTCTACATTATTATATTGCTTGGGTGAATGTTTTGCTTGTTTGTGTGCTTCCGCTTCAACACTTAGTTTATTTTCTTTTATTTATTTGTTGTACTTTATAGTTTATCTCCTTTTATTAGTTTGTTGTATTTTATAGCTTGGTTCTCCTTTATTTATTATAGTTGGTTTTACCACTTAACTGAGTTTATTTTCTTTTATTTATTTGTTGTATTTTACAGTTTATTATCTTTTGTTCATTTATTGTATTTTATTTTATTTTTTATTTTTTAATTTATTTATTGTACTTTATTTTATTTCTTTTAATTATTTATTATACTTTACAGTTTATTTTTTTATTGTACTTTATTTTATATTTCATGGTTAGTTTTATTACCTAACTCTCTTTATTTCTTGTTGTATTTTATTTCACTTTTTGTATTTTATCTCATTTGTATGGTTAATTTTACCACCTAGCTCATTTCTTGTTTTTTTTGCTCACTTTCTAATTTTTCTTTGAGAATTTTCTTTAATAAAAATAATATAGTAAAAAAGAAGAAGAAGAAAATTGTTAAGATGTATGCATCGACTTAGAGGCAAATGAGAAAGATTTGTGAGATAAGTAGAACTACAACTATCACCACAATTTGTAAATGAAGAAAATTTACCATCTAATTCATCTTGTAATTCCAACACAATAAGTCAACACGAGAATAAACCCGTTAAGACTTTAAAAGATTACTTGCATCCTACTCGTACAATCACACTATCATGCATTATATTTTCACATAACACACTACATTTGAATTTTAAACCTGGAATGATACAACTTTTATCAACTTTTCATGGTCTAGATAGTGAAAATTCTTATATGCATGTTAGAAAATTTGAAAAGGTAGTGGCCACCTTTCATAACCAACCCGAAGCCATAGACACTGTTAGGCTTAAATATTTTCTTTTTTCTCTAAAAGACAAAGTAAAGAGTTGGCTATAATCTTTGAGGTCAAGGTCTATAGGAACTTGGGCAGAAATGACACAACCATTTTTTCATAAATACTTCCCATAACATAAAACTAATGACCTGAAAAGACAAATTTCTTCATTCTTCTAAAAAGACAGTGAAACCTTGTATCAAGCTTGGGAATGGTTTAAAGAGTTGTTAAATCTGTGCCCTCACCATAGTATAAAAATTGGTGCTTAGTTAGCTATTTTTATAAGAGACTCACAATTAGATAGCGCTAATTTATTGAGATGATGTGTAATGGTGAATTCCTTCACAAAGATCCTGAGGAAGCCATAGAATTCCTTAATGACTTAGCCGAAAAAGCTCATACATAAACTAGACCTAGTGCTACTGAACGCACAAATAGATCACAATCCAGTGGAGTTTTCCATCTTAGGGAAGATGATAACCTTAAAGCCCAGTTATAGGTCTTAACTATGGAGTTATAAGCTTTTAAAACTAAAGATAGAAGGGTCACCCACATTGTTATTAGAATTGAGTCACATGATATTGTTTTGTCTGTGGATGGGTGGAACATTTAGCTCAGGATTGTCCATCTTTTAGTGAGATGAGAGGGATATATGAGAAATAATGTAATACCTTATGGATGTACAAAAAGCCTTATTCACCCTACTCTGAAAACTATAATCTTAGTTAGAGAAACCATCCAAACTTTAGTTAGAAATCTAACCAACAAGCCAACAATCATTGGAAACAAGAACAATAAGCACCCAAGTCTTATGTTGTACCTCAATATAATGCACGACCAATGAGGACTCCTTTAGAGGATATGTTACAAGCATTTATGGAGGCATAAAGTAATACTAATAAAAAATTTGAAACAGTTCTTGCATAGGTTATAGACGAAAATAAAGAAATCAAGAGTCAAATCACTAAGTTGATCAGTACCTTAACTATACAAGAGCGAGGTAATTTTCCATCTTAACCTCAATCCAATTCAAATGGACAATTCATGGCATAAGCTTCTAATTCTTATGCATAAAATCTCAATGAAGTCAATGCCATTACTACTCGAAGTGGTAAGATTGTGAGTGAGCCTACTTCTCCGACCAATACATCTATAAGTAGTATAGATTCCTCCCTTGAAAAAGAGGCTATAGTTAAAAAAAAGCCCGAAAATAAATTTTCAATCCCAGTGTGTTTTTTCCAAGCTCTTCGACCTATTAGGAAAAATTCAAAAATTCAAGACGAGATTTTAGAACATTTAAAACAAGTTAAGATTAATTTTCCTTTGTTGCATTTGATTAAACAGGTTTCAACTTATTCCAAAGTCATCAAAGATCTGTGCACTATCAAAAGAAAACACCATGTAAAGAAAATCACATTTTTTGCAAAATAGGTAAGTACAGTGATTGAACAAAAGACACCACCCAAATATAAAAACTCAAGATGTCCTATAATATTCTGCCAAATTGGGATACATAAGTTTGGTCAAGCTTTGTTGGACTTGGAAGCAAGTGTAAATTTGATGCCTTATTTTATTTACTTGCAATTAGAACTTGGTGAGGTTAAACCTATATTTGTAGTCCTACAAGACCGATCAATAAAAAAAAATCTAATATATGATTTTGAACAAAATTCTTCTGATTTACATTTTTTTTTATATATTATCAGTACCATATGGAAGATTAGAAAAGAACTCATGAATGATACCAATAACAAATGATTAGTTATTAGTGCACTCAATCAAAATACAATTATCCCAAAAACAAAATGTGTATTTTGTTTAATATATTTAGTTTAATATATATCTGTCTTATCTATCCTTTATTCGAGTAGTTTTTTATTCACTAGATTGCATGAGGCCCTGACCAATATTGATTTCTATAATAAAATAACTATTCCAAGTGGTTTAAAAGATTTAAGACTTATGTTTCTTTCAATATGTAGTTTTTTAATAGCCACATTATTCATCAAAGATTCATTCGCTTTGGAGTAGTATGTAAAAGATAGAGCTGTAGAAAGAGAATATCCATATTGATTGCCTTTTCTTTGTGAACTTGAAGCCTATTTTTGATGGAATTATTAAGGAAGAACAACTTCTACGTTAGGTTGAGATTAAATAAAACAACATATTGTTAGAAATTTTACATGCTCTAACACTATTTTATTAGTAGTTTAGCACTCTAAACCTTAAGTGTATGTGAAAAATATTACTTATAAGCAAAACAAAAATAAAAAGATCACACAAAGCAAAATAGAGACAACAATCACACATAAAGGCACAAGAAATTTACGTGGTTCAACAACAAATACTTACATCTACGGTAGATCATAGGATCTTAACTTCTTTTATTCACAGTTCACTAAAAACTCTCAGATCACAAAGATCTCTCAAGAGATTATAAGGAATAAATTAATAGACGATCTCTTTAAAGGGTCAGTGCTCTCTTTCACACTTAGAACTTAAGCACTCCTATAACAGTAATCTCTCTTGTGTACTTAGTACTCTAATGCTCTATGAGCTCTCTATTTGGCACTCTCTTTAATGCCTTAATACATGCAGATGCACGATTAATCTAGTGGGTTTACATGGGTTTATAAAGGCTTCAAAACTTCCTTAGAAATCATATTTATTGTTGAAATAAGAATTCACATATTTAGAAAACTCAAAACTAACTCAAATTAATCAAGACTCCTTAAAATGCTAATTTCCTAAAAGTGGTCACCATGGCGATGATGCGACATCAGGTTGGCACTGCGGCGGTAAGGCCTAGAAAAAGGCATTCTCTTGTGTTTTCGCACATTTCATCGCTTCTAGCTCTTTGTTTTTGTCTATTTTCTTTCGTACGTCCAGCGCGTACTTGATCTCGGTAGACTTTTCATTGGTCTTCAACTAATAATTATTCCTAAATATAATTTTGAATCACTAAATTCCAACAAAACCCTCATTGATTTAAAATATCTTAAGAAACTTTTCAAGATTTGTTCACTTCAAAATTAATGGTCAATTATTCTAGCGTTGATTCAGTTAAGTCAACTTAACTCCACTAAGGCTTGTGACTCAGTTCCTAAAGATTATAATATATCTCAAATTGGGTAGCCTTTGTATTGTAATCTCTTGTGTCACTTTTGACACCATCACAACACCTCAGTGGTTGAAAATAATCTCTGTAGACAACACCCTTCTCATACATTCTTTTTTTACCACTGCCACTGCAATGAGTTTATCTCTGATGTTGCCTTTACGGTCGAAGATCAGTGTACTTCAAAAGAAGTTATCAGTGGCCAATGATGAACACATTAAAATACATAATTTTTTAAGAGATTCAGTCACTATTTAATGTCACTAATTTTAAAAAAAAAATTATTTTTAGGTTTGAAATAAAGTGTTGTCCTTAAATTATGATTAATGAATCTTATTTGCACAGGTTCAGGTAAAATAAATGTAACTCTCAATGTAGAAATCAAAATGAAGAAATTCTTAAATCTGAAGTAATATGACTCAATCTTACATAAACTTGAAGAACAGTTGAAAAGCTAAATCTAACATTTTATGGGCCAAAATTGGGATACAATAGAATTAGATTACAACTTCTGCTCAGCTTAACCCACCTCACGTATTTAGACCGTATTTCATAAAATACGTATAAATCAGTATGATTCTTAAAGTTATGAAATACTGACTCAATTATCAACAACTCTTATGTTGATAGTAATATCCAAATTAGCCATTATCATGAACCAAATTGTATGACAAATTGGTAAAAGGTTGTTGGCAAAAATCTAACTTATCTTTGGTATTTTGTTTATATCTCATTGGGTACTCATCCAAATTAAATCACCCTTGTGGCTATGGAAAGAAGATACTACAAATTTTATGTCGACCAAAAAGATCGATAATTTACATTATAAAAAAGGTACAACAATTAGGTGAAGGAGTGAGTGGCTAAATTATTTAAGATTGAAGTCACACTAAACATGTTTTCATTCATTGCCTATTTAAAGACGCCCTTAGGAGGCTAATGGTCGATTTTTTGAATGCTTTACAATTCTCTCATATAATTTCTCTTTATCATGTATTGTAAGTTAGATTAGAGTTCTTGACAAGGCTAGAGATGAACTTTATGTATAATAAATTTACTTATAGATTTTGATTCTTTGTCAAAGGATACAAATGTTTGTTAGTTTGCACGTGTCTAAACTCTTATCTATTATTTTTTTATAATCCAAAGATTATAATTCTCATGTCTCATATATTTTTAGTTAAGTTTTTTTTATGTGATTTTTGTTAAATTATATTTGTTATTGGTTACATTGTTTTACATGTTAATATTTTACTGCAATATTGTCAATCGATATATTGTCTATCTCAGTTAACATGTAAAGATAATAATTGTTTAATATTCAAGTTGATATTTTACTGTAATATTATTAAAATGATATATTGTCGATCTTAGATAACTTGTATAAATGAACATAGTTTGTGATAATGTGCAAAGAATTTAGCCATATCAAATACATGTATTATCAAATGTGTTATATTTTATATATCTTTCGATTGATTGTTTGGGATGTGAAACTTGCAATTGAGTTATAAACATTGAATCAAAGTATATAATAGAGTTATGAAGTATAATTGTGATTCTCGAAGCCTTGCTTACATCATCACATTATTTTTTCCTTAATTCATATACAATTCTATCTCATTCACATAAACTAATTAGTTAATTTTCTTATTTGTTATTGTTTTAATATTTTTACTTTCCTAGCCTATTTTACCAAAAGCTTCTTTGTGGGATCGATACCTCAATCTATACTTCGATAGCTATATTAAATTTTAAGCATAAATAGCCAACTGTAAAGTGATGAAGAAACATGACGAGCTATGAGTTGCTGCCAACCATGCTGCTATTAGTGCTGATTTGCTTAAGGCTTCTAAAGGGATGATCCAAGATCTAGATCGCATAGTTGGAGAGCTCAAAGTGGCTTTAAAGTTGAGCTAGAGTATGTCAGCATTGCTTAGTGAGCAATGGATTCTCGTCATGAGACCATAAAGGTCATTACCAGCATCAAGTGACTTTATTATTAGCTCGAAGCTTCCTCAGAGGGTTCCGTTCTAGAATGAGCCTTAAGTTCATCAGGAGCTTCCAAAGGACTATAATTAGGTATTTGGTCTATATAAGGGATGGTCTGTAAAGCATTACGAGGATGATCCTCGCAACATCAACTATGATTCTACTAAAGAGGGGGCCTCCGAAGTGAACCCTAATACGGCCTCCGCTTTTATAGACTATTTAGAGGAGTTCAGTTTTTGTATTATTGTTACTTTGTACTGTGAACTAGACCATTTAATGAAAGAACGAATTTTTATACTTTTGTTAGCCTTGGTATCTGTGTTTTTTACTTGTCAAAGTTTTTTAGTTTTGTTTGCTCGCTTCTTAGCAATGAAAGGAAAGTAGAGGTAATCCTAGTCCTTTCAAGCTCTGTTGTTTCTATGCTTTTAATTTTTTGAACTTGGATGGATTTTTGGATATAGAGGATGATACTAGAGGACATTTTCCTCTTAATCATTCCTTCTAAGTTTGAACTTTAACTTTCTTTTAAATCTCAAATTTTTGGAGTTTGAAGGCTTTTAAGGAGCAAAAGAAATTTAGTGGGAACTTTCTCACTTAATCTTTTTCTGTTTTTGAATTTTGAATTTCTATTGAACTTAAATACCAAAAAGTAGCGAAAGGAAGACAGTGGAAACCTTCTCTTCTCGAACTTTCTTTTGTTTCTAAGTTCTAATGCTGTCGATAGAGAATAAGGTAGTAGAACCCTTCTTTCTTTCAAATATTTCTTTACATCTTTAGATTCTAATACTACCAAGGGGTGAGATGACGGTAGTGGAAACCTTCTCCCTATTAAACTTCTATCTTTATTCCTTAAGGAAGGAAGGTATTAAGTGCTTTAGTCATTTAGAAAGAATCATATAATTGTATGCTCGTGGAGGGAAGGTACCAAGTACTTCAGTCCTTCCGAAAGGCTTTATATATCTGTATGATTATAGAGGGAGATGTACCAAGTATTTCAGTCCCTTTAGAAAGTCTTTATGTAACTGTATGCTTATGGGGGAAGGTACTAAGTACTCCAATCCCTTCAAAAGATTTTTGAAACTGTCTGCTTGTGGAGGGAGACTACTAAGTGCTCTAATCCTTTTAGAAGGCTTTATATATTTGTATGCTTACGGAGGGAAGGTTCCAGAGCCTACCTTGAGCTTCTGATTTGCTCTTCCAACTCCCCAAGGTAATTCGTCACCTTGCTCACAGTACCACCGAGCTTCATAACTATATCCCTTAGTTCATGGTTCGGATAAATGATCTTTTCAGGTGGAACACTCTCATGTCTCCTAGCTTTAGGGTCTTTACCCTTCTATTCAGTAACCCCCGATAATGTAGCAATATCCTTCACCAATAGAGGTTTCATTCGAGAGTGGATTGTTGAGTTGTTGTCCCACATAGAAAAAAATTGGGAAGATAGAAGAGTTTATAAGGAGAAAGGCCACACCACCTAATAGGTTAGTCTTTTGGGTTGGATGTTAGACCTTTAACCTAATCCCCTAACATGAGCTACTACGGAAAAAGAAGTTTGAAATATCTTGGAGGAAGGTTTCCAAGGAATGCCAAAAGCTCACATGTCTCCTAACTTTGAGGTCTCTATTATTCTCTTCAGTAACCCCCGATGATGTAGCAACGTATTTCACCATCTTTTTTGAACACGCTCTGATACCACTTGTCATGGGTCAGGTGCTTGTCATTGACCCAAACGACTAACCTGTTAGGTAATGCTGCATATCCACCTTTATATTCCCAAGATTCACCCACCTTAGTCCCTCCAGAAGGCTTATGAAATTGTATGCTTGTGGAGGGAGGTACTAAGTACCCTAGTCCATTCGAAAGGTTTTATGTATCTGTATGTTTATGGAGGGAAATAACCAGGTACTTCAGTATCTCCAAAAGGCTAATGAAACTATATGCTTGTAGAATGAAGGTATTAAGTACTTCAATCCCTCCGGAAGGCATTATGTATCTGTATGTTTACGGAGGGAAGGTACCAGGTACTTCAGTCCCCCCAAAATACTTATGTATTTGTATATGTAATTTTGTAGAAGAATGGTACCAAGTACTCTAGTCCTTTCACAACTATGTTTATAACCTCGTAAAAGGTAGGTATCAAGTACTTCATTCTCTTAAAGTTATTTAAGGTGTGATAGAAAAGTACCAAGTACTCCAGTCCTCTCACAGTTATGTCTATAACCTCGCGGAGGGAAGGTATTAAGTACTCCAATCCCTTCGGGTTATATATTTTGTGATATGAGGGGAAGATATCAAGTACTCTAATCCTCCATACCTTATCATTAGTGCTTCACAATTCAAAATAAATCTTTATTAAAAAATAATTGAAATGATTCTTACACGAAGAATTATTTCAGCTTCGAAATGTTCTATAGAGTTGGCATATCTTCCCTTTCCTTGGTTTGCAGTAAGCAAGCGCCTCAGTCTAATTTTTTTATGACCTTGTAGAGTCATTCCTATGTTTTGCTCGTTTTTCTTGCTTTCTCTTCTCAATTAATGTCTAGGGCTTCCTTTAACACTAGGTTGCCTTCACTGACGGTTCTTTTTTTGATTTTATACTCTCGTTGTTTTTTCATCCTCCTCTTATATATTGCCGCCTAGATTGTGCCAACATCTTTGGCTTCATTTGCTAGATCTTTGGTGAGGGTTAAAGCTTCATTGTGTAATTGTAAGTTGACCATCCTTGTCCATAAAGTCATAAGGAAAACTTCCGTATAGAGCACGACTTTCATTCCATATATTAATGCATAGGGCGAGTTGCCAACGAATATGTTCTTGGTTGTTCAATATACCTACAGGACACCTAGCAGTTCTTTCAACCATCTTGTTTTCTTCTTCATAAGTATTTTCTTCAAAGAAGTAAAGATCGTTTTGTTTGTGATTTCTGCTTGGTAGTTCCTTTGTGAGCAGTTTATGAAGGAGAATTTTTGCTCGATTCTGTATGTTTTGCAAAACGCTACTACTATATTACTAGTGAACTACCTCTTATTATCTGATACCAATACTTATGGCATCCTAAGCCTAGTTATAATATTAATTCAGAGGAACTTCTTAACTTATGTGCCAGTTATATTGTCGTAGGCTTCTATTTCCTCTAATTTAGTAAAGTAGTCGGTTACTAGAAACACGAATCTTTTTCCTCATATGGCCATAGATAGTGGTTCAACAATGTCCATCCCCCCATTAGTGAATGGCCAGAAACTAGAAACAATGTATAGGCTTTCTCAAGAAATATACATGAATGATGCATGCTTCTGACATTTCTAACATTTCTTAATGTAGGCCAAGACTTCATTGTTGAGTATAGGCCAATATTATCCTCGCCTTAGAATCTTATATGCTAATGTCTGCCCATTAGAATTATTTCCATAGGTTCCCTCATGTACTTCTTCTAGCATTTTTTATCCTTTCTCCTTATGTATATAATTGAGGTATACTCTTAAGAATGCTCTTCTATAAAGGGCATCCTCATAGAGGATGATCTTCCAACTTTACTTTTAAGTTTCTGTGCTTCCTTTCTATTCTCTAAGAGATTTTCATCTATTAGGTTTTCTAGGTAGGAAGTCATCCTGTTTTAAGGAGGATATATTTTTGTGCAATTTATTTCTTAAAGGGTTGTTTCATCTTCCATTATCATTTTATCTCTGGCTGAGAGTGGGATCAGTTTGCTTGTTGCTATGTTCGCAGTTTCTTTAGCTAATTGATTGGCTTTTATATTTTGGGTTTGCAATATCTATTTGATCAGGATCTTATCCAACTTTTGGGTTATCTCCTTCACCTATTGGATGCAACGTTTATCTTGTCTTTTTTTTACAGTGTAGCCACTATTGTTAGAGTTAGTGCTCAAGTGTCATTCTAATTTTGTATAAACTTTATTTATATTTATATAATATACATTTTTATAAATAGTTATTTATTTATTATATAATATTCATCTTGTTTTTTTCATACATTGTAGATCTAAAAAAGCTTAGATCAAATATAAAAGAAAGTTTAGATCAAAACTAAGAGTTAGAACCTAATATTTCTAAGAGTTAGAACCTTGTATGAATTGGAATAAAAACTTGAGAATATTTATTATAGTGACATAATTGTAAGAAGTTGTAAATGGTGCTAAAATATGTTACTATGCAATATATTCTAAAAAATAGTTTTGGCCGTAGGTTTATTAACATAGGTCGATTAGTAAAACCAAACAAGCTAGTATATATTTGTATCTGGATTGTCTAGATGGATAGTCTTAGCAAACCATGAGTTTAGTGAAAGCTCATATAGATATGCAGGTGTTAAGTTAGGACATGACACTGGACAGACTCATGAAGACATTCAAATAAATATTCTGTAAAGCCGTTAATGGATAATCTTTTCGAGTTAAGTAATATTTGTGATCCTTAGACCTGAGTGCCATAGTGGTCTTGTGAGTGATCCATTATACTTAGATTCCACACATATCAGAGAACTTTGATGGTTTGACCTCTAGGTGTTGTTGAGTATAGTCTGATGCTCATGGAGACCAATGTACGTAGATATGGGATCTATCAGCTCATATGGTTGGGTCGTATATCTTGATGCTTTGAGATTGTATTTCAGAAAGTTTTTTGGTCAAAAGCAAAAATCTGTAAAAGAGTTTCCATTATGTAAAATAATATCGCAAAGGAATTTGCGGATATTATTTATTGAAATACAAATTTGAAGATAAGTTCACAGTCAGACGAATAGAGACTTAACTGTATAAATCTATGTCTCTACTCTTTTGAGATATAAGTGACGGATGGACTATATTAATATAGTTAACTTCAACTTGTATAGTTCAACAATTCATTTTGCTGTATAGGTGGGGCAATGTTTACGGATTTATGAAAAATGAGTGTAAACTTAGGGAATCTCACAATATGAATGTAATCGTTGAACACTATGGTAGTACAAAGATCGAAAGTTCGATCTAAGAAATTTTTTGGATAAGCAGGATTTTAGTTTTAGCACTTCTCAAGAATGACATATGTCAAATTCTAGGTTTTAGAATCCGACACATGTCAAAATATAACTAAACACTAAGTTAATTAGTGTTTCATGATTCTTCATTATTATTTTATATTACTAAATTATTAATGAAGTATTTGTTTAATTGATTATTTGATAATCATTTAAACACAAACACATTTGTCTTTGTGAATTTTTTGTTCAATAGACATTTGTCCATTTAAAGAAGAAATAAAAAAATTATAAGACATTTTATATATGAGATTATACTTCTACGTTAGAAAAAACAAGGGTTTGCAATTTTTGACTCTTAAATGTTTATAAAAAACAAATAAAAGTTAATATTTTTTTTTAAAAAAGGTTGGGCAAATGACTCTTGAAATTTTTTATCAAACATGGCTACTTTGAAAAATTGAAAAGAATAAAAAGGTGACAAGAATTAATTTTTGGTTATCAAACATGGTACTACATCTTTTGAAAATAAATGAAATGACAAGATTTTGGTTTGGTTATCAAAATGGCTGCTACATATTTTGAAAATAAAAATAAAATATTAAGAGTTGATTTGGTGATCATCCAAGGCTGCTACGTCTTGTAGGGAATAAGAGAGGAAAAAGAAGTTGTTTTGTTTTTTTTGAAGGAAATAGAAGCAAGTGAGACTTGTAGAAAAAATTACAAAAGAAATTAAGATAAATTGGCTTAAAGAGTTTAGCTTTAAACAAAAAAATTCCTACAAAAATTCATGCTACCATTCTATAGTTTTGATCTCACCATAATCAGGCCTAGAATTGTTCAATAATATACTTCAGGGTGAGTTCTACACTTGAAAATTGAAATAAATACAACAAATTACAAAACTACCTTCATCTTGGTAAGTAATTTTTAATTTATTAATTTTTATATAATTGTTATACATGTATATATATGATATACATGAGTTTAAATGTATTGTTTGAGTGTACTTTGTTTAATATGCTTTCACTGAGCATTATAATTTTTTGAAATTGTATCTACACTTATATAATCACACATTCACTATCAACAAATGGTATCAAAAGCATGCTATATTGAGTGTGTGATATTTGTTTGATATTAACATGGTGTTAAACATGATAAAATGTTTAAAATTTTAAACAAAGTGATGTTTCAAATTTAGTCAAGGTGATGTTTCAAATTTGGACATAATATTGCTTAATATTTGAACATGTTAATGTTTAATATTTGAACATGTGATGTTTAATAATTAAACATGGTTATGTCCATGTTTAGATATTTGAACATAAAATTGAACATGATGATGTTTAATTATTTTTTTTTTAACATGGTGATGTTTATAAGTTAAATATGTTAGTGTTTAAAAATTGAACATGGTGATGTTTAATATTTAAACATGATATTGAATATGTTGATGTTTAGAATTTGAACATGTTGATGTTTATAATAAGAACATGATGATGTTTGAAATGAATAGAATATATTTTATTCATATGAACATCACAACGTTTAAGCAGAACACTACTGGGTTCAAGCAGAATGTCACAACGTTAAAGTATAACACTGCAGCGTTCAAGCAGGACACTATAGTGTTGAAGTATAATGCCACAACGTTAATGACATTAAATATTTTTTCTATTTTAATGCATTAGATCTTTATATTATGAAATTATATATTGTTATATAAACTAAAATTATTTGTTTTATATTGTTAATCACAATGGGAGTCCTATTGGTAAGGATTAGTTATGCTTATGTAAAAATAAATAAATGATTAAGAAATTCATCATTATGAGATGTGAATGTGTTCAAAACTCTCTTAATCAGATTGAAATATATTTTATTATGAGATAATGTTATATATGGTGTGTCTTGTCAATACGGTGCTAGACGAGTTATCTCGATCTTTTCCAATATCACTAAAGTGTGAGAGAATGATTGGTGTGATTTGGACTATGTCAGTTAAACATAAGATGAAGCAAATATAAGTGAAAATATTATCCAATATCGCTAAAGTGTGAGGATAATATTAGCAACTTATGTTTGATCATTGACAAGTAAATATGGAATACAATTACCCAATATAATTAAAGTGTGAGGATAATATGTATTTAGGATCAATGGCAAGAGTTGCATGAGATGCAATTGACAAAAGTTGTCTACCTTTTAAGTTTACAAAGACCAATATTACTAAAGTGTGAGGTTAGAGTAAATGTTGATTAGATCTACTCTCCTTTGTAAAGTTTAAAGAGTTAAAAAATTTATTTTCCCGTTCGAGAGAACCAAGGGAAAATGTAAAGTAGTGGAAGGGCGCTTTTAGATTGAATATATATAACTTTTTATATCCATGATCTAAATAGTGATTTAACTATTTGAATTATTTTGTTAATATCTCTTCTTTTATCTTTTGAAGATAAAATGATGACAAGTAACCCATTGGTATACATATTGCATGCTTACTAGCTGAAAGGTGCTGAAAATTATTCTGATTAGTTAATGAATATTCTAGATTTAGAAAAACTTGGATATGTTATTGATTAGAAAATGCCAAGAGGTGTTTATGATAAAGCTACTTTAGAAGAGCTTGAGACTTATTATAAATGGATGGATGATGATTTTAAGGTTAAATCATACATTTTAACCTCGATGTCGATTGATCTTCATAGGGAACATGTGTACATAGATAGTGCAAGTAGTATTATGCTTCATCTGAAGGAGTTGTTTAGTGGCAAACCATAAGTTGAGATTTATCGAGTTACCAAGACACTATTTTAGGCTAGACTAGCTGAGGGTAGTCCAGTTAGTCCACATGTGCTTCAGATGATTTCTTGCATTAAAAGACTTAAAACCATAGACATTATACTGAACAATAGTTTGTGGAATAATTTGATTTTCAGTCATTACCTAAATCATTTACACAATTTATTATGAACTTCAATATATAAGGGTTGATTCCCACTTATGCTGAGCTGTATAATTTATTAAAGACAGCTTAAGAGGACTTGGACATAGGAAGTCTAAAGGTAAAAAAAAAGATGAAAAAGAAACCACATTTTGGTCTTCACAAAGGTAATATATCTAAGTCATAGGATAAGAGCAAAGGAAAAAGAAAGTGTTTTTTACAATGAGGATGGACATTGGAAACATAATTGTCCAAAGTACCTTGCTACACTCAAAAAGAACATTTCAAGTATATATTTTCCCATTATTGACATTTCATTGGCTATTGATACTAGCATTGGTTAGGTATGTGATACCACTTATCCTTCTCGCATCTGCAATGTATTGTAGGGACTAAAGGATGCTAGGAAGCTGCAACGAGGAGAAATACAAGTTCGAATGGAAATTGAGATTTTCTCGAGGTTAAAACTTATGGACTTTTGAGTTATTTATCCCTTCAGGCAAAAGCCTTTTATTGTATGGTTATTTTATGCCATCTATAATAAGGCAAATATTATCCCTTCCTGTGTTGGACAAAGAGGGTTATTATGTACTTATTAGGAATTGTTCGTTATATTTGTATGATAATAATAATGTCATGTTTGCTGATTGTTAGTTGTTAAATGGTCATTATATTTTAAATACATCAGGAAATGTCTTGAATGTACAAGTAAATAATAAAAGGAAAAGTTCAAAAGTTTAAATAATACAGAATTATGGCACATGCGATTAGGTCATATATGCATAAGATGCCTAACCCTTATAGTTAAAGATGGTCAGATACCTAATCTTTTCATAAAATCTTATCCAGTTTGTGAATCTTGTATTCAAAAGAAGATAACTAAATCCCTATTTACTGGTGTAGAACATCGTGCTAATGATTTGTTGGAACTAGTACATAGCGATGTACATGGTCTAATAAATCAAATTGCCCTGGGTAAGTTTCGATACTTCATAACCTTTATCGATGATTTATCATGATACGGGTATGTGTTTGTAATGAAACGAAAGTCAGAAACTTTTGAAATGTTCAAAGAATTTTGACTTGAAATAGAGAAACAAACTGATAAATTTATTAAATGCCTACGATCAAATAGAGGCGGTGAATACATGAGTAGTGAATTCACTGATTATTTGAAGGAGAATAAGATTCTTGCTCAATATAGTCTTCCAGATACTCCTCAACACAATGATGTTTGTAAATAAGGAATCAAACTTTATTAGATATAGTTCGATCAATGATGAGCTTTACCAATCTTCCTGAATATCTTTGGGGTTATGCTCTACAAACTGTTATTTATTTATTAAACAGAGTTCTATCAAAGGCTGTTCCTACCACTCCTTATGAGATATGAACTCGAAGGAAATCAAATCTTAAATATATTAATATTTGGGATTGTTTTGCTTACGTAAAAGTTATGCAACGAGATAAATTTGCACTCAAAGGGTATAAATACCGGTTTATTGGATATCCTAACCATTTTATGAGATATCAGTTTTATGATTTTGAGGAACAAAACGTGTTCGTTACTCATTATGCTGCTTTTCTAAAAATATATTTTCTAATAGATCGTAGAGGTTGTAGAAAGGTTATTTTTGATGAAATCAATGAACAACTCAATAAATATGAGATGGAATCTTTGGTTTAATCAAGTAAGATGCCTTTAACACACCCTTCCCGTAGGTCAAAAAGGATCTCGAGGCCATCTGTAAGATATGAAATGATGTCTGAATGTGTTTTTGATATTTTCTTAGTTAAAGAAAATGATATTTTGACTTATAGAGAGGCGACGTTGGACATTAATTCCGGTAAATGACAAGATGTCATGAAATCCGAGATTGATTTTATGCATGACAATTAAAACTAGGACTTGGTTCAGCTTTCTGAATGAATTGTTCCTATTGGTTGTAAATGAATTTTTAAGCGGAAGTGAGGGCCTGATGGAAAGGTAGAGACCTTCAAAGCTTGAGTGGTAACAAAATGTTATGCTATAAAATCTAGAATAAAAAATGAGAAGACCTTTTTACTAGTAACCATGCTAAAATTAATCCATATAATATTGATTATTGCTGCATATTATGATTATGAAATATGACAGATGGATGTGAAGACGGCTTTTCTAAATAGATATCTCGAAGAAGAGATATACATGAAACAGCCTAAAGGTCTTACATTCAGCGAGAATTCTAATTTAGTTTGTAAATTAAAGAAGTCCATTTATAGTCTTAAACAAGCCTCCCAAAGTTGAAATCTTCGTTTTGATAAAGTAATCAAAGGGTCTAACTTTGTTAAAAATAAAAAAAGAAGCATGTGTGTATAAAAAGGTTAGTGGGATCATGATTGTCCTTTTGGTACTCTATGAGGATGACATACTATTTATCAGAAACAATATTGATATGTTGCAATCAATCAAAAGTTATCTGAGTAAAAACTTCTCTATGAATGATTTAGGAGAGTTTTCTTATATACTAGGTATAAAATTTTATAGAGATAGAGCTAAGAGGTTGATAGAACTCTCTCAATCCTCGTACATAAACAATATTTTAGAAATGTATAACTTTAATTATTGTAAGACAATTAATATACATTTCAGACATAATATTCATCTTTCTAAGAAGATGTGTCCTCAAAATAAAGATGAAAGAGTTAAAATGTCTAGCATAACTTATACATTAACTATAGGTAGCTTAATATACGCCATGTTATGTACGAGACTTGACATCAGTATAATTGTAAGTGTTATAAGCCAATATCAATCTGATCTAAGAAGTGACCATTGGATGGTCGTAAAACATATCCCAAAATACCTAAAGGGTACAAAGGATATATTTCTAGTTTATGAAGATAACGACTTATAAGTGAGAGAATATATTGATTCAGAATTTCAGTTTGATTTAGATGATAAAAAGTCTACATTCAATTTTATGTTTATTCTCAATGGTGCTGCTGTTAATTGAAAAAGTGCTAAATAAGGTTCAACAGTTGATTCTACCTTAAAAGCAGATTATTTTATAACTATTTATTAACACCAAAATATTATAACCCTTAAATGATGATCCACTTGAGGAGAAACTTAATCCAATAATAAAAGAAAGCTCATGCCATTAATATAATAGAAAAACACAAATTTATAAAAATATATCTTTAATCCTTAAGAGTTTTTTAAAATAAAAGAGTTTATTTACTATTAAATTAGAGAATTATTTTTATTTTCAATCTCCGTAAAAATAAAGGAGTTTTATACAAGATAAAATAAGGGTAAATTAAATAATTTCCATGATAAGTACTAAAAATTGGCTTTTATTAATTATCCAAATTATAAGTCAACAAAAAGATATAATTTTAAAAATAAAAAGAATTACCTTAAAAATACACTCTACATAAGCCCAACTTTGATTGAGCCCAAGAAAGCCCATTCTAAATTGAGCCCAAGTTGGGCCTACCTAACCTAAACAAGCCTCTTTCTATCCAGCGTCGTTCGCCGACTACAAAATTGAGAACTTCAAAACGCAGAGTTGAAAGTGTAAAATTAAAACAAGTAAAATGAAAGATACCATCAACAGAAACGCATGACAGAAAAATATTTCTAAATACTTTCCAAAAATTAAAAATTCAATAACAAATGATTTTATCATTTTACTCTTAAAATTTTAAGAGTTAATAAATAAATATTAATATATTACAGGAAACTCAACATACCACAATACAAAGATTGTTCGAGTCATAGCTTGAAACCGCCTTTGAAAAAAAGAAAACAAAAACTGACGAGAGAGTGAGAGAGATAAAGAGATGAAGGCGAATATAATTGAATTGATGTGAAATTTTATTATTTTATTGTTGGTAAAATGATGATGAATTTGGGAATTAGGGTTTGTGAGAAAGTGAAGTGAAGTCTTGAATTCTAAGCAAACTGGGGAGTGGAAGCTCGCGATTGAGGGAGTGTTTGGGGTTTTGTACTGATTGGCTGTTAGGTTACTGGCGTCCTGATTCTGGAATTGACATTATGGAAATCGATTCTCCTCCTGATTTCACTCGCCCTAAGCCTCGTGATCGAATTGTACGGGTACGATTTTCTTCATCATTTCTTCAATTTTGAGTTTCTTTTTGGTTAATTTTTTCTTAATTTTGAATCATTGTTTTAAATTTAACTAAAGAAATTTAGAAATGGGTATACCTTTTTTTTCCATGTTTATCTTGTTTTGTTAGTTCATTTCTTTATTGTAAGATAGAAAATGTTGGTGTTTGAGATTGGGGATAGCAGAAGAAAAGCGAAATGGATTTTTATAAAAGCTTCTTGTGATGTGGATAAAGTTACAGTTTGTTTATTTATTTTAATAAAAATTTTGTGTTCTATTTTAAACCAGAGGCTGATAAATATTGGAGTTCCAGGAGAGTTCCTTGATTGTCCTGGTATAGTTACTTTTGTGAAGAATGGCAAGTCCCAGATATTAGAGGTAGTATATGCTATCTTGCCTCCTGATGAGGAAGTAGCAGAAGTTACACGGGAGTCTAGGGTGAGGAATAAAAAGACCTCAGTGGGTCTAACTATGAAAGGCAGATTTCGTGAGAGTATGTTATGGTTACAATGGTTAATGTTTGAGAGGGAACCAGAGAAAGTTCTGAGGAAGCTATCAAAAATGGGGCAGCGTGGTGTTTGTGGGGCTGTTTGGGGAAATAATGATATAGCGTACAGGTGCCGGACGTGCGAACATGACCCGACTTGTGCAATTTGTGTTCCTTGTTTTCAGAATGGGAACCACAAGGACCATGATTATTCGATTATTTACACTGGTGGTGGGTGCTGTGATTGTGGGGATGTGACAGCGTGGAAACGTGAGGGCTTCTGTTCAAAGCATAAAGGTGCTGAGCAGATACAACCCCTTCCTGAGAAGTTTGCAAACTCAGCTGCACCCGTTCTTGATGCCCTTTTCATTTGTTGGGAAAAGAAGCTATCATCTGTGGAAGCTGGTGGTCAGGAAAACTCTAGAGTGAGTGATCATGTTACAGAACGTACTATGGCCGCTAATGAACTAACATTTGCAGTGGTTGAGATGCTCTTAGAGTTTTGCAAAAATAGTGAGAGTTTGCTTAGTTTTGTTTCCAAGATGGTGATATCTGTGGTTGGTTTATTGGAGATTCTGGTCAGGGCTGAGAGGTTTTTGAGTAAAGCGGTTGTCAAAAAACTCCATGAGTTGCTCTTGAAACTTCTGGGAGAACCCAGCTTCAAATACGAGTTTGCTAAAGTATTTTTAAATTATTACCCGATTTTTGTGAATGATACCATTAGAGAGTGCAGTGATGATAATATAAACAGATATCCACTCCTGTCTACATTCTCTGTGCAAATCTTCACAGTGCCAACTCTTACACCACGTCTTGTTAAAGAGATGAACCTATTGGAAATGCTGTTGGGATGCTTGGGAGACATTTTTGTTTCTTGTGCTGGAGAAGATGGTTGTTTACAGGTAATTTTTTAAAAAATTATTACAAAGAATCATCTATTTAGCAATCCTCAAGATTACTTTGAGGTGGACTCCATAAATTCTGCAGTTTATTCTATTTGTAGAATTTTCTTAATCATGTATTTCCTATGTGCCTTTATGATACTTTCTCACTCTAAAGATTATTAGATCTACTCCAAGGGGGAGAGAGCTTTTCTACATGTTTTCTTCTTTGCCCCTTTGGAACAAAGGAAAACTTATTTGATCAATGACCCCTCTTTTACACAAAATGGAACACACTTCTTAACCATTAGATGAATTTATTTGGATGATTGAGATTTTGAAATTTGTCATTCCGGAGGTCCATTGATCATGCCTATAGGGTTGCGCTAACCTTTTCTTGGAACTTGTCGGAGGTAATAAATTGCAAAGTCTTGGGCGATGCATGTATATAAGAATTTGTTTGCTTGGGGCGTTATTTCCTAAAATTTAATCCTTTTATTTGCTACCAAGTTTCTGGATATTTTGTTGAGGCTTGAATTTCATTTTTCTTTTCATTGCTAGGGATAGGTGATTCATAAAGCACAATAATTAAGAAAGTATGAAAAAATCTTTAGGACCTGGAGACATTTATTTCAATATGATTTAATTGTCAAGCTATTGAGAGATTTCAAGATTTTATGGTGTATGGATGCTTGAACGTGAACACCTTGTTAGCATTAACTTTCTAAGTATCTTTTTGTTCTGTTTAGTTTGGTTCCAAACAGTCTGTTGTCAGTAAATATCTTGTTAGGTTTATTTGTAGTTGTTTTTTTGATCAATAATATAAAAAATCTATATATATATATATATTTTTTTCCTTTTTGATAGGAAAACAGTTATATATGTTGAGATTAGTTGCTTGTGTGCATATATATCCGTGTATTTACATGTAAATGTTTGCTGTGGCGGGTGCATTTAACAGTTGAAAACTTAAGGAAGAAGAGAAGTTTTCTCCACCTGCAGTTATATGCATAGGTAGATGTGGGAAACTGTTGCTCATCTCCTTCTTCATTAGTTATGGTTCCTCATCTTCTCCCATTATTGGGTGTAGCTGGTGAGGGCACAGCTCACATTGAGTTATTTGTTAGTTGGAGAGGAGTCAAGAGGAAAGGTAGAAATGGAGTACTTTTAGGTGGTGTTGACACCTCCATGTTTTGATGCATCAGATTGGCACATAGAAATGCTGGTCCACTTTTATTCTGTTGTTAGTGTCCTTTTTTGGAGATTATAAATGAACCAGGTCTTATGATTTAGCTTATACCATAATACACATGGACTTTGATCTAATAAAAGAATTGATAATTAGGCTGAATAATTCTTTCATATATTTCAAGGGTATTTATACAAGATACAAGCCTATTGAAAAGGAAAGTTAGTTATACAATTAATCTGACAACTAATACCCCAATTATAATGCACTAATTAATATCCTAATTTTAATGCATCAATTCCTAGTTAAATAAGGAAATAAAGTTTTACATGTAATTACATGCCAATCATGTCAATTATGCCAATCATATCGATTCTCCCTTCATGTTGGTGCATAGATATCTCACATGCCCAACTTGGATAATGCTGTATAGAATGGACCACTACTAATGGCATGACTCATCATATCAGCCAGTTGATCTGCACTCTTGATTTAAGGAACCTTTATCCTACTAATATCTAGGTTATCTTTGATGTAGTTCTTGTCAAGTTCAACATGCTTAGTTCAATCATGTTGTACTGGATTATTTGCTATCTCAGTAGCTGCCGTGTTATCACAAAAGAGCATCATAGGTTTTTTTGGACCAAGCCCGAGTTCCTTTAAGAGGGTTGTTAGTCATGTAAGCTTTGTGGTCGCATGATGAAAAGCACAGTATTCAGCTTCTGCATTAGACAACGATATCACATTTTGTTTCTCACTCCTCCAAGTCACCAAATTACCTCCAACAAACGATACATACCCTGACCCTGACGTAGACTTCCTATCTAGTTTAGATCCAGCAAAGTCAGAATCTGTGTAACCCATAATATCTAGATGTCAATGTCTGGAGAACATAATTCCTTTGCCTAGAGCAGACTTTAGAAAAGCCAGAATATGATTCACTGCATATAATAGGTCAGGTCTAGTGTGAGTCAAATAGATTAACTTCCCAACTAGCCTTTAATATCTTCCTTTGTTCGTTGGAACCTAATCCGGATAGATAGTAAGGCCGTGGTTATCCTCGATGGGAGTATCTACAGGTTCATAGGCAGAGTTAACAGTTTTAGCCAAAAGATCTAATGTATACTTCCGTTAAGAGAGGAAAAGTCCTTGCTTTGATCGAGACACTTCAATACCCAAGAAGTATTTTAGAATCCTCAAGTCCTTTATTTCAAACTCCTTGGCCAAATAGCCCTGAAGCTTCTCTATCTCACTAGAGTTACTACCTGTAACAATCATGTCATCAATATAAACAATAAGCAAAGTTATATCATCACCTACTCTCTTATAGAACAAAGTGTGATCCACCAAAGCTTGCTTAAAACCATACTCTTCCATTGAGTAGCTCAATCGACCAAACCATGCCCTTGGTGATTGTTTCAACCCATATAGAGCCTTCCTCAGCTTGCATACCTTAACTCCTTTTGGTGTAAACCTCGGAGGAGGATCCATATATACTTTTTCCATCAAATCACTGTGGAGGAATGCATTCTTCACATCAAATTGTCTTAATGGCCAGTCAAGATTAATTGCAAGAGATAAAATGACTCTTAACAGTGTTCATCTTAGCCACAAGAGCAAAGGTCTCTTGATAGTCAATCCCATAAGTTGGGTGTAACCCTTGGCAACAAGTCTAGCCTTATACCTGTCAACCGTCCCGTTTGGTTTATACTTCACTAAAAATGCCCACTTACATCCCACTGTCTTCTTTCCCTGAGGTAACTTGATCATCTCCTAAGTAGAGTTCTTCTGCAGGGCCTTAATTTCCTCTATCATGGTAGACTTCCATTTAGGATCTCTAAAGGCTTCTTGAAAATAACTAGGAATAGACACAGAGGACAACTGATGGGGAAAGGCTAGGTGAGTCTTAGACAGACGATGATAAGAGACAAAATCTAAAATGGGATAAACAACATTAGAAGGTGATTTGGAGAAACCCCACTTATTAGGTTCTTTACGATCACAAAGTGGATATCTTTATCCTGATCAACAATACGTGGGTCCAAGGCAACAGTTTCTAAAATTATAGGGTTAGGATCTATTTCAAAAGTTGAAGTTATGGGTGAAGAAAAATGTACCTTAGGATCAATATTGAAAGAGTCATTTGAAGGCATGGTAGTATTATCGGGAGGAGTATCATGGTCTGGAGAGGACACAACAATAGCATTGTTTTTCCTAGTATAAACGTTTTGGAACAACTGAGCTGGTTTTTCATCCCCTATTTCCTCAAAGTTGGGATCATCTAAAGACTCCCCTTTATCCGAACTATATGAATTTTCTCCTGTACCCGAAATCCATAATTTCTTTTCTTCCAACCATAACCGTTCCTCTTCCTTACTACTAATCTCCCCTTGGAGAGGAACTGGAGATACATTTCCATAATAATAAGACTCTTGTTCAGAGAATTTAATATCCATGGACACATAGTATTTACTTGTAGAAGGATGAAAACATTTATAGCCCTTCCGTGAATTAGAGAAACCTAGAAAGAAATACTTAAGAGCACGAGAATCAAGTTTATCCCTAAGATGAGAGTGCACATGAACATAACACACAACCAAAAATGTTAGGACAAAGATTTAGAGTAAAAGGAATAGATTGAAATTGGGACATCCTCCTTAAAGGAGTTTGATAGTCAATGATACGAGTAGGCATTCGATTGATAAGAAAGACGACAGTCATGACAGCCTCAGCCTAGAAACATTTGAAAACATGCATAGTAAAGCATAAGGCTCGGGCCACCTCTAAGATATAGCAATTCTTACGCTCTGCTATGCTGTTCTGTTGTGGTGTGTAGACACATGTTGTTTGGTGGAGGATGCTATTTGCTTTGAAGAAGTCAGCAAGAGATTGATTCACAAACTCACGACCATTGTCAAAATGAAAGACCTTAACCTGAGTATGAAACTGTGTGGCAATCATTTGTGAAAATTGAGGAATAACATGTACAACATCACTCTTAGACTTTAGCATATATACCCAAGTTACTCTAGTACAATCATTTATAAAAGAAACAAAATATTTATGGCCCGAAGCGGAAGGGTAGAGAAAGGACCCTAAACATCAGTATGGACACATGTAAAAGGAATTGGACTTTCATTGAAACTCATTTTAAAAGACACACGATGGTTTTTAGCATAAATGCATTGTTCACATTTTAAACTAGAAACAAGAATATTGTGAAACAATTGAGGAAATAAACACTTTAAATAAGAAACAGATGGGTGGCCTAAACGACAATGCCATAAGAGAATCTTCTCCTTATCAGATGCCTCTTTTGCTACTTGAAAACCATGGTTAGGTTCAAATTTACTTGCCCCCTCCAAGTAGTAAAGACCTCCCATCTCCTTACCAATCCAATCGTCATCTTCGTTAGATTGTCTTGAAATACACAATGGGTATAATGAAATGTTACAGAACAATTAAGATGTTTAGTAATCTTGCTAATGGAAAGAAGAATGTTAGAGAGATTAGGTGCAAGTAAGATAGAAGACATGGAGAATGTAGAAGCGAGGGAGACGTTCCCAGCCCTTAAAATTGGCAAGCGGTTCCATTAGCAACTTGAACAGACTTAACAGGTGAAGACTTTAGAGAACCAAGTAAAGAAGAATTACTAGTCATATGATCAGTGGCTGAATCAATAACCTAAGTGTTAGAAGTAGCGGAAATAAAGGCCAAATCAGAATTACCTTATTGAGAAGACACTCGAGATACATGAGAAGCAGAAGATGGAGAAGTATCAGAGAGAACAACCTGAGCAAATTTCTTATTTTTTCTCTTAGCTTCTTTAATCTTGAGCCACTCCGAATAGCCATGCTTCTTCCAACAAACATTGACTGTATGTTTGGTGTTATTGCAATGAGTGCAAATGCAAGAAGAGTCGGTAGAAGGAGCTGCCCACTCAAATTTCTTATTTTTCTCATACATGTTATAGGGCGGGTTGGTAAAAAGTTTCAGCAGAAAAAGAAAAGAGAAAAAAGGTAGCAACGGAATTTCTTTTTTGCCGTTAGCTCTAATACCAAATTGATAATTAGGCTGAATAATTCTTTCATATATTTCAAGGGTATTTATACAAGATACAAGCCTATTGAAAAGGAAAGTTAGCTATACAATTAATCTGACAACTAATACCCCAATTATAATGCATTAATTAGTACCCTTCTTTAAATGCATTAATTCCTACTTAAATAAGGAAAATAAAGCTGTACATGATAATTACATGCCAATCATGTCAATTAAAAGTTATATCCATTGCACTTATTTACTAATTTGAATTTTGTGTGTCTCCAATTTTCTCTTTCTGGTTCTTTCTTTTCTTCTATTTGCTTTTTTTTTGGTGTGGGGTGGGGGGGCAAGTGGGAGAAATGTATGTTTGCATTTATGTGATAGTATCTTGCCAAGTTTTGTAATCAAACATACATGCCGGATTTCCAATGTGAATTCTTGTAGTTAATTATAGATGATAGGGAGGAAAAATGTAACATATCAATCAGTTTGTTAATTAGGATGTTATTAACCTATTTATGTTTTTAACTGAAACACTGATTGTTTGACATGTCATTATATTATTTATTTATTTATTCTTGACTTTCTCAATATGACTGTTTTGGTCATTATCTTAGTTTGCTGTTTCATGTGGCAAAGTTCACGGTTTTGCAGGTTTCAAAGTGGGCAAATTTGTATGAGACCACTAATCGTGTGATTGGAGATATTCGGTTTGTCATGAGCCATGTTTTAGTGTCTAAATATGCAACCCATCACCAGCGAGATATCTTAAGAACTTGGATGAAAATCCTAACTTTTGTGCAAGGGATGAACCCTCAAAAGAGGGAAACTGGCATCCATATAAGAGAAGAAAATGAGTATATGCATTTACCTCTAGTTTTAGATCATTCTATTGCTAACATTCAACTTCTCCTGGTGGATGGAGCATTTTCTTCTACTGATACTGAAGAGACAAGTGATGATTTTAACAAGTACAAACAGGATATTGGTGATGGGGATAGCCTAAGACATTCAAAAGTAGGACGCCTTTCCCAGGAAAGCTCTGTATGTGGTGCAATCGTGAGGAGCAATTTATCTGCTTGTACATCAAAAGCTGATGATGCTATATCTGATGCTGTTTCTGAGGTTTTATATCCTCCATCTGTCATATGGTTAGCACATGAGTGTCTGAGGGCTATGGAGAATTGGTTGGGAGTTGGTGATAATAATTTTCTTCATGACATATCATCTCCAAATGCCAGCCGAATTTCTGCTAATAACTTCCTTGCGTTGAAGAAGACATTGTCTAAAATTAAAAAAGGTAAATATATCTTCAGCAGACTTGCTGGTTCAAGTGATGTTCCAGTCACATCTATTGGTATGCAAGAGAGTGGTGACTTGGAGAGTGGTAAAAGTTCATGGAAAGAGAGTAAAACAACGGTTAGTGGCGAAAGAGATAAGGTAGCCAGCAAGTCTGCTGATTCTAGTGATAGTGGAATTGAAGGAGAATGTGCTATGGAATTGGATGACCTGCAGGTTCTGAGTCTCTGTTATTGGCCAGACATAATTTATGATGTTAGTTTGCAAGATGTGTCTGTTCACATTCCTCTACATCGATTACTTTCCTTGTTGTTACAAAGAGCATTAAGGTGTTATGGTGAATCTGCTGCTTCAGATATCTTTGAAAATCCCTTATCAACAGTCTCTGTGGACTTCTTTGGGCTTGTCCTTGGGGGATGCCATCCATATGGGTTTTCAGCCTTTGTTATGGAGCATCCGTTACGAATTAGGGTATTCTGTGCCCAAGTTAGTGCTGGAATGTGGCGGAGGAATGGTGATGCTGCTCTGTCATCTTGTGAATGGTACCGTGCAGTTCGTTGGTATGTAACTTTGATTCATATATGTTGGAATTGTTTTAGAAAGATACCATATTTTATACTTAGCTTTTCTTTTCTTTGTAGAGTGGGATGGGGGTTGCTTATGTTATTTCTGATGGTTCTTCTTTTCAGGTCTGAACAGGGTTTAGAGCTTGATCTATTTTTATTGCAGTGCTGTGCTGCATTGGCTCCGGCTGATCTGTATGTTAACAGAATTATAGAGCGCTTTGGGCTGTCAAACTACCTTTCTCTTAATCTTGAACGCTCCAACGAGTATGTGCCTGTCAACTATCTACTTGATATCATCTTATGTTTTGAATGACTTATGTATCTGTTATTATATTTAACTAAAATGATCTAAACAATGGTTGATTTTACAAATATAAGGTTATTCCTTTTCTAAATATCTTTTCATAAATGATGCATAAGAGACTAACTACAGATCAAGCTGCTTGCATATAAATGTAGATTTGTCTCGGGGTCATAAGATTAGGATAAAACATTTAAGATCTGAATGAATTTGAATTGAAGCATTCAACTTAGCACGGGCAATTCATTGTGAGACTATAATTGGAAGAAAAGCTATGGCTAAAATGGAAAAAAGACAGAAAATTTGCTATTTTGCTTTGCCATTGCTTTGTCTATCAAGGTAGATGTATTTTTGTAGTTTTCATTCTGCCATCTTAATTAGGCAAGAATGTCAGCTTCTGAAAAAGAAAGAACATCAGTTTCTTATTGTTCCTTCCTAACTTCTTAGTGGTTTTGGCTGTTTATTTTTCTCTTACTATGGCTTCCAATAATCGGACAATGCCTTCAGTGGATGGGTGGTTTAGAGAAGTGTATGAGGTTTAGGAGCAGAGCAACAGAAGACAATATCTTTGGGATGTTTTAGCTGTTAACATGTTTTCTGAAACTTCCATTGCATGCATGCATATGCTGCATGCTCTTTTCAGGGGAAGCTTTTTCTTTTGACAGACCCTCTTGTTTTTTTTACATGTGTCCTCTGGGTTGAGGATGCTGGCTTTTTTGTTGTTGTCAGTGGTGATGAGTTGGAGTCTGATTTGATATTTGTTGAATAATATTGATGTTATGTTAAAAATCTCTTCATTTTCAGGTATGAACCTGTTCTGGTACAGGAGATGCTCACTCTTATTATACAGATACTTCAAGAAAGGCGATTTTGTGGGCTAACGACAGCTGAAAGTTTGAAAAGAGAATTGATTCACAAGTTAGCTGTAGGAGATGCCACTCGTAGTCAATTGGTGAAATCTCTCCCACGTGATCTCTCCAAGTTTGACCAGCTTCAGGAAATTTTGGATTCAGTTGCTACATACTCAAATCCGTCTGGTTTTAATCAGGTTTTATTGTGTCTCAAATACCTGTAATGTTCCCAATTTGACCTCTTTTTTAGTAAGCCTAATTTTCGTTGGTGTTGTAGGGAATGTATTCTTTGCGATGGGCATATTGGAAAGAATTGGATCTTTACCACCCTCGTTGGAGCTCACGAGATTTGCAAGTTGCTGAAGAAAGATACTTGCGTTTCTGTAGTGTCTCTGCATTGACCTCTCAACTGCCCATGTGGACAAAGATATATTATCCTCTTGAGAGCATTGCTGGTGTAGCTACATGCAGAGTTGTGCTTCAAGTAATTCGTGCAGTGCTATTTTATGCTGTCTTCACCGACCAATCGAATGATTCTCGTGCCCCATATGGAGTAGTTTTAACTGCATTGCACTTACTCGCATTAGCATTGGACATCTGTTTACAGAAAAGGAAGGCTGGTGATCAGTCATGTGACACTGGAGACTCAATTCCCATATTAGATTTTGCTGGTGAAGAAATTTCCGAGGGAATAAATTATGCTGCTGGGAAGCAAAGCTTGTTGTCACTTCTTGTTTCCTTGATGAGGATGCACAAGAAAGAAAGCATGGACAACTTTTTGGAATCAGGCAATTGCAATTTTTCTTCTTTGGTTGAAAGTTTACTGAAGAAGTTTGCAGATATTGATTCTAGATGCATGACTAAACTGCAGCAACTTGCTCCTGAAATTGTCAGTCATTTGTCACAATCCCTTCCACGAAGTGATGCTAGTGAATCATCGTCAGCTTCTGATAGCGATAGGCGCAAGGCAAAAGCTCGAGAGAGACAGGCGGCAATATTGGTGAGATGTTTTTTTTGTCATTGTATTCCCTTTTTTCTGCTTGTGCTGAAAAATGGAGAGAGAAAAAAAATCTTGGAAAGAGGAAATGATATTTAGTCTAAAACAATCTCCTCTAGAATGGAATATTTGGATAGGCAATGCATTCTTATTCCCTTTTAATTTGGTTTAGGGGCTGAGGTGCCATGCATTTGCCTAAAGGAGTAATAAACAAAAAAAGGAAATATATCCTAAACTCTGTTGGTCCTGTTGCTCAGTAATTTTTTTGTCCATTAATCAGTCAGGGTGGATGAGAACATTGAATTAAACCGGGTCTTTTTTTGCCTGATTGGTTAATGTACTTTTTAACTCAGGTATGAATTGTCTTTCGTCTGTTTTGATATGCAGGCAAAAATGAAGGCTGAGCAGTTCAAATTTTTGTCTAGCATTAGTTCCACCACGGATGATGGTGGAAAATCTACGCCAGGAGTAACTAAATCTGATGTTGAACATGATGAGAAAGAGCCTGTGCAAGAAGTATGCGCCCTTTGCCATGACTCGAATTCCAGAACTCCTGTTTCTTACCTGATTCTTCTCCAGGTAAGCAACAACTTTGTGTCTGCTATCATTTGAACTCATTAATTGACCTTGTGGAAGTCTTTTTGTATTACCAACAATTTCTGCTATTGCATAAACTGATGTCTTTCTTCAATTTTTTTTTTTTTCTCTATGACGAAGAAATCTAGGCTTTTGAGCTTTGTCGACAGAGGTCCCCCATCATGGGATCAAGTTCACTGGTTGGGCAAGGAGCATCGCATTATCACCTCAAATAAGGTGGTCGATCAAAGTGGGGCCAACACTTCTTCAAGTGGTTCCAGAGTGATTGCATCATCTCAGTCGGTACAGATTGCTGAGGATGCAATCAGTCAGTTTGCCTATAGTGGGCAAGCGGAAGAAGTAAATTCTGTTCTTGAATTTGTCAAGGCTCAGTTCCCTTCAGTGAGAAATATCCAAGTACCTTACACATTCAGCAATGGAAGAAAGAGTACTGCCTCTACCTTGGAGATGTTTGAACAAGATATATACTTCTCTATTTGCAGAGAAATGCATAAGAACATGTCATGTCCAGATTCTATGGAGGACGATGGAGGGTACTCAGTCACTGATGGTGGTCTAGAAAACAGTGGAAATGCTGAATCTGTCTTGCTTGGAAAATATTTATCTGGTCTTTCAAGAGAGATGAGGGAAAATCCTTCAGCTTCTGTAGTTTCTGTTGGTGATAGAATAGCAACAGAGTCTACTTCGCAACTTTTGGTTTATGATGGATTTGGGCCTGTAGGTTGTGATGGAATTCATCTTTCATCCTGCGGGCATGCTGTGCATCAGGGGTGTCTTGATCGCTATGTATCATCATTGAAGGAAAGGTAAATTTTTTACTAAAAAATGTTTCAATTTTCTTTGGAAGAAAAATCTATAACTGAAATTTAGCTTCCAAGGTTCTCATTCTTTGACGTTGTCATGCTCTGTCAAATTATTTGATGCAAGCTTTACATCTTATGCATTCATTATCAAAGCATGCAAAAGAATGTTAAAGAGAAACAAATAAAAAAATTAGTAAACTAAAAATGTTAAAAAAAAGTTCAACATTTTATGCTCCTAGTTGTGTAATTAAGTAGATATACATCGCACCCTATGAGTGATAAATATTAAAATGTATAGAGATTAATGAAGACAGGTTGAAGAAATATGCGATTTGAATCAAGCACATGGTTATTGGCAGCTTGAATTATTAATATGGTCAATCACTTGAAGTGTATGCTCTGTGTTTTGATGCATAAAAAATGCTTAAGGTGAACCTTATTTCGGTGTGACATCTAAAACTGTGTTGGTAATGTGACAGGGTTATTAATCTTCTTTCTTTTTAGCATGTTTCAAGACGGTCCCCTTGTCAATGTTTGATAAGATTCTTGAATGGCCACAGGTTTTAGCCTCATGTTTTTTCTTGGCTAAGTTTTTACCAAATTATACAGCTGCATCCATAAAGCTATTTTCAGCATATCTTATGTGCATATGTGATGTTTATATTTTCTTACACTGTTTCTCAGATACAACAGAAGAATTATTTTTGAAGGAGGGCATATCGTTGATCCAGATCAGGTACAAGAAACTTACTATTAATTACTTTTGATATTTATTTTTCCTTCTCTTTTATAAACAATTTTTAAAAAAAAAATTCTCGATCCTCATGTTTCTTTCTGTCAGGGGGAGTTTCTTTGCCCTGTGTGTCGGCAATTAGCGAATTCTGTCTTGCCTGCATTGCCTTGGGAGAGGGTTTACAATATTCCTAGTATAGGTTCTTCCCTTGATGGAAACTCAACGCTTACACCTAGGGGAGAAATTAAACCCCTTAGGCTTCAGCAGGCTTTGTCTCTTTTGCAATCCGCTGCCAATGTGGTTGGGAAGGATGACGTTATTAAATCTTTTCCCCTAATGAAAAATGAAAGAATGACTTCAAATCTTGAAGCTGTATCTCGCCGGATGTGTAAAATGTATTTTGGAAACAAACAAGATAAGTTTTTTGGATCTGCTAGGGTAAATTACTCGTTGATCATGTGGGATACTCTTAAGTACTCACTCACATCGATGGAAATTGCTGCTCGTAGTGAAAAGACTTCTCTGACACCAATCTATGACGTTAATGCATTGTACAAGGAACTCAAATCTTCTAGTGGATTTGTATTGTCCTTGCTGCTGAAAGTTGTCCAAAGCATGCGAAATAAGAATTTTCTTCATGTGCTCCAAAGATATAGAGGTATTCAGCTTTTCGCAGAGTCTATTTGCTCTGGGATTTCTGTTGATCATCCCGACAGTACACGCGGACAAGGAGGTGTGTCTGTTATTACTTCTCGCTTTGCATGTGCTTAAAAACAGTGATGCTATACATTTTCTGTGAGCTTTCAGTGTTTCTATTATGAAGGTATATATATTTTGTAGCTTCTTGTCACTTGTTCAGGACACCAGTGAAGTTATTGTTGATGCTTAGGTGTTATTGTTGATGCTTAGGCTTTTCAAATGTTGGTTTGCCAATTTGGTCTGACTTTAAACATGTTTCACAACTAATTGTGAACATTGTGAAGGAATTTATGGGATTCTTGCATAGAATCACTGAAGTTATCCTTCTCATAATGAAAGTATTGTCAATGGATAGCATAAGGATCTGAAATTGAGATCAATTGCTGAAGTGGCATAATGAACAAAAGCATTTTTGATGCTATGAAAGTTAGCATAACCTAAGTATTGTATATTATTAGCCGCGCTGGTTACATTCCACAGTATTCATCAGCTAAGCCATTTATATTTTATAAAACAAACCTGTTTAATAATCTTTTAAGTATTGCATTTCTTCCCAAGTTATTTCTTGGAAGGGCACCACATCCACATATGAGAAGGTCGTCATGTGTAGAGAAGTGAGTGGATTGTCAGATTGAATTTTAGTTCATTTTGAAGTTTTATTTGTTTATTTATTATTCTTTTTGACTTTTGAATTATATTTCATTCTGAATTTCAATTCTATTTGTTTGAAATTGGTCTCACACATAAAGTCTTGCACAGGTAATATGTTAAGTATCTTGAAGCATGTTGATATGGAAGTGTCATATCCCGATATTCAATTTTGGAATCGGGCATCTGATCCAGTCCTTGCTTGTGATCCGTTTTCATCATTGATGTGGGTTCTGTTTTGTCTTCCGTGCCAATTCATGTCATGCAAGGAATCCTTCTTAACCCTTGTGCATATGTTCTATGCTGTAACTATAGCTCAGGTGTGTTACCATCACTCAGTTCTCTTTTTTGTTATTTTGTTGTTTTATTACAAGTATTGTTTTTCTAATGGCGATATGTTGGAATGCAGGCTGTGATTTCGTACTGTGGGAAACAACAATCTAAGATTAATGAGTTAGGTTTTCATGATTGTCTGATTACTGATGTTTCTAAGTTTTTGGGAGAATTTGGATCTGCTCAGGAGTATTTTGTTTCCAACTACATTGACCCTTCTTGTGATATCATGGATATGATTCATAGATTGAGTTTTCCATATTTACGGAGGTGTGCATTGCTTTGGAAATTACTGAATTCTACTGTTCCACCACCCTTTTCTGATAGAGATCATGTGTTGGATCAATCATCTCATGACATCAATGACATGATGGATAGCAGTGATGGTGCTATGTCAGATCTCAATGTAATACAGGAAGTAGAGAATATGTTTAAGATTCCCTCATTGGATGTTATTCTCAAGGATGAAGTGCTACGTGCTTTAGTTTTGAAATGGCTCCATCATTTTTCCAAGGAGTTTGAAGTTTGTAGGTTTCAACGTGTTTTACACTGCACCCCTGCCATTCCATTTAAGTTAATGCATCTGCCTCATCTTTACCAGGATCTGTTACAGAGGTCTGTTTTAAAATCTTCTTCAGATTCGCTGTTGGTTGGTCCTTATTTAAGAATTTTTTGCTCATTGAAAAATAATTCGTGCTTCATCAGGTATATAAAACAGTGTTGCCCTGACTGCAAATCTGCTCTTGGCGAGCCTGCCTTATGTCTTTTATGTGGTAGATTATGCTCCCCAAGCTGGAAGTCATGCTGCAGGTATACTGACTATGCATCTTCATTCTTGAAGTTATTAAGATGATGTGGTTACCACACAATCAGACCTGATTTGATGTCTTGTATTCTTAAATATTATGTTTGAGGATAGTCGTATCTTCTCAATCCTTTAAATTTTTTACCATTAAGGGAAAGTGGATGTCAAAGTCATGCAATGACCTGCGGTGCTGGTACTGGTGTATTCCTGTTGATCAGGGTATTGCTCTATACTCTTTCCTAGGATTGACTGGAAGCTATATAATGTTTACATTTTTCCATTGTGCTTGTTGATGATTAATTGTCATTTTCATAATAGAGAACAACAATTTTGCTTCAAAGATGTGCTCGACAATCTCCTTGGCCATCTCCCTACTTGGATGCATTTGGTGAAGAGGTAAGTTTTTTCTTGTTCCTTTTTTTCCCTCCTTTTTTGGTTAGGGGAAAATAGAGCTGGCAATTTTTCACCCTAGTGTGAACCCAGCATGAACGTGACACGAAAAATATGGGTTTGGGTGAAGGATTTTTGACCTGTTTAATAAGCGGGTTGTGGTCGGGTGGCCTGACACAACCCATTTATTAAACGGGTCGTGTTCGGGTCTGGTGAAAAATAAGTTGGTCAACAGTTGACCCAACACAAACTTGACACCCTGACCCATTTTGCCACCTCTAGGGGAGAGGAGGTGGACAAGGGGATTTGTTGGGGTTGTTTTTAGCATATTGATTGTTACTCTCCTTATTTCCAGTCCTTTAAAAAGATTTTAAGATTCCTAAAGAAATTTGAACTATGTCATATTGCTCTCTTTTCTTGTTACTTTGAAGGGTGCCCCTTTCTTTATTGCTTTTCTATCTCTTTGGGGTACAAACTTTCTCATAAATGCCAAAGGTCAAAACTAAAAACTTTCTTCAATTTATCTGGAAACAACTTTTGCTTACAAACGTCATTGGATGTTGTTTCATGGTTCACCCAATTTGAGAATATAAATTCAAATGCTAAAATCGCGTATCAAATGTAGGTGCAATTATTTGCAATTCAGTGTTTTTGGTATTGCTATAGCAACTGTTTGATGATGTGTCCTTCTATCCTTTGTTTCTATAGGTGTGTATATTTATTTCTCAAGCTTTTATGGCCAAGGGAATTACATTTTAATTTTCTGCTGTTGCAGGATATTGAGATGCATAGAGGAAAACCATTGTACTTGAATGAAGAACGTTATGCTGCTCTAACATACATGGTGATGACAGTTTTTGCTGTTGCCTTTTTCTTTATGCATAATATTATAGATGTTTAGCTTGAGAGTTAGGTCATTGCTTATTTGGAACTTTTCTGCCTTCTATAGGAGGTTGGTTCTGCCTTTCCATTTATTAATATGTTATTAACATGTATGTGTAGGTTGCTTCGCATGGCCTTGATCGGAGTTCTAAAGTTCTCGGCCAAACTACCATTGGTGGTTTCTTCTTGATTTAGTTTGGAATTTATGTGTAAGGATCTTGTGGATTTCATTGCTGACATTCTTCTTGTTTTTACATATTTATTCTATATTTTCATCAGTTCCTATAATTGTTTTGCTGAATATTTCACCTATGCTTTCTCAGGGATAAAAATGGTATTGCAAAATGCCAAGATTGCCAAGTTACTCATATTTACTTTTGTGGAGAATAAGGATTTTGGATGCCGGTGTTAGCGTGGTATGATTAAGTGAACAGCTTATTTAGGTCTGTTCACAGAAGTTTACATGTTTCTCTATTTTTATTATTATTATTTTTGTTTGTGTACTATCTTCAAATTATTATGCCAGTACCTCCTTTCTAACATTCTATCTGCACAAGAGCATGCATGTATGCACTCATGCACACATATCTATATACAAGCTTGCATAATGTTACTGTCCTCTGTCATTATTTGGTTAACTGTAAGTTACTCTTCAAAGTATGGAAAAACTGATCATGTCTTTTGGCCCATTTTCCCCTCTTAAAGAGTTTACTATGGCATCAAATTTGACATATACAGACCAAGGACTTTGATGGAATTTAATTCTTTTAAATTGATCTCCGGTTAATGAACCCTGTGATCGCCATGGCTTTTTGTTTTTTTTTTTGCGTATTCTTCATGTTTCCCTTCATTTCATGAAAAATTACTGATATTCTAATTAAATTTGGGATTAAAATCGAGCTGTTGGCACTTAAGCTACGCTATCACATCTGTTTGATGCAAAGACTGCACGAGGCTTTTTATACTATCAGTAGGCTTTAATTTATTAGTTAAGCTTAAAGTAGTTGTGGTTGTTTAACATGGTATTGGAGTACGAGGTCATGCATTGCGAGTCCTCCAAGTGTCTGTATTTGTATATGCATTTTCTATCTATGTCTGTGCGATATTCATTCCTGTTTGATTCCATTTACAAGTGGCGACTGGTAAGAGCTTAAATATTAATTGCTGGATTTTTATTAATATAAGCTTGTGGATGGATTCGTTACTGCAGAAGTATTCTCCAAAAAGTTGTAATGTGTAGGTGAGAATCATGGTTGTAGAAGGTGGTGGCAAGTATAGTGGTATAGCTTGCAAATTGGAGAAAGGACAATGGAGGTTCTTTAAAAATTAACCCTTTATTGAAATGCAATGAATAGGTGACTTAAGGTAATGCAGCTTGTTTGCATACCTTATGAAGAAATAGAGAGAGAGAATTCTTGTCTATTCCATTGAAAAGAAGAGTATACAATATATAGGAGTTGAAATAACCCTAGAAAGGAAGTCATCTATACAAAAAAGAAACATTATTAATGCTTTCTTATTTTACACCTACCATATATATTTCAACACTTTCCCTCAAACTGGAGTATATAAATTATATGCGCCTAGCTTGTTACAAATTAAATCAATTTGAGCGCCCTTGAGACATTTAGTAAGAATATCCGCTAGTTGGTTATTTGAGCTAACATGATTAGTGGTGATACAACCAGACAAAATCTTCTCTTGAATAAAGTGACAATCAATTTCTATATGCTTAGTCCTTTCATAAAACACCGGGTTAGATGAAATATGAAGTGCAGCTTGATTATCACAAAATAACTTCATCTGTGAAATGTTTATAAATTTAATTCTTAGATCAATTGTTTCAACCATATAAGCTCACATGTTGCTAAGGCCATGGCACGATATTATGTTTCTGCACTTATTCGGCAACATCTTGTTTCTTACTTTTCCTAATACAAGATTACTCCTAAAACACAATACCTTGGAGTAGATCGTTTATTTGATTGATATCCTGCCCAATCTGCATCTGAGTATCCAACAACCAGGTAGAAGTTTAGTATTAGGATTCATGGAAGAATCTATTAGTCTGTAGTTTAACATCCCTGTTTCCTTTAAAATATCCAATGCATATTTTCTTTGAGAGATAACAATCCCAGACTTAGATTGAGTAACCTCTATACCAAGAACATATTTGTGCAATCTCAAATCTTTAGTCTGAGAATAACGGAACAAGTGATTCTTTAATTGCTTAATACTGTTCTGAATCCTGATCAACGTAGACTACCAGATATATGCATTGGCCCTGTAGTGTATGTCGATAGAAAATAGAATGATTTGACTCACTTCGAATCATGCTAAACTCCTAGACAACAGTACTGAAACGGCCAAATCAGGTACAAAGAGATTGTTTCAAGCCATACAAGGAGCGATAAAGCTTACATGCCAAAGCAGACTCTCTCTGAGCAACAAATTTATGCTCCTATATATTTCTTCTTGAAGCTCACCATGAAGAAATGCATTTTTGATATCAAGTTGGTGCAAAGGCCATTGATGAATAGCAGTCATAGATAAGAACAACTGAATAGATAACATTTTAGCCGCAGGAGTCTCATTATAATCTTGCCCATAAGTCTGAGTGCACCCTTTTGCGACCATTGAATTCAACCTTGACAGTGTACACCCATTGATAACCAATCGAGGAGTGCCTTAGCGGCAATTGAACTAATTCACATGTACCATTGGCATGCAAAGCATCCATTTTCTCAACCATTGCTTGATGCTAGCCAGGATAGGAAAAAGCTTCACGAAGTGTTTTAGGAACAGAAGCAGAAGATAAAGTAAACACAAAGGCATAATATGGGGAAGATAAGCGATGATAACTAAGAAAATTGTATATAAGATGAGGATTGCGAGTGGATCGTATACTTTTACAAATAGCAATAAGAAATTGATCATCAGGAGGCAAGACCGCAGTCGGAGAGGAATCAAGAGCAAGTAGTGAGTCAACAGGAACGGTATCAATGGCATCACCTGCAGGATCTACATCAGGAACAGTATTAATGACATCACTTGCAGAATGAATAGGAATTAAGACTATTTGTCCCTTTGGGCAAGATCTTCAGCGATAGTTTTACCACACAGCAGGAGTGAATTAAATTCAGCTTTCAATGAGGCCATTCTGCCAAGGAATTCTAACATCTCCATACCTTGTTGTTTTATATTAACCAAATTCGAGACCGTAGAGTACAGCCTTTAAATATTATTAGTATGTAATAACTTGATTCTATATATCAAAACATGTTCGATAGGCCTTATAAATGGGATACAACTGAGGATCGATGGTTTGCCATAATTTATTACATAATAAGGCAACCTTTTTCCACTCAGTTGTATCTTTTATCTTTTAAATCTGTAACCTTGGTAGTTAATTGATCCTCTAAGCCGTATCCTATACACTATAATTCAATAGATGCGGCCCACGAAGTATAATTACTGGTCCCTACTAGTTTTTCAACAGAAATAATCGAGAATGGACTGAAGGAAAAAATCGAACCTGTTTTAGGCTCTCAGTAGTCATGTTGGCTCACAAATCGGAGAGGAGAAAACAACTAATAACCAGGAACAGTTTTTCGGCGACACAATAGAGGTTTTCCAGCGACGGCGAGTGACACGGTGGGTAGTTTTGTGATCGTTAGTATCGTCTAAAGTGATTAGTGCAGGCGGTGAGGACTCGCGCGCGCCAGAAAGGAGTAGATCAGCGGTTGAATATCACCGAAGAGCAAAGTTGTTTCCGGCGCGTGGAGGCGCATCTGGCAGTCAATGAGGATCGGATTGTTGTAGAACTGATCGCCGGTGCCTTCTGAGGTTAGTGGAGGTGGCTGGAGAACAGTACGGTTGCCAGAGAGTGCTATTGTCGCCGGCGTGTGACGGCGCATCCGGTGCTGCTCCGACGACGATCACTTGGATCTTGCAGACAAGATCCTTCTGAGGTCACGGCCACCAGAAAAAAGAGCACAGTGGTTGAAAAAGAGACATGCAGTGTTGTCGAAAGAATGACAAGTGTTGGCTCTGATACCATGTGAAGAAATAGAGAGAAAGAGAATTCTTGTCTATTCCATTGAAAAGAAGAGTACAATATATAGGAGTTGAGATAACCCTTAAAAGAAAGTCATCTATACAAAAAAGAAACATCATCAATGCTTTCCTAGTCTACGCCTACCATATACATTTCAACATACCCAATATCTATTGAAGAGGACAAACAGCCCTCAGCCCTCTTAATTAGGCATAAAAGGTTAGCAAATGCAGAGTGTACTTTCTAATATCACAAGCCATTTAAAATGTGTGAAAAGTTTATCCACCTCTTTGACTGTATTCTTTTCCTATAGTTCATGTTTAGGTTTGGAAAAGTGGACAGAGATATTTGAGGCAGGAAGGTCATGTTTCACAATTCAACCTTAACGTATAATAGCAGGATGAGCTGAGGGTACTTGGGTTGGTGGTTTGGTGTAGGGGTTTGATGGGTGGTCAAGATATTTGAGGCAGGAAGGTCATGTTTCACAATTCAACCTTAACGTATAATAGCAGGATGAGCTGAGGGTACTTGGGTTGGTGGTTTGGTGTAGGGGTTTGATGGGTGGTTGTCAGCTGGAATATACGCTGTTTGCTGAGGGTATCTCATTTTTCCACAAGAACAAATTTGTTCTCTGTTGGCAGACTACACACGAAAACCCTTGGTCAACAGAATTGATAGATCTGACACTAATTGATTTTTAGAAATTAATTGCCTTTCAAATACGTTTGCTGTTTGCTTAAATGTGTGCGCTCTTCATATGAGCAACTCTCTATGTGCTTTGTGCTTAGGCTTTGGGATACCTTTGCATCAGTTGCACGTTAAGCCTTCTGAAGACACAATCTTTGCTTTTTATCACTGCCCTTGGATGTCCCTTATTGAATTTAGCAAACCTTTTTGGTATTATTTTTTATTTTTATATTTAATTTAATGTTAAGTAGAATCTGTTACATTAGTTGCTGCTTTTGTTGGTAAGCTGCAGAAATGAGTATGGAATTGAATGATTTATGGTGAAGTATAAGCATTACTTCTCTCTGCCTTCAGACTTGTCAAATGTTGACGCATCTTTGCTGTGAGCTGCTTGTTGAACTAGTGTTTGTGTGTTAGCTAAATTGTTGCTTTCTGATGAACCAAATAGAAGTGGAAAAAAAAAACGTTTTGTTTTTTTGTCTTCGGCACTACAGGGAATCATTGTGGTTTTATTATGTTTTATGAAATTTTGAATCTTGCTAAATTATATGAATTTGATTGCAGGCGGCATTACAGATTTTCATGAGATTGAAGTTAAATGAATTTGATGTACATGGATAACTAGTCTGTTGGTATACCTCCTCTCAGAAGTCAGTGGTTGTACAGTCATCTGTAAAGCTTGAAGAACCCCTGCTGCATTTGTGTCTCACCCTGTTTTACCGGATTCTAACTCTGGATAAATATCCTTTGTTTATGGTGAGCTGCTGCTTTAGGGTTACAATTGCAGTGTTGTGTATTGGTTGTTATTCTTGTCCCACATATTTGCAAGTGGAATTGACACCTTTGGTTAAATTTTGAGGGTGCAAGAAGTATAGACGGGGGGTAGTTGTACTTGGAACACTATGTAAGTCGAGCAGTATTTATTTTCTGTAGAATGTTGTATATAGTAATCCTTTTGCCATTTTACAGATTAAGAAAATATGAAGCTGATTTCTAATTTAAGCCTCCAAATCAGTTGCTCAAAGGGAATTGGGTACACTTGCGTGTACATAGGTTTGCTTAAGACGGAATTTGTGTTAATAAGTTGGTTATCCTGTTCTTAGGTCCTAGATGCTGTGCAAGACCTTGAAGCAAGCAAGGCTATCAGGCTATCTATATATCTGATTCCCGTTTCTCTTTTGACGGTATATTAATATCAATTGGTAATAATGAAACCATAACTGGAAAATTGCAAATGAGAACTTGATTTATATCCTATGTAATGTTTGGTCGTCTCTTATATATTGTCAACCAGATTGATGCATAATTGGCTTGGCTTCACAACAAGAAAGCCTCCTATGGGATTTAAGTTATTGCTCTTGTAACAACCATCCTATTTGCCATTTCACTTGGCTCCAGTGGCATGCATAAGTTTTACTACGCTCAGACAATACCGACTCAGATTCTTTTTAACTAGCTAGTAGCTATTGCAGAAGAGTCGTATCAAGTAACTCAATATTTTCATCTTTTGGGCGGGGATAATACAAAAGTACAGTAGTATCGCAAGGGAGTAATATTGGTTAGACCATGATGATGAAGCTTAATCTTCCTTTTTCTAGAGGGATGATTCTGTACAAAATTGTCAGTCAATATTTCTTCACGAATAGTTAATTAGGATTCATCCTTTATTATTGTACAGAGACATGAAGCCCTACTGCCATTGAACTTCGTTCTCTATGGTTGGAAAATAATTCGTGTCTTGCAGAGTGTAGTTGCATCAAAAGAAAGTACGCATTCTAAGAGCATATAACTGAGAAGTCGTGACGACGTCACTTGTGATCAATTGCAGAGGAACAATTCAGTTGCCATTCCAGAAAAACCATCAGCGAATTTCAAGACTATCTCCAGTCTTTTAATCCTGTACCAACAAAAATAAAACAAAAGATTGATTAAAGAATATAGACAGCTCCCTAATTGACGCAACACAAACAAACAGCATACTTCAGAGAGTAAAAGACAGGCCTAATACAAGACGTAGAACTCATACATGGCGCTAAATGAAGATTGTGACCCTAATTTGATTCACTAACACCACAATTCAGAGGGATAAATGAGGCCCATTAATAGAACATTTAGACTCATACTTGGTTCTAGAAAAACAAATCCAGACCTATCAAATATGCTGCTCTGTTAAAAGTCCAACACGTCATTAAAAAAAAAAGTCCAAACTACTCCTGTGAGAGAAAAAGATAGTCAATCATAGCTTCTTGGAGATTGCAAGACGTTAGTTCTTTCACAACAGACTTCCTAGCAGAGACTGCTTCTTTCCTTTCATTTACTTTATTATCTGATACAGCATTGTCTATGTTATCTCAAAGAAATCGATCAAAACTTTAGGAGCTATAAAAGATAAGACTTGTACACACTCCAATTAGAAGTGTCCTCATAGGAACATAATTATGGGTTAGTTCTTTCACAACAGACTTCCTAGCAGAGACTGCTTCTTTCCTTTCATTTACTTTATTATCTGATACAGCATTGTCTATGTTATCTCAAAGAAATCGATCAAAACTTTAGGAGCTATAAAAGATAAGACTTGTACACACTCCAATTAGAAGTGTCCTCATAGGAACATAATTATGGGTTAGTTCTTTCACAACAGACTTCCTAGCAGAGACTGCTTCTTTCCTTTCATTTACTTTATTATCTGATACAGCATTGTCTATGTTATCTCAAAGAAATCGATCAAAACTTTAGGAGCTATAAAAGATAAGACTTGTACACACTCCAATTAGAAGTGTCCTCATAGGAACATAATTATGGGTTATGTGTGCACGCAGATGAAAATGTTAAAAAAGAAAATGGATCACAGTTCTGTGCACGGTATCATTAGAAGTCATATTTTAATCATTCTTCATGCCTAGTTTCTCAACCATTCACACAGCTGAACCGTGATCCAAGACAAAAGCCACAGTCAAGAGTATAAAATGACTTCTAATGACACCAGTTTGTACAAAAGATAAGGGTTGTAGAACACAACAGTTTGCGGAACTAACTTACAGTTTATGCGCCTGGTCACCCCCTTCTTCGTTGTGTGCAAGCAATCTTTAGAAACTGGAGACCTTTTGTTCACAGACAATTCTATAGATTTGGTATTACCATCACACTTCTCTTTGATGGAAGTAAACTCAAGTTGTCTCTCCACACACTTGTAAACAGCAGTGCGTTTGGACCTTAACCGATATGGAGGAGATGCATTAAAGGTCATGCCAATGGGCTCAATGGTGCCACTAGCATGACAAGCAGGACTATCACACAAGCTTCCCTCTTGAAACCGGGATTTTTGTGAAATATTTTCTTTGCTTTCTTGTCCACCAGACAGGTGAAGCCGGTCATTTACTGTCTCTCCATCCACTTTCACAATTTTACTAGCATCCAATTGAGCTTGAGATACTGGCTTTCTCTTTCGATATATGGAAGGAGTATTAGGGAAAGTCTTGGCAGCAATTCTCAATATAGATTCAGGACTTTGTACGCTTGAACCACTGCCCTTCACACAAGGTGGAGTGAAGAAACTAACAGGTGACATAATGGGACTATAGTTGCACTCATGCTGTACAGAACATGTGTTTGAAGGACCTGAATCTAATGAAATACAACTTTTCAACTGAGGTGGCACATAGTATAAAGAACCAAAAGTTGGAGTTCCAACTTGCAGCCGTGTCTCAGTAACTATATCCTCTACAGATTCATGGTTGACTGTACAATTCTCAAGTTGTGGGATTGACTCTGAGCATGTAAGGTCAATATTTGGGGACTGTAGCTTACATTCTACACCTTCAGAATCCACGGACTCGTTTGGACAAACACTTGATGATGCAGCCATATCTGGAACTAGAGCTGAAAACTCTAACAAATCCTTACCCCCATCTTCATCTAGCTTACCTGTGTCTGTAGTTCCAGATGAAGTTTGGGCAGTTGAATCTGAGTCTTTATTTGAACAAACAAGACATCTTTTAGCTGCAGTAGGTTGATTAATCTCTTTGGCACCATTTTGGAGACCATTTTTTGCAACTGGTGGAAGTTTCCCAGTAGCCAAATAGAAATCCAACTTTTTCTTCAAAGAACTATTCCAGTGGTTCTTTATGGAGTTATCAGTCCTACATAAGCAAAAATAAAGTCACATACTTCGTCTCTGTTGACAATTAGACTATTCTGAAAGTTCTATTAGTTTGGTCAATGGAGTAACCAAAAAGAATCACAGCAGTGAATACTGTAAACATTATTAGAACTTTAGACATATAAATCATACACTCACCAAGTACTTGTTTGTGAATCTTTGTGTTAATCTACAGATGCCAATTTGTAGTTCAAAATTGCTTAACACTGTTATATCATTTCCTAATGAAATAACTGTCTTTAGATTAGCTTTAAAATCTCAGGATTCCATTTTACTTGCATTAGTTCGTCTGGTCCTTGGAAGAACATACCCATCAAATATCTATAACATAAATTCCTAATTCAGAAATTGATACATCCTAAAAGTAACAACCTAATTTATTGATTGCTTAACTATTTGTCTGAGACAAGTATTTCGCTACTGTAAAAATATTTCACCTTTGCTTTTGCAAGTATGTTAGTGCTTAAATAGGATTATTGGTCCTTACCTATAAGCTTAACTTTTTGGGTTTGTGAGATTTATGGTGATTGTCCTTACCTATAAGCTTAACTTCACAAGTTGTCTTTGTGTTTACTGTGAAATTTATGGTTATTGTGTTTCGTCCATGTGCCTTGCATGCAAAAGGGAACATGCTAGAGCTTAAATACTCGTGTTGATACATATCCTATAAGATTGAGCTTTTGGTTTAGAAGTGGTTACTTAACAAAGTGCATTATCATCTGTAGTACCACAATTTCCCAAATTAAATTTATACTCCAAATTACACAAAAAGAAAAATAGAAAAAAGAAATTGATACCTTCCAGGTAAGACCTTGGCAATTTCAGCCCATTTGTTCCCATGTATCCCATGGGCATTCATAAGTGCTAATTCCTCCTCGAGTGTCCAAGCATCCTTCTTTATATCTGGATTCAAATGATTGTGCCATCTGCAAAAATTGGTTTCTGTAAGTATCTTTCTCTTCAGGTAGAAATCCAACCAGCAAGAACAAATGATGAAAAAAGCCTTAATGTTAATCATCCTCACCTTATAAATGAAGAATAGTGAACTAATCAAATATTAATATAAAAGCAAATTACACCAGCTACTTTTGGTGACAAAATATAACCATCAAATTCAAAAATATTACTGGTCCATGTGTAAGAAAGCAAAAAGCTGTGTTAAAAAGTAGGTGAACAAACAATCCAAACTACCTTTCTCGGCACTGTTTCCCAATGCGACCAGGCAAAGACTTTGCAATGACAGACCATTTTGTGGGCCCATATTTTGACACCAGTTCAATGATTTTATCATCCTCCTATCAATCAAACAAGCCATAGATTTTTGTGATTGAATTAAACTTACAAGAACGGAAAATATAAAAAGGAAGATAGCAGTTAGGTGCCAACTTCTTGAGTCCAAGGTCCTTTAACAAGGTCCGGATTGAGAACCTTCTGCCATCGATGCAAGCATTGCACTTCCGATCTATCAGGAAAAAATTCAGCTGCATAGACATTGTATTCAAATGTAAGAGCATTCTCCCAAACTTAAATGGTTACCAGAATATAAAAACAAGTTGCAAAATCAAGATTGTGCATGTGCTCAATGTTTGATACTAATTTATTCACTGATTCACAAAGTACAACAGAATTAAAAATGATCACTTAAAACATCATGACCTTAGGCATCGGAAACAGCATCCTTACATTCCAAAGGTTAACCAACAGAATATCAGCACTTGTCCACTTCAGTCTTAAAAAATTACTTGCTAAACTTGGGCCACAGCTATTGAATATCACCAACTATAGGATGCTGCAGTAAACCTCCACACTCCAAAATACACCCAAAGGAAAAATTACTAATGTGTAAAACAATCTATTTGCATGCCCACTATAAATGTTAGGTTTCCTGTCTAATTGGTAACAATATAGGCTTTGTAGTCATATATGTAGCTCTATGCGTCTTCTATTTGGTTAACCCAAAGGAAAGGTCCTTCTTATTCTTGATCTAATTTGTTATAATTTCTGCTCAGTACACGGAATTTCACATTCTCAATCAACAAAGTGAAACAGATTACTTCATCATACTGACTATCAATCAAAAGGAGAAACACGGCCTCTAGGAATTTGTAATAACACAAAGTTGGCTAATAAAATGCATTTACATAAAAAACTCAGCAAATAAAGCAGTAAATTTAACAGTTAATATTACAGAAATTACTAGAAAAGAAACAGACCGATTTTCTTCCAACTCTTCCCCTTAAAAGTGGCCACAGCATTTCTTAATGTCTCATCCTGTAACAAATTATAGAGGTTGTTACCAAAAACAAGTAGACAATAGCAAAAGCAACAGCACATGCATATAGAGAACAACAAATTCATGTACATCAGAGCTGCCGTCAGTTGAGACCACAATGGTTCATAGCTATATTAAAACCAAATCTACTGTCACCAGTAACCAAATAAAGCTCTTAGTTTTTCCTGATCAACTGGCTTCACTCTCCGAAAAGTTAGCTGAAAACGAAAGCACACATGCCAAACAACATCCAGATAGCCACTAATAATATATACAAGTTCACATAAGTAGAAGACAAAAAGAAAATGTTAACCTCCTCTGGAGTCCAACCACCTTTTGCTCGTCTAATTGGTCCAGTGGTCCTCCTGAAGAAACAATGCAACAAATTAAGCTCACAAATTAAAGCATCCATTGCATACTTTCCAATTCCCAGATTAGCAGTATCCAGTCCTTTGTTAGGTGAATATTTATAAACCTAAGCAGCAATGCGCTATTGATATAACTGAATGCATTAACCAAAATAACTTAATTGCATATTACCTATGAGTTGGTGATGTTGTTGCAGGGCTAGATACCCCAGGAGACTTGAGAATAGCACTACCACTACCTTCAGATACAGAAGAGCTTGAAGCAGCCGTTAATTGTTTATTCTCAAGACAACACTCCTCCATATTTGATTCTGACATCGCCTCCTACACATCATCTGCAAAACCCAAATTCCTATTCAACCAAAAAAACCAAAAAAATAAGAAAATAACAAAAACCCTTGAGAGAATTCTCAAAAGATTGAATCATAATCGAAGAAAAAAAAACTAAATGCTAGAATTTTGATAAAATTCTACAAACCCACCATCGCCACACACATACAGACAAAACCCAGATCTTAGAGTTCACTAATCAGACCAAAAACAAATTAAGAAAGCCAAAAATATCATGAAGGATTCTAGGGTTTTAATAAAAGCAAGCAAAATATTTCAATCTTCAGCCAATCACAGCTACTTGTGGCTCAGAAAAATAACGGTAACTTGATCGAAAACAGTGAAAGACAATAGAAAACAGAAGTTTTGATTTCTGAAAGTAAAAGAAAAAAAAAACTTACCAATAACTGAATCGAACTGGAACTCATCAAAAGAAAACCTTTTTTGTTAATCCAAAGAAGAAGAAAATCGAAGCGTTTTTCTAAAACAACCAAAACACTATCGTGCTTTCGGTTTCGAAAACTCCTCGCCCGTTGAAGAGAGAAAGTAAAAGAAAAGTTATTTAATTAATGAAACAAATGAAAGTAGTCTAACGAATATATTGGCACCGACGTCTCCGTTACTTGCCGTTATTGAATGGAAATGTGTTTTGTTTTTTTTTCGCGTGGGTTTTAAAACCCTAAGGTTAACGACCGTTAATGTGGTGAAGTTAACGTTAGGGAAGAAAAGTTTGAACCTCAAACGGCACTCTAGTTGGTTGCATTGGAAAGCTCTTGCGTTAAATGTCGAACAAGTTTTGTTGAGAGGAATGGGTTCGCGGGTAATTTTCGGCCGTTGGATGGGAATAAATTGTCGGGCGTGTAATTGGAATGATAAGTTTTAGCTAATTGACGGGGGGTTTAAGGCTATTAATGTTGACTTAGACTTCAGATCAAGTTTAATCGAACGGTTCAGAATTCATATCAACTGTTATACGATATTAATGATCTAGACGAAAACGATCTGGCGGCCGTTTCATTTAATTATAGCTAATCTTTGCCCAAGGATTTTATTTTGAAAAATTATCAGCGTGATGTGAATAAATATTAATAATACAACTCACGTTATATTTATATAGGTAGAATATAAAATTTATATTTTAAATGATATAGTATTGATATATTAATTATTAATTGATATTATATAATTATAATAAGTGAAGGAATTAGAATTTGAACTTTATGGGCTAAATTATAATAATTAAGGAACTTTAACATAATTTTAAAATTTTGTAATGATGTATAAATTTATAAAAAAAAAAAATTTAAATTGATCAATTATAGATGATTTTTCTATTAAAAAAAGGAGGAAAAAAGATATTTGAACTACTATATTATAGTAAAAATGCGAGTTTACTCATCTTATTTTTAAAATTATTTATTTTCACTATTTTTTAAAAAAAATTCTGTTAAATTTGATAGAATTTCTTATTTTTTATTAGATAAAAGTAAAAATTGTCAATAATATCAATTGGTAATAAAAAAAAGTTAAAAAATAATTTAGGTAATTTCATCAAATTTAATATAAAAAATTATAAAAAAAAAATGAGTGAAAATAGATAATTTTAAAAACAATGTGAGTAAGTTGTCACTTTTATTATAATATGAGAGTCCAAATGTTCTTTATTCATAAAAATAATAAAAATATTAAACAATAAATACGTATTATATTATTAATAAAAAATTTATATTTTAAAATTAATAAATTTAAAGTAAAAAGTAAAAAGAACAATATCCATAAAAAAATATAAAGTTATAATAGTAAGAAAATTATAAAATTAACTAATATATACATAAAATTATTAAAATATATAAATATTTTTTGGAGATTTTTTTTCTTGGCCTTTGAATTAAGAATTAAAATCACCTATTATAGTGTTCCATAATCGTGAATCTATTTATATAAATTAAATTGAAAAATTCTTTTTCATATACGAAAAGAATTAAAAGTATAAATTTTCTTTGTATTAAAGAAAAGATATATAAAAGAAACCACTTGTAAATATAAAATTAGTTTTAAGATAAAAAAATTAAGTTGAAAAAATATGAAATATAGACCACTTACAAATTAAAAAAAAATAGAAAAAGATGTTAAAGTAGAGAAAGATGAGATATTATTTGAATATTAAATAATGTATTAAAAAAACAAGTCTCTAATATTAGGAGAGACCATTTTTCTAAATTAACAATGTAACCGATTAAATATAAAAATTAAAAAAATTGGGAGTCAAAATGGGTATTTTAATATTAAAAAATTATTCATATTAGTACAAAATATAAAATTAATAACTATTTAACAAGTGATGATCATTAATATATTAGTTAAAATACAAATTTTATATTAAGTGTAATATTAGTACTATTTTAATAATACTCACAAATTTAAAAAATAAGTAATAATATTCCATTGTTAGTTAAAATTTGTTAATTTTTCACATTCAAGGAGGAAGTAAAATAACAATTAAAAAACTAATAGAAAACCCTAATTTTTCCTCTCTCCTCTTTTATCTCTTCTCTCTACGCTTGCTGACTCTCAAGTGGCAGCGTGCATGGTTGCATCGACCTCTTCTTGACCCTTGCAGCCGCTCTTTGTCCTTACTGTGGCTGCTTGCTTGGCCGCACCTACTTTCATGTTGGCCGTGGTTATCAAATCAAAACATTTTTACTGCCGTATGAATTATGTTCCAATTTAATTTGATGGTTATTTTGTTGGTTTTTGACATTTTATTTAGGAATTGTTTAAAAAAAAATTAATTGTAATTTATTGATGAGGAATATAACTTTTTTGAGGGTAGGGGTAGTAAAATTTAAATTTGAATTCAGGTTTTATTCAACTTGGATTGGATTTGAATCTTTTTTTAAATTTAGAATTTAGATTTAACTTGAATTTTTTTGGGTTAGGTCGAATTCAAGTTTACAATCAGTCTAGATCTAGATTAAATTCTTTTTTTGTAAAATTTAAACTTTTAAGATATTTATTTTATAAAATACTTGTTAAATTATAAATTTTGTATTGTATAATTTGTATTCATAATTTAATATATTTTTTATCTTTGTTTCAATTTTTTAAGTTAAATTTAAAATTTTAAAATATTTATTTTATAAAATAATTGTTAAATTCATATATATCAAAGATTAAGAATTAATTTAGATTTTTTTTATAAAAAAAAGGGATTTAGACCGAGTTCTAAATTTTTTCAAGTTGGGTTTCAGATTCGGACCGAGTTCTAAATTTTTTAGAATCCAGATCCAAAATTTTTTGCCACCTATTCGAGTGTGTCATATAAAAAATTTTCTTTAGGAGAGAATTGATATTAAAGTATTATTTGTATCATGTTAAAAAAAAATTTCTTTTATTTTAAATGTAAAAAGATTTATTATAAAATGAAACTTTTGAAGGAAAAGAATGGAAATTTTCTTTTATTATTTGCTGCTGGTAATGTTCAGTTTGCTGTTTGTAAATACCACTGAAATTACATGATCACAAATTAATTTTTAAAATAGTTATATGTAAAATTTCACACTTAAATATCACTCCGATGTTTGATCGCGGCTAATTGTTGATATAGCAATTTTTCTTTTTCTTTTTCCCCCACGAGGGTTTGGATAATTTCTCTAGTTGAAACTATGGGTTAGAGAAAAAGCCATAAGGCGGTAGCAAGGACAATTTTGGCAATTTAAGGCAAGTCTAACTAGACTACATACATATTCTTTTGTGGATATGGTATCTTTTATATTATATAACACCCATGTTCTTCAATTGCTGCTTTTAGATTGGAATGTTTACTTTGATGATTTGAATTCCATTAAAAATTAGCCTAAGCTATTATTATTATTATCCTAAGATATTATTCATAACTACCAAGCCACCAACATGATATTCTCAATGAGTGTTTGTTGTCGTTTGTTTGAATTTTCCCCCAACCCAAACAACTTTGCTTGATTAGGTATTACAGGCATATTATAATATTTATAATAATATTATTTGTATTCTTTTTAAACAAATTCACCTGATAATTTTAAAAAATAAAAGATAAATAAAATATAAAAGTCAAACAAATATTTTATATTGTCATATTATTAGGTATGAAAGGAGTTTAAATAAAATTTTATAATTTTAATATTACTCTAACTATCTATTATATGGATGATCATGTTTTTTTTATAGGCAATATATATACATATAATGCAATATAACATTCTTAATTATCATCAAATTATAATTTCATATATATATTTAATATTTATATATATACCTTATATCATAAGAGATAAGGGAGATAGAAGTGAGTTGAACTACAATGTAGAAATATAGATAATAGAATTAATCAATTGGCCCCCTTAACTTTCGTCATTAATATATAAAAGTACAGATTGTCTCTAGGGCATTGTTTGAAATAAAGTGCATTGTAATGTGATCATCTGAGTTCGAGTAAGAATTAAGAACAAAATTGATTATTTAGGGTGTTGAATTCTTCTCAAACCCTTAAATATATAGAATATTATAAATTAGACTAATGCTATATTTATATTGATGTGTCACTGATCGACGACTACCACTTGTTAGGTAGTTATTAAATTTTTACTTTTATTAATAATATAGTTATATAATACTAATTAATAATGAACACATTAAATACTACGTTAATTATGATATAAATTTTATATGTAAGCATAGCATTACTCTATAAATTATAAACAGCATTTCATGAGTTATTAATAAAACATTATTTTTAAACTTTAGATTAATTATGTTGCATATTATATTTTACCATAAACCAAATTAAGAGGCCGTCTAGAATTGAAGTGCTGTATTTTTTAATTTATTAAATTCGATGAAATGGAATAATTATTAATTATAAAGTTAAAAGTGTATAATTATTTGAAAAAAAAAATACTAGTTGCATGATATTATAACAAATAATGTTGAAATAGTATAAATTTTAAAATTACCCATTACACCATTTTATCACCCAATAATTACTTAACATATCATTTGAGATTAAAAAAAATTAGAATACCATTTGAAATAGTAACTGAAGTTTTCGAATTCAAGAACCTCGAAAAATTACTTCTGTGCCCTTGAGTCTTTGAAGAAATTTTGAAAAAAAGTTTATCTTCTTCTTCTATAAAACTTTTAGAAGCGTGTTTTAAAACAAAACCATCCTCTTACAAGAAAAAAAAAAATCCGATGCTTAATTCAGTAACGAGACAAGAATTGAGTATTGTGTGTGTTGAGTGTTTCAACTAAAAAGTGTGCTCATTTTCTAAGATGCATGCATGTGGTGTGTGTTTATTACAATAAAATTTACGCATCACATACATAAATTAAGTGCAGTGGAACTGAAAATTTAATTTCCTAGTGCAACAAACACATTTAAAATTTAAGTTTCATTACTATAATGAAAATAAAGATTGAGAATCACTTGTCAAGCCTTTGAAAATTATCGATCTGGAGTCCACCACGAAGCGCACTTACTGGCAATTCTAAGATCCAACTCGGGTGGGCTTGAGTCGTTAAAATAGCAGTTCTAATTTTCAGTAATGGTATTTAACTCTTAAACACTAAATGATTAACTCTTTAACCATTGCTTAAACTCTTTAAGCTCAAAATTATTAGTTAAATTCTTTAACTAATTACATTAGTTTTTAAGCAATTAAATTTGTTCTTGTTAATTCAACTCTTGAATCAACAAAAAAAAAACTCTTAATTGCTCATGGTCGACTATAAGCTTGGATGAAAAAGAAGATGAACAATGTTAATGAAGAGAAACATTAGCTCAAAAACACTAATATCTCTCTTCCTTTCTTAGTTGGCTGAACCACTTATCTATGGAGAAGATGAACAATTCTCCAACTCATGGAAAAATTGTTCTCTCCCTCACACACTTATAAAATATGGCTGAATCCCACACCCTTAAAAAAAATAAACCAAATTATTTTTACATTAGTAAATTCATTCCTCTTCAAATAATGGCCAATAAAGAATAATCCATCATGTACAAGAGACCATGCCTTAAGCTATTCACATATTTCCCATTTGTTTTCATAAAACGAATAAACATGTGCTAATTTAAATATTATAGCATTTGTTGACTAAGCAACACACTTTTGCTTTCATTCCTTTTGATGTATAGTCGACTACCTCTTGAGCAAAAATGACACATTTTCATTTTTGTTGATTTATTTATTTTTCCTCTTTATTAGTCAAAAACACCATGCCATCACTATACATGCATTTGTGTTTTTCTTGTATTTGTTTAATAACAAATAAACATGTGACATTTATTAATATAACAATTGTTTGACTTAATAAATAATATTAATAACAATTATAAATATATTTATTTATTTAAAATATTTTTGAATAAATAAATTACTTTACTTGTCTCATAAGTAAGGTTATTTTAATAATTACAAAGTCAAATAATAAATGGCCTATAATATGTCACATGTCATCATCCCATTGATAAGAAACTATTGCTAACCCATTAATGTACTTAACTCTTAAGTTTTGATACATGCACATCTTAAGAGAACTTGAAACAAATATGCCAGTTTGCTGAAATTTTATAGATTAAACAATTCAATCCAATATACTATCCTAATACACAATGAGTACACTTCATATTGTGGGACTCTGTAGGTCCATGCTCGATTTGTCAAATAGAACTGTTCCATAAGTCCGTGATCGATACCCCACGTACATATCATAGATATTACAAATTAGTTCGTTAAGCCTACAAGTTGAGGCCATAACATATTCGTATAATCATTCTGTTACTTATATCTTGGATGAACGGAGACATAGATCACCACCGTTAAATCTCCACGTACTCATCCTTGAACTTATCTCCAGATTCATATTTCAATAAATAATATATGCAAACACTTTTGTGATATTATTTAACCCTACGAGAAGCTCTTTTTTAGGATTCATGCTTATGGCCACAAGACTTTCTGAAATACAATCTTAGAGCATCAAAATATACAACTCACCACCGTTAAATCTCCACGTGCTCATCCTTGAACTTATCTCCAGATTCATATTTCAATAAACAATATATGCAAACACTTTTGCGATATTATTTAACCCTACGGAAAAATCTTTTCTAAGATTCATGCTTGTGGCCACAAGACTTTCTGAAATACAATCTTGGAGCATCAAAATATACAACTCACTTATGTGAGTTGGCGAATCTCATATCTACGCATACTGGACTCCATAAGCATCGAACCATACCCAACAACACATAGCAGTCAAACCATGAAAGGTCTCTGACATACAAAAAATTAAAGTATAGTGGATCACTCACAAGCCCATCGTGACAATCAAGTCAAAGGACACAAATAATACTAAACTTAAGAAGATCCTCTATTAACGGGTCCATAGGATGTCTATTGAAGGTCCTCATGAGTCTGTTCAGTATTCAATCCTAACTGAATACTCGTATGCCTATATGAGCTTCTAGTAAGGTCATAGTTAACTAAGAACAACCATCTGTACAATACGGATATAACATACACTGATCTATACATAAAAGGAATTTATCGATAAACCCGTATCGGCAAAAATAGATCAGAAATATAGTATTTGAGACCATACTTATATAATGATATTTTCTAGCACCTATTGTAACTTTTTTGCAACTATGTCATTACTGGTATATTCTTAGGTCTTTGTCTCATTACAGATAATGTTTTAACTCTTTAGATTTCACTGATTATTATAACTTACTAACCTTTAGCATTTATAATTCTCAGTAATGCTAACTCTTAGCACTGGTCTAAATTCATTTATACTATATTTGAACTCTTTTAGATCATACAATGTCTATAGTGTTACAAGTATGGTACCGTATATTATAAAATTAATGATTTAATATGAAATATTTATTGTATAAATATTAATAATTAATATTCATACAATATTGAAATGACACGTAAGCATCAATTACAACAAACTCCTACTTGCTCTAGTGCCATTCGTACTGGTATCTAATACCGATGCACTCCATAGGTTTCTCAAACACCTTAGAAGTTTAGGCCTAAGTGGGTTTGCTACGTTATCCAAGAAATGTATCCTAGATACTATTACATATTCATTAACTAAGAACTTTTCAATTATGTAGTATTCAACGCCCACATGATTAGAATATTGGTGTGCCATATGGCTTCTTGGCTTAAGCAATCACTCCATTATTGTTGCATTATAGTGGGATAGGATCCACTAAGCTCGAAACTATTCTAAGCTCTATAATTGACTTGATTATCCACAGAATTTCCTTTACAGACTTCTCAAGTCACAATATATTCTACCTCTAAAACAGAATTAGTCGTGGACATATAAATTACACATTTCCAACTAACTCCGGTACCGAATAGGAGAAACACATAACCAGATGTAGACTTTCTATCATCCGGACTAGACTAGAAGTTTAAGTCTGTATATCTTTTGGCTTGTAAGAAACTTTCTCCATTACTCATAAACTTATCCTCTATACCTCTAAGGTATATCTAGATATGTCTCATGGCCATTAAATAATCGTTGCCTAGATCATATCCATACCAGCTCGTAACACTTACAACTATTTAGATCCAGATCTCCTACATAGCATAGTGTATATCAAGCTACTTCTAGTGATGTACTAGGTAAGTTAGACATTTTAACCCTTTCATTTTCTTCCTCATGACACTTCTTAAAAAGATGAATGTCATGTATGATAGGTACACTAACCGTCTCGCAGTTAGTAAAGTTATACCTTTCATGATTTAATCTATGTACGAAGATTGAGATAGTTCTATCAGCCTCCTAACTCTATCTCTATAAAGCTTTATACCTAGTATATAGGAAGCATCTCCCAAATATTTTATGAAGAAGTTCTTACTCAAATAACTTTTTAACTGATTGACTTAGAATACATCAACGTCGTTTTCGACATTGAGTATGTCTTCCACGTAGAGAACTAGAAAGATAATCATGCTCTCACTACTCTTTCTGAACACATACTTTCTCTTCGTTCCTAATGAAACCAGACTTTCTAATTTTTTAATCAAAACAAAGATTCTAACTTTGGGAAGACTATTGAAATTCAAACTGATCTTAACATAGCTACTAGTGACAAAGGTTTCCTCATAGCCAATCTCAGATCTTTGAGTGTAACTTTTTATCACCAGTTAGGCATTGAAGATTTTTATCTTTATATGGGACCCAAGCTTCTGTTGCGTAAACTAATTTGCAACTAATAGGAACTTTTCCCACAAGAAGCATAACCAAGTGCCAAACTTGATTGCATGCGTAGAGTCAATTATAGATTTTATGACATCTTGCCATCTTCCTGAATCGATGTCCAACATCGTCTCTCTATAAGTCAAAGGATCTTTTTTTTCAACTAAGAAAACACCAAAGACGCCTTCATGTATCATGCATACCTAAATATTGACCTTTATATCCTTTTCGACTTATAAGGAGAGTGTGTTAAGGGTATATAACTCATTTGAACTTAAAATTTCACCATCAATTCATATATATTCTAATTAACTTTATCAACATCAATCATTCTACAATCCCCAATAACCATAAGTAACTCTTTCTTCTGGCAAGTAGTATTACAAGCAACAAATAAGTTTCGTTGCTCTAGATCATAAAACTAGTATCCCATCAAATGTTTGGGATACCTAATGAATCGATACTTGCGCCATTTAGGTGCAAGTTTATCCTATTACATAACTTATATGCAAACAGAATAACCCTAAGCCTTAACGTACTTTAAGACTCGGTTCCCCCTTTAGTCTATATCTCATACAGAGTAAAATGAAAGGATTTCGATGGAACTATGTTTAATAAGTGAACAACAGTTTCTAGAGCATAATCCCATATATATTCTAGAAGATCAATTAATTTCAATATCAATCGGACCATATCTAACAACGTCTGATTCCTCCACTCTAAGACACTTTTGTGTTGAGGAGTATCTGGAGGACTATATTAAGCAAGAATCTCATTCTCCTTTAAATAATTTGTGAATATACTGCTTATGTATAATCTGCCTTAATCTAATCAAATGTATTCTATATACATAAAAATTCATTTTTCTACTTCTTAGTCAGAATTCTTTGAACACTTCAAAGGTTTTCAACCTATGTTTCCTAAAAAAACATGTCCGTATTAAAATCTATCAATGGCAGTATTATTCATTGGACTATATACATCATTATGTACCAGTTCTAATAAAGAAGTGATCCAGTGTCCAACACTTACATAATTATTTGGTCATTTTTCATTGAATTTAGAATTCATAAACTGGCCAAAGTTTTACAGTTAGATCAAGTATCTGATCATCCTTAACCAGATGGGATAGTTTTCTCAATGCTACATAACCTAATTTTATGTGCCACTATTCTTAATTATTCAAAGTTTTTAAACTACTATTTATTCTGTTCACCTAGACATTTCATATTGTATATAAGATATAACAGCCATTTATTAACTAACATTCAGTTAGCAAAATATTATCATTATCATATAAACATGATGAACTAATTCTGATGTGTTTATCATAACCCTCTATGTCCACTCAGGGAATGATATGATTTGCCTGATACTAATTGATATATAATATCAATTATACAACATTATGCTTCTGCCAGAATGGTGAAGTGACTTTAAGAGTCCTAACAACTACCATGTGCAAGAAATCTCCATGTTTTACTCAAAATTTTACTTTTCCTTTCACAACTTTCTAGCATTTCTCAAATCATGCAATGCTTTGACAGATATGAGAAGGATAATTGTAACACCCTAGATTTTTATGCGTACAAGACACGCATCAAAAGAGGATGCTACTGATTCTATTACAAAACTAAAGTACTATACTTCACATTTTTTATAAAAATTTATCAAATTTTTATTCATCAAACAAAAATTTCTCAAAGTCTCTAGGCAAAGATAAATCTCTAAAGTAAAGTCTCAACTTTTAGATTATACTTACAACTCAAATAAGACAAATTAAAATTATTAAAGACATAATTTTCTCTTCTTAAGAAAAAGATTAGCTCTCTAAATGCCCAACTCTAAGGTAACTGTCACGTCCCAGACTCAAAAGATTTGACACACGATATAACTTACATTCATTCAATAATGTATACTCATAAATAATATTGTATAAAATTTTAAACTTTAATTCAACATAAGAATTCTTAGCAAGTTGCTAGTAAGTTCAACACTAAAATCAACCCATAACCACACTTGGTGAAACTTAAACCAAATACAACCACACTTAATAAAATAATATATAAGTATTTATTCAATAGGGACAAATCAAATATCTTAACTCATGTGTCCCCAAATGAAACACTCAGCAACCTAGCAATTTAGGGAGCCTAAGGGACAGCAGAAGCCTTGCCAAATTCGCTAAGCACACATGTACCTTATTTACCTGAAATCATCATAAATTATAATGAGTATAAAACTCAGTAAGCATACTGGTTTTTCATATATCAAAATACAAATACATATATGTACACAATGCATGTGTATGATATGTTGTGATAAATTAAAATCATAATCTTATCAAATCACATGTCAGGTAAGCGTTTACACATTCTTTCAAAATATATAATAGGAATACCATCATTCAACTACTACTTAGTAGGACTTCCATATCACATATCACATAATGAGTTAAATGTCACTCGTAGGTGACATACCGTATGAGAGAAATAGTAAAAGTGAAGTTTAAATTACACATAAATAATGCTCATGCCCGAAGGTAAGAGTCCAACCCTCACCCTAATCATCGGTGAGTCCTCTCACATGCACTAATACACCACCACATGAATGTGACGACTCACTCTTCCTTTAGGTACCAATAGGATCCTCCCTATATATGGAACACATAATATATACCAATTTTGAAGAAAAGGCTACACATAAAGGCTCCATAAATCACATAAGATACCTACTAAGTCAACAGTGAGTACAAGCATCCTCAAAACACAAAATGTTTCTCATGGACATATTACACTTCAAAAGCTTTCTTTGTTAAACACATTTCATTTTGAAAGCTCGCTTTCAAAAACACATATATGTCATGTATGTCCATGCTCACATTCATAAACACATGTCTTTCACATTTCATATCAAAATATACTTTGATATAACATAAACATATTCTTAAGCACATTTACAAAATCATAAATAACAATTAGTATGTTTATTGTGATTTTAGTAAAAGTCTAGTATACTTACCTCTTAGCACTTTCGATTATAAGACTTAATTCTTCTTAACCTATCAATAGAGATTAATCCTTTCATAAGCCTCAACATTCACACAAAACACTTAAATAGCTTACAAAATTATACATATTGCACTTATCACATCGAATTGGTCTAATTACTTGGTTTCTCAAAACCTGTCATTCTGATCACTTACACTTAACAAAATTTTCTTATATATCAAATGATGTCCAATTACTCCAAAATCAGAATATATCATTCTTACTCATATGTCCTTCTTCTTTATGTATATTATATCATAATTCCTATACAATCCATTCCATAAACACCATCAAATCCAAACTTTTATCCTGATAGGATTAAGATATTTACTAAATAGTATTCAATCTCCTAATTTTATAAAATCATATACTAAATGAAAACCTATAAAAATATCATAGAATTACTCTTGACACATATCTCAATCCATGATAAATATTTTACTTCAAAATCACTGCCCAAAGTATTTTAAAACTATTTTATTTCATAGCTTTAAAAATCTGTTAATCAAATACTACAATGAGCTGATACACTTTAGAAAATCATAACAATTTAACCATATTGATCTAAATTCTCAATTCTGAGTATATCATATGACACATATAAACTTATCATATTCCAGAAATATGTAATTTTCGAAGATCATTCAGCAGATCAAAAATTGTTTGTCACTGTATCATACTGTTAAGACAAAATTTCTAAAATTTTAGGGTCATTTTGATAAATTCACTACAAATTCAATTTCTGAAATTTTTAATCGATTCAAAATCTCAAATGATTCTAGACATGTATAATTTCATATACTCAAAATTTAAAACCAAAATTGAAGCACAAAAAGTTATAAAATTCCTAAATCAAGAACTATCAAGTAGAAATTCTACAATTCATCATGATTTATCAAGCTATCTACATAATCATTATCAATTCTCATAATATCTTACAAAATTCACATCAAATCCTCAATTATACATATTTTTTGAAATCAAAACTTAAGGAAATTGACTTAATTAACACCAAGAGACTGAGAAAGGGTTATAATATACCTCTTAAAGCTTAAATTTCAAATTTCTTATTCTTTTTCTTCTTCCTCTTCTCTTTCTCTCCCTTCTCTTTCTCTCTTTTCTCACTCTAAAAGAGGTGACTCAACCAAAATGAGTGAATTAGGGTTACAAATGTGTATTTTTATACTAAGAGGCTAATTTTTAGTATTTATGAATTAGTCCCCAAAACTTTCAATGTATTACAATTTAGTCCCTTAAATAAATCTAAAGTCTTGCAAATAAACCCAATACTAATAGTAGGTCCTTAATCTATACAAATACTACTAATATATAAATTCAGTATCACCCACATATAAATAAAATATGTATATTTATATATATATATATATATAAATATTTATTCTTACTGGTTGTGGATAAGTGATTACTACAGTAACTCACCAGGCTAAAATATAATCTGCAAAAACCTTAATGATGAATGGTGAGTCGTCAACTCGGTAAGTAAAATCATTCATAATGTATGAGGGTTCCTATTTGAAAGGATTTCAAAAATATCATCAATAATATCAATAAAAGATTTTCATTTCAAATTTATCAAAGCAAAATTCTTCATATATCACAAATCATTTGGAAAATCGATTCAATAACAATTCTTGTGAACTTTCATATAAAAAAGTTACTCATGTCATAAAGTATCACCTGTATCCCCGGTGACTCGGTCAATATCAAAATCTTATAATGTCACTTGTACCCTCGATAACCCGGCCAATTTTAGAATCTTATATTATTACATGTACCCTCGATGATCCGGCCAATAATCATTTGTACGCGTATACTTTCAAAAAGGATACTAACTAGTCCAAATTATATATCATGTCAATCGTTCAATATCATATGACTATAGACAATGAGTCAAAAAAATTTCTTTAAATTTCAGATTCAATAATCAATTTATTTCAAATATCATAACTTCAATTCTTTCATAATAACATAACTTGCAACAGTATTCATAACTCAAAATTGAACCCGTAATTTTGAGTTACCATATAAAGATCCATAGTTTTGCAATCATATTTAAAAATATGTTCAAAACCATAAATAAATCATTTATTTAAAAACTTTAAAAAAATACATAAACTTAAAAGATAAATTCACTCTTTTAACCAATAGCAGTGAAAAAACATAAATAAGTTTTAGAAGTAACAATAAATCATAAGTTTCTTGAAGCATTTTCTATATTTTGAATATCATAATAACAACATTTTTCATTTGAAAACAAAAATGATACATTATGAATGAAGTTACTTACCTCGACAAAAGCCCAATACCTAAAACATTATCTCTAATTGCCCATAATGAATAAAGTATTTTCTATATTTCGAATATCATAATAACAACATCTCAACCTATAACTCTCGCTCTATTCCTATTTCAGTATCGAATAGTAAATACTCATAAATTCGTATCTCATACTCTGTATATCGGATTCATACAAACTATATATATATATATATATATATATATATCTATTGTAGACACATAAGGGTTCAACATATAATTTACTCAGGATATTTAGCAAAACTATTAAAAATGAATTCATGTTTCTGCTTGATAGAATCTATCAAACAGTTTTTTGTATGTGAATATAGTTTATAATTTTAATTCATAAAATATTTTAAAGTTGTCTAAAAATCACAAAATTAAAACTAGAATAACTAGATATATATAAATGCCAATATATAAAATTTCAGAATTTTTGAAGATCTTTTGATAGGTGAAATGATTTTCGAAATTTAGGTTAATTGCTGAATTTTCTGTTTTCCAACATTATAATTACTATATTAAAAATTCATAACAAATTGAATTCTTAGAGATTTTCAATAAAACAAAATTCTCTGAAATCATTATTGTGTTACCTTTTAAATAGTAAAAATATTAATACAAAACTATATGTGTATCAATACAGTTTATTCAGAGAATTATACATGTTGTTAAATTCTCTATTTTTCTAAGATCTCATTTACTACTTAATATACATATATATTCAAAAGTCAAAACTAAAGAGTTCTTGATAAAAAATCAAGATTTTAAATAATAATTATAAAGAATAATTCATTTGAAAGAATAATATTTGTAAAACAATTATTCAAAATATAAACTTACTTATGACAATACACTACTCATAAAATCAACACTTAATTTCTACTTCACATAATCTCTTTCTCATTTTTATTCTACATAACCTCATCATAAACTATTTTTATTGTCAATTTACCACAAAAATATGTTAACTAAGTATGAACTCTATATAATTATAAAATGTATAACTAAAGAAATTATAGTAGAGGAACATACCTTAAATCAAGATACCAATCAACACTTAACTATCTTCTTCTTATTTTTCTTCTCATTCCTTTTTAAAATCAACATTTAGTTGTTCTATGGCTCAACACTTTCAACTCATATACACACTCTAGTTTTGATTCTTTTTAATCAATTTCTACACCATTTCTTACATAGACACCATCTAAATATAGTGTTTATTTGAGTGGTACATGATGATAAATCCACTCACTTAAGGTGAACATATTAGGTTTATGAATGAGTCACTAAATTAGGTATTTATTTGCTAAGTACTTGTGTTAGATCACATTTAATACTACATATGTATAAGTTATTGATGAATGGGTCATTAAAATAGGATCAAATTAGGTATTTGTTTACTAAGTGTTTATGTTAGATCACATTCAACACTACATATGTATAAGTTATTGATGAATTGGTCATTAAAATAGGATCAAATTAGGGACTTATTTGTTAAGTGCTTGTGTGTGTCATATTCAACATAAGGCCTAATTATATCTAAAGCATTTGTTGGCTAAATGCTTGTGTTAGGTCACATTTAATACTAGGCATAATTTTATCTAAAGTATATGTATAAGTTATAAATGAATGGGTCCTTAATATAGGATCAAATTAGGTATTTCCACTGAACATTTATTATTTTCCAAATTTTATAAATTCAAAAATTATGAAACCACCTTAAATTTACTTAAGACACATATATTAATTTACAGTAAATAATTCAAGGCAAATTTCATTGAGAAATTATTTTAAAATAAATTTATTTCAAACATTCAAAATCTGTCTATAAATTCTTAAAATGGGGTTGCCTTATTTAAAAAGTCATAAAATTTTGAAAATAATTAATTAAATTATGATATTTTACTATGTCATACTAGATATCTATAAGTTTAATATTCTAAAAAAGTATAATTTTATAAAAATAGTTGATAGATCAAAATTAATTATTCATTTATTCATACTACAGAAACAGTGGATTTTCAGAATTTTATGGTTAGTTTTGAAAAATTACTAAAAATTTAATTGATGGACTTTATAAACAATTCAAAGTTTTTTAAGACTATAAACATATATAAATTAATATTATCAAATATTATAACTAAAATCAAACTATAACATTTTATAAAAAATTTGGATTAAGATGTGGTCATAAGGAAATCAAGTTATTCTCTTATGATTTCTTCAATAATGCATATAATTACACACAAATTTTATATTTATAATTATATACAATAATTCTATTAGCCCTACATATTCTATAATAATATATATATATATGTAATAATATTTTTGGTCGTATATTCTAATAATAGTAAAATAAAAAAAAAATCATGTGAGTATTATAACAATCATATTTCATGCCCCTGTACTTTTAGCAACATTTAATATCGAAATGTCAATATTTAGTTAACAGATATCTAAGGGTCTATCTTTTCTAAGTCAAGATACCTTGAACAGTAACGCTTACTATTTCAAACCTTATCACAATGAAAACACTTTCTATTGTGAGTATTCTTTATTTGTGGTTTGGATATATCATATATATTTTCAGAAGAAGCATTGTTTTACTTGTACATCTCATGTAAATATGCTCTCACTGAACTTCATTAGATATTGAAGCTATGATATATTATTTGACTCTTAAATAATTCTTAATCTATTTTTGATAAATTATCATATCTTCCAAAGAGATATTATCAGAAACACCTCTTAATTATCTCCTGATCAAATATATATTCAAGTATTTCTGAATCTAAAACTATTCTGAGATTCAATAGTAAGTCTAAATATTTCTCGATACCATATAGTTGGTGTGTTTAGATCAAGTGTACTAATGGATTGCTTATACTTATCTTATCTCCATAAGACAAGTATCTTATCTCTATAAGACTAATATCTTATCTCTATAAGATAAAATAGGAGATGTGTAGCGAAATATTTCTAATCGTTAATTATAACGCTTTAGATCATGGGTATAGTTATTATACATTTTTAATCTAAAAACGTCATTTCACTATTTTACATAATCTCTTTAATCTCTCAAATTGGATAACGATAATTTAAACTCTTTAAACTATGCAATGGGAAGTAAATCTTATTGGCATTTTACTCTAACCGCACACTGTAGCGATATTGGCCTTTATAAACTCAAAAGGTAAATAACTCTTGTCAATTATATCTCATGCAACTCTTACTCCTGGTCTTGAATACACCTTATCTGCATACTATAGCGATCTAGGGTAAGTGTATTCCAAATAAACTTGTCAATAATCAAATATATGTTACCGAGACTATCCACACACTGTAGCAATCTTGGGCAATCGTTTCACATATATTTGCCTTATTTCATGTTTAACTGGCATAGTCTAAATCACATCGATCAAATTCCTCACACCGATCTTGAGAAAAGATCGACATGACTCATCTAACACCGTATTGATAAGACGGACCAAGTAAAATACTATCTCATAATGTAATACTTTTCAATCTAATTAAGAGAGATTTTTGAATACTGGGTCTCATCTCATGAGGAGGTGATTCTCAACCAATCATTTATTTTTGTGCAAACACAACTAACCTCCACTAGTAGAGATTCTACTGTAGTTACCAGCACATAAAAAATGATCCCAATTTATAATGCAGACTAATAACTCTTATTCCTACATCTCATAAACCCCACATACATGAATAAATTTATTTTAAACATTTTTTTTAAAAAAAGTTTCGGAGTGAACAATGTCTGGTACCATAGGGCCTACTACTGGTGCTGCGACACGAAGGTCAACTGCCTTCAGCGCTGCGATGCCAAGTTCCCAATGTTGCAGCACTAACCTTTCAGCACTGTGGCGCTAGGGTCAACTACCCCAGCGCCACGGCGTTGGCTTATTAGCACTGCGGCGTTTAGAGGCAAAACCTCCAGCACTGTAGCGTTAAGCTTTAAGCGCTGCGGTGCTGGGGCCTAGAAACCTCAATGTCGCAGCACTCCTCATCTAGCACTGTAGCGTTGGAGCCTGAAAAGCCCCAGTGCTACAGCGCTGGCCTTACCACCATGGCGTCTCAATGTCTTCAGCCTTAGTATGCCCATTTCAACACTTGAAATGTACCATTTAACACTGAGACTTAACCAATTAACACTCTAATCACCCAATCAACACAATAATAATGCTCTCATACCAATTGAAAGTGTGCTTATTTTTTAGGGTGCATATGCATATAGTGTATGTTCATTACAATAAAATTTACATATCCCATACATAAATTAAGCGCAACGAAATTAGAAATTTAATTTCCTAGTGTTACAAACACATTTAAAATTTAAGTTTCATTACTATAATGAAAATAAAGATTAACTCGTAAACACTAAATGGTTAACTATTTAAGCTTAGGATTATTAGTTAAACTCTTTAACTAATTACGTAGTTTCTAAGCAATTAAATTTGTTCTTGTTAATTGAACTCTTAAATCAACCAAAAAAAACACTTAATTGCTCACTTATGGTTGGCTATGTGATTGGATGAGGAAGATGATGAACAATGTTAATAGAGAGCAACATTTGCTAAAGACACTAATCTCTCTCTTCCTTTCTTAGTTGGCCAAATAATTCACCCATGGAGAAGATGAACAATTCTCCAACTCATAAAAAAATTGCTCTATCCCTCACACACTTATCAAAAATGGTTGAATCCTACATCTTTAAAAAACAAATGAACCAATTCATTTTTATATTAAAAAATTCATTTATCTTCAAATAATGGCCAACAAAAATTGGCTCACCATGTACAAGAAGCCATGCCTTAAGCCATTCACATGTTTCCCCTTTGTTTTTATAAAACAAATAAACATGTATTAATTTAAATATTATAGCATTTGTTGACTAAGCAAAACACTTTTGCTTTCATTCTTTTTTATGTTTGGCCGGCCACCTCTTGAGCAAAAATGAAACATTTTTGTTTATTTGTTTATTTTTCCTCTTCATTAGTTAAAAACACCATGCCCCCACCATGCATGCATTTGTGTTTTTCTTTTATTTGTTTAATAACAAATAAACATATGACATTCATTAATATAACAACTGTTTGACTTAATAAATAATATTACTAACAATTATTAATATATTTATTTATTCAAAATATTTTTGAATAAATAAATGACTTTATTTGTCTCACAAGTAAGGTCATTTTGATAATTACAAAGTCAAATAATAAATAGCCTACAATGTGCCACGTGTTATCATCCTATTGGTCAACAACTATTGTTAACCAATTAATATACTTAACTCTTAGGTCTTAACACGTGCATATCCTGAAGGAACCTGAAACAAATATTCTGATTTGCTGAAATTTATTGGATTAAACTATTCAATCCAATACGCTACCCCAATGCACAACGAGTACACTTCATATTGTGGGACTCTCTAGGTCCACGACCAATTTTTCAAATAGAACTGTTCCATGAGTCTGTGATCGATGCCCTACGTACATGTCACAGATATTATAAATCAGCGCGTTAGACCATATGAGCTGATGTCATAACATATTCGTATAATTATTCTGTTACTTATATCTTGGATAAATTGAGACATAGATCACCACCGTCAAATCTCCACGTGCTCATCGGTGAACTTATCTTCAGATTCGTATTTCAATAAACAATATATGTAAGCTTTTGTAATATTGTTTAACCCTACAGAAAACTCTTTTCCAAAGTTTATACTTGTGGCTACAAAACTTCCTGAAATACAATCTTGGAGCATTAAAATATACAACTCACTCATGTAAGCTGACGGATCCCATATCCATGCATACTAGACTCCATGAGTATCGTACCATACCTAGCGACACGTAGCGGTCAATCCATGAAAAATATTTAACATACGTAGAACAAAATATGGTGGATCACTCACAAGCCCACCGTAGTACTCAGGCCAAAGGACCACGAATACTACTCAACTCGACAAGATCCTTCATTAATGACTTCATGGGATGTCTATTAGAGGTTCTCGTGAGTATGTTCAATATTCAGTCCTAACTGAATACTCGTATGCCTATATGGTCTCCCGATAAGCCATGATCAGTTAAGAATAATCATCTATACCATACAGATATAGCATACACTAATCTATATATAAAAAAGATTCACCGATAAACCCGCATCGACAAAAATAGATCTGGAACATAGTATTTGAGAACATACTTGCATAATGACATTTTCTAGCACTTGTTGCAACTCTTTGCAACTATGTCATTGCTGGTATATTCCCAGGTCTTTGTCCCATTACAAACAAAGTTCTAACTCTCTAGATTTTGTTGATTATTATAACTTGCTAACTCTTTAACATTTATAATTCTCAGCAATGCTAACTCTTAGCACTGGTTTAAACTCCTTTAGACCGTATCTGAACTCTTTTAGATTATACAATATCTGTAGCGTTATAAGCATGATACCATATATTATATAATTAATAATTTAATATGAATTATTTATTGTATAAATATTAACAATTAATATTCAAATAATATTAGAATGACACGTAAGCACTTGTTCCAACATCAACAAGCAAGTAAGAGGTTATCACTTTTGTTATAGAGTGCTCTCGAAGATTGCTGAAAGATCTCAAGAGTGCTTGTAAGGTTCTTTGTTATATTTTAACTTGATCATATAATCAATGAATGAATCTCTTAGCCATGAATTAATATAAGTTAAGGTAGCGTGCTTATTTATAGTGTATAGAATTCTAATAATGTTGAATTATGAATGCATTAGTCCAAATTAAAGTATAATTTAATTAACCCTTTTATAAATAGAAATCCTAATTTATTTCAACTAAGGGAGAATGATGTAAATAGAATTCTTTCGCTTGTGAGAAATTCTTTTTCACATAGAATACTAAATAAATAATTGAACAATTAAATAACTAATGTTTCAGTAGGATTTAAATTATAAGCTAGAGCTATACGTGAGCTGTGATGTCTATTTTAGTGACCTAGCGTAAATGCATGCTTTTTGTATCAAGTAATATAGGACTAAGTCCAGATTATCGGTCCCACAGAAATTATTGTTTTTATTTTCTTCAATCGAATACTAAAATTATTCTACTTTACCCTTATTCAGACTAGCTTCAAGGATGGAGTTTAACTAACTAAATTATTGCTATTGAACTGAACCTAATTAAAATATTGCAAATACTTAGAGATAGAATTCACTAAATTGATAGGTAATCTAGGGTATCGACGCATCCCCTAATAGTTCACTAAACCCTTTAACCCCTTAGTTATTTCCTTTTTTATCAATTGATTAGTTAGATACTGATTTCATCATAAGCTTCTGTCGACAGTCAAATGATAATATCACACCCTAACAATTACCTATATGTCTATGGTAATCCGAATAAGATGCAACTCATTAAGATTAAGTCTAATCAAACCATACATGCCACCTAGGTATATGTCTAACCTAGATGGAACTCACAGATGTTACTCTATGATCATGTATCAATCTACCATAGGCTAAATACATGATTCCTTTCATCAAAGTTATCATAGTTCCTAAACAATCAAAATAGTGATCAAGTATAATGAAAGCATTAAGCATAGATAGATTGAATCAATTAAGGGAAAAAAGTTCATAACTAAGAGATTAAAAGAATCAATTACATACTAGGTTCAATAACGTCTAACCCTAGATCAAAAGAAATTAGCTCATGTTCAAAACAAGAATATCAAAGCAAAAGTATGAAAATATAATGAATGAAATCATCTCTTAAAAGTAAGGAATAAAATAAAACAAGTGATACCCTGAGCTGTTCTTCTTCATCTTGTCTTGATTGCTCAAGAGTTGATTCCCCAATCTTCAATCTTCAATAACTTTACCTTGATCTCTTGGCTTGAATGTGTGTTTGTTGCTTGTGCTATTCTCCTTGTTAAGTCTCTCTATTTTTGCCTCAAAAGAGTGTTTTTGTTGCTATGAGAAACCCTAGGCACGAGGAGCTTCGAATCCCCCTTCAATAGGCGAGTTTAGAAGGGTATTTAAACATCCGCACGGGCGCCGCGACGTTGGGCATGAGTACAGGTTTTTCAAAACATCAACGAGCGCCACAGCGCTGGGTACTGAGTGCCACGGTACTCACACGATGTTCTAGGTGCCGCGGCGCCCAGCTACCTGCTGCTACACTACTTTTGTATTTTGAACGTAACTTCTTCGTTTGACGTCCGATTTGCCTTCCATTTATTCCTATGCATCAAATTCTCCATCATTCATCTGTTTATGATCAAAAAACACAATTAAATAGTCAAATACTTATAATTTGGAGTAAAATACGAAAGTTAAGTACAAATCCTACTAATATTTTTATGCCCCTATCAAGCTGGTCGAACTTATTCATAATGGGACCAACATATGCCCCTCATAAGTGAAGGAGTGAAATCGTTCTAGATGAAATTCTCGTGTCAACTAGCAAGCGCCTAAGTGTTATGCAATTTTTCACAGAATAATTGATTTAGAAAAAGTTGAAAACGATTCCTATGTAAAAGATAAAAGTGTATCAAAGCGTTTCGGAGCTTCTAGATATGTTTGGGATATTATCTTTTATCTAATTATTCTAGAAGTAATATTACTTACTTTCTTTTTACATTTTAGTCCCTACAGTATTGTGTGAAAGAATACTTACTTCATACATATGATATAATAATCATTTAATCATGAGAAAGATTATAGGTCATGCTTCATATGGCTATCAATAACACACAAAAAGAAACTAAGCAAGTGTTACTTTCAGAACATGGCTTTCAGAATGCGATATCCAGATGGTCAACGATAAGTTTAATGATACTTCATAGATATTTTTTATGTCGGTCTTGTTTATCGAATGTGCCCATGGAAGTTCTTTGTTGTATACCCCTTGGTTCTAAAGAATGACTTTTAAATTATTATGCTTCCTATGAAAGAATATGTTTCCAATCGTGGAAGTTATTTATAATATCATGCTTCCCATAAAGGAAGGCTTTTGGTTTCGTTTTAGGGAAAGTTTGATGTAATGCTTCCTGTAAGGCAAGGTTTTTGCTTCCGTTTTAGGAGAAGTTTGATATAATGCTTTATGTAAGGGAAGACTTTCGCTTTCATTTTTAAGGGAAGTTGATATGGTGCTTCCTGGTGAGGGCATGAAATCCTTCTAATAAAATCCTTTAGTAAAGATGAACAAGAATTGCTTTTGGTCATTTCCACATAATGACGGTAAGGATTGCTTTTAGTTATCTCCTTGTAACAGTAATGAGGATTTTTTTTTTGCCAGCTCTATGTAACGGCAATGTGAATACTTCTGCCCATTATCACAATCTAGGAGTATGGATGCTTTTTGCCATTATCACAATCCATGTGGCGCCATAATTTCTATGTTTGGGGATTGATAACCCTTACATGAAATTTCTAGCATGTTCGTAGATTTGAAAATAGAAACTGTTAGCCTTGAAAATATATAGAAATTAAGAAGTGTTTTAATTATAAAACCTAGTTGTTTAGTATGATGTAAGGTTGGTTTCCTTTTCATAGTCTGTATCGAATAAGTTCCATGTCCATGTACGTGGTAATCCCATTTCAAGTATATGTGGTACTTTTCTAAAAAGTTTCCAAGACAAGATGGGATGGTAATGAACACTTGAAAAATTTATAAACAATGTGAAATCAATGAAATCATAATTAAATAAAGTAATCGAGAGTGAGTAAACCAAAAAATAAAAAAAGAAGTGAAATTTTATTATTGTTTCCTAATTTGTAATAGGAGGTGGATGAAATATCAATTTTTTTTTGTTTCATATCTTTGGCCAATGGTTAATGGCTTTTAATTGATTCTGTATCCAATTTACCCATGACGATGAACTTATTACCGATGAGTTGCGGTAATTGTCTTGGATTTTAGACATTCCTTTTAAGACGATTTAAGATGATTCCAACGGTGAATGTTAACGGGAATTGTACGAAAGGAATAGTTGACCTTTCTTAATTGAGAAAGGCTTGTCGACGGTTAATGGTGTCAGAAATGGTAGGACTCAAGCGAGTAATGACCGATTGATTTTTGCATCCACTTTTGGTGATTTCTTCGGTAGAAAATGGTGAGAATCGAAAGAATAGGTTCGTTGGTGAGTCAATCGAAGGTTTGGCCAATGGTTAATGGCAATCGAAAAGGCGAAATCGACATATGAGGGCCTTTGTGGATTTTAGCCTCTTTACTGGTGATCTGATGGCAGATAGTGGTGGGAATGGCTAGTCAACTGATTTTGAGTCGGATGGCGCATTTCCCAATGATTGACGATGTTTCTTCACGGTGACAGACAGTGGCAAGTGATGGTTCCACAGTGGCTAAAGTTTCAATAATCTATGTCTTAGTATATTTTGTCTTCTTATTATCTCAAGAAAGTCACTTTAGTGTAGTAGTTTGGTTTTTTGGTTGTATATAAAACAAAAATTAATATATTAAAGTATCGTGAGTCCAAGAAATGTACTTCTACATAAAACTAAGAAATTTTATCATTTAAATGTTTCAATTTTTTTATAACAAAAAACAAAATCTTTTTATACATGTGAGAGGGGAGATTCAAACACAAGATCTTCACTTTAGTTAAGTTATGTTTTTTATTATTGGGCCATTTAGAAAAGTGCAAAAAAAAAAAACATAATATGCTTTTTAAATATTATCCCAATTGATTTCATATCAAGTAATATAACATTAATTTATTGAATGATAAATCATATAATAAATTACTTTATAAATTGCAAAAATTTATCATATAAAAAATATATAACACATCACTTGTAATTTAAAAAAAAATCTTAGGTATCACCTTGAACTTTGGCGAGCTGGGCCTAGGTGTTAGTGCTAAGGTCAGTGATTTTGGATTGGGTTTGATCACTTCAGACCTTGACATGCTAAGCTGGGCCCAGAGTCCAGCATAATTTCATATGTCCTTGAAATTTACACACAAGATTATAAGACCCACAACATCAACAATGATGCGCAGCACCAGCAATTGAACATACCTCTATGAAGGCCCCATAATGTTCAACGACGTCCAATGGCAACATAAATTCAAACGAAATGGCCATTAAATTAAAAGGCAGTTCAAGAACAAAAATTCTTCACAATTGAGTCACTTATAATCCAATCTGTTGGGGGAGGAATCACCCTTCTCCTTTTTGAGATTAGGTTGAAGCGTAGAACCCCACATTCAACCTAGTTACCTAACTTCTTTGCGCAGTAGAAAAACCTATTTATTAAGGAAAATAGCAAGAATTCAAAGAAAAATATAAAATAGTACAACACAATCTTACGTGATTCGGCCAATTGCCTACGCCCATGGTAGATCCAAGGATTCTAGTCTCTCTTATTAACTCCCTAGAGATTTTACAAAGAAAACTCAATGAAGAACCCTAAAAAAAACCTAATATTTAGTGAACCCTTGCTCTACCACGAGCAATGAATACCTAAACTACGGTTTCACCCTAGCGTATATAAACACTTAGTGTCTATCCAGTTTTTTTCCTCTCTTTGAGTTTCTCTTAATGCTTAATCTTAACTAAAAGGTTTACAAGTGTTTATATAGGGTTTATTTCATGTCTACTATCCTTATTCCTTATTGGAGTAAGAGTCATCCTGTTTTGAGAGTCCTAAACTTCCTAAAACTAAAAATCTGGATCAAAAATAGAAATTTTCTGGCTCTGGCGTCGCGACGTTGGACTTCTGGTTTGGGAGCCGCGGCGCTCAGCTCTGGTATCTCCTCCTGCATTTTCTTCACCTTTTTCACATCTTCGAGTCCTGTTTCACTTTTCCCTTCGTGTCCCATACATCTTAGACTTCTCCATACGTATCCTACACGTTCTAGACTTCTTGTAACTCTCCTATTTTATATTCATCTCAATTCTTATCCATTTAAGATTATTAAATCACCAAATCTCCAACACAATCCTCTTTGAAAATCTTATGCTCTCTCAAACGACTGCTTCATAATTCAGCTCTCTTAAGAAATTTCTTAAAGATTCAACAACTTTATTTCTAATGGAAACTGTGAACACACTTTCAAAATCAATGATCCCAAATTCGACCTCGAAGATGAGAGTAGTAGCGAGGGTTCACCTTTTTCTCCCCCAAGAAATTTCGACGAGAAATAGAAACCCAAAATCTTGTATTTCAGTTCTTGATAAAGATTTCGAATCTTGTAATGAAGTTACAGTTCATCTAAAAGATCCCAACACCATGTGAGTACTGCATTCTTTTTTTCTTTCTTTTTTTTTTGGCGTTTCTTCTCGTTCTGTGTTTTGCTGTTTAAAGTTTGATTGTGAGGTTCGTTTTCTGTTTAGTCAAAATGAAAGTTATTAGATGGATTTATTCTTTGACTAACAAGATGAGAATGTGAACAAGATATTTTACAATGAAGTGAATCCTCTGATTCCGGGGATGTTTCATGGTTGCAACGCCACCATTTTTGCCTGTGGGGCAACTGGGAGTGGTAAAACGTATACCATGCAAGTAGTCTTTTAATGGAACATACCCGTTTATATTTCTTGAACTTGTGTTTGGCTACCGACAAAAATTGATACGAAAAAAAGTATGAAACTTTGAATTTTCTGTTTCATGTTGTCTAAAATTTCAAATTTCACCTATAAGTAAGTAAACTTAGCTGGATTAACCTCGTTGCAGGTAATATTTTATACCCAGTAAAGGAAAATTTGAAGTGTAAGGTTTTACTTTCATCTTTTATAGAAATGTTTGAAATTTTTTTATCACTGAAATGTGACAAATTTAACTTTTATTCAGTCATATAACTGGACTTTTATCATAGAGTGGAATTTTTATCCTAATAATAGAAAATTTAGAGTTCACAGCCTTAGTTTCTAGGGCACTCCTTGTTCTTTGCAATTAAATGGCAATCATAGCTTCAGTTTTATCTATAATGGCTTGTTTTGGTATAAATGAAAAATATTTTTATAATAGAAGGTGACGAGGATGTGGTTTGTGCTACAAGGTGTTAGACATTTTATGTTATTTTATGCCTTTAAAGAATGTGTAATAACATTTTATTAGATTAATAAAATTTATTCATATATATAATTGAGCATACATTGATGAGCTCATATTTATAAAGTATGTAATCTATGTATTAGGCATATGATGCTAATACAGAGGGTATAAATCACAAGTTCTTTATAAATTAAATCTAGTTCACAACCATTAATAAAAAATAACATTTCATTATGTAAGGTTGTAGTTTTTCTCCTTCTTATAATGGATGATTTATCTTGATCATCGAAATAGAGACTTCGAGTAGAAAACTTAGTGTATATATTACATTGAATGGGACTACTGTGAATTTCAATCTGATTAACTAAATATCATAGATTTTAATTCACAAAAGTTTTAATAAGCTTGATTGATCTTAATCTTGAGCAGGTAATGAAGTTACATTCATGCGTTGTATCTTTTGAGTTATCACGGAGTGAGATTCATATAAACAATCAAAACCTCGATAACTTGGAGATATAATTTCATAGGTCGTAGGAACATGTATTTGTAACATGAAATCTAATAATTAATGTCCACCTAAGCTATTTGTAGTACTTGATCATGAGAATCTATAATCACAGTTTATTCAATAAATTATTTATTGAATAATAATATTTATTTGTAAATTTTTTTACAAATATAGATATATTAAAAATGATCATTAGAGCATTCAGTGACTTAGGGGTAAATAAATAATTAAATAGGTAAGACATTTTTTTTCATAGTCTAACTTTAATTATGGACATCAATTAGATGGTCAATTAAGTGGTTACTATTGGTTTAAAGACTAAGCCTAATTTAATTAAATAGGCTTTTACTTTATAACATGAGTTATTAGAATACAGCCCTTAACTTTTAGTGGAATAATTTGTAGTTAACTTAAAAGAATTGATATATTATGAGATAATAAGGACTAAGCTTTTTAAATTGGAGCTAGGAAGCCCATTGGTCTTGCAGTCTCTCTACTAGCTCAAATCCTAATCAAACTCTAATTTTTTAATCCTAATCAAATTCTAAATACCCAAGGGAGATTTCTATATATATGAAAGGTATGTAGTAGTAAAGAATACTACAACAATATAGACAAAAAATTATTTTTACGTATTTTTATGTAAGAAAAGAATTTAATTAATATCATTCTTTCAGATTTAGGTATTAGTGTTTTTAGAGATTAAGAAAAATTCGCGTGCCCACATGCATTGTGTTTGAAGATTGAGGATAGTAGAGAAGATTGCAGCCAGTTAATTCAAGATTTTTCATAGCGAGGAATTGAAGTAATCTTCTATCCCTATACATGTAATTATGAACAAGATGATCTAACTTCTGCTACATTTATTTTTTTTATAAACAGAAATTTTTTATAATTTAAACCAACACTAGGTATTGTTGAGATGCCAGGCCTTGCATCATTGGCAATGTCCACAATTATCTCCTCATGCCAAAGTACAGGAAGCACATTAGAGATTTCATACTATGAAGTCTACATGGACAAGTGCTATGATCTTTTAGAAATCAAAGCAAAGGAAATTGCAACTTTAGATGATAAAGATAGGCAAATATATCTTATGGGACTTTCTCGAGTCCCAATTAAGTTGATGGCAGAATTTCAAGAGGTATGCCCTTAGAGTTCAAAGATGGAAAGTGGCATACACAAGGCTGAATGATGTTTCTAGTATGAGCCATAGTGTACTAGTGATATATATTTTGGCTCTGCTGGTTGTTGATTCTGGGACTGCTTTAATGGGCAAGCTCAACCTTATAGATTTAGCAGGTTATTACTACACCTTTTGGGTACCTCAACTACTTTTGAAAATCCAGTTGTTTTGTGTACATATATTTGTTTGTGGCTGTTATCTCATTTTTTTTTTCTTTTTTAACTTGGATTGTATCTTTGTCAGGCAATGAAGATAATAGAAGGACCCGCAATAAAGGAATTCGTCTACAAAAAAGTGCCAAGATCAATCAATTCTTGTTTGCATTTGTTAGGGATACTGCTCTAAAAGTATGTACTTGTACTATTTTTATAAAATTAATAAAGTTGTAATTTTATATTTGAAAAGTGTTTGTAATTTTAGGACATAAATATCAGAAAATCTCTCGTTTATTTATACAACCATAACTTTAGTATATAATTGTTATATACAAAAGAATTAAAGTTATGGATAATAAATAGAAAAGTCCGTAATAAATTAATTATAAGTTTAAGATCTTTAATTAAATATTACTAATGCGGTTACAAACATTTAAAATGTATTAATTTTATCCAGATCACTAATGTAGTGATATTATGATGGAGGCACTATATATAATATGATTATATAGGACTGGATCAGATGTAATTTGAATTCTTATATAAAATATTATTGTTAATTAAGAATTCAAATAACGTCAACTGATGATCATATGCAGATTAACCTTAATCATAAGTGATCATAAACTCCTATTTATGTTATTATGTTATTTAAAATACGTTAAGGTTTGTCTAAATAACAGGCTAAAAACTTTTATTTTGGTGGCATAGTAAGATAAATGGTTGGGAATATGATTTACAGATATAGAATTTACTCATTCCTAATGAAAGTTAGAAAAAAAGTTCTCTTAAGGGTTAATTCTAGAACTAAACGGTTAGAGCGCTCAATTTATAATAATGTTACAAATTAACTGTTCACTGATGAATTAATGGTACTTAAAGATAAAAAAATAATTAGATGGGTAAAACAGTAATTAATCTAACTCTAATTATGAACCATATGTGGAGGGTTGAATTGTATGTAGTGATTAAATCAATGGACTACTCTAAGTTTTCTGAGTAAATTATATCTACAATTTCAAGAATGCAATTCCAAATTTTTAGTAGAATAACACTGGAATTATTTAATTAGAGAGTTTAATTAATTATTAAAAATTTATTGGAGCTTAAAATTATAGGTCCATGGATCCCCAATATCATCTCTTTCGTTATTACAGTGAATAATTAAAAAGGATTGTATTATTACACAAATTGTTTGTCTAAAAAAAATATTTTCAAATATGTATATTTTATATTTGGATAAAATTAATTAATATAGATAATATCTTATCAAAATATAATTAAATATTTAATTTAGGAAATTAAATAAATAAAATCTTATAGATAATTTTTAAATTTACCAAAAAGATTTTATTTTTAATGTTAGTGTTTTCCTTTTATTAAAATATTAATAATGCTCAAATATTTGGTATTATACGTTAATCACAAAGAATATGACTTTATATAATTTACATAAATTATGTCTTCTTTTAAGAGATAATAATTTAATTAATAAATGTTATTAATTAAATTATTATTTTAAAATGAGAAGATTAGCCTATTTGTACATATACGTAAAACAAAATGTAGGATATGTATATTTTTTTTTAAAGAAGAATAAAAAAAAATTAAAAGTCCACTCTTTCTCTCATTGTAAAACAAGAAATTTTATTTAAAATTCTTCGACGGAAGAAAACTCAACTAGGATTTAAAATATATTTTTATTAATTTTTATTTATTTTAATATTATATTCATAAATTTCTAAAATAAAAAATATTTTTATCTTATAAAAACAAAGATTAAAAAAAATTATTTTCTATTAAATGTCATAGGAATTATCCAACTGATATATGCGCTGAATAATAAGCAGCCTCGAGTGCCATATAGGGAAAGTAAATTGACCCGTATCTTGGAGGGACAAGTCGTGCATTGATGGTTGCTTGTAAGAATTTATGTATTAGCTAATGATTAATCATATTCTATCTTGGTCTATTGTCAAAAATACTTGCTAAAATGTAATTGGACTTTACGCTTTTTTTATTTAACAGAATCCTGGAGAGTATCAAGAATCTCTTCACACTGTTAGCTTGGCAGCTAGATCACGCCATATTTCAAATTCCATTCCCTTCAGTCCAAAAACTTGACACTCCAACTGTTAAAATTAACATGGAAGCAAATTGCAAGCTTAGCTTGAATCTAAAGGCAAGACAAAGAGTGCACAAAGAATATCGACGTTTGGTTCTCCATTTGTGGGTAAAACTCCTACTTCGATTAGTTCAATCAAGAAAACCATTTATCATAGCTCCACAAAACTGAAGGCTTCTACCAAGCACCAAGCTTCTAATGTTGAAGACGGGTAGGGGAGTAGCATAGTACACTTCTTGATAAATTGATGATTTAGTTGCCATAACTTATTTGCTTTATTTGTATGCAGAGCTCAATGTGTTCCTTTCAGGGCCTTATTACTTAGTGAAGGTCTAGGAGATTCTTGCTCAGAGGTGAGTTCTAGAATTTAGTAAAGCATGTCTTGTTTATTATCCTTAGTCTCAGTACTTTTATATTGATCTCAATATTTAAAAGATATGTGCTTGGAGAAAGTATATGTTATCAAATCTGCCAACATGATACAATCTGAAAGCTGAAGAATTCATGGTACAGTTGTACAATTTCAATTTTTATGAATTAGAAGATTTAAAACAATGCTTGGTACTCTGAAGCATTATTGTTTTAACAGAATTTAAGATGGAAGTTCAGGGCTATATGAGATTTTATTATATCAAATTTTTTGACTCATTACAGAGTTTGAACCATGTGGTTGCCAACATTACACAAGAAACAACTGTTGGTAATGATGGCATTGTATCAGAATCAATTGAACACTTCACTGGTATGTTGCTTGTGAGAGTATTGATTAAAAATTATCGGAATATAATTTGGAGATTAAGCCAAGTGCGTAATATGCACACAGATCGAAAACGGATGCGAAAGGAGATGAAAAATAAAGAAGGGCGCACCAGCGCCGCGGTGACCAGGCGTGGGTGCCACGATGCTCAGAACAGAACCTGAGCGCCGCGACGCCAGGATACCAGCGTCGCAGCGCTCAGCAGAAGCGCGCCAGCGCCGCAGCGATGAGAGCCCAGCGCCGCGGTGCTGAAGACGGGAATAGTATCCCAAAATAAGGAAACTTCTTTATTTCGTCTTCCACTTGCTCCAAGACTTTCTAATACGACTCCCACACGTATAAGATAAACTCAGGTCGTCCCAAGACATATATAAAGGCTATCAATTGACTTGTAAACATATTTTTGTAATCAACTAAAAACATCTTGACAATTTTTGTGATAAATAAGAGATCTTAGCGGTTTTTTATGAGAAAAAATTTCTAGAGTGAGAGAGAGAGTTTTCTTTGTGATCTTTCTTGTAAAAGGCATACTTTGTGAGTGCCTTGTGATTCACAATAAGAGAAGAGTGTAATCTTAATCCACCGTGAACGTAAGCAAATTGTCGAACCACATAATTCTTTGTGTGTTCTTTTTCTATTCCTTTATTTATTTATTTTTTAATAATTTATTTTGTATTATTATATTATTAAAGTGAATTTTTTATTTATTTGTGTGCTTTCGCTTCAACACTTCTAAATGAGACTCGTTCAAATAAATACGGTGCTTTAGTCATTTCAGTATCATAGTGAATTCGTTCGAAGTTTTTCTAGTCAAAATAGAGTTTTCTGAGGTTTTCAAAATGTTGGTAGATGAGCCATCAGAGGAGAAGGCAACTTTTATGACCACTGTGGTATCTTCATCAAATTGTGAGAGGAAAATGCAATGCAAAGTCCTACTAGAAACGCCCCGTGAGAATTTATCAGATACGGATCAACATTATTCAGTACCTGAGCCAAAGACCCCCATAACACTTTTTCCTGTTACATGCCCAACCAACAAATTACATCGAATTGGCACCCCACTTGATAAACTCAGTGTACGAGGTTCTAGTTTGAAAGTATGTGGGATACATCTAAAAGCATAATCTTTCATTTTGAAACTTTTCGTGGTTCTGATTTCTTTAAATTTGATGTACAGAGCTCCCTTATTCAAGAATACATTGATTTCTTGAACACAGCTAGCAGGTAATTCTGTTTTCAGTTATTGTTCATTTTACAACTTGAATGCTTTTTCTTTATGCAAACTAAATTTGAAATGCCTTTTTTTTATATGTATTTGCAGAGAAGAGCTGATGGAATTAAAGGTATGCCACAGGCATGATCAATAGTAGCTATGCTGTAAATTATTTTCCAGTACTGAAGTATAATCTACTGACAATTTTGAGTGTCCAACCAGGGGATCAGAAATTGGCAGATTATATATATGAACTCAAGAGAAACTAGCCCCTTGAAATCGGCAAGTTTGTTGGTAATAATAATAATAATATTAAGTTGTTTGTATGCAGCAACACTAACAGTAAAAACCTGAAACTCTCTGCAGCTGAGTAATTTAGAGAAGATAGGGCTTTCAACCAAACAGGTAATAGTTGTTAATACTTGAAACGTATACAAGTCTCCCGAGTTTTAGCCATGAAAAGAGAATGATGATTCTCATAATCTGAAGAACACTTCTTACAACAGGTTTATAACTTGTTTAGCAAAGCTGCACAAGGAATTTTTGATAGATCAGAAGTTGGAACTCCCAGTTGTCAAACTCTGTAGAACAACTAACTTTGTGGATTGCTCATCTTCCATCTCCTTGGATGGAACTTATCACTGGTGATTTATTTGCCGTCTCATGTGTTCTAACAGTAGTTCTAGATGTGTCGGTTATAGTGTAAAATGAGTTGTCAAGCTTGTAAGATATTGACCCCTAGATTGCAGGACTATTCATTTTATATGTATATGCCGCTAGTTACCATGTATAATCGATTTATGTTTTTTCTCAGCAGATTGCTGTAAAACCCTGTGAATTTTATTAGCTAAATGGGTTCAGCAAATGGAAAGAAACTGAATTGTCTGCATCAGTTAAAAATGTGATAATGATCCATCATAATACATTATTATGGTGTGTAACACTGATTTCCCATATTTTTCACTTGGTTCACTGGGATTTGAGATAGCTTCTTTTTCACAATCTTGCACTTTAAGCATCAAAAGAGAGGAAATAAATAAATGGATAGAGAAAAACACAATTTTCAGAACAGAAGATAGCAGTAGCATTCATTTATAACTACTTAACTATATATAAAATAACACCATAAGCAACAGAGATGCAAACGTACTACTAATATACTATCTATACCCCACCAAAAAAAAGCGAAAAAAAAAAAACGAAGCACTCAGAGACCAAGCGGCAGCCATGATTTCCAAGAAAGCCTTTGAAATATTATATCACTAGCTACTACTATATATTCTATTTTTATTTGGGCTTGAAAAGGGCATCTCTGTTTTATATAGGCCGGTTAATCTCTCATTTACAGTTGCATGGGTTGCAGTTGCAGGTGGGTCCACACTTGCAGCCGCCGTTCTCGCATCCGCCGCCGGTTCCAGCTCCCTCGTTCCTGCATGCATTAATCCCACAAAATCAGTGATCAGAAAACAGATGATCAAATATTAAGTAAAATAATATTCATACGCCTTCTCTGGTGCAGCCTGAGGGACAAGGGTCTCAGCAGTAACATCCTTCTTTTCACTGCATCGATCAATAGAGTCATTTTTATTAGAACAATTATAAAAATTAGAAACAGATGGATCAGTTATTTAGTATGTCAAAAAATCCTTAAGCTAGCTAGCTAAGCTATTACATGCAGCAAAAGAACTGCATCAAAAAGCTTCGGCTTCTGGTAACGTACCCTTGACTGCCGAATTTGGGATCCAGCGCAGGAGCATTTCCACCACAGCAAACCATTTTTCAAACTCTCGAAAAAAGATTTGAGACACAACTCTTAAAAGATAGAATATGGGATGGTCAATGTGCAGAACTAAAGCAGTAGCAACCAGCCTTGGGCCTAAGATTTATAGAGTTGAAAGTTGCATATCAACCGTCCACGTTTCAAGATCTTACATAATGTTTATCAACTTCGAATGCGGATTTGTCTCCTTGTCCTTTTTTCTCGCTTAACTGGGTCTTCCATTTTTTATTGGCGCATCTCTAGTGTTCTCTAGAGTGCACTACATCTTTGTTTCTTCACCGTCTGATGGCATCTAGGTGTTTCGGTTGAGGTGAGGGCATCAGAAGTTCAGAACTAATCGGATGGTTGAGGTGTTGGGTTGTGGACCCCATTAGCGATCTTGGGGCCATATGGCAATCAAGCTATCATTACGTATTGGCGTGTCAAATTAGTGGTTATGATTTTTGACTTTCATATCAACTTTGCATGAATTTGCGTTTCTAAATGCTTCTGCACCATTCTTGAGGATTTGTCGCCTATGAGTTTTAATTTTTTTAAATAAGATCCAATAATTTTTTAAGAAATTTATTTTATTATTATTTTTCTTAAATTTATTTGAAACGTCTTTTGTATCTATCACTAGAGATGGGTACACAAAATATGGGGAGAAATAGGCCCAACTGTAGTAAAAAAATTAAAAACCTTTCAAACGCCCACCGTGGGGCTCGAACCCACGACCACAAGGTTAAGAGCCTTGCGCTCTACCAACTGAGCTAGACGGGCTCTGTTGTTAACTCCTTGCAGATATTGAATTCAATACTTTCTGTATTCAATTGATAAAAATCAGTGCTGTTGTTGTTCTTTGGAAAGAATGAAGAACCATCATAAAAGTTATACAGGATGTTGATTTCAATTTTGCACTATACAAAGAGACCACCCTCTAAATCAAAATAAAGGGTCTAATAATAATACATGATTTCTTTTATTTACGGTGGAAAAAGAATAACTGACAAATTGCCAACTTTCCTTTCCTGTCCAAATTCACAAACTTTTTGAATATACAGAATATATTCCTTTTTTCTAACTATACAATATGTATGACTATAAACGAGATATGCTTCATTTTTCATATCTTCTTCTGTTTTCTATCTATGGTTTTGAATGAAACAACATTAATTACACAGTGAATCAAAAGACAATTTTATGTGTAAGGTAAAGAAGGAACATTGGGAGGAAAGCCGATCAGCCACAGGCTCTTTAAAAGATTGCTCCCTCACTCTTAAAAGTTCATCAAAGATTATGTCCTCCACCTCGGCCCCCATACACTCACTGTTGAATTGTAGGTTCATCCACTCAACTTTCTTCGCGAGATCTCTACTTGCTATATAGTCCAATGATTGATCACGTTCAGGTTCCATGCTTAAGTATGAGCTTATATTTTGCCGGACATCTTTAAGAACATGGTTATTTGCTGGCATTAGACGTATTGTTAATATCAAGTTATGTACTTCAATTTGATATTTTTATAACATCAATTAAGTTACAATTTTGATATTTTTTTTATTTTATGCGTAACGAAAAATCATAATTCACACTATAAGTAAAAACACATAAGATTAACACACTAATAAAGATAAAGAAAACAAACATAATCAACAAGACACAAAATATACGTAGTTTGACCTAAAATTGTCTATGTCCACGGAGGATCTATGATCTAACTTCTTATTATTAAAATAAATTACTAAGTATCTTCTTACATCATCAATGATCCCACAAGACCCCTTAGTATCTCCTATACAGACCTCTAAGTATGTACCCTTGATCACCATGACTCCTAAGACCTCTTAGTATCTCCTCATAAGAGATTTTTACGAGGAACACAAGAATAGTCCAAGCATCTAAGCCAAAAGGATCTATGGTGTTTCTCTTTTATTCACTCAAAGAACCTAAAGAAAAAACACTCCCCAAAGGTTACACCCTAGTGCACCACACACTTAGTGTCTACCTAGCTCCTCTATTATCTCTTATGATTACATCTTGAAACTTTAGATACTTGATCTTAAATAAATGGTTTACAAGTGTTTATATAGGGTGTATTTCATGCTTACTAACCCTATTTCTTGTTGGAGTAAGAGTCCACTTGTTTTGGAAGTCCAAAACTTCTCAAAACTCAAAATTCTGAATCAAAACGGACATCCTGATGTGTCTGAGCGCCGCAGTGCTGGCCCTTCTCGCGCCCATTGCCGCGGCGCTGAGGACCCAACGCTGCAGCGCTGGTCTTCTATGTTGAGCGCCGCGGCGCTGACAACTTCTCCCACGATTTCTTAGTTTCCTTTGAGTCTTCAAGTCCCATTTCACTTCCCCCTTCGTGTCCCACACGTCCTAGACTTCTCCATACGTATTCCACACGTTCTAGACTTCTTGTGACTCTCCACTTTGGTATTCATCTCAATTCTTGTCCAACCAAGATTGTTGAATCACTAATTTTCCAACAAACCCCTCCTTAATTCAAAATCTCTCTCCATGAAGCTAATCACCGTCACCCCTCCTTGACTAATGCTCACTAGCATTGTCTATAAGTCAAGTCCCAAACTTAACTAAGGCTCTTGCGACTACGGTCTCCAAAGATTCCTGAATGTGATGTCTAGAGTAGTTCAATGTTGTGATCTTCCATATCCCAAAGACACCATGACCATAACCCTTAATGGTGAAAACACATTCTCGTCATTGCTACTCTTTTCACACATTCTTGTTCGACCCCTGCCACAAAGTGATATATCAAAAACTGCTTTATGGTCTGTTTCAAATCAACAACCATATGTTGATCCCATTCTAAGCACTTTTCTACAAGCACATAGCCTCATTTTGTGCTTTATCACTCCCCCAATCCTTTTACTTCCCATTTAGTATTCCTTTCTTATGCCTTCTATGAATCTCCCTATTTCGATCTAGCAGTCCCGAGTCCTCTAAGTCTTTATGAGATGAGGAATCAAATCTCATACCTAGTCTCTCCCTTGTCTTTTTCACTATGTAGTCTCAATCTTATTCTACCAATCCCTATGACTTACCATAAGCCATATTACTCCAATTGGTAAATAACGATTCTCTATGACTCATATGAAAACACTACCCTAGATCTCAAAAATAGTTCATCCATCAGACACTTATTCCTCCAAAAGCTCTCATGCAATCAAGGTATTTGCCTAGTCATCCAAAAAACTTGCAAATCTACCTTCCTTTTATCTTTGTCTTTCTCTTAGGACTATCCATTTGAGTGCCCTAAACACCTTTTGGATCTGCTCTTCAATCTTGATTGTTCTTCTTTTTCCATCTCTATTTTGTGTCTAATCTGAATGATTCTTCTAACTATGACCTAGATGACGCCATCTTCTTAGTAGTCTCTTTTTTAAAAGTGAGCCTTACTCAAAAAATAAAACTCCTCAGTAAGGCCATCATCTTTTCCTCTTTTAGATAATCATCTTTCCTTATTGTTCTTTTCTTATATTTGTGAGTTCTCATGGTTGACAACCTTTACTCTGCAATCTGACACTGCTATTTATGCTCTGCAATCTGGACTTTAACCCATACTTTGATATCAGTGTGGACTTCAACTCAAGCTCTGATATCAGTTTGTTGTGGATATCAAGCCATACACTTTAATTTAACACCCCTATGGCATCAACTAAGCCACAACCTTGATACCCATTTTACTCTATGGGCAACAGAAAATCATAACTCACACCATAAGTAAGAACACATAAAATTAACACACCAATAAAGATAAAGAAAACAAACCTAATAAACAAGACATAAGATATACGTGGTTCGGCCCAAAATTGCCTACGTCTACGGAGAATCCATGATCCAGCTTCTTATTATTGAAATAGATCACTAAGTATCTTCTTACATCATCAATGATCCCACAAGACCCCTTAGTATCTCATAGAGACCTCTAAGTATGTACCATTGATCATCACGACTCCCTAAGACCTTTTAGTATCTCCTCATAAGAGATTTTTACAAGGAACACAAGAATAGTCCACACATCTAAGCCAAAAGGATCTATGGTGTTTCTCTTTTATTCACTCAAAGAACCTAAAGAAAAAACATTCTTTAAAGGTTACACCCTAGTGCACTACGCACTTAGTGCCTACCTAGCTCCTCTATTTTCTCTTATGGTTACATCTTGAAACCTTAGATGCTTGATCTTAAATAAAGGGTTTACAAGTGTTTATATAGGGTGTATTTCGTGCTTACTAACCCTATTCCTTGTTGGAGTAAGAGTCTACTTATTTTGAAAGTTCAAAACTTCCCAAAACTTGAAATCCCAAACCAAAACAGACATCCTGACGCGTCTAGGCGCCGCGGCGCTCATCCCTGGGCACCGCAGCGTTGGCCCTTCTAGCGCCCATCGCCGCAGCGCTGCGGCGCTGGTCTTCTGTGTTGAGCACCGCAGCGCTGGCTGCTTCTCCCGTGATTTCTTCACATCTTCAAGTCCCGTTTCACTTCTCCTTTTGTGTCCCACAAGTCTTAGACTTCTCCATATGTGTCCCACACGTTCTAGACTTCTTATAACTCTCTATTTTGGTATTCATCTCAATTCTTGTCCAACCAAGATTGTTGAATCACTAATTTTTCAACAGGACGAATGTGGCAAATGGAAGACAATGAATTGGGATAGTAGGGGTATGATCTCTCATGTCTCCATTAGTACTTCATTGATTAAATCAAATGAGAGCATGTAATTACAGTTTACGACCTTCATTTCTGGAACAGTTGGGATCAAGGAATATACAGCCTTCCGCTTCATATACAGAGGGAACAACAGGCTGGTTATCCGAATGCCATGTCCCAAAAGACTCAATCCTACTGAATCCAGACAGCTCCAATAAGCTTTTCACATAATCAAAGTTAGCTTTGTCTAATTTGCATTCACTTGAACATAAGGTATGTTAATGTGTACATGCTTGCTTGCAGATTGTACTTCACCATAGTCAGCGTTATGAGCCCCTATAAGGGCATCAATACTAGATCCATGTTGATAGCCAGTCAAACATTCCTATTCACCAGGTAATATGTATCTAAGTTTCTTTTCTGATTCTGCATCGTTACAACCAGCATCCATAAAGCATCAATTTCACACATTGAAACTCAAATATTAGTGAACAAGGCAAGCAAGCTAAGAATCAATTCAAAGAGAAAAACTAAATTAGCAACAGAACTGAATCAATGGTATTGCTTCATTGAAATGTTTATATTAACGCTCTGAAAGCTAAAATATCTTAGACTTAAACCTGAAATTATTTGTTCATCAGAGGATATAAAAATGAAGTGTATGACCTTTCAAGTCAGAGATAATTCAGTTAAAATAGTCGCAGTTGGTGCATCATCAGTAGAATATGTTTTGTTCTACATAGGTGCAGGTGATGTATTGTAAGGTAATGAAACAAGTTGTAAAGAAGATGCCTTTTGAAATCGAAAATTCTGCAGTGCTCTCTTTGACCTCCTTAAAATTGAAGTCAAGCACTGTGACACGGCTTGGTTCTGATCTTTAAGTAATTTTAGGTTCAATATCCCACTCGCTGTCTCCGTCCTTAGTGTTATAGGTTGGACGTTTGTCATTGACCCAAAAGACTAGTTTGTTAGGTAATGTTGCATACCCACTCTTATATACCTAAGATCCATCCAATTTCTATTCGATGTGGGACGTGGCATTCTCTCCCACCCAATCACGTGATGCTCTCGTCATGGTGTGGCCCAAACTCAATGACTAACCTGGCCTGTATTGCCCATCCCCCGGGATAGGGGACTCACTACCCACATAGCAATCTCTATTCGATGTGAGATGTGACATTCTTCCCCACTCAATCATGTGACGCTTTGTCACAGTGTGGCCTGAACTCAATGACTAACCTGGCCTGTATTGCCCATTCCCGGGGGATAGGAAACCCACTACTCACGTGACAATCTCTATTCGATGTAGGATGTAGCATTCTCCCCCACCCAATTACGTAATGCTCTAGTCACGGTGTGACCCAAACCCAATGACTAACCTGGCCTATATTGCCCATCCCCCGGGGATAGGGGACCCACTACCTATGTGGCAATCTCTATTGGGGCTCAAGACACAAGATTTTTAGGACCCACTTAGCCCCTATTGCCCATCCCCTTGGCAGTATGAGAGACCCACATCTCACATGACAATTTCTATTTGGGCGATTTTAGGGGCCCACATATAAATGAGAATTCGAATCTGTTCTGATACCACTTATCACGAGTCAGGTGCTTACTATTGATCTAAAAAACTAACCTGTTAGATAATGTTGTATACCCACTCTTATATACCTAAAATCCACTCAATTTCTATTTGATGTATCACGTGACACTAGTCATCAAGTTTCTTAACTCATCACTAAGTTCATCCACGTCTTGATTACCGTCTGCAATTGATGCTGATCCCGCTTGATCATCAGTACCTCCATCTGTTTCACTAATCTGAATCTGATCCAACTGCAAGCAGTTTTTTGAAACTATGGGAAGGTCTGTACTACTTTGTTCACCTAAACCATTTATGCTAACAGTTCCCTCGACAGGAGTCCTAGCTGGCATCTGAGAAGAGGAGGCATCAGAAAGATCCTCACTAAGATAAAAGTAAGATTTCAGCTCGGGTGGGGAGAAAATCCTTCCCAGAGATGCAGGAGTACTCATAGAAAGTGAAGCCGCATCTTCTCTTTTCTTAATTTTAACGTCTCAGAAATAGGCTATTTGGCTTCCCTGTTGAAACTAGACTCATACAATTGAATGTATCTATCAAGTGTTTCATTTACAGATGCTGCCCTTCTCATTTGGCGAAGTCTCTTGATAATAAGAGTAGTTTGATCACTCTTCATACCAGTGGGAGGACTGTCTTTATCATCATTCTTGAGGGAAGGATCCTTAAGCTAATCAAGAATTTCATTATTCAAGACTTTGGAGAACCCCTGGCTATGAGGAATTTCGTGAAGGACTCCATCCATGACAATTCGATGCCTTTCATTCTTGCTCTCTTTAATTGCATGTTTTATCTTCTGTCTGAGATCCTTGAAACGGTTAATCGCCACTTGGTTCCTAACAAGATCCTTTTAAGTGATTGACTGAACCTGAAGAAGAACCACTGGAAGTTTCAGCTACTACTTGATTTAGTTTAAGTCCATAGACCTTGTATTTAACAGTGGACAGTGGCATTGTTAATTTGTCACAATCTGTTGAATTTTGAACTTTAAGCTTCCGTTCTTCCTTTTCGGAAGACCTAATCACATCCTGCTTCTGCTTGAGCTTGTTTGGCACAAGAACTCTTCCACCTGATATGTCAGGTAAAGGGAAAGTTTCTAACCTAGTTAATCCCACTCTAGCACCGTCTGTTGATTGTGGAAATGATATGCCAGTGGAGAGCTTGGATGTTGCAGAACTTTTAAGAAGAAATCTTTGTTCGAATTGATTATATCTAGAACATCCAGAAGCTCCTTTGACTGACTAAGTGAAGCATCTGTGCTTAGGTCCTTTGAGTTTATCAACTTGTGTTAAAATTCTGGAGTAAATACAAAGTCTTGAAAGTAAAGCAATGGATAATTGGCTAAACTTTTATCTATGAAAAGAAAATGAAGAAGTAATCATTTATTCATTTAGTTGCTGAATATATACACGAGTTTCATAAGAAGATAAATACAAATCAATATTCAAACTAAAACAACTTATTCAAATTCAAATCCTACAAGTTAGGGGAATTTTATTCTCACTACAACTCTTTGACTGAGTCCATGAAATTCAAACTGAATTATAACTCTGAAAAATATCGAACTTCAACAACTTGTTCTCCCAGGAAGCTTGCATTGCATCTTCAGAGTTTTCTTGAAGAAGCATGTGATATTTTATTAGTTGCACCTCATGCTCTTCAACTTGGTTATGCCCCAAGTCATTCCTGGTAGGCATGATTTTGCTATCTTCACTTGTTTCTTCATCGGCAATTGGCTCTTCAAAGGACTTCTCTGAAAGTGAAGCCACTGAACTATTGGCGTCTTCATTGCTTTCGTCAGCCGTTCTGGAACTCACATCACTGAATGCTATTTCAGTAAATAAGTCCTTGTCTGAAGCTTGTAAATGGTGAATGGAATAAGTTCGAGTCAATTGTGGTGCAGTATAGGTTGAAGTTCGGTGATGTTGGCCTTTGTTGTTAGAGAACTCTTCCCCCAGTCAGAGATCTTAGTCGAGCTCTGACAAAGTTTTGTTGGGTGGATTGGGCTGTCTTACCTCCTCAACTGGAAAATTCAGAATATATACCACATTCATTTGTTTTCATCTCAACTTTCCATATCAAAAAGAGATTGCTACTTCTTAATTGATGCATTTTATATTCAATCTATTCTGCTCTAATTTGTTTGTCATTTAGTTTTTTATACAAACAAGAGATTGCTGCATCCTTGTTTATGATTTTACACGCAATCTACTGATCAAAATCCTAAATGAATACGGGGAACAAGAACCAAAGAACAAACTTAAATTGGTGTTGTTCTCCAATTGATGAGCATATAATTAGTGAAATTATGATCCATGTTAATCAAAATCACTTCCAAGAACTTACATTAGAGTTGTTCACTTGCTCAACACTGGTTTCTTGCAGTTTATCAGGATTAGAGACCTCCTTATGTCTTGGATTTCCATCCCCTGCAAGCAAGAAATTGGTAATTAACATTTATGCATTTTTGAGAATTAATTCTTTGGTACATATAACTAAATAGTAAACCACTAAAATTGTTGGGTTGGTCCCACCTAGGACATTTTTGACCAAGATCTATAGTATAAAAACAGAATCCAGTCCACCAACTGCTTTAAACAATTGAATAAATCAAATGCAGCAACAAATGAGCCCCCATTAGATAGTGCTAATGTTTTGCAGGATCACTCTTAACTTTCACCCATCAACAGTTTGGTGCTCATGATAACAATTAGCATGTTTCTACACCAAGAACTGATAATTATCAAATTCGTCACTAATTGTGAATCTGTTCGACTATAATGAGCTATATCAGACAGTATTGTACTGCTGGAGCAGCTAAAGAAGCAAGAAATTACAACAATTTGATGAGAATGACTATCTGAAAAGCAGCTAAAGAAGCAAGAAATTACAACAATTTGATGAGAATGACTATCTGAAAAGGTTTCAAGATAAATTATAGGTCGAGTTCCTCATCTTTGGCCTGTTTATGATCACCGTGCCTCCTGTGCGGTAGTCTTTTCTTCGCATAATGCCATTGAGGGTAATTAATTACATCAAGTATAACACCCCAAATGCATCTGGGATGACCACTTTGAATGGGAATGGAAGGAGGTTTCTTAAGTGAAGATAACCGACTTCAGCTACGAGCTTGTGAAACCTGAATGAAGATTACAAAGTAATATCAAGCTCAAGTGATCAAGGGATTGCTAGTATTGTCCAACACTGGATACATATGATCGAAATTAAAATGCTGCAGATTAGTGAAAATATGAAATTGTTAACGGTTTGTTGATGCAAAAAGACTACTAATTTTGACATCTAAGAAAGCTTTCATAGTAAAATGCATGAAATTATGGAAAAGCCTCATGTATTGAAAATAAATGGTGACTAACTATACGTTGACTATTTTAAAAAAAATAAGAGAATGGTTATGAGTAGGAGTTGGTATCGATTCGGTTGAATTAAAAAAATTAAATTAAAAATTTTTAATTTAATTTGATTTGGTTTTTAAGAGTAAAACCAACCGGTTCTATTTGAATAAAATTAAATAATTTTATCAATTTTTAATTCAATTCGACTCAAATTGAAAAGAACCAATTTTATTTTTTAAAAAACTTCTCAAAACAGTATGTTTTGAGAAAAAAAAAATTTAAAAAGCCCAATGCAGTATTTTGGAGCTGTCCAAAATGTTGACTTGTTGGTTTATCGCAACAACCACCGAGCTGTGTGAATTTTTAAAATTATTATTAATTAATATATTTTTATTTTTATTTTTTCTCTTAGAAGGAGAAAGTTTGAATTCAATTAGTGAAGTGGAGATAGGAACGAGCATTTTTGGATGAAAATTAATTAAAAAGAAAGTTGATTGAGTTTCACTTTAATTTTTATTTCTGAAAATTAATCCATTTGGTTCAATTTGTAGTCAAAAAAATAAAATTAAAATAGAAAAAATTAAAAATTAAACAAAACTAAATTAGTTTAATTTGTTAGAGAATCAATTGTGTGAAATTGATTAATTCGAAACCGTGTATGTTTGGTTCAATGGTAACACAACAAACATTTTTACTTGGTTTAGACTGTAAATTGTAATATAATAAATGAAGATTAGATGATTTAATTTGTAAAATCTTTAGAAATGATGTATAAAAACTCAAGATTGACTTACACTCACTAAAATAAAAGTAAAAATTAATTCTGAAAAACTAAAAACAGTGAAGAGAGAAATAAATTCAAAAATTAAAAACAGTGGAGAGAGAAATCAATTATAACTCTATCATTGGATTTTAATTTTTTTTAATGTTAAGGTAAAAAAATAATTAGAATTTGATGTTTCTTAATTTCAATTATCTTTATGATAATTCATTATAATTTGAATTTTTTTCAATTGTTTTTTTTATAGCTATTTTACAAATTTTTTGGTGGACTTGGAACTTGAAAATTGGAAAGTTGAAGATGATGAGATGATAGACTTTTAATTTGTTTTTGTAATATTTTTCGAACGATAGATTCTTAAATTTATTCTCTATGTTTCGTACTTATTGTTAATTAAAACGTGTTATAAAAATTGGATTGTGGATGATGGAGTTAATTTTGACAACCGATGATTGATATTAAAATTGGAAGTGTTTTATTCAATTTCGAGTTTTATAAATATGAGAATGTTCGTATTTTAGGAGAGATTTTGTCATATCTTTTTAATTGGTTGATAAATAATAGATTTAAAAAATTAAATTATTTGATTTATACTATGAATATAAATTAATCAAAATTAAATCTTGCATAATTAAAATTTAATTGAATCTTCCACAATTGAAATTTAATTGGATATTTGACATAACATAGATTAATTTAAATTAACTGAAATTTAATTGAATATTGGATATAATTTTAATTAATTTAATTGATTTATCACATGAATAATACAAATTAATTGAAATTGAAATCAAATTCTTGTACAAATGAATTATAATTTTAATTAATTTAATTAAACTAATTGATTTGTCTCATGAAAATACAAACTAATTAAAAATGAAATTGAATCCTTGTACAATTGAATTATAATTTTAATTGATTCAATTAAATTAATCAATTTATCCATGAATAATATAAATTAATTGAAATTGAAATCGAATCCTTATACAATTGAATTATAATTTCAATTTTAGTCTATTGAATTATTTAATTTATCCTATAAATAATACAAATTAATTGAGAATGAAATTGAATCCTTGTACAATTGAATTAATTAATTTATCTATGAATAATATAAAATAATTGAAAATAAAATCGTATCCTTATACAATTAAATTATAATTTCAATTTAGTCAATTGAATTATTTAGTTTATCTCATAAATAATATAAATTAATTGAAATTAAAATCAAATCCTTATACAATTGAATTATAATTTTAATTAATTCAATAGGCTTAATTGATTTATCCCATGAGTAATAAAATTAATTGAAAATAAAATCAAATTCTTATACAATTGACTTATAATTTCAATTAATTCAATTGAATTAATTAATTTATCTATGAATAATACAAATTAATAGAAAATAAAACCGAATCTTTATACAATTGAATTATAATTTCAATTTAGTCAATTGAATTATTTAATTTATATCATAAATAATATAAATTAATTAAAATTAAAATTGAATCCTTGTATGATTGAATTATAATTTTAATTAATTCAATAAAATTAATTGATTTATCCCATAAATAATACAAATTAATTAAAAATAAAATTGAATCATTGTATAGTTGAATTATAATTTCAATTTAGTCAATAGAATTATTTAATTTATCTCATGATTAATACAAATTAATTGAAACTAAAATCGAATCCTTGTTCAATTAAATTATAATTTCAATTAATTCAATTAAATTCTTTAATTTACTTCATGAATGATACAAATTAATTAATTATTGTATAATTGAGTCATTGTACAGTTGAATTGTCACGCCCCAGACTCAAAAAATTCGATACATAACATAACTTATATTTATTCAATAATATTTAAACATTCATTTTAATTTCTTTCAGAATTATAACAATTGAATTATGACTGGGACAATTAGTAAACCGGAGATACGCAGAGTTTTCTCAGAGATTAACACTCTACTACGTCACCAGTAGCAACTTTGTTACCGGAAGCCCAAAGTATATTCATTATAAATTCTTACTTAAAATCAATCCATAACCACACGTGGTGAAAGTTAAACTAAATCCAATCACACACAATAAAATAATACATAAGTATTTATTTAATAGAGACACATCAAATATCTTATTCCACATGTCCCCAAATAAAACACTCAGTAACCGCAATTTAAGGAACCCAAGGAACAGCAGAAGTCTTACCAAATCCGCTAAGCACACATATACCTTATTTACCTAAAATCACCATAAACTATAATAAGTATAAAACTCAGTAAGCATACTAGTTTTTTATATATCAAATACAAATACATATATGTACACAATGCATATGTATGATATGTTGTGATCAATTAAAATCATAATCTTAACAAATCACATGTCATTTAAGCGCTTACACATTCTTTCAAAACATATTACAGGAATATTATCACTCAACTACTACTTAGTAGGACTTACACATCACATATCACATAATGAGCCAAATTTCACTCGTAAGTGACATACCGTATGAGAGGAATAGTACAAGTGAGATTTAAATTACACATATATAATGCTCAAGCCCAAAGGTAAGAGCCAAACCCTCACCCTGATCATCGGTGAGTCTTCTCACATGCATCAATACGCCACCACACGAATGTGATGACTTAATCTTCCTTTAGGTACCAATAAGATCCTCCCTATATACGGAACATATAACATATACCAATCCCGAAAGAAAAGCCACATATAAAGGCTGCACAAATCACATAAGATGCCTACTAAGTCAACAGTGAGTTCAAACATTCTCAAAACACAAAATATTTCTCATAGACATATTACACTTCAAAGCTTTCTTTGTTAAACACATTTTATTTTGAAAGCTCACTTTCAAAAACACATGTATGTCCATGCTCAATGTCAATGCTCACATTCATAAACATATGTCTTTCACATTTCATATCAAATACACTTTGGCATAACATAAACATATTTCTAAGCACATTTACAAAATCATACATAGATAATTACTATGCTTATTGTGATTTCAGTAAAAGTCTAGTATACTTACCTCTTAGTACTTACAGCTACAAGGCTTAAATCTCCTTAACCTATCAATGGAGATCAATCCTTTCATAAGCCTCACAATTCACACAAAATACTTTAAATAGCTTACAAAATTATACACAATGCATTTATCACATCAAATTGGTCTAAATACTTGGTTTCTCAAAATCTGTCATTCTGACCACTTACACTTAACAAAATTTTCTAATACATCAAATAATGTCCAATTACTCCAAAATCAGAATGTATCATTCTTGACTCATATATCCTTCCTATAGATAAATATTATAACAAAAGTCCTACACAATCCATTCTATACACACCATCGAATCTAAACTACTAACCTGACAGGATCAAGATACTTATTGAACAGTATTCAATCTCCTAATTTTATAAAATCATATACTACTTCAAAAATTATAACACTATCACAGAAATACTCTTGACATATATCCCAATCCATGATAAATATTTCACTTCAAAATAACTGCCAAAAGTATTTTAAAACTATTTTATTCTATAGCTTTAAAAATCTGTTAATCAAATACTGCAATATGCTGATACACTTTAGAAAATCATAACACTTCAACACATTTATCTAAATTCTCAATTTCGAGTATATCATATTAGACATATAAACTTATCATATTCTAAAAATTAGTAATTTGTTAAAATCATTCAGTAGGACAAAAATTATTTGTCACTGTATCATACTATTCATACAGAAAATTTTCAGAATTTCATGGTCATTTTGGTAAATTCACAAAAAATTTAATTTCTAGAATTTTGAATCGATTTAAAGTATCAGATGATCCTAAACATGTCTAATTTCATATACTAAAAATTAAAAATCAGAATCGAATCACAACAATTTATAAAATTACTGGATCAAGAGACTATCAAGCAGCAATTCCACAATTCATCATGATTTATCAAGCTATCTTATAGATCATCACCAATTCTCAGAAGATTTTACGAAATACACATCAAATCCTCAATTATACATATTTCCAGAAATCAAAACTTAAAGGAATTAACTTAATTAATACCAATAAATTGAGAAATATGTGTGATATACCTCTTAAAATCCAAAATTTCAATTTCTTATTCTTCTCTTTCTCTCCCCTTTCTTTCTCTCTTTTCTCACTCTAAAAGGGATAGCTCGACCCAAAAGAGTGAATTAGGGTTTCAAAAGTGTATTTTTATACTAAGAGGCTAATTTTTGGTATTTATGAATTTGCCCCTAAAACTTTCAAAATATTATAATTTGATCCCTAAAATAAATTTAAAGTCTTGCAATTAAACCCAATGCTAATAGTATGACCTTAACCTATACAAATACTACTAATAACAATACATAAATCAAGTATCATCCACATACAAATAAAATACGTATATTTATACATATATAAATACTTATTCTTACTGGTTGTGGATACTAGTTACTACATGAATTATAATGTCAATTTAGTCAGTTGAATTATTTAATTTATTCTATGAATAATACAAATTAATTGAAATTAAAATTGAATCATTGTACAATTGAATTATCTAATTTATCCTATGAATAATACAAATTAATTGAAAATGAAATCGAATCCTTGTACAATTGAATTATAATTTTAATTAATTCAATTGAATTAATTGATTTATCTAATGAATAATACAAATGAATTCAACATGAAATCGAATCCTTGTATAATTGGATTATAATTTTAAATAATTCAATTGAATTAATTAATTTATCCCATGAATAATACAAATTATTTCAAAATGAAATCGAATCCTTGTATAACAGAATTATAATTTCAATTAATTCAATTAAATTAATTGATTTGCCCCTTGAATAATAGAAATTAATTGAAAATGAAATTGATTTCTTGTACAATAGAATTATAATTTTAATTTAGTCAATTGTAATTTGTCCCATGAATAATACAAATTAATTGAAATTGAAGTTAAATTCTTGTACAATTGAATTATAATTTCAATTAATTCAATTGAATTCTTTAATTTATCTCATAATTTACCTCATGAATAATACAAATTAATTGATTATTGTACAATCAAATTCTTTACAATTGAATTATAATTTCAATTTAGTCAATTGAATTATTTAACTTATCCCATTGATAATAAAAATTAATTGAAATTAAAATTTAATATTTATACAATTGAGTTATAATTTTAATATCAATTAAATTATTTACTTTGTCACATGAATAATAAAAATTAATTGAAAATGAAATCGAATTCTTATACAGTTGAATTATAATTTCAGTTAATTCAATTGAATTAATTGATTTATCGCATAAAAAATACAAATTAATTGAAAATCAAATCAAATCATTCTACAATTGAATTCTTTAATTCATCCCATGAATAATACAAGTTAATTGAATATTGCAGAATCGAACCCTTGTACAATTGAATTATAATTTAATTTATCACATAATATTAATTAATAAAAATTATAAATTAAATATTACATAATTAAAATTTAATTTTAATTAATTGAAGTACAACATTGAATTTTAATTTTAATTTACTCAATTTGAAAATTTTATCATGAAGATAAATTAACTAAAAATTAAATTAAATTAAATTAAATTAATTGGTGTAAATATTAAAAATATTACCATTAAAAATTAATTATAACACATAATTAAAATTTATTTAGGCCCAAAATATTAAATAAATTTGACATTAAACCCAAGTAACCCAAACTCAAAAAGCCTAAACTCTGCTATGTATGTAAAAAAAGTTCAAGCCCATAAACTTCACTAAAAAATTTATGATCTATGTAAGTCTAGCTTGGCTCCATCTCTTTTATGATCCTCAATTATCCAACTCTTACCAATCTAGTCTTCTGGATCATCAAATGAATAATAATCATAGATATAATTTAGTAATAATTATTATTATTTTTTTACTAATATTACATTTTTGAGTTTGAAATTCTTTTAAAATAGTAAAAGAATATACAACAATCAAAATATTACATATACAAACTTTTATATAATTTTACTTTTGTATAAACTAAGGTGGGAGTAAAATAATATAGAAGTAACCATATAAATGTTAAAGAAATTTAAGAAAAAAATATATAAACATGTGATAATACTATCATTATTATTTTGATTAAAAAGAGGTTACATAAAAAAATATACAAGTTAAAAAAAAAAAACAGCTACTAATCGAATGGATTATAGCTTTTTTGTTTTGTTTTTTGTTTTTTTTACAAGGGGAGACTCTAATCTCCTGCACAATAAATAGGGTATTTTTTATTAAAAAAAAAATTAAAGGCAACTTAACTCTTATGGTGTCTAAAAACTTTTGGTGGGTTATAATGAATCCGATCAAGTAATGGTCCGGTAGAGTCTTGACTTAACTAGTGTTATATTTATAGAAAATCATCATACTAAATCTAATTTAATTAGCCTCTAAGAATCTTAATAGATCGTTGACCCAAATATCTAAAAGAAACCCTTAATCTAAATACAAAAAAATACAAAATACAAAATACAAAATGATGTGTAATATTATGTAATGTGAGCTTTTCGGATAGTTTGATAAACCTAATTTATATTTTTGAGATTTTTTCTATCATAGCAAGAATAATTAGAAATGATAAAATAACCTGCCAATCTACTAGAACTCGCTCGTATTGAAAAATATTTGATAAAACTTTAAGTAAGTTTAGGTTCGGTTTGATATACAAAATTTAAATTTATAATAAATTTGAAACAGATATAATTTTAGTGAAATATATTGTGGATACTCATTAGAGTATTCATAGATATTTATAATTATATATTTTTTTAAAAGAAAATTAAACGACATCACTTTGATTGTAACTCCAAATAAATAATTAAAATAATATTTTTTACCTCTTTTTTAATCTATCATTTATTCTCAGTTTATTTATTACACAAATGTTGTCCTTTCAACTTTGTCATTTATGATTCTTTATTCTCACAAACTCGTCAAATATTTATTTGATTATCAAATAACATGTTTCAATTACTCTTTAATCATTATCTCACTGATATTACATTATTTAAATAAATAATCTAAATATTTTAAGAGAGATAGGTTAAATTTTTCTGTTTATTTTCTTTGTATGATGGAGATTAATAATTATTTTATTTAATATTTATTATTTATTTTCTTCACAAGATGGATATTAATAACTATTTTATTTTACTTTTTTACTCTTTTAATATTTAATATGTTATTGGTTTAGTTAATTAGCAAATTAACTTGTCTTAAAATTGTAATATAGTAATATAAATTTATTTACAAAACGAGCTTTTAAGTCTTAAATCAAGCTTAAGAAAAATTATTTTTATTTAATTTGGTTACTTTTTAATTGTGTTATCTAACGTTTATCTTAACTATTTATGAATTATTTTTATTAATTTTAACTTAAAAATGAGTTTAACTTTAATAAAAAGATTTTTCTTGAACTTAAATTTGTGATATGATTTTTATTATTTTATTTTATTAATTTTTTAAGATTAATATTTTAATTATATATTTTTATTACATTAATTTATAATCTACTTAAAATCGATAAATAACCCGTTATGAGTTTAATAAAGAATATATATTTGTTAGAACATGTTTAATAATAAAATTTTAAATTCTATACGAATTTGAAAAGAATTTACTATTTCAATTTTGATGTAAATATAAATATAAATTTAAAAATATCCATATCCAATCTGATGTAATCCCTAAAAATAACTTTATCCCTATTGAATATAACACATTAAGTCCCTTATGCCCAAGGTATCTGTGGTCACATAAAGGGGCTGAGAATAAGAACCTGAAAAAAGCTAAAGGGCAGAGAGGGTCAACTACATGAAAAGCATTTAAATTAAAAAAAAAAAAAGAAACAGAAATATACCTTTGGTGCAAAACCTACCCATAATGGAAAAGGGAGTTAGCACAAAAAAGGAAAGACACCAAAATCAGAATATATTTGACACCAAACCAACCAAGACATGACACCATTTCTTTCAAATATTAAATAAAAGGAAACAAAATGAATTGCATCATCTGGTTAATTGAAATGGTTTTAATTCTTTTCGGAAAGAATTTGGGTAGATTTTTTTATTTTAAATATAGAGTCTTATGTCGTAAGATTTAATTTGTATTAATTTTCACAAAAATTTTTTTTAATATGAGAGATAAGGGATAAAAAGGAGTCCGACGTTTCTCGTTTTTTCTTGAAGAACTTTAGTAGGAATAAAATTCTTATTATCGATATTCTCTTTACTTTCAAAATACGAATAGGAGAATTCTTGAAATATTTGTTTAATTTGCATCCGGATCATAAATGTTTGGAATCTATATTATGTAAGGAGACATTGCTTTTACTAATTCAAATTGAAGGGTGATATAAAATCGACATATTTTTGACATCATATTGATAGTTAGCGCATTTCATCGGGTCCGGGTAGAGACCAAAGGTCTTGAGCGACCGATTCGGCAGAACAACTCAAAAGATAAAGAAGTATCGTTAATTTCCTCCTATCTGATAGAAAAGGATCCCATGATCCTGAACCGATCTTACTTGGGATTGCAAATCTCAAGTTTGTCTATGAAGAGCAGATCTAATTGTATTAGTGTCTAGAATTGATTTCTTCTGTGTAATACTAATCAATAGGGCCTCATTAGTAAGTGCTACAAGATCTCGTGCACGGGAAAAAATAGAGATGTCTTCTACGTTACCCATAATATGTGGAAGTATCGAGGTAATTTCATAGAGTCATTTGGTCTGAATGCTACATGAAGAACATAAACCACAGGACCCTTTACATGTAAGACCTATTGCTCAAGCAATTTGGGATCTACACTCATATTCCAAAAATACAGAAACAAAAAAATTTCACGATCAAATTACCAACCAACTAAAATCAAAATCAAAATCCAAGCTTTTAAATAAGCATTAGCATTTAGGTCTCAGTCACTATCATCAATATCGATATCAATAAAAAAACCTTTAGGCTTGTTATCTAAGAATTTGTTCAAAAATACTGTAATGAAAGGAACATAAGAGTTTGTCGCTAGGTATTTGATCAAATAGGAGCGTTCATACTATGAGCATAGTATGATGGCAGTCGGGCAAGTATGCCCCCACGTCTAGCGGTTCAGGACATCTCTCTTTTCTAAGAGGTGGAATAGAATAACCCGGTTGAAGCGTAATGATCATACGTCTGTAATGCATTGTATGTTCCATAATAGACTCCATTCTTTCTCAAATTTTGCACATATAATACATGTTCCTTTTATTTCTCCAAACAAAGCTCTTCGCATCGCAATGCCTATTGTGTCAACTTGCCCTTTCATTGTCTACGAACAAAGAAGTTATAAATAATACAACTATGAATATCATGGAGAGTTCCTCTTTATTTTTAATGGAGATAAATATATTGTTAAACAATTAGATTGTTATTACAAGTACAATTTTAAAAAAAAATATTAGTATCGATGTTAGTATTAAAAATAAAAAAGGAAAAAAAAAAGATGAATTGAAAAATTAAAATAGAATAAAAAGGTTGGGGTTGGGTTTGGCGTGAAGGAAAGAGAGAAATGAAAGATACTGGTTACACGTTGAAATGAAATTGTATTTTCAAGGGCGGCACTGATTTTAATTTAAAACAAATAGTAAAGAGGGCATTTCAAATTTCAATTTTGTCCGATTATTTTCATGACAAGTATTGGATACAGTTTGTGATTTGGTAAAATAAGGTCAGATTACATTTGAGAAATAAAAAAACAAGAGAATGAGATATTGGGTATCATCATCGGCAGTAATTAAATCAATTAAATTATAAAGTCAAGTTCTTGCAAACCATGTGGGATGCAAATAAATCCTGACCTTTTTTTTTTTTTTTTGTGGCCTTCGGAAGAATAATCTTCTCGATTTTTTCAATAACTTAATTGAAATCGGGACAATAACATCTAAGCCCTATTTTTTTTTTTTCTTTTAATGCTTTCTTAAATCAAGATATGATTTCTTCATTTATATCACTAAGTCCCTAATCTAACCTTAGGGCGTAGTTGAAATAACTAAAATACTTTTTCACGATAAAAGTTCAGTATCATAGCCGTAGGCCTACTTTGTCATTTAAGTAAGGTTAAGAACCTATTTAATATAAATCGTTAGACCTTTTACTTATTCTAATACTATTTGTTGATAACTTAGTATCTTAAAATTCTATCACATGCTTGCCGAAGATTTTGTTAATAGGTAAATAAGAATAAATAAAAAATCAGACACACAATAAAAATAAATAATTACACATAAGACACAAGAATTATGTAATTTCGTAATTGCCAATTGTTTATTATGGATCACAAAATTATAACTTCTTTAATTGTTCAAATCACAAAGATCTCTCACGAGATATTATCAAAAAAGACAATAGTAAAACGAGCTTCAAAGGGATCAATTAGCATTCTCTTGTACATATAATACCCAGGTGTTTATTATACGGCACTCTCTTGTGTACTCGGTATTTAAGCGCTCTCTATTCTTTCTCTTGTTATTTCTTCAATGCTTGACTAATTTAATGGCTTTACAATAGTTTATATAAACTGTAAAACATTCCTAAAAATTTTATATTTTGTTAGAATAGGAGTCCACGTGTAAGAAAATATAAAACTTGTTAGGGTTGGTGCTTACGTGCCATCTCTGAATGTACATATACTTGTATATTTATACAAGTATACATTCTCATTAAATTGTTAATACCCATTAATATGGTACTATATATGTAACGTTACAGACATTGTACGTTACAGATATGATTTTGAGTCATAAATCATTGATAAATACAAAAGAAATGCATGACTAGCTCTAATGAAAAAGGTAATTCAAATATGACTGACTTCTTTAGCTAAGTATGAAATATTTGGACATGTCGTCCAGACACCTGAAGATGTCAAATACATAGATATAAATTAATTTTTGTATGAAAATATAATAAAAATAATAAGGTCATTAGATATAAAAACAAAGCTTATTGATTAAAGTTTATCGTAGAAACTTAGGGTTGATTGTGATGAAACTTATTCTCCTATAATGAACACAATTACATTTTGAGTTTTAATAAGTTTGAGAGTCTTATAAAAATTTGATATGTGTTTTATAGATATAGTGACAACTTATCTGTATAGGTCACTTGACATAAATATTCACATAAAAATTCTTGAAGGATTAAACATGCCTGAAGCATGTAATTATAATTCGTATTCAATCAAGTGACAAAAGATCTTTGTAATAATCAAAAGAATATGGGCGTATGTGATAGAACTATCTAAATGAATATTCAATAAGAAAATACCTAATATGCCCGTGTGTATTTATAAAGAAATCAGATTCTGAGTTTGTCATTATAGCTATACATGTGAATGACATAAATCTGATTAAGATTCGTGAAGAGCTCTTAAAGATTGTAAAATACTTAAAAGAGAATTGAAAATGAAAAACTTGGGGAAGATTAATTATCTCGGCCTGCAGATCGAGCATAAATTAAATATAATTTTTATCCATTGATCTATCAATACTGAAAAGATTCTAAAAAGATTCAATATATATAAAGTTCATTCATTAAATAGACCCATAATTATTCGGTCTCTTGATTCTAAAAAGGATCTATGTCGTTTAAAGACGATGATAAGAAAAATATTTGGTCTAAAAGTACCATATCTTAATGTAATTGATGCTTTATTATATCTAGCCTAATGCACCAGACCTAATATAGCTTTTGCAATAAAGTTATTGATGTTGAGAATTTATTTGATCCTTAAAAAGCTCCCTGACATGAGGGATATATTTACAATAATCTTATGGTGACTCACAAAGTATTATTTTGTTGCCACCTTCTCTAATTGCCCTGGGATTCTAACATTACACGAAGTTAGCAGGGGATGGATATGGCTATAATCTATCATTCGTCACATCTAGAGTACATACAACCTATCTTCTGTAATAAATATTTCAACTATAATATATGAAGAAAATGTTTCATGTATTGCTTAAGTTAGAGACAGATATATCAAAGGAGATAAAACTAAACATATTTCTCCAAAATTCTTTTATACTCATGAGTTGCAGCAAAGCAAGATAATTGATGTTTAACAAATATGTTCCACCGATAATTTTACAGATCTATTCACCAAATCTCTATCAATGTTAACTTTTGATAAATTAGTTCACAAAATTGGTATGTGCCGGATCAACAAATTGTCAAATTAATAGATGTTACTTTGAGGGGGAGCATTTAATCAAAGACAACACATTCTTCCAGAAGAAGAATTACATCAGCTACAAACATACACTACTCTTTTTTTCTTCGACCAGATTTTATCTCACTAAATTTTACTGGTAAGGTTTTTAATAAAGCAGTCTTGAAACACGTTCACTACTACTATACATTATAGAGTTGTATTTTCTTTCACTTAATTTTTGTCCTACTTATTTTTTTTTTAGTAAATACAAAATACAACTAAAGTAGTGGAATTGAAGAAGGAGTGTTGTAAATCGGTTATGTAAGGCAATGAGGATGGGCATTTGGGTAAATTTTACCCTCCTCATTTACCTATAAATATGTGTACAGCCCCTTTGTAACTCGTTCACTTCCAATACTTACTAAATTTCTATAATACTTTTTAGGTATTTTTATATGAATTATCTTTAACTCTTGCTTTTATTATTCATTTTAAAACAGGGTTTTAATTGTTTTAAGAAGCAGACTATAAACAGTTATTATTCTTGTTAATAAGACTTGCAGTGTCGGTTACTTCATCTAATTTTGTTAATATATTTTTTAAAAATTTTCGGGCAGTGAATTAGATTTAACTTAATGATTTAGAAACTGGTCAAATGTGGTGTTACTTCTGATTCAAAAACCTTGGCTGTGAACCTATGATTAGAGAGAGAGCGGGGAGTGAGCGTGGGTGTGAGAAATTTAAAATGAAGTTGAGCTGGTCTCTTAACACGCACAATCACTTGCTAATAAAGTTAGCAGTTGCCATTTTCATGATGGGTATTGCTTTTAGGCTCTTCGTTTTTTTAGTCCAAAGAGCTTCCAACGCCTGATTTAGTGAGGTGGCGGCAGAAGCAAACCCACTCGCTGTTTTCATTATTGATGTTTTAGAATATGAAGATCAGGATCAAATGCCTCAAAAGGGTAATTAAAATTTTGCTCCTTCCAATGGGGTTTTGTTTTTGTTTTTGCTATTTTTGTTATGTTTCTTCTATTTTAAGTATTATCATGGTAAAAGGGTATAATAGTCAAATCAATTCTATTATTAAAGGTAATTTAATTATTTCATTTACAATAATATATAATTTGTTAACTTTAACAAAATATTTTCAAAAGAATATTGGTGAATTTTTTTTAATATTTTGAATAGAATAAAAAATTAATGAGTATTTTTATAATTAAATCTTATTTTTAAAAACATTCATAATAACATTCCTTTTAAAAAAAAAAATTCTTTCTGACAGAAAATTAAAAAAGAATCTTGTGACAACTCAAAGTCCGGAGCTTGTTGGTACTATATATGGCAAAAAAGATGGCGAGCGAAAGGAAATTAATATGTAGGATTTGGTGCAAGTAGAGCAATCAGAAATGCATCCCTTATGATAACAATTTGATTTTTGTTTTGGAAGCTTAATTAAAATCATAGTTTATAAGGCAATGACTTCAGATGGACCAAAATAAACTATTCCATGTCATTCACCGGCGCAAACCCATTTCAAATTCTGAGTATCACTACAAAAAAGCTGACTTCATATGAACCAAAATGAAAAACACTCGGCTCTGTTCTATGTATATTCTTCTTCTTTTTTTTTTTTGTTTCGGATAATAATTCATATCAGTGTCTTCGAGCAAGGCTTAATGACGTAGTATTTGACACAGTTGTTGAGAATAAATGTGTTGCAAAATAACACTTAAACGAGAAAATACAAACAATATACAAACTAACTACAAAATTACAGTAAAGATCAACACTAAAAATTTAAGTGGTTCAATTTTAAAATGAAACCTATATTTATTGAGCTCAGAACAGAAATAAATCAATTATCAAGACAAATATTACAACCTAAGAGTGATTTCTCACTTATACAACCTACAGATTACAAGTAGATAACAAGATTACACACAATGGCTAGAAACCCTAAGAATAAGAACGAGGGAGAAAGCTTGAAGACTTAATATAGAAAACTCTCGAACTAAAAAATGAGAATACACATTTTGGGGTTAAACAAACATGTATATATATATATTGAAGTAAAAACAACATCGTTCTATATTGCTCCTAAAAATGGTGTGTTTCACTTCCGCTTTTAGTCACATTTCAACTAGGTCCTTGGTAATTTTTCTTATTCACTTTGGAACCACAATTCTTCCAACATTCTTCACCTTGGTTACAACAATGAATATCTATTCAACTTAATAATGAATTTTTTCTCTATTCGTCTTAGCTCACTACCTGATGAATATCTATCCATTTTTTAGATGAAGCAAGTTCAAACTGTATCTAAACTTGCTTACTGGTAATACTTTTGTACCTATATTTGCTGGATTTTCCTCGGCTAGAATTTTCTTAAGTTGAATCTACCCTTTAAATATCTCAGATAAAGTGATACTTCACCTAAATATATTTGGTTCTCTCATGAAATACTGAATTTTTACTGAGGTGAATGACACTTTGATTATCTGTAAATATAGTAACAGGTTTTGTTAGTAAACCAATCTCATTTAACAAGTTTTGTAACCAAATACTCAATTTTACCGCCTTGGTAACAGCCATATATTCAACTTTGATTATCAGTAAATACAGTAACAGGTTCTGTTAGTAAATCAATCTCATTTAACAAGTTTTGTAACCAAATACCCAATTTTACCGCCTTGCTAACAGCCACATATTCAACTTTAGTACTAAATAAAGCAACCAAAGATTGCAATTAAGCTTTCCAACTGATGCAATTCCCACACTGTGTAAACATATAAGCTGTAGTTGATCTTTTTGTGTCTCTATCACCTACAAAATCAGAGTCAACATAGACAAAAAAATTTAAACCATTCTCATGTCATCCATATACTAATTCATACTCTCTTGTACCATTTAGGTATCTCAGCAACCATTTTATCCATGTCCAATGTTCCTTTCCAGGATTGAACATATACCTGCTTAAAACTCTTATTGAAAAAGTAAGGTCAGGTCTGCTACATATCATAGCATACATAATAGAACCAACTAAATTTGAATATGGTATTTTAGACATTTCATCCTTTTCAACTTTTGTAATAGGACATTGATCTTTAGAAAATTTAAAATAGCATCTTGAGGTATATTAACGAATTTTGAATCATTCATGGCAAACCTAGTTAACACTTTTCATATATACTATTTCTGAGACAGTATTAACTTATTTTTGGACCTTATTCTGAAAATATCTTTTCCTATTATTTTCTTAGCCTCCCCTAGATCTTTCATGTCAAATTCTCCTTTAAGAAGAATTTTTAATTTCTTGAGTTCATGTTTTCTAGGACCAGTCAATAACATGTCATCAATATATAATAAAAGAAATATCTGTGATTCACTGCCTAAATCTTTAAAATAAAAATAGTAATCATAACTACTTCTTTTAAAATCAGATTTAATTATAAATGTATCAAACTTTTTATACCATTGTCTAGAGTTTGTTTAAGTCTATAAAGTAATTTTTTTCAAAAGAAAAATCAAGTCGTCTTTACTTTTATCCTTAAAGCGCTCAAGTTGTTTCATATAAATTGTCTCCTCAAGATCACCCTATAAAAATACAATTTTTACATTTAACTATTCAAGTTCCTGATTAAAATATGCTATCAAAGATAAAACAATTCTAATTGTTGTATACTTCACAATAGGAGAAAAAATTTCAATAAAGTCAATTCCCTCTTTTTAAGAGAACCCCCTAGCAACTAGTCTTGCTTTAAAAGTGATAAGGTTAAGAGAATGCCATCTATCTTTAATCTTAAAAATCCATTTATTGTCTGCTATCTTTTCATTTGTGGGTTTCTGTACTAATGTCCATGTGTTATTCTTTTATAGGGACTTAAGTTCTTCAATCATAGCATTTTTCCATTCTCTAGTATATTTATTATTCATAGCCTCAATATAGTTTAATGGTTCTAATTCATCAATTTCTTAAGTAGACAATAAAGCAAAAGCGGTTAAATCATATGAAGAAAATTTAGAGGGTAACTTTACCTCCCTCCTTACTTTGTCTCTAGCAAGTTTGTAATTTTCCAGAGACTATTCAGGGTTATTAATTTGATTTTCTTCATTTGTCTATTCTACTTCTTGTTTTATATCAACGTTATTTGATGAATTTTGGCCATCTTGTCCATCTGGTTTAGGTGGCTTCACCTCAATTTGAAGTTTTTCTAAAGTTGGACTCGAAGGATTTTGTTGCTGACTTGTAATGCCTACACTTTCTTGATTCTTTTTCAAACAAGGCATATCAAGCTGATTAAAATTAACATCCCTGCTAATTATGACTTTAACACCATTAACTTATTTATTCCATAGTCTATAACCCTTCACACCTACAAGGTAACCAAGAAATACACATTTAATTGACCTAGGTTTTAATTTATCACCCTTATGATGTGCATATGCAGCACATCCAAATATTTTTTTATTGGAATAGTTAATAGTTCTACCAATCCATATTTCTTCAAGGATTTTAAAATTTACACTACTTACAGGGCTTCTGTTAATCAAATAACAAGCTGTAATAACAGCCTCTCCTCAAAAATATTTAGATAGTCCAAAACTAATTAATAGGCACCTAACCTTTTCTAATAGTGACCTATTTATTCTTTCAACTACTCCATTCTGTTGAAGTGTGAAAGTTACAATTCTATGTCTTAATATGCTATGTAATTTACAAAACTTGTCTACTTTTTTATTACAAAATTCAAGTCCATTGTTTGTTTTTAATACTTTAATCTTCTTATTTGTATGATTTTCAACAAGTATTTTCCATTGTTTAAATTTATTAAAAATTTCATTTATAGTTTTTAACAAATAAATCCAAACTTTTCCATAGAAATCATCAATTAGAGAAAGAAAATACTTGTTTCCACCATAAGTAGGTGTATTAGTAGGTCCTCACAAATCAGCATGCACATAATCCAATAATTTTTTAGACTTATGTATTCTAGTTTTAAAACTAATTCTATGTTATTTTTTCATAACACAGAATTCACATAAATTAAACTTACTTATCTTTCTAGTATTTATTAAACCATTTTTATTTAATTCTAGAAGACTTTGGACACTAATATGTCCTAATCTTTTATACCATAGTTCAGAATTATCTAAGACTGAACTAATTACAGTGGCAGCAATATCAGTATTAATGTGACCCATCAAGATGTATAAACCTTTCTATTTTATACCCTTCATAATCACCAAGGCTTCTTTCATTATTTTTAAAATTCTATTTTCAGCCTTATATGTATACCCATTATTATCAAGAGTTCCAAGTGATATTAGATTTCTTTTAAGGTTTGGGACAAATCTAACATCAGTCAAAGTTCTATTCAAACCATTATGCAATTTCAAAGAAATAGTCTCAATTCCTAATACCATGCATGCTTGGTTATTACCCATAAAGACTTTACCACCATCAAATTCTTTGAACTCTTTAAAACATTCTTTTTTGGGACACATGTGATATGAACACCTTGAGTCTAATATTCATTCATTAAAATTTTCATGAATAGATACTATCGAAGCTTCTGAGTTTTCATAGTTATTTTTAGTTATAGCAGCACAACTATTTTTACTTTTTTCTTTTATTTTCTTAAGTCTCTTATAACAGTTTCTTCTAAGATGACATTCTTTACGACAATAATAGCATTTTCTTGAACTTGTTCTAGATTTAGACCTTGATTTATTTCTATTTTCATTCTTATTAGTGCCTTTCTTTTTAGTTTTATCTTTAACATACAAAGAATCACCATTTCCAGAGATTAATTTTTCTAATCTTAACTCTAAGTCTCTAGCCCTTAAGGCTTTAATACAGTCATCAAGAGTTAATGTCTCTCTACTATATTTTATAGTAGTCTTAACTTCTTTGTACATATGAGGTAATAAGTTTAACAAGATTACCGCCTCATTTTCATCTCTTATCTTTTCCCTAGTATTTGTAAGGTAAGGCACAGTTTTTTGAAATCATCTAAATTTTCTTCTAATATTTTATTATTGTTCATTTTATACTTAAATAGTCTTTCTTTCATATAAATTTTACTAGAAAGAGACTTAGTAAGATAAAGAGATTGAAGTTTTACCCAGAGGCCAACCGCGGTCGTTTCTTCATTTACTTGACGAAGAACATTGTCAGCTAAATTCAAAATCATCGTGCTAAACACCAATTCATTCATTTCTATTCTTTTATCAGCAATCAATGTTGGTGGAAGTTTTTTGGATCAGCAAGAGCTTGAGAAACTTTCTGTTGTGTAAAAAGAGCCTTTAACTTCTTTTTCCATAAACTGAAATCTCCACTTCCATCGAATCTGTCAATCTTAGATATTGTAAAACCCATTTTGATTGTATAGCTAAATTTTAAGAAATTTTTATTTTCCGCAAATCCTAGCCTATGATCGAGAAACCCTAACCTTAAAAAAAAAATTTAAAACTTTACCCTGATACCACTATTGCAAAATTAACACTTAGGCTAGAAAATATAAACAATATACAAACCAACTACAAGAACACCAAGAATTTAAGTGGTTCTGTTTCAAAATGAAACCTACATCCACTGAGCTCAAAACAGAGATAAATCCATTATCAAGATGAACATTACAACCTAAGAGTGATTTCTCACTCGTACAATCTACAGATTACAAAAAGATAACAAGATTACACACAATGGCCAAAAACCCTAAGAACAAGAATGAAAGAGAAAACTTGAAGACTTAATCCAAAAAATTCTTAAACCAGAAAATGAGAATACACGTTTTGGTGTTAAACAAACATGTATATATATATATATATATATTGAAATAAAAACGACATCGTTCTATATTGCTCCTAAAAACAGTGCATTTTACTTTCGCTTTTAGTCATATTTCAACTAGGTCCTTGATAATTTTTCTTATTCACTTTGGAACCACAATTCTTCCAACAAAATGCACAGTAAAATGTTGGTTCATATTTGTCTCAAAAATTCAAAGTCATGAAAGTGGGCTCACCGAAAGTAATAGGCATAACAGGGTGTTGCATAGCCCCAACGGTAAGTTTGTTCACCCTCTGACTTAGGTTAGGATTCAAGTTATAAGAGAAGGTGAGAGATGTTTTTTAATTATTGAAGATAGTTATTGATAGTTTTTAATTCATTTGTATTACCGTTATTACAGTTTATAATTCATTTGTAAGTTAATTATTGACAATTGTAATTCTTTATAATATACGCTTTTTAGTAAAATATTCGTAATAATAATTTAATTTTTTAAGATGTACACTTTATAATAAAATATTTGTATTAAAAAAAAAAGAATGTAATGGGCCTGCACCTTATTATAGTTACTTTCATGATCTATGTAAGTCTAGCTTGGCTCCATCTTTTTTATGATCCTCAATTATCCAACTCTTACCTAATCTAGTCTTCTGGATCATTAAATGAATAATAATCATAGATATAATTTAGCAATAATTTTTTTTTTTTTACTAATATTACATTTTTGAGTTTGAATTTCTTTTAAAATAGTAAAAGAAAATACAATAATCAAAATATTACATATACAAACTTTTATATAATTTTATTTTTGTATAAACTAAGGTGGGAGTAAAATAATATAAAAGTAACCATATAAATGTTAAAGAAATTTAAGAAATATATATATAAACATGCAATAATAATATCATTATTATTTTGCTTAATAATAGGTTACATAAAAAAAATATACATGTTAAAAAAAAACAGCTACTAATCGATAATCGCTTTTTTTTTTTTTTTTTTTACAAGGGGAGACTCTAATCTCCTGCATAATAAATTATTTTATACATCTACATAATTGTGTCATCGATAATTTTACATACATATTCACTGCATTAAAAGATAGATTATAAATATGGCCCCTTGAAGTTACATATTAACTGAAAATTGTTCATATTTCGAAAGAACCAAATCATTGGGGTTTATATTTTTCATAATTAGACCCAAAGTTTGAAGGAGTTGAGTGGCCAATTGAAGCTACCAGCCAGGTCAATCCATTTTGAACATTCAAACTTGTTATATGATAAGGTATTTTGGTCATACTAATAGTATAATGCACTTCATTCAATACGTTAATATATATATATATATATATGAGTTGTCAGTTATCAATTGTCATGTTTACTGAAATTTCATTTAATTTCATGTTTACTGAGATTTATAAATTTAAAGAAAAATATATTAAAAGCAACTTAACTCTTATGGTGTCTAAAAACTTTTGGTGGGTTATAATGAATCCGATCAAGTAGTGGTCCGAGAGAGTCTTGACTTAACTAGTGTTATATTTATAGAAAATCATCATACTAAATCTAATTTAACTAGCCTCTTAGAATCTTAATAGATGTTGACACAAATATCTAAAAAAAACCCTTAATATAAATACAAAAGTTAAAAAAAAAAATTTGAGATGTAATATTATGTAATGTGAGCTTTTCGGATAGTTTGAGAAACCCAATTGATATTTTTTTTTCTATCGTAACAAGAACAATTAGGGATCACAAAATGTTTCCTCAATCTACTAAAATCTGCTCCTATTAAAAAAAACTTGGTAAAATTTAAAATAAATTTAAGTTTAATTTAATACACAAAATTAAATTCCATAATAAATTTAAAACGGATATAATTTTGGTGAGATATTTTGTGGATACCCATCAAAGTATCTATATATATATATAATTTTTCTAAAAAGAAAACTTACTTTGCTTGTAGCTTTAAATAAAAAATTAAAATAGCGATTTTTATTTCTTTTTTAATCTATCAATTATTCTCAAACGTTGTCACCCCAACTTTATCGTATCTATTCTCTATTCTTGTAAAATTATTGATTCGCACTCATCAAATATTTATTTAATTATCAAATGACATGTTTTAATTTCTCTTTAATTATTTTTTCACTAACATTACATTATTTAAATAAATAATATAAATATTTTAAGAGACATGGGTTGATTTTTCTTGTTAAATTTTTTTCTTCGCATGATGGAGATAGATAATAATTTTATTTAATTATTTTCTTCACATAATAGATATTGATAACTATTTTATTTTATTTTTTTACTCTTTTAATGTTTAATATGCTATTGGCTTATTTAGTTGGTAAATTGACTTATTTTAAAATTATCATATACCGATATAAATTTATTTATAGGACGTGTTCTTAAATCTTAAATCAAGTCTAAGAAAAATTATTATCTTAATTATTTATAAATTATTTTTATTAGTTTTAACATGGAAACGAGTTTAACTTTGATTGAAAGAATTTTATGGAATTTAAATTTGTGATATGATTTTAATTATTATATTTTATTATTTTTCTTTAAGATTAATATTTTTATTTTTTATTATATTAATTTACAACCGCTTAAAATCTACAAATAACTTATTGCGAATATGATAAAAAGTACATATTTATTATAACAAGTTTGATAATAAAATTTTAAATTCTTAACGAATTTAAAAAAAAAAATTGTTATTTTATTTTTAAAACAAATATAAATACGAATTTAAAAATATCCAACCCAAACCCGATCTAATATAATCTCTAAAAACAACTTTATCCCTATATATAACAACACATGAAGTCCCTTCTGCCTAAGGTATCTGTGGTCACATAAGGGGGCTGAGAATAAGAACCTGAAAAAAGCAAGAGGGCAAAGAGGGTCAATTAGACGAAAAGGATTTAAGAAGAAGAAGAAGAAAACAAATATAGCTTTGGTGCAGAACCTACCCATAATGGAAAAGGCAGTTAGCACAAAAAAAGGAAAAGACACCAAAATCAGAATATATTTTGATAGCAACCCAACCAACACATGACACCATTTCTTTCGAATATTAATTAAAAGGAAACAAAATGAATTGGATCATCTGGTTAATTAGATACTCAATTGAAATGAATTTGATTCTTTTCGGGTAGAACTTGGGTAGATTTTTTCTTTTAATTTTTTTTTAAATATAGATTTTTTATGTTGTAATTTGTGACAAGTATTGGATACAGTTTGTGTCTCGGTAAAATAAGGTCAGATTACATTTGAGAAATAAAAAATAAAAAAAAAACGAAAGAATGAGATATTGGGTATCATCATCGGCTGTAATTAAATCAATTAAATTATAAAATGAAGTTCTTGCAAACTATGTGGAGTGCAAATAAATCCTAACCCTTTTTTTTGCCATCCGAAGAATAATCTTCTCGAATTTTTTTCAATAACTTAATTGAAATCGGGATAATAACATCTAAGCCTTTTCTTCTTAAATCAAGATATGATTTCTACAATTATATCAATAAGTCCCTAGCCTAACTTTAGGCCTCAGTTGAAATAATCAAAATAATTTTTTTTTGTTAAATGTTTAAAAAATAAATATATAAATTTTAATAGTTTTAAAATTTTCATCAATATTCTTATTAGATAATAGTTTTTATTTATTTTAATGGTAAAAAGAGGTTTGACGTATCTTTTTTTTTTAAGTTTCAAAGATTTAGATATCAATTTTTTTTATTAAAATAGACAAAAATTGTGATCAAATAAAAGTATTGATGAAAATTTTCAAACTAATAAAATTTGCATGTTTTTTTTTTAAATGTTTGAGGTTTAGATATCTTTTTTCCTATAATCTTTAATGGACTTATTTAATGTAAGGGCAATATTTAAAATAAAATAAAAAATTTAATATTCTTTATTTTATTTGATAAATATTTTCCCTAAAATTTCGCCTTTAATGTCCATTCATTACACATCCTTAGTCTGTCCATTAAAGTCCTAAAGGTAGAGCCTATAAATATGGGCCTTGTAGAAGAAGGGGTATATGGATGCCCTTGGACTCGCTTGCAGTTCCCTCTTGGTCACATGGTCCTTGATTCACGGGTTCACCTTTTAAGTTGGACAATAATTAGTCTTGACCCAATTACTTTATTCACTTAGTAACAATTGAAGAGCTCATACTTTAAGCTGAATGATCATTGATAGTAACTTGATCATCCTAATCGCTCAAACAAATTTACAAGAGTTTACTCTTCGAGTTAGATAATTATTAGTCGTAATCTAATTAACTTGTTCACTTAGAAAATTTTAAAATGACTCGACCACTAAAAAGTATAAATAAGATTTATTTTATTAAGTGTCACTTTTATAATCTCGATACAAGTTCTATACAAATAAAAAAATTTAATTTTATTTAAATAAGACTTTAATAATCAAATTTAAAATGAGATGATCTTAAAGACTTCTAATCCCAATTTAATTCTCACACCACCACTAAAACTATATTATAATCCTATAAATAAAGACCAATTCTATCCAAAAATAAACACTTGAATAGATAAACATATGCTTCCAAACGCATAAAAATACTTACTAGCAAAGATATCATTAATGAAAAGCTGTTTGAAACCTTTCTCTTTACTATTCTTACACTTTTAAGTATTAAAGTGTTTAGGTTAGAAAAACTTCTTATATAATTTCACTTTTTTTTTTTTTTGTTTCAAGATCCTCATTAGGCATAATATCTAGAGAGCATATCTGTTCAGTTCAATTCTTATTTCTTCTCCATGTTGAGTCGAGTTTCTCTTTTAAAAAAAATTCTAATTTGGAAGACACGAGATTTTGAGATCAACAACAAATAAATTTGTATAGTTTATATTTTCAGCTATAAATTCTTACTAGCAGTGCCTTTTCAAAGTCCAATGAGTTATTTTCCTTCATTCAAATATTTTTTTTTAAAAAAAGAAGCTTTAAAATTAATACAAATGAGAGAGGGCAGAAGTGGGCAATGGAAATAGACTCGTGGTATTTATTTAAACAAAGAGCTAATCACTTGATAAACTTTTAATTTTCTTTGTTTGTGTACATTGATTAAAGTACTTTAATTAACATTTAAAAATAACATCAGAAGCTTTGACATTAGATGCCCCCATAATTTAATACCATTTTCCCTCCAAAAAAAACCCCACACGCGCTTAAACGCTTTTCCCTTAAACTAAAAAGTCAACTCCCCATAAATACTAAAATAAGCTTTTTGTTTTAAAAAAGTTTAAACAGACAAATAAGCCCCAATCCAAAAGTCAACTCCTTCTCTCTCTCTCTCTGTGGTTACATTATGTTCCTCTGAAACATAAACTTGAAACACAAACATCATCATAAACTTGAAACACAAACATCATCCTATGAAACATAGAACCAATCTTCTTGCCTCAATTCAACTTTAAATAAAAATAAAATAATAGTCTTCTTTCTTTTCTTTTTTTTTTTGGTTTTTTCCGTGATGGGTAACGGAATTGGGAAATGCGTGCACTGCTTCGCCGGCGAGGTGACGGGCCACCACGAGATCGCCGTCATTATGGCGGACCCGCTTCGTGAGAGTCTCGGCCATTCCTTCTGCTACATCCGGCCGGAGCCGCCACGTCTTTCATCGTCCTCTTCGTCGAAAGTGTTCACCGAGTACTCCGCCACCGCCGTCGTCCATACGACGACGTTCTTCCGATCAATCTCCGGCGCCTCGGTCAGCGCCAACACGTCGACGCAGACTCTATCGATGGCTCTGATCGATTCCTGGCCCTACGATCGCTCTTCCACCTTTGAGAGTTCCGATTCCTTCGCTTCTCTTCCGCTGCAGCCGGTCCCGCGCAGGTCGTTTCAGTCTGGGTTGGGTGCTTCAATATCGGGTCCGATCGAGAGAGGCTTCCTATCGGGTCCCATCGAGCGTGGGTTTGCATCGGGACCCATTGATCGCGGATTGTATTCGGGTCCGATGATGCAAAGAAGCTCATCTCAAAACGGTTTAAAGAACAAAGAGAAGTCAAAGAAACAAAGCCTAATAAAAATTTTCAAAAGAGCAATATCAAGAACAATTTCTTTTGGCAATAATAAATCGTTTAAAGGGGCAAAAGAATTGGAGTCGGGGAGGATTAGTGACGGTAACGTTACAGTTAGTAGTAACAGTACTAATGTGAGTAGCCGTACAAGCTTGAATAATGAATCAGTTGTTAATGATGATGATGATGGTGAGTTTTCAATGAAGAGTCAAAATCTGCAATGGGCACAAGGCAAAGCCGGCGAGGATCGGATGCAAATCGTTGTATCAGAAGAACGTGGGTGGGTTTTTGTTGGGATTTATGATGGGTTTTACGGTCCCGATGCTCCTGATTACTTGCTCAATAACTTATACCCTGCCGTTCATAAGGAGCTTAACGGGTTGCTGTGGAATGATAAGTTTGAATCTGCGGCGAATTCTGTGAGTTCAAATGAGGATATGAGGTCGTTAGATGAAATTAACCAATCCCAGATCAAAAAGGTTGATTGTTCAAGTAGTGAGAAAGAGAATTGTGCATTGGATGATAATTTGAAGAGGAAACAGAAACGCAGTCGCAAAGGGGTTGCGAAGAAATGGGAAGAGAATCAAAAGAGATGGAAATGTGAATGGGATAGGGAAAGATTAGAGCTTGATAGGAAGTTAAGGGAGAAGTTAAATTGTGAGGGATCAAATGGGGTTAATCATTCGGATGTGTTGAAGGCGCTATCACAGGCGTTGAAGAAGACAGAGGACTCGTATTTGAAGATTGCGGATAAGAATCCGGAAATGGGAATGATGGGTTCTTGTGTTTTGGTGATGCTGATGAAGGGTGATGATGTGTATTTGATGAATGTTGGGGATAGTAGGGCTGTTTTAGCGAGCAAACCTGAGCCTAATATCGGATTAGGGAAGGCACGGATGGATTTGGAACAAATTAAGGAGGAAACTACGCATGATCTTGAAGAATTTGACCACGAAGAATTTGATAGGTTGAACAATTTGACATCTCTTCAGCTCACTATGGATCACGGTACATATGTTGAGGAGGTAATTTTCTTGCCTGTAACATTACCGATGTCTTTAATTGAGTCTCCTGTAATGTTGTTCGCTGCTTTTCAATTATTTGCTTTGATACTTCTCAATGTGAACTAAGAAGCACTTTTTGAATTTCAGGAAGTTCGGAGGATCAAGAAAGAACATCCAGATGATAATTCCGCGGTAATGAATGATAGAGTGAAAGGTAAATTGAAGGTCACTCGAGCTTTTGGGGCTGGATATCTGAAACAGGTATTCTAAGATTCTAGCTCATGATCTTCGGTGCATAATCTTAAGAAACTTGCAACATAACTAGTTTACTTCATTCAGTGCTTGCTTTCTGTACACCGATAGAAAGTTTTGATGAACTTTCTGTTTAGTAATAGCATCCACAATTTACCCCAAATCTTTGTAGCTTGAACTTCATTTCATCCTTAGGCAGCAAGCATTTCAATTCCTTGTAATAGGTTTACAAGGCCTAATCATGCAAGAGTTATTTTTCTATTGAAATGAGTTTCATGATCAATTGAGATTATAGAAGTTCAATTATATGTTGAATATGGTTTCAATTCCTCTGGTTTATTTTGCAGCCAAAATGGAATGATGTTCTTCTGGAGGCGTTGAAAATCAACTACGTCGGAACCTCCCCGTACATAACCTGTATTCCTTCCCTCTATCATCACAAACTCAGATCAAGAGACAAATTCTTGATATTGTCTTCGGATGGGCTCTATCAATACTTCACCAACAAAGAAGTTGTTTCCGAAGTTGAATCATTCATCAATGCATTTCCTGATGGAGATCCTGCTCAGCATCTCATTGAAAAAGTACTTTTCCGTGCAGCTAAGAAAGCTGGTAAGCCATTTTTTTTGAAGTAAAAAACTAAATAAGAAGTTCATTCAGTATTAGGCTATGAAAGTTGAGTGATCTTGAAAATTTGAATAACAATGCAGGTATTGATTTCCATGCATTGGTTAATATCCCACAAGGGGAGGATCGCCGGAATTACCACGACGACGTCTCTGTTATCATAATTTCATTTGAGGGAAGAATTTGGCGTTCATCGGTGTAAATAATACTGATTACTATAACACCCCCCCCACACACACACCCCCCGCCCCCCCCCCCCCCCCCCCCCCCCCCCCCCCCCCCCCACCAAAAAAAAAACATATTCATCATTTTTTTTACATCATGTGTATAGCGCCATAACCAATTAGGCTCATGAAATATGCAGAGGAACTCTGTTTTACATATACTTTATCTTCCTACTTCGTGTAAATCAACATAGCCAAGCAAGCAAGGAAAGAACAAGAGTTGCATTATTTAAACCAAAATAAAAGACTCCTAAAGTTTGATGTAATGGGTAGTTTTAATAGAGATAGGCAAGAAAATTTTGGATTGGAAAAAATTTGGACTTTGGTTCAAAGTTCACTGTGGAAAATTTGGATTTTTGTTCGGATTCGATTTTATTTTGAAATTTAAGATATAAATTTTTGCAGAAACTTGAAAAGTTGAATGGGATTCAGATTTTATTTATTTATTTTTAAATCTTAAATTAATTTTTAAAATATACGAATAGAATGATTCTTTTATAAATTAAATATTCTAAAAATTATGATTTAAATATTTGAAAAAATTAGAAATTCTTTTAATAAAAAAATCAAATTTAAACCCAAATTCATAAAAATTAAAAAAAAATTAAGTGAAATTCGAGTTCTAAATTCGTTGAAAATATTTAAATTCAAATTAAATAAAACCTGAATATAAATTTTGCTTAAATTTAAATTTAAATTAAGCAAAATTTAAATTTAAATTTAAATTTTATCATTTTTTATTTTTCAAAATTGAATGATTTATTTTTATTTGTTAGGAGGAAGACAATGATGTGAGCATTTATTTTACATTCTTGGGGTTACCAAATCTAGTAAATTATAAAGAGACTAGCAACTGCTTCAGTTTGATTTCGTGCTTCTCATCATACCCTATGACTTTCGGTTATGAATGGCAGAAAAGAGAAAATAAAAATCAAATTAAGAATCATTTCTAATCAAATCATATTTATTCTTATGGGGTTCATTTTTCAAGTGGGTTCTCCACTAAACATGCCTGACGCGCATTAAACACGTCGTTACATGATAATTAGGTATGAACTAATTAAAAGTTTTTTCAAATAATTAATCTTCTAGAAACAAGAACAAATTTTTTAGTCCAATCAAATTATTATTATTTTTTTACTTGATTTAAAAAATATAGTTAAGATTACACAGTTGGAGATGATAGTGATAGTCAATCCCGGCCGTCTTTTATTCTTAATTTAAGAAATAATTTTTTGGCTTATTTCAATATTATTATTATTATTTTAAAGAAGACTTTAAGCTCATACGTTTCTTTATATACATATCTATATTTAAAAAAAAAAGGAAAGAAAAATTCAGTTGACTGCTATTTGAGGGATAATTATTAAAAGAGTAAAAGATATATGAACCAAGTGATAATTTATTCGCCTGTTTTTAAAATTATTTATTTTTATTTTTTTAATTAAATTTGATAAAATTATTCTTTTTTTTTAAACTTCTTTTTATTGTCAATTGATACTTTCGCTTTCATCCAATTTAAAATAATTGATATTTTTATTAAATTTAACATAAAAAATTTTAAAAAAATAAATAAAAATTAATAAATTTAAAATTATGATAAATAAACTGTCACTCCCACTATAATATAAAAAATTTAAATATTCCTTTTCTTTATTAAAATTTCAAACCTTGCATCTAAAAATCACAAATGAAATGACTACATGATTCCCCCTTCCTAAAAATGAGAAAAAATGAAGTATTTATTAAAAAATTAAAATATATATAGTAAATTTAAAAACCATCTTCTACAAGAACACCCTCAATTTTTGGACAAAGTAAAAGTATGAGATCATATTAAGGGATGTTTGTTTACAGTAAAATAAAATTAAAATTATCCAGGCAATGGGACTCGAATTCAGAGATGAGATATACCCGTAACACTATTGTGAAGAGATTTTTTTTTTTGAATCAGAGGAGATGGGATTTAAACACGAGATGTAGAAGTACTATCAACCTTTTATTACTGTACTGTTAATATAGATAAGTAAATTGTATGTTTTAAGTTTTTTTTTTATTACAAATAATAAATTATATTTTATAGTTTGAAAAGCTTAAAAATATAACAAAAAAAATTTAGCGTGAATAACAAAATTTTAAAAGGTGTAATGAAATACAGATTGTTTAATAAAAAAAAATTAAAGAGTTGTACCATACAGTCACTCCATAATAGCGTAACATATATTCAAATTAATTTACTATCATTGGTGTCATTTATTTATTTATTGATATTTTAAAAATATTACATCAAAGATATACTAACAAAGTAAATTTTCTATAACACACCGTTAATTGATTATTTATAAATTCAAACATTATATACACGTAGCGTTAATGTGTTAATAAACATTAAAAAATATATTAAAAAATTCAAATTTTAATTCTTGAGGTAATTTATGGCGGGAAACAGTAATGATGATGTTAAATGGTGACGGCGATAGTCCTAAACACTTTGAAAAGAAAAATCTTATCTAAAAATATTGGATGGTTTGAAAGCTGATTGAAAAGAGTTAAACTTTTGTGTAGGAATCAGCTTCCATGGTCATTGGATTTGGATGGTTTGATTTGAAATTCAGGATTGACTTTGATTTGATTGCCCAAGCATACATTGTTATTTGTTCAGCTTCAACAGATTCCTGTGTCTCGACAGATGACTGATTGGTTTTTAGTCCTGAGTGGGAGTTACAAAAAAAGTCAGCTTAATCCTTCAATCAAACTCTGAATACTAGTGTCAAAATTAAGACAAAGTCAATCTCATCTTCTTTCACTTTCAGGTTCAGCCCAAGTGGGGGAGGGGAGGGGAAGGGGTGAAATAGAGAGCTCATAGCATAAATGAGACATTTGGTAGCCTAGCTAACTGGGCAACAATATTTGCAGCAGAAGCCACTGCATTTATTTTGGGCCTCCCAACTCAACACAAGTTCAGGATACAGGGAGAAGTGCAAAAGCAAAATTTTTTACTTCAACAACAGCAAATTTCCCCGAGGAAGAAAAAAATAAGGGCAAAAATAGAAATAAAAAATGGAGAGTACTGTATTACACAAAGAGTACACTGTGCATTTTATGAGACCCTTATCATGACTTTTACAATGACTGCGAGGGTTTCGTCTAGTTAGATATAAACTCCAACACCTGAATGAAGCAGTAAACTAAAGAATGCTTTTACCTCCTCCCGATGATATGGAAACACTTCAAGCAGTATTTTACATGCTGTTTTCAGTATCCAGGATCCCACTTTGGACATAAAAGATGATCAGATTCCACCAATGAGAATGAAATTATACCAGCAACGTGCTTAATCAATTTCGTGTAAAATCCATGTTATAGCAAGTGGGATTACAAGGATAAGGGCAGTCAATTAGCTTCAATACTCTTCTGTTGAAGTACCAATCACCAACAGATTCTGCAATTGTCTGTTTCAGAAGGCAAGAGCAGTCAGCCCACAGAAATTGTTTGAGAGATGACAGGAATCCAAAAGAAACCAAACATAAACATCAAGCTTGAGTTCTCTCAAGCACCAGTCAAATTGAACAGGACCTAGCTTGAATCACATACCACCCAACAAATCCTATTCAAATCTAAATATCATCCATAAGAAATTAAATTATGTCATGAATACATAGAAATTTAAGTGAATATAATGAACTAGATTATATCAATGTACATCATTGCACTACAGAATTAAAACCTCACATCATTGCTTGACAGAATTCAAATGTCAATGTCAGATGAGAATATCCGAGTCATGACATTACACTCGAGGTACTCAAAATGATCTTGTGAAACAGTAACAGTGAGATGGCCAAGTGAAGAGTTCTGGCGTAAATTATGCTTCTAAAATACTAAGATTTAGGAATCAACATCTGATATTTAAAGTACATATTAGATGATAAAAAAAAATTTGTACCTTGTTATTGATTCGTGGAGAAGTGGGTGAATGCCATGTCTCAGCCATCCAAGTCTGACAATGAATAAAGCATGAATTTATAAACATCCCCACTTCTTGTTTTTGCTGGAATTCACTTAAAGCATTTAGCAGAGAATTACGGAAACCTGTTCATAATGAGCAAATAAGTCAAAGAGGCCACAACATGAAAAAAATATTTTAAAAAAAAATTGATAAAATCAAAACCAACAGACATCTCCCATTCTTTATCCAAAACAGTCACTGGGAAGATACGCCAGCACTATCATTCCAAATGGTACTGGGTAAAAGGGTCTATATGAAAAGAGGATTATGCTCAGTTGTATTCTCCACCACTCGCCACCAGAGAGAGAGAGAGAAAGCATCGATTCTTTAATCAGAAAGAAAGTCAAGTTTCAACGTAAGCTTCTACAAGGGTTATCACCATTCAGGTGTCTCAGCTTTAGCATACTTTAGAAGCAAACAACCTAGAGGATGACACTATCAATCCCATTGATCAAATTTTCTGGGTGGCATAACATACTGGCCAGCACCATCATCCTTAATCAGATGGTTGTAACCAACCATAAGGCCCTAATTTCAATCATGAAATCATTGAAATAACAGTCTCCAAGTGGTGGTTTAAAAATTTGAATGCTCGTCTTTGCAAAAGATATACTCATATTATAGGATTTTCTTAGCACTCAGGCAAATAAATTTGGTACAAAATAAGAACCAACAATTACCCTTTAGTATTTCAAGCTGGTTAGAATTACAGCTACGAATGTTCAGTCTGCATGTTTGCCAGTAGTGCTGAGGATCTGATACATCTGGTACCAAGATATTACGTATCTAGAGAATCTCTAATTAGTCTTGGAAGATATATCAGGCAAGGAACAATAACAAAAATATAATTAGTAGATGTAAGTTGTGCTTTGAGAAAAAGTTACCTGCCAAAAATCATAAGCTGGGTTAACAATGAACACCGGGGTCCTTATGTTTTTGACAAATTGTTGAGGAAAGAGACACTGGAATGCAATTCAGTATTAGCAGTAGTTGCTGTATTGCAATTAAGCAGCAAAAATGGAACACATACCAAATCTGCTATGTGATACCATATGACCAGACAAACGAAGATAAGAAGAAGAAGGCATACCTTTGATGCTTCCATTCTTGAAAGACAACTCTTGTCCAGACTTTTTGCTACACCCTGACAGACGAGTAAGCCAGAAATTTCAATAGTTTAAGAATTTCTGTTTCTTTTTTAAAGCTTTTAATGCTGCGGCATTGTAGCTTGTAGCTGTAACACTACACAATGTGGCATAGCCACCAAATATTTTGTAATCAACTAGCCCTCCTGACGGATAAAGTTGTCGTGTCACAGGTCAAAATAAATCAAAGTAGCTGATTAATCAAACATTGGCTGACATCATTTTCCTCTTTTCCTTTTCTTTTTTCATTTTGGCCAGGGTCCAATGTTCCATGCAGGTTGACAACTTACAAATCAAATATATTTATATGGAAAAAAAGAAATACCATATAGAGAGAAACTAAACTATATAATTTGGCATGATTATAAACTGAGCAGAACCTGCAGATGGAACACATCATTGTAGAAAGATCTCATGGTGCGATTTCCAAGAATATCAGACCTGAAATTCAGGAACCACACAGTGACTCAAGTTTTTCCGTAGTCATACTTACAACTGGACTATCAAGCATGATGTGAATTTGGGCATCCTATCATTAATTTATATGGCACAACAAAGGTCTCTAAACAGTAGTATATATATCTGCTGAAAAATCAGATTGTGCCACTAGAAATATTTGATCAAAATGTCTGATATTACAAGACTTTGAAATGGAAAAATACAACTCATAGGATGTATTAGATAAAATAACTGGTGCAAAAGACTAATGTGTACAGAAACATACTCATCAAGGAAAAAACTTGCATCAGCAAGGCACTTGACAGTTGCATGCTTTGGCAGACGCTCTCGATAGTCATCGCAGTGTATAAGGGCAGCCAGCCCTCCAGCAGAGCACCCTGAGAGAAGTGCCTGCAGCAAAATAATTAATGAAATGTACAATTCTACCATTGAAATCAGTGAATGACTAGCAGACCAACAATTTCATCTGCTTGTAAAGTGTGTAGAGAAGAAGAATATATTGCACAATCACAATTGAACTAGCGACTCCAAAGATTTCACAGAAGGGTCATGGAAAACTCAGATTTAGCTCCCTCATTACCCAGGATATTTGTGCACTTAAATAATGACAATCCAAAATTTTAATAAATCTTGACGCAATCAATAACCTCAGTATAAGAGTCAAGGGAGAAAATTAAACTATTCATTTCAACTCCACAATCACAGTTGTTGAAGCAAGACCATTAAAAGGAATAGCTAGTGCCTTTAAATTCTTCCTTAATAAAACATATATACAATATTTTGAAGAAGTAATAAGAAATTACCTTAAAGTATCAAGAAAGTACCTGTTTGGCATTAGACATTCCCAACGATAAGAGCTCATCCATAATTGCTTCCCAAATGAGTTGGCCTCTAAAGAAAAGTTTTGTCCCGTTCTACGGCACAAAACGGTAAACATCAATAAACAACGAAAAATCGCATCTTTACTAAGAAAAAGATTACAAAATTGTTCGCTAGGAATAGCTTCCTAAAAACTAATACGTTATACTTACCTTAAACTCACTTTCAGGATGACCAGAAAAAGATGCGCCATCACAATAACGTATCTTGACTTTGTTCCAGTTAAAGAAATCTGAAAATGCACAGTAACAAACATTTTACGACATTTCTAACTAACCATGAGAAAACAATTAGTTAACTAATTATTTTCTATTCCCCTCTGAATTTCGGGGTCAAACCCTCATTCCAAAAATGGTCTTCATCCCTTCTTAGGAACCTAATTAATAAGGGAATTATTATCCCTTAAAACATAGAATTGGTGAGAGAATTATCATCCCGTAAATCATGGGATTGACGAAGGAATTATCATCTCTTAAACCATAAAATTAATGGAAATCAAATATCTTCCTAAAAATGACTTTACTACAAGGTCTATAAAAAGGGAGGCTCTACAGCAAAGAAGGCAGGTTCTGAATCTCTTCTCTCTCATATGTTACTTTTATCTTGAGATTTCTTATATGATAAGACTGACTTAAGCATTAGAGGGTTTTCGCCAGCACCCGCACTGGCTAAACCATTAACCGATTTTTTGTTTTGCAGTATGCAAACTCCGTGGATCCACATGCAAAAAACAATGGCTTGCCCACGTGTCAAATGTCAGGTGAAGAATTTAAAGAAACAATTAAAAAAAAGATTAAAGAAAGTGGGGGCATGGAACCATGCATCATGCATGCATGAGGATTGTTTTTGGATTTGAGCGGCGATGCATTTTTCTCTTTTGTTTTTTATTAAAAAGAAAAAGATTGAAAAAAAGAGGGGCACTAAAACAAAAGGGGCTCCTCAGGTTTTTTTTTTAAGAAAAAAGGCTCTGAGAAAAAAAAGTGACACAAAAATAAATTGGGCTCCTCAAGTTTTTCGCAAAAACAAAAATGGAGAGGCTGCTATCAAGAATTGAACCTGGGAACTGTGAGAAGGGAGCAAGCAAAGTATGACAAGGGAACCACCGATCCGAGCACCAAATGCAAACCAAAATCCTAAAAAATATTTATATAGGAACGATGGTGCATGAGAGAAAAATGGAACCAGGTTTTCATTTGGATTTTCTCAGTTAGCCCTCCATATTATTTTCAACTAAGGGTGTTTTGAACCTTTTTGCAGATAAGCTCCCACAGTATGTATGATTCATTATGACCTTCTACAAAATTGACAATTGAGGACCTGATGATTAAGGTTGAAAACCAAGGACTCGACCTCGAGCATCTAAACTCTCCCTAAGCCCGATCACCTAAAATTTGCCCCAAGGCTTAGCACGTACGTCCCCCTGAGGCCGACCACTTAAATCCTCCTCAAGGCCAACCACGTAAACTCTTTTTGCTCACTACAAATTATTATCTACGTGTTTTTCTTTTTATTCTGATCGTATGCTTTGGAGCTCCACCCATTCCAAGGCGCAAAACAAGAGGCAATAACCCATAAAATCCCCAACTCGCCTAGGGTAAGGATAATTTCAATAAGCACCCAAGCCCGCTCAGGGCAAGGATTGCATTTATGAAAACTAGAGCCCACTTAAGGTAGGGATAATTTCAATGAGCACCCGAGGCCGCCTAGGGCAAGGATAATTTAATAAGTACCCAAGCCTGCCCAGGGCAGGGATTGCATTTATGAAGACCTAAGCCCGGTTAGGAAAGGGATAATTTCAATAAGCACCGAAGCCCGCCCAAGGTAGTGATTGCATTTATAAAGACCTGAGTATGCCTAGAGCATGGATAATTTTAATAAGCACTCAAGCTCGCCCAAGGTAGAGATTGCATTTATGAAAACCCGAGCCCGCCTAGGGCAGTGATAATTTTAATAAGCACCGAGGGCAAGGATTGCATTAATGAAGGCCCGAGCCCGCCCAAGGCAGGGATTGCATTTACGCATCCTGGCCCACCTAAGCAAGGATAGCGCCATTCACGGTGGCCTGAGCCCACTAGGGTAAGGATAGCACCATTTATGAAGATCCGAGCCCACCTAAGCCGAGATAATCTCTAAGGCATCCTGAGCCTACCTAGGCAGGGATAGCACCATTCAAGGAGACCCGAGCCCACATAGGCCGAGCTAATACCAAAGGCACCTTGAGCCCACTAGGCAAGAATAACACTATTCACAGAGACCAAGCCCACCTGAGCCGAGATAATCTCAAGAGTATCCTAAGCCCGCCCAGGCAAGGATTTCTCCATGTTCTAATCCCACCTAAGGCAAAGATTGAAACCCAAGCCCCTGGGTACTAATAAGGGTGCTCACCACGAAGACCTAGGCCTTTGAGGACAAATAGGGGGCTTACCATAAAGACCTAGGCCCTTGGGGGCTAATTGGGGTTCTCGCCCTCAACACACTTAAGCCTCCACATAAAAGCCGTCATAAGCCCTCATCAAGGCTATGTAAACCCTCCTTAACGCCACGTGAGCCCTCACTAAGGCCACATAAGCCCTCGTCGAGGCTATATAAAGCCTTTGTCGAGACCACATAAAGCCCTTCTCGAGGACAATCACGTAAGCACCAAAGACCTCATCGCTTAAACTGCTTATAAAATCCTCAAAGCTAAGCTTTTGAACAAACCTCCTTGTTCAAACTACTTAAAGAGCCAAGAAACCATAGCCCCATAAAAGCCCTCACCATGACCAACTAGTACTAAAACACCCTGAGGACTGAAGAACAAATCGATCTGAGCACATAAAATAAATTAAGCTTGATCCGAGCATAAGGTCAGAACAAACTAAGGATTCATACTATCCAATCGGTTAAACTGCCTATGTGATCCTCAAAGCCAAGTTTTCAAACAAACCTCTTTAGTTGAACTACTTAAAGAGCAAAGAAACCATAACCCTATAAAAGCCTTATAAACTCGGAAGAGAGAAATTCTGAATGAAATTTTTTGTGTATTGTCTTTTATAATACAATGCTTTACATGGGGTCCTTTTATAGAGAAAATTACAACTCAAAGAATTGGAAAAATCCTCATACAATAGGTAGCCAGTAATTAACTTCCCTATTTTATATATAATTAGCTTTCCTATTTATTTTCCTATTTTATATTATTGACAAAATCACACTATTTACAACTAATGAAATCTCCTAAGATTTAGCTGTATCATAACAAAATCCCTACTTCCTATTTTCCAACACTCTCCCTCAAGTTGGTTTGAAGATATCTTCCATAGCCAGCTTGTCAATTAAGTCATCAAACTGCTTTTTCGGTAATCCTTTCTGAGCACATCTGTAATTTTTTTTACTGTAGGAACGTACGGCATGCAAATTAGTCCAGTTTCAAGTTTCTCCATGATAAAGTGCTTATCCACTTCTACATGTTTTGTTTCTGTCGCAAAGAACAAGATTATGGGCAATGAAGATCGCTGCTTTGTTATCACAATAGATCTTCATAGGCAAAGAATTCGAGATTTTCAGATCATCTAATAATTTCTTAATCCATAAAACTTCACAAATTCCATGAGCAGCTACTCTGAATTCCGCTTCAACACTGCTCCTGGTAACAACATTTTGTTTCCTGCTTCGCTAAGTAACAAGGTTGCCTCCGACAAATGTACAGTAACTAGAAGTTGATCGTCTGTCAACAACACTTCCTACCCAATCTGTATCAGTGTATGCTTCAACTTATAGATTGCTACGTTTCTTAAATATCAAGCCCTTTCCCGAAGTTCCTTTTAAGTATTTTAGAATCTTATAGACTGCATCGTAGTGTTTTGGCTCGGGTGAATGCATAAACTGGCTAACTTTGTTAACAGCAAACGCTATGTCAGGACGTGTATGAGACAAGTAAATTAATCTTCCAACTAGTCTTTGATATTGCTTTCTATTTTGCACTTCCTCGGCCTTGACAAGCTGTAACTTCAAGTTGGGTTCAATTGGAGTTTCTGCCAACTTACACCCAAGTAGGCTCGTCTTGCCAAGTAAATCGAGAACATATTTTCGTTGGTTAACAAATATAACTTCCTTGGACCTAGCAAATTCCATTCCAAGAAAGTATTTCAATGTGCTTAAGTCTTTAATTTCGAAGGCAGCTGCCAGCTTCTGTTTTAGTCTCTCTAGTTCTTCAATATCATCGCCAGTTAGAACTATATTGTCCATATAAACAATTAGAATTGCAACCTTGCCTTCTTTGTTGTACTTGTAAAACATCGTATGGTCAGCCTAATTTTGACAATAGCCACATTTTTTTACAACCTTCCCAAAACGCTCAAACCAGGCTTTAGGAGATTGTTTAAGGCCATATAGGGACTTTCTCAATCTGTAGACCTTATTAGGTCCAAATCTCTTCTCAAATCCAAGTGGTAAACTCATGAAAACTTCCTCTTCTAGATCTCCGTTTAGGAAGGCATTCCTCACGTCTAACTGGTATAAAGGCCAGTTAAAATTCACAGCTAAAGACAACAAAACTCAAATTAAGTTTATTTTGGCAACAGGAGCAAAAGTTTCTTGGTAATCAACCTCATAGGTTTGAGTAAAGCCTTTAGCAACTAGTCTTGCCTTGTATCTTCCTATGCTACCATTAGCTTTGCATTTCATAGTAAAACTCATTTACAACCTACTGTCTTTTTTCCTTTAGGTAGGTCCACTATCTCCTGAGTACCACTTCTTCTCAAAGCATTCATCTCTTCTAAAACTGCTAATTTCCAATTTGGATCGTTCAAGGCTTCCTGAATATTTTTAGGAACAAATAGGTGCGAAATTTTTTAGGAAAAAGTCCTATGATGGTGAGAAAGCTTTTCATAAGATAGGTATTTAGCAATAAGATACTTTACACAGGTTCGGGTTCCTTTTCTAAGGGCTATAGGAATATCCAAGTCTGATGGCATATTAGAAAGAGGAATTAAATTTGAGTTAGAAGTAGGAATATCTATAATATCCTAGATAACAGTTCTCGGAGTTTGAGATTGATCCTGTCTTAAAATCATAGACAGGCCCTGACTCTTTTGATGGGGTCTCCTTCTAGTATAAACTAAAAGCTCAGTATTGTGATTTCTTTGATCTGTTTATAGTGTTTCTCCTCCTGTTGAAGATTCATCAATGTTTAGCAATTATTTACTAAGATTTTCAATGGTTTTATCAAAACTTTCCTCACTTTATTGTTCGAAAATAATAGTAGGATTTGGAGAGGAAGAAGTAGTAGTATTTAGGATAGTTTTTAGTAATGGAACAGTGGATAGATTTCAAAAATCGTCTTCCACTCCTTCTTTCTCCCCCTGAAGAGAATTTTTGTGAAAGTAAAGTTTGTTTTCAAAGAAATAGACATCCATACTAACATGAAATTTTTTAGTTTGGGAATTATAACATTTATATCCCTTTTTGTTTGGAGCATACCCAGTGAAAATACATTTCTCAACCCGTGAATCAAATTTGGACTGAGAATGGCTAGGAATATGGACAAAAACAGTGCAGCCAAAATTTTTTTGTGGTAAATCCTAGTAAATTCGGGACAGAGGAAAAAAATTTTTGAAACACTCTAAAAGTGTGCTATATTTCAAAATATATGTAGGCATCCTATTTATTAAATATGAAGCTGTTAAAATAGCTTCTCCCCAAATATATTTTTGGAACATTCATTGAAAACATTATAGCACGAATCACTTCAAGTAAGTGTTTAATTTTTCTTTCAGCAATACCATTTTGTTGAGGGATATCCACATATGTAGACCGATAATGAATACCATTTTCCTTTAAAAAAGTCTCCAAGTGTTCATTAAAATACTCAATTCCATTATCAGTATAAAGAATATTGATTTTAGTTTGAAACTGAGTTTCAATCATTTTATAAAAATCTTTAAACAATTTTCATACCTCAGATTTCTCACTCATCAAATATATACAGCATAATCGAGTCTGATCATCAATAAATGTAACAAACCAATTTTTTTCGAGAAATAGTAGTGATTTTTTAAGGTTCCCAAACATCACTATGAATTAAATAAAATGATTTTGAAGGAACATAGGATTTTGGAAAATAAGTTGTACAATGACTCTTAGACAAATAATAACTTTCACATTGAAAAGTAGAACAATTCAAACCCTTAAACAAAGTAGGAAACAAGTATTTAAGATATTGAAAACTAGAATGTCCTAGTCTAGAATGTCAAAGCATTACTTGTTTATACACAAGGATAGAACTGATACTACTAAAGCCTTGAGTTTTTTTATTACTAGAGGAGTTACCATCAAAGTAGTAGAGTCCATCTATCATTATAGCACTACCAATCTTCTTCCCCAAGCTTTGGTCCTAGAATTCACAGTGAGAATCAAAGAAGATAACACGACAATTAGACTCTTTTGAAAGTTTATTCACAGATAAAAAATTACAGGCTAGTTTAGGAACATGGAGAACAAATTTAAGATCAATATTCTCAAAGAGTTTTATTATACCTTTTCCTGCAATGGGTGAGAAACTACCGTCTGCAATTCTAACTTTTTCTATACCAGAACAAGGTGAGTAGGTACTGAATAATTTAGAAAGACTAGTCATATAATCAGAAGCTCCAGAATCAATAATGCATGGAGTAATGTTTGAATAACAAGAAAAGGCACTAAATTCACTACCTTTTTTAGCAAAAGAGTTACTAGGAATACCGGATGATGAATTAGATTTTAGTAATTTAAGAAGATGATCCATCTGCTCCTTGCTGAAGGGACTTATTTCAACTTCATTGGCAGTGGGTATTACACAGATTATCCTATCACCAGTCTTGCTACTTTTTCAATCTATGGGCTTGTCATGGATTTTCCAGCAAGTCTCACGGGTGTGGTGAGGACGGTTACAATAATCACATCAAACCTGTAGCTTTTCTGCAGCTTTCTTAGAATAATTTGTTGCCTTATTAGCAATAATTTCAAAAGCAATTAAGGCTGAAGTATCTATAGCCCCGCTAGTGGTTTTTTTTTCCGACAATACTTTGGATGGATTATTAAAAGAATGGGGTGACTCAGATGATATTGCAGACATGGTGGGTATTTGAGATGTGCAAAATAGAATTTCAATGAAATTTCGCGTCGTAAACAGTGACCAACAGGATGAACAGTGGCTAAACAGTACCAGAGTGAGAAAAACAGTATCCAAAAATACTGTTCCGGAAAAATCCGGCAGAAGAATGAGAGGAAGACCAAGTATCTTATGGCTTTGATACCATATAAACTCGGAAGAGAGAAATTTTGAATGAAGAATTTTGTGTATTATCTCTCATAACACAATGCTTTACATGGGGTCCTTTTATAGAGGAAATTACAACTCAAAGAATTGGAAAAATCCTCCTACAATAGGTAGCTACTAATTAACTTCCCTATTTTATATATAATTAGTTTTCCTATTTTACATATAATTAACTTTCCTATTTTATATTATTGACTAAATCACACTATTTACAACTAATCAAATCTCCTAAGATTCGGCTGTATCATAACAAAATCCCTACTTCTTTACTTTCCAACAAGCCCTCACCATGACCGACCAGTACTAAAACACCTCGATGATTGAAGAACAAACCAATTCGAGCACATAAAATAAAATAAACCGAGCTTGATTCGAGCACAAGGTCGGAACAGAGTAAGGACTCACACTATCCAAATACCTCAAGATAGACCCAAAATTCGAAGGTAAATCTTTCAACCCAAACTATAATAATAGTTTCTGATATCAACGAGTTAATAGTGAAAATTGAAGAATCTTTGTTCCCCTAGATTTTAGGGTCAAACCTTAATCTCAAAAAGGATCCTAATCCCTTCTTAGAAACCTAATTAATAAGGGATTTATTGCCTCTTAAAATTTATAAATGATGAAGGAATTGTAATCCCTTAAATCATGGGATTGATGAAGGAATTATCATCCCTTAAATCATAGAATTGATGAGAATTAAATACCTTCCTAAAAAGGACTCTAAAAATGGAGACTCTACAGAAAATGAGGCAGGTTCTGAATCTCTCCTCCCTCACATTTTACTCTTATCTTGAGATTTCTTATATGATTAGGCTGATTTAAGCGTAAGAGGATTTTCGCCGACACCTCCACCATTCAAACCATAATCGATTTTATATTTTGCAATACACAGACTCTATAGAACCACATAAAGAACAACAATGGCTTGTTCACGTATCAAAACATTGTTTCTCCGGGAATAAAAATTCAACTCGTGAGTCGGGCTTGCCCAAATTTCCGGGTCTAACATTTTTCTTAAGTATTTGATACATCACAACACAACACAACAAGGTCATCATAAAATATCAAAGGAAAACATAAACAGGGTTAAAAGTTTACCAGGATTTTGAGATGGGTCAGAGCTTAACATTCCAGAAAAGGAAACTTGTCGTTCCATGAAGCTGGAGGAACCTAATGGTGTCGTTTTGCGAAATGAACATGATTCTATTGTATTGCACCAACCTCCACCCTAAATTTCCGGTAGAAGAAGCATTACCAAGAAATACCAATTTTTTTTTTAGAAAAAAAAAATCCACCAACAAAATTAAGAAACAAATGAGATGACAAAAAGAATTTTTATTTTAAAATAAATAAATAAAACCTCAATGTGAAGAATCCAACTATTAGAGCCAGATCCAAATCCCTTCTTAAAATGGTACCCAGGTAAGCTCCCATCTAAACAGACTGTAATAAATAAACAACAAAATATAATCAAAACGACAATTAAATTTATAAACTTTGAAAGAATCAGAGAGACTTTGAGCTTTCCGAGTGGTGGTATAAAGATAATTACGGGCGCCTCTATCTTTGGCGTTGTGGAGCAAGGTCAAGTCAACGAGTTCGCTGGCGGGGAGAAGGAGAGGTGAGGCTTGATCGGTACCAGTATCCAAAAAGAAAGTGAAAATGAAGACGATGATTGTGAATCCGACAGCTGCAATTGCCCAGTCCCTCTTGCCCAACTTCCTCCACCAATTTAGAGCGCGAAGCTTCTGATTCGCCATTCGAACATTAACGCATTTGCCCGAGAGAGAGCTTCTGCAACTGCAACTGCAACTGCAAGTAGCTGAGCTGATAACTAACTAACCAGCTCGAAACGGGTCGGTTTAAAATTTCATAATCATTTATTTATTTATTTACTTAATTCAGTCTTCAAAAAAAAAAAGGCTAAAACAATTTTAAATAACATAATTAATTTCTTTCTAAAAAAAACTCAATCTATTTTTGTTCATATACAACACATGTTTATATATTTTCTAAAATAAATATCCATTTTTTAATCTTTTATTTTGTTTTAATTTAGAGCTATCTAAAAAATAAATTATTTATATTTATATTCAAATATTAAAATAAATAAATATATCATTTAAATTCAAATATTCAGATCTATTCAAAATTAAATTAGAATTTATTCAAAATTTAATTTAAAAAAACACTACAAACAATTGTTGTATTATTATTATTATTATTATTATTATTATTATTATTATTATTATTATTATTTGTAGTAATGGATGTTGACTTTTTAATTGTCAATCTTTATAATAATAATAAAGTCATAGTCGTTTTCTTGTTCAATTTAAAGGAGATTTCATTTTCTAATTCCCCCACGTTTGTTTTCCTTTAAATCCAATTACATCGACATGCTTGATGAAATGCCTTTTTGGTGAAAATAGGAAGATTGCAGCTTTTAAATTAATGATTATTGAAAACTTGATTTGGAAAAGTAGATAGCATTTAAAATATTCAGTAAATATTCATTTGTATCATACTTGACAGCTAATGCATTACTAAATACCAACCACTCAACTGTGCTTACAAAATCATCCACTATTTGGAAAAATTATTGATTAGTTGGCAATGGCACATCGTATGCCTTTAATTTAAGAATCCAATCTGGTAAACATGGGTCATGCGAAAGCAAGTATGCAAGCCAACAAGATCAATGATTCATTTCTTTCAGAAACAGAACTGAACTGAAGTTAATGGATAACAATTAATGTATGACCCCAAAAAATCAAGTGTTAGTATTCAATATCATCCAATGATGAGTCCCAGGAGGCTGAGGGTGATCAGCTAAATGTGACGTGAGAGTTCATGTTTCGTGGATGTAAGGTAAATATGATCAATGTGATATCCGAGCCTAGTGAAGAACTCAAAAATTCACTTTCATCAATAGCTGAAAGGCCTTTTGTTTTGATGCCTTCATACATTTCTCTATCTACCATATAAATCTCTGGATCCCAGACTCGTGTTTCCAATGGAATGGCCGAAACAAGAACATCATCATCGTGAAGACATTGAGAGATATATAAAGAACCCCCATGAGGATCCAATTTCGATTATCTGTAATATTGGAGTGAAGAATCATAAAATAGAATGGAATTGTGTAGTATCTGAATTCGATTAGTGGAGCGGGAACAAGAGTTGCAGCACTAGCCAAGAAATATACCAACACCCAGATCTTCCTTTGAGTTTTCCCTGCCAATCAATGATATAAATAAGGCCTCAGTGCAGTAAAATCAAATAGCCATGATATGATGGATAGAGCTGTGTACTAACCCAATATACTGACTATTGAAAACCATGAATAAGCATAAAGCGGAACCAGAAGGTACTTCATTGACCAATGAGCTTTTATGACCTTCCTCCAGAGATAAAAAGTATAGTGCCGATTATCAGCAAGAAGATAGGGATGAGTGATGCTGTACCAATACATTGACCATGTGATTAAACAGTACCGAAGTTCAAAACACAAAAATGCTTGCATTGCATAATAAAAAAAATTTAACTTGAGAATGAAAATCATCTCCAGGGATATAAGAGACTTATCGGGACAAAAAGATAATAAAAAATATAAGTTAATTGGAAATGCAAAGACAACAAAAAAAGTGACCTGGGGATTAGATCTCAATGTTGAACCAAATCTTTGGAAACAAAGTAGTTTTAAACCAATTCAAAAATTATTGCACAAAACAAAAACACTGATTCAAATAGTTTTGATTAAACTAGTCCGTAGCTCAGAACCTCAGTTATCTGAACTGACCTGAAAAAGTGCACAGAGAGGAAGGCAACAGTAAGGGCCATGAGCCCTTGAAATAAACTAATAGGCCTACTCTTCCAGAATGACCGAAGCAAAGTTTTGGCTTGACCAAAGGTGAAGTGTAGAGGAGCTGACCAAAGAGCAGACAGCAGACCAGCATACATTATCTGTACAAAATGTGGAGAAACAGCATGAGCTTCTTTTGCACCTGCAATAATAGGGAAATGGCAAGAAAAGTTTAAAAAAATACATAAAATAAAATAAAAAGACCTAATACTGGCTGAAAAAGAGCATGATGAGATAACACATACCAAGAACTACACTTCCATTCCAAAAGACAAAAGCAATAAAGGCCACCAGAGCCCAAAAAAAGGGACTAAATGAGACCAAAATCTCCCACTTCATATCCCACGAAGTCAAGATAATAGCCTTAATCTCATCAAGCAGCCCTGAATTATAATGGCACAAAGATATGTCGTTAGCAGTGCAAACGAAAGAAAATACATAAATGGTGAGATCAGAGAAACTACATTTGGAAAGGCTTCCAAACATCCTAGGATACAGAGAGCTGTTACATTCAATGCACAAACTGTACATTGAAAAAGGGTTTGAGTAACAATAAAACTAATATAACTTTAATTGAACATGTGAAACAGAACCTGACATTCGTGCTACTGAAAGGGTACTTGCACTGGAGACAGAAATATCATCTGTGTCTACAGCACTGCCAGACTTCCTTTTTCTCAAATTTGAGCCTGCATTGATGCTACCGGTGGGAGTTAGCCAGTTGGTTTTCCTGACCGAAACATGCAAGTCATTAACTTTCTCATTACTTTTTCTGTGGGCCAGCGTGATATTTATGACTCCGGTACATGCAACAAAAATCATCCATATTATATTTGTCTGACGAACAACAACTGCGAACGCGCCAAGCTGATTAGAAAACAAGAAAACAATTCAACACTTGCATATTAAAATAAAGTAATAAAAGAACCATAAACTTCTACCCTCAATCTGTTAATGAAAACACTTATTGGACTGTAGAAACTTAACAATCACAATTTTCTGCCCATTCGTAACTGAAACACACAATACTTGTCCCTGAAATCAAAATTCTTGCACTCTGGCAGTTCCTTGATTGGTGATTGTGCAATCAACTGTTCCTTGGTATTCTTAATGTTTCACTCATTACTGTCCCACAACCAACCGAAGAAACCAACCACCTGTTCTTTGGAGTTTCAGCATGAAAGGGAGAGTAGCATTAACGCGGTCATGTCAACTATCATGAAAAAGAATTTTGAAATTTGAACCTTCAAATATTTCAACCCTTTCATGATATACCTTCCTAAACTTAGTGAAATGTAAATACGGTCACGGGGCATCAACATGATCTTAGGAAATTAAAAATGTCTAGTGAACTTTTATGTCATTACAAAGTATCCAACAGAGTCCAAAATCAGTCCATTGATGGGACTTCAATATGTTGAGATGTTGGCTGAGGTTGTCACACAAGAGTTAAGGTTCTTATATATGATAAAGTCAACTAGAGGATGTTCATAAAAATAAGCTTACCCAACCTTTTCTTTGTGGTGTAAGCTATCTATAAGAATAGAAGTATACCACAAAATATGCAATGCAAAGCAAGGAAAAAAATAATGAAGACTATATGTCCACATGACGAGGAGAAGTTAAATCAAGAAATATTAGAAATGTATTGAAAGTATTAAAATTCAAATTGACCCCTTACCAATGCACTAAGCTGGTATTTCTTCTTCAAACATGCAAGGTACATGGCAAGCACTGCAGTAAGTGAGGCAACATCTGTGTAGTAAAGAAAAGTGAAGAACCAGTGAAGAGGAAACAAGGCTAGGACCACAGCATGAAGTGTTGCCTTTCTGTCATCAAGAGCAGGTCTCAAATAGGTGATTATCTCATACAAAATAATGCTGCACAATACTGCCAAGACACCATTTGTGGATCGAAGAACTGCAGTAGAGCAAGCTTCAAAAAACGAAACCGCTTGTACAACAAACATGCCTGGAAACAAAGAAGTAACATAGACAAGTGAAAGATAGTACCTGCAAAAGTTTTACAATGCATGGATCAACTTCTGTTACTAATGTATGATGTATCATTCTAGTGAGAATCTAGGTCGCATGCTAAAACTCACAGATATAAAAGCGAACCTTAATCTTTGTACTTCACTTGAGAATTAGACAAATATAAGAACATAGAAATTATTTCTCAACACAACGAGGAAGGAATTCTTTTCTTTAAATTTCACAAGTTATGCCAATTGCAGAACTCGCCCTAAAATATCTTAATTTATGTATTTGTTCTCAAATTAACCAATACTACAACCTCAAGAGCACTAAAAGCAACAGTCAGGTAAAAATGATATCCTAAAAAAAAATATTAATTAATGGCATCCCATTGAAAATCAGTTAACTTAGTTGAACTCAACAACATCATATCATTGTATGAATATCTTTCTAACAAACTTTCCCTTTTTCTAACATTAGCACTAGAAATAAACAAGTGAACACTGAACACAAAGAGAGAGATCTTAAGAGAAAGAGACTTGAAGAGATAGAGAACATACAGGCCAGGTGGGGTAGTGATCATGGGATCCCAGCTCTTGAAATTGCCTTTGCAGTACTGCTGAGCTTGAGGTACATGAAATATCTCATCCTGCACATTTATCACTGTTGAGTAAACCAGAAAGATTTTTTTAAAAAACAAATTCACATTAATAGTAACAAAAAAGGGTATTCATTCTAACCATGTACGGTTCAGGAACAATTCGATTAACGATAATTGATATGGGAATCACCCAAAAGCTCACAATTGCGGCCACTGCAATTCTGCCCATGTCTATCGCTCTCTCTAAAGTCCAATAATCGAAAACAACGTTGAAATTTTGTCTCCGCAGCAGCGACTCGATCTGGAACCGCGATTTCTTGTGCTAATATAAGCGATGTGTTCTGTTAACGCATTGAAAACGGTCTTCTCTGGGTAGCTTGGAGATTGTAGAAGACGATAAATTTGTTCTTTAGGTAACGAGGCGTTATTTAAATGGTCCTGAGAGTAATCGTTTTATGGATCCTAGGCCCATATTTAGTGGGCTCAAATTCACCCTTCAAATTGTTATTCTTTTAACCCAAATTTCGTAATATCCTAGCTTTTTTTTTAAATTATTTTCATCCGAGAATGGTTGGTTTTTTTTTCTCTAAAATTTCTCCTTTTTTTTTCTTTTTATTATATGAAATATAAACCGAACTTTCCAAATCAATGTCAATGAGTTTTAAACGTAAAATCTATTGTGATAACTAAAAAATGTTTCTAATTGAACCAGTTGATACTTATAAAAAATTTAAACATTGATGAATTATAATTATATATATATATATAAGGGAAGAGGGATTTGAATATAAAACCTCCACTAAAATAGAGATAAATATATTGTCAATCTTTCATTATTAGACTGAGTTGAACAAATATACTATATCCAAGGTCTTAAAAAAATGAGAGAAATGTGATATTTGAATGGATGCTATACGGGCTTTATAATGAAGATCTTAAAACCACACAAGAAGATAAAGCGACAAAAGTTGTCAAAAGTTTATAGAAGTACAGCATGAACCAATTAGAAAACAGCATGTCTAACAACACCTCATTTAATCATTTGTAAGTCCTAAATTTTATGAGATTGTACAATGATGAAGAGTATTCTTTTGTATTCTTTTAGCTCATTCAGTATATATATATAACACATGTAACAGCATTTATTATTCGTGAAATACAATGCAAGATTACTCATTCTCATACCATTTCGAGAATTCCTCTACCCACTTGAACAAAAAAAGTAGTGTTTTTCAGACTTGATATCAGAGCAAGGTTGCCTAACTTCTATGGCAAACATGAGCTCAATACCTGGGGTTCTAGCAGAGTCACCATTCACCACACAATAAAATTTAATTCCTAACTAAGCCATTAATAACTTAACATTTACAGTGCCCATAAAGTTAGACAGAGGCAACTACATCATTTGAAAAACTCAGATTCTTCCTTTTATAAGGGAAAATGAGTTGATGAATATATTGATATAGACAAACAGCCTCCAAGTCGTTTTATAGTCACTATAAATGAAAATCAAGAACCTAAAACCATTGTCAACCCTTTCTTTGCACTGTGGAGAAAATAAAACCAGCTACTCCTTAGCTGGTTATTGTCCTCACTAAGTGAAAATGTCCTAAACTTAGTGACTGAATGTTATATCTCACTCGATCTATGGATGGCCTTAGAGAGAACATATTACTCTCAATCGATGGCACATATGATTGAAGTTAAGAGGCAACTTAACGTCACAAGAAAGGGTTCCTTGAACATAACTTATTATTTCTATAAGATGAAGAAACTTGCTAGAGTTTTAGCCACATCAGGGAAACTAATCACAGATGTGGAATTGATTCAATACATTCTTGAGGATCTAAGTTCTGAATATGACCCTGTAGTGGTACTGATAACAGCAAACTTGAACCATACTACTCTTGAAGATGCATATGTCTTTCTTTTAAACTTTGAGGAAAGGCTTAAAAGAAATGCATCTAAGAATATGGAGATGGAGGCTAATATGGCCCTTAACAAAGGAAGTCATAAAAGAAACCAATTTGGTAGATGCTATAGTGGAAGAGGCACTACATCACATGGTAGAAGATATGGAAAATGAAACAACTCTAACAGCAAATCCAATTTCAACAAGAACAACAAAGGAAAAGAAAAGGCATTAGGTGATAAAGATAAACCTAAGGTGGTGTGTCAAATATGCTGGAAGGCAGGACATGAAGCTGTGGATTACTGGCACAAATTTGAGCAAGATTTTGTTCCAAGAATAAACAATCAACAAAACACTACTCTTATAGCTACATAGGAAGATGAGGAAGATGATGGATGGTACCTAGACAGTGGTGCAACCAATCATGTAACAAATAACATCAACAATCTGAACACTAGGGCAGAATACAAAGGTAACTAGAGTTTAATATTTGGAAATGGACAAAAACTTTATATTTCACATATAAGTAAGAGTGTGTTATTTTTGCCTTACAATAATGAGACCTTGATTCTGAAAAATGCTCTCTATGTACCTAAAATGACAAAAAACTTGATTAGTATTTCTAAGCTTATGCATGATAATGAGGTTATTATTGAGTTTCATCATGGTTTTTGTATTGTGAAGGACAAGATACAGAAGGAAATTCTTCAAGGAATGGTTAAGGGTGGATTATATTGATTGAGTGAGCTACCTAAAAATAGAAGAATCCATAACAGTACTGAAACTAAGACCTTTGAACCAGTCATCTCTCTATATGCTTTACTACCAATCAATAAGTTCCTTAAAAGCTTTGAGTCAGTCCAGTCTACACCTTGTTTAGTTGAGTCAGAGTCTAGCTTGTCAAAAGAATTGACAACCCTTTATAGAAAGATTGGTCATCCAAGTGAATCTATAATGAAAAAAGTCATCCTCTATTGTAACAAGCTACATTATTTGAATAAGAATTTTAAACTTTCTTTCTATGATGCTTGTGAAATGGGGAAGAATGACAAACTAATATTCAAGAACTCTAAAAATACTAATGCTAAACCACTTCAATTGCTCTATGCAAACCTATGGGGACCAACACCACTAGTTTCAGGAAATGGTTTTATATATTATCAAAGCATTGTTGATGATCACAGCATATTTACTTAGATCTTTCCAATACAAATAAAAGCACAAACAACCAGCACAGTCTTACAGTTCAAAAAAATACATTGAAAATCAACTTCATCATAAAATCAAAATCTTCCAAACTGATATAGAAAGTGAATTTAAACCTTTAGAACATTATTTCAAACAACATGGGGTGCATTTAAGACACACATGTCCTTATACTTCAAAGCAAAATAGTAGAGTTAAGAGAAAACATAGGCAAATTATTGAAGCTGGACTCACTCTGTTGTACCAAGCCCAATATGCCATTGAACTTCTGGTGGCAAGCTTTTGAAACTGCAACCCATCTAATAAATCTATTCCCTATATCAATCATAGGAAATAAATCACATTTTGAGAAACTTCATGGTAAAACACCAGATTATAGCAGTCTTGGGATCTTTGGCAATGCTTGCTTCCCACATTTAAGAACCCTCAATAAACATAAGTGTAGCTATCACACAAAAAAATGTGTCTTTCTTGTTTATAGCACAAAATATAAGGGATACAAGTGTCTGCTCTCTACAGGAAAAATTTTTATTTCAAGATATGTCACTTTTAATGAAAATGATTTCCCCTTTAGTTGTGATCCAGCCTTTCTGAACACAGAAACACAAACACCTAGAAATTTTCATTATGAATAATTATTTGTCTTACCATTTCAACAAACTGATCAAGGAGCCACAGTCACTGATATGAGACAAATTGTTCCAAACTAAGAAGAACATCCTCTGCATCAAGGTAACAACAACACTCAAGCTTCTCATGATACACCACAAACACAGAATCACTAAATAACCTCAGCTTGTATGGTTCAACGCGCTAATTTGTATATCTGTAACGTATGCATGGGGCATTGCTCACAGACTCATGGAATAGTTCCATTTGACGAATCGGGCGTAGGACCTAGGGAGTCCCGCAATATGGAGTATACTCGTTGTGCATTGAGGTAGTGTGTTGGATTAAATTGTTTAATCCAACAATATTCAACAATACCACGGGAATACGTGCATGTCTGTATTTAAGTGTTAAATACAACAATTAATTAATAATAATTATTTACTAATTGTATTATGACACGCAGCGTATTGTGGACCCTCAGTTGAGTTTACCCAAGTGTGGGATTTGATGGGACCCAGTAAGGGGTAAACTTGGTAACTATGCATGAGGGGCAAAATAGTCATTTCTTACTTTAATTATTTAATAGTTAAATAATCAAAATATTTCTCTTATTATATTATATTATTATATTATATATATATATATATATAAAGAGAAAGAGAGAAAATGAGTGTGTGCAATTGTGGTCATTTGGCCGAGAAAGAGAAAGAAGAAATGGAGAGGAAGAAGAGAAGATTAAGAAGGAGAAGAAGAAGGAAAAAAAAAATGGGGGAAATGAAATTGTTTCATTTTTTCCTATGCTTCCAATTAAAACAATGGTAGATTGCTTCAAATTCTCCATTTCTTATCCTTTTGAAAAAAATGATGAAAAACACACATCGGCCATTTTGGAGATTAAGAGTTAATCTCATACTGGATATCGGGCTGCTGTTCTAGCTCACTAAGCCCACCATGTTAGTGACTAAAACTGCACACGAGTTAGTCTTTATGCGAACTCCGAGGAAATATGTGTATAACGTTACACGTTGAGGTAAGTTCTCTACCCTATAAATATATTAATGTGATTAATATATTGTATTTATTATGTTTATTGCAAGTTTCACGCTTCCGTTAGACTTAAATATGTATTTGATGTATTTAGACAATAGACGCAATAGCACATACATACACTCACGTGTATTAGATCCACCGCCAACACAAACAGCTGGAATTGACTATATTGAAACATTCAGTTCTGTAGTAAAATTAGGTACCATCAAAGTTATGATAAGTCTAGCACACTTTAATTGGAACATCAAATAAGTGGACATCAATAATGCATTCTTAAATGGTGAGTCGACAGAAGATGTGTTCATAGTTCAACTAGAAGGATTTGAGAATAGGAATAAACCAAATGTTGTGTGCAAGCTTAAAAAAATCCTCTATGAACTTAAGCAAACACCAAAGGCATGGTTTAAGAAATTAAGAACGACATTGGTGCAATGGGGATTCAAAAACTCGAAGTCAAACTCTTCATTGTTTATACTAAAAAAAGATAAGAAGTTAGTATTGCTACTTGTGTATGTTGATGACATACTAATCACTGGTAACAGTAAAGAACTAAATAAATCAATGATTAAGAGATTAGATCAGACGTTCTCCTTAAAGGTCATTGGTCCATTAAGTTATTTTATTGTGATTGAGATCAAAAGAGATCATTAAGGAATTCACTTAAACCAGACAAGTACATACTGGATATACTTAAAAAGGTGAAGATGTCAAGCTGCAAATCATGTCCAACACCCATGAGCACTGATATAAAACTGTCTAGAGATGATGGAAAAGAATTTAAAGACAAGACCCTTTACAGAAGCACAATAAGAGCTTTATAATATGTAACTCTCTTTCGACCTGAGATAGCATATAGTGTTAACAAGCTAAGTCAATATTTAGAGAGTCCTAAAATGCCTTATTGGATCAACTATAAGAGAATCCTAAGATACTTGCAAGGAACCTCAAACCATGGACTATTCTACAGCAAAAACGGTAAGATGGAACTTGAGGCATATACGGATACTAACTGGCAAATGATGCTGATGGCAGGAAGTCAACAAGTAGATATAGTGTGTTCTTATGTGGAAATTTGATCTTATGGAGCTCAAGAAAGCAAAAAGTAGTAGTTAAGTTAAGTACAGAGTCAGAATACAAATCATTAGCATAAATAGGTGTTAAAATATCATGGCTAAGCTAGGGATGGCAACAGCAGGTTTAGGATGGATATCTCTAAACATGTATTTATATCCGCTCAAAAAATGAAATACCAAATTTTTCCTAAACCTATTGCGGGTTTGGAGTACCATTACCAAACCCGCATTTACGAGGTTTGTACTTATTACCAAACTCGCAACAGGTTATTTGCGGATTTTAAGTGGGTTTTGAATTAATATAATAAAAAAATAAAACTATAACCTTAATTTAATTAAAAATTAATAAAATAAATAATTAAAATAATAGCAATTATAATTCCAATTTTATTTATATTAAATATTATAATTTTAATTTTAATTATATTAAATGTTATAATTTCAAATTCAATCTCAATTTTAATTACGTTAGATGTTATAATTTCAATTACGTTAAATATTTTAATTTAATTTCAATTACGTTAAATGTTATAATTCAAAATCTAATTTCAGTTTCAAATACGTTAAATATTATAACTCCAAATTCAATTTTGATTTTAATTACATTAATATTATAATTATAATTCCAATTTTGATATCAATTATGTTAAACATTATAATTCATATTCTAATTTTGATTTCAATTATGTTAAAATATTATAAATTCAATTCTAGTTTTGATTTTACTTATGTTATAATTTTAAATTGAATTTCAATTTCAATTATATTAAATTTTATAATTTTAATTTTAATTTTTAATTTTAATCGTTTAATGTTATAATTCTAATTTCAATTTTGATTTCAATTACGTTAAATATCATAATTTTAAATTTAATTTCGATTTCAATTACAATTACGTTAAATGTCATAACTCCAAATCAAATTTTGATTTCAATTATATTAAATATTATAATTATAATTATAATTTCAATAGTTAAATGTTATAATTTCAAATCTAATTTTAATTACGGTAAATGTTTTAATTTCAATTGCAATTCTAATTTTATTTACATTAAATGTTATAATTCTAAATTCAATTTCAATTGTGTTAAATGTTATAATTTCAAATCCAATTTTAATTTCAATTACATTAAATGTTATCATTCTAAATCTAATTTCATTTTCAATTTCAATTGCGTTAAATGTTTAATTCTAATTCCAATTACAATTTTAATTACATTAAATATTATAATTTCAAATCCAATTCCAATTACGTTAAATATTAAATATTCTAATTTTTATTTCAATTATGTTAAATGCTAAAATTTATTTTTAATTTCAGTTACAATCATTAGTCCTTTTGAATTAATTTTTATTTATTTTTATTGAATGGTATGAGCAACGTCAAATCAAATCTAGACTTTTTAATGTGAGGTAAAAATAAATGCAAAAACAATTAATTTTTATTTTTATTTTTTTTTAATTTTTTTTAAATGTAGTATGTGCGGATACCGTTGCAGGTATCCACAGATTTTGCATCAAACCCATACCCGTACTAAATTTATTGCGAATTTTAATTTTGTATACCAAATTCATCTCAAACTCGCTTTTAACCTTATCAAATCTTTCCCAATGCGAATGAGTTTTAATAGGTTTGTAAATTTTTTTGTCATCCCTAAACTAATCTCACTGCTATCAAAAATGCACATTAAACTAAACCAGAATTAAACTAAACCAGAAATCAATTGTCTAGTGTGACAATTTAGAACTAACAGCATTGGCTAGCAACCTTATTTTTCATGTTAAGACAAAGCATATAAAAGTAAATGTTCATTAATCAAAGACGGGATTAACAATAATCAAACTTAAAGTCAAGTATGTATCCATAAAAGATTAGATTATAGACATCATAACTAAGTCACTATCAATTGAAAGATTTAATTTTCTAAAAAGCAAGCTCAAAATAATTCTAAAACCTTGAGCTTAAAGGGGCAGTTGAACCAATATGCTATGTCCAAGGTCTGAAGAAAGGAGGGAAATGTGATATTTGAATGAATGTTATACTGGCTCTATAAAGAAGATCCCAGAAGAACCACATAAGAAGACAAAGCAATAAAAACTGTCAAAAGTTTATGGGAATACAGCATGAATCAATTAGAAAACAACATGTGTAATAACACCTGATTCAATTATTTGCAAGTCGTAAATTTTAGGAGATTGTACAATTATAAGAAAATAATAGACAATTGTATTATTTTAACTCATTCAGGGTATATATAAATATATATAACATATGTAACAATATTTATTATCCGTAAAATACAATACAAGATTACTCGTTCTCATACCATTTCGAAAATTTCTTTACTCACTTTAAGCAAACAAATTAGTGTTTTCCAGACTGACTGTTAATACAAGTACATGAATAATTGTTCTTTACAGTTTTCTTTTAACTTTAAAATAATATTATTTAAATTAATATAATTTTGACGTGTAACTTATCAATTAGTGCTGTAAAATTATTCTATTAATAAATTTTTTTAAAAAAATCATTAATTATTATCAGAACGATTAAGAAATAAGTTTTGTATGTCAATTCTATTAAGTTATAATTCTTATTTTCCTTTAACTTTCTTTGTCATTTTTCCAGTGACTTCTCAGCATATTTACAATTTTCATAGCATGTTCAACTCCAACATAATTTAAACAACCCATTCCAAAATAATATACCGAGCACACTGATTGAAGCAATTCAAACATAATATAACAAGTACATTCATTATTAGCATTCTCTGTTTTTTCTTTTTTAAGCAAATCTATGCATCTTGTTTAACAAGGCATTTCCTTTTACGTTTAGCAATTTATAAAAGAGCCAGCTACTGTGTGCAAAATTTATCCAACTCTGCTTAAAGATTCGTGGAAGGACATCTCTAGTATTAACTTTATCCAGAACTAGTAGGCTAAGATCAGAATATTTGTTTGTTAGTTTTATTGTAATGAACATCTTACTGAAGCAAATCAGTCTAATATTGTACTTTTTTTATTTTAATGGTTCCTAAAGTATAAACCACCCCGACGCCAAATTTCAGAGTTTGAAGTCCAGGTATTACCATTTCCATCGACCGGAACTGGAATCTCAACAGAAATTTTAACCAGCAATGTAATCCGTGGGCATATAAATATTAGAGATACAGTATCATTTCTGATTTGGGGCCGGGGATAACATCATCATCATCATCAATCAAAGGCTGCGTTCGGATAAGTTTGTCCCAAGGCCAACCTGCCATTTTAATTTTTTAACTGTGATTATTTCTCAGATCTTTAAGCTGCGAGATTGATGGCCTATTTAGCATTTACAGTAACTAGATCTCAAAGCATATACAACCAAATGCTACAATCATTTCAACCAAGATATTTCCAATTTAAAGGAAAACACTACTTATTCATAAATGCAAAGGATCCGAACAAAATAAATGGTAAAAAGAAATTATATAAGACAGATTGACATTCTACTCAAAGGTTTGATGGGTAACATTTGATAGCTACAGAGAAATAGCAATAAAGAATAGAAAAATAATACAGCAAATCCCTGCATTCTTTCAAGGTCGTTGTCCAGACATAAAGATGAAGAATGTGAGAGAAAATGCAATAAAAAGAATGAGAATGCAAGAAGCATTTTCGTATTAAAATAGCAGAGTTTACTTGAGTCCACTTATTCGTGCTTGTGATCAGAAGCATTTCCTGTGCACTATAGAAGGGCCAGACTCATCATACTCAGCTTTGGCAATCCACATCTGCGCTCAATTGAAATGAAAAGATCTCCCATAAGGAACTTTCTTGAAAGAAATAAATTAAAACATCAAATTGGCATGTTTTGAAAATAGAAAGAAAGAAAGAAAAACCTACTTGTTGGAAAGTGCTGAGGGAAGCCAAAATGGATCCTCCAATCCAGACACTAAATTTCCTTTCAGGAGGAGCAACCACCTTAATCTTCATGCTGCTAGGAGCTAATGCGCTGATTTCTTTGCTCATTCTATCAGCAATACCTGGGAACATGGTGGAACCACCACTAAGTACAATGTTACCGTACAAATCCTTCCTAATATCAACATCACATTTCATTATAGAGTTGTAAGTTGTCTCGTGGATACCAGCTGCCTCCATTCCAATCATGGATGGTTGGAAAAGGACTTCTGGGCACCGGAAACGCTCCGCTCCAATGGTGATCACCTGACCGTCAGGTAACTCATAGCTCTTCTCAACAGAATAACTGGTTCTAGAAGTTTCTAATTCCTGTTCATAGTCAAGAGCAATGAATGACAATTTCTCCTTCATATCCCTCACAATTTCACGTTCAGCTGTGGTAGTAAATGAGTAGCCACGTTCAGTCAAGATTTTCATCAAGTGATCAGTGAGATCCCAACCTGCAAGGTCAAGACGCAATATGGCATGTGGAAGGGAATACCCCTCATAGATGGGGACTGTGTGGCTGACACCATCTCCAGAGTCAAGCACAATACCTGCAGAATTGAGCATTGAACACACATCATCATCATTACCATAAAACTAATCAGGATCAGTTAATAAATAAGAAGTGTGAGTTATTATCATAAACAAGCAAAATGTCCTTTGTTAAACCTCAAAAGTTCCATAATAAATTGCAAATTTTGCATATTACATTGGATAATCCAAAACAAAAATGGAGGTTGCATTTTCCTTAGTGGATGGTCATTTTCAAGATGAAACTTCTGCTCTAAGTTTTGCAAAAAGTGTCTCCCAAACAACTACTTCAGGAAAATGAATGCTGAGCTCATTTAAGACCTTGAATTCATTTCATACTACTGACAGGGAAAGGAAAGCAAAAAGAAATATGGAACAGATAGATACTTTACACTGACATATGAAGATTGACATTCAAATAAGCAAAGGAGAAAGAGAGTTCCCTAACTGACCACCTTGCTTCTTTATGAACAAGACATATACTTGATGATTTATGATCAAGTGATTTTGCAAGTGAACCAAGTCCAGAATACTAAATCTTTGCAAGTGAACCCAAATCCAAAATAATAAATCAAACCAAGTAAAATATTACTAGAAATTAATTAAGCAGCTTACCAGTTGTACGACCACGAGCATAAAGTGAAAGAACAGCCTGGATAGCAACATACATAGCTGGAGCATTGAAAGTCTCGAACATGATCTGAGTCATCTTCTCACGGTTGGCCTTTGGGTTAAGAGGTGCTTCAGTAAGGAGAATAGGATGCTCTTCGGGAGCAACACGAAGTTCATTATAGAAGGTGTGATGCCAAATTTTCTCCATATCATCCCAATTGCTTACAATTCCATGCTCAATTGGGTACTTCAAAGTCAAAATACCACGCTTAGACTGAGCTTCATCCCCAACATATGCATCTTTCTGCCCATGCCAACCATCACTTCGGTGTGACGAGGATGGCCAACAATGCTGGGGAAAACAGCCCTTGGAGCATCATCTCCAGCAAACCCAGCCTAAAAATAGTTTCATAATTTTATTAGCTACAACTCCAATTTAATATCTAGCAACAGTGTTTGAAGGCATATCAATGAGATGGAGTTATATTAGCGTAGCATAAAGATTGCTATTATGTAGCCATTTCTCAAGGATGAAGAACATTATCCCATACCTTAACCATCCCTGTTCCATTGTCGCAAACAAGAGGCTGAATATCCTCGGCATCAGCCATCTTCTTCTGCCTGCTAGAGAAATAACTGTATTACTTTACTATACTTGGAATAGAGCAACATAACTGTATTACAGTAATGTAATACATTACTGTATTACATTACTGATTGGACTGAAGTATTTTTTTATGTATTACCCATTAATGGATGATTTAAATTCAGGGCGACGCTGAAAGCAGCCTTCTTCAATTACTATAGCAAAAAACTACCTTTATATTTTACACCTCTGCAGAATGTAAAATTGGATAAACACAGAGAAATCATCAACCATAGTGACAACAATGATAACTCAAATTTTTGGTTAGGTGCAAGAACGAAATCATAATTTGAAAAGAGACAATTGCATAGAATCCCCATATACTTCCCCTTACAAATTGTCCTGCAATTAAGACTCAAGAAATTAGCCACTTCCCAGTTTAGTCAGTTTGATTAGTTCGAGGATCAAAACGATCATCACTAAAGTTGGAATTTTCATCTGTCTAGATGAGGCTAAAAATTACACATCAAAAAAATGCCATTGACCTCCAAAATGATTTACTTAAGCTAAAACAATAATACATTGCAAAGAAAAAAGAAAATACAATTATAGAACTCAAGTCAATCCAGCCTAATCACAAATTCCATAAATTTCTGAGTAAAATATCAAAAAAAAAAGAAAAAGGGCAGCATCAGCATTGTCATTGCATGATCGATAGTAAAGCAAATATGCCAGGAGCAACAAAAATCTATCTGTTTCACTTTCATCAAAAGCTAAACAAATTTCAATGCAATCAATCTCGATTTGAATTACTTTGAATCAATATTTTTGCGAGCGACATTTAAAATGAGAAAAAATAAACAAATAAACTACAATGGCACATTATCAAAAATCAGAAGTTGACAATCAGCAATAAACAGAAACATGATTAGCCAAAAAGGAAATTAAAAAAAAAACAGCATTGTCAAAATCAAAACACAATGCGGCAGCATTAATTCAAAAAACGAGCACCTAATTTTGAAAATCGAAGAAGATATATGAAAAGTACCTTTGCTCGTTCTTTGAGGTGGTCTCAGCTACCCGCCCAGCTCTCACGGCCTTGCGTTGGTTCAAAACGAGCAAAAATAAAAATTATAAACCAACGGCAACAGGACAAGGCGGACAAAAAACAAATGAAAAAAAATGAAATGCGACTTAAATGCGGTTCAGGCCGTTTGGTTGGGTTTAAGTACTGAATCTACGGTCCAGGCGACGCGGCAATCTGATCTGGAGGCTCTAGTGGATCCAGCTGTCCGCTTGCTTTCGGCATCTATTTGTGGTTCCCTATTTGACGATATTACCCTTCATGTTTTTTACTTTTTACTAATAGGTCCTCCCTGCACGTTGTGGAAATTATTTGGTTTGCTGCTCTCTGTACTGTTGGGCGAGCAGTACAACTATATTCGCGTGATTTTTTTTTTTTTTAGAAAGTGTGATTTATAATTAATTAGTTATAAAAAAAAACTAAGATTTGTTTTTTTATACCATAGGGAAAGATTTTAAGAGTACTTTATATGTATATTCACATTTCGTGATTTTGGTAACTTTTTATATCTTTCATTCTTTTAACATATATTTTCAGTCTCGTTGTGATCTTTCTGAAAAAAAAAATTCCTTTGATCATAATTTATAGTTTTATTATTTAGTGGACTAATGTCAGATTTTTTGAAAAAGAAAAAAGAAAATATTTCTGATAATAATATTAAAAAATGTTGTGAATTTTATTTTTACAACAAAAATTTTTATTCACAGAAAAAAGTGTAACTTTCACTGTTGCAGGAGCAAGTAAATAGAATTTGTTTTCTCGTGTTAAAGATTTATACTCACAATCTTATTCTCGTCTTTTTTTTTTTTTCTCTTTACTCTAAAACATTTGAGAAATTTAATATAAAAAATCGCATCTTCAATTGGGTGGAGTTTAATCAATCGTATACATGAGGATAACTTTCAACAATGAAATGATACAAGAGATCTATAGCACAGTGCATCAGTACTTGTAATATAATTTTTGAAAAAAAAAATTAAAACTATTATGGGTAAAAAGCAAACGCCACCAAGTTTTGTTAAATGAAGAAAAAAAAATTAAGTTTATGTATGTCATTTTTTATTTTTGAAAATAAAAACGCTTTTCTAAACGGTAAAATCGATACATTCTTAAGTTTGGTTAAAAATTTAAACTTTTAATTAGAGATTTAAGTTCCGACAAAAATTAAGACAATTTAAATATATTCTCTTCTCTTGTGAGATTTTTATTCTTTTATGTATGTTATTATTTTTTTTTTTCTATTGGTGGAGGTGTCTCTCCTATACATTGTATAGGTTGGTTGGTGTATATATCAATGTTAAAAAATTATTCTTCAAAGATGCTAATATATATATATATATATATATATATATTCTAGATAGTGCACGTATATTTAATCAATTCAATGCAAGTTCGCATAATTCAACGTAACGGGAGATGTGATTCATCAATAATGTTGTCATGTTAATGAAGGTAGCCAATTATTTATTTATTTATTACTCTTTTGATAAATAGTCCTAAAATACATATCTTGAGTACACAAATTTATCCGAGACAAAATCTTATGTTAAGAAAAAAAATACAAAATTTATCCACCTATCTCTCAAACAAACTAAAACAAAAGTAATTAATTATAAATACATATGCATGTTTTGGATGGGTATTGGATAGTGGATATGGCTAGATTTCTTAGATTTTAAGATCAAATATGTTCATAATACTTGATTAGAATACAAGATTTTCAATTATGTTACAAAGAATAGATACAATATCTAAATTCATTCTACAAAATCCTATAATATATATATATTTGTTATATGTTTTAGATTTTTCTCATTTATTTGAAATTTTTTTATTAAAAAAATATTATTTTAATCATTTATTTAATTGGTATATATCAATTTAGCCTCTACTTTTTAATATATATCATATTAGTCTTTGTCGTTATTAAAATTTTATTAAATAACTACTTTTTAATTATTTTATTATAATAATAAATGAATCATTAAACAAAAAATTAAATAAAATAATTTATTTCCCACCTGAATTTTTAATTTTTTTATTTCCCCTCTCCTCTTACTCCACCAAATAAATTTTAAAACTAACTATTTTTTCTCGTCACTCGCTTTTCTTGATTACATAACTCCGCTAACAAATCTTGACATTAACAACAAATTGCCTTTCAACGTTACTATAAAAATTTCGGTTTTTATTTTTTATTTTTATTTATCTTGCTTCAAGATGTTTTATAGTTTTGCACATTCTTATTTGCATTCTCTATTTCTTCTCCCACCATTCTATCTACTTGGCTTACCTCGGGCAACAAACTCATCTTCAATTTTATTTTAGTTTAGGATTTTGAATGTTGATGAGTACTGAATTAACTAACATTTACAAACAATATTGAAAATTAAAAATTATTATTTAGAGATTACTTTTTATCTTTTAAAAATTGAGAGAAAGAAAAGAGAAATAAAATTCCTGTATGTTTGTTCATTAATATGCAGACAACAATAATAAAAGGGGGGCAAATGAAAATGAGCCCACCATAGATTCCCATCTCAGAAGCCTTTCCTTCAAACTTTTGCAAAAACGCTTGCTTTTTCTCGTTTCATGACTTCCTGGACCCGAGAAAGTCTCCTCTCTCTGAATTTAATCTCCAGCTGCGGCCGAAAGCCTTATAGAAGTCCAAATGCAATATTTCTTCACATCCCTGCTTTGCCTCGTGAATCTGATCTTAGGATCAAAAACAATCTTTGAAGCCAAAAAAAAAAAAAAAACCAAAGCAAAGCAAAAACAATGCTTTTGGTTTATTTTATTTTGAAACTAATATTATTTTTATTTTAAATTTCAAATTAAAATATATTGTTTGAAAGTACTTTTTTGCCCTAAAAAAAACATTTACTTGTATCGCCTGAAACTAATATGATATACATTTTTAAAAAAAAGAACTAATTAAGTTGGTATATATTAATTAGACTATAGACTGAAATATCATTTTTTTCTTTTTTATTAAATGTCAAAATTTTCTTTTTATTTCCTTCCTCTAAACTCTTAAGTGCTTATGATCTTTGCATAATTTGTAGTTTTCAAGTTTTTCAAAATATAAGTTTGTTGGGGGTGAAGCACTTAATCACACAAATATAATACTACAGTAAATAATGAAAGTAATAAAAATAAAAAAGAATATAAAAAATACACAAATAATTTACGTAATTCAACAATTTGTGTATATTTATAGTAGATTAAAATTTTATTTTTTATTAATGAATCAACTGAGTTTATAAAAAACTCTAAAAAAGAACTGACAAAGAATCTCTCTTTTATTAGTAAGAGAATTATAACAATTGTTCTCTCAAAGAATCTCTCTCTTATTAATAAGAGAATTATAATAATTGTTCTCTCAATTATCTCTCGTGTGTTTATGTTATGACGATATTTTAATTTCTTTCTCAAACTAAAATAAAATATTTATATAACCTACATATGTTATAAATTAGTCGTATTCTGAATGGGATCAAAATAGGATATTTGAAAGAACTTAAAATTTTTAATTTGGGTATAAGACGCAGCACTGGGCCCTGAAAAATTGGGCACCACAGATCTAAGCTCTGCCCAGTGTGCTACGACAGTCAGCTTCCAATGCCACAAATCTCAACCCTGTTACATGCTTCTGAGTTTTGTTTTCGCCTTTACACCTTCTTCGCATGTTCGTTATTCACTTTGGCTCAATTTTAAACATTTTTTAAAATATTTTTTAATCATATTCTTACATAAATATTTATAATTTAAAATATGTAACAAAATTTAGAAAGATCCACTGAAATTTGGGAATACAACTCTTGCCCGCTAACGTGACCTTGGCTTGGCGTGACCTATATCAATGTTATTAAGAGCTACACGGTCTTGATTTTGGCCCTTTTGGGCGCTGCAGAGGTCAACCCACCACTTTTGAAGATGACCCACATGGTTTCTGACTTTTAGAGAGTGTGATCGTGACCAAAATTAAGAAGAAAAAAAATCTTGGTAGGAACACTAAGTGATGATGATAGAACTTAAAAAGGGTCACCAGCTAAAAAGAGCAAACGCAACCAGTGGGTGTATGAAAATGAAAATTGTGGTGGTGGGGGTGGGGTTAATTTGCTGACATTAATTACAAAATCACGATCGAACGGACAGACAGAAAGAGAGAGAGAGAGAGAAGACATGAGATAGTGGAAAACGTGGAAGAGCATGAACTTTGTACTCTTAAGTAAAAAAAAAAAAAAGGGTTCTTGGCTAAGTTACAAGACATCTTCTAAAAGTAGAAGAATCGACACTACTGATACTGAATCTGAAAGAATAAAAAAGATAAACTCCCTTTGTATCTACGGACCCAAATCCCAAAATTATTAGATACGTACATGTGGGTTTGCAATTGCAAATTGCAGCCGAATAATTACATACACGGCCTTCGCTCATGCGAGCATCTATTTCTAATCAAAATGTGTGAAGATTTTCTGCACAATATTATTGTGACAAAATGACAATGATCTTGACGAATGATGATGAGAAACATTCCTCACCACATGATCATTTACCCCTTTACGGTCCTCGTGGATATATGACATAAGAACTTCTCATTTTGGTTCTCCTTTGCATTCGATTATCTTCTAATAATTGTGTATAATTAAGGTTTAATTATTATACATTATTCTTTAAATGATTATCAAACAGATATCTTGTGTTTTGCTTGAAATAATTTAAATGCGGAGAGAATTTTGTTCGATAAATATAAGTAAGAAATGACAAGTTGACAACAATTGAGGGAGAGTGTTGTATAATATGCCGTTCTCACGGAGTTATATAATTAAAGTATGCCACATAATTTGAATTTCTTATCTCCTTTATCTTAATTATTACTATGATTAGTTGAACCTAAAATTAATATTTAATTCGAATGTTTTTAGTGTATGATTACGAAGTACAAGTAGTAATTCATCATAGTTTAATATGAGTAATGATATATTTTTATAGTTATGATACAAAATTTATATTTTAATTGACGTGATATTTAATATATTTATTATTGATTTATATTATTTAATTATTATATTAATAAAAAATAGTAAAATCAATAACTACTTAATAAATTATAATCATTGATATATTAATTAATATACCAATTTTATATATCAACTATTTAAGTATAACACTACTTATATAACATTACATTATACATCAATTTTTATAAAATATCATAAATCCGTTTGATCAATCTAGAGAAATTCGTTATGATGGACCTCATAAATTTAAGATCAAAACATACTAAATCTCCTTCAAATATCCATAAAAATCTATTCCCTTTTCCCGTCCAAAATGGGAATCTAAAGATCTTGGAGTTTAAGCAAGTTGAGGTGATTGGGCAATCGAGGATATACTTTTCACAACAATACAATACAAATATGTGCCATATATATATAGTGTTATCCAAGGTTACAAATATAGCATGCATCCCATATCTTGTGGCTATCATTTAGCTCTTTCTTTTATTTCTTATAACGATTCTATATTCACTTCTAAAGTTACCATTAAATACTCATCAATCATTGTTTGTTTTGCATTCAAATGTATCATTTTGGTGATGGAGGACGTTATTATCAAGTGTACTTGTATAATTTTATATGATAATATCATTTACCCATATACAATAAGAGTGTAGAATTATTGTTTAGTAAGTCAGATCTTTCTTAATTTATATACTAAAATGAAGAAAAATATAAAATATATGAATGTGATCTCCGGTTATGCTCAGAAGTTTTTTTTTAAAAAAAATTAAATGTAATATTATATCGGATGATTCTTGATATAAAATTAAAAAATTATTAAAATATTATACAAAAATTAAATATTTTTATTATTGTACATCTAAACTTATAACTCTTATAAAAAAAACACACAAAACTCTTTAATGAAAAAACTATTCCAATCAAGATTTTTATCCCATTTAATACGGAATAACCTACCTCGTTTAAGACCGCCGGGAGTTTTAATGAATAAGAAGATACCAAATTGGCAGCCTTATTAAAAGGGCATAATGAGAGTAACCCAAAACTCCCCAAGTGGAGATTTGTGGTTGTGGGGCACTAAAAGAGTTGCATTTCTTGGTGATGGGGTAGATGATTCACGAGTTACGAGACCATGGGGATCTATTTGACATGATGGTTGCCAAATTCATGAGCCACGTGGATGATGACCATGCAATTGCAATTATGCCCGCATGAGGCTCCTCTGTTCATTTTACATTGTCATTACTGTTTTTACTTATTTCTTTCTTATCCTAATTTTCTCATTAAGTAAATAAAATAAAAAACTATTAATTAATTACTCGATCTGTACTTAAAATCCCAAAAAAGCTTCGTGACTCACGTGTTTGGCTGTGTGCCGAGCCATTGGGTAGTGTATTTCACGAGTTGGATACGCGCGTGGGTTGAGTTGTAAAGTTGCATGCTCTTTTTGATGATGATTACCATGCACCCTCTTCTTCGGTTCCCCGCTTTGTACTCAAAGTGACAGTGTGAATCACTTTTGTCTCGTCAGTATATCATCTCGCGAGAAATTCAATTCACATTTTTTTTCTTTTCCCTTTGATTTCGGGAATTAATTATTAAAAATAATAATAATAATAACAAATGGATTAATAGGCTGATGCTAGGGAGTTAGTTGAATCTGGAAGCTTACCAAATCTCAACAGCTACCAATTTCAGTGGAGGAATCCAAGGTTGAACTTGAAGGTTACAAATATCAAAAAACGCTGCGTATCACTTACTCCACCTCAAGAAAAGGACCGTATACATTATAAAAGCACGAACACCTCACATCCTTTTTTCTTTTTTGAAAACAAAAGAATTATATTGCGAGGAAGTGGGTGATATCATTTAGTTGTAATAATTGAAGGAGTAAGTTTACAGTTCAGGTTGGTTTGATTTACATTTATTGCTGCTCACACATTTGGATGAATATTCTTCAACGCACAGTAACAAATCTAGGACTAGAATTGTTATGGGAATATTCTACAATATTAGAAAATAATGATACTGAAATTATTTATATTTGTTAAATTTGATTTCTTTATATGATTTGATCATCGAAATTAATTTTAATATTATATTAAAATTTTAATTTCAATATCATAGAATGGCAAATGATTTTGGAATTGGATGGTGAGTTGCTGAATGATGAAAATTTTGTTTAATGACAAAAGATTAAAGATTAATTAAGAAATGTTGAGTGTTAAAAAGATGAACTCTTTTTATTTTTTTAAATATTCAAATATTACCAATAATAATAATAATGATTAACACGTTGATGATGATGATAATAATAGTCCTGTGTATAGCTAGAAATAGAATTATAATTAATCACAAAAATTATAGCTATTTGATATATGTGGCGTCAAAATTACATATCAGTGAATTGACAAATAACGGGATCATATCTGCCATGATTGAAAAGGAAGACGAGATTGGAGAATGATGCACACGGGAGTTGAAAGAAATTAAGGAGCAGGAGCTGGCAAATTCAATAATATATAAATACAATACAAAGTCAAATAATTCGTTGATTACTTGTAACATAAACAAGGCATCTGAGGCGTAGTTCATCATAATATCACGAGATGATAAATAAATAAAAAGAGCAAACAAACAAAGAGATAATGAACGAAGGAGGAGAGAGAGATGGGTTTAGCTAAATGGTCCCCATGCAAGCAAACCACGTGCATAGATGCATCAAAGTTCGTAAGAGAGTAGAGATTATCAGAAGAATCAGAAAGAGAAAAAGCAAGATATAATAAGTCCTAAATTCTCATGAGAAGAGAGAGAGAGAGAGAGAGAGTGATGGTGAATTTTGTGGAGGCTTTCAAACAAAGCTAAAGCCCCCCTCTCTCTTGGCGAAGGATCCGATGCACTCGCTATCATCATTCATCAACTCTCACATTCACATTTCAGAGTCTCATCAATCCCTCAAGCTGCTCTTATAAACCGTTGAGTATTTGCTTTAGTTCCTTTTTCTCTCTATCTCCTCTCAACAAAAGTTTGTAGAGCAAACTGAAAATCTACAAAAAGAAAAAGAAGAAAACCCATCGCGGAAAAATCACTAAAGAAACAGGAAAAGATCAAAAGATGGTGATTTTGAGGTGATTTATATGTGTGTGTATATACATGTATATATATACACTCCATTAATTCCATGCATGTAGGATCTCGATAACCACCATTTGTCTCTCTCAGCTTGCCATTTGCTTGTCTTTCTTTTCTTTTTCTTTTTTTTTTTTTCTCTATTCTTCTTCATGTACTCAGAATTGAAGCAGATTTTCATTATGAGCATGTCAAATTCAGAGGTTTTTGTGATTAAAGGAGACCAAGAAGGTGTGGAATTCGATATCTTGAAGAGACCCTCATCGACGACGTCGGGTTTTCACGAGGATCAGAGCCGTGTTGCTGCCTCAGATGATCATCATCCTGAGCTTCATCGAGAACCAGCTTGTGGTCAAGTAAAAGACGAGGGTGATGATACAAAAGAAGACAAATGCAAGAGCAGTACTACTGTTTCCTCCGGGGAATTGGCTGATCAAAAGCGGGCATTAGGACAATTCAGTGCAACAGATCATGACGGAGACGACGACAAAGAAGGATTCAGAACTCCAACATCTTTGGATCATAAAATCCCAGAGATCAAACAATGCCCACCTGCACCAAAAAAATCAAAGTCTCTCAAAAGAAAATCATCATCGGTTTCGTCAAATGTATGCACTAGCTTACTCCTTGATCTATCACAAGAGGTAAACGCAATGTTTCCCAATCCTGTTCTTAATGATTTGCACCCCAAGATCAAGAAATCTCGAAGAGAAGACCAAGAAAATTAACTAGAGGTTTTGTTATCTATAATTATTCGGTAAGCAGATTACCTTATTGTAAAATGAAATCCTATATATAAATTAATCCATGGGAAATATATTATTAATGTAGCAGTATATACTTACTGCAAATATATAGTTGGGATTTTATCATTATTTTTTATCTTTTATAAATTTGAATACCTCTCCTGTTCCATTAGAAATATCGTATATATGTTCATATCTTGCTGCCGGTTTGGTCTAAGACATTATGATGCTGTAAAGCTAAAGTTGGTAAAAGATCAAATGCCAAGTAAACTAAAGACCAAGAAAAAGAGAGAGCTAGATAGGTAGAAATCCAACGTTGTTTCACCCAGCAGCAGCTTCTTTTGTACTCAAGGTGTTGTGCTCTTGTTTAATTTAAAAGAAAAGAGAATTTATTCTCAGAGAGGGAATAAAACTGAACATGAAGCATCTATCTTTATTTTCTCTCTCTCTCTCTTTCTCTCTTTTATTGTTTCTTAATTTTTGTTGTTAGAATTCTCTTTGGATTCCAATCCGAAGAAATTGTCAGATGAAGAAGTACAGCAGTAGTTGTTTGGCAATTTGCTTAGTTTACTTTTTATAGCTCTCTGGGTATTGAAAGTACTATAACACCCTTGAAAGAAAGCCCAGTGTCTTTGTGTGGAAAGGGGTAGTTTTGATAAGTGAGAGCTTTTGAGATATCAAATTTTGATGTGCCCAAATGATCATTAGCTAGCCCCTTTCTGTATATAGGATTTCACTTAGATTTGTTGGCATGAGGAATTGGGTTTTCCAAGAGAGGCAAACATACTCCATGATGATGAGTTTCAGATCTCAAATTGTGAATGAATAAATATAACAAATTGTAAATGAATATTTACGGAACTGTTAACCTATTGTCTCCCTTTTCAGAGGCCATATGAATTTCAGAACCAGAGAGGATCTAATGCCTATGCAATGCTTCTCGAGATTTATTACAAATTATTATATTTTATTTTCGGGTCCAATAAAGTTTTCCATTTCGAATTAACTAAATAAAAAAAGGCTCATAAAATTTAGCAATACGTTCTCATTATCCAATAAGTTTATTGAAGTAATAATATGTGCCTCTCGTATATTTTTAAAAAGCTAAGGAAATTTTTGTTTTAAGAGTTTGATCTAATATTCACTTTTGTTCTATAATTTTTTTTTAAAAAGATAAAATTATTTCAATTTGTTAATTTATTATCATTTATTTTAATAGTGGAAGAGTAAAATTATAATTTAATATAAAAATTTAAAATGCATTGATAAATTGACATGCAACATGTCATGTTCATGTGTCCATCATAAATTAGCTATTAATAAAAATAAAATGACACGTGACAAACTTTGATAGGTTTACATAATATTTATTTTTAAATAGTTATTTTATAGTTAAATAAATAAATAAAAAAAGTCATTGCCACCATTACCAAAGGGCGTCCAACGATGGTAATTATAAAAATAATCAAAATTTGTATTAATGAATTTTATTTTTTCTAATCTATATAATAGTATAGTTATTTTCAATTAAAAAAAAGACAAGAAGACGTTCAATAAGGTAGAGAGGCCGAAGGCCATAGTTGCTTCGCTGTCAAATAGCAACACAGTGACTTGCACCATCACCAACATTAATAAGCTCATCAAATATTGATTTTAGTGGTGGTGACAGTATAAATTACTGCATGCTTTTTTATGATAGAGTGGCAGTGGTCGTCGATTTCTCCATCTTATTTGATATTTTTATTTATTGAAAATGACCATACAATTATGTAGATCAATAAAAATATAGTATAATAATTTTTTTATCATTTTTATAATTGCTATCACAATCACAGCTAGCCAACATTCTTCGGCAACAATGATGGATTTTTTTTTTAAATTTAAAATTATTTTATTTAATTATAAAATATATATATTTTAAAGTAACTATTAAATAAGTAAACCTGTTAGAGTATATCGTGTCTTTTATTTTTTATTTTTTGTACTTTTATTAATGATTAATTCGTAATTGATACGTGAACATAACAAATGTTATCAAATGATCAATGGATGATTTTTTTTTATAATTTATAATTTTATTTTTATGTCACATGTTTCATTAAATTGTGGCATTTAGATTATAGTAAAGACAAAAATATTATTGTATAATAAAATAAATTTTTTTATCAAAACAAACAACTGCAGACTAATAATTTAAAATAATTTTATTTTTTAAAAAATTTGTGAGATAAAATGGGTATTAAACTAAACTCCCAAAAAATGGACGTCCTTAACTCCTTTTTTAAACATTAAAATAGATGTCACGCATACGGATGTGACATTTATAACGGGAGGTATAAATCAACACATTTATAACATATAGTTAGAGATGATTTTTGAGTTTTAAAATTTGTAATATTTGGATCTTATCTTTTAAAGGGAGATTCTTTTTTTTCTTTTCTTTTTTAAAAAGTTCTACTCTCACTTATGAAATAATCAAACTTCTTCCTCTAATAGAAAACCCACCTTATTAATTATTGAGGGCTTCACCATTCAAAGAGAATTTCGGCTTAAAAAATTATTATGTTTTTAATTTAATGTATCAATCTTTCAACATACAAACCAATCTAGAATTTTACCTTTTCACATTATATTTTTAATGACAAAATGTCATTGAAACATATGTAGCATGCCTCATATTTTATTAATGTCAATTATTTATTGACAATTTTAGAAACAAAATGTTGAATCTTGAATTCATGTTGCTACAAGTGTGGACTAGCACGTGGCACGTCGCCTGGCATAAAACACTTGAAAAAAAAAATTACTCCGATACAAGTTATTTGCTTGCACACAACTATTTTCGAAGATTCTTAAAAGGCTTTATTCAAAACAAATGATTGAACATTTTAAAACCTACATATTGATACGCTTATCATGCTTCATATGATTTTCTTTATATATATATATTAATTGACACAACGTTGTGGCCAACAATGATAAAAATAAATTAGAATAAAAGAAAACAAAACGTGCAATGCATGACTGAAGATGTAAAGCATGTTAAATTTAATAGCCTTAAAAGGGATTTTGCTTTTTATTCTTTTTGGAATTATGAAATGATATAGTTTTTCATGTCTTGATTGTATAATATTTAATTGACAAAAAAGAAATTATATAATAATTTACGAGTGGACAAAGCTTCACTTTGATTTTTGGATTGAACTGAAAATTGAGTCTTGATCGAGTTTTAAAAAATAAAATCAAAAACTAATAAAATCAAAAACTACTCTAAAGATGTGTGGAACAGAACGAATTTTTTAGTAATTGATGAATTCAAATTGAATTAAATTTTGATATTAAATGATTAAATTCTCAATTTTAATTTTATTCTTAAATTGTCACGTGCATTTTCTTTATTTTTTTTAAAAATAATTTAGTTTTGTTTTGATTCTCGATTTTCTTAATTAAAAAATTAAAAATTGAACTGAATTTTTAATTTTTAATTTTTAAAATATAAGATTAAAAACTAAATCATTCGAGACAAAAATTAAATTGAACCAGCAACTCGATTAATTCGATCCAATTCGGTTAGCCGATTTTCTACCTACTCCTATAACAATTAATCTACTGGGATTGATTTTGGACCAGGCCTAGTAGGCACCCAAACTCTATCCTTCTGTTCGATAGGGCCCGTACGCTTGAGAACCATGAATAATAATGGGCCTGATGAAGGTCAGTGGACCCATGAGAAAGCAAGTAATGACGTGGCATGTAGAGAATGGTGAGTTTGTGCAGACGCACATCTCATGCACTATCAGGCCACCAACTGAGAACGAGAGACGTGAAGGCAAGGCTTGCAAGAACTTAACTTGATAATATGACCCCGTTGACCGTTTCCCTCTCTTTGAAAAATGCAAATAACGGTACCCCACCCCCTTGATTTTCTCCCATCCTCCCATAATACACAAAACATTCACAACACTTTCGCAAAACAACATTCGCAACACTTGCAAAAAAATAATAATAATAATTTAAAAATTAAAAAGGGTTCAAAAAACAGTTTCAATGGAACGCAGAAAAACACTCACCATGAACTGGGACGGCCTCGCCGACGACGACGACGATGACGACCGATTTTTTGAAACCTGTGAGCGAATATCCTCCGCCGTGCCGTTGGACTTGGCATCTTCCGACGACGACGGCGACGACGACTTTGAAGATTCCCGCATGTCTTTTGCTTCGGCGGTGTCGTCCGTCACCGTCCATCATCATAGTGACAATGATTTTCAAAACTTCGCGACGTCAGAAGCAGGCTCAATGTCGCCGGATTACGATATCTGGATGGTGGCGCCCGGTTCGATATCCGAACGGAGAGAGCGTCTGTTGCAAGAAATGGGATTGTCGAAAGAAAAAGAGCTTATCAGCTTTAAACGCCCCGTTTCGAATGACGTGGGTATTAATAATAACATTAATATCAATCAAGAGAGTCGCAAAGTTAGTGAAGAAAATAAAAATGAAAATGCACAATCTCCTGTAAGAACACGGCAGCATGATTCGCCGGCGAATGACAATTCTCCGGTGCCGGTCCTGCTTGTGCGGTCCAGATCAGAGGGAGATATTGAATCTTTATCAATAGATAAGAAGAGAAAAGAGGAAATGATTGGACCAATATCAAAGCAAAGGTTGACGAGAACGTCATCAATGGTGTTTTCTCCTCGTGCGAAAATATACCCGTATCAAGAATCTGTAAGAGTGGCGCCAAAGGAAGCTGGTAATGTTGGGTCGATATATAATGGTGGAGGATTGACGTTGAATTTGTCGTCGGATAACAGATTAGGAGCGTTTTTCTTGATAAAGAATTTGGATACGGGGAAAGAGTTTATCGTTAATGAGTATAATGAAGATGGGATGTGGAATAGGCTTAGTGATTTGCAGACAGGGAAGCAATTAACGATGGAGGAGTTTGAGAAATCTGTCGGTCATTCGCGTGTTGTTAAGGAATTGATGAGGAGAGAAAATGTAATATCTAGAATGAATGAGCAGTACAGAAAATTTAGCGCGAATTCGTATTTGTCGAAGAGTTTGAGGATGAGCAAGAGAAGGGGAGCTGCATTGTTGAAGAATATAAAAGGGGTGGCTCATTCTATGAGCTTAAGGGGAGAGAAAGAGAGGGAGCATAATCAACATCATCAGCATCAAGCAGTGGCAGCAGAGCAGAAAGAGCATAAACAAAACAAGAATTCTTCCAATAATAAATGGGTTAAAGTTAGGCATACAGGGAAATCTCATAAGGAATTGAGTGCTTTGTATTTATGTCAAGAAATTCAGGCTCATGAGGGGGCTATTTGGACAATTAAGTTCAGTTCCGACTCGCGGTTTCTTGCCAGTGCAGGTGAAGATAGGACCATTCATGTGTGGGAAGTGCAAGAATGTGAAGTTACGAATATCAATGAAGGGAATTTGACCCCACTTCGTCCTTCACTGTGCAATTCACAAGATAAAACATGTACTATGGACGGTTCAGCAAATCCATCAGAGAAGAAGAAGAAGGGGAAAGGATCATCCTGCCCTGATTATGTTCATGTGCCAGAAACTGTGTTTTCACTCTCTGAGAGACCTTTCTGCTCCTTCCAAGGTCATTTGGATGATGTTTTGGACCTCTCTTGGTCCAGATCTCAGGTAAGCTTCCATCACCATTCTTGCGACTGATATACAGAAGTTTCTGAATTCTTTAATTTGTATATGCAATTTGCAATTACCCTTTATGGATTTGCAGCGACTGCTTTCATCTTCAATTGACAATTTTGACGAATTTGCAGCTGCTGCTTTCATCTTCAATGGACAAAACTGTTAGGTTATGGGACATGGAAACAAAGAGCTGTCTAAAGTTGTTTGCCCACAATGATTATGGTAAGATGTCCTTTTCTTCTCAGACAAACATCAGTAATGGTAATGCAGCATTACATATATGATTCCTTTCCAGCTTATATTGAGTTCTGACATGAGTTTGCTTTGCAGTAACTTGCATTCAGTTCAATCCTATCGATGATGATTATTTTATAAGTGGCTCGCTTGATGCAAAGGTAAGAATATGGAGCATACCTCATCGGCATGTTGTAGATTGGACAGATCTTCATGAAATGGTCACAGCTGCTTGTTACACCCCTGATGGCCAGGTTCAATTTCCTTACTTTCACGATATGCATTTTGCTTGAGAGTACTCAGTTTAGTGATTCTTTCAGGGTTATATTAGCCTTTAGTTCTTGTAGTGATAGTATACTAGAAGAAAACTCAGTTCTGTTAAATTAAGTTGTAGTCTTATTGAATCGGCTAGGAAAAATTCTTGTTCTTTATTTGAGTTTCTCAAGTTCAACTAAACAATTTTATGAATATTAATCTGATTTTGTCTTGATCTTTTTTTTTTTCATTGATGTTTCATGTTTAAAAAATTGAAGAATGCCCTCATTGGTTCACATAAAGGGAGCTGCCGCATGTACTGCATGGAGGGTATGAGTTGCTCTGAGTGTTTTATTTCCTGTTGAAATGTAGTTAAAACGTATCTCTGTAAATGTTCATGTTATCTGGTGAACAGATTCCAAATTAATTCAAAAAACCCAGGTCGATTTTCAAACCAAGAAGAAGTCTAGTGCCAAAAAGATCACTGGTTTTCAGGTAATTCTACATTTTGTCTCCCATTTATGTTTTGGTGATACCATATGGTACCTGCAACACATTATGATGGAATTTATATTTGAACAGTTTTCCCCGAGCAATCCATCTGAAGTTCTTGTCACTTCTGCTGATTCCCGGATTCGAATTTTAGATGGTTTAGATATTGTTCATAAATTCAGAGGTATGTTTCCGGAAAAAAAGTTTGGATTTTTTTACTTATCTAAGTGCATTCTTTTTGTTTTCTCCCTGTCAACAATGATGTATATATTGTCTGGTAACAGGTTTCCGGAATACCAGCAGCCAAATTTCAGCTGCATTCAGCGCAGATGGGAAATATATCGTATCTGCAAGTGAAGATTCTCAAGTCTATGTGTGGAAGCGCGAAGAGCCACAAAATGCTGCCAGAGGGAAAAGAAGTACAATCACTACCAGAGCTCATGAACTTTTTCAATGTAAAGATGTTTCGGTAGCAATCCCCTGTCATGCCACAGTGAAGGGTGAGCCACCGCCAATGCCAGTTCATTCCAAAAGGCACTCAAGACGCATCAGCCCACAGTCTACTTCTGCTACTGGTTCACCAAGCAAGGAAGACGGCCCTGCTGGTCTCAGTAGGAGACTATTGCCACCTCTTCCAAAGAAAAACAACAAAGTAGAGCGAGTTCAAACACCCCCAGAAGACGATCTCGCTCAAGTTTCTCGTGATGCTGGGATTGGTGAATCATTCAATTCATTGTCTTCCTCAACAAGAGTTGGTGATTCACCTTCTATATCCTGTGTCTCAGATTCAAATTCTTTCTCCACAAGGCAAGATGATCCAACTTCCATTTCTGCTGAAAAGGATAAGAATTCTTCCTCATTTCCATCTTGGTCATCTTGGATTGATGGAAGCAATCACTCGAGCCATGCAGTTCAAACAACAGCTTGGGGCTTGGTAATTGTGACAGCCACTCTCGGAGGAGAAATCAGGACTTACCAAAATTTTGGAATACCGCGTAGGTTAGGCCGGCCTGTGAGAACATACTTACATCAATAGTTTTGGTTTTGTATAAGTAGTTATGGGAGCATAGTTTGTTTTATCTTCATCAAACAGAAATTTGTAATACTTGAATGAGTAGGAATTGAAATCCAATGCAGTATGAGTTATCATTAATTTGATAAAAAAAAGGACTGAAATACCTAAAAGTATTGAAAAAGATGTATAAACTCCAATTTTGTGATGGATTCCGTTAGTCTTGACAGTTAAAAGGTTAATATTATTCATCTAATCTAACATGAGGCTGCGCAATATAATTGGCAGAGGTGACCACCACATCGCTGTGCCAAGCTGCATGAAAGAGATTTTTGGAAGTCCACAAAAAAAATTATTGCTAATTGGTAGCAAAACTATTCTTATAAAGACGTTTCTTAATAATATCATCGTGACCCTCGAAGTTATAAATACATTTTTTAATAAGATCATTATAACCCTTGAAGTTATGTGCGGTAGCAATACCAAATTAAATACGATGAACAGTGGGATCTTGAGCTAAGTCTTAAAAATCTTAATACCATAATGTCTTTTAAATCCTCCTAACTATTATTTTATTGCAATAATTTTTGCTCAGAAAAATAACCATGTTGTGGAATTCCACTTAAAAGGTAATGGGTTACTCTTAAATCCTCCTAACTATTATTCTATTGCAATAATTTTTGTTCAGAAAAACAACTATGTTGTGGAATTCCACTAAGAAGATAATGAGTTACTCTTATAACACATCTTTGTATAATGCTTAAAGTTGAATAAGAAGAGCAACTTTTAATTTCTTATGAATCCAAATAATAGATTCAACAAATTCTTGCCAATAACCACATTTGTTGAATAAAAATATTAAATTAAAAGCTCATACAAAATAAGCACCTAAAAGAAAGACCACATGCAAATACGAAGAATCATAATATTAAATTACCTAGGATGCTTGTGCCTATAAAAAATCGTGGAGCCACCAATTAATTGTAATGGAATTCTGTGCAAAATTTTCTCCTATAATATGGGTTATCATCCCTTAATCACTTATACTACCCCAAATATTTTATTGCATTTTTCAACTGAAATAAAATATTACTATCAAAATTGTAATGTACATCCAAAATACTCCTAAAAAGACATGATTCCAAGCAGTTACTTGACGTGTACCCCCCTCTTTTAGACCCATCACAAGAAAAATAAAACTCTAAATTTGTTTTATCCAGTATCAAACGCGAACTACGAACAAATAAAACTCTTGTGAAGGTGGCGTGTTGGGGTGCACTGCCACCTCCATTTTATTGATCGCCGACATGTGACTCTTGCTAAGATAATAAAGCACCTCAAATTTTAGTTGTTACGGCAATGATGTGATAATTGTGTCTTCTCGTAGTATTTGACATTTTTTTGTAATTTTTTACAATGTTGAATCGATCCGCGATCGTCGTTGACACTAGTTGCTAATAATGGCTACTAATTTTTTTTTGTTTTTATAAATTTTATTCAAATTAATTTAGAATTTTTAAAATTTATTTAACATATTTTTATTAAAAATAAGCTTATTATATTACACCATATGTCTATTTTTATTTATAAAATTTTAAGTTATTTAATTTTTTATATTAAAAAAGTAAAAAAATGATAAGATCGTACCATGTGTTAGAAATTATTTAGGACAAATGTAATTTAGAAGAGTGAATAAATCGTTTAAGCGTCATAATAATATATTCTATACAATTTGATAGAATAGGTGTCAATAAATTAAAGCTTTATATATATATATATTATATATTTAAAATATTTATCACTTTTGTGAATTTTAAATGTTAGCACTTACTTAAATGACCCAATAATAAAAAATTTATGATGCATTATTTTTTTAAGTGAAATAGAGATTTTAAATTTAAATTTCTCTTTATATTAAAAAAGAAATTTAAAGGTTGAATTGTTATTTCCTCTATTTATGTGGAAGGTTTTGACAAACAATAAATTAAAAGTAACAACAAAATTTTAGATGCTCTTTCTGGCGAAGGATTCAGTCATGGAAAACTGAGCACAGATTGCTATAGAGACAAAAAATAATTGTTGGTTTTTTGGAAAACCAAATGTGTAGGCAGCGTCCGGTTCTGGGACATCACTCCAGGTGTTAAAAGATAGGGAAGCAAGGACATAGGCATGCATTTTTTCTACTTCATGGTTCGGTCAAAATGCGGAATTATAACACAATTTAAAAAATTGAGATATTATAAAAAATAAAAATATGTTGAAAATAAATATTATTCAATATAAAAGTAAAATTATAGTATCTAAGATTGTATTAATAAAAAATTTAGCAGATTTATTTATTAAATTATTGTCAATAAAGTATTTTAAAACTCATATATATGATATGAGAGTTCGACAGATACACGACATGTTTTAAAAAAAGTGAGAGATTATTAAACGTTTTATGTTATTTGATACCTTTAAAACATATGTAATAATATTTTATTGGATTAATAAAATTTATTCATATATATAATTTAGCATACATTGATGAGCACATATTTATAAAATATGTGATTTATGTATTAGGCATATAATACTAATACAGAGGGTATAAATCACAAATTTTTTATAAATTAAATCATATTCATAACTATTAATGAAAAATGACATTTCATTATGTAAGGTTATAATTTTTCTGTTTCTTTTAGTGGATGATTTACCTTAATCATTGCATTAGAGATTTCGAATAGAAAAACTAGTGTATGTGTTATATTGAATGAGATTACTGTGAATTTTGATCTGATTAACTAAATGTCATAGATCTTAACTCACAAAATCTTTGATAAGCTTGGTTGATCTTAATTCAGAATAAATAATGAACTTATATTCATGCATTATATCTTTTGAGTTATCACGGAGTGAGATTCATATAAATGGTCAAAATCCCGATATCTTGGAGATATAATTTTATGGATCGTAGGAACATATATTTACAAGATAGAATATAATAAATAGATCCACCAAAACTATTTGTATTATTTAATCATTTGAATCTGTGACAACAGTTTTTCTAATAAATAATTTATTAAATAATAATATTTATTTGTAAATTTATTTACAAATATAGATATATTAAAAGTGATCTTTAGAGTATTTAGTGACTTAAAGGTAAATAAACAATTAAAAATATAAGATATTTTGTCATGGTCTAACTTTAATTATGGACATTAATTAGAGAGTCAATTAAATGGTTATTATTGGTTTAAAGATCAAGTCTAATTTAATAAAAAAGAATTTTAATTAAATGAATTTTTACTTAATAACATGAGTTACTAGAGTACAACTATTAGCTTTTAGTAGAATAGCTTAGGGTTAACTTAGAAGAACTGGTATATCATAAGATGATTATGACTGAGCCTTTTAAGTTGGAGCTAGAAAGCTCATGGGTCTTGTAGTCTCTCTACTAGTTCAAAGTCTAATCAAACTCTAATTTTTAATCATAACATAATTCTAAATACCTAAAGGAGATTCCTATATATATAAGAGGTATGGAGTAGTAAACATTACAACAACCATAATTATAAATTTTTTTTTTACATATTCTTACATGGAAAAAAAATTTGGTTATTATTATTCTCTCAGATTTGGGTATTTATGATTGTAGAGATTAAAGAAAGATCCACGTACGCATACACGTTGAGTTTAAAGATTGAGGATAGTAAAGAAGATTGCAGCTAGTCAATTCAAGAATTGTCATAATAAAAAATTGAGATAATCTTCTATCCCTATATATATAATTATGAACAAAACGATATGGCTTCGGCTGAGTTTATTTTGATAAACAGAAAAAAAAAATTATTTACTACCAACAACTGGTATCAGAACTGACTTATTTTATATTATTGTATACTTTATTTTGTGTATAGTAGTAATTATTTATTATCGCACTAATTGCATATTTAATCTAAATTTGTTATTTTTGTTAATTATGTGATGAATAATTATGCCTATAATAATTCATGGTTAAAGATTTGCTTGTATTATTGAGAATTATAACAAGAGGGGGTGATGAAATAATATCATAATTTTTTCTCTTGGTTAGATTGATACTTTATGAATATTTAGATTTCTTTGTAAGCCGATTAAATAGCTTAAGGTTTTTATTTGTAATCTAGAGAATATATTTTTTTTTATTATTTTTTTTAATAATTTTTTGTTAAAAAAACGAGAGGAAAGAAAAATGTTGCAGGCATGCTGCCACTCGTTCGGGGTCGTATTGTGCACAGGCGCTGGCCAGAAACTTACAAGCAAGCAATTTGGCAACTTCAGCATCGAACTCCAAAGATGATAGGGTGGTCTCTATAAGCGGTGGCAGCTGTTGCAAGTTGTTGTTCACACGAATTTTGGCTGTTCACACGATGGATTTAGCGAGTATGACCGTTGGTTCGTGCAATGGGGGATAAGGTAATATGGCTGATGCACTTTAAAACTAGTGGTCTCATCTCGGTGTCGATTGACGGCTAGAAATGTAGGCAATGATGAGTGATGAACACTTGAAATTACACATTTAATAAGGGTCTTATATCATTATTTTGTATTACTAGTATCTTTAACCCTCTTAACGTAACTATGTTTACAATATTGTACCTAATTAGCTCTTAACTGTTTTATAGTATATTTGGTAAAATGGACATAACTTTCTACCTAAAGATCCAATTGAAGTGATTCTTGATCCTGTGAAGAGTTTTCTCAATGGGATAATATATTATATTTCACAAAGCATTTGAAATTCGAGCGTTTAGAGGGTGAAAATGGCCTAGAATAGAACTGATTTGTAGTATAGGCCTAGTCCAAACAATCATCAGTATTTGGCCCATAACTATAGTAATACGTATCTAATATGTATGAGACAACTCAATTTGAAAAGATAAGAGACTTATCTACAACTTTATTATTTTGAGTGATAGCTAATTCAGATCACATCAATTCCAAATTGGATAATCGAGTGGATGCATTAATGATAATCAATGTAAATTATTTGTCACATTCTTGACTTTTATCATCCAAGTGGTTCCCTCTTCATTTGTTTCGATTTATCCATATTTTTCTATAAATAAATAATATGTTTATGCTCAAAGAATGTAATTAGATAGCTAAATTTTAGTTCAAAATACTTGTCTTTTATATTATCTCTTTGTAATAATATTTTCCTTGTTTACTATTATAAAATCATGTTATCTTTTCTTTCAATTTTTTTTTCTTTAGTTTTATTATATCCAAATAATTTTCTTTGTGCTAAAGTGAAAGGGTGAAACTCTTAACAAGGTAATAAGATGTACTTAACTCTTATTCATAAATTTAATGCTTCATTATTAAGTTATGCAAATTTATATATGATATATTTATTTTGTTTGTAATATTAATACACTTTCTTCTAAAGTGGTGCTTCTTGATTTATTATAGACAATTTTTATAGTTGACACAATAAATTCTTGAAACCATTTACAAGATTTGGTGTATACACAATTTTTTATAAAGTACGAGTCTTGATTTATTGTAGACAAATATAAAGATTGGCATAATAAATACTCGAACCCATTTATAAGATTTGGTGTATAATAATTGAAAGAAATAAATACTAGTTAATATATAAATGGTGATGAACTTTAATTATTATATCTTCCGGCTAGAACCTCATTTATGTGAAGATTCCAATTGAGTTATAAAAAGAGTTAAATATAATCTTACTTCTTATGCCAAGAGTAGATCCTCGTAATATTAACTTTTATTTGAATTGGTGAATTGAATTAATATTTGCAAACATCTTATATTGTATTAATTGTCTTTAAAATATTTATAGTTTGTAATTTTAATTCTACTTTCCTGTGGATCGACTCTGTTCTCACCGAGTTATTTATTACTTCGACAATCCTGCACTTGAGAATAAACTCTTATATTCTAAACGTGTCAATGGGTTTAAGAAAGGTGGGAGGAAGCGTGTGTGAAATTGTGATGGAATTAAGGCTCCATTTGAACAATATCACCCAACCCCCTCTTTGATTAATTAATTTTGTTTTGACTTACTTAAGTTTGTATATATTACAAATTGACCTTGTTAAATTTGTAAATTGTGTAAATAGGCCATAATAGAATTTTTAATTTCACTTAGCCCCCTTTAAAAATTGGGTAATAATATTTTGGCTAGAGACCTTTGAGATATTTGTAAATAGGTCCCTAAATTTGACCCAAATTTATTTTTAGACTAATTTTGGATATTTACAAATTTAAAGATGGTCTAAAATCTTTTTAATTTTGGTCCAATTTTATTTAAGCTATTTTATTAAAATTATTAGGTCTAAAAATATTTTTTATTTAATTTTTTTAAGAAGTCACAAAGAAATTTTAAGCCTAAAATATGCCCAATTTATTTTTAAAAATAAATTGACCAAAGAAAATTAAAAGGCTCAAAATTTAACCCCATAAAAGGAGACAAGTAAGAGGAGATAACTTTTTGAAATAGCACAAATTGACTTAAAAGAAGACTTTGAAAAATCATGGCTTAATTTTAATGTTTTTTTTTTAAGAAAACCATGAATTATGGATTATTTATATATTTATCCAGTTAATTGATTGAATAAATAATATGTCATACAGATTAACGGTGCCACATTTACATGTCCATGCATAAAACATATTATTTTGTATGACATTAATATTCTAATGAGATTATAATAAGATGATTGTCATATTTTTTAATATTATATTAATTTATTATTTAACATGACCTTATTAATTATTTTATGAAAATGAATTTAGATATTAATGAGTAGAACATCATTTTATAAATTAATTAAAAATTCTAAGAATTAAAATATTGAGTGAGAGATAGCTTTAGGCATAAAGCTCATAGTCTCCATTATTGGTCCTATAGTAAGGTAGATTAATGTTTTGCATCAAACCTTGTGAGCTTCCTACAACGGGTATTAATTAAAACTGGTTACTAGATAGAACTTCTCTAAAGAATAAGATCCAATAAATGACTCGTGCGAAATTGACTATCTTACGATGGCTTTTTTAATTAAAAAATATAAAGGATTGAAATAATGGTTATGCACTCAAGTTAGGTTGATTGATATCATCCTTATGGAGTTCTTATCAATTAAATCTAAGAGCTAAAGAATCAATAATTTATTATTATTTGATATGATATATCGAGATAATAATAATAAATTATTATGGTATTAGTTTGATTCATGACGGATATGACCACCCTACGGAGATGTATTTTGAATGAAAATTGAATTACCGATGCATAATGTGGTTAAAGAGTTATATGTAAATGCATTTTATGTGTTCATGCAAAAGTTACACATGCTTATGTATGAATTTATTTCTCAGAATCATATCTTCATTTAGCCTACTAACATCCATCCTTAATCAAAACAAGTTAACAGAAAATAATTATATGGATTGGAAGAGGAACTTAGATATTGTTCTCACAGCGAAAAAGCACAAATATATCTTAATTGAAAAATGCCTTCCCGAACCTAAAAAAAAGTATCTCAGGCTGAAAAAAATGCTTATAACAAGTGGCAACAGATGAAAGGGCCATATGTTATATATTAGCTTCTTTGTCTAGTACCATAGCAAAGTAACATGAGACTATGAAAACGACTGTTGATATGGTTTTCAACCTTTCAGAGATGTTTGTTGATAACAGGACTCTGAGACGGGCTGCTTTGAAAGAGATCATGAATACCAAGCAAGTTGAAGGAACTCTTGTGTAAGATCACATGTTGAAAATGATTGCATTATTCCAGCAAGTTGAGGATTTGGGTAAGGAATACACTGGCCAATCTAAGTTGAGGATTTCAAACTTTCTTGTTAAACATGTCAATGAATCAATTGAAAATTTTTCATTAACTGAGCTAATGAATTAGCTTAGAGCTACTGAGGCTATAATGAAACTTGGACTAAGTTTTCATTTGATTAAGGGCTCATCTTTCTTTTCTGGTCCCAATCATAAGGGAAAGGGTAATGAGAAGAAAAACTCAAGAGAGCATCTAACTCAGCTTCTGTGCAAATTCAATAAAAGAACAAGAAACCCAAAGAAAAATGTTTCCAATATGGTGTTAAAGGGCATTGGAAGAGAAATTGGCCAGTTTACTTAACAAAGCTTTCAATGGCTAAATGGGCAGCTTCTACTTCAAGTAAAATTCATTTCATTGAGACATGTTTAGTAGTTGATTCTACTAATTCCAGAATATTAGATTCTGGAGCCACTAATCATATTTATAATTTATTGCAGAGGTTCCAAAAAATCAGACAACTTAGTAAAAGGGAGATTAGTTTAAAGCTAGAAAATGACGTAATTGTTGTAACCAAGGCAATAGGAGTTGTTCAAAATTATTTTGATGAATTTAAGACTTTAGTATTAGATGATTGTTTATTAATATCGAAACTCAAACGCAATTTGATTTCAGTTAGTTATTTGAATAAATTTGGTTATTTTGTTATTTTTTACTCAATTGTAGTGATCAAAAGAAATAAATCATTTATATGTTTTGGTACACTAGTTAATAATCTATACTGCATATATCCTAAAATTAATTCATTGCATGACACAGAATTGAATAATGAATCTAATCATTATAAGAGGATTAGAGTGACTCCTACTAATCAAACGTATCTATAGCGTCTACATCTTGGTCATATTAGTTTAGATAGGATTTAAAGACTGGTCAATGATCGACCTTTGAGTTCATTAAATATTGAACCATTACTAGTATGTGAATCTTGTATAGAAGGCAAAATGACAAAAAGACCCTTTAATGCTAAAGGTAATAGAGCCATTGAGTTATGAATATTTCATAAGTAAATGGCTCTATTACCTGACATGTATGGGCCTATGAGCACACTAGTTAGAAGAGGTTATGAATATTTCATCACTTTCATTGATGATCATTTTAGATTCGGTTATGTATACCTAATGTGCTACAAGTATGAGGTGTTTGATAAGTTCAAGAAGTTTCAGGCAGAAGTGGAAAGGCAATTAGGAAAACACATAAAGGCACTTCAATTTGATCGAGGTGGCGAATACCTCTATAATGAGTTCAGGACCTACTTGTTAGACAATGAGATATTATCCCAGTTGACTGTACCAGGGTCGCCTCAGCAAAATGGTGTAGCAGAAAAGAGAAATAGAACTATTCTTGAAATGATGATGTTAATAATGAGTTATTCAACTTTACCTATCTCATTCTAGGGTTATGCCTTAGAAATAATCATGTATCTTCTTAACTTAATTTTATCTAAGTCAGTCCATAAAACACCTTTAAAAATGTGGATAAGACATAAACCAAGTTTATGTCACATATATATATGGTATTATCTAGCTCATATGTTAGAATGGAGGATAGATAAATTGAAATTTAAGTCAGAAGTTTTTTTATTTATTGACTATCTTAAAGGAACAAGAGGAAGTATTTTCTATTGTTCTCAAGATAAGAAAGTATTAGTTAGCATTAATATAATCTTTTTTGAAGAAGACTATATGAAAGACTTCAATCCTAGGAGTAAGATAATTCTTAACGAGTTATCTGAGAACTCTAATATTGTGCCTGATAGAGTCAATGAGTTTATTAGATGTCTAACTAGGTACATGTTAATTGGAGAGTCTTTTCAGGCAGTCTCTAATAAGCATAAACTAGATCCCACAAGTTGATAAAGATGCAAACCATTGACATAAAACTATAAAATCATAAATGGATTCCATGTATTCCAATAAAGTTTGGGAACTTATAGAGAAACCTGAATGGATAAAACCCATAGGGTGTAAATAGGTCTATAAGAGAAAAAGAGGGGTAGATAGAAAGGTGAAAACTTTTAAAGTTAGGCTTGTTGTTAAAGAGTATACTGAAAAAGAAGGTATTAATTATAAGGAGACCTTTTCACCAGTAGCCATGTTTAAGTTTATTGAATTCTCTTATCCATTGCAACACATTTTGATTATGAGATTTGACAAATAGATGTTAAGACTGTCTTTCTTAATGGCAATCTTAAAGAAAGTATCTATATGATACAACCAGATAGTTTTATAACTACAAGTCAAGATTATATGATTTGTAAACAGCAAAAATCTATCTATGGGCTTAAACAAGCATCTAGATAATAGAATATCAGATTTAATCAGGTAATCAAATCATTTGATTTTGATCAAAATTCTAATGAACCATGTGTTTCCAAGAAGATAGATAGGCGGTTAGTAATTTTTCTAGTCCTGTATGTAGATAATATACTATTCATTAAAAATGATGTACGAGCATTACATCAGTTAAAATTTGGTTATCTAACCAATTTGATATGAAGGACTTAGGTGAAGCTAGTTACATCTTTGAAATTAAGTTATTGCGAGATCGTAAAAATAGAATGTTAGTTTTATATCAAGCTGCATATATAGATAAGATTTTGGTTAGAGTTGCTATGCATGAATCCAAAATGGATCACTTCCTTTTAGACATGGAAATTATCCATCCAAGAATCAGTGTCCTAAGACTCCTGAAGAGATATATTACATGAGAGGAATTCTTTATGCATCAGTAGTAAGAAGTCTCATGTATGCAATACTATATACTAGACCATATATTTGTTATGCAGTCAGCATGGTTAGTAGATATCAATTTAATGTAGGACTATAACACTAGACTGCAATAAAGCATACATTTAAGTATTTTTCGAGAATGAAAGATTATATGCTTTATATTCCAGTGAGGATCTTATACCTATCAAGTATACAGATTCAGATTTTCAAGCAAATAAGGATGCCTGGAGATCTACCTCAAGATATGTGTTTACTTTAGGTGATGGGGCTATAAGTTGGAGGAGTGTAAAACAATCATGCATCGTAGACTCTATTATGGAAGCTGAATATGTAGCTATATCAGAAGCTGCAAAAGAGCTTGTATGGCTTCGCAAGTTCCTTATGGAGCTAGTGCTAAGATGCCCATTGTTTTTTATTACGATAATAACAGAGCTGTAGCACAATCCAAAGAATTGAGATACCACAAGAAAGGAAAACATATTGAGAGAAAATACAATTTGATATGAGAGTTTGTGCAAAAGGGTGAAGTTATGGTATCCAATATCACATTAATAGAAAATCTAGCAGATCCATTTACCAAATCATTGCTAATAAAGTGTTTTAAAACTCATATATATGATATGGGAGTTTGACAAATATTCGACATGCTTTAGGGTAAGTGAGAGATTATTAGATATTTTATGTTATTTTATGCCTTTAAAGTAAGTGTAATAATATTTTATTATATTAATAAAGTTTATTCATATATATAGTTGAGTATACATTGATGAACCCATATTTAAAAAGTATATGATATATATACATATTTAAAACTCATATATATGATATGGGAGTTTGACAAATATTCGACATGCTTTAGGGTAAGTGAGAGATTATTAGATATTTTATGTTATTTTGTGCCTTTAAAGTAAGTGTAATAATATTTTATTATATTAATAAAGTTTATTCATATATATAGTTGAGTATACATTGATGAACCTATATTTAAAAAGTATATGATATATATATATATATATTAAGAATACAATACTAATACAGAGGATATAAATTAAATCATGTTCACAATCATTAATGAAAAATGACATTTCATTATATAAAGTTGTAGTTTTTCTAATTCTTATAGTGGATAATTTATCTTGATCATCAAAGTAGAGACTTCGAGTAAAAAAAACTAGTGTATGTGTTACATTGAACGAGACTATTATAAATTTCAATCTGGTTAACTAAATGTCGTAGATCTTAATTCACAAAAGTTTTAATAAGGTTGATTGATCTTAATCTTGAGCAAATAATGAATTTACATTCATGAGTTATATCTTTTGAGTTATCGTAGAGCGAGATCCATATAAACAGCCATAACTTCGATATCTTGGAGATATAATTTCATAGGTCGTAGGAACATATATTTGCAAGATGGAATCTAATAAATATGTTTACCTAAATTATTTATAGTACTTGATCATTTGAATTTGTGACCACAGTTTTTCCAATAAATGATTTTTTAAATAGTAATATTTATTTATAAATTTATTTGTAAATTTATTTACAAATATAGATATATTAAAAGTGATCATTAGAGCATTCAATGATTAAGGGGCAAATAAATAAATAAAGAGGTAAGATATTTTTTCATGGCCTAAATTTAATTATGGACATCAATTAAAGGATTAATTAAATGGTTATTATTGGTCTAAAGACCAAACCCAATTTAATTAAAAGAGATTTAATTAAATGTACTTTTACTCAATAACATGGATTACTATAGTGCAGCCCTTAACTTTTAGTGGAATAGTTTGGGGTTAATTTAAAAGAATTGGTGTATCATGAGATGATTAGGACTATGCATTTTAAGTTAGAGTTAAGAAGCTCATGAGTCTTGTAGTCTTTCTATTAGCTCAAATCCTAATCAAACTTTAAATTTTTAATCTCAACCTAATTATAAATACCAAAGGGAGATTCCTATATATATATAAGGTATGGAGTAGTAAACATTATTACAACCATAACTAAATTTTTTTTTTTTTTACATATTCTTACATGAAAAAATATTTTGGTTATTAACATTCTTAGATTTGGATACTAGTGATTATAAAGATTAAGGAAAGATCAATGTGCCCACACGCGTTTGAGTTTGAAGATTGAGGATAGTAAAAAAGATTGTAGCCAGTCAATTCAAGATTTGCCATAACGAAGAATTGAGGTAATCTTCTATCCCTATACATGTAATTATGAATAAGACGATTTGGCTTCAGCTACGATTATTTTGATAAACAGAAAAATAAAATTTATTTACTGCGAACATATCTTACAAGACCTCTTAGTATCTCCCATTGTAGACATCTAAATATCTCCCTAAATTACCATAATCTTTACAATACCTCTCAGTATCTCCCATCCCATAAAATTTTATCCAAGGAATGTAACAATAGCTCAAGCCTTTCTCAAAAGGATTTATGGTGCTTCTTTTATTCACTTAAGAACAAAGACATCCTCAAAGCCTTGGTGCACTAAGCACTTAGTGCCGACCTAACTCATCTATTCTATCTTATATTTAGATCTTGAAACTTTAGATGTTTAGCTATCTTTAAAGGTTTACAAGAGTTTATATAGTGCCAACAAAATCTCTAAAAGCCCTTAATCTAGTTGAAATAAGAATCATTACTTGTAGTAGTTCTAATCCTCCTTAAAGAAGTCAATTGATCCAAAATAAAAAATACCCATAAGTTGTCGTGTAAATAGTAAACAGCGCGAATAGTTATCGTGTGAATAGTATCACATGAACAATACCCACCGTGTGAACAATACTATTTTTCTGCTTTTTTATTTTACTACTCTTTTGTACACTCAATACATATTTAGTTTTATAATAACTTTACTCTTAATATTCATCTCAATTTGTATTTATACATAATTATTAAATTACTAATTTTAACAACAAATGAGAAATTGGCCATGTTCTTGGTTGAATACCAGCATTTGCAGGAAATCAGAAGCGGAGATCATGTTAACATAAGGATAGAGAAGGCGAATGCTGGAGCACAAACTTTCGAGGCTGCTACGACTTCAACGAGACTTGTCTGGCTGCCACCCCCACCTAGATTTGTTAAACTGAATGTGGATGCTGCGGTTAATTCAGAGGGAGGATTTATAGGAGTTGGATGGGTATGAAGAGACTCCTGTGGTGTAATTATAAGTTGTGCTGCAAAGTCGTTTACATCCACATATTCACCGTTTTCAGCAGAGTGCTTTGCAATGATGATAAGTCTACAAGATGTTTTGTAAATGAAGTATGATGGTAATTGAATCTGATTGCAAGCAAATGGAAGATGTCGTTAATGCGCAACAATTCCATGGCATAGAGGGGGAATTTGTTGCTGTCTATTTCTTTGCTTCTAGCAAATCTTGACAATGCTTTATAACGTTTTGTTAAACGGAAAATTAACTCTCTTGCTCATTTTTTTTTGTGGTTAAATTGGCAACCATTACCTATATGACTAGGGTTTGGATGGACAGTGTTCCCATTAGCTTAAGAGATTGTATCCATAATGATTTGCCAATTTCTTAGTAATAATATGAAGCATTTTCCTTATAAAAAAAAAAGCAACAACAATAATCAATACGAAAATCACTCTTACATCGCCAATGTATGGCCTCCTGCGAATCACTCACTGTAGCCTGCAGAGCGAAGCAAAACCCAATTAATCAAATTCCATGCAAAATATTCCGGCTATAGTTTTTCCCTCTCATTTTGAGTTAGTAAAATAATAGTAGTAAAACCCAAAATCATAAAATTAAGCAAGAATGAAGAAGTGTACCGAATCCTTGATAATTTTTTTCCCATTCCGAGAAATGACAGGGGAGTGAGTGGGGTGAGAGTTTCAGTTGAAACTTTGAAACTCATTTCAAGAAAAAAGATGTGCCATGTATAGGCTGCTTCTTTTATCGCTGAGGAAAATTAAATAATTAATGGGGTGAGTCTGCTCACAGTTCGATGGGAGAGCTAATTAAATTGATTCAAGCTCGGCCTCAATCCTCATAGCCGACCTTGTCAGCGAGACGACAGTTCGGACATGGAACGGCTCCTTCCAATTCGTAAGGAGAATTCGTTGTTTTTACGGAGGTAATTTTCAATCACATCCTTATTGTTTGAGAAAAAATTAGGAAAATTTTCGAAATGATCAACTAAATCCCTCATCTTTTCATGTAAAAGTAAGTGTTAATTTACATTTTTAGAAAAAAAAAATTAAATATCACTTAGACGACGTCTGATTTTTTTATATATAAATTATCGTCAAAAGTCTTAATGCATTCAGTAGCTTAACATTGCCTGCGGATTTTTTTTTTTAAAGAAATTTTTTGTAAATAACAATTTTTTGAAAAAAAAAAAATAAATTTAACTAATTTTAAAAATTTGTAACTCTTATAACAAAAAAGAATAAAAGTAAACACAAATACCCTCAAACACATTCTCTCTCTTCTACACTCATTTTTTTGTCTCAAATTTAAAACATTCTCTATTTCAGCGTTATCAAAATATTTGTATATGTATTGAGATATTGATGATTGATTTAGAGATGACAAAATAGATGGAAACTCGTAGAGCCCACCTCAAATAGGGTGGATTAGAGTAACTTTTATAAAAATGAGATTAGAGTAACGTTCCATCCCAGCCCCTTTTTTTTTGTAAACATATAAAATGTAATTTTTTAGTGTATATTATATATTAAATAATTATTAATTCTTTATTTTATAAATAATATTAACTAAAAAATGTTTTAATAATATATTTTTATTAATAAAATTAAAATACATAATAAAAAACCCTTAAAATATACTTTTATTTCTTTCTTGCATATGACAAAAAGACTTGTTTTTGAATTGGATAATAATTGATTTTAATGAGATTATGAAGTAATTAACAGAAAAATCAATTATACTAAATACTAGAACATTGTTAAAATAATTATTTTTTCTATTATTTATTTTATTTGTTATTTATTCAAAAAATTATATGTTAGTTACTATTTACTTTATTAAAACATAGTTATATTATTCTAGTTTGTTAGCTTGATACTTTTTTTAATCATAATATAGATTAAATTTTATATTATTAAATTTGTGAATATAAATTATTATTTAATATTAAAAAAATAAAAGAATGGAGAATGAGACTTAAGATAAAAAAAATGGGGCGGAGTATGGAAAAAGCCTCTTCGCCCTACCTTGCACCTTCCCATTGCAATCTCTAGATGGATCAACAAGGGGATTAAGAATTGCCAGAATAGAAAATTTAGCTAGGGCGAGAAGCTTCTCACTCTCAAAAAATTCTCAACACGAGAAAGTTCTCACGTCAGCCAATTCAAAGAGCGATAAAGTTATTACTCAGATGCAATAAGTTTTTCACGCCTAAACGATTTAGCCTAATAAGTGTTATTTTTATTTTATCGATAGTTGGTAAACCTCACATTTTAGATCTAGTTTAGGATAGCACACTTTTGTGAGTTGATATTTATACATATTTATTATGTTTTAATACAGTACTTTATGATTTAATTACACGTTATCAGATTTATTTTATCTGTTACTTATTTTTAAACATATAAATATTTATACTAATTTGTATATTCAGAAGTATTTTTAAAAATTATTATAATATAGTTTATACTAAATTAATTACAGAATTATTCATGTTTATATGATATTATATAGTAATAGTTTTTGAACCACCAGATGTGTACTCTCTCATTTAGTGTAGTTGCTCATGTTATTTAACTCTGCTCGAGCGATGTAGTATTTCATCGGGCGAGATTATGTTCCCCGCTTTACTAGGTAAGACCAATTATTTTCCCAATACAAGTTTAGTATAGTTTTTAATATATATATATAATACATGTTTTCAGAACTATATTACATATATTCAACTTTAAAATAGATTTTATGGCAGTTCATGATATTAATGCATGTTTCATGTTACCCAAAATATAATTTTATGATCTTTTTATGACTTCAAACTTGTACATATATTAGTTTTATTTTTCATAACATTTTTATTAAGAAATTATTATTGTTAATATATAGTTTTATGAAGCATATAATATTTTCAGAACTATATTCACTTATTGAGTCACAAGTTCACAAATTTTTCTATTTTTCCTAGATTGTCGTAAGAATTTCATGCGATATGATATACTCTTCACTTTTGAGGTTGACCTATAACATACATAACTGCATGAGTTATTATATCTTATATATTTATGTACACGTGTATGTTTTTATTGATACATGTAGTCTCATTACATCAAATGTAATAAATAAAAGATTTGATAGTCTATGGTTTCTACAAAATTTTTCTCGATTTTCGAAAAAGGCTTGGGTTAGGTCCTGTCAATATATTACTAAGGTCTCAATGATAGATCAAAAGATATAAAAATGTGGCTTGTAATTATCGGAATAGAGGCCAAAAAATAGCTAGAGCGATAGGCTTTTTGCCCCTGAGATTCAACTAGCGCGAGAAGCCTTTTGCACTCATGAAATCCTCAACAAAAGAAAAGTTCTCACATCAGCCAATTCAAAGGGAGACAAACTTATCACCCTTTAATCGCTCAAGTGTGATAAGTTTCTCACGCTTGGGCAATTTAGCCCAATCAATGTTAGTTTTTCACTATTTAGTTAAATATTCAAACTCTCATATTAACATTTAAATGAATTATTTTTATTTATAATAGAGGTATAATCACACTTTCACTAAATTTATTAAATTTTTTATTAACTTTAATAAATTCTGTTACATGATAAGAGTGTAAATAAAATTTTAAAAATTTTAGTGTTTGTATCTCTTTTTTAAAACTTTAAAATTCATATGTTATTTTTCCTATTATAAATATGAATAACAGGTAACAAGGATGTAATTAATAAAGAATTTTGCCTATATTTTATTATATAAAAAATCAAATTAAGTAGCAGCCATAGAACATAATTATAAGAATAATGATATAAACATAACATAAGTAATAATTAAATACAAACATAACATAGATAAAAAAACATAAAATAAATAATAAAATTATAACACATTAAAGAAAAGAAGTTAATATCTTAATATGAAATATAAAATTTAAAAATGAAACTTCAGTTATAAAATATAAGATGAAGTGAGGGACTTAATAGAAATTTCATTCCAAAAATATTTATACAAATAGTGTCTCCCATCTAAATCAATAAATTTTTACTTCATTACTAGTTGATAATATGATTTAACATCATATTACAAATACAATATTGAAAGCGCAAGAATAAAAGGCCATAACCAGGTTCGGGATCGTTTGAAGCACAAATACGATATCGTTTCAAGCATTCTCCCACCAAAATTCAATTTCTTAAAAATTTCAGCTCAAACCCGCTTGCCGCCTTTTGCCTGACCAATCTGAATCTCTCCGTCTATTTTTTTCCAAATCGAATGACGTCACCTATCCCTTACCCAATCGACGACAAAGATCTAGACGACGCCGCATTATGGGCCGTAATCGATTCTGCCGCCGCAGCCTCCGTCTCACGCTCCTCCACATCCGCCTCTAAGCATCGCAAACCTCTCGCCATCAAATACCCCAACTACCAATCACCGCCGACGCCGATATCCCACGCTTCTCCCCCGCCAAACCCTAAACTCCACCACCACCGGCAGATTCAATATTCACCTAACTCCGACTCTCGCGGAGAGATCGTCAACGATCGACCAAAGAAAATGGCGAGAACGTGCTCGTCGGAAGCCAGCGAGCGCAGTCCCATGGTTCTCGCTTATCGGACTCCGCCGACCCCGGCGGCGAATTATTCTCCGGAGGCATATTTGTCGCCCGGAATTTGTGGGAGGAATGATGGACGCGAACAGGATCTTATGAGGCACAGTTTATCTGGAAGATTCCCTTCAGTTTCTCTGTTCAAGGATTATCAGAACGCAGCTATGGCGGTATTTGTTCCAACTTGGATTTTAACTTTGTTGATAAATTAATTAGTTTTTTTTTTTGGGGAAATTAATTGTTGTTATTTTAAATAGCAAGTAAGGTGTTTGAATATTGTATTGAGTTGGTTTGGTTGAATGAATAGATTTTGGAGAAATCGGATTACACCATGATTTCAGGGAGCCCTTATATTAAGAAGTCAGGTTTGTAATTGGGGTTCTTAAGTTATGCCTTTTCCGATTGAAATGCCGTGTTGAATGTACTATAGGGTTTATATGTTGCTTAGGTTGGAGGAAGATATCGTTTTACTTCAATGTCTCTTATGAGATCAAAGACAAGACCATTGAATTTGATGAGAACCGTAATGTTCAGCGTGCTGAATTTGTGGTTCGGGCATATATGCAGTAAGTAATTGGCTCTTTGGATATAATGCTTAAATTCTCTGCATATTCGTTATCAATTGTATAATATGTTTATCAGCTTGCATTACTCTTGTTGTCCATAGGGGTGGTAGGTTCTCAGATGGATGGGGTTCGTGTGAACGGCGTGAGAAGAGATTTTTGAAACCAAATAATGACATTCCTAGTACAGCGGAAACCAGAGCAAAAAACAAAGCATGTCAGGTAGATTTTCTTCCCATTGGCTCATTCTGAAGTATGCTACTCGTGACCAACCAACTTAGTGAGTTACTTATTGGTTCTGTTTGCCGCATTAGTCATGTTTCTTTACACATACACACATTTTGACAAAACTATCTCTCAAAGAGGTAGGTAATTAAATTAGGCTGAGCCTAATGTCTTATTCAGTGGTGATGAATTAATTAAATTTGTGCTGAACTGAGCTAGAGAAGGCTATACTAGCTCAGCTCATCACTGTTTTCTCCAATAGTGCATTTTGTATCAGGATTGGTTGCTCTATCCATATAGTACTCAACTTTAAAAAATGTGGAGCTCAACAAATAATCCTGGCCTGCATTGTTTTTATTTCCCTATTCCTCTCATGTTTATCTTGTTTTCTTTAGCCTCAAATCCATGATTTATATTGCTCGATATTTATGCATTGGTGCTGGTCCCTAGATAAGGCATTAGTATAATTGATTACAGTACTATTTACTAGAACTAGCATTTACTGGTGTTTATGACGCATATCATCAACGAGATTTTCTTGCTGAAGTGCAAATCTATATTTACTTATTTCAGGACCTGCTTGGAATTGGAGAGTATCGACCTGGTGTGAGCCAATGCCAGCGTTTATAGTAGTTATTCGAAATTCCAAGTTGGCTATTCTGGTCCACTGAACTTTGAATTACATGTCAAGACATGATCATAGTTTATGGTGCTAAGATGCAGTTCAAATGTTACAAATTCGTATTAACTTGTGATCAAATGTTAGCACAAAAAATCAAATGAACACAAAATGCTAGCAAGGAATTAGGGGCCCCTCTTTGCCCCATGCCTCATAATATCAGAACCAATATTGTATTTTCTCTAACCATCTATTTCTAGTGGGTATCTAGACGTAGTTATCTGATATTCTCTGTTAGCATGTGTATGGAACTGAAGTCTTATGCTAATATAAACAGTACAAATTGATCAAAATGCTGATGAGGATGATGATGATCTCAAGAGTGGACGTGGGGATTGGTTGGCACTTTATCGTTGTTCATTGCTTTAAAAATTTAAGATATGCCGTGGTGTGGTTGCTGCTTAGACTGAACAGAGCTTGTGGACCAAAAGGAAAACGGTAGGCCCTTGAAATACAGGACGAAACAGTTAATATACAACAAAGCAGATCTGTTTTATTTTCGATTTTGATGTCCTTTTTTAACGGTTTGTCTTTTTACATTAAAATTACAAGTATATCTGCAAGGGCAATAAGCCCGGTGCCTAATACAAAAATTCCTTGGAAGTCCCAGAAGATAAGTTTTTCTTGCAGGTTATTCAATTGGTGAATGGCTGCTGTAAATTGCTCGCTAGATATTGTTAACAAGAGCCGATCTCTTGTACTAGCTTAATCTTTGTCTTGAGCCAAGTAATATTCCCATAAGATTGAAATGACCGATTGTCCAATTATCATTAACAATGGTCATCCAAATGTCTCAATATGTTATTTTGCTGCTTGCAAAGAAAACTTATTGATGCTCATAAAATTTGTCATTCTTCTTATTTCGCAATCTACTTGCCTTGTTAAAAGTAACAATCCAGGTTCTATTTCTAAAGGGATTACGATATCTAACGGAAAAAAAGGCAACCTAAGAAATGTGTATTTTTTATACATTAATTACATTACATATTTTATTGCAATAACGGTCAACAACACATTATATTTACAAATTTCAAATATTTCTAATTATATTTACAAATTTCAAATTATTGTATAACTGTCTATTAATATAATAATTGCCTTTCAATTGAAAGAATAAAAAATTCCTGTTTCTGTAAGAGTTCAAATTCCCAACTTAAAATAAAGGGTATAATTGTCTTCCAACTGAAAGAGTAGAAACTCTTAACTTCTGCAAGAATTTGAATTCCTAATCTAAAATAAAGGACACACATACTATGTTGTTAGGGTAAACATTTGAGTGCAAAGAAAAGTGATGTTACAAAATTATTAATAAAGATAATATCATTCAATATAACCGCTGTGAAAAGAAAAAAAGTTAAAACGCTCACTATGCAACTGAAAAAATATATTTACTGACCATTCTGTTCAAACAGAGAAGTGCATCAATTTGAATTCAGAATTAACATTCAACAATTTGCAAAAATATGGGAAGAATTATATAACATTAAACTATTTTAGAACACATATATTAATGGTTTTCAAGGGATATTTTGGTCATATAATAAGAAAAAGGTGTAGGCTTCATCATCCTAGGTGTTCCCTTTCTCTCGCCCCGGTACAAAAATGATTCCACTTCCTCTTCTTCCTCCTGTCTGCTGACTGAACCAGAGATGCCCCATTGAAACGGTAATACGTCACTTTCACACACTCTCTCTCTCTCTCTCTCTCGCTCTTCCTTTATTTTATTATTTAGTGTTTCGATTTCTGTTTACATTTCTCCTAAACACAGCATGTGAAATGATCAGCATTCTACTTTGATTTTTCTGACTCATTTCTACAATTTCTATTCTCTGTAATGCTGTTGTATCTTGCCATTCGTTTGGTTCAGAATAGAGCATATTTGATGGAAATGACAGTTCCTTGTTTGCTGTGACTTCACTTCACTTCTCTTACTACATTAAAAAAATTCCCATTACTCCTCCAAGTTCTTGGGGTTACAGAATCATGGCTCAACAGGTGTTCACATTCTTCTCTTTTTTCCCTTTTCTTTGAAGATTTGTGAGTTTAAGACTCAACCCATTTTTTAAAATTGATTTTATAATGCAGGAAGAAGGGTGGCCTCTTGGACTGAGACCATTGAATGCAAGAGTTGGGTTGGTGAGAAACCGCAATTTCTCTGGATCAGTTTCTTTCAGTACTTTGCTCACTGGCTCGCCCAGTTCCTCCACTGCTTCTTCAGATCTCAATACTGTGGTCAGTTCTTTTTTTCTACTTCTTATATCTATTGTAAAAAGACAACTATGTGTCTTCAATGGCGGTTTTAATATGCTAGCTCTGTTTCTAATCTGCACTGAAATATTTTCTTGCCATGGAAGTGTAAAAAAAAATTATTATGAAGACAAACACGCTGCTTTCATTTGAGTTCTGGCTATGAGTATGATCAGTACCATAGACACATTTCCGCTTTGTTGACGTCTAATGTTGTGAGAAATTGTACCTGATTCATTTTCTTAGAGCCTAGAGGTCTTCTTTTTTTGTTTTTTTTTTTGTTTTCTTAGTTAACATTTCAGCAAACTTAATACCCACTTTACTCTTTCCACATGGCCCCTTATGATGCCGTTTTGACTGTATTATTTGCCTCCACTACTCTTTTAAAGAGTGCATATCTCTTCTTTTTTGTGTTAAAATGTACCAATATGTTTATTCTCATACTCAATGATGTTCCATGAAATCAAAACAAAAGGGATCCCCTACCACCTACTGGATCTCTCGCTGATTAGAATGTAGAATGTTAAAGTTTCTTGTCAGGTCTGCAAGGAGACTTTGGGCCCCAGAACATGGGCTAACAGATCACTGAAACTTTTTTTTGTAGAAAGATTTTTGCAACGTTTCTACATAATATGGCCAATTATTTTATTGCCATTGATCTTTATCACTCTCCAAATTGTGCATAATCCCTCATGTATCAATATCTAAATTAGATAGTAACATTCTAGATGGGATTATACTTATGTATGGCCTCAAAGTTCAGAGACGGCATTCTTAAAATTTTTATTTATTTTTTTTTTTTCAGTCAACTGGGTCTTTCTTTCCCGACAACAGCATCACACTTGGGAGCCTCATTGGTGTTTCTAACATTCTGGAGCTCTCACGAAGATCGACTAGGAGAAGAACAACGGAAACTTTAAGAGACCAGAAGAATTGCAAGGCTAAACCATGGCTGTTTTCGCTATGCTCAAAGCTAACCACTGATGCTGTGAACACTAACAACACTCCATCACTTGGTCACTTTCTTGAAGCAGAAAGGAGAGCTGCCAGCACTTACAGAAGGAATCAGTGTCCAGCCAACTATAGACCTAATGACTTTTCACCAGTTCTTCCTGAATCAAATACAATTTCTTTATTTGTTGGTGATCAGGTTGCTCCTCATTTAAGTGCGTCATTAAGTGCAGATGGTGAGAGAGGATCTAATGGAGAACAGCTAGAACATGGCAATGGGTATGGAGTTCCATTATTGTTTTCATGTATGTGTGGACAATTCATTGAATGATGATTTCTCATTGAACCTGCACTCTTTCTCGGAAGACTGCCTTACATGGTCAAAATCTACCACGGGGGGTTCAAAGTCATGCCTTGAACTGTTGCTGATTAATATAGTGTGTTAAGCAATAACAAAGTAGTATTAGCATTTGAGGTTTCTTTCTTTCTTTCTTTCTCTATCATTGTTTCTTCCCTCTAGTTTTCAAATTAAGCCAGATGTTTTTTTGTTTCTTCACATTCAGTGTTTTAACGCTATTGCCACCTTGCTTATAAATTTGCCAGGAGGCCGTTTGAATAGACTTGCCACGAACTGATTGGTTCCAAGTCAAGGCCGGACAATATTAACATAAAATGTGCCCTTTCCGGAACAAGTGTAATTTTGAATGAAAGGGAAAGGCATAGCATAAAGAGCAGTTTTACTTACAAAAATCTACATGATAGTATTAGCAGATTTCCTTCCGCTTTTACGCTAGGAGAAACAGTGCATAAACAAAGTATATTTATGCATGGTTTTTGTTTCTTGGGAGAGGAATAATGATCTAAGAATAATGCTACATATAATAAATTGCATTTTTAAAATTGTAATTCTAAATAATGATATATTGCAATCATTGGATGGTAAAATGATTTAATGAATAATTTTAAAATTTTTATTATTTCATTACCTAATAATTACTTAATACATTATTATTTGAAATACAATTTAAAATATAACTTAAGATATATAGTATTACTCGTAATCTAATTAAGCAGCTATTGAACAATCGGCTTCATTAGAACTGAAGCAGAAAAAACCTAAAACATTGCTGTTTTTTAAATTTAAAGAGAGCAGCATACTATATTGATAGGACTTTGCTGAACAAAACTTGCACAAGGACTTTTTACTCGTCACTTGTATCTCATATGCATCATATGATAATAAAAACCCCAAATGGAAGGGTTGTTGAAATATATACCCAAATGAGCCATTAACAGCAATTTAAATGCTGCAAAGCTGCTGCTTCATCAACTCACGTTGCAAGATGAGAATCCATCACATCCATTTGTAAAAGCTTATTGCCTGCTTCAATGCATTCAGCTGCAATCTTTCCTGAACTTCGGCCCCCCATCTTCACAAATGAGCCCATGGCTGATAACCCCTTGAAGCTGCTGCTGCCTTCGCTGGAATTCCAGGACTTCCTTGAACTTCTAGGTTTTGAGGGACTCATTTCCAGTTCTGTAGCGTCATTAATAATCTTGGCAGCAACTAGGTTGGCAATGCTGCAGCGGCAGAAGGGGCAAGCAGGGGCCTCTGGAAAAGCTGTTGCAGTGTCAGGCTTCTTATGGCAACACAGGGCTAGGGTGCAATGAGCACACATTTGATGGCCACATGGTTTTATCTCAATTGTGCACAGATTTTCAAAGCATATGCAGCATAGCTCAACATCACTGGCCTGTTTGACAAAAAATTTCCCAGTAAATATAAATGAAAAACTGCACATGTACATTCAAAAAATTGTTATGCTGTGATTTCCACCCAATGGAGCTATATTTAGCAATAAGTATAATCAGTATTGTATTTCTTCATTTTCTGAAGAAACCTTCATATAAGTAAGAAATACATTACTATAAATGGATATATGAAGCAACCAGAGTGCTGGCCACAATTCCTTGTTCTTTTTTTTTGGCCGCATCTAAATATTCACAATAGACTTTCACACAGTTTCAATTGGCAAATGAAACCACAGTAAATGATTAGAATGTAACCCTGGGACCAATTACATGTACATCTAGATAGATCAATAGGTTTAGGTGGCCTAGAAGAATTGCTAGTGTTTGAAGCCCTTTGGATAACTTATATATTGGTCACTATAGCCCAATGTCACACTTGATCTCAAGTAGGAAAGCACTCACCTTGATTAGAAAATCATATCCTTAAGCCGTATCTTAAAAATTACTTTCTATTACCATAAAAAATTGCCAAAATTTTTACTTCATAATGTCTATATAGAGTTTAAATGAATAATATAAGCTTAAAGGCTGATCACCTCAGAAGTATTGTCCTTGACCTCAGTGTCAGAAGGTGAAGGCGATGGAAGTGAGCAGGTTGTCTCATTCAAAACAGATTTCTCTCTCTCCTCGTTTCTTTCCATTAAGGCATTCTCTAGCAGTGATTTGGCCTCTGGATTAAGATCAGTCATGAATCGCAATTGCAAGGGCCAAACAAGAGGCTCTGGAGATGAGGGGTTCAGCAAGGCTGCACATGCTTGACGCTTGTATTTCAGAGCAATTACATATGGAATTCTCCTGGAGGAACCAATATATTTTTTAGAAGAAATCAGTAGAAGAATTTCAAGAGATTATTAAGATTCAGCCTTCACAGAAACAAAACATAAAACATTCTAGAATTTACAACAAAACAACATTGAAGTATAAATTCAGAACAGCTCCTGTTAGTATGAAAGAAATTAAAACGATGAAGAATGCATACCACTGCTCTTGAATTATTGCTTACATAGATATCCCGATGGCATATATGATGGTATACTATTCTGTGAATGAAATAGTGTACTTGAGGTTCCACTTGTTCTCCTCTTTTCAAGTCTTTAAGATAAAAAACTTCACAGCCCGCTAAATGAGAACTTTTATTTTCTAAACAGAAAAAGAAAGTCACTTCAAATGGTTTTCATGAACTTTCGAGTATGAATCGCATTTACGTTTATCTTCCCCATACATGCCATGGTTAAAGAAATCTAGAATCAGTTCTACATCTATTATAGCACCCTCCACAATAAAGATTCCTAATTGAGTTCTTTCAAAATGACCTTTCCAAAAAAATAGAGTACAGTTATCATGCAATCAAGATATCAAAATGCAATAATATGCCAAATGTATTTCTGTTTGGCCAATCTTATATTATCCCAGGAGGTCATAACTGATTGCAACCAGAAGGGTTTTCTGTTTCTTGTTTACGAGACTTACCCAATTGCATCTGGCTGAAGTCTATCTGCTCCCCAAGCAAGCAATTCTCTTATACTCTCCAAAGAACCTCCCTGAGCTGCAAAATGAAGTGGTGTACTCCCTGGATAGCTGCATATACGCCTATTATCAATCTGAATGTAGAAGTCACTAAGCAAATAAAATAAACTTAAGACTGAAAAGTACCCATTTCCACCAGTTGATGCACAAACAAGAGCTCCATTGTCTAAGAGATTATGAACACATTCTGACCATCCATGACGTGCAGCCAAGTGCAGTGGGGTCGAACCACTCTCATCTCTTATGTTTACAAATCTAGAAAATCCCCTGCATTGCCATCCAATTCAATCATACAATAATCACACTGAAATTCAAATTCACACACACATGTAGAGCAAGAAAAAGACCAAGAATCTGCTACAGGACTCGTGTGGGCAGCAGTAAGTAGTGCCTGCAGGCAATCTGAGTGGCCATAGCAAGCAGCATAGTGTAAGCAAGTCCTTCCGTGAAGAGAGTCAAATTTCAGAATCTAATAAATCATGAAGATAGCCAGTAATTAGTTTCGTGGAAAGAAATTCAACAAAAGTAAACTCAAAATCAACATAACTCATTAAAAAAACATACAAATGCTCCCCTTTCAATGAGCTTTTTGACGCAGGATAAATTCCCATGCAATGCAGCCACCATTAACGGGGTCTGAATAAACCAGTAACCATACATAAATCCAAAACAAAGACAAAAGATACAATGTGAGAGACCAAAAAGGCATTAACCAAGGAAAACATCAAACAAAATGAGGGTATGACAAATGACATAGAAACAAGAAAATATTACCTGTTTATAGCGATTCAAGACATCTGGATTGGTATATAAAAAGAACCGGTCCAAAAGCATAGAGAGAACCTACCCATGATCAAACAAAGCCAACAAAACCAAAACCCACAAAAACCCCATCAATATTTTCCCAAGGAAAGCATAGAGAAACCATAAATAAGAAGCAAAATTCTCAAGTAAGCAACAAACCCACCTCGATCTGGCCAAAAGCAGCCGCTAAATGAAGTGCAGATTGCTTTGCATACCCAGTTGTCATCTTCAAGACACTTGGATCAGCCTCGACCATAGCCTCAATCACCTGCAGGTCCCCATTCTCCGCAGCAATGAACAATGCGTTCTCATGGCGTTCTCTGCAACTCATTCCCTGACCCATCACCTCTCTTTTGTTCAAAATCTTCACTCAGGAAAAAGAGAGCTGCTCGAGAGGCTTTATCACGCGCCACCTACTACAGCGGCTGCTTATAGTGGTGGCAATGAGTCTAAAGGCTGATTCTTTTGAATGTGAAATGTTATCTATTTAAGCATGTAGATAGTTGTCTTGGACTTGAGCTTGGTCCCGCGCCTACCAAGATTTCGGGAAATAATCAAATCCTTTCGGGCAAAAATCAAATCCCATCTTGATATATTATTATTTCTCTCTTTCAACTTCATATTTCGGATTTATTTTATTTTTTTTCAACTTTCGGTACGAGGCGCTTAAATCTTAATGATCAACTTTTCTTTCCTCGTTCACTCCAAAAATCAATAAAAATTTAAAAAAAGAAAATCTTTATTCCCCTCTTTGTGGGACAAGAAGTTCTATTCCTTGGACTTTCCACTTATTGTTACCAACCAATTCATCAACAAAGCCTGGCTCTTTATCTCTTTCTTTGTTTGGTCAATCAATTACAGCTATAAAGTAAAAGCAAATTACTAGTAACTGTGAGTCTCAATGCATTGCATTTAAATCCAGTGCAAGTGATATAGAAGACTGATATGAATGAAGACAACAGTGTCAAGTGTCAGACTCGTATGGAGCATCTGCATTATTGCTTATTGTGGATAAAATGTGCTGCATTATGGCTTATCCTGCCCAAAATGTACTGTGCTGATTTTCTCTTATTTATTTTTTCTTTTTCTGGCCGTCCGCTGTAAGCGTGTAATCTTCGTAGTATAAAACAGAAGACACTTAAAAAAAAACAATAGAAGGCGCAAGGACTTAATTTTTTTCAAAAATAAAAATATATACGTAGAAATTTTCTTGTCACAAAAAATAGTAGTATCTATTTGTTCATGCCCAAATTTGATAAAGTATAAACGAGTGGAGATTTATTTTCTACAAAAAAAATAATTATTCAATAAAAGTTGCTAAAACTTAGGGGCGGTGAATAAAGGAATTGTCTAGAGGAGATAGATTGGCTAAACTAAGTTAAAGAAAATTGTTGAGATTGTGTTTAAGGCTAGAAAAGATATTTGAAATGTGCAAAATTTATCGGAGAATGACTCAAAACTTATTTTGGAGATTAAGATGACCTGAATTTTATCAAATGGTCAAAAGATAGCCTAAATTAAAGATAAGGTTAAGATTGTTTGGAGGTGATCATAATACAGTTAGAATCGACAAATTTCATTAGAGTTGAACTAACAATTTAGTATTAATGTAGAGAAGGGTTTTGGCATCATTAACTTAATAAAAAGAGGTTGAGGTCTGAATTTGGTGTATATTTGAGTCAATCTCGTAGTTTCTAATTTAAGCACAAATTAGCAAGCATTTAATAAAAAAATACAACATAAAAAAAACTTATAAACAAATTTATGTGGTTCAACCTAAAAAGCTTACATCTATAGTAGAGCTTATAACTAAATTTACTATTTAAAAGAGATATTATAAGATATCAATTATAATCAAAATGACTACTCATAAGCTAAAATCTCATATATTTTTAGAGATGAGGATGAAATGGATATGAAAAAGTGAAATGAAGAATGAACCATCCCTCCAACCTTAGTGAAAGTGATATTTATATAATGGAGGTTAGTGTAAGTTCCTTGGGCTACTTGGAGGATTTTTAGTGGAGAGGAGAGTGTAAATGTATTTAAGGCTAAGTGTCATATTTAGGTAAAAATGTGTGAGAATATTCTTTTTATACTAAATCATACCAAGTTAGTGGTATTTTGGTAATTAAGCTCCTTGAAACTTAGAGTGCAAGTGCCTCTCTGACTAGGCACTTTATGGAAGTAATATTTTTAGGACTAATTGGTAGCATGTCACCCTTAGTGCTAAAACTTGAGCTATAAATGGTGCAGGTTTGCCTAAAATTACTTTAAACAGATCTCGTCTTTTTGTCCATAAGATTACAGAGTGTTGGTCATGTTAATATGGGGATACAACAGTGGCCCCTTAAGATTACACCCTATAGGCCTTTATTTTTCTTTTCAACTATTCAGTAGTGAAGCTTACTTAGCGAACTGCTGTGGTGCTTAATGATGATGTGGAGATTGACATAGTACTGCTGATGTGTCATTTAACTATGGGGCTCAATAATGACATAGAGGCTGACATAGTCTTGCTAATGTATTCTCTCATTGTGGGGCTTAGTGATGACATAGAGACTGACATAGTCTTGCTGATGTGTCATCTGATTGTGGGGCTCATTGGTGACATAGAGATTGACATAATTCTATTAATGTGATATCCAACTATAGGGCTCAATGATAATGCCAGTCTTTAAGTGGATCTCATCTAACCAGCACTATGGTATGGGTACTGAGCATTGATGGGATCATGCCCCTATTGAGCCTAAAAATTTCATTCTCATTTAGTCTAAACAGTTTCCAAGGATGTAGACCTTAATGGCCAAGTGGCCTCTTTATTGTGACTCATGTGTCATCAGAATTATCTCCAATACTAATTTTGATATTTGAAGAAATGATATATCACATATATGTTGGACGATTTCAATGAACTATTCAATAAAAATATACTATCATTAAATTCTTTTTAATTATCACTTTTATTTGTTTAATAAGTTAATTTCAAAATGTAAGCTTATATGTAATAATTTTATTAGATAGGTGCATGAATAATTTGGTAAGTCGTTCTATATAAAATTTTCTCCACGTATATACTTAAATGCTATAGATAATAAAAAATTTAAGTAGGACAATTTTAATAGAATCATCTAATAAAGGTAAGATATTGTTGGGTATAGGAGAGACTGAATTTATTGGACTAGCCTGTGTCAAAAGTTAGACTTGGATCAATTGATGAGTTATAGAATATAAAGCACTGAGTTGGGAGTTACTGAAAACAAATAAGAGAGATATAGATTTATCTAGACCAGTAGAGCACGGAAAACATTTGGTTAGAATAGGTAGCTTTGTGGATAGGCAGCCAATACGGGCTATACTATCACTCTACCTACTAACTCCAAAATTGAAAAATCTGAAATCCCTTGTCTTATAGCATGTTACTCTATTCCTTCCTCAATCACTTTAGAATTCTTCAACCTGGTAAATCCCCTACCTCTTTTAGGGATAAGTAGATAGCAATTTGTGAATAATTCCTTATTCTCAATCTCAAACTCCCTTTATAGCTCTTCTTTAGAGAGTTACTAGCAACCTTGGATATTGCTTCTACTTAGCTGACTCTGGCTGCATAAAGATTGATGAGTGGCTACCAAGTACTATGAAAGAAGGCTTTTCAAACAGATTTCTCCGTAAAAGACTTCAAAATTTTGTTTCACCTAAAGAAGAATAACATTGTTGAAAGCATGTATTACTAGAGTTCCCAGGGAAAATACACCAACCTTGTCCATGAGTACCAATCCTGAGTTGATTATAAGGTTAGGATGATGTTCATTGGTAAGGACTAGGGCTTTACCATCAGAGTGGGTCGAGCCCTGAAGAGAATTGGGTCTTAATTTAGCCATGAGGGTAAATATCTCTAATTTTTGCATTCTTTTATTTGGGTTATATTGATCAATTGTGTTGTTGAATTTTTAAGGGCGCACTATATTGAGGTGCATCCCTCTTACGATATAAGGTTTTACTGACCTTTATATTTTTTAGTGCACCCATATGTAAAGGACAACAAGCTGATCCCCGTCACCTAAGAGCTTGCTAAAAAAGTTGCCTAGTACTTTGTTGAGTCAATAAACAATAGTTTCGATGTATTGGATAAGCACTACTTAAAGGAGGTTAGGCTCATTGGTCCCCTACCCTTTGAAGCTTCTAATTCTAATAAGTATGACATAAGCCCTAATTTTGTTTGTTGACCTCGTGTGTAGTTGCTTAAGATGTACATATTTTTCAATAATGTGGGTGTTTTTAGGATCAACTTTTAACTTTGCCTAAAGAAGACGTTGAGGACTTAAAGGTTTATTAAACTGCATCCATATAGAGTGAATATACTTTGACAACAAGAAGGGATAAGTATAAGCAGAGGTATGCTTCTCTAATAAAAGAGCTCGCTACTGCTCTAGAGGGGCTATCATGAGAGGTTGAAGAGAGAAGGGTATTATTTTAGAGGAATAAAGAGTAAAATGAGACTATATCTAAACTACACGGTGCAATCAACCTCTTAGAGAAGAGTCTTTGTGAATATATCTAGAAGGCTCTAAGCCATACTTATCACAAAGTGATTAAGGCCTACCTCAACCTAGACTTTAGATTTCTAAAGTTGGTGGACCTACTACACTAACCTCGATTACTAAGAAGGAGAATAGTATGCCAAAGTCTCCACCAGCTGTGCTACCATAAGAGAAACTTATGTTACTAAGAAGGGGTCAATAAGAGAGCCTCTTGAAATCGATGCTCTTATTGACCTAGCTACTTAGCGACTTAAAGAAGATCACATGGGTGATGGTGGTGATGGCGATAAAGGCAAGAAGTAACCTTTCTGTCTGACCCCTTTAGCCATCATTTACTGAAACCTAGGCTATAGTCTACTACTTGCTAACTTGCTTGTTAACTACATTTCTTTCTACTCATAGTTATTATAGGTTTATTTGCACAACTATTAGATAACTATAATGAACTATTTTGAAATATATGTTGGTTCTGTATTATGCTTGGGTCACTGTGCCTCCTTATACAAGATTGTACGTGGGATATACTTAGCAAAGTTAGTGATGCTAAGTAGTGTTCAAGTTTGATCGTTTTTCTTCTTCTTTTTTTGTGATGTATGATTGTGGCTGCCTTGTCAAAAACTTGTTCGCGAAAATATACACAGGCGAATTTGTACTGCAAGTGCACGGGTCGTGAGCAAGTAATAAAGTGATGAGTGAGTATCGTTCTCACGAGGATTGTGTCCTAAATTAATGCTAAAACTATGATGTTGGCAACCTAACTTTATCTAGGCTAATCTAAAGGGTAAGATGAATTATTGAATTAAAAGCAACTTTAAACTAAATAACGAGGTAAATTAAAGATATGATATATCTTTGGCCATGGGATTCTAAGGACTTGATTTTCCTCTATTGTTCCTATGGCCTTTGTCATTAGTGATCAATAACCAATTTTATGCATACATTAGTTCAAGGTGTATGATTAATCTCATTCCCTCTCCCGAATGTTGAATGAGATACTATACATATACAACTAAGTTAATATCCCTATCTAACCCGTTATACATACACGTATTAAGCTACCTTTACGCGACTACCTTAAGTTTATTAGTCTCCTAACTCAATAAACTCAAAGCTATGCTTTTTACAACCAACATATAGATTAAACTTTCCTAAGCACATAACCCAAACGTTTAAATCATCCAATCCATTTTCCAATGCAATTAGAAGCATGAAGCATATAAAAAACATAAATGAATAACACAAGATAGTCATTAACTAAAAAATAACATCAACACATATTGTTCAATAAATTTCCATCAAGTTATAGAACATATAATCTAACAACAAAATGATAATCTTGCGATATGGTGAATTCTATAAAAATGGGATCCTAGAGCATTGATTTCATTCTATTCCTCATATGTTCTTCCTATCTAGCATTTTGTTCAATTCATTAATCAAGGGCTTAAAACTAATCTCATTCCTTCTCCCAAGTGTCGAATGAGATACTACGCATACATATTCAAGTTGACATCTCTATCTAACTTGTTTACATATACATGCATTATGCAACCCTTAAATTGATTACCTTGGGATTAATTTCATTACCTCTCCCGAGCATCAAATGAAATCCAAGGCATAATGGCACACCCAAAGTGTTTGTGCCTGTCACATATTTTATCAAATACTTGGCGTGCACCACATGCAAATCCTAAGGAAACTATAGTGATTACCTAAGTATTATTAGCCTCTCGACTTAATAACAACCTAAGGCTATATTTCTCCAAAATACAATAAATGGGTCAAGCTCTCCCAAGCATCAATCCATAAATCCACAACAACTAATTCATTTTGCAATCAATTGGAAGCATTAAGCATAGAGAAACATAAATGGATTACACGAAAATATACTAAATCATCAAACCATAATATAAATAAAACTACATCAAGCTTTAGAATCAAGTTTAATCACATAAAAAATCCAACCATAACTAATATTATCAAGAAATTCATAGATACAAACATTATTCAAAGTTGTAAATTTAAACAAAAGAGAAAATACAAAGTAAAGAAAGATAAAACCGAATTTGGGGATGTCTCTAAGGTTTTAATCATTCAAATGTCTTCAATAATGCTCAAGAAACCTTGGAGACATAATTTCTTCTCTTCAAATTTGAGCTCAAGCCTTGTTCTTCTTTGCAAATTTCGTGCCTCCCTTTCGATTGTGTGAAAAATGGCTAAAGGGTAGTATTTATAAGTTTCAAATTAGGGCCAAAAGGGGGGGGGGGGGGGGGGGGGGGGTTAAAACAGGTGGTGGCGCCTGGGCGTTGAGCATTCTGCCAATGTAGCCAGTTTTTGCGCCTGGGCGCCACTTTCTAACGCTAGGGCGCCAAATATTGTTTCTGCCACTGTAGCGGCACTGTTCCTCCGACACGGTTCATCCGCTACTATTTATTGCACTGTAGCATTTTGGTCTTTAATTTGTTTTCTTTGAATTTTTATCCCAAATAGCTCTATTAACTTGAAACCTACGAAATAAAATTAATATACATAAAAAGCCATGTATTCACATTCAAAATGAGCAATTATCAAATTAATAGGGGTATAATATCATATATAAAATGCGCTTATCAGTTGGCCACAAGTAAGGTAACCATTTTTAGGAACTATAAAACAAACAAATGATCAGCATTTGCAACCTAATGAATCAATTTGGGTTATTTATTAAATTGTTTTTCAACAAGTGATCAATGACACATTTTGAAATCATTTAGTGTAGATTTAATGGCTATTTCCCATATGGCTATTATGTTTGCATGCATTGTCTTATTCTCAAGCCTAAATGGATACAATATATGATATAAACCAAAGCCAAGTTATTTGTGACATACATACTAAGATCTGAGTCCAATAAATCATACTGAAGATAAATTCTTTTGGACCACAAAATCCTCTTAATTTTAAGTTTGAGGAGTTTACCATGACATACAAGAACTTAAACAAAAAAGGCAATAATCATATTAAAAAATTTGGTATCCTCATGGCATCACTTACAAGTGCCACTTAGGAAGTCCACACTCAAATTCGACATAAGTGAGGTAATTAGAGAATGAGTGCAGTATGAGTTATATAACAATAAAAAAAAAACCTCAAGCATTCATATCTTTGGGTTTCAACATATCTCTACTGCACATAAGGCCCATTTAATCTCTCTTTGTTAACGGTTGATTAGTATATCTTTTAATCAAGATACTTTAGTCCTCAGCAAAACACAACTAAAATGGGACTTTAGTGGCTTTCCATATAGGTTCAATCCCCAACTATTGCTTTTGTCTTTACATATGGAGCTTCGAGGAGATAATATGTCCTTACTTACATATGGCTACATGTAAGAAGATTAGAAGAAGAGCACAATGTAAGTCATATAGAGATAATAGGATAACTTTAAACGTTTTAACTTTTAGGGCTTAGCATTCCTTTACTATGCTTAGGGCTCATTCGTCGATTCTCTCTATAAAAAAAGGATGAGCATTTTTTCACTTAAGATACTTTAGTCCTTAGTGATGCATTATTGATGGGGGGGATGTCTAATGGCCTTTTACAATGGATTGATCGTAAACTATTAATTTAGCCTCTGTATATAAAGCATAAGGAGACATATATCCTTTAAGCATCCACTCCTTGCTCGTTAGATCAAGATTTAAATCATTCATATTCTCTTCCACAAACTGAGAACATAGAGGTGCAACAACATATAAGGCACACGATGACTTAACAAACAAATGATGCACAAAAGAGTTTTCAAAGAACACCAACTTCATTTTGGTAATGAATATTAGAAGTATAAATTGTATAGTAACTCATTGTTGTGTTGAATTAGAGTGCAAGTGCACGCTATCATAAATAAGTAATATTATGATAGTAGAGTATCGTTCCTACAATGAATTTTAATTATTATTTGTTATGTACTAAAATTGTGTCTTCCTACTGTTATCTAAATAATTAAAAATAAAAAACTAATCTGGAAAACCTAATTGAAAAGAGAAGAATGTAGAGATAACTAAAGATAATAAGTTTTAAATCAACAATAATGAATAAGCCTAAGATTACAACTATCTCTCGATATTTTACTTGAATCTAATAATATTTTCTTAATTTATTTTATTAATATGAATTATTGACTAAGAACCCTAATATCTTCACTGGCCTCTTCCAATGGTCAAGTGAATATGTCTTACCTAAATAATTGCCTATATTCCTAATGGTAATTAGACTAAGCAAGATTCATTAAGATTGTTCTTTTAAATCATATATGCCATATAAGTATATTCCTATCTCATATGAAACTCACAACTATTACACTATAATCATATATATATTTATCCAAAGCTCAACACATAAATCACTCTTGTAAGTTCATTATAGTTTCTAAAAAATATCTAATTATTGATCAAGTAACTAAAAAGCCTTAAACACAAGATAAACTGAATAATTCAATACTAACTTCATAAATAAGAAAGATAATGAATTCAAATTTCATATCAAGTTCAAATTGTAATCCTAGAAAAAACTTAGTTCATGGTGACAAAGAGAGTTTTAGAGGGCAAAATAATCAACATCATAGAGAATAAACAATCTAAAATAGAAAATAAGAAAGAAGAAATGAGAGTGCCTTGAAATATTTAGTCTTTAATCTTTTCTTTGCCTTGAAAGTTGTTTGTGAATCTCTAAAATTACTTTAAACTCTTAATAACTTGTTTCTCTTATGCTCTCTCTTCATTACCTTTGATATTGGCTACAAAGGCTACTATTTAAAAGGTTGAGTATTTAAATTAGGGTAAACTTTGTGTTCAAGGCAAGTTAGGATTTCTTAATTTAATATTCAGTGTCGTGGCTTTAACTACCTAGCGCTATGTTACTGGCTTGATATTCATGCTATCGCCACGTTGCTAGTTTTGAGTGCTGCAACACTCAGCTCCTATTTTCTTAGTTATCTTTGGGTCGCGCTAGCAATACGACATTAGAATTGGGTGCCCCAACTCTTAGCTTATAATTTTGGGAAGATTGTTCATCATCCTAGCATTGTGGCACTGACAAACTGGCGCTCTGCCTAATCTTCTCTTTCTTTTTCCAGTGTTGCAATATTGGCTTCTATTTTGACTGTTTTACCCAATTTTCATTAGATTTCGACCTTTTTTTTACTCCATTGTCTTTAAACCTATAAAATAGCCATACAATGTGTAAAAAGTAAAATATTTGTATTTAATTGAACAAATACTAAGTTTGCAGAAGTCAAAAGAGTAAATATAATTATATTTATCACCCATCTACATGTGTAAGGGATAACATAGGCTCTTCACTTTATCCATACGGACTTTTTGAAATTCAAATAAGCAAATAAAATTGTTAGTAGCCTTACTAAGCTCCCACCAAGGATAGAGAAAAATTAACTGACAACGAATTTCAGACTCTGTTGAATCAGGATCAAGATCATCCATTTTCACTAATAGTATTTATGGAGTTAGATGGCATTTTATGGGTGCTTCACTTGTCTGGCATCCAAGTGAGTCAGCTTGTAAATTCTTGGTTTGATCACTCTATCTATATAGTAAGGACTCTCCCAGTTAGGGCCTAGGACTTTATCTGAGGGCTTCTTAGTGTTTAAATTCACTTTGCATAAAATTAAGTCACATTTCTTAAACTGGCTTGGTCTAACTTTTTTATTATACAACTTAGCTATTTGCTACTGGTAAGCTACTACCTTAATGGCTATTGAGCTCTACATCTCCTCCACGAGGTCCACATTAGTCGCAGTCAAACTTGCATTCATTGTCTCATTAAAGTGAGCTATCTTGCAGGGTAGGGAATGGTTTTGTAAGGCTACAATATGCTTGGCAACCTATCCACCCAAGCCCTCTTTTAATCTTTTAGCTTCTTTGTCAAGAATTTTTTATGATCTTGCCAATTACTTCAACTTGCCTATTTGAGTAAGGGTCGTTTGGTGAAGCAAACCAATTAGTAATCTTTAAGTTTCAACAAAAGTGTTTGAATTTTTTTTTGTCAAATTGAATGACGATGTCAGTGACTATGGCATAAGGTAAACTAAAATGACAAATTATGGTTTACCAAATAAACTCAATAGCCTTTCTATCAGTAATGGGTCAAGGGCTCACTTCTGACCATTTGGTTGCATAATTCAATACCATAATAGCATATTTAGCTTCGTCCTTACCGATTGACATTGTATCGATGAGGTCTATCCCCTAAATCAAAAAGGCCAATATGGAGGTCAATATCATAAGTTGTTCAGGCGGCTGCCTCAGTATCTTTATAAATCTCTTACACTTGTCACATGATTTAACCACGGCTTGAGCATCTTGCTTTATGTTAAGCCAAAAAATCCTTGCCTTAATGCTTTATATGACAGCATCTAACCCGAGCTCTCTTTAAGAATCGATGTGGATCCTGCGATGATATGAGACTAACATACTTTTTACTCATACATTTGATACAACGAGACTACCTACCTCAACAATAGTGTATACGTGTACTTTAATATACATAAAAATATACAAATACACAGACTGAAACACTCATGCAACTATTTGTGTCATGAGCCAACTTTAAAATGTGACGATTGTATCACATTGCACGAATTCCAATGACAACCTGGGAAAAATAGGGTAAATAGGAAAAATTGTGAGTTTATAGCTTAGTAAGTGGACATAATATGAAAATATTATATACTTTATATATATTGTACACGTATAAATCTGTAAAATAAAATAATCATGAAACTGTATACTGAATAGTCAATAAACTTGTACTGAAAGTATGAGCTATCATAAAATCTGTGCTAAAACTAAAATCATGACATAATATTAGGGATCTGAAAATTTGAAAGTGTAAACTATTATAAAATCTATTATTAAGCTGAATATATGCAGCATAGCTCTGGAAACATGTACTACATATATATTGAAAACCACATCAAAATTGTACCAGTGAAAAAACTGGTCTAATCTAGTGGAATAATTCAAGCACAGGCAGAGCAGAGGATCTGAGCTGGTATAACCTGGCGAAATGCTGCATCGCTCGGGCAAAGCAAACTAAACTAATTTAAAACATGCGCAGAGCAACTACACTAAAGGGGAGGGTATGCATATGATGGTTCAAAAACTACTACTATATAATATTATGACCATAATTATTCTGAAATAATTATTTCTATACTAAACATAATTATAAGCTATACTGTAATAAATTCTAAAAATATTTATGAATATACTAATTAATATAAATATTTATCTGTCTAATATAAATCATGGATAAATCTGATAACTTGTAATTAAAACATAAATTGTTATATTAAAAGTATATAATATATATACAGTTATCCATTCACAAAAGTGCACTAATCCTGAGCTGGGTCTGGATTTTGAGATTTATCCGCTATCGACACACACCCTATATCATATGGTGTAAAAATATATCAGTAGTACCAATACGTATTATAAATATTAAAATATAAATATTCTAGCATCGTAAAACTGTTACCCGTTGAAATATTGGGTATAATTCTAACTACCTAAACTAATTTCTTAAAATCCCTCCTTTATTTCTTCTCCTGAATGTTTTTTTTCTTTCTTCTTGCTTCTCTTTTCTCTTTTGTTGTTTTCTTTTCTTTCCCTCGATTTTTCTTTCTTTCTTTTTTTTCTCTTTCTTTTTTTCTTTCTTCTATTCTCTCTTTGTTTCAGCTTTTGCTTCGTTTTCTTCTATTTTAATTTTTGCTTCCTCATTAAATGAAGCAAAACAAACCATATATATATAAATAAACAACGACCACCGCTTAAATAATATATATATATATATTTGTATTCCTTTTTTTTCCCACTAAAATGCTCAATTACATAACACGTGTATGGCATTATAAGCCAAAGCTCTGCCTTCTTCATGGTTACCAAGCATTCCTTTTGTGCATTTTTATGAGCATATAATTTCCCTCTTAAAGGCGCAAGTATCTCAAATAAGGCAGAGATACTAATTTATTATAAACCACTCATTCATTAAGGTAGTACACTGCTTTTTTGGCATCTCAATCTTCTGGATAAGGTTTTATCCCTGAGGATGATTCCATTCCTTAGGTACTGAATGATTGGATACATCCAACAAGGGCCACCATTAATAATGCTCACCTTTATGGGCTTAATGGTATGAATGCTCGATTCAAGTACAATATCTACCAATATTGTTTTAGGCAATCTTATGGTACCAATGAAAGCTAGATTAGTCAGGAGGTCAGCTCTTTAGTTATCCTTTCTAGGTACCTGCTCAATTTTAATTTCCTTAAAAGTCCTGAATAACTCTTTAGTTTTCCTTAGGTAAACTTGCATGTTATCTTTCTTAGCCTATAACTATTTACTATTAATTATTTAGCTTTTAGTGCTTGGGCCATTCTCATTTTCGATATCACTAACTCGTATTCAACTTCCTTGTTTGATGCTTTGAAGCCAAATATTAAGGTGTAAAACTCACCTCCATGCTTTCTAGACTAATCAAGATGACTCTTATCCCACTAACTTCAGCATTTGAGGATCCATCCACATGCGTAGTCTATAGGTCCACAATTTGCTACTAGATAAACTTAACTTTCTCCTCATCTAACCCTCTTGGTTAGTGGTGCATTTGGTTACAAAGTCGACAATGACATGTGCCTTAATGGAGGTGTGAGGTTTGTATATAATGTCAAACTTACTCAGTTTGTCCGAGTACCTTATAAGTTTGCTTGACATATCTATCTTTTAGAGAATTTGCCTCAATAGTAGGTTAGTTAGCACTATGATGGTGTGAGCTTGGAAGTACAGATGCAGTTTTTTAGCTAAGACAGCTAAGGCCAAAATAAACACCTTAGTCTGTGGGTATCTCATCTTAATATTAACCAGGCCTTTGCTAATATAATAGATCAATCTTTGAGCCTCATCAGTCTCCTTTATGACCAGTACTAAGCTAGTGACAGTCTTAGACACAACCTAATACAAATGGAGCACATCACCCTGGCAGAGGCTAACGAGTAGTGAATGCACCTTTAAATATTGTTTCAACTTCTTAAAAGCTTCTGCACACTTAAGGGTCAATGTCATACTCTTCTCAACCTTTAAGGCTTTGAAAAATAGTTGACAATGGTCAATAACCTTAAAGATGAATATGTTCAGTGTAACCACCATTCTTGCTAAGCTCTATACATCTTTGATTGTCTTTAGCGTATTTCATTCCTCTTATGGCTTTAATATTCTTAGTATAGGCCCCAATTCCTCTTTATTACATAATAAACCCAAAGAACTTACCCTTGGTCACCCTGAAAGCACATTTTTTCTGAATTTAGTTTCATGTGTGTTTCTTCAGCACCTTGAATATTCCTCTGAGATTTAAGACATAGTTAGTAGTAAGAACTAACTTGGTAATTATATCATCTATATAGACTTCTATGATTTTCCTAATTTGGTTCTTGAAAAGCTTATTCACTAGGCGCTGGTAAGTAGTCCTTACCATTCTTGAGTCTTAAGGGCATTGCTTTATAATAGTATAATCATTTGTTGGTGATGAAGGCTATTTTTTCTTCATCAGGGTCATATATCCCAATCTAGTTGTAGCCTGAAAAGGCATCTATGAAGCTTAAGAGATCATGCCCAAATATTGCATTAAGTAGCTAATTAATCAAAGAAAGGGGAAAGCTCTCTTTAGGACAAACCTTATTGAGGTTTGTGAAATCTACACACACGTGCCACTTTTTATTTTACTTATTTACCAGCACCACATTAGAGACCCACTCTAGATAGTGAGCCTTTCGAATGAAACTGGTATTAAGTAGCTTGTCTATCTCTATCTCTTTGGCCTCATACCTCTCTCAATCATATGATATTCTTTTTGCTTAATTAGCTTGTAACTGGGCCACATTTAGTCTGTGATAAGTTATTTTCATGTTAGTTCTAGGTATGTTCTTATAGGACCAAGCGAAGTCTTTTTTGTATTCCCTAAGGAGTGCTATCAGCGGCCTTTTAATCTTTTCTAACATTGATGAGCCTATCTTAATAGTCTCGTTAGGTGGTCTACTAAGATGAGAACTAAAATCAATTCTTCAACAGGGTCTTCTTTCTTTTCTTCCCATTTCTCTATCGAGTCAAGTGTTGTGTGATTTCTATAACACAAACTAACGCAAGTGCACGTATCGCAACAAGTAATAAAGTGATGTGTAGAGTATTGTTCCCACGAAGATTGTGTCCTAAATTAATGCTAAGTACTACGATGTTGGCAACCTAACTTTATTTAAGCTAATCTAAATGGTAGGGTGAGTTATTGAATTAAAAGCAACTAAAATCTAATTAGCTAGATAAATAAAGGAAAAGAGATATCTATGGCAATGGGGCTCTAGAGACTTGATTTCTCTATATTGTTCCTAAGGTCTTTGTCATTAGTAATCAACAACCAATTTATGCATTCATTAATCCAGGGTGTATGATTAATCTCATTCCATCTTTCAAGTTCGAATGAGATACTATGCATATATATTCAAGTTGATATGTCTATCTAACTTGTTTACATAGACATGCATTACGCAACCCATAAATGACTACCCCAAGGATTAATTTCATTATCACTGTCACTTCATCAAATGAAATTCTAGACATAATGACACACCCTAAAGAGTTTGGCCTGTCACGCTTATCAAACACTTTAAAACGGAGAGCACCACATGTAACCCTAGGCATAATAGCACACCCCAAAGAGTTTGAGCCTGTCACGCATTTAATCAAACACTTGGAATGCACCTCATACAAATCCTAAGGAAGATCATGATGATTACCTAAGTTCATTAGTCTCTCAACTTAACAAACTCAAAGCTATGCTTTTTAAGATCGACATATGGATTAAACTTTGTCAAGCACATAACCCAAATGTTTAATTCATCCAATCCATTTTTCAATGCAATTAGAAGCATGAAGCGCATAAAAAGCATAAACGAATAACACAAGATAACTATTAATCACATAACAACTTCAACACATAAAGTTCAATAAAGTTCCATTAAGGCCTAGAACCTACAATCTACAACAAAATGATAATCTTGCGATATGGCGAATTCTATACAAATGGGATCCTAAACATTGATTTCATTCTATTCTTCCTATGTTCTTCTTCTTTAGCAAATTTGTTCAATTCATTAATCAAGGGCTTAAGACTAATCTCATTCCATCTTTCGAGTTCGAATGAGATACTATGCATACATAGTCAAGTTGATATGTCTATCTAACCTGTTATATATACACGCATTAAGCTACCCTTAAATGACTACCCCAAGGATTAATTTCATTATCACTGTCACTTCATCAAATGAAATTCTAGACATAATGATACACCCTAAAGAGTTTGGCCTGTCACGCTTATCAAACACTTTAAAACGGAGAGCACCACATGTAACCCTAGGCATAATAGCATACCCCAAAGAGTTTGCGCCTGTCACGCATTTAATCAAACACTTGGAGTGCACCTCATGCAAATCCTAAGGAAGATCATGAAGATTACCTAGGTGTTATTGGCCTTTCAACTCAATAGCAACCTAAAGCTATGTTTCTCCCAAATCCTATAAATGGATCAATCTCTTTCAAGCATAAATCCATACATTCACAACAACCAATTCATTTATCAATCAATTGGAAGCATTAAGCATAAAGAAACATAAATGAATTACACGAATTTATACTAAATCATCCAAACATAATATTAATAAAACTACATCAATCCTTAGAATCAAGTTTAATCACATGAAAATCCAACCATAACTATAATTATCCAACCATCCATAGATACATCTCATTAAAACTAATATTCATAATTGAAATGACAACAAAGGATAAAAACAAAGAAAAGAAAAGGGAAAACCGAATTTGGGATGTCTCCAAGGTTTCAATTCTTCAATTGTCTTCAATGATGCACATGAAACCTTGGAGACATCATTTCTTCTCCTTCAATTCGAGCTCAAGCCTTCTCCTCATTTCAATTTCGTGCCTCTACTCCCCTCTTTTTCTCTTTGGCTAAACAATAGGTGTTTATATAGGTAGGGTTGCAAAAAGAGGACAAAAATACCCTTAAGGAGTGCCCAGAATTCAGCGCCGCGGCGCTGGCTGTAGCAAACAGTGGTACTGTAGCAAACAGTGGTACTGTAGCAACAGTGCCTCCATTCGTATTTTTATCTCTAATGCTCTATTTTGCGTCCGTTTTCCGGTATTTTTGCTCCGATAATGCCTCAACCTATAAAACAACATTAATATGCATAAATAGCCCAATTATTGAGATAAATTGAACAAATATCAAGTTAGGAAGATAAAATAGTTTATACAATTACGCCTTATCATCAAGAGTAGCACGTGTATGTAGCATAACATCTTTTAGCTACTTTCTGATCATCTTTGATGGTGACAGTTTCACCATTGGCCGAGATTTTCATTGTTAAGTGATACATAGAGGCAATAGCTTGGGTCGCCATCAAGAAAGGTAGAACCAAGATCACATTATAGGCATTTGGCTAGTCCATCACTAAGAAGTCAATTATGTCTACCAACTGTGTTTGAAGATTCACAAGTAGAGATAAGTAAGGTGATGGATCCAATGGGCATCATACTTAGGGTTAACAAAATTCAGGCCCTAGTTCGGGTTAATTTTTAAGTTGTCCTGGAACTCAGGTTATACTTGAGTTTTTTTAGGTGCGACCCAAGTCTAGGTTTAAGTCCTAGATGGGTCCAAGTGACTCGAAACTCAGATTTTAATTAAAATTTTTTAGACAAAAACTCTTTTCATGACTTCTATGTTTGCAACTTTACAGATCATCTTCATTACCATTTCACTTTTACTTTATGCAACACTCTTTACAACATTTGTTGAAGACTTGAACAACTTATACCCGCACTAGATTTCAACTTAACGATCATGAAAAATTGCATCCACTATAATTCATCCCTTATGGATGAGAAAGACTGAGAGATTGGGATTTGAGAGTTTATAAGAGAGATTGAGATTTGAGAGTTTATGAGAGAGACTGAGAGTTTGAGAGTTTATGAGGGAAATGATAGAGGGAGTAAAAGAGAACTATGAAAACACGATAAAGAAATAGAAGAAGAAATTTTTAAATTTAGCCAATTAGCCCCAAATTTAGGAAAAACCCAGGTTCGGGTCGGGTTTTTTCAAGTCTATAAAAACTCATACCCAGCCTGGACCTTAAAAAAATGAAACCCGCACCTAGGAAAAAAGCTTGAATTTCTTGAATTTTTTTGGGTTTCCAAAATTTTTACATTTAAGTGCGAGTTTTTTTTCCTATCTCTAATCATACTCTTCTCTATGAATCGCACAAATAGAGTAGAAATATATATTAACCTCGGAGACTCAATCCTTATTTTATCTATAGCATCATTATAGATGACTTATACTAAAATCCCAGTGTTAACCATCTCTTGGGCAATCTCACTAGCACCAATATTTAAGGTGACCATTAACGTGTCATTATGAAGGAACACTACACCCCTGTAATTCTCCTCAGAAAGTAGGATGGGCATGCATAAGAGAATTAACTTTAGAGGAATAAGGTGGGCGATGCAGATTTACTTTCCTTCCACATCACTCCCTACAGTTTCTCAGGTATAACTGCTTATTACCCTCCTGGAGGTCCTTGCCTAGTTGGGTCCCCCAAGATCACGTTAACTTTGGAGCCTTGTTTTAAAGAAACTTTCTTGGTGCTATCTGTTAGGGTGTGTATTGTTAACGTGTATTCATGGTGCATGCATGTGATTGTGTTCATTGCTCATTTTTTTAATGCACGACAATCATACATAATTACGCAGTGGAATTGGAAACTAATTTCTTAAGCAACAAACATACTGAAATTGAAGTCTTGTTACACTAACAAGTCTAGAAAATTATACCTTTGAAACCTTTGGATATTTTTTTACTTGGAGCTCTTATTAAAGTCAACTCTTGAACAATTCTAGACTTCAATAAAGTGGCAGGATTGAAACTTTAGAATGGTAGCATTATTTGATCAATTTCCAGTAGGATTTAATTTTGAAATCCTCCCAAAATAGGGTGGTTTGTTGATTTAGAAAATGGGGACCATAATAAAACAAGTTCAAAGTTTGTTATTTATAAATAACAAATATATGAGGCTAAATGCAACATTTGCAAACTTTTAGCCACCTCACTCTTTGCATTGTTGACACTTGTCACTCATGCATCCCATGCATGTTGTCGAGTATCAATTATGGAAAGCTCCAATGTGCCATTTATCAAACAAGTAGCCACGTGTCAAGATTTCATTTGATATGTAATAGAACCTCTTTACAACATTTGCAAAGTATGTTTTTCATTTTCTAGAGAGGTCTTAAAATGTATCCTACTTTCTAAAATCATCTCGAATTGAATCGTTCGATCCATCTCGCTACCCCAGTGCTAAATGAGTACACTTCATATTGTGAGACTCCTTAGGTTCACTTGTGTTTATCTTATGGTACACTTTCATAAGTCCATAAACAATACCCTACACACACGTTGAAGCATACAAGTTAAGATCAACCATATCTGTATAATCCTTCCATCACTTATATTCTAGAAGAGCAGAGACACAAATCATCACCGATAAATCTCTACATGCTTAATAGTAACATTATCTCCAGATTTGTATTTCCGTAAAATAATATCCGTAAACACCTTTACGATATTGTTTAACCCTATAAAAAACTTTTTTTCTAGGGTTTTATGCTTTTGGCCAAAAGAGTTTTTGAAATATATTTCTTAAAGCATCAAGATATATAACTCACCTATGAGCTGACAGATCCCATATCTACGCACACCGGACTCCATGAGCATCGAACCATACCTAGCGATACTCAGCGATCAGACCATGAAATGTCTCTGACATGCATAGAACCAAACTATGATGGATCACTCATAAGCTTACCGTGGCGCTCAGGTCAAAAGATCACAAATACTATTTAACTCGAGAAGACCTTCTATTGACAGCTATTTAGGATATCTATTGAAGGTCCTCGTAAGTCTTTTCAGTACCCAGTCCTCACTGAATACCTATATGCCTATACAAACTTCTGTTAAGCCTATGGTCTGCTAAGACTAACTATCTGGATAATTTAAATATAGACATAAACAGATTCGGAAGGAATACCGATCGACCCGTATTAGTAACCATGGATCAAGAACGATGTTTTTGAGAACATACTGCATAATGAAAATTTTTAGCACCATTTGCAACACTTTGCAACTATGTTATTACTAATATATTCCCAGATCTTTGTCCCATTTCAGACAAGATTCTAATTTTTAGAATTGTTAACTTTTAGCACTGACCTAAACTTCTTTAGATTAGATCTAAACTTCTTTAGATCTGCAATATCTGTAAATATTACAAGCGTCTTACCATATAATTATAAATTAATAATTATTATAAAAATGATTACTATTGAATGGAATGGCACATAAGCACCATCTCTAACATGTGTTTACGTGTCATCACTGTTTGTATGAATATTTATTTGATAATATTTATACAATGTATTTTTGTTAAATTGCTAATACCTTTTATTAAATGGTAATGATGCTTGTCATATTATGGACACTGTATGATTTGAAAGGATTCAAATTCGGTCCAAAGGAGTTTAAACTGGTGTTAAGGGTTAGCAAAGTTAAGGGTTATAAAAGCTAACAGTTAGCACTATTAAGAGTTAGCAGGTTATAAGAGTCAACGAGATCTAAAAAGTTAGAACTTTGTTTATAATGGGACAAAGACTTGAGAGTATACCAATAATGACGCAGTTGTAAAGAGTTGCAATAGGAGCTAGGAAATGTCATTATACAAGTGTGTTCTCAAACACTAAGTTTCTGATCTATTTTCACCAATGTGATAAGGGCAAATTTGTCATATATTTTTTTATATTTTTATTTTGATATTTTATTGTTTTATGATAATAGATGAATATTTATGTGCATTATTATTATTTATAAGGACTAAAATTGTAGTAACCACTTATCCAACACCGAAAAGAATAAATATTTATATATATGTATAATATTCATATTTTATTTGTATGTGGATGATACTTAATTTATGTATTGTTATTAGTATTGTTTGTATAGATTAAGGACATACTATTAGTATTGGGTTTATTTGCAAGACTTTAGATTTATTTTAGGGACTAAATTATAATACTTTAAAAGTTTTAGGGGTTAATTTGTAAATACTAAAAGTTACCCTCTTAGTATAAAAATACACATTTTAAACCATACTTTACTCATTTTTGGGTCGAGCCACCCTTTTAGAGAGAGAAATAGAGGAGAGAGAAAGAGAAGAAGAAGAAGAAAAAGAAAAAGAAAAAGAAATTGGAATTTTAGATTTTAAGAGGTATATAATAACTATTTCTCAATTTATTGGTGTTAATTAAGTTAATTCCTTTAAGTTTTAATTTCTGTACAAATGAAAATTTGGAGATTTGATGTGAATTTTATAGGATATATTGAGAATTGATAATGATTATGTAGATAGCTTGATAAATCACGATGAATTGCAAAATTTCTGCTTGATAGTCTCTTGATCCGAAAATTTTATAAATTATTGTGCTGTGATTCTGATTTTAAATTTTGAGACTATGAGACTAGACATGTATATAATTATTTGAGACTTTGAATAGATTAAAAATTCTAGAAATTTAATTTTTAGTGAATTTACTAAAATGACCCTAAACTTCTAAAAATTTCCTATGTTAATAGTATGATACAGTGACAAATAATTTTTGATCTGCTGAATGATTTTAAAAAATTACAAATTTCTGAAAGATGATACATTATATGTCTAATATAATATATTCAAAATTGAGAATTTAGATCAATGTGATTAAATTGTTATGCTTTCTAAATTGTATCCGCTCATTGCAGTATTTGATTAATAGATTTTTTTAAGTTATGGAATAAAATAGTTTTAAAATACTTTTGGCAGGAATTTTGAAGTGAAATATTTATCATGAATTTAAATATGTGTCAAGAGTAATTATATGATAGTTTTATAATTTTTGAGTTAGTATATGATCTTATAAAATTGGGAGACTGAATATTGTTCAGTAAATATCTCGATCCTGCCAGAATAATAGTTTGGATTTGATGGTGTTTATGAAATGGATTGTGTAGGAATTATGATATAATATTCATACATAAGGAGGATATATGGGTTAAAAAATATATTTTCTGATTTTGGAGCAATTGGACATCATTTGATATTTAAAGTGTTTTGTGTGAATGTTGAGGCTTATGAAAGGATTAATCTCTATTGATAGGTTAAGGAGAATTAGACTTTTACTGAAATCACAATAAGCATAGTAATTGTCTATGTATGATTTTGTAAATATGCTTAGAAATATGTTTATGTTATGCCAAAGTATATTTGATATGAAATGTGAAAGACATATGTTTATGAATGTGAGTATTGACATTGAACATAGATATACATGTGTTTATGAAAGTGAGCTTTCAAAATAAAATATATTTAACAAAGAAAACTTTTGAAGTGTAAAATATCTATGAGATATGTTTTGTGTTTTGAGGATGCTTGAACTCACTATTTACTTAGTAGGCACCTTATGTGATTTATGGAGCCTTTATGTGTGGCCTTTCCTTCGGGATTGATATATATTATGTGTTCCGTAGATAGGGAGGATCCTATTGGTACCTAAAGGAAGATTGAGTCATCACATTTGTGCGGTGGCATATTGGTGCATGTGAGAGGACTCACCGATGATCAGGGTGAGGGTTTGGCACTTACCTTCGGGTATGAGCATTATATATGTGTAATTTAAACCTCACTTGTACTATTCCTCTCATACGGTATATCACCTAAGAGTAACATTTGGCTCATTATGTGATATGTGATATGAAAGTCCTACTAAGTAGTAGTTGAGTAATGGTATTCTTATTATATGTTTTGAAAGAATGTGTAAGCGCTTACCTGAAATGTGATTTGATAAGATTATGATTTTGATTTATCACAGCATATCATACACATGCATTGTGTACATATATGTATTTGTATTTTGATATATGAAAAATTAGTGTGCTTACTGAGATTCATACTCATTATAGTTTATGGTGATTTCAGGTAAATAAGGTACTTGTGTACTTAGCGGATTTGGCAAGGCTTCTGTTGTCCCTTGGGTTCCCTAAGTTGCTAGGTTGCTAAGTGTTTCATTTGTGGACACGTAGTTTAAGATATTTTATTTGTCCCTATTAAATAAATACTTATGTATTATTTTATTAGGTATGGTTGTATTTAGTTTATGTTTCACCAAGTATGGTCATGAGTGAAACTTTGTATTGAACTTACTATCAACTTGCTAAGGATTCCTATATTGAATTTAAGTTTGAAATTTTGTGCAATATTAATTATGAGTGCACATTATTGAATGAGTGTAAGTTATGTCGTGTGTCAGATCTTTTGGTTCTGGGGCATGACAAAAATGCAAAGTTTTCAAAATATAAGTCCATCGCCTTAGCGCCACAAGAATGTTCGCCCCAGCTCTGGAACAGTGATCGAAATAAAAAAATTAGACCTGTTTAAGTCGCATTTGGCACCCCAGCGCCATATCTTCATTGCGCCAGGGACGAAACAGCGCTCCAGCGCCATCACTCCACCGCTCCAGCGGTGTGGCCTTTTACACTTAGTGCCCTAGCGATAGAATCCAATGCCCTAACGGTATTGCCAGTCCTAGTCCGACAAGAATTGAGATTTTCAAGCTCATATCAATTCCTATAAAAGGCTACTCGACCCCAACGTTAAAAATCACCCTAAAGTAATTAAAGAACACCAAGAATACAGAGCACAAGTCTCAAAGAGCAATAGGATTTAATTGAAGCAACCTTAGAGAGAGATTCAAGGCATTCTTTAACATCAAGACTATCTTAGGCAGCGCAATTAAGAGCAATTCGACGTATATATCGGTTTGCTATTAATTGTATTGTGATTTATTATTATTTTACTATTGTTCTCTTGTAGCCATAAACTAAATTTATTTACTAGGGTTAATACATGAACTCAATATGTGTGCTTAATTGCCATATCTTTTGAATGTTTAATAAACTTAGATCTTTTTTATTTAAATTACTTGATCTTAATGCTTCAATATATCTGGCCAATATATGGTGAATGAGTTGGTAATATTGTTAATAAACGCGGAAGAGGAATAATAAGATTTAGACCTGGGTAATTTGATGCATGATTGTAGAGTAACATTCAATGTTGCATATGTAAGTTTTAATTTAGGATAGGAATATACCTAATTGGCATGTATGATCAATAAGACCTAATCTTAATGAATCTTAATTTATTCTAAGTACCATATGAATATAGGTATTTGATAAATTAAGGTATACTTGCATAACCTTGGAATAAGCTTGCGAATACATTAGTGTCTTGATCAATAACAAATACTAATGGAGTTAAATATTAGAGATTAATCATTAGAAAGCATATTGAGGAATAATATTAATCATATGTTTTCTCTATATTGCTATTACCTAATTCTCTTTGCATTGTGTTTTTGCTTTTATATTTTCTACAGTCATTCTTAGATTTTTATTTTTTTGAATAATTATTAGAAAGACATAATTTTAGTACTTAGTTAAAACGTAAAAATTATCCCTGTGGGTTCGACATTCGACTTATTCAGTCCCTTTATTACTTGCATACGATAGTATATACTTGCACTTAATTATAAGATATAGAATTATCGCATCACAATACAAGTCTATCGGTGAATCCCTATCATATATATCAATGTATGCCTATATCTGTAAGGTACAGAAAGTTATTCTTAGCTGACCATCAATTTAGAGCTCATATAGGCATATTGGTATTCAGTTAGGACTGAATACTAGACAGACTCACAAGGACCCCAATAGATTTCCTATAAAATTGTCAATGGTAGGTCCTCTTGAGTTGAGTAGTATATGTGGTCCTTTGACCTGAGTGCCATAGTGGACTTGTGGGTAATCCACCACACTTTGGTTCCACAAATGTCAGAGACCTTTCATGGTCTGATCGCTACGTGTCGCTAGGTGTGGTCCGATGCTCATACAGTCTGATGTATATAGATATGTGATCCTTCAGCCTATATAGGTTGGTTATATATCTGATGCTTCAAGATTGTGTCTTAGAAAGTCTTACGGTCTTGAGCAGTAAACTCAGATATGAATCTAAAGTGTTTGTTTATATTATTCATCGAGATATGAATCTAGAGATAAGATTGGATGAATACATGAGAATTTAACGATGTTGATATATATCCCCGCTCATTTAGAGTATAAGTGATGGAAGTATTATACGCATGGTTATGACCTCGACTTGTATAGTTTTACATGCTGATTTATAATATCCATGATATATGCGTGAGGCATCAATTATGGACTCATAGAATAGTTTAATTTGATGAATCAAATGTTAATTAATGCTATAGTAGTTAAGCGTAAGCGCACACTATCATATCAAGTAATATAGGATTTTAAGTCTAAGTATTGATCTCACAGGGACTATGCGATATAATTCTATATATCAAGTGCTAAAATTATACTTACTTAATTTTTATTTAGAAAATCAAAATTTGAAATTTAATTAATTAAGTTAACTCTATCAATTAAACTAAACAAAAGCAAATGGTAGAATTCACAGATAAAGATAATCTAGGGTTTTAACTCGTTCCTTAGTATTTCATTGGATTTATCAACCTCTTAATTAATCTCTTAATACTAATTATTGGCTTAGACAATAATCTTATTACAAGCCTCTGTCGATAGCTAAGTGACTATGTTACACATTCTAACAATAATCTATATGTCTATGATTATCAAATCAGAATGTAATTCATTAAGATCAAATCTAAATTATACCATACATGCCACTTAGGTATATGTCTAGATGGAACTCATAGTTGTTACCGTATGATCATGCATTAAACTATCCTAGGCTAAACACATGAATCCCTCAATCGAGTTCATCATAGTTCCTCAATCATTTAAAACATTGATCACGTATAATGAAAGCATTAAAACACAAGATAAAATGAATTAATTGAATGTATCAAGTTCATAAACTAAAAATTAACACAATCCAAATTCATACTAGGTTCATATAGTTAAACCCTAGATGAACAATTTAACCCATCACAAAACTAAAAATATCAAACCAATTCATAAAGATCAACCTGAATAAGAGCATAATGATAAAGAAATAGAAGAAAAACTAATCAAAGTGACTCATTGATGTGCTTCTCGTTCAATCTTGACTTAAAGCTTGAATCTTGATCTTGGTTCTTCAATCTTTAGCTTTAATGTTTGATTTTGTGTTATGAATTATTTCTCTAAGTTTTTGCCTCTTTTTTTTCTTTCTCTCCTCCCCCTCTTTAATTAGGGTTTTTGGCCTTTTATTTATAGGTTTATGTCATCAAATTAAGGTTAAACATCAAATACAAGTCAAAGTAGGATTAATGTTTACGGGTTCATGTAGCAAAAATACTGTTCGCTCGCCGCAGTGCTGAATCCTAGGCGCTGCGGTGCTGAGATACTATTTTGGGCGCCGCGGCACTCATCTCTGGGTGTTGTGTACTATAGCTCATACTGTAGCAATTCACTCTAACGAAACTGTAGCAATTTGATGTTTTTGGCTTTTTTTTTCATTAGAGTTTCGACCCTATTTACTCTATTGACTCCAAACCTACAAAAATAATAATAAATACATCAAAAGGCAAATAATCTTAATTTTTATGAAAAAATATTAAGTTTGGAAGATAGAAATATTAAACTTAATTAGCCCTTATCAAGAGTGGACCTAGGGAGCCATGCAAAATAAAGTGTACTCGTTGTACACTGGGGCAGCATACCGGATTGAATAATTCAATCCAATAAAATCTAATAAAATCGAATATTAGTTTTAGGAACCCTCAGGTACATGTCAATACTTAAGTGTTAAGTACAATTAATCAGATAATAATTGTTGTTGATAAAATAAATAGTAACACGTGGTGCAAAGTGAGTCCTCAATTAAGTTAACTCGAGTGTGAGTTTGGTGGGATCCATATTAGATTAAATGAGCCATTTTGGTAATTTCACATATATGATTATATAAGAGTTAAATAATCAAGATTTTTTAATATTATAATATATTAAACAATATGAATAACTCAATTATAGTTAAAAGTTAACCAAAGTTGAGTTAATAATAATTTAATTATTATATTATATTAATATAAATATATATTAGATATTTAACCAAGCTTGTTGGACAAGTTTGGTTAACCCAACTATGGTTAAATATTAATTATGATTAGGTTAATTATATATTTTTTATTAAGGATATTTTATTAGAAAATATCTAACTTTACCATGGTTAAAGTTAGATAAAATGAATAGTGTATGTATATATGTGAAAATTGAAACAAAGTTATTAATCTTATGTGAAAATTGAAACAAAGTTATTAATCTTCTTACTTTTGTTTTGGCTGGCCATAGAGAGAAAAATGTTTTCTCAACAACTATTCATCTTATTTTCAAATAGGTCTTAAGCTTTTATTTTTGATCAAAGTTGATTAAAGAGAGAACAATAGCTTTTGTTGAAGAGTTGAACATTTGGTTAGAGAGTTAAATCATTGTTGGATTGAGCTGCTGTTCTAGCTGATCAAACCCACTATAGTTGATCACTAGAATCACGAACAGGTTACATTTTAGGTGGATTCTCGCTTAATTAGTCCAAAAGCTTCAAAGGTGAGATTTCTTAATCATTATTTTAATTTTGATTAAATGCATATAATGTGTTCATAATTTGTCTAAATGCTTCCGCTGCATATATGTATGTATTTGATCAGTATGTATGTTTGTATGAACATGAAACCACATGTATGCACCCTATTTTAATCAGCCCAAATACTATCACCCTTAGCCTTATCTTTCTACCGGTGCCAAATTCACATTAAGCATTCGTTACCTTACTAAGGAACTTCTTTAGTAAATTATTTCTGATCAGTGCCTTATTCTACTTTATGAGTTTGAAATACTTAGTGGTGTTATCGCCATACCCTTTATAGAAGTCACAATATTTTTAATTACTTTTTCAGTTTGGGTTTCCTCTCATGGCGATAGATTTTTAAAGCCATCATTTATTTTTTGTGGTGAAAAAAGTGGTCTCCTATGAGGTGTTCAGTGATGGGAACTAAGAGGCTTTTAAAGTTTGTTGTTGGCTATGCTAATAAAACTTTGGCAATTGAGGCAACCTCAATTAAGTTAGGTCTTTTACGGACGAAGCCTTCTTAGCATAATTGGTAGTATCGAGGGTAGTTTAGCTCCCTTTAATCATTTTTTTAAGCTGAGAACCTTCCCCTTTTACTCCTCTTATTTTTCATGTGTAACTTTTTGTCTATCTCAATCTACTTTAAGGCCCTAGCATAGACTTTACTATACGTCTTTGACTCTGACTCCTATAAGGTAAACCATATGACTTTTACTATACGTCTGACTCCTACTGCCAAGGGCTTCCTCTTATGGCGATAGATTTTTGAAGCCATCATTTATTTTTTGTGGTGAAAATTTTGGTCTCCCATAAGGTGTTCAATGATAGGAACCAAGAGGCTTTTAAAGTTTGTTGTGGGCTTTGCTAATAAAACTTTGGCAATTGAGTCAACCTTAATTAAGTTAGGTCTTTTACGGATGAAGCCTTCTTAGCATAACGGGTAGTATTGAGGTTAGTTTAGTTATCCTTAATCTTTCTTTAGGCTGAGAGCCTTCCCATTTTTCTCCTCTTATTTTTCATGTGTAACTTTTTATCTATCTCAATCTACTTTAAGACCCTAGCATAGGCTTTACTATACGTCTTCGACTTTGACTCCTAGAAGGTGAACCATAGCTTCCCCAGCCTAAGGTTTTTCTAAAAGTTGATGAGTGTATACTCAAAGCCAAAGACATTTGTATCTATAACTTCTTATTAAACCTCTAAAAAAAGTCTTTAAATGACTTAAATTCTCTTTGTTTAACACAAAATAGTATTGATTAGGCCTATCTCAAGTGTATTGACATTGAAAAACAAAGGGTTCAAAAAGTTTATCAAAATTATACATTGACTGTGGGGAAACAAATGGCATATGGCATCATCATTTATACCTTAAATAAGCATATAGTTTATATACAGTTCTAAGTGGGCTAGTGGGTCAATTTTGCCTTCATAGCCAATAAACTGTGGCGTTCTAAACTTTAAGGCTAAAAGGGCATTCCCAACATCAACAATAAAAGGATATCTAGCCTTTATAATTAGAAATGGGTTTACCTTTATATCATTTACCTAACAAATATCCTCTTGCTCCTATTAAAGCTTGTCAGTATTCCTCATAAGTCTAGTAGCATTATTGTCTACCTCAGTGACTTCTCTTTTCTTGTGAGATTGGCACTTAGCATTCAAGGAGTCTTAGAGTTCACCCTTAAATAGTTCATTTTGTCCACGGTCCTTAGAACTTCTCTATCCACTTTTAGCAATGGATTTGAGTTCTTTGCTGGGGTAAGCATGGGATTTGCTTGTGCTAGCTTATCTATTGCATTGAGGCTCTTGAGAGTAGTGACTCTTAGATCTATCATGATGAGTATAAGCAAAAATTGGCTAAGTTTGTTCCTCGTCATCCTTTTATCATTCTCTCACTACCTACAATGTTGGTCATTATACATCGCATCTCTCAAGTGAATGCATTAAACTACTTTATGGTGACTATACATCATTATTAGTTTGACCGTTTAGTACTTTAGAGGTATTCCTCTAACTATGCTTGAGGAATCTCTACAAGGGCTCATCTAAGCCTCAACAACTTTCTTTATCAACGAATTTCTGGTTAAGGACTAAGTTTCTCTTGACATTTCAGACATAGTGAAAAAAGCATTGCAATAAAGGTTTTTTTTGTGTTTCTATAGATGACGCTATTAATCTTGGGTGCTAAAAGTGGCCATAACCTCGAATACCAAACTTATTGGGCTTGCTTATGTCAAGAGTTAAACTTAGATTGATTGGTGAATGGTGACGCTGAAAGTCATTGAGAACAAATGAAAGTGAGATAAAGTTATCTAGACCTATAGACCACATAAAACACTTGGTTAGAGGCAGTTTTTGTCGAAGTGGCTGATGACAGCTCTCTAACACTTAAAGTAAGATTGTGACTTTAGTGATCAAGTTTATCATAGTATTTTTGCTCTAGAAAGAGTTGGAGAAGAAGGATAAATTTTTTTTTATTACTTGTCTCCCATTCTAAGTCATTTGCCTTACTTGTATTTAGAAGTTGAGGATACGTCTTAGCATAGATGAAAAAGAGCTTAGAGAATTTCCCTTGGGAGTGACATGTGGTGATGCATGACTAGAGGATCTCCTTTTTAGTAGGGGTTTCTGAAGAAGTGTTAAAGTTAGGGCTTTTTGATAATTGAGCTCTCTAAGGCTTAGAGTATAAGTGCTCCTCTAATTAGACACTTTATGGGATAGTCGATTTTATGGATAGACAAGCAACATGTGCCCTTCAATGTTGACACTTGAGCTCAAATTAGTGTAGATTTACCTTATCTAATTCTAGACAGGACTTATCTCTTTGTCTATAAGAAGACAAAGTATTGTACATACTGACATGACAATACAACAATGGCCCCCAAAGATTACATCTCATTGGGGCCTTATCTTCTTATCTAGTTATTTAGTAGTAAGGCTTTTTTAGTGAACTACGGTGGGGATCAATTATAACATTAAGCTCAATGTTGCCTTACCTACGTGTCTTCTGATTATGAGGCTGAGTAGTGACGTGGATATTGACTTAACCCTATTGATGTGTCCTCTGTCTATGAGGTTTAATAGTGACGTTTGTGCCTAGGTGGATCACATCTGACTTGCCCCACGGTTTAGATATGAAATGTGAAGGTGTGTTGTATTACTAGGGTGCATGCATATTCCATGTTTTTATTACATTACAATTTAAGCATCTAATTCATATATATTCTATAGCAGAATTAAAAATCTAATTTTCTAGTGCAACAAACGCAATAAAATTTAAGTCTTTCATTATATTAATGAAATTAAGATTGAGAATCACCATTGAATCCTTTGGACAATTTAAAATCGGAGTCCACCTTGAAGCATACTCCTTGACAATTGTAGAATCCAACTTGGGTATGTTTGGATCTCTAGAATAGCAGCTCCAATTTTTAGTAATAGTGTTTAACTCTTAAACACCATTTTGGTTAAATACTTTAACCTAGTTTAAACTCTTTAAATTTAGATTATTAGTTAAACACTTTAACTAATTATATTTGTTTCAAAGCAATTATATTATTTTCTTTTTGTTCAACTCTTGAACAACCAAAACAATCTCATTATTGCTTGATACTTGGTCAGCCTAAATAAAGAAGATGATGAATAGAAGACTCTTTTCAACGCTTGAAAAATACTCCCATTTGCCTTCTCTTTTGCCAAGCCAAATCCTCAATCAAATGAGACACACTTTCATTTTATAAGTGCATTTCCCTCTCTAGTAAAAAATAAGCCCCCACCAAACATGGATCCATGTCTCTAATTATACAAAACACTTTTGCATATTACAATTCATTTGATTGAACACAAGACTTGGCAAAAATGAAAACATTTTTCATTTTTATTCAATTCCCTCTATAGTAAAAAATAAGGCCTCACCAAGCATGGATCCATGTCTTCAATTAGACGAAACACTTTTGCATATTAAAATTCATTTGGCTGAACACAAGACTTGGCAAAAAATAAAAACATTTTTATTTTTATTCAATTCCCTCTCTATGTCATACATGGTGCCCCCAGCATGCTTTACATGCCATGCCCTTTTATTTTTGACTTTATTAACCAAATAGTGTTTATCAAAATATTATTTATTCAAAACATTTTTAAATAAATAATTTGATCTTGCTTGTCTTACAAACAAGGTTATTTTAGTCAATTTTTAAGTCAAACAATCAATGGTCCAAATTGTACTACTTGTCATTATCCCATTAGTCAACAACTTTTGTTAACTAATTAATGCACTTAACATTTAAGTTTTGACAAGTGCACAACTCGAGAGATCTTGAAAAAATATATTGAGTTTGCCAAAATTTACTGGATTAAACTATTCAATTCAGTATGCTACCCCAATGCACAACGAATACGCTTCATATTATGAGACTCTCTAAGTTCACACCCAATTTTTCAAATGAAACTCTTCCATGAGTCCATGAACAATGCCTCACGCATACATAATTGTTATTACAAAGCAACACGTTAGACCATACAAGATAAAGTCATAACATATTCGTATAATTCTCCCGTCATCTATATCCTAGAAAAGTAAAGATATAGATCATCACCATTAAATCTCCATATACTCGACTGCGAACTTATCTCCAGATTCATATTTCGATAAATAGTATCTACAAATACTTCTATGATATTATGTAACCCTACGAACAACTTTTTTTCTAGGTTTTATGTTTGTGGCCACAAGAATTTTTAAAATACAATCTCGGAGCATCGGGATATACAAATCACCTATATAAGCTGACGAATCCCATATCTATGCACACCAGACTCCATAAGCATCGAACTATGCCAAGCGACATGCAACAATCAAATCATAAAAGGTCTCTGACATTCTTAGTACCAAAGTATGGTGGATCACTCACAAATTCACTATGGCGCTCGGGTTAAAGGACCATGAATACTAAACAACTCGAGAAGACCTTCTATTAATGGCTTTATAGGATGTCTATTTGAGGTCCTCATGAGGCTGTTTAGTACCCAGTCCTCACTGAATACCCATATACCTATACGGGCTTTCACTAAGCTTATAGTCTGCTCAAACTAACCATCTGAACCATCTAGATATAAATATACACTGATCTATGTAAAAAGATTTCACCAATAGACTCGCATCGGTAAAAATAGATCAGAAATAAGGTGTTCAAGAACATAGTATATAATAATATTTTCTAGCACCATTTATAACTCTTTGCAACTATGTCATTACTAATATATTCTCATGCCTTGTCTCATTTCAAACAATGCTCTAACTCTTTGATTTTATTAACTTTTGTAACCTGCTAAATCTTAGTAATTATAACTCTTAGCGTAGCTAACTCTTAGCATTGATATAAACTCTTTTAGATCATACAACGTCTAAAATGTTACAAGAATCTTACTGTATATTATAATATTAGCAATTTTATTCAAAATATATATTGTATAAATATTAAACAATTACTATTTAAATAATATTGGAATGGCACGTAAGCACAATCTCCAACAAAATGTAAATAGACTTATGCTCTTGTTAAGCGTAGTGATACGGTTCCCATTTGAGCTGAGTAGACTAAGATGCAAGCCTAAATAACTAGGTGGCCCTCTTGGGAGCGACCTATATATCACCTTAATTATTCCAACAGACATATATGATATGTCTTCTAACTTGTTTTTCATTGTCATTATCACAATTATAATTGGTTAATTTTTTAACTTTAATATTTAGATCTAACAATATAATTATTATTTTTTTGAAATATTAACAATATAACCTTTGGTTGTTATAATGGTTTAAATTTAATTTTTTGACCCTTCATAATTTTATAAAAAAGGGATCGATAATTTCATCCCTAATGTTTTCTTAAATTACTTATTAAGTGTTAAAGTTTTTTATAATACATAATTATATCTTTTTTACTACGATTTTTAACTTTTAAAAAAAGCCAATTATCCTCTTAAGAGAATTAATTTGAATATTTTAAAGATATTTAAGGATCTTATAAATAATTTAAAAAAATTAAAAACTAACCTATTAATTTGTTATTAAGAAATATTGATCAATAAGTAGTATCTAAAACAAAATCAAGGTTGTAAAAATAAATATTGAAATCAAATGTTATGCGATATAATGGATGGAGCTAGTAGAGATCTTCTTTAGATTCTAAAGTAGAAGTAGTGTGTTTGCTGTTATGGATTGTGCCCTAAAAGAATGTATTTGTATTGTTTTTATGAAATTAATAAAGTTATAATTTTATACGTGAAAAGTGTTTATAATTTTATGATGTAAATATTAGAAAATTCCCTATTATTTATGTGACCATAATCTTAGTATATAATTGTTATATACAAGAGGATTAAGGTTACGGATAATAAACAAATTTAAAGTTTGAGATCTTTAATTAAATATTACTAATGCGGTCCACAGACATTAAGAATATGGTGATTTTATCTGAATCACTAATGTAGTAACATTATGATAAAGGCACTTAATATAATATAATTATATAGGACTAGACCAAGAAGTAGTTTGAATTCTTATGTAAAATACCGTTGTTAATTAAGAATTTAAATAGCATTAACTGATGATTATATGCATATCAACCTTAATCCTCAGTGATTATAAACCCCTGTTTGTGTCATTTGAAATACTTGTTATGATTTGTCTAAAAGAACAGGTTAAAAACTTGTATTTTAATGTCATAGTGAGATAAGTACCTAGGAATATAATTTACAGATATAGAATCTATTTCTTTTTAACGAAACTTAGAAAGAATGTTCCCTTAAGGGTTAATTATGGAACTGAACAATTAGAGCGCTCAATTTATAACACGATTACATATTAACTGTTTACTAGTGAATTAATGGTACTTAGGGATAAAAAAAAGTAATTAGAGGGATAAAATAGTAACTAATTTAGCTCTAATTATGAACCATCTATGGAGAGTTTAATTGCATGTAGTGATTAAATCAATGGACTGCTTTAAATTTTCTAAGTAAATTATATCTATAATTTCAAGAGTGTAATTCCAGGTTTTTAATGGAATAACACTGGAATTGATAAATTGAATTAATTAATTCAAGAGTTTAATTAATTATTCAAAATTTATTAGCGTTTGAAATTGTAGATCTATAGGTTAAGAGTTTAATTACATGTAGTGATTAAATCAATGAACTGTTTTAAATATTTTGAGTAAATTATATCTATAATTTCAAAAGTGTAATTCCAGATTTTTAATGAAATAATACTGGAATTGATAAATTGAATTAATTAATTAAATATTTTAATTAATTATTCAAAATTTATTGGCCCTTGAAATTATAGATCTATAGGTCCTCAATGCTACCTTTTTTGTTATTACGATGAATAATTAAAAGAGAATTGTATTATTACACAAATTGTTTGTGTCCAAAAAATATTTTTTAAAATACGCATGTTTTATATTTAGATAAAATTAATTAATTAATATAGATAATATCTTATCCAAATATAATTAAATATTTAATTTAGGAGACTAAATGAATAAAATCTTAAGGATAATTTTTGAAATTATCAAAAAGATTTTAATTTAATTTTAGTATTTTCCTTTAATTAAAAGACTATTAGTCCATTTATTTTGGAAGTTTTATAATAATCAATTGTTGGGTATTATACGTTAACCACAAAGAGTGAGACTCTATGTGGTTTACATATATTAAGTCTCTTTTTAAGAGATATTGATTTAATTAATAAATATTATTAATAAAATTATTAAATTATAATAATAATAGTTTATAGTTTTAAAGATATTTTAAAAGGAGAAGATTAGTCTAAAAAGGAGACATACACATATATGAAAAAAAAATTACTCATAGAATACGTATGTTTTTTAGAAGAAAAAATTAGAAGTCCATTCTTCCGCTCACTGTAGAATAAGAGGTTTGGTGTTTGAAATCTTTTGGTAGAAGAAAACTTAGCGTGGATTCAATGTATATTTTTAATTCTTATTTATTTTATTTATTTTAAACATCAAATTCATATATTTATAAGATCCCAAGATTAAAGTGTTTTTATCTTATGAAAATAAAGATTAAAAAAAAATTATTTTCTATTCCTATAGTTTTCGGTGGGATTTGCTAAGAGAAAGGTCGAATTGTTGATTTCAGGTCAAAGTCAGTGGTTCGGTTGGAAATTCATGAATTGCGGTCCTCAGCGAAGGAAGATCATAGCTATAAGTTCAGAGCATCCAATCACTCGTGCAAATCTCCCACCAACGGAATAATAGATCGTGTCAGTTGGGACCCAGGATAAGTCGTAAATGGTAGACCCAGATTGGGCTAAAAGAATCACATGTGAAATCCTCGATATTCAAACAAGCCCCAAGGGCTTAGTATGAACGATTGCAAATTTTCTTGTTGAAAAAGGTTATAAGAGAGTGGGAGTTGATAAAACTTTGTTCATCAAACATTTTGGTTCTGGTTTAATCATTGTTCAAATATATGTTGATGACATTGTGTTTGGTTCAACTTCTCAGCATAAGTACAGGAGGAATTCATCAATTAAATGCAAAAGGAGTTCAAGATGAGTGTGGTAGGTGAACTAAATTTCTTTCTAGGTTTGCAGGTAAAGCAACTTGATGATGGAATTTTCATATCTCAAAGGTAAGTATACTAGAAATCTTATTGAGAAATTCGAATTAGAATCTACTAAACACTTGAAAACTCTAATGGCCACAACTTTGAAGTTAACGAAAGATGACGAAGGTAAGAGTATAGATTCAACATTGTACAAAAGTATGATTGGAAGTCTTTTGTATCTCACAACTAGTAGACCAAATATTAGCTACAGTGTTGGTGTGTGTGTTAGGTATCAAGCAAATCCTAAAGAATCTCATATTGCTGCTGTGAAAAGAATCATTAGAAGATACGTCAATGGAACTCTAGATTATGGTATTTGGTATTCCAAAGACATTAATGTTAATCTTGCAGGATATAGTGATACAGATTGGGCAGGAAATGCTAATAATAGAAAAAGTACAAGTGGTGGTTGCTTCTACCTTAGGAATAATCTAGTTTCTTGGCATAGTGAGAAACAAAATGCCATTTCATGTCCACTGCAGAAACTGAGTATATAGCTACTGGAAGTTGTTGTACCCAGTTATTATGGATGAAACAAAAAAATTGACAAATTATGGTATTAAGTTAGATATGTTAACTGTCTATTGTAACAATACAAGTGTAATAAACATATCTAAAAATCCTATGCAGCATTCAAGGACAAAGTATATTAAGATCCATCATCATTTTATAAAGGGGTTGGTTGAAAATAAAATTATTTCTCTGAAATATATCAACACAGAAAAATAGCTTGTTGATATTTTTACCAAAGCCGTAGATTTTGTCCATTTTGATTCCTTGAGAAAAGCTTTAGAAATTTTTTCAATATAAAGAAAAAGCTCATATCAATTTGATTGTTTAGTTGAATAATTATTGTTATTTTTCTTTGACTTTCTGATTCTCTGAAAAATAAATCTTGATAGAATAAATTTTTTGGATTAAATTGACTGACAAATACTTTAATAGTCAAATTATCTGTTTTAGAAAAAAGATTTATAAAAGGGTTGTTAATAAGTACACACACCAAGCTTATGGTAAGAATGATTAGGCAATACTTATTTTTGGAGATAGTTAATCATGAAATTAAGATTATTTTCTTTTATTCACACTTTTTTTGTGAAAAGTGGAGAGGTGAGAAAACAATTGATAAAGTTTTTATTGATTAATTAAATTTGTTGAGTCACTATTTAAAAATCTTTTACCAATGTCTGTTTTGTGGAGAAATATTTTGTATTGTTCAATTAAAAAAATTAATATTCCTTATAAAAAGTTCAAAACTCAAGTCTTACTCAATTTGACAATCTACTTCTTTTTGTAAGCTTCCTCCTTATACTTGTACAAAAAAAAAAACAAAAAAAAAGGATATATCATCAAATTCTCTAAGGAGGTAGTTTCTTTTTCAGATTACCTATCATGTAAGTTTTAAAATATTTTTCAAACTTGGTAAAGTTTATCTTTCAAACATGTGACTTCTTATTTTCTTAATCAATTTTTACTAAATCTTTTGTCCTAAATAATATTTGACTTTTCTTTGAGTGTAATGTATTTATTTGTTTTCAACTCCATAATTGAATTCTCTCAGATATTGATAAACCTAGTCCTATAAAGATATAGAGTTAAGATTCTTTTCATAATTAATTATCAAAGAAGATAGTGTTGCATAATTGTGGTAAGATTGAAAGCTTGGTTCACACACAATTTTTTTTCCGAAATAATTGAGTGTTGTTTGATATTTAATTTAACATTTTCATGATTAAAGATTTCAAGTTTTAAAGAGATTCAATTGTCAAGAATGATATAATATTTTATTATTCAAGGTTTTTTTATGTAACAACTTCATAGTATTTTAAAAAAAAATTAAAAAAATTAAAAAAAATTCACTATTCTAAATTTAGGCTTTACATGAATAACTCTTTGTTTTCAAGCTTTTAGAATTCACTTCAAAAATTGCTTCTTCAACTTTAGCGTTCTCGTCTTATTGGTGAAATCTTTAGTTTACTAAATTTATTTCGTATTTTTTTGAGATGGTTTAATCTTTGTTTTCGTGTTGTCTTTAGTAGGTCTTTTATTTTGTTTGTTTTAGGTATTGAACTATTACTTTTTGTTTGGTTTTATTTTAGTTGGACAAGTTTATGCTTAAGACCTTCTGTTTCTATGCACTGTCTGTAATACTGTACGTGCGCACTGTTTAAATACTGTTCACGTATACTGTTCCCCCGTTCCTGTATATGAACACTGTTCGTGATTACTGTTTAGAAAATAAAAAAATTATTTTCCTTTGGCCTTTTTGTCAAAAAGAAAAGGAGGAAATTAATTTCAGAGGAAGATATTTGCTTAAGATTAATTATATTTGTTTTGTAAGTTCAATTTTTTTTCTCTTTTGTATTTTTTCCATAAAGATGCTAAAGGGAAGATTGTAAAGTCAAATGATAAATTGGTCAATTGGGCAAAAATACAAAAAGAAATTATTTTGATTAAAGATGAAAATTACTTTTTGAATATTATCTTATATAAATAATTGATTTTGTTAATTATCTTTTATAGCTAAATTGATTTTATTAATTGTCTTTAATACCTAATTAATTTTTTTATAGAACTAATTGAATTTGTTACTTGTCTTTTATAGTCAAATTAATTTTGTTACAGATTAAAGATTTTAAAGATGAAAATTGTCCTTTATAGCTAAATTGATTTTGTTAATAAATTAATTTGTTTAAAAATAAAAATTTTATTGATTTTGTTATTATATATTTTTAACCTTTTTTTTTTAGATTAAAGAAGGATAGTGAATTTTGTCTGTATATGTGGATATTCTTTCTCATTGTTTAGTATTACTTAATAGAAAAAAAATTCATTTATAATTTGTTTGAAAGTTTTAATTCTTTTTTGTAAGACATAAATTTTGTTTGTCTTGCTATTAGTCTTATGAATTCTTTTGAGTGTTTTTAAGCATTGAGTATGTATTAATAAATTTTTAAGAAGAAAAACTCATTTGCCTTCAAGAAAAAAATGATCTCACATTTAGGAGGAAGTCCAAACAAAGAAGATCTACGAAATCAAGGAAATCTTATTGAACTGGATTCATGAAGTGATTATAAGAATATTGCGGCAAATATTAAAGAGTTTCATTTTATTTAAGTCAAATTTTTGATACTTTACTAATCAATTCAATCTTTAAATATGTCTTTGTGGAGTAAAAATTTTTGAATTACGTTAAAATTGTATTGTCTTCTTTTTTTGTGTTTATATTTTAAAATAATTATTAAAATAATTTTATTAAAATAATTATTTAATAATATTTTAAAAATAGATGTTTCAAATCTAATGATTTAAATTAATTAAAATATTATTTTGAGACTTTAATTTCAGTATCTTGAACTCCAACGCTATCGAAGAAGAAAGGGCTACCACCCAATTAGTGCCGAGAATGTCCTTTCCTCTTTGGCAGCTAATACTGACTGACGTGAATGTCAATTTGGAAACAGGATATAATGTTACAATTATTTTTTATTCATTATTGTAACTTTATTGTTTTTTATTTATTTGATTTACTCAAATATTTGTAACGCATGCTTAACCATTTATTAGCTAGTTTTCCTATTTTCTGAAAGCATTATGTGCAGTGGGTAGTGGGTTCATTTCTATACGCTTAAGTTATGTAATTTCTTCTATTTAAGAGGAGAAAAAAATCAAACAAAGGTGTGCAATTACGAAGACTAATATTATGAATCATTGAGATAATTTTTGGGAGGAATTGGTCCCTCAAGTGCCAACAATTGAAAAGTTTTGATTCCCTGAAATGAACCATTCTATTTTGTTCGTCAGTAACGATGTGCTCTTTCATATTAATTTTCTTAAAAAAAATTATACAAAAAAAAAACTGTTTGTAACAATTGGCCATTTTTATTTCTTCAGAATGGATGGTCTAATCTCTTTCTACGGCAAGCGCCATCGCCTTTTTTATTCGGGATTTTACCTCTATAGCATTCCGTTTTAATTCTTCATTTTTGTTTATTCGACTTGGTTCTAGCTTCAGTGGTCCTCCACCATACCATTTAGCATCCTTTTTCTTTTCTTTTTTTTTTTACTTTTTGCCTTCCATGTCCGCCCCCTTCTAATAAACAGTGTCGAACAAAATTACAAAACATACAAAAAAAAGCATAAAAAGAAAATTCTTACTTAAAGGAGTGAGTCAGGGCACAGTTACCGGCTCCCCCAGCATCTCAAGTGATTAGGCGGGGACATGATTTGAACCTGCAGTCTTCAGGTTATGGGCCTGATAAGTCGACCAATTCCTCTACCCCGCTTTTTCCCCTTCTCTTTCTTTCACTAATCCCACCGAGGTCCCTCGCTTTGGTTGCTTGGCCGGGATAGAACCAACGCTTAGTAAGCGACGGTGCCAACCCCTTGTATAGGTTGGAGTTATGAAGCTGACTTTATTTTGAAAAAGAGAAAGGGCTTTTTCAGACTTTGTCAACCTTTGGATGTTGTTGTGACGATTTGGTTAGGCTTGGTTGACTTTGTCAACGACACAAGTAAGGAGTTGACAAAAGAGAACAGCCCCCATGTTGTTGATAAAGAGCTTACCACCCCGCCCTAATAACAGATCCTATCAAATATTTCACATTTTCTATGATTATCTCTATTTTAGGTATTTGGGGAATCCTCCTTAATAGACGAAATATTCTTATTATGTCAATGTCAATTGAATCAATGTTATTAGCTATGAATTCGAACTTTTTGGTATTTTCGATTTCTTCGGATGATATAATGGGCCATCATTTGCTTCATTAGTTCCAACGGTGGCAGCTGCGGAATCTGTTATTGGGTTAGCCATTTTCGTTATTACTTTTCGAGTCTGAAGGACTATTGTTGTAGAATTTATTAATAGCATTCAAGGTTAAACATGACTCCTAGAGAATCACCAAAATACGAAGTTCTCTTCTCCTTTCGTTCTCTTTTTTCTTTTTGATTTTGACTTAGTTGACAGGGTCAGGGCATTTCTTGCGCGTATTTAATAGATTTTGTCGTGTATTTGATTATGGATGTGGGGTTAAAATTTTACATTCTTTTCTTATAATTACTAATCTCAAACTTACATTTTGCTTTAGAAAAGTGGAACTATGAGAGGACTTATTTTATAAAAGAATGAAGACCAGTATTATTGTTAATCTAAAGAAATACTAAGACGTTCGATTTAAATTTTAACTAGTGAAAGAATCACTATAACTAGAATCTTAAATTAAATTATTAAAAAAATTTAATGAAAATGCAGGGAATTTGGGTTGACAACCTTTTATTTAAACTTTATTTTTAAAGAGAATATCGTTGTTTATTAAATGATAGATGTAAATGAATAATATTTTAATTTTTTATTGGAAACCTTAACATATTTATTTATAGTATTTTATTTTAGCCCATCATAAAAATAAAATAAAATAACTGAGTCTCTACACATTAAAACTCATACTATATGAAATACTTTAAAAGTCTAATAATAAATAAATTTTATCTGATCACGTTTAATGGGTAACATAATAGATAGTTAATAATATACAATTAACTGATAATATGTAGGCTCGCTTTTTATATAATTCTCAATAATCTCTCACTTAGGTCACAAACGTCACTTTATAATTGTATATTATCAACTTCAGCTTTAAAGGCATTAAAAATATTCAATTATTGAGACTTTTCATAAATCAAGTATAGATACCCGTAACGAAAACAATCGTTTATAAAAGTAATAAAATACTGTTGACAATTCCTAAAAGTCTTAAAGAATGGATCACAAATATCAATATGAATTATTTTCAAAATATTTAAATTCCTATTGGTACCAACTTTTTTAACATTTATTTGTTTTCTCTTAATTCATTCAATACATGTTTTGAAATACAAAAAATTAAAGAAATTTAGAATTCATTCTAACATAAGCCTTTAATTTCTTTGTTTTAAAATGTGTTATATGCTTATGCCACAACATGTAAGAATTCCATTAATTAATTTGCGCTTATACAAGCTTTTATTAATTTACGAGGCATGAAGATCTAATTTATATCGATTATCAACTAAAGAATCAATACCAATAATATTTAAATTTTGAAATAGACTAAACTTTTCATTTCTAAAAGAACAAGAGTAATCATATTTGTCAAAATAAAAAATAGAAACTAAATCCTATCTAAATGATGATACATAAAATGTCTTATGCAAATCTAAATAATAACCAAATCCTAATTGAAATCTAAATAATTCAATTGCCTCAATAAAAGCCTTGACCATTACCTATATAGATGAATCTTTCTGTCACGCCCCAGATCCAAAAGATCTGAGACACAACATAACTTACATTCATTAAAAAATGTGCACTCATAAATAATATTTTATAAAATTTCAAACTTTAATTCAACATAGGAATCCTTAGCACGTTGCTAGTAAGTTTAATACTAAAATCAACCTATAACCTAAAATATAAACATAAACATTTATTGACAATATTTAAATACTCATTTCAATTTTCCAGAATTATAACAATTGAATATAACTGGGGCAATTAGTAAATCGAAGATACGCAGAGTTTTCTCAGAGATTAACACTCTACTACGTCACCAGTGGCAACTTTGTTACCAGAAGCCCAGAATATATTCATTGCAAATTCTTACTTAAAATCAACTCATAATCACACTTAATAAAATAATACATAAGTATTTATTCAATAGGGACAAATCAAATATCTTAAACCACGTGTCCCCAAGTAAAACACTCAGCAACCTAGCAACTTAGAGAATCCAAGAGAAAGCAGAAGCATTGCCAAATCCGCTAAGCACACATGTACCTTATTTACCGAAAATCACCAACTATAATGAGTATAAAACTCAGTAAGCATACTAGTTTTTCATATATCAAATACAAATACATATATGTACACAATGCATGTGTATGATATATTGTGATAAATCAAAATTATAATCTTATCAAATCACATGTCAGGTAAGTGCTTACACATTCTTTCAAAACATATAATAGGAATACCATTACACAACTACTATTTAGTAGGACTTTCATATCACATATCACATAATGAGCCAAATGTCACTCGTAGTTGACATACCGTATGAGAGGAATAGTACAAGTGAGGTTTTTAAATTACACATATATAATGCTCATGCGCGAAGGTAAAAGCCAAACCCTCACCCTGATCATATGTGAGTCCTCTCACATGCACCAATACGCCACCACAAGAATGTGATGACTCACTATTCCTTTAGGTACCAATAGAATCCTCCCTACATACAAAACACATAACATATACCAATCCCGAAGGAAAGGCCATACATAAAGGCTTCATAAATCACATAACATGCCTACTAAGTCAACAGTAAGTTCAAGCATCCTCAAAACACAAAACGTATCTCATGGACATTTTCCACTTCAAAAGCTTTCTTTGTTAAACACATTTCATTTTGAAAGCTCACTTTTATAAACACATGTATGTCCATGCTCAATGTCAATGCTCACATTCATAAACATACGTCTTTCACATTTCATATCAAATATACTTTAGCATAACATAAACATATTTCTAATCACATTTACAAAATCATACATAGACAATTACTATGCTTATTGTGATTTCAATAAAAGTCTAGTATACTTACCTCTTAGCACTTTCGGCTGCAATGCTTAATTCTTCTTAACTATCAATAGAGATTAATCCTTTCATAAACCTCAACATTCACACAAAATACATTAAATAGCTTATAAACTTATACATTTTGCACTTATCACATCAAATTTGTCTAAGTACTTGGTTTCTCAAAACTTGTCATTCTGACCACTTACACTTAACAAAATTTTCTTATACATCAAATGATGTCCAATTACTCCAAAATCAGAATATATCATTCTTGACTCATATATCCTTCATATATATGAATATTATATCATAATTCCTACACAATCTATTCCATAAACACCATCAAATTCAAACTAGTATCCTGACAGGATCAAGATATTTACTAAACAGTATTCAATCTCCGAATTTTATAAAATTATATACTAACTCAAAAAATATAAAACTATCATAGAATTACTCTTGACACATATCTCAATCCATAATAAATATTGTACTTCAAAATCACTGCTAAAAGTATTTTAAAATTATTTTATTCTATAGCTTTAAAAATATGTTAATCAAATACTGTAATGAGCTGACACTCTTTAGAAACTCATAACAATTTAACCACATTAATCTAAATTCTCAATTCTGAGTATATCATATTAGACATATAAACTTATCATATTTCATAAATTTGTAATTTTTAAAGATCAATCAGCAAATCAAAAATTGTTTGTCACTGTATTATACTGTTAACACAGGAAATTTCTAGAATTTTAGGGTCATCTTGGTAAATTCACTACAAATTCCATTTTCAGAATTTTCAATCGATTCAAAGTCTCAAATAATCCTATACATGTCTAGTTTCATATTCTAAAAATTTGAAACCAGAATCGAAGTACAAGAATTTATAAAATTCTCGAATCAAGAGACTATTAAGTAGAATTTCTGCAATTTATCATGATTTATCAAGCTATCTACATAAATCACCATCAATTCTCACAATATCTTACAAAATTCACATCAAATCCTCAATTGTACATATTTTCAGAAATCAAAACTTAAAGGAATTAAATAAATTAACATCAAGAAACTAAGAAATAGTTATAATATACCTCTTAAAGATTAAATTCTAACTTTCTTCTTCTTTTTCTTCTTCTTCTCTTTCTCTCTTTTCTCACTCTAAAAGAGGTGACTCAACCAAAATGAGTGAATTAGATTTCAAATGTGTATTTTTATACTAAGAGGCTAATTTTTAGTATTTACAAATTAGCCCATAAAACTTTCAAAGTATTATAATTTGGTCCCTAAAATAAATCTAAAGTCTTGCAAATAAACTCAATGCTAATAGTAGGTCCTTAATCTATATAAACACTACTAATAACAATATATAAATCAAGTATCACCCACATACAAATAAAATATGTATATTTATATATATATATATTCTTACTAGTTGTGGATAAGTGGTTATTATACTTTCAACATCAATTGGGGGTCAACTCTTTAGACAACCCTACATAATTATACTTATGTGAGTAGTTGCACTCAAATTTATTCACGAAGTGTGACTTAGTACTAAAATCAAATTAACTTTTGAACAAATAAAGTTGAGAAGTTTACCATTTTTGGTGAGCTATTTTGCATACTTAGAACAACAATTCTTCACCTGTCTAACTTTCTTGTAAAAGTAATAGATAGTTTCATCATTATATTTCTTTTGTACCTTAAACTGTGAAGTTCCAATGTCTGCATCTTTTTTTTTCTTTTTTGTTATATTTTCTTTTCTTATTGGTAACATTGTCATTGAAAAAAGTTGCTAAATAAGTACTCTCTATTTTTTCCTTTTCCAATCTTTCTTCCTCTTGCACACATTGAGCAATGAGCTCATTAAGAGTCCATTTCTCCTTTTGAGTATTGTAACTAATCTTAAAATGACTATATTCTATAGAAAGAGAGATCAAGATCAGGTGTACAAAAAAGTCATCATACAACTCTAATTTTAATGTCCTCAATCTTGTAACAAGATAAGATATTTTTATAAAGGCAAAGGATATTTTTACCCTAATATTATGGCCTAAATGACATTTTTACCCTAATAAAATTTTTAGTACCCAATTTTACTCTAATCCGTTAATTTTTGCCATTAGTTTTAATAGTTAAATGGTAAAAGAGTAATCAAACCATAAAATAAATTATACTTTGGATATGTCGTACAATCTTACCCATTCATTGTCTTTTTAAACACATGGCATAATCTTATTTATTAATTTAATTTAATATAATTTTAAAAAATAAACTTTAATAAAAGGACACATGTCATAATGTGATTAGTTACTTTCGACATATGTCAATATGTTATTAATTTATATTTTTATTAAATTTATTTTTAAAATTTTTAAAATTAATTAAAAAAATATAAAAATAAAGTCGAAGTGTCATTGAAAAACGGCAGGCAGCCGTCCCTTTTCACCTATTTTGGTCCTTTTTTATCAAAAATGATCATATCATTGTGCAAATCATAAAGAAATATAGTCTAATGATGTAAATTTTAAATTTTTTTTACTACCATAACATTGCTAGAAAATGACAGGCCAGCGATTGACCGACATAAGCAATACGTTAGTATACTTGATTTAAGCACATCAATTATTGGGTACCAAGAAGTATTTAAATTTGCTTATGAATCTAAGAATAGTTTTTAATTCTGAAAAAAATTGGATATATCAATGATCAAAAGATAATAAAGAGGTATTTTTGATAATGTCTCTTCTAAAGAAGCTGATATTTATCAAAAATAGATTACGAATAATTTGAGAATCAAATATCTCAACCTTAATGTCTAATGACTTTCAATGGAAACATGTGCACATGAGATGTGCAAGTAGTATAGTCCCCGTTTGAAATATCATTTGATATATCCAAACCACGAATAAAGAATAGTTACAATTGAAAGTGTTTCCACTGTGATAAGATTTGAGATAGTAAGCGTTACTATTCAAAGCACATTGACTAAGAATAGATAGATCCATTAGATATTTGTTTGCAAACATTAACATTTCAATAACAAATATTGCTAGAAGTGCAGGGGTATAAGATACTGCATGTTCTTCTAATATTTACAAGTTGTTGTATGATTTAAGGAATGCTATGAAGCTATAAAAGGAGAAGTATAACTTCACGTAAGAAATAGAGATTTCTAGACTTGGTAGCTGTTAGGACCTATTAGGTCACTTCTCCATTATGGCAGAAGCATTATGTTGTATAATTGCTATTTTGTGCCAAGTATTATTAGGAGAATCATATCACTCCTTGTAGTAAACAGAGAGGGTTATCATAAATACATTAGAAATGGTTTATTATGTTTATATGATAATGATAATGTTTTACTAACTGAGTTTTATTTAATGAATGATCATTATATCTTAAATACAATAAGAAATGTCTCCAATACATAGGTGAATAGAATAAATAGTAGTTTGAAAACTTTAAATAATAAGTAATAGTGGCACATAAGATTAAGTCACTTAGTTGTGAGACGACTATTCCATCTAGTTAAGGATGGTCAAATACTTGATCTAACTATAGAACCTTGGCAAGTTTATGAATTCAGAATCCAAGAAAAAATGACCAAATTCTTGTGTAGGTATTGGACATCGAGCTACTAAATTATTGGAACTAGTACATAATAATGTATTTAGTCTAATGAATGATACTGTTATGGGTAGATTTTTATACTTCATTGTCTTTATAGTGATTTGTCACAATATGGACATGTGTTTCTGAGAAACACAGGTTAAAAATTTCAAAGTGTTTAAAAGGTTTTGACTAGAAAGTAGAGAAACAAATCTTTATGTATATTGAATACCTTCGATTAGATCGATGGGGTTTATACATAAACAGTAAATTCATAAATTATTTAAAGGAGAATGTGATTCTCACTCAACATAATCCTCCAAATACTCATTAACACAAAGGTGTTTTGAAAAGAAGGAATTGAACTTTATTAGATAAAGCCCAATTGATGTTGAGCTTTACCCATCTTCTAGAATATCTATGAGATTATACTTTAGAATCTATTGTTCACTTATTGAACATAGGTTCATCCAAAGTCATTCATTCTACTCTGTATGAGATATAGATTAAAAAAGAATAGAGTTTTAAATATGTAAGGTTAGGGTTATTCTGCTTGCATAAAAATTACGCAACAGGATAAATTTGCACCCAAGAGGTACAAGTATCGATTCATTGAACATCCCAAACATACGATGGGATACCATTTTTATGATTTAAAGGAATGAAACATGTTCGTTGCTTGTAATTCCACCTCCCATGAGAAACATTTTCTTATAAGTCATTGGGATTGTAGAAGGATTGAACTTAATGAAGTCAATTGGAATGTATATAAACCGACGGTGAAATTTGAAGTTTAATTGAGTGAAATATATTTAACACACTCTCCTTATAAGTCAAAAATGATGTCAAGGCCACCAATTAAGTATACTTGATACCTGAAGGTTCCTTTGGTAATTTCTTATTTGAAAAAAAAGATCATTTGACTTATAAAGAGGCGATGTTTTGATATCGATTCAGAAAAATGACAAGATGCCATGAAATTTAAAATTGACTCTACGCATGACAATCAAGTCTGGGACTTGGTTGTGCTTTCCGTATGAATTGTTCCTATTTGTTGTAAATAAATTTATGTAACAGAAACGTAGGCCCAAATATAAAAACCTTTAAGGCCCGAATGGTGATAAAATGTTACACTCAGAGATCTAAGATCGGTTATGAAGAAATCTTTTCATCAGTAACCATGCTAAAGTCAATTCAAATTTTGTCGGTTGTTACCGCATATTAAGATTTTGAGGTCTGGCAGATGGATGTAAAAACGGCATTCCATAATGTATATCTCGAGTAAGAGATACGCATGAAAAAGCATGAAAGTTTTACATCTAGTCTAATTTCTAATCTAGTGTGTAAACTGAGAAACTCCATATATGGACTTAAGATGTTTTTTTGAAGCTAGAACTTTTATTTTGATGATGAAATCAGAAAGTTGGGTTTCATCAAGAATGAAGAGAAAGTGTATGTGTTCAGAAAATAGCAGTAGAAGCATGATTATCTTTCTAGTTCTCTACATAAAAGACATACTCAATATCAAAAATGACGTTGGTATGTTGTAAGTCAATTAGCTAAGAGTTATCTAAGTAAGAACTTCTCCATAAAAGATTTAAGAAAAACTTTCTATATACTAGGTATAAATTTTTATAAAGATTGAGTTAAGAGGCTGATAGGGCTCTCCCAATCTTCATACATAGACTAATTCCTAAAAAGTACAACTGTATTGATTATGAAAAAGTTAATGTGCCTTTTAGATATGGCATTCATCTTTCTAAGAAGAAGTGTCATCGCCAAGAAGATGAAAGGTTTAGAGTATCTAACTTATCATATGCATCAACTAAAAGTAACTTGATGCATGCCATGTTATGTACGAAACTTGAATTTGGATGGCTATAAGTGTTACAAGCTAGTATCGATCTGATCCAAGTCGCGACCATTAAATGGCTATGAAACATATCTCTTATACCTTAGAGGTATAGAGGATAGGTTTCTGAGTCATTGGATAAAGTTTCTTATAGGTGAATGGACATATATTTAGACTTCTCGTCTAATCTGGGTGGTAGAATGTCTACATCGGTTATGTCTTTCTCTTCATCGGTACTGAAACTAGTTGGAAATGTGTAATTTAAATGTCCATAGATAATTCTGCCTTAGAGGTAGAATATGTTGTGGCTTGTGAAGCCTGCAAAGAAAAGCACTATAGATATTCAAGCTAGTTACATAGCTTAGAATAGTTCTAAGCTCAGTGGATCCTATCCCACTGTTATGTAACATTAATGGGGTAATTACTCAAGCTAATAAGCCATAACGCACACCAATTTTCTGATAATATGGACTCTGAATACCACATAATTAGAAAGTTCTTGGCTTCTAGAGATGTAATAACATCTAGGATACATTCTATGGATAACGTAGAGAACCCACTTAGGCCTAAACTCTTAGGGTGTTTGAGAAACACGTAGAGTGTATTGGTATGAGATACCAGTGCGAATGGCATTAAAGTAAGTGGGAGTTTGTTGGAGTTGGTGCTTACGTGTCATTTCAATGTTGTATGAATATTATTTATTAAATATTTATACAATAAATATTTCGAATAAAATCGTTAATATTAAACATATATAGTACCATGCATGTAACATTACAAATATTGTATGATTTAAAAGAGTTCAGATCTAGTCTAAAAAATTTTAAATTAGTGCTAAGAGTTAACAACACTGAAAGTTATAAATGCTAAAAGTTAGTACTGTTAAGAGTTAGTGGGTTATAAAAATTAGAAAAATATAAGGAGTTAGAGCTTTGTTTATAATGGTACAAAGACCTGAGGGTATATTAGTAATAACATAGTTGTAAAGAGTTGCAATAAGTGCTCAAAAATATCATTATGCAAGTATGTACTCAAACACTATATTCTTGATCTATTTTTATCGATGTGGGTCGATCGGTGAATCTATTTCATATAGATCAATATATGTCTATATCTGTATGGTATAGATGATTGTTCTTAGTTGACAATGAGCTTAGAGCTCATATAAGTATATAGGTATTCAGTTAGGACTGGATACTGAACAAACTCAAAAGGACCTCCAATAGACATCCCATAAAACTATCAATGAAGGGTTTTCTCGAGTTGAGTAGTATTCATGGTTCTTTAACCTAAGTATTACAGTGGGCTTATGAGTGATCCACCATACTTTGGTTCCATACATGTCAGAGACTTTTCATAGTCTGACCGTTGGGTGTCGTTGGGTATGATTCGATGCTTATGGAGTATGGTGTGCATAGATAAGGGATCCGTCAGCTTATATGGGTGAGTTGTATATCTTGATACTCCAAGAATTATGTTTCAAAAAGTCTTTTGGCCAAAAGCAGATACCCTTGAAAAAAGAGTTTTTCGTAGAGTTAAACAATATGGCAAAGGAATTTGTAAATATTGTTTTACAGAAATACAAATCTGAAGATAAGTTCATGGATGTACTTATAGAAATTTGACGGTGCTGATCTATGTCCCCGCACATCTAGGATATAATTGACGGAAGGACTATACGTATATGCTATAACCTCAACTTGTGTGGTCTAAAGCACTGATTTGTAATATTTGTGACGTATGCGTGAGGTATCAATCACGAACTCATAGAATAGTTCTATTTAACGAATTGGGCGTGGATCTAGAGAGTCTCACAATATGAAGTGTACTCGTTGTGCATTGAGGCATAGTGAGCTAAGTGCATTAATTGAATTGTACTAGATTGAGTTGTTCAATCTAGTAAAATTTTTAGCAAAACTGAATATTTGTTTCGAGAACCCTCAGGATGTGCGCGTGTCAATACTTAAGAGTTAAGTGCATTAATTAGTTGACAATTGTTATTAATCAATTAAAGAATGATACATGGTGCATAGTAAGTCTTTGGTTGAGTTTACCCAAATGTGTGGTATGGTGGGACTCACTAGGGGGTTTACTTGGTAACCAAATAAGGGCTTAAGAGAACTTTCACATATTTGATTATTTAATTGTTAAAAAATCAAGATATTTTATTATTTTAATATGTTAAATAATATTTAACTCAACCATAGTTAATAGTTAACCAAAGTTAAGTTAATAATTATTTTAATATTAAAATAATATATATGCAAACTTGGTGACCAAGTTTGCTAGACCCAACCATAGTTAAGCATTAACCATAGTTAGGTCAAATAAATAGAATATTATATTTATATGCTTGGTGGCCAAACATATAACCTTACCGTGGTCAATTTATTGACCATGATTAGGTTAAATAATAAATATAATATATATATATGTGAAATGAAATAAATAAATAAAGTCAAATTTTTAGTGCAAATTTAGTGGCCGGCCATATGATGGGAAAATGGAGAGGAAAAGTTGTTTTGGTGTTTTGATTTTTAAGTGTTAAAAATAAGAAAAACAAAGAACAAAAATTGTTCTTTCACTATTCATCTTCTTCCCTTACTAGTAGGTCACTATTCTTGCATTAGAATTTATTTTTAATGAATTCCAATGTTGAATAAATCAAAAACAAATTAATTGCTTAAGTGTTAAGCATGAGACTAAGAGTTAATATCAGGGTTTAAATGTTAAATCAATGCTGAAAATAAGGCTGTTATTTTAACGACTCAAACTCACCTTGTTGAGTCTTAGAATTGCCAACGAGTCTATTTCAGGCAGTACTCCAACTTAAATTATACCAAAGGCTTGCAAGGTGACTATTCTCAATTTTGGTATTACTGTGATTAATGTCTATTTAATTTTATTAATGTAATGAAATGCAAAATTTATTATGTTCATTATTTTAGAAAATTAGATTTTCAGCTTCCATTATGTATATATTTGTGTATGAGATGCATGAATTATATATATATACATACATACGTGATTTTAATGTGATGAACACAAACCACATTAACACCCAATATGATTTTGGATCGTAAACACCCCAACAATTCTTTTAGACTTCTTATACTTCTTTAGTAATTCCACCAACAAATCTTTTAATTCATCCCTTTTCTTACTGCAATCTCATCAATTCCTCTTCCAACGCTTCACACAACCAATAATCCCCCATCTTAGAGTGGTATTGTCATTCTGCCCTTCTATGGATTTGTCTTGGTTCTGCAACTGACAAGATGGTTAGACTTCGACAAAACTAACTAAACTGTTTACTTTTAAGGTGCTAGGTTTGATAAAGATCCTCCAACGAAAAATGAATTAGAGCACGTCAAAAGTTTTTTAGCGATAGCACTCTGATGCTTAAGTTAGAAAATGCAAAAAAAAAAGGTAAAAATACTATGAAGGTAATAGAAAAAACAACAAAAAAGAAAGATAGGCTTATTCAGAGTCTAGAAAAATCTCTCTTAACTCAGCAATTTGGGCGTATTTATAGGGTTGTGATGTAATTTAAATTTATAGTCATAGAATTCTATTAAAATTAGAAAGTATTAAGATTTTTTCTTTTTGGACTTATTTATTAGAGTTGTATCAAAATAAAGATAGATCTCCCTTACCTTCGTAGGACTCCTATCGAGATTATAGAGGCTGTACTTGTAAGGATAATCTTGAATCCCATGATTTTCAATGGCAAATCTATTTAGGTCATTAGTATATGACTAGGGTGGTTGACTTGGCCAAGGAGGGCACCTAATGACAAGAACTCCTTTCTGAGAAAATTGAGGACTATAAGCCAACTTGAGGACGTCTCTTGCTATTAGGCTCCACTGAATGTGAAGGCTCCAACCAATGTGTCGATAAAGTGTATAAGTCGCTTTTATGGGCCAGAATTTGAAGGAAACGTAATAAAGTAAAAAATAATTATCATTTTTGTCATTGTTTTTATCTTAACTTACTTTATAGGTTCTTGTTTTTTTTTTAAATATTCAATTGTATCCCTTTTATTACTGTTTTTATTATTAGAAAGTGACCATTTACAATCATAAAAAGACATAATTATATATTTTTAGAAAAAAAAAACAGAGTAAGTAAATTAAAATAAAAATAGGGATGAAACCGGTAATTTCTTAAAATGAAATTGGCTTTACTCTTAATGATATTAGCTTACAACAATACTAAATGGCTTTCCAAACCTTCATTTAAATTTTAAACCAAACTTTAAAAGTGAAAATTTTGACTAACTTGGGCTTGGCTTAAAGTCACCCAAACATAGTTCTAAGAGTTGACCCACCTAGATCTTACCTTCTACCTAAGTATTGGGCTAGCTCTATCGTTCAACAACAAACTTGAGATTGGGCTATCTTTGAGCCCCCAATTATAACAAAACATAGAAATGGAAAGAGAATGACTAGATTTTAAGTTTTTATTGAAGGAATTGAGTCATAATTCATACCTAATTTTTTTTAAAAAAAAAAATTCATAGATATCTTAATTTAGTAATGGATTTTATTCATTTTAACTGTCAAAAGGATCAAATTGGTATTTGACATAACCTTAATTACGCCAAGCAGCTTACTTTGGTAACCTTGATAGTTTGATATTTTTTAAAAAAAATTATTAAAAAAGATATAACATTAGTTCAATAAAATAAAAAATAATTAAAGACAAAAATAGAAGCAACTGTCCACTGTCATGTATTACTAGCGATCGTTAACCAGCAACGACACTTTTAGTGATAGATTGTTGATCAATTCATTGTAGATATTATAAAACTCTAAATTTCACAATTCATATGATATTGGAATTATTTTTAACAACAAAATATTTGAGGAGTGTTAAACGTATTATGAAGAACGATGGCGACAATAACACCACCACTAAAAAAACTATCACCAATTAACATTACATAACTAACCAGCCATGCTCGAGCTCAAAGCTTCTCGCTAAGTGAAGAAAAAAAAAAAAAGGAAATGCACCATTTAGAATTATTAAACCAACGGTTTCTGTCCAAACCCAACTTAGGGTGAGTCAATTGAGTTCATGATCAAACTTAAGAGCTTCACTCTCCTAAGGAACACCTCTAAATGGCCAATCCACTTAGAAAACTACAATCATCTAAATGCAAGAGCTGGACACTACACTTATCTTCCTTTTAGTTACTTGCCTCTCCAACACCCACTTGTCATATATTTAAGGTACAATGTTCAATCTCAACAAGCCTATTAATCCACTTCGCATGAGATTGTAATGTAGATCAAACACATTTTATGCATCAATAAAACTAGTCACAGTGACAATTTAGATCCCAAAGTGACCAGACACACGCCTTTTAAAGTTCCAACAAGGCGCTGATAAATAGTATTTTTATGTTTGTTGGATTAAATTAACTTTATTTAAAAAATATCAAAATTACTTTATTTGAGTTGGTTTAAGAGATTTTTAAATTAGTAATTTTTTTGTAAGATTTACCTTATTATAGGTAGAGTCTAAATTATACAAAGATTAAGAATACAAATTTAATAAAGAATTAGATATCATTAATTATGTAAAAAAGGTAAAGGATCAATGAAAAAATTGTGAGAGAAGAATTTACTATGTAAAGAGGGTAGATGATTAATGAAAAAAATTATGAGAGAGAAAAATTATGTGAGTGATCATATAAAAAAATATTTAAAGTATTCTTGTATTTAAAAATTATAGTAAATTATTCTTTCATTGGTGAATGTAGCCCAAATTAAGATAAACTACATTAAAAAAAAATTAGTGTTTTTGTATAATTTATTAATCTTTATAATTGAAAGATTTCTTTCCTTTTTTTACAATTTTTCAATATCATAATTTTTTTCTACAACTCTTACTCTTGATCGTATATCTTATATTTGTAGATTTCTGTTTGAATATATATGTTTCCTAAGTAGATTGTCTTGAATTATGCATACATTGCTTTGTTCTAAACTAAAACAAAAAAATTATTCTGAAAATTAGTCAATAATAGCCCTCCATAAGCCGCAGTTAAAGTTGCAAAAATAATAGCTTAAATAACGCTTGTAAAAAATCCAAAGAACATGTGCTTCTATATTTTCTTAAACAAGTTATCAAATTTAAAATGCTAACAATGTTGCAAGATTTCATGATAAAGTGATTGATGTTGCAAAAATTGCTCAGCACTTAGAAACTTTAAATGGTTGTGTTTCAGAGGCCCCCATTGATTTTGCCTATCAAAATACAACTTAGAATTAGGACAATATACTAAATTTAAGTTGCTTGAGTATGACCCCAAATAGGCATTTAGTTGTCTTTTAGATATCTTGCAAGGCGACTAATCATGTGAGGACGATATATGTGCATTTTGGTTGGATTCTTAGTGTAGGCGGTTATATGCAGGAGCTTAGAAGGGCGAGGATTGGGATTATGGGTGAGAGTGATAAATGACAGGTCCCCATCGAAAGAGGGTTAGAAATCGATCGAAAAAGCCACAACGATAGAGGTCTGTGTTGAGCAAGTAGAATATTTCTAAGGCCCTGTAGTATATGAAGGATAAGATGCCTATTATCTGAAGAAACAGGTGTTGCTTGTTTTCAGACAAAATCCTGGGAGCATTCATACTCCTCCGGCATACCCATGATCAACACTATCAACTTCCATAAAAATTCCAAGATGATTGCTAATGGATTCAGTGGCCATTGAAGTCATATGCACAATGAGAAGGTTACAAGTACTTGTATCCAAAAGGGAACAAACTAAAACTTTAAATTTGATAAGAATCTTGTAATAAAAAAAAAATTATAATACATTGAAAGTTTTTTAACAATAACATTTTAATGCTTAAGTTAATAAGGAGAGTAAAAAAAAAATGAAAGCAATAAAAAGAACAAAAAAAATAAGAGTGAGAGATAGGCTTATTTAGAGTTTAAAAAAATATCTCTTAATTCAGTATTTCGAGCTTTATTTATAAGGTTATGATGTGAGTTCAATTTATAGTCATAAAATTCCATTAGAATTAGAACACATTAAGATTTATTCTTTTTGGACTCATTTATTGGAGTTTTACTAAAATAAAAATATCTCCCTTTCCCTTGTATGACTTCTATCAAGATTATAGAGGTTATATTTGTAGAAGTAATCTTGGATCCCATAATTTTAAATGGCAAATTCATTTTAAGTCGTTAGTATATGACTAGGGTGATCGATTTGACCGAGGGCACCCAATGACAAGAACTTTTTTTTGAGAAAATTGAGGACTACGAGCCAATTTGAAGATGTCTCTTACTATTAGGCTCTATTGAGGGTGATTAGCCCCAACTAATATGTCGTTAAAATGCCTAGGCTCGCGCTTATAGATCAAAATCTAAAGAAAAATATAACATAAAACTATAATGATAATAAAGTAAAACAAAATTATCGTTTTTATCGTTATTTTATTTAACTTACTTTTTAGGTGTTTAATTCTTTTTAAAAAATATTCAATTGTGTCCCTTTTATTACCTTTTTTATCTCTAGAAAATGACCATTTACAATCTTAAAAAATATATAATTAGGTTTTTTTTAAAAAATCAGAAACCTAGTAAGTAAATTAAATAAAAATAGGAATGAAACTGGTAATTTCTTAAAATAAAATTAGCTTAACTCTTATAAACATTAGCTTACAACAATACGAGATGACTTTCCAAACCTTCATTTAAACCTTAAACCAAGCCTTGAAAGTGAAAGTTGACTAACTTGGGCTTGGCTTAAAGTAGCTCAAGCACAGTTCTAAGAGTTGACCCGCCTAAATCTCATCTTCTACCCAAGTATTGAGCTAGCCTTAGTGCTCAACAACAGACTTGAGATTGTGCTAGCTTTGAACCCCCCCAATTATAACAAAATATAGAAATGGAAAGAGAATGACTAGATCTTAACGTTTTATTAAAGAAATTAAATCATAATTCGTGCCTAATTTTTTTTTTAAAAGACCTTAATTTAATAACGGATATTGTCGATTTTAACTGTCAAAATGATCAAATTGGTATTTGACATTACCTTAATTATTTTACATGACTCATTTTGAGAGGATTATTTTTTTTAAAATAAATTATTATAAAGATTAAAATAAAATAAAATAATTAAAGGCAAAGATTGAACCAACTGTCCACTGCCATGTAGTGTTGGTGACCATCAGCCAGCAATTATACCTCTCGTGATAGATGGTTGATTAGCTCACCACAGATACCATAAGTCTCTAAATTTCACAATTCATATGATGTTGGAGTTATTTTTAAAAAACAGAGTATTTGAGGAGTGCTAAACGAGATACGAATAATGATGTTGACCATAATACCACCGCTGAAAAAATCAGCGTCTATTAACATTACACAACTAAAAAGGTCATGTCCGAGCTAAAAGCTTCTTGCTCAGTGAAGAAAAAAAATAATGAAAATGCGTCATTTAGTATTATTAAACCAATGATTTTGATCCAAACCCAACTTAGGACGAGTCAGTTGAGTTCATGATCAAACTTTAGAGCTTCACTCCCCCAACGAACACCTATGAATGGTCAATCCTCTGAAAAAACTACAACTGTCTCAATGTAAGAATGGACACTACGCTTATCTTCCCTTCAATTACTTGCCTCTCCAGCACCCACTTGTCGAATATTTAAGGTACAATGTTCAATCTCAATAAGCCCATTAATCCATTTTGCATGACATTGTCATATGGATCAAACACATTTTACGCATCAAGAAAACTAGTCACAGTGGCAATTTAGATCCTAAAGTGACCAGACAAAATAGTATGTTTATGTTTGTTATATTAAATCAAACTTATTTAGGAAATACCTAAATTACCTTATTTGAATCGGTTTAGAAAATTCTTAAATTAATAATTTTTTATAAAATTTATTTTATTAAAGGTATAGTCTAAATTATATAAATATTAAAAATATAAGCTCAACAAAAAATTAGATATTATTCACTATATAAAGAAGTCATATAATCAATAAAAAAATATAAGAGATAAACTATATGAAGAGTCATATAGAAAATGCTTAACGTACTGTTATATTTTATGTTATAAAATTATAATGAATCATTTTTTCATTGTAGATGTTGCCCAAATTAGGGTGAACCGCGTTAAGATTTTTATGTGTTTTTGTTTGATTTATTAATCTTGATTTTTTATATGCTTCTATTATATTTTTTAAAATAAGTTATGAAAGTTAAAATACTAACAAGTGGTATCAGAACCAAGTCAAAGACCCTGAAGTTAATATTAGAGTCAAGTCAAAAGCAAGAAGTTAAAGATAAGCTAAGCTAAATATCTTAGTTATATCATGGCCAACATATACCTTAAAGGCAAAGAAAGAAAGAACAAGTTTTAGGAAAGAAAATCAAGTTTAAATATATCATCATAAAAAAAAAGACAAAGAACCAAGTTTAGCATCTGTAGGAGTAGTATCTATGCAGAAGTTATGAAAAAAAAAATTATTTGATTTAGGTTGAGAAGCATTCAAAATTATTTGGAAACAAAGTTATCTTAATAATTAAAAATCTCAATTAAATTAAAAAAATTTGATGAGATAAATCTAGTAAGTCATTAAGTTTAAAAAAAAGAAAGACAATGAGTGCGTGTAAAAAAAATTACCTACAGAAGTGATAAGTGGATTGATTCTCATGAAAATTCATAAGTGAATATGATATATAATTTTCTACATCAGAAGAAACTAGAAGAAATTAAACTAAACATGATTTATTGAAAGAGTTATGAAAATTTAGTTTAAAAGAGACAATGTTGAATTAAATTAAACTTATTTTAAAAAGACTTAAATTATTTTATTTGAATTAGTTTAGTAGATTCTCAAATTAATTATTTTCTTGTAGAATTTACTTTATTAAATATAGAGTTTAAATTATACAAAGATTAAGAGTACAAGTTTAATAAAGAAGTAGATATCATTCACTATGTTAAAAGGTTAAAGAATTAATAAAAAAAATTATGAGAGACAAAAATTATGTGATGTGTTATATAAAAAATATTTAGAATATTCTTGTAGTTTAAAATTATAATAAATTATTTTCTCATATGTAGATATAGTCTAAATTAATGAACCACATTAAATTTTTTATATAATTTATTAGTCTTAATATTTAATATATTTTCACTATAGTTTTTAAACAAATTATCAAAACTAAAACACAAATAATGTTGCAAGATTTCGCGATAAAGTGATTGATGTAGCAAAAGTTGCTCGAGCGCTTGAAACTTTAAATGGTCAGAGGACCCCATAGATTTTGCCCATCAAACTTAGAATTAGGACTCTAAACGAACGTAAGTTGCTTGAGTATGACCACAAATAGGCATTTAGTTAGTTTTTTTCTTCTTTCTTTTTTCTTTTTTATAGGTATCTTGCAAGGCGAGTAATAATGCGTGGACAATGTATGTGCATTGTTGGATTCTTAGTGTAGGTGGTCATATGCAGGAGCTTAGAAGGGTGAGGTTGGGGATTATGGGTGAGAGTGACAAATAACAGGTCCCCCATCGAAAGAAAAAAAATCGAAAGAGTCACAACGATAGAGTTGTGTGTTGAGCAAGTAGAATATTTCTAAAGCTCTGTAGCAGAGGAAGGATAAGGATGCCCTATTATCTGAAGAGATAGGTGTTATCTGTTTTCAGGCAAAATCCTGGGAGCATTCATACTCTTCCAGCATACACATGATCAACAATATCAACTTCCATAAAAATTCCAAGACGATTGCTAATGGATTCAGTGACCATTGAAGTCATATGCAAGATGAGAAGGTTACGAACTAAATTGTATTCAAAAGGGAAGAAACTAAAACTCCAGGTTGGAGAAGGTAGTAGAGTCGGAAACAATCAAAATTCCAAGGCTCTATAAGTATTTCATGTTTCCTAATTAAATCATTAATTTCATCCACTACTTAAAGCTAGGAAAAAGAGAAAAGGAAAAAAGTCGGATCTTTTACTTCAGAGGAACTCGGAGAGTAACTTTAAAAAGGATTTCTAAAATACCTTTTTTTCTAGCAAATAAAAAAAATCTTTACCAAATAAAAAGGAAATCTACACAGCAATCATTTTTCTTCAAAAAAAAATTCCGATTATCCAGTGCAATGAATGCGGTGGTGTTGTTAAAATTTTAAGTAGCCCAACCCAACTCCAGACGAGGCATGAGCCCACAAAATATTCTGTATTTCTATGATCGTAAGACTCACGAATCACAGAATCATTTTGGCATCACATCTGACTATCTAACATTCAAGATTTTTTTTCACAGGCAATTCATTTTCACATATTTTCATACCCAAAAAATATGTAGAATAAGAAAATGCTAGAATATAACGGATATTTATATCCCATCCAGCTTTTTTTTTGTATTTGTTGATTTTTCTGTTAAATTTCTTAAGTTTCAAGCTACATTTCTCAAGTTTATTTAAGAAATAAAATATAAAAAATTTTAAACAAAGCATGAGAAATAGAATGAAATTTTTTTGGGTTGTACACATACTATGACTATAATATAGACCCACCCCGATAATCTAAATTGCTGCATTCATTGTTTATATTCTAGAGCCATTCTTCTATATTGTGATTGTATCATACCCTGCTTCCACCTTTTTTGTTACATATCATATATTTTGTTATCACGTTTTTAGTTATATGTTTTATGTTTATGAAATTTTTTAAAAGGTAAAGGATTGTTTTATCTTTGAAATATGGTTAATATCTAATTTTATTAGAAATTTTAATTTTGGCCTAATCTATTAGTCTATTGGTGTTTGTTTTGAGGAAAAAGTTTATTTTGTTATACAATTATATTGCTTTGATAGGTTTATTCTGTCCTTAATACAATTCAAATTACAAAAATTTGATAGGATATGTAGAATAGTTAACAAGCAATGGTGAGCTGGCAGCACACATCAGCCTACACGTTGGAATGCTAAAAGACAATAACAAGAAACAAAGGTGCAGAACAATCCGTGGTGATGTGCACAAGAATCAGCAACAATGAAGACTGCAATCATCATGCAATGATTATTCGGTTATTCTATCAACAATCATTGTATTTCTTTTTAAAATAAGCCTGAGGACATACACATTACTTCTATATATACCATGTACATTGATGTATTTTGTATCCTTGAGATCAATATCAAATACAACTTTATTCTTCCTTTCTTTATGTATAAGCTCAAAGTATAAATTCAACTAAAATATAAATAAAATTAAAAACTTAAAAAAAATTTAAACATGTATCTTGCTTTGATAAGTTTAAACTTTATTATTTATTTTATAATTAAATAATTTTTTTTTATAAATTTTTTTTTTCTATCGTCATTAATCTATGACAATAATAGTGATTATAAAAATGATTATAATTTATATTATCGAATTTTATTTTTTTATATAAATATAATAGTGAGTCATTTTTTATAAAAAAAAAAATCAAAAGATAAGCAAATAATATAAAAAAGGCAACGGCCACTATCATCCCATTATTAAAAAAGTGAGGTTGTCATTTACACCGTCATCACCAATAAAAAGGCTGGCGTTTATTAAAATTTTTAATATAATTAAAATAAAATAAAATATTAAATTATATTTAAAAATAAAATTATCCTTTACCTTTTCCAAAATACAAACCATATATTAATAAATATAAAAAGAAAGTTTGAGACGTATTACCAGAAAAAAAAAAAAATTGAAGCGACGGTTTTCTAAGCTTATGCTATAGATTTCAAAGGCTAGGAGAGAGAATGGTAAGAGTGTAAAGAAGAGAGCTGCATTTTTTTTTTTGTTTTCTGAGAAGTATTGGTTTTTGTTGACTGTACTTTTATCAGTACAATTCAATAAGGTAAGGTGTGTGCAGATGTAGGACTAGGACTAGGACTGTGTCCTGTCCCGGAATGAGAATGGGGCCACCCCTTTCAGCGGAATCTCCGCGCTCCTGCATAGGAATAGACTTGTCTCTTTTATTCTTCAGCTTTATATTTTCAATTTGAAAAAAAATACATAATAAAAACGACACCAGTGTTGGTGCAGTGCAGATATTGGTCAAAGAAATTAGGAAATCTCTGTTTCTTTCAACCTGCAGATTGGTGATATGGGTCTAATCACAAGGACATGCATGAACGAATTGGGCAGAAAAACAAAACAAAATAAAAAAAACAAGACAAAATTCTAAGTGCTTCCTCTCGCAACCATCCATTCATTCCCATGCATATATATATATATATACACGGACGAACCAACAAAATTTTACACCACTAAAAAGATCCCTTATCTGTCAATCGACTAGAAAGTAGAAGCAAACTCAAATCTTCTATCTATTAATTATTATAAATTCATAATGCAACACGAAGAATAAAATACATATTTTATGATTTTTGATTGACAAACACGATCGATCAAGATTTTTTGTTTAAAAAAAATTTTGTATGAAGGTGATGGCAGACCACTTTGCTTCGTTGTTAATAGGGCAGAATGTTTCGTTGTTAATATCAGCGTCGTTCTTTTTTTTTAAGAAAAAATAAACAGAGCTACTCAAAACCCTATTGGCTTTCGAGTAGATAGGCATTGCTTTCATGTGTTAAAAATAATTTAAGAAAAGATGATCGCCTGAACAGCTCTGATGATATTTAGCCAAGCTTCTTTAATTTACTTTAATCTAAATCTTATCTAAATGTATTCCATGGAAAAAATTTTAAAAAAAGACGCTGATATATATATCGACTGGATTTGTTACATATTATGTAAGATTGAAGAAAATTTTAAATAAGATTATATGTATTTTGATATTAATGCCAATATTCAATTGTAATGCATAATTGAAGACACATGATTAAAATAAGATGAAGTTAAAACAATCAAATACCCAAGTTGGGAATGCAAATCACATCATTACAGTTGAGTGTAGTAATTTATATATTCACACACGTGCATGTGTGACACACAGAATATAAAATATCAATATAGATAGCAAGACATTCATTGTGCTGTGTACCTTATTGATTAAGATTAGGACCCAATAATTCTATGCCAACTAGAATTATCATCCATCGATCAAGAACCAAAGCTCAAAAACTTTTCCATCCAACGGATGATGGTATGCCAGCACACAGGATGTCTCATTGCTATTCTGTATGGTCAAATTCCACGGCTCTTTTGACAAATAAAAAAAAAAGTGGATACTTAGGATGCTACTCATCATAAAAGCCTTATGTCTTGCGATTTTGGTTGATGTATTTATTAGATTAGCTAGCTAGGCCCAGCAGCGAGCAAACAAAAATTATATAGATTGTGAATGAAATATACTGAGGTTCTTATCATAATGCCAATTTTTGAAAACGACAACGTAGAAGTCCACTTTTAATGCAATAAGCTTGTGAATGATTGCATTTTAATCAACCTTGTTAAGGAAACTACAGTTGCAAAAAAATTTAACCTCGATAAGGAAACTAAAAGCTAATTATAACTACGATAGGGTCATCAAGTGGGGTCATTCGAATTTGTTAGGGGGAGAAAAATGACTAAGGGAATCTAGAAAATCTAAGACGTGTATGATTGAGATCAGAACATGTGGGAGAACGTGAGAGCTTGGAATCTCAGTCTCTTACTTTATTTCTCCATCTGTTCATAGAGATTAAATAGAGAGAGAGATTGAGAAAGATGAAAGAACAAATGTTATAATTAAGAAAACAAGGACGTTAGAAAAGTGAAAGCTGCTGCTAGAATTTCACAAATATCCATGTTGGCACATCAATATGAAGTCATTGAACACATTTCAGTAAATGGGTAGCTTAGATTTGGCTTGGATTTGCGAGCCTTGGCTTGTTTTGGTTCCTCTTCTTAGTACTAGTTTTATATCCTTTAATTTTCATGGGGTTATGTTATCTCTTTATAGAACTTAATAATACACAAGAAGATGCTCGAATTTATATAAACTTTGGGATCACTATAACTACTCCTTTGATCAAAGATTAGGGCTGACCGACCAAAAATGAATGATTATTATTTCTCTCTATCAATCTATTGCCTGTTTTCAAGAGAAAGAGAGTGTCATTGTGCCCTTTTTTTTGACGGCTTTGAATGTGCTTTATTCCTTCTTGGTAAGCAGCCTTGGTTCTTGCAAAAGCAAATCCAAGTAAACAGATTCCTTTCTTTCAAGATGGCCAATCTCTGTTGGAATATAATATACGCGTACATACTTCTAACAACATCATTAGTAGGGAAACTAGGGCTCAGAGGGAATTATTATTTTCTTTTCAAAATTATATTGTTGTTTACATTGAGGATTACTCCAACATTTAAATACTTGATTTCCCATTTTCTGGGTGCATTTTATTTTCTGTTTATACCTAAGAAAACATTGGCCCGTACTGGTGAACAAATTGTCTTGCTTTTATACAAACATCTTACTAAAATTTCTCATCTAATTGCATCAACCGATCGATTACAAAATGGTATGAAAGCTTGAAGATCACTCATTTTATTATATAACTTAGGGCCTAGTAAATGTGTATATTTCTCTCATATATGGATTTTATATTTTCCTCTAAAAAAAAGAAAGAAAGAAAGTAAATCGTTAGCATCGGTAAATCTCTCCTCCTTTGACATCACAATCAAAAGTAGTTTTAATCCTTTTCTGTTTTGGGTGAGAATAATTCAAAAGTCAGTACAAGATAATATTCCCATCTCATGAAATGATATAGTAGAAGACAAAAATTCCTTAACATCTATCAATCGTAAATAATAATTAAACGAGTCAACTGAGATACCCTAACAAATTTCGCAAAACTTCAAAGTTATCATAAACACCAAGACATTCGCCATATAATTAAAATATTTTTGTTGCTTAGTCCTCTTTTTTCAAAGAGAGATCACTCTCTTTCTTTTTCTCACCAAGTACCGTAATGGGTTTGTTTTAAAATATTAAACAGAACTATTACAACAGTTACAAATATACCCTAACAAACTGTTATACCATTACAGTTTCCATCAAGATCATCAAAAGAAGCATGACATTTAAATTTTTGTGGTTCGGTCTGCTTTCTTTTTCTTCACGAGACAGCTCTCTTTCTCTCTTCGTTTTCTCGTGAAATTTTGACAGGAACATTTGAGACTGAGCCCTAGCCCTGGGAGCCAAGTCAAGTCGTTTCGTTTCTGTTAATTTGGACCAAACACAGAGACTTCTGTCAGTAAAATCTATTTAATCTATGACCAAATGAGAAGAACCAAACCCAAAGCCCAACTGCCAAGTTTTTAACAAAAGCGAAGGCAAAGGCAAAGCTATGGCTAGATGCTGCAGGTTCTGTAATAAAAATTCCAAACTCCCACGCTGCTACGTATCGCGTGAAGTGTAAGATCGTATTACTGGGTCTGAGCGCCCAATGTCAGATCCACGTACTGACAAATCAGTACTTTGTCCCCTTGTGAGTCGTGAAATGGACACGGGCCCACGCGCGTCAAAAAGGAGAAAGGGTCAGAGATTACATATTCGTCCGAGTGATGATGATGATCCCTCTCTTTGTTTTGTTTGACCCTCTCCTGTGGGTGTGGCCTTTAGCAGTCTTTTTCACGTATTAATCCTTCTTCTGCAACGAAGTTCGAGAATTCTTATTCTTCTCTTTTAACAGTATTTGTTTTCTAAAACACTAGTTTGATTTTTGGTTTTGGAATTTATGGCCATTTTTAGAGTCTTTTGAGACTCTTGTCGTTATAAAATTATTAAAAGATCCCTCATGAATCATGACCTTGATCTCACTCTCACTCTCACATTCACGGATTATTAATTATTACAAAATCATTCTCTTTACTCTTCACTGTCTCAGTCTCCACCTAAGGAAAGAGAGAGAGACTGAGTGTGTGCGCGTTTGCATTGGCATATTATTGATATAATTATTATGAATATCAATTACTTTATTATGTCAAATTTGATGTGTTGTCTCTCTCATGCAATGATAAGAGTAACCAAATAGAAACATGCATCGCAAACAATTGGTTTCTTGGAGAGTTGGAAGTCACTAAACTCTAGGTGGATCATATTCATTATTTCTCTTAAATTAAAGCAAGAAAGAGCAAAGTACAGTATTACTATTAGCACCATACATGGAAAAAATGGAAAAGACAATTAATTACTATCAGCAAAACCCTTTCCAACCCACCCCACCCCACCCCCCGCCCTCTATTTTTGTCCCAGTTTCATTTAAAGGGGTTCAATGAAATCAGCTATTGCTGCATAAGGTGTAGCAAATGCACTCATTTTGGTAAAACAAGAAGGGTTTTTTTTTTCCTGATATTAACTGCAGTTATTTGAGCAACATATGACAAAATTGAAACCTTGGAGATCAAGACTAGCTATTTACATCTTCACGACAATTGAGCTAAATAATTCTGGCTTGATGAAATAAAGATGAGATTATGTATCAAAGTAAACTACTTATTGTAGAAGTGTATCTGAGTTTCTATATCATTTCTAGTTTGATATATATATATATATATATATATATATATAATCTCGGGGAAATTCATTGCTGAAGTAATGACTAAAACAAGCAACATCGTAGTTGAGAAAAGTTTGGAGCTGTCATGTTGGTTGTTGAAATAGAAGCACGACTTTTTGATTCCATTCATTCACCAACCAAATCAATAATATGTATATTCATGAAATTCTTCAATAAAAAGAAATGATAAGAAATTAATGTACTAGCCTCAGGGTTCATTCTTTCTATTGTTTGATTAGAGGATTTAACTAAGATTTGTATGTTCATAGGACATTCAATGAGATGTACATAGGATGAAATTGTTTTAGTTGGTGAGGCGATCGATATATATCACCAAGATTGCTAATACCATGAAAAAATTTATTGCTTATATGTATCAACATCACAACATGCTTCTTTAAAAGTTGAAATCAACTTTCATATAGTTTTATTAAAATAAATAAAGCAAAGATTCAAAATTATTAGCAAAATAACTGTGAAGTGGAAAGTTTGATCAAGCCAAAATATCTAACTTCAAGATGATATACAAATCAACAAAAAGAGCGTCAAATTTTGAGATCCGCAGCTGACCATTGACTTAAACATCCGACATAATTACTGCAAGACTCAAATTTTCAAGAGAATGAAGTCACACTTTGCTTACTGCTACCTAGGCTTATGAGCTATTTAATAAAGAATGCCTTTGGTAAGATTTTTCCTGAAGCACGCTACATTGATCCTTAACTCACAAATGAAATGAAACTTTATTAAGGTTTATTAATTCTCTAGAGGGATATATCAAATGGAAACTTACACAACAGAATGATTCTTAACACGGTTCTATTTCCCTAAACATTGATTAAATCAGTCAAATCAAAATGAATTCAGTAGCTTGAGATCTAATGGATAGTTCAAGATTTCAATCATGCTTTAACAATATCCTGATATATCGCCATCACATTCGGAAGAAATTAAAGTTTATCTGTCAAAAATGGAACAAGAATTTCAATAGAAATATCCAACTGAGAAGTGCATATATCATCATCAACGTGTCTCATACAAAACTCAATTTCCCATACTCACCACAGAAAACATGCACATACATTGCAACCTAAACTAGTTACTTTAAAAGCAAAATGAACAAAAGAAAAAACAAAACCAAACCTACCAATTAATTCTAGGTTTTTAAAAGTTGATATTGCAGAAACTAAGCCCTCAATCCCCATCTTGGACGACTAGGCTTCTGAACTTCCATGCTATTGATTTGAAAGTAATTTCGCGCTTGATCATAAGTGATGCTAGTTAATTGAAGCTACACCAACAAAAAAAACTGAAGCTTCACCGTTTAGTACTTCCCACAGCAGCAAGAAGAAATCTATAAGGGATTGCTAGTGGACGAAGAGTTGAAACTAGAAAGATCTGTCCATGCTGCAGTACCCCCGCTAGTACCCCAGTACTGATCATTCCCTTGAATCCCCAAATATTGCCTTGATAAATTCAGCTCCTGCTGGCTGTCCTCCATTTTCACTGAAGCAAACTGAGTAAGTAGCCCAGAAGTTGAAATCTTAGGCCGGACTTGACCGGCACCACCGCTGTAACCAGATGCCTCAACAGTAATACCTTCAAATGGGTATAACCCAGAAGAAGAAGAAGGATCCAAGCCACCCAAAAAGGGAAATTGCTGATGAGTTTGCTGCAAGCGCCACTGATCTAAACCACCAAGCGATGGGAAAAGAGAACCAGTACCAGTAGCTCCGCCGCCGGCAGCGCTAGCTAAAGCACTCCCTATGTGGAAGTTCAAGTCATTTGCTCCTAGCACAGGAGCAGAAATTGAACCGTAATTCAAGCCAATATCCCCGCTAGCAAACTCAGTTGTGAGATGTTGTAAAGGAGTAGTACCCATGAATCGTAGTGGTGGAATCTGCGGTCCAAGGCCTAAAATATCACTGGTTCCACTATTAGAAGACATTGTGCTTGTGGAACCAGAAGCTGTTTGGCGATTATCTGAACTACTCGCAGGAGATTTTGAGCTACTCCCTTTGCTTCTTTTATTCCTCCTACATCCTCCCCCAACTGGGACATTTCTTAGGGCACCCCCTCTGGTCCAGTACCTTCTGCAAGTCTTGCAAAAGTGGCGAGGCTGAGAGAGGCTGTAGTTGTTAAAGTAGCAAAACTTAGTGTTGGTTGATTCACATCGAGGGCATTTCAGTGCTGCTTCTGGCATAGGTATGTTGGCCAAACGGGCTCGATCGGCCATTGATCCTGGCCGGATTGATCCCGCACCGCCGCTTCCATGAGGTTGCGGGGGTGGCGGCGGAGGAGGAGGAGGAGCATACTGAGTACTTGCACCGCTACTAGCTCCAACCTGATGATTTGGTTGCTATAAAATAAAGAAAAAAAAAGGAAAAAAAACAAAAGAAAATCAAATACCTGGTATATTCAGAACAAGATATATAACAAAAGTTACAAGAATATTTATCTTTTGAAATTTGCTTTTTGGCAAATAAAGAAGCTAAGTGGAAGCTGAAAAAAACACTTACTTGTTGCCAGTTGGCTGGATCAAGATAAGCTGGGATTGAAGAAAAAACCATGGTTCTTGATCTTTCTTTTCTTTTTTGTAAAGGTTAATGGTTATGTTTTTTTTTTTTTTTTTGTAAGATTATAGTAGTGGAGAATCACATCAACAAGCACACAAGAGAGAGTTTCAAACAGAGAAAGACGAAGGGAAAGATAAAGAAAGAAGGGTAATGACGAGCAAAAATAAAGGAGGTGGTGCTTTATATATATACATATATATATATATGTATGTATGTATAATACTTTTTTATTTAATTTAATTAATTAATTAATTAATTAAGTTTTTTTATTTGTTCCTTCTCACTCAGACTCTTTTTGTTTTATTGCTTTTAGGGTTCAGAGAATAGCCATCTTTCTTAACTTATAAGCTTTCTTTGAAATGCTCTGTGTCTGTGGTGGTGTGTGCACTTAGCAACGAAAAAAAAAAAGAAAAACGATTAGTGGCTCTCCTCTTGCATGGAAAAAGTAGAGTTGTATTACTGTATTTGTGAGTTTGTCTGTCTGAATGAGAGAGAGAGTGCAGACCAGCTTATGTTAGTTTGGCTTACATATGCAATAAAGATAAAGTTTTCAATTTTTTTTTATTAATATTATGATTATGATTTAATTCTACTAAAACCAAATAAATTAAGGTAAAGTGTTTAATTAATTAATTAATAATTTTTTTAAAAAATAAAAATAAAAAGTGAGTTCTTGGTGCTTTGGTGTTCAATAGTCGAAGTGTCCCGACCGAATGAACTTTTTCCCGGTCCGGTATGTTCGCTTTCCCACTCTCCTTTATTTTTGCATGGGAATATATATGATTTAAGAGCTAGCGCTCCCTTTTGGCGCGTTATTGCACTCACCGTGGGGACAGAGATTCGGTGTTTGGATTGGTGATTGGTTCCTTTATTACCGTCCCTATGCTAAGACTACATAAAGCTTGAACTGCTTAAGCTATGATAATTAGGACATAACTTCTCTTTTACTTCAGTTAATTAAAATAAGCAAATAAAATTCCATAATTGGGGTATTGAAAACAATAGTAAATAAGAACTGTACATATTTCAAAAATTAGTAATAAAATAACTGAAAAATAATTATACACAAAAATATTTCATTTCAAAATTTTCATAGAAAAATTAAGGTAAAAAGTTATTTGTTATTGCTAGCGTGCGTTGGTATCTCAAAACCAAATAAATAAACTATTAAAAGAAGGAAGAGAATTAAGGCATTCCATTTCCCAAAATCCTTATTTGAGATTAGGGCTTCGCTTAAAATTGTTGTACTTCAAGTAATTTTGAAAAAAATAGTTTTGCTTCTATTTAATTTTAAAAGTATAATAATTAAATTATTTGATAAACACTTAAATTTCTTTTTAAGGTTAAACTATTTTAGTCCACAACCATTTAATAAAATAATTATATAAAAATATTTAACATTTATATATGTATATTATTATATTAATTGATATTTACAATTAAAAATTTATCATAACTATATCAAAATAGTATTTTGGTGACGTAATCTGAAAATCTATTAAGACAATTTTGAATAAAATGGAATGATTCGAAAATTTTGAACTGCAACAAAATTTTTGGCAATACTATGAATCAGAATTTACAAAACTCATATGGAGGTTTCAAAGGAAAAGGAAAGAAAAAGTAAAATTTTGGGGGAAAAAAACACCTCAAAAATAGTATGTCAGATCTGTCTAAAACTTAGACATGAAACTTTTAAGTGTTGGAACATGTTCAAGTAGGATTCATACAGCCTCAAATACAAGCTGTAAACCAAGGCAATGTACAGCCATAATTAATGGCCTTTGTTGCAGAACCAACATCTAAAGCAAAACAATGACAAGAATGGGTACATGGATAGTGGAATGACTATTTATATGAATAACAATCTGAACAATTTGACAAAAAGTAGTGAATATAGAGGTATGAAAATTTTAATTGTTGGTAATAGTAGTAAACTTAAGATTTGATATATTGGTTATTGCAATCTACAACCACTTAACTCATAAATCTTGATACTTAAAAATATCTTACATGTACCTAGGATGACCAAACAATCTCATTAGTATTTCAAAACTTACTTCTGATAATAATTTGACTATTGAATTCACTAAAATAATATGTGTTGTTAAGGATATAAAGAAGAGTGTTCTTCACAAAGGCATAATAGAAATAATTTGTATCAACTCATCTTTAACTTAACACCTGATGTCCCTTCTTAGTAAGTTAAAATGAGTTCAAATCTGTGTCAGTTTCCTTTAGTTTCACTCTTCGTTGATTATAAGATAAATAACACAGCTTCTAGTGACAAAGTTGGTGTAATCAACCTTGAAACTTCTTTGTTGAATAAGAACCAAAACTAAGTTGGTGTACTGTATAGAAGATTTGGTCATCCAAGTTTTGAGGTACTAAAATATATTATTACCAAATTTAATATGCATATTTCAATCAAAGCAAATAAAATTTCCTTTTGTTCAGCTTGTCAGATAGGTAAAAACCACAACTTACATTTCAATTCTTTAGAAACCAAAACAACACAGGCCTTAGAAATAATCTATACGATGACCAGCATCTATACTTTCTGGTGATGGATACAAATATTATAATAGTTATGTTGATGATTATAGTAGGTTCACATGGATTAATCCCTTACATCAAAAGTCTGAAGTTTTATCAACATTTGAGCACTTTCAAAAATATATTGAGAGACTGATAAATAAGAAAATCAAAATTATACAATTATATTTTAGAGGGGAATATAGAAATTTTAATACACTACTTGACCAAAAAGGGATAGTACACAGATTTTATTGTCCTTATACTTATCACCAAAATAGGAGTGGAAATGAAGCATAAACACCTGGTAGAGACTGGTTTAACCTTACAAGCTCATAGCAAAATACCCTTAAAATATTTGTGGGAAACCTTCTTTACGGTTATTTTTCTTATAAATAGAATGCCCTTAGTTGTTCTTAAGTAAAAAAAAAACTCCATTTCAATTAATTTTTAACTAATGTGAAGATCTTTGGTAGTACTTATTATCCCTGTTTGAGGCTTTATGCAAGACATACACTTAGCTTCCAGACTAAAAAATGTGTATACTTATGGATAGCTCGTAAATAAAGACATAAGTGCTTGAGTGTAAAGAACAAGATCTATATAGCCAAACATGTAAACTTTGATGACCAAGACTTTCCCTTTTATACTGATCCTTTGTTTGCTAGAAATTCCTCTTTAACTTCAGAACCTCAGAAGAATATGGATAAATGTGAATGTTTATCTTACCATATTCTATTCTCTTATATAGAAGAGATATTATGTCCTTCATCACCTAATACAAATTCAAATTTAGTTAATGTTTCTACTAAGAGACAGTCAACACAATCACCATTACAACATAACCAAACACATTCATTTTTACCATCACCCACCAGCATATTACCAAATGATACTTTTTTCTTCACAAAACACATTTCTTTCTCTACAACCTCCAATCCAATCAGATGCAGTACTAAATGTAGAAATAAAAATTATTGTTAACAATCATCCAATGATCACAAGATCAAATTATGAAATCTATAAGTGTAAAATTTTTCTTACTAAAGAAATAGAAGAAACACCAACTACAGTAGCACAAGCTTTATAAATGCGTCAATGGAAAAGAGCAATGCTAAAAGAGTATTAGGCTTTGATGAATAATAAAACCTAATGTGTGGTTTCTTACAATATAAAATACAAAGTAGTTGGTAATAAGTGGGTGTTCAAGTTGAAAAAGAATCCTAATAGAAGTACAACAATGTACAAGGCTAGGTTGGTTGTCAAAGAGTATGATTAGACCAATGAAATTAATTTCTCAAAAATATTTAGTCTTGTAGTTAAAGCAAGTGCCATAAGAGTCATTTTGAGCATAATAGTGACAAGAAAGTGGCAGTTAAAACAAATGATGTGAATAATGTATTTTTAAATGGAGAATTGATTGATACAGTCTACATGAGTCAACCTGAGGGGTTTACAATGAACGATAGAGACAATTTTGTATAAAAATTACAGAAAGCTCTATATAGACTCAAATAGGCCCCTAGGACTGGATATGATAAACTAAGGAAAGTTATATTGAAATGGTGATTCTAGAATTGCAAATCTGATATCTCAGTATTTGTGAAAGTAGAAAGAAGTAAACAACTCATTATTTTAGTATATGTAGATGATATTATTGACACTGTAGAATATGCAAATATTGTCTAAAGGGATAATTAGACAACTAAACAAAGAGTTTACCCTTAAAGAATTAGGAAACTTGAGTTACTTTTAGGTATTAAGAATGGGATCAACTTCGCATTTAGCTAAGACCAAATATATAAATAATCTTCTTAAGAAGATAAACATGGCAAGAGCAAAGGGCTGCCAACTCTAATGAGCTTAGGTTTTAAACTGTCAAAAGACACAGATAAACCTTTTGTAGATAGTTATCTTTATAGAAGTGTTATAGAGGCTTAGCAACATGTGACACTTACAAGACCATAAATATTATTTGTTATGAATAAACTTAGCAAACATCTTCCCTCTCCTTCATAATTTCATTGGAAGTGTTGTAAACGAATATTAAGATACTTACAAGGCATAATAAATTTAAGATTGGTGTACAAACCAGGAATATATTTTAATATGGTGGCTTTCACAGATATAGATTGAGTTTGTGATATGGATTATAGAAGGTCCTATGGTGGTTATTATGTATACTTTGGTGAAAATCTAGTATTATAGAGTTCAAAAAAGTAAATAGTAGTTTCTAAATCAAGCACTGAGTCAGAATATAGAGCATTAGCTTATGTGGCAATAAAAGTTATTTGGTTGTAATCTATTCTCTAAAAAAATCACATTCCACAAATTTAGACTTCAATTGTCCATTGTACCAATCAATAAGCAGCATCACTAGATATCAATCTTGTTTTCCATAATATAACAAAGCATATAGAGGTGGATGTGTACTTTGTTAGGGATAAAGTACTCAATAGAGCTTTGGACATTAGATATATGCCTTTTGATTAATGTTAATTCTAGATAGTTGAACTTAAGGGAAGATGATAGAGCAGTAGCAGAAACAGCTTCTTCTATAGTAGCAGAGCAAGCTGTAAAACAAAAGAAAGGTTTGGTGCCAGCTCAGTCACCAACTTAACAGGTTAAGGTTGATGATGAAAAAGATGTTGAGTCAGATGTTGATAGAGCCTAGAATCAAATGTATTTATTTTAGAGTTATTAAAGTTGTTAATAAGGTGAAACTTAGTTAGATGGTGGTTAAAAGTTTGTTTTGGTTTGTTATAGCATTTTTACTAAAACTAACAAACTCTCACTCTCATCTTTGCAAGTTGCTTAGATATTTTTGTAACCTATAAATACTAGTGCTCTTATATACATTTATGTATCTAAAACTCTTAAGTAGAAAAACTCTATGAATTTTCTTTCTCATTCTCAATTTTCTTGAATATGTTTTATTTGGCTGGCTTGATTTTCCTGAAAAGTAAGAAACTTTCCTAGAAATTTAAAAAAATTCCTTGATTTTACCATATTTTTACATTTCTCATGTATAAGCATAATTTGTACAATTTTTCTCATTTTAAAATTCTTGTGCCTCTTTTGGGGATAATATCTCTTTCGAGTCTCCTATCTCTTTAGAGATATGTGCCTCTTTAAGGACTTATACCTCTTCAAGGATTTGTGTCTCTTCAGGAACCATTAACTTTTCTAATGTTAGTGATTTTGATAATGTGAATTTATTAACTCGAGCATCATTTTCAATAGAATCCTAATTTTTTGTTTTTTTCTTCCACAAAATAATATCTTTTGAACTAAATGGTCTGCCACACTTCTGGCATGCAACAGATGATTCATTTACTACTTTTTTATTAGACTATTCTATATAAATAATCACCTGAGTTGGTGTACTAGCAATTAGTATATATGACATAGTTACTCTTGATGCATCTGTAAATGCATTTGATAATTTATTTTTAATTCTTTTAAAAATAAATAATCACTCGCACCTCATTTTTATATTAATTTATGTAAGGATCCAAACAAGATATGATGGTCATTATCCAAGAAAGTTCATATCTTATTTTATGAGTATTTTTTTTCTTAATGGTGGGAATATTGCCCCATTAAATGACAATTCTCAAATCGTACAGTAAACAGATCTCTTATCAAGGGTTCAAGATACCTTATAATTGATAGTCAATTAAAATTAATATAAATCCCCAAGTGATGTTGAGGTTACATCTTAGTGCATTGTATAAGTGCTATAGGTACATAAATGGAATATATCAGGCTAATGATTAAGTACAAGTTATAATAGAGAATATTGATGATATGCAGTGGGTCTAAAATGAATTAATGCTGCAACATACAAAATAGCATGACCCCATACAAAAATTGGTAATCATGTGTGCATAAATAAAATACATGCAATTACCTGAAGTCGTTTAATTAAGGATTCTAATAATTCATTTTGTTTGTGAACATATGGCATATGATGTTCTATATATATTCCCACTAATGTACGATAATCATAAAAAAATTTAGATATAAACTTATTAGCATTATCTAAATGTATGGTTTTAATAGGATAGTCTGAAATTTGTGCCAACAATTTAATGATTAGTGCTAGTAATCTAGCAACTATAACATTTCATGTAGACAATAAATAAACGTGTGACCACTGTACAAATACAACAATCAAAATCATAAAATAGCAAAAAGATCCACTTAATGGATGAATTGATTCGTAAATATCTCATTGAATCATTTGTAAAAATGATAGAGATTTTAGACCAATCTTAAAAAGGGATGGTCTAATTATAAGTTTTCATTGTGAGCAAGTACTACAAATATTCTCATTAGATAACAAAATCTTCAAGTTGTTTAATAGATATCTATGAGAATTTTCAATAATTGTACGCATTATGATTAACCCTAGATGACCAAGGTGATCATACCATAGCATAAATACTTTTAAATCACTAAGCTTCTGATTCATTACTACGTAGTTTTCAATTGAATTTATTGTTTGAGACATTAGAGGTAATGTATAGATATTATATATTATTTTTAGTCAAAGTCTCATTGTGATATTCATTTTGGTGAATATATATAAAATTAAGCAAATTTCTTTTGGATTTGACTGCGTATAAAGTTTCACTTATATATAATTTTGTTCTACTTGCTAACAAGACCGTTGCTCTTTCGAAGCCTTCAATTATATCTGTAAGACCTGATATAGTTTAACTTTTTATTCAATCATTATTAGTTTTAAGAAATATTTCTTATCTCAAACGATGGTAAGTGTAATTGCATTGTCAATCATACAAGTATCTCCAACTATTTTCTCTAAAATGGACAATTCATCTTTAAAAGTTATTTTTATATTAAATTAAAGCTTATACTAGACATCAAAATAATACATTACAAAAAGTTACATTTCATACCAAAAAAAAAGATCTAACATAGAGATATTAATTGAAATTTAATGATTAGCATTCCCTTTTTTTATCTCTGAAGAAATCAGAGACATATAAATGAGTAAGATCTCCAAGATCTGAGTCAACAATAAGATATGTCTCTGTATTCTTTTCCTTTATCTTAATAGTTACCTTATAATGCACCACATCAATAATAAGTATTTTATTAATACTTATTATGTGTTTACTCTTTACCCCATTGTCTTTATCTTGATGTTTATACCCTTTTTGAGTGTTCGTTTATTCATGGTATTCAAAGCCATCGTAGGAGGTGATAACTGTGCCCTCTCTCTCTTCCAAGACCATGTCTAATGTTATTATGAATATTTACATTAACTTTTGAGAATATCTAAGAACTAGTTGGATGTGATTCGTGATTTTTCAATAAGAGCTTATTATTTTGTTTAGCAAGCAAAAGATATGAGATAAATTTTGAGTATTTTTTAAATTGTCATTCACGATACTGTTGCTACTGAATAACATTAAAGGCATGAAAAGTAAAGAATATCTTCTCTAACATATCTTGTTTTGTAACTTTTTCATCACACAACTTCAATTGTGAGGTGATTCTGAATAAATCAAAATCGGGCCATTTCAGATTCATCCACTTATGTCTTACTCATGGGAGGAACACATCTTTCTAATTATCATATCTTTCTTTTAAATTTTCTCAAAAAATCTACGGGTTCTCTACTATAAAATATTGAGTTTGAAGCTCTCAAGTAGGTGATGATAAAGAAAAATCATAGCACTCAACTTGTCTTACAAAGATGCATTATTTTCTTTTTCAATTATCTTTTTCAAACTATTGGCTTGAAGGTACATCTTGGTATCTAGTACTCATGATAGATAATTTTTTTTAAAGACATCATATACAAGGATTTGTAAATTCGTCAAAGACATTTTCAAAGGATTTTAGATATAAAGAAGGGATTTAAAAATTAGTATGATGAAATATAAATATTATTCAACAAAAATTTCATAATACAAAACATGAATATCAAAAGTAATATTTATGAAGTATGACCTTCTATATACATAAAATAATAATTAGAAGGTAGAGCTTTTCATATATTGATAGTAATGAAGAGGCATAATTTTTTATGTATTGATAATAATGAGGAGCTATAACCTTTCATGTATTGATAGTAATAAGGAAGTATAGTCTTCCATATATTAATAGTAATGATGATACATAACCTTCCATATTAATAAGTAATTAAAATAGAGAAATAGATTTTAAAATCTTGGATATAAAACTTTAAGTTTTAATACAAAACTTCAAGTTCTGAATTAAGAAAAACAATTATTAGAACTTTAAGTTTTAATTAATTTACTTGTTCTTCATGTTTAAAATTGCAAATACAATATTCGAATTTAAAAGAATAAATAATAGACATAAATAATATAAATATAAACACAAGATAATAAAAATATAACTTATACAAAATATTTATTTTTATTTTTTGATGTGGAAGATCCAAATAAATAACATTCACATAATATACTCATAAAGATTATAGCATACAATAATATAAACACAATACACATAATAATTAAATATAAATAAAACATACAAAATAAATGACATAAAATAAAATAAATCAAAAACTTAACATAAAAGTTAACAACTAAACTTACCAATAAATTATACTAATAATGTATTATAAATAAATAATATAAAAATAAAATTTAAAGATAACTCAAATAATAAAACACCTCTCGAAAGTATTTAAATACTTCTAAAAAATATTATAGAGAAATTACACTTATTTATAAATGGGAGAAATCAATAAGGGAGTGTGCAGGTGGAGTCCAACACCTCAACCTCCACCACCTCACAGTATATTTATTTTTTTAAGGTATCTAATTAGTATTTTTTTTTATAAAAATATCTTATTTTTCAATAAAGAAATTAGAGAATTACTCTTCAAATATTTATCAATTAACCAAATACACTTAATTAGTGAAATCATATATGTAAATTTTTGGTATACATGGCATTATTTATTTTTCATAAGGTAATATTCTACAAAGTTGGTTGTTTCCTTTCATCATAAAACAAAAGATCGAATTAAACTGAACTGGATATATTAGGATTCCAATAGACAATTTGCCATCCATGAGTTATGATGAAGGCTATTAAAGTGAAATTGAAATTTCCGATACAGAGGACTTTGAGCTCCAACTTACATGTATTTACAATTGACAACAAGTTTTTTTAAAAAGAAAATTAGTACATTAGAGGTACACTATTTATATAATAATATAATAAAATTATAATATATATATATATATTATAATTGAGATAAAGATATTTTTCGTTCTTAAAATTTAATTCATTATTTAAATTTGTCCCCTTATTTTAGATTACCCAATTTTATTCCCTTTCATTAAACAACTGCTGTTTAAGTTAAAAAAATAATAATAAAAAAGTAATTCAATAGAAAAACTTATACACAAAATATCCCATCTTGTGAATTCTTTTATAATTTTTCGATGTACTAAAATTATTCTCTACAAACTTGTAGATTTGAAGACTCTCATGTGAGTGCTTTTATAATAAATTACTCTCGATTGGAATATGGAAAAAACCATGGCAAGAGAAAAAATTATTAATTCAGATTTGAGCTTAGCCCTTACCATCTATAGATAAAAATATTCCACATTTCCCCTGTACTAAAACTTTGGAGAGGAAAAAGAAGTCCAATTCACTTGCCACTGCTCAAGCTCTAAATGATATCCCACCAATATGAGACATAAGAAATTGAGATAAAAATTATAAAAAGAAAAAAGAAAATGAAGCATTCTATTTACATTGTTTCGATCTAAAAGTTTCTGGATCTAGAAGTTTAACCATTAGTTTCTCAAGCCTCTTAGAATTTACAGTTGGTTTAACAGCAGATGGATTCCCATAAACGGAACAAGGGTCTTTACCTAGAGCAAAATTGCCAAAACACCAACCCCCGGGTGTAAACCGATTATTCAATCTCTTCAACAGCTTCTCATCGATTTTGTTGAGAACCGGATCATCCTTGGCAAATTTACGAGCAAAGGGAGCACCGCTTTGAACCATGTCATCAAAATGTTCCAGAGTGAGAGATATTGGGTGCTGCTTTGGAGGGTTATCCCACCTTATATAATGCAGGTCATGGTTTACAGTCGTGTTCTGGTAATCTTTGTGGTTGCAAATGACAGTGTGGAAGTAACCCTCAGGGGATGATAAGAAATTTGTGTAGTACATGAGAAGAGTGCGAGGGAGATTATCCCATCCCCAAATGCAGAATTCGAGAAATGATTTTGTCAGCACCACCCATGACGACCCTGGAAATAGACACTGTAAAATTTAAAATTTGAGAGTATAATAAATCTAGAACATTACTGTATGAAAGATTATATGTTGACATAACCTACTCCATTCCTATAATTTTGAAATGGCATTCTAGCGCCGGATTAAACACGAGGCAAAAGAGATGCAGCATTATAGATGAAATAATGATAATTTCATTTGTTACTTCAGAGAATGTAGGAAGACTTGGTAATACGCCCTACAAACTGAACACCAAAAGCTTAACCCATGGATCGACCAAAAAAGTTTGTGCTCTGAGAAGTCTTCTATGAGAACCTTGCACCACAAATCAGAAATTTGGGGATAAGAAATGTAATTTTATTCAGCTATTATAAGGTTGATGGGAGGTTCTCTGAAGAAATAACAAATTCTACAAACTTCAAGGAAAATTGAGAATCTTCTATTTCCATAGCGGCATTTGCTCCAGAATACTTGTATTCATTTATTCAATACTTCCAATTTTAACACTTAACTAATACTTCTAGAAAGCTCCAGCAGTTTTATGTCTTCTCCATTAACATATAAGGCTGTGCGTCAGCCTGTATATCTAGTAACCAAATTTCAAAAGGAAAAAGAAAAAAGAAGAGTAATCTCTATTCCTTTGATTTGAAAGACTATGAATCGTCTCTTTGCACTACTCCAAAAATAAAGTTGAAGGATGTCATAATCACTTTTAAGTACTGACATCCACTCAATAAATGAATCCCTAGTGACCTTACTATAAAACCCAGTTCTAACCTATTTTACTTACTACTAGTTTTCTTAAATTCAACTTGCAACATAGTCAGCGATTGTTGTCGCTTTCCTTAAAGAGACAAGAAACTATAAACATCACAAGAGATAATCCACAATGTAGAAGATTGAAAATGAAAGCTAAGGGGAAAGCACTACCCATGAATAACTTGAATGAAGCAGGCAAGGATCTTTTCTCTTTAGCCCAAAATACGCCAGATTTTTTTGAATGATACAAACCAGGATCTATGATGATGGGCCTTGCTCTTTGATACCTGCAAGCACAAAATAGAGCAACATAGGTAAAAACCATAATTACCATATATGATACCCTAAAGCAATAAGTTCAAAAGAAAGTAATGGATCCTCACTCTTTCCAACCAATACTACTTGTGTGCTCAAGGAAATTCAGATCCCTAGGCAAGTATGAGAAGATGTGCAAAATATCTGAAACAGAAAGCAAGATGTGAAGTCAGAACAACTAATGACATCGTAACACTGAAAAGTATGCATATTGAAATAGAATATTTTTTACTACTTCAATAAACCAGATACTTCTCTATACCATCCCAAGAGTACGCATATCAAAATAGTACAATCTTTTGCTTACTTTAATCGACCAAATACTAGACTACTCCATTCCGGAAGTATGCATATTGAATAGTATAATTTTACTACTTTAATCAACCAAATACGACCCCACTCCTTCCTGAAAGTATGCATAGTGAAATAGTACCTTTTTTAAACTACTTTAATCAACCAAATACTAAACTACTCCATTCCGAAAGAATGCATAATAGTAAACTTTATAGTACTTTAATCAAGCAAATACTAGACTACTCCATTCCGAAAGTATGCATAGTGAAATAGTACATATTATACTACTTTAATCAACCAAATACTGGATTATTAGTATTACTCCATCAGTTTACATTCCTCTAGCAAAAATATAATTCCCTACATTGACACTACTAAAAGAGAAAGGCGTTATAGTCATCAAGGAATCACCTAGTACCCATACCCATTCCATGTCTGCCACCTACCATTCTATGAAGTTGATACCAAAACTACAAACGCAATGTCCATATCTACATCCTTGGCATTGCACATTTGAGAAAATTGAAAAGAAAACACCTCTCACATCTCTACCAAATTAAACGAAAATGATATCTCACATCTCTATAATTTACGTAGTACATATTGCACAAAATTTTCCAGCTGTTCTGAAAGGTAAAAAATATTTTACCCAATTTCCAGCATCTCTAGCAGCAAAAGCATTCAGCTACACCCATACCTAACTAACTACCAAGGTTCACCTCCACTTAGCAAAATACTACATAACCCACAAAAGTAAGGGTATATTTGTAACCATCTCTGCTTAATTTTGAAAGCACAAGAATTATAGTGTTCTATAAACATCCACTTTTACTTGACGGACAATATTTACCGACCACAAACCCGTACTTGATAGCTAGCGAACCATTTTACAGCAGTTGTAGCACCTAAATCCCAAACATGCCCTTAATATCATTGTAGAAAGTCCTTTGACACCGTATTTTGTATTACTATTACAGTATCAGGAATAAAATCCGATAAACAAATAAATCCTCAGTAACGAAGCATTTACCGTCCTGCGGCATGAGGGGATAGTCAGAAGCACTCAAATTGATAAACCAATCCCAATCCTCAGCTTGCTTCAACAAAATGGCAATCGCATGAAGCGTGGAAGCAATCATTGTAGGGCCCTTATACGTGACTAAATTAGCCTTGCCAATCACCATCACGTTCTTAAAATCCCTCATCACATTCTCCGACTTCACATACTTGGCAAGCTCAAGCCTCTCACTATCCGAAGCTTCTAGATCGAGATGCAACACATAGTAATTCCTCGGATGATACACCGCCTGAAGCACGCGCTTCACACGTGCACCGTCACCTTTCGTCCCCGATATCAAGTACGCGAGTCTCGGCAACTCCGGTTGCCCTAGACGGTCAAACAAAATCCGGTCGGAGACCGTAAAATCAGAATTCGAACCGGATTTACTGTGGCTTAGAGTTACCGTGAGAATAATTAAGAGTGAAATAATGGAGATTGAGATTAGTGGCAGAAGCCATGTTCGATCTAGAGAACTGGAAATGTGAGCTTTTTTCATTTGAAATAAATGTTAGGGTTTGGATTCGGGTAAAAAAAAAAAAAATTGGACAATGAAGCTAAAATTTAGGCGGTTTCGGGCAAAATTTGGCGGCTTCTCTATACTCTGGTTGGAGATTTTAATGTTTTTGTTGGGTGGTTAGATTAGATAGATTTGAGAAGGTGAAGTGTTATTGTCGGCTGGTTTGAATTTGGTACCATGGGAGCGTGCGTGCGGGGCTGGCGAGGGAATGTGAAAATTTTAATTTGAATTGATGGCTATGACTAGGTGCTACGCGTAGATTTGTTGCCGTTTTGGTAGGGTTTGGTCGTGGTGAATCCTTTACCGTTGATAAGCTAGATCAACTATATTTGAAAAACGTGATCTAGGGTGTGGCCCATGCGGCTGTGTGGAGACTCGGTGCTACGCGTAAATTTGTTACCGTTTTGGTAGGATTTGGTCCTGGCGAATCCTTAACCGTTGATTGGCTAGATCAACTATATTTGCAATACGTGATATAGGGTGTGGACCATGTGGCTGTGTGGCCGTGCGGCTGTGGGGGCAATTGTACGGTATTTTGTCATTTATTACTGAATTTATTTTCATAGAAACCTTTATTAGTTTCAACTAAATCTTTTGGGGTAACAAGAGAAAAAATTATTTAAAAATAATAAAATTATACTTAATTAAATTTTATATTTTAATTAATGTAACGTTTATAATATTTGTAGACAATTATTTTTAATATATAATAATTAGTAATAAATTGATTTTATTTTCATAAAATCTTTATTAGTTTCAACTACATTTTTTGAGGTAACAAGAGAAAAAATTATTTAAAAATAATAAATTATACTGAATTAAAATTTATATTTTAATTAATGTGATGCTTATAATATTTGTAGACAATTTTTTTAATATATAATAATTAAATAATAAACATCAATAAGTGTTAAATTATTTATTATATTATTTAAAATATTAACTCTGAAATCATTTTTTTAGTGAGTTAACGTGCAGATTTAATTGTTTCCATAAATAATTTTATTCATACAGATAATTATTTACACAGATAATTAAAAATGGTGTAAATATTTACGTTTGAAAGTCTTTTCTACAAATTTTGTATGCAATTTATGTATTAGGTAATATTTTGCCCATTTAATACATCATTGATGTCATGCTGATTACAAGGGAAGATACAACCTATGTCTTTGTGACATTTGAATGAATTTTAAAATACAAAAACATAAAAAAATATATATATAAATTTGTAAGAGACGAAATTATTATTATTGTTATTATTTGTAGAATAATTTTTTAGTTTAGTACGTGTAGGACAAATCGCTTACAAAATGGTAATAGACTTGTTTGTGAATAGGGATGGTAAAAAAATTTAAACTCGAAAAAACTTAAAACTTGATTTAGATTTAGATCCGAATTTAAAATTTGATTCAAAAATTTAAAAAAAATTTTAATTTAAATCTCTTATTTTAAAAAAATTCAGATCCAAATTTGTGTTGGAATTCAAAAATTCAGACCTAAATCTAAATTTTATTTCTTTAAATCTTAAATTAATTTATAAAATTTTTAATCTTTAATATATATAAATTTATTAATTATTTTATAAAATAAATATTTCAAAAATTCAAATTTCACTTAAAATTGTAAAAATTAAATTAAATGAAAATCCGAACTTCAATCTAAATCCGAATTACTCGGATTCGAAAAAAATTTAAATAAAATTCAAAATTTAAATTTATTAAAAAATTTAAATCGAGTAGAGTAAAATGGAATACGGATTCAAATTTTACCGTCCGTACTTGTGAGTCGGCCAAAATGGCTTTTGCTTGTATCTCAAGACACGATCTGGATCTCTCACGTCTTTGGACCAAGATCAGTCTGCCCAAAGAAAGCCCAAATGCAGAACAAAAATATCTGAGTCAAGAAGAGTAGAAAGAGTACACATCTTGATTGAAAACGTGTACGTCCCCGATTGCGTCTCACACACCGCCAAATGTGAAGCGCTTGACTTGATCCGTACGATACGATTCTCCTCTACTATAAATACTGCATCTATTGCCTGTTCATTTCTGTTATTACCTCTCTGTCAAATGAAGGCCATGGTTGATCTATTTAGACGTTTATCCAACTTGCGCTTCAAACAAAGGTCTCTTTTTTAACTTCTAAGCTTAGGCTTCAGATCGGTCATCGTTCTTCGAATTTACAGAAAAATTGGAAGAAAAAATAATTAGGGTTTAGAGAGTTAGGGTTTCGAAGAGCATCGATATAATGCCTTCGGTGCCCAAAGAAACGAATAAACTCCCGTTGATTCCTTCATTGACGCGTTTCAATAGTGGATTGTGTTCTCATCGTCTGAAACATCTCGAGAAAAGTGACCGGCGTGGTAACCTTAGTTAACATTTTGCTTTTAATTTCTTGTAATTTTTCCTTTTTCAATTTGTTTTTTTGTTCCCTATTTGGCTTTCGTTTTCGGTTTCTACTTGATCTCGTCGTCCGTACGTGCGGTATATTAAGGATTGAATTGACGGAGAAAGTTGACTTTTTTTGTCGTCGGAGTTTCGATTGGCCTTGACCTTGTAGAAGGTATATATTTTGTTAATTTTTGTAGATCTGTTGACTTTGTTTGTGATTCATGTATTGATGATGTTCTTTATTTGTTTTGTTAAACTTTTTTTCTTGATCTAGATTGCTAGTTAGAATAAATAAACTATATTGTTTAATTAAATCGGTCGGTAAAAACCATAAAATATTGTATTTTATCTTGTTGCACAGCATAATTTTGCATGGTATAATCTGAAATTAAGATACTTAATTTCTGTCGATTGGATCTTAATCTTTGTATAAGAATATGTTTTGTTGCAAATCATCAGTACTTACATATAAGAACCAATGATTCTGAACTTATTTGTTTGATTGGTGATTAGTTTCGTTAGAATATACAGAGAATGATATAGCTATTTATGTCTTGTGATTGGCAGTTCTGATTTGAACTTTGAGTCTGCTGTTGTCATCTATGGACATTAGCTCATCTCATGATAAGGCAGAATCTGAGTCGCTATTCGAAAGTTTAATACATGGCCTTGAAGGTGACCATGGCAGGGTTTTGGACATTAAGGATTCAAGTGGACGTGATGCAGCTGACAGAGATGTTATCAGTCATGTTGAGGAGGTATTTGAAGACCTGAAACTAGTGGACACTAAACATGATCAGAAGAGCTTGTGCAAGTATGCTACATTTCCTCTGACTGCTAATATGTTACCTTCTGCTACTTATTCTAATGAACAAGATGAAGATGAAGAATTTGAGGCAGCACTAAAGCAAATGTTTTCTGAAGACTCCGTGCACTCACCCTACTCTCGCTCAATATCTTTGCCTGTGAGTCATCTTTTGATTATTGATGGTTTCTGAGTGTTGTTTAGATTATTGAGCTGCTTGTTTTTCTGGTATAATCTAATACTTGGGATTCTGTTGTTCAGATAATTTCAGGCCAAAATCACCTCTTGTTATCAGATTAGAATGTCACATTATATAGCCTTTTTTTTCTGTTGGTGATTAAACGGTTTGTTGCTGGCTTTCAGTTTCTCACGTTGTCTGTCTCTGTTTGCATGCTTGTGGTTTGCTATTCTTTTTCTCGACCCAGGTTTTTGAAAATGACCGTAATTGTGCTATTATTGTGATAACAGTGCTCCTCTGTAAGATTGTTGGAGTACCTATAAGTTGATTCTTTGCTTGTGATGCTACAAGCTTCAAGTTTACTCCTTTCTTTTAGGATTTACTATGATATCTTAAATGTATCTTTTATGATTGGTATATTTGTTGGTAGAGGGTGTTTCGGAGCTACAATGTGGAAACATGAAATTACTTCCTCATGTTCAGGATTGATAAATTCCTGCCTGTTGTGGTTCATGCACCCTTTCTGCAAGTAATTCAGCATGCAATTACTCATTTTTGTCCCTTATATACGGAAGTCACCTTGGCCTAGCCTTTGACTATTGCTATTCAACAGGTGATGAAACCATCTTTGTGTGCACTACTGGAGCCTATGTATAGTGGTTTGGGAATCATTTAGCCTTTTTAGTACTAGAGATATCATGCCGGGTTTAATAATCAGGAATGGTTTGTTAGTTTGGCTTCCCTAATCTGGCCTTCTCTCCATTATCTACTTTCTCACAGACTCCTTTGAAGCTTGTGTCCGCCATGAAAGGTAGCCGCGAGAAACTAGGTGAACCACCAAGGAAGCTGAGTGTGAAGTGGGCCCCTGATGTGTATGATCCTCCACCATCAATTGTATCCCACACAGTTAATAGGAGCAAGAAGCAGCAGAGGTTGAAGGAGGAAAGAAATAGTAAACTGAAGAAAGGAAAGAAAGGGCGGAAAGGCAACTCTTCACATGGGGGCAGCAAAGACAAGAAGCCTTTCCGTAGAATTGGTGCAAGTACAGACAGGTTTTACAAATTAATGGATTCTCGTGATCAAGTGGTCAAGCTCTCAGATGGGCTCAATGACTTTGATGTTGCTGGCCCAGACTCCTACTGTGGTAGTAGCTTCCTGAAAGAATCACTTAGCAAGGTGCATTACTCAGTTGCAGAGGCATTATAAGCTAAACTTCCATTCAGTATTCATATTCTGTTCTCAGGTGCTGTGTATAAATAAGTATCATGGTTTTTTAAGATGAGCTGTTACTATATTGCAACTCTATTGTTGTGTGTGGTGGAACCTATTGAAGAAGTGATTCCTTCTTGTGCAATGCTCTGATGTTGAGGAGGAAAATTTAGTTTTTGCCTTGTACATAGAAATATTAATGGTTGCTTGTCTGTAACCGTTCAAACACTGATTTATGTGTGTTTAGCTTATGTTGTTTCTGGCTCGGTTCTGTGTTTTGGATTAAATTATTCTGAAGGCAGACAAGGATTATTTCCTGGGAGCTGCAGTAATGGTCATGGTTTTACAATTTTATTTTAACATAGTTGAAGATTTAATGCAGGGCCAATTTATACTTTGTGGGATGGAGCTTGCTATTGCCCATTGAATTGAATTCCTTTATGATTTCTCATGCATAGCATTTGCACAATTAAGTTGATGAAGGTGACAGATCATAAAATAGGAATTTTTAAATCAGTTCTTGTTTACGGTCTTAATTTTGTTTCCAATTATATATTGCGGAAATTAGTCAAGGATTTATCCCATGACTCCCAAAATGGTTTTGGTTATGGTAGATCAAACATGTTTTACCTTAAGAGCATGACTCGAATAAGAGGCAACAAATTGATTGAGCACGACTCGAAAATTAGAGGGCCAAGTTAGCGGACAAAGAACCAATACTCGTGGGAAGTTTGGGAGCTTCGGGATGGTACTGTGAGGTAGAGCTCGGTTTGGCAGGCTATTTTTCATGCATGGCCTGCTGTTGGGAATTGACGACTACAGTTTAGTTAAATGAAGTAATGGGTATATAAAACAATGATGAAAACATTAATCGCAAAATTATTCAAGGCGATAAAATATGCGCACGAAATATTACATTAGGTTCTGTTAAATCAACTGCAGCAATGATGAAACATTTTAACAACACACAATGCAAAAAGAAATCGGTCTATGTTTCCATTCCAAATATGGGGAAAAAGAGATCATCTATGTTGTGTACTCGGCATTTATTTTGACATAATCATAACTCAAGTCACAACCCCATGCTTGGCCACTCCCAGGTCCGTCACCTGTCGGAACAAAGAAAAAGATCAAATAAATTGGATGAGAATAAATGACATCACAGCTAGAACAACTGGTCATGCATGTCTCTCGATAGTTCTTGCTTTTTGGTTGTTATTATACCAGTCATATAATTAGCATTTACTGTCTATATAAATTATTTTCACCTTTTTTATCTCTACATGACAGTTAAATGGTGACTAAAAGGAGAAATACACAGCCAGCATAAATTGCATGCTAGTCTAGCAGTCTGCCCCAGCACAACACCATGATTTGAACCCAAGTTTCCTCATTAAATTTTCATTTTCTTTTGCTGGCAAAAGATTATACAGATAGCAGTTACTATCAAAGTGTGAACATGGTGCTAGTCTCAATGAACTAGTAACAGAGAATGAAATGTAAGAAATAAGTCAAGCGGCAAGCAGAAAGATAAGGCTTCTGCAGAATGTCTTCAATCATCCTATATTCAAAATTGGATTTGCTGAGCAAACAATTACATGAACATGTATGGTGCATATATTCTATAAGCTTACCAACAGAGATATTGATGGTAACTGTACCATGGGTCTCACCAGCCTTCCTAAGATAGTTACTTGCCGCAACCCTGAAAAGCCTCATGTTAATTAGAGATTATATATTGAAGATAAAAGTTATATTCTGCAATGACAAGTCCATAAAGTGAAACACAAAAGATATGGCACTTCCTTGTTACTGTAACCACTCTCTAAATATGTCAAAATTTCACAAAAACCTATGATGCGCTTGTTACTGATAATCAATTTCATGAATCTTCTTGACAAGTTGGATGAGCATTTCATTCCATTGAGTGCATTAGAAATAAATGGTGCACGACATAGTCTTTCACAAGAAGATAGGTCAAGATCATAAAGCAAATATAGCAGAAAGCTTATTAATAAGAAATATGTAGAGAAAAGAATTGTGCTATTTACAACATTTTGATTCAAAGAAAAAGTTCAGAACAAAAAAAAAGGCCTGAACTTTACCTGTCAAATGGAAGTGGTTGCCCAGCATCCATGAGCAAAATATCTCCAAGCAATATCCTCAACTTGTTTTGGAGGAAAGAAATCCCAGCATATCCAGCAGCAGCAGCTATACGTCCCCAGTTTGGATCTCTGCCATATATAGCTGCCTGATATCATCAACAACATCTAATTAGGCTTGTTTAAATTGAGGCATCAAATGGATGTCTAAGTTCTGATGTCATGCCTTGACAAGTGAAGAAGATGCCACTGAGCGGGCAATCCTTGCTGCTTCAGCTTCACTGTTTGCCCCAGTTACTGTGACCTGGAAAATCAAAGTCAGAATCAGCTGAAATTTTCAGTGTCCTCTGAACAAACTAGTAAAGACCTCAAGAGTCTATCATCTTATTTAAGTCAAACCTCATGTAGTCATCTGGATTACGAAAGTTATTGTTGAAATTTAGAACCAAAATTAAAGGGTAGATTAAAATTTTGTTTGCTCAGTAAATAAAGAAAGTATTAAACAGCAACTATATACTAAGTTTGCTGAAGGTTGCAAAGAGATAATTGCAGATACTTGCTGAGGAAAATTGAGTTCTGAAATTAGGACCACATTTACAGAATTATTGCTAAAACCCCTACTTTTGTGTTCTTACCTGCAAAAAATTGTAACTTCAAAAAGAGATTTGTCAAAGTTCAACTTCGTTTGCCATATTAGGTGTAAGTTCTAAATTGATGCAAGTGAAAATATGGTGAACTTAGATGTTTTATTAAATTTAGGGATGCACGCTGACAATTACAACCTTCTGCTCAATGAATATAAGACCTTTAAATACAATGCAAACCTCAATTAAGCAAGTTGCTCCTTCGCCATCCCAAGCTATAGATTTGGCAAGACCTTGCATTACCTGAGAAAGGAAATGTCCCAAATCTTAGAAGATTCAACCCAAGACCTAGCATAAACCAATGGATAGATTTCCAGACTTCTAACAATCACATATGTAACCTCTCAAAAATAGACCAGAACCAACAACTTCATGCAAGCACTTGACTGAAAAGCAAAGCTCAGTTGAGAATATTTAGAATGCAGAACTTAGTAGTGCCAAACTTACCGCATCGAGGCATGCCTGAAGCTGCATAGCTTCATTACAGTCAATAGAAGAAATCCTACTTGATCTAGATAACCCACTGGCCAAAGCGATGACAGTATCATTTGTACTAGTATCTCCATCTACCTACAGCAAAACCATATGCAAACAAGCTTAATAGATTACTATGCAGTAATCCCAAAGCATAAAGTTCAGTTTGCATAATGCTAAGATTGAAAGATGAGATTCATAATAATACACACAAAATTGATTTCTGTGTTTGCAAGTGCATAAATTTGGCAAAAAAATTTAGGTCATCAATACACATGATTAAAAATATAAAATATATATTGACTGTTGATTTACTATATGCAGCAACATATCCTAGTTCTATACAACGCGAGAATTTTTAACAAACTGTAGACAGGACATCACTTTTGATTTTGCAGAGTGCAATATAAGACAAGATGATCTACACATAGTCAAAATTTCCAGAATTGTGCATGAAGTGGCCAGTCCCAAGACCAACACCTTCATCCTTGTGCTTGGCAACCAAAGGATTTTTCCATTGGAATACACAAATGGCTGGAAAAGAGAGAATCTATAATCACTGGAAATAATAAGCGGGGGACCAAGCAGCTCTAATTCATCTCAATTAAATGTGCATTACTAAGACACATTTTGAATGCACAAGGTTTCACAAAAAGTAAAACCACTATTGCCTGGTGGAGTTATTGAAGATTTATGGCCCCGTAGGAAATATCTTTAATGAAATGTTTTAAGTAGACAGATTGTTTCCCACTTATTCGCAGAGCAGAATTTGGAACAAACATCAATAAACACTTGTTTAAGTGATATATTGACATCTAAGCGTGCTTTGCAATGAAGTCGACTAATCTTCATAAGTACCAGAAGAAGGGGGAATAAAAACAATGAGGATACCCACAGTTATTTGGTTAAAACTCCGGTTGACAGCTACTTGTACCATCTTTCTCCACACATCAGAGTCAACACATGCATCAGTTGTTACTACCTGGAACACACATCAAAATTATAGAATGCAATAAGAAAATATGCTTATAAACAAACTTGAAGCAAGAAGCATAGAAGAGACATACACCAAGCATGGTAGCCATATTTGGGTGAATCATCCCAGAACCTTTTGCCATTCCTCCAACTCGTATATATGTCCCTCCAACCTGTTTAGTTCACAAATTAACATAAGGGCCTTTCCTCTGTCTATGTTTAAGAGTTTTAGGTGAAAAGGCTACAAATCTTGTGAGGTTATGTTCTTCAGAATTAAGAATCAAATTTGTCTATATAAAATGATATTGTGCAGAAACAGAGACAAGTATCCATTACTTGACATCAAAGTAATTATAATAAATCATAGTTACTTCAAAAGCAGAGGTGTAGAAATATCTACCAACAACAAACCATTCAAATATAGCATTGAGTTTGTACATTAGTCCAAAAGTTTTTCTTGGAAACAAGATTGATAATGTTATAGATTTTAGGTAAGTAAAATTAAACACAAGTTAGGCAACAGGATCATTGCCCCTGTTTTCTATTTTCTCTATCAAGACCAAGCAATAAGAAAGCATAGTGTATGTCATGCTTACTAATCCATATCAAATTCTACGGTAGCTTTATTTCACTCACCAAATTTTATTTTGTATTAACTGAGATAAAATCATGGCATGTGCACCATACAGATCCAAAAGAAAGTTTCACGCACCTGAGACTCAATTGCCACACTCTTGCTAACAAGGTCAGTTGTCGTAATTGCCACTGCTGCAGAATCTGCCCTGCACAGTCGCTGATAAGATTCAAAAATGTCTAAACAGACAAGTAGACAAAAGAACCTAGCTGGAGCTCATTTGAAGCCAACATGATTTGCACAGAAGAAGAAAAAAATAAACAAAGAGAGTAGAAGACAGTAAGATCCAATGGGTAAATCAGAACAAACTTGTCCCTGTAACAAAAATGATAACATGCCATTTGGCCAACTACAAGTTGAATGATGTAAATACCCCTCAATAGAAGATAAAAGCGAATTAACTAGTCTTGGAAGCGAGTTTAGAAGTGCATCCTGCATACCACAATATCATAAAAGTGTGAATTCTGTAAACTGTACAATGATAAAAGCAATTATTTAAATGTTTGATTGGGAAAATATGAGGCAAAACTTAAAACTTTCAATAACATATGGTGGGCACTAACATCACTAACATAACTTATAGGACATACATACAAGATTGATGCCTACCTTCTTTATTCTTTGGCCAATTACACCAGTCGATTCAATTAACACTTCCTCCGGTCTCATTTTAAGTAGCTGCAGTACAGCAATTACATTAACAAGCAAATGTGAATCCAGTATATACAAGACTACCACAAAAATGGAGTTCAAACAAACTAAAGGAAGCACACCGTAGCAACAGTGTTGGCACATTCTATGGTATCCTGGTAACCTGCATCACCCTGGAGAACATTAAATGGTCATGTAACAGACGAGGAAAGTTTTGCAGCCAAGTATAGGGGTGAGTTACCAAACAAAGTTTTGCATCATCTCCACAAAATCAGACGAGGAAGGACAATAAGTTTTCCAATGTTTCTTAGAGAAAACAGCTTACCGTTGCTGCATTGGCCTGACCAGCATTTATTAACACTGCACGGGCCTGACAAGTTACAAATCAAATCATTAGTAGATAATTTACAAAAGTTAAGAAATTTTAATGAATCTAAACTGTGATAAGAATATTAAGACATGATTTTCAACACTGTAAATATATAATATATGTCGGTTCACTAGTTTTTTGTATATTAAATTTTGCATAGGCATCTAGGTTTACTAATTGGATTACACACACAAACTGCTTTCATATTTATGATTAACTTGACAGCCACCATCAGCTAATTCGCATTTTGAGGTCATGCAATGGAAATACTGCCGGCATATCAAGAAAACAAGACTGAAGAATGAGGCCAACACCTAGTGAGTTCAGAGATAAGAAATCTCGAGCATGGGCCATTTTTAATCATATAACCTCTTCCATTCAATGGATCTCATTAAAAATGAATGGATAGCATTTAGGAGTAGAAATTCTATGAATTGTTGCACAAATTTATTTTACTTTATTTGATAAATTAAGAAAGCAATGCTTGCTGAAAGTTTGTTTCTCTTTTGCCAACTACCATTAAAAAGTCTAATACAATGCCCCAACATACCGTTTCTGAAACATCTAACATCTTTTTACAATATAATACCGGTGCAGCTGCAACCACATTTGTAGTGAACGCCCCTGAAAATAAAGGATACAAAATAATTAAGCAAACAGAAAGTAGAGTTCAACCCAATGAACACGTTTCTTCAATTAAATATTTAAAAAGCTAAAATCTTTCAACTCATGCGAGTCAAAATAAGTTTACTTAATCGCATTACTTGAAGGCATATAATATCCCATAAACCAAATCTACAACCAGTCAACATACCCACCCACAAAATTGAGCTAACCTGCAGATGTTGCTTCAACGTCACAAGTAACAAGAGCAAGATCAGGTTTCTCTCCTTTGGCACGCAAGCCGCCATAAATACCTGCCGCCTTAAACCCCTCTGCCGCTGTAACTCCACCAGGAATCTACACTCCGAAGCCATTAAATTAACCGCCAAAATTAATAACATAAATCACTTCAAATGATATAGAAAAGAAAACATAAAATTAGCAGTTACATGAAGTCAAAATTAGTCAAATTTATGATATTAAAAAAGGTACATCTTTTGTAGTTGCAACAATTCAAATGTACTCCTTAATTGGAGAAAAAAAAAAAGAGAACTTTTTAATAACACAAAAATTAATATGATCGTTGCTTTTATAAAGCACAAAACTACTAGAGATTAACTATAATAGCTCACTCACTTGCTTCCAAGGCCCTTCAGGGAGAAAAATCGGAGCCGCCGGTATATAATTTGACGCCTCTTTTAAACTTGACGAAACAGCAAACACTTTCAAATCTCGCCGAGACGAACAAAACGAGCTCATAATCTGCACTTCTTATTTATTTTTGAATATTTTTCATCTACTTTTTTTTTGTTTTTAAATGAATTGAATTACAGTAACTTTAAAGCCGATTAATACCAATAACTGACCTTGCCATTTGGAGCGAATAATTCAGGCACTTTAATGGAGACGAAATGAGGAATGCACGTAAACATTTTCTGCTTTTGGATTTTCTTTTTAAAAAAAAAAAATTATTTCAGTGTGTTTTGTTTGGTTCTCTTTTGAGTTTTAGGGTTTAGCAAAAAGCTTACGAAGTGGCTGCTGAGGGTTTTTGAAATTTGGAGGCGTGTTGTGCTGCTGAACTGGTTGGCTTCCCGCACGTTTTGTGAAATTTCTCGTGGAATTTTTTTAACGCCTTTATTTATTGTATTAGAATTTGAATTATTTATGAAAGAATCTGTTTTTCTTCCACTCACGACGACGAGTATCGACTACATTTAGAACTAGATGCCATTTCGATAATTATAAGGGTGATTATATTTGCAAAATGTCTTTCAAATATATATATATATATACACAAATTTTGTTGGTGTTTGTTTCATTGTTACTCATAATTTCTTAGAAAAAATTATGTAAATATTTTAATAAATAATTTTTTTAGATTACATTTTAAGAGAATTAAAATTACACTTTTAAAATAAAATAATAATACTTCATATGATTACCACTTGAAAAAAAAAATTAGTAGAATTTTTTACATTAAAAATAGCATTTTTAGATTGTAAAAAAGTCGTATCAAACATGCTATTAGAGTATCTAATATTATTTTTAAGACAATATTTTCACTTTTTTTAAATAAAAATGACAAGCACTTGTCATAATACAATGGTAAAGACTTAATATGCATCTACTTTTCTATTTGTGGTCCTAAATTCAAATTCTCTCACTTTTATGTAAATATATATATATATATATATATATATGTTTGGTTAAAAAACTCAAAGAAAATTTGATAAAAATGCTAAATAATAGAAAGAAAATATTATCCTAAATACTCTTGAGATATGATCTAATTTTAATAATACTCATAAGTTTAAAAAATTAATAACAATACCCAACTATTAAAATATATTATGTTAAATTTTATGAAAAAAAGACATTAAAATCATTTCAATATTTAAATTTTAAATAAATATTTTAAAAATATTAAATTCTAAAAACTCTAATTTTTTTCTCTTTTTTCTTCGTTTTCTTATATTTTACAAACTCTAACATCTTTTAACAACTCATTCCAACCACTCTCAACTACTGTCAATTGTCACCGCCATAATCACGGTCTCCACCACAGTTGTACCCACCATCTCTACCTCTGCTAAGAGCCGTTACAACAACGGCTCTTGCTTGACTGCTTACAACAACCCTTGTTTGATAGCCATTGTCGTCGAGGCAATAGCAATTAACAAAATTATAACCCTAATACCAAGCCTCTCGAACAATGTCACATCACTTAATATTTTCATCAAAAGCCATAATATTCTACAAATTTTTCATCAAAATCTCCAATAACAGTCGCAGCTCAAGCCAACGAGCAAAATCATGATATCTCTTCTTTTTATCAAAAGCCATAATATTCAACTGTCTTAAATTCTCTTGAACATTCACCACAACTTTGAAATCTTTTCAAATCTTGAAAGTTTGATCTATTAAAATTTAAGGTAAAAATATTATATTACGATACTAATAATAAGTGCATTATTTTTATTGATTCCATTTCTATAAGTTAACTTAATTTAGCTCTTTCATTTTTTTTCAAATGATTAAATATGTAACTCCAAAACCAAATACATTTATGCCATTTGACAATGCGACCTATTCGTGTCAAACTATATATTTTTTTAATTATCTAACTTGCAATTCTTCTTTTTCTTTTAAGTAAAATATAAAAAGTGCCGATTATGCTTTGTTTTGGTAGAAAATAATAGAGTTCATCTAAAGACATTGAAGAATATAGAGATAGTGAGAGCTTGGATATTATGGTTCAATCAAATATTATATATGATCAACTTTGTGATATGGTATGCAATATTATTAGTGTTAACATGACTAAATATACTATGGAGATAAAGATATATATACCATTGATAATGACACGTACAAAACTAATGCGCATAAAAAATGACAGAAACGAAGTTTTTATTGATCATGAATAGAGGTTATGAGACTTAGGACAAATTATTTATTACTCTATGTATAACAACAAATGGTAGAGTTTCTACATATCCTTTGATGGTGGCATACAAAACCATTTTGTCGACCATGCCATTATTTGAACAACATTCTTCTCATAACATTACAATAAAAATTTCATTTGTAACTTGTCATGACCCAACCTAGATCTAGCAAGATATTGTCTGTTTTTGGTTTAAGTCCTCACGATTTTGTTTTTGAGCTTCACACAAGCGTCCTTCACCCAAAACGCGTCCTGCCAATTAAGGTATGGGTCACCCCTTATAAACTCAGCATCTCTCACGTGCCTTGGCGATGTAAGATTTGCCTAGGGTGTTACATACCCCCCCCCCCCCCCCCCCTTCCCTTCCTTAAGGACTCAACGTCCTTACTAAGATTTACCTCACCACCGCCTAAAAGGACACCGGGAGTGGCTCTGATACCATCTGTCATGACCCAACCCAGACTTGGCAAGATATTGTCCGCTTTGGGCCTAAGCTCGCACGGTTTTATTCTTGGGCTTCTCGCAAGCGTCCTTCACCTAAAATGCGTATTGCCAATTAAAGTATGGATCATCCTTTATAAATTCAGCATCTCTCCCGTGCCTTAGCAATATAGGATTTGCCTATGGTGTTACATAACTACTATAATAGTGAATGAATTTTGATGATCTTGACAAAAATGAAGTTGAGAATAATGAAGGTGACATTAATTTCAATAGTGATATGGTGGATGGGCTAAATAATATAATAGAATGAAAAGATAATACTAATTACAATGATAACTTGCATAAAAATAGAAGGTTAAAGATGCTCACATCCAAATGCCATGCCTTTAGTCGAACATAACTACAATCCACTTGAGTTTTTGGCTTCTATTATATCATCGAATATACCTTCATTTATATTGTTGAAAACTAGCTCTAGTGAAATGTATATTGAAAAATTGTATAATTGTAAAGAAGACGATTAAGGAAATTGAAGATTTAAAATGTCAAAGTTAATGAAGGATTGTTTTGAGATTCAAATGGCACATCCATATAATGGCAATGCCATAAAGAACATACTTTGTAGTCAAAAGATTTGACACGAACTTATACTTGTTCTTTAGATCAATCCAACATCAAGTAAATAATCATGTTATTATTGAACAAGTAAAATATATATATATATATATTAAAAGAAATTACAAGCCGATATCTAACATGAAATTGGTGTGTTTATATCGCATCCATGTGGGCGCTCGATAATTTTATCAAGTGGCTTAGATTGGGCATTTTATCGAGCACACAAGTAATTACTTTACTTCCTATTGTAATTTGCTTCAAATTTACACACACGTCTCTCAAATGTATAATAAACAATTTTTAAAAAAGTATAATAAACAATTTTAACTGCACAAATCTAGTTACAATCACACTCTATTAAATAAAAAGAACACAAAATCATGTAATGCAATATAACTATACAAATTCGACTTAATCTTTTTTTTTAAAGAAAAATTCATTTCATTACTCAAAACTTAACTAGAAAGCTTTCCAGCCAAGTTTGGGTACAAAAAGCACCCGAAGCCAATTTGGCTACATTATGAGCTTCCAAATTACAAGATCTTGGGATATACCCAACACAACAATTTTTCATAGAATAGCATCTTGATTGAATGTCAGTTATAATCCATCTAATCTATTTAAGAGTTATAATATTTTCTTGGATCATCCCTATCACATTTTGTGCATCTGATTCTACCAAAGCCAGTTTCAAGTTCATACTTTCAACTATTTGAAATTGCAAGCTTGATTGCTTTGGCTTCAGTTACTTCCATTTCATTACAACAGTTAAAAGGCTTTGCAACTATTATCACTGGCCATCCATTCTCATTCAGAATCACCACACTTAGTCCTGCCTTTCCCTTGATAGGACAAACAGCTGCATCTATCAAAGCTCTACACCATCCTTCGAGGATCACCTCTAACCTTCTCTTGTACCCAGGCTTAAATATATTCTTTATTTTTTGATCATAATTACCCATCCCTTGACTTGACTCCAAATAAGCTTCCACTCTTCTAAGGTTTGGTCAAGGCCCTCCAGCTTTTCTATAATTACACACTTGTTCCTCATTTGCTAGCTAGCCCACAAAATCATCATAATTATATCCCTTTCCTCGGCAGTTGCAATTAAGTACACCTACTGGACAAAATCCCAGATGTCTGATACTGGTCTGTTTTTTATCAAGTCTTCAAGTTAGAATCTCTTCCATAGAACTTTGGCCATCTTACACCCCCACCAGAGCATGAATACCAGACTCATTCTCCTTCCTGCATCTTTTACCAATGGGGTTCTATACTATCGTCTTTTTAAACAAATTTTCTTGCATGGGAAGAATGTCTATCAGAGCCCTCCATAAGAAAATCTCACTTTGGGGGGGGAACTAAAATTTTTAATATAGATTTCCACTAACAATTCATATTGGTAGAATGTTCAACCAGAAATATGCATTTCTCTGTCAAAGCTCTATGATAGCCACTTTTTACTGTGTACTATCGTCTTTTCTCAAAGTGCCAGCAAAGAGTGTTCTCTTGCTTAACTCGAGGAAGAGGCATTTTGATGATTTCCTCGGCATCCTCGATCCTAAAATGCTAGTAAATTAAATCCCTTTACCAGTTATTATCATCATCAATCAGTTCAGCAACTTTACTTCCCCTGGCTAGGGATACGGGGAAAATCACCTTCATTATATTTTCCTTGGAAGTCAGTTGCCTCCATAAATGTCCACCTTGTCCTCTTAGGCAACAATTCATATTGTCCCTTTCTCTAGAATTTGTCTCCCCTACAACAAAATTATCCACACATATGATGTGTTTGACCCTAGCTTAGCTAACAAGAAATTTCCCCTTTTAAAGTATCTTGCCTGGAGCACTTTTGCTGTGAGGGAATCTGGATTTTGGATCACCGTCAGCCTTGTTTTGCTAGTAGTGCCTGGTTAAAGCACACAAAGTCCCTGAAGCAAACCCCCTTTGTATTTTGGCTGGCATAATTTCTACCAACTGGTCCAACGAACCTTCTTTCCATCCTCACCTTTGAAGCCCCACTATAAGCTTGTTATTAGTTTCTGCAAGTCCACATACAGTTCTCCAGGAAGTCTGAATAAGCTCATAGTATATGTTGGAATAGCTTGAGCTACAGCCTTCACCAGGATCTCTTTCCCTCCACTGGAAAATAATCTTTCCTACCATCCCCAAATTCTACTAGCCATCATAACCTTAACATCATTGAAAAAAGTACCTTTTATTCCTTCTAATAATTGTAGGAAGTCCTAGGTACTTTTTTTGCATTGAAACCGTCTGAATTTAGAGAATATCTCTTAGCTCTTTTGCCTTTCCCCTCTCCAAGTTGGGACTAAAGAAGACAGAAGACTTGGAATAATTAAAGAACTGCCCAGAAGCTTGTGCATAGCTATCAAAAATTCCTTTTAAGTTCCTGCAATCCTCCTAAGAAGCTTTAATGCATATAAAGCTATCATCTGTAAATAGCAGATGAGAAATTGAATGTGTGTTACTAATCCCTTGATCCTCTTTTCTTCCTCTGCCTTGGTCAGTAAAGTTGAGAGAGCCGGAGTACACAAAATAAACAGGTAAAGTGATAGTGGGCACCCTTGTCTAAGGCCTCTTTGAGCCTTGAAATTTCTCATCACTTCTTCATTTAAAAGAACTGAGAAAGAGGTTGATGTTGTACACCTCATTATTAGATTAATCTAGTAATCTGTAAACCCCATTTGCATCATCACATCCTTCAAAAACTATCATTCCACCCTATCATATGCTTTACTAATGTCCAATTTGAGAGCCATTCAGCCTTCAATCCCCTTTTTCTTATTCTTAATCTTATGGAGGCATTCATACCTAATGATGACATTGTCACTTATCAGCTTGTCAGGTATGAATGCACTATAGTTAGAGAAAATTATGTTTCCTAGAATTCATTTTAATCTATTGGCAACGGTGTTGGCAATAACTCTGTATACCACATTACAGAGGCTAATGAGTCTGAAGTTAGATGAATTTGTTGGATGCTTAACCTTAGGAATTTGTACGATTAGGGTATGGTTCAAAGACTGAGGGTTACCTTACTGATTTAGAATGTGCTGGCAGACCTTTTATAGTGTCATGTCCCACATGTTGCCAATGCTTTTAGAAAAAACCTACTGAAATTCCATCACGTCTAGGGGCTTTGGAAGGATTGAGCTGCCACACTGCAATGGTGATCTTCTTCTTTTGTAAAAGGCTTTTGAAACTCATTGTTCATTTCTACTGTCACATTAGTAGAAATACCTTTAGTGGCTTCTTGCCTTTGGTTCTCCAAAGGATTTGAAGATTTAAGTAAACCCCAAAAATCGTTATGTATAACATCATACATACCCTCCTGATCCTCCACCCATTCACTATCCATATTAAGAAGCCCTTTAATTATATTACTACTCTTCCTCTTGCTAGCCTTGGCATGAAAAAATTTTGTATTACGGTCCACTTCCCTTAGCTAACTGACCATGGATCTTTGTTTCTAGAAGATCTCCTCCTCTTGAAGAAGCCCATCAATTTTCTTTTCTAACTGAAGAATTTGGTTCCTAGAAACATACTGCTCCCCATTGGTTCTACTTTGGTTCAGCTCTTCCAAACTTTTTCAGCTTTCTATCCCTGCCCTTAAACACATCCTTACTCCATCCTTTTAAATCAGCCTTTGTCTTCTCAATTCTCTATATAAAACATTGCACTAGTCCTAAGTTTACTCTTTCCTCGTCGTTCCAAGCCTTACTAACCACCTTTTGGTAGTCTTTATGTTATAGTACTCTTCATAATAAAATCTATTTGCTCTCTTCCTCCTTCTCCTCCTAAAACCACTAGCCCCTTCCCAAGCTTCCAACAAAAATGGGACAATGATCAGAGACATTGGCCACTAAATGATGCACTTCCCACCTACAAAATCTCTTTTGCCAATTATCATTACAAAAAAAAACCTGTCTAGCCTTTCTTCTACTAAGTCTACTCCCATCTTCTATTGGATCACGTGAAAGGGTATTCCTTCCATCCCATGTCTATTAAATTGCTACTTCAAGCAACTTCTTGAAAGGCCTTCATTGCCTCTAAACATCTTGGGAATTTTCCACTCTTTTCATCCATTGTCGGTAATTCATTGAAATCCCCACAACAGACTCAAGGGAGATCAGTGATCTTGGCTAGCCTCTCAATCAACAACCATATGAATTTTTTTTTTGTCATGTTCTGGTAACCCGTAAATCTCTGTGAATCTCCACGATTTCTCCTTTTCCTGAACCACCATATCTATATGACACCTACTAAATGACAGCAACTTAAAATCTGATTCTGCATTCCATAAAATTGTTACTGTAATACACGTGTAATATATATATGTTAAGTTAGGTGGCAGAAAGAAAAAAAAAAAAGAGAAAAATAAGAAAGAAAGAATGAAGCGGCGCCGTCATATATATATATATATATATATATATATTGTTTTGTTTGCTTCGTTTCAAAAGAAGCAATTGAAATTGAGAAGAAAAGAAAAAAAGTAGAAACAGAGAAGGAAAGAAAGAAGAGAAAGCCGAGAGAAGGAGAAAAGAAAGAAAAGAAGAAAAAAAAGGAAAAAGAAAAAAAAAGGGAAAGGAAGAAACCGAGAAGAAAGGGTAGGAGAAAGAAAAAGAAATAAAAAATTTTAGAAAATTAGTTTGGGTAGTTAAATTTATATCCAGTAGTTTAGCGGGTAATAATTTTACGATATTAGAATATTTATATTTTAATATTTATAATACATATCGATACTAATGATGTATTTTTATACCCTATGATATATGAGGTGTGCCTATAGCTGGTAGATCTCAGAATTCAGACCCAGCTCAGGATTAGCGCTCATTGTGAGTGGATAACTATATATATTTTATATGTTTTTAATACAGTCAATTATGATTTAATTACACGTTATTAGATTTAGTTATGATTTATTTTAGATAAAAAAAATATTTATACTATTTAGTATATTCAGAAATGTTTTAGAATTTATTATAGTACATTTTATAATTATATTCAGTACAGAAATAATTATTTCAGAATAATTATGGTTATTATATTATATTATAGTAGTTTTTGAACTATCATATACGTACCCTCCCCTTTGGTGTAGTTGCTCTGCGCATGCGTTAGACCAGTTTAGTTTGCTCTGCCCGAACGATGTAACATTCCGCCGGGCTAGACCAGCTTAGATCCCCCGCTCTGCCTGTGCGTGTGTTACTCCGCCAGGTTAAACCAGATTTTTCTCGGGTACAAGTTTGGTGTGGTTTTCAGTATATATATGTAGTACATGTTTCCAGAGCTATGTTACATATATTCAGCTTGATAATAGATTTTATGATAGTTTGCGCTTTCAGATTTTCAGATCCCAGTATCATATTATGATTTTAAATTTTAGCACAAATTTTATGACAGCTCATACTTTCAGTACAAGTTTATTGACTGCTTAGTATACAGTTTCATGATGATTTTATTATACAGATTTATACGTGTACAATACATATAAAGTATATAATATTTTCAGATTATATCCACTCACTGAGCCACAAGCTCACCATTTTTCCTATTTTCCCTATTTTTCCCAGGTTGTCACAGGAATTTGTGCAATGTGATACAGTCATCACATTTTGAAGTTGGCCAACGTGCATAGCTGCATAAGTATCTCAGTCTGTGTATTTGTATATGTTTTGTATATTAGAGCACATGTGTATACTTTTTGTTGAGGTAGGTAGCCTCATTGTATCATATGTATGAGTAAAGAGTATGTTAGTCACATGTCATCGCAGGATCTGCCTCGATTCTCGAGGAAGGCTCGGGTCAGGTCCTGTCAGTTTGGTATTAGAGCATGATTTTAGATTCTGTAGACTAGTATATGATACATGCATATTAAAGATGTCATTAATGAATTGTTGCATTTTATAGATTTTCATCATGCGTCCACGTGGCTGACCTCGCACGAAACTTGTGACTGAACTAGGAGCTCCCTTAGTACCAGATAGAAGGGAGGAACCTATTAGAGAGGAAGTAGCTGAGTCAGTTCCCCTTGTACCCATACCTCAGACTCAGCCTAATCCTATTGTAGAGGAGATACACCCTCAGCCAGTGCTACAACCTGTGATACAGCCTACACAGGGACAGCCTGATAGACCTGCCTTAGAGCAATCCATAGATAGACTGGCTCAGTTAGTTACAGTTGCAGTAGAGAGACAAACACAGGGACCACCCAAGAGAGAGAACACAATAGAGCTTGTTCGTAGTTTAGGGGCAGAGAATTTTTCAGGCACTACAGAGCCAGCTGATGCAGAGTCATAGTTGACTAGAATAGAACGGATATTTGATATTATGAGATGTACTGATGATGAGAGGGTTTCCTTTGCTACATTTTTACTTGAGGGTGGGGCATACCACTGGTGGAGATCAATATCACGTAAATATGGAGGGGTGATTAGTTGGGCTGATTTTTGTAAAGAATTTAATGTTAAATTCTTTCCTATGGTTTACCAAGATATCCAGGCTAGTAAGTTCTTTGAGCTAGAACAGGGATTGATAACAGTGGAGGAGTACGAGAACCATTTTATAGAGTTGTCGAGGTTTGCTTCTTATGCAATATAGAATGTGAGGGATAAATGTAAGAGGTTTGAACAAGGCCTTAAAGGCAATATTAGGACAACAATTACAGCTATGGGGCACAGTGATTTCAGTGAGTTGGTAGGGGCTGCAATGAGAGTTGAGAGAAGCCTAGTAGAGGCACGTAGAGCCCAGTCATTCAAGCAGAAACCAGGTAGACAACGGTATGGCCAGAGCCCTATGCTATCAGGAGGACAGAGATAGAGTTCTAGTCAGAGTTTTGTGCCTCCATCTATTGGAAGCAATATAGGGAGTCAGAGGCCCCGAGGCAGTAGCCAGTTAAGTAGTAGTGCTAGCATAAGAAGGTACCCTCAGTGTTCCATGTGTGGGAGGAGTCATGAGGGACAGTTTCTGAGAGGTTTTAGAAGTTGCTACCATTGCGGACAAGCTAGACATTTGAGGAGAGATTGCCCTCATCTTCTTCGGAGTAGCAGCTTAGCACAGAGTAAGCTTCTTAGGATTTTCAAGGTGGCAGTGGCAATATTCAGAGACCTGGAGGATCTCAGACAGAAGAACCTATCTCTAGTACTGGTGTACAACCTAGAGCTTTAGGAGCTAATAGAGATCTACAGAAGGGTCAGCCAGGTTGACCTCGTAGCCAGGCATGTGTATTTGCTTTAACTCAGCAAGAGGCACAAGCTACCCCAGATGTTGTTACAGGTATGCTGACTATTTTTGGCCAAGAGGCCTGTATTTTAATTGATCTGGGCTCTACGCATTCTTTTATTTCTAGTATCTTTGCTGTGCATGCGGATAGAGTGTTAAAACCCTTAGATTGTAGTTTGGTGGTAGCCACACCGGTTGGAGAATCATTATTGGTTGAGAATGTATTTCAGGGTTGTGTTATCAAAGTAGGTAGTAGTGAGATGGTAGCAAATTTAATTCCTCTTACTATACATAATTTTGATGCAATACTTGGGATAGACTGGTTAGCTAATCATCATGCTACTGTAGACTGTTTTCAAAAGGAAGTTATATTCAGAAGACACGGAGAGCCTGATATTATTTTTTCTGGAGAGCGGTGAATTCTTCCATCATGTGTTATATCTGTTATGACAGCTAAACGGTTGCTCAGAAAACGATGTTCAGCCTATTTGGCACATGTTATTGATACCAGAGTCAATGGGGTTACATTAGAAGATATTCCAGTGGTAAAAGATTTTCCAGATGTATTTCCTAAAGATCTTCCAAGCTTACTACCAGATAGGGAGATTGATTTTGGTATTGATTTGGTTCCAGACATAGCTCCTATCTCCAAAGCACCATACAGAATGGCCCCTTCAGAGTTAAAAGAATTGAAGACTCAATTACAAGAATTGGTAGATAAGGGTTTCATCAGACCTAGTGTATCACCACGGGGAACACCAGTATTGTTTGTTAAAAAGAATGATGGAACTTTGAGGCTATGCATTGATTATCGGGAGCTAAATAAAGTCACTATACGCAACAAGTATCCATTCCCTCGCATTGATGATTTATTTGATCAGTTACAGGGTGCAAAGATTTTCTCAAAGATCGATTTACGATCAGGGTATCATCAGTTAAAGATTAGAGATACTGATGTGGTTAAAACTGCTTTCAGAACTCGATATGGGCATTATGAGTTTTTAGTAATGCCATTTGGGTTGACTAATGCTCCAGCTGCATTCATGGACCTTATGAATAGAGTATTTCATCCCTATCTTGATAGATTTGTTATAGTTTTTATTGATGATATTCTTGTGTATTCACGGAGTACAGAGGAGCATGTAGAGCATTTGAAGATAGTGTTACAGATTTTAAGGAATAAACAGTTATATGCTAAGTTCAACAAATGTCAGTTCTGGCTAGATAAAGTTACATTTCTAGGCCATGTGATCTCAGCAGATGGAATTTATGTGGATCCTCAGAAAATTGAAGCTGTGGTAAATTAGGAGCGACCAACTAGTGTGACAGAAATTAGAAGTTTTTCAGGTTTAGCGGGTTATTATCGGAGATTTGTTAAAGACTTCTCTAAGATTGCTGCACCGCTTACAAAGTTGACCAGAAAAAATGTAAAGTTTGTGTGGACTGATGAATGTGAACATAGTTTCCAATAGCTTAAAAAAAGATTGACTTCAACTCATGTTCTCACTCTTCCATCTGGCACCGAAGGATTTATAATTTACAGTGATGCTTCTAGACAGGGGTTAGGTTGTGTATTGATGCAGCATGGTAAGGTGATAGCTTATGCTTCTAGGCAACTTAAGAAGCATGAGTTGAATTATCCAACCCATGATTTAGAATTAACAGCAGTAGTATTCGCCTTGAAGATTTGGAGACATTATCTATATAGTGTTACATGTCAAATCTTCACTGATCACAAAAGTTTGAAGTATTTGTTCACACAGAAAGATCTGAATCTGAGACAACAGAGATGGTTAGAGTTAATAAAAGATTATGACTGTACGATTGATTATCATCCAAGTAAGGCGAATGTGGTAACAGATGCACTCAGTAGGAAGTCTTCTAGCTCTATTGCTTATTTGAGAGTGACTTATCTTCTATTGTTAGTTGAATTAAGGTCTATGGGGGTTGAATTATCTGTAAACAAGTCTGGAGTCCTTCTAGCACATTTTCAAGTTAGGCCTATGTTGATTGATCAGATTCGAGAGATGCAAGATCAGGATCCTAATTTAGTTAAACTTAAGCAAGAAGTAAAGAATGGAATGCGAACTGATTTAACATTGAAAGCTGATGGAACATTAGTTATGGGTAACAGACTTTGTGTTCCGAATAACTCAGAGTTAAAGAAGCAGATTTTAGAAGAAGCTCACAGCTCAGCTTATGCTATGCATCTTAGCAGCACTAAAATGTATCATACTTTGAGGGAACATTACTGGTGGCAAGGTATAAAAAGAGATATTGCAGAGTTTGTGTCTCACTGCCTGATTTGTCAGCAGGTTAAAGCAGAACATCAGAGGCCAGCAGGATTATCTCAACCACTTCCAGTTCCTGAATGAAAGTGGGAACATATTACCATGGACTTTGTTGTTGGCCTTCCTCGTACACGAAGGGGTCATGATAGTATTTGGGTGATTGTTGATCGACTCACAAAGTCTGCTCATTTCTTGCCTTATAAGATTTCATACTCATTAGATAGGCTGGCTCATTTGTATGTGAGTGAGATTGTACGGTTACATGGGACTCCAGTGTCCATCGTATCAGATAGAGACCCTCGATTCACTTCTAGATTCTGGCATAGCTTACAGAAGGCATTAGGCACTAAGCTAAACTTTAGTACAGCTTTTCATCCTCAGACAGATGGGCAGTCGGAGAGAACTATACAGATATTGGAGGATATGCTTAGAGCTTGTATGTTGCAGCTTAAGGGTAATTGGGATGATTATTTACCATTGATGGAGTTTGCATATAATAATAGTTATCAGTCTAGCATTCAGATGGCGTTGTATGAGGCTTTATACAGAAGAAAGTGTAGAACTCCGATTTGCTGGGATGAAGTTGGAGAAAGAAAATTGTTGAGTCCAGAAATTATTCAAGCCACTAGTAAGAAGATCATTATTATCAGAGACAGACTCAAGGTAGCTTAAGACAGACAGAAGAGTTATGCAGATAAACGCCGTAGACAGCTTGAGTTTACAGTAGGAGATAGAGTATTCTTACGGATCTCACCATGGAAGGGTGTGCTTCGTTTTGGGAAACAGGGAAAACTAAGTCCTAGATATATTCATATGAGATTCTGGAAAGGGTTGGTGTGGTTGCATACCGCTTAGCATTACCACCTGAGTTGTCACGCATTCATGATGTGTTTCATGTTTCTATGTTGTGGAAGTATATACCTGACCCTTCTCACATTCTAGATACTCAGCCAGTTCAGTTGAGGACAGACTTTACTTATGACGAAGAACCTGTTCAGATAGTGGATTATCACCAGCAAGTACTACGTAATAAAACTATAGCGCTAATTAAAGTCCTATGGAGGAATCATGCAGTGAAAGAGGCTACATGGGAGCGAGAGGATCAGATGAGAGTTCAGTATCCTCATTTGTTTTAGAGAGGTATACAAATTTCGAGGACGAAATTTTTATAAGGGGGGAGGAATTGTAATACACGTGTAATATATATGTTAAGCTTGGTGGCAGAAAAAAAAAGAGAAAAATAAGAAAGAAAGAATGAAGTGGCGCCGTCATATATATATATATATATATATATATATATATATATATGTTATTTTGTTTGCTTCGTTTGAAAAGAAGTAATTGAAATTGAGAAGAAAAGAAAAAAAAGTGGAAACAGAGAAGGAAAGAAAGAAGAGAAAGCCGAGAGAAGGAGAAAAGAAAGAAAAGAAGAAGAAAAGAAAAGAAGAAAGGAAAGGAAAAAGAAAAAGAAAGGGAAAGGAAGAAACCGAGAAGAAATGGAAGGAGAAAGAAAAAGAAGAAAAAAAAATTTAGAAAATTAGTTTGGGTAGTCAGATTTATACCCAGTAGTTTAGCGGGTAATAATTTTGCGATATTAGAATATTTATATTTTAATAGTTATAATACATATCGGTACTAATGATATATTTTTACACCCTATGATATAGGAGGTGTGCCTATAGCTGGTAGATCTCAGAATTCTGACCCAGCTCAGGATTAGCGCTCATTGTGAGTGGATAACTATATATATTTTATATGTTTTTAATACAGTCAATTATGATTTAATTACACGTTATTAGATTTAGTTATGATTTATTTTAGACAAAAAAATATTTATACTATTTAGTATATTCAGAAATATTTTAGAATTTATTATAGTACATTTTATAATTATGTTTAGTACAAAAATAATTATTTTAAAATAATTATGGTTATGATATTATATTGTAGTAGTTTTTGAACCATCATATACGTACCCTCCCCTTTGGTGTAGTTGCTCTGCGCATGCGTTAGACCAGTTTAGTTTGCTCTGCCCGAACGATGTAACATTCCGCCGGGCTAGACCAGCTTAGATCCCCCGCTCTGCCTGTGCGTGTGTTACTCCGCCAGGTTAAACCAGATTTTTCTCGGGTACAAGTTTGGTGTGGTTTTCAGTATTTATATGTAGTACATGTTTCCAGAGCTATGTTACATATATTCAGCTTGATAATAGATTTTATGATAGTTTGCGCTTTCAGATTTTCAGATCCCAGTATCATATTATGATTTTAAATTTTAGCACAAATTTTATGACAGCTCATACTTTCAGTACAAGTTTATTGACTGCTTAGTATACAGTTTCATGATGATTTTATCATACAGATTTATACGTGTATAATACATATAAAGTATATAATATTTTCAGATTATATTCACTCACTGAGCCACAAGCTCACCCTTTTTTCTATTTTCCCTATTTTTTCGAGGTTGTCACAGGAATTTGTGCACTGTGATACAGTCATCACATTTTGAGGTTGGCCAACGTGCATAGCTGCATAAGTGTCTCAGTCTGTGTATTTGTATATGTTTTGTATATTGGAGCACATGTGTACACTTTTTGTTGAGGCAGATAGCTTCATTGTATCATATATATGAGTAAAGAGTATGTTAGTCACATGTCATCGCAGGATCTACTTCGATTCTCGAAGAGGACTCGAGTCGGGTCCTATCAGTTACCCCATCTTTTCTCTTATTCCTTCCAACAGAAAAACAGTTCACATACCTCAACCTTGAACTGTTGCATTTAATTATCCTATAAATTTGTGAACATTATATCTGGCTTTTGTGTTGGGAGGATTTTGTTTATTGCTTGGAATGTTCGAGGATTCCCCAAACTTCGAACATTCCAGCTAAGAAGCTTCATTGTTCCCAGTAGGGCTAATGGCCAGCCGCCGCCGATGTAATTATAGATTTTCCTTCTTCCCTACCTTCTTGAGCATGCTGATACTCATTTCCCGCCTTATCTTCAAAAAAAAATAGTTGTTAGTTGAAGTTTCCCCTTCTTCTTTTTCGGGCTGTCATTTTTGTCAGCGGGCTTTCTTCCTTTCCCAAGAGTATGGCCCAACTCCCCTCTTTCTGGGCCCACTTCCCTGGCCTTCATCTTCTATTTTTTATTGTCATTTTTAACTATCCGGTTTAGGATACTAAAAAACACTGAAAAAACCATTAAAACTTCTCTAATGTCCGCCCAGGAAGAGCGACTAAACCAAGCCGTGTAGGCTTATTCTTCTTTTACTATTTTCTTTCCAGATGGAGAGAAAAGAGAAAAGACTCTGGGCTTAATCTTAATATACTTAAAAGTATGCTTCCAAATTCTTTAAAAGTATCCCAAATTAATAAATATGAATATTTTGTGGTCTTAATTTAATAACATTGCAAAATTGTATTTACTTTTAATTTATTAGCTGGATTTTTATAACTTAATTGAGCTGAAATAGAGAGGGGAGAAAATAATGAAAAAGTATTTAATTAAGTGTTAGAAGGTATGAGAGCATTTTTATCCTCGCAGCCTCTATTTTACTAAAATAATTAAATAATAGAGAGGCTTGATTAAATTAATTAGAGCCCTATTTTCAATTATTTAGGATTAAAACAAAAAAAAATTAACTGAAATGTCATTCTAATATAGCAGAATAGAAAAGTAAGAATTCGATTAATTTTTCATCCACGTGGAAGATGAAGACAACGACGAATAATTTGATGCCAATTTCTTGCCTTCAACATGAATTTCTCGGAATGAAAAATTCTTAGTCTCTACCGTGGTAGGGGGGTAGGACCACAAAAGAGACAATGGGTTACAAGTGTTACCTCTCTCACGTGGAATAGAAATTAAATTTTAAATATATGAGTATCCAATATTATTTAATAAATTAATATTTTAAATAAATTATAAATATTCGGTTTAAGATAAACGGTACCAAAACATATTTAAATTTTTATTTACATGTGCCTCTTAAAATTATTTCAATAAAAATATCATGTAGATAATAAATTTTTAAGACTAAATGATATAAGCATTACGAACTTAAAAATCTTATATTTTAAGGTTCAAGAAAAATTATTATGTGAGGAGTGAGTCTCACATAAGCAACGGAGATAAACAATACATGTAAAATAATTTTTAAATTTAAGTTAAATTGTGACGATAACGTCACATAATTAAATAAAAATAAATATTATATTTTACATTGAATAAAAATTAAATATATTTTAAATATATAAATAAACAAATATATAATATTACTTAACAAACTAATTAATAAATCTAATTTTTTATGTCAATTACAAGCATTCTATCAATAACAAAAGATAGAATCCTTTTTGGTCAAGCACTAACATATTTCAGCCGAATTTTTAATAAGAACTTGCAAATTTCTTTTACAAACTAATTAATACAAATTAACGTAGCATGTTAACATGGTAAGGATAAAAACAACAAACGTATTGATACATTGTATTATTATTATTTTCACATCTTCAATTATTTCATCCTGTATCATCTCTTCATCTCATGTCAGTTTCTATAAAAATAAAACAATTGTACCCTCGGTATTATTCTAACCTTTTATACTGGTCATGGCAACAAAGATTAATTCTTCATTTTCGATGTTCTATGAAACAGCTGAAAACAGATGACAAACGACAATCACTAATAAAAAGGTGCAGCTAAAGCTAGTTCCATACACCATGAAATAATTAACAGGCGGCGGCTGACAAAAGCAAACCAATAATCAATTAACTTAAAAAGTGTTGGTGGGTTTCCTTCGTCCCAAATAGATCACTAAATACTCACTGGTACAACTTGTGTGTATCGGAAAAAAAATATTGAGTTTACAGGATGAAAATAATCAACCGCCTAAATAATCATCCAGACCAACCAATGGTCTTGTTCGTTCTGAAACCCATTTCAGAAGGTCCTTCCAGTTGAGGTTGAGGTGAAGGTGGAGGCCTGGGCTCCTTTGGTCTGGCAGGGTCAACAAAAATAACCCATCCATCCAAGAACTTCGCATTCATTCCTTCTCTAGCCTTCTCAGCTTCTTCTATGGTTGTATATGTAACAAAACCAAAACCCTTTGATCTTCCAGAGTTTCGGTCTGATATAACTTTTGCTGCGGATCATCAAGCCGGTGATAAGAAAAAATCAAATGATGGTGATAAGAATAAATCAAGTGATGAAGAATGATACGAGTAAAAACAATTCCAAAGGTACTTTTTAAATTACCTTCGACAAGTTGGCCAAATGGAGTAAATGCTTCTTTGAGCTTTTCATCTGTTGTAAGCCTCGATAGACCTGTTTTTGACGACATGATAAGATTCGGTCACAACTCAAATTAGAAAACCCAGCCATAGTTAATCGCCAATCTTGCTTCAAGAGAAATATTTTCTATTTACGACATACAGATCAGTACATTTATGGCTAATCAACTTAAGAGAAAAAGGTTCAGTATAAAGCAGCCTTGAGTTGATTCTGTATTGTGCATACACGAAAACAAGGATTTCAAATGAACAACTGAGTTCATTATGTGTTAATGAACTAAGATTGTTATTATACTCTGATGTTGTTTTAACATTGATCAAGATTCCAAACACTTAAAGGGCTATCAAAACCCTCAGGATAAACATAATACTTAACACAGATTGACAACATCATCCGCTTCTTCAGTGTTCAGAGACAGATGGCAACCAAGTTCTTCCAAACACAAGTAACTAATAAAGAGGCTGTGAAACCCCATAGCCACTTATTAAAACCCTTCGGAAATTCTAGTTGGCCAGTAGCATCACCTTTCTAGTAGTATTTGTTGCTGTATAAGATAATTTCCAGGTCCAACTACTACGTGACTTTCTTCTTTTTCACAGGAAAGGAAAGACCCCCTTGGGTTAGATCAAATTAAAGAAAAGAACAGTCGCTCCATGTCTTCTTTCGTAGAAAGTTCTCTCATTTAATATCTCATCAGAATGAGCACATAAACAAGTTCAGAGATACATTAATAGCTAAGATCTTCCATGAACCCAGATTAGTATATTCCTTTATTCTTCGTCTAATTAACAATTGAGACTAGGTTCAGTATTATCTACATCGCTCCTACATTGCTCATCTCTAACTGTAGCCACAACCTAAAAAGGAGACTCAAGAAAGAAATCAGTAGTCCACAAAACCATTTCTCTTTTGGGCAGAACTGCCACAAAATCATCATTTTGTATCAATTACACCATAATGATATCGAGTTACCAACACCGAACAACTTAATCAAACAAGAAACCATTGCAACTGCTCGAAGCTGACTTCAAGGTTGAGATTTAATATAAAACTCGCAACGGCACAGCAAACAGAATGCAAAACAAAATTAGAGAAACAAATAGATCTTTACAGCACAATTAAACTTGTAGCGAGAAGATTTTTTAAAAAAAATAAATACTCAGTTATTACTAACTCAACATTGTATCTTATGGTTGAAAACATTTTGATTAAGAATTGGCTTTACTCCATTTATTCAATGAATAGCGACAGAAAAATCAAAATTAAAACTTATATGCGTATAGAAATCAGGAATCGAAAAGAGAGAGAAGCAAGGCCCAATTACCACTGACGAAGAGTTTCGGGGACGTAAGTGTTGAATTGAAGCGAAAAGAAGTGAATTGAGATTGTAGAACCGAAGATCCAGCACCGAGGACGCGACGAAAGCTAGAAATAAACGCCATTTTTTGTTTTATCAAGTATTGTTTATTTCACTCCAAGAAATGGCGATAGAAAATCAGCTAGGGTTTAAGGGTATTTAAACCTAAACCCCTAAAGGATGTAGTTGCAGATTGAAGACTGGGAGAGCTTAGGTTGAAGTTTCGCGAAATTAGTGATGTGATACATGCAGGACCATGAAAATAGTGTATGCCACACAGCGTTCACCGTCCGATGGGTCAAGACCTTTTTTTTTGTTCCAATACGATTTATTTAATCTGCACAGATCATGCCGCGACATTAAAATGTAATGTAGTATTATATATAACTCCTATCCAAACTTTTAGTATTCGAATTTCTCTTAATATTTTTAAATAAATAAAATTAAACATGTGTTCATGATATTGTAATATTAAACTACCTTGTGATTGAAGTGGAACTTTTATTAGAATTTGTTTGGTTGTCTTTTTTATATGTTAAAAGTAATTTTTAATGTCAAAAATTATTTTTATATAATTATAATTAGAGATGAGTTTTTAAAGATTAAAAAAATTATTTTACCTTAACTTACAAAAATTTAAATTTTAAACTTTTTTAATAAATGTATAATATTATATATATACTTTAATAATATTTTTTTATTAATATACCTTTAATAAAAATAAATTATATTCAACTAACATATTTTTAATATTTTTTTAAAGTTATCATATCTCTAATTCTCCATATCTCTACAACCATCATATTTTGATATAAATCTATCAAAATCTTTTGTTGATTATTTTTTTTTTAAACAAAAAAATATTATTTTATTTTTAATTTTTATACCAACTATAATAATTTATATTGATTCGTTGATTATTATTTATTAATTTTACTTGATTATTATGTTTTAAGAAATTGAATTTGAGAAAATACATAATAAATTTAAATTTATATATAAAAAATATTGAATTGTTTAAAATTTGAATATAAAATTTATTAAGTGCCATTTTTAGTAATTTAATAACAAATAAATACTTTTAACAATGTATAACTAAACACTTTAATACTTTAAAAGAGTTTTTTTTTTTAAATTAATAACCAAACGATCAATACATTTTTCTTAAAAGCTCTATTTTAAAAAGTTCTACTTTAAAAAACTCTACTTACAATAGCTCTATTTAAAATGCTCAACTAAACGTGCCCTTAGTCTTGAGCTTTTTATATTTTTTTTTATACATATCTCATATTACAAATGTCAATTATAACGAACATTTTAAACTCTAATACATTTTAAATTACAAGTGTCATCACATTTTAAACTATACATTTTAAATTATAACTATTATCACATTTCAAACTACAAATTAGAAAAAATGAATACAGACATTGTCATTCGAACAATACAACTAGCTGGGAGCTTTTTATAATTTAGTGGTTACATAATAAATTTGAAATTCTTACTTTTTATTTTTTAATGAGTGTTATATTTATCATCAACTTCCTAATTATTATTTTTAGTTGAATTTCTATTTTACCTTTAATAAAATTATACATATAAAAAAAGATAAAAGAAAGGTTCCAAGTACTATATAATCTCTTATAAATATATCATAAATCCTAACATTTATTATATACATTAACCTTAAATATTATAGGCTAAATCTCAAAACAACTTTTTTTATTAAATGATGAATTACTTTTTAGGGTATAAAGTAGCTCCTTTTAGGGATTTTTAATTAAGATATGAATACATTGAATTGTATAAAAAAATTAATTTTGATAAATTAAAAGCCTAGAAAGAGATTTTAAAAAATAAAAAAAATTCAAAAGGTCGTTGACCACCTCATGAATACGTCATAATAGATCCAAAAGGAAGAATGATAAATTTTAAATTTATGATTTTCTCAATTTTTTTAACTTATTGAAAAGAACGTAAGTTAATAAATTTGATGAATAAATTATGTAAGGCTGGTTGATCAATGGAGTAATGATTAATTCAATAATTTTTAAAAATAAGCTTTTAATATAAAAGCTATTTGTGCATATTTTATAAACAATAAATGATAAGAAAAGAGAAATTAAAAAACCAAGTTGAGAAATGTAAATTATTTATATAAAAAAATATTGATAGTGCACAATAAAAAATAGGAGTAAATGAGAAAAATTAACAGAGGGCCAAATAGCACCATTCTTTTTCGATTTTATTTATCGCAACTTGACTCCAAAGTACTAAGCCTAAATTAATCCTTTTTGCCTCTGGCCATTACCATTAGTTCCTTTGTTTACCAATAAATAGTGTACTTTTCTTTTGCCCGAGACATCAAGATTTTTCTACCATCTCTTACGCAAAACAAGATTTATGTGCCTAAATCATGTTACAAGAAATATGCATTTTTTTTTTTTATCTGAAGAAAAATCGTGTCACGATATCTGTATTTCGCACTAAAAGGAACATCATTCAATACTGCTACTTGAATCAGCAATTAGAATCCTCTCATCATAAACGACGAAGGGGCAAAAAAAACAATGGATTATAATTCAAGAAATGGGCTCGTAATCTTTATAGAAGTCATATTGTTGTATGGAGCAGATCATATTGTCAGCTACAAGCTGAAGACATTAACACAAAATTGAAGCTATATGTTACTCTACTAACATCAAAATCGCTGCCAACATCGAAATCTGCACCGTGACCCCTCTCAAAACCCAAGTTAAAAACATACATCCTCTTCTACAAGCCAGGTGAAGAGTCAAAATCGCGGGCCTCCATAATCATCGTTCAAACAGAAAAGAATATAAATCAATATTTCAGAGTCATGCATGCATGCAACGATCCGCGGCCCACTAATTACAATCCAGCACATAGCTATTATTATCGCAACCTCATAATTTAAGGAAAAAGAACATCATTCATGTGTTAAATATCCTAACATCTCCAGTATCTTGAAGCAGTAATATTACGATTATCCAATCTTCAAACTGTGTAACTGCCTCAAAGAAGAAAATGGATGGAGACAGAGAAGTGACCCCTTGAAGCCACATTGTATTGAAATTGAAACACCGGACGTGACCAAATATAATACACAGATAAGAAATTTCTTGTTCGGTGAACAACTGCATGGAATATCTGGACATCCGCTTATATACACATTCAAGCAACATAGAGATGACCAAAACCTTTTACTTGCAACATGCATGCATAATAAAAGGTCAGCATGCAATGATTCTTTGTACAGTTACTCTTCATTCCCCTGGTTCCCCCTGCTTAATACTAGGGTATACAATAATAAAACACAGTCATCTATTAGTCTCTTCGCTGCTCTCAAGTCTCAAAGACTCAAACCACCCCTACTCTCGTTTCTTTTTTTCTTTAAAAAAAAAAAAGTAAAATGAATAAATAAAAAAACCAAACTAAAACTAGCAGCAACATTGCTGCGCAAGGTGGGGAGCACAGCATTGTCACTGATAAGAACTTTGGCAATTAGAAGTTATTCTTGCAGACACTGCACCTTCTTCTCTAGCATTGATGTTCCCTTGAAAATTGTTAGCTGCAAATCTCTTTGGTACTTCATCAACTGAACAGGAAAACAAAAACACAAGTATTAGTATTTTTTCCACAATCCGAGACTGGGAAAAAAAGAATTATTTCAAGATTATGATCTTCAGAAATGAGCAAATTAAACTTTCTGTTCTTTCATTTCTACTAATTTTTTCTCCTCTTAGTGCTGAAATCATTTCTTTGTCAACAGGCTTTACTTCATTTAGTGGTTAGCAACAACTTAAAATAATACACTCAACGCGTTTATATAAATGTTGCATTTATAGAAATTTTTAGAAGTAAAATGCATCCCCACTTTTTCTATATTTGACATAATCCATAGCACTGAATACAATCCAATAATAAAAGGATACTCACAGTTGTAATAAACAAGTAACACAATAAGCATTAAGTCCACAATCTTTCTCTTAATGAAACAAATGAGCTCATAATCTAGACAAAATTGTCTCAATTTTCTGTTTATTTGACAAAAAAATGGTAGCATCAATAGAACCGATAAGAAAAAGAAAACAATGAAGTAGCCAGCTATATATAGATGAGGCAAGATGACTTTCTCTTGGTTCCCCTAGATTCTTCCTCCTCTTTCACTTGTGATCTAACCAATAACTCATTGCATTACAACACTCATTCTATCAATGATGCATCTCTAGTACTCCAAAATTCAAAACAAATCAACTTCAACGAAACCATAGATGATCATTCATAATATGTTGACCACATTCTGTTTGGCCTCTTCTTTCATCCTTGTAATTGTTTGTGCTATATCACTAGAACCCACATCCTTGATCCAGCAACCGAGGAAGGATTTTGTTTCTAGTTCCCATATGCTTCCAGGTTTAGTAATTTAGGGTACTTTGCAATCAGGAGACAAGACCTATCTATATTTGAAGGCGTTTTTGCCACTAAGCTCAAGTTAAAAACCTTTTAGCAATCATAAATCTTCAGTACATACACCATATTTCCTCTTCTCCTCTAAATCCTCTACATTACCTTATTTATGATATATCTTCACAACCAGATCTGGTCATGCCTCCAAAAGCTCTTTCCCCAATGTGCAAAGACACCCAAATTCAACACCTTGCTTCAGTCCAAAATTTTCAGCAATATTAAACTTGATTTCCAGCTACAAGTTATCTGCTTTCCAGCCCCCTTTTAAGCCTTCTGGCCTCCACCTATATTCCTAATTTTTAATCCCTGCCCCGCAACAAAGTCCACAGAAACGAATTTTCCCAGTAAAGTACACACTAGCTGTAATTGTCAGCCAGAACCTTCTACAATAAGATGGAACTTGGTCTGCCTATGAATAACCATAATAACTCTTATATATAACACCAAAGTGTTCTTATAGCCATATAGAATTCTCCTTATAAACAAATCACATTACTTGAGGGTGTTGTGCAGATTAAATACAAAAGCATTGTTTTTTCAGTGTTCTGTTGACATTCAGCATACCATGTTTTACAGCTTTAACAGAAGACCAGGAACTGCTTTGTAATGAAAAACAAGGGGCTATAACTTAAGGAAAATTTTAAGCCAGAGATAAGTACTTACCCGCTCCTTACTCATCCTCCTGAATCCAAATTTCTTTGTCCAAATGGACTCAGCTTTCTCAGCCGCAGGGAGCACCAGGTTTTCCACATTCAGGAAGCATAGCAGCCTCTCAATGCATGAAAATAATGCTTGAAAACAGCCCTAAAAGCAACAATTATCAAGACAAGTTACAAAGGTTTATGTAAACATCGGTACCTTGAAGAACAAAAAAACTAATTTTTTAACAGCTAAAACAGGGCTTGTCAACTAAATGCATCCAAGACCACTAAATGCATACTTTTCCTTGATATTCTCTACGGGTAGCCACAAGAGGGAGCTCGGCAACCTCCTGACCAAAAATCCTAAGAAGACCAGCAGATATTACAACAGACCTGTGCACAGGATAAACATGCAATGATCAAATGATGACTAAGAAATCTGAGTACAACAGTCAAAATAAAAGGCACATAGTCTCTTTATTCACAAGTATAACAATCTGTATCCTTTTTTATGACAAAAGAAATTACGAAAGCAATGCCAAGAACTAAAGAGAAGCAAAAATATAAGCAGAGAGAAACTCACTTCACAATCAAAACTACAGAATAGATTCCCCCAAACTCTTGACCAGAGATGTTTCTCCTGCAATAAGTTCATAGAACAATGACCATATTAGAAATTGATAGCATAATGCAGAACTTCCAATGACAAGTCAGGAGAAATTAAAACATGAGAAGATGACCAATGAAACATCACAATTTTGCTTAGCTCAAAACTGAAGTATCAAGAAGAATTCCATCCAATAAGTGAAAAAAACAACAAAACTACTTATCTTATATGTTATCCCCTCAGCACAAGGCTCAGAAAGCAAAGTATACATAAGTTGTCTCATGAGAATGCAGTTATAAGAACAAAGAATTTTGTAAACTATACAGCCAAATGATTGCCTCAATAAATGAATATCAATTGTGAATTTAATCCCTGGTTGTAATCTATCACCTTCAAACACTTCCAAAGCTAAGGAAAGCAGTAACTATTGTTTGGCAAGAACCAAATGCCTATTGTCATGGAGGCTTCCATCAATTTGTCTAAGAACTGGCCACTCAAATGGAATTGACAGTTCAAATATGCAGCAGGATTATGAAAATAGGATAAAGAATTGAAGCAAAAAGTTTTTTAGAAATATTCACATCAGAATAATAACACTGCTATTAAAGTCGGCACAGTGCAAAAGGACTTACCCGTAGACCATAAGAGGAATCAGATCACGCCCACATTCAGCAATGATTGGCTCAAAACATTCCTATCATATGATAAACACAATTAGAGAAAGCAAGATCAAAGATGTATAGAAGCAGACTAAGTACGATGTATTTAAGTGGACTATGTACATTTTACAAGCAAGATAACCTACTTACCCAGATAGAAAATATGAAATAATTTAATAGACACATGCATAATTGGTCTGAAACTATGTACTTTTTTCATTCATGTATTATACCCATCCATCAGCTTTCCCCATTTCTTTCAATTGACACATTTATAAATTTCGACTTATATGCAGGATAGAAGACAATATCAAAACATTATTATACAAGGACAAAATTAGCTCATTTCAAATATGAGTTGCTAATTGTCGCAAGTAGGATAGAGCATTTAGAGAAAAGAATGAAAGAAAGCACAGGAAACTAAGTTTCCTTGACCATAGTTGTTTCTGGAAAAAAAAAATTTATGATCAGATCCAAGAAGGTAAGCAAAGAAACTTACTCGAAATATAGCAGTAGCACTAGAAAGCAACCATTTTTCTTTTTCTTCAAAACGTTGAACTTTCCTTAGTATTTGCCATTGAACATTATCCAGTGATACATCAGTAAAAATTCCTTTTTCGACATGCTTCCTGTTTATCATACTTAAAGATGAAACTGGTATTGTCTGTGCTCCATTAGAAACAAAATCGCATAGATTGGCATGAATTCTATTGCAGTCATTACAACAAAACCACTTATCCTTGGGGATTTCCTGCAGGGAGATGCAAACCAAAAATGGTATTTTCATCTACAAACACCATTAGTGACAAATGTCTTATGGTTTCTAGACATTACCTTTAAATCACACAGCCCACTGTCCCGCAAGCAACCAACATGAAACTCCTTCTCACACTAACAAAGAACGTAAAAAGTTACAGGAAAACTAAAAAAAAAAAAGAAACCAAACTATCAAAATCATATTAACAAAATTGCTAACCAAAAAAGTTAACACGTACTTGATCACAGTAAATAACTGTTCGATCATCAAATATAGCAGCACTGAAATCATGAAGCCTGATAAACATAAGAAAGAACATAATAAAAAATTGTCAACACAATTACTAGAGGAAGTTAACCACTCTACTGGGGCAACTAGCAGATACATAATAAGAAATGAGGACCAGAAGCACTTTAATCCAGATAGTAATTAGCGGTAATTGACTACTAGGGAGCCCTTGAACTGCAGGCAGATTGGAATTCAATATCCTGACAGACCTGACGACTCCAAAACAAACTTTTACTTAACACTTTCTTTAGGTCAACCTCAATTTACCTGTCAATCAGTAATTATTCCCTTAGAATTACCCGTGTCAAATTGTTTCTTGTAGTCAAAACACAAGTCAAGAGTATGAGATCCAAGTAAAAGATGAGAAAAGAAACCTACAGAACAATGTCTCGAGATTTTTTGAAACGAACGGGTATCAAGTGAATGACAAAACACCAACACAATTGTATTTTTTACGCTTTTGAACACTCAAAGATGAGCCATTCAATCTCTAAGACCAAGATTTGGGCTTCAATCACACTTCTTAGAATATTCTTAAGAGTATTCTTATCTTGTTTCTCTCCAGTTCCACATACAATAATAAATACTTTAGTAGTAACAATCATATATACACATAAAAATGCTTTCTGAGTGCTCACATATGTTAAACAGCACATTCAAGAGGAACCAACCTGCAAATGACACAACCACCATCACCTCGTGGTGATTCAAGCCCTCCCTTCAGATCCATTGATCTAGATATACTTGAAGATTCTCCTGCAACAACCATTCCGTCCAAGCCAAATTTTCCTCTACAACGTGGACAATGCCAACCACTTTCAGGGATCAACTGTAAATCCAAGCACGCTGCAAAACAAACAGATCAAGCTGAATTCCAGAAGAAGTAAAACTACAACAAAATAAGCACATCATATTATACATAAATCACATTTTAAAAATATTTTATATTTTTCCTTTAAAAAGCAATGTTTCCAAAATAAAAATGCAAAAGGCAGAATGATCGAACATGCATGTCCACCAAAATGATACTTTAGAAAATAATTAATAGAAATGCAGCCAAGATGAAGGTTTGTTGACATCGAAAGAGATGATACGCAGGGAGATACGTGTTTAAAAGTCTGCACTTTCAGCTCAAACACAAAATTTTCATCATTTTAACAATAACACATCCATGAATCTACAGCAATTTTTGAAGAGTAAGAAAATACAAGACCAAAGACAAAATACCAACCTGCATGATAAGCAAGAGGACAGCTATTACAAAGAAGTAGATTCTCTCCATCTCCACAAATATTGCACACATCATCACTACCACCAGTAGTACGCCTTTGCCCCATTGTCAATGAAATGGCAATATCATGGAGCGTCATTCCATTAGAAGCATAGATATGACGGTAGCTGAAAAACGCACACAAAATTAATTCAAATGATAGGTAGAACACTCCAAAAAGAAATCACAATATTTTAAGAACTACTCACGGTTGGCGCCTTGCTGCCATTCCAGCATGAGCTTCAAATTGAGAAGGGCTAATCTGCTCAAAATGAAAGAAAAAGGAATAATTCAGAGTGAGACAGTGCAAGGGAGTGAGAGCAGTCTTCTAAAAACAAGTGCAGAATCATATGCTACTGTAATTACAGTTCAACAATTTACCTCTTTGTTACAGCAATCACAGATTATACCATTACCCTGCTTGTAGCCAAAACGTAACCTCTGCAAAAACACATCAAAACAATTAAATTTGCATTAGAAATGCATCGATATGCACCAATATAGGAACCAATCTGCATAAACATCAAATGTAACACCTGTCCTTTCACAATGTAAGTCAATCTTTCCCCATCTGGAACACCATTAGGCAGGAAAAGCAACCGATGTAGATCATTATCCCTGCCAAAAGAGAAAAGAGGAAATTTCAGATGGTAATCAAAGCATTCTTCAGAAAAAAAGATGAGGAGAGAAATACGGAGAACAAAAAAGTACCGTTTCTTGGTGCCCCCTTCAGCAGTTTTCTTTTGTTGCACCATTGGCCTACAAAACAGATGTAATGTCATTAATGAAAGACAGAAAAGGTGACTTAATAAAAACCAGTGAAATAAATTTTGAAATATATATAGGATGGCTAAAAAGTAGACGGAGAAAGACCACCTCTTCACTCCACGTTTCCGCTCTTCAAGTATCTCTTTCATATATGTTGGCTCTCTACCAATGTCCGGCACAAATGACCATGAAGTAGGGCTAATGCTTTCTTCTAATCCTAGACTGGAACAGCTGAAAGTTTAGAACAGCAAAATTGTAGCCAATGAATAATCAAATAAGAGTTCAATCACCATGAGAACGGAAAATTCAGGATTGATACAACATTAGGTAGTATAGATTTCCAGATAACTATAAAGCTGCGAATTTGGAAACAAAAATTAAAATCCCTGACAACACAACCTCCCAGTTAGGAACAACTTTTAAACTTGGGCTTCATTAATGGATTTGCAGCATGCGGGTGAACCATATTATACAAATCAAACTTTTTTCCTTGTGATATAATTCGATTGATCAAATCAAACACCAACACATAAAAGTTGAAACATCAATTTTAGTGTACAATCAGATCAGACATCAGATTCTGTATTAGGAACAAAGATAAAAATCAGATCATGATGAAAACTTTTTTCCAAACAAATTATAAAGTCACTTAATTTTTCTTTCTGTTCAGGGGATGTCAGAACAAGCTGTTTACTAACCATATGAAAGATTCTTTGAGTAACCTCTCAAATCAAACAACCAAAAAGCACATTCAAATTATATGAAGGCAAACACAATTTGATCAAAAAACATCAAAACCACCAAATCTTAGCGTACAAACTTAGCTTTCAGTATTGATTAACCCGAATCTGGTATCGTCATTCAGATCAGTATTCCTTACTCTTCAAAAACTAGGAAGGAGAGACAGAGACAAAGAAACCCTAGAAATATGAAGATGGAAAAAATGGAGGAAACCTTATAATTGGCAGAAGAGACAATGAGAAGGGGAAAGTAAGATACCACAAAACTGAAAAACTTTTCTTCTTTTGCTGTTTAAACTTAGACAATTCTAGTAGACCCCCATTTCAAGCTTCCTAGTGTTTATACAAATCTATCGTATGAGGAGTTAGCGAAGAAATGTCCTTTAAAGATATCCAGCCCAAAATTTCAGCAATTTTGCATCAATTTAAAACTAAAATCTCATTTGCTTCTAAAAAAGGAACTTAGGAGAAAAGATTTGCAAATTAGGCCCATTAACAAATTCTGGCCTTTAGAATTTTATTCTAGTGCACCAACACTCCATTTAAATATTTCCTTGTCAAAATAGTTTCTATTGTTCAACATAAGTAAAAGAAAATTGACATGACACGAATTTTCTTGAAAATGTTCATTTCTCAAATAATGTTTGTGGAAAATAATCTATACTTTCCCCTCGAGCATTTTCTAGTAAATGTAAAGTATAAGATTTGAAGGAAACACTGTCTTATGAACATTACAAATAATATTAATAATAGTGCGCTCCACCATTTTTCCTCTTAAGCAAGTGCATTAAAGATGGAGGAAAAAAGGTTATCTTTTCCTCCTTTTCCCACCAAGCACATGCGGCCTAGGAGTCATTAACATATTTGCACAAAACCTACTGAAAATCAATTTTTTGGGTCATACAGAATACATCACTGACCGCACATGTCCATTGACAAAAACTAGAGGGTAAATCAATTAGTTCTGTTACCAACAGCAGACACAACACAAAGGAATTCAAACCTTAAAGTGCAAAATATGATGTATTGAAAACACTGCATAAATTGTAAATTAGAACAGCCAAGAATTTTTTCATTTAGTATATGCTTTCAGCCTTACTCAATATACAGGTTCAGGTTAATGCGTGTATGATAACGGTACCCACTGCCAACTCTGCTAGTTTTGACCTCCAGAGCTGAGAAGGAGGTATTGGACAGACTAGTCCAGAAGGGCCTACAATTCTAGTCTAGTTTAGCTGTAAACTCAGCAAAATTCCATCTCACCAGGTTAAAAAATGAGGTTAGGAGTCTCATGACATTGCTAAAAACAAGTCATTTAGTCACTGGTGCCTCAATCTTTTTAGGAGATCTACTAACTATTTAAGACTCAATTCAAGACAATGGATGGAGAGAGAGCAAAAAAAAATAGAGCAAAAAAAAATAGAGCAACCAAAAATCTCAAATTTTCTTTGGTGCTAGAAAAAGGGTAAAAAAAAAACCAAAGTAGTGAGTGGCAGATCTTTTATTCATACAGGTACTAGTATCAAATGAATCTCTTTGCTATTTTCATTTTAGATCACTCTGTCATAAAAAGTTTAGAAAAACTCTCTTGTGAAAGTAGTGCAGTGCATGATAGAAGAAGCCATTTATAATTATGACACTGAATCACCATCAAAGTTCAAACTTTCTAACTTATAGAAACTAACTCCTAAAAGAAACATCAAGTTTAACTAAAATATTAGAAATACACAAGACTATAAAGTCATTCAACAGGAGAGTTTAGTAATGACATGCACTAGAAAACTGAAGAGCCCATTGCAAAATGAATGAATTTCTTTCTGATATTAACACACATTTTGCCACCATATATTTTCAAGAGTTAGATGATAGGATTATTTCCTGTTTTACATCAAAACAAAAAGCATACAGCTGAAAAACTTCATTAACTGGAGCCCCACTGAAGGATCACTAAGCGTACATTGTGCAAATGCTGGAAACTACAGCTCATTAATGTCATATCCTGACAAAATCAAACATATGCAGCAGATTGTGTAGTTTCTAAACTTATATAAGCCCAATACATATAGCACACAAGTTATTTGGATAGTAGATTCCTCCCAATTTGTAATCGGATACACAAATCAATTGGTCCCCTTAGCCCAGCTATACGCTGTGTATTATCAATGACATCCACATAAAGTCTAAAAATTATAATGCGCAAAAAGATCCAATTCTGTAAAGGGCCAGAAATAATGGAACGAAAAGCATCTCTTCTCTAGCATAGTGGCACCTATGTGATGAGCACTTTGCCTTGAAGGCAGAAAGAAGAATGAGTGTAAGATTTAATCAGCACTGACTAAAGGAAAGTATAAAAAGATGACGCTCTTGTACCTTACAACAGAATGAGGCAGAATAGGAAGCTTGACATTATGCTTTTCAGCTTGGTCCATTCGATTGCGCGGTTGAAGACTAGCTGAAAATATAAGCATGTCAAAACAAGTATAACAACGGAGGACAATGTTTTTGTGATTACACTTCATGAGGCACAAAACTACATATTCTCTTGTGTAAGCACTCTCTATGGGGTTTGGTATAATAAGTATTAGTATGCAACTTTAATTTTAAACTATTTCCCTTTTTCTATTTTGCCTTTTCAGGGTATTTAGCATAATTGCATAATTAAACCAATAATCAACATATTCATGTATCACATCAAACAGAAATAACTTCTTGCCCTATAAGACAGTAATCTGAGATACCAATACATTCCTCAAGAAGACATTAAAAGCAAACAAAACATCACCTTTCCAAACTTTAAAGGACCCCTCATTGACAGATGAACCAGCCACATTTTTTACCACTTCTTCAAGTATGCCAAGCGGAGCAGTCTTCAGTTCTTGAATGATACTATAAATTGGCTTTCCATTTTCCAAGTATATGTGATTATTTGGGTGCCTAGTCTTGGCACCAGCATGCAGCTCAAACTCATGCGCACTTACAACCTGCTTGTAAGAAACAATCATCTAATTAACAAATAGACAGTAGACAAGCAACCTGGTGATTTACAACGGTACAAACTGAATGTCACTTACCTTTGAGAAATTACATGAAGGACAGCCACAAAGATATCCACCGCCACTTATAACTCCATCCAGCTCCCTCTAAAATCAGCAAAAATAGAACATTAATTAAGGAAATCCATAAGACAATAAAAAAAATACATCACCAACAAATATTGAACCACAACATCTAGGACAAAATTTACCTCCCGTGTTGTAGAAACATACTTCACTGGTGCTCCATCCAAGATACCAGTAGATAACAACTTCTTAACATTAGAGGGGTACTCATTAGGAACAACCTTCTTAGACATCTTTATTTCCATATTTCGAGGAAACATGTTGCTATTGCACCCTTCAGGTGACCCCTTCCCATACATATACAAATCATTATAGAGAGAGTGATTGCTACCACCCTCATAAGCAACAGTTTCAGCTACTGGCGCTACATAATCTTCTCTTCTCTTACTAAACTTAAACGTAATTTTCCTTATCCCAGATGACGAACTAACGTGTTTCGGAATTTCCAGTACAACATGAGATTTTGAAACATCACAAGAATTGTTACCATTTTTAGAAGTCTCGGTATAGGAACTTTCAGTATGTTCGCCATCACTCAAAGTCTCCTCTGAACTCAAATTGCCTGAACTTGGGAATGGAGCCTCATTAGACTCGGCTCCGTTAATCGTAACTACTTCGGTTACTTTGCTAGTGATATCTTGAGAACTTGATGTCAATTCTTTAGGAGAAATAACTGGATTCGAGACTTCTGATTTAATGTCGTCATTCAAAGCTTCTTCTTTCGCTTGCTTTTTGTTAGGAACAGAGTCCGATTCAACATTGCCTGTTAAAAGCTCTCGGTCTCGCTTCAACTCAGTTCTTGGAGAATATTCACTGTTCATTTCCCCATCTGTTTGAATTTGCACGCAAACTGTACTTTCTTGCTTCAATTCATTTCTTGGAGAACATTCATTATTCATTTCTCCATCTAATTGAATTTGCACACAAACTGCATTTTCTTCCATTGAATACAAATTTTTTTCCAAAATTTAAATACCCCAAAAGTAATACTGAGTAACTGCATTCAAGAGCAGCCAAAGCAAGAAGAAAAAACTCAAATTCGTCAAAATTATCTCCAGAGCTGTCAAATTCTGAAATCAAATCGAAAATTGTATTTAAATTCCACCAAAAAGAAGGAAAATTTTGAAATAAGAAACGGAAACAGCACTCTGTAGAGCAATTCAACGCCAAATCGACAACCCGACTGAACAAAAAACTAATGAAAACCGATTCAAACAACTATTTTCAGTAGTCAATAACCGATAAACCGTTACTTCAACCTGAAAGTTTAAATATATCTTTTCAACACGTGTAAACTCCACCAAAATCTACCTCTAACAAGGCTCCAATCAATCCAAATCTACAAATAAATGAATCAAAAGAATCTCCAGATCCGACAAAGCGTACGAACCTTGTGAATCTAAACGAGGACACTGAAACTGCTAATATCGGATTCTAAATCTCGTAGATCTTGTATAAGTAGTATATTAGAAATCTTAGATTGAAGAACTTTAATTGAAACGGAAAAAAGAAAAAGAAAAAGCTAGGGCTAGGGTTTTGCCTGTGAGAAAAAAATTTAGAGGGAACGTGGAGAGCGAGCGGCAACGAACCAGAATAAAAAAGCTTGGTTCGCGGTCGAGATTTAACTTTATTAGGAAGACAGAAGATAGAGTACGATGAGAAAGAAAAAGTGATTAAATTGTAATTTTATTTTAGAGTAAAAAAGGAAAATAAATGTTGTTTGTTGCTGACGATATTTGGAAGATACGAGAAGAGTGGACAAGTGGATAATTTGGGGGGGCCAATTTGTTTAGAGTGGGGCCTACGGGACTCGTATGATTTAACCACGTGGCATCAACAGCTTCACTGCAGCCGTGAACACCTGAGATAAGTTTGGATGAAGTTTCGTATCATCGAGGACACGTGTTGTGACAATGAAAGGTCTATTTTTTTTCTTCTCGCGAATAGCCGTATACGATAGTTAAAAGTGAATGTGGGCCTTGAGTGGACCTTTTAGGGTGGGCTCTTCCTAAAAATTATTGCATTGGGCCCATTGAGCGCTTTCATTGAGTTGTGATTTTTTTTTTTATAAAAATAAATTTACATTGTAAATTTAAATAATAATGTATTTAAATTAAAATAGGGGGACTTGTTTAAACTTTGGTGTTTAATCTCTTATTTCCTCGCATATCTTTTTGGTACAAAGAGGTCCTGTTTGATAATGATCTAAGGACCATTGTACAGTTAATTCTCATTGCCTGGTTGATATATATCCAAATGGCCAGCTTACAACACTTGCATGAATATTGAAGGCAAGATTCGATTATTCTTGGTAATTTAGAAAGTAAAACTTGCTTTTGTTTTCCAAATTCCATCTGATGTGATATAAGGTAAATGAAAAATTAGCTTGTGGGGATACATAGTAAAAGAATAGCTTTTCTCTTTATGCCACTCCAACCAAATTCACGAAAACCCGTCAATCATAACTCAACCATTTGAATATCCACCGCTTCAAAATAATTGCATTATGGTTTGCTAAAGTAAAACTCAAATGAGATAAAAATCTAAACTAAAAAATACAATTTACTGTTAAACCATATAACAGTATTGGACATGCAATTAATTTGTTAAAAATTTTCACTAACAAAATAAAATGGGATAAAAATTGAATAAGAAAAAAAGAAGAGTACAATGCGAATAGGTTTAAGATAAATGTAAAAGTTTTTTTGTTTGCATAACATGCTCTTCTTAATCTAAAGCTCTCTTTTAAAATGATATGTATTAATTTGATAATTTGTTAAGATGGTGCATATCAATACCATGTATTATCTTTTCAAAAGTGCATATGGATAATTTTGTAAAATTATCATGTAACATATCTCACATTAATTATTTTATTCTCTTAGAGCTCATAAGTGTAGAAGAACTTCAATGAGATATGCTTAATTCAATCCCCTTTGATGTATCATCCTTTAACTTGAGTAATATAAATAATATTATTTCATATATAATTGTTAGAGTATCTATAATATAAGATAATTTGCATATTTTGTAAATATGATGAATGGATAATCGTAGCTATACACGCTCTCTACTTACTTTATGTAATGAAAGAATTTCTATAGGATTTGTGAAAGTGACAACAATAGTCTTCCTCATGGATTTCAAAGAAATTGTTGTATTATTATATATGAAAACATATATCATATAAATAATATGCATCAATATAACCAATAAGATTTGAATTTTATGTTAGCTTATCGATATAATCTCAAATTCATTATTCCACTAGATAACGAAAAATATGTTTAATTATATTTCAATGGTCTTCTAGCTAGTTTAGAAGTAAACATTGTCAATAAGTTTACTAAGAACATTATATCCAAATTAGTTTATTGTGTTAAATACAATAAAGTACCAATTTCACTTGAATAAGGTATTTCTAGACTAAATATTTGTTTGTCTCCCTTTTTGGAATAAAATAGGTCTAGGATTAAGAAATTGAACAATTATTGAGGTACTTAATAGAAAATCTTTATCTAGATTGAAACGTTTTAAAAAAGTTTCAATAAAATTTATTTAATGAATAAAGATTTCCATTTTAGCTATACTTAATTTGCAGCTCAAGACAATATTTAGTCAATCATTGGGTACTTAATGGAAAAGTCCTATCCAAATTGAAACGCTTCAAAAAAATTTCAATAAAATGTATTTAGTGAATAAATATTCCATTTGAATTGTACTTAATTTGCAGTCCAAGACAATATTTAGTTTTCCTTAAACGTTTTATCTCAAATTTACTTTTTAAATACTTAACAATTTTATAGAGTTCTTCAAATGTTTATATTAGATTCATGTAATCAACATAAATTGTTTTAATAACAAGGCTAGAGTCTAACTTCTTAACGAATACACAATGACAAATAGGATAATTAATATATCTCTCTTTCATCAAGTACTTACTAAGGCGATTATATTACATACATCCAAATTGTTTCAACCCATATTAGGATTTCTATAACTTTATAGAGTACAAGTTGTGAGGTGGTGGCTAGAATACTTCCAACATTCTCAATCTTTGTCGTAATTAATATTAAGTCTTTGTGAGAAATCTCGAGTGGCAAATCTAGCTTTATAAATAACAATTTTATTTTTACCATTACTTTTTCTTACAAAAACCTATTTTTACCTAATAGGCTTAACATTCTTTGATATTTAAACCATATATCCAAATACTTCACTTTTGGCTAAAGAAGTCAATTATGCTTGAATTGCTTCTTTTTATTTCGGCCAACCATGCCTCGATTTGCATTCATCAATAGAGAATGGTCCAGAATTATCATTAATGATTTTAATAGCTATAATAAATGCAAATACATCATCGATGACTTTTAAGATTTAAACCACTTCTAATATTTGAGCCACTTCTAAGACTCTTATTATTTCATGATCATTATGTTTTTTAAGAGCTTTTTCATTTATAGCTCGTGGATAACTTATAATAGGATATCGATTCTATTATTTTTTTTCATGAAATAGAATATATTAAACCAAGTGATCTATCATACTTGCAACATGCAATAAACATTTTTGCAGCTGCCCTTTTAATAGGTTATTCTTTAGAAACAACTATCCGGGTTTATATATTTACAATTGACATATATAATTTAGTTACTTTTAATGCATTTATAAATACATTAGGAAGTTGATTTGTAATTTTTGCAAAAGAACTATCATTTGTACTTTATTTTTACTTTATATGTGCAAGGATCTGGATAAGACATAAGAGTCACTTTCAAGATAATTCATGTTTATTTCTTGAAGACATTTTTCTCACTCTTAAAGGAGAAAAAAAATTGTGTCATCAAAATGACAATCTACAAAACAAGCAGTAAACAGATCATTCTTTAAAGGTTCCAGACAACCTTGAGTTCCCATTTTGATGCGTTGAGAAGGTGCAATTAAAACTTGTACAACACAACCAAAAGTACGTAGATAAGATATATCAGGTTGATAACTAAGCACCAATTATAATATAAAATATTCATGATAAGTAGTTAGCCTTAATCGTATTAATATTACAGTATGTAAAATTGCATGACCCCATACAGAAGTAGGTAATTGAGTACGTAAAAAAAGTTCTTGCAACCATCTAGAGTCTCTTAATGAATGATTATGTCAACCCATTATAGGTATGAACATTTGCATTGGATGTTCTACATCAATTCTTACTAACATGCAACAATCATCAAAGTGCTTAGTATTGAGATTTGTGTTCATATGCCATCCCAATTTTGTATGAATATTATATTTTCATACTTATGTAATAAATAAATATTTTATTAAATTACTAATTATTTTTATTAAGGTAATATGCTTATAACATTTTGGACATTGTATTGATCTGAATGAGTTTATATCAGGTCTAAAGAGTTAAAATCTTGTTTGAAATTAGACAGAGATCTAAGAATATACTTGTAATGACATAGTTACAAGCGTTGCTAAAAAATATCATTATGTACATATGTTCTCAAATTAAATGTTCATAATCTATTTTCACCGATGCAAGGTCTATCGAATAAAACCGATTAATAAATATCAATGTATGTCTACATCTGGATAGTCTAGATGGTTAATCTTAGTAAACCATGAGCTTAGTGAAAGCTCGTATAGATATATATGTATTTAGTAAGGACTGAATACTGAACTAGACTCAATGAAGACCACCAATAGATTTTTCATAAATCCGTCAGTGGAGGGTCTTCTCAAGTTAATTAGTATTCGTGGTCCCAAGACCCGAGCACCACGATGAGCTTATGAGTAATCTACTATACTTAGGTTCCACACATATCAGAGACATTTTATAGTTTGATCACTGGGTGTCGCTAGGTATAGTCCGATACTTATGGAGTCTGGTGTGTGTAGATATGGGATCTATCAGCTCATATGGGTAAGTTAAATATCTAAATGCTCTAAGATTGTATTCTAGAAAATCTTATGGTCATAAGCATTTAACCTGGGAAAGAGTTTTCTGTGGAGTAAATAATCTTGTAAAAGAATTTAGGTATATTATTTATTGGAATACGAATCAAAAGAAATAAGTTTATGATTGAGTAACAGGGGACTTGACGCTATTGATTTATGTCTCCACTCTTTTAGGATATTAGTGATGGAGGAATTGTACGAATATAAAATAACAATAACTTATATGGTTTAACTCGTAATTTTGTATTATCCATAACGTGTGGGGGGAGAGGGCATCGGTTATGAACTTACGAAAATATTTCGTGAGACAAAATGAGTGTAAACCTAGGGAGTCTCACTATATGAAGTGTACGCGTTGAGCACGTGGGTAGCACACTGAATCGAATTATTCGATTTGGGAAGTTTTCAGAAAATATAAATTTACTTAAAGGTCTCTCAGAAAATAGTTAAAGTTTAAATGTTAAACTTAAGATTGTGTCAAGTGAGACTTGACACTTTTATTTATCTAGTATATGTCTCAATTAATGCCAATAATTTGTATGGGTACTAAATTGAGCATTAATAGATATTATTACTATTTAAATAAAATAATTATTCTTTTATTTAAATTAAATTAATTAGCCACTTATTTATTTTAGAGCATGACACGTAATATAAATTTTATTGATTTAATTATTAAATATTAATAATTAAATTATTTAAAGGGATATAATTAATATTTTGTTTATAAGATTCCAAAATCAAAATAATTTCTGTCATTTGTAAATGGAAGCATTTGGTGGTATCTTTCAATTGGATTAAAAGTAATGCAATTACAAATGAAAAATGAAGAAGAACGTGGCAATGATTTAAAACTTTGCCATTTGCTTTTTTTAATTGATTAAAACAATTGAAATGAATTAAAATGAATTTGATTCAATTTGTTGCAATAAATGGTGCGTAATCAAATTGTAAAACCAAGACGTGGCATATTCATAAATAGATTGATAAAGCGTGGTGCCACCAATTATGCCTAGCACAGATAGTCTCTTTAAATTTTGCCACCAAACAAATGCAAAGCGTGAAATATAAAGAAAATAAACATTGTCATGCTTTCTTAATTTAGACACTAGCATGTTTTTAATTTGACAATAGGCAACAAGCAAATGATATAAATTACAAGTATTTCTTTATTTCATTTGTACAAGTGAAAAAGAAGTAATATATATATATATATATAGTTTATTCGAGAGAAATAAAAGCGAAGCAAGAGTTGCTTCAATTATTTTATAATATAAAAAAAGGAAAGTTATTATTCTAACTTGTAAAAACTCACCACGTCTTCAATTAGAATTGTTTAAAGCACACTTCGAGGGTAAATCCCTTAATCTCATTAGTGTAATGAGATTATTTTAATGTATTATATTTTCACTGTGTTGCATGTGAGACATATAATATTTAAATTGTTTAATAATACACACAATCACCAATAGCACAACGTACACGCACATAACACCAACACTTATAATTGAAATTACCAGCATTATCATGACATAAGGTATTGATTAGGTAATTTAGAAACTATGCATGTAATCTGATAATTTGTGCCGACAATTTAATAAAATAAAGATTACATATAGATAGCAAACAAACATGTGACTGTCATGCAAATGCATCAATTGAGAACATGAAGTGTTAAGTAGTCCACTTGACTAATGAATGGGTTCATAAATATCTCCCTAAATTCTTTATAAAAACCATAGAGATCAAAGACAATTTTAAAAGAAGACTGTCTAATCACGAATTACCATATTAACAAGCATTGCAAATGTTATCATTCGACAAAAAAGTATTTAGATTATTCAATAAATATCCATGAGAATGCTTTATAATTCTTCATATTATTGTTGAATCGAGACAATTATACTGTAGAATAAAAGGCTTTGGATCTTTTTGCTTCTCATTTATAGTTACGTAGCTCTTTAATGTTTTAATTGTTGTATAATATATGACAAATAAGAAACCTATAAGCTTATTCAATATTTGCTTCTATCTATAGACTTTAGAAGTAATGTAAAGATATTTCATGTTATTCTTATTTGTAGTCTATATATAGAAATCCTTACAATGAATATCTTTGAAACTAAGTAGGGATATTTCTAATTTAGGTGAATGCATGGTATCATAGTTTTGTAATTTTGTGTCATTTGTTAATAAGATCATACCTCTTCTAGAACCTTTAATCAAGTTTGCAGAGCTTAATATAGTATTAATCTTCACTTCAATTAATGCCAAATTTGAGAAATACTCTTATTCTAAAAGATTGCATGTATCGTTGCACTACCTGCTAGGCATATTTCTCCATCTTTCTTGAAAGTATATAGCTTGCTATATAAATCCTTATCCTTTATGAAATAAGAAAAACATTTATTTTATATATCAAGATAAAAGTATATGTTTATATTACAAACATTCAAAAAGAATACTAATTAAAACTTATTGGATATTCTCATCGCCAATTAAGCGATTATTCTTTGAATTTGTATCTTCACAGAAGTTTGAGACATCAAGATGTGGAGTGTTTCATAGTTCGTGTTATCAAGATAATTGGTCGTGACATTCTTTCCCTTTTCTTTCAAAAATTCCTCGAACAAACACACCAAAAGTAGGCCTTTGTTCGGCATAAAAGACAAGTATTTTTATTTTGCACTTTTCTTCGTTGTGATTCTACTTGATTTTGTTTATATTATAATCTCTATAAGGTCGATAGTGATATTAACCATGATCTCGACCTTAAACTCAGCCACAAGCTAAATAATGACTATGTTAATGTCAATATTACTATCATAACTATGTGACACAATATGTTTTACTTGATTCTGTAAGATAAAAATCGCTTCAAGTATGAGTGCAGCAATAGTAGGATGAGATTCTTTATAAAAATTCATTATTATTTTCAACAACAAGAAGACATTAAATTAGATTAAAATATTTATTGTATTTGTGTGGTTAATATTGTTGTTGTAGAACATATTTGAGGCGCGTGTCTTCTTTAACACGCTTCATCTATTACTTTCTCTCCATATAATGATAACTATAAAAGCAATCTTGAATAGTGCAAAATTATGTTTATTGATTGACTTCAAATCTAATAAACACAAGTGTGAAAGATAAATGGATCCTTTATAGTAATGTATTCTCTTTTTAATGCCTGATGAATGTGGTAGCTCTAGAGCCTAGTCTTATAAGGATGCACTTGTTGACCCAAAATTTTAATAAATCCTAAACCCACGAGTTGAATTGGTATTTTTGGATAAATGAGATGAGCCATATAAAAGTGTATTAATTAGTAGGGTGCTTATATGCAACGCAGCAAAATTAATACAAATTAAAATAATCTCATTACACAAATGAGATCAATAGACTCACCCTCGAAACTTGCTTTGAACAAATCTAGTTAAAAACATGGTATGCTTCCTCAAGCTAAATTAGTAACTTTTCTATTTTGGATAATTATTAAAGCAATACTTACTTCTTATGTTTCTGTCTCTCAGATTGAATTTAGTGTTGATGCTTAACATAATTACAAAGTCTCACTTACTATTGAATTAAGCTCACCTACTATCTAAAACAAATTGAATTAATTTGGCCAACTTATAAAGGAATGGTTGCCACAATATTAACCAATCATAAAATATTTTTTTTCCATTTGATGAAGCTTGACAAGGATTCTCAATTGCAAGCAACAAATTTATAATTTTGATGAGTAATCAAATAGTTTAGTGGCAAATGAAGAAAACAGTTAGTGGCATAATTGTGTGATAAAATAATCGGCCAATTAAAAAGTAGTTAGTGGCCATTTTTATTATTAACAAATTACCACGTGTATTTATTATTAAAAATAAAAAAGAATTATTTTATTTTATTTTGAATTAAATTAATAAATAAATAAATAAAATGGCGGAATACATTTACTATGAATCAGTAAAAGTTAAACAATAATTGTTATAATTTTTTTATTTATCAATGCTCAATTTAGTATTTATACAAATTATTGGCACAATTTAAAGCATGTACTTGGTAGATTAAAGTGTTAAGTCTCACTTGAAACAATTTTAGGTTTAACATTTAAATCTTAACTACTCTCTGAGATACCCTGAAATAAATAAATATTTTTTAAAAACTTCCCGAATTGAACAATTCAATCCAGTGTGCTACTCACGTGTTCAACGCGTACACTTTATATAGTGAGACTCCCTAAATTCACATCCATTTTGTCTCACATAACATTTTTGTAAGTCCACAACCGATGCCCCACACACATACGTTATGGATAATACAAAACGGTGAGTTAAACCATACAAGTTGAGGTTAATCCATATTCATACAATTCGTCCATCATTAATATCTTGGAAGAGCGGAGACATAGATCAACACCGTTAAGTCCCCTATTGCTCAACCATAAACTTATCTATTTGATTCATATTCTGTTAAACAGTATGCGCAAACTGCTTTGCGATATTATTTATACCACAGAAAACTTTTTTCCGAGTTAAATACTTGTGGCCATAAGACTTTCTAGAATACAATCTTAGAGCATCTGGATATTTAACTCACCCATATAAGTTGACATATCTCATATCTACACACACTGGACTCCATAAGCATCGAATCATACCCAGCGATACTGAGCGATCAAACCATAAAAAGTCTCTGACATATATAGAACTTAAGTACGGTGAATCACTTATAAGCCCACCGCGGTGCTCATGTCAAAGGACCACAAATACTACTTAACTCGAGAAGACCATCCACTGACAAATTTATGGGATATCTATTAGAGGTCTTCATTGAGTCTGTTCAGTATCCAGTCCTCACTAAATACATGTATATCTATATGAGCTTCCACTAAGCTCATGATTTATTAAGATTAACCATCTGGACTATCCAGATATAGATATACACTGATCTACATAAATCAATTCCACTCGACAAACCTTACATCAGTGGAAATAGATCAGGAATATATAATTCGATAACATACTTGCACAATGACATTTCCTAGCAACTCTTGCAACTATTTACAATTATATCATTATTAGTATATTCTCAGGTCTTTGTCTCATTTCAAACAATGTTCTAACTCTTTAGACCTGATCTGAACTCCTTCAGATCAATATAATGTCTAAAATATTATAAGCATCTTACTTAATAAAAATAATTAGTGATTTAATGAAATATTTATTTATTGCATAAGTATGAAAATACAATATTCATATAAATTTGAGATGGCACATGACCACAAATTTCAATAGCCCCTACATCATATATATTACAATTCCTCCATGTTTAATTGTCTTTGTTGACTAATAATAATAAAAAAACAACATAACTTTTTATATTATACAATTGGTCGTACTTATTTCATAAGCAAGCCAATTATTGGCAATTAAAAGTCAAACAATCAATGGTTACATTTATGTCACTTGTTATCATCTCATTGATTAACAACTTTTGTTAACTAATTAAATAATATATTTAACACTTAAGTTTTAACAAGTGAACATTCCAATAAATATTGAAACAAATTTTTAGTTTATTGAATTTTTTGGATCGAACTATTCAATTCAGTCCGCTACTTTAATGCATAACGAGCATATTTCATATTGTGAAATTCCCTAAGTTCACACTCGATTTTTCATATATAACTCTTTCATAAGTCCGTGAACGCCATAAATTAAAAAAAAAAAACCTAATCATCTGTTTACCATATTCAGAATCTACCTAAATAAGGATTAACTATAAAAAGAGCACTGAGATCATAATAATAAGTAATATCATTTTATGAACTAAAACACTTTCACCAACACATTTGTCGACGAATCACTAATTTAAGCATCGGAGAGTTATCGCTGAAACCACCATTAACAATACCATAATAATTTTTTTTTCTCTCGTTTTGCAAAAAAGGACCCGAGCAACCAAATTCAAAATCTACTCAGTGAAGCCTAATCTGGCAGGCCCGTGATTGTTCCCTCAACATACAAATTTAAAGCTTATTAGCTTAAAGAATTAGTTTTTCCAGTCAATAATATTAATTAAGTGAATATTAATTAATTGATTAATTAATAAACTATTAATTTATGAAGATATACCTTATTTTGCTAAAGTATTGTATCTAATATTCTTTATTGTAACTAAGCAAATTAATTTGAATCTATTTTTCTTAATTATATACATAAAGTATGTTCATGAATTCTATTTGTTGAAGATTATCGTTTCCCTATAAAGTTTATCTCATGCAAAGAAGTAGTTAAGAGAATAGTAATATTGAATAATTTCTTGTTACAATACAAGAATACAACACTTAAAACTATTTTTACATTAAAAAAAGTTAAAGATGAGATTCAAGTAGTTGACATTAATTTTAAAATAATAATAATAATGAATCCATATTTTATGAAGGCCTTTAGATATATATCATATAGATTTAATTATATATTTAATTTATGTAGTAAGTGAATCCTATATGAAACTGCAATAATTTTTTTATAAAGTATTATCTTATAAATTTAGCACGTTAATCCCAAATCGAGATTGATATAAAAATATTATTTAATTAAAATTACTAATTTACTGAATATTAATTTATTAAGGTCCTAAAAAAGCACTTTAAACACATTTTTATTTTTCTGCACACCAAGTTTATAAATTAAAAAAAAATAGATTATACTTTTTACACTCTTGTAAATGACGAAATAAACCACCGATAAACTAACTTTTTCTTGTCGACTCATTTTCAATTGCATGTCTCTACTATTATTTCCTTTTTGTTTTTTTAACTTTAAAAAATATTGATTGAAAAAAATTACTCAAAAATATATTAATTAAAAAAAAACTTCATCGAGACCTAATGAAAGTTACTACATTTTTTAATTTTTTTAATACTACATTTACAATGTGGAAACAAATTACTTGAATTTTTGTAATATATATGTTGAAGCGGAAGCACACAAACAAGCTAAACAATTCACCCAAATAATATAATAATGCAGAACAAGTTATTAAGAAATAAAAGAGAGAAAAGGGTAGAAGAAGAACACACAAAGAATTACGTGGTTCGGCAACTTGCCTACGTCCACGGCTGATCAAGATCAGACTCTTCTCTTATTATGAATCACAAGGCAACCACAAAGTATGCCTATTACAAGAAAGATCACAAAGAAAACTCTCTCTTACTCTCTAGGGATTTTCTCTCACAAAGAACCACTAAAAATTATCACTAAGATTATTGTTGATCACCAAGATCTCACAAAGATTACTCTCGATCACAAAGATATGTTTACAAGCCAAATGATAGCCTTTATATAGGCATTGGGACGTCCTAAGTTTTTCCTATACGTGGGGGAGTCGTATTAGGGAGTCCTGTAACAAGTGGGAGCCGAAATTATGAAGTTTTCTAATTTCGAGATACTGTTCCCACATCCAGCGTTGCAGCGTTGGAATCTCATCGCTACAGCGCTGGCGTGCTTCTGCTGAGCACTGTGGCCATGGCTTCCTGGCGCCGCGGCACTGAGGTTTTGTTCTAGGCGCCACGGCGCCTACTCCTGGTCGTCGCGGCGCTGGTCGCCTGGTGCACCCTTCTTCATTTTTTGCCTCCTTTCGCATCTGTCTTCGATCCATGCGCACCTTACGCACTTGGATTGATCCCCAAATCATTTTCCAATAATTTTTAATCAATATTCTCACAAATCCCCTCCTTGATTCAAAATCATTCACAAAGTAACTCGATCTCTCATTTTCGCATCTTCGGTCACCCTCACAAAGTAGTGACTCCGGTTAAGTCTTTGCATAGGACGAACTTAACCGAGGGCAGTGGCTTAGTCAACATATCAGCAGGGTTTTTAGATGACGTTATCTTTGTCAGACTAACTTCACCACTTTGGACAATCTCGCGAATGTAATGGAGCCTCACATCAATGTGTTTCGACCTTTCATGGAATACTTGATGCTTGCTTAGGTGTATGACACTCTGATTGTCACAGTATACACTGGTGTTTACATCTTTACGAGCCAATATCTCCGCGCATATGCCTTTTAACCACATAGCCTCCTTTATAGCTTCACCAACAGCTATATACTCTGCCTCTGTGGTAGAAAGTGCAACCACATGTTGTAGAACTGATCTCCAACGTACACTAAACCCAAACACTGTGAATACGTAGCCCGTCAACGATCTTCTCTTGTCAAGATCACCTGCATAATCTGAGTCTACGTACCCTCTTACCATTTCATTGTTGTCCTCGTCCCTCTTATACACTAACCCGTGATTCAACGTTCTCTTGAGATATCTCAGAATCTACTTTACTGCAAGCCAGTGATCTTTACCCGGATTCGCCATGTATCTACTCACCACACTCACAGCCTGTGCTATATCTGGTCTTGTGTAAACCATTGCATACATGATGCTCCCCACAGCGCTTGCATATGGTACTTTGCTCATCTGCAGTTTCTCATCCTCGGATATTGGCGACTGTGCTGCTGACAGTCTGAAATGCATGGCCAAAGGAGTAGACAGCCTTCGCATTTGACATACCAAACTTCTCCAGAATTTTGACTACATATCGCTGTTGGGACAAGAAGATAACATCTCTTCTTTTCCTCACAATGTCCATACCCAAAATTCTCTTCGCTGCTTCTAAATCCATCATTTAAAACTCACCACTTAACTGCTTCTTGAGCTTCTGTATTTCTTCCATATTCTTGCATGCGATCAACATATCATCGATGTATAGAAGCAAATACATCATCCCACAACTCATGTTCTTGAAGTACACGCATCCATCATATTTGCTCCTACTAAAATCACAAGCCATCATAAACTCATCAAATCTCCTATACCACTGTCTAGGTGATTGCTTTAACCCGTATAATGACTTCTTTAGCAAACAAGCATGATCTTCTTTACCGGGCTCCTCGAACCCTTGCGGCTGTGCCATGTATATTGTTTCTTCAAGCTCTCTATGTAGAAAAGCTATCTTTACATCCATCTGCTCTAGATGTAAATCAAGGTTTGCACACATAGCTAATAAAATCCTAATAGATATGTGCTTGACAACTGGAGAGAATATCTCATGAAAATCGACTCCCTCTCTTTGAGTAAAATCTTGTGCTACTAACCTAGCCTTAAATCTCGTAGGCTCAATCTCCGGTATCCCCTTATTTACCTTATACACCCACTTACACCCGACTAGCTTCTTTTGAGGTCTCTTCACCAACTTCCAGGTATTGTTCTTCCTAAGAGAACAAATTTCTTCTTCCATAGCCTGTTGTCATTCTTTCTTGTTTTTACTCTTCATAGCCTCACCATATGTCCTAGGCTCATCATACTCAAAAGTGTAAGCAGAATTAAAGGCGTGAGCAACTAAGTATGCTTGTGCATACCTGACTGGTGGGTTAATCATTCTCCTTAGCCTGTCTCTAGCAAGCTGGTACTCTTCAAGTTCCAACTCAGGAGTTCTAGTCTTCTTTTGGGTGGACTTGGAGGAATTTGTCGGTGTTCTTGGTTCATCTTCAAGGATCTCTTCGTTGAAGTGTTGATCTATGGGCATATCAGATCCATGTTCAGGCTCTACTTCAACTTCTATTGACTCTGGTGTTGAGTCTTTCTTGGGCACATGTTCTTCTTTCTCATCTTCTTGGGAGGTTTTTAGCATCGTCATCTCATCGAAAGTCACGTCATGGCTTATGATACTCCTTGTTGGTGTCAAGTCTTTACACCACACTTTGTATCCTTTTACTCTTTCAGGATATCCTATGAATACCCCTTTGATAGCTCTAGGTTCCAACTTCCCCTTCTTAGCATGTACAAAGGCAGGGCAACCAAATATTCTAAGATGGTCATACTTCAGAGGATTGCCAGACCATTTCTCTTCTGGCGTCTTGAAGTCAATTGCTGAGGAGGGACTTCTGTTTATCAAGTAAGCAGCAGTCACTACAGCTTCTCCCCAGAATGTCTTGGACATCTTCGCATTGATAAGCATACATCTAACCCTTTCAAGTAGGGTCATGTTCATCCTCTCAGCTACCTCATTCTGTTGCAGTGTTGATTTTACTGTTCTATGCCTTGCAATCCCATGCTTGGCACAAAACCCATTAAACTCTCTGTTGCAAAACTCGAGGTCATTGTCAGTCCTAAGCCTCTTTACCCTTTTGCCAGTCTGATTTTCAACAAGAACCTTCCAAGTCTTGAATATTTCAAAGGCTTGATCCTTGCTCTTCAACACATAGACCCACAGCTTCCTCGAATAGTCATCAATCAAGCTGAGAAAATACCTGGCACCACCATGAGTAGTTGTCTGAGCTGGTCCCCAAAGATCCGAGTGTATGTAGTCAAGAGTCCCCTTAGTCTTGTGCTCGCCGGTACTAAACTCACTCTATGTGCTTTCCCTAGCACACAATGCTCACAAAACTCTCAGGGTTGAAACTTATCCTCTCCAAAGGCCTTTTGGCTATATAACTCCTTTAAGTTTCTCTCGCCTAGGTGTGCCAATCTAAAATGTCATAACTTGGTTTGCATACTCTCATCATCTACAGAGAATAGTGCAAAATCACTCACGACTTCACCCTTAAGCACATAAACACCTTTGTGCTTCTCTCCTCTCATCACCACCATGGAACCTCTCAAAACTCTTAAAATTCCTCTGTCGATCCTGATGGAACACCCATTCTGGTCTAACGTCCCTAGTGAGATCAAGTTTATATTCAAGTCAGGAACATACCTAACATCTGTCAACTCTCTTACTCGCTCATCATGTAGCCTAAGTTTAACACTATCAATTCCCATCATCTGACATGCAACGTCATTACCCATTAAGACCTTACCACCACTAATGGGCTAGAAATTTGTAAACCAGGACTTATGCGGGCATATGTGAAAAGTACAACCAGAATCAAGAATCCATTGGTCAGAGTTCTTACCATCAGTAGCGACTAGTGTCTCTGCGCTGTCATAGCTATCATTATAGGCAAGTGCAGCATCCGCTTTCTTCTTATCCTGTGCTTTCTTCTCAGGACAGTCCTTTATGAAGTGCCCCTCTTTCTTGCAGCAATAACACTTCCTAGGAGTCCTAGACTTCGACCTTGAGCCTTTTTTCTTCCCATCTCTATATGAGGGTCTTCCTCTTACAGATAAACTTTTTGCATTGCCCTCAGCCTACTTTCCTAATAACTTTGAGTTTAATGATGATTTCACATCACTCATCGTTAAACTTTCTCTGCCGTAGAATAGCGTATCAACAAAACTCTCATAACTCTTGGGGAGTGAACTCAACAAAATAATTGCACTATCTTCATCTTCTATCTTGATGTTGATAGACTCAAGATCAAGGATGATCTTATTGAAGGCGTCTATATCATCTTTCATCGGCGTCCCCTCTGACATGGACAGCTGATACAGCTTCTTCTTTATATGTAGTCTGTTAGCCAACGATTTCCTCATATAAAGAGAGTCAAGCTTCTTCCAAAGATTTATTACCGTCGTCTCACCTGCTACTTCCCTTAATACTTCATCGCTCAATGACAGAACGATTGTGTTATGAGCTCTTTCTTGAATGTCTCTTCTTTCTGCTTCTGTTCTAGATGACTCTGGCATCTTCTCTTCATCATTAAATGGAGCTGCAGTCTCCTCTAATGCCGAACCAAGTCTTTGGCTCACCAACAACGCCTTAACCTTCATCTTCCACAGATGGAAGTCATTCGTACTGTTGAATTCTTCCACCTCATACTTAGGTGTGGCCATGTATACTCAGAACCAAAGCTCTGATACCAATTTGTTGAAGCGAAAGCACACAAATAAGCTAAACAATTCACCCAAGTAATATAATAATGCAGAACAAGTTATTAAGAAATAAAAGAGAGAAAGGGGTAGAAGAAGAACACACAAAGAATTACGTGGTTCGGCAACTTGCCTACGTCCACGGCTGATCAAGATCACACTCTTCTCTTATTATGAATCACAAGGCAACCACAAAATATGCCTATTATAAGAAAGATCACAAAGAAAACTCTATCTTGCTCTCTAGGGATTTTCTCTCATAAAGAACCACTAAGAACTATCACTAAGATTATTGTTGATCACTAAGATCTCACTAAGATCACAAAGATCACTCTTGATCACAAAAACCACTCTTGATCACAAAAATCACTCTTGATCACAAAGATTTGTTTACAAGCCAATTGATAGCCTTTATATAGGCCTTGGGACGTCCTAAGTTTTCCCTATATGTGTGGGAGTCATATTAGGGAGTCCTGGAACAAGTGGGAGACGAAATTAGGAAGTTTCCTAATTTCGGGATACTGTTCCCGTATCCAGCGCTGGCGCGCTTCAGCTGAGCGCTGCGGCGCTGGCTTCCTGGTGCCGCGGCACTGAGGTTCTGTTCTGGGCGCCGCGGTGCCCACTCCTGGTCGCCGCGGCGCTGGTCGTCTGGTGCACCCTTCTTCGTTTTTTGCCTCCTTTCGCGTCCGTCTTCATTCCGTGTGCACCCTACATACTTAACTTGCTCCCCAAATTATATTTCAATAACTTTTAATTAATATTTTCATAATATATTATAATTATTAATTTTTTATAAAAAAAAATTCAACAACTTCAAAAAAAAAATGACAAGTTTATTTAGTGATAGTAAATTATTGCTTATACAGCAGCCTTTTGTTTCCTTTTCTAATGGACAATATTTCACTATTTTATCTTTTTCTACCGCCAACGTCAGAATTAAGCGAGGGAGTAAAATAATTGACTCATTGGCCTCGCGATTTTAAGGCCCCCAAGCCCTGCAAAGATTTTGACTTTTTGAATAAGAATTTTATGCTGTGATCTATGTTAATTTTTTATTTTAACAATTTAACATTTTAACTCCTTGACTTTTTAATTTAAGCAGATTCTGACTGAGTTTGAATTTCTCTAGGTATACATGCATATATATATATATATATATATATATATTAATCTACAATGCTATAAGTCAACTCGGTGTATCCAGTGAATTGTTTTAGGGTTAGGCCATCTGTTATATTTTAATTATGTAAATTTTAAATATATATAAATTAGTAAATAATATTATTTAATAAATTAATTTTTTTATCAATACAAATATTTAGGCCATAACAAATAATATTAGAGCAGATCTAAATTTTTATTTGCATATACACCTCTAAAATCGTCCCAATATAAATTACCATATAAAAAATGAGTTCTGAAAATCTTATATTTTAAACTTTAATAAAAGTTATTGCATGAATAATGGAACCCTAAATTAAGGGACGAGCAATATGAACGAAGTTGACCATTAAGTTTGAGTCAGACCATAAAAAGGGTATTATGTGATTAGGTGAGGGGAGAATGTCACATTCCACATTAAATAAATATTTGGTAGATCTTGAATATATTTGAGCAGGTAAGTAGCATTATTTAACTGATTAGTCTTTTGGATCAATACAAGTGCACGGCCCATGATCTGTAACAACCCCTCCCCCAAATTTTTTAAACTTAGCGATGATTTTTTTAAAAAATTTACTTTCTATAATAGATATTTTTATTATTTGACCCTCTCAAAATTTCAAGTTTAATACTAAGATCACCTATATTATTAAACTCTAATATAATATAACTTTTAATTTTAACATTTAGCCCTCCTTTCATCTTAATTTCTATTTTCGCCTTTAGATGTATCCAAATTTGATTTCATCGTTTACTTATTGAAGTTAAACACATTTGGCAAATAAGGTGTATGAGTATTGAAGATAATACCAATAGAAAAAAATTAATTGAGCTAAGAAGAATATAAATATAGTAATATTATATTTTTTAAATGATATTCTAAATTTTTTTACTTTCAATTGAGATATCAAGTAATTATTGAATAAGGGTGGACACGATTCGATTCAGTTTAGTTTTTAAAAAATCAGATTGAACTGAATAAATTTAAATTTTTTTAAATATGAATCGAATCGAAAAAAATTTATAGTATAACCAAACCGAACCGAACGACTCGGTCTCCAAATGTTGGGCTAAGTTTTGAAATTAATGAGCTTTTGAAATTGAGTATTTATTTAAGTTCATTTTAGTTTGTACGTTTATATATTTAACGAATAATTTTGTATTAGGCCGAAGCTAAGTTATTAAATCGAACATAATTTATATCAAATAATAAAATTCTAAAAAATAATCACTCAAATTACATATTAACTCCAAGGCAATACACTAAATTGATTACAAACCATAAATAGTAATTTTAAAAGCTATAAAGATTACAAAAAATGTACAACTTAAAATATAAAAATATTTAAAAAAATAAACACAAGCCTTCGTAAGTTCAGAGTCCTTTAATTGAATTTGTCACACTCCATCTTCCAAAATTACAATAAAATCTATATAATAAAAGAAAAAGAATAATATGTAAATAATTTAAATTATCTCTTACATTTATATTATAACATATAAAAATAAAATAATATTAAGTATTAACTAATAACAATCAGTTCTCATTCAAAGTCTATATGCTCCTCTATTATTTTTGTTGGTTTTACAAATTTTACATTATATAAAGAACATATTAATATATGAAATTATACTTTTTTTTTGAAATAAATATAAGAAATAAACTTAATAATTAAAATTTACAAACAACTTTTAAAATTTTTCTAAAAAGCAACAATTTGTCAACATCTCACTTTTGTCAACAACCCATTCAACTTTTGGGTTTCTAATATTTTATGGGTTAATATAAAGCAAAGAAGACAAATTCAATGCCCAAAAAAGTTGAAAATATTATTTTTTAATATCCCACACGATCGTCATTATTATTATTATTATTCCATATATATATAGTTTCAAATCAAAATGGTGCAATATGAAAGTTATTTATTATTTGTTACATATAATATGCATCTTAATTATTGAGGGAAAATTATATTGTTTAGATTAGAACACTTGTTCTTGAACTTCTCAGAATATTCAACTTTTCAAACAACTTTTGCTGCCTAAGATGCAATAGAGAAGAAGAATTTCAAAATAATGATCATTTGATCTTTAAATCTCCAAATGAAAAAAATAAAAAAAAAATGATAATCACTTTTACAATTACAACTCATTCTATTCGGTCCTATAACATTCTTTCCGAATCAACAATAAGTACTATAAAAAAAAGTTGTAGCAAGCACAATGACACATGTAAAGAAGCACAAACACAAACTTACCCTTATGCCATGGCCATACAATTTGCAAAGATAGTAAGTCATTTCAATCGAAATAGTTCATGCCAATAATTCTAAAATAGCATGTAATTAGTTTATGAGAAGTTAGTTTAACGATTCTGTAATTTATTTTTTTAAATTTGAAATATATTATATTATAATAAAATTATTATATAATGGAAGAAGAAAACTAAAAGAGGGAGAAATTATCGGTGATCAATAGTGGTCGGCAACATTTCAATTTTCCCTTCAACAGTTGAAGTTTCAACTTTTATATTTGTGTTGTGTCAAATATGAATGAGAGAGAAGAGGAGAGGTGAGAGATGAGATTGTTGAATAAAAGTGAAAAAAAGCAAAATTTTAAAAATATGCTTGTACAGTTAGGATAAATATTTTATATGCCAATATTTTCTTACAATCAATCTCACAATAAATTTGTTTTGAAATTAATATAATTATGCTATGTGTTGATATATAAAATAAATATTAAAAAAATTAATTTAACCTTCGATTTGATTTTTACTTCTGTTTGATTTTTATAATATGAAATTAAATTGAATTAAAAAATTTTAAAAATTGGTATCAAAATAATTGTACAAACATTTTTTAGACATTAGAACCAAATCGATCGATTTAATTTGGTTAGATTTTTTTAGGAATCAATTTTTTTTCCAACCCTATTATTTTAAAATTTTAAAATTACTTATTAAATCAATTTTTTTTCCAACTCTATTATTTTAAAATTTTAAAATTATTTATTAAAATATTTGACTATTAATAATTATTTGATATATTATTTAAGATGAAAAAAATTAAAATATTATTTAAAAATATAACATTATTTGTATAGGAAAGAAAAGGAACGATTGAAAATATCCACATAACACATTACATAAAATAAACCCAAAAAAAAAACAGAGGATTAATTGATATTTAAGTTTTTAAGATATAGTCTGCCAATCGCTAACTCAATTTGTCAAAATTGCCACATTTTTATCGATATCCTCGACAATTCAACTCTTCATTGCCACAAAAATACAGTCTAAGAAGCTCTCTTTCGCGTCATCCAACAATGCTTGAAATTTTTCTTTCTATTCTGCTCGATAGTTTCGCCGGAATGACGTATGCGCAAAAGCAATTCCTTATAATTTAGAAAAAAGAACTTAAAGTACTTTGTGACTGTTTATTTTTTATTCTATATACATATATGGGTAGCATGTCAATTTTATACTATTGAATTATTGAATTGTTAAGATCAATGTTAAAAAATTTATAATTTTAAGTCAAAAATTATATGTATATATAATGAAATTATATTTGATATTATTCGATATAAAAATTTTAATATTTACTTAGAACATTTGTTTATTAAATAGGTGTTTAAAGTAAAAATATTATTATTATTTATACTAAGAAGAACTATTAGTTTAATTCCGTAAATTTAGTTGAATTACTTATTCGGTTCTTATATATATTTTTTAAATACCTCGTTTTATACCTATTGTTGAAAAACAACATTTATACTGCACTTATGAGGGAAGTAAGATAAATTTGTATGTATTATTATGACAAATAATCTTATATTTATTGAATTTATCTTGATACTCTAAAAAAGTACACTTCACATTTTATTTTATTTTTAAAAAATATAGACTGACTGAGATACTTTAAACACTCATAGTTTAATACATATTTTAATTAAAAAAATACTCTAATAAGTTTATCATTAAACGTAAAAATTATTAGTTTAGTCTCAAAAATTGAGTTGAATTACTTCGTTAGTCTTACATTTTAAAGAGAAAATGTCATTTTGATTCTTAATTTTATAAATATATATTAACTTAGTTATCACTTTTCAATATATATCATATTAATCCTTATAAGAATATTTTTTGTAATTTTTTTATTATCATTTTCGTCCTTAAACAACTATAATTATCATCTCTATAATAACTAACATTATATGTATTGAGAAGGTGAGAACTAAATTAGTATATATCTAAAAAATACGAATCAAAATAATATTTTTCTTTGGAAATTTTTTACAAATAACTCCTTTATTTTTTATTATAATATTTTAATCAACTTAAAATCAATATATTTTATTAACAAAAAATATACATTTTGGACACATTTGCCCATTTTTCCTATTAACCTTTCTCTCATCCAAAAATCACCCAAAAAAATCAAAATTTGTTAGATCGGAAATTTTGAAGTTATCATTGCATAGATCGGAGCTTGTACAATATATTTCTCACTTCAAACAAAGAAAATGGCCGAATTTTGGTGAGTTTTGTTTAATTTTTAAAAAATTTAAATTTATTTATAAAATTATTAGAATTTGTATTTAAAGCTAAAAAAAGATAAAATAATTGAATTTTATGTGAAAAATGGGTTTGAATGGTGTAAGAAACGTTGAAAATGGGCAAAAAAATCGTGATTTTTGGGTCATATTCGCGATGCAGACGGCGGCGGCCACCGTTGCCAATCTCGGGGCCATCTCGGGCTCGAATGGCCCCGCGATGCGCCTTAAGGGCGCATCGCGGGGCGCGCAACGCGGACCTGAGATAGCCCCGCGATGCGCCCTTAGGGCGCATCGCGTGCAGCATCGCGGACGTCCGCGATGCCGCAAAATTCGCGCCACGTGACTCCTGTATGAGATGCCACGTGGCGTGAATTTTTTTTTGGTTTTTTTAATTAATTAAATATATATTAATAAAATTACATTAATAGAATTTAGATAAATGTAATTTTATTTAAATTAAATAAATGAAAAGTTTTCATAAATTCTATTTAGAAGGAATTGATCTAATAGATGGAAAAAATTGCTTCAATGACTCATTAATTTTAGTTTGTAACATTTTTTATTATTATTGTGAGTACCTTATGTAATTATAATTATATATGATTATTTTGATTTTAATATATAATTAATGTTGATTAATATTAATATGTTAGTAAATTAATTATTAAGTTTGGTTTGATTTTATTATAATATGTTAATTAATATGTTAGTAATTAATTATTTTAATGTATTATGATTTTTATGTATGTTAAATTAATTGTTTATGTAAATAATATTTCTCTGATTATTATTTTTCTTAATATTAATATATTTTGTTTATTTGTTTTTATTGTTACAGGAAATAGAACGTATCGAAATAATATAGAATTCTAGAGCATATGTTTTTTCGTGCATCAGTGACGGCTTATGCTAAGATGTGGGGTCTAAATTGCATTAAAGATAAACTGACAACAAATCAGAAAATATTATTTAGGCAGACGTGTATGGGGCATTTCTTATATATGTCAGAGTTGACATTCTCTGGTATTTTGGTGCATGAGTTATTGTTGCGTGAGGTGCATACCTCTAATGTAGAAGATGAGATGTGGTTTTACATAGGGAGGAAACACATCCGTTTTAGCCGACAGGAGTTTGTACTAATCACTGGACTACAAATGCGAGATTACCCTCCCGCCCAGCAGCTGCATAGGAAATTGGGCACTCGATTATGGGATACATATTTTTCTGGGGTAAAGAAATTATCTTACATATTTCTTGATCAATGGTACGCATGTCTAAATTTGGAGAAAATGGACGATGCAGATGCAGTAAAGTTGAGTTTATTTTATTTTGTGCATCGTGTTTTGATTCCACGTGACGAGCGTAGTGGAATTCAAAATTTTGTTCTATGTTTAGTGGATGACCTTGATGAGTTTAATAAGTATCCATGGGGCAATATTGCATGGACCGTGCTTCATAACTCACTTAAGAAGGCTGCATTCCAAAAACTTGAAAAAATAAAAAGGAAAGGGTTTGCACAGAAGAAGATTGAGAGTTACAACGTATATGGCTTTTCGCACGCATTTCTGGTACGCCATAATTTTCTTATACTTAACTTTTTGATCTTAATTATATATTTTGTTTGTATACGTCAAACTTATATTTTAAATATAATTATATTAGGTATGGATTTTCGAGGCAATTCCAGTGTGCGGAGAGATTTTTGGTTATCATAATGGTAATCGCTTCCCTCGTATTTTGAATTGGACGACTCGAGGGACTCCATTGTTCGATGAGGTTCAGGATACAATGTTAGCAAATGATTTGGTATGTGTTGATATGAATGAAAAATATATATATTGGTTTATAACTTTTATTTTGTTTTAAGCGTAACTTAATATGGTTGGTTGATTTATAGGTTCTTTCGGTACATTGTAAATTAGTACCAAAAGACCATGAGAAGAGAGAGGCAATTGTGCGCCTGGCTAGACGTGTAGGCATTCCAAGCGAAAGTTATGCTGGGGACTTACCAAATATGTCTGATTTCAGCGAGAGCAAGCGCCCCAAGACCTATGCCCATTTTAGCGACCCTAACGATGAAATGTCAGCACCAGTGGCAGGAGTAACGGTATATTACTTATTTACGTGATTAACTAAAGAGAAATTTTAATATATTTCTAATATTTCTAAATAAGTCATTAACTATGGTTATGTTTCTTGTAGTCTGAACATAGTGCATCTGCAGACCATGGCGTAACACATCATATTGAGCAGCTGCGGGAGGAGATGATTAAGAGATTTGAGCATACTGAAGCTGCGCAATCTGCACTTCTAAAAAGAATGGACAAGGATATAGATGAAATTTTAACAAGTGTTAATCAACTCCGGACCGATCTTACACAGCAGATGCAGCAAATGATGATGTGGTTTAGGCAGTCATGCTCATTCTAACAGAACGAAAGCCATAATATGGTAAGCAAAATAAATTTTAAACACAATTATTTTTTTCATTACCTAAATTGCAGTTTTATTTATTTTAATATATACATATATTGTAGTATGGAGAGAACACACCAGCAGGCTGTCAATATGATTTTCAGACCCCCAGCTACTGGTCATGATATATTGCCCCAGCCACTGATTGACAGTCCTGCAAGTGTTGAGATCTTGCTTGTCCTGCATAAGGGAGTAAGTCAATTTGGGAGACAGTATAGGCCTGCATGGTATTTGCACACCCCATATACAAATCCATTTCCACAAAGGATACACGAGAAGAAGAAATTTGAAATTGAAGTGCAACCTCAAGCAGACATGAATCCGTTGCAGCAAATAGACTCGACTATCATGGTTGAGTTTCAGGCTTGGATAGACAGGGATGAGGGTGTAGTCAGCTTACCTGGGCTAGAATCTAACCCGACATGGTTTCGGGAATTGCTACACAGCTTGCTGGATGACTTTGTAAGTAAATTATTGAATAATTATCTCATTTTATTTTTTTCTAAATTTACAGACTCACTTGACGGTTATTGTTTCTAAATGCAGCATAATGAGTATTTGAAGGTGATTCGGCTTAGGCAATACGGTTGCACTAATGCATTGCCTCAATTGTCCACTTCTGTGGATTCGTACTTCTTTGTGAGTGATGAATTAAATTATTTATATTTTGTTATTTCAATTTTATTGATTATTCGATGGCCCTGCATTTGTAGGAGTCTTTTAAACTCCTTTATGAGCAGCACAAAAATGACATGACTGCATTGTATGGAGTGATGAAGTGATGGCATATGCTCAAGGCGCTAAAGAAAATTTACTCGGTGCACGTATGTGAATTGAGGTTGATAAGGTAAATATTGTTATTTTTGTTTATAACTTGTAGTACTATTTTGTGTGAATGTTGTTATTTTGTTTATAACTTGTAGTACTATTTCTAAGACTTATTTGAATTTTATGTAGGTTTATATTCCTGTCTGTTGTGATATGGTGTGTGTGATGTGTATAGATGTATATAATTTCAAAAATTAAATACGCAACGAAAGTATTCATACATATTAAATAATATGTAACATATTCAAGCATGTATAATCATTCAAGTACATATATATCTCATATATATATATATTTCATGCATGATATAAAATAAATAACAAATAAATAACCTACCCGGATATGAAGGTAGCTTTACAATTCTTCAAGAACTCCAAGCTTCAAGTTGTTGAGCTCATCTTGAAGTGTTCTCTTGCACAATTCTAGTTCACAACTAAATCCGGTGGGATTGTGAAGCTAGAATGGCAGCCTTAAATTTCCAGCAAATTATTGTTTTAACACTTAAAACAATTTGTCCTTGTGAATGATTACTACCAAGAGATGAGAAGAATTAGGTATTTTCTATAGTTCTTTACAACTCTATATGTTGTACCTTGGTAAGTCTTTGCATTTTCTCTCAACACTTTGAGAAAAACACTTAGGAAAAGCTCTCAATTCTCTCTCCTTTCTCCTAGAACGAATTTCACTCTTTCTTGCACATATTGGACTCTTTCAATTCTTACTTAAGTGCAAAGAATGATTTCTCTTAGTGCTCCACCACCACTTAACCATGTTTGCCATTACAAATATTAATCTATCATATTTTTCACTCACTAATTTGATTCAACCAATTGAATCAATTTCTAGATAGTAAATGGCATTTAATCAATGTTAAGTGGTTTTACCACTTCCTTAGTGCATCATTTAAGAATTACTAAGTGGTAAACTTTCCTTATTATTAATAACAAGTGCATTCTCCATTAGTAAATGGTGTTTGCCACTTATTCCAATTAATAATAATAATTTGATTAATATATAAAATATTAATAATTCAAAACTATTTTGAATATTTACATTTACCATATATGTATTTACCAAGTAAGGTAAATAGGTAAATAGATGGTAAATTATTTACAGAGCAAGATTATGTCACTTGTCAAATTCGTATTGGTTAACAACTCTTGTAAACCAATAATGTATTTTCTTTCAAATTATTGACAAGTGAATAATAAAAGGAACCTTGAATTATTTTTCATTTTGCTGGAAATTGTTGGATCAATTGTTCAATCCAATTCGCTGCCCCAGTGCACAACGAGTACACTTTATATTGTGAGACTCTCTAGGTCCATGCTCGATTTGTCATATGAAACTATTTCCCACGTCTGTGAACAATGTCCCACATACATGTTACAGATATTACAAAACGGCGCATTAGACCATACAAGTTGAGGTTATAACATATTCGTATAATCCTTCCATCATAAATATCCTAGAAGAGCGGAGATATAGATCAACACCGTCAAGTCTCCATGTGCTCAACCATAAACTTATCTCTAGATTTGTATTTCAATAAATAATATCCGTAAACACTTTTACGATATTATTTTTCCGAGAATAAAATTAATTCTTGGATATGTCTGCTTATGGCCATAAGACTTTCTAAAATACAACCTTGGAGTTTCAGGATATTTTACTCACCCAATTGAGTTGATGGATTCCATATCTGTACACACCGGACTTCATGAGCATCAGACCATACCCAGCGACACCCAGCGGTCAGACCATAAAAGGTATCTGACATGTGTGGAACCAAAGTATGATGGATCACTCACAAGTCCACCGTGGCACTCAGGTCTAAGGACCACGAATACTACTCAACTCAAAAGATCCTCCATTGACGGCTTTATAGGATGTCTATTGGAGATCTTTGTGAGTCTGTTCAATATTCAGTCTTTACTGAATACTTGTATCTCTATACGAGTTTCCACTAAACTCATGTTCTGCTAAGACTAACCATCTGGACGATCCAGATATAGACATACACTGATCTATATTTATTAAGGTCTTCACTAACAAACTCGCATTAGTGAAGATAGATCAGGAACATTAAGTTTAAAAACATATTTGCATAACAACATTTCTTAGCACCATTTGCAACTGATTGCAACTACGTCATTACTAATATATTCTTAGATCTTTGTCCCATTTCAGACAAGGCTCTAACTCTTTAGATTTTGCTAACTCTTATAACCTGATAACTCTTATCAGTGCTATCTTTTAGCATTTATATATTTTAGCATTACTAACTCTTAGTTCTGATCTAAACCCCTTTAGATCAGATTTGAACTCTTTCAGATCATACAATGTCTAAAACGTTACAAGCATCTTACCATATTTGTATATAAAATAATTAGTGATATATTGAAATCATAATTGTATAAACATACATCAAATATTTATACACAAAAGGGATGACGCGTAAGCACAAATCCCAACAACTCTCACTTGCTTTAGTGCCATTCACGATGGTATCTTATACCCATTGACTCCACATGTCTTTCAAATATTTTTGGAGTTAAGGCCTTAGTAAGTCGGTCTGCTACATTATTCATAGAGTCTACTCTACGAACTATTACATCTCCTCTAGCCAAGATTTCTCTTATGATATGGTATTTTCTTTCCACATGCTTAGACTTTTGGTATGCTCTTGGCTCTTTTGCTTGTGCAATGGCTCCATTGTTATCGCAGAACAATGGTATAGGATCCATTGAACTCAGAACTATTCCAAGTTCAGCGATAAACTTGCGTATCCAAACCGCTTCTTTTGTTGCTTCTGATGCTGCAATATATTCTGCCTCTGTTGTGGAATCAGCGGTTGATGACTGTTTGTTACTCTTCCAACTGACTGCAGCACCATTGAGAATGAATACATATCAAGATGTAGACTTACAGCCATCCAATGGCCTTCGCCTAGATCAGACTGATAGCGGCTTGTAACACTTACAGCCTTACTGATATCAGGTCTCATACACATCATGGCATACATCAGACTTCCCACAGTTGATGCATAAGGTATACTAGACATTCTAACCTTTTCATCTTCACTCTGAGGACATATTTTCCTCGAAAGATGAATGTCATGTCTAAAAGGTATGTTAACTGTTTTACAGTTACTGAAACTATACCTTTCTAAGACATTATCAATGTACGATGATTGGGAGAGTCCTATAAAGCTTTATACCTAGTATATAGGAAGCCTCTCCCAAATCCTTCATGGAGAAATTCTTACTTAGGTAACTTTTGACTGATTGCAACATACCAATATCGTTTCCGATAATGAGTATGTCATCCACATATAGAACCAAGAAGACTACCATACTCCCACTGTTCTTTTTATACACACATGATTCTTCTTCGTTCTTGATGAAACCAGACCCTCTGATTACCTCATCAAAACGAAGATTCCAGCTTCGGAAAGCTTGCTTAAGTCCATAGATAGACTTCTTCAATTTACATACTAGACCAGAAGTTTGGTTGGATGTAAAACCTTTGGGTTGTTCCATATAGATTTCTTCCTCAAGATATCCATTTAGGAACGCTGTTTTCACATCCATTTGCCAAATTTCATAGTCATAATACGCAGCAATTGCTAGTAAAATCCGAATTGACTTAAGCATCGCTACTGGTGATAAGGTTTCCTCATAGTCAATCCCAGATCGTTGAGTATAACCTTTCGCCACCAATCGGGCTTTGAAAGTCTCCACTTTCCCATCGAGCCCATGCTTCCGCTTGTAAATCAATTTACAACCGATAGGAACAATTCCTTTGGGAAGCTCAACCAAGTCCCAGACTTGATTGTGATGCATAGAGTCAATTTCAGATTTCATGGCCTCTTGCCATTTTCCCGAATCGATTTCCAACATCGCCTCTTTGTAAGTTAAAGGATCCTTTTCTTCAATCAAGAAAACATCAAGAGCACCTTTAGATATGGAACCATACCTTTCAGGTGGCCTTGATATCCTTTCTGACTTACGTGGAGGGTGTGTCAAAGGTATTCTGCTTGATTGAGCCTGAAGTTTCATTGTTGGTTCATTTTTATTCTGATTGAGTTCATCTAACTCAATCTTTCTACAATCTCCATGATTCAGGAGAAACTCTTTCTCTAAAAAAGTGGCATAACGAGATACAAACACATTTCGTTCTTCTGGATCATAGAATTGGTATCCCATTGAATTTTTGGGATATCCAATGAACCTATACTTGTAACCTTTAGGTGTAAGTTTATCCTGTTGCGTAACTTTTACGTAAGCAGGACAACCCCAAATCTTAACATATTTAAGACTTGGTTTCCTTCCAGTCCATATCTCATGTGGAGTGGATGGAATGGCTTTTGATAGAACTTTATTCAATATATGAGCAGCAGTTTCTAGTGCATACCCCAATAGATATTCAGGGAGATCAGTGAAGCTCATCATCAATCGAACCATATCCAATAAAGTCCGATTCCTCCTCTCCGAAACACCATTGTGTTGTGGAGTACCTGGAGGACTATACTGAGCGAGAATCCCATTCTTTTTTAAATAATCTGAAAATTCACTGCTCATGTATTCACCCCCTCGATCTGATCTAAGACATTTGATATACATTCCGGTTTGTTTCTCTACTTCATTTCGAAACTCTTTGAACTTTTCAAAAGTTTCTAACTTGTGTTTGATAAGAAACACATATCCATATCGTGACAGATCATCGATGAAGATAACAAAGTATCAAAAACCACCCATCGCAGTGTGATTCATTGGACCACATACATCACTATGTATTAGTTCCAATAAATCAGTGGCACGGTGTCCAACACCAATAAATGGAGCCTTGGTCATTTTCCCTTGAATACAAGATTCACAAACTGGATATGATTCTATGGTCAGATCATGTATCTGATCATCCTTAACCAGACGAGATAGGCGTCTTACCCCTATATGACCTAATCTCATATGCCACAATTCTATATCATTTAAAGTTCTCGCACTATTTTTAGCATTCACTTGTACATTCATGACATTTCCTGTTGTATCTAATATGTAATGCCTATTTATCAACTGACATTCAGTTAACAAAACATTATCCAAATCATACAAGCATAAGGAACGATTCCTAACACGCATATGATATTCTTCATTGTCCAATACAGAAATTGAAATAATTTGCCGGATAATGTTTAGCACATAATAACAATTATTCAATACAACAATTTTATTACATTGAAGCATCAAATTGAAACATCCAATAGCCTCGACCTGTAGGAAATCTCCATTTCCAACACGAAGCTGTACTTCTCCTGGTTGTAACTTTCTAACTTCCTTCAGACTTTGCAACACATTGCAGATGTGAAAAGGACAAGCGGTACCTAATACCCAAACAAAGCTAGCATCAAATGCTAAGGAAATATCAATAAAAGGCAAGTGTATACCTGATGGTGTCTTCTTAATCATGGCAAGGTACTTTGGGCAGTTTCGCTTCCAATGCCCATCCTCACTGCAATGGAAACATTTTCCACTTACTTTGTTCTTTCGTGAGTGCTTGGATATGTATTGCTTTCGAGGACCCATTCTAGGTGCATGCATTACTTTCCGTTTATTCTTTCCTTTGGACTGCTTAGAAGTCCTTCGGGTAGATGATGAAATACCCTGAACATAGAGGACCGTGCCCCCTTTGTTCATGTCCTCTTGAGCAGTTATTAGCATGTTATGCAGTTCAGCATAAGTAGGAGTCAATCCTTGCATATTGTAATTCATTATGAACGGTGCAAATGACCCTGACAGTGATTGGAGAATCAAACTATTCCCCAATCCATTGCTCAGTATGAGATCCATGGTCTCCAGCCTCTCAATGTATGAAATCATTTTGAGGACATGAGGACTTACTGGACTGCCCTCGGGTAGTCTAGCTTGAAAAAGTGATTTGGCAACCCTATACATTTCAAATTGAGGTCGGTCACCAAATAACTCTTTTAGGTGGAGCATGATACTCCCAGCACTGTCCATGTGGACATGCTCCATTTGGAGCTCCGTAGACATAGACCCGAGAATGTACGATTTGACTTTCAAATCATCATCCAACCATTTCCGATATGTCTCCTTTTCTTCTGGGGAAGCATTATCAGAAATAGCTTGTGGCATGCGCTGATCAATAACATATCAAAGCTTTTCAGAATCTAGAACTATTCTGAGATTCATAAGCCAATCAGTATAATTTTCTGCACCTTTTAGTTGGTGCGCATCAAGGATGCGAGCTAAAGTGTTGTTTGAAGCCATTTGATCTTTACAAGACAAAAGAAAAAGATGTTAGCGGAATATTTCAATCACTAATAAATAATTTTTTAGATCATAGGTATAACAGTTATACAATTTTTAATCTAAAAACGCTCTCCCACTATTTTACGTAATCCCTTTAATCTCTCAAACGGGAAAACGATAGTTTAAGAATTTTTTAAACTATATAGTGAGAAGCGGATCCCTTTGGCATTTACTTTAGCCGCACACTATAGCGATCTAGGCTTTAGTAAACCCAAAAGGTAGACAACTTTTATCAATTGCATCTCATGCAACTCTTAACACTTGATCCTAAACACATCTTATCCGCACACTTTAGCGATCTAGGATAAGTGTATTCCAGATTTACTTATCAATCATTAAATATATGTTATTATTATTAACCGCACACTTTAGAGATCTAGGGTAATACTTTAACATATATTTATCACATCTAATGTTTAAACGGCATAGCCCATGTCACACCGATCAATCCCTCACACTTTAGCGATCTTGGAAAAGAATCGAAGTAACTTGTCTAATACCGTATTGATAGGACGGATCATATTTAACATTATCTCATAATGAAAAAAATATTACAATCTGATTAAGAGAGATTTTATTACATACTCATTTCATCCAAATGAATAATATAGATAATATATACAAAAAGAAATACGCAATCACAACTAACCCTCACCAATAGGGCTTTCATTGTGATTATCAGCGTATTTTAATGATCACATCATGTTATGACAACTATTGAAGTACATTACAGTAATAAAATAAGTCAAAACATGATAAATAAATAAATTTAAAAAAAAATTTCCAGAAACACTGATAAACGCTGCGGCGCTACAAACAGGCGCTGCAGCTTTCATAAAATTAATTCGGGCGCGGGGGCGCCCAGAAGTAAGAGCCGCGGCACTGGCCAAATAGCGGGCTGGCGCTGCAGCTCCATATATCCAGAGCCTCGGCATTGGCCATAAAATCAGCCGGCGCTGCAGCGCCCATATCCCAGCGCCTCAACGCTCAATTCCAGTATGTGGGAGACGCAGCGCTCATAGCCTGTCGCCGAGGCGCTGGCCAAAATTGCGCTGGCGCCGCAGCGACCTTAAGCTAGCGCCTCAGCACTGAATTCCAGTATGTGGGCGCCACAGCGCTCATAGACTGTCGCCGAGGCGCTGGCCAAAATTAGGCTGGCGCCGCAGCGACCTTAAGCTAGCGCCTCAGCGCTGGACACTATTACTGTGTCCGGTGCACTAAAATCAATTTTCTTCTGTTCCGGCACCCAAATCAACCGATTTAAAACATGATCAAATATCATATAAACAATTTTAAACATCAACATATTCAAGAATTCATAAAATATCAACATGTTCAATCTTAAACATCAACATGCTTGAAATCAAACATCATCATGTTGTTCATCAATATAACATCAACATAACTACAACAACATCAAACAGCAAACACCATATCAGCATGCTCTGATACCACTTGTTGTGATATGGTGTGTGTGATGTGTATAGATGTATATAATTTCAAAAATTAAATACGCAACGGAAGTATTCATACATATTAAACAATATGTAACATATTCAAGCATGTATGATCATTCAAGTACATATATATCTCATATATATATTTCATGCATGATATAAAATGAATAACAAATAAATAACCTACCCGGATATGAAGGTAGCTTTACAATTCTTCAAGAACTCCAAGCTTTAATTTGTTGAGCTCACCTTAAAGTGTTCTCTTGCAGAATTCTAGTTCACAACTAAATCCGGTGGGATTGTGAAGCTAGAATGGCAGCCTTGAATTTTCAGCAAATTGTTGTTTTAACACTTAAAACAATTTGTCCTTGTGAATGATTACTACCAAGAGATGAGAAGAATTAGGTGTTTTCTATAGTTCTTTACAACTCTATATGTTGTACCTTGGTAAGCCTTTGCATTTTTTCTCAACACTTTTAGAAAAATACTTAGGAAAAGCTCTCAATTCTCTCTCCTTTCTCCTAGAACGAATTTCACTCTTTCTTGCACACATTGAACTCTTTCAATTCTTACTTAAGTGCAAAGAATGATTTCTCTTAGTGCTCCACCACCACTTAACCATGTTTGTCATTACAAACATTAATCTATCATATTTTTCACTCACCAAATTGATTCAACCAATTGAATCAATTTCTAGAGAGTAAATGGCATTTAATCAATGTTAAGTGGTTTTACCACTTCCTTAGTGCATCATTTAAGAATTACTAAGTGGTAAACTTTCCTTATTATTAATAACAAGTGCATTCTCCATTAGTAAATGGTGTTTGCCACTTATTCCAATTAATAATAATAATTTGTTTAATACATAAAATATTAATAATTCAAAACTATTTTGAATATTTACATTTACCATATATGTATTTACCAAGTAAGGTAAATAGGTAAATACATGGTAAATTATTTACGGAGCAAGATTATGTCACTTGTCAAATTCGTATTGGTTAACAACTCTTGTAAACCAATAATGTATTTTCTTTCAAATTATTGACAAGTGAATAATAAAAGGAACCTTGAATTATTTTTCATTTTGCTGGAAATTGTTGGATCAATTGTTCAATCCAATTCGCTGCCCCAGTGCACAACGAGTACACTTTATATTGTAAGACTCTTTAGGTCCATGCCCGATTTGTCATATGAAACTATTTCACACGTCTGTGAACAATGTCCCACACACATGTTACAGATATTACAAAATGGCGCATTAGACCATACAAGTTGAGGTTATAACATATTCGTATAATCCTTCCATCATAAATATCCTAGAAGAGCGAAGATATAGATCAACACCGTCAAGTCTCCATGTGCTCAACCATAAACTTATCTCTAGATTTGTATTTCAATAAATAATATTCGTAAACACTTTTACGATATTATTTTTCCGAGAATAAAATTAATTCTTGGATATGTCTGCTTATGGCCATAAGACTTTCTGAAATACAACCTTGGAGTTTCAGGATATTTTACTTACCCAATTGAGTTGATGGATTCCATATCTGTACACACCGGACTTCATGAGCATCGGACCATACCCAGCGACACCCAGCGGTTAGACCATAAAAGGTATCTGACATGTGTGGAACCAAAGTATGATGGATCACTCACAAGTCCACCGTGGCACTCAGGTCTAAGGACCACGAATACTACTCAACTCGAAAGATCCTCCATTGACGGCTTTATAGGATGTCTATTGGAGATCTTTGTGAGTCTGTTCAATATTCAGCCCTTACTGAATACTTGTATCTCTATACAAGTTCTCACTAAACTCATGGTCTGCTAAGACTACCATCTGGACGATCCAGATATAGACATACACTGATCTATATTTATTAAGGTCTTCACTAACAGACCCGCATTAGTGAAGATAGATCAGAAACATTAAGTTTAAGAATATATTTGCATAACAACATTTCTTAGCACCATTTGCAACTGATTGCAACTACGACATTACTAATATATTCTTAGATCTTTGTCCCATTTCAGACAAGGCTCTAACTCTTTAGATTTTGCTAACTCTTATAACCTGATAACTCTTATCAGTGCTATCTTTTATCATTTATATATTTTAGCATTACTAACTCTTAGTTCTGATCTAAACTCCTTTAGATCAGATCTGAACTCTTTCAGATCATACAATGTTTAAAACGTTACAAGCATCTTACCATATTTGTATATAAAATAATTAGTGATATATTGAAATCATAATTGTATAAACATAAAGCAAATATTTATACACAAAAAGAATGGCACGTAAGTACAAATCCCAACACTGTCAACTACAATCAACAACATTGGGTAACGGCTGAGGTGGACATCTTGCATCGGCAAATATTGATCTACGATTCTAGCATCAAGGGATTTGTCGATGGCGTGATTGAGAATCATGTCCTGCCATTAGCTACGTTGTTACCCCGTTACCTAGATGCTTGTAGATTATATGAGCAACGACAAATTACACCTGACTTAACCCCTTTTCATGTAATTAGATTAAAGGATGGAGTGCCACAACAGACAATGAATAGTAGAGATTTTGGGGTTTATGTTTGTATGTTTATAGTGTTTTTGATATGTTGTCATCCCCTAGATTTTGGTCCTGAGCATGGGTCATTTGTTAGGACCAAAATGGCAACTGACTTATAGAAATTTGCAAAAAAATAGTGAAAGAAAATTAACTTTTGTATGTTTATAAAATTTTTTATGTATGTTTATAAAGATTGTAAAATGATGTTGATTGATTTGGGTAGGGACGGGAGGTCCCCTTTACAGCTAAGAGATGTGAGAAATATTTGAAGTGTATTTTCTGCAGGTTTATGAAATATTGATTTTGAGAAAAAATAGGGGAAACTCTATCCGTTTTAATCCAGAAATTTTAGAATACAATAAACTTATCAATTAAACGCAATCGTAAAAAAAAATGCAAATTAACTAGTCAAATAAAGCCCATAACTACATGACTTTAAAATACAAATATAACTCATAAAAAACACATCAACTACCATGTAATGGAATTGGGTTTCGACAAGTTTGTCGATTATGTCCATGCTGCTTACAGCGACTGCATACATTCTTCGTGGGAGCCTCACCTTGCGATAGAATTCGATTCTTCCGACGTCTTTCTGATTGTCGACGTACTATAGGAGGCTGGATGTCAGCAGCTCTCAACTCCTCTGGAACAATCCAATCTAACGGATGACCAACCGGATTTACTCATTCACTGTATGCACGCAACAAACACTCAGTCGTGTAATATCGCGAACAAAGAGTCTGGTACTGGAATCTGACCTGCCTGCATACTGCAAGTGCATGAGGACACAGTAGTTGCCGCATATCAAACTTTTGACAACTACATGACTTCCCTGGGATGTCCACTATTCCATTTCTTTTTTCGTCCTTAACAACAAAACGAGATCGATCTATTGCATGCACTGTCATGCGAGCGGAATCATCATTGTGCTTCCAAATCTTGTCATGGGCCCAAGTGGTCAAGAAGTTTGACATATTTTCTGCAGCCTCACGTCTCTCAACAAACCATTTTTGCATTAACTCTCGGATCCACTCAATTAAGGCAGTCACCGTCATGGCACGTGCATCCTTCGCAACAGTGTTAATGCTCTCTGCAATGTTGGTGGTCATGATGTCATATCTTCTGAATGCTCCCATTGATCGAGCCCATTTTGAAAAACCAACCTCCTCCTCCAAGTATCTCGTTGCCTCCGGTTTCATTTCTCGCATCTTATATATTTCCCTTTGAAAGTCAGCTATGCGATACGCCTTGACAGCAACAAAATAGGAGGCCAAGTATCCCCATCCTTTTGTTGTATGCGATGGTATCTTATATTGTGCTACCAAATTACACTTCAAGTGATGGATGCATACACCATGATATACATTAGGAAATACCTCTTTAATGGCTTTCTTGATACTAGCATGTCGATCAGATATAAATACAAGGTTCGCAAGATCGCCAATAACTCCTGGGAGTTTTTTCATAAACCACTTCCATGAAGCATCGTTTTCAGAGTCAGCAATACCCCATGCAAGTGGAAAAATCTGGTTGTTTCCATCCTTGCAAACAGCTACAAACATTATTCCCAAGTATGCATTTTTTAAAAATGTACCATCAACTGCAATAACCGGTCGGATGGAAGACTGGAACCCTCTAATACATGGTCCAAGAGCCATGAAGAAATATTTAAAGTGCTTGTAATCGTCAATCTCCAAATGCGTGACTGTACCGGGGTTCTGTTGTTCCAATATATGACAGTATGCAGGAAGTAATTTATATGAACCCTCTGGAGTACCACGTATCAACACCAATGCATGCTCCTTAGACCGCCAAGCAGTAGGGTAAGTTAATTTAATGCCAAACTCCTCACGTATGTCTGCTTGGATTTTCTTTGGTCTATAAAGTCGACTCGCATATGCAAACTTATTTTTTATAAATTTGCCAATAATCCGAGACTTTGCTTGTCGATGACCATCGCGCAATCGATCTAATTGGCACACGTGACTTGAATCAATTCTGTGCACAATAAAATGTTTCCTTGCATCTGTCGACACTGCACGTAATCGCCATCGACATCTATCATCATCACATTTGATCTCAAAATGATCTTTTGTCGACCTTGACACTTTAAAGCTCCAATTACCTTTAAGTGCTACCATATTAATAGCCTGGTGAAGTTCGTCTTTGCTATCAAACAACTTTCCTACAAACACATCGTCAATTCCACTACTCGAATTCTTATCTGAAATGCCCAAGTCTGATGGTGGTATTGGAGGCATAAACGCAAAGGGATTTTTCGCTTCATAAAAATCTATTCTTCTAGCTTCAACATTTAGGGAGCTTGTCGAAACATAACAACGTCCGCCTTCTGCTAAATCATCCCCTTCTAAATTATCAACATTTCTAACATCATCATAGTCCCTTTCCACATCCCCAACATTTTCAATGTCATCACAAGCGTAATATGTATAGGCTGGGTCTTCATTAAAGGGTATAGGAGAAACATTATGATACTCGTTCGTTGTGTTTGCAGGAATCATTGCTGGAACTGATAGAGATGTATGGCTCACTTGGTTGCTACCGTTAGCTGACATAAAATGAGCATGAATTGATGGTGAATTTTGATTGAGGGGATGTACATTATCTTCATAAACAGGAGCTCTAGGATCCACTGTTACACATAAAAGACAGTACAATCTTCTATTGGCGCTTAAAAAAAACCGAACATCATTGTCATTTCTAATCTCAATAGGCTTTAAGTTATACCTCGTTGCATCAATTTTGATTTTCAAAGTCACCTTACACTTTACATTGTCGACTCCCAAGGTATAACATACTGCATTTAAAAGATCTTCAAAATTAATATCTTTCGGAACCGAAATTCTAAAATTACTATAATCAACATAACTTTCTTCCCCGTCACTAGAACTCTCCCACTTTCCTCCAAAACAAATAACTATCGTATCACACTCCATATGACCTGAAAAAATAAAAAAGAAAATTAAGAAAAGTTCACAAATGAAAAAATTAGTAAAAATTTTTAAAAAGATAAAATATTTAAAAATAAAAAAAAATGCGCATCGCGGGGGCACATCTCGGGCCCGAGATGTGCCCCTGCGATGCGCACATAGTGCGCGCCACGGGGCCGTCTCGGGCCCGAGATGTGCCCCTGCGATGCGCACATAGTGCGCGCCACGGGGCCGTCTCGGGCCCGAGATGTGCCCCTGCGATGCGCACATAGTGCGCGCCACGGGGCCGTCTCGGGCCCGAGATGTGCCCCCGCGATGCGCACATAGTGCGCGCCGCGGGGCCATCTCGGGCCCACAGCACGAACAATATGCGCATCTCGGGGCACATCTCGGGCCCGAGATGTGCCCCGTGACGGCGGCCGCAGCGACCGCCGTTTGGTTTTCGCCAAACACACTCCAAAACTTATTTTTGGCCGGATTTCAACACCGTTTATACTATTCGAACTCATTTAGTTCGTTAATAACAACTACTTTTAACTTCAAATGTAAATTTATCTAATTTCTAACAAAGTTTAAAAAATTTACCGGAGCTATTTCTTTGATTTGATTCGAAGCGATCCTCAGCAACATTTTGATTTTTACAATAACAACTTCAAAAATATTTGGTCATCAATAAACTGTGTTCAATATATTTTTAAAAAAAATTTAAAAAAAAATTATAAATTTGATATAAGGATAAATGTGTCCAAAAATAAGTTATTTAGCTAATAAAATATAACCATTTTATATTTGATTAAAAATAATAATTAAATAATTAAAATACTATTTGTGAACTTTTTTCTTTTTTCTTCAAAAATACATAGATTAACCGAATAATTTAACTCAATTTTAGAGATTAAATTAATAATTTTTACATTTAATGCTAAATTTGTTGAGAGTTTTTTTTTTTTATAATTAAAATATGTATTAAACTATGAGTGTTTAAAGTATGCTGTGCTAGCCACACCAAATAATTATTCAGTGCAGTGGCATTCTAAAGCTTATCATCACAATGTCGAATTATTATATCAACAATTGTTTTGGTCCAGTTTTTACGAAATTTAAATAAATAAATAAAAAGTTCTCCCCTCATAAATCAGATCCAACTTAGTTATTAATATGATTAATATAACATTCGTTGAGATCTCTTTTATATTTAAAATCGTTTGTCTCGATGGCAGATTATTAAATTCATCTCGTAAGATCTCATTACATCCGTACACAATACAAAAATGATTAATGCACGCTATTGAACTCAGTGATGGAAGCCTTTTAATTGGCAATTATCAATGAACAATTTATATTGAAATAAATAAATAAATATATATATATATTTACAGATTGAAAATTTCCAAATTCAAATACATTCATTTTTATTTTTATTTAAAAAAAAGAAAACACATGCACACACAAAGTGATGAGTATGTAAAATGATAATGTACGTTAAATATGGCATAGTGTGATAATCCAGCATCGTTTATGTAAGAGAATTTGAAGAAATTGTATCTTTCGCTATGAGAATATATATAAGACATAGCATTTTATATAGGTATTACATCACTACTAAAAAAAATATATATAAATTTATTTTATACAAAAAATATATTCTATATAAAGATTACAACCTATATAAAAAATATGATTTAAACAAGACAATACTAATATATAAAAAAATACAAATTATGAATACTAATACTATTAATATTTATCCTCAAACTTAAGTTAATCTAATGGAAATGAGTTTGAATTTGGAAAATATTCGAAAGGGTCAAGGAAATGAGATTTGGTGAAGTTGGCTGGTTAACATTGGCGAAGTTGGCTGGTTAACATAGAAAATTGAGTGAAGCTTACCATTGTTTTAAAAAATTAGTTAATAAATAAAGTGATAATCAATTTCAATATATTTGGTACACACGTGAAAAATGTTACTCTAAATAATTTGAATGACATTTTAATCTTTTTTTTTTTAAGTTATAACACTAAAATAAGTAAGTCCCATATCACTAATAAGTCACCATAACTAAACAATCTCAAATATAGTGTCGACAAGGGTAAAATATTCATATTAACACTATATTATGTTGTAACTGTTTGTTTTTTTTTATACTAAAAAAATAAAAAAATATTCTATTAAAAGGCATAATATTCACCGTCATTTGATTTGACGTGCATCGTTAGTAGTCATCGCCCTCTTATTATTTGAGTGCTTTTTTTGGTTAAAAATAATCCTCCAATTATGTAAATAAAAAAATATATAATATAATAATATAAATTTTTATCGTCGGTAACTCGTTGCAAGCAGATAATGGTAGATTTAATTAATTAATTAATTATTATTTATTATTTAATACGCGTCATAATGTATTAATATCTTTTTGTTGTGTTACGATTTTACTCTTCAATTGTCAAATATAACATAAATTAATTAACGATAATGAACAAAATTGGGCTATTCAAAAAAAAAATTGGTGTTGGACCAACTTTAATGGAAAAAATTGACCTTCATTTTATTTTGTAGAATTAGAAAACACTTAAATATCAAGAAAATAATTGAGGTGTCCGAAGACTTTAATCTTTAAATGTTGTTACAAGAAACTTTTAAATCACAAATAGCAGTCAAAACACATCACCTTTACTAATCATGTCATTCATATATAAGTAGAATAACACAATTTTAAGCTGGTTTGCGAATAAATAATGATAAGAGTCATAAAAGACTAGAATGAAAATAATGTTGTTGGAGTGCTGAATTTAGCAAATTAGGTATGTGATGTTTGCTTAAGAACATATGATTAAATGTAAAATAAATAAGTTTATTTTTACAATAAATATGTCCTATACAAATATATCAATCTAGAGGTATGATCTAAATAAAACAATAATATTATGTAGAAATACGAATATCATTAATATTATGTAGAAATACGAATATCATTCATAATTTATCAACATTAAATAGGAAAAAAAAAACTATTTTAATTTTGTAGTTATGGTCATATTTTTAAATATTAAAACTTAAAAAAAAAAAAGATAAACCCACTACACATATTAGTATGGAGATAGACATTCTTTTTTAGTGAAAAAAAAGAGAAGATTCGACCGTAAGACCTTTACTTAATATACTATAAATCGTTTATTATTAAGTTATTACAATTAAAATATTAACTAAAAAAGATGCAAATAAGTGAATTAAATGAATTCTTTGTATTCAATTTTTAATGTAACAATGTTGTGTATAATTATAAAATGATGTATCAATTTATATACATGAATGGTTGAATTATTCCTCAAGTAACAAACACGCTCCTAAAATCCAGGTCATTGATAAATTTCACCCGTACTCTCATCTCTGAAAATATACCGGTAGATTGACGAGCCTCCCTTGATTCATCGCAGATTTGCCTGCCGGTGTTTCAGTAAACGCTGTGTAGCTGCTCTTTATCTTCATGGGTTGGGCCTGGTGGGCTTGAGTCTTTGATATCCAGGCTGTCTTTTTTTTTCCATCTTATGTTAAATGTTTCAACGATTTTGGCAAGTGCAGCTGCAGCACAGCATGCGAATAATTAAAAAAATAAAATAAACTTAACTTTATTGATTATTTATGCACGATCGCACGACGAAATTGTTTATTACGTGAACTTTCACGCCAAAATTGCATGCCTGACCATTTCAATTGTTCATGGATTATTCTTGTTTTAAGACATGAAAATAATAAAATTTAGAGCATGTTATGAAGATAACAATTATTCCATTTATTTTTATTTTCATTTTTAATTAAATGGTTAGTATTTCTTTAAATTTTGGCGAATTAAGACTTAGGTTTTCGACTCATAAAACTTAAAAGACTTCATGTCAAAAAAGTTTATAAATAATCTTTAAACAAGTAAAAATTTTTTAAAAAAAGTGTGGGCTTATAAATATTTTTGAATCGAAATACATTCTTTAAATTAGTAAGAATAATGTCTATAGGTTACTTTTTCGGTTAATCTCATAATAAATAACTATAATTTTTTTGAATTGGTCAAAGCAGTGACCTACAAACTATAACTACTCGATCAAACTCATTATCTATAAAGTTAAAGTGAATAACAATTGAACACTAATTATCTTATTAAAAAAAACTTATTTGAAGAAATATGACTCTCACTCAATTTGTGCAAAGGGGTCTAGAATTGATCGCATCAAATAAATAAAAAAATTCTTAAAAATTATTCAACTTCTAAAAGATGGAGAGAATTATAAATAAAGTCAAATTTATCAATAATTTTTTTTTTAAAAAAAAAAAGACAATCCTACAAAGATAAATAAGATTAAGTACTATTTTAATAATACTTTAAAAGTATAATTTAAAAATTACAAATCTAAAAAGATACCTTATTAAAAATGACTTAAAAAATTATGAGTAAATATCAAATCCTCATCTTATAAATAAATGAATAAATTAACAACAAAGAGAGGGAGGCACATTAATACACAACAACTTAATATAAAGAGAGATCAAACTGATTATTTATATCAAATAATTCACTAATCTCTCTTATTTTCTTGTTTTGTTTTATTATTTTTTGGTCTTTGTTGATTTAGATATCAGAATATCCGTGCAATGTAACCTCCAATGCGACTTCATGTATTTTTTTTATTGCAAGGTTCTAATCAAGTATCATTCTTGTGAAAAAAAAAATAACCGATTTTTAATTTTATTTTTACCATCCAAATCAAACTTCCTAAATAAATCAAATCTAACTTGTGACTTCCGAATTGCCAAAATTAGACGTTAACAATTAGCAAAATCTTATAACACAATGCAAATTTACAATATAGACTAATGAGTAACTCGTTATAAACAAATAAAACGTTGTGAAAAGAAATAAAAATATTTGACGAATATAAGTAGTATTCTCACCTACTCCCACTCTTATTTCAATAGAAATCAAATTAGTTATTTGGTTCACAGTCAAAAATAGACGTTTTAAAAAAAAATTAAATAACATAAAAACATATCATTTAGCAGTGTTAATATTAAGAAAAAAAATAAAAAATATAATCAATGTTTAAATTTCTTATTGAGTTTAAAAATTATGAAATGCATTTATTATTGACATCTAACACCTTTGTCGTGGATTTACGATACTCTTTCATAAAAAAGTAACAAAATAAACTTTAAAAAAAAAAGTAACAAAATAAACTTTTTAAAAATATTGTAAAAATTTTGCTTAAGAAGAATTGTAAAAACCTTTAAAATTATATTTTAAAATCCATTTATAGATACACCTATGAAATATTTTTGCATTTTTATTGATCAAATTCCAAAAACAAAATTCTATATATCTGTACAACATTCTAATGAACTCGTATTATACATATATTATTTCTCAGATGTTATTTAAATTAGTAATTACAATAAATAATTATAAGCGTTTTCTTATTTCATAATTAGAAGTGTTTAAATATTTAAAAGATAATTCAAATATATTTATTCATGGAATTGAAAATTACGTCTATCAATGACTTTATAATAATAATAATAATAATATCTAAATTATATTTAAATAGTGTAATCCGTAATTTTAAATTTTATATTATTTTATTATTAATTAAATTAATACATTATTAATTAAATATAATTTAAAATATGACTTGAGATATATAATATTATTAATTTAACCGTACATATATTCTAGTAATGTGACACCTATTTTAATAAATAAATAAATATAAATATAACATACTATTATTAATTTGTTTTTAAAAAAATATTATGAATAATTTTACCACCACAAAAATATTCGATTATATATATATTTGCCATTTTACGATGATAATATATGCAAAATTAATGCAAAGCACATAAATCTAGGATTCGGATAATCACTGCGTTAATTAATGAAAAAATAGTCAACCTCCACTTAAATTTCACTTTTTTTTTGTCTTATAAAATCCCACCTCTTCTCATTAACACTCCCATACATTTATCTTCCGCACTCTCTCTGTCTCTGTCTGAAAAAAACCAAAAAAAAAAAAACACACACGATGTCCGAAAAAACGAGCCGCCATCAAAGGAGGCCTTCACAGAGCGTGTTCGTCAACTTTGATGATCTCTTAGCGCCCGTCTCCGAAAATGTTGCATCTCCTCCGCCACCGTCCAATCATCAGCCGCAGCCATCTCAGCAGATTCGTGCCCCTCTCCCACTATCACCGGCGCCGGCAGCGGCGGAGACTACGGGAGGTGTGATGAAAGACGAAGACAACAAGCCCACAGATGAGAAAAATTAATGACGTTTTTTTTTTTTGTATGTTGTAATTTTCTTTATGGTAATCAAATGAAAATTTAAGATTTGTTGTCGTTTTGAATCTTTTTTTACTTTTATGTGCGAACGACGTGAAAGTGCAAAAACGACAAAAAATTAGCATTACGGGCTAGTAGTGAGTGGAGGCTAGCTGATGATTTATTTTAATTAACTGTTAATTGCATCACAAAATTCTCCTGTGATTCGCTAAGTTACAAACCTTTTTTCTGGGGTTGCTTGTCGTATATCCATATAAAGTCGAAACGCTTTGTCGTCCATGCATGTTGTTTTTGGAAATATATGGAATTTGTTTTTATATATGGCTGCGGTCGTACATTTAGATAGAAGATTCATTTTGACGAGTAACTGTGGCTGCGAGGCTCCGTAGATTAGTGATAGATCTGAACTGAAGATGGGTCAAGATGCATTTGGAGGACAAAAACGGTGACGTTAAAGCAATGTGAATCTTTTGATAGTGGTAACCGGTGGTTACTTTCTCCGCGTCTGCGTTGCATAAAGACAAACTTTTTATCGGGTCGGGTGGGAATCCACCTTAAATCTAATGTGGATTGGAAAAGAAAGCAGCGAAAAATAATCCAAGATGGGCCAGCAATTGGTGTAAAAAGGGAATCTTATAAGAGCCCAAAAGCAATGAAGTAACTGGGCCCATCGGATGAGCCAGAGGCTAGACCTCTCAGCTCTCAGTTATTTATTTATTTATTTTCTTCTTTTAAGAAAAGTTAACATTATTGATAAGAGATCTACTAAAGCATTACGGCGTAGATGTTATGCTCAAAGAGGAATAAGTCTATCCTAATTATTGAAAATCTTACCTCGTAAATCTGGGCCGTGACACTCACGTGTCAAATAGGGTGAATGTTTAGTTATTTATTTTTATACCATTTGATTTTTTTTTTTTGGTGAAATTTTAAATTAATGTAAAACTATTGTGGGTAATGCAAATGGAGTAACTACAATTTTAGTTCATTACCAAACAAAGCAAATATTTAGTTCAGAAAATAAATAAATAAATAAACCATTTAGCAAAATTTTGATTGTCAAACGAAGGAGATCCTTAAAACAAAAAAAAAAGTGCTCATAATATCAAGAAAATAGAATAAAAAGGGATATTATAAAAAATAATCCTAAAATAAGATTTAATTATAAAAAAAATCACGAGTTTAAAAAGTGACATTAATACTCAAATATTTGATAAAATATATACCGATACTTTATCGTTAAAAATATTTCATTAAATTTAATATATTATCAATCAACAAGTAGCAGATGATTAAATTGTCATTTTCAATATAGATTTTAAAATTTTATCTTAATAAAATCTTTGAAAAAATAAATAATAATAACAACAATAATAAAAAAATAAAATAAAGTTAAAATAAAATTTAAAACGTAATAATAAATATCCCTACTAATTATAATAACTCTTAAAAAATTAAAAAAATTAAAAAATAAAAATTTATGACCAATCAAGTCATGTGGATGGCCGTTGATTAAAAAAATAAAAAAATTATGGCCGGTTATAATGGGTGTGGCTGGAAGCTGTTGCAACTTCCAGCCACGACCAATTTTGGTTGGCTAGATTAGGCTGACCAAGATTTATTGGTTGGCTGTTGCAACGATTGCAAGCCATGACCATTATAGTTGGCGAAGGTCTGTTGGCTAGCCATTGCAACAGCAGCCAGTCATGACTATTTTTGGTTGGTTTAATTTTTATTTTATTATTTTTAAAAAATGTTTAAAAATAATTTAGATGGTGAAATAATTTTGTTATCGTCAAATTTATTAATTTTAGCAAATAAATTCTTAAAAATAGTGTCTTCATGCATATTTTTTCAAATATTTAAATATTAGTGTAACTTTTTTAAACTCATAAATTTTTTCATAATTATGTTTTACTACAGAGGTATTCTTGATAATAACCTAAAAAACAAATAAATTTGATTACACCGATTTTATCTTAAACTGTTAGCATGCGTATGAATCTATATGTTCTTAGGCAATTTTCACCTTTATCATAAATGTGTGTATACTTTTACATTCTTAAGCCATTTTTACCCATATATATTTGTATAAATGCGAAATTTTTTCTCAATTATTCTCTGGTCCTTGTATTAATAAATATTTGATATAAATATTAGTAATAATATATATATATATGTGTGTGTGTGTGTAATTACCACTGAACTAAAGGAATCACTTGGTGAAAATATTTGATCACATTAATCCTTCATTATGTTGACAAATATTCAGATGACATCGAAGACAAATTACAAATAGTGCTTGATAGCTTCGGTATAGTCACCTCAAAAGTTGATACTGACCGTTCGTGGAAAAACCGACCTGACCCGACCCGATCAACCATTGACCTTGATCCAATTATTTAAAACCCAACGAACATTTTACTCTTGAATCGCATAATCCACTGAATATAACCACGAATAGTTTATTAAAATATTAGCCGATTGCGAATTCGCATGTGCTTTGATTTTGGTACAGGGAACACCGTGTCTGGTGCCAAAGGCCTTTTTTTTTAAAAAAATATAGATACTTTACTTTGAATTAGAGAAGGTTTTTTGTTTTTTCCTTTTAATAATTGTAATTATTGTTTTGAAGATGAGAAGGTGCTTTATGAATTATGATCATTTGTTAAGAAACAGAGCCATAAAGTTTACTTGCTGCATAAGGGATCGTGGGTCATAAGTAACTAGCCTCAATCGGTCAAACAAATGAACAATTCAAATTTCTCTTGTTTGACAAAGTAAAACAAAATTATTTACCAGAATAAAGGTCATTTAGATGGGCACTATGTAAAATATTTATCAATAAATTTCTAAAATGGCATTTTAGGAAGATGAACAATTTCACTGAATTTTTTTTTTTTGAAAAAAATTCAATCATTCATTCGCAACGCTGGCAGCTCAACAGGATGAATTTGGTAGCAAATTATCAAATCAAAAAGCAAATATAAAGTTGATTAAAAAAAAAAAAGACAAAAAATAAAGCAAATATAAAGTAGTAGCGTTAGATTGACGCAGAGACAAGAGGAAGATGAGAATCTCGATGGACCCAATCCAAGGTGTTATTGACACTTTTATTTGAACTACATTAATGGGTCTCATTGAAAGTTCCAAATTCTCCATTATTAATCATCCCCCAACACCGTATTATTGTCAACGACTAACAAATATCTATGACGTGTCCATCATTTAAGCCAAGCCACCCATCCTAGCCAAGCCTTCTAGTTTCTCATCTTTTATTGGGATTTTTTCATTAAGGACCCATCATTTTAGACGATATTTTTTTTAAGTCCCGAATGTAGAAGTTAATTTTTATTTTTTTGTAGTCAATAAATAAACAATTAAAAAATTATATCCATGATTTATATTTTTTCTTTCCACCAAAAATTTTGAACTCTCTCTAAAAAATACTCTAAAATAAAATTATAAATGAAACAAATAAAAGATGGATAGATTGTATTACAATAAAGTTATAGAGAGAAATAAGATATATGAAAATGAAAAATTAAAAAAATATAGAAAATTAAAAAAAAATTATTAAAAAAATATTTTGCACGAATGATTGAGCAAATGTTTTTTATTAACAATTATTTTTTTAATTATTTATTTTGTTAAAAAACATTTGTTTAATTAAAATTTGAAATGGGCATTTAATAAATTATTAATTAATTTTCATATATTTTAATAATATTTTATTATAAATAATTTATAATTTAATTATTTAATTAAAACAAACGCAACATCATGGGAATTTTTCATTAACTAAATTTTTAAAAAATAAATTAGTTAATTATTCCGTGTGCCACGTGTTGCATATGCATCCGCGAATCAATTAGGCACGCACATGAAACGTTAAACAATTTTTTTTTAAATTTATGCATTTTGCACGCATTTCAATTAATTTTTTATTTTTTATAATCTATTTAAATTAATAATTAATTAATTTAATTATAAATTATTTACAATAAAATATTAAATAAATTATACAGTATATTTGTCGAAACAAATTATTAAATTTAAAAATATTTAATAATTCAATAATTAATATGTCTAATTATAATTAATAATTAAAAATAATCAATAAAATTAAATTAAAATAAATGGGTTGTCAAAGCCTCAAGTATGTGAAAAAATAAATAAGACAACTCTCAATCATTTCGCACACCTTTTCTTGCGCACGAGAAAGATTCGTGAAATGATTCATGCATGATAATCTTGCACGCGATAAATAGTCTTATGAAATATTTTTTTCATTAATTCAAAAGTCCTCATATTTTTAAAATTTGTACTCAAACGACGATTCTATCTTAATGCACACAAGTACTTAGTGTCTACTTAATTATTTTCCTATCTTAGAGTCTGTCTTAATATTTAATCTCAACTAAAAGGTTTACAAGTGTTTATATAGAGTATATTTCGTGCCTACTAATCCTATTTCTTGTTAGAGTAAAAGTCAACTTATTTTGGAAGTTCAAAACTTCCCAAAACTCGAAATCGCAAAGAAAAACGGACTTCTGAAGCGTATGGCGCTGACAAAAATCACACTCAGCGCTGCGGCTCTGGATTACTGTCCTAGGCGCCACGGCGTTCAGCCCTGTACGCACCTCTCGCATTTTCTTTACTTTCTTCGCGTTTTTGAGTCCAATTTTACTTTTCTCTTCGTATCCCACATGTTCTAAACTTTTTCATATGTATCCCACACGTTTTAGACTTCCTGTGACTTTTCACTTTAATATTCATCTCAATCCTTATAAACTAAAATTGTTGAATCACAAATTTTTTAACAATAACAAGTACTATTACATTTCAGAACTCATATCTCAACTTCTTTTTATTTCTGACATGCATCAATTAAATGATAAATAATATAATAATTATTTTATACATTATAAAACTTTATCATCTAATTGATATAAATCTCAATGCCTTTTAAGTATATCATCAATTTTCACGATTCAACAGTGGACTAACGGTAGATATACCAAATTATTTACAATAAAAATTTATGAGAAATATAATATTGTTTATTTGTAATATCGTATAGATTTTTTGATGTTATTCCAATATTGTGCATGTTTATTATTAAGAAAATGTCATATGAACTCTTAAATTTTAAAAAAAAAGACATACAAATCACAATATTTTTAAAATTTTCATTAAAATATTGTCAAGTAATAATTTTTATTAATTTTAATTAAAAAAATAGTGTACATTAAACTTCAATAAACTCATATATAAAGTTAATAGACCCTCGCATAAAAAAATGACATTGATAGGAATTGAATCGTAATCACCTATATAATAAATAAGAGTATTTATTATTGTACTACAATAAATTTTATTAAAATAATATCAAAATATAAAAAAAAATGACAACCATAGTCACCGCGCATTTATCGTTGTCGGCCACCGTTCACTATCACGAATCATTTGTTGGTCGCTCATTTTTTAGTTGATTAGAATGTTGACAGGTAATTAGTACGGTGATAGGTGGTGGCTAGAGTTATATTATTTTTTCTTTTTGTAATTTTTTTTGTTTTAGTGTTATTTTAATAATTTTGTTGTAGTATAACAGTAAGTATTCTTATTTGTTATAATGTGTGATAAGAGCTTAATCAATATCAATGACATTTTAAAAATTATTAACATGTGATATTGAAGATAATATATTAATAAAATTGTATACATACAAATGAAAACAAAGTTAAAATAACACAGTTAATTAAAGCGTGTGGTTGTTAACGATCAAGTTAGATATTTAAATCTTTTTATAGCATTTAATTAAATTTAAACTTTTTTAAAGTCAAACAAAATATAATCATACTTTCATTAGTTTTAACTATTTTACAGTTAAAATTAATAAAAATAATTACTTACTAAAAATTTCGATGAGATTTAAAAAAAATGTATTTTTACTAGTTTTATATCTTTTACAATTAAAATTAATAAAAATTATTATTTAATAAAGGGTTCAGTAGAATTTTAAAAAATGTTGGAGTTTGCATTTTTTTTCTTCTAAAACCTTAAACGTTAGTATGTCTTTTTTTCCTTAAATGAATTTGTAAAATTACAAAATTTGAAACGTCGTCGTTTCGTCGTGCAAGCTCTAAGCCAGCCGCGTACCGAAAGCTGTAGCTCAAACAGCACCAGCGCCCAGTTGACATTGGCAGAACGTGCACTCTAAAACCCCCGTACAACGTGGCACAACACGATTTGATTACGTTTTCTCGTACGGTAATCTAAAATACAATATTCTCAGCATATTATTTCTCGCAAGGCAGAGGGCACTCAATATATAGCTGCTTCAACATCTCAACTTAGCCCTCATTATCGGAGGAGACGACTCTCTTCTTACAGTTTAAATTTCCTCTGCTCTTTAATCGTCGATCCCGGTCTCCCCCGCCGTCTTTTTGAAAGAAAAAAACCGAAAAAATGGTGAGTTTTGTACTTATATTACTGTCGGTTTATGTTCTTGTACTTTTTGTTCTATTTCTATTTCTGTTTGGTTGTTGAGAAATTGTAGGAAGATAGAGGAAAATTCTGAAAATTATTCTAACCAAATGGACTGCTGCTTTTGTTTTTGCTTATTTTGATTATGTTTAGTTGAACGGTTTATGTTGGATCTTGATTATCAGCCCTAAATTCGCGCGATTCAAGAAATTGGAGTGGAATTAAGGCTTTAAAACTATTTGTATGCTGTTTTGTTGGCTAGCAGATCTGATTTTGATTGTGCTAAAACTTTGATAAATCTGTGAATCATGATTACATGAAATATGATCTGATAGAAGTCGGTGTAATTTTGATTAATTCGATTCGACGTTTGGTGAATGAATGAGTATGAGATGGATCTATTAAACCTTAGCTTTGGAGTTTGTTTGAGATTTGATCATTTTACGTATTACTATAACTTTATCAACGGCTGTCATCTCGGGATATGCTTCTCTAATTTTGGGATAAAATCATTACTGATATGAGTTTATGTCGTTCCGGGTTGTCTCTCTCTTTTACATGCATCAGTTAATATCTGCTTGCGCTTACATGTGTAATTTTATTATGCTTTTGCCATTGGTAACAACCTTTTGGATCCCATTTTAACTGTTTCAAAAAAAGCAAGGAGATAAAGTGGAACTAAATTTTTTATCTGAGAGAATCCTTATTGTTCTGCTATTGGGGACAAAAATAAAGTCCAGTGCTATTTGTTTTGAGGTTTCATTTTAGTGGAAAAGTGATAACAATATTAGTGATCAAGTTTAGTTTCACATATATGTAATACTTCTTCAATACTTCAGCGTTTATCAAAGGACAATCAAGGAGCAATATTGATTCACAATGTTCATGTTGTGTGCACACAATTTGAGACGTGGGTGATCTATATTAATTTTTTTATGTTTTCCAATTGCAGGCCAATGCAGCTTCTGGTATGGCTGTGCACGATGACTGCAAATTAAAGTTTTTGGAGCTCAAAGCCAAGAGAACCTATCGGTTCATTGTTTTCAAGATTGAGGAGAAGCAGAAGCAAGTAATTGTGGAGAAGCTTGGGGAGCCAGCTCAAAGCTATGAGGATTTCACTGCAGCACTTCCTGCTGATGAATGCCGCTATGCTGTTTATGATTTTGATTTTGTCACAGCAGAGAACTGTCAGAAAAGCAGGATCTTCTTCATTGCGTGGTAATGCCAATTTCCTAGTATTTTAAACTATAACAAGTTACTCAAGCTGTTACTTATACTTTGTTGTGCTGCTCTTTGAAGGTGTCCTGATACATCAAGGGTCAGAAGCAAGATGATTTATGCAAGCTCCAAAGACAGGTTCAAGAGAGAACTTGATGGAATTCAGATAGAATTGCAAGCAACTGATCCTACTGAGATGGGCCTGGATGTCATTAGAAGCCGTGCTAGCTGAGAACGCCCTTGCAAAGAGGCATTTCCTCCATTAAGTCTTCTTTACTCGAGTGAAATGTTTATATTTTGTTGGATGGTAAATTTGGCTAATTATGTTCTCAATTTCCAAGTTTTGCCATACAGTCTTTTATTCATCATGAATATGCATCTCTGGTTTCTGGTATATCTTGTTATTTGTTGTTTATAGAACCTTTGTGTTCGGTGTCTCTTGTAGTATCTTCTCTACAAGCTAATATGTACCCGTTTTGTGAGGGAATAGACGGCTCACCTTTAGCTTGTTTCAAATTTTAATATTTGACTATTGTGATTTTACTTTGGAGTTGAAAGGGCATGCTTTTCTTAACCTCCCTGGTTGCTTATTGACAAGCTTGAGAATTATATATGAAGAGAGTTGATGTTTGTCTTGTAGAGTTCCTACAAGCAATGAAAATTGATGATTGTTAGTATTTAGTTAACTCAGTTTATGCAAGGCTTGGTTGTTAGTGAAGCTCAATAAAACTTAAAGATCGAGACTGGATTGTTATTAATTCATCATAGTTGGAATTGTTTAAGACCAGGCTGGATTGTTGATGTGAAGTCTGTTCTCTGGGTATGATGTTACTTGTTAAGCCAAAAGGACGAAGCTTTTGCAAATGGTAGATGCACATTGACTACGAAAGAGGTGTTCACAGTTTGGAACCAAAAGTGAGCAAACATTTACTGTGCCAGATCATAAGGATATGCATTATCTGGCACGAGATTTTGTATTAATGCTGTTGTGGTATACAATCTATTCTCCTAGCTTATCCATGTTGAGCCAATAACGGGCTAAAGTAATTAATTGGGAGCCATAGTTAGTTTTTCCGGTACTTAGGGTGTGTATACTTTACTGAAATTAGATTAGATAGGAATTGGAATGAATAAGAAATCATGTTATAGGAATCAAATTAGGGAATCAAAGTGACATTATATTGTTTACTTGTATTTTAAAGAATTGAAATTAAAATAATTACTAATGACATTGATGTATTTACTTTCACTTGAAATGAGAATGAACTCTTACAAAATTAAATATTCCCTTTTTATGATTAATTCACATATTAAACTTCAAAAATTAATAACAATTAATAAATTGTAATAACAAATAATTTTAAGCAATATGAAAGGTAAATATTTAATATAATAATAACATAATAATTGCATATTCCATATAATATAATATTTACTATAAAATTATATTAAATAAAAATTTAAAAATATTAATTAAATGGAGATTAAATAAATTAATTTGTCCTTTATTCTCATTCAATTAATCCCATTCTAAGAGAGAGGGAGGAATAACAATCCCATTCCTCACTCCTAAATTATTGGGGTCTAACGTGAGGCCTACCGACTTATTTTCATTTTCAATCTAAGTAAACAAGTTTATGCCCATTTTCTATTTGGATAAGTGAACAAGTTAATATTCATCCCCATAAAGTGAACTAATCATTCAATTCTTATGGGTCTGTTAAGATCAAGTAAGGGGCTAGATAGCTTCAATCTATACTAGCCTACTCTACTAAATATTAGAAAACGGGCTAGATAAGTTGACCCAACTTTTGGGCCCAGTAAATGAAGCGGATCAGAGTAGGTGCCTGGAAACCAATGGTGCATTTTGGACGACTTATAAAACACTAGTGCTAAGGTCACACTGCCATTAGCTTTAAACGTCGTCGTCTTGCATCTTCTCTGTCGCCTACTTGAGGATTAGTTGGGCAAAACCCCAGAAGTCACCGCAAAAAGAAAAAGCTCCGGCTCATATCAAGTTATCACTTGATTACTCAAAACTGAACAAGCTTTCTTCTCAAATTCATGTCCTGAATTTATTAAAATAGCCTCAAATGTTACTCTCGTCGTGTCTCAGATGTTACCCTTGGCCTCTCCCACAATCACTTGTCTCTTTTTCTCACAAACCCAACGCCACCACCATCTCTTTTGCCTCCACTCAACACAGTGTTCAACAACAACAACTCCCTCCCAATTTCACTTCCTCTCAGCTGCTTGACACTCTCCGTCGCCAACGCGACGAATCCTCAGCACTTCGCTTGTTCAGTTGGGCATCAAAGCAGCCGAATTTCACACCCAATTCCTCGCTCTACGAAGAGCTTCTTGCCAAACTCGGAAAGGTCGGGTCCTTTGATTCCATGGGGCGTATTTTAGACGAAATGAAGGTCTCTGGTTGTCAAATTAACAGAGGTACTTTCTTGATTTTCATTGAAAGTTACGCCAAGTTTGAACTGTATGATGAAATTGTAGGACTGACTCAGTTGATGGAGGAGAAGTTTCGGTTAGAACCCGACACCCATTTTTATAATTTCATGTTGAATGTTCTTGTAGATGGGAATAAGTTAAAGTTAGTTGAAATTGCACATTCCGATATGGTGACAAGAGGAATTAAGCCTGATGTTTCAACGTTTAATATATTGATTAAGGCTTTGTGTAGGGCTCATCAAATTAGGCCTGCAATTTTGATGATGGAAGAGATGCCGAGCTATGGTTTGGCACCGGATGAGAAAACATTTACGACCTTAATGCAAGGGTGTATTGAGGAGGGAAACTTGGATGGTGCTTTAAGAATTCGAGAGCAAATGGTGGAAAATGGATGCTCAGTAACTAACGTGACTGTAAATGTTTTAGTTAATGGGTTTTGCAAAGAGGGTAGGATAGAAGATGCATTGAATTTTATACAAGAGATGGTGAATGAGGGATTTTATCCTGATCAATTTACATATAACACTGTAGTGAATGGTTTGTGCAAAGTGGGACATGTGAAGCATGCATTGGAGGTCATGGATGTGATGCTTCAAGACGGGTTTGATCCTGATCTTTTTACCTATAATTCTTTGATTTCTGGATTGTGTAAATTGGGTGAAGTTGAGGAGGCCGTGGAAATCCTAAATCAGATGATTTTGAGGGATTGTTCTCCTAATACTGTTACTTATAATACTCTCATTAGCACCCTGTGCAAAGATAACCAAGTTGAAGAAGCCATGGAACTTACTCGTGTTCTCACGAGCAAAGGAATTTTACCTGATGTTTGTACGTTTAATTCTCTGATACAAGGTCTTTGTTTGACCAGTAACTTTGTTGTTGCAATGGAATTGTTCGAGGAGATGAAGATTAAAGGGTGCCAACCTGATGAATTTACTTATAACATGTTGATAGACAGCCTTTGTTCTAGAGGAAAGCTAGAGGAAGCTTTGAGACTGTTGAAAGAAATGGAGTCAAGTGGCTGTGCTAGGAATGTGGTGACATATAATACTTTAATTGATGGGTTCTGCAAACTCAAAAAGATCGAAGAAGCAGAGGAGATCTTTGATGAGATGGAACTCCAAGGGATTTCAAGAAATTCTGTGACATACAACACCCTTATTGATGGTCTTTGTAAAAGCAGGAGGGTGGAGGATGCTTCTCAGCTTATGGACCAGATGTTAATGGAAGGATTAAAGCCTGACAAGTTTACTTACAATTCCCTTCTTACATACTTCTGTCGGGCGGGTGACATAAAAAAGGCAGCAGATGTTGTCCAAAATATGACTTCAAATGGGTGTGAACCAGATATTGTTACCTATGGAACCCTAATTGGGGGGCTGTGTAAGGCTGGTAGAGTTGAGATTGCAAGTAGGCTCCTGAGGTCAATTCAGATGAAAGGAATAGTTTTGACCCCACATGCATATAACCCTGTTATTCAAGGTCTCTTTAGAACAAAAAGAACTAGTGAAGCTGTGAGACTCTTCCGAGAAATGGTAGAGAAGGGTGATCCTCCTGATGCTCTGACATATAAACTTGTTTTCCGTGGGCTCTGTAATGGTGGCGGACCAATTGGAGAAGCTGTTGATTTTGTGATAGAGATGTTGGAGAAAGGATTTCTACCGGAGTTCTCATCATTCTACATGTTGGCTGTAGGACTTGTTTCTTTATCGAAGGAGGAAACTCTGGTTGAGCTTGTTGATATGGTTATGGAGAAAGCAAAATTCTCAGACCGTGAAGTTTCAATGATTAGGGGCTTTCTTAAAATCCGGAAATTCCAAGATGCATTGGCTACCTTTGGTGATATCTTGGATAGCCGAAAACCCAAGAACACTTTCTGGTCAAAATCTTACTGGTCAAGATGAAATTTGATAGGCCTACTACCTGAGTGGGGAAGGTAGAATCCACATTTTCCCAGGAAAGTGGAATTTGACATTCTTCAGGTGTTACACTTCATCAAGTAGTTGATACAGTGTGGACGTGTTGAAGATATGAACAAAATTTCAAGTTATCATGCTCAGCTGTGCCCCATCTGCTTATTCTGGCACCGTAGATGTTCTTATTTCTGGCCTAGAGGATGATATTTGCTTTTGTGTATCCTTAAATTCTATTTTAGTAGTATTTGACTACTGATGCCAATTTACCAATTTCTAGAAAATGTAACAATGGCTATTTGCCTTAATTATTTCAATATGAATTGGCAATTACAAGATCAAGTTGAGCTACCTTGTGCTTGTGGGTTCGGCAAAGGGGACATATTTCTGCATACAAGTAATCTGCCGGAGTTGCGACTTTTTAAATTTCTCCGGTCTTTGGACAAGTCCAGCCAATGAAATGCGTGGTTTACCTATAGATTACTTGAATATTATTTTGTATATATTTTTCCTTCTAAACTAAGCTATTTTTCATACTTTGCAGAGAATTTGGTATATTTTGCGCAATTTTTGCATCTGATTTTTTTTTCACTTTCATTAAAATTCTCCAACCCTTGTACTATCTACTTTTAAATTATTTACTTTACTATGTGAAGGGTAGAGGAGCACTAAAGTTTAGATCATGATTTTTTTTTTTAAATTAAAAGAAAACAAAACTATGCATAAAAGGTATAATTAAGTATGTTTCTAGACTTTTTCTGAAAAACATTTTTCTGCATCCTTACTCTATGTACTTTTTTTCTTTTCCGAGGAGCACCATCAAGATCTTTGTATTCGTCGGTTTAACTTTTGCTCGAGAAGAAATATCATTTGAGTAATTTACAGTTTCAACAAAAGCAAAAACCGCTCTCTAAAGGAAAGTAAAAACTCTAGTCGACAAATCCTTCTCACTAGAGAGGGGGCCTCTCGCTTCCTCTCCAGACTGGGTTCTAACGTCAATTTTTACTCTATGCAATGGCCGGAATTTTGACGAGGCTTAGTCGAGTTTGCAGACCACTTTGATCAGTTGGCTCCTTTTTGACTCCGGTCGTCATCAGAATTGTGCCAGTTTTCGGTGTGACTTCATCGAACGTTGGGAGTCGTGTGATGCCTTGCCTCTACCACCTTTGGATCTAGCAGCTATCTACTATTTTCAGCCACCACAAGCTTCACCGCTAGCTTCCGTTATCGGTTTTATCTTTTGCAGTAGTTTTGTTCGTGTTAGGTGGTCTTAGTTATCTTAGGGTTTGGTGTGTACGGTGAATGTCATGTGTATGGGTATTTTTATAATCTCTCACATACGCAAGAATTTTTGTATATATTTATCCTCATACGCGAGATATATATCCTTGAGGTAAAATTTCTCTTGTACGAGGGTCGAATCTCTCCGCCTATAATAAAAATAATAATTTTTTTATGATATTAAAAAAAATAAATTCGAACAAATCACAAAAGTCTTATCTTATTTTTATAAAGTAATTGAAATTAATAGGAAACAGAGCGACAAAAACAAGCCAACACTGTCTCTGTAAAACAAAAGTAAATGGTGTTTTTTTTTATGTGTGAAAAGAAGGAAGGGTGGTATGGCAAAATGGCCGCAAAAGCAGTTGCAAAGAAATGGTCATTTTTAATTTTCTTTTTTTAAAAAAAATTAAAGGAATTTATTTATTGTTATTTATTTTTTAAAAGGATTTATTGGTTATTATTATTATTATTTTATTAATTTTTAAAGTGTTTCAAAAATTTTGTTTAATTTTTTTATTATTTTATAAAGGATTTTATGTATTATTTAATTTAATTTTTTTATTAGTGTTTTATTTTTTATATTATTTTTGAAGAATTCTTTAATAATATTTGTTGATTTTCTAGTCATATATATTGTATTTTGATAATAACAAATTTTATGTTCGTTGTAATATATTAATCTATTAAGTATTAAAAGGTTTAAATACATAAACGAAGTAAATTAAGTGCAAGTAAAGCACTCATAAAAATTTAAGAACTATAAGACTTTATCAAAATTAAAGAGTACATTGAAAATTATTTTGGCACTGTATGAGTTAGAAGACTTGCACAAAATTAATTATAAAAGAAAGATAATTGTATTAACTTTCCAAAAAATTTTATAAAAGTAAATTTGGAGTTATTTACGGAAAGTTATGGCCAAATCACTCAAGCATGCTGAAGTTGGACCAAAGTGCAAAGTTTTAAAAGTTTCAAAAAATAGACTACAATGCAAAAGATCAAAACTTTGGCAAGATCATTGTATCAATACTATAGCAACGATTAATTTTTTGGCTTCTTATAAACATCTTACTCATTTGAAACTTTTCACAATTGAAAAAATGTCATATATCAAATTGAGAGTCTTATTGTTCTTACACCTTTATATTAGTTCATTTGGGAGTTTAAAATCTTTTGTATTTGTTCTAATTCTTGTATTGGGTTTATTTAAATTTTTATAAAAAATACTTTGAGAGAAAAGTGATTACTCTTTTGTTATAAGGGTTCAACTGGTAGCTTGGAAACTAATTCATTGTATAGGTTTCTTGATACCTTAGAAGTCAAATGTATTAATTCTTAGCCTTAATTTAAGGCAAGCTAGTGGAATCCTCAATTCGAGTTGCTTAAGGCGTGGATGTAAGTCGTGTGAAGTGCCGAACCATGTAAACATCCAGGTGCAATTCTCTTTATCCCTCACTCTCTTTATTTTTCTATTTTAATTATCATCTTGTGCTTATTTATTGAAAATTTATTTAGTGTTAAATTTGTTTACATTTTAAACAATTGCATAAATTATTCATATTAGTATATTAATTTTTAAATTACCCAATTCACCCCCCTCTTGTGTTGATATCTAAAATTTTCATTTGGTATCAAAGCTTCATTCTTTAGAAAAGAACTTAACCATTTTAGAGAGATCTATGGCAACCATTAGTGAGCCTAGCATATGTGAAGGGTAATCCACCACTAGACCTTCGTTCTTTGACGGAACCAACTATAACTTTTAGAAAGCTAGAATGAGATTTTATCTTAAATCCATTAATTATGATTTATGGCTAGTTGTTGAAAATGAACCTCATATTCTCACTAAAATTGATAGTGAGGGAAAATCCATCCAAAAATCTCAAAATGGGTGGGATAATAATGACAAAAAAAAACTCACCTTAAATGCTAAAGTAATAAGCCAACTCCTTAGTGCCATAGATAGGGAAGAATTTAATAGAATTTCTAAATACAAATATGCATTTACAATTTGGCAATATTTAGAAATTGTTTATGAGAGAACAAACCAAATAAAAGAATCTAAAATTAGTTGACTCACTAGAGAATATGAATTGCTTAAAATGGAGTCACATGAAACCATTGATGAAATATACACATGTTTCACCACTATCATTAATCAATTAAGTTCTCTTGCTAAACACCACTTTATGAGTGAGCAAGTGAAAAATATTCTTAGGTTATTACCCAAGGAATGGAGAGCTAAAATAACATTCATCAAAGAAGCCAACGACCTCAACACATTGTCACTTGATGATATCATTAGTAAGTTGATGGACTATAAAATTGAATTGAAAGATGATTGAAGAGAGAAAGAATCAAAGAAAATGAACATCACTTTCAAAACTATAATAAGTAAGGAAGATAATGATGATGAAAATGATGAAGAAGATGTTGTAATGTTAGCATGCAAATTTAAACAATTTCTTAAATTCAAAAAGTCAAATGGAAAGACATTTGGCAAAAAATTGAAGAAGAAAAGTAGTAGATATGAGAAGCTAAAGAAGGATCACATCATTTGCTTCGAATGTAAGAAACTGGGACACAAATTCATGAATGTCTTTTCCTTAAGAATGAGGAAGGAAAGAAGAAAACTATGAATGTCACATAGGATGATAATGATGGTGAATCATCGATAAAGAATGTCGGATATCTAACCTTACACTCATGGCCACAGGAGACGATAAATTTGATGATCTTGACGACGTATGTGATCAACCATCTTTTAATGAATTATTAGATGCATTTAATGAATTGTTTGAAGATTCTAAAACAATAGGTCGTAAAAATACTATCTAGAAGAAAAACCAATGTTTCATTGAAAAAAAAAAGTTAAAAACCTTAAAAAGGAAAATGATATTCTTAAAAGTGAAAATCACTCTTTAAAAGAAAAGGAAAATTCTTTAACAAGGGAAAAATAAAATCTTGAAAAAGAACTTGAAATATTTAAAGCATGCATTTAAGAGTTAAATAAGAACCAAAAAAACAATGAAATAATTTTAGAAAATGAAGCAATTAAAAAGAAAGTTATTGATTTACAAAAAATTGTCTTAAAATTAACAAATAGGTAAAAGAATTTTGAAAAATTACTTAGTTCTAAAAATTATGTGTTTGATAAGGGAGGCATAGGATATAAACCATTGCTAAAGCAAAAATCCTTAAAAAAATTAATTTGTAAAATCAAGTTTTAAAATTGAACCTAATTCAATTTATCATTTTTGCAATAACAATGGTCATAAAGTTCATAATTATCCTTACAATATGTTTGGAGTAAAACAAATTTGAGTTCCAAAAGGAGCTTTCTCTACTAACATTCAAGTACCGAAAAAGATTTGGGTACCTAAAATTCACACTTGAATCTTTCTTGTAGGTAATTAAAAGGAAAAGGAATAAGTTTTTTTAGATAGTGGATGCTCAAAGCATATGACCAGATATTCATCAAAAATTCAAAAGTTTTACTAAAATCAAGAGTGACGGATATGTAACATTTAGGGATAATGCCAAAGGAAAAATTCTTAGTGCAGGTAATGTTGAAAAAGACTCACTATACTAGTTGAAAATGTATTCCTTATTGAAAATTTGAAGCATAATTTACTTAGCATTAGTCAATTATGTGATAAAGGTTATAAAATCATCTTTGAGCCTACTTCTTGTTTGGTAATTAACATTAGTGATAATAATGTGAGTAATTTTAAACCTACGGTGCATGCATGTGGATTTGTGTCTATAATTCAAATATGCATATGTATCACATACATATATGCGCAGCGGATGAGTGGAATACTAATTTCCTAATGATAAACACAAATAAGTTTTACATGTTATCTCATAAATGTAAACTACATAAAGATTGAGAATTTATTACCTTGACAAGCATTTGGCTTTTGATCAAACCGGAGTACCCGCCTTGAAGCAACTCATTTACAATTCTAGTTCCTTAACATGGTAGGCTTAAGGAACTTAGAATAGCTACTTTTTCAATAAAGAATTCAACCCTTGAATCCTTATTTTTACCTTGTAGTGTAGGTGACCAAAATGGAAGAAGTGTATTTTATTCTCTCAACACTTAGCCAAATTCTTACACTTTTCTCTAAAAAATGCTTTAATCGTATCTTACAACTTCAAATGAGCTACCAATAGCTCTCAATAAGTTGTTTTTGTTTTTTCCTCTCAATGGACAACACTTATCCCATTTTAATTAGATAATGGCCTCCATTATCTTGGTCAATGTTTGCCATTAGGGTTTTGTTTATTATTGTTTACTATAAACCAAATGAAAACAAAACAAAATAGAAAATCATTTAAATGAACTTGGCCTAAACCTAGGTCAAATGAAAAATATTTTATCATTAGTAAAAAATATGTTAAGGCCTACCATTTACAAGTGCCACCCATTTATACTTATTATATTATTTAATTAATATTAAATAAATAATTTAATCATATTAAATCATGATAGAAATACATGCCAATTTAAATAAAAAATAAATTATTTGATTTTAATTTAAATAATAATATCATACAATATTATTATTATTATTATTTTATTTAATAAATATTTTAATGAATAAAATAATGACATTATTTGTCCAACAAATAAGGTCATTTTGATAATTTCTAAGTCAAACAATAATTGGCCCATAATGTGCCATGTGTCAACATCCCATTGGTCAATAACTAATTATAAACTAATTGATGTTGTCACGCCCCAGACCCAAAAGATCTGACACGCGACATCACTTACATTCATTCAATAATATTTTTAAGCACATTCATTTTAATTTCTTTCAGAATTATAGCAATTGAATTATGACTGGGACAATTAGTAAACCGGAGATACGCAGAGTTTTCTCAGAGATAAACACTCTACTACGTCACCAGTAGCAACTTTGTTACCGGGAGCCCAGAATATATTCATTGCAAAATTCTTACTTAAAATCATCCAATAACCACGCTTTATAAAACTTAAACCAAATTCAATCCACACACAATAAAATAATACATAAGTATTTATTCAATAGGGACAAATCAAATATCATATCCTACGTGTCCCCAAATGAAACACTTAGCAACCTAACAACTTAGGGAACCCAAGGAACAACAGAAGCCTTGCCAAATCCGCTAAGCACACATGTACCTTATTTACTTGAAATCACCATAAACTATAATGAGTATAAAACTCAGTAAGCATACTTGTCTTTCATATATCAAATACAAATACATATATGTACACAATGCATATGTATGATATGTTGTGACCAATCAAAATCATAATCTTATCAAATCACATATCATGTAAGCGCTTACACATTCTTTCAAAACACATAATAGGAATACCATCACTCAACTACTACTTAGTAGGACTTACATATCACATATCACATAATGAGCCAAATGTCACTTGTAGGTGACATACCGTATGAGAGGAATAGTACAAGTGAGGTCTTTAAATTACACATATATAACGCTTATGCCCGAAGGTAAAAGCCAAACCCTCACCCTGATCATCGGTGAGTCCTCTCACATGCACCAATACGCCACCACACGAATGTGATGACTCACACTTCCTTTAGGTACCAATAGGATCCTCCCTACATACGGAACACATAACATATACCAATCCCGAAGGAAAGGCCACACATAAAGGCTCCACAAATCACATAAAATGCCTACTAAGTTAACAGTGAGTTCAAGTACCCTCAAATCACAAAATATTTCTCATGGACATATTACACTTTAAAAGCTTTCTTTGTTAAACACATCTTATTTTGGAAAGCTCACTTTCAAAAACACATGTATGTCCATGATCAATGTCAATGCTCACATTCATAAACATATATTCACATTTCATATCAAAATATACTTTAACATATCATAAACATATTCTTAACCCATTTACAAAATCATACAAAACAATTACTATGTTTATTGTGATTTCAGTAGTAAGTCTAGTATACTTACCTCTTAACACTTTCAGCTACAAGGCTTAAATCTCCTTAACCTATCAATGGAGATTAATCCTTTCATAAGCCTCATAATTCACACAAAATACTTTAAATAGCTTACAAAATTATACACAATGCATTTATCACATCAAATTGGTCTAAATACTTGGTTTCTCAAAACCTGTCATTCTAACCACTTACACTTAACAAAATTTTCTAATACATCAAATGATGTTCAATTACTCCAAAATCAGAATATACCATTCTTGACTCATATATCCGTTTTATATATGAATATTATATCAAAATTCCTACACAATCCATTCCATACACACCATCGAATCCAAACTACTAACCTGACAGGATCAAGATACTTACTAAACAGTATTCAATCTCCTAATTTTATAAATTCATATACTAACTCAAAAATTGTAAAACTACCATAAAAATACTCTTGACATATATTCCAATTCATGATAAATATTTTACTTCAAAATAAATGCCAAAAGTATTTTAAAACTATTTTATTCTATAACTTTAAAAATCTGTTAATCAAATACTGTAATGAGCTTATACACTTTAGAAAATCATAACACTTCAACCACATTGATCTAAATTCTCAATTCCGAGTATATCATATTAGACATATAAACCTATCATATTCCATAAATTTGTAATTTTTAAAGATCATTCAGTATGACAAAAATTGTTTGTCACTGTATCATACTGTTCACACAGGAAATTTACAGAATTTCAGGGTCATTTTGGTAAATTCACAAAAAATTCAATTTCCAGAATTTTGAATCGATTCAAAGTCTCAGATGATCCTAAACTTGTCTAATTTCATATACTCAAAATTCAAAACCAGAATCGAATTACAAAAATTTATAAAATTCCTGGATCAAGAGACTATCAAACTGAAATTCCACAATTCATCATGATTTATCAAGCTATCTTATAGATCATCATCAATTCTCACAATATCAAACGAAATACACATCAAATCCTCAATTATACATATTTCCAGAAATCAAAACTTAAAGAAATTAACTTAATTAACACCAATAAATTGATAATTAGTTGTGATATACCTCTAAAGATCCAAAATTCCAATTTCTTCTTCCTTTTCTTCTTCTTCTTCTCTTTCTCTCTCCTCTATTTCTCTCTTCTCTCTCTTAAAATGGGTAGCTCGACCTAAAAATGGTAAATTAGGGTTCAAAAGTGTATTTTTATACTAAGAGGCTAATTTTTGGTATTTATGAATTTGCCCCCAAAACTTTCAAAGTATAACAATTTGGTCCCTAAAATAAATCTAAAGTCTTGCAATTAAACCCAATGCTAATAGTATCACCTTAACCTATATAAAAACTACTAATAACAATATATAAATCAAGTATCACCAACATACAAATAAAATACGTATATTTATACATTTATAAATACTTATTCTTATCAGTCGTGGATACTGGTTACTACAGATGTACTTAACTCTTAAGTCTTGACACGTGCACGACCGGAGGGAGACTGAAGTGAATGTCCATCTGCTGAAATTTTTTGGATCGAACTATTCAATCCGATATGCTGCCCCAGTGCACAACGAGTACACTTCATATTGTAGGACTCTTTGTTAGGGTTGGTGCTTATGTGCCATCCCTGAATGTACAAATACTTGTGTATTTATACAAGTGTACATTCTCATTAAATTGCTAATACCCATTTATATGGTATTATGCAATGTAATATTACAGACATTGTAGATCTGAAGGAGCTCGGTTCTAATCTAAATGAGTTTAGATAAGGGCTCATAGTTAGACACACTAAGAGATATAAATACTAGCATAACTAAGGGTTAGCTGGTTATAATACTTAGCATATCTAAGAGTTGGAGCCTTGTCTGTAATAGGATATAGACCTAAGAATATACTAGTAACTGCATAGTTGCAAGAGTTGTAATCAGGCGCCAGAAAATGCTAGTTACGCAAGTATATTCTCGAATAATTGTCCCTGATCTATTTTTACCGATGCGGGTCTGTTGGTGGATACATTTTATATAGATCAGCATATGTCGTACCTATAGGGTATAGATGGTTGTTCCTAACCGATCGTGAGCTTGGAGCTCGTATTGACATATAGGTATCCAGTTAGGACTGGATATGAGACAGACTTACGAGGGCCTCCAATAGACACCCTATATAAGCCGTCAACGGAGGGTCCTCTCGAGTTGAGTAGTATATGTGGTCCTTTGACCTGAGTGCCATGGTGGGCTTGTAAGTGATCCACCATACTTTGATTCCACGTATGTCACAAACCTTTCATGGTGTGACCGCTGGGTGTTGCTGGGTATGGTCTGATGCTTATGGAGTCCAGTGTGTACAGATATGGGATCCGTCAGCTTGCATAGGGAGTTAGATATCCAGATGCTTTGAGATTGTATCTCAGAAAGTCTTGTGGCCATAAGCATTAATCCCTGGAAAGAGTTTCTCCAGGGTGGAACAATATGGCAAAGGAGTTTGTGTATATTGTTCAGTAAGATACAAGTTTGGAGATAGGACATGGATGAGCATATAGGAATTTGACGGTGATAATCTATATCTCCAACACATCCAGGATATCATGACGGAAGGACCATACGTATGCATTGTAACCTCAACTTGCATGGTTCAACGCGCTGATTTGTATATCTGTGACGTGTGCGTAGGGCATTGCTCACGAACCCATGGAATAGTTCCATTTGACAAATCGGGCGTGGATCTAAAGAGTCCCGCAATATGGAGTGTACTTGTTGTGCACTAGGGCAGCGTGCCAGATTAAATTATTTAATCCAATAATATTCAGCACTATCACGGGAATGCGTGCATATCTGTATTTAAGTGTTAAATACAATAATTAGTCAATAATTGTTATTTGCTAATTGTATAATGACACGTGACATATTGTGGATCTTCGGTTGAGTTTACCTAAGTGCAGATTTAGTGGGATCCCACTAAGGGTAGATTTGGTAACTATTTATGAGAGGTAAAATAGTCGTTTCACATATTGATTATTTAATTATTAAATAATCAAAATATCTCAAATAAAATATTATATTATATATTATTTTATTATATTAAATAATGTTTATTAGTTGTCAAGCATTATTTTTTTTATATTATTTAATACAATAATATTATCTTTTCTATAAAAGGTGACTTTTTAATATTATAATATATAATAATATTATTATATTATTGTGAGATATATATATGTGAAAGTGTGTGTTTTTGTGTTTTGAACGGGAAATGGAAAGGAAATGAAACAAAGAGAGAAAGAAAGAAATGGAGTTGAGAAAGAAGAAGAACAAAAGAAGAAGGAAGAAAAAAAAAGAAAAGAAAAAAAAAAAGAAAAAGGGAAAAATAAAATTGTTTCATTTTTTTTTATGGCTTCAATTGAAGCAATTGTGATTGCTGTAAATTTTATTTTCTATCATTTAAGAGAAAAGAATGAAAAATACTATCGGCCATTTTGGGGATTAAGAGTTAATTCTGTGCTAGATATAAAGCTGTTGTTCTAGCTCACAAAGTTCACTAAGTTGGTGACTGGAATTGCCCATGAGTTGGTCTCTATGCGAACTCTAAAAAAATATGTGTATAACGTTACACGTTAAGGTGAGTTCTCTACACCACTAATATATTAATGTGATTAATATATTTATTTATTGTGTTTATTATATAATTTATACTTCTGCTGCATTAAATTCGTATTTGATACATATTTTAGGTAATAGACACAATTGCACATGCATACACCTACATGTTTTAGATCCCCGACACTCTCTAGGTCCACTTCCAATTTGTCAAATGGAACTATTCTGTGAGTCCGAGATCGATGCCCCACGCATACGTCACAGATATTACAAATCAGTGCAGTAGACCATACAAGTTGAGGTCATAGCGCATACGTATAATCCTTTCACTAATCATATCCTGGGAGAGCTGGGATATAGATTATTACCATCAAATCCCTATGTGCTCATCCATGAACTTATCTCCAGACACGTATCTGTTAGGGTCGGTACTTACGTGCCATCCTAGAATGTACATAAACTTGTGTATTTATACAAGTGTACATTCCCATTAAACCGCTAATACTTATTTATATAGTACTATGCAATGTAACGTTACATACATTATACGATCTGAAGAAGTTCAGATAAGATCTAAAGGAGTTTAAATAAGGGCTCATAGTTAGCTACGCTGAGAAATATAAATACTAAATGTTAGCACAACTAAGTGTTAGCTGGTTATAATACTTAGCATATCCAAGAGTTGGAGCATTATCTGTAATGAAACATAGACCTAAGAATATACTGATAATTGCATAGTTGCAAGAGTTGCAATCGGGTGCTAGAAAATGCTAGTTGCCCAAGTATGTTCTAGAATAATTGTCCCTGATCTATTTCTATCGATGCGGGTCTGTCAGTGGATACCTTTATATATAGATCAACATATGTCGTACCTATAGGGTATAGATGGTTGTTCCTAACTGATTATGAGCTTGTATTGACATATAGGTATCCATTTAAAACTGGATATGGGACAGACTCACAAGGGCCTCCGATAGACACCCTATGTAGGTCGTTAACGGAGGGTCCTCTCTAGTTAAGTAGTATATGTGGTCCTTTGACCTGAGTGCCACGATGGGCTTGTAACTAATTCACCATACTTTGGTTCCACGCATGTCAGACTTTTTATGGTGTGATCGTTGAGTGTCGCTGGGTATGGTCCGATGCTTATGAAGTCCAGTGCGTACAGATATAGGATCCGCCAGCTCGCATAGGGAATTAGATATCCAGATGCTTCGAGATTGTATCACAAAAAATCTTGGGGCCACAAGCATTAATCCCGAGAAAGAGATCCGTCAGGGTGGAACAATATAGCAAAAGAGTTTGCGCATATTGTTCAATGAGATACAAGTTTGGAGATAAGATATGGAAGAGCATTATGGAGATAAGATAAATAAACTATTTATTTTTAAACTCTAAAAATAAATATTTAAAGTAACCGGCATAATTAAATTATGCCACGTACACTCTAAATATAAGCACACAACACGGTGCTCTAATATCATTTTTGTTAGTGTTGTGTGCATAATTAAACAATTTAATATTTGCATGTTTCACATGCAACACAGCAAAAATAATATAATACACATTAAAATAATCTCATTACACTAATGAGATTAGAGGACTCACCCTTAAAGCATATTTTGAATAATTCTAATTGAAAACGTGACAGCTTTTTTCAAGCTAAAATAGTAACTTTTCTATCAAAATAATTGAAGCAACTCTTACTTCTTGATATTTTTGTTTTTCGAAAAATTTGTCTCTCTCAATATATTAGTTAACACATAACTTTAAAAAAAAACAAAAAAATTCAAATGAATTCCCAATTCATTTCCTCCTACAGTAGTCTCAGCCATTCATTTACATTTATAGGCAACATTTACATTTTGAACAACCAATGAAAATAAATTAAATGACATATGACTTAGCATGACAAGACAAAAGAGAAATGCTTACTCATTAAACATAAAACAGTGGCAAAATAAAGAAACAATTGGTGGCATCATTTACACCTCTTGCTCAAATTGAATTGAATTGAATTTCCCAAATTTGACTCCTGTAGAAACAAGTAGTTATAACCTCTAATTTTAACTAATTAAAATATAACACATTTTATTTGTTTTTGTTCATCTAGTGAAAAATGAACAAATGTGAAGTGAAAGAATCAAATGAATTCGTCGAATTTTATTTTCATTTTATTTTTTTTATTTTTTTTAATTATAAAAATTTTATTTATTAATATTTAAATTAGTACCCATACAAATTATTGGCACAATTTGATATATACACTAAGTAGATAAAAATGTCAAATCTTACTTGGCATAATTTTAGGTTTAGCACTTAAACCGTAGCTATTTCCTGAAAGACCCTGAAATAAATAAGTGAATAATTAATTTAATTTAAACAAAACAATAATTGTTTTATTTAAATAGTAACTATATTTACCAATACCCAATTTAGTACCCATACAAATTATTGGCACAATTTGAAATATATACTAGGTAGATAAAAGTGTCAAGTCTCACTTAACACAATTTTAGGTTTAACAATTAAACCTTAACTACTCCCCGAGAAACTCTTAAATAAATTCATATTTTCTGAAAACTTCACAGATCGAACAATTTGATCCGGTGCGCTACCCACGTGCTCAACACGTACACTTTATATAGTGAGACTCCCTAAGTTCACACCCATTTTGTCTAACGAAACATTTTCGTAAGTCCATAACCAATGCCCCCCCCCACACACAAGTCATGCATAATACAAAATGGCTAATTAAACCATACAAGTTGAGGTTAATCTATATTCGTATAATCCATCCATCATTAATATCCTGGAAGAGTGGAGACATAGATCAATAGCGTCAAGTCCCCTATTACTCAACCATAAACTTATCTCTTTTGATTCGTATTCCAATAAATAATATATGCAAATTCATTTGTAATATTATTTACTCCACAGGAAACTCTTTCCCGAGTTAAATGCTTATGGTCATAAGACTTCGTAGAATACAATCTTAGAGTATCTGGATATTTAACTCACCCATATGAGCTGACGGATTCTATATCTACACACACCGGACTTTATAAGCATCGAACTATACCCAGCGACACCTAGTGGTTAGACCATGAAAGGTCTCTGACATGTGTGGAACCTAAGTATGGTGGATCACTCATAAGCCCACCGTGGTGCTCAGGTTTAGGGACCACAAATACTACTCAACTCGAGAAGACCCTCCACTGACGAATTTATGGAAAATCTATTGGAGATCTTCATTGAATCTAGTTCAGTATCCAGTCCTTACTAAATACATGTACATCTATATAAGCTTCACTAAGCTCATAGTTTGCTAAGATAAACCATCTAGACTATCCAAATATGGACATACACTAATCTATATAAATTGGTTCCATTCGATAAACCCTGCATCGATGAAAATAGATCAGGAACATTTAATTTGAGAACATATTTACACAATGATATTTCTTAGCAACACTTGCAACTATTTGTAATTATGTCATTGCAAGTATATTCTCAGGTCTTTGTCCCATTTCAGACAAGGTTCTAACTCTTTAGACTTGATCTAAACTCTTTCAGATCAATATAATATCCGAAATGTTACAAACATCTTACCTAATAAAATTAATTAACGATTTAATGAAATATTTATTTATTATATAAGTATGAAAATACAATATTCATACAAAATTGGGATGGCATATGAGCACAAATCCCAATACGTAAGATCTAGGGAGTCCCGTGATATGGAGTATACTCGTTGTGCACTGGGGCAGCGTACCGGATTAAAGTGTTTAATCCAACAATATTTAGCACTACTACGAGAATGTGTGTGTGTGTGTTTGTATTTAAGTGTTAAATGCAACAATTAGTTAATAATTGTTATTTACTAATGACACGTAGCATATTGTGGACCCTCGGTTGAGTTTACCCAAGTGTGGGATTTGGTGAGACCCACTAGGGGGTAGACTTGGTAACTATTTATGAGGGGCAAAATAATTATTTCATACTTTAATTATTTAATTATTAAATAATCAAAATATCTCATTATTGTATATTATTTTATTATATAATATTATTTTATTTAATGGTGCCATATAGTTGGCATCCATTAATAATAATTTATTATTATTATTTATATAATATAATATAATATATTATATTATTATTTTATAATATATTAGATATATATATATATATATATATATGAGATTGTGTGAAAGATTTGTAAGAGGGGTGTGTTGGTCTGGCCGAGAGAAAGAAGAAATGGAGAAGGAGAGAAAGAAAAGAAGGAGAAGAAGAAGAATACGAATAAGAAAAAGAAAAAATAGAGAAAAATGAAATTGTTTCATTTTTCTCTATAGTGTCTTAGAAGCAATCGTGAATTGCTTCAACCTCCATTTCTTATCTTTTTGGAGAAAAGGGATAAAAACACATACCGGCCTTTTTGGGGTTTAGGAGTTAAACCCAGTGCTGCGTAACGGGCTGCTATTTTAACTCATTAAGGCCATCGTGTTGGTGACTAGAATTGCCCGCAAGTTGGTCTCCATGTGGACTCCAGGAAAATACGTGTATAATGTTACACGTTAAAGTGATTTCTCAACCTTTCTAATAAATTAATGTGATTAATATATTTATTTATTGTGTTTATTGTATATTTTACACTTTCGCCGTGTATAAATTCGTATATGATACGTGTTTTAGGTAATAGACACATTTGCACATGCATACACTCACTTATATTAGATCCCCAACAATAGTATCTTGACAAATAATACATGCAAACACTTTTGTAATATTATTTAACCATGTGGGAAACTCTTTTCTTAGGTTTGTTGCTTATGGCCATAAGACTTTTCAAGATACAGTCTCTGAGCATCCGAATATATATAACTCATCCATGTGAGTTGACGGATTCCATATCTGTACATACTGGACTCTATAAGTATCGAATCATACTCAGCGACACCCAAAGGTCACACCATGAAAGGTCTGTGACATGTGTAGAACCACAGTATGATAGATCACTTACAAGTCCACTGTGGTACTCAGGTTAAAGGATCACGTATACTACTCAACTCGAGAAGACTTTCCATTGACGGCTTTATGGGATGTTTATTGAGGTCCTGGTTAAGTCTGCTCAGTATTCAGTCCTTACTGAATGCCTGTATGCTATACGAACTTCTTATAAACCCATAGTTAGCCAAAAGTAACCATTTAGACCATCTAGGTATAGTATACACTGGTCTATATAAGAAGATTCCATCGACAGACTTGCATTGGTGAATTAAGACTAGAAATACATAATTTGAGAATAGACTTACATAATAACATTTTTTAGCACATATTGCAACTCTTATAATTATGTTATTATTAGTGTACTCTCAGGTCTTTGTACCGTTACAGACAAGGTTCTAACTTTTAGACTTCTTGATTATTATAACATGTTAAATCTTTAGCATTTATAGTTTATCAGTGATTCTAACTCTTAGCATTGATCTAAACCTTTTTAGACCAAATCTGAACTCTTTCAGATCATATAATGTTTGTAGCGTCACAAGCATTGAACCATTTACTAATCGTAAATAGCGATTTAACAAGTAATGTACTATATAAATGTTATAAAATCAAATATTCATAAAACAATGAGATAGCACGTGAACACAAATCCCAACAAATAAGACATTGTTTATAAGAAATAAACATAACAATGTTTACACCATTGATATTGAGTGTGCATCCTCACATGAAAAATGTTTTTTTTTTCACATTGCATGTGATTCTTGGTTATGGCATAAAAGATTATGACATGCAAGCATGCGTTTGATTTCTAAAATTTCTAAAAATGATCTTGTTAGAGGTCTTTCTAAATTATCTTTTGAGAAAGATAAAATTTGTGAGGCATGTCAATTTGAAAAACAAACAAAATCATCTTTTAAAAACAAAGATTACATTTTCACAACTAGACTACTTCAATTGCTTCACTTGGACTTATTTGAACCAACTAGAGTTGCTAGTCTAGGTGAAAAGCATTATGCATTTGTGATAGTCGATGATTTCACAAGATTTACACGGGTTTTATTTTTGGCTCAAAAAGATGAAATTTTAAATTCTTTTATAATATTTTGCAAGAAAGTTCAAATTGAAAAAGAGTGTTCAATCTCATGCATTAAGAGTGATCATGGTAGGGAATTCAAAAATCATTCTTTCATAGAATTTTGTAATGATCATGGCATCCAACATCAATTCTCATCACCTAGGACACCTCAACAAAATGGAGTTATTAAAAAGAAAAATAGGTCTATTCAAGAAATGGCTAGGGTTATGTTGCATGATAGTACTTTACCATAATATTTTTTGACCGAAGGCTTTAACACTGCTTATTATGTATTAAATAGAGTATTGATTAGACCTCATTTGAATAAGACTCCTTATGAGCTTTGGAAAAATAGAAAACCAAACATTGGATATTTTAAGTCTTTAGTTGTAAATGCTTTATCTTAAATACTAGGGATAATATTGGTAAATTTGATTCAAAATCCGATGTTGGAACCTTTCTTTGCTATTCTATGACTAGCAAAGCATATAGAGCTTTTAATAAAAGAACTTTAGTCATTGAGAAAATCATGCATGTTATTTTTTATAAGATTAATAAATCTATTGCCAAGAATGCACAAGAAGATGAAATAGTTGAAATAGAAAATGGCATGCGCAAAGTTCAACTAAAAGAAAGCAAAAAGGATGAGCCCAATAACATTACCCCCAAAGAAAAAGAGGAGAATTAAGAAAAGAAATAAGAAGTTCAAATTCAAGAAGAAGAAGGTGATAATATTGCCCAATCACTTTATAGGACATTAAGATTTTCATCTTCTCACCCTTTAGATAATATCATTGGTGATCTATTAAATGGCATCAAAACTAGATCGTTACTTAGGCACATTTATAATAACATATACTTGTATCTCAAATTGAGCTTAAAAACTTCCTTGAAGCCAAAAAAGATAAATATTGGATAATGTCAATGCAAAAGGAGTTAAATTAATTTGAGAAAAATCAAGTTTGGACATTAGTACCTATACCACAACATCAATCTGTAATAGACACTAAATGGGTATTTAGAAACAAAATAGATGAATCTAGAATAGTTGTTAGAAACAAGGGTAGATTGGTTACACAAGGGTATAGTCAAGAAGAGGGAATTGATTTTGATGAAACTTATGCACCTATAGTTAGACTTGAATCGATTAGGTTATTATTTACTTATGCATGTTATAAGAATTTCACTTTATATCAAATGGATGTGAAAAGTGCATTTTTAAATAGTTTCATTATGGAAGAAGTCTATGTAAAACAACCTCTTGGCTTTGAAAATGAGAAGTTTCCAGATCAAGTAAATAGGTTGTCTAAAGCATTATATGGTTTAAAGCAAACACCTAGGGCATTGTCTGAACGTTTAAGTAAATTCCTTCTTGAAAATGGTTTTTCAATAGGAAAAGCTGATAACACATTATTCATTAAGCATAAGGACTATAACATACTTATTGTGCAAATTTATGTTGATGATATTATTTTTTGATCCACTAATAAATCTCTATGTAAGAAATTTTCTGTCGGGAATCTAATATACGTGGGTGCATGCATGTGTAATTGTGTCTATTGCCTAAAATAAGTATCATATACATATTAAACGCGGCGAAAATATTTAAAATTATATAATAAACACAATTAATAAAATATATTAATCACATTAATATATTAATAGTGTTGAGAACTCACCTTAACGTGTAATGTTATACACGTATATTCTTGGAGTCCACATAGAGACCAACTTGCCGGCAGTTCTAATCACCTACTTAGTGGGCTTGGTGAGCTAGAACAACAGCCCGATATCCAGCACTGGGTTTAACTCTTAAACCCATAACGACTGGGTTTAACTTCTTCTTCTTCTTCCATTTCATCCTCCATTTCTCCCGTCACCAACAATACACACACCTTTACTTCAAATTTCACACACACCTCTCATATATATATAAATATATATATAATAAAATAATAATATACTATATTATATAATATAAATAATGATAATATAATAATAATGTGTGCTAACTATTTGGCACCCAAAATAAAATAATAATAAAAATATAATATAATATAATATAATAATATTTAATAATGAGATATTTTGATTATTTAATAATTAAATAATTAAAGTGTGAAGTGATCATTTTGCCCCTCATAAATAGTTACCAAGTCTACTCTCTAGTAGGTCCCACCAAATTCACACTTAGATAAACTCAACCGAGGGTCCACTATGCACCACGTGTTATTATACAATTAGTAAATAATAATTACTGACTAATTATTATATTTAATACTTAAATACAGACACGCACGCATTCCTGTGGTAGTACTAGATATTGCTGGATTAAATAATTTAATCCGACACACTGCTCTAGTACACAACGAGTAAACTCCATATTGCAGGACTCCTTAGGTCCATGCCCGATTCGTCAAATGAAACTATTCCATGGGTCTGTAAGCAATGCCCCACGCACACGTCACGGATATACAAATCAGCGCGTTGAACCATGCAAGTTAAGGTTACAGTGCATACGTATGGTTCTTCCGTCATGATATCCTGGATGTGTTGGAGATATAGATTATTACCATCAAATTTCCATATGCTCATCCATGCCCTATCTTCAGACTTGTATCTCATTGAACAATATGTGTAAACTCCTTTGCTATATTGTTTCACCTTGGTGGAACTCTTTTTCGGGACTAATGCTTGTAGCCACAAGACTTTCTAAGATACAGTCTCGAAGCATATGGATATCTAACTCTCTATGTGAGCTGACGGATCCCATATCTGCACACACTGGACTCCATAAGCATCGGACCATACCCAGTGACAACCAGCGGTCACACCATGAAAGGTCTATGACATGCATGAAACCAAAGTATGGTGGATCACTTACAAGCCCACCGTGGCACTCAGGTTAAAGGACCACGTATACTACTCAACTCGAGAAAATCCTTCGTTAACGGCTTATATAGGGTGTCTATCAGAGGTCCTCGTGAGTCTGTCTCATATCTAGTCCTAACTGGATACCTATATGTCAATACGAGCTCCAAGCTCACGGTTGGCTGGGAATAACCATCTATATCTTATAGGTACAATATATGCTGATCTATATAAAAGTATCCACCGACAGACCCGCATCAGCAAAAATAGATCAGGGACAATATTTGAGAACATACTTGCGCAACTAGCATTTTTTGACACCCGATTGTAACTCTTGCAACTATGCAGTTACTAGTATATTCCCAAGTCTATATCCCATTACAGACATGGCTCCAACTCTTAGATCTTCGCTGAGTATTATGACCAGCTAACACTTAACTGTGCTAACATTTAGCATTTATATCTCTCAGCGTGGCTAACTATGAGCCTTTATCTAAACTCTTTTAGGTCTGATCTGAACTCCTTCAAATCGTACAATGTCTGTAATGTTACATTGCATAGTATCATATTAGTAGGTATTAGCAATTTAATAAAAATGTACACTTATATAAATACACAAGTATATGTACATTCATGGATGGCACGTAAGTACCGACCTTAACATTTTCAACTTGTATTAACAATGAATTTGAAATAAGCGTGATGGTAGAACTCAAATTTTTTCTTGGACTTCAAATTAAGCAAATGAGAGATAGGATCTTTATAAATCAATCCGAATACATCAAAGATCTCCTCAAAAGATTTGAAATGCAAAATGTAAAGAGTACGTCAACTCCAATGAGCTTATTTACAAAGCTAGACAAAGATGAGAAAGGAAAAGAAATGGATATAAAAAAATATCAAGATATGATCGGTTCTCTTTTTATATTTAACTGCTAGTAGACCGAAAATTATATTTAGTATATGCTTTTGTGGGAGATTCTAATCATGTCCTAAAGCCTTACATCTAGTTTTCGTAAAATGAATTTTTAAATATTTACATGGCATAATGAACCTAGGGTTATGGTACTTCAAAGGCACTCAATTTAACCGCATCAGTTATTCAGATGCCTACTTTGCCGGATGCAAAGTGGATAGAAAGAGCATAAGTGAGATTTGTAATTTCTTAGGTCATTCACTTGTCTTATGGGCTAATAAGAAAAAAACATCAATAGCTACGTCAACTGCCAAGGCTGAATATATTGCCACTGATAGTTATTGTGCTCAAACACTTTGGATGAGATAAACTTTTAGAAATTTTGACGTTGAAATAAGAAATCCCCATATTATGTGTGACAATACAAGTGCTATAAACTTGTCTAAGAATCCTGGTTAACATTCTCAGACCAAACAAATTGAAATTATGTATCATTTTTTAAGAGAGATCATGTTCAAAATGGTGATATTACTTTGCAATTTATACCTATGGATGACCAACTTGCGAACATTTTTACAAAACCTTTAAGTAAAGACAGGTTCTGTAAAATTAGATGAGAACTTGGTATGATGGAATCTCTACATTAGGAATATTTTGCATAATTAATTGTTTAATTAAAATATATATTTTTAAAAAAATGTTGAATTAGTGCATGTCATATTTGCATACTTATTATGTTTGAGATAAATTTATTTTAAATTGTTTTAAATTGTTTGATATACATTTAGTTGTCATATGGAGAGCTATATTTTCTAATAATTTTTAGTATATCATTACATCTTTAATTTTCTAAAGGGGAGATTTTTCTATGTTATATTTAGGGGGAGCATAGCAAGTTTGATGAGATAATATATATTGAAATATTTTTAAAAGGGAGAAAAATATTAATTATTTATTTTTTAAATTGTATTTAATGTCACAAATGCACCAACATTGTCAAAAAAGAATTATTTTTAATTTCTTTTGTTAATGACAGAAGGGGAAGAGATGTATTTTGATATTTTTTATGTGCATATTCGATACTTCTTGTACTAATTTTATTGAGATTTTTTTGAAGCTCTACATACACAAAGAAGAGTTATTTTATTTTGAAATTAGTCTCTATAAAAATCTTAACTAAAGTTATCAAAATATATGAAGTATTTGTCATCACTAAAAAAAGAGGAGATATAGATGTATTTTGATAATTTTGATGTACATATTTGATGCTTCTTGTACGAACTTTATTGAGATTTTTTTGAAGCTATACATATACAAATAGGAATTATTTCATTTTGAAATTAGTTTCTCTAAAAATCTCCACTAAAGTTATCAAAATACATATGGTATTTGTCATCATGAAAAATGGGGATATTGTTGACTTTTAATCATACATATTGTATTTTGATGATAAAAAATCTTATATTTATTGTAATATATTAATCTATTGAGTATTAAAATGTTTAAATACACAAGTGAGGTAAATTAAGTGCAAGTAAAGCACTCGTAAAAACTTAAGAACTTCAAAACTTCAACAAAACTAAATAGCACATTAGAAATTATTCTAGCATTGTATGAGATAGAATATTTTCACAAAATTGATTACAAAAGAAAGATAATTGTGTCAAATTTTCAAAGAATTTTTCGGAGTGAATTTGGAGTTATTTATAGAAAGTTATGGCCAAACCACTCAAGTATGCTGAAGTTGGACCAAAGTGCAAAGTATTGAAAGTTTCAGAAAATGGACTAAAATATAAAATATCAAAACTTTGGTAGGATCACTGTATCAGTACGGTAATAACGTCCAAGTCATTGTAGCAGCACTGTACTAACCGCTAATTTTTTGGCTCTTTATAAATACCTCACTCATTTAAAGCTATTCATAATTGAAAAAATGTCATAGATCAAATTGAGAGCCTCATTGTTATTACACCTTTATATTAGCTCATTTAAGAGTCTAAAATCTTTTGTATTTTGTTCTAATTCTTGTATTATGTTTATTTAAGTGTTTGTAGGAAACACTTTGAGAGAAGAGTGATTACTCTTTTGTTGTAAGAGTTCAATTGGTACCTTGAAAACTAATTTGTTATATAGGTTTCATTGATTCTTAGCCTTAGTTTAAGTTAAGCTTGTAGAATTCTCAACGCAAGTTGCTTGAGGCGTGGACGTAGACCGTGTGGAGTGTTAAAACACGTAAACATCCGAGTGCAATTCTCTGTATCTCGCACTCTTGTTATTTTTCTATTTTAGTTATCATCTTGTGCTTGTTTATTGCAATTTATTTGTTGTTAAATTTGTTTACATTTTAAATAATTACATAAATTATTCATATTAGTGCATTAATTTTTAAATTACCCAATTCACCCCTTCTTGTACTGTCTATAAAGAATTTTCAATATTATAAAAGTATAATTTTTAATAATAAAAAAGTCAAAGATTTTCTTAAAAATTGAACTTCTTTGGAACTCATGCAAGTGTCATTGTCATGTCAGTTTCTTTTAATGTGTAAGGGCCAATTTAGTCATTTGATGCTGATTGACATGAAATCTATTTAATTTGATGAAATATTTCTAATGATTAAGCACTGGTGTATATTTCGTTAAAATTTGGATATTAAGGTCGATTTTTCAAACCTTTAAGTATTGATGAAATTAGCCAATACCTCACGGATATTGAGAAAAATATTTTTTTAAAAATAATAATATTTAATATAATTTAAATTGAAATTGAAATTGAGATTGAGATTATAACATTTAATGTAATTGAAATTGAAATTAGAATTATAACATTTAACATCATTGAAATTAAATTTGGAATTATAATATTTAACATAATTGAACTTGAAATTGTATTTGAAATTATAACATTTGATGCAATTAAAAAATTAAAATTAGAATTAAATGATAACATTTAACGTAATCGAATTTTGATTTGGAGAATTATACCATATAACGTAATTGAAATCGAAATTAATTTTTTTTTCTTTTTTTTTAAAGATAAGGGATGGGCTAGCACCTAAAGGGTTTTTACCCCTACTTCCCCAAGGTTTGAACTTTGGTGGCTTAACATGGCTTACATATGACTTGCCACCAAGCTATGCCCTCGGGGGAAAAATTGAAATTAAAATTAAAATTAAAATTATAACATTTAACGTAATTGAAATTGAAATCGAAATCAGATTTAAAATTATAATATTTAACGTAATCAAAATAGTGAATTTTAGAATTATAATATTTAACGTAATTAAAATTAAAATTATAATATTTAACGTAATTAAAATTAAAATTAAAATTATAATATTTAACGTAATTAAAATTAAAATTATAATATTTAACGTAATTAAAATTAAAATTAAAATTATAATATTTAATGTAATTGAAATTGAAATTTAGTTTTATAACAATTAATGTAATTAAAATTAAAATTGAAATTGAAATTAGAATTGAAATTATAGCGTTTAAAATTATAATATTTAACGTAATTAAAATTAAAATTAAAATTATAATATTTAACGTAATTGAAATTGAAATTTAGTTTTATAACAATTAATGTAATTAAAATTAAAATTGAAATTGAAATTAGAATTGAAATTATAGCGTTTAAAGTAATTGAAATTAAAATTAGATTCGAAATTGTAACATTTAACGTAATTGAATTTGAATTTATATTTTAATTTTTTATTTTAAAAACAAAAAAAATTTCCAATTCGACTTGACCTGTCCCGACCTGAAATGATGTTGTTTTGACTCTTTAATTTTTTTTTAAAAATATTTAACAAGCAAACCGGACTTGACTCGATTGGGACAGGGAAATTTATCCTGAAAAGCCATCCCATTCTCGACTCGATCCAAAAATTTCGGGACAAGTTGGGTTAGATCAGGTCAAAAATTGTTCTTAACATCTATAATACCATTTTATTTTTTAATTTAATTTAATATTGTTTTATTTTATTTATAACTAATTTATCTATAATTTTATTTTATAATAACCATATTATTACAAATTTTAAATAATGAAGTTAAATTAAACAATATTAATAATATACTTAAATTAAAAATATATAATTTTAATAAATAAATACAAACTTAAAATTAAACAAAATATAAATATAATTTTTAATAAATAATATAAAGTAATTATAGTCTATATAATAAAATACAATATTCATTTATTTAATTATAAATAAAAAATAAAATATTAATTATAAATAATAATAAATAAAATAAAATAAGTAAATAAAAAAATATTATTAAAATAAAAAATAATTTACAACAATGAGGGGGGCAATATCGCCCCCCTCAATCACACTCATATTGGGCGCAATAAGTTATGAGCACGATTGAGAAGGGGCGATATTCTCCCCCTCAATTTTTTAATTTATTTACTTACGTATTTTATTTTATTTTATTTACTATTATTTGTAATCAATTTTTTACTTTATTTATAATTAAATAAAAAATATAATTTTAAATAAATGATTTAAATTAGTCATATCATACATAATAAGATAAAATTATAAATCAATTAGTTATAAAATAAAACTAAATTAAATTAAATTAAAAAATAAAAAGGTACTATAGTGTTCACTATTACTGTAGTTGGAATAGTTCATTGAGCGGGTACCGTTAAAATAGAAAAAGGGTAATTTTGTCTATTCATTAAGTCTTTGGCTAAAAAAGTGAGAAAATTTCATAGATGCCTAAATTAGTTAAGTGCCCAAAAATTATGGCTATTTGCGAAAATTTATCAAAAGATAAACCTAAAAAGAGAAATAGATCTAATAGGTTGAGAAACCAAAAAGGGTAATTTCTAAAAAAAAATTTTTAATTAAACTAAATCTTTGATTTTCTTTATCATGTCTCTGCAAGATGGAGTTTTAGGATAAGAGTCCAATCTTATTCGTCAAGATGAGAAGGTCAGAGGGAGAGTCCAATCTTGTTCTTAAAGAGGAGAAATTGAGTGCGCAGAAGAGGTTTGAAAATGGCTCTGCAACAATTGATGCTACAACAATGATGCAGAGAGAGGGAGTTATGGTAGTGTCTGCACTAACTATGATAGAGACTGTTAAATTTTTTTGAAACACTTGTTGTTGGCCATGAGCAAGCAATTGTTATTGATTTAACTTAGTCAAAGACTAGCTCAAGTTGTTGAGATTGAAAAATTTTAATACTAAAAGAAGAAGAATGAAATAATAGAAAAGAAAAGAAGTTTTTTGAGATAAAGCAAAAAAAAAAAATAAATAAATTAAAAAAACTTGTTTGGGAATGGAAAGGGTGAAACCCTTAGAATAAAGCAAAAAAAAAAAATATCTGTTTAAGAATAGAAGAGAGTTAATCCTTAAAATAAAGTAAGAAATAAAAGACCTAATTGAGAATAGAAATGAGTTAATCCTTAAAGTAAAGTAGAAAAAGAAAATACTTGTTTAAAAAAAAGGAGAGGAGAGATAGTTTATAGGTTTTTAATTTTATAACAGAATATAAATAGAGAGAAATAGTTTATAAGAGTTAATCCCATAAAAAAATTAAAGTAACCTACAGAAACAGAGAGAGAAGATATATTTTTTTTAGAAAATTGTTGATGTTAAAGATGATAAAAAGTTGATTGAGTTCTTTTATTATGGTAGTCATAGTTTAGGGAAGGATGAAAATAATGGTTGACCAAGGCAACATGTAATGTTCATAGTTATTGGTAAAGGTTAATGTTCACAAGTAGTATTCACATACATAGTTTATAAGTACTGTTTATAATTACTATTTATATATACTATTCACGAGAAGGAAGAAACACATTAATAGAGGGAAATTGAATATAGTGTTAAAAAATTAACTAATATGAAAAATAAAATAAAAAATAAAACAAAGAATTGATCATAAACTCATTTGGTTGCTGCGCAATAGCTGCCCTTGCTTGGTCGCTATGCAACGACTTGGTAGAGGCAAAAATTAACCTAGAAAAAGCTTTAATAACATGTAGAGATTTAAAGAGAAGAGAGAATATTGTATTATTTATTTTTTCATTGATGAATCCTTGAGAATTTATAGAGTTTATAATAAACCAAAATAAGAAAAAGGTATTCATTGTAAATTTTATAAATACTCAGGGATTCATCAAGGTTTACCATAAATCAAAATAGAAAAAAGGTAGTGCCCTCTGACCTAATGGTCAGAGGTTCGAACCCCCCTTCCCCTTAGTTGTAGTGTGTTAAAAAAAATAAAAAAAAATAAACCTAAAAAGAGAAATAGAACTAATAGGTTAAAAAATAAACAAAAAAGATAATTATTAAAATAAATAAATTTAATTTAAACTAAATCTTTGATTTCCATAAAAAGAAAAGTTGGCTCTGGTTTCATTTATTTTTATATGATTTGAATTGAAAAAATATTTGATATTGATTACCCTTTTATGTTGAATACACAATAGTTAAGATAATTTGATATTTTGTCACAATAAAAATCAAACGAAAGTGTTTAGTCTGTGTTATTCATCATGATTTGAGATATACTAACCCTCTAATGTATATTGTAGCATTAAAATTTACTTTTAACATAAGAGGTAAAATATTTGACAAAAAATGATCAAGATTAACATAAAAAAATGTTGGAGGCTTTAATTTGTATAAGGGATTGAGAGATACAATAAACTGAAAGTATAATTGGTAAGAAGAAATGAAAAGAGAACTTCAGAACCTAGTTGTAATTTGTAATTTATTAAAAAATTGTTGACTTTATAAATGATAGATGGTTTAGTAAGTGCCAACCTAATTTGGATATATTGTAATAATAGTAAGGGAAACTTTCATAAATAACCTTATTATTTTTTCATTATTTTTTTTAACCAAATATAAATTGATTATACTTTATTAACCAAATTTTTTTTTGGAACACATTTACCCTAATATTAAAAACATAAACTTCCTCTCCTTTTTTTCTACCAAACCAAGAATCATATTGATGAACGAAGAATCATATTGATGGCTGAATATTTTTGAAGTTGTTATTGCGAAAATCAAGTGTTGTTAAGTATATTTATCACTTCAAATCAAGGAAATAGCCAAATCTTGTAAGTTTTCTAAACTTTTTTAAAAAATTTAATTTTAATTAGAAATTAGATAAAACTTACATTTAAAGTTAAAAATAGGTGTTATTGATGAATTAAATGTGAAAAATGAGTTAGAATGGTGTAAAAGATGTTGAAATTCGGCCAAAAATAAGATTTCTAGTGTGTTTGGCGAAAACCAGACGGCGACAAGTGCGACGGCCGTCAATTTAGGCATCTCAGTCCTGAGATGGCCCCGAGATGCGCATATTGTGAGGCTTCCATATCTAGCCTCCTATAGTACACTGGCAATCAAGAAGACGTCGGAAGAATCGAGTTCTATCGCAAGATGAGACTCCCACGAAGAATGTATGCAGCCACTGTAAGCAGCATGGACATAATCGACAAACTTGTTGAAACCCAATTTCATTACATGGTAGTTGATGTGTTCTTTATGAGTTATATTTGTATTTTTAAGTCATGTAGTTTTGAGTTTTATTTGACTAGTTAATTTGTACTTTATTATGATTGTGTTTAATTGATACTTTTGTTATGTTTCTTTTTTCCCCATTGTCATTAATAATGCCTGCTTTGACTAATTATACATTTACAATGAAATGTATAAAATACATAAAAAAATTTTATAAACATACAAACATTTAATTTTCTTTTATTATTTTTATGTACATTTCCATAAGTCAATCGCCATTTTGGTCCTAAAAAATGACTCATGCTTAAACATAAACCTATGCTCAAGACTAAAATCTAGGGGACGACACAACATCAAAACTCTATAAATATACAAACATAAATTTCACAATCCCCACTATTCACTGTCTGTTGTGACACTCTATTCTTTAATCTAATTACATAAAATGGGGTTAAGTCAGGTGTAATTTGTCGTTGCTCATTAAATCTACAAGCATCTAGGTAATGGAGTAACAACATAGATAATGGCAAGACATGATTCTCAATCACGCCATCGACAAATCCTTTGATGCTAGAATCGTAGATCACTATTTATCAATGCAAGATGTCCACCTCAATCGTCACTCAATGCTATTGATTGTAGTTGATAGGAATATAAACCTACATAAAATTCAAATAAGTCTCACAAATAGTACTATAAGTTATAAATAAAAATAACAACATTCACACAAAATATTATATTTTACCTTATTAACCTCAATCCATATACGTGCACTGAGTAAATCTTCTTTAGCGCCTTAGACATATGCGACCACTTCATCACTCCATACAATGTCAGTCATGTCATTTTTGTGTTCCTCATAAAAGAGTCTAAAAGTCTCCTAAAAATGCAGGGCCATCGAATAATCAATAAAGATGAAATAAGAAAATATAATTAATTTAATTCAATACTCACAAAGAAGTACGAATCCACAGAATGGACAATTGGGGCAATGTATTAGTGTAATAGTTTTTCCTAAGCCGAATCACCTTCAAATACTCATTAATATGCTGCATTAACAAACAATTATAATGAGAGATTTCAACACATATAATTACCATCAAGTGAATTTGTAAATTTAAATAAATAAAATTAAAATAAGATAAAATTATTGAATATATATTTTACTTACAAAGTCATCCAGCCAGCTGTGTAGCAATTCCCAAAACCATGTCGGGTTAGCGTCAAGCCCAGGTAAGATGACTACATCCTCATCCTTGTCCATCTAGGCCTGAAACTCAACTATGATAGCCGAGTCTATCTACTGCAATGGATTCATGTCTGCTTGAGGTTGTACTTCAATTTTAATTTTCTTCTTCTCATGTATCTTTTATGGAAATGAATTTATATATGGGGTGTGTAAATACCATGCAGGCCTATACGGTCTCCCAAATTGACTCACTACCTTATGCGGGGCAAGCAAGATCTCAACGCTTGCAGAACTGTCAATTAGTAGTTGGGGTAGTATTTTATGACCAGTAGCTGGGGTTTGAAAACCATATTGACAGCCTGCTGGTGTATTCTCTCCAAACTAAAATATATGTATATATTAAAATAAATCAAACTATAATTAAGGTAAGAAAAATTATATCGATTTTAAATTTATTTTGCTTACCATATTATGGCTTTCTTTTTGTTGGAATGGGCATGATTGCCTAAATCACATCATCATTTGCTGCATCTGCTGTGTAAGATTGGTCTGGAGTTGATCAACCCTTGTAAAAATTTCATCTCTATCATTGTCCATTTTCTGCAGAAATGCAGCTTCAGTATGCTCAAATCTCTTAATCATTTTCTCCCGTAATTGCTCAATCTGATGTGTTACGCTATAGTCTGTAGATGCACTGTGTTTAAACTACAAGAAACATAACCATAGTTAATGACTTATTTAGAAATATATAAAAATTTCTCTTTAGTTAATTACGTAAATAAGTAATATACCGTTGCTCATGGCACTAGTGCTGACATTTGTGGGTTTGTCCATTCATATCCATCTCGTTCCACATCCATAACATCATCGTTAGGGTCGCTAAAATGGACATAGGCCCTGGGGTGCTTGCTCTTGCTCTCGCTGTAATCAGACATATTTGGTAAGTCCCCAGCATAACTTCTGCTTGGAATGCCTACACGTCTAACCAGTTGCACAATTGCCTCTTTCTTCTCATGGTCTTTTGGTACTAATTTACGATGTACCGAAAGAACCTATAAATATAATATTAAGTTACGCTTAAAAAAAATTAAAAGTTATAAATAATATATTTTTCATTAATATCAACACATACCAAATCATTTTCTAATATTGTATTCTGAACGTCATCGAACTGTGGAGTCCCTTGAGTCGTCCAATTCAAAATAAGAGGGAAGCGATCACCATAATGATAACCAAAAACCTGCTCGCACACTAAAATTACCTCGAAAATCCATACCTAATATAATTATTTTTCAAATATAAGTTTGGCGTATTCAAAATAAATAAATAAATAAGATCAAAAAGTTGAGTACAAGAAAATTATGGCGTACCAGAAATGCGTGCAAAAATTCATACATGTTGTAACTCTCAAACTTACTTTGTGCAAACCCTTTCCTATTTATTTTCTCAAGTTTTTGGAATGCAATCTTCTTAAGTGAGTTATGAAGTACGGTCCATGCAATATTGCCCCATGGATACTTATTAAACTCATCAAGGTCGTCCACTAAACATAGAACAAAATTTTGAATCCCACTACGCTTGTCACGTGGGATCAAAACACGATGCACAAAATAAAATAAACTTAACTTTACTGCATCTGCATCGTCCATATCCTTCAAATTCAAACGTCCGTACCATTTATCAAGAAATATGTAAAATAATTTTTTTACCCCTGAAAAATATGTATCCCATAATCGAATGCCCAATTTCTTATTCAACTGTTGGGCGGGAGGGTAATCTCGCATTTGTAGTTCGGTGATTAGTACAAACTCTTGCCGGCTAAATCGGATGCGTTTCCTTCCTATATAAAACAACATCTCATCTTCTAAATTGAAGGTATGCACCTCACGCAACAATAACTCATGCACCAAAATACCAGAAAATGTCAAATCTGACATATCTAAGAAATGCCCCATGCACGTCTACTTAAATAATATTTTTTGATTTTTTGTCAGCTTATCTTTTATACAATTTAGACCCCACATCTTCGCATAAGCCGTCACTGATGCACGAAAAAATATATGCTTTGAAATTCTATATTTTTTCAATACGTTCTCTTTTCTATAACAATTAAGAAATTAATATTAGAAAAAATAATAACAAACATACATATATTTTAAATAACATACAATGTGATTTACCAAATAAAATTCACAAACAATTAATTTAACAAACATAAAATCAACATATTATAATAATTAATTACTAACATATTAATCAACTTATTATAATAATTAATTATATATTAAAATAAAAATAATCATATATAAATTATAATTACAAAAGGTACTCATTAAATAATAAATAATGTTATAAATCAAAATTAATGAGTCATTTAAGTAACTTATTAATTAATATTAATTTATTACTTAATAGATCCATTCCTTCTAAATTAGATTTTATTTAATTTAAATAAAATAAAATTACATTTAATTTTAATTAAAAAAATTAATTTAATATATTTAAATGAAATAACATTAAATTTAATTTATTTCATTTAAATAAAATTAAATCTACATTTAAAAAAATTAATAAATTATTTTGCGTCACATGGCAGCGTATACAGCCGCCACGTGTTGCAACAGTGCGGCATCGCGAACATTGCGTCCATGATGCGCCCTTAAGGGCGCATCGCAGGGCCATCTCGGGCCGGTCGTGCGCGCCCGAGATGGCCCTAAAATTGGCAACGGCAGCCGGTCGCCGTCTGCATCGTAACAATACACCCAAAAATCTCATTTTTTGCCCATTTTCAATGTTTCAGCAGCCCTTACTGCCGACTATTTTAATCCATTTTTCACATATAATTCAATAATTTCCCCTATTTCTAACTTAAAATACAAATTCTAATAAATTTCTAATAATTTTTTAAAGACATTTAAAAAGTTTTAAAAGTTCAATAAAACTTACCAAAAATCGCCCATTTTTTTTGTTTGAAGTGAAAAATATGTTGTATAAACCCCGATCTATGCAATGATAACTTTAAAATTTTCGATCTGAAAGTTCAAATTTTTTTGATAATTTTCAGTGGAGATTTCCTAAATAAGTTTAAATTTTGGTATTAGGATATATGTCCAAAAATAAAAATTTTGGTTAATAAAATATAATCAATTTACATTTAGTTAAAAATAATAATAAAAAAATAGGAGGGTTATTTGTAAATTTTTTATTAATAATGTGAATTTGACCAATTAGAAAATGTAAAAAGATTAGGGATCCTGATGTTATTTTATTTTATCTTATATAAACAAAAAGATCGTCATTTTCCTCGTCTCTCACAACATGTTCCGACTCTCTTACTCTTTTAAACTCTTGCGCCCTTCGATGATCTCAAAGATTCGTCTCCCTCGTCTGATTCCAGATAAATTTTAGAATCTCTTTTTCCTTTTTCTTTTATTATTTTCCCTATAATTTATTAGCTTCAGGACAAACGATTTAGGTGCGGTCAACTAAGTTAAAATCGTTAACCGAAACTCTTTTACATGTCTTCAACTTCTAAAGATTCTGGCCGGCGAGCTCTCCTTCTGTTTTTACTCCTTTGTACTGTCGATCGTTTATTATATTTAAGTGAGCGATTTTCGCGTTCAATTCAACTCCAAACTCGTAGCAAATGGACTCCGCAAATTCTCGAGATGAAGAGGCACCGCTTGTCGTTGTTGCTGTTGATAGCTCGGGAAATCAAACTCCAAAGAACTACTCGCGAGATGTTCATATTTTGAGTTTTGCATTTCTGTTGATATTTCTCGCTTATGGAGCTGCTCAGAATTTAGAGACTACCGTTAATGCTGTGAGTTATTGGCTGCCTTTTATATTTCAAGTTCAAAATTGATTTGTTTCAGCTAACTTTGGTGGTTTTTGATGTTTCTGAGTTTAATTTTTGTTTTAGGAGGAGAATTTGGGGACTATTTCGCTCGGCATATTGTATCTCTCCTTCACGATTTTCTCTTTAATTGCGTCATTGGTAGTTCGAATATTGGGCTCAAAAAACGCTCTGATTCTTGGGACTACCGGTTATTGGTTATTTGTAGCTGCAAATTTGAAGCCTTCATGGTAATAATTGATTCACAGTTTTCTTTCTTTCTGTGTTTCATTAACTGTTGCCGAAGTTCTCAAATTTGAGTTTATATATCATTTATTTTGTGATTATATTTTCCTGAATGTTAGTCTGCGCGAACACATGTTAAGGATAAACTCTTATTATCAAAATAGTGATTAAACAACTACATTTGATGACATAAAATAATAAGAAATTTTTGGTATTAAAATGAAATTGTTCTTAACATGTGCACTGCAATCATATGTTAGCAGGATCTTTTTTTTTATAATTTTTTTTTGAAATTACTCGTTTTAATTTTGTCCTTTTTTAGGTACACTATGGTGCCGGCTTCTCTGTATCTCGGGTTCACTGCATCAATAATATGGGTTGGGCAGGTGTAGATACTTGTTTCCGATTTACTTAACGGTTTCTCTTTATCTTAATGATAGTTAATGGGAATTATGTGTAAAGTTCCTGAATCAGAAAACCTTATTATGGCCTCTCAGGGAACGTATCTCACTTCCACTGCACTCAGTCATGCAAGGCACCATGATTTGCATGAAGGAACTGTGATTGGTAACTTCAATGGAGAATTTTGGGGAATGTTTGCCACCCATCAGGTGAGCATTTTGATTTATTTATGACAAATCAAAGTATGTGCTGATCTGTCATAAATCAATGTTAAACTTTACTTGCTCTTGAATTTGTGCAGGTTTTTGGAAATCTTATCTCACTTGCATTGCTGAGAGACGATAAGGTATGCGTTGCCTTGTAGGGAAGCTTAGGTATCTGCACGTCAGTTCTGAACTTTTATCAATTCAATTGTAGATTTGCTCCCTTTGTTTTGTTCTTGTTTTTGTTTTTTTTTCCCAATTAGCTGGTTTTATTTTGCACCTTTATTTGCGGAAGAAGGGATATTCTTATGACTTATGAGTAACATGCAGAAATTTCATGAGCATTAGGACATGGGTATGCATTATGCAAAAAGTGCCACTATTTACAAATCTGACCTACTCAGTCAAGACTTGCTCTTTCTTGACTGGAAAAAATTTCTTCTTGGATTCTATTTCTTTACAGCCCCAAGAAAACTTTAATAAGATAGACACTTGTGATGTAATTCTGGTGCCTTTTAAGTTTAGACATATTTACTTATGATAAATATTTTGGCACATGTTTTGCCTGATGTTTTTTTTGTTATCTTTCAATAAGTGCTTTCCTATTGATTTTCATTTACATACTGCAGGAGGGAAGTACCAGTGGCACCACCTTATTGTTCATTGTTTTTCTTTGCACTATAACATTAGGCACCATGCTTTTGTGTTTCTTACATAAAGGGGACAGTAAAGGAGACAAGGGACCAGAAGATTCTTCCGTTAATTTCTATTCTTATATATTGTCTTTGTCAAAGTCTATCATCACTCTTCTGTATGATGTACGGATGCTACTGGTCATCCCTCTTCTTGCGTATTCTGGATTACAACAATCATTTGTGTGGTAACACTCGATTAATTTCACACATGCTTTCTAATTGCGATTCCATTGACATTTTTATTGCTTATATTTTGATTCTTCTTTTTTTTTTTTAAAGCAAAAAAACCAGTATCTTTTATTAGTAGAATATGTTTTTTTGTAGGGCTGAATTTACCAAGGAGATTGTGACTCCAGCACTTGGTGTGTCTGGTGTGGGTGGTTCTATGGCGGTGTATGGAGCTTTTGATGCCATAGTAAGTATGAGAATACAGAATTCAGTAATTTCATGCCATAAACGACTTGGCAATTTTGATGTCACATTTTCCAAGGGCATCTTTTTCTCATTTTCTTCTTGATCTTGTGGTGGTGGGTGTGTATGTTGGGAACATATTATAACTATAAGAAGCTAAAATCCTCCGGATCTCTCTTTCATAACCTTTATCTGGAGTATACTCTTAGCAATTGTGAATTCAGTATTAGATGCTCATATCAGCTTAATATTCTTCTATTGGCTTGTCTAAATAGGAAAATCATTTATGTTTCTGTTTTGATCAAGGTCTCATTGTTACTCTTTTTATCACAAACCTTAACCTGCAACCTATAGCGTTTCTCATTGAATATATATATATATAAACAAAAAATGTAGCTTTCTAGTTTTCTAAGCAAATACTCCCAAGATTCTGTCTTTGGGAAGGCAGGTTTTCATCACACTTCCTTCTGATACAAGTAGTAAATTTTTAGTCTTATGCTCACTTGCAGTTTGCAGTTTTGTTTGAACGCACTTCTAATATAATATACTCGCTGAATGAATTTAGTCTCAACTTCTTATTGCAACTTATGATAGTGTTCACTAGCTGCTGGTCGACTTACCTCTGGCCTTTCATCAATCACTTTCATAGTTTCTGGTGGAGCTTTTGTTCAGGCTGTTGTATTTCTCTGGGTTCTGCTAAAGTACAGGTTAGTGTTGTCTACTCTTGTTGCAATTAAGTTTTGAAGAGCCTGAAGTTTTTATTGTTAGTGTATTTAGGAAGGTATTACTCTATTTTTATCTGCTTGTTTCACTGTTTCCATGCAGCCTAACTAGTGGAGTACTTGGTACTATATATCCACTTATCATGGCAGCTATGTTGGGCATTGGTAACGGGGTGTTCAATACACAGCTCAGTGCTTTGCTTGGGATACTCTTTAAGCACGATACGGTACTAATCCTATTTTAATAGGACCTAATATTTGTTTGGCATACCACAATGTATATTTAAGTTCCCTTAGGAAGTTGAAATTAATTTTAACTGTTATTTTTCATGCCACTCACTTAACAAATGTTATTATTTTATCATGCTCATATTTTTCTGAGCTGTCTCTTATCAAGATAAATAGAAAAAATTCCACGTACTGGATCTAAATGGTGTTTTGTTGATAAACTATAAACAGTTTTATGATTCTTGCAAAATGGAGGAAGAGACTTCCTTTTGTATTGAGATGTCAATATTCTGCATTGTGTGCATAAATTAATTTCACTATATTTATTTGCATCTATATTAAAGAGCTTTTGAATGATTTATATTTGTTATGAAATAACTGATGAATAAGGGTACACAAGAATATGAAAATGAGCTGAAAGAAGAGACACAACAATATATAAAGAATGATATTCTACAATTTTCCAGTGTTCAAGTCAACTTGGTAATGCCTTTGTAAGAGGCTTAATCACAAATAGTTCTTAAATTCGGAGATGGATCATAAAACTTTGGGATGTAGTGGAGATAAAGGACTTGGTGAGAAAATTAGGAGTTCAAAGTTGCAAACATGGATGTGGTTGCATGGATATGTCAATATGGTGAAAATCCACTCCTATGTCAATATGATGAACATCCACTCCTGTAATTCATAATTTTTGTAAGAATATTGATATTTCCCTTTTTATTTATTATTTTGTTTAGTACTGAAGCTTCTATATGCCACTTCTTTTTTGTATTTTCTCTTTACATTATTATTATTATTATTATTATCATTATTTTTGTTTCTCCTGAAAGTTCTGTTTTCTTTGTTGTGATTTGAATTTCTAATTATGAACAAAAATTGCTTTTGGGGACAGGAAGGAGCATTCGCACAGCTGAAGGTCTGGCAGAGCGGTTCCATTGCAGTTGTGTTCTTTTTGAGTCCATATATTTCATTGCAGGCAATGCTGGGTGTTATGCTGGCTGGAATCTGCGTCTCATTGGCTGGCTTTCTGTTTCTTACCATTCGAATAGAGAAAGCATTCTACTCCCCCACTACGTGATGTTTTTGAAGCTGACACACAATTAATGTTAGGAAGAGTATTCAAGTTCTCTAGTGCCAAATCTGGGAGTTAATTCGGCCTTACCACGAACTGTTTTAGTAGATTGGATCTGGTAGCTGGTTTTTGTTGCAATGTCAGTATTAAAAAAAAAAAACTCATAAAAATTAAATAAATAAAAAAGATGTTTCATTGACGACCTGTGGTCGAAAATCATCGTTGGTGATCAAACTTAAACTTCGTGTTATTAAAATATCGGCATAATGTCAGTATTACATCATCTCTTTTTTTTTTTTTCCTTTCTTTTACGATTTTTTTTGTTTGGCAAAACGGGTCAAGAGTCTTCAAATCAATTTCATTAAACTATGAGAATTCAAAAGTCATAAAACCTTTTAAAATTATAAACGAATAAGAGTAGATGACAACATTATTAGAAAGAAGGGTAAATATATTATTTTAAATAATAGACATCTTTATTAAAAATACAATAATATTATATTTACATAGTTAAAATATAAAATTTATATTAAGAGTGGGCACTTGTTCAATTTAACCGAAAGTTGAATAAATTGAATAAGATTTTTTGGTTTAGTTTAATTTGTTTTGCACTTGATTGATTTGGTTTAATTCAATTTGATTCGGTTCAAATTAAAACAAGTATATTAAAAATTTTTTAAAAATTAAAAAATCGAATCGGTTTCAATTCAGTTTCAACCCGAATCAAAATCGAAAATGCCTATTCCTAGTTTGTATCCCATCAATATAGTATTTGGTGTATTATTTATTAATTGATATTGTATAATTATTATATTAATAAAAATAAATAAAAAATCAACAATGTTTGACATGTGATAACTAATATTTAGTGACATATCAATTGAGATACAAAGTATATATTATAATTTTATAAATCTAACATTAATATATTTTTAAAAATAATATTAATAATAGAGATGATTGTAAAAGAGACTTATGTCTAAAAATTAAAGGGTTAAGTTGATATTATTTTAAAACCTCAATGAAAATTATACCATAAAACTTGCACATCAAGAGAATTTGCGTAACACTGATATCAAGGAGCGCCCGATAGCTTGAACGGTCATTAAAATCGCTCCCAGAAACCAGAATGTAGTTTGAGTGGTTGTGAAGGTGTAATGCATTCACAGTTATTTGAATTTAAGTAAAATTTAGAGGTGAAGAATTGAGATTTTTAATAGATTTGAATTTCCTACTCCCAAAATCATTATAAATAAATAAAAAAAAGCGCCGGGCCAGTATCCCGATCGGGACATGCCACCAAAACAAACAATAATTCATAATTTGATGTGGGATAATAACTCCCGGGTGGGTAATTTTTCATGGTTTCTCAATTAAAGTCAATTTCGTTCATTTGTATCAAGTAAGCCCCCTTAAAGAGTTAAAAGTTATATGCTGACGGTTGTTGAAAAGTCTAAAATAGTTTTTATGTTATAAATTAAACAATAAATTAATAAATAACTCTAGAATAAAATATTGGGTCATTATTAAATTGGTTCCATTAGCTCGCACCACTTAAAATAAATAGCACGTTTTTACTAAAATTATTTACCTAACATAATAGAATTCGACCTGACACGTTTTGGCATGCAACTCAAAATAATAAAAAAGTTTAGATTTAAGTTTTTTGATCCATAAAATGAATGGATAAAATCCGACACATCAATGACACGTCTTGGCACGCAACTCAAAATTATTAAAAAGTTTAGATCTAAGTTTCTTGATCTATAGAATGAATGGGTAAAACCTAACACATCCGTTCATAAATATTTTCTCAACAAGGAAATACTTGGGAATGGAAGAAACAAGTTTGAAGTATAATTCATTTTTCTTTTTCAATTATGATTATTGAATTTTAACATAATTATAAGTTTAAATTTAATACTATTTCCTTATAATATATAATATTATACATATATTATTAAGTTTTATTATTTTTTTTATGTATGCTCACATATTGATAATAATTATACATTATAAATTATCTTAAATGAGAGTCAATTTAAGTGATTTATTTAAATTATATTTTATTAAGTTTTAGAGACATTTAATTTAATATGAGTTTATTATATGTAAAAATTTAATATTAATTGAATTATAAGTGATGGAATCATAATTTAACTTAGTATATAAAAATTTTGTTTTTAAAATTATAGTTTTTAAGTCAAATCAATTCACGTATAATTTTTTTTCTATTTTTTCATCACAAAAAAAAAATTATTGAACCTACATAAATTTGATTGTGAATGATTATTGTACTCTTAGTTTTTATTCAAGACTATTAATCTTCAAATTCTAAGCATTATAAATTCTCCAGATATATTTTTTTTAATAATTATCTTGATAATTTAATATAATAAATCTTGAGTTATATTTATATAGATATAAATTCAATATATGATTATATCAAACGTACAGTTCACATGCACATAATTCTTATTTCAAATTTGGTTTACCATTACATAAGCATACTCTTTCTTTTATAGTTTATTCATTCAATTTAAATCAATTCAAGCATTTTCATTATTCTTGAGCTTTAGATAGTATTCTTTAAGAGCATTACATACATCCTTTTAATTTTAAAAATATTTTTTAATATTACATACATCCGTTTAACTCTAAAAATATTTCTTTCACACACAATAATTCTTCTTTCTCAATGATAGATTAATTTGAATGTCGAAATATTTTTTTTTTACAAAAAAATGATCTTATTCTTTAAAAAGGCGCTAAAGAGTAAGAAAAGAAATGAAAAATGTGTTTTAAGAAATTTAAAAAAAAATTGAGAATAACAAAATAATTTTTTGAACTTCGTAACCCCAATACTTCATAAAGTAAGTAAAAAAAAGAAATAAGTTGTAATTTTTTTTTTTGTATTCAAGTGAGATATCTTCGACCAATTGCAAGACTCTATTTTAGTGCAAAAAATTACCGTAATCTCAACTAACAAAGCAAACAAATGTAAGTCTATTAAATTCATGTCTTTAATAAAGATAAGATAGTGTAATTCTATAGTTTTATAACAAATATTAAGTTACATCTCTTAAGCTGTGACTGAAATTAAATATTGTATGCTTACTAGGTCATTTTAATATTGTTGAGAATTATATTAAAGTGCGTTTATATATATATATATATATTAATTGTATATTATTGATTATCTATTTTATTGTCTATTAAAAATAATCATATAAAATTTATTTATTATTAAACTTTTATGGTATCTCATAAATATAAATTTTAATGTATAAAGATCTAATTATTTTATTTTATTTTTATGATTAATTAAAATAAAATAAAATATTATAAATAATATGTTAAAATCTTCGGTCTAAATTCTAACGTTTTATTTATTTATATTCTATCAATGAGTAATAACAGTTTTCTCTTAATAAAAAAAAAGTTTAGACGTGGAATGTCATCAATTCCAATTTTTTATGTCTTCATGAATTCAAGTATATTTTTTATTTTAATTTTTTTAATAATTTAATATAAAATCTTAGTTATAGTGATTCTTTTATCAATTAAATTTTTTTTCTAACAAATGGTATCAGAATCACTTCATACTAAATTATTAAAAAAAATTATAATTTTTTTTATCTCCCCTTTTTTAGAATTCTAAATAAAGCAATGATAATCTTGAATCAAATAAACGAATTTGTCTTGGCTATCTATAATATACATGTCGTGATATGCGGATTCAATTCATGATCCTCAATAGTCATGATTTTGTATTCGCGATCTTAGAATTGTATATTTGCAAACAGTAGGTCATGATCTCCGTGCGGCATACAGATTTAATTCTGAAATTTAAAAAAAAAATGAGTGGAAAGTTTTCTCTTTTAATCTATTTGAATTAATCGCGTGAAGAAAATTCCATGACAATGTATTGATCGGTGTTTTGAATTTTGGCAATTTTATTCTTCAAGCATGAGTTAATTACATTAAATTTTTGCATTAATTATATTGATTCCATATTTATATGTGGGATTCACGTTGCATTGAACGCATTTGAAAAACTTGAATGCATATGAAAATTTTCTATGTATTGATTCCATTAATGAAATTTAATGCATTTTTATTATATTATTGCTTATGGATTCAATTTTGGAAAAACGTTTTTGTATGAAATTAAATGCAATTTTTTATTTACGCATTTAATTTTAAAATATTGAATAAAAAACAAAAAAAAATTAAGAAAGAGATAAAAGTTAAAATTTTATTTAAAATTAAATTGATAGTATCAAATTTAATGAGATTTCTTTTTAATTGTGGTACATATCAAGTAATTAGTGTTTACAAATTTGAGAGTTTATTAAGTTAATTTCACAAGGTTCATAAAAATTTTACCGGATTCAAATTTTATTTACCCAACATATGAAATAAATCAAATCAGTAAGGATGAACCTAAGCCCATTTCGGTTTAAACTATTAGATAAAGATTAGAATTTGAGTAATTAGAAAATATTAAGCTTGACATGATCTAACCACTTCGGTCCCTACCCATTTTGGTTCTATCTTAAATTTGAAATGATTTGAATTTGATTGTTGATCTTGATTTTGATTTTGATTATTTTACTTTTTCTCTATTTTCTTGCAAACTAATGTCCAATATTTTAAAATAAATTAAATTAAAATAAAATGCCACAAAAGTGACATCGTTTATGTAGATTTATTTATTTTGAAATAGGTGGGTATTATTAAAGAAACTAAATAATTGTATTTAAATCTATACAAAAAATATCGGCCCAAATGAGGATTATTTTTTGACCAGATAATAGACACATGTGACAGTAAATATGTAATAAACTTTGACATTTTTCATGCGTATAATATGTCAGTCCAAAGAAAGGCATATTATTGGCAGGATTTCTATCAATATTTACTTACCAAGTTTTTATAGTACCGTTCACAAATTGTTATTTATGTCCAAAGACTAAATAGTAATGTTGTGCTTGGTATCTTATAATAGCCTAATTTATTATATCTTATACCATGCGTGTATATGTATACATGATTAAATGATGTGGTTATTAATTGTGAGTTTTTTTTTTATTCTATACAGTAAATGCTTCTTCTATATTTGTCAATTTGAACAACATTCTAGTGCTTACGGGCACTAACTTCAGGAAAAGGAAAGAGTACATTACTTTTGTGCTTGGGTGCATGGATCTAGACTATGCAATCCGAATGAAAGAACCTCTCATCTCTACTGATGGCAATATTAATGAACAAATGGCATTTTATAAAAAAATGGAAGCATTCTAACTGTATGAGTTCGATGATCATAAAGTACTCTATTCGGGATACCATCAGGGGTGCAATGCCCGATGAAAAAAATGTTAAAAAGTTCTTAAACCAAATAGCAAACCAATTCGCTGATAATGAAAAGGTTGAAATGAGCACTATTTTATTTAAACTTGTTTTAATGCGGTATAAATGCAAAGGAAACATAAGGGAGTACATTATGAAAATGTCTAATCTTGTTACAAAATTAAAGGCACTAAAGTTGGAGTTATCGAATGACATTCTTGTGCACCTAGTCTTGATCTCTCTTCCTACACAATATAGTCATTTTAAGATCAGTTATAACACTCAAAATAAAAAATGAACTCTTAATAAGCTCATTGCTCAATGTGTGCAAGAGGAAGAGAGATTGAAACAAGAAGAAAAATAGAAAGCACTCATTTAACAATTTTTTCTAATGACAATGTTGTCAACAAGAAAAAAAAATGATAATAAAGGGAAAAGAGTTACAAGCATTAGACCTTTTCAGCTTAAAGTGCAAAAGAAACAGAATAATGAAACTACCTGTTACTTTTGCAAGAAAGTTGGACATGTGAAGAATGATTTTTTCAAATATACAAAATGGCTCTCCAAAAAGGGTAGACTTCTCAACTTTGTTTATTCAGAAGTTAATTTGGCTTTAGTACCAAGTCACACTTGGTGAATAGATACGGGTGCAACTACTCATATAAGGGTGACTATGCAGAGTTGTCTAAGGAGTCGACTGCCAACTAATGCTGAAAGATTCATTTATGTGGATGATGACAACAAGGCTCTTGTTGAGGCAATTGAATTTTTTTAGATTACAACTAGAATCTGATTATTATTTGGATTTACACGAGGCATTTTATATACCGTCAGTTAGACCGAATTTAGTTTCTATTCTTGTTTGGACAAATTCGATTACTCTTGTTCTTTTGAAAATATAAAGTTTCGTCTATTTCAGAATTCAAATTTATTGGTACCGATTTTTTACTTGATAATCTATATCAATTAGATATTTATGCCTTATAAATTAATGAAACCTTGCATGTAAACAGTTGTTGTATAAAGCGCAAATTAATTAATGAGAATTCTTATATGTTATGGCATAAACGTTTATGACACATTTCTAAATAAAAAATTTAAAGGCTTGTATTTGAAGAAATTCTAAATTTCTTTGAGTTTTCATATTTTAAAATATGTATTGAATGCATTAAGAGAAAACAAACAAATGTTAGAAAAGTTGGTACTAATAGGAGTTTAAACATTTTGGAATTAATTTATATTGATATTTGTGGTCCATTCCCTACGGTTTCTTAGAATGGTCAACAATATTTTATTATTTTCATAAATGATTGTTCTCATTATGATTATCTATACTTGATTTATAAGAAATCTCAATCATTGAACCTTTTTAGGGCCTTTAAAATTGAAGTTAAAAATCAGCTTAATAAGAAAATTAAAGCCATTAAATCTGATCGTGGTGGTGAATTCTATGACAGATATGATAGATCAGGTGAACAACGTTCAGGCCATTTTGCTAGATATTTATAAGAATGTGGCATCATTTCTCAATACATCATGTTGGGAACTCCAAGTCAAAATGGTGTGCTGAGAGACAAAATCAGACCCTAAAAGATATTATTATAAGTATGATAAATCATTCTGTTTTACCAGAATCTCTTTAGGATGAAGCCTTAAAGACTGCAGTGTATATCTTTAATCGAGTTCCAAGTAAAATAGGCATTTGCATGTTTAGGGTTGTCTAGATGAGACTAGGCCATACAGACCTAATAAAAGAAAGTTCAACTCAAGAATAATAAATTGCTACTTTGTTGGATACTCGGAGAGATTGAAGGGTTTCAAATTTTATGATCCCTCAAGTAAATTCTTTTTGAGACAGGGAATGCTAAATATATTGAGGATGTTGAATATAGTGGGAGTGCTAAACTTGGGAACATTGTCTTTAAAGATGAATATGTTACTATTCTTAATATTGCAATTGATAATGACCAGGTAATTACACCTATCATTATACAAGATGTAATTATAGATAATCAAGACGTTCATGAGATACCTCATGCTAATGTTGAAGAACCTGTTTCTACTTATATAAATGAGCAATAACAATAACCTCAATTAGAAGTGTCATTAAAGAGATATACTAGGAAGAGGAGATCAACGATTTTGGATGACTATGCCATGTATCTCCAAGAACATGAGTTTAATATATAAGACTGGAAGATGGTCTAATAACTTTTAGTCAAGTCAAACAAAGTGTGAACTCCTACAAATAGATAGATGCCATGAAAAATGAGATGAAATCAATGCAATACAATGACGTTTGGGATCTTGTCAATTTATATAAATAATAAAAACCAATTGGTTGTAAATAGATTTTCAAAATCAAATGGGATTCGAAGGCAAATGTCTAAAGATATAAGGCACATCTAGTCGCAAAAAGTTTCACAAAAAAAAAAGGTATTGATTATAGATAGACTTTCTCTCCAGTTTCATCGAAAGACTCTTTCAAAATTATTATAGCACTTGTAACTCATTATGATTTAGAGTTACATCAGATGGACGTAAAGACTACATTTCTCAATAGTAATATTGAAGAAACCGTATATATGTTGCAACCAGAGGACTTTGAATTCAAAGATTCAAAACATTTAGTGTGCAAATTAAAAAATTCCATCTATGGTTTAAAGCAAAACATCCTATCTATGGTATAAAAAATTTAATCAAATGATTATCTTCTTTGGTTTTAAGGAAAACACTGTTGATTAATGCATTTATCATAAGATCAGTGAGAGCAAATTTATTCTTCTTGTCATATATGTAGATGACATTCTACTAGCAAGCAGCAATATAGGTCTGTTGCTGAAACCAAAAACTTTCTTTCAAATAATTTTGAAATGAAAAATCTTGGAGATGCCTCTTTTGTTTTGGGCATACAGATTCACTGAGATCGTTCTCATGGTATACTTGGCTTATCACAAAATGCATATATCGATAAGGTACTTAGTAAATTTGACATACAGAGTTGTGTGTCAGGAGACTCACCTATTGCTAAAGGTGATAAATTTAGTATGCTTTAATGCCTAAGAAATGATATTAAGAAGAAAGAGATGGAGAACATCCCTTATGTGTCGGCAGTAGGGAGTCTCATGTATGCTCAAATTTGTACATATCTGGATATTGCGTATGTAGTTGGAATGTTTGGTAGATCTTTAAGTAACCTAAGAATGGATCACTGGAGAGCTATTAAAAAGGTTATGCGGTATCTACAAAAAAACAAAATATTACATGCTCACATATCGGAGATCAGATTATTTAGAGATCATAGGGTATTCAGACTCCGATTTTGCTGGTTGTCTCGATAGCAGAAAATTCACTTTTAGTTATGTCTTCATGTTCGCTGGAGGAGCTGTGTCATGGAAGAGTGTCAAGCAATTACTCGTAGCTTCATCCACTATAGAAGCAAATTTTGTAGCTTATTATGAGGCATCAAACCAAGTAATATAGCTTTGAAATTTTATCACTGGACTGCAAATTGTCAATGGTATTAAGAGACTATTGAGAATAAATTGTGATAATAAAGCCATTGAGTTATATTCTAAAAACAACAGAAGCTTATCAAAATCAAAACATATTGACATCAAGTTTCTTGTTGTTGAAGTAAGAGTTCAAAATCTTCAAGTGGCAATTGAATATATTAGTACAAACTTAATGATTGCGGATCCGCTTACTAAGGGTGTACCACTTAAGATGTTTCATGAGTATGTGGCTCGTATAGATGTGGTTAATTCTGATAATATGCTTCTATAGTAGGAGTTTGTTTTTTAATGTTCAATTATAGTTGACAAATTTTCTTATTAGACTAAAATATTATTCTTTGTTTATTTATTGAAAACTATGAAAGAAAGTTATGTTCTTTCCGTTGTAGTTGAGCATAAAGTTTTGAAAGTATATTGTTAAGCTCTTTTGAGTCATAAAGTAAGACTAATTGAAAATAGGCATATTAAAGGATTTCATTGTATTAAATTTTCATGCTATACATCCATGTTTGATCTATGTGACCATTAATGAGTCTAGTTACAAGAAAGATAACAAAAATTGCTTGATCCTATTTCAGTATAATTAATAGATCAGATTGTTAAAAGATGTATTTTATTAAGATAGCAAATATTGAGGTTATAAAATTATTTGATATTGTATAATTGTAAAGTGATATATGTGGCTCAAGTGGGAGATTATTGGAAATTATATTAAAGTGGGCCTATATATATATATATCAATTAATTGTATATTATTGGCTATCTATTTTATTGTCTATTAAAAGTGATCAAATAAAGTTTATTTATTATTGAATTTTTAGGACATCTCATATGGTATAGGTTTTAATGTGTAGAGACTTATTTATTTTATTTTATTTTTATGATTGACCAAAATAAAATAAAATACTATAAATAATAAGTTAGAGTTCCTAATTTAAATCTTAATGTATTATTCATTTACATTTCAATAATAAATAATGACAATTTTCTCTTAATAAAAAAAAATTTAATATAAAAAACCAACAACCTTAATTTTTTACATCTGCATGAATTTAAGTACACTTTTAACTTTATTCTTCTTAATAATTTAATATAAAATCGTAACTATAATAACTCTTTCACCAATTAAAATTTCCCCCAACATATATAAATTCACATATTTGTAAAAACAATTAATTCAGAGAACTATTTGATGTTAAAATAAAAGGATATCTTTTATTTGAAAAAATATAAAGCGTTAGGGATACTGATGTCATTATCCTAATCATTTTTCATATAGTGTGTAAATCTTCATTACTTGCTGTCGTTGTTTTCTTCTCTCAGTCTCTCTTACACTGCTAAAGTCTGGCGTGCTTCGCTTCGATCATTTAAAAAATTTGTCTCTGCCATTTGATTCCAGATAGTCGCTACGAAAATGAGGAACTTTTTCTTTTTGTTCCTTATATAACTTATTAGTCACTTTAGGTCCAGTCAACTCTATTAAAATCATTAACTGAAACTCTATTACGTCTTCAACTTCACCAGATTCTCCGTGTTTGGGTCTCCCTCATTTCGAAATTCACCATTTTTCGAGTTTATGTAGCGATTTGGCGATCAATTGGACCTCGCATCTCGCAGCAAAACAATGGACGCCTCCATAGACAATCGCGATGAAGAAGCACCGTTTGTCGTCGATAGCTTGGCAAGTCGAACTCCAAAGAACCACACGCGAGATATTCATATTTTGAGCTGTGCGTTTCTGTTAATATTTCTCTCTTTTGGAGCTGCTCAGAATTTGGAGACCACTGTTAATACTGTGAGTTGCTGCTGGGCCCTTTTATACATCGAGTTAAAATTTGATTAGTTTGAAATTCTGTTAGGGAAATTTGATTACAAGAAGTAAAATTTAATTTGCAGATTTTGTCAGCCTTTTGAGTTGAAATCTTTCACTGTTTTTTTTTTGTTGTTGTTGATGTTTTAAGTTTTAAATTTTGTTTTAGGAGGGGAATTTGGGTACAATTTCGCTTGGGATATTGTACCTGTCGTTCACGTGCTTCTCTCTAATTGCGTCATTGGTGGTTCGAGCATTGGGTTCAAAAACCGCTCTGGTTCTTGGGACTACTGGTTATTGGTTATTTGTGGCCGCAAATTTGAAGCCGTCATGGTAATTAATCACGGATTCTGAGTTGTTTTTCTGTGTTTTAACCGAATGATACTCGAGTTCTCAAATTCTAGCTTCATTTATCATTTGTGTTGTGATTAAATGTACCTGAAAAATAATTCAAACCACCGCATTCTCATTTGTGACTAATCTTTTAAAAAGGATTATGTAAATTTGTGCAACCACAAGTGTTTAGGGAGGGAGTCTTATGGTCATTGTTGGAATTGGTAATTCAAATTGTGTTTGAGCATAATTTTAAGTTGGAGACCGATGAGGAAGTTGACACCTGGTCGAGAACGCCTCGGACAGATGAGAAAGGGAGTGAAACGGAAAGTCGAAAGTAAGGAGGGGTGCGAAAACACAAGAGGAGACTTTCTCTAGGTTTGTGTGTAGCGGCACCGGGTCGATATCACATCCACACTCCGACGCCAAGTTGTGTAGAATTTTCCGTTTTGGCTCAAATTTGCGTCTTCATGTTGGTTTTGGACTTTTTAAACACGTGGACTCTTAACTCTTTAGAATTGTCAAGCATCAAAGAAGTAAACATAAGAGAGAATAGAGAGTTAGATAGGCACTAGAGTGTTGAGTGCGTGAAAGAGTGTTACCATGGGATCACTTAAGTGCTGAGTGTGTGATCCTTGGAGAGAGAGCTCTACTATTCATTATAGTTCTTGATTAATCTCTTATTGTAAGATCTGAGTGATCTGAGAGATCTTAGTGATTTGAAAGATTTGAGTGATCTGAGAGTTTTTAGTGATTTGGAAGATCTGAATGATCTGAGAATTCTTTGTGAACTGTTAATAAAAGAAGCTAGATCTTTGATCTACTGTGGACATGGGCATTTGTCGCAGAACCACGTATATCTTATGTCTTGTGGTGATTATTTCTTTATCTTTATTGTATTCTTTTGTATTCTTGGTTACTTTTAAGTAAAATCATCTGCAAAGAGCTTAGAAGGTTTTTTAGAGTATACGCTAAAAACCTCAACAGTCAAAATAGTAAAAAGAGCTCAATTTGACTAACTTTGACAACTTTGCTTCTAAATAATAAGGGTGTATAACCAGGATCTACTCTGAAATTGTACTTGTTTTGATTTTCTGCGGGTTTTTTTTTCTCTAGGTACACTATGCTGCCGGCCTCTTTCTACCTTGGGTTTTCTTCTTCAATAATATGGGTTGGGGAGGTATAGATGCGTGTTTCAGATCTACTTAATGCTTTCCCTTATTTTACTAAAATTCATATAGGAGTTATTTATGACATGAAATCATAAAACCTTATTTTGGCCTGTCAGGGGACATATCTCACTTCCTCTGCACTCAGTCATGCAAGGAATCACAACTTACGTGAAGCAGCCATAATTGGTAACTTCAATGGAGAATTTTGGGGAATGTTTGCTGCCCACCAGGTGTGCCTTTCGAATTTTTTGAGACATATCAAACTATGTGCTGATTTTTTAGAATTATTTTTTTCCTTAATTAGTGGATGAGCACTTGCTTGCTATTGTAGTGTTCTCAATCCTGAATAGTCTTCCCATTTTGCAGTTTGCTGGAAATCTTATCACACTTGCAGTACTGGGAGACAATAAGGTATGTGCTGCTGTGTACTTGAGCTTTTCCTTTTCCATGTCAGTAATTCTGACATTCTTATCAATTGTAGATATTCGTTATTTATTTTTTTTCCTTTTTCTATTGGTTGTGCTTTTGGGGGGAAGAAGATCTTGTTCTGAGTAACTTATAGAAAATTCATGATAGCATCAGAAAATCATTATGCTTGTAGTTCTGATGTTTATTAACCGGATCTGACCTTCTCTATCAGGACCAATTCTTTCTTTACTAAAAAGATTTCTTCTTGGTTCAAATTCCTTTTAACAGTGCACTAGGAAGCATTGATTATATGGAAACTTGTGATGTAATTATATGATGCCTTTGATTGTTGAACATATTTACATTAGATAAATATTCTGGCACTTATTTGTAAGAATAAAAGTCTGTTTGGTACAGAGGTGCTTCCCAGAAATGTTTTTTGGAAAACTCAACTTTCACTCCACAATTAAGTATTTGTTAAATACGCACATTCTTTCATTCCAGAACACTTCTATACTAAACGCACCCTAAATCATTTTTATACCTTACATTACTCTTTTTTTTAAAAAGAAAAAGAAGCTACTCCCTATTGATTTTGTTTTACATACTGCAGGGGGGAAGTACCAGTGGCACTACTTTATTGTTCATTTTGTTTCTTTGCATTATGACATTGGGCGTTATACTTATGTGCTTCATACGTAAAGAGGATGACAAAGGAGAAAAGGGGCCTGCAGATTCTCCTGTTAATTTCTATTCTTACATAGTGTCTTTGTCAAAGTCAATTATCAATCTTCTGAGTGACATAAGGATGCTACTAATCATCCCCCTTATTGCATATTCAGGATTGCAACAAGCATTTGTTTGGTAATGCTCAATTAACCTCATCTAGCTCCTCCAGATTTTCATTACATATATATATATTTCAATTCAGTTTCTTTTATTTGTGGACTATATTTTCTATTGTAGGGCTGAGTTTACCAAGGAAGTTGTAACTCCAGCACTTGGTGTGTCTGGTGTGGGTGGTGCAATGGCAGTCTATGGAGTTTTTGATGCAATAGTAAGTATGAGAATGCAGAAGTGAGCAATTTGAAGCCATAAATAGAGTGGCAATTTGCGAGTTTCAGGGAAATCTATTTCTTTACCTCTTTTTTCATTTTTATCTGTTTATTTATTTATTTATTTTTGGCAGTGGGGTGAGATGGTGTGTCTGGCATCTAAAACAATATATTTAGCCTTCTTAGTCACCAGTAGTCTATGAAATATAGAAAACAAACTAAAATCCTTTGTGGCTTTCTGTCATAACCTTTTTCTACCTTATATGCTTTAGCAATTGTGACTTCAGTATCAGATTTTCATCAGTTTAACAGTATGTGCTTCTGTTGACTCATTGAATAAGCAAGTCATTGCCATTTGTTTATGCCTTGTGCTACTTCGTTGTTTTGATCATGGTTCTTTTTTACTCTTGTGATCACAAGCCTTTACCTGCACCCCATTATTTTTTTCAGTGAAGTTATAGTTTGAACACAAAATATAGCTTTCTTAGTGCTCTAAGCTAATGCTTCCAAGATTGTCTTTAGGAAGACTGGCTACCATCATACTTACATTGGCTGTATTATCAATCACAGTTTGCAGTTCTGTTTGAGCCAATTTGGTGTACAAAATATACATTGATTGAATTCAGTTTTAGCCTGTTATTGGAACTTTTGTCAGTGTTCCCTGGCTGCTGGTCGACTTACCTCTGGTCTTCAATCGATAACTTTCATAGTCTTTGGTGGAGTTGTTGTTCAGGCTTTTGTATTCCTCTGGCTTTTGCTAAAATACAGGTCAGTGTTGTGTACTCCTGTGAATTGAAGTTTTATGGGACCTGATCCTGATGTTTTGATTGTAAATGTGACTTTGAAGGTTAATTGTTTTTTCATCTCCTTGTTTTACCATGTTCATGCAGTGTTACTAGTGGAGTTCTTGGCACTATTTATCCACTTCTCATGGCAGCTTTGCTGGGCATTGGTGATGGAGTGCTCAATACACAGCTTAGTGCTTTGCTTGGGATGCTCTTTAAGCACGATACAGTACTAATTAATCCTACTTTAATATGACAAATATTAATGTTTTAAGTTTCCTTTACTGAGTCAACCTACCTTGCATTCTTCATTAACACCCAAGGGTAGCTAGTTTTCAAATTAATCTTAGCTGCTATATCTCAGTTACTTATTTTACCTGAGTAATTGCTACCATTAATGTTATTACTCCATTATGCTTGTATTTTCTATACTATTTATCAAGAAAATGAGAATGAGAAAACAAGTATTACAATTCTTACAAGATGGCGGAAGAGGCTTCTCTTTTGTGTTATTGAGTTGCCAATTTTCTGCAATATGCCCATAAATTAATTTCACCATATTGGTTCACTTCCTAACAGCTTGTAGATAAGTTTAGACGTGTTTTTTTCTCCTGAATTCAAATTGAAGCCTCAATGTCATTGCTATTTATTTTGTTTTCTTTTATTATATATCACCTGTAAGTTTTATAGTTTGTGATTCTGAACTTCTATTTATAAATAAATATTGCTTTTGGTAACAGGAAGGAGCATTCGCACAGTTCAAAGTCTGGCAATGTGCTTCCATTTCAGTTGTGTTCTTTGTGAGTCCATATATATCGTTGCATGCAATGCTTTCCATTATGCTCGCTGGAATTTTCTTCTCGATGCTTGGGTTTCTGTTTCTTACCATTGAGGTAGAGAAGGCATTCTACTCTTCTCCAGTTCATGATGTTTAGAAAGCTGACACACGCTCAATGTTGCCACAAGCATTCATGTAATACACTTTGTATCTTTGCCTGCCTGTAAAATTGATCCAGTCATAAATTTGCTTTCTGTAAAACGTTCGTCAAGTATAATTATAGTTCTGAAAATCCATGTTTATTTGGTTGTTCACAGTGGCTAACTGTTAGCCATTGGTGGGCGGACTGAAATGTGCTTTAATCATATTCTTAGTTTTATGTTACACATTTTTTTTTTTTTTACATATCTTCAAATTTTACGAATTTAATGTGTAAGTCTAATTTTTTTTTTAAAAAAAAGTTAGAAAAACTGTAATGTTATTTAAATTCAATTTTATTATGATTTTAGATTTCTCCTGAGCTCAACACGATTAGAAGCCGAATGGCAAAAAAACTCTCAAGCGAATTAAAAACTCTCAACTTAGAAAAGAGAAAAGCTAGTCGCCACACTTTTCCTTCATCAGGTGGCTGCGGCTTCTCTCCGGTGAAAAATCTCCTTGCCTCTCACGTTTCTTTCCTCTCTTTCCTTTCTTGGATTCGTTCAACTCTCATGTTTTTGGGTTTTTTTTTTTTCGACATTTGGTCTTTTGTAGATCTTCGATCGGCGTGGGTGATGCCAGCTACCTGACGACTTCCGGTATTCGTAGTGGCTTCCCTTGATGTTAAGGGCCTCTATCGTGCTAGATCCAGTTATGGTGCCGCATTTCAAGATATCACTGAGGGGGGGAAAGGGTTTCGGATGTTCATGCAGAAAGAACTAGCGTCGGGTCACATAGCGATTGCAATGTTGGTGGAATTCAGGGTTGTGATCAGATCTCTTCGCTGGCCATGACACGTGTGCATGCATCCAACTCTCCGCCCATTACACGTGAGCAAGCTTCCAACTCAAAATCTATAACCGATAACCAAATTCAAAATCAAATGGAGGTCCCATCCAATTCACTTCAAAACCGAATAGGACTCCCAGTAAGTAAACAGTGGAGACTTGTGCAAAGACTTAAAACAGATTAGTCCTCCGTTTTCATTTTTGACGATTGTGGTCTTTTCAATTCTGATTTTGAAGAATGGAAGCACGAAAGGAAACTGACTCGTGCCTTCATAAATCACCAGAAGTTTCAGCAACTCATGGCGAAGATCATTCCGGCTATTTTAGAGGAGTTTAATCCTCGTTGTTGAGCATGTTTGTGAAAAAGAAATACTGGTGGATTTGCAAGATTTGTTGAAAAGGACCACGTTTGATTTTGCTTGCATGATTGCATCTGGCCCGTTAATAACTTGCAAGAAATAGTGGAGTTGCTATTCCGGCCCATCAGTCTCTTTTCTTTAGGCCGGTAGTGGATGAGACTCTTCTCCCATCTCCATTGGATTAGGCCAAGATTTGGTCGGCACTTGCTGGATCGTCGCCGAATATTTATAATAATATGGTGTTTATTTGTTTTTTTTTCGGCGGGGGATGGTTTGTCTTTCTTCCTGATGGTATTTTTAATTTTTAGAATAAATTTCTTTTATTTAAAGGTCAAATAAATTTTTTTTTTATAAGGGGCCAGATTTTTTTTTCGAGAGAGTTTGTATTTTCATTTTAGAGTTGTCCTTATTAAGTATAGGGTATGATTATTGCTCTTCTTTATAAGAGTGTTAATTCAGGAAGGCGTCAATGTATACTTATTTTGCTATGTCACAATAATATTATGATTATAGCATATGAGGTCCTATGAAGTTAAATTACTGCCTGGCCAAGCTTGGATGAATGAGGGAAAATGACACGTTTAAATATTAGGCAATGTAGCACAAAATAGCAAGTTCCAGAACCTCACAAACTGACAAAGCATATGAGCTGTCATGAGCTCACAGATGGTGCAAGGCAGCCAATGAAAAAGGAACAGGTGCAAAATAATTTACCCAATCAGACTCAAAAGCGAGAATTTAAGAAACTATACAATGATTTAAAGAATAATTAACAGTTGTAAAGAATTTCTTGGCCTCATCTGTAACCAATTGTATTACATGTTGTATATAAATATTGACATGAAATATACTCAAAGAATGCAGAATTCATACTCATCTCGTCTCCTATTTCTCTGCTCCTCTGTTTTTGCTTTAAGGAACTGCTAAAAATTCAATTTGGTATCAGAGCCAGGCTGTCAAACATCAATGACAGATACGAGCTCAATTCCTGAAATTTCATCTGCATCAACTCTTAACACACAACATAACATGGTCCCCAATCAAGTCACTAGTAATCTGACTTTTTCAGTTCCTATCAAATTAGATAGAGGCAATTACATCATTTGAAAAACTCAAGTCATTCCTTTCATTAGGGGAAACGATTTAAAAGAGTATATTGATGTAAGAAAACAGCCTCCAAGTCGATTTATAATCACCACAGGTGAAAACCAGGTCATCAGAACCATTAACAACCCTTTCTTTGCACTTTGGAGGAAACAAGACCAGCTTCTCCTTAATTAGCTCCTATCCTCACTAAGTAAAAATATCTTAAGCTCAGTGACAGAATACTTTACCTCACTTGATCTATGGTTGGCCTTAGAGAGAATGTACTGCTCTCAGTCGATGACACATGTGATTGAGGTTAAGAGGCAACTTAATGTCACAAGAAAGGGCTCTATGAGTGTGAGTGACTATTTCAATAAGATGAAGAAACTTGCAGGGATTTTAGCTACCTCTAGGAAACCAATCTCATATGTAGAACTGATCCAGTACATTCTAAGGGGCTTAGGATCAGAATATGACCCTGTGGTAGTACTAATAACTGCCAATCTAAACCACACCACCCTTGAAGATGCTTATGCCTCACTTCTGAATTTTGAAGGAAGACTTGAAAGGAATGCATCTGAAAATGTAGAAATAAAGGTTAACATGGCATTCGACAAGGGAAATCAAAGAAAAACCCTATTTGGCAGAGGGTCAGGTGGCAGAGGAACCACATTAAATGGAATAGGAAATGGCAAAGGCAACAACTTTAACAACAAGCCTAACTTCAATAAAGGAAACAAAGGAAAAGGCAAAGTTCCAGGGAGCAAGGAGAAATCCACAGTAATATGCCAGATATGCTAGAAAATGGGTCATGAAGCAATGGACTGCTGGCACAGATTTAAGCAAGAGTTTGTACCAAGAGCTTCCAACCAAAGCCTTTGTAACTGCACAAGAAGATGATGAAGATGATGGATGGTACCTAGACAGTGAGGCATCCAACCATGTGACCAACAATCTCCACCAAGACTGAATACAAAGGTAACCAAAGTTTAATAGTAGGCAATGGTCAAAAACTGCATATCTCTCATGTTGGTAAGAGCCTACTGATATTGCCACATTCTGATGAGCCTTTAAATTTGAAAAATGTACTTTATGTGCCTAAAATGACTAAAAACTTGATAAGTATTTCTAAGCTTGTGCAAGATAATGAAGTCACCGTTGAATTTCATCATGATTTTTGTGTTGTTAAGGACAAGATGCAGAGGAAAATACTTTAAGGAATGGTTAAAGCGGGATCGTATCAGTTGACTGTGGTAACCAAGGGTTGTAACTTACAAACCAACACTGATGCCAAGATTTATAGACCAGACACCTCTCTGTTAGCTTTACTACCTATCAATAAATTTGTTAAACATACCAAGTCAGCCCAATCTTTAGCATTATTAGCCAAATCAAAGCCAACCTTGTCAAGAGATTTGATTACTTTTCATAAGCAAATTGTTCATCCAAGTAAGTTAGTAATGAAAAGAGTCATTACCTCTTGTAACAAGTTTAGTTATCTGAATAAAAACTTTGAATTACCCTTATGTGATGCTTGTGAAATGGGAAAAAAAACCACAAATTAAGTTTCAATAAATCTAAAAATATCAATGAGAGACCACTTGAATTACTCTATGCACACCTATGGGGTCTAGCACCATTCTTTTTTGGAAATAGATTTAGATACTATCTAAGTGTTGTTGATGACCACACTAGATTTATTTGGATCTTTCCTCTTTAAACAAAATCTCAAACCACTAGCACAATATTACACTTCAAAAAATTTATTGAAAAGCAACTTGACCTTTAAATTAAAATTTTTCAGACTGATATGGGCAGTGAGTTTAATCCACTAGAACACATCTTAAAAGAAGATGGAATACACATGAGACATACATATCCCTACACCTCTGAACAAAATGGAAGGGTTGAAAGAAGGCATAGGTAGATTGTTGAGATGGGGTTAACACTCCTCTACCAAACAAGTGTAGTAACCACTTATTCAACACCGAAAAGAATAAATATTTATATATATGTATAATATTAATATTTTATTTGTATGTGGATGATACTTAATTTATGTATTGTTATTAGTATTTTTTGTATAAATTAAGGACATACTATTAGTATTGGGTTTATTTGTAAGACTTTAGATTTATTTTAGGGACCAAATTATAATACTTTGAAAAGTTTTTGGGGTTAATTTATAAATACTAAAAGTTAGCCTCTTAGTATAAAAATACACATTTTAAACCCTAATTTACTTATTTTTGGGTCGATTCACCCCTTTAGAGAGAGAAAAGAAAGAAATATAGAGGAGAGAAAGAGAAGAATAAGAAAAAGAAGAAATTGAAATTTGGAGTTTTAAGAGGTATATCATAACTATTTCTCAATTTATTGGTATTAATGAAGTTAATTCCTTTAAGTTTTGATTTCTGGACAAATGAAAAATTGGGGATTTGATGTGAATTTTCTAAGATATATTGAGAATTGATGATGATTATGTAGATAGCTTGATAAATCATGATGAATTACAGAATTTCTACTTGATAGTCTTTTGATCCAGAAAGTTTATAAATTATTGTGCTTTGATTTAGGTTTTGGATTTTGAGACTATGAAAATAGACATATATAGAATCATTTTAGACTTTGAATCGATTGAAAATTCCAAAAATTGAAATTTTAGTGAATTTACCAAAATGACCTTGAAATTATAGAAATTTCCTGTGTTAACAGTATGATACAGTGACAAATAATTTTTGATCTGCTGAATGATCTTCAAAAATTATAAATTTTTGGAATATGATAAATTTATATGTCTAATATGATATATTCAAAATTGATAATTTATATCAATATGGTTAAATTTTTATGATTTTCTAAAGCGTATCAGCTCATTGTAGTATTTGATTTATAGATTTTTAAAGCTATAGAATAAAATAGTTTTAAAATACTTTTGGCAGGGATTTTGAAGTGAAATATTTATTATGGATTTAAATATGTGTCAAGAGTAATTCTGTAATATTTTTATAATTTTTGAGTTAGTATATGAGTTTATAAAATTGGGAGACTGAATACTGTTCAGTAAATATCTTGATCCTCCTAGAATAATAGTTTGGATTTGATGGTGTTTATGAAATGGATTGTGTAGAAATTATGATATAATATTCATACATAAGGAGGATATATGAGTTAAGAAATATATATTATGATTTTGGAGCAATTGAACATCCTTTAATGTATAAAATTATTTTGTTAAGTGTAAGTGGTCAGAATGACAAGTTTTGAGAAACCAAGTAATTAGACCAATTCGATGTGATAAGCGCAATATGTGTAATTTTGTAAGTTATTTAAAGTATTTTATGTGAATATTGAGGCTTATGAAAGGATTAATCTCCATTGATAGGTTAAGTAGAATTAAGCATTGTAGCCGAAAGTGCTAAGGGGTAAGTATACTAGACTTTTATTGAAATCACAATAAGCGTTATAATTGTCTATGTATGATTTTATAAATGTACTTAGAAATATGTTTATGTTATGCCAAAGTATATTTGATGTGAAATGTGAAAGACATATATTTATGAATGTGAGCATTGGCATTGAGCATGGACATACATGTGTTTATGAAAGTGAACTTTCAAAATGAAATATGTTTAACAAAGAAAGCTTTTGAAATGAAAAATGTCAATGAGATACATTGTGTTTTGAGGATGCTTGAACTCACTATTTACTTAGTGGGCCCCTTATGTGATTTGTGGAGCCTTTATGTGCGGCCTTTTCTTTGGGATTGATATATGTTATGTGTTCTGTATGTATAGAGGATCCTATTGGTACCTAAAGGAAGATTGAGTCATCACATTCGTGTAGTGGCGTATTGGTGCATGTGAGAGGACTCACCGATGATTAGGGTAAGGATTTGGCTCTTACCTTCGGGCATGAGCATTATATATGTGTAATTTAAACCTCACTTGTACTATTTCTCTCATAGGATATGTCACCTACGAGTGACATTTGACTCATTATGTGATATGTGATATGAAAGTCCTACTAAGTAGTAATTGAGTGATTGTATTCCTATTATATGTTTTGAAAGAATGTGTAAGCGCTTACCTGACATGTGATTTGATAAGATTATAATTTTGATTTATCACAACATATCATACACATACATTGTGTACATATAAGTATTTGTATTTTGATATATGAAAAACTAGTATGCTTACTGAGTTTCGTACTCATTATAGTTTATGGTGATTTCAAGTAAATAAGGCACATGTGTGCTTAACGACTTTGACAAGGCTTCTGCTGACCTTTGGGTTCCCTAAGTTGTTAGGTTGCTAAGTGTTTCATTTATGGACACATAGTTTAAGATATTTGATTTGTCCCTATTGAATAAATACTTATGTATTATTTTATTAGGTGTAGTTGTATTTAGTGTTGTATTTAGTTTATGTTTCACCAAGTATGGTCATTGGTTGGTTTTGCATTAAACTTACTAGCAACTTGATAAGGATTCCTATGTTGAATTCAAGTTTAAAATTTTATGCAATATTAATTATGAGTGCACATTATTGAATTAGTGTAAGTTATGTCATGTTTCAGATCTTTTGAGTCTGAGGCATGACAGTAAGCTTACTACTTAGCTTCTGGTGGGAGGCATTTGAAACAGCAGTCTACTTAATAAACTTACTTCCTATAACAGTCATTAGAAATATATCACCTTTTGAGAAACTTTATGGTAAGGTTGATGAACATTTGAAATTACACATTTAATAAGAGTTTTACATGATTGTTTTGTATTACTAATATATTTAATTTTCTTAACTTAAGTATGTTTACAATATTGTACTTAATTATCTTTTAACTGTTTTGTGGTAAGTTTGGTAAAATGGGTATAACGTTCTACCTAAAGATCCAATTGAGGTGATTCTTGATCCTGTGGAGAGCTGACTCAATGGACTAACATAGTATTGGAAATTTGAATGTTTAGAGGGTGAAAAATGGCCTAGAACAGAACTGATCTGCAGTACAAGAACAGTTTAAACAGTCATCAGTATTTGGCTCATAACTATATAAATACGTGTCTAATACGTATGAGATCACTCAATTTGGAAAGATAAGAGACTTATCTACAACTTTGATATTTTGAGTGACAGCTAATTCGGATCACATCAATTTCAAATTGGATAATCAAGTGGGTGCCCAAGTGATAATAAATGCAAATTATTTTGCCACCATTCTTGACTTTCATCAACCAAGTGGTTCCCTCCAAATTTGTTTCGATTTATCCATGTTTTTTTATAAATAGGTGGCTTGTTTATGCCTAAAGAATGTAATTAGAAAGTTAGAATTTAGTTCAAAATACTTGTCCTTTGTATCCATTTCTTTGTAAATTTATTTCTCTTGTTTACTATTAAATCATGTTATTTCTTCTTCCATTTCTTTTCTTTTTCTTTAGTTTTATTATGTCCAAATAATTTTCTTTAAGCTAAGGTGAAAGGGTGAAGCTCTTGGTAAGGTAATAAGATATGTTTAATATTTATTCATGAATTTAATGTTTCATTTTTAAGTTATGCAAACTTATATATGATGTATTTATTTTGTTTGTAGAATTAATACCCTTTCTTCTAAAGTGGTGATTCTTGATTTATTATTGACAAACTTAATACTTGGCACAATAAATTCTTGAAACCATTTACAAGATTTGGTGTATATAACCTTTCTTGTAAAGTGAGAGTCTTGATTTATTGTAGACAAATATAAAGATTGGCATAATAAATACTTGAACCCATTTATAAGATTTGGTGTATAATAATTGAAAGAAATAAATACTAATCAATATATAAATGATGATGAACTATAATTGCTATATTTTTCAGTTGGAACCTCCTTTGTGTGAGGATTCCAATTGAGTTATAAAAAAAAAGTTAAATATATTCTTACTTCTTATGCCAATAGTGAATCCCCCTAACCTTAGCTTTTTATTTGAATTGGTTAATTGAAATAATATTTGTAAACATCTTATACTACATTAATTATCTTTAAAGTGTTTATAATTTATAATTTTAATTCTACTTCCCTGTGGATCGACCCCGTTCTCATCGGGTTATTTATTACTTCGACAATCCTGCACTTGGGAATAACTCCTGTATTTTGGACGTGTCAAAGGTTCCTGATTACAGTAAACTAAAGACCTTTGGAAGTGCATGTTGCCCACACCTAAGGCTCTTGAATAAACAAAAATGCATCTTTCATACAAGAAAATGTGTCTTCTTGGGATATAGCACAAAACATAAGGGCTATAAGTGTCTACTCCCCACAAGAAAAGTTTTTATTTCAAGGCATGTAACCTTTAATGAAAGTGACTTCCCTTTTAGTTATGATCAAGACCTCCAAAATGAGAAAATACCATCATCAAGCCTGGTCAAGTATGAATAATTCTTTGTTTTTCCTTTTCAGCAAGCAAAACAAGGTGTCTCAGTCACAGATATAGGACAAGCAGAACCAATCCAGGAAGAGCAACCTCTGAATCAAGATAGCCTCAGCTCACAAATACCAACATGCTCACAGCAAACACCTCACACCCCAAACACCATACCACAAACACAAATTCAGTCACAGAATACACAACCAGAACAACCTCCAAATGAACCTGTACATTCATCACAAACATAAGAAACAGAAAGAGAAATTCAACAAAAAACACTGTCAACACACCCCATGATTACCAGGTCAAAATCTGGGATCTACAAACCAAAGATTTTTGTGGCAAGACAGATGAAACAAGAAAATGAAAACACACCCACAAATATTAAAGAAGTACTAAAAAGTGTTAAGTGGAAGGCTGCAATGACAGAAGAATACAAAGCACTACTCAAGAATGACACCTGGACATTAGTGAAGAACAAACCAGGATTAAAGGTTATAGGCAGTAAGTGGATATACAAGATCAAATTTAAACCAAATAGAGAAGTTGTAAGGTACAATGCAAGACTTGTAGCAAAGGGATATCATCAAACAACTGGTATTGACTACACTGAAACGTTCAGTCTAGTGGTCAAGTCATCTACAATCAATGTGGTAATTAGTCCTACTACATATTTTGGTTGGGAAATCAAACAAGTGGACATCAACAATGCCTTTTTGAATGGGGACTTGGTTGAAGTTGTGTACATGACTCAACCAGAATACTTTGAGGGCAAAAGCAAACCAGATGTTGTGTGTAAGCTCAAAAAGGCCATTTATGGGCCCAAACAAGCACCAAGAGCATAGTTTGAAAAACTAAGGTCAATTTTACTCCAATGGGGGTTCACAAATTCAAAGTCAGACTCCTCACTATTTGTTCTCAAAGAGAAAGAGAAACTGGTGATGCTGCTTGTGTATGTAGATGACATACTTATCACAGGAAACAATGAGGAACTTAATGAAATAATAATTAATAAACTCAATCAGACTTTCTCATTGAAGGTTCTTGGACCATTGAGCTACTTCCTAGAAATTGAAGTGAATAGAGATGGTCAAAGAACTCATTTGAATCAGAACAAATATGTTTTAGACATACTGAAAAAGGTTGGGATGTCAAATTGCAAGTCATGCCCAACACCAATGAGCACAGATATTAAACTCGAGAGAGAAGAAGGAAATGACTTTGAAGACAAAACCCTTTACATAAGCACTATAGGGGCACTTCAATATGTAAAACTTACTTGACCAGAGATAGCATATAGTGTTAACAAGTTGAGTCAATACATGGAAAGGCTAAAGATACCTCATTGGATTAGCTGGAAACGAATCTTGAGGTATCTTTAAGGAAGCTCTGATCATGGATTGTATTTCAGCAAAAGTGGTAAGATGAAATTGGAGGGCTATACTAATGCAAGCTAGGGAAATGATACTGATGATCGAAAATCAACAAGTGGGTATAATGTCTTATTATGTGGCAATCTGGTTTCATGGTGCTCAAAGAAACAGAAAGTGGTTGCAAGGTTGAGCACAAAATCATAGTACAAATCCTTAGCTCAAACAAAAGCAGAAATAGCATGGTTGTGTTCACTACTGTCTGAAATGCACATCAAGTTACATGATAAGCCAACACTCTGACGTAACAACTTAAGAGCAGCAGCCTTAGCCAACAATTCAGTGTTTCACTCAAGAACAAAGCATATAGAGATAGATGTTCACTACATCAGAGATAGAGTTGCAAACAATCAACTTCAGATTAAATATGTGCAATCAAAAAATCAAATAACAAATATTATGACAAAGCCTTTGCCAACAGAAAGGTTTAAGTTCCTGAAAAACAAGCTCAAGGTGGTACCAGACTATTGAACTTGAAAGGAGGAGTTAAATTACTGCCTGGTCAAGCTTGGATGAAGGAGGGAAAATGGCACGTTTAAATGTTAGGCAATGTAGCACAAAATAGCAAGTTCCAGAACCTCACAAACAGACAAAGCATATGAGCTATCATAAGCTCATAGGTAGTGCAAGGCAACCAATGAAGAGGGAGCAGGTGCAAAATACTTTACCTAATCAGACTTAAAAGCGAGAATTCAGGAAACTATACAATGATTGAAAGAATAATTAACAGCTATAAAGAATTTCTTGGCCTCATCTGTAAACAATTGTATTACCTGTTATATATAAATATTGACATGAAATACACTCAAAGAATGCAGAATTCATACTCATCTCGTCTCCTATTTCTGCTTTAAGGAACGGCTAAAAATCCAACTTATGATGTAATTTCCTTAATGTTTCATCAATAATATAATATAAATATTTTTAAAAAAAAATTTAAATAGAAAAAATTAGATAAAAGAATATATATTTATATATATAAAGAAAAAAAGAAAATAAATATATTGTAATGAGATCAGAAATAGCTTAAAAATTGTGTGTAAAATGCTGAGTTACATTGTAATAGAATTATTATAGATAATCAAAAGGATGAAGAAATTTTTCTTTACAAAATATTACTGTAGGTGCACCACGTTATTTGTCCGCTTATCAAATAATTTTTTTATTTTTTGTGCTACTATTTTTAAATGATTTAATTATTAAAATACACAATTTAGACGTTTTTTTTTCAATTTTAACATTTTACTAAAATTAAAATATCAATATAATATCAAAAATAATTTAAATCATTAAACTAAATTAAAAATATTAATATAAAAATATTAATAAAATAAATATAAATAACCTCGCAATTATTTATCATTATGATATTACAATCATAATTACGATTTTAATTATAATTAATTGCATTTACAACTACCATTGTAATTGTAATATACACTTACAATTGTATTTGTAATTGTTATTATTATATTTTTAATTTTAATTTTAATAAAATTTATGATTATAATCACAATTATATTTATGATTGTAATCGTAAAATATAGTTATAACTGTAATTATAATTTTAATTGTAATTACAATTGTAATTATGAAATTTTGATATTTATATAAAGCATAATTTTATATTAAAATATTTTTTTATTATTTAAAATTTAAATATAATTAAATTTGTATAATTTTATTTTATAATTTAAATATAATGTTTCAAGTTAAATTTGAAAAAAAATAGTTATTAATGATTATAGAATTTTATATATTTATACAAATTTTAACAAAATAATTTAAAATAATACTTTTTTATACAAAAGAAAACTTTTCATTAATAGAATAAACTGATACAAAAACTTATATATTCTTAACTACAACTACCGTTTTTTATCATAATTGTATCTACCAATTTAATCTTACTGATGTACAATGAGAATTTTCATGCACGATTATATATAGAAAGAATCACTCGTATAAATGCATATACTTCTAACACTCCACTATTGACTCTTTCTAATCCTCTACTTTAATAGTCAATTTTTTAATCAAAATTAAGCAAGTTAAGTCGTTAGAAACTATGACATAAATAATTAACTACCATAATAGAGTGAATTCTAAGTAGAGGTATTTCATCTTGCCATTAAGCAAATACCTATCATAAAATAAAACTAACAATCCTAAGAAGAACTAAAACTAGTAAAGCATCAATAATTTAAAATAAACACTAAATTAAACAACTAGTAAAAATTAAAATATATTTATTTAAATAAAACATAAATATGCAAATAACAAAGCCGTTGTAGGAAATGAATGTCGTTGTTATTAAATCTGATGAAGAATTCAATTTTTAACTACCACACACTATCACAATAGGTCAAGTGTGAAGGTGAAAACAATGAGAGGCATAAATCTACATATCTAAAGATACTACAACTCAATAAATCTGCAGAATTGTAATCTTATGCCATCATATTATTAATAAAGACTCATTGTCAAAGCCTTGCCAACATGCGTACATAGGTGGGCAAGGTCCTAACTTATATTAATATCTTTCTTTTTTGATAGAATTGAGAGAAAGGAAAGAAAAAATTAGGGCTGACTACTCTTATATTACCAATAATATTTTATTGAACTAATACTTGACATGTAACTATATACATATATACACACACATATATATATATAGAAAGAGAGAGAGTTGATTTTGTTAACTATGTAACTCACCATATAACATATAATATTGTCATATGTCATTGTTTAATAAATTTATAATTTTTATAATTTTTGTAGAGTTTACAATATACTATATAATATTATCACATGTCTAAAAATTTACTACATAATTTACTAAATCAATTATATATATATATATATTAAAAGTTGCAAATATGTGACAAGTAGTTAAGTTGATTAAGTAATCAATTTTTTAATAGGAGCCAGATTCACCGTCAACTCAAATCTACAAAATTTTAATTCATGAAATTACATTAATTAAATTAAATTAAATTTAATAATTAAAATTTGATAGGCCAATGAACTTTTTGTATGACCCACAACCCAAGTGCCCGTGTTGGGCCTAATTTTTCCTGCCATACTTGGGCGGTACCGTATGAACATGGCTGGGCCTGGGTTTGGTGGGCAGTGCCCACTTGTATTTGACGGTTAATAATTTTATTTCAGAATAATAATTAATTAAAAGCTAGAATACTTAAAGATCAAACATACCTTTTGCTGAAATATGTGCATGGGAAGTGACGCAATTCCCTTTCTACATATGTGTGTATATATAGAGAGATGTCGTTTATGTCATTTTTGCATTTAAAAATTGTAGGCCCGAGAAACAAAATGAATCTTCAAAATTTAAGCCTGAATTGCATGTTGAGAACTTATTAATATTTCCATTGAGATATGAGGTTGGATTGTGACTCTTATTTATTACAAGCTAACAATATTATGCAGTGATAATTTTATCAATTAAGCATTGGCCATAAGCAGGTACAATTGTAGTTGGCCAATTATAGTTTGCGATCATGATCATTATATTAATGTACAATTTTAAATAATTTTTTTTCAAAATTATACATTAATAAAAATATTAAGACCATTTTTAAATATGACAAGTGAGTCATCTCAGCCTCATTAATTGTAAGCGACAACAATTATTGTTATTTATATCAATTATTTTATCAATTAAGCATGGACCTAAGTAGGAATAATTGTAATTGGCAATTGTTATATTAACTTATATTTTTAAATAATTTTATTTTCTAAAATTGTACATAAATACAAACACTAAGATCATTTTTAGACATGACAAGTGCACGACTCATAAAATGTTAGCCCACACATGACAGTTAAAGGCTCAACCTAGCACAGACTATGGATATGACTTGTTATCGTGCCATGTCATGTCAACAATCGAACTTAATGGGCGTGCCTATGGCCAGGCACGAAATTTTTTTTAACTTTTAAAAAAATTACTCATTATTGTTGTCAACTACTATTTTTATTCTTTTAATTAAGATCATTGACCAACGATCATTTTTTTTAAAAGAATTGATTGTGGATCAATGATCAATTTTTTGCCATAAAAATGGCACCCACTGCGTTATTCAAGACCATGCCTCACTCTCATTCTTTCACTCACTCGAATCTCTCCCAAAATTATTTCAATTATCTTTTAAATCTCTCAAATTATATTTTTAATTTTCAATTTTTATTCATTTAATTATAAATTCTCAATACAATTTTTATTATTAATAAAATAATAAAATTTAATATTCCTACTGAATTTGAAAAAAATATTTTAATACCATGATAAATTTTTAGTAGTCAATTTATTTCTATAGCTAAATTTTTTTAAAATATTAAAAATACAAAAAAATTTGAACATCGCATGTTTTGAATCATTTCACATTTGAGGTTCATACTTCTCTTACTAAAAAATTTGAAAAAAAAGTCATCCAAAAATTATGTGATAAAACTTTAGATAGCAAAGTGGCACTAAGTATTTGAATTGATATTTACAAATTTATATACAAAAATATAGTCTAAAATATCTAATTTAAATTAAAATTATTCAAAGTGTTTATGGAGAAATTTTGTTAGATTAAAATATAATCAGTAATATATATGTAGTGGATTGATTAAATACGTTGTAACTAATAAGTAATTTTTTTCATTCGCCAAATATGAAAGATATAAAAAATTTATAAAAAAATTGCGTTCAATCCAACTTCTTTTATATTAATAAAAATAATATTTTTATTATATATCATCAAATTAAATAAAATTTAATTAATAAAATATCATGAGTGTTTATTGTTGTTCTAATTGTTGAATGGGCGCTAATTATTTAGCCTTCGTATCGGCCTAAAGTTACGTTCGTTTGAGCAATATCTCCCTCGTCTCTGTTTTCACGAGACTGCGAGAGTGAGGGGTCCGGATAGACGTGCCGGCAAAAATCCTCTGCTTGATGCGTAGCGTGTTGAAATTTGATTTTGGTAACTCTTAACATTTCTTGGACCAACCAATATTTTGTTCAAGAAGATAATATATCATTACTTATCATGTAAATTTAATGCCGTTAAAACAAAATTATCGATGTCTATACTTCTTTAAATTACCAAAATCCGGTCATTATTATATTACGGGCATGTGTTAGTTTAAGTGAGTATAAACTATTGTTAGATCAAGCTAGACTTTTATTTAAGTTTTACAAACTTTAATTTTTTTATAGGTAAAATACAATTTAAACAACAATTAATTTTTATAAACATTAAAATTTTCATCTTATTAATTATTATTGATAAGCAAATATAATTCTGATAAAAAATATTGTAATGTTTTTTTTACCATTAATTACAATTAAATTTGTTTTTTCAATTTTAATTTTAATTTATTGAATTTGCAATTAGAGTTATATTATAGTTCGATAAAAAATCATAACTATAATTACAATTGTAATAGCTATTTTGTTAGTTGTTATTACAATTGTGATTATTATATAGTTTTTATGTTAATTGCAATTGCAATTAGAATTCTAATTCTAATTATAAATAAAACTAGAATTATAATTAGAATTACAATTTAATAATATATATCAGTTTTACAACTACAGAAATAATAGTTGCTATTACTTGGTATTACAAATGTAATCGCAACTACAATTGCAATTTTGATATAATTATAATTATAATATTGTAATAATAATTATAATTATAATTATAATTACATTGTAATTGTATTTTTATCGTAATTAAAATTATATTTATTGTAATTGTGATTATAATTATAATTATCATTAAAATAATTGTATTATGATTATAATTTTAATTATAATTTTAATTATAATTATAAATGTAATTATAATTGCGATTATAATTATACTTGTAATTCTTGTCACAATTATAATTACAATTGCAATTACAATAATAATAACTAGAATTGTAATTTGAATAATAGCTATTGCAATAAAAATTGCATTTGCAGATATAAAAATTGCAATTGCTATGGTAATATTTTTATTGTAATAGTGTAACAATTTTGATTACAAAACTTGTAATTACAAATGTCATATTTGTAATTATAATTACAATTTTATTTAGGGATAAAGATAATTTTATTCTAATAGTTTGGTCTAATTGATAGTTTTGTTCCAATTAAATATGAAATACCAAATTTTACTTTAATTTAATAATTTTTGTCACCAATTTGGATAAAAATAATAATTTTAATATACGATTACTATTTTACCTCATTGTTTACCTTTTTACTTTGAATAAACGGCTCAATCTTATTTGTTTACTATCTTTTAACACATGACACAATTCCATTCATTAATTTAATTTAATAAAATTAAAAATTAAATTTTAATAAAATTACATGTGTCATAAAATGATAAGTTAAGAATGACATAATTAGTTTATATTTTTAAAATTATAATTAAATTATTAATAAAAATTTATAATATATATTTATAATAAAATGACACATATCATAATATGATTAATTATAAGTAACAAGTGTAATCGCACAATTAGTTTAAATATTTAAAAAATAATTTAAATTAAACCTTCTCGTCGATGTGAGCTCTTGGGGAAGATCAACCTGTTATCCCTAAAGTAACTTTTATACGTTGAGCGACGGCCCTTTCACTCGGTACCGTCAAATCACTAAGGCCGACTTTCGTCCCTGCTCGACATGTGGGTCTTGCAGTCAAGCTCCCTTCTGCCTTTGCACTTGAGGGCCAATCTCCATTCAATATAATTTGCTACCATCACCGAAAAACGGTGGCCGACTAAAAAAAATTTAAATTTTATATCATTAGACTCAATTTTTCTTAATATACACAATCATAAAGTCATTTTTAGTTTAAAAAAAATAGAAAAAGGCTAAAAATGGTGTAAAGGGGGTGGTTACAATTGCCCCTCCCCATTATTTTTAGTCATTTTTTAGTCTTTTTTTGGCTAAAAATGAATTCATCATTATGTAGATCAAGAAAAATAGAGTCCAATAATGTAAAAATTGGCGATACTCTAGTGATAGTGGTATTTTTTAATTATTTAATTTAATTTATTTATAAAAAAATATTAAATTACAAATTTAAACTAATTGCATGATGATACATGTCATTTATAACTAATCATATTATGACATGTGTTATTTCATTAAAATTTATTTTTTAAAATTATATTTAATTAAATGAATAGATGAAATTACGCCACATGTCTAAATACAGTGATCAAGTAAAATTATGCCACGTGTCTAAAATTTAATTTATTTCTATGTTTAAATTACTTTTTACCTCTCACCATTAAAATTAACAGTTAAAGTTAATAAATTTAAATAAAATTAAGTAATTAAGATCTAATTAGAATAAACTTATATTTTATACTATTTTTCTAAAATAAAATTATCCTTGTCCCTTCTATTTATCATTACGGCATTACATTCATAATTACAATTAATTGCATTTACAACTATCATTGTAATTGTAATATACACTTGCAATTGTATTTATAATTGCTATTATTATATTTTTAATTTTAATTTTAATAGAATTATTATTATAATCACAACTACAGTTAAAATTATAACAATGATTGCAATCATATTTATAATTGCAATCGTAAAATGTAGTTATAACTGCAATGATAGTTTTAGTTCTAATTGTAATTATAGTTGCAATACCAATTGTAATTATAATTGTAGTTATGAAAATTTTAATATTTATATGAAACATAATTTTAGATTACAATTTTATTTTTATTATTTAAAAATAAAATATAATTAAATTTTTATAATTTTATTTTAAATGAATTATTTCATAATGTCTCAAATAAAATTTGAAAAAAAAAGTTATTAATGATTATAGATTTTTTTTATTTATAAAAATTTTAATAAAATTATTTTAAACTAATAAGTCTTCTTTTTTTTTTTTACAAAAGAAACTTTTTATTAATAGAATAAATTTATACAAAAATTAATATATTTTCAATTACAACTACTAATTTTTATCATAATTGGATCTACCGATTTAATTTTATTAATGTATAACTAAAATTTTAGTGGAAGAAAATCTATAGAAAAAATGTCACTCATATACATTTACATACTTCAAGCACTTCACTTTTATCTCTTTCTAATCCTCTGCCTTAGCAGTGAGGCTTTTTTAATTCAGATTAAACTAGAAAAATCGTAGGAAACTAGATACAAATAATTGACTACCACAATAAATTAAACTTTAGGTAGATGTATTTTGCTTTACCATTGAAAAAATATCTATCCTAAAATAAAACTTACATCTCTAAGAAGAACTAAAATTAGTAAAGCATCAACAAGTTAAAATAAATGGGATAAGGACATTTTTGTCCCACGAGTTTGATCTAATTCTCAATTTTATCCTATGAGTTTCAAAAATTCTAATTTTGTCATAATTTATTAGTAAGATTCCATTAACTTTAACACTGGAAGGGTAAATAGTAATAACATGTCAATAGTAAGATGGCCTGACACAAAATATTCACGTGACAATTACTGATTTCTCACTTAAAAAATAAAATAAAATAAACAAATAAAAAGCGAGCAGTCGCCACCGCCATTGTTAGTAGCGACGACTGCCGGTGATCAATTTTGTGATCTACGCAATGATAAGATTTTTTTGATCAACGGAGTACCGTAGATGTGCAAAAAGTGGAAATAAAACACTGAGGGAGGCGGCGACCACAGCCGTTCACCGTCGAACGGTGGGGGAGATGCATGCCACCGCACCACCGTTCGATGGAGAGCGGTGGTGGCCGCCGAAAACCACCATTGGCCGGCGTCGCTCGTCAAACGAGGGACAGTGGCATGCACCGCCCCTACCATTGGACAGATCGGCCACCGATCTATTTAACAGTGGGGGCGGTGCAAGCCATCGCCCCGTGACAGGCGATGGGGGAGTTGCCGGCGACCACCACCATTCGCCGTGGAACAATGGGACAATGACATGCACCGCCCCCATCGTTGGATAGATCGGCCGCCGATCTGTCAAACAGTGGGGTGGTGTTCCATGATGGCGTGCAGTGGCTGTCACCTTTCCCTTATTTTGATCAATTTTTTGGCCACTTTCTTGTTTTCGTTTGACAAAAATGATTTTACTATTATGTAAATATAAAAAAAATAAAATTCAATGACATAAATTTTGTTTATTTTTGTTATCAAAATTCGGCGACTGATGGTGGCCGGCGACGGCAGTCGTCGGTTTTAGTTGTTCAGTTTTATTTATTTAAATTATTTTTTAATATAAAATAAAATTTAATATTTATTAAAATTTTAAACTTATTAAAACCTACCATGTGTCTTTTTATTTTTAATAGTCTATTAATAACTGACACGTGTACATTGTTTAATGTACTCATATCACTATTTTTTATTAACATAATAACTGAGGGTAAAATTGTCAATATACAATGAAAAGAGATTTTCAATTAAAGTTAACGGAATCTTACTAACGAATTAGGATAAAATTAAAATTTTTGAAACTTGCGAGATAAAATTAAAAATTAGGTCAAATTTATAGGACAAAAATGTCCTTATCCCTAAAATAAATACTAAATTAAACAATTGATAAACATTAAAATATATTTATTGAAATAAAACATAAATAAACAAATAGCAATGTCACTATAAAAAATGAATGTCATTATTACTAAATATGATAAAACAGTAAACTTTTCAACTAACACACACCACTATAAAAGATCGAACTGTGAAAGTAAAAAATTAAAAAAGACACAACTTTACAAATCTGAATGTATTACAATTTAATAAACATGTAGAGTTTTACCAGAGCCTTGTCAATATACATGCACACGTCGGTAAAATTTTGATTTATATTAATTAATTAATTTTATTTTTTTTATAAAATTGAGAGGAAGAAAAAGAAAAAATTATGGCCGATCACTTTTATATTACCATTGATATTTTATTGAACTAATATTTGACATGTGATTATATATATATATATATTTTAAATATATTTAAGTTGGTTAAGTGGTTAAGTAATTAAATTTTTAACATGAGGACAGATTCATCCCTCGTAAACTCAATTGTACAAATTTTAAAATTTTTTATTTCATAAAAATCTACATTAATAAAATAAAATAAAAAATTAAAATTTATAGTAAATAAAAATATGATAGGCCAGTGAGCTTTTGGGACGACCCACAACCCACGTGCCCATGTTGGGCCTAAAATTCGCCTGCCATACTTGAGCAGTATCGGATGAACATGGTTGAGCCTGAGTTTGGTGGGCCGTGCCACTTGTATTTGACGGCTAATAATATTATTTCACGACAATAAATTAATTAAAAGCTGGAATACTTAAATATCAAACATACTTTTTGCTGAAATATGTGCACAGGAAGCAACACAATTCCCTTTCTACATATGTATATATAGAGAGAGATGTCGATTGATGTCATTTTTGCATTTAAAAATGGTAGGTTCGAGAAACAAAATGAATCCCTAAAATCTAAGCCTGAATTACATGCTGAAAATTCTTTTAGTATTACTTTTAAGACATGTCACATGAGATTGGATTGTGACGCTCATCGATTACAAGCGACATTATTGTGCAGTCGTGCAAATCGGTCATTTTATCAATTAAGTATTGGGCCTAAGTAGGTGCAATTGTAGTTGCCGATCAATTTATTATCGTATACCTTTGAATAGTTTTGTTTTCTCAAAATTGTGTATAAATATAAATATTAAGACCATCATTAGACAAGTGGATCGTACCGGGCTCATAAAGTGCAAATGACAATATTATGCAGTTGTGCCGATCGGTCATTTTATCAATTAAGCATTGGGCCTAAGCAAGTACAATTGTATTTGATGATCCTTATATTAACTTATATTTTCGAGCAATTTTATTTTCTCAAAATTGTACATAAATAGAAACACCAAGATCATTTAAGATATGGTAATTGCATGGCACGACCCACAAAATTTCAGTCTAAACACAACAATTAGAGACTCGACCTAGCATAGACTATGGGCATGGTTCGTTGCTGTGTCGTGTCATACCTACACGCTAGCCCCATGGGTCGTGCTCATAACTGGCACGAAAATTCTTTAATTTTTTTTAAGAAAATATTCATTGTTGCTCTTGCAACTTATTTATTTATTTTTTAATTAAGACCATTGATCAATGATCATTTTTTTATAAAAAAAATTAATTATTGATCAACCGTCAATTTTTGACTATATAAAATAGCACCTATTGTGTCATTTTAAGACATACACTTTACTTTCATTCTCTCAACTCTCTCAACTCTCTTTTAAAATGATTTCAACTCTCTTTAAAATCTCTCAAATTATTTTTTTATTTTTCAAATTTCATTCATCTAATTATCAATTCTCAACATATTTATTTATTATTAATATAATGGCAAATTTTAATAGTCAATAAATTTCAAAAAAATATTTTAATACCAAGACAAAAGTTTTAGTAATCATTTTATTTCTACAACTGAAAATATCAAAAAGATGTTGAATATCATATGTTCAAAATTATTTCACATTAGAGGTTCGTACTTCTCCTATTGAAAAAATTGAAAAAAAAGCCATTTATAAGTTGTATGATAAAAGTTTAGATGATAAATCTTCATATTGCACCAAGCATTTGAAACGACATTTACAAATTTGTATATAAAAACATGGTCCAAAAGATTCAGCTCAAATTGAAATTGTCAAAGTGCTCCTAAAGAAAATTCTTTTGAATTCAAATATAATCAACAGTGCATGCATAATAGGTTGACTGGATACGTTACAACTAATAAACAACCTATATCATTCGCTGAAGATGAAAAGGATAAAAAATTTATAAAAAAGTAATTCAATCAAATTTCTTTCGTGTTTTTAAAAATACAGTTAAAAATAATATTTTTATTGTATATCATCAAATTAAACAAAATCTAATTAATGAAATTTTATAATTTAAAGGAGTATTTACTGTTACAATTGATTGTTGAACGGGTGACAATTATTTGGGGTATTTTTTTTATTACTTTGTATTAGTTTGATAATTATTTATTTTTGTAAAAAAAAATTATTACTTTTCATTAATTGGAAAATTCACACACAACTAAAATTATTTTTATTTTTTTAATGAATATTTTTAGAGAATTTAAAATTATTGAAAAACTTGTTAGTATTACTTTTGATAATACAAGTGCAAATATTGCTGCTATAGAATTGATTTTTTATCAGTTAACACTTGCGCATGATTCAAAAAAATATCATTTAAGGTATTTTTGTTATATTCTTAATTTAATTATTTAAGATTGTTTGAATACAATTAATTCTCATATTGAAAAAAAATAGAGAAGTAATAAAATTTATTACTTCATCATCTTTTACACGACAAGAATTTAAAGTTGTATTGAATAATTATGAAATGGATAATAAATAGTTCAAATTTGACATAAAAATTCATCAAAATGCTACGTATATGATTGTGAAATATTGTGTGGATTTAAGTAATTATATTATATATTATTATAATAATAAAATAAAAGATGCTATACTAACCAATGATGATTAAAAAATATATTTTACTATATATATTTTTTGGAAGTATTTAATAATGTCACATTAGTATGTTCATGCGTAGATCATCCTTCATCTTCTATTGCTTTGTTTCATATATAAAATATTAGTGATATATATATTTTATAAAGAAATAATCTAATATTTTTTTTATATATGATTGTTATAGAGACAATTTCAAAAATATTAGAGTAAAATTCATATGTTATTAATTATTGTAGCGATAAGTGATCTTAGAATCAATTGATTTAATGTAAAAATTTTAATTTCAAGGATCTCAAAAAATTCAAACATATGATCTTTCTTATGGTTTTGATCAAATTTATAATTTTATCATATATTTATTAATTTTTTTATGAAAATAAATTTAGATCAACTTTATTTATAGAAGAAACAAATGAAAAATTTATTTATGATTAGATTGCTTGGAGTATTTTATTAACAGGTAAAAAGAAGTTGGTTATAGTTATACTATTCCTACTGCTTTTGAATAAATTTTTTATAGATACTAACTACTTTTTTATGTTGAGCACACAATAAAAAATAAAATTTGATATTTTGTCACGATGAAAATCAAATGAAAAGGTTTACCATGTGTTATATATCATAGTTTGAGATCTATTAACTCTTTCGGTGTCTACTATAGTATTAGAATGTATTTTTAGTGCAGGGGGTAATATATTAAATAGAAAGCGATCAAGGTTGATATTAAATACTTTGAAAGTTTTAGTGTATATAAAGAATTGGGAAGATAATATGGACCCAAAATAAAATTGGTAAGAAAATATGTTAAGAGAATTTTAGAAATTAGAAATTTGATTATTTGAATAAAAATTTATAATTTATCAGAAAACGGTTGAATTTGTAAATGATAGGTGGCTAAATAGGTGCCAACCTAGTTTAAGATGTATTAATGTGAGTTTGACTATTTATTTTTATATTTGTATGCAATAATTTTAGATTTAGAATAATATTAATAAATTTTCATCAATAAATTATAATTACAATTTTAATTATAATTATAACACAATTCCAATAGAATATTTTTAACATACAATTAATAATTTTATTATTATAATAATATTTATAATTATAATTATAATTTTAATTATAATTATAACACAATTCCAATAGAATATTGTTAACATATAATTAATAATTTTATTGTTATAATAATATTTATAATTATAATTAAAATATTGTAAAAATAATAATTATAAATATTAAAAAATAATTAAAAAATTTTAAAAATTAAAATTAATTTATAAATTAGTTTGGACTCATTACAAGCTCGTGTTGGCATAACACGATGAACCGCAATCTACGGCCCAACCCATTTGCCATCTCTAACATTTTTAACTATTTTAACATGTATTTTTTGTAAATGGTCTTCAATATCAAATGATCAGGACAACTTAAAAAAAAAACCATTAATTTTATACAACCGTGTTTAGCTACAAGAAGTATTTTTGTTCCCTGTAGACATGAAATTGGAAGGATTACAAAATTTGTTACTAGAATTATGAGTGGGATAATCAATAATGTACCTTGATTCTGAATCCAAATGGTGCAGGCCCTGTACTAATTTGAGATTGAGATAGTTGTGAAAGGCAAGATTATATAGTAAATATGCTTCCCATAATATGTATACCAATGTTCATTTTGTACATATCAAATGAACAATTAACAAAGAAATCATGCAATTCAATCACACCCTATTGAAAAGCTTCCATAGTAGCAGTAGTAATCTGGAACTGGCTATTTCATTTCAAGATTTTAAGAGTATGTTAATCAAATTGTTGCTGAAGTCCCACAGTTTCTTAGCCAGCACTTCATCTCTAGCAAGTGAGCTTGGTGGCATTTCATTGCAGTCCAGGAAATATTTTCCGGTTACACCTTTCAAACTTGGATGGAGAGCTACAAAGCATGTTGTGGCTGCCCCCTGAAAGTGAAATCAACTAATGATATCAAATTTACTGGCACTTTCAAATCAGTCCCTTCTCGTTCTATAAGAAGATGCTCGCCATAAATACAAGGCCAATTAGGAATCGGAAAAGAAAATACCTGCGGTACATTTTTCCAGATGAAGAAAGAAAAAAACTTCAAAAATCCTGCGTAAATAAAGATGATTAGGACGAGAAAACAACAACAAAACATCGATTGAGACAGGGCATATAGAACATACTCATCAGAACGGCAGAATATTTAAAAAGATTCGTCATTATTAACCCCGGGTGAACAGAATTGGCTGTGATATTGATGCCCTCTTCCTATAACCAAATAATTAGTGAAATGCTCAGAAAACTGATGACAGTATAGCAAAATGTCCTAGAAAATGTTAAAGTAATACTACCTGGAGTCGACGAGACAGCTCATTGGCGTGTAATATGTTTGCTAATTTAGATTGCCCATATGCTTTTTTGTCAGAATAACTGAATCAAAATGATAATTATAAGACATCTAATCTGCTGATTAAAACAAATGTATGCAAATAGAATCAACTACACATCACAAAGCAGGAAAATCAACTCATCATACCCATTTCTGTCATTGATCTTTTCAAACCGGATCCCACCTTTATAGGTGTAGTTGTGGGCTATTGATGACAGATTCACAATCCTGCCTTCAATACCAGTTGCTTTTGCCGTGTCCTTCATTTTGTCTAGCACCAGGTTTGTTAAAAGAAAATGCCCTGAAAAAATAAATAAAGGTGGGCCAATTTATCAAACAATAAGAAGCCAAGAGTGCTTAGAACAAAGATTTATGATACTATTTCGAAACGTACCAATATGATTTGTTGCAAATTGCATCTCTATTCCATCTTCAGAAAGCTGGTAGGGGCAGAACATGATTCCAGCATTGTTTCTGTATTGCATATTAATTTTCTTTTAGAGTTGATTTTTGAGAAGGTAATGACATAGCTGATTTTAAACTCTGAATGAACAAAAGAGAGGGTAATTACATTAATATGTTGAGGGGAAGATCAAGAGCATTGAAGTTATGAGCAAATTCCTTGACAGAAGCAATCGAGGAAAGATCTAGCTTCAGAACATCCACACGAGCAGTTATATCTTCTTTTAGAATAAGCTGTTTTGCTTCGTTTGCAGCATCCATGTTCCTTGCAGCAATAATAACATGTGCTTTACGTAGAGCCAAGACTCTTGCCGTCTCCAACCCAATTCCACTTGCCCCTCCTGCATTCACGTTTCTTCAACTTCAACAATTATGGCAATTTTTTTGTATACAAAACCTCTGTCTTATTTAAAACCCTTAGCTTAAAATTTTAAACTGATCCAACTTTAATTCCAAGTTTGACAGCCTTCTTCAGAAATATTTCTTGCTTTTACTTTTTTTTTTTAAGAGAAGTTGGTTTGTGTTAGTTTAATTGACAAAACTTTTTGGGATATTATAAGAGGTTAAGTTTGAGGTGCGAATCTGGATCATTAGTGCTCGGATCACTGGGAAGAATTTGGTTTATATTTTATAAAATAAAAAATTATATATTAAAAGAATGTAAGAGAAAATCAGGTCTCTAGGAAATCTTGAAAAACAAGAGAAACCGCAATAGAAGAGCTGAGGAATAAGAAGAAGAAGAGTAGCTAGCGATTAATTATTTTCAAAAAGAATTCTCAAGATCGACGTGAAAATGAATAGGGAATAAAAAAACTAGAATATTCTTTCTTCAAAAGAAAAAAAATAAAATTTTCTTAGAATTTTCTTTTTGACCTCTCGGATAACTTTCGAAATCTGGAAAAAAATCAATGAGAAAAAGAAAGGTAATTCTCTTGCTCTCCTTTTTAATTTGTGTTGTGTTAATGTGTGGTTTGCGGTTTAGAGTTAAGATCGCAACAGTTCCTCTGCCGTGAAGGACATGAAGAAAGCAACAAAGAAGAAGTAAAAAGCAGAAGGAAAACAAATAACGCCATCTATCTATCAATGAAAAACTATTGAAAGACTTTTTTTAAAAAAAAAATTATATTCACTGTCACCAAACTCCAAAACAAACCATCAAGCCGTTGTTCATAAAACCAATCAACATCCTAAACACAACAAGGATTAACAATAAAAGATAGCAAAGAGTCCCAACAAAACAGATCAAAATAATCAAATCTATCAAACAAGTCAATCGTATCGTAACTTCAAGGACAGAATCCAAAATCCAAAATGTGCTAACTGAAAACAAAAACCAAAAAGAGCAAGCTGACCTGTAATGAGAACAGTAAGATTGCTAGCATCAATCCCATCAGTAACTTGCTCAGCAGTTGAAGCTGAACCAAACCCACTAGAACCAGGCCTTCCTGTTATCAATGAAAAGATACCCATCTCCTCAAAACCTCTCAAAAAGGAAGAAAACTAACTAAAAACCTCAAACTTTCTCTCCGGCCAGCGTACAGAAAGAAGGCACAATTCTATTTTTTTTGCTCTTCTGGTGCAATGAGAACTAAGATGGAAAAGAAGCAAGCACAAGTAATAAAGGGAATGGGATAGTGAATGATCAATAATATTTTTGAGAGAGGATTTATGAGTTTGGAGCTTTGTAGGTGAGGGGACACAGAATTGAATAATGCAATAAATATTTTTTTTATGTCAAGTAACATTTGAGAACGATGAAATATTAAAAGAAATAATTTTAAAGTTGCACCATTTTATCCTTTAATATTTATTAATATATTGTTTAAGATAAAAAAATTAAAATAACATTTCAAAAAATGCAACCTTACTCGTTAATATATCAGGTACATACGTTTGAAAGAAAAAGAAAAAAAATTAGGTACATACGTGGCCGTATGTGGCCGTTTTAATTCTCGTTGTTGAAGAGCTGTTAATAGCTTCAACGACCTCTCAACTATTCACACGTACCGTCCTTTATGGGCTGTGATTGGAGAGTGATGGAATTGCAATTTACCCTATTTTTTATGCTATCTTGCTTTGTAGTTTAAAAAAGACCAACCCAAAAAAAAAAAAATGCAAATCTAATTTTATTTTTGTATTTCTTTTTTTTTAATAAAAATAATGATATTTTCTTAAAGTTTTATATCTTAAATTGAAGCATCAAAAAATTATTAAATAACATAAATTTTAAAATTACTTATTATATTATTTTATTATTAAATAATTATTTTAATATACTTTATCAGTTGAACCAATTATACTTGCCTTTCTTATCAATTAGTTTTTTTTTTAATTAATTCATTTAATAATATTATGAATCATTTGAGATAGAGATACTTCTACTTAACTTTAGAAATACAGCGATTAAATTTTTTAATAATTCACCCTAATTCTCAATTTTATGTACAATTTATTAGATATTATTGGATGTTTCAAACTTCAATAAATGTCATAGCGGGAGCACGGTATATAAGACTTTCCCTACGTTTTATCTTTCCGCTCCTGATAAGATACAGGCCTAAGCAGTGAGCATTTCACAACCTTCGATCTTCAATGGTCACGTGTATGTGATAAAGAAATTAATAATGTAAATTTTAAATAAGATATTAAATAATTATTTTTTATAATATCTTTTATTTAATAATTATTTGACATCTCAATTAAAATTTAAAATATAATTTAAAAATAATAATATTATTTATTACGAGAGTAAATTTTTGCCCCAATCCCAAAGAACGTGCACTAAAAGTAAATTACTTTAAATTTTTATTTATTTATCTTTTCTAATTTATTCTATATACACATACTATTAAATTCAATCTCAAATTTCTCGCTTTTTTTAAAAAATTTCTTCTAATGATAATAATTTTCTTTTTTCTCCTCTTATTTTATAGTCAATCATTTAAAAAAATATTAAAATCACAAATAATTTATTATTTATGATATGTCAAATGTTCTTAAATAAATTAAAATATATATATTTTTTAAAAAAACTTATAGCAATTTAGAAAAAAATCATATGTATAAATAAATAATAAATTTAATGACACTTATAATATAAAGAGTTATATTTCAAAAGCAGATACAACTATTTTCTACCTATATATTTAAAAAAATGACATCCCATTATTGTAATCATAACAATAATCTAGATATAATAAAAAATATATATAAATTGTATGAATAAATTACATTATAGAAGTTTAATGTTCAATATTGATTCATAATTGTACAAACGTTGCTTCTCTTTTGAATTTGGCAATGTTATATATGTCCAACATTCGTAATTATACAAACGTTGCTTCTCTTATCGGTCTCTCTTTCTTAAGCTCTCTCTCTCTCTCTTAGACTTTGTTTTTGTCACTTTCGCCTGAACCTGGACCTGGTATCTTCTTGCTTGCTCTCTCTCTCTAGATTTTGGTACTACATTACTTGCTTAAATTGTGAAGGATTAATGATTGAGTGTTCGTTTGATTAGACTTCTCTATTGGTTAAAAGAGTTTTTTTAATATTAAAAACTCTTTTTAAATTTTTTGATGATATTCGATTGTAATTAAAAAAGAACTATTAGAGATTGAAAATGTTATTTTGCTTCTACTTACAAAAGCTTAAATTTTTAGTTTTTAAAATAGAGTTTTTTGAGGTTTTTTTATAAAATTTATGTAATGTTATTTATACCCTAACAAATTTTTTTATTTCTATAGTGTACCCTTAATAAAAATAAACCCTATTCAACTAACATATTTTTAATATTTTCTTAAAAGTCATCATATCTTTAATTCTTCGTATCTCTTTAACCACCATATTTTTACAAAAATCTATCAAAATCTTTTGTTGTTGGTTATTTCAATTTTTAAAATAGAAGTATTATTTTATTTTTAATTTTTGTACCAAACACAATAATTTATATTAATTTGTTAATTACTATGTATTAATTTTACTTTATTCTCGTGTTTAAGAAATTAAATTTGAGAAAATATATAATAAATTTAAACTTATATATAAAAATATATTGTATTATTTTTAATTTGAATATAAACTTTATTAATTGTATTTTTTTGGTAATTTAATAACAGATAAGTACTTTTTAACAATGTATAACCAAATGATCTAGTACTTCAAAAAAATATTTTTAATTGACAACAAATAATCAATGACTTTTTCTTAAAAGTTATACTTTGAAAAACTTTATTTTAAAAAGCTCTATTTGAAAAGCTTAATCATACGAGCTCTTAAGGATGGCAAAATGACTCATAAGTTTGTTAGAATCTACCCCCATTAAGAATGATTTAATAAAGCTTAAAGTAGATTTGAGACGGGTTTAGTATATAAAGTTAAAACCTGTAATAAATTTGAGATGGGTATGATTTTGATAAATATCCTACGATTATCGAATAAGGTATCTATATAATATTTTCATATATTTTTTATAAAAAGAAGACTAAACAATATTGGCTTGGTTGTAGCCCTAAATGAAAATTTAAAATAATGATTTTTATCTTTTCTTTAATATCTATCAATTGTTCTAAGCTTATTTATCATATTTGATTCTCTAGTCTCACAAAACTATTAGTTCAACCTCATCAAATGTTTATTTGATTATTAAATGATATGTTTCGATCTTTCTTTAATTTTCATCTTACTGACATTACATTACTTAAATAAATAATATAAATATTTTAAGAGAGGGGGTTATTTTTTTTATTAACTTTTTTGTTTATTTTCTTCACATGATGAAGATTGATAATTATTTTTTTAAAATTTTTAAATTTATTTATTCACATGATGGATATTGATAGTTATTTTGTATTACTTTTTTTTTTGTTTACTCTTTTAATGTTTAATATGTTATTGGTTTAGTTAGTTGGCAAATTGGCTTATTTTAAGACTATTATATGTCAATATAAATTCATTTATAAGATGTATTCTTAAATCTTGAACCAAGTCAAATAAAAACCATTTTTCTTTAATCGATTGCTTTCTAATTATGTTGTCTAGTGTTTGCGTTAACTATTTATGAATTTTTTTATTAATTTTAACCTAGAAACGAGTTTAACTTTGATGGGAGGACTTTTATTGAATATAAATTTGTGATATGATTTTAATTATTATATTTTATGAATATTCTTTAAAATTAATGTTATGATTTTATGTTTTATATTATATATTTTAAAACTAACTTAAAATTCGATGATAACCTGTTGCAGATTTGGTAAGTAGTACATATTCGTTAGATCGAGTTTGGTAATAGAATTATAAACTAGCAACGAATTTAGAAAAAAATTGGTATTTTATTTTTTAAGTAGATGTGGATTTAGATTTAGGGTATTCGTCTCATATCCAATTTGTTGCCATGTCTAACTTTACCATATTATTATTTTAACGAAAAAGTGTTTGTTAAATTTTGTTTTGAATTCATGGATTTAAAAATAACTTAGTTTCATTGATTTATGATAAAGAAGGAAAAAGAAATGGATTAAAATTCGAGTCAGATTTTTTGAATTTAACTTAGATTTCAACATAAACCAATCCACACCTAAAAGAATTTGGATACAACTCGAATTTTGAGATAATATAAAAAAACTTCAAATATAAATCCAATGGAGATCAAAGGATGGGATTTACAAACCCAAATATACCTCATTAAAGTTCTGAAACATACACAAAGTATTGCAAATGAAGCTTTGAAACAACCTCAGTATGCAAGAGCTATATTTGATGAGTATCAAGCTTTAATGAAAAATAGAATATGGAGTCTAGTACCATATGAATCAGATTACAAGGTAGTTAGAAACAAATAGGTTTTTGACATTAAAAGAAACCTAAATGGTAGCATAGCATAGTATAAAGGCAAGGTTGGTGGCAAAGAGGATACCACTAAACACCTAAAATTGATTTTTCAGAGACCTTTAATCCTGTGGTTAAAGCTAGTACCATAAGAGTTATACTCGATCTAACAGTATCAAAAGGGTGGCAATTGAAATTGATTGATATTAATGATACATTCCTCAATGGCGAGTTAATTGAAACAATTTATATGAGTCAACCACATGGCTTTGTAGTAGTTAGTAAGACAGATCATGTGTGTATATTACAGAAGGCTCTCCATGGCTTTAAGTAGGATCTAAGGGCATGGTATGAAAGGCTTAAGACAACTTTAATAAGGTGGGGTTTTAGCAATATTAAGTTTGATACTTCTGTTATTGTAAGAAAAGGAAAAGAAGGAATCTGATTATACTAATATATTTGATGATATTATTGTTATTGGAGATAGTGCAACAACTATTCAAGCCATCATTAAACAGTTAAACAAAGAATTTGCTAAAACAAAAATTGAGGGGATCTAAGCTATTTCTTCTGCATTGAAATAACTAGACTTGGTTCTGTAATGCATGTTTGTTAGATTAAGTATATATCAAACTTACTTACAAAAACAAAGATGGGTGATGCTAAGAGCTGCCCATTCTTATGAGTACAGGTTAGAAATTTACAAATGATGCAGGAAATATATTTACAGATAGTGTTCTTTACAGAAGTATCATAGGTGCCTTACAATATGTCACTCTAACCAAACCTAACATTTTCTTTTGCTGTTAACAAATTTAGTTAATTCTTCTCTTCTTTAAAATTACTTCACTGGCAATGTCGTAAGGGGCTGTTGAATTACTTACAAAGTTCTAAAGATCACGCTCTACTCTTTAAACCAGGTTCATCTTTAAGCATAATTGGCTTTACTGATGTAAATTGGACTTATGACTCATAAATAAGAAAATCATATGGTGGTTATTGTGTTTACGTTGTTGGGATCCTTGTTTCTTGGAGTTCAAAGAAACAAAGAGTTGTTTCTAGATCAAGTATAGAGTTCGAATACATGGCATTAACTAATATGTCTACAGAAATCTCTTAGTTGCAATCCCTTCTTTCAAAACTTTCTTTAGTTTAGTCTTCAATTTCTATAGTATGGTGTGATAATCAAGGGGTAACCTTTTTAGTTGCAAATTCAATTTTTCACCATTGTACAAAGAATATTGAAGTTGATGTTCACTTTGTTAAAGACAAAGTACTAAATGATGAATTATAAGTTCAATATGTACCTACCAAATCATAGGTTGCTTATATATTTACTAAGACACTCCCAATTAATAGATTTCATGTCTTGACAATTAAGCTTGAGGGGGGATGAAAAGAAAAGTGTATCAACTCAGCAGCGTATGCCAACTCAGGAACAAAATGTGTAAAAAACTTTTAAAATTTTCTCACCAATTTTAACTAATTGGTTTTTACAAGATTCTTGATTTTTTAGAAGCTTAATTGTACGATAAATAGTCGATATAATCCTTACAATTTATTATTCAATAATAAAGTGAAAAATACATTTTAGTTTCCATCACTTTTCTCTTTCTCTCATTCATTCATTGTTTGGCTAACATTCTTGGAAATTACTAGTTTTCTAGAAAAGTTAAACTTTGTTCAAGAATTTGATTTTGTTTCTTATAACAATTAAATAAACAATTGTTCATCTATCTATTTTATTTCAATTTAAAAACTAGTGATTGTGATTTAGAAACCACAATAACTCCGTCTTAAACTTACACATATTCTTTATTTCAAAATAAACAAACAAATAAATAAATAAACATATTCTAAACAATTCAAGTAAATATTATTTATAAAGTATAATATAATGAGAATAAGAGATAAGTGTAAAAGATAAAAAAAAAAACCTTGTATTGGCCGGTGACATATTAATTAAACACTTTTTGAGATTTGATAATTCAAGAATTTTATTTAAACAAGAATTGAGATGAATATCAAATAAGAGAGTTATAAGAAGTCTAAAATATGTGGGATAAGTATGGAGAAGTCTAGGATATATGGGATACGAAGGGAGAAGTGAAACGGGACTCGAAGACGCAAAAAATGTGAAGAAAAGCACAGAAGAGATGCTAGGACTGAGAGCCGCAACACCCAAGGATGAGCACCACGGTGGTCAGAACAGAAACCTGGCGTCACGGTGCTAGGCGCGACAAAGCTCAGCGCCGAGGCACAAAAGCTTGGAAAAGACCATTTTTTTATCCAAATTTTGAATTTTGGGAAGTTTTGGACTTCTAAAATAAGTAAACTCTTACTTCAATAAGGAATAGAGTTAGTAGGTATGAAATAACCCCTATATAAATACTTGTAAACTCTTTAGTTGAGATTAAGCATTAAGAAAGACTCTAAGAGAGGGAAGGAACTGGGTAGCACTAAGTGTTTGTGTGCGCTAAGGTGAAACCATCATTTGGGTGTTCATTGCTCATAGAAGAGTAAGGGTTCACTGAACATTAGGTCCTTTTGAGGGATCTTCATTAGGTTTTCTTTATAAAATCTCTAGGGAATTAATAAGAGAGGTTAGGATCATTGGATCTGTCGTGGATATAGGCAATTGGCCGAACTACGTAAGATTGTGTTGCACTCTTTTATATTTTGCTTTGAATTATTACTATTTGGCTTGATAAACAGGTTATTCCGCTGTGCATAGAGGTTAGGGTTCGAGGTTGAACTTGAGGTTCTTCGCTTTAACTTAATCTCAAAAGGGAGAAGTTCAATGAGATGAATAACTTCAATAAACTGGTATCAGAGCTAAGGTTCAATAATATACACCTGAGGTATTTAAACTATGGTTGCAATCAAGAAAGAAATAGAGAAGTTCAATGAGATGAATGACTTCAATCTTTGTATGAAGAATATTAGGGTTGAAGGAAGGGCTAAATTTAGCCTTAGAGAAAGCCAGCACCTCAACTAGCAAAGGGACAACAACCTCAAAGTCCGGGCTGAAAGATTGGGTTACGATTCAAAAAAAAGGCTTACAGTATTATAATTTTATCGTTGAGCGATAAAGTATTAAGGGAAGTTGGTGATGAAGAAACTGATTTGGGTTAATGGAAGTGACTCGAGGCATTATATATGACGAAGTCTTTTGCAAATAGATTTCTTGTAAAGAAAAAACTACATTAGCTAATAATGCACGAGGGATCTTCATTGAGAGCTCACATTGACTAGTTCAACAAGATCATCATAAGTCTTGAGCAATTGAATATCAAAACTGAGGATGAAGATAAGGCCATAATCCTGTTAAGTTCATTGCCAAAAAGCTATGAGAGCTTTGTGGATACGTTGCTATATGGTAAGGAGTCTTTAATGATGAATGATGTCAAGACATCATTAAACTCAAAAAAATTGACAAAGAGATTTGAGTCCAAGAGTGGAGTAGCATTGCTTGCACAAGGGAGGAAGAGCAACCAATCAAGGAGGAGATCCAATAAGTGTTTCCTTTAATGCACTTTATAAAGAATTATCCGAAATCAAAAGGCCAATGAGGGTGGGCTGCAATCAATACTGAGGAAGATACCCACATTGTAGACACGTTGGTAGCTCAAGGGAAAAGTATGTTGACAAATGGATACTAGATTCAGGGTGCAACGTCTATATGTGTTCCAACAGATCGATGTTCACCAACTACAAAGCTAAGAGAGGTAAAACTCTAATGGGGAATGACATGACTTGTAAGATTATGAGAGTTTGTAGACATAACCTCAACCTTATAGACATAAGGATGAGGTTGTAAGGTGGAGAAACTATGGACTTCTATGATATCCCTAGGCAAGCTCGATGAGGAGGGGTATTCTGTTAGAGCGAAAAAGGAAAACTAAGGGTAGAGAAATGACATATAAGGTTTGAGGGTGAGAAGCACAATGAGAGGTTCTATGTGCTTATTGTGATGGCCATGAGTGGCCCAACGTGGGGTGTTGGAGTAATGCAAACTACTAGGAGACATCCAAACTATGCTCACCAAGGTGATGAGGGTCGAAAAAGAGTGCAAAACAGCCATACCCTATGCAAGGTGCAAGAATGCCTTTGTAGACCAAAGTCACTAGCCCGAAGAAAGTTAAGTCTCGATGGAGTAATGCAAACTATTAGGAGACATCCAAACTATGCTCACCAAGGTGATGAGGGTCGAAAAAGAGTACAAAACAGCCATACCCTATACAAGGTGCAAGAATGCCTTTGTAGACCAAAGTCACTAGCCCGAAGAAAGTTAAGTCTCGATGGAGACTTAATTAGACTCAACTCTAGGTGATAGAGTATTGGTGTGGATCAGATCCAAAAGCCTTCTTATTTGGAAGATTTTGAATCGAGGAAGGGTTTTTTGTCCAAACAAGATTCAACAATCTTGTTTGGACAAGAATTGAGATAAATATCAAAGAAGAGAGTCACAAGAAGTCTAAAATATGTAGAACACGTATGGAGAAGTTTAGAACGTGTGAGACAAGAAGGAGGAGGCAAAACGGGACTCGAAGACGCAAAGGAAGTGAAGAAAAGTGCAGAGTAAGTGCCAGGGTTAAGCGCCGTGGCACTTAAAATAGAAACCCAGCGCTGCGACACTGGGTTCTTAACCCTGCGACGCCGGGCGCAACAAAGTTCAGCGCCGTGGCACCAAGACCTCAGCGTCACGGTGCCAGAGCCGAAAAAAGATTAAGCAAAATAAGTGGACTCTTACTCCAACAAAAATTAGGGTTAGTAAGCACAAAATAATCGCTATATAAACACTTGTAAAACCATTTAGTTGAGATTAAGCATTAAGAGAGACTCTAAGAGAGGAAAAGAACTTAGTAGACATTAAGTGCTTGTGTACGCTAGGGTGAAACTATCTTTTGGGTGTTAATTGCTCGTGGTAGAGTAAGGATTTACTATACATTAAGTCATTTTGAGGGTTCTTTATTAAGTTTTCCTTGTAAAATCTCTAAGGCGTTAATAAGAGAGGTAAGGATCCTTGGATCCATCCTGAACGTAGACAATTAGTCGAACCACATAAGATTGTATTGTGCTATTTTATATTATATTTTAAATTCTTACTATTTTATTTAATAAATAAATTATTTTACTGTGCATAAAGATTAAAGTTCAAAATTAAATTTAAAATTTTTTATTTTAACATAATCTCAAAAAAAAAAAATGGCGATTCTTCCCTCAACAAATATTAATTACGATTTTTTAGTATAAAAATATTTTATTTAATTTTAAAAATACAATAGTTAAATATTTGATAAGTATAGTTAAAATAATAGAATGGAGGTTATCATAGAATTGTCGTGTCTACAATTCTCATCTATCTTAAAACAAAAATAACTCCAGTTTTCTTCATTTCTTTCACCAAAAAGGGGTCATTTTTTTTACCATATTTTCCTATGAAAATCGCTATTTTTCCCCTCCTTTATTTCTCTCTTTTTGGCATTTATATTTTTCTCTTTCTGAGAATAAATTTTCCAACTCGATTGGTAATTTTTTGCGATCCAGATCTTGATCTGAATTAGTTTTTATTTTTTATTACCTAAAATTTGGTTTGAATTGAATCTTTGTCTCTCTATAGTTTTGCTTTTTTATTTAATAATCATGTTTCTTTTCATATTTAAAACATTTTTTTGTTCAGATTTAGTAGTTTGGAGAATTTTGGTACAAAATTATTTAGAAGGGTCGATATCGAGGATGGAGGATGACTCAAAACAGCAACGGATTATCTTTGATAGAGTTCCACTTGTTATTTGGTAATGAAAATTTTAATACCTTTATGAAAAAACTCTATCTCCCTATACATGTATGGTTATATTTGATCTTTTTATTTATTTTTTGCCAAAAGTTTTTTTTTCTCTAATTTTCAATACATACTTTAAAGTTACATTTTTTTATTGAATTAAATTAAAATTTGCTTAAAAAAATTTATAAGTATTTTATAATTTTATTTTCACAATTTAACTAATGTTTGCTTGTTTTTTTTTTGGTTTTGTTTTAACACCAATATCTTGATTGAAAATCTGCCCACAACTTTGAAATTTGCATAGACTAATTTAGAACAATATTTTGGAGTGCAACCCAAATATCTCGACATAAGAAAGCTTCAATCTAAAATCTATAGTTTTAATCTCCCTCCACAGTAACTGGGGAAATTAATATCCTAATATTACACTAATAATGAGTTTAAACTCATTTTTTCGTTAAAAAAAAATTGCAAGTTGTTGAGTTTAATTGACTTAAGAGAAAAAGAATATTTAGATTTTTAAAATTTTAAAAAAAGAACGTATAAATTTCAGTGTTTTAAAATTTCATATGCATCTTTGTCCATTAAAGGTTTTTGTCTATCTTAACTGAGAAAAGTATAAATTGATCTTTTGCTAATATACAAATATTTAAATAAATTATTGACATGTATACTTAAAAATTACTTATTTTTAAAATTTAAAATATAATTTCTCTTACTCTAATATTTAAATTAAAACACATTAAATAAAAATTAAAAGAAAACCCTAGATATAGCCAAAAGAAAACCCCTTGAGCTGATTCAGCCCATTTTTCTTCTCCTTAATCTTCCGCACCAGCTGTCAGCTGATTCTAGGCATTCATCTTCGCCGCGTCCACTGCACCTACCACATCACAGTGGCGATAGCCCCATCACCCGTAGCATCATCCGGGGTCCTTGGTGATGAACATGGCGGGCTGGCTCTCATTCGTATTGGTCGCCAACTGCATTCTCTCTCTCTCTCTCTCTCGTCGGCGCCCCCTCCGCCGCCGCCGGTGGTGACATGTTTGCCCCCACCGTGAGTAGTAGTATGGGAGGAGAGAGAGATAGACGTGTACACGTATATAAGAATCAAAAGGTGATTAAGTGGTCCAACAGCTAATTTCAACACTGTCCCTATTGCTTTTATTCGGTTGGTAGGCTTATAAATAGACTTGTGAGTGTTGCGTGAAAATTTGGTGTCTATCTATATCTTCACAATTTCTATTTGCTGTCGATATTTTCACCGTATTATAATATGATAACGATAGTAGAAAATTTTGTCAATGCTCAATATTAACATATATAATTAATTTGTCAATTTATATAATTAATTAGTTCTGTGAGTTATTTCTATACTTATGAGTCTCCTTCTTGTTGATTCGTTCTCCATTTTTTAGTCTCTGAGTTTTGCGGCCATTTTGAGCGGGTCAGTGGGTGGGTGAGTAGTGAGTGAGGCGAGTGACTGGTTTTGGACTATGTAGCTCTGTTGACTCGTTGTTTCAATTCTCATTCAGGCTTATGTCTAACTTTTATTTATTTATTATTTTATGATATATATTAGAGTTAATTATCATCATCATGTTAGTGATCTTCTCTCATATAATCTCTTGTTCTCACGAACACAAACTCTTGAAAACAAATATGTAAAGAGTAATGTTGTATACAAATTGTATCTTAAATAATAATATGTTAAGTAATTATTAAATAATAAAATAAAATAATTTTAAAATTATTTATTATACTATTTTATTATTTAATAAATATTTAATATATTATTTTTTAAAATACAACTTAAAATTTATAGTATTATTCATCTGTAAATTACTAAGCAAATAACTGAAAATAGATATAAAAATAATGGTAGTTAATTAGGAAGAAAAAGAGCTGCATTACTTGGTATTGGCGACTCAGTTGTAGAAGGGGCGAGTCAATTGTCAATTGTCTACGGGAAAAAGGTCAATTCGTAAATTATTGATGACTTTATATAAGGGTAATTATGTAATTTTATTCTAAAATAAAAAGGGTCAAATTTGGTTAGTTTTTGTTAGGATAAGGTTAATGGTAATTTTGTAAATGTATAGTCAATAAGTTTGAGTAATATAATAATGTTATTTGTCATTTGTTAACGTGGATATTAACAATATAAATCATAAATGACTTTAACTCAAAACGGTGGCATTTTTATCATTTTTGTCATTTCTTCTATTAAAATAGATAGAAATCCTTAATTAATAAGGGTGTCAATAAAGTTTTTAAAAATATTAATTTATTTATTAATTTTTAAAAATTTTGGGATTCAAATATTTTTTTTCCTTGACTTTAAATTACTAGTTACAAACTGTCAATGTGGCACGATTAAGTTAACATGGTAAGCAGGTAGTTGAAGTGGACATCATAACTTAACATAAAGTTGTTATGATAGTTGGAAGGTTGTTACAACAGCCAGAAATTAGATACAAAGCCTAGAAATAGAGGTTTATAAGCTTATTGGTAACAAACTCTTTATTAGAGGCACAGCTTTGCATTTGAAAATGTTTGAGCAAAAATTTCATTTTGTGTAATTAGTTTTGATGTATGGTTCACTTTTAAGTTATTAATGAAAGAGAAAAGGATATTTGTGTTGGAATTTGTGTTTATGTGTCATTTTTTTATATATAAATATTTATTTAATATTTATATTAATATTATCATTTCATTAAATAGTTAATTATATTTAATATATGATAAGATGTTTGTAACGTTTTAGACATAGTATGATTTGAAAGAGTTTAGATTTTGTCTAAATAAGTTTAGATCAGTGCTAATTCTTAGTAACGCTGAGAGTTATAAATATTAAGAATTGGCACTGATAAGAGTTATCAGGTTATAAGAGTCAACGATATTTAAAGAGTTAGAGCTTTATCTAAAATGAGACAAAGACTTGAGAATATATTAGTAATGACGTAGTTGCAAAGAGTTATAAATAATGTTAGGAAATGTCATTATGCAAATATGTTCTCAAATATTATGTTCATGATCTATCTTCACTGATGCTGGTCTGTTAGTGAATACTTTAATAAATATATAGATCGGTGTATATCTATATCTGGATGGTCCAGATAGTTAGTCTTAGTAAACCATGAGTTTAGTGGAAGCTTATATAGAGATTCGATAAGGATTGAATACTGAACAGACTCACAAAGATCTCCAATAGACATCCCATAAAGCTATCAATTGAGGGTCTTCTAAGTTGAGTAGTATTCATGGTCCTTTGACCTGAGTGTCACGGTGGACTTGTGAGTGATCCACCATACTTTAGTTCCACACATGTCATAAACCTTTCATGGTCTGATTATTGGGTGTCGCTGGGTATGATCCAATGTTCATGGAGTCTGGTGTGTACAGATATGAGATCTATCAGCTTATTTTGGTGAGTAATTTATCATAATGCTCTAAGATTATATTTCAGAAAGTCTTATGGCCATAAGTAGTAATTCCTGGAAAAATAGTTTAACCCGAAAGATAAATAATATCACAAATGTGTTTGAAAATATTATTTATTAAAATACAATTATAGAGATAAGCTTTCGGTCAAGTATATAGAGATTTAACGGTGTTGATCTATATCTCCGCTTTACCTGGATATAAATGATGGAGCGATTATACGAATATGTTATAACCTCAACTTGTATGGTTTAATGCGCCGCTTTGTAATATCCGTAACGTGTGTGTGGGGCATCATTCACGGACGTATGAAGGAGTTCCATATGACGATTCAAGCGTAAACCTAGAAAGTCTCACAATATGAGGTGTATTCGTTGTGCACTGGGGCAGCATTATGGATTGAACAATTCCATCATAGAAATTCCAACAAATCAAAAATATATTTCAGGATTCCTCGAGTTATACAATTGTTTAGACTTAAATATTAAGTATATCAATTAATTAGTTGACAAGAGTTATTAACTAATTAAATGTTGACAAGTGGCAAAATTTTGTTACATGAATTCATCCTTTAATCATGTTAGTAAAATCAAATAAGGTAAAAATTAATTATTCAAATAGTTTATGAATAATTGAATAAATATTATTTAAATAAATAATAATATTTATTTACTTGTTTATTATTTTGGTTTAGGTGGGAGACAGATACCTAATCAGGTATAATTACCATAAAATATTATTTAAATAAATAATAATATTTATTTACTTATTTATTATTTTGGTTTAGGTGGAAGACAGATACCTAATTAGGTATAATTGCTACAAAATATTATTTTTTAGTTTAATGGCCACTTAATCAATTTTGGGAGCACCTATGAAGCGCTTAACACACCTAAATATTATTTTGAATAATTAATTAATAAAATGGTAAAGCAAAAATGTGCATGGTGAGAAGGATTGGAAGAGAGTTTGGTTTTTGAGAGTTTTTGTTTTTAAAAAATGGTTGTGAGAAAAATTAGAGAGGAAAAAAATTTTCTCTTATTTTTTTTTTTAAAAATAAAAATTTTATTGTTGAAAATTCAATTGCTACTATTCTATCTTCACTATCCCACCAGATTGTTGAGAACTAGAATTGAACAATAATACACTTCAAGGTAAACTCAAAGTTAGAGTTAGGAAGAATTCAGAATTAAAATCTTCAATGAAGGTCATTAAATGTATGTTTTTATAATCTTAAGTTATTAATGATTTAAGTTACATGTATATATATTGATTACGTATTTAATTTCATTATGAAATTCGTGTATATGATACATATATTTAGTTTTTTTTTTTTAATATGTAAACAATCATATGCATACACCCTAAAAACACATTAATAATATGAACCCTAATATTTTAGGAAAGAAACATAAAAATCTTAATGATTTTAAAAATTTTAGTGACACCATTATCAGTTAATAGTTTTCGTCTATTTTAACAATAAAAAATAATTTACATGTCTATTTTCTTAAAATTTTAGGAGTTTGGATATATTTTACTTTTTTAGTTAAAATAAATAAAAATTATTACCTAATAAAAGTGTCAATAACATCATTAAAATTTATATATTATTTTCTCAAGGACGGAACTAGGATTTAAAGTTTGGGGTGCCAAATCTAAACAGATATTTTTTAATTTAATAAAATAAAATAAAATAATATTTTTACTTTATGTCAAGAAAAATAAACTTTATTGTTGAAAATTCAATTACTACTATTCTATCTTCACTATCCCACCAGATTGTTGAGAACTAGAATTGAACAATAATGCACTTCAAGGTAAACTCAAAGTTAGAGTTAGGAAGAATTCAAAATTAAAATCTTCAGTGAAGGTCATTAAATGTATGTTTTTATAATCTTAAGTTATTAATGATTTAAGTTACATGTATATATATTGATTACATACTTAATTCTATTATAAAATTCGTGTATATGATACATATATTTAATTTTTTTTTAATATATACACAATCATATGTATACACCTTAAAACACATTAATAATATTAACCTAAATATTTTAGGAAAGAAACATAAAAATCTTAATGATTTTAAAACTTTTATTGACACCATTATCAGGTAATAGTTTTTGTCTATTTTAACAATAAAAAATAATTTACATGTTTATTTTCTTAAAATTTTAAGAGTTTGGATATATTTTACTTTTTTAGTTAAAATAAATAAAATTTATTACCTAATAAAAGTGTCAATAACATCATTAAAATTTATATATCATTTTCTCATGGACGGAACTAGGATTTAAAGTTTGGGTGCCAAATCTAAACATATATTTTTTAATTTAATAAAATAAAATAAATTAATATTTTTACTTTATGTCAATAATAGATGAACTAAAAAAAAATATGTTATTGAAAACTTTAGTATAATATTAAAAATTGGTGATGATGTATAAATTTCTGAATTTTTAGTATTTTAAAATTGATTAATTATATAGTTTTCCCATAGAAAAAAAACATGTATTATAATATTCGTAAAAATAAATTTTATATTTTAGAATTAATAAATTTAAAGTAAAAGTATAAAGATCAAGATCTATAAAAAAAGACATATAAAATTATAATAGTAAGACATTAAAAATTAACAAATATATAAATAAAATTATTAAAATTTAAAATATTCTAACTTTTTTATTTTTTGGAGAATTGTTTTTGTCTCACACTTTGAGTTAGGAATAGGAAGATTTAATACAAATTTAAAGAGCAGATAAAATCAGTAATATATTGCGTGTCACAATTATGAGCTTATTTATATAAGTTGAATTGAATTTTTTTTTATGTAGAAAAAGAATTACAACTATAAAAATTTTTTGTATTAAAAAAAGATATATTCCATCTATGTAAGAAAAAAATTACAAGTAAAAAATTCTTTTGCATTAAGGACTACTTGTAAATATAAAATTATGTTTATTAAGACAAAACAATTAAGTTAGAATATGTAAATATGAGCCACTTATAAATTAAAAATGATTTTTTTATTAGAGAAATACATTGAAATTAAAAAAGATAGGATATTATTTGAATATTAAATAATATATTAAAAAGTAAAATTTTAATATTAGTATAAACTACTTTTTTAAATTAATAATTTAACTCACTAAGTATGAAATTTTAAAAGAATTTAGAGAGGAAAGGGGGGCATGGCCCCCTAGACGTTGCAATAATTCCGCCCCTATATTTTCTTAAAATATTTTGAGTCAAAATATTTTTTTCATTAATAAAAGCTCCCTTATAGTATTTCACTCTTAGACGTAAGCTTCAACTCAACCACGTAATATTGTGTTCATTGTCCTAGTCTATTAATTATTTTCTTGGAAATCTTAAATTGAATCTGATTAAATTTTGTAAGTCCAAACGTATTTATTTGAGTGATTTATCTTTCATTGATTTTGTCGAACAAAAGTGAACTATCATTAAACTATTAGTCAATAGCCCATCTAATTAATGTTTCTACTCAACAGTTGTAAATTCGAAGGCTCTGTCAAACGAGACCCTTAATTGCCGACGGTGGAAGCAATTCGATGGATTTATAATCTTGGGATGGAACCTCGAATTTTATGGGTTTTAAAAAGAACATTGCCCATACCAGGCCAACGTATTGCGTGTGGATTCCTTATGGTCCCAATAAAATAATTAATTCCCATATGGTGAGTGCATCTATTCACACTAGCAGCAATTATGGAGTTGAAAAGTCAGCTAAGTTTTTGGATTGTGAAAGTAGGACGACAGGGTCAGACTCAGACATAGCCTGTACGTGAGAGGAAATTTTAGAGATCAAGGTTTATTGATAGGTCCAGCTAGGTTACATTAGATAAGATGTAACCTTACATAAGATACGCCACAATATAGTGCCAGCAGGTCGTGGGATTTAGCTGCCTGAAGGGATACCTTTCCACAATCTGTAATGTGTGGGTCTCTCTCATTCGTGAGGTTTTTTTCTCCTCTTCGTTGTTCGAGTTGTAATTTTCATTTCTTCAAAAGGAATTTTCTTCGTTTGGGTTAATTTCTCTTTTTTGTAAAAAGAAGTTAAGTAGGACATGCATCAGTGAGCTAATTCATCATTAGGCCCCGTAATTTTTTTTTATCTTTTGATTAAAAGCCCTTTTTACTATATTCTTGATGCTTTTCTTTTAATGAATTCAATAATTTTTAAAAACAATTTTACATTTATTTGTAACGGTAAATTTGACTGTTGAATATTATATTAATTTTTATATGAGAATAATATATATATATATATATATATATATATATAACCATGGATAATAGGTAAAACTTGCGTGCCCTTCTTATTCACAAGTTCTCCGTGAATATTATAGGTAAACAAAATGATATATGAAAATTTTGTGTAAATGACCTTAAATTTTATTATATATAGTTTTTACCATTCTATATTTTTTTAATTTTTTTTTAACTAGAAACTTTAAAATTAGACACTTTTATCCTTGAATTATATTTTCTCAATATTAGAAAAAAATAACTCTCGTTACAAATATATCAAAAAATTTCACAAGTTTAAATTAAACATATATTTTATAAAATATATAAAAAATGATATATTATTGCAATATATATGTTTAGAATGAGTATAACGGTTGAAAAGAAGTGAAAATGATATAAAATGAGTATAAAATAAAATTGGTTGTGTGAAATTGAGAAGGTGGGGGAGGTTGACAGTGTGGCAGGTCTTAGCACACTCACAAAGCGCCTAACTTCGGGCATGCACAAAGCCCTTGCTCATGCCCTAAACTTTTTTGATTTTTTTTTCATTCTAATTACAATTTTGGCATTTTTTATTTTGTTATAAGTATCACGAGGCTTGTTTTAACCATCGTATGCTTTGAAGAAATGTGAGAGATTTTCAGTGATGATATTGAGAGATATATTAGATTCAAAATGTTGGTATTTTAAAAAATATAAAATATGAAACACTGTTAAAGAAGTTTGTCGCATAATTAAAGTTGATCAGGGTATAGTATAAAGTGACTCTCATAATTTTTGTTCATTTAAATACGATAAAATCGAGACTAATTACACTTGAAAATGATGATGATGTGATCTTTTAGTTGGCTTCCATAAAAAAATTTGGACACCTTTATGTGTAACAATGTATGTTCAAGCTCCGTATGTAAAAATAATGCAGAGGCACCTATCGAGCAGAAATAAGACCGCCTTAATTAATTCATATCCATAAACAGTAGCAATCAAGTGAGTAGTATAGCCCAACAATTCCAACACTAATGTTTTTTACAAACTCTCCAAATGATAGAAATGATGATGGTTATGAGAATGATGACTATAGAACGAAAGTCGATGGATTAAAGACATATCGAAGGGTGGATCAGTGTTATGTTTCTAATACTTCTTTTTATGGGCTGTATGATGCGTGTGATTTACATGCAAGAGAAGATAGGGTTCAAATAGAAAACTCATTTTAGTTCATGCCTCATATACCACCATCAGACTTGAACATATCAAATAAAGTATCATGTACTAGAATTGGAGATTTATTTGTATAAAAGTTGTATATTTGTAAAGACAAAATTCACAAGGCTATAAGTATACTGGCACTTAAAAAAATTTGGAACTTCAAAGTTTATAGGTCCACCAAAAATTATTTTGAGGCTAAATGTGATGATAAAAGATGCAAATAGAGATTACATGCAATGTTGACGGAAGCACGACAATTCTTATTTGTGAGGAGAGTAGTGATAGAGTGAGATGTAGGGTGTGTTGAGGCGCCAGTGCCTCCTCTTCGGCATACCCTGGTGGACTTAAGGTGTTGGGTAGGCCCCACATAAATCTACAACGTACTCTAGAGTGGGCTCGCCAGGCCTTCAAATCTACAATGTAACATTACAGACATTGTAAATCTAAAGGAGTTTAAATAAGGGCTCATAATTAGCCACACTGAGAGATATAAGTGCTAAATGTTAGCACAGGTAAATGTTAGCTGGTTATAATACTCAGCATATCCAAGAATTAGAGCCTTGTTTGTAATGAGACATAGACCTAAGAATATACCAGTAACTGCATAATTACAAGAGTTAGAATCGGGTTTCAGGAAATGCTAGTTGCGCAAGTATGTTCTCAAATAATTATCCCTGATCTAGTTTTACCGATGCGGGTCTGTCGGTGAATACGTTTATATATAGATCAGCATATATCATATCTATAGGGTATAGATGGTCATTTCTAATCGACTGTGAGCTTGGAGCTCGTATCGACATATAGGTATCCAGTTAGGACTGGATATGAGACTGACTCTTGAGGGCCTCCGATAGACATCCTATATAAGCCATCAATGGAGGGTTCTCTCGAGTTGAGTAGTATATGTAGTCCTTTGACCTGAGTGCCACAGTGGACTTGTAAGTAATTCACCATACTTTGGTTCCACGTATGTCATAAACCTTTCATAGTGTGACCGCTGGGTGTCGCTAGGTATGGTTCGATGCTTATAGAGTCCGGTGTGTACAGATATGAGATTCGTCAGCTCGTATATGGAGTTCGATATTCAGATGCTTTGAGATTGTATTTCGAAAAATCTTGTAGCCATAAGCATTAATCTCGGGAACAATATGTCAAAAGAGTTTGCACATATTATTCAATGAGACACAAGTCTGGAGATAAGACATAGATGAGTACTAGGAGATTTCACGGTGATAATCTATATCCTTGCACATCCAGATATCATGACGGAAGGACTATACGTATACGTTGTAACCTCAGCTTGTATGGTTTAATGCGCTGATTTGTAATATCCGTGACATGTGCGTAGGGCATTGTTCATTGACTCATAGAATAGTTCCATTTGACGAATCGGGCATAGGATCTAGGGAGTCCCGCGATATGGAGTGTACTCATTGTGCACTGGGCTAGAGTGCCGGATTAAAATATTTTATCCAGTAATACCACAGAAATGAGTGCATTTTTGTATTTAAACATTTTAATCCAGACATGCACGCATTGAACAGTTAAATTTCGCTGTTCATATGCTACTGTTCAAGTGAACAGTGTACTACCGCGACACCAAATATTATCACTGCAGCAATGAGAGGTCAAACTCCCAGTGCTGTGATGTCATCACACATCGCTACAGCGTTGGGATGTCGTACCTCTAGAGCTACGACATTGACACTTTACCGCTGAGGCGCGAATTCTAAAAACTCGTACCCTAGCACGAGCTTGCCAGCGCCTCAATGCTGGCTTACCAACACCCCCAAGTTAGGAGAAAAAACTCCCAGCTCAGGTTACCCTGGCCATCCTGATGGGTACAAGGACGAACCTCTAAAGGTTTATAAGGCTTCTATGGAGATGGGGGTGGGGGTTTGAATACTTGGGGGTGTAGGTAACCTAAGCTGGTTATATGGGTGTGTTGGTGGCTCTAAGGTGTTATTCAGCTAATGGACCAAGGAGTTGGTAGGTCCCATACAGGCTGACAAATAGATACAAAGCACACTTGTATTTTAGACCGATTACGGAATAGTCACTAATAAGCCAAAAGTCGTATTAATGGTAAAGTAATTAAAAATAAGTTTGCATCAGTCAATATAAATTATAGGTTGAAAGAAATTTAAGCAGATATGTTTGAAGAATTTGATGCTAAGATAACATATTCTACAGCTTAGCGAGCTAAGAAGCATGCAATTGATGTATATTTGTTTGTAAAACTAAAATTAATGTTTACTCTCGTTTCTTTTGGTTTACTATGACATTTGTTATTTGATTGTTAAATATAGTTAATTGTTGATAAACATATTTTATATTAAATATTTTTTACTTTCGTACGGACTTAGCATTTGTTTATTTTTCTAAATATTAAGCTTGTATATGCTACATATTATATATTATTACATGTGCCCTTACATTTATATATTCATTTATTGAAATTCTAACAGAATATTCTCTATTTTATAGACATTTTAAAATCAGTAAATCATATAAAAAAATACTTTTATACACACACACACACACACACACACACACAGAATATTCTCTATTTTATAGACATATAATCACATAAAATAGAATAGTCTCTATTTTATAGACATTCTAAAACCAGTAAATCATATAAAAAAAATACTTTTATATACAATTATATATCTCTACACACATTCATCAAATACAATGACAACATATAATCATATAACACAAAGGCACACATGACAACATATAATCATATAACACAAAGGCACACATGAAGGCACACATGACAACATATAATCATATAACACAAAGGCACACATGAAGGCACACATGACAACATATAATCATATAACACAAAGGCACACACACACACACACATGTGTGTGTGTGTGTGTGCCTTTGGATATTTATACATCATGTCGAGCATGGATCTATAAATCTATAGCTATCACACACACACATATAATATTTTGGACATTTATACATCATGTCGAGCATGGATCTATAAATCTATAGCTATCATTTCTCTAAAAAAGGTACCAATCTCAGGGCTGTAATCAAATGGTCGACCAATTATTAGGAGCTCATTTATATGTTATAAAAGCCTACATAATATGTAAAAGTATTGATATTGTTCATTCTTTTTTTTTAAATGTCCTTACAAAATTATTAAGCCAATTATTAATGATCTCCTTAAACCATCTCTCATTAGCATCAAGCCCATGTAAAAAAAAATATTGTTATTCATTATTCTCTATCCACATCAGAAGTTTTGCACATTTTGCTTCATCTATAAGCTTCAGTTGCTCATGCAGGTCAATTGAAGCTTGTACCTGCAATTCAACATCTCTTCTTTTGACCTTCTTTCAATCATGATTGATATAAGGAGTGTGTTTAATTCACATATCCTTGTACTAGCGCCTATATTTGCTTATCCCTTATCTAGTAGCATTGGTTTCTAATTTCAACACTCGTAGGGCTTTCAATTACAAAATACATGAACGACTGCCATTAATATTGATAATTAACCGTCGAACTCTATGTACCCACGTCATTAGTCATGCATTCTCCCTCCTGAAAGAAAACAACATTAATGAATATACTTAGTTGCTATGATGTATTAACACAATAATTTTATGTACAAAATGTACCATTGACAAATCTATGTCTTGGAATATCCTAAATGCCTTAAAGGACTCTGTCATGAGCTTTATCTGATGCAATATTTCTTTTTTATTTTTAATCTATCTTCGTACTCATGCTTGCTAGTACGTTTAAGATTTTTGCTTTATCATTATCCATCTTGGAAGCTATCTGCTCTCACAGATCATCAATCTTCTTCTGAAGACAATTATAGTGTAATGATGTGCCCAGATCAAATTAAACATAAGTAATTATAATCAATTTCACAATGTAATGCTTATCAAAATCACATAGTGAATCAAAGAAAAAACATTAAACTATTGTATTATTGGTTCAGAGATTGGCGGGGCTTCGGAAGGGTAGCTATGCTGAATATCCTTATCATCCCGGGATCAATAAATTGGATGTTCGACTTCATAATATGCTCGAGTTCCAGAGCCCCTCTCTATGCTCCAGATGGAATACACAATTTTGTTGTCACGTGACAGTTCTTATTCTTCTCATATTTTTTAGGCACCAACTTTATATATACCTCTTAAACTTACATAAAATTAATTGTTAGCTATTAATAGGGAAAAAAATTGCCCAAAAAAAAATACAAATATATCTATAATGTGTAAAAGCTTACCAAATCTTTATCCTTTTTAAAGAAAATGTTTTCAACGTCTATATACGTTGAGGTGCCCTACTATACCAATTTAGGAGGTGAGGAAAATGGTTACCCTACTTATGTACAAACATCGATCCATATATTGAAATCGCTTCGTAGATCCAAATCTAAGATAATAAAAATACCAATTTCACATAACACTCTTTTTTAATATTCTTTAATGCAATAAAAAATAACTATGTTTTCTCTGCATTTTATTGCAATTAAGAATCAGTAATGAATTGATAGAATTACTCACAAAAATATATGAGCAAAAACATACATGTTATATGTTTTCTTCTCTTAACCACCATACTTTCTGATCTTATTTAAATTTTTTTACTGGCATTGTACTTAAACTTTCGTAGAACACGCTTCATGTAATCGTGCCTTAGGGGTAGGCATTGAACTCATCTAAATCATTTATAAAGTAAAGAAAAAACATTAGATTGCTTTATTTCGGTCACGAGAGACAAACAATTTATGGAATAAGTAAAATAAATACATTTTTATAGGATCTGTGTCATCCTTAGCACTCAAATCAACTGCATTGAACTATATATCTAACTTCTTATAGGTTAACTCTATTCTATTTCTAAAACATTTATCCCATATTTTATTTTTGAATTTTTTGTTCAACTCTTTAATTGAGGGATAATGTCTCATTCTCAAATCTGTAATCAGATAAAATTCTAAATAGGATAATCTAATACACTTATGCAAAAAAAAAACTACATTTCTTTATATAAATTTTGGGTATGCACTAATCTTAATAAAATGTCATGTACTAAGATACATGAGAAAGGAATATCGTGGGCATCCAAGAAATGAGCAAAATATGTGATTCTAAATAATTTTGTCTAGGCATTAACTTTTTTGATGGAGTCTAAAGTCCATATTTTGGAGTAAGTAGCGATTAACGATTGATAGAACTCATTTTGTAGAAATATATAACCTTGACATGTTTTGCTTTCTTAAAAAAAAATATTAGTACATAAACAAATAATTAAATAAATTTAACCAATTAATAACAAACAATTACTTATGAAAAATAATAATTTCCTATATAAATAAATTAAATAATTAAATGTATATAAGTATATTTTTTGGCAAAAAAACTTACAAACAATTGAATCCGTACATAAGTACATTTTTTAGACAAAATTAAACTATTTAATGTATTAATTTTAATAATATCATTTAATTTATTTATAATGTTAATAAAGTAGTTAATTCAATATTATTTTAAAAAAGGAATTTAATTTAGATAAGTAGTTTTAATTTATTCATTCACTTAATTTATTCTCACATTTAAATTATGTGTTAAAAAATGTTCACACAACACCTCTATTTATTTTGTAAGGGTACGGTGAAATTATTTTCACAACTTTTAAAAAAAAAAATATAGTAATAACAACAATGATTACCATCATCTTTTTACTCAGAATGCTTCATGCGAAGATTAACTTTTATGGGTATGGGTGTTGGTGAAGTGGAAGTTGATGGAGATATGAAGCAGCGACCATGGTGAAGTAGTAGCGATTTGATGGTGCTGGTTAATTAGGGCACAACTACAGTAACATCAAACTTGGATGCAATAGTTGATAGAGATTAACTGCTCTCTCATCCACTCAATTCTTTTTTTTTCTTTTTACTTCAAATTTGGATTCTTAAATCTATTATTGGTCTTAGTTGACCAGTTACCCGTAACATTTATTGATAAATTGTTTCAATTGCATTTACTTGCAATTATCGGTTTACATCCTCTTCTTAGATAAATTTACTTGAATTTTTTATTTTTTTTAGACATATTAGTACTTAACCATAAATGGTTAAGATATATATTTTTTTATTATTTTTTCTTTTATTAATCATTAATCACATGTTTATATTTACTTAAATAAAAATTTAGTTCAAAAGTGAATCCTGATCCCCTCAATAACCACCGCATATTGCATGATTGATATATACATATTCAATTGTAATTTTACATCAAATGTATACTAGTTATGCCCTTATTGATACATGTTCTCTCATATTACCTACTTCTACATCTCAAATAATACTCCATGTAATCTATTTTCATTAGAAACTACTATGTAGTAAATGATTATATGTTTTATCAATTTTCTTTTATGTGATAAATTATATAAAGACCAAGTCATATATATCTCAAGAATGTATTCAATATTATTTTTATGCATAAAGGGGTTAATTTTAGTCATTCCCACTTAACATGATATTTATCACCCCGACTAAATTTTTAAGTTATCGGATAGCACACATCACACCATTATTTTTGGTGATTAAACATAATTAAATGGGAGTAAACATTCGGACTGCACTGATTTTCACAAATATTATATATTTTTTAATTTTTTTAAAATAATATATTGTGTATCATTTTTAATGTGCATAAAATGTATACTAGGAGCGCATGTTACGCGTTTAATATAATTTTTATCATGTGTACTAAGCGTTAGATGTGCAACATTATGCACTTAATATATAATCTTAGCACGAATGTTAAGCGCTAAGAATTCAATGTTATGTACTTAACGTGCGCTCCTAACATGCGTGCTAAAGACACAACATTGCACACTTATCATTTTCTTCTATCACACGTGTTAAGTGTCGCACGCTTAGCATGTATGCTAAGCATTAAGTGCACAATATTACACATTTAGTGTACACTCCTACCACATGCGCTAAATGCATTTTTAGCGTTCACTCCTAACACATATGTCAATCATTATGTATTCATTAACAAACTCGCTTAAAATCAGTAGATAACTTGTTATAGGTTGGTAATGAATACATGCGTTTTTAGTGTTCACTTCTAGCAGATATGCCAATCATTATGTATTCATTAACAAGCTCACTTAAAATCAGTAGATAACTCATTGTGGGTTTGGTAATGAGTACATACCCGTTAGAGCAGATTTCGTATTAAAACTCTAAACCTGCAACGAATTTAAAAAGAATTTGATATTTTATTTTTAAAGTGAATGCGAATACGAGTTTATGAGTATCTGTCCCAAACTCGGTCTGTTGACATCCCTACCCACATTCTACATGACAATCTTTATTAGAACAATTTTAATAGTCCTTATATGAATGAAAATTCAAATTCACTCTAATACCACTTATTTGAGTCAAATATTTACCATTAACCTAAAAATTTATTAAATAATATCGTCTATCCATTAATATATATATATACACACTTAAATTTCATTTAATTTCTATTAAACGTGACTAGATAGTACGTGGGTCTCGCCTAGCTGTGATTGGGTTGCCCTTGCTCTTGCCGCGTGTGACGACTTCTGCTCAAGTAGCTCTCTGATTGAAACTTCAATTGTTTTATCGTGTAAGCAAGTGAAACCCTGATTTGTTTTCTAATTCAAAGAATAGAAAGTTGAAGGATGTGAATTTCATCCGTTGTAATTATATTATATTTTAATTGATTTTAATTAATAAAAATTAATTTTTGTTTGCATTAATTTTAAAAAAAATACTTGTATCAATTGGTATAGAGCATGAGAAATTTTTTTTGATTTTATAATTATAAAAAAATATTTTCTACATAGCTAGCATACTTAAAAATATTGTGTCTTTAACTTTGCTTTTAAATCTATGATAGGGGCATAATCATTTTTTTATTAATCAAATTTAGTCATTGATAAATTTAATGGATTAAATTAACGAAATAAGGGTATGGTGATATTTTTTTTAAGAAAAAGTTAATTCACGTTGATGAATGTAATTTAAGTGAGGTGGGTTAAATTTAACCTCAGAATAAAATGTCTTAATTTTACTGATTCTATTTTTCAACAATTAGGCTGTCGGTGCATAACTCTAATATTCGATGAGTTTCTAGACCGGAGATTGAGAATTAATTAAGAAATGTGATAATTTGAATACAAAAGAATACTAAAGTGATATGTGTTGAGGAAGAAAACATTCTTCTCCCTTTTGAGGTTGTGTTGAGGAAGAAAACGTTCTTCTCCCTTTTGAGGTTATGTTGAAGCGAAGAATTTCAAGTTTAATCTAGAACCTTAGCCTTCTTGCTCAGCGGAATAACCTATTAATCAAGTAAAAATAACAAGAATCCAAAGCAGAAAACAAAATAGCACAACACAGTCTTATGTGGTTCGGCCAATTGCCTATGTCCACGGTGGATTCAAAGATCCTAACCTCTCTTATTAACTTCCTAGAGATTTTACAAGGAAAACCCAATATGAAGAACCCTCAAAATGACCTAATGTTTAGTGAACCCTTACTCTATCACGAGCAATGATCACTCAAACGATGGTTCCACCCTAGCGCACACAAGCATTTAGTGTCTACCCAGTTCTTCACCTCTCTTAAAGTCTCTCTTAATGCTTAATCTGAAATCAAAGGTTTACAAGTGTTTATATAGGGTGTATTTCGTGCCTACTAACCCTATTCCTTGTCGAAGTAAGAGTCCATTTATTTTAAAAGTCCAAAACTTTCCAAAACTCAAAATTCCGAACCAAAACGGACATCCTGAAGCGTCTAGGCGCCGCGACGCTCATCCTTGGGCGCTACGACGCTGGCCCTTCTCGCACCCACCGCTGTGGTATTGAGGACCCAGTGCCGCAGCGCTGGGTTGTTGTTCTGGGCGCTGCGGCGCTCAGCCCTGGTGGCATCTCCCGTGTTTTCTTCGCATCTTTAAGTCCCGTTTCGCTTCCCCCCTTCATGTCCCATATATTCTAGACTTCTCCATACATGTTCCACACGTTCTAGACTTCTTGTGACTCTCCACTTTGGTATTCATCTTAATTTTTGTCCAACCAAGATTGTTGAATCACCAATTTTATAACAAATCATTCATTGATTCAAAATCTTCCAAATAAGAAGGCTTTGGGATTCGATCCACACAAATACTCTATCACCTAAAGTTGAGTCCAGTTAAATCTTCACCAAGACTTAACTTTCCCCGGGCTAGTGACTTTGATCTCCAAAGGCATTCGTGCACCTTACATAGGATATAGATGCGTTGCACTCTTTTCTGATCCTCATCACCTCGGCGAGCATGGTTTGGATGTCGCCTAGTGGTCGGCATTACCCCAACACCCCGCGTTGGGTCACTCATGGTCATCCCAGTAAGCACATAAAGCCTCCATTGTGCTTCTCACCCTCAAACCTTATAGGTCATTTCTCTACCCTTAGTTTTCTTTTTTTTACTCTAACTGAATACCCTTCCTCATCGAGTTTGCTTAGGGATATCAAGTTCTTCCTCAATTTAGGAACATGCCTTACACCATGTAAATCCCTAGTTTCTCCACCTTGCATTCTCAACCTTATGTCATCAACTCTCATGATCTCACAATTCATGTTATTCCCCATTAGAGCTTTACATCTCTTAGCTTTATAGTTGGTAAACATCGATCTGTCGGGACACATATGGACACTGCACCCCGAATCTAGTATCTATTTGCTAGCGTACTTTCTTTTTGAGGCTACCAATGTGTCTATAACTTTGGTATCTTCCTCAGTATCGATTACAACCCACCCTCCTTGGCCTTTTGATTTCGGACAATCCTTTACTGTAGTAACCATTATCCATAACCGGTAAGAATATGTATATTTATATATATAAATATACGTATTTTATTTGTATGTGGGTGATCCTTGATTTATATATTGTTATTAGTAGTGTTTTGATAGGTTAAGGATATACTATTAGTATTGGGTTTATTTGCAAGACTTTTGAATTATTTTAGGGACCAAATTGTTATACTTTGAAAGTTTTAGGGGCAAATTTGTAAATACCAAAAATTAGCCTCTTAGTATAAAAATACACTTTTGAACTCTAATTTATCATTTTTAGGTCGAGCTACCCATTTTAAGAGAGAGAAGAGAGAAATAGAGGAGAGAGAAAGAGGAGAAGAAGAAGAAAAAGAAGAAGAAATTGGAATTTTGAATTTCAAGAGGTATATCATACGTATTTCTCAATTTATTGGTATTAATTAAGTTAATTCCTTTAAGTTTTGATTTTTTAAAATATGTATAATTGAGAATTTGTTGTGTATTTCGTAAGATCATATGAGAATTGATGATGATCTATAAGATAGTTTGATAAATCATGATGAATTGTGGAATTTCTGCTGGATAACCTCTTGATCTAGGAATTCTATAAATTGTTGTGATTCGATTCTGGTTTTGAATTTTGAGTATATGAAATTAGACATGTTAAGGGTCATCTGAGACTTTGAATCGATTGAAAATTCTGGAAATTGAATTTATAGTGAATTTACCAAAATGACCCTGAAATTTTAGAAATTTCCTGTGTAAACAGTATAGTACAGTGAAAAATAATTTTTTTCCTACTGAATGATCTTCAAAAATTATGAATTTGTGGAATATGATAATTTTATATGTCTAATATGATATACTCGGAATTGAGAATTTAGATCAATGTGGTTGAAGTGTTATGAATTTCTAAAGTGTATCAGCTCATTGCAATATTTGATTAACAGATTTTTAAAGTTATAGAATAAAATAGTTTTAAAATACTTTTGGCAGTGATTTGGAAGTGAAATATTTATCATGGATTGAGATATGTGTTAAGAGTAATTATGTGGTAGTTTTATAATTTTTGAGTTAGTATATGATTTTATAAAATTGGGAGATTGAATACTGTTCAGTAAGTATCTTGATCCTGTCAAGTTTGTAGTTTGGATTCGATGGTGTGTATGGAATGGATTGTGTAGGAAATTTGATATAATATTCATATATAAGAAGGATATATGAGTCAAAAATGGTATATTCTGATTTTGAAGTAATTGGACATCATTTGATGTATTAGAAATTTTTGTTAAGTGTAAGTGATCAGAATGACAGGTTTTGAGAAACCAAATATTTAGACCAATTTGATGTGATAAATGTATTGTGTATAATTTTGTAAGCTATTTAAAGTATTTTGTATGAATTGTGAGGCTTATGAAAGGATTAATCTCCATTGATAGGTTAAGGAGATTTAAGCCTTGTAGCTGAAAGTGTTAAGAGGTAAGTATACTAGACTTACTACTGGAATCACAATAAACATAATAATTGTTTTGTATGATTTTGTAAATGGGGTTAAGAATATGTTTATGATATGTCAAAGTATATTTTGATATGAAATGTGAATATATGTTTATGAATGTGAGCATTGACATTGAGCATGGACATACATGTGTTTTTTTAAAGTGAGCTTTCCAAAATAAGATGCGTTTAACAAAGAAAGCTTTTGAAGTGTAATATGTCCATGAGAAATATTTTGTGATTTGAGGGTACTTGAACTCACTGTTAACTTAGTAGGCATTTTATGTGATTTGTGGAGCCTTTATGTGTGGCCTTTCCTTCGGGATTGGTATATGTTATGTGTTTCGTATGTAGGGAGGATCCTATTGGTACCTAAAGGAAGTGTGAGTCATCACATTCGTGTGGTGGCGTATAGGTACATGTGAGAGGACTCACCGATGATCAGGGTGAGGGTTTGGCTTTTACCTTCGGGCATAAGCGTTATATATGTGTGATTTAAAGACCTCACTTGTACTATTCCTCTCATACGGTATGTCACCTACGAGTGACATTTGGCTCATTATGTGATATGTGATATGTAAGTCCTACTAAGTAGTAGTCGAGTAATGGTATTCCTATTATGTGTTTTGAAAGAATGTGTAAACGCTTACATGATATGTGATTTGATAAGATTATGATTTTGATTGATCACAGCATATCATACATATGCATTGTGTACATATATGTATTTGTATTTGATGTATGAAAAACTAATATGCTTACTGAGTTTTATACTCATTATAGTTTATGGTGATTTTAGGTAAAAAAGGTGCATGTGTGTTTAGCGGATTTGGCAAGGCTTCTGCTGTTCCTTGGGTTCCCTAAGTTGCTAGGTTGTTGTGTGTTTCATTTGGGGACACGTGGGATAGGATATTTGGTTTGTCCCTATTGAATAAATACTTATGTATTATTTCATTGTGTGTGGCTGGATTTGATTTAAGTTTTCAAAGTGTGGTTACTAGTTGATTTCAAGTAAGAATTTGCAATGAATATATTCTGGGTTTCCGGTAACAAAGTTGCTACTCGTGACGTAGTAGAGTGTTAATCTCTGAGAAAACTCTGCGTATCTCCGGTTTATTAATTGTCCCAGTCATAATTCAATTGTTATAATTCTGAAAGAAATTGAAATGAACGTTTAAATATGGTCAAGAGAAGTTTATATTTATATGTTAAGTTATGGGTTGATTTTAGTGTTGAACTTACTAGCAACTTGCTAAGGATTTCTGTGTTGAAGAAAAGTTAAAAATTTTGTGTAATATTATTTATGAGTGCACATGCAGTATTATTGAATGAATGTAAGTGATGTCGTGTGTCGGATCTTTTGGGTCTGGGGCGTGACATTTACAAAGTGTCATTCCTTATAACAAAGGAAACACTTCTTGGATCTCCTCATTGATTGGTTTCTCTTTCTTCCTTGTGCAAGCAATGCTGCTCTACTCTCGGACTCAGATTTCTTTGTAAATTCTTTTGAGTTCAATGATGAATTGATGTAAATCATTGTTAAAGACTCCTTACCATACAGCAGCATATCCACAAAACTCTCATAACTCTTTGGCAATGAACTTAACTGGATAATGGCCTTGTTTTCATCCTCAATCTTGATGCCCAGTTGCTTAAGACTTATGATGATCTTGTTGAACTCGTCAATGTGAGCTCTCAATGAAGTTCCTTCATGCATTGTTAGCTGATGTAGTTTTTTTTTCACAAGAAGTCTATTTTCAAGAGACTTCTTCATGTACAATGCCTCGAGTCTCTTCCATAACCCCAAAGTAGTTTTTTCATCGCCAATTTTCCTTAATACTTCGTCACTCAATGCCAGGAATAAGGTACTGCGAGTCTTTTTCTGAATCGTGTCCCAATCTTTCTGCCTAGACTTTGAGGTTGTCGTCTCATCGCTAGTTTAGGAGCTGGCTTCCTTCAAAGCTGAGTCTAGTCCTTCCTTCACTAGTAGAGCTCTAACCTTCTTCCTCCAAAGATTGAAGTCATTCATCCTATTGAACTTCTCTATTTCTTCCTTAATTGCAGCCATGGTTTAAATACCCCAATTGTGTATTATCGAACCTTTAGCTTTGATACCAGTTTGTTGAGGGAGGAAACGCCCTTCTCCATCTTGAGGTTATGTTGAAGCGAAGAATCTCAAGTTTAACCTAGAACCCTAGCCTCATTGCATAGCGGAATAACCTGTTAATCAAGTAAAAATAACAAGAATCCAAAGCAGTAAACAAAAGAGCACAACACAATCTTACGTGGTTCGGCCAATTGCCTATGTCCACGGTAGATTTAAGGATCCTAACCTCTCTTATTAACTCCCTAGAGATTTTACAAGGAAAATTCAATATGAAGAACCCTCAAAAGGACCTAATGTTTATTGAACCCTTACTCTACCATGAGCAATGATCACCCAAACGACGATTCCACCCTAGCGTACACAAGCACTTAGTGTCTACTCAGTTCTTTCCTTCTCTTAGAGTCTCTCATAATGCTTAATCTGAAATCAAGGGTTTATAAGTGCTTATATAGAGTGTATTTCGTGCCTACTAACCCTATTCCTTGTTGAAGTAAGAGTCCAATTGTTTTGGAAGTCCAAAACTTTTCAAAATTCGAAATTCCGAATCAAAACGGATATCCTAACGTGTTTGGGCGCTGCGGCACTGGCCCTTCTCTCACCCACTGCTGCGGCACTGAATACCCAGCGACGGGTTACTGTTCTGGGCGCCGTAGTGCTTAGCTATGGGCGCTGCGACGCTTAGCCCTAGTGGCATCCCTCGCATTTTTTCGCTTCCTTTGCGTCTTCAAGTCCAGTTTTCCTTCCCTTTTCGTGTCTTATACGTTATAAACTTCTCCATACGTGTCCCACACATTTTAGACTTCTTGTGACTCTCTACTTTAATATTCATCTCAATTCTTATCTAATTAAAATTGTTGAATCACCAATTTTTTAACAATATGATTATAATGAATTTGGGTAAGATTATGATTTTTTTTTTAAAAGATACCAATATTTTAACAATATGATTATAATGAATTTGGGTAAGATTATGATTTTTTTTTTAAAAGATAGGAGAGAATTCAAAGGGTTTTATCTAATATGTTTTTCTAAGGTTTAAATTTTGGTGGTTTGACATGATTTATATAAGGCCTACCACTAAATTATGCCCTCGGAGTAGTATTAAAATAATTTATTATGGCTTTAATTGTTAGTTTAAGGAAATTATTGTTATATAGTCTAGGCTCTAGATGTTATGGTTGTGGTTTGTAATTTGATAATAAGACTACCATTTTATTTAGTTTGATATAATCGTAACATTCGAATTCAATTAAGATGCTAGTTTTAATGTGTTAATTTGCGCACCTCACTGTTTGTCCTAACCCTTTGCACCATTGAATTAAAATTAGGTGTTCGAATTTTAATAAAGACAAGACAATTTTTTTCTATCAAAATAATTTTAATTTATTTAATTATTAAGGGTTAATTTTAATTCTTAGTATCTCTAACTTTTTGAGAGAGTTGATATTGTTATAATTAATTATTTGGAAGGGTTGATATTATTGTAGTTAATTGATATTTGAGATATTCATTTAAAGAATTGAAATTGATATGTAATACTTTTACATATATATACATATATAATATTAATGTGTTAATTCATTGTTATCATAACATGTCAATGCGATTCTAATGTTCATTTGAGAAATCAAATACTTGTTACTACAATCAACATGCATTCATAAAAAGCAAACCACTAACAAATTCTAGAGAGAAAAACAAAATGCAAATTGTTATTAAGTAGCCTATTTCATTCACTTTATTTACATGTCTCTTCGTTGATTTATTTTAGTTTATGGAATTATCAATATAATTTTATGTACTTAAATGATTAATAATCCATAGCTCGGTGGTAGAGCATTTGACTGCAGATCAAGAGGTCACTGTTTCGAACCTGGTTTGTCCCCTTAAGTTTATCAAATAGGTTTTTATTTTTTATTTGGGGTTTATATATTTGATTATTTTTTTATTCTAATAATAAATTATATAACGAGGGGAATACAAACAACCTTAATTTTTGCTTGTTTAATTCCTTTGGGGTTTTATATCTTTTCATGTTTTTTTGTTTTTTTTTTTTGAAAAACAATTGGGGCTTTATATCTTTGAGTATTTTTTATTCAAATAATCAAACAACCTTAACTTTTTATTATTTAATTTTTTGGGGTTTTATTATATCTTTTAGTTTTTGCTTTATTTATTTTTTTGGGATTTTATATCTTTGATATTTATTGTTTAAATAATAATAATAATAATAATGCAGGAAAAATAAACAGCCTTACTTTCTGCTTTTTAAAAGAAATTTTTTTGTTGGGTTTTATATCTTTGATGTTCTTAATTCAACTAATAATAATATAATGTGGGGAATACAAACAACCTTATTTTTATATTCAACATTCATATGTTGAATGTTTTTGATTTTTTTTTTTTTTTAAAGATTTGTCTCTTTGGTATTTTTAATTCAACTAATGATAATATAATGCAGGGAATACAGACAACCTTATTCTGCAGCCAGCAATCCATCACATGGTGCCCATGAAAACAACAAATTTTGACCAATTTTCATTTTAGGGCGGCAAGTTACAGAACCCATTCCTTAACAAACATTAATCACGTAGACAGATTGTCTCAAAATTGCATTTTGCCTGTACACTTTTGTGAATGCATCTAGTGGGCGGCCAAGTCTCAATCAACATTTATGTTGGTGCTATCTGCTCAACCATATGTTTGACTGCCATTACAATCATGCACAAGTAATCACTTGCAATTCCTGAAAGCTCAGTTGTAACATATATATGGTAACTCTTTCTGCTTTGGTATATTTTTCTTTCTTCAAATTTGATTGCTTTATTATAGGTTCCATATTTTAGCTTTCGGAGAGAAACTACAACCATGCCTAACTCTATCGGTCAAAAAAGTTAAGCGCAAACAAAAGCATCCATGGGCGAGAACTAGAACATACTATATATTTTTTTTCTATTTCAAGTTTTTTTTTAATCTTTTTTTGCTTATATACACTTCATGTTTTATATAACAAATTTTGAAAAATTTATTTCATCTATTAATGTTTTATCCGTATCTTCATCCATAAAATCTAAATTATTACAAATTATTATAGTTATATCATTGCAACTTGTAGGCATTGAAAAGTCACGAAAAAAATTATCTATAGGGAAAAGAGTCACAGTAAAATAATTTTACCAATTTAATTTTTTTTCTTCTTTAAGTCATATACTATTCTTTTTCATACAATACTATGTGTTACATGTAAAATTTGTGTTGCCTTTTCTTGTAGCTATTTTCTTTGCAAAGCTATTAATTAATGTTCCATATAAACAAACTGCTAGCAATTTTTTTTAAAAAAAATAATAATAACATTACAAATAAAAAATAATTTGCAAAACAAATAAAATAAAATAGAGAATATATTAATAGAAAGATTAAAGTAATTCTGTTTGTTATATTCTTAAATTTTTCAAAGTAAAATCATATTCAATGAGGTTTTTATTTTTAAATAAAAGAAATGTAAACAAAATTATAGTCATTTTTTCTTTTAATTTTTGGGACAGTAACTATTAAGATAGAATTTAATTTTTTGAACGAATTTATTTAATTATTTAAATAATATTTAACTAAAATATAATCTTCAAAGATGTTATGAAACAAGAAAATATTCATATTCTTAAAAATAAAATAACTATTAATAACTTTATTTTTTAAAAATAAGTAAATAATATATTTTATTAAATTTATTTTATCAAAGCGGGAGTCTAGAGTAGACAATCACCTAAATTGCCTAAGAATTAACTCACTTATATTCTCTACCAAATCACTTGGAGTAGAAAAAACAAAAAAAAACAAATTAAACAAAGAAATTTTTATGGTAGGGTGTTAATATATTCCCTGAAAGTGATAAATTCAACCCAATATTTTCTCAATTGCCCCTCCCCGGTGGTGCTCTTAGCACTCGTCTCAAGTCCTGTAAGTGCATAGTTTTCAATAATTTCTTTTAGTTTCAATTTTATCCTTCGCTAAAATTACGGTCATTTAAAAAAAAAAAAGAAAATTATATAAGAAAACACATTAAACTCAGGTGGATTTTAATTTTTCAATTTTTTGCCCAGTCTTATATATAAATGGAACGGAGCTTTAAAGTTCTACGATCTCATGAAGTCCTTTTCTTTATTCTTCACACTCATCCAATCTAAAATACATATATTTTTTTTTTCACTTGAAGTTGCAACAAATAAATAAATTAGAACTTTAGAAATACCAGTTGTTGACCTCACTTTCTTTTTGTTGGAGGCCCATAAAAGCATAAGCATATGGGCTGTCCTGAATTGTCAGACAAGCTTCAATAAAAATCAATATGGATGCTTGTCTCTCTTGTTTATATTTTCAAAAATTTCTCCATTAAAACTTCTCCTACTAAGAGTAATTGGCCTCTCACTTGATATGTCCTTACTAAAACAAAATTTCTGTTTTAGAGTCTAATTTATTTCACTTCTTAAGAAGAATTTTAGGTGTAAGCGTTTGTTAGTAAGCCTAAATTAAATTATTTCAATAATTCTCTACTTATATAAAAATAGAGTCTGTAATTTTTTAATTTTTTAATCAATGATATTAAAATTTAATATATATGGATGCTTGTCTGACAATTAAACCATATTTTTAATCTAACGAATTCAATGAATCAAATTGCAATTTCCAAGTAGCATCTGGTAAAAACATTAAAAACTCATTACTTGATATTTCATTAAGGTTAAACATTTTTAGTTTGGTTGTTTTGATATTTTAAAATTCAAATTGAAAGATACATATAACCTAGTTAATCCACATCCAATTAGTACAATTTAATTTGATTTTTCTGGTTTGGGCTTAAGCCCAAAGGATGAAAGAAAAACTAAAACCATTTTAATTTGGACACATTTTATTTAGCTTATTAGGCCCAATTCGAACTTTTAATGAAAATAAATTAAATAAATTTAACCAATAACATCCAAGATTATTTTCATTTTTTTTTTGGTGGAAAAACTATTGTTTGTATGAATTAAATAAATGCAAACTCAGAATTTGAAATTAATTAAATACAACAGTCTATTTTTTTCTTTTCTTTTCTTTCCTTTTATTTGTCTTAGAATCTTAAACCTTATTCCAAAAACGATTTTATCATGACATTAAATGATATAATTTAAAATTTAAACGGCATAATTTTTATTTCAAAAAGGAAAAAGTTTCCTTAGAAACCAAACAAAAGGTACCGTTTGTTTATCTGTAAACAAAATTTATCTTAGAATAATGCAATAGACAATTTTATCATTTCTTTCTAGTTTCTTAATTTTATTTAAATAAATATCAAATATAGAGATTACTCGTGAACTCTCAATATGGTCAAAATTTTAAAATTTATAAATAAGAATTAAGAAAAAAGTTGTGATTTTTAAATTTTTGACCTACATAGTTATACCAATTTTGATTTTAATGATAACAAATAATTGTTGATATTCTCAAAAGTTATTTTTAAGAAATTATTTATCTAAATAGAAATTAAGTATTAATGGACTTTGGAGATCAACTGAAGAATAAGACAAATTTTGGACTGACTTATTGCATATTTCCTTTGTTAGCTTATATTGATATTGTATTTTATTTCCAATTGAGAGCTTTTGTTTAATCCGTACAACATAAAATATTTTAGATAAATTTCATAAAAACGAAACTTATAAACCTTTGAAATTTTCTGTATAAAAAAAAAAAATTCAGTTTTGCGATTTGCTGACTATAAGATTTTAAACTGCACAAATTCTCAAACAAAACAGGTTGTATGATTTAGACAAATATTAAATTATTTATTTAGTTTTAAAATTATTTTATAACTAATTTATGTGAGAATATTAATTAAAAATTATTGAAATATAATTTAGAGAATAAATTAAATGTATAAGGTACGTACGAATAAAAAATGGACGTAAAATGAGCAAAAAAACAAAGAGAGGCGCACTAGGCATCCAATTCAGAACTTGAGCGCAGCGATGCTAGGAGACGAAAGCCACAACGCTCAGAAGAGTCGCATCAGCGCCGCGGCTTTGGAGATGGGAACAGTATCCCAAAATAAGGAAACTTCCTTATTTTATCTCTCACTTGTTTTAAAACTCCCTAATACAACTCCCACATGTATAGGGTAAACTTAAGACGTTCCAAAGCCTATATAAAGGCTATCAATTAGTTTGTAAACACAATCTTAGGGATAGGTTGAGAAATCTTAGTGATCATCAACAATCTTTGTGGTTCTTTGTGAGAAAAAATTCCTAAAAAAAAAGAGAGTTTTTTTTTGTGATCTTTTTTATAAAAGGCATAACTTTGTGAGTGCCTTGTGATTAATAATAAGAGAAGAGTGTGATCTTGATCCGTCGTGGACGTAGACAAGTTGTCGAATCATGTAATTCTTTGTGTGTTCTTCTATCTTTTCTCTCTTTATTCCTTAATTACTTGTGTCTGCATATATTGCTTAGGTGATTTTGCTTATTTGTGTGCTTTCGCTTCAACAAACTGGTATCAGAACTTTGGTTCTAAGCAGACATGGTCACACCCAAGTATGAGGTAGAGAAATTCAACGGTACGAATGACTTTAATCTGTGGAAGATGAAGGTTAAGGCGTTGTTAGTGAGCCAAAGGCTTGGTTGGGCATTAGAGGAGACTGCAGCTCCATCTAGTGATGAAGAGAAGACGCCAGAGTCATCTAAAGCTGAAACAGAAAGAAGGGACATTCAAGAAAGAGCTCATAGCACAATCGTTCTGTCATTGAGCGATGAATTACTAAGGTAAGTAACAGGTGAGATGACGGCAATAGGTATTTGGAAGAGCTATCAAATGGGTATTCATAGGATATCCCGAATGAGTAAAAAGATACAAGGTGTGGTGTAAAGACTTAACACTACTAAGGAGTATCATAAGCCGTGATGTGACATTCGATGAGATGACGATGCTGAAAATATCCCAAGAAGATGAGAAAGAAGAACATGTGCCCGAGGAAGACTTAACACCCGAGTCAATAGAAGTTGAAGTGGAGAATGAAAGTATATTTGATATGGAGATCCTTGAAGATGAACCAAGAACACTAGTGAGTTCCTCCAAGTCCACCCAAAGAAAGACTAGGACTTCTGAGATGGAACTTGAAGAGTACTAGTTAGTCAGAGTAAGGCTAAGGAGAACGATTAACCCACCAATCAGGTATACACAAGCAGATTTAGTTGCTCATGCTTTTAATTCTGCTTACACTCTTGAGTATGATGAGTCTGAGATATATGGTGAGACTATGAAGAGTGAAAATAAGAAAGAATGGTAGTAGGCCATTGAAGAAGAGATTAGTTCTCTTAAGAAGAATAATACCTGAAAGTTGGTAGAGAGACCTCAAAAGAAACTAGTTGGGTGCAAGTGGGTGTATAAGGTGAAGGAGGGAATATCGAGGATTGAGCCTACAAGATTCAAGGCTAGGTTAGTAGCACAAGGTTTTACTCAGAGAGAGAGAGTCAGTTTTCATGAGATATTCTCTCCAGTTGTTAAGCACACATCTATTAGGATTTTGTTAGTCATATGTGCAAACCTTGATTTACATCTAGAGCAGATGGATGTAAAGACAGCTTTTCTACATAGAGAGCTTGAAGAGACGATATATATGGCACAACGGTAAGGGTTCAAGGAGCCCAGAAAAGAAGATCATGCTTGTTTGCTAACGAAGTCATTATATGGGTTAAAGCAATCACCTAGACAATGGTATAGGAGATTTGATTAGTTTATGATAGCTTGTGGCTTTAGTAGAAGCAAGTATGACGGATACGCGTACTTCAAGAACATAAGTTGTGGGATAATGTATTTGCTTCTATATGTTGATTGCATGCAAGAATATGGAAGAAATACAGAAGCTCAAGAAGTAGTTAAGTGGCGAGTTTGAAATAAAGGGTTTGGGAGCAGCAAAGAGAATTTTGGGTATAGACATTGTGAGGGAAAGAAGAGATGTTATCTTCTTGTCCCAACAGTGATATATAGTCAAAATTCTGGAGAAGTCTGGTATGTCTAACGCAAAAGCTGTCTCTACTCCTTTGGCCATGCATTTCAGGCTTTCAGTAGCACAGTCGCCAACATCTGAAGAAGAGAAACTGCAGATAAGTAAAATACTGTATGCAAGTGCTGTAGGGAGCATCATGTATGCAATGGTTTGCACAAGATCAGACATAGTACAGGCTGTGAGTGTGGTGAGTAGATATATGACAAATCCGGGTAAAGATCACTGGCTTGCAGTAAAGTGGATTCTGAGATATCTTAAGGGGACGTCAAATCACACGTTGATATATAAGAGGGATGAGGACATTAATGAAATGGTAAAAGGGTATGTAGACTCAGATTATGCAGGTGATCTAGACAAGAGAAGATCGTTGACGAGCTACGTATTCACAATGTTTAAGTATAGTGTATGTTGGAGATCAGTTCTACAACATGTGGTTGCACTCTCTACCACAGAGGCGGAGTACATAATTGTTGGTGAAGCTATCAAGGAGGCTGTGTGGTTAAAAGGCATATATGTGGAGATATTGGCTAATGAAAATGTAAACACCGGTATATATTGTGGCAGCCAGAGTACCATACACCTATGCAAGCATTAAGTTTTCCACGAGAGGTCGAAACACATTGATGTGAGGCTCTATTACATTCGAAAAATTGTCCAAAGTGGTGAAGTTAGTTTAACAAAGATAACGTCATTTAAAACCCTGCTGATATGTTGACTAAGCCACTGCCCTCGGTTAAGTTTGTCCTATGCAAGGACTTAACCGGAGTCACTACTTTGTAAAGGTGACCGAAGATGCAAAAATGAGAGATCGAGTCCTTTGTGGATGATTTTGAATCAATGAGGGGATTTGTGAGAATATTGATTGAAAATCATCGAAATATGATTTGGAGAGTAAGTCAAGTGCATAGGGTGCACACGGATCGAAGACAGACGCGAAAAGAGGCAGAAAATAAAAAGGAGCGCACCAGGCACCAATTCTGCGGTGATTAGGCGCTAGCTCTGCGACGATCAGGCGACTAGGCATGGGGGCCGCAGCACCCAATCCAGAACCTGAGCACCACGGTGCCAGGAGATGAGCGCCGCAGCGCTCAAAAGAGTCACGCCAGTGCCGCGACGCTGGAGACGAGAATAGTATCCCAAAATAAGGAAACTTCCTTATTTCATCTCCCACTTGTTTCAAGACTCCTTAATACGACTCCCACACATATAAGGTAAACCCAGGATGTCCCAAAACCTATATAAAGGCTATTAATTAGCTTGTAAACACAATCTTGGTGATAGGTTGAGAAATCTTAATGATCATCAATAATCTTTGTGGTTCTCTATGAGAGAAAATCCTTAAAAAAAAAAGAAAGAATTTTCTTTGTAATCTTTCTTGTAAAAGACATAACTTTGTGCGTGCATTGTGATTCATAATAAGAGAAGAGTGTGATCTTGATTTGCCGTGGACGTAGACAAGTTGTTGAACCACGTAATTCTTTGTGTGTTCTTCTATCTTTTCTCTCTTTATTCCTTAATTACTTATTCTGCATATATTGATTGGGTGATTTTACTTGTTTGTGTGCTTCCGCTTCAACAGTTTAAATATAAAATAACTGATTGTGATCAGGCTCAAATCGGCTCCTAATCGATTTGAAATTAGCTATGCAGTTTAAAAAGAGGTTGTGTTGATCCAGGTTCAACGGTTATATTTTTATATAGTAAACAAATCGTCCGTATAATTTTGTGTTTTTCTAGACTTTTCTAAATAACTATCGACTATTGTTTTTTCATTTCTACTACATATAATGCCTATCAAACTTGTATATCTATTCATTGAGGAGTGTATTCATTACATATCTTTCATATTTCTTTTATTGAGAGAAAAATCTTGAAAATTACTAAACTTTGTGAGTAATCTTGTGTTTTGTATAAGGTTAATTAACACTTTTTAAATTAAATTATAAACTCGCTTTGATGTAGGGCATAGATAGTAGATCCTCATTGCATTTAACATGGCGCGTAAATGTAAGTAATGTAAAGGGTGAACCATGTAAAAATTGGTATTGTATTTCTTTTAACTCCTTGTTTATTATTATATTAGTTGTGTTTTAATTGTTACTCTATAAATTAAGATAATTTAATTGTAATTTGTAAATTTCTTAATTATCTTAGCTTTAATTTCAAAATTTATTAATAAATATATAAGCAATATACCATAACACTAATAACACATGATAATCGTGTTACTTTAACTAAATTTATCATTATCTTATAAGAAAATAGTATTTATTGTATAAAAAAAAGTTATTATTGCGACATCAAACTATCCTCTTTAATTCGACACCAATTTGGCATCAATTAAGCCACAACTTTAATACTAATTTGTTGAGGATTCTCACACACTCTAATACCTATTGACTTAGCATTTAGCACCTTAGAACCCTTTTACGCTTTGCGGAAGCTTTCCCTTATACGTAAAAACAAGAATAAATAAAGATCAATTAAGAAATAGAGAAAACAATCACAAACATACGGCATAAAAATATACGTGATTCGACAATAACCGCCTACATCCTCGGTGGATCACAAACCCAACTTTTTTTATTCTAGTTCTTTAATGCCTAAAGAACCCCTTACAAGAGAAACTCAAAGAATACAATAATAGAGAAACTCCTAAAAGATCTATCCAATATTTTCTTGTGCTTATATGCCCAGCACTCAATAATTTCATGGTACTCTTCCGCGCTTAGAGTTTTTAAAGTCCCTATAAGCTTTATTCTTTATTAAAATAAGAGTTCACATAAAAGGAAAGTGTGAAATTGACTTAAACATGTAATTAGAACCAAAATAAAACTTTTTTAAAAAAAGGCAGAGCTGCGGGAAGAGTACCCATGGAATAGAACTAGTTAAACAGTAACCTTTGCGTGAATAGTGCTCGCTAAACAGTAACCACGCATGAATAGTACTTTATTTTTAATTTTTTTGTTTTGTATCTCTTTTATCCTTTAATTGCGTCTTTGACCGACTTTTTATTTATTTTCAACTTAAAATTAAATTATCCTTAATTTTGAATAACCAAAATTTTAACAATTACCATTATCAAAATTTGCTCCTACCATTTGAAATGACATATATCTTTGATGTGTTGCTCTTATGCTGTTCTTAGGTTGCAAATAGTAGTGAGGTAGCAAGGTTAAGTGGAAAAGATCTTTTTTTCATTGACATTATTCTTTATTTATTTATAGTTAAGAAGGATGTGCAAGATTTTCTTTAGGGTTCATGGTTTCATTAAATGTTCTTCTTCAATTAAAATAACTTATGTCTTCTAGAAAAAAAAAGTCCCCAAAGTAAAAAAAAAAGGTTATTTCTCTATCAATTGGTTAGAGATTTAAAAATAGTGATTCTTTTGCAAAGATAAAGTTTGTTTTTGAGAATGAAGAGGAGGACAATGATATAGTAATAGGAACCCTTCTAAAAAAACAAAAAAAAAAACAAAGATATGTTGAAGGTGCTAAGGTATTGCCAAAGGTATTTATGATATTTTTTTTATGGTGCCATTTAGTGTTGTTATTCTTTTTAAATGGAGTGTCGGTGGAATTACAAGAACAGATGCCATTACACGGTTATTAGAAACTAGGGAAGAAGATTTATAAATGGGTTCATTATTAATTGATGTAGAAAAATAACATTTCATGGTAAAGATTGAAGACGATTCTCATTTTAGCAGTCCATCAATGTTCCTTTGAGTGTTATCGAGATTTGGAATCTCTACTTCATGAAATCGTACCTAAGAGACTTTATGACTTAAGAATAAATCACCTTACAAGAGAATGTCTAAACATGTTTGGGGTATATCAAGGGGTTTGTTTACAATTATTGATAAAAAGAAGCATCATTATATATTATCCTAGGATTGGAGCATGAAGGGTGCTTACTTAATGGATATTTTAAGTTATTTTATGTGAATTGGCCTATCATAATTTTTTTAGAATAAATAAAAGTGTGTTGTATTTTATTATTTGTGCACAACTTAGAACATTACTCAATTCATCCTATCACACTAAAAGCTATTCCAATATTGGAAGCTAAGTTGTATGGTGTGAAGAATGATGATTAAGAATTATGTAAAAAATGATTAAAAGTTAAGTTAGAAAAAAAGAGTTGACACGAAATTGAAAATTAGGCAAAAGGATAAATATTGGACTGAAGTTGGAGACGTAGAATTGAAAGCTAATTTTAGATTTAAGAGCCGGAATGTTGCATTTTAAGTGCCACAACGCCTAAGTTGGCGCTGCAAAGAGAACGCTAAATGTCGCAAAGCTAAAAATTGAGCACTGCATGCTGATTAATTAACCTATTTTAGATTTTCTGTTTTAACTGACCTAAACTTCATTTCTTTGTACAACTTAAATTAGATTTTGTACATGATAAAAGAGTTTATAAATAGGCCATTATTTTGATTTTAAAAATATAACTAAAAAGAGAGAGTTTATTAAAATTTCAAAAGAGAGATCTTTATGTGAGATCATTACACTTTTTTATTCAATAAAAGAAGTTGGAAATTTGATGAGGTAGACCATTATCGAACTATGTAAATCTTATCTTATGTATTTGATTTGTGTTTTCTTTTCTTCCCAAATATTTTACAATTCCACATTTCTCAATTATTTATAGTTGAAGAATCCAACATATGATAGCCATTATTTCATACAATATATCAATTTCTACCAGTCATGTTAGGATTGTCAATACTTGCTTATCTACTTAGACATATACTTATTGTTGGAGCTGGTGCTTATGTGTCATTCTAATATTGTATGAATATTAATTGTTTCATATTTATAAAATTAATATTTTGAATAAAATCGTTAATATTAAACATATATGGTACTATACTTGTAATGTTACAGACATTGTATGATCTAAAAGAGTTTAAATCTAGTTTAAAAGAGTTTAGACCAGAACTAAGAGTTAGTAACACTGATAGTTATAAATGCTAAGATTTAGCACTACTAAGAGTTATCAGGTTATAAGAGTCAGCGATATCTAAGGAATTATAGCCTTATTTGTAATGAAACAAAGATTTGAGAATATATTAGTAATAATATAGTTGCAATGAGTTACAATAGGTGCTAGAAAATGTCATTATGCAAGTATGTTCTCAAACATTATGTTCTTGATTTATTTTCACCGATGCGGGTCTATCGATAAATCTCTTTTATATAGATCAACGTATGTCTATATCTGTATGATACCGATGGTTGTTCTTAGTTGACAATGAGCGTAGAACTCATATAGGCATACGAATATTTAGTCATGACTAGATATTGAATAGACTCATGAAGACCCTAATAGACATCCTATGAAGCCATCAATGTTAGGTCCTCTCTAATTGAGTAGTATTTATGGTCATTTGACCTAAGCGCCACAATGAGCTTATGGGTAATCCACCATACTTTAGTTAGACGTAAGTCGGAGACCTTTCATGGTCTGACCACTACGTGTCACTGGGTATGGTTTGATGTGTGTAGATACGAGATCCATTAGCTTACATAGGTAAGTTATATATCTAATGCTACGAGATTGTATCTCACAAAATCTTATGACCATAAGTATTCAACTAATAAAAGGAGTTTCCCGTAAAGTTAAACAATATAGCAAAAGTATTTGTGTATATTATTTATTGATATACGAATCTATAGATAACTTTATGGATGAGCAAATGAGGATTTGACGGTGCTGATCTATATCTCCGTACATATAGTGTATAATTGATGGAAGGATTATATGTATGCGCAAAGACTTCAACTTTTATGGTATAACGCGCTAATTTGTAATATTCGTGATGTGTGCATAAGGCATCGTTCACGGACTCATGGAATAGTTTCATTTGATGAATTAGGCGTGAAACCAGAAAATTCTCGCCATATGAAGTGTACTCGTTATGCATTAGGGCAGTGTATCAAAGTAAATAGTTCAATCTAGTAAAATCCAGCAAATTACTATGATTAAGTTAACTAAAGTATATGGTTATAGTGAGACCCACTTTGAGTTAACTTGGTAACCTGGTAAAGATATAATGGTAATTTTATTTAATTAATTATTAAATAATTAAGATATTTAATTATTAAATAAAATTTAACTTAACATTGGTTAATTGTTAATCTTAAGATTAGGTTAAAGTTAAGATATTTTTTATTTAATTGTTAAATAAAAGTTTAACTTAACCTTAATTAATTATTAATTTTAGGCTTAGGTTAAAAATTAAGATATTTTATTATATTTAATAATTAAATAATTTGACCTTGGTTAATTGTTAACCATAAAATTAGGTTAAATAAAATTAAACTTAAAATTCAAATGATTTTGAAATTAAATTCATTTGTATATATAGTTAAATGAAATTAAAATTTCAAATGTTTTTAACTTTTATAATTTGAAGTGGCTGGCCATTTTTGGGAGAATGAGAGAAAAGAAATTGTTTCTTAATTTAATTTCAAGTATTGAAATTTATTCATCTTATTTTACCTTCAATTTAGGTTACTTATTGTAATAACAAAAATGAATTTATTTTTAATTGTTCAAGTGTTGATCAATGATAAAAATAAATTATTTTTATTAAATTAAGAGTTAATCTAAATGATTTAATTATTAAATTGGTGCTGGATTATAAGTTATTATTTTAATTAATCAAACCTACTTCGGTTGATTGTTAGAATTGTCAACAAATTCATTTCGGGTAGACTCCAAAAAATATTTAATCTAAAAACTTTAAAGATAATATATTATCAATTTATATTAATTTAATTAATATATATATATATATATAATTGTATTCATTATTTAATTTTAAACTTTTGCTGCATATGTATATATATGAAATATATATATTTAAATGATGAATACATAAATCATATGCATCTATCATAGTTAATTGACATCCAACACTTATAATGTTATTTTTTTTTTTAAAAACAACAATTCCCAAATATTTTAAGCCTAACTTATACACAGACCTACTGATATGTGTATTTGCGTTGCATCTTTACTGCATTACTTGGGTCATGAGTGAATTGGACCGTAAAATCTAGCAACAAAATTTTATTTTGGGTGATATAAAATCCATTATGCTTTTAATACTATCTAGTATACGAGTATTTTTCACTTTCCTCCCCTGATGTTTGTCAAAATGATACCTAGATGGAATTGATCCAATGATTGATAGAGACCTCCCCTGCTATTGAGCCCACATTAGCACTTGTTAATGAAATTTGTTGAAATTACTCATTCACCCTTTGTGGGAAACAATGTTGCTAATATAAACAATGGTTTCTATATTTTGGAAATTAAATTTAAAAGGTAGCGATGAAATATAATTAAGTTTAATAGCAATTTAATCTATCAATGATTTAAGCAAAACTTATGTTTCAATTACACATTTTTAGACTAAAACAAATAAGCTATTTCTTTTCAACATTTCATCAAATGCATTTTTGTGCTACCTTTAAATATCTATGTTAACTTAATTTTTGCAACATATTTTGCCTCCGTCTCTTCAAGCTTCATGAACACCTAATATCAAGCCTACCTTGCTTCATAACATAAAATAGAGAACTCAACAAAGTAAAGCTCATGTCTCATATTGCTTCCAATCTAATGCGCAACCATTGGCTAATTATGCTTTTAAATTTTAAATGATCATGTTTTGCAAATGAGTAGGCACTAGTTTTGGCTTCTCATCAAGTTGAGTCTCTCTTTATTATTGTTAAAAATTTGTCTTTAATATTAACATTAAGTCTTTATTTATTAACTTAAATTTTTGAGTTAAATAATACACTACTATAATATTAGAATTAAGATCTTAAATTCAAACCCTCGTGTATTTATTTTTAACTAAATTTTTTATTTTTAATCTATAAAACAGGAAATTCACTTGATTAAAATTTATTCAGATCTATATTTTATGTGAGAACTTTCATTTATTAGTTTAGATTTTTGAATTAAATAATAAACTAATAATTATCTTACGAAACTTGATTAAAGATATTAATTTTTTCTTTAGATCTCTCTGAAATGATATATGACAATTAAGTCTCTGCACTCTTAATTCTTGTGTTAAATTTTGTAGCTTCTCACTAATCACTTCGTTGTCAATGAATTGATATATTTGGATCAAATTGTCTTCATGAAACTGAGGTTATGCTAAGTAAAACATTAACTATCATTATGTTTATTTTACTTTTTTAATTTTTTTAAAAGACCTTTTTATTTTATTTGGTTTAAACAAAGTTTTGCAAAAGACCACGGCTTCTTTGAAGATTAGATTACACGGTGCTCTATGTAACTAATTTCAATGTTTATTTATTTATTTAATTGCTTCATTTGTAACTTAACAAAATATCCTTTTTAAGGGTAAGCTATGTTAGCGCCAATTTAATAATACATGGCAAAAATTCAGGGCCGGTAAAGTTTTTATGGAATTTAACCCAAACCAAAGCCCAAGTTTTGCCTGCTTAATCTGGGGGTTGAACCCAACATAGTTAAATTAGGCTCACATATATATTCCTAATTTTGGAAGCAATTTTTGAGCACTTTCCTTCGGGTAAAACCGATGTTAACGCAAATTTAATAATATATTGTAAACAGTCTAAGCGAGTAGAGTTTTTATGAAACTTGCCCAAACCAAAGCTCAAAGTTTACATAATATGAGCCTCAAACCAAACAGAGCATAGCCCAAATTGGGCTCACATATATATATATATATATATATATTTATAATTATTTAAAAAACTTTGAGCACTTTACCATGTCCAAGAGCTAGTCAAAATTTGAACATCTGTTTGGGTTTTAGTAGTATAACATGTCTACTAATTTGTTGTATCTTTTTATTTGTTATATTATTATATATTTATTTATACTATAAAAAATCAAAATTCTATTAAAATATCCAGGCTTTAGGTTGAACCCGGGCTTTTTACACTAAGCTTAGGCTCCAGTTCTTAATGCTGCTCAAGTCAGGTTTGGACTTTTTGCCATCCTTAATAGGAGGGGAGGTCTCTACCAATCATCGGATAAATTACATCTAGCTATCATTTTGTCAAACCTCAGGGGAGAAAAATGAAAAATCCCCTTTAGCATAACCCTATAATGCCCAAAGTGCAAATATTTGGCTGCAAAGATCACTAGTGCCCCAATTTTCAGAGTCGACGGGCCACATGAGCAACTACACAAAAGAAGGCCCAAGGAATTGGGCCTTTAACACTTGTATAAGCTGGTTTAAGCCCAACCATTATATTTGTTTGTTTTTCAGGAATATGGTTAAAATTCATGAACAACAAACAAGTATTTTTTTTTTTTGATGTAACAACGAATTAAATTGATAAAGTAAATGGCAAAATAATTAATTTTAAATTCTAATTCATTTACTCGTAAATATAGCTAATTGTCGTTTCATTTTGTTTTTTTTAACATGTTTGTCGTTTCATTTTTAGTTCCAATGAATCTGGATATTTCAGTTCTTAAAATTTCACGCGATGGCACGAGAACAATGATTTATTTATTTATTCAATTATCATTATTTTTATTTTATCAAAAGCGGAAAGGTATGACAAGTGCTGGATTCTAATTGGCGGAAAGCATAAGTGCCACGTCATCAGCTGGTATTTACAATTAACAGGAAACTGACTCGCACCAATTTTGTTTTTTCTACACCACCTCCCGATCTGAGTAACTACACTACACCGCATTACACAAACCCACTAAACGAGTCAGCAAATTTCCACCTTTCTTTCGAAACGGTGTCGGTGGCTTCATATAATTAATTGTTGCCCCATTTTCCTCTGAGAAAAAGAAATTAAATTCCCTTATTTATTTTTTTCCCCTTATCGATTCATTTTCCCGTTCTTTCTGCATTTAAAATTTATTTCTTCAACCCGATTTTGTGTGAATCCGATTCAGATCAATCGGATCGGACCGTAAAATGGCGGCGGCATCGAGGCGGCTACGTGATCTCCAATCGCAGCCAGGCAACAAGATCTGCGTCGATTGCTCCCAAAAAAATCCGCAATGGGCCTCGGTCTCTTACGGCGTCTTCATGTGCTTAGAGTGCTCCGGCAAGCACCGCGGCCTCGGTGTCCACATCTCCTTCGTCCGATCCGTTACCATGGATTCGTGGTCCGAGATCCAGATCAAGAAAATGGAAGCTGGCGGCAACGAACGGCTCAACGCGTTCCTTGTGCAGTACGGGATCCCAAAAGAGACCGACATCGTTACCAAATACAACACCAATGCCGCCAGCATTTATCGCGACAAAATCCAAGCTTTAGCCGAGGGCCGTGCTTGGCGGGACCCACCCGTGGTCAAAGAGACTTTGAGCGCTGGAAAAAGTAGCAAGCCTCCGCTGGCTCAGAGTGGCGGTGGCAGGAATGGTAATTTTGGAAATAACGGAGGGTGGGATAGTTGGGATAATGACGATTTTAATAAATCGTCAAGCGATATGAGAAGGAACCAATCGGTATCCGATTTTAGAGGCGGAAGTGGCAGCATGGGAGGCGCGCCCGTGAGGTCCAAATCCACTGAGGACATTTACACACGTGCGCAATTAGAGGCGTCTGCGGCTAATAAGGAGAGCTTTTTTTCTCGGAAGATGGCGGAGAATGAGTCTCGGCCCGAGGGGATCCCACCGTCGCAAGGAGGGAAGTTCGTCGGGTTTGGATCCAGCCCGACGCCTTCACAGAGGAATAACAACTCGCAAGGGGATGTTTTTTCTGTTGTTTCTCAGGTGATTGATGTGGGTTGATGATTGCTTTTTTTTTTTTAATTGAATTTGATTGATTGTTTTTCTGTGTTTTTGTATATGTGATTATGTAGGGGTTTGGTAGGTTATCTTTGGTAGCGGCATCCGCAGCAAATGTTGTTCAAGCTGGCACAAAGGAGTTTTCTTCTAAGGTAATTTTTTATTTTGATTGTTAATGCTAATTAATTTATTAGCTACACAGGAACTTTGTGATTGCAGCATTGAAATCTATCTTGTGCATTGTTTTGCTATTTAGTGCACCTGCAAAATTTATGAATTGTCGTGTAATTATGCCTTTAGAAACACTGTGATACCCTGAATGAAGATCTTTCACTGCCTAATGAAGGTTGCTGAACTTGTTGGTTACAAAGTATTTTGAACAATACTAAATTTGTATATAGAGGGTGTGTCTTTTGCAATATTGTTGTATTGTTCAATTTTTCATATCATGTCAAACAGCACAGTAAGGATTTTAATTTAATTTGAGGTAACATTATAGCTCAGCGTTACGGAATGATCTTATAACTAGCTTTGTGATATATCAACATTGGCAAAGTTTCCCTCGGATGGAGAGATTTGCTCTTGTTTATTGTGTTACATGGTTTTTGAGTTATACTATTCAGAGAAGAAGTTTGTCGGGTTACTAGCTAGGAGAATTTAGCCATTTTCAGAAACACACCGATGTCAAAAGTTTCCAATTGGGTGATTGTGAAGTGCTTAGAAGGCCTAAAATTGGTTTGGTTTTAGAATTAGTGCCTATAAGTGGTGGTAGTCTTGGGGGCAACATGACTTCAGACTTGATGATCGACAACTTTGGTGAATGGTGGTTATATGACTTGGTGAAAAGGTATTGCTGCTATGGATGGCAGGTATTAAACGCAGCTGAGAAATATCATTATGACTGTTGCGGCAATCGTTGCTGTGAAGTTGCTAGTTGATAGTTATGTATAATTGCTAGGAAGGTGGTTCTCATTATGGTGGATAACTCGTTGGATTCATGGTTGTTCTGATGGTGTACAATAGTTTCTATTAACGGTTGCTTCTAATGTTGTACAATAGTTGCTAAGTTAGAATCAAGTTTGGAAACTGAAATAGGAAATCCTGTTTATTTAGTGCTTGTGTGTAGGAGTGTGAGTAACCAGGTGGTTCAAATGGCAAGTGTCATCGATATTGGTTCTGTCATGTCATTTTGGCATGGAAGGTTGTTCACTCTTTTGTTTGAGTTGACTTTGGTGGTTTTGGAGGGGGGGTGGGGGAGGAGGGGGTGGTGGGTGGGTGTGGTTCTATTTAATTGTGAGAATGTGCAGTGTAATAATTTTATGTCTCATTTGGTGCAACCATTCTGGTTGGTCTGTTTGTTAAAGCTTGGATCTATCGGAAGCTTAAAAAATATACAAAGTTAAAGCCTCTGTGCTGTGGCCTATTTCTCTCCTTTGCTTCTCATTACCACAATTTCATATTTGGCACGTTCCACTACCGATAAGCTATGGGTTTGTGTTAATTGTTCCCATTCCTTGATCTAGATCCATAAGTGTGGTTGGATCTTGGGTCTTTGTAAATTCCATTCAGAATTTTTTGGCCATAGTCTCCATTATCTTATGCATCTTAGACTTTTTCATCAACCCTTTCGCAGCTGCTTGTGTTTACTGTCCACACATTTACCATTTTCTGTGCAGTTAAACTTTTATTTTGTTTCTCTTGCATAGATCCATTGTTGGAAAGCCATCAGTATTTGTTAAAAGGTGAGATTTGGATGTATAATAAACATTAGGAAAAGGGAAAGGGAACAGTGACTTTGAAGATTTGAACAATTACTGGGAAATGTTACAGTAGAATCTTATGATGATTTTAACCACTGCAAGGAAGGTGAAAATTCTAGATAGACAACTCAATAGGAAGGTGAATTGGGTATTTAAAAATTAATGTACTAATATCAATAATTTATGCAATTATTAATACATAAACAAATTTATAACAAATAGTTGCAATAAATAATAGAATAAGGGATAGAGAGAATGACACCCGAATGTTTACGTGGTTCGGCACGCCACATGGCCTACGTCCACGTCCCAAGCAACTCGCTTTGAGGATTCTATTAGCTTGCCATAAACCAAGGCCAAGAGTTAATACCCTTGACTTCTAAGGTGTCAAGAAACTTTTACAATAAATTGGTTTTCAAGGTACTAATTAAACCCTTACAATAAAAGAGTAATCACTCTACTCTTAAAGTGTTTCTCACAAATACTTGAATTACAACAAAAGAGTATCCACTCTCTTCTTAAAGTGTTTTCCACAAGCACTTGAATAATCCAATACAAGAATTAATAAATAAAATAATTGAAACTCTCTAATGAGTAAATATGAAGTTGTAAGAGCAACGAAGTTCTCAATTTCAATTTATGATGTTTTTATCTTCTTCTCTTATTCTTGAGCTTCAAATGAGTGAGGTATTTATAAAGAGTGAAAAGTAGCCGTTACTACAGTAACTTTCCCATTCTACAGTGTTGCTACAGTGATCTCTCAAAGTTTTGATCTTTTGCATTTTAGTCCATTTTCTGAAAATTTCAAAAATTTGCCCTTTGGTCCAACTTTAGCATTCTTGAATAATTTAGGCATAACTTTTTGTAGACAACTCCAAATTTACTTCCGTAAAATTCTTTGGAAAGTTGACACAATTATCTTCCCGTTGTCATCAACTTTGTGTACATTTTCTATCTCATACAATATCAGTGTAATTCTGAATGTGCCTTTCTATTTTCTTTGCTCTTAATTTACCTTATTTATGCATTTAATTCTTTCAATGCTTAAACATGGGATTTGTTTTCATCAAAACATCAATATGTATGACTAGAAAGTCAACAGAAGGTATATGTTGTAGAATTTTCACCTTTTGGCAGCAGTAACAATTTTTGTGAATGATACATACATTTTTTTTAGAAGTTGATTTCAAGCAAATTAATATAAGTACATCATATTTCTTGTTAAGTTCATTTTTTAGATGCATACCTGACCTCTTGATTCCCTTTTTCAATTAATGTGCTGAAGTTTTACTCTTAAATGAAATTATCGTTGTCCTTTTATGTCTATTTGTTGCCTTGAATTTCTTTATTTCATTTGCAGTAAGATTTGTTTTCGAGCTTTTTTCACATTGTAATATGTCTATGTTGCATAATGGTAAGAACTAAATTTAACAGCAAACTTTCATTCTGGCTGCTATAATTATGGTGTTAACTTTTTATCCTATATTTTCTTGTTTAAAAGGATTGTCATACTTTGAAATAAGATATGTTTCATGAATTAACCTTCATTGCAGGTGAGGGAAGGTGGCTACGATCACAAGGTTAATGAAACTGTCAATGTTGTCACTGCAAAGACAACAGAACTCGGACAGAGGACATGGGGTGTCATGAAGGGGGTCATGGCAATGGCTACACAGAAGGTTGAGGAATACACTAAAGAAGGATGGAACAATGATAACTGGCAACGAAATGAAAGTGAGAGAAATGGATATTATCAGGAGTTTAACCAGGATAACAAAGGATGGAATTCTTCTGCCGGAGGAGGGCAATCCTCATTGGGTGGTCATCATAACTCTTATAGCTCAAGTTCCTGGGATGATTGGGACCAAAAAGACAACAAGAAGGAAGCTACTGCCAAGGGGACAGCATCAAATAATAATGATGGTTGGGCTGGCTGGGATGATGCCAAAGATGATGGATATGATGATTTTTACCAAACTGCATTGGATAAGAAAGCTGTGGGTCACAATGGGAAATCAGATGCCACATGGACAGGAGGTGGCTTTCTTTAGCGGTGAGAATATTATGTTTGACTCATTTGCATTTCGCTTTAAGTTGCTGTTTGTCATGTCAGGCTTTTAATATCTTGACAATTTTTTTTTTCTGTATGACTTATTTTTAAAGAAAAAAATTGTTGCATCGTGCTTCGATATTCGTGGTTCATATGGGTTTTATCATGATCTTAAGCTGCTTTTCTCATTTGTTTTATCAAATAGTTACTGAACTGCAAAATTTGTATGGTTGCCAGGTACTATGATATTTTATTCTTGCAAAACCCTTTTTTTTTTATGAAGAAGTGATTAATTCCTTAAATTGGTGACTGCCAAGCTAGGAAGATGTCACAGATGGTGGTTATGACAACTTCTACCAGAGTACAGATGATTAAAAAAGTTGTCGGGAAGAATTTGGATGCTCAAATGGGCAAAGGATACTTTTCTGAAAGTTGGTATATTTTTAGCAACTCTTTCCTTTTTCTTTTCTTGTTTCAAAATTTTACATGACCTCTTTGGAGGTGTCTTTGTCTGGAAGTAGTTTATAACTTTATATATGTACAACTACAGAGGCGGGGTAGATTGCCCCATCTAAAGGACTGGATGTTTCTGATTGTGAGGAACATTATTTGTGACTTGGAAAATTCAAAGTTGTATGGAACTGTAATGACTAGTTCAATTATTTTTCATTCATGCGTTGTTGTTTGCTTCAAGTTGATTTCTCTATAATAACCATTTGTTTTCTCAATCACGTTTTCTTATCAATAATGTGAATTATTGGTACTATCAGAATATAAATATAATGTACTTATTATCACTAGCAGTGAGTTAGGAATATTTGTCCAAGGGGACACAGTGAGAACCTGCCTCAAGTTTTCTTGCCCGTGGGGTTCAATGTGTGTTCATGTCTACTCTATAAGCGTGCTCGCAAGAACGGTTATGGTTGTAAATCCATTGTTACGAAAATTTTAATTTACTTAAAATTATCTCTTTTTTTTTTTGGGTGCAAATTGTATTGCGGAATTGAATGCGTGATAAATAATAAATTATAATTCTGGCTTTATACTTCAACGACGTTAACATAGAATTTTTTTTTTAACCCCACAATCATGTATTCCTTGTACATTTTTTGCCATACCCGTTTGGAATTGGTTCAGATAGGAACCTGCGCACGAATACTCGATAGTTGACCTAGACGTAGTTGCTGGTAATAGTGAATTTGTACAATCAGCTTTAAGAAAAGAAATAGATGATAATAAATTTATTCAATCACATGTAGACGTCAGTTTCATCCTCACACCCGCATTGAGATTCCTCAGTGGCCATTGCATTTGCATCAATGATATTTACCACCATCGCTATCCAAAACAATATTTCACACAGTCGCCTCATTTACCTCGGTTACATCATGTTGTTGGATTACAAGCACTGATGCGAAAATGCCATGGTCTGATGAAGCCAAAATGTTTCCTACCGGTCCCAACCCAACATTTTCAACCTGATAATGGGCTAGTTTTGCTTCCATTATTGATGGGAACCTGCCCTTTCCCACTACAACAAGCTCATAATCTCTACTTTGTCCTATAATAAGCAGTTTATTTTTGATGTCGCTCATCGTCTTCTCTTCATACTCAATTGATTCATTCCACTTTCTCCTGAATTCTTCCACCATAGCCTGATCCAGCTCCTGCTCTATCAAGAAGTTATTGCTATTCTCATTACATATTTCTGTAGTTAACTGTTCACGGATGCTGCTCATTTCCGCCATAGAGTTTTCAATGAACCTGATAAGAGTAACTTTAACTCCTGTGTTTTCTGCCATCCTCGCTCCTAATTCCAATGCTTCGCTATCATCTGGTCCCCCGAAGAACACAATGCATACCTTTTTCAGTGGGGCAGCCGATGGTTCTACCAACGTCCGATCAAACCCACAACCAAATCCACGATCCACCGCCACCGAGCAAGGTGCGCTTTGTAGCACTGTCCCGTTAACCTCTCTCCAGCCATGGTAAACCCTATCTATCGCCCCTTCACCCTCGTCTCTCCATTGCTTATGGAAGGGTAAAATGATCATCGCCACCCTCTTCTTTTCAGCCACATGAAAAATATCCTCATGGATGGTGGACAATGCTGAAATGGCTGTGGAATGACGAATAGTTACCCTTCCGAGTTGGCTGTACGCCTCAAATGCAGCGGCGATTTGATCATTTGACATGCCTCGTCGGAATCGGCTGGTAAAGGGAACGCCATTCTTTCGAGCGTTTTGAACCATAAGGATAGCTGACGAACGATCAGTAAATTCAACAAGGCGCGTAACATAAATTTTCAGCGAAGATTTATTGTTGGTCCTGAATAATTCAATGAGTTTGATGAGCGAGGGCACATTTTCGGGAGCATGAATGCATGCTTGGATTCGAAATTCGTCTCGCAAGCTATTGGCAGCAGGCAATTGCCGTTCGGGTCGAGAAGTAACCCGACGCAAGGGTTTGTAAATGACCAAAACTGCTGGAGTTGTCATGAAAGTGGTAACGAGGGCCACGAGGACCAAGATGGCAAACATCTCATCGTTTAGAACCTGTGGAGTAATCATAATAACAAAATCAACATCATGTCGCTACAAATTATTATTAACATTATTAATTCTTAGTTGTTTATGGCCATTGATGTGGACTTCCACCACGATAAATGATAGAAACTTCAGTACACAGAAGGGTTGGTTGGGTGATGAATTTAACATCAAATACTAAAGATGAAATTGACATAACACTACAAAGAACAAAAATATAATATATATAATGAGCCACTGTAAAAAAAGCAAAGTTTCAGCAATAATTTGTATGGAGGGAAATAGCCGCTTTATATCTCTTCTTGTTTTTCATATTATTTATTTTATTATCCCCCTTGTTGTGAGAGCTTCTCTTAAATGTTATTCTTTTTGTTTTTTTTTTATTATTTTATCTTTACTTGTGATAAATGAGATCTAAAATTATAAAATAATTTAAATGTTATATTAAACATAAAAATATATAACTTTTAATAGTTTAATAATTAAATTAAATATAAATACTATTTATTATGAATATAATAATATTTTTTATTCCTCTTAAAATTAATCTACAAAAAAAAAAAAAATCCATACTCATAATGTGCTATATCAAACATACATTTTTAATGTTTTATTTATTAAATTTAGTGTTCATTATATATATTTTTTAAGTATTTAAGTTTCAAAAAATAATATTTAAGTTTTAAATCCTAATAAATTACATTTTTAGTGTCGATTCTTAAAAAATTATTAAAATATTAAAAGCCAAAATACACTAAATTATTAAAATACATTAAAAAGTAAAAAAAAAAAAACACATCTTTTAAGTTATTTTATTGAATTTAAATATAAAACTATAAAATAATTATGTAAAGTTACCGAGATAAAAAGATATTATAAAAAAATTGAAAAAAATAAATTATAAATATAAAAAATAACGAAAAGTGACAATTTCCCTTATTTTGACCAAGTGATAATTGCTGATGTCGAGTGGCATCCCCCATGAAAGTTTGGGAGTATATTATTTTCTTTTCTTGTTAATGCGCATCGATTCATATTTAATTCGTTTACATTGATAGATTCGGTAGAACGAGATTCACATTCACCATATCTATTGAATTGATATCTCTAACTCTTTTGTATCAACTATCTCATCATAAGTTTCATCCTGGTTATAAGTTAATACTTCTGTTTTAGTTTGTTCAATAAAATTCTTATTTAATAATTTGACTAACAGAGTTCAAGTTCTAATTTTAATATATTCTTGAATAAATTGTTAACATATCTATATTGAAATTTTCATAATCGATTATTATTATTTAAAATATGTGGGCATACACAAGAAAAATATATTATTTTTAAAAAAAATACCTTAATTAGTTCCTGAAATCTAAAATATTTTTGTTAAAATTAACTTTTTGAATATAAACATGTCTTTCATAATATTATAAAGGAAAAAAGATATTTGAATCTTATGTTATAGTGAAAATAACAGTTTTTAAAATAATTCATTTTTACTTATTTTGTTTTTACAATTTTTGTATTAAATTTGATAAAATTAACCATTTTTTTATTATAAATTTGATGAAAGTACAAATTGTTAATAATACTAATTGACAATAAGAAGAAGTTAAGAAAATAAGTAATTCTATCAAATTTAATAAAAAAAATTATAAAAAAAAGTGAAAATAAATAATTTTAAAAATAAGGTGAGTAAATTATCACTTTCACTATAGCATGGGTCTAAATATTCTTTACTCTATTATAAATTAATATTATCAATTTTATATTAAAAAATATTACATTTTCATTTTCATTTCTCTCCGATCTTTCCACTTAATTTTTATACCCCAGAAGAAGAAAACAAAACAAAAATATTAATATGTTATTATTATATGATAGTTTGGTTATCGCCGGTATTTTTAGGATAGAGGTTTGGTGATAGTGGTATTGTAGGGATGTTGGTTTTATGATGGGTGGTATTGCATGGATAATAGTTTTATAGTTTTAATTTATCGTTTTGGTAATTATTTTTTTTTCTTTTTCATTATTAATTTCTTCAAGTTGTAACCTAGATCAATCAAGGTGTAATATTATTATTTTTAATTGCTACTTAATAATCAATGAAACTAAAATTAGTAGTTATTATCATCTAATATTAATATGTTATTATATATGATAGTTTGGTGATTGATGGTATTGTTAAGATAGAGGTTTATTGATTGGTGGTATATAGGTACGGTGGTTTATAATTGGTAGTATTGTATGAAAAATAATTTCATAATTTCAATTTGTCATTTTGAAATTATTTTGCTATTTTATACTTAATTTTTTCAAGTTATAATATTGAATCAATCTAGATGCAAATTATTATTTTTAATCACTATTTAATAACTAATTAATTTAAAATTATTAATTATTAATTTATTTTAATTTTTAATCATTATTAAGAAATATTTTATTAATATATATGTCACATTATCTCAACTGAGGGTAAAATGATAATTAAATAAAAAAAGTAAGCATTTAATAAAAAAAATTTAATGCAAGAACTAATTGAGGTATTTAAAAAAAAAAAGGATTTAATGAGTAATTTAATAAAAATGTAGAAATTAAATTGTCAATTTTTTCTATTATTAATTTATAATAAGTAGCATGTATTAATTAGTGTCACATTATATTTCATGTTAATTGAACTACAAACTCTTGTATTTCAGCTTTTATACGTGTGAAATTATTCTAAAATTAGTCTATCACGAAAGATGGTTATAGGAGTATTAAAGGAGAAAGTTTTAAGAACTGTTGTCAGTATAATTTGTCAAGTAGATACATACATACTATATAAGTTTAGAAACATCATAAATAAATTTGTGTATATGTGACAATAATTAATAAGAAATTTATTAATTTTCCTACGATGACAACGTGCCATCGTCAATACCATCTAGCAATGTTGAAGATTTATAAAAATAAATAAACAAATAAAAAGGAACGAAGTTATTTCCATGTCGAAAGCTTAAAGTTAAAGGGTGAAGATATTATAGGAAGTAAGTAGCGCAAGTTATAAGAACTCACCTTCTTATCCAGGCCACTTAACAATGAGCTCCACCAAGCCTTTTGTGTTCATCAAAAAGCCGAGCGCTAAGGACTCCCTAACTGGAATCATACACAACATTGCCATCAGAAAAGTTCCCAAAATCTTCCCTGCGGAGGCCATCGATATAACCAAAACCAAGAGCCCCCACGCCTCAACGCCGCGAATCTTAGCCACGTCAGTTTTTAGCCCGCTAGAGGCGAAGTAAAGTGGCAGAAGCAAACCTGATACAAAATCCTGGATCGTCTTGATCAATCTCACCTCAAATTCTCCCCCTTTAGGAATCGTCAATCCAAAAACAAATGCACCAAATATTGAATGGATTCCTATAAGTTCAGTCAAAAGCCCTGATATCATAACACCGGCTAAGGTCAAGCAAATATAAACATCATCAACAAACTCGTTCTCGGACGAGCATTGGTGACCAACCCAGTTCATGATCGGACGGACGACAATTAGCATAAAAGCAACAAAGGCAACGCCTGAAATGAGAACCCAAACCGGTACTAAGGAGCTATGATGAGCCTCACCGGAAACGTTGCCAGCTAGGGCGATGGCTAAGGCTAAAAGAATCCATGCAACGACGTCGTTCAAGGCCGCAGCGGCCATGGCGGTCTGACCCACTTGGGTAGTTAGCAGTTTGAGTTCTGCTAAAATACGAACTAGTACAGGAAAAGCTGTGATGGAAAGCGCCACGCCTATGAAGACAAGGAATTGGAGATAGCCAACTTTGTTCTCTCGGTTGATAGTTTTTTTGAGAAATAAGGAGACTCCAGCTCCAAAGAGGAAAGGGAGTGTAATTCCGGCAAGTGCTATTTTAAAAGCGCTTTTGCCATTCTGGCGGATAGAGTTTAAATCGATTTCAAGGCCAACGAGGAATAGAAAGAAGAGAAGGCCAATGCTTGCTACTGATTCAAGTATTGGAGTGCTCCATGAAGGGAAAACTAGTTGCAGAAATTCTTTGTTTCTTCCCAGAGCTGATGGTCCCAGCAAAATTCCACTCTGAAAAACCAAATCACAATTCCGTGACACAAAAAAAGAAATTAAACAAGAATAAGAAGATACAAGATTTCTTTTTAAGTTTTAAAGAAAATTACTATGAATGGAGTATGAAACGTACAAGAATCTCAGCAATGACTTTGGGTTGTCGCAGGGGTTTGATAAGAAAGGCAAGACAGCGGCTGGTGAGTAGAACTAAAGCGGTTTGTATTATTAGTAGTGGGAAGGCATAATTGAGAGGATTATCTCCTTGCCATGCTCCATCTGATGAGGTTTTGATGTTGGTTATGTTAAGAGGCACCATGATTGCTCAATGATATGTACTTGTCAATTACCTGGATCGAAGTTGTTTTTGGAAGATGGAGGCTGGAGTTGTCCCGGGTTTTATAGGGAAGAGGTATGTTGTGTTGCCTCAATCACTACGTGGCATTTTACTTTTGCTATTGGAGCCACTTGTTAGTGGGCATCTTTCTATGGAGCTATTATGTAATATAATAATACTAAATGATTAACCCGACCCAAGCTTTTTTAACCCCTATCGGAGGCAACTAGTGGATGAAGTTGTCAAAGTTTGAGTTGCTACATTGGCCAGGAAAAGAACACACTTGAGGTTACAAAGTTAGAACAGTGTCATTTTATTCATGAATTAGTTTTTCGGGTTACATCTCGATCGTAGCCCAATGATCACCGACTATTTTCTTCCTAGAAAAATGTCTAATTACCCCAAAAGAAAATTATTGATTATTTAAAAAAAAAAATCAAGACCAAATAAAAACTATATAAAAATGATAGGTTTTTAATCGAAATATGAATGAATTTAATATACAGTGAAGAAAAGGATCAACATAACATGTTAATAAACTTAAGTGAAGGATTTAGAATATCATTCTACGATTTTGGGATTGCTTAGTTTTCTCAAATCAGACAAAAGAGTAAATAATAAAAAATTGGAACCAACGAGATGGGAGATAATTGCTGCTGCCACAATGGATTCCTGCAGTTGATGATAATTATAATTAAGAGAAATAGGGCTAGGGCATCTTTCCGTACTGATTATAGATGAGAAAGTGCACGCAAGGTGTCAAAGCAAAACTGGTTGAAGCTAGCTTTGCAGAAATGGGAGTGAAATGACGCAAGGTAATTAGCATTGGAGCGCTCCAATGGCATATCAGGATGATGCTCATTTTTATTCTTAGGAGTCACAACTACGGAACATTCCATTAGAAAATGACATTTTAATATTTTATATTTTAATAATTATTACATTAACCTTTATTATTAAATAATTTCTTTTTAACGACAAAATAATACTTTATTATTTTTAAAATAAAATTATCAAATATTAATTTAAAAATTAAAAAAAGATATGTATTATAATATAATTAATTAAAAATAATACGTATTATCATGTAATTGATTGATATTTATAAAAAAAAATATTTTTTTGAAAAAATAATTTTTTAAAAATAAATTAATAAATAAATTTTTAATAAAAAATACGTGTTATAATATGATTAATTACAAATGACACGTTTCATCATGTAATTAGTTGATATTTTTAATAATAAATTTTTTAAGTAATAAATATTTTTAAAGTTAATTAATAAATATATTTTAATAAAAGAATACGTGTCATAATATGATTAATTACAAATGACACGTGTCATCATATAATTAGTTTATATTTATAATAATATTTTTTTAAAGGAATAAATATTTTAAAAATAAATTAACAAATATATTTTTAATAAAAAGACACGTGTCATAATATGATTAGTTATAAACGACACGTGTCATCATGTAATTGATTTATATTTTTAATAAATATTTTTACATGTAAAATATATAATAATTAATTAATACAATTATAGCCCACTATCGTGGAAAATGACAACTGACCTATCGCGGGCAACCATTTTCTGACGATGGTAAGGTACTAATAAATGCAAAATTGTATAATAATAGATTCTATTTTTCATAATCTATACAATTGTGTTGTCATTTATTTTTTATAAAAAAATAGAGAAAAAGACAAAAAATGGTGAAGGAGGAGCAACGCCCATTTTTTTTGTAAAAAAATTCTACCATTGTATAGATCAGAAACAATAAAATTAAATGATGTAAAATTAAATAAATTTTATTGTCAAAATATCATAAAAAAATAGTGGCCAACCACTAGCCAATTATCATTTTTCGATGATGATAACAGTTCTATTTTTAATTTAATTTAATTTTAAAATATTTAATAAAAATTTAAATTGATTAAGTGATAACATATACTATAACACATATCAGATAGTGGACGTTTAACTAAAGATATTATAGTAAAAGTAGTAAAAAAATAAATATTTAATAATAAAATTCTAATGATAGAAATTAATGTAATAATTATTAAAATATAATAAATTAAATTAATTATACCCATAAATTAAGAGGCTAAAATATCATTTTCTCTTCAATTAATTTGACACTAAAATTCAATTTACATGATAGCACTAGCATCCAAGAATGAAGCCTCGTCAGCTTTGAACCAAAAACACAATTTGAACTTCTTATTATATACTTCAGGAGATGTAAACAACTGTCCATACAGGACCAATAGCCATTACAATAACTAAAAATTGGAAACCAAGCCACGGTAATCGCAAATCCCAAATGTGAAAAACTTGCATTCTGGTACCAACAACATACACAATTTGCATGTACCAGTCAAAACACATATGTATAAATTCTAATTATACAACTCTTGAAATCTCTCTTGCACCTAGAGACTCGTGGGCTACGAAGTTCTCATAATAAGTGTATTAGTATTGTGTGCATGTATATCGTATTACGAGTAAATATATATATTTTAAAAATTTTAAAATAATAATATATCATATATATTATGTAATAAAATTAAAATACATATTATTATATTCTCATTATACAATTACTTCAAATCCAATTTCTATCTGTTGAATAATTTTAATATTAAGATGAACACTTAAATTTTCAAAATTAAAATAACTATTTTATACATTCATTTCTCTCATACTTTACAAATGAAAAGAGGCAAGTTATTTATAACATCTTTTATGTCCATTCAACCAATTATGAGTTAATTAGTGATAAGGTGCTAAAAATAAAATGATCAAATAAAAACTAAATTAATGCCATTGACTTTGTCAATTACCGCCAGCACTTATATAAAAAAAAAGCATGACAAATCATGCTTTGAAAGTTTATTGAATAAATTAATTGTTTCATAAGTTTATTGAAGAAGTAATTGAAAAAAAAAAGGCTTTCTTATTTGAATTGAATATAATACAAGTCTATATATAGCCCTAAGTGTAATTGTAAAGTTATCTTTACAATTAGATTACAACTATAATACAAGTATAATACAAGCATTTTCACACTCCCCCTCAAGCTGGAGCATATACATCATATGCTCCAAGCTTATTACAAATAAAATTAATTATAGGACCTCTCAGAGATTTAGTAAGGACATCTGCTAGTTGATTGTTTGAGCTGACATAATTGGTAGAAATAATGCCAGATTGAATCTTTTCTCGAATAAATTGACAATCAATCTCTATATGTTTAGTCCTTTCATGAAATACTGGATTTGATGAAATATGAAGGGCAGCTTGATTATCACAAAATAACTTCATCTGTGATATATCTGCAAATTTCAATTCTTGGATTAACTGTTTCAACCATATAAGTTCACAGGTTGCTAAAGCCATTGCCCGATATTCTGCTTCTGCACTTGACCTAGCAACAACAGCTTGCTTCTTACTTTTTCAAGATATAAGATTTTCTCCCACAAGAACACAATACCCAGTGATAGAACATCTATCTGATGGAGAACCTGCCCAATCGGCATTTGAATATCCAATAATTTGTGTATGGCCCTTATTCTCGTATAGTAAACCTTTACCTGGTGCACTCTTAATATATCGTAGGATTCGAATAACTGCATTCCAATGACTGTCACATGGAGACTGTAGAAATTGACTGACAACACTAACCGGGAAAGAAATATCCGGTTGTGTGATAGTGAGATAATTAAGTTTACCAACTAGTCTCCGATATCTCCCAGGATCTGTAATAGGCTCCCTCTGTCCAGGTAGAAGCTTAGTGTTAGAATCCATGAGAGTGTCTATGGGTTGACAATCCATCATCCCTGTTTCCTGAAGAATATCTAAAGCATACTTTCTTTGAAAAATAATGATTCCAGAGCTAGATTGAGCTACTTCAATACCAAGGAAGTATCTGAGTAATCCTAAATCTTTGGTCTGAAAATGATCAAATAAGTATTTTTTTAATTGCTTAATACCATCTTGATTATTTCCTGTAATGACAATATCATCAACATAGACTACCAGATATATGCATTGGCCTTGTGGTGCAATGGGAAATTGGTTATCAGGTGGTAGGACCTCAGTAGGAGAGTGATCGGGAGCAGGAAGTGAGTCGGCAGGAACCTCAAGTGCTGCAGGAGCAGTATCACTGTCATCACCTATGGGAGAAAAAGGAACAAGACTCCCATTATCCGGAGAGGGAGAATCCTGTGGAGGAGGATCATATTGTGGGATAGAAACAAATTCTGTGTTTGACTCAGGATGAGGAATAATATAAGGAACTGGAAGAGCCTCTGTGATTGACATATGTTCTGTAGCAGAAGAAAAGAGAAGGGAAAACTCAAAAAATGTGACATCAGCAGAAATAAAATGATGTCGGGTGTCAGGAGAATAACACCTATATCCTTTCTGAAGACGTGAGTGCCCAAGAAAAATACATTTGATGGACCGGGCAGATAATTTGTCTTGACCAGGAGTAAAGACATGGACAAAACATGTGCAGCCAACGACACACAGCGGAAGAGAAAACAATGGTTGATCAGGATACAGGAGTTTGGCATGATTCGAAGTCAGTCAGATCACTCTGTTTTTTATAAGCATACACCACAAGGCCAATGCATATATCTGGTAGTCTATGTTGATGATATTGTCATTACAGGAAATGATCAAGATGGTATTAAGCAATTAAAAAAACACTTATTTGATCATTTTCAGACCAAAGATTTAGGATTACTCAGATACTTCCTTGGTATTGAAGTAGCTCAATCTAGCTCTGGAATCATTATTCGAAGCTTTAACAGATTTGGATGTCCCAAACGATTATGAAAAAGTGCGGGTGAGACATTGCATGCAACAGATGGTTGAGGAATACTCAGATGATAGAGCACCTGTGACTCACGACCTACCCCAATTGTCTTTCCTGTACTGCGATCTTGGATAAGAACAGAGTCATGGACAAAAGTGATTGTACAGTTTAAAGAGCGAGTAAGCTTACTAATAGAAATAAGATTAAAAGGACAATGCGAAATATAAAGAACAGATTCTAAAGGTAAGGAAGGAAGAGGATGTGCTCGACCAACTGCTTGAGCAGTTGTTGTGGATCCATTAGCAAGGGTGACAGATGGCAATAATCTGGATGTAGAAATATGAGAAAGTAATTGAAGGTTACCAGAAATGTGATCAGAGGCACCAGAATCAAGGATCCAAGGTCTTAAGGAAGGAGGTTGAGTAAGACAAGCGACCGAATTATCTAGGTCCTGCGTGGGGGCAACAGAAGAAGTAGACTGCTTAGCCGCTTGGTATTTAAGGTAATTCTCTAATTCAACACCGGTGAGAATCACTGATGAAAGGTGTCTGCTTGTTTTAAAGTTTTGAGTAGTAGTCATATTTGCTTACAAATGAAGGAGAAAAATAACTGAGAAGTTCTACAATACAGAAGCCATTTTTTCGGCAATACTGTGGCTGTTTCCGGCGACGGTGACGGCGGCCGGCGACGGCAACTGGCCGGATGACAGAGATTTGGTTTCCCGGCGTTGCCTGAATCTGTTGGCGCTGGCGGTGAGCACTAACGCTCACCGGATAAGGAGATCGGCGGCCAAATGATAGCGTCGGAGATACGACGCGTGGAGGCGCGTCCGAAGGCTGGTGAGTACACGGCGGCTGTAGTTGGGGTCACCAGCGTCGTCTGAGTCCGATGACGCTGGCGGTGAGATTTCAAGTCGCTGGAAAGTTGCAGATCGACGGTGAAAAGCTGCCGAAAACCTGGGCTGTTACCGGTGCGTAGAGGCGCGTCCGGTGTCCAGGAAGAGAGCTACGACTGCAGCTCTGATTGTCGGCACCTTCCGAGGTCAACGGAGATGGCCGGAAACTGTACTACCGCCGGAAAATAATGCGGTCACTGGAGATGGTTACTGTTTACGATGCATGGAGGCGCCTCTGATGATGCGTCTGGCGATGATTACTTGGATCTTAATGGCGAGAACCTTCTGAGGTCACGGCCACCGAAATAAATAAAGAGCACGGTGGCTGAAAAATAAACTAGCAATCTATCAAAAAAAGAACCTGCAGTACGCCGGAAGATGTCGTCGGAAAATATCACATTCAGAAGCCAAGAGTTGGCTCTGATACCATGAAGAAGTAATTAAGAAAGAAAAGACTTTCTTATTTGAATTGAACATAATACAAGTCTATATATAGCCCAAAGTCTAGTTGTAAAGCTATCTTTACAACTAGATTACAACCATAATACAAGCATTTCCACATTTATAAATTATTGCCACTTGTTATATATCAAATGAATGGCTGAATTGTATTGTTGCCAAAATAAACTTTGGCTTAAAAACACTTGAGTAACACTTGGTTAATTTTAATATAAACCATTCATTTAGCCCACGGAAACAAGTTAGAAATTTGTTTAATTTACTTTTAATTCAAAATAATTTGACCGAATTTAACATTATTTTAAATTTAACACTTAAACTTTAACTATTTCTTAAAAAATTTTAAAATAAAAAATATTTAATTAATTTAATTTAAATAAAATAATAATTATTTTATTTAAAAGGTAACAATATCCACAAATGCCAAATTTAGTACATATACAAATTATTGACACAATTTGAAGCATACATTAAGTAGATAAAAGTGTCAAGTCTTATTTGACATAGTTTTAGATTTAATACTTAAACCTTAACTACTTCTCAAAAAACCCTGAAATAAATAAATAGTCAATTAATTTAATTTAAATAAAATAGTAATTATTTCATTTAAATGATAGCTATATTCATTAATGCCAAATTTAGTATCATATAAATTATTGGCGCAATTTGAGATATACACTAGGAAGATAAAAATGTCAAGTCTCACTTGACACAGTTTTAGGTTTAATACTTAAACTTTAGCTACTCTCCGAGAGACCCTAAAATAAATTTAAATTTTTTAAAAAACTTTCTAGATCGAACAATTTGATCCAGTGTGCTACCCACGTGCTCAAAGCGTACACTTCATATAGTGAGACTCTCTAGGCTCACACTCATTTTGTCTCACAGAACATTTCTGTAAGTCCATAACCAATGCCATACATATATGTTATGGATAATACAAAATAGCGAGTTAAACCATATAAATTGAGGTTAATCTATATTCATATAATTCCTCCGTCATTTATAGACATAGATCAACACCACCAAGTCCCATATTACTCAACCATAAACTTACTCCTCGATTAGTATTCTAATAAACAATATCCACAAATTCTTTTGTAATATTGTTTATACCACGAAAAATGTTTTCCCAAGTATCATACTTATGGCCATAAGACTTCCTAGAATATAACCTTAGAGCATTTGGATATTTAACTCACCCATATGAGTTGACAGATCCCATGTCTACACACACCAGACTCTATAAGTATCGGATCATACCTAGCAACACCTAATGGTCAGACCATAAAAGGTCTCTGACATGTGTGAAACCTAAGTATGGTGGATCACTCACAAGCCCACCGTGGTGCACAGGTCAAGAGACTATGAATACTACTCAATTTGAGAAGACCATCTATTGACGATTTTATAGGATATCCATTTGAGGTCTTCATTGAGTCTTATTTAGTATCTAATCCTCATTGAATACCTGTATATCTATACGAACTTCAACTAAGCTCATGGTCTATTATGATTAACTATCTGGACAATTTAGATATAAATATACACTGATCTATATTAATCAGTTCCACTCAATAGAACATACGTCGGTGAAAATAGATCAGGAAAATATAATTCAAGAACATACTTGTACAATGACATTTTCTAGCAACTCTTGCAATTGTGTCATTGTTAGTATATTTTCAGGTCTTTGTTCTATTTTAGACAATGTTCTAACTCTTTAGACCTAATCTGAACCCCTTCAGATCAATACAATGTTCAAAATGTTACAAGCATATTATCTTAATAAAGTAATTAGTGATTTAATGAAATATTTATTTATTGTATAAATATGAAATTATAATATTTATACAATATTGGGATGGCACATGAGCACAAATCCCAACAACTCCCACTTGCTCTAGTGCCATTTGTAGTGGTATCTAATACCTAACGACTTTACGTGTTTCTTAAACACTTTTGGAGTTAAGGTCTTAGTGAGTAAGTCCGCTACATTATTTACAGAATCAACTCTATAAAATACAACATCTCATCGAGCCAAGATCTTTCTAATAACATGGTATTTTCTCTCCACATGTTTAGATCTTTGATGTTCTCTTGGCTCTTTTGCCTGTGCAATGGCCTCGTTGTTATCGCAATATAATGGGATAGGATCCATAAAACTTGGGACTATCTCGAGTTTAGTGACAAACTTCTTGATCCACATTGCTTCTTTTACTACTTCTGAAGCTGCAATGTATTATGCCTTAATGGTAGAATTTATTGTGGATCATTGTTTGACACTCTTCTAACTTATGGCAGTACCATTGAGAATAATCACAAATTTAGATGTAAATTTTCTATCATCCAGATCAGACTGAAAGTCTGAATTAATGTATCCTCTTACCTATAAATTATTTTCTCCATATATGAGAAACTTGTCATTTGTACGCTTAAGGTATTTAAGGACATGTTTGACTGCCATCAAATGGTTGTCACCTGGATCAGACTGGTATCGGCTCGTAAAACCTACAACTATACTAATATCAAGCCTCGTACATATTATGACATATATCAAGTTGCTAACAACTGATGCATAAGGAATGTTAGATATTTTAACCCTTTCATCTTCCTTCTGAGGACACATCTTCCTCGAAAGATGAATGCCATATTTAAAAAGTACATTAATTGTCTTACAGTTACTAAAACTATACCTTTTCAAGACACTATCAATATACGAAGATTGGGAGAGTCCTTTCAGCCTCATAGATCTATTTCTATAAAGATTTATACCTAGTATATAAGAAGCCTCTCCAAAATCTTTCATAGAGAAATTCTTACTAAGGTAACATTTTATTGACTGTAACATACTGATATTATTCCCAATGATCAATATGTCATCCACATAAAGAATTAAAAAGACAACCATGCTCCCATTGAACTTTTTATACACACATGCCTCATCTTCATTTTTTTATGAAACCAGACTCTTTGATTACCTCATCAAAATAAAGATTTCACCTTTGGAAAGCTTGCTTAAGTCTATAAATGGACCTTTTCAGTTTGCATACAAGACCAGAAGAAAGGCTGGATGCAAAACCTTCATGCTGTTCCATGAAATCTCTTCCTTGAGATATCCATTCAAGAATGCCATCTTTATATCCATCTGCCAAATTTTAAAGTTATAGTATGCATCAATTGTCAATAATATCCTTATTGACTTAAGCATTATAATTGATGCATAAGTTTCCTCAAAATCGATGCTTGATCATTGAGTATAACTTTTTGCTACTAGACGGACCTTAAAGGTCTCTAATTTTCCACTGGGCCTACGCTTCCGCTTGTAAACCCATTTACAGCAGATATGAATTATTCTTTTGGGAAGCTCAACCAAGTCCCAGACTTGGTTTTGATGCATAGAGTAAAATTTGAATTTCATGGTATTCTGCCATTTTCCTAAATCAATATCTAATATTGCCTCTCTGTAGGTTAAAGGATTATTTTCTTCTACTAAGCAAATCTCAAAGGTACTTTCAGGTATCAGACCATACCTTTTAGGTTGCCTTGATATCCTTTATAACCTACGTAGAGGGTATGTAAAAGGTAATTTACTCAATTGAGCCTGTGCTTCCATCTGTGGTTCATTTTGATTGACTTCATCAATATCAATCTTCCTATAATCCCCACGATCCATGATAAACTATTTCTCTAAGAATGTGGAATTTTGAGCAACGAACACATTTCGTTCCTCAGGATCATAGAATTGGTATCCCATTGAGTTGATAGAATAACCAATAAACTGATACTTGTACCTCATAGGTGCAAGTTTATTCTATTCTGTAACTTTTACATAAGCAGGACAATCCCAAATCTTAAAATATTTAAGACTTGGATTCCTTTCAGTCCATATCTTATAGGGAGTGGAGGGAATGACTTTAGATGGAACTCTATTCAATATATGAGCAGCAATATGTAGAGGATAGTCCTAAAGATATTCAAGAAGATCGATGATGAGCAGCTCATCATCGATCGAATCATATCTAATAAAATTTAATTTCTCCCATCTAAGACTTGAATTCCTTTCATTATACTGCGTGACTTTAAATAATTCAGAAATTCACTGGCTATGTATTCATTGCCTCGATCTGATCGAAGGCATTTGACATACATACCGGTTTGTTTCTCTACTTCAAGTTTAAATTTTTTAAACTTTTCAAAAGTTTCAGACTTGTGTCTCATAAGAAACACATAATTATATCGTGACAAATCATCAATGAAAGTTATGAAGTATTGAAATCTACCCATAGCAGTGTGATTTATTGGACTACATACATCACTATGTATAAGTTTCAATAAACCAATGGCACGGTATCTAACATTAATAAAATGAGATTTGGTCATTTTTTTTTCTTGAATATATGATTTACAAACTGGATAAGGTTTTATGGTCAAATTAGATATTCGACCATCCTTAACTAGACAGGATAGACGTCTAATACCTATATGACCTAATCTCATATTGCACAATTCTGTTTCATTTAAAATTTTCGAACTACTTACTGTGTTTACCTGTATATATCATGACATTTTATGTTGTATTAAATACATAATGACCATCAATTAACTGACAATCAGCTATCAAAACATTATATATATCATATAAACATAAGAAACGATTCCGTACATACATATGATAACCCTTACTATCAAGAACAGGAAGGGATACTATTTATCTTGAAATACAGGGTACAAAAAGACAGTTATACAACACTATAGTTCTATTATATGTGAGATGTAAATCAAAATGTTCCACAGCCTCGACCTGAAGGAAATCTTTATTTTCAACACGAAGCTAAATCTCTCCCGGTTGAAACAGTCTAACTTTCCTCAGACCTTGTAACATATTGTAGATGTGAGAAAGAGAAGCAGTATCCAATACCATGTCAGAATTTGTATTATATGGTAAAGAAATGTCAATAATAGGTAAGCCTATACCTGAGGGAGTCTTTTTTACTGAGGCAATGTATTTCTGGCAATTTCTATTCCACTGTCCTTCCTCATCACAGTGGAAATATTTTCCTTTATCTTTCTTTTATAGTTTGGATATGGGTCGTCTTTGAGGACCAATCTTGGGTGTCTATCTCACCTTCTTTTTCTTATTTCCTTTAGGCTTCCAGAAGACTCAGGAGCAAAAGATAAAACATCTTAAATAAAGAAGGATGATCCCACCTTATTTATGTCATCTTCTGCTGTGTTTAATATATTATGAAGTTCAGCATAAGTAAAGGTCATTGCTTGCATATTAAAGTTCATTATGAACTGTCTAAAAGACCTTGAAAGTGACTGGAGAATTAAACTATTTCCAAAATATTTATTCAACGTAATGTCAATCATCTCCAAACTCACGATTATAAAAATTATATTGAGGACATGGAGATTCATTGGACTGTCATAAAAAAGTATACACTGAAAAGGTGATTTGGCAACCCTATATGACTCAACCTGAGGACGGTCGCTAAACAGCTCCTTCAGATAGAGCATAATGCTAAAACCATCACCTATATGAGCATGCTTTCTTTGTAAACCGGTAGACATAGAGGTAAGGACGTAAGATTTAACTTTTAAATCATCATCCAACCATTTCTGATAAGTCACCCTCTCCTCTGGGGTGGCTTCATCAGAAATTCCTGTAGGCATACGCTGATCTATCACATATCCAAGTTTTTTAGAATCAAGAATAATTATCAGATTCATCAACCAGTCTTTATAGTTTTCTGTGCTTTTAAGTTGGTTTGCATCCAATATGCATGCCAACAGATTAAATGAGGCTATTTTATCTTCACAAGAGAAAATAAGATATATTAGCGAAAAATAAATATTTTAATTGCTAATTTTTGTTTTAGATTAAAGATTTAATCAAATTATGCATTTTTAAATCTAAAACACCCTTCTATTGCTTTACATAATCCTCTAAATCTCTCAAAAGGGAACATGACAAATTTAAACTCTTTAAATTGTACAGCAAGAAGTAGATCTATTTGGCATTTTACTCAGACCTCACGTTTTAGTAATATTGGCCATTGTAAAATCTAAAAGGTAGACAACTATTTGGCACACACTTTTTTTTGCTTCTTTCTTCTTCTTCTCTATTTCTCTGCTCTTTCTCTCAGCCAAAATGGCCAACACACTCCAAACTCATCTCTTTCTCTCTCTTTATATATATATATATATGTATATCTAATATATATAAAATAATAATATATAATATTATATATAATATAAAATATATAATAATAATAATATAATATTAATAATGGGTGACAACTATTTGGCACCCAAAATATAATATTAATATATATATCTAATATATATAAAATAATAATATAATGTATTATATAATATAATATTAATAATGGGTGCCACCTATTTGGCACCCAAAATATAATATTAATATATATAATAAAATAAAATATAATATAATAAAATAATATAATATAAAATAGATATATTTTTATTATTTAATAATTAAATAATCAAAGTGTGAAATGATCATTTTGCCCATCATGAATAGTTACCATGTATATCTTTAGTGGGTCCTACCAAATCCCGCATTTAGGTAAACTCAATCGAGGGTCCACAATGTGCCATGTGTCATTGTACAATTAGTAAATAATAATTATTAACTAATTATTGTATTTAACACTTAAATATAGACACGCACGCATTCTTATAGTAGTGTTGAATATTGCTGGATTAAATATTTTAATCTAGCACGCTGCCCTAGTGCACAACGCGTATACTCCATATCGCGAGACTCTCCAGGTCTTACGCCAGATTCGTCAAATGGAACTATTCTATGAGTCCGTGAGCAATGCCCCACGCACACGTCACGAATATACAGATCAACGCGTTCAACCATGCAAGCTGAAATACAACGCATACGTATAGTCCTTCCGTCATGATATCCTGGATGTACGGGGATATAGATTATCACCGTCAAATCCCCTAGTGCTCATCCATTTCTTATCTCCAGACTTGTCTCTCACTAAACAATATGTGCAAACTCCTTTGCCATATTGTTCTACCCTGACGAAACTCTTTCTCGGGATTAATGCTTGTGGCCACAAGACTTTATGAGATACAGTCTCGAAGCATCTGGATATCTAACTCCCTATGCAAGCTGACAGATCCCATATATGTATTCACCGGACTTTATAAGTATCAGACCATACCCAGCGACACCCAGCGGTCACACCATGAAAGGTCTATGAAATGCGTGGAACAAAAGTATGATGGATCACTTATAAGCCCACTGTGGCACTCAGGTCAAAGGACCACGTGTACTACTTAACTCGAGATGACCCTCCATTAATGGCTTACATAGGGTGTTTATTGAAGGCCCCCGTGAGTCTGTCCCATATCCAGTCCTAACTGGATACTCATATGTCAATATGAGCTCTAAGCTCATGGTCAGTTAGGAACGACCATCTATACCCTATAGGTATGACATATGCTGATCTATATTTAAAGGTATCCACCGATAAACCCGCATCGGCAGAAATAGATCAGGGATAATTATTCGAGAACATACTTACTCAACTAGCATTTTTTGGCACCCGATTGCAACTCTTGTAACTATACAGTTACTAGTATATTCTCAAGTCTATGTCCCATTACAGACAATGCTCCAACTCTTGGATCTGCTGAGTATTATAACCAACTAACACTTAACTGTGCTAACATTTAAATTTATATCTCTCAGAGTGGCTAACTGTAGGCCCTTATTTAAACTCCTTTAGATCTGATCTGAACTTCTTCAGATCATACAATGTTTGTAACGTTACATTGCATAATACCATATTAATAGGTATTAGTGATTTAATGAGAATGTACACTTATATAAATACACAAGTATATGTACATTCAGGGATGACATGTAAGCACCAACCCTAACAATATTTGCTTCATCTCATGTTTAACCGGCATAGTCCAAATCACACCGACTAAATCCATCGCGCTTTAGCAATATTGGAAAAGATCGATATCACCTGACTAATACCGTATTGACAAGATGGATTAACATGTAACATTATCTCATAATTGTATACTATTTTATCTGATTAAGAGAGATTACTTAATTCTATCCTCATCTCATAAGGCTATAGTTCGTAATCACACATTTATTTTTGTGAAAATATAACTAACCCCACCAATAGGGCTCCCATTATGGTTACTAGCACAAACAAATGACTCACAATATATATCTCATTTATAACAATTATAAATTGTAAAAAATAAATCATTTGTTTTTAAATTCTTAAAATAAATATTTGGAGTAACTGGCGTAATTACAGCTTTTATAGGTTCTAGGAACTATGACATTGAAGGCCTAGCCTCCGGTGTCACAGAACTAACCTAAACTTATTGTAGTGCTAAGGCCTCTACCCTAGTGCCACGACACTTAGCCTATAGCGCTATGGCATCCCTTTCAACTAAGTCTTGATTATGAAAAAATTTCAACACTTGAAACATATAATTGATAGCATCGGGATATCCAATTACGCCACGTACACTCTAATACAAGAATAAACAACACATAACACAGCGCTATGATACCAATTTTATTGGTGTTCTGTGCGTGTGCACCGTGCTACGAGTGAATGTGTGCATTTAAAAAATTTAAAATAATAACATGTAATACATACTATGCAACGGAATTAAAATACACATGATTATATTCTCATTATACTAATGAGATTGAAAACTTACTCTTGAAGTGTGCTTGTAAATAAGTCTAGTTGTGGGCGTGGTAGGCTTCTTTAAACAAGACTGGTAGCTTTTCCTTTTTGGAAACATGTTGAAGCAACGCTTGCTTCAAATTCAATTTTCATCTCTCGGATAATTTTGGTATTAAGGTTAATATTTAAGCTCTCAAAACTGAAGTAACTATTTTCTTCATTCTTTTCTCTCGTACTTTACAAATAAAAAGAGGCAAGCTTTTATTACATCCTTTACTGCCCACTCAACCAATTACGAGCTAATTGGTGGCAAGGTGCTAAAACTAAAATGGCTGAATAAAAGCTAAATTAGTGGCCATTAGCTTTGTCAATTACCGCCAACACCTACATAAAAAAAACATGACAAATCATGCTTTAAAGGCTTATTTAAATGTTGGCAGTACATGCTTAGAAAAAGTATGATAAATTAATTGTTTCATAAGCTTATCAATCGTTGCCACCTGTTGCTATATATCAAATGAATGACCGAATTGTATTGTTGCCAAAGTGAACTTTGGCTTAAAAAAAACTTTAGTAGCACTTGTTTAATTTTAATATAAATTATTCATTTAGCCAACAATTTGTTTCATTTATTTTTGATCGAATTCAAAAAAGTTTGATTTATTTTTATTTATATATAATGAAACAACATTATATTTATCAAAGTCTAATGCCCATATAAATTATTAACACAATTGAAAGCATACACATAGTAGATTAAAGTGTCAAGTTTTACTTGACACAATCCTAAGTTTAACATTTAAACCTTAGCTACTCTCCGAGAAATTCTGAAATAAATAAATGGACAATTGATTTAATTTAAATAAAACAATAATTGTTTCATTTAAATGGTAGCTATATCTACCAATGCCAAATTTAGTACCCATATAAATTATTGGTATAATTTGAGGCATATACTAGGTAGGGTTAAGTCTTACTTGACACAGTTTTAGGTTTAACACTTAAACCTTAGCTACTCTCCGAGAGACCCTGAAATAAATAAATGGCCAATTGATTTAATTTAAATAAAACAACAATTGTTTTATTTAAATGGTAGCCATATCCACTAATGCCAAATTTAGTACCCATACAAATTATTGGCACAATTTTAAGTATAATGGATCACTCACAAGCCCACCATAGTGCACAGGTCAATGGACAACGAAAACTACTCAATTTGAGAAAACCCTCAATTGACGGTTTTATGGGATATCCATTGGAGGTCTTCATTGATTCTTGTTCAGTATCCAGTCCTTACTGAATACCTGTATATCTATACAAACTTCAACTAAACTTATGGTATGCTAAGATTAATCATCTGGACAATCTAGATATAGATATAGATATACACTGATCTATATTAATCAGTTCCACTCGACAGATCTTATGTTAGTGGAAATAGATCAGGAACATATAATTCGAGAACATACTTGCACAATGACATTTGCTTGCAACTATTTGTAACTGTGTCATATGTAGTATATTCCCAAGTTTTCGTTCTATTTCAGATAAGGTTCTAATTCTTTAGACCTGATTTGAACTCTTTTAGATCAATACAATATCCAAAATGTTACAAGCATCTTACTTTAATAAAGTAATTAGTGATTTAATGAAATATTTATTTATTGTAAATATGAAATTACAATATTCATACAATATTGGAATGGCTAATGAGCAAAAATCTCAACACAGTGCGTATTACGATGGAAATCGATGCCACATCAGCGTAAGCCATATCGTGCTGTTGAACAACAAGCACAGAAGACAGGACACCTTGCCCTGATGAGGCCAATGTGTCTTCAATTTGCCCTAATTTCATGTGCTCTGCCTGATGGTCTGCCAATTTTGCCACCATTGTTAATGGGAATCTTCATTTGTCCATAACTATAAGATTATAATCACCACTCCGCCCAAGCTGTAACATCCTTTCAACAATGTTGGTAGTAGCTTTTTGGATGTACTCTGCTATTCCATTCCACTTGCCCATAAATTCACTCATTGCTATCTCATTTAGCTCCTGAATATTTTTTCAAACAACTTGTATTTGTTACTTACATGAATCAATAATGGACAAGTAACATGCCTCCGCGCCTACACTATTTATTTATCTCAAATAGTGCAAGTACATATTTTAAAAGGTGTGAACACCTAAGAAAGACATTCGTTAGAAATTGATGATTCAAAATTAAAGACGAGTTTTAATTTTGAGTTGGAGACTAATGAAGAGTTAGTAAGAAGTTTAGTACATAAAGGTGGTGCTACGAAAAAGCACAATGAAAAGTCAAAAGTAAGAAACTATTTACGTGATGGATATTGTTCATGCGGCAACTTATGACTATTTCATGTTTTAGTTCAATTGACTTTTTTAATTAGAATTTGGACTCTTATTCTAATTAGATTTAGGGTTTTTAGAGTTAGTATTAACACTATATAAACCCTTTGAACTCCTTATAATTGACATCAAGCATCAAAACCACATATATTGGTGTGTACTTTCTTTCGTGTGATTAATGTTTTTTCCTTTTTATGTGATCTTTACTTTTCTTGGTTGTTTGAGAGTGAACGACTTTCACAAGGCACGAAAGATTTCTTGGGCCTATACTAAAAATCCACACTAATCTGGTATCAAAGCCTAAATTTGGTTTAACCATGGCTACTCTCATATAAGAAGTAGAGAAGTTTAGTAGGTAATATATAAAAGGTGAATGTGATGATTCTACTAGGGAGTCAAGGGTTGGACTCAGCCCTTGAGGAAACTCAAGCAACAACCAATAAAGAAAGAAACTAGTAAAATCTAATGGCTTAGATGAATAAACCATTTAGAAAAGAGTTTATAGTATAATAGTACTACTCTTGAGTGGCGAAGTTCTAAGGGAGGTGCCTGGAAAGAAGATGACAATGAGTCTTTGAAAGAAGCTGGACGCATTATATATGATGAAGTCCTTGGCGAATTATTTACTTGTGAAGAAGAGGTTATATCAGTTGGCTGTGCTAAGAGAACTTCCATGAGTGACCATATTGATGTCTTTAACAAGATTGTCATTGATCTTGAAACAATAGATATCAAAATCAAGGATAAAGACAAGGCCGTTATTTTACTGTGCTATCTTCCTCCAAGTTATGATTGTGGATATACTCATGTATGGTAGAGAGACTTTAACAGTTAGTGATGTCAAAGCCTCATTGAACTTTAAAGAAAATGGACAAAAATCAGAATTTGAGAGTGCAATAAGATTCGTTGCAAGAGAAGGAGATGGTAAAAGAAATCAATTGGGTAGATCTAATAAGTGCTATTTATGTAGTAAGGAGGGGAATTTGAAGAGAGATTTCCCAAAAAGAAAGGCAACGAAAGGAGGAGGAACTGCAATAGTCTGTAATGAAAACTTTGAAATTGTGGAGTTATTAATAGCTTATGGTGAGAAGTATGCTAGTAGATAGATACTTGATTTTGGGTGTAGTTATCATATGTATCTGAGATTTACCAACTACAAATCCATTAGGGGAAAGAAAATATTAATGGGAAATTACATGACTTGTAGGGTCATGAGGATTGGTAGTGTTAAGGTGAAGATGCATGATAAGAAGATTAGAGAGTTATATGAGGTTAGGCATGTTTTTAGAGTTAGGTGGAATTTGATATCCATAAGAATATTAGATTAAGAGGGATATATATTTACATAAAAAAGAATACTAAAGATAAGGAAATGATCTATAATGATGAGAGGTGAGAAGCACAAAAGACTATATGTGCTTGATGGTAATGTTGTTGGGTCTCTGCTATAACTTAAATATTGTTTTACCTAAGTATAGGTTGTCTTAATTATAGTATTTACTCGTGAGTTCGAGTGTCGTATCTACAGGGAGTGATCACCAAGAGCAAATGTTACTTTTGTCAATGTTTAAAAGTAATGAAGTCTTGTACCCAAAGATGAAGAATAATGGTTGATTTTAAAAGAAAAGATTACCAAGTGTAAATTAAGAAATCAATTTAAAAGAACACTAAGGCATTAGAGATCAATACTTACTTGGGTTATAGTAGAGTTCTTTTGATCTTTTTACTCACTTGAAAAATGATTTCAATTGATGAAAAACATCATTTGTAAAAGAAAATATATTATTGATATGTAGAAGATCTTTTCAAGCATTCTTGGTGTCTTTAGTCTACAAAGAATCAAAGCTTCAAACAAACCAAAACAAATTTAAAAAATGATAAATCAAATCACTTGAAAACAAATATGAAATACAAGAGTAGGATCAAAGTGACAAAGCTATACCTCCATTAAGTGTTTCACTCCTAACCTTAGCTAGGAATTAGAACAACATAACTTGAAAATAGAATGAAAATAAAAAATGAACTAAAAATTACAAAATGATGGAAGATATCCCCCATTCAACCAAGAGAGTCCTTAAATAGGCAAATTTATGGGCACTATTCAACATTTTGACTACCAGACTTTCTACTGAATTTATAACAATCGTTTTACTAGTAAGATGGATGAATAGGACTTTCTGATGAACTAACACTTTATAGGTGATTGAAATATATTTCTATGGCTTCTTGAATCATGTCAATTGGATTCTTATTTGGTGAGATACAATCCAAATACTAAAGTCTGCTCGGACTGGGCCTGCATTATAGATGGGTCCTCTTCAAAGCCATTTTCCACCCTCTAAACGTTCAAATTAAAAATTATTTGTGAAATCCGATTTTGTTGTAAATGTAATCAGATTTCTATAGGTTTAAGAATTATTTTAATTGGATTTCTAGGTAGAAAGTTATAGTCAACTTATCAAACCTATATTAAAATAGATAAAAAAAGTTAATTAGATATAATATCAAAAATATGCTCAAATTAGGGAGATTAATAACACTAATGATGTAAATTGATGCTAAAAAATCCTTATCCGATGTTTAATTTTAAGTGTTCATCAGTCTCAACATGGAGTTGTTGAGTCTTAATATAGAGTTGTTGTGAGGATGTTTACCAAGGGGCAACATTGGAGTTTTGCTTACTATAGTGATAGGGGTAAAAAAGGAATACATGGGAAGGAAACTAGGTGTTGTGATGGTGTTAAGAGTAGTACTGGAGATTATAAAGAGAAGGTATCCAAGGGAAAGTGCATTCATATATTTGGAGATCAAAGTCACGAGCTCAAAAGGAGTTAAGTCTGGATAGAGACTTAACTTGTGTTAATTATAAGTGATAGAGCGTTAGAGTGGATGCATGGATTCTAGGTGATAGAGCAATAGAGTGGATGAATATTGGGAGATTTTGAATCAAGAGAGGTTTATCAAAAATTGGTGATTCAAAATCAAGGATGAGTTTTTATTTGAATTGGAGGCTAATAAAAAATCAACAAAAAATCTAGTATGTGAAGGTCATAGTAGGAAGGAGTAAAACAAAAAGGTAAAAGTAAGGAACTGTTTACGGGACAATTTGTGGGTATTTCTTATTTTGGCTCAATTGACTTCTTTAAGTGGGATTTGGACTCTTACAAGTAAAGACTCTTATTCTAACTAAGTTTAGAATTTTAGGGTTAATATTAATACTATATAAACCCTTACAACTCTTTGTAATTGACATCAAGCATCAAAAGCAATAAGAGAGAGAATAAGGAGCTTAAGGCATACTTGAGTAATTTGAGTGCATAAGAAAGTATGGTATAAATCCTTAGGGCTCTTGAGTATTTAGGTATTCATTGTAATCTTTTGTAGGGTTCTTTGGGAACAAAAGAACTGAATTAATAAAGAATCTAGTCTCATTGATCCACTATTGACTTCGGCGATTTTCTCGAACCATGTATATTAGTGTGTACTTTCTTTGGTATATGATTGAATTTTCTCATTCTTGTGTGAACTTTACTTTCTTAGTTGTTTAAGAGTGAACGACTTTCATAAGACGTGAAGGATTTCTTGGACGTATACCAAAAATCTGTAACATCTGAAATTTATTTTATACATAAAAGATTAGCATATGAGCAAACTTGCCTTTTCTTGTTCTCGATTCATTTTGGCAGTAGAAAAGCTATAATTCTTTTCATTGCACCTAGTTGGTGTAGGCTGTAAATATAACACTATCACTCTGCAGTCCCTCTTTATAAGCAAATCTAATAATGCTCACTTTAACCATTGGGTGTTTAGATATCATGCCACCTAACTCCAGATCATTACGGTCATCAGGCTCACTGAAGAATATGAATCCTTTGTGCCACTATCAAATTTTACATGATCTCTTTGGAGGTCTCTTTATTATGGAGAATTGTAAGTTGAAGCAGTATCTTAATTTAGAGTAGAGATGAGAAACTAAAAGAAAATAAATGATAACTGATTTTACGTGGAAAACTCTTAAACTAATTGAGGTAAAAACCACGAGGCAAGTATAGGAGAATTTCACTATGAAAAATGGGATTACAAACTCTCTCTAATTACAAGGAGAGAACAATTTTCACTATCTTGAAATTAAGAGATACACCTCAACCTCACATTTTTCTCTTAACAAATAAGGAGAAACTAAATAATTTTAATATGAGATTGAATTAAAAAACAAGAGATGATTAGATGTGGTATGATTATGGAATTTTTTAGGGATGATGGAAATGGTGGAGAGGTGCCTCTATTTATAGGGAACCTCTTTTAATTGTTAACTACCACCAACCTTCTACTTTACTTATTTCTTCTTTTCAACTTTTATCTACCAACAACTACCAATACCATTTAACAACTACCAACATTTCTCATACTTGGAGACTTGATTAAAATAATTACGTCTCTATATTCTTTCACTTACAATTGTCATCTCTATGCTACTTATGTTTCTGCTAGGCCATATGAGGATCTACATCATATGAACTTATCAGTGTTGATAAGTTCAGTTAATACATCTGCTAGGTTCTCTTTGGTGTGAATCTTTTTCATATTCATGCTTCTACTTTTTATCACTTCACGATCAAAGTGATATTGAACTCTGACTGTAACAATACAGGGGAATCTTCTCTTGATTATACTTGAGCTTCTCTAAGAGTCTTTTTATCCAAATTACTTTTTTATAAGCTTGTGTAGCTGTCATATACTCAGCTTATATTGTTGATAGACCACAACAATCTGAAGTTTGGAGACCTAGCTAATAGGTCATTCTACAATTATAAACACATAGTCTGTAGTGGATTTTCTTTTATCAAGATCACCTGTAAAATCTAAATCAATATATCATCTGATAGTGATTTCTGATCCTTCATAACATAATGCAGCATCTGAGGTACCCTTAATATATCTCAGGATCTTTTTAACAGTACTTCAATGGTCTTTAATAGTAATATATCTCAGGATCTTTTTAACAGTACTCCAATGCTCTTTACCAGGATTACTCATGAATTTACTAACCACTCTCACTGCTTGTGCAACGTCTAGTCTCGTATAAATTATGTCAAATATTAAGCTTCCCACTGTTGTGCACTCGAGACATCTCCTTTATCTCTGCTTCATTGCTAGGACGCATACAATAACTTGAAATTGATAAGAAGTGGGGTAGAAATTGGCTTATAATCTTACATATTAAAACGTCACAAGATCTTCTTCAAATAGGTCTTCTGTGAAATCTAAATCTTTCTATTACTTCTGTCTCGGTGAATTTGCATCTCTAGAATCTTGTTTGCTGGTCCTAAATCTTTCATGTTAAATTTTCTAGTCATTTGAGTCTTTAACTTTGTTACTTGATCTTTGTTGGAGCCTGCTACCAACATGTCATCAACATACAACAATAAGATAATGAACTCTTTATCACCAAACTTCTTGAAATATGCACAAGGGTCTGCATTTAGTCTATTGTATCCAATACTTAATATAAAGTAATCAAATCTTTTATACTAATACCTTGGCGCTTGTTTAAGACTATATAGAGATTTGTTCAACTTGTAAACCAAGTTCTTTTTTTTTTTTGCTTTTGCAAAACCTTCTGATTGGAGCATATAAATTTCTTCTTTAAGGTCACCATGAAGAAAAATTATTTTTACATCTAACTGTTCTAGATATAAATCAAATATAGCACACATAGCAAGGACTATTTGAATAGTATTGCATCTAACAACTAGTGAAAAGATCTCATTGAAATTAATACATTCTTTTTGAGTATATCCTTTTACCACCAATCTTGCACGATACCACTTTACTTGATCATTACTATGTCTCTTGATTTTTGTAGACCCATTTGTTGCCATTGGCCTTCCTTCCATGCGGTAGTGGTACAAGATCCTATTTTCTATTCTTATAAAGAGCTTCAATTTCTTCTTGCCTTACTACCATCTATAAAGATGCATCCGAACTATTCATTGTTTCTTGAAAAGTCGATGGCTCTCCTTCCTCCGTTAGAAGACAGTATGAAACATTACCTTCTATATGATAATTTGAATACCAAATTGGTGTTGATCTTACCCAATTTGATAGTCTAAAAGGTGGCTCATCTATCTTAACTGGTTCTTATTCATCGTGCTCTGGTGTTTCTTCAGAAATTTCTTCTTCTTCTAGCTCTTCCTTTACTTGCATTGTGGTAGTTTCTATTTTATCCTTTGTTGTGCCATCATTTTCTTTCTTTTGCAGCTTATCTTCTGTAAATATGATATCTTTGCTGATAATTGCCTTATAGGCAGTGGGATCCCACAGGCGATACCCATTTACTCCATCAGCATACCCTAAGAATATACATTTTCTAGATTTTGGATTAGTTTTGTGACTTCTTAGGTGTTGTACCTCACGTACACAAGACTTTTAAATGTCTATAAATTAGAATAATCAACTGGCTTACCAATTCACATCTATATTGGTGTCTTCAGATCATTGCTATTGATGGAGACTGATTGATCACATAACAGACGGTATTGACTGCTTCTACCCAGAATAATTTAGCTAGACTCGCAGTCTTTAACATAGCTTTAGTTCTTTCAAGTAAAGTTATATTTATCCACTCTGCTACTTCATTTTATTGGGGAGTGTATCTGTTGTGAATTGTCTTTTGATGTTTTCTTGTTTGCAAAATGCATCAAATTCCTTGCCAGTATATTATCCTCTATTGTCAGTCCTTAAAGATTTGATCTTCATCTCAGTTTTAAGTTCTACCCGTGCTTTGAAGACTTTGAATATAGAAAACACATCTACCTTTCTTCTGATTAGATAAACCCAACATCTCTTGGAGAAGGCATCAATGAATGACACAAAATATTTTGCTCCTCCCAAAGATGTGATCAGTGCTTGCCAAACATCAGAATGAATTAAGTCTAAGATGTCATTACTTTTAGCTGTTGATGTGCTAAACTTCAATCTATGATGCTTACTTATAGCACAATGCTCACAAAAAAGGTAAAGCAATATTTTCAAACCTCATTCTGACATATGACCAAGTCTTTGGTGCTATAACATCGTTATCCCTTCTATAGAACTAGCTGATGCAACAGATGCTTCTGCCTTTGAATATGTTTCATCTAAAAGCATGTATAAATTAGCAGCTATCTTTTCTACCTTCATTACCACGAGTGTGCCTCTGACAATCTTCATGATCCTATTTTGTATATGGGTTTTGCATCCAAACTCATCTAATTGTTCTAAAGACAATAGATTTTTCTTCAAGTCTTTTACATGCCGTACCTCTTGGATTTAAAAACCGTTCCATTGTACATCTTCAACTTGATGATGCCAATACCAATAATCTCCAAGGCATGATCATCACTCATGTATATAGATCCTCTAGAGATGGGTTTATAATTGTGAAACCAATCTCAATGAGAGGTCATATGCCATATTGCTCTCGAATCCATTATCCAAACATCAATGAGCTTCTTTCTATCTTTGGAAATAGTTGTTGCCTCGTTGTAGAGGATGTTACTATCATCAGAAGTACTTGTAACACAACCATGAGATTTTGGTGGCTTAATGGTATTCTCTACACTTTTCCTATATCGACACTTACTTTTAAAATGCCATTTCTTGCCACAGTTGTAACACTTGATATTTTTTTTACTTATTGACTTTGATCTTCCTTATCTATGACTCCCACTAGAGCTATATTCCAGTGACCTGCATCTAGTCATCGGTAAAGCCTCTACTTGCTACGAACTAATTGCTCTATCTTCCTTATTTTTAAATCTGTTTTCTTCTTTATGAACAAAGGTGTAATATCTTCGAAAACTAGATAGTCCGTCAGAAAGTTATTGGTTAAGCTGATGATTAGATGGTTATATGAATCTAAAAGACTTTAGAGTGGAATCTCGACACGTTCATTTTGCTCAATATTATAACACAATGAAGAAAGTTGAAAAAATAAAATATTGAGAGTGTTGATATGATTAGTTACTATAGTGGATTCTGACATCCGAAGGGTGTGGAGTCTTTTTTTAACAAGATCTTGTTGTAAAGAGACTTTGCCTCGTACAAAGTTGTCAGAGTATCCCATATCTCATTTGCTATCTGTTTCTCTGCTATATTTGATAGAACTTTATCTACTAATCCTAGATGCAAATTGGCAATAGCATCTCCATTTATCTCTTCCCATTTTTCATTAGTTATATTTGTTGGTTTGTAACCAATTGCCGCCAGATAAGGATCCTAACTTAAGATTGCCATCATTCTTATCTTCCACATCGAGAAATTATTTCTGTTAAACTTCTCTATCTTGTACTTTGCTGTTATCTTGATTAACTATGATCTGCTTTCCACTCGAACCAGTTCTTACTATTTCACTGTGAACAATACTGTATACTTAAACAGTATTGAATATATAAATAGTACTGTATGTATAAATAGTTACACACCTATAAAAAGTATCTATGAACGATATACCCTTACCTGAAGGCTCTGAGGCTTTGATACCACTTGTTATGGATAATTGTCGGTTGAAGCAGTATTTTAATTTAGAGTAAAGATGAGAAACTAAAAGAAAATAAATGACAATAGATTTTATGTGAAAAATCCTCAAACTAATTAAAATAAAAATCATGGGGCAAGTATAGGAGAATTTCACTATGAAAAATGAGATTACAACCTCTCTTTAATTATAAGGAGAGAATAATTTTCACTATCTCTTGAAACTAAGAGACATACCTCAATCTCACATTTCTCTCTTAACAAATAAGGGAAAACTAAATAATTTAAATATGAGATTAAATTGAAATACAAGGAATGATTAGATGATGGAATAGCTATGAAATTTTTTAAGGATGATGGAAATGGTGGAGATGTGCCTCTATTTATAGAGAGCTAAAACACCCATTTTAATTGCCAGCTACTATCAACCTCTTACTTCACTTATTTCTTCTTTCTAACTTCTATTTACCAACAACTACCAATACAAGAGATTATAGATGATCTGATGATTATGAGATTTTTGGGATGATTGAAATGGTGGAGAAGTGCCTCTATTTATAGGAAGCTAAAGCACCCCATTTAATTGCCAACTACCACTAACCTTATACTTCACTTATTTCTTCTTTCTAACTTTTATCTACCAACAACTACCGATACCATCTAACAACTACTAACACTCTTTTTCTGGAAGTAATTTATATATGTACATCTACATAGGCAGGGTAGATTGCCCTATCTAAGGGATTGGGTGTTTTTGATTATGAGGAACATTATTTGTGACTTATAAAATTCAAAATTTCTAGAATTGTAATAACCATTTCAATCATTTTTTATTCATGCATTGTTGTTTGCTTTAAGTTGATTTCTTTATAATAACCATTTATTTTCTCAATCGCATTTTCATGTGAATTATTGGTATTATCAGAATATAATGTACTTACCACTAGCAATAAGTTAAGAATATTAGTCAAAGGGGATAAAATAAAAACCTGCCTTTAGTCTTTTGGTTCGTAGGGTTCAGTATATGTTCATGTTACTTTGTAAGCGTACTTGCAAGAATGGTTATATTTATAAATGCATTGTTATGTAAATTTCAATATAATAAAAATCATCTATAATTTTTTATGCAAATTATATTGTGGAATTGAATGGTTGATAAATTAAAAAAAGAGTGACCGAGATTCTGGCATTATACTCCAATGATGCTAACAAAGAAATTTTACAAACCTCACAATCTTGTATTCCTTGAACATTTTCTGCCATACCTATTTAGAATTGGTTCATGCAAGAAGTTAAACATGAATACACGATAGATGACTAAGATGTAGTTGTTGGTGTTGGGATTTATGCTTACGTACCATCCTTTTTATGTATACAAATTTGCTTTATCTTTATACTATTATCATTTCATTAAATCGCTAATTATATTTTACATATAGTAAGATACTTGTAACATTTTAGATATTGTATGATCTAAAAAAGTTCAGATCTGATATAAAAGAGTTTAGATCAGTGCTAAGAATTAGCAACGCTGAGAGTTATAAATGTTAGGAGTTATTAGGTTATAAGAGTTAGGGAAATCTAAAGAGTTAGATCCTCGTCTGTAAAGGGACAAAGACCTGAGAATATATTAGCAATGACATAGTTGCAAAGAGTTACAAATGGTGCTAGAAAATATTGTTATGCAATTATGTTCTCAAACACTACGTTCCTGATCTATCTTCACTGATGCAAGTCTATTAGTAAAGACCTTGTTATATATAGATCAGTGTATGTCTATATCTTGATGGTCCAGATGGTTAGTCTTAGCAGACAATGAGTTTAGTGGAAGCTCATATAGCAATACAGGTATTCAGTTAGGACTGAGTACTAAAAAGACTCATGAAGACCTTTAATAGATATCTCCTATAGCCATCAATGAAGGGTCTTCTTAAGTTAAATAGTATTCGTGGTCCTTTGACCTAAGCGTCACAGTGAGCTTGTGAATGATCCATCATACTTTGGTTCCACATATATTATAAACCTTTCATGGTTTGACCACTGGGTATTGTTGAGTATAGTTCGATGCTCATGGAGCCCGGTGTATGTAGATATGGATTCATCAGCTCATTTAGGTGAGTCATATATCTTAATATTCCAAGATTGTTTTTCAAAAAGTCTTATGGCCATAAGCAGTTATACCTAGGAAAAGGAGTTTTATCCTAGGGATAAATAATATTGCAAACGTATTTGTAGATATTATTTGTTGAAATATAAATCTAGAGACAGGTTTATAGTCAAGCATATGGAGATTTGACGGTGTTGATCTATATCTCCGCTCTTCTAGGATATCCATGATGGAGGGATTATACAAATATATAACAACCTCAACTTGTATGGTTTAACACGCCATTTTGTAATATCCGTAACATGTGTGTGAGACATTGTTCACGGACATATGGACAAGTTCCATATGACAACCAAACGTGGACTTAGAGAGTCTCACAATATAAAGTGTACTTGTTGTGCACTAGGGCAGCATATTGGATCAAACAGTTCGGTCCAAGAAATTTCAGCAAACCAAAAATATATTTCAAGGGTTCCTTAGGATGTATATTTGTCAAGACTTAAATGTTAAGTACATCACATAATTGATTGAAAAGAATTGTTAACCAATAGGATGTTGACACATGGAACAATATTGTGCATAATTTGTTTTTACCTTAAAATTACTGATTTACCTTATTGGTAAAAAAAAGTGAGGTAAAAATTATTGGGTGTTGATTATTCTAGGTGCTTGCATGTGAGATGTATTCATCATACAAAAAATATACATATCTCATACATATATGTGCACAACGGAAGATTAATACAATACAATATAATGAACACATGTAATACATATTTATTAAATGAAAAACGAGATTGAAAAATATAACCATGAAGCCTTTGGATTAATTTACTTGAAGTCCACCATAAAATGAATATTTGATCAATCCTAGCAATTAACAAGGGTGGGTTGATTGTCTAGAATAGCAGTATGTTAATCTAACATTTTGTTTAACTCTTAAACTTGATTCAAAGTTAAACTCTTTAACTTAGTTAAATTTATTTTTTTTTCTTTTATTCAACTCTTGAATAAAAACAAATTTAATTAATTTGTTTTATCTTATGTTCAACTCTTGAACAATTAAAACAAATCTATTTTAGTTAGTACAATTAGTAACCATTTATATATTTGTTTTATTGTTCTAACACTTAAAACACAAAACAAAGAATTCTAATTTCTCAAATTGAAATGGCTCCTAAAAATGCAAAATCTAAAAACTTAAAAGATATGAATTTTGAATTTCATTTCCCTTTATATACAAATGCATAAATTTTAAATTAATTTGAATTTCATTTGCATTAATTTAACTTAACCTAATCTTAGTTAACATTTAACCTTAGTTAGGTTAGTTTAACTTAACCCTTAAGTTAATAAATATTTAAATATTCTAACTATAGTTAACTAACTTAACCATGATTAGGTTAACCTTTACTTAACCATTAAGTAAGGTTAACTTAACTTTTAAGTAAGGTTAACTTAACTTAACCATATGGTTAACCTTTAACCATAGTTAAGTTAAATAATTTATTTAACAAATAAATAAATAAATATTTATTTTAATTATTTAACAATTAAATAATCATAAAGTGAAATTACTTTTATATCCTTACTAGGTTACCAAGTTAACCTAAAGTGGGTTCCACCATTTAACCATATACTTTAGTTAACTTAACCTTAGTAGTTTGCTGAATTATACTGTATCGAACCATTTAATACGGTAAACTGTCAAAGTGCTCAAAGAGTACATTTCATATTGGGACTCTCTAGGTCTACACCTGATTTGTCAAATGGAACTATTCCATTAATCCGTAGTCGATGCCCCACGCACACGTTACGAATATTACAAATTAGCATGTTAGACCATACAAGTTGAGGTTATAACATATATGTATAATCCTTCCATCATTTATACCCTGGATGTGCGAGGATATAGATCAGCAACGTCAAATCCCCATTTACTTATCCATTATCTTATCTCCAGATTCGTATCTCGATAAACAATATACGCAAACACTTTTGCTATATTGTTTAACCCTATGGAAAAGTCTTTTCTCGGGTTTATGCTTGTGGCCACAAGACTTTATGAAATACAATCTCGGAGCATCAGATATATAACTTACCTACGTAAGCTAACGGATCCCGTATCTACGCACACCAGACTCCATGAGCATCGGACCATACCCAGCGACACATAGCAGTCAGACTATGAAAGGTCTCTGACATATGTGGAACCAAAGCATGATGGGTCACTCACAAGACCACCGTGGCGCTCAGGTCAAAGGATTACGAATACTACTTAACTCGAGATGACCTTCTTTTGACGGCTTCATAGGATATCTATTGGGGTTCTCGTGAGTCTATTCAGTATCTAGTCCTGACTGGATACTCGTATGCCTATACAAGCTCTAAGCTCATAGTCAGCTAAGAACAACCATCTGAACCAGTCAGATATAGACATACACTAATCTATATTATGTGAATTCACCAATAGACCCGCATTAGTGATCATAGACCAGGAACATTATGTTTGAGACATACTTACATAATGATATTTCTTAGCACTTATTGTAACTCTTTACAACTATATCATTACAAGTATACTCTCAGGTCTTTGTCCCATTATAGACAAGGTTCTAACTTTTTAGAGCTCGCTAACTCTTATAACCTGCTAACTCTTAACAATGTTAACTCTTAGTATTTATAACCCTCAACTTTGCTAACTATTAGTTCTGGTCTAAACTCCTTTAGACCAAATCTGAACTCTTTCAGATCAAACAGTGCTTGTAATGTTACAAGCATTATACCATATTAATGTGAGATTAACAATTTTTATTCGAAATGTTTATTGTATAAATATTAACAATTAATATTCATACAATATTGGAATGGCACGTAAGCATTAGCTCCAACAAAAATAATTATTCAAAAATAGTTTTTTGAATAATTAATGTAAAATTTATTTATTATTATTATTATAAATAGATAAACATTAATTATGACAAATGTATCATTTACCTAATAAGGGGCCTTGATTTTGGCAATTAATTACATAAAATAATTAAAGATATTCCAACATTAGGTAAAGGAATATTTGGTAGCCATTAATAAAATATATTTGATAAGATAATGCAATGAAATGACCAATAATGATTAATGGTTGGCCATGAAAAGCATTAGAAAATTGAAACAAAAATTGAATGAATGAAATTTCATTCATTAGATGTATGATAGGCAAAATGTGGAGAGGTAGAGAATAGAGAGATGTTTTTTTGGCTAAGTCTTTTTGTAAGTATTCGTGCAATTGGTGGTGTAGCAACAAAAAAGAACCAAATACATTCTATATATCTCATCTCTCATAAGTAACAAATACTAATAGATCAAAGTATTTTAAGAGTTCAAATATTTTGTTGCCAAAAATTTGTGGCTACTATTCTAGCTGCACAATTCCATTGGTTTGTAGTTGTAAACTATAATTGTGCAACAACACACTTTAAGGTGAGCTTAAGACTTGGAGATTAGAGTTCTTGAAGAATCAGAAAGCTACCTTCAATCCGAGCATGTTTATTTACTTGCAGTTTATTTAAATGATATTTATGAACATATATGAGATATATGTATTTGATTATGCCATATTGAATGTAATATGTATGTGATACTTACGTTGTGTGTATAATTTTTTAAAATTATACGTACACTCCACACATCACATACCCACTAACAAAGTGGTATCAGAACTTGTTAATTTGATGTGTGATGATTGATGTTGTTGAATATTTAACATGTTGATGTTGTATTGTTGAACAATATGATGATGTTTGAATTGGAACATGGTGATATTGAAAATTAAACATGGTTTTATTTCTTGAACATATTGATGTTTGGAATTGATTATATGATATTTGGACTTGATAAACATGAAACAATTGGGTGCCAAAACTTGAAAAAAATAATTTTCGGGTCACTAAGTGTAGTGACAGTGTCCAGTGCCGCAGTGCTAGCCCGTGAGTGTTGCAGCACCCATACACTGACTTGAGTGCCATGGCGCTAGGCCAAATTTTGGTAGGGCGCTACGGTGTCAAGTTCTGGGTACCGCAGCGCCCAACCCATTATTCATGGACGTTGCGGCGTCCGGTAGTGTTCCTAAAATTTTCTAATATTTGTAATGTTTTTGACTTATTTTGATATTGTATTATGCTTCTATAATTTTCATAACATAATTTGATCATTCATATACGCGGATAATCACAATGAGAGCTCTACTTTTGGGGGTTAGTTATGTTTGCGTAAAATTTAAATGAATGATCTAATTTAATCATTTTTATGAGATGAGAATGTGTTTAATAAATTTTTCTAAATCATATTAAATACTATTGTATTATGAGATAATATTATATTATAATCCGTCTTATCAATATTATGGGATAATATTGTATTATGAGATAATGTTATACTATGATCCGTGTTAGACAGGTCACTTCGATTTTTTCTCAAGATCGTTAAAGTGTGAAGGATTAATCGATGTGACTTGAGCTATGCTGGTGAACATGAGATGAGGCAAATATATGCCAAATATTACCCTAGATCACTAAAGTGTGCTCGTAATATCGATTATATATATTTGATGATTGATAAGTAAATTTGAAATACACTTATCCTAGATCGCTAAAGTGTGCAGATAAGATGTATTTAAGATCAGTAGTAAGAGTTGCATGAGATGCAATTGACAAAAGTTGTCTACCTTTTGAGTTTACAAAAGCCTAGATTGCTAAAATGTGTGGCTGAAGTACAATGCCAATGGGGTCCACTTCTCATTGTATAGTTTAAATAATCTTGAACTATCGTTTTCCCATTTGAGAGATTAAAGGGATTATGTAAAATAGTGGGAGGACATTTTTTTTAGATTAAAAATATATAAATGTTATACCTATGATCTAAAACGTTATATATTAGTGATTGAAATATTCTACTAACATCTTTTTTCTTTTGTTTTGTCAAGATCAAAAGCTTCAAGTAACCTACTAGTTCGCATCCTTGATACGCACCAACTTAAAGGTGTAGAAAATTATGTTGACTGGCTTATGAATCTTAGAATAGTTATGGATTCTGAGAAGTTTAGATATGTAATTGATCAACGCCTGCCCTGAATTATTTATAATGATGCTTCTCTGGAAGAAAAGAAGACATATAAAAAATGGTTGGATGATGATTTGAAGTCAAATCATACATCCTCCGCTTAATGTCTACGGAGTTCCAAAGGGAGCATGTCCACATGGACAGTGCTGGGAGCATAATGCTCCACCTAAAAGAGTTATTTGACGATCGGCCTTAAGTTACAATATATAGGGTTGCCAAATCTCTCTATCAAGCTAGACTATTCAAGGGCAGTCTAATGAATCCTTATATCCTCAAAATCATATCTCATATTGCGTGGTTGGAAACCATGGATATTTCACTGAGTAATATATTGGGGAACAGTTTGATTCTCCAATCACTTCCAAGGTTATATGTACAGTTCATTATGAACTTTAATATGTAAGGATTGACTCCTACTTATGCTGATCTACATAATATGCTAAAAACAGGTTAAGAGAACATGAACAAAGAAAGCACGACCCTCTATATTTAAGGTGCTTCATCTTCTACCCCGAAGACTTTAAAGAAGTTTAAAGGAAAGAATAAAAAGAAAGTAAAGATGCACCCATATCTACAATGATGCTAGTACTAGATGGATATTAGATACATCTTTTTCTTCTCATATCTACAATGTGTTGTAGGATCTAAAGGAAGTTAGATTGTTACAACATGGAGAAGTACAGCTTTGTGTTGGAAATGGAGATTTCCTATAGGTCGAGACTATTGGACATTTTAATTTACTTTTTTCATGTAATAAAATTGTTGTACTGAATAATTGTTATTATGTGCCAAACATTATCCAAAAAATTATTTTCATCCATGTATTGGACAGTGAGGGATATTATATGTATGTTCAGAACCGTTCCTTATGTTTGTATGATTTGGATAGTATTTTATCAGCTGAATGTCAGTTGATTAATGTCTATTATATATTAGATATAATAGAAAATGTCATAAATATATAGGTGAATACTAATAAAAACTCGAGAACTTTAAATGATATAGAATTATGGCATATGAGATTAGGTCATATAAGTGTGAGACGCCTAACCCGTTTGGTCAAAGATGGTCGGATACGTAATTTGACAATAGAACCTTTTTCAGTTTGTGAATCTTATATTCAAGAAAAAATGACCAAAGCTCCATTTACTAGTGTTGGACACTACACCACTGATTTATTGGAACTTATACATAGTAATGTATGTAGTCTAATGAATCATGCTGCAATGGGACAGTTTTGATACTTCGTTATCTTTATAGATGATTTATCAAGATTTGAATATGTGTTTCTAATAAAGCACAAGTCAAAATTTTTTAAAAGGTTCAAAGACTTTCGACTCGAAGTAGAGAAATAAACTAGAAAGTATATCAAGTACCTTTGATCAGATCAAGGTGGTGAATATATGAGCAGTAAATTTTTTGATTATTTAAAAGAAAATGGGATTCTCGCTCAATATAGTCTTTCAAGTACTCCACAACACAATGGTGTTTCGGAGAAGAGGAATCAAACTTTATTAGATATGGTCTGATCGATAATGAGTTTCATCAATTTCTCTGAATATCTATGGGGTTATACTTTAGAAACTGCTACTCATATATTGAATAGAGTTCTATCAAAAGTTGTTCCACATACTCCATATGAGATATAGACTAGAAGAAAATCGAGTCTTAAGTACATTAAGATTTGGGGTTGTCTTACTTACGTAAACATTATGCAACAAATAAACTTGCACCTAGAGGATACAAGTACAGGTTCATTGGGTATCCCAAGAATTCAATGGGATACCAATTCTATGATATAGAGAAACAAAACATGTTCATTTCTCGTATGCCACTTTTTTTATAAAAAGAGTTTCTTATAGATTGTAGAGATTGTAGAAAGATTGAACTAGATAGAATCAATCAAGATTTAAATGAATCCATGATAAAACCTCAAGCTTAATCAAGTGGAATACCTTTGACACACCCTCCATATAGGTCGGAGAGAATATCATGCCATCTGAAAGGTATGGTTCAATACTTAAAAGTGCTATTGATGTTTTCTTGGTTGAAGAAAAGAATCCTATGACTTATAAAGAGGTGATGTTAGACATCGATTCAGAAAAATGGTAAGAGGCCATAAAATCTGAAATTGACTCAATGCATCAAAATCAAGTCTGGGACTTGGTTGAGCTTTCTGAAGGAATTGTTTGTATTGGTTGTAAATGAATTTATAAGTGAAAGCATGGGCTGGATGGAAAAGTAGAGACTTTTAAAGCCTATCTGGTTGCGAAGGTTTATACTTAGCGATCTGGGATTGATTATGAGGAAACCTTCTCACCAGTAGCGATGCTTAAGTCAATTCGAATTTTATTTGCAAATTGCTGCATATGATGATTATGAAATTTGGAAAATGGATGTAAAAACAGAGTTTTTAAATAATATCTTGAAGAAGAGATCTATATAGAACAACTTAAAGGTTTTACATCCAGCCAAACTTTTGGTCTAGTATACAAACTGAAGAAATCTATTTATGGACTTAAGTAGGTTTTTTGAAGTTGGAATCTTCATTTTAATGAGGTAATCAGAGGATTTGGTTTCATCAAGAACAAAGAAGAATCATATGCTTATAAAAAGAGTAGTGTGAGCATGATAATCTTCTTGGTTCTCTGTGTGGATGACATACTAATTATCAAAAATGATATTGGTATGTTACAGTCAATCAAAAGCTACCTTAGTAAGAATTTCTCCATGAAAGATTTGGGAGAGGTTTCCTATATATTGGGTATAAAGATTTATAGAGATACAGCTAGGAGGCTTATAGGACTCTCTCAATCATCGTACATAGATAATGTCTTGGAAATGTATAATTTTAATAATTGTAAGACAGGTAATATACCTTTTAGATATGACATTCATATTTAGAGGAAGATGTGTCTTTAAAGTGAAAATGTGTCCTCAGAATAAAGACGAAAAGGTTAGAATGTCTAACATACCATATGCATCAACAATAAGAAGTTTGATGTATGCCATGATGTGTACAAGACCTGACATTAGTATGGCTGTATGTGTTACAAGCCGCTATCAGTTTGATCTATGCGAAGGCCATTGGATGGCTGTGAAACATGTCTTAAAATATCTTAAGGGTACTAAGTATAAGTTTATGATATATGGAGAAAATAACTTACAAGTTAGAGGATACACAGATTCAGACTTTCAATCTGATCCAGATGACAGAAATTCTATATCTGGATATATGTTCATTCTTAACAGTGTAGCAGTCAGTTGGAAAAGTAACAAACAGTCATCTACAGCTGATTTTATAACAAAGGAAGAATATATTATAACCTTAGAAGCAGTAAAAGAAGCAGTGTGGATATGTAAATTTATCGCTGAACTTAGAATAGTTCTAAGTTTAATAGATCTTATACCATTGTTTTGCACAACAACGAAGCCATTGCACAAGCCAAAGAGCCGAGAGCACATCAAAAGTCTAAGCATGTGGAAGGAAAATACTGTATCATTGGCTAGAAGAGATGTAATAGTTTGTAGAGTAGACTCTATGAATAATGTAACGGACCTACTTACCAAGGCCTTAACTCTAAAAATATTTGAAAGATATGTGGAGTCAATGGTCATTAGATACCATCGTGAATGACACTAAAGCAAGTGGGAGTTGTTGGAATTTGTGCTTACATGCCATCCCTTTTATGTATGAATATTTACTTTATATATATGGTAAGATATTTGTAATATTTTAGACATTGTATAATCTAAAAGAATTCATATATAGTCTAAAATAGTTTAGATTAGTATTAAGAATTAGCAATGCTAAGAGTTATAAATATTAAGTGTAATACACGTGTTGATAGATTGCATGTATTATGCTTAAGTGGCAAAAGAAGAATAAAATAATATAATAAAATTGTTTGGTAAATGGATTATTGGAAGAGGCACTAACACGTGGGGTATGGTGGAATTGTAAGGGAAAAAAGAAATAAAAAAATTAAGTTCAATGGCTTCGTTTTATTGGCTAAGTGGGCGCTGGGTGTAGAATATAAAGAAGCAATGATTTGCTTTATTTTGGTTAAGATGAGAAAAAGAATTAGAACAAAAAAGGAAAAGGAAAAGAAAGAAACCGAGACAGAAGGAAAAGAAAAAAAAACAAAAGAAGAGAAAGAGTGCCAAAAAAAAAAAAAGAGAGAATAAAAGGAAAATTTACAAGAAACGAGTTTGAGTAGTTATATTAGTACCCAATGATTTAGCGGGTAACAGTTTTACTATATTAGAATGAATGTGTTTCAATTTTTACAATACATATCAATACTAATAATATATTTTATTACCATTTGATTTAGGGATTATATTAGTAGTTGATAGACTTCAAGATCCAGATTTAGCTCAGGATTAATGTAATTTTATGAGTGGATAAATAAATATATATATAGTTTTCAATACAGCCGTTTATGATTTGATTATACGTTATCAGATTTACTTTATTCGTGATTTATTTTTAGATAGATAAATATTTATGTTAATTAGTATATTTATAAATATTTTAGAATTTATTATAATATAACTTATGATTACATTCAGTATAAAAAATATTTATTTCAGAATAATTATTCTTTCATAATAATATATAGTAGTAGTTTTTGAACCACCATATGTGTACTTTCCTCTTTAGTGTAGTTTGTTCTGCGCATGCGTTAGACTATTTTAGTTTACTCGTTACACTAGTTTAGTTTACTCTGCCCAAGCGACGCAGCATTCCGCTGGGTTAGACCAGCTCAGATCCCATGCTCTACCTGTGCGTGAATTACTCCTCCAGGTTAAACCAGTTTTTTTCCAGGTACAAGTTTGATGTGGTTTTCAATATATATGTAGTACATGTTTTTAGAGCTATATTACATATATTCAGCTTCAGAATAGATTTTATGATAGCTTACGCTTCCATATTTTTAGATTTTCATGATTTTCAACTTTAGCACAGATTTTTATGTAGCTCATGCTTTCAGTACAATTTTATTGATTTCTCAGCAACAGTTTGATGATCATTTTATATTAAAGAATCATCAGAAGCTACTATTTTACAATACATATAAAATATATAATATTTTCATATTATGTCTACTCACTGAGTCACAAGCTTACTATTTTTTCTATTTTTCCTTTATTGTTCCCAGGTTGTCTCTGGAATTCGTGTGGTATGATACAGTCTTCACATTTTGAGGTTGGTCAATGATACACATAGCTGCATAAGTTGTTATGTTTTGTATATGTAATGAGTAAAGAGTATAATGGTCATATGTCATGACAGGATTTGCCTCGATTCTCGAGGATGACTCAGATCTGGTCATGTCATTAAGCGTTAGCACTGACATATATATGAGAATATATTAGTAATGATATAGTTGTAAAAAGTTACAAATGGTGCTAAAAAATGTCGTTATGTAAGTATGTTCTCAAACACTATATTCCTGATCTGTCTTCGCTGATGCAGGTCTATTAATGAAAACTTTGTTATTTATAGATTATTGTATATCTATATCTAGATGGTCCTAATGGTTAGTCTTAGCAGACCATTAGTTTAGTTGAAGCTTATATAAAGATACAGGTATTCAGTTAGGATTAAGTACTGAACAGACTCACGAAGATCTCCAATAGACATCCCATATAGCCGTCAACAGAGGGTCTTCTCGAGTTGAGTAGTATTCGTGGTCCTTTGATCTGAGCATTACGGTGGGCTTGTGAGATCCGCCATACTTTAGTTCCACACATGTTAGAAACCTTTAATGGTTTGACCACTGGGTGTTCTGAGTATAGTCCGGTGCTTATGGAGCCCGGTGTATGTATATATAGATTCATCAGCTCATTTGAGTGAGTAATATATCTTAATATTCCAAGATTGTATTTCAAAACGTCTTATTCCAAAAGCAGTTATACCTAAGAAAAGGAGTTTTATCATAGGGATAAATAATATTGCAAAAGTGTTTGTAGATGTTATTTGTTGAAACATAAATCTAGAGACAAGTTTATAGTCAAGCATATGGAGACTTAATAGTGTTAATCTATATCTCCGCTCTTCTACGATATCCATGGTGGAGGGATTATACGAATATATAATAACCTCAACTTGTATGGTTTAACGCACCATTTTTTAATATCCATATCATGTGTGTGAGACGTTGTTCATGGACATATGGAAAAGTTCCATATGACAACCGAGCATGGACCTAGAGAGTTTCACAATATAAAGTGTACTTGTTGTGCACCAGGACAACATATTGGATCAAACAGTTCGGTCTAAGGAATTCCAGTAAACCGAAAATATATTTCAAAGGTTCCTTAGGATGTATATTTGTCCAGACTTAAATGTTAAGTATATTACATAATTTATTGACAAGAGTTGTTAACCAATAGGATGTTAACATATAGAACAATATTGTGCATGATTTGTTTTTACCTTGAAATTATAGATTTACCTTGCTGGTAAAAATAAGTGAGGTAAAAATAATTACTCAAAAATAAATTTTTGAATAATTAATATAAAATTCATTTATTATTGTTATTATTACAAAAGGATAAATATTAATTTTGACAATGATATCATTTACCTAATGAGAGGCTTTGATGTTAGCTATTAATTACTTAAAATTATTAAAGATATTACAACATTAGGTAAAGAAATATTTAGTGGCCATTAATAAAATATATTTGATAAGATAATGCAATGAAATGACCAACAATGGTTAATGGTAGGCCATGAAAAGTATTAAAAAATTGAAAGAAAAATTGAATGAATGGAATTTCATTCATTAGACGCATGATACGACAAAATGTGGAAAAGTAGATAATAGAGAAAAAGGTTTTTTTGCTAAGTTCTTTTGTAAGTATTTTTGTAAATGGTGGTATAGGAACAAAAAGGAATTAAATATATTTTATACCTTTCATCTCTCAAAAGTAATAAATACTAATATATCAAAGTGTTTTAAAAGTTAAAATATTTTGTTGTTGAAAATTTGTGGCTACTATTCTAACTGCATAATCCCATCAGTTTGTAGTTGTGAACTAGAATTGTGCAACAACACACTTCAAGGTAAGTTCAAGACTTGAAGATTGGAGTTTTTAAAGAATTAGAAAATTACTTTCAATCTGGATAAGTTTCTTTACTTGCAATTTATTTAAATAATACTTATGAACATATATGTATTGTATTATGTCTTATTGAATATAATATATATGTAATACTTCCGCTGTGTGTATAATTTTTTAAAATTATATGTACACTCCATGCATCACATACCCACTGACAACTAGTAATGGTGAATTTGTACAATTAACTTTAAAAAAAAGAAATAAAGGATAATAAATAAGTTTGGGCATTAGTTCGAATGAATTCGTTAATTGATCAAACTAAATTAAAATTTTTCAATTCGGTGCGATCCAATCCAAACAAAAAATTGAATTGTCAATCAGGATTTCTTTGGTAAAAATAAAAAACTAAAAAAGGGACTTTTTTTTGAATTGAAATTAAATATGATTTGGATATTTGCTAAATCATCTCAGTTCTCACCATCTCTCGTCCCCGGTCTCTCAATAGGGAAAACACATACGCTCGTCGCTTCATTGGTCAGCTGGTGCGGTCGACAGGTGATTGCCAAAATTGATTTTGTTCTCCGTGACCGTTACTGTGGCGCACGTCCAAATTGAGCTGCCGCCCTGTGTGCCACTGTCGTTGCTGTGCCAGCCTACTGTATCGCCCTACTACTATCTGTCTATCGGCAAAGGTCCAAACTAGTTCACTCAGTTTCTCAGTTATAATTTTAATTTTTTATGTGTTGATTTGCCTAAAAAACTAATTTTGTTATTACACGTTATACGATTGACTAAAAAAAAGTTCAGAATTTCTTTTGTTTGTATGTTAATTTGCCAATTTGATCTGCACGCTTATATTATATTATATTTATTTATGTTATTAAAGCATCTTAGGTGAAGGACATATGAATTTACTGTGAGTGTGTGGTGCTTTAATTAATTTATGGTAGGGAGCTAAATCTATCATTCTAGCAGCCTCGTATTATTCACAAAAGTAATTAATAATTGGAAATTTATTAACACAAAGAATTTAGTAAGATTTATAATTAATACTAAATTTTCAACATTAATAATGATCAATTTTTTTTTAGTATTATTAATAATGATCATTGATTGTTGCGATTATGATATTCATTGATTAAGGGTTTATTTATTATAAAGTAAAGAATGATGATCGAAGATGATGCTTTCGTTTAGGTTTGTCTTTCGCGTATACTTGGTCATAAACTAAACTGTCTACTCCATACAAATTAAAAAATTGAACAAAAATAATAAATTTTACCTTTTCACTTTTAACTTGTCTCTTTTTAATTTTAATTTTTATATTTATTTTTAAATGAATAAAAATTCGAGTTCAAGGATATCACTTAAATTTAATGAGCTCGATCAAAAATACAACTATCACATATCCCAAGCATCGATAGTCAAGAAGCAAAAAATACTACATTTTTATCTAATAAGAGAAAGAACTAAGGAAATGCATAAAACGTGGTGCTACCTCATTCACAAGTGCCCAAAAAGGCCAAAATTTCATCATCAACAACAATAGCAGCAAGAATATCAAAACTAAAATCTAAAGTTTGGATGGTGTTTGTTTTTTTTTTTTGAATTCAAATAGTAAATAAATTAACTCAAAGTGGAGGAGTAATCCTCAAATACAAGATGGTCATACTGATATGGGACTTTTCTAAACCAAATAGTCTCTAAACTTATATTTAGTACAATTTATGCTAATTCATGTGCCACTCGATTAGTGGATCGATGAGAATAACTAAAAGAGCAGAAATTAAAGGATGAAGAGATTGTTGTAATATCATGAAGGACCGATCCCAGTTCTAAGAATGAGTGTGTGTGGTTGTTGATGTCAGAAATAATACGCGCTGCATCAGATTTAACCTCAATAGTCGATAATCCCAACGTCTTGGCTAGGTTAAGACCCTAGAGAATTGCCATTGCTTCGAGAGTGTCTACTGAGGGTTTTTCCTGAAGGGGAATAGATGAAGAGGTCAAGACAGCTCTATAGTGATCGCGTAGAATCGCGCCTAATCTAGCCTTAAAATATTTTAAGGAAAGGTTGGCATCAGTATTTAGTTTTATTAATCCAAGCTTTGGGGCTAGCCATCTGTTGCTTGATATGCCAGTGGGTTTAGTTTTGTCCGCACAATGAGATACGTACTCATACCAGTAACATTTAACCTATTTGATCACATCATTTATCATCATCTCTTTCTTTTCCATAACTAATTTGTTTCTAATAAACCACAATCTCTAAAATAGAATTAAAAACACCTCGAAATCCACTAGAGCTAGGCTTCCTTTGCATTCCATTAGGAGATCCAGAATATATGTATTGTGATGAATACTTATGCCATGTAAGAAGTAGAAGACCTGGCGTACCTTTTTTAGCGTATCACACAACTGCACTGCATGGATGGTGTTTTCAATACCTTTAACACAATGATTGCAGGAGTCATCAATAAGAACATGGTGCTTCTTTAGGTTAGCAAATGCGGGAATCCAACCACGTGTAAATCTTAAAACAAAATACTTTATTTTGGGTGGAATGTTCAAACGCCATATGTACTACTACCACCAGGATCGGAGCTCGGCATTACTAGTACTGGATGAAGCTTGGTCAGCAGCATAGGAGAGCCAGTACCCACTCTTAATAGTAAACTGCCCAAGCCTGTCGAAATGCCACGTGACTGAGTCGATTTGCCATTCTCGGTATCGAGAGTGAGGGATGCTGAGGATTAAGTCACTTTCTTCGGCAGAAAAAGAGTTGCAAACTAATTCAAAATTCCATGAACCAAATGGGAGGAGTAAGTCAGTCACTAAGGAATGCTCTGGCAACTTGTAGAGGAATGAAGGTTTAAAGGAGAGGGGTCAAGAGAGCCATTGGTCATAATAAATTGATACAAATGTTCCATTGCCAATACGTCAGTGAATTCCTTTCTTAAGCAGGTCTCTACTTCAAAGAATACTTTTCCAAACCTGCGAATCTGATTATTTAGGATGTACCTGTAAGAAAGATGAGTCAGGGAAGTAAATACTCCAAAGGGTTTTGGCAACTAGAGAGTTTGGGAAAGCAAGTATTCTCTATCCTTACTTAGCGAGGGTGGCTTGGTTGGATGGTGTTTGTTAAATGTGATGATAATCCAAATAAGACAGAGTGCCATTATTATGGGAAGATGTATCAATGTAATTTTGTAAATCATTGGATAAGTAATATAAATACACATATGAAGAAGCGTGATAAGTACTTGAAGGCCAAAATATCTTAAGATGAAAATTAAAATATTATGGCTATAAAAGATGGTCAAGTTTAGGGGGGGAGATGCTAGTCTTTTGATGATAAGAGGGGATTTTGAACATAGAGCTTGTAGAAAGGTAGTTGTGAAAATGATCATTATAGATGGGTTGCCTTTTCAATTTGTAAAGAATGAAGGGTTTTGTCATTTTTGTAATGTGGCAGTCTCTAAATTTGATGTCTCCTTACGTAAAATGATTACAAGGGATGTCTTGTATATGTATTTAGATGAGAAGCCAATTTTGAAGAATATATTTAGTGAGAGTAGTTAGAGAGTTTCTTTTACTACTAATATTTGGACTTCTAATCAGAACACTATTTATATGGTTATTACCAACCATTTTATAGATAGTTAATGTGAATTGCGTGGAAGAATTCTAAGTTCTAGTCCGGTGCCTAATCATAAAAAGGAAAACAATTAAGATGATTTTAGAGTTATGTTTGGTTAATCGGGGAATTGAAAGGAGGAAAATAAGAAGTTTGAGGGTAGATGTCTTAGTGTTGGATGTTGAGTTATTACATGTGCATTATTGTGCACATATTTTGAATTTGATTATGGGTGATGAGCTAAAGCAATTAAACGAGAGTATAATCAGAATTTAGAATGCTGTGAAGTATGTAAAGTCTTTGGTTTTCTAATTATAGACAATTAAGAAGCGTGTCTAGTAAGAAAATATTGAGTCTAAAAGCAACGTGATCTTAGATGTGCCAACGAGGTGAAATTCCACCTATTTGATGTTAATAGCTTCTTTGAAAATTTAAAACATTAGCCTACATATCTGATGAAGATGATCCTTATGAAGCATATTATTTGGATGAGAAAAATGAAAAGAAAAGGTTAGGGCACCCTTTAGTAATAATTGGGATAATGCAAAGAGATTTGTTAACTTCTTAGATTCTTTTTATGATTCAACCAATAAATGCAAGGTGTATGAGGAGTATAATGGGTAATATGAAAAACTAATTGAAGAATAAAGCAATAGTGTTAGTACCACTAGCAATATGACTTCTCAACAATCTAGTGAGCGTGGTCAATTAACTTTGTTCAATATAGTATGACAAACGAAGAAAAAACTGTTCCACAAGTTAACCATTGGGCAAGATACATGCTTTCCTGTGATAATACTGAGTCAGAGGTCGTAAGTAACGTGGGCAGATATTTGATGGAAAAAAATAAAAAAGTTTGCAACTCTCAATTTAAAATCTTTCTTTGGTAGAAAGTGAATTTAACCAAGTATTCAATTTTGGTACATATAGCTCGAGATGTATTTGTAATATCGGTCTCTATTATGGCATTTGTGTGCTCGTTCAGTACTAGAGGACACGTGCTAGATACATTTAGGAGTTCATTGAGTCCTACTATAGTGGAGGCCTTAATATGCACACAAAATTTGATACGGTCATCACTTATTGTGGATAAAGTAAAAAATATTGAAACTATAATGCTTGAAGCAGAATGTTATGGCAAACTTGAAGTAGGTAATAAGTGATTACATTTTATGCTTTTATGTTTATTTTTTAAAAATGTACTTTGTATATTTTTAATTTCATTTAATATTTTATAAATTATTAAGTAGAGTATCGTAAGTCACTATCGAACCCTCAAGTCAAATATGAAGATTTGAAGAGTATTATCTATAATTAATAAATATGGTACAAATATTTGAATTGAATTCTTTTAAATTTTAATGATATTCATATTATGATAATTCATAATTCATTTGGATTTTATTATTATTTGTTTTTTGTATTATTTTAGTCACAACTACTTTACAAGTTTATTGGTGGATTCGAAAGTTCTAAGTTGGAACTTAGAAGTTGAAAAATAGAAAGTTGATGATAATGACTTGATATGCTCATAAATCTTTGATGTGAATTTGACAATTTATTTTTGTACTATTTTGGGAGTGATAGACTTTTGAATGGATTTATTCTCCATGCTTTGTATTTATTATTAATTATAATATGTTGTTAAAATTATCAAATTGGATTGTAGATGATGGAGTTAATTTTTAAATTAAGATTGGAAGTATCTAATTTTTTGCTAGTTTTATAAATATGATAATGTTCGTATTTTAGGGGAGACTCTTCTAAATTTTTTATTTGGGTGACAAGTAAAAACTTTACTAAATTAAATTATTTGATACCATGAATTTATAATTAAATTTAAATCCTTATTCAATTAATAGATTGTCCCATGAAATTGAATCATACAATTTAATTGATTTAACTTTAATCTACTCAAATGATTAATAACTTTATTATGAATATAAATCAATTATAAAATATAATTTATTAATTTAATTTAATTCAAAATTATAATCCAATTTACAAATTACAAATACATTTTTTTAGTGCAAAATTAACATTCTTTATAAGAAAAACAATTAATTTAGGTCCCCAAAATATTAGTTATAGGCCCAAAATAATTAAAAACTTAATATTTCATATTTAAGTCTAAGTAGCTCAAATTCAAAAGTAAAAAAAAAAAAGCTCAAATTTAAAAATGAAAAACCAAATGGGAGAATTGAACTCGAACTGAACCGATTCTGATCCTATTCAGAATCAAATCGAACCCGAGAATTGCCCAATCCTAATAATAAATTTATACAATTACATGTACATGTCACACTTACATTAAGGGTTCATTTGATCGAACTTTTTAAATAAAACTTTTAGAAGTAGAATTTATTAAAATAGAGCTTTTAAAAATAGATTTAAAAAAAAAAAATCATTGATCAATTGTACATTAATTAAAAAGCTTTTTAAAAATATAAGATCATTTGGTTATATATTGTTAAACATGCTTATTTGTTTTAAATTATAAAATAGATGCTTAATAAAACTTATATCCAAATTTTAAATAATTTAATATTTTTTATATATAAATTTAAATTTAAATTTATCTTGTATTTTTTTTCAAATTCAATATTTTAAAATACAAGAATAATTTAAAATTAATACATAGTAATCATTGAATCAATATAAACTATTGTGTTTGGTACAAAAATTAAAACTAAAATAATCAACAAAAGATTTTAATAGTGCCTTGAAAAAATATGATAACTATAGAGATATGAAATATAATAATTTTTAAGAAAATATTAAAAATAAATTAGTTAAATAGAATTTATTTTTATTAAGAGTATACTATAAAATTAAAAAAATGTTATTAAAGTATATGTGACATTACATAAATATAAATTTTTACCAATAGGGGCAAAAGACATTTTTTAATCCTAAAAAAACTCTTCTTTAATTACAAATAAACAACATAAAAAAAATAAAAAAAAATAGTTTTTTGGAATTAAAAATTTATTTTTAACAAGTAAAAAGGGGTAACCGATTCCTCGGTGGCCATGGCATTTGCGTCAATGATACTTACCACCCTTTTGATCCAAAACAATATTTCACACAGCCGCCTCATTTACCTCCACTACATCATGCTGTTGGATTACAAGCACTGATGCGAAAATGCCATGGTCTGATGAAGCCAAAATGTTTCCTACCGGTCCCAACCCAACATTTTCGACCTGATAATGGGCTAGTTTTGCTTCCATAGTTAATGGCAACCTTCCCTTGCCCGCTATAACGAGCTCATAATCCCTACTTTGTCCTATCATTAGCAGTTTATTTTTAATGTCGCTCATCGTCTTCTCTTCATACTCAATTGAATCATTCCACTTCCTCTTGAACTCTTCGACCATAGCCTCATCCAGCTCTTGTTCTATTAAGAATTTATTGCTTTTCTCAGTACATATTTCCGTAATTGATTGTTCATGGATGCTGCTCATTACCGCCATAGAGTTTTCAACGAACCTGGTAAGAGTAACCTTAACTCCTGTGTTTTCTGTAATTCTCGCACCTAATTCCAACACTTTGCCATCATCTGGTCCCCCAAAGAACACAATGCATACCCTTTTAAGTGTGGCAGCCGCTGGTTCTACCACCGTCTGATCAAACCGACAACCAAATCCACGATCCACAAACACGGCCACCGAGCAAGGTGCGCTTTGTAGCACCGTCTCGCTAACCTCTCTCCAGCCATGGAAAACCCTATCTATCGCCCCTTCATCCTCGCCTCTCCATTGCTTATGGAAGGGTAAAATGATCATGGCCACCCTTTTCTCTTCCGCCACATGTAAAATATCCTCATGGATGGTGGACAATGCCGAAATGGCTGTCGAATGACGAATTGTTACCCTCCCGAGTTGGCTGTACGCCTCAAATGCAGCCGCGATTTGATCATTTGACATGCCTCGTCGGAATCGGCTGGTAAAGGGAACGCCTTTCTTTCGAGCTTTTTGAACCATAAGGATAGCTGACGAACAATCAGTAAATTCAACAAGGCACGTGGCATAAATTTTCAGCGGCCATTTATTTTTAGTCTTGAATAATTCAATGAGGTTGATGAGTGAGGGCACATTTTCGGAACCGTGAATGCATGCTTGGATTCGAAATTCCTCTTGCGGGTTATTGGCAGCAGGCAATTGTCGATCCAATCGCCGTTCGGGTCGAGAAGTAACACGACGCAAGGGTTTGTAAATGGCCAAAACTGCTGGAGTTGTCATGAAAGTGGTAAAGAGAGCCATGAGGACCATGATAGCAAACATCTCATCGTTTAGAACCTGTTGAATAATCATAATAACAAAATCAACGTCAGGTCGCTACAAAGTATTATTAACATTGTCAATTCTTAATTGTTTATGTCCATCCCCTAGGTCTTAAGGCCTCAATCACTACCCTTATGTAATTTGTGGCCAGAGGCCTAAAGACTTAGATTCATCTCAATTTAAAAATTAATTAAGCTAATTTTTTCTGACTGTCCGAGGTAGACTACGTCCTAACTAGAAAATTCCGAAATTGAAATCCAGACATTCGCTGTTTTTCATTTCGATTACCAAATAGCCCGATTAATTTATTATTATTATTTTGTTTAATAACGATCAGTAAGCTGATAGCGCTTAGCTTTAAATAATTATGTATTCGTTAGTATTAATCTTAGAATAGAGCCCTTTTAACATTGTCTGCATAAACTCGTGTCCAATTTTTCTGTGGTCATGTTTCTTATCTAGTAAAGATAAAATATATATAAATTTTTTTCTTTTATCAATTTATGGCCATTGATGTGGACTTCCACCACGATAAATGATAGAAACTTAAGCGCACAATAAGGTTGGGTGATGAATTTAACTTCTAATACTAAAGATGAAATCGACTCAACACTACAACGAACAATAATATATATATATATATATATATGAGCCACGTAAAAAGCAAAGTTTCAGCAATAATTTGTATTCAGGGAAATAAACATATTTATTTCTTGTTATTTCTCATATTATTTATCCTATTACCCCTTGTTCTGTTGTGAGAGATTCTCTTAAATGTTATTCTTTTTCTGTTCTTTTATTATTTTATTTTTGTATGTGACAAAACAATTTAAATATAAAAATATATAACTTTTAATAGTTTAATAATTAAATTAAATACAAAATAATATTTATTAAAATTGCGATTACTTTTTAAATTAATCTACCAAAAAAACCATACTCATAATGTGCTTTATCAAACATAATTTTTTTAATGTTTTCTTTAGTTAAATTTAGTGTTCATTATAATTTTTCTTAGTACTTAGGCTTTAAAAAAAAATATATTTTTTAAATCCTAATGAAGTACATATTTGTAGGTTCTTAAAAAATTTTAAAAAAAATAAAAGCCAAAATAAACTAAATTATAAAAATATTTCTAAAATATTAATATTAAAATGCACTAAAAGATAAAAATATTAAAAGTCAAAATTTCACATCTGTTAAGTTATTTGATTGAATTCAAATAAAAATTATAAAATAATTTTGTAAAAGGACTAGTGTAAAAGTAAATTTTCTCTCACAATAGGAATAATAAGATAATATAAAAAATTAAAAAGGTAAATAATAATAGAATTAAGACGAAGAAAAATGACAATTTCCCGATCAAGTGATAATTGCTGATGTCGACTTAGCATTCCATGAAAGTTTGGGAGTTTATTATTATTATTATTATTTTTGAGAAAAAGATCCGGATCTCTAACATTTTAGTAAAGGCTATCCATTGATTTTAAAATTTTAATCATCACTTTTATTAAATAATAATTTTTATTTATTTTAATAATAAAAAAAGTCTGTATATCTTTTTTTTAAATCTCAAAAATTTAAATATCTTTTTTTTATTAAAATAAATAAAAATATTTATAAAATTATTAGAATGCGTATATCTCTTACTTAAATTATTAAAATTCAAATATTATTTTTCCTGTCTTTTTAATGCGCTTCCAGTCATAATTAATTCGATTTCGTTGATAGATTCCGTTGGACAAGATTCACCATATTTATTAATTTGTTATCTCCAAGACAATAGGTATCAACTATCTCATCATAAGTTTCTTCCTGGTTAAAGGTTAATAATTCATTTTTAGTTTGTTCCAAAAAAAAATTATTTTTATAATAATTTGACTAATAGAGTTCTAGTGCTGTTTTTAATATATTCTTGAATAACTTGTTAACATATCTATATTGAAAATTTCGTAATTGATCATTATGTTTTAAAATATGTGTATATGCACAAGAATAATAAAACTATACTTACGAAGTTAAAATGCAAATTTTGAATCTAATTAACGTGACGCCTGTTCATATAACTGTTACTGAGTGAGGGCAATTGTCTGAGTTTATTTTTTTATTACAGAGAAATTTCTGTATAAATTTTAAATTACTCACCAAGTTTAAAACCTCCTAAGAAATTAATTTCTTTAAAATACCTCAATTAATTCATGTAGTCTAAAATATTTTATTAAAATTAACTTCTTAAGGGTGAACGTGTATTTCATAATATTATAAATTTTATATTAAAATTTCATTTTCGTTCCTCTCCACTTCTCCTAATTTTAATTTTCATCTCCTCCATATAGAAGAAAAAAAAATTAATATGTTATTATTAGATAACGGTTTGGTGATCGGTAATATTATTGGGACGATGATTTGGTGATTTGTGATAGAATAAAAGATATTTGAACTCTCATATTATAATGAAAATAATAGTTTATTGATCTTATTTTTAAATTATCCATTTTCATTTCTTTTTATAATTTTTTTTGGTTAAATTTGATGAAATTACCTTTTCGTTTTACTTTTTGTTATTACTAATTAGTATTATTAATAATTTTCACTTTCATCTAATTTTTAAAAATGAATAATTCTATCAAGTTTAATAAAAAAAAATATAAAAAATGAATAATTTTAAAAATAGTGCAAATAAATTATCAATTTTTACTGTAATATGAGAGTTCAAATATATATATATATATATATATATATATATATTTTGAGATATGGTTGGATTGATGGTTTAATGATTATTGACATTGAGATGGAGGTTTGGTGATTGGATGTATTGTAGGGATGGTGGTTTAATGATTGATGGTTTTGCATATATCATACTTTCAATTTGTCAATTGATAATTATTATTTTTTTTTTTAATTCTTAATTTTTTAAGTTATAATCTTGGACCAAGATGTAATATTTTTATTTTTAATTACTACCTAATAACTAAAATTAATCTAAAATTAGTATACTATCTATTTTTTTAATAATCATTAAGAAATTATATTAATATATATATATATACATCATGTTATTGAGGATAAAAAGATAATGAATAGAAAAATTAAGCATATAACATTTTTTTAATACAGGAACTAACTGAGGTAGATGAGACTCTAGTGGATAATTTAGTAAAAATATAGAAATTAAACTGTTAATTTTTTTTTTCTTATTAATATGTAACAAGTACCATATATCAATTAGTGTCACATTATTATTTTTTATATCAATTGAAATACAAATTCTTGTATTCCAACTTTTATAAGTGTGAAATTATTCTAAAATTAGTATGTAGAAAGTTTAAGCAGTGTTGTCAGTATAACTTTAATTATGTACTATTAGTCTGTCAAGTATATACTTACTATATAAGTTTAAAAACATCATAAATATATTTGTATATATGTGACAATAATTAATAAGAAATTTATTAATTTGCCCTATAATAAAATCTATATATGTTATTTTTTTAATAAATTTATATTTATTATTTACTTTTTTTGCTGTTATTTTTATTTTAAAAAATTGTTTATTATGTCAGAAGGAGTATTTGGCTATTGTAAATTTATTAAAAAAAATAAACAAACAAAAAGTAACGAAGTTATTTCCATATCGATAGCTTAAATGGTAAAGATATTACCGAAAGCAGTGTAAGTTATAAGAACTCACCTTCTTATCCAGGCCAATGTTAAGAGCAATGAGCTCCACCAAGCCTTTGGTGTTCATCAAAAAGCCAAGCGCTAAGGACTCCCTAACTGGAATCATACACAACATTGCCATCAGAAAAGCTCCCAAAATCTTCCCGGCGGAGGCCATCGATATAACCAAAACCAAGAGCCCCCACGCCTCAACGCCACGAATCTTAGCCACGTCAGTTTTTAGCCCGCTAGAGGCGAAGTAAAGTGGCAGAAGCAAACCTGATACAAAATCCTGGATCGTCTTGATCAATCTCACCTCAAATTCTCCCCCTTTAGGAATCGTCAATCCAAAAACAAATGCACCAAATATTGAATGGATTCCTATAAGTTCAGTCAAAAGCCCCGATAACATAACACCGGCTAAGGTCAGGCAAATATAAACTTCATCAACAAACTCGTTCTCGGACGAGCATTGGTGACCGACCCAGTTCATGATCGGACGGACGACAATTAGCATAAAAGCAACAAAGGCAACGCCTGAAATGAGAACCCAAACCGGTACTAAGGAGCTATGATGAGCCTCACCGGAGCCGTTGCCAGCTAGGGCGACGGCTAAGGCTAAAAGAATCCATGCAACGACGTCGTTCAAGGCCGCAGCGGCCATGGCGGTCTGACCCACTTGGGTAGTTAGCAGTTTGAGGTCTGCTAAAAAACGAGCTAGTACAGGAAAAGCTGTGATGGAAAGCGCCACGCCTATGAAGACAAGAAATTGGAGATAGCCAACTTTGTTCTCTCCGTTGATAGTTTTTTGAGGAATAAGGAGACTCCAGCTCCAAAGAGGAAAGGGAGTGTAATTCCGGCAAGTGCTATTTTAAAAGCGCTTTTGCCATTCTTGCGGATTGAGTTTAAATCGAGTTCAAGGCCAACGAGGAATAGAAAGAAGAGAAGGCCAATGCTTGCTACTGATTCAAGTACTGGAGTGCTCCATGAAGGGAAAACTAGGTGCAGAAATTCTTTGTTTCTTCCCAGAGCTGATGGTCCCAGCAAAATTCCACCCTGAAAAACCAAATCACGATTCCACGACACAAAAAAATATAAAATAACAAAAAATTAATACAAGAATAAGAAGGTACAAGATTTCTTTTTAGCTTCACAGAAAATTACTATGAAGGGAGTATCAAACGTACAAGAATCTCAGCAATGACTTTGGGTTGTCGCAGGGGTTTGATAAGAAAGGCAAGACAGCGACTGGTAAGTAGAACTAAAGTGGTTTGTATTATTAGTAGTGGGAAGGCATAATTGAGAGGATTATCTCCTTGCCATGCTCCGTCTGATGAGGTTTTGATGTTGGTCATGTTAAGAGGCACCATGATTGCTCAATGTTATGTACTTGTGAATTACCTGGATTGAATTCGTTTTTGAAAGTTTAGGCCGGAGTCGTCTAGGGTTTTATAGAGAAGAGGTTGCCAATGTTGCTGTTAGAAGTGTATTCTAAAAGTATAATTATTTGTATTTAAATATTATTAAAAATAATTAATCGAAGTTATTTATTTAATATTATATTAGCAATTATGATTGTTTTATTCAAATATCATAAAATTTCTTAATTATTATATGTAACCTTAAACTTAGTATATAATAATTTTATACGAGAGGATTAAGTTTAATCGTAAAAATCTAAATTTGTGCTTAGTCTGAATGAAGACGAAAATTTCATTTTAATAGACTATAAATGTGGTCCATTTGTATATTGTATACAATGGTCTTATCCAAATCATTCTATGTGTTGACATAGAAAATGAAGGCACTTTGTATAATGTCAATTATATAGGACTGGACCATAATAAAATTATTTCTCTATTCATCTCCGTTAGTAAAGAGAATTTATTTTATCAGAATATAACCATATATAAATTAATCTTAATCCTGAGTGATTAATAAACTCCTATTCATTGAATTATGTTTATTAATTTACATGAGAAAAACTGTAAAAGATTTCTAGTCAATTATTAAGTATTTTATAAATGTAATAAAATTGATGGCTGGGAACATTTTTTATAGATATGGAATCCACTCCTTTTAAAAGGAGATTAAATAAGTTGTTTCCTTGATAATTGATTCTAGTCTTAGATATTATGAGTACTCAATTTTTTAAGAGTTAAAGAAAATAATAAATTTTTGAATTTCAAAAATTAAATGTTTAAAAGACGATCAAGGATAAAAATATAATTAGAGAGATTAACGGACACTCGACTTAGCTTTAATTATGAACACATGTAGAGGATTAATCTATATGAAATGATTATTAAATAGACAAAGACAGTTTTCTGTTTTATAATTTATTTACAAAATTAAGAGTTCAGCTTTATATTTTTAGTGGAGTAATATAAAGTTAATAAGTAAAATCATATTAATTAAAGAGTTTAATCAAATGATTTAATTTATTAGAGCTTAATTTTGTAGGTCCATCAGACCCTCATACTGGTTCCATAAACACTTAAATGAACTATTAAATTAATTGTTAGATCTAAAATATTAATTGACCTAAATTTAATTTGATTAAATTTATTACGATCAATTATTGGCCTATGTTTAATTTGATTAAATTTGTTGGACTCAATTAATTACTAGTCAATTCATAATAATTATGAAATTAAATAAATAATTAGACTATTTATTTAAATTAAATAATTAGACTATTTATTTAAATTAAATAATTAGACTATTTATTTAAATTAAATAATTAGATAATTATGAATTATTTAAATTATTTAATTAAATATAATATTAGATATTATATTTATATTTTTAATTATCTAAATTAAAATAATATAAAGATATTATTTTATCTTAATCCTATTAGGATTAAGAGTTTAGATAACATAAGAATTCTTGTGCTATAAAAAAAAGATTTTAGAATTACTTTTACATATTCTTCGTTAGTACTTCTTTTGAATTAAATTTTTTTAGAGAAAAAATTTAAGAATATAGAATTAGATCTTTTGTAATTTATCAATTTGCCCACACAAATAGTCAATTGGTGAAAAATATAACGTGAAAAATTTATTCGTGTTAATAAAAATTAGCCATAAAAATTTACAATAAAAATATTTTTTTGTATTATCTTATTATTAAATTAAAATAAACATAAAATTTTTAAAAATTATTTCTGCTACTGACTCAATCACTATGTTGGCAATTTACTTTTGTTATAGGAGCCACATTTAGTGGACATCTTTTTTTACCATTATGTAATATCATAATACTAACTGATCATATTGATTCAATTGTCAAACTGAATAACTATACTAAATGATTAACTCCACCCAAGCTTTTTTAACCTTTTTTGGGAGGCAACTAGTAGATGAAGTTGTTAAAGTTTGAGTTGCTACATTGGCCAGGAAAAGCACACACTTAATGAGATTACAAGTTAGAACAGGGTCATTTTATTCGTGGATTATTCTTTCGGTGATCACCGACTAAGTGATTTAAAAATCCAAAACTCGTATTGAAATGTTGAAGAACTCGAAGTCTATGAAATGAAAAAGTCGATGCAAATATGAATAATGGATAGTAGTTGAAAGGAGAATTGTCACTTTCATTAATGTTTTTATTTTAATTTATTTATTAAATTCTAATTTTTTTGAAGTAATCAATTACCTTTTCTTTTGTTATTGTTTTCTTCCAAGAAAAATCCTTAATTACCCCCAAAAGAAAATTATTTATTATTTTTAAAAAAATAAGACTAAATAAAAAAAATATAAAAATTATAATTCATTTAATCAAAATATGAAAGAATTTAATGTTAGAATTTGTACTCATATGTCATCTTAATTTTGTATAAATATTATATTTTTATATTTGTGTAATAAATAAATATTTCATTAAATCACTAATTATTTTTTATAAGATAATATACTTATAATATTTTAGATATTATATTAATCTAAAACGAATTCAGATAAGATATAAAGAGTTAGTACCTTACTTGAAATGGGACAAAGACTTCGAAATATATTAACAATGATATAATTGCAAAGAATTATTAAGAAATGTCATTGTATAAGTATATTATCGAAATATATATTCCTGATCTATTTTCACCAACGCATAGTCTATCAAGTAGAACTGATTAATATAAATTAATGTATATCTATGTTTACATTATCCAGATGGTTAATCTTTACAGACTATAAGTTTAGTAGTGGCTCATATAAATATACAGGTATTTAGTGAGGACTGGATACAGAACTAAACTCAATAAATACCTCCAATAGATATCCTATAAATTTGTCAGTGGAGGGTCTTTTCGAGTTGAGTAGTATTCGTGGTCCTTTGATCTGAGCACCACAATGGACTTGTGAGTGATCCACCATATTTAGGTTACATACATGTCAGAGACCTTTCATGGTTTAACCACTGCGTGTCACTGGGTATGGTCTGATACTCATAGAGTCCGGTAAGTGTATATATAGGATCTGTTATCTCACATGGGTGAGTTAAATATCTAGATACTCTAAGATTATATTCTAGGAAGTCTTATGACTATAAACATTAATTTTGAGAAAGAGTTTCCTGTAATATAAATAATATTGTAAAGGAATTTGTGGATATTGTTATCAGAATACTAATCTAGGAGATAAGTTTATGGTTAAGCACTAAAGGACTTGACAGTGTTGATCTATGTCTCTGCTCTTCCAGGATATTAATGACGAATATAGATTAACCTCAACTTATATGGTTTAACTCACAATTTTATATTATTCATAACATGTGTGTGTGGGGCATCAATTATGAACTTACAAAAATATTTTGTGAGACAAAATGAATGTGAGTTAGGGAGTTTTTATTATACGAAGTATACGCATTGAGTATATGGGTAGCGACCTGATCAAATTATTCGATCTGGGAAGTTTTTAAAAAATATGAATTTACTTCAGGGTCTCTCAGAGAGTAGCTAAAGTTTAAATGTTAAATTTAAAATTGTGCCAAGTGAGACTTGATACTTTTATCTACTTAGTGTATATCTTTAATTATGTCAATAATTTATATAAATAGTAAGTTGAGCATTTGTAGATAAAATTATCAAAAATAAAATAAATATATATTTTAATTATTAAGTGACATGTTTTTATTGACAACTCGACACCTTTTTTGATATGGCATGTGATGCCCTAATAACGTGACACATGTATCATCAATTACAAATTGTTTACAATTGATGAATTACACTTATCATATATTAAAATAATAATAAATGTTATTATTTTTTAAGTTACGTGTCAAGTTATAACACATTATATTGCCACCTTTTCTTAACCAAAAGCATTGTCTTGTTTTTTCCTTTGTTAAAAGAGGCTTTGTTTTCTTAATTAAAAATATTTTTTGGCCACTTATTTCTTTTTGATTCGGCCATGCATAAACACTTAGCCACTAACCATTTTTTAAGTATGAGGTGGGCATCTTAAGTCATTGTCATACTTGTTATATTCATCCACTCTAAAACTTTTTATTGGTCGAATTGAGTGGCTGTAAAAGTCTTATAATGAGTTGTTTCTTCTAATTAAATGATTTGAAGAAAAAAAAAAAGGGATATTAAGACTTTCAATTAAAAATATTACAATTCCTTTTAGAGATAGAAATAAGCTAGAAGCAAAAGTTTCTTCAATTGTTTTAAAAAGTAAAACAACTATTTTAATTTGAGGAAGTCCACCATATTTTTAATTAGAATTGTTTAAAACACGTTATAATGGTAATTTTTCTAATCTCATTAATGTAAAAAAATTATTTTAATGTGTATTATATTTTCACTGCACTACATGTGAGACATGCAATATTTAAATTGTTTAAAACACATATTCACCTGTATCATGACGAACTTGCACACAACACCAACATTTAATATATAATGAAGAAAAAGATCAATAAAGATGTTAATAAACTTAAGTGTAAGGATTCAAAGTATCAGGAAAGATTGGATTATTGTCTCAAATCAAACAAAAGAAATCAAAACAAAACTCAAAGGTATTTTTTGCTCTTTTGACTTCTCTCACCTTCAAACCAAAAAACAAAAAACCCTAGCCACCTTTTATCTCAATCATCCATCGGAGAGGGACTGGTGGCCTTTCTTTCTTCCTTTCTCCTCTTAGTCTTAAAGGATCTCCATTTTCTTTTTTCTTTTTATTTTTGTCTTAACTATCATTTTTTTGGAAAAAATTTTGACGGACTATTGGTCCATTTTTTCTTCTCCGGTGTTGTTTTGGCCCACGCACATTGTTTCGATGATCCTTTAGGGCCCCGCCATCTGGATTGCGTTTGAATATCGCCAGATTCAGAGAATACTGTCAGCTCCTCCAACATGCTCCAGTATAGCGCTATGCTTACCGGCCCTGCTACAAATCTGTTGTCGTCCCTGTGTTGATATCTCGCCGGAGATTTTGGGTGGTTCTCGCTCGTTACTAAGGCTTTGCTGCTGTCACTATCTGACCGGCCATAAGCCTTGGTCTCGGTGGGCTACAACCAACAATCTACAGTTGACAACCCTGAAAGACTGAGTCACCGCTCTTCTCCACTAGGGTTAACATTCATTGACCTTTTTTGGCTTTAAGGGATTCTTGTTCGATGGGACTAAACCCCTGTTGGTCATATAAGTAATTTGAGATTTACTTGATGTTTGGTTCTTTTGAGTATTGTAAACTGTTTTTTATAATTATTTTATTTTTTATTATAATTATTTTTAGTAGTGTTTATATATTCTCTCCTACATGAAAGTTATTTATTTTTGCTTTTGATTTATTTAAGTTGTAGTTTTCTTTTAAGAAAATTGTTCATTCCCTTAAATGTAAGGGATAAAGCCGGGCGCTTTTTAATATGTCCCATTAATTTTTATAACCTAATCAGAAATTTCTATTTCTGTAATTAGTTCTCTTTAATGAAATTTAGTTTTAATTTTAAAAAAAAATGGGACAAAAGAGGAGGAGAGACTTTAAATAAAAAGACTAAAAAAATGGAGCCAACTAGATGGGAGATAGGGTTAGGGCATTGATTATAGATGAGAAAATGCGCCAAGGTGTCAAATCAAAACTAGTTGAAGCAAACTTTGCAGAGATGGGAGTGAAATGACGCAAGGTAATCAACGTTGCTCCAATGGCGTATTAGGATTATGCTCATTTTATTTCCGGGAACATTTAATTCTGGGTAATCAACTATGGAACATTCAATTAATTTGGCATGCATAGAATTTGAATTTTCTTTCGTGACTTTTCAAATGTATTATCCGATTATTATTTGGAAAATTTTTGGAAATAACCGAATTTTTAGTAGTTATATTTATTTGACTAGGGTCAAATATTTTATTCTTTTAGGACCAAAGATACAATTTTTATTTTTATTTTTACCCCTCTTACAAAATTTTGAAACTGTCTCTTTCTTTTTCTCAAAACTAAAAACACACACTCTTTCAAATCCATTCAATTTATCTGGATACTTGTAGATCGATTTTAAAATTATCACTTTTTGAAGATTAGAAATAAAAGAATCAATTGTGAAATTGAAATAATTAAAAATGACGAAAATTAGTAAATTTTGAATTTAGTGTTGTTTTTTAGTAATTAGTGTAAATGTTTTGATTTAGAATTAAAATTATAAATTATTGAAAATAGTAAAAAATGGGACAAAATGACTGGTTTTTACTAAAAGCATTCCAATGCTACGTGCATGGACGCAATGTGCAGTACACAAGCTGCTGCGCAACGTACCCACCACTTGGCGCCTCCCATTAGCACCACGAGGTAATTTATTAAGTTTTTTATTATTATTTAATTTTTTTTGTTTATTAAATAAATTTCATTTCTTTATTTTAAAATTTAAATTAATTAATTAATTTAAATTTTTAATTAATGTAAATTTTTATTTGAAATTTAATTTTTTTAATTTTATTTAATTATTTAATATAGGTAAATAAATAATTTACATACAAAATTATTATTTAACATGTAAGTAAATATTATTATTAATTGGTTAAATTTATTGAATTATCTGCTCATGTACTAATATTTTTTTTTCAACAAGCAAAATATTTCTAAATCATATATAATTTGACACGTCTATAATATAGGAGTTTATTCTCAAGTGCACGATTGTCAAAAAATAAATAACCTGATGAGAACAGAGTTAATCCACAAGAAAATAGAATTACAATTATAAACAAAAAATACTCTAAAGACATATAAAATAATATAAGACGTTTGCAAATAATAATTTAAATAATCAACTACAATAAATATTAAGGTTAGGGGGATCCACTCTTGGCATATGAAATAAGAATATATTCAACTCTATTTATAACTCAATTGGAATCCTCACATAAAGGAAGCTCCAATCGAAAGATATAACAAATAAGGTTCATCATTATTTATATATTAACTTGTACTTATTTATTTTAATTATTATACACCAAATCTTGTAAATGGGATCAAGTATTTATTCTGTCAATCTTTATATTTAGCTATAATAAATCATGACTCCCACTTTACAAGAAATGATATCTACACTAAATCTTATAAATGGTTTCAAAAATTCATTGTGATAACTATAAAGATTATCTATAATAAATCAAGATACACCATTTTGCAAGAAAGGGTATCAATATTGTAAAAATAAATAAATACATCACATATAAATTTGCTTAACTTAAGAATAGAACATTAAACTCTAGAATAAGAGTTGAAGTATATCTTATTACCTTATCAAGAGTTTCACCCTTTCACCTTAGCAAAATGAAAATTACTTGGACATAATAAAATTAAAAGAAAGAGATAGAAGAAAAGATAACATAAACTTTAAAATAGTAAATGAAAACAATAATACTACAAAGAGATAATACAAAAAATAAGTATTTTAAACTAAAATTCAGCTATCTCATTACATACTTTAGGTATAAATAAGCCACTTATTTATAGAAAAATATAGATAATACAAGACAAATGAGAAGGGAACTACTTAGATGATAAAAGTCATGGAGGGAGGCAGCTAATTTATATTGATTATCATTAATGAACCCACTTAATTGTCTAATTTGAAATTGATATAATCCGAATTAACTTCCACTCAAAAAACTAAAGTTGTAGATAAGTCTATTATATTTCGAAATTGAGTTGTATCATACATATTAGATATGTATTTCTCTAGTTATGGGCCAAATACTGATGACTGTTCGGATTGGGTCTATACTGTAAATCAGTTCTCTTCTAAGCTATTTTCACCCTCCAAATGCTCGAATTACAAATTCTTTATGAAATATAATATTTTTAAGTTAGCTCTTCATAGGATCAATAATCACTCTAATTAGATTCTTAAATAAAAAGTTGTGTCCATTTTACTGAACCTATCACAAAATAGTTAATAGCTAATTAGGTACAATATTGTAAACATGCTTAAGTTAGGGATGTTAATAACACTAGTAATACAAAATAATTATGTAAAACCGTCATTAAATATGTAATTTTAAGTGTTCATCATACCCCTCAACCAACTTATTGCTAGTCCCTAACAATTCAAGCATAAATAAAATTTGAACATTACCTAAGTATTTCAAACAAAACGTCAGTTCAAGATTATAATTGCTATTAAAGTTATTTCAATCATAACTTTCCAAAATTGTGTATGTATGAATTAAGTTGAAGCCTTCCTACCACAAACCACAATATATAGCCTTGAAAAATTTCTCTAAGTAAAAGTCTCAACTCCATATCCTCACAAGTGAATAACTGTTTAAAGGGCTAAGATTTAACTAATGGAGTTGAAAAATAGATAATCACTCAAAAAAAAGGTTACATTTAAGGATAGACAGACAAACTAACATTAATACAAAGATAAAAAAATCAATTATTTAAAATCAAACCATTCTTGCCACATGCTAATTTTAAGACTTTAATTACCTTATGCGAATATTACGAATAGAGTTCGGTGATAACTGATTCTTAATGACTTTTATCTTCTAAAATTTAACAAAGACTTTATTGAACTGGATTGACTTTTTTTCTTTTTTTTTATATTTTTATTTTTGTTTTTTCTAAAACATAAAGAATCATTACAAAATAAAAGCAATTTCTCACCACAATACTTTATTACAATTTTTTATTAACCTTCAGCTAGACAACCAAATCATTCTTCATCCCAAATAATGTCATTTTAAACAAAAATTAATCATTTCAAAATATCAATGAAGGTTTGTAAACTGTTATCTCAAATCTCTTCACTTATTCACAAAAGATGTATGAGTTTAGAAAAGAATATGTATACTTAAACATAAAAATTCTCTTGACTATATATATTGAATCATCTATCTTACCACAAGGCTTAGTATTGTACTCAATAAATAATTTTGGAAGTTATTCTTTAGTAACCTAGATAGAAAAAATGACTTAAATTAAACAATTTTGAAATTATACCTCTATAGTAAAGCAAACTTATTTACACAAGAGTTATCAAGAACTTAAGTAACAAATAAATGTACATGAAATGTATTAAAAATAAACAATTAGAATGTATTTCAAAAATTCAGTATTGTACTCTTTACTCTTCCATTCTAGAACTAGAATGTATCTCAAGAGTGCATAAATAAACTTTTTACTCACACTATTCATAATGGAATTTTTTTTAAAGAACAAAGTGATAAAAATTAACACTAACATTATATATCAACTACCATCCCTCAACCAGATTGAGACATTGTCCTCAATGTCAAAATATAGAAAGAGTAGAGTATAAAAGATATCATCTGAAATATCTTTTATTGAAAATAAAACATGCAACAAAATAAAACAAGCCACACAAAATGCTTAAAAATACATAAAAGTAGAGAGACTACAAATGAAGAGCCAAATCTATCTTGTGTTTCTTTTCACTGTCATTGCTATATCAATATATCTCATGCATTGTTGAATCGGATAGAGGTATACAAGTTTGTAATGAATCGCGTAACAGATCAACAGTTAAAGCATAAATGAGGATCAATCATGCTGTAGATGAGATGAATTATTTTTCACTGCATAATCAACATTTAACAAACCAATAGGTTTTTGGTGTTTTTACAAATTTGAAAATTTTCCTCCAGAGTTTCAAAATCTCCAAGTAGAGCTATGAAGGCATCAACATTCCAAAGCATAAGAGACATTCGCTCATACATTGATGATATTTGTAACTTATCCCTAATTATTTTTCCTACAATATTCCTAATAGCTAGAGTTTTCGATATGAAACCTAAACTCGACTACCTTTATTTTGTGTAGCTGTTGCCACATACTCCATTAATCCATGACTACCTCTTCTATATATTAAATGAATTTTTCACTCAGCTAACACCTTACCAAGGGTTTTTGTTGCTTTTACAAACTCTCTAATTTTTTCAGGGCTGGATCCATAAAAGATATAAATTTTTGTGAATTTACGAGTTGATAATTATCTCTATTGTTACACTCACCCTATCCTTGAATGATTTTAAATTGTATGAAGATACAAAAATAGTGCAATATTTTTATAGAGCTAAAAGGTATTGCAATGTAAAGTTATATAGGTAGTTGGTTTTTAATTAATAAGATTAAGCTTTAAATACAAATTTTTTAAAATCGACTATGGGTGGTTGGTTGTTGTTGGACGTTGAAATAAAATATTTAAAAATAATAGATACGGTAAATATGTACAAGTACTTGTGATTGTGGCTCACATCTTCTTCTAGTTTTACATCTATAAATGGCTTAAACGCCATTTATAGGTCAAGGATGGGCTTTCTATCCAATTTTCTTATAAATTGGCAAATAAGGTCTTTTAAAGTCCGATTTTTGAGACTGTACTGCTCATAATCCTTTAGGAATATGTCCCATAATTTATGAATTGTAATATGCACATATCCACTAGGATGCGTCTCAAGAGTCAATAAGATATTATTTAAAGGCTCCTTACTCAGGTCATCTTTAATGAACCTAATTTTATCTTCGTAATTTACAGACAATATTCCTAAAGTGCGGTAATATGTGTTACAAGTTATGTGTGCACCCTTATAAAACAACATTTGATTTTTGTGCCCTTCACTTTTTTGTAAAATAGCTTTTACATAAGCCAAACATGTAAAAAATTAATGAGTCTGAAAACTAGTCTTCTAATCGAACATTGGTTTCAATTAACTAACGTACATCAGCATGTATATTCATAATTATTAATAACCTTAATCTTTCACATCTTGCTTAGTAAATTTTCTTTAAGGCATTTTGAGGCAATGAGGGAAAATATTTTTTCAAATTCATTAGAAGGCCATCCATTTTTTAGAAATGAGAAGAAGAGAAGGTACCAATAATTATAGAAAACTGACAAAATCGACTTGAAATGTCACGAAGTACCATTATCCATTACTTAACGAGGGTGTAAAACAAAACTTAAACACAAAAATACTTAATTAACCTGTAAGTATGAAAAACAAATAAAGTTAGAAGAAGAATAAATAAATATATATATATATATGTATAGCAAAGATCACTTGGTTTCATAACAAAGGGCAGAAATTCTTCTTGAAAAGCTTGATTTTCTAGAAACAACTTAAGTCTTTACCCATTTACCTTAAACACATTACAATTTTTAAGATTTTCAATGTTAATTACTCCATAAGGGTACACATGTTTCACAATAAAATGGCGACTCCATCTTGATCTTAATTTTTTAGAAAATATGTAAAGTCAAGAAATATAAAGCAAAACCTTCTGACCAACAACAAATATTTTTCTTTGAATTTTTTTATCATAAAAGGCTTTGATTTTAACTTTATAAAATTTTGAATTCTCATATGCATTATTTATCAATTCTTTAAGTTTATTTATTTGTAATTTACATATATGTCAAGTAGAATCAAGATTTGTATTGAAAGTTTTAATGGCCCAGTAGGCTTTATATTCAAGTTCCACAAGTAAATGACAAGGTTTTTCATAAACTAACCTATAAAGAGATATACCCAATGAAGTTTTAAAAGTAGTTCTATAAGCACAAAATGCATCATTAAGCCTTAAAGACCAATATTTGCAATTTGGTTTTACAATTTTTTTCAAAAAAAATTTTATCTCTCTATTCAACTTGTTCACTTGTCTAAGGATGATAAGGGGTGACAAATTTATGTGTAATACTATATTTTCTATTAATGTTTTAAATGGCCTGTTACAAAGGTGCTTACCCTCATCACTTATAATGGCTCGAAGAATTCCAAATCGACTCAATATATTTTCTTTCAAAAATTTTATGATAGTTTTATAGTCATTGTTTCGATATGGAATAGCCTCAATCTATTTTGAGATATAATCTACTGTGACTAAAATATCCGTAAATCCAAATGATAGTGAAAATGGTCCCATGAAATCTATCCTTTAACAATCAAAGATTTCAATAACAAGAGTAGGGCTCAAAGGAATCATGTTTCGTTTTGAAATAGATCCCAATTTTTGACAAATTTCACACGTTTTATAAAATGCATATGTATCTTTAAATAAACCGGGTCAATAAAATTCACACTGCAAGATTTTTGCTATTATTTTCTTTGATAAGAAATATCCCCTACATGCTTTAAAATATTAAAATTTAATAACTTTATTTACCTCATTGTCAGGTACGAATCTTTAAAATATTTGATCAAGACAATATTTAAAAAGATAAGGATCATCTTAATAAAATTTTCTCACATCAGTTAAAAATCTCTTTTTTTCTTTAGCATTCCATTGAGGTGACATTTTTTCTGTTACAAGAAAATTAACAATATTAGCATACCAAAGCATTGTAATAGCAGAAAATAAAAATTTATCAGGAAAAGAATCATTAATAAGTGTAATTTCTGTTAATGAATTTTGTACAAGTCTTGATAAGTGATCTATAACAACATTCTCAATTCATTTCTTATCTTTAATAGTGATATTAAATTCTTGAAGCAACAGAATCTATTGAATCAGTCTTAGTTTTGCATCATGTTTTGACATTAAGTACCTTACAACAGTATGGTCAGTAAACACAACAGTTGAAGAACCAATTAAGAAAGAGAAAAATTTGTCTAATACAATTATTACAGCAAGTAGTTATTTTTCAGTTGTTGTGTAACTTATTTGTGCATTGTTTAAAGTTCTACTTGCGTAATAAATTATATAGGTTTACCTTCCTTTCTTTATCCCAGTACAGTACCAACAGCATAATCACTGGCATCATACATGAGCTCAAAAGGCAAAGACCAGTCATGAGATTATATGATAGGAGCATATTTTAAGAGGCCAATTAATTTTTTAAATGATTTGACACTCTTGGGTCAACTCAAATGATACATCTTTTGTTAAGAGGTTACAAAGAGATCTAGATATAGCACTAAATTTTTTTATGAATCTCCAATAAAATCCAGTATGTCTTAAAAAGAATTGGACTTCTCTGACTGTTTTTATGGGGCAAATGAGCAATAAGTTTGACTTTTGCCTTATTTACTTCAATTCCTTTAGAAGACACTACATGTCCCAAAATAATTCCAAATATAGTTAAATCATCTATAAAAAATTCTAAATAATGCTCAACTATGTCACTAAAAATGCTTAACATACAATTTTAAAATATTGCTGAGGCATTACAAAGTCCAAAGGGTATCCTTCTAAAAGCAAAGGTCCTAAAAGGGCATGTGAAGGTAGTCTTTTCTTAGTCTTCTAGTGGCATAAGAATTTGATAATAAACAGAATAACCGTTTTAGAAAATAATAGTAGGGATATCCCACTACTCTTTGTAAAATTTGATCAAGGAATGGTAAAGAAAAATGATCTTTTCTAGTGGCAGAGTTCAACTTCCTGTAATCTATGTACAAGCTCTAACTAGATGAGATTCGAGTTGATATTAACTCACCTTTTTTATTTTTAATGATCGTGATTCTAAAATATTTTGATACTACCTGATTAGGACTTACCCATTTACTATCTGAGATAGGATAGATGATTCATACTTCAAATAATTTAAAAACTTCAGTTCTTACTACCTCTTTCATATGTGAGTTTAATCTCCTTTGGGGTTGTTGAAAAGTTTTGGTATTATCCTTTATGTGTATTCTATATGTGAAAATCAAAGGATTAATGCCTTTTATGTCTTTTAAAGTCCACCCTATTATATTTTTATGCATTTTCAATACTTCAATTAACTTACCTTCTTGTTCGCTTGTGAGTGTAGAAGGGATTACCATTAGGTAAGTTTGTTTCTCTCCAAGAAATGCATATTTCAATCTTTCAGGTAGAGGTTTCAACTCCAACTTTAGAATTTCATTCTACTTATCCTCATTTTCTCCTGATTTTTCAAACTTTGGTTTCCATCCTTTATTTTTTATCACCTATGGGCAGTCAAGTAAAGAATATATGTTAAAGATTTCAAGATCTAATTGCATATTTAACTTAAATGAATTCATTAAACAAATTTTTAAGGGATCAGTAAAACTTCAGTTTTCAATATGATCCTCCATAATATTTTCAATCATGTTTGCTTCTTCACTTTCATTTTTCTCCTCGTGTGGTTGCTTATATATATTAAAAATATTAAGCTCAAGTATCATATTTCTAAATGAAAGCATCATTACTCAATTCCTACAATTAATCAAAGCATTAGAAGTTGTTAGAAGTGGACAACTCAAAATAACAGGTATCGAATTATATCCTTTAATAAGTTCTGTGTCCAAGATAATAAAATTCACATATATATAAATTTATCGACTTGAACTAACACATCTTCCACTATCTCTCTTAAAACTCTTATTGATCTATCGGTAAAAAACAGAGTTACAAAAGTTAGTTTTAACTTACCGAGATTGAGCTGTTGATAAACTGAATATGATAGTAAATTCATACTAACACCAAGATCAAGTAAGGCTTATTCAATTTTATGACTTCTAATAATGCATAAAATTGTAGGACAACCAAGGTCTTTATATTTCAAAACACTATTGTTTTGAAGAATGACATTTACTTGTTTAGCTAAAAATACTTTCTTTTTCACATTCAGTTTTCTTTTTACTGTGCATAAATTCTTCAAAAATTTTGCATAAGAGGAAACCTATTTAATAGAATCTAATAAAAGAATATTAACTCTTACCTGTGATTTTAAAATTTTTAGGATTGTGATTCAATTTACTAGCATTATATAATGCATGAGGAAATGGGGGTAGAGGTGAGGGTTTAGTATTTTCTTCACTAGGTGTTGGTTCAACACTTTCCTTACCTTTAAAGATCGATTCATCATTCTCATGAGGTTCAAGAATGTATTTTTCAACAACCTTTCATTCCAAAGAGTGATAATCTCTTTAACTAGATTCATGTGTTGGCTTCCTAAACTACATGCATTTGAGTTATGTTATCATTTGGGGTTTGGTTATGGTTGAGAAGGAAATTTTTCTTTCTTATGAATGTTTAGTGCGGATGTAAATTTAGCAAGAATATCTTTCAAATTAGCAAATGTTTGAGTATTTTGAGAATTAATAGACTCTTTCTTTTCAATGAATGCATGCAAAGTTTCTTCAAGATTTTTCTTAGAAGGTATGACATATGGTGAATAACCTTAAGGGTTTTGAAAATTTTGGTGTGATTGAAAAGGTAGTTGTAAAGCTTGTTCTTGAGTGTCATTCCTCTAACTAAAATTTGGGCTATTTCTCTAACTGGGATTATAGTTTTGTGAATATGTGTTATTGTTTGACTACTTGAACATGTTTAGAACATTGGCTTGTTCATGGAGACATTTCTTAAATACAGGCAAAGTTGGGCAATCATTGGTAGAGTAATTATAGGTTTCACATATGTGATAGACAATTTTTTGAACAGATTTTAATTGATCACTCTTTTTTATTTCTAAGGTTTTAACTTTTTTAGCTATGGATGCAAATTTGGCTTGAAGGTTATGGTCTTCTCTAAGATGATAAATATCCTTATTATATGTAGTGATTTGCGTTTTACTAGGTGTCTTACAAGTATCAGTAGTGTCCCAGTTTTGAGCATTTTTTGCTAGTAAGCCTAGGTAGTTCATTGTCTCTTCTAGGTCTTTATCTTCAAATGTTCCATTACACATCACTTCTACTATATGCCTAACTTGGGTTAAGCCCTTGTGGAAATTTGAGACTAATCTCCAAGTTTCAAAGCCATGATAGAGACGGGTATTAAATAATTCTTTATATATTTTCCAACATTGGTAAAGGGTTTCTCCTGATTTTTGGGCAAAAGTGGTAATTTATCTTTTGAAAGAATTTGTACTATGGGGAAGAAATTTTTTTTTCAAAAATTGTTGTTGCATCTCATCCCATAAAGAAATGGATCCTGACTTAAGATTTTGTAACTATATTTTAGTTTTATCTTTTAAAGAAAAAGGAAAAAGCTTTTGTGTTCCTGCTACAATTTAAGTCATCATACGTGTTACACACTTCTTCAAATTCTCTTAGATGTAGGTAAGGGTTCTTTGCATCTAAGCTATGAAAAGTAGGTAAAAATTGAATAATGCCTGGTTTAAAATTAAAATATGTTGTATATGGAGGAAAAACTAAGCAAGATAGTGTACTGGTTCGTGTGGGGTTCATGTAGTCTCTAAGTGTCCTAGGCCGGTTATAGTCATTATGTTAGGACTGGTTGTCCCCTTGGTCTACGTGTCCCTAAATTTTATTATTAGTCATAATGTTATTTGGTGAAGAATAAAAAGATGATGGAGAATCAAATATATTATCAAAGAAAATTTTGAAATTACCTTTCACCAAATGATGAGAGTTGGGATCTCGAAACCAACCACTCATACAAATAAATAAAACAAAATACGATAACAATAAATATTACAAATAAGAGAAATAAAAAATTAAATAAAATCTAATAAAAGGGTAAGACTAACAATAAAATAAAATTTAGAGAAATAGTTAGAAGTTAGATTAATCAATGTAAGATTAGGATAAGAAAAGGTTAGTAAATAAAGGGTAGGTGGTTAAGTAAAATCAAACATAATAAAACAAGAATAACAAACGAAGAATAATTAAAATAAAGAAAGATAACAGGCTTAGCTTTCTATGAAAATAAAATAAATTATTAGTTAATTTTACTTCTCCGATAACGACGCCAAAAACTTGACATGTCCAGAATATAGACGTTTATTTTCAAGTATAGGATTTCCAAAATAATAAATAACTTGGTGAGAACATGGTTGATCTATATGGAATCAGAATTAAAATTATAAACTATAAATACTCTAAAGATAAATAAAGCAATATAAGACGTTTGTAAATAATAATTCAAATAACTAATTAAAATAAATGTTAAGGTTATGAGGATTCACTTTTAGCATATAAAATAAGAATATATTCAACTCTCTTTATAACTCAATTGAAATCCTCACACAAAGGAGTTTCCAATCGAAATATATAACAATTAAGACCCATCATCATTTAAATATTAACTTGTATTTATTTCTTTTAATTATTATACACCAAATCTTGTAAATTGGTTCAAGTATTTATTATGCCAATTTTTATATTTGTCTATAATAAACCTGACTCCCACTTTACAAGAAAGGGTATCTACATCAAATCTTTTAAATAGTTTTAAGAATTCACTGTGCCAACTATACAAATTGTCTAGAATAAATTAAGATACACCACTTTGCAAGAAAATGTATCAATATTGTAAAACAAAATAATACATCATATATAAATTTGCTTAACTTAAGAATGAAACATTGAATTCTAAAATAAGAGTTGAAATATATCGTATTTTCTTACAAAGAGTTTCACCCTTTCACCTTAGCAAAATAAAAATTATTTAGACATAATAAAATTAAAGGAAAGAGATGGAAGAAGAGATAACATGAACTTTAGAATAGTAAATGAAAGAAATAATACTATAAAGAGATAATACAAAATACAAGTGTTTTAAACTAAAATCTAACTCTTTAATTACATGATTTTGGCATAAATAGACCACCTATATATAGAAAAACATGGATAATATAAGACAAATGAGGAGGGCACCACTTGGATAATAAAAGATAAGGAGGGAGGCAACTAATTTAGAATTATCATTAATGTACCACTTGATTATCCAATTTAGAATTTATGTGGTCCGAATTAGCTTTCACAAAAAAATAACAAAGTTGTAGATAAATCTCTTATCTTTCCAAATTGAGTTGAATCATATATACTGGATATGTATTTATCTAGTTATGGACAAAATACTAATGACTGTTCGGACTAAACCTGTACGGCAAATCAGTTTTTTTCTAGGCCATTTTTCACCTTCCAAATGCTCGAATTACAAATTCATTGTGTAAATCTAATATTTTATCTCATTAAGTTAGCTCTTCAAAGGATCATGAATCACTCAAATTTGATTATTATGTAGAAAATATGCCCATTGTACCAAACATACCACAAAATGGTTAAAAGCTAATTAGGTATAATATTATAAACATACTTAAGTTAGGGAGGTTAATGACACTAGTAATGCAAAACAATGATGTAATTTAGATGATATGCCCTAGCAGCATAAAAATCAAACCAGATTTTTTAGTTTGGTTTAATGTTCGATTAGAGTTCGATTTGGTTTTTTTGAAACTGATCAGTTTGGTTTCAATTCAGTTTCAGTTCAGTTCAAACTAAAAAAATACACTAAAAATACCAAAAGACCATAAACCAAATCAAACTAATTTGGTTTAGTTCAATTTTTAAAAGGTAAAATCGATCGGTTCCAATTTGTTATAATCGATCGGTTTGGTTCTGGCCCGAACCGAACCGAAACCGAAAATGCTCACTTCTAATTACCAACATTAATATCAACATTATTACCGTCATCTCCGTATATCTAACTATCATAATATGTGTAAGTTGAGCCTTCGTTGGACATTGGAGGAGAATAATAATTATTATTTTGAAGGTTTGGCAAAAACACAAGGGTTGGAATTTTTAGGACTATACTACTCACTTGGTTACTATTGCTTATGGACATAAATTATTTAGGGCAAACTTCTTTATGCTCAATTGGTGCTTTTGCATTATTTTCACATATGAAAGCTCGAACATCTAGTGCTGCACATAAAGGTGTCAATTTGTTTCTTTGATAAGCTCAACCAAAAATCCACATCATCATTCTCAAGTAGAATTGGTTTATAGTTTATAGTATTTGAATGAATCTTAATCTGATCAACTCCAATTATAAAATAATCTTTTTTCAATAATGTTTTGTATTTTTATTCTTTGGAACCAACATGTGAATATTTTAAAATTCAATGTATCTCTCAACATCATCACTGGAACTCTCTCACATTCCCCTAAAGTATACAATAGTCAAAACGAGCCCCATGATACATATAAAAAAGATAAAATATAAAAATTATTATTAGAATAAGGAAAAAAAATATAAAATAGATTCAGTAGCACTTAACGTGTGCTCTTGGCATGCCCCAAGCACATGCTTAGTATGCTTAGCGCATGCCAAGAACTAGCAGGTTTCTTGGCGCATGCCAATCGCACTAAGGACCACCACGACCTTATCCTGAGTTTTGCATCACATCCATTTTTTCACTCATTTACACTCATTTTCTAAGCAACATACTCATTTTAAACATATGTATTATAAATATATTTCACTTTCAACACATATTTCATAATATATCTTTAATTTGAATAATTTATTAAATATTTAAAGTCGATTTGCCAAGAGTTTTCCTTCTATTTGATTAGATCTTTAATAAGAAGTGTATGTATTTGTTAGTAGATATTTAGCATGCAGCTTCATTTGGAATCGATTGTGTAATATTGAGAAAATATGGTTAAAGGGTAAAAGTGTTTGATAATAAGGTTTTTGGTCATAAAATAATGAAAAAAATGACTATGGTTAAATAAAAATAATTATTAAGATATTCAGTCATTTCCAAAAAATTTCCTATTATTTGTGGCTATATACGACTAGTTAAAAAGATAATGAAAGCAATATATCTTCAAGGACTTCAATTAGTACGATATGAATTTTAGTCATTGAAATTTAGAGATTCTATTAGTTTCATATTTTGACTTTGTATTATATTAAGCCAATGTTCTTGATAAGCTTAATCTTGTTTTGTAGATTCTCATCATCTTGTGTGAGATATTGAGGAATAATCACTTTCAAAGCAAAGATACTAGAAACTATAATAAGTTTCATCAAGATCAATAAGTATTCTATAAAAATCAATTATTTTTGTATTAATCTTGACAAAATATTTGAACTTTATAAGATTAATTCCTCTTTTTATATAGCTATGCACCTTTAGAATATATGAATTTCAATCTTGTTGGGATGTTCGTTTCACTTACAAACTTTGCTCAAAATTTCATTTTTATTTTGAATTCATCGGTTCTATTTTCTATCTCCGAGCAGAAAAGCCTAATCTCAGTGCAAATAGTATATAAGACCTTACGCTGAGCCTTTTGTTATATTAAGATGAACCATAAATGTATTCCAACCATTAATGCCATCAATGTGACACAATTATCATTTAACAATCTAAGTACTCAATTTGAATCCAAACATTTTCTCATCAAATACAATTTTTATGCTTCTGATGTCATGAGTCTGTCTACTAACTTAGCAAAAGGTCAAGCTATAAAAATCTCCTGGATACTAAGGCTATTGCTCCTTTAGTATTCCCCTTATTTTTACTACAACATTTAGAGTTGCATTCACATCCTAAAATACTTTACAAATTGTAATGTTAGACTATATTTATATATTAAGTAAATGAATAATATATGATATCAAGAGTCTTTAATATTCAAAAGTTTAACTTTATATCATTCTTTCTTCTTTTGATTGTGGGTTGTGCATCTTTAATAGGTTTGTCTTCATTAATTTTGTTGGAGTTGATGCTTATATGTCATTCTAATATTGTATGAATATTAATTTTTTAATATCTATACAATAAACATTTCAAATAAAAATCGTTAATATTATAATTATAAGGTATAATGCTTGTAATGTTTCAGACATTATATAATCTGAATGAGTACGGATCTGATCTAAAGGAGTTTAAATCAATGCTAAGAGTTATCAGAGCTGAGAGTTATAAATGCTAAGACTTACCACTGCTAAGAATTAGCAGGTTATAAAAGCCAGTCATATCTAAAGAGTTAGAGCCTTATCTAAAATGGGACAAGGACCTAAGAATATATTAATAATGACCTAATTACAAAGAGTTTCAGACATTATATAATCTGAAGGAGTTCAGATCTGATCTAAAGGAGTTTAAATTAATGTTAAGAGTTATCAAAGCTAAGAGTTATAAATGCTAAAACTTACCACTGCTAAGAGTTAGCAAGTTATAAGAGTCAGTTATATCTAAAGAGTTAGAGTTTTATCTAAAATGGGACAAAGACCTGAGAATATATTAATAATGACCTAATTGCAAAGAGTTGCAATAGATGCTAGAAAATATCATTGTGCAAGTATGTTCTCAAACACTATATTCTTGATCTATTTTCACTTATGCAGGTTTGTCGGTGAATCTCTTTTATATAGATTAGTGTATGTCTATATCTGTATGGTACAGATGATTGTTCTTAGTTAATCATAAGCTTGGAGCTCATATGGGCATATGAGTATTCAGTCAGGACTAGATATTGAACAAACTCACGAACGACACCCAACGGTTAGACTATGAAATGATCCCTTGTCTACTTATACCGAATTCTATAAGCATCGGAACATACCTAGCGACACCCACTGATTAGACCATGAAATATCTCTGACATATGTGAAACCTAAGTATGGTGGATCACTCACAAGCTTACTGTGGTGCTCAGATCAAAGGACCACGAATACTACTTAACTCGAGAAAATTCTTCATTGACGATTTTATGGGATATCTATTGGAGATCTTCATTGAGTCTTGTTCAGTATCCAATCCTCACTGAATACGTGTATATTTATACGAGGTTCTACTAAACTTATGGTCTGTTAAGATTAACCATCTAGACCATCCAAATATTGATATACACTGATCTATATTAATCATTTCCACTTGACAGACCCTACGTTGGTGGAAATAAATTAAAAACATATAATTCGAGAACATACTTGTACAATGACATTTCCTAGCAACGTTTACAACTCTTTACAACTATGTCATTGTTTGTATATTTTCAAGTCTTTGTTCTATTTCAGACAAGGTTTTAACTCTTTAGATTTGATCTGAACTTCTTTAAATCAATACAATAACTGAAATGTTACAAGCATCGTACCTTATAAGAAATAATTTGTGATTTAATGAAATATTTATTTATTGCATAAGTTTGAAAATACAATAGTCATACAAATTAGGGTGGCACATAAGCACAAATCCCAATAACTTCTACTTGCTCTAATGTCATTCGTAGTGGTTTCTAATACCTAACAATTTCACGTGTTTCTCAAATACCTTTAGAGTTAATGCCTTAGTGAATGAGTTCGCTACATTATTTACATAATCAACTCTATAAAATCAATATCTCTTCAAGCCAAGATCTCCTTAACAATGTGGTATTTTCTCCATATGTTTAGATCTCGAATGTATTCTTGGCTTTTTCACTTGTGCAGTGGCTCAGTTATTGTTGTAAGATAATAGGATAGAATCCACAGAACTTAGAACTATATTGAGTTCTATGACAAACTTTTTGAACCACACTACATTTTTTTGTTGTTTTTAAAGCTACAATGTATTTTGCCTCTATAGTAGAATTAGTTGTGAATCCCTATTTCACCATCTTTCAACTTATGGTAGCACCATTGAGAATAAACACATATTCAGATATAGACTTTCTGTCATTCAAATCAGACTGAAAGTCTGAGTCAGTGTATCCTATTACTTGTAAGTCATTTTTTCTATATATGAGAAACTTGTCCTTTGTACCCTTAAAGTATTTAAGGACATATTTGACTGTCATCCAATGGCTGTGACCTAGATCAGACTGGTACCAGCTTATAATACTTATAGCCATACTGATGTAAAGTCTCGTGCATATCATGGCATACATCAGGCTTCAAACAACTAATGCATAAAGTATGTTAGACATTCTAACCCTTTCATCTTTCTTCTGAGAACACATCTTCCTCGAAAGATGACTACCATTTCTAAAATATACATTAACTGTCTTACAGTTACTGAAACTGTACCTTTCTAAGACACTATCAATGTACAAAGATTGGGAGAACTCTATCAGCCTTCTAACTTTATCTATATAAATCTTCCATTAAGCTCGTGGTCTATTAAGATTAACCATCTGAACCATCTAGATATAGACATACACTGATCTATATTAACCAATTACACTCGACAAACCTTGTGTCGGTGGAAATAGATCAAGAATATATAATTTGAGAACATACTTGCACAATGACATTTCTTAGCAACACTTGTAACTCTTTGCAACTATGTCATTGTTAGTATATTTCTATGTCTTTATCCCATTTCAGACAAGGTTCTAATTCTTTAGACCTGATTTGAACTCGTTCAGATCAATACAATATCCAAAATGTTACAAGCATCTTACCTTATAAGAAATAATTGGCGATTTAATGAACTATTTATTTATTACATAACTATGAAAATACAATATTTATACAAAATTGAGATGGCACATGAGCACAAATCCCACAAGACCATACAAGTTGAGGTCATATTGCATACATATAATCCTTTTGTTATCTATATCCTGGAAGAGAGAGGACATAGATCATCACCATCAAATACCCATTTGCTCATCCGTGAACTTATCTTTAGATACATATCTCGATAAAGAATACAAGCAAATACTTTTGTGATATTATTTAACCTCATAGGAAACTCTTTTTTCAGGTTTATTGCTTATGACCATAAGACTTTCTGAGATACAATCTCGAAGCATCAAAATATATAACTCACCCATGTGCGCTAACGAATCTCGTATATATACACACCAAACTCAGTGAGCATTGAACCATACCCAGTGACACACAGTGGTAAGACTATAAAAAGTCTCTGACATCCGTAGAACTAAAGCATAGTGGATCACTCACAAGCCCACCGTGGTACTCAGGTCAAAGAATTGAATACTACTCAACTTGAAAGGGCCTGCCATTGACAGCTTCATAGGATGTCTATTAGGGTCTTCGTGACTTTGTTTAGTATCTAATCTTTACTTAATACCTATATACCTATATGAGTTTTCATTGAGCTCGTGATCAATTAATAATAACCATTTAGACCATTCAGATATAGACATACACTGATATATGAAAAAGGGTCTCACCGATAGACTCGCATCAATGAAATAAATCAGAAACTAAGTTTGAGAATTGACCTTATAATAACATTTTCTAGCAGCAATTACAACTCTTTACAACTATGTCATTATTAATATATTATCAAGTCTTTATCCCGATACAGACAAGACACTGACTCTTATAACTCATTAACTCTTAGTAGTGCTAACTTTTAGCATTTATAACTCTCAGCGTTGCTAACTCTTAGCACTGATCTAAACTTCTTTAGATCAGATTTAAACTCCTTCAGATCATACAATTTCTACAACATTACAAACATTCTACCATTTAATAAAAGTAATTAACGATTAATGAAATATGCATTGTATAAATATTAAAATTAAAATATTCATACATAATGGGATGGCACATAAATACAGATCCCAGCAAACTCCCACTTGCTCTGGTGCCATTTATAGTAGTATCTAATACCCATCGACTCCATATATTTTTCAAACACCTTAATAGTTAGGCCTAGCCTTAGTCAGTTGACCTGCTACATTATTTACAGAATCAACTCTATAAATTATTATATTTCTTATAGCTAAGATTTTTTAACTATGTTGTATTTCCTCTCCATGTGTTTAGATCTCTAATGTGCTCTTGATGCTTTGGCTTATACAATGGCCTTATTATTGTGGCAGAATAATTGGATATGGTCAATCGAAGTAGGGACTATTCCTAACTCAGCGACAAACTAACGTATCCACACAACTTCTTTCACTACTTCCAAGGCAGTAATGTACTCTACCCTTTTTTGTAGAATCAACTGTGGACCCTTGTTTGGTGCTCTTCCAACTTACCGTGGCACCATTGAGAATGAATACATAACAAAATATAATTTTCTATCATCTGGATCATAATGGAAGTCTAAATCTATGTATCCTCTCACTTGTAAATTACTATCTCCATATATTAGAAACGTATCCTTTTTACCCTTAAGGTGTTTAAATACATATTTAACTGCCATCCGATGGCTATCACCTGGATCAAACTAGTACCAGCTCATAACACTTATAACTATACTGATGTCAGGTCTCAAACACATCATGACATACATCAAGCTCCCAACACCTGACGTATATAAGATGTTAGATATTCTAACTTTTTCATCCTCCTTTTGATGACACATCTTCCTTGAAAGTAACGTCATGTCTGAAAAGTAAAAGTGCCAATTATTCAACAGTGTATAAATATGGTTTTGTGTTAATTTATACATACATATGCATCTCATACATACATATAGGCATCAAATATGCAGTGAAAGTGTTAAAACATATTATAAACACAATTTATGCTTTTATTCACATAAAAACTGAGATTGAGAAATGTTTACCTTTGAAGTCTTTAGATTAAATTCTGGGAGGCCGCTCGAAATGAGGCTCGTGTGCAGTTCTAGCAACCAACAGGGTGGGTTTATCATCTAGAACATCAGCTTTAATCTAACAATTCTGTTTAACTCTTTAAACCTATATTGACACTTAATCTAAAGCTCAACTCTTAAGTAGCTTTTATACACTACAAAGCAATTAATAACTTTGTTCTAATTCAACACTTTGTTTATGTTTGGTTGGCCTAATGAAAGAAAAGATACGGAGAAGATGAAAATAGCCTTTTCCCTTTCTTTGCTTCAACACTTAGAGTAAAATTGAAAAAATAGTTTTTTCATTTCATTAAGAGTAAATGGCCGGCCAAACATATATATTTATATGTATTGAATTATTTTTTAATTATTATAATATTTATTTTAATTTACTTTGGTTAAGTTTAACCAAACCAAAGTTAAGCACTAACTTTTGTTTAGTTAAGAAAACTTAACTATTAAGACTTGTTAGATATTTATTTATACCCAATTATAGTTAACAATTTAACCTAGGTTAAGTTATATAAATATCTAACTAACTAAACCTATTAATTAACACTTAACCAACCATAGTTTAGTTAATTATTTATTTAACAATTAAATAATTATTTAATTATTTAACACTTAAATAATTAATTAAATGATATTATATTTAAACCCTCATTTAATCCAATGTAGGTTCCATTAAACCTTATACTTGAGTTAATGTATCCGAATGCTCACTATACACCACGTGTCACCATTTAATTAGTCAACAATAATTGTTAACTAATTAATGTACTTAATACTTAAGTATAGATACGCACATATCTTGAGGGTCCTTGAAACAAATATTCAATTTTGTTGAATTTTACTGAATTAAACTATTCAATCTGGTACGTTGCCTCGGTGCATAACGAGTACACTTCTTATTACGAGATTCCCTAAGTCCATGTTCAAATCGTCAAATGTTACTATTTCATGATTCTGTGATTGATGCCCTGCGCATACATCATGGATATTACAAATCAGTGTGTCAGGCCATATAAGTTGAGGTCAGAACACATACGTATAATCCTTCTATCACTTATACCATGGATGAATGAGGGATATAGATCAGCACCGTGAAATCTTCATATGCTCATTTATAAATTTATCTCTAGACTTGTATCTCGATGAACAACATAAAGAAACACTTTCGTTATATTGTTCCACCCTGTAAGAAACTCATTTTTCTAGTTTATTGCTCACAGCCGTAAGATTTTATAAAATACAATCTCAAAGCATTTGATATACAACCCACATATGTGAGCTGAAGGATCTCATATCTACACACATCGGACTCTATGAGCATTAGACCACACCTATCGACACGTAGCAGTCAACCATGAAAGGTCTCTCACATCCGTGGAACTAAAGTATGGTGGATCACCCACAAGTCCACCATGGCGATCATGTCAAAGGATTACATATACCACTCAACTCAAGGGGACTTACCAATGATTGTTTCATAGGATATCTATTGGGGTCCTCATGAGTCTGTTCAGTATCCAGTTTTGACTAAAAACCCGCATGCCCATACGAGCTTCCACTAAGCTCATAGTCAGCTAAAAATAACTATTTGTACCCTATAAATATATATATATATATATATATATATATATATATATATATACACTGATTTATATAAAATGGATTCACCAATAGACTTGCATTGGTGAAAATAGATCAAGAACAAAGTGTTTGAGAACACACTTGCATAATGACATTTCCTTAGCACCTATTGCAACTCTTTGCAACTATGTCATTACTAATGTACTATAAGGTCTTTGTCCTATTATAAATAAGGTTCTAACTCCTTAGATCTTACTAACTCTTATAACCTACTAACTCTTAGCAGTGCTAATTATTAGCATTTATAACCCTCAGAATTATTAACTCTTAGCACCGATCTAAACTCCTTTAGAACGAATCTGAATCATTTTAGATCATACAGTGTTCTTAATGTGACAAAAATCATTACCATTTAATAAAGAATATTAGTGATTTAATAAAATAGTATTCATACAAACAGAGATGGCAAGTAAGCATATACCTTAATAAACTCTCACTTTCTCTAGTATCATTCATACTGGTATCTAATACCCATAAACTCCACGTATTTCTCTAATATTTTTGGAGATATGGCCTTAGCAAATAGGTCCGCTATATTATTTATAGAATCTATTCTACAAATTATTATATCACCCCTAGCTAAGATCTCTCTAATTATGTAGTATTTCCTTTCCATTTGTTTAGATCTCTAGTGTCGCAGAATAATGGGATAGGATCCATCGAACTTGAGACTATTCCGAGCTCAGCGACAAACTTTCATATCCATGTGCTTCTTTAGCTGCCTCTGAGGTGGCGATGTATTCTACTTCTATTGTAGAATCAACTGTGGACCCCTGCTTGGTGCTCTTCCAACTCACTGCGGCACCGTTGAGAATGAACACATAACCCGATGTAGACTTTTTTATCATCTAGATCATACTAAAAGTTTGAATCTATGTATCCTCTAACCTGCAATCACTATCTCCATAAATAAGAAACTTGTCCTTTAAACCCTTAAGGTATTTTAAGACATATTTGGCTGTCATCCAATGGTTGTCACCTAGATCAACTGGTATTAGTTAGTAACACTTACAATTATACTGATATCAGATATTGTACACATCATAGCATACATCAAGCTTTCAATAGCTGATGCATATTGTATGTTAGACATTTTAACTCTTTCATCTTTCATCTAAGGAGATATTCTCCTCGAAAAATGAACATTATATCTGAAAAGCACACTAACTGTCTTACAGTTACAGAAATTATACATTTCTAAGACACTACTAATGTATGATAATTAGAAGAGTCCTATCAACTTCCTAGCTCTATCTCTATAAAACTTTATACCCAGTATATAAGAAGCCTCTCTCAAATCCTTCATGAAAAAGTTCTTACTCAGATAGCTCTTTACTGATTGTAACATACCAATATCATTCCCAATGATAAGTATGTCATTAATGTAGAGAACAAAAAATATTTTCATGCTCCCACTGACTTTTCTATACACAAGCTTCCTCTTTATTTTTGATGAAACTAAACCCTCTGATTACCTCATCAAAATAAAGATTTTAGCTTCGAGATGCCTGTTTAAGTCCATAAATGGACTTCTTCAATATGCATACTAGACTAGCTATTACGTTGAGTGTAATACCTTCAGGCTATTCCATGTATATATATTCCTTGAGATATCTATCTAGAAATGTCGTCTTTAAATCTATCTACTATATTTCAAAGTCATAATATGCAGCGGTAGCTAATAAAATCTTAATTGACTTTGACATCGCTACTGGTACAAAAGTTTTCTCATAATTAATCTCAAACCGCTAAGCATAACCTTTAGCAACCAGTCAAACTTTAAAGATCTCTACCTCCTCATCCTGTCTACACTTCTTTTTGTAAATTCATTTACAACCGATAGAAACTATTCCTTCGAGAAGCTCAAGCAAGTCCCAGACTTGATTGTGATGTATTGAGTCAATTTCAAATTTCATAGCATCTTGCTATTTTCTAGATCGATGCCTAACATCATCTATAGGTCAAGTAAGAAAACTCAAATGGCACCTTAAAGCATTTGACCATTCTTAGTAGGTGGCCTATATATTCTTTTCGACCTACTTGAAGGGTGTGTCAAAAGTGTTCTGCTCGATTAAACATGATGTTCAATCTTTAGTTTATTTTGGTTCTAATTAACTTTATCAAGTTTAATTTTTTTACAATCTCTATAATCCATGAAAAACTGTTTCTCTAAGAATGTGGCATTACGAGCAACGAACATATTTTGTTCCTCTACATTATAGAACTGGTATCCTATGAAATCATTAAGATACCTAATAAAGAGATACTTGTACCCCCTAGGTGCAAGTTTATCTTGTTGCGTAACTTTTACATAAGCAAGACAATGCTAAATCTTATAATATTTAAGACTTGGTATCCTTCCTTTCAACATCTCATATGGAGTAGTTAGAACAGCTTTGGATGGAACTCTGTTCAATATATGAGCAGCAATTTCCAAAGCATAATCCCACAGGTATTCTAAAAGATTATTAAAACTCATCATCGATCGGACCATATCCAATAAAGTCTTATTCTTCCTCTCTGAGATACTATTATGTTACAGAGTACCGAGAGGATTATATTGAACGAGAATACCATTCTCCTTTAAATAATTAGTGAATTCACTGTTCAAGTACTCAGCGCCTCAATCTGATCAAAAGCATTTGATGTATATGTTAATTTGTTTCTCTACTTCAAGTTGAAACTCTTTGAACTTTTCAAAGGTTTCTAACTTGTGTCTTATAAGAAACACGTACCCATGTCATGAAAAATCATCGATGAAGAGTACGAAGTATCGAAAACCTCATATTGCAGCATTATTTATTAGACCGCATATATCACTACTATGTACCAATTTCAATAAATCATAGGCACAGTGTCTAACACCTATAAAATAGAGATTTGGTCATTTTTCCTTGAATGTAGGATTCACAAATTGATAAGGTTCTATGGTCTAATTAGGTATCCAACTATCTTTAACCAGACGAGATAATATCTCACACCTATATGTCCTAATCTCATATGCCATAATTTTATTTATTTAAAGTTCCCAAAATACTACTAGTACTAGCTTGCATATTCATATAATTTTTAGTTGTATTTAATATATAATGCCCGTTCACTAACTGACACTTAGCTAATAATACATCATTCGCATTACATAAATATAGGGAACATTGTGAATATACACATGATACCCTTTACTGTCAAGTATAAGAAGGAAAATAATACGTCTAATGATGTTAGGTACAAAATCACAATTATTTAATGCAACAGTTCTATTATAAGAAAGAAGTAAATCAAAATGTCTAACTGCCTTGGCCTATAAGAAATCTCTATTTTCGACTCGAAGTATTAACTGTAGCAATCTAACTTCTCTAAGACTCTACAACACATTGCAGATGTGAGTAGAATATATGGTATCTAATACTCAGCCTGAACTAGCATCATATGTCATAGAAATGTCAATAATAGGAAAGCAAATACCTAGGGGAGTCTTCTTCAAATTGGCAAGGTATCTTAGGCAGTTACGCTTCTAATGCCCTTCCTCGCTGTAAAAGAATCAATTTTCTTCCTTGGTCTTCTTCTGAAGCTTGGATATCTGTTGTCTCTAAGGACCTATTCAGAGTACTTGCTTTACCTTCATTTTTTTTCTTCTCTTGAGACTTCCCAGAAGCCCTCAGAGTAAAAGATGAAATACCTTGAATAAAGAGGGTCGAACCCTCATTGTGCAAGTCATCTTCTGTTGTCTTCAACATATTATAAAGATCAGCATAAGCAAGGGTCAATCCTTACATATTGAAGTTTATGATGAACTGGGCATATGACTCTAGGAGTGACTAGAGAATCAAATTATTCCTTAAGTTATTGTTCAGAGAAATGTTCATCGTCTCAAGCCTCTCAATCAATCTAATCATCTTGAGCACGTAGCGTCTTACTGGACTGCCCTCAGATAGTCTAGCCTGAAAAAGTGCTTTAGTGACCTTGTAAATCTTAACCTAGGAACGATCACCAAAGTACTCCTTATAATGCTGCTAGCACTGTCCATGCGGACATACTCCCGCTGTAGCTCAGTAAACATTAAGACAAGGATATAATTTTTAATTTTTAAATCATCATTCAACCATTTTTTATACGTTACCCTTTCTTCTGGGGTGGTAGTATCAGAAACACCTCTAGAAAATTTTTGATTAATAAAGAATTCAGGCTTCTCTGAATCTAAACTAACTCTTAGATTCATAACCTAATCTGAATAATTTTCTACACCCTATGTTAGTGTGCATCAAGTATGCACACCAAGGGTTGGTGGATGCCATTATTGTTGGGTGTTGATTATTCTGAGGTGTATACATGTGGTGTATGTGCTCATTATACAAATATACATATCTTATACATATATAAGCATAACAGAAGATTAAATATTATACAATGAACACACACATACATATATATAATTAAATTAATTATATACTTGAGAAATTCACCTTTGAAGTCTTTGGATTAAATTTTTAAAGTCCACATGAAATGAACTTATTGACAATTCTAGTAATCAACTTGGGTGAGTTTGATTAGTATGAATAATAGTATAATCTAACACTAATCTAACTCTTTAAATCAATTAAAATAACTCTTAATCTAACAAAGAATTAATTTATTTTATATTTTATTCAACTCTTGAAGAATTAAAAAATAAATCAATTAATTATATCATTTAATAGCCTTTGTTTTTGCTTTAATGTTTTAACACTTAAAACAAGAAAACAAGAATTTAAATTCCAATTCTCTCAATTGAAAATGGCGGCTAAAAATTTTAAAACTTATGAATTTTAAATTTCATTTCACTTTATATACTAATGCATAAATTTCAAACTAATTTAAATTTCATTTGCATTTAATTTAACTATTCACTTAACTAAATTTAATATTTAACTTTAGTTGAGTTAAATTAACTTAACCGTTAAGTTAATAAATATCTAACTAACCTAACTTTAGAGTTAACTATTAACCCTAGTTAGGTTAATATTTATTTAATAATAAAAATAAAATATCTAGATATTTATTTAATCTAATCATAGTTAACAATTAACCATAGTTAAGTTAAGCATAAAATATCTTTTATCCTAAATCTTTGGTTAATAATTAATCATAGTTAATTTATATTTTTATTTAGTTATTATATAAATAAATATCTTGATTATTTAACAACTAAAAAATCAATAAAGTGAAATTATCATTATACCCTTACTAGGTTATCAAGTTAACCTAAAATGAGTCCCACCAAAACTATATACTTTAGTTAACTTAATCATAGTAATTTATGTATTTTATACTATATTGAACTATTCAATACGGTATACTACCCAAGTGTACAACGAATACATTTCATATTGAGACTCACTAGGTCCACGCCCGATTAGTCGAATGGAACTATTTCATAAGTCCGTGAATAATGCCCCACGAACACATCACGTATATTACAAATCAGCACATTAGACTATACAAGTTGAGGTTAGAATGCAAACGTATCATCCTTCCTTTATTATACCCTGAATGTGCGGGGATATAAATTAGCACCATTAAATTCTCATTTGCTTGTCCATGAACTTATCTCCAGATTCATATCTCGATAAACAATATATGCAAACATTTTTGTGATATTATTTAATGAACTTATCTCCAGATTCGTATCTCAATAAACAATATATGCAAACATTTTTGTGATATTGTTTAACCCTACAAAAACTCTTTTCCCGGGTTTATTACTTATGGCCATAAGATTTTTTGAGATACAATCTCGAAGTATAGGATATACAACTTATCTATATAAGCTGACGGATCTCGTATCTACACACACTGGACTCCATGAGCATTAAACCATACCCAATGACATATAACTGTCAGACCATAAAAGTTCTCTGACATATGTAGTACTAAAGTATAGTTGATCACTCATAAGTCCACCATGGCGCTTAGGTCAAAGGACTACGAATACTACTCAACTTAAGAAGACCTTTCTTTGACAGCTTCGTAGGATATCTAGTGGGGTCCTCATAAGTTTGTTCAGTATCTAGTTCTGACTGGATACCCATGTTCGCATAATTATACACACACGAATTGTAACCGTAAATGCACAAGTCATGAGCAAGTAATAAAGTGATGAGTGAGTATCATTTTTATGAGGATTGGTATCCTAAATTAATGCTAATTACCACGGTATTGACAACCTAACTTTATCTAAGCTAATTTAAAGGATAAGTTGAATTGTGAAATTAAAATGCTTCAAACTAAATAAACCGTTATATTAAGGATATGAGAGTTCTATGGCAATAGGGTTCTAGGGGCTTGATATCCCTCTATTGTTTCTATACTCTTTATCAATTGTGATTAACAACTAATCTAATGCATTCATTAATCAAAGGCTTAAGAATAATTTCATTCCCTTTTTCGAGTGCCGAATAAGACTCTATACATATACAAACAAGTTGATATCCCTATCTAACCCGTTATACATACACGCATTAAGCTACCCTTATGTGACTACCCTAAGCTCATTGTCTCCCAACTCAACAAACTCAAAGCCATGTCTTTTACAACTAACACATGGATTAAACTTTCCCAAGCACATAACCAAAATGTTTAATTCATCCAATCCATTTCCCAATGTAATTAGAAGCATTAAGCACATAAAAGGCATAAATGAATAAACATCAAATAGTTATTAATCACAAAATAACATCAATACATAGAGTTCAATAAAGTTTCATCAAACCCTAGAACATATAATCTAGCAATCCATAATGAAATATTCAATTACATTCATCCAAATATTCATAAAAGTACTCATGTTCAAATCAACACAAAATACAATTACAAACTATAAATAAAGATAAATAAAGTAAAGATAGAAGAATGACTAGTTTGAGAAGCCTTTGGAGTCTTTAATCTTCAATAATCTTCCTTAATCCAAGCTTTAATGGTGTTTCTCTCACTAAAAACCAGAGTTTCTCTCTCTATTTAGTGCTCCCCTTTGATATTTTGAGAATTGGGTAAAGGGTAGTATTTATAAGTTTCAAATTAGAGCAAAAACAAAAGGAGTACTAAGACAGGTAGTGGCGTCTGGGCGTCACTTTTTGGTGCTTAGGTGCTGAGCATTCTGCCAATGGGAGCCCATTTTGGCTCCTGGGTGCCAAAACATGGGTTTTTCGGCGCCAAAGCCTGTGTGCAATACTGTAGCATGACGTTGTTCACTGACACTATTCATTGCACTGTAGCATTTTGGATTTTTTGCTTGTTAACTTTGAATATTCACTCCAAATAACTCCATTAGCTTAAAATCTACAAAAGAAAATTAATACACATAAAGAGCCATAAATTCATATTCAAAATGAGTAATTATCAAATTAAGAGGGGTATAATATCATATATAAAATGTGTTTATCAACTCACATACCTATATAAGCTCTAAGTCTATAGTCAGCTAAGAATAACCATCTACACCAGTCAGATATAGACATACACTGATCTATTTAATAATGATTCATCGATAGACCCGCATTGGTAAACATAGATTAGGAATACTGTGTTTGAAAATATATTTACATAATGACATTTCCTAGCGCTTATTGCAACTCTTTATAATTATATCATTATTAGTATACTCTCAGATCTTTATCCCATTTTTGACAAGACTTCTAACTCTTAGAATTTGTTAACTTTTATAACGTGCTAATAACTTTAGATGAAACTCTATTTAATATATGAGTAGCAATCTCTAGGGTATAACCCCACAGATATTCTAGGAGATCGATGAAGCTCATCATCACTTAAACTATATCTAATAAAGTCTGATTCATTTTCTCCAAAATACTATTGTGTTACAAAGTACCCAGAGGACTATACTAAGTAAGAATCTCATTCTCTTTTATATAATCTGAAAATTCACTGTTCATATACTCACCACCTTGATTTAATCAAAAGCATTTAACGTATATATCGGTTTGTTTCTCTACCTTAAGTCTGAATTCTTTAAACTTTTCAAAGGTTTCTGACTTATGTTTCCTAAGAAACACGTATCTATTACATGACAGACCATCGATAAAGAGTAAAAAGTATCAAAATATACCTATTACAGCATAATTTATTGGACCGCATACATCACTATATACCAATTTTAATAAATCAATGGCACGGTATTATTAAAGTTGGTGCTTACGTGCCATCCCTGAATGTACATATACTTGTGTATTTATACAAGTGTACATTCTTATTAAATTGCTAATTCTCATTTATATGGTACTATGCATGTAACATTACAGACATTGTATGATTTGAAAGAGTTCAGATCAAATTTAAAGGAGTTTATATAAGGGCTCATAGTTAGCCACGCTGAAAGATATAAATGCTAAATGTTAGCACAGTTAAGTGTTAGCTAGTTATAATACTCAACAGATCCAAGAGTTAGAGTCTTGTCTGTAATGGAACATAGACCTGGGAATAAACTAGTAACTGCATAATTGCAAGAGTTGCAATCGGGTGCTAGAAAATGCTAATGGCGCAAATATATTCTCAAATAATTATCCCTAATCTATTTCTACTGATGCGGGTTTGTCGGTGAATACCTTTTTATAAAGATCAGTATATGTCGTACCTATATGGTATAGATGGTCGTTCCTAGCTGACTGTGAGCTTGGAGCTCGTATTGACATATGGGTATCCAGTTAGAACTGGATATAGGATAGACTCACGAGGACCTCCGGTAGACACTCTAAATAAGCCGTCAACGGAGGGTCCTCTCGAGTTGAGTAGTATACGTGGTCCTTTGACCTAAGTGCCACGGTAGGCTTATAAGTGATCCACCATACTTTGGTTCCACGTATGTCACAGACCTTTTATAGTGTGACCACTAGGTGTCATTGGCTATGATTCGATGCTTATGGAGTCCGGTGTGTACAAATATGGGATTCGTCAGCTCCCATATAGAGTTAGATATCCAGATGCTTCGAGACTGTATCTCAGAAAGTCTTGTAGCCACAGGCAATGATCCCGAGAAAGAGTTCCGTTAGGGTAGAACAATATGGCAAAAGAGTTTGCACATATTGTCAATGAGATACAAGTCTAAAGATAGGATATGGATGAGCATAAGTGGATTGACGGTGATAATCTGTATCCCCGCACATCTAGGATATCATGATGGAAAGACTATACGTATGCGTTACAACCTCAACTTGTATGGTTCAACGCTCTGATTTGTATATCTATAACGTGTGCGTGGGGCATTGCTCACAGACTCATGGAATAGTTTCATTTGACAAATCAGACGTAGGACCTAGGAAGTCCCACGATATGGAGTGTACTCATTGTGCACTGAGACAGCATGCTGGATTAAATTGTTTAATCTAGCAATATTCAACACTACTACGGGAATACGTGTGTGTCTGTATTTAAATGTTAAATACATTAATTAGTCAATAATTATTATTTATTAATTATATTAAGACACGTGGCGCATTGTGGACCCTCAGTTGAGTTTATCCAAATGTGAAATTTGATGGGTCCCACTAGAGGTAGACTTGGTAACTATTTATGAGGGACAAAATGGGCATTTCACACTATGATTATTTAATTGTTAAATAATCATTCTCTCTCATTATTATATAATATTTTATTATATATTATTATTATATTTGGGTGCCAAATAATTGGCACCCATTATATTATTATTATTATATATAATATTTTATATTAATACTTTATTTTATATATATAAAGAAAGAGAGAGAAGAAGAAGAAGTGTGGTTTTTGGGGTGTGTGTTTGTGTGCCCGTGAGAGAAAGAAGTAGAAATGGAGAAAGGAGAAGAAAGAAAAGAATAAGAAGAAAGAAAAAAAAAAAGAGAAAAATGAAACTGTTTCATTTTTCTCTATGCTTCCAATTGAAGCAATGGTAGATTACTTCAAATTATCTATTTCTTATCCTTTTAGAGAAAATAATGAAAAACACACACCCGGCCATTTTGGGGATTAAGATTTAATCATGTGCTGGATATATGGCTGTTTCATTTTTCTCTATGCTTCCAATTGAAGCAATGGTAGATTACTTCAAATTATCTATTTCTTATCCTTTTAGAGAAAATAATGAAAAACACACACCCGGCCATTTTTGGGATTAAGATTTAATCCTGTGCTGGATATAGGGCTGCTGTTCTAGCTCACCAAGCCCACCAAGTTGGTGACTAAAACTGCCTGCGAGTTGGTCTCCATACGGACTCTAGGGAAATACGTGTATAACATTAAACGTTAAGGTGAGTTCTTAATCTTTCTAATATATTAATGTGATTAATATATTTATTTATTGTATTTATTATATATTTCACGCTTCCGCAGTGTTCAAATTCGTATATGATACGCATTATAGGCAATAAACACAATAGCACATGCATACACCCACGTATATTAGATCCCCGACAGGTGTTCAATACCAATAAATAGAGATTTGGTCATCTTCCCTTGAATACAAGATTCATAAGCTAGGTAAGATCTTATAGTCAGATCAGATATCCGACCATCCTTAACCAAATAGGTTAGGCTCTTACACCTATATGACCTAATCTTATATGTCATAATTTTGTTTTATTTAAAGTTCTCGGACTATTATTAGCATTAACCTATACATTCATGACATTTCTTGTTGTATCTAATTTATAATGTCCATTAATTAACTGACACTCACCTAATAAAATATTATGCATATCATACAAATATAAGGAACGATTCTTAATATATATATATATATATATATATATATATGATACCCTTCATTATCAAGTACAGGAAGGGATATAGTCTGTCTGATGATAGTGGGCACAAAATAGCAATTATGCAATATAACTAATCTATTACATAGGAGAAGCAAATTAAAATGTCGCATAGCTTTGACCTACAGGAAATCACCATTTTCGTCTTGAAGCTGTACTTTTTCCAGTTGCAACAATCTAACTCTCCTTAGACCCTGCAACACTTTACAGATGTGAGAAGGACATGCGATATCTAATACCTAGCCTGAACTAGCATCAAATGCTAAAGAAATGTCAATGATAGGTATGCATATACCTGAGAAATTCCTCTTCACAATGGCAAGGTATTTGTGGCAGTTATGCTTCCAGTATCCATCCTTGCTACAATGGAAACATTTTTTCTTTGCCTTGTTCTTCTCTTTAAGCTTGGATATGGGTCACTTCTAAGGACCCATGCTGAGTATCTGCTTCACCTTCTTTTTCTTATTCCTTTTATACTTCCCAAAAGCCAGCAGGGTAAAAGATGAAGCACTCTGAATATAAAGAATCATGCCTACTTCGTTCATGTCCTCTTATGCTATCTTGAGCATGTTATGAAGATCAGTATAAGTATCCTTGCATATTGAAGTTTATAATGAATTGTATAAATGACCCTAAAAGTAACTGAAGAATTAAAATGCTCCCCAATAAATTATTCAGTACTATATCTATCATCTCTAGCCTCTCGATATATTCAATAATCTTAAGGACATAAGAACTGATAAGATCTCAGAGAGTCTAGCCTGAAAGATCATTTTGGTAACCTGATATTTCTCGACCTAAGGTCTGTGGCCAAATAGCTCATTTAGATGGAGTATGATACTACTAGTATTGTCTATGTGAACATGCTCTCTTTACAGCTCTATAAACATCAAGGCAATGATGTATGATTTGACTTTCAAATCGTCATCTAACCATTTCTGGTATGTCTCCCTCTCTTTTAGGGTGGCATCATCAGAAACACCTCAGGGCAATGACCGATCAACCACATATCCTATATTTTCAAAATCCAGAACAAATTTAAAATTCATCAACTAGTTTGCCTAATTCTCGGCATCTTTGAGTTGTTGTGCATTACGTATATGCACCAAGGTGTTACTTGACACCATTAAATCTTCATAAGACAAAATAAAGAAAATATGTCAGCAAATTTTATTAAATCACTAATTAAAACATTTTAGATCATTGGTATATTAAATATACAATTTTTAATCTAAATATTCCCTCCCACTGCTTTACTTAATCCCTTTAATCTCTCAAATATGAGAACGGTAGTTTAAACTCTTTAGACTATACAGTGGGAAGTAGATCCAATTAGAATTTTACTCTAGCTACATACTTTAGTGATCTTAGCCTTTGTAAACCCAAAAGGTAGACAATTCTTGTCAATTGCATGCAACTTTTACCATTGATCCTAAATACACCTTATCCATACACTTTAGCGATCTAGAGTAAGTGTATTTTAGATTAGCTTGTCAACGATTAAATATATGTTATCGATACTACCCGCACATTTTATCGATTTAGGGTAATATTTTCACATATATTTGTCTCATCTTATGTTTAACTGGCATAATCCAAATTACACCGACCAAATCCCTCACACTTTAGTAATCTTGAAAAGACCGATATGGCCCGTCTAACACTATATTGACAAGAAGGATCATTGTAAGACATTATCCCATAATGTAATACTATTCAATCGATTAAGAGAAATTTTTGAACATTAGATCCCTATTTCATGAGGAGGTGATTCTCAATCAGTCATTTACATTTGTGCAAACACAACTAATCTCCACTAGTAGGACTCCAATTATGGTTACCAGCACATAAAAAATGATATCAGTTCATAATGCAGTCTAATAACTTTTATTACTGCATCTCATAAACCACACATGCGTGAATTAATTTTAAATAATTTAAAAAAGATTTTTGGAGTGAATAGTGTCAGCACCGTGGTGCTGGGCTCCCAGCGTAGCAGTGCTAGAGTCAACGCCTTCATTGTCGTGATGTCAACCTAAAAGCACTGCTACGCTAAGGCTTGGAAACCCGAGCGCCGCAGCACTGAAGGCAGTGCCTACAGTGCTGCGACACTAAGCTTATAAACGTTGCGGGATTAGGGCTTGAAAACCCCAATGTCACGACACCAAGCCTTGAACGTTGTGGCATCCCGAATGCCATCTTCCTGGTTTGTAGTTTCAACACTTGAAATACATCACCCACAGCTCTAGATGTCCTAAATTACACAATCAACACTTCAAACACCCAATGAACACAAAAACATGCTCTAATGCCAATTGAAAGTTTGCTAATTTCCTAGGGTATATGCATGTGCTATATGTTTATTACAATAAGAATTTTACATATCTCATATATATTTATTACAACACAAGCTTAGAAATCTAATTTCTTAGTACAATCAACACATAATATTAAGTATCATTATAATAATAAAAAGTTAGAGGTTGAGTAATCACCTGGAAAGCCTTTGGAATCAAATTAAAACTTTTGTTCCCACTTGAAATGTACCTTTTACCAATTCTAGTTCCTAACTCCGATGTGATTGAATAGCTAGAATGGCAACCCTTTTTTCAGCAAAGATTTAACTCTTAAACCCTAATATTAACACTTAATCTCAACCTTAACACCTAAGCTATTTGTATTGCAAATTAATTAATAATTTTTGTTCTAGTTTAACATTTAAACAACAAAAATCATTTTAGCTATTGCTTGCAATATGGTTGGCTATTATCAAGAAATGAAGAAGATAAAATTGTTCTTTCAACACTTGAAAAATACTCACTCCCTTATTACCAACAATTGGAAAAACAAAGCAAAATGAAAAAACTTCTATTTCTCTCTCAATTTTGGCCAAGACTTTCACTTATCAAATGAGCCAATTTTCATCGATATTTATTTGCTTTAATTTCCCTTCAATTCAAAGACAATATACAGCCTACAAAGTATGGTCTAACATGTTAAGGCCATTTGTTTTTGTTTTATTTTATTTTAATCAAATCAAATAAGGCAAAACATATAATTGAATTGAGATGTGAGTGATGGTCAAACCAACTAAATAATGAAACACTTCCAATCATTTTTCAATTCAACATTTTGGCCCCACAAACATTCATGGCCATACCTACATGTTTTATTATTTTAATCTATTTAAAAAAGTAAACATGTGTTTAATTAAATTAATAAATATTTGTTTGACTTTTAAATAATATTTAATAGATATAGTTTGTCCAATAAATAAGGGTATAATAGTAATTTCAAAGTTAAAAAATAAATGTTCTACAATGTATCACATGTCATCATCCCATTAGTCAACAATTATTATTAACTATTTTATATACTTACTTAAGTCTTAACAAATGCACATCTCGAGGGATACTGAAGCAAATATCCGATCTGTTAAAATTTACTAAATTGAACTATTTAATCTGATACACTGCCCGGTGCACAACGAATACACTTTATATTGCAAGACTCTTTAGGTCCACGCCTGATTTGTCAAATGAAACTTTTTCATAAGTTTATGATCAATGCTCCATGCATACGTCAGGGATATTACAAATCAGCATGTTAGACCATACAAGTTAAGGTCATAGTGTATATGTATAATCCTTCTATCATCTATATCCTGGAAGAGTGGGGACATAGAACATCACTGTCAAATCCACATTTGCTCATCAATGAACTTATCTCTATATACGTATCTCGATAAACAATACACACAAACATTTTTCTGATATTATTTAACCTTGCAAAAACTCTTTTTCCTAATTTATTACTTATAGTCATAAGACTTTCTAAGATATAATCTCAAGCATTTGGAAATATAACTTACCTATATGAGCTAACAAATCTCATATCTATACACATCGGACTCCATAAGCATTAGACCATAACAAATCTCTAACATCCATGGAATCAAAGTATGGTGGATCACTCATAGCCCACCATGGCGCTCAGGTCAAAGGACTATGAATACTACTCAACTCAAGAAGACCTACCATTGACGGCTTCATGAGATGTTATTGGGGTCCTCGTGAGTCTGTTCATTATCCAATCCTTACTGAATACCTGTATATTTATACGAGCTTTCACTAAACTCATGGTCAGCTAAGAATAACCATTTAGACCATCCAGATATAGATATACACTGATATATGAAAAAGAATTTTACCAATAGACCCACATCAGTGAAATAGATCAAAGAACTAACATTTGAGAACAAACTACATAATGAGATTTTCTAGCACCAATTATAACTCTTTACAACTTTGTCATTACTAATAAATTCTCAGGTCTTTGTCCCTATGCAGACAATGCTCTAACTCTTTAGATTACGTTGACTCTCATAACCTACTAACTCTTAGCAGTGCTAACTCTTAGCATTTATAACTCGCAGTGTTGTTAACTCTTAACACTAATTTAAACTCATTTAGACCAGATCTGAACTCCTTCAGATCATATAATGTCTACAATATTACAGGTATTCTACCATTTAATAATAGTAATTAGCAATTAGTAAAATATGCATTATATAAATATTAAAGTTAAAATATTCATATAAAATGGGATGGCACGTAACACAAATCCCAATAAATAGTTTATCTACAGTTAAAAATGGTGAATTAGTCTCTTAATGAACTCCATAGCCTTTTATAGAATGATTTGTTAACCTGCAGGACACACTTAATGGAGTGTCGCCTATATAAGTGTGGAATTAAGTCAGTTTCTATGAGAGCCAGGTAGGCTACTCTAGAATACTTGTGAAATCATGAAGGCACATGATTATTAATAGTACCAAATCGCAGATATAAACAAGTTATTGAGAGTTTAACTTGATAATTTAACCCTTTATTTTACATATAAATGAATGAAGATTGATAGAAACTTAAGTTTTACCTAGTTCTTGTAAAATACGATTATTTAATCAATGGATTGGTTCATAGCTTGAAATAATACCAATTCATATAAGTAAAATTCTACTTTGAATTGTGGTTGATTTGATTTACATAATTTATTTGAAATATGTGGGGGATTGTTGGTATTTAAGAGTATATTTCAAATAAATAAATGTAAAATCAAGTGTTAAAGTAGAGATAAGGAGCCGAGAAGAGAAAGAAGGTCGAGGGGAAAAGCCCAAGCCATAAGAGGCTTAAGCGCCTCGACATTAGGGTTGGGCACCGCAATGCACCCCAGCCTCTAGACTGGACGCTGCAACCCTAACCCCTAGGCACCACGGCACCTAGCTGGGCTAATGCCTATTGTAGCCGTTAGGCGCCGTGGCGCCCAGAGTTAGAAATGTGACTCTCCAAAGAGTCACCTACCTTTTCTAAATGATGTAACCTTTCAAATAGGTGTTTTGTCTCCTTAGAAAGATATTTACAATTCTATAAATACTACATGCACATTTGAATTAAGAAAGAACTTATCTTCTCATCTATTGATTATTATTTCTCTCTTACTAATCATATTCAAAGTAAATACTTGTTTTATATTAAAAAAAAAAGTATATTTAGTGTACATTTCTATACTTTCTAATAAGTCATTGAATCTTGAAATTATCTTATCTCTAACCCCAAGTACACCATTGATTATTATCATTAGTGAGAATAAAAATAGTTTAAGAACAGTGCAAAACATGCCTTGACTTCATCTTGTTTTGTTTTTGTATCTTGTGTCATATCCCTCATACAGCACATTTTTAACAACAATTACATACGACTAGTAAGAGATAATGAAAGCAATATGTCTTCAAGGACTTTAATCAGTATGATACGAATTTTTAGTCAAATAATTTTGGAGATTCTATTAATTTCATAGTATGAAGTAGCCGATGTTTCTTATAAGTTTAATCCTGTTTTGTAGATTCTTGTCATCTTGTGTGAGATACCAAAGAATAATCGCTTTCAAAACAAAGATATTAGAAGCTATAATAAGTTTCATCAAGATTAACAAGTATTCTGTAAAAATCAATTGTTCTTGTGTTGATCTTGACAAAATATTTGAACTTTATATGATTAATTCCCTCTTTATATATAGGTATGCACCTTTAGAATATATGCATTTCAATTTTGTTGGATGTTCGTTTCACTTACAAAAACCTTTGCTCAAATTTTCATTTTTTTTTTCTAGTCATCGGTTCTATTTTTTATCTCCAAGCAGAGAAGCCCAAACTCAGTGGAAATGGTATATATGGCCTTACGATGAGCCTTCTATTATATTAATATACATGATAAATGTATTATAACCGTTTCTAAAGTCCCCCCAAAGCTGTGGCAAGTTCTTACAAAATATTGGCCTACTCCGAGGAAAAAGAAAGTGGGTCGTCTTTAGCAACATTCTTTGTTAGTGAATCACAGATGAAGTCATGAAGATTCAGCCATATATAGATTCCAAATAAGTTTTCGATCCTAAAAGAAACTAATCTGATTAATAGGTATGTTTTTATAAAAAAAATTAGTTTTTAGCACATTTATCTAAATGGAGCACTTGGTCATATATGAAATAAAACCTGTCTGGCCTTGTTGTAGAGCCTCTAACAATAGCCCATTTAGCCCTTTGTCTTTGCTCAGCATTGCTAATTGATCACCAAAATCCAATTTACATGATAGCATTAGCATATGAAGAATGAAGCGTCGTCTGCTTTCAACCAAAAACACAACTTGAACTTCTTATTATTGGTTGTTATCAATGATTTGCAGCAAAATTTAACATGAAAAAAATTCAGATAATTTTTTTTAACTTTTATTGAATCTTTATAAATATATAGTTTGTATGCATAATTGAAAACAAAAATTAAAAACATATTTTGAATTCATACTTAGTTTATTTTCATGAAAAGATTTCAAATTAAACCTCTTATATTATAGTGAATGAAAGATTGAGCTTCCAAATACTACAGTTAATTAAAGAGTAGACTTTCAAATACAATTAAAAAAAATTTATGAATTTTTTTTCTTATGTTTGACATGAATGTATTATGTTGTGTGTCTCTTTTCTTTTCTTATCTTCTCTTTGAATAATACTCTATCTCTTCTTTTTATAATACTTCAATTAAACTAAAATTTTTTTAATTAAATTTAATTAATTAATTAATAATACTTATCAATTAATTATTTAAACAATTATCTCCCTAAAATTAATGAGATAAAAACGTGAGTCAAAAAAAAGTCACACTCTCTTTGGATTACATCAATACTACATTTCAAAATCTTATCAAATTAATTTTTATAAAAGAAAAATTAGATGATAAGATCTCTCCTTTTTTTTTTAAGGAAAGTTACACGTTCAACATAGAAGAAATTCTTTTGTGTTGGATGTGTTCCTTAGGAGAGAGAGAAATTTTTTAATAATTTTAAAAAAAATATCTTTAAAATTTTATCTATAAAAATTTCCTTGATAATTTTTAAAAAATTATCTTAAAATTTTATCTATTTAATTTCTTAAATTAAATATTATTAGATAAAATATTTTATCTCAATAATTAATTGATTATAATTTAGACACAAATAATTTGTGTAATAACACAATACCTTTTTAATTGTTCACCATAATAATTAAAGAGGTGGTATGTCAAATTCTGCGCTCGGGACTTATAGATTTACAATTTCAAGTTTTAATATATTTTGAATAATTAATTAAACTCTTTAATTAATTATTTAAATTTATTAATTTCAATGTTATTCTACTAAAAATTTGAGGTTACACTTTTGAAACTGCATATACAATTTACTCAAAAAATTTATAGCAATCTACTGATTTAATTACTACACGCAATTCAACCATCATGTTCATATTTAGAGTTAGGTTAATTATCATTTTACTCTTCTACTTACTTTTTTATTTTTAAGTACCATTAATTCACTAATGAATAATTAATTTGTAAATTTGTTACAAATTGAACACTCTAACCGTTCAATTCTAAAATTAACACTTCAGAGAATCTTCTTTTAGCTTTTGTTTGGAAGAAAATTATTCCATATTTGTAAATCACATTCTCAGTTACTTATTTCACTATGTCATTAAAATACAAAATTTAACTTGTTTTTCAGACAAACTGTAACGAATATTTCAAATAACATAATAACACAAATAAGAGTTTATGATCACTTAAAATTAAGGTTAATCTCTATATAATCATCAGTTAACATTATTTAAATTCTTAATTAATAATAATATTTTACATAAGAATTCAAACTATGTTTAGTATAATTCTATATAATTATATTATATAAAATGTCTTTACTATAATATCATTACATTAGTAATCTAAATAAAATATCACATTTTTAATGTTTGTGGATCGCATTAGTAATATTTAATTAAAAAATTTAAGTTTTAACTAATTTATTACAAATATTTTTATTTAATATCTATAACCTTAATTTTTTTATATATAACAATTATATACTAAGGTGATTTTTTTATACTTACTTTATAACATTATGAATATTTTTTAAATATAAAATTATAACTTTATTTATTTTATAAAATAATATAATACTTTTGAAGCAATATCCTTAACAATAAAAACTGTCCATACAGGACCAGTAGCCATTACAATAACTAAAAATTGGAAACCAAGCCACCATATTACAGCGATTATCGCAAATCCCAAATGTGAAAAGCTTGCACTTTGCTACCAACAACATAAACAATTTGCATGTACCAGTCAAAATACATATATGTATAAATTCTAATTATACAGCACTTGAAATCTCTCCTGCACCTGTCGACTCATCCGCATTGAACTTCCCATAGTCAGTGTGCATTACCTTTGAAACCGGCGCCTCATCAGCGTGAGCCATGTCGTGCTGTTGAACAACAAGCACAGAAGACAGGACGCCTTGCCCTGACGACGCCAATGTGTCTCCAATTGGCCCCAATTCCGCGTGCTCTGCCTGGCGGTCTGACAGTTTTGCCACCATTGTTGATGGGAATCTTCCTTTGCCCACAACTATAAGATCATAATCACCACTCCGCCCAAGCTGTAACACACCCTCAACAATGTTGGTAGTAGCTTTCTCGATGTACTCCGCCATTCCATCCCACTTGCTCCTAAATTCATTCACTGCTGTCTCATCTAGCTCCTGAATATTTCAAACAATTTGTACTTGTTACTTACATAAATCAACAATGGACAAGTAACATGCCTCCGCCACTACATTATTTATTTAGCTCAAATAGTGCAAGTCAAAAGTAGTGTTATATTTGAACTAAATAGCGATAGATACATATAATCTATTTTAAAAGGAGTGAACATCTTAGAAAGACATCTGAAATTTATTTTATGAATCAAAATTAACAAAGGAGAAAGTTTGCCTTCTCTTTTTCTCGGTTCATTTTGGCAGTGGAAAAGCTGTAATTCTTTTCACTGCACCTGGTTGGCGAAGGCCGTAACGCAACGCCGTCACTCTCCGATCCCTCTTTCTCAACAAATCTAACCCCGGTCACTTTAACTGCCGGGTGTTCAGCCATCATGCCACCTAACTCCAGAGCCTCACGATCATCGGGCCCACCGAAGAATATGATGCAAATCCTCTGTGCCACGGTGGCATTGGGCCCCGGGGTCTGGGACCCATTACCAAATCCACGGTCTATGAGCACTCCTACAGAGCACGGTGCGTGCTTTAGCACCCTCTGATTGACCCCTCTCCAGCCATGGCCCACGGTCTCCATTGACTCGTCGTCTGCTCCTCTCCATTGCTTATGAAAGGGCAATATAATCATCGTCACCCTCTTATCCTCCGCCACGTGGCAAATGTCCTCATGCATCGTGGACAGCGGCGAAATCGCCGTTGTAGGTCGAACGGAAACTCGGCCCAGCTGCCTGTACGCTTGAAAAGCACCGGCGACCCTGTCGTGCCACCCGCCGCGGCGGAAGCGATTAATGAACGGGAAGCCATTCTTTCTTGCGCGTTGGACCATGATGATTGAAGAAGATCGCTCAGTGAGCTCAACGAGGTGCATGATGAAGAGCTTGAGTTGCTTTTTGGTGCTTCTTGTTGCTTCAACCAGGCTGATGAGCGGGGAAACGTTTCCAGGTCCGTGAAGGCAAGCGAGGATTCTTAGCATGCCGTGGGAACTGGAGTCACTGGTGGCAGTTAAGTCGCGGAGCTTGCGGTGTGTGCGAGTGGAGGCGCCGCGAGCTGGCTTGGAAATGGCCATGACTGTTGGTGTTGTAATGAAGGTGGTGAAGAGCGCCATGAGCACTAGAATTGCGAAGCTCTCATCGTTTAGCACCTGTTGCACAAAGCTCAAGGGAAACAATCAACTGAGTGATTATTCAATTATCGAATTTGTAACTTAATTTTAACTAATCATTTCATTTCATAGAGATTAGAAAAGGCGGTACTTTAATTCCAAACGGGCCTTATACTAAAGACTAATTGTAATCATTCTAGTTGTAACTTAAGATAGATCGTATACTCTCATGTTCATAGTTTTCGTGCAAGAAAGTTACAGAAATTAAGCACTTTTATTATTCAAATCTGGTGAATAATGGTCAGAAGATGGTGAGACTTTTCCATATGTTTTCTTATTCTAACTTTTAGTTCCTATTGGTACACGTAATCTTTAGCAAGGGTGATAATGGTCAGAAGATAGACTACATATTCACTTCAAAACTAGGGTTTCAACTTTCAAGATCCTTGGTCATTGGAATTGCATCACCTTTGGAAGTATTTCTTCATATTAGTTTATTGGGTACTATTGGAAGAAGGTCAAATATGCATACGCAATATTTTTGTGCCCAACTCTAATTGGGTCTAAGAAAACTACTAGTGTTCGTGCTGCTGTTTAACTAATGGAAAAGTTAAAAGAGAAGCTAAATTTGTTGTTCCGGCTATAATTGAGAAGAAATTCAATCTCTATTTATTAGAATGAAATAACAACCATGGGACTAATTAATAGAAATTATAAATTTTATATATACACATTGTTAAGTTTATATTTTTACATCTCACTTTTTGAATCAAATCCAAAACTTGTTTATATTTGTCTCATATTCTTTTTTTTATTACTATTAATCATCTTCATGATTAATCATAACGAAAATTGGATAAATTTCATAATTAGCATCCATCTGATCTCTAACAAGACAAACTTACCAAAAATACAGTCAGCAATACTTTTTTTGTCTTACTATATCTGTTAGACCAGACAACATATTATTGTCTTATTGATAAGGCATACAACTCGGAGATGTTTACGAGGCATGAGAACTTGGAGAATCAAAGATCATTGCTAAAATCGCTAATGAATATGCACGACGATTTGGTTGACACTTGGACAAAGATCTACAAATACTCTCTTGCTCCTCCCAAAAAAAAAAAACAAAACGACACATCTCATCTGCTATCTGATTCCCCAGCGGCCACATATAACTGTGAACTTCACAAGTCCATTTTGGCAGCAAGACAGACGGTTTAACTCGGTTGAGTGACTCTATTCGCACTAAACTAAATTCAACAACTACTAACTACTCTTCATTTTGATATGATATTTACTGAAATTGGAAAAGCAAAGTCAACTTAGCTTTCTAATTATTATTATTATTATTATTTTGTTTTGAGCTGTCTTGGCTTTCTAATTATAGTTTCTTTGCAGTCCATTCCCTTTTACCAAATTACACTCCATAAATTCATAATAATTTAAACTTGCTCCTAGAAACAAGAAAACAGAAAAATCACAATATTTGCTCCCAAAACAAGCAAAATAAGTCAAAAAAGAATTTAAAAAAATTAAGCAAATGAAGCTAATAGAAACTGACCTTCTTCTCCTTGCCAATGTTGAGAACAATGAGCTCCACTAATCCTTTAGTATTCATCAACACGCCAAGCGTTATGGACTCCCTTGCTGGTATCTTAAACATCATGGCCACCGCAAACGTTCCCAGAATTTTCCCCGCACATGCCGTTGTTATAACAAGCACCAGCAGCCCCCACGCGTCAGCCCCGCGTATTGTGGCCACGTCCGTCTTTAACCCACTCGAAGCAAAGTAAAGTGGAAGAAGCAAGCCCGATATGAAATCTTCAATCCTCTCTATCAATCTCTCTGCAAAATCTCCTCCTTTTGGAATTGTTAATCCGAAAACAAAAGCGCCAAATATTGAATGGATACCTATAAGGTCAGTCATGAACCCGGATACCATAACGCCAGCTAAGGTTAAACAAATATAGGCTTCATCAACGATGTCGTGTTCCGGTGAGCAGCGGCGGCCGACCCATTTCATGGCAGGTCGGATGACTGTTAACATGAAGATGACAAAAGCGAGACCTGAGAGGAGGACCCATATGGCTATCAATGGGCTTTTCTTTTCTCCACCGGATTCTGCACCGTCACCGGCGAGGGCAACGGCTAGGGCTAGGAGAATCCATGCAGCGACGTCGTTGAATGCAGCGGCGGCCATGGCTGTCTCTCCCACTTGGGTTGTGAGCAGTTTGACCTCTGCTAAAATACGAGCGAGCACAGGAAAAGCTGTGATGGATAGAGCCACACCCATGAAGACGAGAAATTGGCCATAGCCAACTTGGTCAAGTCCATCAATAGTTTTTCTGAGGACAAAAGCAACACCTATGCCGCATACGAACGGTAAAGATATACCGGCCAGGGCTATGCCAAAGGCTCTTTTGCCGCTGCGGCGAATTGAGTTTAAGTCAAGTTCAAGGCCAACAAGGAAGAGGAAGAAGAGAAGGCCGATGCTTGCAACTGACTCGAGTATTGGAGTGCTCCATTTAGGGAATATACGATGAAAAAAATCTTTGTTTCGCCCAAAAGCTGATGGCCCCAGCAGAATTCCACCCTGAAAAGTCACCATTATATAAAAATAATATCCATGATATATGACTGAAGTAAATATGTCAAAACAATGTTTCTGCACTTTCTTTTTACGTACATACAGTTGATTGTACAATATGCCATATATGTTTATTCATATTCTGAGTTGGAGAGAATTTAATCACAGTACGTACAACAATCTCAGCAATGACTTTTGGCTGGCGAAGGGGTTTGAGAAGGAAAGCGAGGAATCGGCTAACCACAAGGATCAAAGTGGTTTGAACGATCAATAATGGGAAGGCGAAATCTAGTGGGTTATCGCCTTGCCAGGCTCCATTTGATGAAGTTCTAATGGCAGTTATATTGACCGGCATGTTATTTAGTCTTGACGTAAATGATATACCACAACTTCTGGCTAAGTATTAACTATGCTATGACTATTTTCATGAATGGAAAAAAGTTGTTGGGTGAAGAGTGTGGAGAGAAACAAGTGTGGATATGTGGAGGAGCTAATCAATTTATAGAGAGAGTGAGAGCGGAGAGGCAGCTGGTTTGGTGGTGCTCGTCTACTTTGCTGTATAAGTTTGGGCATTTTTTAAAATTCGCCCAAATTTGTAAGAGAAATTTTGAACGTTATTTTAATATTAATTTTTATTTTGACTAAAATTAAATATTTTATATTATATTAATCAAATATATGATACGTTGACTATTTTATCTTTATTATAATTTTAATAATTTTTATTATTATTTAAATTTTTATTTTATTTTTTATAAATTATTAAAAAATATAAATTTAATAATTTAAATTAATTATAAAAAGATTATAAATTTATAATAATAATTAAAAATAATAACAATAAAAATTAAAAATAACACAAAATGCTCACTGGGCGCAGGCCCGAGCGTGCGCCCAGCGATCAAATGCTTTGTGTTTTTTTAAAAAATAAATTTAAAAATAAAATAAATAATTATATATTAAATATTCCTTATATTTTTTATTTATTTAAATATATAAAACCATCGTATTATTATTATTATTATTATTTACCCATAATATCATCTCTCGTTTTATTCGTTTTTAGCGTTCTCAAAACTCACAAATCGCTCTCAAAACTCATATCTCTCGATCATAGCTAAAGTTCTAGCATTCTCCAAACTTACAGATCGCTCTCAAAACTCATATCTCTCGATCATAGTTAAAGTTTAAAACAAGTAAGATTTTATTTATTTTAATTTAATTAATAGTATTATTTATATTTATTGAAATAAATGATTAAAGTGTTTGGATATATATCTGTTATGATTAAGCTGTAGTTTATGATTGAGTTATGGTGCGCGTATAATTGTTGTTGGTGGTGGATTGATATGCGTCTGCGCGTGACTGGACATATAGTTATTGTTGGCCACCGTTGTATACACACCAGTAACAATCGGTGCTCATGTACAACCCGTTCTGATGAGCACCGATTGTAATAAAGTGCTGCTGCACATCACCGCAATGTTATAACACCACCACCAAATAGCTTTCATTTCTAAAACTGCATATTATATTTATTTTATATATTTAAAATATATTTATATATATAGTTATATATTCAATTATATTTTTTTAATTTAATTAATATAAAATTAAATTAAAATTATGTTATATTTCTTTCAGGTATGTCACAAATTTTAACCATTATATATTTTAGGGGGACATGGGAGAGTTGTAGCGATGATTTTGAAAGATACATTGGATATCAAAATATGCATATGGTTGTTCCGAAAAATATTAGATACAAAGCATTGTTGAGAAGAATTTGTCATCTTTTAGAAGTTAATCAGGTGCATTATAAAGTAACTTTGAAGTTTGAGGTTCCTTCAAATACTATAAAGTTGAGACCCATTCCACTTGAAAATGACAATGATGCAATATTGTGGTTGAGCTTATAGAATAATATGGCTACACCACTTTGTGTAACAGTAGATGCTCGAGGACCCGAAAGTAATGCAGAAGCATCAATGGAGCAAAAAGAAGGCTATGCTAAGCAATTCTCATCGACAACTCCTGTGTATATTCCAAATTCTTCGGAGGATTATCATTATTCTCCTTCGATGCTTAACGAACAACAAGGCTACACATATGACCATGGTTAGATATATCGAGATGTTGGCATTAATATTGGCTATGATATTGGTGAAAATGATGATCATGGTTACGAGGTTGATGATGATTGTAGAAATGATTATGATGATGATTATAAAGAAAATGAGGATGTAAATGATGATGTTGGTGATGATGATAATGAGGAGGAGGATGATGATGAGGAAGGTGATAATGATGATGAGGAAGGTGATAATGATGATGATGATGATGAGGGTTATGGTAGAGAAAAAAGGGTTAAGGTAGAAAATTCATTTCAGTTTCAGCCTGAGATACCACCATTTGACTTGAATGTATAGGAAAAAAAAATTTGTAATGGGATTGGTGATGTATTTGTAGGAAAATTATATAACAGTAAAGATAAAATTCATGAAGCTATAAGTATGGTTGCACTGAAGGGAAAATTAAGCTTTAGAGTTTACAAATTCACCAAAGATCGTTTCGAGTTGAAATGCGATGATGACAACTGCAAGTGGAGATTACGGGCAGTGTCGATAGAAGGGCGATATTTTTTTGTTGTTAGGCGAGTAGATATAGGGCACACTTGTGTTTTGAGTCAATTAAGGGATGGTCACCAGCAAGCCAAGAGTCGAATTATTGCTAAAGTAATAAAAAAATAAGTTTACATCGGTCAATAGAAACTATAGGCCGAAAGACATTCAAGCAGATATACGTGAACAATTTGATGTTCAAATAACCTATACTAATGCTTGGTGCGTTAAGGAGCGTGCATTAAGATTGATAAGAGGTACTTCTGATGATTCATTTAGATTGCTTCCTGCATACAGCTATGTGTTGCAACAAAATAACCCAGGTACGGTTACTCATTTGGAAACTGACGCGGATAATCACTTCAAGTATTTCTTTATGGCATTAGGAACCTACATCGGAGGTTTTAATTCATTAATTCGACCGGTAGTTGCAGTGGACGGAACATTTTTGAAAGATTTCTATCTTGGTACAATGTTTGTGGCCGTTTGTAAAGATGGAAATAATCAGATTTATCCATTGGCTTGGGGAATTGCTGACTCAGAAAATGATACTTCTTAGAAGTGGTTTATGGTTAAACTGCGAGGAGTTATTGCAGATCATCAGAATCTTGTTTTTATATCTGATCTACATATCAGTATTGAGAGGGCTATACGGGGTGTGTTTCCTCGTGCATATCATGGGTTCTGCATATATCATTTGAAAGGAAATTGGATGATAAAATACAAGTTACCATCAGATAAGTCTTAAAAAGAGGTATATATATCTACCTACTTCAATGCTGCCAAGGCTTATCGTGTCCATGATTTTCAATACCAATTAAACAAGATGCGACAAATAAGACCTGACATAACAAAGTATTTGGAGGAAGATGTTGGTATGGTGAGATGGGCACGATCATCTGGTGCTTTCAGAAGGTATGACATTATGACTACTAATATCGCTGAGAGCATTAATGCAGTTGCAAAAGAAGCAAGAAAGCTTTCGGTGACTAATTTGGTAGAGTGGATGCGAGAGCTAATGCAATTGTGATTTTACTATAGACGATTGGTATCACAAAATATGACCAATGTCTTGACGAATTAGGCACATCATAAAGTTATGAAACATAACGATAAGGTAAGCCGAATTACCATTTCTCCTGTTGATGATTTACGATTTATAGTTATGGATGGTGGAGTAAACTGGATTGTAGACATTGGCGAAAGAACATGCAGCTGTCAAAAGTTTGATTATCGGCAACTGCCTTATTCCCATGCACTTACCGCATGCAAATACATCAGATTATCGCACGAGAGTCTTTGTTCAACTTATTACACGTCCGAGACTTTATTTCGTGCCTATAGCGAGCCAATACTTCCGGTTGGTCAAGTGTCAGATTGGATAGTCTCAAAGTATTTGAAAAATATGGACATTCAACCTCCGATAACACGTCGTCAGTCAGGCAGACGTCGAATGAATCGGATTCTATCTCAAGGAGAGGAACCATTAAAGAATATATGTAGTCGTTGTAGACAACATGGACATAACCGACAAACGTGTCGAAACCTTTATAGAGCAGGTGATGTATATTCATTTATAAACATTTACTTTATTGATATTTAATTATGTATAATATAAGGCTAATATTTAAATATTTTTTTATTTCAGACGGATCTGAAAAAATAAGAGAAAGAGTTATACCATGAGACTTAATTATGTATAAGAGTCGAGTTTCGTCACTTCTGTAATGCACTTATTTTGTAATGCACTTATTTCGTAATGCACTTATTTTGTAACGCACTTAATTTGTAATGTACTTATTTTGTAATTCACTTAATTTGTAATGCACTTATTTTGTAATTCACCTATTTTGTAATGCACTTATTTTGTAATTCACTTATTTTGTAATGCACTTATTTGTAACGCACTTAATTTGTAATTCACTTAATTTTGTAATTCACTTATTTTTTAATACACTTGTACTGTGTATTACATATTTATTTTATTTTAATGCACTTGTCTTTAGTATTAATGTTGATAATTTTTACAAATATTTTGACAGAATCTCCTCTATAATATGGACAATCCCAAACCTGTCATATTAAATAAACACACTTCTATCAAACTGCAAAATCACTTTCGCATACATACACCCAAATCAACGCCCACAAATAATTATACACCCAAATCAATGCATATTGATTAAATCACACTTCTATCAAACTGCAAAAATACTTTCGCATACATACTCCCAAAACAATGGTGGTATATCAATTATACACCCAAATAAATACATGTAAATAAATTATAGTGCTAAATATCTACGAAGTTGTAGTCCACAAATCAACGGTCATCTTCTGTCTATAAAATGTACCAATGTCAGTGAATGAGTCAAATGGCCGACCTAACATAAGATATTCAATATACATACAGACGAAGACGCCACAATCCCTGCTCCCAACCTCTTGTTGCGGCACATTCTCCCGGATATGAGTCACCGACCAAGGGAATAAATTTGGGCTTTTTATGCCCCTCAAACTATAAAATCTACACCTTCGAAGGTACAAAGGCATTACAACACACAGAGGCTCTATAAATTTCATGATGGACTCGTCTGAATGGTCGTTCATGCTAGAATCATAAAGAACGATTGCAAACTGAGCAAGGTCAAGTTGCACTACAATTCAATGTTCTTGATTCATATTCAGAGGAATATATACCTACAAAATAATTATGGTATTATTTTTAACTTAATGTTATTATATGCACAATAAAAAGTCATTATTATTCTTAAAAAAAATACCTTATTGACCGATGCCCACGGTTTAGCACCAAGTAACTCGGTCTTTATTTCGAGTGCATAAGCTAACAACATTTTAAGCCAATTGTTGTTGTCTGGAGGATTGGCAGTGAAGGACATTTTCTACATTTGTCGAATGTACTCCTAAATACAAATAAAAGATACTCGTTAAAGTCGATAATAGTTAAAGTCAATAATATTATATGCACAATAAACGGGTAATATAATAACTTACGTAGAAATATGCATCTGCAGTTGTACAATCCTGTAAGTACATTTCAAAAAATGTTCTTTGACGCAAACGCAAAACCTTCAAATATTCATTTATATGCTACAAAATACACAAAATATGTTTAAGTTTTGATATTATTAGACAAATCACAAAACAAAAAAAAGTTAAAATAAATCCTCACCGAATTGTCAAGCCAATTTTGTAGTATCTCATTAAACCACGTATTGTTCGGACTGAGTCAGTGCAAATGAACCCGTTGTGTTGGGTCATTCTTTTTTATCCAATCCAGAAGCTCAGCATATTTACTCTGATCAATAGGAATCAGCTGCCCGTTTATGTCAATAGTAGGTCCTACTTGTAAGTCCACAAGTTTCTTCTTCGTGGGCTGTTTTAACGGATTGGTATATGGACTGACTTGAGCTGCTACCTTCTTGCGAAGACGCCCATACCTACTTATGTTTTCACCCAATGAAGCAGGTATAATTTTTAAGCTTGTAGGGCTATCAGCAACAGGAGCAAATGACTGATGCTGAGACTCGCTGGCAAGAGCAAATGTACGAAAGTCAGCAGCCATGAATTTGGCACCTTACAAAACCAAACAATACCGGTTATTGTATTAACTTGTTAAACTTTGTATCCAATATATTTTAGGTTTAAAACGTACTATACTCTGCCCTACATCCTCGGAGATATTGGCTGGTTTAAGCTATTGCATCAAGAGAGATATCTGATGCAAGATATTTTCTTCAGCCTTATCAATCTTGGCTGAAAGCTCTGCGTTACCCTTATCAATCCTAGTAAATATCACTTCTTTAAGATCGTCCATCTTCTTCTCCAGGATTTCATACTGTGATGTTGACGTGCCGGATTGAAACTATACATAAGTTATTATAATCAATTTTCATAAGCTAATATTAACCAGTAACAAAAGCATCAGATAATTGAAGGAAAAAAATTTAAATTATTATACCATTGATTCAGTCGTTGGCGAGGCTTGAAATTCGTCGAGGTGCTGCAGATTATCGGTGAATTGGGTGTCCGGGATATCAACTGTCTCCAACTTAAGACTCCCTCCCCATTTTCCCGATAGAATGCAAAAGTTTACCGCCGCGCGATAGTCTGCAGTCTTCTCATGTTTGCGGGGTACCAACTTCCTATGAACCTCCAAAACCTTTATAATATTTTAGATTTATTAATCTTTATTAAAAAATATAACACAAATTATAAGGAAGTTATATATATATTTTTTTTAACATAAAAGCATACCCCAACACCATCGAAGAGGACATCTACGACGTTTTTGTATAATAGGGTGCTCGTGCCAGACCAATTTAGAATACGAGGAAAATAATCTCCATTCCTATTGGCAAACAATTCCCCACACCTCGGGATCGCCTCGTAGATCCACACCTGAGATGATAATAAATTTAAATTACAATGCCAACAAAATAAATTTTTCTCTATCATAATGAATCAAAAAGATAAAATTACTTACCAAGAATGCGTGACAAAATGAGTATAAGTTGTATGATTCTATATTCCCAACGCCTGTTTTTTTTACCTTTACTAACTTTTTAATTGGAGCCGTGCATAAACTATTGTAGAATACAGTTCATGCGATCGTGTCCCAAAGATAGACATTAAACTCATCTAAATTATCTACCAGACGAAGTACAAAATATTGTATGATTCTATTCCAATCACGTGGCATTATCAATTTATGAAATACATAAAATAGACACACGTTTACTGCATCTACATTATCGTCAAATGTAACGTTGCCGAACCACTGATCTAAATCCTTGTAAGTCAACTGACTTCTACCCGAAAATATTTATGATAAAGTCTATCACCTAACCCACTTACTACAGGATAATCCTTCATCCTCAAACCAGTAATAAAATAAAAATCTTGAAGAGAAAATCTAATACGTCTTTTACCTATATAGAACCATAATTCTTCATATAAATTTTTGGTATGCACACGTCTTAATAAAATCTCATGAGCTAAAATACCTGAGAATGGAATATTTGATACATCCAATAAACTACCAAAACATGGGGTTCTAAATATTTCTATCTGCCTCGAAGTCAATTTAGTTTTTATATTTCGTATAACCCATAACTTTGAGTACGTATGTACGTTTGCTCGGTAGAAAAAATTTTCGGCAATTACATATTTTTTCGTGGCATTCTCCTTCTTGAAAAAATTAAAAAATTATTAATATTAACAAAAAAATAATCAATATAACATATAATCAAATTTTAATTTAATTATAACTAACAACCTAAACTATTTACATAATTATTAACCAAATTAAATTATTAAATTAAATAATTATAAATAAACATAAACAACATAAATTAATTAAAAAAATTTATAAATAAAAATTTTTTGGGGTAAAATGTTGCGACGCGTGCGTTTACGCGCTGTTGAGGGCGGCACGTAATCGCACGCGCCAACTGCGTTAGGCGCGCGCCAAGCCGCCCCCAGCAGCACGTAAACACACGCGCCACCGCATTTTACCCCAAAAAATATGCCGGATACATTCTACATCCAATATACACACATTATTAACTTTTTATCGATTAAATCTATACATTTCTACATATTTTTAATTAATATAAATTATAATAATCAAAACTAAAAAAAATTATTTATAAATATATACCAACTTTGTTCTGCCATGACGAGAGAGAGGAAAGATTGTCGTGAGAGGTGGAGCGCCTCCGTGAGAGAGAGTGACCCTGAGGAGCGCTGCCGAGAGAGAGTGAATGTGAGAGAAAATTTGAAAAAGTGAAAAGGAAAGTAAAGGTGAAATTGTAGGTGGAGAGAAGAAAAATAAAAAAAAATATTTAAAATAAAAGGGTAAAATAGAAAAAAAAATTAATATAATTGGTTAATAATGCATATGTTATTTTGACTCGGTCAAAATAACATAAGCATTTAAAAATTCGACCAAATTGACCAATTTTTTAATTTGTAATCATTATTCTTTTATAGCCATAAGGTATGAGGCACAGTTTTATTAGTCAAGACAATGCAATAATTGTCTCTGTTGATAAAATATAAAGATAAATAAATATTTCAAAACAAAACACAAAATCGTTGACATTTCATAAATTAATCTTTAAAAAAAATACACTTTTAAACTAGAATAAGTGAATTTCAAGTTCTAAATTGTAACAGAAAAAGTAAAATTATTTTTATTATAATATAATGTATTTATTTCGTATGTAAAAATTAAGTTACAATTGTAGTCTTTAAAAATTATATTTATTTTATAAATATATGAGTATGAGAATATAGTTCTAATATAATGTGGTGATGTTGTAGACACAAATAGAGTAAATGATAATGAACATTTGAGAAAATTAAAAAAAAAATTTGAAGAATTAGGAACTGGTTCGAATTTATCATGTAAGGCTTTCTCATATGTAAGATTAGCCGCACAAAATGTGTTAACCTTTTTTTACGTCTTGTGCACGAGAGGTGATTGTGGACACATCACGTACCTTCTCTCACATGCAAGAGAGGCGCACAATGCGCCTACATTTTCATGCATCTCGTGCATTAAATTTGCACATTTTCACGTAGTTTTCTCAATTGGTTTTTTTTCTAATTTATGAGGTTTTTTAATTTTTATTGTTATAGGTGCTATAAAGTATAAGTCACTCATTGTATATTTCAGAAATATATAAGAAAGCTCTAATAACGATGATAAAAGATATATTGAGTATATAAACTTTGATATTTTGGTTCCGAAAGATGTGAATTATGAAGATCTTTTAAATATTGTATGTCGTACAATCGAAGTTCATAATGTGGGATACAAGGTGACTCTAAAAATTTTTGTTAATACAATAAGGTTTAAATTGAGACCAATTACCATTTAGAACTAGCCACACTGTCATAATCCCTTTATGTCAGCAAAAGGTAGCAACCAAGTGAGTTATACAGTCTCAAAAATACCAATTATTATGGTTCCAACAAATGCAACCGATGATTATCATTATTCCTTTATAATATTTAATGATGACCAATTTATACACACTATGATAGTGAAGCAGATAAAGATGTCGATAATCTTGAAAACATTAACAATGTGAAAATATGGGTGGTTTTGGTAATGTACTAGATGACTAACATTATTATATTTCAAACAGCTCTCTTAATGAGCCATGTGTTAATATTAAAGATAGAAGAAGAGATGATGTCAAAGCTAAAAACCTTTTGCATTTCTTCTTTCAATACTACCGTCGGACTTAACCATATCTAATAAGGTTTTATATTCTGAAATTAGGAATGTATTTACGAAAAAGTTGTATGATAACAAAAATGAACTTCATCAAATTATTAGCGTCATGACACTTAAGAATAATTGGAGCTTTAAAGTCTCAAGGTTTACAAAAAATTATTTTAAAGCAAAATGTGATAATGAAGGAGCGAATGGCAATTGTATGCAATATCGATGGATGCGAGGAAGCATTTCATCATGCACAAATTGATGTAAATCATACATGTTAGATGATGATCATCGGTATGCCAAGAGTTAGATTTTTAACAAATTCATAAAGAAAAATTTTGCATCAATCAGTCAACTTTACAGACCGAAGGAAATATAAGCATACATACATAAAGAGTTTAGTGTGAAGATAATGTATTTTACTGTTTGGTGAGTTAAGGAGCATGCATGCCGATGGATACAAGATACTCTAGAGAATTCATTTAAATTACTTCCTGCATACTGCTATGTGCTAGAACAATAAAATTTAGGTAGTTACTTATTTGAAAATTGATAACTGTAATCACTTTAAGTATATCTTTGTGGCACTTGGACTATGCCTTAAAGGTTTTCAGTTATTCATCTGACTTGTTATTACAGTTGATGAAACATTTTTGAAAGGTGCGTATCTGGTACTATGTTTATGGTAGTTTATAAGATGAAAACAATCAAATTTTTCCAATAGCGTGAGGGATTGGTAATTCTGAAAATGATGTACTGTTCTAGAATAATATAACTCAAGTAAAATTGCTCATTTAAAAATTGATTGCTGTAATCACTTTAAGTATTTCTTTGTGGTACTTAGACCATACATTAAAGGTTTTCAATTATCCATCTAACTTGTTATTAAAGTTGATGGAATATTTCCAAAAGGTGCTTACTTGAGTATTATGTTTATGATAGTTTATAAGATGGAAATAATCAAATTTTTTCACTAGCATGAGGGATTGTTGATTCTAAAAATGATACTTCCTAAGTATGATTTATAGTTAAACTCCAAGAAGTCCTTGTTGGCCTTGAGAATCTCGTATTTGTATTCGATCAACACATTAATATTAAGAAGACCATTTGAGAGGTGCTTCTTAATGTCTATCATAAGTATGCATCAATCATTTGAAAGAAAATTTAGTCACAAGATTCAAGATATTATTGGAGAATAAGAAGAAGAAATGGGAATTCTTGGCTTCTTATCTTATTGTTGTGAAGCCATATTACCTTTTTTACTTTTAAAATTGTTGAAAAATTGGTGATTCAACAATCTTGGTTGGACAAGAATTGAGATGAATACCAAAGTGGAGAGTTACAAGAAGTTTAGAATATGTGGGACACGTATGGAGAAGTCTAGGACGTGTGGGACACGAAGGGGGAAGTGAAACGGGACTCAAAGATGCAAAGGAAGAAGGAATTCGCGGGGAGCTTCCAGCGCCGCGGCGCCCAGGGTTGAACGCCGCAGCGCTCAAAACAGAAGACCAGCGCCACAGCGCTGGACGCGAGAAGGGCTGGGTGCCACGGCGCTCAAAACAGAAGATCAGCGCCGCAGCGCTGGACACGAGAAGGGCCAGCGCTGCGGCGCCCAGGGGCGAGCGCCGCAGCGCCAGAACGCGTGGAAAAGTCCGTTTTGGCTCGAGATTTCAAGTTTTAGAAAGTTTTGAACTTCCAAAACAAGTGGACTCTTACTCCAACAAGGAATAGGGTTTGTAGGCACGAAATATACCCTATATAAACACTTGTAAACCATTGTTTAAGATTAAGCATCTAAGGTTTCAAGATGTAACCATAAGAGAGAATATAGGAGCTAGGTAGGCACTAAGTGCGTGGTGCACTAGGGTGTAACCTTGGGGGGTGTTTTCTTCTTTAGGTTCTTTGAGTGAATAAAAGAGAAACATCATAGATCCTTTAGGCTTAGATGCTCGGGCTATTCTTGTGTTTCTTGTAAAAATCTCTTATGAGGAGATACGAAGAGGTCTTAGGGAATCATAATGATCAATGGTAGATGCTTAGAGGTCTCTATGGGAGATACTAAGGGGTCTTGTGGGATCATTGATGATGTAAGAAGATACTTTGTGATCTATTTCAATGGGAAGAAGCTGGATCATGGATCCTCTGTGGACGTAGGCAATTTGGGCCGAACTACGTATATCTTGTGTCTTGTGATTGGTTTATTTTCTTTATCTTTATTGGTGTGTTAATTTTATGTGTTCTTGCTTATGGTGTGAGTTATGGTTTTTCGCTGCGCAAAGGGTATCAAGGTTGTGGCTTAGTTGATGCCATAGGGGTGTCAAATTGAAGTGCACGGCTTGATATCCCTCAACAAAAACAAAATTAAGAAGATGCAAGAGATAAAATCAGAGGTAACAAGATACTTGAAGGAGGAGATCAATTTTTTAAAATGGCTTGATTAGTGGGAGTATTCAAAAGATATAATATCATAACCACTAATATTATAGAGAACATTAATGTTATTGCAAATGATGCACAATCTATTCCTATGACAATCTTGGTTGAGTGGATATAAGAGTTAATGCAAAATTGTATTTTTAGAGATGAGAAGTTGCAAAAGGTAGATATTCTTTTTTACTAGTTAAGGCCCATCGTAAAGTTTGAAAGCACAATGATAAGTCCACCAGTATGACAATTCACCTGATTGATCATTCTCACTTTATCATAAAATATGAAAGTAAAAATAGAATATTGGAGATTCCAACAAGTTATACATTTGTCGAAGTTTAATTTTCAGAAACTAACCTATGTCCATGTTATTGTAGTATGCAGACAAATAAGATTACAGTATCAAGATCTTTGTTCAACCAATTACTCGTCTGAGTTGTTATTTCGTGCATATAGTAAACTAGTAAATTTGGTTGGTCACTCATTAAATTGGATTGTCCTGGATTAGTTGAGAGATGCTGACATCCAGCCTTTTATAGCATGCCATCAATCAGGGAAATGTCAAAAGAATAAAATTCTATCGCAAGGTAAGAATTGATGAAAAATATGTGCAACCATTATAAACAGCATGGATATAATTATCAGGCATGTCAAAACCATGTTGTTTTGAATAGTTGTTGATATTGCATTTTATTGTATGTTTTTTTATTGTTTAATATTACTTATATTTGTTTAACTTATTTAACGTAACTTCTTATTAAGTTTGTCATTTTGCTATTTAATGTTACTCTTATAGTTGATGTTATTTAATTTAGTTATTTTAAATTAATTATTACTTTTTAAATAAATTAATTGATTACTTCGTATAAATTAAAACTATGTTTCGTGCAATACAGTTTTAGTATGATAAAATGTTACGCTTAACTTTAAATGTCAAGTATGTAGAAATTAATAATTATTTAATTAATGAATTATTTGAACAAATTAATCAAAATGTATATATATATATATTAAATGTTAAGCATGTACCTTGTTACAAACGTATAAATATTCAAATTATTCACAACTCTATAGTCATCTTCTATCTGAGAGACAACTAAGTCAAAATAAGTATGATTATAAGAAAACAATGAGTTATAGAAATATGATCATAAAAAATATTTTCATCACGCATCATGTGTATCCAATCTAATAGGCATAAAATATCAATTAGTTGTATTGCAATATCCTGGAAGAGGGGTAACTTCCACTATATTATTTGATATTGCTTCTAGTCCCACCTAATTTGTTTAGTTTTTATGGATAGCTAAACTTAAACATCTGCGTAAAGCCACAAAAAAAAATTAATGTAATTGCTTAATGCAATTGTTGGTATTATCTGATGTGAAGTTTTGTTTGCCTAAAAATTATACTTTCTATAAAAATAAATAGAAAATTAAATTAAAATAAATAAACAATATATTAGCATATTCGAATAATTAAATTAAAATCAAATAATATTAAACATAATTAACATTGCATATTGTATATTATTTAGTTAGCTATTTATTTATTATAAATATAATTTTTAAATTTTTTAAATTAAATAAACTTAAATAATAAATAATAATAATAATTTTTTGTGCACCACATGGCACAACAAGAGGCATTAAACATTTCACACAAACGGCGATGGAGATGCCGCATCAACCGCCATTTGAATTTGCACAAACACTAGTTTTTTAGTTGATTTTGGCTGGATTTTTTTTCATGTCAACACATTTTCAATACAAACTACCCTTTCACCTATTTCATAAACAATCTGATGGATGTATTTTATATTATTATTTTCCCTTTTTTAGACTTAATATTTATTTATTTTAAGCATAAATATTTGTCTTTTTTGTATTTTATTGTTAATTTATAGGTTTGAAGTTGACAGAGCTATTTAGGATAAAAATACAAAGAAAATAAGATAACAGTATCAAAATGGAGTTAAAAATCAACGTCACAGCCCCAGAAGTCAAGGCTACAACATTAGAATGGCCAGAAATCAACCTAGAGCCAGAAACTCAAGGTTGCAACACTAGGATTCAATGTTGCAGCGCCAAGAGTAGAAGAAAGTAAGTGCTATGAGACAAGGCCGTGGCGGTGAGATGATTATCAGTCCACTGTCGCATCGCTAGAAAGTGAGGCCATTACACTAGATTTGAAAACCCTAAGCTAACTTGGACTTAAAGGTTTGCCCTATCTTAAAGATAAAAACCTATAAATAAAAGACAAAAAGTCAATTTCGAGAGAATCAGAGAGAGCGTTAGAGAAAAATAATCTTTAAGGAGTTTAAAGAAAACTTTTGAAGAATTAAAGAGATTAAGAATCAAGAAGAGAGAGATTGAAGACTGAAGAATTCAGAGCACCATACGCTTACTTCTTTTCTCTTTGTCCTTCTTAGTTTTATATTATCTCTATAATGTTGAATCTATTGTACTCTAAAACTCTTTATTTCATCATAAGCTAATCTAGTTTTTTAGAATTACTTTTTAAACTCAATATGTAACTTAAATTGAGTTATTTTCTCTTGGTTTATGAAATTAATATTGAATTTTTAATTCTATTATGTGTTTAATACTTCTAATTATTTGGTCACTAATTAGATTAATTAAAAAAATCTTAATGAACTTGAGAAAATTATTTTTGTGTTTGACCTTAAATAAAATGATGTATGATCAATGTGTAAAAGTTTTGAGTTTTATGTGAGATAGGAATATTCTTGTATGGCATATATAACTGTTAAGAGAATTTGTTTTAAATGAATCTTGCTTTTAATATAATTATCATAGGAATATAGATAATTAATCAGGTAAGATATTTTTACTTGACCATCAAAAGAGACTTGTGAATGTATTAATTTTTTTGTTAACAATTTATATTGATTGAATAAACTGAAGGGAGTAATTAGATTCAAATGAAGTATTGAGAATAATTGTAATCTTAAACTTTTTAAAATTAGTGAAACTTATAATTGTTTCCTTCATATTATTTTTTTTTTTTTAATTATTTGGTTAGGTTTTAATTGCTTGAATTATCGATTATTTAAATAAGAATAAAAAGACATAATTTTAATACTTAACAAATTTAATAATAATTCTCTATGGGAACGATATTCTATTCATTATTATATTACTTGTTTGTAATAATGTGCACTTGCGTTCTAAATATCATAATAATACATTCTAAACATTTTCATTCATTTTCAATACAAACTAACAATTTCATCTTAAACTTTAAAAACTTATCAATTATCGATCATTTTTTAAATTTGAAGTCAGATACTAATGTAAGAGACACCAATCTACACAATGTCGCTTTTAAAATTATTGATCTATATAATGTGAATTTAAGAGTATTTTTTTTAGAGACAATGATGGGTTCGAATGAGTTGAGAGTGTTTTTTAGAGAGAAAGAGTGAAAATAAAATCAGGGGCAATTGTCTAATTTTGAACTTTTTAAACTAAAATTATTATTTGGGACTAAAAAGGAATAATGGATAAAAAATTGGGCCATTTCTAAAATCTCCTATAAATTTTGGTGCTTTGCAACAACTACATTGTTTTATAGATGTTTCCCGAAATATGGGTGTTTGTCTTTTCCTCTGCCAAAATCTTGTGCTTTTGCAGGAGTAATGTGAATGCTGTCACGAAATTTTTGGTGGCCAAAATCATAAATTACAGATTATCATATTAAATGAGTGAAAGGATAAGGACGAAACTGGATGAAATAATTTGTTTCATTAGTTTTCCAGGTTTCCTTTTAGTATTCCATGCTGTATTTTGACAATTCTAATCATGTACAATATTTTATTGATAACTTAAATCCAAATGCGACTATTTTAAAAATTCTGTCATTTTTTGAATACTAAAAAATCCCTCTTTTAGGAAAAGATGTTACTTCATATGGTTACCTCAAGAGTCAAGTCATCAGCACTGTTTTTATCTAAATTAAAGACTTGTGTATACATAAAATTTGTGACACCATAAATTATGTATAAAAATTTTGTCACACCATAAATTATGTATAAAAATTTTGTTCAAATTATTTAGAATACCCTTGACAAATGGAAAACAATCATTAAACAAACCTTAATTTGGAAACCGACAATGACGATTACATAAAAGGATGGACGAATCAAACACATATTCAATCTTATGGAAATGGGTAAAACTTTTCTTCATCATTTGTAGAAGAATGAAAAGCACATTCAACGTTCGAGTTCCTTCCATGTAAGTAATTGAAATTGAAAGCCTGGACTGATTCCAAGACGTCTCTTCGTTAATATTAACTATGATCACGTTCACTTTTTAGTTGTCAAACTTTAGAATACGAAAAATATCCTCGCCGACTAAGCTAGGAATTGCAGTTTTACTTGAAAAGTTGGACACTTTTTTTAAATTATATATATATATATAATTTATCATATAATATATATATATATATTATAGTGAGATTTTAACGAGATCTCTATTTTAATAAAATTATATATTATAAAGTTTTTATTATTAGGTCATTTAAAATATTAATTTATCATTTATTAAAAATTTAAATTGAAAGTGAAAATTTAATATTTGTATTAAAATAAAATTTAACGATACTCTTTACATGAAATGAAATGTGAAGTTAAATAGATTTAAATTAAATAAATTCTCCGTCTAAACTAAATAAATTCTTTGTTTAAATCAAATGAATTCTGTCTCATAAACCTTTATTATTAAGTTATTAATTTATTATTTAATATGTATTAATTTATCACTTAATTTAAAATTTTAAATTAATAAATAAAAAATTAATATTAATATTAAAAATAAATTTTAACAACCCTCTCTTGCGTAAACGTAGATTAAAGTATGTCTTATGTTATTACTCCCTGAGAGTAAAATTCTCTGCCTCTCGGGGCTTGTCAAAATCTGCCATTTCACGTTGTCGCGTATCGCCACCTCTTGCTTCAACGGAGACATTGCACTTGGCTTTTAATACAGGGAACTTAGTAGTCTAGTTCTTTGGTTATTTTTAAATTATTAATTTATTCTTTATTATTTTTAAAATACTCGTATTAGTCTTTTTATCAAAAACAAATCTATTAAATTTTAATTTTTGAAGGGCAAAATTTTCTTTTGCCACCATAGTAGTTAAAAATAATATTAATGTATCTCATTTAATACTATTATCTTTTTCTTTTTTTCGAATTCTTGTCTTATATTCTATCTTTGTTCGTCGCCTTTCACTATAGCCACTGCTAACCACATCCTCATCTTTCAATTCCTATTTTATATTCTTACTCGTCTAATCTATTGAAAAAATTTCTAATTTTTTCCTCCCATTAAGACTTAAAAAATGGTTGTAGATATTACTTTTAGCGGACAAAATTTGGCAATGATGATTGTATTGCAACGATTGTGGTTTGGGGTTAATGTGTGTAAATTTGACATCAATTTTTTTAATATGTCATTTTACAATTATTTTTATTTTTTTTCTTTTTTATTCTTTATTTTTTGCAATTTATAATCTTTTATAAATTTTTTATAAGGTTTTTAAATAAATAAATATAATTTTTTATAAGGCTTGTTATCTATTTAATTGTTTGATTTATAAATAGGATGGTTGAGAGAAGATGAGAAGAAAAAAAGGGGGAAATGGAAGAAAAGCGTAATTAGGATAAAAAAAAATTCATTTTTATTTTTATTTTAAGGTAAGTTATAATTTTTTTCTCATTTATGTTAATATATAATAAAATATTCAAAATATTTAACTAGATTATTTTATTATCATAATTATTAATTATGTTAGTAAAAAAATTATTAATTACGTATTACTTAAGAAAGTAATATTTATATCTTTCAGAAAGAAAAAAAAAAGTAATATTTATATATGCCATAAATATATTTTAAATGATTTAAATATTTTTTAATGTTAATTTAAATCATTAAGTAATGTATTATTTGAAATGCATGTCAAATCATGTCATTTTTCAGGGAATTTCTTTTCTTTTCTTTTTTTTATAGTAGGACTAATGTGGTATCTTAAAAATAATAAGAATTATTAAAGAATAATTCTGAAATTATTTTAAAATAATTTATTTATACCCTCCTACTATATATACATATTATTAATGTAAAATATTATTTTTTTATATATATTACCTTCTTATTATATAATAAAGTTATAGTCTATATAAATGTTTTATTGTACAGCTTTATTTTACATAGTAAAATATATTCTCTTTATATTTTTAACAAAAATTAAATTGGTAAGTCAAATAATCGAGGGATAAAATTGATATTTTTTTTAATATAAAATAAAATAATAATAAAATTTTAAATTATTTGTGTTTAATGTCATTCAAAAAGTACTAACCTAAAATTAAGATAGGATTTTTTTTAAAACTCAATAAATAACAAATATATTCTAGAGTCTTTAATAAAATTTGAGTTTCCAGTTGCCACAACCATGGTGTGGACAGGATATATTGTTCATTGTTTGCGCATTCTCTCCAAAGCTTCTTAGTTAGATGAAATTGTGTAAGTTGAAACCATGTCTTTTGTGCTAGACGATGAGAATCATGTGCATTTCAAGTTGGAAAAATGCAGGCTCACAGAAAGTCAACCTTAATGACAAGATGTGGAATTTGTCATCATGTTTTCCAGATTGTATGTAAATATAACCTTTAAACTTTTTTTTAATCTGTCATATTATAAATAACTTCGTAATATTATAAATAATTTTAAAATATTACATAATAAATTTATTGATATATATTAAATTATTATTGAGACGCCTTATGAAAATTAAATAAAAATTTTGTGACTAATTCAAACTTATTTTTTTAATCAATAGAGATATAATAAAATTTTAAAATAAGACTTATCCTTATTAGCGATATTTAATCGTATTACAAACAAAAAAATTCAACCCTTATATAAAAAAATTTAACTTAAAAAAAAAAGACCTTAAGCTTATTTTTTTTATAATAATTTTTTTTCCCATGTAGAATTATATATGCAATGCTTCTTTTTCCTTGGATACAGGTAAGAGTTGGAAGATAATTACTATCTTTTAAAACTTATGAGGAATAATAATATTTTAATATTTTATTTTAGGGGTATATATCAATTTAATCCCTCATGTTTTAATAATTATTACATTAATTTCTATCGTTAAAATTTTATTGTTAAATATTTATTTTTTTATTATTTTTATCATAATACTCTTAGTTAAATATTCACCAATCATATGACACATGTTATCACTTAATTGGTTCAAATTTTTATTAAATAATTTTTAAAATAAATTAAATTAAAAAAATTAAATTAAAGCTGTCACTGTTGCCAAAAAATGGTGACCCACTAGCCACCATTTTTTGGCAATATTCTGTCAATGAATTTTATTAAATTTTATATCATTAGACTTTATTTTTTCTGATTTACACAATAATAAGGTCATTTTTTACAAAAACAATGCAAAAAAATGCCAAAATGGTAAGAGAGGGGGGTGGCAACTACTGTCACTCACCATCAAACAGGGATGGGATGGGGGGTGGTTGCAGTGACCTGCACCGTCCCCACCTATGGATAGATTATCAACCGGCCTCTCTATAGGTGGGAGCGGTGCAAGTCACCCCTACCCCCGTTTGACGGCAAGCGGCGATGGCTGCCGCCCCTCTTCCACCATTTTGGCTTTTTTTGAATTTTTTTTCTTAAAAAAATGACCTCATCATTATGTAGATCAGTTCGGCAACGGTGACAGTTTTATTTTAGTTTCCTTTTATTTTTATTTAATTTAATTTATTTTTAAAAATATTTAATAAAAATTTAAACCAATTAAGTGATGACACGTGTTTTTTATAACTAATCATATTATGATATGTATCTTTTATTTATTAAATATATATTTATTAAGTTACTTTTAAAAATATTTTTCTTTAAAAAAAAATATATTTATTAAACATATAAACCAATTACATAATAACATGTGTCATTTGTAACTATTCATATTATGACACGTGTTATTTATTTATTAAATATATATTTATCAATTTAATTTTAAAATATTTATTCTTTAATAAAATATTTATTAAACATATAAATCAATTATATGATGACACGTATCATTTGTAATTAATTATAATATGACACGTGTCCTTTATTTATTACTTATATATTTATTAATTTACTTTTAAAAATATTTATTCCTTAAAAAATATATATTTATTAAATATATAAACTAATGATATGCTGACACATGTTATTTGTAACAATCCTATTATGACACGTGTCCTTAATTTATTAAATATATATATTAATTTACTTTAAAAATATTTATTCTTTTAAAAAAAATATATTTATTACAAATATTAATCAATTACATAATGACACGTGTTAATATTAATTTTATTATATAGTGACACATGTCATTTTTTAATTTTTTATTTTAAAAATAGCAAAAATACTATTTTACTCTTAGAGAAACTTATTTAACGACAAACTTTGGCAACATTGATTATTAACGTAATAATTATTGAAACATTTGAGATTATGTTAGTATATACTCCTAAAATAAAGGATTAAAATATTATTTTTCTTATTTATAAAGATAACTAATATCATTTATTAACCTTTAAAAACATCTTCTTGAATATGAGTAGAATTTGAGCTCCAAATTTTTTATACTATTCTAAAATAATTTTACAAGTTGAATCAAGTAGCACCTACCCATTAATAAAAATTGGAAAAATGAAGATTTTATTTAAGAAGATTAATCAAATGATGTGAGAATTGAACATCCCATTTTTTGCAATACCATGTTCACCCAACTGGGGAAGTCATCTTTTTTTATTTTAGCTTGTTCATCGGAACATTTGGCGAATGAAAACACATCATTATCTCCACCACAATTCCAAAGTGGGATGCATTGAACTGAACAAGACCATCAATTTCTGAATACAAATTCAATAAAATGTTTCAGCAAACTTTTCCACTGAACAAACAATCACGAGAGCCTTGCAGAGAGATGTTTAAAGTAAAGCCATCGTAATTTTTGTGAACTCTATTTCCCTAGTTGATCGGGTTGGCATCTAATAACCATTCCATTCACATTTACAGATCTCGTTATCCTCAAATAATTACACCAAGGTGATTGAGATTCGAACTTCAAAATCACCGCAAACCAGAAAGGTGTCTAGAGTGGCATACACTAACACAGTCAAGTTCGCATGCAGTTGTTCTACACATGGCAGGCATGTAGTAGCTCCAAAGATGTTGATGTCAGAACTGTTGAACGATTTCTTTGGAAATCTTTTGTTAAACACTTATTTTTGTGATCCATCAATTTCTTTTCGCCAAATTCTATTGTTTACGGATCTCAAAATCGCATGTTCTTATTTTAAGAAAATTTAGAGAATTTTTTTTAATTTTGAAAGATCTACTTTTAAGAATGTTACTGAATAATTATTTAAATAAAATTATTTAAAAATAATTATTAATAATTATTTTAAAATATAAGCACAAGAGAAAAGAAAATAGCACATTTTTAACGTAGTTTAAAAATTCTTATTCCACAGAACTATTCTTAAATATCGAACTGATTAGTAAAATATCAAAAATTATAAAGAATGATTAAAACAAAATAACATTTTTTTTTAATATTTGCCGCAATACTCTTGTAATCACTTTATGAATCCAGTTCAGTGAGATTTCATCGATTTCATTGATTTTCTTTGCTTAGACTCTCTTCAAAATGTGAGATCATTCTTCTCTCGAAGATAAATGAGTTCTTCCTTCCCAAAAACTTATCAATAAACACACGCTGCTTAAAAATACTCGAAAGAATTTTTAAGATTAACAAGACATAAACAAAATTTGTCTTACAAATGAGAATTAAAACTCTCAAATAAAATATAAGTGAATTTTCTCTCTATTAAGCACACATCAATAAAGAGAAAAAATGTCCATATTTATAACAAAATTCACTACCTTCCTTTAATCTGAAAAGGAAAAAAAAGTTAGAAATATATAATAGCAAAATCAATAAAATTCTCATCTTTATACAAATTGATTTGTTAACAAAATCAATTTTACTATAAAAGACAATTAACAAAATTAATTAGTTAAGAAAATTAATTAGCTATTAAAGACAATTAACAAAATCAATTTAACTATAAAAGACAATTAACAAAATTAGTTATTTATATAAAGTAATTTCCATCTTTAATCAAAATGGTTTCTTTTTGAATTTTTGCTCAATTCGGTCAATTCATCATTTGATTTTACAATCTCCCCATTTGGCATCTTTGTACCAAAAATACAAAAAGGAGAAAATAATTGAACCTGTAAAATAAATATAATTAATTTTAAACAAATATCTCGCCTTTTTTGACATAATGGGTCAAAAAAAAAAGTTTGACTTTTCATAAACAGTAATCGTGAACAATGATCATATAGAACTGTAAACAATGTATATGAATAGTAATTAGAATAATATACATGTACATATTATGAACATTTCACCTAATAGTAAAAACTTAAAGAAGGTCTTACAAATAAACTAGTCTAATAAAAATAAAACTAAATAAAAAGTAATAATTCAACACTTAAAACAAACAAAATAAAATACCTACTAAAGTTAACGCGAAAACAAAGATTAAACTAACTCAAAAAAATGCGAAATAAATTTAACGAACTAAAGAATTAACCAACAGAACGAGAACGTTGAAGTTTTTTTTTAAATCAATCATCAATGTAATATCATTGAAAATGATCACTAATATTACACCTTAGGGCTGCTGATATATAAATCAGACAAATTATCTACAATTAACACAAGATAAATCTAGTCTAATATGCCCGAACCTAATAATTTCATTAAAAGAGAAATATATAACCCCTGTTATGAGGGACTATCCCTACAAACAAGATCTCTGCCATTTACAAATGAGAAGCTCTGCCATTTCATTACCGAGGATCTCTACCCCTATTACAAGAGAATCAAACCTTCACACAGAAGGGACAAATTCTCATATTGAGGTACAAGCACCCCCAAAGAATAGAATAAAAAACAAAGTAAAATACCCTCACGTAAGATGGGTACAGATAACCATCATTATACATGTTTAACCTTCATCTATTACAATCTATTAACCCTATCAAACCCTATATACACTAACATTACAGCCACAATAGAGTAACAAAATAATGAAATCTAATAAATACGTTTATCTCTTTGCGGATGGTGATGCGATGGTTTTGATGGCTGTCAAATTTGCCTCACACTGAAACAGACAGAGCACGGGCTGTGAGAACTATGTTGCTCAGGTGCAGGGGTTGAAGGCCCGACGGTGATCGGCATAGCAGCAGATCAAAAAATGGTCAGAGATGAATAGAACATTGGCTGGCAACTGAAATAGATTTGAGCTAAGCGAGGGCCATGCTACAGTTCGCGTTGGTGACATAAGGATCGGAGAAGAGATGGCTACAGCATTTAACTAGGAAAGGTGGCGAGTTGACCAAATAGGCAGATCCTCAAGAAGTGGGTCGATCTACGTTCAGGGATTGGATTAGCCAACCAAGTCAGATCGCAGGCTGCAATTTCAGTCGAACAACAAGTACCAACAATAAAGACTGTCATAGAAGATGACCAAAATACTGGCGGGCCCTCGCTCCGAATTGCCGATCCTGCAAAACACACACCTAAAAAAGGAAGAAAAAAAAGGCAAGAAAAGGAAAAAAGATTAAGTTAAAACTAAGTGAGACGAAGGGTAGACTTTTATGGCCACCAGAGAGAGGGCTTCGACCCTCTCTCCGATGAGTAGACAGAATAGAATGAGAAAGTATTATGTTTAACTGAACAATAACAAAATGTTTCTCCACAAAACAGAAATTGGTAAAAGATTTTTAAATAGCGACTCAACAAATTTAAATAATCAATAAAAACTTTATCAGTTGTTTTCCCACCTCTCCACTTTTCACCAAAAAAAATGTATAAAAAAGAAAATAATCTCAATTTCATAATTAACTATCTCCAAAAACAAGCATTGCTTAGCCATTCTTACCATAAGCTTGGTGTGTGCACTCATCAACAATCCTTTGTAAATATTTTTTCTAAAAATGAATAATTTGACAATCAGAATATTTGTCAGTCAATTTAATCCAAAAAATTCATTCTATCAATTATTTTTAAAGAATCAGAAAGTCAAAGAAAAATAACAATAATTTCTCAATTAAACAACCAAATTTATATGAATTTTTTTCTTTTATATTGAACAAATTCCTAAAGCTTTTCTCAAAGAATCAAAATGAACAAAATCTTAGGCTTTGGTAAAAATATCAACAAGTTGTTTTTCTATGTTGATATATTCTAAAGAAATTATTTTATTTTTCACCAATTCCCTTATAAAATGACGACATGTCTCAATATGCTTTTTCCTTGAATGTTGCACATGATTTTTAGATATGTTTATTGTACTTGTATTATCACAATAAACAATTAACATATCTAACTTGATACCATAACCTACCAACATTTGTTTCATCCACAATAATTGTGTACAATTACTTCTAGCAGCTATATACTTAACCTCTGTAATGGACAATGAAATGGTATTTTGTTTCTTACTCTGCCAAGAAACAAGATTATTCCCAAGGTAGAAGCAACCACCACTTGTACTTTTCTTATCGTCAGCATTTCTTGCCCAATCTGCATCACTATATCCTGCAAGATTAACATTAGTGTCTTTGGAATACCAAATACCATAATCAAGAGTTCCATTGATATATCTAATGATTCTTTTTACAGCAGCAATATAAGATTCTTTAGGATTTGTTTGATACCTAGTACACACACCAACACTATAGCTAATAGTTGGTCTACTAGCTGTGAGATACAAAAGACTTCCAATCATACTTCTGTACAATGTTGAATCTACACTCATAACTTCGTTATCATTTGTCAACTTCAAAGTTGTGGCCATTGTAGTTTTCATGTATTTGGTAGATTCCAATCCGAATTTCTTAAAAGGATTTCTAGCATACTTACAATGAGATATGAAAATCCCATCATCAAATTGCTTTACTTATAAACTTAGAAAGAAATTTAGTTTAGCTACCATACTTATTTTGAACTCTTTTTGCATTTGATTAATGAATTCCTGTACTTTATGCTGGAAAGTTGAACCAAACACAATGTCATCACCATATATTTTAGCACTGATTAAATCAGAACCAAAATATTTAATGAACAAAGTTTTATCAACTCCCTCTCTCTTGTAACCTTTTTCAACAATAAAATTTGTCAATCATTCATACCAAGCTCTTGGGGCATGTTTTAATCCATATAAAGCCTTTTTAAGTTTGAAAACATGATTAGGCTTATATAGATCTTCAAACCCTTTAAGTTGCTCGACATAAGCTTCCTCATTTAAAATTCCATTTAAAAAATTACTTTTCATGTCCATTTGAAAAAGTTTAAAACCTATGACACACGATATAGCAAGTAATAAGCGAATTGACTCTAATCTAGCAATGAGAACAAAGGTTTCGTCAAAGTCAATTCCCTCAATAAATCAGATGAGTTTGGTAGTAGCCTAGCATTATTCCTCATGATAGTACTAAACGCATCTAATTTATTTTTAAAGATTCATTTGGTGCCTATAATATTTGTGGGCTCAGGTCTTGGAACAAGAGTCCAAACATCATTTCTTGTGAACTGTTTGATTTATTCTTGCATTGCTTTAACCCAAAACTTATCCGTTAAAGCTTCTTTGACATTTTTTGGTTCAATAGTGGAGGTAAAACAAACATAACTAACAAATTAAGCAACCTCTTTCTTGTAACCATTTTATCATCCAGATTACCGATGATGAGATCAATCGAATGATTTTTCTTCACTCTTGTTGATGGTTCTCATCTAACTAATTCTCTAAGAATATCATCAGCTAGATTAGAATCAATCTATTTTTGAAGAAACTCGGTATTGTCTCTTTTTTTGCAGAATCAATTACCTCTAGAATAGGTTTATCATCAACAGATTCATTTGCAATCATTAGTGAAGCAGTCAATCTTACTTTCCGGTGAATATTCCACAAAATCTTTATAATCATCGCAAACAACATTAGCAAATTCCATTATAGTTTGATTTCTCATGTTATATACACGATAGGCTCTGTTGTTATTGGAATAACCAAGAAAAACACTAGTCTCACTTTTAGCATCAAACTTAACAAGTTGTTCTCTATCGTTTAAGATGTAGCAAATACATCTAAAGATATGAAAATAACTTAGATTTGGTTTCTTACCTCTCCAAATCTCATACGGTGTTTTGTTAGTACCTAGACATATGTAAACACGATTTATGGTATAGCATGCTGTGTTTATTACTTCGGCCCATAGTCTCTTGGTTAAATTTTTGCTGTTTAATATAACTCTAGTCATTTCCTGCAAAGTATGATTTTTTCATTCTACAACACAATTTTGCTCAAGTGTTTTAGGAGTAGAAAATTCATATGTTATGCCATTTTTATCACAAAAATCAGCATAAACATTGTTTTCAAATTCATTATGATGTTCACTTCTAATTTTTCCAATGTTGTAACTTTTTTCTACTTTGATTTTCATACATAATTTCTTAAAAGCTTGTCAAGATCTTTGTTTTCTTCAATGGCAATGATCTTTGGCTAGAACCTGTCAAAAAAGGATCTAATAATTTTTTTGATAATTTTTGTGTCAAAATTTTTTACTCCCAAAACAAAAGACTCATTAGAAATATCAACCAATTTAGTATAAAATTCAGAAAGAGATTCATCTTATAACATACGTAAATTTTCAAACCTGGTAGTAAGCACAACAAGCTTACTACATTTATTATCTCCAATTCCTTTAAATATGGATTGAAGGATATCTCAGGCTTCTTTGGTTAAAACACAAGTTGAGATTAACTTAATCTGAACAGGATCCATTCTATTGAAAATAGAATGAAGAGCCTTGTTATTATAATTAGACAACTTGTCTTCTTCTATAGTCCATTCTAATTCTGATTTTTCGATGACATTTTTATATTCATCAATAGTGGTTGAAGGTTTTCAACCTGTTAGAACGGACCTCCATGCTTTTTCATCAAGAGCTTTGATAAATGTTCTCATTCTAACTTTCCAATAAGGATAATTAGAACCATCAAACAAAGGTGGTCTTGTGATAGAACTTCCCTCTGCAAATATAGACATAACTACAAAGCAAATAGATTAAATAAAACCAAGATCTTCACTAAGAATTTAGTGACCCACTCTGATACCAATTGAAAGATCTGCTTTTAAGAATATTACTGAATAATTATTTAAATAAGATTATTTTAATAATTATTTCAAAATATAAACACAAGAGAGAAGAAGAAGACAGCATATTTTTAACATGGTTCAGAAATTCCTACTTTATGGGGCCACGCCCAGATATTGAACTGATTAGTAAAGTATCAAAAATTACAAAGAATTGACTAAAACAAAATGACATCCCTCTTAATATTTTTCGCAATACTCTTGTAATCACTTTACGAATCCAATTCAATGAGATCCTCTCGACTTCGTTGATCTTCTTTGCTTGAACTCCCTCCAAGGTGTGAGATCGTTCTTCTCCCGAAGGCAAACAAGTTCTTCCTCTCGAAGAACTTATCAGTAAACACACATTATATAAAAACACTCAAAAGAATTCCTAATACTAACAACAAGACATAAACAAAATCTGTCTTACAAATGAGAATTAAAACTCTCAAACAAAATACAAATGAATTTTCTCTCTATTAAGCACACATCAACAAGGAGAAAGAACGTCCATATATATAGACAAAATTCACTACCTTCCTTTAACTTGAAAAGGAAAAAAAAGTTAGAAATATATAGTAAGAAAATCAATAAAATTCCCATCTTTAAACAAATTAATTTGTTAACAAAATCAATTTAACTATAAAAGAAAATTAACAAAATCAATTAGTTGTTTTAAGAAAATTAATTACCTATTAAGGACAATTAACAAAATCAATTTAGCTATAAAAGACAGTTAACAAAATTAATTATTTATATAAGGCAATATCCAAAAGGCAATTTCTATATTTAATCAAAATGGTTCCTTTTTGAATTTTTGCCCAATTTTTCTCATTCATCATTTGATTTTATAAATTTTAATTAAACATTTAGGTTTAAATTCATTTTTTTAAAAGAAAAAATTAAGCTAGTATTTCTTATGAAATTAGATCTTAATCATGAATTTTACAAATTTGATTGTTTTAGGTTTCTACAAGTATGAAAAGTTAGTAACCTTAATTTTTATTAGTAATTTCATTTTTAATAATTTCATTTAAGGAATTTTATTTCATTTATCTTTACATTTTTGCTTCACTAAATCTTAGAATATAATGCAATGTTGCATGTGTTTGATTACTTTATTTCTTAAAAGAAGCGGATTATTGGAATTTTTGTGATTCAAAATCAAGGATAATTTAATTTTGAGTTGAAAATTATGGAAGAGTCAGACATATAGTTAAGGATGCAATTAAAAAATAAAAGAGGTACGAAACTGGAAGCCAAAAACAAGTACTGTTCACGCGTGGTACTATTTTTGGGTACTGTTCACAATGTATTGTTCATGTGGTTACTGTTCAAGTGGCACTTCTATTTGGGAAAAATCATATTTTGGTTCCAATTACGTGTTTAAGTCAGTTTTGAACTTTTCTTTTATGTGAACTCTTATTTCAACAAGGAATATGATTTTAGAGAAACTTTGTAAACATGATTTAAACCCTTGTAATTCATTTGAATATTCAATACATCAACAAGAGAAAGAATAAAGGGCTAGGGTAGCTCTAGAACGCTGGGTACAAGTGCAAAAGAGTACCAAGGAGTGCTTGAGTACTGGACGCATAAGCACAAGAAAGCACTTAGTAGATCCTTTAAGAGTTTTTCTATTATTGTATTCCTTGCATTTCTCTTATAAGGGGTTCTTTAGGTACTAAATAACTAAATAAAAGAAGCTGGGTCTGTGATCCACCATAAAAGTAGGTAATTTTGACGAACAACGTATATTCTTATACCATGCGTGTGATTGTTTTCTCTATTTTCTTGATTGATCTTTATTTATTCTTGTTTTACTTGTGAGGAAAAGTGTCCGTAAAGCACATAAGGTTCTAGGTACTCAATATCGAGCCAATAGGTATTAGATCGCGTTAAAATCCTCAGCAAACTGGTATCAGAGACAGGTTGGGATTTGGAGCTAAATTAAGATCCTTATCAGAGTTATGGTTTAGGTCAATGGCTACACATAAGTTGTTCAACCATGGGGATTCATAAGTATAGAGACGAAAGAATAAAAAAAATAGAGAACCTAGGATGCAGTGGTATGATTACAATGCTAAGAATAGAGATGGAAGAGCAATCAGAAAAGAAGGCAAAGAAGAGTAGAGGTGCTACAATGAGTTTGTGAATAGGACTTGGATTTGCAATATGCTTCTTAAATAAAGAATACGGATAATCTAAAGGTCTATGAGTGAAAAGCACAGTTAAGGCTATATGCTTAGCAGAATATCGTAGAGTCTCAATATGAATTTATGTTAAAGGGATGCATACCAAGGGCAGCATTGGAGTTTATCTCACTGGAATAACAAGGTCAAAAAAGAATGTATGGTAAGCGAGAATATAGCCATGAAGATATTATGATGGTATCTAATCATAATATGATAGCTACTTGGAGAGAGATACATTTGAAATCTGTGAAGACCAAAAGTCATTAGCCTTAAAGGGGTTAAGTCTGGGCATAAGACTTAACTGAAATCAATGCTTGGTGATTTAGCATTGGCTAAGGAGTATATGGTTCCTTAGGAAAGCTTCTTGAGGAGATTTTGAATCAATGAGGGATTTGTTGAAATTTTGGGGATTCAAAATCAATAATAATTTGAATTTGAGTTAAAAACCAAAAGAGAGTCAGAGACATAGTTAAAAACGCAATTAAAGAACAAAAGAGGTGCGAAACAGGAAGCTGGAAAGAAGATATTGTTCACGCGTGGTACTGTTCATGTAGGGGTGCTGTTTACAAGATACGGTTCATGCAGTCACTATTTTGCAGGTTACTGTTTACACATAGGATATTGTTTATCATGGTACTATTCTACGAATTACTATTTATGCAAGGCTCTTATTTGGAAAGAATTTTATTTTTATTCCAATTACGTGTTTTAAGTCAGTTTTGGACATTTCTTTTTTATAGACTCTTATTTCAATAAGGAATAGAATTTTATAGGGACTTTGTAAACACTATATAAATTCTTGTGAATCATTAGAATTGTCAATGCATCAACAAGAGAAAGAATAGAAGGTTGGGGTAGCTCTAGGGTGCTGAGCGCAAGTACGGAAGAGTATCAAAAAGTGCTTGGGTATTGGGCGCATAAGTATAAGAGAGCACTGAGTAGATCCTTTAGGAGTTTTTCTATTGTTGTATTCCTTAGGTTTCTCTTATAAATGATTATTTGGGTACAAAAGAACTAAATAAAAAAAGCTGGGTTTGTGATCCACCATTAACATAGGTGGTTTTGCCAAACCACGTGTATTCTTGTGCCTTATGTGTGATTGTTTTCTCTATTTTCTTAGTTTATATTTATTTATTCTTGTTTTACTTTTGATGAAAAAATTTCGCAAAGCACATAGGGTTCTAGGGTGCTCAATACTAGGCCAATAGGTATTAGAGTACGTTAGAATCCTCAACACAGATAAAAGAGAAAATGTATCTGTTGATCATCATTCTTCATTCGTAGACTGATGAATAACTTAAAGGTCTATTTGGGAATGTTTTTAAATTTTAATAAAGTGCTTTTATAAGTAGAATTTTAGTTATTAGCACTTTCTCATATAGTACTTTTTGTAAAAAGTCGTTAATGCTTCACAGAAAATTATAAAACTATTTTTAATAATTTGTAGAGTATTTAGTTGTCTAATTAAAAAGTATTTCTTAACTATAAAAATATTTAATAAATATTTTAAAACATTATAAAAAATGTAAACAAAGACTAAAAAAATATTTTTTTTAATTATTAATTGATATAATTTTTTCTTAGCATTTAATTTATTTTTGAATTTTTTAGGATGAAGGGCACGTGGCCCTTTTTATCGATGTTCGAGGGTCAAGTATTTATACTGTGTATTAGATATCAGGATCATCTTGGGTTCTTAAGGTTAGGTTGGGGTTCATAGGGGTAAATGCCCATTGGTTCACAATGTTGAAGGTTGAGCCTCTAGTCAATAGTATTATGTTCTAGATTCTCGTGATTACATTGGAGTTTAGAGAGCAAGGGGGATAAAGGGACCCCAAGTCCTTGTATTGAAGTCCTAGGTCTTAACATTTGGTTCCAAGTTTAAAAAACTAAGAATTAGTTCTCAAGGCGATGTTAAGTTTCAAGGGAGAAGTGCTCTTAGGCTCTGATATTGGGTGTCTTGATTTTTAACATCAAGTGTCAAGTTTAGGAGAACAAGTATTAGGTTCTCAGGATGAGGTCGAGGTTCAAAAAGGCAAGGGCCCTAAGCCTCATTATTGGGATCTTGGATTTGAGAGTTTGGTCCTGAGTATAAGAGATTACGTTCTCAAAGTTAGGTTACAATTTAAGATAAGCAAGGGCCTTAGTGTTGGAGCCTCGGAGTCTTAACATTGAGTTTTAAATCTAAAAGATAAAGTTTTGAGTCTCAAAACTAGGTCAATGTTTGCATCCTTCTTTTCTCTAACCAAAAACTCGGGTTTGAGATTAGAGGGTAAAAATTTTTTTTTTAAAAAAAATTTATTATTTAATAACTTTAAAATAATTATTTTTTAAAACTTGATAGTCTTTTAAAAATTAAAGAATAATTTTCTTTTAATTTTCATATACTATTTAATTTATTTTATGATAAAAAACCGTTTTATGTGCTTTTATTGAAAAGTATTGTAGTACTTTTTTATTTGCAAAAACACTTTGTTTTCACCAAATATCCTTATAAATGCTTTTAGCCCTTCAAAAACATACCTACACCACTTTATTTAATGATAGACATTTTTATTTCAAGGTCGATTTAGAATTAAACTTTGTATAGGAACTAAATTGTTTATGTTCTCAATTTTTTAGTTATTTTTGTTAGACATAATTATGAATGGGATTCATATTCACAAAATATAAATTAAAGTCTATCATATCAAATTATCAAAATGGATGTTAAGAAAATATACCTGAAAAATCTATGGTGATTAGAACTTGAAGATTGGCAGGCTTCAATAAAAAACTAAGAGTATAACGACCTTTCCAATCAAATTTGCGTAGTGTTCAGTTCTCCCCTATGATGAAAAAAAAAAGTAGAAGAACTTCTACTTTTGTTAATTTGACTTAAGGACCATAAACCTAAAGAGGTCTTTATATACTATTTTAAACTATAATCTCATCACTCATAATCCAACTAGTATTAAGTTTCTACATATAATAAGTCCATATCAAATTATATACCTCTAGAACCAATCAGAAATATCTTAAATAGATCACTTAAATTGACCCTTATTTAAGATAGCTCATAATGTACAATTATTGTTAATAATTATATATTATAAACCTTAATGCACGTAAAAATGCTATTTTATCTTGAAGCATCACCTTAAATACAATCTATTTTATTAACTATATTAATATGGGATCAAAGCGGTTATTGTTGTACTTAATCGTAATTAGACCCATCAATAGTCACCATACTAACCTAATTAATGACATGAATCATATATGAATATGTAGCTTAGAAATTACATGAAATGTGACTTTAAAAATATATATTTCTAATTGTTCCTACTTATAACTTAAACAAGTGAAATACTGTATAATATTTATGCTAACCCGCAATAGAAAGTACCAAATATTTTGTTAACTTTAGGCAAAACCGCAGTAGAAAGTGCAACCTTATTTTAATATTTCAACAAAAAAATCATCAAATTTTATTCTATAAAAAATAATAAAACATAAATGTGTCGCAATCAAATAAACATCAAATAACAAATTTTCACTATTCATACACATCATTAAATAATATAACACTCATATGAGTAACATATTCATAAAACATCTTGGAAGGTAACCTTTTGATGAGCGAATCCATAATTATAAAGTTTATAGCAATATGTTCTATCGGCACTTGTTGACTTTAAACTCTTTATTTAACAACTAGAAACTTAATGTTGATGTGCTTAGACCTCAAATAGCTTCTGTTGTTGTAGAACATATTATTGTGGCTTTATTATCACAATAAATTTTCAATAGCTTTCAATACCATTGATAATCCGCAGCCCTATGATAAAATTCTGCAATCATATCCCATGAATTGATGCCTTAAAATAAGTTATAAACTCGACCTCTATAGTGAAAAAAGCTATAAGTGTCTTGTTGAAAAATTGGTGATTCAACAATTTTGTTTAGACAAGAATTGAGATGAATACCAAAGTGGAGAGTCACAAGAAGTTTAGAATGTGTGGGACACGTATGGAGAAGTCTAGGACGTGTGGGACACAAAGGGGGAAGTGAAACGGGACTTAAATACGCGAAGGAAAAGAAGGAATCGCGGGCAGCTTCCAGTGCCCAAGGCTGAGCGCCGCAGCGCTCAAAACAGAAGACCAATGCCGCAGCGCTGGACGCGAGAAGGGCCAGCGCTGCAGCGCCCAGGGACGAGCGCCGCAGCGCCAGAACGTGTGAAAAAGTCCGTTTTGGCTCGGGATTTCAAGTTTTGGGAAGTTTTGGACTTCCAAAACAAGTGGACTCTTACTCCAACAAGGAATAGGGTTTGTAGGCACGAAATATACCCTATATAAACACTTGTAAACCATTGTTTAAGGTTAAGCATCTAAGGTTTCAAGATGTAACCATAAGAGAGAATAGAGGAGCTAGGTAGGCACTAAGTGCATTGTGCACTAGGGTGTAACCTTGGGGGGCGTTTTATTCTTTAGGTTCTTTGAGTGAATAAAAGAGAAACACCATAGATCCTTTTGGCTTAGATGCTCGGGCTATTCTTGTGTTTCTTGTAAAAATCTCTTATGAGGAGATACGAAGAGGTCTTAGGGAGTCATAATGATCAAGGGTAGATGCTTAGAGGTCTCTATGGGAGATACTAAGGGGTCTTGTGGGATCATTGATGATGTAAGAAGATACTTTGTGATCTATTTCAATGGGAAGAAGCTGGATCATGGATCTTCTGTGGACGTAGGCAATTTGGGCCGAACTACGTATATCTTGTGTCTTGTGATTGGTTTATTTTCTTTATCTTTATTGGTGTGTTAATTTTATGTGTTCTTGCTTATGGTGTGAGTTATGGGTTTTCGCTGCGCAAAGGGTATCAAAGTTGTGGCTTAGTTGATGCCATAGGGGTGTCAAATTGAAGTGCACGGCTTGATATCCCTCAGCATGTCTACTTAGCATTCTTCTAGAAAATAGGTGTCCCGTCCAAAGTTTATATATAATCTAACATGAATCTTTTACTATCTAGACATTCAAAAAAAATCAGAGTTGGAATATCCTATGATAGTATAATTTCCAATCTATATGATCTCTTATAGGTGGGTATATAGTTTTTTGTTCTCTATAAATATCATATAACCTATTTAGCTACTTTTTAATTATCCATCCTAAGATTACTCAAATATCTGCCTAGTATTCCAACAATGTATGCAATATCTAGATACATACAAACTTCAGCATACCCGAGACTCCCTATTGTTGATATATAAGGGATGTTTTGAATCTCTTTCTGTTCAATATCATTCTTAAGGGCACTGGCTGAGACTGAACTTATTACTTTTAACAATGAGTGTATCTCTTAAAGCACAATTCTTCATGTTATACCTACTAAGTACCTTATTGATATAGTTCTTTTATGATAACTCAAGGTTTCCTCGAGTGTAATCATGGTGTATTTAGATTCCTAATAAAAAGATGCATCCTCAAGATCTTTCATTTCAAAATTCTTCGATAAAAATATCTTGATTTTGTGTAAGAAGCCTATATTGCTACTTGCTAACAGTATGTAATCAACATACAGAATCAAAAATATAAACTTACTTTCACTGAACTAGTGATATATGCATTCATCAACTACATTTGTCTTAAAACCAAATGAGGTAATCTCTTAATAAAACTTGTGATACCATTGACTGGATGTTTGCTTAAACTGTAAATGAACTTCTTTAATTTGCAAATCAGATTCTTTGTATCTCTACATACAAAGTTTTCTAATTACACCATGTATATTGTTTCTTCAATATAATCATTGAGAAACGCAGCCTTTACGTCTATTTGATATAGCTCTAAATTAAAATGAGCTATAAGTGTCATGATAATTCTAAAAAAGCGAGGTTGATATCAAAGAGAAAGTCTCTTTGTAATTAATGTCTTCCTTCTAAGTAAAACACTTGGCAACGAGATACGTTTTATAATTTCGATTTTGCCTTTTGAATTTTTTTTTGTCTTAAATATCCATTTATAACCAATATGTTTTACACCTTTAGGCAACTCGACAAGATCCCATATGTCATTGTCATTCATGGATTTTCTCACATTTTCCATGGCTTCAATCCATTTATGGGAATCATAACATTTTTTTGCTTAACTAAAATTAATTGGATCATTTTTTACTCCTATATCAAACTCATGTTCTTGGGATAAATGACATAATTATCCAAAATTGCACTTCTCATTTCTCTAGTGGATCTTTTCAATAGCACTTGTTTTTAAGGTTATTGAGGTTGCTCTTCATGAACATGAGTAAATTATTTGTTTTAGATTAGAAGCTCCTTATATTGTCTTGTATTTTTTTATCTACTTCTTTAATGATGTTAGAAAAATGAGTCATATCATTTTCAATAGCAGCAATAAGAAGAGAAATAAATTCCTCTTTAAAGATAATATCCTTAACCTTATCCCCTCTCCTCTAAACTCAACATCTTCAAGAAACTTTGCATTGCCTATCTCAAAAATAATTTACTTGAATAATCATAAAACTTAAAGCCCCTTGGTCTTTCAAAGTATCCAATAAAATAACATGTGACTATTCTTGAGTCCATTTTTTTTTTATTAAGCTTGTATAGCCTAGCCTCAGCTGGATAACCCCAGACATACAAATGCTTAATACTATGATTTTTGCCAGTCCACAACTCGTATAGAATTTTAGATATTGCTTTACTTGAAACTTTATTAAGGATATTAATTGTAGTTATGAGTGCTTCTCCCTAGAGTTATTCAGGTAAAGAAGAATGACTAATCATACTTCTCACCATATTTTAAGTGTTCGATTTTGTTTCTCAGTAGCACTATTCATGCTTAGTTTCCCAATCATTGTGTATTTTAAAACGATGCCACACTTTTCTATGAATTTCACGAAAGGTCATAGATATTTTTCATCTGATCAATCATATATTCTATAGTATTTATCACCACGATCAGATTTGACAACTTTAATTTTCTTGCCAATTTGATTTTCAACTTCAGCTTTAAAAATCTTGAACATGTTTAAAGATTGAGACTTCTCATGAATTAAGTAAAAGTACCCAAAATAAAAATAGTCGTCAATAAACGTAATAAAATATTGTTAGTCATTCTATGAAGCCACATGGAATAATCCATAAATATTAGTATATATTAGTTCTAGAACATTAAAGTTCCTGTGAGCACCTAACTTTCTATTATTTATCTATTTTCCCTTAATATATTTAATACAGACTCTAAAATTTGTTAAATTAAGGAAATCAAGAATCCAATTTGTCACAAGTCTTTTTATTCTTTAGTTAGAGATATATCCTAAACGCAATGCTTGTGCTATATATTAGCATAATTCTCATCAGTTAACTTTTGTTTAGTACTACGTTTTTTAACATGAAAGGATTCATTATAAAAAGCATGGTATCCAATTTATAAAAAATTTCAATCAGAGAACTAGTACCAACAAGTATACAATTTTGATAAAAACTAAATTTATTATTTTTTAATGAACAAGAATATCCTAATTTGTCCAAACTAGAAACAGAAATTAAATTCTGTCTAAATGATGGTACATAAAAAGCCTCATCTAAATCCAAATAAAACATAGTCTCTAATTGTAATTTAAATAATCCTATAGCCTCTACACGAGTTGTGTTATTGTTTTCCACATAAATGAATCTTTCAGCATCAATTGACAGTCGCCTCCTCCAACAACCCTGCATATACATACTTATGTGAGTAGTTGCACATGTATCTACTTACCAAGTGTGTTTGGGTATAAAAATTAAATTAAGTTTAGAACAAATAAATTTGAGAAGTGTACCTTTCTTTATATGTTAGTTAACGTATTTAGGATAATCTTTTATCACATTACCAGCCTTCTTGTAGAAGAAACAAGTAATAACCGGATCTTATTTATTTTCCATCTTATTCTACGAAGTCCCTTTTGTAGTTTTCTTTCCTTTATTCCTTTTTCTTTTCTTATTAGTAACCTTATCCTGAGAAGTATTTGCTAAGTAAAAACCTTCAATCTTTTCTCACTTCAATCTATTTTTCTTGTACACAATGAGAAATGAGCTCATTAAAAGTTCATTTATCCTTTTGGGTGTTGTAACTCACCTTAAATTGATTGTATTGTACATTAAGAGAAATTAAAACTAAATGCATAAGCAAAACATCAGATAACTCTAACTTTAGTGTCTTTAGTTTTGAAGTGAGATTAAACATCTACATGATGTACTCTTTTATATTTCTTTTGCTATTATACATCATTGAAACAAGGTTAGCTAGTAGCGTACTTGTTTCAGCTTTTTCATTTTTGATAAAGCATTGTTCAATTTTTTCTCAAAATTTCTTAGCATTTTTTTCTCAAAAATAGTGCCCTTAAAATTTTCTGAAACGGCATGTTTCATAATCATAAGACACTTGCGATTGAAAGGATCCCACTTCTCTAAGTCCCTTTTATCCTCAAAGGAATTTAGATCAGTAAGAGTAATAGGTCATTCTATCTAGAGCGAAAGGTCAAGATTCATGCAACCGGAAATAATTATAATGTTCTCTTTTCAATTTTTAAAGTTAATGTCATTAAATACAAAAATGAAATTTATATTGACAGATATTGAAGAAGCTGAAGAAATTGAAGAAAAAAAACATACATTAAAGAACAAGCTCACAATTAATATTTATGTCATTAGATAAATCATATACATGTATGCCATAAGTTTATATACAAAGGTGGGGGCCCATCGTGAGATATCTATCACAACATTAACGTTTAGTCTTTGGACAGAAATAACAACTGTAACTGATACTCTCAATGCAGTAATTAAATATTAATAATAAATCTTATCAACAATAAACCTTTCTTTGGACTGAATTAATTGCATGCATGGAAAACTTGATAATTATCATACATTTATTGCTGTAAATACGCATATTGTTTGACTAAGAAATAATCTTTTTTTAGACTAATTATTTTTTGCATAAACAATAAACATATTTATTTTAATATCTCAATATATATATATATATACACAATATATGTTACTTTTGCAACATGTTATTTCAATTAATTTATTTGAAAATATGAGATAATTCGTGCAAAGTAAAACAACCAAAATACCCAAAAATAGAAGGAAAAAAAAATTAAAATTTTCTTATGTACTAAAATGGCTCGTGGCACCAAGGCAACTGTGGTTACAACGTTGTTAATGGTTCAAAATATTGTCAATGATGGATATGTCAAATCTTAATAGGTTTAATTTTGGGCTAAAACTCTATGAATTAGGTCGGTTCTACTCAAATCTCCCAAAACAATTGAAAAACCTATATATTTCAACCTAAATTTTTCAACTTTGAATTTGCAAATACTTAAAAATAAACTGTAAACAAGTTTGAGTCAAAATTAGAACTTATTTATAAATTTTTCAAATTTTTTTAGGCCAAATCATAATTACCCAAAGTTGGAGCTGATTGAATGAGAAAAGTTGATTTTATTATGTCCTATTTGAAAATATTACAAATTTTTCTAAATAAAAAATAATTATTCAAAAATTAAGGGGTTGTATGAAAATAACCAATACTATAGGCCTATTTTCAAATAATCTAAATATTTACATTCAAATGTAATTAATTAAAACTAAGAGAGGTCTATGTGATATTTATCAAGTGAACGTTTTTTGTACTAAGATGGCAAAAACTGAATACAAATAGAAGATTTACTCAACTCGAATTCAGATTTAGATTTTGTCGGTGAACTCAAAACTCAAGTTTAGCCAAGTTGTTTTCAGGTTGAGCTTGATCCAAGTTGAACCTTGTTTTTTATAATTTTTTATTTTTTGGCAAAATTTAAACTTTTAGGATAATTATTTTATAAAGTAGTTGTTAGATTTTAAAATATATGTTGTATAATTTGTATTCATAATTTAATATATTTTAAACTTTATTAAATTTTATCCTCTTATAATTATTAAAATTTTAAATTTATTTGTTTTACCTTATTTCAATTTTTTATGTTAAATTTATACTTTTTGGGTATTTATTTTGTAAAGTAATTGTTAGATTCATATATATTAAATTAATTTAAGAATTTTTTTAAAAAATAATAAATAAATAAAATTTTGATCTAGGCTGGGTTTTCGAGTTCTCATAAAAACCTAGATCCGCTCTAGATCCAAAAAATTTTTTAAAAAAAAAACTATATCCAAATCCAAAAAAAACTAAAATTTTTTCGAGTTTTCGATTTTTATAAATTCTAGATTCAAGCCGGGCCAAATTGTCATCCTTATCTCGTACTATACGTCGCCATTTCCCCTTTTATTTAATTAACAACAAATATAAATAACAATTTTAAATATTTTAAATTATTAAAGAATGCCAACAAAAAAAGCTAAATTAAAGCTAAATTTTGATATTTTTCATCCTTAATCAATTTTGAACCATCAAATCACTATTAAAATCATAAATTTGATATTTTTCCTCAATAAAATCGCGAAAATTCATACATATAATATATTTACCCTAAATAAACATATGGAAAAAAAAATATTCAAAACATGAACAATCCTAATAATTTAATATGATTACTGTTGTGATACTACTTGTTAGACATAATTATAAATGGGATTCATAATCATAAAATATAACCCAAGATCAATCATATCAAATTATCAAGATAAACGTCAAGAAAACATATCTAAAGAATTCATAGTGATTAGAACTTGAAGATTAGCAGCCTTCAATAAAAACGAAAAGTATAATAATCTTTCACTTAATAAAATTCTCTCTCTAATAAAAAAAAAAAGAGAAGAGCTTTTATTTTTTTTTATTTGACTCGAGACTTATAACTCTAAAGGTCTTTATATATTAATTTAAGAATATAATCTCATCATTCATAATCTAATTAGTATTAAATTTTTACATATAATAAGTTTATATTAAATTAAATATCTCGAGAGTTAAAAAAAAATATCCTAAATAAATTATTTAAATTAATTTTTATTTAAAATAACTCATAATATATAATTATTATTAATATGTATACCCATATTAAAAATATATTTAAAAAATTAATATTTTTATTATTATTTTAACCTTTTCTTTTAAAATCAAATCGAACAAAACAAATCAAAACGATCAATTTTTAAAAATATAAAATCAACCTTAAATTGAAAGCGAAACCAAACCAACTCAGGTCAATTCAATTCAATCAGTTTAGTCTACTGCCGACCCATAACCTTAAATTTTTCTCGATCACAAACATTAATGCTTCGTCGCATAGGTGAAAGGCCACAGAGGATCCGCGCGTCCTTTCGTGAATATACACACATGTTGCAGAACTTTTTTCTGGGTCCTCTGTGCTGATAGGAAATAGAGAATTATGCACTTTATTTTCACAGATAATGAAAGAGATTCATCCCCAGTGGCTCCTCGTTGTGGCGCAGCACGAGCAAAATGATGCTTTCAGTTTCCAGTTCAAGTCAAATTTGATGTCCTTGGCGTTAGGGTTTATGCCATGAAATGTCAATGGCAAACCTTTTTTTTTCTCCACTCGGATCAGCAAACGCAAGGTGCCCGTGAGCCAAAACATCATCTAACTTGCTACATCAGAAAAAAAGTCATTCATAAAGTGTTTTCATTTTCATTTCCATTTGCATTTTCTAATAATTATGAATTTGTAAGTATCAATGCATTATATGCCACAAAATTTGTTCATGAAAAGTTATTAAATCTAGCTGTGCTTCACATAAATCACCTGCTAACAATCAGCTTTTTTGATCCCCGATAATGGCGTGACCATACATATATATTTCAACTGCCCCAAGATCCAAGAATTGAAGGCGGCACGTATACATGTCATAATGAGACGCACTTTCCTTTGAATTTTCTTTTTGCACCAATTATACAAGAAATGGGTTTTGGTGGGAGGACCTGTAAAGTTTAAGATAAAGGCTTAATGTTTAATGCTTAAGATAAAGTTTAAGATAAAGGCTTAATGCTTGTCTCCATTTTTATTATTCTCACGATATATATGTTACAAAAGAAAAATTAATAAGTTAAAACTCTATGTTAGGAAGGACTTTTAAACTTCTTTAATCACAATTAATTACTCTTAAACTTTCTCAATTTCAATCAATATTTATTTAAATTATCAATCAATTACTTCTAAATTTCCTCAATTCCAATCAATATTTACCATAATTAATATTTACCTAAATTATCTCAATACCCCCCCTCAAGTTGGAGCATGAGGATCCAAAATGCCCAACTTGTGAAGAAGATAATCAAACTGTTTTTTGCCAAGAGCTTTAGTAAAAATATTGGCCAATTGTTCCGTTGTAGGAACATACGTCGAAGCAATCAAACCGTTCGTTATTGCATCACGAGTAAAATGACAATCCACCTCTATGTGCTTCGTTCGTTCATGAAAAATCGAATTTTTAGCAATGTGAAGGGCATATTGACTGTCACAAAAAAGTTTAATTTCCTTTGGATGGTGAACCCCCAAGCTCAATAACAACCCTTTTAACCACTTAAGCTCGCAAGTAATGGCAGTCATGGATCGGTATTCTGCCTCCGCAGAAGAACGTGAAACTGTATGTTGCTTCTTTGTCTTCCATAAAATAGGTGAATGACCTAGAAAAACAAGCCATCTTGTCAAAGACCTGCAAGTAATGAGGCATGCCGCCCAATCAGAATCACACCAACCCTGTAAAGACAAATCACTATTTGCACGTAATAGAATGCCTTGACCAGGTGTGCCTTTTAAGTAACGAACAACTCTCAAGGCCGCCTCCCAATGCTCAACACGAGGCACCTGCATGAATTGGGACAAAATATGCACCGAGTAAGCAAGATCCGGACGTGTAACTACCAAGTAAATTAGGCAGCCCACAAGACAACGATAGGCTTCCAGATCGGACATCAACTCGCCATTTGCTAGGCCGAGTTTATGGTTCTGCTCAATGGGAAAGCCAGATGGCTTTGCTCCCAATAGACCTGCTTTAGATATAATATCGAGTGTATATTTTCGTTGGCATAAGAATAAACAAGAAGAACTACGGGCTACTTCAATGTCAAGAAAATATTTTAAAGAGCCAAGATCTTTCATTTTAAAACAATCACTGAGATAGGCTTTAAAAGCCCGTATAGCAGCGGAATCATTCCCAGAGATAATAAGAAAATCAACATACACTAGCACATTGAGCTGCACATCTCCTTTAATGTAGGTGAATAAAGAATAATCAGAGTAAGATTGTAAGAAACCATACCCTTTCAAAGCAGTGACTAGCTTAGCAAACCAACACCTTGAAGCCTGTTTTAACCCATACAAAGAGTTATGCAGACGGCACACCATATTGGGATTGGAACACACAAAGCCTAGAGGAAGTTTCATGTATACCTCCCCCTCAAGATCCCCATGCAAGAAAGCATTGTGAACATCCATCTGATGAAGTTCCCAATTTTTGGAAGCTGCAATAGCAAGAAAAGCCCGAACAGTAGTCATTTTTGCAACAGGAGCAAAAGTTTCTGTGTAATCAATGCCAGCTTCCTGATGATTTTCAAAGACAACTAATCTGGATTTAAGGCGTTCAAGGCACGTTTTTCAGGAAGAAGAACTTCCAAAGTCCAAGTACCATTATCTTCCAATGCTCGTATCTCCTCTTGCATAGATTCTTTCCAACCAACATCTTTCATGGCCTCTTTAAAAAATCGGGGCTCCTTACCAGAAGTAATAGCTACAAGAAATTATCGGTAATTCACAGAGAAATTGCCACAATTTATATAATATGCTATAGGATAAGAAGTACCTGAGGAATGCTGTAGATATGGAGTGGAGAGAGATGGACTTTTAGCGACGATAGTATGAGTAAAAAAATCTCGTAACAAAACAGATGGGAATTTATCCCTCATACCACGGCCCATTTCAATAAGCTCATTAGACTGCTCAAGAGACCCAGACAAAGTAGTACGTTGAGGTGAGGCAATGTTAATGGGTTGCTGCATGGGAGCCTCGGTATTTGGGCTCGAAGAAAGAGGCAGCTGCAATATCTCATCTTGGTGGGACGCTGATGTTTGCTCATTAAGGGGTGGGCCTGCACGGATTGAGGAGGTAGCAAGGGTGAATTTGTTTGGACTTTTTGTGGTGTGGTATGGGCTGCAGACTGTTGTGACTCAATTTCCTCAATTATATGATCATCAAAATCAGAATGCACTTCCTCATGTATGTGTTAGAGTTGGTGCTCACGTGCCATTCCAATATTGTATGAATATTAATTGTTAATATTTATACAATAAACATTTCGAATAAAGATTGTTAATATCATATTAATATGGTAGAATGCTTGTAACATTACAGATATTGTTTGATCTGAAAGAGTTCAGATCTGATCTAAAGAAATTTAGATCAGAACTAATAATTATCAAAGCTGAGAGTTATAAATGCGAAGACTTAGCACTGTTAATAGTTATTAGTTTATAAGAGTCAGCGAGGTCTAAATAGTTAGAACCTTGTCTATAATGGGACAAAGACCTGAGAGTATACTTGTAATGATATAGTTACAAAGAGTTGCAATAGGAGCTAAGAAATATCATTATGTAAGTATGTCTCAAATATAATGTTCCTGATCTATGATCACCAATGCGGGTCTATCGGTGAATTCACAATATATAGATTAGTGTATGTCTATATCTGACTAGTTCAGATGGTTGTTCTTAACTGACCATGAGCTTAGAGCTTGTATAGGAATGCGGGTATCCAGTCAAGACTGGATACTGAATAGACTCATGAGGACCCCAATAGATATCCTATGAAACCGTCAAAGAAAGGTCCTCTCGAGTTGAGTAGTAATCGTGGTCCTTTGACCTGAGCGCCACGGTGGTCTTGTGAGTGATCCATCATACTTTGGTTCCACATATGTCAGAGACCTTTCATGGTCTGACCACTATGTGTCGCTGGGTATGGTCCGATGCTCATGGAGTTTGGTGTGCGTAGATAAGGAATCCATCAGCTTACGTAGGTAAGTTGTATATCCGATGCTCCGAGATTGTATTTCATAAAGTCTTATGGCCACAAGCATAAACCCGGGAAAAAAGTTTCCCACAGGGTTAAACAATATAGTAAAAGTATTTGCATATATTGTTTATCGAGATACGAATCTGGAGATAAGATTATTGGATGAGCAAATGGGGATTTGATGGTGTTGATCTATATCCCCGCACATCCAGGATATAAATGATGGAAAGATTATACGTATACGTTATGACCTCAACTTGTATGGTCTAACACGCTGATTTGTAATATTCGTAACATGTGCGTGGGGCATCGATTATGGATTAATGGAATAATTCCATTTGACAAATCGGGTGTGGACCTAGAGAGTCCCAATATGAAATGTACTCTTTGAGCACTTGGGCAGTATACCGTATTGAATTGTTCAATACAGTATAATTCAGCAATTACTAAGGTTACGTTAACTAAAGTATATGGTTAAATAGTGGGACCCACTTTAGGTTAACTCGGTAACCTAGTAAGGATATAAAAGTAATTTTACCTTATGATTATTTAATTGTTAAACAATTAAAATAAATATTTATTTATTTAATTGTTAAATAAATTATTTAACCTAACTAAGGTTAAAAGTTAACCAAATGGTTAAGTTAAGTTAACCTTACTTAAAAGTTAAGTAAAGGTTAACCTAACCATGGTTAAGTTAATTAACTATGGTTAAATTAATTAAATATTTATTAACTTAAAGGTTAAGTTAAAATAATCTAACTATGGTTAAATGTTAACTAAAGTTAGGTTAAGCCAAATGAAATGCAAATGAAATTCAAATTAGTTTGGAATTTATACATTAATATATAAAGTGAAATGAAATTGAAAATCAAATAGTTTTTTAGATTTTAGGTTTTGCATTTTGGGAGCCAATTCAATTTGAGAAATTGAAATTGTTTGTTTTGTATTTTAAGTGTTAGAACAACAAAACAAATGAGAGAAATGGTTATTAAATGTAATAACTAAAAACAAGATTTGTTTTATTTATTCAAGAGTTGAATAAAAAGAAAAACAAATTTAATTAAGCTAAATAGTTTAACTTTGAATCATGTTTAAGAGTTAAATATATATGCTGGATTAAGATGTTGTCATTCTAGACAATCAAACCCACCCTTATTGATTGCTAGGATTGATCAAAGATTCATTTCATGGTGGACTTCAAAGAAAATTAATCCAAAGGCTTCATTGGTGATATTTTCTCAATCTCGAATTTTCATTTAATCAAATATGTATTTTCTGTGTTCATTGTATTTAATCTTCCGCTGTGCACATGTATGTATAAGATATGTATATTGCTTGTATGATGAACACAACCCACATGCAAGCACCCTAGTTAATTTGTACAACACACCCAACAGTATGGGCACAATATTTTCTGGCACAATATTCGTTGCATCCGTATCAATAAATAGAAACACATCTTCAAAAAATTTCACATCGTGAGAAACAAATAATTCCTTTGTATCAAGATCAAAGAGTTTCCATCCCTTCTTTCCAAATAGATATACCAAAAAAACACATTTTCTACTTCGACTAGCAAACTTATCTCCCTTTGTCTTTTGATTATGAGTAAAGCAAAGGCAACCAAAAGTACGAATGGCATTATAGGAATGAGGATTACCAAAACAAATTTTATATGGAGTTTTATTATTTAATAAAGGAGACGGAGTACGATTAATTAAATGAGCAGCAACAAGAACACCCTCTCCCCAAAAATAATTTGCAAATTGGCTTGAAACCTCAAAGCCCTCCCTACTTATAGAATATGCTTGTGTTTTCTCTCAACCCGCTCATTTTGTTGCGGAGTTCCCACACATAAAGTTTGTAACAAAATACCAGTTGCAGTGAAATAATCACGTAAGCAATTAAATTTAGTGCCATTATCACTTTGAACAACCTTTATTTTCTGAGAAAATTGTCTTTCAATAATTGCAATAAAAGACATAAACATTCGAAAAACCTCAGTTTTATCAACTAGTAAATAAACCCACACAGCGCGGGAAAAATCATCCACCAAAGTCAAAAAATAACGAGCTCCACAAGAGGAAGAATGCTTGTAAGAGCCCCACAAATCACAATGTATTTTCTCAAAAATTCTAGTTACCTTATTGTCACTTAAAGGAAATTTATCTCTAGGATGTTTAGCACGGAAACAGACTTCACAAGCCTTATTTAAACTACCCTTAGAATTTATAATAGGAGGAAGTAACTTCACTACTTTTTCAGAAGGATGTCTCATTTGTTTGTGCCACAATTCCATTGTAGATGTTGTCCCGTTCACCGAAACATGTTGCACTGAATTAGCTTCTCTGAAACAGTAAAGTCCATCCCACCTAACACCTGTTCCAATCAGCTTCCTCGTTTGGTCCTGTATAGCATACATATAAGAGTTAAATTGGACAATGCACTATATATCATCATTCAATTGTGAAACAGAAATTAAATTGCAACTCAATTTTGGCACATAAAGAACATGTTTAAGAGTAATTTTGTCCGACAAACGGACCGAACCCTCTTGCGTTGCAACTACTGTTTCATCGTTGGGAAGACCAACTGGACAATCAAAAATCTCCTGAGTATCAAACAACCATGTAGCGTCACCAGTAACATAATGTGTTACCCCTATATCAATGATCCAAAATTTATCATCGAACTTACCATTTAAACAATCATTAGAAATTTTTGTATTACCAAAGAGCCCAGCAATAGCCTGCCACTGCTCTGCCGAGAAGATTTGTGGTGAGCCAGAGTGCCCAACACTGCCAGAAGACCCAGCAGCAACATGTGACTCAACAGTCCCGACGTTGGCAGCAACTACATTGGCGCGAGCGTTCCCGCGCCCATGACCACGACCACGACCAGATGGTCTGCTGCGGCCTACACCTCCTCCGTCATTCTTTGCTTGGTTTGGCCACCATTCCGGGTAGCCAATTAGTTTAAAATAATAAGAGACCTCGTGACTATTCTTTTTGCAGTGAGTACAAACAAGGTGAGACTTGTCTAGCTTTTCCACCTTGCCTCGCCCCTTGCTGCCACTTGAACGTAAAGCAAAGGTCATAGCATCAGAGGGCTGCTGCTCTGCAATAGTTGATTTAGCTAGATGGACTCGCTCATCCTGAATAACCAACTGGTAAACTGGATCAAGAGACGGCAAATGATCATGGGATAGAATATTGGTACGAACTTGGGCATAATATTCAGAATAAAGACCCATTAAAAACTCATGTAGCATTGCATTCTCACGTCTCTCGTCATGCTTACGACCCGCCGAACAAGAAGAACAACATGAACAATCAATAATAGGCTCGTGTTTATGAAGTTCTTCCCATAAAGCAGATAATTTTCCAAAATACATAGAAACAGTCATGGATTGTGTTTGTTCACATTTAGCAATTAATGATTTTAGTTGTTGAATTCTAAGACCATTAACAACCGCATACCGTGATTTAAGAGTGTCCCAAAGGCATTTTGCTTCTCTATATTTGGCGAGATTGCACTTTACCTCAGGAGTGATGGTGTTCGTAATCCACGATATTAGCATGGTGTTAATGACAATCCAATCGGATTAAGTACATAGAGAAACTGGTTCGGTGATGGTGCCATCCAAGAAATTGAACTTGCGTCGTGCTTCCAACGCCGTTTGTATATCTGCAGCCCAATCATCATAATTGTCTCCACGAAGTCAGGTTGTAGTGATGAAATCGCCGGGGCGATCTTGGGATCCTAAAAAAAGGGGAATTTGGTTCTATTTTGAGAGGTGGCGGTGGCGGTTGTTCCTCGTCGCCAGCCATAGGTTTAGATGCTCGTAGTACGTTGCCTTTATGACTTTGATACCATGTAAAGTTTAAGGTAAAGGCTTAATGCTTGCCCCCATTCTCATTATTCCCACGATATATATGTTACAACAGAAAGACTAATAAGCTAAAACTCTAAGTTAGGAAGGACTCCTAAACTTCCTCAATCACAATCAATTACTCCTAAACTTCTTCAATTCCAATCAATATTTGCCACAATTAATATTTGCCTAAATTATCTCAGTAGGACCCGATTATAGTTGGTATATACAACAATATCAGTCGAAATTCTAATGGATGACTATAATTTTGAATCATGGAGAATTCACCGATACATTCATACGTATATTTTTGAATGGAGCCATCACTATCAGAAGCTATAAGTGATTTCTCCTATAGCTATTTATAAAGTTTCATCAAATTTTAAGGCCAATAACATTTTGCAAGTCCTTTTTTCCGGAATCTTGATAGTGGCTGGCCTGATCAACTCCATAGCTTATGTTTCCCATTGTTGCTACTATCCATTAATCAATTTCATGGCCCATAAGGACCTAATTTCCGTTTGTTAAATCATCAACTGTTTTTCATTCATTAGTTACTATCAATCGCAAAATGAATTTAGATCCCGTAAGTGGACTCCGTTCCATACAAAATCAGGAAAGATTAATTATTTCTAAAGATAAGTAATAACTGGCAAGCATCTTCAATTAGCGCACATCCTGACTAAAGGCCGAGGGTTTGAGTGCCGTGAATGTCAGAGTCAGTTGAGTTTATTTTTGTTTTCGAAAATTTTTTAATTTAAGTAAGATTTGTTTAAAATTATACGTGTTATATTCGTTAATTTTAATAGTATAACTTAGGTAAAATATACCTCAAAGTTATCTTTTAGTTTAAATATAATATACTCAAAGTTGTATGTGTTGCTCCCTGCGATCATGATAGTGCATGAGTGGAATATCCATCAACACTTGCTCTCAACAAAATCTTTAAAAGCATAGTGTTGGAAATTGGTGATTCAATAATATTGTATGGGTAAGAATTGAGATGAATATTAAGAGGAGAGTCATTATGAAGTCAAGTATGCATTAGGTGTATAAGGGAGGAGCAAAACGGAAGAAAAAAAAATGATATTGTTCATGCAGCGACATTGTTCACGGCGAGTACTGTTGCTCACGACGGTAGGTACTGTTCACGATAGTTACTATTCACGCATGAACTTTAGAATATTTCTTGTTTTGGCTCAATTAACTTCTTTAAGTGGGATTAGGACTCCTACAAGTAAGGACTCTTATTCCAAGTAGATTTAGGTTTTCTAAGGGTGTTTTATTCACTATATAAACCCTTCTAAACATAAGAGAAAGACAAGAATCTAAGGTTTCAAGATGTAACCATAAGAGATAATAGAGGAGCTAAGTAGGCACTAAGTGCGTGGTGCACTAGAGTGTAACCTTTGGGGAATATTTTTTCTTTAGGTTCTTTGAGTGAATAAAAGAGAAACACCATAAATCCTTTTGGCTTAGATGCTCGGGCTATTCTTGTATTCCTTATAAAAATCTCTTATGAGGAGATACTAAGAGGTCTTGGGGAGTCATGGTGATCAATGGTAGATACTTAGAGGTCTCTATGAGAGGTACTAAGGGGTCTTGTAGGATCATTGATGACATAAGAAGATACTTAGTGATCTATATCAATAATAAGAAGCTAAATCATGGATCCTCCGTGGACGTAGGCAATATTGGACCGAACCACGTATATTTTGTGTCTTGTTGATTGATTTATTTTCTTTATCTTTATTAATGTGTTAATCTTATGTGTTCTTACTTATGGTGTGAATTATGATTTTTCGCTGCGCATAGAATATAAAGAGTATCAAAATCGTGGCTTAATTGATGTTATAGGAGTGTCAAATTGAAGTGCATGACTTGATATCAACAACACATAATCTAATTAAATATCAGTGGAGTAGACTATTGTAATATTAACATTGTATTCACACGTAGTTTCATAATAAATTTTTTTTAAAAAAAGGCAAGACAATATAACGGCCATACATATTTTTTAAGTGCAACACTTAAAAGAGTAGTGCTCCTCTTATAAACTTAGAATATAATTTATAACTTAATGTATCACTAATCAATAACTATTAATTATCAAATAATTATTAATTTTTTAATTTTTTTAAATATGATAATTATATAATATTACTAAAAAAATTAAGCATATTAAAATATTACATTTGAGATACAAAATTTGTATTCTATTTATATAAAATATGGAACACTAAAATTACTTTCTGCTATCTAAACTTTTTTTTTTTTTAATAATCTGATATCTAAACTTAAAGTAATCCAAATATGAAAAACAAGAACAAATAAAAATATGAAAAGATTAGTAAAATTGATAGATTAGGACCCAATGTAAAAAATAAATAAAGTGTAAACTTCTCCTTTAACCAAGCAATAATAACTGTTAATCCAAATTCTTCAAAGAAATGTACATGGTTCTTTTCTTTCTTTGTCAGCATTTTTGTTATTCAAATTTAATGGGCAAGAGTTATCGATAATAATTGAAAAACTAATAACCTTTATATTATCACCATAAGTGCCAAGTATTATCTATGCAATTAGATTATATGATTATCATTATTTAATTGCTTGTTTCCACGGAAGTCTTTGGTGTCATGTCATCATAACTTGGAATGAATCATCAACTATGTGAATGATCATCTATGTACAATGTGAATGCGAATATATTTGGAAGATACTGATATGGTTGAAATTATTGATATAGATTAACAATGCATAGATTATATAAAAATGACTAAAACAAATTGTGAAAATATAGTCAAGGTTTATAAAGAAACAAAACTGATGATACTGCTTTTCATCAAATCAATATTTGGATTAAGATCGGTATTTATTGTTTTTATTATATCGTTGACATCAATGATATAGGTTATAGCACAATGGAAAATTGTATTAAATTTTAACATAATCATAACCCTAGCTACAATAGATCTTTTTCATGCCTTGTCAATTTAGTATATACAACTAATCAGTTTTTTTTTTTAAATCATTATCAATCATTGATCGAATCATGCATATTACATCCTAAAATTTCTAATATAAAATTAGATTGATTATCGGAACACTTATATAGATATTTCAACTAAAGTGTGTCTGAACTTACATCTCTTTTAAAAGAAAAAAAAAAAAAGAAAATTAATCTCATTACAAGGTAAATCCTTTGCCCCAATTTATACAGGAAGTCATATCCTCCTACAGAAGGATAAAAAAAATTACAAAAGAAGCACCAGCTATCCTCGTATAGGAAAAATAGCATAAGAACATTAACAAAATCATTATCATAGATTTACAAGACCTCTGTTATAACCAGATACATTAAACCTTCTTATATCACCCATACCACTAACATCAAAGCAGATCAATTCAAAAAAATTTACAACTAAAAAAGATTAAGGAGTTTCTTGTCCGGAAGGTGGAATGGCAGAAGAGTAGTTTCAACTAAATCAGTTGAAACTACTAATACATGAATTCGAAAGAACCACATAAATTAGTAAATTGATAAAGTCTAAGAGACTACGTGGCAAAAGGGGTAGAGATCCTTTTGCACGATTTCAATGGTGAATATGAATGCATTGGACTCATCATGAGCATGAAGAACTGATTTTGTTTGCTCATAGTTTATTTGTGGCCGGAGAATGTTTAATTAGAAGAAACAAAGAGCCTTAAAAAGGATAATAATAATTCGTAGCAGCTCTCAAAACCCATTGTTGAAATGCTAGTTTATTGTTATTTGGGAATTGTTTGATGTCAAGAAAAAAAAAATGACATTTACCAACATTTGGATTAGACCTCGTGTCTTTGAGCTGCATCCCGACATTCAAAAAAGGATAAGATTTTGTTTACGCTAAGTAACAAGGCCAAGAACTACACGTAATGCTTTAAAGTTTAATCTTCTATTCTTTTTTATCTGGTTTGAATTCAAATTTGCAGATATTTTGGTTTTTTTTTTTTTAACTTTGAGTACCTCTCGGACATTAAAATAAATTGAAGGTACCATCAGTGCTCATTATTTAACAAGTAATAAAATTTGGCAAACATACATATTTTGTTTTGAAAACTGTCGATAATACCGGTGGTTATAGGTAGTTATAACCGTGAAGAATAGTGATTAAAATGATGCAAAAGATGATTTAGAGACTTGTTATTGAAAGAAAAACAACAGAGTGATAGTAAAATAAAAACTGGAAATTGATCTTAGGTTTGAGCGCTTCAAGCTCAAGTCATAATTTTAGTGATAATTCTAGTGCCGCAACGTTGATGTGATTTTTTTTTTAATTTTTTATTTTAATTAGTTAAATTTTCTCTTTTTGTAAAATTTGGACTAAAGTTTGTTTAGAATGTAAGAAATTATAAATAAGTCATTATTTTAATTTTAAAATATTTATCAAAATAAAAGAGTATCTATTATACTCCTAAAAAAAAAGATCTTTGTGAAAGATCATTATTTTTTATAATTTAATAAAAAAAATTATAATCTTAATCTATTATAAATATAAATAATTATTAAACTATATAAATATTATCTTGTGTATTTGATTTATATAAATTTTTTTTTAATCTTTTATAATTTTACACTCTTAATTACTTATAGTTAAAGAATCCCAATGATAACAAATATAAGCAACAACATGCTATTACTGTATTATTACACTATCTTCGATGTACTCTACACTTATTTTGCTCATTATAATACAAGATTATTTTTAATTATTAAACTTTTTTCACTTTCTTTGAGACTGACGTTGAATAAGTAATGCTTTGGGTGGCCTGCCATAAAACCATCAATACTCATACGGCAACAAAATGGGTTTGGGTTTGGGTTTGGGTTTGGGTTTGTCAAGAAACTGCCCAATCTGGACCTCAAAATCGAGCTTCATTAGGTTTAGGGTCGAATTTCAGCTCCACGTAGGACTGAGCTGCATAGACCAAAATACCATAACCAAGCCTCAAAATAATTGGTAACTCACAGAACTCTGAGATCGGGGTTGAATGCATAATGAGCCAATGAAGATCTTTAAACGGATTAATTTTTTTTTCTTTTTTGTTTCGACGAACTGAAAAATAAAAGTTACCATAATCATTTAATAAAATATTACTTGTATTGTATCTGAGATCTTATGGAATTTTGAAAATGTGACAAGTAGTTAAAAAACTTAGTGAAAAACACAATGGCGTCGCCCGGACTCGAACCGGAGACCTTCAGTGTGTTAGACTGACGTGATAACCATCTACACCACGACACCGTTCGATGGTGTACCTACCTTTATGTAAATATTAACCACGTATCCGATTTCATTTCCCTTTCGTTTCCAGCAAAACCCTAGCTTAATCCTCAAAACCCAGCCTCTCTTTGCTCCAACTACACCACCGTCACCTGAGCCTGAGCTTAGTTAGGGGTTCTCCAAAGATGACGAGCGCCTTGGACATGTCTCTCGACGATATCATCAAATCCAACAAAAAGTCCACTTCCCGCCACGGTTCTGCCCTAGGTCCCGCCCGTCGGCCCTTCCAAGCGGGGCGCCAATCGACCAGCACCATATTCGAAGGTCACTATTTTCTTAAACAAATTCAGCGCTGTCTATCGTATATCAAATTTCTTTGATTCTGGATGATGTCTCTATGCCAATTTGATTAAAGAGGATTTTATTTTTGTTTATAGCCGGTCCAAGTCCTCAAGCAACGTGGCAGCATGACATGTTCATGGACGATGCACCGGCTTATAATTCGCAGTTGGCTCGAGCTTCAACCATTGAAACTGGCACCAAACTTTATATTTCAAATTTGGATTATGGTGTTTCTAATGAAGACATTAAGGTACTGCTTTTATTGCTTTTTTTCTTTTTCCCTTTTCTTTTCTGTATAACTCAAGCATGTTATTGATCTTTGGTATTTACTTGGATTTTGAATTTTAATTGGTACTGTTTATTTAATTTGAATGTATTGTTGAGCATAAATTGTTTCTTGTCGGTTTGGGGAATGACGATGATGGGCTGATCACATTAATTGATAATGAACTTGATTGCATGTACGCCATCAGTTTGTTTGGTAGAGGAGATGTGATGTGATGGGAAAGAAGATACGAGAAGTAAAATCAGTTTCTTTAAGCTTGCTTAGAAGTGGAGTAGATAGAGTTATAAGAAGTTATTCTACTCTTATATTGATTTCACTCTCTTTAACAACTGGTCCGGTGGGAAGACCCTTGTATATGAAGTTTTGTTTGAGATTTGAACTTAATTTTATGCAGGAGCTCTTTTCTGAGGTTGGTGACCTTAAATGGTATTCTGTTCATTTTGGTAGGAGTGGAAGATCAACGGCAGTGTGTCAAGTTTGACGTAATCTCAGTCTAGTTACCGTTGGCAGTATTTTGCACCTATATACACATCTGTTCCTGGGAACTGCAGAAGTTGTTTATACACGGCGAGCAGATGCTGTGGCAGCCGTGAAGAGATACAACAACGTCCAACTAGATGGAAACCAATGAAAATTGAGATAATTGGAACAAATATTGCAACTCCAGCTGCTGGACCTCCAACTAGAAATGGTGTGTTTGGAAATCAAATGGTGCTTCCAGAAGGTTGTTATTTGAAAATACTTTTCATGGAATTTGTGTATGATTTCTTAACCATTTTATAATTTCACAACATTACCCCTTATGCATCACCATGCTATGAAAAATGTATCAAAAACTCACTCTTTTAATACTTGTAAGTCTAATTTTTGTTTTAACAACAGTGAAGAAATTAGTAAAGGAAACTGAGTCATTGACATTGGCCTGATTCAAAATTTAACAGTGTAACTCGATTTTTTTCCAACTTGTGCACTTAAATCAGACAAATTTATTTTAGGGGCATTAGAATAGGTAGGAGAACTCTCATCAACATGATTACCTTTTTTTTAAAAAAGCTTTTTATGAATTTTCTTCTTTTATTATTGAATTAAATACCAACCCAAGAGATTTTACCAATTACACTGACACCCCCACATCAACATGACTGCTTGTTTGTTGCTTGGTACCTTGGAATATATTATTGCTACTTCTTTCAGCTTGGAAAGAGATTATTCTCTTGGATCTTAGATTACCATTATTTGATAACTAAATATTGTAGTATAAGTTCTGTTTTTGTTGAACTGAGAAATTGTTGTATAACAGGACAGCAGTCAAAGAAGAGGAAGTGCCATTGGAAGGCTTCGCTGTGGTGGCTGTGGAGGCAGGGAGGCACGTGGCCGAGGTGAAAAGACAAACCTTTCTGCAGAAGATCTTGATGCTGATTTGGAGAAGTACCATGAACAAGCAAAACAATCAGATGAAATGGTTCAATGAGAACTTTCTCAACTTGCTTGTTGAGCTCACCAGTATCGGATATCTAAAACCTAGTATATGTACTTTGCTATCAACATGCTACTTATTTAGATGGAAGGACATGTCTGCCTTCAATTAATTTCAGGGCGTGGTGTTTGTCAAGCTTACTATGAACTGGGTTAATCAACATCCATCATTTGTACCATTGGAACTTTGATCTTTACTATTCTTTCATTCTCCTTTCCAATGTATCATTCCTTATCGGTTGTCTCCAGTCATATTAGTTAGAGATGGAAGGAGAGTTGTATAACTTGAAGAGAGCAAGTGTTTGGCTATAAGGAAATAAACACTTCTGCCTCAGTCAGTAAATTCTAAATCCATTGGCTTCCTTCTGCTATAACGCCAGGTGAAATATTATATTCTAAGAACTGTTTATTTCTTTCTTGCTTAACCTTTATATTGCCTTTTCAAGGATGGATTTCCTGAATGGTTTAATTTAATCATGGATAAATCAGTTCTGTTTTGTTCAGTTCAGTCATTGATACAACAGTTTATGCATGATTAGTGGATACCAAATTAACAATTCATGTGAACCTTTGTTGTTCCTGTGCATGATTAGGTGCCTTTTACAACATTTGTGGAACTCACGACTACATGATGAAGCATGGACAAATGCTTTTGAAGCTTTATAGCCTATAGTTGATAAGCATCATCTGCTGCAGAAAGAGGAAAGTAGAAAAACAAAATCTGAACATATCTTTGACATCTGGGGATGTGAATGCTGCTCCCCACAGTGAGAATCCCTTGGCCACTTTTGAACTTGAGAGACATTTAACTGCTTCTCACCATCATGATAAAAATCACAAAAGAATCACAAGCATATGAACTGTCTTGTATTATATTTTCACGATACATATATGCAAGAAAGCAAGCCTGTATTTATTAAGCAATAATAAAGAATCGCGTATGCAATGCAGAGTAGAGCGCCGACTAGGCGCTAAAACCACTTTCTACATAAATCAAGAATTGCTAGATTAAACTCTCCCGCCTGTTCAGCTGATCAACTTAAAATCAGTTTCAAATAATTCATAAACAATGTGATGTGACGACCATCCGTTTCATTTTACGAGTCCCGCAAATTCATAAACAATGCACAAGAGAAATCAAATTATGGAACAAAATTAAACGCCAACAGTGTAATAAACAAAACAACTAGAATTAATTTCAAACAGGAAAACCAATACATTTTCCATACATGAAACAAAACCCTAACAACACAAAATTCCAGATTACACCTAATAAAACCCACTACATTCCACCCTTTCACTGATTTACACAATAAGAAACAACTAAACGACCAAAATGAGACTAAATCAACCACCGAACCCATAGAGAGTCCTGCCCTGCCTCTTGAGAGCGTATACGACATCCATGGCGGTGACAGTTTTGCGACGGGCGTGCTCAGTGTAGGTCACAGCATCACGAATCACGTTCTCGAGGAAAATCTTGAGGACGCCACGTGTCTCCTCGTAGATCAGACCACTGATTCTCTTCACGCCTCCTCTCCTGGCCAAACGCCGAATAGCCGGCTTGGTGATGCCCTGAATGTTATCACGCAAGACCTTACGGTGCCTCTTGGCTCCTCCCTTTCCCAATCCCTTGCCTCCTTTGCCGCGACCAGACATTTTTTCGATAAAATGAAAAGAAGAAAGAAATTTGAAGGAATTAAGAGATTTGAATTCTTCTGCTTGTGTTTGTTGCGATAAAATATGGGGAAGACAAATGGGTTTATATAGAGAGAAGTTTTGTGTGTTTCTTGGTTTCGTGTGAGAGAGGTATCGTCAACCGTTGGATTCGATTTTATCGATGGTTGAAAAGGAGCATCCGCGTCACTTGCTTTTGTTTAATAGAAAATGCAAATGGAACATTTGGACTGTTGGATTGAGTGTTGTCAACGGTTGAAATATCTATCCGCGTCGCTGAGAGTTTTGGATTTTGAACCGTTGATTAAGTTTAGATGGACGGCTGAGTGCACGTGATATAGCTCGTTGGTAGAGTTTGTTCATCTTGGATTGGTGACGTGGCATGTTTTTGGAAAACTCAAAAATTCATTTGACCCCTTGCATCACTCGTTGGCTCGTAATTTCCCGCCTAAACGCGTCAAATCTGCCTGGGACAATCGAATTTAAAATGAAAAATAATATCTTCATAAAAGCACTTTTTGATATAACAATGCATTTAGTAACAATTGTAGATATATTTCTAAAATTTAACAAAAAAAAAATTTAAAATTAAATATTTTTATCTTTCGAATTTAATATAATTTTTAATTTTATTTTACGAATTTTAAAAAATTTAATTTTATATTAATTTATTAATGAAATTCTATTAATTTTAACACTCAAATGAACAAAATCGTTACTTCACAACAAATTTTAAAATAAGCTAACATATAATATCAACGTATCAATCATTAATTAGTCATTAAAATAATTAAATAAATAAAAATAAAGTAGTCGGTCAATGCTTGTTGTTGTCAATAGTTGCGGTTGATTTATCTAATAGAGGGGACACTGCACGGCTCAAATTTGACATTATTAAACTCAAATTTTGTGATCTATTCAATGGTGAAATTTTTTTTATCAACAAAATACCATAAATATGACAAAAGTGAGGGAGAACATGGTGGCAGGCAGCGGCTGATTTATCTAATAGAGGAGACAGTGCACGCCACTGCTCCTCCTTTCATTGGCGAACGGCAATGGCTGCCATCCACCTTTTGGTTTGACAATCTCTAGCCAACGGATGGGCGATGGCGTGCATTATCCCACCATTTGACAAATTGGCCACCGATTTGTCACGTGGCCGAGACGGTGTATGTCACTGTCTCACTGTTTGACTATGGCACGCAGTGGCCACCACTCTTCCCTTCATTTTCGACCCTTTTAGCCACCTTCTTTTTTTTATAACAAAAATAACTTCACTGTTGTGTAAATAAAGAAATAGAATCCAATAATGTAAATTTTAATTATTTTTGTCACCAAAATTCAATAGCCGGTCGTCATGCAATTCTAACAGTTTTATTTTTTTAATTATAAAATAAAATTTGAATCTATTAAAGCATGGCACATACCTTTTTTATTTTTAATAACTTATTAATAATTGATATGTGTATATTGTATAGTGTACTCGCATTATTATTTTTTATTAATATAATAATTGAAGGCAAAATTGTTAATGTATTACTAAAAAAAAATTTCAATCAAATCTAACAAACTTTCACTAATAAATTGTGAGTAATCTAAAACTCATAGGATAAAATTAAAAATTATGATAAATTTGTGAGACTAAAATATCATTTTCTCTTATCTCTTTTTTCTATATTTAATATAAAAAAAAAATTAATGTCTTCTATTGTATATATTTATTATGAGAATTAGTTTAAAATTTTGTTAAATTTAGTTGTACTAATGACCAATGTGGATTAGTGCTTTGCTAAATGTTGCCACTTACTACCTGTCTCTTACTTGTAAATTATGCTTTAGATTTCTCGTGTGACAATGTCTGGATTGGGTCTATTCTAACTTATCTATATATATATATATATATATATATATATTTCTTATTATAATACTCGGTTAAAGAAGGTTGGTTATTGAGACAATATTAGGGTTAGATTTAGAACTTTGTGTGTAAATTGTATGGATTTTTTTATATAATTTTTCTCTTACGTTAGGCTTTTGTTTGTATTTATCTTTATACATGAAGTAAATATCATATTTTATGAGATTGTAAAATCTCTCTTATGTAACAATTAGATCTTCTCATTTGAAATAGGGGTTGTGATTTCTATATGAGATAGTTTTCATTTTAGGACTTGTTTGTATCTTTATTGTTAGCATAAGTAAGTTTGGGTGGGTCATACAAAATTTATTTAATTTTTGTGAAGCATGTCAGTGATTATCTCATGTATATTTGTAAACCTAAAATGCAATATTGTGAATTTATTTATAATATTACATATGAAACTTTTAAAAAAAGTTATAATTCAACATCCAATTATAATTCAAATTATATTAAATGTTATAATTTGTCTAATTTCACTTTCAATTATGTTATAATTTTTATTCCACTTTTAATTTCAGTTACATTAAATGTTATAATTTCAAATTTAATTCTATTTTTTAATTACGTTAAATATTATAATTTCAATTTCAAATTTAGTTACACTAAATTTTATGGTTGGTACAAATCTATTTTTAATTTTAACGTTAAATATTATAATTCTATATCTAATTTTAATTTTATCTACATTGGATATTATAATTTCAATTTCAATTACGTTAAATATTATAATTCTAAAATCTAATTTTAATTTCACTTACGTTAAATGTTATATTTAATTTCAATTTCGATTGCGTTAAATATTATAATTATAAATATTATTTTATTTTTAATTAATCTAAATGTGATAATTTTAAAAATACTTTAGTTTTAATATGTTAAATGTTATAATTTTAATTTCAATTACGTTAAATATTATTTTAATTTTAATTTTAATTTCAAGTACGTTAAATGTTATAATTATAATATAATTTTAATTATGTTGAATGTTATAATTCTAAACCCAACTAAGATTTTAATTATGTTAAATGTTATAATTGGTCAAAATTCAATTTTAATTTCAATTACGTTAAATGTTATAATTTTAAATGAAATTTTAATTTCAACTACGTTAAATATTATAATTTCAAATCCAATTCTTATTTCAAAACGATAAATATTATAATTCTAAATTCATTTTCAACATCAACTACACGAAATGTTATAATTCTGAATACAATTTCAATTTTAATTATGTAAAATGTTATGATTGGTCCAAATCTAATTTTAATTTCAATTACGTTAAATATTATAATTAATATTTTTATTTTAATTTCAATTACGTTAAATATTATAGTTTCAAATTGAATTTAAGTTTCAATTGCGTTAAATGTTATAATTTATAATTCAATTGTAATCTCAATTATGCTAAATGATATAATTTTAAATCTAATTTCAATTATATTAAATATTATAATTTCAAATCTAATATTAATTTTAATTACGTTAAATGTTATAATGCAAAATATAATTTCAATTATGTTAAATATTACAATTCTAATTTCAATTTCAATTACATTAAATGTTATAATTCAAGTTCCAATTTATTTTTAACTATGCTAAATGTTATAATTTTAAATTAATTTTTAATTTTAATTATGTTAAATATTATAATTCAATGATGCTAAATGTTATAAATTTAAATCCAATTTCAATTTCAATAATGTTCAATGTTATGATTGGTCCAAATCCAATTTCAATTTTAATTACATTAAATGTTAAATTTAAAAATTAATTTCAATTTCAATTATGTTAAATAATATAATTAAAATCTAATTTCAATTTTAATTATGTTAAATATTGTAATTTCAAATCTAATTTAATTTTAATTTGTTAAATGTTATAATTTAAAATCTAATTTTAATTTTAATTATGTTAAATATTATAATTTTAATTTCAATTACGCTAAATGTTATAATTCTAAATCTAATTTTATTTTCAATTATGTAAAATGTTGTGATTGGTCTAAATCTAATTTTAAATAGGTTAAATGTTATAATTCAAATTACAATTTTAATTTCAATTACGTTAAATATTCTAATTTTAAATCAAACTTCAATTTCAATTACGTTAAATGTTATAATTTCAAATCCAATTCTAATTTTAATTAAGTTAAGTATTATAATTTTAAATCTAATTTTAATATCAATTACGTTAAATGTTATAATTTCAAACCCAAATCCAATTTTATTTTTAATTAATGTTATAATTAAAATTCAAATTTTAGTTTTAATTACGTTAAATGTTATAATTTCAATTTCAATTACAATAAATGTTATAATTTTTTTAATCAATTTTTAATTTCAATTACCATAAATGTTATAATTCTAAATCTAATTTTAATTTCAAATTCAAATATAATTTAGTATTGATAGTTTAACTAGTCTTCACTATCATTTTGTTTAAATAAAACCATAATTACAAATTAAGATTAAATATTTTTTTAAAGAAAGCTTACTATTAATTAATTAACTTGGAAATTTATAAAAAATATTTTAAATTAACTTAATCTATTAATTAACTAAAAAATATTTAATTATGATTTTAAAATTTTGGGTCCAGGACGAGACTTGGAAATGTCCTGCACCCCGATCTGGACATACAAGTCCTTCATTTTAGAACCCGAATATGTCTAAGTCCTTAAACTCATCTAAAAAATTATAGGTCTAGACACCAAAAACGATACAATACCAAAATTTATGCCCACCCTTACTTAAATTGTAGCATAAACTCTCATAAATTTATGTATGCAATGGATTAGTTAAAATTTAAAAGTATAAAGAAAAATAAAATATTATTTAATGTTACTAAATTTTGACCCATTTTGTTATTTCATTGACTACTATTAATTATTGAAAATTTATATTCTCACTTCAGTTATTCAGAAAAAAAAAAAAAAAGTAACCTCACAAACTTATTCTAGTTAACTGTTGATCAATCCACAAAAGAATAACAACAAATAATCACCATCATTAGAACAATCGCTACAAGAAATGTCTTTTGTCTACGAAACATTTTTTTTTATGATGGTATTTAATTATGAAATTAAAATTTTTGTGATTAAATATTATGAGATATTTAAAAATACTAATTTTACCCATTAGCAACATTAACGCTACTTTAGCCACAGTATTATTATGATATCTACTTGTAGATATATACATTTTGTTTAGTTGCAAAATATTTTTATAGACCGCACTATCTATTTGTGTCCATATAATGTCGTTTAGTCACAAATTTTCTTGACCCGTGAATTATGACTTTATTTAGATTTAAATTTTGGTTTTTAGATTTTTTTTAGTTTATAAATTTGAAGTTTGAAAAATAATTTACCATTTTATTTTGACACGATGAAATAATATATATTTACTTCGTCAAAAATATAATTTTTGGAAAATAGCACATATTTATTTTATGTTTATTTTAGTTTTTAATATAATAATTTGATAATTAGTAATGGTAGAATTAGAATTGAAATTGTAATTGGCATTAACATTTAAATTAAAGTTGAAATTAAAAATATAATAATTATAAATACAATTAGAACTGATTTTGTAATTTGTAATTATGATTGCAAATGAAATTGAATTTGTAATTGTAATCGGGGATGGGCACTGTTTGGTGTAAATTTAGTTAGTTGATTCGATTCAATTTTGTTTGATTTATGTAGTTTATGATTTTTTTGTCTACGATAATTGCATATGGAATTAAAATGAGAATTAAAATTATTTTAAATTTAATTGGATTTTTAATAATAATAATGTGTAATTATATATATTATTGTAATTTAATGTATAATTGAAAACTAATGGTAGTTAGAATTTGAATTGTAATTATAAATGAAATTAAAATTACAATTGAAAATGTTAGTGTGAATGAAAATAAAATTGAATTTATAATTATAAATATTGTTATTATAATTGGGATCGAAGGTAGAATTCATAATGAAAATAAAATTAGAATTGACACTGAAATTATAATTGTAATTAGCATTTGAAATTGAATTTAAAACTTAAAATGTAATTGAATTGAAATCATAATTGTAATTAGGACAGAAAGCATTGGATGGTAAATAAAATTAAAATTGAAATTATTTTTTAAATTGAAAGTAGAATTAGATTTAACATTAAAATTAAAAATTATAATTGTAATTGGCATTAAATTGAAACTAAAACTATAATTTAAAATGCAATTGAAATTTAAATTTAGGTGGACACTAATTCGATGCAAATTTAATTGGTTGGTTCTATTTTTTCAATTACGTTTTCTTTTTATGTCCACCTCTAATACGTAATTAAAATTAAAATAATTATCAATTTAATTGGATTTGGATGATGATGATGATAATAATAACAACAACAAATTATTATTAGAACCGAGTTTGTAGCTACATTTTAAAGTCAAAATTAATTGCAAATTAACTGCAATGTATCTGATTTTATTCGATATTACACAAGTTTATGATAAGAATGCTCACACCCAATCTTCGTATATACATCTAAAAGTCAACCTCCAAAGCCACTTATCTGTCTCTTTAACTCGACTTAATAACAACGGGCCATTGACCCGAAGTACTATTTATTTGTAATTCGGCGCCCAAGAGAGAATTGGCGGTTAAAAAAAAAAAAACAGGTTCGGGGGAAATATTCTCTTATTTTTTAAATTATTGATTAAGAGGTAAAAATTATGTATTTGTATTGTAATATATTTTTTAAATATTTTAAAGTCTAAAAAATTACTTATTATACATTTTTTGGCACCAGCATCTTTAATTACATTTTTTTTAATTGTGTTCAAATTTTATATACATCTTTATATGTAGAGCATACATCATATAATTTATTAGATAAAATATGTAATATTGTGTTTTTTATATCTATTTTGTTTTGCTTTATTTTAAAATGTTTTCATTGTAATTTTTATAAAAAACATTCGGAAGAGGAAGTGTGAGATATTCTGCAAAGCTTAACATCCAACGTATTGAAAATACGATATTGTCATCTTTTGAAATATTTTCTATTGCATGATGGTATCTTTGTAGCATTGGAGAGTGATTTGGCTACAACCAACAATAAAGAATTATTTATTGTATTCGTAAAAATAATTTTAAAATTGTTACCAAATGTGTGGGATATGTGTACAAACAAACAATACAATAAGTAGTAAAATGTCAAAGCATGATAAGTATTGCCTTTAAAACTATTTTTACCCCTTCACAAAAATAATAATCAAGGTGTAGATAGTTGAATGGTAATATAGTTTTAGAATTTAATGACAATTAGAACTGTGCAGTAAATGTATATTTTTTGGACAACAAGTAAGATTTTGATATAGTATATATATAGATAAATTTTAATAAAAGACAGAATAAGAAATGTTGGATTACTTAAATGAAATGTGCATGCAATATTTATAAAGATAATGTGTTTATTTGAAGAGACACAATACATCTTCAAAATGCCACATCAATTAGAATGATAGATGACTTTTTAAGAGTCACATTTTTAGGTATCAGCGTCGTAGCGCTCATTTACTAGCACCATGGTGTTCAACGACTATTTTTTAAAATGCCCCGATTGGGCTTTGCGGTGCCCAAGCCTATTATGGCTTGGGCGCTTCCCCTTCAATTTATTTTTCTTTTCGGTCGATTTTCTCTAATTTAATGGTCTAATATATATTTGTTTATTTAAAATACACTTATAATTATCAACAATAACTGCATATAGAATTAAACTGAGAATTTAATTATTTTAAAATTTAATTGGATTTTCTTTCAATAATAATAATGTGTAATCAAATCTATGATTATAGTTAAAATTTAGAATTGAAACTTAATGGTAGTTAGAATTTGAATTGCAATTATGACTGAAATTAAAATATAATTGGAAATGTTATTGCGAATGAAATTGAAATTGGATTTATAATTATAATTAACATTATTATTAGAATTGGGATTAAAGAGAAAATTCAGAATGAAATTAAAATTAGAATCAGTATTTAAAATTAAAATTATCATTATAATTAGTATTTACTTGGGAATGTGATTGAATTGAAATTATAATTGTAATTAGAGATGGTAAAATTTGAATCCGATATTTTTTTTAATAAATTCGAAACTCAAGTTTTACTCAAATTTTTATGAGTTTTTCCTGATTCAGGTTTAAATTTAAATTCGAATCCAAATTTAAGCTCATTTTTTTTTACTTTTTTTTTTAAGTTTTCATTTTTTTTAAATATTTAGATAAAATTTGAACTTTTAAGATATTTATTTTGTAAAATAATTATTATATATATATATATTAAAGATTAGGAATTTTATAAATTAATTTGGACTTAAAAAGAAATAAAAAAAAATCAGATCCGGGTTTCTGCAAAAATTCAAATTCAAATTTTCCAAAAATTCCAAACCCGGATCCAAGAAAAAATTCAAATTTTTTTGGGTCGGGTTCTAAAATCCGAGTTTTTCCTATCTATGTCTTTTTGCCATTATAAAATTTACAACAAGAGGCACAATTGAATTGATATTTGATTATAATTGTTATTGAAATTAGTTTTGAAATTGAAAGTAGAATCGGTTTTGGCATTGAAAATTTAAAATTATAATTAAAATTGTAATTGTAATTAACATTAAATTGAAACTAAAATTAGAATTTAAAATGTAATTGAAATTTAAATTTAGGTGGATACTAATTCGATGTAAATTTAATTGATTGGTTCTATTTTTTCAATTACGTTTTTTTTAATGTCCACCTCTAATGTAATTAGAATTAAGATAAGAATTGAAATTATTATCAATTTAATTAGATTTGGATCGACGGTGATGATGAAAATAATCACAACAACAAATTATTACTATTATTAGAATTAAATTTGTAGTTACATTTTTAATTAAAAATTAATTCAATTGCAACGTGTCTATTTTTCATTCGATAATATACAGGTTTATGAGAAGATTGCTCACACCCAATCTTCGTATATACGTCTGAAAGTCAATCTCCAATGCCACTCCTTTTATCTGTTAACTCACACTCTCTCGTCTCTTTAGACTTAAGAACGGCGGGTCAATGACCCGAAGTACTATTTATTTTCTAATTGGGCGCCCAAAAGGAAACTGGCGGCAAAAAGACCCAGGGCAGGGCATTTGTAGTCCTTTGTTACCGCTCTCTTCAGATTTTGCAGTCTCACTCAAATTCGCTTCGGTATCTTCTCGGTAAGTTGAAAATCTGAGAAGAGATGGATATCAACGATGGAGAGGAGGAAGAATTCGGGTTCTCCAGAAATTATTTTCTGGCAAAAGATTTAGCCGCCTCTGGAAAGAAATCGGGCCATAAGCTTTCTGATATTTCCCTCGTCGATGAACAGGTCCCTGCTTTCATTTTCCTTGAAGCAACACTTCTTTTTCTGTTTTTAAAATTGTTGGGTCTAGGAACTGACATTTGTGATTTTGTTTCAGGAGCTAACAGCAGCGGCGTCTAATATTGAACCCAAGCACGAGAGAGCGATTGCATCTCTAATGGACAGTTACAGAAGTTTGTATGCTAGATGGGTTTTTACGCTACGGTATGGGACTATACTTTTACATAGAAACAAGTTCTTCCAAAGGAGATGCAGACGAATTGGTGTGTGACTTTCATTTATTGAAAATGTGCGTTTAAGAGGATTTTCAGCTTCCTTATTCTTATCTTTTTTATTCTGTCTACTCATGAGTGTAGTCATACCCAGTAAACATGTGAATGCAACTAAAGGATGCTACTTTGTACATGTGTTTTATTGTAAAGATGAAGATATGTCGTGTTGGGAGAATTTTGATATTAGCCTCAATAATGTTTGATATCTACTTGAATTTGTTTCCCTAACTTTTTCCTTTTCTTTTTTTCCCTATTCGGCTACAGATGAGAATAAATTTGCCTTGTGTGAAAAATTTACAAATACATTGTTGTGCTTGCATATATGATATGTTTTGCAGGCCATCTATCTCATCATAGAGACTTCACCTGTTTCAAGGCTTCAAATATTCTATAAGCAATTGGAATGCCGTTGATTATCATTAATAGACTGCGTTTTTAAAAGAGTTGTTTCTGGGTGAATAAGGGAACTGTTGGTGTGGTAAAATAAAAAAAAAAATTTGTTTATAAAAATAAATGTAACGGAGGTTAGATTGTCTTATTTATAATTATATGTATAGGGATAGAAGATTATTTCAATTTTTTGTTATGACAAATTTTGAATTGATTGGTTGCAATATTCTCTACTATCTTCAATTTTCAAACTCAACACATGTGGGTATTGGTTTTTTTTAATTTCTAAAACTATTAATACTTAAATTTGAGAGAATGATATTAATTAAATTATTTTTCTATATAAGAATACGTAAAAGAATTTTTCTCTATATGGTTGTGGTCTTTTTTTTTAATTACATTCCTCTTATATATATAGAGATTTCTTTTGGGTATTTAGAATTTGATTAAAATTAAAAAATTAAAATTTGATTAAGATTTGAGTTAGTAGAGGAATTGCAAGACTCATGGGTTTCTTAGCTTTAATTTAAAAGATTTAGTTCTTATTATTTCATAATACACTATTTCTTCTAAGTTAACCTCAAATTATTCTATTAAAAGTCAAAGGTTGTATTTTAGTAACTCATGTTATAAAATAAAAGTTCATTTAATTAAAATGCATTTTAATTAAATTGGGTTTGGTCTTTAGACTAACAATAACTATTTAATTAACCTTTTAATTGATGTTTATAATTAAAGTTAAATCTTAAAAAATGTATTGCATCTTTAATTATTTATTTGTCCTTAAGTCATTGAATGTTCTAATAATCACTTTTTAATATATCTATATTTGTAAATAAATTTACAAATAAATATTATTATTCAATAAATAATTTATTAAATAAACTGTGATCACAAATTCTAATGATCAAGTACTGCAAACATCTTAAATGAATATTAATTATTAGATTTCATCTTGCAAATATGAATTCTTACAATCCATGAAATTATATCTCCAAGCTATCGAGATTTTGACCGTTTATGTGGATCTCACTTCGTAATAACTCAAAAGATATAATGCATGAATGTAAGTTCATTACCTACTTAAAATTAAGATTAATCAAGCTTATTAAAGCTTTGTGAATTAAGATCTACGATATTTAGTTAACTAGATCGAAATTCATAGTAGTCTTGTTTAATGTAACATATATATTAATTTTTCTACTCAAAGTCTCTACTTCGATGATCAAGATAAATTATCCACTATAAGAAGCCAAAAAAACTACAATCTTACATAATGAAATGCATTTTTTCATTAATGGTTGTTAATTAGATTTAATTTATAAAGAATTTGTGATCTATACTCTCTGTATTAGCATTATATACCTAATAAATAGATCACATACTTTATAAATATGAGCTCATTAATGTATGCTCAATTATATGTATAAATAAACTTTATTAATCTAATAAAATGTTATTACACATGTTTTAAGGGCATAAAATAATACAAAATGTCTAACAGAAACATGGAGTACTTAGAGTGGGCTAACATATCTGATGCAAGCAGCATTTGAGTGGTTACCATTTACTATGAATAAAATGCTCTATTTTTTTATTTGAGCCGAATGTTTCTGTGAAAACAGTTTATACTGTTTAAAGAATCTCTTTTTGTGTATTGATTCGTCTTTTATGGTGCTAAATATGTTAGGTATAGTGCCCTAAAAGCATGTACTTGTACTGTTTTTATAAAATTAATAAAGTTGTAATTTTATACTTGATGAGTATTCATAATTTTATGATATAAATATAAGAAAATCTCTTGTTTATTTATGTAATCATAACTTTAGTATATAATTGTTATATACAAGAGGATTAAAGTTATAGATAATAAACAGAAAAAGTCCGTAATAAATTAATTAAAGTTTAGGATCTTTGATTAAATATTACTAGTGTAGTCCACAAATATTTAAAATGTAGTGATCTTATCCGGATCACTAATGTAGTGACATTATGGTGGAGGTACTATATATAATATGATTATATAGGATTGGATCAGACGTAGTTTGAATTCTTATGTAAAATACCGTTATTAATTAAGAATTCAAATAACGTCAATCGATGATTATATGCTGATTAACCTTAATCCTAAGTGATCATAACTCCTATTTGTGTCATTATGTCATTTGAAATACTCGTTACGGTTTGTTTAAAGGATAGATTAAAAATTTATATTTTGGTAGCATTGTGAGATAAACGGTTGGGAATATGATTTACAGATATGAAATCCATTCATTTCTAATAGAAGTTAGAAAGAATGTTCTTTTAAGGGTTAATTCTAGAACTGAACGGTTAGAGCGCTCAATTTGTAATAATATTACAAATTAACTGTTCACTGGTGAATTAATAGTATTTAAAGATAAAGAAATAATTAGAGGGGTAAAACGGTAATTAATCTAGCTCTAATTATGAACTATCTATGGAGGGTTAAATTGCATGTAGTGATTAAATCAGTGGACTGCTCTAAGTTTTCTGAGTAAATTATATCTACAATTTCAAGATTGCAATTTTAGGTTTTTAGTGAAATAACACTAGAATTAATAAATTGAATTAATTAATTGAAGAGTTTAATTAATTATTCAAAATTTATTAGAACTTGAAATTATAGGTCCATAGGTCCCCAATACCGCATATTTCGTTATTACAGTGAACAAATAAAAGGATTGTATTATTACACAAATTGTTTGTGTCCAAAAAATAGTTTTCAAATACGTCTAGTTTATATTTGGATGAAATTAATTAATTAAAAAATAATTAATATAGATAAGATCTTATCCAAATATAATTAAATATTTAATTTAAGAAATTAAATAAATAAAATCTTAAGGATAATTTTTAAAATTATTAAAAAAAATTTAATTTTAATTTTAGTGTTTTTCTTTTATTAAAAGACTAATAATGCTCAAATGTTGGGTATTATACGTTAACCACAAAGAGTAGAACTCTATGTGGTTTACATGAATTAGGTCTCCTTTTAAGAGATAATAATTTAATTAGTAAATATTATTAATTAAATTATTATTTTAAAATAAAAAGACTAGTTTAAATAAAACACAACACATATACATGAAAAAAAATGCACGATATGTATTTTTTTTAAGTAAAGAAAAATAAATAAAAAGCTCACTCTTCTTTTTACTGAAAATCAAAAGGCTTAATTTAAAATTTTTTGGTGGAAGAAAACTCTGCGTAAATTCAAGGTATGTTCTTATTAATTTTTATTTATTTTAATATCAAATTTATATATTCATAAGATCCTTAAATAAAAAATATTTTTATTTAATAAAAACAAAAATTAAAAAATTTAATTTTTTATTCTACTAAGTTATGGATGTCATAATAATAAAGCTATCTAACAAAGTATGGCTTTGAACTTCTAAAGTATGGATTTGGATCCAAGAAGGTTTTACTTGAAGATTTTGCCTCAACAGCTTTGGCTGAATATTCTGTGATTGTAATCAAACGGCAACAGCTTTGTCTGAATATTCAGCCAATTAACATAAAGCAGGTATCATTATCTTGGACTTTTGTTTGGTATCTATATCTCAGCAACTATATTTATAGTCACATCTAGAGATCCAAAATGGACTAAATAGTGTATGCTTTTTTCTAGGATGTTGCACATAAATCTTAATATAAAAGTTATGAATATTATGAATGCTTGAGGCTTCAAATGACTGGCATAGGCCTAATTATTTGTTTATTTCATCTGAGTTATGAACCTTAACATTTTAAATGTAGGTTACAATAACATTAGCTGAAGTTCTATGGGATCAATTTAAATCCAAAAGTAAGATCTCCTCCAGGAACTTACCTATAGCTCAATAACCATTTAATTCTAGATCTATGCATGATCTTCTTGCGTTTCTGGATGGGTCAGATGTGAAGGAAAATGATTGTTTTGTGTGTCGTAGTTCATAACATTGATGGACCGGGGGAAACTCAACAGTATCTTGTGCAAATTGCTTCCTGTTCCCATATTTGTATGATTGCCTCTATTGTCCATGTAAATGCTCCTCTTTGTACGTATACTTTGTTATTATCAATTACATTTGAATTACTTAGCTAGCTATTTTGTCGTTACCTATTGCCTACACATTCTTTTCTGCATTATTTTAGTGAAATGCTGTTGTAATCCTGTAGGTACTTCTTTTCTTGAAAATTAGCCTAAGATGAACTCAGAAGCTCTTGAGTTAAAATACCAATCATTGAAATTGTAATCTGTAGTAATTAATGGTTATTTTGGCGAGTCAAACCTTTTATGTTGTGGGGTTCCATATATGCTTGAAAGATTATGGTGCACGTTTGATCTTTTTCATTTTGATACAATATTTTCAATTTCCATTATTAGGATAAAGAAGGTAAAAGATTGATTCAGTCAATCAAACCAGGTCCAATTATAGTATATATCTGCCTAAATTATGTTGAGCTCTGAAATCATACTGCCTTGTAAAATGTTGGCCACAAATACATCTGAGTGTGTGTGTGTCTACACAACAGCCAGAGAACCAAATTGTCCCAAGTCTAAAACTTCAAAATATTGGCACAATCTTTTGTACATTATTGTCCTAGTAAAAGGATGCTGATGTGTAGCATTGTGGACGGAGTATTTTGGATTGTATCTTCATGCCTCGACCCTAATAACCTCATTTTGAATGTTTTGATAGTGTGGGACAAGAAGATGGTTTACACTCAGTTTAACTGGTACTGGTATCACATTCCCACATTTGCACCGTACAAGGTTGAAGGAATGTTCTTTCCTTTGATTCTTACACATGCTGGTAGTGCTCAAAGTGCCAAAACAGCTGCGATAGTTTTACAAAGTTTGACACCAAATGCTCAGAGTGTCTTCAAAATTCTGGCAGAATACCAACTCTCTCGTCCTGATGAAGAAGGTAAGCATCTATATTCAATTTGGAGCATATACATTACATTTCAATCTTACACATTACACTTCATATTTTTACATTCCAGGCATGCCATTTGATAATCTCTATGCAACCGCTCGAGAGTGCTTCTTGGTTAGCAGCCAGGTTACTCTGAATTCCCATTTGACAGAATTCAAGGATCATGAGTTGGTGAAGAGCAGAAGGCATTCTGATGGCCAAGGTTGCTTGTTCATCCCTCTTTCATCTGAAGCACTTGAAAAACTGTTATCAGATATGAATCAATAATACGTTTCTGCCCACAGCATATAGCTTAATTTTTGAGTAAGTAATATTCCCCCCTTTTTAAGTAATCTAAACAGCAGGGCAGTGATTGAAAATGGCATGCTAGGTTAGAATCTTATACGCGTCAGCCATTTTCAGCAACAAAGTTGGTCATTATTGAACAAAATGAAATGAGATCTTCTGCTTTGGACCAAAGTTTCAATATCAGGACAAAAAAAATACTTTGAGCTTCTGATTAGATTGGAGCCTTGCACTTTATTGTGAACACCGCTGTAAGGGCTTCTGTTTTTGCTATACATATTATCATTAAGGGCCATGCACTGAAGTGAACTATTTAGTTAAGCCTTAAAATGGAATTATTTGAAGTTGTGAGGAGGTACTTGATCCAACGTTCTTGAATGATACAACCACCCATTTATCGTGAGGCGGCCGAGAGGGGGTAAGTTGGTGGATTTCACTCCCCTCCTGGTTATAAATACGTAACCTCCCTTGTACATCTCTTTCAATATTTCTTAAAAAGTGTTTCGATATTTTTTAGAGGTATTTTTAATACTTGAGTTATTATTTATATTTATAATGAGTTATTAACACAATTTGTTGGTAAGTTTAATATTTAATTTTTATGTTAAGTTTATTTATTTATTTTATTTTATGTCTAATTATTATTTATATTGTGCTTGTATTGTTGTATGTTATAATCTTTATGATTATATTTTTCTGTCGTCATTTATTTTCATTTTTTATATCAGAAAATAAAGATAAATATTTTGTATCAATTATGGTTTAATTATCTTATGTTTATATTTATAATATTCAATGTTGTCTATTTTTTAAAATTTAAATATTATATCTATAACTTGAAGTTTGCATAATAAATTAATAAGTTTAAACTTGAAATTCTAATAATTGATCTTATTAATTTAAAATTTTATATTATAATTTCAAATTAGAACTTGAAAGTTTATATTAAAATTTGTAAATTTATTTTTTATATTAATTAATTATATGGTAGGTTATGCCTTTTTATTGTTATTAAAATATGGAAGGTTATTTTTTTTTTATTGTTATTGAAATATGTAAAGCTATAATTTTTTGTTACTATTAATATATGGAAGGTTATACTTTTTTATTACTATTATTATATGGAAAGTTATGTATTTTTAATTATTATCGATACATAAAAAGTTCTACTTTTTAATTATTATTTTATGTATATGGAAAACTATGTTTTTTTAAACATTGCTTTTAATATTTATGTTTTGCATTATAAATTTGTTAAATAATATTTATGTTTTATCATATAAATTTTAATTTCATTCTTTCATATCTAAAAGTCATTGAAAATATCTCTAACAAATTCATGACTTGATGCCTTTGAAAAAATTATCTATCACTGTACTAAATTAGATGCATCTTCAAGCCAATGATTTATAAAAGACAATTGAAAAAAAAAATGATGTGTCCATGTAGGATAAGTTAAGAGTTATGATTTTCTTTCGTCATTATCTACATGAGAATTTGAAAGTTCAATATTTGGTGGTAAAAGACTTGTAGATACTCTAAGAAAATATAAAATAAGGATATGATCATTAAAAATATGTGTTCCGCTTAAGAGCATGACACAAGCAGATGAATTAAACTATTAAATATAATTTTACATTGTTTAAAATCATCTCATAGTTAAAATTATATGGTGAAAAAATTACAAAACAATACATGTTAGAGAAACATTCTGTATTTTTCATGTCTTTAATGTTGTTCTGCAATAATAGTATCGCGAATGTCAATATTAATAATTAATTTCATATTTTTTAATTGTTAAACAAAATAATAAATTTTTATTGAGAAATCACAAATCATTTCTAATTGTTTCTCAATCATTCTTAAAATTGAAAACAAATATTCATAACAAATATTAGACATGGTTGTGAAGAAGGAAGATGGCATGATTATTACCCTCATAGTAGCCATAAATGTCAAGAATGGATGAACACTAAAAAGGGGCATAAACATCAAGGCAAAGATAATTGTGTAAGGAATAAACGTTCTAAGCATTTAAAAAATATTTGTTATTAATGTGATACATTTTGAGGCATCTATCATGGTGAAGGAGTAAAATGTGAAGACAAATTTTAATAATAACTAAATATTTTGTAGATTATTCACATAAATGTCTTCGATTTCTTTAAGAATAAAAAAGGGAATGCTAATCATTAAGCTTTAAATAATATCTCTATAATAGGTCCTTTTTGTATGAATAAAGAAGTGTAAATTTTCATAATGTATTACCTTAATGTTTAATACAAACTTTTTATTTAATATAGCTTTTAAAGATGATTTGTCCACTTTGTAGAGGAAAGTCGAGGATGCCTATCTAGTTGATAATACAATTACACACTATTCCTCAAGATAAAAAATATTGAAGAAAAAATCAATACTATATTAAGTCCTGCAGATTTAATTGAAAGCTTCAAAAAAACAATGATCTTGTTAGTAAATGGAATAAAGTTATATGTAAATGATCTTTTATACGCAAACATATCTAAAAGAAATTTGCTTAGTTTTAAATATATCTATCAAAATAGATATCACATTGAGACTTCGAGTGATAATAATGTAGAATATCTCTATATTACTTTTAACGTCTTAAACAAGAAATGCATACTTAAAAAACTTATTGCTTTATCATCTAGTTTATATCATACAATTATAAATTCAATTGAAAGCTACACATTAATAAAACAGAAGTTTAGTGATCCAATAATGTTTATGCTATAGCATGACCGCCCTAGTCATCCAAGATTGATGATGATGCGTAAGATTATTGAGAACTCTTATAAGCATTCATTACAGAACTTGAAGATTTTATTGACTAATGGGAGTATTTGTACCATTTGCTCATAAAGTTATACTTGTAGTTAGACCATTCCCTTATAATATTGTTCTAGAATTTTCATCATTTTTATAAAGGATTCAAGGTGATATTTGTGAACCAATTTATTCACCAAGTGAACATTTTTGCTATTTTATAATTTTGATTGATGCATATACACTGTGGTCACATATTTTTTAATGTCTACACAAAATGTTGTATTTGTTAGATTACTAGCATAACTCGGTAGATTGAGTGCTAATTTATAGATTACTCTATTAAAATCATTTATTTAAATAATGTTGACGAGTTTACATCTAAAAAATTTGATGACTATTGTACATCTTAAAAATTAATGTAGAACATCCTATGCCACTTATTTTCACACAAAATAGATTAACATAATCTTTAATTAAAGAAATCTAGGTAAGTGTACATATTTTACTAATTTCTGCGTAGGGTCACATTTTCTATATGCTGCAGTTTGTTTTAAGCCTATTACAATCATTAATATTCTCCATTACAATTTATACGTGGTCATCAACCTGATATACTCATTTGCATACCTTTTTTTGTGTTGTGCCTATACTTATAACACCATCACAATGCACTAAGAGGTAACCTTAATGTCTCTTGTGGATTTATGTTAATTTCAATTCATTATTAATTATAGGGTGTATCGAACTCCTGATAGGTGATTTATTTGCTGCATGATTTGCGGATTGTCATTTTGATGAGATAATATTTGTCACGCTCTAAACCCAAAAGATCTAAAACATGACATAACTTACATTCATTCAATAATGTGCACTCATAATTAATATTGCATAAAATTTCAAACTTGAATTCAACATAGGAATCCTTATAAAGTTGCTAGTAAGTTTAATGCAAAATCAACCCATAACCTAAAATATAAACATAAACTTCTATTGACAATATTTAAACATTCATTTTAATTTCTTTCAGAATTATAACAATTGAATTATGACTGGGACAATTAGTAAACCGGAGATACGCAGAGTTTTCTCAGAGATTAACACTCTACTACGTCACGAATAACAACTTTGTTATCGGAAGCCCAGAATATATTCATTGCAAATTCTTACTTAAAATCAACTAATAACCATACTTGGTGAAACTTAAACCAAATCCAACCACACACAATAAAATAATACATAAGTATTTATTCAATAGGGATAAATCAAATATCTTATCCCACGTGTCCCTAAATAAAACACTCAGCAACCTAGCAACTTAGGGAACCCAATGAATAGCAGAAGCCTTACCAAATCTGCTAAGCACACATATATTTTATTTACCTGAAATCACCATAAACTATAATGAGTATAAAACTCAGTAAGTATACTAGTTTTTCATATATTAAATACAAATACATATATGTACACAATGCATATGTATGATATGCTGTGATAAATCAAAATCAAAATCAAAATCTTATCAAATTATATGTCATGCAAGCGCTTACACATTCTTTCAAAACATATAATAGGAATACCATCACTCAACTACTACTTAGTAGAACTTCCATATCACATATCACATAATGAGCCAAATGTCACTCGTAGGTGATATACCGTATGAGAGGAATAGTACAAGTGAGATTTTTAAATTACACATATATAATGCTCATGCCCGAAGGTAAAGCCAAACCCTCACCCTGATTATCGGTGAGTCCTCTCACATGCACCAATACGCCACCACACGAATGTGATGACTCACTCTTCCTTTAGGTACCAATAGGATCCTCCCTACATACAGAACACATAACATATACCAATCTCGAAGGAAAGGCCACACATAAAAGCTCCACAAATCACATAAAATGCATACTAAGTTAACAGTGAGTTCAAGCATCCTCAAAATACAAAATATTTCTCATGGACATATTACACTTCAAAAGCTCTCTTTGTTAAACACATTTCACTTTGAAAGCTCACTTTAAAAAAAACACATATATGTCATGTATGTCCATGCTCACGTTCATAAACACATGTCTTCATATTTCATATCAAAATATACTTTGACATAACATAAACATATTCCTAACCACATTTACAAAATCATACATAACCATTACTATGGTTATTGTGATTTCGGTAAAACATTTAGTATACTTACCTCTTATCACTTTCGGTTATAAGGCTTAAATCTCCTTAACTATCAATGGAGATTAATCCTTTCATGAGCCTCAACATTCATACAAAACACTTTAAATAGCTTACAAAAGTACACATATTGTACTTATCACATCGAATTGGTCTAATTACTTAGTTTCTCAAAATCTGTCATTCTGACCACTTAACAAAATTTTCTTATACATCAAATGATGTCCAATTACTCCAAAATCAAAATATATCATTCTTGACTCATATATTCTTCTTATGTATGAATATTATATCATAATTTCTACACAGTTCATTCCATAACCACCATCAAATCCAAACTAATATCTTGACAGGATCAAGATATTTACTAAACAGTATTCAATCTCTAAATTTTATAAAATCATATACTAACTCAAAAATTATAAAACTATCACAAAATTACTCTTGACACATATATCAATCCATGATAAATATTTTACTTCAAAATCATTGCCAAAAGTATTTTAAAACTATTTTATTCTATAGCTTTAAAAATCTGTTAATCAAATACTATAATGAACTGATCCTCTTTAGAAAATCATAACAAATTAGCCACATTGATCTAAATTTTTAATTCTAAGTATATCATATTAGACATATAAACTTATCATATTCTATAAATTCATAATTTTTTAACATCATTCAGCAGATCAAAAATTATGTGTCTCTGTATCATATTGTTAATATAGGAAATTTTCAGAATTTCATGGTCATTTTGGTAAATTCACTACAAATTCAATTTCTGGAATTCTCAATCGATTCAAAATCTAAAATGATTCTATATATGGGTAGGTTCATATGCTCAAAATTCAAAACCAAAATTGAATCACAATAATCTATAAAATTTCTGAATCAAGAGACTATCAAGTAGAAATTCTAAAATTCATCATGATTTATCAAGCTATCTACATAGATCATCATCAATTCTCACAATATCTTACAAATACACATCAAATCCTCAATTGTACATATTTTCAGAAATCAAAACTTAAAGAAATTAACTAATTTAACACCAAGAAACTAAGAAAGAGTTATAATATACCTCTTAAAGCTTAAATTCTAACTTTCTTCTTCTTCTTCTCTTTCTCTCCCTTTTCTTTCTCTCTTTTCTCACTCTAAAAGAGGTAGCTCGACCAAAATAAGTGAATTAGGGTTTCAAATGTGTATTTTTATACTAAGAGGTTAATTTTTAGTATTTATAAATTAGACCTAAAAACTTTTAAAGTATTATAATTTGGTCTCTAAAATAAATCTAAAGTCTTGCAAATAAACCCAATACTAATAGTATGTCCTTAACCTATACAAACACTACTAATAACAATACATAAATAAAGTATCACCCACATACAAATAAAATATGTACATATATATATATATATATATATAAATACATATTCTTACCGATTGTGGATACTGGTTACTACAGTATTGGCGCATCGATTTCGGTATAGAGCAATAAAGACACCGTAGGGTTACCCAATTTTAACCTTATTAGAAATATTTATTTTATGGTGTATGTGAGTGATATTAGACCTAATTTGATAATTTCACGCTTGATTGGAGCGTCGGATGACCCTAGAATATTTTTGAATTTTTTTTCTATTGACTTGGATAAGAAAATTTTAATTTACTACATGAATTTTTATTTAAGGGTTATGTATGGAACAAGCCTTTGTTGAGAAACATAATCCATACATTAGAGAATAGACCAATTAGAAACAATCTCATGGATTGCCAAGTTAAAAATTCTAGTTAGTTCTTTAAACTATTCTAATTAGATAGTTACAAAGGAAATTACATACTTAGTTTCCAACTAATGGCAAATTAGAAATTTAGAGTAAGTTGAGGGGCAAAATGGTCAATTGATGGAGCACTATATATATGATAGAAATGTGTAAATTTTTCAAGTGATCAAAAAGCAAACACTTAGAGCAAAAGAGAGCAAAATTCGTGCAAACAAAAGAGGGGGCTGCTATAGTGAAATTTTAGTTTTTTTTCCATGATTTTTTATGCTTAATTAAGCTAAAATAAGGTTACATACCAATTCTTAAGCTCAATTAAAGCTTCCATTAGTGAAAATACAAGAAAAAGAGGTAAGAAAAGTATTGTTTTGCGAGATTCATAAGTGAACTTTCAAGATTGCTTCAATTGATGTTCTTGTGTGTATTTTTGGTTTAAATTGAGTTAAATTCTAGTATAGAACTTGAAGGAGTCATCAATTTGAAGAGATTGGTAAGGTAAGAATTAAGGTTTTTGGTGATTTGAATGCAGAGACTTCAATTAGTTGTAATTAGGGTATTAGAATGAAATTGGCTTGATTTTGATGTAATTGGAACAATAAATTGAGAAAAGAAATGTGTTGGAACCTAGGGTGAAATTCTGTCACTTTAGGAAAGTTAGGGATTGAGTTGTGTTTTGGTTGAATTGTGGTGTATAAATGGTGCCTTATGTAAATTGAATGTATATGATAGATGAAAAAATTAAAAATGAAGAAAATGAGACATAATTGGCTATTTTGGAAAGGTAAAAGGCAATTATGTCAAACCAGAGTTATAGGGTGTTAAGAAATTTTTAGGGCGTTGGATGGTGAATTAGATAAGATTGAATGGCTCCGTAAATAAAAATCAAAAAGTAGTATTCATCCGGGCTTTGTATGCCGATTAAGGCATTTAGTAGTTAAATGAGATTCTAGCATTCATTTTAGTTCTAAATGTCATTTATGGCGCGTAGGTGAAGAAAATCGAGAGCGGTAATGGGAGCAAAATTGAGCGCGGAGCGGTTGTGAGTGAAAATCTGTCATTTCTTTTATCTTTCGTTTATTATGTTTTCGCATAATGAAAATGTATGTTTTATGAGCTTTCAATGCATAAACATGATTTGTGATCTTGATATATATTCATAGATATGCTTTATATGTTCGGTTTAAGAAACAGTTTTAAAATTACTGCATCCGTTTTAAAGGCCATTGGTACCTTCAGATTATAGTAGTGGTGATTGTATTAGACACGTCTAGTATATCTCGTACACATGGACAGGTTATGAGGGGTGTGTCACTAACTCCAGGAAGTCGAGATGTCGAGTCATGTGAGTCGCTCTATGTGTATAGGGTATTGTCTCGCTATATGTATGCGATGTAAGATTCCGTTGCATAGCCAGTAAGATGTCTTGAGATGTCACTATGAGTGCTACTAGTTGAGGTGCCCCGTGTCCTACTCATGTGTGCGGTGCTAGTTGAGTCGCTATGTGAGTATAGAGCTTTAGGGTTACCATTGGTATAATTTAGAAAGAAAATGGCCGAGCGGAGACTTTACTAGTTTTCGATCCACCGATAGCATTTTATGCATTTATATGCATATGGTAGTTATTATGTTGTACAGATTTCGGATATTGTTTTCCAAATATGTAAATAAAACCTGATTGGTAAGTTTTCTTCGGCATATGATGTTAAAAATTATTTTACAACTTTATATCAGTTTTAGAAGTATGATTATGCATGTCTTTTAGAATTTACTATCTATGCATAATATTATTTTAATTGAAATCTTAAATGCACTCACTGAGCTCCTTTAGCTCACTCGTTTTGTGTTTTTTATTTTCTAAACCCCCTTCTCAGGTGCAGGTTTCAGTATGCAAGCTGCTGATTCTCCTACAACTGATTAATAGGCTAAATTTGAAGATTATTTTTGTATATGTCAATGTACTAAATATCACCCTTTGCTTTCTGCATAGTAATTGTAGGCATGTATATTTGTATGTATGTTTTAAACCAACAAGAAGAGATTTCGATATTATGATGATCGTTTTTTATTTTTAGGAGTATGCTCATTTTGTGATTTAAATGAAATTATTGAGTTGTATTGATTTTGGTTTGGAAAGGACCAGATATCCTATTTTGTAGTATTGAGAAGTGTTTGAAATAGAAGTGCAATTTTTTTGCAGGTTTTGTATGGATTTTCAGAAAAACAGGGGAAACTTTGCCTTTTTTTAAAAAAAATTTAAGAAGTGATTTTCGTGTATATTCTAAGATTTTCTCAATAATAGTAAGAATTAAAAAAGTGTTCGCCTCGCAGAATTTCTCAACTTACCCAGTTAAATTCTGAAAAAATTTTGTCGAGGTGCCCGACAGGGCTGTTGGAATTTACAGTAGAGGGTATCGAGGCGGGTCCTATCAATTAATAGTTCATGAAGAGACACGAGTCTTTAAAAAGACATGAGTCTTTAAAGAGACACAAGTCCCTAAAGAAATATAAGTTCCTGAATAAATATGAGTCCCTGAAAAAATACAAGTGCTTAAAGAGATAAAAATCTCTAAAGATGCAAAGTCTCATAAATGACATTACCCCCAAAGAGGCACAAGAATTTCAAAATGAGAAAAATGATACAAATTATGCTTAGTCATGAGAAACATGAAAACGTGATGAAATAATTATCAACAATGTGTTCTCATTTACAGTAGATATTGAAATTATGAAAGATGGTTTTGAGCCATAGACTATTAATAAATGCATAAAGAAGGCATGATTGTCATTAATAAAAAAATAACTCAAACAAAATTGATTTATATAGCCAAACATGAAGTATTTGGACTTATAATCAGTATACTTGAAGATGTCTAAGCCGTAGATATAAATGAATTTTTTTTATATAAAAATGTAATGAAAACTCAATCAAGATTTTTTACAAAAACTTGATATTGATTATAATGAAACTTATTCTTTCACGATAGATATAATTACATTTGATTTTTTAAATAAATATCACAATTTTAAAAAAAATTTGATATGTATCTTATGAATATAATAACAGCTTACTTATATGAGTCATTTAATACACATATTTATATGAGAATTCCTAAAAGATTCACATGCTTCAAGCATTTAATCACAAGTTGATTCAATCAAGTTACAAAATTTTTTTGTATGAATTAAAATAATTTGAGGATATGTGGTATAATTACCTAAACAAATAATTGATAAATAATAAATATATTAATGACCCATTATATCCATATGTATCTATAAAAAAGTTAGATCATGAATTTGCAATTGTTGTTGAATATGTAAATGACATGAATCTGATTATAACTTTTAAAATATTCTTAAAGATTAAAAATACTTAAAAAGATAAATTAAAATAAAAGACTTAAATATTATCTAAATTTACAAATTAATCACAAATCAAATAGGATCTTTATCTATTAATTTATTTATATTAAAAATATTTTAAAAATATTCAATATAAATAAAGTCTATTTGATAAGTATCTTATATTTGTTCGGTCTCTTAATTGTTAAAAAGATTTATTTTTTAAAAAAAAATAATAAAAATATATTTAATTCAAAAATATTATATTTTAATTTAATTAATATTTTATTATATATAACCCTAGGCACTAATCTGGACATAGATTGACAGAAAGCATATTATTAACTAATTCAAATTAAAAGTGCTGACACCAAACTAATGCCTTTATTTGCCTCTCTCTTTATTTGCAAATTGTAAATCTGAAACAATTTTGATTTTTGACGAGGGTAGAAAAAATGTTCCTAACAATCAAGGAATGATTCGGATCCGATCCGATCCCATATGGCTTAAGAAGCATACGCACTCTCGGGGTTTAGGCGCGTGGCCATAAAATCGTTTTCACACGTTATATAGCCCTTGGCTGAGCTAAAACATTTTTCGAAGTAGCTGCGTTCTATTAGCGAGAGAGAGAGGGGGAAAGATGAGGAAGTTCGATCCATGGCCCGTATTCTTCAGGAGAGAATGGAACAGGAACTGGCCCTTTCTCGTAGGCTTCGCCATAACCGGCGCCGTCATCACCAAGTTCTCTCTTGGTCTCACTGGTAATAATTTTTTTTTGGATAATTTTTCATATCTAAACCCTTAATCACTTGCTTTATATTGTAAATCAAAATCTGATTTGATCAGTTTTTAAGCACTTATTATCATTTTTCTTTTTTCTGTTTTGCAGAGGAAGATGCCAAGAATTCCCCCTTCGTGCAGAGGCACAAGCGGTAACGCGTCTTTCTTTTTTAACCCTAATTCCTTAATTATCGCAAATCTCCCCTCTTTTCTTCTTCGTTTGTTTAATTGAATGACCTTTATAATTAATTGCTGCTGGATGTTAATTAGGTTTTCTTTTTTAATTGAGGTGCCCTTTTATATTCATGTCTCAAAGTGTCAAATCTTTGAGATATGTTGATCTGAAAATACTGAGATCAAAACCAACAATACAGCATTTTGAAATGCCTCAATGCCTGAGATTAGGTATATTAATTGGTGATAGTACTAATTATAAGATAATAACCAAATTGGTTATTTTTAGACAAGTTCTTGTTGTTTCTCTTTTGTTCAAATAAATGAGTTGTTTCCAATTAGTGACGCTAAAGTCCTTATTTTGCCTAAATTAAATCTAAAAGATTAGAATATTCATCTTGTGGCAGAAATTACAAGTATTGCCAACACGATTCTACAATCTCAAATCAAAATCAAATCCCCAACTCTTTGTCTTCTGCACGAACAACTCAAAACTCAGCTATAGCAGAAAACCCCAACTCCAATTCAAACCCTGAAGAAATCAAGTCAAATCCAAAAGTGCAGGAGCTAAATATGTAATTCTTTGAAATAAAGACAAACAAATTTTGCCCACACTCAAGATAAGCCTCATCTCAAGAAATTATTTTGGAATTAGGCTCACAACTGAAGATTGCTTTGAATCTACTAGTTTATTTTTACGCAATAGTACCATGTTTCCTTTTTCCTTCTGTAATAAACCAAACAGAATGGTGTACTTAGTCTTTAACTGTTATTCTTCCTTTTTCTATCTAATTACTTCCAAATGAGATGTTAACTCATTTCAGTGTTGGAGCAGATTTTCTCAATAAAATCTTGAATGGGACTTTCAATTTCAGAGATATGCTATTATGCCATGTACAACATGAACTGCCTCTCTGCTCCTTTACCAGCTCATACATCAACCAACAAGTCTGAAATTCTAAATGAAGAAAAAATCTCTGATAAACAATCATTCTGACCAAGCATGATTCTAATTATGCATTCCAGGTGCAATTTCTTATTTTGATTTTTCAATTCCAGCTTCATGACAATGTGCTATTGAAGTAGTAATAGGAAAAATTTTAAATTAAAAAAAACCCCTTATTGACATAATACTGACTATTTGTTAAACCTTTGTACAAAAATCAGTCTTCATACTGATCATCAAAACCGAATGTTTAACAAAATAAAAAATTTCTTTGAAAAAAGGCTTTTTTTTATACTACAATGATCAAGCTTCAAACTTTGTAAACAAATCAAACATGCAGGAATTGTTCTGACAACTATTTCATAAAAACCCATCCCATCTTTTCTAATTGCATCAAATGTATACCTGTTTTTTTTACCCAAAACACGTAAACAACCAATAGTTTATCTAGCTCAAAGAAACAACCTAATCAATTTCAACACAATCTTTCTCAAAAAAGAAAAAAAATATCAACAATCGCATGAAATACAAAAAAATAACGAATATGAAAATATCCAAACTCGTTCAAGGGAAGAAATCAGAAATTAGCCTTTGAATTGAAGACTTGAAGATCAGTATCAGGAATCAGAGATCTCATGAGGATGTGGCTGCTGCACATGGCTAGAGATTGTGGTGACAAGCAAATTATGGTTGGCTATTGGCATCGTGAGAGGAGAAGAAATGATGATGAAAGAAAAAAGATTTATATATATGTATATATAGGATCACATAGAGAAATTATTAAATGACCATTTACCTTTATGATGTTATGGAAAGTAATGGTCAACTTTGGTCAAAGGACCTATCCGGGAAAAGCTGAAATAAAAGGACTTAGAGTGTCACGAACTGGAAACAGCTGATTTAGTTGAACAAAGGAAAAACAAGGCATATTACATAAAATAACCCTGAAATTAAGTGGGTCTATTTCACAACACTGTTGGCAGTTGAAGATTTAACAGAGAAATGTCACTAAGGTGGTCCATTTTTGGTGAGACATGGTACTGAATGTACTCACAGTGTCTTAATCCATCTCAGATCATTAAAAGCATACAGATTGGTTACTTATTTTATGTGATATAATTATGTATGATGTGAACCACATGATCTTTTAAATTAATAGGTGTCTCTTGGTCTATTCTTATAATAATTTAAATTCTCATTCAAACAGTCAGGTCTCAATTGTGTAATCTATTGATATCTGAACTACATAGCAGAGACTCAAATTTAGGTGCGCCATATTATGGTGGTGAAAAAATGCCATTTGAAGTGTTTTACATGTTACTTATCACTTAAGTTAGTTGCTTCTCATATCCCAACCTATATATTCTCTGAACATGGCTTTCTTATTAAGAATGTTTACTAATATATAACTTTTTATTTTTTTTGGCTTTAAGTAGATCTTAGTTTTTGATGCCGGTCAATGTATTATTAGATACGAGTCACTGAGCAATGTGAGGGCTATTTAATTTTAGGACTCACAGTTTATGCTATACATTTATCAAATTTCAGTTGCTGTCAGATTTTCAATTAAATATCTGGCAATTAGCCTTTGAGAGACATTATTTATCAGTCACAGTATACAACATTTGAAAAGGCAGTCACATTTCTTATGAAGCCTATGATTTATTGCAGGTGAACCTTTTGTTGACAGGGAAGGATCGAGGTCACCGGTATTAATTTTTTATGGAAATTTATCTCAGTTTTCATGTTATTCAATAATAATGAAATGGTATGAATACGTCTTTTAGCCAGACATTGTTTTCCATCTCCTTTTTGTTTTGACTTTCTGAGCTTCTAAAAGCAAGTGCTTCACTGGGACCTTGCGGACTTGTCTGACAATGGTTAAATCTATTGGCTTTGTTTGATGAATTTATGAGCTTCTGTGGGATTTGATCACCAATTTGACTTCATGTTGATTATTTTGCTTGTATGGAATTTAGTTCCAGCGGTATGTAAAACCAGTCTTCGAGTTGCCAAGGGCACTGAAAATTCATTGTTAATCTGGGCGGCTGCATTGTTGATTACTTTGAAAATTTGATTGTCGTTTGGGTTGTTGTTGTTCATCTAATGCCATCGTTACCTGAAATTTCAACTTCCCAGTCCACATAATCACTTTTTATCTTTCAGAACGATAATTATAGAATGAGACAAGAACAAGATGTCAAACATCTAAATATCTGACAGCATTTTAATTTGATTTAGAAAATACATGCTGATAAACAGAGTGGTTGAGAATGGTACAATTGGATATTTCAGAACCGATGTATCCTGCCGCCTCCTTTATACAAAAAGCACGTCAAACAAAGCTCCCATTGGCACTCAAGTCCACAGTTCTCGCCTATTTGGTGTCACAGATTTAATCGAAAAAGACTACGCTTGTGATGTAAATAAGACAATACAACTACCTAAATGAATAATTAAAAAGGTAGAGAAACGATGAAATAGCATGATCATGAATTAGAATCATGTTTTCCACAATCAATGGTTCAGTTGATTGAAATGTTGGGAGCATAATCCGTGTAGCAACTAGCAAACCCAAAGCGGCAATAGTTATTATGGAATGCCAGGGTTTCATATGCTTCAACAAACTCCAAAAATTAAACTATTAGATTCGAGGTAATTAGATATTATCAAATATCAACCTCGTGAACTTCAACTCTGATACTTGATAAAATAGTTTTACATATTTTCTTTTTCAGTCTCTTAAACTACTCTTCCCCTCTCCAAAAGGAGGATTGTCATCATGCCCAAGTACGTTGGCAGGCAACTTTCAGTATATTAATATGTAATACTCCGGTCATATTAAGTAGAACAATGATGAATACTACTGTTGTTGTTTTCAAAATCTTCAAGAAATTCTCAAGTCAGTTATTAAAGACAAACCTTTTGATAGCTTTAAAATATCCTAGTCCTTCCTGAATTCCAGTGATTTTACGTTCCCCCAAAAAAGGAAAAGGTTAATCCACCAGCGAAGAGAAGAAAAAAAAGGAGCTCTTCTATATCCAAAGGGCATGTCCTAGCAATTGGTAACTGATAAGGTCTGAAAGAAATGGATATGGAAGATGTTACCAGGGTATAGATAATGTTATGAGCAGATAATTTTGACATAATCAACAGAGAAACAGTAGAAACGGAAATGGTAATATTTACATGGACAAATATGGATATGGATACTATTTCAAGCAGATCTAACCATTTTATTAATTCTGCCTCACTCTTAAATTCTTAATCTTCATAAAATTGTTCTATAAGGCTGGAGAAAGAGTTGTGTAGTAAGGGGACAACTACCACGAAGTAGTCACCACTTATCCATCAATATCCATTTGAAAAACTTGTAACAGTCAAACCATTCAATTTAGAGCTTTAATCAAGTCTATTGAGCAAAAAGAATGTTAACAGCCTCTATCAAAGTCTACCAGATACGAGAAGATGCATGTGTACGTCTTTACGTGCATGAATGAGCAAGTGGTTTTATTCCAAACCTGCGCATTTTTTCTGTATATGGAAATACACGAACATACTACTTCCACCTATATTCGCCACACTGAAGAGTCTTCCTGTAATAAGGCTGGAGAGAAGGTTTTTAAGGATCTCTTGGTCTTGGCAAGGCTTGTCTTGGAGGAGGTTTACATTTTGGAGGGGGGGGTTGTTCAAATTTACTTTTGTCTGAGTATAGAACATATAAGTCAAATTTTTCTGAGGGTTCCCCTAGGAGTCCCACATTCGGATCTCAGTCTTCATACCTTTGACAAAGAATTTGTTGAGTGGATTTTTTCTCTTTCTTCTCCTCGGCTGATCTTCTTCATCATCCTACAAGGGATTCCAGAAAAAATGGTTCATTTGGGGATCTCAAGATAAGTAGACTAGTTTGCCATTTCCTTCAAAGTATTTTATGGGTAAAGGTTCAGTGTAATTTGTAGGGCTGTGGCATGAATTGAGTAGAGAAGTATTCTGGTTTTTGAGACTCAGGCTCATCTTTCGCAAAGGAAATTTCAACTTCTTCTGTAGCTCTTTTGTGGAAAGAGTGGAGAGTGTTGATTGAATTGGCTTTGGTTCTTGGGATTGTTTATGTTTTGATTCAGTGACCCACTTATTAGGGAGAATCTTTATTAAGTCTTCGTGGAACAATTGCCTGGACATGTATGTGCAAGTGGGGATATGTTTTGAATCCATCGACAAGAGTAATGCTTCTTTTGTTGTGTGTGGAGCCCCAAAGTTCAAGGCATGGTTTTGGACCTGATAGACCACTTGGTAATAGAGGATCGCAGCATGAGTATTTGCATTTGGGATGGTACTCACGATCTATACTTGCACCTTTAAAGTAGAGAATAGTTGTGGATTAGAGATCGACATACAAAAGTTTGAAAATAATGTGACAAATATTGTTCCAGCATTCAAGGTGGTCTGACCAGTGCCTATACAGGCATGTTCATAGTCTATAAATCTCACATCTAGGAGAGCAAGTCTGGCAACGATTGGTAGGCTTTTTCAACCATTAAATATCAGGGCGATTTTAACTGCCCCAAAATAAAGATGGGTAACCCTTCATTTTTCTAGATGTGAGGGAATTCGAAGGAAAACTGGTGACAAATTGTTCCTCCCCGGTGGAGGGGAGAAAGTGTTGGTCGAATTTTGTGGCTTGGATGTATTCTTTTACCTTAATCTTGGAAGGAGATACAAGGTTTAGGACTATGGAAGTAAAGGATTGTTTAGGTTTTAAGTATACTCGATAGGGATTCATTATTGGCAATTCAATGACCCATACTTTTTTTTTTATCTTCTGAAAGGTAAGTGATTTCATAGACATGATCAAGTTTAAAAGTATTGGATGTACGGAAAGAAGAAAAATAGAAAAGTGTTTGAGCAAAAGATTGTAATTTAGGCAAAGGAATTTGTATATCAGATGACTCTATGGTTGACCAGAGATCTCTTCAATAAGCTTTAATATGATTATACAAATATGAATTATTTTTTTTTTAAAAAAAATAAGCCAGAGAAGTATGTGGCGTTTTGATCTCACAGTTAAGTTAAATGCAGATGTTGAGGATCCTCTGCCTTAATCTAAGGCCTACCATATATGCATCCATTGACCTACTATATATTCACCCATTGACCCTCAATTATAGGAGTTTGTTTAGCTGATTCTTTCATTTGTTTTGTAATCAATATTTATGTGTATTTACGCTATTATACCATCTGTAAATAAATAAATATATATATATATATATATGAAAGGCTCTCACCATTCAAAGTGTGGTGGTTTCCAAACACTCTTATAGTATCAAAGCATAATAAGAATTAACATCCCATGATCCTCAATGGCCTTTGATTCTTCTCCCACCCTCATTTTCTTCAACACCATGATTTACATGGTCACAATCAAACTCTCTTCCTCTAACTACCTCTTATGGAAGAGCCAACTTTTTCCCCTTCTTAAGAGCCAAAGTCTACTGGGTCATGTGGATGGTACCTTTGAGCCGCCACCTCCATTTAATCCTCTTAACTCTGAGACATCAAATGCCAAACACTTGGTATGGAAAGCCACCGATCAACGCATCATAAGCCTTATCCTCTCCTCTCTCACAGAGGAAGCCATGGCTGAAGCTGTCGGCCTCTCCACATCCTGCGAGGTCTGGACCGCTCTCGAAAATACCTTCAGCCACCGCTCCAAAGCCCGTGAAATACGTCTCAAAGATGACCTCCAATTGATGAAGCGTGGCACTCGTCCAGTCACTGCCTATGCCCGTGCCTTTAAGGCCGTCTGCGATCAACTTCATGCCATTGGTTGCCCTGTTGATGGAACTGACAAAGTTCACTGGTTTCTTCATGGCCTCGGACCCGATTTCTCCAGTTTCTCTACTACCCAGATGGCACAAACGCCTCCCCTCTGCTTCTCGGATCTTGTGTCCAAGGCTAAGAGTTTTGAACTCTTTCAAAAATCTCTTGAGACTCCGGCGCCTTCAGTTGCAGTGTTCACCGCTCACCGTGGTTCTTTTCAACGCGGGGGTGGCTTCTCTCGCTCTAGTCGTGGTCGCAAAAATGGCCACAGCCATAAGTCGTCCAATCCTGGCCAAGGCCGTGCCTAACCCACTCAAGGTCGTCGTTCGCCACGGTGCCAGATCTGTCGCTTGGAAGACCACTATGCTGATCGGTGCAGGCAATGCTACGATCGGCATAAACAATCGGCGTAACTTATCGAAGCCTTCAACGCTTCATGCTCTGTGTCTAGCAGTGAAGCTTCAAACTGGTTCTTGGACACATGAGTTTGGCCCGTATGACTCCAGCTCACTCCACTTTGGACTAATCCACTAACTACATGGGTAAGGATTGTGTGATTGTCGAAAATAGTGCATCCCTGCCCATTACCCACATTGGTAAAATTTTTCTTTCCCTAAATCTTCATCTGTTAGATGTTTTGGTTGTCCCTCACCTTACAAAAAATCTTTTGTCCATTAGTAAATTAACACATGATTTTTCCTTATCCGTTACTTTTACTAATGATTTTTTCACTGTTCAGAATCGCCAAACGGGAAGGGTGGTGGCAACCGGTAAACGAGATGGAGGCTTATATGTGCTAGAGCGCGAAAATTCCGCTTTTATTTTTGTTCTTAAAAATAAATCCCTTCATGCTTCGTATGATTTATGGCATGCTCGCCTTGGACATGTAAACCATTCTGTTATCTCTTTTTTAAATAAAAAATGACAGCTTTATCTTACCTCTTTATTACTGTCTCCTATATTATATGATACATGCCAACTTGCAAAAAATCATCGTTTGCCTTATTCTCGTAATGAACTTCGATCGTCTAATGTTTTAGATCTTATTCATTGTGATATATAGGGTCCTTCACCCGTAAAATCAAATTTGGGTTTTGCCTACTATGTTTTATTCATTGATGATTATTCTCGTTTCACTTGACTTTATCCATTAAAATTAAAATTTGACTTTTATGATACTTTTATCCAATTTCAAATGTTTGTGAAAAATCAACATTCTGCTCGTATAAAATTTTTTCAAAGTGACGATGGTGCAGAATTTACTAGTAATTGCTTTAAAACTCATCTTCATACTTCTGGCATTCATTATCGACTTTCTTGTCCATATACCCCCGCCTAAAACGGTCGCACGGAAAGAAAACACCGTTATGTGATTGAAACAGGTTTGGCCTTGCTTTTCCACTCTCACACTTTACCTCGTTTCTGGGTTGACGCCTTTAGCACTGCAGCTTACATCATCAACCGTTTGCCAACACCACTTCTTGGAGGTAAGTCCTCATTTGAGCTTCTATATGGTTCTTCTCTGAATTATGAAAATTTTCATCCATTTGGTTGTCGTGTTTATCCTTGTTTACGTGATTATATGCCTAACAAATTTTCCCCCCTAAGCATTCCTTGCATTTTTATGGATTACAGCCCCTTTTATAAAAGGGTTCCGTTTTCTTGACCCTGCCACCTTTAGGATCTATTTCACCCAACATGCTTAATTTGATGAGACTCACTTTCCCTTCCTCGATACCTCCCAGGCTCAACCTATATCGTCCCTCTAATTTTCAAAATTTCTGGAACCCAGTCTTCCCTCTACAGACATGCTCCCACATTTCTCTGCGCCCTATCCCCAGCACATTACACAATCCAGATCTAACTAGTGTGGTCTTTATACTGATCCAATGGATGAGTCTTTGCAGGCCAGTGATTCTCTTGAAGGTCTATCTTTTTCGCCCTCAGATCCTAGCTTCTCTTCTCTTAAGCTCCCCACTGAGCCGCCTATTCTTGCTCCTATTGTGGCTATTCTAATGGCTTCTCATCCCATGCTTACATAAGCTAAAGCTAGTATTTTCAAACCTTGCTACTCGGTAAATCTTACTCTCTTAGTCTCCTCTAGTATTCTCTCTGCCCTCCTTGCATCCATTGAGCCCAAAGGATTCAAATCTACTGCTAAGAATCCTGCTTGGCTCACTGCTATGGATAAAGAAGTTCAAGCCCTGCAAAATAATCGTACCTGAATTTTGGTCCTTCGACCTGCCAACACCAACATTGTGGGCTCCAAATGGGTGTTTCGAAGCAAATACTTGCCTGATGGATCCATTGAGCGCCTTAAAGCCTGCCTTGTTGTCAAAGGCTATACACAGGTACCTGGTCTCGACTAAACTGATACTTTTAGCCTGGTTATCAAGGCCACTACTGTTCGTGTTGTACTCTCTCTCTTACTGTGACCAACAAATGGCCTCTCCGCCAACTTGATGTGAAAAATGCGTTTCTTAATGGTCATCTTACTGAACCTGTATTTATGGAACAACCTTCCGAGTATATTGACCCTCGCTTTCCATATCATGTTTGTTAGTTGAAGAAAGCTCTTTATGGCCTTAAACAAGCTCCTTATGCCTGGTTTCAACGATTTAGCTCTTTTCTCATTCAACTTGGTTTTTATTCTAGTTGTGCTGACACATCGCTTTTTGTCTTTCACAAGCAGTCTGACATTATTTATTTGCTCCTTTATGTTGATGACATCATTATTACAGGCAATAACTCTTCCCTTCTTAACAGCTTTATTCGTAAGCTTAATTCTGAGTTTGCTACTAAAGATTTAGGTTCTTTCAGTTACTTTTTTGGTCTAGAAGCTACATCCACCACTGATGGTCTATTTATCAGTCAGCTCACATATGCATGGGACATTCTCACACGAGCTCAGTTACTTGATAGCAAGCCTGTTTACAGCCCTATGGTTGTCTTTCAGCACCTGTCTTCTGATGGTCCTCTGTTTTTGGATCCCACTCTTTACCGCTCTCTAGTTGGTGTTCTCCAGTATTTAACTATCACGCGTCCCGATATTGCTTATGCCATAAACTCTGTCAATCAATTCTACACTCTCCGACTGAAGACCATTTTCTTGCTGTGAAATACATTCTTCGCTATGTTAAGGGCACATTGTATTTTGGCCTCACTTTTCGTCCATCTGCTACTCCTAGTGCTTTAGTTGCTTACTCTGATGCCGACTGGGCAGGATGTCCTGACACTCGTCGATTTACTTCTGGTTATTCTATTTTCCTTGGCAACAACTTGGTTTCTTGGAGTGCTAAGAAGCAACCTACTGTTTCTCATTCAAGTTGTGAGCCTGAGTATCGTGCCCTTGCTCTCACTGCCGCTGAACTTCTTTGGCTCACGCATCTTCTTCGTGACCTTAGAATTTCTCTCCCATAACAGCCTCTTCTTCTCTGTAACAACAAAAGTGCAATTTTTTTGAGTTCCAACCCCATCTCTCACAAGCGAGCCAAGCATGTTGAGTTAGATTACCATTGTCTTCGTGAACTTGTTATTGATGGTAAACTTTGCACTCAATATGCGCCTTCTCACTTACAAGTTGCCGATATCTTCACCAAAAGTATACCTCGGCCTCTCTTTCAATTTTTCCGCTCCAAGCTTCACGTCTGCTCAAATTCAACGCTTAGCTTACAGGGGGAGGGGTGTTGGGGTGTTGAGGATCCTCTGCCTTAATCTAAGGCCTACCATATATGCATCCATTAACCTACCATATATTCACCTATTGACCCTCAATTATAGGAGTTTGTCTAGCTGATTCTTTCATTTATTTTGTAATCAATATTTATGTGTATTTACGCTATTATACCATCTGTAAATAAATATATATATGAAAGGCTCTCACCACTCAAAGTGTGGTGGTTTCCAAATACTCTTAACAGAGATGAGTATTTCTCAGTCTCCACTTGCTAGCTTGAATTCAATGGGAGATCTCTTCAATAAGCTTTAATATAATCATACAAATATGAATTATTTTTTTCAAAAAAAAAGTAAACTAGAGGAGTACGTGGCGTTTTGATCTCACAGTTAAGTTAAACGCAGAGATAAGGATTTCTCTGTCTCCACTTGCTAGCTTGAATTCAATGGCAGAACTCTTCACACCGGGGGCCGAGACTATCAAATATGAAAAAAGAAAATTCAAATTCTACAATTCAAATAATATCCCATTAAATGTGCACTTCATAAGTCACAAACATACATTCTGTATCTACAGCTGCCTTATTATATTCAGGGAATGTAGCTGAACCAGTTCCATTCACAAACTTTTCCCCCAAGCACATTTCGGCACATGCTTCCCAATTAGGAGGAAACCCAAACATGAAGGGACTTAAAACCTGCATGGATAGAAAAGGAAATCATAAGATTCCAATCTGAAATAGATGTACCTTAAACTCCCACCCGCATGAATGTTGATTTGCTCAGAAAGACACCAATTGCAATCCAATATCAGATCCACATCCTTCTAATTGATGGCTATACAAACATGAGGTATGCCACATCCAAATATCCCTGGGATAATCATATAACATGGGGATTTGCTAAACGATGAAGCTAAACATAGACTTGGATGCATAAAGCAAACTTAGGAGGCAAAATAAATCTTAACACTCACAAGACCACAAGACAATAGGTAAAATTCAATTTCGAGGCATATGCAGTCATTTCTCTAATATAATCAAAATACTATTGCCCACCAAATTGATAAATCAAAAGAAAACAGTGCAACACTGAAACTTGAAATCAAGACTTCTTTAATCCCCTTTGAATCCCATAAACCAAAAACAATAGTGTTGATCCAAATGTGTAGATGCTTGTTCTTAAGGTACATTTTCACAAGTACAAATCATGTGCAACAAAGAATAAATAAGCAATAAAGAGAAACATACCTCAGGTGAAAACCCATTTTCCATTGTGCGCAACTTATTTATGAAACCTTTAATGACAATGATGATTCCATCTGCCGTTTCAAGAGTGGAAACATCGTATCCTTTAACAATAGGTGCAGAGGTAAGTGCACACATTGCTTGATGCCTGCAATGAAACAGTAAATAAAAGCCAAGCTTTAGTTAGAGTACAATAAGCAACGTGCTGTATTTGGTTATTGAGAAAATGAAAATATACTTAATAACATAAGATCGACATTAATATTCCCACTTAAATTTGTTTACTTTAGAAATTAGTAGTCCCTATAAAATTAAGCTTCTCAGTTAATTGGCATCAAATCAGTGATTCTCATTCTATTACTTAATTAAATTATATCTAACGATTCATAGAGTTTCATATTGCTTAATTAAAATTTGATATGTGGATTAATATCTTTTAAGCACCCCCCCTTCTCAAGTTAATTTTTAAGTGTGAGTTTTACCCAAAATTATTACAGTATAATAAAACTGATCTTGAGATTTGTGTCCACATAGTCAACTGGTTGTCTTTGGATCAGCGTTACAAGTCTCTGAATAAGTCCAAACTTTTAAGTTAGAAGTGAATCCACCAACAGCAATTCTCTTGTCTTCGTAGTCCTTATCGGCGTCAACCAGCCACCAGTCGTACAAGCACACCTTTTGAAATACATAGAAAAGTAAAACAAAAACTCTTTTACTTGAATAAATCTAACTATATTTTTTTTAAAAAAAAAAATAAAACTACAAAAGCTTAACATTATGCAACTTACCGAAACCATCAAAATTAATTGAAAGATTATTTTAGATCGTAAAAAAGTTATGTTGGAAATTAGTTGTTTAGAATTATATTTTAATTTGATTTTGTGTTTAAAATTAATGAGGAGTTGACATAAAATTAATAATTTTTTTTTTAAAAAAAAATAATAAAGATAAAAAATTAAAAGCGAGAAGGAATTTAAAATGCACGTGAGAGGCATTTTAAATTTTGGACTCACACTCTGAGCAATTCAAGTTACAGCCTTAATTTGAGTAGAGGTTAGGCCTACAACCCAGCCTTGGCCAAGCCACGGTGGCGTTGCGGCTCCAAAATGTGTTGAATTTTTTGTTGTTGAATATTTTAACTTTTTAAAATAAAATTTAAATTTTTATATAAATGAACTCTTATTTCAAATAGATATTTTTAAAAATATTTTAAAATTTATATAAAACTTTATAAACTTATTAGATTGTTAAGTATAAAAAAAATTAACAAAAGAGAAAATAAAAAATTTATAGAACTTTTGAATGCTTAATGTATAAGAGAGTGTTGTATAAATATTCAAGGAGCTCTAGCTATTGAATATTTATTGTAATCTCTTGTTAAAAATCTTTATAATTTGAAATTTTTTTTGTAAATTAAACTAAAATTTTGTTATTAATTGTTAATGTAAATATTTATTGTTAAATTACATAAATTTTTTATGCCGTATGTGTAATTGTTAATCTCTTTATATGTATAATTTTTTCTAATTTTTAATTACTTATGAGTAAAAAATTTTACAAAACACTTAAATAATGCTAAAAATTTTGACACATAAAAAAATAAAGTTTCCTATAACTGCAATCTCTTTTGCCGCCGTTGCGTCTTTGCAAAAGTATTCTGGAAACAACAAAATGGTGGAAATATAAGAATGTAATTGCTATTCCAAATAAAATTTGTGCCAAAATATCCAGTAGTGAGTTGATCTTTTTATTCGATAACAATAGATCATCTCTCTTGTACATTTTATTCTCCAAATGTGTTATAGCAGATTGGAACAATCACAGTAACCACCAAGCAGCAGTTACCTACAGAAAAGGAATCAAATACGATAACCCCATCCACCGCCACCAGGAGTTAAAATCTGAAGAATTTCTCCTGCTTGTACCTCAACAGTGTTCTTACCTCCAAGATAAACTCTCTGTTTGTCTTTTGTGATAAGATAGTTAGCTCCACGAGCTCCATCTTTTCCTCCTTTCAATCCTCTTGGTGCATGAACTCGCCTCTCTGAAAGAATGCTCACCACGACTGTGCGCCTGAACTCTATCTCCCTCACAAGTCCATCACCACCTCTATGAAGTCCAGCACCACCACTGTTTTCTCTTAGACCAAATTTGTGCAAAAGAACCGGATACCTCTGCTCAAATATCTCAGGATCAGTCATTCGAGTGTTGGTCATATGGCATTGAACTCCACTTGTACCATCCCATGTAGGACCAGCTCCACTTCCACCTCCGATCGTTTCATAGTAACCAAAAGTATTATCTCCAAATGTGAGATTATTCATACAACCCTGAGAACAAGCACACGCCTGAAATGCAGTAAGTACTACATCAGTTATTCTCTGAGATGTAAGAACGTTGCCTCCCACTACAGCAGCCTTATCACTTGGAGAGAGAAACGAGCCTGGAGGTATATGAATTCTAACAGGAGCTAAACAACCCTGATTGAGAGGAATATCAACATCCACTAAACAGCGGAGGCAGTATATGACTGCTGCAGCTGTTACTGCTTCTGGTGCATTCCAGTTCCCATAAACTTCGGGGCTGGTTCCATTAAAATCAAAACATGCTTCCCCTTTATCAGCATCAATTGTCAATTTCAAATGAATAATAGATCCATCATCCATGTAGTCTTCTTCTTCTATGGTTACAGATTTTTTCTCTCCGTCCTTGGCAGACTGAGATGATACTCTAGCAGCAACAGACTTCAGCATCTGTCTTACAGCGCCTTCTGCATTAAGCTGCACATAGGTCATGTACGCCTGAACTGTCTTCAAACCATATTGCTGAATTAGCTCCTTGATAAGGGTAATTCCTCTCTGGTTAGCAGCTACTTGTGCTCGGAGATCTGATAAATTATCTTGAAGCCGGCGTGTCCCTGGAATGTTATGAGCTGATTCCTCGGAACCATTGAACAGGAGAAGTTTGGTAATTCCTTCTTCTTGAAAATCCCCTTTCTCCACAAGCTTAAATGCTTTTATTGCAGCTCCTTCTTCCCATATTGACTTTGAAAATGGGGGCATACTTCCGGGAGTGATACCCCCTATCTCTGCATGATGCCCTCTACTTGCCACAAAAAATACCAGTTCACCATTTTCAAAAACAGGTGTAATCACAGTTATATCAGGAAGGTGGCTACCTCCAGCGCATGGATGATTGGTGACCAAGACATCACCTTCATTCAAATTATTCCCCCAGTACTTTAGCTGCCAACAAACTGTACTGGACATAGCTCCCAAATGCACTGGAACATGGGGAGCATTAGCAACTAGACCTCCATCAGGACCAAAGAGAGCACAAGAGAAATCTAGTCGTTCCTTGATATTTGTTGATATAGAAGTTCTTTGTAGGGTTCTACCCATCTGCTCAGCAATACCCATAAACCTGTTATTGAAGATTGAAAGCTGCACAACATCTGCAACCTTTTCTCCTACATTTATGGTGCTTGAAGTAGACTCAATTTGAATTTTTATGTTGCCATATTTAGTTATTATTGCTTGGCAATTGGGTTCTACTATAACAGTACTATTCCCATTCATGATGATTGCAGGGCCTGACATGACATGCCCATACCCGAGATTCTCAAGCTTATATAGAGGAGTTTCGTGCCATCCATTTCCAAAATAAACCTTGTAGCGGCCTTCAACTTTAGGAGTACCAGAAGCAGGTTTAACGACCTGTGGTTTCAGTATATTTGTAACTCCGATACCACGAACTCTGACATCACATATAAGGATATTCCTATTCTGTAATTTAAATCCATATTCCTGCTGGAACAGCTTCACAAATTCCACTGCGTAGTCACATCCTGACCCATTTTCAGTTATTTGTTTCTTCACCATGATGGCAGTATCAGTACCCTCATACCTCAAATTTAAATAAGTCTCCGTTGTAATGTTTTTCTCTTTGAACCCTTGCTCTTGTAGCTTCTGCTTCACCTGCTTCACTAATATGTCTTCTCTATGAGAGGCCTCGAAAACAGATTCAGGACCATATACAGCAGAATATGGTTCCTGTGCCTCTTCAACAACATCTGCCAATCCCATCCCATATGCACTTAAGATTCCACAGAACCTGTGAATGAGTACTTCTGTCATACTCAATGACCTAGCAATAGAACAGGCATGTTGTGGTCCAGCACCTCCAAAGCAGGCAAGAGCATGGTTCTTTGTTTCATGGCCTTTCATTTCAGTTAACTGTCGTATTGGACGGCACATGGTCTCATTAGCAACATTGACAAATCCCAGAGCAATCTCCTCCACTGTCATATCCTTTACAGATGGATCCTGGCTCTTTCTGTAGGAATTAATTTCCTTTGCAAGCTGCTGAAATTTTTCTCTAGTTGCATTGATATCTAAAGGCTGATCTTCATTGGGACCAAAAATGGATGGAAAATAATCAGGAATAACAAAACCCAAAATCAAGTTTGCATCTGTAACTGCCAATTCCCCCTCTTTCCTGTAACATACAGGCCCAGGATGTGCGCCAACTGATTCTGGTCCCACATGGAAAGCCCCAAATTGGAACTTCAACTTTGACCCCCCACCAGCAGCAACTGTGTTTATGTCAAGTTGAGGTGCTTGTATAATAGCACCAGCAATCTGGGTTTCCAGAACTTGTTCATAACTTCCAGCATATCGACTCACATCTGTAGATGTACCGCCCATGTCAAAGCCAATGAGGGGCTTTTCTGTTTCAAGCCCAAAAAGAGTCTGTGAGTAACCAACAACTCCACCAGCAGGACCAGATAACACTGCTTTGTGACCTGAAAATCTACTTTCAGGTGCAAGTCCTCCATCTGATTGCATAAACAATACATTCACCTTTCCAAGCCCTTCATCAAATTTGGAAATGAACCCTGATAAGTACTCTTTAATGACAGGTGTAAGGTATGCATCCACACTGGCCGTCAGACCCCGAGGAACGGCACGAACCATGGGAGTCAAAGCTGAAGACAACGAGACATGTCTGAAGCCCAAGCTAAGAGCTAACTTCTCCACAGCCATTTCATGTTGTGGATAGGTATAGGAATGCATTAACACAACAGCCAAACAGCTAATCCCTTTCTCCAACAAGCCTTTCAACAAAGGTTCGAGAGCTTTTTCATTGAATGGCTTCACAACCCTTACTAGCTCACCAGATACTCCTTTAACTAATGACGCAGAAAGATTTTGATTCTCTTTCTCGTTTTCACGAACAAGCTCAACTCTCTCATCAACCTCTATAACCTCCTCATAGAGATTTGATGGTTTTGATACAGTAAGATCAAATATATGGGGGCGAGCCTGGTTACCAATTTGCAGCAAATCCTTAAATCCTCGAGTCACACACAGGGCAATCCTTTCTCCTTTTCTCTCTAAAAGAGCATTTGTTGCCACAGTTGTACCCATCCTTATCCACTCTATCTTATTGGTTGGGATTTTGGAAGTTCGTGGAATCTTCTCCCCTGTATACTCTTCAAGAATCCTCCGAATTCCCTCAACTGGAGCATCATCATAGTTTGCTGGGTCAACAGACAAAAGCTTCAAGGCTCGACCTTCAGGCTGACCGGGAATCTCAGCATAAACATCAGTGAATGTGCCCCCTCTGTCAATACAAAACCTAAGCTTCTGTTCACCGCCACTACCCATTTTGTGCCCAAACCTCAAAAATCAGATAAACCGAGATCTGAAAACCTGACATTCAAGTAAAACCAAAGAACAAATAAATAAAGATTAGTCCATTTTGGCAACCGCACTTTGGAAACAAAAAGAAATTCATAATGAACATAAATATACTGTAGTTTTTGACAACAATTCTGAATTAAAATAACTAGCTTTTCATATTGCCTTCTTGATTTGTGGTTCATTGACTCTGAAATGCACACCAAACTGAATCCGAAGTACTAAATACCATACCGAAATTTGAGCCTTCAATTCGTATCGCCAGTAAAAAGAACATGCAGTTTATTAAATAGATGAATTAACATCAAAGGTCATTGATTCATATTTGTTCAAAAAGCAGCCACCAAGCATATGCAAATGAAACCAAAGTGATAAAATCTACTCTTCCGCCGTAAAAAAGAAAAAAAAGACAGTAACAGATACATCAAGGTATTAAATTAAAACCTATCTTCATAATCCAAATACAACAACTTTTAAACAAACAACCTACCTGTGATTCTCAAAAGGCAAAATTGCCGGAGAAAGCTTATTTTGAGCTGCAAAGTGGAGATTTCGAGTGAGAGAGGAGATACTAATACAACTGAGATGAAGAGGCAACGCCACCGCTACTACTATTACAACACCGATGGCCTACAGTCGTATCCAACCAAATCAACGCCAGTGACTCGGCAGTTTTGTTTGCAAGTTATGAGTTACGACCCTGCGATGATGTGATGATTAATATTGCGAGTGGGACTTGCCCCGAAACTTCGTGGAGACAAACATGGTGTTATTTTTATGTGATGATTCTATAAAATTCAAAAATGGCTTGGGAATTGTGATGTCCAAGTACATCGCAGATAAGTTGAAAGATCTACTGTTTCGTATCCAAGTGGACTATATAAAAGACACGTCAGCTTGAATAATATTCTATTTTTAAAAAAAATATATAAGTAAAAGGATATTATATATTTAATTGATTGGTTGTTAGGTTAGTGTGTTCTTTTTTTTTTTAAATCTTACATTTATTAAAGTATTTTAAAATTTTTATTTTTGTAATAAGTAATTATTAAATAATAAAATAATAATTATTGCTTAATAATTATAATCTAATGATTACTTGCAAATCATTTAAAATTAAGAAGTTTAAGATATCAAAAGTATAACATTATTTTTTTTCATATTTAATATTTTGATCATAGCAACTTTTCAATTTTAATCATATTTTTTATTATGAATAATATATCAAATAAATAATTAATTTTTATAACTTTCAAATTATTCCTTAGATTATTTTATAATCTTATAATATAGTGAATGGTAAATATTAAAAGAAATTATTTCTAATTAAATATTTTTATAGATCTCTTTTATTTTCTAAAATAAAAGACTTATTTTATTATTTTCTAACAGATAGCATTTAAACCATATTATAAAAATTTTAGATTGTACCATAATTTTATTATTTTCTGGTTAGGAAATGAACCTTCCTCGTTTGTTTACATCAGTTGCTGCGTTTTACAAGGCGTCTTCTATTTGCATATTACCAGTTTACCACCTTCATGAACCACGAGGTTATCTGGAAAGGGATACAATTAATCCTTATTTAAGTTTTCACTGATTAGGTTAACAACACACCTTGTGAGTGGTCCATTGAATTCGGTGAAGATGTTAATATTCATCTGAAGATGGTGGTAATTGCATTTTTCACCATGCAGGGAACCAAGATTATGTTGCATTTTCAAGTCCATACTTTATTGTTAACGTTAACGATTAGAATAAAAAAGAAAAAAAAAGTGATCTGGCCCTTGCAGCTCGCACAAGGCTTTGAGCAACGTGGAAACCGCCCTCGCCTTACAGAAGGGGCAGGATCTCAAATTGGTAAACCATTTCAATATGGTTATTCCTTGGCTTTGCCAAATTCAGATCTTTAGAAATAGGGCATACATCACAACTTAAATAGTGACTAGAAGCTGGAACTTACTCACAAGAGGTAGAAGTGTAATTGGCTTCACCGAACGAATAGGTGCTTCATTTGGTACAAACTATATGTAAATTCTTGACACTGGTGGTTAGTAGTTACCTCCAGCGGATGTGGGAGAAACAGAAGAAAAAGAAATGGCAATTTTATCACAAGCTTGGCCAGGGTAAACTCCGCAATCTAACATAACGGCCTTAAATCTTAATATACATCTGGGGGAAACGGCCCAGGAAAAGAGCTACTTTCTTGGGTCCTCTGAAGATGAAGCCTTAAAGCATAGTTCCTCAGCTGCACCAAAACAAGGGTGAATGTCAATCATTTTAACCAATAATGATCATCATCACTGACATTAAACTATTCTGATTGGCTCTCTTTATGAGAGCCCCATCCTTGATATGCAATTCAGGATTTTGATTTTCCTCCTGACACTATTCAACCTCAACTCAAAGCAGAAGATGTAAGGAATAGCTTCCAACAGAACAATTATTCAAAATTTCAAAGGTCACCAATCAGAAAAATGAAACTGACTGAAAAAAATAGATCAAATTGATACAGTTCTGAATTCATCTCATGAAACTTCTCATGTATAATGCATTGTATTCAATGTCCACATGCAAGCCCACATTCCCACACAAAACCCAGAAGTTGGTCATTCCATACAGGACAGAATAGAAGCCTCTTTTAAGCTACACATATCAAGTGAATATCAAGGGGTAAAGAGAAAAGATTCTGTAAAATACAAAAATTATTCTGCGGATGTAGATGTTGCTAGACAAGATTAATTCTAAATGGATTATGACCATAAACATACACAAGATTACCTCTAAATTTCGAGCTTTTTCTTGATACTGGCTTAGGAGAAGATTCAAAAGTTCTATTTCCTTTTCTTTCTGCTCTTGCTCCAAATGGCGCTCATGCTGGATAGAAACTGCTTTCTTTAGAATCTGGTTGTCATTCAACAAGCTCTGCAGATGCTCCCGCATAGAAGCATGCTCAAGCTGCTCCATGGATAATCATAAAAAGAATATATCAGCATGGGAAAATACAAATCTCTAGTTTGTTACCTTATCTGACAGATTCATAAAGATATAAGCATACAATCACCTCCTTTGATGCCTTTGAGTTGGCAAAAATACTACTTTCAAAAGCCTCTAAAATCCTGGCAGCACGTCCCCTGGCATCATCAAGATCATTAGCAGTTGTCATTTCATTCACAAACAAATCCACCCACTTGGAGTTATTTGTCAAATTTTCACCAAAAAAAGTTGAATTTGCATCTCCAGCCTCCTTTTCTGACATTTGACTACCTGGTAGATACAGATAAAGGAAGAAAGAACAAAAAAAGAAGATTAACTCCAAGAACAGTATAATTTGGCATTGGAACAGTCATTAACTACTCCTGCAAAACTAATAATCGAAATCAGAGCATCAGTGGATAAAAACTTACATGAAGCAGCACTCTCCCCAGGAACAGCAGAACAATTACCAACTGTTGTGGAATCAAGTCCCTGTGATTTAGTTCTTTCACTAATGTTACAGAATGAAAGTGTACGCAAGCTCTCGATTGCATCTTCTATCTTATTGTCGTGGTTCCTCAAAGCATATTTTACCACCTAGATTGAAGAAAGAAAAAAGAAAGGAAATTCATAAAATCAACTGATGTTCAAACACCCCAATATAGCAACTAGATACTGTTTTTGCCTCTCTCTCTCTCTAAATAGTGCATCAAAGTAAAAGTTTTAGATTTGCATTCACTGAATTTTTCTTCCCGTGTCAGGTATAACATTAGAAAAAAGAATAATAAATTGAATATAAATGTCAACCAAAACCCTCTCCAACCTTGATGTGAGCGGAAATAAACCCTACTAACATCCACAAATAATGCGACATTATTACATTCACTACAACATATTACATTTTCATAGTCAAAAACAGGATATGATAGTAATAAATAATTATCTATAAAATATCAAGAATAAGCAAAACAGATACAGTCCAAAGATTTAAAAGCCATCAAGAACCTAAAGTTGCAAAATCATAAAATATTGGGAACCCAGCAAAACTAGGCTACAATTCATCAACAAGCAACAATATCTATAACCAACAGCAAAAGAATAGCAAGTTTGATGTCAGGGATGTCGAGCGGAATACAAAATCAACAATCAATATCACACTTAATCAGAAAAAGCCAGCTAATAATGTGACACATAAAAATAGAAACGCATACATAAACATTTACCTGTCAATTTAAAAGACAAACTGGGATTATGAAATCAAATAATTTAATAACAATATAATTAGATAAACAATACTTAATAAGAAAAATTATCTAAAATAGAACATAAATCAACTATCAAACACTAAAACCGCACCTCAGGATCCAAGTGAGGGAACATTTGCAGCAAGGCCGAAACCGGGTCGTCGGATCCTGATCGAACGAGAGATCCGAAACTTGAGCACCTGGATCTCTTGGCCGACGTAGGAGAAGAGGATCCGAATATTTCTTCGAACCCCACCCGTTTTCCACAAACTCCCGCAGACATCGCCACCTAAAACCCTAGGGTTTTTTTCTTCACCCTACCAAAAGAAAATTTCCAAGAAAATGGAACGGCCAAATCAAGATAGAAGGTATTTCCTTTGCTTTTATGTGCTTTAATTCACGTTTTCTTGATTTTGTACACTTGTGTGTTTGTTAGTTTTTCTGTTGCTTTTGGTCATCAGGAAACCCTAAGAGAAGGGATAACGAGAGCATAAGAAAAAGAGTGGGGTTTGGTTTAATGGGTTTTTTTCTTTTTAATGGGGCGTGGAATCGGAAGTTTTTCCACCATGCAAGTTTACTTAACACTAACGGTAGATGTAAGAAAAGCACTTTCTACTGACTAATTAACAATACGAGCCTGGCAGTTGGGGGCTGCTTTTGCTTTCAAGCTTTGATTCTGTGTATCTCGGACTATCAATAAATAAATAATATAAATAAAAGAGAAAAAAAAAATACAAATTTAATTTGTATTTTTTAATTAAAATTATATTTATTAATAATTAAATAAAATAAATACAAATTTAAACAAAACCATTTAATTTTAAATGAATAAGATAAATTAATTGTATCATATATAATAAAATAAAATAATTAAAAAATAAAAATAAATTAAAACATGAGATGCGACAAAAAAATATCACACCTATATTAATAGTACGGTAAAAGAATATTGCACCTACATTAATGATAGGATAAATAAATATTGCACTTAATTGAGAGTGATAAAAAAATATTGCGCCTATATTGAGAGCACGATAAAAAAATATCGCACAACAAAAAATATCACACCTAATATAGAGCGCAATAAAAAATATTGTATCTAGAGCGCGATTAAAATCTATCACACCCTTTATAGGCATAATTGGGGGAGCGATTTGTCTCTATTTTTAATTTTTTTTAGTTTTATTTTATTTGTTTAAATTAATTATATTCTAGTATTTATATTAATTTTTTATCGTGCCCTTAATGCGGATGTGGATTTTTTTTATCTCGAACTTAATACAGGCGTGATATTTTTTATTATATCCTTATTGTAGGCACAACATTTTTTTATCACGTCACTAATGTAGGTGTGATATTTTTTTATCGCGTCTCATATATTCATTTATTTTTATTTTTTTATAATTTTATTTTATATTTATGACATGATTAATATATATTATTTATTTAAAATTAAATATGTTTGTTTGAATGTATATATTTTTTATTTAATTATTAATAAATAAAATAATATAATTTTAATAAAAATATGAAATAAGTTTATATTTTTTATGGAAATTATTTTTTAATTATATTATTTATTTAGTTTAATTAAATAATTATATTACTTATTTAATTTTGTAGTAATATAATTTAAATAAATAAAATTTTAATAGATAAAAAAATTAATTTTGAATATAAAAAAGTTACTTTAATAAATACTGTTTATTATAGCAGATATTTTTAAAATGGTAAAAAAGTATTTTCATTTAAATTTATTGTGTTTAATTAAAAAAATTAAAAATTTTGAACTGTAATTAAATTTGTTAAGGGGCCAAAATTTTAATTATTTACAAAAATTTCCCTTAATTAAACTGGCGATTATGGGACTCGTTTCCATGATGGGCGGCTGTAACCTTGTACTGTGATATTCATTAATGAATTTGGAGACAAAAGGTTTAAATAAATCACGCTGGACGACGGCTATTATTCTCTTTATTTAATTTAACAAATTAAAATACCTCCATTTTTTTTTTTTTAGTTTTGATTTTGACTCTCGTTATACTTAAATTACAAAGTCGTGATTTGAGCTTTTATTCAAAATATTTATTTTATTTTATTTTTATGTTATTTTGAGTTAAAAAAAAAATAAAGGATGGTTTGTAGACGAATGAAAAGTTGGAAACTGAAAAAAAAAGAAAAGAAAAGAAAAAAGAGTATAAAAATGTAAAGGAATTATGAAAAAGTAAGAAAATAAAGATATTTTTATTCTTCAAATAAGTAGAGAGGGTGAGAGAATAATTCAAGCTATAGATACTGTTAAAATATAATTTATGCAAGTTTTGGGTAACAGTGTTAATACTCCTTTACCTTTTTGATAATAGAAAAATTTACATAAATAACTAATATTTTTAAAATCATAATTTTTTGTAATAAAAAAATATTTTAATTAATTTTTATTAACCAATAAGATAATAAATAAATAAAATTACCTTTAATAATATTATAACTCAAAAATTTTTTTATTTCACAACACATTTTAATTATTTTTTTAAAATTTCGTTTGTAAAAAATATAAGTATGGAATATAATAATGAAATAAAATAAATAAATAAAGTGTGTTGACAAAAAATTACAATAAAAAAAAAAAAATCAAGACGAATAATAAAAAAAAACATAAAATTCCTCCCACCTCACCACCAGTTCAATAGATTGAGAGTAGGTCACGACAAAAAAAAACTGAAGTTGAAAGATGGAGTTATGAGAATATTAGGTTACTTATTTAATTAGAGTAACGCTAAAATTTCGTATAAAAAATAATATGTTAAATAATTATTAATTAATAAAATAATAAATTTTTTAAAATTATCAATTAAATTTAATAATTGTTTAACGTATTGTTTAAAGTTAAATTTGTTACTTTTTTATATTTATAAGTATTTATCTAATGTGTTGAGGTCTATATTATTCCCGCTAAAAACCACTTGAAATTAGCCATGTATCTTTTTTTTGGGGTAAATCTTTTTAATTCTATTATCTAATTTTTAGTTTATGATTTTTTTTCCGTTGTTAATTAAAATTTAAAATTAATAAATTCATAATTAGTGTGTGGTTTATTCGCTAGAATTCTACGTTGTGGCTAGGCTCGAATCTTTATTCACAAAGTTCTAGGGGCATAGTTGTTATTTGATTATATTTATAATTCTTCCCAAAACTAATGTGAAGTGGCTGTAGTTTAGTGGTAAGAATTCCACGTTGTGGCCGTGGAGACCTGGGCTCGAATCCCAGCAGCCACATTTTTTTCTCTATTTTCACCACAAATTTATTTCGCACGACGACGTTTAGGTGAATCTGCTTAGCCGTACCTTTCCATTTACGTTCCCCCATAAATTGTAATTACTTTTCGCACTGTTTCTCGACTCCTCTCTCTGGCTGCGAGGCAAAATATACAGTGAATCTGTGATCTCTTCGATCTCATTGCCTGTGAACGTACGATTCTTTATTTTCTCTTTATTTTATTCTCTGTGATTTGTATTCTTTTTATCTATTTGATCAAAATTCAGAGTCTTTCCAGTCTCGACTACATCGTTCTAGATGAATTTATTTGCAATTTTTTTTTCTTTTATGAATCTTTTACAGAACATAATTTTCGATGATGATGTCGATTTAGATACGATGCGTATCAGATTTTAATCACAGTTTGTCGTATTTCATTTTGGAATTAATATTAAGAGAATAAAATTCAGATTTGTTGAACTCATTCCAGAAAATTTCAATGGTTGTTTTTGAAACTTCGTCTCCATTGAAGTGGCTTTTAAGGTGAATTCTGTTTTAGTGCTACTAACTTAGTCTGTGCACGGATTGTAGTTACTTTATGTGTTTGTTTATTATGATGTTTGAATTTAGCAGTTTTGAAACAAATGAAACTCTGTTTGTTAACATATCATGAAAATTCTCATGCCTAGTATCATGGCAAAATCAGTAGCTGTACTAGGCTGTTTGGTGACAGAAATAGGTTAGGTTAAGCTTCAAATGGAGGAAATATAGAATTGTATGATGAAATATATAGCTTAATAGACTCAATTCTTTGTATATTGTTGAGCTTAGGGAGCTTGTGTGGCAGATCTGCTTGTTTAATTTACCTGGCCCACCCTAAATTGGCATTTGTTGTCAACTGGCATTACTGTTTCATGCAATATCTGGTTATGGTTATGCACCTTGGTGTATGTCACTGTGTGATTAAATATTCTAGCATTAGCATTTCATTTTCATATATCGTTATGTTTTTTAACCATTTGTCAAGTCATCATGAAAGGAATCCTATCCACTGTTGTTCATTCTTACCACCGAAAAAGATTAGGGCTTAAGTGGCGAGAAGTTGATTGGCGTTCTTTACTTGAGAATTGGAAAGAGTTCTTGATAGTTGTCTTTGTATTATAAACTTGATCTCTCGGTAAAAGGGGCTTACATATGCCAGTTTGTCCTTGTTCCTGTTTTCCCTGACCTGGACTTGGGTCTGTCATGTAATTTGTGATCTCTGTTCTAAGTTGGATCTCTAATTAAGTTTCGGTTATATCACATAACTTTCTTATGTGACCATGAATTTTGATTGTTGTTCTATCAGTGTGCTTTGGGGTCTATGTTTAAATGATGTTGATTGATGATACTCATTATATTATGTTATTTTAACTTGGGTGCTGATCTGTTTTACTTCATTTACATGTGTTGTTGCAGATGATAGACGATCAAGATTTGGGCTTCTTTGCCAACTTTCTTGGCATCTTCATTTTTGTACTGGTCATTGCTTATCATTATGTGATGGCTGACCCAAAGTATGAAGGCAACTGAGATTTTTCACTTTTTGATGTCATTGTAGCAGATGTGTCTTATTAGTTTAATAAACTGTGTTGTTTTTTGACGTTATATTTAGTTATTTATTTATGCTCTGGCACACTGTTCACCATAGCCATTGCTTTAGCATTTCACATTGGCAAACTTGCAAAATTTTATCAATGTGGTAATGCTATGAGGTTACTGTTGTCCTGGATGAGGTTGTGGCTATGTCTCTAACCTCAAGTGTCTGATGTCGTCAATGGAATTCTGAATATAGCAATAACACTCATAAAATATTTGCTTTTCCAGTTCTGCTCTTCCACACTGGAGAATACTTTGAAGATCCTCTCATGTTTATAAGTTATTTTTTACTTTCTTATCCACCTAGATTGGGATGGTAAAGAATCATATGCTTTTGCTTTCTTCAACCAAGGATTAAAATCAGTTAAACCTTATAACTGACTAATGATGTGTGATCTTTGTTATCTTGGTCTTAAATTTTAAAATAAAAGATGCAGATATAGCTTGGTAAGTGTGAAAAATTGTATTAACATTAGCTGAGAGGCCTATATGCCTCGTCTTTTACATGGTGTTTGTGTATTTGTTTTCAATAATTTTCCTTATGTTACTAGGAGATTATTTTTCTGTATTTACTTTGTGTACAAAGCATTAAGCTTACCGGAAATTTCATACAAATTAATTGTCCTGAATGGATTCTCCCATTTAAGTAGTTCTTTTAATTCTTTCTCAATCTCTTTTGTTTCCCTCATCAAACTACTGATGCAGAAACCTAGGCCATTCAAGCAAAGAACCATTTGGCTCTTTAGCTTTTCCTCTCCTTCATTAGTGTTGATCCTGTTAACAATTTCATTTGAATGTTGAACAAAAGAGCTTAAAACTTCCTCAACCTCTTCTTCATCTGTTCTCGAACCCACTGTATGCACATCATCAGTTGATGATCTTCCCAACTCAATATCTTGAGATGTGTTTCTCTGTTGCAGCTCTTTTTCGAGTGCTGCAAGCGACTTCAGCAATATAACATCTTCAAAGCATTTCAGTAAACAGCCAACTTTTTCCTTGAAAAGCTCAAGATCATCATGTATCTGTTCTTGAATCTCTTTCCAAGCAACTCCAAACCTCTCTGACATTTGTGATAGAAATTCAGTTTTGTATGCTACAAAGAGTAGGAGATCTGCCATCTTTGATAAAGATCCTAAGAGCTTGTCATAGCAAACACTATTAAAAGGCAAGAACCAGAAGTTAGGCTCCCTCTCTGCTTCTGCAATGAAATTCTTTAATTCTTTGATATGGGATTGCAGTTTCTTCTGTTTGTCTCTCAAGGCTGTGGAAGTTGGCATATCGTTATGGTCAGCAAACAGAATTATGTCCTTTATGCCTTCTCTAAGTGCTTGGACGCTCTGTGCAAGTTGAGTTTTTGCCAGAGTTGCCGCTCTCGTGGGATGGAAGAGAATTTCTATAATGACAAAACAGCTTAATCCGATGGTAGCCTCTGCAATTCGAGCAATTCCAAACCCGCTTGGAGTGCCGTAATTTTTCCTACCCAAGATCAATAATGCTCCTAGAACTGCTGAAATCGCACCGGATTCCCCGTACATTTGGCTGTGCCTTAAGAAGCTAGTGAAGATAATCCAGGGGAGCAGAGCCAAGAACCTGAAATTCACTATTTTTTGGAACATAAAGCAAAATATGATTCCATATACTGATCCCATGGCTGTTCCTTGTGCTCTAGCATTCGTCACTGTGAATGTTGCTTGTCTATTTCTTACGAAACTGATGGCAATTGTCAGTCCTGACCAATATCCATTCTCTCTGTTATATAACAAACCAAGAAGCACGGCAAGACCAAGAGAAAGCGAGCACTTGAGAGCAAAAACCAAGCTCTCACAACTTGGCAATATGAACAGGATGCTCCTGATCCATTTGAGTTTACTCGCTCTTCGATTTTTGTTTTCAGAACTATTTGACTCTTTAGTCTGAATTTTCTTGGTTTGGTCTGCAATGCAGTCAGTGTTTGGAGCAAGGGGCAAGGGCAAGCCATTGTGGAGAAGTTCCATGCAGTAAAAAAAGAAGGAAGCTGGCACATCTTCGGTCGAGGAAATGGCTTTGAGTGTCCACAGGGACTTGTCTATACAGTCTTTCCTTATTTCTGGAGCTGTTGCATCAAAAGAGGCATAGCACTTGACTTGTTCTAGTTTCAGGCCTGTCTGTGCTTTCATAACATGTAAAACATCTCTTAACTCTTCATCAATCATGCCAACAGGGAAGGAAGGGCAAGAAGTTAAGGCCAGTTCCATTCCTCTAACTGGTATTTCAAGTTCTTGCAATTTCTCAAATGGGTCCATGCTTATGCGTTTTAAGAATCTGATTTGTGGTCTTTCCCACAGCATGCCTTTCTGTTCACAAGGAAATGGCATTTTTCTTTAGCTAATTTGGCATGCCACTGATTCAAATTGTGAAGTGCATGACTAAATATGCATTTTAGAGATTATGTTGACTAACCCGATCGTCTTTGATACTGAGAAGCAGTTCGGCTCCTGCTGTAAAGAGGGATTTTGCTTCTAAAATTGAGTCAAGTGCTGCTGTGTTGTCTTGGGCAGTGAAGGCCTTGACAAAGAGATTTAACCTCTCTGAAGCGTTTTCTGCGTATAGTCTACATGTTTTCTTAATCTACAAAGTAAAAAATTTATTAGTTGCTTACTATCTGCAACGGACCAAGTTCTTGTAAGTAACCATTTTTTACTTGGACGAGACTAATGCAAAAACATGTAGTCTTAAGTGATCACATTAACAATAAGGTTTAAGTATATACAAACTTAGAAAAATCTTGAATTACAAGACCACACATAAATAGATAATTAAATTCCTATTCCTATTTTTTTTTTCTCTTTTATTACTTACATATGTTAAATTTTAGAAGTACAACAATTAAAAGTCTAATTCGATAAACATTTAATAATTAGTGTTTTTAGTCCACAACAAAAGCAAGTTTTAAGTCATGTCACCAGAACACCAAAGAGACAGGCTCTTAACCTGTGCAAGAAGACATAACAACTTAGATCAACAAAGAATCCATTTATTTCTAGATAATATCTTGAGCACCCACTAGATGAATCTTTCCTCTCACCTAAAGTGAATGCTCGAAAGGCAATATTGGTCGTTATTATTGGAATGTGTCTACTGGGGACAAATCCCCTAATCCTTTCTCTATCCATCAGGTTAATTATTGTTGTCTTCCAACAACCCAAAAGTTAAAAAGGACACCAACGGGGATTGAGCTGACAGACACAGGAGACAATTTGGACTATGCAAATGCATAGCAGAAGGCAGTTTGATGGAACATCACCCATATGGAATAATAAAAATAGCAGGATTCAATCCATTCATTATAGGTATTTATTCTCCATAAATACAATTCATGTGAAACGAATCATGATGAAAGGTCAGGTTAGTCCAAAAGTTTATGCGTTTCTTTTATCTATTTGGGTCAGTTCATTTCGATTCAATAAGTTAAAATTTGCAAGAGGCAGTCCTTGTACTCAACTTTGCTGCCAAATATGTTGGTCCCGAAGCCAGGAACCAATTAACATCTCTCTTTAATTGGCTAAGCTGTCAATCTCTAAGAGTTCAGGACCAATTGAACCATTTATTTACTTACATAAAAGGTGCATGGGAAATCAATATATATAAAAGCAGAATCTCCTAAATATCTTATGGGTTTAAACTAAAGCCTAAGTTGTTGAAATCAGGATTCCGGGGCAAAAGAGGTAAAATTTTAAAAAAAGGAAAAATGACATTATATATTAAGGCACTTAAAGTGGTACATATTATTTTAAACATGAAGAGCAACCTTATTTTTATTAAAAGCTACTTTCCTTGTACTCACGTTTTCAAGATTGTTAAATGTTTGATTAATCTCCTTCAGGACCAAAACCATTATTCTTCATATCAACAATAATATATATTAGACTTTCCCATGTAACTTACTGACCAGTGGTTCATCATTACTTTTGAAAATAATAGATTAAACAGGAAAAAGAATAGGCTGACGAAAAGGAAACCTGAAAAGTATTTCCCACGAAGCCCGTGTATGCACATTTGCTTGAAATATTTAAGAAGAATTGAGTTCTTTGAATCCTAAAATTACTTTATCATTTCAAGTTAAAAAATAAGTTGTTTTCAGGAAATCGTTTCCGAATTTTGCGAAATATAATAAGACAAATTTGTTGCGGATTTAATATTATATATATTTTAAACTTTTTCAGGTTCACAAAAAATCATCTGAATTAATTCTAAACCTAATTCAGTGTATTCAAAATATTGAAATAGAGCTCAAATTTTCAGATTGTATTTTAACTTTTAAAACTTATTTTGAGATCGGGAAGCAGATAGCTCAAACTCTAAACTCAAAAGAAAAAGAAAAAGAAAAAGAGGAAAACCATGATACAATGGCCTAAAAACAAAACAAATATCCTATGAACTTAGTCCCTCTCCATGTCCATGGTGAACATATTCGCATAGCTTGGATGCAAGATAAAATAATATGCAATATATCAAACCCAAAGCAAAAGAAAATAGGAAGCCGAGAACTAAAACATTTAGGATAGTTAATTACCTCATAGTAAGCTAGCCGAGGATAAGGAAGCAGCGTGGCCAAAACAGATGCCAAGGCCCCAAGTGCAGTACTTGATGCCACGTGAATTGGGTGCATGACAACTCCAGTTTCTGCACCATGTACTACTGTTCCAGCACACACAATTACCATCTGCCCAAATGCGAGCCGCTTAGTCATCAACGGCGTGGACTCCGGCAACGCCACCATGAACGACACGAGCGTCACAACCACCGCGGCCACACCCGGGGTGAACCTCCCAGGTCCCACTAACCATAAGCATAGTATTGATGGGATGATAATTTGTATAATGGCATAAACGGCCTGACAGCAACCTCTAAGTGTGTCACCAAGTGTAGCATCCGACACAATCAAGATTGTTGTCACATAAGAAAAGGCCGTAAATGTCGGTATGTGCCGGAACGTCTCTGGGCCGTAGAGGGTGGTGCAGCCAACTATGGTGCATGCTAGAGTCGTCCTTAATGCTGAGACAAGGCGCCCACGCCATAAGGTTTGTCTGCTCTCTGTTGTCCTCATGTTTGTTGTTGTTGCTGCTGCTGCCATTGCCGTTGCTCTTTATTTATATAAATGAGATGCAAAACAGAAAAGGGTTGTTTGATTTTGTTATTTGGAGTTATTTTTGTGTTTGCATGCTTAATTGGCTTGAGAGGAAAAGGCTACTAAGCAGAGGGGAGATATGAAAGATTATAAAGTTGAACAACTGCTATTAGATGGGAATTAGTCCTAAGTTAGTGGCGTCTTTTATAGATTCAGCCTGCAGTTCTCACGACAGCATTTTAAAAGGAGTTGTTTCAAACCGTTCATAAATAATTATCTTGGTGCTCCAGGTAATACTAATTGGAGAACGGACTAACAAAACTTTGATGTGTTAAAATGGCCTATAAAGTCGTACAATAGTAGAGAAGGCATAAAGGGTCTTAATAGTTAAGAATCGCTAGTTAAATAATTAACATTTTGTTTGAGCTTTTATGCTCTTTCTGTCAATTTGATATTGACTTATGCATGCTTTGTCACGCATTCTAGGAAACAGTTTCTTGTATTCCGTTTCAAATTTTGCCCAGACTTTCCAGTTTTTGTTGCACTGAAAATGGATTATAAGGAAGGCAGAGAAAGCAGCAAGTTATATAAAAATATATTCTACAGAAAGTATAATTACCTGTAAATTCTAATATCATCTGTGATAGCTATGGTTTCTTCTACTTTTGTACATTCAATTATTATGTTCTTCTCGTGAAGAATACCAATAGCACTAGTATCAGGCATCAGCAACACAAATTGTGCACTTCCCAACTGGGGAAAACAGACGGCGAGCAAGACACTTTGAATCAGAAGACCAGCATCAAGCTCACAGATACTTCATGGTCCGCAATCAGCGGAATGTTGCTTTCAGGCCTATAGTTGAAAATTTCTTAGCAAGTTCAATCATGAAATTTGTTGATCCAAAAAAATGATTTTTCGGATCAACGAGTTTTAAATTTATTTTGTTAGTGGGAGTCAACATTTGAGCCTTGTCTTGGTTGGGCTTATTTACAAGAGTCTAGGTCTTCTCTTCTTTGGTGCCTGCGACAAAACCTGTAAGTCATAAGTAAGACTTATCATGATGGTTTCGCTAGAGTGAGTTTCGGTGAAGACTCTCTGATACTTAAGTCAAAAGGGATTTTTTTGGTGGGAGTTTGATAAGGAAGGAAGTTAAAATGTGTTTAGAATGAAATGAAGAAAACTTTTTTTTTTCGTGTGTTAATTCTCCTGTTATTTAGACATCATCTAGGGTATCATCCAAGCATTTTTTTCATCATCCGGGTATCATTTAAGCATTTTTTTATGTCTTACAGTACTGATCTTTGGAGGACATTTTAGGTATTTTGCCTCTGCTGAGTTTTTGTCATACGCCCAATATCCTTCTGCAGATCTTCCTCTAGCACATTGGGCTTATTTACGGGAGCCTGGGTCTTCTCTCCTTTGGTGCCTGCGACAAAATCTATAAGTCTCAAGCAAGACTTATCATGATGGTTTCGCCGAAGTGAGTTTCGGTGAAGACTCTCTGATACTTAAGTCAAAATGGGTCTTTTTGGTGTGAGTTTGATAAGGAAGGAAGTTAAAATGTGTTTAGAATGAAGGGAAGAAAACTTTTTTTTTTCGTGTGTTAATTCTCCTGCTATTTAGACATCTAGGGTATCATCTAAGCATTTTTTTCATCATTCGGGTATCATCTAAGCATTTTCCTATGTCTTATAGTACTGATCTTTGGAGGACATTTTAGGTATTTTACCTTTGCTGAGTTTTTGTCATACGCCAAATATCCTTCTGCGGATCTTCCTCTAGCACGTTTCTGACTCTGCTTCTATTGTGTTCTGACACACGCCAAATATTCTTCTGCAGATATTCCTCTGTCATGCTTCCAACTCTGTTTCTATTATATGCCAGGAATCTTTCTGACATATATTAAGCATACTCTCGACATATTCCTTATGTTTGTCTTTACCGGTGGATTTGATTAAGTGTAAGGCTAAGCATGACATGCTCGGGTTCATCTTCTAGTAGTCTCTTCCTTTTTTACTCGGATGTGATCCGAGGTCTTCCTAAGAGCTGATCTTCTAGTGACTTTACTGCTTATACTTGGTTGGCTCGTTCGGCAAACAACTATTTTGACGTTTATTCTGTCTCGATTTCTTTGTTTAATTATGCATATTGAGATTAGCTGATCTGCTTAGTTTATAAAGGGTAGTTTTGACCATATCTTGGCTTGTTCTGCCGAGTAGATGCTTCAAGCTCCCGATTAGGTCCTTTGAATTTGGGTAGGCTCCCTATTATCTGACCTTGCCAGGGCCTATCCCAACAACCATTACCATGGGCTTATCTTCAGGGTGAGCTGTCTTGTAAGGAGTTGTGGGTTTTGAGAAAGACTGTTCTTTGAATCTGGGTAAGCTCTCTACAAGAAGACATTTAACTGGGCTCTTGGGATTCAGTTTCTTTCTTAGGCCTGGAGGCCTTAAGCCCAAATGTGATTTTCTAAAGGAAACAGGGGTTCGCCAGTTTCTAGATTTTAATTTATTCAAAACTGAAAACTCTATTTTGTCTTGGCCGGTTTGGGTTGTCCTTCTGATCCTTGTTAGTTTTCTTCTGTTATTTTCTTCTCCGTCCAAGGCAGTCCAAACTAGTTTCTAGGCAGTGCTTTATTGTCACAAGTGATTGGCTATCTAGAGTATAGTGATGTTAGGGTTGGTTGGCTTGGTGTAATGATGTCATGACTGCTCGGAGGGTCTTTGCCACGTAATGGCAGCTTACCCCACAACTCTTTCTAAATAATAATGACGAATCTTATGAAGCGTTATCCTTGATCTGTGTGAGAAGCTTCTTGAATAAAGAACTCATTGCTAGTCATTGATCTGCATTTGATCGTGTGGCTGAGGGTAGCTGAGACCCGAGAGTTGTGTCTTTTCTGCTTTTTGAGTGGCGTTTAATTGGTTGAGATGATCTAGGCCTTTTATGTATTAGACTTGACAGTCTAAATCATTGTTCTTTGAAGAGACACACATTTAATGCGCTTGAGAATCTAAAGCGTTACACTTTATACCAATAGATGTTTCTTTTGTTTTTTAGTTAATCTTGTCCGTTCGTTCAATCTAAATGGTCTAGATTATTTTACTGTTATCTATAAATAGTTGTCTTCTTCTTCATTTGGCCCTTTACTTTGCATTTTTCTTCTTTACCGTCATTCTGCTGCGTTGGTATTATTCTATCTCTTTGAAGGTATCCTCTTTGCTTGATGGTTTTTGGTTGCAAGTTACTGCCCCTTTGTTTGATGGTAAGCGGTGGTGGTCGCTGCCCTTCTCTCACTTTTTGGCCTTTTTCTATATTTTGTTGCAAAAAAAAAATGACCCCACTATTATGTAGATCAGGAAAAATGGAGTCCAATGATATAAAATTAGATAAATTTTATTATCGAAATATCGTCGGAACACGACGATCAACGGCTAATTGAATATCATTTTTCAACGACAGTGACAGTGACAGTTCTTTTTTTTATTTTTTAATTTAATTTTTAAAGTATTTAATAAAAATTTAAACTGATTAAGTGAAAACACTTGTCATGACACGTGTAAGATGATTGGTGGATATTTGACTAAGAGTATTATGTGAAAGTAGCAAAAAAGCAAATATTTAATAGCAAAATTCTAACGATAGGAATTAACGTGATAATTATTGAAATATGAGGGACTAAGTTAGTATATATCCATAAAATAAGAGACTAAAATGTCATTTTCCCACTAAACTATATTTACCATTTCTTTTTCCAACCAATGTATTTTTATTTGATCTGTTTAACAGTATGTCAATTGTTAAATTATGAAACTACGAAATATGTGATTTCCACTCTATTTCTCGGGGCCAGAAAAAGCTAGGAAAAAAAGAACAAGAAGAAAAAATCATGACGAAAAAGAAAAAGTACAATAGCAATCCCGTGGAGTTCTTGCTTATCTAAATCCGTACTCTTAATAATTGAACACCAAAAAGAAAAGAAGAAGAAAAAAAAGATATACAGATTAGTCATGTTTTTCTAGGTACAGACAGGCTAATGTAGCTTCGTATACCTAAAAAAACATGATTGGCTTAAGATATAAGTGATAATGTAATATTAAAGCAATATTTAGGCTTTTGGCAATTTGGAATCATGAGCCAGATTCAATCAAATTAAATGTATAGCCATGTTAATCCACTAATAGGACTAAGTGAAATAACTGTATATACTCTCTCTGTCATTATCGTATTAATTTAAGGTAAGTGCCAATACCTTGGTCTTAGAAAAACTATTAAAGTCTACGTTACTCTTGTCAGAAGTTCAATAAATCACACATATCTCTACATTGGTATAATATTGTCCACTTTAGACTTAAGCTCTCATTGTTTTATTTTTGTGCTCTACCTAAAAGGCCTCATACCAATAAAGATATAATTAACTTTTTATAAACCCATAATCCTCCCCATTTCTAGTCAATATGGGACTTTGTTTATTTTTCCTTAACAACACCTCATGTGAGCCTTAAATATGCAATCAAAAAAATTACTCTATCTAAAACACATCGCTTGTTCATTTTATAAAAGGCATTCTTCTAGGTTGTAATCACATGTTATAAGATTAATTATTCATATTTGCTCAGTTTATATTATCCCATAGCAAGGCAGCTAGTAGCCAAAATCAAAATAATAACACATTTATTTAATGTTGACTAATCGACCACACTAGAGGGCATTTTCATTATACTATGTTGAGCTATATGGTCATAAAATACCCATATCAGCAACAACAAACCCTTTTCAAGCCTTTTGGTAAGAAAACTGTTATAAAAGGCGTTAGAATTGGAGACTAAAAATTAATGTTGAATTTAATTTTGAATTAAAAATTAATGGAGAGTCAACATGTGATTGAGAATATAATAGATGGATAAGAAAGAAAACAAAACGAAAAATCAGAAAGATTGATGAGATTGTATTTTAGGAAGTCTTGTGACTACAAGTATAAACTTAAAAAAGAGTTTTCCGTGGGATAAATAATATCACAAAAGTGTTTGCATACATTATTTGTGGAAATACAAATTTGGAGATAGGTTCACGGTTGAGCATATGGAGACTTGACGGTGATGATCTATGTCTCCGCTCTTTCAGGATATAAATGACGGAAGGACTATACGAATATGTATTAACCTCAGCTTGTATGGTTCAACGCATCGTTCTGTAATTTTCGTTCTATGCGTGTAAGGCATAATTTATAAACTTACGGAAGAGTTCTGTCAGACAAATAGATGTGAACTTAGGGAATCTTATAATATGAAGTGTACTAATTGAGTACTGGGGTAGTGCATCGATTCGAATAGTTCAATCCGAAAAAATTTTAAAAATTAAGATTTATTTTAAAACCTCTCAGAAAGTACCTGAACTTAAGTGTTAAGTTTAAAAATGTTTAATTAACTATTGTTATTATTTAACATTAAGTAACAAATGGCATAAGATGATTGGTTATAAGTAGGACATATGTCACTACATAAAAGCCATTTTACATGAAATGTCTTAGTAAATGAGACCTGGTCCATTTATAATAAAACAAGTTTTTTTAAATAAAAAAAGAGTTTTTGCATGAATGAATTTAATTATATTAGAAATTGTCCAAAAATAGCCTAATTTTTTTACTAAATATATTTTTATAGCCAACAAATAATAAAGAAAAATTGTATTAATCATAAAAAAAAATTGACACCATATTGTGCTCCAAACTCTCAAACCATTCGTTTTTCTCTCCAAAATTATCATCTCTCAAATCTCAAAAATATTACCACTCTCAAATTTTATCTTTAAAAATAGTAGATCAGATGCTTATGATATTTGAAGATTGAAGCTAAAAATCAGAATTTAAGAAGTGAAAAATTGAAGAAAAATCTTGCTTGTGTAGTAGATCGGATGTTTGTGTAGATTTATTGATATTTTGTTAAAATATTGTTATTTTCTAAATAAATCTAAAAAATATACTCTATAGATTAAGAACAAATAATTTTGAGAATCAATCCAAAAAAAGTATGAAAAATAAAAAAATTGGGGACAAAAATGATGGAAGAAAGTCAGAATTGTGAAAGGTGCGGGATGGGGCCTTGAGCCACGCATTGGGCACGGGTTATGGCTCGAGACCCCAACCTACTCTATGCCTCGAGCGTTGGGCGTGGCGCGAGGCCCCAACTCGGGTAACGCCCTACGCTCGGGGGGTGGCGTGAGGCCCTTGCGCACGTGAGACATTGCGCGAGACCCCCACTAGCGCAACACCCTACGCGTGAGGCTTTGTGCGAGATTCCAACTCTCACGCCACGCCGTGCGCGTAGAGGGCGCGGGAAGGGCATAGGAAAGGTGTGAAGCCTGTACTTTAATTTTCTCCTCTCACTTTTTTTTGTCCGATTTTACTCATTTTTTAGTTATTTCAATTAAATTTACTAATTTTTAATATATTCTACTTTAAATTTATTAGTTTTCCTTAATTTCAAAGTATGGTTTAGATAAATTTTTTTAATAATTTGTGAAGAGATGTAAAATGCTTAAAGAGTAAAATAATTTAAAAATTAAGTATATGACTAATAAAATTCGTGAATCTATTTTGTAGTTAAAATAAAATTTTATTTAAAAAAAATGACTATTTTCAGACAATTCTCAATTATATTCGGCCAAACTTTTTCAAGTGATGAAATTGTGTCGCCCAAAACAATTTTTGTTTAATTGTTACTAAGTGGACACATGGCATGATTAAATGTTTATTATATTGATATTGCCTTGCAGATGGACAGATGTCGATTTGCCAAAGTAAAAGCCATTTAAATGCAAATTGTTTGCATTTTAAAAGTGTGTTGAAGCATCGGCCATTTGCCTGAAACATTTGCAAGAATTGCAATTTGTGAAGACATTCGGCTAGAGAGAAGAAACAGTAGATTCATTTGGCCATTTTGATAATTAAAAGAAAAAAATTATCTTTACTTCATCTTTACTTCATTATGGCCGAGAGAGAAGTGTTTCTTTTCTTTGCAAAAATGGTGTGTGAGTGTTAGTTGTATTCCGCCAAAGAGTAAAACTATAAAAGTTTCTATTTTTATTTGGCTTCTGTACTTACATACTTTGATCATTTGAGAAGAACAAAAATGCTATGTGTTGCATTTTGTAACTTGAGTAATTTCAAGCTTAATAGAGATCAAAAGTAAAAGTTGCTTAACAAATTCAATTCTTAAAAATTTAAATTTTATTATTTTAATTTTGCAATCTCATCAAATGTTGTAGATTAAAATTATTTACGGAATCACTTTAAGGTGAACTCCGATAATAAAAACTACACCAAATGACTCTAAAGGTAAGTTTTGAATTCTGTTAGTGTAACAGACTTAAATTCAATATATATATATATATATTGTAATAAAAAATTAAATTTTCTTTTTACTGCATTAATTTGTATGTGTGACATACAAATAAATTAAAATTAAAAATTGTAATATACACACTTGCACTCTATGCACAATATATTAACAAATATTATTTATTTAAATTTTGTAGTAATATGATTAAATAATTAATAGATAATATAAATAAATAAAATAAATATAATTTTAATAAACAAATAAAAAATTTAATTTTGAATAAACAAAAAGTACTATAGTGACACTGTTTACTGTAGCGGGTACTATTGAAATAGTAAAATGGTATTTTCGTCAAAAAAATAGTTTGTTTGGTTAAAAAATTTGAGATTTGTACGCTACAGATATTGTATAATTTGAAGGAGTTTAGATCAGCGTTATGAGTTAATATCACTGAGAATTATAAATACTAAAGAGTTAATAAGTTATAATAATTAGCGAAATCTAAAGAGTTAGAACTTTGTCTGTAACAAGATAAAGACTTGAGAGTACACTAATAATAATATAGTTGTAAATAGTTGCAATAAGTGTTAAGAAATATTATTACGCAAGTCTATTCTCAAACATAAAATTCCTAGTCTAATTCACCAATACGGGTCTATCGGTGGAACCATTTTTTTTATAAATTAGTGCATGACTATATTTAGATGGTCCAAAAGATTGTTCTTAGCTAACCATAGGCTTAACGGACGCTCATATAGTATCCAAGTATTCAGTGAGGACTAAATACTGAATAGACTCAATAAGGACCCCAATAGACATCTCATAAAGTCATCAATGGTAGGTCCTCTCGAGTTGAACAATATTCGTGATCCTTTAACTTGAGTGCCACAGTGAACTTGTGAGTAATCCACCATACTTTCTTTGAGTGCCATGGTGAACTCGTATCATATTCCTTTCCTCTGGCTGCAAGTTAAAGTGAAAAGGGACTTTATTTTGATGCTATATATTGTGTAACTTCAGACTGGAAAAATCTTTTACTAGTCAAAGTAATTGATATATTTTGTCTTGTAAAATTTTCTCCAGCTAGAAAAAGTTTAGTAGGTATTGATTTGATGTAGGTTCTTTCTAAGTATTAGTATTGTCACGCCCCAGACCCAAAAGATCCGACATAAAACATCACTTACATTCATTCACTGCATCTGCACTCATAAATAATATTACACAAAATTTTCAACTTTCATTCAACACAGGAATCCTTAACAAGTTGCTAGTAAGTTCAACACTAAAATCAACCCATAACCTAACATATAAATATAAACTTCTCTTGACAATATTTAAACATTCATTTCAATTTCTTTCAGAATTATAGCGATTGAATTATGACTGGGACAATTATTAAACCGGAGATACGCAGAGTTTTCTCAGAGATTAACACTCTACTACGTCACCGGTAACAACTTTGTTACCGGGAGCCCAGAATATATCCATTGCAAATTCTTACTTAAAATCATCTAATAACCACACTTTATAAAACTTAAACCAAATCCAATCCACACACAATAAAATAATACATAAGTATTTATTCAATAGGGACAAATCAAATATCATATCCCACGTGTCCCCAAATGAAACACTCGGTAACCTAGCAACTTAGGGAACCCAAGAAACAGCAGAAGCCTTGCCAAATCCGCTAAACACACATGCACCTTATTTACCTGAAATCACCATAAACTATAATGAGTATAAAACTCAGTAAGCATACTAGTTTTTCATATATCAAATACAAATACATATATGTACACAATGCATATGTATGATATGCTGTGATCAATTAAAATCATAATCTTATCAAATCACATATCATGTAAGCGCTTACACATTCTTTCAAAACACATAATAGGAATACCATCACTCAACTACTACTTAATAAGACTTACATATCACATATCACATAATGAGCCAAATGTCACTTGTAGGTGACATACCGTATGAGAGGAATAGTACAAGTGAGGCCTTTATATTACACATATATAATGCTCATGCCCGAAGGTAAAAGCCAAACCCTCACCCTGATCATCGGTGAGTCCTCTCACATGCACCAATACGCCACCACACGAATGTGATGACTCACTCTTCCTTTAGGTACCAAAAGGATCCTCCCTACATACGGAACACATACCATATACCAATCCCGAAGGAAAGGCTACACATAAAAGCTTCACAAATCATATAAAATACCTACTAAGTTAACAGTGAGTTCAAGTACCCTCAAAACACAAAATATTTCTCATGGACATATTACACTTCAAAAGCTCTCTTTGTTAAACACGTTTCACTTTGAAAGCTCACTTTCAAAAAAATACATGTATGTCATGTATGTCCATGCTCACATTTATAAATACATATCTTCACATTTTATATCAAAATATACTTTGACATAACATAAAAATATTCCTAACCACATTTACAAGATCATACAAAATAATTACTACGTTTATTGTGATTTCAGTAAAAAGTCTAGTATACTTATCTCTTAACACTTTCAGCTATAAGGCTTAAATCTCCTTAACCTATCAATGGAGATTAATCCTTTCATAAGCCTCACAATTCACATAAAATACTTTAAATAGCTTACAAAATTATACACAATGCATTTATCACATCAAATTGGTCTAAATACTTGGTTTCTCAAAACTTGTCATTCTGACCACTTACACTTAACAAAATTTTCTAATACATCAAATGATATCCAATTACTCCAAAATCAAAATATACCATTATTGACTCATATATCCTTCTTATATATGAATATTATATCAAAATTCATACACAATCTATTCTATACATACCATCGAATCCAAACTACTAACCTGACAAGATCAAGATACTTACTGAATAGTATTTAATCTCCCAATTTTATAAAATCATATACTAACTCAAAAATTATAAAAATACTACATACTTACTCTTACCATATATCTCAGTCCATGATAAATATTTCACTTCCAAATCACTGCCAAAAGTATTTTAAAACTATTTTATTCCATAACTTTAAAAATCTGTTAATTAAATACTGCAATGAGCCGATACATTCTAAAAAATCATAACACTTCAACCACATTGATCTAAATTCGCAATTTCGAGTATATCATATTATACATATAAACTTATCATATTCCAAAAATTCATAATTTTTTAAGATCATTTAGTAGGACAAAAAGTATTTTTCACTGTATCATACTGTTCAAATAGGAAATTTCCAGAATTTTAGGGTCATTTTGGTAAATTCACAAAATATTCAATTTCTAGAATTTTGAATCGATTCAAAGTTTCAGATGATCCTAAATATGTCTAATTTCATATACTCAAAATTCAAAATCAGAATCGAATCACAATAATTTATAAAATTCCTAGATCAAGAGGCTATCCAGCAGAAATTTCACAATTCATCATGATTTATCAAGTTATCTTATGGATCATCATCAATTCTCATAAGATCTTACGAAATACACAACAAATCCTCAATTATACATATTTTCAGAAATCAAAACTTAAAGGAATTAACTTAATTAATACCAATAAATTGAGAAATAGGTATGATATACCTCTTGAAATTCAAAATTCCAATTTCTTCTTCTTTTTCTTCTTCTTCTCCTCTTTCTCTCCTCTCTATTTCTCTCTTCTCTCTCTCTAAAAGAGGTAGCTCGACCAAAATGAGAGAATTAGAGTTTTAAAAGTGTATTTTTATACTAAGTGGCTAATTTTTTATATTTATAAATTTACCCCCAAAACTTTCAAAGTATTACAATTTGGTCCCTAAAATAAATCTAAAGTCTTGCAATTAAACCCAATGCTAATAGTATGACCTTAACCTATACTAACACTACTAATAACAATATATAAATCAAGTATCACCAACATACAAATAAAATACGTATATTTATACATATATAAATACTTATTCTTACCAGTCGTGAATACTGGTTACTACAAGTATTAAAAAGGAATATTTTATTTCAATAATATATTTGTTTAAAGCTTTAGACAAAATTAACAAAAACATGTACCATTGTGAGAAAAAATCCATAGAGTGTAAGAGAGAGTTTTCTTTATAATCTTTCTTGTAAAAGGTATACTTTGTGAGTGCTTTGTGATTCAATAATAAGAATGAGTGATCTTGATCCGCCGTAGATATAGGTAAGTGTTAGAATTTGTGCTTACATGTCATCCCTTTTGTGTATAAATATTTGATTTATACTATTATGATTTCAATATATCACTAATTATTTTGTATACATATATAATATGATGCTTGTAATATTTTAGACATTGTATGATTTGAAAGAGTTCAAATCTGATCTAAAGGAGTTTAGATTAAAACTAAGAGTTACAAATGCTAAAAGTTATAAATGCTAAAAGTTTGCACTGACAAGAGTTACCAAGTTATAAGAGTTGGCGAAATCTAAAGAGTTAGAGTCTTATCTGAAATGGGACAAAGACTTGAGAATATATTAGTAATAACGTAGTTGTAAAGAATTGTAAATAGTGCTAGGAAATGTCATTATGCAAATATGTTCTCAAATATTATATTCCTGATCTATCTTCACTAATGCGGGTCTGTCAGTAAAGACCTTATTATATATAAATCGGTGTGTGTCTATATCTGGATAGTCCAGATAGTTAATCTTAGTAGACCATGAGTTTAGTGGAAACTCGTATGGAGATACAAGTATTCAGTAAAGACTGAATATTGAACAGACTCACAAAGATGTCCAATAGACATCCCATAAAGCCGTCAATGGAGGATCTTTTGAGTTGAGTAGTATTCGTGGTCCTTTGACCTGAGTGCCACAGTGGACTTGTGAGTGATCCACCATACCTTTGGTTCCACGCATGTCAGATACCTTTCATGGTCTGACCGCTGGGTGTCACTGGGTATGGTTTGATGTTTATGGAATTCGGTGTCTATAGATATGGGATCTATCAACTCAATTAGTGAGTAAAATATCCTAAAACTCTAAGATTATATTTCAGAAAATCTTATGGCTATAAACAGAAATACCTAGAAAATTAGTTTTATCCTCGGGGTAAATAATATCGTAAAAGTGTTTACGGACATTATTTATTGAGATACAAATCTAGAGATAAGTTTATAGTTGAGCATGTGGAAACTTGACGGTCTTGATCTATATCTCTGCTATTCTAGGATATCTATGATGGAAAGATTATATGAATATATTATGACCTCAACTTGTATGGTATAATGCGTCGTTTTGTAATATCCGTAATATGTGTATAGGATATTATTTACGGACGTATGGACAAATTTCATATGACGAACTGGGCATGGACCTAAAGAGTCTTACAATATGAAGTGTACTCGTTGTGCACTGGGGCATGCGTATTGGATTGAACAATTAATCTAAGAAATTTCAACAAAGTAAAAATATGTTTCAAGATTTCTTATATTATGCACTTGTCAATATTTGAATGTAAAATACATTATTAGTTTACAAAAGTTGTTAACCAATAAGAAATTGACAAGTGGCACAATCTTACTCCATAAATGATTTACCATGTATTCATTTATTTACCTTACTTGGTAAATACATATAAGGTAAATGTAATGATTCAAAATAGTTTTGAATTATTAATAATTTATTTATTAATAAAATTATTATTATTAATTGGAATAAGTGGCAAACACTATGTTGTAACGGAGTAAGCACTTGTTATTAATAATAAGCATTGTTGGCCACTTAGAAATTGTTAAATGATGCACTTGTGAAGTGGTTTTACCACTCAACATTGATTAATTGCCATTAACTCTCTAACAATTGATTCATACGGATGAATCAATTTGTTGAGTGAATTATATGTTTGATTATTGTTTATAATGACAAACATGGCTAAGTGGTGGTGGAGCACTAAGAGAAGTAATCATTTTCTACACTAAACTAAAATTAAAAGAGTTCAATTGTGTAACGAAGGGTGTAAGATTCGGCCAAGGGAAGAGAAGAGAGAATTGAGAGCATTTCCTAAGTGTTTTTCAAAATGTTGTAAGAGTTGGTTAAGGCTAACAATTGTTCATAACAAAGAGTTGTAAGGAACAATAGACAAAAATACTTAATTCTTCTCATCTCTTGCTAGTAATAAATCATAAGAACCAAATTGTTTTAAGTGTTAAAACAATCTATTGTTGAAAATTTGTGGCGGCCATTCTAGCTTCACAATCCCACCCATTACAGTTGTGAACTAGAATTGTGCAACGGAATACTTCAAGGTGAGCTCAACAAATTGAAGATTGGAGTTGTTGAAGAATTGTAAAGTTACCTTCAAAACCGGGTAGGTTATTTAGTTACAATTTATTTTATATCATGCATGTAAACATATATATGAGATATATATTTGTGCTTGAATGATCATACATGAAAATATATGTTTGGGTATGTTATATAGTGTATAATATGTATGAATACTTCTGCTGCGTATTTAATTTTTACAATTATACGTATTTCTATACATCACACACCAAATAACAATAGTAAGTTTTTGAACCACGTAAATTTTCTTGTGTGTTCTTCTTCTATGTTTCTCTCTCTTTAAATTCCTTAATTACTTATTCTGTACTATTTACTTGGGGTGATATTTGCTTATTTATATACTTCTGCTTCAACAACTATTATTTAGAAACATTTCGTATTGATAAATCCACATTATTGGATTCGAGGTATGAAAGTTGTTACAAACCCTAGTTCGTCACTTTTGTGTACATTTCAATAAACCACAGAGTTCTTTATATCTATCTTTGCTTTTTTTTTGTCATGCTTAAGCCAAGCACTTCAAAAAGGCACCATTAGAAACTTGTCCTTATTTTATATAATTTGTGAAAGTTCTTGGATACGTGAATATCTTTTGTCCTTTTCTAATGATTTTGGTTAAGAAAAACTGCAATGCATGCATAAGTTTGGATCAATGCAATAGAAATAGGAGAATTTATACTATAATTTTCACTATATTTCACATATTATTCATGCTCACATAAACAAATTGAAACTTAGAGCAAAGCCTGTAGTTCATTGTGTTGGCGAATCTAAAGCATGTGGATGTATGCATATACAATTGTGTCTATTGCCTAACGCAACGAAAACGTATAAATTTTACAATAAACATAATAAATAAATATATTAATCACATTAATATATTAGTAAGGTTAGATAACTCACCAAACGTGTAACGTTATACACGTGTTTTTCTGGAGTCCATATGAAGACTAACTCGCGTGCAGTTCTATTCACCAACTCGGCGGGCTTGGTGAGTTAGAACAGCAGTTCTATATTCAGTTTGGGATTAACTCTTAATCCCCAAAATGGCCGGGAGTGAATTTATATCATTTTCTCCAAAAAGATAAGAAATTGAGAGTTTGGAGCAATTCATAATTACTCCAATTGGAAGCATAAAAAAAATGAAACAATTTCATTTTTCCTCTCTTTTTTTTTTCTTCTCTTCTTCCTCTCTTCCATTTCTTTCTTTCTCACGGCCGAATTCGATCAAATTCACTTGTTTCTCATCTTTCTTTTACTTTTTCTTTATTATATATATATTATATATATATAATATAAAAAGAAAAATATTTTGATTATTTAATAGTTAAATAATCAAACTGAGAAATGACTATTTTGTCTTTCATAAATAGTTACCAAGTTCACCCCCTAGTGGGTCCCATCAAATTTCACACTTTGATAAACTCAACTGAGGGTCTACAATACGCTACGTGTCATTATACAATTAGTAAATAACAATTATTGACTAATTATTATATTTAACACTTAAATACAGATACGCACGTATTCTTGTGATAATGCTGAATATTGCTGGATTAAACAATTTAATCTGGTACGCTGCCCCAGTGCACAACAAGTATACTCCGTATCGCGGAACTCCTTAGGTTTTACGCCCAATTCGTCAAATGAAATTATTCCATGAGTCCATGAGCAATGCCCCACGTATACGTCACGGATATACAAATCAGAGCGTTGAACCATACAAACTGAGATCACAACGCATACGTATAGTCCTTCTGTCATGATATCCTAGATGTGCGGGGATATAGATTATCACCGTCAAATTCCCTAGTGCTCATCCATATCTTATCTCCAGACCTGTATCTCACTGAACAATATGCGCAAACTCCTTTGCCATATTGTTTTATCCTGACGGAACTCTTTCCCGGGATTGATACTTGTGGCTACAAGATTTTTTTAGATATAGTCTCGAAGCATCTGGATATCAAACTTCCTATACGAGCTAACGGATCTTGTACCTGTACACACCAGACTCCATAAGTATCGGACTATACCCAACGACACCCAACGGTTACACCATGAAAGGTCTATGACATGCGTGGAACCAAAGTATGGTGGATCACTTACAAGCCCACCGTGACACTCGTCAAAGGACCATGTATACTATTTAACTCAAAAGAACCCTCCGTTGACGGCTTATATAGGATGTCTATCGGAAGCCCTCGTGAGTCTGTCCCATATCCAATCCTAACTGGATACCCATATATCAATACGAGCTCTAAGCTCACAGTCGGTCGGGAACCACCATCTATACTCGATAGGTACGACATATGCTGATATATATATAAAGGTATCCACCAATAGACCCGCATCAGTAGAAATAGATCAGGGACAATTATTTGAGAACATACTTGCATAACTTGCATAACTTGCATTTCCTAGCACCCGATTGCAATTCTTGCAACTATGCAGTTACTAATATATTCTCAGGTTTATGTCTCATTACAGACAATGCTTCAACTCTTAGATCTGCTGAGTATTATAACCAGCTAATACTTAACTGTGCTAACATTTAACATTTATATCTCTCAGCATTGCTAACTATAAACCATTATCTAATCTCCTTTAAATCTGATCCGAATTTTTTCAGATCTACAATGTCTGCAATATTACATATATAATACCATATAAATGAATATTAACGATCTAATAAAAATATACACTTATATAAATACATTTAAAAATAACACATAAATATCAACCCTAACACATTGTATAATATATTTAAGTGTTGCAAGCTCCATACGCACCAATGGCCGACTAGGCAAGCAGCCCTCACCTGACACTCCCCTCAGGTTACCTACACCTCCCCAATACTCAAACTCGCCATTAAGAGAATATAGCCTAATTGAGTTCATGGCCAGTACCACTGTCTTAGTAGTATTAGTCTCGATCTTGATTAGGCTATATTTCTTTGGGGGTGGATTCGAGCATTGGGGAGGTGCAAGTAACCTGAGGGCCGCTTGCCCAGTCAGTACCTAGTGCAGTGTGAGACTCTTAACACTCCAACAAAAAGGACGAACTCGATTAGGCTATATTCTTTGTGGCGAGTTTGAGCATTGGTTAGGTGCAAATAACTGATGGGAGTGTTAGGTGGGGGCCGCTTGCCCAATCAATAATTGTAGTGTGGGGCGTGCAACACTCCAACAAAATATGTACGGTCAACTTTGGCGTAAGTCATTGAAATTTTAAAACACATCTTCCTAATATATGTGGCTTGTTAGGTATGGCACTGAAACAGAACTCGAATCACATTCCATCTTGTGGGTGCGACTTAGAGCCATAATATTTTAGAGAATTTGATGCCATCATGTAGCTTTAGACCGGAAGACTCATTCAAATAATGTGGCCGGTGGGATAAATCAAATGCTCTTTTGCTAATTATTCAATGTATTTATTTCCACCTTCCAAATTTTAGTTATGCTCGTATATGATTGAGAAATATGGATGGTCCACTTGCCATAACTTCTTCAAATTTTATGGCATATATTATGTGTTAGGAAAATGTAAGTACCGAAATTTTGCACCAAGCTAAATTTATCAGCCGAATTAGTGTGAATATCAAAATGATAATGGACTTAAGTGTATTTAAGGAAAGGATCGTGTAATTGTTGAGTTGTTCCACATTTGCGATAATAAAAAGGAAGACACCATATTTTATAAATAGACCATATTTCTAATCAGAAATTTATAAATGTATATATCTTTTTCATGGAAAAGTATATCCGTCGGGTCATTCTATCATTATAGTTATAGTATAATATCAAAATTATTTTAGATCGTTAGATTAAATAAAAAAAATTATATCTAATGAATATAAATGATCTTATTATTGATATTGTTAAAAAAAATTCAATATTATAGAATAATCCATGTCGTTATTCCATAAACAAGCAAAATTAGCTCCCAAAGTGTCTCAGATTGAATTTGAGCTTATTTTCACAACAATGTAAAGTGGTATAGCTTTTGTGAATGACTCCCATATTCATATTAGAGTTAACGGAGCCCGAGACAGAAAGCTTGGACATAGGAATTATGTTCAATTTAGCGGAGTTGTTCTTTGCAAAACGATTCTGGCTTTAATTAGAATATCAATATCTGAAATGCATGCGTACTTTGGATCTATACAACAACAAGGTTCCATCGTCTTTATGCATTACATCAGTTTCACCCATAAACAACAGAGGTCTCAGCTCTCAGAACAAAGCAGTACATGAATCAATTTTTATATATATTATGCATGCATGCATGCATGGTCATTGGCAAGTTGTAAAAATTAAAAAAAGCCGGTGACCTATGTAGCACTGAGACAGAACTCGTATCATATTCCTTTCCTCTGGCTGCAAGTTGTGTAACTTTAGACTGGAAAAATCTTTTACTGGTCAAAGTAATTGATATATTTTGGCTTGTAAAATTTGCTCCAGATAGAGAGAGTTTCGCAGGTATCGATTTGATGTAGGTTCTCTCTAAGTATTCGTATTAAAAAGGAATATTTTATTTCAATAATATATTTGTTTAAAGCTTTAGACAAAACTAACAAAAACATGTAACATCAACTAGATTTTGGCCTAACTCGGCATCAAAGCCTTCAAATATGCATTTCTTTTTTTTTTCTTTTTCTTACTGTTGTGAGCCTATGACTTCAATGGCTCAATCGGTCCACCCTCATATGATTTTCTCCTTATTCTCAAAAGGAAGTTGTCTATATCTTTTACCAAGGAAATCGATCAGGTCCATGGGAAACTCAACGTGATTTAAAGGGTTAAAAATTAGATTTCTCAGGAATTTTTACAAAAGGATAAGAGATTTAGCAAAAAGTTCAGAAACATTTACTTCTATTTGCATTAATATTTTTAAATTTTAACAGAAATAAATTTAGAATCTATCTTAATCATTGCTAAATATCATCTATAAAGAACATAATAAATATTAATTAAGGATTATATTCACATGTCTACGTTGAAAATAATTTCAACTCATGCATTATAAACAGACACCTTTTTATTTATTTATTTATGACTCAATTCAATTTATTCTACATAATTACATTCCTTTTTATTTATACAAACACTCTTTCACACACTAACACCTATTCTTTTTTAACAAATATTGACTTGAGTCTTAGAAGTTTTTCTTGAGTTTTGGAATATTTTGTCTTACAATGGTGTGTTTTCATTATTAAAAGAGCACACAAAGGTAAATTGATAATTTATATAGAAAGTCTAAATCAAAGAACTTTATTTGTTCTTAGGAAATTCTTTGGACTTTTATTTAGATTAGGAGTATTTTATTATATGAAAATAATTTCATATTGGTAAATCAAAATTATTTGGAATCTAGGTATGAAAGCACTGAAAGTGTTATAAACCCTAGTTTAGTTTATTACTTTTGTGTATAATCCGATAAACAACTTGAGTTCTTTATCTATCTTTGCTTTTGCTTCGTTGTGTTTTAAAAATTGCCACCAATAGTGTTGGTGGGATTTACATCATGTAAGTTTAAGAGTTTCTATATAATTAGTCATGAAGGGAGTTGATTAAAATTTGCCATAAGTGCACAATATATCATTTTGGGTTTTGTTGATTTTGACCGAGAAGTAATTTTCAGTAAGCAGAATGCAGAAAACAAAGAAGAACGAGAGGAAGAAGAAAAATAAAATTTAGGGTTTTAGTTTTCTCTTTGGTGATTGGATGTTAATTTGAGCTCCGATTTTGCTCAAATTTTGAAGGTGAGTTCCCAACAACTTGTTCTACAATTCTATCAGATTTGATTTTCGATTTAGCCTCTGATTTAGCATTATCTAGCAAATTTACATTTAAGGAGAATTTGTTAGATTTATTGTTGTTGAGCCAAGATTAATATTCTTGATGTTGTGGTGAGCCTCTAGTGGTGATTCTAGAGAGAATCTTGTTGTAATCCCATTATTATTGTATAGTGAAAGTGTTGATATCGGACTACGGTCCCGTGATTTTTCCCGAATTGGATTTTCCACGTAAAAATATGGTGTTAATTATGATTGATTGATGATTATATTTGTGGTAATATTGTTGTACTAATTTTGGTGATACATTGCCCATTTTAATAACACAAAGTGGGAGAAAGAATTGTTTCCGTTGTGTAGTATTTTGTGATCTTTCCCAACAAAGTGGTATCAGAGCTAGTCAGGTTGTGCAGTGCTTAATTTGTGTTGATTAAAATGGATAAAAATTCTGCATGCATGATTAAACTGAAGGCATGAAATTATACTATATGGAAGTTCAGAATTGAGGATTTACTTTTTGTAAAAGACCTACATGAACCCATTGAAGGGGATGCTGTAAAACCCGAGAAAATGAGTGATAAGGAGTGGATCCAATTACATAGAAAATGTGTTGGCACCATTAGGCAATTGATAGATCAGAGTGTATTTCACCATGTGGCAAAAGAGACCAAGGCTAATGTTATGTGGAGAAATTTGGAGTCTATTTATGAGCAGCCTAAACCACAAAATAAAGCCAATTTAATGAAGAGGCTTGTGAATCTAAAATACAAGGAATGACACAGTATAGCTGAGCACACCAGTGAGTTTCAAGGCCTAGTGAACCAGTTGACAACTATGAATATTTCACTAGATGATGAATTACAATCATTGTTATTACTTAGTTCCTTACCGGATAGTTGGGAGACATTAGTGGTATCAGTAAATAATTCAGCGCCAAATGGGAAGCTAACCATAGAAATGGTTAAGGATAGAATGCAAAATGAAGAAGTCATAAGAAAGAATGCAGATATGAGTTCTTCTGAGACAGAAACACTTGTTATAGAAAAACATGAAAGACGTGAAAGGAGCCAAAATAGAAGTTCTGGTAATAACAACTATAGAGGAAGATCCAAGTCTCAACGAAAAAATGTCAAGTGTTACCATTGCAACAAAATTGGGCATATAAAGAGAGAGTGTAGAATATGAAAAAGGGAACAGGCTATGGAAAGAGGTAAATCACAGAAAAATGAACAAATAAGCAATACAGCAGTTGCTGATGGGGATATGACTATTGTTTATGATAAAAACTCCATAAATCTCACATGTCATACAAGTGATTGGGTAATTGATTCGGGTGCTTCATTTCATGTTACTTCAAATTGTGATTTCTTCACATCCTACACTAGTGGTGATTTTGGCTATGTCAGGATGGAAAATGATGGTGCATCCAAGATTGTGGGCATAAGAGATATTTACTTGGAGTTCAGTGTTGGTAGCAGACTACTACTGAAGGATGTCAGACATGTTCCAGAAATGCGTCTAAATTTGATCTCCACAGGCAAGCTTGATGATGATGGTTATTGTAACTACTTTGGTGAAGGTAAATGAAAGCTCACCAAAGGTTCTATAATTCTAGCCAAAGGATGGAAGGTAAACACTCTCTATGTTATGGAAGCTAAGCTCATAAAAGAGGATGTCAATGTAGCAGCAAAAGAACCTGACATTGAGTTGTGGCATAAAAGGCTTAGCCACATAAGTGAGAAAGGGCTTCAAGTTCTAGTCAAGAAGAATTTTCTGCCCAACTTCGCAGGTAAGTCTCTCAAACCTTGTGATCATTGTTTAGCAGGAAAGGCACATAGAGTTGCATTTCGTAATTTTTATCCATCTAAAATAGCAAACTTAGTTGATTTGATACACACTGATGTATGTACTATGCAAACTAGAACACGTGAAGGTGCACTTTACTTTGTAACTTTTATTGATGACTGTTCTAGAAAAGTGTGGATTTTTGCTCTAAAATCTAAAGACCGGGTACTTGATGTCTTCAAAGATTTTCATGTTAAGATTGAGAGAGGGACAGGGAGATAGTTGAAATGTGTAAGGGCAGACAATGGTGGTGAGTACAGAGGACCATTTGAGCAATATTGTAGATCCCATGGTATCAAACTTGAGAAGACCGTGCCAAAAACTCCTCAGCAAAATGGTGTGGCAGAGAGAATGAACAGAACGATTCAAGAAAGAATCAGGTGTATGCTCTCTGATGCAATGCTACCTAAATATTTTTGGGGTGAAGCAATACGGACTACAGTTGATTTAATTAACCTTTCTTCTTCAACTCCTTTGGATGATGATATACCTAAAAGAGTTTGGACCGGGAAAGATGTTTCATATAAGCACTTAAGAGTGTTTGGTTGCAGGGCATTTGTTCATATTCTAAAAGATGAAAGGTCGAAGCTTGAAAATAAGGCTAGGGAGTGTATCTTTTTGGGTTATGCACATGAAGACTTTGGGTACAGATTATGGGATCCAGTGAGTCAAAAAATCATTAGAAGCAGCGATGTTACATTTCTTGAAGATCAGATAGTTGATGGGGTAGAGAAAGATGAGAAGCCTCAAGAATGTGATGAAATTTCTATTCCTGATACTTTCAGATCAGTTCTTCCACCTGTAGTTTATGATGATTATGAAGAAGACGCATAAGAAGATTTTGATGATAGATTTGATGATGATGGTCCAGTAGAACAGGTTGAGCAAGCACCTCCAGAATCATTTGATCCACCTGTTGAGCTTAAGTAGATCTATGAAAGAGCGCCACCACTCCTCCAAATATCCACCATATGAGTATGTGATGCTTACAGACGGGGGAGAACCTGAAAAGTTCCAGGAAGTTATGTCTCACCAGTACAAGAATGAGTGGTTTAAAGCTATGCAAGAGGAGATAAAATCCTTGCATGAGAACCACACTTATGAGTTAGCAAAACTGCCTAAAGGAAAGAGAGCTTTAAAGAACAAATGGGTTTACAGGCTGAAGATTGAAAACAACTCACAACTAAGGTACAAGGCTAGGTTGGTTGTGAAAGGGTTTGGTCAGAAGAAAGGAATTGATTTTGAAAAAAAAAATTCTCCTGTAGTGAAGATGTCTTCTATCCGAGTTGTCCTTGGTTTAGCAGCAAGTTTAAACTTGGAGATTGAGCAGCTTGATGTAAAGACAGCTTTCCGTCATGGTGATTTGGAGGAGGAAATCTACATAGAGCAGCCTGAGGGATTCAAAGTCAAAAGCAAGGAAGATTTAGTGTGCAAGTTGAAGAAAAGCTTGTACGGGATGAAACAGGCACCGAGACAATAGTACAAGAAATTTGATTCTTTCATGGAAAATCATAGTTTCAGCAGAACTACATCAGACCACTGTGTTTTTATGAAGAGGTTTGCAGATAATGATTTCATTATTCTCTTGCTTTATGTGGATGATATGTTAATTATTGGCCATGATGGTAGTAAAATTGAAGGGTTGAAGAGAGAACTCAGTAAGTCATTTGCTATGAAGGATTTAAGACAGGCTAAACAAATCCTTGGCATGAAGATCTCCCGTGACAGGAAAAATGGAAAGTTATGGTTATCTCAAAAAAACTACATTGAAATGGTTCTTGAAAGATTCAACATGAGTAAGGCAAAACCAGTTAGTTCACCACTTGCAGGTCACTTCAAGCTTAGTTCCAAGTAATGTCCTACAAGTGAGAAAGAAATGGAAGAAATGGATGCAGTGCCTTATGCATCAGCTGTTGGTAGTTTGATGTATGCTATGGTTTGTACTAGGCCAAATATTGCTCAAGCAGTTAGTGTTGTTAGTCGGTTTCTCTCTAATCCTGGCAAAGAGCATTGGACAGTAGTGAAGTGGATTTTCAGATACCTTAGAGGCACCTCTAAGACATGTTTGTGTTTTGGTGGTGATAAATCTGTGTTGTATGGGTACACAGATGCAGACATGGCAGAAGATGTGGATTCTAAGAAGTCTACATCAGGATGCCTGATTACTTTTGCAAGGGGAGCTGCGTCATGACAATCCAGATTTTAGAAATGTGTTGCTTTGTCTACCACAGAGCCTGAGTATATTGCAGTTACTGAAGCTTGCAAGAAAACCTTGTGGATGAAGAAGTTTTTACAAGAGTTGAGTGTGAAGCAAGAGAGCTACATAGTTTATTGTGACAGTTAGAATGCCATTCATTTGGCAAAGAACCCAACATTCCACTCCAAATCCAAGCACATTGATGTTATGTATCATTGGGTACGTGACGTATTAGAATTAAAACTGTTATAACTTGAAAATATACATACAAGTGAGAACGGATCGGATATGATGACTAAATCATTGTCCAAAGAGAAGCTTCAAGTTTGTAAAGGGAAAGCGGGTCTAGTGGATCCTTTCACATGATGTGGAGGGGGAGATTTGTTGGTGGGATCCACATCATGTGGCTTCAGAGGCTTTTATGTAATTAGCCATGAAGAGAGCTGATTGAAATTTGTCATAAGTGCACAGTACACCATTTTGGGTTTTGTTGATTTTGGCCGAGAAGCAATTTCCAGTAAGTAGAATGCAGAAAACAAAGAAGAACGAGAGGAAGAAGAAAAATAAAACTTAGGGTTTTAGTTTTCTCTTTGATGATTGGATGTCAATTTGAGCTCCGATTTTGCTCAAATTTTGAAGGTGAGTTCCCAACAACTTGTTCTACAATTCTATCAGATTTGATTTTTGATTTAGCCTCTGATTTAGCATTATCTATCAAATTTACATTTAAGGAGAATTTGTTAGATTTATTATTGTTGAGCCAAGATTAATATTCTTGATATTGTAGTGAGCCTCTAGTGGTGATTCTAGAGAGAACATTGTTGTAATCTCATTATTATTGCATAGTAGAAGTGTTGATATCGGACTACGGTCCCGTGGTTTTTTTTTAATTGAGTTTTTTACGTAAAAATATAGTGTTCATTGTGATTGATTGATGATTATATTTGTAGTAATATTGTTGTGCTAATTTTGGTGATACATTACCTATTTTAATAATACAAAGTGGAAGAAAGAATTATTTTCGTTGTGCAATATTTTGTGATCTTTCCCTACAAATAAAAACTCTGTCTCTTATTTTTGTATAATTTACGAAAGCTTCTGGATATATGAAGATCTTTTATAAATGATTTTGGCTTAGAATATTTTTCAAATAATGCATAACTTTGGATCTATGCAACAGGAAGATGTCAAGTTGCATTACATTTTCCACTGTATTTTACACGTTATTCACGGCCATATAAACAAATTGAGAACTCAGAACAAAGGATAGTAGATTATATTATAAATTAATATGCAAGTCAACTTTGGCATAAGTGCCTTGTTAGGTGGGCACTGAAGTGGAACTCGAATCACATTCCATCTTGTGGCCACAGCGTGCAACTTAAGAATCGCAATTTTTTTAAGAAAATTTGATGCCATCGCGTAGCTTTAGACTGGAAAGAGACCGACTGAAAATAATGTTGAGCGCGGCGGGATACCTCAAATGTTCTTTTGCTTATTCGACAGATTTCCTCGTGCCTTCGAATTTCAATTCAAAAATAAATAATAACCTTTCCGAATATAATAATTATGCGCTGGGCAGGTGATAATTATGTGTATCTCTTCTTATTAAGTATGGCAATTTGTTTTCACGCTTCTACATCCGACAAATGAGTTTATTTGTCTCGTTTTGTTTGAAAAGAGTACTCTTTTCTTACGAGCGAAAACGAATATTACCCCTGTAATTTTAACTAATATCTATTTATTCTCTTAAAATTTTAAAAACGATCAAAAAAAAATTTATCGTTAAAAATATTTTATTATTTTTTAATACTTTACACAATATATGTTGGAGCTGGTTCTCACGTGCCATTTTAATATTGTATGAATATTAATTGTTAATATTTATACAATAAACATTTCGAATAAAGATTGTTAATACCATATTAATATGGTAAAATGCTTGTAACATTACAGACATTATTTGATCTGAAATAGTTCAGATCTGGTTTAAAAGAGTTTAGACCAGAACTAATAGTTATCAAAGCTGAGAGTTATAAATGCTAATAATTAGCACTGTTAATAGTTATCAGTTTATAAGAATCAGTGAGGTCTAAAGAGTTAGAACTTTATCTATAATGGGACAAAGACCTGATAGTATACTTGTAATGATATAGTTACAAAGAGTTGCAATAGGAGCTAAGAAATATCATTATGTAAGTATGTCTCAAATATAATATTCCTGATCTATGATCATCAATGCGGATCTATCGGTGAATTCACAATATATAGATTAGTGTATGTCTATATCTGACTAGTTCAGATGGTTGTTCTTAGCTGACCATGAGCTTAGAGCTTGTATAGACATGCGGGTATCCAGTCAGGACTGGATACTGAACAGACTTATGAGGACCCCAATAGATTTCCTATGAAACCGTCAAAGGAATGTCCTCTCGAGTTGAGTAGTAATCGTGGTCCTTTGACCTGAGCGCCACGGTGGTCTTGTGAGTGATCCATCATGCTTTGGTTCCACATATGTCAGAGACCTTTCATGGTCTGACCGCTATGTGTCGCTGGGTATGGTCCGATGCTCATGGAGTCCGGTGTGCGTAGATACGGGATCCATCAGCTTACGTAGGTAAGTTGTATATCCGATGCTCCGAGATTGTATTTCATAAAGTCTTGTGGCCACAAGCAAAAACCCGGGAAAAGAGTTTCCCACAGGGTTAAACAATATAGCAAAAATGTTTGCGTATATTGTTTATCGAGATACGAATCTGGAGATAAGATTATTGGATGAGCAAATGGGAATTTGATGGTGCTGATCTATATCCCCGCACATCCAGGGTATAAATGATGGAAGGATTATACGTATACGTTATGACCTCAACTTGTATGGTCTGACACGTTGATTTGTAATATTCGTAACGTGTGCGTGGGGCATCGATTACGGATTAATGGAATAGTTCCATTTGACAAATCGGGTGTAGACCTATAGAGTCCCAATATGAAATGTACTCTTTGAGCACTTGGGCAGTGTACCGTATTGAATTGTTCAATACAGTATAATTCAGCAATTACTAAGGTTACGTTAACTAAAGTAAATGGTTAAATAGTGGGACCCACTTTAGGTTAACTTGGTAACCGAGTAAGGATATAAAAGTAATTTCACTTTATGATTATTTAATTATTAAATAATTAAAATAAATATTTATTTGTTTAATTGTTAAATAAATGATTTAACTTAACTAAGGTTAAAAGTTAACCATAAGGTTAAGTTAGTTAACTTTACTTAATGGTTAAGTAAATGTTAACCTAACCATGGTTAAGTTAGTTAACTATGGTTAAATTAATTAAATATTTATTAACTTAAAGGTTAAGTTAAAGTAATCTAACTATGATTAAATGTTAACTAAGGTTAGATTAAGCCAAATGAAATGCAAATGAAATTCAAATTAGTTTGGAATTTATGCATTAGTATATAAAGTGAAATGAAATTGAAAATTAAAAAGAATTTTTGAAATTGGTTTTAGATTTTAGGTTTTGCATTTTGGGAGCCAATTCAATTTGAGAAATTGAAATTGTTTGTTTTGTGTTTTAAGTGTTAGAACAACAAAACAAACTAGATAAATGGTTACTAAATGTAATAACCAAAAATAAGATTTGTTTTATTTATTCAAGAGTTGAATAAAAGGAAAAACAAATTTGATTAAGTTAAATTGTTTAACTTTGAAAAATGTTTAAGAGTTAAACATATATGCTGGATTAAGATGCTGCCATTCTAGACAATCAAACCCACCCTTGTTGATTGCTAGAATTGATCAAAGATTCATTTCATGGTGGACTTCAAAGAAAATTAATCCAAAGGCTTCATTGGTGATATTTCTCAATTTCGAATTTTAATTTAATCAAATGTTATTTTCTGTGTTCATTATATTTAATCTTCCGCTGTGCACATGTATGTATGAGATATGTATATTGTTTGTATGATGAACACAACTCACATGCAAGCACCCTAAGTTTTATTTGTACTACAACCCATATAACACAACAATATATACTAATGAAAATTATAAATCTTCATATAAAAATTAATATATATACCCTACATATAAATTAGATTATTATAAATCATCAATTAAATAAATTTTATTATAATTATTAATAAAAACTTTATGTTATATCACAAGAAAAAAAATGATAATTGATGATTAAATATAAAAAATAATTTTTTATTTATTTTTGTTAGAAAACTATTTTTATAATTAATTTAATTATTAATACCTTTTTATTTCATTTTAAATAATTTAATAATAATTAGAAAAATTAGAAGATGTTTATAATAGGTTTCTAAAAAAAATCATTTTTGTGAGCTTATTTGAATTAAACGTTATTTAAAATACTTTTAAATTTATTATTATTTATGCTTTTGAGTACCAATATCTTATTAACTTATAAATAATACTCCATCTAATTATTTATTGAGTCTATCTTTTAGTGTTCATAAAATATTTATTAATTATAAGTTTGACAAAGTGGTAAATTTTATTATTTTTATGTTAAAGGTCATAGGTTCAAATTTTTATAAGTCTAAATTTTTATTTTTTTTTAAAAATTTTAAAGATAAAATTATTAAATCATATATTGTTATAGATAAAATTATAAAATCATATAAATAGTTAAAAGATAATAAAAAACTATTAACAATATGAGAGTTTTGATCAAACCATACGGTGATAAGTGAACATTAATTAAAATTACTTTTCTTACCATAATACTTTACCCAAGTTGTGCTTCTTATGTATAAGCAACAAGGATTGATTCTAATAAGAAATTTTATATTATTGTGAATTATTTATTATATTTTTATTTTTTAAAAATATTTTAATTAATCTCTATTGTTGAAAAGATTATGTTAAATTTAATTAAAATAAATACATTTTTTTATAATATTATAAATTTTATATTAAAAAATTAAATTTAATGATATTAAACAAAATTTTAAGGGGTAAAGTCAACCCCCACTACCACCCTCTTTTCTTTCTTTTCTCCCCCACCCTTTTTAATCCCCACTACAGCACTGCTCCACCTACCCACCATGGCTGCTCTTCCACAAAATTCTGTCTTTTTTTAACGTTATGTAAAATGTGAAAAATATAAAAATATATATATATTTTACTATATATATAAAGTTGTACAATAAAATTTTTATATAAGTTATAATTTATTATAAAATAAAAAAATAATATTATACATGAAAATAAATGATGATATATTATAAAAGGTAAAATTAATATAATTAATTTATCAAATTAAATATATTAATAATATAATATTACACATTAATAATAAATGATAATATTACATTAGTATAAAAAAGTACCTGAATCAAAAATATTAAATAGAATTACACTGAATTAGCCAATTAAGTTCAATATTAGAATATAAAAATTAATTGATTCACTTTTTTATTTCAGTCCAATCTTTTTTATTTCGGTTTTTAAAAATACCGAACCAAACCAAACTGAATAGTATAAATAAAATTTATCATAAACTTTTTATATAATTTATTTAGTAGATTTTAATTTTAATAGTCTTCTAACTTGTTGAGTTCTTAAATTTTAAATAATTCTGTGTTTAAAAATCGATGGTCACTTTATTTATTTAGATATTAATTTTAATAATTTTTTAAATTGTTTAAAAATTTAAACTTTAAATAATTTCATATTTAAAAGTTGGTGGTCACTTTATTTATTTGCATAGACTTTAATTTTAATATATTTTCTAACTTGTTTAATTTATAAACTTTCACTTAATTATGTACTTAAAATTAATAGATATTTTATTTGTTTAAATAAACTTTAACTTTTAATATTTTTAATTTGTTAGTTCATAAACTTTTTATTAATTTGGTGTTTAAAGTTGACATATACTTTTTTCTTTATTTTGTATATAAATTTTATCTCTTACATATATAATTTTTATTTTTTTTAAAACTATTTAGAAGATTAAACCAAATCAAACCAAGTCGAATTAATTTGGTACGGTTCAGTTCTTATACATAATTTGATATGATTTAATTCTAAAAATAAATATTTTAAAAGTTTTTAATTCAATTCGATTTTAAAAAATACTTAGCTGAATTATACCGTACCCAACCCTACTCTCCCCCCTCCTTTCATCCATATGGCCTCTATAGGAAAAAGAAAAAAAAAAGATTAAAGTATAGATGTTTATTGTTAGATGAAGTTTAGTGATTGATGGTACTGTTGAAACGAGGATTTTGTAATATGTAGTATCTCTGAGATGGTGATCGGTGATCGGTGATATTGTAGAGACGATGGTTTGATAATTGGTAATATTGCATGAATGGTGGTTTCACAATTTTAATTTGTTTTTTTATAATTTTTTTATTTTTAAAATACTTTAATTTGTAATATTAGACCAATTAAGATGTAATATCATTTTTTAATCATCATTAAGAAATATTATATTAATATATATATTTATATTACATTATATCAGTTGAGAGTAAAATGATAAAAAATAAATAAATATTTAACGAACTTTTTTTAACGATAAAGACTAACTAAGACATTTTAAAAAAAGATAAAAATTTAATAAAAATATAGAGATTAAACTATCAATTTATTTTATAATAATTTTCGAACTTTTGGTGTCAATGCTCGATCAAACATTATCAGCATAATCATTAAGTGCTTGTCCAACATGTAAGAATTTAAACATGATCTTCTATGAATTAAATAATTAAGCATAAAAATCAAATGAAAAAATAAAATTTATAAAAAAAAATTTCTAACCTCCGGTCATTGATGTCGATTTTGAACAATAAATTTTTACGCTTTTAATTCTTTCAAACTCTTTACAAACTCTCGATGTTGTGTATTTCCCGAGAAACCGAAATCAAGTATGCGGGGCTTGAAGACCAAAATCGTATATAAATATAATGGGTTAGGGTTTATTAGAAGTTATTAGCGGTTATGGACCGCAAGTTATCAAACTGAAAATATTAACACAGCATATATAAATTAGCGGTTATAATTCTTTTCTTTTTTTAATCAAGTTATAAAAATTTTATTACACATTAAATTTTTTGTTACTTGTCTCAATTTATAAATTGTATTTTAAAATTTTAAAAACTTTGAACATAATACCAAAAACTGCTAATTACCATACATATTAGATTTGTATTAATCTAATACATTAGAAGATAACCTTCATAAAATAAAATAAGGTATTTTGATTAATTTTATTTTTTAAAAAAAGAAAAGACTTAAAACAACTTTCAGAAAAAACTTAAAATTATAATTTCTTTTTGTTAACAAAAAATATATATATTGTTTCTTACTTATTCCAGTTGAACCAAATAATATAACAATTAGCTTTTGACTTAACCAGAAAAGAGAAAAAACAACTAATAAAAAACTAACTTGATTTGGCATGTAAAAAAGAATAATCAAATAATTGAAGAAAGATAAGTTTGGTCTTTCTTCGGAAGCCTAAATACGTATCTATTAATTGTTGACCGCGTTTCAATGTCGATGCTTTCTCCATTAATTGGGCCTTGACCTCGGTGTTGGCCTCAACAACGTAGCTTTTTTCTATGGACAATTTACAAATGAGTGATGATAAATCTATTATCATGTTTATTGCATTAAAATAATATCATAATCAAAGAATAATAAGAGTATTACATAATAATTGGAGGTGGTTAATTTATACTACTATCATCTAAAATTATTATCTCAATTTTTTTATTTTAAATTATGTATGTGACAAGTAATCTTATTAGATGACAAATAATTATAAGTTTTAAAATAATTATTTCTATCATATCGTCATTCAATAAATGAATGATACATTATTTAAAATTATAAATTAAAAACAATTGAGACATATAATATTATTCATATCATCATTCATCACTTTATATAAATGTAAAGATGATAATTGGGATGGCCCGCCTAAACACAACATGGCTCACCAATTATGTCGTGTTAGGCCTCATATTTTAGCCCAATGAGTCTATACTAACATGAGCCTGCAACGGGTCTGTGCCAAGCACAGGTCTTTATAAGCTTAGCACGAATAAATCTTAATTCATTATAAATTATTAAATTTTGTGGTCATAAGATTTTGAATCTAAGAATTTTAATATTTTGTTAGGATACGATTAAATTAATAACTATTTTTTAAATATTTTATTTTATAAGCATATTAAATTCCATCGTAACATAATATTGTAATGTAATTATAATTATAACATTGTAATAATAATTAAAATTATTAATCATAACTATATTGGAACTGTATTTTTATCATAAATAAAATTACATCGTAATTATAATTATAATTTGAATTGTCATTAATGTAAATGTAATTAAATTCTAATTATAATTCTAATAAAAAATGCTATCTACGGGCCTTTTTTAATAAAAAAAATTAAAAATTTCAAACGTAGAAACGTAACCCCCTTTTTATTTCTTTGAATACTAATCATTTATCTCTTGTTCTCATTTTTCGTTTCTCATTTATCATTTTTCACTTCTCAGTTCTCCCTCGTAAGGCTACAACATCACGAGTGTTCAGTTTTAAAATAAATTCTTAGTCACCCTAAGATGACAACGGTAATATTTAATTTTAATCTCATCAAGATACTGACGATGAAAACTTATTGTCAGTACAACTTGCACAACATAACAATATAATAAAAATAATTTTAAATTATTGTACAAACATAGGTTCAACATAAAGCAATTAATAATCATACCATAACATTATGTTGCAAATATTGTAACCAAATTTTGACATATATTAATTATTCTAATTTAGCGCACATCCGTCGGTATACTTCAAAGTGTATGAATCGTCGAAAAAATTATATTTTGTGGGTTAATTAAATTATATTAGATTTACTTTTAATTTATTTAAATTATGATTTGAAAACTAAATTATGTATTTTTATTATGAATACTAATTTATTTTAATGTCATATTTATATAATTTGTTAAGTTGTTATTTGTATAATTCTATTGGGTTAGTAATTTATTTATTAAGCTATTTTATTATTTATTTCAAATTATTTTATTAATTATATTTTATATAATCGTGCATGATGCATAAATTGATTAAATTTTGAAAAAAATTTAAATATTTGACATTGCTATATATATATATTAAAAATTGTAAATATTGTATAAATATTTAAATTGCCTAAGTGGTTAAGGTTTTTTTTTTACATGTGTGCTTAGATTCAAGCCCTCTTAAACTCAATTGTTAATTATTGTAATTACAAATAAAAATAATTATTAATAAATTAATTAAAATAAAAATTCATACAAGACAATCCATTTATACAAATGTACTAGCCCATAGGCCAAACCATTAGGCTATGTGCCAAGCACGACACAATCTACAAGAGCTTGTGCTTATGGCCATGCTGGGCTAGCCTAGCACACAGCCCAAATGAGCCTAAATTTCGTAGGTCATGTCAATGCAACACGACTCATTTATCACCTCTATATAAATGAGTGCAAAATAAAGTATATAAAGAAAATAAAATTTTCAATCAATAAAATTCTAAATTTCGTAGGTCATGTCAATGTAACACGACCCATTTATCACTTCTATATAAATGAGTGCAAAATAAAGTATATAAAGAAAATGAAATTTTTAATCAATAAAATTCAGGGACATTTAATTTAGTTTTGTCTTTTTTGGAGATCTATCCACTTGATTTGCAATATAAAAAAAAAAAAGCTTTTGATATTAAATTTTATTGGTTAGAGTATCAATTATTTTAAGGTGTATATATTCATCATACAAATATACATATCTTATATATATATAAGTACAGTAGAAGATTAAAAATTATACAATAAATATATATATATATATATATATATACAATTAATCAAATTAATTATAGAATTGAGAAATACCACATTTGAAGCCTTTAGATTAAATTGTTTAAAGTTCATATGAAATAAACTTGTTGACAATTTTAATAATCAACTTGGGTGGATTTGATTATTTAGAATGACAGTATAATCTAGCAATTGATTAACACTTAATCTAATTATATTTATTTATTTTTATCATTAATCAATACTTAAACAATTAAAAATAAATCCATTTAACTAATACAATAAATAGCTTAGAATGAAAGTAGATTAAGAGTTAATGATTTCAACGTTTGAAATTTAAAACCAAGAACAAATTTCTTTCTCTCTTTCAAAAAAAAAAAAATAGTCACACAAATAAAAACTAATGAATTTTGAATTTCATTTTACTTTATATACTAATGCATAAATTTTATATAATTTTGAATTTCATTTACATTTAATTTAACTATTCACTTAATCAATGTTAACATTTAACTTTAGTCAAGTTAAATTAACTTAACCCTTAATTTAATAAATATCCAATTAATCTAACCCTAGAGTTCACTATTAAACCTAGTTAGGTTAACATTTATTTGATAATAAAAATAAAATATCTAGATATTTATTTAACCTAACCATAATTAACAATTAATCATAATTAAGTTAATTACAAAATATCTTTTAACCTAACCCTTTAGTTAATAATTAACCATGATTAAGTTAGATTTTTATTTAATTATTATTTAAATAAATATATTGATTATTTAATAATTAAATAATTAATAAAGTGAAATTACCATTATACTTTTGCTAAGTTACCAAATTAACTCAAAGTAGGTCCCACCATAACTATATACTTTAGTTAACTTAACTATAATAATTTATTGTATTTTATACTATATTGAACTATTCAATATGGTATATTGTCCAAGTGCACAACGAATACATTTCATATTGCGAGACTTCTTAGGTCCACGCATGATTCGTCAAATTGAACTATTCCATGAATCAATGAACAATGCCCATGCACACGTCACGAATGTTATAAATCAGCGCGTTAGACTATACAAGTTGAAGTTAGAACGCATATGTATAATCCTTCCATCATTATACCCTCGATGTTCGGGGATATAGATCAGTACCGTCAAATCCTCATTTGCTCATCCATGAACTTATCTCCAAATTCATATCTCGATAAACAATATATGCAAATACTTTTACGATATTATTTAACCTTACGAAAAACTCATTTTTCAGGTTTTTTATTTGTATCTTTGAGATTGTATCTCATAAAAATCTTATGGCCACAACTTACCTATATAAGCTAATGGATCCAATATCTACGTACACCGGACTTCATAAGCATCGAACCATACCTAGTGACACATAGCGGTCAAATCATGAAAAATATCTAACATATATGGAACCAAAGTATGATAGATTACTCACAAGCACACCGTAGCGCTCAGGTCAAAGGACCACGAACACTAGTCAACTAGATAGAACTTGCATTTGACGAATTCATAGGATATTTATTTGAGTCCTCATGAGTCTATTCGGTATCTAATCCTGACTGGATACCCGCATGCCTATATAAGTTCTAAGTTTATGGTCAGCTAAGAATGATCATCTGCACCCGTTAGATATAGACATACATTAATCTATTTAATAGTAATTCACCGATAAACCCGTATTAGTGAACATAGATCAAGAACACTATGTTTGAGAACATACTTACATAATGACATTTCCTAGCACCTAATGTAACTCTTTACAACTATGTCATTACTAGTATACTCTCAAGTTTTTGTCTCATTTCAGACAAGATTTCTAACTCTTAGAATTTTGCTGACTCTTATAACTTGTTAACTCTTAACAGTGCTAACTTTTAGCCATGATCTAAACTCTTTTAGACCAAATCTGAATTTCATTAGATCATACAATGTTTGTAACGTTACAAGCTTAGTACCATATAATTAATATTAACGATTTTATTCAAAATATTTATTGTATAAATATTAAATAATTAATATTCATACAAAGTTGGAATGACACGTAAGCACAAACTCCAACATTACTATCTCAAAGTTATGGGTTGTTGAGCCCACTATCTAGCGGCTCAATCGACCCACCCCCACTGAGCTTGTTTTAAATGGCAACCTATACTAAAAAAATGCTTAATCTCAAGAAATAAAGAATTATAGCCCATAAAATAAATCAATTACATCAAGTAACTCGATCGTCAACCCATGGATCTTATAAACAGGTTGTGTAAGTTATGATGAGACAAGAACATATTAAACTTACTATTTTATTCAAACTTTGCTTGATTAATTTTTGTTTTACATGAAAAATAATTTTCTACAAATGAATGAGTCCCACTAAATCCTTCTCTTAATTTGTGTATCAAATTCCCTTCACTTTTTAGCCTAGGTCAAGTGTTTAGAATTATATATTCAAAATATATACTATAAAGAAATAAAAGTTATAATTAAAACTTTCAATAAAATTGTATTTAAAATGAATAGATACTTACCATTCTTTCACATAAACCTTTGTAATTAGTGCTTCCCTTACAATGGTTGTAAGTATTCTTAGACCGTCTTTCTTTTGCCTTGACACTAAATTTCTATATGGTTGTAGATATGTAAGATAATTGTTATTAATTTTGTTATAATTTAAAATAAATTAAAGATAGGTTAACTCACCTCAAACAGTTCAAATAACAATCTCACAACAAACAAATTTCAATATGTTTTTTTAATATTTAGATATTCAATTGATAGTAATTTTAATTGACTATAATCATCCTCGTAAGGAAAAATATATTCACGAGTCAAGGTGTGTCTAAAGCTCCTTAGAGAGACTCTCATATAATGCAAAACTTACTTTTTACTTTTCAAATCTAACTTAAACCTTTGTTGCATCTAAATACAATTACAATCAATAAACAAGTAACTTAAAATTAGGGGAAGTGATATTATTAAAAACGAAGTTGAATAAATTAAATGAAACATACTGAAAAATGCAACCATAACTCTTCTTTTTGTTTAAAAGGCACGTATCACTTGTAGACACACCAAATGAGTTGTATTCAATATTAATCTTTTCATGTGTTGTACACTTCTATAAGTGTTTCATCTTAATTTTTCCTCTTTTGTTTTTTTCAGTGTTGCTTAAATTTGTTCCTTAACAGCAATCATGTGTGTAGTAAATTTGCAAGTTTTCATAAATAGACAAAGGATTGATCTTATAGAAGCAAAACAAATTGACAAGCAACTAATCACATGATATAATTAAATTAACTTGCAAAATCATAATATAACATACTTTCAATCATTTGAAATACATGATTTAATTAATCACCTACCTAAACTATTTTTCTAACTAAGTCCATATAACATATTTGTCAATCACATGTTCTTGGAAAGTCCATAAAATACATGCATGTAAGCTGCATTGGATAGTGTAGTGTAATACCCATGTGATCACAATCAGATTCCTACTTATCTCAAGTTAAAAACAATTTAAAGTTGCATAACTAAATTGTAAAATAACAAACTGCTTTCATTATTATTATATTTTCATTCAAGTTTTGCTTTAAAAATGAATTGAAAACCCATATTGCTTTCATTATTAGTCTAATCAATGATCACTAATTTCCATAATAACTAACTACTTACAGTATTATTATTATTATTATATATATATATATACATATATACACACATATATACATATATAGAAAAAATCTCTAAAGTTAAAAAGTAAATATTTCTTAGATATTTCATGTTCAGAATCTGGACACCCTATCACAATAAAGCAAGAGTATAGGATTAAAAGATCGCTTGGGTTTCACTTTCTTCAAAATCACTTTCTCATATTGCCAAGACTCAAAGGTCTCGACTCTATGCTTGCATGCTATTTCGACAACTTGCTTCAGTTCTAAGGTTGGTCACTGGATAGAAATCAGCAGCAAGAATTGGAGATGCAAAGGGCTAAGAGATCAATTGCCTATAAATCTAGTCATATCCTAATATTAAGATTAATTATAATTACGAACACGTCATGCCAAATAGCAGAATGCAACTATTACTTTGCATATCAATTATATTAAATGGGAATATGTAATTACCCACAAATATACAAATCTTCAAAAGAATTTTCAATCCTATTATTATATTCATCAAGTGAATTAATCACTTTAATCAACTGAGACTTAACAACTTGCTCTATTTCACAAGAGACTTATAACAGATTTATAACAACTTTTAACCATAAAACTTGTGACTGACATAATATTGATTTGGTTAAAAAGCATAAAACCAGGAGTGAAAATTCATAGCAAGTATCAATAACAAGATTACTTACATGAATAAGAACTAAACAAAACCCTAGCACATTAAAATCCTATAATCTCAATTTATTCTTACAATTCCTCCCTTATCTCCAATGCAACACAAACACTACTGTAGTAAAATCTAATTTCGACCGAATTATTCAACAAAGCTTGATGGAATAGATAAGAATTTATTGTAATTTAAGGGAATAAGAAGAAAATGAACAATCTGAGACTTGGCAAAAATTCAATGTGTTAAACCAAAATAGACACAAAACAACATTGTTTTGGGGCCTTAATATTCCCTTGAAATGGCACCAATTTTTTTATTTTTTTTTTCACTCTAAAGTTATGTCATTTTGAAAAGTGTTTTTTTTAATAACTTCCCCCAAAAAGACAACGTTTTGAAGCATAAAATATTGATTTTTTCTAATTAAACTTTAATATATATATATTTTTTAATTAAAATTATATTATTTTAAATTTATCGATATTATAATATCAATAATTTATTAACACTACAAAAAAATATTAGTGATCAATAATGCAATATTGTCAAACCAGTATTCACTAATGTCATTATAAAAAAATGTTAATAATATAATATCAATAAAGTCCAATTTTTTTAATAGTATTAATATGATTTTTTTTTTAAAATTAACTATAAATATGTTGATTTATGAAAAGGCGATATTGCTCTAATAATAAAATTGACTTGACAATCATGACCTTTATGTAATATTTTAATCTTTTTTTTTTTCAATTTTTTGATTTATCAATCACACACTTTACATAATAATTTAACTTTTTTTATTTAATTTTTTCTCCTCAAATCAATAACACAATTAATTTTCAATAATATCAGCTCAAAATCAATCGTTCATTATCCACTAATCTCCAGCATTCAAAAAATTCTCCAAATCAATCACAACACATCATCATAAAAATTCATCATAACATCAAAAAAATCCAAATTTCTACAACCAAATTCAAGATAATCCTACAACATCATATTAACATTTTTTTTAAAGATTAATCCCCAATTTCAAAAATAATTCAACAATATCATATTGGAAAAAATTACCACTACAATTTATCACCAGCCACTAAAAATTAAAAAAAAAAAAACCAACCAAAATAAAATTAGCAGCCATGCGAGGCGCTACAGCAGCAAAGTGAGGCTGTTGCTACAGCACGGTCATGCCGTCGGCTATTGGTTTGTGGTGACAGAAATGTGTTTGATTGTTGGTCCACTTATGATTTATAAATATGAGATGGAGATAGGGAAGGAAAAAAAAAGGATTTTTAAAATATTTATTTGATTAAAACATAATTAAATTAATTATATAAATATTATTTTATTTTATTACTATTTTTTTGTTAATTTTAATAAAAAAATTTAATGATTGGACATTTGTGTCTATTTTTAAAACTAGTGACTATTTTTAATATTAGACTTTATTTTGAAAATATTTATGATAATATTTAAAATAAAAACCGAGATAAATAAATGAGAAAATAACAATAATTTCCACGAGAAGATGGTCGAAAAATCCTCTTTCAATAGAATAAAGTAAGGAACTGATATTTCATTTTACCCCCATAGCATAATTGATGCATAACAATTAAACAATAACTTTATTGTGAATGAGTTCAGTATAGATAAACTTTTTCTTTCTTCTTTTTTTTTTATAGAGAAAAATGCTCATTATCCATATACTAGTTTCCTAAACATTGTGCAACCTCTACGTTATAAACAATAACGTTTATTTTGAAAACAATATATATTTTTTATATATGTAATTTTGAATTAAGAATTTTTCGTATCTTAATTTGCATCACCTACAGACTTTTTGGGAGCAATAGCTATTATGGGAAGGTTTAAAAAAATAATAACTTCACAGAAAATAAACAGAGGTTGTGAAGTTATTTAATATTATGAAACGTCCAGATAATCATTTGATATATATCAACAAATTTATTATATAATATTATAAAATTATTTATAATATTATATTTAAAATTAAAAAAAAGACAGAGGCTTTTTTTATTGTTACTAAAAACAGTAAATTTATCCGTGTCCGAAGATGAATTATTATTAAGCCAAATCCCCGGCACGTGCATCGCCCGTGTCTTTTACCGCCTCCGAGTATCATTCTGTCGACAAGGAAACTGGAAAAGGAAATATACAAACTTACAAGGAGTCTTTCGCTTTTAGAATCTTGTTGGGCGGGTATCTTGACCGGTGCCAGCTAGCAAATGAGAACACGCATCGTAAATCCTCTTTCCGAAGGCAACCTTCAATAAGCCAATCAGATGTATTTATTCTCACGCGCCTCCTTGATTCGTGAAGCCAACAGACGGTCAAGATTCTTTCAATATCAACGATCTAATTATCACCAAATGAAAAACGTCGGCCCCAGTCGACCTTTTAAAGGTGACATGGAAGAAATTCATTGGACAAAACCTACTCGAAATAGAAGCAAAAAAAATCTGGCACCGTCAATATCGTCCAAAGATCCGACGGTCTCCATGATTCTAGGGTTCGAACGGAACATTCTCGAAGCCTAACCAGTAACCCCTAAGCCTATATAAACCAACTCAAGATTTTCGTTTCCGTCACTTGAAAGTTGAAACCCCAGTTTCTATTTAGTTATTTTTGTTAGCTTTTTTTTCTTTTTATCAGCTCTTTCGCTTTTCATTTTTCTTCTTCGTCGACATAACAAAAGATAAGCCGTAAGCATGGCTGGTAAGGGAGAAGGTCCAGCAATCGGTATTGATTTGGGCACGACTTACTCGTGCGTCGGTGTGTGGCAACATGACCGTGTCGAGATCATCGCCAATGATCAAGGTAACAGAACGACGCCTTCTTACGTTGCCTTCACGGATACCGAGCGTTTGATCGGTGATGCCGCAAAGAACCAGGTCGCCATGAACCCCGTGAATACTGTCTTCGGTAGGAACTCGGTCTCCATTGACTTGATATGACTTTCTACTAGTTTCATGCGTTGTTTTAATCTGTTTAGATCTGATGATCTAAAGTTTAGATCTGAAACGTTGATTAGTAGATCTAGATTGCTTCAGCTCGATCTGTTTGTTTGTTTATCTTTAATAATGCAAGGTTTATGCGTTTGCGTTTTGTGTAGTTATATAGTCGTAGATCTTATTAGTTGTCTCTGTTAGATCTATACGGCACAATTTCCAGTCATTTGGTTTACCTTAAGATATTAAGAACTAGATTTACTCTTTCTGTTATGGAGGTAGATACTAAAACTATGCACATAATTTTATAGGTTTTGGTTTGTACAATTTAATTGGCCTTTGTATGCTTTAATGGGTATCAGTTATATTGGATAACATGCTGCACGCTTTTGAAGCTGAAATATGTGAACTCTTTAGCTGTAACCAAAGTTGAAAGTTGATTATATTATTGACATTGCTAACGGTTTATTTAACAAAATGGTAAGCCCAATTGACTTGTGACAAAAAAGAAACGACTTTAAAATTTGAAGAATTTTCTTTTAACTGCCACACAAGTTGCAAGTTGATTTTGTTATTAACATTAACTACAAACATTTTGCATGGTATGTTTCTTATATGGTCAAGCTGTCACCTGCCTGCATGTTTTACATTCAAATGAAAATTTTAATTTGTTGACTTAGTTTGTAAATATGAATTTGCTTGTTGTTAGAATATTGTAGAGTTGGCTTCTTTGTTATTGTTAAGTTGAGCTAATTAATCTCTATTCCAACAGATGCAAAGAGGTTGATCGGCCGTAGATTCACTGATGCATCTGTCCAGAGTGATATGAAGTTATGGCCATTCAAGGTTTTTTCTGGTCCTGGTGATAAGCCTATGATAAATGTCAACTACAAGGGTGAAGAAAAGCAATTTGCTGCTGAAGAGATATCTTCCATGGTTCTCATGAAGATGCGTGAGATTGCTGAGGCCTACCTTGGCAGTCAAATCAAGAATGCAGTGGTCACTGTCCCTGCTTACTTCAATGACTCTCAGCGTCAGGCCACTAAAGATGCTGGTGTCATTGCTGGTCTTAATGTCATGCGTATCATCAATGAACCCACTGCTGCAGCCATTGCCTATGGTCTTGACAAGAAAGCTACAAGTGTTGGTGAGAAGAATGTCCTGATCTTTGATCTTGGTGGAGGTACTTTTGATGTCTCTCTTCTTACCATTGAGGAGGGTATCTTTGAGGTTAAGGCCACAGCTGGTGATACCCATCTTGGTGGTGAGGATTTTGATAATAGAATGGTTAATCACTTTGTCCAAGAGTTCAAGAGAAAGAACAAGAAAGATATTAGTGGCAATCCCAGGGCTTTGAGGAGATTAAGGACTTCTTGTGAGAGAGCTAAGAGGACTCTCTCATCAACTGCTCAGACCACCATTGAGATAGACTCTCTTTATGAGGGTATTGATTTCTACACCACTATTACTCGTGCTAGATTTGAGGAACTTAATATGGATCTGTTTAGAAAGTGTATGGAGCCAGTTGAGAAGTGTTTGAGGGATGCCAAGATGGATAAGAGCACAGTCCATGATGTTGTGCTTGTTGGTGGATCTACTAGGATTCCCAAGGTCCAGCAGCTTTTGCAAGATTTCTTTAATGGAAAGGAACTTTGCAAGAGCATCAACCCTGATGAGGCTGTTGCCTATGGTGCTGCTGTGCAAGCTGCAATTTTGAGTGGTGAGGGTAACGAGAAAGTGCAGGATCTTCTGCTCTTGGATGTCACTCCTCTCTCCCTTGGCTTGGAAACTGCTGGTGGTGTCATGACTGTGTTGATTCCCAGAAACACAACCATTCCCACCAAAAAGGAGCAGGTGTTCTCAACTTACTCTGACAACCAGCCTGGTGTGTTGATCCAAGTCTATGAAGGTGAAAGAACAAGAACAAGGGACAACAACTTGTTGGGTAAATTTGAGCTCTCTGGTATCCCACCTGCTCCTAGGGGTGTTCCTCAAATCACAGTGTGCTTTGATATCGACGCCAATGGTATCTTGAACGTGTCTGCTGAGGACAAGACCACCGGTCAGAAGAACAAGATTACCATTACAAATGACAAAGGAAGACTCTCTAAGGATGAGATTGAGAAGATGGTAGAGGAAGCAGAGAAATACAAGTCTGAGGATGAAGAGCACAAAAAGAAGGTGGAGGCAAAGAATGCCTTGGAGAATTATGCATACAACATGAGAAACACAGTGAAGGACGAGAAGATTGGTTCCAAGCTACCACCAGCTGACAAAAAGAAGATTGAAGATGCCATCGAGCAGGCCATTCAATGGCTGGACAGCAACCAGCTTGCAGAGGCTGACGAGTTTGAGGACAAGATGAAGGAGTTGGAGAGCATTTGCAACCCCATCATTGCAAAGATGTACCAGGGTGCTGGTGGCGACATGGGTGGCGACATGGATGATGATGTTCCTGCTGGTGGCAGCGGTGCTGGCCCCAAGATTGAAGAAGTCGATTAAGCCTTTTGCTTTGGTATTTTGTTTGTCAGGATATTAAATTAAGAATTTAGGTATTCGGATTTTTATTTTATTTACGTGTTTTTTATTGGGTCGTGATTTTGGTCCCAAGTCTAATTTACAGACAGCTTGATATTGTTTTTAGTAACCTGCCGTTTTAACATTTTGAAATATTTTGTGCGCTATTATTCTGCTAAAAAGTTTCACAATCTTTTGCTGGATTCTTGTTTCATTGGCAGTAAGAATCTCAGTGGAGATATCTTATATGAGATTTGAAAATTTGAAGCTTTTCGATGATTTGTTTGTGGTTGCTTGATGTGACTATAAATACCAGCTAATTATTTAAGCCGTTGCTGAGCCTGATATCATGCACAGGTGGGCTAAAAAATTCGAAATGTTTGTACCGAAATCAGCAACAAAATTTTGCCAATTGGTGCGGAAAGTCAGTTTTCGGTTTACTCTTTATTCTATTTATTTAAAATTGATCAGTTATTTTTAATTGAAAATATATGTTTAAAATAAATTAAAATTTTTGAAATAAAATTGAATTAGATTGAACCAAAATCAATTTAATTTGATTCGATTTTTTATGTCTTAAATCATTCAGTTCTGTTTGGTTCAATTCCAAATCAAGCCGAATAGAAATCATATTTGCCTAGTCCTAATTATATAACATGAGTGGCTGCATTATAACACTTATCATCTTGTCCCTTTGGAAATGGTAACTTGCTTGTTATCCGCCTCTACTTTGATTTTTAAGACTGCTGTCTTTTTGTATTTAGCATTTTTTCGAGACTTGTTCGATGATTGAATTGATAAAGTCACATGGTGGATATCGCCTCTATTCTCACAATTTTTTGAAATCCTCGAGCGATTCTCGTGGAAATCTCGGACCTTTTAGGAGACTACTTGGGATCTTCAAATGATTCTTGTGGAGATATTTGATAATCTTAAGAGTCTTTGGGGAACATTGGACGTTTTCAGAGTTCTCACATTTTGTTCACTCGAGGGTCCCTAAGCAAATGCTGATTGTTCTTGGGGATTAAATAGTTTAGCAACCTTCCTCGACAAACATTATTCTTAGGCATCTGTTGTCGTTGAATTACTTCTTCTTCCTCGATCTTTATATATTTGGGTGTTTAGTTATAAGCAATCACATAGGTCATGACTGAATCCTCATTCAAGTAGTATCAGAATTGATTCAATCTCAATCTCGTTTTTAAAGCCTTTAATGCAACTAGCTTGTTAAATATCTTGAGTTTAATTACTTCTCAGTGGAACCGATTCATAAAGTCTCTCGAGCCTTGATGCACGTAATGATTCAAGTTGGTCATGCCAGAGCCTTGATGCACGTAATGATTCAAGTTAGTCATGCCTTTTGTAGGTCGGAAGGTTGGGTAATCTTAAGGTCACTGGTAAGTTCATGTTGTTAGGGTTGATACTTACATGTCATCCCTGAATGTATATATACTTGTGGATTTATACAAGTGTACAATCTCATTAAATCGCTAATATTTATTTATATGGTATTATGCATGTAACGTTACAGACATTATAGATCTAAAGGAGTTCGGATCATATCTAAAGGATTTAGATAAGAGATTATAGTTAGTCACGCTGAGAAAAATAATTGCTACATGTTAGCACAGCTAAGTTTTAGCTGGTTATAATACTCAGCAGATCTAACAATTGGAGCATTGTCTGTAATGGGATATAGACCTGAGAGTATACTAGTAACTGCATAGTTACAAGAGTTGCAATCGGGTGCCAGAAAATGCAAGTTATGTAGATATGTTCTCAAATAATTATCCCTGATCTATTTCTACCGATGCGGGTTTGTCGGTGGATACTTTTATATAGATCAGCATATGTCGTACCTATAGGGTATAGATGGTCGTTCCTGATTGACCGTGAGCTTAGAGCTCGTATTGACATATGGGTATCTAGTTAGGACTGGATATGGGACAGACTCACGAGGGCCTCCGATAGACATCCTATATAAGCCGTCAACGGAGGGTCCTCTCGAGTTAAGTAGTATACGTGGTCCTTTGACTTGAGTGCCACGGTGGGCTTGTAAGTGATCCACCATACTTTGGTTTCACGCATATCACAAACCTTTCATGGTGTGACCGCTGGGTATGGTCCGATGCTTATAGAGTCTGCTGTGTACAGATACGGGATCCGTCAGCTCGTATAGGGAGTTCAATATCCAGATGCTTCGAGACTGTATCTCAGAAAATCTTGTGGCCACAAGTATCAATCCCGAAAAAGAGTTTCGTCAGGGTAGAACAATATGGCAAAGGAGTTTGCGTATATTGTTCAGTGAGATACAGGTCTGGAGATAAGATATGGATGAGCACTAGAGGATTTGATGGTGAAAATTTAGATCCCGCACATCCAAGATATCATAACGGAAGGACTATACGTATGCGTTGTAACCTCAGCTTGTATGGTTCAACGCGCTGATTTGTATATCCGTGACGTATGCGTGGGGCATTGCTCAAGGACTCATGGAATAGTTTCATTTGACGAATCAGGCGTAAGACCTAAGGAGTCCCGCGATATGGAGTATACTCGTTGTGCACTGGGGCAGCATGCCGAATTAAATTGTTTAATCTAGTAATATTCAACAATTCTACAGAAATACGTGCATATTTGTATTTAAGTATTAAATACAACAATTAGTCAATAATTGTTATTTACTAATTGTATAATGACACGTAGCGTATTGTGGATTCTCAGTTGAGTTTACCAAAGTATAAAATTTGATGGGACCTACCAGAGAGTAAACTTAGTAACCATATATAAGGAGCAAAATAGTCATTTCTTAGTTTGATTATTTAATAGTTAAACAATCAAAATATTTTTCTTTTTATATTATATAATATTTAGTATATTATTATATTATATATATATAAGCAAAAAGAAAGAGGAAGAAGAGAAGCAAGAATTTGGCCAAACAGCCGAGAAAGAAAAAAGAGAAGAAATGGAGAGAAAGAAAAGGAAGAAAGAAAAAAGAAGAAAAATGAAATTATTTCATTTTTTTTTATGCTTCCGATTGGAGCAATTATGAATTGCTTCAAACTCTCTATTTTTTGTCCTTTTGGAGAAAATGATGTAAATTCACGATGTAAATTCACTCCCGACTATTTTGGGGATTAAGAGTTAATCCCAGGCTGAATATAGAGCTGTTGTTCTAGCTCACCAAGCCCACCAAGTTGGTGACTATAACTGCACACGAATTGGTCTCTATGCGAACTTCAAAAAAAACGTGTATAATGTTACACGTTATGGTGAGTTCTCTATAACCTTTCTAATATATTAATATGATTAATATATTTATTTATTGTATTTATTGTAAAAATGTATATCTCTGCCGCGGTAGGCAATAAACACAATTGCATATGCATATACTTACGTGCCTTAGATTCGCCAACACATGTCTCTTAGATCGTCAATAAATGAGACTTTCTCTCCCTCTCTGTACTTTTTTGAAGGGGAAAGTCTTCACTTTTGGTAAATTGTGTTCGTTTAAATGGACTTTACAATTAAGCATAACAATGTTTATAAAAAAAAGTTAAAAAGTAAAGAAAAGAGCAGATTCTCACTCACTTATAAACCTTTTGCTCCGACTCTCTAATAAAAAAAAAAAGGAGAGCAGAACCCTAAGGCTTCATTATTAAAAGTCACATCTTTAATTACTTTCATTTATTATATTTTTGTTATAAAATATTATTCAGTAATGTATTTGAGTGAGTTAATTACACTCGGTGAATTGAATTTCGGTTTATATTGATCAAATCACTATAATCTTATTTTTATCATGTTTTCTTACTTTATGATCTTGAATGAATTTGAGAGTATAAAAAATTTAATACAAATTAAATAGTGATAATTTTAGTCTGGTCTTAATCACTGTTTTAAAAATTAAATAAATTTAATTTATAAACTTAAAATTTTTTAAATTTTAGAATCAACATTTTAATATCGTCTATGAGAATGAAATGAAAGTCGTGAAAGATAAGCTTTCAAAGGCAGATAAAATGATCATCGGATCAATGATTGCATATGAAAAAAAAAAAAAGAAATTAACATAAAATCTCGACTAAATAAACCAACAATGGTCATTAGAGTTATAGAATAACAACGTAGCACACTAAGTTGAGACCACGCCTATCAGGTGAATTGAATTAGAAGAAGAGCTAAAGAGAACAAGTAAGAAAATAATGAGTTGAGAGAATTGCTTACAATAATGCTAAAAAAAAAAGTAATGAGTTGAGAGAGTTACCGACAATAATGCTAGAAAATTTTGGTAACAAATTTTTTTGACTTTTTCCATAATTATTTTATAGTCTCAGATAATACGTACGTGGAAATTGGGAGAAGAAGATGTGGGGCATATGGCCCCTTCTTTAATTAATTAATTATAAAAGAAAATTAATATAACAAAAAGCTCAAATGGTAGTGTATTGGAATAAATTAGGATGGCAAATCCATCCTTCCTTATTAAGTTGTTGGTTTTCATATCTGTCTGCTTCTCTTGTGTTGACTTGCAATACCACTGCCAACCTCTTCAATTGCCTTTTCTTTTTATTATTTAAAAATAACAAGGAGAAAGAACAGTAAATATCTTGGAAGCTAAGGGTATGTGGATTTTTTTTTTCTTTTATCATCTAATTATTACAAACAATTTGAGCAGTTTATTTATGTGGATACCAAATTACCAATACCATTCAAGATATTTATGAATTTAGGCTAGAAGAAAAGCAACAAACGCTAGCAAAATTACAATTTTTTTTGTGAAATGGCAAGGTCTCAGGCCATACATATCTGAGATGGTGGGAACCAAAACTTGAAGCACCCATCTTTTTGAAGTATCAGAATCACCTTAATTAGACGGATACAAATCTGCCCATTTGATGCAGCAGCCAGCAAGTGACAAAGATTTGAAAATTTCTCAGTTTTGAACAAAATCTCTAATGGGTCTTTAACTGTTTTCATCTCTTGGATCCTCTGTGATTACTTCTCTCCCCAAGTGTTTTCGTTCCAACAACATTCCCAGCAACACCGTCACTTATAGCTAAGGAGCAAGCACAGAGATTGTGATGGATCCCAAATTAGTTGCTCTATAACCATCATACATCCGTAAATTTACTATAATTTGTATAATTTCTCCCTTTGTTCAGTGGAAAAAAAAAAAACAAAAGATGAAATTCACTGCAGAATAACTGACGTCTTGATCACTAGTTATCAAATATAAATATGCGGGTGAGTAATAAATTTTAACTATAAAATAAAAATATTTTAATCATTTTACTTCTTTAAAAATAGGGTAAATGACTGCAGGACTCTTTTATTTGATCTTTAGACATTTTTTAATTTCAAAACTATTTAAAAAAACTCATTTTTGTCCGTGTTTTATACCTTAAATATACTTAAAATTAACTGTTGACATTAAAAAAAAATTAAGTCATTTTGAAATTAGAAAAATGTTTAAGATACTAGAATTAAATTAAGAGAGTCTAACAATTATTTATTTATGCATGGTACATTAAAAAGAATCTCGGGTAATAAATGGTTGTTTCTTTTCAATTCAGATGAGGTTTAGTGTTAAAATTACAGCAATTCAATCTCAAATATATTCTAAAACCAACATTTTCACACGGTATGTAATGGGGAAGAGAAAACTTGAAAAATGACAACAAAAGCAAAATACAAAACAAATTTGACAAGTATTAAAATGGTCAATATAGCTAGGCTTACGAGGCTGGAATATGAGAATATTTTTATATTCCCACTTGTAATTATGTTAACTATAACAACGAATTAATTTTTGTTTTGTTTATTATCAGAAATGAGGTCACTTTTCATATGTTAAAGTAATTGAATATGTGAAAATGGGAAGTAACCTTCGCCCCTTATCCCTCCTGAATCTTAGAGTAGTTATTACTTTCTCTCCTGAATCTCAATCTCAGGTTGGTAATTATTAGAGAAGAAAGTGATAATAATTAAATAATTAAGAGAGTAACTAACAATTTTTTATAAAAAAAATTAGAAAAATTTTTTCATAAAAATTAAAGCAAAAAAAAAAAGAAAAATCTTTAAAGTAGGATTGATAATAAAGTAGATCAGGTTGAAAATGAAAAATAATTTTTCATATTCGAATGAATTAAAAATTTTCATACTCAAATTAAATAGTATGAATTTAGAGATAAAAATTCTTTAAATAAGAATGAGATTTTCGCAAATATCTCATATTTAAATTTATTTATTTTTTATATTTTAAAAAATTATAATAATACACTTTAATTAAAATATTTTTTAATTCAAAATTTTAATGCGAGTTTGATGTGATAACCCATCCTCATATCCACCTAGATATAATTAAGAAATATAACTTATCCTTATACTTATTTTAAAACTCAAAAAATTATAAAAACTCATTTGATTTATTTCATATTCGAGTTAGTGTCCACGAGCGCTCCAAATTCATATGAAATTTTGCTAGGCTACCACTCATATGAAATTTCATACTTACAAAAGTTTATACAAATTTTATATCACCTTAAATCTTATTTTTTGTTAAAATAAAATATATATAAAATTTAAATCTCACTAAAAAAAATTAACTGAACTAAAATAAATTGTCACGTAAACAATTTCTCAGCGTAAACAATTTTGTGTGAACAATATTACATAAACAGTTTCGCATAAAAAGTTTTTTATTTTTTATTTTCGTCTCTTTCTTTTTGTCCACGTGTACTTTACCTCAGGTTCAATTCCTTCTTAATTTCTAACTGAAAATCAAATTGGACTTTTATTTTGATTCACCAAATTCTACCGATAATAATGACAGGAATCCAAGCAATTGGTATCACCCTGCAAATCAGGCAAACAACGGTGACCACAATCCACAACTGCAACTTGTCCCTTCTCAGCTACTAAAATAAATAAATAAATAAATAAAATCTTGTGTCCTTCAACATAATGTCTTTTCACATGCATACTTGTCAACCAAAATAATATATACACTTGGATGGTTGATATTATAAGTATGTAAATTAGATCTCTCTTTCTTGTTTCTCTTGACTTCTGCTTTGGATCTAACGGAGTCAATAGACCAATGTATAACCTACTCACCTTAATATTCCAACTCTGATACAACTTTTTCCTTATTTTGTTTTTCTTGGCATTGAAGTGATACAACTTGGAATGATAGGATGTAATTTAGAGGTCCTCCATGGGATAAGGTATACAAAAATTAACTCTAAATGATAATTCTAGACACTGCTCTTATCATTAACAAACGGATAAAACCACAAAATGGAGATCAATACGGCTTCCTCGCCAAAAATAATAACAAAAATATGGTCGTTTTCATCACTAGAGCTTGTACATGTCCGTGTCACCCTCACCTACGTCTAGAAATGATGGCAAGGCCTTTCTTTTGTTACATCCATATATACGTACACATAAATACATACAAATCTATACCAAGTATTAGAAAAAGAACATATATATAGCAATAGAATGAGCCTCAAGTGATCACCTACCAATCTACGCCAAAAGTTTAGCTTGTTCTAAACATCTTTTATTGTAGCTCATCAGCTAAGAATGGATGGGGGAGGAGGAGCACATCACCCAGGATTCCGGTTCAGTCCGCTTTTGATCGGCATGTTCGGTATCATTGCCGGTACCATGATGGTTGCAACTTACCACCTCATAACCCTTGGCTGCTGCGGTAATCGACGAGCACAACAAAACCAACAAAATGTGAATCAAGATGTTCAAAGAAATTACGAACAAGGGCATGGCACCAGAAGCAGCTCCGTAATGAGACTGATTCCTGTTTCTAGATACAGCAAAGAGTGCAATGAAGGAACATGTGCTGTGTGTTTGTGTGAGTTCAAGGAAGGTGAGCAAATTAGAGTATTGCCCGAATGCTTGCACTTGTTTCATGTGCCTTGCATTGATATGTGGCTTAGTTCACATTCTAATTGCCCACTATGCCGTGCCAACGCTGTGCCGCCTCCGCACCTGGCCTTGTCTCTGCCGGATTCCGTTGGTGTCCCGCCGCCCCAATTCCATAGGTTACCAGACTTGGGAGGATGATTATGTTTTCCAATGATGTAAGGATGGCTTTAGTTTCAAGTTTGCAAGTTTTTGTTGATGTAAATGAGAGTTTAGAGTAGCTTAGAAATTACTCTAGAAAGGGGGGTTATGGTGAAAATGTGAATGTAAAAGGTATGTTGTATGTACCATGGATTATGTAGATAAAATGAAAGAGAGGAAATTTATATTAATCCTTTTAACCACCATTATCGTTTCTTAATCTTCTTTAAAATCTCTTCATTTGTACAGATGGCCCAGAAGAACATAATAAACGTTCTTGTTAACTTGATCAAATCTCATTATGTTTTAGACCTTTTTAAATTCTTAGTTTGACACATAATTGAATCTTAATGTATAAATTGGAGGGTCTCAAAACGATGTGTTTTGCACTCTTTTTAATTATTTTTTTTTCTAAAAATGCAAAACAACTTCATTTTACAACCCCCAAAATGGTGCATTTTGCACCCTTTTTATTTTTATTTTTTTTCTAGGTACAAAATGGCATCATTTTGGGGTCCTAAAACGGTGCATTTTGCACTATTTTCTTTTGTTCAATTTTAGGTGCAATCTTAGTTTGATTTAGGACCCTCTTATTCCGAATCTTAAAATTTGTTCAATTTTTAGAAAATGGCATATTTTAATCTTTGTTCAATTTTTAGTTTTCATCTATGAAATAATTTATTCCGAATTTTAAGTTATTGTAATTGTAGTGCTAAGAAAAAAACAAAAGATTAAGGGGGAAAAAAAAAAGAAATTCTACTATTTTTAAATTGAGATAGAAACTAAATTTCATGGAGAAATCAAAATTTTCATGGCTTCTTCATATTAATTAACTCCATATTACCTTAAACATTTTTGCTACTATTATGTATACCATACCATTGCATGAAATTATGAAATCTAAATTATCAAGATATGACCCAAAAAAAAGTATCAATCTTAGTATACAAAAGCTGTTGATATATTGAAACACTGGTTCCAAAAATGCAAAAGCTCTTGGTGGATAAGAAATGGTGGTCACAAAAAATTACATATGTATCTTTACTTTGTTTAATTTGTGCACCATGAGTGTTTCTAAGTTCCTCCTTTATGTTATCACTAATAAATCACTTAGTTAAAGAAGCATAAGAAAGAGTGAACTTAATTTATGATTTTCTCTGTATTGTCAAAGGGGTTAGTGAATTATAATTATGCATTTGAATATTATTTATTAAAAAAACCAGTTTTGGAATTAAATGGGTTTTTAAAAATTTTAATAATACATTTAAAATGTAAGGTTGGGTGAGACAAAATTTTGTTCACAAAATATATGAACAAGGTGTCCTATTATTTAATTTTATTGTGTTAAACCTTATACTATAATATGAGACAGAGTTTCTACACCGTATTGGGCTGATACATCAGAATCTTACAGTTTCGGCCCAAAATGTATCCCTACTTGCATGGCCCATGCGTAACTCACAACAGAGGAAGAATAACAATTAACGAAAGACCGTTGAAATTCTTGTCTTACTATAATTTTCTCGGGAAAATTGTTTTAGAATCTCAGTAACAAACGTACCCATCATGATGCAACGTTTGCTTTGTCGCTAGCTTCCCCCATTTCCCCTTCAAGGCTTCAATTATTGCTTTCCCAAATTCCCCCCACAACCCCACCGCCACCACAACAACCACCACCAATCAATCTATATTCTCTCATTTCCTTTCTGATTCATCAATTTTCGGATGGAAAACGCTCCTGCCGTTCTCAGAGAACCACCACCGTTCCCTGCGTCGCCTCGGAATATCGATTTATCCCCTCTCGAATTCATTCTCGCCCTTATAGCCGTCATCACAATCCCCGCCTTGATTTACGCCCTCTTCTTCGCCGTAAAATGCCCTCCGTGGCCTTTCAGGCGACGCGACGAGGACGACGAAGTTGATTATCAGAGATCCAGAAGACCAAGTACTGATCCCGAAAGTAGTGCCAAAACGAACGATGCGGATACAGTTTCGGGTCTAAAGTATAAAAAAGAAGCTCACGTTAAAGATATTGGGAGCGAGTGTCCCGTTTGCTTGTCTGTGTTTGCTGATGGGGAGGAGGTTAAGCAATTAAGGGCTTGCAAGCACTCTTTTCACGCTCCATGTATCGACAAGTGGTTGAAGTCTCAAGCTAATTGCCCGATTTGTCGTGCTTCAGTTCCCGTTAAGCGCCCTACTACTGGTGGTAATAATAGTAATAGTAGGGCGCCGGCTCAACATGATGATCTTCATCAAGGTTTGCCTGATTCTTCCAGTTTGGTCTGACACTATAATGTTCCCAGTTTATTTGACTTCGATTTAGTTAATGTTCAAATTTTGTTCCTTTTCTGTTTTCTGGGTATTTTCCGAAGATAAGAATTGCCAATGAGAGGAAATACAAACATTTCTTTGCTTAGAAGTTACAATTCTTACCTTGAAGGTAGAAAAAAAGGTTAAATTCCCTTGTCAAATAAATCTCTTATGTGAGAATCCAAACACTTAGAAGGTTAGATATGGATCTTCTTTCTGGGTCTGTTTAAACTCTATTCAACCGAGAACACAATGACTTCCATGTCCATTGGCCCTTGCTTCTTGATTTAGTTGGGTATAACACAAGAAACCCACGTCCCAAAAGTGTCATACTCATTAGGGTTTCTGAATCTGACAACTCACCGTACTCATTTATTAATGTTGTTATATTATATAGTTGATTCATCAGCACATGCACTAGGTAACAGGTGTTTGGTTTTGCTAACAACTTCAGCAGTGAGAAATGGGTAAAACAACAGTACTGCATTTGTTTGTTTGTTTATGAAGTATTGAATGATGGTTACTTCACAGGTCAAACAGTTGCTATGGCCCCATCTCGAGGCGCCATTCACGGCCAAGTGGCCGTAATATTAGGTGGGAAGTGAACCCACAGCCGCAGAGAAAGCTCTAGTTCTAACTTTCTGTGCCTACCTATTTTATTGTAGTGCCATAGCCTAATATTTTTCAAAGAAATGATTATTTCTAAAAGATATGTTTTTGCAGATCGTGACTCCATGGGCTAATAATGAGAAAGTTTGACGACATTGTCAAATGTCAATAATTACTCTTCCTGGTTTGATGGGCAGTGCTTGTCAATTAGTTGACAGCATATGCTTTTCTTTTGTTTTTACTTCCCTTTTTTAATTATTTTATAAGTACTTTTCCCGGCATTTTGCTCTTCGGTTCCATGGCCAACTTAAACACCATGAGCATAGTAAAATGACTAAAGTAGCCGGTAATAACTAAGTAATACTTCAGCTAAGCCTGTGGTTTGATTTAATTTTTGGGTAAAGTTTGCAAGAATCATGTTGCATTCCTAAATCACTATGTACACGATTCAATCATATTGAAGGATTACCTGAATGAATATCTTCAAAATCATTCTATAATTAAATTCGGCTATGACTAGATATACACAATTTATGTCAAAATCATTAGCCACATATAGATAATTATAAATAATTGATATGGGACAATGCCTCTTTACAATTATGAACTTTGACTCTCTTAAGATGAAGAAAATTTTATGAGTTGTTAAAAGTAAATTTAGGAGAGCCTAGTAGATATCATTATATTTTGATTTACATAATGTGGCTGTTATTTCTTGTTGTGTCGATATCATATTACAAGCAGAGATCTACGACAGACTTATTCATGTAATTTCAAGGAATTCAAGGTACCATCTACACACAAATAGTACCCAATGTACTAAATATAATTATTAAGATAAAATATAATACAGAACCAAGTGATATCTTACAAATTCTCATTAAGGAGTTAGTTCAAAGTTAAAATAATTAAATATTTGTGAGATTTAAGTAGAACATATTTAAAAATGGGTCTTTTTTGAGAAATTGAGAGGTTAAATAGTGTAACTCTTACACATTTGCTAAAATAATTTAATGATAAAAAATTTGCAATGCATTCTTATATTTTCCCCTCCCTTGCATCTAAAAAAAAATATAATACCACTCTTGCTAAATTAAATTAATATAAATTCTTTTGTTATGTCGAGATGAAATCTGTGCATCCTAATTAACTTCTTCTAATGATAAAGTTTTGCCAAATATAATTCTGAAACTTGGTAATTTAGACTTATCTTTATATTTATTTTGCATTAGAATTTAGACCATTTGCATAGGGCGCGGAGCCAGGCTTGAAATTATTGGAGGGCCAAATTGCCACAATTGAAAAATTATAAATGTGAAAATATATATTTTAGATAATTAAAGTGGTAATATTTCAAACTTGCAAAAGTTAAAGTATGAAAATGAATATTTAAGGGCTAAAATGAGAAACTCCCTTTTCGGTTTCAATTATTTTTCCTTTTTTACTTATACCGGCTACAATGCGGATATTTGTTGAGTACTGTTGGTTTTTTTTAATACAAGTATTACAATTTGTTGCGTACCGTTGTTTTATATATATAAATATTATATTTCTAATTAAATTTTCAAATCACTTTTTTTTATAAGTATTATATCTCAAATTTTAATTAATTAAAATTTTAAAATCAATCTCTCAATTATTTCTTGAGTTCGAACTATTAACTTAAGTCAATGTTGTACAAACTTTACCATTCAAACAAGCAAATTTTAAAGTTAAAATATGAATATATATAGCATAAAAGACTAGAATAATGAAAACTGCTTAAACAACTTCTTTTTTTTTATACTTGGTGGGCTAAGTTTGCAAGGGGGTAATATGGGTCACGATTTGTAAATGATAATGAAAAATAACCGAAATCAAATATAGATCTATAAATAATTAAACAAATTGAAATAGTATTTGAAGACCCTAATTTATCAATTTGTTACTGTTGACTCAAAATTTGGATAATTTCATATTAACGAGTTAAATTTATTTTTTTTAAAAGCAACAATTGAGAAAGCGATTGAACTTCGAGAACTGAGCTACACTGGTTCGCTATAAAGATGTTGAATTTCTTAAGAATCTTGCAACTAAAAAATAGTTAGACTATATCGAAAGTTTTTCATAGCACTCCAATATATAAATAATAAAATATCAAAAAAAAAGTAAAAAGAATATAAAGATAAAAGAGTGATAAAGAGAGAGAGAGAGTGAGTGAAACTGTTGAATATTTTGAGCACTAGTAAAATTTATTCATAATAAGAATCCTTTTTTAACTCAACAGTTTGGTGATGCGAGTTTAATTAATAGTCATAAAATATCGTTAAAATTAAAAAGTATACAAAATTTTTTTTTTTAAACTCGTTTATTATAATTTTACAAAAATAAGAGCATATATTTCTTACCCATACAGAACTCCTACAGAAAATTATAAGAGCTATATTTGTGAAGAAGATCTTAAATCCCGTGATTTTTTGTGGCAAGTCCATTCATATCATATGTGATCAGGGTAGTCGACTTGACCGAGGAGGGCACCTAATGTCAAGGAGTCCTATTAATGAATAGATAATTATAAGTCAATTTGATGATATCTCTTCACTTGTTAAGGGTCCGTCTATACTAAAGTTTTATGGATCAAATTAGATGGATTAGATTTTGTAATAATTAGGCTTTTAAGTTGAAATCTAAGAAAAATAATTACTATTCATATTATTAAATTAGACAAATTCAAATAAGACACAAATTTATTTAGAATTTATATAAGTTTTGAATTCTAAAAATATACAATTTATTTTTTTGTAACGACTAAACTATAAAATATAAAGAAATAAACAATTAATATTTACAAAAAATACAAATATAATATAATATAATAACTTAATTTGTGGATAGATTTTTTTTTATTTTGCAATTTGATTAAATGAATTTTAGTCTTGATTAATTATTTTGTGATGGATTTATTGCATATTATTAAGGAGTTAATTTGTGGGTGATTTTTTTGTTGCAACGTGCATAAATGTATTTTACTTGAATTATTTATTTTTAATAGAATATATATTATGTATCATTAATAATTTATTTTTTAATTTAAGTTAATTATATCATCGAATCGAATTTGTCAATTTGGGTCAAATTTAGATCAAATTAAAATTTTTGCATCAAATAAAAATCAAACTTATCAATTTGTCTAATTCATTAGAAAAAAATGAATATGAATTTGAATTTCGAACTATAAGGTATACAAATTTGTTATATCTTATATATAGATTTAACAATAATTTGATTTGTTTTTTCATTTCACCACTCCTTCAATAATGATGTTAGTTCAACCATCCAAATTAAATCATACTGTTAATTTGTATGAATAAATTTATATATAAATTAATTTAATAGTACTAAATTTACATAGTTAAAATATTCTGTATCTCAACAAATATGTTATCAATTAATAGCTACTATTTATTAAGTAGTTATTAAATTTTTAACTCTCACGAATGTGATAATTGTATTATACTTACTAATATTAAACATATTAGATGATAAATTAATTAAAATATAAATTTTATATTTGAATTATATAAATATAACATATATAATTATAAAAAATAAGCAATATTACTCACATTTTAGTAAGTGTCATTGACCGTGATGTACCATAAATGAACCATTAGTCATCACGTGTATTGAAAACCCGACATTAACAGAAAAGTAATGCGTTGATTTTTTTTTTGAAGTTTTCTTTAAATTTATAATATTATAATATAAATTTATTTATATATATTATACAATTATCGAAACATTTTATAAAAATTAGATAAATTTATTATGGCCGTCCAAATTTACTTTTTTTAATAACAGAGATACAAAAAAAATTTAAAATGAAGACTATCTTTATATGAGAAAAATGGATAGATTCGAATTTCACAAGATTTTATAATTTCATAAAAAAAGTGAAAAAAAGTAAAAAAAAAACCTTACATTACCGCATTGGGATATTAACACTATCACCCTCTGAGATTAAATAAATTATATTTTAATAGTAATTTTAGTTTATTATACTACCTTTTACTTTATTTAATTAAAAAAAATTAAAATATTTTTACTTATTAAAATTATTTTAATCATTTATACGATAAAATTATTAAAATGTTTTTATATTTTTAATTAAATAAAAGGGTACTATTATAATTAACTGAAATTATCATTAAATGTGTAATTTGTGCCTCCCTCAGGAGGTGACAGTGTTAATACCCCCACGGTGGCCGCGTTTATTCAACTTTGGTTGTTGCATGTGCCCGACTTGATTGAGTTGATTCCTTCCAATCCACTATCGACAAAAAGAGAATTTTCAAATAATTAAAATAAATACACCATGGCCCACTCAAAGCTTATCTAAGACCCAAACCCACATTCTGTTTTTAGCCCATTCTTACAACCATTTCTCTCACCTCATCTCATTTGTAGCTTCCAAATCACTCGGATCGCCAGCTCATCACTCCATCACCGTCAATAACTCTCAAATCCAACGGGTCTAAACCCGCCATTCCGAAACTCAAGGTCGTCTCCCATTTCTCACCAGGCCGTATAAGTTTTACCACCGAAGCCTCGCATCTCGCTCACACTAATTTCCATTTCCCAAGTCCAAATTGTTTCTTTTTTCTCGTTTGTTTTTCGAGATTTTTTTTTTTGTTTTCCTAATTCTTTTTTGACTGGTATTATGGAGATTGGAGGAAAGGTGAAGAAAGGAGCAGGAGGAAGGAGAGGAGGCGGTCCGAAGAAGAAGCCAGTTTCCCGGTCCGTGAAAGCCGGTCTACAGTTCCCGGTCGGTCGGATCGGTCGCTATTTGAAGAAGGGGCGCTACTCTGAGCGCGTAGGAACTGGCGCTCCAGTTTACCTCGCCGCTGTACTTGAGTATCTTGCTGCCGAGGTAATTATTCTCAGCTCTAGCTCTTATTTTTTCGTAATATTATAAAAAACAAATTTACATTATTAAGTTAGTTTCGAGAAAATATGTGAGATATTTGTGAAGTTGTTTTAGAATTTTAATTGGTAATTGTTTAGGGTTTTGTTTATATAAGGAGGAAATGATAGTTCTTGGATCTTCGGGGCATTTTGAAGCTGATAATAATTTCTTTGCTAATATGTAGCCTGATTATTTGGAAACTGACTGCTGCTAAAATGCTGATTTTTTCATTAAAAAAAAATCCAAAGCTATTTGTTTATGCCTATGATTTTGATTAGATCTTGTTGTTTCTGTAAGTTTATCAAGATTCTAGTTAAATTTATTTAAGGAATTGGATAAGAAGCTGAGACCTGCCTGATTTATGATTTTCATATTTCTAACAAGGATACAAGTAACTGTTAAAAATTTTGTGTCAAACTTGTTTACATAAATTTTAGATTGCGCCCAATTTCTCAAAATTGCTTTTTAATAATGAATCAGAATGTCCTCTTGACATTTTGGATATTATATCTTCAAATGTAACATGCATTGTGGCTTCAGTTGAATTTATGTGATCTTTTTGCTAATCATTTGGTGGGTTTGAATATGTTTAGGTTCTTGAGCTGGCTGGTAATGCAGCGAGGGACAACAAGAAGAACAGGATCATCCCAAGGCATGTTCTGTTGGCAGTAAGGAATGATGAGGAACTTGGTAAGCTGCTTGCTGGTGTGACAATTGCCCATGGTGGAGTGTTGCCCAACATCAATCCAGTTCTTCTGCCAAAAAAATCTGAGAAGACAGCTGCCAAAGAAACCAAGTCTCCATCCAAGGTCACCAAGTCTCCAAAAAAGGCTTAGTTTTAGTCTTTTATTTTTTTAACTGTGTGTATGTAACTCCCTTGATGCATTTGGCTCGTAGGAAAGCTTCATGTACCTAGGAATTAGGAAACATGGTACTGTTTCTATTATCTGTCTCTGTGTAGAACTTTCTTTGTTCTGAATTAAATCTTTGTTCCGAATTAATGAGATGATAGTAGCGGTTCTGAGATTTCATTTGTTGCAGCTGTCATTTGATCTGTTGTTGGTGTTCAAGAAACAGCGTCAAGATTTTACTTGGCCTATGCTATGCAAATATGTGACTTTTTTAGGATGCTAATATGGTGGTACTGTTCTGATTGGGATTTGGATTTGGTGGCAAAACACTTGCAACAGTTAGTTGATGTTGATTTTAATACTTTAAACTGGTAAAATCACGTCTTTGGAGCACTTTGCCATTGACTTACTGTATTTTTCCTTTTACTGTCTCCATAATCACGGATTTGTAAGGTTATATATACTTTACTTTTTAAGTTTTATATTTACAATTAAGTTAAGGTTTAAATTCTCGAATTGGAGTTTTCAACTTTTGTTTAGAATTTCAAATTTTATATCAAACGTTTCGTAGATGCACATATGCAAAATATCCAAGTATGAAAAAATGAAATATAATTTACTAAAGTAACTGTTAGGCCAATAGGAAGGCTTAGGATGTGGCCTTCGGCTATTTACTCTCGAGGAGAGCTGGAAGCAGGATTCATGTTAACTTAACAATACCTTCTACAACTTAATTGTTTGAGAAAGTGTACTATATATTATGTAGACAGTTGTATAAAAAACATCTGCTACTGCAACTATGGAGTACTGTAGTGAAACAATATGAGATATTTACAAGTGTTATAATTTAATTTGTGAAAAAATTAACTAAAAATTATTGAATGAATACATGAGGATTGAAAATGAATTTAAAAGAGGGCGAAAGACGCAATTGGTGGTGTTAAGTGTGAGTGCCGCAACGCCCAAAATAACACCTGGGCGTTGTGTTGTCCAAGCAAAAATGCCCAGTGTCAGAAGAGATTTTTTATTTTGATTCGGCCTATTTTTACTTCCACTTATTTTTAGACTTCCTAATTTTACATATTTTAAAATAAACCTTGGTCATCTTAAAATTTATATAAAAATTTTCTATTAACTTGTAAAAATAATTTAAGTGATCTTAGTGAAAAGACAATAAATTTTTGTGATTAGAGTAAAATTTTTGTAATCAAATATACTTTAAAATTTTTATTATAAAAAAATTCTTTAATTACAAGAGAATGATTATTTTATAAAATTTTATATTTTTTTATAAAAATTATATTTTGTAAGTATTTTAAAATTTAATAATAAAAATATAATCTTAATCTGCAATAAACGTAAATAAGTTGATCTTCTTTTTTTCTTTAATTTATTAATTATATGTTCTACGTTATATTATATTACTTGTTTGTGCTTCCACTTTAACACAATAAATAAGTTTAAGCTTCCGTTGTCATAAAATTTGAGTTGTTTGTAAAGGGAGTCAATTGTTATCATATTGGACGAACTATTTACTTTTTTTTTTTTTTATGTTTATGTAAGTTTAGTTGTACTAATTTCTCTATTACATCTTAAAGAAGCAGGAGCAATGAGAGAGATTGTATAAAGATCAAACTAATGATTCAATACTCTGGCTAATTGCCTTTCTAGATCTTATTGCTTCCTCATTCTCTTCTAGTTGCAAAACTAAAGCTAGCATTCCATTAAAACAATCACTCAGCCGACGCTTTTACGAGTTACATTTCTGTCATAACAATTTTCCAAAACCCACTTTCACCCTTTATTTTCTTGAAACAAAAAACAATCTAATGAACTTGAACATCCCAATCCCCTCGTTCGAAATTCAATTGGAGCTATTTCCCAATACCCAACAACCATAAGCAATTCGCTATCACTTTCACACGCAACCGCGATTTACAGAAACACATTCTCACCAATCCCACATAAGAAAATGGAAACAAAAACAAGAATGCATACATGTTTTTGGAAAATAAAGATTCCATTAATCTGTTCACAAAAACAATTACATCTACTTGGGGGGCAAAAAGAGAAAAAAACGAAAACCCATTTTGACACGGAACAAAGAAAATGAACCAGATCAAGAACTGGTAAACTTGGTGACGGCTTTGGTCCCCTCAGATACTGCGTGCTTGGCCAATTCACCGGGCAAGACCAATCTCACGGCGGTCTGGATCTCCCTCGACGTTATGGTGGGCTTCTTGTTATATCTAGCAAGGCGAGAGGATTCCTGGGCCAACTTCTCAAAAATGTCGTTGATGAAACTGTTCATGATGCCCATGGCCTTGCTGGAGATTCCGATGTCCGGGTGGACCTGCTTGAGGACCTTGAAAATGTAGATCTTGTAGGTCTCGGTGCTCTTCTTATGCTTCTTCCTCTTCTTATCGCCGCCTTCTTTGGATACCTTTTTCTCGGCTTTCGGCCTCTTCTCCGCGGCTGCTGGTGCTTTCTCGGCTACCGGCTTTTTCTCGGCTGGCTTCTTCTCGGCTTTGGGCGCCATTGTTAGACGAAGAAAAATTGGACGGAGAGGCGAGTTATAATTTCGACAGAATACGAACGAGTGAAATGAAGAGTTTGGTGCTGAGAAATGGAGGCGAGGGAGAGTTTATATAGAGAAATGAGATAACTTATTATTGGTTGATTGGTTCTTAACGCGGATCGCAGACGTGGCTCTTGTTAAACCGTGGGATTCTGAATAGCATAAAGAAGGGATCTATGGGCGGTTAAGATCTGTAGTTTTATGGTTTCGATGTGGTCTTCTTAATAAAAAGATATATAAATTAAGGATAAATTATATAATTTAAACCAAAAGGGAAAAAGCGGATTACAAGAACTAATTTTCCACTCTCCAAGCAAATCGAGATGACTGGATTTAAGATTTTTCCGTAGAGAAACAGCCAAATATCATTAGAGCAAATGTGCACGAGAATGATGTTCGACAAAAGTTTGGGAAAATAAAAAATTTTAAAGGAAAAGGATCTTTAAAACCCCAAAGGATTAAGTATTAAAGATAGATTTTAACAGAAAATTTGTAAATATTTAACTAATTAAATTTTTTTATATTTTTATTTATGTATGTAATTAAAAATTTATTAATATATTATTTTTAATTAAACCATTTTAAAAAAAATATTAACCGACGTTAATTGAAATTAATCAATCATTTACCACTTTAATTTACCGTTAATCTTTGTTGACAAGAGTTTCATAAAATTTTTATTTTTTTCAATTAAAAGGAGCGATTTTTTTTTACATGTTTTACTGTTTATTTTAACAAATTTTGTTACTTGACATAAGTATAAATAAAATAAAAAAATTAAACTTTAAAAGGGTTTTTTATATATATATATACAAATATCTTATATTACAGTGATCAATTATAAAAATACACATTTTAAATTATAACCACCTTTAATAATTAAAGAAAATAAAACTCTTTAATCCTTCAAATTTTAACTTCTAATTTAAAGCCAAGAGTACACAGACACTATTACTCGACCAATAAAACTAGGTGCTAAAACTTTAAAATTTTACAAGTTCATTTTTTAAACTTTAGAAATTTAAATGTACTTTTTCCCAATTTAAAATCCATATAAATTTTCAGATTCAAAACATAATTATAATTGCATATGCCTCGTCATTCCGAGATTCATAATACAAAATTTTTTTTATTGAAATCGATTGATTTGGACCATGCCAAGAATCCTATAAGATAAATCACTAAAAAATGATCTTTCTTTATTTAGATAAATAATGTCATGCATCCACAAATATCATATATGTGCTATCCCCCTGGGAACAACAAATGCAATGAACAATTTGCCAAAATAATACCCAGATTGGCACCTGCTATTCATTCTTCCCAACGAGCAAGTAAAAAAAATGCGAGAGCGAGAGAGAGAGAGAGAGAGAAATATTACTAATATGATTGAGCAACCAGTATACATCCCTTGAAAAAATTAATAACCATTCAACGGGAAGGAAGAATAAGCGTGTAATCTAATGAGAACGTAGGCACTCTAAGCATCGAAGTTTGGGGTTCCGATACCACCGCACAGTAGGCATGTAGCTATTTACCCCAATAGACCAAATGGACGTGAATAAAATTTACAAAGTACATGACTTGACTGATGCACATATTTATTCCACAAAGAAATTTGGGAGACTCCTTGGGCATAATCATGTCTCATCATACAAAACTAGTATTTTCCACGCCATCAAACAAGTATTTAAAACTCAAACATGAAAAATTATAAAAAAGACAACAGAACTGCTCCAGCATTTGTCTGTATACTGTTGATTGTTGGCTCAATCTTTACTCAGCAATGAAGACACCAAAGGGCAGCTCTCCATTTTTTCAATGTTCAATCACTTGCTCGAACAAGAGGCAGAATCTTAAACTAAAACCTGCCCAATTCGGAGGGGAACACAGAAAAACCAAATATATTTTAGAACATCATTTCAATGTACATTCAGTTTGACAAGAAAAAGTGATACATACAACAATTAATACATAACTGGGAGAAAAGATCTCCATCCAATGCCCATTGATTCACGTTACATTTGAAAATTGAAACACCCAGTGTTCAGAAGCACTAGCAGAATATGTAAGAAAGTTTTTCGAGAGAGCGATTACAAGGCAATTGTTAGACATTTTATGTTATTTGTATATGATTTATATATTAGACATATGATACTAATATAAAAAATATCCATCACAAGTTCTTTATAAATTAAACAATGTTTACAAACCATTAATGAAAAAAAATATTTCATTATGTAAGACTATAGTTTTCTTACTTCTCATAATGGATAATTTATTTTAATCATTGACGTTGAGACTTCAAGTAGAAAAAATAGTGTATATGATACATTGAATTGGACTAATGTGAATTTTAATCTAGTTAACTAAATGTCATTGATCTTAATTCATAAAAAAAATAATAAGCTTGATTAACCTTAATCAAGCAAGTAATGAACTTACATTTATGTATTGTATCTTTTAAATTATCACGGAGTGAGATCCATATAAACGGTCAAACTCTGATGGCTTAGAAATACAATTTCATAAGTCGTAAGAACATGTACTTGTAAGATGAAATTTACTCAGTGATATTCACCTAAGTTTTTATAATACTTAATCATTTAAATTTGTGACCACAATTTATTCAATAAATTATTTATTGAATAATAATATTTATTAATAAATTTATTTATAAACATGTACATATTGAAAATTGATCATTAGAGCGTTCAGTAACTTGTGAGTAAATAAGTAATTAAAAAGACAAAACACTTTTCCTAAACCTAACTTAATTACAGATCAAACAGATGATCAATTAAGTGATTATTATTAGTCTACGACCAAGTCTTATTTAATTAAAATGAGTTTTTATTTATTTTACATAAGTTACTAGAATACATCCATCGGCTTTTAGTAGAATAATCTAAAGTTAACTTAAAAGATTTAGTGGATTATGAGATGACATGGACTGGACCTTTTAAGTTAAGGTTAGGATGTTCATGGGTCTCTCAGTCCTTTTACTAGCTCAAATCCTAATCAAATTCTATATCCCTACAAAAGATGCCTATATATAGAAAAGGTAGAGAGTAGTAAAATAACAATAATTCTTTTATGTATTTTATGTTAGCAAAAAAAAAATTAGGCTCCTCTTTTTCTTTCAGTCTATAGCATTGACTTGAGAGATCCATGTGCCTATATGCATAAGTTTAAAGATAGATGATAGTACAGAAGATTGTAGTCAATTAATTCAAAATTTATCAAATGAGAAATTGAGGTAATTCTTTAACCCTATACATATAACTATGAACAAAGCAATCTAACTTCCGCATAAATTAATTTTATTAAATAAAAATATTTTTTTTTCCAATAGCAATAACAAGAAACATTTGTTGAATGTCTCCTGCACTTTAAGCATTGTTTCCACCGATAAATTTCAAATGAGATTAAATTAACCCAATTGGTAACAATGAACAGAATTCCACAGTTTATGCATGGTTGACAAGGCATATAGGAGTAGAGGAAATCAACCTAATGTAAAACAAATTTCTTTTATTTAGTCTGTGTCCCCCGCAACTATCTTAGGCAACCAAAACAAGATCATGCATTAACCAAAACAAGATTATGTTTATATGAAAAAGTCCAAATAACACCAAATTATTTGAATAGTAAGAAATTTACAATAGCATCTCATAAAAGGCAGAAGCAGAATGCCAAAGTTGTTATCTCAATATGAAACTTTAAGGATATCTCAGGGCCAATGACTAACTTTATTTATCCATTTGCAAACTTAGCTCTCACCATTGGCAGATATCTCCATTGATGGATGATATTGCCAATGGCCAAGCATATCTTCGAATTTTATTAACCATTGCACTTTCCTTAGATCCTTCTATAAATAAGTTCTCAACTTGACCAAATACGAAGATTTCTTATTTAGGTTAAGCCTAACTCAAATATAGCTCATTGCTGCTGAAACACCATTATGGCAAAATAACACGTTAGAAAGTCCTTAATTGTTTCACCAAGGAATGAAATGCATTACTCCCTTAAAAATCATTAATGTAACAACTTAATTGGAGAAAGATATGCAATGCAACTTTCTCTTTCATTGATAACCATAAGATGGGAACCCCTTTCCTTATGCTAGTAATTCTAAAGGTGGGTAAAATTAACCGAAAACTGAAAAATTAAATCGAACCAAACCGGTCGGTTTGGTTTGATTTTCAAAGTGCAAAAAAACAATTGATTCTAATTGTTAAAAAAACCGAACAGTTCGGTTTGGTTCGATTATGCAAATAACCGAAAACCAATTTTTTATTTAAAAATTCCAAAAGTGACACGTCTCACGTTCTCATTAGTCAAAAAGAAATGCAACTATAGGTTTAACCACACCAAATTACATAAATATATATATATATATATTTGAAAATAGGGTAAAAATCCCTAATTTCTATTCAGTTTCATCACTTTTCTCCTTTCTGTTTCTCTCCTCTCTCTCCCCAACCTCACTCGTCGGTTTCAATCGCCGGTTCCGCCCACAGAACGCCGCGTCGTTGCCCTGCCATGTCGTTCCAACCACAGAACGCAGCGTTGCCTCTCGAGAACACCGCATCGCCTCCCCGAGAATGCAGCATATAGCCATCCATGTCTCAGCCGCCAGTTTCCAGCGCCTATCATGGTGACAATGTCACTAGTTTCCAGGCAGCCACCAATCACCAGCCCAGGTTTACCATTTCAACTTTACACTTAGCATTTGTGAGATGTGTGAAATATGAAAAGCTTTTAATTTTCAGTTTCTGATTTAATTTTTATTTAATAATTTTTAAATTATTATTAGTTTCACTTAGCATTTGTGAAACGTGAACTGTGAGCGTGATTTGTGTATAATGCTGTAATAAACGAGGGCTTGAGTAGCTTATGGTGTGGTGAATACTTATGGTGTTATGAGTAAATTTTACCGTGATTTGTGAAAAGTTTTGTGAATTTTTTTTTGCTTGAGTTGCTTAAAAGTTGAAAACTTAAGACTGAGCTTTTGTTTGAGACTGATAACTGGAAAAAAGCAGTTTGATTCGATTGGGTTATCTTAGTATATTTCGGTTTTTTTGAAGGAGAGCCAAAAAACCGTGGTTCGGTCTAGTATTGACCAAAACCACACCGAATCAAACCATGCCCATCCTTCTAAGTAATTCTACATACACTCACGACAAAATCCAAAATGCTGAGCTCAAACTGAAAGTGAACAAAAAAACAATGAGCCTTATCTGTCGCAAGTACCATCATAGATACAAAAACACAAATGATTCAGCACTGTCGTCAAGAATAGTACCCCTTGTCAAACACAACTAAAATATGACTAGTGCAAGAATCACTGACTGAGGTGTCAAAAGCATCAATTCCACACCCACAACCATAACAAACAAATTGCTATTAGGACCGTAAACATACATCACAACCACACCCAATTCCAACCTGACAATATCTAATCTTTTGTGAAACCATAATTATCAAATGTTGTTTCTTCATAGCATTATACTGACACGATTCCTCTCATCACTCAATAGCAAACAAAAGGATCATTGCCAAAGGATAAACAATTATAAACGGTATGAATAAATATGATTAACCAAATAATAGAAAGGGGTTTTCAAACAAACCTTGGAGAACCGGTGTTCAAATTCCGATGAAGAACCCGACCCACATTCGTATCCCCGCCGTCAATCAGCTCTCTCAATCCCAAATTCCCAACTTTTACCTCCTCCTCTTCTTCTTTCACCTTCTCATCAACACCGCCACGTGGCACTTTCCCCTGCAACCGCTCGAAATAATTCCCATAAATATACTCAGGGGTGTACCCGTTTTCCTCATCAAAAAGCATGATATGCCCGTGCCACTCCCAGACCCGATAATCCGAACCCGTTTCCTCGTGAAACCCGACACAGATGTGGTGTTCTCCGATGGTCACGGCCTGGCCTGAGTTGGGCTTAAGAGAATCGATTTTCCCCGATAGGACGATTTTGATTATCTCTTTTTCGAGCTTGGATTCCTCTTTGGCAAGCTGGGTTTTGTTCGAGTCGTCGTCTGAAGAAGAATCGGAGAGATTGGCGGCGGCGTCGAACAGAATGTTTTCGAGGGATTGCTGAGAGAGGAAAGGATTGGATAGGGAGCCGTTTGGTGGCCGGATTTGAAGGCGACCCATTAGGGTTTGGAGCAGGAGATTGTCCAAGTTGCTGGTGCTGTTGAAGGAGCTCATGATTTTCTTTTTTGATCAGGGTTTTGAGGTTGAGTTGTGAGAGGAGCTGAAAGGGTTTATGGTTTTAGGATATTTTGATTTGTGCTTGTGGGATTGAAGCGAATTGATTTTTTCCTTTTGCCATGCTATGTAAGTCAAATGGGGCCAGGGCCACGTATTCTTTAATGGATATATATATCAAACTTTTTTTCATTAAATGGGAATATTGAATAATTCAATTCCATGTCTTTTTCACTATTCACTGTTCCTTCAAGTTTCACGAATTATTTTAAATAAAATTATACATTTCTTAATTATTTAATTCTTGAAATGTAATGCAATATAATTGATTTAATACAATATGATTGTATGTTAAGATTTTTTTATGTAATATAATTGATTAAAATTATTAATATCATATTTTAAATTTATTAATAAAAATCAAATAAATTACCGAAACACTTTGTAAAATAATTATATTAAAAAAATGTCTAAACCTAATTATTTTACTTAAAGAAATACAAACAACTCAATTACAGGTACCAACTGTATAGTCAAGATCTTTACCCTTACATTGTGTTATCTTTCTGATAGAATTTTAAACTCGCAATTTTTTTATTTTAGTTCTATTATATTTAAGGTGTCTTTATTTTTTATAAATGGTCCATATTTTAGACAATATTATTTTTTAATCACAAATAAATCAGTTATTTTTTATTAGTTAATAAATAGATAATTTGACAATTATATCCTTGAATTATATTTTCTCTATTCTAAATATTCAACATATAAATTTTTAAAAAATATGAAATTATTAATTTTCGTATTTATTTTGTAAATATATGAACATCAAAGTGTAATATAATAAAGTGAAAAAAAAATAAAGTAAACCAAAAAAAAAATATGATGAATCAAATAAAGTGAAAAAAAAATAAAGTAAACCAAAAAAAAAAATATGATGAATCAAAGAGTAATATAGTGAGTAAAATAAAATCTGTAAAAAATTTTGCGGAGGTGACCTACAAATCACCTCTTTTTTTAATTAATTATTTTATTTTTATTTTAGTTTCCTTTTGATTTATTTTTTATTTTTTTAATTACAAATAAATAAATTTTTATTTAGTAATAATTTAAATAAATAACAATTAATTAAATAATTTATTAATTATTTTAATAAAATATTATTTAATAAAAATATTTATTTAATAATTAAGTTACAAATAATAATAACTTATAAAAAAATACCCTTTCAATGCGACCAGCACATGCACGCTGCGTATGCATGTCACGCACAAGACACACTCCACACAAAATATATAATTATTATTTTTATTATTAATAATTAATTAATTAATTAATTTACAAATAATAAATTAATACACAACTTATATATATGAGTTATATGGCATGCAGTGCGCAAAATGTACCCAATAAATTTTTTTATGATTTATAATTATTTATAATTTAATTATTAAATAAATAAAATATTTTTTATTATTTAATAATACTTTATTGATAAAATTAGTTAATTAAGTGCTAGTTATTAAATTATTATTAAATAAAAATATTTACTTATTTATAATTAAAAAAAGAAAATAAAAAGAGAACAGAAGGAAAATAATAAAAATAAAATAATTAATTTTTTTAAAAGAAAGAGAATAGGTGATTCACGGGTACCTTTGCGAAATTTTTTCCAAATTGTTTTTGACTCACTATATTGCTTTTGGATATATTTTATTTCTCTCTAATTCATTTTATTTTCACTTATTTTATTATATTACACTTTAATTCTTTTATATTTAAGAAACAAACACAAAAAAAAATTAAAATTTGAATATTTGGAGAAAGAAAAAATATAATTCAATAATATAATTGTCTAATTATTTATTTATTAACTTAATTTAGTCGACAAAAATAAAATTGAAAAAAATATTAAAATAGTAAATTTCACATATTAATTAAATGGGGGGTTCATTGTGGCTCATACCACAATTTGGGGTTAAGGAATAGAATTCAATCTCAAGCGTAAGGACAGCTGAGTTGGTTGAGCACTTTCAAAACTTACCCCTCCGCCTAATTTCGTCATCCCCTCTCCCAAGTGCAGTGTGTGTATATGATATATATGTAAGTTTAAAAAAAAAAAAGAAATCAATCTCATTCCCAACCGCTCCTTAGAATGAGAACGATGGAATGGAAATTGAGATGAAAATTGAAATCCCTCTTTTGTTTTTATTTTAATAGTTTTTTTTTTAATTTTTACAAGATATTTATAATTTTATAATTGTCATCATATTTAATAATAATAGTAATAACATATTTAATATAATAGCTATTATTGTTCTTTTTTATTATTTATTTTAAATATTTATTTTGCAAACTTGTTTATTATTATATTTTTAAATATAAAATTTTATTATGATTATTATTATTTTATAATATAGAAAATCATTATTGATATTGTTATTTAATTTTAGCAAATGTATCATGGTTATTATATTACTATTAAATTATATATTTATTCAAATTTATATTTAGAAATATATTGTTACAATATACTAATAAAGTTTACTGACCGATTCCAAATCGTAACATATTTTATTAAATAATTGTAAAATATAAAGTATTGACAAGCAATATAAAATTTAAATATAGAGAAATAATAAAGAAAAATAAAACATAATCTTATGCATAAAGAGCCATGCCACAGAACATTGTCTTAAAGCTAAATAGTTATTCATTCTTGTTGGTAGTGACAAATCTTTATGATTCTAAAATTCAATCGTATGTTCACAACCACTCTCTTTAATGAACACGACTACTAAAAGACTATATCAAATTTTTATTGTCAAAATTACTCAAAACACAAAATAAAAAGTGTATTATTTTAAAACGTATACATATACACATAATGTTTTATTTTCTTTTCTCTTATTCACTCACACATGCTAATTCTAATGAAATATTAGTCTCCATTATATAATAATATGTAGTATAAATAATAACTCAAGAATTAATAAAAATAAATTAACATATAGTAACTCCATCTAATAAAAACACAATAATATTATAACTCTCATAATAATAATATTATTATAAATAAGTATTTGTAACTCTCTAAAATTTAATATATATAAAATCCACAAATAATAATAATATATAAATATTATAACTTACGCATTTAATTTAAATTTAATGGTTAATTACAAATATTATAACATTGTGTAATGACAATACTTTATTATTAATTGTAAATTATGTAATTTATAAAGTATTATAAAATATTTGAAAAAAAATTCTTCACAGATTTTTATGATAAATTATATGTCAACATATATGAAAATATAGTGGGTTGTTAAAGTGAATTACATGTTGTGTTAATAAAAGCGGGAAAAGGATGTCAACACCTAAAAAATTGGCTTAAAATACAATAATAATTCTTTATTTTTTAAATTATCCAAAAACATTTTTATTGTTAAAAACTTTTGTTGAATTGGATGATTTATGTTAAAATTACTACAACATTCTTTGATTTTATAATTGACTTTAGAAGTCACACCTTAATGAGACGTGGAGCTATATAACTAGCCCAAATTATATTTTTAATGCAAAAAAAACAAAGTAATGGGATAAATGATAAGAAAAATAAAACTATAAAATATAATTAGCAGCCGGTGGCGGCCACTACTATTGTCACTGTTGCTGGTGAGGATGACAAATCAAAATAAAATAACACGAACTCAAATTTTTGTAAATTTGATGATAATACAAATATTTTTGTAAAAAATTTATCAAATAAAGAGAAAAAAAGTATTTGACAAGATTTTGTACTGTGTTATTTTATTGTTATATGAATATTTTATTTTATAATATTTATACAGTACATTATTTATTAAATTGTGAATTATTATTATTAAATGGTTTAATATTTGTGACGCTATATACATTATATGATCTGAAAAGTTCAGATTTGATCTAAAGAAATTTATATCAATGCTAAAAGTTAATATCACTAAAAATTATAAATGCTAAAGGGTTAGCATGTTATATTAATCAGTGAAGTCTAAGAGTTAGAATATTGTCTGTAACGGTACAAATACCTGAGAATATATAAGTAATAATATAGTTGCAATAGATGCTAAGAAATATTATTATGCAAGTCTATTATCAAATTATATGTTGATAACCTTAATTCATCGATGCAGGTATGTCAATGGAATCTTTTTACATAGACCAGTATATATTATACTTAGATGGTCTAGATGGTTGTTCTTAACTGTCTATGAGCTTATTGAAAGTTCATATAGTATACAGGTGTTCAGTGAGGACTGAATACCGAACAAACTCAACAAGGATTCCAATAGACATTTTATAAAACTATCAATGAAAAGTCATCTCAAGTTGAATAGTATACATGGTCATTTGACATAAGTACCACAGTGTACTTGTAAGTAATTTATCATACTTTAGTTCCATGCATGTTACAAACCTTTCATGGTGTGACCACTGGGTATAGTCTGATGCTTATAGAGTTCGATGTGTACAGATATGAAATCCATCAGCTCACATTGATGAGTTATATATTCAGATGCTCAGAGACTATATTTTAAAAAGTCTTATGACCATAAACAACAAACCTAGGAAAAGAGTTTTCTACAAAGTTAAACAATATTGTAATTAAATAATATTATAAAAATATTTACATATATTATTTATTAAGATACGTGTCTAAAGATAAGTTTACGGATTAGCATATAGGTATTTGACGGTAGTGATCTATATCCCTACTCTTTTAGGATATAATTGGTGGAAGGATTATAAATATGCGCTATACCCTCAACTTGTATGGTATACTGTACTGATTTATAATATCCGTGACGTGTGCATGGAGCATCGATTTCGGACTTGCAGAATAGTTCTATTTAACAAGTCGGGAGTGGATCTAGAGAGTTCCGCAATATGAAATGTACTCGTTGTGCATTGGGGTAGCGTAATTGATTGAATAGTTTAAATTATAAAATTTCAGCAAATTAAAAATTTATTTCGGTCTTTCTCCGATCGTTCATGTGTCAAGACTTAAGAGTTAAGTATATTAATTAGTTAATAATTAGTTGTTGACCAATGAGACATTGACACATGACACATTGTAGGTCAATTATTGTTTAACTTATAAATTATCAATTGTCCTTATTTGATGGACAAATAATATTATTATTTTATTCATTAAAATACTTATTGAATAAAATAATAATAATAATAATAAATTATATTATTATTTAATTGAAGTCAAATAATTTATTTTTTTATTTAAATTGACATATATTTCTATAATATTTAATAAGATTAAATTATTTATTTATTATTGATTAAATGTTATAATAAAAATAAATGGGTGACACTTGTAAATAGTAGGCCTTAAATATCACTTGCAAATGAAAAAGAGTTTTTTCATTTTGACCAATATTTTGACTAAGTTCATCTAAGTTATTTTTTATTTTATTTATTATAAATAATGATAAATAAATTATTAATGACAAATATTGATTATAATAATAGATGTTATTATGTGAGATAATGGAGTAAAAATGATTAATAATTAAAAAAATAATATGTTACTCAATATTGTAAGGTAAAAAATAGACTAAGGAATTAGTGAGAATTTAAAAGGTTAAGTATTAAAATTTTTTATCTAAGTGTTGAGAGTAAAAAACCATATTCTCTCTATTTTTCTCTTCTATTTTTTGTCATTCATATTATAAGGCAAAAACAAAGAATTTAAGAGTTGAATCATTTACTGAAAAAGCTGTTATTCTAACTTTCATAAGCTCACCGTGTTAAAGAACTAAAATTGTGAACGGATTGCTTTAAGACGGGTACTCCAGCTCGACTATATACCAAAGACTTGACAAAGTATTAATTTTCAATCTTGATGTATTTTATATTTATGAGATAATATGTAAAAATTCATTTGTATTTATCATTTAATAATTTATATTTTACTTATTCGTTGCGCATATATATATGTAATACATATGATATATTTAAATAATAAATACAAACTCATATACATACACCCTAAATTTAAAATTACTTATAATACCAACCACCTAATATTGTCATCAAATAATGGATTGTTTTGGTATATCATTACTATTTTAATTGCAAGTCATAGATATTATTATGGTGATTTTGGTGCACCGAAATACGTCACCCTTTGATGGCAATATTTGGTGGCCTTTACCTCTTCTCTTCTCATAGGTGCGGTTTATAGTGCTTAAAAAAAAAGAGTATCATTATCATTATGTAAATTATAAAAATTTAAATTTAATTGTGTTAATTTTACGACAATTCATTATTGTCACCATTACTAACACTAGGGCTGCAACAGCGACAGTGATGGTGGTTGCTACAGTTGCTGTTTATATTTTGTATTTTACTCTTATTTTTTAATCTACTTAATTACTTTATAGTTTTTTATTTAAAAATATAAAATATTTAATTATATAGCATCACATGTTATTAAAGTGTAAATTTTATTTAAATTTGAAGTTAACTATAAAATTAATTATTATTATATTAATTATAACAAAAAAAATTAACAAAAGTTTTAAATGGTAAAATATTTTTGAGTAATTTTAAAAATAAGAGTGTAAGTATCTTTTAGGATAAATTTAAGGTTATCGATGTCCTTTTCCCTAATAAACTTATTATTATCCCGAACTAATGACTAAATTAAATTAAAATATCTGTCATTTTAAAGTTCATTTTTAGGGAAAATAATGATAAAGATATTTTAAAAAACAAGAATTTTTTTATATATATTTAAAAAATGAAGTCTACAGAATTTTCTAATAACTAAAAGGTTTACATAAAAAAGTGTATTTATGCTTGAATGTTTATGAAACAAGATAAATATTGTGATAATTTTCTTTTTTGTTAAAAAAAATTACCCTTGAGCCGTAGCTCTTATTGAGGTATTTAGATTAATTTTATTATAATATGTTTGAATTTTAAGTTAATAATAATAAAAAACAATTAAACTTGCCTCTAATTATTAATTAGAGATTGTCACCCCGATGGTAAAAGAGACGAAAGACTGTCCAATTATTGAATTTTGTCGAATATGATTTATAATTACATATGTGTATTCACACCTAAATCTAATTGACAATTTTGATAAATAATTCGAAATCTCATTTTTAAAAAATAAGGATTTAGGATTTTTTTTTAAAACAGATGAGAATATTTATTCTATTCTACTCACTTTATTAAATTACCAAATTTATTCTTTTAGTAAAATTGTTATAAACAAATAAATTAATTTTTTAAAACAAAATAAGTAAATTATTTTTTTAATTGAATATTTGTGAAAACTCACCATTTCTTTTTACCGTTGAATTAGATTTGGCAGAGTCAATACTTATGCGTTAAATGGGATGTAGACGGGTGTCTAAACTAATAATTAAATTTATTATTGATTTCAATTATTTTATGAGTATTTTTTTATAAAATTATAGGCGTTCAAAGTGCTTCTTTCAGGATGCAAATAGCTTCATCCATAATCAAATTATGTCAATTTGTGTGAGACATAAATTCATTCGAGATTTGTTTAAGAATTGTCTAATACATGAAACCGTTTCAGATGCAAATTCATTTAAGATTTATTTAACATAATTTCCTTTAAGACTCATCTATATATTTATATAAATAATATATTTCAAAAATTTTAAAATTATAACTTATGTTTATTGATAATTTATTTAAAAATAAATATAAAATATCGACCAATTGAATTTATCTATTCGTATAAATGAAACAATTAAAATTTGTAATTTAATTTGGTTTAATTTTGAATTAGAGATTAACGTAAAGTCAATACGAAATTAAATACGTGTTGGACGTATAAAAAAGAAAGTGTGTTATTTTTTATCTTTTTCATAAAAGTGTAATTTTTTATTTATATTTTATTATAATTTACAAGTGTCTTACACTTTTTGTTAAAAGTATACATCATAAAAATTACAATAAAAATTAAATTAGTATTGTCTTATTATTAATTTATATAAATAAATATTTTTTTATAATTTTCAACTTTTTATTATTAATTTAATATTAAAATTATAAAAACGTAAGTGTAAATATATTAATCTTTAATTATTTTAATTAAAAATAAACAACTTAACATTTATATTTTAATATTAAATAAAAAAACAAATATGTAGACAAACAAATATGTCATTGGTTGTTTAAATTTAGACATTCAAGTTCTTTTGACATTTAAATTTATTTCAAATTTTGAAAAAAAAGAAGAAAGAAACTACCTTAGTTTGCGCAGTCATATGAATGAAAGTGAAAATAATTATGATTTTTTTAATAAATTATTTTGGTATTTACTGTCAATTATTAATTAAAGCAAAAGAAATTCCTCAAAAGAAAAAAATTAAAGCAAAAGAAATTATAGTACTTCCAAATTAATTTAATAAAAAAAGTCAAGATACGTAATTTCATTTCAAAATAAAAGTAAAGGCGCGTTTTGTTTATGTTTTTGTTTTTACCTTCAAATACATAAAGGGCAATAAAGTAATTATCTGGGAGTCTCAATTTAACTGGGCCCGGCTGCGTGCGAGTCGCGCTTCGGAGGCCTGAACTCTACATTTGATATTCTGCTCTCACTTGCTTGCAGGGGCGGCAGCACCCACATCATCAAGCTACCAGGTGATGCTCTCAGCTTCTCTAAACTTGCAAATCTAATCTGATTTTCATGTCTTCACTTGTTTCATGACTATGGGGTTGGCATGTTGTTATACCAGCTGCAGTTTTTTATTTATTTATTTATATTTTCATTATTTCGTTGAGTTGCTTATTTTGTTATTATTAAAGTTATGTGTTACTGTTTGGATACTGAGAAAGTATGAGAAAATGCCAGAGAAAGTGAAGAATTTTTATTAAGAACAGAGGAAACAAGGCTATTTCTCTCATGTATAATCCACACTAAACAGATTCTTCTCCTCAGTATTTATAGACAAAAGAAAACAACCAAAAATAAATACAAAAATGCTAACAAAATCTGTTACAAGTATTGGCCGGAAAACCATCCACTTGCATAACCAATTCACTCTTGTAACAACTTTCATAACAAATTATGCTGACTCAGCAGAACTTAATCCACGTATGACACAAGCTGACTCTTTTAATTCAACTTAGGTAGCTTCCTGTGCTTGTAGCATAAGGACTTGATCTCCACCATAAACCTGGTAATATTAAAAGTTCAATTACATTAGACATCTGATCTTCATCGGCCATCTGATCATCATATTGTAATACCGCCCTCAAGCTACAGGTTGAGGGAAGACCTGAAGCTTGTTTCTCAAATAAAGGAATCGATTAAGAGATAAAGGTTTGGTAAATATATTTGTTGTCTGATGAACACTAGGAACAAATTGTATCTCTACTTCTCCAGCAGCTACTTTATCTCTAATGAAGTGTATATCCAATTCTATGTGCTTGGTTCAAGCACGAAACACAGGATTAAGACCTGTTTCAGCTATATGCCTATGTTTTCTTTCTACTACTCTATTTTGGTGATGAGTATGTGGACATGTAATTCTGATCTGAATGCACTTTTGTTTCAAAAAATCAGTAAAACTCCTAAACTCTTCCCCCCCCCCCCCCCCCCCCCCCCCCCCCCAATCAGACTGAAGGGCCTTAATATGGCAATCAAACTGTCTTTCCACTTGTTTTTGAAACTGAACAAACACATTTAAAGCTTCAGATTTGAGTTTAAGGGGAAATATCCAACTATATCTAGTAAAATCATCAACAAAGTTGATGTAATATTTGTAACCACCCATTGAATCACATGGAGCAGGCCCCAACAGGTCAGTATATATCAATTCTAATGGTTTGGTGGTTTTGATGTATATAGAAGGGTAATGATTCCCGTGTAACTTCCCAAGTTGGCATGCATCACAAAAATCAGGATTGTAATCTATATTGCAAGTACTCTTGTCATTACACAATTTGAGAACAGTTTTTACAATTAGAGGACTTGGATGTCCAAGCCTCTTATGCCAGACATTACACTGATTATGATCAACAGACCCCTTTTTGATGAAACAACCAAAGACTTCCAACACTTTTCTGAACAGTTATGATCAAGACTAAATGATGAACCAGCTGCAGCACACTGGTTCTTATTTATACTACAAGATACTGCATTTTCAGAAAAAGATGACAGCATAGACTTTGGTTGATAGTATCTAACATTGTAGTGATGATTATTTGGTGGATTTACAAAGAAATGGTTTACTTCAGACAGCAGCAACTTATAGAGCCCCTTCACATTTACACCTTGCAGTAGCACAATTCCCTCATTCTTGTCCTTAATAAAGCACAAGTCAGAGTGGAATTCAATTAGTACATCACTGTCAGCAGTAATTTTTGATATATTTATGAGATTTTTGGTTATATCAGGTACATATAATATGTTTCTAAGACTGAGTTGTTTATTATTTTTGGTTTTTAGACTAGCATAGCCAATAGAAAGAATATTCAAACCTTGATCATTACCTACTATGAGTTTATCCATACCTGTGTAGTCAAGTTTGTTGCTAATAATCGAACCATTATGTGTCAGATGATGGGTGGCATCCGAGTCAAGATACCATCCTTCATCAGCTGGTCCCTCTTGAACTTGCTGAGCAGCTACAAAAGCAGATCTCTGAGCATGATTTCCCTGATTTCCTCCTGTATTCTGATTTCCATAATTTCCTTCATAACCAGCTATATTTCTGGGCACATACTCAGAGTTGAATCTATAGCAACACTTTGCAGCTGAGTGGCCTTGCTTTTCACATATTTGACAGATTAGTTTCATATTACCTCTTCCAAAAGTGTTCCTGCCTGCATTCTGCATATTACTCCTTCCTCTATTCATACCAAAACCTCCTCTACCTAATGGAGTTCCATAGGCATAATTCCCATTGCTATTTCCATTTCCAGCAACATTATTGTTAAAGCCACCTCTGCCATTACAAGAATTAAAGTTTTTCAGTAGCATTTCTTGAGCTATATTTGCATTACAACCTGTTTGACTATTTTTCTTGGTTGAGCTGTTCTGAGTCAGTCTGCTCTTTTGTGTTAACAGCATTGAATATGCCTCATTTATACTAATAGAACCAAGTCTACTAGTTATCAACACCACAACAGAATCATAATCTGATCCTACCTCTATTCCAGAAATCAGATGCATAATAAAATCTTCTTCATTCAAAATATAGCCAGCTACAGCCAATTCATCAGCTAGTTCCCTTAATTTCAGAAAATATTCTGACATTGAAAGGTTATTTTTCTTAAGCATTGACAATCTAAACTTCAATTGAACAGTTTTAGCCTTTGAATGTGAGCCAAACTGTTTTTCTATAGTGTTCCACAAATCATAAGAAGATTTGCTATCAATCACAAGTCCAAAAATACTGATATGAACAGTTGAATATAGCCAACTTAGAAGAAATTGGTCTTGCCTGATCCAGATCTCATATTCTGGATTTTCGACTTGCAACATTCTGTGATCTCCATTTCTCTCATGCTGATCTGCTTCAACAACTTTCAGAAATTGCTCAGGACATTTCGACACTTCATTGATCAAATTCTCCAGCCTATTTGCTCGTATGGCAGTGATGACTTGTGATTTCCAGATCACATAGTTTGATCTGCCAAGTTTTACAGTAGATGGAAATGAATATGTTGAATTCTGAACTGCAGTGTTGGTTGTGTTTAATGATCCAGAGTTAGACAGGTTAGCATTAGCCATCTGACGCTCTGATACCATATTAAAGTTCTGTGTTGCTGTTTGGATACTGAGAAAGTATGAGAAAATGCCAGAGAAAGTGAAGGAGTTTTATTAAGAACAGAGGAAACAAGGCTATTTCTCTCGTGTATAATCCACACTCAACAGATTCTTCTCCTCAGTATTTATACACAAAAGAAAACAACCAAAAATAATTACAAAAATGCTATGAAATTATGTTACAAGTATTGGCGGGAAAACCATCCACTTGCATAACCAATTCACTCTTGTAACAACTTTCATAACAAATTATGCTGACTCAGCAGAACTTAATCCACGTATGACACAAGCTGACTCTTTTAATTCAACTTAAGTAGCTTCCTTTCCTTGTAGCATAAGGACTTTATCTCCACCATAAACCTGGTAATATTAAAAGTTCAATTACATTAGACATCTGATCATCATATTGTAAAAGCTATTAGTTTTGGTTACATGATGTGTTTGCTTTGATGCTTGCTGCATGGTTGTTGCTTTCTTTTTAGCTGCATTGTTACTTTCGCGTGGGTAGTCAATGATGTAATGCGAACGTTTTAGTTTAGGTAAGAAGACATCAGTTATTCTTGAAATATTTCTATACAACGTTTTGTGCCTATTGATGAATTGAGTTCACAATGACTTCAACCTGGACTTAATTGATATGCATAATTGTTGGGAAATTAAAATTCCTAAGAGTGTACCGTGTAGGAATTTTGTTTTGTTTAATAGTGTCGGGAAAGCACCATGTTTGCATTTTCACTAAACAAACCTGGAAGAAATCATGCAAGGACAAAGCTGAGTTGCAACATAAAAGAAGACACTCTTTGGGGAGTTGGATACCTTCTTTTGGTATAGGAGTCTTTACTGAAAGTTATTGTAAATTTCACTGTTGTTCATTTGAAGAGGAGAAAGAGAGGAGCAGGATGGTGGCAGCTCTGTCTTTCATTTTAGACTTGTTTATATGCATACTAGAGATGTATATACATGCAAATGCGCGTATGGTGAGATATGGTTAGCAGAAGCATCCCAAGTGCTGTTGCAATTACCATAGCCTTTTTCCGAGTGAGCAATATGGAAGTTGTCATTTAGCTCTATACACAAAAAAAAAAAAGTTATGTGACACTTGTCTCTAGTAAAGAAATAAACTGATATGAAGCTTGTTTTTACTTTACCTGGATGATGATGCTTTATTTGATGGCAACTAGTTGTATCTTTCATTATCTTGACAAATTGTTCTGTATTATGTTGTTCTCTGACTTCTGGGCTAATTATTTCAATAGTCCGTCTCTGTAAGGATGGTGAGACTCAGTGTATTGAACGATGCTCTAAAGAGCATGTATAATGCTGAGAAGCGAGGAAAGAGATAAGTCATGATCAGGCCTTCCTCAAAGGTTATCATCAAGTTTCTTTTGGTTATGCAGAAGCATGGTTAGTTTCAATTTGGTTCTTTATGTGGTTCCTCCTTTGTGCTGTTAAAATTTCTGCCTCACGTTTATGTGTGAACTTGTTTTGGAATTAAAAGGATATATTGGTGAATTTGAGTTCGTGGATGATCACAGAGCTGGAAAAATTGTGGTTGAACTGAATGGAAGGTTGAACAAATGTGGGGTCATTAGCCCTTGATTTGATGTAGGTGTGAAAGAGATTTGAGTCCTGGACTGCTAGACTGCTTCCCTCAAGACAGGTTAGTTTGTGAACTTCAAGATGTTCATTCAGGAGTCCTGGTTTAAGAAATGTTTAAGGGAATAATTCTGTTAAAAGAAGAAAATGTTACGGTGAAATTGACCTATTCTCTTTTTGTTTTCTTTGTCCAAATGAAAAAAATAAATAAATATAAAGGCAGCATGTTCAATATTGAAGTAAAATATTTGAAAAGTTAAAACGAAAAAAAGTTTTCCATACCCTTGCTCCAATAGGAAATGATGAAAATGAACAGACACAAGGTGGGATTTTATTTTCACGATCCCGTCGGAGGGACCCTCAGAATTTTCCAATTAGACTCGTCTCAGGCTGAAGAATGTTTCCCATACAATCCAGAGTAAAGCCCAGAAAGAAGTTGCTACTTTTTGTTTACACAAATCAATAAACAAATATAATAAATAATACGATCCAAAGTTTTGAGTACAACGTATATTTATATTAACTAGGCATTGCATGAAGAAGCCCAAGCAGAGCACTTCTTGTTACAAGTAGAAGGCAACAAGCAAACAAGTAATGACGTACATATAATTTCTTGACGACGAAATAGACTATCATTACAGGTGAGAATTGTTCAAAATTATCGCCATCATATCATCATTCAGTATCAATAGCCAATTAACCAAAAATTAAGAATATAAGCACACATTTGCAGAGCCGATCTGAGTGAATGCAAGGAGTATCTTGCAACGATAAACGGACTTGTATATTACATCACATCTTTATAAAATTTCATAACACCCCAATCTGTCACTTCTTGGGATCAAATAACTACCGCCTCAAGCTCTCTACAATGTAGTCAGCATAGAGATTCCTTCAAAAATAAAAAGGTACCATGAGCTTAAAACACAATCACAAAAAATCTATGCATGAAAAGAGGCTAATATATACACAAATTTGAAGTATAAGAAAATTATGTAATTTGCAAATGCAGAATTTGTCCAACATCAGATGTTTAATTGTTTGACTCTTAGATCTTGTCAGGAAAAATACAATTAAATTTTTTTTTTAAGAAATCAGTCAAAATGAGTGAGAAAATTGATAAATCAGAAGATGTGTGAGCGCTCAGGCATCAATACGTGTTGAATGACTACTTTAAATGGTATCATTTGTGAGTATGTACGTCTCTAAGTCAACAATAGCATCAGAAAGGACTATCACTTACATTGAATGCTGGATTGCATCATAAGCATCAGTGGCTGGCAGAAAGTCATTCACAGCAACTTCCTTGTTCTCATTTTTCTTGTCTAGGAAAATTATTAAGGGATGACTATAAATTTCCTTATTGGAAAGAAAGAAAATATCACATAAAAAATATGTGATGGCAGACATTGTGTTGCATTATAATATTTTAGAAAGGATACAGTCTTCAAAGAAACGGCGAATCTCAGCCAGACGATGTGGTGGAAGCTCCTTAATGTCATTGTAGTGACGGTATTCAGGATCGTCAGCACAGACAGCAATTATCTTGTCGTCTTTCTCACCCTGCATTCATCAAACTTATGTTATTCTCAGAACATGTCTTCACCAGGAAGAACTTATATCTGCAAGGCATTTAAATACCTGATCAATCATAGGCATAAGACCAATGGCTTTAGCACGAAGAAAGCAGCCTGGAAGAACTGGTTCCTGAAATGTTATAAAAAATTTGATAAACAAGCATTGTCTTTATAACTCAAAACTTTTGAATGTATCCAATCTCAGTAGCCCACAAAACTTTGGAAACCCAAGGGTGACAAGAGTAACCATGCGTGAATCTCTAAAATGTCAAATGAAATTAATACTGATAAATCATTTTACAGGTTTTGGACTGATGTTGATCTCAACTGCATTGGACACTGAAAGAAATGTGCTCCCTAGCAAGAGGCCGTGGTCAACAAACATACATGAAAAGTACAACATTTTTAATGAAAATGGAGATCACAGAGCATACCTGCATGATAATCAGGACATCTATGGGATCATTGTCTTCACAAAGAGTACGAGGTATGAAACCATAGTTATGTGGGTACACAACTGAAGAATAAAGTATACGATCAACCTGCACATTTATCATTCTTTTAGCATCCAATTGTGAATCATAGAAAGCATTGATAAAATAGGCTTAAAGCAGAAGATTACCTTGATCAGTCCAGTTTTTTTGTCAAGTTCATATTTCACCTTGCTCCCTTTCCCAATTTCAATCACCTACACACATTAGCCCAATTTTCACTATGATGGACAAGCAAGGATTTCCAATATATCAAATTCATGCACAAACTATTGGTCAAATTACACATTTAGTTAATTGAACTAATGTGCTTGCTTTCTTTTCTTGAATATAGGCAATTGGAAAAGGGTGTGAAGTTTAGTGTAAGCTGCTGAATTACCAAGTAACTTGTTCAAACTAGGATAAGCATGAATGGCAATTGAAGAAACAGAGACACAAAGTTACATCAAAAGTGTGTCAGTATGCCATGCTACATCACACTGGGAATCAAGAGTGAAAACTAAGAAAATTTTAGTCTTCTGATTTTAATAAGTGCATTCAAGTCCTATAGCCCTTCATAAGCAAAACATTACATAGAGATCATTAATAGAAACAGAACTATTCTCAGTACTATGCTGATATAAATAGAATGAGTTTTTGGCACTCTTGAAGTGCTTTGTCTGAAGTACCAAGTTTCTGCTGGATTCCCATAGGTTATATGATCACCAGCAGAGAAGCATTACATGCAAACAAGAATATGTATGCCTAAGACTGCCCAAAAAATACAGTGACAAACGATAGTGCAAGTTCAGTATCCTTACGCAATTGAAAATCTTTGGAGCTCCAGGTCCTGCATTTCAAATGACAAAAGAATGATATAATAAGTTATAATATCATTCAGGAAATAAATTACCAAGTACTAACACCATGCATCTTACAACAATATTACATACCTATCTCAAGATCATGCCAAGGATGTGCAGCAATGGACCTCCTGGTCATTGAAGAAAGTATCCTTTCGTTAAGAGGAGCATGTGCTGGGGGATGAGAGACAGTAGTTTTGCATGTAGTCTCAATTGGTGGAGCCATACCTGCAACACAAATATTTTGTTAAATGAGCGACTAGTTCTTGTAACAAAAACTGATATCATCTCTTTCAAACAGTTATTTAACCAATATTTCTAACTGAAAATATGTAAGAAGTTCTTAAATAGTTTCTGTTCCATCATAGACATTTAATATGTATTAAACTAAAAACTTAATATTCATTAAACCAACTTGAATTTATATTAACTTAATATATAATTATGATACATTTGAAGAGCAAACTAATAGTTTTAGATAGTTTATATTTGCAATTTGTATTATTATTTCAACCCATATTTTTTATTTATAAGTATATGAGCCAATCCAGCCAAAATAAAAGGAAAAAAAAAAAGATTTGCAATCTCAAAAATATTTTGGACATTCTTTGGCTAATTTTTGCTGTTATTTTCCAGTCAAAAGCATTATGAGTAATTCCTCAGTTCAAAACAAACAATACATTAAGACTCTTCAAATATTGAACAACAAAATCTAGTCAATGAAGATCAAAGCACAATAGCCAAAACTCTTCCATTTTTTACAAAAGGCAAGCAAAGATTAATTCATTTCTTATCTAATGATTCCAATAATACTTTTTCTCGGAAATGTATCACAAAACTAGTATTCAAATTTTACTTTTCTGTACGACGACTATAAATCTAGCAGAACAAGCTCAGATCTACCCGACAGTAACTCTAATCCGTCCTAAATGCAAATAGTAGTAATAATAATAAAGCTTGTACAGATAAACAAATGGAAAATATTGAAAAGGTAATTTATCGGATTAATTATCCTTGCACCGACGAATTAATTCTTTCGTACATAAAATCGACCACAGAAATTTAGAAGCAAACCGCGCGTAAAAGTCACGCAAATCTCATAATACAGAAGCAGAGGCAAAAGCAAAATACACGCGTGAGCTTCCGTGTGTATGCATTTACAAAGAACATATATTTCAGCAAGATAAAACAATCAGATCCAGAAATTAAAAAACAAATGGGAAAAAAAAAAGAGAAAATCGGCTAAGAAAGCATAAAAAACCCTAGAAAACGACGATTTCGAAGCTACAAAGCGATTTTAAAACGTACCGGTAGCGATGACAGTTCAGGTTCTGATCGCGAAACAAGGCCTAAGGAAAACGAAGCTTCAAGGAAACAAAGAAAACGCACAGATCTCAAAAAGTAAAGAGAGAGAGAGAGAAGAATGGAGTAATGGCGAAGATAGAAGTTAAGTCTCCCTTCAGGGCGCTTAAGTAGAGGAAAGCAGAGAGAACTGATACGCGTTCCCGCTCTCTTTCTTTTTGCCTTTTAAAGGCCATTAGGGGAAGAAAATAAATACATACGACCAACAAAATTTAAAAGACTAAAAAAAAGAGAAAATTCTTACGTTTCGAATTCGATATAGTGAAAAAAAAGGGTTCGAGGAATAGAATCACCTCACCGTATATTCTGTGAAGCGAAAGTTTCGTGAATACAGCTGTGAAGACGGGGAACGTGTCTAAAAGTCATTGGGTGGTGAGGCAGCGGTTAGGGCCCACTTTGGACAGATACGGAGTTCCTAACGGTCGTGCTGTTGCCGAACGTGAGTGTTCAAAAGTATGAGGGATAATGAGAAATGATAGTGTGGTGGCGGGAGCAGGAGCACGTATTTCGCCATTATCATATTCATACGTGGCAGAGATCTGTGTCTGTGAAATTATTCATTTATCCTCTTTGATTTTCTTTTTTTTTTTCACGATTTTACTATTTTAATTAAAAAAATATATAACCATGCATGATTTGATACCTTATTTATTTTGGTTGGACAAATTTTTAATAATACGTTAATATCATATTTTATATACTTTAATTAAAAGTAATAAAATAAACCGTGACATAATTATTTAATATATTTTAAGTGAATATGAATTAAAAAAATTAATATAATTAATAAACGAGTAAAATTTATATTAATTATTTATTAATCGTATTGAATACGTATTAAAATTTATAATTTATTAATTTATTTAAATTACATTTAATAAACGAATTATATTCATATGTTTATTTATTTAAATTATTTTTAATAAATGAATCAAATTAAGTATTATAATTCGTTTAAACAAATATAATTATAAACAAATTTAATTGTGTATAATCGTATAAATAAATTAAATTTAATCTATTTATTTAAAAATATATCTAATTATTTTATATTATATAATTTAAATATTAAATAAATTAAATATGTACTTAAATAAACGAATCGTATACGAATATTATAAAAATTTATTAATATCATATATTGACAATATATGAATACAATTTATTTACATAAATTGACACTCTTAATTATATATACCTTCAATAAATATTATTAATTTACATATATTTTTATTTTTGGTTAATTTAAGGATATGATGATGGGTAGATTATGTGGATTTTATCGTGGCAAACAAATAGGAGTAAAGTGATAATAATGAAAGAAGACGGGTGGTGGTAGCGAGTACATGGGAATGGGATGAGGACTCAGCAGCGGTGAAAGAAAAGAAGAGGATGGCCTTGAATTAGAAGCATTCTCATTTCTCAACCAGCAAAAACGTATCGTACAAATATTCTCATCTTATCTTCACTCATCAAATCTGCGTAAGAGCTTTGTTGGATTGCCAATCCATTACTCAACGTCAGGCACGAACGCCCTTGACTTTCATTTGCTTTTGCTTGCTCTTCTACTACCAACCGGTCTTCCCATTTTTTATTGCTTATTGCTTTTGCTCTTTCGGCCAACTGGGCGATTTGGCTACGTAATTATGTTAATTACCTAGATACCCCCAAAAGGGAAAATAAAAAAAATAATGTTAGTAATTTTGTCATGAAGGACGGTTTGGATTTTTGTATGTGAACATTATATTTGACTTGGACAATGGTTGATTTTGGAAAAATAACCTGACCCGGTCAAATTATTGGACTTATCTCCATGGTCACGGTCAGCAACTTTCCATGATTTGTTCAATTTCCTCCATTTGTCTGTGAACTGTTCGTTACTCAACAGCCTCAGACTCGTAAGTGTTTTCTGAGTCAAAATTTTAAAATAAGGGGATGAAAACAAAAAGCGCGCAGATTCGTCGTGAAATGGCCCCTCGGCAAATCGCGCTATGAAGAAATAATTGCAACTTCTACCGACAGATCTCTCGATGGCAGTGGATTAACTAGTTTTAGAACCAATATTTTAATTATAAACTGAAATTTGGTACCAGAAAAGCGCGTCCATATATTTCATTTAATTTTTTATATGTTTGACAGTGAAAGATCTTATAATACACGTTAGATGATATTACCAAAAAAAATATTCCAACTCAGAATTGATATTATTGACATGGAAAGAATAACAACGAATCGGAATAATTAAGAATTTGTACTAAAATCACACCAATGAAATGTATAATATAAGAATATGATATGCATGTATTATGATAAACTCTCTCTCTCTCTCTGCGAAAAAGAAGACAAATATGAGATATTTGTAGAGTGGTATTTAAGTCATACCAAACCATTTATTGTTTTTCTATTAATCATACCAAACGTTTATTATTGTGATTCTTTTTTACAACTTTTGCCAAGTATTTCTTAAGCAAAACAGATTGTCTAATAATAAATGTAGAATAATATTCCTCCTTTTTTTCTGAGATAATTACTCAAACCAGCTAAGAAAAGAAAAATGCTTTAGACGAACCTGTAAATGTTTTTACACTCCATAATTTGTTCGTGATCTTTTTAGAACGAGACATGACACCAGATCTTTTATGTTGCGTGAATTACGTGCTAATTGCCTCGCGGTTCGAACCATACAGATGCCGCATAATTAAAGGAATTATGCTTACCAAAATGCGAATCAAGCTTGCTTTTTATATATGTCTTTTTTTTTTCTGTTAATACGACTTATTTTATGAGAGGGATAACATCATTTAATTTCAACTTTTTTTTTTAATGATTACATTGATTTAAGCCATTTAACATTAAAGTGAAATTTAACCGGTATATCTTTGCATGTCCGAAACTTCTTGTAAACTTACTTGTACCCAAAGCTATTATTGGTAATTGCATAACTGATCAAAAGATGCCTCCTTTTCATTAAAGGTGGGCACAGTCTAATTCAATTTAAATTTTTTTAATGTTAAAAATATTAATTACTTTTGTAATAGCAATTGAAATGATATTAACACGCATATTATGATAAAGAAGATGGAGAAGAGAGAACAAGACAGGGGTGAAGTGGGCTCAGGCCATAAATTCATCAAATATAGGGTTTTGTACGTTTTATGGCATGTGATTATGATGATAATGGAGGAATACATGGTATGCGTGAAACAAAAGATTCTTCTTAACTTACTTTGCATAGAAGAGATGGACTTCCAATCCAAAAGCAGGTTGCCTCTTGGCCATGCGCCATTGATTTCAGTTGAAAGCCCTTTCTTATTCGCTATTCAGCAACTTTCTTGTGCTCTTAAAATATTTGAACAACTTGTCTCATAAGAGAAATGACCTGCGGGAACTCACTCCTTTTTGGGGCACTTGACCTTGGATTTTGAACTTGAAATTCCTATTCTTCTTAGGCTCAACGAAGACGCGTTCCAACCTATTATTGATATGGATTTGACTGATGCTAAAGGTAGCTTGCTTATCAAGCCACCCACCTGAGAAGTTTGTCGCCAGAAAGAAGCAATGAGGAAGCGAAGCTGTCTACGAAGCTTTGCTTCCCCTTGTAGTCGTAGTACTCGGCTCGTTGTTACTTTGATTCAAAAGGTAACTGACGGTTCCCAACTTTCTTCGGTTTCCGCAACCGTAACTATTTGTCACTTTGATTACTTCATTTTAAAATAATAAAACAAGTGGTAAGTGTAAAATATGTGACGTAGATGATTTAATTATTATTATTAAGTAATAAATCTTTTTTCTTTTCTTTTTGAACAGTAAAAAAATAATAAAAACATATAAATAAAAAGTAAAAAGGGGTCCGACGTTTCTCATTCTTCGAGTATTACATTTCACCAATAAGATATGAAGACTTACTTCACATTTAAAATTGCACAAAAGAGACTATTTATCTCAAAGGGTTTATGAAAAATTTTGTTAAAGAAAAATCGAGTACAATATAAAGAATTAATTAGTCAATTGAATATTTAAGAGTCAAAAAATCAATAATTTGAAAAATCATTTTGATTTATTTGATTTTGAATCTTGATCAACTTCATGTTATTTTCAACAATTCATGTAAAAATGAATATAGAAAAAAACTATGAGTATATTAGCTACAGGCAAGGACTTTATGATAATCAATATGGGGCCTCACCACCCATCAATGCACGGTGTTCTTCGTCTAATCGTTACTTTAAACAATGAAGATGTTATTGACTATGAACCAATATTGGGTTATATACATAGAGCGATGAAAAAAATTGTAGAAAATTGAACAATTATATAATATTTGCCTTATGTAACTTATTGGGATTATTTAGCTATTATGTTCACAGAAGCAATAACTATAAATGAATCAAAACAAGTGAAAAATATTCAAGTACTTAAAAGGGCCAGTTATATCAAAGTAATTATGTTAGAGTTGAGTTGTATAACTTCTCATCTGTTATTGCTTGGCCATTTTATGGCAAATATTGGTATGCAAACTCCTTTCTTTTATATTTTTTGAGAAAGAGAATTAGTATATGATTTATTTGAAGCTACCACCGTTATGAGAATGATGTATAATTATTTTCATATCAGAGGAATAACGGTTGATTTGCCTCATGGCTGGATAGATAAATGTTTAAATTTTTGCGATTATTTTTTAAGGGCTGTTGAATATCAAAAACTTATTATGCAAAACCTTATTTTTTTAGAACGAGTTGAAGGGGGAATGTAAATGTAACGTTTTTATAATCTTAGATCCAATTAGTTCATTGTATTTTGAAGAAAAAAATTGAACCGGACCGAACCGATTTTTATTTTAGAAATTAAAAATTTTGTTAACTTTAGGAAGCATTATGTGTGATTAAGTGTATGTTAATATTTTTAATTATCCAATAAATGAACACAGCGTGACAAATAAATATTATTTTATTAAAAAATTAGTTTTTTTGGGTTCAATTTTTATTTAAAGAAAATCGAACCAAAACTAAACTAGCCAGTTTTCTTTAAATAAAAATTGAATAATTTTTTATAAAAAATTTAAACCGAATTGAATCGGCTAATTCGATTCAATTTTTTAATTTTCAATTTTATTTGTCCACCCTTACCTTTCATAGATTTAATGATGAGTGATGAACTTACCTTTTGATTAGGCAAGCAAAAAACAAGAGGCTTATATAATCTCATAATTAACTCATCATAGTTAAGGGGGTTAAATAGATTTGTTATATTTATAAAATGATATTTTAAAATTTTCAATTCTAAGTAATGTTTTAAATGATTATTGAGTGTATTTTACATTTTAATAATTATTTGATACTTTAATTTAAAATATAAAATTTGAGATATTATTTAAAAAGTACAATATTACTCTTAATTGATTGTATTAGATTAATAAAATAAAATGGGCTATATTAAAGGCTTGCAGAATAATAGGTACTATCTCATTAGTGTTGAAGTATATCAACACAAATAATCAAATTAAAAAAGGTAAATAAATTATGAAAAAATATCATTTTAATCCATGATTTTATGAATATATACTAACTTAGTTCTCATTTATTTAATGTATATTATATTAATTTCTGTAGAAACGAAAACGGTAATTGTTTAGAGACAAAAATAATAATAAAAAATTATTTAAAATGTCTTACAAAAATTAACATAGTATATATTAAAAAAGTAAAGATTAAATTGTTACATATTCATAAAACTATAAAGTAAAATAATATTTTTTCATAAATTGTATTAATCATTATAATTTTATTTTTTAATGCTTTGTAATAATTTATTTTTTACCTTATGATTTGAAATTTGATTTTGAACCACTATGTTGTTGCTTACTGAGTTCCTTCATTTGCTTTGTTGTGCTCGTTCGTTTTTTCTAATGGCAAGAATTGGCTTTAGATTTGAAGATTAAATTAGGGGTCGGGCTGTGATTGAACGACGATATTTCAAGAAGCCATTTCCTATGATATGGGATGGTCCCCTATTGACCAAACAATAAAATAATTTTGAGTATCCAATTGATTTGTTAATGTCAACGCAAAAGAATCCGTCAAATTACAAAAGAATCCGTCAAACTTGGCCAAACAATTTGAGCATAGTATTAAATGATGGGCCTTGGCCAAACATAATAATCTATTTAGACTTTAATTTATGGCCCTAAAACGTGCTTTCAACGTTAACATTTTGTTAAATTTTTATATTACTAAAATACTAATATTATACTTTCTCAATTCTTCAGAAAATAAAAAAATTAGAATAAGTTAAAGACTTGTTTTATGTGTATTTGCGCTTTGATTAGACTCCAACCATAAATCTTCGTCTGTGATGTGATGAAAGCATTTGGAGGATAGTGCATGATTATAATTTTACGAGTTCACCAAATTAACATTACTTTAATTATATGAAAATTTAAACCCCTCTAATTTGTTGTTTATAATTAGGGTAGGCAAATTTGTTTGTGGGTTGATTTGATTAAACCTAAGTCTTTATCAGCATAAGGAAGTTGGTACTCAAGGGTAGAGATGGTGAAATCTGAATTCGAATCTAAACTTTACTTAATTATAATTTAAATTTAAATTTTCTTTTATGAACAAGGAACCCAGGTTTTTATGAGTTTGGTCGAATTCAAATTTAAACTCAGGTTTGGTTTTACTTTTTTTTTTTAAATTTTTTATGTTAAATTTAAAAATTTTAAGTATTTATTTTATAGAGTAATTGTTAGATTCATATATACTAAATATAATGAAGTTTAAGAATGAATTTATAACTTTAAAAAAAAAAAATAAAAATAACTTGGGTTTTAGGTTTCGAAAAAAAATCAAATTTGAATTTGAAAAAAATTTAAAATTTTTAAATCTAAGCCATGCCGGGTTCGTATTTTATTTAATTGAGTTAAATTATCATCTCTACTCAAGAGAGTCGAATCATGTTTCTATACTGAATCGACTCGACTTAGTTTGAGAATTATGACTAATATCTAAAACACGTGCTTGTTTTAGGTGGAATTTGGGAAGATTTGAGTTTGGTTCTTTGAGCGGGTTTGGATATTGGGTTGAATTTTATTTTTAGGCTGTCTTTTATTTTTTGGTATTTTTGTGTTTTAGACATTTTTTAATGATATTTCTTGGATTAATTTATTATTTTTTTGAAAAGGTTTTTGGACTTGTTTTTTTATATTTTACTTATATGAGATTTTTTGGCCTAATTTGTTGGATTAATTGATTATGTGAAAGTGTGAAACAATATTAAAAAAATTATTATTTGAGTAGTTAAACTAATTATTAATGAGTTATTTGGATGTAATAACTAATAAATAATAAATTATCAAAACAAGAAACTAAACAAGTAAATGGACGTAATAAACAAACATATAGCAAAAACCAAAGTGTGTATTTAATTCAAATTTCAAAATAAACAAACAGTATGTTTTCATAATAAAATTAATTAACGTTAATTCTAAAATATTTAATCACATCATATGCATGCACATCTCAATAAGTGCTATTATTATTATTTTTTTAAATATTATAAATTTTGGATATTCTTTTAAATCATAATATATTTACAAAAAAATTATAAAACTCTAATATAATTTTCAAATTTTTGTTTTCAACTCTTAACATCAAATCAACTTCACTATACCCTAATAAACCCATAACATTCACACATAATAAGTCAAATAATATACATCAACAAATTGAAACATATTAAGTGTAAAAGCTAAAAATAAAAACATGTAAATCAACATGAACAACGAACGTAATTGATCTTTATATTCTCAAAATTGTCTTCGGCAATTTGCAAGATTGCATTCAAAATAATCTATTATATATTGTGTTAAAAATATATAATTAAAAAAAGAAAATTTATTATACATAAATCATTAAAAATTAAAATATTAACTAAAAACTGGAAATAGTATAAATCTAGTCTAAAAGTCAAACCCTACTATTGTTGTGATGGAGGCTTTTGTGTTATCAATCGCGCAAACTCTATATAGTAGATAAAAAAAATTCATAAATATTAAAATTAGATTAACAAACAATATTAAAAAATCAGACGTAGAAATAATTAAATAATGTTATAGTAATTTTTTTCACTTGCTTCAAAATTCAACATCTTAAATCTTAAAGTAATACTTCTTATTTATTTGCTCTATCACTAAAATTGAAATTAATATTCAATTTTGAACACATATTTAACACACTACAATTTTTGTAATCAACGAGCTTCAAAATTAATTAAGAATACATTCTTTAATATTACAAACTGACTTAGAGACTATAATAGATACCAGAATACAAGTATATCTCTAACTATATAAGCTAAAATTAGATATATTGAAGTATTTAACTTCCATCACAATATAAGATTAAAACGTGGATTATGAAGATTCAACTTTATCCATCAAGTATCTATTTATTTATCTCATTTAATTTATCTAAATTTTTATTATTCTATGCAAGCCTCGTGTATTTTACCCAAGGGTTATTATCCTTTACGACATCTTGTACTAAGATGAACAACTAAATTATTGTGACTATGAAGTAAGCATGCGATTCCCACCATTATTAGCACTACTACTTACACCACTATGTAATTTTTTATACTGTAGACTTTGTAAAGTTTAAACAATAACTTCTTGTTTATTTTCTTAATTCAATCAACTTTGGCACCATTATCATTAAATAAAATCTCAAATAACTACATCTTGCACTGTTGATTAAGTAATATAGTAATGACCAATAATTTATTGTACCTTATGTGAATTCTTAATGCTTATTTTATTTCATCTTCATCTTATTATCTATGTATCTCAATAAATAATCTTTATTTCAACTTAATAAGTCAAGTTGGAATGAATTTTGCAAATATCATTGACATAAATAGTAGATGTCATACTCAACGAAATACTAAATTTTAATGTGACATAATAAAAAGCCAACAAAAGCTTTATAAAATGCTCAACTCTCTCCCAATCTATATCAACTAGTGGCCTCTTACTTCTCCTACCATCTTCTTATTTTAAAAAGTAATTCTCATATGACTTATCCTCTTCTGTCATTCGATCAAAAGTTTTTAAAATTTCAATGCAATTGCCAACATCAAATAGGTAAAATTTCACCTAGTTGACACATTTAAGACCACACTCTCTTTATATTCATTTTTCACACAAATCTAAAAGAATTACAATCTCGACATGAAATATCTAACATATTTGAGTACATTATGTATACAAACAATACACTCATTCAATTCTTTTAACCTATCTATCACAATTAAATTCAAAATGTGCGCACAATAACGCATATGCATAAACTCATCATTCAATATTAATACATCATTTTTCCAATTCTTCACATTTTTATTTAGATAACTAAACATCATTGACACTAGCACGATCAACTATTATGGTGCACATTTTTTTAATACTATAATCTAACAAACAAAATTCAAGTTACTTGTTAATCTTTTGTCCTCTATGGTTTATAGCAAGAGAAAAATTTAAATTTATCCTATGCAATTACAAATTATGATCTATGAAATGAGCAGTCATAGCCATATAATTGTGTAGGAATAAAAGTCCAAATGTAAAGTAACTTGTTCCCTATTCCTATTAACTAAATTTTTTAACATAGCTTTCTCTTCAATAAACAACTAATTGTATATCTAGTTATTATTCTAGTGATGGGACACTAAATTTAAGAACTACTACAATATAAAAATGTTAAAACTCATTATTCTCTATAAAATTAAATGACAATTTGTCCATAACTACCATTTCACAATTGCATGTCAACATCTTATTGACTCCATCATCTAGGCACAATATTACTACATTCTCCTTCTCTAGTAGGTTCTTTAGCAAGAAATTACTGTTGATCATCAACTAATGTATTTTTATAAGCTTTACATACTGTTCTTGTCGGCGCAGTCGAATCTTAGGCACGTGAGTGTATGCATGTGCAATTGTGTCTATTGTCTAACACAGCGAAAATATAAATTTTGTAATAAACACAATAAATAAATATATTAATCACATTAATATATTAATAAGGTTAGAGAACTCATCAAACGTGTAACGTTATACACGTATTTTTTTTAGAGTCCGCATAGAGACCAACGTGTGTACAGTTCTAGTCACCAACATGGTGGGCTTGGTGAGCTAAAACAACAGCTCTGTATTCAGCCTGGAATTAACTCTTAATCCCCAAAATGGCCGGAAGTGAATTTACATCATTTTCTCCAAAAGAATAAGAAATTGAGAGTTTAAAGCAATTCATAATTGCTTCAATAAGAAGCATAGAGAAAAATGAAACAATTTTATTTTTTTTCTTTTTTTTTCTTCTTTTTTTTTCTTTTCTCTTTTTTCTCTTTTCTTTCTTCTCCATTTCTCTCTTCTCCCTCTCGGCCGAATGGCCAAATCTTACTTCTTCTTCTTTATATATATATATAATATAATATAATAATAATATATAATATAAAATATTATATAATAAAAATAATAATATAATAATATATATTATATAATATAAAAGGGAGAGAGAGAATGATTATTTAACAATTAAATAATCATAGTGTGTCATGACTATTTTGCCTCTCATGAATAGTTATCAAGTTTACCCCTTAGTGGGTCCCATCAAATTTCACACTTGGGTAAACTCAACCGAGAGTCCACAATACGCTACGTGTCATTATATAATTAGTAAATAACATTTATTAACTAATTATTGTATTTAACACTTAAATATAGACACGCACGCATTCTCGTGAAAGTGTTGAATATTGCTGAATTAAACAATTTAATCCAGCACGCTACTCCAGTGTACAACGAGTACACTCCATATCGCGGGACTCCCTAGGTCCTACGTCTGATTCGTCAAATGAAACTATTTCATGAGTCTGTGAGCAATGCCCCACGTACACGTCACGGATGTACAAATTAGCTCGTTGAACCATACAAGCTGAGGTTACAATGCATACGTATAGTCCTTCCGTCATGATATCCTAGATGTGTAGAGATATAGATTATCACCGTCAAATCCCCTTGTTCTCATCCATGTCCTATCTCCAGACTTGTATCTCAATGAACAATATGCTCAAACTCCTTTGCCATATTGTTCCACCCTGGCGGAACTCTTTCTCGGAATGATTGCTTGTGGCCACAAAACTTTCTGAGATACAGTCTCGAAGCATCTGGATATCAAACTCCATATGGGAGCTGACGGATCCCATATCTGTACGCACCGGACTCCATAAGCATCGGACCATACTCAGCGATACCCAACGGTCACACAATGAAAGGTCTGTGATATGCGTGGAACCAATGTATGGTGGATCGCTTACAAGCCCACCGTGACACTCAGGTCAAAGGATCATGTATACTATTCAACTCGAGAGGACCCTCCGTTGACGGCTTACATTGATGTCTATTAGAGGCCTTCATGAGTCTGTCCCATATTCAGTCCTAACTGGATACCGATATGTCAATACGAGCTCCAAGCTCACAGTCGGTCAGGAACGATCATCTATACCCGATAGGTACGACATATGCTGATCTATATATAAAAAGGTATCCACCGACAAACCCGCATCAGTAAAAATAGATCAGAGATAATTATTTGAGAACATACTTGCGCAACTTGCATTTTCTGGCACCCGATTGCAACTCTTGTAACTATACAGTTACTAGTATATTCCCAGGTCTATGTCCCATTATAGACAATGCTCTAACTCTTGGATCTGCTGAGTATTATAACCAACTAACACTTAATTGTACTAACATTTAGCAATTATACCTCTCAGCGTGGCTAACTATGAACCCTTATCTAAACTCTTTAGATCTGATCCGAACTCCTTTAGATTTACAATGTCTGTAACGTTACATGCATAATACCATATAATTGGGTATTAGCGATTTAATGGGAATGTACATTTGTATAAATATACAAGTATATGTACATTCAGGGATGACACGTAAGCACTGACCCTAACAGTTCTATACCACTAATCCCATAATATATTAAATTACAAACATACAAATTCCCACTGTTGGAAGCATAAGATGATCATATTGATTATATAATAAGAGAAAAAAAATTACCTTAGAATATTTTAATGTAAAGAAATGTTTTAGCTCTAAACTTTTGTTCCTTTGTTGTAAAGAGAATTTTCAAAAAAATTATCTTTCAAGAATGTGGGCACTTAATTCATTATGATTTCAACTATATGTCTCATTTTAAATCATTCCACTTTTATAAAAAAATAAAAATTAGGTCACAACTTATTTAAATCAAAGGAGGCAAATAATTATAATTGTGTTTCCTTTTTTAATCACCACACTCATATATAAAAATTAAGTGGTGATTTATTTAAATAAAATGAGTCAAAACACTTATAATTATGTTTTATATAGTCATCATTTTAGGTAAAAGATAAAATAGTAATTTGAGCTAGTAAATGGACTAAAGGCCTATGGTAGCTCCAAAATAGAGATCCAAATTCTAATCATCTCATAACCCATTAGATCTTCTAAGTTAACCTCGGGCTATTCCACTAAAAGCCCAATGTTGCACTCTAGTTGTCTCATGTAATAAATAAATCTAAATTTTAATTAAAATTATATTAATTAAAATTAATATTAATCATTTGACCAATAATAACTACTCAATTAACCCTCTAATGATGTCATAATTAAAGGTAAGCCATTATAAAAATGTTATGCCTCTTTAATTACTTATTTTCTCTTAAGTCACTGAATACTTTAATGATCATTTTTAATATGTTTGTATTTGTATATGTATTTTACAGATACAACATATTATTCAATAACCAATTCATTAAATAAATTGCGGCCACAAATTTAAATGATCAAGTACTGCAAACAGTTTAGGTGACATCATTTAATATAGATTTTATATTGTAAGTATATGTTCATACGATCCATGAAATAGTATCTCAAAGTCATCGAGATTTTGACTGTCCAATTGGGTCTCACTCCGTGATAACTTAAAAGAATACAATACATAAATATAAGTTCATTATTTACTTAGAATTAAGATTAATAAAGTTTTGTGAATTAAGATCAATGATATTTTATTAACTAAATCAAAATTCATATTAATTCAGTTCAATGTATTATATACTAATTTTTCTATGCGAAGTCTCTACTTTAATATTTAAGGTAAATTATTCACTATAAAAAGTAGAAAACTATAATTTTACATAACAAAATGTCTATTTCATTAATAACTGTGAATAAGATTTAATTTATAAAAAACTTATGGTGTATACCTTATGCATTAGTATCATATGCCTAATATATAGATTACATACTTTATACATATGGGCTCTTCAATGTATACTCAATTATGTATGAAAAAAATTTATCAATTAAATAAAATATTATCATACATGCTTTGAAGGCACAAAATAACATCAAATGTCTAACACTCACAATAATTGAACTTTGCTCTTTTATTTTTCTTGATTTTAGATCATGTGAAGTACAACACCCTTAATCTCCTAATAATAATCGTTGTCTTCTTTTTATTAAATGAATATAATTTGATTAAATACAAACTAAAGGACATAATTACCATTTATTTAGATAATAATTATCATGACTCCAGTTAATTTTGTTATAAATTCTTTAAAAAATAGCAATGAATTTTGAAACATAAACTTAACAAGAAGGCATGCTTGAAGTTGAACAAGCATTCTTACATGAATATAACAAATTTTTAGCTCTAATCAAAGTGTTTTGAAAATCAAAATTGTATGCCTTATGAATAACTTGGTTTTGTGAAGTTCAAATGGATCACACTAACATTATAAAATACTTCAACTCATCTTTCTTCAAAATTTTACAAAAGAAGCTACACAGTCAAAAGGAAAAGCTTTCCACGATTGATGAAGACAAGAAAGTTTTCATACATATCTTGTAAAGTTTCATGCAATTAATCCATGATAAAAACCTTTCAAACAAATTTCATATACGAAAAATTAGTATTTGAAGTAATTTTCTGAACCCCCTGACACGTCCAGAATATAGAAGTTATTCCCAAGTGCAGGATTGTCGAAGTAATAAATAACCCGATGAGAACGGGGTCGATCCACAGGGAAGTAGAATTAAAATTACAAATTATAAACACTTTAAAGATAATTAATGCAGTATAAGATGTTTGTAAATATTATTTCAATTAACCAATTCAAATAAAAAGCTAAGGTTACGGGGATTCACTCTTGGCATAAGAAGTAAGAATATATTTAACTTTTTATTTTTTTATAACTCAATTGGAATCCTCACACAAAGGAGGTTCCAACCGGAAAATATAGCAATTAAAGTTCATTATCATTTATATATTGATTAGTATTTATTTCTTTCAATTATTATACACCAAATCTTATAAATGGGTTCAAGTATTTATTATGCCAATCTTTATATTTGTCTACAATAAATTAAGACTCCCACTTTACAAGAAAGGTTATATAAACCAAATCTTGTAAATGGTTTCAATAATTTATTGTGCCAAGTATTAAGTTTGTCAATAATAAATCAAGAATCACCACTTTAGAAGAAATTGTATTAATTCTACAAACAAAATAAATACATCATATATAAATTTACATAACTTAAAAATGAAGCATTAAATTCATGAATAAATATTAAACATATCTTATTACCCTTGCCAAGAGCTTCACCCTTTCACCTTAGCTTAAACAAAACTATTTGGACATAATAAAACTAAATGAAAAGAAAAGAAATGGAAGAAGAAATAACATGACTTAATAGTAAACAAGAGAAATAATAATACAAGGAAATGGATACAAAGGAAAAGTATTTTGAACTAAATTCTAACTTTCTAATTACATTCTTTAGGCATAAACAAGCTACCTATTTATAGAAAAACATGGATAAATCGAGACAAATTTGGAGGGAACCACTTGATTGATGAAAGTCAAGAATGGTGGCAAAATAATTTGCATTCATTATCACTTGGGCACCCACTTGATTATCTAATTTGGAATTGATGTGATCCGAATTAGCTGTCACTAAAAACATAAAAGTTGTAGATAAGTCTCTTATCTTTCCAAATTGAGTGATCTCATACGTATTAGATACGTATTGCTATAGTTATGGGCCAAATACTGATAACTGTTCAAACTGAGCCTGTACTGCAGATCAATTCTGTTCTAGGCCAATTTGCACCCTCTAAACACTCGAATTTCCAATGCTTTGTGAAATACAATATGTTAGCCCATTGAGTCAGCTCTGCACAGGATTAAGAATCACCTCAATTGGATCTTTAGGTAGAAAGTTATGCTCATTTTACCGAACTTGCCACAAAACAGTTATAAGATAATTAAGTACAATATTGTAAACATACTTAAGTTAAAAAAATTAAATACACTAGTAATACAAAACAATCATGTAAAACTCTTATTAAATGTGTAATTTCAAGTGTTCATCACCCCCCAACTTGTAGGCAGAAGGAAGCATCTTATAAATAACAACCAAATGAATTCTCTGTTGAAGAAACAGTTTTGTATATGGGAAATACATAATGATACAAATAACCAAGTATTGAAGTCAATGCGTGCAATGCACTGTCCTTAAACTATTTCTACCCCCATTTTGATTATAATCAAATATGCAAATGAGTTTGTTAGTAGGATAGTTCCAAGATTCAATGACTTATGAGAAAGAATTAGGTGCACACCAAATACTTTTCTTGGACTACAAGTGTTTAAACTCAGAAAATGGTTAATAAGAGAGAAATTTGAATCAAATATCAAAAAGAGAAGTTAATTACTTGTTTCATATGTACCTGCAGTATTTATATAGTAGTACGTGTCTCTCTGGGGAGATAAAACAAATCTTTAAAAGGCCACAACATATAGAAGGGATAGATGACTCTTTAGAGAGTTACCAAATCTATCTCTAGGCACCGCGATGCTCATCCTTCAGCATTGCGGCGTTTAATGGTTATTTTGGACATTGTCTGACTGAGCACCTCAACATTCAAGCCTCCTACGGGTTAGGTGCATCCGCTTTGTCCATTTTTTCTCTTCTCGAATATTTCTCTTAACTCTAACACTTGATTTTACATATGTCTATTTAAAAATACACTCTTAAAATCCAACAATCCCCTATATATTTCAAATAAATAAATGTGAATAAAATTAACGATATATATAAGTAGAATTTAACTTATATGTTGGTACTATTCTAAGTTATGAACCAATCATTGATTAAGTAACTGTATTTTACTAGAACTAAGTGAAACCAAGTTTCTACCAACCTTTCATTCATTTGAATGTAAAATAGAGAGTAAAACTTATCAAGTTAAATTCTCAATACCTTGTTTATATTCGCGGTTTGGCACTGTTAATGGTTATGTGCCTTACTGGCTTTATGAGTGCTTTAAAGTAGCTTACCTAGTTCTCATAGGAATCGCCCAATTCCACACTCATATAGGTAACACTCTATCATGTTTGTCTTGTAAGTTCAACACACCACCTTATAAAGGGTTATAAAGTTTATTAATAGACTAACTCATCATTTTTCACCGCAGATGCACTACCTCACCATAGGGAGGGACTCATAATATAATCAGTAGTACAACAAGACAACTATTAACTTGTTCTTACCAATATAAACCTACTTTAATCACATAGATAGGTTACCATCACTTTTACCTCATGCTCTAGGCAAAAGTCCCATCCCTCTTGATGTATCTTCTACTAATCTCTTATTTAGTGGCTTTGTCAGATGATCAGACAAGTTCCTCTTTGACCTCATATAATTTAGGCTCACCACCCCATATTCTAGGAGCTGCTTAATGATATTATATTGTAGATGGATATGTCTATTTTTTCTATTATACATTTTACTCTTTGCTTTAGCAATAGTTGTTAGGTAATCACAATTTATAGATATTATAGTAAAATGGTGAGTACTAATGGGAAGATCACACATAAGTGTCCTTAGCCATCCAATCTTACAATAAGCCTTTTCTAAAGCTATCAATTTCGACTCTATAGTAGATCGTGCTATATAAGTTTGTTTAGTGAATTTTCAATATATGGCTTCTCCACCTAAAGTGAAGACATATCCACTAGTAGACTTGACCTCATTAGATACAGATATTCAATTAGCATCACAATAACCTTCAATCACAGGTTGTGATCTACTGTATGAAAGTATATAAGTTTTGGTGCTTGTTAAATATTTTACAACTTTATCTAAAGCACTTCAATGCTTTTTTTTCCTGGATTTTGAGTATAACTCATCAGTCTCCTTACAGTATATGCCATATCAGACCTAGTTGTATTTATTAAATAAATGAGACTACCAATAATTTGAGCATATCAATTCTAATTGTCACTATATTCTACATTCTTTCAAAATTTTATACTAGCATCATAAGGTGTTGCCACTGATTTACATGATGTGTATCCAAACCTCTCAAGAAACTTCTTTACAAAGGGCTCTTGTGATAAAGTGAGACCATTAGATGTTCTCATAATCTTTACCCTAAGTATTACATCAGCTTCTTTTAAATCTTTCATATTAAACACAATTGATAGAAACATCTTAGTCTCAACTATCACTTTCATACTAGGACTGAATATAAGCATATCATCCATATATAGAAATATAATCACATATTTATTAGTATCAAAAGTTTAATAGTATATACACTTGTCAGAATCATTTATCATAAAATCATTTGATATAAGAACATTGTCAAACTTTTTATGCCACTGTTTTGGTGCTTGCTTCAAGTAAGACTTGACTAACTTATATACTTTATGCTCGGCACCAATACCAATACAACCTTTCGGTTGTTTCACGTAAATTTTTTCTTCTAAATCACCATTTAGAAAGGCAGTTTTTACATCCATTTAGTGTATGAACAAATCATATATTGTAGCAAATGCAATCAAAATTCTAATAGATGTAATTTTAGTAACAAGAGCATAAGTATTAAAATAATCTATGTCTTTCTTTTAAGTGAACCAAATGACAACCAATCTTGCTTTATACTTCTCAATAGTCTTATCAATCATTATCTTCTTTTTTAACATCCATTTGCAATCAATAGGCTCGAAACTAGGAGGTAAATTAACTAATTTTCATACATGATTACTCATGATAGAGTTGATTTCATCATTTATTACCTCCCTCTATAAATGAGCATCATAAGAAGTTATAACCTCATTAAAGGTTTTAGGGTCCTCTTCTATAAGAAAAATATAAAAATCATAACTAGTAGCCTTTCTTATTCTTTTGCTTCTCTTATTAAAGGTTTCTGGAGGATATACATTCTCTTTTATATGAGTTATAGTTTTATTTATATTGGCATTTTAAGGAAAGGGAGATTAAAAAAATTATGCATTTTATGATTTTATTATGTTGTTTGCATCAAACAACCCCATGATATCCTTTAATACTAAGAATCTATATGCAACACTATTTTGGGCATAATATATGAACATACAATCAAATATCTTAAGTTCCATCATTTTCTTCTTAGGATTCGAAATAAGAACTTTTGCAAGACACCCTCACACTTTGAGGTATGAAAGGTTACGAACATAATATTTCCATAACTTATAGGGAGTAATTCTTGTTTTCTTGTATGAAATTCTGTTTTGTATATAGCAACCAGTCAAAACTGCTTGAAAGTTCATCATTTTCTTGAAAGTTCTATTTTTTCTTTTAACGACTCCATTAAATTTAGGTGAGTATGGTAGTATAACTTCATGTATAATTTCATTGTTCTCATAATAGGAACTACATAAGTTAGACATATACTCTCGTCCTCTATTAGTTTTTAATCTCTTAATTTTTCTACCAAGTTGATTTTCAACTTCTTGTTTATGGATTAAGAACTTATCATATGACTCATCTTTATTTCTTAACAAATACACCTTAGTATATTTTGAAAAATCATTAATAAACATTCTGTAAAATCTTTCCTCCATCTAATCATGATATGTTTAAAATCACTTAAATCACTATGAATTAAACTAAGCAATTAGGTTTTTCTAAGAGTTATAGGTTTACAACTTTTCTTTGTGGACTTTTCTTCCACATATACATTATATTGATGTGTTTCATCTAAACTCATATTATATAGTAAACTAACTCTTTTCATCTTTTTTAAATAAAGATAATTCAAATAACCTAGTTTATTATGCCATAAACTGAAAGACTCAATAATATAAGAAGAAGAAATATTTTCATTCATTGAAACATCAAGTACATTTAGTTTGAACAATTCATTGGAAGAATATCTCTTTTTCAATAAATGTCCTACCCTTGATCATTACAACTTTATCCCCTTCAGATGAGACATTTACATTAGCCCTTCCCAACATAAACACAAAAACAAGATTATATCTAATATTGAGAATATGAAGTACATTGTTCAATACAAAAGACTTCCTAGAAGTAATTTTAAGGAGAAGTTTCATTGTTTCTATCACCGGTGCCAAAATACACTTGTTTATCCCATTCTCTAATGGAAAGATACTCCTGGAAAGAACTCTTATCTCCACATATGTGTCTAATGGATTCAAAGTCAATCACCCACTCTTTGTTGCCACTTGCCACCATGTTCACATGTGAAACAACAACTGTAGCAATAACATCTTTCCCTTCAACTAAATTGGCCCTGAGAGTTTTATTGTTTCCTTTTGTTGACATTCTAGTCATACATATTGTATTTTGATGATAAAAAATCTCATGCTCATTGTAATATATTAATTTATTATGCATTGAAAGGGTTAAATACAGAAGTAAGATAAACTAAGTGCAAGTAAAGCATTCGTGGAAACTCAAGAACTTCAAAACTTCAACAAAATTGAAGGGTATTTTGGAAATTATTCTGGCACTGTATGAGATAGAATATTTGCATAAAATTAATTACAAAAGAAATATAATTGTGTCATCTTTCTAAAGAATTTTACGGAAGTGAATTTGGAATTGTTTACGAACAGTTATGGCCAAATCACTTAAGCATGCTAAAGTTGGACCAAAGCGCAAAGTTTTGAAAGTTTCAAAAAATGGACTAAAATGCAAAATATCAAAACTTTGGCATGATAACTGTAGTGGCACTATAGCAACGTCCAAGTCATTGTAGTGGTACTGTAGCAACGGATAATTTTTTGGCTCCTTATAAATACCTCACTCATTTGAAACTCTTTACAATTGAAAAAACATCATATATCAATTTAAGAGCCTATTTGTTCTTACACATTTATATTAGCTCATTTGAGAGTTTAAAATCTTTTATATTTATTTTAATTCTTGTATTAGGTTTAGTTAAATATTTGTGGAAAATACTTTAAGAGTAAAAATGATTATTCTTTTATTATAAGGGTTCAATTGGTACATTAAAAACTAATTTATTGTAGAGGTTTCTTGATACCTTGAAAGTGTATTGATTCTTGGCCTTGATTTAAGGGAAGTTGGTGGAATCCTCAACATGTGCTGCTTAAGGTGTGGACATAGGCCTTGTGAAGTGCTAAACCATGTAAACATTCGGGTGCAATTCTTTTTATCCCTCACTCACTTTATTTTTCTATTTTAGTTATCATCTTGTGCTTATTTATTGCAATTTATTTGTCGTTAAATTTGTTTACATTTTAAATAATAGCATAATTGTTTATATTAGTGCATTAATTTTTAAATTGTCCAATTCACTCCCCTGATGGGTTGCCTAGCTAGAATTTTCACTTTTCTTGTTCCTATGTTTACATTGATAACTAAAATCACAACTATTTCTATAAGCATAACACTTACTGTTTTTCTTGAATGGGGCTTTAATTTTTTTAAAGTGAGTGTTGATTGTGGAATCCTGATATTTCTTATCTTGATTATCATATTTTTCTAAGTTGGCCTTAGAAATTAATTCTTTGGCATGCTCTATGTTCTCTATTTGGTGATTCTTTTCTTCAATTCTAATATGCACAATTGAATCTTCTAAAGTTAAATTCTTCATTTTATGCTTGTTACTTTTCTTATAATCCTTTCAGGATTCAAATAACTTTTCTATTAAGCAACTTACAATAAAAGGTTCAGGGGAACAATGTTTCCATTTTTCAGATCATTAAGTAAAATATGATAATCATGTATTTATACAATGACCTCTTTTTCTTCAAACATTTTAAAGTTTAAGAAATTTTCTGCAATATACTTTTGTGCACAAAGATCTTCTATAACATACTTTTTTTTAAGTTATGCCCATAAATCATATGTATCTTTATATATAGAGTAAACATTATACAATTTATTTAATAATGTGTGGAGAATTGTGTTATGGCATACCTTATTTGCTCTACTTTATTTGGGAAATTCTTCTTTCTAGTTTTCGGAAGTAGTTTCAGGTGGAGGAATGGTGAGAAATTCAAACAAACCCACAACGTCTAAAGTATCATACACCCAGTCTTACCATCTCTTTAAATATTTCCCATCAAATGATGTGATCTTTATAGCCTTTAAGGGGGACTTTGCTACGACCATTAGCAAATATTCACTTGTAGTATCCATATCTATATGATTAAGAATTAGTTTAAAATTGTTGAAGAAACGGTTCTGTATATGAAAAATACACAAGGATATAAACAATCAAAGATTAAAGTCAATACGTACAATGTACTGCCCTTAAACTATTTCTACCTCAACTTTGATTATATTCAAATATACAAATGGGCTTATTGGTAGGATAGTTTCAATATTTAATGACTTATGAAAAAATATTAGATGCACACCAAATACTTTCCTTGGACTACAAGTGTTTAAACTCAAAATGGTTGATAAGAGAGAAACTTGAATCAAAGATTGAGAAGAAAAGTTAATTACTGGTTTAAAATGTGCCTGCAGTGTTTATAAAGTTGTATGTGTCTCTTTAAAGGGACACAACACCTTTTTTAAATGTCACAACATATGAAAGGGGCGAGTGACTCTTTAGAGAGTCCCCAAATCCAACTCTGCGTGCCTCGACGCTCATCCTTTAGTGCCGCAGCTCTCAATGGTCATTTTGGGCACTGTCTGACTGAGCGCTGTGATACTTCCGGTCTGGCACCACGATGCCCAGCCTTGATGCTGGAGCGCAAATGTCACGTCCCAGACCTAAAAGATCTGACACATGACATAACTTACACTCATTCAATAATGTGCACTCATAATTAATATTGTATAATGTTTCAAACTTGAATTCTACATAGGAATCCTTAGTAAGTTGCTAGTAGGTTCGTCACAAAAATCAACTCATGACCATACTTGGTGAAACATAAATCAAATACAATCACACTTAATAAAATAATACATAAGTATTTAGTCAATACAAACAAATCAAATATCTTAAACTACGTGTCCACAAATGAAACACTTAACAACCTAGCAACTTAGGGAACCCAAGGGATAGTAGAAGCCTTGCCAAATCCACTAAGCACACATGTATTTTATTTACCTGAAATTACCATAAACTACAATAAGTATAAATTCAGTGCGTATACTAGTTTTTCATATATCAAAATACAAATAAATATATATACACAATACATATGTATGATATGCCGTGATAAATTAGAATCATAATCTTATCAAATCACATATTAAGTAAGTGCTTACACATTATTTTAAAATATATAATAGGAATACCATCACTCAACTATTACTTAGTAGGACTTTCATATCACATAATGAGCCAAATGTCATCCGTCGATGATATACCGTATGAGAAGAATAACACAAGTGAGGTTTAAATTATACATATATAATGCTCATGCCCGAAGGTAAGAGCCAAACTCTCACTTTGATCATCGGTGAGTCCTCTCACATACACCAATACGCCACCACACGAATGTGATGACTCACTCTTCCTTTAGGTACCAATTGGATCCTCTCTACATACGTGATGAACACATGAAAATGCATGTTGTTAAGAGATTCAATCACCATTTAATGTCACTAATTTTAGTATTTTCTGTATTTTTAGCTTGAAATAAAGTGTTCTCCTTAAATTGTGATTAATGAATGTTATTTGGACAGGTTTAGGTAAACTGGATATAACTCTCAATGTAGAAATCGAAATGAAGAAATTCTTAAACCTGGTGCAACATGACTTAATCTTACACAAATTTGAAGAATAGTGGAAAAGCCAAATCCAACATGTTATGGTCCAAAAATTGAGATACAACAGAATCGGACTACAACTCTTACCCAGCTTGACCCAACTCACGTATTTAGACCGTATCTCCCAAAATACGTACTCAATTGGTATAATTCTTAAAGCTGTGAATTGCTGACTTAACTATCAACAACTCGTATGTTTATGGTAAAGTCCAAATCAGCCGTTATCATGGACCAAATCGCATTGCAAGTGGGTAAAATAGTTGTTGGCCGAATTCTGATGTATCTTTGGAATTTTGCTCATATCTCATTGGATACTCATCCAATTTGCATGAAATTAGTGCCTATGGAAAGAAGAGTCAAAATTATACAACTTTCATGTCGGCTGCAGAAGCTAAATTGATCATTTACATTATCAAAAATGTGCTGCAAGTGGATACACGAGTTATTGGCTTAAAATTATTGAAGATTGATGTCATCCATGACATATGACCATTCATTGCCTATATAAGGAGACCCTTAGGACATTTTTAATAGATAATTCTCTCTTCTTTTATTCTCATTAACATGTATTGTAATTTAGGCTAGAGTTCCTAGCAAGGCTAAGAGATGAACTTTTATGTGTAGTAAATCTACTTCCATGCTTTGATTCGGTGTCAAGAGCTATAAATGTTGTAAGTTTGGTTTTGATTAAACTCTTATCTATTTTATTTTCTATAATCCAGAGGTTATAATTCTCATATCTCATATATGTTCAGTCATGCTTTTCTTATGTGATTCATGTTGATTTATAATTGTTACTGGTTACATTGTTTTATATGTTAATCTTTTACTGCAGTATTGTCAATTTGATATATTGTCGATCTTGGATAACATGTAAGAGCAATAAATGTTTGATATTCAAGTTAATCTTTTACTGCAATATTGTCAAGATGATATATTGTCGATCTTAGATAACTTGTATAAATAACATGATGTGTGTTAATGTTTACAAAGAGTTTAACTAAATCAAATACATGTGTTATCAAATGTGCTATATATTACATACCTTCCGATTGATTGTTTGGGATGTGAAACTTTCAGTTGAGTTATAAATATCGAATCAAAGTATAGAGTAGATTTATAAAGCATAATTGTGATTCTCAAAGCCTTGTTTAAATCATCATAAGACATTTTCCTTAATTCATAGACAATTCTATCTCATCTGTTTAAATCAATTAACCCTTTGCTACTGCTTTAATATTTTACTTCACTGACCTATTTTGCCAAGAGCTTCCTCGTGGGATCGACACCTCAAACTATACTGCGATAGCCGCGTTATATTTTGAGCGTAAACAATACAGAACACATAACATATACCAATCTCGAAGGAAAGACCACACATAAAAGCTCCACAAATCAAAACTTAAAGGAATTAACTTAATTAACACCAAAAAATTAAGAAATAATTATAATATATCTCTTAAATCTTAAAATTCCAAATTTCTAAGGGATTATAATATACTTCTTAAATTTTAAATTTTAAATTTTTTTCTTCTTCTTCTTCTCTTTCTCTCCCTTCTCTTTGTCTCTTTTCTCACTCTAAAAGAGGTGTTTCGACAAAAAATGAGTAAATTATGCTTTAAAATGTGTATTTTTATACTAAGAGGCTAACTTTTAGTATTTACAAATTAACCCTAAAAATTTTCAAAGTATTACAATTTAGTCCTTAAAATAAATATAAAATTTTGCAAATAAACCTAATCCTAATAATAGATTCTTAATCTATGCAAACAATACTAATAACAATACATAAATTAAGTATCATCCACATACAAATAAAAAATAAATATTATATATATAAATATTTATTCTTTTCGATTATCGATAAATAATTACTACAGTAAAAAGTCTCAAGCCTATGACTTGAGTGCTTCTCCTTAATTTTTTGTTTTCTTTTCTCAACCATTTCTTTCTATTTTAACACTTAATTTTACACATATTTTTTTGAAATACACTTTTAGATTTCAACATTCTTAAATTGTTAAAGAAGATTGTTAACATTCGTTAATTTATTATTATTAATATTATTGTTAGGACTTTTTTGCATTCTTAAACATTCGTTAATTTATTATTATTGTTAGGACTTTTTTGCATTCTTAAACTTAGACAACATTTTCGCCAACGATCTATTGAATTCCGTGAGACTTGTTTCAAGATTGCCATCAAAGCAACACATTTTTATTTCTTAACTTCTAAAAAAAAAAAGTTGTTTTATTTATTGATTTTATAGGTATGGACTAAAATAAATCAAAATATTTTTACCACAATAAAAAACATTCATTGTCTTATTTAGTGATTCATCAAAAAATGTTAAAGGGTAGTTTGGTATGTCACATATAACGTGATTGGATTGGTTTTGAATTATTAGATTTAGATAGGATATGATAGGGTTATATAATATTTAGTATTGCATTGTATGTGGTGTATTGTAGAATTGGATTGGATAGTGTATATAATTTTATTATGAAAATTATTAAAATATTACAAAAATAATTAGTTATTTAAATATTAGTCAATTATTAAATTTTATGCATTAATGAAAATGGAAAACAATTAAATATTTATTTAATTTAATTATTAAAATATTTAAATAATTTTGATTAATATAATAAATTTCTAAATATATATTTACTTTGTAAAATTATTTTTATTATTAATGTATGAATAGTTAATTTTGTTATTGTATGATTTGTATTATATTTTATTATCTAATAATTATTTATTTTATAATTTATAATATTTTAAAATATTTTTTAAAAATAAATTATATAATTCAAAACTTAAAATTATTATTAGTGAATAGCTTATCCCATAGAGAGACCCACACAATTTATCCATGCTTACTTTTTCAAGCCAAAGATGGGAATTGGACAAAGAAACTATTCAATCCTACAAAGCAAACATGTCCTAAAGAATATTTATTGCATTATTTAGATTCATCAATAATCACAGGGTAGTGAAGATTGTGTTCGGGTCAATTCAATTAAACTAGATTCTCAAATGGGACAGTTAAGGGATCCTATTTCGATCTGACCTAAATTTAGGTTAGAATGAAACAAATTCAAGAACTTATGAGTAAGTTGGGTTGGGTTTCTCTACCCTTCTTGAGTTAATATGAAAATTGGGTTGAATTTTTTTGTAGGCTTTTTCGAATTCGTTTTTATATGTTTGTATTTTGATCTTTGGGTTTTAATTCGTTTTTTTTTAATCTTTATATGAGATGGGTTTTAATTGGGTTGAGCTTTTTTTTGTGAGTTTATTTTACTTTTAAGATATTTAAAAAATATTTAATAGAATTTTATTTTGAAAATATATATACTTCTTTTATTAAGTTAATTAGATTAATTGAATAATTGAATCCTCTTTTTAATTTTTTAATATTCATTCCAATCATAATTAAATTAAATTAAGTGAATTAAAATTTTGATAAATTAAATTATATTTTTAATATTAAAGTGAATTAAAAAATTAATAATTTATGTAAAAAATTATAATAAATTAAATGTATATTAATAAACTCTCTTTAATAATTTTGATAAAATTATAATAGCATTAGTGACTAATAATGTAATTATTCAAAATAAATTACCAATTTTCAATGCACGTGATGCGACAAAGATTAAAATGATAAATGATTACATTCACAGTAAAATTGATTACGATTTATTATCTAATATTCCTTATAGACTTATACGCAATTATTTTATTGAGTTAATTGGATTAATTGAATAATTGATAAAGTAATAATAAATAATTTTAATTACATTCAATTTTAATTCCAATTGAATAGATAATTATTACTTTTTTATTTCAAATTTCAATTCTAATTATTATATTTCCAACTACAATTTTAATTTTAATTCAAATTTCAATTACATATACAATTCCAATTCTAATTGCACTTATAATTATTATATTTCTAATTTAAATTTAAATTATTATAATTTACTTCTTTAATTGTAATTCTAATTCCAATTGAATTTATAATTATTACATTTTCAACTACATGATGATTTTAATTCAAATTCTAATTACTATTCCAATTCCGATTGCATTTATAATTATTATAATTATATTTATAATTGAAATTTCAATTCTAATTATTACAATTTATATATCCAATTGTAATTGCAATTGTAATTGAATCTATAGTTATTATATTTTTTTATTCAAAATTTAAATTATATTTCCAACTACAATTATAATTTTAATTCAAATTTCAATTACATGTACAAGTACAATTTCAATTTCAATTGCATTTACAATTACTACATTTCTAATTGAAATTTGAATTCTATTTATTATAAATTACATTTTCAATTGTAATTGTAATCATAATTGCAATTGCAATTTCAATTGAATTTATAATTATTATATTTTAAATTCAAATTTCAATTTACATTTCTAATGATTTTAATTTCAATTTCAATTGCATTTATACTTATTACATTTCTAATTAAAATTTCAAATTTAATTATTAGAATCTACATCACTAATTGCAATTTTAATTTCAAATGAATTTATAATTATTACATTTTCAATTTCAATTATAGTTTTAGTTGCATTTCTAATTATTACATTTGCAATATATGACATTCGTTGAAATATTTGATTAGGTTTTATTTTAAAAATTATAATATTTTATTTTTTAAATTTGATACAAGCTGGACCGAGTCGAAAAATGTCCCAAACTTGATCGGTTCTAAATAGGGTACCAAAACTTTGACAGACCCCTTAAATGAACATTTTCAATAGACAAATAATGAAATTGAACATACACCTATTAGGTTTTCACACCTAAAAAAAACTGTTAGATGCATAATATGTTGAACGTAAAGCATGGTGATGAACATAAATCAGACACAACTTAAATTTCAAAATAAAGATGAATGTTTATTATAACCTAATTAATATTTGGAGCACGTTATACAGAAGAAGAAGAATTTAAGATTACCTTAAATGCTTGGAGGCGATCCTACGTTGATACTTTATTATTTTCTTTTCGCTTGGCACACATTCCACTTAACACACATGCTTATCTTGTATATGTCACATTATGTTTTATAATGCAATATATTATATAGTTTCAAATTAAATTATCCGTAGCATTTTTTAGCAAAATTATTGAATATTTAAATTTGTTGACTCTAAAATTGTAATTCGAAAGTTAATAAATTAAATTTATTTGATTGTTAAGAAGTTGGTTTGTATCTTTAATTATTAGATAAGATAAACTATTTTAATCACCTCTTTTTCTACGATGCTTCATTTGATGAAAATCCTACAATTAATTGCAAAAGTGAGGCTGAACTGAGGCTGAATTGGATATTTTTCTGACATAGATACTACGATATTTAAATTAGTAAATGCTTAGAAAAATAAAAGATGGGTAAGAATATAACAAAATTGTAATATATTAACTCAATATGTATACTCTCGTGGCCTTAAGAAATCTTAAGAATTTAAATCCTTTAAAAGTGTGATGAAGCTCTTTGAGAATACAAAATATATAATTATATGTATCTCTCTTTACATATATTAGCCTTTCTTTCTATGTACTTTAATGTTTTCATATAATTTTTTTTATATGGTCTTTTATAGTTTTGCTGAATATTTGTTGTTATTATTGATAGAAAGATTGCAACAATATATAAATATAAAGGCAAATCAAAAAAAGGAAAAAATATCTCATAGAATCAAGGAAATAAATACAAATTAAACCTATAGCTTAAATGTGGTTGATTTTTTGGCAACACCACCCCCCCCGGCACCAAAGCTTTGATGAGACCAAAATTATCCAAAGAAAATCAAATACTTATTTAGAGACCAAAATTATCCAAAGAAAATCAAATACTTATTTTGTAAAACTCTTAGTAAGTATATCAATCATTTATTGATCAGTAAGTGCATACTCAATGTTGATAATGCCTCCATCAATTTTTTTTTAAATAAAGTGTCCATCCACCTCAACATATTTTGTTATATCACAATATATTGAATTAAGAACTGTTGATAATCGATTTCTTATTGCAATAAAGATGGATAGGATCCTCATATTTAATCTTCAATTCTTCCATTAGTCTTTTTATCCAGATAACTTCATAAACTCCATGAGCCATAGCTTTGCATTCAGCTTATGCATTACTTTTTGCTACAACAGATTATTTTTTGCTCTTCTAAGTTACCAGTTTATCATGTGATAGAGTATAGTAACTTGATGTTGCTTTTCTATTATCCACCAAAGCAGCTCAATAAGCATCTGTGAAAACTGTAAGTCTTTGATCAGTCTTATTAAAGAACAGTCACTTTCTAGATTTTTTGTTTCAAATACCTCAAGATTTTATACATTAGATCAAGATGACTTTGATAAGGTGCATGCATATATTGACTCACCAGACTTACAGTAAAGGTAATGTCAGGCATTGCATGAGATAGATAAATGCGTTTTTCTACAAGTTGCTGGTATCTTCCTTTGTCAACTGGATCTCCCTTGGACAATTTTTCTTTATTTCTAACTTCAATCGGAGTTTTTCTAAGCTTACTTCCCAATATACTAGTTTTTTTTTAATAAGTCAAGATTGTATTTCCCTTATGATATAGAAATACCTTTCTTGTTTTTCCCAAATTCCATCCTCTAAAAATATTTCAATGCTCCAAGATCTTTAACCTTAAACTCCCTTGCTATCATTTGTTTAATTTTATTTGTCTCTTTAATGTTGTCCTGGTGATTATGATGTCATCAACATAAACAATCAAAATAGTTATCTTTTCGCTTTTTTAAGTCCTTGACAAATAGTGTGTGGTCTGTTTACCCTTGGATATATCTAAGATTTTCGATCACTTTAGAGAATTGATCAAACCAGCCATGAGGAGACTGTTTCAAACTATAGATAAACTTGTTGAGTTTACACATAGTTTAGCTTCAAATTCTTTCTTTAAAACCTAGAGGTTGACTCATGTAAACTTCTTCTTAAATGTCACCATTTAGAAATGTATTCTTTACATCTAGCTGATATAGTTGTTAGTCAGAATTTATTACCAATGATAGAAGAATCCGGGTGGTATTGAGTGTAGCAATAGTAGCAAATGTTTCAGTGTAATTGATCCCATAAGTCTCTATGAATCCTTTAGTCACCAACCGTACTTTGTACCTGTAGTAACCAGTATCCATAACCGGTAAGAATATGTATATTTATATATATAAATATACGTATTTTATTTGTATGTGGGTGATCCTTGATTTATATATTGTTATTAGTAGTGTTTTTATAGGTTAAGGATATACTATTAGTATTGGGTTTAATTGCAAGACTTTGGAATTATTTTAGGGACCAAATTGTTATACTTTGAAAGTTTTGGGGGCGAATTCGTAAATACCAAAAATTAACCACTTAGTATAAAAATACACTTTTAAAAACCCTAATTCTCTCATTTTTGTCGAGCTACCCATTTTTAGAAAGAGAAGAGAGAAATAAAGGAGAGAGAAAGAGAAGAAGAAGAAGAAAAAGAAGAAGAAATTGGAATTTTGGATCTTTAGAGGTATATCACAACTAATTATCAATTTATTGGTGTTAATTAAGTTAATTTCTTTAAGTTTTGATTTCTGGAAATATGTATAATTAAGGATTTGATGTGTATTTCGTTTGATGTTGTGAGAATTGATGATGATCTATAAGATAGTTTGATAAATCATGATGAATTATGAAATTTCTGCTGGATAACCTCTTGATCTAGAAATTTTATAAATTGTTGTGATTCGATTCTGGTTTTGAATTTGGAGTATATGAAATTATACATGTTTAGGATCATCTGAGACTTTGAATCGACTGAAAATCTCGGAAATTGAATTTGTAGTGAATTTACCAAAATGACCCTGGAATTCTAGAAATTTCCTGTGTAAACAGTATAATACAGTGGAAAATAATTTTTGACCTGCTGAATGATCTTTAAAAATTATGAATTTGTGGAATATGATAATTTTATATGTCTAATATGATATACTCAGAATTGAGAATTTGGATCAATGTGGTTGAAGTGTTATGAATTTCTAAAGTGTATCAGCTCATTGTAGTATTTGATTAACAGATTTTTAAAGTTATGAAATAAAATAGTTTTAAAATACTTTTGGCAGTTATTTGGAAGCCAAATATTTATCATGGACTGAGATATGTGTCAAGAGTAATTATGTGGTAGTTTTATAATTTTTGAGTTAGTATATGATTTTATAAAATTGGGAGATTGAATACTGTTCAGTAAGTATCTTGATCCTGTCAGGTTTGTAGTTTGGATTCGATGGTGTGTATGGAATGGATTGTATAGGAATTTTGATATAATATTCATATATAAGAAGTATATATGAGTCAAGAATGATATATTCTGATTTCGGAGTAATTGGACATCATTTGATGTATTAGAAATTTTTGTTAAGTGTAAGTAGTCAGAATGACAGGTTTTGAGAAACCAAATATTTAGACCAATTTGATGTGATAAATGCATTGTGTATAATTTTGTAAGCTATTTAAAGTATTTTGTGTGAATTGTGAGGCTTATGAAAGGATTAATCTCCATTGATAGGTTAAGGAGATTTAAGCCTTGTAGCTGAAAGTGTTAAGAGGTAAGTATACTAGACTTACTACTGGAATCACAATAAACATAATAATTGTTTTGTATGATTTTGTAAATGGGGTTAAGAATATGTTTATGATATGTCAAAGTATATTTTGATATGAAATGTGAATATATGTTTATGAATGTGAGCATTGACATTGAGCATGGACATACATGTGTTTTTTTGAAAGTGAGCTTTCCAAAATAAGATGCGTTTAACAAAGAAAGCTTTTAAAGTGTAATATGTCCATGAGAAATATTTTGTGATTTGAGGGTACTTGAACTCACTGTTAACTTAGTAGGCATTTTATGTGATTTGTGGAGCCTTTATGTGTGGCCTTTTCTTCGGGATTGGTATATGTTATGTGTTCCGTATGTAGGGAGGATCCTATTGGTACCTAAAGGAAGTGTGAGTCATCACATTCGTGTGGTGGCGTATAGGTACATGTGAGAGGACTCACCGATGATCAGGGTGAGGGTTTGGCTTTTACCTTCGGGCATAAGCGTTATATATGTGTGATTTAAAGACCTCACTTGTACTATTCCTCTCATACGGTATGTCACCTACGAGTGACATTTGACTCATTATGTGATATGTGATATGTAAGTCCTACTAAGTAGTAGTCGAGTAATGGTATTCCTATTATGTGTTTTGAAAGAATGTGTAAGCGCTTACATGATATGTGATTTGATAAGATTATGATTTTGATTGATCACAGCATATCATACATATGCATTGTGTACATATATGTATTTGTATTTGATATATGAAAAATTAGTATGCTTACTGAGTTTTATACTCATTATAGTTTATGGTGATTTCAAGTAAATAAGGTACATGTGTGCTTAGCGGATTTGGCAAGGCTTCTGCTGTTCCTTGGGTTCCCTAAGTTGCTAGGTTGTTGTGTGTTTCATTTGGGGACACGTGGGATAGGATATTTGGTTTGTCCCTATTGAATAAATACTTATGTATTATTTCATTGTGTGTGGATTGGATTTGGTTTAAGTTTTATAAAGTGTGGTTATTGGATAATTTTAAGTAAGAATTTGCAATGGATATATTCTGGGCTCCCGGTAACAAAGTTGCTACTGGTGACGTAGTAGAGTGTTAATCTCTGAGAAAACTCTGCGTATCTCCGGTTTAATAATTGTCCCAGTCATAATTCAATTGCTATAATTCTGAAAGAAATTGAAATGAAAGTTGAAAATTTTGTGTAATATTATTTATGAGTGCACATGCAGTGAATGAATGTAAGTGATGTCGTGTGTCAGATCTTTTGGGTCTGGGGCGTGACAGTACCTCTCAATAAAACCATCAGCTTTGTATTTAACTGTGAATACCCATTTGAATCCTACAATACTTTTATCATGTGAAAGTTCCACCAACCTTCAAGCATGTTTTGTTTAAAAGCTTATATTTTTTTTAGTGCTTCAACTTTCTATTTAAGAACTTTAAGAGTTTCTTTAATTGTCCTAGGAATAATAACACTAGACACATTTAAGGTGAAAGTATATAATGAAGATGACAAGTTAGATAAGAAATAAATTCAGAATAAGATGTTGTGCACAAGACTTAATACCCTGTCTAATTGTTGCAGGAACATCTAGATCTGAATAAGAACTTTAAGTTTTTGTTTTTAACTGACATATCTGTATACTGAGGTTCTATCACTGGTTTGGCTTTTTGACCATAATTAATATTCACAATTTGCTTATTTCCTTGGGATATTTTTTTTTCCTAGAGTAAACACGTATCTCTTGCTGATTTGGCTTAGTTGTTCCTCTCCCCCCCCCCCCCCCCCCCCCCTCCCCTCTTTTTTTAGTATTGGCAAATTATCTTGTGGTTGGTTAGAAAAAGTGACTGAGCTGAGTTTAGCTATAAACACTATTAGAGTTGGATTGGGTTTAGTAATAGACATTATTAAAACTAGACCGAGTTTAGTAATAGAATGCATGGTTGGAGTAACATATTGGTTTAATGGTAAATCCAAAGTAACTCATGAACACTAAACTTCTTGATAAACAATCTCCTCCTAAAGCAAAGTGGGAGAGTAATATGGAGTATCCTAAAAAAAGGTGATATCACATAAAACATATATTTTCTTGGAATAAGAGTAGTAACATCAATATCTTTTTTGGGTTAAAGGAATAACTTATAAAGATGGTCTTGAGTACTTTAGGGTCAAGCTTACTACGATGGTGATCATGAATGTGTACAAAGATAGTACAACCAAAAGTTTCTAACAGAATAGTGTTTGTAAAAATATAAAGATAAGACTTGATGATAACAAAGAAAGAAGACTCAAACTTAAGAGTGTGACTAGGAAAATGATTATGAGATAAGTGGTAGTTAAGATAACATTTTCACATAAATACTTTGGAACATTCATAGTTTGCATGAGAGCACAAGTAACCATTTTACTATGGAGTGTCAACATAAGAAATTTGATGAATAATTTCATTCTGGAGCAAATATTCACAAAGAATTGAGTTAAAATACTCTTTATCATTATCAGACCAAAAGTACATGAATTTTTGTATGAAATTGAGTTTGGATCATGTGGTGAAAATTTTTGAACACCTTACATGTTTCGAATTTTTTACGGAGAAGATAAACCCAATTGATATGTATATGATCATCAATAAAGGTAAGAAACCATATTTTGCCTTAGAAATAATTTTTTATGATCCCAATTTGTCACTATGGATCAAAGAGAAATGAGTGGATGAAATATATGGTCTTGGAAGAAAAGAAGATCGAGTATGTTTAGCAAATTGACAAATATAACATTGAAAGGGAATAGAACTATCAATTAAAGAGAGAAACAAAACTATCAACTAAGCGGGAAACAATCGTTTCAAGTAAGAAAGATTGGGATAACCAAATTTATGGTGTTGCAATATTAACTTACTAGAATTAAAAGTAGAAACAAAAGCAACGCTAGACACAAGAACTTTTTGACTATCTTTATTTCAATCTTTGAAGAAATAAAGGCCATGATGAATATAAGCACTGTCAATCATCTTCCTTGATGATAAATCCTAAAAATAACAAGAGGAAGACACAAATTTAGCGATATAGTAATTATCACAAGTAAGCTTACTAGCAGAATCAAATTACAAGTTATCGAGGGAATATGAATGATAGATGTAAGAGTGAGACCATTGAGCAATTTGACAAAAGATAAGGAGCCATTGGTAATTTTAACAGTGACTTTATTAAAGCAAGGTAAATATTAATGAAAAATATTGTCGACCTCAATCATATGGTCGGAGGCACCTAAATTAATAATCAAAGTTGCTAGAGATTTGACTGGTGAGGTTAAAGTAAAGAGAAAATTACTACCGTCAAGTTTATAGGCAGTAATGTAGAGAGAGTTATTATCTCCATTGTGGAAGGAGCCAACAGGCTAGGGGTGGGCACGGTCCGGTTCAGTTTTTTGAAAAAATAAAATCGAAATTAGTTTTTTTAATGAGAAAAATCGAATTGGACCGAATTGATTTTTTTGGTCTGATTTGGTTCAATTTTTTTGGTTTTTTATTATTTTTTTAAAATATGAGTTTTTGTAATTTTTGGTCCGATTTTTTCTAGTTTTTCGATTTTTTTTCGATTTTTTTAATTTTTTTGGGTAGAAAAAATCGAATCGGACCGGTCCGTTTTTTCTCCAAAAAAATTGGACCGAACCGGTCGGTTCGGTTGGGTTTTTTAATTCCCAATTTTTTTTGCCCACCCGTACAACAGGCTACTAAAATTTAGTGAGACAACATCGTTGCCAGAGAAAGCTATAAGAATGCAATGTCCATGACAAAAATAATATAAAAATTTGGTCAACAATAGAGGACAATAAAAGGAAATATTATGGTCTATAAATCAGACAAGAAGACACTGTATATTGATTGATCCAGTGATGATGAATTGAATAATGCCAGAGGTAAGAGAAAAATGCACCGACAAATGATTGAGCTCTGAGACGACAACGATGAATGGAGACAGAGAGGTTTTTCAATGCATATGGGCTGATCCAACCCCTAATCGGCCTGATTTGGTAAAGTTGTGATTGTTGATGTCTTCTGAATATCTAAGTAAAGGTGGAGTATGGCCACTCACCGAAAAATGGCTAGGATCTGAAATGGATGGCATCGGAGAGTTGGGTTATTGAATAATGCGTGAAAGTGTATCTAGTCTCAGATTGGAGTGATCTCAGTGGCGTTAGAATGTCTAGCGAGTTCTAAGTGTTTTTTACTAAGTGATGATCTTCTAGTGAACTTCTTGCAAGACTTTGATGAACTTTCGATGGGTTTCTAATTTTTTAATAACATCGGGACAATGAGAGCAATCTTACTTTGATACCATATAATTTTATTGAATATTTCTTATTATTATTGATAGAAAGATTGCAACAGTATATAGACACAAAGACAAATCAAGAAAGAAAAAAATATGTCCTAGAATCAAGAAAATAAATACTACTTAAGCCTACAGCTATATATAATAAAACAAACTTAATTGTGGTTGATTTTTTTTGCCAACATCCTCATTGTAGATTTTTTCTCCTATTTATAAGATAAGAATGTAGATTTAACTTGTAGCCCTTAAAACCCTATTAGAATTTAGGAGCCTTATAGATATTTCCTTTCAAGATTATGTATATGAGTTTTACCTAAATTAAATTAGACTGTTTCTTGCATTGGTATGACTTATGTCATAATTTTTGTGATGTCCTTGAATTGAGGGATCTTTCTTAAATAGGTTAAGCTTTATCCACAACTCTTTAGACTCTCATAAGTTAAGTCATGTTATGAAATTTCTTTCAACTTTTTTCAGGGTTGTCAAATTTGACATGTCTCGTGCTTGAAATGGGTAGAGATGATTTTTCTTATTTTTTAAGTTTGATTGAACATGATAGTTAACTTACTATTAGTGCTCTAACCAGCTTTGAAGTGGCGAGTTTGATCGACCGAAGTAGTAGGCCTACACCAAATACTTTGACTAGCTTGACGAAAGTGTAAGTCTCCATCTTGGAGTCTCACCAAACATGATAGTCGAGTTCGACCAATGTTCTACTAACTCGAAGATTACAAATCGTCTACTCTAGAGTGGTGAGTTTGATCTAACAAGGTAGCTAGACTTCGACCAATATTCTAACTAACTTGGAGATAGTGCCCATGAGTTAAGGACAAGTACATGTCGATATTCATTTTTTAAACCTTTGTGAACTAATATCTTATAAGCTGTGTGAGCTTCGATTTTTGTAGATGGACAAAAAAATTTTAGGCTTTGTAAGTCAAAATCCAAGGGGATCAAAATGAATTATTTATAATTATACTGAATTTATATAAATTTTTTAACATAACATGTCATTTAAGATAAAAAAAAAATAAAATAATATTTAAAAATCATATTAAAACACAAAATTTTACATTTACCCATCAACAATCTATTAAAATATGCATTAAGAGCATTAATTATTCTCAAGAATTATGTACGTTTGGGAAGTAAATAATTTATACTTTAGGGTGGGCTGGGTGAGCTTATTGTTATAAACAACAATGATCGGTCTAGCCTATTTAAAACATTTTATAGCTTAGGTAACAGTAACACACAATCATGCTTTTTATTTTTAAATTACAAGCATTACATGTATTACATTTGTTAATATAATGATTAGATTCTATTACAATTAGAATAAAGATTCATTTAGTTAAAAATTTTAAATAAAGTTTTTAAAAATAAAGTCTTTTAAAATAGAGCTTTTAAAAAAAAGTTATTGATAATTTATTTGTTAATTAAAAAATTCTTTTAAAAATTAGATCGTTTAATTATATATTGTTAAAAGTGTTTATTTATTATTAAATTACCAAAAATGATATCAAATAAAATTTATATTCAAATTCTAAATAATTCAATATTTTTTTTATATATAAATTTAAATTTATCATGTATTTTCTCAAATTTAATTTCTTAAAATATAATAATAAAGTAAAGTTAATACATAGTAACTAACGATTCAATATAAATTATTATATTTGGTATAAAAATAATTAACAAAAGATTTTACTAGATTCTTATAAAAATATGATGATTGTAGACATATGAAGAATTAAAGATATGATGATTTTTAAAAAAATAAAAAATATGTTAATTGAATATAATTTATTCTTATTAAAGGTATATTATAATAATAAGAAAATACTATTAAAGTATATGTGATATTATATACATATTAAAAAAGCTCAAAAAATTATATTTTTAAAAGTTTAAAATCTATGATTTTATAAATAAAGACAAAATATTTTTTTTAATATTCAAAAGTTTTATTTAATTGTAACCGAATGTTATAAAAAATTTTGAAAATAATTTTTTACATTAAAAAAAATCTTTTAATCAATAGAAAATTTTAATTAAACAGTCACTACTAAGACTTCATTTTCATATTGATGTGCGCTAAAATTTTAGTCAATTTCACTTCTATATTAATAAGGTTTTACTTTTACATTAATGCACACTCAAACTTTAATTAACTGTGATAAAATTTTATTTCTATATTGAGGTACATTTAAATATTAACCTCCAAAATTTTACTTCTACGTCAATGCACATTCAAATATCACCTCTCAAAAAAAGAACACCTCACCATATAAAAAAAAATTATTATATTACTCTAACATTCACCGAAGTTTAAACCCCAACCACTAAATCGGGAAGATGCTGTCTTGCCTTCTTGCTTAGACTATAATATTGTACAGTTTTAGTTTTTATTTTTATTTTTAATGATAATCTCAACTGCCATAGTCCATAGCATGCCGTGTCGTTGCTGTTAGATGCCGAAGCCCAGCGCAAAAATGTAGTACGATACCACATTATATTTTATGCTCTCACAAGGACAAGAAGATTGTGATGTTACCAAGAATTCTCCAAAACGGTGCCGCTTTCTAAAACCGCTCGAAAAATGAAAATCAACACCCTCCTTTCATTTCATTCACTCAGTTGAATTAAACGACAACCGTCCGATCAACACAGATCTCCGTACATATTTAATCTGACGGGTGGGAGGTGAACACCTATAACTTATTTGTCGAATCAACTCTCCAGTCTATTTAAAAATTTTTCAACGGCCGACGGGTGCTGACGTATCAGAGACGCTTCCCTAAACTCCTAATTTCTCTCATCTCCTTTTGTTCAGAATTTACCCTCTCTCTCTCTCTCACTCTCCTTATCTGGTATTTCTTTCTCTTCAATTCATCATTCTGTTTTCTTATTTGCATAATAATAATAATAATAACATGTCCATTTTCGTTTCTTTCGTTTTTGTATGAGACTTTTATAGGGTTTAATTAATTGATTAATTTAATTTTTTTAGCTTGTGAGATTTTATTTAATTTCTATGGCTGCTCCACCGGCTAGAGCCCGAGCTGATTACGATTACCTCGTAAAGCTACTCTTGATCGGTGATAGCGGTATGATTTACATTTCTGCCCCTGCGAATTTATTCATTTCGTGTTTGTTAATGTGATCTTGTGGTCATATCTGAAAATTATTCTTTTCATAATTCGGAATTTGATTTGACATGCGTTGAGTGGCGTACAATAGATTAGTTTGGATCTTTTATGTGAGGCGTGTTGTGCATTTTATAGTTTTTTTTTTTTTTTTGGTTCATTTTGTGGGGCTTTATGTTTGAGAAATATTGAAATTTGAGATTTGTGAATGTTGTATTTATCAATGTATTTAAGATTGAAGGATTTGTACAATGCTGTTGGTGTTAGATTTAGATCTCAATGAAAAGACTGTCCTTAGAACTCAACTGTAGCTTAATTGGTGGTATTTATTACATTTTCTTTTTGGTTTTAAATAAAGCATTTGTTTTAATATGTTCTTGAAAACAAGTTGAAATTGATATCATCTCATGCTAGGTTGAGGATAAGTTGAACTCTGCTATGAAAGATTTTCAATTTTATATGCGAATATTGTCATAATCTTGTAATTACACTGTGTACTGTTGTAAAATGACTTTATTATTGATATTTAGTCTCACTTTTCTGTGCAAATAACTGTACTGTGACATTTTGCATTTTTTATGTGATTATTGAACTTTCTGATTTTTTAAGTTTATGTTTTGAATGGTTTGGGTACTGAATTATGTGTTTACTTACTTGTGTTGTGGGAATTGGCAGGTGTTGGTAAGAGTTGCCTTCTTTTGCGATTCTCAGATGGTTCCTTTACTACCAGTTTTATTACAACCATTGGGTAGGTGTTCTTTCAGTTATAATTAATAGGGATTTCCTTTTACGTTCATGGAATAAATTGCTCCTGTACTGACCAGGTTATCTTTTCTTTGACAGAATTGACTTTAAGATTAGGACCATAGAACTTGATGGAAAACGAATTAAACTACAAATTTGGGATACTGCCGGTCAAGAGCGGTTTCGAACAATTACTACTGGTTAGTGTGGAGCATATCTAATGTTACTGAATAGAATTAGAATTTACAATGGGATCTGTTCTTTTTTCTCCTCTGCATAATCACGAAAGTCTGGTATAAATTTAAAGTTGCATTTGTATGGACCATTTCATGACCAATGTGCATAAAAATATCTGTATGGTTTTAGACGATTATTTTAGTTTCAAATTGTTGAAACTATGAAAAGTTAGAAAAGAGTTTATATCCAAGTGTACATGTACTGTAACAAGCTCAAGAATTCATTTGGTTTTTAATCTTGTGAAATTACATATTCGTTTTAACTTCTCAAAATAAGTTGTATTTTATATTTTGATATATTCAACCAGAAATTATGACTTGAATTTCACAAAGATTTTGGGTATAACTGTTGGTTCATTGTCATCGGTGTTTCCTATGAAGAATTGGACCAGAGAGGCTCTTTATGTTATCTAGATATGCTGTCTAGTAGCTTTAGCATTTTACCTTGGAAGTATCATGTAAGGGAAAATTAATACGATTTTGAAAGCATTTGTTATCAGCTATATTATATGATGGATTCACAATTTATTCCTTATGATCATTATTATTATTATTTTATTTGTTTGTTGTTAAAAGTAATATCAACCGTCCACATTTAGACTTGGACCAACTTGCTGTCAAGGCCAGGTTGAACAAGCATAATTCTTTCCCACATATTGGTATATTGCCAATTTCTTCAAACATGGTTTTCGAGGTCTGCTGACATGTGGGTGTTTTAGTGCTTTAATAGTTTACCATTTAAGGTTTTGTATTGTTTCTAATACGTAGTATACTTAGTTATCTTCAGGCATGCAAATGGATGTATATGCTACCTAGCTAGGTTTCAGATAGTATCTTTCTTGCATTATCAGCCTTTTTTTTTTTTTAAGAATTTCAAGTGCATTAGAGGTCCCTTCTGTTTCTCTCTGTTTGATTGCTGTGCGCACAGATTTTCTGTGTTGGTCATTTACAATCCTTTTTTGTTGGTGCAATCAGCATATTCTTTTCCATTTTGGTGTCAAAGATGTTTGACATGCATGAGTAATGCACCTTGTTGTTTGTTTCCTATTAAAAAGGAAAAAAAAATTATGTACCTACAGAATGACATAATAGATGTGGTCTCAAGTTTTCGTATTTTGAAGTAAGGGGCCATTGATACAGGCCCACTGGAAATTATTTAGCCTTTTTTCTTCCATCCCTGTCATTGATCTAGATGTTGTTTCCTGTGTTCTTGTTTCCATGTTCTAATTTTGGATGCTTCGTAATTTTTTTCATTCTGCAGCTTACTACCGAGGAGCCATGGGGATATTGCTCGTCTATGATGTCACTGATGAGTCATCTTTCAACAGTAACTGCCTCCTTCATTTTATTATCAGAAGTTTAGATTTATATGCTTAGGTTGATCATTCTTGTATTTTGATTGGATATCTAGATCTGTTGTTTTATTTTCTTTCAAACTTATACATGGTAGTGGAAAATTATTTTTCATGATGCTGCAAATATTACCGTTGCAGTGTTGACTTTCCCCCCTTCTTTTCTGAGCCTCAGTTATATTATGGCTTTTATGTCTTTTTTTTTCTAAGTGTTCTTTGAAAATTAAATTGTTTCTTCCCATGTTCAGACATCAGGAATTGGATTCATAACATTGAACAGCATGCATCTGACAATGTAAACAAAATTCTGGTGGGTAACAAGGCTGACATGGATGAAAGCAAAAGGGTCTGTTCTCTATCCTTCTTCATCTCTGTTTTCTACGTGCCTTCATGCGGTTTTAGGTTATTTGTGTAATTTTTGTTATTTAGTTGATAAAGAACATCATTTTCAGGCTGTCCCCACCTCGAAGGGCCAAGCTTTAGCTGATGAATATGGCATCAAGTTTTTCGAGACTGTACGTAGTTTCCCTTTCTGATTTGCGAGTTAGTCCTATAATTGTTTTTGTCTTCTGAAGATGGTTTCTATTACAGAGTGCAAAGACAAACTTAAATGTGGAGGAGGTCTTCTTTTCAATAGCAAGGGACATTAAGCAAAGGCTTGCAGATACTGATTCAAGGACAGAGGTATAATTTCTTTTTCCGCTTGCAATAGAATATTTAACCTAAGAGCCTGAGTTGTTGAAACTATTGAAATCCTAAACTAGAGCTGCCTTTTCATTATACATTTATAATTTCTCAGCGGTTTGGGTTTGGTTTAGGTTCCTTCTATGTATTCCTTTACTAGTGTAAGTTTATTATCTTCAATTTTTTTCATGTGCTGAATCGCGTTCATTTATAATTGGATCTTTGCAGCCCCAGGCAATCAAAATTAACCAACCTGATCAGTCAGGTGGGGTTGCCCAAACTGCGCAAAGATCAGCTTGCTGTGGTGGTTCCTAAGCAGTCTATGCAAGTGAGGTCACATGGGTATAGGTCAGGCAATCATTTTGGCCAGGGAGAACTAATTTTGTCAATTATATTATTAGTGCTTGTATTGTTTATCACTATTTTACACGTTTGGATATGAATGATAGATCTGTGTTTTGCATTAATTATATTATATTAGTTCCTTTTGTTTCCTTTTCCTTTTTGCTCAATGTATTTCAATTGTATTTTAAATAATGATGTGTTAAGTAATTATTGGATGGTAAAATAGTGTAAATTTTAAAATTATTTATTACACAATTTTGTTATTTAATAATTGTTTAATATATTATTATTTAAAATACAACTTGAGATATATAAATATACTATGTAATGTTTGTTTAATTGCATTATTGGTGTGGAATGCTGGAGTCAAGTAGGATCAGCTTTGTTTTGTCTCGTGTCATGTAATTTTGTTGTTATGATCTCGTTTACTTTGAGCTCATTCTTCAATTGGGATGAAATGTTCGTATTAGTAAATTGATGCTGCTGAACAATAGAAGTTGCACATACAGCATATATGTAAAATGAATTTGACAGCCGGCGTTACAATTTAACAGTGTTGGAAATAATTGTTTTAAATTACTGAAATGAAATATTTGGTATAATTGCTAGCTGCTTAATGGATTGCTGGGTCGTGCTCGTTATATTATTTTGGATTAGATGGTTTCAAGACCGACCATTAAAAATATAAATAAATGTGTTCAAGATTGATTAAATGGGTTTATGGATGAGTACGACGGTGATACTGCAACCACCTAAAACTTATCTCTATATGTAATTTAAACACTCGGAAAAATATCCAAAATAGGGCAGAGATTATGTCATAACAAGAGAAGAATGGAACTCGTGGGAAAATGGTGAGAAATAGAGTACCGACGGTTCCTTTGATAGTGATGTAAATTTGAAGTGTCTCTCGGGGATTCGAAATCACATATTGCTGTAACAAAGATTTGATGCCCCCAAAATGAGTTGCAGCCTTTTCATTTCCCATATTTAAAGTTACATCCATTGGGGGAAAGCACTACTATCTTGGGTCTGACTGGAACACCATCATCATCATCATGTTGATAATTATAGACCCATTTTTCAGACCTTGAGTCTGAGTGGGGACGTTGTAATTGTGAGATTACACGTAATGGGGTCAATAGATTAAGGCGGTGAGATGCGATAGTTAGTGGTGCGACGATATAAAGCATAAGCAAACAAATTATGATGTGTAAGCCAATGAAACTTGTGGAAATTCAAGTGCCCAATGTTTCATTTACCGTGGATGGATCGACCTTTTTAGTTAATTCATAAAAATAATTCATGTTTCCTTTTTTGCTTTTCTATCTTTCTCGACCATTATTATTGGTTCTCGTATCAGGAAAAGTTGAAGCTCAGCTCCAATAATAGAACCGTAGTTGAATTACGACGCGAAAGTGGGCTTTTCCCGAATTGATATATATAACACGATGTTGACCCAAGTGTTATCCGTAACAAAATACTTCAATATGATTCGTTGATCAACTGGGTATAAATATAGCATTAAGCGCGTATTAAATTGTCAATGTAAAACATAATGGGCTCAACACTCGTGTCGCTACTCGCTAGCGCGTTGAGGTTATATTGGCCTTATTGTTTTTTTTTTTTTCCAAAGAAAGAAAATTCTAAAAGATTTGTTACCACGTCTACAATACAAAGTCAAACTGAATTTTGAAAAAGAGATTTTATGATTCAGATAAGTTTAGAAATCGAGCAATTAAGCAAATCATGTTCAACCCCAGTTAAAATTTGTTGGGAGTTTCTATTTAGTGTGTATTTAAAAAAAATTTAAATGTATATAAAAAATTTTATCTACAAATAAAATAAAAATAACAAAAGATCAAAATATAAAGATAACCAACCATGTAATTATATAAAAAAGTTATATGATTCAGTAACAAATACTTACATCTACAATGGATTATAAAATGTTTGCATACAAAAAAAATAAATCATAAAAATCTCTTATAAGAGATAATTAAATAATATAAATAATAGATAAGTTCTCAAAAATTTATAAATACTTTTTTGATCATTTAGATTTTAAGTATTCTAATAGCACTTTCTTACGCACTCGACACTCAAAGTTCTTTAACTTTTTATTCTCTCTTAGAGTTTCTTTGATGCTTGATTAATTTTAAAAGGTTACAAGATTTATATAGTGTTTAGAACGTTTTAAAAATCCTATTTATTATTGGAATAAGAGTCATCGCATGTAGAGTCCAAATCTCATTTAAAGAAGTCAATCAAAAAAAAAAATAAAAATTCTCTAAAACTGGGGGCTATGACATCACAAAGCTACCACTGCGGCGCTAGTGGGAACTCGATGTAGCACTACGGCACTGGTGGGAACTCGATGTAGCACTACGGCACTAGTAACTATGTCTTCAGCGCTGCAATACTAGAACCTAGTGCCGCGACATTCATGCTTAAAAAGGTCCTTTACTTGTTCTGATCCATTCTTTACTTATAACACTCTGTTTTGCTCCATTTCTCGTATGTTCAACGTGTATTGAATATTATTTTGACTATTTATTGGTTACCAATTTAAAATCATACCCAAATATAAATTTAAATCACCAATATTTTAACAATCTCATATTTGATTCAAAAAATTTTTTTAAGAAGGTTTTTTGAATCCACCACCTTAACTCCCTATTACTTAAGTTATTTCAGATCCAAGTGGTAGTATGAGATCCTTAACTATGGTTCTTGAGAAATAACCTAGTCTGGCCTATTCGTCGAAAAAAAATTTTATGAGATCCCTATCTACTAAAATTTTTACTTCTGGTTCCAAAGGAAGACTATTGAGAGGGCTTGGTCATGAGCAACGTAGAATCAAAGGGCTGCACCAATACAAAAGGTGACTTCATGTTAGTGGTGTGGTTGAAAGGGTTAGCTGTGGGGTTTAAGTCATATTGGGTTAAAATATTTAAAATATAGTGGTTCCTAAGATGCTTATGTTAGAGGAGACCACTTTTTGGCAACCTGAAGTAGTTTTATATTGAAGCTTAGTTTACTTGGTTTGACTATAATGCATGTACCAAACAGAAACAATAAATCATATTCATCTGGTCAAAGTCGAATCTGTTGCATGATTGATTAGAGGTTAATTATTAGTTAGTTCACTTGCATTCCAGTTAAACAGAAGTCATGGTTTTTGAATTGTGAATAGTACATGCAACTTGAACCCTTGATATTGGGAATTTAAATTGTAGGTTGTAATAGGATTCCTTTTGCATTATCATTGTTATTTGCTGGCTGCACTTCCTGTCACACATCAATTTTGATGATCTCATGACCAAAATTTTCCTTTGTGTTGCTACCTGCATCTTTTGTTTGTTCAGCTTGTGGTATTTGCTCAGCAATTGACAGGGATGGCGACTTGTAATCCTTGCTTTTACCCCAGACAACAAGATATAGGCCTGCAACTACGATAATCGCACCAATGACCCTGTAAAATATCATCTGAGTTAGTTTCTTCATTCTGTAGGGTTGTGATTGTGTTGGTGGTGACAGCTTTTTACACATTTTACCTTCCAAGGTACATTTGCTCAGCCAAAATGAAGGAGCTCATGATCGCTACAATGACCATGCACAGGGGACTGAAAGCTGTCACAAATACTGGACCCCTGTCTTTCATTATTACTCCCTGAATGTAGTAAGCTAGTCCCGAGCAGACTACACCCTGCAGGCATGCAAATTTTAATATAAGTTGGAAACATTTATTTTTTTTTCTGGCCAATGATGTAGGTATACTTTAGATTTACTTGTGGTCTCTAATGTTGTGAGAAATTAAATGCTTCATTTTGTTAGAGATTTCAATTTTCAAAGGAAAAAGACAAAATCCTTTCCCATAGTTATCAGGACTTCATTATTCATTGATAATATTATCTATGTTTTGGTTGAAAGAGGATAATAGAGGAAGATGGTGATGGAAAAGGTTGGTTTAGGATTGTGTATGGATGCACCATGGTAGAGCTAGATATTGCTGAAATTGCCATGGTGATTCCACAAATACGAGGGAAAATCACTTTGGAGGAGACTGAATTTTATAGAACTTTCTCAAAGTGCAGATCTTTTGATTATATCAAATTTACTTGAAGATTCTTACACTGTAGACAGCAGCCATTAATTTAGTGTCCCAGTGTATGGACCAGATGTCTGCTTTGCCTCTTTCCATTATCAGCGCCAATACGGTGCCCTCAGCTGTGCCCAAGAAGCATATCCAAGCTGTAAGGGAGAGCTCAGCCGGATATGATTTCATTGTGATTGCCTAAAGAAGGAAATTAAGTAGAAAGTAAACTTGGTTTATAATATAAGATTTTTTGGATTTTGTGGGGATTCAGTTACCTGAAGAATAATGAAACAAGCCCAGCTGAAGCAGCCAGCTGTGATCATGAGGGCACCCTTGATTGAATTGTGGATGGTTGTCCCACTGCTATCCTGTCCATGATTTGCTCCTCTTGTCCAGATTAAGTCAATAACTGGTCCTTTTACCAGGGTCATGACCATGGCCCCTCCCACTGTTGCCAAAGTCCCCAACACCTTAGCCTGGCTCCGGATACTTTTAAGCTTTACCTTCTCAAGCCTGGGTAGAAATACATTTTAAGTCTCTCAATTTGCTATTTCTGTTTTGTTTAAATCATGATTCCGGTGTAAATTATGTGGATGCTTCTTCTAGGACAAGCCTTTTTATACTAAGGTTACCATGTGTTGCTGTGTATTAAGTTACCTGACCATCCAAGCCAGTAGAAAGGTAATAGCCGGAAGCATATTGTACAAAGCAGCCGCAAATGTTGCGGTTGTGTACTTCATCCCAATAAAATACAAGTTTTGGTCAATGACTGGCCTACAGAGACATCCGAGATGGTTGTTAAGTTATTGACATTATATCTTATACGTGTTTAATACAATAAACCATGTTATAAATTTAGAAAATTACTCTAGTAAGCCCAGCAGTAATAACTTAGTGAAGATTGCCAGTGTCATTTTTGGTCGTATCTTCCTGTCAAACAAGGAAACACAATCATCGTATTAAGAATAGGTTTCATTTGCTGCTTATTTATTTATTTATTTTTCTTTCAAGAGAAAAAAAGGATAGAATTTAGTAAAGAGTGAGAAGAATACTTGTCGAGAATGGCAGCAAAAGGAGCCATGACAATGGTGGCAATGGCATGTCGATAGACAACAAGGACATAATTGCTCATCCCCTTATTTAACGCATCCTTGCACAGGACATCCATTCCGGCAAACCCAACTTGCATAAAAATGACACCAATGAACGGCCTCGCCCTATTAAACAAATTAACCATTTGGTTCCTCATCGTGTGCTGACTTGAGTTGAGTTCACTTCACATTGCACTCAAAATCATGAAACGCCAATTTTTTTTAATGAGAATCATAAAAGATGAAAAATTTTATATTGATAGGATAATGAGAATGGCTGAGTGCATCTGCTTCAGCTCTGTTGCAATTTATACAACTAGTATTCCATTAATCGGAATATTCTTTAAATTTTAATACACTTTCATAGCCAGACTCCACTAATGTATAAAAGCTCCATTATTACAAGAATAAACACTTTCACCAACCCCACAGACGAAATGTTATGGCCGGCCAGAGAATTATTGCTCATTCTTTAGAGATACTAGTGGCTTTAGTTTAACTATCTGTGCCTTTTTCACAGCTGAGGGTGAGGGTCACTGGCATGGTGGAGTTACTTTTTATTTTGTCTTTCATTATTATTTTAGAACATCAAAGCCCACATATAAAGAGATTGGATTCCGTTGATAAAGAGAGTGGATTCCTCAGTAGCCGGTATGATATGATCCTCTTGTACGTAGAAAGCTTAATTACTAAAATTTTGCATCAGTTTAAGGTTCGTGCTTTGCATGTAATTATTCATAGTCTGAGCCCAAAGAGTTGAGCCTTAGCCCCTGATTGCTATGAATTTTAGCATGTTAACTCTGAGTTTTGTTAAAATTTTGATGATTTAAAATTATATCTATGTATAATTTTGAGTTAAAAATTAATAAAGAGTAACATGAGGTAAAACATGCATATAAGAAATGAGTAAAATAAAAAGTTGGAAGTAAGAAAGGCTTCAAAGCAAGCGAGGGACCTTTTCAAGCCTAAGTGTCGCGGCACTTGGTTTTCAATTTCGTAGTGCTAAAGACAAAATCACCAGCACTAGCACTAGTCTTCCAACACTGTAGTGCTATATCAAGATCACACTAGCAACGTGACAGCAATTTTGTGACGCCATGGCGCTCAGTTTTAGAACTATTTTTAGCTCTGATCGACTTCTTTGCGTGAGATTTGAACTCTTACATGTAAAGACTTTTATTCCAACAACAAATAGAGTTTCTAAGGATATTGTAAATACTATATAAAACCTTTGTTATCCTTTAAAATTAGTTAAGCATTAGAGAAACTCCAACAGAGAAAATAAAGAGTTAAAGAGCCTCAAATACTAAGTGTGCAAAAGAGTGTCATAAAAACGCTTAAGATCTGGCTAATCAATAAAACATTGATATATCATTTAGAACTCGTCTATTAATTGTATTTCTTGATTATCTCTTGTGAGAGATTTTGATTATTTATGTTCTTGTGAACTAAATAAAAGAGGCTAAGATCCTGTAATCCATCATAAATATAGGCATTTATTGCTAAACCATGTAACTTTTTTGTGTGATTCATAATCTCTTTATTTTGATCTTTTATTATTTTTATTTTACTTATGAGTAAAGTCTTTCGCACATGCTTAGAATTTTTTTAGAATGCACGCTAAAAATACTCTTAACAAGTGATATCAAAGCTAAGATTAGTAATAATACCTTTATGGTATATCAAGAACATAAGTTGTTCGTCCATAGAAACTCACAAGTACGAAATAGAGAAGTTCAATTGACAGAATTATTTTAATCTATGGAAGATGAAAGTTATAACTCTATTGTTGAGTTAAATGTTAGATTTATCCCTTAAAGAGACTTAAGTAACAACCAGCGAAAATAAGAGACCTTCAATATTTGGATCCGAGGCAGATAAAGAACTCAAAGCTGAATGATTTTTGAACATAGACCAATCCAGCAAAGATAGTCTAAAGCACGCTTGTGTTCTTTTACCACAATGAGCTTGAACGTAAACGTTATGGGCAAAACGGATAAATAGAAGAACAACAAAATAATATCTACCATTAATTATTTTCCCAAGTTTTAACGGTAAGGTCAACATTTTTATTAATTTGGCCCAACTAGATTAAAAGACTTGCACACCGTTGGTGATTTTTGAACATATACCAATCCAGCAAAGATAGTCTAAAGCACGCTTGTGTTCTTTTACCACAATGAGCTTGAACATAAATGCTATGGGCAAAACGGATAAATAGAAGAACAACAAAATAATATCCACCATTAATTATTTTCCCAAGTTTTAACGATAAGGTCAACATTATCATTAATTTGGCCCAACTAGATTAAAAGGCTTGCCCACTGTTGGTGATGCTGACTTCTGCTGAACCAGCTCTAAACAGCTCAGGCCAAACTCATGGTCACAATTAACAATTTCTCACATGATTAACATCGAATGAAGAAACTCCAGCAGATTTATCCAAATCCTAGATTTGGGTATCAAGGGAAAGATGACAAAAATACATTTCAAAAATTACACGAACTTCCTCTCTCATGATAAGTGACAACATTTCAGTTCCATCCTTATCCTTAAATTCAGTTAGAGGCTGTTGTCATCTAGTAATCACATATAAGAGTCATAATCTTTGTGAAAGGTTGATCTCCTACTTTGATCATCACCCATAGCCCTCAATAGGAGTAATGAAAACATCTAAGCCTTTTAGTTAGTGGTGCAATAGCCATTAACGAGTACAAGGTGTAGCCAGAAAGATCACTTCTATACACAAAACAAAAGATATCCTACCTTACATTTGGACATAGCTGCTTCACGACAATTGCTTCCCTTCATCCTTTCCATATATACGCTGAAGCTCACGAGTTGCAGCTAGAAAGGACTCTATAAAAATAACAAGAACAGCAAATTTAGGAAGGGTGATATGGTGTGTCAATAGAGATATATTTCATATACAAATGAATTATTTTTCCTTTTTCATCAAACGGGAATTGAATTTTGAAATATAAAAATGTTAAAAGCAACACCATTGTAATAGATAGTTTGTATCACCTTTCCAAAGACGGAAGAACTTCTGGTTGATATGGGAGCCAGTAATTGTCTGAATTACATCAAACAACATATTTTGAGGTGTGCTCCTTAGCTCTTGGACAATCCCATATATAGTCTTCCCATTTTCAAAATAAATGTGATTATTCGGATGTTTTGTTTTGCAGCCAGCATGGCGCTCAAATTCATAAGCATTAATAACCTACAACAAAAAGGTTGATCAGGTAACATCTAAGCTCTAAACTTCCCTTGCTAGCTAAGTTAATATTAACTACCTTTGAGTAATTACAGGACTGACAGCTACACTGATACCCAGAACCTTTTATAACCCCACGGAGCTCCTTCTACCATGCATAAGAAAAGCAGACATGTTACCAAACAAGAAGAGCGGACATGCCATGAAACAATAAACAAATATAAAAGATGACCACCAAGCACTAAGATTTACCTCCCGCGACCAGGCAATGTACTTCACAGGAACTCCATCCAGCATACCAGTTGATAGCAAACTTCTGACATTTGAAGGAAAGTTGTTTGAAGGAGCCTTCTTAGCTGTTTTTAGGTCCTCTTTTTTTCTCGAATTATTTTCAGTGACAGATACTGTCACATGGTCACTAGATACAAGTGTACCAACATTTGATTTAACAGACTGTTTCTGATTTAATGTTTCTGATGTAAGGACGGAAGATTGGCCTGTCATCATCCCATAAGTAGGTAATAATGTTCCAGAGGGATTTGCATCATCTTCATCATATCCACCAAAGGATATGATAGTACTATCTCCCTTATTATAAGACTGACCAATTGATATACTATTGCTATCATCCTTGGTATAGGTGTGAACCATTGATATGGTACTGTCATCTCCTTTGTTATAGATGTGGCCCATTGATATGGTACCATCATCAACCTTGTTGAATGTTTGACCCATAGAGATAATATTATTGTCCCCCTTGCTGAAAGTATGGCATAATTGTATGCTATCATTATTCTCTTTGTATGTTTGACCTATCGATATGTTATCATTAGCTTTATTATACGGTTGCCCCATTGATATGAAAACATTATTCTCCCTGACAAAGGTGTCACCCATAGTCATAATATTACCATCCCCTGTGCCATAAGCAAGACCCATTGATATGGAACTGCCATCAGCCTTGCTGTAAGCATGGTTCATTGGTATGGTGTTATTATCCACTGCATCATAGCCATGTCCCATTGATGCTGCCATGACATTGTCAGTGTCCTTGACTTGGCTGACCTTCACTTTTCTGACGCCATAACTTAGACCTGCTCTAGGATCTTCCAATGTTTGTGACATGGATAAACCAAAGGAAGAATCATTACCAAAAAAATCATCACTAACCTTTCTGCCAGGATCAATTTTTTCTGTGTTAACTGATGTGATGTTTCGGTCATCAAAATTGCCAGTCCTGGCCATCACAGGATCAAATAACCTTTCACTGAAAGGGCCAGATATTGAGTGAAAACTGGAAGCATGACCCCATGGAGGAACATTAGAGTTCAACAATCCTGAAAATAGATTACTGCTTGGAACTCCAACTGCCTGTTTCTTGTTGGGGAAAAGCTCGGCCTCAGGACCATCAGTGAACCACTGATGAGAACGCTTCAGATCAATTCTAGAAGAATTATCATAAGCCATCTCACCGTCATTTAAACACTCAGGGCCCTTTGCCATCCAAAAGCCTTGATTCTGAAAAAAATGTTTGATATAATTACCACAAAAAGAAGGCCTCACCATATAATTATTGTAAAAGCAGACAATGAAAGCACTCAATACACATTGTTAAGAATGTAGTGTAAACTTAAGTATGACAAACATACCATCGAAGCTCTCTTGGCCTTTATCCAATCAGTACAACAGTTTTAATTATAAATTAAGGGTACGAGCTGAGCAAAGAAAACAAAAAAAATCATGGTTGGCAAGTTAACCCGTGGTTATACTACATTCTTTCTCATTCTTCTTCGCTCTTTTGACTCTAGCTGTATACTGCTTCCGTTGCCAACCATAGACCAAAACCAACAACTAGGTGCCATTTAAAAGTGGTACAAAATAAAATAAATGGCTACATCAATATGTTTTACCTCCATCTAAAGTGTAAGAAATGCTCAAAGTAATGTTGATGATAGCTATCAATAAAAAAAATCAATGTCCATAAATTCCATTGACATAAACTTATATTCTACATGGAGTGAGAGGCAGATTCAAAAGATTTGACTAAATACAATATGCTCTCTCAAAAACCTAAATTTGGTATTGGTACTAGGTCTACTAAATCAGAGAAAATTTTCTTGAAAGATTTGTAAATCTCTTTAATACAATATGGAACAGAGTAACTTAGTCCCACGAGAGAATGTTAGTTCTGGCATCTTTAATCCATCACAACCCTGTCCTCGCAGAAAAAAGAATTAAGGAAATTGAGTAGGTGTTGCAATTTATTTATGCTAACAAAACAACTATGGTGGGGACCCAAGTGAAAAAAGAAACTCACAAACAGTAACATGAAGATTTTCACATTGCTAAAAACGCACTTAAACTAGAAACATACCATTTTGTTCCTTCAACTTTTCTCCGGATGTGGTTTTCTGCTGGTGATAGATAAGATTCAACAGCTATAGAAACACACTATTCAAAATGGATATCACGCCATCAATGCCTTCGATTGTTCAACATTGGATACAGGATAACAGAGTGCAAAAGAGTATCGGTCGTGGAAATTTAAGCTCTTTATCTGCCAAATGCATTAGTCTTGTCAATAAAAAATGTATATTTACACGGTTTAGTAACAGAAAAACAAGGAGAATAGATCTTGAAAGCAAATATTTAAATCATTTTAAATCTCTTACTGTTTCTGTGACCAAATGACAAGCAACTATAACACTCCGTTGCAACTATAACACTCCGTTGCAACTATAACACTCCGTTCAGATGAACACTTTTTAAAAAGAAATAAAATTCCTTTTTTCATCCTTCATTTTCTCGGCAGCTAGGTAAGTAGCCAAAACAAAGATAATTGAAGCCTAACCCTAAAACTTTGAATATGGACATGGAGACACAAAGAGAGTTACTCATTTGAAGTACCTGTGAGTAAGAACACTTCAATGATCGTATGATCCGTGACCGGAAATAAATGGACTTTCCGGTAGTACAGACCGTAAAAAACGCCGGAGATCGTAGGGGCGCGGATCGCGGGCGAGATCTAAGAAGTGGAAAAGGATTTTGCTTTATCGTATTCGGACTAAGGTTTTTAGTTTGAAGAGAGGTGATGTAGATGGTGCAGTGCACGATCGAAACTCGTGGAGTGTGATCTTAAACCGTACACGTGGAAAATTTGTCAGTTAGATCTTGTCCGTTCACTGTCCGGCGCCACTTAGAAGTCTTATGGGTGCGTCATCATCATGGGGCGAGACTCGTAACGACAACGAGCCAATGATAAAAGAGATTTCGAGGGGTGGATACTATTTCCGTTCCTAAGCGACCCAATTTGATCTACGCGAAATTTTCAAATTGGTGTGAGAACGGGAATAGGTTTGAGACAGATTCCTCTGTGGGCTTCGAAAATATTTTGAACCGTTAAATATTTTCTTAAAAAAATTCAAATGTTAAAACGATATCGTTTTAGGTTAGGTAAGGTCAAAATTTTTTGAAATCAAATTGTTTTTATTTTGAAAAAAAATTAAGAATTTTCAATATATCTCATAAGGTTATCCCAAACAGGACAATTTCTTTCATCCCGATCAAGAACATAAAAAAGTCAAAAAATTTCAAATTCAAAATTGCTCATCCCTAAAAAAAAACTGCTTGTACTCTTTGTATTCAAATACAACGTATTACCAACATACGAACAAATAAAAGTCTCAAACTTGAAAATGACTTCTAATGCTGTGTCGATTTTGAGTTTTTGTTACGTTTGGGTGTTTTCAGAAAATAAATTTTGGTACAAATCTAAAGGTTTATTTCACATATGAAATGATAAGAGCTTATTTTTGGGACTCTTTGTTAATTTTCAAAAATATTTTCAATGACCACTTTTAATATTTTATACATTTTCTTCGATATGAGCCGATTAGCTCGAAATAATGGACTAACCAGCTAACAAGATGTTGGGGGACATTTCATGGTTTTTATTCTTGGACCATTTGACAATCAATATTGAGCGGAGGCTATTCAGCCCTGCGTTTATTATCATTAGCCCATTTTTATTTGCGGTAGTCAAATTTTGGTCATTATGGGATTTCAAAAGACAAAAGTGGGGGCTCAGTAGTAACATGAAGAACATTAACGACGAATCCTTGTGCAGTGATCTTAATGGAGCCCATATTGCAAATAACGGGCTTGACTGCAAGATCCTCGAGTGGCCATCTAGTATTAGCTTCTGGCCCAGTAAGGGAAATTGTAGATATGGCCTAAAAATATGTAATCACTTCGATAATCGATGTACTTTTGCCTTGAGCACTCTCAAATGCACTAATGGTGAGAAAAAGTGCGAGAGTAGACCCCTCTTTAAAATTTAAGGTGAACGACTACGATTAAGCAAATTCATGTAGTTTGCTTTTAATATGGCATAAATTGAATAATGATTATAAGCACTCAATCCCAATCAAAATCCGAGTACTGAATTCCGCAAACAAGCTTTGGGAAGATTAGAAAATTGGAAGAGTTTTCATTGACAAGGTACCAATAATAGCAAACAAAAATGACAGACAAGCAAGTCTTTTAAGGAACAAAAAGCAAGATGCTTTTCATATCACCTCACTTTTTCACTCAAGACTCCCTCGTCAGTATCCCAGTTCTTGCATCGAAGCTTTTAACATAAAGCCATCCTCCTTTTGATTTAAATTTCCACTTCAATCAAATCCCTATCTAATTCTCTACCCCCGAAAATATTAAAACAGAAAAAAAAAAACCACTACTCTGCCAAAAGCTGAATCACATTCTCTTAACAGTTAACCGGAACTAAATGGGAACACTTGATTAGCTTCCAAAATATAAATGCGCATGATCCAGCTACTTCTCATTCCATTTCTTTAAATCCTTTTTGCTTCTAATTCACTCCCCTGATTCATAGCCAAGGCATGTAATCATCACACTCTTAACTCCCATGTATTTACAGCAGCTCCCAATCTTCATCATGCGTGCCACCAGCATGCACGCCATCCCACATGTAGATTTTGTTATATTTCTGCTTCTGATCCATTGCAGGTAAAAAAACACAGTTAAAGCACCAAAGAACTTGCCTTGCGCTAATATGCCTATATATATGATTCCAACATGAGCATCATTACCCAACAAACACGCAGTCCCAAACCGTTTAAAAATGGCAGGGACAATCCAAGTGTCAGGGGGATGCTAATTGGTGCTTGTGTCAGTCTGTCAAGCTAGCTGTAATTCCAGTATTGGACTGTTACTTTTTTGTACATACACTGCAAGGATTCTCATCAGAAGCTATGTGTCTTGTCCATCAGGCTTTGTGGCCTGGGAAATATGAGGAGTTCCTCAGCCTGGACTTTGGCTACACATGTAGATGACAAGCCAGTATTTGAAGACACTTTTGGCGGGCAGGATCTTGGGGCAATGCCGTGAGGCTTTGGCTTGTTTGTTAAGTTGACTTGTACAGAAAAGAGGGAAAAAACCGGTCTGTGATCCGAGAATCTTGATTCTCCTCTTATGTAACACATTTGTTTGAGTCCCTCTCCTTTCCACAGAATCCTATCACACCTGCAATTGCATCACGAAAATAGTAGGAAATTAGCTTCTAATCTATGCAAGAAATTGCAGCATATCACAAAGTAGAATAAAGTAATAATTAATTGAAGCTTTGGAAGCATTAGAAAAAGGGACGAGTTGTTGACATTTGTGATCTTATTCCGAGTATTGTCAACAATGCTAGACAATAAACATGGTCGGTTGCGTTATATAGTCATTATTTTACGAGGAAAGACGGTCCACTTGCTTGCCGACTGCACCTATATTAACTCAATAAAAATATTTCGATGTTATACCTAGAAGGATGATGCTTAATAATATTTCTTGACATTGTTTTTGTTGAAAATAGACACCAAGATATAGTTTTCACATGATTGTTGGGTACTTTTATGCTAATAATTGTGGCTGATCAATCAGCTTTGAAAATTGGAACACATTTGGCATTAAAAAACATTTCAGATGTCTTGCATAAACAATGGTGTACAAGTCAGCTCACTCTTGATTTGTTATCCAGTGTTTCTAGATGTATAACAGCTTAGTAGATAACAATGTTATATTAATGATAGTTTGCTTAATCATAGGTGTTAAATTAGGGAGTAAACATATATTAGTTAAATATTACTACCGACAACTGACAAGTTGCAGAAAATAAAGAAATGATCTATATCACAAGAGAACCGAGGAAATCAAGAGTAGAAAACTTATTTAAGAGAATTGATGATGAAGGCAACTTCTTGCTTCTGAATTAAATAAGAATTAAGAAAACTCTAGAATCCACAACTAGGAATTAAATTAATTCACATTCAACCTCATAATTAATAGGATATTGAGAGGATAAGAAGTGCATAAATTAGGAAGCATACCAGGCGGGAGTACGCCGTTTCTCTTTAGATTCAGACGTTTGAGCAACATAATGATCAGAATTGGTGATGTATTTGTATGTTGGAGGAAAATATATCCTTCCTTCTTCCCATCCTTTAAATACTCTACCAGCTCTTTGCTCTATCTTTAGCTGCCAAATAAGTCAAAATGTTGTACACATTAGACCTTCCTATTTCAACTTCTACTTATTTTGGTGACCTAACACTAATATCCAAGGACAATACTTGGATCAAAAGCATATAACCATAGTAACATAATCAATTTAATTAATGTTAGGTCGACGTAAGAGACTTAAAGCTAGTAGAGATTAGCCTCTCACCTGATCCTTCTCTAAAAGTGCTTGCCAGTTATTTCTCTTGAGCAATTCATGTGTGTCACCACAACCATTAGCCAGCCGATAATTCAAATCCCCGAGCCAAACAATTACACTAAATTGAAACCAAAAATTTGTTTTTACAAACTTTAGTTATACAGGTAACATAATAAACAAAGAAAAAGTTAAAAAGACACTTACTCATGGTCCGATATGTTTTCAGGAGGAAGTGGCTGTGTGGGATCTTTGCACGAATGAGAAAACCTTGTTCTCTTTAATATTTCTGTAACATCTGAATTTCTACGTATTTCAGCACCTTCTTTCTCTCCCGAGGTCAGGTGGGTACAAACCAAGCAAAATGTAGTCTGGCGTAATGTCATACTAATTGATATTGAACCCTGTTAACAAAAATATCAACAAAAGTTATGTTTCCATTTCGTTTAAAAAATATGCATTGCAAGCTATGCATCCACTTGCATATATTTTTATACAACGAAGTAGAAGCACACATTGCTCACCTTATTTCCGAGATAACCCATAATTCCACGACCAACGCATGAGACCTTCAAGTTGCTAATATGCTTATAAAGATCTGATCGAACCCATACACACAAAAATATTCCCACCATCTGCTTGCTTGCAGCCAGGCAGTAACGACTGTGCGTGGGGCTGCCAGCAGTGGAAGATGGACTGGGTGAGCCTTCTTCACTAAGGTTGGGATTTGATTGCGAACTTAATAATCTCTCAAAATCTTCTTCGCCAAGTTCATCTTCTAGTGACAGCAAGTCAGAGAAGCTGAGTCTGGGCTTCAAATTGCTTTGCTGATCAGACTGTGGTGAAGTGGCATTGTTGTAATATTGAGAAAGTTCCTGGTCAATTTTGTTTCTGTTCAAAGCCTGACGAATAAGAGAAAGCCACTTGGCAGCTGGACCGCTGTCCTCTGCTCCTAGTACGTTGCCAGCATTTAGAGGGACTATTTCTTGGAACCTAATACACAGAACAATCCCATTTAGATAAACTGATAAATTATGACAAATCAATAAATACCAACAATCAAAAGAATACTTGGAAACAAGGAAAATCCATAACATATACTTGGAAACAAGGAGAATGTCACCATGGGTGAACCTCTTTTGGTCTCTTAGGCTTCAATTTTTTTTTAAATTTAACAATAAATTTTATAATTTTTATCTTGTAAAATAGATATTTTTGTGATTTGATTCTTTTAAAATTTTAAGTTCAACATTAAATTTTTTATATAATTTAATATAAATTTTAATTTTAACATTTATTCCATCTTAAATTTTAATTCCACCTCTACATATCACATCATTACTTAATATAAAACTTTTGAGATAAATTATGAAGATTATTATTGTTTATTAAAACTAGAAAACATATAAAAGCCTCTAAAGAAATGGTTGAAAGGGACGAAAATTCCTCAGTCAAGAAAGAACAGAGATGGGTAAAAAGGGAAAAATAAATAAAAGGCGAGACTAGTGGGAAAAGAGCACGTTATGGATGAGGTGTGGAAGCATGTTAAGGTGGCCTCAACCACGGTGCGTTCATTTCAATCCATTTTTAGCAGTAGATGTTTGATACAATGACATTGACGACTAACTCCACTAGGCTCGTACTTTGAATATTAGACACGCTCGTTGGCACAAGTGTGGGCAAAATAAGAAGCCAAGCCACCAAACAAAGAAATTGGTATTATTTGTAAGCAACCGAAAAGCGAGTGAGATAGAGGAGAAAGGGCAATACCCGAGAACATAGATGTCAGCCGGAGCAGACTTTAGCCAATCCCTTAAGTTCAAACCCTCGTGGGGCGACTTCCCTCCAACATTCCATGTCCCCACGAACATCCTGTAAACTCCAAAACACATCACTATTATTATCCCTTCAAACCAAAACCAATTACTTTTATTACTTTAACTAGTCTCTTTATGATCCCATCCAAATAAAAAGAAATTCAATCTTACAAAAAGATCCTACGGCTTATATAATTGTACACATAAATATATTCATAAAAAAAATTAATATTATATTAATAAAGCATCTATTTTAAATTTTGTATTTGAAACGATGTTACACTACGTCGAGATTGCCCCATAATTCATCGCATTACTCCATCATACATTTTATTTGGGAAAAATTTTATGTTGGGTCCCTATTTATGTCTTTTTAGTGCATGTTATCACTATATAATTCCTACTTTTTCATTAATAATTAACAAGGGTATAAGCGTCTTTTTAGTGATGATGAAAATAAATTATTCAAGTGTAACAAACGGAGTCAAAATCCTTACTTGAGATTGACGGTATCCGTGGCAGGTGGTGCCTCCGGCGTGATAGCCGACTGTTTATGCCCATTGGGAGCTGCCTTCAACCACCCTGTTAAGTGAAAGGAAAATACTGGATTAGATAAAATATATATATATATATATAGATAAATAAAAATAAAAACATAAAACAACTCGCAAGTAGAAAGCCAATTAAAAGGCTGTATTGTTACGCTAAATCGTAGACCTAGAACCTAGTTAATGCACCCGTGTCTCCCGCCGTCCACGTGGCAAAACGCTTAACCATCCAAACGGGACCCAACCGGAATTCGCCCCTTATTTGCTCTTAGATGTCCAATCACATAAATTCAGAGCCGTCTAATCAGACGCCTTGAGGCATGTTCCGGGGCCCAACAAAGGACAGATAAGAGGCAAAACCACTAAACCAGAACGGCACGAACGACTAAAACAGTGTCGTTTTAGTGTAAACTAAATACCTGAGAAATCGTCTCGTACGAAGACATAGTAATCCTCGTCTGAGCAACTCTTTCTTCTCTCAGTTTTACCTGCGTTAAAATTAAAACGCAATCTCCTGATAAATATCGGATATCGGCCGATATAGTAATATTATTGAAATCCGATGCGAAATAAATTTCACCTTTAATTGCGTAATCGGAATGAAACTCGTCACCTCCGCTTTGTATGTTAAGCCATTTTCTCACCACTAATTTTGGCCACCAAGCCTGAAAAATAAAAATATAAAAAAATCGGTTTCAGTATTGTGAAATCCAAGGAACCATAAACCGCCGAAAAATCAGGCTAGAAGTAATATTAACGTACCATCTTCCTTATCGTTCCAAAAGAGGCGAATCACTGCAAATCAGAGCAATCGAAAGACGGTAGCTAATCAGAATCTGATTCTAAGCTTAAAGAGGGGGAAAAACAGGCCTCTTATTCACAAATTTTCCGTTCATATTGTTCAATTTGTGAAGATATTTATTATTTTAATGGAAAATTTTGATTTTATAATAAAGCCGTCGACAAAAAACAAAACGGACGTTCAACCAAGAAGTACGAATAAGAGTTGAAAAACGAAAAAAAATATATTAATATATCGGTATTTGAGGGAGAAACTAATTGTTTAGAAGCTTAAATAAGTGAAAAAATGGCGTATACAAGGAGATAATAAAAGGGCTAGTTGCAGGGGAAATGGAGACAGCTTCAGAGGAAGTAACGTAGACGAAAGGAAAGAAACAGAAAATATTAATAAGGGGAAATTAAAAGAAAATGTTGTGAATATAATATAAAAGAGAGAAGTGATAGAGAAAGAGGCCAGGTTCATTCTTTTTGGCGATGGATGAGCCTTTACAGAGAGGAGGACAGAGTGGACGATGAACTATTAAACAACGAAAAGATTTGAGCTTTTTAGATCTTCTTCGTAGAAGGATCAAATCTCTATGAACCCATCTGAAAAAAGTTTTCTTTTTTATATTTTTTGAAAGAAAAAGAAGGGCTATATGATTGAATATAATTTGATGGTTTATTTAAAGAAAGAAAATATCACAGCTCAAAGACTAAAAGCTCTCACATAAATCGATCTTTGAAGTTTGAAATATGAGATTTGAAGTTAAAATTAAGCGACCCATGTAAGGATAACTCAATGATTGGTTCAAGAATCAATTTCGGTGATGCCTCCATGAAATCAAAGATCGACGACATTGCTAAAATAAATAAAAAAATTGCAGAGAAAGAAATAACAAAGTGATAGAGAAGAGGGACTTACAAGAGAGCCTTGAAAAGGAAATTGAGATGTGAGGTTTCACTTTCAAAACAGAGACGGGGAGATGAAATCAAAATGAACAGAGAGTTCGAGAATGAAAAGATCCGCTTGTTGATTGTGATTTTCTGATCGTAATACTGAGCTTTCTTTTTCGTTTTTGGCAACAAACTGAGGAAGCACACACAATGATACTGTTTGTATGTGTGTTTCTGTGTTTGCTTCTATTGGCTGCTGGGCCGAGGAGAAGAGAAAGAAGAATGCCAGAGCAAGAATTGGGCGGCGTTCCTCGTAAAAGCTAAAAAGGAGCGGTTGGTTCTCAAATTTATAAGTGTTATTAAGGGAAATTAAAGAGAGAGAGAGAGAGACCGAGACTTCTGTGTTTTATTTTTGACAGTGAAGGAGAGGACGTTTGAAGTCAACACATTTGTTTTTTAGGGTATTTTAGTCCATGTGGTTTGCAGTTGCTAATCTTGGACTCTTTCGTCATTTTCAAGTAAAATAAAGAGTGAGATTATGCTTACTTAGTATTGGAGATTCTCTTTAATTGAATTTAGAACCTCCTAATTTTTCCAAAAATTCACCTAATTTGTGTTACAAAGAGCATATATTAAGAAATTTTTTGTTATTAAATACTGCACATAAGATAATGAAGCACCAATCAATAAATGATAGATACTAATAGTTATGGTCATTATTCGGATTATCCTAATGTAGTTATTGGGATCGGGAAAATTGCTCCAAATCAGAACCTAACATGTTGATTTGTTCAATTTTACTTCACATTTAATTTTGATTCAGATCTCATAGTTCTGAATAAGTAATCTGATTTGATTTTTAATTCATTATTGAAATATAAAAAAATATTTACTGCCCCAAACAAATTTTTATTGTGCTAACTAAAAATTTACCAGAAAATAAAATTAAAGAAGATAAAAAATTTGAGAATCAAATTGAATTAAAAATCGATAGATTTAATTATGTTACAGAGTATTGACTTGCACTCGCTTCAAGTTTTACTGATTCAATTACTTTTCTATTTGATTTATTTTTAGAAAAATTAAACTGAACACGAATTTACTCAATATTTAGTAGTTAGTATAAATCATTAGATTAACCCTATACAATTATCTACCGGACACACTGGATAACCATCCTCAACGATTGGTCAAAAGAAATTTGCACAAAAGTTATTGTTGATCTAGAAATTTGAGAATTCCTAAATCAATAAGTTTTCAATTTATTGATTTTTGAGAATAATAATTGAGTCTCTTAAAGGTTGGATTAAAATGATTAATTTTTTTTATTGGACTTTAATAGTTTTAAATATTTAAGATAATTAAAATAAAATAAAATATACTTAGAGAAATAAAATTATAATGATTCGGTTTAATATAAATTTATATACATTTCATTGAATTTGTTCAACTTTTTCAAATACATCATTCAATAATATATATTTTTTTAGGGATGGTTATAACAATAAAAAAATAAGATTATTATCATAAATACTTTTAAAGTAAAGGATAATTACATGAATATTTGAGAGTTTAAAAAATCAACATTAATATCCAAAGGTTTAGACAAAAATCACTAATGACATTCTCTTAAAGAATTTTTCGTTAAATCTAACTAGAGAATGACATTAAAGTAATTTCAAATCACTAATTTAAATTAATTTAAAACATGTCCACTCAAAAAGACATATGTCACAATAAAAAAATATACATAAAAAATAATTATTATATATTAATAATCAAAATAATATTAATAATAATCAAAATAATTAAAAATAAAACTCGACCAATCTACCAAAATGGTTGCTAGTCTAAATAGTCAAAATGGCCTATTGAACCAGCAATCATGTTGGCCTGTTCGTTTAAGGGCCAAATGATGGCCTGGCAACCAAATGGCCACCTAAACAAGGTGGCCAAAATGGCTGCTGGAACTATTTTTTAATTTTTTAATTTTTTATTATTGTTATTATTACTTTTAATTTATTTTTTATATTTTTTAATTTTTTAAAAAATTTATTTTATTATTGTCATTATTAATTTTTTATTTTTAGAGGATTTTATTAAGACAAAATTTTAAAATCTATATTGAAAGGGTAATTTAATCTTTCATGCATGTTAACAAAAAGAATCTGTCAACTTTAACCGAATATTCTTAATGATAGGGCATTTGTGTATATTTTATCAAATTTTTTAGTATTAATGTTGATTTTTAAAACTTTCAAGTATTCATATAATTATGCTTTACTTTAAAGGTATTCATTATAATAACTCTAAAAAATAATTATAATGATTAACCGTCCTATTATAAAGTCTAGGGATTGTAATGGAGTATTGGAGACTGTGATGAAGTAATGTGGCTTGTAATGGTGTTGCAGGCTATGATAGAGTTTTATGAGTTGCAATAAAGCCATTAGGACTGCAATATAGCCACATAGTATCACGTCCCACATTGAATAAAAATTAGGTGGATGTTGGGTATATAAGAGTAGATATGTAGTATTACTTAATAGGTTAATCTTTTTGAGTCAATGACAAATGTTCAGCCCGTGATAAGTGGTATCAGAATAAATTCAAATTTTCATTCGTATGTAGGCCCCAAAATCACCCCCAATAAAAATTGTTACATAAGATGTGAGTCTCATATGCCACGGGGGATGAGCAATATGGATCAAGTGGGTACTAAAAATTTCGTGTCTTGAGCCTCAACAAAGATTGTCACATGAGTAGTGGGTTTCCTAGCCCTAGGGGTGGACAATACGGGCCAAGTTGATCTGTGAGTTTTGGCCACACCGTGACAAGGGCGTCACATGATTAGGTGGGAAAGAATGTCACGTCCTACATCGAATAAAAATTTGGTGGATCTTAACTATATAAGGGTGGGTATGCAGTATTACCTAATAGACTAATATTTTTTATCAATAGCAAGCGTACAATCTATAACAATAAAATGCGATAGAGCTACGAGGGCTAGGCTAAAGAAGAGGATCTCAATTCTATTGATAAAGATCCTTCTCCCACTTTTTATAGAGTCTTGAAAATTTTAATAGAACTATTATGAGCTGTAATGATAACTTGAAGGTTGGTTATTCATTTTTTAATTAGGAAAAAAGAAAAAAAAATTCAAAAGCTCAATTGATGGAGATTTAAATTTGTTTTTTTTAATTAATTTATTATTTAACCTTTTTTTATAGACTTAGATTATAAAATTAAATTTGAGACACATAAATTTTTTTTAAGACTGAGCCATGTAAAGTCTTATTGATCAATAGATTTTATTAAAATTAAAACATCTCAAACTTTGGATTTTTAAAAAAATAAGTAATGTATATCATCAGTCAATGGTATATAAACACTTTCCTTATCCATCATTGGAGACTAGTTTACTTTATAAAAGATTTATGTGGTCTGATCTTTTTAAAAAATTTATAAGACTAAGGATTTTTTAATTAAAGATATTCTCTTTATGAGTTAACATCTCATGTGTCCATAAGTCTTTTTGGGGGCTTAAGTGAGACATTATCGAAATATTTGTGTTCGAAGTTTATAAATTTTTGTAGCCTTTTCAAAAATTAAGTTTGGATCAGAATCCCATAAGAACATATAATTAATAAAGTATATATCAATCAACAAATTAGAGCTTATCGAGACTATTTCAAATGACTTTGTGGGTTCTTATTATAAATATTTTAGATGCATTTAAATTTGATTTTCAATAGCATTGATATCTGAACACACCGTTCTTTTTCTTTTTCTTTTTTTTTTCTATTTTTAAGTTTCCATTTTGAACTGAAACCAGATTTTCTTTTTGGCTGAATTATTGATGTGGTCAAGAACATGAAACGTGAAATTGTGAAAAATCAAATACATATTTGTTAGTGCGATGTGCCAGCAATTGCCAAGTTAGGGCATGTGATTGATGCTGAAACATGATTTTGTCTAATTAAAAGGACTAAGTCTCCTTACTTGTCGCATAGGAAGCAGATACGAGTTGCTTGGTCAATAAAAAGAGATCAAATAGCCCTTTTTTCTCCGTATGCCAAATAAATATTATTTCACTTTAGCCAATATCATTATTGTCCCTTTTTTTTCTCCACTTTCTCCTTTGCATGAATCACATTTTCACAAACCATTAGCGTTAAAAAGATGTCCAAAACCCCAATTTGGCCAGAGACAAACCAGTTGTTGCAATAGGGCTCTTGTTCGTTGTTTAAAATTAAGAAAAATGAAGGGGGAAATAGCAAAAAGTTTTCAAATTAGAACATGGTCGATTCCTAATAGCAGAAGAGTTATGTCAGAGAGCCAGAAAAATGCAGTAAGAATGTTGACCCCATGTTAGGAAAATGAATCAGAATAAGTTAACGGAGGGTCAAATTTGGTTAAAAGTCTGTGCAACTTTATTCAACGGCGTCGTACTGGTTGTATCTGTAACCGGCTTGTTCAGTTCACGTTAGACTAAAAAACAGTACAAACTGTGCTGTCTTTTTGCACAAAGAATTCGTCTTTCAGTTTAAGGGAAGAAAATAAAGAAAGAAAAAACTATAAGAGCATAAAAATAATAAGAATCAACGGGTACGTGAATTTATTTTTAATAAATATTGATGGTGATATAATTGACGGGTGATTTAATTTAATATAATGTTTCTAAAAGATTTCATCCTAACAAAATTTAGTATTTTTATTTTTGGTTGAAACGTGAAGATTTATTGAAATTGTTATAAAATAATTTAGGAATATTATGATATTATTTTCAATTTTGCATAACTTAATTGAAATAATAAATAAAACGCCATATTTATGGTAAATACTTCCATATCAGCAATATGTAAAAGATTTTATTATTAATTGACGTCTAAATATAAAATAAAATTGGAAAAACACAATTAAAAGTTTATGGAAATATTTTACAAATGGCACAAATTTTTAGACAATATTCTTTTCAAATCATAAAGTAATAAGCTAATTATTGTTAGCTAAAACAATACAAAGTGGATACAATTATTCTATTGATAAAATATAATTACAAATAAAATATTTAAAAATAAAATCACCAAATCAATTAAATTTTTGAAAATTAATCTCAATAAATACATTTCAAAACTTAGAATAAGTAGATTTTAATTTCTAAATTATAAAAAAGTCAAGATTATTTCTATTATCGTATAACATATTTATTTCATATATAAAAGTAGAGTTATTAATATAGTTTTTTGAAGTTATTTTTATTTTGTAAATATATGGGAATGAAAATTTAGTTCTAGTGCAAAGTGATCAAATTATAGAGAGAAATAGGTTAAATGAGAGTAAGACTCTAGAAAAATTTGGAATTGGTGCAAATTTATCATGCGAGAAAGTCGTGCACCAAATGTTAAAGAGGATTGTCTTTTAGCCTCTTGTGCGAGAGTAGAGCATGCCTCCTCTCGCTTGCAAAAGGTGCACTCCACACTAGCACATGCCTCCATTTGCGTGCGGGAGACGTTTGTGGGCGCGTGGCTTGCCTTCCCTCTCTCATTAATTCTTTTTTAAGTCTTAACAGGTGTGAGTCCCATGCAATATTAAATAAGTTTGTGGTATATTACATATAGACAAATTTATAGGACTCATAATATTTTAATAAAATAAGTAATCAATATATATGAAAGACAAAGTTTAAAGTTACTTATTAAAGTGTTAAAAGAATTTATAAAAAAACATGTATGCACACACAAGTGGACTCTTGTGGTAATGCATGATAATACTTGCACTGCCTTTGTCATACTAGCTCAAGCACTTATTTAATGTGCTGCAAATTCTAACAAATAAATTTAAAAATAGTCGTTTTAAAAACTAATGAAATTCAATTTATGTAATTTTTACTTACAAAATTATCCATTAATTTCTCTAATATCATCCGAAAATATGTAAGGTCAATATTAAAATTAGATAAATTGAATTAACCCTCACTGCTGTAAAGCCAAGTATCACGGACTGTTTTCGAACCGTGCGGCCTTAGACGCGTTGCGTGCTAAGCAGCCAAGAAAAATCACACAAAGAGAAGAAAGAAAGGCACACCAAGTATTTGCACGAATGCTCTTTTATATTACTGAAGAGAAAACAAAACTATGAGATGAAAAATACAAGTGAGGGTCTCCCACTTTTATAGTAGCAGCCCTATACAATTAATGGCTGAGATCTAATTGATCTAACGGTGTATATACAAGATGGGATAATATTCCTTAGAATATTCCTTAGAATATTCTTAGATGCTATCCTACCTATTATGGAAGTCTAACTAGCGTTAACTTCCTTAATAAGTTGCGGGCTAAGCCCGATTCTCCATCCTAACCAGCGGGTCTTCTAGAAGCTCTGGTCCACGTAGTGCTCCATGCTCCAAGAGGCCTTCAGCAGGCCTAGTCGCGCACTAAGTGCTCGAGAAAATGCCTGAGAGCACTTGGGGCGTGACATTCTCCCCCACCCATAGTGCACCTTGTTCTCAAACTGCCATAGTGCATTCTCGGGTTCCCAGCTTGCTTCGCTATCGGGCAATCCTTTTCACTTGACGAGATACTCACGACTTGGACAACAGTTCTTCTTTCGCACTGTCCTTACATCAAGGACAAGTTCAGCCTCCTTGTCGTAAGATGTGGAAACTCTCAATGGTGCCCTGGTTTGTGGCCCACGTTCCGTGTCCTCCGCATCACCATGGTATAGCTTTAGGCAGCTTGCGTGAAACACCGGATGTAGCCGAAGTCTCGAAGGCAACTCCACATTGTACGAGACATTGTCAACCCTCTTGGTAATAGGAAATGACCCCTCATATTTTCGAATAAGACCCTTGTGAAGTGGGCGCGTAGACTTGTGCTGCGTCGGAAGGATTTTCACCATCATTAAATCCCCTATGCTGTACTCAACATGTCTTCACTTACCGTCAGCCCATTTCTTCATCCATTTCGTCGCCTTGTCCAGACACACCCGCGCCTTATTCGATTGTTCCTGCCAGGACTTCGCAGCTTTGTAGGCTGCTGGACTCTTCCCAGTATCGCTGGACACGAGCGCATGCGGCGTGAGAGGCTACTGGCCAGTAGCTAACTCGAATGGGCTCTGGTTCGTCGATTCACTCCTCTGCAAGTTATACGAGAACTGTGCCACATCGAGTAACTTGACCCAATCCTGCTGATTTGCGCCCACAAAGTGCCGCAAATACAGTTTCAGTAATGCGTTCACCCTCTCGGTCTGCCCATCCATTTGTGGGTGAAAGCTGGTGGAAAAGTGAAGCTCCGATCCTATGAGATTGAACAATCCAGTCCAGAATCTCCCTGTAAACCTTGTATCACTATCGCTGACTATCACTCTCGGTAACCCCCAGTACTTGACTATATGCTTAAAGAAAAGTTTGGTTGTCTCTTCCGCATTACACTCTTTGGGCGCCAGTATGAAAGTCGCATATTTGGAAAACCGATATACCACTACAATGATAGTTTCACACCTCTCGGACTTCGGTAAGGCTATGATGAAATCCATAAAGATGCTTTCCCAAGGTCTCTCCGGTATGGGTAGTGGCTCTAGTAGCCCTGCAGGACTCCGTTGTTCGATCTTGTCCTGTTGGCACATGAGACAAGTCTTAACAAACTGTTCTATCTCTTTCCGCATATGTGGCCAATAGTAAACTGTCTCCAATAGGGCGCGTGTGCGCCGCTGTCCTGGATGTCCTGCCCATTTCGTGTCGTGACACTCCCTAATGAGGTTACGCCGCAAGTTCTCCTACTTTGGCACATAAACCAGGCGTCCCTTGGTGTAGAGAAGCCCATCTTCTACCCAAAATCGCTGAGCCTTTCCCTCTTGTGCTTGAGTAGCGAGCTGTGTGGCTGCGGGATCATGCTTCATTCCCTCATGAAATAAGCCAAGCAAATCACCTTCCAGCTTGCTTATAGCTGCTAACTCGATCTTTCGGCTTAAGGCGTCCGCCACCACATTCACCTTTCCTGGTTTGTACTCTAGCTCATAATCGAACTCCGCTAGAAAGTCCCGCCACCTAGCTTGCTTCGGGTTGAGTTTCTTCTGACTTTGGAAGTAACTCGTTGCTATGTTGTCCGTCATTACTATGAACCTTGCCCCAAGCAGATAGTGACGCCAAGTGCGCAGGCAATGGATGACCCCAGTCATCTCCTTCTCTTATACTGTATAGCGCCTCTCCGTCTCGTTGAGTTTCTGGCTCTCATACGCGATCGGATTATCCTACTGCATTAATACACCACCAATAACAAAGTCAGATGCATTAGTATGTACCTCATATGGTAACAAGTGATTCGGTAATGCTAAGACTGGTTCCTCGCTCACTGCTGTCTTCAGTCGATCAAAAGCCCATTGGCACTCCTTACTCCACTCCCATGCTTTAGTCTTCTTCAGCAGGTCGGTAAGGGGTGCTGCAATGGTGGAGTAGCTCTTGATAAATCTCCGGTAATAGTTATCTAACCCAAGGAAAGATCGCAACTCGGTAACTTTCGTAGGTGCCTCCCAATCCACTATGGCGCGAATCTTCGCCCTGTCCATCATCAACCTGCCTTCTTTGATCTTGTGACCCAAAAATTCTACCTCTGACTTGGCGAATGAACACTTCTCCCTCTTTACATATAACTCATTCTCGCGGAGCACCTTCAAGACAGATTTCAAGTGTTCCACGTGCTCTTCGAGAGTGTTGCTGTAGATGACAATGTCGTCTAAGTACACGACAACGAATTTGTCAAGGAAGGGATGGAGTATGTTGTTCATCAGTGTGCAGAAAGTGGCTGGCACATTTGTGAGCCCAAACAGCATGACAAGAAACTCAAAGGCCCCATAGCGGGTTACACAGGTGGTTTTTGGCTCATCGCCCTTGGTTATCCGCACCTGATGGTAACCTGACCGCAAATCCAGCTTTGAAAAGTACTTCATCTGCCCTAATTGATCAAACAGGTCAGCAATTAAAGGAATGAGATACTTATTTTTGACAGTGACCTTGTTCAGCGCTCGGTAGTCTATGTATAACCGCAATGATCCATCATGCTTGCACTGGAAAAGCACGGGCGCGCTGTAAGGCGCCTTGGATGGCTGAATAAATCCTGCATCCAGCAACTCCTTGAGCTGCTTTCGCAACTCCGCTAATTCTGGTGGAGACATTCGGTAAGAGGCTTGGCTGGAGGTTAGCTCCTAGCTCCAGCTCGATCTCGTGATTAATCGCCCGTCTTGGTGGTAATTTTTGTGGTAGTGCTGCTGGCATCATGTCCTGGTACTGCTTGAGCACTTTCGTGATTTCTGCTAGCAGCTCCTCTTCGCCCCCGTACGCCTCATCATTTGCCTCTCATATCGTGGCGAGGTATGTCTCTTCTCCCCGCTTAGCTCTTTTCTTCAGTTGCATGGCGGACAGGAGAGTAGTGTGGGCGTTGGGCTTGGATTGTCCACCTGTTGGCTGGTTTACATTCGGCACCATGCATGGTCCTCCCTCTAGGATGCATACATAGTTGTGTCGGGGAAGTGGCACCATATTAAACTGCCGCAGAAAATCCATACCAAGAACAGCATCAAAATCATTGAGAGGGGATACCGAAAAGTTTACCTTACCGCTCTATTTTTTGAGGCTCATTTCAACTCCACGAATGACCCCGTCCAGTGGCTTGATTGCGGCGTTCACGGTCTTGAGGTAGCTAATCCCTTTCTCCACCTTGAGGCCCAAGCGTACTGCTTCCGCATACTTCATAAAGTTGTGCGTAGCTCTAGTATCTACTAGCGCTTGAGTCCTCTTCCCATTAATATAGGCTTCAACGTACATCAGCGCCTTTCCTGCTGGCGCGCGGGCTGCCTGCTTGGCATTGAGCAACTGCAAACATCCCAATTGTCCCTGTTCGCCCGCTTGTTGAGTGTCCAACATCGCGTTGATAGCCTTCTTCTTTGGACAGTCATTCACCCAATGATCCCTATCGCAAAGGAAGCATCTAAATCTCGGCTTTCTCCCACCGTTGCGCTTCTGCTTTCTCCTTGTGGGTGGTTTACCTTTCCTTTCCTTATCCTGTGGAGGTTGAGACTCCCTAGTTCCCCCACCTTTACTGTGATTGGGCTTCGGATTTCTGAACTTTCCCGCATCACCCTTGCAGTAATTAGTGAGTGTTTTCGCCAATATGAGGGGCATCGGATATGTTCTGCACTCCATGCCGCCTCAGCTCATTGGACGCCCAAGTCTGTAATCCGTCGAGGAAATTGAATAGCAAGTCTTCTTCACTCATATTGGGGATCTGCAGCATCAGCAGTGAGTACTCTTCTACGTACTCGCCAATCGACTTGGTCTGTTTTAACTCCTTTAGACGCTTTCTAGCATCGTGCACCATATTCTTCCGATAGAATTGACGCTTTAGCTCCTGTTACAACTCTGTCCAGGTGTTGATGGTGCAAGTACCCTTGTAAATCTCCTCACTCTTCCTACGCCACCACAGATTGCATGATCAGAGAGATATAAGGTCGCAGTGTTTACCTTATCCTTGTCCCATACGCCTAGGGCGTCGAAGTATCTCTCCATCTGCCAGAAGTAATTGTCGAGCTCCTTGGCGTTCCGCTTCCCGCTGAACTCCTTGGGCTTAGGAGCATCGACTCTCGGTGCAGACACCGTTACTTGAACGGGGACAGACCCGTTCGTCACCGTCCGCTTGCACAGCACCACATCCTCCTTGACAGTTTCGAGCCCGTGGTGTAGCTCCCCTACTTGGGCTTGAATATTGTCCATTGTGGTGAGGACACTCTCCTGAAAAAGCCTTAATCCAGTCTCACTGCTTATCAGCGTAAGCCTCGATGGATGTGCTGATGAGGGAGTGCAGCTCATCTCCTTGAGTGTCGAGGCCCCCCTCGATCTTCTCTACTTGCTGCTTCAGCTCTCCAAGGCGATCTGCCGCCTTCCCGACAGCGCCACTGAGTGCTCTCACCATACTCCCCACATCCTGACTTGGATCCGCTGACTTCTTGCGAGAGGCCACGCCGTGCTTCTTAGCTTTGGGGTTCCGACTCCTCTCTTCAATCAAATCTGATGGTCCACCGTCTTTCTCCATCTCTGAACTGAACCTGCTCTGATACTAACTATCACGGACTGTTTTCGAACCGTGCGACCTTAGACCCGTTGCGTGCTAAGCAGCCAAGAAAAACCACACAAAGAGAAGAAAGAAAGGCACACCAAGTGTTTGCACGAATGCTCTCTTATATTGCTAAAGAGAAAACAAAGCTATGAGATGAAAAATACAAGTGAGGGTCTCCCCCTTTTATAGTAGCAGCCCTATACAATCAATGGCTGAGATCTAATCGATCTAACGGTGTATATACAAAATGGGATAATATTCCTTAGAATATTCCTAAATGCTCTGCTATCTATTATGAAAGTTTAACTAGGGTTACTTCCTTAATAAGTTGTGGGCTAAGCCCGGTTCTCTATCTTAACCAGCGGGCCTTCTAGAAGCTCCGGTTCACGTAGCGCTCCATGCTCCAAGAGACCTCCAGCAGGCCTAGTCGCGCACCAAGTGCTCGAGAAAATACTTGAGAGCACTTGGGGCATGACACAAATCTCAAACATGACTTTGACAATCAGGTCTATCAACTACAATGGATTCACATTCACTTATGGCTTATTGTTTTGAGGTTGTACTTGAAGTTTAATCTTTCTCTTCTTGATCTTTCGTGGTATGAGATTGATAAATATGGTGTATTTAACTCACACATCCTTATATTGATGCCTATACATTGTCACATCTTTATGAGAATCAAGTAAGATCTAAACCTGAGTGGGACTATCAGTTAGGTATTGTATATTTGGCTACATGTCATACATAATAGTTGGAGTTTGAAAAGTCATCCGCTGCATTTTCTCCAAACATAAATAAAATACATAAATGAATAAATCATATAACCTAAATTTAATTTTTGTAAATGATATTTATTCTCTTACCATATTCTAAGTTGTCTTAGCTTATAAGGAGCATATTTGTTAAAAATACTATATTATTTGTTGCATCTGATGCATAATATCACTCCGAACCCGATTAACCCTCTCAAAAACTATCTCTCGATTTCGATCTATCCTTTTTATCAACTTAAAAATATTTTATGTAGATGACGATTAGGAAACTGCGTCGATCACCATCTGAGTTTGCACAAAATCAGTTATTTGTCGATTTTGGTTGAATTTTTCCATTTCAATATATTTTTAACACAAATTATTCATATTTCACCTATTTTACAAATAATTTAATTATTTTTACTATTTTTTAATATAAACTAATAATTTTACCTTAAAATTTTAAAACTTATTTATTAATGATATTTTTTTAAATTTAAGATCAGACATCATCGTAAGAGATGCTAATTTACATAATGTTGATTTAAGAGTATTTTTTAAAATGAGAGAGTGATTAGTTTAAATGGTTGAGTATTTTTAAGCGAGAGAAAAAAAATCTAGAATAACATCATTCAATTTTAAACAGAATTAGAAAAGAATAATAGATAAAAATTTGGCCTGTTTCTAAAAATTTCACAAAGTTTATTCTAATAACCCTAAATGATTCTTTTTTTTAAAAAAAAAAACCCAACAAATGATTATTTAATCTAATTACTTATTAAAATTATATTTGTCATTTCAAGTTCATGTCAAGCAAACTCTGGGTACTAAGCAATTTATGGCACAGTCGAATTCGGCTTTAATGCTGAGATTCTGGCGGCTACTGTCAATCGTCTTCTCTGAGCCAGAGATAGCTCCAATCTTTCAGATTAGTGTACTTTAAGCATTTCCAAATTCTTAAAAATAATTTTTTTTATAAAAAACACACAAAACTTGTTTTACAATCTTCCCGTGAATTTGAGCTAGGCTTTATTTGTTCGGCACTGTCTTAACTATTTTCCCTCGTAACAAATAAAAGACTATGTCTAATACAAGAATAATATATATATATACATAAAGAAAATGGATTTTTTTAAAAATAAATGATATTATTGATAAAAATCATTCGATATGCAATATCAAGAGCTTTTAATATATAACAATAAGAAAATTAACATATCTATAAATATATTTACGCACTAATGAATATTTGATCCTTTCCTTTTATTAAAAGTGTGCTATATGAAAAGTAAGTGTGTGTATTTTATTTATTTATATTAATTTACACATTACATATATAAATAAATAGTAGAATATTAAACAAATATTTTATTATGCTAGCATATTTTGAGAGTAAAGTTTTTAATATTTTAATAAAATATTAAAAAAATTACTATTAAAGCATATTTTATTACTCATCGAATTATTTTGATTGAAGCAATTTTTATTTTAAAATATCTCTCAAATTTTTAATGCTTATAAAAGATTTATGTTTTAAACATTTATCTAAAAACTAAATTGTAATTGAAATGAAGTAAGTTTGGCTATTTATAGCCACACTATCTCACCATTAGCCAATAAAAGACTAACAAACGTTGCCCATTTATAAGCATGATAAGGATCAATTTTAATCCTTGTCATGCTTTGCTAAAAGATGAATTTGTCGTGCTTTGCTAAAAGATGAATAAAAAAGAGTAAGAGCTGATGTATTTTGTTTTAATTGGTGTCCTAAAGAGCTTTATATAACAACCACACATGCTTAAAATCAAACGTGAAAAACTATAATTTCATTTGCCAAAATGGTAACCATAAAATGTAGTGGCAATTACAAGTTTCTCGTGTTGTCACCTATTGACTTTAAATTCATTTTAATGGAAATGAATTTTGGTTTACAAAACTCTAATAAATAAAATATCAATTATACCCATTTGACTAATTAAAAAATTAATACTTAATAATTAGACTAATAAAAATATGACATGTGTTATGCCTTAATAAATTAATGCTATGATATATAATATTTATTAGAAAGGTTAAAGTAGCAAGTCTTACTTGTTGAGATTTCGAGTTTAACACCTTTTCGAAAGACATTAAAATAGTTTTAATTTTTTGAGAAATTTTCAGATTGAACTATTTAATCCGGTGCGCTACCACAGTATACAATGAGTACACTTCATATAGTGAAATTCTCTAAATTCACTCTTATTTTTTCTTATAGAACTCTTTGTTAAGTCCATAAATATTGCTCCACACACACGTTATAAAAGTAACAAAATAACGTGTTAAATCATATAAGTTAAAGTTAATACATATTTATATAATTTCTCCGTCATTTATATCTTGGAAGAGCGGAGACATAGATCATCATCGTCAAGTCTCCATATGCTCAACTCTATAACTTATCTGTAGATTCATATTCTCATAACTAATATCTGCAAACACTTTTACGATATTATTTTTTACATGAAATTTTTTTTTTTGTGTATTACTCATGGCCATAAGATTTTCTTGAACGCAATATTTGAGCATCTGGATATATTACTCACTCATATAAGCTGACAGATCCCATATCTAAATACATTGGACTCCATGAGCATCGGACCATACCCAGCGACACCCAACAGTCATACCATAAAATGTCTCTGACATGTGTAAAACCTAAGTGTGGTGGATCACTCATATGTTCACCGTGGTGCTTAGGTATAAGGACCACGAATACTACTCAACTTAAAAGGATTATCCATTGACGACTTTATGGGATATCCATTGAAGATCCTAATTGAGTCTGCTTAGTACTCAGTCCTAGCTGAATACCCACATGTCTATATAAGCTTCCACTAAGCTCATGGTCTGTTAAGATTAACAATCTGAACTCTCCAGATATAGACATACACCAATCTATATTAAATAAGGTTTCTACCGACAGATCCGCATCAGTGAAAATAGATCAGAAACATAATATTTGAAAAATATACTTGCACAATGATATTTTTAGCACTATTTACAACTTTTTGCAACTATATCATTGCTAGTATATCATCGGATCTTTGTTCTATTTTAAATAAGGCTCTAACTTTTTAAATCTCGTCGACTCTTATAACATGCTAACTCTTTAGTAGTGCTAACTCTCAATGTAGCTAACTCTTAACACTAGGTTGGGTCCTAACTCATTCGAACTAGATTTGAACTCTTTCAAATCGTATAGTATATGAAATGTTATAAGCATTTTACCATATTTTAAAATATAATTAGCGATTGAATAAAATATAAGTTGCGTAAATAAAATATTTATACAAAATGGGATGACATATAAACACAAATTCCAATAAAGAAAGAGAATAATATTATCCCCAATTGAAAAAACTCAATCCTTTTATAGAATAAAAAAAAAAAAAAACCTTGATAAAATTTAATAAAAAAATAGCCCTCGCGTAAGGGGGAGAAATACAAAAAATAACCAGATGAAACTATACATCCCCACTATTACAACATAACCAATAAATTGCAAAGCAAACCAATAATAAATAATAACCATTTAGGCTCAAAAGGTTGCAAGGAAAATTGAACTTTAAAGTCGCTGGATCTTGCTTTTCCACCAAAACAAAGAATGAGTGGTGACTGTAAATAAGCAAAGTTTATTCAGATAACAAGGCTGTTGGCCTAATTGATGGTAGGTAGCAGTGGCTAATGTCACGGGTCTGATGCTTGCCATTGATTAAAAAGACTGGCCTATTAGGTAATACTGCCTACCTGTCTATATATGCCAGAAATCCACCCAATTTCTATTCGATATGGGATATTGATAAGGGCAAATTTGTCATATATTTTCTAATATTTTTATTTTGATATTTTATGATTTTATGAGAATAGATTGCTATTTATGTGCATTATTATTATTTATAGGGACTTGAATGAAATTTAAAGAAAGAATGCAAAAAGAGTGAAAATATGGACTAAAATGTAAAGTTTTCAAAGTATGTGTCCATCGCCGTCACGCCGCGAGAATTACCGCTTTAGCGCTGGAATAGTGATTGAAATAAAAAAAATGACCTGTTTAAGTCGCATCTGGCGGCCCCATGCCAAATAGTCACCGCGCCAGCGATAGACCAGCACCTCAGCGCTAACATCCCACCGCTCTAGCGGTGATGCTTTTTACACGCAGGGCCCTAGCGACAGAAGCGTAGCGCCTCAGCGGTAGCGCGAGTCCTAATCCGACGAGAATTGAGATTTTCAAGCTTATATCAATCTTTATAAAAAATCACTCGTTCCCAGCCTTCAAGAATAATCCAAGAGAACCATAGAGCAATTCAAGAACACAAAGAATACAGAGCACAAGTCTTGGAGAGTAATAGGAGTTTAATTGAAGCAACCTTAGAGAGAGATTCAAGGCATTTTTCGGTATCAAGAGTACCTTAGGCAACGCAATTAAGAGTAATTTGACGTTTATATCGGTTTGCTATTGATTGTATCATGGTTTATTATTATTTTTACTGCTGTTCTTTTGTAGCCATGAGCTAAAATTATTTTCTAGGGTTAATACTTGAACTCAATATGTGTGCATAATTGCCATATCTTTAGAATATTTAATAAACTTAGTTATTTGATATTTAAATTACTTGATCTTAATGCTTCAATATATCTGACCAATATATAGTGAATGAGTTGGTAATATTATTGATAAACTCGGAAGAAGAATCATAATATTTAGACCTAGGTAATTTGATGCATGATTGTAGATTAACATTCAACGTTGCCTATGCAAATTTTAATTTAGGATAAGAATATACCTAATTAGCATGTATGATCAATAAGACTTAATCTTAATGAATCTTAATTTATTACAAGTACCATAGTGTTGAGGATATCACGCCATGCACTTCAATTTGACACCCCTATAGCATCAACTAAGCCACAACCTTGATACCCTTTGCGCAACGGAAAACCATAACTTACACCATAAGTAAGAACACATAAGATTAACACACCAATAAAAGATAAAGAAAACAAACCAATCACAAGACACAAGATATACGTGGTTCGGCCCAAATTGCCTACGTCCACGGAGGATCCATGATCCAGCTTCTTCCCATTGAAATAGATCACAAAGTATCTTTTTACATCATCAATGATCCCACAAGACCCCTTAGTATATCCCATAGAGACCTTTAAGCATCTACCCGTGATCATTATGACTCCCTAAGATCTCTTTGTATCTCCTCATAAGAGATTTTTACAAGAAACACAAGAATAGCCCGAGCATCTAAGCCAAAACGATCTATAGTGTTTCTCTTTTATTCACTCAAAGAACCTAAAGAAGAAAACACCCCCAAAGGTTACACCCTAGTGCACCACGCACTTAGTGCCTACCTAACTCCTCTATTCTTTCTTATGGTTACATCTTGAAACCTAGCTCCTCTATTCTTAAACAAGGGTTTACAAGTGTTTATATAGGTTGTATTTCGTACCTACAAACCCTATTCCTTGTTGGAGTAAGAGTCAACTTGTTTTGGAAGTCCAAAACTTTCCAAAACTTGAAATCTTGAACCAAAACGAACTTTTTCACGCGTTCTAGCGTGCGACGCTCGTCCCTGGGCGCCTCAGCGCTGGCCCTTCTCTCATCCAGCGCTGGGGCGCTGAGAACCCAACGCTGCGGCGCTGAGAACCCAACGCTGCGGCGCTGGACCTTCTCGCATCCAGCGCTGTGGTGCTGAGGACCTAGCGCTGCGGCGCTGGTCTTTTGTGTTGAGCGCCGCGGCGCTCAGCCCTGGGCGCTGCGGCGCTAGAAGCTCCCCGCGATTTTCTTCTTTTCCTTCGCGTCTTTGAGTCCCGTTTCACTTCCCCTTTCGTGTCCTACACGTCCTAGACTTCTTCATACGTGTCCCACACGTTCTAGACTTCTTGTGACTCTGCACTTTGGTATTCATCTCAATTCTTGTTCAACCAAGATTGTTGAATCACTAATTTTCCAACACATAGGAATATAGGTATTTGATAAATTAAGATATACTTGCATGACTTTGGAAGAGACTTGTGAATACATTAGTGTCTTGATCAATAATAAATACTAAGGGAGTTAAATATTAGAAGGTTAATTATTAGAAAGTATGTTGATGGATAGTATTAATCATAGGTTTTCTCTATATTACTATCACTTAAATTTCTTTACATTGTGTTTTTGCCTTTATATTTTTTACGTTCATTCTTATATTTTTATTTTTCTGAATAATTATTAGGAAGACATAATTTTAGTAATTGGTTGTAAGAAGAAATTATCTTTGTGAGTTCGACATCCGACTTATTTAGTCTCTTTATTACTTGCATACGATAGTGTATACTTGTACTTAATTTTATGATATAAAAATATCGCATCAGATATGTCATTCTCTCTCATCCAATTATGTGACGCTTTTGTCATAATCTAAGTCAAACTCAAAAGTCATAATAGCTCGTATTGTCCATCCTTTGGAGTTAGGGGACTCACTCCCTATGTAACAATTTATATTGAGGTTAGAGACACAATATTTTTAGAGCCTACTTGACCCGTAATACCTATCTCTATGAGAATATGAGAGACCTACTTTTTATGTGATATTTTTTATTAGGGTAATTTTTAGAATTTATATGCAAATAAGAATATAGGTCTATTTTGATATCACTTATTATAAATTAAATATTTATTATTAATTTAAAAGATTAATTTATTAAATAATATTATTTATTTAATTATATATATTTAAAATTTATTTAATATAAGAGTGAAGCTAAACAGCTTCCGGTAGAATTTGGTGAAGCCAAGTTCGGCCACCATAGACACCCATTTAGTGGAGGACAGCGGTGCATCAAATTGCTAACTTGGCTAAGATATCGTCTGAAAACAAAAAGAAAAGAAAAAATAAATAAAAAAAAGAGAGGAAAATCTAGGAGGGAAAGGAAGAAGAGCGAAGGAGAGAAGGAGTGCCGTCTAAGGAGAGGCCGGATGCCCCTTCTCCGGTGAAAATGAGAGTTGAGCGGCCTTAACTTCTTTGTGTTAGCGTTGTTTTGGATGCTGATGTTTTCAAGAGGAAGAGAGCAGCTCTGATAGATAATCAACAGCTTTTATTTGTTGGTACTATAGAAAATGGAATATAATTCTGTAATTTATTTTGCTTGAACGCTCGGAATTGAACGGGATATCCTCTCCGGAATCCTACAGGTCTTTTTCCACTTTGCTATTACAAACACATATTTCTCTTAGAAATTCACATTTTTAAATTTTTTTATAAAAATAATTGGAGTATTGAAATGTTTTTGTACGTTTTGTAATTTGTAGAAGCAGATAAACTAAAAGGTAGTAGTTTATATTTTCTTTTTTCAATATAGTAATAATTGAGTCTCCGATCTCTCTTTCATTTTGTTACGTGACCTTCCTTCACAATCGATATGCGATCTAGCTAAAAGAAAAAAAATCCTTGCCACGTGCAATGTAGGCTCGATAAGATCAAAGTAATAATATGTCATCAAAATCAGCAAAGTAAAATCCTCTTATTAAAATAAAATGATTTACCGTATACGAACAAGATTGAATTTGATAAGGTAACGTCACTTAAGTTAAAGGGGAAAAGAAAAACTATATCTAATTGCTGTTTGGTCTTGTGTGATCATTCCCAACAAAATTTTAAAAAAAAGAAGATACATCTAATTGTTAATGTTACTTTAAAAAGGTGCCACAATCCAACTCAGTATTTTTTTAAAAACAATTACAGCATTAATTAAAAAATTAGTATGTAACTTCTTTGAATGATTACTACATTTTGTAGCCTTTCGTCCCTACGAAAAGTAACAAAAAAGAACAATAATAATTATTAATTAACAAACCCTTAATTGACTCAAAATCATCTTGCTTTTGAACACGTGCCAAATTTTGGTGATATGGGTTTCAACAGTCGCAAATTTTAAATATAAAAAATTGTGAAAAATTATACGAAAAAAATCCTCTGCAATCCAATCAAATATATTATAATGTTTAAATTAATATTAAGATAAAGGCTAAGTGCTTTAGTCTTAGCCTAGTCTTGTGTCCCCTGAGATAAACAAAGATCAAGTTTATAATTTTCCTTTTTATTTATTTATTTTATTGGAGATTGGCCAATGGTTGAGAACAAGGTGTCAGATAATCTCTAAGCCGAGTATGTAGTGGCTCACAGGCACTGGCCTTAAAGGGATTTCTAAGAATCGCGCCCGAAAACCTAACCAAAATGTACAATTCAATAAGTTTGTAATTTAATTATGACAAGGATTTTAATTAAAAATCTTAATTTGATCGAAGGACACATCCTAGGGGAGGCATTAGGCAACAAATTGCGTCACCCACAAATGACTTTCTAGGAATGACGATTGACGAGTTTCCATATCGATGACTTTGATCTAAGCTTATCATTTGGCCAAAAAATGAGCTTTAAATTAAAGAATTTTAGATATGTTTAATTTATAATTCAAAATGTGTTTTTATAGAACTAAGATATGATTTGAAATCTCAAGAACCATGCTTGATATTGATTTTTGAGAACTATTTTTGAATTTATAATTAATTTATTACTAATTCATCATTTTTGTTTGCTATATTAAGTTATATTGAATGATAAAGTGTTAGTTGTCAAAGGACGCTAATAAATTTCGTAATAATAGATTTAGCTAACACTTCAATGTATTGTTACTTATTGCATTTATTTCTGTATTTTCTTATTTCACCCTTATGGGGGTTTTTTTTTTATATAAATATTATGCATATTAGAAGGAGTAAGATTCTTTATATCCCTTTAATTAAGTGTAATTCTGTTTTGTTTTGATAAATTCCCTTATTAATTATTACGTTGAGGTTGCTTAAAAATATAGCTAAAATATATTTCACAATTTTAATAAAAATTAAGTATATATGTATGGGTACTTTTTATTTTTATTTTTATTTTTATTTTTTATATGAACCTGCAACTCTTTCATATAAAGAACTACTTACAATTACTGTCGGGATTCAGTTTTGATTAGCACTATAATAACGATTATAGTTCAAATATCTGCTCCAAACATGGAGATACATGTTCTAATAAATATGCCTGACATTGCATCAAACGCTATACTATTGGGAAGGTTTTTACGGCATTGATAGTAGAATTATTTGTATTCATTAGATTACTAATTAAATTTCACAACTCTTTATTTTTTTTATTTAATCCAACAATTTAAATTATTTTCGGTATTGATACTGAGACTTTTCTAATATCATAGATTGACCTATCAAATTTATGCTTTATAACTCTTTGCCTTTTGTGTAATTAATATTGTATTATGAATCTTAAGATAAAGTTTCTTGGATTTAGGAAATGTAATTATATAATATGAATCCGTTGATACTATCTGTCATAAAATTCAGGAATCATTCTATAATAATTTCTCTTATTTGAAGAATTCATGGAACTCTGGTGACGTCCAAAGGTGTGTGGTATGATGAAAACATGGCATCGAACTCCATTAGAACCTTCTAATTCTCTGTGCTTGTTTAATTGGAACATTTGTGATTAGCTCGACGGCTTAATCTGTTCAGTAAACAACTCCAGGCGATGCATGTACGTGTTTAAGCACTAAAGATCAGTTTTATTTGAACACGTGATAGTGATGTTTTCGTTGAAAATCTTTTTGACTAGAGCAATAGCAAGAATATTGGGAACAAATTCATACGTGGAAATTCATGGTTTGTCTGCCATTATTTATGATTATTATAATTATTTTTTTCTGTCGAAATCTTCCATGCACTAGCCACTAGATAGGGCCGGATTATGGGAGAAGTAGTTAGTCTTGTTCAGCTAATTACTTCAAGTAACCTCATTATTAAAAGGGAACGACTCAGGTTCAGTACTAGTTATTTGTTAGGGCAAAATGAGAGAAACCCTATTTATCTGGGTGTAAATATCTGAGTGTATTTTAAAATAATTGATTTCAGTAAGATCCTGACACATTCTAATGTAAAATGGCAGTATTGAAAAATAAAAATAAAAATGGATTACTGCTTTACATTTGATTTAAAGAAGGTAAGTGCCTTTTCAAATACAAAAAAAACTATTGCCTCGTCTAAGTGATTTTTCTCTTTCTGTTTGAAAACAAAGCATGATTCATGTATTAGCATTTAAAGAGCAATAATTTCATTTAAACAAAGCATGCTTTAGTTTGTGGTGTTCTTGAGTAGATGTGATTTCTATTCTATCAATACATATATATATATATATATATATATATGACGTGTGGAGATCATTATAGTTTCAAAACAAGAAATTATATAATCTTTTGTTGCATTCTTTCCAATATCCTTTGAAAAATTTTCTACATTCTTATTATAAAACTTCGCAGAATGATTCATGTACAATGTATTAGCATTTAATTAAACTTTCTGCAAGTTGTGCTCATGGCTATAATGGTACTTCTTAACGAAGATGTGTTGATATTTCATGACGTGTGGAGATCATTATTAACCAAAATAAATTTGCTTTTATGCTTCTTGTTCAATACTTGGAGGATTTTTTTCCTAAAAGATCTATTTCAGCTTCTTGAAACAAGCAAGGTGGAATGAAGGAGATACGTGCTTTAACATCTGTCCTGCAAGCTTGAATGATTGAGCGGTCTTTTAAAAAAATATTAATCAGAGAAGAAATAGGTACCCAAAAGTGTTTCTGGTGCATAACCCTAGGGAGAATGAAAATAAAGTGAGTTGACTTTAATTAGTTTATTGATATGTATAGTTAAATTGTACGAATGGAATTAAAAGACAGCGCATGTGCCCAGAAGGTTATTAACTTAATAAAATGCTTGGAGCAACGGAGAAAGCTCATTCGTCGAAACTAATAATTAACGTAATCAGATGATTAACCACACAAATTGGTGTCACATCCCACATTAAATAAAAATTGGGTGAATTTTGGGTATATATGAGTGGATACGCAGCATTACTTAATAGGCTAGTCTTTTGGGTCAATGACAAGTGCTTAACCCGTAACAAGTGGTATCAGAGCAGACCTAAATTCTCATTCGTATGCGAGCCCCCAAAAATCGTCTCAATGGAGATTGTCACATGGGATATAGGTCCCCTATCCTCCAGGGGATGGGCAATACAGGCCAAGTGGGCCCTAAAAATCCTGTGTCTTGAGCCCCAATGGAGATTGTCACATGGGTAGTGAGTCCTCTAGTCTCGGGGGGATGTGCAATACAGGCCAGGTTGGTCCTTGAGTTTGTGCCGTATCGTGACGAGGGCGTCACGTGATTGGGTGGGTGAGAATGTCACGTCCCACATCGAATAGAAATTGGGTGAATCTTGGATATATATGGATGGGTATGCAACATTACCTAACATACTAATATTTTGAGTCAATAACAAGCACCCAGCCTGTGACATTGGGCAGCTACACGAATGTGGTCCAAAATTTCCTCCTATAGAAACCAACGTTAGTTCATGATAATGGTCACGGTCACAAAGTTCCGATTAGAGTGATTTTACACGCAAGTTTAGTCTGTCTAGGGTTTATTAATTACATATTTTCTGCACCGAGGGAGAAGGAGAAATGAAGAAACACTATCGAATATTCTATAGAGTACTCCAAAAGATACAAAGAGACGCAATTAAAAATCACTAGATGGTGCTTCAATCGAGCACATGCAAGGCCTCGCTTTATTAACTTAATAATAAGAGCCGTGTTTGGACAAGATACTAGTGATGAAAAGTGGATTAGTTAATCAACAAGTGGTGCATTCTAAAGCTAACCAATAATTTTCTGTTAGCATGATCAGATGTAGATGTATATGTTGCTTCAATCATGATCCTCGTGAATACACAATTGGGATATTTCCGAGCACTTTCATTATTATTGATGGTTTTGAGCTTCAATTTGTTTAGAGCTTTGTTTGATTTCATGCACGAGCTTTCCTCGCGCCGCTCATTTTATTAAGTTGCTCAAGCATTCTTCAGATCTCACCTCAATACAGCGAATGCTTGAAATCTAATCCGCAAGGATGTAATACGAGATCAATCTAAATCAAGTTTAAATTTATCGTTTTTTCATTAATTTTCTACCGGGTTCTCAAGAAATTATTTAGATATAAGCTAGCTATCTAGCTTGCTTCAATAGCATAGCCCCAAGGGAGTTGTTTGTTTCTTTTGTTTGTAAGGAGTAAGCATGTTTCACGCAGTAGCATGATCAGTTAAATATTATAAGTGCTTAGGGCCTTAGCGGTTCTTGTTAAATGGGATGTATAATATTATAAGACGTGTGGTGCGGGGATCATTAATCTTCTCTATAATGAAAAATGTCTTCTTCTCGTTTCTTTTTTTTTCTTTCTTAAATTTGAATCTTTATTTTCTTTTTTTCATTCTATCAATCAATAGTTGAAGGCTTTCATACAAAGTTTCTATTTCTCTTGCTTAAGGCAGGATTAAATTGGTTCAAAGAACTATTAAAGAAATCAACGTCTGTCCAGCAAGCTTATTCTAGTGCGCTTTTATTTATTGTTTTTAAAGAGAGAAAATAAAAGGATTGTCTTGTCATGTGAGCTGGGTTTTTGCAAACCCTAGTGGGAATGAAAATAAAGTTGACTTTGTTTAATTAATCAACGCGTAAGGAGTACGAATACTGTGGTGAAAAGATGATGAATGGGCGCGTTAAACATAAATATTCACTACAAAATTTTGGATCAGAAATAATAATAATTAACAAAAAATATAAATGTTCTTCAGAATATTCTAAAGCAGCAGTCCGGGCTAGGTTGATGCAGTCTAATAATCTTTACCTCCTATAGAAACCAGCAGCAGTGTTGATAGTCCTTATTTGTCATGAACTGATATTGGCTTTTCTCACCTTTATTATTTTCTGGTCCAAGGGAACAAAAAAAATGAGAAATTACTCAGCAAGTTAGCCAATAATCACAGCTGGGTTAGCATTTTTTCCAATCACAAATAAAAGAATTACAATCGAGAAAATAAAAAACCTATAACAAGTGCTTGAAATTTAACACATGCATGGTCTCACTTTTGATATATATTAGCGATGAAAGTGGATTAGTTAATAAAAAAGGAAATAATAGTTTTTGTAGATAACTAATGATGAAGTTCGTGTCAGTAAGATTAGAATCAAGTGGTTTACTAATCATGATCCTCATAAATACACAAGTGGGATTTCTAATCACTTTTAATCATTATAATTATGATTTTGAGCTTTTAATAAATGGTTTAAAGAGCTTTATTGTCATGGGCCATGCTGGGAGCTGATTGCCATGTTACCTCATCAAAAGCGCTTCTCGATCTTCCTCCTTAATGGTCAAGCTGCTCAAGGATTCTACAAATCTCTCCTACTCCATGAGTAATCATAAAAATTCATTTGGTATATACAATAGGCGGGCATCATATCCAAAATTTTGATCTGTTTTTCTTGGCTTTTATTTGCAATTTCAACCGTGTAATATCCTCTTCATCAATTTCATTCAAGGACATTATAGCTAAGAAGTCGAGATTGAACCACTTCAATTCCATATTGGTTGAAAATTTTTAATATAAAGAAAAATAGTCTTAATGTCTAAGACTATATGCCTCCTGCACGGGTGGAATACTAATAGAATTAAGCGGCTAACAATTTTAAAATTCACAATGGAAAGATCATACCCGGATGGCTTAACCTAGTGTATTAATTAATTACCAAAATGGGTTTAATTAGTAAATTAATTACTCTATAAATTAACAAACACAAGGCTCCAAGAACTTCTCTTGATCGATAATATGATATAAGAAAAGATTCCAAACAAATAGATGACGGAATTAAGAGTCTGATATAAAATTATGTCTACATTGTTTGAAAAGGTAGCATAAAATAGTTATCATCCCACATCTTTTGACGAGTACGCATGCAATAACAAGCACATAGGAGAACAAATACATTAATGGAGATCATGGCCTGGTGGTCCAATCCAACTAAGTGTGCTTTCTTTATTTTATCTAATCCGTCTGTGTTCTAGCAGAGATGATATAGAGGCGAAGAAGCCCCATTAACTTTCCTTTTTTGTCTTAGGCATCCGGCATTTATGTTTAATAATCTTTAAATCTTGCTCGAATTAGCTAAGCAATGACGTTAAACCGTGCCTAGCTTGTCTTCTTGCATGGCACCGGCCGGAAACACGATTAACATCGTTGCTTAATATGATTGAATTATGTCAATATTTCAGAGGCATTATACAACAAAATGCTTTACTAAATTTAGCATTAGCTACTTTTTAAGAAACTCTAGATAATTAAATGGTGCAAATTGCTTGCTTAATTGACCAATGAGAGATCACTCTCAAAGTTCTTGTATAAACTAACTAGTTTCACATTGAAATCAATGATTTATCAGGATAGAAACCTAAACTCTTGTTTATTCGAAATTATTGAGAAGTTAGGGTTTGGTTCTTCTGGATAGCACGGGATAGGGTAGTGGCTCAACTACCTTATGGTTCCATCAGTTGATGTCATGTTTTCTGGGTCAGCTTAATTACAAAATTAATTAGTTAGCCAATGATACTGCTTAATTTGAGCCTTGAAAGTGGATAATCTTGTTTCAGCTTATTATATATTTTCGGTTCACGTAACCAATGAGAGCTTCTTGACAATGACATGCATTATACGAGAGCTGACCATGGTTTTTTTTTTTTATATAACAGAAGTTATCACTAGTAACAGCAAAGTATTCAATAATGGAGAAAATACAAGTACGTAGTTAACTCTAGTATATTTATATGAACATAAATGCATCATGGATTATTTAATGATGATGTATATATTATATCACTCAGGTCTTTATTTCAAGTTTATATTAATACAAGTTTAAATGCAATAATCCTCTTGTAAGACATCACGTTTCATACAGCATAGTAGATAAGAAAATAGTAGGGATATAAAATATTGTTGAAGTGTGGCGCTAAACCTACAATTTATTGAAATTTACAATTAAAAATTTATTAAGATATAAACTAATAATATTTTGTTGAAGTGTGGCGCTAAACCTACAATTTATTGATATTTACAATTAAAAATTTATTAAGATATAAACTAATAATATTTTTTTAGGCGCATATTAATAATTAAAAATTTATCGAGACATAAAACAAAAATATCTGTTAAAGCACAACCTATCAAATATAAACTCAAAAACTACCAAAGATAAAAAATCGTTAAATCTACTTCATTAAAAATTAAAAAAATCTACTCTACTCAAAAACAGTCAAAGATTAAAAAATAACCAAATTCACTCTATTAAAAATTAAAAAAATTTATGTTACCAGACACGAGAAAAAACTTGAATCTTAACTTTTAATGTTGAAGCAGAAGCATACAAACAAGTAAAAAATTCACCCAAGTAATATAATAATGCAGAACAAGTTATTAAGAAATAAATAGAAAAATGGGTAGAAGAAGAACACACAAAGAATTACATGATTCGGTAACTTGCCTACGCACACGGCAGATCAAGATCACACTCTTCTTATTATGAATCACAAGACAATCACAAAGTTATACATTTTATAAGAAATATCACAAAGAAAACTCTCTCTTGCACTCTACGGATTTTCTCTCACAAAGAACCACAAAGATCTTTTGTTGATCACAAAAATTACCAAGATTGCTAGTTGATTATAAAGATGTGTTTACAAGCTAATTTATAGTCTTTATTTAGATTTTGGGACGACCTAGGTTTATCCTATACGTGTGGGAGTCGCATTAGAGAGTCTTGAAGTAAGTAAGAGACGAAATAAGGAAGTTTTTTTTATTTCGAGATACTGTTCCTATCTCCAGCGCCGTAGTGCTGGCGCGCTTCTGCTGAGCGCTGTGGCACTCACGCTTGGTGCGCCCTTCTTTATTTTTTACCTTCTTTCGCATCTGTCTTTAATTCATACACACGTTACGCACTTAATTTAATCTCTAAATTATATTCTAATAATTTTTAATTAATATCTTCACATTTAATTATGTCAAGATTACCACCACTCAACAATGGTGGTGGGCGAGGAAAAAAAATGTTTGAACCTGAAAATATTGTTAAGTTGACATAAGATATTCTATTGACTTTTGAAAAGGAAGATGTGGTGCATATTTGAGGCAAACTAAGAAAAAGAGATTCATTCAAAAATAACTAGGCGTCTAGACTTTTCAACAAGTAAAAATGATTTTGATATTGATATATGTTGCGGATTAAACCCTAATCCCTTAATAACAAGAGTAAATTAAAAAAAAAAAAGACATAGTAGTTCATTTTTAATCTAAGATTATGATTATTGTCACTGTAGTTCTTATTATATGACAAAGTATATACTCATAAAAAATACTAAGTCAAAATCAGTGTCTCTAAATAATTGAAATACTTTTAAATAATTGTAATCTCTATAATATTACACAAATTAATACATTTCTTTCACAAATGTCTTTCCTTTCTCAGCGTCGTGATCAGTTGCCATAATCGATATGACGAATATATTTTATTTGTAGCAATAATTTCAACTTTCTTTTAAAAATTTTTTGAACTGAATAATTTCAGCTTTATAATTGGACCGCCATTGCATCTACCGACATTAAAGTAGACAAATCACTTTCCTGAAAGAAGAAAGAAAACGATGTTATAGTTTTGAAATTGCAATATACCTTTCAGGAGGCATGCTAGTTTTGTTAGGGAGCAGAATTTGTCCCCAAGATCGAGCAAAACAGACTTAAATCGTGACTTTAATGATTAATCTAATTTGTAGTTAAAATTATTATATCATTCACAAGCATTAGCTTCGCTGCAATTTGATTTATCTTAATGTGATGATATATATATATATATATATAATCATAACATAAACTAAAATTAAAGGCATTGTTCACTTTCAGTGACAGTATTACTTAAAGCAGACCTCAAGCAGTCTATGTAATATGGTATTCCGTATAATATTTATGTGAGTAAACTATATTAGTTTTGGGTGATGTGATTTTAAAATTTTTTTTTATTATTTTCTTTGAAAATATTGACTTGATATAACAATCATAAGGTTTTTTTTTATAAAAAAAATAAAATAGATAAAAAGAAAAATGACTACTAGATTCTCTTAATTTAGGCCAAGTGCCTTAAACACTTTTTTAGTTTTAAAATTGTACGAAAGATCCCTGTCCGTTAATATTTACAATTTTTTTGGCAAAACATTTCTTTAAAAATATAAAGTTACAATTTTGTCCCCGACCCTTTAAACACTAGTTGCAATTGGCTTTTGATCTTCTTCTTCTTTCCATTTTTTTTAGAATTTTTTTTTATTTTTCTTCTTCTTTCTATTTTTTTTTTTGGAAAAACATTCCATTTTTTCTTTTTCTTCTTTTCATATTTTTCTCTGAAAAAAATTCTATTTTTTTTTAATTTTTTGAAAAAAAAATCCACTTTTTTTTTATAAAAATAATGAATAAATGACATTTTCTTCTTTTCCTTTAATTTATATACATCATTAAAAATTAAAAAAAATTAATTAACGATTAATTATAACTCAGTTATTCTAATTTTTTTTTTCGCTCTTTCTCATATTATCTAAGAAGCCAAAAAACAATCCACAACTCATATCAAATTGATATTCCAACAATCACCATCTTCAATCTTTCCTTACATCATTTTCTTCTCATCCAACAGCTACCAACACTCCACCGAATGGATGAAACCACAAATGCGACATTCGCGGCCATTAAAATTTCTTTAATTATCCATAACAATGAAAATTTAATTGTCATAATCTCCATTATCCCATATTAACTTTTCTTTCATTATGCCCATACGAATATTATTGGATTATGCCGAAGAAGGGAACAAGAATTTCCCTTTATTACCACTGTTACACTTGGGGAGTAGCCAACTTTCATTATGCCAAAGAAAAAGTTGAGTTTGTTGTTGCACAAGACCAATTCATATAAATTCTTAGATCAGGTTAGGAGAAGGAGAAGAAAAAGAAGAAGAAAGAATAATTGACATAATAATGTCGACGTCACATCACATAAAATAACTTGGCAGTAGCCAACTTCTATTACGCCAGAAAAAAAATTGAGTTTGTTGTTGAACAAGTTAAATTCATTCAAGTTCTTAGACTAGGTTAGAATAATAATAATAATAATAATAATAATAACAATAATAATAATTAATATTAACGTCATATCATAAAGTAAACATTAGGGTTAAATATTATTTTACTCTCACTTTTATCAAAATAAACGAAAAGAATTAACAAACGAGAGTCTTTCAAATAATTTTAAAATTAAAAACTTATTTAAGATACTTGAATCACACTAATGGAGATTCAACAGTCATTTTTCTAGATAAAATTAATATTATTACCTAATCATGTCTATGTTGACTATGTTCATTTTATTGTCCATGTCATACTTTATTAGTAAGCTTTTAAATGTAATATTAACTTAAATACGAGAGATCATTAGACACTAATGGCAACCATTATCATGAGTCATGTTCCTCTCGTATAATGAAATGATCCCAAGATGGCTTTTAATATATACCTGGTTTTGGTCTGCTTAGTTACTTAAATTTTTTGAAATGCAGATTTATTAAATTTGTTTCTGCCCAATTTAATGTTGAGCATGACAAATTCCAATTGACTCTACGTTGATATACTGTTAAATCTGTGTTACATAATTATCGGCTTCTTAATATATTTTAAGATTAAAAGAATTTTTTTTGTTGGAATGTAATGTATTTTTTATAAAAAAAATTAAAAAAATATGAAAAATATATTGTAATAAAGTGTTTAAGGGTTAGTTGAGTCAAAAGTGTTTAAAAACATTTATAATAAATAAAAAATATTACAATGTTAGATGAGATATTATAAAAATTTGTTGTTAAAATGTGTGGCTAATTTTTCACACATAAGTCTGTTATGCAAATATAAATAAGGATGTATTTGTAACAATAGGTGAGAACTCAACTATTATATTAAATATGTATGTCACAAAGGTTTCATTTTATATTCTCTTCCTCATATCAATTAAATAACATGATTGTCCATAAAAAATAAACTTTATCACAAACACCCTCTCATCACATAATCAACCATTGTAATTTATAACTAAAATTACTCAACTGTGATAATACACACCATAAATTTTTATTAGTTATATTTAAAGTTAAGTGATACGGATTGTAGAACAGTAGTAGAGTATTATTTATATGATTACTATTTATAAAAATACTGTTTATAAATATGATAACGTTATTTTTACTATATATGAGTACAAAATTACTATCATTCCTAAAATAGATGGAAAAAACTATCTTGATTATTCGAGAAGGTAAAAAACAATCAAGCCCAAATGTAATTTAACCTTACAGAACACTGCTTTTATTTGATTAAATAAAATGAAGGCAGACTATGTGTCGAGGTTAAAAGGTAACTTTCAAGAGGCACGGGGAGAGGAGAGCTGATAACTACTTGAATGAGTCCGATTTGGATTTAAAGTAAGTTTGTATTAAAGCAATTATCACTCGTCGCTAACCTAGAACATAATATAGTATATTAAATGAAATTGATCAATTATCCCTTTTATATATTCTCTGACTACTAAACATTTCTCTTAATATTTTTTTTTTTGCTGTTATAATTGTAACAGTATAAATTAATTTTAAAGTGGTATGATAATATTTTTATTAAAAAGTTAATAATTATATTTGTACAATAACAAATAATAAAAATGTAATATGTAAACAGTAAAATTAGTACTTTGTAATATAATTCTAAATAATTAAATGAGTAATATTATATATTTTAAATTTAAATCTCAAATGAGGTGTCAAACAATAATTAGAAGAGTGATCAAAGCAAAGCAAAGATGCTTTCACAACTATTTGAATTAATATGATATTTAATGTGTAATTGAATAGTAGGTGTCGACGATTGTCAAATTAATGATGAAATAATAAAGTTACCTGTTCCTAATTTAAAATTTCAGTGTTATAAAACCATGCTTGTAATTTAATTAAAGAGGGGATTAATTTCTCAATAAATGTACTATTGCAAAGGCCCTAAGTGATGAAAAATTTATTTAGGTGGAATCGACTACCATATTATTTGTCAATCCGTTCGTAAAATTTGACCACATATACATTTATTTTGAAATGAAATAATAATGTTAATTATAAAGATAATAAGAGAAAAAAGTTGGCACACGTGTTAAGATATTATTGAATAGTCATATTAGAACGTGTTTATTTTTATTTTTATTGAATTTTGAATACAACTAAATGATTGAATTTGAATAATCTATTTGTTTGTTTGTTTATTTGTAGATTAGCTGTTATAAGTGTTTAGTTCTTTATTCTTTTCAATTAAAAATAATTAAAAACTAATAGTTGTATATTTATGTCTTAAAAATTTAAAATTTTAATTAATAAAAAATATATTCTAATGTTAAATTAATAAAAAAATTTAATTATACAAATTAATATTACAACAATATTAATCTAAAATTTATTACTATTTTGTATGATATGTATACATACACACATGCAAACACACACATATATGTAATTTATATGTAAGTATGTAAAATAAAAAATTTAATTGTAAAATTTGTTAATATAATAGTTGTTGGGATTTATGCTTACGTGCCATTCTTTATGTATGAGTATTTGTTTAATATTTATACTAGTATTATTATTTCATTAAATCGCTACTTATATTTATATATGATAAGATACTTGTAACGTTTCAGACATTGTACGATTTGAAAGAGTTCATATTTGGTCTAAATGAGTTTAGATCAGTGCTAAAAATTAGTAACGCTGAGAGTTATAAATGCTAAGAGTTGGCACTGATAAGAGTTATCAGGTTATAAGAGTCAGCGATATTTAAAGAGTTACATCCTTGTCTGAAATGGGACAAAGATATAAGAATATATTAGTAATGACGTAGTTGCAAAGAGTTGCAAATAATGTTAAGAAATGTCATTATGCAAATATGTTATCAAATATTATATTCTTGATCTATCTTCACTGACACTGGTTTGTCAGTGAATAACTTAATAAATATATAGATTGGTGTATGTCTATATCTGGATAGTCCAGATGACTAGTTTTAGTAAACTGTGAGTTTAGTAGAAGCTCGTACAGAGATACAGGTATTCAGTAAGGACTGAATATTGAACAGACTCACAAGGATCTCCAATAGACATCTCATAAAGTCGTCAATGGAGGGTCTTTCGAGTTGAGTAGTATTCGCGGTCCTTTGACCTGAGAGTCACGGTGGGTTTGTGAGTGATCCACCATACTTTGGTTCCACACATGTCAGAAAACTTTCATGGTCTGACCGTTGAGTATCGCTGGGTATGGTCTGATGCTCATGGAGTTTGGTATGCATAAATATGAGATCTATCAGCTCATTTGGGTGAGTATTATATCCTAATGCTCTAAAGATTGTATCTCAAAAAGTCTTATGACCATAAGCAGTAATTCTCAGGAAAAGAGTTTAACCATAAGGATAAATAATATTATAAAAGTATTTGAGAATATTATTTATTGAAATACAATTCTAGAGATAATCTTTCGGTCGGGCATATGGAGATTTGACGGTGTTGATCTATATCTTTGCTCTACCCGGATATAAATAATGGAGGGATTATATAAATATGTTATAACCTTAACTTGTATGGTCTAACGCGTCACTTTATAATATCTGTAATGTGTGTGTGGGACATCGTTCACGGACGTATGGAGGAGTTTCATATGACAATTCGAGCGTAGACCTAGAGAGTCTCACAATATGAAGTGTACTCATTGTGCACTGGGGTAGCATAATGGATTGAACAGTTCCATCCTAAAAATTTCAGCAAACCGAAAATATGTTTCAGGGTTCCTCGGGTTGTGCACTTATTTAGACTTAAATGTTAAGTATATCATTTAATTAGTTGACAAGTGGCACAATTTTATTCCATGAATTGTTTTACCAAGAATTCACCTATTAACCATATTAGTAAATCAAATAAGGTAAATATTAATTATTCAAATAATTTTTGAATAATTAAATAAATATTATTTAAATAAATAAAATATAATTTTATTTATTTGTTATTTTACTTCTAAATGGAAGACATACCTAATTTGAAAAACATAAATTAAATTAAGTGGAGCACCATTTTATAATTAATGGTTAATTTTATTAGACCATTAAAAATGGTCACAAAAAATTATTTTGGTAGTTAACCACTTAATCTAATTTTAATAGAGCACTTGTAAAGTGTTAAAAGCACTAAAATGATTGAGTTTCATTTGTGTTAACAAATGTGTGAATCAATTTTCATGCAAGTATTGAGATGAAAAAGAAGAGTTGGTTTTGAGAGAGTTTTTTCTTGAACAAAGACTTGTGAGAAAAATCAAAGGAGAAAGAAAAATAAATTATTCTTATTTTTCTTTTAAGTAATACAAAACTTGTTGCTGGAGATTATACTGCTGCTATTCTAGCTTTACAATCCCACTGGATTGTTGTGAACTAGAATTGAACAAAAGTGCACTTTAAGGTGAGCTCAAAATTAGAATAAAGAAATCTGAATTTGAACTAGAATTGAACAAAAATGCAATTCATGTATATGATATATGTATTTAGTTTTTTTAATATGTACATAATTACATGCATACACCTTAAAATACGTTAACAATAATTATATATTTTATATAATGGGTATTTGATAAGAAATAAAAGAGATAAGTTTTATATGAATAAGAATGTAATATATTAAATAGGTAAAAATATTTTTTAAAAGATAATTAATCATGCAAACTCCGAATCAAAATTGGCTTAAATTAGAAAGAAACAACTTTAAATGGTTTGAATAAACTAAATTACACCATATTTAAAAGTGAAACGAAAAAATAAATAGCTATTTAGTGTTTAAAAAAATAAACAACCACTTAGCATTTAAAGTTGAAAAATTACAATTTAACCTTTGAAGTTTAGTTGAATTACTCATTTAATCTCTATATTTTTTCAAATATTTAAGTAGTCCATGCCATTAAAAAAAAATAATATCTCAATTATACTTTTGAGGGTAATAAAATAAATTTGATTAAATACTTCACACTTTTTTTTAATAATAGAAAAACATAAATATTTAAAAAATATATAAAAATTAACCCAAACAAAACTTCACCAACTAAAGTCACAATTTAATTTAAAGTTAAATAATAGGATAATGACATTTTTATCCCAAGAGTTTGGGCTAATATCTAGTTTTATTTTAATTATTTTAAAATAAAAAACTTTGTCCTAATTTGTTAGTCAAATTCTGTAAAATTTGATAATGGAAGGAGAAAATCAAAATTCAACACAAAATTTAAAGTATACTGTTTACGCTCAAAATATAATGCGGCTATCGTAGTATAGATTGAGGTGTCAATCCTATAAAATTTTTTTTTGACAAAATAGGTTGGTGAAGTAAAATATTAAAGCAGTAGCAAATGAGAAAATTAATTAATTGGTTTAAGTGGATGAGATAGAATTGTCTTGAGGAAAATGTCTTATGATGATTTAAGCAAGGCTTTGAGAATCACAATTATTCTTTATAAATCTACTCTACACTTTGATTCAATGTTTATAACTCAATTGAAAATTTTACATCTAAACAATCAATCGGAAGATATGTAAAATATAACACATTTGATAACACATGCATTTGATATGACTAAACTCTTTTGCAAACATTAACACAAATCATGTTCATTTATGCAAGTTATCTAAAATCGACAATTTATCATCTTGACAATATTGCAGTAAAACATCAACTTGAATATCAAATATTTATTACCCTTACATGTTATCTAAGATCGACAATATATCAATTTGATAATATTGCAATAAAAGATTAACATATAAAATCATGTAATTAATAATAATTATTATTCAACAAGAATCACATAAGAAAAGCATGACTGAACATATATGAGACATGAGAATTATAACCTCTGAATTATAGAAAATAAAATAGATAAGAATTTAATCAAAACCAAACTTATAAACATTTGTAGCTCTTGACAACGAATCAAAGCATAGAAGTAGATTTATTACACATAAAAGTTCATCTTTTAGCCTTGCCAAGTACTCTAGCCTAAATTACATATATGTTAATGAGAAGAAAAGAAGAGAGGATTATCTAATGTTAAAAAGGTCCTAAGAGTCTCCTTATATAGGCAATGAATGGAAATATGTCATGTGTGACATCAATCTTCAATAATTTTAGGCCAATAACTTGTTCACCCACTTGCATCACATTTTTGATAATGTAAATGATTGATGTAGCCTCTATGACCAATATGAAAGTTGTAGTATTTTATCTCTTCTTTTCATAAGCACCGAGTTCATACAAATTGGATGAGTATCCAATGAGATATGAGCAAAATTCCAAAGATACACCAGATTTTAGCCAATAACCATTTTACCCACTTGTAATGCAATTTGGTCCATGATAACGGCTGATTTGGACTTTACCATCAACATAAGAGTTGTTGATAATTAAGTCATTATTTCACAGATTCAAGAATTATACCAATTGAATACGTATTTTGTGAGATACGGGCCAAATACATGAGTTGGGTTAAGCTGGGCGGAAGTTGTAGCCCAATTCTATTGTATCTCAATTTTTGGCCCAAAACATATTGGATTTGGCTTTTCTACTGTTCTTCGAGTTTATGTAAGATTGAGTCATGTTACTCCAGGTTTAAGAATTTCTTCATTTTAATTTCTACATTGAGAGTTATGTCCATTTTACCTAAATCTGTGCAAATAACATTTATTAATCATAATTTTAGGAAAACACTTTATTTCAAGCTAAAAGTACAAAAATGCTAAAATTAGTGGCATTAAATGGTGACTGAATCTCTTAATAAATATGCATTTGTATGTATTCATCATTTACTGATAGAGTAAGACACGTGTCAACCTCTAATTAGTTAATAATAAAAGTCAAAAGAAAAAAAGGCATGTGACACATTATTATATGGTTTAATTTTAATGTTTATTTTTAATAATTTAATAAAAATAAAAAATAACTTTGTCACCGTTATTGGTGATTAGCGACGGCAGGCCACTAGCAACTGCTAGACTCCAATAATAAAAATGATTAAAGTTTATATCATTGGACCTCATTTTTTATGATCACACACAACGATGGAGTCATTTTTGACCATCACTGGTCGCCATCAAATCGACAAAAGAGGGTGACTTGCACCGCCCCTCCACCTTTTTGGCCATTTTCTAATCATTTTTTACAAAAAAAATGATTCCACTATTATGTGGATCATAAAAATAGAATCAAATAATATACAATTTGGTAATTTTTACGCTCTTCATTATTGTCAAAAAACGGCAATTAGTGAGAGATCACTGAAGATATTATTTATTTATTAATAATTTATAAAATAAAATTTTAAACCTATCGTAACGTAAAACGTGTTTATATATATATTTATTTATTTTCTTAAAAATTTTAATCTTATTTATGTGTCATGTGTCCTACTACTTAAATCGTCATTTATAACTAACTTATCAAATAGAGACAAAGATGTCAATATGCTGCTAAAAATGATTTTTATCTAAATTAACGGAAATTGACTGACAACTAAGATAAAAATGTACATTTTAAAATAATTAAGATAAAATTAAATATTAATTCAAACTACTAGGATAAGAATGTCATTACCCCTTAAATAATTGCAAATCTTAAGTTGTCATTATGAGCATTTAGTTTGTTTGTTGTCCCAAAGAGTAGATGTATACTTATCCTATCAATATACGACGTTTGGAGATCATTATTGTTTCTAGCAGCAAACTATATGATCTTTGTTTCACCCTTTTCAATAATGTGAAGGCTATTCCTTGATTTTTTTTTTTTTACTTCTTATTAGAAAACTTTGTAAAGTGATTCCGGACAACGTATTAGCATTTAATTAAAATTTTATGCAAGAAGTGCTGGGGCTGTAATGATACTTGCCAAAATTAAGGAGATGTGTGGATATTTCATGACGTTTGGAGATCATTCTACTTTGTAGAATCAAAATACATTTGATTTTTGGTTTCCTTGATCAATGATTTTCTTGAAACAAGCATGGTGGAATTAAAGAGATACGTAATTTAACATCTGTCCTGCAAGCTTGAATAATTGAGTTTATTTTAAGAGAAAGAGGCATCCATTTAGGGTTTCTGGTGAATAGCCCAGCAGGGAGAATGAAAATAAAGTGACTTGCCTTTATTTAATTAATTGACCCATGTGTTTATATAGAACTAAGTTGTACGAATGTAATTGAAAGATGGCGCATGTGTTCATCATTAGAAGGTTAATGGATTAATAATAAAAGGCACGGAGCAAAGTAGAAAGCACCATCCTTCGACCAAACTATTAATAATTGAACATAATCAGATGATTAGTCATACAAATGGACTGGTTTATTTCCATTTGGCGAGGCGAAAGCTATTGTGGCGCCAAAATCTCTTTCTACAGAAACCAACATTAGTTTATGTCAATGGCTGCTGGACATGCACTATTAGTTCGTATAGAGAATTAATTAAGAGTCACAAAGGCCTGATTAGAGTGATTTTACACGCAAGTTTAGTTTGTCTAGGGTTTATTCATTACATCTTAATTTCCTATCACAAAGGAGAAAGAGAATTAAGAAAGACTATCGCGATATTAGCCAGGACTGCATTTTTAATCACAAAACAAGCCAATAGAAGCAGTTAAAAATAACGAGCTGGTGCTTGAATCTAGCACATGCAATGCAAGGCCTTGCTTTAACTTAATAATAAGAGCCATGTTATGTTTGGACAAGATATTATTAGTGATGAAAAGTTGATTAGTTAATCAAAAAGTGGTACATTCTAAAGCTAACCAATAATTTTCTGTTAGCATGATTAGGATGTAGATGTGTAGTGCCTTTAATCATGATCCTCATGAATACACAAGTGGTATTTCCCAGCGCTTTATTAACGTTACAGTCATGATGATTCTGAAAGCTTTCTTATCATGTACAATCTTCAAGCATTCTTAACAATCAAATCTCTCCTTTGTACAGAAAATACTTGAGATCTAATCCATGAGAACAATACAAGATGTTCAATATTCTGAATCAAGTTTGACTTTCTTCTCTGTAACTGTATCCAATTTCATTAATTTTCTCAACAAACAAGATATAGCTAGCTTCGCCCCAGGTAACTTGTTTGTTTCTTTTGCTTGTGAGAAGAAAGCATGTTTGATACTTTAAGCATTTGATTAAATAAAATATTATATGTAAGTGCTCAGGGCATAAGGGAATTTATGATATTCTAAGGCGCGTGGGGATCATTAATCTTTTCTATATGAAAATATGAATATCTTCGTTTTCTTTCAATATATTTTTTTTCTCATTCTTGGTCAATAGTTGAAGGCTTTCATGCCAAATTTCTAGCTACCTCTCTTACCTAACGCGGGATTAAATTGGTTTCAAGTACAATTAATGAATTTATTATCTGTCCAGAAAGGTTATTCTAGCGCGCTTTTATTAAAAACACACCATAAAACAAAGAAAAGAAAAAAGAAAAAAAAATGTTCTCATGTGGGCTAGGGTTCCACTAGATACAAGTGAGAATGCAAAATAAAGTCAGCTGACTTTGATTAATTAATCGATGCATAAGGAGTACGAATTATGTGGTCAAAAGATGATGCATGGGCGTATTATAAACATAATTTACTCCGAAATCTTGGATCAGAAAGCTTGACGAAAAATATTAATGTTCTGTTTGTCGTCAACTAATATTAATTGCCTACTTACACAAGTTATGTTTCTTAATAAGAATTCGTTTGTCTCTATCTTTCTCATTTTCTGGTCCAAGGGGAGAAAAAAAATGACAAGGCACTTCGAGAATTAGCCAATTATAACAGCTGGGTTGGCATTTTTTAATCAGAAAGGAAATACAATCAAGAGTATGAAACTTAGAGCAGGTGCTTGAGTCATGTTTGAAGAAGATATTACCGATGGAGGTGAATTTGTTAGAGAAACAATTTGCATAGATAACTAATGATAAGATCGTGTTAGTATGATTAGAAAGTGCTTTAATCATGATCGCCCATAAATATAGATTTCCAAGAACTTTTTAGTCTCATTAGAATTATGATTTTTAGCTTTGATTAATGGTTTTAAGAGCTTTTATTGTCATGGGCCACTCTAAGGACTGATTGGCATGGTGCCTCAAAGGTGCTTCTCGATCTTCCCCCCTTAATGATCAAGCTGCTCAAGGATTCTACAAATTCTCCTACTCCACGAATAATCATACAAATTCTTTTCATATATATAATATGCGGGCATCAAATCCAACATTTGATATCAGTGTTTCATGGCTTTTCTATTTGCCATTTTAACAGTGTAATATGTCACGTCAAAGTTTCACCATATATATATATACATATATCTTGTTGATTAAATTCATTTGAGAAAATTATAGCCGGGAAGTCGAGATTGAATCACTTTATTTTCATATTAATTGAAAATTTTAAAAAATTAAGAAAAATATCTCAATGTCTAAGAATATATACTCCTGCAGGCGTGGAGTGGTAACAGCGTTAATGGGCTAACAATTTTAAATTCTGAGAAATCTTCCATTGGGGAAGAACGAAGATCGTATCTGGATGGGTTAACATAGTGGTAGTGCGATCATAGTTACTCCAATATGGATTTAATTTCCTAAATTAATTACTCAATAAATTAACAAATATACAAAAGGCTCCAAGAACTTCTCTTTGATCGATAATATGACAATAAGGAATTATAATACAATTATGATGATGATAATTGATGAAGATTCCAAACAAAGTGTTAATGAATAAGTTCTGCTCATATAAAATATCTACATTGTTTTAAAAAGTAACTTAAAATAGCTTTCTTTGCCATTCTTTTGACGATCGAGTGCTGCAATATCAAGCCCATTGAAGAACAAATACACTAATGGAGATTCACGTCCTGGGGGTCCAATTCAACTACTGTGCTTTCTTTATTTTATCTAACGCTGTAGCTAAGCAATGACGTTAGACTCTGGTTAGCTTGTCTTCTTACTGAGTTTAGCTCTCATTATATAGTTGACTTTAGGAAACTCTTGCTAATTAAATGGTGCAAGTTGCTTGCTTAATTGATCAAAGACTCTCAAAATCCTTGTATGAAGTAAGTAGTTCAACATCGAAATCGATGGTTTATCAGGATAGCAAACTAAAATCTTGTTTATTCGAAATCATTGAGAAATTAGGGTTTGATTTTTTTTTTTGGAAAGCTTAAAATGGAGTAGTGGTTCAACCACTTACTACCTCCATTCTCTGATGTCATGTTTTCTGGGTCCAGCTTAACAAATTAGTTATCCAATGATATTGCTTCATTTGAGCCTTGAAATGGGTAATCTTGTTTCGGGTTATTAAATTTCTCGGTTATTTTGATAATGACATGCATTGTAGAGCTGACCAGGTCTTGTTTGACAGAAATTCTCTCCTAACATAAAAGTTTCAGTAACGGAGAAAGTATAACTCTACCCTACGTATATTTATGGGATAATGATATTTTTGTTCCAGTGGGTTGATGCTTAATTTTATTTAAAAATTTTAAATTAATAGTTTTGTTTTAATTCGGTAGATAATTTTTATTAAATTTGATAATGAAAGAATAAAATTAAATTTAACATAAATTTAAAGTATATTAATAGAGTAAGATATGTGTTAATTTTTGATCGGTTAATAATAAAAGTAAAAAATAAAGAAGATACATACACTTTTAATTTTATATTTATTTTTAATAATTTAATAAAAAAATGACTCTGTTACCGTCATTGGTGATTAGCGGAGCAAGCCATCGGACTTCGATGATAAAATTAATCAAATTTTATATTATTGAGCTCTATTTTTTATGATTTACATAATAGTGAAATTATTTTTGATAAAAGAGAATATAAAGATGGCCAAAATTGGCAAAAAGGTGTTTAGAGTGGCTGTCGTCCCCTCTCCATCATTTTGTCCATCCTGGCCATCATATTGTCATCTTTGCCAAAAATGACTCCACTATTGTGTAGATCATAAAAAATGAAGTTCAATAATGTAAAATTTAATAATTTTTACGACCTTTGCCATCGCCGAAAAAGGTTGGCCAATGGCGAGTAATTGAATATGTTATTTGTTTATTTATAATTTATAAAATAAAATTTTAAACCTATCATGACACGTTAGAGTGCCATTGCCAAAAGAAACTCCAGCATGGTCTAACATATTTTTAATTGCAAGATTTCTGTCGAGCTTAGCATCTTTAAAGTGAATAAGCTTAGCCCAATCTTCACAAAGCTCAGTTGTTATTTTCAGAGAAAATTAAATTCAACTTGTTGATCCAGATTTGTCTAAATTTTTGGGTTAACAGTTTGACGCCATTTGTGAGAATATGATAAAAAATCATCAAATATAAGAATGAAATATTATGAAAAATGCACATTCAAAGATTGTGGTTACCTATTCTATAGCTACTCCAAGTAGTGAGCAAAACGTGCTAGTTAATGAGAATATTGGATTGTAGAACCAAGAACACTGGAAGAAAAATTGAGAAAATCAAAATAGGAATCAGATGAGTTAAGAGGCTTGTTTGTGAAAGTACTAAAAAAAGTACATGAATCTAAAAGAATAGTAAGAGCCCCGACATCTCACTGAGCCGCAACACAGCCAATTGAATTTGAGAAGCATCCTTTCAATAGCTGGGGATAGCAGTAGTTTACTTAAAAAATAAAATAGGAAAGGAGTTTGAGTACGGTTACCTAAAGAAGAGAATCTTCCACTGAGCAAAAGGGTATATTAATGAAACTATGACCGAGCTCCCCTTTGATAAGAAGTTGGTGATTCGAATAATAATTTGAGTGAATGTGGTGCCTGAATACTCCTAGATTAGCTTAAAGGAAGAAATGAAAACGAGAGAGATGCTTGAGAAATCTTAAACAAGTGGAGAGAAAATAGAAAAATTAAAGAAGATGCATGTAACGTGCTGAACAAGATTATAGAAGAGAACGAGCAGTAGAACTCGACATCTAAGACTATAAATTCTTTAAATAAGAAGATTCGTGGAATTAAGGAGCGATTGCATCAACTTCTTGAGAATGAAAGCCTATTATAATCCCATTTAAGAGCAACTAAAAGGGAAAGAAAATCTCCTCTTACAAACGAGGTTAGAGACTACTATTAATCTATTTCTTATTTTTGTTCTCAATTACTAGTGTTACTACTATTAATACTTTTGGATAAATTTATTCTAGATATTATTCAACCATATATTAAAATATATATTATTAAATATTTGTAAAATAAAAGTTATCAATAAGTGAATGACAAATAAATATAAATATAGAGAGTAAGAAATTTGGCATTGAGTATAAAGAGGCATGCTAGAGAGTGTTGTTCTAAATTCAAATAGTCCTCCGTTTATATAGGTAATGATAGATTTATATGGCTCCAAGATTAAATCTTATATTTCTAGTCACTCTTCTTAATAGCTACGATCATCGAAAAATTATACAAAATCTCTATTATCAAAATTGCTAAAAAATATAATATGAAAAGTATATTATTTTAAAAGTATATACACATATGCAAGAACACTTTTATATTTTTTTTTCTCTTCTTCATTAACTCTCTCTCTCTCTCTCACACTTTTGTAATGAAAGATTAGCATCCCTTATATGGTGGTAGATAAGACTTAAGATATTAATATTAATATTAATATTAATTTATCATTATTATAATTTTAATTATTTTGTAATTTTACTATTAATATATAATTGATGTTTCAAATTTGTAACTCTTAGAATTAAATCTAATATTTTTTAAGAATAATTTAATATAGTGTAACTCCTATAATAATTAAAATTACATAACTTCAAAATAATAATAATATTATAAATAAATATTTGTAACTCTTGAATATTTAATATAGATTTAATAGCTAATTTAAATATTATAACCATTATATAATAATGATATATTATAATATTGAACTTAAAATATTAAATTATATTAATATTGTATAACTTATTAATCATTTAAAATATTTGAAGAATTTTTCTTCAACAATCTCCTATTTGAAAACTTTTTATATATTCATATATATTTTAATTTATAAGAAAATATAATGCACAATCAATAATAAAAAATATATAAGAGTAATATTCTATTATATAGTAAGTATATGTGTCTTTCAGACTTGAACATATACTTAGTGCTATATATAGAATTTATTTGAAGAACTTGAGTGAACTATATCTTAAACTCAGTCTCTTTGACCAAATTTTAACTATAACACACATAATTATGATAAAGACTTAATTTTGCGGGTTAGCACATTAATGACCCTTCACTCTATCTTGATTTTAGTGAGAGTTCTAAAGAACAATCTAATTCTCATATTCGTGGCCTTTCAACGAATCTCATATAGATAAGTCCTATAAGGACATATGTGACCTATGCTTTATAAGAGTATTCTTGTCTTTGACTCATTTAAGGTAAATACCCTTCCGTCACACAAAATTAGCACTTTGGCCATAAAGATGAGTGGAAGTATATCTTCTCTAAGATATGTTTATAATATAAGTGCTAAATAAGTCATGTAACATAAATTGTTTATATCCATTGAACCTCCTTCATGAGATCGTCAATCATAAAGGTTGTGTTACTTCTATAGGTGACTATCTTATGGGTTTAAGCATATCCCCCGTTGACAATTTAAATTTTTTTTTTTCAAAAGTCTTTATTTATAATTTTCCTAAAAAATTATTTATTTTTGAAAATTTATATAATTTTTGTTTTATATACAAACGAGTTAAGCACATTTCCCTCAACAATTTTATAACACTTTTCTCAAAAATGTTATATTTATGATTTTCCTCGAAAATCTTTTATTTATGACATTTTTATATGGTTCATATTTTATATAGTATGCTAAAAAACTCTTTGTTGGTGTGTAGATTTAAATTGACTTAGTTCTTCAAATAAATTGTCCATATATTTTTAAAAGTCAACCAAAATTTAATTGCTAGGAAAGAAAATTAGTATATATATCACAAAATAAAGTTCTCTCAACATTAAGACTTATTCTTCTTCTTCTATTTAACTCTTTCTCATCATTTAGTTTGAAAAACTCTTATATTCAAAACTTTTTAAAATTATATAATTATTAAAGTGAAACAACACCAAAAATATAAAACAAAAATAATATTTATAATGCACATGTTTTTTTTTGGCAATATATTAGTACAATGTATATTAAGTCAACCAAGAATTCAAAATGGTCCCCAAAACAAAATTGCAAGTATAAATCATACAAGGATAATACACATAATATATAAATAAATTTGCAAGATATACATATGTATTGTAGTTATTTTATTTTCTTAAAAATTCTCACTATAATTTTAATTTAATAGAGAGTTTTAAACACCAAAAGATTTTATTCTTCTAGAAGATAATAAATTACATTAACAATTTAAGACTTTGTAAAGATAAAGTTTTCTTTTCAAAACTGATAGTTATATATATAAGTAATGTAATTATATTGTTCGAAAGAAATATATATATATATATATATATATACATTTAAAGAAAAATTGATACTTTTATAGTCTCCTATCATATATACATATTTATTGATGTAAAATATTATTTTTTATGTATGTTATTTTTCTATTTTGTAATAGGTTACAATTTATATAAAAACTCTATTGTACAGTTTATATTTACAGTGAAATATACTATTTTAATATTTTTCACATAGTATCAGAGTTTAGGTCTTTTTTTTTTATTGTTACTTTGTTTAGCTAGAGATTTACCGATTTTTTTTTTTCAAAACTCGTTGGAATACCACTGTTGCCTGCCACTGTCACTTCAGATTTCAGCCGTTTTATAGCGACGTGATTGACACTGCCCACACCAAAAGAATCCCTAATCATTGGCCGTCCAATGCTATTGATGACGCGCTAATCTGAGGTCAGAAACCGTCAGACATGCCGTCGGAACACCACTGTCGCCGGCCACTTTCACTTCAAATCTCGAACGTTATATGGTCACATGACCGACACCGCCCTGATCAAAATAATCCTCAGTTACCGGCCATTCAAAGCCGTCGAGTTTACATCAATCGAAAGTCAAAGCAAGTCAGACGTGCCACCTGAATTTCTCTATTTCCTGTTAAGGGCCTGTTTACAAACTTTTTAGTATGTCAATGTCAGATCGTAATTTTTTATTCTTTTATGGTATTTTTTGAAATTTTCAAATAGTTTTGGGACTATTTTATAATTATATTAATTTTTAGGGGTCATTTTATAATTTTTTAAAAAAATTAGGATGTTTTATAATTATTATATTTTATAGGGGTCAATTTATAATTAATTTAAATTTGAGGGTCAATTTGTAATTATTAAAATTTTAGGGTTTAATTTATAATTAGTACAAATTTAAAGACTAAGTTGTCATTACTAAAAAAAAGGTTTTGGAATTTATAGATACGTTTGGTACTTCTCAGTGTTATTCTGCTAGTTCAACTCTACTTAAATCATGCCACATACCTGGACCATCTTAAGGTGCTACTTTTACAAGACCTGCTGTTACTACTACACTGGATAATGTGAATCATTCTCCTAATAACCTTGAATCTTTATTTCATGTACTCCTCTCTCATTCTGGTAAACCCTTAAGTTCTGTTTCTTCTAATATTTCAGTTAATACTTTTTGGTATTTTGACTTTGCATGTTATAATCACATGACTTTCTATCCTACAATTTTCTCCTCTAAAACTTTTAATTCATATTTATCATCTATTCAAACTGCTAATAGTTTTCTCATGGAAGTTAATCATATTAGTCAAGTGTCTTGCCCTAATTTCTCTATATCTAACACTTGTTTTATTCATAACCTTACATTAAATCTTTTGTCTGTTGGTTAATTATGCGAATTTGGTCTTAATATTTTGTTTACTGCTTCTAGTTGTTGTGTGCAGGATCTAAAGACCGATCGAACGCTTGGGATAGGCCGTAAGATTGAATGTCTATATGAACTTATTTCTTTAGATCTATCATTTTTATATTATTCGTCTATAGCATCTACCTCTTTAGTGCCTTCATTATATCTTTGGCACTTTCGTTTGGGTTATGCGCATCCGATCTCTAGTATCCAGTGGTGATTTAGGTATTGTTTATGATAATAAAGATGATTGTCTTATATGTCATTTAGCCAAACAACCAACCTTACATTTTGATAATAATACTATTGTCTCCCATGCTCCATTTGATCTTGTACATTCTGATATATGAGGTTCTTCTTCAAATCCTGCAATGGGAGGATCCAAATATTTTGTGATCTTCGTTGATGACTATTCTCGGTATACTTGGTTGTTTCTTATGAAACAATGATCCAAATTTACTAAAATTTATTGAGATTTTACTCAGATGGTTAAAACTCAGTTCTCATGTCCTATTAAGGTTTTCCACACTGATAATACTATAGAGTATAGAGATTCTGATTTTTTAAATCTTTTACAGGAATACGGTACTATATGTCAAAAGTTTTGTCCTAATACATCTCAGTAAAATGGGAGAGCTAAATGTAAACACAGACATATTTTAGATACTACTCGTGCTTTTCTCATCTCTTCCTTTTGTCCTGAACATTTTTTTGGGAAAAGCTACTTTGATCATTGTCTTTACCATTAATCGTATTCCTTCTTCTGTTATAGAGAACAAGTCACCTTATAAGCGTCTTTATGGAACTTCACCTAATTACAAATTTATCAAAGTATTTGGTTGTATTTGTTTTGTCCTACTTCAAAAACATGAGCATACTAAACTTGAGCCACGTACTTGATTATGTTGCTTCTTGGGATATAGGATAGAACATAAAGGTTATAGGTGTTGGGATCTTATATCTAACCATCTTCGTGTTTCTTGTTATGTAGTCTTTCTCTAGTATACGATATTTTCCTTTGTATCTAACTTTAAATTTGTGTCTCCTCATATGTCACAATTTTTTACACATAATTCTGTTAATCTTTTTTCCGGTACTTTACTTACAAATATTTCTTCTAAGTTTCATACAGGTGAATCTACTGAAACGATGCTTGCTTCTGAGCCTTTTACCTCATATGAAGGATCTGCTCTCAACATCCCTGAGACCTCCTCTACACACTCTCTTTGTCGTTCATCTCGGGTAAGAGCACTTTCTATTAAACTTCGTGATTATCATTGTTTCTCTACTACCTATTTTTTATATGAGCCGTAATCATATTCTGAGGCTAGTTCTAATCCTGTTTGGCAGTAAGCAATGACAGAATAATTGCAGGCCCTTGAGAAGTTGCATACTTGGGATTTTGTTACTCTTCTATCTAATAAAACTGTCATTGGATGCAAATGGGTGTACAAGATCAAGACCAAATCTGATGGATTTATTGAGAATTATAAAACCCGTCTTGTTGCCAAAGGGTTTACTCAAGAATATGGAATTGATTATGAAGAAACTTTTGTCTTAGTTGCTAGACTTACTTCTGTTCGAAGTTTATTGGTTGTTACTGCAGTTCGTGGTTGGATATTATTTCAGATTAATGTCAAAAATGCTTTCCTCAATGGTGATCTCACTGAAAAAAAGTGTATATGAAGCCTCCTCTTGGTTATCCATATCCTCTAGGCAAAGTCTATAAACTTTGTCGTACTCTATTTAGTCTTAAACAAGCTTTTCGTGCATGGTTTGTAAAGTTTAGTGGGACTATTCTTCAGCATGATTTTCAATTTAGTCCCTATGACTTAACTCTTTTTATCCGTAAGACAACATAAGGTTGTGTTCTCCTTTTTATCTATATTGATGATATGATTATCACGGTGATGATCTTATTGGTATTTTCACTCTTAAAAACTTTCTTTAGCAACACTTTAAAATGAAAGATCTTGGTAACCTTAGTTATTTCCTTAGCCTTGAAGTACTATCCGACTCTACTGGGTATTATCTTTCTCAGGCTAAATATGCATCCGATCTACTTGCTAAAGCTGAGTTGACAGACAGTAAGACTGCCTCCACTCTTCTAGAGCCTAATGCCAAACTTCAATCCTCTGATTGTACTATTCTCAGTGATGCTACCCTCTAACGTCAATTGGTTGGTAGTTTGGTCTACCTTACAGTTACTCGCCTAGACATTGCTTATGCTGTTTATGTTGTTAGTTAGTTTATGGCCGCTTCTCGTACCTCTCATTATACAGCAGTTCTTTATATCCTACGTTATCTCAAAAGTATATTTTTTCATGGTCTCTATTTTTTGGCTCACTTTTCTCTTGTGTTACGAGCTTATGCTGATGCGAATTTAGCGGGTGATCCTACGGATCGACGATCAGTTACTGGATTTTGTCTTTTTTTGAGTGATTCTCTTCTTTAATGGAAATGTAAGAAATAAATAGCTACTGCTCGCTTGAGTACTGAAGCTGAATACCATGCTCTTGCAGATACTACACAAGAAATTATCTAGCTCTGCTGGTTTCTTGAAGATATGAGTATTTCTCACACTCGAGCTACACCTCTTTATTATGACAATCAAAATTCTATCCAAATTGTCCAAAATAATGTGTTTCATGAGCGGACTAAACATATTGAAACAGATTGTCATTTTGTTCGGTAACACGTTTCTCAAGGCACTATCATACTTCACTCCATCTCATCTGAGGAACAACCTGCTGATATCTTTATCAAATCTATATTTTCGCGCCATTTTCATGCTCTATTCTCTAAACTCAAATTTGCTTCTACTACGCTATCTTAAATTTGAATAGGGATATTAAAAAATAATTTTAAAATTATTCAAAAATAATTTTAGAATAATTTCTTTATAGTCTCCTACCATATATACATGTTATTAATGTATTATTTTCTTACGTATGTTATTTTTTTATTTTATAATAGGTTATACTCTATATGAAAATTTTATTGTACATTTTATATTTATAATAAAATATGCTTTTTTTTATATTTTTCACATTAAAAAATTATTATTACTTTTAAAATATATATATTCTATTCTAAAAACAGTTGTACTGTAGATCTTCTTTTTTTTCTTGTTCTCGTTTGGTAGTATTTACAGAAACAGTTATTGAAAAAATAAAAAAATTTAAATATAAACTCGTAGAAACAAGTTTTCTATATCCTTCCAATAATATAACAATGCAAATATTACTACTAAACCAATTAACACACGTATCAACCAAAGATTTAAACCAACTATATATATATATATATAAGAAAAACTTTGTACGATTTTTTTTTAACTTTTAATAGAAAAAAAACACTTGTAACATTTTTAGCAAGCATAGTTTCGCATAAGCATAAATTCACCAATTCTTTAAACCATATACCAACATGTTTTGTAAGGCTACGAGAAAAAAAAAAGCTTGCTAGAAATACACAAAATAGACTATAACTAAAAATATCATCACATATCAAATAAAAATATTTTAATAAAAAATTAATATCAAGATACTATTTAAGTTTAGAATGTTGAGTAAATTAATTTTAGATTTTATTCAATCATAGTTGAATATTTATAAAATAAAAATTATCAATGAGTAAAAGATAAATAAATATAAAGAAAGAGAGTAAGAAATTTGATTTTGAACATAAAGAGGTATGTTAAAAAATATTATTTTAAAGTTAAATAATTATTTTTTTTGTATAAATAATAATGAATTTATATAATTTTAAAATTCAATCTTATATTCACAATTATTCTTTTTACTTAGCACGATCATCGAAAAATTATATAAAATCTTTATTATTAATTTACTTAGAAACACAATATAAAAAATATACTCTTTTAAAATAAATATATATAGAATATTTTTATTTTCTCTTTACACACACACACTTTTATAATGAAGAATTAAAATATTTTACATAATAATTAATAATACTTAAGGTATTAATATCAGTTTAATTTAATATTATTATAATTTTAAATATATTATAACTTCATTATTAATATATAATTTATGTTTAAAATTTATAAAATTAGGATTTTGCAATATTTTGATAAAATCAACTTCGAGGTTCCATTTTTAGAGAAACGCAAACAATAGATTTCTATAAATGACATGAAATAGTTGTTACTTAACGAGGAAGCGACGAACTTGTGTGAATTGCTTATAAAAATTTGAGCTTTATGAATCTTGAAATTAAAATGTATTTGATTTTATCTCACAGATAGTGATTCTGTTTGAAAAATGGCCTCATCAGGCTTGAACAGAAGTGCTAAGAAGAGGTTATTTAAGGGAGACATTAATAATATTGGAAAGATGTATAAGTTTCGCATACTATTAATAATAAAATTAAACAATAAATAAATATATATTGCCACATTGCGCCACCTGCGCAACAGTAAGCTGCAAGTATTGTGTAGCTCGCGTGCTGTGCATTGTGCACACGCGTTGCATATGTGGGTGCTCAGCATTTACACGACGCGTGCGTCATGGGCAGAACACATATTTTAACCAAAATCTATTACTTTTTATTATTTTGTAATATTTTTTACCCTTTTTTTTTTGTAATTTACAACCATTGTTTCACCTTTTTAATTCTAAATTTAAATATTTACACTAAATTTTTAATTTGAAAAAAATAATTTTAAATTTTTGTGAGAGGGACAAAAATGAAAAAATATAGTATTTTTAACCATAAAAAATGAAATGTTTAACCGTAATAAAAAAAAAGAATGAATATTCAATTTTTCTATCATTTTTGAAAATTTCCAAAAAAAAAGAAGCAGAATTGAATTCTAAATAAAAAACAAAAAAAAAAACCTTTTCACGTCTCGTTTTCAGCATGCAGGAAATGGCGTGCGAATTAAATTCTTAATAAATTATTATTATATTATTATATTTTATTAATAATTCTTAATAAAATAGTATTTAATTTAATAATTTCTATTTAGGAAACTTATTAAACAATAATAAATAATTTATTTAATTAATAATTAATTATTTAACAAATAATAATAAAATAAATTAAAAAATATTATTTTAGTATTTAATTTTATAAATATATATCAAAATAGTCATTACTTTTTCAATATATTATGTTAATTTTTGTAGAGATAAAAATGATAGTTTAGGAATAAAATGATAATAAATAATTATTAAAATTCTTCTTACAAAAATTAATGTGATATATATTAAAAAAATTAAAAACTAAAATGATATATATCCATAAAATTAGAGATCAAATGACATTTCTCTTAAATAAAATATTGTTGGAAATTGATGATTCAATAATTTTGTATAGACAAAAATTGAAATAAATACAAAAAGAATAGTCATTATGAAGTTAAGTACGTATTGGTTGTGTAAAGGAGGAGCAAAACGAATGAGTACTGTTCACTCAGAGTACTGTTCAAAGCAGTTACTATTTACACGGCAACTTTAGGATATTTCTTGTTTGGCTCAATTGACTTCTTTAAGTAGAATTAGGACTTCTATAAGTAAAGACTCTTATTTCAACTAAGTTTAAGTTTTCTAAAAGTATTTTATTCACTATATAAACCTTTCTAAATAAAAGAGAAAGACAAGTCTCTAAGGTTTTAAAATGTAACTATAAGAGATGATAGAAAAGTTAGGTAGGCACTAAGTGCGTGGTGCACTAGGGTGTAACCTTTGAGGAGTGTTTTCTTTTGGTTCTTAAGTGAACAAAAGAAACACCATAAATCCTTTTGACTTAGATGCTCGGGTATCTAAATTTATTCACTATATAAACCCTTCTAAATAAAATAGAAAGACAAGCATCTAAGGTTTCAAGATGTAGCCATAAGAGAGAATAGATGAGCTAGGTAGGCACTAAGTGCGTGGTGCACTAGGGTGTAACATTTGAGGAGTGTTTTCTTTTGATTCTTAAATAAACAAAAGAAACACCATAGATCCTTTTGACTTAGATGCTCGGACTATTCTTGTATTCCTTGTAAAAATCTTTTATGATGAGATACTAAGAGATCTTAGGGAGTTATGGTGATCAATGGTAGATACTTAGATGTCTCTATGAGAGATATTAAGGAATCTTGTGGGATCATTGATGATGGAAGAAGATACTTAGTGATCTATATCAATAATAAGAAGCTGGATCATGAATCCTCCGTAGACGCAGACAATTTTGACTCGAACTACGTATATCTTGTGTCTTATTGATTGAGTTATTTTTTTTATTTTTATTGGTGTGTTAATATTATGTGTTTTTATTTATGATATGAGTTATGATTTTACGCTGTGTATAGAATAAAAGGGGTATCAAGACTGTAACTTAATTAATATTATATAAGTATCAAATTGAAGTGAATGACTTAATATACGCAATAAATATATTATTTAATTAATTCCTTTCATGCTTAATTCATTACGTGACACTTATGTTTACTTTTGCCATAATTCATTTGCTGCGTCATTCAGATGAATCCAATCGTCTCACATGTTAGCATGCATCTTTTTACGTTGTTCTATCAGAATTAATCTTTCCTTCAGCTCCTGATTCTCTTTGCATGTTTCTTTATGTTGCTTTAAGATCTTCGACAAAATATTCTGCATAGACGCTGGAATCTCATTGTTGATCACCTTTTGTTCTGCTGCTTTTCTCTACCTTCTTTATCATAATCTACTCTGTTTGCTTGATTTTGCCTTGGACAATGGACATACCATCTCTTACTATTTTCAGTCAAAAATTTTCCACATGTGGTTGTGGATGTAAGTTTCCAGCAAATGACGCTATTGAAGCTACCAGTATCAACTTCAAAGATGAATTAACAATTTTTAACATTTCGTTTCCTTCAATTTCACTTTTCAGCAACTCAAAACACGCACATGTCAAAAATATTTCGAAGCTTAAGCCACTGTTTGTTGAATTTTCGTAAGGTCAAAGAGAAAGATTTTGAAAGAACATTTAAAAAAAAAATTGAATGTGAATTAACAGAGTTCCAAAAATATAATTGGTTGTGTGAACGTGGAGATCAAATTTTTAATTGAATCGAATTGGATCAGAAAGATGAAAAAAAAATCCTTTTATATTTAGAATTTGTAGGGAAAAGGTAGCTTTCCTCCAAATTCTAAATCTTTTTTTGCTTGATCTTCCACCTTTGATATCATCTGTTGATCTAATCCACCAACTAGCAACTATTTTGTCAATTTATTCGGTGCCTGCTTTGACTCCAAGGGAATTGATCCCGTATGCCTCTTTACACAATAAACCACTTTTAAACTTAAAAAAATAAATATGTGGCACGATTCTATTGGACCAACCGTATCTGGTCCCAACAATCATTCTACCTAACAAGAAGAATTTTGGGACGGGAGAAGACAACTCCACCCCCGTGAATGTAATACCACATTTGGTACTTTATTCTAAATTAATTACGTATTAATATTTCTTTTTTCACCTCCTCCAAAATGTCTTTCCTCTCTCAGTGTCGCGATCAGTTGCCATAATTGGTTATGACGCATATCTACAAATTATAGCAATGTTTTTAAGCGTTATAATTGGACCGGCATTGCAACTAACGGCATTAAAATAGATAAATCACTTTCTTGAAAGATGAAAGAAAACGATTTTACAAATAAGGAGGCATGCGGGTTTGTTGGGGACCAGAAAATTTTCCCGGAATATCAAGCAAGATGACTTAACTCACTACTTGAAATAATTAATGGAATACTGAATTTAAAAATTCTTTATATTATTCACAAGCATTAGGATCCTCGCAAGTTGATTTAATTATCTTGTTTTGATGTATTTATCTTAATAATTATCAAAATGAAAGGTATGGTTAACTTTCAGTGACATGTTTGAAAGCAGTCTATTATTGTATTCCATATTATTTTTAGGTGGCATTCATCTTGACAAGGTCACAAGAGCAATAATAAGCACAGATTGGCTTTTCCATTAATCCTCTAATTTACAAGGTTTTATATGTTTGGGTGGGGACTACTTTCCTTGTTGTCCAGCTCATCGTATAGGCTCTTAAATGTAAAATTAACTAATACAAGAGAGATCCTTAGATATCTAAAGCCAACCCATTATCACAATAATCACATCTATCTCAATAATAAAGCTTCTGTTTCTGTCTTAGTCAGATTCCTCGTATAATGAAAAGGGTACCCAAAGAAGTTTTTATTTCTTTTTTTTTTTAATAATTTTTTTTTCATTTGTTAAAGATATAGAGAATTAAAAAATTAATTTCTATTATATTTAATATTATTTTTTATAATTTGAATTAATGTGTTATATTTAATTTTTTTATATTTTATATTTTTTTATTTATGTCAACCTAAAATTTATATAAAAAATTATTATATAACAATTGTAATATATATAATTATAGTGATAATGTAATCCTTAAAGTTTTTAAAATTTTCTTTATTATTTTTGCTGTATTTTATTTTGTTTTTATCTTTTCTCACATAATATTAAAGTTAGGTTACGATGATTCTCAGAATCTTTTGATCATTTTTAAGAATTAATTTTTGTTATCTGTTATAATATGGTATCTCTCAACGTACTTGCACTTGTAACGATTGAATTTTTGTTTCTCTATCAATGTATTTGTACTCGCAGTAGTTGACAACGTACTTGCAATCACAATAGTTGATTTTCTATTTCTCTATCAACGTGTTTGCACTCACAAGTGGTTGGCCTTCTTAATAAGCTTGTTTATCTTTGGCAATATTATCACTCACTGCAACATTATCACTCATCGCAACTAGGGGTGGGCAAATCCGGTTCGGTTCGGTTTTTAGTGTGAACCGAAAACCGAACCGAGCCGGTCGGTTTTTGAAAAATAAAACCGAAAACCGAACCGAAAAATTAAAAACCGAACCGAACCGAACCGGTTCGGTTTTTGGTTTTTCGGTTCGGTTTGGGTAAAATAAATTTAATTTAGGCTTATTTTTTGTTCAGTTCGGTTCGGTTTGGGTCGGTTCGGTTCGGTTTGGTTCGGTTTTTCAATTTTTTTAAATTTTTTTAAATTTTTTTTAAATTTTTTTTTAAATTTTTAAATTTTTTTTTAAATTCGGTTTTTTCGGTTTTTAAAATAAAAAACCGAAAACCGAACCGACCAAGAGAAAAACCGGTTTGGTTTTTCGGGCCCGGTTCGATTTTTCGATTTTTTGCCCACCCCTAATCGCAACATTGCCACTTGTCGATAACATTGCCACTCTTCGATAATGGTTATCACTTCTTCAATAATGGTTGCCTTTCTAATAATAGTCGTCTCTTCCGACAATAATTATCTCTCAACATTTACCATTTATTTCCTTAAAGTTTTTCAATTTTTCTTTACTATTTTTACTATCTTTTTCTTTTCTTTTTGTCTTTTCTCACATCATAATAAAATAGATTAATACGTAAATAGATGTATCTTCAACTACAACTACTCTTTTTTTTTATCATAATCGAATTTACTGATTTAATCTTATTGATGCACAACGAAAATTTTCTTATACAAGGATCCCCAAAAATTACTACCCATATACATGCACATACTTAGAGTATTTCACATTTCACTTTTTCTAATTCTCTGTCTTAATAGTCAATTTTTCCTATTAAGATTACACTAGGTAAATTGTAGGAAACTATGACACAAATTATTGACTACTATCATAAAATAAACTTTAGGTGGACTTATTCTATCTTACTATAGAGCAGAAACATATTCTAAAATAAAACTAATAGTTTCAAAAAGGGCTAAAAGTAGTAAAACATCGATTTCACATTTAGACTCGAGTGACATAAAATAAAAAATATGAGATATTAAAAATAAATACTTAATTAAAACCACGGGCAAATATTGAAATAAAACATAGATAAGTAAATAATAGACCACTGTAGAAAATGGATGCCACAGTTACTAGATCTGATGAATGAGTTTATTTTTCAACTGTTACACACCTTCGCAAGTTTAGAGGCATAAATCTACAAATTTGAAGGTACTGTAGTTTGGTAAACCCGTGGAATTGTAATATTTTATCATATCCCGGATGCTTATATCATGCCATTGGTAAATACTCAATATTGACTAGACTCCAACTTATACTAATTTTTTCTTTTATCATTTGTAGGACCGAAAGAAAGAGAAAGGAAAAACTTAGGACCAATCTACAAGGTAGTCAATTTTTAGGTGAGAAGTATTTGATTGATTAAATTTATGAGTAGATTAATGTAGGCTATGGCATTTGTCACTTCTATAATCCCACTTCCTCGAGTTGGTATGGGTTTGCACCAGATAAGCCTTTTTAATACCAGATTTTGTTTGAATTTTATTAATTAAATATATGGAAGTCTATATTTCTCGAAAATTCTAAACACGATTTAATTATAAAAATGAAAATTTTGAATTGAAGTGATTCTAAATAGTTTATTGTTAGGCTTATGTTACATATATATTGTTAAAGACTTTTTTTTTATATTAATATTGAATCTTTACTAATCACTTAAACTTTTAGCTTAAGCGGTAAACTAATATAGTTTCTGAGCCAAGGTCTTAAGTTTGAGCCCCTATGTCTTTGTTTTCAATTCTTGATTTATCTCTCTGTTTCTGTCTATAGGGGATTCACTATGGTTCAGGCTGAAGCCTATTCGGATCCACATTTCATGTGAGGGAAATTGTTAAAGACTTGTCTTTAAACTAATATTAAGCATTCACCTGTCAACTTAAACTTTTATGTTAGGTGATAAACTAATATATATGTTATAGATTGATGAAGGGTTTGAACATTTTAATAAGTTTACGACTAAAAATCGTCCTAAGAAAAATACTGGTGATTGTTTCTTTCTAAAAAGAGATCATTATAAATACCTATTTTGGTTACTCAAAGATTCAAAAAATCAATTTTAATTAAATTTCAAACCTTGCCAACCAGTGATGTAATGCTATACATTAAAATTGAAAGATACCATCCATCCAGAAGGCACGAAGAGAGTTGATTAGTAATTCAGTGAATTGGATTCGGTTTTAAGTGACTTTATTTTACAGTAGTAGTCAGTTATCACACTATTGAATAATAATATTGACTGTAATAAGAGTAAATTGATATATTATTAAAAGGTGCATATATAGTCTTTTCAGTGACAGAGATTTGAAAGTATTCGCTTTAATATGCTACTTTTATATGTTAAAAGATGTTCAATCAGCAGTCATTTTTAATAAAAGTACTTTGATGGAATAATAATTGGTTTAATGGTCCTCATGGTCTAATCGGGAGCCAAGAAATGCTAGTTGCGCAAGTATGTTCTCAAATAATTGTCCATGATTTATTTCTACCGATGCGGGTTTATCGGTAGATATCTTTATACGTAGATCAGCATATTCGTACCTATAGGGTATAAATGGTTATTTTTAGTCGACTGTGAGCTTAGAGCTCGTACTGACATATAGGTATCCAGTTAGGACTGGATATGGGACAAACTCACGAGGGCCTCCGATAGACATCCTATATAAGCCATCAACGGAGGGTCCTCTCGAGCTGAGTAGTATATGTGATCTTTTAACTTGAGTGCCACAGTGGGCTTGTAAGTGATCCACCATACTTTGGTTTCATGCTTGTCACAGACCTTACATGGTGTGACTGTTGGGTTTCGCTGGGTATGATCCGATGCTTATGGAGTCCGGTGTGTACAGATATGGGATCTGTCAGCTCATATAAGGAGTTCGATATCTAGATGCTTCGAGACTGTATCTCAAAAAGTCTTGTGGCTACAAGCATTAATCCCGAAAAAGAGTTCCGTCAGGGTAGAATAATATGTGCGAACGTAGAACAATATGGCAAAGGAGTTCGCACATATTGTTCAATGAGATACAAGTCTGGAGATAGGACATGGATGAGCACTAGGGGATTTTACGGTAATAATCTATATCATGACAGAAGGACTATACGTATGTGTTGTAACCTCAGATTGTATGGTTTAATGTGCTGATTTGTAATATCCTTGACGTGTGTGTGGAGCATTGCTCACGGACTCATAGAATAGTTTCGTTTGACCAATCGGGCGTAGGACCTAGGGAGTCTCGCGATATGGAGTGTACTCGTTATACACTAGGGCAGTGTGTCGAATTAAAGTGTTTAATCTAGCAATATTCAACAATACCACGGGAATATATGCGTGTCTGTATTAAGTGTTAAATATAATAATTAATCAATAATTTTTATTTATTAATTGTATAATGACACGTGGCGCATTATGGACCATCGGTTGAGCTTACCAAAGTGCAGGTTTAGGGAGACTCATTAAGGAGTAGACTTAGTAACTATTCTTGAGGGGTAAAATGGTCATTTCACACTTTGATTATTTAATTATTAAATAATCAAAATATCTCTCTTATTATATTATATAATATATTTTATATTATATTATTTTATTATATTATATAATATTTTATTATATTATATTATATATATAATAATATTTTATTTAGGTGCCAAATAGTTGGCACCCATTATGTATATTTTATTATTATTATATATATTATATTAATATTTTATTATATATATATATGTAATGAGAGAGAGATAAGAATGTGAAAATTTGGGTGTTGGCCATTTTTGGCCGAGAGAAAGAGAAGAGAAATGGAGAAGAAGAAAAAAGAAGAAAAGAAGGAAAGAAAGAAGAAGAAAAAGAAAAAAGAAAAGGAAAAAATGAAATTATTTTATTTTTTTTTCCTATGGTTCCAATTGAAGCAGTGGTGGATTGCTTCAAACTCTCCATTTTTTTATCCTTTTGGAGAAAGGATGAAAACACACCCAACTATTTTGGGGTTTAAGAGTTAAACTCAATGTTGCGTATAGAACTGCTGTTCTAGCTCACTAAGCCCACCATGTTGGTGACTAGAACTGCCTATGAGTTGGTCTCTATGTGGACTCCGAAAAAAATATGTGTATAACGTTATACGTGATGTGAGTTCTTAACCTTACTAATATATTAATGTGATTAATATATTTAATTATTGTGTTTATTGCATACTTTATGCTTCCGCCACATATAAAGTCTTATTTGATATATATTTAGGCAATAGACACAATAGCACATATATATACCCACATGTATTGATCCCCCACAATAGTTTCTCCTCTAAAATTAATTTTTTCTAAAAGGAAAATCAATGAATCTAGTATAATTAAAAACTTTTCCATCCATACTTTTACATATGGCAATTAAAAAGCAAGTCTGCTAGTTTATGAGCCATCACATTACATGATTTTGAATATCAACTAATTTTTGTACTCTCTCTTTCTCCAATTTTGTCTTGTATGTCTTTCACTACTTATCAAATTTCTTTTAAGGAGCATATAACTCCCATCACTAGTTTAACCACACTCATTGCATCCTATTCAACTAACAAAAGATTCGAGTTGAGCTCTATTGTCATCCGTAATCCAAATAGAATAGCTACAACCAATGCTATTGCTTTCTATCACTATTTCTTGTCACCACCCTTAGGCCATCTTTTCTTCCATTTAGATCAGTGGTAACATCCACATTTATTTTGTACTATCATTTGGGAGGAGTTTTTCCTACATTTCTTTAAGATTTGAAGTGAAGTTGCTAGCTATTTGATTTGGTCTACCTATGTTGTTAGACTCCGGATATGCCTCTATTCTTGTAATCAGTCTCATTGCCTTTTATTGTCTACTAACTATAAAATTGATTCTTGCTTGCAAGTTTGCCCACAACAACATTATTACTTTTCCCAACTCCTTATTTGTTACAATTATTTCAGCATATTAATTAAAATTTCAAAGATCCATGTTCTTTATTCCCCTTATAAGTCCTACAAATTGAGAGCATTTTCAGAGAGTTTTTGCTGCTTTGTATTTGACTAGTACATAGAAACTGGTTTCTTCTTCTTTAAGGTATTTTTTAGCAGATTAAATAGTTTACCACTTTCTTTAACAGTAAAGCAATAGTGGAAAATAAGTTAGACAGTGCACTCAATAAGAAGATCTTGACTTTCTGAGGGACTAAGATGGTCTACATTAGTTTCTGTCATTTCTACATGTTTTTTTTTTGAAGGTTTTGGTTCTATGGCAAGTTTCTCTTATAAGATTATAAAATATTTACTTCTTACCGAGTACATCCCTCTTTTGTTATAGTGCCAACATACTATGTCCTCTACCTTTGCTAGAGGAAGAGTGATCTGGGTAATTTGTTGCACATCATCCTTTGCGAAGTATTGCTTTATGAATTCACTCCTTCATGAATTGAGATTTCTATCTTGCTATCATTTGGTAGCAATTGGGGAGATATTAATTTTAATGTGAATATTATTGGAATCTAGTTGCTATTTTAGATCTCACCTCTCATTTGCTTATCAGTCACTTTATTCCTTTATGCAAAACTTGTCTTCCCTATAACGTGCTTCTTCAAACATAAGATAGATTATTTCCTAATTTGGCATCCAGAAAATGTCCATATTGGCTTTAAGGATTCTTGTAGTTAATGTTTTAGGGGATTACATGATTCTCTAGCCTTGTTTTGCTAAGAGGGCTTAGTTGAAACAAGTGAAGTCCCTGAATCCAAGACACTTATTTCTCTTCCCTAAGCATAGGTATTTCCATCCAGCTTAAATAATTTTTTCTTTGATCTTAACAAGAATCTTTTTAGCAGCCTCTGGACTTCCTCATAAAAATCCTGAGAAATCTAAACACACTCATTGCAAAAGTTAAGATAGCTTGGGCTGTTGTTTTGATTAATACCTATTTTCCTCTACTTAAGATTAACATCCCCTGCCACCTTCTTACTTTATTCGAAATTCTCAATTTGAACTTATTGAAATATTGTCTCTTATTCTTACCAACCATTGATGACAACCTCAAGTACTTTTCATATATAGAAACTTCCTTGAGCTGGAATATATATTTAAGGTTTTGAGCTTGATCTCTGGAGCTATTTGGACTAAAAAAAACTTGAAGACTTGTCATAGTTAAAGATTTGACTAGATGTCTTGCTATAGCATTTAAATATTTTCTTAAGATTGTTACATCCTTAGGTTATTGCTCTTACAAAACTAAGCTATCATCTACAAACAATAAGTGAAATATTGTTAATATACCATTGACTTTTATCCCTCTAATTTATTTCACTTATTTAGCCCTGTTGAGTAAAAATGATATGGCTTCAACATATATTATAAAGGGATGTGGTGTGAGAGGGTAGCTTTACCTCAATCCCCTTTTTACCATAAATCTGCCTTTAACTGCTCTATTCAACAAGATTGAGAATGATGTGGTAGATACTTACCTCATGATCAATTGAACCCATTTTTTTATCAAACTCCAACTTAGTTATAATGTCTTCTAAGAAAGTCCATTCTACTCTGTTATAAGCTTTGATAATATCTAGCTTAAGAGCAATAAACTCTTTTTCCCTATTTTTCTTACTTTTGATTTTATGTAAACATATACTTTATTATGATGTTATCACTAATTAATCGATTTGGTATGCATGCACTTTGATATAGGGCTATGACATTTTTTAGTACAAATTTCATTCCATTTGCAATGGTCTTTGCAATAAATCTGTAGATTACATTACAAAGACTTATTAATCTAAAGTTTGTTGGTTTTTGACAATTATGTGTCTTATGGACCAGTGCTACCAATGTGTGATTTAAAGCTGCCACATTATCTTTATGATTCAGGACATGGAGACATGTTTTAACTGTGCCTTTTCCTATATACTTCTAATGCTTCTAGTAGAAGTTAGTTGATAAGCCATTTAGACTAAAAGCATTTGTGAGTTTGATTGCCACACTACCTTTGTGACATCTTCTCAAGTAAGAGGCCTATTTATTAGCTCTTTATTCATATGTACTATTATTTTGGTTTCTATTCTTTAAAGTACTTCTTCTTTTTATTCTAGTAAAAGTCTTATTGATTCAAAGAGCTATATAGAATATCTATTCATTATTTGCTCAATTTTTTTTCTCATCCTTTATCCATTCTCATTCTTCATCAAGCAAACCTTTTATTTTAATCTTTTTTTCTCCAATAATATGCTCTTGATTGGAAATATTTCATGTTTTTATCTCTCTCTTTAAGCCATGTTACTTTAGACCTCTATTTCAAGTATATCTCCTTATCGTGCAGTAAATTGTCAATCTGTTTCTCTAATTGCCTTATATTGTTGCTAGACTTATATTGTTGGTTTAAAATTTACATTGCATCAATTCCTTTGTTATTCGTTCTAGCTTTTTCTTTCTTCCTCGGAATTATTTCTTAACTCAATCTTTTAAAATCAGCTTTATCTTTTTTGCCTTCACAATAAAAATAGCAATTGGATCACTCACCATTCCTTTAGGCAGCTCTCAACCTTATTTCATTTTATCTACAGAGTCTTTATAAAGATCTTATAAGTTTTCATAGTAAATCTTGATTCTACTCTCATGTTCTATTGTTTTCTCCTATGCTTTCATTATAATAGGGTAGTGGTAAGAACCTATTGCTATTAGATTGGACACCTCATATTTGCCATAGTAGTAACTTTATCCCTCATTACAAAGGAACATATCTAGCCTTTCTTCAATTAGGTTCACCCTAAACTTCCTGTTTAACTAGGTATAAGGGAAGCCATTCCACTCTATGTCAAAAAGCTTACATGTCCTTACAGTCTCCTTAAACTCCTCTATGGCATTTGTGTTCGTGGCTGACCTTCATTTTCTCTTCTACTTCTATGATCTCATTAAAGTCTTCACAACAAATCCATGGGAGATTTGACATTTATGCCAACCTTTTTAATATTTTCCATGTATGCTTTGAAAGTGCACTGTATATTGGGTGAGCGTGTATATTTTATTTTTTAATTTACACATCACATGTATAAATATGCAGTAAAATATTAACAAGCATCTCATTACACTAATGAAATATTAGGAAACTCATCCTTGAAGCATACTTTGCACAGTCTAGTTAAGGAGTCGGCATGATCCTTTGAGCTAGAACGATAACTTCTTATTCTCAGCAGAATAATTTACTTAAAGCAACACTTGCTTTCATTAATTTGTCGGGACTCTTAATGTATATAGCTCTTAGCTTACTTCATTTACTTAACTTATGTTGAAAATAAAATGAAGCAAACTATATATAGCAATTAACGCCAATAATTCAGCCAATAATATATAAATCCATGGCCAAGATTCGCAAGCATGACAAAGTTAACAAATTAGCTTAGTATAAAATGCTTTTATGTTAGCCAAACTATCAAGCAAACAAGTGGCCAAATTTCTATTCAAAATTTATTACATACAGTCACCTCATGCTTGGAAAAAAGCATGACAATTCAAAAGATTTTGAATTGTTATCAATTTGGCAAAATGGTATTTCAATTGCCATTTATTATAAACCTTTTAATTGGCTAATATATTAACACTTAATATTAAATTAGGTATAAAGACCTAATACAAGAGATTAATTAAGGAATACAACGAATAACTAATAGGAGCATAAAAACACTAGTAGGATTTGTATTCAATTTTTATATTATACTCCAAATCATAATTATTGGACTATTTAATTATGTTTTATAATCATAAATAAATGCACAATGAAAAATTTGATACACAGGAATAAACGAGAGGTGAATCGGACGTTAAACGAAGAAGTTACGCTTAAAATACGAAAGTAGCGTAGTAGGTGGTTAGGCGTTGCAGGGCCAAGAGCTGGGCACCATAGCGTCCAAATCAGCGAGTGAGCGTCGCAGCGCTTAACACCCAGCGCCATGGTGCTCATCGACATCTTTCAAGACCTGGTGCTCGTGTCCAATGCTGCAGTGCTGAGTCCCCAGCATCGTAGCGCCCATGCGGATGCTTAAATACTCTTCTCAACTTGCCTATTCGAGATGGATTCGAAGCTTCTCGCACTTAGGGTTTCTCTTAGCAACAAAAATACTATTTTGAGACAAAAATAGAGAGATTTAGTAAGGAGAATAATGCAAGCAACGAATACACATTCAAGCCAAGAGATCAAAGTGACTTTATTGAAGATTGAAGATTAAGGAATCAACTCTTGGGCAGTCAAGACAAGAGGAAGAAGAACAATTTAGGGCATCACTTGTGTTATTTTCTTCCTTAATTTTAAGAGATGATTTCATTTATGATGTTTTTATACTTTTGTTTTGATATTCTTATTTTGAACATGAGTTAAATATTTTTGATCTAGGGTTAGACGTTCTTAAATCTAGAATGTAATTGACTTTTTTAAACTCTTAGTTATGAACTTTTATCCCTTAATTGATTCAATCTATCTTTGCTTAATACTTTTATACTTGATCACTATTTTGATTGTTTAGGAACCATGATAACTTTGACAGAAGAAATCATGTGTTTGGCCTAGGGTAGATTGATACATAATCATAGAGTAATATCTATGAGTTCCATACATGATAGACATATACCTAGGTGGTATGTATGGTTTGATAAGACTTATTCTTATTGGGATTACCATAGACATATAGGTAATTGTTAGGGTGTGATATTATCATTCGACTATTGACAGAAGCTTATGATAAAATCAGTGTCTAACCAATCAATTAATAATAAGGGAATAACTAAGTGGGTTAAAGGATTTAATGAATTACTAGGGGAATACGTCGATACCTTAGATTACTCATAAATTTAGTGAATTCTATCTCCGAGTACTTGCAATATCTTAATTAGGTTTAATTCGATAGTAGTAGTTTAGTTAATTAAATTCCATCTCAGAAGCTAGTTTGGATAAAGGTAAAATAGAGTAATTTTAGTATTCGATTGAAGAAATTAAAAACAGTAGTCTCTATGGGATCGATAATTTAGACTTAGTCCTATATTATTCGGTACGAAAAGCGTGCACATGCACTAGGTTATTAAAATACACATCAAATTTTTGACGCTGTTGCCGAGGACTATTTTATCTAATCTTAGATCGATACTAATACTATACTATTTTACTTTTACTTCATATTTTATTTTATTTTATTTTATTATTGTTATTGTTCTTTTTCCATTCTAGTTACCAATTGTATTTTTTATTTTGACAGTTTATGCGAAGAACCAAGAGTGAAGATTCAACATCTTTTGATCATGAGATTGAAAGAACATTCCAAAGACTTCGTTGAGAACAACATCAAAATAGAACATGGCAGAAAATCACAACAATATCAACAATCCAGTGTTTGAGCCTATGAATCCGCAAAAATCATTGAAGGATTATGTTGTTCTTACAACAAAAGGCATTCAGTCTAGTATTCGGCGCCTAACTATTAATGCAAACAACTTTGGAATCAAGGCAAGTACCATTCAAATGCTTAAGGAGTCTGTTCAATTTAGTGAAGCTCCCAATGATCATCCTAACATGCATATTGTGAATTTCTTAGAGATTTACTATACATTCAAGTTCAATAGAGTTTTAGATGATGCCATCAGGTTATGACTATTCCCTTTCTCATTGAAGGATAAGGCTAAGAGTTGGTTAATGTCATTACCATCTAGATCTATATCAACGTGGGATGACTTAGCACAAAAGTTTTTAGCAAAGTTTTTACCACTAGTGAAGACAGCTAAAATTAGGAATGACATCACCTCATTTATGCACATTGAAGGTGAGTCATTATACGAGGCATGGGAACGATTCAAGGACATGTTGAGGAAGTGTCCCAATCATAGAGTTCCTAAATGGTTATTAGTCTAGACGTTCTATAATGGGCTAGTAGGTTATTTAAGGATAATTATCGATGTCGCTACTGGAGGAGCTGTAATGAATAAGTCCACAGATAAAGCATATGAGTTATTGGAAGAGATGTCATCCAATAGCCATCAATGGCCTACTGAAAGAGTTACATCAAAGAAGGTTACTGGAGTTCATGAGATTGATGCATTCAATGCATGGCTGCGCAGATCAACATCTTAACCAAGAGGTTTGATTCTATGAATGCTATCAAGACCTAAAATGTGACTTCTATGGTGATAATCACATGAATGGGCAATGCATGGAGTCAGCAAACTATATGGGGAACCATAATAGACAGCAGAATAATCCACATTCAAATTATTATAATCTAAGGTGGAGAAATCATCCTAATTTTTCTTGGGTTGGCAACCAAGGGTAGAAACTTAAACCTAACCCACCCGAATTTCATCCCCCACAAGAAAAGAAAGCAATCTTGGAAGATATGTTTATGCAGTATATAAAGTCAAATGATGCTATTTTATAAAACTATTCTGCATCTTTAAAAACTCTAGAGACTCAAATAGGGCAACTTACTGCAGCACTAAATAATCGAGCTCAAGAAACTTTACCAAGCAATACTGAAGTTAATCCAAGAGAAAGTGTAGAGCAATGCCAAGCCATCAACTTACAAAGTGGTAAGATCTTACATAATGACACATTACCAACACCACTTCCAAAGATGAAGAAAAATGAAAGGGTTGATCAACAAGAAAATGTGCAACTATATAGACCACCTATTCCTTGCCCTCAAATGTTACATAGGTGCAATACAAATGCTGAAACTGAAAAATTGCAGCAAAAAAATCTTGAAAGTGTAGAAAAGAAATATGGATAACATACAAGTGCAAAAAATGTGCAGAAACAATTCACACCTCCTCCACCATTTTCACAGAGGCTGCAAAATAAAAGATTAGATAAGTAATTCTCTAAATTTCTTGATGTTTTTAAGAAATTTCATATTAATCTCCCTTTTACAGATGCGCTTGAACAAATGCCCAGTTATGTCAAATTCATGAAGAACATCCTTACCAAGAAGAAGAAACTAGAGGATTATGAGATAATGGCGTTGACAGAAGAGTGTAGCACTATTCTTTAGAAAAAGCTACCTCCTAAGCTTAAAGATCTCGGGAGATTTACCATACCATGCTGCATTAATCTCATGCCCCTTTCTGTCTACAACAAGTTAGGTTTGAGAGAAGCAAAGCTGGTCAATATCACACTTCAACTTATTGATCATTCTCTCGCCTACCCAAAGGAAATTATTGAGGACGTGCTAGTAAAGGTGGATAAATTCATCTTCCCTGTCGATTTTATTGTTCTAGACATGGAAAAAGATAAAGAGATCCCTATCATCATTGGAAGACCCTTCTTAGCCACAGGACATACGATCATTGATGTTCAAAAAGGAGAGATGACCATAAGGATACAAGATGATACTGCAACATTTAAAGTCTTTAAAGAAATTAAGTTGCCAGCTGAAGGTGAAGACTGTTGTAACATTGATATGGATCAATGTTACATTTAAACACTAAAGAACTCAAAGACATGGAGATATTAAACCCTCACATTAAAAAGAATGTGTTAAGGCATAGAATGAGAAAAAAGAAGAAGAAGAAGCAGCAGTTCGATGAGAGGATAGGAGAAAATGCCACAAGAAAAATACTTCACCGGTCTAAGATTAAAGTCTTTTCAGACAAGCACAAGAAAGAAGAACAAGTTGCTGTCCAAAGTCTAAGTGTAAGAATGTGGAAACCAAATGAGTGGAAGCCCAGCAAACTCACATACAAAGATGCTTCTACTATTAATGTTTATCCTTCATAATAATAGAAAGAACCCCGTCAAATCGATGACATTAAATCAAGCATTTATTGGGAGGCAACCCAAGCAAATTTAAAATTTTATTTTTATTAGTTTATTTTCAGTTTTAGTTATGTTAGTTTCTTTGTTTCTTTTAAGAATAAAGTCAGCAAGTCAAGCATTCAAGAAAGCAACACAAGCAATTATAAGCGTTAGGAGCAAAGGAACACTGTAGTCCAACCAATAGACAATACTGTCACATTGCCGCAACTTCAGTTACTAGAGGAGTTTTTCTTACTTTCAAATTTATTTATTTTAGACATTGAGGACAATTTTTAATTTAAGTTTGGGGGTGAGAAACAAACTTTAGTGTTTAGTTTACTACTTATATTGGTTGGTTGTCTTGTGGAGTAATTTTTCTTTTTTAGGTTGTTAAGTTTTGGTTGTGATGATAATCATTAGTCCATAATAAGAAATAAAATATTAGCTGAATTTATTCTCACAAGTTTGTAAGAAATAATAGATGCTTAAGATAACTCTTATATCATGATTCTTGCATTGAATTCAAACTTATTTTTGATCACTTATTCTTAAGCACATTGAAATAAGCATGTATTAGTTAGATTTTTTGCTTAGAGATACTTTTTGCTTAAGTAATACACCACAGTCTCAAAGACCAATACTCTAGAACTTGCTTGATTACTACTTGAGGTGAAATCCTAGAATTGACATGCTTAAAGAAATGACATTAGGCCATCTTTGGACTAATTAAGCATTTTCTAGCCTACCTTATATGTATATTTATCCCTAGTCACCCCGTTTGAGCCTAATTACCTTTTTTTTTTCTGTTTAACCACATTACAAGCTTAAAGACTTTGAGTTTACTTATCCTAAAATCTACCAGTAGCACCATAAACCTTAAGTTTACTTAGAAAGATTCTTAAAATGAAGAAGGTTGTAGATGTATGAAAGAAAGGTACTGCAATGAAAAGCAACAAGTTTTGAAGGTGCATATCCTTCTAAGTTTAGGGGTACATAAAAAAAAAGAAAAAAATTTGTTTAAATGCATAATACCCCCAGCTTAAGAAAAAGAAAAAATTCTTTGTAAAATGGATTAAAAGAAAATTGGGAATAGCATAAGTTTGGGGAAAAAAGATGAATAATCAAGGAAGAGAAGGAATTAAGAGGTTTCTAAGTAAAGTCAAAGTATTAATAGCATGATTTGCACTTTATATATCTCTTTATAGCCCACATTTACCTTAGCCTTACATTACAAGCTAAATAAAGTCCTAAACAGATCCCTAGAGATGTGTATTTCAACATTAGTGGAGAGTAGTATTAAAAGCAATCTTATGGTAGTGTTATAATTGAAAATATGTCGAGATATCATTTTTATGTATTTCTTAAGTATTGAATAAATTTATGTTCTATTTAGCTAATTACTTACTTATTACACACACGCATAAGTGATCATTTATAAGAAAGAATGAAGTACATGATCAATGGTATAAGAATTGTTGAAAGTTGTTTATTGATTTCTAAAATGCCTTGTGCTCTTTTTAACAGCCTTAATTTAAGACTATGATGATGATTGTTTAATCAACTAAAACTTATTTTTAGTTTTTAATTTTTATTTTTGAGTAATGAATAAGTTGTGAATGTTTTTCTTTATTTTTCTCAAGGACGATCAAAGTTTTAAGTTTGGGGGTATTTGATAGAGGCATAGAAGCATTAGTAGGATTTGTACCCAATTTTTTTATTTCACTCCAAATCATAAGCATTTGACTATTTAATTGTGTTTTATTATCATAAATAGATGTACAACAGAAAATGTGATACATAGGAACAAACGGGAGGCGAATCGGATGTCAAACGAAAAAGTTACGCTCAACATACGAAAGTAGCGCAGTAGGTGGCTGGGCGCTGCGGCGCCCAGATCAGTGAGTGAGCCCCACAGCGCTCGTCAATGTCTTGATAGACCTGGTGCTCATGTCCAGTACTGCAGCACCGCGACGCCCGTGCGGATGCTTAAATACTATTTTGAGGTGAATTCAAAGTTCCTCATGCCTACGGTTTCTCTTAGTAACAAAAATACTATTTTGATACAAAAATAGAGAGATTTAGCAAGGAGAAAAATGCAAATAACGAATACACATTCAAGCCAAGAGTTCAAAGTGACTTTATTGAAGATTGAAGAATCAACTCTTGGGCAATTAAGACAAAAGGAAGAAGAATAATTCAGGGCATCACTTGTGTTATTTTCTTCCTTAATTTTAAGAGATGATTTCGTTCATGATGTTTTCATACTTTTGCTTTGATATTTTTGTTTTGAACATAAGCTAAATACTTTTAATCTAGGGTTAGACGTTCTTGAACCTAGTATGTAATTGACTCTTTTAAACTCTTAGTTATGAACTTTTATTCCTTAATTGATTTAATCTATCTTTGCTTAATACTTTCATTATACTTGATCACTATTTTGATTGTTTGGGAACCATGATAACTTTGACAAAGGAATCATGTGTTTGGCTTAGGGTAGATTGATACGTGATTATAGAGTAATATCTATGAGTTCCATTTAGGATAGACATATACCTAGGTGACATGTATGGTTTGATTAAACTTATTCTTAATGAGTTGCATTTTATTCGGATTACCATAGACATATGGGTAATTGTTAGGGTGTGATATTATCATTCGACTATCGACAGAAGTTTATGATAAAATCAGTGTCTAGCCAATCAATTGATAATAAGGGAATAACTAAGGGGGTTAAAGGGTTCAATGAATTACTAGGGGAATATGTCGATACCCTAGATTACTCATCAATTTAGTGAATTTTATCTCCGAGTACTTGCAATATCCTAATTAGTTTTAATTCGATAATAGTAATTTAGTTAATTAAACTCCATCTCAGAAGCTAGTTTAGATAAAGGTAAAATAGAGTAATTTTAGTATTTGATTGAAGAAATTAGAAACAATAGTCTCTATAGGATCGATAATCTGGACTTAGTCCTATATTACTTGGTACGAAAAGCTTGCACTTGCGCTAGGTCATTAAAATACACATCAATAACCAGAGCTCCCTTTCAAATAATCTATCATCACTTTCTTGCGCACACAACACTCAAGTGATCTCATGGTACACTTTCAAGTGCACTCAGTAATGTAGTGCCTACCTATCTCTCTATTCTCTATTATATTTATATATTTGATGCTTGATTAATTCTAATAGATAACAAGAGTTTATATAGTGTTTAAGTCCCCAAAAACCCTAAACCTAATTTGAATAATAGTCTACATGCTTAAGAAGTTTAAAATCAACTTAAATTAATTACGTCGACTTAAAACAGAAAACTACTGAGACTGAACACATTAGAGTTGAAGGTTCTGTCTTAGGCACCTCAACGCTGAGAAACTAGCATTACAATTTTCACACCTGGAGATCATTTCTCTCGCTTTTGTATCTCTCATCGCTTTCAATTCTCTATTTTGCTCTATTTTTCGTATGTTCAACATGTACTTATTCTCGTGTCAATTCTTCATTTGTCTATAATTCAAAATTAAACTCAAACTTTATTTTAAGTCACTAAATTCTAACAAGTAGCTATTCCAATAATGTTTTTCAACTAGTAATTCTATCTTAATAACGATATAGATATTTTGAACGATTTTAATAATTTCTTCACTAAAACAATGAAAAAAGACAAACTAACTTTGATATAATATGATAAAATTTTCTGCTTCTAATATACTTCTTTCCTGTTTACAAGGGCATACCTTGAAATAAGGAATTCAAACTTTTCAAGTCATGGTTTCCATCGAAAAAATAAATCAACTATTTCCTTGGACTTCTAGAATAATGAAAACATCAAACAAAAACAATTAAGATATATAGTTAAATTATTTCCTTTCTATAAATGAAAAAAAAAGAGCTTTGAATCACAATAAGCAAGGACTCTATCCATTCTGTCCTCGTTGCCTAAGGACATGCATAAACACTCACACATGAAACTTTGAACTTCATGGTTTAGCCTGAAGCTCTAGAAAATGTTGATACTAGAAAGATTTCAACAAGTATGATCAAAATTTTCTCTTAGAGTTTATTATATTAGAAAAGATAAAGACAACGGATAACTAAAAAGACTCTATTATTGTTGTATTACGCTATGTTTCAATTGTTACATATTAAGCTTTTATATAAGTTTTAGGTTGACATAAATAAGAAAACAAAAGTAATAAAAAAATATATAATATAACATATTAATTATAAAATATAAAAAATAATCATACAAATATGGTAGAGTTTGATTGTCATATTTTTTTAACATCTCCAATCAAATTCAAGATTATATGAGCTTGAGTTTGAAAGAGAAAATTATTTATTGCGATGGTGAGTGTAAAGATACAACGCTATTATGAATTATAACCATTGTCGAAGAAAAACAATCATTATTGAAGATAGGCAACTATTGTTAATGAGGGAGAACTATTGTGGAAGAGAGGTAATGCTGTCGGAGTGACAATGATGTCTGCGAGTAACAATGTTGTCGAAGTGACAATAATGTTTGCGAGTAACAATGTTGTCGAAGTGACAAACGCGTTGAGAAGGTCAACCACTATGAATACTAATGCATTGATAAAGAAATTAAAAATCAATTGTTGTAAGTGTAAGTGCGTTAAGAGATACCATATTAGAAAAGATAAGGAAAGAAATAGAAACTAGCTTTTAGAAAGGATCGAAAGGCTCTGATACCATATTAGAAAAGATAAAGGTAGTGAAAAACTAAAAAAACTACATTGTTGCTATATTATGTTATGTTTCAATTGTTACATAATAAGCCTTTATATAAGTTTTAGGTTGACATAAACAAGAAAACAAAAGATAATAAAGAAATAAAATATAACAGATTAATTATAAAATATAAAAGGTAATTATACAAATATAGTAGAGTTTGATTGCCATATTTTTTTAACATATTGAAAGGAAGATTTAGAATGAGAGGTAAATATTTTTATAAATATTGTTACTTTCTTACGTTGAAAAATGTTTAATATTATTAAATGTAATATTTTAAATTTTTTATGATGTAGAATTATGTGAAAACTTGAAGAAAAATGTTTAATATATAATATCATTTTTTTAGTATAAACTTTTTTATTGTAAAGATTTTTTCTTTTTATTTGATGTAGTTTAGTACATTTGATAAGCATATGTATATATATTAGTATTTTTACATTGTTATGATTAATAAATTTTTAAAAATATATTTTTCTCTCTTTTTTAAGATAAAAGTTAATGATATTTAATAAATGATATAAAGGTTATTTTTGTGAGTGCCCTTGAAATATAGCTTAAAATCAACAACACTTTTGAAGTTTTTAAAATAGCCTCAAAGACCTTTAAGGTATCGCTTGAAATTAGCAATACCTCTCAAATGTTCAAAATAGCCTCTAATAACCTTGAGGTAAGGGTTAAAATTAGTGATACCCCTCCAAATTTTAAAATAGCATCCAATATTTCTATTGTTGTGAGATGCCAACAAAATATATTAAAATTATTATAAAATAATTAATGTCCCCTTATTCATATTCTTTTTAATTTATTGATTCAATTTCTATACACCCGCTCTCTTTCTTTTATTTGAGTACTAAAATAATTTCTCTCTCTCTCTCTCTCTCTCTCTCTCTATATATATATATATATATATATATATATCTTACTTGAGTACTAAAATAAAATTTTAACAAAATATTTGTTATTTCTATTTTTTTAACATTTTTTTTAATTTTAATCTTAGTAAAAGTTTACAATACAAATAAAAATTTAAATATGTTAAAAATTAGAAATAATAAATAGTTTGTAAAAAATATTTTTTTATTTTGGTAGTTGAGTAAAAAATAAAAAAGAGTACCAAAATTTTAAGGGTTATTTTTATGGATACACTTGAGGTATGACCTAAATTGGTACTCGCTTCTTTTTTATTTATTTATTTTCCTTTTTTTACTTGATTACTAAACAATTTTTTTACAAACTATTTATTATTTCTATTTTTAATGCTTATTTAAAATTTAATTTTTATTGTAAACTTTTACTAAGATTAAAATATTTAAAAATTTAAAAATATGTTAAAAATAGAAATAGCAAATATTTTGTTATTTTTTTTATTTTAGTACTCAAGTAAGAAAGAAAAAAAAATTAAAAAATTTAAAATGAAATTAGTAAATATTTTGTTAAAAAATAATTTTTTATTTATTTTAGTACTCAAGCGAAATAATAAAGCTTCACAATTGAAAAAAAAATTAATTAAGAAGAGTATGAATAAGAGTATTATAGTCATTTTATAATAATTTTGGTATATTCTATTAGTATCTCATAACAATAGGGGTATTGGAGGCTATTTTAAAAATCTAAAGGACACTATTTATTTTAAGTCATACCTTAAAAATATTAGAGGTTATTTTAAAAAAATAATGTTAAATATTCTAAATTATATTCTAAAAAATGACGTGTCAAATAAATATTAGGTGTAATATATGACTTTAAAATTTACAATATTTCACAACTCAATTTTTACTTGACACACTATCTTTTAAGATACAATTTAAAATATAAATTTCAGATATTTAACATTACTCTTTTAAAACTCTAAGGGCTATTGCTGATTTTAAATCATTCCTCATGGGCACCCATAAAATTTACCCATATTATTAAGTTATGTTTTTTTAAGTAATTTACATATTTTTAAAATAATTTAATAATGTTAAGTTTAGTTATAATATAATTAACAAATAATGATTATTTTTAAAAGTAATCTTTAACAAATAAGTCTAACAGCAAAGTCTAATCTAATAAAAATTAATTTAATTTAATTTAAAATAAGTTCAATAATAATAATAATGGTCAACAACAAAAATTAGATAATAAACCGATAAGTTGTACCCGATTCAATTAAATATAACTCAATTCAAACGCATTTATAAAATTTAGATAATGGTGTGGGTTGAGAGTACCCAGCCCATTTAGGTAATGGGCCTCAGGTATTACCGAGCCTCAATTGACGCCGAAGCACCGGATAGAAAACGACAATCACCTTCTGTTTACTCGGAAACTAAAAATCCCGTGACGCCGTAACCTCATAACTGTCTTTTAAAGCTAGAATAAAAACCAGACCGTCAGAAGTGAGACCTCCCTCGTTCTCAAAACACCTTCAGCTTTCAGCTACTCTGCTCTAGCTGCACCAACCAACCACATCAACGAGGACGAAACCCCACCCCCCTACCCCTTTCAAAATAAAATGAAGCTACACAAGCAATCGAGCACAATGTACAAGCGAGACGAGGAGAATCTCACGGCCCAAAACTCACCTTATTTGCCAAAAACCCCGAAACATCCCAGATCTCTCCCGAGATCTATCCACTACATCTTCAAGGAGCAGCGCCTCTTGTTCATCCTCGTCGGAATCCTAATCGGCTCCACGTTCTTCATTCTCCAGCCCACTCTCTCCCGCTTCGGCCCGCAAGAGGAGTCCCGCCCCTTCCCCTCCGCAATCACCACCCACACCCAGCAGTTTCCCAAAAGTTTCGGCGCCAGAACCGGCCGAGTTCCCGTTGGAATCGGACGTAGGAGATTGCGGATTGTGGTTACTGGTGGCGCCGGATTTGTCGGGAGTCATTTGGTGGATAAGTTGATTGATCGAGGCGATGAAGTGATCGTGATTGATAATTTTTTCACTGGGAGGAAAGAAAATTTGGTTCACCATTTTAGTAATCCGAAGTTCGAACTTATTCGACACGACGTCGTTGAGCCGATTTTGTTGGAAGTTGATCAGATCTATCACTTGGCTTGCCCCGCATCCCCAGTTCATTATAAATTCAATCCGGTCAAGACTATTATATCCTTCCCTAGATTTAAATTTTGTATTTATTTGAATTCTTTTAATGTGGTCTTGTGAAAAAAGAATGAATTTCAGATCCTTGACTGTTCGAATTTACAAGACAAATGTAATGGGAACGCTTAATATGTTGGGGCTTGCAAAGAGAGTGGGCGCCAAGTTCCTGCTCACGAGCACGAGTGAGGTTTATGGTGATCCACTTGAGCATCCACAGAAGGAGACTTATTGGGGAAATGTGAATCCTATAGGTAAATTTCTGTTTCTGCTTCACTGTGTTGTTTGTTTTCTTTATTTTGTTTGCTAAGAATTTTTTTGTTTTATTTTGGTATGCACGAAACTGAATAGGTGAGAGGAGCTGCTATGATGAAGGAAAGCGAACAGCAGAAACTTTGACAATGGATTATCATAGAGGCGCAGGCGTTGAGGTGACTTTGCTATTCATTTGTGTGCATGTGTAATTGTTATCAAGATAATTGTTTACAAACAAGTTGCATTTTGAGAAACTATTTGATGTTGTTCATAATAGATCTGTTTGGTGATTTTAGTACTCTGTGATTGTAGAGCTCTTTGTTACTCTTAGAATTGAGTGCTAACTTTAGGATTATGTCCGTGTCCTCTTTTAATGTCTTATGGTTTGATTTCTTAGGCTGATATGATTCAGTTTTTATTATCAGTAAAGGTGTCATGTTTAACTTGGATGTTTATTGAGATTAAAATAGGCTTCTATTTGAGTTACTAATTATGAATATATTTCAACTTTTGCACCAGAATTAGAAGTTCTTTCCATGCACATTACATAGAATTAAATTCAATGTATTGACTTAGGTGGCAGAGTTGACATTATAGATAAGCTTTCTACTTTAAACAGTTGTCTAGAAGATAATATCAATAATGACATGGCATAGAAAAGCAAAGAAGATATGGTCAGTAAACAATCAGAAAACTTAGAAATCTGGAGTTATTTATAATATCTGAAAGTATCATTTATAGCATCTTTGAATTACCTTGGCTAAAATAATTTGTGCTTGTGTTTTAGGTGGGTTGTTCTATGGTTTAATTTTCAAGATTTGATATTAACAGCTTCATAGAGAAACATAATTACTTCTACTGCACTGTGGCATTTAATTGTTTGTGATAGCAAAAATTGTATTATTGGTAGGACACTTTGGAGGATATTAGTGCTCTACTGATTCATGAATTTCAAGAGATATTGGTGGAGAGAGAAATGAGAGGAAAGTAATTGCTCTTTCTATTAGAGTGGTTTTTTCACAAATGAATGATATATGAGATCCTTGCCCAATAAGCCTTCTATTTATAGTTGGAGAAGGCTTATGGGTTTTGTGCAAATTACAATTATACTTTTAATGGGTATTTAATGATAGGTAAATAAATTACCCTTTGATGTACTTTACTGTTCCTACACTTATCCTCTCTTTGAATAGTCTATTTCATAAGAGTATTTTATGAAATAGGCATAATACAATAAATTGAGAGTTTAACATTACAAGAAAAATTCTTTAAAGAGTACAATAAAAATTATTTTTAGCCTAATGAGCTTTGGTCCATTTTTCTTTCTTCTTCTTTTTTGCTTCGGCCCAACTTTTTTAAGAATAAGTCTTCAAATTTTGGCCTAGCCTTGCTCTTTCCTAGCCATTTTACTTATAAAGGAGAAAACCAAAAGACTTTTAGAAACCAAAAGGCTCTTTCTCTCTTAGGCTTCCAGCAAGAAAAGCTCTTCCTTTTCCTTTTAATTCTTTCTTTTCTTCTTTATTTGTCTTATTTGTTTTCTGTTTTACAGAGTGCACTTGGTTCGGCTAGGCCATTTGCTTTTCTTGACTCGATCTGTTCATCTCCTTAACTTTGCCTTTCATCGTTCATCGTGCTTCCAAGTCGGTTGAAGGCGCTTCATTTTGGTGGTTCTTTTTTGGCGAGTGACAGCAAGTGAATGGCTCTCTTTGTAAAATCCCCACACGTTAAAGGCGCCACCAACTCGCCAAAGAAAGAATTAGTCGTCCATTGCCCGTCGCTCGCCAAAAAAGGCCATTGCTCATTGGGAGAAGAAAGAGACGAAGAGAGCCATTCACTTGCTGTCGCTTGCCGAAAAAGAAACACCAAAATGAAGTGCCTCTGACCGACTCCAAGCACGATGAAAGGCAAAGTTAAGGAGATGAATGGACCGAGTCAAAAAAGGCAAATGGGCTAGTCGAATCAAGTACACTCCGAAAAATAGAAAATAAAGAACACAAATAAAGAAGAATTGAAAGGAAAAGGAAGATCCTTTCTTCCTGGAAGCCTAATAGCCTTTTTGGTTTCTAAAAGTCTTTTGGTTTTCTCCTTTACAAGCAAAATGGCTAGGCAACATTGAAGAGTAAGACTAGGCCAAAATTTGAAGACTAATTCTTGAAAAAATTGGGCCGAAGCAAAAAAAAGAAGAAAAAAGAAAAATGGACCAAAGCCCAAATAAATTTTTTTAGGTTAAAAGTAAAATAGTCTTATGAAATAGACTATTCAAAGGGGATAAGTGTAGGAAAAATAAATTACATCAAGGGGTAATTTATTTACCTATCATTAAATACCCAATAAGAGTATAATTATAGTTTGCACAAACCCTAAAGCTCTCTCTAGCTATAAATAGAATGCTTATTTGGCAAGGATCTCATCTCATTCATTTGTGAAAATACCATTCTCTCTCTAATAAAAAGAGCATCACTTTTATTTCTCTCTACTAATCTTTCTTGAAATTCATGAATCAATGGAGCACTAAGATCCTACAAACTTTCATATGGATTGCAGTTTTCTTTATTGGATTTGTAATATTGTTGCATCCACCCAATGCTTGATATTCACATTATCAGTTAGAGGAGAATGCATGTGCATTTACTTAAAATATGTGCTACATATTAAAACACATTCACATAATTGCCAACTAGATATTTATTTTACTTTTTATGGTTATTCTACTAGCAAACAAATAGATGATTCTATAATTGATTTTCTAACATACCACTCGTGTCTGAGCCATGTCAGTAAACTTATTTTATTGGAGAAATCATCCAGGAGTTTTTGGTGGGTTCACCAAATGAACAGAATCCATCACTTACATGCAATTGATATTAAGCCTAAACTTATAAGGTCACTTAAGTAAAACCCTTGGTTATGATTCAGCGGTCAAAATTAGAGTTAAACTGATGCAAGTATACCCTTATTTGTTGAGCAAAGTTTTGAAGTTCCTGTTTAATGCCTGGAAGTTCATAGAATTCAGTGTGTTGTTGTGAAAATATCAAATTCTCTTATGACTAAGCTCCATATGCCTTGGGTTACTTAATAATACTTATTGGAGCTGAACATGTAATTCAAGCAAAATGAAAATTCCTGCCAATCTTTATCATGACGGCCATTTGTGCTTCTTCTCTATATCTGCACTTTTACTAACAACCAATGGAGCTAATGGTGGAATTGCTGTTTGCAGGTGCGTATTGCTCGCATATTTAATACATATGGGCCTCGCATGTGTCTAGATGATGGACGTGTTGTCAGCAATTTTGTCGCTCAGGTTGAGTCTCCTTTCTATTAATCATTGTGGGTTTGAGATTTAGCAACTATATATGATTGATTATGTGATGTTGACAAACACATTATTCTCCAAAGGTTTTAATCTAGTATATCCATGTATGCAGACCATCCGCAAACAACCAATGACTGTTTATGGTGATGGGAAACAAACACGAAGCTTCCAATATGTCTCTGACTTGGTATGCTTGATAATTATATTATGTAATTTTTAATTGATACTGTTTATGGGGACATCCTTTGTATGAAAATCACTATTGCATTTGTCGTGTGCTATCCAACCTACTACTCTTTGGAGCCTTAAAACTTCGTTTGTCGGGAAGGAAATAGGTTAGGAGAGAAGGAACCATTTAGAAAGGAATAAGGACAAAGGGAAACCGTTTCTCCTTTAAACCCACAAGGCTCAACTCTTCCTTACATGAACGGAAGAGGGATGGGAAGAGTAAACCCCTTGAAGGGACTAGATCATTGATAATCTTACCCCCTATCTTACATAAAGAAAACATTACAAATATGGATAATATATACAGTTTCAACATGTAAAGTAAGAATATTATGATCAAATTAACATATTGTATGTATCAAAGATAAATAATAAATGATGTACATTTGCTTTCGCTCCTTGAAGATAAAAATACTGGTGAGAAGTGAGACCCATCTTTTCCCTTGCTTGGCTCTCTTTTACATCTTATTAAACAAACAAATGGAAGAAAGGATAACCCTTTCCCTTTTGCTTCTCCTTTACCCTTCTCCTTCCCTCCTGCTAAACATAGTGTTTTGATGAAACATGTGGAGCACCACATGTTAAATGGCTGGCCAAAAAGATCTCTTAACATAATCCAGATTACAGCCAATAGCTTAAAACAGAGCTTTGGTTAATTAAGGACAATGAATAGTTTGTTTGGCCTCACTTGCCTAAAATGAGAAAATAAATCTCCAAGCAGTTTTTTCTTGCCAGTCAGTGGCTGATGCAGTTGTGTTTAATCTAACTTTCTGCTGATGCCTGCTGGGATTAACCTTCATGAAGTATTAGTTTTATGCATTTGTATGTATCAAGAGAATCCATAAACAAAGAATGCTAGTTTTGGAAGCTAGAATTAGGAAAACTGCTGACCTATAGGACTTTTGATTGAACTATTGAAATGATGCACAGGTGGATGGATTGGTGGCATTGATGGAAAGCGAGCATGTGGGCCCTTTCAACCTGGGTAACCCTGGGGAGTTCACCATGCTAGAACTAGCTGAGGTTTGTCTTTTGCTTTTTTTTTTTTTAAATATACTTAAAATGCTTAGATATAGGTTCTTCTTCTTCTTTTAATGGCATTTTTGTTCCTTATCATGTACGAGATTAAGAAAAGGGCCAATAGTTTGTTTCCTCTAGTTCACATTGGCAATTTTTAAGATTTTTTTCTTCATCATGTAGATTGTCAAAGAAACAATTGATTCAAGTGCAACAATCGAATTCAAACCAAATACAGCTGATGACCCTCACATGAGGAAACCAGATATTACTAAAGCAAAGGACATGCTGAACTGGGAGCCAAAAATCCCTCTGAGAGAGGGGTTACCTCGCATGGTCAGTGATTTTCAGAATCGCATTTTGAATGAAGATGAGGGGAAAGGGCGTTAATAAATTTGAAAGAAATCAGTATGTATAGTGTGAAGAGCATATCTGTATTTGTTGATTTATTCTATAATTCAGATACATTGGCTGGAAATTTATAGCTAGGTGCCACTTCTACATGAAGAATATCCATTCATCAACATGGTGTGCTTTATTAGTCCAAAATCTCCTTTTTGTTGAGTTTTTAACAGCATTTTTTTTCTCCTCCATTTGTAGCAGTGTATAAGCATCTCCATGCTCATCGGTCCCCATCAATAAGGGTAAAATTGTAATAAATATATTACAACTCTAATCAACAAAATATACTCTTCCTCTCACCTCCCCGTATCTGTGCAACCAAGTTAGAGAAGTCATGCGTGCGTTACAGCTTCTTGTTTGCAATTTCAACCGATAATTTCTTGTCCGAATTTCTAACAATAAACAAATTATCCAAAACTAACGCAGCATAATGCAAATTTGTTCAGAACATTTTCAAACAATATTTGAAATCGATCCCTTCATTAAGGGTATTCTCTCCTCTTCACACTTACACAGACGGAAGATTGTAATACTTTTAAGAGTGTTGATTTAGTTTGCTATTATTCTTGATCGACGACATATTAAGCGAAATGTGGGGAATAGACAGGTCTATATATCAAAGAACTCTAATTTCTTATACCAACCATAAGAGGGGCTTTATTAATTGAATTAATTGACACCTTTCCTCCTACTAACAACTTAATAAAAGTGATTGCTAGTTACATCAATCTCTTAAACCTGAGTTAAGTTAATGCTAAATTGCTAATGGCTTCAAATCGTGATAAGTAGTAGGGAAAATGTACAACTTGAGGAAGCTCTCATTCAATCATCCACATCAACCTTTTTACCTCTTGCCATAATATGTAATCAAATTAAGCAAATTATATTCATAAGTGATTACAACATTTTCCCAAAAAATAAAATCACCTTTCAACTCCCAATCTTTATTCTTGGACAAGCTAGCAGACCCAATATGTGAAAAAGAAGAAAAAGTTGAACCTCTTTCTGCCTTTTCCTCCCCACTTTTGTGATGGTAAGTGGGAAGCAAACCAATGACTTTAACATTAGACACTTGGTTTGGGGACCATGAATGTAAGAGAAAGTAAAAGAGCCGTGCCCAACTCCATTTGCTTCACATCGAATGCTTATAATTTTGGCAAAAATGTCTTAGAACCGAGTGAATGGTTTGTCATTGTACCTAATTATTTCCTTCGCAAATGCTAATGCCCCGGAAAGAAACAGATATTTGTCCTCCTACATGTCAAAAAAGAAAAAAGATAATGTTGACCTAAAAATTCAATTGGCTTTATCAACATAATATAGTCATCTATGGTCTATAAAAGCGAAAACAATAGTACACCTAATGGACCCCTTCAATACCTGGTTACTAAGTAGCTTGGTTGATCACTGTGTAGTAAAGTAATACTACATGTACAAAATTAGATTACAACTTCGTATTTCAATTTATATATTAAGTAACGTGGAATTGTTTTATAATTTCATACTAGTAATTTATCTTATTATTTTACATTTAAATTTTGTATCTAAATATTATATATATATATGGGACTTTGAGTTTACAAAAGAAATGTTTAAAATTCAAGTGTTCAATTTAAAAGATTATTCTGATAATCGAACAAGTGATATTAAAATTAGATCTTAATAATTAGAATGTGAATAGGTTCACTGTCAAATAAAAGGGTCGGTGTTAGTTTTTCACCGAAAAAATTTTTATTTTAAAAAGAGATTGTTGAGTGAATTTTATAAGTATAATAGTTTCGCCACCTATTAAACTAGTCTTTTAAATTAAACACTTAAATTTTAAATCTCTTCTTTACAAGTTCAAGACTACAACGATATATATATATATATATATATATAAAATGGAGCTGGGACTCTTAAAAGTTAAATTGATCCAAGGGTTTGAGTGGAATGTAAAGTTGGTAAAGAAAAAGAGGAGAAGAATGCCAAATGATGAAGCATCTGATTCCATGATTTATGTGAAGGAGAATTCCAGTTAATCTTAGAGAAGGAAAGTTCCATTAGAAAGAAAGCTTTGTGTCTCATCCATCCACACAAAAGAAAAAATCTTTCAGTGTTTTCTTTTTTTAAAAGGAACACAGAGAAAGAAAAATTCCAAATGGTTAACTATCTGGCAGCATATGTTCCATTAGAATCTATCCAATGTTCCCACTATAATTGTTCTCTAGGAATTTTCATACACATGCATTCATTTTCAATGCAGGCACAACTGGCCCAGTCTTCTGAAATTACCCTTCAAGCATCAATCAAATGAATTTATGTGGGGTTATCTCTTCTCCTTTCTTTTTCTTTTTTCTTTCTAATTGATTGCTTTTGTTTGGATTGAATTTAGCGCATGGCTCAGGGACCACGAAGTTTATATCTTCTAGTTTCTGCAATTCCTCAACAATGGTGGTGGTTTTAAAACCATATACACTTTTTTTTTTATTCTATTTACTTTAATTTAAGAAAACAATATTTAGAATCAAGACCTTAATATTGGTTAAAAACTGTAGTTATCATTAATTTTATTTTATGATCAACTTTGTATTTACTACCTTTTAATAAATCATATATGCTAATAAAAATAGTGTTGAATTGCAACTATGTAAAAATTCCCACTTTGTAATATGAGAACATCATTATTAAACAATTTTCATATATACCTTTCGTGTTAATTACACCAACTTCAAGTACAACCATTTAATTTCTCATTGATGACCTTTAGATATATTCTATATGTTATATATATTTTGAAAGGCTATATTATATATTTTTAAGAGGCCAATCTATATTTCTTATCAATTAATTAAAGAATAAAGATAATTTTATTCTAATATTTTGAGTTAATCGGTAATTTTGTCCTAATTAAATTTAAAATATCTAATTTTACTTTAATTTATTAAGTTTTTCCGTAGATTTAATAGGTGAAGGATAAAAAAGTTATCTAATAGAAATAAATTACACTTTCGACACGTGACACATTTTTACTTATTAATTATTTTTTTAACACATGTGTAATCTTATTTATTAATTTAATTTTATAAAATAAACTTTAATAAAAAGACACATGTCGTAATATAATTAATTACTTTGAACATGTGTCAACATATAATTTGTTTATATTTTTATTAAATAATTTTTAAAATAAAATAAAATTGTCACTGTCGCCAAAAAAGGGCGATCGGCTGGTTGCCCGCCACCATTTTCTAGTTGTTTTTTTATGACAAAAATAATTAAAATTTACATAATTAGACTTTATTGTTTTTAATCTACTTAATTTGGGGGGGGGGAGGTCATTTTTTGTTAAAAAAAGACTTGAACAAGACAAAAACTAGTAGAGAGGGGCGCAACCACCTGCAGCTGATTTGTCTATAGAGGAGCGGTGCAAGTCATTGCCACACCCCCCGTTTCGACAGCGGGTGGTAATGACCGCAATCTCTTTCCACTATTTTTGACAATCTTCTTATCTTCTTTTGTTTAAAATAATCATATCATTGTGTAGATTAAGAAAAAAAAATTCAACAATATAAAATTTAATATTTTTACTATCCCATCATCGCCGAAAAATGGTGGCAGTGACTAATTGACTATCATTTCCAGTGACAATGACATTTTTTTAATTATTAATTATTTAATTTAAGTTATTTTAAAATATAATAAATTATGATTACAAGTATTTAAAGTAATTAATCATATTATTATAACACATCTATATTTTTATATTTTTGCAAGTTTGTTAATATTAGGGGTAAAATATTAAATTATTATTAAAAATAGATTTTTTTTAATCTAAATAGACGATAAAAAGTAATAAATTAAAGTAAATTTGAATATTTTAAATGTAATTTGGGTAAAATTATATTTATGCCTAGAATTTTAGAATAAAATTATCCTTATCCCTTAATTAAATTCATGTATTATCTTGAATTATAAAAATAATCTAATAAAATCCTTTATATATAAAGAGTTTTGCTTTAATAAAAAACATAACTTATCATATAATAAGCATTTGCATACGTAATAAGATTCTGAATACATTGTGAATTGTGTAAAAAATATAAATTAACTAAATATTGTAATGTTGTAATGTTATTCATTATATACTAAGTTACACAGCTATTAGATTATTCTTTTATATATATATATATATTTCTAATAAGCAATATAATTTAACATATGGCAAACACCCAAATATATAATGCAATTATGTAGCATACATAAATAGTGCTTAAATAATAAATTAATCGATAGCTTCTCATAATAGTGTTGTTCATCAAAACACGAGCACCATTAGCTACTATATACTTTATATATACATATATATTATATGTAAATAATATTAATAAATGATTATGATTGTACTACAACAAATAGTTTTTAGATTTTTCTTTTCAATTGTAGAATTAAGTATTTTACAGATCATCATGCACATAAATTTCGGGAGCATATAGCCCCCACCCACTTTCATTTGTTACTCCGATGGTAGTGAAGCTCTATATGTACAAATGAAGTTTTCAAAACAAAAATTATGTACATAGCAATTAATGGAAAAAAAAAACACATTACTGTTATCATGTTATACAATAAATTTAGCGTATAAATTTAGTGTGATTCTGATTACTTTACCGTTGCCCTGTCTCATCCGATCCCCTTTGTTTCTGTTCAAAAATTGAATTCATCGACAACTTCTTGTGCTGTAGGCCACATCCAAATCCAACGGCCCAACAAAGCATATATTAATTTAATATGATTCATTAATTATCATATTTATTATTCCCTAGAAACTGCACATCTGATTTTGTCGATCCTGCTGAGGAGCACGCTTGAAAAATTTAAAATTAAAGAAAATAAATAAAAACAAATGAATGTTTTTGGTGCATGTAACATTAATTATAAGTGTATTTAGACTAACAAAAGCATGGACAAATTTAAGGATTGAGGCTATTAATTGAGATTGCAGACAAGTAGGCACATTATTACTTAAATTTAACCCATGAAAATAACAAGGCACCAAAACTATGTACTATAAATCATTTTCATCCATTAAAAGCCATGAAAAGAGTTAGTTGAATGTCATAAAGCTCGTATTATGGTGTTGGGGTCCTCCATTTACAAAAAAAAAAAAAAAAAATTAATGTAGTTTCATTTCTTTCACCTTCATTTCTACATTCTTTTTGTTTAACCTTAGAATATTTGTGTTGTCTCAATAGACTTTCGAAAGATATTGATCATTTATTATAAGATAATAATTCTCATAACACCTCTTTTTTTTTTCTTCAGCTATAAAACAATTAATTAGAAAACAAGAAGTTCAGAATACATTTATTATATTGTGTTATTTATATAACGATCTAATAAAATTCAATACTCTTAAATGAATGTTATACTTTTTAAATATTATTTTAAAAATTTTATATCAAATAATGTGTTGAGTAATATTACATAATAAAATAATATAATAAATGACTTTAAAATTATATTATTTTTATTATTTAATAATTATTTAATATATTAATTTAAAATAAAAAATTTAAAATAACATATATAACGGAGAAAATGAGAGCATCGTAGCAACAAATGGTATCAACAATTATATTATTTCAAGTCGCACCATTGTTGTCATGATATAGAATTGCTAAAAAAGGGAAAGAAAGAAAGTTGTCATGGCATAACATTATGCATACTTTCTAGCTCTCTACAGTGAAATATTCCTTCACTTTTTTATTAAAAAAATTAATCTCTTATTATTATTATTATTATTTATGAATAATATTATATTTTTTAAATAATATTTAAAAAATTTATTTTAAATTAATATATTAAATAATTATTAAACAACGAAATAATATAACTTTTAAAATCATTAATTATACTATTTATTACTTAATAATTATTTAACCATCATTTAAAATAAAAATTTAAAATATTTTAACAAACGTATCATTATTCATTATCTACATCCCCTCAAAGTTACTCACTCTCATCCACTATCTGTCTAACAAGAAATGAAGCATAAAAGCAGAACAACCAACTTTCTTTTGGAAGTTCCTCGCTCTTTTTCTGTACTTCTCTCTTTATCTTCGTTGAAGATTCTATAAACCACTAGTTCTCTCTTTTATATTATCAACACAAGAAATACAAATTACAATATGAAAGGAATTGATATCTTTTGTGCCTCTCAAGCTTCAACAGCCATATGCTTGAGCATGGATCAAGGTTCGTCCTCCTCATCATCCACGGCTCATCTTGGCGGCCGAGCCATCGACCGCCACAATCCCATCATCAGAGACAGCAAAAGATTTACCAGAACCCAACCCACTGCCCCTTGTTCTTCTTCAGAGCCACCGCCTATCAATCCTACACCTTATCATCAACTCCAAAATCTTAATAATAAAAACAAAAGCTCTGGTGACAAGAAGAAGAAGAAGAAGAAGAAGAAGAGTTCATCCAAGCCATTAACTGATGTTACTAAGAAGGACTCTTCTATTGCGAATGCTGTTATTAATAAGCATTCTTACACCGCTATCCCTGCAGATATTAAAATGAAGAGCTGTGCTCCGCTGGGTGATTTTGTCACCCCACCTGGATCGTCTAGGTATCTCTTGAGCGACGGCGCTCTCTTTGATCAGTCTGATTACGAGCCGGTTTTAGCATTGGTTCCGGCTGAGCCCAAGAAGACACCAGCTGATATTAATAACCAAGATGGATCCTCTGCTCCAAAATCCTCCATATCATCTATCTCACAAAAGCCTTCTTCCAACCAGGTTCGTTATTATTATATTTCTCATATCTTATCAGTGCAAGCTTAGAAGGAGCATGCAATAATATATAATTCATTCTTACAAAATCTTTCCATCCAAATATGATCTAATGATGGGTGGGTGGGTTACTGGGTGTAATGTTAAAACATTGACATTTTCAGGTTGTGGTTTTGAGAGTGTCACTGCACTGCAGAGGCTGTGAAGGAAAAGTGAGGAAACATCTATCCAGAATGAAAGGTATGCATTTGACTAATTTAAGAATCAATTTCCCAAAAAAAATAAAAAATTGAAGCCTGCCCATCTTATTTTTGGGCCCCAACTCCCATGATCCAATGCCTTCAATCTTATTTCACACCCTATCTCAGCACATAAGGTTAGAATATGTACCATAAAAATTTTAACCGCTTCTTATCTTTTGGCTTAGTTCTTATTATCTAGTTTAATTAGCTTACGGCAGAGTTACTAATCTGGACAGGAGTTACATCGTATAACATAGATTTTGCAGCAAAGAAGGTGACAGTTGTGGGAGATGTGACGCCCTTCAGTGTCCTGGCAAGCATATCAAAGGTGAAAAATGCGCAATTCTGGCCAGCACCTGCGCCATCTGTAACACCAGCTGTCTCTGGTAATAATCTAGAAATCAAGAAATGAAATAAGAGCTGGCATTTTAATTACATGTAAATTAATTATGGAGTGTAATATTAATTAGTATGGCCATGGTCCATGGAGTAGCCGAATCAGAGTCTCTGTTGCTTAGAAGAAAGTAATCAAAAAGAAAAGAAAAAAAAAGGTATGAGGGATCATTTGGTTTCTCCTTTTTCCTGTTATGCTCTGAGTCTGAGTGAGACTGTAGCTTATATTTGGAGCAAAAGATTGGCATCTTTTAGGCATTATGATTTTTATTGGATTGAAAAGTCTGCTTATTAAATTTTGTTACGCCCCATTCTTACAGCCACTTTCCCATGGTTTTAGTTACGGGTATTAACATTGTCGCCTTCTGAGGTGTATATAAATTATATTTTAAAGGTGATTTTAATTTTAATTATATTATCATTCTCTTTATCTAAAAACAAAAATATTCTCATTTTTTAAAATATTTTAATCATTAAAATAAAAAGAGTAACAGTAGAATTAAAATTACTATTAAAGTATAATTTGTTTAAACTATAAGGGGTGACAGTGTTAATATCCTTTTCCTGCAATACGGCCAGGCATTTTGTGCCTTATTGATAGGGTTAATAAGGCACAAAATCGTAAAACACTAATTATTATTGGCTCAAGACCTGATCATATTAATTCTTGATATTTACATTGTTCAACATATGCTAAGACAGGGCATCTACGTTAAATCAACGGTAGGTATTATTTTGGAAACCTTCTTGGAAAAGCTAGAAAAAGGCATCTGATTCTATCAGGCCCTACTCCTTTAAGTTTCCACTTCCACTCAAAATTATGACGTTGAAATTGCACAAGATTGATGTAAGCACAATAAAAGCACTGAAAAAGCTGAGTGCAAAATTAGACCATTATTATCGTCACCATTAAATGGATTCATCGATTAATTCTCTGTAACGAAAAAATAAATGGAGATCAGTATTTTTTTTTAAATAACTGAAAGTCATTTTTTTTTTAATTTGAAAGAAACTAACTGAAAGTGCTTGGTACCAAAACTCTGTCTAATCTTCTTTTACGTGCCGACCTTTTTTGCTTTGTAACGAAATGATGAACCTTTTCTGCTTACAGAAAATGTAAAAAGAAGGTTGTGTCAGCAATTCAAAAGGCCATGGCAATGCAAGCATCAAACCATGGTAGCTGCCTTATTTTCTCAATGCAATCTTTTTTATTTTTTATTTTTTTATAGAAAAAATTGCCTTTTCATTAGAAATTAAAAGGGAAATGGTTTAGCCAAATCTTTACATCACAAAAATTCAAAGCGAATTTGGCTAACTTATTAGCCATATATGAGATCTAGAGACGAAGTTAATATCAACCTGATGTTTTTTTATTAGTAAGACTCCTAATATCTTAGATAACCCATTAAATTTCCTTCACAGAAGTTAGCTTCCTTTAATAAGATTAACTACATTTAAAGCATCTGACTCCAATCTCACAAGTTGGAAATTCAAGTCATTTGACTACTTGCAATCCAAAACACAGCTTCTGCCTCTGCCACTTTTAAATCTTCTCTATAGATTCTTGAGCCAACTGCCATAGTAATAGGAATACCTTCTTCATCTCTGATGATTATCTCAAGTCCTACCTTGCTTCTATCTTGATCCCTAATCACATCAATATTCAATCTACACCAACCTCTCGATATAGGCTTTGGATCAACATCCCCCTCTCTCCTTTCTCTGATATCAGGTTTGCCAACAAATGAATTCAATGAGCAAAATGGATCATAAAAGGCCTCTGCTCTAGCAATCATCTAATTTGGTAAACTTCTATGCCTTTAAATCATCAAGTTATTCCTGTTGTTCCAAATGGCCCAAAGGATCATAACAAACCTTGCTGCTCCCTCTTGGTTGTTGTTGCAAACACATACTGCAGAACATGCCAAATTTTCTTAACTTGCATGCCTTCCAATAGCTTTGCAAAGTTGGTGCACTTCCAAATCTTCTTAGTTTTTTTTTTTTTTGACACCAGATCAAGACATGAGAAATATTTTCTAATTCTTTATGGCATTTAACACAGACAGAGCTATTTATTATTTTCTTAAAAGCCAAAGATTGACCAGTGGGCAGAATATTATTCGTGGCTCTCCAAAGGAAGATCCTAACTTTTTAAGGAACTGAACAGTCCCATATGCACCTCTAAAACATATTAAAGTTATTGCTTGATTCTGGCCCATCAGCAAACTTCAGTCTACAAGCTAAGTGATAGCCACTCTTTTATCAAAGTGCCAGGACAATGAATCCTCTTCTTTTGTTTGAGGCAGCTTGATCTTCCTAATTAATTCAGCATCAACTTCCATAAAATACTGCTCCAAGCTTTCCTCATTCCAGTTTCCATTATCCTTTATCAACAAATCCACCTTACTATCATTTGAAATAATAGCTGGGGATATTGGTTTGAAGGTGGACAGTATTGGAATTCAATTGCTCCTATAGATTTTCACCTTCCAGCCATTACCAACAAGCCACCTAATCTCTTTATTTAATAATTGTCTTCCCCATAATAAGCTCCTCCATATATAAAAGGATTCTGTCCAAGCTTTGCCTCCACAAAATCCCCATGTCTGAAATATCTTGCCTTCAAAACCTTGGCTATAGGAGAATTTGGATGTTGTATTAACCTCCATCCCTACTTAGCCAATATTTACTAGTTGAAGCAAGCAAGATCTCTAAATCCAATACCTCCCTTGCTTTTACACAGATTCTTCCAACTGATCCAGTGTATTTGCCTATCCTAATTTTCTGATGCACCCCACCAAAATTTGGTCAATACTTTCTAGATATCTTCACAAAGGCACCCTAGGATTTTGAACATTAACATAGCATATGAAGGGACTGCTTAAACCACAACTTTGATCAAAATTTCCTTCCCTTACGTGAAAATAGTTTGTTTGCCCATCCTCTTACTCTGTTGGAAATTCTTAATTTAAACATCATTGAAAAAATGGATAAAGATATTTTTGTCCTTAAAATTTAGCCAATACTCAAATTTGTCGCCTTTATTTTAAATGACTCAATCTATCCCTTTCCATTTGTAAACCGCATTACATTTGATGAAAATATTTATTTTCCTGTATAATGATATTTTGATGTTGAAGAATCAGCAAATGAATTGTGGTTAAGGGTGAAATGCCGAAGTGAGCCGAGGAAGTGAAACTCACTCGTCCAATATGAACTTGCTACTTACGACCATCACGAATTGAATTATAATCAAATTGCTTTAGATTATTTACCAATGTCAGTAATTGAAGATTTTATTGTCTATGCTAGAATCCATGTGTCAATTAATGATTAACCATTGATAAAAAAGGATATGTGGCACCCTCAAATCAAATTTTAACATTTAGTTTTAAAAATTTTAATAATTATTATTTTTTAATAAAAGAAGCCTCCTCACCCTTATTGCCACTCTACAGAATTATGCATAAGATTTTTATCTCATACGACTCCTCGTTCAATTCTTTCAAGGCATTGGATTTTTTTTTTTTCGTTCAATAATCTCCGGTTGACAACTAATCTTTGTCGGGGGTGGGCCGCCGTCAACCACCGGTATCTAGTGATAAAACGATTAAAATTTATATTATTAAACTTCTTTTTTTTATCTATATAATGGTGTTATTTTTAACCAAAAAAAATTAGAAGGTGGCAACCACCATTTATCGTCAAACATTAGAGTAGTGACGTGCATTGCCATACCATTCGATAGATTGACGATTGAGCTATCTATTGGTGGTGTTCACCATCAAACAATAGGACGGTAACATGCACCACTATCATTGTTAAATAGATCAGTCGTCGATCTATCTAACAGCGATAGTGGTGCACGTCGCCGCCTCACTGTTGAATGGCGACCACTATCCCACAATGAAGGTGGCAACCACTATCCCTCATCAAACAGTGGGGTGATGACGTGCACCTCTACCACCAATGTATAGATTGGCCGTTGATCTATTCAATAGTGGAGACAGTGTACATCACCGCCTTACATTTGATGGTGAAATGTGGTGGCCACTGCCCTTTTACTATACTTCTTTTAGTCTTTTTTTTTTGTTATGACCCACCATTATGTAGATAAAAAAAAATAAAGTCTAATAATATAAATTTAATCATTTTTATTGTCAAAGACCGGTGGCTAGCTATGGCCTGCTATCGAGCGGATGGGGATAAAAGTTGTATATTTTTTATTTATTTAATAATCAATAATTATTTGACACGTGTTAAAGTGTATATATATCTTTTTGTTAAGTTAAAATATTACCTTTTAATCGTCTAATTTAACGACAGTTATTTAACAGAGAAGAACAAAATTAAATAATTTAAAATAAGAGAGATAAATTTAAATATTTGGCCAAATTATAAATACAAAAACATCTTTTATCCCTAAAAAAAAAAGTGTCTTTTATTTCTCCTATAGTGAAGGTAACCCAAGATACTTTTCATAAGGTGACACCTCTTTTAACTAGAATACCTCCTGGATAGCTTGGGCTTGAGTCATAGACATGTAAAGGCTTACAAAGATGGTAGATTTTTCATAGTTGAACAATTGCCCTAATGCACGGGAATAGCTGTTAAAAATTTTCCTTAGAACATCCTTGCTTGGTGGCTTTCACACAAATTAGGCTATTACCAACCCAAAAAACAGAGATATGAGGCAGATAAAAAGTTGTTAACTTAATTCTCCTTATCTGATTTTTGGATTCTACTAGTTGCAGTAACGAAGAGAAAGCTTCAATATACTTGAAAAGAGATATAGAGATAGGGGATAACGTTATCTTAGACCTCTTGAGCGTGAAACCAGCCTCTGACTCTACTGTTCATGACAGACATCAAATGTCTTATCATCATATATATGAATATCATCTGTTGGTTAGGGTCATGATGCCAGTGATTATTTGTTGCTTTGGTTCTAGCTAGTGTGCCATATATTCGGCATTATGAATAATGATTTGCAAGAATAACAGGCGGGCCTTGTATTGTATGCTTTCTTTTAATTTATAATATATATATATATTTTAATTTTGTTGATAATTTATTTTGCTTCTATAGTTGTTTTTTAATTACTTGATAAATTATTATATAATATAAAGATAAATACAAATATCATTGTAAATATAAATACAAATATATAAATAAATAAAAATATTAATATTAATATTAATATTAATTCTAAAAGTATAAATAAAAATGTAATTTATTAATTATAAATAAAAAAATATCATATATCACAATTTAATGATCTAAATCTATCTTAATTGTGATAGGTTTGCATGTTATATCATTAACTACATAACATCATCTATCAAATTATTTGTTATGTCATTCGCCACATCATTTGTCATATATAAATTCAATTGTCATTTGGCAGGAAAACAAGTCATAACTTTATATGATAGAATAATTTTATAACAAAATTACTTCTATCACCTATAAATTTAATTGTCATTAAATAAAAAAAATAAAATATCATAACTTTGTAATAAAATAATTTTATCACAAAGTTACTTTTATCACTATTTAGTAATAGATTTTATCTGTCACTAATTAGTGAACTTGATGGATGAAATCTATCATAAATCATATTTTGTGATAGTTTTTTATTATCATAAAATTCCTTTTGTAATAGTGATATGCATCTTCTTTTCATTTAAATTTAACAAAACTCACTATATATATTCCGAATCCTCTCAATCGAACTAATATTTATACCCTTCGGTATTCTGTAATTAAAAGTAAAAACCTTTTAATAAACATTTATTTATTTGTTTTTTTACTTTCTCTTTCTCAGCATAGAAAAATGATAGGATAGCAATAATTTTGAGAGCTTGAACAGCTATCATGATTTTGACAAAATTTATGAAAGGTGGCGTTTGTACGGTAAACTAAAAAAAATTAAGCATCATGTTTAATCCTAAGAAAATAGAAACCTCAACTTAAAAAAAAAATTAAGATTATAAAACACTATTTTACCAAATAATCATATTATTTTACTCGTAATCTGTTATCTATTCGTATTTAAGCCGAACATCATCAACGTTAGGTAAAATTTACGTGTAACCCCACGTTTCTGAACTTGCGTAAATTTCTCCCTTTTAGTAGAAAAGATAACGACAATGCAGATAATTTCTTTTGAATTTGAACTTACTAGAAATTCTAATCATAGCAGACATTGTTAACTCACCATCTCTTTTTAGTTTTTATTATTTCACAAACTGTCTACAGGCGTTCAACTTGTCTTCCCTTCAAATTTTCTTCACAGTTTCTTGTAGTTTTCTTGCCAAACGGCTAAACCCTTGTCTTCCCTTAATTTTTCTTCAGTTGTTTCCAGTGTAATTTTCTTGCTAAACCCTTGTCTTCCCTCAATTGTTTGCTAGAATTTTCAGCACCAAGTCTTTTGGATTTAAATGAAAAGATCAATGTCTTCACCTTTGCACGATTCTGGTGACAAAAAAAATCACGAGGAATTGCTTAAGCTTTCACTCTCAACAGGCTCCAGATCATTGCCAATGTCTATATCATCACCATTAGGCCAGACATGTCCATCAACAACAATAGTCTCAAGTCCGTCGGCTCCACTCCTCTCACAAAATTTGCAAACTCTTTTCCAAATAACACCACCTTCCTCAATGACCTCTCATCAATATACGACACTCTTCCCTCGGGAGATTATGGCTGGTTCTTCGGGCGCGGCTGCAGGTTCATCAGTTTCATCCCGTCCGGCGAGAACTCGAAAATCACCAGTTCAAAAACTTAAACCTGAAAAAATTGAAATAATACCTGCCCCTTTTCCATGGGCTACAAATCGTCGTGCCACAATACATAGCCTTCAATATTTATTGTCCCGTAATTTAAACAAGATCAGTGGTGAAGTTCAATGCAAGCGATGTGAGCAGAAGTTTGAGATTGAATATGATCTGCAACAAAAGTTTTTAGAGGTGGCTTCTTTTATCTCGGAGAATAAATACACAATGCATGATCGAGCACCGGCTGTTTGGATGAACCCTAATCTTCCAAATTGTAAACTCTGTGGGCAAAGGAACTGTGCGAAGCCAATTTTTTCAAAGAAGAAATCCATAAATTGGCTATTCTTGCTTCTGGGGCAAATGCTTGGTTGCTGCAAACTTTCTGAGTTGAAGTATTTTTGCAAGCATACGAAGAATCATAGGACGGGTGCCAAAGATAGAGTTCTTTATCTTACTTATTTAGGGCTGTGTAAGCAATTAGATCCTGATGGACCTTTTGATGTTTAAAAAATATTTCAATTTTTAATTTTTTACTTTTGAAATTTTTGTTTCATTATGTCAAGTATTAGTTGCTATCAAACTATTGGATATGATGTAATCCAAATATTTTATTATATTGAGATCCCTTTTCTCATATTTATTCTCAGATACAAGATACAATGTATATGTGTCAAATGAAGTGTTCAAAATTAGAAAAATTCATTTAAAAAAGATTATCTTAATTCATATTGAAAGATAACTAGATTGTCTTCATTTCAGAAAATTGATCAGAAAATTTTAATTTATTTCTTATTTAACTGAAAATTGATCAGAAAAATTTAATTTATTTCTTATTTAGCTAAAAAATTTGGATTGTGTAGCCGTAATATTGTAATTAATATGCCAATGGTCTCAGAGGAGGTCGGAGAGAATGGCAGAAGCTGCTGAGATGAAGATGATATTGTCTGTAGCCTTTCAGCTTGCACGCTGGCTTCGGAGGGAATGCATGCTCTTCCATTTGCGAATTGCGCCCAAGCCAATTCCGAAGGACTTCTCCCTTCAACAGCCTAGTCAATCCACTTTTTTCTGAAGGTTGCCGTTAAAGCCAATGTTTCCATATGGCCTGATAATACACCACCAAGATATATGATTATAGTATTAGGCCTCCTTTTTACTTATGAATTCAGGTGTAAAAGAGCGTCGGTTTTTTCTAAGAGGTCAAAATGATCCATAAACTTGGTAGAACCGATTTTATTTGATAAAATTTATAGTAGATTTGAGATGGATTTAGAACATAAAGTAAAAACTCACGACGTGTTTAGGATAGATACAAATTTGGTAATATATCAGGAATTCATGGATATTAATTAACATGTTTAATTTTTTTTTGCTAAAAATAAATATGTTTATTTTTTCATTAACGTTTTCTCATGTAAGAAGAGCAAGAGCGATCCAACTATTGCCAACTAAGATTGAGACATGTGAACTTAGTGTTGAATTTTTAATTTTATTTTAAAATAATATTAGCAATGAACTTACTTGTAGAACTTTGATTGTAGACTTAATTTTTTATTATATTAGTTATTTTATGTACTTTTTTATGTATTCATTTGAAACTATTTTAAATATTAAGCAATTAGTATTATTATGTTATATCTTATTGTAATTATGAATTTAAATTTGATATATGATTTTGATTGATATATTTTTAGGATTTTCTTTGAAATTAAAATTAAAAATTATATAGTTTTTATTATATTTATTTACAACCGCTTACAATCTTCGAATAACCCGTTATGATTTAGTATTCACTAAAACGAGTTTGATAATGAAACTTTAAACTTACATTAGATTTGGAAATGATGTTAGTATTTCTTTTTTAAAGCGGATGCAGATACAAGTTTAAGAGTATCTGTCCTAAACCTGATCTACTTCTATCTCAAATTCTCTCATTTGGGCCATATGACCACCAAAATACAAAAGTCGATCACCACCACCATCTGATCCTCCAACATTAAAATTTGTTGTAGCTTGTGTTATGTTGAAGAATTTGTATTTTTGGACAATGCTATACTTAAGTAGTTGGGATACAAAGGTTTTATCCCAAATGATGTGGCATCTAATGTGTTTATTATTGATTGGTGTTCTATTTTTAATTGGTATTGTATAACTACCACACTAAAAAAAATTAAAAAGACAATAACTACCTAACAACTAGTAATTAAATGGGTGTCTGACTCAAAAGACTAGTTAATTAGGTGGAGTGACTCTTTTATTTATAAACTCAAGTATCTATTATTTTTCAATCAATATATGACAATAAACCCATTCAACAACCTCAATCCTCTCATTCCTTGAATGAAACTTTTGCTAATGGGAGGCAGACTAGAACTTTCGTTTGTTAGTGAGTTTATCCACATTTTTGCTATTTGAGATATCGAAAAAAAAAAACTTCCAATTATAAATTATTGTTCAGGAAATGATGAACTAAAAGTTGAGTAGATTAAGGGTTTGTGGATGTTGATTATATTGGTGATTTGGACAAAATGAGGTCAATAATCGATTACTTATTCATAATTAATGGTGTTGTGTAAGTTGAAAAACTTTGTTGCAATCGATGGTTGCTTTGTCAACAACAAAAGCAAAATATGTGGCGGCTTTGGAAGCTAAAGGTGTACGTTTTTGGGTTTAATCCGAATTCGGGTCGATCTGAATTTGAGTTGGGATGGGACCCTGAATTGGGAAATTTTTTTGTGTTGGGCCAAGTATTTTATATCTCTCTAAGACGGGTTTGATAATTAAGTTGAATTTTTTATGGTCTTTTTGAATTCTTTTTAATATGTTTGTATTTTGAGCATTGAGTTTTAGTTGCCTTTTGATATGAGGTAGGTTTTAATTGGGCTTGACATATTTACTTATTGTGTTTTGAGTTTATTTTATTTTTAAGACATTTTTTAAAATATTTAATAGAGTTTTATTTTGAAAAAATATAAGCACTTGTTTTATCGAGTTAATTAGACTAATTAAATAACTGGATCCTATTTCCAATCATAATTAAATTGAATTGAAAGTTTTTATTAAGTGAGTTAGAATGTTGATTAAATTTTAAAAAAAAATATTAAAAATTAAAATTTTATGAAAAATATTATAATAAATTAATTATGTATTGATGAACTCCATTCTATGATTTTGATAAAATTATAATAGTATTAGAATCTAATAATGTAGTTACTTAAAGCAAATTAACAATCTTTGGTGAGACAAAAATTTAAATAATAAATTATTAAATTTACAACAAATTTTATTATGATTTATTACCTCATATTCGTAGTAGAATTATATACACTTACTTTATTGAGTTAATTGAATTAATTGAATAATTGATTATGTGAAAGTACTAATAAATAAATTTTAAATTCCAATTGAATTTATAATTATTATATTTTTATTTCAAATTTAAATTCTAATTATTACATTTCCAACTACAATTATTATTTTAATTCCAATTCAAATTACATATACAATTACAATTCTAATTCTAATTGAATTTATAATTATTATATTTTTATTTCCTTATTACCAATATAGGAAATTAAATATACTAAGGAATTACAAAAATGGATATTGTTAATTAAAATTCTTAAATGTTAAAAATATATTAATTAAATGCGTAGTATGCCAATTTAGAGATTTGTAAATTGTATTAATGAAATAATTATCATAAGTAAAATTGCAATTGTGTAACAGTAGCCTAAAAATCAATTTCGACAGAATCTTCCTAAAACTAAAACACAAACAGTAGGTAAAAAAAAAAATTACAAATTCATCATTTTTAAAATTCACATTTCACAAGTTCGAATAATATCTATATTTTTCATCACTAACCAACAAGTCCAAATAATATAATGCAATAATAGGTAAATATTTTAATATCATTCACATTGACATAAATGATAAAATATTTTTAAAAATAGAATTTCAATTTCTAAAATATATAACAATTTCAAATTCTTAAAATAAATAATAACTTCAAATTTTTAATTTTCAATTTAAATAATTGATATCTTAATAAATATTTTTTTTTTTTAAAAAATGGGCAATACTCAATTGGCAAATTTTGCAACTTGAAAGTTTGGTATATTTTCAATTTTTAATTTCTAATTTGGAAATTTCGAATTTAGAAAATTTTCCAATTTTCAATTTCTAATTTAGAAATTTCCAAATTGAAAAATTTTCTAATTTTTTTTTTATTTCAAGTTTGGGATTATCTTGGTTTGGGTCGGAAAATGTCTCGAACCCAATCATGTCTTTTAGGTCCCTTAGAAAGGGACTCAAAATGTCTCAAATTGTATTTTGTAATAATCAAAGTGTGACACACTTAAGCAAAAACTAAGTGTTCTATGAAATAACAAAATACATTAACATTAAGGTATACTTTATTTGGATTAAATTGCTAAGGGGATAGTAAATTTAGTTGAGATTCATACTTCTAAAATTTCAAAGGATATGATGATAAAAGTACTTCCCTCAACCAAGTTGAAGCTTGATTGATGTGACCAGCAAATAAAACTTGTACGAAATAACTAAAAAAATTGTTTGTGATGCTCATTGATTTATAATGTAGATTGTGAAATGATTATTAAAATCCAATAACTTAGTTAGTGTACTATATTGAAGACCAAATTGAAAAAGAAAGAGTTTTTGGGTATCTAAATACTAATAAAAATAAAATTTGTGACTTTTAAAATAACTAACTAAAAGTAGAACTAAAATGATAAAGTTCAAAAAGATTCAGAAGGACTGAAAACACACTATTTTATAAAGGATTTGAACCGATTAAATGTTGACACGTGATAAAAGTTAATTAAGTTTTTAGAGTTTTAAGTTAAAATATGTATCTTGGCTTATAAATATCTAGACTTGAGAAGCATAATACAGATTCTGTAATTTATCATTTCTTTTGATTCTTAGAGTGTTTGTGAGCTTGGATAATTAAAATTGCAATTTTTTTATCTTGGTTTAATAATAACAATAAACTTTCTTATGTTGACCTATGGATATAGGCTCTAGGAACCACGTAACTTCATTTGTGCTTTTGATTTATTTATTTTCATTGTTTCTTTGATTCTCAATTCAATTATATGGTTAAATATTAGATTAAGTTTGATTTTTTCAACATTTAAAAATATAAATTTTGTATCCCAACTTTACAAATATAGCATTGTCCTCAAATTTAATACACTGCCTAAAGAGTTTCCTAACCCCTCATCTAAGCCTAAATCTGATAATCAGCCATCAATATATTAAATAGCATGTTTAAAATGCCCCCCACAGACATTGATTTACAGCAAAAAAATTTCAAAGCATATCAATCACACTACGTAATTATAATGTATCAGAAATAAAACGATAAGTAATAATACAACAAACCTTGGTAAAAAAGATATTAATCATAAAACAATCAACTGGAAAAAGAAAAAGAAAAAAAAAACATGTGTTCATAAGTTATTTTATGTTTTTGTTTGCCATCTAAATATATGCAGCTTCTTACCTAAATTTCTCGGTCCTATGAACATATCATAAAAAGTTTTGAATTATTAAAATAGAGTGTTATTTTTTATAAAACCTGCAAATAAGATTAACTTTGCTTGGCATGCATACATATCAACCAAAAACTCAAAGGATTTCATTGCCTAAATATTTAGAACAATGATATTGGAAACGAATAAAGTATGATTCGATTACGTTCTATGAATAAATTCTGGATACTGTTTAGGCATAGCGAAATTTTTATCCAACATTTCGTATCCCCATTTTTGCACAGTTGTGACATTGATTCTAAGAATCCAAATTAGTTATTCCATTACGAAAATTCAATTTATTACTAATTTAGCTGAAACATTTGGATTCCAAGTTTGATTATTTCCTCATTATGAACAACCAAATTTCATATAAAAGGCCATTACTAGAGCCTTGAGCTTAAAAATCACCAAATTCATTTGAGAACAATCATGAAAAGAATGGGAGAGAAGCTGCAGTTGATTGCATTTATGCTTGCACTGGCTTCATGCTTTGCTTTGTGCCAAACTGACGCCAGAAAACTTCAAATGAATTTTAGAGAACTAAACAAGGTACCATATGGGCCCAACCCACTACACAATTTATATCCCCCGAGGCGTCCTAAAGATTGGAATTTCGGGGTGCTACCGAAGGGCACACCCATTCCTCCGTCCGGGCCTAGTAGAGGACCACCGTCTTACGATCAGCCACCTCCGCCGAGGACGTATTGAAGTTCATTGCTGCAGCACTTTTGTTTTTGTTTCTGTTTTTCAAAATAAGGGAAGATTCCAACTTAGGACTTCCATTGATATGCAGAAATAAATAGTCATTCTGTGAAGTTAATTTGATGTACTGGTCTAGTCTCTTATTATATTTATGAATAATATTTGGGCTCTGCCGTCTTTTTCCGTTTGGTAGTCTTAGACAATTTAAAAAAAAAAAAATTCATTCTAAATTAAGTGATATTCATTGTGTTCACAATATAATAATGTAATAAGTAAATGATTTGCATCCTTGCAAAATATTTTACCTATGCTTTCTTCCGCTATCAGTCTCTTTTAACTAGACAAAATTACTTGAATTATCATCCCTACAAATATCCTTTTAAATATGAATTAGAAAATTTTGCAAAATAAGATTTTTTTCCTTCTTTTTTTATTGAGTGAATTAATTACTTTATATTAATTAAAAAAAATTATATTTAAATTTATAAGTAGAATGCTTCCTTCTCCTTGAATTTGACACCCAAATTCTAAGCTTTTCCTTTATAAGTCCAATAACCTTTAATAAATAATATCAAAATCAAACCTTAATAGCCAAAATATAAATAAATTCCTTGTATCCTCTCAACATCCTTAACCAAGGAGCCAACCAAATCCCTCTGGTTATAATTTCAGCCACATTAAGAAATGAAATTTTATTACAAAGGTCTTTGATTTTTTTTAAAGAAAAGGTCATTGAGTTTTTATGATTTATCAATTAGAAAACAATTAGCCATATTATTATTATTAATATTTGAAAGGAACGGCTTACTATATTATTAAATAGAGCCTTGTCATTAATTTCGATTAATTCATTATTGATGGAGTTGATATTCATTAATTTGAAGCTGTGAATTTTAGGAATGACCAGGTGGAAATGTCTTTCCCGTGTTCACCCCATTTTTTTATTTTAACTCCAATTTTTTATTTTACTTTTTACTATATTTAATAAATAACGCTACATTTCTTGATTAGTATCTCAATTTTTTTTTTCCTAAATAATGTATTAAATAATTATTGGATGATAAAATAATGTAATAAAAAATTTTAAAATTTATATAATTTCATCATTTAATAATTATTTGGTACATTAATTTGAGATAAAAAAAAATTAATATATTATTTTAAAAATATAACATTACTCATATTTAATAGGGCGAAAATGAATCCACATAGAAAATGAGTTTTTTTAATTTTTTTTTATATATATTTGACATTAACTTATGGACAAACATTAACATACAAAAATTAAATCAATTTAATAAAAATGATTGTTAGCACGTTGTGATTAAGAAAAAAATCTCTAATTATACTAAATCAAGCATTTAATTTTTATGGTTTCCAATGACTAAAAATTAGATTTTATATTATTCATTAAATAATTTATATTTTTAAATATTTTTTCACATATATCATAAATTAAGAAATTCATAAATTGGATAATATATATTTGTAATTAAAAAAATGTATGTTATAAATATATAATCAAGTGGAGATAGTGTGGGGAGTTTTACACTCATCCTTGTGCCGATAATTATTTGGAAAATAATTCTTTCTCATATTTTATTTTATTTCTACATGTATCTTTTTAACTCCACTTTATTCGAAGCAGGTCCTTACAAGACTACATCCTTATAATATTTCTTTGATTGCTAACAAATTGACAATAAAACGTGTAAAAAATAATATTCTTATTGAATAAAATATAAAAACTTATGGATTACAATTAGAAAATGTAACTTGTTTGGATTAATCTTCTTGTGATGGACAGCAAAATAATATATGAAGGAAAAATGGGGGCTGCAAAGACTCCAAAATCATAAGTGGGAGTTTGGAATAATCTTCTATTTTCATCTTTCTTTTGTTTTTTTCTCACCGTAATTAGTTTGGATTCACTAATTAATGCTATATTTATTTCCTACCATAATTAGTGTGGATTCACTAATTAATGCTATAGTAGAATGGCGTTTTGTGCACTATTACTTTTGATATTATCTTTTGCTTTTATACTATATATTGCAAGTATATGTTTTTTTTTTAACAATTATTTATTGCATTATTTAATCATTTATGTGATTAATGTTTTTTTTTTAAGATTATATTAATCATATTGCAATGTTGATATTATATCAAACCACGTTATTGATATTATAATCAGATTATGTAATCGAAATTTTTTTTTAAATAATACATACAAATTTAAAGTATATTTCATTAAAACTACATTACCGAAATCATTAAGAACAATACGTATAATTTTAAGTACATTCTACTCGGATTAAGATTCTCATAAGATTGAAAGAATAAATCAATCATTCTAGCATTTGTTGAGACTTGGACTTTAATTTTAGTAAAAAAAAAATACATAGAACTTACCACTGGGGCAAACCCTAGGTGCATATATTGCAAATATATATACCACACTAATTTTTTGTTTGTTTGTTTATATGTTAATATCATTATAATCTATTTGTTAATTTTACCAAACTTTGAGGTTCAACTGTCAATACATCTTATAGTAAAAAGGCCAGTTTTGGCATGTAAACTATAAGTAATTTAAAAAAAAAAAGCAAGGAAATGAAATTCATTAGAAAACTTCCTTGTTAAGATAATGTCATTTTTGGTACATTGCTAGAAGAACATTGTATTTATGGGGAATCTGGGCTGCAAAAATTCCAGAAATCAATTCAAAGGATAGGAGGAGAGTGAAAAAGAATGCGAGAAGCTGCTAATATGTTGTTGCTCGTAGTCATAGCCTTTTCTCTTACACTAGCTTCAGAGGGAATGCATGCTCTCGCATTTGCACCCAATCCAATTCACAATGACCTTCTTCATCCAAAGCCTACTTCCACATCTGACGATTGGAATTTTAGATCTGAAAGAGTGTTTCTTCATGCATCAGGGCCATATCGCGGGCCACCAAAATACGAAAGCCCACCATCGCCACCATCAGTGAATCATCTTGAATCAAAAAGTTGGAATTCTGAGTCGAAAGGAGTGTCTACTGAACCATCTGGGCCGCCAAGATACGAAAATCAACCGCCGCCACCTCCACTAAAACTTGTTTCGAAGAACGGGAAATCCAATGTGCCAACAGGAGATTATAGTCCCGCACCACCTAGAAGGCGTCTTTTTGCATCAAACGATTGGAGTTTCGGGTCAAAAAAGAGGTCTATTGAATATTCTGGGCCTTATCATGGGCCACCAAAATACGAAAGCCCACCACCATCACCACCAGCATGAAAGCATCCTCTGTTCAAAATTTGACTTCTTGTTATGCTGCCGATGGCAAGTGCTTTTCAATAGGCCACCCTGAGCTGCTGGCCCATCTTCTAAGTTTTCACAAATAATAAGATATATTGTTATTATTATTATTTTCCTTTTGAAAATTTTCATATGGAATGTGAATGTTAAATTAGTACAGTGGCCTAGCCAGAATTCAATTTGATATTAGATTGGGTTAAATTAAAATATTTTTTCAGGCAACATTTTTGGACAAAACACTTATAAGTACTGAAAGCAAAAATATTTCAGAATTTAATAATATAAAGAAATTTATTAATAATAGATATAATATAAACACTTTTTTTAAGGTGGAGACAATGAGTTCTCACTCTCTACATATTAATTTTATATAAAATTATAATCCAAAAAAATTGATAGAATAGTAAAAATATCTATTAACCAATTTAATTTCCCATCTTTTTCAATGAAATTTGATTTTTTTTTAATAAGAATTTTACAAATAAATGCTTAATTTCATATATCGAGCTAACTTATATTCTAAGATTTAGAAATTAGAAGTATTAGAAAAAATTTAGTGTACACAAATCAAATTGAATAACTATAACTTTTAAAAATAAATCTAGAAGAATCAATATATTTCAAAACTAATAAGAATCTATAAAATTATAGAATGCATAATAACAGAAACATGAAATTAAAATAATAATAAAAAGTAATAAAATTTTATATTATCAATCCAAATTATTTTTTTATTTTTTTGTAAGGAAAAATTATAAAATTTAAAAGGTGAAATATGGATCGAGTAAACATTTTTGCGTTTAATGATATATTAAAATAGAGATTGGATGGGAAGGTATTAGGAAAAAAAATTCAAAGCTTAATTTTTTTTGTTGGAAGAAAATTCAAAACTTAATTTAATATGCAGTATTATTACGTTTTAAATAACTAAAAAAAGTGAGAAATCGTATAAAAAAATTCTGAAGCGTAATCGGGCTATAGCCCGGTATATCCCAAGTTATTCCCACCATTGAATTCGCAAGTTAGCATTTGAAAGCTATCCGTTTTGATATGTAAAATAAATAATCAATTCATGCAATCTCAAAATCAACTCATCAAATTAAAGTGGATTTCTTTCTCGCTAATCAATTTTACAAATTTATAAAATCTCTAACAAAAGTTTATGAATGTTTTATACATAAATAATACCTCTTTTTTTAATATAAGAATGGGGTGATTCAAACTCATGACCTTCATATTTAAACTCGTAGATATATTAATAAATTTAAACATAAAAAAATAAATACTTGTAGATATATTAGCAAATTCAAACATAAAAAAATAAATACAAATATTGTAAGTGATAATCTTAAAACATTTTTCGACAACTAATAATTTATTCTGACTTGATATTTCGTGACCCATAAGTAATATACGATGTGCCTATGGAGTTTTTTTTTTTTTAAATCTATGAAGATGCTTTACCTAAACTTTTTAAAGAGGCCTTATCTTAGTATATGTCATTTCAAGATAGCATCACACAAGTTTGAATTTTAAAGCTTGACTATTAACCCCAGGTAAAGATAATCTCATTGGTATTTCAAGTATATCCCTTAGGCCATTATAGAACCGATCATAGGGTTGAGCGTTCACAAGATAACTTTCATCTTAGTGGAATATAGTTAGATTGGTAGCAATTCTGCCTTTGACCAATGATGATAAGTTTACACTATTAACTTATGTGTGTTAAGCCATAATCTACCAACCAATACATGGTTTACAGTCTCAATGTTCATGACACAAAGCAAGATAGGGGAATAGAGCACCCTCGATCTTTAACTATATAATTTTTTTTTTTAGTACTCTACCACCTTACCAAAACTAAATACTCATATCTTTCTTCTAGTTATGTGGTTTAAAGGAATTTTGGCAGCCTATAGCACAAACTCAAGAATGATGTTGATTGATGCTCTTATATGAACTAAGACTCTCCTTATTAGGAGGACACCATTGATTCTTGGCTTCAAATACAGAGGGAAACAACTATCTAGTTATTGCACCTTAAATCTTCACTAATAAAGATTATAACATTGATCATCTGCAAGTAGGCTCGATTTATTTATGCCTCAGCTACATTGAATTGTGGCCTATATTGTATTAACATATTAAGGAGTGCTTTTATAGAGATTTTGTGTTCCTCAAATCCATAACCTAATTGGTTAAACAATGATTTGAACTTAAGATTTTACTATAAGGCCTTTATTGCAAGATCGTGTAGTTTTCTTCTACCTTCTTATGCAATTTTACTTCTCAAATGATAATGGCTACCTCTCATATAAGATTGCCTTTTTTAAGATTGAATTCCCATGTATTCCAGTAAGTTTACTATAACCATTTTTTCATCTTCATGTTGTGAGAGCAAATTAAGGTCTACGACTTAAGCTTTATTCGTTGTCTCCAGGGTTCTATCTTTAATTTTTTTCATGTATCAACCTCCGACAATATCTACAATGAATTGTAAGGTGTTTGAATGTTTGATATAGACCGTAGAAGTTAGGACTTCTCTTATCTCTTTCTAATATGTTTCTTCTTAATAAGAAAGGCCTGATAATGCCATCCAGTATCTATTGGTCTATGAGGGTTATTAATTCTTTCCTGCTAAAGGTATGGGTTACTCTTTGATTGTTCTCTTGGTGGTCGTTTATCAGACAACTTGGTTCAATTTTCTATGTACAAGGTTTGTAATGCTAGCTTTTGCTTTTCATTGGATCTTTGGCTTCTTCTTCCAAAAGAGATTTTGATTCACAAGGATGTCCTTTTAATGAACTTTACAAACTTGATGAAGCAAACTATCTCTATGTTTTCTAGGTGAGCTTTGCACTTGCTCACCATATTGCTTATTTCCCTATAAGTGCTTGTTCTCCTTTCTGGTCATAGTAATCTAGTGCTAAATCTTTGAATTTTATTATATACTTAACCAAATGTTTTAAATAGCCTCTTTTTTTGGGGTGGGGGTTGTATGGTAGTGATTCTTTCTTTGGAAGTCAACTCTTCCTTATATGGGGTGGGGGTTGTATGGTAGTGATTTTGGAAGTCAACTCTTCCTTATAGTGAAAATAAAAAATGATGGGATATCATGTCTTTTAATTTAAGACATGTCCAAAATTTCGACTAGGTATGATGTTAATGGAATATACTCCATGTTGGTCATAATATTATCATGACTTAATTAATTAATTATGGCTAAAAAGTATAACTGAGTAAGGATTTTAACCCTCCATTCTTATGTGATCCAGTTGGTAAAAACCACTTGTGTATCCTTCTTAGGGATGTTCTAAGACAAAGTTCAAAGCAGTGGCAGTAGGATTTCTTTTTTCTAGTCTCTCTAAAAAGCAGTTTTGAAATCTTATAAGTATGAGCATTCATCTTCATCTTCATCTATATTTTATTTATCCTTTAACTTTACCATCATAAGATCCTAATTGAAATCACTAGTAAAGCCACAAAAATTTTAATGCAGAATTCCTGAAATCACTACATAGTAGGGACCACTGTTTTAGTGATATCGAGGTAATATGGCAAGCCATAGACAATGAGCAACCTTTAACCTAGTCACTGGATTCCGACACCCTCTCTTTAGTTGAGTTTGTAGATAAGGTCTATTGTATCTCTAAAGAGCTCTTAGAATCAAAGGGGGCTAGCTACGAATGTACTCTGACAACCTTGGTCTTTAAGCTTTTTGACTAAATAAATTCGGTCTTAAGTTATGAAAGATGCTACAGCCAAACTTGTATAATATTAAATGAAAACAAAATATACTAAAAAGAGTGTAAGTACATTATTTTAAGTAAATGTGTAGTTTAAGGTTTGTTCCACGTATGTATAAAGTGTAGGTTTTTTTTTTAAAAAGAGATTACAATATATTTTTTTTTTGCACCACTTGAGTGGAGGAGGGGTTTGAACTCAGGTGGAGATGTGAGTCTTGGAAGAGCTCAGCCAATTAGGCTGAGCCCTCATACTCGTATAAAGTTTAAAATTTAGGTTTTAAACGGTAAAAAATTTCTATTTTAAAATTTTGAGAGATAATTCATTTTTTTTTTAAATCTACTCTAGGGTTTTGAAGGCTATTTCTTAAACAACGTGAACACTAAAAAATATGCAAAATTGTTGTGATATGAAGAGTATTGAGTGAATAGAGCAAAAAATCGTGAAAATTTTCCTTTTAATTTAGAAAAGAAAGTGCTTTTTATAAGATAGGAGTTTGCGCTTAATTAAAATACTACTATTAGCCCTTAAATCTTAATGCTTCTAAAACTCTATTTATTTGATGAGTCATATCCTAGTTAAAAAGAAAAAAAAATTTAATTAAAAAAACCAAATAACTTAATTTTATTTTGAATAAAATTCTAATGAACCAACTATATCTTAGTGGATAAGTATTAAGTTTTTTTAATTTTAAAAAGACTTTAACTTTTAAGGGTCAATAGGTGTTTTGGGTTTGTATTTCTTTACTAACTTAATTGCATGTGCTTATTTTATTATTAAACTTATTAGATTAAGTTTCATCTCATGTGAACTTTAGCCTAGAGATTTGTATATTTTATGCCTCACTTAAAGCAACATTATGTTTATCAACTATGATTTAAAGATTAAACTTTGTAAAGTAATTTGGGTCCTTAACATACCTAATTACATGTACGAATTTGGACGTAGGTCTTTTGTTGATTTTTATTCCCCGGGCAAAGGAACAAGACTCTAATTAGAGAAGGCATTGAAGTTGAATAATCTGACCAAAATTTTTTTTAAAAAAAAAATTTCTTTTATGTGTATAAGACTTTCCATCTCATAATGCACATTCTTTTATTCCGTTTTATTTTTCTCTACACTTGCGCCTTCTTATCTAAAATTCACGATTCCATCTAAAACATATAATAAACATAATATTTGAACTGAAACACAGTTTTTGTTTGTTAAGTTGTAAACAAGAATTTTATTTTGTTCTTCTGATTTTTTAGACTCAAGTAATTTTGGGTTCTTTGTAAAGCGAAAACCAATGGATTTGATTGCCTCCATATTTAGAATATTATCCAAATCTAACAAAGGTATGGTTCAATTTATTGGAGTTTTCTCCACTCAATATATAGATTTTAGATATTATTTTGGCATATATTTGGGATGCCATGCCAGCTAAAAGAATTAATATACTATTATTATTCTTTTAATTTATTCAATGAATTTTTAAGCTCTTTCCAATTAATAATTACATACCACGGCAATTTGTATTAAATGATTTATAAAAGGTATTTATACACTTAATGTTATTCAAGATGACTAAACTATGCAATTGGATGAGTAAATATTAAAAAAAAAATTAACAATAAACAAAATTAGGTGATGTGGTATTAATATTGATATTTGCATTTGCTCATTTTAATTATGGGAATTTAAACTCCAAATCTTAACATTTATCGAGCGGTGTTGTTGTGATTAGATTACTCCCATAACTATGATTTGTTTGTGTTACCGATTAATTTAAAAAGAAAACACACAAAGTGTCATACAAGATTGTGATGATCGCTATCTTAAACAATCAATGACACGATTTCTATGTCTACAAATTAGTTATGCTATTAAGAAAATTGAATTTTTATTAGTATTGATGACTTTCTTATTATGAATAGCCACAGTCACAGATAGTATTTAAAGGGCGTGCACTGAAGCTTCATAACCTCCAAAAAAATATATCAAACGAAGGAAGAGAATGGGAGAGAAGAAGCTGTTGTTTATTGCTTTTGCACTGGCACTGGCACTGGCTTCAGGCTTCGCATTTTACCAAACGGATGCTAGAAATTTCGGGATGTTACCCAAGGGCGTGCCTATTCCTCCGTCTGGGCCGTCTCGGGGCTCACCAAGTTACGACAAGCCCCCACCGCCTCCCCAACAACATGCTTCTGCGTTTTGGAATTTTGAAATCCTACCGAAGGGCACGATTATTCCTCCATCTGGGCCTTATCAGGGGCCCCCAAGTTGGGACAAGCCACCACCTCCTCGGCCATTTTAACAAAATGCCCTTTTACCTGTTGTGATGTGTAATAGTCTCCTTTTATTTTTCAATTACGATATCATTGTCAATGAAACAAGGGGCAATACAAATATTATGCTGTCCTATTTTGTTATGAAATATGAATAATATTTGGGCTATTGAGGGTGTTGACATTTTGACATATAATGTAGACACAATCTGAAATAAAAGATAATATTTATCGTCAAAAGAATCCCAAATAAAATATTTCAAAAATATTTTTTAGTCTCTTACGTTTTGAAATCGATTTTTCTATTGGGATGTTAATTTTGATTTTGCTGTATACCAAACCTCATTATTAAAAGTGAGTGCTACAGTTTTTTTTTTTTTTTACTTTTTCGTTCGGAAGACCTAAACTTTTATTTACGCAGAAACTTTAGAATATCTAACGAAACGCATTTCTCTTTTCAGATCGTCCCAACTAACGATCCGTGGATTAGCAAGGGCATCCTCCACCCAACGACTCTCACCTTGTCGAGGCCTGTTGGGCGAATAATGAGTTGGATGAGTGGGATCTTTGTGACATTTAACAAAAAAAACAGACTATATTATATAACAGCTTTACAATAGAATGACTCTCAAGATATGGAACTCAATTTCCTTGAGACTACAGTCAAGAAACACCATCCATGTGTTCTTGCCATGGTTCTACTTTTCATAGAGCATTTTCTACGATTAAAATCTATTGCCAATTTTTCCTTTACATTCATCAGTTGGTTCTCCAATTTTTTAGTTTTGATTTAAAGATGTTGGCCGATTTTATTTATCTTAAAATCAAATGATCATTCAATCACTTCATTTGTGTATATGTAACTTCCTACAACAAAAAAAAAGTGCGTTACTTTTACATTACCGCTACTTCTGCCACTAGCCCGTCTATCAACAGTGTCTCGAGTTCTTTACCTATTACATCAACTTCATCTCCAATGTCTAGCCACTGTGACTCCCCTGCAAGCACCTTCTCCCCTGAATCTTTACTCACTTTCTTTTGGTAGCTCGTCGGTAACTTGTGCAGACTCTCTTGAAGCTCGTTCTTGTTCCATTTGGACCTAACCCTTATCACAGGCCTCACCCAGGGGAGCAAATCCATAAATTGCTGTTGAATTTCCAGGAGTTTAGCATTTATACAATCAAACATTAGCTTCCTGTCCGACCTTGATGACAAAAAAGTCAGGTTACAGTACTTCTTTTCGAGTTCTTCAAAAACCATGGGGCTCACTGGGTATTCTGGAGAATAGCATGTTGTGATGAATGTATCCAGGTCAACATCATTGAACCCAGAGTGGATCAAGACATCAGCTAAATAACAAGATTCCCAGTTCTCTTCAGCTTTCAATATGCTCTTGTCTTCTGTGAATTCAACAGAACTTTCCTCCATGTCTTCATCACTTGAAATAAGCATAGTTCCCTCTGTGTATGCATCTGACTCCAACTTGAGAAGTTGAAGTTGCATTCGAAGCCCTAGGAAAGCAAAAGGAGAGATTAAAAAACAAAAGTTTTAAGAGCATGGAGAAGGGAGCCAGGAAAAAATGAGACATTCCAGAGAACACACAAACATGATTTATTAACGATTTTCCAAAGAGGAGTCAAACCCAGTTAAAAACTGCAACATACCAATGACAGCAGTAGAACAAAAAGATACTTGTGCAAGTAAGAAACAACCTGATTATAGGATCCACTCAATCCTTACTAAATATTAAACTATGCTCTCTCTAGCAGTTTCTTTAACAAAGCCTACGACTAGAGTGGAGATAAGACGAGTTTTAGGATATGGGAACCAATTCCCGCCATTTTAATAATTGCATAGTCTTTCTATTTCCTAATATAGTCAAAGGCTATTAATATTACTTGATAATACAATTGGTAAAGATACATCTCTGAACTTTAAAACATTACACAACGTTATTCTGAATGCAAAATCTGAATGAACCTTATTTGATTAATTTCAATTGTTATTTTCTGGAAAAAGAAAATGAGTCCACATTCTAAGCTGACCTCAGGAGATCAGACCTTCATTTGCAGATTTCCTTTTCTCATGGCTATTGTTAGCATTCAGATTTACCAAGAAATTACTATGAAAAATGAATTTTCTGTAATCAAAAACAAAAGCTATTGAATCTGTCAGCATTTTAATGCGATTGAGGATAGGTTTTTAAGCTTGATAGTCATTGTTTTATCATTTTCTTCCATGCTTCCCAACTTCGAGTTTTATGGCTCCAAGTGTATAATACTATTCTTTAATCTGCTTATTCTTTATCGTCAAAATCTACACATTGTCATTGACATCAATGGGCATATAAAGAAGCCCTATCGCCCAACGTACAACCTAATCCTAGCTACCTAAATCCTATAATAAACAAATAATGATAAAGAAGACTAGCTTAGGTGGGAAGGAATAATAACATTGAAGTTGAATAATCAGCTGAGAAAATCTGGTAAGACAACTTCATTATTTTTTTAGGAAAAGGAACACCAAAATAAAAGTACTGGCAATGTTATAATCATGATCCAAGATGGCTGCAAAGTGTATTCGAAGAATAAGTGAAGTAATAGATATTTAGTTTACCATGGAGATCAGCACTGACAGTCTCAAAGTATTCAGAACCACATGACAAATCATCCAGAAAAGGAGCTTCCAGAATAGAAACTGGACTGGGCTGATCAGCCTCCTTAGAGCTTGCTGGAGATTCTAGTCCGGGTATAGGTCGCTGCAATGGAACTTCCTTAGATGGTGCATCTGATGGTCCCTGGAATATCGAAAGAGTGGAATTTTTATATTTTAAAAAACCAAAGAATTATAATAATAATAAATTAAATGAAACAAAAACATCTTCCATGCCAACTTTGAGTTGAATGGTTTAACTTGGAAAAAACTTTTACTTCCATTAGGGAAGAAATGACATACATAATTTAGTCTAGAGGAGGTATCTTAAAAGTATATAAATACTTATGCTAAGTGTGTATAATATGTGAGAGAGAAAGAGAGTGAGAAGATTTTTTTCAATATTGATGCCAAAATATCAGAAAAGAAAATAAGGTGATTACTATTCTTCAAATCCACATTTCTAACAACTAGCATTGGGCACATGCGTACTCCAAGAGTAGGAAAAAGGAAGCACCTAGCTAAAGCTCTAAAAGAGATTGCTGATAATAAACTGAAATGCATCTAACAACTCCGCTTAGACATTACATTACAAATAGGGAAGACAAGATCAATGTCTAAATTAGCTATCATGGGCCATGGGATTTGAAAGAAACAATCACCAGCTTTTAAGTAAATTGTCATTGGATTAATGATTTGCTTGACTTAAAAAGATCATTCAGAGAAGTTGAAATACAAACCTTTGAACTTAAAATATCTGAGTCACCAGTAGACGAATCACCATTTATTAACAAAGGAGCTGAGATGTCTGCATTTGGCAATGTGGAAAGCATGTTTGTATTATCACGTCCTATATCCAACACATTTTCAGGAACTGAATTTGTTTCTGTAACAATACTTGGAGATGACTCTGAAACCATAAAACTTCCTTCAGATGGATCGTCCTCTTTGATGTTGCCATCAACTTGATGATGGGTGAAATGAGTATCTGGTGAGGTGTCATTAATCTCCCTACTCGTGCATTGAGAAGACAGATATTTCTTACTGCTGGATCTTGAATTTCTGCAAGATGAAACCTCTCTCAGGTTGACTTTCCCCTTCAGTGCCTTGCTTCTTTCTCGCTTTATAGTTTCCTTTGGCATCATATAGCGGTCATCACGAAGAGTTTCATATCGCATGCTTGTTTTAGGACTTCCAAGAGTAGAAGAAGCTGGAAGAGATCTTGATCTTGTTAATTTTCCAACACAACCATCCTTCCAGCCATCCTTACTGCTAATACCTAAAGGTTCAACACACCCTGCTGGTCTGCCATTGCCACCAAATTCTTCCTGACCAATCATAGCATCCACATTTGCAGGACTCACTTCCCTGTCAGAGCTAGCAAGCATTTCACCCAATGTGAAGCCCCCACTAATCACCCCCATTTCCCAAGACTTATGCGACATTTTCCACCTCTCCGATAGTCTCTTCTTGGCTTCTCTACTCACAGATGATTCTGAGGAACGGGATGATGAAGACCTGGATCTGTAATGCCTCACAAAGTCATCTTTGGAAGTCATTGTTTTCACCTCTAATTCATTTGCAGACTCGTTCCCAGACAAATTACTTGAACTATCATCCCCAGCATATCCTTTAAATGCAGAACTTGCAAATTTCATGGAAGCACTGCCTAAACTGTTCCTCATCTGCCTAGTGATTTCCTTGGCTATTTCTCTTGATTCTCTAGACTTGTGTCTTGAAATCCCAACATCGTCAGGAATGTTTTTCTTCTCCCGTGTTTCTATCTCCCTATTTTTGATGCCTGGAAGTTCTGTGTACTTCCTGCAATCTGACGGGTATGCACGAGAAGAACAAGGTGATGAAACACTTCTGTTAGCAGTCTGTATCTTTCCAACGTTTGGTTTCAGAACAACAATTCTTGTGTGGACAGCAGAAAGGACTTCTTTCTGTTCTAATTGAATTTTTGTTGATTTATTCAAACTCTGAGCAGCTTGTCCGCTGTAAGAGTGACTAGGAAGACAATCAAGATGTTTTTGAGAAGATTTACAATGATTTCTCCATTGAGTTTCTCTCTCTGCTTTCCAACCTAGATCACTGCTTTCATACTTTTGGGCAAGTGATGGCATCATTGCTGATATATTACCACAATGGGACTGGGGAGAGGCACCTATATCATGCAGATGCTTTGTGAACAACGAATCTGGTTGTTGAAGAAATTTCAATAGAAGATCCTTGTTGGAGTCTAGCACCTCAAGTGCATCATGGAATTCCTTTGAATCCTGAAACCTTTCATCAGTTGAAAGACGCTTTGCCTCCATGAATTTCTGCCCGATAAAAACCATCTCAGCCTCAGTGAGCTTTGAGTTTGTACTCTCCTGTAATGAGATCCTACCATTCTCCGTCTTTGATGCATCTAGAACTTCATAAACATCTTTAAATTCTTGCTCCTCCTTTGAGCTCTTCCTGAAAGACCGGCGACCAGAAGATGCGGCACTCTTTTGAGCTCTCTCTGCTGATGCTAACCTATGTTGATAATTCTCCGCAGATCTTTTATGCTGTTTATGAGTAGATTGTGAAGGTGGAAGCCCATCAAGACCCATCAATCGGGCAATAACACTAGGTGATCTTCTCTTGGATTCAGTTTCTCTTGACATCTCTTCTGCTAATAACTTCTTCATAGGTGTTCTACCTGCTTGTTTCGAAGATCTCCACCCCAACTCAAATGTCACCTAGAAGGATCAAATTGATTGGTTTACAATTGCGAGCCATTATAAATAAGATATTAGAAGCTGAAGAAGTAGCAAAACAGTATTTTGTTTGTTTATGAATGATCTGTAAAGGAACATGAGAAGATCAAAAGCATGATTAATGAACAAAAAGAGTAAAATCAGCGCACCAAATCATCGTCTATAGTATCACTACTGCAGGAACTAGAATCAGAGGCCAACTTTGGAAAATTTCTCTGTTTTTGTGCCTGCCGGTTTCCTGGAAACAAATCCCTATCAACAACATTAGTATGGCTATTCCAGGACTAAATAAATGGAACATGCTGAATTATATTTAGTCTAAATTTGAGTCATATAAGCAAAGAAATACTTGGAGCTATAAAATGCAATACAAACCTTGAATAATAAAATTTTCATCAAGCTTATTCGCAAGAAAAATAATGCATAAAACTAAAGCAAAATTCCCGTTTCGTTCACAAATAAAATTGTGGAGAAGTAACCATATAAATGAAAGACAAAACAGTGACGAATCACTGCCATTGTATCTCATCATAACCCTAGAAACAAACCAAATCATGCTGATGCCACTACAGAAAAGTAAAGCAGTCAAAAAAAAAAACATACTTTATCAAAAGTAGAAGCAAAACCAAAACATAGAACATAGTTGCCGACCCCGGCATTGCACACAACAGCAAGATAAAGCCAGAAAATGAGAGAAAAAAAATTCTGTTTGGTTGCAAAGAAAAATCAAAAAATAATTCAAAACAATAAATTATACAATTAGATAGAAATTTTGAAAGCCTTGACAGAATTCAGAAAAAAGATAGAAAAATTTTGCAATTGTAGTTTTTGCTTCTACTCTGACTCCTGATAGAACGAAAACGAGGAAATTCCTCCGTTTGCTATTTAAAAAACAAAATAAAAAAGAGATTCTTGAGACTTTCCAAGCCAAGTTGAACTAGATGTAGTTTTTTCAAAACAAATAGAAATTTTCTTTTTAAAAGAAAAAAGAGAAAAAGAAAAGGAGTCGACGTTTTGAAAATGCTTGTTTTTTTAATACTTTTTCCTCGGCTTTCTCGGGAACCAAACAAGAAAATTTGAAATGAAGGAAGAAAAGACCTGACCTTCTCGGAATGCAGGCAGCTCATAGCCAAGTAAATCACCACTGAAGCTCGAACTCTTGGACCTCCTTCGCTGAAACGTCTCCATTTCGACTCATTAAAAAAATATATTATCAAGAAATACTTCAAAGACTTTTATGTTTTAAAAAAAAAAAAAGGACGCGTAATGTAGAAGAAATCCAGATCGGAAATCTCGGAACCAAAGCAGCTGACACATGAAGGATCTAAGAAGATCATGCATTGCATTATTATAATTTTCCAACTAATTTTTCAAAAACCGAAAAATTAAAATCTTCATTTCCGGATCTTGAAGCAGAGAGTGTTGTTAGCTTAAGAACGGAGGGAGAAGACACAGAACGGCGTATGACAAAAGAGAGTTCCCTTAGAACAGTGGGATGAGAAAATTTTCGAAGCGTGTTTGGTGTGAGGGAAAGTGAGAGAGAAAGTAAGTTCGTAATTGTAATTGTGCGTGGTATGGTGCTGGTGTGGGGCTGGGACGGGTGGAGTGAGGGATTGTATTTGAACTTTCAAATACCGATTAGACTGACAAAGAACTGAGGCACTACGCGGGGGCAAGTGGTGTGTTGTATATAATCTAGTTCCCATGCGACCGTGCCTTATACTACACGTGTCGCTTTCTTAAGATGTTGCGTCACTCACGTCCGCATCCGCCTTGGTGGCTTTTTTTTTTGGTAAATAGCGCTACTTTGTGCTTTTATAGTTTTTGTTTTTGGGGATTTTATCATTTAGCTCTTTAAATTTTTTTCATTTTATTAAATAATACTAAATTTTATTTATATTTTATTTAGGTTTCTGACGTCATAAATAAGTGAAAATAATGAGATTTTCAACCGCGATTAAGGAAGTATTTAATAATGTATCTTTAATTATATTTAATAATCAGATTTTTTATTTTTCCGTTTTCTATAAAAAAAATTTATATTTACCTTCTTCATTTCTAGTTTATTTTTCTGGTTGTATTTAGAGTTTGTTTAGTTAAATTTTTTAAATAAAATTTTTAAAAATAAAACTTTAAAAAAAAAAGTCATTTATTATTCAGTTATCAATTAAAAAAAGATTTTTAAAAATGTTAAATCGTTTAATTATATGTTGTTAAAATTATTTATCTGTTATTAAATTATTAAAAAGAGCATTTAATAAAAATTATTTAAATTCAATAGTTTTATATATAAGTTTATCATATATTTTCTCAATTCAATATCTTAAAATATAATAATTAAGTAAAATTAATATATAATAATTAACAAATTAATATAAATTATTGTATTTGGTACATAAATAAAAAATAAAATAATATTTTTTATTTAAAAATTAAAAATAATCAACAAAAGATGTGATAAATTTTTATAAAAAAATATATAATAACTGTAGAAATATAGAGATATAATAACTTTTATAAAAAGATTAAAAATATGTTAATTAAATAAGATTTATTTTTATTAAAGATACATTATAAAAAATAAGAAAGAATTATTAAAATATATGTGATATTATACAAATAAAAAAAAATTAAAAATTATATTCTCAAAAGTTTAAAATTTAAGTTTTTACAAATAGTAATAAAATAATTTTTTTTATCTCAAAATTTTTTTCTTTAATTGCACCCAAAATTTAAAAAAAAAGTTTTGACATTAAAAAATTTCTTTTACCCAATAATTTTTTTTAATCAAACAGGCACTTAGAGATTCAGAATAGTTTTAAAAATAAAAATTCAATTGAACAGATATTTCATATTGTTAACTTTTTTTTTAAACCAGATTGGTTTTAAAAAAAAAATCATTTGAACTGAAAATTGATAGTTTTAACTTTTTATAAACCAATTTCAATTGACTATTAAAGTTAAATTGGAAATTGAACTGAAATAGTTTGATTTGATTTCTTTTTTATAATCAATGTTTTCTCTTTTTTTTCAATTAATAAATTAAAAATAAAGTCAAATTGATCAATTTTAAAAATTATCAGAATCAAAATAAGTTATTTTAAAAAAATTGAATGAAACCATTGAAACAATTGGATAATACATAATGTTGGTCACCCTTGGTTTTCCCCTTCCTGTTTAATTCGGTGTTCTTTCCAATCCAACAAAATTTTGTTTTACTTACAAAAAGCTGAAGACTCATAATTGCTTCTTCTTTTTTTTTTTTTTAAACTCCAATCCAAGTTTTCAATTTTAGGTTCATCTTCCCTGTCTGCTTAAAAGAAACAATATATATATATATATATATAATCAGGAAAAATAAAATAAAAAGATAAAATGACAGACAAAATTCAACGATTGCTCATATAAAGGTTCTTATTCGTAGGAGTAGAGAAGAAAATAATGAATCAACATTAAAGTCGTCTTCTTTTAATACGTTTGTTTTCTTTGATTGATAATATAAAGGTTTTTTTTTTCTCTAAAATTTTATAAATTTTAGTAATTTATAAACCACATGATTAATTTAAGGTGGATGAATTTTGGTTTTATTTAATTTTTTCTATTAAATCTCAAAGTAATGCTACATTTTTTAAATTATATTCTAAATTTCGAAACTCAAATTAATCGTCAAGTAATTATTAAATAATAAAATTATATAATGAATAATTATAAAAATTATAAAAAAATTGTATAATAATTATTTAACATCTTATTTCGAATTTAAATTTTAAAATTTAAATTTAAAATGTGTAACATTATGTATCATTATTTTTTATTTCAAAATTAAATGTAGTGTTTTATTATTTTTCATGCATGTACTGATAATAATCATATATTATAAGTTATATTAAAATAAGAGTTAATTTATGTGACTTAATTAAACATTTTTTTTTTCATAAAATAAATCTATTGAACTTTACATATTTAATTGTAAAATACTATTATATTTTTTTATTTTCATCAAAGATTGTTAATCCTCTCGTTTTGATTATTTTAAATTTCTCAAGTAAAATTTGTTCAATATAAATACTAATAATTTAATATAATAAATCAATAAAATTATAATTCATGAATATCAATCTTTATTTATATTTATGTCTTGACGTTAAAACAAATCAACATATATGCGAAAAAGGAAAATTTAGTAGGAAAAGAAAAACAAAGCTCAAATTACATCAAGTTATGATTGAGTAACAATGTAGATAGTGTATATCTTTAATCGAAGCAACAAACATTAATTTTATTATACACTACCGGGAAATTTTTTTAAAAACCAGCAAAAAAAAGTACTCTTAAATCCAAAGTGGCGGCTGGCGTGGGCAATCGTAGGTGGGGCAGCGAGATACTCGGCTAGGGATAGGGTTTGTTTCAAAATTGGGATTTGGGAATTTTTGGTGATTTTCTTTTCATTTTTGTTATTTTGCAAGTCTTTTTGATTCAAGAGAAAAAGAAATGAGTATTGACTTATGTGCTTACTGTTCAAACTAGAAAACAATGAAGTTTCAATTTTTTTCTTCTTTTTTTGTAATAGAATTTTTTTTTATAAATAACCATATTTTTAAGTAATATTTTTTTAATTACAAATAAATAGGTTAATCTTTATTTGCCAAAAAATAGACAATTATATTATTGAGTTGTATTTTATCTATTTTCAAATATTCAAACTCGTAAATTTTAAAAAAATTAAATTTTTAAAAAAAATTTAATTAATTTTATAAATATATAAACATCAAAATATAATATGATAAAATAGAAAAAATAAAGTAAATCTAAAAGAAATAAAATGAATTAGAGAGTAATAGAATAAATCAAAAAAAATATAAGAAAAGTTTTGCGGCTGTGAATCATCTCCGCAAAGTCTTCTTTTATTATTTTGACATAACAATTTATCAAAATAATTAATTTAAATAAAAAATACTTTACATAAGTGTTTCGCGACTTGTGCAAATTTTTTTTCGATTTATCCTATTGCTATTTGATATATTCTATTTCTCTTCAATTTATTTTTTTTCCTTTATTATATGTACTATTATACTTTGATGCTCATCTATTTATAAAATAAATCTATAAAAAAAATAGAATTTTTTTTTTAAATTTACGGGTTCAAATATTTGAGAAAAAAAAATATAACTCAATGATATAATTATTTAATTATTTATTTTTTGTTTAATAAAAATTAATCCATTCATAATGATAAAAAAAAATTATCTAAAAGTATGGGTTATTTATAAAAAATTTCCTTTGTTCATTGACAGATCTATTTAAGTGTGAACAACCATTAGTTACATTTTTTTTATCCAATCCTATTAGACCATTTGGCAGAAATTTTTGCCTCTGAATTTCTATCAATTCTGGTTCCATTAGGAGAAAAACCATTTTCTCCTGGTTGAGAATGATTCCGGCTTGAAGATAAATTGAACCAGTTAGTCTGGTTTGATATCAGAAAAAATTGTATACTTCTCAACTCAACCAAATTAGTTATTGCTATTTAGAGTATCATTATAAGATGATATTTATTTTTTGATTTGGTAAATGTCTTTTATGGTAGCTCAGGGTAATTTTTTATAGAAGGGTACACAACAATTTATTTTACTAATAAAAATTTTAATCTTCATTAAAGAAAAAAAAAATTCTAATTGATGTAATAATCTTTTAAATATTAATCTACCATTTATAATAAGTCAAATTTTAATAGCCTTTTGCATTTTATTTCTTTTTAATTAATGTAATTTAAAAAATTAGACGAAAGTTGAGTGAAAATTTTTTCTTACTCATATTTTCAGCTCGTGAATTTGAGTTATTACACTCTCATTTTCTCCCCTTCAATTTTAGTATTCTTAATATGCAAAAATATAAAAGGGCACAAAGTCCATATCAACAAGTGAATTTAGATATGAATAATAGAATAAGATACGGAGGCTTAAACTATTTTACGGTATTTAACTTTGTAGGTAATGATTTGATATATATAAAATTATACTAAGTAAAATTCGAAAACTTTCAAACTAAGGCCCGCTTAAAAGTATTTGACCAAAATTATTGATAAACTTAAATAAATAATACTAACGAAGAAACAATAATTTTTTTTGAACCGAAGAAACAAAAATTTAACAAGACATTTATTTAGCTTTTAGATTCATTCAAAAATAAGAAAAGATATTTTTTTATTTAATTTGATAACTAAATCGCTTAATAATCTTTTATTCATAATAAAATTACTATCTTACCTTTCTTTTTTTATTAAATTTATTTTTTCTTTTTAACAAAATAAATTATTAAATAAACAATATGTTAAGAGGATTAAAGGCCGAACAAGAAGTCTTAACTTTATACAAAAGTTTAACTATATAAAAACCTCCCTAATACATATAAAATACGACTTTTAACATCATACTTACTCTAACTTTTCCTTAACAAATATGACATCTCATTTTTTTTTTTTACTATCATGTTCTTCATTTTAGAACTAAAGCTTCGCAACTCTGTGTCAATTCTAAAGTATAGAATTTCTATTAAAAAAAAAAATCCTCAACAAATTTACACAGGATCCAAAACATAAAACCTCCATAAACCAATTTTTAATAAATCTACATAAAGTATAAGATGCGAGTTCCTTCTAACCCACAACTTTAGGGTTTCTCTGCTTTGAAGTTCTGGTTTCATGTTACACTTCAAGTATCTCATATGGATTTGCATTACACATTTCAGCCCTTAAACACCTCACAATAACACAGGTTTCTCCACTATTTGTTATGTAAAGTTAGCTTCCACTTTTATAATTTAAGATCGAATTTATTTTAAGATTGTTGAAGTAAATTTGCAACACCAAATTTTTATAGGTTAATAATACGTGTTTTTCTAATATTTATTGTAAAAATTTAGCTCTCACACTTCTCACAGTCTAAAACAAATTTATTTGTAAAAATCTTTTTTGCTTAAGACCGTCAATTGCATTACACATTTCAGCTCTTAAACACCTCACAACAACACAGGTTTCTCCACTATTTGTTATGTAAAGTTAGCTTCCACTTTTACAATTTGAGATGGAATTTATTTTAAAATCGTTGAAGAAAATTTGCAACACCAAATTTTTATAAGTTAATAATACATGTTTTTTTAATATTTATTATAAAAATTTAGCTCTCACACTTCTCACAGTCTAAAACAAGTTTATTTGTAAAAATTTCTTTTGCTTAAAACCGTCAATGCAAATCGCAACATAAAATTTATTGTACTCCGATAACTCTCTTACTCCCAAACTCACATGACGAAGAGTTTAAGATTCATTGCTCGAGCTTAAACTATATTTTTCATACAACATATTATGTCACCACAACTAGTAAGATTTTATATTGTTATGATCTCTTAAAATTACCCCCAAACAAATATAATTCTAAAAAAAAAACAATTGACCCAATTTTTTTTTAAAAAAAATACAAAAAAGTTACTGTGAATTTACTTAAATCGCAAAATTCCTCTCACACCCATATTTAATAAAAAAAAAAATAATTACTTGTATACCCATTACATAAAAATAATTCTTAACAAAATGTCATAAAATTACAAGGATAAAACATAAAAGTAGTTAAAGTTTGTGATTAGGACTCGACCAAGAAAGATAATTTTAGGCCTTCTTCCATTTTCGGCCAGCCTTCAAAGGCAAGAACTATTGATTATAGCACTCAACCCTAGCAAACTGAGACACATGAGTATCTTCTCAAAGTGTTTCCTTATATAAAACCACCGATAATTTTCCAGTCTTATTAAAATTTCTTACTTAACCTGAAATAATGCTTGATAAGAGAAGTGTTTAAATCAAATACTAAGCCATCTTTTGATTGTCAAACCAAATTGCCAAGATGCCTAACTTGAAAGCCTTCTTTTTTCTTTTATTCTCCTGAGAAGATGACTTCTTAAAGTGAAAAAATGTGCTGTGCTGGCATTGTTTTTTAAGTTTTTTACTATTATCTTAGTGAATGGATGCAGTTATTATCTCTATTATTGCATCTTTTTCACAATTAACAATTGATTTTATGTTGCGTTTACAAGTGAAGAAACTACCATGCTTGGCTTTATTTAGACTTGGGATTGAATTGATAGCCAAGATTTCCACAGTAGAGATAAGATAATGACATGGACCAAACAATTAGAGAACCTGCAATTAAAGAAATTAAATTTAGGCACTAACTCGGTAGGTATAGGTAAAATCTTTTGATTCATTTTGTTTGGTTTCTGAAGTTGACACTTGACACAGCCCTTTGTTTAAATTAGAAAGAAAGACAACTCACAGGTTTCCTATTACCAATTTTGGAGGGGACAATAACATCTGCAGTCCTATAATTTTATATTCTCTCATATAAGGACATAGTTTGTCCAGGAAGTTCCATGTATGACCAAAAAGCTTTTATTATTATTATTATTATTTATTATTTTTTTTAGAAAGGACCAAAAAACTTTTATTATATTGATTCTTGATCAACAAAAACAGATAAGATAAGACATGTAACTTAAAGTTATTTCAATTATATAAAATAAAGTAGAATCTCAATAAATTAATACCTTTAAGATCATAAAAAATATATTAATTAAGCAAATATTAATTAATAAATTATTAATTTATAAAAATATTCTTATTTTTCTAAAATATGTAAGAAAAACTAAAATCACACGTGATGTAGGATAAATTTTTAATTAAATTAGTTTGAATTTTCTTTATTTTAGTAGGACTAATCTTCTTAAAATAAGATAATACTTTTATTTTGATTTTATTTGATTTGGGTTCTTATTAAGTTTTTCTAATTTATTTTTAGGTTTCTAAATCAAGTCTTTAGAACTTATTCAATTTTCCTATCTTATTTTAGCTTTTCTATTTTACTCATATTTTATTCTAGTTCTACTAGGAGTTATTTTATGAATTAGAATTTATTATTTGGTTAAGAATCAACATAAACACCTATAAATAGGGTCTATTAGCCATAAACTTATTATTCTCTCTTCAAAAATAAAATTTATTATTCAAAAACTTGAACTTTCTTTTATTTATTATTTATTTATTGTGTTTCTCTTTATAAACAAGTCATATACCAATGGCTTCTCATCTAAAAGGTATAAAGAAATCAATAAGGACTGATGAAATACGTAAAATATTAGTACATGGAAGCTTGTTAAAATAGTAAAGCATTCTCTTATAAAATACATCCCTCCTACTGAGGTCAGAGATTCGAATTTTCCATTCCTTATAATTGTAAAAATACTCAAAAAAAAAAAAAAATACGTAAAGCATTGTGCTAGTACAATAAAAAAATCAACTTGCACTAAAAAAACATTTGCAACAACAGATTTCATAAAAATTTAACTTGCAAGTGAGCCAAGGAACGATATCAAATACGATCAAGCAGTCTTCAGAGTATCTTTCTATTGATCTTGAAAAAAGTGATGTTTTATAGGCTACAATCGGATCATTCTCATGCAACAAAAAAACTTGAAGGAAAAAAAAAAAAAAGACTTAGAAAGATTAACAATTATTATTTGTTGTAATGAGAATAGTTCAAACAAAATTCCTTTATGGATTATTGTAAAGTATGCTAAACCGTGATGCTTCAAGAATGTAAACTTCCATATTATGAACTCTGAGTATCATGGCAACAAGCGGCATAGATGACTAGGGTGTTATTTTTAAGAATATGCTCAACGACTTGATAGAAAAATGGATGGTAGAGAAGTTCTTTTGCATATTGATAATTGTCCTACTCGTACAAAAATTGAAAGATTGAAAAATGTGGAATTGCTTTTGTTTGCCACCCAACACAACATCAAAGATTTAGCTTGACATAGGAATCATATGAGCTTTTAAGATGCATTATTGTCACCGATTTTATCATAATCTTTTGGAAAGTTATAAAGTAGGGTAACTAAATTCAAAAATAAAAAATATTTTAGATGCAATGAATCTTGCAATTTTTGCATAGGCAATATATGTTCAGGCAAATATAATTGTAAATTACTTTCAGCATTGTAAAATTAGGTTCACAAATAATATGACTTCAGAGAATTTGGATGAACCTTTAGATGACAGAAGCATTCAAGAATTGAAAATAAGAATCAAAGAGTTGCAGTGCCCTAATAGAAAAAATGTTAAATACCTCTTGAACTATCCTAGAAAAGATGATACAACTAAAGAGATTTTGAGTGACAATTAAATTATTGAGAGTGTTATAAGAAATGATAAAGAGGACGAAGTTGATGATGATATTTCTATTATAAAGCTTATCTCGCTCAAAGAAGCACAATTTCTTGTTGGAATATGAGAATTTTCAACTAAAATTTCTTTCTATATTACGAAAAGTTAAAGAAGCAATCTAAATTGATATTAATTTCAAGAAGAAACAAACAACAATGGATACATATTTTATGAAGGACTCTTAAATATATCATATGAATTTAGTTGATTATTAAGTTATAAAGTAAGTGAGTCCTATATGTAACTACAAAGATTTTTTTTTTATAATATATTATCTTATAAATTTATCAAACTATTAATTTAGCATGTTGGTCTGAAGTCGAAAATGACAAAAAATACTAATTAATCGAGATTATCAATTTATCGAGGTTCTACCCTATAGTCCACTAGTTAGGGATTTATTCGATATAAATAGACAAATTATGTCCTAATTGAGAAAATATGAAACCTCAGAGATTTGGAGGTTATTATTCCAATTCTTTTTTATTCATTTTCCGGACTCTACTATGGAAATCAAATGGATTACAACTTTTCTTGCTGCGTTCACGGGGAAGCCTTTTAACATGCGTAATAAAAAGGAATATGCTCCTGCATGATTACTCTGAAGATTGTCAATGAAGCAAGTTTTAGAGCAATAATTGGGGTGTTTGTTTTGATTGATTCGCATTTTTGCATAAGTTGCTGCCTCAACTAGCCCTCTGAAATGACCAAAAGGGACCAAACCTATCTAATTATAGTATATACATACATACATACATACTAATTTCAGCTATATCTACTAATTGCAGATTGCTGAGACCAAAATTAACTTGCGAAAAGGGAAGAAAATTTACATTGCAATTAGTAACTAACAAAGTGAAGGATACTAATAGTTTTGAATTTTGAGTGAAGTACACTACTAGTCAAGTGATTTTACTCATAAAAGAAGATTTTACTTTTATAGAACTCAGAATTTAAAGCTGTTAAGATATAGAGATTTCACTGAAAAAGACCGTGAGTGAAGAAACTTGAAGAACCCAGAAGTTATCGAGTCCAAAGGCAAAGCCAAAAACTCTCTATATCAGTAGGTATGTTTGTGTTTTTATTATTACGTGTCTTATAGGGGAATGGTACCTAACATGCACGCAAGGGCAAGCTTTGTCTCTGTGAATAAATTGATGTACCCATTTAAGTATTTGTATGTTGCTGTTGAGCCTTTATTTCAGTGTACAAAGAAACCAAAGCAAAAGGCATCATAATAACGAGGACATTATTACTATTGTCCCCAATCCCTAACAGAAAAGTTCAGCAAAGGAAAAGTCTAGTCCACTTCCACCGAAATGATGGGGAACGTTCTCTTTGTTTCTTTACAAGGGATCCAAAGATTGTGAACATTGAAACTTTACATGATTGATGGGAGCAAGGCCTGAACCTGTTCTAATCAATTACATATTAGAAGGTGCTTATTAATAATGCTTCTTTCTTCTTGTTGCGTATGCTTAATTGCAAAATAAGCCATTGCTTGACAACGGAACAACACTGGATGCCCTATAAGAGAAATTGTTTTTCCACACTCAGGAATAATTATGACCATCAAATGAAGTCTATGCACGCATTAGTCATTCAATAGAAGTTAAGTATACAATTTCGTACAAGTAAATCAAGATTTATCTTGTATATTTATAAGAAGCATTACCAAGAGGATTATTAAACTGTGTCACATAATTTGAGTGAAAATATGTTGCACCTACCGAAGTCTTTTGACTTATCTTGAAGGGGAAAAAAAAATGAAAAAAAAGAGAGACTAGGGCAAAGGTTCGGCTTAGTCATTAAAGTAAAATCAAAGAGAGAGGGAGAGGGTCAATCAAATTGCCTTCTAAAGCGCTCTGTAGGGCCAAATCGATAATCATGGTGTTTGAATGATTATCCCTTTTCTTTAGAAAGTAAATGGTCTTAATTTAGACAGTAAAATGGAGCCTTAGAACAGCTATTTGGCTTAAGATTAAATGATTTGAGATTCTAATAACCATTTTCAAGTCTGCCTCAACATCCCCACATAAAATTAGATATTTTGTTAACATTTAAATTATGGCTTGGCACGTAACAAGTCAAAACCAACTCTCTAGCTGACTTTTTAATGCATTTTTATCCGTTGAGCCCCCGACTTTGGGTAAGCAGTCCTTCTCGCTTGAATGATGTATGATGTGTCTTTAATATCAAAACATAACTGGGCAGCCAATTTGGCAACTAGCACATTCTGGTCCAGTCTTCTTAAGTTATAAAACTGCTATATATGAAGTTTCAGGTCCACTTCCACAGCACACATTACTCCGGCTAAACAATCGAGGACCAAGTTCTATACACAAGCATGACTAAATTCTGTATATAAAACCACTTCTAATAAATGGTTACTTAATTATATACATAACATACATTTATTGAAAAGAGAACAATGCTTGAAAGTTAAAAGTACCTAGATTTTATGTTATTTATAATTAGGAGAAACACTCGTTAACTTAAAGAGGAGTCTCATGACTCGTGTCTCTTGTGTCTTAACAAACAAAATTATAAGAAAAAGAAAATCAAGAACGCAGCTATGGCGGTGGGACCAAAACCCCAAACCAAAATGGTCTAAAAAGAATCTCCGTCAAGCGCGGCTGTGACTCATATTAGCACGAGAACCCAAGAAAAAGGAATCCCTAGATGAGAAAAAAAATTGAAAGCAAAGAAAGACCCTGGTAATCCGGGCCATGCTATCCTTCGAGCAGACATTAACAGGTACGAGTTACTCAGAATAGAAGCATCAGCGTTCGGCACGCCATGACATTGATCCCTCTTGCAGTAATTCTTCTTCTGCAATATATATGAACGTCACAGTTTTTATAATCCATCATTAAAGGCTTCTGATGGAATTCCATCTTTTTTTTTCTAAATTTTTTTTATAAACGTGGACTAATTGTTTGAGTGGGAAATATGGGTATTCAATATTAGTTAAATTAAGTGTCACGAAGTGCTAATACATTGTCTTTAAAAAAAATTTTACTCTCAAAATAATAAACAAATGAGTTTCAGTATGGTAGTATAATTTTTAAAATTTAATAATAATTAAAATTTGTAAAGGTATACATGAAATGTAATTTTTTTAGACTATAAATAATAATTTTGAGATGAGTTGATAAGTAAAAAGAATTTAATTCAAAAAAAATGAGAGTTATTAGTTCTATTCAAAAGAGATGTAAAGTATTTATAGAGATAAAGATGTTTCTTTAATAAGACACAACACATTTTTTAAAAATCATATTTTTTAAAAGAGATTGATAATTATTCCAAAAGTCACATTAACTTTCAATGCCGCAGTATTAAATAGTCAAAATAATAGCGCTCAAAGAAAAAGATTTCAAAAATTCCAATTGAGCGTTGCAGCACTCTATCTCAACCCTAAGTGCCACCGGCGCTCATTTTACCTTAAGCGTTGCAGTTAGGACACCCATAATTGAATGCCACAACACTCGAGCAAATTTATGCTTGAGCACCTTTTTTTTCTTTTTTCAATTTTTTCTCTTTACTCTATAGCTTTAATATATATTGATTTATTTGAAGTACTCTTACAAATACTAACATTCAACGGATGGGAAAACGAGAAATTCTCCAAATCCCTTTTCTGTCTTTTCTTACCATAGAAAAGGGGTCTATTAGTGTTACTCTCTTGTGCAGCAAACTGGGTAAATTTCCTTACCCATGTGCCAGCCAAAACCCAAGTGGTTGAATTAAAAAATAATGATACTAATGGAAAAGCTCCAAATTTATTTGGTTACACGTTGCGCATTCATAGATCTGGGCCATGCTGAAATACAGGAAGATTTAAGCCCAGTTTAAGATAAGATTTATGTCAAGTTTTAGCCCAAAATTTTAACCAAGTTCAGACCAACCCAAGATTCAATAAGAGCTCATCCCCAGAAATCGATGAGCCGAATTGACGCTTTCGGACTTTGCTTGGGTGTCAATTGACAGTTTGTTTTTCTTAAAAGGAATTAATCTGTCATTTAAACCACCCAAGCTTAATGTTCTAATACAACGTGCTGCCAAATTTGTCATAGTGCCTATTCAAGAGGTGAAAACTGCTTTTTTACGCCTCACAAAATCACCGCTGGAAAAGAAGTCTGGTAAGGCACAATTAGTGACAGGAAATCATGCTCAACCCGCCGTAATCACGACAGACAATTCAGAAGAATTTTAGTATTGATTATCATGAATTTTGACCACAGGAAGAATCACGAAGCTTAACTAGGAAAAATATTGGGCAAAATGCTTAAGGTAGACGCGATTAGAAAACAAAGAATAATGCACATTTCGCACAAAAGGTCCTAATTCCTGTCAAGTAATGACTTCAAAGCAACAAAATTTGCATTCGCACAAGAGTTTTCAACACAAAGTTGAACCAAATGCTGAGCAAATGATAATATCTCTGTTTTCAACACAAAGTTGAACCAAATGCTGAGCAAATGATAATATCTCTGAACAACTGACGTATACAGTTTAAATGTAACTGGAATAAACACAAAACTAACTTGGAAAACATACCCAGGTAATATTTCTCAGCTACACATGTTATGAATACAGGCAATAGTCATATAAAATGGCTTACATGCAACAATACTATTCAAAGATGCCTTCTATTAATGTGATAAGGTCTACTCAGAAAGAACTTTCATTGCACACAGATGCTTGCCCTAGCGGCATAGTCTGTGCACCCTCTATTTAGTTTTTAAGAGTTCAAGGCTTAAAGAGATTAGGGAGTTTAATTATTATTTCTTCAGTTATTTAATGAAATTAATTTGTAATATATCGTTGGCAGTTATTGTAATGCTTTAAAAGTTGTAATGTAATAAATGTATTAAAAAAGAAAGGAAATTACTTTCGTCACTCTGTTCACCCACCAAAACTTCTACTATAAACTGCTCAAATGAATGTGTACACAATAAACATAATATATTGCCAACATCATCAAACAATTGAAGACAGTTACTTCCACGAAAATATATAAATCAAAAGAAATGAAAAGTTAGTACATAGTACATTAACTCTGAATAATATTGCAGGCTGCTAATTTATATACAAATGCTACTAGTATAACTAAAAGACAGATAAAAATAGAGAATTTTGCGATAAACACATTGTAGATTTCATCAGTAGATGCTGCCACAATGTCTTATTCTTGGATCACATCATTAACCCACAAACATATTTTGTTAACCTAATGCTGCTAATAGTTATTGCAGCATATCAGAAATAGATTGTATTAACAGTATTATGAGCTAATCATGAGAACTTATTACCACCTGAACACGAACAGCCAGTCACCTACAATATCAGAAGGATACATTAACCTATTGTTCTTGTTGGGTCCTATAAAATCCCAGTATGACCAGTAAAGAAGGTATGAATCAATTTAAACCATATGACAAATGATTTTTTCTGGAATGCTCTACTCAAAGCTAAAAGTCAATCGAATAGGAAGACAAGAAATTGACATCTCTGTGTCAATGCCATGACCATTCAAAAAAAACATTTGCTGACAAAAAGGTAAAGTTATTTTGCCAGACGCATGACTCTAGGTTTTCTACCCGTGTAATTAACTGTAGGAAACCCTGTTATCAAGCATACCATCCTCATTACCAAGATAACTTTGAATTGTGGACCAAGTCATCTATGCTACAGAGTATATACTGCTTTGTAGGCCGGTTATGCTTCTTTAGCAGCAAATTCCAGCCAGCAGTGCTGGAGAAATCTCTTTAATCATTCCTCTCAAAATGGTAGAAAGATAAGTTTCTAAATTCTTTAACAATAAAAACACTAACATTCCAAAAATTTCTTATGCAGTCAATAACTTAGAATGCTTACTTATCCTATTCAACTATTAAGTCTTGGAGTTTGTTTAACCTAAATAAAAGAAAATACTTAGATGTAAAGAATTATCCAAAGATATTGATTCTTCTTTTAAAAAGACATGTCCAGCATAGGTTTAGGAAATGGCAACAACAACAACAGCAACAATAATGATGATGATAATAAAATAAATAAAGAGTAGGGTCAACAGAGCCAAATTTATCACCCTATCATCACGAGGGATTTGATTGTGGTCACTTCTAACCTGGCAAGTGAAGCATCAAGATTTTAAAGGTTGTGTACGTTGTGAGGAAGATCATTTTGCTATTAATTTCGCAAAGGGGATGTGGAGCACTATATCAATCTTGTACAATGAATGAGCAAAATGGAATTTCGTGGTTGGCTTAAGGTTACTGGCTTAATGCACATTATCATCAGGATAGAATATAACTAAAAACTGTGGTTACACAATCATTATAGAAGATCAATGAGATTACTAATGAAAAAGAGGGTTATGAGAACCATCATGAAAGAACAGAAGCATAGCTTTTATAAGGTAACTTTAAAAAAATTTGCACCAAGGTGCATTGGATGCGGAGGTTTACTGTATATCACACCAAACATAACAAAGCATATGTTCTTGCAGATAGTCAGTCTACACAACAACAGTGAACAAACTACAACCTCGATGCTGCACAAAGAACCAAAATTCAAACTACAGGGTAATACAAACATTCTCCATCTTTAACAATTTCAATTCCCAAATGCCTCCATTCTTTATAATGTGAAATGCCATGTGAAGCAAACTCGACGTTATATCCAAATGAGCTCTAGTGAAAATATTATTACATTTAATTAACAGAGATACTAGCAATTTAACTGTTTCTACATCAAAATAACTAGAATATTTTCCTCTCAGATAACCACTTAGTTCAACATACTTTTTCTTGAGTCTCTTAAATCAAATGTCCACAAAATCTCCCTAATTACCTCCAAATTTAAATTAAACAAGCATTTAACAAACTGTAATTAACAAAATTGAAATTAGAAAATACCCCACTATTTAACCAGCAGTCACCATTCCCAACATAAACGAGCCATTTCTCTCAGCTCTTCGACCCCATGCTCTCTCGCTCCACCTTTTCCCCAAAAAGCTTCATTGCAACCATGTTATCAACAAAGTATTCTCTATAAGGGTGATTCTTCGGAACAAGTCTTCGAAACTTCTCAAATTGTTTCTCAGCCTCATCTTTCTTCTTCAACAAAGTATATATAATCCCTTGACACAAATAAGGCCTAAAATCCCTCGGTTCCTCTTTGACAAGCTCCTCATAGACCTTCAAAGCCTCGTTGTGCTTACTCTCCATGACTCTGATTTGCGCAATCAATAACTTAAAATCCCTTACTTCAGATTTCTTCTTCTCCCTTTTGCATTTCTCCATTGCACTCTCAATTCTCTTCTCTAAATCTCTCAACCTATAACCCGCTTCATCATAAGCCATCACGAGTCCGTGATAAGCCTCCACTCGAAGAGGATCTTTTTGTAAAATTTCTTCAAATCCTTTGGTTGCTGACTCAAAATCTCCAGAGTAGCTGTGAACTTGGGCTTTTAATAACGGCCATTCAAATTCGTCCGGCTCGAGCTCAATCAAACGGTCAATAACTTCAACTGCTTCTGGGAGCTTGCGTGCTTTGATTTTGATTTCCATCAGGGACCGTAGAGCCTCCATATCGGTGGGGTTTTCAGCTAGGTGCTGTTCAATTTGCTTCTCTTTTTCTTCATACGGAATATCTTCTGATGACGTTGCTGACGATTTCTCGGTGGACTCCACGGTGGGCGCCGCGACTGGGGCAGCAATTGCGGGTTTGTTGAAAGGGGTCCGCATGAAGAATAAGGCGGCGGCTGCCACGGCGACGGAAGTGATTTTAATGAGAGGTGAGGATAGAGGGGCTAGGGTTTGAAATGGAGAAGGTTTAGGATTTTGTTGTGGGTTGGATGAGGACGAGGATGAGGCTCTGATGGAGGAAAATTTAAACGATGACGATGAGGGTGTTGTTATGAAGGAGACGAAGGATATGGGTTTGGGGACTGAAGATGGACGGTGGCTATTGAAAGAGAGAGATAGAGGTTGGTGACGGCAGTGTGCTCTGGCAACGGACTCCATTGAGCTAATTTCTAAAACCCTGGATGGCAAATGATTAGGGGAAGGGGATAGAGGGAGAAGAGGAAGTTCAAAACCCTCGAGAGTACGCGTTCGTTTTATGCAATCTTATAGAACAGAAATACCCAAACGGCATCGTATTGCTTTAGAGTGCACCGAAAAGAATGGACTGAGCCCAATCTTATATGGATTAGTGTAAGGGGCTTCACCAGTACTCCTAAGTTGGCTACACCACTTTTCATACCTTCTTGTACAAGAACAAAAACTAGCCCAAGTTCAGGCTCATCAAAACCAACGGCATCATTCAGGGGTGTATTAAAGTCCGTCCAGCTTCTAAAATTTTAATGGTTTTTATGAGCCTGTACTCTTCAAGCATTCTTATATTTTTATTTTTAGAGAAATGTTAAATATTTTAAATTTTATATTAAATAATATTTTTAAAATAATTTATTAAATAAATATTATTAAATGATAAATAATATAAATCTTAAAATTATATATTACATTCAATATTTATTTAATATATTATTTTTTAAAATATAATTTAAAATACTTAACATTAATTTTTTATTCTGTTTCAGTCGGGCATCAATCCATGACCCATTTTGACATTTCGGACTTACAAACCCCAATTGCAAAGATCATCAATACGTTAACCATTTGCTTAAAATATAGCTTCAAAAAATTATACTGATTCTTGTTGGAAATTTAGTATTATTCCAATATTCAAACGAAATAAAAATCAACACAACCCATTCTAATGTTGGCCACCAGTCATTTCTCCTTTTGGTTGCGTAGGACCTCTCCCAAAAATGTCATGCAAGGTATATGAAAGAAGATACTGGGGTCAGTGGATGTTTTGTGGAATTTCTTGAGCTTCACAACTTAAAAGAAGATACTTTTGATGTTAATTACTTCAATGTTTGAATGTTGGTTGGTTTAGTGCAAAATTGGATAGTTTTCATATGACTCTCTAAGTGTGTAATTGTTTAATTTTTTTAGAAAATTTCCCTTTTATTAATTAAAGAAATGCTATTTAGACCATTTTGCCTTCAATTATATTTTAGGTATCTCTCAAAACACATTAGTAAGACACCACATGGTCAAAAAATATTTATTTAATTTTTTTTTAGAAAATTTTAATTTTTTATTATTTAATTTAATTTTATTATTTATTCTAAATTTTATTTAATAAATCAAATATTATTTTTATGTAAAAAGAAAAAATAGACAAAGAAGAACTCACTCACTCTCTCTTACCATTTCTCTCTATCTCTATGTATTCATCATCGAGTTTTCTCACACAATTTGTAAATCGATTTAAAACGCATGATATTTTAAAAAATAAAAGTGAAATAACTGATTGTGTAGTTAAAAAAAAATTAAAAATAAACTAAAAATTGATAAGTTTTTATTGTTTGTGTTTTGTTGTTGCGTTTTTATTATTAGTTTGTATTGTACTAGTTCAAATGTATAGATTTAGTATTAAGAATGTGAAAATATAATTAAAAAAATACTTGTAAAAAGCCATAAAGAGCAACACAAAAAAAAAAAAAAAAATGGTGGATTCAGGGCCAGAATTGCATGCCAACACTTGCTACATGCGTCGGGCTCGGAGCATCATGCACTAGCGCTTGCTGCATGTGCCAAACATGCTTTGGGCATTTATAAAAAATTAAAAAATAATTTTCACGTGGTGCCACGTGGCAATTATTTTTTATAAAATTAATTTTTTTGTCATTAATAAATAAATTTATTTTTATTTATTTATTAGTTATTTTTTTATATTGTATATATTATTTAATATTTTGTATTTTTTTAAAATTTTATGTAATATACTAATAACTAATAATTATTTTAGTATTTTTTTAGGTGTTACTGATATTATCATAGTGCATATTTCGACCATTCTATACTTGAGGGAATGTGAGAGAGTTCTAATAATAGTGTTGAGAGATATAGTGGGTTTCAAAATTGCACATGTTAATTTCAAAAAATATAAAATATGAAGTATTGTTGATAAGAGTTTGTCATATTCTTGGAGTTAATCAAGTGCAGTATAAAGTGACTATTAAGTTTGAGGTTTCTTCAAGTATTAAAAAGTTGAGACTTATTTTACTTAAAAATGATGATGACGTGATATTTTGGTTGAGCCTACAGAAGAAAAGTGCTACACCTCTATGTGTAACAGTAGATGTTTAAGCTCCTAAATATGAAAATAATGCAAAAACACCCGTGGAGTACAAAAAAAATTTCACTAATCAATTCACATCCGCAAGTGATAGCAACCAAGTGAGTAGTATAGCCCTAATAATTTCAACCCTTGTGTATGTTCAAAAACTCTCCAGAGGATTATCATTATTCTCCTCCAATGTTCAACGAACAACCAACTTATATATACTATGATAGTCAGATATTTTGAGATGTTGGTGTTGATCTTAGTTATGATATTGGTTATAATGCCAGTAATGACAATGGAAATGATGATATTACACATCTATACATTGTTATTTGTAATGGTCTACAAATATATGACTATTTTATGTCTATAAAAAGCACTAATCTTGAAAAAGAAATTCAATGGTCGACTTAACATAAGATAATTAATAAGCATATATGTAAATACATCGCAATCCCCGTTTTCGACCGTCTATTAAGGTACTTTATCCTTCAAATAAATAATTGAAAAATGCGATGTATCTATATTGACTTTTCCCTTTAATTCATAGAATCTATATCTTCGAAGATAATATGACATGGAAATACTCAGAGGTTTCATAATTTTTTCAATGACTTCGTCGGAGTTCTCATTCACGCTGGAATCATACATCGTAATTATTCCTTTAATAAGATTGACCTCTGTTGCAAACTAATATTTTTTTATTGATATTCAATGAAATATATACTTAAAAAAATTATTGTTGTATTATTTTGAACTTATTGTATTAATAACGATAAAAAGTTATTACTGTACTTTTACTACGTTATTGATCGAAGCCTACATTTTAGCACCAAGTAAATCCTCTTTTGTTCCTTGTGCATATGCCAACAATGTTGTGACCTATTAAACCTTATATCTTGAAATGTTGGACAATTGCTACATTTTTCTAAGGTACTCCTAAAAGAATATGACATTAAACTCGTTAAATTTAACCAATGATATTATAATGTAATGTGCACAATAGATGGGTAAAAAGTGCTCACAAAAAAATATGCATTTATAATTGTGCAATCATATGAGTGCATTTTGCGAAACGTATTTTGTCGTGTATGCAGAACCTTTAGATACTCATTTATATGTTACAAAATTGTGATAGTATGTATATAAATTTTGATATTGTTAAAAAATTCACATTAAAAAATATATAAAATAAAAGTCCTTACCGAATTATCAAGCCAGTGGATCAAGAGCTCGTTAAACCACTTCTTGTTAGCATTAAGCCAATGTAGAGCAATATACTGCTCTAGTCATTATAATTTATCCAATCATGAAGTTCATTAAGTTTTACTTTATTTATAATAAGTAGTTACATATGTATGTCAACTGTAGCTTCTTCTTCTAATTCTACAATTTTTTATTCACATTCTTTTAGAATATATTGATATAAGGATTGTTTTTAGCTTGTGCAACCTTATAAAAGTGCCCATACTTGCTCATCATTTCTGCAACAGCAGCGGGTATAATTTCTACACTTGTAAGGCTTTCAGCTATATGCTGCATGTCCGGCATGGGCTGATGTTGAGACTCAGTTGCATGAATATGAGTCTAAAATTCACTGGCTATGAATTCTCTCCCCTAAAATAAAACAATACTAATCAATATATTGACTTGTTAACATTGTACCGAATCAAATTCATGTACAAAATGTATTATAGTCTCATTTGCATCCTCAGAGATCCTGAATGACTTGAAATGTTGCATCATAAGACTCATTTGATGCAAGATCTCTTCTTTGTCTTTGTCCATCCTACTCATTAGCTCTGCTTTAAACTCTAAGCTAACCATATCAATCCTTGTAGTTAGCTCTGTTTTCATAAATTTTAAATTATCCCTCAGATCATCAATCTTCTTCTCTATAATATGATATTGCAATGACATACCCGGTTCAAGCTATAAATAAGTAATTATAATCAATTTTTACAATGCAATATTCATCAACTTATATAGTGAATCCAAGAAAAAAAAATTAAATTATTATACTGATAGTCCAGACACAAGCGGGACTTCAAATTGGTACTCACGCTGAACATTTATATCAACCATAAGATTGGTGAATCGGATATTCGAAATCACAACATGCTCCAACTTTAGAGTCATTCCCCATTCTTCTAATGGAATACGCAAGTTTGCCACCATATGACAGTTTGCATTTTTCTCATGTTTATGAGGCACCAAGTTCCTATGTACTTCCAAAACCTATATAAAATTTCAGATTTATTAATCATTAATAGGAAAAAAAATTCTCAATAAAATTTATATATATATATTTCGTTCTTTATAAAAACATACAAAATCTTCAGCTCTGTTGAAAACAATATTTTCAACATCTTTGTACAACAGCAGGCCCTTGTTGAACCAATTTAGAATGCGAGAAAAATGATCACTCTCTTTGCGCGCAAACACCGAGGCATATCTCATGATCGCCTTAAAGATCCATACTTAACATAATAAAAAAATAACAATCTCAAATAATAATAACACTTCTTATCTTTGTTAATGCAATATGAAAATAATAATTTTTTCTGCATCTCAATATAATAATGTTTTGATAATGAATCGAAAAGAATTACTTACTAGGAATGCTTGACCAAATACGTAGAGGTTATATGCTTCATTCTCTTGACTGCTTTTTTTTTTTTGACCTTTACAAAAATTTTAATTGGCAATATGCTTAAGTTATTGTAAAGCATACTCTATGCAATCGTGCCTTATGAGTAGGCATTAAACTCATCTAAATCATTCACAAGAAGTGTTGTCGGGGATCTAGTACACGTGAGTGTATGCAAGTGCTATTGTGTCTATTGCCTATTATGTATATCATATACGAATTTAAACGTTACAGAAGCGTGAAACACACAATAAATAAATATATTAATCACATTAATATATTAGAAAGGTTAAGAACCCACCTTAACGTATAACATTATACACGTATTTTTCTAGTGTTCGTATGGAGACTAACTCGCGGGCAGTTCTAGTCACCAACGCAGTGGGCTTGGTGAGCTAAAACAATAACCCTATATTCAGCACGAGATTAACTCTTAATTCTCAAAATGGGCGGGTGTGTGTTTATATCATTTTCTCCAAAAAGATAAGAAATAGAGAGTTTGAAGCAATCCAACATTATTTCAATTGGAAGCATAAAAAAAAATAAAATAATTTCATTTTTCATATTTTTTTTTTTCTTTCTTTCTTCTTCTTTCTCCATTTCTCATTCTTTTTTCTCTCGACCAAAGTTTGGCCAAACACTTCACACACACACATACAATTTCCTTTTTCTCTCTCTTTATATATATATAAAATAAAATATTAATAAAATATTAATAAAATATATTATATAATATAAATAATAATAATAATATATTATATAATATAATAAGTGATATATTTTCATTATTTAACCATTAAATAATCAAAATAAGAAATGACTATTTTGCCCCTCATGAATAATTACCAAGTCTACCTCTAGTGGGTCTTACCAAATCCCATACTTAGGTAAACTCAACTGAGGGTCCACAATATGCTACGTGTCATAATACAATTAGTAAATAACAATTATTAACTAATTGTTGTATTTAACACTTAAATAGAGACATGCACGCATTCTTGTGAGAGTGCTGAATATTGCTGGATTAAACAATTTAATCTGACACGTTATCCCAGTACATAATGAGTACACTCTATATTACAGGACTCCCTAGGTCCTACGTCCGATTCGTCAAATGAAACTATTCCATGATTCCGTGAGCAATGCCCTACGCATACGTCATGGATATACAAATCAGCGCGTTGAACCATGCAAGTTGAGGTTACAACGTAGACGTATAGTCCTTCCGTCATGATATCCTAGATGTGCGGGGATATAGATTATCACCGTTAAATCCCCAGTACTCATCTATGTCTTATCTCCAGACTTGTATCTCACTGAATAATATGTGCAAACTCATTTGCCATATTGTTCCACACTAGCGGACTATTTCCCATGATGATTACTTGTGGCCACAAGACTTTCTGAGATACAGTCTCAAAGCATCCAGATCTAACTTCATATGAGAGCTGACGGATCTCATATATGTACACACCCAACTATATAAGCATCGGACTATACCCAGCGATACCCAGCGGTCACACCATGAAAGGTATGTGACATACGTGGAACCAAAGTATGGTGGATCACTTATAAGCCCACCGTGGTACTCAGGTCAAAGGACCACGTATACTACTCAACTCAAGAGGACCCTCCATTGACGGCTTATATTGGGTGGCTATCGGAGGCCCTCGTGAGTCTGTCCCATATCCAGTCCTAACTGGATACCTATATGTCAATACGAGCTCCAAGCTCACGATCGGCTAGGAACGACCATCTATACCTTATAAGTACAACGTATGTTGATCTATATATTAAAGGTATCCACTGACACACCCGCATTGACAGAAATAGATCAGGGATAATTATTTGAGAACATACTTGCGTAACTAGCATTTTCTGGCACTCAATTACAACTCTTGCAACTATGCAGTTACTGGTATATTCCCAGGTCTATGTCCCATTACAGATAAGGTTTAAACTCTTGGATCTGCTGAGTATTATAACCAGCTAACACTTAACTTTGCTAACATTTATGATTTATATCTCTCAGCGTGGCTAACTATGAGCCATTATTTAAACTCTTTTAGATTTGATCCGCACTCCTTCAAATCTACAATGTTTGTAACGTTACATGCATAATACCATAAAATGGGTATTAGCTATTTAATGGGAATGTACACTTGTATAAATATACAAGTATATCTACATTCAGGGATAGCACGTAAACATCGACCCTAACAAGAAGAAGTACAAAATACTGCACTACTCTGTACTGATCACATGGCATTAATAATTTATGAAATAAATAAAATTGATGCATTTTCACAACATCTGTGTCATCATTAAACTTAACTATTTTTTTAACGACGGATCTAAATCCTTGTAGATCATCTTATTTCTACTCTAAAATATTTATCTTACAGTCAATTATCTAATTTTAATTTCAACTTACGTATTGAGGGATAATCCCCCATCTTTAAACCGATAATCAAATAAAACTCTAGACGGGAGAATCTAATTCTCTCTTGTCTATTTGGAACCATAATTCTTTATGTAAATTTTTGGTATGTAATTGTGTTAATAAAATCTCATGTACTAATATATCTAAGAATGTAATATTGTATACATCTCAAAATGGCCAAAACATATAGTTCTAAATAATTCAATCTGTCTTTTCGTCAATTTACTTTTTATTTATCAATAGGCCACATCTTGGAGTAAGTATTTTCTGCAATTATATAATTTTTTGAGACATTTTCCTTTCTTAAAAAAATTATTAGTAAATAACCAACCAATTACATAAGATTCAAAATATGCAAATTTTAATTAAATTTTTTTAATTAATTACGAAACAAATTCAAATAATTACTAAAATTTAAAATAACAAAATATGAAATAACTTAAATTTAATATATAAAATTAAAACTAATAAAATAATAAATATTAATAAAAAATTAAAATATTGACTAAAATTAAATAATTTAAGCATAATTTTATTATTTATAATTAAAAATTAAATAAACTAACTAAATAGAAAATTATTTTTTTAAAAAAATTGCCACATGGTGCATGAAAATGGCCAAAAAAGGCCGCACGTGTGAAAATAGCATTTACCGGACCGGCGTGTGCGTTATAATTTAGACGACTTTGTCAACTGAAATTGGCCATTTTTGACTATTTTCGATCACTTACACCCATTTGCAGCCTCATTTTTACCTTATTAATATTAAATCTAAACATTTCAACAACTATAATATAAAAGCAATACAAAAACACAAAAAAATCAAATTTAGAATAAAAACTCATCAATTTTTACCAATTTTTAGAATTTTCAACTTCACAATAGGTTAACTTACTTTTAATCTTCAAAATAATATGACTTTAAAGCCGATCTATAAATTTTGGGACAAAATATAGCAATGGTCGAATGAAAGGAAAAGAGAGTTTGAGTTTCGGGAAAATTTGCAAAAAGGGCAAAATGGACATATTTTTAATTTTTTGGATTATATATTATAAATTTTTTGAACGGGATCAAAATTTAATTAACATCTTTTTTTTGGGTCAAAAAAGAAAATTTCCCTTTTTTTTTAAGGAGAGAGTCGAGTTTTTTTTGAAGCATTTTTTTTTTCATTTAATGCACTTTTGTAATTGATGTCAACAATAACAGAGCCAGTGAAATGGTATACTGCCTGGAAACTCATTAACCTAGCAAATGGAGACTGAGCAGTACTCATCTCTACATTTAGCTTAACTATAAGATCATAATGCCACATACTCTTTTGGCTGTTTTAACACTAAAATTATTCTTGGAACATTAGGATATGGGCTCTTATAAAAAGAACTAGGTCTTTAAACATGGAATTTGATACATAAACACATATTCCTTTTCCCCAACTTCAACCTTCTCATTCGCTGCTTACATCATTCCCTTCACTCAGAAGAGCAAGCTCTTTTAAAATAGATCATTTATATGAGATCATTTACACCATAGAAGATAAAAGAATCCCAACCACTAAATTACCTATCCTTAACCCATATCAAGCTTTCTTAAAGCCCAGAACCTCATTCTCTTCCTCTGTTAAAGTTTGATCACCCTTAACAAACTAAAGCTAAAGAATATGTTCGAGCCACTCAGTTTAATCAACACTTCCTTCTTGTAACCACTATAGAACAAATGATCACCTTCAAGTTCCCAGATGAACTTGTTCATACATAGGTCCAAGATGATTTTTTTCACCTCTATTTTGAAGTAGTAAGACTTGCCTTGACCTTTTATGGATGAAAAGGCCTACCAATAGTTGTCAGAATTGTTTTGTTAGATACAAGGTTCTTTGAGGGTCAATATGCTTACATTAATATAGTATAAACCAAATTAAATGTTGGAACTATTCTTGTTACTTTATATCCAAACTTTATATGCCAGTTAAAAACCCACAACTCACTGCTGCTCTTAAAGCCCAAATCTAAATTATTGTTGATGTCCCTTATTCAAATACCTTTGTAGCCATATAAACTAGCAATTAAAACTATGCTCTAAACTTTAGTACTTCATATGCATCTGAAGATGGTCTTCTCATCTCTGTTGATTCAAAACAAGTGCCTACTTGTACATATATCCCACGACAATTGACACGTGATGAAATTATCAAAATCTTGCCTGAAAAGTGGGTTACAAATTATAAAGAAAATCACAGACAATCGAGGACACTTAAGCTAGTCCAATTTACAAACTATTCATTCTTTAAGCGAGAAAATGGACAAACAAAAATCAGCTTTGACCATAAAGAAGTCTCAAAACTACCTTTTTTTTCTACCTAGTTAATGCGTCAACCATACACAAAGCTAAAAAGAGAAAATCTTAATATCCAATATTTTGATGGAAAAGGTAAACCCATATATGCCTTTAAAAACCCAAAAATTGGTCATTGTTACTAGGATATTCCTTGTCAATGCCAGTACTGCCAAGAAGATCCATACACAGATTATGAGTTTTATTTACAAAGAAAAAACAACAACAAGAAGAAGAAGTCTTCCCAAAACTTTTGAAAGAAAGATACGATAGAGGAGATCCACAGGGAAATTTGACTATTATGTTTAATATTCATGCAAGCCTCCCACAATATTATCTCCTCCACCAACTTGTAAACCCCTTCCAAAAGCATAACCACCTTCAAAATTAAAGTTGCAGCCATATTACCAAAAAGCTCTTAAGATAATAAAAAAAAATTCACTAGTATAAGCTATCCCACAGATTGCTATTTTTAACCCTGTTGACTTTCCACCTCTCACCCCACAGGAGAATAAAGAAGAACAAATAAGACAAGCATGAAAAATCAGAAATCTTAATACCAGAAACCTGATAGTACTTTTGAACAGATATCCTCTGTAGAGGTTGTTCTCAACTGACAATCCCAAAATGCTATTGCCCAAAATAACTTTTGCACAGAATTGAGGCTTCCTAACAAAGAATTAAACAAAAATTAGATATTGGGTTCACTACCGCTCAAAATATGATTACTTCTTTAAAATAAAAAAAATCCAATCTTTACATGAAGAAATCAAGTCCCTGCTAATGCAAAATCTCCTATTCTACAATCAAGAGCAAGAAATAAAAAATCTTAAAATTTAGCTCCAAAGCCAAAAAATAATTTTGCACAGCCTTGAAACCCAATCAATACCTTACCTAAAACATCTTAACCACTCATAACATTTTCTAATCCAAACCAAATTTTTGGAGACTTTTCAAATCTAATCCCAAAATAAAATCTCTAGAAAGAAAAGCTAAAGAGAAAAGAGAAATCTATGGCCTATTCTAGTAGAGGAAAAGAAACCTTCCAAACCAAGCCGATTATCACAACGGTTATCTCCTCAAGTACTTATCTGTTGATGAATCAACCATGCCTTCTTTAAGAAGACAAACTCCTTGAGCCACTTAAATAGACAACTTAGAGAAGCGTCATTGGTTTACACTTGATGACCTAACACCCTCAAAATGGAAAGAAAGAATTTATGAATTCCAAGCTTGGTGTTACTAAGAATAAAAAACCTAGAGCCATTATCCCTGAGGCAATTTCTAAAGCAATTGTAAGATTTTAAGGAATCCTGAAACATTGGTACCATTAACTAGGGGACTACAGGTAGATCAAACTTCAAAAGTCAAATAACATTAATGATTTTCTTAATGTTATTTTTACTGAATTTGTTGGAGATGCAACCCATTTAGTTGACCAAGCTAGTGAAGAGTTCTTCAAACTCAAATGTTGTTCATTCAAACAAAAAGATTTGAAATTCCATTATAAAAAAAGTATCTCTCAAATACTACCAACTTAGAGTTAATGATCCAAATCTCAAACAAGTCTACCTTAATTCAATTCTAGAACTCCTAGGCCAAGAAGCCTATAGACACCTTGAAGCCAAAGGCCTCACTTTAGCCCAAGCCTCGTTCAGCCTAATCCACCAAGTTATTCTACAAGCTTTTGATAAATTATATGCTCGGCACAAATTCTTCAGGAAGTTTGATCACATAAGAAAGAAAATTCAAAAAGCTTGTGAAAGGTCAGATCTTTTAATCAAATGTCCCCAAGAATAACAATTCATATCATTGTTCCACCAACAAAAGAAAGCACTTCAAAAGGATCCATTTTTCAAAACCTAGGCTTAAGCCCAAATACAAAAAGAAGCGATTCTTAAAAAGAAAGTCATTTTTCTCTAGAAAACCTTATAGGTGCTATATTTACAAGAAAAATGGGCATTTTGCAAAATCTTGTCCTTACAAGGATAAGAAAAAGGTTTTCTTTCAAATTACAGTTGTTTCCCTATTTAATCCAAAGGATCATGATTTAGAGTTACTATTCTTTGAGTAGTCTAAACCAGATAAAGAGACCTTGTTTGAATTAGCCCATAATACTTTAAAAGATGAATCATTATCAGATTCTTCTTAGAACAAAATTCAACCAGTTTATTCCACCATTTTCTTTGCCCAAACAGTCCCTATGATTGAATTAAAAATCATTCCCACCAAATATGACAAACCTATGAAGGTTTCAGGTCTCCTTGATACTAGAGTTGCTACCTCTATCTTAAATCTAGACATTCTCCCAAAACCTTTCTGGAAACCCTACAACTAAACCTTTAAGGCTACCAATGATGAATTATTTACTATCAATATGCTAATTAAGAAAGTGTGTCTTGAATTTTTTTCCTGACATGGTCATTCCTTATAAGTTACTTGGCTTATAACTCCCTGAAAATGATGTTATTATTGGTTTTGATATTATCCATAAGTTGCTTAAGAAAAAGGTCATTCTAACGGCCAATGGTCTTAATTTCAAAGGCTACTTCATTCCTTGGACAAAGAACCCAATTAATTTACTATAGACCCACTTTGGCCAATCACAGAACACCTCATAGCCTAATCTGCAACTAATTCTCATTCAGAATTTCTCCTTAAATGTCCATACCCCTTATGGGAAAATCCTGAATTCTTTGTGTCCTTGCCATTTGAAAGAAATAAAAACATTAACCCTACTAAAGCCAGTCACCTCGGCATGAACCTTGAACACATGTCCTTAGCCATAACTGAGTTAGCCTAGCTGTTACATAAAAACTTGATTGAGCCTGCAATTTCTTAATGGGCTTGCTAAGCATTTTATGTAAATAAAAAGAATGAACAAATCCATTGTAAACTCAAACCAAAAGTAGGGCCCAGAACGCTAAAAAGATGGGGAAACTTGTTATTAATTACCAACTCTTAAACCATTTTCTCTAAGATGATAAATTCCCTTTACCAAACAAAGTCACCTTATTTTCAAATTTAGCAAGTGCCAACATATTCTCAAATTTTAATTTAAAAGCTGAATTTTGGCAATTAAGCATTAACCCAAAAGACAGATACAAAATTATTTTTTGTAGACCAGACCATCACTATCAATGGACTGTCATGCCATTTGGACTCAAAACTACCCCATCACTATTCCAAAAGGCCATGATAAAAATCTTTGAACCATTGTTGAACCATGCACTGATTACATTGATGATATATTATTGTTCTTTATAGATATAGACTCACATGCCAAACTTTTACACCAGTTTTGTCAACCACTATCCTAGTATGGAGTAATGCTTTCACAAAAAAATATGCAAGTGGGCCTAACAAAAGTAGACTTTATTGGAATGCACATTCAAAACGGCTGATATTCTTTTCAGCCCTACATTGCCACAAAACTCTAGAGATTCCATGATGAAAACCTGACAAAGTCACAATTACAACAATTGTTAGGAATAGTAAATTACATGGCAGACTTTATCAAAGACCTGTCACACTTAACTAAACCACTTTACCAAATGTTAAAGAAAAATCCTCTACCTTGGTCCAATATTCAGACACAAGCCATAAAAACCTTGAAAGCCCAAACACAAAACCTACATACTTTAAACATCTCATCCACAGAAAAAAAAAAAATCCTTCAGACTGTGCAAGTGATCACTACTAGGGAGCAATTCTCTTTAAAGAAAAAGAAGGGAAAAGACAAGTATATGGATATAAGAGTGGGAGCTTTAAAGAGTAAAAAATTCACTACCATTCAACTTTCAAAGAAATCCTTGATGTTAAAAAGTCATAGAAAAATTTGAATTTCATTTAGTGGGCTATCATTTCTTTGTTGAGCTTAATATGTTAGCATTCTTAAAGATGCTTAAATTGAAGCAAAAGAAGATTCTCCACAGCCAATTACTCACATGGCAATTGTGGTTTTTCTCTTACTCATTTGACGTTAAATACCTTAAGGGGACAAATAATATCCTTGCAGATTTTTTTCTCCCGAAACCCTATAAAAAAATCTAGACCACACACATAGCCTAAAATCAAAATAAATACCCAAAATTGTTTTCATTATGGCCTTTGTTACCAATCCCTTATTCCTCTTCATCCCTCCGAAATCATCCAACTTGTCCAAAAATATACCCTGCATAAACCAACACACTAGCTTATGATCCATTACCAGTCTAAAACCATCCAGACCCATGGCTTATCAACTCTTTGAGGATTAGGACTACATCTCACGTATCTTTTTTTCCATCTGCATTCATTTTTTCCTTTTAACAAATAGTCCCACAATGTTTTGTATTTCCTTTGGTACATACTGGATCAACATTCTATAGCGATGGAATTTCATCTTGACACAATGGTAAAATGGACACAAAAAATACAAAAAAAAGAGACCATTATAGGAAAATATTTTCAAATACTTTTATCCCATAAATTGGTGGTTCCATAAGTTCAAGTCCTTGTCTTCTCAATTTTTAAGATTTCCAGTACCAAGAAATAAGCTTAGAGCAATTCTAATTCTCCAGCACAAAGGGATAATTACAGCGGATAAAACCTTTCATTACTACCCAATAGTAAAAGACTATTATGTGTTTTCATTTTTCCTCAAACATGAACCATGAGAAAACCACCCTGTTAAAATTAGGAAATTGCAGTAGACACTTGCATAAATTAATGGAATCATTCCCCAATTTATTAAGCCAGAATACAAAGATAATGCTCTTTGGTAATAATATCCTCTCGAGTATTGCACGATTATTGAAGAGACCACAAGCAATATAATGACCGCCTTTCTTCCTTATCCTTTTAGACAATCCCAACACAATTCCCACATGACACAACACAAAACACACATTTCCCACACGACACAACTCAAAACACATATTTCCCACATGACACAACACAAAACACATATTTCTCACATGACACAACATAAAACACTAGCCTTGATGTATCATTATCTTTCCAAACATAGTGGCCTTGATCTATCCCTGTCTCTCCAAACACATTATAACCTTGTTCTTTTCTAAGATGCCCATAATCTATATATTGATAACTAAATTCAATTCCTAATTGAAAACTTCATTCATATTGAATTACCAGTCATAGACCTCATGGACCCTATATGTACCCAACCCACTTACGACCTATACTCAGCTAGACAAAGACTTTGAAGAATCATTTGATAGACAGGCTGCCAAATATACTGCCCTCCAAGTATAAAATGACTTAGACAATGACGGCACAATAAGTCTTTAATGCAAATCCACGTGAAAGAATATCCTTTCAAAAGCCAAATGTATAAGTCTTTTTAGACCTATGTGATAGATTCCTTCATGTGAAGAACTAAAAGAATCCTTATCCCAGCTCTAGTATACAACCTTTTCAGCCTTATGACATGATGTCATGTTATCTTTATGTCATGTTATATTTTCCAAATGTCAAAATTTTAATAAGGTGTAATCTTAAGTTTCAATAATTATTTGCAGCGTGTAATAGAGATAAGAGTCATATCTCTTAGAGTTTGTTGTAATTTGCTAGGCTCTCATATTATAAAAGGAGTTTCCCCTTTGTTGTAAGATCATCAAAAAATATGAAATAAAACTTTTCGTGTTCCCTTTAAGAATGATCTTTTAAAAATCACTCATATCTAGTTCTTGAAGTAAGTAGCCCATTTGAATAATGAACCAAAAATAATCTAATAGAAAACCAAAAAGTATGCTCTGTAGTTGCCTTTGCATGGGATCCTATGCATTAGAAATTTATTTCTTTTTAATTTGATCCTATGTTTCGATATTGTTTCTCATAAAAAAAAATTGCCTGTTATAACTGCAACCAAGTAGGAGACTGTTAATAAGTCAGCTTAAGTTGGCTAGAAAATAATAAAGAACATATGCTATGTTATACCAATCAATTAAAAGAAGAAATACTATAAAAGTATTTTAAACTCTCTTTTAATGAGGTCTTTTTTTAACAGGGAAAAGAAAATTTATTTACCAATCAAAAGTAATAGAGAAGTTGAAATTCCATTCAATCACGTAATAGGTTTATGTGAGATAGCCAATTGCCAATTTGTGAGCAATTTCATTATAAATTTTAGGAAGAAAGCAAATTTGAAAGCCATTCTTGCTTTAACATTATGTTTTATTATTGTTAGACATAATTATAAATAGGATTGATATCCCACAAAATATAACTCTAGATTTATCATGTCAAATTATCAAGATGTATGTTGTAAAATTTTTATCTAAAGAATCTATAAAAATTAGAATGCGAGGATCAGCAACCTTTAATGAGAATTAAGATTATAACGATATTTTACAATCAAACAAGCCATTGTTACTTTAACATTATGTTTTATTATTGTTAGACGTAATTATAAATAGGATTGATATCCCACAAAATACAACTCTAGATTTATCATGTCAAATTATCAAGATGTATGTTGTGAAAATATTATCTAAAGAATCTATAAAAACTAGAATGCGAGGATAAGCAACCTTTAATGAGAATTAAGATTATAGCGACATTTTACAATCAAATATATGTAATGCTTAATGGATTCTCTCTCTATGATGGAAAATAAATAAAAAGCTCAAAGAATAATGATTTAACCTTTGAGGACTGCAACCCTAAAAGAGGTCTTTATCTACTAGGTGAAACTATCATCTCATTAATTATAATTTAACTAGTCTTAAGTTTCTATACATAATAAACTTGTACCTAATAGATGTTTTTAGAGTCCAATAAAAGATAGTTAAAATATATCACTAATATTGGACTTAATTTTAAGATAGCTCATCATGTATAATTATTATTAATATATAATAGTGAATTTTAATTTTAGACGAAGAAAAAAAAAGGAAAGAAAAATTGCATAAATGTGTTTATTAAAATTTGATCAATGTCTGATGGTAATATAGTTGATTTAGATGGAGCAAAAATAATTGTAAGTAAAATAAATTTATAGTAGTCATATTTTTAAGAAATTGTTTGACGTTTACATTCTAATTAAGTTTTAATATTTTTATGGTCAATTAAATGAACATTTATCTTAATTGCCAAGTTATGAATCGACAAAAATTATAAGAGATCAAATATTTATTGATATAATAAGATATGACAATCATGAAATGCTTAAACCTATAGGCATGGTCCATTATCATTAGATGTCACAAAAAGAAATTCAAATAAAAGTTGGAAAATGATATAACAAAAGTTATTGTTTGAAGTCTAGCTATAATAATCTTCAAGGTAAATATTCGGTCTTGTAGAATCAATGCGATGAAATGCGTGCATTTATGCTATGATAATTTGATAATAATGAGATTAACTTATCTACTAATGATTAGATATGAAGATTTAACTTACATTAATTTAATTTACTATTAATTTATACTTATAAAATTATTTATAAATTATGAATTACTTCTGTAGGTTCAAGAAAGTTTTAGTGCGCCCCGTTGACACACAAATACGAATTAGAGGCTTAAGACTTGTCATAATTTTTTGGATTATAAAATTACAATGGATATTATTATAATAGACAATAAAGTGAAAACATTTGAAGTTAATGACATTAATCTTTTTTTTTTATAATGAAATTATTGAAATAGACTATAAATTTAATATATTAATTTATTTTTTTGTTAATTATTCATTAAAAATACTTTTAAAATATGAAAATAATTAAATATTATACATTAAAAATATTAAAAAGAAAAAAAAATGCTTATGGTCAATTTTTATTGACCTTTTCTGCGACGATTAACAAGCCATTGCAAAAGACCCCCATGATGTGCTTTTATCGTGATAAAAAGTTTATGTTGGCAATAATTGTGATAGTTAAATAGCCACCGCAAAAGTCATTTAGGATAATAAAATAGTAGTCTCAAAAAGTCTTTTTTTTTTTTTTCATAGTGTAATATTAACTCGAAACAAGATTTTTGGAAGGGTTACTTATGACTCAAAAAATATATATCAATCTAGTTTAATCTATCGATCTATCTCCATAATTAAGAATTAAAAAACCTATTATACATATATATATATATATATTGCTAAAAAAATAACTGTAGGTATTTAAACCCGTGGGATTTTGACCCGATCGAGGCAGGCAATCAAGTTAATTTGTAAAAAGAAATGAAATTGGGTTAGGTATATTTTTACCCAAATTATTTAGTTCAAAATCGAGTTATAATTATAAAACCCAACCCGACTTGAACCTGATATATATAAAATCTTACCATAAAATAATCCAGACTACTCAGTCGAAAATTAAGCAAATTAGTCTCTATGATTTGGAAAGGCCCCAAAATCTAGAAGCATTGTCCCAAAATATAGAAGCAAATCTCTATGATTTCAAATCTCACTTTGACAAATTTCACAAAGCCCTACAATTTAAGGTTTTCTTCCTCCTGAAATCCCTGCAAGTGAAGCTTTTTCTTCTCTATGGCCACTATCTTGTTTCAAATTAGAGATTGATGAGTGTTTGATAAACATCTGAATCTTTAATGGATTTGTAGATTAAATAAAGTTGGTTTGGTTGACTTTGATAGTGTAGTAATATTTTGTTGGCCGGTGCAAATTTGGCGAGTCATAGATATAACAAATCCAATTTGGTTGTGAAATTGGTGACTCATAGACGTAGCAAATCTAATTTGGTTGCAAATTTTCAGATATTTGTTTGTTCCTCTTCAAAAAATTTCGTTCCTATTGTAGTTCAACTCTAAAATTTAATTCTCATTTATGTTGTCAGACGAAAACATTTCGCTTAATGAGAATAAGAATTAAGAAGTAAACTGGCAACAGTAAACTTGTGTGCTAATTTAGTAGTTTATATATCAGCTTACTATAAAATTATATGATGAAAATAATTAAGAAGGATAAATTGAAATGGCAACTCTAATAACTAGTCATGCTTGAGAGTTTGGTCAGGCAAAAGTTTTATTTCACCTGTTCGCCTTCTTTAAATTATTATTTCATGTGGGTTGCAAATTGTGTCCCTTTTAAATGTAAAAATTATTGTAAAATATTTTCAATGTACTAATATTTTTTAATGTAACATCTATTAATGCTTCTTGAAATAATGGTGTCGTGTATGATGTATTTGTTCAATGAAATCTTTGTAATGAATGCTTTCATTTGCACAGTATATTGTTATGCTTAGTGATAGAGAATAAAAATTGATTGGTGAATTAGAAGATAATTTAAAATTATTTTATAAATTCATTTGTTTATTTTCAAGTACAATTATCCCACATCAAACATATTTATTTTTATCATGTTTATGAGATTAAGTTTTTCTTAAATGATAGATCTTCATCAAATTATGAGGAGATTAGAATATGGCCATAAGCATGATAAATATTTTAAAAAAAATATTAGAATGATTTTCATGATTTGTTAAGTATTATTGCATCCATATTAGATATACAGTATAAAATAAGATTAGTTAAATACTATTTTCTCATCCTTTATAACATTGATTCTTCTTATTATGTTAATCAAGTACGTATCCTTTGTGAAGATTTAGTGAAAGAGTACAATTAAAATTTTATTTAAATGAGAGTTCTTAAACATAACTTCTTCTATTTCTATAAAAAATGGGACATCCTTGTAATAAAAAAGTCCAACTTTTTTTTTTGTTATCAAGACTTTGTGAGAATAGATAATAATTTGAATGGTAAGACATAATTGGAAGTTTATTTAGATGAAAATGTGTTAATATTTATAAAGAGTTTCGATGTTTTAGGTTGTTGGAAAGTAAATTCATGCAAATACTTTATACTGGCTTGTATAATTAGAGACATTTTGACAATTTTAATTATCACAATTACTTCTGAACCAGCATTTAGTATTAGTGGTAGAATTCTTACTATATATTATAATAGCCTTCATCCAATTACAATTGAAGTTTTGATGTGCTGTCAAAGTTGGCTACATGATTAATTAAAAAGTATAAATTTTTTTAAATTATATTTTATTTATTTATTGTTATTTTCATTATTATTACTTTGTTATTTATCTTTAAAAAAAATTAATTAGCTACTTGTTTTAAAATGAGAATTTATTAGCTGATAATGAAAAGGAAGATTAAAAGGAAGATGAAGAACAAGAATTGAATATTTTTATAGATATTAATTTCTTATATTAAAATATGTTTAATATTATTGATTACAATCTTTTTAATTTTTTAAGATGTAGGGTTATGAAGAAACTTGAAAAAAGATGTTTGATATATACTGTAAAAAATTTATGTCTTTTTATTCTACATATATATATTTGTCAAATATATATTTTAGTGTTTTTACATTGATATAATTAATAAATTTTTATACATACTTAATTTGTTTCCGCTTTTTTGGACAATAATTAATGATATTTGATAAATGACATTAAGTTGTTTTATTTAAGTTATTTATATGTGTTAGATTTAATTATAATATGATTAATATTTAAAAAAAATTTAAAAATAATTATTGACAAAATAAGTTTAACCAAAAAAATTTAATCCAACAATAAAATTCAACAAGAAAATTTGGGTAACTAATCACGTTAGTTTTACTCAATCTAATTGAATATAACTCAATCCATATCCATTTGTAAAATTTGGGCAGTGAGGTGGGTTGAGACTAACCCAACCCATGTGGGTATGAGTTTGAGTCAGCTAAAATTAAACCCAACCCAACCCAATTGCCAGATTATAAAATTAGAATCTCTCCATGGAGGTCAAAGTTGAAGTAATTGAATTAAACCTAGCATTTTGAATATAGCACAATTGTAAAGAAACAAAATTATATAGGCTATTCTTTCACCAGATAGATTCCAACAGAGATTTCAATTAACATAACTGTTAATATCACTCCCTCAAAGTTTAGATCAAACCAAAAAGCTCGGGATGGTGACAAGTGATCACAACACTTCCTATGGTCCCGATGGATATCTATCCCTCCCCCACCTTCATTTATTACAAACAAGATCGCTGATAGTACAAAGCAAAGAAGCAAAACCACTTGCAGAGAAGAGATATGATAGCAATAACAAAACAACCATTATACGTCGGGTAGTCTGAGGCATAATATGAATGGAAATAAGTTTTAGAAAGAACAGAACAGGCGCGCGCAGGGACAATGGAGCAAAGAGGGCGGTGCCACGTGTAGGCAACGTGCCATGACTTCATGCGACAATTTTCCCACATGCCGTCACGCTTCCCAACTTCTGCATCATGAATCTTTTATTTATTTATTTATTAAATTAAATTAATTCTTAGGATAGGACTCCAACTTATACGGCGTCGTTTGTCTCGCCTTCGTCAGTCGCCCTTTTTTTTTTTTTTTTTTAACTTCGTTACGCTACTCTTAAAGCTGTGCCTCTACTGCTGAGCAAGAGGGTGGGCCGGGAATTTTAAAGATTTTTTAGATACCTAGGAACACGAGCTAAAATATTACATTTACCCCCGAGTTGATATGGATAATATTACAGAAAAAAAACCGAGCAGGACTCAGTAGGCAGCTGCTAAAACGCTAAGCCAAGTCTAAAACCACTTTGTTTTGATTGAACTGGCTTGTTATTGACATCTATTCTTTGTTATCTCCAATGGTAGAATTTGAAAGCAAGTTTCGGATTCTTTCTTTTGTCTCCATTAACGTAGCTCTCTCTGCTCTTTTGCTCGTGTAAGCCTCAAAGAACTCCTTGTTCTCTTTCTCCAATTCTTTCCACACTGTAAAACAATGAAATGAATTCGATTAGCGTATGCATAATTATGTATACATGTATGTATATGTACTGTGTACAAATGGTATTGAAGGTGGTGGGGTGTTTTTGACGAAAGAGGCAGCTCATATGAAATTACCCGTGGATGTGATAACCGGTTCGATATTTGCATGTTTGGAGAGAGCTTCCATGCACTCCTCTTTGCTCATGTTGAATATCAGGCACTCTTCTATTAGATGATGCACCTGCACATCACATAATCGATCATCGTACATATCATCGTCATCAAGAACAACAACAAATCATCAATCCAGAACAGTAATCACAGAAAATGATGTACTATAATCACCAGTATGTATGAAACTAGTATAATTTTGTAGAGATATAGTTGTATATATTACCAAACTTACCATATGAATATATGAAGCAGAAGAGTCTCCCTCTCCCATGATGTTATGAGATCTCTATATAAATAATCTTCAATTAAAATTGACACCCTTATATGATCATCTATAAAAGAGTAATTAACAAGGGGTAGAAGATCCTAGAATTCTAGAAAAGAAGAGAGAAGTACTGGGAAAGTAGACGAAAAGGCGAGAAAAATGAAAATGAAGGGTATAGTGAAGAAGGAAGAATCAACTAGATCAAGAAAGCCAAAAATGTTTTTGAATATACAAAGACTCTGGGTGCTTGAGTATTAGTAGTCGGTTAAAAAATTATTGATGGGTATATAATTAATTTAATCGATTCTCATTCCATGATGTTATAGTGTTGTGGGGTCCAAATTCCCACGTGGGAGAAGGCTTACGATTGGTGGAGAGGAGATTAGAGGAGATTTTGTAAGCAGCCCCTTGTTTGTCGCTTACGTGTCACACTCCCACGTGACACGTGGGGTCCGCTTACCTTCCGTTTTAAGTTTAACGAGAGCAGAAACACAGCACGGTGCCCCCTGCTTTCTCCACACTCCTGTGCAGCTACACCGGGGCCCACATTCTCGGCCCACGGTTAAATTAACGGCCCCTGAAACTGCCGTAAAGTCCCCGACTTCCCTTTGCGTCTACTGTTAGGCTCCTCTGTTGCCAATCAAATATTCCCACGTCGGCAGAAAGACAAAGAAGAATATTAGTCAAATTGCTATGCAAATTCGATTTTAATATTTGTCAAAGTGCTTCCTAAGTATGAGACGTTCGTGGTAAATCTCATAAGGGAATTTTGAAAGATGTCAAATTTGACTAAGAAATTCAAAATAGGTATTTATGAAATGATTTCAATCTGCATAGTTTTCTATCGCATCACAAGTCTTAATCTAAGAGACATGATATATTTGCATTGAATAATTGATTCCGAATATAATCAATGTAAAATTATATATTACAAATATAATTTCACAAATTACTAAAAGAAATGTCTAAACAACATTAATATTGGGATCTTATTGTAGTACCAACTTTCATATAACATACTTTTTTATTTAGTGTGCTTAAAAAATAAAAAATTATTTAAAAATAATTATTATTTTAAAGGTCATAATATTTTATAGTTAAAAATTATTTAACTAATTTATATTAGCTAATAAAATAATAATTAAATAAAATTATTCTTATAAATAATTAAATCAATGACTAAAATAGTGGATGAAATATATAATTTTCTACACCTTGTAGTGCAAAAATGCAAGAAGGGTTGCGTGTCCTCCTTGTGCTACGGACTTAATTTTGAATTCGTGCAACTTTAAACACTTCTAAATGCTAAGCAACCTAAAAATTAACACATTAAAAAAGAGATGAAAAAGATGAATACAAAATGTTTGAGAGAATGCTCTTATATTATTAACAAAGAGAATTACAAACTAAAAGGTATACTACTCCAAATAAGAGCTCACTTATTTATAGTAAAAACAATTTATAATAGACGGTTAGGGTTGAAAACATCCAACGGTCTATAATGAAAGTCACCCACCATAAGTAATATTTTAAAAGAATATTCATATTCTAAAATTCTCTACCAACTACTACATACAAGTAGACTTAGCCTATACATACATTAATCTCAAATGGGCCTTTTTAGATAATTTGGTCCATGAAATGTTCAAACGGCCCAAATAACCTTCAAGAGTCATGGCGGGTACCAAATGTTTGATGAAATGCTTGTGAACATTTAAGATGTGACATTCTTTCCCACCAAATTCATGTGATGCCCTCGTCGCGTTTTCGTTGAAACTCATGCACCTTGTCTTCAAATTGCCATAGTGCATTTTCGGGTTCCCAGCTTGCTGTATTAGAAATATTCCAAAAGAATATTCATATTTTAGAATTCTCTACCAACTATTACATACAAGTGGGCTTGACCCATACATACATTAATCTCAAATAAACCTTCTAGATAATGTGGTCTATGAAATGCTCAAATGGCTCAAGTAGCCTTCAAGAGTCTTGGCGCGTACCAAATGCTTGATGAAATGCCTGCAAATATTTGGGATGTGACATTTTTTCCTACCAAATTTACGTGACGCCCTCGTCGCGTCTTTGCTGGAACTCCCACACCTTGTCTTCAAATTGCTATAGTGCATTTTTGGGTTCCCAGCTTGCTTCACTATTGGGCAACCCCTTCCACTTGACGAAATATTCACAACTCAGATGATAGTTTTTATTTTGTACTGTCTTTACATCAAAGGTAAGTTTTGTCTCCTTGTGATAAGATGTGAAAACTCCCAAAAGTCCCGAGATTGTGGCCTATACTCCTTGTCTTCCGTATCTCTATGATATGACTTCAAACAACTTGCATGAAACATTGGATGTAGCCTTAGTTTTGAAGGTAAGTTTACCTTGTACGAGACTTTGCCAACTCTTTTGGCAAATGGAAATAACCCCTCATATTTTCGAACAAGACCTTTATAAAATGGGCGGGTAAACCTGTGATATGTCAGAAATATCTTTACCATCACCAAGTCTCCCACATTGAACTCAACATGCCTCCGCTTGTCATCTGCCCATTTCTTCATTCCCTTCGGTACCTTGTCGAGATACATACGCACCAAGTCTAACTGCTCATGCCAGGACTTTGCAGCTTTGTACACTTCGGGACTCATCCTCATATCATTAGATACGAGCGCATACGGTGTAAGAGGCTACTGGTCAGTTGTTAACTCAAATGGGTTTCGGTTTATCGACTCGCTCCACTGCAAATTGTATGAGAATTGAGCAATGTCAAGTAACTTAGCCTAATCTTGCTGATTTGCGATCACAAAGTACCACAAGGACAACTCTGAAAGTGCATTCACCCGTTCGATTTGCCCATTCGTTTGCGGGTGAAAACTGGTAGAAAAGTGAAGCTTTGATTCTATGAGATTGAACAGCTCTGTCCAAAATCTTCCCGTAAACCTTATATCACGATCGCTTACGATCTCTTTCGCGCTATACTCCTTAGGTGCCGGTATAAAAGTTATATACTTGGAGAATCGGTTTACCACCACAATGAATAAATTTGTCCTTATAAATAATAAAATCAATGACTAAAATAATGGATGAAGTCCAAAATTTCATGCATCCTCCTTATAGTGTGAAAATGGGTGTGAAAATGGCGCATATCCTTCTTATGCTACAAGGCAAGGCACTAAAAGGGGCCAGCGCCTTCCTCGCGTAAAGAGGCAGGGCATAAAGAGAGGGCACACACCTCTCCTTGGGCACGAGGCATAGAGTCAGGAGGGGCCGCATGCTCTCCTCGAACCACGAGGCAAAGCTTGTGCCCCTACCATTGAAACTAGCTCTCAACCTTCTTTTTTAATGTATTTTGTTGGATTTTATAATTTTTTACTATTTTCTTGTCATTTTTAATCAAATTTATCTAACTTCAACCTATAATATTTCAAATATACTCATTTAAAACTAATTTTAAGTGTGTTTTATATCAAAATTTAAATGACTTATAGGAAAAAGATGTAAAAATGTTTTAGGAATAAAATGGTTCGAAAATTAGATATTTAACTAATAAATTTTATAAAAGTGCTGAGAGGTTAAAATAAATTGTTTCTTTAAAAAAAGTCATTTTCAAATTTTTTTTCTTGAAAATACAATAAAATATAATGAAAACATTTCTAGAAGCGTTTTTTTTTATTATCTGATTTTTTTAAATATATATTATAATTATATTATTTTAAATTAAAATTGAAAGATAATAAAGAAACTAATTTTGACTCATTATCTCCTTAATCCCACTATTTCAGCTTATCTTTATATTCCATGAAATTCTCCATTTGAGTGCTAAGTGGTTAATGAGATAAAAGATTGTTGACTTCTCTATAAGATGGAAGAGGAAACACGATAGAAAAAAAATAATTAAGGTTCTCGTTTAAGTTAAAATTTACTTAAGTTTTTTTAAAAAATTATTCTTTAATTTTTTTTTAATAATCACAAATTTCTACTAATCAATAACTTTAAATGATTAGGTAAAAACAAGATCCAAATCTAAAAAAGTAACACTTAGATCTCTGGTCAAACAATAGCCTGTGTAGCTCCATCTTTGCGTTAGATTTTTTTTATTACCATGTGGTTATAAAAGGTAGACCTTGGCTAAATGCTTGGACTTTTATCTTAGTATCATACTTTTATATTTGATTCAACTCAACAATAAATTGTTAAAATTACAACATCAAATTATAACACTAAATTAAATTAAATTAATTACAACATCAAATTTAAGATTAAGCCTAAATATTTACAAGCCCAATTTTTAAAGTTTCTAAATTAGGTAAGATATTTTAAGTTAATAATTAAGGAGATAAGTATTATAAACTTGTGTGGTTAATAAATTTTTATATTATTTTATTTGTGTGATTTTGGTTTATTGAAACTAAGTATAAATACCCCCTCCCTCGTTTAGTTTTGCAAGTAAGTAAATTAAGAATAAAGAGTTGATCAAGTATTTGATTAATTGTTTAGAGTTTAGTGTGTTAGAGAGTTGAGCAAATAATAAGCTCAACAAAGAGTGTGTGAGTATTGTGTTGTAAGTGTGAGAGAGTGAGAATTTCTCAAATTTGTAAGTTTTGAGTTTGTTGTATTAATAAAAGTGTTTCATTTGTGCTCTATTATTCTCTACAATTGGTATCAGAGCGGGACTGTCTGGAACTGCTCAAGTTATAGGATTTCTAAGAATTCTGAGTATGCTCTGTGGTTGCAGCTTTGACTGATCTTCCACATCAGAAAGGACTTCTAAAAATTGTGAGTGAGTGAACTTCTGCGGGTTGTGAGTAGTCTGTGACTCTGCAAGTTTGTTGACAAAACTTGTTTGGTATTACTGAGGTACTGCCAACACGATGAGTGACCTTCAAGTCGTTGGAGGAATCAAGAAGCTTAACAACCAAAATTACAATACATGAGCGACGTTAATAGAGTTTTACCTTCAAGACCAAGATCTTTGGGAGGTCGTTGGTGGGAATGAAGTGAAGCAGCCAGCAGACGAAGCAACTTTAAAGAAGTGGAAGGTAAAAACTAGTAAGGCTATGTTCGCCATTAAGATCACAGTTGAAGAAGAAATGTTAGAGCACATAAAGAAGGCCAAGACGCCAAATGAAGCATGGGACACTTTCGCATCACTCTTTTTAAAGAAAAACAACATGCGACTACAGCTTCTAGAAAATGAACTGTTGTCAATTGCATAACGCAATATGACGATCAACCAATACTTCATAAAGGTAAAGTCCTTGTGTCGTGAAATATCTGAGTTAGATCTTGCCGCTGTTATTGCTGAAACTAGGATTAAAAGAATTATCATCCATGGTTTGAGGCCCCAGTATAGAAGTTTTGTTACTGCTGTACAAGACTGGCCAACCAGCCATCTCTCATTGAATTTGAAAATTTGCTTGTTGATCAAGAAGCGATTGCCAAGCAAATGGGTGAGATTTCTTTAAAAGGCGATGAAGAAGCACTCTACATCGACAAAAGGAAAGGTTGATTTAAACGATGTATTGGTGGAGAATCTAAAAGAGATGATGACAAGATAAAGAGTTATCACCAAGAAGGTAGCTCACAGACAGGGGGAGTATGGAGGGCTTGCGGCAATGGTAGTCAGTCTAACCAAAAGAAAAAGTTTGAAGGAAAATGCTACAATTGTGAAAAAATATGACACATGGCAAAAGATTATTGGTTTAAGAAAAGGTCTGCTGAGGGTAATACTGCTACATCAAACTCAGAAAGAAAAAGTGAAGATGAGTGAGATGCTGAAGCGTCTGTCGCTATAGAGGAAGAAGACCTATCACTCTTAGTGATAATGCCTGGACAGATTGACTATGAAAATGATTGGATCGTCGACTCAGGATGTTCAAATTCATATGACTAGTGACGAAGAAAAGTTGCAAGATATGACTAAGTATAAAGGAAGTCGCGTAGTGGTGACAGCCAACAACTCAAGATTGCCTATAGCTCACATCGGTAACACAGTTTTTGCAGCTCGTTATAGTCCTAATAAGGTAACACTTCAAGATGTCTATCATATCCCCGGCATGAAAAAGAATCTATTGTCAGTATCACAGTTAACATATTCTGGACATTATGTCTTGTTCAGTCCACAAGATGTTAAGGTGTACCAAGATTTAAAAATCACAGGAACACCAACAATGGAAGGACGACGACTAGAGTTAGTCTATGTACTATCAGCAGAGTCAGCTTATGTAGACAAGACTCGAAAAAATAAGATAGTAGATTTGTGGTATGCACGATTGGGACATGTAAGTTATCATAAGCTAAAAGTGATGATGAACAAGGAAATGCTTAAGGGTCTACCTCAACTTAATGTGAGAGTGGATACAGTATGTGCGCGGGATGTCAGTATGGCAATGCACATCAACTACTATATGAGGAGTCAAAGTTTAGAGCTAAGGAGCCATTGGAGTTGGTTCACTCTGATGTGTATGGACCTATCAAGCAGCTATCAATTAGTGGTATACGATACATGGTGACATTTATTGATGACTTCTTGAGTTATGTATGAGTTTTCTTTATAAAGAAAAAATCAGATACTTTTTTGAAGTTCAAGAAATTTAAAGAAACAACTGAAGGAGAAGTCGAAAAGAAGATTCATTGTCTCCGCACAGATAATGGAGGAGAATATACCTCTGATGAGTTCTCACAATATCTTTGAGAAAATAAGATACGACATCAGTTCACATGTGCCAACACGCCACAACAAAATAGTGTTGCAGAAAGAAAGAATCGGCATCTTGCAGAGATTTGTAAAAGTATGTTGCACGCAAAAAATGTACCAAGAATATTTTAGGCCGAAGGAATAAAGACTGCAGCCCACGTGATTAATAGGCTTCCTCAACCAAAGTTAGGGTTCATATCACCCTTTGAGAAGTTGGGGGATATGAAACCTACAGTGAGTCATTTTTGAGTATTTGGTTGTATATGCTATGGTTTGTGCCAAATCACCTGAGAAATAAATTTGATAAAAAGGCAATCAGGTGTATCTTTGTTGGATATGATAACCAGTGCAAAGGATGGAAATATTGTGACCCTACTAGTGGGCGATGCTATACATCAAGGAATGTGATGTTTGATGAAGCATCTTCATGGTGGTCGCCACAAAAAGAGGAGCTTCCAGATTCAAAAGAAATAGAAGAACGACTACAACAAAAGATAGATGAACAAATTGTTGAAATTTGACCAAGTCAAGAAGACCTTGATAATGGAAGCAGTGATGACAACACTGAGCAAGAGACAACTCAAAGTCTTTGGCAAATTGGCATCTATCAACAACCAACAACGGATGCCAAATATGAAGGAGCAGAACTTGTAACCCCTCAATCTCATCCTCAAAGGTCAATAAGAATACGAAAGCCTAATCCTAAATATGCTAATGCGGCTATGGCGAAAGAGAAAAATATTAAGAAACCTGAGACTTTGAAGAAGCATCACAGAGCTCTGAATGGATTAAAGCTATGGAAGAAGAAATCATAGCGTTGGAGCAAAATCAAACTTGGGATTTAGTGCCAAAGCCAAAGGATGTGAAACCTATATCTTATAAGTGGGGTGTATAAGATCAAAAGACGTCCTGATGGATCGGTGGAGAGGTATAAAGCTCGGTTGGTAGCTCGAGGATTTTCTTAACAGTATGGACTAAACTATGATGAAATGTTTAGTCCAGTAGCCAAGATCACCACAGTACGAGTTCTACTTGCATTGGCAGCTAGCAAAGGTTGGATATTGTAGAAAATGGATGTAAAGAATGCTTTTCTACATGGAGAGTTAGATCGGGAGATCTACATGATTCAACTAATTAGATTTGAAAGAAAATTTCATCCTGATTATGTGTGTAAATTGAGAAAGGCATTGTATGGATTAAAGCAAGCTCCAAGGGCGTGGTATGGTAAAATTGGAGAATTTCTAACACATGGTGGTTACTCTGTAGCACCAGCTGATTCAAGCTTGTTCGTCAAAGCTAATGGAAAGAAACTTGCAATTGTGTTGGTATATGTGGATGACTTAATTATCACTGAAGATGATGAAGAAGAGATTTGTCGAACAAGAGAGAATTTGGCAGTTCATTTCCAGATGAAAGAGCTTGGACAACTTAAACATTTCCTTGGGCTCGAAGTCACTTAGACAGTAGAAGGAATTTTTCTAAGACAACAAAAATATGCCAAAGATTTGTTGCAGAAGTTTGGGATGCTAGAGTGCAAGCCTATCTCAACACCGCTAGAAGCCAATGCTAAGTTGTGCGGCCATGAAGGAAAGGATTTAGAATATGGAACTATGTATTGACAACTGGTAGGAAGTCTCATCTATTTGACATTGACTCGACCAGACATTTCTTATGCAGTTGGAGTAATAAGTCGATACATGCAAAATCCTAAGAAACTTCACTTAAAAGCAGCTCAACGAATATTGAGATATGTGAGAGGCACAATTGACTATGGTCTCTTCTATAAGAAAGACCAAGATCATAAAATAGTTGGCTATTGTGATGCTGACTATGTTGGAGATCATGACACATAACGTTTGACCACTGGGTATTTTTTCAAGATTGGTTCAGGAACAGTCTCTTGGTGTAGTAAAATGCAGCCGACTGTATCATTGTCAACTACTGAAGCTGAGTACAGAGTAGCAGTAATGGCAGCTCAAGAAAGTACATGGTTGATGCAATTGATGAAGGATTTACATCAGCCAAGAGATTATAAAGTTTCAATATATTGTGATAATCGGTCAGCAATTTGTTTGGCAGAAAATCCAGTTTTTCATGCAAGAACAAAGCATGTGGAGGTGCATTATCACTTTATCCGGGAGAAAGTTCTGCAAGAAGAAATTGAGTTGCTGTATGTTAAGACCGAAGATCAAGTGGCTGATTTGTTCACAAAAGGCTTGAGTGTTGATAAGTTCAAAAAGTTTCGAAGATAACTCAACATGGTTAGAAGAATGGAAGTTGGTGTTGAGGGGGAGTGTTAAAATTACAACACCAAATTACAACACCAAATTAAATTAAATTAATTACAACATCAAGCCAAAGATTAAGCCCAATTCTTGAAGTTTCTAGATTAAGTAAGATATTTTAAGTTAATAATTAAGGAGATAAGAATTATAAACTTGTGTGATTAATAAATTTTTACATTATTTTATTTGTGTGATTTTGGTTTGTTGAAACTAAGTATAAATACCCCCTTCCATCATTTAGTTTTGCAAGTAAGCAAATTAAGAATAAAGAGTTGATCAAGTATTTGATCAATTGTTTAGAGTTTAGTGTGTTAGAGAGTTGAACAAATAATAAGCTCAACAAAGAGTGTATGAGTGTTGTGTTGTAAGTGTGAGAGAGTGAGAATTTCTAAAATTTATAAGTTTTGAGTTTGTTGTATTAATAAAAATTTTCCATTTGTGCTCTATTATTCTCTACATAAATCTTGTCATGAAATCTCTAAGATTCTCCTAGTTCATTTGCTTATTAAGAGAGAATGATGAGGAAGTTTGTTTAGGGTTCCTTATCTTCCTCATGTATTGCATAAACTCACTTAACTTTGTAAAATTATGGATAAAGCTGTTTAAAGGCAGTTTCTAAACCACACCCTATTAAACTAGAAGGAAGGGATCCACACAACAAGGCACCATGATGCTCATAAAAGCTTAACTTCTGTTTGAAAGCAAACAAATGGTTACAATGCTCAGAAATGAGTTCTTCCAAGTTCTTGAGCCATTAGCTTTGTCTTATTTTCTAACTCTTATTGCTTGCATCTTCTGGCTTTTTAGGCCAGCAGTAAGTCTAACTTTAAGATTCTTATACTCTTTCTTGCTATCTTTTAGCTACTTTAGGATCTTATTCAATAATATATCGAACTTCTGTGGATTCTTCGTTTCTAAATGTGATCATGTGTTTTTTCTATAATCTTATTAGCATGATCTATTGGATAATCTTTAATTTCTCTTCTGTTATCTGTTGGGTATTATATAATAAAGTGAGCTTACATATATCAATTAATTGTACATTATTGACTATTTAATTTGTTGCCCATTAAAAGTGATCAAATAAAGTTTATTTATTATTGAACTTTTAGGGCATTATGTATGGCATGAGCTTTAATGTGTAGAGACCCAATTATTTTATTTATTTTATGATGGACCAAAATAAAATAAAATACTATAAATAATAGGTTGAGGTCCTCAGTTTAAACCCTAACGTATTATTCATTCACATTCCATTAGTGAGTGACAATAACTTTTCTCTCATAAAAAAAGGTTTAGACGTGAAAGGCATTAACTCTAATTTTTTCTGCGTCTCCATGAATTCAGGTACGCTTCCAATTTTATTTTTCTTGATGATTTAATATGAGATTCTGGCTATGATGATTCTTTCACCAATTAAAATTTTTTATCCAATAAATAGTATCAGAGCCACCTCATATTGAATCATTGAGAAATATATTTTTTAATATATGCAAATTATCCTTGCGGCTTTCAATCTATATGTGATGAATTGAATAATTGAATGAACTGTTGGTGCGAAATTGCATGACGCCAGTTGAATATTACACTAATATTTTATCAATTGACGTAGAATATATATAAAGTTGTTTAAATCTATTTGCAGTAAGATTAATTCAAAACGCAAGTACAAAATTGCACAGAATTGCATGATTGCATATATTATATACATATATGCTGAATAACAATTGAATGCTTGATGAGTAGAGGGTGATAGCCGAATTGGTAGCTCCTCTTATGATACTCACCCGGTCATAAATTTGAATTCGCATATTGCGATTTATAGGTGTGTGTGTTATACACTAAAAAAAAAAATAATTGAATGCTTGATATAAATAAATATATTATATTTTTCATTACGCATTCCAATGCCATATATTCAAAAGCAATCAATATATTCCATTTTACTTTTTTTTTGAAATATTAAAAAAAAGGTGGGATGGATTTAAATATATTACATCAAGATATCTATCAATCAATTGCATGATCTTTTCATGATATGCATGCGTGTATTATATTTACATTCATTACAGTATATATATTGGTTTGAATTTGTTTGAATTAATGACACAGAATATATTGATTCAAACATACAGTAAATATCTCTTTCATAATATTTAAATCAACCATTTATTTATTTATTTATTATTTCTTTTTGTATTATGCATTTAACTAATTAAATTAATATAGAATTCAATTATAGTTTTTTTTTATTAATTTGAATACATAAATAAAATTTTTTTAATAAAAAAAAGGAAAGAAAAAGGGAATAGAAATTTAAATTTTATTTAAAGTCAAATTGATAATGCCAAATTTAATGGGATTCCTTTTTAATTGTGGTGCATGTTAAATAGTTAGTGTCCATAAATTTTGAGAGTTTATCAAGTTAATTTTATATGGCCCATAAAGATTTTATAGAGCTTAAATTTTTTATACCCAACATACTAGCCAAATTAAGTGAATTAAGATGGACCTGGGCCCATTTTAGGTTTTGGTTATTGGATAAAATTTATGATTTGGATAATTAGAAAATGTTAAGCTTGACTTGACCCAACCACTTCTATCCCTACCTATTTCGGTCCCGTCCTAATTTTGATATGATTTGATTGTTGACGGTTGACTTTGACCATTTTATTATTATTTTTTCCTTTTCCTATAAACTAATATTCAATATTTTAAAATAAATTAAATTGAATTAAAATACCACCAAAGTGACATCTTTTATACATATTTATTTATTTTAAAATATGTGGGTATTATTAAAGTAATTAAATAATTGTGTTTAAATTTATGCAAAAAATAATCGGCATAAAGGAAGATTATTTTTTGGCCAAATAATAGACACATATGACAGTAAATATATGATAAACTTTGGTATTTGCTATGCATATAATATGTCGGTCCAAAGAAAGGCATATTATTGGCATGATTTATTATCAATATTTATTGTCCAAATTTTTAGAGTATCGTTTACAAATTGTTATTTATGTCCAAAGACTAAATAACAATGTTGTGCTTGGTATCTTACAATGGCCCAATTTATTATATCTTATGCCATGTATGTATATGAATGCATGATTAAATGATATGACTATTAATTGTGAGCTTTTGTTTGTTTTATGTAGTAAATGCTTCTTTTATATCTGTCAACTTGAACAACATTCCAGTGCTTAACAACACTAACTTTAGAAAATGGAAGGAGCACATTACCATTGTACTTGGGTATATGGATTTAGACTATGCAATCTGGATGGAAGAACCTCCCGCCCCTACTGATAGCAGTATTGCTAAACAAAGGACACTTTATAAAAAATGGGAGCGTTCTAACTGCATGAGTTTGATGATCATGAAGCACTCTATTCCAGATACCATCAAGGACGTAGTGCCTGAGGAAGAAAATGCTAAAAATTTTCTAAGCAAAATAGCATACCGATTCGCTGGTAATGAAAAGGTCAAAACAAGCACAATTTTGTCTAAACTTGTTTCAATGTGGTATAAAGGCAAAGGAAATATAAAGGAGTACATTATGGAAATGTCTAATCTTGTTACAAGATTAAAGGCACTAAAGTTAGAGTTGTCTGATGACATTTTCTTGCACCTAGTCTTGATCTATCTTTCTGCACAATACAATCCTTTTCAAATCAGTTATAACACTTAAAAGGAGAAATGGACTCTTAATGAACTTATTACTCAATGGGTGCAAGAGGAAGAGAGATTGAAACAAGAAAAGATAGAGAATGCTTATTTAGCAACTTCTTTCAATGACAATGTCGCCAACAAGAAAAGGAAATTGAATAATAAAGGAAAAAGAGCTGTAGATATTGGAACTTCACAGCCTAAGGTGCAAAAGAAATAGAATGCTGAAATCTTTTGTTACTTTTGTAAGAAAGTTGAACATGTGAAGAAGGATTGTTCTAAGTATGCAAAATAGCTTGACAAAAAGGGTAAACTTCTCAATTTTGTTTGTTCAGAAGTTAATTTGGCTTTAGTACCAAGTCACACTTGGTGGATAGATACAGGTGCAACTACTTATATAAGAGTGACTATGCAGGGTTGTCTAAAGAGCCGACCGCCAACTAATGCTAAAAGATTCATCTATGTGGGTGATGACAATAGGACTCCTGTTGAGACAATTGAATTTTTTAGATTACAACTAGAATCTATTTTTTATTTAGATTTGCATGAGACTTTTTATGTACCGTCATTTAGATGAAATTTAGTTTATATTTCTTGTTTGGACAAATTTGGTTACTCTTGTTCTTTTAAAAATGAAAAATTTAGTCTCTTTCAAAATTCAAATATTATTGGTACTGGTTCTTTAATTGATAATTTATATAAATTGGATCTTCATGTCTCACAAATTAATGAAACATTGCATGCAAGTAATTATGGTGTAAAGCGCAAATTAATTAATGAGATTTCTTATATGTTATGGCATAAGCGTTTAGGACACATTTCTAAATAAAGAATTCAAAGGCTTGTGTTAGAAGGAATTCTAAATTTTCTTAATTTTTAGATTTTAAAATATGTATTGAATGCATTAAAAGAAAACAAAAAAATATTAGAAGAGTTGGTGCCAACAAGAGTTCAAACGTCTTGAAATTAATTCATACTGATATTTGTGGTTCATTCTTTACGGCTTCTTAGAATGATCAATAATATTTTATTACTTTTATAGACAATTGTTCTCGTTATGGGTATCTATACTTGATTCATAAGAAGTCTCAATCATTGGATGTTTTCAAAGCCTATAAAGTTGAAGTTGAAAATCAGCTTGGCAAGAAAATTAAAGCCGTCAAATCTGACCGTGGTGGTGAGTTCTATGGTAAATATAATGGATCAGGTGAAAAATATTCGACCCTTTTGCAAGATATTTGCAAGAATGTGACATCATTCCTTAATACACCATGCCAGGGACTCTAAGTCAAAATGGTGTAGTTGAGAGACGAAATCAAACCTTAAAGGATATGGTTAGAAGTATGATAAATCATTCTTTTTTATCAGAATCTCTTTGGGGTGAAGCCTTAAACATTGCAGTATATATCCTTAATCGAGTTCCAAGTAAAGCAATAACTAAAACTCCATATGAACTATGGACTGGAAAGAAGCCTAGTATTAAAAATTTGTATGTCTGGGGTTGTCCAGCTGAGGTTAGGCCATACAGGTCTAATAAAGGAAAGTTAGACTCAAGAACAGTAAGTTGCTACTTTGTTGGATACCCGAAGAGATCGAAGGGTTTCAAGTTTTATGATCCCTCAAGTAGATCTTTTTTTGAGATAGGGAATGCTAAGTTCATTGAGGATGTTGAATATAGTGGGAGTGCTAAACTCAGGAACATTGTCATTGAAGAGGAATATGTAACTATTCATAATATTGCAATTGATAATGGCCAAGTAATTGCATATATCATTATGTTGCATGCAAATACAAATAATCAAGATATTCCTGATATACCTCCTGCTAATATTGAAGAACCTGCTCCTACTCATATAGAGGAGTAACAACAACAACCTCAATTGGAAGTGCCATTAAGGAGATCCATCAAGGAAAAAAGATAAATGATTTCAGATGATTATGTCGTGTATCTCCAAGAACATGAGTTTGATATAGGACTGGAAGATGATCTAATAACTTTCAGTCAAGTTAAACAAAATGTGAACTCCAAGAAATGGATAGATGCCATGAAAGATGAGATGAAATCAATGTAAGACAATGACGTTTGGGATCTTGTCAAATTGCCTAAAGAAATGAAACCAATTGGTTGTAAATGGATTTTCAAAATCAAATGGGATTCGAAAGGCAATATCAAAAGATGTAAGGCACGTCTAGTCGTAAAAGGTTTCACTCAAAAGGAAGGTATTGATTATAAAGAGACTTTCTCTCCGGTTTCATCGAAAGACTCTTTTAAAATTATTATGGCACTTATAGCTCATTATAATTTAGAGCTATATCAGATGGACGTAAAGACTGTGTTTCTCAATGGCGACATTGAAGAAACCATATACATGTTGTAACTAGAGAACTTTGAATCCAAAGATTCAAAACATTTGGTGTGCAAATTAAAGAAATCCATTTATGGTTTAAAGCAAGCATCCTGTCAATGGTATTAGAAATTTGATCAAGTGATTACCTCCTTTGGTTTTAAGAAAAACACTATTGATCAATGTATTTATCACAAGATCAGTTGGAGCAAATTTATTCTTCTTGTCTTATATGTAGATGACATTCTACTAGCAAGCAGCGATATAGGATTGTTGCATGAACCAAGATATTTCTTTCAAATAAATTTGAAATGAAAGATCTTGGGAATGTCTCTTTTGTGTTGAGCATACAAATTCACCGAGATTGTTCTCGTGGCATACTTGACTTATCACAAAAGGCATATATCGACGATAAGGTGTTTAGTAGATTTGAGATGAAGAATTATGCATCAGCAGACACACCCATTACTAAAGGTGATAAATTCAGTCTACTTCAATGCCCAAAAAATAAGATTGAGAAGAAAAAGATTGAGAATATCCCTTATGCGTCGGCAGTAGGGAGTTTCATATATGCTCAAGTTTGTACGCGTCCGGATATTGCGTATATAGTTGGAATGCTTGATAGATATCTAAGTAACCCAGGAATGGATCACTGGAGAGCCGTTAAAAAGGTTATGCGGTATCTACAGAGGATAAAAGATTACATGCTCATATATCGAAGATCAGATCATTTAGATATCATTGGGTATTTAGACTCTGATTTTGCTGGTTGTCTCGATAGCAGAAGATCCACTTCAGGTTATGTCTTTCTATTGGCTGAGGGAGCTGTGTCATGGAAGAGTGTCAAGTAGTCACTTGTAGCTTCATCCACCATAGAAGCAGAGTTTGTAGCTTGTTATGAGACATCAAATCAAGCAATATGACTACAAACTTTTATCACTGGGCTATAAATTATCGATGGCATTGAGAGACCATTGAGAATAAATTGTGATAATAAAGCCAGTGAGTTATATTCTACGAACAACAGAGACTTATCAAAATCGAAGAATATTGACATCAAGTTTCTTGTTGTTAAAGAGAGAGTTCAGAGTCTCAGGTGTCTATTGAACATATCCGTACAAACTTAATGATTATGGATCCGCTTACCAAGGGTATATCACTTAAGGTGTTTCATGAGCATGTGGCTCGTATAGGTGTGGTTCATCCTGATAATATACTTCTATAGTGGGAGTTTGTTTCTTGATGTTCAATTACAGTTGACATGTTTTCATATCAGACTAAAGTATTACTTTTTGTTTATTTATTGAAATCTCTAAATAAAGTTATATTCTTTCAATTGCAGTTTTGCTTAAAGTTTTTGAAAGTATATTGTTGAACTCTTATGAGTTATAAAGTAGGACCAGTTGAAAATAGGCATGTTAATGGATCACGTTGCATGAAATTTTCATGCTACACATCCATGCTTGATCTATGTCATTGATTATATTGATGTATGTAACCATTGATAGGTCTAGTTACAAAAAAAAAAGGATAACGAAGATTGCTTTGATCCTATATTAGTATAATTGATGGACTAGATTGTTAAGAGATGTCTTTTATTAAGATAGCAAATATTGAACTCATAAAGTTAATTGATAATGTATAATTGTAAACTGACATATGTGGCTTAAGTGGGAGATTGTTGGGTATTATATAATAAAATGGGCCTACATATATCAATTAATTGTACATTATTGACTATCTAATTTGTTGCCCATTAAAAGTGATCAAATAAAGTTTATTTATTATTGGACTTTTAAGGCATTATGTATGGCATGAGATTTAATGTATAGAGACCCAGCTATTATATTTTATTTTATGATGGGCCAAAATAAAATAAAAAACTATAAATAATAGGTTGAGGTCCCCAGTTTAAACCCTAACATATTATTCATTTACATCCCATCAGTGAGTGAAGGCAGCTTTCTCTCATTAAAAAAAAAAGTTTAGAGGTGGAAGGCATCAACCCCAATTTTTTCTGCATCTCTATGGATTCAGGTACGCTTCCGATTTTATTTTTCTTGATGATTTAATATAAGATCCTGGCTATGATGATTCTTTCACCAATTAAAGATTTTTATCCAACATTATCTCATAGTATTATCTCTATAACTAGAAATCACACGTTCAAGCTTTAACACCATACCTCTTCTGTTTTCTGAGAAAATTTTGAAAACTTTCTAAGAAAATGAATTCGACAACTGTTTAACTCTCAACAAAATCACTAAACTGTTAAGGTAACTAAAAGTTAGTCCAAATCTTAATTATTCACACCAAAAATGAAAAATTACTATTGTTTGGTATACAGGAAAATGAGTATTTTTCAAACAAATGATGAAAAATATAGGTGTCAAAATCTTGAAGAACTAAATCCAAAGAAAGTGTCGCCCCTAGAAGAAAGGAAATTCTCCCATTTTATAGCCTAAATAGGAAAATGGGCAAGAAATAACAGAATTTTCACCTTATGCCAATGTCACCTTGAATTAAATGGTAATTTTCTAGATATTTCAAGCTTCAACTATTACATGGTAATTCTCCAAATTTTACACATATGACATAACTCTTCATTTACATGGTAATTCTGGAGACTCTACAGAGGACTAGTTCGTTGCATTCTCTCAAAACTTGCCCATTTATTGGTCGTGTGACTTTATATCTAAATAAATAATTAAGGCATGTGTTGATCATTTTGTGATTTTCTCTTTAGGTGGTACTCTTTCTTGACACTTTTATATCTCATGTATATTTGTGCTTGGGTTGCTCTTTCCATGCTCACATGAATGTGTACTAAGTTGCCTTGTCTCACTATAATAATGGTCGACTAACTTTTCATATCTTTAAGTGATGTCTCGTATCGACCATGAGGAACTTGACTTAAATAATCATTTTGCCCTCACTCAAGTCATGCCGAATGGCTCTCAACCCTAGGAAACAAAAACTGAAAATCCACCGGGGATGGAGATCCACCGAAGTAGAACTGACGTTCCACTATTGGTCAAGCACAGCGGCGATGACGATCCACCTCCCGTCAATCTGCTCTTTTTCACTAACTCTTCGGTGGCTGATCTGTCTCGCCGATCTTGTAGATTTGTCGGCTCCCGTTGAACTAGACAGCCTCTGTAGTTCTTTTCGTCGATCACCATTCTGTCACGGCCCAACTGGACGCCTTCACCCTGAACTCTTTTCTGACGATTCTTTGATACCCATTTCCTGTTACAGTCGACCACCGTCGAACAACTCGCTTCTGTATCTTTGAGCGGCCAAAATTAGTTACAATTTGCTCAGTCCATTCTGATGTTTGGCTTTTGCCAACAACTTTCATGCTTCCCGGTTACGTAGGTTTATATAATGTACTCACCATGTGTCGTTTATACTTACATTGAATATTGTTTATTGTGGTGTTTGTTTTGTTTCATCTTTTGGTGGTTAGGTGAAGCATGTAAAGGTTATTCTTTAGATTCGGACGCTTTTCACCATTTTCACATTGCATATATCACCGCTGGCGACCTTTTTTGAACATAATATTAGGGCTATTGTTGTTGTGTTGGGTGTTAGCTAGTTGTTCAGGGTATGGTGTAATGGTTGTTTGTGTTTTAATGTTGGGGTAATTTTGTAATCGCCCTTATGCGTGAGGGGTGTATTTAGTATAATAAGTCCCATACATAGGAGAGATTTTCTTTTTGTGAGGTCCTGTGCAAGGGGATTTTATCCTTTGGTAGAATGGTAATTTCGTCCCTCGTTAGAAGGGTTGTTTGGTCCCTCGTTAGAAGGGTTGTTTGGTCCCTCGTTAGGAGGGCTGATGTGCCCACTTAGGACTTGGCCATAATTTCGAGATTTAGGTATTTCTCTTCTTTGAAAGAGGTTTAGGTTCGGACGTTCGTCAGTAGGTATTATTTGTATTGTCCGATAATCTTTATGTTTAAAGAACAGTAAATTTTGTAATATCTTGGTTTTCAATCAATGATATTAATTTTTTTAAAATAAAAGTGATGTCTTGTATCAGTCCTGCCATATGCTTTTAGGATGGCGGTAAAGCAACTTGGATTTAAGACAGACAGATATCTTTAAAATTGTATTCATATTTATTTTAAAAATAAAATATTAAAATATTAAAATTTATTATAGGTTTTGAAGTTTTATTATTAAATGTGTTTGAATGGATATGTATTTTTATTAAACTTGCAACTGATTATTCATAAATTTTAAGTCAATTATAAATTAATATAATAAAAAACATAAACTTATAGCATTAATTTTTTAAAAAAATTCATAAAAAATAGCAATCAAAATTATATTAAAAAATTAAATTTTAATAAAAATCTTATCGTAAAATTTAAATTCATTTTTAGTTTAAACTAATAAAAATAATTAATAAATAATTAACACAAATACTAGATAATATAATTACATAGCAACCTAATTAAACAAAAATAATTTTTCTTAAGGTTGATTCAAGATTTAATAGTATATCTTACAAATAAATTTATATTGTATATTATAATTTTAAGATAAGTCAATTTTCTAACTTGTTTGGTCAATAATATATTAAACATCAAAAGAGTAAAAATAAATATATAGTTATTGTGAGAATATTGATTAAAAATGATCGGTATATAATTTAAAGAGCAAGCCAAGTACGTAGGGTGCACGAGGATTGAAGACGAACGTGAAAGGAGGCAGAAAACGAAGAGGGGCGCATTAGGCGCTAGTGCCGCGATGCCTAATTCAGAGCGTGAGTGCCGTTGTGCCAGGCGATGATCGCAGTTGCGCCTATGCGAGATCCACCAGCCCCGAAACGGTGAGCAGTGAGCGCCGGGACACTGGGTGCGGGAAGTGTTTCCTAAATTGAGACTTCCTTATTTCGTCTCCTACTTGCTTCAGGACTCCCTAATACGACTCCTACATGTTTAGGGTAAATTTAGGACATCCTAAAGCATATATAAAGGCTGTCAATTAGCTTGTAAGCACATCTTAGTGATCATTAACAATCTTTGTGATAACCCAATAGATCTAAGTGATCAAGTAAGAAATCTTTGTGATTCTTTATGAGAGAAAATCCCTAGAGTGTAAGAGAGAATTTTTTTTGTGATATTTCTTGTGAGTGTCTTGTGATTCATAATAAGAGAAGAGTGTGATCTTAATCCGCCGTGGACTTAGGCAAGTTACTGAACCACGTAATTCTTAGTGCGTTCTTCTTCTACCATTTCTCTCTTTATTCCGTAATTACTTATTCTGCATATATTACTTGGGTGTTTTATTTGCTTGTTTGTGTGCTTCCGCTTCAAGAAACTAGTATTAGAGTTTGGTTCTAAAGCAGACATGGCCACACCCAAGTATGAGGTAGAGAAATTCAACGGTGTGAATGACTTCAATCTGTGGAAGATGAAGGTTAAGGCGTTGTTGGTGAGCTAAAGGTTAGGCTCGGCATTAGAGGAGACTGCAGCTCTATCTAGTGATGAAGAAAAGACGCCAGAGTCATCTAAAGCAGAAGAAAAAAGATGGGACATTCAAGAAAGAGCTCATAGCATAATTGTTTTATCATTGAGCAATGAAGTACTAAGGGAAGTAGCAAGTGAGACAACGATAATTGGTCTTTGGAAGAAGCTTGACTATCTTTATATGCGAAAACTGTTGGCCAATAGATTGCATATAAAGAAGAAGCTGTATCAGCTGTCCATGTCAGAGGGGATGCTGATGAAAGATCATATAGATGCCTTCAATAAAATCATCCTTGATCTTTAGTCTATCAACATCAAGATAGAAGATGAAGATAGAGCAATTATCCTGCTGAGTTCACTCCTCAAGAGTTATGAGAGCTTTGTTGATACGCTACTCTACGGCAGAGAGAGTTTAACGATAAGTGATGTGAAATCATCATTAAACTCAAAGTTATTAAGGAAGCAGATTGAGGGCAATGCAGAAAGTTTATCTGTAAGAGGAAGACCCTCATATAGAGATAGAAGAAAAAATGGCTCAAGATCGAAGTCTAGGACTCTTAGAAAGTGTTATTGCTGCAAGAAAGAGGGGCACTTCATAAAGGACTGTCCTGAGAATAGTGCATAAGACAAGAAGAAAACGGATGCTGTGCTTGCCTATGATGATAGCTATGACAGCGCAGAGAAACTCGTCGCTATTGATGGTAAAAACACTGAACAATGGATTCTTGATCTTAGTTGTACTTTTCACATGTGCCTGCACAAGTCTTGATTTATAAATTTTCAGCCCATTAGTGGTGATAAGGTCTTAATGGGTAATGACATTGCATGTCAAATTATGGGAATTGGTAGTGTTAAGCTTAGGTTGTATAATGAGCAAGTGAGAGAGTTGACAGATGTTAGGTATGTTCCTGACTTGAAGAGAAACGTGATCTCACTAGGGACTCTAGACCAGAATAGGTATTCCATCAGGATCGACGGAGGGATTTTAAGAGTATTAAAGAGTTTCATGATGGTGCTGAGAGGAGAAAAGCACAAAGACGTTATATGCTTAAGGGTGAAGTCATGAGTGGTTCTGCACTATTTTGCAAACTAAGTTGTGGCATCTTAGACTGGCATATCTAGGCGAGAGAAACCTGAAGGAGTTATTTAGTCAAAAGGTATTTGATGAGGATAAGTTCCAGCCTTTAAATTTTTGTAAGCATTGTGTGCTTGAAAAAAAAAATAGAGCGAGGTTTAGTATCGGCGAGCACAAAACTAAGGGGACTCTTAACTACATACACTCGGATCTTTGGGGACTGGCTCAGACAGCTACTCGTGGTGGTGCCAGGTATTTTCTCAATTTAATTGATGACTATTCAAGGAAGCTGTGGGTCTATATGTTGAAGAGCAATGATCAAGCGTTTGAAGTATTCAATACTTGGAAGGCTCTTGTTGAGAATTAAACTGACAAAAGGGTGAAGAGGTTGAGAACTGACAACGGCCTCGAATTTTGCAATAGAGAGTTTGATGGGTTTTGTACCAAGCATAGGATTGCGAGGCATAGAACGGTAAGATCAACACCACAGTAGAATGACGTAGCTGAGAGGATGAATAGGACCCTACTTGAAAGGGTTAGATACATGCTTACCAATGCAAAGATGTCCAAGGTATTTTGAGGAGAAGCTGTAGTGACAGCAGCTTACTTGATTAATAGAAGTCCCTCCTCAACAATCCTTCGAAGTATGACCAATTCAGAATATTTGGCTGCTTTTCCTTTATACATGTTAAGGAGGGGAAGTTGGAACATAGAGCTATCAAATGGGTATTTATAGGATATCTCGAAGGAGTAAAAAGATACAAGATGTGGTGTATAGACTTGACACCACCAAGGAGTATCATAAGTCATGACGTGACGTTCAATGAGATGACGATGCTGAAAACCTTTCAAGCAGATAAGAAAGAAGAACCTGTGCCCAAGGAAGACTCAGCACCCGAGTCAATAGAAGTTGAAGTGGAGCCTAAAAGTAGATCTGATATGCCCTCAGATCAACACTTCAATGAAGAGATCCTTGAAGATGAACCAAGAACACCGGTGAGTTCCTCCAAGTCTACCAAAAGAAAGATTATGACTCCTGAGATGGAACTTGAAGAGTACCAGCTAGCCAGAGACAGGTTAAGGGGAATGATTAACCCGCCAGTCAGGTATGCACAAGCAGATCTAGTTGCTCATGCTTTTGATTCTGCTTACACTCTTGAGTATGATGAGCCTAGGACATATGGTGAGGCTATGAAGAGTGAAAACAAGAAAGAATGGTAGCAGGCTGTGGAAGAAGAGATTAGTTCTCTTAAGAAGAACAATACCTGAAAGTTGGTAGAGAGACCTCAAAAGAAACTAGTCGGATACAAGTGGGTGTATAAGGTGAAGGAAGGGATACCGGGGATAGAGCTTATAAGATTCAAGGCTAGGTTAGTTGCACAAGATTTTACTCAGAGAAAGAGAGTTGATTTTTATGAGATATTCTCTCCAGGGATACCGAGGAAAGCACATATCTCTTAGGATTTTATTAGCCATGTGTGCAAACTTTGATTTACATCTAGAGCAGATGGATGTAAAGACAACTTTTTTACATGGAAAGCTTGAAGAGACAATATACATGGTACAGCCGCAAAGGTTCAAGCAGCCCAGAAAAAAAGATTATGCTTGTTTGCTAAAGAAGTCATTATACGGGTTAAAACAATTACCTAGACAGTGGTATAAGAGATTTGATGAGTTTATGATGGTTTATGGCTTTAGTAAGAGCAAGTATGATGGATGTATATACTTCAAGAATATAAGTTGTGGGATGATGTAAGAATATCATATACTTATATACGTAGATGATATGTTGATCGCATGTAAGAATATGGAAGAAATACAGAAGCTCAAAAAGCAATTGAGTGGCGAGTTTAAAATGAAGGATTTGAAAGCAACAAAAAAACATTTAGGTATAGATATTGTGAGGGAAAGAAGAGATGTTATCTTCTTGTCCCAACAATGATATGTGCTCAAAATTCTAGAGAAGTTTGGAATGTCCAATGCAAAGGCTGTCTTTACTATTTTGGGCATGCATTTCAAACTATCAGCAGCACAGTCGCTGACATTCGAAGAGGAGAAACTACAGATGAGTAAAATACCGTATGCAAGCACTGTAGGGAGCATCATGTATGCAATAGTTTACACAAGACCAGACATAACACAGACTGTAAGTGTGGTGAGATGATAATGACAAATTCGAGCAAGGATTACTGGCTTGCAGTGAAGTAGATTTTGAGATATCTCAAAGGGATGTCAAATTATGAGTTGATGTATAAAAGGGATAAGGATAAAGTAAAATGGTACGAGGGTACATAGACTTAGATTTGCAGGTGACCTAGATAAGAGAAGATCATTGACGAGCTACGTATTCACAGTGTTTGGGTGTAGTGTATGTTGGAGATCGATTCTACAATATGTGGTTGCACTATCTACCACAGAGGCGAAGTATATAACTGTTGGTGAAGCTATAAAGGAGGCCGTGTGGTTGAAAGACATATGCACAGAGGTATTGGCTAGTGAAGATGTAAACACCGATGTATATTGTGACAGCCAGAGTGCCATACACCTAAGCAAGCATCAAGTGTTCCACGAAAAGTTGAAACACATTGATGTGAGGCTCCATTACATTCGAGAGATTGTCCAAAGTGGTGAAGTTAGTCTAACGAAAATAACGTCGTCTAAAAACCCTGTTGATATGTTAACTAAGCCACTGCCCTCAGTTAAGTTCGTCCTATGTAAGGACTTAACCGGAGTCACTACTTTGTGAGGGTGACCGAAGATGTGGAAATGAGATATTGAGTTGCTTTGTAGAGGATTTTGAATCAATGAGGGAATTTGTGAGAATATTGATTAAAAATCATCGGTATACGATTTGGAGAGCAAGCCAAGTGCGTAGGGTGCACGAGGATCGAAGATGGACGTGAAAGGAGGTAGAAAATGAAGAATGGCGTACCAGACGCCAATGCCACAACAACCAAGCACCAGCGCCCAATCCAGAGCGTGAGACTTCCTTATTTTGTCTCCTATTTGCTTCAAGACTCCCTAATACGATTCTCACACGTTTATGGTAAACTTATGACGTCTTAAAGCATATATAAATGCTGTCAATTGGCTTATAAATACATCTTAGTGATCATTAACAATCTTTGTGATAACCCAATAGATCTAAGTGATCAAGTAAGAAATCTTTGTGATTCTTTATGAGAGAAAATCTCTAGAGTGTAAGAGAGAATTTTCTTTGTGATATTTCTTATAAAAGACATATTTTGTGAGTGCCTTGTGATTCATAATAAGAGAAGAGTGTGATCTTAATCTACCATAGACTTAGGCAAGTTGCCGAACCACGTAATTCTTAGTGCGTTCTTCTTCTACCATTTCTCTCTTTATTCCGTAATTACTTATTTTGCATATATTATTTGAGTGTTTTATTTACTTATTTGTGTGCTTCCGCTTCAACAGTTATCAATCTCTATTATATAAAGAAAATAAACTAAATAGTTAAAAATATATTTATATTAGAGTAAAAAAAAAATGGTTATCAATCTCTATCATGTGAAAAAAATAAACAAATTAGTTAAACAAAAAATATTTATATTATTTATATAAGTAATGTAATATTAGTAAAATAAAAATTAAAGAGAGATCAAAACATGTCGTTTGAGAATTAAAGAAATATTTGATGAGTGTGAGCCCATAATTTTATAAGAATAGAGAATCAGAGATAACAAAGTTATAAGATGATAACAAAGTTATAAGATGATGTTTGTAAAATAAGTGAAAATGATAACAATTAATGAATTAAAAAAAGATAAAAATCATTCTTTTAATTTTTTATTTAAAATTATAACAAAATAACAATGTTTGATTTTCTTTTTAAAAAAAATTAAAAAAATAAATATATAATTATTTATGAGTATTTATAAAATTTTTTACTAAACCCTTATCCTACCAAACTCACTGCATATTTTAATTTTATATACTAAATTTATCCAAATTTTACTTTTAAGTCTTAATAAATCCTTTTCAACGAAGAGATATTTTAGCAGGTTTATGAGCCATTATACCATCCTATGTGCCATCATCTCGTCGGTGATAAATATTTATAGTAATTATATTCACCATCTAGTTATCAAGGTTAATTTCAAATCCTCTTAAGACTATTCCTTTTATATAGACTTCCATGGTAGGAATAGTCATTTCCTTTAGAGCGGTTTTTTCAAGTGGGCATCAGTATGTAAACGGTGCCAATTAAAAAAAAAAAAAGTGGAATAAAGATTTACTATTAGCACATGAAGTGAAGCGTACCATTGGACACCAACTACCCTCATTTTGGAGGTGTGATTCGAATTCTCTAATTATAATTATAATTACAATAAGATAGATTTCTCTCATACATGAGAACAGAACCCCTTAAAGCCGTGTAAACGCTAGGGATCCGTTTAATCACTTGTTATTTGGTATGAAGATCCAATAATTCATTAGGTTTGGTATGTTCACGTGAAAGTATGGCCCTTGGTTCTTTTCATTGGCAATTGGACAGAATGGAACAGTTTGAACTCTGTCCAGTTTTGTAGTTTTTTCATTATTGCTCCGGTTACAATTACTTTCGTTCTAATTAAAGACTTGTTTTATAAAGAAAACTGTCGTCGATCCTCATCTGTCTCTTTACGTCTTCGCTGGAGCCTGGAGGTAACTGAAAGACTTTTTGCTTAACTCTGCTTTCATTCCATTCGTAGTAATGACACAGACCACGCTATCAGTTTGGCAATTTCTTCAATCCTTCCTCACTCAGCTGTTCTTCATACATCTTGGCCAAAGCAAAGTCACTGTATGTATATACATATATAAAGTTTGTCTTTTCAGTTCCAAGTTTGGTTTATTAACCCACTTATTGGTAGGCAAATCAAATGGGAAATCTTATTCACTGTACATACAGTGATATCATTTGTTATGTATGCCTCACGACTCATCGTTAACTCTTCTTATATATCTCTTGCATGCTTTTAGATAATTGTAGGAGCCTGGGAGGCTTTGTTTCAAGCGTAACGATAATCATTCTGCTTTTCAAGTGCCAAAAGAAAGTGATAATAAGTCAAACAAAACTCAGAAATTTCAGCAGCAGTATCTAAACCTTGCCCCCACAAAGAGACTGTCAAAGACTATGAATAACTTTTTAAACTGTGCAAGTGATATAACATTATCCTTTTGGAGGTTTATGGGGGAAATAATAGTCAAGACAAACTTTCAACTTATTTATTAAATATTTAATTTACCTAAAAACGTTATAGCATTATCACATCGTCGACTTTAATCATACATAGACAGCTTAAAATATTGCTTTAGGTAGAATCATTATACATATATAATATTTTATTTGATAGTGTAATTACAGCTAGACTTGATAATGACATGGTTCACTGCAAATTCACGTTTAGCAATTAGCACGTCTATTTTCCTTTTTCCTTTCTTTTTTTTTTTTTTGCCAACATTTTATAATCGAAGATCTAGGGCGACTGTATTCCATTCTAACCGAATTCGGAGCTTTTGATCAATAAAAATTATAACTCAATCAACTCCCAAGAATAATAATAATACTAATTAAATTAAAAAAATACTTTCGCGCCCAACAACGCGCTTGATTTGCGCCTCTTGGGCGAGACGATTCCTCGCCAAGCAAGTATTTCATGTATCTCACTCGCCCATTTTGTGCGCGGAATTTTAAAATGCTAAGTTATCGTTTTTTTGCCTTTGTTTTTGCTACTTTTTGTTAATTTATTTTTGCTAATGTTGCGGGTTTCACCTATGTTGTTGTATTTAGTTATACAAAGTTGTAATGTGTTGTAATAACTTAACTTAAATTTATATAATATGAATCATGCATAAAATTAGGCATGTGTCAACAAAATTATAATCTTCTTTTACCTTAAAAAAAATTAATTTTGAGATTAAAATCTAGAGGCCTATTTAATATTAAGTACTCAATAAATATACATAATTTCACAATCCTTATTTTGAATCCTCTTTTGAGATACACCGTTTCTTAACTTAATTATATTAAAAGGGGACAAGCTTAATACAACATCCCTTTTAAAATCATAAAATCAGCAAGCCTATAGATAGTGCGACATTAGAATATATAACGGAACAACATGAGTCTCTATCACACTATTAATATATTTGTTGAGGTTGAAATTATAGTTTAGAATTTTTTATTTTTTAAAATCTACCTCAACCATAATCCAATAATTACACTTGTAGTTAATATGAGTATAAATATACATGAAATTAGATAATCTCATAAATAATAAGATATAAAAAAAAGTTAAATCTTTTAACTTACAAACATCTTATTTTGTTAATTTCAGCTCGCAATTTTTTGTCAAGTAATTCTTATTTAAATCCTAATCATAGACAACATGCACTCATCTCATGCAATGGCAGATAAATCTGTGGTGTGTTATTAAAAAAAAATTAATTTTTATGTTTGAGACTAAAAAAGAAAAATGTCTAAAAAAATTGGACCATTTATAATATATATATATAACCCCACCCCCAAAAAAAGAAAAGCCCAACTTTTTAGTTTACGAGAAAATATAAAATAAAAAAGTTTTGGCTCTATTATTAACCAATTTTGGCGAATAACATTGTCAAAAAGCCTGAAACAAAAGTAGAGCAGTTCTTTCATCGAAATTGAAAGAAAATTCTATAAATTAATAGAATAATGAGAAACCCTTTCGACGCCAATTCATCTACGACAAAGACTCGAGGGTTTGAAAAAATCTTAATTCTTAAAGACCGGTTGTTTTCCCGTTGAGATTATCATTGTACTCGGCATTTGCAATCGCCTAAAGAAGATTCAATTTTCTGATTAGGAACATAGTAATGGAGAATAGAACATTTCCACAATTTTGAAACCGGGATATATTATAATAACTTAGACATCTTCACGAATAACACAAGACAAAACAGAAAAACTCTTCCGTTGATACACTTAAATTACCATTAAAGTTAGTTAGAAAAGAGAAAAAAAAAGGAGGAAGAAACAGGACAAACGAAGATGACAACTATATATTTCACTATACAACTATCTTACAAACAAAATGAAATGATAGAATATATCATTCAAACGCATAAATGGCTGTGTTATTTCTTTCACTTTGTTTATAAAGCTGCTTAAGCTCGGGCAAGACTTTGCAATTGCAGGGGACACCCACACCTCCTCAGATCTCTTGTGAAGAAGGGGTGTCTTAGGGCCTCCCTTGCTTTAAGCCGCTCTGCTGGATCATATCGAAGGAGCCCTTGTAGGAGATCAATCAAATCACCGGCGGAGTGATCTACATGCTGCATTATTAAGTTCTGAAAGATAAAACATTCATATAATGATTAAATCTTTGCTTCCACTTGGAAAAAAGGGTGTCTTTCCTTTTTTTAAGCAGTGTGGGTTGAGAAGTTATAGTAGAGTTGCAGAGAAAAGCTATGATTCATTATCTACATATAAATGCTAAAAATTCCTCTAAAGTAGAATATTCTATTAAGAGAACAGAAAATAGATAGAAAATATGATTCAGTGCTTATTAGAATATTAAATGTCAAAAGAGGTACAAAAAACAAGCACACATTGCAAGTCTGACAGCATAAAATTTACACAAGCAAATTAGATGATGCAGATTACGAATAATTACCGGGAGACGTGGAAGTTTCCAAACCGACCTCAAGCTCTCCCTCGAAGTTGCACCTTCAGGCCAATCTAATCGTGCACCTCTCCTGAAATATTTCTCGGCACGGCGGCTGCAATATGATGAAGCAGAATTTAAGAATTTCATCCGCCTGACAGAAGCACTTTACATGCAGAAAAAGCAAAGCAATGGTGCTTACTCAGCTCTGACTGCCATATGCTGGGGTATGGGCCCCAAAACCCTTTCCATCATGGCAAGATGCTCTAAATTCTCGTGTGTTTGAAAAAGAGCCTCCCCCTATTCACACATAGAGTAAGGAAGAAAAAAAAGGTAAATACCAATCCAAACTCACTTTCTGAGGTGTGAGCATTCAATCATTAGTAGCATTTGTAAAAGGACATAGGCAGATTCATGAAAGAGTAACAATTGTGCTTGCTAAACCATTTACTCATTATTCAACCATACTAGATAGAGAACTTAACCTAGGATACACAGGACACTTACTCCAACAGGTAGGATACATGAATTATCAAACCTACCAAAATCAGTAAAAGTAATAATGTTTCAAAAACAATGGCTGGCAAAAGTAACTTACAGAGCAAAGTTCTACAAGAATGCAACCCACACTCCACAAATCACAAGGATAGTTCCATCCAAGACCTGCAGAAAATTCTCAGTATGTCAAAAGAAGAAATCTGTAGCATACTGACTACACCAGTATCATAGACAATCAATTACCTAAAATAACCTCGGGTGCACGATAATGCCGTGTTGACACAACATAGCTGTGATCCTGATGTTCAAATGTTGTGCTTCCAAAATCAATGAGCTTAATTGCACTTGACTTAGGAAGATTCTTGAAATAGGAACCGTCTTTCGAGGATCGTGATAGTAACTTAATCACAGCAAAAGAAAATTAAAACAAATCATGTTAGAATTTCAAGCTTCAGTGATATCATATTCAAAAGCTAGAATTCAACCATGCTTGGGACTTGCCCAGGTTCCTAGTAATTTAATTTAACAGCCAGTATGCTGTCACATACACACACACACACACCATGCAATCATATGTGTGTGTTGATAAGAAACTGAGCTTTGAGGTAATATATATAAAGCAATTGAAAATATAGATCTAATTGAAAGAAGCCCCATACATTTAAAATTTGATCCTCTATACAAACCCCCTCAGCCATGCACACGTGAAGTGATTGATAAAATGTGTCTGGAAACTGAGCATGTAGGAAGGTACCTTATATTCAGGCACTTTAACATATTCAGAGGAAACAAGAAGAATATTCTCTGGCTTCAAGTCGGTGTGTATAAGACGTAAGTCATGCATAACTGCAAACCCAGAAAGGAAAGAATTAACAAGAAGCACATAGAATTGCCATATTAATCAACAACTCACACTTGCAAAGAAAAAAAACTATAGTAGGATCCAAAAAATTGGACTGTAAATAAACTATTGATGCCCAAATCTCATTCTCATAGGAAGAGTCTTTGGGCATCAAGTAAATAAGATATAGATGAAAATGGGGCAAGAATTGTCCACACACATGCTACAGACTCCAATAGTTGTCTGCCAAGCTCCCGAACAAGATCAATGGGAAATGAACAGTAGCTGTTTTTGCGGAGAAAATCGTATAAGCTAGGTCCAAGCTTCTCAAAGACCTGTTGAAACCATTTAAATCCATCCGCAAGTTTCTTAACTCACAGAATATTTAGGGCACGAAGGAACGTGCATTGCCCCTTCAAATTAATCAAATCACAAATACCATTAAATACTTACAATACAAATATGATTACGATAGTCAAACCAATTCCGTATTTGCACACAACTGCAAAGAATAAACCGCTTACCAAGATGACTTCAAGCATCTAGATTATATAAGTGAAGGAAAGTGAAAACAACATTCTTACCGAGTGCCACCAACATCATGCCTGGCAAGCCTCTGTAAAACGTCAATTTCAATCATGGCTGCATCACGATACTTGTTTATGGAGCGAACAATTTTAATAGCCACAAATTCTTTCTTTTCATTGTCAAAGCATTCCAAGACTTGCCCAAATGTCCCTGAAAAAGTACCATCACAGAATAACAAATAATAGCAGAAGGTTCAGAAGCCTGCCAAGCCAATTAATATATCCAGTAGCACCCAAAAGCACCATGTGACAATATGATCAGATGAAAGGATGATAAGGAGAGAACAAAAACTCTTAATAAAACAAATTTCTGATTCACAGAAAACAAGATATTTGAAGGATACATAATATGAGGGAAAAGTAAAAGGGTTAACACAATGCTGAAATCGAAAGGAAAAATACTAACCTTCACCCATTTTGCAGAGAATCCTGTCTGAAAGAATGATGAAAGAAGAGTATCAGTGAACAAATTATGAATATCATCAGTAGGCCAAGCAGTAAAAGACAGCCAGAATCCAAAAGATGAATAAAGCACAATTTGACGAATGAGGATATCTACAAAGCTGAGAAACACTCATAACTCATAAATCTAATATACTGCACTACTTCTAATTATCTAGCAGTGGAAACATATTTACAATGACCACTAGACCAAAAACAATAGACAACCTATAGATAAACAATATTTCCACTTGTGAGATAATTTGGTCTTCATTATTTCTATATCTACTCTACCTTTGCACATACAACATATGTAACATTGTATTTCTTCTAATCTGAAGAAGAGAAGTTAAAATTTGCAACAATTGGGAAATACTTACAGCGAGACGTCAAATTTTCTCCTATGGCAAAAACGTAATGTCCATCTTTATCATCAGGTCTCCATGGAGGCGAAGCATTGCGAGGAATTGCCCCATAAAACATAGATGAACAAGCGTAATTGGGCACTGCTCCATGTCCAAACTCCTGCCCGCAATATATAGTCGGAAGAGCCTGCATCAGATAAAGTAACAATTACAGCACATCATTAAAATTATATATATCTACAATGAGATAAAAACCAATGATTCTGCTATGCGAATTAAAATGAATCAATCGTATTTACAAATTCTCAAAATTGGACAATACATTTCAAAGATTTAACCTTGCAATCATATTTCGACAATGGATGAACATTAATAAAATCGTGCGTGTATAAATCCAGCTGGAGATACAATTGCATATAAAAATGAAGCAATTACAAGAAAATATGAATCTGAATTAAAGGGGCAAACAAATAAAAGGCGTCTGCAAAGATTTTACCTTGGGAGGAGGAAGAGGAGGGGGCACGTCCCATGTTAAACGAGGTCGTTTTCTGGGACGTTTGTCCATGTTTCTATGAGGAAACTCTACGATCCTCTGAGTTTCCATTTCTTTATTAAAAAAAGTTAACTGAAATTAACAAAAATTGACATAGCCATGGAATCAAAATTAATTATAATTTTTTTGAAGAAAAAATTACGAATAAAAAATAAGCGAATATCGAAGAAAGAATTTCAGTTCACGAAACCCTAACAAGGGATTAATCTCTGAATTGGAGGAAAGAGAGATCTCGAGAGCTAAACCAGGGGCGGAATCTAACCGGGATCAGAGATTAACTCGATCTGTCGGTTAGTTCCTTACTATGGTTAACAGGTGGATCCCAGTTTGCTGATTGTTTTCGGGACCAGTGGTGCAGCCCTTAGTGACGCGTGGTTTCTCGTGGACCCTCGATAGCCCACGAATATTTCATAACTTTGACTTGGGCTCAGCTCGAAAACGCCCAACTCGTTTTGGATCTCGCACGTGCTTTTCATACGCTCTCGTCTCGTTTAGTCCCTTCGACAATATTTTCTCAAAACATTTTGAAAATGAATTAAAATAACTTTGTGCATATTTGACTTATTATTTAAATAGCCCAAACAATTTATTTAAAATTCAGTATTTAAGAGAACTCGGGGTAGGTTTCAGATTTAATTTATTAGGTAACTAAGTCTGTTATTTCATAGATTCTACGAACGGGTCATATAAATTATAAAGAGGTAATAACGAATTAAAATTTAAATTTAAACCCTATTCAAATTTTAATTAATAAATTATTATGCTTCATGATGAATAATTTTTTATAAGCAGAAAAATCTCACTTAAATTTTTTTTATGATTAAGACTCTAAAATAAATTAGAATTCTTAATTAATTCATATATAATTAAATACATAATTTATTGAAAATTTGAATTCATACATTTATATTTTAATACGGATTAAAATTTGTACACAATAAATAAACATGCAATCTTACTCATAATTATTTTTTGTTAATAGTTCACTTCTTGGCTATTTATATAGATTCAATCAAATTTATTTTATTTGAGTTATTTCAGAAGTAATTAAATATTTATTATAACATAGAGTATTATGCTTATCTTTGTAATACTCCCACACATTAATACTATATTTTTTAAATAAATATTAATTTGAGTATATAAGTATTTTTTTTTTATAAATAGACGATGCATTCTCGCAAATTTAAAGAGTGTTTAAAGGCAAAGAAAATAATTTGTAGACTTTCAAACTTTGAAAGTTTTAGTGGCTGTGTCCGTGGTATAAAAAAAAAAAATTAAAAACCAAACTTTGTGACAACTAATTAGAGAAATAAAGAAAAAAAAATTGAAAACAAGAATTGACTACGGCAAAGTATAGATAATAGGAGAAGCCTGTGAGCCATTATGCATGACCGCATGCAAGCAAGAAAAAAAAAAAAGAAAAAGAAGCAAAGGTCGAGAGTAATCGTAAAAAGGAACTGTGCATGGCTGCGTGCATGCAGAAAGGACAAGAAAAAAGATGCACACAAAAAGGAAAAGAAAAAAGATGCATGCAGAAAGGGCAAGAAAAAATAAATAAAATAAATAAAAGAAAATGAGAAGGAAAGAAAAGGGGAAAAGAAGTAGAATTGGAAGAAAAAAGAAAGAAAGAAACGAGATAAAAAGGAAATAGGAATTGGGAAAGAAAAGAAATGAAAAGAGAAAAAGAAAGAGTGGCAGTGGAACTAGTAGGATAGATTGACTTATGATGATAAAAGCATGTGAACAAAAATAATATAACTTTGAAACATAAACCTAAAAAAGAAAAAAAAAAAAAGGGGGTAGAAAACGCAGGAGATGCTAGTGCTAGGAGTCAAGTCAAAGACCTAAGGAAATAACAAAGTGTAGCAGTGAAACCATTAAGGCAACCAGCTTATATTAGCAAGCTAGGAGGTGCAAATAAAAATAATCAATATACCAAAGCCGAAACCCTAGTCACTCTGAGAATCACCACTCGCCATCATCAACTGCCGCTTTAGTCGTCATTTATCATCTATTAGCCCTCCTATTAATTAAGAAAGTGCTGATCGAGCTTCTTTTATGATTCTCACCATCGTCTGTCCATTCAAATCACACTATTTCAATTGCCATTAATTACTGATAAAGCCTCTGACCAACTTTAAAAAGGCTAAATAACACTTTTATATGGTTCCTAACGTCATCCAACCACTGGAATCGCTGGAAAGAGATTGAAAATCGAATCGATCACTATGACTTACTACCAAACGAACTTCTTGTTGTGTTTTTTATTTGCAATCATGCACATCTCATTAATCTGATCTACATGAGTTCAAGAAGCACTATGAAATATACAATCTCCTTTAAATTGGAAAACAAGAAACAAAAATCATTTTTTTTGTTGCCATAGTTTTGCTTACAACTAAACTACATCGAAACTTTGAATATATACATTAATTCCTTATTGTTTGAACTTTATTTATAGTGTTTGTTACATCTTGGATACTTTTTAAGAAGTTCTATTTACACTTGAATTAAGATTCTGTGAGAGAACACATTTTGAATCAACTACCCCTTTTAAAGGAATCTCTAATAATATTTAATTTAAAATAGAAGCACACAAATAGCTTGGAATCATGATTCATTGCCACACTTAAAATGCAACCAAAGAAGTGATTGTAATATCAATAAGCGTGACAAAGGTTAATGTCGGAGATCTAATATACGTAGGTGTATGTATGTACAATTATGTTTATTATCTAAAATACATATCATATATATATTTAACGTTGCAAAAGTATTAAAACATATAATAAACACAATTAATAACATATTATCATATTAATATATTAGAAGAGTTAAAAAATTACATGAACATGTAAAGTTATATACGTATATTCTTAAAGTTCGTATGGAGATCAACTCATTGTCAGTTCTAGTCATTAACTCGGTGGGCTTAGTGAGCTAGAACAGCAGCCCTATACCTAAAATGGGATTAACTTTTAACCCCAAAATGGTCAATTGTGTATATTCTTTCTTTTCTCTAAAAGGATAAAAAATAGAGATTGAAGCAATTCACAATTTGCTTCTCTCGACGCCGTAGAAAAATAAAACAATTTCATTTTTTCCTAATTTTTTTTTTCTTCTTTCTTAGCACCATTTTCATTTCCTTTCCTTTCTCTTTCTCCATTTCCATTCACACACATTTCCTCAATTTCACACACATCTCACAAATATATATATATATATATACTTAATAACAATAAAATAATAAAATAATATATTATATAATATTAATAATAATAAAATATAATAATAATGGATGCCAACTATTTAACACTATTAATAAAAAAATAATATAATATAATAATATAAAATAATAAGATATTTATGATTATTTAATAATTAAATAATCATTAGGTGAAATAATCATTTTGCCCCTCATAAATAGTTACCAAGTATACTCCCTAGTAGGTCCCATCAAATCCTACACTTGGGTAAACTCAACTGAGGGTTTATAATGCACCATGTGTCATTATGCAATTATTAAATAATAATTATTGACTAATTCTTGTATTTAACACTTAAATAGAGACACATACGCATTTCTGTAATAGTGCTGGATATTGCTGGATATTGCTGGATTAAACAACTTAATTCGGTACGCTGCACCAGTGCACAACGAGTACACTATATTGCGAGACTCCCTAGGTCCATACTCGATTCGTCAAATAGAACTATTTCATGAGTCTGTGAACATTGCCCTACGCACACGTCACGGATATACAAATCAGCGTGTTGAACCGTGCAAGTTGAGGTTACAACACATACGTATAGTCATTCTGTCATGATATTCTGGATGTGCTAGGGATATAGATTATCACTGTCAAATCCCCACGTACTCATTCATGTCTTATCCTTAGACTTCTATCTCACTGAACAATATGTGTAAACTCTTTGGAATATTGTTCTACTCTGACAGAAACTCTTTTTCGGGATTAATGTTTGTGGCCACAAAACTTTTTTAGATACAATCTCGAAGCATCTGGATATCTAACTCCCTATGCGAACTGACAGATCCCATATATGTACACATCAGACTTCATAAGCATCGAACCATATTCAGTAACACCCAACGGTCACGCCATGAAAGGTCTGTGACATGCGTGGAACCAAAGTATGGTGGATCACTTACAAGCCCACCGTGGCACTCAGGTCAAAGGACCACGTATACTACTCAACTCGAGAGGACTCTCCGTTGACGGCTTACATAGGGTGTCTATCGAAGGCTCTCGTGAGTCTGTCTCATATCTAATCCTAATTGGATACTTATATGTCAATACAAGCTCACGGTCGGTTAGGAACAATCATCTATAAGCTATAGGTACGATATATGCTGATCTATATTAAAAGTACCCACCGACAGACCCGCATCAGCAGAAATAGATTAGGGACAATTATTTGAGAGCATACTTATGCAACTGACATTTCCTGGCACCTGATTGCAACTCTTACAACTATGCAGTTACTAGTATATTCTCAGGTTTATGTCTCATTACAAACAAGGCTCCAACTCTTGGATCTTTGCTGAGTATTATAACCAGCTAACACTTAATTGTGCTAACATTTAGCATTTATATCTCCTAGCGTGGCTAACTATGAGTCCTTATCTGAACTCTTTCAGATCATACAATGTCTGTAATGTTAAATTGCATAATATTATATTAATAGGTATTAGCGATTTAATGAGAATGTACACTTGTATAAATACACAAGTATATGTACATTCAGGGATGGCACGTAAGCACCGACCCTAATAATCTCCCACTTGCTCTAGTGTCATTCCTTATGGTATCTCATACACATCGGCTCCACGTGTTTCATAAACACTTTTAGAGTCATGGCCTCAGAAAGTGGGTGTGCTAAATTATTTATAGAACACTTTTACAAATAATCACATCTCCTTAAGTCAAGATCCCTCTAGTCATGTGAGACTCCTCTCAACATAATTAGAGTACTGGTGTCAGCTTGGTACCTCGGCCTGTACAACGGCCTAATTTTGTCGCAAAACTATGGGATATGATCCATCTGTCTTGGAACTCTTCAAAGTTAAGTGATAAACCTACAAATCGACATAACCTTTTTCGCTGCGTTGTAAATAAATCAGTAGTGAATCCCAGTTTGGTGCTATTCTAACTCACCTAGTACCATTGAGAATTAGCACATTCTCAGATGTAGACTCTTTATCATCTAGGTCAAACTAGAAGTTTGACTCCGTGCATCTTCTCATTTGTAAGTTACTTTCTCAATATTTGAGAAACTTATCCTTCGTACCCTCAAGGTATCTTAGGATATGTTTGACTACCATCAAATGGCGGTCACCTGAATCAGACTGAAATCGACTCGTAACTCTTATAACCATACTAATATCAGATCTTAAATACATCACAGCATACATCAATCTCTGAATAGCTAATGTATCTGGTGTGTTAGACACTTTAACTTTCTCATCTTCCATCTGAAGAAACACTCTCCTCGAAAGATGAATACCAAGTCTAAAAGATATGTTAACTATCTAATAGTTAACAAAACTATACCTTTTTAAGATGCTATTGATGTGAATGATTGAGAGAGTCCTATTAGCTTCCTAGCTCTATCTCTATAAAGCTTTATACCTAGTATAAAAGAAGTCTCTCTCAAATCCTTCATAAAAAAATTCTTACAAGTTACTTCGGACCAATTATAACATATTGACATCATTCCCAATGACTAGTATGTTATCGACAAAGAGCATCAAGAAGACTATCATGCTCCGACTGATCTTTCATGCACACAAGTTTCCTCATCATTTTTTATGAAACCAGACAATCTGATTATCTCATCAAAATAATGATTCCAGTTTCGGGAGACTTGTTTAAGCTTATAAATGGACTTCTTTAGCCTTCACATTAAACCAAAATCTGGCTGGATGTAAAACCTTTAGGCTATTCCATGAATATCTCTTACTCGAGGTATCCATTCAGGAACGTCGTCTCTACATCCATCTGTCAAACCTCAAAGTCATAATATGCTGCAAGAGCCAATAACATTCTAATCGACTTTAGCATCAATACTGGTTCAAAGATTTCCTCATAATTGATCCCAGATAATTGAGGATTACCTTTCTAGAACCAATATAGGGTCTAGAAGGTCTCTACTTTTCATTTAGCTCCTACTACCTCTTTGTAAACTTTTTACAACCAATGAGAACCATTTCTACAAGTAGCTTTAATCAAATACCAGACTTGATTTTGATGCATAGAGTCAATTTTTATTTTCATGGCTTCTTGCCATTTTCTTGAATCGATGTTTAACATCGTCTCCTTATAGGTCAAATGATTATTTTCTTCTACCAAGAATACTACAAGTTCACCTTTAGGCATCAAACATACTTAAAAGGTGAACTAAACATCCATTCCAACCCATGTGGAGAAGTGTACAAAAGGTCACTACTTAATTGAGCCCGAGTTTCTATCCATGGTTCATTGATTTCTAGCTTGACTTCATCAAGTTCAATCTTTCTATGATTCCCACGATCTATGAGAAACTCTTTCTCTAGAATAGTGGTATATCGAGAAATGAACACACTTCGCTCCTCTGAATCATAAAACTAGTATCCTATTGAATTCACAGGATACTTAATGAACCTATATACGTACCTCTTGGGTACTAGTTTATCCTATTGAATAACTATTATAAAACAAGATACCCTACTGCGTAAGTCTTACGTAAGCAGGATAGCCCCAAGTTTCAACATATATAAGATATGACTTCCTTCCTCTTCGTATCTCATACAGAAAGAAAGTAACAACTTCTGATGAAACTCTGCTTAATAAGCAGCTGTATTTGGAGTATAATCTTACAGATATAGATCGAAAACACTCATTATCAATTGGACCATATCTAATAAAGTCCAATTCCTCTTCTCTGAAATATCATTATGTTGTAGAGTACCCGAAGGACTATAGTGAGTGAGAATTTGGTTCTTCTTTAAACAAACAGAAAACTTGTTGTTAATGTACTCACTTCCTTGATCTAATCAAAGAGATGTGATGTACATTCTGGTATGTTTGGTCATTTCTGTGAATACATTATTTATAAACTGGTTAAGTCTTTTAAGGTCAAATTAGGAATTCAACCATCCTTAACCAGATGGATAAGTGTTTTACGCCTATATAACCTAAACTTATATACCACACCTCTGTATCATTTAAGGATTCTGATCTACAAACATTTCTAATTATATATAATGTCCATTTATTAACTGATATTCAGCTAATAAAACATCATTAACATTACATGAACATAAGAAACTATTCCTAAAATTCATATGATATCCTTCACTGTCAAGTACAGGAAGGGACACAATATGTCAGATGATATTTTGGATATTATACTAATTATGTAATACAACTATTGTATTGCATACAAGAAGTAAGTCAAGCTGCCCAATAACTTAGACCTGCAAGAAATCATCATTTTCTACTCTTAACATTACTTCTATTAGATGTTACATTCTAGTATTTCTCAATTCCTGCAACATATTGCAGATATGAGAGGGACATGCAATATCTTATTGTCACGCCCTAGACCCAAAAGATCCGACACACGACATCACTTACATTCATTCAATAATACTTAAGCATTTATTTTAATTTCTTTCAGAATTATAGCAATTGAATTATGACCGGGACAATTAGTAAACCGGAGATACGCAGAGTTTTCTCAGAGATTAACACTCTACTACGTCACCAGTAGCAACTTTGTTACCGGAAGCCCAGAATATATTCATTGCAAATTCTTACTTAAAATCAATTCATTACTACACTTGGTGAAACTTAAACTAAATCCAACCACACAATAAAATAATACATAGGTATTTATTCACTAGGGACAAATCAAATATCTTATCCCACGTGTCCCCAAATAAAACACTTAGCAACCTAACAACTTAGGGAACCCAAGGAACAGCAGAAGCCTTGCCAAATCCGCTATGCACACATGTACCTTATTTACCTGAAATCACCATAAACTATAATGAGTATAAAACTCAGTAAGCATACTAGTTTTTCATATATCAAATACAAATACATATATGTACACGATGCATATGTATGATATGCTGTGATCAATCAAAATCATAATCTTATCAAATCACATATCATGTAAGCGCTTACACATTCTTTCAAAACACATAATAGGAATACCATCACTCAACTACTACTTAGTAGGACTTACATATCACATATCACATAATGAGCCAAATGTCACTCGTAGGTGACATACCGTATGAGAGGAATAGTACAAGTGAGGTCCTTAAATCACACATATATAACGCTTATGCCCGAAGGTAAAAGCCAAACCCTCACCCTGATCATCGGTGAGTCCTCTCACATGCACCAATACGCCACCACACGAATGTGATGACTCACTCTTCCTTTAGGTACCAATAGGATCCTCCCTACATACGGAACACATAACATATACCAATCCCAAAGGAAAGACCACACATAAAGGCTCCACAAATCACATAAAATGCCTACTAAGTTAACAGTGAGTTCAAGTACCCTCAAAATACAAAATATTTCTCATGGACATATTACACTTCAAAAGCTTTCTTTATTAAACACATCTTATTTTGAAAGCTCACTTACAAAAATACATGTATGTCCATGCTCAATGTCAATGCTCACATTCAGAAACATATATTCACATTTCATATCAAAATATACTTTGACATAACATAAACATATTCTTAACCCCATTTGCAAAATCATACAAAACAATTACTATGTTTATTGTGATTTCAGTAAAAAGTCTAGTATACTTACCTCTTAGCACTTACAGCTATAAGGCTTAAATCTCCTTAACCTATCAATGGAGATCAATCCTTTCATAAGCCTCACAATTCACACAAATACTTAAATAGCTTACAAAATTATACACAATGCATTTAACACATCAAATTGGTCTAAATACTTGATTTCTCAAAACTTGTCATTCTGACCACTTACACTTAACAAAATTTTCTAATACATCAAATGATGTCCAATTACTCCAAAATCAGAATGCATTAATCTTGACTCATATATCCTTCCTATATATGAATATTATATCAAAATTCCTACACAATCCATTTCATATACATCATCGAATCCAAACTACCAACCTGACAGGATCAAGATACTTACTGAACAATATTCAGTCTCCTAATTTTATAAAATCATATACTAACTAAAAAATTGTAAAACTACCACAGAAATACTCTTGACACATATACCAATTCATGATAAATATTTTACTTCAAAATAACTGCCAAAAGTATTTTAAAACTATTTTATTGTTTAACTTTAAAAACCTGTTAATCAAATACTGCAATGAGCTAATACACTTTAGAAATTCATAACACTTCAACCACATTGATCTAAATTCCCAATTCCGAGTATATCACATTAGATATATAAACTTATCATATTCCACAAATTCATAATTTTTCAAGATCATTCAGTAGGACGAAAATTATTTTCCACTGTATCATACTGTTTACACAGGAAATTTCTAGAATTTCAGGGTCATTTTGGTAAATTCACTATAAATTCAATTTCTAGAATTTTCAATCGATTCAAAGTCTCAGATGATCCTTAACATGTCTAATTTCATATACTCAAAATTCAAAACCATAATCGAATTACAAAAATTTATAAAATTCCTGGATCAAGAGACTATCAAGCAGAAATTCCACAATTCATCATAATTTATCAAGCTATCTTATAGATCATCATCAATTCTCACAACATCAAACGAAATACACATCAAATCCTTAATTATACATATTTTCAGAAATCAAAACTTAAAGGAATTAACTTAATTAATACCAATAAATTGAGAAATACGTATGATATACCTCTTGAAATTCAAATTTCCAATTTCTTCTTCATTTTCTTCTTCTTCTCCTCTTTCTCTCTCCTCTATTTCTCTCTTCTCTCTCTTAAAATGGGTAGCTCGACCTAAAAATGGTAAATTAGGGTTTAAAAGTGTATTTTTATACTAAGAGGCTAATTTTTGATATTTACGAATTTGCCCCCAAAACTTTCAAAGTATAACAATTTGGTCCCTAAAATAAATCTAAAGTCATACAAATAAACCCAATACTAATCATATATCCTTAACCTATAACAATATTACTAATAACAATATATAATTCAAGTATCACCAACATACAAATAAAATACGTATATTTATACATATATAAATACTTATTCTTACCAGTCGTGGATACTGGTTACTACACTTATACCCAGCGTGAATTAGCATCCTATGCCATAAAAATGTCTATGTCTGTCAAACATAAACATGTGGAAGTCTTCCTGATAGTTATAAGGCTTCTAGGGTAGTGGGATTTCCAATACCCAACCTTACTGCAGTGGAAACACTTTTCATCTACATTGCTCTCTTGTTTATCTTTGAATAAAGTTGCCTCTGAGGATTTATCTTGAGTATCTACCTCATCTTCTTTTTCTCACACATCTGGTCTTACCAGATATACTTGGAGTAAAATATGAAGCACCTTAAACAAAGAAGGTCATACCCCCTCTATTCATATTCCTCTAGAGAGGTGTTATCAGAAATACTTTACGGCAAACTTTGATCAACAATAATTCAAGATTTTCTGAATCCAGAACATTTCTGAGATTCAACTGTTGGTTTGAGTAATTTCTAGTACTCTTAAGTTAAATTGCATCAACTATGCTCACCGACTGGTTTGTAGTGGCCATTATACTTAACAGGCCAAAGTAACGGAATATGTAAGTGGAATGGTCATTAAATCACTAATAAAGTGTTTTAAATCATGGGTATAACAATTATAAATTTTTAATTTAAAACGCCTTCCTACTACTTTATATAATCCTGATAATCAATCGAATGGGAAGACGATAGTTTAAACTCTTTTAAACTATACAGCGGGAAGTAAATCCCATTGAATTTTACTTAGGCCTCACGCTGTAACAATATTAACCTTTGTAAACCCAACAGGTAAACAACACTTGTTAATTGCATCTCATACAACTCTTGCAATTTGATCATGAATACATCTTATCCTCTATTCATATTCCTCTAGAGAGGTGTTATCAGAAATACTTTACGGTAAACTTTGATCAACAATAATCCAAGATTTTCTGAATCCAGAACATTTCTGAGATTCAACTATCGGTTTAAGTAATTTCTAGTACTCTTAAGTTAAATTGCATCAACTATGTTCACCGACTGGTTCGTAGTGGCCATTATACTTAACAGGCCAAAGTAACGGAAGATGTAAGTGGAATGGTCATTAAATCACTAATAAAGTATTTTAAATCATGGGTATAACAATTATACATTTTTAATTTAAAACGCCTTCCTACTACTTTATATAATCCTGATAATTAATCGAATGGGAAGACGATAGTTTAAACTCTTTTAAACTATACAGCGGGAAGTAAATCCCATTGAATTTTACTTAGGCCTCACGCTGTAACAATATTAACCTTTGTAAACCCAACAGGTAAACAACACTTGTTAATTGCATCTCATACAACTCTTGCAATTTGATCATGAATACATCTTATCCTCTATTTATATTCCTCTAGAGAGGTGTTATCAGAAATACTTTACGGCAAACTTTGATCAACAATAATCCAAGATTTTCTGAATCCAGAACATTTCTGAGATTCAACTGTCGGTTTGAGTAATTCCTAGTACTCTTAAGTTAAATTGCATCAACTATGCTCACCGACTGGTTCGTAGTGGGCATTATACTTAACAGGCCAAAGTAACGGAAGATGTAAGTGGAATGGTCATTAAATCACTAATAAAGTGTTTTAAATCATGGGTATAACAATTATACATTTTTAATTTAAAACGCCTTCCTACTACTTTATATAATCCTGATAATCAATCGAATGGGAAGACGATAGTTTAAACTCTTTTAAACTATACAGCGGGAAGTAAATCCTATTGAATTTTACTTAGGCCTCACGCTGTAACATTATTGACCTTTGTAAACCCAACAGGTAAACAACACTTGTCAATTGCATCTCATACAACTCTTGCAATTTGATCCTGAATACATCTTATCCTCACGCTGTAGCAATTTTGGGTAAGTGTAAATCAGATTAACTTGTCAATGATCAAATATATGTTACCGATACTACCCTCACGCTGTAGCAATATTGAGCAATACTTTCGCATATATTTGCCTCATCTCATATTTAAACGGTATAGTCCTAGCCCAACCGACCAAGTCCCTCATACGGTAGCAATATTAGAAAAAAATCGACGTGACTCGTCTAACACCATATTGACAAGATGGATCAGAATAAAATATTATCTCATAATGTAATATTCTTCAATTTGATTAAGAGAGATTTTTGTTTATAACCTTGGTCTTCATTCTCATGAAGAGGGTGATTCTCCATTAATCAATTTTTCTATATAAGCACAACTAACCTCTACCTGTAGGGCTTCTATTGTGGTTACCAACATAGAAAAATTAATCATGGTTTATAATGCAGACCGATAACTCTTATCACTACATCTCATAAATCTCAATTTATAATGTAGACTGATAACTTTTATCACTACATCTCATAAATCTACACATACTAAATTAATTTTGAAACATTATTAAAAAATATTGCAACTGTGAACAGTACAAAATACTGTTCATGCACTATTGTTCAAGTGAACAGTACATTATCGCAGCGCTGGATTACATTGTTGTAGCATTGAGAGGTCAAATCCCAAACGTCGGGTGCTAAATTACCTCACTACAACGCTGGGAGGTTGAACCCCTAGCGTCACGGAGCCAGCCCTCTGGGGTTGCAACGCCCAATGAACCCTTATTAACATACCCGTTTCAACACTTGAAACGTGCCATTTACACTGGGCCTTTTGCATCCACTCACTCAAACAACACCCAAATATGCCCTAAATGGCTCTGATACCATTTTTGTCGAGGATCTAATATACATGGGTATATGTATGTGCAATTGTGTTTATTGCCTAAAATACGTATCATATATATATTTAACACTGCGGAAGCATTAAAACATACAATAAATACAATTAATAACATATTAATCACATTAATATATTAGAAGAGTTGAGATATTACTTGAACATGTAAAGTTATACACGTATATCTTCGGAGTCCGCATGAAGACCAACTCGTTACCAGTTCTAATCACCAACTTGGTGGGCTTGGTGAGCTAGAATAGCAGCCCTATACCCAACACGTGATTAACTCTTAACCCTAAAATAGTCGGTTGTGTGTATTTTTCCTTTTCTCTAAAAGGATAAGAAATGGAGATTGAAGCAATTCACAATTGCTTCTCTCAACAACGTAAAAAAATGAAATAATTTTATTTTTTCCTAATTATTTTTTCTTCTTCTTCTTTCTCAGCACCAAAGGAAATAAAACAATTTCATTTATATTTCCTTTCTCTTTCTCCATTTCCCGTCACACACACTTCTTCAATTTCACACACATCTCACAAATATATATATATATATATATACCTAATAACAATAAAATAATAATATAATATATTATATAATATTAATAATAATAAAATATAATAATAATGGATGCCAACTATTTAGCACCATTAATAAAAAAATATAATATAATATAATAATATAAAATAATAAGATATTTATGATTATTTAACAATTAAATAATCATTAGGTGAAATGATCATTTTGCCCCTCATGAATAGTTACCAAGTATACCCCCTGGTGGGTCCCATCAAATCCCACACTTGGGTAAACTTAACCGAGGGTTCACAATGCGCCACATGTCATTATGCAATTATCAAATAATAATTATTGACTAATTATTATATTTAACACTTAAATAGAGACACATACGCATTTCCGTAATAGTGCTGGATATTGTTGGATTAAACAACTTAATTCGGTACGCTGCCCCAGTGCACAACGAGTACACTCTATATCGCGAGACTCCCTAGGTCCACACTCGATTCGTCAAATAGAACTATTTCATGAGTCTGTGAACATTGCCCCACGCACACGTCACGGATATACAAATCAGCGTGTTGAACCATGCAAGTTGAGGTTACAATACATACGTATAGTCATTCTGTCATGATATCCTGGATGTGCTAGGGATATAGATTATCACTGTCAAATCCCCACGTACTCATTCATGTCTTATCCCTAGACTTGTATCTCACTGAACAATATGTGTAAACTCCTTGGAATATTGTTCTACTCTGACAGAAACTCTTTTTCGGGATTAATGTTTGTGGCCACAAAACTTTTTTAGATACAGTCTCGAAGTATCTGGATATCTAACTCCTTATGCGAGCTGACAGATCCCATATCTATACACACCAGACTTCATAAGCATCGGACCATATTCAGCAACACCCAACGGTCACGCCATGAAAGGTCTGTGACATGCGTGGAACCAAAGTATGGTGGATCACTTACAAGCCCACCGTGGCACTCAGGTCAAAGGACCACGTATACTACTCAACTCAAGAGGACTCTCCGTTGACGACTTACATAGGGTGTCTATCAAAGGCTCTCGTGAGTCTGTCCCATATCCAATCCTAACTGGATACTTATATGTCAATACGAGCTCTAAGCTCAGGGATGGCTAGGAACAACCATCTATAACTTATAGGTACGACCTATGCTGATCAATATTAAAAGTATCCACCGACAGACCCATATCGGCAGAAATAGATCAAGGATAAATATTTGAGAACATACTTGTGTAACTGACATTTTCTGGCACCTGATTGCAACTCTTGCAACTATACAGTTACTAGTATATTCTTAGGTTTATGTCCTATTACAGACAAGGCTCCAACTCTTGGATCTTTCTGAGTATTATAACCTGCTAACACTTAACTGTGCTAACATTTAGCATTTATATCTCTGAGCGTGGCTAACTGTGAGCCCTTATCTAAACTCCTTTAAATATGATATGAACTATTTCAGATCATATAATATCTTTAATGTTACATTGCATAATACCATATTGATAGGTATTAACGATTTAATGGGAATGTACACTTGTATAAATATTCAGCAAGCGGACCATATTCAGCAACACCCAACGGTCACGCCATGAAAGGTCTGTGACATGCGTGGAACCAAAGTATGGTGGATCACTTACAAGCCCACCGTGGCACTCAGGTAAAAGGACCACGTATACTACTCAACTCGAGAGGACTCTCCGTTGACGACTTACATAGGGTGTCTATCGAAGGCTCTCGTGAGTCTGTCCTATATCCAATCCTAACTGGATACTTATATGTCAATACGAGCTCTAAGCTCAGGGATGGCTAGGAACAACCATCTATAGCTTATAGGTATGACCTATGCTGATCAATATTAAAAGTATCCACCGACAGACCCATATCGGCAGAAATAGATCAGGGATAAATATTTGAGAACATACTTGTGTAACTGACATTTTCTGGCACCTGATTGCAACTCTTGCAACTATACAGTTACTAGTATATTCTTAGGTTTATGTCCTATTACAGACAAGGCTCCAACTCTTGGATCTTTTTGAGTATTATAACCTGCTAACACTTAACTGTGCTAACATTTAGCATTTATATCTCTCAGCGTGGCTAACTGTGAGCCCTTATCTAAACTCCTTTAAATATGATATGAACTATTTCAGATCATATAATATCTTTAATATTACATTGCATAATACCATATTGATAGGTATTAGAGATTTAATGGGAATGTACACTTGTATAAATATACAAGTATATGTACCTTCAGGAATGACATATAAGCACCGACCCTAACAGATTAAACAATAAAAGAGAAAGGAATATACATAAAGAGATTGAAAATAAAAATGTTTTGAAAATGAACAGAAAAGAAATATGGCCAAGACATGTGAAGGAGCTTGCAAGGTTATTAGAAAACCAGATCAATGAGCATATCTATTGTAGACCATGGAAAGAGAACCCATTCACATTCCATAGAATATATCAAAGTTGAAAAGATTCTTTGTATGAATAACTATTTGATGTTTTTTTGGTCAGTTTTTCTTTTTCATGATTATGGATATAATGACTATGGTTGTGAGATAATGGAATAGGAAGCTTAAAAGGATTGGAGTACGTAATACATTCCTTCCGAGCAACGAGAAAATAAAAGTCGGGGGACTAGAAGTATATAGTTCCTTCATCTCATGCCTTGAAAGGATTGGAATACATAATACCTACCTTCTATGAGCATAAAATAGAATCCAAAAAGATTGAAAGTATGTAGTACCTTTCCCCCATTCTTTGAAATGACTGGAGTACATAGTACTTTCCTTTGAGTAGTATAAAATGAAATTAATGGAGATTGGAGTATGTAATACATTTCCCTCATGCCTAAAAAATATTATAGTAAGTAGTACTTTCATTCCGAGGACCAGAAAAGAGAAATCTCATAAAGATTGGCGTACGTAGTACTTTCTTTCTAAAAGATGAAAAGGAATGAGATCAGGGTTGAAAGGATTAGCGTACTTAGTATATTTCTTTCAGCAACGTGATTAAAATTCATAAAGGATTGAAGTACTTAATATCTTTCTTCCAAGGAAAAATTGAAACTCAAAGAGATTGAAGTACTTAGTACATTCATTCCATGAGGAAAATAAAGACTAAAAGGACTAGATTACCTAGTATCTTCATTTCGATAATAAGGATCGGGGTTAAAAAAGATTATAGTATCTTGTACCTTTCTTCTAACAACATGATTAAAATCTTAAAGGATTGGAGAAATAATAAGACAACTTCATTGGGAAATATTATATCTTCAAATTCTATTTCCATGAAAGTGATAAGACATATGAATTAAGAAGACTTCACTGAAGAGGTTGTATCTTTGGAGCTTCCTTCTATGAAGGCAATAAAAACATAAGAGAAAAAATAATACAAATAAAACTTTCTTGAAAAGGTTCAGTATCTTTACTAAGAAAACACATATATTGAAAGTATTCCCTAAAGGGATCATATGACTAAACAATCTTAGAAACACAATAGATGTTTTTAGATTACTACTAAATGAAAGTCACTATATGATAGATGGATATAGATTAACTAGGTATTCTTATCTAGTCAAGTCATATTATGTCATAGGATGAGTATATAATGCCCCACAATTTAGGGTTATGACGATTAAGGAAGAGTTAAAGGGTTTGATACCTCTACCAAGAAGCATCTATATCAAAATACTTTTAGAAATATGATTTATAATCACATCTAAAAACAGAAAGTATCATTTATCTCGTCTAATTTATTTAAATTTTCATATGCAATTAACATCTTAAAAAGTAACATTTTGTCATAATTCTTATTGTATTTTTATCACAAGAAGTAAAATGAAGGAAGTAATGCAAATTATTGGGCACACATTTCTCTTCCAGGCTCTTATTTGAAGGGGGAATATGGCATTCCAAGTTGCACGAAAATGGGACTGTAAAGAGTAAAGAGCCCCTCTATATTGCCACTATTGTTTATAGGAACCTTTACAAAGATGAGACTAATAGAAGAGTAAGAAAGAAAATTAAAAGTTATACTTAGCCAAAAAAATAATTCTTTTTTTTTTTTATTTCACATACATAGAAAAAGAACTTTCTTTCAAAATTCATGAATTGTCACACACATGATTACATCATATACATGGATACATTTCTTTTACATGATACTATATAAGGAATGAAAAGAAAATGGAAAGAAGTATTATTGCTTCCAGAACAATTTGATAAAAATGGAAGAACCATGATGAAAATGTCTTCAGTAGATATAAAAACTTTGAAATGCACCGTTTCACTTATTGATTCAAACCAGTTAAGTGTTGACATGAAGAAGAAAGAAACCATGCACGCATTTGCTTATTAGACTCGAAACAACACTAGTATTTAAAGAAATATAATTACCAGAAAAAAGTAATGCTAGAAAAAAAAAAAGAAGCGTAAAAACTTGGAAGCACAAGGCACTCACAGATAAGAGAGTAAATGAGTATATTTAAAATACTTCTATTCTTCACTCATAGGGGGACATCTATTGGGCTCATTATTTGAATGGTACAAATAGCTTATGTAAGGACTAGTCTTTAAGAGAACACGGTCTAGGTTTCATATCTAACTTACCAAGTAATCGACCTGCCAATTCATGGATCTCACAAACAGGTCATGTAAACCATGAGGTGGTAGGAATAAATTAAAATTTAAATTCTACTTAAATTTTAATTAATAAATTATTATTATGCATGAAGAATGATTTTTTACAAGTAGAGACATTTCACATAAATCCTTCTTTTATGATTAATAACTCTGAAACAGATTCGAATTCTTAATTAATTTATATTTAATTAAACAAATAATTTAATGAATATTTGGTTCATGCATTTATACTTGATATGAATTAGAATTTGTGCACTATAAAAAGCATGCAACTTTACTCGTAATTTATGTAGTAACCACTTATCCACAATCGAAAAGAATAAATATTTATATATATATAAATATACATATTTTATTTATATGTGGGTGATACTTGATTTATGTATTGTTATTAGTAGTGTTTGTATAGATTAAGGACCTACTATTATTATTGGGTTTATTTGCAAGACTTTAGATTTATTTTAGGGACCAAAATTGTAATACTTTGAAAGTTTTAGGGGCTAATTTATAAATACAAAAAATTAGCCTCTTAGTATAAAAATACACATTTGAAACCCTAATTCACTCATTTTGGTCGAGCCACCTCTTTTAGAGTGAGAAAATAGAGAAAGAAAAGGGAGAGAAAGAGAAGAAAAAGAAGAAGAAAGTTGAAATTTAAGCTTTAAGAGGTATATTATAACCCTTTCTTAGTTTTTTAGTGTTAATTTAGTTAATTCTTTTACGTTTTTATTCTTAGAAATATGTACAATTGAGGATTTGATGTGGATTTTGTAAGATATTGTGAGAATTGATGATGATTTATGTAGATAGCTTGATAAATCATGATGAATTGCAGAATTTCTACTTGATAGTCTCTTGATCCAAAAATTTTATAAATTGTTGTGCTTTGATTCTGGTTTTGAATTTTGAGTATATGATATTAGACATGTCTAGAATTATTTAAGACTTTGAATCGATTGAAAATTTCAGAAATTGAATTTGTAGTGAAATTACCAAAATGATCCTGAAATTCTGAAAATTTTCTGTGTTAACAGTATAATACAGTGACAAATAATTTTTGATATGCTGAATGATCTTAAAAAATTATGACTTTATGGAATATGATAATTTTATATGTCTAATATGATATACTCAGAATTGAGAATTTATATCAATGTAGTTAAATTGTTATAATTTTCTAAAGTATATCAGCTCATTGCAATATTTGATTAACATATTTTTAAAGCTATGGAATAAAATAGTTTTAAAATACTTTTGGCATGGATTTTGAAGTGACATATTTATCATGGATTAAAATATGTGTCAAGAGTAATTCTGTGATATTTTTATAATTTTTTAGTTAGTATATGATTTTATAAAATTGGGAGATTGAATGCTGTTTAGTAAATATCTTGATCCTATTAGGATAATAGTTTAGATTTAATGGTATTTATGGAATGGATTGTGTAAGAATTATGATATAATATTCATACATAAGGGGGATATATGAGTTAAGAAAGATGTATTCTTATTTTGGAGTAATTGGACAACATTTGATGTATAAGAAAATTTTGTTAAGTGTAAGTGGTCAGAATGACAGGTTTTGAGAAACCAAGTAATTAGACCAATTCGAAGTGATAAGTGCAATATGTGTAATTTTTTAAACTATTTAAAGTGTTTTATGTGAATATTGGGGCTTATGAAAGGATTAATGTCCATTGATAGGTTAAGGAGAATTAAGCCTTGTAGTCGAACGTGCTAAGAGGTAAGTACACTAGGCTTTTACTGAACTCACAATAAACATAGTAATTGTCTATGTATGATTTTGTAAATGTGCTTAGAAATATGTTTATGTTATGTCAAAGTATATTTGATATGAAATGTGAAAGACATGTGTTTATGAATGTGAGCATTGACATTGAGCATGGACATACATGTGTTTATGAAAGTGAGCTTTCAAAATGAAATGTGTTTAACAAAGAAAGCTTTTGAAGTGAAAAATGTCCATGAGATACGTTTTGTGTTTTGAGGATGCTTGAACTTACTATTTACTTAGTAGGCACCTTATGTGATTTGTGGACCCTTTATGTGTGGCATTTTCTTCGGGATTGGTATATGTTATATGTTCCGTATGTAGGGAGGATCCTATTAGTACATAAAGGAAGATTGAGTCATCACATTCGTGTGGTGGCGTATTGGTGCATGTGAGAGGACTCACCGATGATCAGGGTGAAGGTTTGGCTCTTACCTTCAGGCATGAATATTATATATATGTAATTTAAACCTCACTTGTACTATTCCTCTCATACGGTATGTCACCTACGAGTGACATTTGGCTCATTATGTGATATGTGATATGTGATATGGAAGTCCTACTAAGTAGTAGTTGAGTAATGATATTCCTATTATATGTTTTGAAAGAATGTGTAAGTGCTTACCTGACATGTGATTTGATAAGATTATGATTTTGATTTATCACAGCATATCATACACATGCATTGTATATATATATATATGCATTTGTAATTTGATATATGAAAAACTAGTATGCTTACTTAGTTTCATACTCATTATAGTTTATGGTGATTTCAGGTAAATAAGGTATATGTGTGCTTAACGGATTTGGCAAGGCATCTGCTGTCCATTGGGTTCCCTAAGTTGCGAGGTTGCTGAGTGTTTCATTTGGGGACGCGTTGTTTAAGATATTTGATTTGTCCCTATGGAATAAATACTTATGTATTATTTTATTGAGTGTGGTTATGGGTTGATTTTAAGTAAGAATTTGCAATGAATATATTCTGGGCTTTCGGTAACAAAGTTGCTACTGGTGACGTAGTAGAGTATTAATCTCTGAGAAAATTCTGCGTATCTCCAGTTTACTAACTGTCCCAGTCATAATTCAATTATTATAATTCTGAAAAATTGAAATGAATGTTTAAATATTGTCAATAAATGTTTATATTTATATTTTAAGTTATGAGTTGATTTTAGTGTTAAACTTACTAACAACTTATTAAGGATTTCTATATTGAATTAAAGTTTGAAATTTTATGCAATTTATTTATGAGTGCACATTATTAAATGAATGTAAGTTATATCGTGTGTCAGATCTTTTAGGTCTGGGGCGTGACAATTTAATTCTCGGTTATTTACATAAATTTAATCAAATATATTCTATTTGATTTCTTTCAAAAGTAATTAAGCATTCATTATAGCATATGGCATTCTGATTGTATTTGCAATACTAACACTATCTTTCTTCAATAAATACTAATTGTTGTAACACTTTCACACACTAACACTATATTTTTTTTTATATAAATACTAATTTAAGCGTCAAAATTTTTTTATTATATAAAGATGGTACATTTTTGCAAATGTGATGAGTATTCAAAAATAAGAAGGATAATTTGTGGAATTCCTCTAGAGCTTTCAATGCAATTACCTGAAGTATTTTTAATCAATTGATTTCTAATAAACAAAAATGTTTTAAAAACCTTTATTATGTAGAAACTTCGACTATCAACTACCAAAATCAAGCACATGAAAGAATGTTTATAGTTGCTTTCATATTTTTGTTTGTTGCCTGCATAATTTGTTTCTATTCATAAACGTTCTTTGGCTTTTTTTATTTTTGGTTTAAACATTTAACTTCTTGAACATGTATGTATTTATGAGTTTCACTGATTAATCACTTTATTACATTATTAGCTTTATGTTAAATCAAAATTAATTCAACAATCTACTAGCAAATTGGAAAGTTGACTCTCCTTTAATGATTTGCTTGATACACAATATTTCAATCCCAAATTATATTATCTTTCAAATGACGTTTCTAATTCCTAGTGGCAAAGACATGAACTTTACTTTTGATTTGAATCTAACTACAACTTGAAACTCTCAAGAATTTTATAGCCTATATAACATATATTTATGACCCAAATTGATATATTATTAAATTTAATATAATAAAAAATTAATTATTTAATTTATTAAATAATGAGTTATTTTTCTACAAAGATTTTATTTTGATAAAAAATGAATCATAATAAAATTAGGAAAGCTAATTTCATCTCTTTCTACAAAAGTAGCTTATACCATCAAGTTAAAGTCTTTCCAAAACTTACATTTAAAAATCAAAAGAGGCTAAGAGAGAAAAACACAGTTTTATTCATAATCATTTTCAAAGATTTTAAGCTATGGATCAAAGTATGCTTTCTAATGTTATTACATCTTATGAAAAGTATGTGTTAGAATTTTGGTGATTTAAAATTAAGCTTGAGTTTGATTTTAAGTTAAAGACTAATGAAGAGTCAAACAAAAATTCGATTATGATTAGACATATGAGAAAGAGATGAAAATAGAGAGACGAAAGCGATGAAAAGCGTAAAAACACAAGAGGAGGGAATCTTTAGGTGTGAGCATCGCTACATTAACTTCTAAGTGTGCAGCGCCGAAGTTAGAACACCAAGCACTATGTCACTAGAGTTTAAGCACCGCAACACACTTTTAGAAAACTCGTAATTTTAGGTTTCTTTGCTTGTTTAAGTTGATTTTAAACTTTTCTTTTATGTGGACTCTCCAAAAAGAAATAGGTCTTCAAGCGTTCTTTTAGAGCCTATATAAACCCTTTAATTCATTAGAATTAGCAATACATCAATAAAAGAGAAAATAGAGCATTGAGGCAACTCTAAGATGCTGAGCATAAGCATGGGAGAGTGCTGATGAACACTTGAAATTACATATTTAATAAGAATTTTATATCATTGTTTTGTATTACTAGCGTCTTTAACCCCCCATAACTTAAGTATGTTTACAATATTATACCTAATTAGTTTTTAACTGTTTTATAGTAGGTTCAGTAAAATGGGCATAACTTTCTACTTAGAAATTCAATTGGAGTAACTCTTGATCCTGCGAAGAGCTGACTTAATGGGATAATATATTGTGTTTTATAAGGTATTTGAAATTCGAGCGTTTAAAGGATAAAAATGGCCTAAAATAGAATTGATTTGTAATACAGGCTAAATCCGAACAGTAATTAGTATTTGGCTCACAACTATAGAAATGTGTATCTAATACGTATGAGATAACTCAATTTAGAAAGATAAGAGACTTATCTACAACTTTGATGTTTTGAGTGACGGCTAATTCGGACCACATTAATTCTAAATTAGATAAGCAAGTGAGTGCATTAATGATAATCATTGTAAATTATTTGCTACAATTCTTGACTTTTATCATCTAAGTAGTTCCCTCTTCATTTGTCTTGATTTATCTATATTTTGTTTTATAAATAGGTAGCATGTTTATGCCCAAAATATATAATTAGAGAGCTATATTTTAGTTCAAAATAATTGTCTTTTGTATTATCTCTTTGTAATATTATTTCTCCTGTTTACTATTGTAAAGTCATGTTATCTTTTCTTCTATTTATTTTCTTTTTCTTTAGTTTTATTATATCCAAGTAATTTTCTTTATGCTTTGGTGAAAGGGGGAAAATCTTGGTAAGGTAATACTTAACTCTTATTCATGAATTTAATGTTTTATTCTTAAGTTATGCAAATTTATATATGATGTATTTATTTTGTTTGTAATATTAATATCCTTTCTTCTAAGTGGTGTATCTTGATTTATTATTGACAAACTTTATACTTTGTACAATAAATTCTTGAAACTATTTACAAAATTTAGCGTATATACCATTTCTTGTAAAGTGAGAGTCTTAATTTATTGTAGACAAATATAAATACTGGCATAATAAATACTTGAACCCATTTATAAGATTTGGTGTATAATAATTGAAAGAAAGAAATACTAATTAATATATAAATGATGATGAACTTTAATTGTTATATTTTCTTGTTAGAATCTCTTTTGTGTAAGGATTCTAATTGAGTTATAAAAAGAGTTAAATATATTATTACTTCTTATGCCAAGAGTGGATCCCCCTAACCTTAACTTTTATTTGAATTGGTTAATTGAATTAATATTTGCAAACATCTTATACTGCATTAATTGTCTTTAAAGTATTTATAGTTTGTAATTTTAATTCTACTTTCCTATGGATAGACTCCATTCTCACTGGGTTATTTATTACTTCGACAATTCTGCACTTGGGAATAAACTCCTATATTCTGGACGTGTCAAGTTTTTGGCATCGTTGCCGGGGAAGTGAAATTAACATTTTTTTTTGTTTGTTTGTTTATTTTATTTTCATGGAAGGCTAAACCTCCTAACTTGCTTTACTTTATTTATTATTCGCTTTTTATTTTCATAGAAGCCTAAGCCTCATACTCTTTATTTATTAACTTTTTATTATATAATCTAACTTCTAACTATTTATCTAACTTTTATTTTATTGTTAGTTTTGCCTATTTTATTTGTCTTTATTTAATTTTTTTTTCTTTTTTTTCTTTTATTTATAATATTTATTGTTATTATATTTTGTTTTATTTCTTTATATGAGTGGTTGGTTTCGAGATCCTAATTCTCATCGTTTGGTGAAAGGTAATTTTGAAACTTTCTTTGATAATTTGTTATATTTTTCTTCATCTTCTCATTCTTTAACAATTAACACCATGATCGAAAATCAAATTAAGGGACTCATAGACCCATGGGACAATCAGTCCCAACATAATGACCATAACCGACCTACGACACTTTGAGATTACATGAACCCTATACGAACCGGTGCACCATATTGCTTAATTTTTCCTCCAGATGCAACACATTTTAATTTTAAGCCAGACATTATCCAACTTTTACCCACTTTTAATGGCTTAGATGCAGAGAACCCTTATCTGCATCTAAGAGAATTTGAGGAAGTGTGTAACACGTATAATGACAAAAAATGTAGCATAAACACAATTCAACTTAAGCTTTTCCCTTTTTCTTTAAAAGATAAAGTTAAAACATGGCTACAAAATCTTAGGCCAGGATCCATATCTTTATGGGATGAGATGCAACAACAATTCCTGGAAAAAAAAATTTTCCTTCCCATAGAACAAATTCTTTCAAAAGAAAAATTACCACTTTTGTCCAAAAACCAAGAGAGACCATTTACCAATGTTGGAAAATGTATAAAGAATTACTTAATACATGTCCCTATCATGGCTTTATAACATATAGACTAGTCTCAATTTTCTATGAGGGCTTGACACCCCAAGTTAGGCAAATAGTAGAAATGATGTGTAATGGAACATTTGAGGACAAAGACCCAGAAGAGGCAATGAACTATCTAGACTTACTAGCAGAAAATGCTCAAAATTAGGACACTGCTGGTACCTGTGAGGCACCTAGCAAAAATTAAACCACTACATCTAGTGGGGGTATTTATCATCTTAGGGAAGACAATGATCTTCAAACTAAATTAGCATCCCTAACTAGAAAAGTTGAAACCTTAGAAATGAAAAAGAGTGGTCAAATAAAATATGTTTAAGAAATTGTGTGTCACATTTGTGAAACCCATATTCACTCTACCAATGATTGCCTAAGTTTGCCTATATTTAGGGAATATCTCCATGAACAAGCCAATATTTTAAATGCGTTCAAGCGGTCAAACAATAATCTATATTCACAAAACTATAATCTTGGATGAAGAAATCACTCGAATTTTAGTTAGAGGAATGGCACTCAAGCACAGGCTTCACAACCACCTTTCCAACCACACCAAAAGTTTTAAAACCATCAAAGTGATGCACCATATATGCCACTTTGTAAGAAAAATCTTGAAAAAACTTTGCATGCATTCATTAAAAAGTAAGAGTCTATTAATTCTCAAAATGTTCAAACATTTGCTGATTTGAAAGATACTCTTGCTAAATTTGCATCCACACTAAACATTCATTAAAAAGGAAAATTTTCTTCTCAACAACAACCAAACCCCAAAGGACAACATAACTCAAATACATGTAGTTCAGGAAGCCAACACATGGATTAAGTTAAAGCAGTTATCACTCTTTGAAATGGTAAAATTGTTAAAAAACACATTCCTGAACCTTATGAGAATGATGAATTAATCTCTAAGGGTAAGGAAAGCATCAAACCCTCACCTCCACCCCCATTTTCTCATGCATTACGTAATGCTAAGAAGATGAATCACAATCCTGAAATTTTTGAAATCTTAAAACAGGTAAAAGTTAATATTCTTTTATTGGATGCTATTAAACAGGTTCCTTCATATGCAAAATTTTTGAAGGATTTATGCATAGTAAAAAAAAAATTGAATGTGAAAAAGAAAGCATTTTTAGTTGAACAAGTAAGTACTATTCTTCATAACAATAATGCTTTGAAATATAAAGACACTGGTTATCCTATAATTTCATGTATTATTGAAAGTCATAAAATTGAACAAGCATTACTTGATATTGGTGCTAGTGTGAATTTACTACCGTATTCAGTTTATCAGCAGCTCAATCTCGGTGAATTAAATTCAACTTTTATAACTCTTTTGCTTGTCGATAAATCAATAAAAGTACCAAGAGGGACAATGAAAGATGTTTTAGTTCAAGTTGATAAATTCATATATCCTGTGAATTTTATTATCTTGGACACAGAATCTGTTAAAGAATGTAATCCGATACTTGTTATTTTGGGTCATCCATTTTTAGCAATTTCTAACGCTTTGATTAATTGTAGGAATAGAGTAATAAAGCTTTCATTTTGAAACATGACACTTAAGCTCAATATTTTCAATATGTGTAAGCAATCACATGAGGGGGAGGATGAAAGTGAAGAAGCCGACATGATTGAAATGATTGTGGAGGATCATATTCAAAAAGTGAGTTCTACCGATCCCTTAGAAATGTGTTTAATAAATTCATTTGAGTCAAATATACAATTAGATCCTAAAATCTCTAACATATACTTGATTATGCATAGGTAATTGAAAATAAAGGATAGAAACCAAAGTTTGAAGAATTAGGAGAATATGAGGATAAACAGAACGACATTTTAAAGTTGGAGTTAAAACCTCTGCCTGAAGGACTGAAATATGCATTTCTTGGAGAGAAACAAATTTACACGGTGGTAATCTCTTCTACACTCATAAGCGAACAAGAAGGTAAGTTGATTGAATTATTGAAAATGCATAAAAATGCAATTTGGTGGACTTTAAAAGACATAAACGACATTAGTCCTTTGATTTGTACACATATAATACACCTAGAGGATAATGCCAAAACTTTCCAACAAACTCAAAGGAGATTAAATCCACATATGAAAGAGGTAGTGAGAGCTGAAGTTCTCAAATTACTTAAAGTATGAGTTATTTATCCTATCTCAGATAGTAAGTGGGTAAGCCCTACTTAGGTAGTACCAAAAACATCCGGAATCACAGTCATTGAAAATGACAAATGTGAGTTAATACCAACTCGAGTCTCATATAGTTGAAGGATGTGCATAGATTATAGGAAGTTGAACTCGGCCACTAGAAAAGACTATTTTCCTTTACCATTCCTTGATCAAATTGTAGAAAGAGTAGCAGGACATCCCTACTATTACTTTCTAGACGATTATTCTGGCTATTATCAAATTCCTATAGCACTAGAGGACCAAGAAAATGCTATATTCACATGCCCTTTTGGGACCTTTACTTTTAAAAGAATACTCTTTGGATTTTGTAATGCCCCAACAACATTTCAAAGATGTATGTTAAGCATTTTTGGTGACATGATTGAGCATTATTTAGAAGTTTTCATGGATGATTTAACTGTGTTTGAATTTTTTTTTGATAATTGTCTTGAAAACTTAGAAAAGGTTTTAAAAAAATATGAAGGAAAGAGTCTTGTATTGAATTGGGAAAAATGTCATTACATGGTTACTTCTGGAATTATTTTGGGATATGTAGTATCTTTTAAAGAAATTGAAGTAGATAAGGCAAAATTCAAACTCATTACACATTTGCCTCCATAAAAAATAGTCAGAGAAGTCCGATCCTTTTTAGGACATGCTGGATTCTATAGGAGGTTCATCAAAAAATTTAGTGCTATATCTAAACCTCTTTGTAACCTCTTAGCAAAAGATTTATCATTTGAATGGACTCAAGAGTGTCAAAATTCGTTTGAAAAATTAATTGGCCTCTTAACATCTGCTTCTATCATACAATCTCCTGACTGATCTTTACCTTTTGAGCTCACGTGTGATACTAGTGACTACGCTGTTGGTATTGTATTGGGACAAAGAAAGGAAGGTAAATTTTATGTAATTTATTATGCAAGTAGAACTTTAAACAGTGCATAAATGAATTGCATAACAACTGAAAAAGAACTACTTGCTATAATATTTGCATTAGACAAATTTCGTTATTACTTAATTGGTTTTTCAACTATTGTGTTTACTGACCATGCTGTTGTAAGGTACTTAATGTCAAAACAGGATGCAAAACCAAGACTGATTCGATGGATTCTATTGCTTCAAGAATTTATTATCACTATCAAGGATAAGAAGAGCGCTGAGAATGTTGTTGCAGATCACTTATCAAGACTCGCATCAGATTCATCAACAGGAATAACACCTATTAATGATTCTTTTCCCAATGAATTTTTATTTTATATTATTACAATGCCTTGGTATGCTAATATTGTTAATTTTCTTGTAACATGAGAAATGTCACCTCAATGGAATGCTTAAGACAAAAAAAAAAATTTAACTGAGGTAAGAAAGTTTTATTGGGATGATCCTTATCTCTTCAAATATTGTCATTACCAAATATTTTAAAGATGCATACTTGACAATAAGGTAAGTAAAGTTATTGAATTTTTCCATTCTGAAGCATGTGGGGGACATTTCTCATCAAAGTAAACAGTTGCAAAAATCTTGCAGTGTGGATTTTATTAGCCCACTTTATTTAAAGATACACATGCATTTTGTATAACGTGTGAAAATTGTCAAAAGTTAGGATCAATTTCAAAACGAAATATGATGTCTTTAAACCTCATTTTTATTATTGAAATCTTTAATTGTTGGGGGATAGATTTCATAGGACCATATCCGTTATCATTTGAATTTACGTATATCTTAATTGCAGTAGATTATGTCTCAAAATGGATTGAGACTATTCCATGTTGAAATAATGGCCATAAAACAATCATGAAATTTTTGAAAGAAAATATCTTAAGTTGATTTGGAATCCCTCAAGCCATTATAAGTGATGGGGGTAAGTATTTTTGTAATAGGCCATTTGAAACATTAATGAAAAAATATTGTATTAGTCATAAAGTTGTCACCCCTTATCATCCTCAGAGAAGTGGACAATTTGAATTAGCAAATAGGGAGATAAAACAAATTTTAGAAAAAAACTATAAACCCAAATCGCAATGATTGGTCTTTAAGACTTAATGATGCACTGTGCGCTTATAGAACTTCTTTTAAAACTTCATTGGGAATGTCTCCTTATAGAATAGTATATGGAAAACTTTGTCACTTACTTATGGTACTTGAGCATAAAGCCTACTAGGCCATTAAAACTTTCAATGCAAATCTTGATTCTGTTGGACATATACATAAATTACAAATAAATGAACTTGAAGAATTGAAAAATGATGCATATGAGAATTCAAAAATTTATAAAGCTAAAATCAAAACTTTTTATGATCAAAATATTCAAAGAAAAATATTTGATACTAGTTAGAAGGTTTTACTTTATAATTCTCGACTTTACATATTCCTTAGAAAATTAAGATCAAGATGGAGTGACCCTTTTATTGTGAAACATGTGTACCTTTATGGAATAATTGACATTGAAAATTCTTGAAATGAGAATGTGTTTAAGATAAATGGGCAAAGACTCAAACTGTTTCTAGAAAACTAAGCTTTTCATGAAGAATTTGTGTCCCTGTCTGACCCTTGTTACGAGACCAATTAGTCTTTATTTTACATATTTACATATTTACATATTTATATATATTTATTCTTCTTCTAACTTTTGTTTTATTTTTACTTATAGATTAATTTAGTATTTTTATTAAAGTTTTGTTTGCACCTCGATTAAGTGGCGGATAGCGGTATTCCGTGACATTTGAAGTTAGTTTTGTCAGTTTTTCATAATTACTAATACTTTCTCTTCTTCCCCCTTTCTTAAAAAAAAATGGATGATATTCTAAAGAATTTGAAAAAGCATTTTTCCTCATTGCCTCAAAATTTCTTAAAGAAAATTTACCAAGCAAGATGTGAAAGATTAAGATTATTAATGATTATAAATATACCTGTTGATTTACGTTGGTTAATTGAAGCGAAAGTTCGATTAACAGGTGAATTTTCAGACTCATTAATTTTCTACATACCTGGCTTAAGTAAAAGCTCTTTTGCAAAAAAAAAATAAAAAAGAGCAAAATGATTAAGTATTTGTTACAAGTGTGCACGCATGACTTGCAACACAAGTTGCCATACTTTAGGAATGGTGTCTATAAATCGCAAAGATAAAATTAGGTTCATTAAAGATGGCCTGAGTAAGGAGTTTTTAGATGATATCTTATCGACTCTTGAGACGTACCCTATTAGATATGTGCATATTGTAATTCGTGAATTGTGAGACATATTTCTAAAAGAACATGAGTGGTACATTCTCAGGAATGTGACTTTAAAAGACTCCATTTGCCAATTTATAAGAAAATTAGATGAGAAACCTATCCTCCACCCATAGAAGGGGTTTAAGCCGTTACTGGACGTAAAACCAGAGGAAAATGTGAGCCATAATCACAACTACTTGTACATATTTACTATAGCTATTATTTTTAAATGTTTTAATTTAAACTCAAACATCTTTTCCAACAACCATCCACCCATGTGACTTTTCCAGCTAACAATTTGAAAAATAGTAAAAAGGTGTTGAAAAATTTACATTTTAAGCCAACAGCTCATATGACTTAACTTTACAACACCTTTTGGCTCTATAAATACATTGCATTATTTTGCATCTTTATACAAACTTAAAAGCATTCAAGAGAGAGGGTGAGTGTAATAATGGAAGGAACATCAACTCGTAAATTCACAAAAATTTGTGTCTTTTGTGGATCCAGCCCTGGAAAAACTAGAGAGTTTGTAGAAGCAGCAGAAACCTTTGGTAAGGTGTTAGCTGAGCAAAATATTTATTTAGTATATGGGGAGGTAGTCTTGGATTAACAGGATATGTGGCAACAGCTGCACAAAATAAAAGCAGTCGAGTTTTGGGTATCATACCGAAAGCTCTAACTGTTGGAAACATTGTAGAAAAAATAATTGGGGATGAGTTACATGTATCATCAATGCATGAACGAATGTCTTTTATGCTTCATAATGCTGATGCCTTTATAGCTCTACCTGGAGGTTTCAAAACATTGGAGGAAATTTTTCAAATTGTCTCATGAGCACAATTGTAAATCCATAAAAAAATCCATTGGTTTGTGAAATGTTTATGGTTTTTATAATGTGTTGTTATCTTTTCTTGACTATGCGGTGGAAAAACAGTTCGTCACATCTGCAACATGACAAATCCTGATTTCTGCTTCAACTGTTGATCAGTTACTCGATGAACTACAAGATTTTACACCTCTATCTAATCCAACAATGAGTCAGATAGATCGGTATACTGATGACAATGAAAAAACATGCAAAATAGATTTGACGCTTCATTTGTAGTTTATCTACTTTTATGTATTTTTAAGTATTTTGTGTGGTTTGTTTTATTTTGTTGCAGGTTTAATTTTCAATAAAAGATGTTTCAGGTGATATCTTCTATACTTTACTCTTTCTATATTTTGACATTGAGGACAATGTCTCAATCTGGTTGAGGGGAGAATAGCTGATATATAATGTTAGTGTTATTTATTTTTTTGTTATCATTTTGTTCTCTAAAAAAAAATTCATCATAAACGGCGTAAGTAAAAAATTTATTTATGCATTCTTGAGACGTATTCTAGTTCTAGAATGGCAGAGTAAATAGTACATTACTGAACTTTTGAAACACATTCTAATTGGTTTATTTTTAATGCATTTTACATATATTTGTTTGTTGCTTAAGTTTTTGGTAACTCTTGCGTAAATAAGTTTACTTTATTATCGAGGTATGATTTTAAAATTGTTTAGTTTAAATCACTTTTTCTATCTAGGTTACTAAAGAATAATTTTCAAAATTATTTCTTGAGCATAATATTAAGTCTTGTAGTAAGATGGATGTTTCAATATATATAGCCAAGATAATTTATTTGTTTAAGTATATATATTCTTTTCTAAACTTACATATCTTTTGTGAGTGAATGGAGAGGTTTGAGATAACAACTTACGAACTTTCATTGATCTTTTAAAATTGTTAATTTTTGTTTGGAATAACATTATTTGGAATGAGTAATGATTTGGTTGCTTAGTTGAAGGATAAAAAAAAATTATGATGAGAAATTGTTCTTATTTTGTAATGATTCTTTATGTCTTTAAAAAAAACACACAAAAAAGAGAGCAAAAAAAACGTATATATAAAAAAAGAAAAGAAAAGAAGTTAATTCAATAAAGTCTTCGTTTAATTTTAAAAGACAAAAATCATTAGGAAACAATTTTATCACCAGACTCTTTATTCGTATGATTCGCATAAAATAATAATTAAAGTCCTAAAGCGAGCATGTGAAAAGAATAATTTGGCTTTAAATAATTAATTTTTCTATCTTTGGATCAATGTTAGTTTGTCTGTCTATCCTTAAATGTAACCTTTTCTTGAGCGATTATCTATTTTTCAATTCCATGAGTGAAATCCTAACCCATTTAACAAGTTGTTCACCTATGAGGATATGGAGTTGAAGCTTTTACTTGAAAAATATTTTTCAATGCTATATATGTTGTGGTTTGTAGTAAGAAGGCTTTGGCTTAGGCTTAATTCACACACACACACACACACACACACACACACACAATTTTAGAAGTTATGATTGAAATAACTTTTATAGCAATTGTGATCTTGAACTGACGTTTTGTTTAAAATATTTAGGTAGTGTTCAAATTTTATTTATGCTTGAAATTGCTAAAGACTAGCAATAAGATAGTTAGAAGGGTATGATGAACACTTAAAATTACATATTTTATAAGGATTTTATATCATTATTTTGTATTACTAGTGTCTTTAACCCCTTTAACTTAAGTATTTTACAATATTATACCTAATTAGCTTTTAACTTTTTTGTGGTAAGTTTGGTAAAATTGGCATAACTTTCTACCTATGAATTACATTTGAGTGATTATTGATCCTCTAAAAAACTGACTCAATGGGCTAACATATTATAGTTCACGAGGCATTTGAAATTTGATCGTTTAGAGGATGAATGGCCTAAAACAGAACTAGACTGCAATACAGGCCTAATCCAAACAGTCATCTGTATTTGGCCTATAACTATATAAATACGTATCTAATATGTATGAGACAACTCAATTTGGAAAGATAAGAGACTTATTTATAACTTTTATGTTTTGAGTGACAGCTAATTCAGACAACATCAATTCTAAATTGGATAAGCAAGTGGGTGCATTAATAATAATCAATGTAAATTATTTACCACCATTCTTGACTTTTATCATCCAAGTGGTTCCCTCTTCATTTGTCTCAATTTATCTATATTTTTTTATAAATAGGTAGCATATTTATGCTCAAAACATGTAATTAGAGAGCTAAATTTTAGTTCAAAATATTTGTCTTTGGTATTATCTCTTTGTAATATTATTGTTGTAAAGTCATGTTATCTCTTCTTCCATTTCTTTAGTTTTATTATGTCCAAGTAATTTTTTTTATACTAAGGCGAAATGGTGAAACTCTTGGCAATGTAATACTTAACTGTTATTTATAAATTTAATGTTTTATTCTTAAGTTATGCAAATTTATATATGATGTATTTATTTTGTTTGTAATATTAATACAATTTTTTCTAAGTGGTGTATCTTAATTTATTATTGGCAAAATTTATACTTGGCACAATAAATTCTTAAAATAATTTACAACATTTGGCGTATATACTATTTCTTATAAAGTGGGAGTCTTGATTTATTGTAGACAAATATAAAGATTGGCATAATAAATACTTGAACTCATTTATAAGATTTGGTATATAATAATTGAAAGAAATAAATACTAATTACTATATAAATGATTATGAACTTTAATTGTTATATTTTCTAGTTGGAATCTCTTTTATATGAGGATTCCAATGGAGTTATAAAAAGAGTTAAATATATTCTTACTTCTTATGCCAAGAGTAGATCTCCCTAACTTTAGCTTTTATTTGAATTAGTTAATTGAATTAATATTTGCAAACACCTTATACTGCATTAATTGTCTTTAAAATATTTATAGTTTGTAATTTTAATTCTACTTCCCTGTAGATCGACCTCGTTCTCACTGAGTTATTTATTACTTCGACAATCTTGCACTTGAGAATAAACTCCTGTATTCTAGACATGTTAAGTGTAGTAACCACTTATTCACAACTAGTAAGAATAAATATTTATATATATATATAAATATACATATTTTATTTGTATGTGGGTGATACTTGATTTATGTATTGTTATTAGTAGTGTTTGTATAGATTAATGACCTACTATTAGTATTGAGTTTATTTGCAAGACTTTAGATTTATTTTAGGAATCAAATTGTAATACTTTGAAAGTTTTAGAGGCTAATTCGTAAATACTAGAAATTAGAGTCTTAGTATAAAAATACACATTTGTAACCCTAATCCACCTATTTTGGTCGAGCCACCTCTTTTAGAGTGAGAAAAGAGAGAAAGAGATGGGAGAGAAAGAGAAGAGGAAGAAAAAAAAGAAGAAGAAATTTGAAATTTAAACTTTAAGAGGTATATTATAACATTTTCTTAGTCTTTTGATGTTAATTAAGTTAATTTTCTTAAGTTTTGATTTCTAAAAATATGTACAATTGAGGATTAGATGTGGATTTTGTAAGATATTGTGAGAATTGATAATGATTTATGTAGATACCTTGATAAATCATGAAGAATTGTAGAATTTCTACTTGATAGTCTATTGATCCAGGAATTTTATAAATTGTTGTGCTTCGATTCTGGTTTTGGATTTTGACTATATGAAATTAGACATGTCTAGAATCATTTGAGACTTTGAATCGATTAAAAATTTTCAGAAATTGAATTTGTAGTGAATTTACCAAATGACCCTGAAATTCTGGAAATTTTCTGTGTTAACAGTATGATACAGTGACAAACAATTTTTGATCTGTTGAATGATCTTAAAAAATTATGAATTTCTAGAATATCATAATTTTATAAGTATAATATGATATAATCAGAATTGAGAATTTATATCAATGTAGTTAAATTGTTATAATTTTCTAAAGTGTATCAGCTCATTGCAATATTTGATTAACAGATTTTTAAAGCTATAGAATAAAATAGTTTTAAAATACTTTTGGCATGGATTTTGAAGTGACATATTTATCATGGATTAAGATATGTGTCAAGAGTAATTCTGTGATATTTTTATAATTTTTTAGTTAGTATATGATTTTATAAAATTGGGAGATTGAATACTGTTGCAGTAAATATCTTGATCCTATCAGGTTAATAGTTTAGATTTGATGGTATTTATAGAATGGATTATATAGGAATTATGATATAATATTCATACATAAAGAGGATATATGAGTTAAGAAAGATATATTCTGATTTTGGAGCAATTAGACATCATTTGATGTATGAAATTGTTTTGTTAAGTGTAAGTGGTTAGAATGACAGGTTTTGAGAAACCAAGTAATTAGACCAATTTGATGTGATACGTGCAATATATGTAATTTTGTAAGCTATTTAAAGTATTTTGTGTGAATGTTGAGGCTCATGAAAGGATTAATCTCCATTGATAGGTTAAAGAGATTTAAGCCTTGTAGCCGAAAGTGCTAAGAGGTAAGTATACTAGACTTTTACTAAAATCACAATATACATAGTAATTGTTATGAATGATTTTGTAAATGTGCTTAGGAATATGTTTATGTTTGTGTTTATGAATGTGAGCATGGACATACATGACATATATGTATTTTTTAAAGTGAGTTTTCAAAATGAAATGTGTTTAACAAAGAAAGCTTTTGAAGGGTAATATGTCTATGAGAAATATTTTGTGTTTTGAGGATGCTTGAAGTCACTGTTGACTTAGTATGCATCTTATGTGATTTGTGGAGCCTTTATGTGTAGCCTTTCCTTCGAGATTGATATATGTTATGTGTTCCGTATATAAGGAGGACCCTATTGGTACCTAAAGGAAGAGTGAGTCATCATATTCGTGTGGTGGCGTATTGGTGTATATGAGAGGACTCACCGATGATCAGGGTGAGGGTTTGGCTCTTACTTTCGGGCATGAGCATTATATATGTGTAATTTAAACCTCACTTATACTATTCCTCTTATATGGTATGTCACCTATGAGTGACATTTAGCTCATTATGTGATATGTGATATGGAATTTCTACTAAATAGTTGTTGAGTGATGGTATTCCTATTATATGTTTTGAAAGAATGTGTAAGCGCTTACTTGACATGTAATTTGAAAAGATTATGATTTTGATTTATCACAGCATATCATAAACATGCATTGTGTACATATATGTATTTCTATTTTGATATATGAAAAACTAGTATGCTTACTGAGTTTTATACTCATTATAGTTTATGGCGATTTCAGGTAAATAAGGTATATGTGTGCTTAGCGGATTTGGTAAGGCTTCTGCTGTTCCTTGGGTTCCCTAAGTTGCTAGGTTGCTGAGTGTTTCATTTGGGGACACGTAGGTTAAGATATTTGATTTGTCCCTATTGAAGAAATACTTATGTATTATTTTATTAAGTGTGGTTGTATTTGGTTTAAGTTTCACTAAGTGTGGTTATGGGTTGATTTTAGTGTTGAACTTACTAGCAACGTGCTAAGGATTCCTATGTTGAATTAATGTTTGAAATTTTATGCAATATTATTTATGAGTGCACATTATTGAATGAATGTAAGTTATATAATGTGTTAGATCTTTTGGGTCTGGGGCGTGACATCAAATGCTAAAAGAGTACTTAAATACTGGGGTACACAAGATAGCACTGACAAATCCTTTAAGAGCTCGTCTGTTATTATATTCCTTGAAAGTCTCTTATGTTAGTTCTTTATAAACTAGTAATAAAAGAAGCGATCGTCTGTTATTATATTCCTTGAAAGTCTCTTATGTTAGTTCTTTATAAACTAGTAATAAAAGAAGCGAGGATCTTTGATCAACCATAGACATAGGCGATTATTGCTCAACCATGTATATTCTTATGCCTTGTGTGGTTGATTATTGTCTCTATTATTTAGTTGGTCTTTAGTATTCTTGGTTACTTATGAAAGAAGTCTCTTGCAAAGCGCTTTAGGTTTTTAGGGTACTAAATACCAACCTATGTGGTATTAGGGCATGTAAAAACTCTAACAAGTTGAATCAATGCTAAGGCTAATTACTAGTTCTAGTATTAGTGCTAAGGCTAATGTTTCCAACAAGTGATATCAAAGTAATGGTCGAGGTTAATTACTGAACATAGGTTTTTCAATCATGGTAACTCATAAGTATGACGACAAAAGAATAGAGAAAAAGATCAAGAGCGTAGTTATATAGTGGTCTTGACTGCAAGAGGAAGGGTTGAGAATAGAAATTGAAGAGCAATTAGAAAGGTAGACAAAGAAATGTGGAAATGCTTGTTGTGTGCGATGTGCGAGTACAAGTGCCTGCTATCATGAATAAGTAATAGAGTAATGAATAGAGTGTCGATCCTACGAGAAATTTATGCTTTTTCTTAACAAAATACTAAAATTGTGTCTCCTTACCTTTGTCTAAACAAATGTTAAATAGATATGTTTATATTAAAACTAAAGCACTGTTAATGTAAATCAATCTTAATTATGCAAGCAATGAAGTACAATCACTAAGTGGAGAGTATCTAGGACTATAGCTATCCCAAAATAGATTTTGTTATCCCAATTATTAACTCCTCAATTTAATTATTAGCCACAATACGAACCTCATCGCAAGCCTCTTTTGATGGTCGAGCGATTATACCTTAATCTACCAAATTCCTATGGTAATTCGAATAAATTAAGGTTCATTATGAACAAGTTATATTGACCATACATGCCAATTAGGTATATTTCTATCTTAATTCGAAACTTGTAGCTATTACTCCATAATTATGTATCAATTTATCTAGGTTTAAACACTAGGATACCTTTTTCAAGTTTATCAAAATGTTCCCTAATCTTCCAATCATTATTCTTAGTATATTGAAAGCATTAATAACAAACAAATTGAATAATAAACTAAATTCATAATAATGAGATTAAACAATTTAAGTACACATATTGAGTTCAACACTATAACTCTAGATAACAGAATTACATCAAAATAATAAGAGTTTAATGGCTAAATGAATAATAATAAAACATGATACAACTAATCCAAATTGAATTTTTGAAGACAAGATGGCCTTCAATCAATCCTTGAGCTTGGTTGAATCCTTCTATGGTTAGCCAAAATGCTTTTGATTATATAATATCTCTCTAAAATAGCTTTAAATGTTGCTACTTCACAATATTGGGATGATTTCTAGGTTAGGAACGAGTTAGGGCTAGGTTAGGATTGAAATTAGGCTGGCCAAGCCTATTATGTGTTCCAAAAAGTAAACTTTTATAGTTCTAAAACATGGCTCAACTATTGAAAATGGGGCTTACGTGTCATTCCAATATTGTATGAATACTAATTATTTAGTATTTATAAAATAAAACTTTGGAAAAATCATTAATAATATATATATTATATATGGTAAGATACTTGTAACGTTTCAGACATTGTATGATCTGAAGGAGTTCAGATCTGATCTAAAGGAGTTTAGATCAGGGCTAAGAGTTAGCAACACTGAGAGTTAGAATTGTTAAGAGTTAGCAAAATCTAAAGAGTTAGAGTCTTATCTAAAATGGGATAAAAACCCGAGGGTATATTAGTAATGACATAATTACAAAAGGTTGTAAATAGTGCTAAGAAATGTCATTGTGCAAGTATATTCTCGAACGTTATGTTCTTGATCTATTTTCACTGATACAAGTTTGTCGGTGAAAACTTTATTTAACATAGATTAATGTATGTCTATATCTGATTAGTCTTAGCAGACCATGAATTTAGTGGAAGCTTGTATAAACATACGGGTATTCAGTGAGGATTGAGTACTAAACAAACTCAATTAGGATCTCCAATAGACATCCCATAAAGTATTCAATGGAGAATCCTTTCGAGTTAAGTAGTATTCGTGGTCTCTTGACTTGAGTACCACGGTGAACTTGTGAGTGATCCACTATACTTAAGTTCACAACATGTCAGAGACCTTTTATAGTCTGATCGTTGGGTGTCGCTAGGTATAGTCCAATGCTCATAAAGTCTGTTGTGTGTTGATATGGGGTCCGTCAGCTCATATAGGTGAGTTGTATATTTAGATGCTCAAAGATTGTGTTCTAAAAAATCTTATGGCCATAAGTAATAAACCTGAGAAAAGTGTTTTCTGTGTGAGAAACAATATCGCTAAAGTATTTGCAGGTATTGTTCATGAAAATACGAATCTGGAGATAAGTTCTAGAATTGAGCATATGGAAACTTGATGGTGTTAATCAATGTCTCTGCTCTTTTAGAATATAAATGACGAATAAATTATACGAATATGTATTAACCTCAACTTATATGGTTTAATACACTGTTTTTGTTATTTCTATAACGTGTGTGTGAGGCATCGATTATGGACTTATGAAAAAGTTTCGTAAGATAAAATGGGTGTGAACTTAAAAAGTCTCACTATATGAAGTGTACTCATTGTGCACTGAGGTGGAGCACTGGATTGAATTATTTAATTTGAAAAGTTATTAGTAAGTCAAAATTATTTTAAGATCTCTTAGAGAATTGACATAATTTAAGTGTTAAGCCCAAGATCTCGGCAAGTAGGACTTGCCACTTTATCCTTTCCATTGGATGCCATATGTCATGCCATTATAAATTAATGGCATGACACATGGCATATTTTAATTGGCCCAATTAATTATTAAGTGTTAATGGTTAAGTTTGGCAAAATAAATAATTTGCAAGTGTTGCCATAAAAAGCCAAAATTTCGGCCAAAATGGGTTAAGAATATATTGGTCAAATCAAATGCATTAAGTAGGAGGTGGCATGCATTTGAAGTAATAGTATTTGGCCAAAATGACTTTCATTAGCAAGTGGCGGCAAGTTATTTTTATTTTATCTTTGTTATGCTTCTCCTAAGCATATGCTCGCAACAATACTATAAGTTTTAAAAGCATTAATCTTTGTCATGTTTTTCCTAAGTACGTGGTGGCATTAAGCTATGGTTTTTGAACTGTAAAATGGCCACTCATTTCTTTTTAATTCAACCAGCTCTCATTTAACATTATTTATCCTTTAAACAAGCATGACAAGTCAAAATTCATGCCTTGTCATACTTCATTTAGTTTTGTCAACAACTTGGAAATGATTAGAAGCATTGGCGACAACTCAAAGCTATATATAGCCACATTCACTTCATTTGTTAACATAACTAGTAAAGAAAAATTTAGTTTATATAGTTCTTTAGTCGAGAGATAAAAATTATAAAGCAAGTGTTGTTTAAATTCAAATACTAGATGAGATAAAAAAAAGCTACTGTTCTAGTTCAAAAGATCCTACACTTCAAGAGTGAGCTTCCTATTATTTCATTAGTGTAATGAGATGTTTATTAATGTGTAATGTATAAATCAAAACTAGAATGTACACTCTCACCCTACGCACAACACACTTTCATCAATATTGTGGCGTTATTTTGTAAATGCTAACGCGTTCTCTCATTTATTGCCCTAACACTATGGTTCTTCTTCTTCAATGCTAGGGCATTCCCAACACTATTGCATTTCCCTTAGACGCTGGGGCATTCTCCTGTTTGAATGAAATGGCATAGAATCTAAAATTTACGTTGTGGTGTTCAACATCCTCAACACCGCGACATTCATCATTAGCTCATAAATGTTGAGGCTTTTAATGATGAGCATTAGGGCGTACATCTCATTCTGAAATTCTTGCCCTTTTTGCTTCAATTTCATTGTCTCCCCTCTCATGATGCCTAAACCATGCAAAAACAACATTCAAAGCATAAATGGTTCTGAAATTACTTGAAAATGAACAATTTCCAAGATAAATTGAGGTCTAAATACATGCCTACTTTAAACCCATCAATGCTGCAATAGTTTTGAATAGGACTTGAAGTTGTAGAATCTTTGAAAACTTTTTATAGAAGGAATACAAAAGATGTTTAAAGGATCTATGGGTGAGAAACAAAATTAAAGTTATGTGCTTTATGAGAATATTGTGAAGGCTCAACATGGATTTATTGAGAAAATGCAGACCAAAAACAATATTGGACATTATCTCATCGGAATAAAAAGGGTAAAAAAAAATGGTAATTGAGGATCTAGCTATGAAAGTATTTTGATGATATTAAAAGGGACACTAGAGATTATAATATGATGGCTACCCAGAGAGATACATTTGTATCTTTAAAGACTAAAGTTGCCAGCCTTAGTAGAGTTAAGTCTGGACATAAGACTTAACTGGAGATAATGCTAAAGTAATTGAGCGTTGACCAGATGATCTTTAGAAGTTTCTTAAAGAGATTTTGAATCAATGAGGGGTTTATTAGAATTTTGGTTATTCAAAATTAAGGTTTAGTTTGATTTTGAGTTACAGACTAATGATGAGTTGGACACAAGATCGAGTATGCATTGGACATACGAGAAAGGGACGAAAATAGAGAGTCAGAAGCAAGGAAAGGCATAAAAGGAGAGAATCTTGAGGTGTGAGCATCGTAGTGCTGGCTTTTGACCGCCACAACACCGAGTGCCACAACGTTGGATTCTGAGTACCGTGGCACCCACTTTTGGGAAACTTGCAGTTTTAGGTTTCTTTTATGTTTGAGTTGGTTTTAAACTTTTTTTTTGTGGACTCATATTTTAACAAAAAAAATATGTCTTCTATGGTAGTTTTAGAGCCTATATAAACTCTTGTAATTTATTATAATTATCAATACATCAATAAAAGAAAATAGAGGGCTGAGGCAGCTTTAAGGTGCTCGGCATAAATGTGGGAGAGTACCATGAGAGTGTATGAGCGTTGGGTGCGCAAGATAGTACTAGTAGTGAAAATGATGATTATTCTAGAGTGCATGCATGTGGGTTTATGTTTATCATAAAAAAAACATGTATCTCATACAATATTTGTGCACAGCGAAAGTCAAAAATCTAATTTCCTAGGTTGATAAACATCATAAAATTTTTATAGTGTCACATAAATGAAGTTACAAGAATTGATAGAGTAATCACCTTAGTAAGCCTTTTGAATTGGTTCAATCGAAGTTTTCGCCTTAAAATGCACTTGTTGTCAATTTTAACACCCAACTTGGTGAGCTTGGGTAAGCTAGAATAGTATTTTGATTCCAGCAAGGGTTTAACACTTTAAACCTTAGTTTAACTCTTAAACTAATTGCTTAACACATTAAGTTATTGACTACTACTAGCTATAAATGATTCTTGTTCAAGTTTAATATTTAAACAACAAAAAACATTTGATTGTAGCTTGTAATATAGCCGACCAATTTAGAAAGAAAAGAAGAAGTTAAAGTTCAACTCTTGAACAATACCCAGCACTTGGAACTAAAGGCTTCTAATTTTTCCTCTCTTAGTGGCTGTGTCTCCCTATTTTACCAAATGAGCAAAATATTGCTTTTATTTGCTTGAATTATTTCTTTCCAAATAAGCAACAAGTGGCCCATAAGTATGGCTTACAACACTTAAGCCATTTTCCTTTGTTTCCTTTATTTGCTTACAATAAACAATTGAAATAAAAGTATAAATGCATATGGCCGAAATTTGTAACCAAATGAAAAAACTCTTTCACTTTTTGGCAAGTAAAATACGGCCCTACCAAATGTCATGCCCATGCTTTGCCCATTGCATTATGTTTTCTTTTTGTTAAAACAAATCAAATAAAATAAAACACATGCCTATTAATACATGAAGTGGCTGAGACACCAATAATTTCTTTTTGACAAGAATAAAATTTAGCCCTATCATTAAAAAAATTATTATGGCCAATTGTTTATTTGTTTAATCAATATTATTTTAATCAAACAAACACATGCATCAAATGGATATAATATCATTGTTTGACTTACATAAAATAATATCAAATATTATTATTATTTTATTTAAAAATAATTTTATGAATAAAATAATAATTTTACTTATCTAATAAGTAAGGTCATTTTGATAATTTTCAAGACAAACAATAAATGGCCTACAATGTATACATATCAATATTTTATTGGTCAACAACTATTATTAACTACTTGATGTACTTAACACTTAAGTCTTGACATGTGCACATCCCGAGGGATACTGAAGCAAATGTCTAGTCTGTTGGAATTTATTAGATTGAACTATTCAATTCGGTATGCTACCCTAAGGCATAACAAGTACACTTCATATTGCGGGACTCCCTAGATCTATGCCTGATTTGTCAAACAAAATTGTTCCACGAGTTCGTGATCGATGCCTCTCGCACATGTCACGCATATTACAAACTAGCATGTTAGACCATACAAGTTGAGGTCATAGCGCATACGTATAATCCTTCCGTCATTTTATATCCTAGAAGAGCGAGGATATAAATTATCAATGTCAAATCCCCTTTCGTTCATCCGTGAACTTATCTCCTTATACGTATCTCGATAAACAATATATGTACAACCTTGGTGCATCCGAATATACAACTTACCCAAGTGAGCTAACAGATCTCATATCTACACACACTAGACTTCATGAGCATCAAACCATACCCAGCGAGACGTAGCAATCAAACCATAAAAGGTCTTTAATATACATAGAACTAAAGTATGGTGGATTACTCACAAGCCCATCATGGCGCTCAGGTCAAAGGACCATAGATATTACTCAACTCGAGAGGACTTACTATTAATGTCTTCATGGGATATCTATTGGGGTCTTCATTGAGTCTGTTCAGTATTCAGTCTTCATTGAATACTCGTATGCTATAGAGCTTCCATTAAACCCATGGTAAGCTAAGAATAACCATTTAAACCATCAAGATATAATCATACACTGATTTATGAAGAAATAAAAGGTATCACCGATAGACCTACATCGGTGAATTAGACTACAAACATTATGTTTGAGAATAGACTTGCGTAATAACATTTCTTAACACTTATTGCAACTCTTTACAACTATGTTATTACTAGTATACTCTCAAGTCTTTGTCTCGTTACAGACAAGGTTCTAACTTTTTTTTATTTCACTGGTTATTATAACCTGCTAACTCTTTAAGATTTATAATTCTCAGTGATGCTAACTCTTAGTGCTGATCTAAATTCTTTTAGATCAGATCTGAACTCATTCAGATCATACAATGTCTGTAATATTATAAGCATTATACCATTTAATTAATGTACTTAGTGATTTAATAAAATATGTATTGTATAAATATTATAAAAATAAATATTTATATAATTTAGGATGTCATATGAGCACAAATCCTAATATATAGATTTTTTAAGAGCTCATCTATTGTTGTATTTTTTGAGAATCTTTTGTGTTAGTTCTTTGTGAACTGATAATAAAAGAAGCGAGGATCTTTGATTCACCATGGACGTAGGCAGTTATTGTCAAACCACGTCTATTCTTGTACTTTATGTGATTGATTGTTATTTTTATTATTCTTAAATACTTGTGAGGGAAGTCTTCCATAAAACGCCTTAGCGTTTAAAGATGTTAAATACTGACCTATAAGATATTAAGGTGTATAAAAATTCCAACAAGTTAAATCAATGCTAAGGCTGATTATCGGTAATGGTGTCAATGTTAAGGCTAATTTTTCCAACAGTATGATATTCAATTCTAAAAGTATGATATTCAATTCCTTAGATAATGTTTATGTATGATTAAATAGTATAAATCATTATATTAGGGTATATTTTACACTTTCTTCATATCTTTCTCCTTCATCTCTCTTCTTAATATTCTCAATACTTTATCCCATTTACTAGCCACGGAGTGAGCATTTGATAGCATTACATACGATGACACATCTTCAAGAAAAATCCAATGCCAAGATATTTTGTGATGCAAATTCTTCATAGCTCTATTTTTGAGTGAATCTGGCATCCTCTAAGTAATGCTTTTCAAAATCCAATTCCTAGGTCAAATGAATCGTGAAGAAACTCTTTAGCTTTTTTGAAGTGCCCTGAATTAAACGAGAAAGTAAGTCAACCATATAAGCACATGGTTGAGGCTTTAAAATACTAAGATCCTCAAGTCTTACTTCATAAAAATATGAATAATCTTTGTCAACAAGCCCATAACAGGCCAAGAAAAGCAATATCATTAGGTCTAATACCTATGACAGCCTTCCTCTTTCTATAGCTTCTTTTTATATTCTATGTTATGCACAATCACATGTTACAACAATCTAAGAACTAATGTCTTTTGCGAGTCTGTTAGAAAACTAAGAAAACCAAGAGTACTATTTTTATGCTCCAGCATTTTGCATAAAATTTTATTAAAATTGGCACTATACACACCAAGCTTACCCAAAAACTTAATAAAATGGGTGAGAAAACTTAATAAAGTGTAGCTTATATTGGCAATAACAAAGCAATGGTTAGGTATTAACCCTTCTCTCAACATCTCAATGAAAAGATATACAACCACTTCATTATGGTCTGTTTGGCTATACCCACCAAGGGTGGATTCAAAGGACCCTAGATTTATTGTCAAATGCACCTCACATGGTTTCTATGATACCTTTATCACAATATTGCTTAAATCTTAAATTTTAATTTGAATATTGTAATAAATGCAATATTAATATTACACAACCCCATTAATTTAAAAAATATATATAAGTACATAGCCTGACTTCTTTCTTTATAAATTCATTTTACAACGTGATATAAATTTTTTACTACAGTTAATTAGCTGCCATATGGAATCTTTTATGATGACTATTTTATTGTTGCAAAAACAATTGTTATTGTACCATGCAACTGCAATTGTATTATATCATTTTATACTAATATAAAATTCACAATATTCAAATAATCAATATAATTTTATGGTCCAAACTTAAAATATAGTCCAAATGTTATTCAATAATCCTTAAAATTAGAATATAATATCTACATATTGTAAGCATATAAATAAGATCTAAACATACTTCAAAATTTAAATAGCACATAGATCATAATGTAAAAATAAAATGGACAAGAAATATAACTCCTGACATTGATGCTTTCACAATATGGAGATGAGGTTAAGTTCTTCTAAACTTTGATCAATCTTAAATGATGGTGTCAAAGGTCTAAAACAAGTGACTTACGGACCTAACCAAAAGATGTTCTAAATCTTTAGGCATTTTTCCATCACATATATCATTAATATGTTCATGATCATGAAAGGTTTTGATTAAGGGTGGACACGGTCCAGTTCGGCTTTTTTGATAAATAAAATTGAAATCGATTTTTTTAATAGAAAAAGCCGAACTGATTTTTTCGATTTTTTAAATTTTTTTATTTTAAATTATGAATTTTTTTAATTTTCGGTTAGATTTTTTTTCAATTTTTTCAAAAAAAAAATTCTGTTTTTTCTGTTTTTTTTGGGAAAAAACCGAACCAGACCGGTTGATTTTTTTCCTAAAAAAACTGAACCAATTTTTTGTTTAAAAAAAACCAGACCGAACCGGCCGGTTTGATTTTTCGATTCTCAATTTTTTTTGCCCACCCTTAGTTTTGATCATTGATAGTTTCTTTTAATCATAAGCAATTATTTTTCATGTCCCTGAAATGATGGAATCAAGAGCCACATTCAATTATTGGTTGAATAAGTCTAATATTCTCCCACTTAGTTCATATATTTCATCATTTACCATGGTAAGAAATAATATATATGAATCACGGAGATAAGTTTTCTAAAAATGAATATTATCTTCTATATATTATAATATATTATATCTCTTATCACTAGTCCATATTACTTAATGAATAAACCCTATATTTATTCTACATCCAAACATTAATAAGATTTCTCAATATATAAACGTGTACACAATTGAGAATCAAAATATAAGAAAATAGCACAACATAAATAGAGTTTCATTATAAATAATATTCATCCATATAATGAAAATCATACAAAAGAACTAAGTTCTATTCTATTTACATGATCTTTGAATTTCAATGGTGGTATGCCTTTTGTTAGGGGATCAATAATTATCAATTCAATGCTAATATATTCAATAACTACTATCTTTTGTTTAACATGTTCTATTATAGCTAAATACTTTATGTTGATGTATTTGCTTCAACTACCACTTTTGTTATTTTAAACTATAAAAACTGCAGTTGAATTATCATAATATATTCTCAATGGCCTAAAAATTGAATATACAATTTTAAGCTCATAGATGAAAATTTTATCTATATACCATGCAAGGTAGCCTCAAAATAAGATACAATTTTAACCTCTATAGTAGAAGTGGCAGTCAAAGTTTGCTTTACACTCTTTTTAGATACAACTTCACTAGCAAACATAAAAATGTATCTTGATGTTGATTTTCGTGAATCAATACAGCCAACAAAGTTTGAATCTAAGTAGTCAATCATCTCTAGATTATCAGTTCGTCTATACATATATAATATTTTTTATTTGTACCCTTTTAAGATTACTTTTCGGGCACTAATTCAAATTGAAGCTACCACCCTTCACAATAAGAGCTATACTTGATGAACAATATATAATCCAAAATATCTTTAAAATTTTATTGATATAGATTTTTATAGATGAACCCAAAATACTTCAAAATTTGTCTCTATATATCTTAATGCCAATGATATAAGACGTATAACTCATATCTATTATATCAAAAATTTTAAAGAGAATTATTTCACCTAATGTAACAAATTCTTATTATTGGTTGTAAGTAAAATGTCATCCACTGATGAGGGGCTTGTTTCATTCCACATAAGTATTTCTTGAGCTTGGATACCAAATACTTCACCAGATCTGGTTATTTCATGTAAACCTCTTTCTCCAGATCTTCATTGAGGAAAGTTGTATTCGCATACATTTATTACAGCTCTAAGTCGAAATGAGAAACTAATGTCATAATAATACGAAAAGAATCTTTCTTGGATAAAGAAAAGAAGGTCTCTTTGTAGTTGATTCTTTCCTTTTAAGTGAATCCTTTAGTAATGAGTCTTACTTTATATCTCTCAATGTTACCAAATGAGTCTTTCTTTATTTTAAAGACCCATTTACATCGAATGACCTTTGTATTATTGAAAAACTTAATAAGATCCCAGACTCTGCTAAATGCATAAAATTCATTTTATATTTCATGATATCGTACCATAAATTTGATTCTTTGCAATTCATGGCTAGTGAAAACGTTTCAGGATATTTTTGAACTCCAATGTTATAGTTCGATTCTTGTAGATACACAACATAATCACTAGAAATTATTGATTTCCTTGCTCTACTAAACCTCCTTAATGTTGTACTAATATTTTTTAGGAACATATTGTTTAACTGGTTATTAAATAATTTTTGATAATTCTTGAACAATTTGATCTACATAAGTGTTATCAACAGTTTGTGAAACTTCAATGATTGGTTGCACAATACTTGTTTGGGCTTGAAGAGTGTTGTAAATGATAATCAATCTATCACTTGAGGTGAAAAAGTTGAGCTTCAATAAGATCTTTCTTAGAAATGATGTTTTAAAATTAATTGCTCCCACTGATTAAGTTATTTTAAAAAAACTTTGCATTTCTTGATTTCACAATTCTAGTATTATGGGATAGATAGTAGAATCTGTACCCTTTAAACCTTTTAGCATATTTAATGAAAATACCCACTAATGATGCTTAGGTCTATTTTCTTGTCTTATGGGTTGTAAACTCTTACTTTAGATGACCATACCCAAATGTACATATGTCACAAACTTAGTTTTCAATCTTTTCATAATTCAAATGGCATTTTTAGGATAGCTTTGATGGGAACTTAATTTAATATATACACTGTTGTTTTAAGAGCTTAAGTCCATAAGGATTTAGGAAGTTTGGAGCTGCTAAGCATACTATGTACTATGTCCATTAATGTTTGGTTTCTTCTTTCTGTCGCATCATTTTAGTATGAGGAATCAGGCATTATGTATTAGGTAATTATTCCATGCTCTTAAAGACACCTCTCAAATGGACTAGGTGCTTTGTCAATCTTTAGTGTGTATCTACTATAATATTCTCTACATCTATCTATTCTCAAGATCTTAATTTGCTTTATGTATTGTTTCTCTACTCCGGCCTTAAAAACCTAGGCATTTAGTGCTAACTTATTATTATAAAACAAATAAAGATACATGTATCGTGAGTAATTATCTATGAAACAAATGAAGTATTTCAAATTATACGAGTTCATGTTTGGACTACAAATATCTAAATGTATGATCTTTAATATATATGGACACATTTCTTGAACTTATTGGTCTAATTTCCTTTAATGCAGTCTACACAAGTGTCAAAATCAGTAAAATATAAAGTATTAAGTACTTCATCGTTTACTAATTTGTTAACCCTTTCTACGGAGGTATGTCTCAATCCTGGTGCCATAACATAAAGAAATCTTAATTCATAACACACCGTTTAATACTAGTGTGAACATGTATAGTATTGTAAGTTGTATTATTTAAATTAACTAAAAGATGTCTCTAAAAAGTTGAAGGAATAACCCAAAAGTACAAGTCTTGAAACTGAAATTAAATTTTTAGAAAAACTAAAATATAAAAAGTATTTTCCAAATTCAAAATAAAGCTATTACTTAGCACTAAACTGCATGTTCCAATAGCTTTCATATATGAATGCATCTTGTTTTTAAGATAAATATATTATTCATTTCCTACCGACTTCCTTCAGTTTTGCATACCCTATAAAAAATTTAAAATATAGATTGTAGAATTAGAATCAATCCATCATATGTTACAAAATGAACCATTACTAACATTCAAGGACTTAAGAAATGTTTAGTACAAAAATGTACAACTTAAATTTATTTCATATATACCAATATTAATGGATATGAGAGACATTTAAGCATTGTTTTTTTTTAAAAGGTCTTAGAGATTTTAATACTTCCAAAAAATAGAGAAAAATAATGATTCTAGATCAAAGAGAAAAGTTTTGAAAATTTTAGATAATAAATACAAGATCACTGAAGAAAGATAATTTAACAAAATGAAAGAGCGTCTTGAAAATTATTTTGGAAGAACACTAGACTGAATTTGAGCACAAGCTTGATGTTAATAGAAATATAATTTTGTTAGCTTTTTAAAAAACTTCATAGAAATTAATTCGGAGTTTTTTTATGATTAGTTAGGATCAAATGATTCAAAAATACACAACATGAATATTATGAAGTGGTTAACTGATTTAGTCAAAGTGGCTCAATGGTTTAACTATAAAGCTGGTTTTCCAATCTAGTTTTAAAATTGGTTTAAGTCAATAGCTGACCTACTCATAGCGATTTGACAATTTAGTAAGGCATCAAATTGATTTAGATATGAAAAGTTCTTCAACAACTAGTTTCTTTATTCATTTATAAATATAAGCCTCGTGCTAGCTTAAGACATAGGATAAACACTCTATCATCTTTATATTATTATAAAGAATAGAAATATTCATATTTTTATTAAAATTATTGTATTTATTCTTTAAGAGAATTTTACTTCTATTAATTTGATGAGAGTTTAATTGGTACTAATAAACTAATTGATTGTAAGAATTTAATTAATATATAAAAAGTTAATCAAAAAATCTTAAGAGATAGACAAAATTAATAAGTCCTCAAGATTTATTTCAAGGCACAGAAGTGAGTCAGATTAAGGGCTAAACCATATAAATAACAATTTTTTAATTTTGTCTATTCTTATACTCCTTAATTTGTGGAATGTATACTTGTTTGTGGTCTATTGTGCATATTTGTTTGAGTATCTTATATTTGGCTATCATTTGAGTTATAAATTAATAGGTTACTTTAAATAATAAAAGTCTACTTCACCCCCTCCCTCCCTCTTAGAGTGCCATTCGAAACACATTTTCAAACTTTTAGATAGTTTAACTGATTTGAACTGGATAATATAGTATATGTTAATTATGTTATTATTTAAAAAAAAATACTAATTTAATAACTTAATTAACTTTGTTTTGTCTTATTTATAATAAGTCAATATTTTAGAAGTTTAACTGATTTTGTTCTTGGAGTTTGGCTGAGCTATAGTCTGGTCTAGTCCTAAATGACAGTTTGGCCAAGCTATAGCCAATTATAGTCATAAACAACAAATTGTTCTTATCAGGTAATGCAACTAGAAATTTATTTTTGTTTGGGTAAATTGTCTTTTCATTTTTTTTTTAATAAACCATGCCAATAATAAATTTTTTTTCTAAGTTGATACTTACCTGAACCAATTACTTCAGTTCAGTTTGAATGTAAAAATTCAACGATCAATTTTTGTTCTTGAAATAAATCGATTTGGTTTTATTTTATTTAAAAAAAAAATTGAACTAAACAAAATCTCAAGGCAAAAATGTAATTTCTCATACTTATTTATGAAATCATGAAACATGCTCCAATTCTATCACTTAAATAAAGAAATTAGGCTCTTGGCATGAAAGACAATTAAAATAGATTTTAATATTGTTTTAATTTAAAATAGACTTGTAGTCTAATTTGTATTATAAATTAAACTGGGCTACATATGTATTTTGACTTAGTAGAATATAAAGTCAATTTTAAAATTTAAATATAAAACTTGTCTAAATTATTCGAGTCTAACATATGCTAAATATATGGAGATCAAATTGAACTAAATTGAATTGAATTTATTTAATTTTTATACATAATTGATTTAATAGGATTTTAAAATTAAAAATTAGATATTTTTTTTAATTTTGATTCAAGTTTTAAACAAACAAAACAAACATATTATGTTAAATTAAAATATAATTTAAAATGTGTAATATTATTTTAAAATTATAAATTTTATTAAAAGTCTTACTAGTCATTTTGAGTTATTATCTCGACTTTTTTCACTATTAGTGTTGCGTTAATATTCATTAGATGGTAAATAATTATCTTTCAAAATAATTAATTACACTGTCATATTATTCAACGAATGAGTGATGAAAAAATTGAGGCAATAATCTAGGATAAAGAAAGTCTTACATGTGCTTGCCTCCACGAGAATAATCAATAGCATTGCCATTTAGTATAAATTTTTTCTTTCATATTTTTTTTTATATACAATTATAATTAATTGATTTCAAAATAAATATTAGATATTAATATACTATTAGATGTTCTTATAAATACACACTATGTAATACTTTTTCTTTAAGATATACAATATTATTATTTTTAATTAACTACCAAAACTTCGTATTATAAGAAAGCTTTAGATGAGATCGATATACCCCGCCGTTTATGGGTGAACTTAACCTGTTCATAAGTTTTTACGTCGTAATTCAATTGGTTGTAAATGTGTTTTATATAAATAATTAATTAAATTTAAATAAAAGTAAAAAGTAAAATTAATATTTTAAAAATAAAATTTCTTATTTTTATAAAAAAGTTTCTTAAAAAAACAAATCATCTTTGTTGATTGTACAAGGTGCAGATAAAATTTGAAGTTTCACCGTCTCTCCAAAAATAAAAAAAAGTGCCACAGGGACAGTAACTGCAGGAACTTAAGAGGATACCGATCTGCGTGACGACTGACGGCTACTACAATAAAACCTAGATTCTCTTTTTCTAACGGAACTGTAACACACAAAACCAACAACCATACGACCGCCGAATTAAGCCAGGAAAAGAAATTAAGAAAAAAAAAGCCGTCAAAGACATGGCCATAGCCACCACGCTTACTCTCTCCGTCAAGCCCGTTACGCGCCTGTCTCTCAATCCAATAATTCCCCTTCGATCATTCTCCTTATCTATTTCGTCGACTCTTCCATTCAACTCTAATCTGAATCTTAAAAGCCCTAACTTTAGTGTCTCGGCGTCTTCTATGAGCATCGACGCTCCGGAGAGAGCTTCGCGGACCTCTTTTCTCGACCGGAGAGAGAGCGGCATCCTTCATTTCGTCAAGTACCATGGCCTCGGCAACGATTTCATTTTGGTAATTTCCTCTCTCTCTCTCTCTCTCTCTGTGTGTGTCTTTCATTTGTCTTTGGTTTTCGAGAAAGTGTGAGAATGCGGCGATGTTATAATTTTTAGTTCAATCTGAATCCCCATTTGGTTGCTGCGAGAAAAAAAAAATGATGGAAATGTAAACCAAGTCAATTATTCTTCCACGCAATAAAGCTTAATGGAATTAGGTTGGTCAATGTGGCCGTGATCTTGAGATTATATTTTGTTTTCAGATTTTAATGCTTCTTGTAAATTCTTGCGAAAATTTGAGAAATGCGAATTCATGCAATGTCTGTTTAATTGAGCTCAGTGTAACAAGTTTTGCGATATTTGAGTTGCCTATTTTGTCTGATAGAATTCAAACAGTCGACTTAGAATTTACTGCCTTGATTTCTCATTTGCTACTGATTGACCCAATTTTAATAGGTTGATAATAGGGATTCTTCGGAACCTAGGATAACTCCGGAACAAGCAGTGAAGCTATGTGATCGGAACTTTGGCATTGGAGCTGATGGAGTGATCTTTGCCATGCCTGGAATCAATGGCACTGATTATACCATGAGGATCTTCAATTCTGATGGTAGCGAGCCAGAGGTTGGGCCCTTTGTACATTACTTTGTATTTTGATAAATGACACTATGTCTGTGTTGATGTTTTCATTTTGGTGAATACTGATCATATAAAGCAATTTCTTCTATTCTTGAACTGTATGTAGCAACTATGTTGAGAGTATTGGCTATATTTTGATGTTTATTTATTTGTTTGTTTTTTATATAGATGTGTGGTAATGGAGTTCGATGCTTTGCTAGATTTCTTGCCGAGCTTGAAAATTTAAATGGAAAGCAAAGGTAACTTACCAGATTCTAATTTCATCAATGGACAATTCTTGCTAGGATATCATTCACTAGGACTCATAAACAAACTTTCATATTGAAGTTATTTGCATTTTCTTGCCACTTGCTTTGAAGTCAACATCTTTGCAATTGTAATTGATATGTGAAGGATCAAAATTTAATATGCATGTAGGGTAATCCTTGGAAATATTGATAAAGGAACTGTTTATACTATTTTGTAATTAATTGTTTCACTAAATGCTGATTTTTTGTTCATTGTGCATAGTAATCGTTCTTTTTTAATTGATGCAGTTTCACTGTACACACTGGTGCTGGACTGATTGTTCCAGAAATTCAAGATGATGGGAAGGTAGTTTATTCAGAATCTTCTACTTCAAACTTGCAACCCTCTTGACTTTTTAACACATGAGTGCTTTGCAGACATCAAATATGTTGCGGCAAATTTTTTCACGTGTCAAAGCAGTTCAAGTTGCAACCTGTTAACCGAAAATATTAATCTCCTATTTTTGGTGGCATTTTTCTACAGCTGTGTTTCACCTTAAAAATTTCTTTTTTGGTAAATTTAGACTAGCAACCTTTAATGTTTTGGTTGTGTTTCCTTATTGTAGCTGTCAATTCTTATTGCAATTTCAGGTCAAAGTTGATATGGGTGAACCGATACTTGTAGCTTCAGATGTACCAACAAGATTACCTGCAAATAAAGATCAATCTGTTGTTGAATCAGAACTTGATGTAGATGGAGTAAAATGGAATGTGACATGTGTTAGCATGGGAAATCCTCATTGTGTAACTTTTGGAACAAAAGATGGGAAGGTATGCATTCTAAATAACTCATAATATGATATTGATATTTGTCTTGGGTTTATCCTGTTCTATTCTTCTGGTTGTCTTTTTATGCTATTTCTTTTATGTTTATGAAGCCTACAGCTTGAGTGAGTGTGTCATGGAAGTAAATTTTGACCTGAGTGAATACTCTATACAACTCACTCTATCACAGGCATTTTAACAATTAAAACAGTTATATTTATGGGGCGTAATATCTTCAAGCATGTTTTTCTATCAGGCTAGAGCTCTATTAGGGCTGATAATGGGGAAAAAGAGTATAAAGAGTTAACGAAGTTCATGCCGCTTTAAATAATCTTTTTTCCCTTCAACTGCATCTGATGCCATGCAGCATCTTCCTCATCAGTATCTGCAAAATGTTCTAGATGGATTATTATAGTTTACTTTGAACTGAATCAGTTTAGTTGAGTGTAATTACATTTTTCTTTGTCATTCATCTATATCTTTGATACTGATTTCTTTGCTTAATGATTGCAATTGAACAGACTTTGCAGGTTGATGAACTAAACTTAACTGTAATTGGTCCTAAATTTGAGCATCATTCTATGTTTCCGGCGCGGACCAACACAGGTTAGATATTATCCAATTATGGAGATGTTTTGGCATTGGGAGTCAATTGTAATGCCTAGAATATGTTATTGACTTTTAATCTTCATCGTTGATCGTCGGTAATTTGAAATTTTCATTCATTATCGGTTTTTTAATTATCAGCATCGTATTGTGAGTTATGGGCTTGCGATATAACTTCAATATAATGAATGAAAATTTATGGTTATGGGCTTGAGTTATGGGCTATGCCTCCAACCTCAAGATTCAAGCCTGTTGGTCAAAGGGCCATGATTCCTACATTATGGTTGCACATTTGAAATTGTTGTTCATTTCATTTATAGAGTTAGTGGTGCTAAGGTTATAAATAACTTCTGCATCCTATGAACCTAAAAGAGTTTGCCAAGTTTGAGTAAAGTATGTGCAATTGCTATTCCAATCCTTTTGAAATAATGGATAAGCAGAACCTTGGAATACTTCCTAGCACTGAGCATGTTATGAAGAAACGTACATAATATCTTCATCTTCTTTGCCTAGAACATATTAGATCCTATTCTGTTGAACTTTTGATGTAGGAGTGATATAGCACATAAATTCCCCTAGTTTAAACATACAAGTGTATAGTCCCTAATTTTTGTTTGATATAATTTGCAGAATTTGTGGAAATTATTTCTCCTTCACATCTGAAAATGCGTGTCTGGGAACGCGGTGCAGGTTAGTTATTATTGTCAAATTTGACCTTGTGCTATAGTTGTGCTAAAAGTCTTGGATTAGTAGTATTTGGTTATGCTAAACCTTCATGACTTTGTAATTGTAGGAGCAACATTGGCGTGTGGAACTGGTGCTTGTGCGGTGGTGGTTGCAGCAGTTCTTGAGGGCCATGCAGGGAGAGTAAGTTTAAGATGCAATAATGTGTTAATAAAATCACTTAGTAAACAAATTATACATGACATAGGACTCGAGCTATATCCATCTTTTAGCATGATATGGACCTTGTAGCGTGCTATAACAACCTGACAATCTCCATATTCTTTAGTTTGATTTCCTAGTACTTATCAATTTTCTCGTATGACAGAACTGCACGGTTGATTTGCCGGGAGGGCCCTTGGATATTGAATGGAGGGAGGAAGACAACCATGTGTACATGACAGGGCCAGCTGAAGTAGTGTTTTATGGATCAGTGCCCCTGTGATATCACTGCCCCTGTCTGTGTTCTTCGGTTGTATGAATGTTAATGGTGATGTAATTTACTTTTCTTGAGGCTAAGGCGTTCCTGTGGTTTATCCTTTCATTGCGTCAATTATATAAGAATATTTAATTGGTAATTCTCATACTATAAAGCAAGCATATTTCTTGCAATATTAACTAATTAAAATATATGAACTAATTTTATGGTAAATTAATTGTTATGATTCATGAATATAATATATTGCATGTGTGGATATCCATAACATTACATTTGTGCGATAGCATACAATACATGCAACTCCTCTCGTCTTCAGTAATCTCCTCATTTTATGATCCATCATGTTACCTCAAATTGGTTATATGCCTATAAAGAGGTCTTGTATTATTTTTATGAATAATGTGACATAAGTGGAATTTCAAATTGGGATGTGTTAAGTAATTGTTAGTCGGTGAAATAGTATAAATTTTACATTATATCTAATAATTATTTGATATATTATTATTTTGGATACACATCATTATTCAATTTTAATTATCATTATTCAACTTTAATCAAAAAGTTTTGATTAGTGATTGTGTGAAATTATCTTTCCCTCCTTTTTCTTCCATTAAACTTCGGATGGGTTTTTCTAGACTGCCCTTTTTCTAAGCTATATTAATTCTTGATCATACAGAATTTAGGGGAGGTGGGATGTCTTTGTTTAATGTTTCAGTAATGTAAACCGTGGAGAGGGGAGTTTCACATCTCACAGCCGGTATTCGAGCTTGCCCTCCAGAATTTTGCATAATAGAGGAAGCCTGCATTTTTATCGGGAAGGAAGCATAATGCAAGTGGCCTGTGAAGTTAGAAATGGTATTGGCTCTCTCTTACCTAGGTGGCGCAAATTTTCTTATGCTTGCAAGGCTCCAACTCAAATGGAGAATAAATGAAAAAATTAGTGATTTTTTGAATTTTATAATAAATATAAAGATAAATTATTATCTTTGAATTATATTTAGAGCAAGTATAAGAATAAATTATCACCCTCGAATTTGTCTTAAAAAATTTTAAATGAAAAAATAATTTAAATTTTTTTAATTAAAATATATTATTATAATTATTAAAATATAAAAAATAAATAAATTTAAGTATAAAGTACTTGAGGGAATTCTTCCCATTTGAGGGATCTTCATTTTCGAACATAAATTATTTAATTAAAATATAAATTTTTTTAACTCGTTGAGTATGGGGATAAAGATTGTTATCCCCAACTTAATCTGTCTCATTGTTAGCTTTATTCTCACCACACCAACGAGGGTGATCTTTGTTTTCTTTTGGCTGATGGGAAAAGAGAGGGAATTATGTGTTTATCAGGAATGACATTGAATATGGGAACCTGAGGAGGGAGTGCATGGTTTTTTAACTGAGAACCAACTTAGAACTTTGGTGGAACATTGCAATCCCATCCACCTTCTTGTGGTAGAGGCTGCATCTAAATTGCAGGGAAAGTTACTTGAAGATTGAGTTTTAGAGTCGAGCTACTCAATATTTTGGGGGCTGTTTTACTTTTTTATATTATGTAATTTATTTGATTCAAAAATTTCAAATTTTAAAATTTTGTGGGCGGCTGTTTTTTTTTTCTTTAGGTGGGGCCGTGGGGGGAAGGTTGGGAGGGTAGGAAAGGTTTGAGGATGGAAAATGAAAATAAAAAATTAAGGAGAGGGAAATAGAGGAGGAAAATGAAAATAAAAATTTAATATATTGTTTAATTTTTAAATTATTATACTAGTTTAATATTACATCAAAACATATTATTATAAAAGCACCAAGAAAAAATATTTAATAAAATTGTCATAACAATAGGACTAAAGTAGATTTAAAAAAAAATAGGAATTTTTAGAATAAATGTTAATATTTATAGAGATTAAACTGGTATTTTTCCTTTGTTTTATTTTGTTAACTTTCTTCTTTACCTTTTATTCCATAGTACGGTTACCAACATGAGACTTTAATATTTGTGAGAACTATATTTTTGTTCCCTTATCTTTATATATATATATATATATATATATATATATATAAATGTGTGTGTATAAATGGGGCAAATGCCTTCGGTCTTTCATATAAACGTATGAAAATTGTTATTTTCCATCTTCAACAATGTTGTTTTTGTGCGCTAGTTTTCTTTTCTTTTCTTTTTTTCACCTTATTTTTAATTTTGTAAAAAAAAAAGTAAAAATTAATATAAATCAAAGCATTTGTGTTAGGCTTCAACTAGTCTTCACCAACCATATGATAGAAGCATAAAAAAATAGTATAGGATCACAATTTCACGAATTTACAAGCTACAATAATTTTAGATCTATAAATATATCTCTCCAGCATCTTTGCCTTCACATTTGATTTAATGTGGTGGTGTATGATAATTGAAAAATAGACTCATATTCTTTTTTTATAATACTTTACTATTTGCATATCTAAGTTTTATTTAAATAAATATGTTTCAATATTTATTATTTATTTTAATTTTATATTTATGTATGTTATGCCACTTAGATTTAGATTCGAATTAGGCGCTTTATTAATTTTGGTCTTTCTTAGACCTAATAGGTTTTTTTTATGATACATATTTACTCTATAAAAAAGTAGAAAAAGTCCACTCAAAATTTATTTTATTGTGTTAGTCAATTATTTGTGTGGTATATTATTACAAAAATATTTTCACTGATACTGTGTTATTGACACTCTTTTAAATAGTGTTAATAAAAGTACACTTATAACTAATATGATAAAATTGCATCAAGCTCACTGATACTTTGTATTAAAAATATAAAGTGTCAATAAATTAATGATATTATAATATCAAAAATATAAAGTGTCAATGAATAAGTGATATCATAGTATTATAAACTTAAAATTACGTAGTTTTATTAAAAAATAATTATTTATTATTTTATAATTTAAGAAGTGACTTTTTGATAATAATTTAATTTTTTTTTAAAAGACTAACTAAAAAAAAAAAAAGACTTAAAGTACAAATTAATTATTGAGAATATTTTTTGAAATAATGTATGTATGTATAAAAATATAACAAAATAATATCCAAAAAACTATTTAAATACTGTATATATGTTTATCTATAGAAAAAAAAAGTGTAAATTATTAAAATTAAGAAAATAAAAAAAGAGCTCGTATATTTGGGTGTTTAAAGAATTAAGTCTTATGCCCCAAACAACGTCGTTTTTGGGGCAAAAGACTTAATAAAAGAGAGAGCCCTTATTTGGGTGTTTCTCCTTAAAGGCTTTTGCTCGAAATTTTTTCAAATTACATCTCCATTGATGTCGCCGTTCACATGCAAGAGTGACCAAAAATAAAATTGATTTCATCTTCTTCATTCAAGCTCTCTCTATCAAGCTCCATAAAGCTCTCTCTCTATCTTGCTCCAACGCTGTATCAAGGTGCTCAATTGCTTCATTTTTAATGTGTTTGAGTTTTTTTTTTTGCCTCGGTGTGGTTAATTTCTTCAATGTTGGGATTTTTTCATTTTTTTATAGATATGTTGGGATTTGTGGTTAATGTTTTGATTTAGTTTGTTTTATACAAAACCCTCGTTCAATTTTTTTTCCTTCAGATTGTATGTTATTTTGTGTATGATTTTGATTAGTTACATTGATATGCTAGGTTTTGTGAATGGTCAGTATTGTGATTGCTTTATTATTTCAGTGTTACGGTTTTCTTGTTTCTTTTCATTTTGGGTGGTTTCATTATGGTTGCGGTTGATGTTGAGTGGAGAGTATAATATTTAATTACCAAACGGACTTTGTTTATATGTTAATATTTATGTAAGTTTTTGGATAGTGATTTGAGTGAGAGTGGCTAAAGGGACATTTATATTTATTTAATTACCAAACCATTGGTGATGTTAATTTTTTTTTTTTTGTTGGTTCTTTCGTTCTTTAGTTGCATTTACATGCATGCACCAGTAAGAATGAAATTGTGCAAAAATCCTCTGGATTGCAAAAACCCTTTGGATTGTTACATTTTGGAGTTCTAAATTGGTGTGTTTATTTAAATTAAGATTAGTATACTTTTTATAATTATTTTCTTCTAATATGCAGTCTAGTTTGACATTTCATATAATTAATATCTTGATAATGTACTGGAATTTAAAGTGTTGATTGAATGCTCTGTTGGAACCAATTTTGTTCTTAGTTTGTTGGCAAGTCTTGAAGACTTGGACTTGTGGTAGTAAAAGTTACATCATGCTTTTCATGGGTTTGTGTTGTGTGAATAATAGTGAAGGCTTTTCTGTGGTGCAGTTATTAATGGTCTATAGACCTACCTATGTTGGAGATTTCTTTTTATTATTAATGTAGCTTTTTACTTCAATAACCAATGTTTTGGATTTCATTGTAATTGCTGTTTTGTCATTTGTAAAATGTTTTGATCACTTGGCAGAGCCTTTAAAGAGGTGTTCATAGGATTTAAGATGTTATATGCTGATCAAGCTATAGTGATTATTTATTTCGATCTCTTAGCTGATTAGTCATCAATCTAATTATTAACAAAAGTGAAGTGAACACTTAAATATCTTGACCTAGACCTTACATTTTTCTCTTTATTGATTCCAAAACTGTAACAATTTTTTGATCATTTCATTGATCTTTTTATGTTTTTTTTCTGAATTTATTTTTGCCATATTAACATACATACGGCTGAGCATTTTTTTTAATAGTTACTAACATCTTGTTGATGTCCATTCTGTTTTGTAATATTTTATTTCTCTTGTTGATTATTTGTTTTTGTATTATAGAGTTTATTTTATATGATTGACAAATTATGGAGTTGTTGCGTTTTGAAGGTTGTTGGAAAATATTGGAAGTGTTTATTTTATTTTTTTATTTGTTAATTAAGAATTATAAGTTACAAAATCTTTCATGTTAAACTAACAATTGTTAAATTATAATCAAATAATATAGACAAAACACGGATATCAAGTGATAGGCTGTCAAAAGAGTTTAAAGTTGGGGTCGATGAGTTCTTGCAATTTTCCATGCTTAATTATCATAATATAAGATCAATTAAATGCCCATGTAATTCCTGTTGCAACATGGAGTTTCATGCTCCTGAGCTAATAAGAGTCCATTTGTTTGAAAAAGATTTTTTTCCCACATATGTAACTTAGAATAAACATGGGAAAGTTTATAGTAAATTGAGATTTTCATCATGCCAAGACCATTCTAGTAGACAACATTTTAAATACTAAGACCATGATAGCATTATAGATATAATGAATGATGCGTATGAACAATGAGATACTAATCCTAAGTTTTTCAAACATCTACTTGAAGATGCAAAAAAGCCTTTCTATCCTGGTTCAAGACATTCTACGTTATTTGATTTAATGAAAATTTATAATGTTAAAACAAACTACGGTTAGTCTGATAAGGGTTCTTGACATTATTAGAAATTCTTATTGACATATTACCAGAAGATATTAATATTCCTAAGTCGATGTATGAGGCAAAGAAAACAATGAAGGTGTTGGGGTTAGAATATGAAAAAATACATGCTTGTCCTAATGACTGTATTCTTTACAGGAAAGAGCATGAGAACCTCACTAAATTCCTACTTATGAAGAGTCTAGGTGGAAGAAAAAAAGAAATTGATCTAATTAAGGCAGAGTATGGATTCCTGAAAAGGTTTTATGGTATTTTTTTCCTATTTTTAGGTTTAAACGCATGTTCCAATCACCTTAAATTGATAAATATTTGATTTGGCATGTAATAGGGAGAATAAAAGATGGTAAGCTTGGGCATCCGGTTGACTTGCTGGCATGGGAGTTAATTGATAACAAATGGCCATAATTTGCACAAAATCCTAGAAATCTTCAATTGACTCTCTCAAATGATAGAGTTAATCCACATAGCACACTTAACACTACTTATAACTGTTGGCCAATAATGATGACAGCTTACAATCTTCCTCCATAGGTGTATATGAAAAGGAAACATATCATGCTAACTTTAATGATATCTGGACCTAAATAGTCTGGGAATAATCTAGTTGTGTACTTGGCTCCCTTAATTAAAGATTTAAAAGCACTATGGGATTATGGTGTAAAAGTGTATGATGCTTATAAGAAAGAAAGTTTTAATTTGAAGGCTTTGTTGATGTAGATGATCAGTGACTTTTTCGTGTATAGGAACTTATCCGGGTGTACAGTGAAAAGGTATTATGCTTATCCATACTACGAGATAAACACTTCATTATGTTAGCTTATATGTAGTAGGAAAAATTCCTATATGGGCCACTGTTAATTTTTACTAGTGGATCATCCATTTCATAAGTTGAATTTTTTTTTTAATAATGCACAAGAGATGGGTGAAGCTCCTACTACTTTATCTGGTCATGAGATTCCAAGTATGGTGGATGAAATTGGTAGTAGTATTACTTTCAAAAATCATAAAAAGCAAAAATGGGGCAATAATAATACTGAGAAGTTGTTAAAGAAAAATTCTATATTCTTTGAATTAGAATATTGGCCATATTTTTTGGTTCACTATCAATTAGATGTGATGCACATTAAAAATAATTTTCGTGAAAGCATCTATGACACATTACTTCATCAGCCGAGTAAGACATAGGATGGGGTAAATGGTAGAAAAGATCTTGTGGATAGATTAGAGATACATTAAAACCTTATGAATAAAATAAGAAACCTCCTGCTGCACCTTACACTTTGAGTAAAAAAGAGAGGTAAATGTTTTGTAGAACTTTGTTTGAAGTAAGGGTTTCGAGTTGGTATTCTTTAAACTTAAAAAAACCTCTTGCAATGAACGATTGTAGGCTTCAAGGCCTAAAGTCTTATGATAGTCATACTTTGATGCAACAATTATTACCTTTAGCGATTCGAGATTGTTTGCTAGATAATGTCCGTTACACCATAATGTGGATATGCTTCTTCTTTAATTCATTGTGCAATAAGATAGTAGAAACTGAAATGTTGGATGAGTTGTAAAGTAACCTAATCGTAACTTTATGTATGATGAAAAAATATTTTCCATTGAGCTTCTTTGATATAATGGTTCATTTAACTGTCCATCTTGTTGAAGAAGATAGGTTATGCGGGCTAGTTTATCTTAGATAGATGTATTAATTTGAGAGATGTATGAATGTCCTTAAACGTTATGTGTGCAATCATAATCGTTCAAAGGGGTGCATTTTTGAAAGTTATATTGTCAATGAAGCACTTGAATATTGTGTTGACTACCTCTCTAAGCACGATGTAATCGAGTTACCACCTAGTTTGCGTGATTCACATATTTCACAACCTTTGAGTTCTGGATATATAAGGCTTGTGGATTCTTAGACATTGAAGCAAGCACATATTTATATTTTAAAGAACACACATGAGGTTCAACCTTATATAAAATAAGTGATTTAGTTTGACTATATTATAGTTATATATTTTTACTATACTAAGTGATATAATTGTTAACCTTTAGAGAGCATATGTAATATTTGAAAACAAATTACTCTCGGCAAGCTAAAAAGCATTTATGGTTGCAAAATGAGCATACTCGAACTTTTAGTGATTGGCTTCAGAATAAGGTTAGATTACAATACTGTTTATAGGTACATATTTTATAAGTTAGTGTTTGACATAAAGTTGAACAAAATGTAGGTGTTGGATGACTTACAACAGAATGTGATCGTTAATGATACAGTGAGGTGGTTGGCCAAAAAATCTCATTCTTCAGTCATTACATATGTTGGATATCTTGTAAATAGTTATAAATTTATAATTAGAACTCAAGACAACAACCGGGTAACACAAAATAGTAGTGTTAGGGTTATTGCAACAACAATGCAAATGTGTAGATCAAAGGATAAAAAATCTTACTCGAGGAAAATAGACTTTTATGGAGTCCTTGATGAGATACGGGAACTTGATTATCTAATATTAAAGAAGGTAGTGTTCAAGTGTGATTTGGTGGATAGAAAGAATGGTGTTGTGGTTAATGATTTGGGATTTACACTTGTTGACTTGAATCGAATTGGTTATAAATCTGATAGTTTTATATTAGCTACTCATGCGAAATAAGTGTTTTATGTAAAGGATAAAAAGATCATACTAAATTAGTGGTTTGTTCAGTAGCTGAAAGAGTCAACAAATTTGTAACTAATGATGAGTGTAATGACATGGTACTATATGCACCTTTATCAAAAATATTATCTTTGGTTAAGATTGAGAATAAAGATGATGTTGCAATTTATTTAAGACAAGATTGTGAAGGTGTTGGCATAGACATAGACACGACATAAGAATAATGTCAAATACAAAACTCGATTTGTAAGTGTATGTACATGATTAACGTATGCCAATTATTATATGTCCATTATTTGTATGTATTTGTTGATAGACTTTTCTTTTCTCGCATAATAATTACATGTTCATTATTTGTATGTATTTGTTGATAGAATTATCTATTATTGTATAATAATTAGATGTCCATTATTTGTATGTATTTGTTGATAGAGTTTTCTATTATGGCATAATAATTACATGTCTATTAATTGTATGTATATTGATATCTTTTTCTATTCTTGTAGATTAGCTCTATATGGTTGAGAGTGAGAAATTTTTTTAGGAAAGACAAAAAAGAAGAGGAAACTCTAAGAAAAAACGTTTGCAGTTATTGTCACCTAATAAGAGGATTAGTATTGACTACAATTCATATGGTGTGGCTATAGGAGATGCATCGACTGAATTGAGAAATTACGTTAGTGTTATGGTCCGAGACAATATTTCAATTATATATGATGACCAGAGGCACGTACCTCTTGATCAAATGAAGATTTGTGGCTTCATTTGCAAGTAAGCTTGGTGTTATTTTGGTACTATTTAGCTAGTATTTGGGGATTGTTTAGAGGTTGTTTTAGAACTATTTTTGGCTATTATTAGGGGACTGTTTTTGTTACTGTTTGAGAACTTTTAAGGTGTTATTTTGTCCACTGTATAGTACTGTTTATGACTATTATTTTCTAATTTTTATGCAAGAAAAGTTCAAATTAGATTTGAAAAGCAAAAAACAAGTATTCTAGTGAATGTAAATCTCTTTAAGGAGCTTCAAACATACTCTAACTTATGAGTATATTCTTCCATATAAGAATGACCGCAATCAATTGAGGTTACCGCCCCTTGAATACCCAAATATTAAGAAACAACATGAAAATTATTTATTGATAGGGTGTTGTCTAATACATTTCAGATGAATCAAAATAACAATTAGTTTATTTATGTACTGAAAATGGAGTTAAATAACTATTGCTTGACATATTCACTTTTTACAGACAAGCAATGAAAAAGCCAAAGAGAGACGTGCTAAGTACAAGTATAACCATTATTTGGGTAGCACGAGATACAAAGGGTTGGATGATAGAATTATAAGTTTTAAGTCATTTTAAAAATAATTTATATATGATTTAGTTGAAATATATGACCATTGAAATCTATAAAGATTCAACCAATTAATAATCTAATTTACAATACTTTTTCTCTTGTCTTAGTGTAAAGAATAAGGGGAAAATTCAAGCCAAACGGATCAAAGTGTGTTATGAAAAAAGGCTTGACTGAATAAAAAAGGAAGTTATTCAAAAGAAACGCAACAAGTTGTTCAAAAAATTGTAAGTGGTATCTAATATTATAAATATTATTTTATTTATTTACAAAATAGACTATTCATAAAATGACATTACTTGTAAATTGTAGGATGAGGTAGAAGGTCAAGTTGAAGATGGGTATTTCACACCAAAATGGAAGAATGACATCTTAATTGTAGCACTTGACAAGCTTCAAATAAGAGTAGAGTACAGGGTGTTGGCCAATTTGTTACTTTAGGCGTGTATTTTTGTGTTCCTAAAGATACTATTATTGCTCAAGACAGAATGTTACAAAAAGAAAAATTTGCATTGTTATCAGCACAAGTAAAAGCATTTTATGCAAAGCTAAATGCACAAAGCAAAACTGAAGTTAGTAGTTGTAGTCTTAGACCTAATATTATTAATAAAGGCAATATTGAGATTGATTGTCCTTCTTTAGAAATTTTGGAAAAAAGAAAGTACAATTATTTAGAGTAATTATCATATCTTGTTTATTATATTTATTATTAACGTGTGTTTTTTTTTTTTGCATGTGCAGGAATCTCTAAGAAAGAAGAAAACCTTATTAAAAAAACACCAGCAAAAAAATCTATTGTCTCCACTCCTATTCAGCCACCAAATCCTAGGAGATCCTCCAAAATTAGTCCAAATCCAAAAGATCCATGTGATGAATCACCATTGCAAATTATAAAGCCGACTGCAAGAAAGCTTTTGCTTAAAAGGAATACAAAAGGGACTGTAAAATAAAAAAAAATTAAAAGTGTAGGTACTTGGCTATATTTTTTGTATTAGTTTAAAACTATCTCCAAACAACAATCAAAGTGGAACACCAGTTATCTACGTTTGGTCAATCGTAGGTTACTTATCTAGATAAGAAAGATTGTGAGATTCTTATAAATATGACGGAATTGTCCAACATTTGCCTTAAGATTTGGATCAAGTAAGTCTATTGTTATTTTATGCTGCTAGAAAAACCTTTGAAATATACATCTCAATCATATATGATTCATGGATTATCTTATTTATTGTTAAGTACCTTTTCCATATTATGGAGAAAGAAAGACATGATTTTTAAGTGCACTTTTGCATTCTTACCAAAGTATATGCATTAGGCCGTCTCAACAATGTGAAAACACGCACTAATCAATCTCGTTATATTGTTGAGACTTTGGCATTGTTTCAACTAGGGCAAATTACATTTATCCCATAAAATCTTAGATATGATTCTCTTTAAATTATTTAACATAAAGATTAATATTAATTAATTATTACTAAGTTAACATACTTTATCTTGCTTGTAGTAATCATTGATTTATTGACATCAACTATATTTTACCTTAATCTATTAAAAAATAAACCTAGTGGAGATTTAGAGGACATTGTCAATCAGTTAAGATTCACTTACTTATATTTTACGTTATGTATATGTAATTTACTTTAAATTTAATACACCTAGTTGTTGATTTCTTTTAAGGGGGCCAAAACTCTTCTAACACAGAAAACATCTAAGAAGGTTAATCTCCAATGGATTAATGTGAAGGTAAAAGCAAAATTTTATTTCAATTATATATTTTGTTGTTAATATTTTTTTAAATTACAATGCTAACTATTTTGAAATAACATTTAAAAAATCAAATATTTTGTAGTGCCCTTTGCAATCTGGATCAGTTGAGTGTGAATACTTTGTCATAAAATATATGAAAGTAATTGTTGGGGACATTAATGTACTGAAAAATAATATATGTATATTTTTCAAATAGAATGTTTTTAAATTTTTAAATTTTATTTTATACAATATTAATATATGTTTTACTTATTTGAAATTTAAGGGATTCGATGATTACGCTCAAGATGACATTAACTCCATCTGTAATGAGTGAGCCATCTTTGTAGCAGACTTAATCACAAAAATCTAAAATAGGTAAGTTGTTTTTCATTAGAACTATTTAAACTTTAAGTTTTTTTTACCATAAAGTATTTATTAATTTACTCATATATTTTTCTTTCCTTTGATATAGGTGAGCATGAAAGATGATTTTGTTTATTTCTTCGTAGGCGGTCGCGGCCATGCGTTTAATCTTCAAATCTTGAAATATTTTGATTTAGTCAAGCATGTGTTTAATCTTCGAGTATTGAAATATTTTTTTTACATAATATTTTTGATATGTTTATAAATTTAAGATTTAGTTTGAGATGTGAATGTACTATTTATGAAACTTAATTTGAATACTTTGATAATTATAGTTATATGACATTATATAATATTTTGACCATTATGGTTTTTAAATGTATTTTTATGCTAATTAAATATTTGATATTTATTTAATGTGGTATTTACATATATTAATTCTGGTACAATTAGTCAAATTCTAATTTATTAAAAAAATATTTTTAATTTTTTAATTTTTAAAAAAAATTCTAATACTAATATAAGTAATTTATTAATACTATACAATAGATTCTCTAATATTATAGAATTAGAAATTCATTAATATTATAATGTTAATAAATCGTTGATACTATGACATAAGAGATTCACAGATGCCATACACAATTTTATAATGCATAAGTAAAATTAAGTCAATAGATTCGATTACGATAAAACAACTAAATGTAGTTTTAAAAAAAAAATCAATTTTTGAATCAATTTATTTTATGAATAAAACTTTTCCTTTGTAAAAAAATAATAATGTTGATTTTGTCTAGTATAATATTTTATATGTTGCTTATGCAATTTGATCATTTCTTAAAGTCGTAACCCAATTAAATTGCATTGCTCATCTAGTATTTTTCATTCATTTGAAATTGATTTTATTCAATATTTTTCATCATAATTTTTTTTTTATAAAGTATTCAATTTTTGTTATTTTATACTCTTGATATAAAAATTCACATTAATTTTTTTGAACATCAAGACAAACGTAATGGAACAAAATCAAGCAAGCATCCCCAAGGAATTGAATTACGATAAAAAGTTACTAAAAATAATCCTAAACATTACACAAAAAATTAATTTTATTCTTGATCATTTCCAATAGGATTGAATAAAAAAAATATTGAAAATCTTATTATCACTTAATTTGTCCTTTATAGTTTGTTGGGGGTAAATTAATGACACATGAGCCGATTCAAAGAGATTAGTAGCCATTAAAACTCAAATCTATAAAAGCTACTCAACTTAAATGAGAATTGTATAACTAGACTTAGTAAAGATACAAGTTTGGCCAACTAAATAGAGCTTATTTGAAGACCCACATCAATAGAGTCTCACACTGACATATTGAATCATATGTGTCAATCAAAGAGTCTAATGACATGTCAAATGGACCTAAGAGTGGCATAAGTTGGTTTAATGATTTTGGCCAGAATCAAACTAGTTCATAATTTTTTAATTTTTTTAAAAAAAATTTAAAAAGACTAAATTTGAAAGAATAAGTTTTTTCTATTTGGCTTAAATTTTTGGCCAATTGAGCCACCTTAAATTTGTAGGCTTTATTCTTTCTTGTTTTTGGTGCTTAGCCAAATTTAGTCTAAAATTATGTGTTTTTAAAAAAAAAACAATTTATTGAGCTATTTTAGACCTATTACATATTTACATAATTACTACTTACTTAATTTGAGCTAAATTTAAACTTTTAAATTATTAATAATATCTTAAAAAATTTATTTACAAATTTATCTTATAAAAGTATTCAATGTTAATTATTTCAAAATTGAAATATATATAATTTATAATTTTATATAAAATACATAAATGATAGAACATTCAACAATTAGTACAAACATAAAACAAAATATAATATTCATTATTCATCAATAATCAATATCTAATTATCTAAAATCTAATTGTCCATCAAAATTAAATTGAAGTTCTAATATTACTACTACTATTACTGTAACATGCATAAATCTTACTATAATAATTGTATTTAACTCTTTCCCACTAGGTAGCTTAATAAAAAATTTGCCAAACCTTTGAATCTCAAATTACTAGTAGTACTATTGATTGCATTTTGTACTCCTTTATTTTTTAAAATTATGCTCCATTTTAGATATAGAAAAATGACTCCCAAATCCATAAACTTATTAGAAGTGGATCCTATTGGTAAGAATTTAATAAAATTGAAGCGAATTTAGTATACAAAGTAAAAACTTTTAACGAATTTAAGATGGATACGAGTTTGGTAAAATATATGCAAATAACTATTGTGGATATTTGTAAATATTAACATGTTTAATTTTTCTATTAATATCCCCTTGTGTTTGGACGAGCGGTGCACTATTGCTAACTAAGATGGAGACGTGTGAATCTAATATTGAATTTTTAGTTTTAATTTAAAATAATATTAGTAATAGATTTACTCGTGAAACTCTGTTGTAGATGATTTTTTTTTATTGTATTAGTTATTTTATGTAATTTTTTATTTACTTATTTGAGACTATTTTAAATATTAATCAAATAGTATTATTATTATTAGAGTTTTTAGCATGCACTCTAAGAAATCGAAGCGCCATGCAAAAGTTTTCTATTCACAACAACAAATAATAACAAAGATTACACAACCAATGAGATAAATAATCACACACTAAATAAAAAACACAAATAATATATGTGATTCAATAATAACTGCCTATGTTCACAGTAGATCTCAAGATCTTAACTTCTTTTATTCCGTTCTTTTGTACACAACACCCCCTCCCCCTCTTCAAAAGAGATACAAGGAATACATAAATACCCAAGAGATCTCAAGGATGTATAACACACTATCTTGTGTGCTCAAGTGTAATCTAAACTTTATATTCTCTCTCTTGTTAATGATTTGATGCTTCATCAATTAAAAAATGGTTACGAGAGTTCATATAGTGTTAATATCGACTTTAAAAAAACTCAGCTGGAATAAGAGTCTACATTCTATTATCTCTCTTATTGATGAGTTGATGCTTCATTAATTACAAAGGGTTACGATGGTTTATATATGTTAATATCGACCCTAAAAACTTTAAACCTAGTTGGAATAAGAGTCCACATTCTTAATAAGTTCAAAACTGACTTAATCACGTAATTAGAACTAAAATAGGAGTTTCCCAAACAAGCGGCGTCGCGAGATGCCAATGAGTTGGTGCCAGTGCAAGCTCAACCTAGCGTCGTTGCTTCTGGCACCATAACTTGAAATCCCAATGCTACGGCACCCACACCTAGACTTTTCATTCCGCTTATATTTCTTGTCCTTTCTGGTTTCGACTTCCTGTTTCGAACTTCTTTTGTCCGTCTATTACGTTCTTGTCTATTTGTCGACCATTTTTTAGTCTCCAACTCAAAATCAAATTAATCTTTGATTTTGAATCACCAAATTTTAACAAACCTCTCATTGATTCAAAATATCTATAAGAAGCTTTTAACTAGGATTCATCTACTCTATTACTCTATCACCAAGCGTTAACTCCTTTTGGGCTCGTGACCTTGGTCTCCAAAGATACGAATACATCTTCCTTTAAGTAACCCTTATACTATGATCTTTCATGTTATTCTTAACAATATCATAATATCTCCATGGTATAATCTTGCCAATAATACCTTTCTCATGTTTTCTTTTTTAACCCTTATTACCATGGTAAGCAATTCTCTAATAGTACCATTTGGTATGCATTCCTTCAACAACCTATGTTGAGCCACCTACAATATTACCATCAAGCACATGAAGCCCCTTATACTTCTTATCTCTCATCACCAATATAGATCTTTCCCTTATCTCTCGTATTATTTTTTTGCTCTAAATGAATACCCTTCTTGATCTAGTACTCCCAGGGATATTAAGTTCCTCTTAATTTTAGGAACATGCTTTACACCATGCAATTCTCTAGTCACTTTATCATGCATCCTCAATCTAATACTACCAATCCTCATGATTTTACACGACATATCATTTTTCATTAGTATTTTTCTTCTCCTAATTATTTTATAATTGGTAAATAAGAATATTTTTAGACACATGTGGTAACTACAACCAAAATCAAGTATCCATTCCCCGGTATACTTCTCACTAGAAGCTACCCATAACTTTACAATTTTCAAGTGTTTTTTATAGATTATTACAGCTCATCCACCCTTATTTGCCTTTATTTTCAAGCAATCCCTCTTTAAGTGTCCCTCCTTATTACAAAAGTATCATTTCTTGGATCTTCCTTATTGATTGTTCTTACCATTTCCTCATCTTGCAACTAACTCAGTTGCACTACCAAATTTAAATCTTTTACCTAATTCTTTAAAATTCAATAAGGCTTTAACATCAGTTATCATTAAAGTCTCCTTATAATGCAGCACAACCATTGATGGGTTTGTGATTTTATTTACAAAGATGAGGGTTGTTGATATCGTTTAAAAAGACGAAAGAAAATTAGCTCAAAAAAATAAAAAATCTGAACTGAACTCTTAGTAGAGAATTCTATTTTTCATCAATCATCAAAAGCTACTGAAAATATAAATGTAACTAGTTTAAATACTTGAAACAATCCTCCAAGAATAAAAAAAATCAAATTAAAGTTTTAAGACAAACATCTATCAAAATTAAAGTTCCAAGACAACACAAACATTAATACATATTAAATGCGCACTAAAATTAGTTAAAATAACTAAATGACCAGATTCAATGTTTCTTTAACTTCATTAAGTATGGTTCATTTCATATTGGGCTTCATATTATTGGCTAACCATGGGTTGTTGTACCCCATCACCGTACTATACATGAATATATTCACAAAGTACTTACAATTTAGAGGTAGAGAACACAACAAAATTATCTCCTTATCCTCATCCTCAATCTTGATGTCTATTATCTCAAGATAAATCATAATTTTGTTAAAAATATCTATAGTCTTTCATTAAAGTTTCCTCAGTCATAGATAACTAATATAATTTTTTCTTGACATACATACGATTTTCTAAGGACTTCATCATATATAGAGCACTAAGTTTCTTTTAAAGACTTAATGTTATCTTCTCTCCAGTTAACTCCCTCGGAACTTCATCACTCAAAGACAGCAATATAGTATTATAGGCCTTTTTCTGAATGGTTTTTCTATCTACCTTAGATCAAAGGTTTTGCCGACCTCTTTTCTTTACTAGTTATTGGTTGAGTTTCCTTAAGAGCTGAATCTAACCCCCGACTTACCAATAGAGTTATAACCTTTACTTTTCATAGATATAGTCATTTTCCCCATTAAATTTCTTTATCTCGTGCTTTGTGAGTTGTTATGGTTAACTAACCTATACTTTGATACCACTTGTTGAGGATTTTTAGTGTGCACTCTAAGAAATCCTAAGCACCCTGCAGAAGTTTTTTACTCAAAAGTAACCAAGAATAATAAAGATCACACAACCAATGAGATAAATAATCGCACACAAAAGAAAGAACACAAATAATATACATAGAATAACTGCCTATATCCGCGGTGGATCTCAGGATCTTAGTTTCTTTTATTTTTCTTTTTTTTTTGTATAAAAAGAACTCTCATATGACATACTAAGAATACCTAAATACCTAAGAGTTCTTAAGGATATATACCACACTATCTTGTGCATTCAAAGCACTAAATTGTAATCTAAGCTCTCTATTCTTTCTCTTACTGATAATTTGATGCTTCATCAATTACAAGAGATTACAAGAGTTTATATAATGTTAATACTAATCTTAAAAATCATAAATCTAGTTGGAATAAGATTCTATGTACTAAGAAAGTCTAAAACTATTAGAAAATTGATGATTCAACAATCTCGGTTGGACAAGAATTGAGATGAATACCAAAATGGAGAGTCACAAGAAGTCTAAAATGTGTGGGATACGTATGGAGAAGTCTAAAACATGTGGGACACAAAGGAGGAAATGAAACGGGACTCGAAGACTCAAAAAAAGCGAAGAAAATAAGGAAGCGTGCCACCAGGGCTGAGCATCGCAGCGCCCACTATAACAACCCAGAGCTGCGGCGATGGACGCAATTTCGACCAGCATTGCGACTCCTAGGGACGAGCGTCGTGGCTCCAGAACGCATGAGGATATTCATTTTTAATCCGGATTTTGAGTTTTGGAAATTTTTGAACTTCCAAAACAAGTGGACTCTTACTCTAATAAGGAATAGGGTTAGTAGGCACGAAATACACCCTATATAAACACTTATAAACCTTTTGTTTAAGATTAAGCATCTATGGTTTCAAAATGTAACCATAAAAGAGAATAAAAGATCTAGGTAGGCACTAAGTGCGTGGTGCACTAGGGTGTAACATTTGGGGAGTGTTTTGTTTTGTTCTTAAGTGAACAAAAGAAACACCATAGATTCTTTTGGCTTAGATGTTTGAGCTATTCTTATATTTCTTGTAAAATTCTCTTATGAGGAGATACTAAGAGGTTTTAGGGAGTCATAGTGATCAAGGGTAGATACTTAGAGGTCTCTATGTGAGATACTAAGGGGTTTTATGGGATCATTGATGATGTAAGAAGATACTTAGTGATCTATATCAATAATAAGAAGCTGGATCATGGATCCTCCGTGGACGTAGGTAATTTTGGGCCGAACTACATATATCTTATGTCTTGTTGATTGATTTATTTTCTTCATCTTTATTAGTGTGTTAATCTTATGTGTTCTTACTTATGTTGTGAGTTATGGTTTTTCGCTACGCATAAAGTAAAAAGGGAATCAAGGCTGTGGCTTAGTTGATGCTATAGGGGTGTCAAATTGAAGTGCATGGCTTGATATCCGCAACAAACTGGTATCAGAGCTTGGGTTAAAGTCTAGATTGCAGAGCATAGGCAGCAGTGTCGGATTGCAAAGCAAATGTTGTCAACCATGAGGACTTACAAATATAAGAGAAGAACAATGAAGAAAAATGATTATTTGCAAGAGGAAAAGATGATGGCTTTACTAGGGAGTTTTTTGAAGTAGAGATCGCTCTTGAAGAAGACTACCAAGAAGATGGCGTTATCTAGGTCCTAGTTTGAAGAATTATTCAGATTGGACAAAAAATAAAGATGAAAAAAAAAAGAACAATCAAGATAGAAGGGCAGATCTAAAAAGTGTCTAAGGCACTCAAAGGGATAGTCCTAAGAGAAAGACAAAGATAGAAGGAAGGTGGATTTGCAAGTCTGTTAGATGACTAGGCAAAGACTTTAATTGCATGAGAGCTTCTAGAGGAATAAGTGTTTAATGGATGAACTATTTTTAGGATTTAGGGTAGTGTTTTCATATGAGTCATAGAGAATTATTATTTACCAATTGGAGAAATATGACTTATAGTAAGTCATAGGGGATTAGTAGAATAAGATTGAGACTACATAGTAAAAAAGACAAGGGAGGGACTAGGTATGAGATTTTATTCTTCATCTCCTAAAGACCTAGTGGACTCAGTACTACTCGATTGAAAATAGGGAGATTAATGAAATATAGAATGAAGGAATACTAAATGGGAAGCAAAAGGATCAGGGAGTGATAAGTACAGAGAGAGGCTATGTGCTTGAAGAAAAATGCTTCGAATAGGATCAACATAGGGTTGCTGATTTAAAACAGACATAAAAGCAGCTTTTGAATTATATCACTTTATAGTAGGGGTCGAAAGAGAATGTATGGGAAGAGTAGTAATGGTGAGAATGTATTTTCACCATTAAGGGTTGTGGTCATAGTGTCTTCGGGACATGGAAGATCAAAACATTGAACTACTCTAGACATCAGCATTCAGGAATCTTTAGAGACCGTAGTCACAAGAGCCTTAATTAAGTCTCAGACTTGACTTATAGACCATGCTAGTGAGCATTGGTCAAGGAGGGGTGACGATTATTAGCTTCATGAAGAGAGATTTTGAATCAATGAGGGGTTTGTTGAAAAATTAGTGATTCAATAATTTTGGTTAGACAAGAATTGAGATGAATACCAAAATAAAGAGTCACAAGAAGTCTAGAATGTGTGGGTTACATATGGAGAAGTCTAGGACGTGTGGGACACAAAGAAAAAAGTGAAACGAGGCTCGAAGATGCAAAGGAAGCGAAGAAAACGAGGAAGGGTGCCACTAGGGTTGAGCGCCGCAGCTCCAAAGACAGCAACCCAGCGCCGCGGCGATAGGCGCGATTTCAGCCAGTGTCGCGGCGCCCAGGGATGAGCACCATGGCGCCAGAACACGTGAGGATGTTCGTTTTTCATCCGATTTTGGAGTTTTGGAAAGTTTTGGACTTCCAAAACAAGTGGACTCTTACTCCAACAATGAATAGGGTTAGTATGCACGAAATACACCCTAAATAAACACTTATAAACCCTTTGTTTAAGATTAAGCATCTAAGGTTTCAAAATGTAACCATAAGAGAGAATAGAAGAGTTAGGTATGCACTAAATGCGTGGTGCACTAGAGTGTAACATTTGGGGAGTGTTTTCTTTTGGTTCTTAAGTGAACAAAAGAAACACCATAGATTCTTTTGGCTTAGATGTTCGGGTTATTCTTATATTCTTTGTAAAATTCTCTTATGATGAGATACTAAGAGGTTTTAGGGAGTCATGGTGATCAATAGTAGATACTTAGATATCTCTATGTAAGATACTAAGGGGTTTTGTAGGATCATTGATGATGTAAGAAAATACTTAGTGATCTATATCAATAATAAGAAGCTGAATCATGGATCCTCCATGGACATAGGCAATTTTGGGCCGAACTACGTATATCTTGTGTCTTGTTGATTGGTTTATTTTCTTTATCTTTATTGATGTGTTAATCTTATGTGTTCTTACTTATGTTGTGAGTTATAATTTTTCGCTGCGCATAAAGTAAAAAAGAAATTAAGGTTGTGGCTTAGTTAATGCCATATGGGTGTCAAATTAAAGTACATGACTTGATATCCACAATAAAAACTGACTTAATCACACAATTAGAACTAAAATATAAGTTTATAGAATAAGCACTGCTGCTGCGTTAATGCAATCTCGACCCAACGTTGCAGCGTTGGGCATACTGCTTATGGTGTTGCGACAGTGAAATCCCAGTGTCGCAGTGCCTACATTTGGGGCTTTCATTTTGCTTGTGTTTCTTGCCCCTCCTTACTTTTAGTTTCCTATTTCGCACATCTTTTATCCATCTATTGTATTCTTGATCATATGTTGATTCTTCTTTAGTCTTCAACTCGAAATTTAATTAATCATTGATTTTGAATTATCAAATTTTAACAATTATGTTAAGTTTAATTATAATTATGAATTTAAATTTGTGGTATGATTTTGATTGATATATTTTTAAGATTTTCTTTTAAATTAAGATTATAAATTATATATTTTTTTAATTATATCAATTAACAACTCTCTTAAAATTCACAAATAATTCATTGTAAGTTTAATATAGAGTACATATCCACTAGAACGAGTTTTAATGAAACTTTAAACTTGTGATAAGCTTGAAAAGAATTTAATATTTTAAAAAAAAATAAAAATAGATATTAATTTAAAAATATCCATCCAAAATTTAATTTATTGTCATCCCTAATTAATCAATCCAATAATACAATCACAACACTACCTTTCAAATTTAATTATAAATGACAACAACACAATCACAGCAGCATATTTAAAAACAAAACAATAAATTACAACAACATAATCATAACCAAATCCATTATGATGAATTACACTCAATTACAAACCATGACATTCTAATTAAGTTATCTCAATTTTGTATTTGCGTAATATATAAATTTAATGAAGTAAACACACAATATCGTTAAAATCAACATAGTTCAAGTGTTCTTTTAGTTCTAATATTCCTAATTTCTTAATCAACTTGACTTATATACTTATTTGGCCTTGCATTAATATCACAAAATCGAGTTTTATATTACTCAATTAAAAATACTCTTATTATTAAACTAATTACAGAATAATAAAAAAGGATCTTAGAGATCACGTCCAACGTAATCAGTCTTACCATAAACTTATTTGTAATTGTCTAACATGACAAAAAAATATTATTAAATGAAAAAAAATAATAGTGAAGCTTGCTAGTAAGTTTTGCGGCTTAATGTCACGGTGACAAATATTATTAAATGAAAAAATCGTGATGGAGCTGTTGCCTGATCGGAATTTGTGGTGGAGCTGCTGCCTGGATAGTGGCCGATAATCAGAACAAGTTAGAAAAAAAATTATTAAATGAAAAAAAAATCTATTAAACAAAACTAAAATGAAAAAAATTTGAAAGTTGAAAGTTGCAACCTGTTGGCTGTTGTGGTAGGCGGACCGTCAGCAATGACAACACTTGGCACTTGGCAGTGGCGTGCGAGCGACATGTTTGGCTGGCAAAACTTGACGATGGTTGGCGCTGCACTAGGCGATAAGTTTTGGGATTTTGGCCGACAACACTTGGTGCTGGCATGACGAAGGTGGCTTGTTCTGGCCGGACGTGGGTTAGCTCGCCAGCGAGCAGTCCAGTGAGTGAGAGAGACAACATCTCTGTGTTCTGATATTAGAGTTTGCACAGAGTAAGACCAAGAAACGAGTAAATATGGGGAATTAGGTTTTTTTTTTGTCTTTTACTTATATATATAGGTTATTAGGTGTAGACAATATTATATTAACATTTCATGTTGCCCAATTACATATTGTCATGTGGCATTTTTATTTTTTAATTTTATAAAAATTTAAGTTTTCAAATTAGATTTTGATTTCCAATGAACCGGACTGAAACTGAACTTGATTGTTCAGTTTTGGACTTCAAATAATCGAACGGTTATTTTTAAAGGGTATAAATTGAACTAAATTAATAAGTTCAATTTGAATCAATTCAATTTTACTAATTTTTGATTTTTTTTCTCCTATCCTAATGAGACTATCTCAATCTTCATGTTATTATTGAGTCCTACAATAATTCATCGTAAATGTTTTATTGTTTAACAACTAAAGAAGAGGATAAGGCCTTAAAAGATGTAATCCCGAGATTATTATTGTATTATTATATCAACTTGTTATTTCCTTGTTAACAAATAAATGAAGCATATCTAAAAGTAGGTAGGGTAAACTTACACCAACTAAAACACAAGTGTTAATAAGAGCCACATGTTTTTTTGTCTGTCCTGTAAACTTGACTGTCTCATAAAGTGTTCATAAGAGGAATATATATGTTCTAATAAGTGTTAGAGAGTTCAATTATAAAAAAGGCTATTACTTCAGCACTTTTTGAAAACACTTCTACTGAAAATGAGAACCTTCAATCATACACCATCATGTATTCTCTGGGCCCTTTGCTCTCCATACAGAATACAGAAGGCCCTTTTTATTAGTTCTAATATTAGCAAATTTATATATTAAGTAAGATATTAATATTTATGTATTATTTATATTTAGTGAATAAATATAACTTTATTATAATATAAGCATATAAGATCTGTTAATATGTGCATATATCTATATCTAAATCTATATATGTTTTATTTATTTAATAAAAAATATATAAAAAAAACTACCTTTTTTTTTCTTTTGAGAATTAGCAAAAACAAACCCAACATGAATATATAAGATGAATAGTATTATTAATCAGATTTATGGCTTGTTGTTACCAGCTTTATTTAAGAATCTGAAAAAAGAATAAACGAAAATTGCCACTGGTTCTTGTTGTGAATCTTCATTAATTCATTCCAGAGTTAGAATGAAAGGGGGTATTTGAGTAAGATGATTTGATTTCATTTCTTAGTAAGTTGAAATTAATTAGACAAGAATTCAATCTGCCACTCTCGGCTTTATCGTGTTCTATATCTTTCAGGTTTTGTTTTGTTTTTTCAAACTACTTTATTTATTTATTTATTTTAATACAAGTATTATATCTCAAACTCAATTCTCAATTCTCAACTCTAAAATAATTACGATATTACAACTTAAATATCAATAACTTATTTTTTACATAATTATTATATCTAAAATCTAAAATTTCTAATAATTACAATATTATAATCCAAATATCAACTAATAATATAATTAAATTAAATATTTTTTTTTATCTCAAACTACTTTTATTATTTTATTTTTTTATACAAATATTATGTCTCAAATCTCTAACTCTTAAATGATCACAATATTATAATTCAAATATCAACTAATAATAAATCAAAGCCTCAATATCAAAGTTGCTTCGTTGGCTTTTGTTGGAGCTCTGTCGACCGCCGTCAAGTCTTCGTTGGCGTCATCGCCCTTTCACTCCTCCTGCCATTTTAGGGACACTGCTGTCGGGCCTTCCATCGTTGGGTAACAACAAAATGCTGACTATCAACTTTGGCCACCCGAAAAAATGTCCCAACCTTGATTTGGTGGAGTTGCAAACTCTAGTGGCGGTCAAACCTCCTTGTGACCATTTGAGCCTGAATGATTTTCCTCTTGTTGTCTAGTTCTCAATAAGGAATTGAATTGATTACATTGTAATGGTGGAAGATGGATGGTTTTTGTGGCGGTTTGTTTATTTTCCTGTGTAAAGGTTATTTTTTATTCCTCTTATGTAAAGATTGCCTCTTTAGGGCATTTTGTCCCTTTTTGTGAAGGTTGTTCATTCTCTTCGAGAAAGGGTTAATTTCTTTGATTTAAGATTTATTTTATAATTGGGATAGTATAAAGAGTTAAATTCAGGCATTTGTTTATGTGTAAGTCTACGTAGAGATGGATAAATAAAATTGAAAATTAGAAAATTAAATTAAACTAGTTGATTCGGTTCGATTTTTTTATTAAAAAAATTATTCAATTTTTATTTAAGAAAAATTGATTAGTCCGGTTCGATTTTTCTTAAATAAAAATCGAATTGAAAAAAATTATTTTTTAATAAAATTATATTTATTTGTCACGTGACGTTCATGGATAATTAAAAATATTAACATACACTTAATCACACATAATTTTTCTTAAATTTAAAAAATAAAAAATTCTTAATTTTTAAAACTGAAAAAATCGAATCTAATTAAACCGAAAAAAATCAACTCGAAAAAAAATTGAATCAGACTGTATCCACCCTTAAATTTGTATAAATTTTGGTAATTTTCTAATCAATTTTTTATTAAAAAAACTAAACAATCTTTTCAAATAATGGAGGAATTAAAATTAATCTTTTAACAACAAGAAAAACTAAAGCTGTTCTAAATTCTATCAAGTTTAAACTTCTAATTTAGACTGAGGGTTGCATAAATTTTATAGTCGGAGCACTAGTTATTCCAAACTATTTCTTTTGCGTATATAATATTGGACCGTAGCACTCCTCAAAACTGTAGAGTCTAATATTATTTACATAAAAAGAAATAAATGTTTATTGAATTTAACCTAGAAGTGAATGTTTATCCATATATCTTAACACTTCAAACTGGCACATATTTCTGGGCCAATATCTAGATGTCTGCTTATATTTTAAGGATTCTGTGACATTTTATCACAATAATGATAAGAATAATTTTATACTTTTTAATTTATATATTAATTTTTAATTTTAGTTATTTAACATTAATAAATTAAATAATAAATATTTATAACAATAGTCATTATATTTTTTATTATCTTATTTTTGCATGTTCCATTGTTTAGAATGAAAATAAATAAAAATTATGATATAAATAAAAAAGGACAAAGACAATTTTATCTTAAACTCAAAATACAAGTTTGCTTTAATTAAATTTAAAATACTCAATTTTATCTCAATTTATTAATTTTTCTCGTTAGTTTTAATGATAAAATGATAAAAAAAAAATCTAACCATATAAATAAATTAAACTTTAAATAAGTGGCAAAATCTTATTTAGTCACTGTCTTTGAATATGTAGCACAATCTCATCTATTCATTTAATTTAATATTTTTTTAATAAAATGACATGTGTTATAATATGATAATTACAATTGATACATGTCATTGTATAATTGATTTATATTTTTAATAAATATTTTTAAAAATAAATTAAAATACTATATGCAATCATTGAAAAATATTGATATGATAAAAATGATTAAATTTTATATTATTGAACTCTATTTTTTTTTATCTACACAATAGTAGAGTCATTTTTGACAAAAATGACCAAAAGACGGTAAAAAATTATGGAGAGGGACAACGACCATTTGATGGCGAGCAGCGGCGGGCACGCCCCTCTTCACCATTTTAGGTATCTTTTGGTCTTTTTTTTAACTAAAACGACCATATTATTATATAGATAAAAAAATTAGAATTTAATGATATAAAATTTAATTTTCTTTATTGTCCGACTAGTGGTCGCCTTGTCGACCGCTGTTTTTCGACGACAGTAACAAATTATGTTTTTAATTATTTATTATTTAAATTAATTTATTTTAAAAAATATAAACTAATTTTATAATGACATGTGTCATTTGTAATTAAGATATGTATTGTTTTATTATAAATATTTATTAAATATATATTTATTAATTTATTTTTAATAATATTTATTAAAAATATAAACTAATTACATAATGACATTTGTTATTATTAACTTATTATATTATAACATGTATTATTTTATTAAAATTTATTTTTTAAATTAAATGAATGGATTATATTGTAACACGTGTTTAAAAATAATAAATATGTAAATTTGTATTACGTGTCTAAAGTTAAGTAGCAAATAATGATGGTGAATTAATAATTGTATATTAAAATTATTATTTTTGTTTAAATTAATGACAAAAATTAATAAATTTAAATAAAATTAAGTATTTCAAATTTAATTAAAATAAAATTATCAATTATCTCAAATTATTATAATAAAATTATCCTTATTCTAATAAAAAAATATAATATTACTTGATTAAAAAAAGAGAAATAAAAAGTTAAATAATTGTTTTTGTCCTACGCAGCATCTGATGCCATGCATCACTTTCCTCGTCACCGTCTGCATATACTTTGAATGGAAACAGTTATTAAATATTTAGTGTAATTACATTTCTCATCTCATTCATTTATCTCTTTGCTTAATGATTGCAAATGAATTGTTTTTCGTTTTCAACCAGAAAATACAATTAAGTGAGGCGCCTCGTTTGAAATTTTAACCTAAAGGGCCCCACTTTTTTTCAAAAAATACCAAAAGTTTCCAACGGCTATCCCCTGCATAGATACAATACAAGTACGCGAAGTAGCCGTTAGAGAATCAAACCCTTCATTTGAAAAACCCAGCAATACAAAAGGACGCAAAGGCTTAATCCTTCGATCCCAGAAAGAGCTCCGAAAAAGAAGAACGCAAAAAGTACGAGAATCATAAACGCCTCCTTCTATTCCTACTACTCATTATTTGATAAATCTAGGGTTTCCATTTAAAAAAATAAAGAAGAAAAGAACTTTCATCTCAGCCTAACAGTCGGTGAGTGCCATTTTTGAATGTTGAAATTTTAAATTATTTTCAATTTGGTTCCCTTTGCTTGTCGAGAAACTATGAGAAGAGAACATTTTCGAATGACATTATACTTTTGTGTCGCTTCTTAAATGCTGAAACATCAACGCCTTTTCTAAACCTACTTTTCTTTTTTAACAAAAATATTGATTCAATGGAACTACGAATCGAGGGGAATTTTTCCTTTTATTGTTTTCGGTTGATTCTTCCATGATTCTATGGAAATTTCCTCTTTTTTAATCCAAAATTCCACTTTTTTTTTTATTATCTTTATTTAGGTCTCAGAATTGAAAGATAAAGAAAATGATGTCATTGACTCCCGATCAATTTAGAAAAGTTGGGATGGGGATCTCGCCATCTCCATCTCCTTTTCTCACGCCTCGGCTGGAAAGGCGTCGTCAAGAATCCAGAGGAGCCGATTGGACCTCTAATCGTCAGGATAGAGATAAAGAGATTAACGTGCAAGTGCTACTGAGATGCAGGTGACTTTCAATTTTCAGTTTCCTTGGAGCTCCTTATTCATTTTAATTATTTTAGATGGATTAAGTTTTAATTACCATTCCATCTTTAGTAAGTGTCCGAATTTGATGAGTAAATGAAATTATGGGTCTACGTTTATTAACTTTGTGTAGTGAATACTGGATTGTGTTTGCACTTAATAATCATCCAACTTTAGTCTTTAGGTAATTGACTTCGGAAAGCTCCCATTTAGTGTAATTGAAAATGTACCTTTAATATAGCAAACCAGTGTAACGCTTTGTGTTTGTGTGCATTGCTCTTTCGAAGACTTGGTGATTGGCTCACAACTAGAGTTAAGAAAATAATAAGTAACAAAATGAAGATTGAATTAAAAATGTGACAGAAACATAGTCAGAGAACCTTTAGGAGCCTCCCTTTCTATTGAAATGCATATACAGGGCTATAACATATATCTAAAGAATTAAAGCAATAAACCTTGAGGTTTTGATACCTGGTCTTGTCCTGATAAGGTTTTCTACCAATTATAATTATGTGATTGGAATATACTGCAGCCGTGAGTCCTAATTTTGTCATTTAATTCTTACATCAGGCCACTAAGCGATGATGAGCAAAGGTTGAATGTCCCCAAAGTGATATCATGTAATGAACATAAAAGAGAAGTCACTGTTTTGCAAAATGTAGCCAACAAGCAAATAGATAGGGCTTTCACTTTTGACAAGGTAAGCTTCTGGCAGTCAGGTTATTTTACCCAATCAATTTCTTTTTATGGCTTGTCTGCTAAGTATATCTTATATTAAAATACTTGTTAGGTCTTTGGACCAAAAGCACAACAAAGGGCAATATATGACCAAGCCATTGCTCCCATTGTAAATGAAGTTCTTGATGGTTTCAATTGTACAGTCTTTGCATATGGGCAGACTGGCACTGGTAAAACATATACAATGGAGGGTGGGATGAGAAATAAGGTACAGCTCAATTATTTGATCTTACATAAATTTTAGTGGTCCATTTTTTCTTTTTGAGTAGGATGTCAAATTTCACATATCATGAAATGTAGGGTGGGGATTTACCTGCTGAGGCTGGCGTTATTCCAAGAGCAGTTCGCCAAATTGTTGATACACTTGAGGCCCAGAATGCTGACTATAGCATGAAAGTGTCATTTCTGGAGTTGTACAACGAAGAAATAGCTGATTTGTTAGCTCAGGAAGATAATTCAAAATCTACAGAAGATAAGAAGAAACCCATTTCCTTGATGGAGGATGGCAAGGGTTGTGTTGTTGTGAGAGGTCTAGAAGAAGAAGTTGTATATAGTGCAAATGATATATATACCATTTTGGAAAGAGGATCAGCAAAAAGGCGCACAGCAGATACCTTGTTAAACAAGCGAAGCAGGTTGAATTTCTTTTTGTTCTTTTTCAACTAGTGATTTTGATTCTAGGGAAATGAATTTTGCTAATTGGCTTAATTTCTTTAACAGCCGCTCCCATTCTGTCTTTTCCATTACTGTCCACATAAAAGAAGCAGCTGTTGCAGATGAAGAGCTTATTAAATGTGGCAAGCTTAATCTTGTTGATTTGGCGGGATCGGAGAATATATCTCGTTCAGGTGCACGAGAGGTAAGAATATATCTAGTTAGTATTGGGATTTATGTTTTGGTGCTTGTCTTGCTTGGTTATTTACTAGCTTTATCCTTTTATGATGTTTTTACTAAGTTTTGAAAATATAGTTTGTAATGAAGTTACTAATTGGATTGGAAACCATGGCTATCAAGTAGCTCATAGGATACAAATGCAAACACTCCACCAAGATACACGAAGTTCCTTGATCCATTCTGAGCCATTTCTTCCACCTCACCTCTCCAATCCTCAGTCAAACTAAACTACTCAAATGGTTAATTGGTGAATTAACTAGATTATAGAGAGCACGAAGTTCCTTGATCATGGCTATCAAGTGGCTCATAGGATACAAATGCAAACACTCCACCAAGATACACGAAGTTCCTTGATCCACTCTGAGCCATTTCTTCCACCTCACCTCTCCAATCCTCAGTCAAACTAAACTACTCAAATGGTTAATTGGTGAAAAAACCAGATTAAAGAGAGCTAGCCAGCTAGGCTTTGTGAAGAAACAATTTTCAGAATAAGTTTGGTAATAATCTTTGCTTAAAAAAGTTAATGTATGGGTGGCCATCAGGCTTCATTAAATCTGTAATTAAATTGCAGGGTCGTGCAAGGGAAGCAGGTGAGATAAACAAGAGCTTACTCACCCTAGGCCGTGTCATAAATGCACTTGTGGAACATTCTGCCCATATTCCTTACAGGTTCTTTCAGATCCCTGCCAACTAACTTAATTGGTTGGTTCTTTTGTAATTTTATTTATAATCTATTCTCCCATGTATTCGGAAATATATACAGGGACAGCAAGCTGACAAGGCTGTTAAGAGATTCTTTGGGAGGGAAAACAAAAACTTGCATCATTGCCACAATTTCTCCGTCTGCTCATTCTTTGGAAGAAACTCTCAGCACCCTAGACTATGCATATCGTGCTAAGAACATTAAAAATAAACCAGAGGTTCATTCAGCTACTTTTTTTCTCTTGTTTACTTTATCAATCATATTTCCTTTGCATTGATTATAAAGCTTATTTTTGTAGGCAAACCAAAAAATGTCCAAAGCTGTGCTGCTCAAGGATTTGTACTCGGAAATCGATAGGATGAAAGAAGGTTTGTTGCTGAAATCATCTTAGGTTAGGTAACCCGAGAGGGGGTACTATAATTTAAACAGTAGGAGAAATTTGAACTTAAGCAATTGAAACAATTAAGCACAACAAATACTAATGAGGGAAATTAAGAGAATAAGGGAAAGAGAACTTTTACACCGAATGTTTACATGGTTCGCCACTCTACACACCCATGTCTTCATCCATGCTCCAAACAACTGCATTGAGGATTCCACTAATTCACTTGACTTATAAGTGTAAAAAAAAAAACTCTTACAACAAATGAGTATATTACTCAACTCTCAAGTGCTTCTTATAAACATTTGGGAGCAAAATACAAGAGTTAATTCTCAAATTACCCTTCTGCTTTTTGAGCTAGTTCTATACTGAAATATCTTCCTTGGATGATCTTATTTACATATCTCAAATTACCTCATTTGCTCATCCTGTTCATGAAAAAATTAATGTAGATGTTCGAGCAGCAAGAGACAAAAATGGTGTTTACATACCACATGAAAGATATTCCCAGGAGGAGGCTGAAAAGAAGGTAGTTTTATAATGAAGGTTCCATATTAATTTCTCTCCTATGTGACTTATAAACATATGTAGACCATTTATTAGTGCTACGTGAATATGTCAGCTTTTCATATATATCTTCTTATTAATGTGCCATACGTTCTGTGTCGTTAAATTTTCAAGCTATTGCTTTTCAAATGTATCTTTTAAGTAAGTTGAGGACCGGTCCAAACGTCGGAGACATAAACTCGTCTATATATATTCAATAAATCAAATACCATGCAGTTTGTGAAGGAATTTTGAGACCTGCATTTTTAAATAAAATTCCTCTACCCTACTTGGAGTCTGATCCTAATGCATGCATGGGAATTCCTTGCAGGCAAGGATTGAGAAGATAGAGCAACTGGAAAATGATCTCAACCTCAGTGAGACGGTACAACTTTCTCAGTCTTTTTATTTTCTTCCTGTTCTCATATTTTGTGATACTTGTAGCAGTTTAACAAACAGACCCTCACTTTCTCATACAGGAGGTTGGTAGATTCCGTGAACTCTATCTCACCGAGCAAGAACAGAAACTAGACCTAGAAAGTGAGCTCAAAGATTGCAAGGTAATCTTGAAGCTGTAAGTTTCCTTTTTATTGTTCAGATACTTTGTGGCATGTATCTGATAATAATTTACGAAACATCTCTCCAGATAAATCTGGAAAATAAGAGCAAAGCATTGCTCGATCTTCAAGAGAACTACAGGGTGGCCATCTCAACTCTCAAGAAACAGGAGTTTATAATCTCCAAGTTGCTATGCTCTGGTAAGTTATGATCATCACCAAAAGTTAGAGCCTACTATTTATTTTTTACTTAATTCTATATTTACAACCATTTTCATGAGCAGAAAAGACTTTAATTGAACGAGCAAAGGAGTTGCGAAATGAGTTGCAAAATGCATCGGATGATATAACTTCACTCTTTGCAAAATTAGGTATGAACTGTGTTTCAGCTCTTGCTTCAATTACTACAAAAAAAAAAAATTTATGATGTTTACCAATTTATCTCATTGTGTCTTTCTTGTAACTTTTTTAGTTCAGTTGTGGATTCTATAGAAAATGGTTCAGCAGAGAGAAAAAATAACATTCAAAGTGTTATGTAACATTTTGGAGTTGGATAGTTATTAAATCGTTAGCCCCGTATAAAAACATTCCTCCTGAAGCTGTAGTTAATACGAATATCTGTTGAATATTCGTATTAATATACTCCACGATAGGAATCCATTTCTGTAAATTTAATATACTCCACGATAGGAATACATAGTTGAATTAAATTTTGACAACATAATCTTTAAATGTATTTTTATTAAATTTTGACAGCATAATCTTTAAATGTATTTTATTGGGGGAAACAAAAAGATTTCTCCTTCTTTACAGTCTTTCTGTTGTGAAAAGAAAGCGTTATTAGTTTAGTTTGCTGGAACGTGGGTCTCCAAAGCCCAATGTGTGACGCTGGTCATCTCTTATGGACCTTGTGCCTTTCTGACTTTGTAATTGGTATATGGTTCCGCAGGATACTAATTAATTTTCCATAAAGGAAAAGCAAATGCTAAATTGTTCGTTTTTGTTTATGTTCATGGATCTAAGCTCAATTCTTTTGACTCTTTAACAGATCAAAAAGACAAGATGGAGGCAGAAAATCAGAGCATTGTTTTGTCATTTGGTTCTCAGCTTGATCAGAGTTTAAAAGACTTGCACAAGAATATTCTGGGTTCAATTTTTCAACAACAGCAACAATTAAGAAGCATGGAAGAGCATGGTCATTCATTCCTTGCTAGTAGATGTGATGTAAGAGAAGTAAATTGTTTCAACTAATTTAGGTTTTTTAATTCACTGATATCCGAATGATAATTGTCCATGAAATTGTCAGGCAACAGATATCTTGGAATCAAGGATTAAGAAAATGTCGGAGACGTATACCTCAGGAATTGGACTCTTGAAGGAACTTGCTAATTCAATGCAATGGAAAGCATCTTCTGACCAGGAGCAGATACATTCTAAAATCTCATCTCAACAAGTGACCGTTGAACAAGTATGGGATCTGAGCAGCAGGAGTTTAATTTTATTTTCTTTCCTTTTTTTATATCCAAAGAAATGCTAATGGAATTACTGAAAAATGCATATTCTATTACAGTCTCTTGTCACCATGGTGTCGGAGGCTATGGAGGTTATTCAGGACATAAAGAATTCTCTCAGTGAGCAAAAACAGCTGTTGGCATTCTCTGCTCGACAACAAGAAGAGGTATTCTATTCTTGTAATTTTATTTCCTTTTACTGGTCACATATATTCTTCTAGTCTGTACTTGATATAAATAACTTTTTTCATCTCCAATGGTTGGCAGGGCTTTCAACGAAGCTTGATTTCTGCACAAGAAATTTCAAAGGCAACTATGGACTTTTTCAGTGACATCCATCATCAGGCTTCTAAACTCATGGCAATTATTGAAGAAAATCAGGTTGAAAAATCGAAGGAATTAGCAAATTTCAAGCAGATGTTTAAGGTAAATATGGTTGGGCTGGATTCATGCATGTCGATATTAAGGGGAGAATAGAACTGACAAACACCCACTGCTATAAACAGGAAGAGGCCGCTAAAGAGGAAAAAGAGGCTTTGGAAAAAATTGCTGTTATATTAGCTAATTTGACATCCAGGAAAACTGCTATGGTGAGTTAAGCAAAATTTCAATAGACTTCTTGTCTTTCTTGGAGTGCTTCTTGAATTTGAATTTGACATTAAATCTTAATCATTAGGTCTCAGAGGCATCAAGTAACATCCAGGACTCAAATATACAGCAGAATAAGAGATTGCGGAATGAGATTTCTAATGTCCAGCAGGTCACAACTGATGCCAGGCAGGAGTTGAGCAAATACATTCGGAAAGTGGAGAGTCATTTCATGAAAGACACATTTTCAGCAGCGGAGTCTATGGCTGTCATGGAAAATTGCCTCCAGGAGTGGTGAGCATTTTTTGAGCAATTCTCTTGATAAATTTACTCCTCATTTCAGATAAGTTTATCCACTAAATGCTGCCGAGTTTTCTAGCCCCACTGATCAAGTGGTCATAGTACAATGCGGGTGAGGCCAGCTGGCTGCCCTTCAGGCTTGTCACATATTATCACAACTAAGTTACTGCTAAACTACATATAGTACCGGTCAATTTACTTTCCATACTAACTACTATTTCAATGTAAACAGCTCAAAAACTGTGGATTCTTCTAGGCAGCAATGGGAATTTGCTCAGTCAAACATTAGTAGTCTTAATAAAACTGGCATTGCAGAGATAGAATCTGCTATAAAGTATGTGACTTCTTGTTCCCTGGTGTGTCTGAATCTATTTTGATTCTTTATGTTGGATTGCCATACCATAAGTAATTCATTGCTTCAACAGGGAAAATATTAACACAAATCAAACTGCACATGAAAATTTTCTCTCTGCTTGTTCTTCAATGGATGTAGATTGTGGTGCTAGATCTGGTGATATCCTTGCATCTCTTGATGGTAATTCTCATTGCTTCTGCATCGCTAATGAGTTCCTTGCATTCTTCTTGTGCCTAAGCTAAAAAAAACTTTCTGCACTCGACAGATTTATTAACGCGGGATCATGAAAATAAGAAGGAAATTGACTGCATTACAACCATGTGCTTGGATCAGCTAAAATTGATACAAGAAAAGCATGGAGAAAATATAACAAGCATCAGAAACCAAGCAGAAAAGTGCTTCACAAAAGACTATGTGGTAAGTCTGGCTTGAATGTAATGCAGCAAATAATACTTTTATCAGAAATAAGCAAAGGTGCTCATGAATACAGCTGCTTGCTCACAAAAAGCAAGCATATTTCACATTTCTTTAAATTTTTAGTTGCACATTCTTTTGAGCTTTGGTCTTCACAATCATTCTCTTATATGAACAGGCTGACCAGCACACTAGCACAACACCAAAAAAACGAGTAATAACAGTGCCAAGCTTGGCATCTATAGATGAGATGAGAACGCCCGCCTTTGATTCTCTTCAAGAAGAGAACATTTCAGACAATAACAGATCTAAATTGGGCCATACCGAAAGCAAGATGCCACAACAGCATATGGCAGCTTCACCAAATAGAACTCCTTTTGCAGACGTCAATTGATTTCTTTGAATAGGGACAGTTCCAGGCTTTCGTAAATGATATAGGAACACAGTACAAGCAGGAGCAGTTTTCCTTTGCTGCTTCTTTTGTGATAGCTCATCTACTGATGAGAGCCTGCATTTTTTGTTAAGAATTTGACACAGTAGTAGTAATTGACTATGATATATTTATTATTAATAACAATAGCTATAATAATAATAATATAAGTCTCTCTCTCATCGTAACCTACTACCAGTTTATCATTCTTTTCATATCTCCCAAACTAAATGATTTTTACTTTACTTAATTACCAGAAAAGAATTGGTCAAAGGTTAGATCAAAATTGGTCTGTAGATTTAGATTTTGAATGGATACATTTTTTTTTCCAAAAAATATGAATGATGAGAATAAATTTAGATTTTGATTCATCTCTAGTTCCACTTCTAGTTGTCGACCAGCGTAAAATTATCGATTGTTATTGTTAGGAATATTATCTATTTTCTAGGGATATGGAGACAAAATATGTCTACCGAATTTTTGTTTAAAATGAGACGTGATATTCTCATCACGGTATAATCCAAATTTAGGAGCTAAACTTGACCTGTATTGTCTATTTTTTAGGGATATAGAGACGACCCACTACCCATGTGACAATTTCTATTGAAGAATAGTGGAATAGGCATTGAGCCAAGTAGTCTTATGTCTTGAGTCACAAGTCAACCCAATTTCTATTTGGTGTAAAACCCACTACCTTATGTGGCAATCATTTTTGGGATTCATAAGAATTCAGATCTGTTTTGATATCACTTGTCACGAGACGTGATATTCTCCTACATCTAATCATGTGATAACTTTATCATGGTCTGACCCACGTTACAATTTCTATTGAGGCCTCGAGGTATAGGATTTTCAAAGTCCACTTAGCCTTTAATACCCATCCTCATTATTCTTGGGGGACTTATATCCCACGTAACAATCTCTGTTGGAGTGATTTAAGCCTATATTAGAATGAGAATTTGAATTTGCTCTAATGCCACTTGTCATGGGATGGGCCCAGCACTTACTATTAGGTAATACTGGTCGATCCACATAATTTTTATTTGATGTGGAACGTGACATTCTCCATCACCTAATCACGTTATGCTATTGTCATGATTTGACCCAAATGTATGGGTCAACTTGGCATGTATAGCCTCCTAGAGTTATAAGGATCCACTACTCACGTAATAATTTTTATTGGGGCTCACGATAGAGGTCCATTACTCACATATAATAGTTTTTAGGGCCTACTTGGTCCGTAATGCTCATCTCTATAATTTTTTTGAGACCCACATTCTAAGTTACAATTTTTATTGAGGCGATTTTAAGAGGCCTATATATGAATGAGAATTTAAATATACTCTAATACCACTTGTCACAGACCAAATGCTTGCCATTAACTCAAAAGACTAACATACTAAGTAATGTTATTTATCCACCCATATATACCTAAAATTCACTAAATTTTAATTCAACGTGGGATATGACACTTATTATGTTTATTCATCTTCTCGAAGGTGTTTCACCATTGCCTTAGTACATTTTTTTTCTTCCAAGTTTTCTTTTTTTATATTTAATTTACCCTTCACTAATTAAATTAGGAATTACAAGAAATAATTTTCTTTTTCATATCTAATTTATTTTCATTTACTAATTAAATTATAAATAATAAGAAATAAGCATATAATTTTTATATTATTATGATAGTAGATATTGAAATATGAAAATCAAGAGACTACTTTGTATCTAATCATATGGCCTTTAATGCCAATACTCAATTCCTCTTTTGCAAGTTATTTGCTATTGTTAACTTCTACCCTTGTCGAAGCTCAGTTATGCCTCTAGCAAGCTTAGTTTTTGTGTTAATTTCAAGAAATCTTAATGGATAGGGTGAGGGACCTATTCTCCGCCTATTTAATATGTAGCAGGATACCATAATTATACCAGTTATACTATTATTGTTCTTCAATGAAATGAAATATGTTATTCAATTATGCTCTTGTATCTCCAATGATCATTAGGCCATTAAGTATCCCTTGTGCAATTATGAGCTGTCTTACCCTCAGAGTGTAAGAAGGGTGAGGAGTGCTCAGGTTTGAACTTAAAAGTGAATGATAAACAGCTTAAGAAAAGAGTTATCGCCATCTGCTCCTTATGTATGCTAAGGGCAGAACCTTAAGGATCGCGCCTATGTATAAAGGCCTTGAAGATGACCTCAACAGAGCTACGCTGAGACTTAAAGCATCCTATGTATGAGGAATACTCACTATGTAGATGAAGTGAGTGGCCTAATTATGGGGCCCAGAAGTACAGCAAGGTAAGCTATACCTATAAGGATGTAATTGAACAGTTCTCTATTTTTGGTCATGAAAATGCATGTTGTACTATTTTTCTCGTACCTTTTGCATGTAGCCATATGCAAAGAAGGATGTGCAGTCTCTTCACATCTTACTAGCTGTGTCTGAGGGTGAAGAATTAGGAATAAAGCCTAATTTAAAATGGTTGCGTAAAATTCCCCTCAGCATTACTGAGTTGAGAACTAAAGTGAGGCGTCCATCAAGTGTTTACAGAGGAAGTGATCAAGGAGACCCCTAGCACAGTGGAAGCACATAAGCTCCAAAGGTACGAGTATTTGACACCATTTCATCTCTCTGCACTATGCCTCCCTCCTTATTACTTTACTTTTGAAAAGCCTATTTATTAAAAGCCTTCTTAACAACGCCAATAGATAGTGCTCGAGGCTACTAGGTCTAGTGATTGTAGTAGACAAAATTACACTTAGGTTCATTATATATTGTTTGAAAAAGCCTCTAGCTTGAAATAGTAAGGGACTTAGTGCACCTGATGAATATTTATTCTTCTACATACTAGGCTAGTAAAGTCAAAACATATTGTAGTTATATAAAATAAAGAATAGTCACCAAACACATGAAATGCTTTTGTCCTAAATATAGAAATGAAGTATATAGAGCACAGTAATTCATATGTTAACTACGGTCAATAGGTCGAGCAACCCAAGCCTTGAGATGCCTCAGGGCCAAAGGGAACTGAGGACTAGTTAATGGCCCAGATTTGTCCAAAATTCATAACCAAAGTTCACCTAAAGGCAACTAAGGCCCAAAATGCATCCAAACATAAAGTTATAACCCAAAGTTATCCAAATATAGTCATCCAAAATACTAGTGTAGTCAAATATTAAAAAGAGTTCATAAAGGAAAAAATCATTTAAAGTAGTAGGCAATAAGCAGTTGTTAAAGAAACTCAAGTTCAGCATGCTGTAACCAAGGGAGTCACTGTGAGAGGCACTTAATTATCATTATCGTCGCCCTCTCTACTATCATCATCCTCACCTCCTTGGTCACGAGGGGCATAGGAGCCTATAGGGACATCAATATCAGGAAGAACCTTATTTGATTCTTCCTTAGTAACTTCTAACTGAGGAGCTACGTGGCTAATTGAGGCTTTGATAGCACTACCCTCCTTATCCCCTGCTAAGATAGTCACAGTGAGAGCCCTAGGTGTTAGGAAGTGAAGTTAAGCTTAAGATATGTGTCTGAAGCCCTTGGGCAAGTATGGAGCAGAGCCTTTTACACTACTTCCTTAAGTATCTGTTCTAGCAAGTCAACAACATTGTTCAGCCCAATATTGGTCTCCATTAACTCTTGATGGACTAGCTTTAAAGCAGTCTTTTCTCCTTTTAAGTTTTCGAGCTTAGCAGTAGTTTGGGCCAATTTTTGTTTATACTTATCTTTTTTGCTCCTCAACATTTCCTCAACCTCTTTAGAGGCCACCTTTAATATTTTAAAGTCCTCTTGCTGCCCTCAGTGCCTTCCCTAACACCTCCCTATGCTCCTATAAGGAGAAGGCCACCTGCAACAAATAACTAATCAAGTGACAATAAAGTGACAAAAAGCATCTTGTGCAACCCAACAAGGAAGACTGAGATGATATACCTTATAAGCTTGGCCAATGGCCTTGGATACAACACCTAAAGGATCTTGTAGGGAGATTGATTTGATTAGCTTAAAGGGCACAACTTTCTTAGTATACTATAGATGGAAGAGCAGGTATCTTGCTTTATTCTTGAATTGAGGTCCTAGGTCGTCAGCTCGCAAGGGGCTTACTGAGGTTTGGCTGGACTAAGGGACTTTTCTTTTCTTGTTCCCTAATGGACTAACACTGGTCGACCTAGTAAGGGGAGAGGCAACAGAGCTCCCTCCAATAAGAGCACCAGAACCATAAGGCTGAGGAGGCTGGGCAAATTCTTCATCGGGTCTTTTATCTAATCGTCACTAACTAACTTCTTAACAGCTTCCAAAAAAGCAACAGAAAAGGAAGTAAAAGCAAGATCTACAAAATTTTTCAAAAAGATCATTAGTGATTCCACTATAGTAGCTTAACTGCAAAGCAACCACAGTCATACAAATATCATAACCCAAATGAAAGAAAGAACGAGGTCATTTACCCATATTAGGAGCTTTGATAGGGGCTGAGTCAATCAATCTAGCTTCCCTCATGTAGACCTCATCCAATACATCTGAGTCATCAACAGTCAAATCAGCAAACTCTTTTGCAGCAAGAATATCTCTTTTAGGTAAGAGGGGTGAGCTTTAAATCCTTGGACTAATAAAGTATTGAGGATCAGTAAGTCATAAGGGCAAGAAAGTAAACACGGTTAGCAACCTCCTAGTTCTCCACAACAGCATAGGAATAACTCGGAGAGAATAAAGGGACTAGAGGGCCAGAAAGTTATACCTTTAAAGGCAAACTGAAAGCAAACATCCATGAGGAGGTGACCCATATTTGTTATAGAGCCTAATCTCCTCCAGCGAGAAACTATTGTCTCTTCCAATCGGTTTGGGATTTATACTCACTTATGGGGTTGGTTTTCCCATCCCATGGGCTAATATAATATGTTCCCTCAGCAACGTTGTTCTTTTTAAGGCAAAAGAGGTTTCTAAATTCTTGAGTGGTAAAGTTCTCACTAAAGGTAGTCTTCTAAAGTACATGACAACCTATAATATACTTTATGGTGGGATTTGTGCTTACATGTCATTACTTTATATATAAATATTTGTTTAATATTTATACTAGTATTATCATTTCATTAAATTGCTAATTATATTTTATATATGATAAGATGCTTGTAACGTTTTTGACATTGTATGATCTGAATGAGTTTAAATCTGGTCTAAATGAGTTTAGATTAGTACTAAGAATTAACAACGTTGAGAGTTATAAATGCTAAGAGTTATGACCGATAAGAGTTATCAGGTTATAAGAGTCAGTGACATCTAAAGAGTTAGAATCTTGTCTGAAATGGGATAAAAATCGGAGAATATATTAGTAATGACGTAGTTGCAAAGAGTTGCAAATAGTACTAAAAAATGTCATTATGCAAATATATTCTCAAATATTATGTTCCTAGTCTATCTTCACTGATGCTGGTCTATTAGTGAATAACTTAATAAATATATAGATCGATGTATATCTATATCTGAATGGTCCAGATGATTAGTCTTAGCAAATTATGAGTTTAGTGGAAGCTCGTATAGAGTTACAAGTATTCAGTAAGGACTGAATACTGAACAGACTCACAAAGATCTCTAATAGACATCCTATAAAGCCACTAATACAAGGTCTTTCAAGTTGAGTAGTATTCGTGGTCCTTTGACTTAAGTACCACGGTAGGCTTGTGAGTGATCTACCATACTTTAGTTCTACACATGTCAAAAACTTTTCATGGTCTAACTGCTGGGTATAGTTTGATGTTTATGGAATTCGGTGTACATAGATATGGGATCCATCAGCTCATTTGGGTGAGGATTATATCCCAATGCTTTGAGATTATATTTTAGAAAGTCTTATGGCCATAAGCAGTAATTCTCGAAAAAAGAGTTTAACCCTAAGAATAAATAATATTACAAAAGTGTTTGAAAATATTATCTACTTTTTAACGCCTTTAATTCAAAACCGAACATAAAACTTTGGTTTCACTCGGCTCTTTTATAAAAGATGGATAAATTCCCTCTATAAACTGAAAATCCATAACCCCAATTGCGATAGGAATCTCGTTTTGTTTCCCCGTACCTATTTGAACAGCCTCCGTTAATCCTGTCTTTCTTTGATAAGAATCAATGTGATTTTTATAAGGTTTTTCGTCTGAATGAAATTCAATGGGATCTATAGAGATTGAAATACAATTCTAGAGATAAGCTTTTGGTCGGGTATATAGAGATTTGATGGTATTGATATAAATGATAGAGGGATTATATAAATATGTTATAACCTCAGCTTGTATGGTCTAACGCGCCACTTTATAATATCCATAACGTATGTGTGGGGCATCGTTCACGGACATATGAAAGTGTTCTAAATGACAATTCGGGCATAGACCTAGAGAGTCTCACAATATGAAGTATACTCGTTGTGCATTGGGGCAGTATAATGGATTAAACAGTTTTATCCTATAAATTTTAATAAACCGAAAATATATTTCAGGGTTTCTCGGGTTGTGCATTTGTCTAGATATTAAGTATATCATTTAATTAGTTGACAAGAGTTGTTAACTAATTAGATGTTAACAAGTGGCACAATTTTGTTCTATGAATTGTTTTACCATGAATTTACTCATTAACCTTATTAGTAAAATCAAATAAGATAAATATTAATTCTTAAAATAGTTTTTGAATAATTAAATAAATATTATTTAAATAAATAAAATATTTTATTTATTTGTTATTTTATTGCTAAATGAAAGACATACTTAATTTGAAAAACATAAATTAAATTGTGTAGAGCACCATTTTATAGAATTAATGGTCTAATTTTATTAGACTATTAAAAATAGCCACCAAAATTATTTTTAGTAGTTGACCACTTAATCTAATTTTGGTAGAGCACTTGTGAAGTGTTGAGAGCACTAAAAATAGTTAGATTTCATTTGGATGAATGTGTGTGAATCAAAATTCGTGCAAGTGTTGAGAGAAAAAATGAGAGTTTAGTTTTTAAGAGTTTTTCATTGAACAAAGAGTTGTAAAAAAAATTAGAGAAAGAAAAATAAATTCCTCTTATTTTTCTTTCAAGTAAGATAAACCTTGCTACTGGAGATTAAATTGCTGCTGTTCTAGCTTCACAATCCCACCAGAATTTTATGAACTAGAATTGAATAAAAATATACTTCAAGGTGAGCTTAAAGTTGGAGCTAAAAAATTCAAATTTAAAATCGTCATCGTAAGTCTTTAAATGTATGTTTTCCATAATCTTAAGTTATTAAGAATTTAAGTTAATGGTTATATAGTGATTACATGTTTAATTCTACTGCGAAATTAGTGTATATGATACATGTGTTTATTTTTTCAACATGTGCAGAATCACATGCATACACCCTAAAACATGTTAACACTTTCAAGTGGCAGCAATAAGCTGGGCAGAGGCTATGTCTAATATGACTAATAGCTCCCTAAATCGAGGTTGTAATGGATGCTTGAGTCTTAAGATAAGGAACTCTTTAAACATGGACACCTCTCCTTCTTGAGGAAATGCTAAATACTCTTTAGGTCAAAGAACTCTAAAGGTAATAGAAGAGGAAAGCCCAAATCGAGCCCTAAGTGAGGTCAAGTTAGCCTCATTCAATTCAGAATACTCAAGAACTGGTATATAAGGCGTAGAACCTGGGGGCTTAATATCACTTGCTAGCATAAAAGATGAAGAACCTTTAAAGGAAGGCTTTTTCAGAGAGGCGGAAAGGGAAGGCCTAGACTAGACTTTTCCTTTTTTTCTTAGCAACAGATAGGTTAGGCAAAGGAACTTCTTATTTTGAGATGACAGATGGGGCCTTAGACCTCTATCTTACTTCTTCCATTGACTTATTACTATTGTTGTCTTTCTATATGTTACTTTCATTACTGCTAGTATCATTGATCCTCTGAGCTTGTGACATCCTATATAACCATGACTAATCTCTTGGTCTTAGTTCTCCAATACATTCAATAATTCATACAACCACAAGTAAGTGTTTAAAAAAGAATAGTTAAGATAAAGAAAGAAATGGGTAAGAAGTTTCTAATCTCTTGTAGGCTAAGGCAACAACTTTTGCGAGTAGATTAATTTTGAAAGTGCTCTGAAGGTTACACTTATGAAGAATCACATAAACAAGCACACTCAGCACTAGGAAAGAGTAAGAACAGTATTAGAACAAAGGGGGGGAAGAGAGAAAGCACTAATAAACATGAAGGAAACCTTTACTCACCTTGAAGGAGACCAAAAAAAGCAATGTCAATAACGCCGAAACAAGAAGCTTGCTCTGAAGAAGATGAAAGATAGAGAAATGAAAGAGAAATAGAGAAGAAATGTTTTGAATGAGTTGAACACAGTACTTAGTAATGAGGGGGGCTAAGGGCAATTGGGAAGTTTAAGGGGCGAAGAGATTCGGACCGTCCATTTTAAACTGAGGAGGTGTAAATGTTTTAATCATATTTGCTGTAATGTTCATGAATGGTTTAGATTGTTCAAGTAACAGATTCTATCCAATTGAAAGGATCTTTTGATCAATCAAGCGCGCAGGGCGATACACTAAGGTAAGCTTGCCAATCGGCCAACGAAGGAAGTGATAGAAGGTGATTTCAAAATAAAAGAGGTATAATTTGACCATTTTACTTATATCTAAATTAAAGAGTCTTTGCAGTTATGCACTCTTCGAATGGGAATCCATTTTATGAAAGGTTTTGGCTTTCATGTATAGTGGAAGTAGTCAATTTGGCCGCAGTGAATAAAAAAAGTCTCATGAGCCAAAAAGAATTGATCTTTTTAATTAGCGCCACGTGTCAGCTTGCTAAGGGGATAGTGTACCCTATAACCTAGTATAGTAGGGGCCACAACTGAGTTCTCATCAGTAAATATGGTAGAGGCATATGTGTTGGAGCTGGTGCTCACGTGCCATTCCAATATTGTATGAATATTAATTGTTAATATTTATACAATAAACATTTCGAATAAAGATTGTTAATATCATATTAATATGGTATAATGCTTGTAACATTACAGACATTGTTTGATCTGAAAGAGTTCAGATCTGGTCTAAAGGAGTTTAGATCAGAACTAATAGTTAGCAAAGCTGAGAGTTATAAATGCTAAAAGTTAGCACTGTTAAGAGTTAGCAGGTTATAAGAGTCAGCGAGGTCTAAAGAGTTAGAACCTTGTCTATAATGGGACAAAGACCTGAGAGTATACTTGTAATGATATAGTTGCAAAGAGTTGCAATAGGTGTTAAGAAATATCATTATGTAGGTATGTCTCAAAGATAATGTTCCTGATCTATAATCACTAATGAGGGTCTATCGGTGATTCACTTTACATAGATTAGTGTATGTCTATATCTGACTGGTTCAGATGGTTGTTCTTAGCTAACCATGAGCTTAGAGCTTGTATAGGCATGCGGGTATCCAGTCAGGACTGGATACTGAACAGACTTATGAGGACCCCAATAGATATCCTATGACACCGTCAAAGGAAGGTCCTCTCGAGTTGAGTAGTATTCGTGGTCCTTTGACCTGAGCGCCACGGTGGTCTTGTGAGTGATCCATCATGCTTTGGTTCCACATATGTCAGAGACCTTTCATGGTCTGACCGCTATGTGTCGCTGGGTATGGTTCGATGCTCATGGAGTCCGGTGTGCGTAGATACGGGATCCGTCAGCTTACGTAGGTAAGTTGTATATCCGATGCTCTGAGATTGTATTTCATAAAGTCTTGTGGCCACAAGCATAAACCCGGGAAAAGAGTTTCCCATAGGGTTAAACAATATAGCAAAAGTGTTTGCGTATATTGTTTATCGAGATACGAATCTGGAGATAAGTTTATGGATGAGCAAATGGGGATTTGACGGTGCTGATCTATATCCCCGCACATCTAGGATATAAATGATGGAAGGATTATACGTATACGTTATGACCTCAACTTGTATGGTCTGACACGCTGATTTGTAATATTCGTAACGTGTACGTGGGGCATCGATTACGGATTAATGGAACAGTTTCATTTGACAAATCGGGTGTGGACCTAGAAAGTCCCAATATGAAATGTACTCTTTGAGCACTTGGGCAGTGTACCGTATTGAATTGTTCAATACAGTATAATTCAGCAATTACTAAGGTTACGTTAACTAAAGTATATGGTTACATGGTGGGACCCACTTTAGGTTAACTTGGTAACCGAGTAAGGATATAATAGTAATTTCACTTTGTGATTATTTAATTGTTAAATAATAAGAATAAATATTTATTTATTTAATTGTTAAATAAATGATTTAATTTAACTATGATTAAAGGTTAATCATATGGTTAATTTAGTTAACTTTACTTAATGATTAAGTAAAGGTTAACCTAACCAAGGTTAAGTTAGTTAATTATGGTTAGAATAATTAAATATTTATTAACTTAAAGGTTAAGTTAAAATAATCTAACTAAGGTTAAATGTTAACTAAGGTTAGGTTAAACCAAATGAAATGCAAATGAAATTCAAATTAGTTTGGAATTTATGCATTAGTATATAAAGTGAAATGAAATTCAAAATTCATTAAGTTTTTAGATTTTAGGTTTTGCATTTTGGGAGCCAATTCAATTTGAGAAATTGAAATTGTTTGTTTTGTGTTTTAAGTGTTAGAACAACAAAACAAATTGAATTAATGGTTACTAAATGTAATAACTAAAAACAAGATTTGTTTTATTTATTCAAGAGTTGAATAAAAGGAAAAACAAATTTAATTAAGTTAAATGGTTTAACTTTGTAAAATGTTTAAGAGTTAAACACATATGCTGGATTAAGATGCTGCCATTCTAGACAATCAAACCCACCCTTGTTGATTGCTAGAATTGATCAAAGATTCATTTCATGGTGGACTTTAAAGAAAATTAATCCAAAGGCTTCATAGGTGATATTTCTCAATCTCGAATTTCAGATTAATCAAATGTTATTTTCTGTGTTCATTGTATATAATATTCCGCTGTGCACATGTATGTATGAGATATGTATATTGTTTGTATGATGAACACAAACCCACATGCAAGCACCCTAGTTAAATTCGCCCAACCCAACAATATGTACTACCTCACACTCACCAACTTTATAAAAGGACAAAATTATTCCTAAACAGTCTTTAGAGAATAGAAAAAAGTCAAGAATTTTCCCATCAAAAAGGGAATTTTTTTAAAAAAAAAAGAGAAAATGAGAGAAAGTAAAGAATGACCACCAATTGAATATGTCATATATCACTTAAAAAGTCTAGTTCCTACTGCCTCCTCACCTTAACACTAGAAACTAGGAGAATAGAGTTAGACAACCCTTCAGTACTTCTTATACTTCACCAACTTAAGGCTAACAGGTTTTAAAGTGACCAATCACATATATACCTAGTACTCCAGAAGTCAGAAGAAGTCATATGACTTCTTTACCCCTCCAAGTAAAGTTCTCTACAATATCCTTCATAATAGGGATTATTCTCCACTAGTAACTTGTCACGTGTCACCTTCAAAAGGAGTTCTCCAGCTGGCACCCTCCAAGTTCAAGTTAAATCTAAAAAATGCAAAAGTAGTCAGGGAAGAGAACAATTTTTGAAATTCAAATTCTCTCTCTAATAAATCAAATTCTCCACATTCTCTCTAAAAACGTTGATGATTTCTCTAGGGCAAGTAAATCCAAGAGGACTTTCTCCATAACCTTTTACCTAACTTGAGTGTCGAAGGGTCCTTGCTGGCCACCCCGTCGATGCTTGCCTTTGACCTCCTTTGTGTTGTAATCCTCGGGTCCTTTCAGGTTCCCTAAGTCAACTCAACTATGATTCAGAGTTCAGCCATTCCTTAGCCTAATCTTTGACATTCACCATCAGTATAGACATTGTCACAGCCCTTGGCGACTGAAGGCTCAAAAATTGGACTTCCTAATATCCCATGCACTCACACAACTGAGTTAGGGGTCGAGCCTCCCGAAGGCCAAAATTCAGCCCCTAACAATAACAAACATATCCTAATTGATTTGAACGCCTTGTAAATAAAATATAAATATATAACAATAGAGTATTCAACAGTTGAATTTTTTATGTGAAATTTTTGGTTTTGGTCATTTACCTTTGGTTACCGTTTCTCCAGTATCCATCAATGAAAACTGGACAATATTAACAGTGGTATTTCATGTTCATGACTTTAACACTTTATGCTCCGCCATTGGTTGAAATGGAACGAACAATGGTGAAGGGGTGAGATTGAGCAGTTGGTTAATATAGGCACAAGTTCCCTTTTTGCTATTTTTATATATCATCATATGAATATCTATGATGAATCACAAACACAGTCGTGGTAACTAATTTGATAGCAACTATAGTTTATTGAACTAACCATTTACAGTTGGATACCATATAATCATAATTGGGGGCATAGGCATTGAAGGTTGGTGTGATCTTCAGCTGCTTAGTCTTCTACTCATTTTGATCATTTTGTTAGGAGTACAAATAAAAAGTCTCATGTTGGTTATATATAGGAAAGATCATGGATATATAGGGTAGTGAACAATATCTCTGTTGATATAAGGTCTTTTTGGTAAAGCCAAGAGTAAACTTAGAGAGTCTAAATTTAAAGTGAACAATATCATACCAATGTAAAAATATGTGTGGTTCATTAGTTTTTTTACAAGTGGTATCAAAGACATACCCTAAAATTGTCATGTGAAGGAAATTCTCGGTGCTGAACAAAGATGGTGAGCTTTAGTTAGCTTGCAATAGAATCTATGGTTAAGCTCTATTGGACATGTAATATGCTCTAGTGCTTCACGTAAAGTGAGCCTTTAATTTAGTAATGAAGAGTTGACATAAATATAGTGAGCTCTCGAGATAGGTAGTACTCTAGTGTATCATGTAAGGCGTGTGCTCTAATACATTGAAGATGAGTAACAGACTCAATGGAGTGAGGTCTTCCTAATAAGAAAGATATACAGATAAGTTATCGTTTGAAAGAAAACTCAAACCATGAGGAATATTATAATTTTTATTTGATAAGACTATTATTAAAAATACAAACAAGGTCTCATATTAGTTATAAATAAAAAAGATCATGAGCATATAAAGTATAGATAGGTTATCATAAATAAATGAGTTATAATTTAAGGAAAAGCTCAAATTACAAAAAATAATATAATTTTTTATTTAAAAAAAGAATTATTAAAAATATAAACAAAATCTCATATTAATTATATATGAAGAAAATTATAAATATATAAAATAAAACTCAAAAACAAATTCATAAGAGCCCAACCCAAAAATAGACACTATCGTATAAAAAAATAGCCACTATCATAATAATATATATATATATATATATATAGTTAATTGGTCCCCCGAAGATTGTGTGTGTGTTTGTTTGATTGGGGTCTTTGTCCGTCTCTTTACTCGTTCGGCTGTCAAACCTCCAGCAGGAATTTGACAAAGATTACTGCCGGGTGACACAGATTTCAGCTATAAAATTTTGATTTTACTTCTACCTGCGGTAATCAAATTGTCACAATTTTGTTTGAGTTGTTTATAACGATCTAGACAAACGACTTTTATACATCCATTCTGAATTTCAAATATATAATGTTATAGTCAGAACTCAACATGCCCTCGAGGCTAGAGTGATGCTTCCATGTCTCTTTCTTCGTAAGATCATTATTTTATTTATCATACAATATTTTATTCATGAGAATAGATTTAAAATTAAAAAAGGCATTTTTTTCCTTTTCATAGTCTAAAAGTTCAGTGAGACGATTCTTAGTAAAAAACAAAAAAAAAATGTTAAATTATTTGAACCAACCAAAATATTTAATAAACAACAAATTCATTGTTAATATTTAAAATTTTGAATTTCAATTCATTTACTAGCCTTAACTACTAATAGAAAATAACCTTACAATTTAAATTGTTATAAAATTTTAATTTTTAATAAGTACTCAATTATTATTCTTATAGTTTTCTAATCATTTTTACTAAAATCGAAAATAATTACCAACGATTTACTTTTAAGTATAACGTAAAAAAGTACCAAATATTATTTTGTGTGTTATTTATAATAAAAAATATATAAATAAAAAATGAATATTAAAAATAATAAACAAATTTATATAAAAAGAGTTCAAAAAATTCGCTCAATTTTATAGCAAATTTGTGATCGGCATTCAATGAAATCCAATCAGAAATTAAATATATAATAAACGCTTCGATTCAATTAATTAAAGTATAATGGTGTTCAAAATTAAATTAAATAAATATTCTTGATTTGTTTTTTTTTTTTGTTTTCAAAACCAATACTTTAAGTTAACACATAAAAAATATTATTATTTTTTTGTTATTAATAAAGTTTCTCAATCGGCCAGTCAAAGTATTTAGTTTTAAATAAATAATTTTTTTATGAACAAAAGATTATAGAATTTATTTAATGCTAAGCATGTATGGGTATATAGTACAATTTAATATTATCATAATAATTTAATTTACAAAGATTATATTAAAAATTAAGGTAAGTTTATAATATAAATTTTAATAATGAGTTTATTAAAAAGGTTTATTTATTAAATATTTTGATGGGTTCAGATATCAATATGTTTTATCCGTTTTCATAACCAAACAAGTAAAGGAGAGTAGGGGGAATCCACGATCTTTATTTATTTAATTATTTTTAACAATTTAAATTTCTGAAGTAATTAGCTTGTTGTTGGGTTTTTTTTTCTTTTTATTCTATTAACTCCGGGTGGACATGAAATAATTTTATTGCTACAACTACAACTGTTTTGTCTTAGGAATTCCGATTCCCTTAGTTTAGATTTGCTCACTGCATTGCATTCTATATCACTAATATTACGTCCAGTTGAACTCAAATAAATAAATCAAAAAAAATATTACCTTAACTATGTTTATGACATTTTTTTTATATATTTTGGTGTTCTTTTTGCATTGCCGTTTTTGACATTCTAGTGGTTGGAAAATGACATTTGTGTGCTTTTCTAGTAGGCATTTGAAAAAAAAAATAAAAACCCAATAAGTTACAAACATGGTCAAATTTTGACACAGTCATTGAATGGCCTTTACTTTTCTGACTATCTTCTTGCTGCAGCTCTTTGTTTTGAAGGCAACACACAGTTTCATCTCTTCTCATCGATACGGCGCCGGCAGTAAAAACACGTGGCCTTAATTAATTTATATAAGACAGGACGTTTTCCATGACCTAATCATGCTTTCATTCTAGAGTCAGAAGCTTCTGTTATTCCCGGAAGTTTCAATAAAGTGGCTTTATAGCTCGCCAATGGGGACTCCTACTCTCAACAACTTTAATCACTGCTTACATATTTGATATTCCCCATCGCTCATTGATGGGTTTAAAATTATAAAATAACATAACACCCACGTGAAGAAACTTGCTCTAGTCAAAAATTAGCCTTGTGCCGTCAAAGAAGTACGTAGTCTGATGATGTTGCCAATACCAAAAAGATCCCTGCAACGAACTACTTACTCAGAAAAGAAAGGGTAATTTTGTCATTAAGAAACTCAGAAAGAGCATGGTTCAACTTCAAAATGAGACCGAGAAGAAAAGGTCAAAGTTCTGACGAATAGTCAGAGTTGTAGGCCTATAAATATCAAACCCTTTAGTTCCTTGTCTCCATCAAAACGTTATACGTGAACTAAACAGGCAACCGTTTAACGTGTCAACCGAGGCTTTTGTATTGTTTTCTTTTCGTAATTCATGGGGATGAAGAGAGTTTTAGAAAATGGTGAAATAGCAGAGAGATTAGCCTTGGCGAATTGTTTGATGGTGCTTTCTCATAGCCATGAAATCAAGCGCTCGGCAAGCGAAGTTTTTGAGTGCAAGACTTGTAATCGCAAGTTCCCATCATTCCAAGCTCTTGGAGGACATCGAGCCAGCCACAAAAGGCCGAGACTAATGGCAGAGAAGGCGCTGAATGGTGAAAGCAAATCTTTGAGCTCCACGATGAAGCCAAAGTTGCATGAATGCACAATATGTGGGCAAGAATTTGCTATGGGGCAAGCTTTGGGTGGTCACATGAGGAGGCACCGAGTCACTATGAATGAAAGCTTTGATTCTACTGCTGTTGTTTCGAAGATGCCAGTGTTGAGAAGATCGAATAGCAGGAGGGTTTTTGGATTGGATTTGAACTTGACTCCATTAGAGAATGATTTGGAGTTTTTGTTCGGGAAAATGGCTCCTAAAGTTGATCTATTCTTTTGATATGTTGATTTATTCATTTAATGATCTTTATTTATTTATTTATTTTTAATTGAAATTGACAAAAATTGACACAGCCATGTAATCAATCTTCTTTAGATTATTTTTTAAAGGAACCAAAACTTCATTAACCAAATCAAAATATTATAATCAGATATTTTATGAGAAGTTTGATATGCTTAATCCAAAAATAAATATCAGAGTTTTTTATAATAATAAATATTCAAAAAAAATATAACAATTACTCTGAATATAGAGAGTAAAATTTTATATATAAGATATTGGCTTAAAAATATCTTTCTCGTTACATATTACCCACACTTAAACTTTGAGTTTAAAGAAAATATTTGAATCGCTCTTTTTTTATATTTTTTTTCACTAAAATCAATCTTTCTAGATGATATTGTGGTAAATTTATTATAAAAATTGAATCTTTATAAATATATTTCAAATTTGGAAAACGAACACTCTAAACCGTCTAATATCATAAAGATTTAAATAAAAAAAAAGGTTAAATACTAACAAATTAAGATATAGATTAAAAAAATGAATAATAGCAAAAACCAAAATAAATTTAAATTTAAATGCACAAAAACATTATATATATATATATATTATATGAAAACTTATTTTGTATCAAAAGAGAGAAAGAAAATATATATCTATTTTCTATCAAAGAGAAAAGTCTCTCTTCGTGAATTGAGAAAATGATTTATGGATTTTTCTAAGAGAGGTGGGGAGAGACCATTTAGATTTTTTTTTTAAAAAAAATTGAATAAGATAACATCAAAGAAAGATTTTCAGTTCAGGGAATTCTTCCAAGGGATTAACCTTTGTTAACCGGAGGAGAGCTAATCCTGGTACGGAATCTAACCGCGATCACAGATTAACTTGATCTGATGGTTAGTTCCTTATGGTTAGTATGTGGGTCTCAGTTACTAGTTGAATCCTAATGCAACATTTAAACGTGGTTGAAGCTGGGCCCACCAAAGCCCACGAATCTTTCATAATTTTGCGTTTGATTATCTACTCTTTTTTTTTTTTTTTCATGCTTTTTACTTTTTCAAATATTTAAAACATTTCTATCGATTGTTCTACAAAAACTGTTACGACCATTTTTATATTTTGAAAAGCCATTGACTACCAGCTAGAATTTGGAGAAATGACCAAAAACGTTTATCAAATTGCCAAAGGAATGTTACATACATGTCCTTCATATATTTATTATTTTAATTTCACCCCCGTATGATCTGTTTCCATTCACAGACTTACTGAACATGTATGAATTCATGAAATTTTATCTATTAATCACTTTCTCATAGTATTAGCATCAAGGTAAATAAAACTGTTGAGGATAAAATTTGAGAAATTTTAAAGCACGAGTTGAATTTTATCTTTTAGGAATGCTAATTTTATTTTTTTAAGTTTAGAATAAGTTGATCTTTTTTAACATATGTAAACTCATAAGACTAATTTTGCACTAACAAAATAACAGTTAGATTATGTGAGTGGTTATTTTTCATGATAAACTTGTAATATTTAAGTCAATAACAAGATTATGTCATTTTTTTATAAAAAAAATAGCTGAAAAAAAAAAAGAGAGGTTAGTGATAGTAATATTTGCTAAAATATAATTTTTCCCTTATGGAAATGTTTTTAAAAAAAAATCTCCAAAAAGTAGCCGGCTTTACCCTCACCACAATTTCAAGTAATATCTCAACCAACAATAGATATTGCAATATAATTACAGATTCTTCTAGAAGGTCTTCGATTTTTCCAGATCTGCAAAATTTTTGTATAGCTTTATTTTTTAAGAAAATGCATTAATCTTGAGAAAATCCAACTATAATCTAGAACTCTTCGTCTCTCTCTTTAAATTTGTCGATAAATTTATTCCACCTGCCAGCCACAAAGAGGGTTCATTCTATCGTACGGGTATTATGGTTAACACTTAAAATCTCTCAAAATTAAAGTAATTATTTTCTTCATTCCTCTCTCTCTCTCTCTCTCTCTCTCGTACTTTACAAATAATTATTTATAACATCTTTTACTGTCTATTCAACTAATTACGGCTAATTAGTAGCAAAGTACTAAAAATAAAATATCCGAATAAAAGATAAATTAATAACCATTAACTTTATTAATTACTGACAACACCTATATAAAAAAAACATGACAAATCATGCTTTGAAGGTTACATATTTAAAAAAAAGCATGACAAATTAATTGTTTTATAAATTTATAAACCGTTGTCACTTGTTGCTACATATAAAATAAATAGTCAAATTGTATTTTTGTCAAAATGAATTTTGGCTAAAAACTTTTTAGTACCATTTGTTTAATTTTAATATAAACTATTTATTTAGCTAATGAAAGTAAGCCAGAAATTTATTTATTTATTTTTAATCAAATTTAAAACACTTTGGTCAAATTTATTTATATATAATAAAAGAATAATTATTTTATTATTATATTTATTAAAGTCTAATTTAATTCTCATATAAATTATTAACATAATTTGAGACATACACATAATAGATTAAAGTGTCAAATCTCACTTAACATAATTTTAGTTTTAACATTTAAACCTTAACTATTTTACAAAAGATTTTGAAATAATTAAATTAATTTAAATAAAAATATTAATTATTTTATTTAAATAATAGTTATATCTACCAATGTTCAATTTAGTATCCATATAAATTATTAGCACAATTTGAGGCATACACTAGGTAGATAAAAGTGTCAAGTCTTACTTGACATAATTTTAAGTTTTAACACTTAAATCTTAACTACTTTTTGATGACCCTGAAATAAATTCATATTTTTTAAAAACTTCACAGATCGAACAATTCGATCCAGTGCGCTACGCATGTACTCAACGAGTACACTTCATACAGTGAAACTCTCTAAGTTCACACCCAATTTGTCTTACGAAACATTTCTATAAATCTATAACCGATGCCAAAAGCGCCTTTTAGTTTGAGTTTTTTAATAAGTTCTAGCCGACTATTACTTATTCTAAATAGAAATCGGTTTTCATTTGTCGGGATCTCTCTTTCGAATGCCTTCGTTTTCATTGGCATGTTATTTTCGTAATCTATTTCTTGTTAGGGAAGGGTAATCCATCATTGCTTTTTAGTGAAGGAATATGCCAATTGAGAATTCTAAAATTTGCTTTCCTAATAGATCTAGAAGCTCCTAATTTCTTTCGAATTTCTTAGTCTGATCTAGTGTAATCATATCATTTATGTGGCTAGGCACCTTAGCCCTTTAAGGAACACTAAAGAAAAACATTAATAAGGAGCAAAAATAGGCTCTATATCATTGATGCCCTAAAAAATGTGATTTTCATTGGCAATATAAAGTTTTTTTTTTAATAAGGCATTCCACAGCTTGAAGTTAAGTAAAAGCCTACTGTGTTCGATACGTCATTTGGTTGGTCTTAATTAGCCTATAACATATCGTGCAATACTATATTATATTATCCATAGCTTTTTTTCTTCTGCAATGATACGTGCTTTTCGGTCCCTAGAGAAAGCTAGCCGGATGGATGGTTTCACCAATAAAGGGATAGCCGTAATCTTATTAAGAAAAGGGCAAGCATCCTTCTCTAAATAGATTAATTGAATAGCATGCCACCTAAGACCGAGCCTTTTGGGTATATTTGATAATCCAAAGAAAGCAAACCTACATGGGGGGTCTATGGCGGGGAAGAGAGTAAAGTTCGATTTACGAATGAAATATCTAATATATTAGTTAAAATGAAAACAAAAAAATAGAAATTAATAATCGTAGTTGAAGAAGCTGGCATTGGTGATCTTAGGTCTAAGTACTTTTTTTCCCTCCTATCTGGTTAGCCATCTCTACCTCTTCTTTTTTTTTTAACCTAACCAACAAAGACCCTGCCTTGACTCTCAGACCAAATCCCTAATCTCCCTTGGAAAAAGAAATGTTCTGTTCTTATTTAGAGTTTTCTTCTCCAGAAAGCAAGCAAAGGTCGAGCTACATAGTTTACTTTCCCGTGTGATGGTCTTTACAACAGAGTTCTACTGCTTCACCCGTTAATGGTATGAAATGGTAATAGCAGAGAAAACCATTTCTCTAAAAAAAGATTTCTCAATTTTAAGAACTCATCCAATCCAAGGCTCTTTGAGCCTTTTAATTCTCATCCAAAATTAGCGAATTTCTATTTTTCGTTAATTAAGATAAACAGAGCTGTTCCAATTCAAGGGGTCTTTAAACCTCGTAGAAAAAGGCACAACCATCTCTCAAGAATCCTATTGGTCTATAGCCATCATCGGATCCAATCCAGCCTCTTCTAGATGCTCTTATTAGCAAAAGGAGCGTGAAGGCTGGTAAGTAGCTTTTCCTTACTTAAGAAAGGCCTTATAGAGTCTATAGGTAAAGGGGAACAAACTGTTGCTGAGCAATTTGTAGATATCAAACAGACCTCCTTAGAAGGTAATTTTAATGTGGCCGATTTTCCCTCTTTTGCAATCAGTTTTGCTACAAGCAGGAATGCATCAACAGTATAGGATATGATGAAAATGAGTAAAGTAGGCAATTGTTAAAAAGCAGCAAAGGAAGAATGACCCTTCACTAAAAATAAAGGCGAAGGAGAATCCAGACTTCCTTATTAAGCTGGTACAACAAATAAATCAAAGAAGAAAGAGAAAGGACAAGAAAGAATAGAAGACTGTAATACAAAACCACTTAGCGAAGCAGAATCTACAAATGGTCACATTACTTTTTTGTTTGTATACTAATCCAGTTCGGCCTTCGGACGGGTAGAAAGTCTTTCCGCCTGGTTTCAAATGGAAGAGCAAAGGAGGCGAATCTCAATGACCAGACGAATCCACAGCAAGGCCTTTTTAATTTCATCCGTCTTCCAATCGAAGAAAGAAGGTTTCTTTCCAGACTTGCATGTTCACGCGTATTCGATAAAGATCTTACAATAGGATGTTTCTTCTTACCTATATAATATTGCCATGAGCGTAATTCCCCATCGTGGGGAAATGCAAAGTTCATTCCTAACATTAGACTGGCCTCTCATTTGGTGAGGGCATACATACCTATCTCCTTCTCACTGAAAGTATGTAGCTCGTAAGTAAGAAATCTTCCTTTCAGTCGAGCTTCCTGAAATAAATTCATATTTTTTGAAAACTTTCTAAATCGAACAATTCAATCCAGTGCGCTACCCATGTGCTCAACGAGTACACTTCATACAGTGAGACTCCTTAGGTTCACACCCAATTTGTCTTACAAAACATTTTCGTAAGTCTATAACCGATGCCCCCTCTCCCCCTCACGCTATGGATAATACAAAATGGTGAGTTAAACCATAAAAGTTGAGGTTTATCCATATTTATATAATCCATCCGTTATTAATATCCTAAAAGAACGGAGATATAGATCAACACCGTCAAATCCCCTATTGCTCAACCATAAGCTTACTCTGCGATTAGTATTTCAATAAATAATATCTACAATTTGTTTTTTACAATATTGTTTATATCACTAGAAACTTTTTATCAGGTTTATTGCTTATGGTCATAAAAATTTTTAGAATACAACCTTAGAGCATCTGAATATTTAACTCACCCATATGAGTTGACGAATCCCATGTCTACACACACTGAACTCTATAAGCATCAGATTATACTCAGTGACACGCAACGGTCAAACCATGAAAGGTTTCTGACATGTGTGGAACTAAAGTATGATGGATCACTCACAAGTCTACTGTGGTGCTCAGGTCAAGAGACCACGAATACTACTCAATTCGAGAAGACCCTCTATTGACGATTTTATGAAATATCCATTGAAAATTTTTATTGAGTCTTATTCAGTATCCAATCTTCACTAAATACTTGCATATCTATACGAGCTTCCACTAAACTTACAATTTGCTAAGATTAGTTATCTGAACAATTTAGATGTAGATATACAATGATTTATATTAATCGATTTCACTCGGTAAACTCTGCGTCAGTGAAAATAGATCAAGAACATATAATTCGAGAACATACTTACACAATGACATTTCTTATTAACTCTTACAGCTATTTGCAATTATGCAATTATAAGTATATTCTTATGTTTTTATCTTATTTCAAATAAGATTCTAACTCTTTACACTTAATCTAAACTCATTCAGATTAATAAAATATCTAAAATATTACAAGTATCTTACCTTAATAAAGTGATTTAGTAATTTAATGAAATATTTATTTATTATATAAACATAAAATTACAATATTCATATAAAATTAGAATGACATATAAGCACAAATCTCAACATAATGTATAAATATACATAAATTTTGTAAACTACTCATACGACATGCCAATTTAACATAACATTTGTAAAATAATATTTAATTTATATATGATAATTTTTACTTGTAAATTAAACTAAATGTTGTGAATATAGTGTAAAATTTATAAATTAATACCGAACTTGTATATTCATGTAAAGATTATATATATCATTGAAAAATTGTAAATGAAACATAATATTCATAAAAGATTTTAAAATAAGTAAAAAATTATAAATTAACACAATAATGTAAAAGTAGACATAATTTCACAAACTACACATCCAATGTGTAAATTCATAATAATATTTGTAAATTAATATTAAACTTGTATATGATATTTTATACTTAAATTAAACAAAGCCCTATAAATATAATGTGAATTTTATAAATCAACACCAAACTTATATATTCGGCATAAAAAAGAATTATTACAAAATATTGGTAAATAACACATAATAAGTCAAATTATTTAAATTATATAATTAATACATTTATCAACTCAAAAGCAAAAGTTTAATCAAATTATAACGCAAAACTTGTTAAATATAGCTTAAATTAGAGAAAAAGTCTTATAATATTTTAAAAATAATAAATATTAGATTATAAGAAATTGAACATAATTTGTAAACAATGGGTAAGACTATGAAATATAAAAAATGTACAATTTTTCATAAAGTTAAATAATAAATATCTCTCATTATTTCTAAACAAATACGAATTATAATATAAAATTACAATACTAATTTTATATTTTTAATTCATATATTATAATTTCATTTTCATATAACTTGCATCATCCTGAATCTATTTTTTTTCCTTCAATTTCTTCTATCATTAAATTTGTCATCTTTTTCTTTTTAATGTGGTGTCTTTAATGGAATCTTACATTTATCATGAAACTAGACAATAACCTTTCATTACTTTTTTTAAGGTGAGACCTTTGATTATAAACTTTTTATAATTTAATGCTAAAATTAACTTACACTAATCTTGTTTAACAACAAGGCAATCAATTTTTGTTATTAATATTAATCTTATTTCTAAATTAAAATTAATTCCACATTCTATTTATTAAAGGAACATATTCTTCTAGAAATATAGAGTTGTTTATTTTAAAGAATATGATTTATATTCTCAATTCTTTCAATTTTATTATAAATTAATAAAATTCCACCTCAATAAACTAATTGTCTAAATTTAAACACTTGCCTAAGAAATAACCTACTATCTAAATAGTATTTAATGGTAATCTGTGACTTAAGTAGCAGGTTAATCTTATAATAAGGGAATGAATGATTATGATGTTTAACTATTAATCGACTAGATATAAATCATACCACTATTAGTACCGAAAAAATCTTCCTCGCATTGTAGAATAATCCCTAGAGAGCATTTAATTTAATAGCGTTACATATGACGATACATCTCTACGAAAAATCCGATGCCTGAATTTAATTTTGTAGTGCAAATTCTCCCAACTCTACATTGTGAATGAATCTAGGCATGAATTTCAAGTAATGCTTTCCAGAACCAGAACCCAATTCCTGCATGATTTAAAAGGCAAATCATCAAGAAACTTTATTGCTTCTTTGAAACGCCCCACAAAAGCATGTAGTGCTCAAGCTATTTCATGTTGGGATCTCTGTGATTGCAAGCCCATAGCTGGCTAAGAAAAGTAACACATTTAGGCCTAATGCCTATAACCCACGATGGAGAAATAACTAACTTAATAAGTCTTTTTATCACGAGATAAATGTTGGGTATATTAAATTATATTTTAAAAAATAATATATTAAATAATTATTAAGTGATGAAATAATTTAAAATTATTTATTACATTTAATAATTATACATTATATTATTTTTTAAAATATAATTTAAGATACCTAATATTATTTTTTATCACCATCCACGACCATAAATATCGTCAATTTTTTTTAATTGAACCAATATATATTGTTTTGTCATGTCCAAATTATTATATTTGAAGAACCAAAGCACTGTGCATTCATATCAACTTCAAACTGATGTAAGTTATAGATTAGTAGTCCGTGGGGCAGTAGCATTAAATCTTATTTTTCAATTTGTTTTAGGACAATCTTTTTTTTTTTTTACTTTAATTATGAAAATAATAATTATTGTAACTAATAAGTAATGAATTAAATATTAAACAAACCATTATAGCATGTACAGAGTCAAACTACTTTTTTTTTTTGTGTGCTTAATTTGTGGGCTTTAGTTTAAGTATGACCCAAATAAATATAAAAACCATTAGGCTAAGGCCCATATAAGAAAAACTTAGTCCCTTAAAAAGAATAGTAAGCCCATGTGAATAAATTGAGAAACACAAACTCATAATACCTCTTGCCCTTAAGATTTCTTTTTAAATTAAATACCAAATTTACTTGCCTATTAAGTAATTAGCTTTATTTAGCTCTAGTAAAATAAGGTGTTCTATTCGAGGTGAAACAAAGTAAAAAGTAAGGTTAATAATCTCATTTATGTGATAATAAATACAAGAAAATTCGTTTTACCACCTTATCCAGGTGATAATTTAGTGAATAAGCAAAGTTTTAAAAGAATTACAGGTCAAATGGAATACTTAACCCAAATACAAATTCCTAATAATATAAAATAGACCCCTTATACATTAAAATCATCATTAATTCACCTTTCATCAAACCTCAACATCTTTGGATGACCTTAAACACTGTCCAACATCTGCAATGTCTAGAAAATTATATTAGAAAGCCTAGAAAGTAGCAAAGAAACGAGTTCTAGATTTTTCTACCGCCTGAAACCCTAATTACTATAGTTCAAATGTGACCAAATTCAAATAATTTCTTTATTAAATATTGTGCAAACTTAGATCCTACACTTCTATAGCTGCTTAAGACCCAACTTTTTTTTTTTGGTTTGAGAGCCTAAAGGCAAAATAGCCAAGCAAAGTTGCATCACTGCATCCCTTAGACTCCACGAGATTTTTAGTGGCACGATGGACTTGACTAATGACTCAGTAAATGTAATAGTGTTGAAATTCAATGAGCAAGGCAAGACCGACTTAGTTCTACAACCTGACACACCATATTAGAATCATTGCAGCTAGTAATATTTTGCTAGGTAGCGGCCTATAAAAATCTGCCTCAACAAAAAAAAAATGTTGCATCAATATAAAATTAATACGCTTTGGTTAAAATTATTTTCAATAGATCGATGTTACTATAGAAATATAATGGTTGGGTCAGTACTTTAGGTTTAAAATAACACAAAAAAATCTTATTACAAGTGCGACAATTGTTGTTAACTATCGCCATTGTTGTTTAGGTTGGATGCCCTTCTTTGGTTTAGTTCAGGGCTAAGTCGTAGCCATTCCAATCCCCTTTTCATTGCTAGAGCTTCAAGCCCACGGGCAACCCCGCTACTCACACTAGTTATAATTTTAGCATAAGCATACGAGTCTTACTAGCTACTGTTATGGTAGAATCACCCCTAGATTTGGGCATGTCTGAAAGATTTTCCTCGAGAACAATGCACAAAACTCCAATTGGCGCTGAAAAACTTAAAAAGAGAGGTCAAAATAAGTTTCCATTGTACATCATATTCAAGAAAACCTTCTCTACGTGATTTATAAAGGGGTAATAACATTCAAGTCTTGCATTTTTTTTTTTTTTTAAAAAGATAAACATTAGTTTGGATTCATAATATGAAGCAACAGATACTAGGAATTCTAATAAAGCTAATTCGTAAGATTTAGGAATTGCGAAAATCTCGAGTTAAAATTGGCAATACAGGAAAGAAATTGGAATTTGGGGTTTTTAAGCTCGGATTTGAATTTTTTTTAAATATTTTTTAAAATTTTAGGTAAAATTTAAATTTTTGAGATATTTATTTTGTAAAACAATTATTAGATTTATATTAAATATTATAAATTAATTTTAAAAAACTCAAATTTTTTAAATTGGGTTTTAAATTTTTTTGGATTTGAATTTTTTTACCATCCCTATCTAAGAGGCTTGATATTACAAATTTACGATAGTTATCTTGAGAAAAGTGAATTTTCTAGACAAATTTGATCTCTAACTAAGAGAAGTGTAGGAAACAAGCTTGAATAGCAAAAAAGGGAGAAACATGTGTTAACGATGAGATAGGTATGTATTTGGGCAATTCATATTAATAAAGGATATTTCCTACAAGAGAAAAGTATAAGGTTTTTGGGCTATACGAAGAGAAAATTTGCCTCTTGAATCTTTTAAGTATGAATTAGAAGTGTATCTATATAACTTGAGCCTTTGTACATTTTTATACAACAATATTTAATTCCCTTGATCATATATGGGTTGTACAATGAAAATGAGACTAATCGTAAGATCAACATAGATTTGCTCTTCATCATTACACTTTTTGTCCATTCATGTTTTCATATGATTTGACATTGCTTATCATTTAAATAATTTTTTTTATTGTGACTATTCTGCAATTGTTGGATTTGTCTTTTCTACTTATAATTTTACCTTTTGAATTTTGAAATGATTAGCCATTTTTTACTATTTCAAGCAGTAATTCTTAATGGCTTCTAGTCACCACACCTAACTTTGTCTTTTAAAAAAGGGCACGTTGACCCACTTTTCTACTTTTCACTTTTCATTCTCTCTTTTGAAAGTTTTCTTCTCTGTTTTTTATATTCCTTTGTTTTTCCCAATCTTAACTCTCGTATTTTCTCATTCTTTCTTTTACCTTAACCCACTTTTAAGATTCTTCTTAAGGGATCGTTCTTTATTCCTCTGTGGTACCTTTTGGCACTTAGTTAGTATTTATATATATATATATATATATATTACCATTTTCTTCATGATTGTTGCAAAAAGGTTCCTTTTGGCACGATGTGTGTGCTTGTACTATTGTTACTTTTCTTTTTTTGAATTTTCTTGGAATTTCATGTGGGCTCCTATCTTGGTGATTCTTTTTTTTTTTTTTTTGCATGCTCTAACTTTTCTGCTCTTGATTTATTTTCTATTTCTTTGACCATGAAAGAAAATGATTAACATAACTGGATTGAGATTTTAGGGTTAGTTTGTCGTACCTGATTAGGATTTGTATGTTTATTATATCTTGCACTTTTTTTTGGTTGATAATGATTATATGATTGACTATGTTACGTGGTGATTTCATAGATAAAGAATGGCCTATTCTTCAAAGCAATGAATCATCTTTAAAGAAGAGAGTTCTTAATGGCGTGTACGACCATCTCTTTAATATGGATGATGACTTTGTAGTTAAATTAAAATTTAAGGTTGATCCTTTAAGTGCGAAGGATTGCCTGAGAAAGCTTTAGCTAGGGGTCTTATAATTCAACTGTCATATACTTCACGCATATGTCTAGCTCAGGGAGATTATAGGCCAGTGCCTATTCATTTTCATATGCCATTTGACCTAACCGTTGGTTAGGCTAATTAGGTGGTTTCTGAAGGAAAATCTGCTAATCTTTGAATACATTTCATAGAGAATGAGATATATGCTGCCATATTTGCTTTTAAAGAGATCGAAAGTCATGAGGAACTGGTCCTCGTTAAGGCACCTAGTACGGTGGTGGAGTTTGGACTTTCACACATCTATTATGACCTGAGGGGAGTTCACTCCGACCTTGAAGGATATAGCAACCATCATAGGTTTGCCAAATTTGATTGAGGGTAATATTTTTGCTATTGATTTATCTCCTTTTGAGCTGTAGGTACAAAAGGATTTATAGGCTTGTTTGTAAAAGAATAGTGTCAATTCCAAACCAACATTTGTGAGTTGGGTAAAGCTATTTTACGGCTACGTACATGGAGGTTATTTCATTCAAAGGTTTATGCCTTAGATTATAGGATTGAGGCTATGATAGCCTTGTGGCTAAGCAAGATCGTGTTTTGTGACCAAATCATCGACCATATCCTGAAGAGGTTATTTCCTCTTAACATACGTATAACATGGGATCTTCTTTCTCTTTAACTCTTGATATACGTATAACAGTAGATCTTCTTTCTCTTTAACTCCTTATTTTCTTGCTCTTGTATATAAGCAGCTTAATGACATTTACTATGCCAAAATCTGTGTTGGAAAGTTTATTGTAGATATTCCTAGAATTATAAACTTTTTTCAAATTGTTTTTTCTCAAATGATTCTTAGGTTACAACAAGACTCATTTAACGCATATGATGATATATGAGATTATGAAGGCAGACTTTTCTTTAATAGAAGAAATCTTAACTCTAAAATTGTGTTTAAAACTAATTAGGTCATCCAAGTTTTCTTATGGTTCAAACTAAGACCAAATAAGATATAAGCCACTCATTCTTCTATTAAGAATAACATACTGGCTTATGGTTAAAACTGCTCTACACAAAAACCTATGTCTCCCTTATGATTTTACCCTTTATTTATAGGTTAATTAGAGTATAAGGGTCATAGAATTTGAGCAAAATTAAGATATCACAAACTTCCTCAATTATGATTCTTTTATTAAATTTCTATCAAAATAAGAAGAGTAGTTTCTATATTTATTTAAGACTTTCCAAAGAGTCCTGCTGTAATGACGGTAGCTCTTTTTTTTTTTTTGTACTCATTTAAGAGTCTTTTTAATAGATTGGACCTTAAGCTAAAATTCATGGGAGAACATAGGTCCCTCAGTTTTTTGTGTTGACTTGATAACATTAAAAATTGTATAGTTATAGTCCTTAGATTAAGTGGGCTCTTCAGAGTGCCCTTGATATGGGCAACCAGAGTCCTTGGTTTGATGATCAAATAAGGTGTAATGGAAATTGTAGTTCTCATTTTGAGAGTTTATGTTTGGTATCTCTTGAAGTGCTTTTTGAAGACATTCGAGAGTTTGCTTCTTGGGTGATTCTTACTAGTTCTTTAGACGAAGTAGAGATTATCTCTCATAAAGGTCTTCTAGAATTTGATCTTGTTAGGTGTTGGTTCTTCTAGTAATTTTACTCTTTTTGGAGAGGCTCTCAAGTAATTAGTGGTCCTTAAAGTAAGGATAATTTTAGGCTTTAATGGTTAGCACAACAAATTTATGTTATAAAATAATGTTAATGCTAAGGACATTATTTAGGAGCTGAGGACTATAGGCTAGCTCATAGATGTCTCTGTGATTGATGGTTGGATTTATTAAAGCCTAAAGTGCTGGTGTCATCAGCTAATAGGCTTTAATGCTTTCATATTTGTTGTTCATCCGAAGGTTCCTTGTTAATGTTAGTCATCTTGAAAACCTTCGAATAAACAACACTAACACTTATTAACCCATGGCACCAATACTCTAGGCTTCAGTTCAACCAGCGTTGAATGCAAAGACATCCCCAAGCTTAACCACAATTCTTAACCCTTAGAAAATGTCATCAATGTCAGCATCGTTCCATTACATGATATGGCCGAGCCAACCACTAAAGCCACCATTTGAGAACTCAATTTATCTTTATCTCCAAAGACCATTAACTACTTAAAATTCTCTCCAACGAAGGGGTAAAATTACTTAAAGGACCGTCCACAAAGGTTAAACTTGAAGACCTCTCTGCAAGATGAAATTCTTGAAGACTCCCATGAGGGACAATCTCTACCCCGTCCCAAGAACCGCCAAAGGATAATAACCGCCATGTACTCGCTTTATCCAAATATCTTGGAAAAGCATTTAAAAGATGCCAAACCCAAGGACAAACTCTTGAATGGAGAACTACAATTTCCAGAGCACTTCATTTGATAATCAAACTGACTTTGGTTGTTGCTATTAAACGCACTCTGAAGAGCCCCTTTAATCTAGATAATGTAATTATAAAATAATAAAATTAACCAGTCAACACTGAAAATTGAGAGACCATTATTTTCTTTTTAGATTTCAGTTTAAAGCCCAATTCATTAAAAGGCCTAGAAAGAGTTCTAAATATGTTAAAAAAAGATGTTGTCTATATAATAGTAGGACTTTGCAAGTAAGTCCAAAACAGATAAAGAAACCATTATCCTTATTTTGGCAGAAATTTAATAAGTAAAATCTAATTAGAAAAGTTATGTTATATCCTAATTTTACTCAGATTCTACAGCCCCTACACTATTACAACTCTATAAATAAGGAAAAATCATAAATAAAAAAAAGGTGGCATATATTTTGTAATTATTCATTAGTTTGTTCTCCACCAGTTATGAGTTCTGATGGAGAGCAATTTCTCTATAAGCTAAAGAGAGGTGACATATATGTTTTCTTTTTTAGCGAGTGGCTTATTTCTTATTTATCATTTTTTTATAATGTCTTTTTCTCTATGTATCTCTACTATAAAATCATCAATAATGCTATATAAGTGAGCTCATCAAGTTCGATAAAGTGGATGTAGGTTCACATTGAGTTGAACCATTATAAATTCGATGTCTTGCTGCATTTTTTTAATTTTTGTTAATCTTGATCCCATTTTCCAAAATAAAAATAAATTTAACTCGTTGCTTTCAATATGACTAAATTAAGGGGTTCATAGTGAGAACCTGCCCCTTTTAGTGATTTTATCTTCTATTTATAAGATATTAAACGTGTGACGGTCATAGAATCTGAGTCGAATTATGATATAGCAAGACTTCTTTTATTATAAATTTTGTATTAGAGTCATGTTATAATAAGGTCTATAGTTTCCCTCTTTCCTTAAGACTTTTCTAAGGAGTTCTACTGAAATAAAGGAAGATTTCTTCTTACATTTAGGATTATTTCTAAGCTTTTATGTTTAATTGGACTTTAAGTTGAAATCTAGGGAGAACACAGGTCCCTCAATTTTTAATATTAACTTGTTAATACTGAATTTTTTTAATTATAGTCCCTAGATTCAAAAGGCTCTTTAAATTACCTTTGAAGCATTATAATGGTTCAATTTTACGGACCCCTAATTTATTATTTATCATGGCCACCTCATACCGTAATAAGTACTTATCAAGACCGTGTAAACCCTAATTGAGACAACATTATGCCATCATAAGCCTTCTTCATGCAAGGCAATGTAACTCTTCATTTAAGGCCACGTAAGTCCTCATCTGGCCACATAAATCTCCACTTAAAAATTAAAACCACTTTATACTCATGCTACTTAACTTATTATTATTATTATTCCCTTTCAACTGATAATGCTTAGATTGTTATTCTCTTTCAGCCCATAGTGTTTGAATTTTAGCTTATGGTGCTTATATTATTATTCTCTTTCAGTCTATAGTGCTTGGATTATTATTCTCTTTCAACCCATGATGCTCAGATTATTATTCTCTTTTCTCCCATAGTGTTTGGATTATTATTTTCTTTCAGGCTATGAAGCTTTGATTATTATTCTCTTTCAACCCATGGTGCTCAGATTATTATTCTTTTTCAACCCATAGTGCTTAAGTTATCACTTTTTCATAGTACTTGAATTATTATTATCCTTTAATCCACGGTGCTTAGATTATCACTCTTCAGTATATAGTGCTCAGATTATTATTATCTTTCAACATATGTTGATTGAATTATTATTCCCTTTCAACCTATGTTGCTCAAATTATTATTCTTTTTCAATCAATGATGTTCAATTTCATTCTACGGTGCTTGAATTATTATTCTCTTTCAACCAGTGATACTTAAATTTCAATCCAAGATGATTGGATTATTATTCTCTTTCATCCCATGGTGCTTAGATTATTATTTTCTCTCAGCTTATATGCTTAACTTATTTTTGTTTTTCTTTCTACTAAGGCTTATGATACTGGACTTACTATTTTTTTATGCCCAATTTATGCTTGAGATTATTATCCCTTTTCAAAGTATAGTGTTCGGTATACTAATGATCGACTTCTGGTACTTGGCTTACACTTATGATGCAACTTGAGATTAATTACTTTTCATAATGACAAAGTGAAATCCTCGACAACGACAAGAATTATCTTGGGAACCTTTGAAGGAACAACAGACATGGAAACATTGAGGGACATTAGCCTATGGCATCAATACTCCATGCATTGGTCCAACTCCTTTAGTAAAACCCAACGTCAAACACAAAGACATTCATAAGCTAGCCTATAGTCCGTAATACCCAACAAATGTCCTCTGTATTAACACTGTTCTATAACATGATTTGGCATAGCAGACCACTAAAGACACCATTTGAGGACTTAAAATTTTCTAATCTGCATGAACCAAAGGGCCTTTTACAATAGGCAAAATTATTGGAAGACCCTTCTGCGAGTCTAAGTCCTTGACCTTGTTATTCTTATGGATGTGACATATTTTTTATTCTATAAAGGCTTTGTCTACATGTATTTGTATTATAAAATTATTATCCAATAAAATCATATTAATGAGCTCATAAAGTTTATTAAAGTTAACATAGGCTCACATTAAGCTAAACCACTATAAATTTAGTGTCTCACTATGTTTTTCTTTTATTTTTATTAATCTCGACCTTATTGTCTAAAAGCAACACAAATTTAAATCGTTTACTTTAAGATAACAAAATTTTAGAGTTTACAATTTTAAATAAAGAGTTAACTATTTTTAACTACAACCTCTTGTGTAGTTATTTTAACCTCACTAATTTGTTGTTCATTTTATTTTCTCTTAAATTGTTTTGGCTTATTGCTACTTTTTTCTACATATAAAGTGGTTGGTTTTTCAATTATTGCAACATTTTTTTTCTTTTTCTTTTTCTTTTTCTACTTAAAGTGTCTACAACATTGTGCTTATTTTCCTGAACAATATTTGAAGGATTAATTGTGTTAGAATTTGTACTTACGTGTCATTCTATTATTGTATGAATATTTTATTTTATAATATTTATATAGTACATTATTTATTAAATCACTAATTACTATTATTAAATAGTTCACTGCTTGTGACGCTACAGACATTATATGATATGAAGAAATTCAGATTTGGTCTAAAGAAGTTTAGATCAATGCCAAGAGTTAGTATCACTGAAAACTATAAATGCTAAAGAGTTTGTAGTAACCAGTATTCACAACGGTAAGAATAAGTATTTATATATGTATAAATATACGTATTTTATTTGTATGTTGGTGATACTTGAATTATATATTGTTATTAGTAATATTTTTATAGGTTAAGGATATACGATTAGTATTGGGTTTATTTGTATGACTTTAGATTTATTTTAGGGACCAAATTGTTATACTTTGAAAGTTTTGGGGGCAAATTCGTAAATACCAAAAATTAGCCTCTTAGTATAAAAATACACTTTTAAACCCTAATTTACCATTTTTAGGTCGAGCTACCCATTTTAAGAGAGAGAAGAGAGAAATAGAGGAGAGAGAAAGAGGAGAAGAAGAAGAAAAAGAAGAAGAAATTGGAATTGTGAATTTCAAGAGGTATATCATACGTATTTCTCAATTTATTGGTATTAATTAAGTTAATTCCTTTAAGTTTTGATTTCTGAAAATATGTATAATTGAGGATTTGTTGTGTATTTCGTAAGATCATATGAGAATTGATGATGATCTATAAGATAGTTTGATAAATCATGATGAATTATGGAATTTCTGCTGGATAACCTCTTGATCTAGGAATTTTATAAATTGTTGTGATTCGATTCTGGTTTTAAATTTTGAGTATATGAAATTAGACATGTTAAGGATCATCTGAGACTTTGAATCGATTGAAAATTCTGGAAATTGAATTTATAGTGAATTTACCAAAATGACCCTGAAATTCTGGAAATTTCCTGTGTAAACAGTATAGTACAGTGAAAAATAAATTTTGTCCTACTGAATGATCTTCAAAAATTATGAATTTGTGGAATATGATAAGTTTATATGTCTAATATGATATACTCGGAATTGAGAATTTAGATCAATGTGGTTGAAGTGTTATGAATTTCTAAAGTGTATCAGCTCATTTCAATATTTGATTAACAGAGTTTTAAAGTTATAGAATAAAATAGTTTTAAAATACTTTTGGCAGTGATTTGGAAGTGAAATATTTATCATGGACTGAGATATATGTTAAGAGTAATTATGTGGTAGTTTTATAATTTTTGAGTTAGTATATGATTTTATAAAATTGGGAGATTGAATATTGTTCAGTAAGTATCTTGATCCTGTCAGGTTTGTAGTTTGGATTCGATGGTGTGTATGGAATGGATTGTGTAGGAAATTTGATATAATATTCATATATAAGAAGGATATATGAGTCAAGAATGGTATATTCTGATTTTGGAGTAATTGGACATCATTTGATGTATTAGAAATTTTTGTTAAGTGTAAGTGGTCAGAATGACAGGTTTTGAGAAACCAAATATTTAGACCAATTTGATGTGATAAATGCATTGTGTATAATTTTGTAAGCTATTTAAAGTATTTTGTGTGAATTGTGAGGCTTATGAAAGGATTAATCTCCATTGATAGGTTAAGGAGATTTAAGCCTTGTAGCTGAAAGTGTTAAGAGGTAAGTATACTAGACTTACTACTGGAATCACAATAAACATAGTAATTGTTTTGTATGATTTTGCAAATGGGGTTAAGAATATGTTTATGTTATGTCAAAGTATATTTTGATATGAAATGTGAATATATGTTTCTGAATGTGAGCATTGACATTGAGCATGGACATACATGTGTTTTTGTAAGTGAGCTTTCAAAATAAGATGTGTTTAATAAAGAAAGCTTTTGAAGTGTAATATGTCCATGAGAAATATTTTGTATTTTGAGGGTACTTGAACTCACTGTTAACTTAGTAGGCATTTTATGTGATTTGTGGAGCCTTTATGTGTGGCCTTTCCTTTGGGATTGGTATATGTTATGTGTTCCGTATGTAGGGAGGATCCTATTGGTACCTAAAGGAAGAGTGAGTCATCACATTCGTGTGGTGGCGTATTGGTGCATGTGAGAGGACTCACCGATGATCAGGGTGAGGGTTTGGCTTTTACCTTCGGGCATAAGCATTATATATGTGTTATTCAAGACCTCACTTGTACTATTCCTCTCATACGGTATGTCACCTACGAGTGACATTTGGCTCATTATGTGATATGTGATATGTAAGTCCTACTAAGTAGTAGTTGAGTGATGGTATTCCTATTATGTGTTTTGAAAGAATGTGTAAACGCTTACATGATATGTGATTTGATAAGATTATGATTTTGATTGGTCACAACATATCATACATATGCATTGTGTATTTATATGTATTTGTATTTGATATATGAAAGACAAGTATGCTTACTGAGTTTTATACTCATTATAGTTTATGGTGATTTCAGGTAAATAAGGTACATGTGTGCTTAGCGGATTTGTCAAAGCTTCTGCTGTTCCTTGGGTTCCCTAAGTTGTTAGGTTGCTAAGTATTTCATTTGAGGACACGTAGGATATGATATTTGATTTGTCCCTATTGAATAAATACTTATGTATTATTTTATTGTGTGTGGATTGGATTTGGTTTAAGTTTCATAAAGCGTGGTTATTGGATGATTTTAAGTAAGAATTTGCAATGAATATATTCTGGGCTCCCGGTAACAAAGTTGCTACTGGTGACGTAGTAGAGTGTTAATCTCTGAGAAAACTCTGCGTATCTCCGGTTTACTAATTGTCCCAGTCATAATTCAATTGCTATAATTTTGAAAGAAATTAAAATGAATGTGCTTAAAAATATTAGTAAGAATGAATGTAAGTGATGTTGTGTGTCGGATCTTTTGGGTCTGGGGCGTGACAGAGTTAACATGTTATATTAATCAGTGAAGTCTAAAAGTTAGAATCTTGTCTGTAACGGTACAAAGACCTGAGAATACATTAGTAATAACATGATTGCAAGAGTTGTAATAGGTACTAATAAATATTATTATGTAAGTTTATTCTCAAATTATATGTTCATGGTCTTAATTCACCGATGTAGGTCTATCGGTGGAATCCTTTTACATAGACTAGTTTATACTATACTTAGATGGTATAGATGGTTGTTCTTAACTAACCTTGGACTTACTGGAAGTTTGTATAATATACACGTGTTCAGTAAGGAATGAATACTGAACAGATTCGACAAAGACCCCAATAGACATCCCGTAAAGCCGTTAATGAAAGGCTCTCTAAAGTTGAGTAGTATACGTGGTCCTTTGACCTGAGTACCATGGTGGGCTTGCAAGTGATCTATCATACTTTAGTTTCACGTATGTCACAGACCTTTCATAGTGTGATCGCTGAGTGTCGTTGGGTATGGTCCGATGCCTATGGAGTTTGGTATGTACAGATATGGGATCCATCAACTTACATGGATGAGTAATATATATCCAGATACTCAGAGACTGTATCATAGAAAGTCTTATGGTCATAAGCAACAAACCTAAGAAAGAGTTTCCCACGGGGTTAAACAATATTATAAAAGTGTTTGCATATATTGTTTATTAAGATACGTGCTGGAGATAAGTTCACGGATGAACACATAGGGATTTGACGGTAGTGATCCATATTCCTGCTCTTCCAGGATATGATTGGCGAAATGATTATACGTTTGCGCTTTGACCTCAACTTATACGGTCTACTGTACTGTTTGTAATATCCGTGACGTGTGCGTGGGGCATCGATCTCAGACTCACAAAATAATTCTGTTTGACAAATCGAGAGTGGACCTAGAGAGACCCGTAATATGAAGTGTACTCGTTGTGTACTGAACAAAGTACCGGATTGAATAGTTTGATCTAGAAAATTCTAGCAGACCGGACATTTACTTCGATTTCCTTCCGGTCGTGCACGTGTCAAGACTTAAGAGTTAAGTACATCAATTAGTTAACAATTAGTTGTTAACCAATGGGATATTGACACATGGTACATTATGGGCCAATTATTATTTAATTTAAAAATTATCAAAATGACCTTATTTGTTGAACAAATAATATCATTATTTTATTAATTAAAATATTTATTGAATAAAATAATAATAATAATATATGATATTATTATTTAAATTGAAATCAAACAGTTTATTTTTTAATTTAAATTCGCATGTGTTTCTACCATGATTTAATATGATTAGATTATTTATTTAATATTAATTAAATAATATAATAACAATAAATGGGTGGCTCTTATTAATGGTAGGCCTTAAGATGTTTCTTAATAATGAGAAAGTGTTTTCTCATTTGGTCTAAATTTAGGCAAAGTTCATTTAAATAATTTTCTATTTTGTTTTGTTTTCATTTAGTTTATTACAAACAAAACATTAATTGCAAATATTGACCTAGATAATGGATGTCATTAGGTGAGAAAATGAAAGAAAATAATAAACAAATAAAAGAGCAATACGTTGCTTAATTAATTAAGGAAAATTCGGCCAAAGAGGGAGAGAGAAATGAATTTTGCTAAGTGTTAGAAAATTCTCTTAAGGGTTGAGAGCACAAAAACACACCTTTTCTATTTTTTCTTTCATTTTGGTCACCCATACTACTAGGTAGAAGAGACAATAATTCAAAAGTTAAATCCTTTGCTGAAAAAACTGTTATTCTAGATTCCTCAAGCCCACCATGTTGAGCAACAGGAATTGTGAATGGGTTGCTTCAATGAGGGTACTTCGGTTTGACTAAATACCAAAGGCTTGACAAGATACTATTTCTCAATCTTGATGTATTTTACATTTATGAGATAACATATAAAAGTTCATTTGTGTTTATCATTGAGTAATTTATATTCCACTCATCTATTGCGCATGTATGTATGATACGTATACTATATTTGAATGATAGACACAAACCCACATACATGCACCCTAGATTTAAAATCACTCATAAATCGATCATATAAAGAATTATTTTTTGAAAAAAATTATAACTTCAAAAATAAATGTATTCCATATATGTTGTTAAAATCTTTTCAAAAATAAATTGTTCTTCTCCATACATGCACCCTAGGTTTAAATTCACTCATAAATCAATTATATAAAGAATTATTTTTTGAAAAAAATTATAACTTCAAAAATAAATGTATTCCATATATGTTGTTAAAATCTTTTCAAAAATAAATTGTTCTTCTCCATAAGTGAATATTTATTAGGGATGGCAAAACGTCCGGCGGAGATGAGATCCTATAAGGCCCCATCTCGAATGGAATGGGGATGAGAATACGGTAAGTTTTGAGAAAATAGGTGGAACATGAAAAAAAATTATTCTCTGAATTATTAATAAGGCAAGGATGAGATTAAGCCTCCACGCCCCATCCCTACTCCGTGTCCCATTTTATGAATATATTAAATGTAAATTTTAGTATATAGTTAAATAGTTTATTATATATTATTTTATAATTTATATTTAACTAAGTTACTAAGAAATATTTTAATAATATAATTTTATTAATGAAAACTAAATCTATTTAACAAAAAACATAAAATCTAGTATTAAAAACTTTTATTTTTGAGTTGAGTTGTCAACTATTACTAATTTTATTCTTTCAAACTTTTATTAAACTTGTTCAGTTGCTCTATTTGTCCTCTCATCTCATGTAAGAAATTCAAAATTACAACAAAATTAGTTTTGGTAGCATTTGAATCTGCATTTAATACAAATGGTAAATTTGTAAGTACTCATTGTAGCAAATTATATCCAAAGACATTAGAAGTTTTGATATTTGCTCAATATTATTTATGAAAAAAAATTAAAGGTATGACATATAATTATTTATTATTTTAAAATTTTAATTTATTATTTTATTTAGTTTTGACCAAGTAGTTCCTATATGATTTATTTTTATTATTCAGTTTAGATTCTAGTTTTTTTACAAAAACTCAATGTCACATATTTATTAGAGATACTGATAGAGGTAAATTTCAATATACTTTCTTGTAAGTTTAATTATGTTAAATTATTTATTACATTATCATAAAGAAACTAATAAGAAGCTAGAAGTGGTTTATTTATTCTTAAAAATGAAGTCTTAATCTCATGAATTTTAATGAGAGAAGATGAAGTAATTAATAAGAAGATCAATGTACTAAACACTAGAATATTATTTTATTTTTATTTATTATTTACTTAAAAAATTATTTATTATTCACATTATTTAAGGATATTATCATATTATTCTACCTTATTAGTTTGATTCATTTTTATCATAATATAGATTAATTTATATTATTAAAATTTATGAATATAAATTAATATTTAATATTAATATGGATGAGAAATGGGGCAGGGATGAGGAAATTATTCCCCACATAGGAATTCTTATTCCTTTCCAGCTAAATTTCTTTAAAAATAGGTGGGGATAAGGTTTAAAATAAAAAATAGAGTGGGATACGAGACAGGCCTCCTTACCCCCATGTCGTCCTATTACCATCCCTAATATTTATTACTGTTGATTATCGATGATAATTTGGATGTTGAGCATTTACTTATGGTAGTTCTGGAAAAGCAACATGACAAAATCTTATTGACTATAATGGCTCTTGCGTTAACGTTGCAGGCTATATGAAGATAAGGCCTAAGCTCGAACAATTGATCTCAGCTTCTTTGCCCTTGCGAGTTTGGGAGTAATGCCTACCAAACTTCTAAATAGCTCTTGGACTTGAAAAAGTTGATGTTATGAATTAGTTTCGACTATCTTAGAGAAAGTGCCTTTTTTGAATAAACTAAAATCTCAAATTATAAGAGGTGTGGGAGTCAGACTTGCATAATAAATATTAGAGAAACAGTGTATTAAGGACGAAAAGAGATTATTTTTGGGTAACATAGACTGATTAGAAGGTGTTTTGCGTGTGAAGCACGTATAAGGCTTAAAGCAGTATGAATCGTAATTTTGAGGGTTAGAAGGAATTCATCGCTTGATCCTTGTATCCATAAATTAACAAAGTGTTTATGTTGATACTGGGCTCTAAAATAACAGCTGATGTTCTTACGATTGTGCATGAAGTGTTGTGATTGTTAAGAAAGAACTATGATAAAATATTGTTTGCATTTTTAGGGTTTCAAGGCTATAAAATGCAATAAACATTAATAGGCAATGAGATTACATCAAGAGAGTAAAAGATAATGAGAGGTGATTAGAGATATCTTTTTACATGTGAATCAAGAATTTCTATAGGGTTAGAATCTTGTACTCGATCAATAATCTTTATTTGATCTTTATTCTCCTAAAATCTTGCATATTTAATGATTTATTTTTTATTTGGGGGAGGGGAAAATCGAACTTGAGACTTCTACTTTAGTAGAAAAATGCACTATAAGCCTTTTACTACTAAATTATTTAAATAAGTGCACTTATTTAATGAGTTTTTGTCTTATTAAAAGGGGTAAAAAAAATAAATTTAGTAAATAAAAATAGGTAACATATAGATTTTATATTAAATTAAAGACTATTAAGTAATTTAGTTATCAAATAAAATAAAGAATCTACAAATTTCAATTTAAAAGGATTCCAAAAGTGAAATAAGGTCTTATTAGATTTGTGCTTCTCTATTTGTCTTAATAATATAGTATTACGCTTTATTTTGTGCTACATTAGTTTTAATAACATAGGTTTACTCTTATTTTAAATTAAGTATCTTTTAAGTAGAATTTAGATAAGAGTCTACATTTTTATGTTCTACTTAATATAATTTTATATTAAAATTATGACCCATAATTTAAAGTTCATAAAGTAGCTTAGGTTCACATATTTTATCTTATTAAATATAGTTGGGTATGGGTATGAGTTTGAATTTAAACTTTTGTGTATTTTTATACAGTAACAATATCAAAAAAATATATCTAAACTCATAAAATTTCAAAAGAAGAATATGTAAACCTTATTATATTTAGAAATTCCAACATCACTATTCTTGTTAAGCAACAGTTTTTATTAACTTTAATTGGAGACAGAGTAAATTGGTTTTTGTTAATATATAAATTAATATTCAAATAAATAATTTTGTAATACTTATTTTATTTTTTAAATTAAAATAAATTTAAAAAAATTATTTTTATTGTTTTTCTTTTTTATAAAAAAGAAATTATAATATTTTATCAATATTTTTGTATTACTTAAGAGAAAGAAGGGTTGAACTCAAATAGAGATGTGAGATCTTAGAAGACTCAACCAATTTAGTTGAGCCCATGCCCAAATTGTTTTCGTTGTTGGTCATAACTCGTCAGCAACTTCCTCAAGCTCCAACTAAATGCCCTTTTCCACTCCTTAGAACTGTCTCCACTCTCTCACAATCACGATCACGGTCACCATCAACGATCAACCAATCATTTCCATACAATAATTCGCCCTATTTCAAATTTCAGTCATCCTCTCAAAATGAACGGCACAAAATTGGCTGACGAAGAACATGGCCCAATTTTATGAAACAAAAAAGAGGAATAACCTAGAGCAGTAGCCCACACAATGAGAAAATAAGCAAACCAGAATTTCTTGTCCTTGAGGAGTTCGTTTTGCTTTAAATTTTTCCATTTGTGGGCTAGTTGTCGAAAACAGAGGATTTTAACCAGGGAAAAGAAATAAAAGTTTTTATCTCTCCTCTTTTTCTTTTCTCGTCAATTCGTCGAATTGCAATTGATTGAATGTCTGCATCAGCAATTTGGTTTTGTTTCCTGCACATTTTAGTCAAAAATGAAACCCATTTTGATTGCTTGCTATTCAAATAACTTTTGGGCATTGAGAAATTGGAAGAGCTGGGAAAAAAAAAATACCCCCTTTGAAATCAAATAGGATCTTAAAAAAAATAAAAACAAAGTAAACAAGGATGCTTTTATTCTTTCTTTCATATATTCATAGAAATAAAATAAAATTTGTTTTATGAATTTTGAATTAATGTACTAATTTACTAGCTAAAGTGTGTGGTTGTTAACAATATAATTAGAGGTTTAAGCTGTCATTCAATCAAAATAATGGTATAATAATATTTTTATTAATTTTATTTTGTTTATCATTAAATTTAGTAAAAATCATTATTCGATAAAAATATTGAATGAATTTTAAAAAATATTGCTGGCATGTTTCTTCCTTAAAATCTTAAAGATTTAAATGCATTTAAAAAAAATACAATAATTAATTAATTAATTAATTGTAAGTTGTATGAAAATTTTGTACTAAATGAAAAATTAGAGATTAGAGATGTGTTTGTTAGAGTGGAGACGAGGGTGAATAATTTTTCATGATTCATGATAATCATTCAGAGGTTTGAATTTGAGAATGCTAATGCTTTTACACATTTTTATGGTTTTAAATACGGAAAATATACGAATAATAATATAATTTCATTGAGAGTTAGAGCCAAAATGTTAGTTTTAGCGAAGAGTAATTTATTTCATGAGGTTTAAATACTGTGACGTTAACAATATATATTTTTTTTCGTGGGGCGGTGCTTGAATGATATTGATAAAGACATGCATTGCAAGGTGAAACTAGCAATTTCAACGATGGTGGCATGGGGTGGGGTGAGGTGACGTGGAGGTGGTTCCGCCATTGATTTAATCCCCTATCTTTCTACACCATAAATGATTTTGTGAAGGAACTAAACTATGAAGAATGATTCGGCCCGAAAAAGGAAAATGAAAATATTTTGGCTTCAAAATTCTTATAAACAAAATGAAACGACCACAGTGGGAGTCGAACCCACGACCTTTTGATCCGAAGTCAAACGCGCTAATCCACTGCGCTATGCGGTCGATTTGTTTTTGTAATACCTGATTTTCATTTTCTTTCTAAATTAATATACTACATACGCACACTTACCAAACAGCTTCTGGCGCGTCTGATCCGTGTTTTTGATTTGTTATATATATATATATATAAAATAGTGTTTTAGATTTGACATTTTTTTAATATGAAAATAAATACTATATTTTATAATCATAATTTTTTTTAAAAGTAAAAATATACTTGTTAAATTATCCAAAAATATAAAAACAGTAAAAAGATGTTTGATAAATTAGAAAATAGTGCAACCATCCATTAAAACTATTTATATAGCTTTTTTTTTTTTATAAATAAAGGAAGTTAAAAAATTGAATAGTTGATTTATATAAATCTATAATTTTAATGTAATAATCATAATGGGTTGTTTGCGACAAGAACAAGAAATTAACTAGCTCTAGTAGGCAACTAAATCCCTTCTGCAATAGTGCAACTATCCAGTAACTACATGTATAGTTACTTTTTTTTTTTTTAATAAATGAAGTGAGTTAGAAAATAGAATAGTTGATTTGCATAGATACATTTTCAGTGTAATAATAATAATGAGTTCTTTGTTACATGAATAAGAAATTAGCTACAAAGATGAATTAGAAAATTTCTTCATTCATAATGTGTTGCTCCGGACGCAACACAAAATTAGTTAACAAAATGAATGAATACAAAATTTACTAGTAAAATGAGTTAGAAATTAAGTAAATAAATTCTTTCTAAAATAATGATTGCACTACCACTGCATGTAATGATGTACAAAATAAATCATAGGTGTGAGACTTAAATTATTATATTTTAAATCTCAATAAAAATTATTACTTAAGTCACAGATTCTTTATGAATTATATTTTTTTTATTAAATTTGTTATAACTTTTAATTTTATATATTAAATTTATATTAAATTCACTTTAAACTTTATTAAATTTATTTTAATATAAAAAATTTTAATAAATTTATATATAATTTTACCATCCAATTTTGAATCCGAAGCCAAACACACTAATCCACTATACTGTACAGCCCACTTGTGTTTAGAGTTTCAGAATTTTCATTGTTGTAATAAGAGAGAGATAGATATGCAGTCGAATAGAAAACTAAAAAAAGATTGCGGAGCTTGCATTTTCAGGATGACTTCAAATTTTGGTCTCTCTTGGCTTCCAACTTTGATTAATTTCGCGGCTCTTAATGTTTCCAATGGCAAGCATCTTTACGACTTTTTCCTTCTCGATTCTCCCATGGCTCCTGAGGCTACGGAAATTCCAGGATTTAGTATTGACTTTAAGGTGGCACACGGAAATAATATTAATATTAATTTTAATTTAATTTCTACTTTTTTTTAATAAATATTCAAATTAATTTAATTTATATATATTTTTGACTATTTTATACTACAATTTTTATATTTGAATATGCTGTTCCTATGGAGATTAAATTAAGTATTTATAAAAAAAATAAAAATTAAATTAGTATATATTAATTAAGTCAGGAACGAAAATAATATTTTTTTATTAATTTATTAACTGAGTGTAATAATTGTGATTTATTTTTTTATAGCACTAGGATTATATAATACTGAAAGATATTTTAAAGAGAAATAAATAGCATATATACGGGCTCTCTTAACTATCACAATTTTTTTTAAAAAAATTTGAGTAACTCTTAACCATCTCATTTAAGCGGCAACTTCTAAGAACGAAAATAGTGGTTCTAAAGCAGACTACGTATTTAACTGTTCAAGGTGTTGCCATCGTAACAACGATAAATACCCACTTACCTTCTCTTTGTCTTTTTTTTTTTTTTCAAACTTTATATTACGATTAAAGAATGGGGGTGTATAATAACTGGAACTTATAATTAAAGATGGACACGATTTAGTTTAGTGTAATATTTTTTATAAATAAAATTAAAATTAATTTTTTTAATAAAAAAATTAAATTAGATTGAATTAATTTTTTCGATTCGAATTTTATGATTTGGTTTGATTCAAATTTTTTAATTTTTTTTTCAATTTTTTTTTTTAAAAATGGACTAAATCAATCAATTTTTCCTTCAAAAAAATTAAATTAAATTTTTATAATAAGAAAATTAAATTAAACTGGTCGATACAATTCAAAATTTTTAATTTTTAACTTTTTTTGTCAACCCTTATAATGCGTATGCATGAAGAGCTTTAACCCACTTTGTCTTACCCATGTTTTAATCACGTAAATTTTGAAATTTAATCAACAAGATGACTTAATACGTACGTACCCTATAAATCTCTGAAAGTCTATAAAGCAAAAATTAATGCACATGTATCCTTACTTAACATAAGAAAAGGATTAAATAAAATAAGTTTGTAGGTTTCATGATCTTATCATTTCCACGCAAGAAACAAGAAAGTCGCATATCATCAATTGTCATTTGGCTGATCGAATGATTCTCTCTAATACTTATACCAGCTATTTGTATTGATTGTTTACATAAAACAAAAGAAAAAAAGAAAGGAAATCTTTAACCACACCTCACGTGTACACCTCTATTATTATTTTCTTTTTCTTTTCTGGGTCAAAGGCAGCTCTTTGAGATTTTTCCTGCGGCGGTATAAAATCAAATATATACCGTCATATTGTGATATATGTAAAAGGCTGAGAGCATCTTCGATGGCTTGCTTCTCTCGATTGCAGATTTTTACATAAGAGTTTGCACCATGATTTTCAATTTCTTATCGCTTTCGCCGAAGAAAGGGCGGTTGGAAAACTATTTTAGACATTACCAGTACACGTCGCTTGATTGTTTCGTACACCTAACCCTAATTTTATTTCAAATCCTGTCAGCATCGATTAAAATTCAATATCAAGTACAGATATGGTGATATATACGTGTACGGAGCCGCAAAGCTGGTCGGTTCATTGTTATTTATAAATTATTTATATTTGGAGAGTGACAACAAATTGTTGTTTTTCAAACGCAAAGTAATCCTGAGAGGTATGAAGGGTTTATAGTCAATTCTTAGTTGTTCACGTTTTCTTTCTGTAATCTATATGGATGTTTCGTTCGATTTCAAAAAGTCATACAAAAGTTGACAACATAATTAGGGTTATTGTTTTCTCTTATTTTCATTATTCAAATCAAAGTGTAATTATTGATATTTAAATCAACTACCTTTTTCGTCATTTTACAAACTATGTATCTTATTTTTCCCACTTGAACGTATTGATTCCCTTCTCCAATAACTATACAGTTATCATAGAATGTGGTTGAATAAGTTTCTAACATACTTTTCATGCTTAATGATCTTTCAATTGTAATTTTTTTTTTTTTGGTAGGAGTGTATTGAAAAACTTTTTTTTTAAAGAAGAAAGTTTTGATTATTTTTAATTTATTAATGAAATAAAATAATTCATATATGTAATAAAGGGTGTATTGTACTTGAGTTATAAAGAAAATTTTCATGTGAAGCTATGTAATATATTATTTTTAGGAAAATTGCCTGTTTAATCTGTAAAATTTAGTTGAACTATCTAGTTTGTTCTTAAGTTTTTTAAATACTTAAATTAGTCCACGTCTTTGAAAAAAAATAACATATGAAATCACTTTTTAAGAGCAATAAGATAATTTCAATCAAATATGATATTAGTTATCGTGATTAAACATATTAATTTAACTTACTGTCCTTAAAAAGTATACTTCAGATGTTATTTTAAAAAAAATAAAAACTAACTAAGATATTTTACTAACTAAGATATTTAAAAAATCTTGAGAGTCAAGAATTAAATTGAAAATTTTCCTTACTTGTAGTTTTCAAATCATTATTCATCTCCAATATATCTGCTTTATTACTAATTCATTAATATTTCAATGCCTTATGACTTCATGATTAAAAAAAAAATCATTACATTCACAAAAAAATGTCTAAATAATTATAATTAATCATGCTAGGAAATACCATCAGTAGCCACCATTTTTCTTCTTCAATTGTTTTATTGAGCATTATTTATTTAAGTGTGATAGTACCTTTTAAGTTTTATAAAATTTCAACTATTTTAAATTATGTGATACTTTTATTAGAATAAGAACCAAATAAGTAGAATAGTTTAACGTTATAAACTACTTCAATGGCATGCAAAGCCATCAAATAAGACTGAAAAAACATATTCAGAATTCATATAATTTTAAGAACTCCATGGAGAATTCAACTATAATAATAAGATGAGGGATCATATCACTCATACTAGTTAAGAAATGAAACGGATATGAAAATAAAGCAAGTGTTAAGCTTTTTTCCTTGATTGAAAGTGTTACAATAATGCACATATATATAAAACTCGAAAATGTTATGTCTCTAATAACCTACGTCTAGGTAATTACATCACTACATACATTCTTCTTAAGTAAGCAACAAATTATGTTGCCTAATCTTATGGCTCTAATGTGTCCTAAGATAAATCGAGGCCCTTCAATCTTTGTCCCTTGTGTCTTTATCTTTCTAATCATGCCAGTTGTCTCAAGTACAGTGGCTGTCATTGCTGTCATTTCTGCTAGGCAAGCATTGCAATTACAAGTTCTTGCCTTCATCATTTCTATCTTATTGTAGTAGAGCTCCCTCAGACCTGTTGTTGCAAATCCTCTCTACCTCTCTAATTCTTTTGTCATCACCAGACCAGCTCAACTAATTTGTTTCACCATTTCAAAATCATTTAACATCCCTTCTCAAGCTGAGTGTTCTTGGAAGATGAAGCTTAGTCCTTAAGTACTTGAACCTGTCAAAGCTAAGGGGCTTTGTAAGTATATCTACAAGTTGCTCAAAGCTAGGAAGAATTATTAGTTCTCCATTGTTTACTTTGTCCCTGATGAAGTGAATATCTATCTATATATGCTTGGCTTTTGAATGATAGATTGCTTTTGATGCTAGTGAAGCTGCACTAGTGTTATCAGTCCAAATAATTGGTGTTTTGGTCATGATCAAGCCAAGTTTTTGTAATAATAAGGAGATCCAGCTGATTTCTACACTGGTATATACGAGGGACCTATGTTTTGACTCAACGCTTGATATGGCAACCATTTGTTGTTTCTTGGAGCTCTATGACAATCTTTCTCCGAAAAATACTAGATATCTACCAAATAACCACCTATCATCAGTATCACATCCATAATTTGCACCAGAGAAGGTAATTAACTGTAATTCAAATGGTTTCTTGAGCTTTAAGATATAGTGTGAAGTTTCTTTTGGATATCCTAACACTATCTTCTACGTTGCTCAGTGAATGTCTTGAGAATTTCTTATAAATTGGCTTAACTTATTAACTATAAATGCCAACTTAGGTATTGTGAGAGTTGCATACTACAGGCTTTCAATGATGTTTATGTAGAGAGTCAAATTGAAAAAGTTTTGTATTTTTTTTTTTGGATAGCTTGAAACTAGTGCTAATTGGTGTAATGCTCCTTTTACAGTTCAGCATGTTAGTCCTCTCTAGTAGATCATTGATGTATTTAGTTTGTGATAGCCAAATTGTATTTGCTGTCTTGACCACTTAAACACCATGAAAGAAATACAGGTTTTTTAAATCCTTAAGAGCAAAGCTTGAGCATAAGTTTTTCATGAGCCTTTGAATTGCCTCATTATTGCTTCTTGTAATTATTATATCATCAACATAGATTAACAATAGAGTCGGCTTAGTTCCTTCTCTTTTTATAAATAATGTGGCATTAGACTTTGTTCCCTTGAATCCCCAATTGACCAGTGTGTCTTTTAATTCATCAAACTAGGCCTTAGATGCATGTTTTAACCCATATATAGCTTTCTTTAACTTGCACACATAGCTAGGCCTCTTTGGATCCTCAAAACCTTTTTATTGGTACATATATATATATATATCCTCTGATAGTTCTTTATTTAGGAAGGCATTATTAATGCCAGTTTTTCTTTGTTTCCAATCATTCATTAGAGCCAAAGACAATATAATCCTAATTGTGCAGGGCTCTACAACAAGACTGAAAGTCTTATGAAAGTCAACTCTTAGAGTTTGGTGAAATCCCTTAACTACTAATCTTCCATTATATCTTTCAACTGAATCATCTAATCTTTGTTTCACTTTTTAAACCCACTTGTTCCCAACAATTTTATTTTTCTAGTGAGTATGGTACTAAGGTCCAGGTGTGGTTTCTAATCAATGCATTGAATTCTTCCTACATTACCTTCTTCTATTTTGAATTCTAAAATGCTTTTTCATTTTAAGTAGATGTCTCAACATTCATATTTTCCATGCTCACATACACCTTAGGTTTAAAAATAACTGCTTTGGATTTAGTGATCATGGATGTGATGGTATAGAATTCTGACACTCAATTTATGTGTTAGTGTTTTGTCTTAAGGAGTAGTGTTGTAAGTCTACATTTTTAGGTTGAGGATTTGATGAAGTACTAGGGTTATTTAGTTGATATATGGCTGAGGTGTCAAGGTTTAGATGTGCTTGTGATTCTAAAGTTTCATTGTCATATGGAGCAATAACTAAGTTGGATGATGAATCAACTACAGTTTTGTGGTGTGAGACTTTGCAAATGGTTCAAGGAAGATGAATTTTTGACTCTATGATAAGGATTTATTTAGAAACTTGTCATTGCAACTTCTAAAATCAGGGTCTGAATGAAAGGGGAAAACATCTTCATTGAAGGCTACATGTCTTGTAATATAAACCCTCATTGATGAGTGTTGACACATGTACATTTTATGCTTTGGTTTGTAACCTATGAAAGTACACTTTAATGTATGAAAATTAAACTTATTTCTTTTGTAAGGTCTCAAGTAAGGGTAGCATTCACATCCAAAGATTTTATTTAGAGTGTAGCTAGGTTTATAACCAAAGATCGCTTTGTCTGGCGACTTGTTCCCTGATTTAGAAGTAGGCAACCTATTAATAAGGTAAGTTGTAGTGTGGATAACTTCACACTAATATTTAATGGGCATATTTTCTCAAGCCAATAATAATAGAATAGTCTTAGTAAAGTGCTTATGCTTTCTTATCATTTTACTATTTTGATGATGAGTGTAAGAACATGAATACCTTTAGTTTATGCCTTTTTGTTTCAGAAATTTTTTAAAAACAATTGAATCCGCCTCTCATGTCATACTACAGTGCCTTAATATATAGGCTAATTAGTTTTTCATTTTATTTCTTAAAGTTTATGAAGGTTTAAAGAGTCCCAAATTTACTGCTCAGTGAATAAATCTATATGAAATTGGTATAGTTATCTACCAAGGCAATATAGTATGTATAACCTTTCTTTGACAGAATTAGTGCTGATCCCCAAAGGTCGGCATGAATTATTTTAGCATATTGGTTTTGGTTGTTATTTCATGAACTGTCATTTTGTAGAGTTTACAATGTTGACATGCTGAGTAGAAATGAAGTGAATGAACTATAACACTTCTATTAAATTCAGAAGACTTCTTACATTTAGATACCATGTCCTTGACCACCATTATATTAGGGTGACCTAACCTCCTATGCAAGACTTCAATGTTTTTATTTCTCAATGAGTAACATGACTCATCATTGATATGATCTTAAGATTGAGACTGATCTACTTCAAAAGTACAATAAGAAAATATAGACACTAGACACAAGACATTATTAATTGATGACTCTTGACTTGACTGAGAAACCAGTAAGATTTTGATGAACTTGGCAAGCATTGTAGTTGATATAACCTATTTTTAGCCATTGCCAAAAGCATAACACTCCCATGTTTCTTATCCTTCACAATATACCAAAATTTGTTAAACTCCAAGGTTAAGTTATTATTTTTTGTCAGTTTATGTATGCTTTTGCTAATTTTAGGGACATGTAAAATATCATTCAGTTTTAGGTGTTGAATGTGTGAGTGTGAATATATCAAGATCCAGGTGGGTCCAATGTGTAGGTTTTAGCCATTACATATAGTCAGTTTCTGATTACCCCGTATTCATTTCTGATGTTCAGATTGTTCAAGTTATTGTTGATATGATTTGTAGCCCTATTGTCAAAGTACCATACTAGATCATCTTCATTATCAGTGACTACACTCTCCTTGCATGTTGATTGATGTTCATATTGAAATAAAACCCTTCTTGAACTAATGCCAGCAATTTGCAGCATTATGCTTAAGCTTGGAATAAATTTAACAAACTGTAATGGTCTCCTTGCTTGTAGCTAATTGAGGTCTGCTTTTCCTTGATTATTTCTGAAGTGTTGATAGTTGGTGTTTTTGTAGTATACTTGAGTGAAATAATTCTTAAAGTTGTTTTTTTTTTCTTCCCTTATCAGTTCTTATTGGATTTTAGTTGGCATTGAAGTTAACAGATGCTTCATAAATGTCGCCTATAGATTTCATCTCAGACATGTTCTCTTAGTTGAGTAGCATTGTATAGACATCAACAAGAGAGAGCTTGTTAGCTCTTGAGGTAACATTTACAAATACTAAGTCATAGACACTACCTAGACCTCCAAAGATGTGATTTATCAGTTCATCATCAATAATTGAATATCCAACACACCTTAATGCTTCAGCAAAACCTTTTATTTTCATATAATATTGGGTGATTTTCATTGAACACTTCTTAATAGTCTAAATCAAAATTTTTAGATGTGTGATTCTCGTTTTGGAGTGTGAGGCAAAGAGATTTTTTAGGGATTTCTAGAGATGAGAGCTTATGCATTCCACTACTGCCCTTAGCATTCTTTTAGTCAATGAGGACAACAACCATTCTATAAGAGTCTAGTCTTGTCTCATCCAGACATCGTAATTAGGATTTTCAATAATGAAGACTATATTTTCATCATCCACTGTTACATTCATTTTTCTTGGACAATGTTTGAAACTATCAATGAAGCTAACCAAATCATTTGCCCTTACATTAGGTAACACTTGTGATCTCCATAAAAGGTAATTAATATTTATGAGTTTGATAAGTGTTGAGAAGATAAATGAGCTTACTACATTGTATATTGTTAGATTTAGTATGGTTAATGTTTTGGGAGTTTGGCTGTGTAGCAAAACTAGATGCCATTACTAGCTCCGATACCAAGTTAAGAACTGAAATTGAAGCAAGTGTTAAGCTCTTTTCCTTGCTTGAAAGTGTTATAATATTGCACATATATATACAACTCAAAAATGCTCTACCTCTAATAACCTACGTCTAGGTAATTACATCACTGCATATATTTTTCCTAGATAAGCAACAAATTATGTTGCCTGATCTTAGGGCTTTAATGTGTCCTGATATAAATTTAAGCCCTCCAATCTCTTTCCTTTATATCTTTATCTCTAAGATCATGCCAACTGTCCTAGGTATAGTGGTTGTCATTACTGCTATCTCTGTTAGGCAAGCATTTGCAATTGCAACTTCTTGTCTTCATTTACGTCTTGTTATGGTAAAGAAATCCCCCAAACCTACTACAACAAATCCTTTCTACCTCTCTAATTATTTTGTCATCACCAGGTCAGCTCAGCTAATTTGCTTCACCATTTCGAAATCCTTCAACAATACTTTCTTGATCCTAGTTATTTGGGTTCACATATAAGAGCAATGCGTGGAGAAATTTTTTGACAAATTGGGAAAGTATGTAACAGCATTAATTTTATCACCATAGAGAAGTCACTTGGTTTGATTAAGGATCTACAGACGTAACCAGAAATTGTTTTTCAATTAGGTTACATATTTTTTCATTATCATTTCATAAATCTTTAATGGGATAAAAAATTACTCATAAGGAAATAAAAAAATATACTTTATATATTATAGACATGATGAATTTTACTTACAAAAACATTAGTATGTAATTAAAATTTAATTTAAAAATAACAATAAAATAAAAAAATAAAATACAAATAAAAAGTTTAAGGTTTAAGGCTCGTGGTAAAGTTGTATTGAACAATGTCTCAATATAAATAAACATGCAATTTGCAAGAAAGTCATTTTTTTAATATCAAAATATTTATTTTAATAAATATTATATCTGAAAATTAAATAATTAGCACAACTTTTGATTGGCTAATAAATAAATAAATATATTTTTAAAAAAAATTATATATATTTTTTCCAAAGGCTAGCTGGCTAGGCTACAATAGTTACAGAGTTTCTAACAATTGTGACTTTTAAATCACAACACTTCTATAATCGACCAACCGTTAGACATTAAACTTTTTAAATGAAGAATCACGTTAGATTTAAGAGCAAAAAGACACTGATCAATCATACAATAAATGCCACGTGGTTAAGTTTTAAAAATTCAACCACCATACCCATTTATTTGAATTGTTCATAAATTGACTGGTCGGTCAGTCCATCGACAATGTGGTCACACATTATAATTAAAGTCCTTGGGGGCATAATTATTTTGATTTGTGTAACGTTTTTGCTTTGCTTTGTCATTTATGGAATTGTTAAATATCATAAATGAACGTGTATGCGGTTTTTTTTTTTAATTTAGAATAAGAGAGAATATTCGAATTCAAAATTTATATTTTAATAACAAAAATAACATATTATAAATTTTTTACTATTAAATTATTAAAGTAAGTGCATAAAATTTTCATTGCACGAACAAAAAGAAATACTTATCAAAATAATTGTGTTAAAATTTGTTAAAATGAATTTGCATTTTAATAATTAATTAATAACAACTTCCATTGGTTTCTTGGCAATTGACTTCATACCTGGTCTTCTTACCTTACTATCAACAATCTAAGAATGATGCAAGCCTCTAGCTTCATTGATGTATCATTAATAGTGTGATCGCTTTTGGGACGCAAAATCGATCAATTTACAGTGATTGGTGGATTTGATCCAATGGGTGCTCTCGTCTTAGAACGTAAATTTCATGGGTCATATCTATTTTTTAATTTTTAAAAATATTTTAATTTGATACATATGTATTTTTAATAATTTTATAATTATTTTTCTTACAAATATTTAAAAAAATTTAATTGTAATTACTTTACAATTAAAATTTTGAATTGAAAATTTAGAATTAAAATTCTATTAAAGATTAAAATTTATTGATATTATTTTAATTTTTAAATTTAAAATTATATAAATTACAAAAATTCAAAATTATATTGAAATTTATTTTGAGAATTTATAATTAGTTTATATTATCTTTTGTTATTTTTAAATATTTTAAAATATTTTTTAAAAGTTTTCAATTTTTATAATTATAAATATTGTAATAAAAAGAGACAGGTGAAAGTTCCTAAGAAATTCTAACTTTTAACTATCAACCAACCCTTAACTTGAACTCTCACCCCCACTCTACTAGTTCAATATCTTCTAGTTATCTTAGTCCAATATTTTAGAACTCTTATCTTATTTTGGAGTAAAATTTTTTAAGTAGGGAATGTGGGTAATTAGGGAGGTTGGACGAGTGAAGTAGGGTTAAGATTTGAATTGGTGGGCGGACTATGGTTGGTGGCTAAGTGGAACTGCTTAGGAATTTTCACCGGTCTCTGCTTATTACAAAAATTAAAAAATTTAAAAAAAGATTTAAAATATCTACAGAAAATAAAATAAGATAACATAAATTAATTATTAAACCTTAAAATAAATTTTTTCGAAAATTCTCCTTACACTTTGCGGCATGCCGACAGATGTACACTAAATCGAAATAATTAGAATAGATCAAAGTTCGGTTACATATATTACAATACAATGTTATAATATGATTCTTTTTTATTTGTGTTAAACATTTGACCGTAAAATAATTTGAAATGAATATAATTGCATTGTAACGTCTTAATTGCAATACATCTTTATCGCCAATATCTTGGTGAGATTGAGAATGAATGTTGTTGTTGTCATTTTCGGGTGATTAAGAGTTTATTTTATAATGATTTGTGAATAAAAATTAAAAAATAAATAAATAAAATAATTTGAGAAAATATAAATTTTAAAAAGAGTTTAAATAATTTAAGAGAGTATTATGAGATATTTGAGTTGAGTTAAAAAAGTGATTTGATGGGAGAAGGGGGATGTATGAGAAATTAAAAAAGTGAAGAATTGGGGAAGTGAGAAGGAGGTGGGCGTAGATGAGTACACTTCATATTATGAAAATCTCTAGGTCCATACCCGAATTTTCATATAAAACTCTTCTATACGTCCGTGAATGATGCCTCATACACACGTTACGAATATTACAAAGTGGTGCGTTAGACTATACAAATTGGCAGTGTTCTTGATTCTTTATGTGGATGACATACTCAATATCAGAAATGATATTTGCATGTTACAGTCAGTTAGAAGTTACCTTAGTAAGAATTTCTCCATGAAGGATTTGAGAGAGGCTTCTAATATACTAGGTATAAAGCTTAATAAAGATAGAACTATGAGACTTATAGGACCTTCTAAATCATCGTACATAGATAATATCTTAGAAATATATAATTTCAATAATTGTAAGACATTTACTATACCTTTTAGATATGGCGTTTATCTTTCAAGGAAGATATCTCTTTAAAGTGAAGATGAAAAAGTTAGAACGTCTAATATACCATATGCATCAATTGTAGGAAACTTGATGTATTCCATGATATGTACGAGACCTGACATCAATATGATTGTAAATGTTACAAACCTGTATCAGTTTGATCCAAACGAAGGCCATTGGATAGTTGTAAAATATGTCCTCAAATATCTTAAAGGTACATAGAATAAGTTTCTAATATTTAAAGAATATGACTTACAAATAAGAGGATACATAAATTCAGACTTTCAATCTGATCTAGATGATAGAAAGTCTACATCTGGATATGTATTCATTCTCAACGGTGCTGCAGTTAGTTGGAAGAGTAATAAATAGTCGTCCACAACTGATTCCACAATAGAAACAGAATATATTGTAGCCTCAGAAGCAACAAAAGAAACAGTGTGGATACGCAAATTTGTTACTGAACTTGAAATAGTTCCAAGTGCAATGGATTCTATACCAGTGTTTTACAATAACAACGGAGCCATTGCACAAGACAAATAGCCGAGAACACACCAAAAGTTTAAGCATGTGGCAAAAAATACTATATCATTAGAGAAATATTGGTTAGAGGAGATGTAATAGTTTGTATAGTAGATTCTATAAATAATGTAGCGAACCCACTTATTAAAGTCTTAACTCTAAATGTATTTGAAAGATATGTGGAATCAATAGTTATTCGACACCATCATGAATGACACTAAAGCAAGTGGGAGTTGTTGGGATTTAGGCTAACGTGTTATCCTTTTATATATGAAAATTTGTTTAATATTTATATTAGTATTATTATTTTATTAAATTGCTAATTATATTTTACATATAGTAAGATGCTTGTAACATTTCAGACATTGTATAATCTGAAAGAGTTCAAATATGGTCTAAATGAGTTTAGATCAGTGCTAAGAATTAGCAACGTTAAGAGTTATAAATATTAAGAGTTATAAATATTAAGAGTTATAAATATTAAGAGTTGTCACTAATAAGAATTATCAGGTTATAACAGTCAGCAATATCTAAAAAGCTAGAGTCTTGTCTGAAATGAGATAAAAATCTGAGAATGTATTAGTAATAACGTAATTGCAAAGAGTTACAAATAGTGTTAGGAAATGTTATTAAGCAAATATATTCTCAAATATTATGATCCCAATCTATCTTCATTGATGTTGGTTTGTTAGTGAATACTTTAATAAATATATAGCTGGTATATCTAAATGGTCCAGATGATTAGTCTTAATAGACTATGAGTTTAGTGAAAGCTCGTATAGAGATACATATATTCAGTAAGGACTGAATACTGAACAGACTTATAAAGACCTTCAATAGACATCCCATAAAGTCATCAATTGAGGGTCTTTCAAGTTGAGTAGTATTCGTAGTCCTTTGACTTGAGTGTCACGATGGGCTTGTGAGTGATCCACCATATTTTAGTTTTACATATATCAGAAACCTTTCATGGTCTGACCGTTGGGTGTCGCTGAGTATAGTCTGATGCTCACGAAGTCTTGTGTACATAAATATGGGATTCATCAACTTATTTGGGTGAGTAATATATCTTAATGCTCTAAAATTGTATTTCAAAATGACTTATGTCCATAAGCAATAATTCCTGAGAAAAGAGTTTAACCTTAGGGATAAATAATATCACAAATGTGTTTAAAAATATTATTTATTGAATTACAATTGTACAGATAAGCTTTCGGCCGGGCATATGGAGATTTGACGATGTTGATCTATATTTCCGCTCTACCCAGATATAAATGATGGAGAGATTGTATGAATATGTTATAACTTCAACTTACATTGTCTAACGTGCTATTTTGTAATATCCATAATGTGTGTAGGGGGTATCATTCACGAACGTATGGAGGAGTTTCATATGATAATTTGGACGTGGACCTAGAGAGTCTCACAATATGAAGCGTACTCATTGTGCACTAGGGCAACATTATGGATTGAACAGTTCCATCCTACAAATTTCAACAAATTGAAAATATATTTCAGGGTTCCTCGGGTTATGCACTTATCTAGACTTAAATGTTAAGTATATCACTTAATTAGTTGACAATAGTTGTTAACTAATTAATTATTAACAAGTGGCACAATTTTATTTCATGAATTGTTTCACCATGAATTCAACAATTAACCATATTAGTAAAATCAAATAATGTAAATATTAATTATTCAAATAGTTTTTTTAAAATTAAATAAATATGATTTAAATAAATAAAATATGATTTTTATTTATTTGTAATTGTATTCTTAAGTGGAAGACATACCTAATTTAAGAAACATAAATTAAATTAAGTGAAGCACTATTTTATAAAATTAATGGTCAATTTTAGACCATTAAAAATGGCCATAAAAAATTATTCTTGCTTGTTAACCACTTAACCTATTTTTGATGAAGCACTTGTGAAGTGGTTAGAACACAAAAAATAGTGTGAATTCATTTTAATTAACAAAGGTGAAGCAAAAATTCGGGCAAAGTGAAAGGGCATTGAAGAGAGTTTGGTTTTTGAAGAGTTTTCTTTAAACAAACAATTGTGAGAAAAATTAGAGAGAAAGAAAAATAAATTTCTATAATTTTTAATTTATTTTTCTTTCAAGAAATAAATCTTATTACTGAAAATTTAATTGCTGCTATTCTAACTTTACAATGCCACTAAATTACTATGAACTAGAATTGAACAAGAGTGCATTTCAAGGTGAGCTTAAAGTTGGAGCTAAAAAAATTCGGAATTAAAATCTTTACCGAAGGTCATCAAATGTATATTTCTATAATCTTAAGTTATTAATGATTTAAAGTACATGTGTATATGTTGATTACATGTTTAATTTTACTGCGAAATTCGTGTATATGATACATGTGTTTAATTTTTTTAACATGTACACAATCACATCCATACACCCTAAAACACGTTAACAATTATAACTAGAATCAAGTATCCACTTATTAGCATGCTTTCCAACATAAATTATAAAGAATTCTAAAATTTTATAGTCATCATTATAAATTATTGCATCATCTCCACCTATATTTGTCTTTCTTTTTGGACAATCTCTAATCAAATGTCATTCTTTCTTGCAATGATATTACTTTTTAAATATACCCCCTAACTAATTATTCTTCCTATCTCTATATTGAACCTTCCTATTGCAGTCAATCCTATTGCACTACTAGTTCAGATCTTTTTTTTAATTCTTTTGAGTTTAATAAAACTTTAATATCAGTTATCGTTAAGGTCTCTCTGCTATTCATGAGTATTTTCACGATGTACTCATAACTTAGGGGTAGAGAACACAACAAGATGATTACTTTATCTTCATCTTCTATCTTGATGTTAATTGTCTCAAGATCTATGATAATCTTATTACAAGCATTAATATGGTCTTTAATTGAAGCTCCTTTAGCCATAAACAACTGATACAACTTCTTCTTAACATATAAATTATTCGCTAAAGACTTCATCATGCATAATTCATTAAGCTTCTCCCAAAGACTAATTATAATATTCTATCCAATAATCTCCCTTAGAACTCCATTGCTCAATGATAGAACAATCGTACTATAGCTCTCTTCTTAATGGTTTCACAGTTAGATTCATATCAAGATATCATAGGTTTCTTCTCTTCACTTGTTATTACTTAAGTCTCTTTAAGTGCTGAATCTAATCATTAACTCACTAACAGAGTCATAAACTTCATATTCCATAGAATAAAATCATTCTGTTTATTGAACTTCTTAACTTCATATTTGTGAGTCACCATAATTGAACAACCTATGTTCTGATACTATTTGTTAGGATTTTTAACGTGCACTTTAATGCTCGTAAGTGACTACGAATTAAAAAGATCACATAAATAGATTAACAGCCTCACACATAAAGCATAAGAAATTTACGTGATTTGATAATAAATGCTTACGTCCACGATGAATTACGAGTTTCTATCTTCTTTTATTGTTCAATTTACAAAGAAGTCTCAAATTATAAAGATCTTTTATAATATATTACCCAAATACTTAATAAGCAGGGTTCTCTAATAGTTTATATAACACTTTCTTATATACTAAGTACTTAAACGCTTCCTAAACTGTAACATGTTACTATGTATATAAACGTTGAATTAGGATTCTATGTTAATATGTGCTTATTTAAATTTTTAATTTTTATTATTTGTGTACATTATCTCTCATTATTTATTTAGATTTATTTTTTTATTATTTTATATTATAATAATAACTAATAATTAATTTTTGTTTGTTCTAAGTAAAAACTTAAATTAGGAAAGAATCATGAACTTATAAATGTTAGTTGCGCTAGAAAGAAAAATTTGGTCCGTAAATACTAATTGAGTGTGGAGAGAATTTTAATTTATATCACCATAATTTAGCTTGAGGAACATATATTTTTCAAGATTTCCACTTATTATTTCCTTGAATACCAAAATTTTCGATAATTTTTCATTAAAGTAGGCAAATTATTATGACAAAGAAGATTTTCCTAAAAGCTTAAATTAAGAAAGAATCATGAACTTATAAATGTTAGTTGCATCAGAAAGAAAAATTTGGTCCGTAAATACTAATTGAGTGTGGAGAGAATTTTGATTCATATCACTAACTTAACTTGAGGAACATATATTTTTCGAGATTTTCACTTATTATTTCCTTGCATACCAAAATTTTCTAACAATTTTCCACCAAAGTAGGCAAATTATTATGACAAAGTTGGAAGATTATTGTTTGATAATTTCAACGAGATATAATTAGTCTTTGTTAAACGGTCTAATAGGTTATGGCAATATGGAGCCCCCTCAGCTTTCATTAAAGTTCAATTTCTGAAATCTAATTATAATCAATCAACATTTTGTAAACCAAATTAAATATAAGACAATTTAATAATGTCATTTTGACCCTAATTAAAATAAAGAATTGGTGAACACAGACATTTTTAAAAAGACAAATCAAGAACCGTGCGATCTTGTACTTATTTGCCCTTTAAATTGTTGTTTTTCCAAATGAATTTCGTCATCATATATCTGCCTGATTTGTGTAGTTTTTATAATGATATATTTGGTTACGCACGTTTTTATGTTTAAAGAAATATTGGCAAGGACTTCAATTTTAAATTGCGAAACCTTAAACGGCTTTTAAATTGCGAAACCTTAAACGGCCAGTATTAGCTTTGATGTTGAAATTTAAAGGAGAAAAGTTCACAATTAACCTTTTAATTATTTTATTATTATTTTTAATTAAATATAAAATGATTATATTTTATTAGTCAAATAATTTATTTTTGACACATTTATCTTTATATTAAATTTATAATTTTTTTTAAAAAATTTTAAAGATATATTGAACAAAGTTTATTGATGACCGAATATTTTTAAAGTTGCTATTGTAAAAATCAAAGTGTTGCTAAGGATCGCTTCGAATCAAATTAAAGAAATAGTTCCGGTAAATTTTCTAAACTTTGTTAGAAATTAGATAAATTTACATTTGAAGTTAAAAGTAGTTGTTATTATCGAACTAAATGAGTTAGAATGGTATAAACGGTGTTGAAATCCGGCCAAAAATAAGTTTTGGAGTGTGTTTGGCGAAAACCAGATGGCGGTCGCTGTGGCCGCCATCAATATAGGCATCGCGGGGTACATCTCGGGCCCGAGATTTGCCCCGAGGTGCGCATATTGTTCGTGCCGCGGGCCCGAAATGGCCCCGCGGCACGCACATTGTGTGCATCTCGGGTCTGAGACGGCCCCGCGACGCGCAGTATGTGTGCATCGCAGGGGCACATCTCGGGCCCGAGATGTGCCCCCACGATGCGCATTTTTTTATTTTAAAATATTTTACTAATTTTTTCATTTGTGAAATTTTCCTAATTTTTTTTTTTGTTTTTTCAGGTCATATGGAGTGTAATGCGATAGTTATTTGTTTTGGAGGAAAGTGGGAGAGTTCTAGTGACGGGGAAGAAAGTTATGTTGATTATAGTAATTTTGAAATTTCGGTTCTGAAAGATATTAATTTTGAAGATCTTTTAAATGCAGTATGTTATACCTTGGGAGTCAACAATGTGAAGTGTAAGGTGACTTTGAAAATCAAAATTGATGCAACGAGGTATAACCTAAAGCCTATTGAGATTAGAAATGACAATGATGTTCGGTTTTTTTTAAGTGCCAATAGAAGATCGTACTGTCCTTTATGTGTAACAGTGGATCCTAGAGCTCTTGTTTATGAAGATAATGTACAGCCCCTCAATCAAAATCCACCATCAATTCATGCTCATTTTATGTCAGCTAGCAGTAGCAACCAAGTGAGCCATATATCTCTATCAGTTCTACCAGTGGTTCTTGCAAACACAACGAATGAGTATCACAATGTTTCTCTTATACCCTTTAATGAAGACCCAGCCTATACACATTACGCTTGTGATGACATTGAAAATGTTGGGGATGTGAAAGGGGACTATAATAATGTTAAAAATGTTGATAATTTAGAAGAGGATGATTTAACAGAAGGTGGACGTTGTTATGTTTCGACAAGCTCCCTAAATGTTGAAGCTAAAAGAATAGATTTTTGTGAAGTGGAAAACCCCTTTGCGTTTATGCCTCCAATACCACCATCAGACTTGGGCATTTCAAATAAGAATTCGAGTAGTGGAATTGACGATGTGTTTGTAGGAAAGTTGTTTGATAGCAAAGACGAACTTCACCAGGCTATTAGTATGGTAGCACTTAAAGGTAATTGGAGCTTTAAAGTGTCAAGGTCGATAAAAGATCGTTTTGAGATCAAATGTGATGATGATAGATGTCGATGGCGATTACGTGCAGTGTCGACAGATGCAAGGAAACATTTTATTGTGCGCAAAATTGATTCAAGTCACGTGTGTCAATTAGATCGATTGCACGATGGTCATCGACAAGTAAAGTCTCGAATTATTGGCAAATTTATAAAAAATAAGTTTGCATCTGCGAGTCGACTTTATAGACCGAAGAAAATCCAAGCAGACATACGTGAGGAGTTTGGCATTGAATTAACTTACCCTACTGCTTGGCGGTCTAAGGAGCATGCATTGGTGTTGATACGTGGTACTCCAGAGGGTTCATATAAATTACTTCCTGTATACTGTCATATATTGGAACAACAGAACCCTGGTACAGTCACGCATTTGGAGATTGACGATTGCAAGCACTTTAAATATTTCTTCATGGCTCTTGGACCATGTATTAGAGGGTTCCAGTCTTTCATCTGACCGGTTATTGCAGTTGATGGTACATTTTTAAAAAATGCATACTTGGAAACAATGTTTATGGTTGTTTGCAAGGATGGAAACAACTAGATTTTTCCACTTGCATGGGGTATTGCTGACTCTGAAAATGATGCTTCATGGAAGTGGTTTATGGAAAAACTCCGAGGAGTTATTGGCGATCTTGCGAATCTTGTATTTATATCTGATCGACATGTTAGTATCGAGAAGGCCATTAAAGAGGTATTTCCTAATGTATATCATGGTGTATGCATCCATCACTTGAAGTGTAATTTGGTAGCACGATATAAGATACCATCGCATACAACAAAAGGAGGGGGATACTTGGCCTCCTATTTTGTTGCTGCCAAGGCGTATCGTATAACTGACTTTCAAAGGGAAATATATAAGATGCGAGAAATGAAACCGGAGGCAACAAGATACTTGGAGGAGGAGGTTGGTTTTTCAAAATGGGCTCGATCAATGGGAGCATTTAGAAGATATGACATCATGACCACCAACATTGCAGAGAGCATTAACGCTGTTGCGAAGGATGCACGTGCCATGACGGTGACTGCCTTAATTGAGTGAATCCGAGAGTTAATGCAAAAATGGTTTGTTGAGAGACGCAAGGCTGCAGAAAATATGTCAAACTTTTTGACCACTTGGGCCCATGACAAGTTTGGAAGCACAATGATGATTCCATTCGCATGACAGTGCATGCAATAAATCGATCTCGTTTTGTTGTTAAGGACGGAAAAAGAAATGGAATAGTGGACATCCCGGGGAAGTCATGTAGTTGTCAAAAGTTTGATATGCGACAACTACCGTGTCCTCATGCACTTGCAGTATGCAGGCAGGTCAGATTCCAGTACCAGACTCTTTGTTCGCGATATTACACGACTGAGTGTTTGTTGCGTGCATACAGTGAACCAGTAAATCCGATCGGTCATCCGTTAGATTGGATTGTTCCAGAGGAGTTGAGAGCTGCTAACATCCAGCCTCCTATAGTACGTCGGCAATCAGGAAGACGTTGGAAGAATCGAGTTATATCGCAAGGTGAGGCTCCCACGAAGAATGTATGCAGTCGCTGTAAGCAGCATGGACATAATCGACAAACTTGTCGAAACCCAATTCCATTACATGGTAGTTGATGTGTTCTTTATGAGTTATATTTGTATTTTAAAGTCATGTAGTTATGGGCTTTATTTGACTAGTTAATTTACAATTGTTTTTACGATTGCGTTTAATTGATAAGTTTATTGTATTCTTATAAACATGAAAATTTTATTTTATTTTCTAAAATTCCTGGATTAAAACGGACAGAGTTTCCCCTATTTTTTCTCAAAATCTATATTTCATAAACCTGCAGAAAATACACTTCAAATATTTCTCACATCTCTTAGCTGTAAAGGGGACCTCCCGTCCCTACCCAAATCAATCAACATCATTTTACAATCTTTATAAACATACATAAAAAAACTTTATAAACATACAAAAGTTAATTTTCTTTCACTAATTTTTTGCACATTTCCATAAGTCAGTCACCATTTTGGTCCTAAAAAATGACCCATGCTCAGAACCAAAATGTAGGGGATGACAACACATCAAAAACTCTATAAACATACAAACATAAACCCCACAATCTCTACTATTTACTATCTGTTGTGACACTCCATCCTTTAATCTAATTACATGAAAAGGGGTTAAGTCAGGTGTAATTTGTCGTTGCTCATATAATCTACAAGCATTTAGGTAACGGGGTAACAACGTAGCTAATGGCAGGACATGATTCTCAATCACGCCATCGGCAAATCCCTTGATGCTAGAATCGTAGATCAATATTTGCCAATGCAAGATGTCCACCTCAGCCGTTACCCAATGTTGTTGATTGTAGTTGACAGGAATATAAACCTACATAAAATTCAAATAAGTCTTAGAAATAGTACTACAAGTTATAAACAAAAATAACAACATTTACCTTATCAACCTCAATCCACATACGTGCACCGAGTAAATCTTCTTTAGCGCCTTGAGCATATGCCATCACTTCATCACTCCATACAATGCCAGTAATGTCATTTTTGTATTGCTCATAAAGGAGTCTAAAAGACTCCTACAAATGCAGGGCCAATGAATAATCAATAAAATTGAAATAACAAAATATAAATAATTTAATTCATCACTCACAAAAAAGTACGAATCCACAGAAGTGGACAATTGAGGCAATGCATTAGTGCAACCATATTGCCTAAGCCGAATCACCTTCAAATACTCATTAATATGCTGCATTTAGAAACAATAACCGTCAAGTGAGTTTGTAAATTTAGAAAAAAATAAAATGAGATAATTATTCAATAATTTACTTACAAAGTCATCCAGCCAGCTGTGTAGCAATTCCCGAAACCATGTCGGGTTAGCTTCTAGCCCAGGTAAGCTGACTACACCCTCATCCTTGTCCATCCAAGCTTGAAACTCAACCATGATAGTCGAGTCTATCTACTGCAACGGATTCATTTCTGCTTGAGGTTGCACTTCAATTTCAAATTTCTTCTTCTCGTGTATCCTTTATGGAAATGGATTTGTATATGGGTGTGCAAATACCATACAGGCCTATACTGTCTCCCAAATTGACTTACTCCCTTATGCGGGGCAGGCAAGATCTCAACACTTGCAGGATTGTCAATCAGTGGCTGGGGCAATATATCATGACCAGTAGCTGGGGTTTGAAAATCATATTGACAGCTTGCTGGTGTGTTCTCTCCATACTATAATATATGTATATATTAAAATAAATAAAACTGCAATTAAGGTAACGAAAAAATAATTGTGTTTAAAATTTATTTTGCTTACCATATTATGGCTTTCGTTCTGTTAGAATGAGCATGACTGCCTAAACCACATCATCATTTGCTGCATCTGCTGTGTAAGATCGATCCGAAGTTGATTAACACTTGTTAAAATTTCATCTCTATCCTTGTCCATTCTTTGTAGAAGTGCAGCTTGCGCAGCTTCAGTATGCTTAAATCTCTTAATCATCTCCTCCCGCAGCTGCTCAATCTGATGTGTTACGCCATGGTCTGCAGATGCACTGTGTTCAGACTACAAGAAACATAACCATAGTTAATGACTTATTTAGAAATATATTAAAATTTCTCTTTAGTTAATCACGTAAATAAGTAATATACCGTTACTCCTGCCACTGGTGCTGACATTTGTGGGTTTGTCTATTCATATCCACCCCCCTCCACATCCATAACATCATCGTTAGGGTCGCTAAAATGGGCATAAGTCCTGGGGCGCTTGCTCTCGCTGAAATCAGACATATTTGGTAAGTCCCCAGCATAACTTCCGCTTGGAATGCCTACACGTCTAGCCAGACGCACAATTGCCTCTTTCTTCTCATGGTCTTTTGGTACTAATTTACGATGTACCGAAAGAACCTATAAATCAACCAACCATATTAAGTTACGCTTAAAACAAAATAAAAGTTATAAACCAATATATATATTTTTCATTCATATCAACACATACCAAATCCTTTGCTAACATTGTATCCTGAACCTCATCGAACAATGGAGTCCCTCGAGTCGTCCAATTCAAAATACGAGGGAAGCGATCACCATTATGATAACAAAAAATCTCTCCGCACACTGGAATTGCCTCGAAAATCCATACCTAATATAATTATATTTAAAATATAAGTTTGACGTATACAAACAAAATATATAATTAAGATCAAAAAGTTAAGTACAAAAAAATTATGGCATACCAGAAATGCGTGCGAAAAGCCATATACGTTGTAACTCTCAAACTTCTTCTGTGCAAACCCTTTACTTTTTATTTTCTCAAGTTTTTGGAATGCAGCCTTCTTAAGTGAGTTATGAAGCACGGTCCATGCAATATTGCCCTATGGATACTTATTAAACTCATCAAGGTCATCCACTAAACATAGAACAAAATTTTGAATTCCACTACGCTCATCACGTGGAATCAAAACACGATACACAAAATAAAATAAACTCAACTTTACTACATCTGCATCGTCCATTTTCTCCAAATTTAGACGTGCGTACCATTGATCAAGAAATATGTAAGATAATTTCTTTACCCCAGAAAAATATGTATCCCATAATCGAGTGCCAAATTTCCTATGCAGCTGCTGGGCGGGAGGGTAATATCGCATTTGTAGTCTAGTGATTAGTACAAACTCCTGCCGGCTAAAACAGATGCGTTTCCTCCCTATGTAAAACCACATCTCATTTTCTACATTAGAGGTATGCACCTCACGCAACAATAACTCGTGCACCAAAATACCAGAGAATGTCAACTCTGACATATCTAAGAAATGCCCCATACACGTCTGCCTAAATAATATTTTCTGATTTGTTGTCAGTTTATCTTTAATGCAATTTAGACCCCACATCTTAGCATAAGCCGTCACTGATGCACGAAAAAATATATGCTCTGGAATTCTATATTCTTTCGATACGTTCTCTTTCCTGTAACAATAAAAAAAAATAAACAAAATACATTAATATTAAGAAAAATAATAATCAGAGAAATATTATTTACAGAAACAATTAATTTAACATACACAAAAATCATAATACATTAAAATAATTAATTACTAACATATTAATCAACATATTATAATAAAATCAAACCAAACTTAATAATTAATTTACTAACATATTAATATTAATCAACATTAATTAATTATATATTAAAATCAAAATAATCATATATAATTATAATTACATAAGGTACTCACAATAATAATAAGAAATGTTACAAACCAAAATTAATGAGTCATTTAAGCAAATTTTTCCATCTATTAGATCAATTCCTACTAAATAGAATTTATGAAAATTTTTTCTTTATTTAATTTAAATAAAATTACATTTATCTAAATTCTATTAATGTAATTTTATTAATATATATTTAATTAATTAAAAAAACCAAAAAAATTCACGCCACATGGCATCTCATACAGGCGCCACGTGGCGCGAATTTTGCGACATCGCGGGCCCGAGATGGCCCCGCGATGCGCCTGTTAAACGCGCAAACCCGGGGCTATCTCAGGTTCGCGTTGCGAGCCCGCGATGCGCCCTTAAGGCGCATTGCGGGGCCATCTCGGGCCCGAGATGGCCCCAAGATTGGCAACGGTGGCCGCCGCTGCTCCGGCCGCCGTTTGCATCGCGAATATGACCTAAAAATTACGATATTTTGCCCATTTTCAACGTTTCTTACACCATTCAAACCCATTTTTCACATAGAATTCAATAATTTCATCTATTTCTAGCTTTAAATACAAATTCTAATAATTTTATAAACAAATTTAAATTTTTCAAAAATTAAATAAAATTCACCAAAATTCGGCCATTTTCATTGTTTGAAGTGAGAAATATGTTGTACAAGCTCCGATCTATGCAGTGATAACTTCAAAATTTTTTATCTAACAAATTTTGATAATTTTCTATTTTTTTTTGGATGATTTTTGGGTGAGAGAAAGGTTAATAGGAAAAATGGGCAAATGTGTTCAAAATGTATATTTTTAGTTAATAAAATATATTTAATTTTAAGTTGGTTAAAATATTATAATAAAAAAATAAAGAGATTATTTATAAAATTTTTCCGAGGGCTACAAAACCAAGAATCCCCGTTGAGAAGGAATGATAAATAATAAATACATAATTAAATGTCAAGTTGGCAAATTCAGGGGAAATGATATTTTAATCCTTAATAAATATCATAATTGTTAAAAATATTTCTACTGTTTAAAAAAAAAAATATCAAACACGTTCTTGTTGTTAAGACGGTTATGTTAAAATTTTACATTTGAAGTATAAAAATGTACTTTGACCATCATATTTTATTTTATTTTAAATATTAAAAATTATTTTCCTTCAAATATTATTTTCATTTTCTCTCTTTTTATTACTTTCATTCCCCTTTTTTATTATTTTTATTTTTTACCCAAATAAAAACCCAAAAGAATCTTTCGTCTTCATCTTCTTCATTTTCTTTTCTATCTTCGTCTTCTTTCAAAAGAAACTTAAAAAAAAAAACAGAATAACCCTTTACCGTTTTTTTCTTTTTTATCCTTATTTTTTTTTATCTCCTTTAAAATTTAATTTTTCAACCATAAATATATACCAATTAATCAATAAGAGAGAATCTGAGTGTTTTTGTAAGCATGCTTCTTGGAGCATTAAATCGAGCGTGAAATATTAAAACCAAGCATGAATTCTTAGTTATGAATATTGATTCCTATGAAATCTTGGGTAGTTTTATTTTGTTTCGTGTAGTTGAATTAAAGAAGCAAAGTTTATGTTCGGTTCAACTTACCAACGTCTCCGGCCATTATTTTTTTGACTTGATTATATCAAGAAAAATAATTCTTCTTATCCTCCTCTTTTATCCAAATTCTATTTGCATGCTTATTGCTTTATTTGAGGATATAATCTTAGCTTAAAAATCAAATTAAGAGATAAAGATGCATGGCAATGCGAATTTTGATGTTGTTGGAGGAGTGGGAATCCATGATGATGCAAATAAAAGTATTTTAACATTAAATATATATTCAATTTTTTTGTCCTATTTATTGAATTGAGGGTATTTATATAATTTTGTTTTATTTAATTATTAGAGAATATTTAAGTACATATACTTTAATTTTGCCTTATTCAATTAATTAAGGGTACTTTTGTAATTTTATAATCTTCAACTGGTCAAATTGGCGCCTAACATTGGTCAATTGTAACTTTAAAGATGTTATAATAAAAACACCTAAAAAGGTAAAATTTTAACAAAACTGTAATAACGATAGGGATGTGTTTAATATTATTTAGAAAGTAGGGATAGTTTTAGTAATTATAATATTTATTAAGGACTAAAATATCGTTTTTCTGCAAATTAAAAGAGTCAAGATACCAACAAATATCAAGAAGTAAAAGTGCACGTACTTTTTTCCATTTTTATAAGCCGTGGGTTTACTTTCTCCTATTCACGTGCCCTTATTTTACACTTGTATATTCACATTGACATGATAGTGGCTTTTTTTTATAATAATAATATGATAGTTATTATTTAAGACACTTTTTTTTAATTAAAAATTTAATATTATTAATTAAATTAAAAATATTATAAATTCTACCGTTATATAAATAAATTATTAATAAATACTCGAATCTAAAACTTCTCTTAAAAAAAGAAATATATTAATCCTAAAACAAAAACCATCTTTGTTATTAGGGATAATTGCCCGTCCTTGTACTTAAGATAATTTTTCTTAATCACAAAAAGATTGTAAGAATAATATTGGGATTTCCTTTTGTTAATTAAACTATTCAAGCATTACGTAAATGAATGACTAAAATTAAACAACTAAATAAAAAAGTCTAATTGGGGCATTGTGATTTGTCAATAAATCTAATATGGATGACACGTGTAACGCTTAAACTTGAGTTCTATGACTCCAAAAGTAAAAAAGTCTTCTCCCCACTTGACAAGCAAGCAACGGCGTCGTTCATTCATCGTCTATAAATATGCATTAAATGTCCAACAGCGCTCCCTCAACACAAACAGAAGTATCTCTATCTCTTCTCTTTCTGTCATCAAAATCACCTACTAAACAAAGACTCCTAGTTTTCTTGGGAAACAAACACAACCTCACAAATTTCGCATCCATATATATATATATATATATACATACGTATGTATGTATCAAACATGCCGTTCAAAGCAATGAGTAGCCTCTGCTTTCACCCCAAAACGCCCTCGTTTGCCATTTATCGCAGCATGATGGATTCACATTCACGAGCTTCTCCTCGTCTATTAACGCCTCGCCGGAGCTTCTCTGAGTCCACGAACGATCAGATCATTGAAGCAGCCACTTTAATGATCATGAAGTGGGATCCGGATTCATCAACATTTGCTAAAGTCACTTCTCTCTTTTACGAGAACAAAAGAGAAGCCATGCAGTTCTTGAAGTGCGTGAACGATCTTCAAAAAGCCATGCATTTGTTGGCTTCAGAGGATTCGTCTTCTGAGAAACTGATACAAGCTCAAACCCTGATGCAAACAGCCATGAAGAGGCTTCAAAAAGAATTTTATCAAATTCTCTCCGTGAACCGAGCCCACTTGGACCCAGAATCAGTCTCCACAAGATCATCACGCACGTCCGCAAGATCAAGCCTCTCTGATTTCAACGACGATGATACATCTCCTGATCAAGATGATGATGTTCGTGCTGCAGGTGATTCTATCACCGAAGTTGAAGAAGTATCTTCAGTTGTCATGGGTGATTTGAAATCCATAGCGGATTGCATGATCGCCACCGGTTACGTCAAAGAATGCATAAACATATACAAGATCATCCGCAAATCAATAATCGACGAAGGCATTTACCGCCTCGGCATAGAACGTATTAGCACTTCTCAAATGAACAAAATGGACTGGGAAGCACTCGACTTCAAAATCAAGAACTGGTTAGATGCTGTGAAAATCGCTATCAAAACACTTTTCACCGGAGAAAGAATCTTATGTGACAACGTCTTTGCTACTTCAGAATCCATCAAAGAATCTTGCTTCAGTGACATCTCTAAAGACGGCGCTATTATCCTCTTTGGTTTCCCTAAACTTGTCGCTAAAAGCAAGAAACCGTCGTCATCGGAGAAAATTTTTCGTGTGCTTGACATGTACACGGCGATAGCTGAGAACTGGCCGGAGATTGAATCGATCTTTTCATTCGAATCAACCACCGCCGTCCGAACTCAAGCTCTCACATCTCTCATCAAACTCGGCGACTCAGTCCGCCAAATGATTTCGGAGTTCGAGTCATTCGTACAAAAAGACTCGTCAAAAGTAAAAGTCCCAGGCGGCGGCGTTCATCCTTTAACAATCTACGCAATGAATTTCCTCTCTCTCTTCGCTGATTACAACAACGTCCTCGGTGATATCTTAGCAGACTGGGCCCCGCCGGTAAAATCATCGTTGCCGAAATCCTACTTCGACAGTCCAGTTATCACTAATTCTCCATCGCCGGCCGTCACCGTACACGTGGCGTGGATCATTCTCGTTCTTTTATGCAAACTCGACGGCAAAGCAGAGCATTACAAAGACGTTTCCTTGTCTTATCTCTTCTTAGCAAACAATTTCCAACATGTAATATCAAAAGTCCGTACGTCGAACCTTCAGATTCTCCTCGGCGAGGAATGGATCAAGAAGAACGAAGCGAAAGTGAGACAGTTCGCTGCAAACTACGTGGAAATAGCCTGGGGCCCGGTTTCAAAGACCTTACCGGAGAATCCAGTGGCTGCGGTTTCGCCTGGTCAAGTCAAAGATTGTTTCAAGAATTTTAATTCGAGTTTTGAACTCGTGTATAAGAAACAGAGCTCTTGTATCATACCGGATGCGAAATTGCGGGACGAGATCAAAGCGTCTATTGCGAGAAAGCTTGTGGCGGTATATCGGCAGTTTTACGAGAAGCATAAGATGAAGGTGGAAGAGAGAAATGTGAGGTTGTTTGTCAGATTTGCCCCTGAGGATGTGGATAATTACTTGTCGGATCTGTTTTTCGAGGCGACTGAGGGGTCCGAGAGGAGAGCTTCTTCTCATCGGCGGCACTCGAGGTTGAGATTCTGATGGGCTTTTTATTGTAATTATTATTATTTTTAAAATCGCCGAGTTTTATGCGATTATTTTGGACAAGCATATGTGGACGCGATGTTTGTTCTTTGTATAGATATTACATATACGAGGTCATATGCACGAATAATAAGTACAGTACTTCGCAATGACATTTTAAATTACACTTGTCTTCATTTGTACTTATTTCTTTTTGGGATATTATGTATAATATGATAAACACCCACAAATCTTTAAAAAGTAGACAATAATATTTAATCATTAAAGGACTTTTCATTAAAATTAACAGAAAAAAGTAATAAAATTATTTTATTTCGGTGTCTAAAATAATTCAACACATCAAATTTTTTTAATAGACAACATTATAGTTGTTGTCAAATAGCTCTAAATCTATATCCGAACATAAATTTTTTTTTTTTTTGCCTTTTTAAAGAACTAGTTGGGTTTGCACTAAAGTTTTGAATTAATATGTTTTTTTTTTTTGCAAGTTTTTGTCACTGTAAAATTTTAGGTATAGTATTTTTATTCATTGGTATTTATTTTAGTGATTGCATGTGGGTACATTATTTATATAATATGTTTCCTATCTATCAAAGTGTGTGTATGTATGGAAATGATAATGCATCATGAGAAAAAACATACTTGCATGATTGATGGTTGCTTTGAATGTATTTGTATTTAGGTAGTTTTATTATGTTTTATGAAATTATAGAACCTGAACTAGTTATATTAATATTTATTTCAGGATGACATTGTTTTTTATTTTTTTATTTTTATTGTATGTATGCTTAGAAAGAATATGATTTTAGAAAATATTGATCTTGATGTAGTAGAATTTGTTTATTAAATAATCTTATGAAAGGTGTTATGAATAGGATAGTCCATCCTAGGGAGAAATACAAAGTTGAATCATTTTTATCTTAATATGAGATAGGATACAATTAGAAGATGACATAGATGTATAGTTAGGTAGGATACAATTAGAAGATGACACTAATGTAGAGTTAATGTTCGAATTATTTATGTGTAGAGGGATTACAAGCATCGACATAACAATAGATGCAATGCCATTGGATATAGTCCACACTCAATTACTATAGGGTTCAAAACCTAGAAATTTAAAACATGATAAGGAGGTAGATAACATAGTGAGTCAGTTCTTTAATAGCCAACAGTTGTCATGCACCATCTAATGCAGTCTCAATACCCAACCCCATCTAAATATGCCAAATGTTCTTAATATTATTGAAATTCTCATCTATCCCTATCCAAATATTTCTAATATTCCTGAAATTTTCACTTAAAACAAAATTTCCACCTAAACATAATCACCTGATCCTGAGTTTGCTTCACAAAGTGAAATTCTCACCCAGCATAGCCACATGATCTTTAAGTGAACTTAAGTTGTTTTACCACTAAAACATAGCCACATGTTTTTAAAATTCCCACCCAAAGTAGTTCCAGTATGCAAACCCATTTAAAGACTCCTCATAATGCCTCACAAAATGACTTAAACACTATAACCCATAACACACAAGGGGTTTTTTAAATAGATAATAAAGCAAATGAGTTATTTCATTTCTCTGATAAGGAGAAAATTTTTTAGGGTTCTGTAGAAGGAGTTGGTAACTGTCCAATTGAAGGTTTAGTTAATGATAGTATGAAAGAGTATAAGTCAGATGATGATGTTTTTGTGATTAGGTCATATGAGGAGGAGAATTACATTTGTAAGATGTTTAGAAAAATTCAAGGTAAAGTATGGGTAGAAAAATGAAGAGAACCAATTTTATTTGAAGTTGGTCACTCATTTGTTAGCATTGAAAAGTTTAGAGAGGTATTTAAAAAGTACGTTGGTCAATAAGGGTTCACACCAAAAAGGGTGAAGAGTGAACCTGCAAGAGTAGCTATGAAGTGTACTTCTAATGGTTGTTCTTAGAGGATACATGCTAATAAGCAGTAAGATGGAGTATCCTTCATGGTTAATAGTCACAACCCTATATATACACATTTTAGATCTACAAAAATTATTAAGGCTAAGTTACTATGCTTGCAAGTCCTTGAGCAAGAATTGTTATAAAAATATAAAGTGAGTGTTAATAGGTTGAGAATTTATAGAGTTAAGAGAAAGGTCATGGACATACTTGAAGAGGACCATATTTTGTCTTATGCTAACCTGCACAAGTATACACATATGTTTATGAAAAGTAATCTGACTGCAGTAGCATTAATTTAATTAGAACTGCTATATAATCCAGTAAGAGACAATAGAACTAGCCTTGAATATATACCTACAAACCCAACATTCAAGAGAATATTCATATCCTTTATAGCACAGAATCATGTTTTTTGAATAGTTGGTGACCTTTAGATGGATGTCACTTGAAAGAGAAGTTTGGTGGTATTCTATTATTTGTTATGGCAATAGATGCCAATAATGGTACATTTTCATTAGTTGTCTATATGTGAGGTTGAGAGTATTGAAAGTTGGTCTTTTTTTAGAAGTTATTTCATTTGATTGCTTATAAGAAAAGGATGACTATAACATTCGTGAGTGACAAATAAAAGGGGCTGGTGGATGCTTTGGAAGCATATTGGCCAAATTCATATGCAAGGTAGTGTGTCAAGCATATATATGTCAATTTTAGAAGTCAATGGCTTAGTTTACATTTGAAGAATCTGTTTTAATCTACAATAAGAAAGATTGGTAAACACCAATTCAAAAAAATATCTTAAAACTATCAAACAAGTTAATTCTCAAGCATATAATTGGCTCATTAAAATTTCGGCTGACAAGTGGTCAAGACATGAGTTTGATCCAAATGTAAAATGTGACTATATGACAAATAACTTCACTAAGGCATTCAATAGTTGGTGGCTGAAGGGGAGGAAAATGCCCATTTTAATCTTACTTGAGCATTATAGAAAAAAAAAGTGATAATTAAAATACAAGAGATGTTTCATTATGGACAATCATGGAAACAAACATGACACCAATTTTAAGAAGAAATATTGATAAATTTGGTGATTAAAGTAGATAGTTAAGGATACTCAATACCAAAAATATATTTTTTGAGATATTGAATCCTAAGAGAGCTAACTTCGTTGATATAAATATAATAATTTGTAAGTGTTTTATATAAAAATTAAGTGATGTACCGTACAAATATGTAATGAGAGTAATGCTTTATTTGAAGCTGGCCCAATAATATATGTGAATAACCAACTTTATAAAATACTTTTTTGAGTACTTATAAGAGTATGATTATGTCTATTCTAGATAAATATACATGAGATGATGTAAATTTATCTACATTAAACCCCACACAAGTAAAAAGATATGTTGACAAACCTAAATTGACAAGAATGAGAGAGTCAAGTGAACCTCCCAAGATCCAATGTTCATTTGTCGTCACATGTAAAATGTGTGGGCATAATTCCAGGACATTTGAGCTGAAAAACAAAAACAATGATTTTATAAGTAGTTGTTACTCTGTTTAATTGGTTGCATTTAGTTAACTACTTTATGATTTATGTTATTATTTTTTCATGCAGGGGACAGGTTTAACTAAGGCAAGTTCATTAAATATTGGTGCAAGGAAGAGAAAATTTGATGCTCTAGTAAGTGACCTAAATATATTAGTTAGTTTAAACATCTAAGATGCAATGTTTCAATTTAATAGTTTCTTTTTAACTTGCAGGGAAGGATATCAGGATCCACATCATTTATTATTGTGAAGATTACAAAATTTAAAGTCTAATAATTGTCAAAGCTATTATCATCAGTTGGCGACAAGTGACTGCAGATAATAGGCAATAGATGATTGCTTCTACTTTTAGTTTATTCATTTTTATTTTTATTAAATTTATTTTATAATTAAAAATTAAAAAGCACCTATCAAAATATGACACGTGGCATGCAATGTACTCTTATTATCCTATTGACAGTAAAAATAGACAGAATGTATTAATAAATTGATCCTAAAGTTTCGTAAAAGAGATTGAAACACTTGAAAAAATTTTAAAGTATATTCTTAGCTGTGATCAAAACACATCGCAAGTGGAAATTTCCAACTCAGGTTACCCTTTAGATCTTTTGGACCAAACTTTTGAATTCTATTATTGCTGGGACTCTGGCACCAGCTCCAGAATGTACCAGCTAACACCTACGTTTAAACATATGATATCACAAGAAAAAAGCCAGAAAAAAAAGAGAGACGTAAAGACGTTCCAAATTCGGAGCCGTAAATTGGAAGACGAGCAATGTCACTTTTGTGGTGTCCTCCACATGCCTTCATTTTGTAAAGGATGTCCAAGAGTTTGAAAGGAACTTTCTACACAGATGACATTTCTCTTAACTAGAACTTTAAGTCAAATAATAACAGCCCTTTTTTGTAACAGTAAAACGTAGATTGTCTGATCATGTGTTAGTAACTAAATCGACTCTTAAAAAATATCTTCTATTACTTCATTTAGTTAAAAATATTATCTGCATACTATTATTCTAAATTCCCAAATGGTCCAAGGATTTAAAGAATTGGAATCGAAAAATGTACGTTAAATACCAGTAACTTTTCCAAGATAACCTGAAATTTGACTCGCAATTTGCAATGTGCTTGTAAGTTTTAGACGCCGGGTCAGCCATTTCGTTTCCTAGAAACTAGAAAGGATTATTATTTCAACTCTAATATAATCTTTTATTTTTACTTTTTGTTCCAGCCGGAATGCTGCTATTTCCAGAATTATTTGGTTATTTCCTGCACCGAAATTCAAAGAAAATGACAGAATTAAGAGCAATACATAATTATTGAATGAAATAATAATGTAACAGATGGTTATGGACCAGATCCATACAAACTATAATGATATTCACACGAGGATTGGGTGAAAACTCCCATTATTTGGTCCAAGTCCAACTAATGAATTAAAAGAATCAGAGAAAAAAAGGGATGAAAGTCTTAAAAAGGAGCATTTGATATGACATTAGCACTCTTTAAGGAAACACACACAAAATTACAATGTAAAAGAATTCCTGAATCCACCAAGGTCAACACTATAACATGATAAAAGGGGAACGAAAGAAGATACTCAAGTTCACACCAAAAACGGAAAGGTAAATATTAGGTATTTGATCTTCCATTACATTAAGAGATATAAAGTGGCTGTAATACGCATACAACAAACCCATTTACATACATAAAATAAAACGTTTTGGTTAAAGATCAAGAGGTAGAAAAAACAGAGAAGAAATAGGGATTACATGTGGAAGTACTTTTTGTGCGGCTATTGAGCAAATGCTGCATGATCTTCTGGCCGCTGGACATTCTGCCATCCCGTACAATGCTGGAAAACCTGTTTGAGACTATCTGTAGGAGCTGCCACTGTCCAAGTGGGATAGAATTCACTAGGGTGAAACATGCTATATTCTTTAGCTGCAGTCATCAACCCAGCTTGAGTTCCAGCAATGAACAAATCCCCTTCAGACCTGATGCAGCCAGCCCTCACCTCCTCCTTGTCAGCAGCCTACATAACCAACAGAACAGCTCACAAATTAATTTTATTATTGAATAACTTTTCATGGTCACAGGGGAAAAAATTTATCAATCAAGAGCCAAATACAAGTAATACAGGACTTGGAAAGAAAAGGTGCCGAGAGTCTGATTAATGATTACTACAAGTAGGAATCTAAGTACAATGAAGACAGAAGCACAATCAGGAGGGATTTGAGTGCTTCAATTTGGCTAACACTGCTGACAATAAATTTTGTTGGAAAAGCCATTAAGATTTTTCATCACAAACAGAGCTTTAAACTCTTAACATCTCTGTAGTCTCAATCCAAAGAATTACACTGACAAACATCCAGTGGAACAAAATAGATAAGAGAAACACATCTTTGAGAGGCCTAATGAAATTTATATAACTCTTAAGACTCCTAAAATCAGCAACACTCCTGTCATCACACAAAATAACTGATCAAACCCTGATGCATTATTGTTAATATCTCAAATATCCAAAAGATCATCAGATGTTTCCCATGCTAATTGGTTCAACTTATAGAGAAAAACTTGGGTAGGAAGTCTTAAAAGGACCATCTAGTAAAATTTTGACACGTGTTTCATCTTTAATATTATTGGACCATTTAAAAAACGAAGACGTGTGGAAAATTCTATTTGATTGGTGCATGGATGACATGGTGCACCTGTCCCACCCAAGTCTTTTGCCAACTAATAAAGTCTCCTGTGGTGGTAAAAGAGATTTGGGGCTTGGAGCTCGCTGGGCTTGATTTCGCTCACAACAAGGTTGAGGAGAGTTCAATTTTCATTTATGTAATGTTTACAAAAGGAAAAAAGAAAACTGAGATAGCAATTTCCCAAGAAGAGGAAAATTCTTCCTGAAGGCCACAAAACTTATGGCAGTCACAATGGTTATATGAGGTATGACAGTTCTTTCATCATTTGCAAAGGCTAACAAAGGCAACATGCTTCCAGAGAAGAAAGCATCACCCAATTCTTTCAGGTTTGATCCAGTGTGGAAAAGCAAGTCCAATTATTCTATATCCCCCTGCTTTTAGTTTTTTACCTTTCTTTCAGTTTAAGGGGTGGCATCTTTCTTCTATTTTTACTTTTTCTTTTAGTTTGACGGCCATTAGGCAGTACTAATCACCATGGAATTTATTGCTTTCAGTATTTCATTTCCCAAAGAATTAAATAAGTTCTGGGATCATTTCTCAACATTAAGCTCTTGAACTAAACTCTAACTACTAGATTTTACTACAACAATTTTCACTGCATCAGTATATCAGCCCACTTATAATTGAAACTGCTAAAGTCCAGATGATCATGTAAATTTCAGAAATACATTCAGAGAGAAAAAAAAAAAAAGATATAGAAGACTCACCTTCTCTGGAAGGTACTTGAACGCTAGCTTCTTCTGTCCTGCTTCATATATATTACACTGGGAGTAGATCTGATGAAGTAACAAATGATAGATATTAGGGGTAAAAACAACAAAAAGTAAAATCTTACAACCTTCAAAATGGTTCAAAACAAATAACATTTCAAATGGTAAAAGTATTTTACCTGTGATTCCACACCGGCACAAACAGCATAAATTCCCCAATTTCTGGTGTAATTATTATACAGATGTACTTTTGCATATCTGACACGTGGATGTCGTTGTCGAGTGCCATCAAAAAAACAATGGTGAATTGTCACCCGAATACATCTATCTCCAATGTGAGAGGGGTCTGCTCCAATGAGCATCGTCTTGTCATGTGAAGAAAAGTGACACCTACAGAAAATGCTTAAAATTTATCAATAACTACGATCTCTTTATTCTCATGGAAGGACGGTAATTTTAAGATTGATTGACCGCACCTAGAAATTGTAATATCTGTGCTTTCTCTGGTGATATCTATCAGTCCGTCATCATAATCACGGAGGCTACAACGGTCTATCCATATGTGTTTTGAGTTAGGTTTGATTTGAATGCCATCAACATCGGGACCTCTACCGCCTTCAAACTCAAGATTGCATATAATAACATGTTCACATTCCTTCAGCCTCAAACCCTTTCCTGTAAGTTTTACCCTTTGGCCCCGGCCATCTATGGTTTTGTAAGATGAGACACTCAAGTAAGAGTTAAGATGAATGGTGCCTGACACTTCAAAGACAATCCAAAGAGGTTCTTTTTTACGACATCCTTCTCGAAGTGATCCTGGCCCATCGTCTGCAATCTCATGAAGGAAGGAAACAAAAACAAACACAGATGTGAACAGCCAGTGAGCCACAAAAATACAATCAATTATTAATTTTGGAAAATAAGGTGTCAATTTCCATAAGAATTGACAAATTAGCATTAGCAACCGATTCAGACCAGGCAGTAAAAATGTGTTACAATTCTCACAATATAGTAAGATTACTTTTTTTTTCTCCCCAAATGCTAGTACCATTATGCCAAAACTATAATATTTCCAAGAATTAGTGCTACCATTTGAAACTCAAAACACAACTTCCCAAGAAAAAAATTCAGAGTAAATTTTCAAAGCATCACCACATAAGATCATAAAATAACCAAAACAACTAAAAAAAGAGAGCACTGAAACATGGACACATAAAGAACCAGATCCCATCATAAGAGATAATCAAAAGAGTGAGACGAATTCTCCCCTCTATAGAAACCATCACATTCAACGTAATCCATAAACTTAATTATTTTAGGTAATTAACTTATATCAAATCAAAGCATCTCTTGATCGAATTCTCTCTCAAGAATATGAGGTAAGCTAACAACTGAAGGCATAAAAACAGTATTAACGCTCTAAAAATCAACACTCGAATCAAATCAAACAATTCACTTGATCAATTTCAAAAGAAAAATTTTCAATTGCAGCAACAATAACAAAGCGAAGTAGCCACTGCAGCAACAAGCATTACCATGAAAGGAACTTAATTGAAGAAAAAAAATTCCAATAATATAATTCGATACGTAAAATTACCGGCTAAAGTGGTGACGTGGAAGAGGGGACCGTGGAGGCCACCGATGGCGAAGCGGCCGAACCCCTCGGCTTGGCCGGCGAGCGCTCGCAAGCTGGAGTCGACGTGCGCGTAAGGCAAGGACAACATCGAATCAGTCTGAATTTGCGTAGGGTGATGATAAGACGGACCACATTTAAAAGGCGGAGGAGGAGCAGGCGTTATATGTGGGGAATAACTGTTCGGTTCGTTACGGTTCTTGCGATGATGACGATCGTGATGACCGTGAGAGTTAAAGTTTCCCATATTAATAACGGATTAGACTTGTCGGGTTTTTCTTTTCTTCAGATATTTTTAATTAAGTTAATAACTGAAACTCACTAAACCATGAGCTTCTAACTTCAATGCTATTAATGAACGTGTTTCTGTTTTTTCTCTGTGCAAAAACGACGAGACGCGCTGCTTCACTTCACAGGAATACGAGGCCAATAAAGGCAAGGACAGTACTGGTACAGGATATTGCCGACACCTCTTTGCTATGTATCAGCCAGTTTGTTTTCCTCCAGCATTTCGGCCCAAAGTCCATCTCCTTCGGGCCGCCTCAGCCTACGAATCTCAAGGAACTGAAAACCCATAAGTATAATTAGGCCTTTTATCAGATGAGCCAACTTAGATCTACATAAAAAAAAAAAAAAGGTCAAAAATATAAGGTATTCAACAAGTATTATGGAGCGAGAAAGATGTAAGACGGGAGAAGCATAAGCCGACCAAAACATTAATATCTCAACTAAGTACACTTTTTTAATATAACAACTTTTGGTGAAGACAAAAAAGAATCACCTTAAAAATATGAATTGCCTTCAAATCTTAGATCTTCCAAATTTAAAAATTCTTAAGGAAAAATTCTTAGCGATTCAGAAGCTTACTCTAAAAAGAGAAAGAAATTGCTTGCCTTAATTGAATCCAAACTCAACAACGAACGCCTATAAATAAAAGGATATTCGTAGATAAAAAAACAGAAGACTCAATAAGATTGGGGGAGGAAAGGGGAAGATTGTATATTTATTGTTTTTTATATTTTTATCATACAAATATTATTTAACAGTAAATTAATAAAAGGCTTGAAAATTTGATAAAGTAGACGTAATTTTAAATTGAATTAAACTATTATAATTTATATTTTTTGCATCTTTATTATTTTATTTAGCCTTGAATGATTATTTTTTTTAAATCAATAAATTTAATTTATTAACTTTAAATTGATCGAATTTTAAGGTCAACGGCTTAATGTTACCTGTGAAAATTAAATAGAAAGCCAAATTTAAACATATCTAGTAATAAACTCACAGAAACCCAAGAATTTTAAAGAATTGACAATGATGGTAAAGATAGCAATAACTTAAAAGAAGCTTTGATCATAATCAAAGAAGACCACTACAGAATACATGAAAAAGTCTTGACTATTGGCACGAAAGTCCAAGTAAGAAGAAATGATTTTCAGGAGAACTTGGCAAAAAAAAAAAAACTAGATATTACTCTAAATATTTTATTTAACAAATCTTATATTTATTATTATGAGTGCTCGTACTCCTCACATCAAATCATACAATAATAAGCATCTCTCTTTTAAGAAAGTTGGTACAATTTGCTTGAGGAGGGGTGGTTGAAAAAAAAAGTCAAAGGGTATAAGACGAGGCTCTTATTATTTTTTTAATCTAAATAGTTAAACAGTATGAGATGATATAGAGATTTAAAGAAAAATAAAAATATTGTATTATATTTTTATTAATAAATGATTAAGTATATATAAATTTTAAAATAAATTATAAAAGGAAAAATAAAAAACTTAATATGATTTAAAAAGTAAAATATTACTAGGATATAAATTTATCTAAAAAAAATAAATTAATTTAAATTAAATAACTAAATTAAACAAATTAATTTAAATTAAATAATTAAATTAAAATATTAATTTATCTTAATTCCTTATCAAGCGAGGTTTTATAACTATAACTCTTCAATTAGTCAAAAGTCAAAAAGTACGAGATTAGACTTCTACGATCTCTTTGGTAAAGATACAGAGCAAAATCCCGATAAAAAGAGCCGAGGAGTATGAATGCTCACAGGACTATTCCAAATTGATCTCTTAAAAGCTTGATGATACAAATTTGAGTACTCTTATATAAATTCCTTCTATAAAAATTTATTCATATAAATTAATAAGACATTGAATGAGCGACTTAGTTATTTAATGCAATAATTAAAAGAATATTAAAAATCTAATCATGTTATATCATTCAATTTGTATAAATAAACATAAATTTTTTTTTTGTATATGTGATAATATCATTATACAAAGTTAGCATCAAGTATGAATTGGACTACATCCAGACTATTGAACCTTTGCCTAATTACATCCTCTCTCCAATGGCAGAGGATAAAATCTTCTAGCACACTGACAAGAGGGGGGCTTACTCAGTTAAAAATGGCTACCATCTTACTGTTCAAAAAAAAATTTATTGACTGATCAGATTCTTCAGAAAGAGTAAACAGGTGGTGGGCAAAATTGTGGTCGAACTCTATCCCTTCAAAAATTAAATTCTTCATGTGAAGAGTTATGAGGAACATGCTGCCAACAGCAAAGACTTTGTAATCCAGGAAAGTCATCCCAAATTCAATCTGTAGTAGGCGTAAAACTAAAAGGGAAGACCCAATGAATGCCTTTATCCCTTGTAAGGTAGCTAAAAGGGTGAGGGAAATCTCAGATTTTGCTGGGATTGTCAAGGGAGTTCAAGAAGCTGATCTGAGTGGTCTGATGTGTTCTCTTTCATCTAGTCTACATGAGCAGGAGCTGACAAAGTGTGTGGCTATTATGTGGGCAATATAGAAGTTCAGGAATCTTTTTCTTGTGGAAAGCAAACAGGAAGACCCCACGAGAACAATTGCTATTGCAAAAGCTGTTACGGACTCTAATTGGCCACAAAAATGTGGTGCTTCTCCGAGGAGCACCAATGAGGAAATTCAGGAAACCAATGAATGGGAACCCCCTCCTTTAGGATGGATGAAGCTAAATGTAGATGCAGCCGTCAGGAAAGAGAAGCAGAAGATTGGCATTGGGGCTGTCTTCAGGGAAGATAAACGTTCAGTGGTGGAAATGGCAACAATATGCAAAGATAGTATAGGGGATGTGGAAACAACCGAAGCTGAGGCAATCTCTTTTAGCCTCAAACTGGCAGCTGCAAAAAGATTACTTCCCTTTAGTTCTAGAGTCTGATGCTGAGAATGTTATATATATTTGATTAAGGGTGACATCCAATCTTTTAAGGAGATTTCTTAAGTAATCCAGAATGTCCACGAGTCTCTTAGAGCAAACTCTCACATTATAATCAAGTTTGTACCCAGTGTTAAGAATCATCTAGCTCACAATTTGGCCAAAGAGGCCTTCTGTTATCCTTCAATCATGTACTGGCAGGAGTCATTCCCATTTTCGGTTTAAAAGTAATGGAATCCAGTTTATTTTTTTTCAAAGAAAATATGAATTGGACTTTATATTTTTGTATGAGTTGGGCCAACACAATACAATTTACACATTTAGTTTTAAGTTATTTTGTCATATTAAATTTAATAATTTGCTTTAAATACAATTATGTACACACACGCCCAGAGTGTTGTGAATAAATGGATTTACCGCCACCAGATTTCATCATAAGCTTTTGCTTTACTTATGAATTCAATTTAATTTTCCTTCTCCAACATTAAAGTTTGGAAGACAAGCTAGATTTGTCTTTAACAGTATATTTGGTTTGTGTGATTAGCTTGGGATTGGATAATTTTTTTTGTTCCATTTCAAGTCAATTTCATATTTGATTTGGAAAAATAAGTGGAAATAAATGGTGTAGGGTTATTTGGGACCCACAACTTATCCCAAAAAATAAGGAATAGTACCCGATGAAAAATATGGGATAAGCTATTCACTAATAAATGAATTCAAATATTTTGTTAAAAAAAATATTCAAATTTAATAAATTTAGATTAATTAATTATTTTTAAAGCACTGAATAAAATTTAAAATATTATAATTCATAAAAGAAAAAAATAAAAAATAATACAAATTAAAAGAACAACAAAATAAAATTTATAAATAAAATCAAATATTCATAATTAATAATTAAAAAAATAATATTAGAAAGTAAATATAATATTTTAAAATTTATTATTATAAATCAAAATTATTTAAATAATTAATAATTAATTTAGAAAATAAATATTTAATTTTTTTTTCCATTTTCATTCATGTAGAAAATTAATGATTAAATATTTATTTACATAATTAATAATAATTTTTATAATAAAATTATATATATTATCTAATCTAATCCTATAATACACTAAACAAAATATAATTTTTTAATCCAATTATGTCAATGTATCTAATCTTAACAAATTTAAATTAATCTAACATGTTCTATTGACATACCAAATCAACCTTAAATATATTGAAACTTTTGCAAGTTTGCTATTAGGAGAAGGCAAAATTCAGATTCCGTTAAGTTTTTTTTATTTTTTTATAAAAAAATTTAATTTATTTTAAATATATGTTTTTTATAAACTGAACCAATTGAATAAAAATTAAACTGATTGATTCTAAATAAATAAAATTAAATTTTACACTAAATCGAACCAAATTAATTTTTTTAAAATTTTTTGTCAATTTAATTTTCAAAAAAACCAATCTTAAATGAATATGGTCCTTGGCCTCGGCTTCCCAAAAACAGGACCATCCCGTGGCCGAGAAAAGAAACGAAAAGTAAATGAAAATTTCACTTCAAAATTCATAAAAGTCCCTATACTTGGCCTTAATTACTATATTTTTTAAATGTACAACACAGAAGAGAAGAGGGTAATACAAACAAAAATGTAAATTATGATGTAATTTGGTCTACAAAATGTAAAACTAGTGTTAAAATATTAATTAGAAAGATTGAGCTCCATTTGGACACCTTTAGAATAATTCATTGTTAACCACTCAGTCAAACAAATCTATTATTAGCAACCGAACTAAAATATCACGTAATACCTTAGATTTCATCAAAATAATGCTGACATGGCAAATGCCGAACCAGACATAACGGGCAACGATAACGACCTTCAAATTCAAACAAGAACCCCGTGTTATCGAACCTCGGTGGCTCCCGCGGTCACTCACGTTGACCCGCCGGGCGACGTTACCTAAAAAACTAAAAGAAATAGAAGGATTCCCGGAATTGATTGACAGGTTCCCCGCATGAAAACGCAAATGTAGATGTCGTTTTTACATATTTGAATATGGAGTTAATCGAGGAAGAAGGTACTTTCTTCGCGCCATTTTTTTTTAATATTTTCCTTGCTTGTTGCAATTTAATGCTTTGATCAATTGCTAAGAATTTTTATATGTAAATCAGATATAAACTCTTCGAATTTTTGGCAATTTTCAAATGCAATTTTTAGGTGCAAGATATGTGTACATTCCATATTTTTTTTCTTTTTACTGAATTATCATGCACCTTTAAATTTTTTTCTTTCAATATTTTAGTTTTTGAAAATTATATTCAGATAACGAATCAAATGCATTTTCATATATGAAGTTCGTGGATTTGTAATATTTTAAAATTAAAGAATATGAAAATGTAGATCCTTGAATATCATTTTCATTGCTAAGATGTAATCTTAGCCTTTGAATTATGTAAAAGTGTTTAGTCTATGAATGTTTAAAATTATTTTGATAATGATAAACATGTTGGATGAAATTCAAAGAAAAAGAGAGGGATCTGGAGCAGGGGCTAAGCCCATCAGTTGTTCACAACTTTGCATCAGCTTCAAATTCTCCTACCGCATCAGCAGCAAGACCATCTCTTGTCCTGTCAAAATCTAGCCAAAGCCTGCTAGGTTCCAATTCGAGCAAGTCCCTTGCTGCATCGAATTCTGGCAAAGCTCTGCTGTTATCGAGTTCAAATAAGTCCCTAATATCCAATTCTGGCAAGCGATTAGAATTGGCTGGAACGAAAAAGTATGTGAGGCAGGTCACAGGTCGACACAATGACACTGAGTTGCATTTGGCTGCACAGCGTGGAGATAAGGCAGCTGTTAAGGAAATCGTGGGTGAAATTGATGCCCAAATGATGGGGACGGCTAGTGGTGCGGATTTTGATGCTGAGGTGAGTTTTTTCTTTAGTCTTTTTTTGATGCTCGAGGCAATCTGATAGTTCATGCATGGATATCCATAGAGTTGTTAAGAGATTGATCTATGTTTTTATCATTTCATTTTCTAGAGATGTTTTTATATGTTAGTAAATATGTTAATTAGGTGGCAGAGATTAGGGCGGCTGTGGTGGAGGAGGTGAACGAGTTAGGAGAGACAGCATTGTTTATTGCAGCCAAGAATGGGCACTTGGATGTGGTGAAGGAATTATTGCAGTACATGACTAAGGAAGGTATTTCGTCCAAGAGCAATTCTGGGTTAGACCCTTTGCATATTGCTGCCAGTCAAGGTTATCAAGGTAATGTTTTGATTCAAAATTTAAAAATAATCGGGAATTGCATCTCTTAGATGGACACTGCTAGTTCATGTTTCAAATACAACCATGCTAGGTGTTTTCTGCTTCACTGTTTTTGTTAGAAATAAATGCACGTGGATACTTGCATATGATCTGGTTGCTTGCACTTATGTTCTGAAGCAGAAAGTATTTACTTCTAATCTTGGGAAGTTAAAAAATAATGACCTTTATGCAGATATCGTCCAAGAGCTTTTAGATCATGATCCAGAGCTAATCAAGACATTAGGCCAATCAAAAGCAACCCCACTTATAACTGCAGCAACTAAGGGACATGTAGCGGTAGTTAATGTATTGCTTTCTAAAGATCCTAGCTTGCTAGATATACCTAAATCCAATGGGAAGAATGCATTACATTTGGCTGCCAGGCAGGGGCACGTTGAAGTTGTAAAAAGTTTAATTGACAAGGATCCGCAACTGGCAAGACGTACTGATAAGAAAGGACAGACTGCATTGCATATGGCTGTAAAAGGAGTTAGCTGTCAAGTGGTCAGGTTGCTTCTTGCAGCTTATTCAGGGATTGCCTTGCTCCCGGACAAGTTTGGTAATATAGCATTACATGTAGCAACCAGGAAAAAGCGGACAGAGGTATTAATTTTCTTCAGCTGAACTATTTGTGTTTGGTTAGATTCCTTATTTAAAAATGGGATTAGTTTTTACATTATTTGAGCTTGGACTGAGACAGCTTTGTCAAAGAATGCTAGGAGAATTGAGTTTGGTTATTAACACTTGCTCAGTTTGAAGTCTACTTCTTGAAGTGTGTGCAGCGTGATTTTATATTTACCTAGTTGTACAGGGTTAGATTTTTGGATGCATTATTTATAATCTTAAGCCTTCAGTTTATGTTACCATTTGTTGGATCGACATGCATATTGCATATGTTCAATTACTAAACTGTGAATGTTTTGTTTCGTTCTGGACCCTACTTAGCCCTGAGCTTATCTTGTCAGATATGCTGAACTTGTCTTTCCTCCACCTGGCTCACCCTCAAGAGATTTGAGCTTGCAGTTATGAAACAATGATTTGTGAATTTGACTAGATGATTCAGAATTCAGTTGAATGTTCATTGTTTCCTAGTCCTATCAGATCATAAATTGGTGGTTTTATGGTCTGTCTCAGTACTTTTATGTTATTAATTGAACAAATCTAAAATGGTTATATCACATGGTTATAATTCCTAGGCAATTACTTAATGTAGTTACCATTCTTTGCATTTGAATTTTAAGTCCCGTTCGCCAGAAAATTCAGGTGCATTGGACCTCATTTAGTCTTTAAGGGAAGTTAAGATGTGGAACATTTTTTAAACATTGCAGATAGTGAATGAATTGCTAGTGCTTCCTGACATTGATGTGAACACACTAACAAGGGACCAAAAGACAGCCCTTGACATAGCTGAAGGACTCCCATTTTCTGAAGAAACGTACGAGTTAAAGGAGTGTTTGCAAGGTTATGGTGTACTTAGAGCACATGAACTTAACCAGCCAAGGGATGAACTTCGGAGAACTGTGAAGGAAATCAAGAAAAATGTCCATACACAGCTTGAACAAACCCGGAAAACCAACAGGAATGTGCAGGATATTGCCAAGCATCTTCGTAATCTCCACAAATTTGGACTTTATAATGCAACTAACTCAGTGACAGTAGTAGCTGTGCTATTCGCAACAGTTGCGTTCGCATCTCTCTTCACGCTTCCTGGTGGTGATGGTGATGATGGATCATCTGTGGTGGCAAGCACTGTCCCGTTCAAGGTCTACTACGTCAGTAATACCCTGGCTCTCTTCTTCTCATTGGCTGTTGTGTTGGTGCAAATCACAATTGTGAGGGGAGAATTAAAGTCAGAGAGACGGGTGACGCAGGTGATCAATAAGCTCTTATGGTTAGCCTCTATTTGCACTTCTCTGACATTTACTTCTTCAGCATATATAGTGGTCGGTAGGCAAAGCAGATGGGCTGCAATTTTTATTACAATTATAGGAGGAGTAACAATGGCCGGAGTTCTTAGCTTTTTGACTTACTATGCTGTGATATCCAAACGTATACGGGTAATGAAGAAGAGAGAGAAGTCATTAAGGAAAGGACGAGGTGCACTTACATTAGATCATGACTCAGATTTTAAATCAATTTATGTCATTTGATCTTTCAGTATTGGGAAACTGGCATTTGGTGCTTCTTGTCTGGCTATTAATATGAAGACGACAATGAATGCAGAAAAATGGGAAGCTCGTGTTATAGGAGGTATCTAAGCTGTAAATACAAGATCTCCAGATAGCCACAGTGCTGCATATTCAGGAGCATTGCTTCGAGTAATCGGATTTTCTCTTTTTGTTTTTAGGATTTTGAGAATGAACATGTAATTTGGAGCACGAAGACCTGATCTTCGTTGACAAGAGATGAAAATCTCACGTGGCTATTGTATGTTATAAATAAAACTATCAGCATTTGTGATCAATTTTGGTCTCATTAAGAGATATATGCTATCTAAAATATAGTATAACTTATAAAATGTTTATTAGTGACTAGAACTGTAAGCGTGAATTTACTCTAATTTGTTTTTGACTCGAAATTATGAGCCTGGATTTTAGGAAATGTTGGCACTGACTCTAATTTTTGGGCTATTATACTTTTTAACCATAAATTAATACTCTAATTTTTATTAATCAAAATTAGGATAAATTGATACAATTATCTTTGTTTATAAAATATAATCAGAACATTTGAACCCAAATGTATCAAAATTGAGATTCTAAAATAAATCTCAAAATACACACTTTAACGCATCTGAATTTAAATTAAGTAGATTTTAATTTTTTAATTAAAAAAGGTATGGTTATTAGAGTTATGCAATGCAAATTGTTATATATATATATATATATATATAAACTTAAATTTGACTAAATTTGAGTTATAAATATAGTTTAAAGTTTTTGTGTTTATTTTGTAAATGTATGACCATCGAAATAAAGACGCAGTATAATGTGATAAAGTAAGAAGAAATAGAATGAATTAAAAAGAAAAAAAAACTAGAAATTAGGTTTCTTGTAAACGCGTAATGAATTGTGACGCAATTGCGTGAAACATGTGCAAAGATGCAAATTTGATGTAGTGCACTTAGTGTACACGAATGTTGTCCACACGTCAATCTCGCATGCGATTGGTGCGTGGACTAGCTTCATGCAAGCCAAGTGAAGCTATTTTTGCTCAGTTTCACATATTTTTTTTAAATATTATATTTATTAATCTAAATAATTTTTTTATCATATTTTTTTTTAATTATACAGTACTATAGAGTATAAGTCACATTATATGTTTTGGAGGAATGTGAAAAAAATCCGATAACTGTGATGAGATATATATTGGGTACAAAATTTGAGTAATTCAATTTTGAAAGATATAAAATATGAAGGGCTTTTGAATGTTGTGTCATACAGTTAGAGTTGACAATATAAAGTATTTCTAAAATGTTTTATTGATATAATGAAATTTAAGTTTAAACTAATTGAGATTGATAATTATATGATGTTCGGTTATTTATGGGGATCAATAAAAGATTGTTATGTTCTCTATGTGTAACAAGAAATCTTAGAGCTCTCGTTTGTGAAGAGGATGCATAAGCGCCCGTTAATAACTAAACCTATAATAATCACTTTATGTCAGTAATCGGTAACAATTAAGTGAGTAGCATAACTCCAACAATACTAATTGTTGTACTTCCCACGGATATTATGATTGATTATCATTATTCTCCTATAATGTTCAACGAATACTTAACTTATATTTATTATGATAGTTAGATAGATGAGGATGTCAATAGTAATGGAAATGCTGATAATTTAGCAGAAGTTGATAGATTTGATGATGTATAGGAAGGTGGATAATGTTATGTTTTTAATAGTTCTCTTAATAAGGCACATGGTTGCGTATGATTTGCATAGAAGAGAAGATGAAGTTGAAGCAAAAAAAAAACCTTTTTTAAATTCTTCCTCCAATACCACTTTCGGACTTAGCTATATAAGATAAGGTATCGTGTTTGAAATTAGAAATGTGTAATTATAGTTTGTCTAATAAATAAATTCTTGATGTATTAGCATTATATGTCTAAAAAATAAATCACAAACTTTGCAAATATGAGCTCATTAATGTATGCTCAATACATATATATATGAATAAACTTCATTAATAAAAAAAATTATTATACACGCTTAAGGACACAAAATAATATAAAATATTTAACAATCTCTCACTTGCCTTAAAATATGTTAAGCATCTGTCGAACCATCATATCATTCATATGAGATTTAAAATTCATTGATGACAATGACTTGGTAAATGGATTCGTTAAATTATTGTTAATACAATCTTAAATACTATGACCTCACTTTTTTTCACACATTCCCTTATTAAATGATATTTTTTCTCAATATGTTTTTCTTTTTTGTGGTATTTCGGTTCTTTGAACTGTACTACAATTCTGCTATTATCACAATGAATAACAATAGGCATTTTAGCATTAGCTATACTATTAAAGATTGTAAGTGTACTGTGCGTAGGGTGAATATGTACATTTTAATTTTAATTTTACATATCTTACATGTAAAATATATGCTGCAGAATATAAAATACATATCTCATTATATTAATGAGATAAAAGGGAGCTCACCTTTAAAACATGCTTTAAACAATTTCAATCCAAGACATGGTGAAATTCCTCGAGCTAAAATGGTAACCTCTTTTCTCAGCAAAAATTTGTTACTTATAAAATATATGCTGTAAAATATAAAATACATATCTCATTATATTAATGAAGATTGTAAGTATACTGTGCATAGAGTGAATATGTACATTTTAATTTTAATTTTACACGTCTTACATGTAAAATATATGTTGCGGAATATAAAATACATATCTCATTATATTAATGAGATAAAGGGGAGCTCACCCTTAAAGCGCGCTTTAAATAATTCTAGTCTAAGACATGGTGAAATTCCTCAAGCTAGAATGATAACCTCTTTTCTCAATAAAAATTTGTTACTTGAAGCAACTTTTGCTTCCAAATTTCTCGGCCAATACTAACTATTAGTGTATGTTTATAACTTATTTCGTATCATCAATTCACCTACATTTTAATTTAAAGAAATAGCCCTTATTTATAGCATTTATTGTTGCTCATATAACCAATAAAATTCTAATTAGTGGTCAAATTTTACAAGCCTAACAAAGTATTCATCTTTGCCACTTCATGTTAAAGGCTTAGTGGCATGGTGCTTGTAAGCTAGCCAAATTGATGAAAAGGTTGGTGGCAATATTTGCTTTTCAAAGTTAATAATTGAAAGCCGTCATATTTTTAAAGTTTAAACACGACAAAGCTTGGCAAATGCATTTGTGAATTAATGGCTTGCTTGGCTGAATATAAACATAATAAGTGGCCAATTGTATTCATCAATCATCATATTTAATGCCATCACATGTTTTCAAATTAAGCATAATAATTTCAAATGATTTTGGTGAGTTTGCTTGCATTTTGAAATGGTGGCTTTAGATGGTAAGTCCTTACTTGTCACTTGTCATCATTCTATTAGGCTTAATACTTTTTGTAAATTTTTTGAGAGACTTAAAAATAATTTTTACATTTTGAGATTTTTTCAGATCAAATCATTCAATTTGGTACGCTACCCCAATACTCAACAAGTACACTTTATATTATGAGACTCTCTAAGTTTATACTCATTTGTCTTATAGAACTCTTTTGTAAGTCCATAAATGATGCCCCACACGCACGTTATAAAAATTACAAAACGGAGCGCTGAACTATACAAGTTAATGTTAATACATATTCGTATAATTCTTCCGTCATTTATATCCTAGAAGAGCGGAGACATAGATCATCACCGTCAAGTCTTCATATGCTCAACCCTAAACTTATCTCCAAATTCATATTTCAAAAAATAATATCTGTAAATACTTTTGCAATATTATTTAACTCACAGAAAACTTTTTCCCGTGTTTATTGCTTATAGCCATAAAACTTTTTGAAATACAATCTTGGAGCATTATGATATATAACTCACTCATATGAGCTGATGGATCCCATATCTATACACACTAGACTCTATGAGCACTAGACCATACTTAGCGACACCCAACAGTTAGACTATAAAAGGCCTCTGACATGTATGGAACCTAGGTATGATAGATCACTCATAAGCCCACTGTGGTGGTCAGGTCAATGGGCCACAAATACTACTCAACTCAAGATAATCCTCTATTGACGGCTTTATGGGATGTCTATTGGATATCCTCATTGAGTTTATTCAGTACCCAGTCCTCATTGAATACTCGTATGTCTATACGAGTTTCCACTAAACTCGTGATTTGCTAAAACTAACCATCTGGACTATCTAGATATAGACATATACTAATCTATATATAATAAGGTCTTCACCATAGACTCGCATCAATGAGAACATATTTGCACAATAATATTTTCTAACACTATTTGTAATTTCTTGTAATTATGTTATTATTAATATATTTTCAGGTTTTTATCCCATTTCAGATAAGGCTCTAACTTTTTAAATTTCACTGACTCTTATAACCTGTTAACTCTTAACAGTATTAACTCTCAGCATTGCTAATTCTTAACTCTAATCTAATCTCTTTTATACTAAATTTAAATTCTTTTAAATTATACAATTTTTAAAATGTTACAAGCATCTTATTATATATAATTAAATATTAACGATTTTATTCAAAATATTTAATATATAACTAAAAATAATTAATATAAATAAAATATTGAACTGATACTTACTTAAGTACTATTTCCAACAAAGATATACTTAATGCAACACGAGGTTGTATGTTTCAACATTTTCTTGTAAATTTTTTAATATAATATCTAATATGCTGTAAATTTGATTCTCAAATAAGAAAACATGCATTCAATCTAAAACCAGGTTAAGTATTAATAGTTCAAATTGACTTTATAGTAATAAGATCAACTTATTCATGCAGTTATACAATCTTTGAATAAGAATTCATTTTTTAAAAGATCTTGACTTTTGTCTTTGACATAAGTGTGTTTCTTTCTAATCTAAAGCATGCGAATCCAAATGAACAAGGCTAGAAAAATACATATTTCGTATGTTGCTAGGGTTATTAACATTATCACCCCCCTTGAGACTTACATAAATTACACTTTGATGGCTTTTTAGTCTTAATTATATTATCATCCTCTCTATTTAATTTGTAAATATCCCGTGTTTATAGTTTTTTGTCATTTAAAAATTAAAACATTCTTAAAATGGTGAGGATATTTTTATCCTTCAAATTAGTTGTAGGGGGTTGACAGTGTAATAAAGATCAAAGTTGTTATCAAAGTATAATTTGTGTAAACCTCAAGGGATTGACAGTGTTAATATCCCTGTGTTGTTGGGTTCTAACCTGGCAGCTTCTAGTATCTGTATCTTCTGACTTTCGTATCTATAAGTAATGATGAACAGTATATCTACCATTGATTTGGCATATTGATCAGTATTTTCTGCCAATTTTCTCCATTATTTTCAGAGTAACCAAACGGCGTCTTTACCATGCTACGAGGACAAGCCCAGCACGTTTATCCAGCTTCTCCAATGTGAAACAAATAAAATTCAAAGAATCACATGCTGCCACTAAACGTTAAGCCCAAGTGCGTTTCGACATGTAAGGATGACGAAGTGGCGGCCTTGACCCAAGGTCAACCGCCCACTTCAGAAAGCTACATGATTATTTAAAAAAATTTAATTAAGATTCATAATAAAAAAAATGGTACAAATTCACATTTTTATTTTTATTTTTTCTAATGTTTCCTTTAAGATCAAAACACTTTTTAATCTTTACCAGAAAAAAACACTTTTTAATAATTAAATTTTTTTTTATATTTTATAACCCTAATAATATAAGAGATTTAATATATACACATTTTTTTAGCATAGAAAAGGTCGCTATTTTTTTTTTAAATTTTAAATGTAATATTATAAAAAAAATCTGTAATATTTTTTTTTTTATATATTATAAAAAAAATCTGTAATGCTAGAAAGTCTAGGCATGTGCCGACGGAGGAGAAGTCACAAAACCGTTGGATATAGGCATTTGTATGGTGGCGGAGACGATAGACTTTCTAGCCGCCAGGAGTGCGGCGGCGAGGGGGCGCAAACTAGTGCTTCAGCCTTGCGTGATAGCCTAGGCGACAACGTGGATTCTCATCCAAGACGCTGACGAAGGCCACCGGAGAGATAGGAGAGAGAGACAAGCAATAATAGAAGCAAATGAACTATAAAAAAAACAGAAAACAATAAACAAGTTATTGAAATGATAAAACCTAAGTTAATTGTGGAGGAAAGTCGCTGGAGATGAGATAGGAGCCTTCTCTCCAACAAGAACTTGGTCTGGGATGAGTAGCGACTTTTTTAGAGTTGAGAGCTTTTAGGATAAAAGCAAAAATTTTAAAGTTTAAAGTTTTTATTGTTAAATTCTTAACTAAATGGCCTTTACTTAAGTACAAGAATAAACATATCCTTGCAACTATAATGTCGAGTGCATATATAATATTTTATTAAACTTTGAAGACTTTGCGAAAATCCCTCTCTCCCTCACAAAACACTCTCTCATAAATAAATTCTAACCTTAGATGTCACTTTCTCCTCCCTAATCTCTAGCGAACAAAGGAATTTTCAGTCCTCTTTTCAGTAGACATACAATCCCCTATTCCATTTTCTTTTTGTTTTTTTTTTCTTGTTTCTCGTCTTTTTTCTTATTATTTTTCTTTTCCTCTTCTTTTTGCCATCATCGAATTATGCCTTGCCAACACCTTCTCTATTGAATCTGCCCTCCATTAGCCCAGCTCTATCTCTATATTTTCTCATCTCCATCAGAATCTAATTATCATCGCCGCCATCTCTACAAGAATATGATCATCATCAAAATTGGTTGGCACCGCCGCGAAGGTTTTGGACCTCCTTCACCTCCATGCTCTCCTCCACTACTGCCTTAAGCCAACAACTTCATTGCCCCCGTGCAAATATTTAAAGCATTAAAATGTAAACATAAAAAATAATAAAATAATTAAATAGACATTAAATGTATGATATATTAAGATGTAATTTTTGAGAGTATTTTTATTTTTAAATGAATAATAAAACCATTAAAATTTATTTTAAGAGTGTTTTAATTATTTTTATATTTTTTAAATTAAATCTCTTATGAGATATAAAAATATTAAAAAAAATTTATAAAAATTATAACAATTTAAAAAATACTTCGAAGTCTATAATAAAAAATATTAAGAGATCTTACAAGATTATAATGATATAAGAGATATTTAATAATTTAATTAATAAAAAAATTAGATCATAAAACTTTTTCTATGCTAAAAAAATTAGATCATAAAACGAGCTATATTAATCAAATCATATATATTTATTTTTTGTGATTTATTTTTTTTATTTTTATTAATATATTAATTTTATATATTTTTAAATTAAACTTACGCATAAAACTTTTTAAACTACTAAATATCAAATCATAATAATATTAGTACACATAAAATTATATTAAAAATATCACAACTATAATTAATTAATGTCTAACTAATATCAAATTGGAGACTATAACTTAATCCCTTCAACAAAATATTTTCTAAAGAATTTTCAACGCACCTCTCATTATAAACGGTGCAATTTCATCCGATGAGAACTAACAGCCTCTTTCCTAATTCCAAAATTAAGAAAAGAAAAACCTTTTTTCATATCATCGTCATTAATCATCTTTCTCATTACTCCTCTTCACATTGATTTTTGAAGGAGAAATGTTTGTGCGTGAAAAAGTTAAAGCAGTGTTTTTTTTTTCCTCTCTGATTCTCGCTATTATTGAAGGACCAATTGCCTGATATTTTATTTTATGAAAATTACAGTTTCTGAACTTAAATCCGATTTTTTAATTATCGACTTCCCAGTTGTTATTATAGTTTAAAATCCAGCGTAAGATTCAATGCTTTCGTTCGTTTTCATCCAACTACTCCCCCAGAAGTTGAAATGCAGAGCTCAACAGGCAACAGCAGTGTCATTTTCATCATCACTGTAAAGGCCCCAGCTGAGGAGTGAAAGAGTTGATTGGGGGAGGGAAGTTGAAAAGTCAATAAAAAGAGTTTGAAATTCATACTCTCCACTACACGTGGACGTGGGAATGCGTATAGCTCGTTCTCCTGCTCACCAACACCACGTGTAGGGGCTTCAACGTAAAAGCCAGGAACAGAACCGCAAATTTTCTTGTTTGTTGCAATTCACTACAGACAAAGCCCACTTGCAACCAACAAAAGCTGGCTTTGTACATTTGCATTGAGCTCCACTGATTGTCTAAGAGTTTTTCACACTTCACGCGTTTTATGGGAGAACCTCTCTTTGCTTCTTCCTGGGCTTCTAGAACACAGAGATATAGAAGAAAAAAAGCTCTGATTTTCAAAGCCAAGGTCAGTTATCAATCAGTATTTATTTAACTTACTGTTGAATTTTTGGTTTTTGACCTTTCAAGAGAGTGGAATTTCAAGCACAGATTTTCAAAGCCAAGGTCAGTAATTAATCATTTGCTTAATGTTGAATTTTTTGTTTTTGACCTTTTATGAGTGTGGAATTTCAAGCACCCCTATGCATAAAGATTTCAACCTTGGTTCAATTTTTTCAAGATTTACTGCTCTTATCGTTTTGTTTGCTTATATTATTGTCTATTGATTGTTGAGAATGGTTATCATTGATGAATGGGATATTTTTTAATAATGATGATTGATGGAAAGACAAGTGGCAATTAATTACTATACTAACTTCGGTTGCAGAACATGTCAAAGGTATGATTTTTTGTTTCAAGGAATCAAACTCCCGGGGTTCCCACGTGCATCATCTTATCTTATATCAATTTAGAAATTGCGTTTTGGTCTGCCATGGATACTGTTTGATCTTGGACTCTCGTGAATAATTGATGTTCTGATATTTCACCAAAAAGAGCCAAAAATAACAAAAAGGGAAAAGAAATTGGGAATTGGTTTCAATGGAAGTTCCTACGGCGCAGCAAAGCTGGAAGAAGATGGCAAAACGGCTGACGGCGAAACGGGACGACACTCCGTTGCAGTCTTTGTTGAGAGCAGGGAGTTTAGAATTGGTTTTGGAAATGATTTCAAGTAGTGGGGATTCAGAGTTGAGAGACATGTTGTCTAAGAAGAATCAATCTGGTGAAACAGCTCTGTATGTTGCTGCTGAGTATGGTTATGCTCATCTGGTGAAGGAAATGATAAAGTATCTTGATAGTGGTTTGGCTGGTATAAAAGCAAAAAATGGCTATGATTCATTCCTCATCGCTGCTAAGCAAGGGAACTTGGGCAAGTATTTCTGTTTTCATTTAAACTTGTTCTGAAAATTGTAAAGATGTAATATCCAAGATTTTGTTGTTATATATCTGATGTTATTCATGTGATTGAATGTTATTCATCCTATGTTATCAATTAGTTATGTCTTCAGCATGAAACTTTACCTTGTCAGAGAAAACATATTGTGAATGCTAGCATCCCTGTTTGCTACTTTCTTTTTTTTTTTATTTTGTGCCTAGCATTATGTTTAGTTTATGGCAAGTGATTCTTGGAGTCGACCTATTCTAAAAGTTGTTTCTGTACTATGTTGTAGAGGTATTAAAGGTCCTCATGGAGGCAATTCCTGAGCTTTCAATGACTTGTGATTCCTCTAACACCACTGCTTTACATACTGCTGCCTCACAAGGCCACATTGAAGTAGTGAACTTCCTCTTGGAGAAAGGTAGCAGTGTAGCCACTATTGCTAAACGCAATGGAAAAACTGCTCTGCATTCTGCTGCAAGGAATGGGCATCTGGAAGTTGTGAAAGCCATTTTGATTAAAGAACCTGGAATTGCTACCAGGAACGACCAGAAGGGTCAGACTGCTCTCCATATGGCAGTTAAAGGACTGAATGTTGAACTGGTGGATGAGATCATGAAGTCGGATCTGTCTTTAATAAACATGGTTGATACCAAGGGCAATACTGCATTGCATATAGCAACCCGTAAGGGTCGAGCTCAGGTAATTAAATTCATTTCTTTTAAAACGAGTCATTCTTGTTTTCATCCTCCACTGTCAAATATTGAATGTATGGTATTGTTTTCTGTGTTCAATCTTTAATTAGAAATTGGGAATCATCACATCTCGTAGTTTCTTGTCCTGAGTAGTATATTTAATTGAGAATGATGAATCAGATTAGAGAAATGTTAATTTTTAATTGTGGGTTAATAGCTAAGTAGTTGCTTTCTGAGCTATAAGTTCAAGTTATGCTTCTATGTTAGCCTTTAAGGGGTTGGTTGTAAAATTGGAGTTCCATCTATATGGATCCCAATACCTTCTTTCGTTGTAATTAAAAAAGGAAAACACAAATAACATAATAGGAAAGCTCTTTCCACTTTTTCATATCACGAAGAGAAGAGACTTAGTACTTTGAGTTTCAAAAGGAAAGACAAATTGCCTAACTACCACGGTTTCTGAGTAGAATAGGAGGTTTAGTTAATCGTACAGGAGAAATCTCATTTATACTTCAATATATCATTTTGAACTAATAAGAGTGTTCGTACTTGAGAGTGTGTGGGATGCTATTATGTGTGCATTTATGGCATTAAATTAAACTCTCACATACAATCCCAACATTCTCTTTTTTCTTTTTCTTTTTTTCTGTTTTTTTGGTTTTGGTGTTGGAAACATAACATAACGTACATGTGCTATTGTACAAAGAATAAGCATAAGTGAAGTATTATAATTGATATATTCACCACTTCATCTCCCCTCTCAATGTCCACTTTTACTGTTCTCCAAAATAATCCCATATATCTTGCTGAAATTGCTGTTTTCTGGTTTGCTTTTATGAACAGTATTCTGAAACCTACATTCGTTGTTACTGAAACAATAATATCAAGCCCTACAATTGAATTAACAAAAGTCTTAGATATGCCTCCTATATGTTCATTTTGCTTTCCTATTTTCCAATATTTGTTCCAAATATGGAGTCTTAGATCTTAAATGTGATTTACTGTGATGCTTAATGCTACTTTCTGTTCAAGTCTATGCATAAATTTCTTGTAGTGCAAGTATAGTAGCTACCATTTTCTGCATCGAACTCTAGTTCCAGCAAAAAATGCATAAAGTTCAATATCAACATGAGCATGAGAAGAATTTATCAAAGTCATGCCAAATTATTCTTTGCACACATTTTGGTAATCTTGAGTTTCCTGCAAGCTGCAATATAATTAGATCATCCTTTGTGTTAGGTTCTGAACTTTGAGTGGAATTTGATGCACATTGATTAATAAATCAATTAATATCACTGATCAAATTTTCTGAAAGAATTTTAATCCCATTATTAGAAGAGCTGAAAGCCACTGAAAATTCACCAATCTTATTCTTGCAGATTGTTCAGAAACTGTTGAGTCACAGTGCTCTTGACAAGGCAGCCATTAACAAATCAGGAGAAACTGCTCTTGACACTGCTGAGAAAACTGGGCGTTCTGAAATTGGAGCTGTCCTACAAGAACATGGAGTCCAGTGTGCCAAATCCATCAAGCCATCAGCAAACCCAGCTCGAGAACTAAAACAGACTGTTAGTGACATAAAACATGAGGTTCATAACCAGCTCGAGCACACACGCCAAACACGAAAACATGTGCAGGGTATAGCTAAGAGGCTCAACAAGATGCATACGGAAGGGCTAAATAATGCAATCACCTCCACCACAGTTGTAGCTGTCCTCATTGCCACTGTTGCATTTGCTGCCATCTTTAATATCCCGGGCCAGTATGCTGATAACCCAGAAAAGCTTCCTCCTAACTTCTCTCTTGGAGAAGCACATATTGCTCCAAAACCACCATTTTTAATCTTCATCATCTTTGACTCCATTGCCCTCTTCATATCGCTGGCTGTTGTGGTAGTTCAAACATCAGTTGTAGTTATAGAGAGAAAGGCAAAAAAGCAAATGATGGCAGTGATTAACAAGCTGTTGTGGTTGGCTTGTGTTATGATTTCAATAGCATTTCTTGCACTGTCGTATCTTGTTGTGGGAAATGATGGTAGGTGGTGGGCTGTTGGAGTAACGGGTATAGGGACCGTGATTATGGTATCAACGATAGGGACAATGTGTTACTGGGTGATTGTCAACCGTATTGAGACTTCCAAATTGCGGAGCATGCGGAGGTCATCAATGAACAGTAGGTCGCAGTCAATGTCTATGTCAGTGATATCAGATTCAGATCTTTTCAACAATGAGATTAAACTCTATGCAGTATAGGAAGTGATATGCCACATATCCATTCCACCTTGTTCATCTCTTTCCATGTATATAAAGCTGTAATAAGCATGAGCATTATGCTTCTGACTGAAGTAATTGGCAGTTTTGCTCTATGTAGCTTACGAAGAATGTTAAAGTAGCAGAGAATGATAATCTTCCAATTAAAGTCTAATTTGTCAGAATATGGTCGATAATTTGGTAATGGTATATGATATCTTTCTCAAGTTCACAGGATTTATTCCCTATTGATATATCTGTGTGCACCAAGCATTTTCATTTTATGCATCATTTTTACACTCCATAATTTGACAATGTGTTATACGTGCCCAATGTTATATAAAGGAAGATTAACACCTTGCTGTAACAGCTACAGTTCCTCAATTTTTTTTAATTATAAAATTTGAAATAATGTTTTTTTTTATGTGTTGGAAATTTGCTTGAAAAATTTCGATCCTTTGAGATAAAAAAATTTTATACTTTAAACATGCATGAATCTGGGCACGGCACGCAACTATTTGTGTGTGTCTAATCCGCTTTTGTCATCAGCTATATTTGTCAGCAGAAATCATTTCTTTTGATAGTGGATACTGCTAGGAGTAGTCAGCATTGGATTACAAAGCACTGCCACCCAAAACATTTTCTGGGGGGCCACCTGTGGCTTTCCGCATTGCTGAAGATAAAACATCTGTTTTTGTTGAGGGCCGGAGATTTCACAAACTGATGAGATCATTGTGATAAAAAGCTGCGTGTGTGGGGTGGTTCTGGAAGATCGTGAAATAAGTAAAATTTTATTAGTGGCAGTGATTTTGCTTTGACCAAGTAGATTGTATAAAGATATGGTCTAAATTTGAACGGGTTCCAGTTTTTTTACCTTCGTATGTTTAGAAGTAAGGTAAATTTTAGAAGAGCTTTTAGAGCCTAATAGATTTGATGTTGCAAATTGTTTTCAGCTGTTTTAAGTACAAAAGATTCTTATGAATAAACTTATTCTTAAACTACGAGAGAGAGATGCGGGAGCAAGTTTTGTACAATAAATAATGAAAAAACACAATGTGTTAAAAGTAAAGAGAGACTATTCGTTGGCAATGTAGACTGATTTGAAGTGTTTTGTATATGAGACAAGTCTAAATTTCATTCTGTGTTTCCTAACTTTGAAGTTTAGAGAGGACTCGCCACTTGAACTTTTATATGTATGAATTTCATTCTGTCTTTATGTAGATGTTGAACTTTGGGATAGAAGCAGAGTTATTATTCTAATAAGTTTTTTTTGTTGAAAAATGGAAAAGGCAACAATGAGTGACGTTTTCCATGGTCGTCAACAGAAATCTACAGCAGAATATAGTTTGTATTTCTAAGGTTTCAAGGTCATAGGTTGAGATGAATGGCTAATGCGTAATCAAAATGATGTATATGATATATAGTGGTAAGATTTTGTGTTAGGTCAAGATTATTTATTGAATAAGTTTTAATCCCATTAAAAAGGATAAATGAATTGAAATTTTTTCACAAATAACTCATTTTATTTATCAATATTCTATTTTACTCTCAATTGAAAGTATTTTATAGCTAAAAAAGAGAAAACCGTACAATTTTACTTCCAATATAAAATTTTCCTCTCCAATGAACTTAAAAGTCTCTCCCAAAAATAATCCCAAATTAATATTTCGTAAACAATTAATTTTAAATATTATATTGTATACATCGGTGTACAAGAACAATGGTGCTTGAACATAAATTTGAAAAATAGTCGATAAATTTAAACTTTTTTAATATTTTGATGTAATTTGTAGTTTGTAGAAAAAAAAAGTTAAAATAGTTAGATTATAAGTAAAATAAGTGAATATGGATAGATTGTATTGTGAATGGATTACAATTAGGTGAAAATAGAAAAAAAAATCTAGACAAAAATTGGATGAACACAATTTGCTATCACAAGGGAAGATTCGCACACGTTTTCTGCCCATGCGAAATACATGCGTTGCGAAGAGCCCATTGGCCGCGTTGTGCGCCCAATCATATTAAATAGATAATTTTTATTTTTCATAAAAAGTTTATTAATTTAATTCTCAATTAAAGTAATTAATTAACTAATATATTTATTTAATTAGTTTTTATTATTTAAAATAATATATTTGTATTCAATTTAATTAATTAATTTAAAATTAATTTTTAATTATTTTAATTAAGGCACTGGGCTATCGAATTCTAGAACTGCACAATTTAATATTTATAATTAATTTTATCATACTCGACATTTTTTAAGTAGTAAACGTATTAAAGTATCAAATTAATAGTAACAAAATACAAAATATATGACCAATACGATATGATTTATAATAGAGTATCAAAATGACAATACAAGTAACATAAAATAATACTTAAAATACACATTGCATGCTACTTACAAATACAAAATTTAAGCGTATTAAAATGACAAATATAAGTAACATACCATATCAATTGCTATGTAATCCAATAAGATATCAACAAGTTTGGCAGTTATATTTAAGCTTCTTACAGTGACTGCATACATTCTTCATCAGTTCTTCACCTTGCCATGGAATTTGATTCTTCTGACGTCTTATTAATTGATGGTGTGTTATAAGAGGTTGAATGTCAGCATCTATCAACTCTTCTATAATAATCCAATATAATGGGTGGCTAACCGAATTGATTAGCTCTCCTTATGTACAAAATAAACACTCAATCATGTAACAGGGCAAATAAAGACATTGATATTATAACTTGGTTTGTTTACATACTACAATAGCATTAGCATAAGATAGTTGTTGAAAATTAAACCTCCAACAACTGCATGACTTCATCAAGATGTCTACTATTCCATTTCTATTTCCATTATTCATGACAAAATAAGAATGATTTATCAGGTGAACTATCACGTGGGTAGACTTATCATTGTACTTTCAAAACATTGCGATAGGCCTGATTCATGAGAATGTTTGTTATACATTTTATAGCCTTCGATTTTTGAAGAAATTAATTTTGCATTAATTCCTGAATCTACTCAACCAAGGTAGTCACAGAAAGCTCACGTGCATTATTTGCAAATCTATTAATTTTCTCAGTGATATTGATGGTCATAATATCATATCTTTTGAATGATCTTATTAATTTAGCACATTTAAGAAAATTAACTTCCTCCTCTAAGTACCTTGTTAACTGTAGTTTCATCTTTCACATCTTTATAATTTGCTCTTCAAAGTTGATAAGGTGATACGCCTTCGTAGCAGTAAAATGAAAAAATAGGAAGTACCTCTCGAATGGTCTTTTTGATACTAGTCATTTAATTGAATACAAACACAAGATCTTTAAAATCACCAAAGATTTCTTGGAGTTTGGTTATAAATTATACCCAAAAAGCATTGTTTTTTGAATTACCATTCCAGTAAAAAAAATTAATTGTTTTTATCTTTACAAATTACTACAAACATTATATTGAGATATGCATTTTTCAAAAATATTCTATCAACTGCAATAACCGGCTGGATGGATCTCTGAAAATCTATAATGCATGGTCTAAGCGCCACAAAGAAATATTTAAAGTGATTACAGTTGTCAATTTTTAAATAAGTAACTGCACTTAGGTTATATTATTCTAGCACATAGTAGTATGCAGAATGATTACTAAACGAAGACTATAGAATACCTTGTATCAACCTACATATATGCTCCTTAGCTCGCCAAGCAGTAAAATAAGTTATCTCTATACCAAACTCTTCATGTGTATCTATTTAGATCTACTTTACTTTATAAAGTTGACTCACTGATCCAAAATTATTATTAATGAATTTTTTAATAATCTAACTCTTCATTTGTCGGTGACCATCATGCAACTAGTCTAACTGATATGTGTGATCTGCATCAATTCTGCGCATGGTGAAATGCTTCATTGCATCTGTTGACATTGCAAGTAATCGCCATTTGTATTTCTCATCATTATATTTTGCCTCAAAATGATTTTTATAAGCCTTGAGACTCCGAAACTCCAATTATCCTTAAGTGCTAGCACTCTAATAGCCTGATGAAGTTCATCTTTGTTAGCAAACAACCTTCTCACAAATATATCCCCAATTTTAGTTACACAAAATCTTATCAAATATGCCCAAGTTCGATGGTGGTATTAAAGGAATAAAGAAAAAAAGGTTTTTAGCTTCACAATCATCTCTTCTTTTATTTTTAATATTAGTTGAAACATAACAACATTCGCCTTCTAGTAAATCATCCAAACTAACACATTCTTTTACATTATCAACTTTTTCAACACCATTGACATCCTCATCCGCTCCATTATTGTAGTGTATATAAGTTGGATCTTCGTTGAACTTTATAGGATAATGATAATGATCCGTCGTATTTGTGGGAGCCACAATCATTGATAATGTTGGGCTATATGGCTCTCTTAGTTGTTATTACTTGTCAACATAAAATGAGTATGACTGGGTGACTAATTCTGAATGTGCGCCTATTCATCCTCTTCACACAATAACTTTGGGATCTATTGTTGCACATAGAGGACGGAAAAATCTTTTATTAGCCCCTAAAAAAAATTAAATATCGTTATTATTTCTAATATCAATTGGTCTCAACTTATACTTTGTTGCATCAATTTTGATTTTTAGAGTCATCTTGTACTCCACATTGTCAACTCCAATTACATAACACCCAATATTTAAAAAGATCTTTATGTTTCACATCATTTGAAACTAAAATATCAAAGTTACTATAATCAACATAACTCTCATCCTTATCACTAGAGCTCTTAAACCTTCTTCCGAAACAAATAACAATTGACTCGTACTCCATAGGACTTGAAACCTAAAAAAATTATTAAAAAGCAATTCAAATAGTTAAAAAAATAATTTGAGAAAATAGTGTGAAATTGCAAGGTAGGACGCAAGTCGTGAGGGGTGCGAAGACTGGGTGCATTGGCGGGCCATCCTGCATGTGGAACGGCGCATATTATGCACTCAAGTGTGCGCCTCGTGCACACATTCCCGTGGCACGAATGTGTCATGTAAATCAACTCGCAGTCCATATCTGCCTAGATTTTGTCTAATTAATCCTCATTTCTCTCTCATTTACCTTGTTTTTCTCTAAAATTTCACCACATTACACTCGAATTATATGTCAATGCTAATACATTTCAAAATAAATGGAACTTTAAAAAAAAATTATTTTGACTTATAATATGATAAAATATATAATATTCGATCATGAAAAATGTCTTACCTTTGTAAATATTTTATAACTTCAAATCTATTTTTTTTTGAATGTGAAAGTGTATTTTTGAAGATGAATTTTCTCAAATTTGATTCGATTTTGTGTTTTTGGCATTAATTTTTTTTATTTTTCACTATATTATACTTACGCGAGTAAATATGTCTATTTTGTAGTTATTTAGATAATAAAAATTAACATCCTATTTAGTAGTTAAAAAAAAATTTTGATTAAGAAAATGAGCCAATTCTAAAAAGTTTTCAAACGAATTTAGTAAATTAAAATAAGTAAGATACTAATTTTATTTTAAATATAAAACTATTAAGCAGTTCAGCTATTAAATAAAATAAAAAAGTTACCAATTCCAATTTAGTATTCCGCGTACTTTAAATGTTATTTATACTAAATACTCAAAATAGGTTTTAATTTAGAATCCCACGTACATTAGATGTTATTTAATGTAACTTTGTATCTATCAGATTTTGTAAAATAGTTTAAGTCTACATATTATACCTTATTCTTAACCAGTGTCAAAAATATCTAAATTTGCGTGCAGGCTTCGAAGCCTTTGTTTATTTTTGTATAGCAACGCTATGTTATTGATGATGTAAAATTCTTGACCTTAAATTGAGGTCTGTTACTCGAGACTCGAATCAAAATTGAATGTTCTTTCAATTAAGGGTATTTTTGACATTTGATATTACAAAAGTGCCAAAATGAAAATCAATTGTGAATATGAATCTTTCTGTGTTATGAATTTAAGTGTTGGACTACTCTGGAATTTTGTATAAGCAAGCTATTCTTCGATCTTCACTGTGCCGTACGTCACTGCAATTTTGCATGCATGTTATTGATATAATAAAAAGTTTTCTGGCCGGAGTTCGCTGCACTACTTTTCAAATTTCAATCAACAAATGCAGGGCTTTGTCTTCTTACGACATTAATTTCTGTACTATTCTTTTTTTTCCAATATACTGCTAAAATGCAGTGTGCTGTTTCTTATGGTTGTTTTTTTTTTTTCTATTTCCAGAAGCAGGAAGACTAGAGAGATGGGGTCATGGAAAATTGATCAACCCATCGGCCGAAAGGTGGCCAAGATGAATGAGACCACACACACACACACACACACACATTCCCTCGTGGGCCTGTAACTTGAGCACAATTTTGAGTATCCTCATCTTTCTCTTCTATGAATTATCTTGGCTTTGTGGTGCAATCTTCTTCAAACACTAATTGATCATGGATGGATGGTTTTTTATGGAACTCAATATAATGGTTTTTGGGTCAAGCAGTTTCACTAACAACTTTGATATAATCTGCATACATATAGGTATTTATAATATTTCAAAGGCAATTAGTTCCTTGTATATAAGTATTTGGCGATTACAAGTTAAAAGCTAGAATAAGAGGGAGAGAGCTCAGAATGTAAAAGAGTTGAGGGAAACATATATGGGAAGGAATTATTATTATTATTATTTTAAAAAGAAAGTGATACATGGTCATATATGTTACTGAACAGATAGATATTCATCAGAATAAAGTGAGAAGACGACAAGTTGCTCAGAGAAAACCTTTTAGTCCAAAAAATATCTTCAGGAAAATAATATTATTGATGCCTTGAATCTTACCTAACATTATTCACATGCTCCACTTGCTGACTGGTCCCAGCTATGCTCTCCATATTTCCCTCTTCTTATCCTATGAAACCTTCAAAATTTGGAACTTCATCGATTCATCTCTTTGTTTTTCTAGAATTCCTTAAATTTGTCGGTGAATACTGCCATCTTATAAAAAAAAAATGACACCTCCAACGATTAAGTTAATAACTATTTAAGAGAAAAAGTACTTAGTGTGTGTGCATTATTTCAACGATAAGTAAAATGTTATAAATGCTCGATCAAAAAACAAAAATGCTAAAATTTTAATACACTATTGAATCACAAAAAATCTAATGGACTTTATGAATAATCAGAATTAGATGATTAATCATAATTCTATAAAATTATTTGAATGAACATTATCAATGTGAATCAATTTTTAATGAATGAATTATGAGTGAGATTGCATATTTATTTATAATGCACAAATTTTAATTCGTATCAAAATGCATAAATTTAAATCATTATCAAATAATGTATTTAATTAAACTTTTATTAATTAAGATTTCTAACTTATTTTATTAATTAATTAATTAAAATCTAAATAAGATTCAAATTTTAATCCGGCATCGCTTCATCATAAATTACATAATCTATTTATGAGGCTTATAGGTCAGCAGATTCAACTACCTAACATGTTAAATCTAAAATTTAGATTAAGTCCTCTCAAAAATTGAGATTTAGGTGAATTGTACGGATCATTTAGTTAATGGGTACAACAACCTATAACCAGGATTTGCTATAAATTTGTCTCTAACTCTAGAAAACTATAAAATTGTAAAAATAAAACATAAAAATAAAATTTATTATGCTTGGACATTGTTGTTAGGGGTGGGTGGTACGGTTTGGTTCGGTATTTTTTAAAATCGAACCATACCAAATTATGTATGAAAACTAAACCGAACCGAATTGATTTGAATCGATCTCCTAAATAGTTTTCAAAAGACTAAAACCATATATGTAAGAGATAAATTTCATATAAAAAAACAAAAAAAAACGTGTACATCAATTTTAAATACAAAATTAATAAAATTCATGAACTAAACAAGTTTAAAAAATAATTAAACATTAAAATTTATTTATATAAATAAAGTGTTCGTCAATTTTAAGCACCGAATTAATTGAAAGTCTGTGAATTAAATAAGTTAAAAAAATTATTAAAATTTAAATCTATCTAAATGAACAAAGTAACCATAAACTTTTAAGCACTAAAATAGATAAAAATTATAACTAAATCAGTTTAAAAATTATTAAAATTAAAATCTATTAAAGAAATTATAAGAAAAAATTTGTAAAATTTTATTTATATCATTCGGTTCGATATTTTTGGAGACCGAAATTAAAAAACTGAACTGAATTTATTTGGAGACTAAAATAAAAAAAAATCAATGAATTTTTTTTATACTCTAATACCAAATCAAAATTTAGTTTAATCCAATTCGATATTTTTAATTCAAATACTTTTTTATCCATCCTTGTTGTTGTTGCCACCTTCCAAAGCTTCAAGTAAAGAGGCAAAGTGCCAAAAGGAAATGAATTCTTAGAAACCCCCTTAATTATAAAGTAGATCACGGTGATTTTAGGATTGAGATGGTACAAGAGTTCGAGGTTCAAATTTCATTTTTGTCAAAGTTGGCAACAAGTTTGAAGTATTATCTAATAGAAAAGAAGAAAAAAATAAAAATAAAAAGGAGGTCATGTTAGAATTAGAAAGCAACGCAACATACTTCAAAACTATGTAGAGAATAATCATGATAAATTTCTGTCATTGAAAAGGTTAATGAGTGATTGGTTAAGTTTACTGCTGACAGCAATGCAGTTCTTTGGGATGATAATCTTTGACACTTTTGTGTCTGGGTCTGGCAGCATATCTATCAGAATAAAAACTTTGTCAAAGTCTCAATGAAACTGCACATGAAGACAAGAAAGATCATGTAAAATCGATTGAGTAAATTCTGATGCACTTATCATTACTGTGCACTTAGAGGGAATAGTAAAAAAAAAGAAAGAAAATTTCAGCAGCATTCCAAGATTCTGAGTTTCTTTTAATTTTGCATGAGTTTCCCCAGCACCAATTGTAGAAATGAGCAGTGTTTACAGTAACATTAAGTCTGTAGTCCGAGTCATTGGGGGTAAAAATTAAATAATCGCTTAAAAATCAACGACATGAAGTAATGTATTAATTTTATCGAGAGGCATTACATTGTTTTAAATATTGGTTTTGTCAAATGACTGTTTTACTTCAGTGGCATTTACGATGGCTAACTTCGACACAGAGCCATTCTGTCAAAGAGATCAAATCGTTTTTCCATCTTAGGGCAGGCAGTACTTCCTACATTTGTGCAACGTCTGTAAAACTGAATCTTTAAAGAGCCTCTGTGCCTCAGGTTTTTGAATTTTTATTTATTATAATTGTATTTTAGTTAAAATGTTTAGTATAATATATATTAAGTTAAATTTTTTTTTTGGGTAACGCACGTTATTACTCTCGGTTTTGAGTTTTTTAAGTTAAGATTTAACTCTCGTCTTGAAATTTTCAAATATGTAATTATTGTGAATCTTTATGGAATTAAAGTGTTCAATAAGGACATGGGCAATTGCTGTTTCCTCCATTCTCCAAATTGCTTGTCCTTGTTTTTGATTCTCCACGTCCTCTATTGTAAAATCGGAAGAAAGAGAGTAAAAGTGGAGGAAATTAGACTCGCTTGCTTTGGATAGATTTATATTCAACTTAATTATAAATCAACTGACTTGTATATAAATTTTGAAAGAAATGTTGCAAGAAATGATTTCATATCATTAATTAAAAGTAAAGATATTATCGGACCTACTAATATATAATCAAAGAATTATTAAGATAACACAATATATGCGAATGCTCAAACTTAACCATTCTCTTTTTAAGAAAAGACACAATTTAATGATAGAAATTTTTTTTTTACATTTCAACAATAACAAATTTAATATCTAACATTTTTATTTACAATACATGAGTTTTTAAAGATTAAAATGCATACTTAAACTTGTAGTTATGAGAGTTATGAGAGAGGCTCTTTTATCTTCTTTTGTTAAAAGTTTGGATAGCTTTAAAGGAGTCACGCTTTCTGTAAAAGAAGAAGATTCTAAAAAGGAGGAAGAGAAAAGGACTACACTAATTTTTTTTGTCAAAAGGATCTTACAACATATAAGATACGTGTAGGGGTCTTTCTCTAATGGGGTCTTTTTCTCTAACAAAAGATAATAATACTAATTTTATTATGAGTATCAATAATCTACTAAATAGTTATATTTATTTAACTTATACTATTACATATGAGTGTACCCAAAAAAATGTATTAACAATATGATGATCGCTTAATCAATAAGTACAACTAAAATACTTCAAATAGTTTAACATTAATTATATAATAATCTAATTTTATTTGTCAATAAAAAAAATGAATATGTCAATTTATTAAAATAAAAAAAATAATCGAATATTTAAATTCTATATCAGGGATTATCTCTACACCTCGAGATCACTATCCCTATTAAAGAAGGAAAATTCTACCCTTAAGTAGGAGAAACAAAAGTCTCATATAAAAGAACAAAACTATTTTCACGATAAAATACAACACAAATACATTGTCACATAACTTACTACATTCTCCATCAATTGCAACAAATGACACATTCTGGTTCTCAACCATCCACCAACGTTAGAAGTAACACAAAACAACATTCAAAATACAAATTCAGGCTCGGCTCGGGATAACGACAGAGCTATTTTGCTCAGATGGCGCTGCAGAAAACTTAAAGGCCACCGAGATTTGCTTTCTACCAACTAAAAGGCCGAGCAGCTGCAGCCGGTGAGCAGTGCTTACTCGGGAGGCAGTGGCTGCTTGCTTGGCTATGGTTGGCAAGGCGACGGGTGACGAAAGCCTACTGGAGAAGGGCATGGGTGGCGGCGCCCAACGAAGGTTTGGGCCGAGGTCGGCGAGGCTTAACTAAGGTTGGCGAAGCTTGGCGAAGATACTGTAGCAGCACAACAGAGTCTTGGCTGAGTCTCGACTGCTTTCTTGCATGGGCCAGGACGGGGGAGGCCGGCTGAGTCTCTGCAAAAGCACTACGGAGGCTGGCGAGTCTCGACTACTTTCTTACTCGGGTGGGGCCACAAAAATGGAAGAGAAAACACACCAAAAAAACTAAAATGAAAACTAAAGAAACAAAAAAAGAAGAAAGAATAAAAGACTTAAGAGAGGAGGACGACCCATAAAAAAAGTGTAGCTATCGGAGAAAAGGCTGAAGACCCCTTTCTAGCGGAGAGGGAAAAACTTAAGGGCGGCAGCTAGGGATTTTCAATTTTGGAGTTCAGAGTGCTTTTTCAAAATCGAGAGGCTGTGGCTTAAGATTTTAACTGTCTATGGATGCTCTTGAGAGGCAGACAGGCGACATGTGATGACAATCATTATAAATGCTGTTAATGTTCAGAAAATGCAATGCAATCATATAATTTTTTGTATAATTTACTCTTAATTAGCAGTGGACAAATGCAGAATGATTATCATGCGAGTCCATAAAGCATACGTTGGCACCTTCATCTAACATCAAGAGTTTTGGTACCAATGTTCAGCTAATAATTCATTTTCTTATAGTGACATTGACTATTCTCTCTCTCTCTCTCCTTTTCTTTCTTTGTTTTTTCTTGGCTCTCTGAATCTTATTTAGAATTTTGATTTGACTGAGATAATGTGGTCACCTGTTACTCGTGTGAGTTCATCCGAATGACTCGAATACTTTTTCCTTTACTAAAGGGAAGAAGATAAAAAGATAACTGTCCTCACTTTTATGCAAAAATACATACGTTGAGTGGATCTTTTTTGAAAAGAAATGGTGGGTAAAGCCTGAAAGAGCCGTAGAGAATCTAGTTCAGGGAAAAAGGACCAAACACGTAACTGTTGTTTCAAAAAACCAGCTGGGTTTTACAGGATCCGTAGAACTAGAAAAGTTCTGATAACTTTACATAAAGTTCTCCATCGCTTGGAAGATGGAGACTTGTGGTGCTGTGGTTCTTACTGTTCCATTTCACAGCTACTATCAGAAAAAAGAAAAGAAAAGAAATAAAAAAAAAAAAAACAGAGATGAATAGAGTAAAACTCACTGAGCTAAGTTTAAGCATTAATTAATTATTTGGAAAATCTAGAGCTCATGCTACCAATACCGGTCCTTGCCAACAGATAGTTGAATTTAAGATCTTTATAATATACAGAGTGGGGCCTACACTATTTATATGGACAATAAAACCTCTGGTGAATAGAAAATTCTGATTAATTTTTTATTTGAACATATCAAAGACTTTCAATGGATTTTTCAAACATACTATTCCACTATCATCAACAAACTCCAATATAAGAAATCTTGGGAATCATGCAAAACATTTCAAGATCACACTGCATTAAATTTCTCATATGCTGCAAACTCCAGGTCTTTCTTGGTCTCCACAGACCGAAATTTTTGAAGCTGAAAGTGAGCAAACCCCTGCTTCACCACTTACAGTTTTTCTTGAACTAAGCAGCTGCTGAGACTGTTTACAGTGAGCAATTGCTCCTTCAATTGAACTTTCGATCTCTGAATTTGCGCTGCTGCTTCTCTTAAGCAGCTGTAAGTTGTAAAATCCGATTGAGCTAAATGAAAAATATGAAGATGAAGACGAAGAAGAAGGACCGGAAGAAGATGTAGATGAAGATGAACTCTTCATTGGAGAATGCCGTTGGATTGCTCCTGAGAAGGACCTTCTATGGCTATTAGCAACATCTTCAACCATCTCCTTTTTAATGCTCCTTGAGACTGTAGAACATATCTTGTATCTCTCATTATCAATTTTCCCGAATGGGGATTTATCTGAAACCTTCACATACTTGTTCAAACAATCATTCCCTTTTGAACTATTTTCTGCCTCAACATTGCATGCTGCTTTGGCACAGAACTCATCTGAACAAGTAGACTTACTAAACAAAGACTTTAGATATGCCCTTGAAGCCTTGAGCTTTTGACCTAAAGATGATTTATTGATCTGCTTGAGCTTTCTCGTCCAGGACTTCTTTGATGGATCTCCAACGAAACCGCTCATTTCATTTGACCATTCAAAGAAATACTCATCTGGGTTCAATTCACTGCTGACCCTGCAAGACTCTGATGGTGATACATTACAGGATTCTAGTGGGGTACTTGTATTTGTTGTAGTAGTAGAACTAGTATTAATGAAGGGAATGGCATAGTTTTCTTCCAGGGATTCTTCAGCTATTTTCTCTAATGAAGTGTTGGAGTTTTGGAGAAGTTTTTGAACCATTAGCAAGCGAGGAGGAAGATGAAGAGGAAGTAGTTTGCCTTTGTAAAAGAGTTCATCGGCGGGGGAAGTTGTGGATACTTTATCTTGTGAAACCGAACACATTTGAAACTCAAACTCTCTGCTTTGTGGTGGAGAGCTGATGGAGTAACACAAGAAGTTGGATGAAGAGGTCACCTCCATGTCAATGTAATCTTCATCCCCGTGATTGCTTGAAGCTTGGCTTGTGACCATCTCATTTGACCTATTCTCTATCTCTTTCTCTTTCTCTCTTTGCATGTGTGTTTCTTTGAAGAAGCTTATGGAGAGGCGGGTTTGGTGAATGAAGGAGAAAGGGGAAAGGCAGAGCATCCTTTAAAGTGAAGATGCTGCCAAGTTAAAAAAGATTAAAAAAATATATAGTAAGGCATTGAGATTCTTATTTTTTTTTCCACTATTTTGAATGGTTCCAAATAGAAAAATGCAGGAAAAAAAAGTGAAGTGATCAGCGTCTCCCTGACCTATATGTCTTTGCCCATTTCTTTTTTGCATGGGAGTTTATGCAGCTCTTATGCAGTTGCTGCTTTTGTTTGAATTATGTTTATCATTCCATTCAACCCATAGTATTCCGTTAACACTTCTTAGCTCTTGAATTCCAATTGTAAAGAAAACACACTCAAAGTTCAACTTTTTTTACCCTTTATTAATAATATGCGCTTATTGTTACAAACTAAGAAGATGCAGTTGCTAATCGCTCTAATAGTTTCATATTGGAGCATTAAAGATGCGCTTCATCTCTTCATGAAAATAAAAGCTGTAGCAATTATGTAATGGCCCTAAAAAAGAAAAATATTTTTCATTTCACTTGTTATCATGAATAAGCCTGCCAACTTTTGGCACATAGCAGCAAGCTTATGTCAATTCAAATCATCTGATGCATGGACTGTAGATCAGTGGATGACATTACTGAAGCACCCCATGTTTGTCTTTGTGTTAGTCTTTGAAGCACTTGTATAGAATATAATGATGTTAAACTTTGAATTTGAAATGTTTTTCCTGCAGAAGAGATGGTGATGAGAATCTTCCATTACAAAGAAAAACGGCCACTGTGGATCTTGTTTTTATTGATAGTTTCAATGTAAGTAGCAAGGCAACAAAATCTTGTCAACAGTGTCAAGAAAATGAAAGTAGAAGCAAAATGGATCAGTATTCAGATGGAATCTTTACATGAAATCATGATCCGCATAAATAATGTATCTTCTTGGGATTTATCAATAAAACAAAAGCCTTCTAATTTTCCTCTTGTGTAAAACTCCTTGCTCCTTTACATGTGCCTAAGATTGTAACTAAGAAACACTTTTATGGTCGTGCTCTTTTGCTATCAGAACTTTGAAGATTTTAATTAACCCCAAAAAAAAATTCTGACTTACTGTAATTATATATATGATTTTGCAACACGGGACCATGTATATGATAATATACTTGATGAAGTACAAGATGGAAAGATTCTGTTATTCCTGCAACATCCACACACTTCTCTGCAACAAAAAGATTAATTAATAAAAACAAAAGCAAGCCCATGTCTCAAAGCCTAGTTTTTTGCACTCTCATCTATTCCAATTCAATTCATGACTTCAATAATAGAGACTGTGAGCTTGTTGTGTGTCTGTGCATGCCTGTGCGTGAGGGAGAGAAAAAGAGTTGTACAAATATTTTATTTGAATTTTGACTTGGTCAAAATGACACATTTGAGTCCTCCTCGGATTCATCTTAGCTCTCATTGTATTTTAGTTATTGAAGGTTTAAATTAGGGTTGCTGCATCAATAAGAACAAACATAAGGTCCAACGACATATTTGGTGCAAATTGAAGAATGGAAAATGACTTAACCAAGGGTCGAGACCATTTTATTTGTCTGCTCTTTTAACCCTTTCTTCTTAAACCTTTTAGTACAGGGAAACAGCCACAACCATTAGCAGTTTCCGCCAATTGGGACCTTGGTCCCATTCCTTAAACAGTATGGCTTTGATCCGAATTAAAGAAGAACAAAAAATAAAAAGATAAATTTTCTTTGATATATCTTTTATATGATCTTCTTCTTTTATTAATGGGCAGCCCAGAGCCTTTCGCTCACATTTTTAGAGCACATTTAAGAGTCTTCCCCCATAGTTGGCTTTCAACCTTTAATCCAAGCATTTTGTTACTACTAAAATTAGAGTTATTAGAGGATTTTGAGAAGAAAGAATTTCATCACTCTTTTTTGAGTTTGGCAAAAATCCATCGATTTTTGTAAACAAAGAAAGACGATGGTCAAATGAAGGTCAATGAGGTTTATCTCTTTAATTTTATAAAATAATAATAATAAATACTTGGCATGTGAGAATCCCCCTATTATCATAATCACATTAAGTGGTCACGTGATACTTAGCTGACCACAACCACAACCACAAATGATGCCTAATTGGTTTACTACTGAGCCATCTGAAAAAAAAAGAGAATTATACCTAATTCATAATTGGTTAACTACTGAGCAATCTGAAAAAAGAGAATTTAAATAAATAAACAAAAGTTGAAAGGAAAAGCCGCAATGAGTCAGTTTCAGAAAGCACCTTTATAAGTGGATATCTACCGTTTCTTTTCCACAAAGTTGTGTTTTTCAAATTATTAATATGATAAAATGGAACGTGTGTAACTTTTAAAATTTGGCCCGGGTCCACTCTTAATTGTGGGTAATTTAAAATTGAAACAAATTTCAAAATTTTCCTGTATAATGTACCTGATTCTTATGCAATAAGAAATGGAAGTTTGTAGCTTTACCAAACTAGAAAAGTAAATTTCAATGTCATGGAATGTGGGCATAATTAAGATTTAAGAACATTGAAGACGAGCAACTAATTCAACCATGAACCTTTTGTTCAAAAGGTATTAGTGACATTTCCTAAATGGGTGATAATAAGACACAAGATTGAAATTGGCTGGGTCAACTCCATGGAAACAGTGTATACAGAACATTAAAGGGAATAAAAGGTTCTTGGTCAATAAAAATTTTCCTGTAATTTTTACCATCATACGGAGAATTCACTTGCATTTGAGAGTGGTTATGAAGAGGCAACTCAAAGAAACTGACAGAATGAAATATGAATAGGACATAACTCAAGTACTCTACATTTTGCCATTATATTTCATAAAATTTACACATCAATAAATCTAAGAACTTCTAGTTCCATCCTAAATTTGCATTAAACTTGAATCTGTTGGCGAGAAATTAGCTATTGAATGATTAGGTAACACTTCTAACATTGGGCAGAAAGAATATCTACTTTTCATTCTCTGGGTCTATGATTATATCACTTTGTTTGACTAATGAAATACTATAAAATACAGAGATTGACACACCAGATAATTGGTAAACATTCTTTGTTTGTCAGCCACTTGGTTTTAAATCTTTCTCAAAAGCATCAAACTCCCATTCTTGAATGTCCTCTGTGGAGGTGTCTCTGTTATCTTTTTTAAAATCTGAATCTAGAAAGTCCAATTCTACTTTTACATCAAGCACTTTTTCTCCCTTAGATAAGGATAATACAGAATTTTGAGTTTCAGATATTTGTTTGGAGGCAGAGGATGGAATTTTAAAAGACTTGTTGTTGGATGACAAGTCTTATCGGCTTGGAGTCTCAACTTCCAAAACTGGTCTCTCAATGGATTCAAATTCCTTTTTCATTTTTTTGAGGTCATTGAACAGCTTTTTGACCTTTTCATTGTCTTTCCTGGGTCAAAAGTATATCGCATCTCAGTTTAAATAGCAGCTTAGAGCAATGTTGAATATGGTACTGCATGTAAAAGAAGAGCAAAGAAAATAATATAGCGTAAAGATAATGTGCACCTGTAAATGCCTTCATTCTGAGCATAAAATTGCTTTTGAATGGTGTCCGCCGCACTTAGGCTGGTTAAAAACTAGCAGGAAAGGAAGGAAAAAGATAAGAATATTATCTCAAACAAAAATGTGACAACATCAGACCACATTCTTTTTACCAGCAAAAGTAAACTAATAGAGACAATATCAAGTTAAATTTACAGTGCTATTAGTAGGACAAATTAAGATTTTTTAGGACAATAAGTTGAGGCAAAACAAGCTTAATACGAACATATCAATGAAACATGAATACAGAAAAGAAGTGTTTTGACATTGGAACAGTAAAAAAACTACCTAAGACTTGTACCCGGATGCTGATGAAAATGCATTATTACCTTTGCTTCAAGGTCCAGATATTCCTCTTCGAGGCTTTTTCTTGGAATTATTGCTTTTGGACTTTGATTGTCTACCACTGGCGGTATTTCTGACCTGAATATTGGAGAAAAAATGAGGATGCTTGAGTCAACTGTGCAGTAAAAAATCAAAGAGACAAAATATGATACCCGTCATTTGTGTGCAACTTATCCACAAGTCTCCCAATTCTTGCAATGGAAAAGCTGAATTGTTCCTGATTAAACACATGAATACCAAAGGAAAAACAGAGAATGACAATAAGAAAATAGGATAATGTTTTGCTTAATATTTGCAAATGGAAATTGGAGAATCATCATATTCGAAGGAACTATTTCGGCTTGGATATACCTTGTAAGCAGGGAGAAGATGAAGAGCCAGATTTACAAAACAATCTCCATATTTCTCCAAGTCGCCACTTAAACACATGCAAATGTCAAATTTCATCAAATATAAAACATACGATAGATTGCGAGGTGGACACATCCAAGCATATAAATTCTTAGGCAACCATGAGATACTAATGCCACCCTCATTTTTTTAAAGATATACCATCCAACAAAAAGTGCTGCATAATATTCATCAATGATAAGGATGCAGATTGACATACTTGACCTGGTTCTCCTTTTGATCAGTGTATTTTGTCTGGAGAATCCAGGTATCCTCCATAAAATTAACCAGTGTATTGACCACATTTGCTTCAGTTTTACATGAGGCAACTGATCTTGACAGCTCATCTTCCTATGGTAAAACAAAGTTTTGAAAAATAATAAGGTACATATAAAAAAAAGGATCAAAAGTAGACCCTAAATTTTTCTTCAAAAGTATGAATATGAATAATAAATTCTCATATGACACCATCTGAAAAGTCGTAGAGTGAGACAGAAAACTACAATACCTTTGATTTAAAATGCATAATAATCTGATTACTTGCTTCATCAAATTGCTCTCTTTCTTCTTTGGCATTATGAAGGTGTGCACGAGTAGAAACCAATGAGGTAGTCACCTAATACAGAAAACCAAGCCATAGAAACTAATGTCAGCAGAAGATCTGATAGAAACTTTAGGAACTGATGTTGTAAAATATAAAATATTGGAATCAAACCAGAAATTCACCTCTACATAAACACAGAGCTTCAGGTAAATATCAACAATAATTGTACAGATGGATGGATAGCAGTAAGTGAAACTTAAATGGGCTAATTGAAGCTCAATTATGCTACACCTGGTATCACTAGATCTTGGATAGTGTTTTGTGCTTCGAGTATAGATAAAATAAATAAGATGGAGATAAAACAAAAGAACCTTCTTCAATGCAGTTTCAAGTTCGTCCTTCTGCTTCTCTAGTTCTTGAATATTCACAGATAACTCCTGGAAATGCCATGAGACATGCGCTTAATATTCCTCAAGACAATGCTAAACAAACAAAACTTCCTTTCAATGAAAATGGTTTTACGTGATAAATAAAAATAGAACATACACCTCAATTGCATCCAATTAACTAGATATAAGAGTGTGAAAGTTTCAATTTTCCATTTGTCAAAAATATATTCAAGAAATTATGGTGAAAAATATTCCATTATATTTTCAGACAGAGAGATGTCATTTACTAGCACTAATGTGATACTTCTTGCAAGTGCCATTTAACTGGAACTTGTGCAGAATTCAACCAACAAGATAAGAAGAGATACAAAAATATTATATCATGATGGAAAAGTTTCATAGCACACAATTCAGAAATAAGTTTTTTCCTTTTATACGGAAACTAGTAGTACTTAAATTAATGCCACCTGCTATAAGTTTAATGGAGGAGCACCACTTAGGCTATGTACCTTCTCAAGTTGGCAAATTTCATTGGACTTAACTAAACGAAAGTTAACTGCTTCTTCTTTCTGAGATCTGATTAAAATATGAGGTAAAATGTAAAAGAAAAAATCATCAACTACTAAAATAAATGCTAAGAAACGAAAAAATGAATAGCAAGAAAAATCTAATCATATTCAACCCTTCACATTAGCCTGTCAGATACCAATTAGCCAAAGAAATGGGGAAAAAACAAAAATACTTTCTTACAAATGAATCACAAAAATTCAACACCCAAGTTGATTTAATGGTGCCAAATTTCTCATCCCAGAACATTTAATATTTTCTTCCTTAGTTATGTAACATTTTAATGTCAGTGAATTCAATAGACCACAAATCAACAATAGAGTGACTGGCAACATTTTATTAAATTTAATGCTTCCATTCAGTGGAGTAGGCTGTTAATATCTACTTCTGTAAAGTTGAGAATTGGCGAGCCTGATGTTGAGACCTAAGCTCCCACATTTTTGTGCAAGTAGCTCTGTGTCAGGTCTCAGAAATTTAATTTCAAAGACCAGTTTACAGGGTAATCCAGGTTTAAAAACAAAAGTTTCCTAAATCTAAGGGCCAAAACAAAAGGCAAAATATGTGTTTATGACACAACTTCACATCAGGTGGTTGTCCCAATATTCCATGTAATATAAAAGCAAATATAACAAAAACCTTGGATCATAGATTCATGGCAAAAAGTTTTTAGCATGTCAGCTTATTATGTGTAATCCATTGAAACATATTTTAAGTTTACAATGTGGCATTGAATCTTTCATAGACTGCTGCACTAGGATTTTGATGAGATGTGCTCTAGTATTTGTATATATACTATATCACAGACGCTACCATCCAAAGTAACAATAAGCTTCACAATAGCCAGTGGTATCTTGGTGAAATTACTTGTGATAATTAGACATAATTCCATTATTCAACTCATAGTAAACTAATTAGGAATTTCTTATTTTATAAATCGTGATCTGAACCAATTTGGGTTAACTTAGGGCTGGGCCTTTTCATTTCATGGTCGGTTCGGTCTGAAACTGACCTTGAACAGGACTGATCAGTTCCACAGGATGGGTTTCTAGATTAGAAACCAAATTGAACCTCACCTCAGTTTTTTGGTTTTTATCACGGTTTTGGATTTTTTTCATATTTTTATCTATTTTAACTTTTTTTTTTGGTTTTGAACCAAATTGAACCGATTAATTTTTAAAAATAAGAATTAAACTTGAATTAAAAGAGGAACCGAATCAAACCAAACTGACTCAGTTCGGTCCACTCAGGCCGAACCCTAATTAAAATTGTTATTTAAAAAGATAGCAAAACATTATTAACCTAGAAAGAAATAAAGATTTGAAGAATAAGAGCATTTACTTCTCCAGATACCACAGAATGGACCAGCCCAACTACATATAGAACTTCAACATAAGCCCATGCAGTGCCCACATGTTCAACCCACTCAAAAGAACTTTTATATACACAATCGAACAGATTTCTTATAATGAATTGCGGTAAATCCACACATTATCTTTTCCACACATACAGATGTAAAACATTGACAAGCGCAAGCATGCATGTAGAAAAGAAAATCTGAGACAGTTTATTCAAACCTGTTGTCTACAATGCGCTTTTCAGCTTGTGAGTTTGAGTTAACAAGAGATTCGGAGAAAATTTTTAACTTATGGACCTGCAAGATAAATGGATCATAGATCACCAACAATAGCACAGTAGAAGACTAGCAATACTAAGCATGAAGTAGAAAAAATAATAATAGTAGTTAAAAAAATTAAGACCAAAAGAAACCATGCCCAGGAGCCACACACACATATTTTAACTGGTTGAGTGATTATAGACAGGCTTACTATCTATAGATGAAAACTGGTATCTTGATAATTTATAGTTATTTTTGTCTAAACTGGAAATAGCTTCTTTTTTTTTCATTGAGCATTTTAACCCCCAAAATAAAAGAACCCCTTCTTTTGAAAGCAAAAAAGTTACAGTTCCATCGTCTATACTTTGAGTTTATATTGGCTCGGAAGGATCTTTCTGAAAATTTTGATAGAAGTTATAATTTTACCATACAGGAAAAGATAATTTTAACACCTAATCATTTTTCTAGGAGACGTCATTGATTCAATGAATATTTTACAACATATGCACAATGTAGGCAAGCCTTATAATTGGTCAAATCAATCTCACCAAGGCATAATTAAGCTTGAGTAACGTCCCGGTATTTTGAAGCCCTGCAGCTATTTGGGCATCAAACTGCCTCAATTAGCAGCTTTATAGCACGAATCACTGACTCTTAAGGAATATAGCACGTAAAATTACATGGCCCAGAAAATAGATCTCATTGTAGTCAACACTAAGGATCCCGCTTGGATAAGAACTATTCAACCTAATCCTGACATCAGATTTGGCTGTGTACTCCCCAGCACACCTTGGTTCTATCCCAATTTAAAATGATAAAATCAATGGTTGGTCCAAATTTTGGTCAGCTCTTGCAAAGCACCACCTCTTTTGACAAGGCAATTACATTTTCAAGAGGAACTCCTTTTTAAAGAAAAACAAGAGTTACTGATATCATAAGGAACAAGACCTTTACAGCATGATGTTCGGGAGAATCCCCATTTCTCAAATGCTTTTTCTGCAGTAAGAGTTCTTCCAACTTACAACATAGTTGAATTTGTTCAAAAGCTTCTTTTAGAGCCTGCAGGAAATCCAGATGCACTTTGCTTCAGTTGACTATAAGTATGCACTACAGTATATGATACAGAAGTGGTCTGCTTCTCCACTGCAAAGCAATAAACTGGATAAAAGTAATGCAACCAAGCAGATGACAGATTTAAAAACTCAAAAAGTATGAATGAGCTTTAGCTATTCATTTGTACATTATCATAATATAAGCATGCATGAATATTTAAATCAGCCTGACCTCAGTTCTTGAAGCGATTGTTTCTTCTACTGATTTATCATGGCCCTCATTTGAATGCTGGTGAATTGGCTTCATTTTATCAAGTTTTTCAATTAGACTGCGGGCTTCAGCATCTATTCTGAGAGCAGAGAGTCAAAACAAGTGGAGAGAAAGAATTATATTTTCTGTCTTATCATTGTACAAGAATAATAATGGTTTATCATTTTTCAGTCTTATAATTGTTTATGACAAACCGATAGCTCAGGCATGTGAAATTAGCCAATTATCCAAATTACACACAGCACACTGATACTTGAAAATCTCTGAAACTAGGAAAGTATTTTAAGCTATAACAATGCAAATTTATGTGTACTATTGTCAGCCACCTTGGAAGATCACCATTAATCTTCAACCCAGCAATTGCACCTTGAGCATATTGGAGTAATTCTTCTCGCTTTACCTGAAGAGATAAAAAGAGGGGGAGAAACATTAAGTTCACTTGTAATTCTATTGCAATCAACAAAAGTCCGATACTAACAATGGTACATTCTGAGTATATTTGATAATGTTGCTGAGCCAATGTTGGACATGTGAGATTGATAGCTTCTAATAGAAAATGCATGGACACTCCAATGTGGACATGTTGGTTTCTCAAATATTTGAAAATGCATGCTAAAGTCACATGCATCGCATCCTTACAAGTATTTCATCCTGGTAGTTTGAGAATACTGTTGCCAGATCTTGTACACTACTCATTACTGCATTGTGAATTTCCTTTCCTCCTGCAAGACAAAGCCTGTATATAACCAACCAAAAAGAAAAAAGTCTTTATGCGGAATTCCCAAGAAAAAAAGGGGTAAAAAAAAGAGCTGGTAGTAAAAAATCCTAAAATAGAAAATTGCTGTTCTTCAAAGAGGCACAAAGGCAATCAAATACTTTAGCAACAAAAGCTGTAATCAGAAATTAAAAATCAACCAGAAGAGTGAAAAAGATCACCCAAATATCTCCAGTAAAAGTGAAACTTCTTCCTCATTTGGTGCTTCAAGAATCTGAATCATACAAAAGAGTTAACCTGTGGTTAAACTCAATGGATCAGCAAATACAAAGCCCAGGTGAGTACTTAATGTTATGACAGTAAAATAAAAGGTAAATTAGGCTTTACTATCACACTGCTAAGGCTTTCTTGGAGGAAAATTAAAGAGGCTTTTTATCCAATTAATTGATAAGCAATAATGATTCATATCTCAGCAACCCCTTATTTCATTTCAAATCAGTAATTAGATCACGCTGACGGAGCAGAATATATTCAGATTAAAAACAACCCAAATATAAACAGGAAAATGTTATAAAAACATGATATGTAGGGGTGTTTTATAGAAAAGAAATCAGAGCAGAGTCAACGTCTGACCTAGTCAGATTAAGCATACAAGACCTTAACCATGGTCAGGACATGTGAATGCATTTTCAAAAGTTGCAAAGTTCTAGAGGTAGCACATGGTTCCTCTCAAGAACGTGAAATAAATCACAACCTTTAATCTCATGCAAGAACTACATTTGCTTACTTATTGCTATAACTTCCATCAATCACCTAACACTAAAGAAACACAAACAGAAAAGTTATTTGGTAGCAGAGCCAGGGATATTGAAGGATAGTTTGTATTTAGTATGCTTTATTATACATTATCAAATAGTTCTTTCTGGTTGTGCCAATAGCAGATTTTATTCCACTTAATGAACTCTAAGTTACTTCATATATAGGGGTGTTTGAACTGGTTAATAACTGCATACACTGCCATTCACTTTGTGGCTAAATGATTATTGCATAGCTAAGACTTGTCTAGCTTCAGTCGCTGTAACACTAACCATATAAGAATGGTGATTATATAAACATTTATTGATAAGAGTCCTATGTCATCTACCATTGTCAAACCTAATAATTTAAACGAACTGAATTACATAGCATTTGGGTTTGGAAAGGAAAAAAAAAAGAAAAAGATGAAAGAAAATTCACCTTACCATAGATAGGGTTATGCCTTCAAGAGCTTGACTATAAAGAAAAACATCTCGAAAATTCATTAGCTCACCCCCCAAATCAGGGTCCACATAATAAACCTGTCCATGATTTATATGGAAAAAAAGAAGAGATAATGCCAATAAAAGAATGCAATTTATGTCACATTTCAAAATGTAGATAAAATAACTGACCATGTTAAGTTTCCCAGGAGAGTCCTTGGCCTCGTCAGAATTCAACTGATCATCCAAATCCTTTTCATTATTCTCCATATAATTTGGTGAAGCAAATCTCTCAGTTTCTTTTAAAGCAACCAGCCACCTTCTCAACAACTGAACTCTCTCAATCCCTCTACATGATACTGAAACTTCTTCCAATCTCTTCGCTGTCAGTCTAAAGCTATGCAAATTCCTCGTCCCCTTCAAATAATATTCATAATAAATTTCAAATGAAATGATTAATGATACAATAATTGAGAGAGTGCAATTACAATGCGGTCCTGTATGATTCTAGCGCCCTCGGTAACGCCATTGCCGGCGGTTTGAACGACGGAATCGGCATAGCTCTGAACGGTGCGTGTCAGTCTGTTCCTTCCGCCAACTTCAACCGCCTTATTCACCGCCGTTTTTAACCAAGACATTTCCTTCCGTTACAATTTTTTCTTTTCTATTTTTTTTAAATTCGAGTTTTAATATTATTTGTTAAATTGCTGATCCGTTTGAAATAAAAATATCAATTCAAAAACTGGTAATGTTTTTACCAAATGATTGGGCAGAGGAAAGAGAAGAAGCCAATCAATAGCGCGTTCTGCTAAAATGCAAATGCGTTTTCTGGGTTTTTAAGTTCGAGTCATATGCCTTTTGTTTCGCTTCATCGCTACAGCCTATATGCCAATTATTTTTTGGAAATGTACGCAAATAATGCACTTTAAAAAGTTATAAATTTGTATAATTAAAAATTATTTAATTAATTTTTATTGATAAAAATAATAAATAAATAAAATTATCTTTATTAATAATATAATTTAAAAAATTTATGTTTGAATCACAAAATCAATACAAAACAATTGTTATTGTCCAAATAAATTTAAAAAAATGCTTTACAAATTGAGAATAAATAATTTTATGAATCAATCTTAAAAAAAAAGTTATGATTTATATAATTATTTTTTATATTTGTTGTTTTATAAAAAACAATTATGATTTATATAATTATTTTTTATATTTATTATTTTATATGTATAATAATAGTAAATAATGTATTTTAAGTTTTTTATATTTAGTTTATAAATATATAAGTATGAAAATATAATAGTTTGAAATGAAAAATAAATAAAGTGTATTGGTAAAAATATACGGTGAATAAAAAGAAAAAAATGAAATCGGAGACGAAGAAGAAAATAAAATTCAAAATTTCTTATGCATCTTGCGAGATGCGAGGATGGATTGTACAACAATCCTTACTCGCCGTAGTCAGGCGCATGACCCTTCTAGCGCCTCACGCGAGGTGCGAGAAATTTTGAATTTATTTTTCTTCGTTTTTAATTTCATTCTTTTCATTTATTTTTTAAAATTTTATTTTCTAACTTAACTTTTTAATTTTTAATCTTTAAAATATCAATACTCAAATATCTAATCTACGTGTTCTTAATTTCAAATGTTTTAAAGTGTTATTTGAATAAATTTTAAAATAAATAGTGAAAAAAAAGTAAAATATGCTTTAGAAATAAAATGACTTGAATTTGATCTTTGAGGTTATTAAAAATTACATTTTAATTTTATGGTAATAAAAAAAATAGATTAAAATAAGGGTTATTTATATACATTTCCTATTCTTTTTTTCCTTCGTACACACATATATATATATATATATTAAAATGTGTTCACATAGTTTATTAGCAACACCGAAAGGAAAATAAAAATGAGCTACATGAACTTGACCCGTTTACTTTTTTTATATTATTATCTTATTTTTGTTTTGTGTGGTCGGGCTTTTAAAGCTTTTTTTTTTTTTTTTGTGTTTTGTGTTTTGTTACGTAAAACTGGCACCATGAAACTAGAACAAGTATAGAGAGGACCAACTTTGATGGGCTGGGCCTACGCTCTCGTATCCAAATTGATTCTTTTATTACTTCTACTTTTGTTTTTAATATTGATTCTCTTATTAATGATTATAAATCTAGAAATACACCTTATTATTATTATTATTGTTATAGCACCCATTTTAAACGAATATCATTTTAAAAAAATTACAAATTAATTCTAATAATTCAATTTAATAATTAGTCTTATTATTTCTTTGAATAACAATGAACATCAACATATTTTTTGATAATATGATATTCAAAATTCTTACATTATGTTCCCTAAAATTTTAGGTCAACCTAATGAAAAGTTATAATATTTAAAATTAAGACAATTAATAAGACAATCATGGTCCTTTAATTAAGAAATTAATCAAGGAACAATCATACCTCTTAATTAAAAAAATTAATGAGTCAATCATAAACATTGATTGAGCAATTATAGTCTCTTAAAATAGAAAATGATGAATCATAAAGTAAATTACATTAATAGCCTTGTTAAAGAATACCTATTATTACAATTATATAAAAGGCTCTGCAAAATTTATAGACATGTTTTAAATCTTTTCTCTTTCACTTTATTTTCTCTCTTAATACTTCTTTTATTTTGAGAGTTGACTTAAATATGAGAGAGTATTTATTGACATCACCACCGACAAAATCATCATCATTTTTTTTCTTCTTATTTTGCATCATACAACTTCATAAACCCATGTAAAGAATGATAATAACGTATTTCATTTCCTCAAAATACAAATTTAACTCAATAACATAAAAACCATCCAGATTTTCAGGTCAACACTACGTATTAATCTAAATATCAACCTTAACAAATACTGAACTCATCTTTTCCAACCACCTAAATAGAATGTCGAATTCATCTTTGTCACACTTAGTAAAATTTTATGATATAAATGAGATGAATCATCGTAATCACAAAAAAAAGCACAAGTTTTGAAATTTTTTTGCTAACGTTAATAAGTTTGATGAATAATGAATCAAAATTGCAAATGAACATGTAACTAGAGCTAATTGCCTTTTTGCATGTTTCTCATTAAGAACTTCAAAATCATCAAGTTCAAACACAATTTATCTTTTTTATTATTGAACAAAAATTTAATTGAAATATTTATTTATTCCTTTTAAACAAAGACATGTATGAGAAATTATTTTGAATTGATTGTCTAAAATATTAAAGACTTGTCTTTAATACTAATATTGGATCTTTATCAGCTTAAACTTTTGGGTTAAGTGATAAACTAATATAGTATCAAAGTAAATGTTTGGAGTTCAAGCCCTTCTATCTTTGTTTTTAGTTAATTTCTTGGTTTTTATGAGATGGAGAATTCACTATGGTTCAGGCTGAAAGTTATTCGGATCCATATTTCACATGAGGAGGACTGTTAAAGACTTGATTTTAATACTAATATTAGGTCTTTTCCTATCAGCTTAAGCTTTTAGGTTGAGTGGTAAACTAATATGGTATCAGAGTCAAGATCTTGAGTTCGAGCCCTAATGTCTTTATTTTTCAGTTAATTCTTAGTTTCGATTTCTTGGTTTCTATGAACGGGGAATCTACTATGATTCAGGTTAAAACCTATTCGAATTCACGCTTCACGTGATGGAGATTATTAAAGACTTATTTTTAATAATAATATTGGACATTAATATACCAATTTAAATTTTTAGATTAAGTAATAAAATAATATAAAAAATGACCAAAGAGTAGGAGTACAATAGTACAACATCAATTCTTTATATTTTGATATCCATCTTATTCATAATTCACCCAAGAAAAATCAAGATGGTGCATTTTTTGTATGTTGCCCTTATTTGTTCTCTTACTCTCTTAAAATTCCAAAGTCTAGTTTTGTTTTTGTAGATAATGGACCACTCTTTGGCTTCTCATAAATTGTTATTGTGGTAATGGAGTGCACGGTTCTTTTAATTTTTCTAGTCAAGTTTGTTTCTTTTGTTTAACTTTTCTACATAATCAATTAGCTCAATTTATTTTAAGACAAAAAAAAAGACTTTCAAATAGGTAAAAAATAAAATCTTATTTCAATCAAGATTTTATAAATAAAAAAATTCTTAAACAAAAAGAGAACTACCATCCTTTTTTAGTAGAATTCTAAAAAAAAAAATAATTGGAAAAGTATTATATTATTTTTAATTTTATTCCTATTCTATAACTTATATACTCCTATTACAAGGGGAAAAAAAAATCAAAGAAAGGAGGCATAATTCATAATTCATAATTTATGCAAGAATGATTAATTCTCACTTTATAGACGTGGAGGGGGGAGAGGACACACTTATAATTTTTTTAAGATTTTTTTTTATAAAAGCATTACCTCCATGTATCTCTATTATAGTAACAAAATTTTATAGTGCATTTAAGAGAGCTAATAAAGCTCATATTTAATGCATTTTAGAGAGCTCATAAAAGTGGACATAGGGTTACATTTAGTTGAACCACTATAAATTTAGTATTCTTGTTGTTTTTTTCTTTTATTTTTGTTAATCTCAATCTCATTCCCAACAACCAACAAATTTAACTCATTGAACTTGAAATGATCAAATTTTGAGGTCAATAGTTTGATGCCATCTATGAGAAACAAACAAAAATTTATAAAGACTAACCATATAAATAATTCAAAGGCCAACAACATGTACATGGAATTAAAAAAAAGCAACAAAGCATGACTATCCGTACAAAAAAAAAAAATTTATAGAGCAAAACACAACTACCTAGACTCAAGCCTGGGCCATCAATCCACCAAGATAGATTATCCACCATTGTGCCATAACTGCTTAAATGAAACTTTACGTTGCCAGCCTCGCTCCGTCGACCATCAGCTAGAAAATGTAGAAAAAGAAGCTGTACAGGGTGAAGAGGAAAAGAGGGAATAAAGGCTCTATTGGATTTTTTTTACTAAGGCCCCATTTACTTTTGAAAAATTCTAATTTGGCTCTAAAACTTTTAGCATTTAACAAAAAGTCCCTTAATAGAATACTTTTCACCCCCAGCCTTTCTAAGTTTTTAAAATTCTAGTTTTGACCAACATATTTTTAAAACTTTGTAGAAAGACCCTCAACAGAAATAAGCCTTTTACCAATTCGAGAACGTCATCATCAAGATTCGAGAACCTCTCATAAAGGTAGCATAAGTCCTCTTCGAGGCCATCCACCCTGTAAGTTCTGAGGATCGGGAAGGCGAGTGAATATGGTTGCAAAACCAAGAAACCCCTATGAACATCAATAATCTCGAGTTCATATAAGACTAGGGCCATATAATCCTTTCACCAGGCCGCCTAAGTCCTCTAGAGGCCACTCAAGTCTTTAGAGGCCATTTAAGTTCTTCTTGAGATATCGTTAGTCCTTCTAGAGGCCATCTAAGTCTTTCCAAAGGCTACATAAATACTCCCAGAGGCAACCCAAATCCTTTCAAAGGTAATTTAAAACCTTTCAAAGGCCATATAAGTTCTTCATGAAATCATCTAAGTCCTCCTCGAGGCTGCCTAAGTCCTCCCTAAGGCCACCTAAGTCCTTTGTGAGGTAGCCTAAGTCCTCTTTAAAGCCACATAAGTCCTTTCAGAGGCTGCTTAATGTCACGTCTCACATCGAATAAAAATTGAGTGGATCTTGGGAATATATATGCTAGTAAACAACATTATCTAACAGATTAGTCTTTTGAGTCAATGGCAAGCGTCTGAGCCGTAACAAGTAGTATTAGAGCAAACCTAAATTTTCATTAGCGTATGAGCCCTCAAAATTGTCCTAATGGAGATTGTCACGTGAAATGTGGATCCTCTCCGAGCTAGTGAGAACATTAATTATAACTTAACTACCTTATTCGATCAAACTTCAAAGGAAAAAAGATATTTTATATCCTCTAAATTGATTAGAATAATGGTCAAAATTTGACTACTTTATTCGATTAGATTTTTAAATGAGACATACACTTTCTTCAAGTTAGTTAAAACAATGGTTGAATTTCAGCTACCATGCTCAGTCAGACTTGTTACTTTTAAAACTGGCTAAAATAATAATTGTAACCCGTTACCCTATTAGACCATACTCCAAACAAAGAAAAATAATCGTTGCTTATATCAAGTAAAGAAAGGTCAAAATAAGACTACCCTGAAAGATTAAAGGAAGTTCTTAAAAAAGATTTAACTTACAAAAGATGTAGAGAGTTACGGATAAAGTCAAATTTATCAACGAAAAATTCTTAAACCAAAGGACATTTCTAAAATCACATACAAGTTAAAATAAGACCACCTTGAAATATAAAGTGAAGTTCTTAAAAAAGACTTAACTTATAAGAAATATAGAGAGTTGTGAATAAAACTAAACTTATTAAAGAAAAATTCCTAAACCCATAGAACATTCCTAAAATTACGATACAAGTCCCACCATGACAAAGAAAGATCTAACTCCACTTGGGTAAAACGTTAATTTACAAATGGAAAAGATTATGAAAAATCTTTATACAAAAGGAAACAAACCATTAAAAGTCCCTTTATGACAAGTAAAAATTATGAAAAATCCCTTTATGAAAGGCAAAAATTATAAAAATCCCTCTACAAAGGGTAAAGATTATGAAAAATACCTATATGAAAAGCAAACATTATTGAAAATCCCTATGCAAATAATAAGATTACCTAAAATTCCCTTCTATAAGGGTAAAAATATAAGAGATCCTCTATAAAGGGCAATCTTTATCTCATTAAGAGACTTGTAAGGATCTTACAAGGTTCAACTGTAGAATGCCAAAGGCCAGTAAGGTGTGTGTAGGGTACAGGCCTATAAGGCTTGAGCAGGTACTCTGAGACGTTAGAGGACCATAAGGATCGAGCAGGGTTCTACCATGAAATAAAGAGACAGTTTTCTCTAAGGCAACATAAGTCTTTATCTAATACAATGTAAGTCCTTATTGAAGGCAACATAAGTCCTTATTCGAGACTACGTAAGCCCTTATCTGGGACCACAAAATCCTCTCTTGAAGATCGAGGCCACTTTATGCCTATGATGCTTTAGGCCATAACCAAACATTTTCTTGCGAATCTTTGGATGAACAACTAATAGGCAAGCATCGAGGCCCATTAGCCAAAGGCATCAACACTACGGGCCTTGGTCTAACCCCATGACTAAAAGCCAACATCGAGCACAAAAACATCCTCAAGTTTGCCTATAATTCTTAACCCCAAAAAAGGCTTACAAATCAACATTATTCTATGGACATAATCTGACCAAACCAACTATTAAAGACACCTCTCCATAAGGGGTAAAAACACTAAAAGACCCTCCACAAGACAAATCTTGAAAACCCCCCATTAAGGATAATCCCGACCTTAAACAAAATACCTTATAAATGTGATCAAACTAAAGAACTTATTCGAACTGACACCTCGAAGGCACCTCGAAGAGCCTTCTTAATCCAATTACTACTATAAAGTTTTTAGTGTCAATAAGTTAACACTGAAAATAGAGGAACTCATATTTTCCTTTAGATTTTGACATGCCAAATTTATTACAAGGCCAATAAAAAATTCTCAAACATGTAAAAAGAGAGCTGCGTTATTTTAAGTAGGATTTTACAAGAAAAATCTTAAATAAAAAGGAGAATTACCATCCTTATTTTGATAGAATTCTAATAAAAGAAGACTAATTGAGAAAGTATTGTAATATCTTAATTTTATTTAGATTCTATGACCCATATACTCTTAATACCCTATAAAATATAGAAGAAAATCAAAGAAGGGTGACATGATTCATATTCATGATCCAAAGAAGATGGATTAATTCTCACTTTAGAGAAGGGAATGACACACTTATTATTTTTTATGGCAGCTATTTTTATAAAGATATTGCCTTTATATATTTTTATTGTAATAACAAAATTTTATAGTGCATTCAAGAAAGCTAATGAAACTCGTGAAAGTGTACGTAGGCTCATATTGAGCCGAACCACTATAAATTTGACGCTCTTACTACTTTTTTTTTTTATTTTTATTAATCTTAACCTTATTCTCATTAATAAATAAATTTTAACTATTTGATCTTAAATTAACCAAAATTTGGGGTCAACATAAGGAAATAAAAGAAAACAAATTTATTAGCTATGACGAATGAATATAAAATAGAGAATAGTATACGTGTTCTCTTTTCTTTTTCTATATATATCTTTTTTTCCTGTGTTTTCTCGACGCACAAACAAGAGTATTACGAAAAGCCCATTTGATCAAAACCAACAAAACCTTCTCTCTTTCTTTCAAAAAAGGAAAACCATCGCTCTTTGGTTTTAACACTTAATATTAAAGAAGAATAAGGATCAAGATTTGATCAAGAATCATAAATCAAGTGGTTGGAAGTGTGTGGGTATAGTATAAGATGATGAATGTGCAATTATGTTTAATTTTCTTTTTCCCACCAAAATAAAAGGAAGTTAGATTTTCTTGTTATGAACTGTAACAATCTCAATCATTGATCATTCTTGTATAAATAGACGAGAATTATAGTTATTTGATTTATTTTGAGAAATATAAAACAAGTTTCTAGTTTGCTCTATTTTATTTTATAACGAACTTTCTCTTTAAAGTTTTTTTAAGAAACAAACACTCATCTCACAGTTTTTTAACTTGGTATCAAAACCTAGAAATCATGGCAAATTTAGTCTCTACTTCTTCAATACAATCTTTAAAATGTAACAATATATTTAATAAGAGCTTTATACCATAATTTCAACACTATAGTTATCAATTTAGAACAATGGAGGACCTGATTTTTTAAATTACAATAAAGAAAGGTTTAACTATGATCAATAATAGAATGGACAGCTCAACAGGACAGCTTGCATAGCAACACTAGAAAGAGTTGCTGATCAAGGTTAGTACTTTAATAGTGGAGCCACTTACCATTTCAGTAATGATTAAAACAATTTGTTGAGAAAGAAGACTGTGAAGGCATTGGTTTACTTATAATTGGTGATGGTAAAGGTCTAAGAATCACTCATATCGGTTCTATCCTGTTTAAAAATAATGGTATTGGTATAAAAATTCTTTTAAAGCATATGCTTTGTGTTTTTGAGATTACCATAAATCTCATTAGTATTTCAAAGCTAACCTCTTATAATTCTTTAATTGATGAATTTTTTAATTAATTTTGTTTGATAAAGGATACGAAGACAGGCAAAATGGTATTGAGGGGAGCTACTGAAACAGGATTGTATAGGTTATCATTACCTAAACCAAATTCAATAAATAAAACCAAGCCTTTGTCATTGCTTTATAAAGCCGAATAAGAACGTAAAGACCAAGAAACTTTGTCAAAGCTGCATTTGTTAGTAGCAGTAACATTTTGAGTGTTGATGTATTGCGTAGAAGACTGGGGCTTCCTAGCAATCACACACTGTATTGGTGTTGAAATCTTGTAAAGATTTTTAGAATATAAATAAAAACTCTATACCAAGTGGACCAGAATATATTATTATGCAGCCAATTTTCCTCTGCCACCCAAGGTGTTAAACAAGAACGCCTCACCACGAGCAACAACTCAGTATCTCCCTCAACCAGTTCTTCCTCTATTACGTCACTATACTCATCAAAATTTGACTCCTTACCAACCTAAACATCTTCCGCCTCGCCTTCTGCCTAGCCAAATAATGCCTTCTTACCAGCCTTTTTGCAGTTAGCTAAATGGTATTAGGAGGATCTCTTCGTATGGTAGCACCCCCACTACTTACTCCAGGTCAATTGCTAATGTTATTGCTACCACTAGGTGTGCCAAAAGATGGATTACTAGACTTCCTTGACACCTGCTTCTCAATTTGAAGCACCCGCTGGTGTGTTGCAGATACGTTAATTTGATATAAAGAAAAGATTCGTTATCTCTTAAATTTGAACCCGCAAACCACCAATTTAATGTGCTACCAACTGGTCCTCGGTCTTTTGGATCTCGTTCCTCACTAACAACTGATAGAACTCAATCCTATAGTCATCCACTAAGCGAGTCCCATGCCATAAGTTCTACAATTTCTAGTACTAAACTTTGAAAGTTGTACTACAGAAGCTCAGCACGCATCTTCTTCTTCATCTTCTCCTATTCCACAACCTTCAATCTTCCCAACCTATTCCTGGTCAATTTCAACTGATGCCACCATGTTGTTGCTCTACTTTGAAGCCTTGTCGCCACCACTGCAACATTTTTATTATCAGGAACCCCTTTGAACTTGAAAATCTCCTCTACAGTACATAATCAATCTAGATATTCCTCCGACTGCAAGTTCCCATGCAATTTAGGAACCTCTGTACACATTCCTGTCTCCCAATGCCATCTATCCTCCTCATGCTCAGGAGCCCTTCGTCGGTGTCGTAGGGCTTCTTCATAATAATCCTCACTATTACCTGAATCGTGATGATTATAATTTTGGATATCCAATAAGGCAGCAAGCTGCTCTGTTATTTGATCCATCCAATGTTCAATTTACGTCATGCGATCAAATTCATAGACCTTTTCCATGAGCACCTTGTTGGTTGGGCGTCTTCTTAGCGGCATCGTTGTCAAGAATGAACGTGGCTCTGATACCAACTAATGTAGTGGAAGCGTCTAATGAGAAACACTAGCGCAGAAGAAAGAGACAACCTTATATAAACTATTGATTCATTCACAAATACTAGGAATACCGAGAACTTAGAAGAAATAATTAATTCTTTAATGACCATTCAAAGAAATTCCTTAAGGCGTGCAATATATAGGAACCAAATAAAAGGATGAAACCCTAATTAAAATCATAAAATATTCGAAAAGAGAAATAAAATAAAGGGAAAAATACGAAAAAGAAAGGTAACTAAAATCTGACTAAAATAATCCTATATCAAGCAGGTAACTAAATGGTGTACAATCACTTTCTTTGGTCAAACTTTTCTAAAAATAACTTCCCTTGGCGTGTTATATCAGATTCAAAAATAATTTATATGTCTTTGATAAATTCTATCGTTGTAATATTGTATAAGTTGATATGACTTAAATGAACACTAAATATATATGATCATAATGAGAGTAGTAGCAGTAGTAGTACATCTTAAATTATTATTATTAATGCAAAATTATTATTATTAGTAGTAGAAAAAAGTGAGATGAGACGTAAAATAAAGTTTAATTTAGGTTAAACATTAATGATTTTATTTATTTTTAAGTGGAATTAGAATTAACTAAATTGTAAGAGGATAGTTTTGGATTTTTTCTGATTTGTACAAAGATAAAATAAGAATCATATTTAAAGATAAAGTTAATTGTCAAAATTAGATTTTAAAAAACAACCCTCTTATTGTTTTTTAAAATCTGTTGTGGGAGGTGTGATTTTGCTAAAAATAATTTTAAAATAATTTTACTAAATACCTAAATCAACTAATAGTTTTAACCGTTTAAAATCACTTTTAGCTTCCCCAATAACAATCACAAATGGTAACATAGATAACAACAAGAAGTTGTGTATTTTGAAAAAATATGAGAAGGTGGAGTAGAAAAAAATGTACAAATCTCAAATGGGTGAACATATAGCCACTAACTCTATGGGTTAAATTTTTAATATCTAACCAAACAAATAAAGTTTTTACTATCAGTTGCAAATGAGTTCAAAGCAGAAAAAATTATGAACGATTATACTTCATTTTCTTTGCATCATCAAACTTTTCAAAAACAAAAGCTTGTTGTAAACTGGATTTTCCTGGCCATAATTACGAAGCATAGTGACAGCAGATCTTACATAAACTTTTTCAAATTTGCTGAAGTTCTAGAAAATCTGCCTCCTTTATTATTTTACAAAAGATAAATTTGGTTAAATTATAACTATGGTTCTTTTTATCTGTTCATAGCTATGTCCATCGTAGTCCACTTCTTCCGCAATGCTATCAACAAGAGGGTGCAAGCTTGGCAGGAAAGACCGCAGATTAAGCCGATCAACAAACCCTTTCCCAAAACAAAGCGTACAAGATTATTGAATTGAAAGAATTAAAAAGAGGGAAGAAAAAGTAATACACGTATTGGGGTTGTTGTGTGTGTGATGAGAAAATTACTACAATTAATGCTGCCTTACCTTAGCATAAAGCTTTAACTTAAAACCCAGAACTGCTGCAATTGGCATGCCAATAAAATAGTATGTTCCCAGGTTAACCCATACGGCCAAGTGCTGCCAACCACATCCTCTTGCCACCCCTGCGCCATTGGCCCAATTTTTTCACAATCAAAATCATATGGTTTAGTTACAACACTACAACAGCTAAAACAATACAGCTATTTCCATAGATGAGAACCTGAGAAATTCAACATGAAATTTATAATTTGATTGGTGAAATGTAACATATAACTTGGGAATTAATTATGTCTTAGATGCCGAATTTATATGTGTGCGTATGTATATAACTTAAAGAGTTTGGTTAAAAAAAAAAAGACGTTGCAAACCTGATAAGACACCCTGCACAGAATCAAATATAATCAGAACTGCAAGAAAGGGTGTGACAGAGGCAAACTCCTTTACTATTTCCGGGCTACTACTGAAGAAGCCAGCCCAGATGTTATGACCAAAAACTAGAGCCAAAATAACTGCAAGAGCAAGGAGGATAGAGAGCTTGAGAGTCACAGCCATAGCATTCTTAGCTCGATCCAAATTCCCTGCTCCCAATTCATTTGAAACTCTTGTGCTGTCGAAGTGCCCAATGTTTCAATTTTTGAACCACAAAACGTAGAAACTAAGGAACTAGGAGCAATATTACTAACCTTGCAGCAGCACTAAGACCATAAGTAATCATGAAGACAATTGTTTCTGTGTTGATACTGAAGATCATGAAAGCAAAAAAGAAAGAAACCATGAAAGTCAAGTCTCTGTAATTGATTTAGGATAAATAATATCAGCCAGGGAATGAAAAACAAATGAGTTAAAAGCTTACCACATTGCAACCACTGAAGTAGTTAATTTTGAGTTTGGCATCAGTCCAGCTAAGAGCACAAGAATCTCATAAGCCCAATACTCTAAGCTAAAAAAGTATGAGATTAACAAGGTCATAATATTTACTGAATCCCATTTCACACTCCTATTGCTCCCAATTAATCAACTTCTTGAGATTTTAACCAATCAAATTAAGTAATGGCTATTGGCTATTTTCACACCCAACTATCACACATGCCACCAGAATTACTTTGAATGAACTTTAGTAATGGTGTTTCTCGGGCAATTGGGTGTCTTTAATTTCTTGAAACAGGGTGGAACATTTTGAAGTCAAGATTTATGGTTACATGGCTAACACAAAGAATGTTGTACAAATTTCTTTGTATTGAATCATCAATTAATTCGTAATTCCATCAATTAATTCGTAATTCCATCTCAAGAAGCTTTAAATCAGATTCTCTTTCACACAAACCTTGTAGAGCATTAATGAATGATGGTAAATTATTTCTGAGATAAGTGAAGCTATGCTTCTCTTAGAATATGTATTCGAGAAAAGTAGTGAAGTGGTACGATAATGAAAATAGGGGCAACTTACCATAGCATTGCTGCAGACGGCAGGGCTAGCTTTAAGTTGTCGAGGATGAAACTGAATGATTCAAAAGAAAATCCTTCCCATGTATGCTCAAATTTCTTTGAACAAAGGACATAAATTACCAGCAGGAGGAGTGATATCCATATCGAAATTGAAACTGCCAGTGGAGCTCCCTTAAAGCCAAGGGATGTCCAGTGAACTAATGCATATGCAATGCCAATATGTGTGGCCAATGGGATAGCTGACAAGAAGACGAGTGGCATGACAATGGATTGTGTCTGAAGAAACCTCAAGATGTTATGTAAAAACCCATAAGCAAATATACCAGGAATGAGATACATAACAAAAAGAGCTGCTTGTTTGGATGTACTGGGATCTTGATGAAGTAAAATCAGAATAGGTTCTGTATAGAACCAGATGAAGGAGGTGATAATTGAGAAGAACAATGATATGATGCAAGATGCTTGTAGATGAATTCCCATCATTCTGTATTGTTCGGCACCAAATCCTTGTCCACAAAGTGTTTCAAGTGCTCCACTTAACCCTATCTTAATCATAACAAGAAGAAAATGAACACACACACCAAAAAAGTTGAAACAAATCAGTCAATTCACAGAAAACTCAATCACAAGGATTGTCGAAGTCATATACCTTTCCCAGTTCTAGTTTTTATTCTTCAAGATTATGTGTAATCTCTATCATAAATTCGTAATAAATAATATTTTCAATCATTAATGAGTGCAAATGTGAAACAATGGTTTACCATGAGAGCAAATCCAGTGACGTTGGCCCAAGAGTTTGCGAGAGTTGCACCAGCAAGCTCAAGCTGACCAAGATGGCCAACCAACATGACAGAAACCAAGGGGACTGCATAGTAGAAAACATTAGTAAAAATCATTGGCAGCGAAAACAAGACTTGATTCTTGGCCTCTTCCACATCCAGAACTTTCTTCCATCGCCTTTTTCCTTCTTCTCCGTGATTAATGTCATTACCAATCTCTATCAACTGTGGCGGTGTATTACCTAAACTCATATCTACTAATTGATCTGCCTTCTATCCTTAATCTTGTTGTCTTTTTCAGAATGTTCTCTGGTTACTAGTTATGCTAAATTAGATGGTGTTGGTGAAGACGAGTAGAGCAGTTAATAATTAAGAACGCGTGAGAAAATATAAAATTCGATGGACAACTGGCTACATATATTTGCATTTTTTTTTTCCAGGAGCTGGGAGAGAAATGGAAAGATTCTTTTATTTTTCTTTTATCTGTCATTTCATTTCATTTGTGGCTAATTTTCTTCTATTGAAAGTTGAGTAGAAAGAGGGTATTTATAATGATGAGAGAGTAGTTACTGGGAAAAATTCATTCACATACAGTAAGATCATTAAACACCAGGAATAAGAAAATCTTTGACCGCAAAAGGTTTCAAGTGCTCCACTTAACCATGTGTTGGGCAAGAATGGAGAACAATATGATTCAAAAGAAAAAAATAAAAAGAGAGCCGGTGAAAAAGAAAAGATTAAAGAACTTAATCATTTTGCATGCACGTAGAGTTGCTGCAATATTGATGAGAAAACGTGCTTCTTATTAAGCTATATCTAATGACCACTTGCCAATAGAACTTCGAAAGACCTCCCACTAAGTTAGATTGCCAATAAAGCGCGAAGTTTTACATCCTCGCTTGAATTCGAATCTCCTATCTCTCCCAAATAGAATGCAAAAAATAAATATATTGTAATCTCTTTCAAAAAAAAAAAATTAAATTACCAATACAAAATTCGATCTTTTTTAACTATTTTTTTAATTTTTTATTATTTTTGATAATTTATAATATTTTTGTCATTATTTTATTATTTTAACTCTAAATTTAATTTTTTTTATTAAATGTTTTTTATTTTAAAAGAGAGAAAATTTCAAAATTTTCTAAATGGAGAAAAATGAAAAATGATTATATTTTTAGTTATAAAAAATTAAAAACTTTGACCCTAATAAAAAACCAAACGATGACGAAGAATAGAGTTGGATGTAGTTGTTAAATAATTAATTATATCATAAACAAGCTTCTTTTTTATATTCGTGACAGGCCATATGATCATGACAGAATAGTAAACGACTCAAAGTTCAATTTATCATTAGATATAGTACGTATACATATATATATATATATATATATATATATATATATACACTATGGGTGACAGGCTATATGCATTTAAAATCACATCATCAAAAGTCAACATCCTACCAAAACCAGATTCCATTTTATTATCACAACCCTGATGGGGTGAATGGAAAATGATAAAATATTAATTGAAATACACAACTGATCAAAGTTAAATGGATCAAAGAATTAAGATTACACACACAAAATTCAGGATTTGTAGTGATTTAGCAGTCAACCTACATTAATTTGAGCTCCGTTCAACCAAAAAAAAAAAAAAAATCACTACCAAATCGGGGACGAGGCAGGGATTCCTTGATTTGGAATGAAGATGTTGGTCCCCGATCTCAATCTCCGAATTCGAATTTGACATTCATGTTTACTTTACTTGTATTGGAGATGGTTTTGTAAATTGCAGAGACCTGAATTATTGGTGTCTGTCAATTTGTTCTGCTTTTGCTGCTGTTTGATTTGAGTTAATCTTTGAAGCCTGTTAGTTTGGATTATGAAGAATGCTGAGCTGTCTGAAAGATGAAGCGGCAGCTAAATCTTTTTATATGCTGATGTGGTTGTTGTAAAATTGTTATTTCCCGCCAAAAGTTTGTTAAAGGAAATAACAACTTCTCTTATTATTTTTATGATTTGTAAGCACTATAAAATCTTAAGCCTTGTATTTTGATTACTATCAAAATAAGAATCACAACTTTCGCAAAGCCTTTACTTTATTTTCTTCTTTTTTCATCAAACATCTCATCCGCATCCTTTAGTCTCAATTCCTCACGGATTACATCTTTTACCTTCTCCACAATTGTAAATGCTTGATCGTACAAACTTTGTAATATGGAGGTTATAAATGTTAACAATATTCAAAGCTAATAGACTTGAAAAAATCATTAATGGAACTTGTAGCTGTCTAGATCAATTTATTAAGGTCACTGACTCAAGCTTGAAAGCAAGTGACGTTGAAGCAACCACTGTGAATCCTAAATTTGAAACCTAGATAAGACAATACCAAGTATTATTAAGCCAGTTATTCTCTACGATTTAAGATAGCATTCTTGATTAATGATTGATTGTAAATCCTCTCATGAGCTTCGGATAGCTGTCAACAAACAGTTTGGTACAACATTTAAACTAAGATAGTTCAGCTGAAAATTCAACTATCATTATTGAAAAAAAATCAAATGTCTATATGAGATGATTTTTTGAAACTAAAAAAAAAACCTAATGAATTGACTATTATAAGATTGATGAGGATGATTTTGTCACACATCTAATTAATGGTATTGGCGTTGGATCGGATTTCATGCTGTAGTAACTTTAATTAGTAGCAAAATAAATTCAACAATAATCAATGAGCCTTATTCGATGATTCTTAAGAGTGGGCATTATGCTCGAATTTGATCCGTTCTAAAATTTTGAGTCGGGATGGGAACGAGAATGGGAATGGGTTCGAGATTCATTTGGGATAGAATTTTTTGTCCCGAACAGGATTGGTCGAATTTGGAAAATTCCAGACCCGTCTCAAACCCAAACTATCTTGAATTATCCCGAAATGTCTCGACCCGTCCCGAACTCGAATCAAAATCACGTCGTTTCAAAATAATTTTTTTTTTAAAAAAATTAGAATTTCCTGACTCGTCCTGTTCCGAGGTTGGGTCAGAATTTTTCCCAACTGAAATGTGTCCCGATCGGGACACATTTTAGCATCCCGATCGGGACACATTTTAGCATCCCGATTAGATTCTGGTAAGGGTCGAAAATTTTCAAATCCGACCTAAACTCGAAATTGCCCACCCCTAACGATTTTTACCAAAGAGAGTTGATTATCACTTAATGTGTCAAGTAAGTCAAATACACAAAATGCGTTTAATGCAAATTATGCATAGAAAGGTGCAAAGAGATGTAGTTTTTTTTTTTTTGTGGCAAAGGCTTTAACAATAATAACGATGCTGCTGACATGGAAACTTTGGTATAATAGTTTCAATACTAGTTTTGGTAACTTTGGTATAATAGTTTCAATACTAGTTTTGGTTATAGTAGAGGAAATTTTTTAGTAACAACAAAATCAAGGTGAAAGAAGCAATTTTGGAATAGGAGAAGTCAAACTCATCTATCAAATTTATGAAAGACATGGATATGAAAGACATGAACATTCAATAGCTAAATGCTATTACAAGTTCCATAGTGATTATATACCAAGGGAAAAAGCCTAAAATGCATTTATGAAAGACATGAACATTCAATAGCTAAATGCTATTACAAGTTCCATAGTGATTATATACCAAGAGAAAAAGCCTATAATGCCAATAGTTCTAACAATTAGTTTCCTGGAAATCAAAGGCTTAGAAATTTAAGAGCTCAAGTGAGTAGTTTTATATATTATGCTACACCAACCGTGCAAGAGGGATCAGCTAACCATAGATGGTATCTTGATTCAGGAGTAACTCATCACTTAACTTTTGATGAGAACAATATCAGCAACAGAGCCAATTACATAGGTATAAATTAATTGATCATTGGTAATGGTCAAGGTTTTGCTATAACTTGTGTTAATAGTACAACTTTAAGACAAAAAAAAATTGGTGATATATTATTGCTAAAAAAAATATGCTTTATGTGCCTTGTATGACAAAAAAACTTGGTTAGTGCATCAAAGTTGGTTCAAGATAATTCCATTTTTATTGAATTTTATTCTGATTGCTATCTTATTGAGGCCAAGTAGAAAGAAATACTGCTATTACAAAGAATTGCTGTGAATGGGTTATATAAGTTGTTACCTTGTGCTCTTATCAATTCAACTAAAAACTTATAAGCTTGTTTTGTTCATAAACTCTTGTCATCATTATTTTCACAACTTGTAAAACTAATACCTTTTTATAATATAAATAAAAGTTAATATAGTGCCACGGACTCATCATGTGTCACGCCCCAGATTTAAAAGATCCGACACACGACATCACTTACATTCATTTAATAATGTGCACTTATAAATAATATTACCTAAAATTTCAAACTTTAATTCAACATAGGAATCTTTAGCAAGTTGCTAGTAAATTCAACGCTAAAATCAACCCATAACCTAACATATAAACATAAACTTCTATTGACAATATTTAAACATTTATTTTAATTTTTTTTCAGAATTATAACAATTGAATTATGACTGGGACAATTAGTAAACCGGAGATACACAGAGTTTTCTCAGAGATTAACACTCTACTACGTCATCAGTAGCAACTTTGTTACCGGAAGCCCATAATATATTCATTGTAAATTATTACTTAAAATCAACCAATAACCACACTTGGTGAAACTTAAACCAAATCCAACCACACACAATAAAATAATACATAAATATTTATTTAATAGAGACAAATCAAATATCTTATCTCACGTGCCCCCAAATGAAACACTCAGCAACCTAGCAACTTAGAGAACCCAAGAGACAGTAGATGCCTTGTCAAATTCGCTAAGTACACATATAACTTATTTACCTGAAATCACCATAAACTATAATGAGTATAAAACTCAATAAGCATACTAATTTTTCATATATCAAAATACAAATACATGTATGTACACACTGCATGTGTATGATATGCTGTGATAAATCAAAATCATAATCTTATCAAATCATATGTCAGGTAAGCGCTTACACATTCTTTCAAAATATATAATAGGAATACCATCACTCAACTACTACTTAGTAGGACTTACATATCATATATCACATAATGAGCCAAATGTCACTCGTAGGTGACATACCGTATGAGAGGAATAGTACAAGTGAGGTTTTAAATTACACATATATAATGCTCATGCCCGAAGGTAAAAAGCCAAACCCTCACCCTAATTATCAGCGAGTCCTCTCACATGCACCAATACGCCACCACACGAATGTGATCACTCACTCTTCCTTTAAGTACCAATAAGATCCTCCCTACATACGGAACACATAACATATACCAATCCCGAAGGAAAGGCCACACATAAAGGCTCAACAAATCACATAAAATGCTTACTAAGTCAACAGTGAGTTCAAGCTGTTGGGAGTTGTACATTCATGGGTGTTTGCATGTGGGTTTTGTGTTTAATCACAATTTATACATATCACATATATATAATGAAGCAGCGGAAGCTTAAAACATTGCAGTAAACACAGTCATAATATATTAATTAGAAACGAAATTGAGAAATAACCCTTGAAGCCTTTGGTTGGAGATTTTTGAAGTCCACCAAAATGTAGTCTTTGATCAATTCTAGTAATCAACAATGGTGGGTTTGATTATCTAGAATGACAGCTTTTGATCCAGCACTTGTTTAACTACTTAAACTTGTGTTCTTGATTTTTTCTTTTGATTAACACTTAATCAATTAATCAAAAACCTATTTTGCTAAATTAGTTTTAAGCCTTAAAAGAAAATAATGAATTCAACTCTTGAATCCATTAATTAGAAGACAATTTCTCTTTTCTCTCTTTGTAATATGGCTTACCTAATTTTGCAAAATCAAATTCACAAAAACCTTATGAATTTAATTTACATTTGTTTTATTTATACAAATGAATTTAATTTCATTTCATAACACTTAATTTCACTTAATTTCAATTTGAATTTAATCTAACCTAATCATAGTTAACTCTTAACTTTAGTTAGGTTAAATTAACATTTAAATATTCTAACTATAGTTAACATTTAACTCTAGTTCATTAAAAGAATATTTAAATATTTTAACCATGGTTAACTAACTTAACCATGGTTAGGTTAACTTTTACTTAACCATTAAGTATAGTTAATCTAACTTAACTAAATGGTTAACTCTTAACCTTAGTTAATTTTTAATTATTTATTCAACAATTAAATAAATAAATATTTATTTGAATTATTTAACAATTAAATAATTATCAAGTGAAATTACAATTATGTCCTTACTCGGTTACCAAATTAACCTAAAGTGGGTCCCACCATCTGACCATATACTTTAGTTAACGTAACCTTAGTAAATTGCTGGATTTTACTGTATTGAACTATTCAATACGGTACGCTGCCCAAGTGCTCAAAGAGTACATTTCATATTGGGACTCCCTAGGTCCACGCCCGATTCGTCAAATGAAACTATTTCATAAGTCCGTGAACTATGCCCCACGCACACGTTACGGATATTACAAATCAGCGCATCAGACCATACATGTTGAGGTTACTCCATATTCGTATAATCCTTCCGTCATTATATCCAGGATGAACGGGATATAGATCATTACCGTCAAATCCCGATAATTTCATCCATTACTTTATTATCTTCAGATTCGTATCTTTATGAACAATTTACGCAAACACTTTTGCTATAATGTTCGAACCTGTAGGAAACTCCTTTCCCAGGTGGATTGCTTACGGCCATAAGACTTTACAAGATACAATCTCGAAGTTCGGATATACTACCCATCTATGTGAGCTGACGGATCCCATATCTACGCACACCGAACTCCATGAGCATCGGACCATACCCAGCGACACGTAGCGGTCAGACCATGAAAGGTCTCTGACATACGTGGAACCAAAGTATGATGGATCTCCCACAAGTTCACCGTGGCGCTCAGGTCGAAGGACCACGAATACTACTCAACTCGAGAGGAACTTCCTTTGACGGTTTCATAGGATGTCTATTGGGGTCCTCCGGAGTCTGTTCAGTATCCAGTCCTAACTGAATACCTGTATGTCTATATGAACTTCAACCAAGCTCATGGTTAACTAAGAATAACCATCTGTACAATACAGATATAGACATACACTAATCTATGTGTATCACCGATAGACCCTCATTGGTGAACGTAGATCAGGAACTCTTTATTTTAGAAGATACTTTCATAATGACATTTCTTAGTCTCTATTGCAACTCTTTGCAATTATGTAATTACTAGTAGATTCTCAGGTCTTTGTGACATTATTGATTAAGTTCTAATTAATTAGAACTCGCTGGCTATTATAACCTGTTAACTCTTAGCACTGGTCTAAACTTCTTCAAACCAAATATGAACTTACTCAGATCATATCATGTCTATAATGTTACAAGCTTAATTACCATTCATTAAAAGATATTAGCGATTTAATAAAATATGCATTGTATAAATATTACAAACTGAATATTCATACAAACTGGGATGGCACGTAAGTACATACCCTAACACAAGCGTCCTCAAAACACAAAATGTTTCTCATGGACATATTACACTTCAAAAGCTCTCTTTGTTAAACACATTTCATTTTGAAAGCTTACTTTCAAAAACACATATATATCATATATGTCCATACTCACATTCATAAACACATATCTTCATATTTCATATCAAAATATACTTTGACATAACATAAACATATTTCTAACCACATTTACAAAATTATACATAACAATTACTGTGTTTATTGTGATTTCAGTAAAAAGTCTAGTATACTTACCTCTTAACACTTTCAGCTATAAGGCTTAAATCTCCTTAACCTATCAATGGAGATTAATCCTTTTATGAGCCTCAAAATTCATAAAAAATACTTTAAATAGCTTACAAAATTACACATATTGCACTTATCACATCGAATTAGTCTAATTACTTGATTTCTCAAAATCTGTCATTCTGACCACTTACACTTAACAAAAATTTTCTTATATATCAAATGATGTCCAATTACTCCAAAATCAGAATATATCATTCTTGACTCATATATCCTTCTTATATATGAATATTATATAATAATTCCTACACAATCCATTCCATAAATATCATCAAATCCAAACTATTAACCTAATAGGAAGAAGATATTTACTGAATATCATTCAATCTCTCAATTTTATAAAATCAAATACTAACTTAAAAATTATAAAAGTACCACAGAATTACTCTTAACACATATCTCAATCCATGATAAATATTTCACTTCAAAATCACTGCCAAAAGTATTTTAAAACTATTTTAAAACTATTTTATTCTATAACTTTAAAAATATGTTAATCAAATACTGTAATGAGCTGACACTCTTTAGAAAATCATAACAATTTAACCACATTGATATAAATTCTCAATTCTAAGTATATCATATTAGACATATAAACTTATCATATTCCATAAATTAGTAATTTTTTAAGATCATTTTGCAGATTAAAAATTATTTATCTCTGTATCATACTGTTAACACAAAAAATTTCTAGAATTTCAGGGTCATTTTGAAACATTCACTACAAATTTAATTTCTAGAATTTTCAATCGATTCAAAGTTTTAAATGATTCTAAACATGTCTAATTTTATATACTAAAAATACAAAACCATAATTGAAGCACAACAATTTATAAAATTTCTGGATCAAGAGACTATTAAGTAGAAATTTTGCAATTCATCATGATTTATTAAGCTATCTACATAGATCATCATCAATTCTCACAATATCTTACGAAATCCACATAAAATCCTCAATTGTACATATTTACATAAATCAAAACTTAAAGGAATTAGCTAATTTAACACCAAAAAATTAATAAAGGGTTATAATATACCTCTTAAAGCTTAAATTTCAACTTTCTTCTTCTTTTTCTTCTACTTCTTCTCTTTCTCTCTCCTTTCTTTCTCTCTTTTCTCACTCTAAAAGAGGTGGCTCGACCAAAATGATTGAATTAGGATTTTAAAAGTGTATTTTTATACTAAGATGCTAATTTTTAATTTATAAATTAGCCCCCAAAATATTTAAAGTATTACAATTTGGTCCCTAAAATAAATCTAAAGTCTTGCAAATAAATCCAATACTAATAGTATATCCTTAACCTATATAAATACTACTAATAATAATACATAAATCAAGTATCACCCACATACAAATAAAATATGTATATTTATATATATATATATAAATACTTATTCTTATCGGGTGTGGATACTGGTTACTACATCATGTCTTGCTTTTGTATCTTAAAATCAAAATCAGCTTAGTCTTTTATAAATGAAAGGTGTTGAATTACAAGCTTGGTCATCCAAGTCCTTTAGTGTTGAAAATAATATTAAAAAGCAATAATAAATTTCTTTCTTGTTATAAATTTCTGGATGGATATTTTTGTAATGCATGCTAGTTAGGTAAAATGTGCAAGTTTCATTTTTCCTTCATTAAATCCAAAACAAATAGCCATTAGAATTAACTTATGCAGATGTTTAGAGGTGAGCACCTCTTGAATTTACAGGTGGCTACAAATATTATTTGAACTTTGTTGATGATCATACCCAATATAGATGGATATTTCCACTAAAAGCTAAATCTGAAACCTAAAACACATTTATTCTCTTTCAAAAGTAAGTGGAAAATAGCTCAATACACATACCTTAGTTATACAATCAAACAGGGGAGGAGAATTCAGACTTTTTTCTAAATATTTAAAGCAGAATGGCATTCAATTTAGATTTATTTGCCCTCACATGCATCACTAAAATGGTGTAGTAGAGAGGAAGCACACGCATATTATAGAGACAAGATTGACTCTTCTAGCACAATCCAAAATTCCTTTACATTTTTTGTGGGAAGCACTACACATAGCCACTTATCTGATAAGCAGGCTTCCTACACCCACTCTAAACTATATTTCACCATATTAGAAACTTTATAAAATAGCTCTAAATTATAAATTTCTCAGACCCTTTAAATATGCCTGTTTTCCTTTACTTAAACCCTATAATAAGCAAAAATTTAGTTTGCACTTAAAAAAGTGTGTAATCATTGGTTATAGTCCAATGCATAAAGGGTATAAATGCATGCATGCATCCATCTAGGAAAAGTTTTGTTGCAAGACATGTTTCATTTAATGAAAATTCATTTCCTTATTCTGAAATCTTTAATTCAGCTCAAGACACAATTACTGATAACTCTGAAATTCATTCCTCAATACCTATACATTTTCCTGTATTCTCAAAAGTTCCTAAAAATATACATGGCAGTAGTAGAACAAACTCCTCAGCAGCAGCACTCTATGTCATAAAAGAACAGTTCCTTACTCATTAATCAACAACTTTTTCTCAAAACATTCAAACACAAATGTCATTAGCCTCTTATCAAATTATATCCATTCTTCATTAGCAATACCTATACACATATTAGACAAAGTAATACCAACTCACTAGATGATTACTAGGTTCAAAAATGGTATTTATAAGCTAAAGATTTATCTTAATAAGTCTCCTGAAAACAATCTTGAACCTAGAATAGTTGCTGAGGCTTTACATGACCCTAGATGGAAGCAAGCTACGACAAATGAATACAAGGATTTTATTAACAATCAAACCTAGTTCTTGGTCCCTAGCAAAGAAGCTTCAAATATTGTAAGCAACAAATGGGTATAACTCTGATGGGAGTGTATCCAAGTACAAGCTAGATTAGTTACAAATAATTTTGTTCAAACACCTGGAATTGATTATGAATAAGGCAAATAGACATAAATAATGTATTTCTCAATAGAGACTTGACTGAGGCAGTATATATGTTACAGTCAAAGGGGTTTATTAATGTTGAAAAACCAAATTATGTATGTAAATTAAAGAAAGCTCTCTATGGCCTAAAGCAAGGCCCTAGAGCTTGGTATGATAAACTTAGGAGCGTCTTAACACATTGGGGTTTTCAAAATTCAAGGTCTGATTATTTTATCTTCATCAAACACTTAAATGGACAGCTTATTTTGGTTTTGATCTATGTTGATGATATTCTCATCACTAGTCATAAATCAAAACTTTTGGAAGCATTCATCAACAAACTTGGATCAATATTTTCCTTAAATGATCTTGGTGATTTCAGCTATTTTCTGGGAATAAGAGTAACTCTTACAGAAACTAGTTACATCTATCCCAAACTAAGTATATAGCTAATTTATTGAAAAGAGCTAACATGCAGCATTACAAAGGATGGACTACTTCAATGAGTGCAGGATAAAATCTTCTTAAAAATGATGACAAATTATTTGAGGATCCATCCTTATACAGAAGTTTGGTAGGATCACTTCAGTATGTTTTTCTTATTAGACCTCAGTTGCCTTTTCAGTTCATAAGCTAAGCCAATTTTTGGCAAATCCAACTATCAAGCACTGGCAAGCCTACAAAAAGATACTCAAATATCTTTAATTGACATCTACTCATGGTTTTAAATTAATCTTAGGTAGAGAAGTTATTTTTAACAGCCTACTAAATGCAGATTGGGATTGTGATCCAGTTGATAAAAAATTCATTGGAGGTTTTTGTATTTTTGTTGGTCTGAATTTAGTTTCATGATCCTTCAAGAAGCAAATAGTAGTTGCAAGCACAGAGGCTAAATATAGGGCCCTTGCTGCAGCTTGCTCTAAAATAGTTTAGATCAAATCCTTACTTCATAAGCTGCATTTTCAAATGCACAAAACTCTTGTGTTATAGTGTGATAATCAGAGTGCACAAATATTAACACTCAATCCAATTTTTCATGCAAGAACAAAGAACATTGAACTTTATGTGCATTTTATTAGAAAAAGTAGCTTCAAATGAATTGGAAGTATGTTTTATTCCAAGAGTTGATTGAATAGCTGATATATTAATTAAACCCCTGCCATATGATCGATTTGTTCACTTAAGATTCAAGCTGATGGTCACTCCTCAACCATCAACTTGAAGGGGGATATTAAAGAGTTTTGTAAATTGCAGAGAATTGAATTATTGGTGCCTGTCAATTTGTTATGCTTTTGCTGATGTTTGATTGAGTTGATCTTTGAAGCCTATCAGTTTGGATTATGAAGAATGCTGAGCAGTCTCTAAAAGATGAAGTGGCAGCTAAGTCTTTTTATATGCTAACGTGGCAATCAAGTTATTAAAGATTGTTGTAAAGTTGTTATTTCCCGCCAAATGTTTGTTATAGAAAATAACTTCTCTTTTTTTTATGACTCGTAAACACTATAAAGCCTTAAGTTTTGGATCTTTGATCATTATCGAAATAAGAATTACAATTTCACAAAGCCTTTACTTTATTTTCTTCTCTTTTCTCTCATTTTGTGTGTAAGCAAACAAGATTGCAATAGTTTCAACAAATTATTTTACTTTATTTATCAATATTTTTGTTTAAAATAAATTTTATAGATCAATAAATCGTGACTCCAAACTTAAATAAAAATGGCAAAAAAAAAAAAAGAACAGTCTATACGAATACAAAGGCGAGTGGTATTTTTCTATCAAAATATAAATAAACTTCTTGGACTTGAGTTTTTTACCATATTATAGTGGAGAGGACAGCAAAGATCAAATACATATATAAATAAACTAAATGCAGTTGACTATAATATGGTAAAAAAATCAAGTCCAAGAAGTTAATTTAATTTATAAATAAATAAATTAAATACATATATAAATAAACTAAATACATATATATATATAATATGTACAAAATTAAATAAAGTTCTTGGACTTGATTTTAGTCAGCTTCATTTAGTTTATTTATATATGTATTTTTTTTTTGTGTTAGTTTGAATACTTTCGGCAAGCGAATATTGTTATATATTTTCTTTAATTTAAACACTTCATGCATTGAATATTATTATTTGTTCCAGGATGTGTTATTTTTTGCATTGCATATGTTCATATATTCATTTGGAGAAGCGTAAGCAACGGTATAAATAGAAGGCAGAAGTTGATGTAACCATTAGCTTTTTTACAACGTCACATATTGATGCTGTAGTCCGAGATCACAATGATAAAGTGTGGCGGTTTACAAGTTTCTATGGTCTACCAAATTTATCTGAGAGACACTGGTCTTGGATCCTACTAAAACACTTACCGGGCCTCTCCCCATTATCATGGTTATGTTGCGGTGTTTTCAATAGATTTTGCAGAATGAGGAAAAGAATGGGGGCGTACTGATAGGCCTTTTTGGCAGATGAGATGGTTTCGAGAGGCCTTAGACTCGTATTGTCTCGTGGATCTGGGATACCTTGGCAACCTTTTTACTTGGTGGAATAGACAAGTACAGGGAGAGAGTGTGTCAGAGAGACTTGATAGGGCAGTTTATACAACCGGATGGAGGGAGTTATTCCTGGCCGGCTATGGTATCGCACTTAGTTATGTAGTGTTGAAATTATAATATTAAATTTAAAATTAAGGTCAAATTTTATAAATTTAATTCTTAAAATTTTTAAATTAAGTAAAATATTTTGTAATTAATAATTAAAAAGATAAGTATTATAAATTTATGTAATTAATAAATTTTTATAATATTTTATTTATGTGATTTTGATTTATTAAAATTAAGTATAAATATTTCACTTTCTCATTTGATTTTGTAAGTAAGCAAGTTAAGTATAAAGAGTTGATCAAGTATTTAATTAATTGTTGAAAGTTTAGAGTGTTAGAAAGTTGAACAAATAATAAGTTCAACAAAAAGTGTGTGAGTATTGTGTTGTAAGTGAGAAAAAGTGAGAGTTTTTAAAATTTGTATTACAAGTTTTGAGTTTATTGTATTAATAAAAGTGTTTCATTTGAGCTTCATTATGCTCAACAATTGTTATCAGAGTCAAGTTGTTTGGAGCGTAAAACAGTAGTCGAAGTACTGTTCATACAGTTATTGTACGATACCAATATCAGAGCCTGATGTAGTTGTATGAATGATGAATGTTTAGAAAAGTTTTGTCAAAATGGCTAATATTGCCTAAGGAGTCTAAATTTTAAGTGGGACCGTTGTGACCCTTCCAGTCTTTCTTGAGAACTTTTCTGGTGTACAATTCATATAAACAAACATGTAGGCACTGTTACTATAGTGTTTATGGAAGCGCTGTTAGGAGTAACAGCGGGACGGTCAGAGATTGACCTTAGTAGACAAACCCCTTCAGCAGAAACGTTCTGTCACTATGACTCAACTCGCTTTTATTTGAGTTGTGAAGAGTTTGAAACTATATAAGCTTACAGTTTGATATCAAGCTTGTCTAGCATTTTGGAAGTCTTGCAGGCACAATGGGAGACTTTCAAGTAGTTAGAAGAATTAAAAAGCTCAACAACCAAAATTACAATACATGGGCGATGTTGATGGAGTCTTACTTTCAAGGTCAAGATCTTTGAGAGGTTGTTAGCAAGAATGAAGTGAAGCAGCCAACAGACGAAGCCACTTTAAAGAAGTAGAAGATAAAAATTGGTAAGGCTATGTTCGTCATTAAGACCATAGTTGACGAAGAAATGTTAGAGCACATAAAGAAGGCCAAAATACCAAATGAAGTATATGACACGTTTGTATTACTCTTCTAAAAAAAAAAACAACATGCGACTACAGCTTTTAGAGAATGAACTATTGTCGATTGCACAATTTAACATAACGATCAACCAATACTTCACAAATGTAAAGTCCTTGTGCTGTGAAATATCTGAGTTAGATCTTGCCGCTGTTATTGCTAAAACTAGGATGAAAAGAATTATCATCCATAGTTTGAGGCCCGAGTATAGAAGTTTTGTTATTACTGTACAAGGCTGGCCAACTCAACTATCTCTCATTGAATTTAAAATTTTGTTTACTGATCAAGAAGCGATTGTCAAGTAAATTGGTAGGGTCTCATTAAAAGAAGATGAAGAAGCACTCTACATCGATAAAAGGAAATGTTGATTTAAACGACGTATTGGTGGAGAATTTAAATAGAGATGATGACATGATAAAGAGTCATCACCAAGAAGGAAGCTTATAGATAGGGGGAGTATGGAGGACTCTTGGCAATGGTAGTTAGTCCAAGCAAAAGAAAAAGTTTAAAGAAAAATGCTACAATTGTGAAAAAATAGAACACATGGCAAAATATTGTTGGTCCAAGAAAAAGTCTGCTGAGGGTAATGTTGTCACATCAAACTAAAAAAAAAAGTGAAGATGAGTGGGATACTGAAGTATCTGTTACTATAAAGGAAGAAGACTTATCACTCTCAGTGATAATTCCTAGACGGATTGACTATAAAAATGATTGGATCATCAACTCAGGATGTTCAAATCATATGACTGGTAAAAAAGAAAAGCTACAAGATATGATTAAGTATAAAGGAATTCATGTAATGGTGACAACCAACCATTCAAGATTGCCTATAGCTCACATCGGTAATACAGTTCTTGCACCTCGTTACAGTTTTAACAAGGTAACACTTTAAGATGTCTATCATGTCCTTGGCATGAAAAAGAATCTATTATCAGTATCACAGTTAACATCTTCTAGACACTATGTCTTGTTCGATCCACAAGATGTTAAGGTATACCAAGATTTAAAAATCACAGGAACACCAACAATGGAAGGACGACTAGAGTCAGTCTATGTACTTTCAGCAGAGTCAGCTTATGTAGATAAGACTCAAAATAATGAGACAGTAGATTTGTGGCATGCACAATTGGGATATGTAAGTTATCATAAGCTAAAAGTGATGATGAATAAGGCAATGCTTAAGGGTCTAACTCAACTTGATGTGAGAGTGGATACAGTGTATACGGGATATCAATACGGCAAGGTATATTAACTACCATATGAGGAGTCAAAGTTTAGAGTTAAGGAGCCACTGGAGTTGGTTCACTCTGATGTGTTTGGACCTATCAAGCATCCATCAATTAGTGGCATACAGTACATGGTGACATTTATTGATGACTTCTCGAAGTATGTATGAGTTTTTTTTATGAAGGAAAAATCAAATATTTTTTTGAAGTTTAAGGAATTTAGAGAAACAACTGAAGGAGAAATCAAAAGGAAGATTCATTATCTCCGCACAAATAATGGAGAAGAATATACCTCTGATGAGTTCTAACAATATCTTCGAGAAAATAAGATACGACATCATTTCACATATGCCAACACATCACAACAAAATAGTGTTGCCGAAAGAAAGAATCGACATCTTGCAGAGATTTGTAGAAGTATATTGCGTGCAAAAAATGTACCAGAAAGATTTTGAACCGAAGGAATGAAGAATATAGCCTACATGATTAATAGGCTTCCTCAACCAAGGTTAGGGTTCATATCACCATTTGAGAAGTTATGGGATATGAAACCTACAGTGAGTTATTTTGAGTATTTGGTTGTATATGCTATGTGTTTGTGCCAAGTCACCTAAGAAATAAATTTGACAAAAAGGCAATCAAGTGTATCTTTGTTGGATATGATAACTAGCACAAAGGATGAAAATATTATGACCCCACTAGTGGGCAGTGCTACATCTTAAGAAATGTGGTGTTTAATGAAGTATTTTTATGGTGGTCGCCATAAAAAGAGGGGCTTCCAGATTTAAAAGAAATAGAAGAATGACTACAACAAAAGATAGATAAGCAAATTACTGAAATTCGACCGAGCCAAGAAGAACTTGATGATGGAAGCAGTGATGACAACACCGAGCAAGAGATAACTCAAAGTCCTTGGCAAACTGGCATCTATGAACAACCAACAACGGAGGCCAAATATGAAGGAGCAGAACTGCAACCCCTCAATCTCATCCTCGAAGGTTAATAAAAATACGAAAACCTAATCCCAAATATGCTAATACAGCTGTGGCAAAAGAGGAAAATGTTAAGGAGTCTGAGACTTTTGAAGAAGCATTACAAAGCACTAAATGGATTAAAGTTATGGAAGAAGAAATCACAACGTTAGAGTAAAATTAAACTTGTCAAAGCCAAAGGATGTGAAACATATATCTTGTAAGTGGGTGTATAAGATCAAAAGACATCGTAATGGATCAGTGGAGAGGTATAAAGCTCAGTTGATAGCTCGAGGATTTTCTCAATAATATGGACTAAACTATGATGAAACGTTTAGTCTAGTAGCCAAGATCACCACAGTATGAGTTTTACTTGCACTGACAACTAGCAAAGGTTGGATATTATGGCAAATGGATGTAAAGAATGATTTTTTACTCGGAGAGTTGGATCGGGAGATCTACATAATTCAACTAATAGGATTTGAAAGCAAATTTCATCCTAATTATGTGTGTAAATTAATAAAGGCATTGTATGGATTAAAGCAAGCTCTAAGGGCGTGGTATGGCAAAATTAGAGAATTTCTAACACATGGTGGTTACTCTGTAGCACCAATTGATTCTAGCATGTTCGTCAAAGATAATGGAAAGAAACTTACAATTGTGCTGGTATATGTGAATGACTTAATTATCACTGGATATGATGAAGAAGAGATTTATCGAATAAGAGAGAATTTAGTGGTTCGCTTCTAGATGAAAGAGTTTGGAAAACTTAAGTATTTTCTTAGGCTCGAAGTCACTCAGATAGTAGAAGAAATTTTTCTAAGACAACAAAAATATGCCAAAGATTTGTTGTAGAACATTGGGATGCTAGAATGCAAGCCTATCGCAGTACTGCTAGAAGCCAATGTCAAGTTGTGCAACCATGAAGGAAAGGATTTAGAAGATGGAACTATGTATCGACAACTAGTAGGAAGTCTGATAAGGGCAAATTTGTCATATATTTTCTCATGTTTTTATTATTGATATTTTATGATTTTATGAGAATAGATGCTATTTATGTGCATTATTTTTATTTACAGGGACTAAAATGCAAAGTTTTCAAATTATGAGTCCAGCGCCCCCGCGCCACAAGTATTGTCGCCCCAGCATTGTAATAGTAATCGAAATAAGAAATACGACCTGTTGAAGTCGCATCTGGTGCCCCAGCGCCATACAGTCACCGCGCCAGTGACACTCTAGAGCGCCAGCGCTATCATCCCACCGCTCCAGCGGTGAAGGTTTTTTCACGCAGAGCCCCAGCGATAACTTTATAGCGCGCCAGCGGTAGTGCGAGTCCTAGTCCGACGAGAATTGAGATTTTCAAGCTCATATCAATCCCTATATAAAGCCACTCGTTCCCAGCCTTTAAGAATGAATCCAAGACGACCCAAGAGCACCAAGAATACAGAGCACGAGTCTTGGAGAGCAATAGGAGCTTAATTAAAGCAACTTTAGAGAGAGATACAAGACGTTCTTCGGCATCAAGAGTTCTTAGGCAGCGCAATTAAGAGCAATTCGACGTCTACATCGGTTTGCTAATAATCGTATCATAATTTATAATTATTTTTACTGCTATTCTCTTGTAGTTATGAACTAAACTTATTTTCTAGGGTTAATATTTGAACTCAATATGTGCGTTTAAATTTCCATATCTTTTAGTATTTAATAAACTTAGTCATTTATTATTTAAATTACTTGTGTTTAATGCTTCAATATATCTGGCCAATATATGGTGAATGAATTGGTAATATTTTGATAAACTCGGAAGAGGAATCAATATATTTAGACCTAGGTAATTTGATGCATGATTGTAGAGTAACATTCAATGTTGCATATGCAAGTTTCAATTTAGGATATGAGTATACCTAATTGGCATGTATGATCAATAGGATCTAATCTTAATGAATCTTAATTTATTACAAGTACCATAGGAATATAGGTATTTGGTAAATTAAGGTATACTTGCATGACCTTGGAAGAGGCTTGTGAATACATTAGTGTCTTGATCAATAATAAAGACTAAGGGAGTTAAATATTATAAGGTTAATCATTAGAAAGCATATTGAGGGATAGTATTAATCTTAGGTTTTCTCTACGTTGCTATCATTTAAATCTCATTGCATTGTGTTTTTATTTTTATATTTTCTACATTCATTCTTAGATTTTTATTTATCTGAATAATTATTAGGAAGACATAATTTTAGTAATTGATTTAAAAAGAAAAAATTATCCCTGTGGGTTCGACATCTGACTTATTTAGTCTCTTTATTACTTGCATACGATAGTGTATACTTGCACTTAATTTTATGATATATAAATATCGCATCAAAGTCTCATTTATTTGACATTGACTCGATCATACATTTTTTATACAGTTGGAGTAATAAGTCGATATGTGAAAAATCTTAAGAAACCTCACTTAGAAGCAGTTCAATGGATATTAAGATACGTGAGAGACACAATTGACTATGGTTTATTTTATAAAAAAGACCAAGATTGTAAAATAGTTGGCTATTGTGATGCTGACTATGCTGGAGATCATGATATACGACATTCAATCATTGGGTATTTTTTCAAGATTGGTTCAGGAACAATCTCTTAGTGCAGTAAAAGGTAACCGATTGTATCATTGTCAACTAAAAGCTGAGTATAGAGCAACATCAATGACAGCTCAAAAAAGTACATGGTTGATGCGGTTGATGGAGGATTTACATCAATCAATAGATTATAAAATATAAATATATTGTGATAATCGGTCAGCAATCTGTTTGGTAGAAAATCTAGTTTTTCATACAAGAACAAAGCATTAGAGGTGCATTATCACTTTATCTGAGAGAAAGTTCTGCAAGAAGAAATTGAGTTGCTGTATGTTAAGACCGCAGATCAAGTGGTTGATTTGTTCACAAAAAGCTTGGGTGTTGATAAGTTCGAAAAGTTTTTAAGATAACTCAATGTGGTTAGAAGAACAGAAGTTGATGTTAAGGGGGAGTATTAAAATTACAACACCAAGCCCAAGATTAAGTCTAAATTTTACAAGCCTAATTCTTGAAATTTCTAAGTTAGGTAAAATATTTTGAAGTTAATAATTAAGGAGATAAGTATTATAAACTTATGTGTGAATAAATTTTTACAATATTTTATTTGTGTGATTTTGGTTTATTAAAACTAAGAATAAATATTCCCCCACCCCTTATTTGGTTTTGCAAGTAAGCAAGTTAAAAATAAAGAGTTGATCAAGTATTTGATCAATTATTTAGAGTTTAGAGTGTTAGAGAGTTGAGCAAATAATAAAATCAACAAAGAGTGTGTGAGTGTTGAGTTGGGAGTGTTGTGTTGTAAGTGAGAAAGAGTGAGAGTTTTAAAATTTTGTATTGCAAGTTTTAGTTTGTTCTATTAATAAAAGTATTTCATTTGTGCTCCATTATGCTCAACATGTGGAAATCAGGCCATAGATCTGTTTTGATAACTATTCAAGATAGGTATATATTAGAAGGGAGAAGGTGTCTTAGAAAGTGTAGGTTCATGTTTGAAGAGATATGGACAGATAGTGAGGAGTGTAAAAATGTCAATAGAAAGAAGTGGAGTGATGGTAAGAAAGTTGAGACTGTGGGAAAGGTACAATCGAAAATCTCTGGGTGTAGCTCCAAACTGCGTTCCTGGGGGAAAAGAGTTTTTAGGGGAACCAAGATTATAAATTTTTACAATATTTTATTTGTGTGGTTTTGATTTATTGAAACTAAGTATAAATATTTCTCCCCTCATTTGGTTTGCAAGTAAGCAAATTAAGAATAAAGAGTTGATCAAGTATTTGATCAATTGTTGAGAGTTTAGAGTGTTAGAGAGTTGAGCAAATAATAAGCTCAATAAAGAGTATGTGAGTGTTGTGTTGTAAGTGAGAAAGAGTGAGAGTTTCTAAAATTTGTATTATAAGTTTTGAGTTTGTTATATTAATAAAGTGTTCCATTTGTGCTCCATTATGCTTAACATATAGAAATCAGGCCATAGATTTGTTTTGATAGCTATTTAAGAGAGATATATATCAAAAGGAGGAATGTGTCTTAGAAACTATAGGTTTATGTTTAAAGAGATATGGACAGATAGTGAGGAGTGTAAAGATGTCAATAGGAAGAAGTGGAGTGATGGTAAGGAAGTTGAGATTGTAAGAGAGGTATAATAAAAAATCTTTGGGTGTAGCTCCAAACTGCATTCCTGGGGGAAAAGAGTTTTTAGGGGAACCAAGATTATAAACTTATGTGGTTAATAAAGTTTTGTAATATTTTATTTGTGTGATTTTAGTTTATTAAAACTAAGTATAAATATTCTCCCCGCTCATTTAGTTTTACAAGCAAGCAAGTTAAGAATAAAGAGTTGATCAAGTATTTGATCAATTATTGAGAGTTTAGAATGTTAGAGAGTTGAGCAAATAATAAGCTCAACAAAGAGTGTGTGAGTGTTGAGTTGTGAGTGTTGTATTGTAAGTGAGAAAGAGTGAGAGTTTCTAAAATTTGTATTGCAAGTTTTTGGTTTGTTATATTAATAAAAGTGTTCAATTTGTGCTTTATTATGCTAAACATGTGAAAATCAGGCCATAGACCTATTTTGATAGCTATTCAAGATAGGTATATATTAGAAGGGAAAAGGTGTTTTAGAAAGTGTAGGTTTATGTTTAAAGAGATATGGACAGATAGTGAGGAGTGTAAAGATGCCAATAGGAAGAAGTGGAGTGATGGTAAAGAAGTTAAGACTCTGGGAAAGGTACAATCGAAAATCTCTGGGTGTAGCTCCAAACTGCGTTCCTAAGGAAAAGAGTTTTTGGGGGAACCAAGATTAAAATTCAAAACCTTCAAGCGAAACTTGAATAACTAGTGGTAGAAATGCCTAATTCTGACATGGATGCAATTCGTAGTGTTGAGAGAGAGTTATTAGTGTTGTATGATCGTAATGAAACCTATTGGAGACAAAGATCTAGAATTTCTTAGTTGAAATGTAGGGATTGGAATTCAAAGTTTTTTTTTCCATATGAAGGCTAGTTAACGATGCAAGAAAAATGAAATATGAGGTTTATATGACGATGAGGGTCAATGAAGGGAGGATTGTGCAGATTATGGGCTGATTATATCAAATTAGTTTTAAAATATTTTTAAGGTACAAGTGGATTCAGGGGTAGTGGAATCAGCGTTAAACGTAGTGGAAACCAAGATGGATTCAAATAATAATGATACATTATTGAGGCCCTTTGATGATGAGGAGGTCAAGATGGCTCTAGATCAGATGTATCATACTAAATCTCCAAGTTTAAATGGTATGTCAGCTCTGTTCTTTCAAAAATATTGGACTATTGTGGGTAAGGATGTTACTTGAGCTTGTTTGAATGTGCTTAATAAAGGAGATGATCTTGTTGCTATCAATAGAACCCTTTTAGTCGTAATCCCTAAGATTGAAAACGTGAAAATAGTGGTTGACTATTGCCTTATAAGCTTGTGCAATGTCTTCTACAAAATTATTTCAAAATATTTTGCCAATAAACTTAAACCTCTCTTAACAAAGGTAATTTCCCCAGCTGAGAGTGCTTGTATCCCTGGGAGATTAATTACAAATAATATTATGGCTTTCGAATGTTTGCATTATTTGAAGAGGCTTTTAAAGAATGACAAAAGAGAATGTGCTATAAAACTAGATATGGCTAAGGTATATGATAGAGTTAAATGGAGTTTCCTTAAATCCATGATGTGGAAGTTGGGGTGATTAAGATAATGAAATGTGTTAACTTGATGTCATATTCCTTTCTGATCAACGGGGAGGTATATGGTTCTTTAATACCCTTCAAGGGGTTGAGGCAATGGGATCCTTTATCGTCCTATTTATTTTTGCTGTACGCAGAAGGTTTACCTACCCTTTGATCTCAAGCTGAATATAATGGGGCCTTTATCAGGCTTCAGATTGCCCCCTCTTGTCCGCCCATTACACATCTTTTTTTTTTAGATGATAGTTTTTTGTTTTATAGAGGAAGACTGGAGGATTGTATTACCATTAAACAGACTTTGTCTTGCTATGAGAAAGCTTCAGGATAGTTTGTTAACTTTTCAAAGTCAATTGTAGCTTTTAGGGGTAATATGAGCCAGTTACATAAGACTGAGATTTTGGAGATTCTAAATGTATCCGATGTGGAGGTTCATGAAAGATACTTTGGTTTACCAGCTTTTGTGGGAGCAAATAACAAAGAAATTTTTAATTCTATTAAATTCAAGATATAGAAAAGCTTTAAAGCTAGAAATCACATATTTTTTTCAGTAAGAGGAAAAGAAGTGCTCATTAAAGCTTTCGTCTCCCAATTTCTCTATGTAAAGATATTATCCAAAATGTGTGCAAATGTTTTATGGGGGGGAAACCGAGATGAAGAGGAAGATATACTAGGCTAAATGGAAGAAACTGCGCCACCCTAAAGAATGGGGTGGTTTAGGTATCCGTGATTTGATTTCTTCAATCAAGCAAAGCTTACCAAACATTGTTAGAGGATAACAACAAACCCCCATTCTTTATTGGTACAAGTCATGAAGAGTAGATACTTCCCAAAGGGGACTTTCCTGAAGGCGAGTGCTAGCTTTTGACCCTATTTTATTTGGTGGAGCTTGATATAGGTGAGGCAGGTGCTTGAGTTAGATCTTGATGGTGTCTAGGAGTGGGGGAATCAGTTAAAGTTTACCATGACCGGTGGATGCATAGACCTATTCTTTTCAAGCCTTTCTCGGTTCTATTTATATAGGATAATACCTATATGGCTAACCTTTATATGTTAAATGGTAATTAGAACGAACTACTTATTAAGGAAGCTTTTGATACAGTTGATGCTTCTCTTATTTTGGGATTACCTAGACTAAAATGGAGTTGGTTGGATAGATTGTGTTAGTATTATGAGAAGAATGGAAGTCATTCAGTTAGGAGTGGGTACTGAGTGGCTATTGATATTAAAAGAGGAGAACATGCATCGATGGAGGATGAGATGGTTAGTGTTAGTAGTTGGCACCGTGTGCCAGCTACATAATTGCTGGTACATAGTGCCAGCAATTACACAATGGTGGATAGCCATTTCTTGGCTGTCCACCATGCTAAACTCTTCCTATAAATGGGAGAGTTTAGCAATTCATTCCATATTGAATTTTGAGAGAAGTTTTGAGTGGTTTGAGAGAATTGAGTGTATTGGGATTTTGGGTTATAAGGCTAAAATACTACAATGCTTGTATTTTCCATTTTTAATAGTAAAAGATTCTTCTATCTTTGCCCGTGGATGTAGACTAATAGCCGAACCACGTAAATTTATATTTTGTCTTATTTTTATTTTCATTATTTTTCTCACTTTCGCTTTAACTGCGACCCTACATCACCCCTCAATTTCCTAACAAGTGATATCAGAGTTTCTGGTTGAAGGAAGTCATTATTCACATGTACAGTATTCACTTATATAATTACTTTTCACATATACGGGTATTGTTCATACGTATGGTTACTATTTACATAAAACGATGGGAGCCGATCCTAGCAGAAAGCAGTCCGTGGTGAAAAGTAATTACGATAAAAAAAGAAGTTGAGAAGTTCAATGGAGGTAATTTTACATTGTAAAAATTGAAAATAAAGGCAATTTTAAGAAAAAAAATAAGTGCTTAGAAGCAATTAATGAAAGGCCCGTTGATATCACTGATGATATCAAGTGGAATAAGATTGACAGTAATGCAATTGCTGATCTGCATCTAGCACTTGCTGATAATGTGCTATCTAGTGTGGCGGAAAAGAAGACAGTAAAAGAGATCTGGGATACTCTCATAAAATTATGTGAGGCCAAATCTTTGCACAACAAGATCTTCTTAAAAAAGAGATTGTATACTCTTCGAATGGCAGAATCCACTTCAGTGACAGAGCACATCAACACATTAAATACTATATTTTCTCAACTCATGTCCTTGGGGCATAAAATAGAGGCAGATGAATGTGTGGAGAATCTGCTTCAAAGCCTACCAGATTCGTATGATCAACTCATCATCAACTTAACGAATGATATCCTAACGGACTTCTTAGTCTTCGATGATATTACAGCTGTTGTACTAGGAAAAGAACAAAGACGAAAAAAAAAAGAAGACGAACAGGATTGTTCGCAGCAAGCAGAAGCTTTGACAATGATGAGAGGTAGATCAACAGAACATGGCCCTAGTGGGAGTCAAAATCATGGTAGACCAAAATCCAGAAGTAAGAATAACGTAAAGTGCTACCATTGTGGCAAGAAAGGCCATATGAAGAAGGATTGTTGGGGATTGAAGAAAAGTGCAGAGGACAAACCTCAAAGGAATATTTCAAGCACCTCAGATGATGGTGAAATTTTATACAGCGAGGCAGCAACAATTGTTGAAAGCAAAAAAAGGTTCTCTGATGTATGGCTCATAGATTCTGAAGCTACATGGCACATGACCTCTAAGAGAGAATGGTTCCATCAATATGAACCTACCTCTAGAGGATCTGTATATATGGAGAGCGATCATGCTTTGAAAATCGCTAGAATAGGATCCATTAAGATGAAGATGTACGATGGTACTATTTGTATTATCCAAGAGGTGCGACATGTGAAAGACCTTAAGAAGAATCTTTTGTCATTGGGACAATTAGATAATACTGGGTGTAAGACCTAAATTGAAAATGGGACGATGAAAATTCTCAAAGGCGCACTTGTAGTAATGAAGGCAGAAAAGGTTGCTGCAAATTTGTACATACTTAATGGAGAAACACTGTAGGAAGGAGATACATCTGTTGCATCAACTAGTTCAGCAGAAGAGTCAACGATAATGTGGCATCGCAAACTGGGCCATATGTCGGAATGAGGTTTGAAGATTCTCTCTGATCAAAATTTACTTCCTAGGCTTAAATCGGTTCATTTACCTTTCTGTGAGCACTGGGTCACGAGTAAGCAGCATAGATTAAAATTTAGCACATTCAGTTCTAGAAGTAAAGAAATTCTAGAATTAATCCACTCTGATGTTTGGTAAGCACCGGTGATATCCTTATGGGGAGCGAGATATTTTGTATCATTCATAGATGATTACTCCAGGAGATATTGGGTATATCTAATCAAGAAGAAGTCATATATGTTTGAAGCTTTCAGAATATTCAAAACACGTGTAGAACTTGAATCAGAAAAGAAGATCAAGTGTTTAAGGACAGATAATGGATGAGAATATACTGGTGAGAATTTTATTGCATTCTGTCAACAAGAATGCATCAAACGGTAATTCAACACACCTTACACGCCTCAGCAGAATGGAGTAGCAGAGCGGATGAACAGAACCTTGTTGGAGAGAACAAGAGCTATGTTGAGAACTGCAGGTTTAGCCAAGGCATTTTGGGTAGAAGCGGTCAAAACCGCTTGTTATGTGGTAAATCGGTCACCATTATAGCAATTGAGTTGAAGACACCAATGGAGATGTGGACTGGAAAACCAGTTGATTATTCTCGCCTTCATACATTTAGAAGTCCTGTGTACGTGATGTATAATCCTCAAGAAACAACGAAGCTGGATCCAAAATCTAGAAAATGTCTTTTCTTGGGATATGTTGATAGAGTCAAGGGGTATCGCATGTGAGATTCCACTACCCACAAGGTTGTCATCAGCAGAGATGTGATATTTGCAGAAGATAAAATGCAAAGGAATGATGAAGATGATAGCACAGTGAAGGAAAATCCAAAGACTACAACGGTACAAATGAAAAACAATCAAGTATAAGAAGATTCATATTCTTCTGAAGTAGCACCAGAGCATAAAGAACAAGAACCAGTAGAGTCTGAGGCTACAGATGATCGTCGATCTACTCATGAGAGACGACCACCATCATGGCTCTCAGAGTATGTCATGGAGGCTCATATTGCATATTGTCTTCTAACAGAGGATGGAGAGCCAACAACTTTCTAAGAGGCTTCTAAAAGTCAAGATGTTTCTCTATGGATGACAGCAATGCAAGAAGAAATTGAAGCCTTGCATAAGAATAAAACATGGGAGCTGGTTGCACTATCACATAGAAGAAAAGCCATTAGAAACAAATGGGTCTACAAGATCAAACGGGATAGTAATGACCAAGTGGAGCAGTATCGTGCGAGATTGGTGGTGAAAGGTCATGCTCAGAAAGAAGGTATTGACTTTAATGAGATATTTTCCCCTGTGGTTCGACTCACACAGTCAGAATAGTTCTGACAATGTGTGCTACATTTGACTTACATCTAGAGCAGCTAGATGTGAAGACAGCCTTTCTTCATGGAGAACTTGAAGAATAAATTTATATGCTCAAACCATAAGGTTTTAAAGAAGAAGGAAAAGAGAACTTGGTTTGCAGGTTGAACAAATCTCTGTACGGTCTCAAACAGGTGTCGAGGTGCTGATACAAGAGATTTGATTCCTATATCATCAGCCTTGGATACAACAGACTTAGTTCAAACCATTGTACATATTACAAAAGGTTTGAAGATGATAATGATTTCATTATTTTGCTGTTGTATGTGGATGACATATTGGTGGCAGGCCTCAACAAAGATCGAGTCCAAGAATTAAAGGCACAGTTGGCTAGGGAATTTGATATGAAGGACTTGGGACCAGAAAACAAGATTCTAGGGATACAAATTCACCGAGACAGAAATAACAGGAAGATTTTACTTTCTCAGAAGAACTACTTAAAGAAAATCTTGTAGCGCTTCAATATGCAAGATTGTAAGCTAATTAATACCCTACTCCCTGTTAATTTCAAGTTATCCTCTAAGATATGTCCTAGCAAAGAAGCAAAGAGAAATGAGATGTCTTGAGTACCGTATGTATCAGCAGTGGGAAGTTTAATGTTCGCTATGATTTGTATCAGACTAGACATTGCACAAGCAGTGGGAGCAGTTAGTAGATATATAGCGAATCCTGGTAGAGAGCATTGAGATTGTGTCAGGAGGATCTTTAGATACATTAAGGGTACCTTAGATATTGCTTTATGCTACGGAGGATCAGATTTTATTGTTAAGGGCTATGTGGATTCAGATTTTGCAGGAGACCTTGATAAAAGGAAATTCACTACTGGCTATGTGTTTAAACTTGCAGGAGAAGCTGTAAGCTGGGTTTCGAAACTGCAAACTGTTGTGGCATTATCTACTACAGAATCAGAATATATGGCAGTTACACAAGCTTGTAAGGAAGCAATTTGGATACAAAGATTACTGGAGGAGCTCTGGTATAAGCAAGAGAAAGTTCAATTATTTTGTGACAGTCAGAGTGCCTTACACATTGCAAGGAATCCAGCTTTCCATTCAAGAATAAAGCACATAGATGTTCAATATCACTTTGTTTGAGAAGTGGTAGAAGATGAAAGTGTGGATATGAAAAAAATTCATACAGATGATAACCTAGCAGATGTGTTGACCAAGCCCACCAATACCAACAAGTTTGTATGGTGCAAATCCTTACATGGCCTAGCAGATACGTAGGCGACATGACTTTGGCGAAGAAGAAAGAATGGTGTGGAGACTTGATTGATTCTCAATCAAATCTCCAAGTAGGAGAATTGTTAGTAGCTGACACCGTGTGCCAGCTACATAATTGTTGGCACACGGTGCCAGCAATTACACAATGGTGGATAGCTATTTCTTGGCTGTCCACCATGCTAAACTTTTCCTATAAATAGGAGAGTTTAGCAATTCATTTCATATTGAATTTTGAGAGAGTTTTTGAGTAATTTAAGAGAATTGGGTGTATTGGAGTTTTGAGTTGTAAGGCTAAAACACTACAATACTTGTATTCTCAATTTTTAATAGTAAAAGATTCTTCTGTCTTCGCCCGTGAACGTAGGTTAATAGCCAAATCACGTAAACTTGTGTTTTGTCTTATTTTTATTTTCATTATTTTTTTCAATTTCGCTTTAGCTGCGACCCTGCATCACCCCTTAATTTCCTAACAGTTAGTTGGTGGGAAATCTTTTTGGCACATCAAGGTTTCGAATAAAAATGAAGCTTTTCTTACTAACTGGCTACCGACTACCTTTTAGATGTGTAAAAAGAGAATAGAGGTGATAGATAAATACCCGATGTGTCACCACCATGGAAAACATTTCCCCACATTCTATAGGAGTATAAAGTAGCAAGGAGTTTCTGGAAAGTCGTCATTATATCAGTTCAGTGTGGAGTTGAATTATGTGGATTACAGGGTGATTATGATGAAATAGTGTTCTAGTTACTGCGAGGGGCATCACCAGAATAGAAACAGTGGAAGGTAGCTGGCTGTTGGGCCTTTTGGCATAATTGGAACAATAAGATACACTAAGGGTTAGTTCATGATTCAATCAATCTAGTCTACTGTGTGAAGAGCATGTTGGACGACTTTGATGCAGCCAATGATCAGGGCCCAAGTTTAGATGCCTTGCCGCCTGTTTGATGGCTGCCTCCCTATGGATTTTACTTGAAAGTCAACTGCGATGTCGTTTGTAACAATGAGATAGGGTGAGCTGAAGTTGGGGCAGTTATTCGAAATAGTATAGGAAGTGTGGTGGCTGCTTTTGTGGAACCTATACAGTTCATCAATTTGGTAGAGATCTTGGAAGGATTGGCTTATGAAGCTGGACGAGATCACTTCTCTAGTGGCGTGGTCTAGTAGTAAGTTAGGCGTTTTCCATATAAACCACCCAAGTTTTACTCAAGGAAAAGTAAGGGGGTAAATCTTTTGTATTTTGACCCACCCCTTTACTTTTAAAAAAAAGTTGGACTGAAATTCACGTTGAGGTATAGTTATATGAATGTTATAATGGAAAGTGATTCTCTTTCAGTTGTTAACATGGTAAATAAGATAGAAGTACCACATTCAAAAATGAGGTATATCATTGAAGATATTATCTTATTGTTGAGGTCTTTACAAGCTAGTAAGTGTCAGTTTTGTTAAAAGGAAAGCCAATATGGTTGCTCATAATTTGGCTTAACTAGTTCTTAGTTTAGATGATTCTATATCTTGGCTCTTTGATTTTTCTGATTGTATTGTTGTTGCTGCAACAAACGATTTTGAGTTTTAATATTGATTCCTTTGGTGTAAAAAAAAAAAAAAGCAATACTACATAGATTAAGTGATTAAGAATCATTCTAAAAAAAATATAAAATCTACAAACTGTTGAAGATGGTGCTTACGTGTTATTTTAATATTGTATTAATATTAATTATTTTAATATTTATACAACAAATATTTTAAATAAAATCATTAATATTATAATATATAGTAAGATGCTTGTAACGTTTCAGATATTGTATGGTCTAAATGAGTTTAGATCAGTATTAAGAGTTAGCAATGCTAAGAGTTATAATTGCTAAGAATTAGTAGGTTATAAGAGTTAGCAAAATCTAAGAGTTAGAGCATTGTCTGAAATAGAAAAAGACCTAAGAATATATTAGTAATGACATAGTTGTAAAGAGTTAAAAATAGTGCTAGAAAATGTCATTATGCAATATATTCTCGAACACCTCGTTTCTAATCTATTTTTACCGATGCGGATTTATCGGTAAATTTGTTTTTATATATATCAGTGTATATCTATATATAGATGGTTCAGGTGGTTAGTCTTAGATGACCATTAGTTTAGTGGAAGCTCATATAAGCATACATGTATTTAGTAAGGACTGGGTACTGCACAGACTCACAAGGACCTCTAATAGACATCCTATAAAGCTGTCAATGGTAGGTCTTCTTAAGTTAAACAGTATTCATGGTTGTTTGACCTAACACTACGGTGGGCTTGTGAGTGATCTACTATACTTTGCTTCCATGGATTTCAAAGACCTTTCATGGTATGACTGCTACATGTATATTAGTGAAGAAAAATTCTAGAGTGCAAAAAAGTTCAAGTACTGCAGAAAATATCAGTACCAATGTGCAGTATTAGTAGTTCACACCTCCTCCACCATTCCCACAGAGGCTGCAAAATAAGAGATTAGATAAGCAATTCTCTAAATTTCTTAATGTTTTTAAGAAATTACATATTAATCTCCTTTTTGCAAATACACTCGAACAGATGCTTAGCTACGTCAAATTTATGAAGAGCATCATTTTTAAGAAGATGAAACTAGAGGATTATGAGACCGTAGCATTGATAGAGGAGTATAACTCTATTCTTCAAAAGAAGCTACCTCCTAAGCTCAAAGATCCCAGGAAATATACCATACCGTGCTTTCTTAGCAATCATGACCTTGGTAAAGCTCTATACAGTCTATGAACGAGTATCAATCTCATACCTCTCTCTATTTATGACAAGTTAGGTTTAAGAGAAGCAAAACCAATCAATATCACACTTCGACTTACTGATCGCTCTCTCACCTACCAAAAAGAAATTATAAAGGACATGCTAGTAAAGGTGGACAAATTCATCTTTCCCGCTGATTTTATTGTTTTAAACATAAAAGAAGACAAGGAGATCACCATTATTCTTGGAAAACCCTTCCTAGCCATAGGACATACGGTCATTAATGTTCAAAAAAGGGAGATGACAATGAAGGTATAAGATGACACTGCGACTTTTAAGGTCTTCAAGGAGATCAAGTTTACATCTTAAAATAAAGACTGTTGTAGCATTGATATAGTGCACCTAAACACCAAAGAGCTCAAAGACATAGAGATATTGAACCTTCACATAAAAAAGAAGGTATTAAGGTATAGAAAGAGAAGAAAGAAGAAGAAGGAACAGCAGTACAATAAGAAGATTGAAGAGAATGGCACAAGAGAACCACTTCACAGGTCTAAGATTCAAGTCTTTTCAGAGAAGCACAAGAAAGAAGAATAAGTTGCTATCCAAGATTTAATAAAAAAAATGTGGAAGACAAAAAAAAGGAAGCCCAACAAGTTTATATACAAATATGCTTCTACCATCAACTTTGATCCACTATAAGAGTAGAAAGAATCCCGTCAAGCCGACAATACTAAATCAAGCACTTTTTGGGAGGTAACCCAAGTAATTTTTATTTTTATTAGCTTATTTTCAGTATTAGTTATGTTACTTTATTTTCTTTGTAGGAATAAAATAATAAAGGAACATACAAGGAAGCAGCACGAATAATTGCAAGCATTAGGAGCAAAAGAACACCGCAGTCTAATCAATAGGTAACAACACTGCATTGTTTCAACTTCAGTTACTATGAGAGTTTCTCTTATTTTAAATTTATTTTTAGACATTGGGGATAATGTATAATTTAAGTTTAGGGGTGGAAAATACATAACCTATGTTTATTTTTGTTGCATGATTTTAGTGATTGTCTTATGGAAAATATTTTTGGTTGAGATGATGATCATTAGTCTATGATAAGAATTAGAATATTAGTTGAATATATTTTTACAAGTTTTTAGAAAATAATAATGCTTGAGATAATTCATATATCATGAATCATGAATTGATTTAGACTTTATTTTTGATCATTTATTATTTAGCACATTGAAATAAGCATATATTAGTCGAATTTTTTACTTAGAAATATTCATGCTTAAGTAGTATACCACAATCTAGAAGGCTAACACTCTAGAACTTGCTTAATTATTACTTGAGGCAAAATCCTAAGAATCACATGAATAAGAAAATGACATTACGTCATTTTTTAAATGTTTGAGCATTTTCTAGCTAAATTTTAATATATATTTATCCATAGTTACCCTGTTTGAGCTTAATTATCTATTTTTTTTCTGTTTAACCAGATTACAAGCCGTAAGATTTAAAAGTTTATTTATCTTAAAATCTACCGGAAGAACCATAAACTTTGAGTTTACTCAGAAATATTCTTTAAAAAAAAGTTGTATATGTGAAAAGGATAATGCAATGAAAAGTAATAATTCTTGAAGTTGCACATCAATCTAAATTTGAGGGTACTGATATAGCGTAAAAGCACTAGTATGATTTGTATTCAACTTTTATATTTTTCTCTAAATATTAAATATTTGGCTATTTAATTGTATTTCTTTATAATAAATAGATGCACGATGGAAAATGTGACCCATAGGAACAAACAGGAGGCGAATCGAATGTTAAACGAAGAAGTTACGCTCAAAATACGAAACCACTGCCAAGGCTGGGCGCCGCAACGCACGTACGACATATAAAAGCCCTCTCAACTTTCTTATTTCAACTTGGATTCGAAGCCCCTCGCCCTTAGGGTTTCTCATACCAATAAAAATACTATTTAGAGGTCAAATACACAGACTTTGAAGAAGCAAAAATGAAGCGAAAGAATTCACAACACAAAATCAAATATCAAAGCCAAGAAATCAAGATTCAAAATCAAGATTCAAGTTTCAAGTCAAGATTGAGAGAGGAGTAACCCAAGACTTATTCTTGCTTATTTTTCTTCTCTTTTCTTATTATTGTGTTCTTGCTGTTCTTCACAGATTGGTTGGATATTTTTGGTTTTGTGATGAGCTAAACTTGTTATTCTAGGTTAGACTATGTGAACCTAATTTGTAGTTGGATTTCATTGACTCTTAGTTTATGAACTTAGTTATTATAATTGATTCATTTTATCTTGTGTTTATTACTTTCATTATATTTAGCCAATATTATGAATGATTGAGAAACCATGATGAACTTGACAAAGGGATTCATGTGTTTAGCTTAGGATAGTTTGATGTATGATCCTAGGGTAATAACTATGAGTTTCATCTAGGATAGACATATACCTAAATGGCATGTATGGTCTAATTTAGACTTGATCTTAATGAATTACATTCTGATTTGATTTCCATAGACATATAGTTGATTGTTATAATGTGTAATATAGTCACTTGACCATCGACAGAGGCTTGTGATGAGATTAATGTCTAAGTCAATTGCTTACGCTCAAAATGTCATGCGACTATCACGGTATAGATTGAGGTGTCGATCCTACGAGAAAGTTTTTGGAAAAATAGGTTGGTGTGTAAAATATTAAAGCAGTAGCAAAGGAGAAAATTAATTAATTGGTCTAAATGGATGAGATAGAATTGTCTATGAATTGAGAAAAATGTCTTATGATGATTTAAGCAAGGCTTCGAGAATCACAATAATGCTTTATAAATCTACTCTACACTTTGATTCAATGTTTATAACTCAATTGACAGTTTTAAATCTAAACAATCAATCGAAAAATATGTAAAATATAGCACATTTTATAATACATGCATTTGATATAACTAAACTCTTTTGCAAATATTAACACAAATCATGTTCATTTATATAAGTTATCTAAGATTGACAACATATCATTTTAATAATATTGCAATAAAAGATCAACTTCAATATCAAACATTTATTGCCTTTACATGTTATTCAAGATCGACAATATATCAATTGACAATATTGCAGTAAAAGATTAACATATAAAATAATGTAACCAATAACAATTATAATTCAACAAGAATCACATAAGGAAGGCATGACTGAATATATATGAGACATGAGAATTATAACCTCTGGATTATAGAAAATAAAATAGATAAGCGTTTAAGCAAAACCAAACTTACAAACATTTGTAGCTCTTGACAACGAATGAAAGCATAGAAGTAGATTTATTACATATAAAAGTTCATCTCTTAGCCTTGCCGAGAAATCTAGCCTAAATTACAATACATGTTAATGAGAAAAAAATAAGAGAGATTATCGCATGTTGAAAACGTCCTAAGAGTGTTCTTATATAAGCAATTAATGAAAAAATGTCAAGTATGACATCAATCTTCAATAATTTAGGTCAACAACTCATTCACCCACTTACAGTACCTTTTTGATAATGTAAATGATCGATGTAACTTTTTTAGCCAACATGAAATTCGTATAATTTTGTCTCTTCTTTCCATAGACACTAGGTTTATACAAATTGGATGAGTATCCAATGAGATATGGGCAAAATGCCAAAGATACATCAGATTTAGGCCAACAACCTTTTTACCCACTTGCAAGATAATTTGGTCTATGATAACAGCTGATTTAGACTTTACCATCAACATAAGAGTTGTTTATAATTAAGTCAGTATTTTATATCTTCAATAGTTATACCAATTGAGTACTTATTTTGTGAGATACGATCCAAATATGTGAGTTGGGTCAAGTTGAGCGGAAGTTGTAGCCCGATTCTATTGTATCTCAATTTTTGGCCCATAACATGTTAGATTTGGCTTTTCAACTATTCTTAAAGTTTGTGTAAGATTGAGTCATGTTACTCTAGGTTTAAGAATTTCTTCATTTCGATTTTTACATTGAGTGTTATGTCCATTTTATCTAAACCTATGCAAATAACATTCATTAATCACAATTTAAAGAGAATACTTTATTTCAAACTAAAAGTACAAAAATACTAAAATTAGTGACGTTAAATGGTGACAAAATCTCTTAATAAATATAAATTTTCATGTGTTCATCACAACCCTCAACCAACTTATTGCTAGTCTTTAACAATTCAAGCGTAAATAGAATATACAAAACTAACTAAGTATTTCAAACAAAAAGTCAGTTCAAGATCATTGTTGCTATTATGGTGTTTTTCAATTATAACTTCCAAAAATTGTATTTGTGTAAACTAAACCATAATTATCTTACCACAAATCACAACAGATATGGTCTTGAAAATTTCTCCAAGTAAAAGCCTCAACTCTATATCTTCACAAGTGTATGACTGTTTAAAAGGTTAAGATTTCTCTAATAGAGTTGAAAAATAATTAAGCACTCAAGAAAAAGTCAATTTTAAGGACAAACATATAAACTAACATTGATCCAAAGATAGAAAAATTAATTGTTTAGAAATCAATTATTCTTAACATGTACCAACTTTAAGACTTCAATTGTCTTGTAAGAATAATACCAATATAGCTTGGTGAGAAAACTGCCTTACAAAAAATTTATCTTCTAAAATTGAATAAAGGTTTTATTAAACTGAATTGCTTCTTCTTCTTCCTTTTTTCGTATATATATATTGGTATTTTACTTTTTGTTTTGAATTGCTTTTTGAAAGAATACAAGGAAGCATTACAAAGGTTTCTCACCAAATTATATTATACACAAATGCAACCAACTTATTCCGTAATTCAAATAATATCAATCTAAACAAAAATTAACTAATTCAAAGGATTAATGAAGGTTCATAAGCTGTTTTCTCAACCTTTCCACTTATTTACAATAGATATATGAGATTATAAAAATATATACTTAAACATGAGAATTCTCTTGACTATATAAATTGAATTATCCGTCTTACCACAAGGCTTAGCATTGTGCTTAAAATTATTTTAGAAATCATTCTTTAGTAACCTAAATACAAACAGTGACTCAACCTAAATAATTTTAAAATTATACCTAGGCAGAAAAACAAATTCCTTTATACAGGAATTACCAAGACTATAAGCAATAAACAATAATATATGAAATATAAAATAAAATAATAAAATAATAGTTAAAATGCGTTTCAAAAGTTAGAAATAAAACTCCTTACTTTGTCATTCTAATTTAACCTAGAATGCGTCTCAAGAGTTCAAGAATGAACTCTTTACTCTGCCATTTTAATCGAGAGTATATATTAACATCATAATTTTAGTTTACTTCTTACTATTTTTTTTTTTAGAATGCAAAATACAACTTGCGTTTACTACCCTTCCCCCAAACCAAACAAAACATTGTCCTCAATGTTAAAATAAAATGAGATAAAGTATAGGAGACATTACCTGAAACGCCAGTTATTCGAAAGAAACAAACCTAAGAGACACTTGAGCAAATATAAACTAAAATGATGATGCTGATAAATAAATAAAACAAAGAAAAACACATGTATTTACAAGTAATTGTGATTATGGCTCACATCTTCCTCTAGTTTTATGTCCAGTAACTGCTTAAATGCCCTCTATGGGTTGGGGATAGGATTTCAATCCAATTTTCTTATAAATTGGCAAACAAAGTTTTTTAGAGTCAGATTCCCGAGACTATACCGTTGATGTTCATTTTTTAATTTGTTCCATAAATCGAGAAGTTCACGTTGCACGAGCCCACAAGGATGCGTCTCAAGAGTCAATAAGATATCATCCAAAGACTCCTTACTCAATCTATCCTTAATGAACTGAATTTTATCTTCTCAATTTCTAGATGCAAATTCTAAAGAACAAAAACTCTAGTTACAATTTCATCGACCACATTTATGACAAACTTGTAACCTCTTTGCTCGTCGCCTTTTGGCATAAGAGCTTTTTCCAAGACCAGGCATAAAAGAAACAACATTATTTACAGACTCACTAGATAATCGAACCTTGGCTTCAATTAACCAACGAATATCCACAGGGATGTTACTCAACATTAATAGTCTTAGTCTTTCACACCGTACTTTGTAAATCTTAAGTAGAGCATATTAAGACAATGAAGGAAAACGTTTTTTAAGGTTGGCAAGAATGCGATCCATTTTAAAAGAAAGAAAATAGATGAATGCACAGTTTAAGGGAAAGTTTTTAGGGAACTGAAAAATCGACTTTAATAGTCACGGAGTACCATATCCGTCACTTAACCGGAAAATAAAATCACACTGAAGACAAAAAGAAAAAGAAGAAAATAAAGTGAAATAAAATGTGAAAGAAAATAAAAGCAAAAATAAAAAGTCAAAAGATAAAATATAGACAAAATATAAAATATGATACAAATAGATTGAACTTGATCAATTATGATAGACAGGATCCACAAGAGGGATCTCGTCTAGATACACAAAGTGGTCTACCTTTTTCACATAACTTTTTAGTTACTGTCCATGAACTTTAAAAGTTCGCCCATCAGTAGGGTCCTCGATTTCGACAGCACGATTAGAAAAAAACATGCCTTACCATAAATAGACCAGTTCATCGAGACCTCAACTTTTCAGGGTGTAAATGCAATCAAGAATCATAAAGATAGACCCGTTGATTTGGCTCAAAGTGTTTCCTTGAGATCTGTTTGCCATAAGCTGCTTTCATTTTAGCTTTATAAATTCTAGAGTTGTCATATGCGTCATTTCGTAGCTCTTCTATTTTTGACAATTGTAACTTTCTCTAGAGACTTGCAACATTTAAATCAAAGTTAAGGGCTTTGACAGCCCAATAAGCTTTATACTCTAGCTCAACAGGTAAATGGCAAGCTTTTTCATAAATAAGCCGGTATGGAGACATTCCTAAGATGGTTTTATATGCAATGCGTTATGCCCTAATGCATTAGAAAGACGTATAGACCAATCTTTGTAATCTGGGTTAACCGTCTTTTCTAAAATCTGTTTAACCTCTCTATTTGCTAGCTCGGCTTATCCATTTATTTATGGATGGTATGCAGTGGAAACTTTATAAAGAACACCATACATGCGCATTAAAGATTCAAAAGAACTGTTACAAAACTATGTTCCTTGATTACTAATGATGACACATGGTGTCTCAAGGTTTGATGGTTTTGGTTTCTCCCTCTCTCGTGGTAACGTTTCAATGCCTGGTTTTCAAAATCGAATCTCTTTATCCTGTGAGTCAAAAATACTAAACACATCAGTTGTTACATTAGAATAATACAATTCTTTAAAATCAAAATTGAGAACGTTTTTCAAAGAATCAGAGTCATGATTGTTATAAGCTTCCTCCGCTACAAGTGTGTCTATCATATATGAATGATAACATTCATTTTCTTCTCATGATTGTTTGCCAATATTGAAAATGTTCATCTCAAGAGTCATATTCCCAAAAGATAATTTCATTAAACCATTTCTGCAATTAATAAGAGCGTTAGCAGTGGCAAGAAAAGGTCTCCCCAGAATAAGAGGGATTTTTGACTCCATGTTAACAACAGAATTAGTATCTAAAACAAGAAAATCAACATGGTAGTAATTTATCAATTTGTAACAAAACATCTTCTACTATTCCCTGTGGTTTCTTAATTGATCGGTCAGCTAATTGTAGGACTACAGATGTAGGTTTAATGTCACTAAGTCCTAATTACAAGTAAATAGAATAAGGCATTAAATTTACACTTGCTCCTAAGTCCAATAAAGCTTGACCAAACTCTTGTGTCCCAATTTGACAGGAGATTATAGGACATCCTGGGTCTTTATACTTCGGTGGTGTCTTTTGTTCAATCACTGTACTTACCTGTTCTGTCAAAAATACAGTTTTTTTTTACATGGTGTTTTCTTTTAATAGTGCATAAATCCTTGATGACTTTGGTATAAGTTAGAACTTGTTTAATCAAATGCAACAAGGGAAGATTAATCTTAACTTGTTTCAAATGTTCCAAAATCTCACCTTAAATTTTTGAATGTTTTTCAACCTGTCGAAGAGCTTGAGGAAGAGGCACTGGGATTGAAAACTTATTTTCGAGCTCTTTTTCCACCGTGGCCCTTTTTTTAATGGGGGCATCTTTACTACTCGTAGATGTGTTAGTTTCAGAAGTAGGCTCACTCACATTCTTACCACTTCGAGTAGTAATGGCATTGACTTCTTTGAGATTTTGAGCATCAGAAGTAGAAACTTGTGCCATGAACTATCCTTTTGGATTATATTAAAGTTGAGATGGAAACTTACCTCGCTCTTGTACAGTTAAGGCACTGGTCAGCTTTGTGATTTGACTTTTGATTTCTTTCTTTTTGTCCATCACTTGCGCAAGAACTGTTTCAAATTTTTTATTAGTCTTACTTTATGCCTCTATAAATGCTTGTAATGTATCCTCTAAAGGACTCCTGGCTAGTCGTGCATTATATTGAGGTATACTATAAGACTTAGGTGCTTGTTGTTCTTGCTTCCAATGGTTGTTGTCTTATTGGTCAGATTTCTAACTAAAGTTTGGGTGGTTTCTCCAACTAGGATTATAAATTTCAGAGTATAGTAAATAAGGCTTCTTGTACATCCCTAGGGTATTACATTGTTCCTCATATATCCCTCTATTCTCATTATAAATGGGGTAATCCTGAGCTAAGTGTTCCGCTCCTCCACAAACAAAATAGACATCGTGTGACTCAACCTTAGCAACTGTGTGGGTGACCCTTCTATCTTTGGTTTTCAAGGCCTCTAACTCTCTAGTTAAGAGCTCTAATTGGTCTTTGAGCTTATCCTCTTCCCTAAGATAAGAAACCCCACTAGGTCGTGACTTATTTGGGCTTTCAGTAATGCTAGGTCCAATCCATGTATGGGCTTTTCCGGCTAAGTCATTAAGAAATTTTATGGCTTCCTCTGGATCTTTATGAAGAAACTCCTCATTACACATCATCTCAACAAATTGACATTCTCTAATTGTGAGTCACTCATAAAAATAGATAACCAAACACCAATTTTCATACCCATAGTGAAGGCATAGATTTAGCAACTCTTTAAACCTTTCCCATGCTTGATATAAGGTTTCATTATCTTTTTGGAAGAATGAAGAAATTTATCTTTTCAGGCCATTAGTTTTGTGTTGTGGGAAGTATTTATTAAAAAATACTTGGGTCATTTTTACCCAAGTTCCTATAGACCTCGGCTTCAAAGAGTATAGCCAACTCTTTACTTTGTCTTTCAAAGAAAAAAGGAAAAATTTAAACCTAACAGTGTCTATGGCTTTAGGTTGGCTATGGAAGGTAGCAATTACCTCTTCAAATTCCCTAATATGTACATAAGAATTTTCACTATCTAGACCATGAAAAGTGGGTAGAAGTTGTATCATTCCAGGTTTAAAATCTGAATGTGGTGTGTTAGGTGAAAATATAATGCATGATGGTATGGTTGTGCGAGTAAGATGCAAGTAATCTTTTAGAGTCCTAACGGGATTATCTTCACGTTGGCTCATTGTGTTAGAATTACAAGATGAACTAGATGGTGAATTCTAATTTCTTACAAATTATGGTGATGGTTCTAGTTCTACTTCTCTCACGAATTTTCCTTGTTTGTCTCCAAGTCAATGCAAACATCCTAACAATTTTTTTTTCTTTTTTTTATGAAGGAAATGTTCAAGAAAAATTAAGAAGTGAAATAAAAACACAACAAGAAATAGATATGAGTTAGGTGATAAGACCAACCATAAAATATAAATACAATAAATGAACAAAAGATAATAAACTGTAAAGTACGATAAAAAAAATACAATAAATAAAGTACAATAAGTAAATAAAAGAAAAACAAAGGTGCAATAAAGAAAGGAAAATTAAATGCAAAGTACAATAAATAAATAAAAGAAAAATAAATGTGCAATAAATAAAGAAAAATTAAATGCAAAGTACCATAAATAAATAAATAAAATTAAAATAAAAAAGTACAATAAATAAAAAAATTACAATAAGTAAATAAATAAAAAAATTATGCGGTAAAACCAATCACTAAAATAAAATAAAATACGACAAGTTAACTTTAAAAAAAGTAAAGTGTAGTAATAAATAAATAAAAAAATGAACTAAGTTAAACAGTAAAACCAGCCATTAAAATAAAAATAAAAATATAAGAAATTAACTAAAAACAATCATGTGTAATAATAAATAAAAGAAAATAAACTAAGTTATGTGGTAGAACTAGCCATGAACAATAAAATAAATTACAACAAGAGAAATAAATTTTAAAACTAAAATTTTACAAAGAAAAGAAAATGTATAAAGTTACTGCTTTAGTATTGATAAACACAATCGACTTTCACTAAGTGTGCCTCTCCAGCAACGACACCAAATTTGGTTTACGCCCAAAATGTAATGCGGCTATCGCAGTATAGATTGAGGTGTCGATCCCACGAGGAAGCTTTTGGCAAAATAGGTTGGTGAAGTAAAATATTAAAGTAGTAGCAAAGAAGAAAATTAATTAATTGGTCTAAGTTGATAAGATAGAATTGTCTATGAATTGAGAAAAATGTCTTATAATGATTTAAGTAAGGCTTTGAGAATCACAATCATGCTTTATAAATTTACTCTACACTTTGATTCAATGTTTATAACTCAATTGACAGTTTTACAGCTAAACAATCAATCGAAAAATATGTAAAATATAGCACATTTTATAACATATGCATTTGATATGACTAAACTCTTTTGCAAATATTAACACAAATCATGTTCATTTATATAAGTTATCTAAGATCGACAACATATCATTTTAACAATATTGCAGTAAAAAATCAACTTTAATATCAAACATTTGTTATCTTTATATGTTATTTAAGATCGACAATATATCAATTGATAATATTGTAATAAAAGATTAACATATAAAATAATGTTACCAATAACAATTATAATTCAACAAGAATCACATAAGGAAAGCATGACTGAACATATATGAGACATGAGAATTATAACCTCTGGATTATAGAAAATAAAATAGATAAGAGTTTAAGCAAAACCAAACTTACAAACATTTGTAGCTCTTGACAACGAATGAAAGTATAGAAGTAGATTTATTACATATAAAAGTTCATCTCTTAGCTTTGCCAAGAACTCTAGCCTACAACTTTCGCTCAGCTTAACCTAACTCACGTATTTGGACCATATCTCACAAAATACGTACTTAATTGGTATAATTCTTGAAGCTGTAAAATACTGACTTAATTATCAACAACTCTTATATTGATGATAAAGTCCACATCAATCGTTATCATGGACTAAATTGCATTGCAAGTGGGTAAAAGGGTTGTTAGTTAAAATCTGATGTATGGAATTTTGCTCATATCTCATTGGGTACTTATCTAATTTGCATAAACCTGGTGTCTATGGAAAGAAGAGGCAAAATGCTACAACTTTTATGTCGGCCACAAAGGCTACATCGATCATTTACATTATAAAAAATGTGCTACAAGTGGGTGAACGAGTTATTGGCCTAAATTATTGAAGATTGATGTCACATTTTCATTCATTGCCTATATAAGGACACTCTTAGGTCATTTTCAACATTAGATAATTCTCTCTTATTTTCTTCTCATTAACATGTATTGTAATCTAGGCTAGAGTTCTTAACAAGGCTAAGAGATGAACTTTTATGTGTAATAAATCTACTTTTATACTTTGATTCGTTGTCAAGAGCTACAAATATTTGTAAGTTTAGTTTTGCTTAAACTGTTATCTATTTTATTTTCTATAATCCAGATATTATAATTCTCATATCTCATATATGTTCAGTCATGCTTTTTTTATGTGATTCTTGTTGAATTATAATTGTTATTGGTTACATTATTTTATATATTAATCTTTTACTGCAATATTGTCAATTGATATATTGTCGATCTTGGATAACATGTAAAGACAATAAATGTTTGATATTCAAGTTGATCTTTTATTGCAATATTGTCAAAATGATATATTGTCAATCTTAGATAACTTGTATAAATGAACATAATTTGTGTTAATATTTGCAAAGAGTTTAGTCACACCAAATACATGTGTTATCAAATGTGCTATATTTTACATATCTTCCAATTGATTGTTTGGGATGTGAAACTTTTAATTGAGTTATAAACATTGAATCAAAGTGTAGAGTAGATTTATAAAGCATAATTGTGATTCTCGAAGCGTTGCTTAAATCATCATAAGATATTTCCTTAATTTATAGACAATTCTATCTCATCCACTTAAATAAATTAATTAATTTTCTCCTTTACTACTGCTTTAATATTTTACTTCACCAACCTATTTTGCCAAAAATTTCCTTGTAGGATCGACACTTCAATCTATACTGCGATAGCTGCATTATATTTTGAGCGTAAATAAAATTTGGCGCCGTTGCCGGGGAGGCATACTAAGCAAAGTCGATTGCGTTTATTAATACTAAAATGGTAACTTTGTACATTTTCTTTTCTTTGTAAAATCTTAATTTTATTTTCTTTGTTGTAATTTATTTTATTGTTCATGGTTGGTTCTACCACCTATTTTATTTTATTTTATATAGTTAATTTGTTATATTTTATATTATTTTAATAGTCGATTCTACTGCCTAACATTTTATTTATTTACTTATTGTACCTTTTTTTATTTATTTTATTTATTTATTGTACTTTGCATTTTATTTTTCTTTATTTTTTGTACTTTCTTTTCTTTTATTTACTTATTATACTTTTTATTTATTTACTTACTGTATTGTTTTATCGTACTTTACAGTTTATTATCTTTTGTTCAATTATTGTATTTATATTTTATGGTTAATCTTACCACCTAACTCATTTCTATTTCTTGTTGTATTTTATTTCACTTCTTAATTTTTCTTGAGCATTTCCTTAAAAAACAAAAGAGTAAAAGCAAAAAAAAAAAAATGTTAGCATCGACTTAGAGACAAATGAGGGAGATTTGTGAGAGAAGTAGAACAAGAATCACCACAATTTGTAAGGGAAGAGAAGTCACCATCTAGTTCATCTTGTAATTCCAACATAATGAGCTAACACGAAGATAATCCCGTTAGGACTCATAAAAGATTACTTGCATTCTACTCACACAGCCACACCATCATGCATTATATTTTCACCTAACACGCCACATTCGAATTTTAAACTTCGAATGATACAACTTATGCCCAATTTTTATGGTCTAGATAGTGAAAATCCTTATGTACATGTTAGGGAATTTGAAGAGGTAATTGCCATCTTCCACAACCAACCTGAAGCCATAGACACTCTTAGGCTTAAAGTTTTTCTTTTTTCTTTGAAAGACAAAGCAAAGAGTTGGCTATACTCTTTGAGGCCGAGGTTCATAAGAACTTGGACAGAAATGACCCAAGCATTTTTCAATAAATACTTTCTACAACACAAAACTAATGGCCTGAAATGACAAATTTCTTCCTTCTCCCAAAAAGACAGTGAAACCTTATATCAAGCATGTGAAAGGTTTACAGAGTTCCTCAATCTGTGCCCTCACCATGGATATGAAAATTGGTACTTGGTTAACTATTTTTATGAAGGACTCACAATTAGAGAGCGCCAATTTGTTGAGATGATGTGTAATAGGGAGTTCCTTCACAAAGATCCAGAGGAAGCCATAAAATTCCTTAATGACTTAGCCGAAAAATTCCATACATAGACTGGACCTAGCGTGAATGAAAGCATAAATAGGTCACGACCCAGTGGCGTTTTCCATTTTAGGGAAGAGGATAACCTCAAAGCCCAATTAGAGGTCTTAACTAGAGAGTTAGAGGCCTTGAAAACCAATGATAGAAGGGTCACCCACACAGTTGCTAAGGTTAAGTCACACGATGTCTGTTTTGTTTGTGGAGGAGTGGAACACTTAGCTCAAGATTATCCCACTTATAGTGAGAATAGAGAGATATATGAGGAATAATATAATTCCCTAGGGATGTACAAGAAGCCTTATTCACCCTACTCTGAAACCTATAATCCTAGCTGGAGAAACCACCTAAACTTCAGTTGGAAATCTGACCAACATCTATTGGAAACAAGAACAACAAGCACCCAAGTCTTATGTTACACCTCAATATAATGCACGACCAACTAGGAGTCCTTTAGATGATACATTACAAGCATTTATAGAGGCACAAAGTAAGACTAATCAAAAATTAAAAACAGTTATTGCGCAAATGATAGACGAAAAGAAAGAAATCAAAAGTTAAATCACAAAGCTGACCAGTGCCTTAACTGTACAAGAGCGAGGTAAGTTTCTATCTCAACCTTAATCTAATCCAAAAGGACAATTCATAGCACAGGCTTCTACTTCTGATGTTCAAAATCTCCAAAAAGTCAATGTCATTACTACTCAAAGTGGTAAGAATGTGAGTGAGCCTACTTTTAAAACTAACACATCTACGAGTAATAAAGATGCCCCCATTGAAAAAGAGGCCACAGTGGAAAAAGCGCCCGAAAATAGGTTTTCAATCCTAGTGCCTTTTCCTCAAACTCTTCGACTGGTTGGAAAAAATTCAAAAATTCAAGGTGAGATTTTAAAACATTTGAAACAAGTTAAGATTAATCTTCCCTTATTGCATTTGATTAAGCAGGTTTCAACTTATGCCAAAGTCATCAAGGATTTATGCACTATCAAAAGAAAGTACCATATAAGGAAAATTGCATTCTTAGCAGAACAGGTAAGTGCAGTGATTGAACAAAAGACACCACCCAAGTATAAAGACCCAGGATGTCCCACAATCTCTTGTCAAATTGGGACACATGAGTTTGGTCAAGCTTTGTTGGACTTAGAAGCAAGTGAAAATTTAATGTATTGTTCTATTTACTTACAATTGGAACTTGGTGAGATTAAACCTACATCTGTAGTCCTACAATTAGCTGACCGATCAATTAAGAAACCACAGGGAATAGTAGAAGATGCTTTGTTACAAATTGATAAATTTTACTACTTTGTTGATTTTCTTATTTTAAAAACTCATTCTGTTGTTAATATGGAGTCAAAAGTCCCTCTTATTTCAGGGAGACCTTTTCTTACCACTGCTAACGCACTTATTAATTACAGAAATAGTCTAATGAAATTATCTTTTGGGAATATGACTCTTGAGGTGAACATTTTTAATATTGGCAAACAACCATGAAAAGAAAATGAATGTTATCATTCATATATGATAGACACACTTGTAGTGGAAGAAGCTTATAAAAATTATGGCTTTGATTCTTTGAAAAACCTTTTCAATTTTGATTTTGAAGAATTGTATTATCCTGATGTAACAACTGATGTGTTTAGTATTTTTTACTCACAGGATAAAGAGACTCAATTTTTGCAGCCACGATTTGAAAAGTTGTCATAAGAGAGGGAGAAACCAAAACCATCAAACCTTGAGACACTACAAGTTGAGCTTTCTGTACTACTCAAAGGTTTAAAACATACATTCTTGGGACTAGATGATACCCTTCCTATCATCATTTCTTTTAAACTTAGTGCTGAGCAAGAGAAAAAATTGATAAAATTGTTAAAAAAACATAAGTCTATACTAGGTTGGATCATAGTCGATAATAAAGGTATTTTTTCATTAATATGCTCCCATAGAATTCATTAAGAGGAAGGTACCCAAGCTCGTAGAGTCCCATAAAGAATAATTAACCCAACAATGAAAAAAGTAGTGAAGAAAGAGGTCTTGAAACTAGTAGATGCGGGTATAATCTACCCAATTTCTAATAGTCAATGGGTAAGTCCAACTCAAGTAGTTCCTAAGAAATCTAGGGTTACTGTTGTGAAAAATGAGAATGGAATACCTGTTCCAACTAGGGTGGTAAGTGGTTGGCGAATGTGCATTGATTATAGAAAATTAAACACAGCCATAGGAAAGACTATTTTTTCATGCCTTTTATCGTTCAAATTTTAGAACGTGTAGCTGGACATCCTTTTTATTGCTTTCTTGATGGGTATTCAGGATATTACCAGATTGAGATAGCTATAGAAGATCAAGAAAAAACCACTTTTACATGCCCTTTTGGTATTTATTCTTTTTCCTAGAATGCCATTTGGATTATGTAATGCACCAGCTACTTTTCAGCGTTGTATGTTGAGTATTTTCTCTGATATGGTTGAAAAATGCATGGAAGTTTTTATGGATGATTTGACTATTTTTTGTAATTCTTTTGATTTATGCCTACTTAACTTGAAAGCTGTTTTGAGTAGGTGTGAAGAAAAAGGACTTGTGCTAAATTGGGAGAAATGTCATTTCATGGTATCTTCAGGAATCATTTTGGGGCACATTGTATCTGAAAGAGAGATAGAGGTTGACAAGGCCAAAATTGAATTAATCTCTAAATTACCTACACCTAAAATGATAAAAGATGTCTGATCTTTTCTTGGACACACTGGCTTTTACAGAAGGTTTATACAAAATTGTTTTACCATATCTAGACCATTGTGTAACCTTTAACTAAAAGATGCAGAATTTACATAAACACAAGAGTGTGAGGAGGCATTCCGAACACTCATTGCCAAACTCACCACCGCTCTTATCATGCAATTACCGGATTAGAACCTCCCATTTGACATTATGTATGATGCAAGTAATTATGCTGTAGGAGCAGTTCTTGGGCAACGTAGGGAGGAAAAACTCTTTGTTGTTTATTATGCTAGTAAGACTTTGAATGATGCTCAAATGAACTACACTACTACTGAAAAAGAACTACTAGCTATTGTTTTTGCCTTAGACAAATTCCGTTTTTGTTTGATTGGTTTACCTATTATTATTTTTACTGACCACGCAGCCCTTAAGTACATTCTTTCTAAGAAGGATGGTAAAGCCCGTTTAATTAAGTGAATTCTTCTTTTGCAAGAATCTGATCTAACCATCAAAGACAATAAAAGACATTGAAAATGTTGTTGCTGATATCTATCCTGCCTTGAGTTCACTGACTCCACTGATTTGCCACCCATTCGAGATGATTTTCTTAATGAACATCTTTTTGCTATAAGCCAATATCTTGGTATGCACATATCGTAAATTATTTAGTTTGTGGTGAGCTTCCATCTAATTGGAGTGCACAAGATAAGCGTAAGTTCCTGATTGAGGTACGTAATTTTTATTGGGACAATCCATATCGTTTCAAATACTGTCCTAACCAAATTATGAGACGTTGTATTCCTAAAAGTGAAGTTTCTAGTGTCTTAAATTTTTTCCATAGTGCTGCTTATGGTTAGGGGTGGGCACTTTCGGGTTTGGGTCTGGTTCGGGAATTCCCGACCCCTACCCGAATCGGGACACATTTCGGGTCAGGACAGGTCGGATCGGGAAATCCCAAATTTTTTTTTGAAAAAAATTATTTTGAAACAACATAGTTTTTATTCGGGTTCAGGATGGGTCGGGATAATTCGGGACAGTTCAGGTCAGGTTCGATATAATTTGGGATAATTCAGGATGGTTCGGGTCAGGTTCGGGACGGGTTCGGGACAATTCGGGTTGGGACAATTTTGGTTTGGGACGAGTTCATGAAAATTCGGGATGGTTTAGGTCGGGTCGGGTTGGGAATTCCCGTTCAAGTTTGGGAATTTCCCGAACCCGACCCGTCCCATTCAGGACAAAATTTTCTATCCCAAACCCATTCCCGTTCCCGTCCCGACCGGACTCAAAATTTCTAGACGGATCAGGTTGGGGAATAATACCCACCCCTACTTGTGGTGGTCATTTTTCTATGAAGAAAACAGCTGTGAAAATTTTACAGTGTGGTCTTTACTGGCCCACTTTGTTCAAAGACACTAATAATTTTTGTCATTCCTGTGAAAGATGTCAAAAGTAAAGTGCTTTATCTCGAAGACATATGATGCCTCTTAACCCTATTCTTGTTATCGAGATATTTGACTATTGGGGTATCGATTTTATGAGTCTTTTTCCCTCATCTTTTGGCTACCTTTACATCCTTCTAACTGTTGCCTAAGTATCAAAATGTGTGGTGGCTATAGCTTGTCGTATTAATGATAATACAACTGTGGTAAAATTCTTAAAAGAAAATGTGTTATCTAGATACGGTATGCCACTTGTCATCATTAATGACCAAGGAACACATTTCTCTAACCGTTCTTTTGAAGTTTTGATGCGTAGGTATAGTGTTCTTCACAAAATTTTCACTACATACCATCCACAGATAAATGGATAAGTCGAGCTAGCAAATAGAGAGGTTAAACAGATTTTGGAAAAGACGGTTAACCCGAATTGCAAAGATTGGTCTCTACACCTTTCTGATGCATTATGAGTATATCGCACTGCATACAAAACCATCTTAGGAATATCTCCATACCGGCTTATTTATAGGAAAGCTTGCCATTTACCTATTGAGCTAGAGCATAAAGCTTATTGATCTGTCAAAGCCCTTAACTTTGATTTGAATGCTGCACGCCTTCAGAGAAAGTTACAATTGTTAGAAATAGAAGAGCTACGAAATGACGCATATGATAACTCTAGAATTTACAAAGCTAAAATAAAAGCAGCTCATGAGAAATAGATCTTAAGAAAACACTTCGAGCCAAATCAATGGGTCTATCTTTATAATTCTCGATTGCATTTACACCTTGAAAAGTTGAGATCTCGATGGACTAGTCCATTTATGGTAAGGCATATTTTTTCTAATGGTGTTGTTGAAATCGAAGACCCCACTGATGGGCAAACTTTTAAAGTGAATGGATAGCAGCTGAAAAGCTATGTGAAAAAGGTAGGCCACTCTATGTATATAGACGAGATCCCTCTTGTGGATCCTGTCTATCATGCTTGATCAAGTTCAATCTATCTATACCATATTTTATATTTTGTCTATATTTTACCTTTTGACTTTTTATTTTTGCTTTTATTTTCTTTCATATTTTATTTTACTTTATTTTCTTCTTTTTCTTTTTTTTCTTCAATGTAATTTTATTTTCCGGTCAAATGGCGGATACGATACTCTGTGACTATTAAAGTCAATTTTTCAGTTCCCTAAAAACTGTCCCTCAAACTGTGTATTCATCTATTTTCTTTCTTTCAAAATGGATTGCATTCTTGCCAACCTTAAAAAATATTTTCTTTTATTGCCTCAAAATGCTCTATTTAAGATTTACAAAGCACAGTGTGAAAGACTAAGGCTATTGATGTTGAGTAATATCCCTGTGGGTCTTTGTGTTGGGAGTTGTACATACATGGGTGTTTGCATGTGGGTTTTGTGTTTAATCACAATTTATACATATCACATACATATAATGAAGCAGCGGAAGCTTAAAACATTGCAGTAAACACAATCATAATATATTAATCAGAAACGAAATTGAGAAATAACCCTTGAAGCCTTTGGTTGGAGATTTTTGAAGTCCACCAAAATGTAGTCTTTGATCAATTCTAGTAATCAACAATGGTGGGTTTGATTATCTAGAATGACAGCTTTTGATCCAGCACTTGTTTAACTACTTAAACTTGTGTTCTTGATTTTTTTCTTTTGATTAACACTTAATCAATTAATCAAAAACCTATTTTGCTAAATTAGTTTAAAGCCTTAAAAGAAAATAATGAATTCAACTCTTGAATCCATTAATTAGAAGACAATTTCTCTTTTCTCTCTTTGTAATATGGCTTACCTAATTTTGCAAAATCAAATTCACAAAAACCTTTTCAATTTAATTGACATTTGTTTTATTTATACAAATGAATTTAATTTCATTTCATAACACTTAATTTCACTTAATTTCAATTTGAATTTAATCTAACCTAATCATAGTTAACTCTTAACTTTAGTTAGGTTAAATTAACATTTAAATATTCTAACTATAATTAACATTTAACTCTAGTTAGTTAAAATAATATTTAAATATTTTAACCATGGTTAACTAACTTAACCATGGTTAGGTTAACTTTTACTTAACCATTAAGTATAGTTAATCTAACTTAACTAAATGGTTAACTCTTAACCTTAGTTAAACTTAAATTATTTATTCAACAATTAAATAAATAATTATTTATTTGAATTATTTAACAATTAAATAATTATCAAGTGAAATTACAATTATGTCCTTACTCGGTTACTAAGTTAACCTAAAGTGGGTCCCACCATCTGACCATATACTTTAGTTAACGTAACCTTAGTAAATTGCTGGATTTTACTGTATTGAACTATTCAATACGGTACGCTGCCCAAGTGCTCAAAGAGTACATTTCATATTGGGACTCCCTAGGTCCACGCCCGATTCGTCAAATGAAACTATTTCACAAGTCCGTGAACGATGCCCCACGCACACGTTACGGATATTACAAATCAGCGCGTCAGACCATACATGTTGAGGTTACTCCATATTCGTATAATCCTTCCGTCATTATATCCAGGATGAACGGGATATAGATCATTACCGTCAAATCCCGATAATTTCATCCATTACTTTGTTATCTTCAGATTCGTATCTTTATGAACAATTTACGCAAACACTTTTGCTATAATGTTCGAACCTGTAGGAAACTCCTTTCCCAGGTAGATTGCTTACGGCCATAAGACTTTACAAGATACAATCTCGAAGTTCGGATATACTACCCATCTATGTGAGCTGACGGATCCCATATCTACGCACACCGAACTCCATGAGCATCGGACCATACCCAGCGACACGTAGCGGTCAGACCATGAAAGGTCTCTGACATACGTGGAACCAAAGTATGATGGATCTCCCACAAGTTCACCGTGGCGCTTAGGTCGAAGGACCACGAATACTACTCAACTCGAGAGGAACTTCCTTTGACGGTTTCATAGGATGTCTATTGGGGTCCTCCGGAGTCTGTTCAGTATCCAGTCCTAACTGAATACCTGTATGTCTATATGAACTTCAATCAAGCTCATGGTTAACTAAGAATAACCATCTGTACAATACAGATATAGACATACACTAATCTATGTGTTTCACCGATAGACCCTCATTGGTAAACGTAGATCAGGAACTCTTCATTTGAGAAGATACTTCCATAACGACATTTCTTAGTCTCTATTGCAACTCTTTGCAATTTTGTCATTACTAGTAGATTCTCAGGTCTTTGTTACATTATAGATTAGGTTCTAACTTTTAAATCCTGCTGGGTATTATAACCTGCTAACACTTAGCATTTATAACTATCAGCTTTGCTAACTCTTAGCCATGGTTTAAACTTCTTTAAACCAGATATGAACTCACTCAGATCATATCATGTCTATAATGTTACAAGCTTAATTACCATTCATTAAAAGATATTAGCGATTTAATAAAATATGCATTGTATAAATATTACAAACTGAATATTCATACAAAATGGGATGGCACGTAAGCACATACCCTAACACTTTTTTGGTTAATTGAAGCCAAGGTTCGATTATCTGGTGAGTCTATAAATGATTTTATTTCTCATATGCCTGGTCTTCGAAGAAGTTCTTATGCCAAAAGACGACGAGGAAAGAGGTTACAAGTCTGTCATAAATGTGCTCGATGGAATTGTAACTGGAGTTGTTGTTCTTTAGGATTTGCATCTAGAAACCAAGAAGAAAGAATTCAGTTCATTAAGGATGGACTGAGTAAGAAGTCTTTGGATGATATCCTATTGACTCTTAAGACGCATCCCTATGGGCTCATGCAACGTGAACTTCTCGATTTATAGAACAAATTTAAAAATGAACATCAACGGTATAGTCTCAGGAATCTGACTCTAAAAGCCCCTATTTGCCAATTTATAAGAAAATTGGATGGAAAGCCTATCCCCGACCCATAAAGGGCGTTTAAACCATTACTAAACGTAAAACCAGAGGAAGATGTGAGCCACAATCACAACTACTTGTAAATACATGTGTTTTAAATTCAAATTTTTATTTTATGAATAGTAGGGCTACTCATGTAGATGTCTTAAATTCAAATCTTTTTGTTCAATAATGCATGTGGGTCATTATGTTTAAATATTTATGTTTTATTTTTAACTCTCTTCTGACAAACTGTCGAGTTACCACAATCATTTTTATTATTTGGTACTCTATAAATATAGCACCTCATTTTCTTCATTTTCATATATTTAGATAAATGTGAGTGTAGATATGGAGGAAACCTCAGTTCAACCATTTTGAAATATATGTGTATTTTGTGGATCTAGTCTTGGGGGAAATAAAGTGTTTGTAGAAGCAGCAAATAATCTAGGAAAAGCATTAGCTGCAATAAAAATTCATTTGATTTATAGAGGAGGTAGCCTTGGGTTAATAGGGTGTGTGTCAACAGCTGCACATTTAGAAGAAAATCAAGTTTTAGGTATTATTCCTACAGCTTTAGCCGTGGAAAGCCTGACTGGAAAAACAATAGGGAAAGAATTACGAGTCTCATCCATGCATGAACGTATAGCTAGAATGCTTTATAATACATACACTTTTATTGCTTTGCTAGGTGGTTTTGGTACCTTGGAAGAAAATTTTCAAATTGCCTCTTAGGCCCAGCTGAATATCCACCGAAAACCCATAGGTTTGTTGAATGTTAATAACTATTTTGATTGCTTACTTTATTTTCTTGATCAAGCTGTGGAACAGAATTTTATTTCACATTCGGCATGACAGATCCTGGTTTCTGCTACTGAGGCGGATGAATTGATTGACAAATTACAGGCAGTTATCTATGAAGCTGACCCAACAATAACTCGGATCGGTTGGTCAGTGAGCCTTAACAAGCAAAAATTGGATCTGACACTTCGTTTGTAATTTTTTTTTGTTTTATTTATTTATCAGCATTATCATTTTAGCTATATTTGCTCAAGTGTATCTCAGGTTTAATTCTTTCAAATAACTGGCGTTTCAGGTAATATCTCATATACTTTATCTCTTTCTATTTAAACATTGAGGCAATGTTTCATCTGATTTGATGGAGGATAGTAAACACAAATTGCATTTTGCATTCAAAAAAAAAAATTGTGGTCCGATATTTGATTAAAATGGCAGAGTAAAGAGTTCGTTCTTGAACTCTTGAGACGCATTATATGTCAAATTAGAATGACAGAGTAAGGAGTTTTAATTCTAACTTTTGAAACACATTTTAACTAAATTTTTGTTGTTTTATTTTATGTTTCATGTATTGTTGTTTATTGCTTGTAATCTTGGTAATTCTTGTATAAAGGAATTTGCTTTTCTGCCTAGGCATGATTTCAAAATTATTTAGGTTGAGTCACTGTTTCTATTTAGGTTACTAAATAATGACTTCCAAAATATTTTTGAGCACAATACTAAGACTTGTGGTAAGATTGATGATTCAATTTATATAGCCAAGAGAATTCTCATATTTAAGTATATATTTTTCTAATCTCACATATCTTTTGTGAGTAAGTGGAAAGGTTAAGAAAACAGTTTATGAACCTTCATTGATCCTTTGAATTGGTTAATTTTTGTTTAGATTGATATTATTTAAATTACAGAATAATTGGTTGCATTTGTGTATAATATAATTTAGTGAGAAACCTTTGTAATGCTTCATTGTATTCTTCAAAAATACCAAAAAATAAGCAAAATACCAAAAAAAAAAAAAGAAAAAAAAAGACAAGAATCAATTCAGTTTAATCAAGTCTTCATTCAATTTTAGAAGATAAATATTTTGTAAAGCAATTTTCTTGCCAAGTTATATTTGTATTATTCTCACAAGCCAATTGAATTTCTAAAGTAGGCGTATGTTAGGAATAATTGATTTTTAAACAATTAATTTTTCTATCTTTGGATCAATGTTAGTTTATATGTCTGTCCTTAAAATTGACTTTTTCTTGAGTGCTTAACTGTTTTCTAACTCTATAAGAGAAATCCTAACCTTTTAAACAGTCATACACTTATCAAGATATGGAGTTGAGGCTTTTACTTGGAGAAATTCTCAAGAATATATCTGTTGTGGTTTGTGGTAAGATGGTTACGACTTAGCTCACACGCACATAATTTTGGGAAGTTATAAATGAAAAAACCATAATAGCAACAGTGATTTTGAATTGACTTTTTATTTGAAATGCTTAGGTAGTTTTACATATACTATTTACGCTTGAATTACTAGAGACTAGAAATAAGTTGGTTGGGGCCTGTGATGAACACATGAAAATGCATATTTTGTTAAGAGATTCAATCACCATTTAATGTCACTAATTTTAGCATTTTCTTGTATTTTTAGCTTGAAATAAAGTGTTCTTCTTAAATTGTGATTAATGAATGTTATTTACACAGGTTTAGGTAACATGGACATAACTCTCAATGTAGAAATCAAAATGAATAAATTCTTGAACCTGGAGCAACATGACACAATCTTACACAAACTTGAAGAATAGTTGAAAAGCCAAATCCAACATGTTATAGGCCAAAAATTGAGATACAATAGAATCAGGCTATAACTTTCGCTCAGCTTGACCCAACTCATGTATTTGGACCGTATCTCATAAAATACATACTCAATTAATATAATTCTTAAAGATATGAAATACTGAATTAATTATTAACAACTCTTATGTTGATAGTGAAGTCCACATCAACCGTTATCATGGACTAAATTGAATTGCAAATGGGTAAAAGGGTTGTTAGTTAAAATATGATGTATGGAATTTTGCTCATATCTTATTGGATACTCATCTAATTTGCATGAACCCAGTGCCTATGGAAAGAAGGGACAAAATGCTACAACTTTTATGTCAGCCACAGAGACTACATCGGTCATTTACATTATCAAAAATGTGGTGCAAGTGGGTGAACGAGTTATTGGCCTAAATTATTGAAGATTGATGTCACATTTTCATTCATTGCCTATATAAGGACACTCATAGGTCATTTTCAACATTAGATAATTCTCTCTTATTTTCTTCTCATTAACATGTATTGTAATCTAGGCTAGAGTTCTTAACAAGACTAAGAGATGAACTTTTATGTGTAATAAATCTACTTCTATGCTTTGATTCGTTGTCAAGAGCTACAAATGTTTGTAAGTTTGGTTTTGCTTAAACTGTTATCTATTTTATTTTCTATAATCAAGAGGTTATAATTCTCATGTCTCATATATGTTCAGTCATGCTTTTCTTATATGATTCTTGTTGAATTATAATTGTTATTGGTTATATTATTTTATATGTTAATCTTTTGATGCAATATTGTCAATTGATATATTGTCGATCTTAGATAACATGTAAAGATAATAAATATTTGATATTCAAGTTGATCATTTACTGTAATATTGTCAAAATAATATATTGTCGATCTTAGATAACTTGTATAAATGAACATGATTTATGTTAATGTTTGCAAAAAGTTTAGTCATACCAAATACATGTGTTATCAAATGTGCTATATTTTACATATCTTCTGATTAATTGTTTGGGATGTGAAACTTTCAATTGAGTTATAAACATTGAATCAAAGTGTATAGTAGATTTATAAAGCATAATTGTGATTCTCGAAGTCTTACTTAAATCATCATAAAATATTTCCTCAATTCATAGACAATTCTATCTCATCCACTTAAATTAATTAATTAATTTTCTCCTTTACTACTGTTTTAATATTTTACTTCACCAACCTATTTTGTCAAAAGCTTTCTCATGGAATCGACACCTCAATCTATACTGCGATAGCCGCGTTACATTTTGAGTGTAAACAGGAGGCAACCCAAGTAATTTTTCTTTTTATTTTTATTTAGTTTTAGTTTTAGTTATGTTAGTTTTTTTCTTTATTGAAATAAATCAGCAAGTCAAGCATTCAAGGAAGCAGCATGAGCAATTTAAAGTGTTATGAGCAAATGGATACCACAATCCAATCAATAGGCAACAACGCTACATTGCTTCAACTTTAGTTACCAGAGGAGTTTTCTTACTTGTAAGTTTATTTTTAGACATTGAGGACAATGTCTAATTTAATTTTGAGGGTGGGAAACACATTACCTTTGCTTATATTACTGCATGCTTTGATTTATTGTCTTGTGGGGAAATTTTTTTTAATTTTGTTTTTAGTTGTTAAGTTTTGGTTGAGATGGTGATCATTAGTTCATGATAATAAATAAAATATTGGCTGAATATATTTTCACAAGTCTTTAAGAAATAATAAATGCTTAAGATAACTCTTATATAATGATTCTTGGACTGAATTCAAGCTTATTTTTTATTACTTACTCTTGAGCACATTAAAATAAGCATGTATTGGTTGAATTTTTTTGCTTAGAGATACTTTATGCTTAAGTAGTACACCACAGTCTTGAAGACCAACACTTTAGAATTTGCTGATTACTACTTGAGGAGAAATTCTAAAATTCACATGCTTAGAGAAATGACATTAGGCCATCTTTGAACCGTTGAAGCCTTTTCAAGCATACCTTATATAGATAATTATCCCTAGTCACCCTCGTTTGTGCCTAATTATCTATTTTTTTTTAACCACATTACAAGCCTAAAGACTTTGAGTTTTCTTATCCTAAAATCTACCAGTAGTACCATATACCTTGAGTTTACTTAGAAATATTCTTAAAATTAAAAAGGTTGTGTATGTATGAAAGAATGATAATGCAATGAAAAGTAAAAAGTGACATATCAATCTAAGTTTGAAGGGTGCATAAAAAATAAAAATAAAAAGAAAATGAGCTTTAGATGCATAATAACCCCAGTTTAAGAAAAATAAGAAATTCTTTGTAAAAGTGTAATTAAAAGAAAAATAAGAATAGCATAAGTTTGGGGGAAGAGATGAATAATTAATGAGGAGAAGGAATCAAGAGGTTTCTAAGTAAAGTATAAGTGTTAATGGTGTGATTTACTCTTTATATATATCTTTATAACCCACATCTACCTTAGCCTTACATTACAAGCTAATTAAAGTCCTAAATAGATCCCTAGACATATGAATTTCTATATTAGTGGAGAATAGTACGAAAAGCAAGCTTATAGTAGTGTTCTAATTGAAAATATGCCGAGATATTATATTCATGTATTTCTTAAGTATTGAGTAAATCTATATTCTATTTAGCTAATTACTTGCTTATTACACATACACACAAGTGATCATTTACGAGGGAGAATGAAGTACTTGATCAATGGTATGAGAATTATTGAAAGTTGTTTATTAATTTCTGAAAAGCCTTGTGTTATTTTTAACAACCTTAATTAAAGACTATGATGATGAGTGTTTAATCAACCGAAGATTATTTTTAGTTTTTAGTTTTCATTTTTGATTCATGAATAAGTTGTGAATTTTTTCTTTATTTTGCTCGAGGACGAGTAAAGTCTTAAGTTTAGGGGTATTTGATAGGGGCGTAAAAGCACTAGTATGATTTGTATCCAACCTTTTTATTTTGCTCTAAATTATAAATATTTGACTATTTAATTTTGTTTTTTGATCCTAAATAGATGCATGATAGAAAATGTGACACATAGGAATAAACGAGAGGAGAATCAGATTTCAAACGAAAAAGTTACGCTCAAAATATGAAAGCACTGCCAGGGTTGGGCGCCGCAACGCCCATGACTGAGCGCCGCGGTGCCCAGGTCAGTAGCTGAGCACCGCGATGCCCACAACCCAGTGTCATGGCACCCGTATGACATATAAAATCCCTTTTAACTCTTCTATTTCAACTTGGATTCGAAGCCCCTCACCCTTAGGGTTTCTCATACTAACAAAAACACTCTTTTGAGGTCAAATACATAGACTTTTGAGAGGCAAAAACGAAGAGAAAGAATTTACAACACAAAATCAAATATCAAAGCCAAGAAATCAAGATTCAAGCTTCAAGTCAAAATTGAGAGAGAAGCAACCCAAGACTTATTCTTGATTAGTTTTCTTCTCTTTTCTTATTATTATGTTCTTGTTCTTGCTGTTCTTCACGGATTGGTTGGATATTTTTGGTTTTGTGATGAACTAAACTTGTTATTCTAGGGTTAGACTATGTAAACCTAATATGTAGTTGAATTTCATTGATTCTTAGTTTATGAACTTAATTATTATAATTGATTCATTCTATCTTGTGTTTATTGCTTTCATTATATTTGACCAATGTTATGAATGATTGAGGAACCATGATGAACTTGACAAAGAGATTCAAGTGTTTAGCCTATAATAGTTTGATGCATGATCATAGGGTAACAACTATGAGTTTCATCTAAGATAGACATATATCTAGACAGTATGTATGGTCTAATGTAGACTTGTTCTTAATGAATTACATTCTGATTTGATTGCTATAGACATATAGGTGATTGTTAGAATGTGTAATATAGTCACTTGACCATCGACAGAGGCTTGTGATGAAATTAGTGTCTAATCTAATCAATTGGTATTAAGGGATTAACTAAGTGGTTAATGAGTCCAATGAAATAATAGGGGACAAGTCAAAACCCTAGATTATCTTTATTTGTGAATTCTACTCTTTACTTTTATTTAGTTTAATTGATAGAGTATATTAGTTAAATAAATTCCAAATTTTACTTTTCTGAACAAAAGTTAAGTAGGTATAATTTTAGTACTTGATTTATAGAATTAGATCACATAGTCCATGTAGGATCGATATCTAGACTTAAAATTCTATATTACTTGATACGATAACGTGCACTTTTGCTTAGCTAGTATAGCAAACAATCAGGTACATAAAAAAAAATGTTTAAATGCATAATACCCCCAACTTAAAAAAAAATTCGTTGCAAAAGTAATTAAACGAAATATGGAAATATCATAAGTTTGGGGCAGTAGGGGGATAAATCAAGAAGAAAAGATCAAGATGTTCTAAGTAAACTTAAATTTTTATAGTGCGCGTTGCGATTCATATTTATATATCTTTATATCACACCTTAACTTTAATCTTATGTTACAAGCTAAATAAAGTCTTAGATATATCCCTAAATATGTGTATTTTTACATTAGTAGAAAGTAATATAAATAGCAAGTTTATAGTAATGTTATTATTACAAATATGTCGAGACATCATCTTATGTACTTTCTTAAATATTGAGTAAATCTATGTTTTATTTGATTGATTACTTGCTTAATGTACATACACAAATGATCAAATTATATGAGAGAATAAAAGACTTAATAAATAGTATGATGATTTATTAAAAATTGTCTATTGCATTCTAAAAGACTTGTACCATTTAATAGCCTTTGAGACAATGAGGATGATCATCTAATCAACTGAGGCTTGTATAGTATGTTTTTATTTAGAGTCAATAATAAGTTGTGATTATTTGTTCTTGTTTTGCTCGAGGACAAAATAATAAGTTGTGATTATTTATTCTTGTTTTGCTCGAGGACAAAATAATAAGTTGTGTATAGTATGAATAGTATTCGATAGGGGTTAAATAGGTCTAATATTTCTATCTTGCAAACTTAATATTTGTTCGTTTAAATTAAGATTATTTGGCTTTTTATGTATGCATTTGTTTTTTGGTAGATTTAAAGTCAATAGAGCAAATGGAGATGAAAATTCGAAGAAAATAAGGCAAAAACAATCAAATTGCTATAGTATTCTGCTACAGTAGATTGCTACAGTAACTGATCTACAGTAATTTGCTATAATAATTTTTCTATAGTGCGCAGTGCCTAAAAACGAGCAATGCACAAAAATAGTATGTACAGCGCCACAGTGCCCAGAATTCAGCGCCACGGTACTGTATGAATAGTATATTATGAACAGTTGCACGTAAATAGTAATTATAATCTAATTTATATTTGATGTTTTACCCTAATTTAAAGACATAAAACCTATAAATAGAAGATTGAAAAGTCTGGTTAAAAAAAAAAAGAGAAAAAGAGAGAGAAAGAATAATATTTAGGGGGATCAAAAATTGAAGACTGCAGAAAAAAATAGTTTTATCTCTTCAACTTTTTATCTTTCTATTTTTTATGATTTTCATGATGTTATTCTTGATAAGCTCTAAAACTCTTTATTTCACCATGATCTAAGTTTCTATTTCTAAGGTTAGACTATTGAACATAGTATGTAGTTGCATTTTCTTGATTCTTAGTTTATGAACTTAATACAGTATAATCGATTCATTCTATCTTATGTTTAATGCTTTCATTATATCTGGCCAATATTTTGAATAATTGAAGAATCATGATGAACTTGACAAAGTGATTCATGTGTTTAGCCTAGAAAAATTTGATGCATGATCATAGGGTAACAACTATGAGTTTCATCTAAGATAGACATATACCTAGGTGGCATGTATGGCATAATTTAAACTTGATCTTAATAAATTAGATTCTAATTTGATTACCATACACATATAGGTGATTGTTAAAATGCGTAATATAGTCACTCAACCATCGACAGAGACTTGTGATGAGATTAATATCTAAGGTAATAATTGGTATTAAGAGATTAACTAAGAGGTTAATAAATTCAATGAAATATTAGGGGATGAGTCTATATCCTACATTATTATTAAATTAGTGATTCAACCCTTTGCTCACTTTTAATTAATTAAGGTTTAATTTGATATAATTAGGTTAATTAGTTCAGATTCATATTTTACTTTTTCTGAATAAAAGTTAAAGTATGATTAATGTTAATAATTAATTGTAAGAAATAGATAAATAGTCTTTGTGGGAATGTACTTGAACTTAAAATTCTATATTAGTTGATACGATAGTGTGCACTTGCACTTAAGCTATTATTGTTGGATCGATTATAACTAGGGTATATGCATATGTAATTGTGTTCATTGTACAAATACGTATCTCATACATATTTATGTGCAGGGGAATAATTAAAATATACAATAAACACAACTAATATATTAATCAAATTAATATATATTAAGGGTTGAGAATTCACCGATTGTAACTTTTCTCAAAAGTTACTTAGGAGTTCGCCTGGAATGCGACTTATTGGCAGTTCTAGTCACTAATTAGGTGAGCTTGACAAGCTAGAACAGGAGCTTCAAATATCGCATTGGGTTTAATACTTAAACCTTAATAAATTTATTTTTCCCTTGATCAACTCTTTGATCAATAAAATAAATTCCTTGAACTGTTGTAATTGGTAGCCAAGATTTCATTCTCGAAATCAATTATTTAGAAAGGATCAAATCTCTCTCTTTAATTCTAAATTTGGGCGGCCACCCTTGTTGCTCCAAAACAACAAAACAATTCAAAAGCAAAAGCAACAATTGCTTCTCCTTCTCTTTTCACACACCTCAAAATATATATAAAATACATATTATAATATATTATTATAAAGTATATATATACTTGGCCACCAAGTATATATATTAATATTATAATTAATAATAGAATATTATATAATAATAGAATAATTTGATTATTTAATTATTAAATAATTAATGTGTAAAATTATCATTTTGTCATTTATATATGGTTACCAAGTATACCTCTCAATGGGTTTCATCATACCTAACACTTAAGTAAACTCAACCAATGGCTCACAATGCACCATATATCAATGTATAATTAGTAAACAACAATTGTTAACTAATTAATATATTTAACATTTAAATACAGACACATGCATATCCCATGGTCAGGTTAGATATTATTAGACTAAACAATTCAATTCGGTACATTACCTCAGTGCACAATAAGTACACTCTATATTACGGGACTCCCTAGGTCCACGTCCAATTTGTCAAATAGAACTATTTCATGAGTCTATGAATAATGCTCCAAGCGCACATCATGGATATTACAAATTAGCGCATTGGACTATACAGAATGAGGTCACAGTGCATAAACCTATCTCTAGATTTTTATCTCACAAACAATATATGCAAACTCTTTGCTATATTGTTCGACCCTGTGGAAACTCATTTCCTGAATTTATTGTTTATAGGCATAAGACTTTTTGAGATACAATCTCAAGGTCTCTGAATATACAACTCCCTATGAGAGCTGACGGATCTCATATCTATGCACACAAAACTCCATATGTATAAGACCATACCTAACGATACCCAGCGGTCAGACCATGAAAAATCTCTGACATTCGTGGAACCAAATTATGGTGGATCACTTACAAGTCTACCATGGCGCTCAAATTAGAGGACCACGTATACTACTCAACTCGAAATGACCTTTCATTGATAACTTATATAGGATTTCTATTGAGATCCTCGTGAATCTGTTCAGTATCCAGTCCTAATTGGACACCCGCATGCCTATACAAGCTCGAAGCTTATGATCAGCTAGGAACAATCATCTATATCCTACAGATATAAACATACACTGATCTATATAAAGAGGTATTCACCAACAGACCTATATTGGTGAAAATAGATCAGGAACATAGTATTTGAGAATATACTTACATAATGATATTTTCTAGCACCCGATTGTAACTCTTACAACTTTGTCATTACTAGTATACCATCAGGTCTTTGTCTCATTACGGATAATGCTCCAATTCCTTAAATTTCACCGATCCTTATAACCTACTATCTCTCAGTAGTTATAATTATCAATGTTGCTAACTCTTAACCCTGGTCTAAACTCTTCTAAATCATATCTAAACTCTTTCATATCATACAATGTCTATAGCGTTACAAGTATAGCATCATATATTTAAAAGTAATTAACAATTTAATAAAATGTACATCGTATAAATATCAAATATTCATACAAACAATGATAACACGTAAGCACAACCCTAACAATTATAGCACCAATCAGTCACTGGGTATGATCTGATGCTCATTGAGTTCAGTGTGCATAGATATAGGATCTGTTAGCTCATATAGGTGAATTGTATATTTTGATGCTCCGAGATTGTATTTCAAGAAGTCTGATGGCCACAAGCATAAACCCTAGAAAAAAAAAATTGTAGAGTTAAACAATATCGCAAAAGTATTTATGAATATTATTTATCAAAATACGAATTTAGAAATAAGTTGATGATCGAGCAAATAGAGATTTAACGGTGATGATCTATGTCTCTGCTCTTCTAAAATATAAGTTACGGAGAAATTATACATATACATTATGATCTCAACCTGTTGGTTTAACACGCTGCTTTGTAATATCTATAATGTTTACGTAAGGCATAGTTCACAGACTTATGGAAGAGTTTCATTTGACAAACTAGGCATAGACCTAGGGAGTCTCATAATATGAAGTGTACTCGTTGCGTATTGGGGTAGCGTATTGGATTGAATAGTTTAATCCAGTAAATTCTAGCAAACTGAATTTTTGTTTCAAGATCCCTCGAGTTGTGCACTTATCAAGACTTAAGTGTTAAGTACATCAATTCGTTAACAAAAATTATCGACTAATAGGATGATGACAAATAACGTATTATGATCCATTCATTGTTTAACTAAGAAAATTACTAAAATGCCTTGCTTATTTAACAAGCAATATCTATTAAATAAACAAAAAATATTTTTTGTTTTATTTAATATTTTAAAGGAAAACCAATAAACACAAATGGATAGGCTTGGGCATAACTTGGTGAGACACATGTTTTTGACAAAATGAAAAAGAGAAAAATTAACATATAAAATGAAATTATTTCATTTTAGTTAAAGAGATAAGTGGTCATCCAAATCTTAAAGGAAGAGTGTGTTATAATGCAAAAATATTTCTATTATTATAAGTAAAGGGATATGGCAAGCGGGGCTCATTTTGACAAAAACTAAAATGCAAGTGTTGCATTTAAAAAGATTACTTTTACATTTTGTTGGCTTAATAATTCGGCTAAGTGAATAGAATTGAAAAGAAGGAGTTGTTCTTTCTTTTTTATATTCATCTTCTTTTTCTTCTCAAAGGTTAGTCATTAACAAAGGGTGGAAACATGTTTTGTTTTTGCAAAAGTTGCATAAACAAAACTAGATTTCTATTTTTAACTAAACAAAATCAAGTGTTGCTTTGAAATAAATGTGAAATAGTAAGGTGTTTAATTACACTTTTGGAGCTGTTATAGGTTCAAGCCTACCCAAGTTGAGTCCTAGAAATATCGACGCGTGTGCTTCACGATGGACTCTAATTTTGATCCAAAGGCTTAACAAGGTGATTCTCAATCTTTATTTTATTAGGGTAATAAAAGACTTAAATTTTAATGTGTTTATTATATTAGAAAATTAAATTTTCAATTTCGTTACGCTAATATATAAGTATAACATGTATATTTTATTGTAATAAACACGCTGCACATGCATACAATCTAGTAAAATAGTACACTTTCATAAACATAAGAATATATTTAGGATCTTAATATTCAAAAATTAAATTTTTTTATTTTTAATTAATAGAAACTGTTGGGCCCAAATTCACATAAGCCAATCAATTAATGCCATGTGTCCACTATTTAAACTAAAAGTAGCCTCATGTGTAAGTGGATATAGGGGATTTGTTCCTGTCAACTTGGACGAAATTAAATAGCTCCACATGCCAACTAGACTGTTACATGGAAGATCGAAGGACTAAGAACAAACTAACCCAATCTAATAGCCGAGGAAGGATTTGGAGCAAATATTCACAATTTTCCTCCAAATTCTGACTATAAAATGGAAGTTTTTCTTCATTCTAAAGATCACCTAAATTTTTTCAAATATACATAACTATATTTTCTCTCAATTTAATATTGAGTTAACTCTTTCTTAAACCTTTCACCGAAAGTTACCTTTCTTTAACTTGACTTTATTGAAGTGTCTTCTTAAATTTATAAGGAGAAATTTTTGGTGCTAAAAGTAGAATTTTGAGGATATTACTAACTTTTGACTGTGGAAGTTACACCGAGTAACTTCAGGAAACTATTTTAAAAGTTTTTTTAAAAATAAAAGATAGGAAGTGGGTTAGATCAAATGTCAAACTCAGGCTAACCTAAAGTAAAATTGGAAGGGGATAATATATGATTCTTAATCTCTGTTGCCCTAGAAGGCCATAACGATTTTGATGATTTTAAAAAATTGAAAACAAATAATAATTTTGTACTAAAGTGAAGAGTTTTAAAAGTTTTTTACAATGAAGACAAGATCTCTCGAGGAAGACATTTTAACAAAATATAAAAAAAAATTAGGAATTATACTGGTATTGCATGAAACTTATTTTGAGCACAAGCTTAATGTTAATAGAAAGATGATTTTGTTAGCTTTTCACAAATTTTTACAAAAGTCAATTTGGAGTTTTATAACATAAGTTATGGTTAAATCATTCAAGCACGCGCAATATAAATAGTAAAAAGTGGTTAATTGGCTTAATCAAAATATTTTAGCAATTTAAACTGCCAACCCAATTTTTTAGTTAGTTTCAAAATTGATTTGAGGCAGTAGTTAACCTACTTAAAGCGGTTTAGCATTTTGGCAAACCACAAAATGATTTTAAAGTGAAAGCTCTATAATAGCTATAAAATAATTTCTCAATCCATTTATAAATACAAACCTCGTTTAAGGTCAAAACACAAGAGAAACACTCCATAACTTTCATATCATTTATAAATAATAGAAATACTCATCTTTTGTATTGAAATTGTTGTATATACTTTTTGAGAGAGTTTTCGATATTTTTATGTGAATCATTTTATGGGTTTAATTAGTACTCGATAAACTAATTAGTTGCAAGGGTTTGATTATCTCATAGGAAGTTAATTAAAGGGTATTAAAGATAGACTGAGTTAGTGATATTCAAGTAAGGTTTGCTTCGAGGCATGGATGTAAGCCAGATTAATCATTAAATCACATAAATACATGTGTTAACTTTCTTTATTGCTGCACTCTTTAGTTTGTGCATTTTTGTACTTATTTGTGATTTATTGTGCTTATTTGTTTAGATATCTTGTATTTGATTATAGTTTGATTTGTATATTAATAGGTTACTTCAAAGTATAGAAATTCAATTCACCCCTCTCTTGGATTACCATTCTAAACTCATTTTTGGACTTTCAATCTCAATGAATTTCAATGCCAAAGAGTTATCTATATCCATTATTCTATTTAGCTAAGTCCTCATCGACCTCATCCCTTTAAAAAGCTTTTATAAAATAATTCTAACAAAATTTCTTTGAAAGAGTTTCAGTTATTTTTATGTGAATCCTTGTATGGGTTTAATTAGTGCCCGGTAAACTAATTAGTCGTTAGAGTTTGATTAACTCCTGGAAAGTTAATTAAAGGGTATTGGAGATAAACTGAGTTAGTGAATATTCAAGCTAGGTTTGCTTCAATGCATGGATATAAGCTAGATTAATCATGGAACTATGTAAATACATGTGTTAACTTCCTTTATTGCTACACTCTTTTATTTGTGCATTTTTATACTTGTAATTTATTGTGCTTATTTGTTTGGACATCTTGTATTTGATTATAGTTTGATTTGTAGATTGATATGTTACTTCAAAGTATAGAAATTCAATTCACCCCCTCTTAGATTACCATTCTAAACTCATTTTTTGGACTTCCAATCTCAATGAATTTCAATGCCAAAAAGTTATCTAGATCCCATATTCCATTTAGTTAGGTTCTCATAGACCTCATCCCTTTAAGAAGCTTTTTACAAAATAATTCTACCGAAAATTCATTTATATCCATCAAAAATTATTTTTATAAACTACGTCACAACCAATCAAATGCATATTCTTATTATCCTTTATACAGCCCCAACAACACCCTTTAAAATTCTTACCTATTTGGCACAGAACAAGCCTCAATTAGGCAATATTCTTACGAAGTAAGACTGTATAGGCAACCTCGGTCTTAAATTAAAAAAGATAAGTGCAAAGTAACCTCACTATGCTCGGGCCAGCTAAGGAAATCATTTGCTAAGGGGCTCTTAATGTTATAGAGGTAAAGATATCATATTGCTATCAAGGGATGGTAAAAAAAATATTCGCAGGATATTTTACCAAAACCATACTTGTCCAAAACTAGTTGTGACTTTTAACTTTGTATACAAACCTATCACAAACTTGCTTTAAGTCTTACCAAATTCTTTTCAATAAGGGCGGATTCTATCGAGTTTAAAGGTCACTTTACCATCCCTACCCTTGATCAATCCAAGTCCTTGTCAGTCGCCTTAGACTCTTGATATTGGTGGTCTAACTTGAATTCTACCTACTCGTCACTTTTGGAGGACTCCCTAACTTCTTCCTTTTTCTGGCCACTTTCAGTTTCTTTAGTGTCCTCTTTAGACTTAAATTTTTTCATGGGGATGTTCTCTTGCTCCCCTTCAACCCTAACCTCCTCTATCTAATGGTCTAAAGCTTTACCCTTCAATCAAAACCTAATGCTTCCTTCTTAGAAGCGTAGTTCCCTTAAAATCCTCTCCTTCGCACCAAAAAAGCCTTCTCCTCCTCTATATCACTTAAATTAGGCCCGATATCTAAGATCATCTGGTCTCCTATACTATGTAAACAGGTCTAACTATGGGTTGATAACCTTAAAAGATATAAATGAAGACTAAGGTAACAAACCTAAAATTTGGGCGAGGCTAAGCATTTCAACTCAAACACAATTATCAATCAAGAAAAAGTCCACATCACAATATAAAAAGTACAAAAACAACAACAAATATACAACAAATGAGATATTATAATAAAGAAACTGCAACAACACAGAAGGGACATATGCAACCTAAATCATACATGTTCATAACACCATTAATGAATAAAGAAATGAAGTAGAAAAAGATACATGGGGAAATAACTTATTGGTGACGGTCGATGAAGAGCTAAGATAAACAAAATAGGAATCAAAAATTATAAACACTAGGGCAAAATTAGAAAGGTGATCATTGGTCATACTATAGAAGTGTTGATTTTTTTCCTCTCTCTTTAAAACACATATAACAATCTCTCTCATTTCTCTCTCTTTAAAATGCCCTAAAATGCAAAAAGTCTCAATCTAGCCCAAAACTAACTATTTATAATGGGTTTTTAAGGATTAATCTTGACCATTGAAGTGATCAGACGACTCAGAGACTGATCAACGTGACTGTTGGGGGTTACTGTTGATTGTTGGATTAGATCTAAGGACTGAGAATGTGTCCACATCTTTAGTAACTATTAGTAATTGTAGCCCCTGACTCTTCAATTCTTGGTAAAGTGTAAATAGTACGTTTTATAAATTTTGAAGAAACGCTTCTGTTTAATAAGGAACCACAAAAATTTTAAACTTAAAACATGAAAAGACTTTATTTCACATCTTAAGGACTCTCTCAGAACCAGATCGAGAACTTGCACTACCCCAAATATTTTAAGACCATCTCTAACTCAATCATTCTAAGCCCAGTCTAGCCTAGGACTCCTTGTTTCCAGCATCAAAAAAATCAATACTAAAAATTAATGAATCCTTATTTCTCCAAGGGCCCAGTGTGGCTCTACCCATCAAAAAAAGACCCAAAATATATTAATGTATTTTATGGTGTATACTTGTATACATGTTGAAATAACTAAAAACATATCTCACATACACGATTTACAGCAAAATTAAACATATAATCAATATATACAAAAGCATTCTTAACCAAAAATAACTTAAGGTTACAGAAACTTACCCTTGAAGAACTTCGTTGAAGATTCGCCCTCCAAAGCTCACACAGAAGTCTACTCGTGATCAATTCTAGTCCATAAGGATCTGTGAGATTATAGGAGTTAGAATGGTAGCTTCTTTGATCAATTTCTAGCAAGATGAAAACTTGAATTTCTCTCAAATGTAAGCTTGTTTGTTAATAACAAAATGGGGACTTCTGTGAAACAAGTTCAAAACTTGTTTTTATACTTAGTAAAAGTGGGGGACTAAATACAACACTTGCAAAGTTTTTGCCACCTCACACTTTGCATGGTTGACAGTTGTCACCCATGCACGCTATTAAGTGTCAATCATGCAAAGTCCCTATATGCCACTTTTCACACAAATGAACATGTGTCAAGATTCCATTTGCTATGCAACAGAGACCTCTTTGCAACATTTGTAAAATATGTTTCCCATTTTCTAGAGAGGTCTTAAAACGTATCCTACTTTCTGAAATCATCCTGAATTGAACCGTTCGATCCGTCTCGCTACCCTAGTGCTCGACAAATAAACTTTATATTTTGAGACTTCTTAAGTTCATATTCGTTTGTCTTACAAAACACTATCACAAATCTATGAATAATGCCCTACGCACATGTTACAGATATTACAGAACAGATCTTTAAACCATATAAGTTGAGGTCAACCATATCCATATAATCCTTCTGTGATTTATATCCTAGAGGATCAAAGATATAGATTATGACTACCAAATCTCTATATGCTCGACCGTGAACTTTTCTCCAGATTCATATTTTTTATAAATAATATCCACAAACTCTTTATGATATTATTTAACCCTATGAAAAAATCTTTTCCAAGGTTCCTACTTATGGCTATAAAACTTCCTGAAATACAATCTTAGAGTGTCAGGATATAAACTCACCCAGATAAACTTACGGATCCCATATCTACATACACCAGATTCCGTGAGCATCGAACCATACCCAGCGACACCCAACGGTCAGACCATGAAAGGTCTTTAACATGCGTTGAACTAAAGTATGGTAGATCACTTATAATCCCACCATAATGCTTTGGTCAAAGGATTATGAATACTACTCAATTTGAGAAGACCCTCCATTGACGACTTCATGTAATGTTTATTGAAGATCCTCATGAGTTTGTTCAGTGTTCAGTCTTTACTGAATACTTACGTGCTCATACAGATTTTCATTAAGCCTGTGATCTGTTAAGACTAACTATCTGGACAATCCAGATATAGACATACACTGATCTGAAAGGAATACCAATAGCCCCGTGTCAGTAACCATAGATCAGGAATGATATTTTTAAGAACATATTGTGTAATGAAATTTCTTAGCATCATTTACAAATCTTTGTATCTACGTCATTATTATAATATTCTCAGGTCTTTATCCCTATTTTAGACAATGTTCTAACTATTTAGAATTGTTGACTCTTAATAATAGCCTAAACTCTTTTAGATCTACAATATCTGAAAAGTTACAAGCTTTTTACTATATAAATAATAATAATTGACGGATAAAAGAAATGTTTATTGTATAAATATTAAATATATAAACATTCATACAATAATTTGAATGGCACATAAGCACTATTCCTAATAAAATGATCAATAGACCCCAAGCTTAGACTTTGGAATAGGGGTGGGCATTATTTCTGAACCCGACCCATCCCAACCCGACCCCTCCCAAAATTTTGGGTTATGACAGAAACAGGAATGGGTTTGGGACTCGTTCGGGATAGAATTTTCTGTCCCGAACGAGACGGGTCAAGTTCGGGAGATTCCCAAACCCGAACGAGACGGGTCGGGTTCAGGAGATTCCCGAACCCAAACGAGACGGGTCAGGTTCAAGAGATTCCCGAACCCGAATGAGACGGGTCAGGTTCGGGAGATTCCGAAACCCAAACGGGAATTTTTGACTCGTCCCAAACCTGACCCTTCCCAAACCTTCCCGAATCCATCCCGATCCCGACCTAAATCATCCCAAACTGTCCCGAATTGTCCCTAACTCGACCCGACCGTCCTGAATTATTCTGAACCCGTTCTGAATCATCTTGAACTTGACCCAAATTGTCCCGAATCGTCCCGACCCGTCCCGAACCCGAATTAAAACTACATCGTTTCAAAATAATTATTTTTTAAAAAACAAATTAGGATTTTTCAACCCGACCCGTCCCGAACCAAAATGCGTCCTGATCAGGTTCGGGTAAAGGTTGAAAATTTTCAAACCCAATCCGAACCAAAAATTGCCCACCTTTACTTTTGAAGGATATCCCGCCTGAGGCCCACAAACAAAGGCCCTCAACATTAGGATCCAACTTGAGCCTAAGCCCACAAACTAAAAAAGGCCCAACACACGTCAGAGGGACATCCTCGAACTCATCCACATTCCTTAGCCTCAAAGGTCCTTTCGGCAGCATATCAAAACCAAGCAATCATCGAGGACAGGACTGGAGAGGTACGTGTCATCCAAGGACTTTGATTACCTTTATCCCTAATAATCTCAGAGAATCCAAGATTTTCAATGTAAATCCTACTCTTATAACCTCAGAGTGAACCCTAACTAGGAGGATAAATATGTCTTAATTTCGATAGGACGTAATAACCTAACAGAAGCTTATAAAAAAAAGGCTAAATAATTACATAATTGATGGATTTTTTGGAATAAGGACTAAAAACCCTACCTCTTGTAAACACAAAAACTTCTATTTTTATAATCATCATTACTATTGCTTTCTAGCCACTATTTCCCTTATAGACTTATTGTTAACTTAAGCATTAGAGTACCATCACTGAGAATAACTTCAGACTTGGCTTAACTATATTCATAATTACAGGAATGCTTTTGGGGTCCAATACAAGTCAAGGGAGATCATTTAAGCTCAGTTTGAAGGGATACAATTCATTGTTTTTAAGAAGAAACAAATTCAACTCCTAAGTCTATATTTCCCAAATTCTAAGTCAACAAGTTGTATTTTATAAACATGGGTCATTTTGTCTATTTTTCAAGTTTCGGCTACAAAAGAACTGGAATTAGTTTGTGCTTAAAAAATAATTCCTCTAAAATTTGGGCCATTTCTACAAATTTTTCCATCAATTTTGTATTTCTCCCTAAGGTGGACTATTCTTTTCTTAACATCCTTCATTGCATAGTTTAACAAACAAACCTTACTAATTGCATAGTTTAACAAACAAACCTTACTAAATTCATTAGGATTTATATTTTGCATAATCACACGTAAAAATTCAAAATAAACTTCACAATCTTCCCGTGAATAAAAATGTAACAGTTTTATGTTCTAAATGTTAACATCAATAAAACAAAATGACATAAATTTTATAAGAAGGAAAAAAATTTATAACTTCAAAAACATAATACATTTATATGAAAAGGAGTAATAAAAATGCTTTGTAAAAGAAAAATTAACAATACGAATAAATCATAATATAACACTCATTAACTTAACTTTTAACACTAAAAAAACAAAATCGGTAGACATCAAATAAATACAAAAGCTTCTGAGAACACATACAAACTCAAACCATGAAAAAAGTTCACTTTAGTTCATTATTACAAGCTAATGCTTAGAATACCAGTAATCATCTCCGACATCTCTTTTGCAATGATACGCTAATCGTTTCTTTTATAGCGAGTGAAGAGTTTGATAAGTGTATTTTGCATCCATAATCTGGTCCTATTTATCTTAGTACTTGTATGTTTCTGAGTAATTTAAAGGCTATTATGTGTTAAATATTGTTGTTACAGGGTTAAATCAGGAGAATATATAAAATGATTAAATTGGAGCAAATGAGAAAAATTGTTATAGTAAATCACTGCAGTATTTGTGAATATTAATTTACTACAGTAACCAACGTCGATGTTGAATAATGAATGCCCCAATATTTTGACGATTCTATAAATATCTTGTTTTGCCTCCAAACGTAAAATCTCAACCCCTAACTCATTTTCTCTCAATCTAACACATTTCTAACCCATAAATCATTCTCATACTATGTAAAAACAACATTTAACACTATTTTATAGAGAGATTACATATTCAAGAGCATTTTGGTTAATCTTTGAATGATTCAACCATGGTCATAAATTGATTGGAGGTCACCTTGTCTTCATAAATTTAATTTGTGATTGATTGTATCATGTTAATTATTATTATTTTGCCTTTAAACTCTTATTATGTTGATTTAATTTCATTATCTAGAATTATAGTTTTAAACTCAATATGTGGACTTAATTGTAATATTTGATTCTCATTGTTATGAGTTCAATTTATTATTTAATTTGTGTTGTTCTTAATATTTTCAATATGTTAGAAATGATAATTGGATGATTATGGAACATTAGGATAAACTTGGAAAATGCATCCTATTGTTTAGACCTAGACAAATTGATGCATAATTGTGAAACAATATCTACAAGTTTCGATATAGGATAAGAATATACTTATATGACATGTATGGTTAATATAACTTATTCGTAATGAATCTTGATTTATATGAATTACTATAGGAATATAAGAATTTGATAAATTAAAGCATAATCATTCAACTATCGGAAGAGGCTTGTGATGAATTACGTATTGTGGTCAATAATTGAATTGAATGATTAATAATGGGATAATGAATTTATATTTAGGGGGTAGTTATAATTCTAGATATTGTTCGTATAGTGATTGCGCTTTACACTGTTTCTCAATTAAGATTGATTTGTAGAGTTAGTAATTAGCTTTAACATAAACAAATTAATTTTATCAATTGTCTAGATAAAGATGGAAAAAAATAATTTTTGTACTTGATTAAGAATAATAACAATTTCTAATATGATTAATATTCAACTCATCATATATTACTTGTTCCACTTGTACTTAGTATAGAAATCGCACAATAGTGTTTCACTTTGCTTTATAAGCAACAAAAGACATAAAAAAGTGAGTAGTTTGTCGAGGGTTCAATTTGGACAAAGAATTGTTTACACTAGGGGAGTGTATGGATAAAGGGTATGTTGGAATTATACGAGTGTTTGAACATCATATTGCAATTGCACGTGTTGAATTACTTAGCCATGTATTGAATGAAGTTAAACACAAAATTAAAAATAATTCTAATATTAACTTTTATTAGAAAAATTTTTAAAAATTGAGCATTTGTGCTTATTTTCATTACTGATATAAGGCCATGCATCGAGAGTGTTGATAATAATTTTTCTAAAAAAACATGATCATCAGTATACCTAATGCAATCATTTGCCATATTCTTTCATTTGTACACATAAAATATGTTGTGGCAACTTACCTTCTATCTTAAAGATCGAAGCTTGTTTGGATTTCACGTGCTAATCTATACTTCGATGACATATTATGCTTAGAGTACAACCATAGCAGTGACTGTTATAACGAAGCTTCGACTAAGTTTGAGAATTTTGTAGATAAGGGGTGTTCCTCCTTTCTGCGTGTTAGATTGACCTATAAAAATTTATTAATAAAATTAATATTACAAATTTTATTTTATCTTAAAATTAAAAATAAATAAATTTTTAATAATTTAAAAAAAAATATTGCCCTTTAAATCCTCTCCCCCACCTCCACTACATCTTGAAAAACCCTCAAACCTAAAATCATCGTTTTTACAGTTGAAGAAATTGGCATGAAATGCAAAATCAATTAAACCAATCAATCCTTCTCTAACCTACGCAACCATCATTCCTTCTTCAAAGTGATTTTTGGTCCTCTACTTCTCTTGCTGGAATGTAAAGGCCCCCTGGTGGGGGAGTACCAAGGGTACACTTGAGACCATCTCCATTTGCTTCATTTTCTGTACAGAAAAAATAAATGGAAATAGGAGAAAAGCCCCCTTACTTACATCTATATCGTCTTTCCATTACTTGACTATTCCACTATTGCCCTTTAAAAACTTTTATAAAAAAAATCAAATTCATTCTCACAAAAATCATCTCTTTCTCCTTCACCAATAATGATAATAATAATACCCATACAAATTTTAAAAATTTGGACAAAAAACTCTAGGGATAACAATCCAACACAATCCACTCAAACGGGTTCCAAGGAAAAAACCTCTGCGAGAAATAATTAATGCTTCAAAGAGGTTCTAAGACCTGTCAAATTAAAAAAGATGACTAATATTTTGACTATTTCTGTCGTCCATGGTTTCTTAATTGTGATATGCTCTTGTAAACTCGTAAGTTATGTATACATATGATGATGACGATGATGTGTTGAATGATGACCAAAAAATGAAAAATGCATTCACTCTTTACAGCTTCCTTTATTTATATTTGCGGCTCAGTGATAGATTACCTATAATGTGTTTCTCAATGTTAAAATAGAAACTACTTTATTTATGTATAACTTAATACAACATTCTGATATAATCTAACTCTTAATAGACATCCTTTTGATTGGGATTTATTCTTCTATTGTTATTCTTATTTTTTATCATCAATCATAAATTATAAATTTGATATGTCATCATGAAAAGAAATATATATTATATATAAATTAGTGTCACATTTTATGCTAACCTGTGTAATTGAACCTTACAATAAATAAGAAATAAATAAATAATAGTGGTGTCAAGCAGCAGCATAGGAACTTTTATTGCGTAAGAGGGCTACAGATATGTCAACTATGCTACACTTCCAGTACAAGATGAATCGTTTACAATCATGAACACCAGCAACAACGAATATAAATGAGCCAGCAGCATCACAGTTTGCCAAGAGTTAGGGTCAAAATGACGAATTTCAAGGTTATCTACAGTTCACCTGGTACTTCAGGCCATTAATCACCTTGAATGAACCACCAATTTTTTTTTTCACCACACATTAAATGTCAACATCTGGAAATGGCATTCTCCAAAAATTCCAGGAGTTGTAATCCTCCTACAGAGTAATGGAAAATCAGAGTCATCATAATAACTTTAACGTAACAACCTCAACATAAATATTCTGAAATCACTCCTTACCTGCTCAACCAAAGATGTTGGAGGGAAAATTTCATTGACAAGGGTGTGCAAAGATGTATACGACTTAACATCAACTTGATGACTACTGGCCACTTCTCCCTGTCAGTTTAAGTGAATTTATTGGAATCATTTTCATTACAGGAAAAGATTGTAGATTCTTTTTTTGGAGAAAGATGCCATGAAGTATCAGCAAAAACATGTACCTTAGGGTTGATAATAAAAATTTTTCCCTTTGGGATCCCAATCTTCCTGTAACTGAGCTCATCTGTATCTCTATTTCCAAAGCCCGCATAGAATGGATTATAGTCAGATGGGAAGAGTTTCTTAATATCCTGCTAGGGATGAGTGTCAGAATTATATACTGCAAAGTTGGAAAGAAGGATTCAAATGGCTGTTACAGTCTATTCAATCTAATGATATTTACCTCTAAACAAGCAATCTTGAATTCATGAGGAGCTCTTCTAATCACTGTCATCAGCATACATGGACAAGCACAAAAAATACACTGAGATGCAAGAATAAAAATCATATGAAAAGAAAGGGACAAAAAAATAAGAGCCAGCCAGCATACTAAGCATGCCAGACTAAATAAATATGGCAGAAAGGAATGGGTTAAAAACCCCACAGAAACCCGTCTTCTCCATTGGAATCAATGAATACAATGATAAATGCACAAGGTAGCTATGCTTTTTCTGCAGACGACAATGAACATGAACACAACATTATTAAAATTACATATACAAGCTGTGAGGTATGTAATGACTTCCATTATAGATAAAAGGTGAACTAAATGTAGTACTTCAGTTTTTTAACAGATTATAGTACCACAGCAAGCTTTATTTTATGAAGTTCATTACAAGATGGCCTTGGAGTGCTCAAACTTGTTTGATATTAGATAAACAAACATCTTACTGTCATTATACCTGTCTTTTATGCGTCTCTCTTAATTTTCCTTTCAATTAATTTTCCATTTTCGAAGCAGGACGAAAAAACAGAGAGGATGTAATTTTGATGTGTATTAACAACAAAACGTAGCATCACAAATTTATTATATGCATGTTGTCAAGAATATGAAATGCCTCGAACTTCAGAGTAATCTGACTGTTCCCATGGTGTAGCGCAAAAGAAAATATAGGCATCCAAAACATCACTATGAAGTAGTTTAACCCAACAAATACCTTCCCAAAAGAAAAATGATGAAGAATTAAAAAGAAGAAACTCACCTTCACGATATAATGAGGGAAACAATCCATCGGGTGAAATAACAACAGGTCCATTGGGTAAAGCTTTTCCATCCTGAAAGAATAAACAAGATCAACTTTGCCTTTGCAATCTGATTAATCTGAATTAAAATGGTAGGTGCAACTTAACAAGACAAGCCCAGCACAATGTAAGAGAAAAGATCAACTGTGCCAGGACAGTAACCACTTGGAAAGACTGCATTGGTGATTCAACCATCCACATGTGCAAGATCTAAGTACATAGGACAAACATAAGTTTTAAGGTCTGGTATTAGTGCCAACAAATCATTTGAACTAGACTGTCGGACTATAGTAGATCCAACCAAAATAAGTTCTTCGTTTCAGGGTCAACCTTCTTATTGAGCAATAAACTTTACCAACTTACTTCCTGTAACTTTGACTCTTTATAATAAGAGTCTCAAATGAGAGGAAGAGATTACTGATTTTATTAATATATGAGTATATTAACAGCTGTGTAAAACTGATACCTGCTTCAGGTTGAGTAAAAAACTTCTGGTAAGGTACGCCTGAACAATAGCACGTGCACTCAGAAACAGCAGCTGATATCCATTTTCCTGTGTTGTGAACAAAATTCAACATTTGATGTCAATCTCCCAATAGTAAACCATCTAGTTCCAAAGGCATGTAAGTTGTAAACTGCTACCTAGCTATCTTTCCACTTCTTGGGATAAGATCAGAGATTGGTGAAGAGACATACCTTAATTGCTGAGAAAAGTTTTGCTACACCAGATTGCGTCCAATCCTTCCCAACCAAAGGCATGAACTGACCTAAAACATCAGACCTGAAAGGAATGCATTAATACATTGCACAGTTCACAGTAATCTATATTTAATTAGAAAACATCCAAGTCAAAAAGATTAGGATTATTCAATTTTCACGATAAAAATAAAGCTCTTTTCCTATAATTCATTACAATATTGCCAAAATGCTCAAACTTTGCATTACACATATGTCATAATCGACGAAGGTTTCTTCTACTCCTACCTATCAACCCCCTTCCTCTTCTTTCAATTAGATATTAGTCCGTAAATAGGTTAAAAATCGCACTTGAATGATGCACTGCAAGAAAATTTTATATCTTCCTCAAGCATATGTAACACACAAGTGTGCATTTTTATTTTAAAAAAAAAAAATTAAAGATGCCTCCAGTAAGGACATTTTATTAAAAAAAACAAAGCTCAGTGTATGCTCAATTTCACAAAAGTGAACAAGTTTCCATCACACCTGTCAACCTCCAACTCCGCTTTCCTCTTCTTTCAATTAGGTATTAGACCATAAGTAGTTAAAATCGCACTTTAATGATGCACTGGAAGAAATTCTCAAGCATATGTGACACAAGTCCACATGTTATTGCTCACACTTTAGGAAAAATGCATCCAGCGAGGACAATTTTTATTAAAAAAAATAAATCTCGGTGTATGCTCAATTTCACATTCAGGGGTCTCTGACCAATTTCAGAACATTCTTTCAAAATTCATGAGGGTAAATCGTTATTTTGAAAAACAGCCCCACGCCACCCCCCCCCTCCCAATGATAGTTTTAAGGAAAGTTGAGGGCCCTAAATGACATTTTGGTAGAAACTTCTTATTTTTTGTGAAATTCAAGAAAAGACCAAGGCATCAAAATGAAAACTATCCCTAGAGTAGTGATCAAGCAACCTGAATATTTTTTTCATTGAAAAAAAAAAAGGATTATTCCTTTTAACATCTTAGAAATAAGGGAAAACACACCAGGAACAGATGTTCTCCTCCCAAGAGGAAACACAAATATAGAGCAGGATAATAAATCAATACCCAGTGGTCTAAGTTTCAGCTTAATCCCAGGGTTTTCAAATTTAAGAAGTGAATGTCATGGAACAGGAAAACGACTTTGCAGAAATACCTAAGATAACTTCTGAACAGCTCAAGACAGCTAAAAGGACAGTTAGAAAGGAAGACCATGCTGACATTTCTGCTGAGTTGGAGCCTAGCTGGAGGTTGGAACAACTGGATACTATTCAGCTTATTCATAAGCTAGAAAAGGACAAAACAGACAGTTATGCTACACAACAAAATTCTGCAATTTAGCAACAACACCAATTCAGCACATATTGTACAGCACAAACAATGATTCGTATAATTATTATTTTTTGATTGTCTTTTTCATAAAAATAACACCTAAGCCCTAAAGGGTTGTACATGACAGCATATAAAAGCTGAGCATACTGTGCAATCTCGTTAAGCTGAATAATACAGCAGAAAGCAGAATTATCTGCAACTTTTCTTCATTCTTTAAGCTTCCAAATGGTACCAAATCTAAGCTTGGTATCAGAGCCAGTACATAAAGGATTTATCATGGCCAACGCCGGTTCCTTTCCTGATTCTGGAACCATAGAAACAGATAACACCATTCATATGGCAACAAACACTAATGCACACAATCAAACACCAAATAGCCTCACCTTCACAGTGAGCACAAAGTTGGTCACTACCAGTGAAAATCAGAGCAGGGTTACCACCATTAATCTGAGCTTTACTCACTGGAGAAAACAGGACCAATTACTTCTTAGATGGCTACTATCTACACTTAGTGAAGATGCCATATGTGCGGTAACTGAAAGCACAACATCTCTTCAGTTGTGGAATGCCCTTGAGAAAATGTACTGCTCACAGTCTAAAGCTAGACTGGTTGAGATAAGGAGGCAACTAAGCACAACTAAGAAAGGCAACTTGCGTGTAGCTGAGTACTACAACAAAATGAAGAAGTTAGCAGGGAGTCTTGGCATGACAGGAAAGCCTGTAAGTGATGAAGATCTGGCTCAGTGTATCCTGGAGGGGCTGGATTCTAGCTTTGATCCGGTCACTGTCAATATCACCTCAAGACTGAGCACTATGACTTTAGATGATGTATATGCAGATTTATCAAGCTATGAAAATAGGCTTGAGAGAAATGCTCAAGATATTGGGAACTATGAAGCTAACTTTGCTCTAAGTAGGGGTGGTAACAGAGTTACAAGGAGAAGCAGTGGTGGAAACAACTTCTATTGTCAGAAGAGCCCAAATCAGAACAGAGGAAATCAATCTCAAAAGTTCAATGGAAGAAACTTCAATTCAACTGCCTCCCACCAAGGCAATAGCCATGAGAACAACTCAAATGCTATGAGAGGCAAAGGAAAAGCTCAGCAAGACCAAAACAAACCTAAGACTTTCTGTCAAATTTGTTGGAAGAAAAACCATGAGGCAGCAGAATGTTGGCACAGATTTGATAAGAACTTCTCTCCCAATGGATACTCACAGTCACAAAGTAATGCTTATGTAGCTGTTCAAGACCACGAGGATGAGAAGGATGATACCTTGACAGTGGAGCTACATATCATGTTACAAATGACATCAACAACATGTCAATCAGATCAGACTATAAAGGTGACAAAGTCTTGACAGAAGGTAAAGGACAGAAACTCAATATTACTCATGTTGGTAAATGCTATTTACCCATTACTGATTCCTTGTCTAATGAAGCATTAGAACTTAAAAATGTGTTGTGTGTACCCAAAATAACAAAAAACCTGTTAAGCATATCCAGACTTGTTCTTGACAATGACCTACATGTTGAATTTCAAAAAATCTTTTGTGTTGTGAAGGACAAGAGGCAGTGAGGGTAATTCTACAAGGAATGGCTAGAGATGGTTCGTACCAGGTGGTGGATTCAAGAACACCAAAGAAGACTTCATCTGTCACACCAGTTTCCCAATTAGAGTCCAAGACAACACACACTGCAGTGTCCCTATTTGCTTCTATTTCCAATCAAAAGTCAGTTTCGCCTAGTGATTGCACGAGCAATGGGAGTCAATTTACTTTCAAGCACCTGTCATCTAAGTCGCAAATGTCTTACAATACCTTGCATAGGAGACTAGGACATCCTTGCAATCAAACTTTGAGAAAGGTGTTAACCCATTGTAATACAAGTGAATTTGTGAATGAAAAATTGATTTTTCTAGTGTGTGAAGCCTGTCAACTTGGGAAGAATTACAAGCCAAACTTTAGTGAGTCAGAAAGTAGAGCAACCAAGCCGCACTCTGATCTCTGGGGTCCTGCACTAGTGGCCTCAGGGAAAAACTACAAATATTACTTAAGCTTAATTGATTATTACAGTAGATACACCTGAATTTTCCCATTACAAACAAAAAATCAAACCTCTGCAGTGTTCATGGAATTCCAAAAACAAATAGAAAAAGCATTAAACTGTGAAATCAAGATCTTACAAACTGACAATGGCACAGAATACAAACCACTAGAACCCTATCTAATAACAAAAGGAATGCAACACAGATGTTCCTGCCCTTACACATCACAACAAAATGGTAGGGCTGAGAGAAAGCATAGGCACATTGTGAAAGTTGGATTGACTCTCCTTGCTCGAGCTAAACTACCCTTAACTTTTTGGTGGGATGCATTTCAAACTGCAACTCACCTCATTAACAAAATGCCTTCACCAGTAATTGATAACCTTAGTCCATTTGAAACACTTTTCAAGAAAAAGCCTAATTACAACAACCTCAACGTCTTTGGATGTGCATGTAACCCCAACCTTAGACCCTACAATAGAAACAAATTGGATTATCACACCAAGAAATGTATTTTCATTGGTTATAGTCCAAAACACAAGAGGTACAGATGTCTAGATAACACAGGGAAAGTTTATGTGTCTAGGCATGTTGTTTTCATGAAGAAGAATTCCCTTCAATCACAGATCAGCCATTCCTTAGTCAGAATACTGTCAACCAACAATCCAAGACACAAATGTACAACACTTTGCATTTAATATCACAACTTTATACAATGGAATCATCCACTAGTACAAGCAGCTCTCTGCCACTCCAAGGAGAAGAAACTCCAGCTCAGTCTGACAACACCAACTCAAACAATTCTTCAAACTCACCAGAAGTTGAACCAAACACACAAATAAGTCCTGCAGACACCAATGCACACCCAACTGATCAAACACTGAACCAATACCAAGAGCCCTTAAACACTTTTCCAATGGTAACAAGATCAAAGTTGGGAATCTATAAACCCAAGATCTATCTCACTACCAAACAGATTCCAGGAAATGTTAATACACCCTTAGTGTTGCTGAAGCCTTGAATGACAGAAACTGGAAATCAGCTATGGAAGATGAGTATTTAGCAATGTCAAAGAATGAAACCTGGAGCTTAGTACCTCAAAGACCTAATATGAAAGTTATAGGGCACAAGTGGGTCTATAAGGTGAAGTACAAACCAGATGGATCCATTGCCAGGTACAAGGCTAAGTTGGCAGCCAAGGGATTCAATCAAACAGCTGGTATAGATTATACAAAGACTTTCAGCCCTGTAATAAAGGCAGCAACTGTCAAGTTGGTGATTAGTCTTGCTGTGCATTATGGTTGGGACATTAAACAAGTAGACATTAATAATGCCTTTCTAAATGGAGAGCTAATGGAGGAAGTATATGTATCACAACCAGAAGGGTTTGTTGACAGAAACAGACCAAGTCATGTATGCAGGCTCAAAAAGGCTCTTTATGGTTTGAAGCAAGCTCCTAGGGCCTGGTATGAGAAGCTGAAAACAGCTCTCATGAGTTGGGAATTCACAAACTCAAGGTCAGACACATCTTTGTTCATTTCAAGAAATGGGAATAGCCTTGTCATCTTGTTGGTATATGTAGATGACATACTTATTACTGGTAATGATGAACAGAAAATAGAGTGTGTTATAAAGAAATTAAAAGACAGCTTTTCCTTGAAGGTTTTGGGGTCTTTAAGCTATTTCCTTGGAATAGAAATAAAAAGAGACAAAGATGGAATGCATTTGTGTCAAACCAAGTATATCTTGGACCTCCTGGACAGAACTGGTATGCATGGTTGCAAGGGCATGCCTACACCTATGAGCACAAGTGTGAAATTCACAAGGCAAGAAGGGAAAGATTTCCATGACAACACACTTTACAAAAGTGCAATAAGAGGACTCCAATATGCCACCATGACTAGACCAGAGATGGCTTTCAGTGTAAACAAATTAAGTCAATACCTACAAAGTCCTAAGCAAGAACACTGGCAAGGTTGCAAAAGGATTCTGAGGCATCTTCAGAGTACTCATAATCATGGTCTCTATTACTCAAATGGAGGTAATCTTGAAGTGGAAGGCTTCTCTGATGCTGATTGGGCAGCAGATGGAGATGATAGACGGTCAGTGAGTGGTTACAACATCTTCATATGTGGAAATCTTGTGTCTTGGAGTTCTAGAAAACAAAAAGTAGTGGCAAGATCGAGTGCTGAATCAGAGCATAGAGCCTTAGCTCACACAAGTGCAGAAATAACTTGGCTATGCTCTATACTCTCAGAATTGGAGATCAAATTAAACTCTAAACCAAGAATCTGGTGTGACAACACCATTGCTACATCTTTAGCAGCAAATCCAGTAGTCCATGGGAGAACTAAGCACGTAGAAATTGATGTGCACTTTGTCAGAGAGAAAGTATCGAATGGAGAATTGGAAATCAAATATATATCATCAAAGGAACAGGCAGCAGATATTATGACCAAACCTCTGTTAGTTGAGAGGTTCAACTATCTCAAAAACAAGCTTAACATCATACCAGATGATCAAGCTTGAAGGGGGGAGTTAGAAAGGAAGACCATGCTGACGTTTCTGCTGAGTTGGAGCCTAACTGGAGATTGGAACAACTGGATACTACTCAGCTTATTCATAAGCTAGAAAAGGACAAAACAGACAGTTATGCTACACAACAAAATTCTGCAATTTAGCAACAACACCAATTCAGCACATATTGTACAGCACAAACAATGATTCGTATATTTATTATTTTTTGATTGTATTTTTCATAAAAATAACACCTAAGCCCTAAAGGGTTGTACATGACAGCATATAAAAGCTGAGCATACTGTGTAATCTTGTTAAGCTAAATAATACAGCAGAAAGCAGAATCATCTGCAACTTTTCTTCATTCTTTAAGCTTCCAAATAGTAACAAATCTAAACTAGGACTAAGAACACTAGTTAATGTACATACTTTAATCATCTTAAATACATTCCCAACTACCTAAGCTGCAAGAAGAATGAACAAATATTACAATTACATGCAACAGTCTTTCCTATAAAGAACAATTCTGATATTAACAACCACAATGTAAATTTTACAAGTAAGAAAACAGGAGAACAAGTAGTAAACATAATATACCAAGGCTGTTATAACAAACTTTAACTGGCTAACTGGATGTACAATATTAAAGCCAAAGGATGATGATGAACTAGATTACCAAATATCAAATAAGAGCATAGCCTTCTCCATTTGATCTAGGAATGGTGGTGCTCAAAACTTCATTTCTACGAGTATTGACAACTTTTGTTTATGTAATTAACAAATTTAATAATTTGATTAAATTTGTGCACATACTTGACAACTTTAGTAAGTGTATGTACATAAAGTGCATCAGAATCCTAGGATGGTAATTACAGCTCACATTTGATCATTTCACCAAATTGTTATATTCTATTAAGAAAACAAGCCATTTTTATAGGAACAATTGCATCATAATTTATTTTAAAGTTGTAGCAAGAAACAAATTAGAATTTGGAAGCCCATTAATAAAGAAATCAGGTGTCTTACTTGGTAATAGTTCCATCAACATCTGAAATCACAATTCGTGCATTCCACTTCCACAAGTAAATATGAGCATCAACCTAGTTATGATGAAAAAGAACTCAGCAATTCGAAATTGAAAACAAAAAATCAAGCTCTATAATCTATCATCTTCATCTCAAAAAGATTTAACAAGAGATAATAGGCAAACCTGCTGTGTTCCAAGAACCCGGGTGGAAAAACTGAAAGTTATCATATTTTGACCATCTTTCAAATTCAAAGATGCTATCTGCTCATTAGTGGGAACATTTGTTCGAATAAATTGCTTGTGAGGAGACTCACTGTACGCAGTGGATACTGGAGATTCTTGTGAGTTCTGTAAAACACATTCAGAATCAACAAATACATCCTCGCTCGAAGAGTTACTGCTAGTATGCTCAAGTGTTTTGACTCTTCGAAATGGAATAGGCCAGAGCCTCCATCTACGTGCAGAGGGAGACGCAACTCCAGAGTCATTTTCCTTAGACTTTTGTGTCTCCTCCTGCTCCACAGGAATTGCATCTTTCTGCTCAACAGATAATTCTAAACCAAATGCAGCCATTCCAAGAACAATGGGAGCAGCTTTTTCCCACGGCAAGTACCTCTCTCTAAATCTGATGACTAAGTTTTCATTCTTAATAATTGATGCCGCATTTCTTCTGAATTCATCTTCAGATATGCGATGAGTATCAAAGGCTTCAGCTGCAGCATCCAATCCCATCCCGGTGCGTAGTTCATTCCCACATAGTGAGATCTCAAATTCTGCAATTATAGGACAAATGAAAAGAAAATCAGTAATCAGAACAATCGGTCAATGATATAAGATCCATGATTACAAGACAGTAGAAGTTCTTTACTTGTGCCTGAGGGTGTCAGTATTCCTTCACTTGTTCTTGGAGGTTCCACACTCTCGCTTTGACTACAGTCATCTTTGTGCACAGATCTCCACAAAGCGTCACCCACTCCAACTGTTGCTGATGTACCAAATTGTTCATTCTTCCACTCTGCATTATTATTAACAGAATCAATAGATTCACTGTTAGAAACCATCTTTTTTATATCCAATTCTGTGCTCTCAGCCACTTCGTGTTCAACCTGGAGATCCGTAGAGCTAGTGTTGCCCGGAGAATCAAGAATACACAAGGGAGATAACTCATCATCATTTCTATATACATCTGCATCTTCAGTTCTATTATAATCCTCGGTTTTACTCAGATCTTCAGTTTTATTATCATCCTCAGTATTATTAATATCTTCGGTTTTGTTATCATCCTCAGTATTATTAATATCTTCGGTTTTGCTACCATCCTCAGTGTTATTAATATCTTCGGTTTTGCTACCATCCTCAGTATTATTAATATCTTCGGTTTTGTTATCATCCTCAGTATTATTAATATCTTCAGTTTTGTTATCATCTTCAGTTTTATTAAGAACTAAAAAATTTTCCAGAGATTTCTCTCGTGAATCCAGAACATCCAAAGAGGAACCTGTCTCATTTAAATATGCATTTCCACCCTGTTTGGCCAATTCTGTGAGCTCCAAACAGCTTTCGAAAACCCCTTCCCTCCTAATATTACCAGAATCTGTACCTATGTGAGGTCCTCTTTCCTCCATAGCAATGTTCTGAGTTTCATCAGCTTGACAGGTGTGTTCCCCATCTCCTTCACAAACTTCCAGCTGATTCCCAGAAGCAATATCATTATAATTGACATTGCTGTAGTTATCATATGCAACATCAGTCGATGATTTCAACTTACTAGTATAACCATCAGCCCATCCATTATCACTTGAACTGAACTCCCCATTTCCCTCACAAAATTCAGCCCCTTCACCTGGGCCCAAATGAAACTGAGGTATACTTAATTGCAGATTCTCAGTATTCTTTTCCGATGCCGAGACAGGAGCTGTCAGTACATGGCCATCCACACTCACCAAAATGACTTTCGAATCTGGACCCTGTGATTCCCGGTAATTCTCACCATCTAAACTCACGTATCGATTGGATCCATAATCTGAACCCTCCAGAGAAGATTGCTCATCTTGAAATTCATAAAACCTCCTGTCACCTTCAGATTCCGCCCTCTGAAGTCTGTCTGCACCCAAGGAATCACATTCAACATGCATTCGAGTCACCCCAGAATCAGAGACACTATGTTCTAATCTACAAACCTCCATTGTTCTTCTATTATCACTGTTATTATCAACGAAACTATTATCATCAGGTATAACTTCCATGCTCCCAATTGGCTTGCTACCTTGACCAGAATCCACCTCCCTTATAAAATATGCTTCCCCAGAATTATCAAGATACATGTGAAAATTAGCTTCAACCCCATTGACAGCTATGTGGACGACTTTCTCAGCACCCTTAAGTACACCCTGAAATTTACCAAACCGAACATACCAAGGCGTGCTTCGAAACGACCCATCTTGCTGCTGAACCACAATCACATCAACAGCTCCACCAAAGGGATGAAATGGGGTGGCCACAGAGTATACGCCCTGTGTAATTAGGCTCCCAACTTTTCCCACCACATTCATTTCATCAATTTAACAGTAAACCTCAGAAAATTGCAGAGAAATCAACAAAACCCTAATCGACTTCACCTTTTATTCTTTCTTTTCAGACAAATAATCCCAAAAAAGATTAGTTTCTCCAATAATCTCAGACTCTAATTCTGTTGTATCTGCATTAAATTTAAAACTCAAAATAAATAGACATAAAAGAAAACAAAATTAAACTCACTGTGATCGTGAGTAATTCAAAACACTAATACTTCGTTTAGTTGGCAAGACAATAAAGGAAACAAAATAAGAAATCTTGGCATGGTCGTTTAGTTGGTTCACAGATAACCAACTTAAATCATCAAAATGAATCATATAATTTTCCTACACTAGATTCCAAGATTTCAATTCTTTTCCTACATTATCTCAGCAACCAAACAGACCACATACACTGAAATCAAACAAACGAAATCGATAAATCCCAACAACAAAAAAAACAAGGAAAGAAACTACATTGAGAAATCAAATTTACACATCATCAGAAGCATGCTACAATCGAAATTTTCATACTTGTGCAAACGGAAGAAAATTAAAGGCGGCTAAACTTACAGATTCAAAAAAAAAATTGTGAAAAACGAGGAACCGAACTAATCTCAGAGCTGAAGGAATTGAACCAAATTCGGTATCTCTTGGTCTTCTTGAAGGCACTAAAATTTTGTTGAATTTTCAATTCTTGTCCTTATTATTTTCTTTATTTTTATTTTTAATTTTCTTCTTTTCTTTTTTCTTTTTTTTGTGAAAATAAATTCTGGGCAGTTATATTCTTGGGGGCTTTGAAATTTGGACTTTTTGGAGGGTTGTTTGGATAACAAAAAAAACCAGAGCCGGAAACAAAAATTCCCGTGTCCAACAAATAAATAGGTAATCCCGAACTGAAATTAACATTCAGTCCTGCTTTTTCAGTGGAAATTACAAGAAATACCTAATAGTGACGCGTAAATGTTGACTTCTCGGTTGGGTTTTTTAGAGATTTTATTTTGATGGTTCCTTGTAAGTTAGATGTCTACAACTACAGGTTTGAATGCCCATCACCTTGTAGCGCTATAGTCTTGAAGTAAACAAATTTTCATTAATGAAACTTCTATGAAGCACATAAAATGTGAAAAAGTTAAATGACTGGAATACCCCCTGCCCTTTTTTTAAAACTTTAAAGTTATTTGTATTTTTTTAAAAGGTAATAAAATGTTAACAGTATTTTAATTGTATCCCTAAGAAAAAGTTAACTAATAACAAAATTATGATAATTTTTATTTTTGTTTTGTTTTTTTTAATGGTATCTATCTGCTAACAATCGAGAAGGCTAATATTAGAATATAAAAAGAGAGTAGTCAAAATTGTAATGAAATAATTTATTACTTTACAACTGTCCTATGACACGTCATTAAATTATCTGACTGCCCTCGATTTAAGGGCAAATTAATTTCGGGCTGTGCCAACAAATCTCCATCTTATATACTATCATATATTTCAAATACTCAATATATATTTTTAATTAAATACTCTTTTAAAAGTTTCTAAATTAATGTTTATATTAAGTAAATATGACCATTTTTAATTTAATTTATACATATATTATTATTCATATGTAATAAAGGAGGTAAGCTACTAGAAGTCAATGACCCAAACTCAAGTTCGAATTATCTTAAATTTGATAAAAAAAATTTGTAATTAAAAATAAGAAATCTTTTATAAGAAATTTTGAGTGAAAAACTTTAAGAGGGTTGAAATAAAAGGATTATGATCTTTTTTTTTAAAAAAATCATTAAATGTAATATTAACAATAAAAATAGTTACATTATATTATAGGACTCTTGATATAGTATTAAAAAATTATTTAAACGCCACATAGGAATAAGATCGTACTATTATAATCCGTTCGAACCTAATCTCTTAATTTAAAATATTCAAATAAAATCTATTACGAGTTATTATCCTTATAAAAATAGATAACTGTCTATTTTATTAAAAATAAAAAAAATTTACTCTCACATAAAAAAAGCAATACAACCCTTACATTAAAAAAATAAAAACTATAATATTAAAATACATATACATATATATAATAAAAAATAGTTATTGTAAAATTTTAATTTTGTAATCACAACAATTATAAAGTTAAAATACATTTAGATAATAAAATAATTAATAATACTTAATTATAAAAGATATCGTACTATATAAGACAGTTTAACTTTTGTTATTTTAAAACACAAGTACGTTTACACCCTAATGTAATCGATAAAATTTTGATTGAATATTATTTTTTTAAAAAAAAAAAAGAGCAGTTCTAGGACTAACGGCGTTTCGTGGAATGGTTCTAATTGGTTGAGTGTCTCAGCAAATGTCGAGGAATTTGACCGTAACGTGAATTTTGTGAGGGGCTTTATTCTATTCTACAGAGTACAAATTAATACCTAAAATTATAATTTTAAATAATGAGTTTAATAATTATTTGAGTGATAAAATATTATAATTTTTAAAATTATTTATTATATTATTTTAACATATGATTAATTATTATATTAATTTAGATTCTAATTTTAAAATATTAATTTGAAAAGCCTAAAAATATTTTTATAATTATAATTCTATAAAGTTGACACTTGAGGGCTTATCTTAATAATAAACACTTTTTTAAATGTATCTCCTGATTTAAAAGTTAAGGATTCAAGTCCTGATAGATGTTAAAGTAATATAATAATTTTCCTTATATAATGAGAGTGTTCTCTTTTTTGATAGATTAATATTTAAGTGTGTATTAATACAGCATAAAATCTTATCTCGAATAATTTAAATTTGAGCATGTAATAAAGTTAAAAATAAAATCTTTTATAAAATAGCTAAAATTTGAGCGCATAATAAAATTTAATATTGTCTTAAATGGCTGGCTAAAGTTTGAGCGCGTAATAAAGTTTAATTTTGTCTTGAATGACTATATAAAATTTGAACACATAATAAAATTTAATCTTTGTCTTAAATAATTGGTTGAAGTTTGAACACATAACAAAATTTTATATTGTTTCGGATGGACGAAGTTTGATGCCGTAGTAAAGTTTAATCATTGTACGTGCGTCAATGAAAAAATAAAATTTTATCTCAATTAACTAAATATTAGTGTAAAAATAAAATTATGTCTTAATTGTAATAAATATAATACTTGTAATTTAAAAATAATAATAATAATTTGTATGAAGCTATGTGGAGAAAGAAAACAAGTAACGTACACGTGTTGTTGATGAGAATATTCTGTAACTGTTTATTCGCATTACATAATAATATTGCAGTTGGTTCAGTTTTGTCTAGATTCTAGAGCCAACAGAATATAGACAAGAAAATGTCTCCTTTCCCTTCGATACAATTTAGGACTTTCTATTAAGTTTTGAGTAATGATGTCGGTCACTCGTTTGAGTGTTGAACACAAATTATGTATATAATATTACAATTTTTGTATCTAATACGACTATATAATTAATTAAGAGAGATTTTGGTAATCGTTTTTATATACTAATTTCATTAGATTCCTCTTTAAGTGGAAGATCAATTGCAATTCATTAAGCTCACGTGTCAAATTTAATCTCTGTCATTCAAAATTTGCTAATCCGACCATCAACGATTAGCATAACAATTTTTTTTTTTTATGTCCTTTTATGGAGGATTATAATCAATAATGTTTGTTCAATGATAATCTCACAATATTAATATTTAATAATTGTGTACTTAGTTGTATGATAATCAAATTACTTGTTGGAATAAGTTATTAATAGTCATTTTTTTAATGGAAAACACAAGTATTTCTTAAAAGGATAATCTCACAACATTAACAATTAATTGATGTGCACAAGAGTAGCAAACAAAGTTGTTCACTTCTTAATTTCGATGGTTCACTGCACACTATATTTGTTCTAATAATATATTATATATTATTTTTTAAATTTTGGAGTTAATCTAACTCTAGTTTTCATTTCTTTTAACAAATTCAATCTAGAAAAAAACCATCACTTAAATCAAGCAATTATTATCTCTTAAATTAAAAAATTATCATCTTTTAAATTATGAAATTGATGAAAATAATTGTCATTACTTAAAATATGAAATTGATGAGATTAAATAATATTTCTATTAGGATTTTACTATTAAATATTACAACACCTATAAAAAGAGACCGGAGAGATTCTCCACCACATAAACTTATTTGTTTTTTTTAATTTTTTTCATTATTTATTCTCTATAATGGTTATTATGCCTCATACTATTATAATAAAAAGATTGTTAAATAGTATATATGAGTGAATTTATAAAGTCCGGTAAAATGGATGTAAACTCAAATTAGGATGAATTATTATATATTTAGTGTTTATTTTTTTTCTCTCTTTTATTTTTATTTTATTAGTCTCAATTAATAATTTTTTAACAAAAAAATAAATTTAACTCTTTGACTTGAGAGTTGCTTAAAATTTCATATTAACAATTTGGCGCTATTTGTGAAAATGATACAAAACAATTTTGCGCTATCTTCGAAAACAATAGAAAAAGTCACAGATACTAATAATGATTCAAATATAAAATTTTTTTAAATTAAATTTTTATGTTTGATTTTATAATAATATATCTTAATTTGATACAAATTCGGTTAAGTAATACAAAATTAATTCATTTTAATTAAAAAAATTGTGATGCTAATCTCTTAAATTATTTAATTAATTTTATGACCAAACAATCTTTGCTTAAAAAAAGGATTAGCTGCTATTGTCCACAATAAAAAAATAATAATAATTTTTATCCAAAAAAAAATATGGGAGGCGTTGTAGTGCCTCAAGCGAATAATTTTTTTTTATAAAAAAAAAAACTGCTGGGTAGAAAATGGCGAGGTGTTGCAGTGACTCGGGTAACGAAAGTTAAAAAAAAAACTGTTGTGTAGAAAAAGTTTGAAGAAAGTAGCCAAGTAGGAGGAAAAAAAAGTCACAAAAAAAGGAATCAATGCCTCCTCGGGAAAGAGAAAAAACAAGCTTCTCGGTTACAAGGGGGAGCTCTCTTTGGGAAAGAATACAAGATGCTTATGGTTTAATTCTTTTTTGTTTTTTTATTTTTTTTAAAAAGAAAAAACTCCTCAGGTAAAAAGGGGCTCTCTTCAAGAAAGAAAACAAGATGGCTTGTGGTTTAATTCCTTTTTTGTTAAAAAAAAAAAAAGAGAAAAGCTCCTAAAAAGGGCTCTCCGCGAGAAAGAACACAAAGTGGCTTTTTTTTTTTTTTTTTTTTGAAAAAAAGAAGAGAAAAACAAAAAAATGAAGAAGGGAAAGCTGACATTGGGTTTCTAAAAAACAAAGCTCTTATATAAAGAACACAAAATGGCTTATGGCTTATTTCCCCTTTTAAAGAAAGAAACAAGAAAATGAAGAAAGGAAAGCTGACATCCTTGGGTTTCTAAAAAGAAAAGCGAGAAAGAACACAAAATGGCTTATTTCTTTTTTTTTTGAAAAAAAAAGAGAAAAACAAGAAAATGAAAAAAGGAAAATTGACATCCGGTTTCTAAAAAACACTCTTATATACAAAAAAAAAAAAAAGAGAAAATGAAGAGAAGTTGCTTGGGAGTCGAACCATGGGTTTTGGAAAAGAACTTCAGCAAAATGTGGCAAGCGAACGACCAGACTAGACAACTCATGTTAATCTGAATTGGCTAAACATAAAAAATCAGCAGTACGTGAGAGATGGAACTATGGCTCCCTTGTATTTTCTCAATTAAGCTGCCTACGGTTTTGCAAATTCGTTTCTAACTAAAATTATTTTAAAACTTTTACAGGTAAGTCTCCACAATAAATATGATTCATTATAGGCTTCTATGAACTAAGGACCTTGCAATTAAACTCTATTTGAACATGACCACTTAGATTCTTAACAAGCCCAACTAAATAAGCTTTTATTAAAAATCTCGAACATTTAAATTCTACTCAATTATAACCACTTAGACCATTAAAAAGCTTAACTACAGAAGCTCTCGTTAAGAATCTTCTACTCAATTATAACCACTTAGACCATTAAAAAGCTTAACTACAGAAGCTCTCATTAAGAATCTTGAGGACTTAAACTCTACCTAATCTCAACCACTTAAGCTCTATCCAAGTCTTGTAGGGTATGGATCATATTTAAAATCAAAGCCTAGTGCAATGACCATATCAATTATTGGAGCTCGAGGCAAGGGGTTACATTTATGATCAAAGCTTAGGGCGGGGATCACATTTATGATCAGAGCTTAGGGCAGGGATTACATTCATGATTGAAACCTAAGGTAAATATTATATCTACGATCGGAGCCGACCCAAGGCAAAGGTCAATCGAAGACTTGCGCCAACCTAGGGCCAAATAATCTTATTAAGGACCCCAAGACATACCCAAAATTCAAGGATAAATCATCCAACTCAAATTACAATAAAGTTTCTAATATTAACAAGTTATTACTGAAGCTAAGGGACCCTTGTTTCTTCCGAATTTTGGGTCAATTCTAACCCTAAAATAAGAGGGTCCCTATCCCTTTTAGGAACCCAATCTAATTAAGAAATAATCATATTTATTAAATAAGTGAATTATTGTCCTTTAAATTAAGGAATTATCACCCCTTAAAATGATGAGATTGATATGATTAATTGCCATCCCTTAAAATATAGAATTGCTGAGGAATAAATAATATTCTTAATGAGACTCTACTACTAAATTCTACAATATTTATAAAAAATGACTCAATAATGGAGAAAATGACTCCCTACTACATGAATTTCTTTATTTTTTTCTTTTCTCACATTATTTTTTCTTTATAATAGTTATGATGCCTTATACTATTATTATAAAAAGATTATTAAATAATGCATATGAGTGAACTCATAAAATTTTATAAAGTTGAATTGAACCACTATATATCACTTGTTTTTTTTTCTCTCTTTTATCTTTATTTTGTTAGTCTCAATTGATGATTTTTCAATAAAAAATAAATTTAATTAATTAACTTGAGAGTTTCTCAAATTTCATGTATAAAAGAAAAATAAATAATGTTCACTCTTTCCTTAAATATACTTTTTTTTTATGTTTTGAAATTAAATTTCATGGAAATATCTTAACTTAGGCTGCCAAACAGTAAAATGTCGGCCCATTTCATGTGGTGCGCTGGCTTGATCACTTATACAGGGTCTTAATGGTCGGTGCTTCTTGTGGGCTCCTTTAAATGAATTTCTATTTGACGGATACCTAGTGCAAAGTTTCATACTTAGCACTTAAAATAGAAGGACTTTAATTATTTTAACTAAACTCTCCTTTTTTTTTTGGGGGGGGGGGGGGGGGGGGGGGGGGGGGGGGGGTGGCTAAAAGCGGCTGTAAGCATATAAATACTTTTATTGCCTCCGACTATCAAATTAATAAATTTAGAGAAAATAACATTTTAACACCTCATGGTATAGTAAAAATAACGTCTATACTCCCAAGGTTTCAAAAATGGCATTTGTACCTTCTTTTGTTTATTCTTTTTGTTAAAAAACTATTTGTCCACATTTGATCTATAAAATAATTATTTCACCCTATCCTAAATAATTGATGAGCTAAAATCATTGACCACGTTTGACTTTTGCAATTATTATTTTTTTTTCATTACATAATTTGGATTATATTATCTAGTCTTAATTGGTGTTGATTAATTATTGACTAATATTGACCGGTGGTATATCAACTCATCGTAGATATTATTAGATTTTAAATTTCTTGATTAACTTTATGGTAAGGTCAATTTTTCCAATGAAGCATTAAAAGAAACATAAAATTAACAAGAAAAGTGGCGGCCTAGTAACACCGTTATCAAATAATTTTTCTACTAATTTTTGAGTTTCTCTAATATTTCATTAGCAAATAAACTTTTTATTGCATAGATAAAAAAAATTAGAGTTTAGCAATATTCACGGTGAATTGATACGCCACCGGTCAATAGTTGATCAACTCTTGATCACTGCTAATTGACGATAGTTAACTGTCGGTCACTTATTGCTATAGTGGTAGTTAGTATTTTTTCTTTTTTTAATTAAAATATGTAAAAATACAACCCTTTACACTAAGCTACTTAACGAATAAAATAAATGAAAATGGGTCGAATGTCATTTTTTAAATCTTAGGAGTGAAGATGTGATTTTCACCATATCTTGGGGTTAAAATATCATTTTTTTTCATAAATATATTTGCACCCAACGAGCTTTAAAATAAAGCAAACCACAAATTGTATTTCTAAAACAAAGCAATCACTAATATATATATATATATATATATATCTAACATTCATTTATAACCTAAAATTCAAGCTAAATTAAAGTAAGTAAATCATAATTTGTTTAGTTTACATTAAAAGTTCATTACTTATTATTTCTTCTAGAAATTTTAATAGTATTTATTTCAATGATATATGGATGAAAATTTTAATGTAGTCTATGAGGTTTGATTGAGTTCTATTGAAATGGAAGCAAACAAACAAGCAATATAACTCAAGTAATATTATTCAAAATAAGTAATTAAGGAACTAAAGAGAGAAAGGTAGAAGAAGAACACACAAAATTTACGTGGTTCAGCAACTTGCCTACGTCCATGGCGGATCAAGACCACTCACTTTCTTATTATTGAACCTCAAGGCAGTAACAAAGTATGCATCTTACAAGAAAGACTTACAAAGAAAATATTCTTTCTTGCAACTTAGGGATCTTCTCTCACTAAGAATCACAAAAATTTCTTGAGTTATCACTAAAATGTGTTTATAAACCAATAAAGAGTCTTCATATAGGCTTTAGGACGACCTAAGTTTACCCTAAACGTGTGAGAGTCGTATTAGAAAATCCTGAAATCATTGGGAGACGAAACACGTTGTTTCAAAATGGGAAACTCTTCATCGCGTTGGGTGCCGCGACGTTGAAGTGCCTCGTTTGGGCACTGCAGCACTGGTCGCAATGCTCAGGTTCTGTTCTGGGCGTCGTGATGCCCAGGACTGGTCACTGCAGCACCTATACTTGGGCACCGGCCCTTGTGTCTTTCGCCTCCTTTTGCATCCGTCTTTGATCTTCGCATACCCTACGCACTTAGCTTGCTTTCTAAATTATATCCCGATGATTTTCAATCAATATTCTCACAAATCCTCTCCTTAATTCAAAATAATCCACAAAGTAACTCGATCTCTTATCTCCGCATCTTGGGTTATCCTCACAAAGTAGTGACTCCGGTTAAGTCCTGCATAAGATGAACTTAACCGAAGGCAGTGGCTTTTCAGACGACGCTATCTTCGTTAGACTAACTTCACCATTTTGGATAATCTCTTGAATGTAATGGAGCCGCACATCAATATGTGTCGACTTCTCGTGGAACACTTGATGCTTGCTTAGGTATATGACACTCTGGCTGTCACAATATACACCGGTGTTCACATCTCCACTAGCCAATACCTCTGTGCATATTCCTTTCAACTATACGACCGCCTTAATAACTTCACCAACAGCTATGTACTTCGTCTCTATGGTAGATAATACAACCACATATTGTAGAACTGATCTCTAATATACACTACACCCAAACACTGTGAATATGTAACCTGTCAATGGTATTCTCTTGTCTAGATCTTGTCTAGATCACCTGCATAATCTGATTCTATGTATTCTCTTACCATTTCACTGCTGTCATTGTCCCTTTTATACATCAACCTGTGATTCGACGTCCCTTTGAGATATCTCAAAATTCACTTCATTGTAAGCTAGTGATCCTTACCCGGATTTGCTATGTATCTACTCACCACACTTACAGCATGTTCCATGTCTAGTTGTATAAACCATTGCATATATGATGCTCCCTACAGCGCTTGCATATGGTACTTTACTCATCTGCAGTTTCTCTTCTTCAGATGTCGGCGACTGTGCTACTAAAAGTCTAAAATGCATGGCCAAAGAAGTAGAGACAGTCTTTGCATTGGACATACCAAACTTCTCTAGAATTTAGAGTATGTATCGTTGTTGAAACAAGAAGATAACGTCTCTTCTTTCTCTCACAATATCCATACCTAATATTCTCTTCGCTGCTCCCAAATTCTTCATCTCTAACTCGCCACTCAGTTACTTCTTGAGCTTCTGTATTTCTTTCATATTCTTACATGCGATCAATATATCATCTACGTATAGAAGCAAATACATCATCCCAAAACTTATATTCTTGAAATACACGCATCCGTCATACTTACTCCTACTAAAGTCACAAGCCATCATAAACTCATAAAATCTCCTATACCACTGTCTAAGTGATTACTTTAACCCATATAATGACTTCTTTAGCAAACAAACATGATCTTATTTCCTAGGCTCCTCGAACCCTTACGGCTATGTCATGTATATTGTCTCTTCAAGCTCTCTATGTAAAAAAGCTGTCTTTACATCTATCTGCTCTAGATGTAAATTAAGGTTTGCACATATGGCTAACAAAATTCTAATAGATGTGTGCTTGAAGACTAGAGAGAAAATCTTATGAAAATCAACTCTCTCTCTCTCTCTCTTTGAGTAAAATCTTGTGTAACTAACCTAACATTTAATCTCGTAGGCTCTATCCTTGGTATCCCCTCCTTCACCTTATACACTCATTTACACCTAACTAGTTTCTTTTGAAGTCTCTCCACCAACTTTTAAGAATTATTTTTTTTCTAAGAGAACTAATCTTTTCTTCTATGGCCTGCTGCCATTATTTTTTGTTTTCACTCTTCATAGCCTCACCATATGTTCTAGGCTCTTCATACTCAAGAGTGTAAGCAGAATTAAAAGTATGAGCAACTAGATCTGCTTATGCATACCTGATTGGTGGGTTTATCGTTCTTTTTAGCCTGTTTCTAGCTAGCTGGTACTTTTTAAGTTCCATCTCAGGAGTTATAATCTTTCCTTAGGTGGACTTGAAGGAACTCGCTGGTGTTTTTGGTTCTTCTTCAAGGATTTCATCTTTAAAGTGCTAATATGGAGGCATATTAAATTTACTCTCAGGCTCAATTTCAACTAATATTGACTTGGGTGTTGAGTCTTCATTGGGCATAGGTTCTTCTTTCTTATCTTCTTAGAAGGCTTTCAGTATGGTTGTCTTATCGAACATCATGTCATGGCTTATGATACTCATTGGCGGTGTCAAGTCTTTACACTACACCTTGTATCATTTCACTCATTCAGGATATTCTATGAATACCCATTTGATAGATCTAGGTTTCAAATTTCCCTCCTTAACATGTATAAAGGCGGGGCAACTAAATATTCTGAGATGATCATACTTAGGAGGGTTGTCAGACCATTTCTCTTCTGGAGTCTTGAAGTCAATTACTGAGAATGAACTTCTATTAATCAAATAAGCTGCAGTCACTATAGCTTCTCCCCAAAATGCCTTGGACATCTTTGCATTGGTAAGCATGCATCTAACCCTTTCAAGTAGGGTATTATTCATCATCTCAGCTACGTCATTCTATTGTGGTGTTGAGCTTACCGTTCTATACCTTGCAATCCCCATGCTTGACATAAAATCCATCAAACTCTCTATTGTAAAATTCGGAGCTACTGTCAGTTCTCAATCTTTTTACCCTTTTGACAGTCTGATTTTTAACGAAGGGCCTTCAAAGTCTTGAATACATCAAACGCTTGATCTTTGCTCTTCAACACATAGACTCACAGCTTCTTTGAATAGTCATCAATTAAACAGAAAAAATACTTGACACCACCATAAGTAGCTGTCTGAGCTGATCCCCAAAGATCCAAGTGTATATAGTTAAGAGTCCTTTTTGTCTTGTGCTCGCCGGTAGTAAACCTCACCCTATGTGCTTTCCCAAGTACATAATGCTCACAAAACTCCAAGGGCTGAAACTTTTCCTCACTAAATGCTTTTTGACTAAATAACTTCTTCAGGTTTCTCTCGCCTAGATGTGCCAGTCTAAGATGCCACAACTTGGTTTGCATATTCTCATCATCTACCGAGAATAATGCAGAACCACTCATAACTTCACCATTAAGCATATAAACTCCTTTATGCTTCTCTCATCTCATTACTATCATGGAACCCTTTAATACTTTCAAAACCCCTCAATCGATCTTGATGGAATACTCATTCTGGTCTGAAGTTCCTAGTGAGATCAAGTTTCTCTTGAGGCCAGGAACATACCTAACATCTGTCAACTCTCTTACTCGTCTGTCATACAACCTAAGTCTAACACTACCAATTCTCATCATCTGACATGCAACATCGTTACCCATTAACACTTTACCACTACTAATGGGCTGAAAATTAATAAATCAAAACTTGTGCGGGCATATGTAAAAAGTACAACCAGAATCAAGAACCCATTGTTTAGCATTCTTACCATCAATAGCGACGAGTATGTTTGCGCAGTCATAGCTATTATCATATGCAAGCGTAGCATCCGCTTTCTTTTTGTTTGTGCTTTCTTCTTTGAACAGTCTTTTATGAAGTGCCTATCTTTCTTGCAGCAATAGCACTTCCTATGAGTCCTAAAATTCGATCTTAAGCCCTTTTTTCTTTCATCTCTATATGAAGGCCTTCCTCTTACAGATAGACTTTCTGCATTGCCTTCAATCTACTTCCCTAATAACTTTGAGTTTAATTATAATTTTATATCGCTCATCGTTAAAATCTTTCTGCTGTAGAGTAGCGTATCAACAAAGCTTTCATATCTCTTGAAGAGTAAACTCAGTAGGATAATTGCTCTATCTTCATCTTTTATCTTGATGTCGATAGACTCAAGATCAAGGATGATATTATTAAAGGTGTCTATATGATCTTTCATCAACGTCCCCTCTGATATGGACAACTGATACAACTTCTTCTTTATATGCAATCTGTTAGCCAACGATAAGGGAGTCTAGTTTCTTCTAAAGACTAATCGTCATCGTCTCATCTGCTACTTTTTTTAGTACTTCATCGCTTAATGATAGAACGATTGTGCTATGAGCTCTTTCTTGAATGTCAATTCTTTTTGCTTCAGCTTCAGCTTTAGATAACTCTAGCATTTTTTTCTTCTTCACTAGATGAAGCTGCAGTCTCCTCTAATGCTGAGCCTAACCGTTGACTCACCAACAACGCCTTAACCTTCATCTTTTACAGATTGAAGTCATTCGTCCCGTTGAATTTTTATACCTCGTACTTAGGTGTGACAATGTCTGGTTAGAACCAAGCTCTGATACCAGTTTGTTAAAGTGGAAGCACATAAACAAGCAATATAACACAAGCAATATTATACAGAACAAGTAATTAAGGAACTAAAGAGAAAAATGTAAAAGAAGAACACACAGAATTTACGTGGTTCGACAACTTGCCTAAGTCCACAGTGGATCAAAATCACTCTCTTTTTTATTATTGAATCTCAAGTCACTCACAAAATATGCCTCTTACAAGAAAGTCTCACATAGAAAACACTCTCTCTTGCAACTTAGGGATTTTCTCTCACTAAAAATCACAAAGTATATTTAATCACAAAGATTTCTTAGGTTATCACTAAGATGTGTTTATAAGCTAATAGAGAGCCTTTATATAGGCTTTAGAACGACCTAGGTTTACCTTAAATGTGTGGGAGTCGTATTAGAGAGTCCTAGAACCATTGGGAGACGAAATAAGTTGTTTCAAAATGGGAAACTCTTTCTCGCATTGGGCATCGCGGCGCCCACACCTGGCCACTACCCCTTGTATTTTTTGCCTTTTTTCACGTCCGTCTTTGATCATCGCGTACCCTATGCACTTGACTTACTTTTCAAATCATATCCCAATGATTTTAATCAATATTCTCACAAGTTCAGATTTTATGAGTTTCATAGTTGAATAAGATGAAAAATATCATATTTATAATGCTAGATGAAAGGCTTTGCTTGATGGTGTTAAAAAAGTTATTGAGTAAAATTGTTCGACACTTTTGTCAAGGTCAATGCTTGACGATCGACAAAAAGTGTCGAGCATGCCTGATGTTTACAAAAAAGCATGCTTGACACTTTTTTTCAAGCCTTTTTGCAAGCATCAAACAATTTTACTCTAAGCTTTTGTTGAGTGTAATGCCCTGCATTGCACTTGACAAAATTGTCAAGAAAAAAGCCCAATGCTTGCCAAATGGTCAAACAAATATTGTTCACTTTTGTACAATGCACTCTACTTGGCAAAAGTATACATTAAATAATAAAAAGCATTTGGGGAATTTTTGCATAATAAAGAGCATTTTGCAAGCTCATGGGTGAATTATGTGCGCAAAGAGCACTTTATAACCATTGAGGTTTATGTTTGATACTTTTATCGAGCATAATGTTGGGTGCTCTACAGAAGCATTGAGTAAAATTGCTCGATGCTTTTAAAGAGCTCATTCGAAAGCATCGGGCAATTTTTCTTGTTGATTTTATTGTATGTAGTGTATTGTGCTCGACAAAAATTTTAAGCAAAATTGCCTAATTCTCTAACGCTTTCAAATGAGCTATTTAAAAGCATCAAGCTATTTTGCTCAATGCTTTTGTCGAGCGCTAAGCATTACGCTCGACAAAAGTATCTAGCAGAAACCTCTATGGCTACAAAGAGCTCTATGCTAACTTATTTTGCCCAATTATTTTTTTAATAATATTTATAAACAAACCACTTGGACTTTTATTTTGTACCATTATGCATAGGCATTGTTAATTATCTACAAGCTCTATTTTATGTGGGCGTTTGACAAAATTTGTCGAGCATACTCAAGGTGCTTGATAGTTTTATAAAACACCTTCAGCACACCGTCACGGGGCTATTTGGTGCTTATCAAAATGTCAAGCCCAAGCATGTTATGAAGGCGTGCTCAACAAACATGTTGAGCATAAACAAATGTGCTCGATAAGCTTGTTGAGTGGTTTTAGCACTCTTTATGGGCATTTTTGGGCTTAATGTTTTGTGGAGCATTTGGCGTACTCATCATTTTTCAACATCCTCTTCCTATTTTAGTTCTACATTTTCCTATGTTGTCATTTTCATCTCTCCACACATCACAAAAAATCTTAAACACAACAATCATATAATATAACTTTATATTAAATTTAAAAAAATGGAATTTGCTAACTTCTAAATCCTTATGATGTGAGATTGTTATTATATTTTGTGAATTGGGTTTAATCAATATTCAATTTCTCATTGATTCTTGTTGGATTAGAGAATGAATTGAGAGAAAGAGATTTTTTTTTTTGGTGTTAAATTTGGTTGTTGGAGGCTTTGAGGGCATTTGTATCCTTATAGCTCCCCTTTTGGTTAATAATGAGAATTTGAAGGGGCTTAGCAAAAATAATTAAAGCTCCATCATTTTTGTCTAATACAAATTAAAACCTAATAATAATAAACTAATTCCAAGTTTTGGGGTTCAAACTACTCATAAAATCAAATTACTATTATGTGCAAATAATATAATTCAATTTTATCTCAATTTCTAAAACATCTTTAAATTTGTTCAATCTACTCATCTTTTCTTTAGTAATGTTTATCCAATTTCTTGAATTTTCATTCCTATTTATACCTTTGTCAATGAAATAAAGATTAAATAAAGTTGTTACATTTTTGGATTTAACAATTAACTAGTTACTGATAAAGCTCATTTGGGATTGAATTAATAAGCTCTTCCTAAGTCAAGGTAAACGTTGACACTTAATTCTAAGGAAAGTTTTGCTAGATTGGTTGGGTATGATTACCCATAATTCAAATAGTCAACTAGTTGTAACTTCAATTCCTAGATTTGAGTTTTCAGTAAGTGTTGAGTTTAATAAAGCTTTGGTGTTGTAGAAGGGCTAAAGCTTGCCTTCATTTTTTTGTTTGATGTAAGAAAATTTATCATTTAATTAATGGGTATGTGTACAATTTTCATGGATTTATATGGTAAATAGTGATACTTCATGTACAAACTTAAAATTATAATTTAGGTAACTTAAAAGGAGGAAGAATTAGCTATTTAAACAATTAAGTACGAATGAAAAATGAATGTATTCTAATTTAAATTGGATGTATAAATGATTGAAATTAATATAAAAATTGAAATAATAAAGCACAAGCAAATACTTAATGCAAGAAATTAGAGAGAATAAACGATAGCAGTTAACGTTTATTTAGTTCAACAATCTATATAGCTTACATTCATGCTTAGCAATCACCTCGAGACTTCCACTAGTCTTGCCTTAACTATAGGCCAATAATTAAATATACTTAATTTATGAGGTTCAAGAAACCCTTACGACATAATAATTTCCAAGGTATTAATTAAACGCATATACAATGAATAAGTCACTTAACTCTCAAATATTTCTCACAAACACTTAAATAACTATATACAAGAAATAATTTTAATACAAATGATTCAAACTCTCAAATGAATGAATATAAAAGTTTAAACACTTTTAATTATGTATGATTGAAGGTATAAGCATTTTAAAGCTCAAGGGAGTTGAAATATGGTAACTTATGTGTTTTGAACTTAAATGAGTTAGCTATCTATAGATAATGAGAGAACTAACTTGTTTATAGCTTTTATAACATTTTTCATTTCCAAACTGGTTGACCACTTTGCAAATCAAGTAGCTATTTTAGCTTGTTCCAAATAATTTTACTGTTAATCAAAACTAGCTAACCACTTTGCATTATTCATACTATGCATATTTAAATAATTTGGTCATAATTTATCATGTAAAATTTCAAATTAATTTTCGTAAAATTAATTTTTATTGTATCATAAATATCTTTTTATTGACATTTAACTTGTTTTAAATTTTGTATCATGAAATGCTAGTTTATGGTTTTCATTTTACCCTTTTATTTTGGTTTCTTTTCATTCTTAACATGCTTGAATAATTTAGTTCTAATTTATCATAGAAAGCTCCAAATTTAATTCTGTAAAAAATTTTATCTAACAAACATATTGACCTTTTTATTGATATCCAATTTGTCTTCAAATTCTTTCACACATAATGTCAGCATTATTATGCCTTATGTTTTGTGTTCTTTAAGCTAGTATTTGCTAGTTTCTTTATTAAGATTTCTTGAAGTTCTTGACTGGTCTTGAACATATATGTCTTTAATATGTCTTCCAGTCACATTCTTCTCTTAATACACTTCACTTGCTCATTATTTACCTCGATTACACATTTAAACCTTTCAATACTTATGACTTACACATAATAAAGGATTTGTTATCATCAAAACACAAGCTTATATAACCACTAAGGTCAACAAAAATCTTATACAAACTTTTTTTATATACAAATTGACTTATCATCATAATAATACTATGTAATATCTCTTGTAACTAACTTAATTTGTTCTTTGTTTTCATTTATCCATTATTTTCACACCACATCAATTTGTATAATAAGAGTTTCTAAAGGAATTTATATAGATAGTGTTCTTCATATGGTAAAGTACACATTAACCTACCTTAATTTTTTTAAGTATGTTAAAATTCTATTTTAGGCAACCCATGAAGAGGGGTGGGGGAGAAGGGGGTGACTTGGGTTTTCTCGTCTAAAACAATATAGACCACAGAACAAAGTATATTGCATTGTAACAAAATAATGCTATAAAACAAATAAATAGCTTAATATGAATGTAACAAAATAAAGAAAAGGTTAAGAGAGAACAAACATAAAGTTTTTTATATGGTTAAGTACTCCACACGATCTATGTTTATGCCTTATGCTAGGTGCAATAAGATAAGTGAGCCTTAGGTCAATGCAAGTTTTTATAATTATGATAAAATAATGCAATAAAAGAGAAAAAAAATAAAAGTTCAATCTGAATGTAACAAATATAAAGAAAAGGCTAAGAAAGAGCAAACACAAAGTTTTTATGTGATTTGGCACTCCACGTAGACTTGTCCAATGCTAAGTGCAATAAGGTAAGTGAATTTCAAGTCAAAGTATGTTTTTACATATAAAAAATTAAAATGTGTCAATGAACCTATTGTTGAGATTTGTGCTTACGTGTCATCCCTTTATGTATGAATATTTATTTAATATTTATACTAGCATTATAATTTCATTGAATTGCTAATTATATTTTATTTATGGTAAGATGCTTGTAACATTTCAAACATTGTATGATCTAAAAGAGTTCAGATCTGGTCTAAATGAGTTTAAATTAGTGCTAAGAATTAGCAACGCAGATAGTTATAAATGCTAAAAGTTAGCACTGATAAGAGTTATCAAGTTATAAGAGTTAATGATATATAAAGAGTTAGAGCCTTGTTTGAAATGGGACAAAAACCTGAGAATATATTAGTAATGACGTAGTTGCAAATAGTTGCAAATAGTGTTAGAAAATGTCATTATGTAAATATGTTCTCAAATATTATGTTCCTGATCTATCTTCACTGATGCTGATCTGTCAGTGAATACCTTAATAAATATATAGATCGGTGTATGTCTATATCTGGATGATCCAGATGGTTAGTCTTAGCAGACTATGAGTTTAGTGGAAGCTCGTATAGAGATATAGGTATTCAGTAAGGACTGAATACTGAACAGACTCACAAAGATCTCTAATAGGCATCTCATAAAGCCGTTAATGCAGGTTCTTTCGAGTTGAGTAGTATTCGTAGTCCTTTAACTTGAGTGCGACGGTGGGTTGTGAGATTAAATTGCTGCTATTCTAGTTTCACAATCCCACCGAATTGTTGTGAACTAGAATTGAATAAAAGTGCACTTCAAGGTAAGCTCAAAGTTGGAGATAAGAAATTCGGATTTGAAATCTTTATCGGAGGTCTTCAAATGTATGTTTTCCATAATCTTAAGTTGTTAAAAATTTAAGTTAATGTGTATATTTTGATTACATGCTTAATTCCGCAGCGAAATTTGTGTATATGATACATGTTTTTAGTTTTTCAATATATACACAATCACATGCGTACACTCTAAAATACGTTATCACCTATATGATGAAGAAATTTAATCACAAGCTAAGTGACTATTAATAACCTAATAAGTCTAAAATAAATTAGTAGAGAATGATTAGTACAACAATAAACTCTTAGAGAGTAGATTTATAAGTAAAATCTTAGGATTACTTGTGATTTAGTGCGTTTTTAGAATTTAGATATTTTTTTAAACGATTATAGGTAAGAATATATATTAAGAAAACTTATTTTGTGTGAAATAGATCTTTATCTATAAATATTCCAAAAATAAAGTAATTATACAGAAACATTAGAAAAAAAATCATATTTTGAGCAAACCAGTTTGACAATTTATAAATTGGTCAGTAGGTTTGGTTAAATAAAACAAAATATGACTATTACTCGATCAAACAAGTTGATGCTTTACAAATTAATCAATCGGTTTGGATTAGTTTAATTTCATAGCATTCTAACTCAAACCACTTCTTAAAGCAATGCACAAATTAGTTAACCATTTTGAATCGGTATGGAAAGTGATTAACGAACCGATTTAATGATTTAATTGTCAAACCATTTAACAAAAATTTGCTAACTGGTTTAGATGCAGAATACAATAACTATTCAACCTCTACTAGTTATGAAGGCAATTTAAAACCGGCTAATCAATTTCAAAACCATCAAATTACATTGTTTAAATCGATAAACCGATTTACCTTAGGACAAAATTTTCAATAAATATCTAAGTTATGGTTTTACAAAATTTATCTCTTTTTCTTTTAAAATAAAACATGATTTCTTTATGGATAAAGAATTAATTCCTTGTTAAATGTGTGCTCTAACCTTTTAAAACTATATTTAATATGTAATAATTAAAAATAAATGGTTAATTCCAGCCCGTTCCTGCCTCCCATAATGTTGACAACCTATTTGACCTATAGGTTGAAGGGCTGGGGTGACTTGATATGAGCTGCTTGTACTAGAGGGAATGAGCTTATTGTTATGGGCCTCCTCTAAAATAGATTTTAAATATTTGATGCAGGCTGGTTGGACCTATATAGATATGAGCTCAATAAATGCTCTTTAAAAGTAAAAGTGTGTGTCTTTTAAAATGAAAAGCTTATAAGTCACACTTTTTTACTTGTCCAATCAAAAAGCACTACGTGTTCCATTAAATTTTCAATTTTTTTGCCTGTTGTTGTCTCTTATTGTTCCATTAATCATGTCGCTTCCCATCCAATGCCAGTGGTTAATTTCTTTACTTGCAAAATCGTTCAATTTTTCTATAAATCTGTTAGAGTTGGTGCTTACGTGTCATTATAATATTATATAAATATTAATTATTTAATATTTATCAATAAACATTACAAATAAAATCATTAATATTAATTAAATGATACGAAGCTTGTAACGTTACAGACATTGTATGATCTAAAGGAGTTCAGATTTGGTCTAAATGAGTTTAGACTAGAGCTAAAAGTTAGCAATGCTGAGAGTTATAAATTCTAAGAGTTAACACTGTTAAAAGTTAGCAGTTATAAGAGAGCCAAATTCTAAGAGTTAGAATTCTTGTCTGAAATAGGACAAAGACCTAAGAGTATACTAGTAATGACATAGTTGCAAAGAGTTTCAATAGGTGGTAGAAAATGTCATTATGTAAATATATTTTCAAACACAATGTTTCTGATCTATGTTTACCAATACGAGTCTATTAATGAATCACTATTTAATATATCAATGTATGTCTATTTTTGACTGATGCAGATGATTATTCTTAGTTGATTATGAGCTTATAACTTGTATAGGTGTGCGGATATTCTGTCAGGACTGGATACTGACCAAACTCATTAGGACCCCAATAGATATCCTTTGAAACTGTCAAAGATAGGTCCTCTTGAGTTAAGTAGTACTCATGGTCCTTTGACTTGAGCACCACGGTGGGCTTATGAGTGATCCACTATACTTTGGTTTCACATATGTCAAAGACCTTTCATGATCTGACCGTTATGTGTCGCTGGGTATAGTTCGATGCTCATGGGAATCTGGTGTGCATAGATACGTGACGTGTGCATGGGGCATTGTGATGCGATATTTTTATATCATAAAATAAGTGCAAGTATACACTATCGTATGCAAGTAATAAAGAGACTAATTAGTCGGATGTCGAACCCACAGGGATAATTTCTTCTTATTAACCAATTACTAAAATTATGTCTTCCTAATAATTATTCAGAAAAATAAAAATTCAAGAATGAATGTAGAAACTATAAAAATAAAAACACAATGCAATGAGATTTAAAGATAGCAATGTAGAGAAAACCTAGGATTAATATTATCCCTCAATATGCTTTTTAATGATTAATCCTCTAATATTTAACTCACTTAGTCTTTATTATTGATCAAGACACTAATGTATTCACAAGCCTCTTCCAAGGTCATGCAAGTATACCCTAATTTACCAAATACCTATATTCCTATGGTACTTGTAATAAATTAAGATTCATTAAGATTAGGTCTTATTGATCATACATGCCAATTAGGTATATTCCTATCCTAAATTGAAACTTGCATATGCAACATTGAATGTTACTCTACAATCATGCATCAAATTACCTAGGTCTAAATATATTGATTCCTCTTCCGAGTTTATCAATATATTACCAATTCATTCACCATATATTGGCCAGATATATTGAAGCATTAAACACAAGTAATTTAAATAATAAATGACTAAGTTTATTAAATACTAAAAAGAATATGGCAATTTAAGCGCACATATTGAGTTCAAATATTAACCCTAGAAAATAAGTTTAGCTCATGGCTACAAGAGAACAGCAGTAAAAATAATTATAAATCATAATACAATTATTAGCAAACCGATATAGACGTCGAATTGCTCCTAATTGCGCTGCCTAAGAACTCTTGATGCCGAAGAACGTCTTTGTATCTCTCTCTAAAGTTGCTTCAATTAAGCTCTTATTGCTCTCCAAGACTCGTGCTCTGTATTCCTGGTGCTCTTGGGTCGTCTTGGATTCTCTCCTGAAGGTTGGGAACGAGTGGCTTTATATAGGGATTGATATGAGCTTGAAAATCTCAATTCTCGTCGGACTAGGACTCGCACTACCGCTGGCGCGCTATGCATCTGTCGCTGGGGGGACGCGTGAAAAAGCTATTACCGCTGGAGCGGTGGGATCTTGGCGCTGGGGCGCTGCATGAAGACGGCTTCACCGCTGGCGCGGTAACTCTTCGGCGCTGGAGCGCCAGACGCGACTTAAACATGTCGTTTTTCTAATTTCGATCACTATTCCAACGCTGGGGCGATGGACACATACTTTGAAAACTTTGCATTTTAGTCCCTGTTTTCGCTCCTTTTGCGTTCTTTCTTTAAATTTCGTTCAAGTCCCTATAATTAACAATAATACACATAAATAGCCATCTATTCTCATAAAACCATAAAATATCAATAATAAAAACATGAGAAAATATATGACAAATTTGCCCTCATCACATTGTTCATGGACTCGTGGAACAGTTCCATTTGATGAATCGGGCGTAGACCTAGTGAGTCCCAATATAAAATGTATCCATTGTGCACTTGGGTAATATACCATATTGAACAGTTCAATACAGTATAAAATACAACAAATTACTATGGTTAAATTAACTATAGTATATGGTTATAGTGGGACCCACTTTAGGTTAACTTAGTAACCTAGTAAGGATATAATGGTAATTTTACTTTATTGATTATTTAATTATTAAATAATCAAGATATTTATTTAAATAATAATTAAATAAAAATCTTACTTAACCATGGTTAATTGTTAACCAAAGGGTTAGGTTAAAATATATTTTATGCTTAATTTAACTATAGTTAATTATTAACTATGGTTAGTTTAAATAAATATCTAGATATTTTATTTTTATTATAAAATAAATATTAACCTAACTAGGGTTAATAGTTAACTCTAGAGTTAGGTTAGTTAGATATTTATTAACTTAAGGGTTAAGTTAATTATTTAACTCAACTAAGGTTAAATGTTAACCTTAGTTAAGTAAATAGTTAAATTAAATGCAAATGAAATTTAAATTTATTTAAAATTTATGCATTAGTATATAAAGTGAAATGAAATTCAAAATTCATTAAGTTTTTACAAGCAAAATTTTGGGAGAATGAGAGAAAAGAAATTGTTTCTTAGTTTCATTTCAAGTGTTGAAATTTATTCATTTTATTCTACTTCCAATTTAGGCTACTTATTGTAATAACAAAAATAGATTTATTTTTAATTGTTCAAGGGTTGATTAATGGTAAAAATAAATTATTTTCTTTAAATTAAGAGTTAATCTAAAAAGTTTAAGTGTTAAACTGGTGTTGGATTATACTGCTATTCAAGCTAATCAAACCTACCCAAGTTGATTACTAGAATTATTCATGTTCATTTCATGTAAACTCCAAATAATTTAATCCAAATGCTTTAAAGATGATATTTCTCAATTCTGTAATTAATTTGATTAATTATATATATATGTATTTATTATATAATTTTTTAATCTTTCGCTGTGCTTATATATGTATGAGATATGTATATTTGTATAATGAACACATACACCATATACATACACTTTAGAATAATCGAAACCCAACAAAAACTTCACTTGTAATTTTTTCCTAAAGCAACATTTCAATTTCTTACTTTCTCTTCTTTCCTTACTAGTTGAGAAACTTTAAATTTTCAAAATATTCTCCGTCAATACAACGACAATGGTGAAAGGCTTGAACAATTTGTTTATCGATGAATTAAAGTCTAGGCTTCAAATCCCTAACAATGTTAAAACTAAAAACCTTCCCACGAAGGAATCCCTTGACTACCCATCATCTGTTTATGTAAGCAAACTTTCTCTTTTTAGGAAACACTTAACGTGTTTTAGGTTCCCTGTTCCTCCTATAATCCACAAATTCTTTCATGTCACTGGTTTATCCCATCTCAAAATTTACCTAAATGTCTTCCATCTGCTTCAGAATGTGGCCCATCTAAACCACGAATTCCTTTTTACCACTAGCTTGTCCTCTCTCAAAATTCACCCTAATGTATTTCATCTGCTTCAAGATATAGCCTATCTAAATCACATGATCCTTTTTATTTATTGTTTAACACTTTAAGATATTTTTATCACCCATACTTTAAAATTGGGGAAACTAAATTATTACTTCTCTCTCAAGAAGCAAAATTTATTCTCTGATTTCAATGACAATAAAGCGGGTTTTGAAAAATATGTTGTTATCGTCAATGACAGCTAAAAAAGGCTCGGTTACGCGTATGAGGTGACCACTTCCAGTGGCTATTACGACAACTAGACTAGTCTTTTTCTTCCTTCCATCCATGAAAAGAGAGATTCCTAAAAAAACATTATTTGAAATAATTTCTCTTTTCTTATGCCAATTTGTATAGCCAACAGTTTCAATTGGCCTACACGTTTTAAAAATGAAGGACTAAGTACTGACTCTGATTCTCTTAGACCTTTGAATTCTTGTTGGCTCTATGGATTTTGAAATTAGGGCATTTTGTAATTGCATCATGTTCTGCAAATGCCATTCTGATGAATTTTTTTCACTTTAACTTTAATGAGGGGCTTCCTAGTAAGGATTTTTATGGAAGTTACACTTATGTGAGAGTCTTTTCTAATATAAGTTAGTTTCCTCTATCTTTTGCTTTCTTTCTTTGGTTATATTCCGTTATGTTCTTGATATCATCTTTTTTTTTTGTAGCCTCTAATGTTGAAGTTGTTCGAGTCTCCCAAGAAAATAAGATTATAGAATTCATTCCCTTTAATCTTCCTCTAAATGTTGGCTAGTCTCCTTTTAAATGTAGAGACTCAGAAGATAGTTCCACAACTCCTGATATAGGTCTACTATAGTAACCTAAAGTTCTTACTTTTACTGATATAGTTCCTCATATTAGTCCAACTATTCTAAAGGCAACCACAGTTGGTCCCTCTACTACCAAACCTACTTCAATTCCTCCTCCTTCAGTAAGAGGATCGGCTTCTTCACATCTTCCACGCAATGAAGAGGGTAAGTCTTCATATCTTAGAGTTCCTATAATACTAACTATTATTTCTACTTATTAAATTCTACTTTTATTTTTTAGATTTTCAGGCTTACATGAAGGATCTTTCTAACATGATTTTTAACCTTTCACATTTTAGAGCAAAAAGAACAAGGACCTCGAAGAAGAAAAGAGATTCTTTGATGGCTCCTAGAAGTACAAAGGCCACTCCAAGTTTTAAAAAGCAAAGTCAGAACTCATCGAGGTTTTGATTCCTAAAGTCACATCGAAATCCACCTAAAATGAGTCTCTAAAAGTTTCATAAGAGCCTTTTCCAACTGTAGTTGTTCTTAAGGCGACTTTGGGGGTTGTCTAGAAATAAGTTCCAAAGACTACTTAAGAGCTTCAATCTACTAATAATGTTCATCTGGATGTTGAAGGAGGAGCTCATCCACAAGGGGAGGCTTAAGGTTACACAAGTAAGCCTTTTTTTATATATATATATTGGAATGGAAGACCTTGTTCCTCTTGGTAGATGCAGAAAAATTTTTGAGTTCTAATATGTGAATTTTATATCTTCCTTTACTTACTTTTTATTCTCGATTTTACAAAGGACCCAGTCGATGTGAGCAATAACACTAGTCCTAGTTTTAACCATAAGGGGTATACTTTTTCTTAAGTACGAGAACAAAAATTGGGAGTGCTGCTAAAAGTGATGAGGGTCCTCATATCGATATTCACCACATGGGTCCTCCTATCATTATAGTGATGTATAATGGTAAAGCACTCCAATGTTCTTCAAATAAATAGAGAAAGCTCTGCAGCCAATCAACGCGAGCAATGAATCTAGTTTTAATTCTAACCCTAGAGAATTTACTATCTTTTTCGCTTAATAATGAGAACGAAAAGAGAGAGTGCTGCTAAAAGGGATGAGGGTCATTAAATCGATGTTCGCTACCAAGGTCCCCATTCGTTATGCCCAAAAGGATGAATACAAATTTGCTCCAATGTTTGTCAAGTAGAGCAGTTGGAAGGTGGTAAAGCACTCCAATGTTCTTTAAACAAATGGAGAAAGCTCTGTAATAATCCTATCAAGGTTATTTATAAGGGTTGATCGAGTAATGCTAAGAAGGCTTCCAAACATGAGTTATGAAGCCTAAAAGGAGAAAAGTTCTGCCTCTTTAATGATGGTAAGTGGCCTAGTCTGTGTTATTGGTCATTGAAATTGCTTTCTTTTAATTCCTAATGTATGTTATCTTTTACAATACATGTAGAATAGTTTGCTTATTATGGAGGCATTTGAAGGGGAATTAAATACATTCCAACAACAAGTGAATGCCTTAAATAAGCAACTAAAAAATCTGACAGAGGAAGGCCAATTTAAGATAGGCTAGATCTTTCTACTAGAGAGAGAGAGAGCTTTAAAGGCTTAAGAAAGAGAACAAGAAGTTGAAGGCTAACACTACTAACTCTTCCTTAATTTCTAAGCTCAAAAAAATTATAGAATAGCTAACCACAAATAACAATTTCTTAAAGAGGGCCAATGATGACCTACTTAAGGAGAGGGTGGACTTGCATACTTCCTTTACTATCAACAAAGATAAAGTAGCTTCCTTTAAAGAGGAAGTTATGAAGTTGAGGGGAGGAGCTGATAGTTTGGAAAATGGTAATAAAACTCTGATGGATCAAGTATCTGTTGGCGATGTCTTGCTTCAAAAGGAATAAGACCAACTTTGAGAAGCTAGGAACTGTACTGTTGTTAGAGCAAATATGTTAAGAGCTTCTCAGACAAGATCAAGCAAACTAGAGACGTCATTGAGGTAGATAAAGCAAGCCTTTAACCATTATATTAGGGAACTAGAAGCTGTAAATTGTCAATGGCAAAATAATGTTAATGCTACCCACACTATCTATGATCATTAAGTCTAAATTTTCTCAATAGATTATTTAGGTGTGGCTTCAGGTTCAGGTAGAACCCAATTAAATATTTGGAACTCCTAAAATATTTTGATGACATGCTTAATTTGTATTAACTTTTTGTGTGTTGGAGACTAATTTTATTGTTGATATTTCTCTAAAATCTAAATTAACTTTTTTATGTTGAATTAATTAGAGATAGCTTTTATTGTTGATATTGTTGGAGTATTGGACGTTGCTAGATTAATTCAATATTATTGAATGATTGAATTTCTAATTATATTATTAATTAAAAAATATTAAAAAGATTAAATTATCATGTAAATGACACGACTGTCAAGTCAATTTTGTTATTAAGGATAATTTTAATTTTTTTTATGAATTTTGACATTTATAATTAATGTTAACAAAATATTCTCTAATGGTTAGCGATTGATATTTATTTTTAAAATTAATATGTATTCTTAATTTTAGACTTTATCTTAAGGGTATTCATAATAATTTCTCTCTTAAAAAATTCATATTATCTTTTTACCATTGTTTCATAAAAGAGAAAACAAGAAAATTCATACATGTGCAATTTAAAAATGAATATAGATAGTTATGTATTAAATTTTTAGATAAATTAAATTCTTAATTCAAATTCAATTGATTTATTACAAATAAATGATATCCTAAACTATAAAGCAGTTTGCTTTTATTTATTTGATTATATAATTTTAATAAGGATAAAGGATACGTGGATCCTTGAATTTGTTAGAAAGAGACTTATTTATGAATATAGTTTTAGAAAGGATAAAAAAATCTAGCGGATAATAGATTTTGTATGGTAAAACGGTTAAAGAGATAAATTTGTATATTTATCTTTAAAAGCATGCATGTCACAAATTTAGAGCGACAAGTGTCAATTTTTAATTTAAACACAAGTAACATATGTCATAATATAATTGGTCCATCTTTTAAAAAAATTATAAATTAAAATGATATGTATCATTTTGTAAATAAATTACAAATGACACATATTATTATATTTTAAATTTTTTAATAAAAATATTAATATAAATTAAATAAAAAATTAAAAAAAAACCAAAAAAAAAAAGAACTTAAAAAATTAAGGTAATAGCCAGCGATCATTGATGATGCCGCTAGACGATAATTGTCCATTGGTGGCCAACAATGAATTGAATTAAATTTTACATTATCAAACTCAAATTTTTGAGATTTATGCGATGATTTAATTGTTTTTGTTAATAGAGCACTAAAAAAATATCAAAATTAAAAAAATAAAATGGTGATCACCATATCGCCTCCACCAAATGGTTGCAAGTGGAGGTTCATCGCCATCTTCATTGACTAAATTGCTAGCCACTTTGTTTATTTGTTCGGTACCCTTCCAGTACTTTATTCATGAAAACAACTATACCATTGTATATATTTAAAAAAATTTAAATAAAATGATGTAAAGTTTAGTTTAATCTACCATCAATCATCAGTTATCAATTTTTATCTGACGATAGCGTTCGTTGGTTATCAATGGCCACCTAATTTTTTTATTAGTTTTTATATTTAATTTATTTAAGAATTTTAAAAAAAAATTTAAAAAAATTAATAAAATGATAATACTTGTTATTAAGTTTATTTAAATAAAAATATAAAAGTATTTTTTTACGTTTTTGACTTCTTACTCTTTTATTTTTTACAAACAGAATGTGACAATTTTTTTAAAAATCTATTTTCAAACTATAAAAATGAATAAATCTGTTTTAAAAAAAATAACACCGACGTGTCCTTTATCTTTTAAAAATGATTCTCCTCGTACTTTTTGTTTTATATAAAAAATAGATTATTTTCATCTTAATTTGTTCGTTTTTCTTAAAAGAAGAAAGAGAGAGGCATTGTGGTTTCATCGTCAATTGGCCGGCTAGACCCATTGACCGAGACCAGGAAGCCCACCAGAAAGACCCACGAGGGAAAAAAAATCTCCATACCAAAACGACGACGTATGATTGCCACCAAATGGCCCAAATCCTGCAACATCTCTCCGACCAACCAACAACCAGATCTGAGATCCCAATGGCATTTTCGTCCAGAAACAAATAACTCATATATTCCCCAACCCCGTTCGCATGCGTTTCAACTCCTTGAACAAAATCCTCCAAGGACTCACCACCGCCCGCATTTCAAGAAAATGGCGAAAATGCCCTTAGATTCACCGTTCCTCCTGCTCCTCCTCGCTGTCCTCTCTCTCTTCTCCCTCGCGTCCGCTGAGATCAAATCCCTAACGATCAGCTCCGACTCCCGTCCCATGATCCTCTTCGAGAAGTTCGGATTCACACATACCGGCCACGTCACCATTTCCGTCAGCTCGGTCTCCGTCTCATCATCCTCCTCCGCCCCAAACCCTAACCCCGCCCGCCTCGGTTTCTTCCTCCTCTCCGAAGAATCCCTCCTCCAAGTCCTCGTCGAGATCCAGCAAAACCCTAACTTCTGCGTTCTCGATTCTCACTACATTCTCCGCCTCTTCACCTTCCGTGATCTCTCGCCGCCGCCGCAATCTCGCTTCAACCAATCGTATCCGGTCACCGCCCCCAACGAGTACTCCCTCTTCTTCGCCAACTGCGCCCCGGAGACTCGTGTCTCGATGGACGTCCGCACCGAAGTCTACAATTTGGACCGGGACGGTTCACGCGATTATCTCTCCGCCGGTTTAACCCAGCTCCCTTCGTTATTCTTCTTCTTCTCAATTTTGTACATAGCTTTTTTGGGAATCTGGGTCTACATTTGTTTGACGAATCAACGATCCGTTCATCGGATTCATTTGCTCATGTCCGGCCTTGTGTTAATGAAGGCTTTGAATTTGATCTGCGCCGCCGAGGATAAGCATTACGTGAAAGTCACGGGGACACCTCACGGCTGGGATGTGTTGTTTTACATATTCCAATTTATTCGTGTCGTTTTGCTTTTTACTGTGATCGTTTTGATCGGGACGGGGTGGTCTTTCTTGAAGCCGTTTTTGCAAGAGAGGGAGAAGAAGGTTTTGATGATTGTGATTCCGTTACAGGTTTTGGCCAACGTGGCTTCGGTTGTGATCGGTGAAACGGGTCCGTTCATCAAGGATTGGGTGACCTGGAACCAGGTGTTTTTGTTGGTGGATATTATCTGCTGTTGCGCTATCATATTCCCGATTGTATGGTCGATTCGGTCTTTGAGGGAGACTTCTAAGACTGACGGAAAGGCGGCTAGGAACTTAGCCAAATTGACTTTGTTTAGGCAGTTTTATGTTGTTGTTATTGGGTACTTGTATTTTACGCGAATTGTGGTGTTTGCGCTTAAGACAATTGCCGCATATAAATATCAGTGGGTGAGCAATGCTGCTGAGGAGCTGGCGAGTTTGGTGTTTTATTTAGTGATTTTCTACATGTTTAGGCCCCTGGAGAAGAACGAGTACTTTGTTCTTGATGAAGAGGAAGAGGAGGCTGCGGAAATGGCTCTCAGGGATGAAGAGTTTGAGATTTGAAATGAGCAAACTGTGATGATGCTTTGCAGGGGCTCATCAGGTCTGCTGTCGTTGCTCCCGTGATACTTTTTTTTCCCCTTTCTTTTGGGTATTTAAATTTTTTGTTATAAGAACTTTTTTTTAATAGTGTCTGTACTTTTGTTAAATGGAATTTTTTGTGCCTTGAAGGTGATAAGGAATTCTGATAGTGGAGTTAGTGCGAAAGTACAAGTTTCCGCTTGTAATATTGTTGGTTCAGATAATGTTGCTATCATCAAATCTAATCCATTTGTTGATTACAGAAGTATTCTTGTCTTTCTTATTGTTGTTTCTTGATACAGTTGCTGATATCACATTCATGCACACAAAGTTTTCTGCATAAAGTTGAGTGATGCAGTATATATGTAATATGGTAGTTCAAATGTTCCGCAGCTTTTAAATTTTGTTTGTCTGCTGCATAAAGTTGAGGATTATATCCTTTTACCCATCTTTAGTGATAGTTTATATTAATGAAAATTGTCAGAGCTCTTGGTGAGAATAGATTAAAATCCCTTATGTTTGTATGGAATCCATAAAAGGGGCAGAAGATGTGAAGATAATAGTTTGAAATATATTATTTTAGATATTGTATTACTTAAAGGTATTGCATGGCAGTGAGTGCATCTGTGATTTGACAAGCATGCATATGCACAAGCTTGTGATGCCTAACTGTTAAGTTTCAAATTTAATGCATCAAATTCGGTATTTGCAAAGTCATGGAACAAAAGTTTTCCTTCTTTCTTTTTCCTCCCATTGCTTTCACCGTTGAATTAATATCTTAATTAACATCAACATCACTAATCTCAGTTTTAAGTGCACTACCACTAAGTAAATCTTATTCTATCCAATTATCCTTTTACTTCTCTTTCTAATTAGTCTTCTTTGAAGTTCTTCTGCACACTTTCTTTTATGGCTAAATGAGAAAGATTCTTTGCTGTAATTTACAATGGAATTTATGTTGTGAAAAATATGAGTAGTAAAGCTGATAGATTGATCATTTGCTTCACTTCTTCCACTTTGTTGACCATTTCACTTGATGGTCACTAGTGCTCTTGGATTTTATATTTTTTCCTTTTTTCCTTTTTCCCGCCTCTTGGGACTTTTCATTTGTAAAGGTTAGGAATATCTGGTAGGCAATGTCCATGCACAAATTGTGTTCTTCACCATTTGCAAATCTCATATTGTGTAAGCAATGGATTTTCGTCCTATAATTGTGATAAGAGAACTGAATGAAAAGAGAAGAAGGTTAGTTGCAAGTTGATGTGGATATACATTGGCTACATGATGAATTCAAAGGTTTGTGTTATTTGATTTCAATCTACAAGTGAAGTTTATAGGTGTTAAAACCCTGACTTGAAGTGTTATTGGTTATTTAAGACATGAGAGTTCCAAAATGTATTTATGTGTTGCTAGGGATTCCAATGAATATTCTCCACCCAAAGTTAGAATGGTCTTGAACGTAATTGTGTATCTTTCAAATTTTAGGTGTTGTATGTCATGGTTTTAGCTCAAGTGCAAGAAATATCTTGCTGGTATTATTAATGGCAAACTGAAACAAAGTTCTTTTCAAAACTGCAAATCTAAACTGGGCTCTGCTTGTATGGCTGAAGAAGTTGTGGCTGTTGGAACTTTGACTACCTCTTAATGGGTGTCAGTTGTGTGTTAACTTGCTCTTCAGCCAACATGATTTCTGGGTTTGCCTTCTAGTTCATGCTTTTTGTCTCATCTACTGATGGTTTTCTACTGTGTCCCTGAAATTGGGTTGGCTTGCATTAAGTAGAAGCTTTTGTTACATTATGCATCAGGAACCAATGACGCATACCTCATTTGACTTCTTTGTTTCTTTTGTTTCTTGCAGTATCCTTTGCTTCTGAGTATCATTTTTTTTAAACTTTCCTAATGATAGGTTAAATGTGTGATTCTTTTTTCATTTTTTGTTTAAGCTAGAGCGATTATTTTCCTAGCTTTTGAAGGTTCCTCCTGATTGTCCCATCGGATTTGTTGCTAGTTAGGCTTTCTGAGGCCTTAACAATTCTTTGGCATGCATTTGGCTTCTGATTTTGGACCATCTTTGGATGGTGATGCCTATTGATGATCAGTTGCTCTCAGGTAGATAAGTCCATTCTTTCGAATTTGCATTATTTCCTTGAAATCATTTTTTTCTTTTCCGTAGATTTGCTAACAGAGCAGTTACAGGACAACTGGGGTATCCCAGGGTGTAGTGAGTTTTGAATTTTTTCTTAAGAGTGCCTTATTATCTCAGCCTTTTGCATATTGACTTTGCAATTTCCTTCTTTCACCTTAAACATCTGAATTTAAAGACTGCTGCAGTTTGTCAACTAGTCAAATGTTATGGAAGACCACATACTCTTGCATTTCAATGACTTTCCATGATACATCAGAACAATTTCTTAAGAGGGTTTAATCAGATCTAGGTGCAGACTCTTTAACTATTTGTGATCATTTGATTTTTAATGGTAAGGAAAGAAGTATAATAATGAATAGAGAGTAATGCATGGCCAACACCGTGTATCAATGGCCAATCTCTTGGTAGTTATATGTATGATTGATATATAATATCAACTTAGGAGAATCAATTGATGGTAGTGCTGAAGTGAATTTATTGAAGTAACAAATGTGATGTTTAATTGATGTTTGATTGAACTTGTTTGATCTGTGTATCATTTCTGTTGTGCTGATGTTAAATTTGTTGTATTTGTTAAAACCATAGACCATAATGCTGTTTGTTATAATCACTATTAAGAGGATGCTGCAACATGAATCACAGAGTTAAATGTAAATTGGGCAGATTCCGTATGTTAATGCCAAATGGAATCCTCAGAGCACACTGTAACACTTATCATTACTCAATTTTATCCTTAGATTATGTTGTGGATACTTCTAAGTTCCTGTACTTTGTATAGAGCCTTCACTAGTTCTAACCCCGTTGATTTGGGGGATGAGTATGTGAATGGAGAGTTCTCGGTTTGCATTTTTATGTTGGCTTGCTGTCATTTATTGCTTATTTATTTTTTCTCTTCAGTAGTGGCATATGAAGTTAAGGAATTTATTTTGAATATTAGGTGGTCGGAGACTGGGTGTTGACCACAATCTTAATAAACCTTCATAAGTTGGGGACTCTCCTTGTTGGTTATGATATTCTAATTGCTGCATTTTATGGTCGTCTTTAGGGAAGCATTTTGGATGGTTTCTGAATAAATATACTCGCGTTTCTATATCTTTGACTTGTATGCACAACTAGGAAAGTATGATAAATTTATTTGATCTTGGGGAAAAAGAAAACAAAAACTACACATAATAAAGTTTTAGCAGGCAAGAAACTGTGTCTACTTGTTTGCGTCGTTTAACATAGTCATAGATTGAAGAGTTTCCATTAAAGCAATATGTAGGTTCTTTATATGCCATTGTTCTGTTTTCCTGTTTCTTGGGATTATTATAGTCCTGGCCACGGAGGCAAGGAGCCAAGGAGAAAAATATGGAAATAACCGACTCTCAAGTACTAATCAAATTTTAGGGGTAATATTAATATGGGTCTGATTAAGACGTTATCCATTTTGCTATAGTCCAGCCAAGATTGAGATTGCTCAAATCACCCAAAGCCAGTGCATTTCTCCCAATCGCCGTGACTCCGGTGTCTGAGAATGAGAGTGCGACGCTAAGAGGATATATAAATTAAATAATTAATTTTTGGGGATCCGTCTTTTTTAGAAATTATTGAGCAGTACTATTTTATCCCCTTTTCATCTTATTAACATTCATTTATTATTTTATTTAAAATTTTGATTTTAATCATACAAAATTTCTAAATGGGGAGTGGAACGTGCTATTAATAAGAGGAGCTTTCAATGAAGATCATGATTACGTTATTCTTGGATTACCTAAAGTTGGTTATGGGGCGCCCTGATCGTTTGTGTTGATACTATGATAAGAAGGGTCGTTTTTTTGGTTAGAAGTGGATACAGGGTGGCTATTGAGCTAAAGAAGTTAGGACAGCTCTCAATAGAGGAAATGGTGGCTTGGTTGCAGTATTTCTGGCGCATCAAAGTTCCAAATAAAAAACTATTTTTTTTGGAAAACTTTTTAAAATTGGCTACAAACTTCAACACGGCTTCGATGGAGTAAAATGGAGGTGGATGACCGCTGCCTCGTCTGTCGCCGACATGGTGAGTCAATTTCTCATATCCTGTGGACTTGTAAAGTTACAAAGAAATTTAAGAGGGCAGTAGTCGTTTCTGTGCAGGTAGGGGATGGGTGCAGTGTCGTGAATGGAGATCTTAGTGACAGTGCCTTTAGTACGCTCAAGGGGGCTTCGATGGATCAGATGAGATGGATGGTGGCAGGTTGCTGGGGATTGTGGCATAATCAAAACAATATACAACATCAAGGGCTTCAAAGAGGACCGACTAGCTAGCTGCTTTGCTGGGTCAAGGATCTTTTGGCCGAGTTTGAAGAAGCCAATGCTGGGGGTTCATGCTATTGAAGCCTTGCAGGTGATCAAGTGGGTACCACCCCCCGCACCCCCATGTAGATGTTGAAAAAATCAATTTTGATGCAGTTTGCAACAAATCTTTAGGTAAAGTTGATGTCGAGGCTGTTATCCGAAATCATATGGAAGTATCTTGGCAGCTATAGCTGAACCCGTTAGGTTTAAGTTGGTGGATATGCTGGAAGCTATAGCTTGTACATCTGGTATCAGGATAGCTATGAGTTTTGGCTTCACTTATGTTATTTTGGAAAGTGACTCTCTATCTGTTATCAATTTGATGAGAGATAAGGAGGCCTCGTGATCTAAGATCGGGCACGTGATTAAGGATATCAGATTAGTTCTAAATTCCTTTAGGTCGAGTTCTTGTCAGTTTGTTAGAAGGGAACCCGATAATGTCACCTATGCCTTGGCTCATGATCACTAAGTTTAAAGGACCCTTTGTTTTGGTTTTCTGATTTTTTTTAATTGTATTTTAGCTCTTGCAGTTGAAGATTTTGGTTAATTTATTAAAGTTTCTAGTATTTAAAAAAAATAATCACACCTTAAGATAAAATAAAGAGTTAAATAATGTTGTTTAGTATTATTAACATTTCAACTTAATTGATCCGATAATGAAGTGGTGATCTAATGAAAGTAAAACATATTTGAAAAGGTAATAATTCAATTAAGATGAGAAAATTGTTGGAATTTGTGTTTACATACAATTTTATTTTGTATGTATATTTATTTTTAATATTTATATAATTATTATTTTATAAAATCGTTAATTATATTTGTTAAATGATAAGATGTTTATAACGTTTCAAACATTATATGATCTAAAAGAGTTTAAATCTGGTCTAAAAGAATTTAGATTAATATTAAAAATTAAAAATGTTAAGAGTTATAAGTATTAAGAGTTAACAATGTTGAGAGTTAACGAAATAGGAGTTAGAGCTTTATTTGAAATAAGACAAAAATTTAAGAATATATTAACAATGATATAGTTACAAAATATTACAAATTGTGCTAAAAAATATTATTATGCAATCTATTCTTAAATACTATGTTCTTGATCTATTTTTACTTATACGGATCTATCAGTGAAACATTTTAATATATATTAGTGTATGTCTATATTTGATGGTCTAGATGATTAGTCTTAGTAAACTATGAGTTTAGTGAAAGTTCATATAAGCATGTAAGTATTCAGTAAGGACTGAATATTGAACGAATTCACAAGGATCTCCAATAGACATTCCATAAAGTTGTCAATGACAAGTCTTCTTAAGTTAAGTAGTATCCGTGGTCCTTTGACTTAAGTATCACGGTGGGCTTGTAAGTGATCCACCATAATTTAGTTTTACGCATATTAGAGATCTTTCATGGTTTGATAGCTGAGTGTCATTAGGTATAGTTCGATACTCATGGAATTTAGTATACATAGATATGAGATTCGTTAACTCACATTGGTAAGTTGTATATCCTGATACTCTAAGATTATATTTCAAAAAGTCTTATAATCATAAGCAGTAAAACTCAGAAAAAAGTTTTCCGCGGAATAAATAATATCGTAAAAGTATTCGAGGATATCATTTATAGATATATGAATCTAGAGATAAGTTCAAGGATGAACAAATAGAGATTTGACGGTGATAATCTATATCTCTGCTCTTCCAGGATATATGTGATAGAATGATTATATGTATATGTTATAACCTCAGCTTGTATGGTCTAATGCGCTGTTTTGTAATATCTGTAATGTGTGTGTGGGGCATCATTCACGGAAGTATAGAAGAGTTCCATATGACAAACCGGGTGTAGATCTAAGGAGTCCTATAATATGAAGTGCACTTATTGTGTACTGGGGCAACAGATTGAATTAAATAGCTCGATCTAAAAAATTTCAACAAATCAGATTTTTTTTTTAGAATCACTTGAGTTGTGCACTTGTCGAAATTTAAGTATTAAATATATTAATTAATTAATTAAAAAAAATTATTAATTAATAAAATGATAACAAATGGCACGAGAGTCGTTTATTATTTAACATTAAAATGGCTTAAACCATCTTATTTGTAAGATAAGTAAAGTTAAATATTTTTTTAAAAATTATTTTAAATAAATAAATAATATAATAATAATAATTATTATTGTTAAATTCAAAGAGAAAACAAGAGGGCATGGGCTAAGGCAATGTGGTGGGGCCATTGGTTGATAAACAAATGAAGCAAATGCATTATAAATGAAATGTGTTTCATTTTGTGCATAGAATTTGGTTCGGCCAATTAGGGGAAAAGAGTGCAAAAAGTGTTTTGTTTTGTTTCGTGTTGAAACTATTATTTATCTTTTTCTTTTACCCTTTGGCCGGCCACTATTAAAGTAAGATAAAGATTATTTAATTATTTAAGAATTGAAAAAAAAAATCTTAACTTTGAAATAAATCAAAATTTTAAAAAGTTTAAATTAGGTTAAGAGTTAATTAAGATCGTATTTAAGAGTTAAATACATTTTATTAGAAATTAAAATTATTATTTTAAAATTTTTTTATTGAATTTTAAAATTATCAACGTGTGTATTTTAAGGTAAACTCTACTTTAAATAAATTTTTAAAAGCATATAAGGTAATTTTTTAATCTTAAATTTAATAGTATAATGAAAATTTAGTTTAAGTATATTTATTGTATTAAAAAAATAAATTTTTAATTCCACTACCTAATTTTTATATATGATATGCATAAAATTATATTATAATAATATATTACACATACATGCACCACAAAAAAAATAGCATACTTTTAAACTTGAAAGTGTGGGTGTGAAATAACTATTGGGTTACCTTAATTTTCATTTATAAGAAAGATATTACTAAATGGATTTATTACAATAAATGTAGTCTAAGTCTCCACAATTGTATACAAAATTATGTGATGAAATTAATGACGTGGAAGGATCAGAAGTTCCTAAGTTATATATATAAAAGGCAAAAGATTGGTAGACGATTTGGTTTATAAATTCTGTTAACTTGGATGAAATAAAAAATTTACTTAAAAGATGCAAACCACTTGGATTCGAGCTTGCGAATTAAAAAGACCACTATTTATTCCTTTTTCTCATATTTAAATTTTAACATATTAATAGTTTTTAAAAAAATGCATCTAATCGGATTAAATTTATTAACTTCAGAAAGGCTATAACTACAATATACCAACTAAGCTAAAGTTCATTTTAAGGCTAAAACTCATTACATTTATTATATTTAATTTTAAAAATATCAATAATTAAAAAAATAATTTTTCAGTTTAATTCTGGTTATATGTATAATTGAACCGGAATCAGATGGAAACGTTCAATTTTCTTAATTACAAAAACTAAACGATATTTTTTTTGAAGTATAGAAACTGAACCTTTCAATTTGAATTGGTTTGGTTTTCGTTTTTTTTCCCACTCTTACTGAAGCCCTCTAAAGCATAACCACTAAAGTCTTTCAAAGACTAATAGAGAGATACAAATTGATAGAGTACCCGGGGACTCAAACCAACCAATAACTAAGGACTCAAACTAACCTAAGACCAAGGGCTCAAACCATCTAAGAACTAACGACTCAAACCATCCTAAGGACTTAAGCCGTCCTCATCTCTGAGGATTATAGAATCTCAAAATTCCTAATATAAATCCTACTTTTACAATTTCGAGAAGAATCATAAACAGAAAAGTAAAAGCATACCCTAATTCTAAAAAGATTCTAAAACTAAGCACAACAACGCCTATAAAAGTAGGCTAAATTATGAAGAAATAGACTCTTTTTTCGGAAGCCTCTTATTCTTTAATGAACTCTTTTATTAAAAAAAAATTAAGAAAAAACTTAAATCTCCATTATTAGAAGCCACATCTGTAATTGTTACGATTCTTTGTAATCTTGCTATAAAAATATTATTCAATAGTTTATTTGAGTGAGCTGGTTACACTCAGTAAAGTGGATATAGGTTTACATTGAACTGAATCACTATAATTTTCTTATCTATTTATAATTACTTTGGTTACTTTCAATTTGAGAGATCTATTTGTTACTCTCAAGTTCAAACAAATTCAACTTGTGGAACTAGAATCTTACAAATTTCAAGATCAACATATAGTATTTTTGTCATGCTCCAGATTCGAAAGGATCTGACACGCAACATGACTTACACGCATACAATGATGTGCACTTATAATTAATATTGCATAACAATTTTAAACTTATTTTAAACCATAAACATACTTGATGGAATATAAATCAAATATATTCATATTTAAAGTAGTGATACATAAGTACTTATCTACAAGGAATAGACCAAATATCTCAAGCTATTAAACATTTAGCAACCTAGGGAATCCAAGAGACAGCAGAAGTCTTGCCAAATCTGTTAAGCTTGCATGTATCTTATTTACTTGAAATCACCATAAATTATAATGAGTATAAAACTCTGTAAGCATACTAATTTTTCATATACCAATATATATATATATATATATATACACACACATACACACACAAAGCATTAGCATGATATGCCATGATGGATCATAATAAAAATTCTTATCAAAATCACACATACACACACGTGCGCGCGCGCACATACACACACGCACACACATACACACACGTGCGCGCGCGCACATACACACACGCACACACATGTACACACCCACACATGCACATATACACGCACACACACACGCACGAACGCAAGCACACATGTACACACACACATACAAAGCATTAGCATGATATGCCATGATGGATCATAATCAAAAATCTTATTAAAATCACAAGTCAAGTAAGCGCTTACACATTCTTTCAAAACATACCCAACTACTAATTAGTAGGACTTTCATATTACATATCATATAGTGAATCAAATGCCACCCGTCAATGACATACTATATGAGAGGAATAGCACAAGTGAGGTTTACATTACACATATATAATGTTCATGCCCAAAGGTAAGAGTTAAACACTCACCCTAATCATTAATGAGTCTTCTCACATGCACCAATATGCCACCACACGAATGTGATGACTCGCTCTTCTTTTAAGTACCCATAGGATCCTCCCTACGTACGGAACACATAATATATATCAATCCCGAAGGAAAGGCCACACATAAAGACTCCACAAATCACATAAGGTGCTTACTAAGTAAATAGTGAGTTCAAGCACCCTTAAAATACAAAACGTATCTCATGGACATTTTTCACTTCAAAAGCTTTCTTTATTAAACACATTTTATTTTAAAAGCTCACTTTTAAAAACACATATATGTCATGTATGTCCATACTCACATTCATAAACAAATCACTTTCACATTTTATATCAAAATATACTTTGACATAACATAAACATATTACAATGCACATTCACAAATTCATGCATAAACAATTACTATGTTTATTGTGATTTCAGTGAAAGTCTAGTATACTTATCTCTCAACACTTTCGAGTATAATGCTTAATTTTTCTTAACCTATCAATGGAGATTAATCATTTCATAAGCCTCACCATTCATGCAAAATACTTTAAATAGCTCTTAAAGTTATACATATTATATTTATCACATCAAATTGGTCTAATGACTTAGTTTCTAAAAACTTGTCATTCTGACCACTTATACTTAACAAAATTTTCTTATACATCTAATGATGTCCAATTACTCTAAAATTAAAATATGTCATTCTTGACTCATATATCCTTATCATATATGGATATTATATCATAATTCGTACACAATATATTTCACAAATACCATCAAATTTAAATTATTATCCTGACAAGATTAAGATATTTACTGGACAACATTCACTCTCCCAATTTTATAAAATCATATACTAACTCAAAAATCATACAAAATACTACATAATTACTCTTGTGACATAACTAAATTCATTATAAATGTTTTACTTCAAAATTCATGCCAAAAGTATTTTAAAACCATTTTATAACATAGATTTAAAAATCTATTGATTAAACAGTACAACGAGCTGATATATTTTAAAAAATCATAACAAATTTACCACATTGATCTAAATGCTTAATTTTAAATATATAATATTAGACATAGAAAAGTATCATATTATAAAAATTAGTAGTTTTTGAAAATCATTTAGTAGATCAAAAGCTATTCATCGCTTGAGCATATTGTTAACACATAAAAATTTTAAAATTTTAGGGTCATTTTTATAAATTCACTAAAATTTAAATTTGAAAAATTTTCAATCGATTCCAAGTCTTAAATGATTCTAAATATGTCTAGTTTCATATTATCAACAACCAAAACCAGAATCAAAGTAAAAAATTTATAAAATTCTCAAATCAAGATACTATCAAGCAGATATTTTACAAATCCTTCATGATTCATCAAGTTATCCATATAATCATCATCAATTCTCAATATATCTCACAAAACCCACATAAAATCCTCAATTTTTCATATTTCTAAAAATAAAAACTTAAAGAAATTAACTTAATTAATACTAATAAATTGAGAAAGAGTTATGGTATACCTCTTAAAGCTTAAATTTTCAATTTCTTCTTCTTCTTCTCTTTCTCTCCCCTCTATTTCTCTCTTTTCTCTCTCTAAAAGGGGTGGCCCAATCAAAAATGAGTGAATTAGGGTTTAAAATATGTATTTTATACTAAGAAGCTAATTTTTAGTATTTATGAATTAACCTCTAAAACTTTCAAAGTATTACAATTTGATCCACAAAAAAGATCTAAAGTCTTACAAATAAACCTAATACTAATAATAGGACCCTAATTCATTAAAAAAAAAAATACTAATAACAATACATAAATTAAGTATTACCTACGTATAAATAAAATACGAATATTACATATACATAAATATTTATTCTTACCGATTATAAATAATTAATTATTATAATTTTTTTTGAAATGATATTTTATATAATATATAAAATATAAAAAGACTAAATATATTTTTATAGAGATATTATCAGCAATACTTCTTAATTTAGAAATAAACACAAGTATTTATCCGTTAGTTAAAAACTCACTTAAAAACTAAAATTTTATTTTGCAAGATGCATTTAATGAGAGATCAATTGTGCAAGATGTCGCAATTGAGGCTCACATGCCTAGTGTGAAGGCCTATGTTGTAATAGAAGAACATAATCCTTAATGCAATTCAACTATTTCTTTTGAAATTTGTATTTCAAATATTTCTGTTGTAATTACGTAAGATTAAGAAGTAGTTTATCACAGCTGTAGGCTTTCCAACTACTTATTGTTATTCCTTTGTTGTTTATATTTCTTGCTTGTTTAATGAGAAAGTGTGAGATCAATTCTAAACTCTATTATGGTATCAGAGTAATTTTAAGAGATAGCCGATCCCACCTTTTTTGGGCACTCATTCCCACTTCTTCTATTTCAACCACCATTCACAACACCCATGAACCTCACAATACTCTCATCAGCATTAATGTTACAGCCCAAACTCCTCTTAAACTTACATCCAGCAACACAACTATATCTCTTGGAAGTTGCAATTCCACACATTGTTTGTTGGCTATAATCTATTAAGGTATATTGATGGAACAAAAACCTATCCATCACCCACCCTCACCCAAAATAACACCACTATCTCTAATCCTGCTCACATCCATTGGACTCGACAGGATCAGCTCATTCTGAATGCAATCATTGGCTCCATTTCTCCAACCATATTCCCTTTCATTGCACATGTCAAAACTTCTCGTGATGCATGGCTCATATTAGTTAATACCTACGCTAAGCTCTCGCAAACGCATCAAACAAGTTAAGAGTCAACTCAAGAACATCCCAAAAGGATCAGAAAGTGTCACTAAATTTTTGCAAACAATAAATGAAAAAGAAAAAGAATTGACACTTCTTGTAGTAGAAATTGATCCCGAGGATCTAACTAAGAAGATACTTGAAGGTTTTTGTGATTACAAAGAGCTGGTCTGTGCTGCCCATGCTAGAGATTCTCCTGTATCCTTTGAAGAACTTCATGAAAAATTACTTAATTTTGAAACATTGTTACTTACAACAAAATCAGAACAATACTATTTTCTTGCGACAGCTAATCCCACCACTTGAAACACTGTAAATTGGTGTCCATCAACCAACACAAACAAACATAGCACACCATGTCGTTCCCCAACCAACAATTCCAATCGATCCACTCAATCCATCAGTAACGGCCTTACTTCAAATCAAAGAACTCGCCCCACTCGATCATACCTTGGCTATTGTCAAATATGCAAGATTCAAGGACATACAGTAAAAAGATGCCCCTCGTATCAGCTAATATTAATTCAATCCACCAATAACTCCAACCCTACTACATCGTGACAACCAAGAGCTCATTATACTGCTAATACATCCAAACAATTCCACTTGACTTTTGGACAGTAGCGCTTCTTATCATGTTACCTCTAAATTAAGCAATCTCTCATTGTGAGAATATTGATTAAAAATCATCGAAATATAATTTGGAGAACAACTCAAGTGCGTAGGATGTATGAGAATTAAAGACGGACACAAAAAGAGGCAAAAAACGAAAAGGGGGGCACTAAGCGCCAACGCCACGACGACCAGGCACCAAAGCGTGAGCGCCGCGGCACCCATGCGAGATCCACATGCGCCACAACGATGAGCGGTAAGTGTCACGGCGCTGGCCGCAAGAAGTATTTCCTGAATTGAGACTTCCTTATTTCGTCTCCCACTTGATTTAGGACTCCCTAATACAACCCCCACACGTTTATGGTAAATCTAGGACGTCCTAAAGCCTATATAAAGGCTGTTAATTGGCTTGTAAATACATCTTTATGATAACCCAATAGATCTTTGTGATCAAGTAAGAAATCTTTGCGGTTCTTTATGAGAGAAAATCCTTAGAGTGCAAGAGAGAGTTTTCTTTGTGATTTTTCTTGTAAAAGGCATACTTTGTGATTGCCTTGTGATTTATAATAAGATAAGAGTATGATCTTAATCGTCATGAACGTAGGCAAGTTGCCGAAGCACGTAATTCTCTGTGTATTCTTCTTCTACCCATTTCTCTCTCTTTATCTCCTTAATTACTTGTTCTGCATATATTGCTTGGGTAATTTTGCTTGTTTGTATGTTTTTGCTTCAACAAACTGATATCAGAGCTTAGTTTTCTAAGCAGACATGACCACATCCAATCTGTGAAAAATAAAGGTTAAGGCATTGTTAGTGAGCCAAAGGCTAGGCTCGGTATTAGAGGACACTGCAGCTCTATCTAGTGATGAAGAGAAGACGCCAGAGTCTTCTAAAGCTGAAGTAGAAAGAAGAGACATTGAAGAAAGAGCTCATAACACAATCGTCCTGTCATTGAACGATGAAGTACTAAGAGAAGTAGTAGGTGAGACGATGGCAATAGGTCTTTGGAAGAAGCTTGACTCACTTTATATGCGAAAATAGTTGGCTAACAGATTGCATATAAAAAATAAGCTATATCAGTTGTCTATGTCAAAGGGGACGCCGATGAAAGATCATATAGACGCCTTCAATAAGATCATCCTTGATTTTAAGTCTATCAATATCAAGATAGAAGATGAAGATAGAGTAATTATCCTGTTGAGTTCACTCCCCAAGAGTTATGAGAGCTTTGTTGATACGTTACTCTACGGCAGAGAGAGTTTAACGATGAACGATGTAAAATTATCATTAAACTCAAAATTATTAGGGAAGCAGATCAAGGGCAATGCAGAAAGTTTATCTGTAAGAGTAAAGCCCTCAGATAGAGATAGAAGGAAAAAGGGCTCAAGATCAAAGTCTAGGACTCCTAGAAAGTGCTATTGCTACAAGAAAGAATGGCACTCCATAAAAGACTGTCCTGAGAAGAGAGCACAAGACAAGAAGAAAGCGGATGCTGTGTTTGCCTATAATGATAGCTATGACAGTGCAGAGACACTTGTCACTACCGATGGCAAGAACACTGAACAATGGCTTCTTGATTCTGGTTGTACTTTTCATATGTGCCCGCACAAGTCTTGGTTTACAAATTTCCATCCCATTAGTGATGGTAAGGTCTTAATGGATAATGACATTGCATGTCAGATGATGGAAATTGGTAGTGTTAAGCTTAGGCTGCATGATGGGGGAGTGAGAGAGTTGACAGATATTAGGTATGTTCCTAACTTGAAGAGAAACTTGATCTCTCTAGGGACTCTAGACCAAAATGGGTGTTCTATTAAGATCGACGGAGGGATTTTAAGATTTTTGAAGGGTTCCATAGTGAAGATGAGAGGTGAGAAGTGCAAATACATTTATGTGCTTAAGGGTGAAGTCGTGAGTGGTTCTGCATTATTCTCTGTAGATGATGAGAGTATGCAAACTAAGTTATGGCATCTTAAACTGGCACACTTAAGCGAGAGAAACCTGAAGAAGTTATTTAGTCAAAAGGCGTTTGGTGAGGAAACGTTCTAGCCTTTGAAGTTTTGTGAGCATTGTGTGCTTGAAAAAGCACATAAGGTGATGTTTAGTAACGACAAGTACAAGAAAAAAGGGACTCTTGACTACATACACTCGAATCTTTGGGGACCAGCTCAGACAACTACTTGTGATGGTGCCAGGTATTTTTTCAGTTTAATTGATGACTATTCAAGGAAGCTGTGGGTTTATGTATTGAAGAGTAATGATTAAGCGTTTGATGTAGTCAAGACTTGGAAGGCTCTTGTTGAGAATCAGACTGGCAAAAAGGTAAAGAGGTTGAGAATAGACAACGACCTCGAATTTTGCAATAGAGAGTTTGATGAATTTTGTCCCAAGCATGGGATTGCGAGGCATAGAACGGTAAGATCAACACCACAGTAGAATGGCATAGCTGAGAGGATGAATAGGACCCTACTTGAAAGTGTTAGATATATGCTTACTAATGCAAAGATGTCCAAGGCATTTTGGGGAGAAGCTGTAGTGACTGCAGCTTATTTGATTAATAGAAGTCTCTCATCAGTAATTGACTTCAAGACGCAAGAAGATAAATGGTCTGGCAATCCTCCAAAGTATGACCACCTCAGAATATTTGGCTGCCCTACTTTTGTACATGTTAAGAAGGAAAAATTAAAACCTAGACCTATCAAATGGGTATTCATAGGATATCCCGAATGTGTGAAATGATACAAGGTGTGGTGTAAGGACTTGACACCACTAAAGAGTATCATAAGCCGTGACGTGACGTTCGACGAGATGACAATGCTGAAAACCTCCCAAGAAGATGAGAAATGAGAATCTGTATCCAAGGAAGATTCAGCACCTGAGTCAATAGAAGTTGAAGTGGAACTTGAGAATAGACCACGGTTTGCCCCCAGATCAGCACTTTAACGAGGGGATCTTTGAAGAAGAACCAAGAACACTGGCGAGTTCCTCAAAGTCCACCCAAATGATGACTATGAATCTTGAGATGGAAGTTAAAGAGTACCAGCTAGCCAGAGACAGGCTAAGGAGAACGATTAACCCGCCAGTCAAGTATGCACAAGCAGATATAGTTGTTCATGCTTTTAATTCTGCTTACACTCTTGAGTATGATGAGCCTAGGACATATGGTGAGGCTATGAAGAGTGAAAACAAGAAAGAATGGCAGCAGACCATGGAAGAAGAGATTAGTTCCCTTAGGAAGAACAATACTTGGAAGTTGGTAGAGAGACCTCAAAAGAAACTAGTCGGGTGCAAGTGGGTGTATAAGGTGAAGGAGGGGATACCGGGGTAGAGCCTATAAGATTCAAGGCTAGGTTAGTTGCACAAGGTTTTACTCAGAGAGAAGGAGTTGATTATTAAGAGATATTCTCTTCAGTCGTCAAGCACACATCTATTAGGATTTTGTTAGCCATGTGTGCAAACCTTGATTTACATCTAGAGCAGATGGATGTAAAGACAACTTTTCTACATTGAGAATTTGAAAAGACGATATACATGGCACAGCCGTAAGGGTTCGAAGAGCTCGAAAAAGAAGATCATGCTTGCTTGCTAAAGAAGTCATTATACGGGTTAAAGCAATCACCTAGACAGTGGTGTAGGAGATTTGATGAGTTTATGATGGCTTGTGGCTTTAGTAGGAGCAAGTATGACAGATGCGTGTACTTCAAGAATATAAGTTATGGGATGATGTATTTGCTTCTATACGTTGATGATATATTGATCGCATGTAAGAACATGGAAGAAATACAGAAGCTCAAGAAGCAGTTAAGTGGCGCGTTTGAGATGAAGGATTTGGGAGCAGCAAAGAGAATTTTGGGTATGGATATTGTGAGGGACAGAAAAGATGTTATCTTCTTGTCCCAACAGTGATATATATTCAAACTTTTAGAGAAGTTTGGTATGTCCAACGCAAAGGTTGTCTCTACTTCTTTGGCCATGCATTTTAAACTTTCAGCAGCACAGTCGCCAACATCCGAAGAGGAGAAACTGCATATGAGTAAAGTATCGTATGCAAGCGTTGTAGGGATCATCATGTATGTAATGGTTTGCACAAGATCAGACATAGCACAGGCTGTGAGTGTGGTGAGTAGATACATGGCAAATTCAGGAAAGGATCACTGACTTGCAGTGAAGTGGATTCTAAGATATCTCAAAGGAACATCAAATCATGGGTTGATGTATAAAAGGGATGTGGACAACAGTGAAATGGTAAGAGGGTATGTAGACTTAGATTATGCAAGTGATTTAGACAAAAGAAAATTTTTGACAGGCTACGTATTCACAGTGTTTGGGTGTAGTGTATGTTGGAGATCAATTCTACAACATGTGATTGCACTATCTACCACAGAGGCGAAGTACATAGCTGTTGGTAAAGCTATAAAAGAGGCTGTGTGGTTGAAATGTATATGCACGGAGGTATTGGCTAGTGAAGATGTGAACACCGGTGTGATAGCCAGAGTGCCATACACCTAAGCAAACATCAAGTGTTCCACGAGAGGTCGAAACACATTGATGTGAGACTCCATTATATTAGAGAGATTGTCCAAAGTGGTGAAGTTAGTCTAACGAAGATAGCGTCGTCTAAAAACCCTGCTGATATATTAACTAAGTCACTGCCTTCAGTTAAGTTTGTCCTATGCAAGGACTTATCTGGAGTCAGTACTTTGTGAGGGTGACCGAAGATGCAAAAATGGAAAATCGAGTTACTTTGTAGATGATTTTGAATCAATGAGAAAATTTGTGAGAATATTGATTGAAAATCATCGAGATATGATTTGGAGAGCAATCCAAGTGCGTAGGGTGCGTGAGGAATGAAGACAGACGTGAAAGAAGGCAAAAAACGAAGAAGGGCGCACCAAGCCCCAGCGTGGCGGTGACCAGGCACCGACGCCCAATCCAGAGCGTGAGCGCCGCGGCGCCCATGCGAGATTTACCAAGGCCGCGGCAGTGAGCAGTGAATGCCGCGGCGCTAGGCGAGAGAAGTATTTCCCGAATTGAGACTTCTTTATTTCGTGCTTCAGGATTCTCTAATACGACTCTCACACGTTTAGGGTAAACTTAGAACGTTCTAAAACTTATATAAAGGTTATCAATTGGATTGTAAACACATATTTGTGGTAACCCAATAGATCTTTGTGATCAAGTAAAAAACTTTTGTAAGAGAAAATTCTTAGAGTGCAAGAGAGAGTTTTTTTGTGATTTTTCTTGTAAAATGCATACTTTGTGAGTGCCTTGTAATTCATAATAAGAGAAGAGTGTGATCTTGATCCCCTGTAGACGTAGGCAAGTTGTCGAACTACGTAATTCTTTATGTGTTCTTCTTTTGTCCTTTCTCTTTCTTTATTTTCTTAATTACATCTTCTGCATATATTACTGAGATGATTTTACTTAATTGTATAATTCCGCTTCAACACATTTCATGCTCCATTCAATGACTTCAATGATGTTATGATTGGAGATGGCTCCGGTCTCCCCATTACACACGCCGATTCCACCTCTCTCAAAACTAACCAAAACACTTTTCTTTTGAATAATGTTGTGTGTTCCTAGCATGCAAAATAACTTAATCTATATATCCCCATTCTGCTTTTCAAATAAAGGTTCAATAGAATTCTTACCATTTTCTCTTCTTGTGAAGGAGCTTCGCAAGTCAGTAACACTCCGGAGGGGCCAAACGATATATGGAGTGTATAAGTGGCCAGTACCTGCACATTGCTTGCCTTTGCCACCATAAAGACCTCTTCAACTGTGGCATCATAGATTAGGACATCTAGCCTTTCCTATTCTCAAGCATATTATTTCCAGGAACCAACTTGCTGTATTTACGAATTTGTCATCTAATTTTCATGTAATGCATGTCTTTCTAATAAAAAGCCACAAATTATCTGTTTCCATATCAACTCTTGTCTCTTCTCAACCTCTCGCAATTATCCTTTCATATGTGTAGACCTCACCAATTATTTCACATGATGGTTTTAAATACTATGTCATATTTATTTATCACTTCACAAAATACATATGATTTTATCCTATCAAACATAAATTTGAAGTGAGACTTTTTTATTAAATTTAAAGCCATTGTTGAAAAGTACTTTGACAAACCCATCAAAACTCTTATACTCCGTTAATGCAGGTGAATACATTTCTCTTGTAAAATTTCTTTCCACAAATGGCATATCTCACCTTGCTACACTACTACACGCACCTGAACACAATGAATTTTTTTTTTAGAGGAGACATCTTCATATAGTTGAAAGTGGCTTAAATTTACTTTCTCATGCCTTTGCCACAGCAGTATACCTCATAAATCGCATGCCTACACCTACAACATTACATTTGTCCTCCCCATATGAAAGCATCTTCGGAACTCCTCCTAATTACTCCAAACTAAAATTTTTTGGATGTCTATGTTACCCCTAGCATAGACCTTATGCATCCCACAAGCTAAATACTCATTCCAAACCATGTATTTTCATTATATTCATTAACTCAAAGTGCATTTATTGTCTAGATCCTTCAACCTATAAAATATATGTATCTTGGCATGTAAAATTCATTGAGTCTATGTTTCTTTTCACTTCTTTCTCCAATACGTCCCCTCGTCCTCAACCAAATACAATAACCATCTGGATACCACAATCACTTCGAATCTCCACGCTGTCCTTAGTACAACCACTCAATACTTCATTTGAAGTGGAAGTTCGTTAACAACCCTCTAGTGAAGTTTCATACCATGAACCTCATTCTCACACAAATTTCCAACAAACCATACCACTAGATGATCCCCCGTAACACTTTCCCAACCGACTCACCAAATGACTACTAGAGCCAAAAACAACATTTACAAGCCTCTTAAAAAATGAACCTTCTTACCCGACTTCCAAAATCTGATGATTTTAAGCCAACCACAGCAACCTAAGCACTCAAAGATCTTAAATGGCATTGAGCTATGTCTGAAGAGTTTGATCCTTTAGTTAGCAATGAAACTTAAAAGCTGGTTCCACCTAATGAAAGTCAGAATCTTGTTGGCTATAAATGGATTTTTAGAACTAAAAATTGAAGTCTGATGGCTCTGTTGACAGGTTTAAAGCTCGCTTGGTTGCAAAGGGCTTTCATCAACGTCCTGCAGTAGACTACTATGACACCTTCAGCCTGGTTGTAAAGCCAACTACAGTGCGTATTATTCTTAGCATAACTATTACTAGTGCCTGGTCATTGCGGCAACTTGACGTTAACAATACATTCCTTCAAGGTCATCTATCCGAAACTGTCTACATGTCTTAACCACAAGGTTTTGCTGATCAAGATCATCCAACCCATGTCTGAAAACTGAAGAAAGATATCTATGGTCTTAAACAAGCCCCTCGGGCATGGTATCATGAACTTTGAACCTTTCTTCTTCATTCAGGCTTTAAAAATTCACATGCAGATGACTCTTAGTTTATTTTTAATCGTGGTGGTTACATTATATATCTTTTAGTCTATGTTGATGACTTAATAATCACTGGCAATAATCTTACCCACATCAATCATTTTGTGGTTGTTCTTGCCAAACGGTTTTCTCTTAAAGATCTTTGGTTACTGACTTATTTTCTGGGTGTAGGGGTTGTTCACAACTAATCTGGTCTCCTATTATCTCAAAGGCACTGCATTATGAATCTTCTAGCTAAAACACACATGCTCGCAGCCAAGTCTGTTCCAACTCCATTACCAACTAATCCACCTCTAAAATTGAATTTCGGGTCCTGCTTATCTAATCCAACTGAATATCTAACTGTAGTAGGCAGCCTTCAATATCTCTTACTCACATGGCCTGATATTGCGTTTGCTGTAAACAAACTCTCCCAGTTTACGCATTATCTGACAATCGATCATTGGACTTTTGTGAAAAGATTTGCGATATTTGGCTAGAACAGTTGCTGATGGTTTGCAAATTTCTCGTCCTTCCCCACTCACTTTACATGCCTTTTCTGATGTTGATTGTGCTGAGAACAAAGATGATTTCTCTTCCACAGGTGCCTATGTTGTTTATCTTGGTAAGAATCATTTATCCCGGAGTTCCAAGGAATAATGAACTATAGCAAGGTCCTCCACTGAAGCTGAGTACCACTCAGTTGCAAATACAGTTGCTGAACTTAATTGGATTTGCTATCTATTATCTAATCTTGGTGTTCGTTTATCAAGTTGTCTAGTGATTTATTGTGATAACGTCCAGGCTACTCAATTATGTTCAAACCCAATATTTCATTCTCAAATTATGCATGTCGTTGTTGGTTTTCATTTCATTCATAATTAGGTTTAACAAGGTTCTTTTCAGGTTCCTCGTGTGCTTCGTAGATCAAATTGTTGATACTTTAACTAAACCTTTTCTTCGTGCACGTTTTTTGCAACTTAAATTTAAGATTGGACTTCTTGAGGGGGCATAACAGAGGAATGTAATTCAAATATTTCTTTTGAATTTTGTATTTTAAAAATATTTCCATTGCAATTACGCAGGATTAGTAAGTAGTTTACCACAGTTGTAGGCCTTCTAACAACTTCTTGTTTCCTTTGTTGTATTTATTTCTTGCTTATTTAATAAGAAAGTGTTAGATCAATTCTAAACTGTGTTACGATGGCCACAGGCTATTGGCTGCTACTATGGCTTTGTGCGACAATGTTTTTGGTCTGATTTTTTTTCTCTTCTTTTCTTTTAAAATATAAAAATTTATTGAGGTTTGAAGATGATTTTTAACTAGATCTAATTCTTGATTCGTAGACAACTCAACCAATGGCCTTTTTGCTTTTTTGGTCTTCTATTCGATTTATACTCGATGCTAATTTTTTTATTGAAGTCTGAATATGATTTTACTGACGATTTATTTTGGGTGCGTTGGTGGAGATCGGTGAATGATTTGGGTAATTAATTTTATGGGTTTTTGGTTTAAGGGTTAAATTTTCTGTTTTGTGTTTTAATTTTGAAGGTTGTGTAATAACTTCCTTCCATTGTATAAAAAATCATGATTTAGGTTATTCAATTAACCTTTATTTCTCTAATGTTGTTATTTGTCGTTGTAATTTTTATTTTTTTTATCAGATGGAAGAAGTGTTTGAGAGAGAAAAGAACAAAAAAGAAAAAGAGCAAAAAAAAATTATAAATTTTGGAAAACGTGAAGATTAAGGTAATGGTTATTTTAATTTAATTTCATGTTAAGTTTAAGTTATAATAGTCATATTCATACCTAAAAAGTAATAATTTTTATTATTAGAGTAAAATAATCATAAATAAGATAATTTTGATATTTTTAAAGTAATTATTAATGTTAATTTTAATAGAAAAATTGCTAATGATTTGGTAATGACCTTTTTTATAAGAAAAAAGAAATTAATAATGCTGCATGTTTCTAGTACTTACGGATATTTAACGTTACGTCAAGGATATTGTTAATAATATCTATATTTTATATTTTACATTAGATTATATTACAAAAGTATATTAGACTTATTGTAAAAACTATAATAATAGGTTGGTATAATTTCAGTATAACATTATAATATTATTTTTTAAAATTATTTAATGATATAAATCATATACTTACAGTGGTGTTCTTGTTTATGGTGGTTCTAGGATATTATAATGTGGCAAATTCTCATTAGTTGTGATTTTTCACTTACATGGTAGGTTGTATAATGATATGTTCAGGTCTCAAACAATGAATCTTAATTTCTTTGTCCTATTAAGTTTAGAAGTATGGTTCGTCAAGTTTTTGAAGAGTTCTTAAAATTTAAAAAATTTAGTGTTAAAAATTTATTGTGATTATCTCGAGTGAAGAAATTTTTTGTAAATAAACCCGATCTTTGATTGTAAGAGTTGATAGTCGAATTTGTATAATAAATAATATAAAAAAATATATAAGTTAAGAGTGAAATGGGATTATTTGTTGACAATAGATTGGTGAAGGTGACTTTGTGGGAGACAAGTTTAGAGTTATAAATTGTATGAACCTAAGTTTTAAAGGTCGGAAGGAATCCGCCTATTGAACCTCATATTTACAAGATACCATTGTGTTTGTGTGGATAATATGCTTTAGAATAGACACAAAGTTGTTCAAATTAATGTTCCAAAATATGGTGCATGTTTTAATGTTTTAAGGCTATAAACTACAATGAATGTTAATAGGTGATCACCTTTTTATGTGTAAAAAGACTTTTTATATAGTTAAAATTTTATGCTAGACTTTTTATTTGGCTCCTTATTTATTTAATGAGCTTAGTTCATTAAAAAATAAAAATGAATTTAATAAGTAAAAAGCGGAAAAGATATCGATTTATTCTGAACAAAAGACTATTAATTATTTCAATTATAAATAAAATAATAAAATTACCAATTCTAATTTTATAAGAGACTATTAATTATTATAATTATAAATAAAATAAAAAAATTACTAATTCTAATTTTATAAAGATTAAAATGGTCAAATAAAATCTTATTGAGCTTGAGTTTTTTCATTAGCTTTAATGACATAGAGTTATTTTATTTTAGACTAAGTACCCTCAAATGAGCTTTAGCTTATGGTCCACATGTTTAAGTATTAGTTTATTTTTATATCTATCAAACCACGACTCATATATTAAGATTAGTAAAGTAGCTTAAGTCACATGTCTCACATTATTAAGTGGGTTTGGTTTTGACAAAAATCAGATCGACTTGACTTGTGCCCACCAACTCAAACTTAAATGGTTGACTTGATCATTCTTAGTGAGAATTTATGTGGTGGCCTTGTTGAGAGCTTACGAGACTGGCCTTGATCTTCAATTTTCAAAAGGTTTTAGTAGAAATGCCTTATGAACTCGAAGGCATTCTTTTGTGGACTAAAATTTTAAGTGCTTGTGTGATAAGTCTTTTAATAGACTACAATAGGTCTTTTCGAAGATTATGGTGGATTTTTTGAAAGATTGAGTTTGGGATAAAATTCAAGATAACGATAAAAAATACTATTTCACATTTATATCGAGTGAAAGGAATTTTTGTAGATAAACCCGATCTTTGATTGTAAGAGGTGGCAGTCAAATTTGTACAATAAATAATAAAATAAAATATAAGTTAAGAGTGAAATGAGATTGTTTGTTGACAATAAATTGATGGAGGTGGCTTCGTATGAAACAAGTCTAGAGTTATAAGTTATATGAACCTTAGTTCTGAAGATAGGAAGGAACCTCATATTTACAAGATACTATTGTGTTTGTGTGGATAATATGTTTTAGAATAGACACAAAGTTGTTCAAATTAATGTTCTCAAATATGGTGCATGTTTTAATGTTTTAAGGCTATAAACTACGATGAACGTTAATAGGTAATCACCTTTTTACGTGTCAAAAGACTTTTTATATAGTTAAAATATTAATCTAAACTTTTTATTTGGCTCCTTATTTATTTAATGAGCTTTAGTCTATTAGAAGATAAAAATGAATTTAATAAATAAAAAACGAAAAAGATATCAATTTATTCTAAACAAAAGACTATTAATTAATTTAATTATAAATAAAATAATAAAATTACCAATTCCAATTTTATAAGAGACTATTAATTAATTTAATTATAAATAAAATAATAAAATTACCAATTTCAATTTTATAAGGATTAAAAGGGTCAAATAAAATCTTATTGAACTTGAGTTTTTTCATTAACTTTAATGATATAGAGTTATTTTATTTTAAATTAAGTATAATGAGCTTTAACTTATAGGTCCATATATTTTAAGCATCAATATATTTTTATACCTATCAAACCACGACCCCACATATTAAAATTAGTAAAGTAGTTTAAGTCACATGTTTCACATTGTTAAATATATTTAAGTATGCGTGTGCGTTTAGACTTAAACCTTTGTTAAAGTTTTACAATAACCTCAATAATAAATAACTTGCAATGCATCTTTTTTTTAAATTCAAATTCCTCTTTTATTATTAAAAAAATATATAAAACATAAATTATACTTAAAAGAATATAATAGTATAGGTAATGATAAATTGAATTAATAAATTTTCTATCTAAGTTGGCGAAATAATATTTAAATGGTATAATAGTATTCTAAATGAAATGGATTATATTTTGGTTTAAAATTAACTTTAATTCAGTTAGTAATATAGAGTTGCTCTTGATTTCATAGATTAGACTTTTTAGTGGGATTTTTTAATTACTGGTATTTTCAAATTGAAATATTATGAAATGAACTCTCTCTCTCTTTATATATATATATATATATATATATATATATTAGTTTAAAAACCAATTAGTTGAACAGAACTGATATGTTTCTTGACTTCGACTCTTTATTTGTGTTAATTTTTTTTCTAAATTAATGTAAAAATCAAATTAGAAAATTCATAAGAAAAAACAAAAAAAAAAACGCTGGTAGGTATGGTTTTGACAAAAATCAGACTAATTTAACTTGTGCCCACCAACTCAAACTTAAATGGTCGATTTTAGTGAGAACTTATATAATCATCCTCAGTGAAAATTTATGTGGTGGCCTCATTGAGAGTTTACGAGACTGGCCTCGATCTTCGATTCTCAAGAGATTTTAGTTGAAGGGCTTTATAAATTCAAGTGCATTCTTTTGTGAGCTAAAACTTTAGGTGCTCGTGTGATAAGTCTTTTAACAGACTGCAATAGGTCTTTTGGGAGGATTGAGTTTAGGACAAAATTCAAGATAATAATATATAAAAAATACTATTTCACGTTTATTAATTATGTATATTCACATAATATTATTAGTATTCATATATATATTTACAAATATATTATTAAAATATTGTTGTTTTTTTAATTGTAATTCTGTTTTTTTAAATTTTTTAATAATTTTTTTTATTTGATATGTTTTAATAAATTTTTTTCGTTTGACGAAATTTACGATAAATAAAAATAATTGGGAAAGGAGATCGAGAACAACCACCCATGCAACATTCACTGTGGCAATGACGACCGCGAGTCAAGAGGCGCTGCGTTATCTCCATAAGATAAGATCGTTTCCAGCAAATTTAAGAGATGTTACGTGGCACCTCAAGTCGCCACCGTTTGACACGGGCTTGTTGTGGTGCCGCCGTGCTGAACGTCGCGCGTTCGGCTGCTTCCAGTTTCCATTTACGATTCTGATGCTATCATCGCTTAAATCTGAACATTTTGAATATGATAGTGGTGTCAATATCCCTCTTCGCTCAACTTCGTCGTCCCCAGTAACCAGCTGGCAGACTTTGGTTGGCAAAGTGGAACCACTAATATCAACATTTGAAAAAGAAAAAAAGAAACGCCAACAAAGCTCCCCCATGAAATGCACTTTCATTTTGATGATTCCAGGAAAATGAGGATAAGCGTTAAAAGCTAGACGTGGGAATTTTATCATCTTTTTAAGCTTTAATGCAATCCTAATAATGATGTTTTCTTGGAAATAATTAATGGAGCTTAATCATGAGTAGCCTGTAAACTTGGGTCTACAGCGTGTTAATCGTGGCAGAAAAAAATGGCAAGCAACATCATCATACGCTCAGAAACTACACTCTTCCATTAAACCTTACAGAATTTACCAAACAAGAAAAGAAAATTAAATGAAAATTTAATGGCCCATATCATAATGAGTGTTATTGTTTCCTTAGAACACAAGCGTCAGAAAAGCCAAGGAGTTTGGTGGTTGTTATGATTATATTTTATGTTCTATTTTTAATGCCCTGGAATTGTCATCTACACACTTCTCTCTCCATCCCTTTTTTTTTTTAAGTGTGCATTTGGTTGAATTTTTTTTATGATTAAAAGAATTTTTTTAACAATTTAAAAGTTTTTAGTTTTTATTTATTTATTATAATTTTAGATCAATTCTAATCTTAAAAAAGGATATCATCTCTTTAAGAAAACTTAATTAATTAAGTAATTATATTCCTAAAATTATAAAATTAATTAAGAAATAATCATATCCCTAAAATGATAGAATTAATCATAAAATTAATTCAATCAAATAAAATTGACTTCCTAAAAGAGCTCTACTACAAGACCTATAAAAAGAAGACTCTACTACCATATCTCTTTTCTTTATCATTTTTACTTCGATTTTTTTGGAGATGTCAACTAACTTAACCATTGAAAGGTTTTTCACATCGGCTAAACTTAACCAATTTCTATTTTGTAGCGCATAGCTCCATGGATCCACATGAAGAACAATAATGACTTGTCCTAATTCTTAAAGAATACAAATTTAACTCGTGAACTTAAGATCTCTCAAGTTTTTGGATTAACAATGACATTTAGTTGTAATTAGATAAGAGCTTTTAAAAATTAAAAAAGTTATTTTACCTCTACTTATAAAAACTTAAAATTTGGACATTTAGGAATAGAGCTTTTTCAAAAAAAAATTGTATATTAACTTGTATACACTAATAATATTTTCTTAATTTAATAGCATACCCTTAATAAAAATAAACTATATTCAATTACTATGTTCTTAATGTGTTGTTGAAAGCCACAAAATCTCCACATCTTTGTAATTATTGTATCTCTATAAGATTTTACATTTTTTTTAATAGGCACATAGTAATTTATTTTAAATTTTTATACCAAACATAATAATTTATTTAATTCATTGATTGCTATGTATTAATTTGACTTGAATTCTTGTAAATTTATATTTATTGATGTTTAGAGTCTAATTATTTTGATCATTATTTTACAATAATTGTAAAACTAAATTTTAACACGAATTACTTTTTGTGTTGTCTATAAAAATACGTTAGTAAATTTAAAAAATTAAATTATTTTGAATTTGAATGTAAGCTTTATTAATTGTCTTTTTTAGTAAATTAATAATAAAAAATAGGTTTAACAATGTGTAATCAAATGATCTATTATTTCAAAAGAACTTTTTTAATTGATAATCAAATTAATGACTTTTTTAAAAAAAAATTACTTCTAAAAGTTCTACTTATTTAAAAGTTTTATTTTGAAATTTTTTATTTAAAAAGTCTAATCAAACATGCCTTGAGCAAAATTATATATATAGGTAGGTTCTGCACTAGAGTCACTCCAATTATTTGTTATTCTTATGGAAAAAAAAATTATAACGTCTAAAAGAAAATGTAAAGGGCTCCATTACAAAACCCCTTCATGGTACCATGGCTTCTCTCTTTGGTGGATTAGGCTAATTTCTTCCTGCTGCTGCTTCTGTTTATTTAGCCGTAAAACATGTTTCCATAATTACCAGCACTGAAACCACACCAAGCTACTTTTACCTGAAAGTTTGTGGTGAAAAACTAAAAGCAAAAGTGCTTGTGAAAATTGTGTATTTACAATGTTTCTCTTGCAGCGCGAGACAGCGAGAGCTTTTAACAATTACTTAGTGGTGAACAGCTAAAAGCAAAAGTGCTTTGTGAAAGTTGTGTCAATATTGATAGCTTCTCTCGTAACAATGGCTTACAACAATGACTGCAAATGGTGAATAAAAATAATACGATCAAGTTAGCATATTGTTTGGTGGGCAGTTTCGCGGTAACTAAAGGCTTCCGAATCAAACAAACATTTCTTTGACCGAATCCACCATTTTTGAATCATCATTTCTTTTTAAGTGTTTGGTCAATGGGATAAATTAAACTTAAATTGAATAACTACAGCAGAGAGAATCCTATGCAAAAAAGGTCGAATGTTTCTTTGATGTAACGCAGCAATGTCACTTTCACCAGGGCCAAAAAGATCAACCAAAAAATTCTTCCAGGCTAGTAACCGGAAATTACAAATTTAAGCATCGGATTCATGTATATATGGTTATTCTGGCACATGATTTGTCTGCACATTACAAGGCTTGTACCTGGTAAACTATAACTAAAATTTGAACATAATTAACTAACTCATAAAGTAATAATACTTGGTCAAAGAAGAATTTTTAGTAGAATCAATTAGCTGAACTACTCACATAACTTTTTAATAGAAACTCTTTTTCCTTTTTTTATAGTCTAACTGACACTCATAACACATTTAACACAATAAACACCTCCTTGAATCTGCTAAATTAATTTCTAATTTGAAAACTTGAATGCCCATTTAAAGAAGAGACACAAAGAGATATAGAGATTGGATACAATAATATTGTTATTCCTCATAATCACTGAAATTAAACAAATAAAGAGCAAAATTAGACAACAGTTTCCTTTTATCTCTAACCCGAGCATTCAAATATACAGAGACAACCCATCTTCTTCCCCACTGCACCTCCTCTCTTGCTTTCAACCCATTAGACGACCCCCGTCATAAAGAAAAAAGACATTAAAAAACCACAAACTAATCACTTAAATATAAATAAAAGCAAAAAAAAATTATAAAAGATCAAAGTTTTCGATCGACAACATCTACACTAGTAGTACAAGATAACAACCTGTGAAAGATCCTGAGCAATGCAGCGCATGAGAATTTCCTCAAACACTTCCTTTTACGTCGATGATGATCTTTTTCCTTTTTCTTATTCCTCTTCCCATTTTTATTATTATTATCATCACACTTCTTCTTGTCTTTGCCTCTCCCAAAACACATTGCAGTTTTTTCATTTACATTATCTTCTTCTCTTGAGAACGTGTAGCTCCTGAGATACATTTGCCTGCATGAGATGCTATCAACAACCCTCGGGTGGCCATGCACATGAATTCCGCTTGATCTCGTCGTCACCGATCTCACGAACTCGGCGTCCGATTCCGGCCACTTGTAGAGGTTCACGTACGTTGCCCGCACCGGCACACGTGGGTCACGTGCGTCGTTTACACAGTTTGATATGCAAACTGAGGTCATTTTTGTTCTGGGTTCTTGCCTTTTTTTCTTTTTTTATTGGGGATGGGGGAGAGATGATCAGATTTCTGAAATGGGTAATGGGGTTTTAAAATGGTAACGAGGCTTAGATTGGAAGAAAAGATACGTGGAGATGGAGAAAAAGTAAGAGAGAGTGAGAATGTAAATCGGATTTAGTGGGATTTTATTAATGTCAATAATTTTGCATAATTATTAGCAATGAATGTTTTTTTTTTTTCGTTTAATAACATATGGTATGTATGAAAATATGTGCTGTTAGGCAACGAATGGATGGAGTAGATAGGCTAGTGGAAACCTAATTTTATTGACTGAAATACCCATGGAAAAAGTGGATTATGGGTATGAATTTTAAAATTATATGGGATAAAAAATGTAATTTATTCTGAATGCAAAATTCATGACTTTGACCTTCTGTTGATTTTTTTTTCCTCCCTTCTGTTGAATAACTTACAAAAGTAAAACGCTATTCAAACTTTTCATCCTTCCTTTATTTATTTCAAAGAAGAGCTATTCAAATTTGAGGGTGTATACATATATTTACTTGCGATAAAAATTTAGTTTTTAGTCATAGTCAACACCTTTTTTAATAGGCTTCCATATATAAAAACACGAATTGTATTGCTCTCTAATTTTTGTTTAAATTTGAATGGGATTTACCGTTATAAATAGGCGGACAAAGTTAATAGATTCATGTTTTGATTTTTTTTTTTTTAAATATAAATTGACCCAAAAATTTTGTTTTCTAAATTAACGAGCTTTAGATTAATTTGTTAGAAAAATATAACTAGGCATTAGTTTCTTGGTAGTACTAGAATGGGCTATTTTGTGCCCTCTTGCAATTGAAAACATACAAGGTTAAGTCTCGCTAGCGATGATTGTGACAAAGGCACTTTAATACTTAAATTAGCGACTTGAAAGAATGAGATAATTCAAAATTATTTTTTATAAGAAATTTATCATTATTTTCGCCCATTATAACTTTACATTTTTATAATTGGTCAGTTGTGTCGCACACTGAGATATTTTGGCAAGAGATCATGACTTTATTTTTATCGTGATTTATGATAAACTTGAGGTCGACAAGATTGATTATCTATTCTGAAATCTCTAAAAAAATTTGTATGAAAGATAATTAACGAAAATTTCTTGAATCATAAGATTCAAAATTAATATAATTGACTCTCATCTTAAAATTTCCGATGCTTTTTTTGTTGAGTAATGATTAATAAAGATCCCTTAATCACAAAGTTTAAGATTTGATGTCTTTTAAACTCCTCATGGTTCAATATATTTGGGTGAGTACGAATGGCCTCCTTGAAATTTAATACTAAATTTTGAGTAGGTCCTTATTTGTCAAACATGTAAGTGAACTTTTTTTCCCTTCTAATTCATATTCAATCAATCTAAACTAAAGTGTCGAGCTTCAGCCCATTTAATCTAGACCTTTGGAAGGAGAGCATAAATAAAACCTTTTCAAGTGGGTGTGAATGACCTCTTGCAAACCAATTTATCAATTGAATTAACTAGTATCCACATTTTAATAATTATTATATATTGTATTTTGAGCGAAAATTTAAATAAAATCATATAACAAGATTGTTCTATATTCTACACATATATAATTACACCTGGCAAATTCATGATGAATCAACCTAATATAGTGATGAGTCGGATTCTTTACAAAATTAAAAAATGTTAAAGATAAATTTGTAAAAGTTAGGTAATGGTCCAATAAATAGAAAGCTTCCGCATATTTCGATAGGAAGTATTCTTACATTCATAACACATATGTACCAATAAAATAATTAATTGTTTTTGAATGGATTAAATAAAATTAATGCCCTACGGACAGAACGGAACAGAATCTAGGGCTGTTTAAAATCGATCCAGGTTGATTTCCTTATTATCAATTAACCCGAAAACTCTTGTTGTTGTCCAAATTACATCCCAGTCCCCACCATCATACAGTGGGGCCCTTTAAATTTCCACAATTCTCTTATGGGGCCCTTAGTTTTATGTATCCATACCATCCAATCCCTTCAATTTTTTTGCATACATAATAAAATGATCTGCTGGTTTTAGTTATGTATGGGCCATCTCAGACTCAGCTATACATCTTAAGCATGATTATAATCATTTCTTTCTCTGCATGTGCATTCATTCTAGTTTGTTGAGAGCCTAAGACCTCAACTTCATCCATAATAACAAACTTATCATTAAATTTTAAGAAAAAAAATATCATAATCCATACCAGCAAACAAGTTTGGAATATTATCCAAGTCACATAAGTCGCATACTAATGTACTTCTTTTTGCAAACAATATTCATAATATTATGCTTTAAAAAAATCGAAATTTTAATTTTTTTTTTTATTCACTCAATTTTATTTAACTTGAAAATATTTTCAACATAAAAATAATTTCATATTCAACACTTTAAAGTGCATGTGTTAAATTACTAGCTCTAAAATGTTTTAGTTAATTAAAAAAAACATATTTGAACGTTAAAAATAAACAAATATTTATATATATATATATATGCATTAAGATTTATTTAAATTTATTCAAATTCTAAATGAAAAATAATAAATTGAGTTCACAATTTTTTTATATATAATATGCCTAATGGTTCTCAATTCGAATTCTCTCACACCATTAAAACAAAAAACAAAAAGATGGCTCGCAGATCTAGGTAGGATATCCTAAAGTTGTTTCTTATTGCTAAACAAGTTGATAACTATGGACTAATTGACATGTTAAAGAACCTAACCAGACCCAACAGCATGACCATCGAGGCCCATCAACATTGGGCCCTAAATCTGTTGTTTTGGTACACCCACCTTTCTATTGAGATGTGGACGACCCACTCAACTGGGCCTAAACTTTTTCAAAGATAAAGCTTTTTTTTTTTTTTTCCTTTTTGCTAATTTTTCAAGATAGTTGAATTTGTTCAGTTTGCTCATCTGCCATTTCCATACGGTAGTACTTTTACTGTTCGTTAATTTAATTGCAGGTCAACCCAACAACATACAACTTCATTTTTGCCGAATCCCACCTTATCTTATTCAAGTCTCTGTACCACACTTCCATTATTTATTATTATTATTTTTTAAAAAATAATTCATATGATTTGACTTTTAGTCTAATTTATTTTATTTTATTATATTAAAATTGATTCCAAAATTGTCATGCCCGGCCGAGCTATTAACATTATCACCCTTAAGGATGACATAAATTACATTTTAATGACGACTTTAGTTTTAATTAAAGTGTCATCCCTTCTATTTAATTAAAAAAATATTATCATCAATACTTTTTAAGTATGATTTAATTACAATAATACTCATAAATTTAAAAATTAATATTTATGCCTAATTTTTTGTTAAAATAAATATTAATGCCCAAAAATTAAGAATATTTTATTAAATAAAATAATTTTTTTGTCAATCAGTGTTAAATAATTTTTTTACCCCTACAAACTTAACAAAATAGACTTGCACAAATTTTAATATTTTAACTTTTAAATTAACAAAAAAATAATAAATTAAATGAATTAAAAAAACAAAAATAATTTTAAAAAATTAACAATTCAAGTGCCCATTTTGGCCACCTAAAATTTTAAAAATAAGTTGCCAAGCGCCCAAAATGGCCGCCTAAACAGGTGGCCATTTGGCAACTTGGTTCAGGCAACCATAAGGCTGCTATTCTAAGTAGCCACTAAGTGGCCATTTTATCATAATTTTATAATATTATTTTATTATTTATTTAAATTTAAATGTTTAAATTTGTACAATAATTTACATACTGTATGCACATCAAATTTAATTTTTTATGTGCTACTTTAATTTAATATCTAAATAAATTGATAATTTTACTCCTAAGTATGTTAATTATCACAATAGAAGAGTGACGTTTAGACATTAATGCTTATTTTGATTAAAAAAAATTAGACACAAACTTTTATTTTTTAAATTTATTAGTATTATTGTAATTAAATCATACTTTAAATGTATTGATGATAATATCACTAATTAAAAAGATAAAAATACTCTCACAATTATATTTTTTATCAAATAAATAATTAAAATATCTTTAAAAGTTATGATATTTTTATCTTTTTAATTAAGAAGAAGGGTGATGGTATAATTAAAATTAAATTTATCATCAAAGGGTAATTTGTGCCGACCTCAGGGGGTGACATTGTTAGTATCCCTGCCCCAGCCCCACCGGCAATATAATATAATGGGCGCTTTGGCATCCCAAGGCAATGGCATCATCACCCCCTTCTTCGTAGTGCAAGTGTATGCTTTGGGACTCTGGAATCAACCACAACAACCGACAGCCACCCGAGAAAGATTCGGCCTCTTGCTTAGCTCCTACCTCTATTTATTAGTTCCTTTACTTTTAAAATTTTCAAAATCTAACACAATTTTCACCAAATTTCATCGATAAAATTTTGTTACGACAATCTAACATAATCTTCTGTTGACATAATAAGAATAAAGGGATTCAGATCATTCTAAAAGTTTGGAAAAGAAACCACCAATGTAACATTTGAATTGTAACAAAATTATTGTGTGTAAAAAGTTTAGCAGATTCAATATTAAATTTGTAAAGAACAAATTACAAATATTGCTTTGAAGAAACAGCAAAATTTATTGTAGATTCTTTGTGATTTCAAATATCCACGATCTAATTTTAAAATAATATGTTTAAGATCTCGAAGAAAAAAAAGGACAAAGAATTTATATACGTACAAGCATTGTAATTACATTATTGGCTGTAATCTAATATAATTTTCTTTTTAAAAAAAAACCCACTCCTTATTTTAATATTTTAAAGATGTCATGCCTTACCCAGATCAATTTCATCCTACCTTTATTCTTTATTTAATTTTTTAAGAAAAAAATTTTTAAAATTAAAATTAAAATTAATTTATGGGGGTTGGCATCAACAATTGGGAGCCGGTGTAGGTGACAGAGACAGAGACAGTGACAGACGGAGATCTGTTAGGAATCAAAAACTTTAGCCCCGTATTGTGGACTGGGACTGATTTTTCTTCCTTGACTTTCTTTCTTTTTGGCTTGTGAAAATTAGAGCAATGAACGTTCAATGAAACTTCCAAACGTAGAACTCGAGACTTTAAAAAGAAAAGAAAAGGCAAGAACGAGATAAAGTTTGCTTGTTCAGGCTTCAGATCGCCAACTCTGCTCCATTCGCAGCCATCGAGATAATTTTCAAACGATAATGATGCGATATGACTCATTCACCATTTTCTTACAACCTTGACTTAAAAAATTGTTGCAAATTTTCCGCAACTCCTTTCACAAGTATTTAAAAGTAATAACTATATATAAATTATTTAAAAAATTATATAATTTGATAAATTATTTATATTTATGATAGACAAAATAATCTTAACTATTTTTATTATTTTAATTATTATAAAACACTTAATGATTATAAAAAATACTTAAGAAATTTGTAAAAAATAAACAATAAAATAAACGCTATAAAAATTTATATAGCATTTTTTTAAATACTTAATACTTAAGTGCTCTTTAAATTTTTTATTTCGCAATCTCTTTGATGCATTAACAAACTTAAAGACACAATAAGAATTTATTTAGACTTTAAAACGTCTTTATAAATCATAGATTAACTTGAAATAGAAATCCATGTTTGAAATAAATTTAAAATCGACTTGAAAACGTTAAAAATGATGTTAAAAAATTAGTGATTCAACAATTTTGGTTGGACAAGAATTGAGATGAATACCAAAGTGGAGAGTCACAAGAAATATAGAACATGTGGGACATATGTGGAGAAGTTTAGGACGTGTGGGACACAAAAGGAGAAGCAAAACGGAACTTAAAGACACAAAGGAAGCGAAGAAACCGCGAGATAGGCGCTGCCAGAGCTGAGCGCCGTAGAGCCCATGGCTGAGCGTCACGGCGCCCAGGACAGCACCCCAGCGCTGCGGTGCTAGGTCCTTAGCGCCGCGGTGTTGGGCGTGATTTTAGCCAACGCCTAAAGGCGTTAGGATGTCCGTTTTGGTTCTGAATTTCGAGTTTTGAAAAGTTTTGGACTTCCAAAACAAACGAACTCTTACTTCAACAAGGAATAGAGTTAGTATGCACGAAATAAACCATATATAAATACTTGTAAACCCTTTAGTTGAGGTTAAGCATTAAGAAAGACTCTTTGAGAGGAGAAGAATTGGGCAGACACTAAGTGTTTGTGTGCACTAGGATGGAACCGTTGTTTGGGTGATCATTGCTCATGGTAGAGTAAGGGTTCACTAAATATTTAGTCATTTTGAGGGTTCTTCAATTGGATTTTTTTTGTAAAATCTCTAGGGGGTTAATAAGAGAGATTAGGATCCTTGGATCCACCATGGACGTAGGTAATTGGCCGAACCACGTAAGATTGTATTGTACTCTTTTATATTCTGTTTTGGAATTTTGTTATATTTTGCTTGATTAACAGGTTGTTTCGCTGCACAAAGAAGTTATGGTTTTAAGTTAAACTTGAGATTCTTCATTTCAACATAACTTTACGAGGGAGAATAACATTTTCTCGATCAACAAATGACAATAAAACAACATCTCAATACTACAGTGTCTAACTACTATCAGGCAACTTGGTTCCTTGCTTCATTTATAGCCATCAATATAACTTTCAAATAATAATGATGCAATATGACTTATTCATCATTTACGACCTTAACTTAGAAAATTGTTGCAAATTTTCCACAATTCCTTTTACAAGTATTGAAAAATTAATAAAATGATAAATAATAAACTGGAAAAATAATTAACTACATATAAAATATTTAAAAATTATATAATTTGATAAATTATTTATATTTATAAAAAATCAAAGAATTTTATTTTTTTTATTCTGATTATTACAAATCACTTAATGATTATAAAAATTACTTAAGAGATTTGCAAGAAATATACAATAAAATGAACTTTACAGGAGTATATACAATATTCTCTTGAACACTAGCACTCAAACGTTTCTTAAATTCTCTATTTCGCATTTTCTTTGATTTTTTTTTTATGCATTAACAAGCCTAAGGCATAATAAGAGCTTATTTAGACTTCAAAATATCTCTATAAATTATATATTAACTTGAAATAGAAATTTATGTTTTAAATGAATTTAAAATCGATTTGAAAACGTTAAAAATGACAATAAAATAGTATTTCGATGTCGTGGTATCTAGCTATTATCAAGCAACTTGGTTCTCTAGGAGTCGCAGCCCACAGACCTAAAAAATAGTTTTTTTTCACTTCTGTGCCTCTATTTGCTTTTAACTATTCATCCGTTTAATATGTTTTTTACTTCGTGTTATCTCTTTATTAATCTTAACTAAAAAAATGACTTATTTATTATTTTTAATTATCAATTTTTACAAAAATATACGATATTAATATTACTAATGCTACAAACATTAATTACTTAAGCTTTTTTTTTCCTTTGAAGCTTAGATTATTGGTTTGGTGATTTTTCATCTCTTCTTCTACAAGAAAATCGGTTCAAGTTTATTTTTCTTGTGTTATATTCAAAGGTAGATTAATTTGTTATAGACTATAATTAATTTTTCTTATAAGTAAAAATTTTTAGATTGTGCTATTAAAAATTCCATTTTAATCTAGTCCATGTAATTAGCAGAATTTATATTTATTGGGTAGAACATCGGATATGAGATATTGGTGTTTAATTTTTTTTATTTAAATTATTATAATACTTTTCTCAAATTTAAGAGTAGTCATCAATCTTTTCAAAAGTAAAATCATAAACATTAAGTTGAGCCATAATTAAATGAGTCTCTTTTAAACTCGAAGAGCTTTTAAAAAAAAAATTTAATGTCTTAATTTAGTTTATTCAGTTATTTAAACTATTTCTTTTTCTAAATTAATAAAAAATTTAAATCAATAAAATAATTTTTTAATTTTTATATTCAAATATTAAAAAAAAGGAACAAACAGATTATTCAAATTTATCCATTAAATTATTTAGCTCAATTAAATTCTATTTAAAAATCAGTCTTTTTTTATAAAAAAAAACTATATCAATCTAAATAAGTCTTAATAAAAATAAAAATGGAATATGCTTGAAGTATACGGAACAAACAAGATGGACCAAGAGTGACATCTTCTTGTCATTTTCCTTGAAGCAGTAGTTTATTATTTGAAAAGCATAAACTTCGAATAATTGATTTACCTTCAGCTTAAGTTTGCTTAACAGTGTGTATCGAAACTCTTTTTTTTTTTTTTAAACGTCTCCTTCACTGTCCGCCAACACCTTTCTTTCTATTCTCTTCTCAAAGAAGTCATGTTGTTGTGGAAGATACCAAAAAAAGGCGTTCAAAAGTTTAGTCGTCGTCAAAGCCAATTTTGAAAAAGAAATCGTATTCCCTCTGTTGCCCGGGCCACAATCTAAGTTTTATACTTCAGAAAGCGTCAGAAATTAAGATACCCAAACACTCTTGTCCTATTATCATTTATCATCGGCAACGACAAAAAAAGAAAAAAGAAAAAATTTCAAACAGAATTAATACTAGCATTAGAATAAATTAGGGTTATTAACACCCTCGTCATTTTAGAGTGGTAAGATTTGAATTTAAATTTTACTTAATTTGATAATTTTTTTTTATGAATTTAGAATTAAAATTTTATCTAAGATTTTTTGGATTCAGGTTTAAATTTGGATCAAGTAGTTTGAATACGAATTTAAACCTATAATTTTTTTCAATTTTTTTTTAGTTTTTTTATTTTTCAAATGTTTAAATAAAATTAAAAATTTTAAGATATTTATTTTATAAAATAATTATTAAATTCATATATATTAAAAATATTAAAAATTAATTTAAGACTTCAAAAAAATAAAAAATAAAATCTAGACTCGCATTTATATTTAAAAAAATAAAACTTGGATTAAAAAAAAAACTTCAATTTTTTTGGATTGAGTTATAGATTCATTTGGGTTCTCTTACCATCCCTAACCGCCTATTGAGTTCGCATAAATTATATTTTGATAGCGATTTTAATTTTAATTATACTGTTATATTTTTTTATTTAATTAAAAAAAATAAAAATATCTTTATAATTTTGTCAAAATATTTTTAAAAAATAAAAAATAAAAATATTTTCATCTTTTTAATTAAACAAAAAGTAAATAGTATAATTAAAACTAAAATCACTGTTAAATTATAATTTATGCCAACAAGGAGCGACAATGTGTTATTGTTACTAGATTAATTTATTGTTAATGATCGAGGTTATATTATAGATATTAAAATTATATAAATAAAAATTTACATCACATTCAAAAAAACATTTCACCAATATATTAATATACAAGTTTGAACATAATTTATGCATAAAATATCCAAAACCCCATTATAATTGCCTTTAAGTCAAATATATATATATTTAAAACTTAAAAAAGAAAATATATAAAATCTAAATATTAATTTAATATTTGTTTATAATTGAATTCTAAAGTCTTACAAAAAAAACTTGGAACAACAATTTGTACGTGTATATAAATATTTTAATATAAGGCTGCTCAAGGGAGGAAGCAGGGAGGGAAGGAACAACGTAAAACTAACCCATGATAACGACACACAGACCAATAGCATTGCAGGCTAAATACATCTGTCCAATAAAAAACTGCCAAATCAACCGTAACGTACCTTTCCTTCCTACCAAGATCGCCTTGTCAGTTCGCATCAGCAGCAGCAGCATTTTCTGAAATTTAATTAAACAGTGAGCGGATGCAACTCAGAAGCTTCGTCACTATTATCTTTAATCAAAATATAATTTAAATCATTTAATTAATTAATTCAGAGCCAGCGGAGAGGGTTGAGCAAATTGAAGAGCTATAAAGGAAACAAGACAGCTACATGGGAGCGGAGGGTGAGAGTGTATGCGTGGCTATTTAGTGGGAGTAGCACAAGCACAAGCACTAACACTAAGCACAGACCTCGATGCGTGTGAGGGAGAATCTATTTTCATTGGGATTTTCTCTCACTTTCTCTCGCTTTTTCTAGACCACCAAACAAAACAGACGCCTTATTAGATTCGTAAATTTTCCTCTCGGAGAAAATCTTGGTTTTTTGTCCATCGACATGGGAAAAGGAGGCCAGGATTACAGTAAAGGGGAAGTGATAAGTCCGAAACTGGGCGATGATCGGGAAATCTTCCCGGCGTGGGCGAAATCAGTCGAGGAGTGTGAGAAGCATTATGATGTTAATAGAAAGTTGGGGCTGAAATCCGAGGAAGTGGAACGGCGTCGTAAGATCTATGGATTAAATGAGCTGGAGAAGCACGAGGGGCCGTCTATCTGGAGCTTGATCCTCGAACAGTTTGAGGACACACTTGTTCGGATTTTACTAGGCGCGGCGGTTGTCTCGTTCGTGCTGGCATGGTACGACGGCGAAGAAGGCGGCGATAAGGAAATAACGGCGTTTGTTGAGCCGTTAGTGATTTTCTTAATCTTAATCATTAACGCTATCGTCGGCGTTTGGCAAGAGAACAACGCCGAGAAAGCTCTGGAAGCTTTGAAAGAGATCCAATCGGAGCACGCCACGGTGATTCGTGATGGCAGTAGAATTCCCAAACTGCCGGCCAAAGAGCTCGTTCCAGGAGATATTGTAGAGCTCAAGGTCGGTGATAAGGTGCCGGCTGATATTCGAGTTGTGAAATTAATTAGTTCTACTCTAAGAGTGGAACAAGGTTCGTTGACTGGAGAGAGCGAGGCAGTTAATAAAACGAATAAGATTGTTTCTTTGGACTCTGATATTCAGGGGAAAAGATGCATCCTTTTTTCTGGGACAACTGTTGTGAATGGGAATTGTGTCTGCTTGGTTACGCGGATTGGAATGGAGACTGAGATTGGGAAAGTGCATAACCAAATCTTTCTTGCTGCACAGAGTGAAGAAGATACGCCGTTGAAGAAGAAGTTGAATGAGTTTGGAGAGGTTTTGACTAAGATAATTGGAGTTATATGTCTTTTTGTGTGGTTAATTAATGTTAAGTACTTTCTCACTTGGGAGAACGTTGATGGGTGGCCGAGGAATTTCAAGTTTTCGTTTGAGAAATGTACCTATTACTTGAAAATCGCTGTTGCATTGGCTGTGGCTGCGATTCCTGAAGGTTTACCTGCCGTGATTACAACTTGTTTAGCACTTGGTACGCGTAAAATGGCTCAAAAGAATGCGCTTGTAAGGAAATTACCCAGTGTTGAGACACTGGGTTGTACGACTGTGATTTGTTCTGATAAAACTGGTACTTTGACTACTAATCAGATGGCAGTGGCGAAGCTTGTAGCAATGGGTGGTGCAGCGAATAAATTGAGAAGTTTTAAGGTGGATGGGACTACTTATAGCCCTTATGATGGAAAGATACATGATTGGTCCCCGGGGCGATTGGATGCTAATCTTCAAACTATTGCAAAGATAGCTGCCGTCTGTAATGATGCCAGTATCGTGCAGTCAGAGCAGAAGTTTGTTGCTCACGGGATGCCTACTGAGGCAGCTCTAATGGTGAGACTTTTATTTTTTGGCTGAACCTACTAATGTTTGTCATGCTACTGGTTTAAAAGAACACAACGAATCATTTTCTGGTGGATTTGATTTAATGAACATGTATTTGTTGTGAAAATATCTTTTTTTATTTTATTTCCTGTTTAGTAAAGTTAATATAATGTAGTTTACTGATGTGCCAATGTTCTGAGATAGCAGTGGTGATACTTGTTTTTATACCTTAGTTATTATTTTGTGCCCTTCAGAATGTACTGAACTCTGCTGTTTAGCATGCAACTTGAAGTGCATCTGTTTGTTCTAGATGATGATTTACTCTAATGGATTTGTTTATCTTGTCATTTCAGGTTCTGGTTGAGAAAATGGGCCTTCCTGATGGCAAATCAACAAGTGGGAATGACATTCTACGTAAGTTAAATATAATATACTCACCTCTTTTCCTTGACTATATTATTCTTGCCATTAAAACCATTGAAGCTGGAAATTTCACATGCTATGTTTTTATGTTTTATGTTCTTTAGGTTGTTGCCAAAAGTGGAATGAATATGAACGTCGAATTGCAACTCTCGAGTTTGATCGCGATAGGAAGTCCATGGGTGTTATTGCAAACTCCCATTCAGGGAAAAAATCATTGTTGGTGAAGGTGCAGTTTTTGCCCTCCTTCCTCTCTCCATCTTCAACCCCTCCTCAAATTACAAAAGTGCAACTTTATTTTCAAATATAGAAGGCCCATGAATTGATTAGTTTACTCATACTATTAATTTATGAAGATCAAATGGCGCACTGTTTTGCATATTCATTTCTTTTTATAGATAAAAGTATAAACAAGAAAATGTTGAAGATATTTTTGTATCAGATTTTGCAAACTTATTAGATTTATAGGGTTTTTGGAAGGTGCTGAAATCGTGATGTTGAGGTTGGGTAAGATTGCCCAAGTTCGTGACAGCAATACCGCTCATACATCACATATTTTGTTTTTAAGGACAATCCTTTAACCATTGTGAAATCCTGACTCTATGATAATATGTTAACCCGGGACTTCAATTCTATTAGCTCTTATTGTCATTGATGGAATTTATGTTTTGTTCATCATTGTTTTATATCTTTCCAAGTTTGTGCCTTGTAAAATCAAGCAAGAACCAAAAATCCAGTTAATAGAGCCTTCCTCTAGCACATGATGATCCACTTGTTTTCTGTATCTTCTGTCTCATTGAGTTGTGTTCATTTTGGTGTTGGTTGTACAAAACTGTATAAAGTTCTAACATGATGTGCTGATGTGGCAGGGTGCTGTGGAAAATGTATTGGAGAGGAGTACCAAGATGCAATTGCTTGATGGTTCTGTTGTACCACTAGATCATAATTCAAGGAACCTTATCTTAGATGCACTTCATGAAATGTCAAGCGGTGCATTACGATGCTTGGGTTTTGCATATAAAGATGAGCTCCCTGACTTCGAAACGTATGATGGATATGAAGATCATCCAGCTCATGCACTTTTACTCAATCCATCCAACTATGCATCAATTGAAAGTGGACTTACTTTTGTTGGCTTGGTTGGACTGAGGGTGAGTGCTAATATATTTAGGATCTATATTGTTCATGTATTATTAATTTGATGATAATTATGAGATGACTATGCATAATTATCTATCTAAATCCTCACAGGATCCTCCTCGTAATGAGGTTTCTCAAGCAATTGAGGACTGCAGAGCAGCTGGAATTCGAGTTATAGTTATTACAGGAGATAACAAGAACACAGCAGAAGCTATATGTCGTGAAATTGGTGTATTTGAACCTAATGAAGACATTAGTATGAAAAGTTTGACAGGCAAAGAATTCATGGAGCTGCGTGATAAGAAAGCCTATCTAAGACAAAGCCATGGGCTTTTGTTTTCAAGGGCTGAACCGAGGCACAAGCAAGAGATAGTGAGGCTGCTGAAAGAAGATGGTGAGGTGGTAGCCATGACAGGTGATGGAGTGAATGATGCACCTGCTCTGAAACTAGCAGATATTGGGATTGCAATGGGCATTGCCGGAACAGAGGTAATTTGTCATTTGTTTGTACAAACATCATGTTATATTTACTCTGTAAGGTACACCTCATTTAAGTAAAACGGACATTCATTAGGAAGGTGACTTGTTTAAAGACATCGATGGGATAATTGCATTACTGGAAAATTCTGGAGAGTTATGTCAGGTCCAGAAGTACAGGTGATTGAAAAATAACATTTTTAACTGGATAGGTGGTATTATATTTCAGTTGATCTTTAGTGGTACGAGCTTTAATAGAGTAGGGATATTGGGGAATGATTGATGTTAATGATCCCTTTGTTTTACATAGTCTTCTTCTGTAGTTTGAACTTGTTATTAAATATTTTGTTTCATAGATTCTCATCATTTTTATATATAGGTTGCAAAGGAAGCTTCTGACATGGTGTTGGCAGATGATAATTTTAGTACAATTGTTACTGCTGTTGGTGAAGGCAGATCCATTTACAACAACATGAAGGCTTTCATCAGGTTTGTTGCTCATTTTTCCTAAAATAATATAATAAATTTAAAAGGTTTTTATTGCGCAATAATGATGGAAGTTAGGCTTTCTTACTGGTACATTCTGTGAAAATAGCATTGAATATAATGAAAATTATCAGATTATTAAAATAAACTTAACAATCTTTATAATCTAACACAACGTATTTTCTATTTAGGCTTGATGGGCCATTATTTTGGGATGAAAAACCTTGGTTTCTTGTTGTCTAGTCTATGAATATTCAATTTATATTTTTATTTGCTGTTGAGCTTATTGAGCTGAAGTGGTTATTGTAAAAAATCATGGGACATTACTAGGCTTAAAGATTCTCTGGAAAAATTCGGGGGAAGAAGCCAGCCTTATTAATACTCCGCTGGGTGACCCCAGCTGGGATAAGACTTGGTTGAGTTGGCTTGGCTTGACTTGACTTGATTAATCTAATATGCTGCAGTGTTTGGATGATGATATCTACAGTGTCCAGCTCTGTCCACAAACAACAGTTTAGACTAGGAATAGTATGTCATTGCTGACTTAACCATTTTGAAACGCATTGTCAGCTGAATTAACTATTTTGAAACGCATTGTCAGCTGAATTAACCATTTAACCTTGATTGTGACCTTCAGATATTATATTTTTTATTAATTATTTCTTCCCTCCAATTCCTCCCTAGATTCTATAAAGGGGGTTATGTTAATTGAGTTTTAACACCTATTTCAGGTACATGATATCTTCCAATATGGGCGAGGTGGCCTCTATATTCTTAACAGCAGCTTTAGGTATTCCTGAAGGCCTGATACCTGTCCAGCTTCTGTGGGTCAATCTTGTTACGGATGGACCACCTGCAACAGCATTGGGATTCAATCCCCCAGATAGAGACATTATGAAGAAGCCTCCTCGCAGAAGCGATGACTCTCTCATTACTGCTTGGATCTTATTCCGCTATCTGGTATCTTGTCTTCTTCAGTTTCTTTTGGATTATAAGCAATTTATAACTTCCACATTAGGATATTTGTTGATCTCTTCTGGATTCATTCCTTTATCTTACTTAATTTTGCAACTTATGTAGTCACTACTCTGTACAGGTTATTGGGCTGTACGTTGGAATAGCAACTGTTGGTATTTTCATTATTTGGTATACGAATGGTTCTTTCTTGGGCATTGATCTCATTGGCGATGGTCACACCCTTGTCACATATTCGCAGCTTGCCAACTGGGGCCAGTGCTCAACCTGGGGAAATTTTACTGTTTCACCTTTTACAGCTGGGAATCAGGTTTTCACCTTCCATAATAACCCTTGTGATTATTTCCAGGGTGGCAAAGTAAAAGCAATGACTCTCTCTCTTTCTGTGTTGGTTGCCATTGAAATGTTTAACTCGCTCAATGCCCTTTCCGAGGATGGAAGCCTTCTGATGATGCCCCCATGGGTCAACCCTTGGCTTCTTTTAGCTATGTCCGTCTCATTTGGCCTGCACTTCTTGATCTTATATGTGCCATTCCTAGCTCAAGTATTTGGCATCGTGCCTCTAAGCTTTAATGAATGGCTCTTGGTTTTGGCTGTTGCATTTCCAGTGATTTTGATTGACGAGGTTCTGAAGTTTATCGGTAGATGTTCAAGTGGGTCTCAAACATCAAGAAGGAAATCTTTAAAGCAGAAACCAGAGTGAGACGACTTGCAGCTGATTCATGGAGAGGTTGGTCAACGCTGCTGATGGTAGCTTCCAATGTTCGGTATTTTATAAAAAAATGGCCCCTCCCACACATAGGTTGAATCATAAGTTCCATCTATAAAACCCTTCAGCATTTTACAATGGGGACTAGTGTGGACCATGGGATACTTCAATCTATTCCTTTTTGCCTCGCTATTGTAGATTTATAAACTTATAGGTTTTGTGGAACCACATATTTTATTGTTGAGAAGAGCGACGCAAGTATGCTGCTTACTCTTTTCCAATGTCGTTTTGATGGATGTTGGGATGTTCTTACAAACCTTCTGCTTCATCAGCTTAACAAAGCTAAAAAAAGCCTCCACACACAGGTTTCACCAATCCAGTTTACCCCGTGTTATGGGGTGGCTATATTATTCTCTCTTTTGGGCCTTGAGCTTGTGTCACTCCTTAAATTTTTAGTCATGTTTCCCAGTAGATACGTATTTGCTCCACAATCCGCGGTAGAATTTAATGGTAACTTTTACAAAATTTGCTAAGAATTTGGCAAAAAAGACGGCGTTCCACTTGTATACCAGGCCTTGGTTCGCCCGTAATCTTAAACATAGTATCATTCTCGATTTACAAGCCGGAAGTATCCTCACGCCTAGGTCAGATAATCACCATTTGCTCTGTATCAACTAATCAAATTTGACCAAGGGTTTACATTTGCTTGTGAAAGGAATCCTCTTTCGGTTAAGATAAGATTGAAGTTGTTGGCTCAGCTCAGCTGGGGTTGACGGAGTCAAGCATATTGTGTCATCTTATGTTTGTAAGATGCCTAAACGTCATCAATATGCAACTGTTACAGATTTTTCGGACGTCAAGAAGATTGCTTGCTACCATGCTTTTGGATAGGAATGGGTACAGTTGGTTTGGTCCGGTTTCGGAACTGAATTGAATTATGATTATTCGATTCTCCCGTCAGGGAGAATCGCGTGATTATTTGTTTCTCTCGTAAGGGAGAACTGAATTGAAAGGTATAACTAAATCGAATTGAACTGTTTTTTTTTTTTTATTTGATTCAATTTTTTGATTTTGAGTCTAATTAGGCCTTTTTTTTTAGTTGGAGTCAAAACAATAAACCAACCCCAACAACAAAACAATGAACAAACCTCAACAATAAAACCAACAATATTTATGAATTTAAAACTAAGAAATTTTACTTAAAGTCCAAAATTGACTTCGAGAGAGAGACTCAAAGATGAGAGTGAGAGTTGCGATGCGAGAGAGAGACAGACCTGATGCCAAAACAAGACGAGATCGATTCGAAAGACAAAGAGAGTGAGAATTGAGAGGGGAAGAAAATTGGAGTTAGACAAGACCAATTCGAACGATTGAGAGAGCGAGAGTGAAAGTTTCAAGTTCAATTGCGTAAATACAGATTTAGGGTTAGCTGGTAGAAATTATTATTTATTTAAAAAATTAATTTATTCAATTTGGTTCCGGTCTTCAATAAAATCGGATCGGCACCGAATTTGTTTATTTGATTTGATACTTAAAATAACCAATAAGTTTTTTCTATACAGAAACCAAACTGTTTCGATCGGTTCAATTTGATCCAAACTATTTTTTTTTTTCTTTTTGCAATTTTATTTGTCTACTCTTAAAAGGCAAATTTCATTAACGTCATATTCTTCACTCTATTTATGGCTCGATTATGTTTAGATTTTTGGGCTACGTAGAACAAGGCAGCATTGTTGATATAGATATGAACTCGTTGAATTATAGACAGGAAATTCGAAAATATATGAAATGAAACATGTAATACCTGTTAAGAAACCTTCAGCTACTGGGTGACGAGGCATATACAGCTGTACCTGCACCCGCAAAATAAATAAATAATTGTGATACTGATAGAGAGCAGCCCCCCCGCCTCTCCTAGAACTAATAATAAATGAAAAGCTTGTCCACATTAATTATCAAAATAATCAACCTCACCGTCGCTGAAAATTAATTTTTTTAACTTGAGTTACTTTTCAGCTTTAACTTTAATCATGTTACGTTAAAAGGTCAAAACAAATAAATAAATAAACTCATTGGAGTCTACCCCAAGCTTAGGGGTGTTTTAGAGTTTTTTTCATTATTAGAATAGGGAGTAGATTTTTTTTTTAAATAAAAATTATACTTCAGAAATGAGCGTAAAATATCATGTTATTGTATAACAAAATTATTACGAATAAAATTTTGATAAATATTAAAAAAACTAAATCAATTATTTAAAAAAAAAAAATTGTATCGTAATGATCAACGCTGTGAGAATATATATGATTAGCAATGTATTTTAGAGCTTCATCCATATCTCTTCCATTATCATTAGATATAAAAGTTTGTTTGGGGTGCGTACTGTTGAGATCGCTATGTCTAGGATATTTAGGTGACATGGAAGGTTATAAGAATGAGACAGCTTGAATCTGAACACCAGATTTCAATTTCTTCATCCGATTGAATTCGTGTGGAAAGCCCACCTCCCCCTTAAAGAGTTTTTGAAATTCAAACAATTTAATCTGACAATATTGGCTTAAAGTTAAATAAATTTAATTTTAAATTATGAGAGATGTGAAAATTAAATTTGCATAATAAATAATAAAAAAATACGGCCAAGAAGAGTGTTAGGGCATTTTTGTGAGCGATTTACATTTGTTTATGGCTGTTTTGTGTACGGTATGTTGAGATATATTATACAAGAGTGTATGTATATATATTTATGTTTATTATACAAAAATATGTATTATATACATATTTATGTTTGGTGGAGTAATTAAAAATATAATAAATAACATAATAATTAAATTAATATATTAAAAAGAGTTTAAAATTTTATTAAAAATGTGTAACTCTTTTACATATATATTTGAAAGTTCACTTAAAATTTTATTAGTCGATAATTTTAATTACTAATTTGATGAATTTAATAAATTAAAATAACAACTTTAATTATTAATATTAAATTTAACACTTAAATTATTTAAATTTATTTTTTTCTTAATTAATATTTTAATTAATAAAATAAATTCATGTATAGTTCCTTTTTGCTTTCTCTTCCTCTTTACACGCTGTTTTCCCACATTTAAAAGCAATTTCAAATTGCTTCTCAAAAATGCTTCTCTCGTCCGCTTCATACATTATAAAGCATAGATATAATATTATTATATAATTAATACTTATCCATATAATATAATATTACATATTATTAATATATTAAATAATAATATTATATACATATGCTTGTCAACTAATTATGTATATAATATTATCATACTATAAAATAAAATAAAATAAAATAAAATATAATAATATAATATTTTAATTATTTAATAATTAAATAATTAATATGTAAATTTAAGATTTTGTTGCTCTTTAATAATTATCAAATATATTTTTTTGTGAGTCTCATCATATTAAACATTTAAATAAATTCAACCAAAGAATTATAATACGTATCATTTTATGATTAGTAAATAACAATTGTTGATTAAATAATGTATTTGGTACTTAATTATAGACACGCCTGCATCCCGTAGTGATGCTAAATATTATAGGACTAAACAATTTAATCTGGTATGCTGTCCCTTGTGTACAACGAGTATATTTTATATCAAGAGACTCTATAAGTTTACGCTCGATTTGTTAAATGGAACTATTTCACGAGTCCGTGAATAGCCCTATGCACACGTCATGGATTACAAATTAACGCGTTGTACTATATAAGTAGAGGTCACACTGCATATGTATAGTCATTCCATCATTTATATCCTGGACGTGCAGAGACATAGATCAACACTGTCAAATTCTTATATGCCCATCCATAAATCTATCTTCAGACTGGTATATCACTAAATAGTATATGCAAACTTTTTGGCATACTATTCAACCCTGTAGAAACTCATTTCTTGGGTATTTTGTTTATGGTCATAAGACTTTCTTGAGATACTATCTCGGAGCATCAGGATATATAACTCCGTATGTGAGCTAACAGATCCCATATCTATATATACCAAACTCCATGAGCATTAGACCATATCCAGCAACACTCAGGTCAAACCATGAAAGGTCTCTGACATGCATGAAATCAAAGTATGGTGGATCACTCACAAACTCACCATGGCGCTCAGGTCGGAGGACCACATATACTACTCAACTCAATAGGACATTCATTTGACAGCTACATAGGAAGTCTATTGGGGTCCTCATGAATCTGTTCAGTATCCAATCCTAATTGAATACCTATATGCATATACAAGCTCCAAGCTTATATCAACTGGGAATGACTATTTGTACCTTACAGATATAGATATACACTAATCTGTATCTATATATATAGAAGAGATCCACCTATAGACCTGCATCGGTGGAAATAGACTAAAAACATATTTTGTGAACATATTTACATAATGACATTTCTTAGCACCCGATTGCAACTTTTGTAACAATGTTATTACTAGTATATTCTAAAGTTTTTGTCCCGTTACAGATAATATTTCAACTCTTGGAATTGTTAGAGTTAGTACTCAAGTGCCATTCTAATTTTATATAAATTTTTTTTTTATATTTATACAATATGCATTTCTATGAATCATTATTTTATTATATGGTATTAATCTTATTCTTTTCATACATTTTACATTAATATTAAGAGTTAGTATTTCTAAGAGTTAGAACCTAGTATAAATTAGGACAAAGACCCGAGAATATTTATTATGGTGACATAAATGCAAGTAGTTGTAAATAATGTTAACAAATGTCATTATGTAATACATTCTCCAAATTGGTTCCTAGTCATAGATTTAACAATATAGGTCGATTGTTAAAATCGAAAAGACTTTTGTATATTTATATCTGGAATGATTAGACGATTAATCGTAACAAACCATGAGCTTAGTGAAGACTTGTGTAAGTATGCAAAAGTTAAGTAGGGACTTGACACTGAACGGACTCATGAAGACATCTAATAAACATTTCATAAAGCCGTTAATGGATGATCTTCTTGAGTTGAGTAGTATTTGTGGTCATTTGACCTGAGTGCCACAGTGGGCTTGTGAGTGATCCACCATACTTAGATTCCACACATGTCAGAATTCTTTTATGGTCTGACCTCTGGGTGTGGTCTGATGCTTATAGAGTTCGGTGTGCGTAGATATATAATTTGTCAGCTTATATGGTTAAGCCGTATATCCTGATGCTTCAAGATTGTATTTCAGAAAGTCTTTTGGTCAAAAGTATTTAACCGAAAAATGTTTCCATGAGGTAAAACATTATTGCAAAGAAGTTTGCAGATCTTGTTTATTGAAATACAAATCTGAAGATAAGTTTAAAGTCAAGCGGATAGAGACTTAATGGTATATCTATGTCTCTACTCTTTTAGGATATAAGTGACAAAAAGATTATACGAATATGGTTAACTTCAACTTCTTTGGTTTTATACGCCGTTTTATTGTATACATAACATGTGTGTAGGATAATTTTCATGTACATATGGAAAAGTTTCATAAGATAAATAGAACGGGTGTGAACCTAGGGAGTCTCACAATATGAAATGTACTCGTTGAGCATTGGGGTAGTACGTAGGGTCGAAAAGTTCGATCCCAATTTTTTCTTCTTCAAATAAGTAGGATTCGATGTTAACACCTCTCAAGATGTACACGTGTCAAATTCTAAGTGTTAGAATTTGATTTGCCAAAGTATAATAAAAAACTAAATTAGTATTTCATAATTCTCTTTTATTATTTTATATTATTAAATTATTAATAAAATAAATATTTAATTAATTATTTGATAATAGACACTTGTCATGTTTTATGTACTTTTATCTCTTGTTAAAAGAAAAATAGTTTTTCATTAATTTCTAATCTAAGTTTTATTATAATAATATATATGACATATTTTTTAAATATTTTTGGTGAGACAATGACTTTTGATGACTTTTGGATATTTGAAAAATGAAATCAAAAATGGGTTAATGAGATAAATGGATGGAGAGTGTGAAAAAAAAAAGGTAAGAGAGTTTTGCATTTTATCAATTATTATCTCTTTAGTGTCTTAGTGACTTGAGAGAAAAGTTTTCTAAGACAAGTCTTAAACTTGTAGAGAAAAATAAAAAAGTTGAAAAGAAAATTGGCTTATGTGTTAAGTTTTGAAAAACTTAAACACTAAGTTCAAATCCTACATAATTGAAAAGCTATCTTTTAGAGCCAAAATACCTACCTTGATTTTGGCCTAGAATTGTTTTAGAGAAACATTTCTTGTGAGCTCTACACTTGGATCTCAACAATTTGTGAAGTTACCTTCATCTTGGTAAGTACTTTTAATTTGTTAATATAGTATAATTGTTATACATATAAATATATATGTGATATATATGTTAAAGTATATTAAATGAGTGTAATATGTATATATGCATCCGTTAAAATTTTTTGAAATTGTATTTACACTCATATCATCACATACTCCTACAGAAATATTTGCTAACTCTTAACACTAGTCTAAACTCATTTAGACTTGATATGAACTTTTTCAGATCGTACAAAGTCTGTAGCGTAACAAACATTAAACTATATAATAAAAGACAATTAACGATTTAATAAACTGCACATTATATAGATATCAAATATTTATATAAATATGGGATGTCACGTAAGCACGACCCTAACATGGTGGTATATTGACATTAATCTTGATTAACTTTCTCCTAGTTTTACCTTTGATGCACTAGTGGTATACTGACATTACTAGTTTGTCTGTATTGAGCCATAACTTGCCAATTTGTCTGTGGTATATGTGTTAGAGTTGGTGCTTACGTATCATTCTAATACTGTATGAATATTAAATTATTTAATATTTATACAGTAAACATTTGGTATAATAGTTAATACAATATAAATACATAGTACAATATTTGTTACGTTGCAGACATTGTATGATCTGAAAGAGTTCAAATCTGGTTTAAAGAAGTTTAGATCAGTGCTAAGAATTAGCAGAGTTGAGAGTTATAAATACTAACAGTTAGCACTGTTAAGAGTTAGTAGGTTATAAAAGTCAGCCAGATCTAAAAGGTTAGATCCTTATCTATAATAGGATAAAGACCTGAGGGTATACCAGTAATAACATGGTTGCAAGGAGTTGTAATAGGTGCTAGGAGATGTGATTATGCAAGTATGTCCTCAAACACTATGTTTCTGATCTGCTTAATCGATGCAGGTCTATCGGTGGATCTCTTTTTATAAAGATCAGTGTATGCTACTTCTATATGGTATAGATGGTTATTCTTAGCCGATCATGGGCTTATTGGAAGCTTGTATATACATACGGGTATTTAGTCAGGATTGAATACTGAACAGACTCACGAGGACGCCAATAGACATCCTTTGAAGCTATCAATGGTGGGTTCTTTCAAGTTGAGTAGTATACATAGTCCTTTTACTTGAGTGCCACGGTGGGATTGTAAATGATCCACTATACTTTGGTTCTACGCATGTCACAGACCTTTCATAGTGTGATCGCTGGGTGTCACTGGGTATGGTCCGATGCTTATGGAGTCTGGTGCATACAGATATGGGATCTGTCAGATCTTATAGGAGAGTAATATATCTAGATGATCCGAGATTGTATTTTAGTAAATCTCCTGGTTACTAGTACCAACCCGGAAAATGTGTTTTCCAAATGGTTGAACAATATAATAAATATGTTTGCGTATATTGTTCTTGAAAATATAAATTTATAAATAAGTTGATGGATGAGCATATGGGAATTTAATGGTGTAAATCTATATCTGCGTACATCCAGGATATAGATGACGGAAGGATTATACGTATATGTTGTGACTTTAGTTTGTATGGTTTAACGAGCTGATTTGTAATATTTGTAACATGTGCGTGAGGCATCGATCACAGATTTATGAAATAGTTTCATTTGACAAATTGGGCGTAGACCTAGGGAGTCCCACAATATGAAGTGTACTCGTTGTGCACTAGGGCAACACACTAGATTGAATGATTCAATATAGTAATTTTCAGTAAAATTGAATATTTGTTTCAAGAACACTTGGGATGCACGCATGTTTGTACTTAAGTGTTAAGTACAATAATTAGTTAATAATTATTGTTAACTAATTAAATAGTGATAGGTAGCATATAGTGAGCCTGCAGTTAAATTGACTTTACGTATTGGGTATGGTGGGACTCACGTTGGATTAATTAATGACTTAGGGATTATTTTTTTAAATCGATTATTTAAGTGTTAAATAATTTACATATTTGTTATCACTTAAAAGTTAAGTGATTAGTTAATTTGACTAGAATTAATTATTCACTCATAATTAAATTAATAAAAAAATATTTTGTTGAGAATTTAATTACTAAATAAAATAATATTTTATTGAGCAATGATATAATTAAAGCAAATGTCAATAAAGAAAAATTAAATGAAATATTAAGGACTTAAATAAAATTTTATTTGTCACAAAGCAAAGCATGGTCGCCCATCCCTTTTTGTCTAATTGTTGGACATATGTTTGGCTTATTTAATAAGCTACATTCATTGTTTAATCATGAAAATATTTAAGCATGGCCAACCATTTGTTGTGCAACATTAAAAAAATTATTTTCAATGGAGCACATGGTGATACATATATATTGGAGAAGATAAAAAAGATTTTTGAAATTGTTTTTCTTGTCCCTTCAAAGTAGTGCTCGACAATTGGAGAGGATTGGAGAAACCAAAATAGTTTTTGTTCTTCTTTTTCAAATGTTGAAGCAAAAAAAATGAAAACAAAAAGATGGTTCTTTTCTTTTATTGCTGTTGCAAAATTGAGTGATCGGCATCAATGGAAGAAAAATGAAGATGAAAAATATTTCTTGAGTTTTGTTTCAAGTGTTGAAACAAACATCTCTTCTCTTGCTTCTATTTTAGGCTATTCAACACAACAAGAGTGATTTGTTTAAATGTTTAAGAGTTGAACATGGGTTAAACAAGTAGTTATAGGATTAAGAGTTAATCCCACGGTTTAAGAGTTAAACTGGGTGCTGGAAAGTTAGGTTGCTGTTCTAGCGATTCAAGCCCACCACGTTGAGTCCTAGAATTGCCAATTGGTTGACTTCATGCGGTACTCCAGCTACAAATTCGTTCCAAAGGCTTATCAGGTGATATTCTCAATCATTAGTATTAATTTGATTAATATGTTTTATATTTTGTTCATTAGCGTAATGAATAAAATTTATCATGTTCATTTAAAAAAATTAGATTTCCAGCTTCTGTTGCAATAATGATTCATATATATATATATATGTATTAGATACATATGCGTATAAATTTTAAAATGGGCACATGTATCATATGCACACACTCAATAGGTTTAGGTCGTAAACCGAACCCCCAACAAAATGGTATCTGTCACGCCCCAGACCCAAAAGATCTGACACACGACATAACTTACACTCATTCAATAATATGCACTCATAATTAATATTGTATAAAATTTTCAAACTTGAATTCTACATAGGAATCCTTAGTAAGTTGCTAGTAGGTTCATTACAAAAATTAATCTATGACCATACTTGGTGAAACATAAACCAAATACAACCACATTTAATAAAATAATACATAAGTATTTATTCAATACGGGCAAATTATTTCTTAAACTACGTGTCCACAAATGAAACACTTAGCAACCTAGTAACTTAGAGAACCTAAGGGACATCAGAAGCCTTGCCAAATCTGTTAAGCACATATGTACCTTATTTACCTGAAATCACCATAAATTATAATGAGTATAAAACTTAGTAAGCATGCTAGTTTTTCATATATCAAAATACAAATACATATATATACACAATGCATATGTATGATATATCGTGATAAATCAAAATTAAAATCTTATCAAATCACCTGTCAGATAAGAGCTTACACATTCTTTCAAAACATATAATAGGAATACCATCACTCAACTACTACTTAGTAGGACTTTCATATCACATATCACATATTACATAATGAGTCAAATGTCATCCGTCGATGACATATTGTATGAGAGGAATAGCATAAGTGATGTTTAAATTACACATATATAACGTTCATGCTCGAAGGTAAGAGCCACACCCTCACCATAATCATCGGTGAGTCATCTCACATGCACCAATACGCCACCACATGAATGTGATGACTCACTTTTCCTTTAGGTACCAATAGGATCCTCCCTGCATACGGAACACATAATATATACCATTCCCAAAGGAAAAGCCATACATAAAGGCTCCACAAATCATATAAGGTGCCTACTAAGTAAATAGTAAGTTCAAGAATCCTTAAAATACAAAATGTATCTCATGGACATTTTTCACTTCAAAAGCTTTCTTTGTTAAACACATTTCGTTTTGAAAGCTCACTTCATAAACACATATATGTTCATGCTCAATGTTAATGCTCACATTCATAAACATATGTCTTTCACATTTTATATTAAATATACTTTGACATAACATAAACATATTTCTAAGGACATTTACAAAATCATACATAAACAATTACTATGTTTATTGTGATTTCATTAAAAGTCTAGTATACTTTCTTTTTAACACTTTCGAGTACAAGCATTAATTCTCCTTAACCTATCAATGGAGATTAATCCTATCATAAACCTTGCTATTCACACAAAATACTTTAAATAGCTTACAAAATTACACATATTGCCCTTATCACATCGAATTGGTCTAATTACTTAATTTCTCAAAACCTGTCATTTTGACCACTTACATTTAACAAAATTTTCTTATACATCAAATGATGTTCAATTACTCCAAAATCAGAATATATCTTTCTTGACTCATATATCCTTCTTATATATGAATATTATATCATAATTCCTACACAATCCATTTCATAAACACCATCAAATCCAAACTATTATCTTGACAGGATCAAAATATTTACTGTAAAGTATTTAGTCTCCCACTTTTATAAAATCATATACTAACTCAAAAATTATAAAACTACCATAGAATTACTCTTGACACATATCTTAATCCATGATAAATATTTTACTTCAAAATCCCTATGAAAAGTATTTTATTTTATAGCTTTAAGCATCTGTTAATCAAATATTGTAATGCGCTGATACACTTTAGAAAATCATAACAATTTAACCACATAGATCTAAATTCTCAATTATGAGTATATCATATTAGACATTTAAATTTATCATATTCCGTAAATTTGTAATTTTTGAAGATCATTCAGTAGATCAAAAATTATTTGTCACTGTAGCATATTGTTAACACAGGAAATTGTCAAAATTTTAGGGCTATTTTTTTAAATTCACTATAAATTTAATTTCTGGAATTTTTAATCAATTCAAAGTCTCAAATGATTCTAGACATATCTAGTTTCATATTCCAAAAATAAAAAATGAGAATTGAAGTACAAAAATTTATAAAATTCTCAAATCAAGAGACTATCAAGTAAAAATTCTGCAAATTCATCATGATTTATCAAGTTATCTACATAGTCATCATTAATTCTCAATATATCTTACAAAATTCACATCAAGTCCTCAATTTTAGATATTTTCAGAAATAAAACTTAAAGAAATTAACTTAATTAATACTAATAAATTGAGAAAGAGTTACGATGTACCTCTTAAAACCTAAAATTCTAATTTCTTATTCTTTTTCTTCTTCTTCTTCTCTTTTCTCCCCTTTATTTATCTCTTTTCTCTCTCTAAAAGGGGTAGCTCGACTAAAAATGAGTGAATTAGAGTTTAAAATATGTATTTTTATACTAAGAGGCTAACTTTTAGTATTTATGAATTAACTCTCAAAACTTTTAAAGTATTATAATTTAGTCCATAAAATAAATCTAAAGTCGTGCAAATAAACCCAATACTAATAGTAGGTCCTTAATCTATACAAACAATACTAATAACAATACATAAATTAAGTATCATCCATATACAAATAAAATATAAATATTATATATATATATATGTAAATACTTATTCTTATCGGTTATGGATAAGTGATTACTACAGTATCAGAGCATTTTGTGGTGCCAATTAGTTGTATTTGAGAGTGAATTGGTGTTTGTAAGTGTTTTAGGGCTCGGTTGGATTGTTTCAAGTGTTGAAATACGTGATTAGAACTGATGAGTTGCTGGACACCGCAACGCAGGGATGTCCGTGCCATGGCACTGGAGCCTGGGTGCCCCAGCCCCGTGGCGCCAAGAGGCAAGGGCAGCGGTGCTGGGGCACTACCCAATGCTGTAAAATTGATAGCCTACACTGCGGCACTAACACTGTTTACTCGAACAGTGTTAGCGCCGCAGTGTAGGCTATCAATTTTACAGTGCTGGGTGAACAGTAATTCGGAACAGTACTTTTACAGTATCAAAAATAGTGTTCTCTACATTATTTTTGAATAGTACGTTCTACAGTACTTTGTATAGTATTTTTGAAAACTATTTCAAAAATTAAATATGCGTATGAGAGTTTATGAGATACAGTGATAAGAGTTATTAGTCTGTATTATAAACTAGAATTATTTTTTTCTGTGCTGGTAACTATAATGAGAACCTTATTGGTGGGGGTTAGTTGTATTTGCACAAAAATAAATGAATGATTGAGTATCACTACCTTATGAAGTGAGAACCAATTTAAAAAAACTCTTTTAATCAGATTGAATTATATTTCATTATGAGATAATGCTATATATGATCCGTCTTGTCAATATGGTGTTAGACAAGTCACGTCGGTCTTTTTTCAAGATTGTTATAGTGTGAGAGACTTGGTCGGTTGGACTTGAACTATACCAGTTAAACATAAGATGAGGCAAATGTATGCAAAAGTCGTTGGAGATCTAATATATGTGAGTGTATGCATGTGCAATTGTGTTTATTACCTAAAATACGTATCATATACATATTTAACGCCGCAGAAGCATTAAAACATACAATAAATATAATAAATAATATATTAATCACATTAATATATTAGTAGGTAGAGAACTCACATCAACGTGTAACGTTATACACGTATTTCCTCGGAGTCTGCATGGAGACCAACTCATGGGCAATTCTAGTCACTAATACGGTGGACTTGGTGAGTTAGAACAACAGCCCTATATCCAGTATGAGATTAACTCTTAATCTCAAAATGACTGATAGTGTGATTTCATCCTTTTTTGTAAAAGGATAAGAAATAGAGAATGAAGCAATTCACAATTGCTTCTAATGGCATCATAGAGAAAAATAAAACAATTTTATTTTTTTATTTCCTTTTTTTTTTCTTCTTTTCTTCTCTCTCGACACCATTTCTTCTTTTTTTTTCTTCTCCATTTCCATTTCTCTTCTTTCTCCAAAAACACACACACGGCACACATATCTCATTTCATATATTATAATAATAATAATAATAATAATAATAATAATAATAATAATAACATAAAATTATATAATATAATAATATAACATAATGAGATATTTTGATTATTTAATAAGTAAATAATCAAAGTACGAAATGACCATTTTGCCCTTTATGAATAGTTACCAAGTCTACCCCCTAGTGGGTCCCACCAAACTCGCACTTAGGTAAACTCAACCGAGGGTCCACAATGTACTACATTTTATTATACAATTAGTAAAAAAAAATTATTGATTAATTGTTATATTTAACACTTAAATACAGGCACACACGTATTCCCGTGGTAGTGCTGAATATTGCTGAATTAAATAATTTAATCCCGCATGCTATCTCAATGTACAATGAGTACACTCCATATCGCGAAACTGTTGGCGGATCTAAATATGTATGGGTGTATGCATGTGCAATTGTGTCTATTGCCTAAATATGATCATAAACGAATTTAAATCCAACGGAAGCGTGAAACATGCAATAAACACAATAAATAAAATATATTAATCACATTAATATATTAGCAGTATATATAACTCATCTCAACGTGTAACATTATACACATAATTTCTTGGAGTCTGCATGGAGACCAACTCGTGTGCAATTCTAGTCACTAACTCGGTGGGCTTGGTGAGTTAGAATAACAATCCGATATTCAGCCTGGGATTAACTCTTAATCCCTAAAATGGCCAATATATGTTTTTCATTATTTTCTTCAAAAGAATAAGAAATGGAGAATTTGAAACAATTCATAATTGCTTCAATTGGAAGCAGAGGAAAAATGAAACAATTTCATTTTTCCTCTTTTTTTTTTCCCTTTTTTTTTCCCTTTTTTTTTCCTTCTTCTTCTTCTTCTCTTCTCCATTTCGGTTCTCTTTCTCTCGGGCAAAATGCCCAATTCACACACATACACTCTCTCTCTTTTTCTTTATATATATATATATATAATATATAAATAAAATAAAATATATTATAAAATATGTATAATAATATAATAATAATATAAAAATATAATATATTATATTATATAATATAAAAAGATAGATATTTGATTATTTAACAATTAAATAATTAAAATGAGAAATGACCATTTTGCCCCTAATAAATAGTTACCAAGTTCACCCCCTAGTAGGTTCCACCAAATCCCACACTTGGGTAAACTCAACTGAGGGTCCACAATACACTACGTGTCATTATACAATTAGTAAATAATAATTATTGACTAATTATTGTATTTAACACTTAAATACAGATACGCACGCATTCTCGTGGTACTGCTGAATATTGCTGGATTAAACAATTTAATCCGACACGCTGCCCTACTGTATAATGAGTACACTTAATATCGCAGAACTCTCTAGGTCCTACGCCCGATTCGTCAAATGGAACTATTCCATGAGTCTGTGAGCTATGCTCCACACACATGTCACGGATATACAAATCAGCGCGTTAAACCATACAAGCTGAGGTTACAACGCATATGTATAGTCTTTCCGTCATGATATCCTAGATGTGTTGGGGATATAGATTATCACCATCAAATCCCCTTGTGCTCATCCATGTCTTATCTCCAGACTTGTATCTCACTGAACAATATGCGCAAAATTCTTTACCATATTGTTCCACCCTCACGGAACTCTTTCTTGGGATGGTTTCTTGTGGCCACAAAACTTTCTGAGATACAATCTCGAAGCATCTGGATATCAAACTCCATATGGGAGCTGACGGTTTCCATATCTGTACGTACCAGGCTCTATAGGCATTGGACCATACCCAGCGACACCCAACGGTTACACCATGAAAGGTCTATGACATGCGTGAAACTGAAGTATGGTGGATCACTTACAAGCCCACCGTGGCACTCAGGTCAAAGGACCACGTATACTACTCAACTCGAGAGAACCCTCTATTAACGGCTTACATTGGGTGTCTATTAGAGGCCCTCGTGAGTCTGTCCCATATCCAGTCCTAATTGGATACCCATATGTCAATACGAGCTCCAAGGTCACAGTCGGCTAGGAACGACCATCTATACCCTATAGGTACGACATATGTTGATATATATATAAAGGTATCCACCGACAGATCCACATCAGCAGAAATAGATCAGGGATAATTATTCGAGAACATACTTGCGCAATGCATTTCCTGACACCCAATTGCAACTCTTACAACTATGCAATTACTAGTATATTCTCAGGTTTATGTCCCATTACAGATAAGGCTCCAACTCTTGGATCTGCTGAGTATTATAATCAGCTAACACTTAGCTGTGCTAACATTTAGCAATTATATGTCTCAACGTGGCTAACTATGAGCCCTTATCTAAACTCTTTTAGATCTGATCCAAACTCCTTCAGATCTACAATGTCTGTAACGTTACATTACATAATACCATATATATGGTATTAGCGATTTAATGAGAATGTACATTTGTATTAATACATAAGTATATGTACATTTAGGGATGACACGTAAGTACCGACCCTAATAAGAACTCCTTAGGTCTACGCCCGATTCATCAAATGAAACTTTTTCATGAGTCCGTGAGCAATGCCTTACGCATATGTCATGGATATATAAATCAGAGCGTTGAACCATACAAGTTGAGGTTACAACACATACGTATAGTCCTTCCGTTATGATATCCTAGATTTGTCGGGGATGTAGATTATCACCGTCAAATCCCCATATGCTTATCTATATCCTATCTCCAGACTTGTATCTCACTGAACAATATGTGCAAACTCTTTTGCCATATTGTTCCACCCTGGCGCAACTTTTTCCCAGGATTAATACTTGTGGCACAAGATTTTTTGAGATACAGTCTCGAAGCATCTGGATATCTAACTCCCTATATGAGTTGATGGATCCTATATCTGTACACACCAGACTCCATAAGCATCGGACCATACCCAGCGATACTCAACGGTTACACTATGAAAGGTCTGTGACATGCGTGAAACCAAAGTATGGTGGATCACTTACAAGTCCACCATGACACTCAGGTCAAAGGACCATGTATACTACTTAACTCGAGAGGACCCTCCATTGACGGCTTACATAAGGTGTCAATTGGAGGCCCTTGTGAGTCAATCCTATATCCAGTCCTAACTGGATACCCATATGTCAATACGAGCTCCAAGCTCACAGTCGGCTAGAAACGACCATCTATACCCTATAGGTACAATATATATTGATCCATATATAAAAGTATCCATCGACAGACCCGCATCGGCAGAAATAGATCAGGGATAATTATTTGAGAACATACTTGTGCAATTGACATTTTCTAGCACCTGATTGCAACTCTTGTAATTATACAGTTACTAGTATATTCCTAGGTCTATGTCCCATTACAAACAAGGCTCCAACTCTTGGATCTTCGTTGAGTATTATAACCATCGAACACTTAGCTGTGCTAACATTTAACATTTATATATATCAGTGTGGCTAACTATGAGCCCTTATCTAAACTTCTTTAGATCTGATATGAACTCCTTCAGATCATACAATGTCTATAATATTACATTGCATAATACCATATAAATAGGTATTGGCGATTTAATGGGAATGTACACTTGTATAAATACATAAGTATATGTACATTTACGGATGACACGTAAGCACTGACCCTAACAAAAGTATTGCCCTGTGCACGGGTAGTATCGGTTGCATATATTTGATAATTGACAAGTTAATCTGGAATACACTTATCCTAGATCGCTACAGTGTACAGATAAGGTGTATTCAGGATCAAGAGTTAGAGTTGCATAAGATGCAATTGACAGGAGCTGTCTACCTGTTAGGTTTACAAAGGCTTAGATAGCTACAATGTGAGGCTGGTGTAAAATACTAATAGGGTCTACTTCCCGCTGAGTAGTTTAAAGAGTTTAAACTATCATTGTTCTATTTGAGAGATTATCAGAATTATGTAAAGCAGTGGGAGGACGTATTTAGATTAAAAATTTTATAAATCTATATGCATGATCTAAAGCGCTGTTATTAAAAATTAAAAATGTTCCGCTACACATCTCTTAATTCGTCTTATAGAGATAAGATACTTATCTTATGGAGATAAGTACTAATAATCCGTTAGTACACTTGATCAATGCACATTAACTATAGGGTACTGAGAAATATTAAGGACTTACTTATGAATCTAAATATAGCTCTAAATTCAGAATTACTTGGATATATTTGATATATCTAATCTACAGTTAGAGAATAATTACAATAAAAAGTGTTTCCACTGTGATAAGGTTTAAATAGTAAGTGTTACTGTTCAAGATGCCTTAACTAAGAATAGATAGATCCCTTAGATAACTGTTTATAGAATATAGACGTTTCAGTAGTATATGGTATTGGCAGTGTAAGGGTATGAGATATTGTCTGCCCATCTCATATCTACAAGTTGTTGCATGATTTGAGAAATGCTATAGTGTTGAGAAAGGAAAAGTATGTATTCACATGGGAAATAAAGATTTCCTACACGTGATAGCTGTTAAGACCTTTTATGTCACTTTCCTATTCTGGTAGTAGCATTAAATTATATAATTACTATTACGTGCCAAACATTATCAGGTATATCATATCACTCCCTATAGTTTATGAAGAGGGTTATCATAAAAATATTTATAATTGTTCTTTATATTTATATGATAAAGAAATGTTTAACTTACTGAGTGTTAGGTAATAAATGGCCGATATATCGTAGATACAACAATAAATGTCTAAGTGAACAAAACACGTAGGAGTTCAGGAACTTTGAATAATGATGAATAATGGCACGTAAGATTAGGTCATGTAGTCGCAAGACGACTATCCTGTCTGGTTAAACATGGTTAGATTCTTGGTTTGGCTATAGAACCTTGGCCAGTTTATTAATTCTAAATTCAGAGGAAGATGACCGAATCCTAGTATAGGTGTTGGATACTGAGCCATTGATTTATTAGAACTGGTACATATGATGTATTTAGTCAATTAAATCATACTGTTATAGGTGAATTTCAATACTTCATAGTCTGGATAGTGATTTGTTATTATACAGACATGTTTCTAGGAAACACAAGTTGGAAACTTTTGAAATGTTTAAAGGCTTTTGATTGGGAAGTAAAGAAACAAACTTATTTATGTGTTTGAATAGATCAAGGCTGTTTATACATAAATAATATATTTATAGAATATTTAAAGGAGAATATAATTCTCGCTCAACATAGTCTTCTAGATATTCTTCAATACAAAAGTGCTTTTGGAGGGAGGAATCAGACTTTATTTGATATGGTCTGATTGATGTTGAGCTTCACTGATCTTCTAGAATATTTATGGGATTATACTTTAAGAATTTACTACTCACTTATAGAACGTAGTTTCACTAAAACTAGTTCCTTCTACTCTATATGAGATATAGATTAAAGGGAGTTGAGTCTTAAGCAGTTAAGGCTTAGGGGTTGTTTTGTTCGCATATGAGTTATGTAGCAGAATATTCTTACACCCAATAGGTACAAGTATCAGTTCATTGGATACTAGTTTTATGATCTAGAGTAGCGAAACATGTTCGTTACTCGTAATACTACTTTCCACAAGAAAGAGTTTCTTTTGGATCGTGGGGATTATAGAATGATTGTGCTTGTTAAAGTAAATTAGAAAGTATATGAACCAACGGTGGAATCTTAAGTTCAAATGAGTGATATACCTTGAACGCACTCTCTTTATAGGTCGAATAATATATCAAGGCCACCATTTAGGTATGTTTGATGCCTGAAGGCACTCATGGTGTTTTCTTAGTTGAAGAAAATGATCCTTTAATTTATAGAGAGGTGATGTTTGACATCGTTTTGAAAAAATGGCAAGAAGTTATAGAATTTCAAATTAATCCTATGCATGATAGTCAAGTTTGGGACTTGGTTGTGCTTTTCTGTAGGAATTATTTTGAAGTGTTGTAAAAGAGTTCACACAGTGGAAAAGTATGGGCACTTGAAGGTAGAGACCTTTAATACTCAACTGATGAGGAAATGTTATACTCATAGATCTGGGATCGGTAATAAGGAAACCTTATTCATTAGTAACAATGCTAAAGTCAATTCGAATTTCGTTAGCTATTGCACCATATTAAGATTTTGAGGTTTGGCTGATGGATGCAAACATTGTATTCCAAAATGTATGTCTCGAGTTAGAAATATGCATGGAATTGCCTGAAGGTTTTACATTCAGCCTTACTTCTAATCTAGTGTGCAGACTGAAAAGTCATTTTCTGGACTTAAGTAGTTTTTTAAAGTTAGTATCTTTGTTTAAATAACGAGATCAAAAAGTTCGATTTCATTAGTAATGAAGAGAAAACATGTGTGTTCAGAAAGAGCAGTAGGAGCACGATTATCTATCTAATTCTCTACGTGAAAAATATACTCAATATTGAAAATGACGTTGGTATATTGCAAGTCAATCGGATAAGAGTTATTTAAGTAAGAACTTTTCTATAAAAGATTTTGGAGAGACTTTCTATTAGACCTTATAGAGATAAAGTTAGGAGGCTGATGCGATTCTTCCAATCATTATATATAGACTAAGTCTTGGAAAGATACAACTTAATTAATTGTGAAACTGTTAATGTACATTTCAGATATGACATTCATCTTTCTAAAAAAGGGTGTCCTTAGGTTAAAAATGAAAGAGTTGGAATATTTAACTTATAATATGCATCAGCTAGAAGTAGCTTAATGCATATTATATTATGTACGACACCTAGATTTGGATGGTTCCAAGACTTCTGAGCTGGCATTGGTCGGATCCAGGCCTAACTATTAGATGGTTTTGAAATATATCTAATATACCTTAAAGGTATAGATGATAATTTTCTAAATATAAAGAAAGTTTCTTATAAGTGAAGGAATGCACATACTCAGACTTTCTATCTGACCCAATTGTAGAAAGTCTACATTTAGTTATATTAGCTAATCCTACCTTAGAGGTAGAATTAGTTGCAGCTTGAGAAATTGACAAAGGAAGCACTATAGATATTCAAGTTAGTTATAAAGCTTCGAATAGTTTCAAGCTCATTAGATTTTATCCCACTGCATTGCAACAAAAGCAGGATAAATGCTCAAGCCAAGAAGCCATATGGCACATCAATAATCTGATGATGTAAACTTCACAAAGAAAAGTGAGACCTGATGCTCAATGAAATTCTTTACCTAATGATCATTCTAATTCATATTTTTAGATTAATCATAATAAAGACCTTGACCCATTATCTATAAAAGATAAGAACCAGAGATATAAGAAATTGTAGACGCCACAGTTAAGATGGATTAGAAGTTATGAGTGATAAGTCTAGAAGAACATCCCAAGATGAAATCTTGATAAGTTCTAATAAAAGTTCTCTGAAGTTGAGAGAAAAACTCTCATAAATGTTATTTCATAAATTCTGTGCTTTGCAAACTCTTTCAATCACTATAGTATTTATAGAGACCACATAAGATGTTAAGTTACAATTTTTAAACTTAAATTTTAAACTTACAACTACCCTTACAGTCAAAGTCTAAAAATACAACTATTAAAACAAATGCAATTAACTTTCAGCTACCCTCACACCTAAAAGTCCATAATTACAACTAACACAACAATTACAATTACAAAATTCAAACATAATCTTTGCTAGTTCCACAAGCATATTGCTAAGTCTTAAATTTGAAAGAAAATCTTCAATTCCAGCAAAGATGTCAAGCTTCACCTACTAAGTGTCTGATTTCCTTCTTAACTAAAGTCTTCAATTCCAGTAAATATGTCAAGGTTCACCTACTAAGTGTCTAACTTTCCTTCTTAACTTTGTAACCTATACTGTAAAACTTAGAATTTCATAGTTGTCCTTGAAATTAATTTTCTTACTTTGAGCTTTTCAATCCTCTGTAAATGCACCAATTCTAGAAGAATAGTGAATTAAATATAGCATGAAATTGTGATGTGCTCAATTAGCCGATTTAATGCCGTATTTATTTTCTTGGTTCTTACCCTTGCCATTGGACTCCCATGGATGCTTAATAGACTCTGAGAAGTTTTGGCAGTCTGGTTCGCATCAAGTTTCAAGCTTAGTGGATCCTATCATATTGTATTGTAACAAAACAGGATAAATACTAAAGCCAAGAAGTCATATGGCATACCTGTAATCTGATGATGTGGATTCTCAATATTACATAATTAGAATGTTTTCAACTTTTAGAGATGTGATAGTATCTAGGATACAATCCTTGGATGACATAGTGGACCCACTCAGGCCTGAACTATTATTGTGTTTGAGAAACACTTGAAGAGTATTGATATAAGATACCAGTACGAATAGCACTAAAGTATTATTGAAAATTGTGCTTACGTGCTATTCTAATACTATATGAATATTAAATTATTTAATATTTATATAGTAAATATTTCGTATAATCATTAATACAATATAAATACACAGTACAATGCTTGTTACATTATAGACATTGTATGATCTGAAGGAGTTCAGGTTTGGTCTAAAGGAGTTTAGACTAGTGCTAAGAATTAATAGAGCTGAAAGTTATAATGCTAACAATTAGCACTACTAAAGTTAGTAGATTATAAGAGTCAGTCAGATTTAAAAAGTTAGATCCTTGTCTGTAATAAGACAATGACCTGAGGGTATACTAGTAATGACATGGTTGCAAGGAGTTGCAATAGGTGCTAGGAGATGTCATTGTGCAAGTATGTCCTCAAACACTATGTTTCTGATTTGCTTAACCGATGCAAGTCTGTTAGTGGATCTCTTTTTATAAAGATTAGTGTATGCTATATCTATATAGTACAGATGGTTATTCTTAGCTGACCATGGACTTACCGGAAGCTTGTATATGTATACGGGTATTCAGTCAGGATTGAATACTGAACAGACTCACGAGGACACCAATAGACATCCTATGAAGCCGTCAATGGTAAGTCTTCTCGAGTTGAGTAGTATACGTGGTCCTTTGACCTGAGTGCCACGATGGGCTTGTAAGTGATCCACCATACTTTGGTTTTACGCATGTCACAGACCTTGCATGGTGTGATTATTGGGTGTCGCTGTGTATGGTCCGATGCTTATAGAGTTTGATACGTACATATATAAGATCCGTAAGCTCTTATAGGGGAGTAATATATCTCGATGCTCTGAGATTGAATTTTAGTAAATCTCGTGGCTACGAGTACCAACCCAAAAAAAGTGTTTCCCAAAAGGTTGAACAATATAGTAAATGTGTTTGTGTATATTGTTCTTGAAAATATAAATATGGTTATAAGTTCATAGATGAGCATATGAGAATTTGATAGTGTAAATTTATATCCTCGCACATTCAGGATATAGACGACGGAATGATTATATGTATGCATTGTAACTTCAGCTTGTATGGTCTAACGCGCTGATTTGTAATATTTGTGACGTGTGTATAAGGCATCGATCATAGACTCATGGAATAGTTTCATTTGATAAATTGAGCGTGGACCTAAGGTGTCCCATAATATGAAGTGTACTCGTTGTACACTGAGGCAGCACACTGGATTGAATTGTTCAATCTAGTACTTTCCAGCTAAATCTAATATTTGTTTTAAAAACTCTCAGGATGCGTGCGTGTCTGTACTTAATTGTTAAGTATAGTAATTAGTTAATAATTATTGTTGACTAATTAAATAGTGACACGTAGCTCATAGTGAACCTGTAGTTAAATTGAATCACGTATAAGGCATGGTGGGACCAATGTTGGGTTAATTAAAGGCTTAATGGTTATTTTCCTAAATCGATTATTTAAGTGTTAAAAACTCTATATATTTGTTATCACTTAAAAGTTAAGTGATTAGTTAATTTGACTAGAATTTATTGTTAACACATGGTTAAATTAATAAAACAAATATTTTGTTGAGAACTTAATTGCTAAATAACATGAGATTATATTAAGCAATGATATAATAAAAGCAAATGTTGCCAAGGAGAAATTAAATGAAACCTTGAGAACTTAAATAAAATTTTACTTGTGACAAAACAAGCATGGCCACCCATCTCCTTTTGTCTTATTATTAGACACATGTTTAGCTTATTTAGTGTGCTAAATTCATTGTTTAATCATGGGAATATTTAAGCATGGCCAACTATTTTGTGTGCAACATTAAAAGAATTGTTTTCAATGGAGCACATGGTGATACATATACATTGGAGAAGATAAAAACGATTTTAAAATTTTTTTTCTTGTCCCTTCAAAGTAGTGATGGGAAAGACCAAAATAGTTTTTGTTCTTCTTCTCTTTCAAATGTTGAAGCAAACAAAATGGAAACAAAAAGATGGTTTTTTTTGTTGCAAAATTGAGTGATCGGCATTAATGAAAGAAAAATGAAGATGGAAAATATTTCTTGAGTTTTGTTTCAAGTGTTGAAACAAACACCTCTTCTCTTACTTTTATTTTAGGCTATTCAACACAACAACAAGAGTGATTTGTTTAAATGTTCAAGAGTTTGACATGGGCTAAACAAATAGTTATAGGATTAAGAGTTAATCCTACGGTTTAAGAGTTAAACTGGGTGTTTGAAAATTAGGCTGCTGTTCTAGCTATCCAAGCCAACCATATTATGTTCTAGAACTGCCAACGGATCGACTTCCAACGAATCGACTTCATGCTGTACTCCAGCTACAAATTCGTTTAAAAGGCTTGTCAAGTGATATTCTTAATCATTAGTATTAATTTGATTAATATGTTTTATATTTTGTTCATTAGCGTAATGAATAAAATTTATTGTGTTCACTTTAGAAGATTAAATTTCCAGCTTTCCTTACAATTATGATGCCTATATATATATGTATTAGATATATATATATATATAATTTAAAATGGACATGTGTATCACGTGCAAACACCCAATAGGTTTAGTCGTAAACTGGCACCCCAATAATACGACCATGATAATCATCACATAGAATAAGGTAGGGGTGTCTAATTGCCTAAATATTAATTCAAACTAGATAATCATTTAGAATACTTTGTCACACTGCAAAAGCGAGATACCTGAATCTTTTTTCCCATAATATAGGTTAAAGGAATTTCGATAACTCGTAATATAGCCACAGTAATGATACTGATTGATGCTCTCATCAACCAGGATCTTTAGATTGCTATATCTTTAATCTAGCCTCTAAGTATAGAGGGTGCCAACCATTATGTATTGTGCTTCCATCTCTTTATTGATGAAGACTATGACATCGATTGTTTCCAAAGTAGGCTTGATTGTTTTGAGCCTCGATTGCATAACATTTCAGGCTATATTGTGCTATGGCATTAAAGAGTGCTTTTGTGGCAATATTGTGTGCTTCAACCCTGTCCTCTAGTTGATCAAACATGAATTTAAATTTAAGGTTTTATTGTAAAGCCTTCACTATAAGATTTTATAGCTTCTCATATGCCTTTTCAGGTCATTCTTCTTCCTAGATAATTATGGCTACCTTTTTTATGATCTTGCTTGGCTCGAGATTGACATCCTCGATATATTTTAGTATGTTTACTATGATTGCATTTTCTCTACCATGATAATGGAGTGAGTCAAGATCTATAACCTACAGTTTGTTAGGTAGATTTAAGGTTCCATTCTGATTTTGTTATATATTATCCTTTTAAAGGTGTTTGCAATGCATTATAGATATAATTCTTTTTGGAAGCTTTTACGAGCTTAATGCTTAAATAGATTCACATGTTTTCAAGGTGGGTTTGCTATCACGTTACTTATGCAAATTTCTAGGAGCTCTTCTTCTCTCTTTTTCATTGAACCATCCAATGTCAAGTGTTTAAACCTCATAACATACTCAATTAATAGCTTTAGAGTAGCCTTGCTTAGTTTGGATGAGTTATAATATTGTGACCATTTTTCACTTTAGAAATACATTTTGTAGAACTTAGAGACCATATTCTCTTTAGTAAGGATAGACCCAGCTAGTAGTAAAGCATACCTGGTATATGTTCCTTGGGATTTCTTAGGATAGGGCATGTCTAGAATTTTAGTTGGGTATGGAGCTAATAGAATATATTTCATATTAGTCGTAGTGTTATTACAACTTAATTGTTTATAGCTCAGATGTTTGATTGAGTAAAAGTTCCTATTTTCTTTTCTTGTGTGCATTGGTTAATAGAGGTTGCATGTTTTTCATTCTCAAGGTACCTTGGATAGCATTTGATGTAGTCTTTTTTCATGAACTTTTCTCAACTTTGCACGGCCTTAGACATTTTTCAAGTGCTAAGCAGCTTACAAGACCAATTACTCAAAGAAAGAGATAAAAAAGAAGCACACTAAGTGCTTGAGAGAATGCTCTCTTATATTAATCCTAAAGAGAAATTACAAAACTATAAGAATTACAATGTTGAAAGATGACTTGCTCAAATGAGAACTCTATCTATTTATAGCTAAAGCTATATACAATGGATGGCTAGGATTCACTTAATCTAACGGTCTACAATCAAAGTAAAAAATGTAGAAAGGAATATTTCAAAGATGCCACCTACCACAAGAATATCCAATGGAATATACCATCTCTAGAATACTCTCCCACATACTATACAAAAGTGGACTTAACTCAACTCAATTAGGCCTTCTAGAAAATTCAGCTCGTGTAACTCACCATAGTCCAAATACCCTTTTGGTAGTCTTGTCGCGGGCCAAGTGTTCGAGTAATTGCTTAAGAGCATTTAGGGCGTGACATTCTTCCTCACTAAATTTACGTAACACCATGATCGTGTTCTTGCTGGAACTTGTGCACCCCGTTCTTCAAACTTTGGTTGTGCGCTCTTGTGTCCTAAGCATGCTTTACCATCAGGAAATCTTTTCCTCTCGACAAAGTACTCAAGACTCATCCTGAGTTCCTCCTTTTTGTCATGACATTTGGAAATCCCTAAAGGTTCCCGATTGTGTGGCTCATACTCCGTACCTTCCGTACCTCTACGGTAACGCTTCTAATAGCTTATAAAAAGCATCGGATGGAGCCGCTGCTACTATCTCGAAGGTTTTCCCACCTTATGCGTGACGTTGATAATCCCATTGGCAATAAACCTCGGCCCCTCATTCCCACAATCAAGGACCTTGTAAAGTGAGCGTGCTGACTTGCCCTGTGGTGGAAGTATCATCTCCATCACTAAGTCCTCCACACCATGCTTGACATGCTGCCATTTGTCTTCGACCCACTTCTTCTGCTACAAATGCACATCATGTGACACCTTAGATTGTTGGATGACACCTGCATCTGTTAACTCCTCAAGCTGCCCCTCCAACTTGACAAAATCTAATTGAAGCATCTGCACTATAGTTGGAAGCGTATTCTCAAGTTCCAACTCACCCTCAATTACCCTTCTTGAAGGCGGTTCTTCTGGTAAGACAGTAAGCTTGACCCATTTGTGGTCCCTGAGTACTTTTGTAACATCCTTCGGTAGCTCTACCTCACCCCATTTTGCTTCATCATCAATTGCCTTTATTATGGCTAGATGTAACCCTTTTTTGTGCTTAGCATATTTCCTTAGTTGCATTATAAAAAGGACCCTGGCGTTTGGCTTGGATAACCCACATTTAGGCTTGTCTACCGTCGGTGTCATTCGAGGTTCTCCATCTAAAATACATAAGTAGTTATGTTGAAAGAGTATCACCACATTGTACTACTGCAAGAACTCTTTACCTAGAACTACATCAAAATCATCGAGAGGTGCTATCGAGAAATTTATCTCACCTTGCCATTTGCCTAGGTGGATTTCAGCTCTTCGAACTACCCTGTCCAGCGGCTTAGCTCTTGCATTCACGGACTTGAGGTATCCTTCTCATTTCTCTACATAAAGGCTTAAGCGCTCCATTTTTACACGCTTGATGAAGTTGTGCGTAGCCCCAGTATCAATTAGCAATTAAGTATTTATTCAATTGATTAAGGCTTCAATATACATGAGCGTCGTTCCCGTAAGTGCATTAGTATCCCGCTTGGATTTGATGGAGTTGAACAGCTATATGCAACCCATATGAATTTGTTTATTATCTTTTTGTGCCTCATATATTACATTGAAAGTCTTTTTCTTTGGATATTTCTTCACCCAATGATCCCCATTGCTTCTATGGCTGTCACGTTTCTGCTCATTCTACTTAGGCAGTTTGCCTTTCTCCTCCTTGCTTGTTGGAGGTTAAAACTTCTTACCTTCCTCATCTTTGCTATAATTGGGTTTAGAATATTTGGACTTACCTCTTTCTCCCTTACGGTAATCCATGAGCATTTCCGCCATTGTAAGACCGTCGGATATGTTCTTCACTCCACGCCGCTTTAACTCATTGGTTGCCCATGTGATGTCTATTTTAATGACCTAGCGCAAGTGCATGCTTTTTGTATCAAGTAATATAGGACTAAGTCCAGATTATCGATCCCACAGAGACTATTGTTTCTATTTTCTTCAATCGAATACTAAAATTACTCTACTTTACCTTTATCCAGACTAGCTTCAAGGATGGAGTTTAACTAACTAAATTATTGCTATTGAACTGAACCTAATCAAAATATTGCAAATACTTAGAGATAGAATTCACTCAATTAATAAGTAATCTAGGGTATCGACGCATCCCCTAATAGTTCACTAAACCCTTTAACCCCTTAGTTATTTTTCTTTTTATCAATTGATTGGCTAGACACTGATTTCATCATAAGCTTCTATCGACAGTCGAATGATAATATCACACTCTAACAATTACCTATATGTCTATGGTAATCCGAATAAGATGCAACTCATTAAGATTATGTCTAATCAAACCATACATACCACCTAAGTATATGTCTATCCTAGATGGAACTCATAGATGTTACCCTATGATCATGTATCAATCTACCATAGGCTAAACACATGATTCCTTTCGTCAACGTTATCATGGTTCCTAAATAATCAAAATAGTGATCAAGTATAATGAAAGCATTAAACATAGATAGATTGAATCAATTAAGGGATAAAAGTTCATAACTAAGAGTTTAAACAAAATCAATTACATACTAGGTTCAATAACGTTTAACCCTAGATCAAGAGAAATTAGCTCATGTTCAAAACAAGAATATCAAAGCAAAAGTATGAAAATATAATGAACGAAATCATCTCTTCAAAGTAAGGAATAAAACAAAACAAGTGATCTCCTGAGTTGTTCTTCTTCCTCTTGTCTTAGTTGCTCAAGAGTTGATTCCCCAATCTTCAATAACTTCACCTTGATTTCTTGGCTTGAATGTGTATTTGTTGCTTGTGTTATTCTCCTTGCTAAGTCTCTCTATTTGTTGCCTCAAAAGAGTATTTTTGTTGCTATAAGAAACCCTAGGCACGAGGAGCTTCGAATCCCCCTCAACATAGGCGAGTTTAAAAGGGTATTTAAACATCCGTATGGGCGCCACGGTGCTGGGCATGAGTACAGGTCTGTCAAGACGTCGACGAGCACCACGGCGCTGGGTGCTGAGCACTACGGCGCTGGGTGCTGAGCGCTACGGCGCTCAGATCTGGGCGCCGCGGCGCCCAGCCACCTGTTGCTGCGCTACTTTTGTATTTTGAGCATAACTTCTTCGTTTGACATCCGATTTGCCTCCCGTTTGTTCCTATACGTCACATTTTGCCATCGTGCATCTGTTTATGATCAATAAACACAATTAAATAGTCAAATATTTATGATTTGGAGCAAAATACAAAAGTTAAGTACAAATCCTACTAGTGCTTTTATGCCCCTATCAAATACCCCCAAACTTAAGACTTTACTCGTCCTCGAGTAAAATGAAGAAAAACATTCACAATTTATTCATGACTCAAAAAATAAAAAATAAAAACTAAAAATAAGCTCAGGTTGATTAGATGATCAATATCATTGTTTCAAAAGCTGTGAAAAATAGCACAAGGCACTTTAAAAAGCAATAAACAACTTTCAACAATCCTCATACCATTGATCACGTACTTCATTCTCCCTTGTTAATGAGCACTTATGTGTGTGTGTAATAAGCAAGTAATTAGCTAAATAGAACATAGATTTACTCAATACTTAAGAAAGTACATAAAGATGATATCTCGGCATAGTTTTAATTATAACACTATCATAAGCTTGCTTTTCATACTACTCTCCACTAATGTAGAAATACACATGTCTAGGGATCTATTTAGGACGTTATTAGCTTGTAATGTAAGGCTAAGGTAAAGGTGGGTTATAAAGATATATATAAAGAGCAAATCACACCATTAACACTTAGACTTTACTCAGAAACCTCTTGATTCCTTCTCCTTCTTAATTATTCATCTCTTTCCCAAAACTTATGCTATTCCCATTTTTCTTTTAATCCCTTTTACAAAGAATTTCTTTTTTTTCTTAAGCTGGGGGTATTATGCATTTAAACATTTTTTTTTCTTTTTTTTTGTACCCTCAAACTTAGATTGATATGAACCTTCAAGACTTATTGCTTTTCATTGTAGTACTCTTCTTTCATACATCCACAACCTTCTTCATTTTAAGAATATTTCTAAGTAAACTCAAGGTTTATGGTGCTACCGGTAGATTTTAGGGTAAGTAAACTCAAAGTCTTTAGGCTTGTAATGTGGTTAAATAGAAAAATTGGTTAATTAGGCTCAAATGGGGTGACTAGGGATAAATATACATATAAGGTAGGCTCGAAAAGGCTCAAACGGTCCAAAGATGGCCTAATGTCATTTTCCTAAGCATATGAATTCTAGGATTTCGCCTCAAGTAGTAATCAAGCAAGTTCTAGAGTATTGGTCTTCGAGACTATGGTGTACTACTTAAGCATGAATAACTCTATGCAAAAAATTCAACTAATACATACTTCTTTCAATGTGCTCAAGAATAAGTGATCAAAAATAAGTTTGAACTCAATCCAAGAATCATGATATAAGAGTTATCTCAAGCCTCTATTATTTTCTAAAGGCTTGTGAAAATAAATTCAGCAAATATTTTATTAAATGTCATGGACTAATGATCATCATCTCAACTAAAACTTAACAACCTAAAAAAAAATTTATTTTACAAGACAACCAACCAATATAAGCAGCAAAATAAACACAAGAAAGTGTGTTTCCCACCCTCAAACTTAAATTAGACTTTGTCCTCAATGTCTAAAAATAAATTTAAAAGTAAGAGAAACTCCCCTGGTAACTGAAGTTGAAGCAGTGCAGCGTTGTGTTCTGTTGAATCTGAATGCGGTTCTCTTTGCTTCCAACGCTTGAACTTGCTCATGCTGCTTCATTGAATGCTTGCATTGCTAATTTATTCCTACAAAAAAATAGACTAACATAACTAAAACTGAAAATAAGCTAATAAAAATAAAATTTTAATTGGGTTGCCTCCCAATAAGCGCTTGATTTAACGTCGTCGGCTTGACGAGACTCTTTCTACTCTTATGGAGGATCAAAATCAATGGTGGAAGTATCTTTGTATGTAAGCTTGCTGGGCTTCCGCTCATTTGGCTTCCACATTCTTGCACTTAGACCTTGGGTAGCAACTTGTTCTTCTTTCTTGTGCTTATCCATAAAGACTTGAATCTTAGATTGGTGAAGTGTTTCTCTTGTGGCATTTTCTTCTATCCTCTCATCAAACTGCTGCTTCTTCTTCTTTTTCTTCTTTCTTCTCCTTCTATACCTTAACACATTCTTTTTAATGTGAAGGTTCAATATCTCCATGTCTTTGAGTTTTTTAGTGTTTAGGTGCACCACATCAATATTACAACAATCTTTACCTTCAGCTGGCAACTTAATTTCCTTGAAGACTTTAAATGTTGCAGTGTCATCTTGTATCCTCATGGTCATCTCCCCTTTTTGAACATCAATGATCGTATGTCCTGTAGCTAAGAAGGGTCTTCCAAGGATGATAGGGATCTCTTTATCTTCTTCCATGTCTAGACTAATGAAATCAGCGGGGAAGATGAATTTATCCACCTTTACTAGCACGTCTTCAATAATTCCCTTTGGGTAGGTAAGAAAGCGATCAGCAAGTTGAAGTGTGATATTGATCGGTTTTGCTTCTCTCAAACCTAGCTTGTTGTAGACGGAAAGGGGCATGAGATTAATGCTCGCTCCTAGATCGCATAGGGCTCTACTAAGATCATGATTGCCAATGGAGCACGGTATGGTAAATCTCCCGAGATCTTTGAGCTTAGGAGGTAACTTTTTCTGAAGAATAGCGCTACACTCTTCTGTTAATGCCACTATCTTATAATCCTCCAGTTTCGTCTTCTTGGCAAGAATGTTCTTCATGAACTTGACATAACTAGGCATTTGTTCAAGCGCATCTACAAAAGGGAGATTAATATGTAATTTCTTAAAAACATTAAGAAATTTAGAGAATTGCTTATCTAATCTCTTATTTTACAGCCTCTGTAGAAATGGTGGAGGAGGTGTGAATGACTGCCAGGGCTGTTTCTGTACATTTTTTGCACTTGTATACTGTTCATCTTTCTTTTCTACACTTTCAGGATTTTCTTGCTGCAATTTTTCAGTTTCAGCACTTGTTTTGCACCTCTGTAACCTTTGAGGAAAAGGAATAGGTGGTCTATATGGTTGTACATTTTCTTGTTGATCAACCCTCTCATTTTCTTTCATCTTTGGAAGTGATGTTGGTAGTGTGTCATTATGTAAGATCTTACCACTTCGTAAGTTGACGGCTTGGCATTGCTCTACACTTCCTCTTGGATTAGCTTCAGTGTTGCTTGGTAAAGTCCCTTGAGGTCGATTATTTAGTGCTGCAGCAAGTTGCCCTATTTGAGTCTCTAGATTTTTCAAAGATGCAGAATGGTTTTGTAGAATAGCATCATTCGACTTCATGTACTGCATAAACATATCTTCCAAGGATGCTTTCTTTTCCTGTGGGGGATAAAATTCGGGTGCGTTTGGTTTAAGTTGCCGGCCTTGGTTGCCACCCTAAGAAAAATTTGGATGATTTCTCCACCCTGGATTATAGTAATTTGAATGTGGATTATTCTGCTGTCTATTATGGTTCCCCACATAGTTTGCTGACTCCATGCATTGCCCATTCAAATGATTATTGCCACAGCAGTCACAAGTCGCAATCTAGGTCTTGATAGCATTCATAGAATCAAACTTCTTGGTTAATATATTGATCTGCGCAGCCAATGCATTAAATGCATCAATCTCATGAACTCCAGCAACCTTCCTTGGGGTGACTCTTTCAGCAGGCCATTGATAGCTATTAGATGCCATCTCTTCTTATAACTCATATGCTTTATCTGTGGACTTATTCATCAAAGCTCCTTCAGCAGCTGCATCGATAATTGTCCTTAAATGACCCACTAGCCCATTATAGAACGTCTGGACTAATAACCATTTCGGAACTCCATGATGGGGACACTTCCTCAACATGTCCTTGAATCGTTCCTATGCTTCGTATAATGACTCACCTTCAATCTCTACAAATGAGGTGATGTCATTCCTCATCTTAGCTGTCTTTGCTGGTGGGAAAAACTTCGCTAAAAACTTCTGTGCTAGGTCATCCCACGTCGATATAGAACCTGATGGTAATGACATCAACCAGCTCTTGGCTTTATCCCTCAATGAGAAAGGGAATAATCGCAACCTGATAGCATCATTTGAAACCCCATTAAACTTGAATGTATTACAAATCTCCAAGAAATTCACAATATGCATGTTGGGATCATCATTGGGAGCACCACTAAATTGCACCGACTCCTTAAGCATCTGAATAGTACTTGGCTTAATTTCAAAGTTGTTTTTATTAACAGTGGGGCGCCGAATACTAGACTGAATGCCTTCTGTTGTAGGAACAACATAATCTCTCAACGATCTCTATGGATTTATAGGCTCAAACATTGGATTATTGATATTGTTGTGATTCTCTGCCATGTTTCTGTTTTGATGTTGTTCTCTACGAAGTCTCCGGAATGTTCTTTCAATCTCAGGATCAAAAGATGTTGAATCTTCACTCTTGATTCTTTGCATGAACTGTCAAAAAAAATATATATAATTATTAACTAGAACGGAAAAAGACCAATAACAATAATGAAATAAAAATAAATTCTGAAGTAAAAGTAAATAGTATAGTATTAGTATCAATCTAAGATTAGATAAAATAGTCCCCGGCAATGGCGCCAAAAACTTGATGTCTATTTTAATGACCTAGCGCAAGTGCACGCTTTTTGTATCAAGTAATATAGGACTAAGTCCAGATTATCGATCCACAGAGACTATTGTTTCTATTTTCTTCAATCAAATACTAAAATTACTCTACTTTACCTTTATCCAGATTAGCTTCAAGGACGGAGTTTAACTAACTAAATTATTGCTATTGAACTGAATCTAATTAAAATATTGCAAATACTTAGAGATAGAATTCACTCAATTGATAAGTAATCTAGGGTATCGACGCATCCCCTAGTAGTTCACTGAACCCTTTAACCCCTTAGTTATTTTTCCTTTTATCAATTGATTGGCTAGACATTGATTTTATCATAAGCTTTTGTCGACAGTCGAATGATAATATCACACCCTAACAATTACCTATATGTCTATGGTAATCCGAATAAGATGCAACTCATTAAGATTAAGTTTAATCAAACCATACATGCCACCTAAGTATATGTCTATCCTAGATGGAACTCATAGATGTTACCCTATGATCATGTATCAATCTACCATAGGCTAAACACATGATTCCTTTCGTCAACGTTATCATGGTTCCTAAATAATCAAAATAGTGATCAAGTATAATGAAAGCATTAAACATAGATAGATTGAATCAATTAAGGGATAAAAGTTCATAACTAAGAGTTTAAACAAAATCAATTACATACTAGGTTCAATAACGTTTAACCCTAGATCAAGAGAAATTAGCTCATGTTCAAAACAAGAATATCAAAGCAAAAGTATGAAAATATAATGAACGGAATCATCTCTTCAAAGTAAGGAATAAAACAAAACAAGTGATCTCCTGAGTTGTTCTTCTTCCTCTTGTCTTAGTTGCTCAAGAGTTGATTCCCCAATCTTCAATAACTTCACCTTGATTTCTTGGCTTGAATGTGTATTTGTTGCCTGTGTTATTCTCCTTGCTAAGTTTCTCTATTTTTTTTGCCTCAAAAGAGTGTTTTTGTTGCTATGAGAAACCCTAGGCACGAGGAGCTTCGAATCCCCCCCAACAATAGGCGAGTTTAGAAGGGTATTTAAACATCCGCATTGGCGCCGCGGTGCTGGGCATGAGTACAGGTCTGTCAAGACGTCGACGAGCACCGTGGCGCTGGGTGCTGAGCGCTGCGGTGCTCACACGCTGTTCTGGGCGCTGCGGCGCTCAGATCTGGGCGCCGTGGCGCCCAGCCACCTGTTACTACGCTACTTTCATATTTTGAGCGTCACTTCTTCGTTTGACGTCTGATTTGCCTCCTGTTTGTTCCTATACGTCACATTTTCCATTGTGCATCTGTTTATGATCAGAAAACACAATTACATAGTCAAATACTTATGATTTGGAGCAAAATACAAAAGTTAAGTACAAATCCTACTAGTGCTTTTATGCCCCTATCACTATGATTGTAACCCATCTAGGAAATTGAACAATAAGTCCTTCTTACTCTTGTTGTGGATTTGTAACATTATCAAAGAGTACTCCTCTACGTACGCCCTTATGGATTTTGTTTATTTCAACTTCTTTAACCGCTTGCGAGCATCATGCGCCACATTCTCCAGATAGAATTGATGCTTTAATTCCCATTGTAACTCTTCCCACGTGTTGATGGTATAGGTACCCTTGAGAATCTTCTCGCTTTTTCTTTGCACCACAGAATTGCATGATCAAAAAGGTAAAAGTAACGATACTTACCTTATGTTCATCCCGCGCGCCCAAAGTATTGAAGTACCTTTCTATTTGTCCAAAGAAGTTATCAAGCTCTTTGGCATCCCATTTGTCACTAAACTCCTTTGGTTTAGGAGCTTCAACCCTTGGTGCAGCCACAGTACCTTGAGTAGCTACCCCATTAGCGACTGCTCACTTTCATAACACCACGTCCTCTTTAACAGCTTTAAACCCTTTTCACAGCTCTTCTACTTGGGCTTGAACTTTGTCAATAGTGTTGTAGACCTTCTCTTGAAAAGCCTTGAGCCAATCCCATTGCTTTTCCGCATGCTCATCGATGGGGCTTTCGATGAGAAAGCGCAAATCGTCCTATTGAGTGTCGAGGCCTACCTCGAGTTTCTCAACTTGTTCTTCTAACTTCCCAAGGTGATTTGTCGCCTTGCTCATAGCACCACCGAGCTTCATAACTATGTCTCCTAGTTCATAGTTTAGATCAATAGACTTTTCAGGTGGAACACTCTTATTTCTCCTAGCTTTGAGGTCCCTACCATTCGTTTCAGTAATTCCAGATGATCTAGCAACTTCCTTCACCATCTTCCTTGAACTTGATCTGATAACACTTGTCATAGACCTTTTTTGAACTCGTGTGGCCTTAAACACTTTTCAAGTGCTAAGCAACTTACAAGACTAACTACTCAAAGAAAGAGATGAAAAAGAAATACACCAAGTGTTTGAGAGAATGCTCTCTTATATTAATATTAAAGAGAAATTACAAAGCTATAAGAATTACAATGTTAGAGGATGGTTTGCTCAAATGAGAGCTCCATCTATTTATAGCTAAAGATATGTACAATGGACGTCTAGGATTCACTTAATTTAATGGTCCACAATCAAAGTAAAAAATGTAGAAAGGAGTATTCTAAAGATGTTACCTACCACAAGAATATCCAATGAAATATGCCATCTCTAGAATACTCTCCTATAACTATACAAAAGTGGACTTAACCCAATTCAATTGGGCCTTCTAGAAAATCCAACCCATATAACTCACCATGGGCCAAATACCCTCTTGGTGGTCTTGTCGCATGCTAAGTGTTCGAGTAATTGCTTGAGAACATTTGGGGCATGACACTTCGTAGTTATGGGCTAGGTTGTTATCTTGGTTGTATTTAAGGCTTTAAGCAATTATCTCTAGCTTTGTAGTAGGGATTCCTGTATAGTGTCCATTAAGATTTGGGCTAGAGCCCCTAGATTAATGTCGCTATCTTGGTTGCCTCATTGAGTTTCTTATACATTTATTGAGAGATTAGTTTGGTGTGAGGATTCATCTTTTTTTTTTTATTGAGTATGTTTTTCGTATTCCTACCTTTCATTTTGACCTTTTCCATCACAAGACCCTAGTTAAACTCCTTAGTCGAGTCACAAAAAATATTTGGGTAGATACTGAGACTATTACGTGCTAGGATATCACTAGTTGCAATGATATCGCAGTAACATGGTAAGATGTAAAAACTAGTCAGCCTGGTCTTAAATACTAGATCTTAGCCTCTTATTCCTGTTGAGCTTGAGAGTAAATCCCACTGGGTCCCTAAAAGCATATAAAGTCCAATAAGCCTAGTGTTGTGAATTTGCTTTAGTGAAATTTGGGTTAAAGTCTATTAATTGAATAAATTTGATCTTAAGCTGTGGGAGGCGTAAGAGCTGAGTTAATAAATAATGGAAAACATGGTTAAGGAAGATGTCAGGACACTTTTGTGAGTGATTAACCTTTATTTGTAGTTATTTTGCATGGGATATAAGGCTATAGTTTCAGGTCATAAGAAACCCTATTCTAGGATTATAGAAAATTCGCCTCTTAAACTTTGTCTAAGCTTTTTTATTCTGAATAAAACTCTAATATATTAATTACTTACCATATTAAATAAATAACTTACCATTTTGATTTTAGGACTTCAAAGGTTAAGAAGTGTCTTATTAGATTTGTGTTTCTCCGTTAGCCTTGATCATATGGGCGTATAGTTGATTGACAAAGTTTTCCCCTAAGTAGACTATAACCTGAGAGTTCTCATGCTTTGGCCAAGATGATCTCATGCTTTGGCCAAGATGAAATCAGAGGGTGGCTCGATTATTTTGTAGACCAGCCGAACTCCCCCAAAAGCAATTAATAAACTAAAAAGATTTTCTTAAAAAAATAAATAGTGTATATTTGTTTAGCTACCTTTTATTTTGAATTCATCATTAGATGTAATATTATTGAATAATTTTGCTAATATTATATCTTAGGACTGATGATATAAAATCAAACAAATTACCGAGACTTTACATAGGATAATTACAATATGGTACGCTCGAACTTAACCATCTCCCTAAAAGAGAACTAAACAATCCATTTCTAGGGATCATCCTAATAGTCAGGACCGCTGTCTCTATTTTTTGACGGAGAATCCAACCTTAATGCGAGAGGGATAAAATCCTCACAAAGAAGGTATTAACTACCTTCACATAGGAGGGAAAAAAAATTCTCACAATGAAATACCAATTATCCTCACAAATGAGGAATATTACAAGATAATGCAACAAATTTAAATACTTTTCTAAAAATATCGGTTACATTATCACCCTTTCTATATTATACCAAACCACAAACATCGAGAATACCAATAAACTCAAAAGAATTCCAAAATTAAAGCCATGGAGATGTCTTTGTCCAGATTGTGGTGCGACTGATCAGCGCAACCCAAAAAATGCTGAACATCGAAAGAGGGTAGGTGGCGGCTAGGGTGAGTGATGCTCAGGATGTAGAGGCGCTTGACCACGGTGGTTGCAGAGGCAGCAGGGTATTAAAAAACCAGCCGGCCAGAGAAAAAGAGGTGCAACGGTGTCCTACAAAAAGATCATCAGAGGGCATTAATTGATCAAATCAATGTAAATTAGTTGCCACTTTTCTTAACTTTATCATTCAAGTGGTTCCCTCTTCATTTGTCTTGATTTATTCAATTTTTTTTTATAAATATGTGACATGTTTATGTCAAAAGCATGTAATTAGAGAGCTAGATTTTAGTTAAAAACGCTTATCTTTTGTATTATCTCTTTGTAGTATTATTTCTCTTGTTTATTATTCTAAAGTCGTGTTATCTCTTCTTCCATCTCTTTTCTTTTTCTTTAGTTTTATTATGTACAAGTAATTTTCTTTTTACTAAGGTAAAAGGGTGAAACTCTTGACAAGGTAATAAGATATACTTAATTCTTATTCATGAATTCAATATTTTATTCTCAGGTTATACAAATTTATATATGATGTATTTATTTTGTTTGTAATATTAATATCATTTCTTGTATAGTAGTGTATCTTGATTTATTATAGACAATTTTTATAGTTGGCTGATAAGGGCAAATTTATCATATATTTTCTCATGTTTTTATTTTGATATTTTATTATTTTATGAGAATAGATGGCTATTTATGTGCATTATTGTTATTTATAGGGTCTTGAATGAAATTTAAAGAACAGGGACTAAAATGTAAAATTTTTAAAATATGAGTCCATCGCCCCAGCGCCACAATGATTTTCGCCCCAGCGCTAGAACAGTGATCGAAATAAAAAAATCAGAAAAGACGACCTGTTGAAGTTGCAACTAGCGCCCTAGCACCAGACCTTCATCGTGCCAATGATAGAATAACGCTCCAACGGTGGGGTCTTCTACACGCAAAGCCCCAGCGATAGCATCCAGCGCTCTAGCGGTAGTGCGAGTCTTAGTCCGATGAGAATTTAGATTTGCAAGCCCATATCAATCCCTATAAAAAGCCTATCGACTCTAGACGTTAAAAATAACCCAAGACACATTTAAGAACACCAAGAATACAAAGCACGAGTCTTGGAGAGCAATAAGAGTTTAATTGAAGCAACTTTAGAGAGAGATTTAATGCGTTCTTCGACATCAAGAGTATCTTAGGCAGTGCAATTAAGAGCAATTCGATGTCTATATCGGTTTGCTATTGATTGTATCATGATTTATTATTATTTTTACTGCTGTTCTCTTGTAGCCATGAGCTAAACTTATTTTCTAGGGTTAATACTTGAACTCAATATGTGTGCTTAATTACCATATCTTTTGAATATTTAATAAACTCAATTCTTTGATATTCAAATTATTTGATCTTAATGCTTCAATATATCTGGCCAATATATAGTGAATGAGTTGGTAATATTGTTGATAAACTCGGAAGAAGAATCATAATATTTAAACCTAGGTAATTTGATGCATGATTGTAGAGTAACATTCAATGTTGCATATGCAAGTTTCAATTTAGGATAGGAATATACCTAATTGGCATGTATGATCAAAAAGACCTAATCTTAATGAATCTTAATTTATTACAAGTACCATAAGAATATAGGTATTTGGTAAATTAAGGTATACTTGCATGACCTTGGAAGAGGCTTGTGAATACATTAGTGTCTTGATCAATAACAAAGACCAAGGGAGTTAATTATTAAAAGGTTAATCATTAGAAAGCATATTGAGGGATAGTATTAATTCTAGGTTTTCTTTATATTGCTATCACTTAATTCTCTTTGCATTGTGTTTTTATTTTTATATTTTCTACATTCATTCTTAGATTTTTATTTTCTTGAATAATTATTAGGAAGACATAATTTTAGTAATTGGTTAAAAAGAAGAAATTATCCCTGTGGGTTCGACATTCGACTTATTTTGTCCCTTTATTACACTCATACGATAATGTATACTTGCACTTAATTTTAAGATATAGAAATATCGCATCATTGGTACAATAAATTCTTGAAACCATTGATAAGATTTGGCGTAGATACCTTTTTTTGTAAAGTGGGAGTCTTGATTTCTTGTAGACAAATATAAAGATTGGCATAATAAATACTTAAACCCATTTACAAGATTTGATGTATAATAATAGAAAAAAATAAATACCGACTAATATATAAATGGTGATGAACTTTAATTGTTATATCTTTCGATTGAAACTGACAAGACCCACCCCGAGACCCTCTATTGTAGATTTCGATGGCCCCGCCAAGCACCCTAATGAAAGCTCCTCAAAATCTAACAATCAAAATTGAGAAATTTCGCGATGCGAACCCTTTTTAACTCTTGCTATTACTACTAAATTCCAGTATATCAGTGAAGATATTTTCACAAAAGTTTTAAAAAAAAAGACAGTTTCCTCTGTTTTTCTAAAAAATCCAAATACAAAACCTACAAAGAAAATCACACTTCTATTTCAAACAGCTTCTCAACTTTCAAATAAGACCTTCGGTCTTTTTTAAAACCAAATTCATCTCAACCCGACAATTTCATTTAAATCACAAAATTAACCTACTAATAAAAAGTGAAACTATCACATAATACTGAAACTTCTTCTTGTTTGTTTAAAACATAGTTACAATATACACAAGTCTATAACTATTATGCAAAACTCAAGAGGTGCTACTTAGCATATTTATATTTACAAAAATGATCATCAAACTTGGTCCATTAATTAGTTGTAGGAGAATCAACAACTTACGTACTGAGGCCTGCACTTGAAAGGGGTTTAGAAAATATAAAATACAAAACGGGTAAGCTGAAGGAGCTTAGTGAGTGCATTTAAGATTTTCAGTTAAAATAAAATAAAATTCTGCATATATATTAAATTCTAAAAAATACATAAAACATGCTTCTAAAACTATTATAAAACTGTAAAATAGTTTCTAACGTCATATGCTGATAAAATCTTATCGAACAGGTTTTATTTATATCTTCTGTAAACAATATCCAGAATCTGTAAAACATAATAACTAACATGCACACATATAATTATGTAATATGCGTTCGATGGCTCAAAAACTTTTAAAACTCTCGCTCAACCATTTTCTTTCTAAACTGCACCAATGGTAATCTTAAAGCTCTATACTCACGCAACGACTAAATTAGCACCACACAACGTGAGTATGTCACAGGGCATCTAAACTAGTAACACCCCTTGATACATCTAAAGACATGTCACTAACTATGTAGCTGAATCCTACATCGCCTACATATAGCGAGACAATACCCCGTACATATAGAGCGACTCACATGACTCGATAACCCGACTTCCCAGAGTTAGTGACTCACCCTCAATACTTGCCCATGCGTATGAGATATATTGGCCGGGTCTTAAACCATCACCACACTGAAATCTGAGGGTACCAATGGCCTTTGAAACTAATTTAATAATTTCAAAACTATTTCTTAAACTAAACATATAAATGCATATTTATTATTGTATACCAAAACCGTAAATCATGCTTATGCATTAAAAGCACATAAAACATACAAATTCAATATGCGAAAACATATTAAACGAAAGATAGATCATAACAAATATTTTTGACTCACCAATAGCTCTAAACTAAATTTTTTTCCAAAACTTTTACTTCTTTTACCGCTCTCAGTTTTCTTTACCTGCACGTTACAAATGACATTTACAACATTTACAAATGCTCAAAATTACACTTAAACTAGTAAATGCTATAATCGGCCTATAAAGCCCAGATGGATTTCACTTTTCTTTTTTCAGTTACGAAGTCATTCAATCTTGTTTAATTTACCATCCGACGCCAAAAAAAAAAAATCTTAACACCCTATAAATTTGGTTGGACATAATTGCCCTTCACCTTACCAAAATAGATAATTATGTCCTATTTAGTTTATTTTTAATTTTTCATCAACTATATGCATCCAATTTATACAAGAAATCATTTATACACAACAATTTAATCAAAGCACAACTTAAACCCTAAAATTTCCTAAGTGGTTGAATGTACCATTCTCTACCCAACACATTTCTTTTCTCAGTTACTTGTTCTAATGACATCCAAATCAAACTAATTTAATTTTAATGCCCTAATAACATTCAATTGAAGTTTCTACAACAAGATCACACCAAACCCTAATTCTTACCTTACTAATTCCTTTAGTTTGGTGTCTCCCTTGAGTTCCACACTTGAATTCAACTCAATCTAAATCAAGAATTCACACAAAGACATTAAGAGAATTTATTTTGAAAAATCATATACAACCATTACTACATAATGCGTTTCTTACCTCTTTTCCTTTGATTTTCATTGGTAGAAGCTTCAATTGATCTTATGAACTTGTATTTGCCTTTATTTTAACTTGATCAAGCATGAAAACTCATGAAAAAGTATTGAATTTCACTGTAACAGCATATCCCCTCTCATGGTTGAATTTTCTCTCTTTTGCTCTACATGTTGTACTTTTAACTTAGCCAAATTCTAGACATTTCATTCTTATATAGCGCTATTCCAAAAGTCCAATTTTTTCCTCAACTAATTTTAAAATTTTAAATTGCCCTTAGTTAAAAATGAAAGTATTTAATTGGTTCCTTTCTAACTATTTAATTAGAATAGTCAAAGGAACCAACTAGGCAATCCATCTACTTATCTCTAATTGGTCCATTTTCTAACATATGGATTGTGTTTCTTAACAAAGGTTTGTTCCATGCATAACCCTTAAATAACAATTCATGTATTAAATTAAATTATTCATTTTTCAAGCCAATAGAAAAAAAATTCCAAAAAAATTCCATAACCGTCCGACACTCCAATCGAGTGTGAAATTACCAATTTAGGTTTAATACCTCTTACGCGCACCAATAGAAACTTATTTAATAGGGCTGGAATCGAGTAACCCTATGGTGTCTTTATCACTTTATACTAAAATCTAGGCACCTATACTACTAATAGGGATCGGATATTACAAGAACCTCCTTTGTGTGAGGATTCCAATTGAGTTATAAAAAGAGTTGAATATATTCATATTTAATATGCCAAGAGTGGATCCCCCTAGCCTTAGCTTTTATTTTAATTGATTAATTGAATTATTATTTGCAAATATCTTATACTGCTTTAATTGTCTTTAAGGTATTTATAGTTTGTATTTTTAATTTTACTTCTCTGTGGATCGATCCCATTCTCACTGAGTTATTTATTACTTCGATAATCTTACACTTGAAAATTTACTCATATATTCTGGACGCGTCAAGTTTTTGATGCCATTACTGAGGAAGTAAAATTAACATTTTTTTTGTTTGTTTGTTTTATTTTCATAGAAGGATAAGCTTTCTAACTTGCTTTACTTTATTTATTCTTCACTTGTTATTTTAATGAAATGTTAAGCCTCCTACAATTTATTTACTAACTTTTTATTATCCTATTATAACATTGACTAATCTAACTTCTAACTATTTATCTAACTTTTATTTTATTATTAGTTTTGTCTATTTTATTTATCTTTATTTAATATTTTTTTTCTCTTATTTGTATTATTTATTGTTATTATATTTTATTTTATTTTTTTTGTATTCGTGGTTGGTTTCGAGATCCTAATTCTAATTGTTTGGTGAAAAGTAATTTTGGAACTTCCTTTGATAATTTTTTCGATTCTCCTTCATCTTTTCATTCTTCACCAATTAATATCATGATCGATAATCAAATTGAGGAACTCATAGACCAAGGGGACAATCAGTCCCAACATAATGACCATAATCGACCTAAGACACTTAAAGACTACACAAACCGGTGCACCATCTTGCTTAGTGTTTCCTTCATATGCAATACATTTTAATTTTAAGCCGTACATTATCCAAATTTTACTCATTTTTCATGGCTTAGATGCAGAGAACCCTTACCTACATCTAATAGAATTTGAAGAAGTGTGTAACACGTATAATGACCAAAATTATAGCATGAACACAATTTGACTTAAGCTTTTCATTTTTCTTTAAAAGATAAAGCTAAAACATGACTACAAAATCTTAGGCCAGAATCAATTTCTTTATGGGATGAGATGCAACAACAATTTCTAAAAAAACATATTCCTCTCTAAAGAATAAATTCTTTCAAAAGATAAATTATTACTTTTGCCCAAAAAACAGGAGAGACCCTTTACCAATATTGGGAAAGGTATAAAGAATTACTTAATATCTGTCCCCATCATAGCTTTGAAACTTGGAGATTAGTCTCAAATTTCTATGAGGGCTTAACACCCCAAGTTAGACAAATGGTAGAAATTATGTGTAATGGAACATTTGAGGTCAAAGACTTAGAAGAGACAATGAACTATCTAGACTTACTAGCAGAAAATGCTCAAAATTAACACACTACTGGTACCTATAAGACATCTAGTAAAACTCAAATCACTCCATCTAGTGAAGATATTTATCGTCTTAGGGAAGACCATGACCTTCAAGCCAAATTAGCATCCCTAGCTAGAAAATTCGAAACCTTAGAAATGAAAAAAAATGGTCAATTAAAATCTATTCAAGAAATTGTGTGTCACATATGTGAAACCCATGATCACTCTACCAATGATTGCCCAACTTTGCCTATATTTAGGGAATGTCTCCATGAAAAAGCCAATGATCTAAACGTGTTCAAGTGGTCAAACAATAACCCATATTACAAAAATACAATCCTGGTAAGAGAAAGCACTCAAATTTTAGTTGGAGGAATAACACTCAAGCACAGGCTTTATAACCACATTTCCAACCACACCAAAATTTTTAAAACCGCCAAGGTTATGCACTATATGTCCCACCTCCTAAGAAAAATCTTGAATAAAATTTGCATGCATTTATTGAAAAGCAAGAGTCTATTGATTCTCAAAATTCTCAAACATTTGCTGATTTGAAAGATACTCTTGCTAAATTTGGATCCGCACTGAACATTTATGAGAAAGAAAAATTTCTTTCTCAACTACAACCAAACCTTAATGGACAACAAAACTCAAATGCATGTAGTTCAAGAAGTCAACACATGGATCAAGTTAAAAGCAGTATCACTCTTTGAAATGGTTAGATTGTTTAAAAATACATTCTAAGGGAAAGAAAGCGTTGAACCTATACTTCGTGAAGAAATCACTAAACCTTCACCTCCACCCCCGTTTTCTCATGTATTATGTAATACTAAGAAGATGAATCACAATCCTAAAAATTTTGAAATCTTCAAGTAAAAGTTAATATTCCTTTATTGGATGCTATTAAACAGGTTTCCTATTATGCAAAATTTTGGAAGGATTTATGCACAGTTAAAAAAAATTGAATGTAAAAAAGAAAGCGTTTTTAGTTGAACAAGTAAGTTCCATTCTTCAGAACAATAATGCTTTAAAATATAAAGACCTTGGCTGTCCTACATTTTTATGTATTATTGGAAGTCATAAAATTGAACAAGCCTTACTTGATCTTGGTATTAGTGTGAATTTACTGTCATATTCAGTTTATCAACAACGTAATCACGGTGAGTTTAAACCAACTTCTGTAACTTAGCTTATTGATAAATCAATAAAAGTGCCAAGAGGGATAGTGAAAGATATTTTAGTTCAAGTTGATAAATTCATATATCTTGTGAATTTTATTGTCTTGGACACAGAACCTGTTAAAGGATGTAATTCGATACTTGTTATTTTAGGTCATCCATTTTTAGCAACTTCTAAAGCTTTAATTAATTGTAGGAATAGAGTAATGAAGCTTTCATTTGAAAACATGACACTTAAGCTCAATGTTTTCAATATGTGTAAGCAACTACATGAGAAAGAGGATGAAAGTGAAGAGGCCAACATGATTGAAATGATTGTGGAGGATTATATTCAAAAAGAGAGTTCTAATGGTCCCTTAAAAATGTGTTTAATGAATTTATTTGAGTCAAATATACAAATACATCCTAAAATCTCTGACATATGTTCTTTACTTTATTGTGCACAAGTGATTGAAAATAAAGGATGGAAACTAAAGTTTGAAGAATTAGGAGAAAATAAGGATAAGCAGAACAAAATTCTAAAGTTGGAGTTAAAACCTTTACTTGAAGGACTGAAATATGCATTTCTTGGAGAGAAACAAACCTACTCGGTGGTAATCTCTTTTACACTCACAAGCGAACACGAAGGTAAGTTAATTAAAGTATTAAAAATGCATAAAAATGCAATTGGGTGGACTTTAAAAGATATAAAAGGCATTAATCCTTTGATTTGCACACATAGAATACAACTAGAGGATAATCCCAAAACTTTCCAACAACTTCAAAGGATAATAAATCCACATATGAAAGAGGTAGTAAGAGCTGAAGTTCTCAAATTACTTGAAGTAGGAATCATCTATCCTATCTTAGATAGTAAATGGGTAAGTCCTACTTAAGTAATACCAAAAATATCCGGAATCACGATCATTGAAAATGACAAATGTGAGGTAATACAAAATCGAGTCTCATTTAGTTAGAGAATGTGCATAGATTATAGAAAGTTGAACTCTACCATTAGAAAAGACCATTTTCTCTTACCATTCATTGACTAAATTTTAGAAAGAGTAGCAAGACATCCCTGTTATTGCGTTTTAGATGGTTATTCTGACTATTATCAAATTTCTATAGCAATAGAGGACCAAGAAATGACTACCTTCACATACTTTTTTGGGACCTTTGCTTTTAGAATAATACCTTTTGAACTTTGTAATGCCCTAGCAATATTTTAAAGATGTATGTTAAGTATTTTTAGTAACATGGTTGTGCATTATTTAGAAGTTTTCATGGATGATGTAACGATGTTTGGAAATCTTTTTGATAACTGTCTTGAAAACTTAGTAAAGATCTTCAAAAGATGTAAGGAAAATGGTCTTGTGTTGAATTGAAAAAAATGTCATTACCTGGTTACTTCTAGAAATATTTTACGATATGTAGTATCTTCTAAAGGAATTGAAGTAGATAAGGCAAAAGTCGAACTCATTGCTTATTTGCGCCCACAAAAAATAATCAGAGAAGTTCGATCCTTTTAGGACATGCTAGATTTTATAAGAGGTTCAAAAATAATTTTAGTGCTATATCTAGACCTCTTTGTAACATTTTAACAAAAGATAAATCATTTAAGTGGACGCAAGAGTGTCAAAATTTATTTGAAAAATTAATATACCTTTTAACATCTGCTCTTATTATACAATCTCCTGACTGATCTTTGCCTTTTAAGCTCATGTGTGATGCCAATGACTGTGTTGTTGGTTCTATATTGGAATAAAGAAAGGAAGGTAAACCTTATGTAATTTATTACGCAAGTAGAACTTTAAACAGTGAACAAATAAATTACACAACAACTGAAAAAGAACTATTTGCTATAATATTTGAATTAGATAAATTTCGTTCTTACTTAATTAGTTCAACTGTTGTGTTTGTTGGTATCGTGTGCAGGTGTACCATGTTACGGATGATTGTGTGCATTATTAAACAATTTAAAATTTTTACATCTCTCACATGCAACACATCGAAAATATAATACACTTTAAAATAATCTCATTACACTAATGAAATTAGGGAATTCACCCTCGAAGAGTGCTTTTAAAAATTCTAGTTGGGGACGTGGTAGGCTTCCATAAGCTAGAATAGTAATTTTCTATTTTGGAATATTTAAAATAATTTTGTTTCAGATTTATTTCAATCTCTTGGATTAAGGTTTACACTTAACCTTATGAAAGGAAAAATTCGAAACTATCATTTATGTCTTTCGGTTTGCAAATATATAGGCAAACTTGCCTATGTTTTAACCAATTAAAACTGGCTTGATAGCCACTTGGCCAAGCATGACAGGGCAATTAAATTGCCTTGTCATGCTACAATTTCTTGGGCCACTTTGGTGGCTAAATTTAAAAGCAATTGGTGGCAATGTAGTTTTAATTTATTGCCACGTTAAAGAAGATTGAATCAAATTCAATCTTTTTTCTTCAATTGCCTTTGACGAATGAAAACAAACATTTACCTTTGTTTTAGTCAATCAAATAAGAACATATATCATATAATGAGACTTTCTAGGTTCATATCTATTTTGTCTCACGAAATATTTTCATAAGTCCATAACCGATGCCCTACACACATGTTATGGATAATACAAAATGGCGAGTTAAACCATACAAGTTGAGGTTAATCCATATTCGTACAATTCCTCAATCATTAATATCCTAGAAGAGTGGAGAAATAGATTAATATCATCAAGTCCCCTATTACTCAACCACGAACTTATATCTTTGATTCGTATTTCAATAAACAATATGCGTAAACTCCTTTGCGATATTATTTATACTACAGGAAACTCTTTTTCTGGGTTAAATGCTTATAGTCATAAGACTTCTTGAAATACAACCTTAGAGCATCTGAATATTTAACTCACCTATATTAGCTGACGGATCCCATATTTATACACACTAGACTCCATGAGCATCGGACCATACCCAGCGACACCTAGCGGTCAAACCATGAAAGTTCTCTGACATTTGTAGAACCTAAGTATGGTGGATTACTCATAAGCCCACCGTGGTGCTTAAGTCTAGGGACCACGAATACTACTCAACTCGAGAAGACCCTGCACTGACAGATTTATGACAAATTTGTTGGAGGTCTTCATTAAGTCTAGTTCAGTATCCAATACTTACTAAATACATGTATATCTATACGAGCTTCCACTAAGCTGATGGTTTGCTAAGATTAACCATCTAGACTATTCAAATATAGACATACACTAATCTATATTAATCGTATTATTTATACCACAAGAAACTCTTTTTTTGGGTTAAATGCTTATGGCCATAAGACTTCTTGAAATACAACCTTAGAGCATCTGAAATTTAACTCACCCATATGAGCTGACAGATCTTATATTTACACACACTAGACTTCATAAGCATCGGACCATACCCAATGACACCCAGCGGTCAGACCATGAAAAGTCTTTGACGTGTGTGAAACCTAAGTATGGTGAATCACTCATAAATCCACCGTGGTGCTCAAGTCTAGGGACCACGAATACTACTCAACTCGAGAATACCTGCCATTGATGAATTTATTGGAAATCTGTTGAAGGTCTTCATTGAGTTTAGTTCAGTATCCAGTACTTACTAAATACATGTATATCTATACGAGCTTACATTAAGCTGATGGTTTGCTAAAATTAACCATTTGGACTATCCAGATATAGACATACACTGATTTATATTAATCGGTTCCATTCAAAAAATTCTGCATCGGTGAAAATAGATCAAGAACAAATAATTCGAGAACATAGTTACACAATAATATTTTTTGGCAACGCTTGCAATTATTTACAACTATATCATTGCAAGTATTTTTCCAGGTCTTTGTCTTATTTTAGATAAGGTTCTAACTCTTTAGACCTGATCTAAACTCCTTTAGATCAATGCAATGTCCAAAATGTGTTAAGCATCTGACCTTAATAAAAATAATGAGCGATTTAATGAAATATTTTTTTATTACATAAGTATGAAAATACAATGTTCATACAAAATTGGGATGGCACATGAGCACAAATTCTAACAACTCTTACTTGCTCTAGTGCCATTCGTAGTGATATCTAATAGCTAACGACTTCACGTGTTTCTCAAACACCTTTGGAGCTAAGGCCTTAGTAAGTGGGTCCGTTACATTATTTATAGAATTTACTTTATAAAATACAACATCTCATTGAGCCGAGATCTCTCTAACAATGTGTTATTTTCTCTCCACATGTTTAGATCTCTGGTGTGCTCTTGGATCTTTCGCCTATGCAATGGCCCCATTGTTGTGGCAATATAATGGGATAGGATCCACAGAACTTGGGACTATACCAAGTTTTGCAACAAACTTCTTTATCCACACTGCTTCTTTTGCTGCTTCTGAAGTTGCAATGTATTCTGCCTCTGTGGTAGAATTAGCTATGAATCCCTGTTTGACACTCTTCTAACTTATGGTGGCACCATTGAGAATAAACACATATCCAGATGTAGACTTTCTATCATCCGGATCAGATTGGAAGTCTGAGTCAGTGTACCCTCTTACCTGTAAGTCATTTTCTCCATATATGAGAAACTTGTTCTTTGTACCCTTAAGGTATTTAAGGACATGTTTGACTGCCTTCTAATGGTTGTCACTTGGATTAGACTGGTACCAGCTCGTAACACTTACAGCCATACTTATATCAGGTATTTTACACATCATGACGTACATCAAGCTTCCAACAGCTGATGCATAAGGAATGTTAAACATTTTAATCCTTTCATCTTTCTTCTGAGGAGACATCTTCCTCAAAAGATGAATACCATGTCTAAAAGGTATATTAACTGTCTTACAGTTACTAAAATTGTACCTTTCCAAGACACTATCAATGTACGAAGATTAAGAGAGTCCTATGAGCCTCCTAACTCTATCTCTATAAAGCTTTTTACCCAGTATATATAAAGCCTTTCCCAAATATTTCATAGAGAAATTCTTACTAAGGTAACTTTTTACTAACTGTAACATACTGATATCATTTCTAATGATTAATATGTCATCCACATAAAGAATTAAGAAGACAACCATGCTCCCATTGACCTTTATATATACACATGCCTCATTTTCATTTTTTATGAAACCAGACCTTCTGATTACTTCGTTAAAATGAAGATTCCAACTTCGGGAAGCTTGTTTAAGTCCATAAATAGACCTCTTCAGTTTGCATACAAAACTAGAAGAAAGGCTGGTTGTAAAACCTTCAAGCTATTCTATGAATATCTCTTCCTCAAGATATCCATTCAGGAACGCCGTCTTTACATCCATCTGCCAAATTTCAAAGTCATAGTACGCAACAATTGCTAATAAAATCCTTATTGACTTAAGCATTGCAACTTGTACAAAGATTTCCTCAAAATCAATCCCTGATTATTGAGTATAACCTTTTGCTACCAGACGGGCCTTGAAGGTCTCTACCTTTCTATTAGGCCCACGCTTCCGTTTGTAAACTCATTTACAACTGATAAGAACTATTCTTTCTAGAAGCTCAACCAAGTCCCAGACTTGATTTTGATGCATAGAGTCAATTTCGAATTTCATGGCATCTTGATATTTTCCCGAATCAATATCCAATATTGCCTATTTGTAGGTAAAAGAATCATTTTCTTCCACTAAGAAAATCTCAGAGGTACTTTTAGGTATCATACCATACCTTTCAGGTTTCCTCGATATCCTTTGTGACCTACGTAGAGAGTGTGTAAAAGATAATTTGCTCGGTTGAGCCTGTGGTTCTATCTGTGGTTCTATCTGTGGTTTATTCTAATTGATTTCATTAAGATCAATATTCCTACAATTTTCACGATCCATAATAAACTGTTTATCTAGGAAAGTGGCATTCCGAGCAATGAACAGATTTCGTTCCTCAAAATTATAGAACTGGTATCCCATTGAGTTCATGGGATAACCAATGACTTGATACTTGTACCCCATGGGTGCAAGTTTATTATATTGTGTAACTTTTACATAAGTAGGACAATCACAAATCTTAAAATATTTAAGATTTAGATTCCTTCCAGTCCATATCTCATAAGAAGTAGAAGGAACAACTTTAGACGAAACTCTGTTCAATACATGAGTAGCAGTATGTAGAGCATACCCCAAAGATATTCAGGGAGATCGGTGAAACTCATCATCGATCGAATAATATCTAATAAAGTTCGATTCCTCCTGTCTGAAACACCATTGTGCTGTGGAGTAGCTGAAGGACTATACTGAGCAAGAATTCCATTCTTCTTTAAATGATTTAGAAATTCACTGCTTATGTATTCACCGCCTCGATCTGATTGAAGGCATTTGACATACATACCGTTTTATTTCTCTACTTCAAGTCTAAATTCCTTGAACTTCTCAAAGGTTTTAGACTTGTGTCTCATAAGAAACACATAACCATATCGTGATAAATCATCAATAAAGGTTACAAAGTATTGAAATCCACTCATAACAGCGTGATTCATTGGACCACATACATCACTATGTATAAGTTCCAATAAACTAGTAGCATGGTGTCCAACACCAATAAAATGAGATTTGATCATCTTTCCTTGAATACATGATTCACAAACTGGATAAAGTTCTATGGTTAAATCAGGTATTTGACCATCCTTAACCAGACGGGATAGACGTCTAATGCCTATATAACCTAATCTCATATGTCATAATTCTGTTTCATTGAAAGTTCTCGAACTACTTGCTGTGTTTACCTGTACATTCATGACATTTTGTGTTGTATTCAAAATATAATAACCATTAATTAATTGACAATTAGCTATCAAAATATTATGCATATCATATAAACATAAGGAACGATTTTGTATATATATATATATATGATAACCTTCACTATCAAGTACAGAAAGGGATACTATTTGTCTTAAAATACATGGTACAAAAAGATAGTTATACAACATTATAGTTCTATTACATGAGAGATGTAAATCAAAATATCTCATAGCCTTGACCTGAAGGAAATCTCCATTTCCAACACGAAGCTAAACTTTTCTTGGCTGCAACAGTCTAACTTCCCTCGGACCCTACAACATATTACAGATGTGAGAAGGAGAAACAATATCCAATACCCAATCAGAATTAGCATCATATGTTAAAGAAATGTTAATAATAAGTAAACATATGTTAGGATTTGTGCTCATGGGCCATCCTAATTTTGTATGAATATTGTATTTTCATACTTACGTAATAAATAAATATTTTATTAAATCGCGAATTAATTTATTAGGTAAGATGCTTGTAACATTTCGGACATTATATTGATCTGAAGGAGTTTAGAATAGGTCTAAAGAGTTAGAACCTTATCTAAAATGAGACAAAGACTCGAGAATATACTAACAATGACATAGTTATAAATAGTTGCAAGAGTTGCTAGGAAATGTCAATGTGCAAATATGTTCTCAAATTAAATGTTCATGATCTATTTCCACTGATGCAGGGTCTATCAAATGGAATTAATTAATATAGATCAGTGTATGTCTATATCTGGATAGTCCAGATGGGTAATCTTAGCAAATCATGAGTTTAGTGAAAGCTCGTATAGATATACATGTATTTAGTAAGGACTGAATACTGAACTAGACTCAATGAAGACCTTCAATAGATTTTCTATAAATTCGTCAGTAGAGGGTCTTCTCGAGTTGAGTAGTATTCATGGTCCCTAGACCTGAGCACCACGGTGGGCTTATGAGTGATCCACTATACTTAGGTTCCACACATGTCAGAGACCTTTCATGGTCTGACCGCTAGGTGTCGCGGGGTATGGTCCGATACCTATAGAGTCCGGGGTATGTAGATATGAGATCTGTCAGCTCATATAGGTGAGTTAAATATTCAGATGCTCTAAGATTGTATTCTAGGAAGTCTTATGGCCATAAGCATTTAACCCGGGGAAGAGTTCCCTATGGAGTAAATAATATTGCAAATGAATTTGCATATATTATTTTTTGGAATACGAATCAAAAGAGATAAGTTTATGGTTGAGTAATACGGGACTTAAGGCTATTGATCTATGTCTCCAGTCTTCCAGGATATTAATGATGGAGGGATTATATGAATATGAATTAACCTCAACTTGTATGGTTTAACTCGCCATTTTATATTATCCATAACGTGTGTGTGTGAGGCATCGGTTATGGACTTACAGAAATATTCCGTGAGACAAAATAGGTGTGAGCCTAGGGAGTCTCACTATATGAAGTATATGCATTGATCACGTGGGTAGCACCGGATCAAATTGTTCGATCTGGGAAGTTTTAAAATATGAATTTATTTCAGGGTCTCTCGAGGAGTAGCTAACGTTTAATTGTTAAACTTAAAATTGTGTCAAGTGAGACTTGACACTTTTATCTACCTAGTGTATGTCTCAAATTGTGCCAATAATTTATATGGGTACTAAATTAGGCATTGGTAGATATAGCTATCATTTAAATAAAATAATTATTGTTTTATTTAAATTAAATTAATTATTTACTCATTTACTTTAGAGTTTCTCGGGGAGTAGTTAAGATTTAAGTGTTAAACTTAAAATTATGCCAAGTGAGACTTGACACTTTTATCTACCTAGTGTATTTCTTAAATTGTACTAATAATTTATATGGGTACTAATTTAAACATTGATAGATAAAAATTTTATTAAAAAAACAAAAGAGAGAAATGAAAATGAAATTTATCATTTGGCAGAATCAAATATTCATTCATTTCACATTTGTTTATTTTTCATTGGATGATATAATGTAAAAGAAATGTGTTGATCGATTAATGGCAAAATGAATTTACATGCAAATCTATAATACATGTGTTGGCCATTTTAAATATTTTTTTAATGTTAAATAATAGATGGCATAATTTTATGAATCAAAACACCACTTTTTTACATTTGATTCAGCCATTCAATTTATAAATTGAAGTATACTTTGTCATGCTTTAGTTTTAACATGCGGTGCCAATATATTAAAGCTTTGGAAGTAAGAGTTGGCAGTTTTGTGTAGATTATTTGTTACTAAATTCTTTCTCAAATGGCCAACAAAACAAGTATATGACAAAGCATTTTGAAAGCATTTGTCGTGCTTGTTCATTTGTCAAATTATTTATCTCCTATTAGTTATATAATAGGAAATTGTTGCTTATATATATTTGATGAATGACTGAGAATAGATATGAAATGAAAATTACTTTCAATTTTATAAAGTTAAATGTTAACTTTGAAATTCAAGTTCGAGAGACAAAAAAAATAAAAGTAAAGAATTGCTTCAAATATTTCAAAAAGGAAAGCTACAATTTTAGCTTGAGGAAGTTGACTACATCCTCAACTAGAATTGTTAAAAGCACGCTTCAATGGTGAGTTCTCTAATCTCATTAGTGTAATGAGATTAAATTTTAATGTGTATTATATTTCTACTGCGTTGCATATGAGACATGTGATAAGGGAAAAATTGTCATATATTTTCTCATATTTGTACTTTGATATTTTTTTGTTTTATGAGAATAAATGGTTATTTATGTGCATTATTGTTATTTATAGGGACTTGAATGAAAATGTAAACTTTTCAAAATATAAGTCCATCGCCTCAGCGCCATTAGGATTACCGCCTCAGCGCTAGAATAGTGATCAAAATTAGAAAAATAACCTGATTAAGTCGTATCTGGTGTCCCAGCGCCAGACCTGCATCACGCCAGTGACACCGCTCCAGCGGTGAGGCCTTTTTCACGTGTCGCCGCAGCGACAACTGCATAGCGCCCTAGTGATAGCGCGAGTTCTAGTCCGATGAGAATTGAGATTTTCAAGCTCATATAAATCTCTATAAAAAGCCACTCGTTCCCAACATTTAAGAATTAACCTAGAGCACCCAAGACACATTCAAGAACACCACGAATACAGAGCAGGAGTTTTGGAGAGCAATAAGAGTTTAATTGAAGCAACCTTAGAGAGAGATTCAAGGTGTTCTTCGACATCAAGAGTATCTTAGGCAGCACAATTAAGAGCAATTCGACGTCTATATCGGTTTGCTATTGATTGTATCATGATTTATTATTATTTTTACTGCTGTTCTCTTGTAGCCATGAGCTAAACTTATTTTCTAGGGTTAATACTTGAACTCAATATGTATGCTTAATTGTCATATCTTTTGAATATTTAATAAACTCAGTTCTTTGATATTCAAATTACTTGATCTTAATGCTTCAATATATCTGGCCAATATATAGTGAATGAGTTGGTAATATTGTTGATAAACTCGGAAGAAGAATCATAATATTTAAACCTAGGTAATTTGATGCATGATTGTAGAGTAACATTCAATGTTGCATATGCAAGTTTCAATTTAGGATAGGAATATACCTAATTAGCATGTATTATCAAAAAGACCTAATCTTAATGAATCTTAATTTATTACAAGTACCATAGGAATATAGGTATTTGGTAAATTAAGGTATACTTGCATGACCTTGGAAGAGGCTTGTGAATACATTAGTGTCTTGATCAATAACAAAGACCAAGGGAGTTAATTATTAAAAGGTTAATCATTAGAAAGCATATTGATGGATAGTATTAATTCTAGGTTTCTTTATATTACTATCACCTAATTCTCTTTGCATTGTGTTTTTATTTTTATATTTTCTACATTCATTCTTAGATTTTTATTTTTTTGAATAATTATTAGGAAGACATAATTTTAGTAATTGGTTAAAAAGAAGAAATTATCCCTGTGGGTTCGACATTCGACTTATTTTGTCCCTTTATTACACTCATACGATAATGTATACTTACACTTAATTTTAAGATATAGAAATATTACATCAACATGCAATTTTTTAAATTGTTTAAATACACACATTCACCTGTAGCACGGTACAAAGCACACATCACCAACAACATATACCTGAGGGATTCTTTTTCATTGAGGCAAGGTATCTTTGGCAATTTCTCTTTCAGTGTCCTTTCTCACCACAGTGGAAATATTTTCCTTTATCTTTCTTCTGTGATTTAGATATGGGTCACCTTTGAGGACCAATCTTGGGTGTCTGCCTTACCTTTTTTTTTCTTTTTTCCTTTAGGCTTCACAGAAACTCTAGGAACAGAAGATGAAGTACCTTGAACAAAGAAGGGCGATCCCACTTTGTTCATGTCCTCTTCTACTATCTTCAACATATTATAAAGTTCAGCATAAGATGAGGTCATTTACTGTATATTAAAATTAATTATGAACTGTCTGAAAGACTTCAGAAGCGACTGGAGAATCAAACTATTCTTCAAATTTTTATTTAGTGTAATGTCTATCTTTTCCAACATCTCGATTATAGAAATCATATTGAGGACATGAGGATTAACTGGACTGCCCTTAGAAAGTCTACACTGAAAAATGGATTTAGCAACCCTATATGCCTCAATCTGAGGACGGTCGTTAAACAGCTCATTCAGATGGAGCATAATGCTAAAATCATCACCTATATGAACATGCTCTCTCTGTAAAACTATAGACATGGAGGTAAGGATGTAAGATTTAACTTTTTAATCGTCATTTAACCATTTCTAATAAGTCACCCTCTCCTCTGGGGTGGCTTCATCAGAACTTCCTGCGGGCATACGCTGATCTATCACATATCCAAGTTTTTTAGAATCGAGAACAATTTTCAGATTCATCAACCAGTCTTTATAGTTTTCATTGCCTTTAAGTTGGTTCACATCCAATATATGTGCCAACAGATTAAAAGAACTCATTTTATCTTCACAAGAGAAAATAAGAGATGTTAGCAAAAAATAAATATTTTGATCGCTAATTTTCATTTTAGATTAAGGATATAATCAAATTATACATTTTTTAAATCTAAAATATCCTCTCACTGCATTAAATAATCCCTTAAATCTCTCAAAAGGGAAAACAAAAAATTTAAACTCTTTAAATTATACAGCATGAAGTAGATTCATTTGGCATTTTACTCAGACCTCACGTTTTAATAATATTGGCCATTGTAAAATAAAAAAGGTAGACAACTCTTATTAATTGCATTTTATGCAATTCATATCACTGATTCTAAATACACCTTATCCTTATGCTTTAGTAATATTGGATAAGTGTACTTCAGATTAACTTGTCAACAATCAAATATATATTATTAATACTACCCTTACGATTTAACAATATTGGGCAATACGTTCGCATATATTTGCCTCATCTTATGTTTAACCGGCATAGTCAAAATCACACCGACCAAAATCCTCATGCTTTAGCAATATTGAAAAACACTGATATGACCTGACTAATACTGTATTGACAAGACGGATCAATGTGTAACATTATCTCATAATGGTACACAATTAAATCTGATTAAGAGAGATTACTTAATTTTATCCCCATCTTATGGGGCCGTGATTTTTAATCACGCATTTGTTTTGTGCAAACACAACTAACCCTCACCAGTAGGACTCCTATTGTGATTACCAGCACAAACAAATGGCCCATAATATTTATCACATTTATAACGATTATAAATTACAAAAAATAAACCATTTATTTTTAAACTCTAAAAAATTAATATTTAGAGTAATCGGTGTAATTAAACAATCACTCGTAACACTCTAAATATAAGTACACAACATAGTGCTCTGATACCATTTTTATTGGTGTTGTGTACAGGTACACCGTGTTACGAGTGATTGTGTGCATTATTAAACAATTTAAAATTTTTGCATCTCTTACATGCAACACAACAGAAATATAATACACTTTAAAATAATCTCATTACACTAATGAGATTAGGGAACGCACCCTCGAAGCGTACTTTTAACAATTCTAGTTAGGAACGTGGTAGGCTTCCACAAGATAGAATAGTAACTTTCTTTTTCAGAATATTTAAAATAATTTTGTTTCAAATTTATTTCAATCTCTCAGATTAAGGTTAATATTTAACCTTGTGAAACAAAAAATTAAAAACTATCATTTATGTCTCTCGGTTTACAAATACATAGGCAAACTTGCCTATGTTTTAACCAATTAAAACTAGCTTGATAGATTTCTTTGGCCATATTGGTGGCTAAGTTTAGAAGTAATTAGTGGTAATGTAGTTTTAATTTATTACCACGTTGATGAAGATTGAATCAAATTCAATCTCTTTGCTTCAATTGCTTTTGACGAATGAAAACAAACATTTACCTTTGTTTTAGCCAATCAAATAAGAACATATATCATATAATGAGACTTTCTAGGTTCACATCTATTTTGTCTCATAAAATATTTTCATAAGTCCATAACCGATGCCCCATACACATGTTATGGATAATACAAAATGGCAAGTTAAACCATACAAGTTGAGGTTAATCTATATTCGTACAATCCCTCAATCATTAATATCCTAGAAGAGTGGAGAAATAGATTAATATCGTCAAGTCCCCTATTACTCAACCACGAACTTATATCTTTGATTCGTATTCCAATAAACAATATGCGTAAACTCCTTTGCGATATTATTTATACTACAAGAAACTCTTTTCTGGGTTATATGCTTATGGCCATAAGACTTCTTGGAATACAACCTTAGAGCATCTGGATATTTAACTCACCCATATAAGCTGACAGATCTCATATTTATACACCAGATTCCATAAGCATTGGACCATACCCAGTGACACCCACCGGCCAGACCATGAAAGTTCTTTGACATTTGTAGAACCTAAGTATGGTGGATTACTCATAAGCCCACCGTGGTGCTTAAGTCTAGGGACCACGAATACTACTCAACTCGAGAAGATCCTGCACTGACAGATTTATGACAAATTTGTTGGAGGTCTTCATTAAGTCTAGTTCAGTATCCAATACTTACTAAATACATGTATATCTATACGAGCTTTCACTAAGCTGATGGTTTGCTAAGATTAACCATCTAGATTATCCAGATATAGACATACACTAATCTATATTAATCGTATTATTTATACCACAGGAAACTCTTTTTTTGGGTTAAATGCTTATGGCCATAAAGCTTCTTGAAATACAACTTTAGAGCATCTGAAAATTTAACTCACTCATATGAGCTGACGAATCCTATATTTACACACACTAGACTTCATAAGCATCGGACCATACCCAATGACACCCAGCGGTCAGACCATGAAAAGTTTCTGAAGTGTGTGGAACCTAAGTATGGTGAATCACTCATATGCCGACCGTGGTGCTCAAGTCTAGGCACCATGAATATGACTCAACTCGAGAAGACCCTCCGTTGATAAATTTATGAAAAATCCATTAGAGGTCTTCATTGAGTCTAGTTCAGTATCCAGTACTTACTAAATACATATATATCTATACGAGCTTCCACTAAGCTGATGGTTTGCTAAGATTAACCATCTGGACTATCCAGATATAGACATACACTAATCTATATTAATCGTATTATTTATACCACAGGAAACTCTTTTTTCGGGTTAAATACTTATGGCCATAAGACTTCTTGAAATACAACTTTAGAGCATCTGAATATTTAATTTACCCATATGAGTTGACGGATCCCATGTTTACACACACTAGACTCTATAAAGCATCGGACCATACCTAGTGACATCCATTGGTCAGACCATGAAAGGTCTTTGACATGTGTAGAACCTAAGTATGGTGGATCACTCATAAGCCCACCATGGTACTCAAGTCTAGGGACTACGAATGCTATTTAACTCGAGAAGACCCCTCACTGACAGATTTATGAGAAATCTATTAGAGGTCTTCATTGAGTCTAGTTCAGTATTCAGTACTTACTAAATACATGTATATCTATATGAGCTTCCACTAAGCTGATGGTTTGCTAAGATTAACCATCTAGACTATTCAGATATAGACATATACTGATCTATATTAATCGATTCCATTCGACAAATCCTGCATCGGTGAAAATAAACCAGGAACAAATAATTCGAGAACATACTTACACAATGATATTTTTTAGCAACACTTGCAACTATTTGTAACTATGTTATTACAAGTATATTCTCAGGTCTTTGTCCCATTTTAGACAAGATTCTAACTCTTTAGACCTGATCTAAACTCCTTCAGATCAATACAATTTCTAAAATGTTACAAGCATCTTACCTTAATAAAAATAATTAGCAATTTAATAAAATATTTATGTATTATATAAGTATAAAAATACAATGTTCATATAAAATTGGGATGGCACATAAGTTCAAATCCCAACAGTGTTTACTGATCATGTTGTTGTAAGGTACATAATGTCAAAACATAATGTAAAACCAAGACTAATTCGATGGATTTTATTGCTTTAAGAATTTAATATCACTATTAAGGATAAGAAGGGTGCTGAGAATGTTGTTGCAGATCACTTATCAAGACTTACACCAGATTCATCAATAAAAATAACATCCATTAATGATTCTTTTCCTGATGAATTTTTATTTTCTACTGGTAGAAAGCCTTGGTATGCTAATATTGCTAATTTTTTTGTAATAGGAGAAATACCACATTAATGGAATGCTCAAGACAAAAAAATTTTTTTAACTGAAGTAAGAAAGTTTATTTGGATGATTCTTATTTCTTCAAATATTGTCCTGACAAAATATTATAAAGATGCATACTCGATAATGAGGTAAGTAGAGTTATTGAATTTTGTCATTTTGAAGCAAGTGGGGGACATTTATCTTCAAAGAAAACAATTGCAAAGTCTTGCAGTGTGGATTTTATTGGCTCACTTTATTTAAAGATAAACACGTATTTTGTATAACGTGTGAAAATTATCAAAAATTATGATTCATTTCAAAATGAAACATAATGCCTTTGAACCTCATTCTTGTTATTGAAATCTTTGATTGTTGGGGGATAGATTTCATGGGATAATTTTCACTACCATTTGGATTTACGTATATCTTAGTCACAGTAGACTATGTCTCAAAATAGATTAAGGCTATTCCATGTTGAAATAATGACCATAAAATAGTCATGAAATTTTTGAAAGAAAATATTTTGAGTGGATTTGGAATCCCTTAAGCCATTATAAATGATGGGGGTAAACACTTTTGTAATAGGTCATTTAAAATATAAATGAAAAAATATTATATTAATTATAAAGTTGTCACCCCTTACCATCCTCAAATAAATGAACAAGTTGAACTAGTAAATAGGGAGATAAAACAAATTTTGAAAAAAACTGTAAACCCAAATTGCAAAGATTGGTCTTTAAGACTTAATGATGTATTTTGGGCTTTTAGAACTGCTTTTAAAACTTCATTGGGTATGTCTCCTTATAGGATAGTTTATAAAAAACTTTGTCACTTACCTGTGAAATTTGAGTATAAAGCCTACTGGCCATTAATAAAAATAAGAGGATCGAACCATTTCTTCTGACTATTTTTTAAATTCGAAACTTTCAACGCAAATCTTGATTTTGCTGGACAGATACGTAAGTTAAAAATAAATGAATTTGAAGAATTGAGAAATGATACATATGAGAATTTAAAACTTTATAAAGTTATAATCAAAACTTTTGATGATAAAAAAATTCAACGAAAAATATTTGATGTTGGTCAAAAAATTTTACTTTATAATTCTCAACTTCACATATTACTTAGAAAATTAAGATCAAGATGGACTGACCATTTTATTGTGAAACATGTGTACCTTTATAGAACAATTTACACTAAAAATCCTAGAAATGGTATTGTGTTTAAGGTAAATAGGCAAAGATTCAAGCCGTTTCTAGAAAACCAACATTTTCATAAAGAATTTGTGTTCCCATCTGACCATTGTTACGAGACCAATTAATCTTTGTTTTACATATTTATATATATATTTATTATTCTCCTAACTTTATTTATTTATTTTTTATACTTACAGGTTAATTTAGTATTTTTGTTTAAGTTTTATTTTGCACCCAAGTTAAGTGGCGGATAACAGTACTCTGTGACATTTCAAGTCGGTTTTGTTAGTTTTTCATAATTACCGATACCTTCTCTTTTTCTCCTTTCTAAAAAAAATGGATGACATTCTAATGAATTTGAAAAAAAGTTTTTCCTCATTGCCTTAAAAAAAAAAAAAATTAACCAAGCAAGATGTGAAAGATTAAGGTTATTAATGATTATTAATATATTTGCTGATGTACGTTGGTTAATTGAAGCCAAAGTTTGATTGGCAGACAAATTTTCAAACTCATTAATTTCCTACATGCCTGTCTTACGTAAAAGCTCTTTTGGAAAAAAGAAACGAAGGGCAAAAAAATTAAGTGTTTGTTACAAGTGTGCATGTATGACTTGCAACACACGTTGCTGCATTTTAGGAATAGTGTCTATAAATTGCAAAGATAAAATTATATTCATTAAGGATAACCAGAGTAAAGAGTCATTAGATGATATTTTATTGACTCTTGAGATGCATCTTAGTGGATATGTACATATTGCAATTATGAATTATATGATACATTCTTAAAAGAACGTAAGTGGTAAAGTTTTAAAAATCTGACTTTAAAAGATCATGTTTGTCAATTTATAAGAAAATTATATGAAAAATCTATTCCCGACCCATAGATAGCGTTTAAGCCATTTTTAGACGTAATTTACTGTAATTGTTATTTTTAAATATTTCATTTTAACCTCAAACGTTTTCTTCAATAACAACGAACTACCCATAGTCGATTTTGAAGATTTTATATTTAAAGCTTAATCTTATCCATTAACAACCAACCGCCCATATGACTTAACTTTATAACACCTTTTGATCCTATAAATACATTACATTATTTCTACATCTTCATACAAACTCAAAATCATTCAAAGAAGAGAATGAATATAATAATGCTACCTTAAAACTTGTGTTTCACTTAAAATTTCTCCTATGTGTTAAATTAATTTATTTTAGATAATTTGTATTTGTATTATTTTATTTTAACAACATATAACAATTAAGTATTGATTTATATATCTTATCTTAATAGAATAGAATTAACTTATATTTGGATTTCATTATATATTTTCTTTTAACAATGGGTTTATTTATACTTCAAAGGATTAACTTGAGTTTTACAAATAGGTTTGTTAATCATTTAATAAATTTTAAAATTATTTATTACATCATTTTATTATCTGAACATGTTATCTTTTAAGATATAATTTATAATACTAACATTCTTTAATTTTATGTCCTAATTTCTTCCGCACATTAATTATAGTGAAATGGATACTCAAACTCCCATAAAAACAACGAAATTGACTTAAATATTTTTTCCATAATTCCAGAAATACATCAAACAGACCGTGAGTGGTCAAATCTGTTAGTTTGAACACAATCAAAGATATTTTAGTGCTTTATATTATATAAAGAGAGGTGACACAGTTTGATTAGTTTTGCATTTTTAGTTTTATTTTTATTTCTTAACTTAAAACTTATAATATAATTTAATAAAATAAAAAATGAAAAATTAAACCTTAAAAAAAAATTAAAATAAACAAAGGCGACTAATATAACAATCACCGTTGACATTGGTCGACAATATTTAAAGTGGCAGATTTTTCAAATTTTATGATTTACATAAAATTTGGATCACTTTTTTTTAAAGAGCAACAAATGAGAGTTAAATGATGAATACTTAGAAACTATTCATTTAATAAGGATGTTACATAATTATTTTGTATTATTAGTATTTTTAATTTTATTAACTTAAGTATGTTTATAATATTATACCTAGTTAGTTTTTAATTGTTTTGTGATAAAATTGATAAAATAAAAATAATTTTTTATCTAAAAATCTAATTAGAGTGATTCTTGATCCTGTGAAAAGATGAGCTGACTCAATGAGTTACATATTATATTTTATAAGGTATTTGAATTTTGAGCATTTAGAGATGCAAATAGACTAGAATATAACTAATCTGTAGTATAGGCTCAGTTTGAACAGTCATCAATATTTAACCCATAACTATAAATATATGTATTTAATATGTATGAGACAACTCAATTTGAAAAGATAAGAGACTTAACTATAACTTTGATGTTTTGAGTGAAAATTAATTCGGACCACATCAATTTCAAATTAGACAATCAAGTTGGTGCATTAATGATAGTCAATGCAAATTAGTTGTCACCCTTCTTAACTTTTATCATTCAAGTGATTCTCTCTTCATTTTTCTTATTTTATCTATAAATATATGGCATGTTTATGTCCAAAACATGTAATTAGAGAGTTAAATTTTAGTTCAAAGCACTTGTCTTTTGTACTATCTTTTTGTAGTATTATTTTTCTTGTTTACTATTCTAGTTATGTTATTTTTTCTTCCATCTCTTTTCTTTTTTTTTTTTGTTTTATTATATTCAAGTAACTTTTTTTTTTGTTAAGGTGAAAGGGTGAAACTCCTAACAAGGTAATAAGAGATACTTAACTCTTATTTATGAATTTAATTTTTCATTCTTAAGTTATGCAAATTTATATATGATGTATTTATTTTATTTGTAATATTAATACTCTTTCTTGTAAAGTGGTGTATCTTGATTTATTATAGACAATTTTTATAGTTGACACAATAAATTCTTGAAATCATTTATAAGATTTGGCGTAAATACATTTTCTTATAAAGTGAAAGTCTTGATTTATTATAGACAATTTTTATAATTGACACAATAAATTCTTGAAATCATTTATAAGATTTGGTGTAAATACATTTTCTTATAAAGTGAAAGTCTTGATTTATTATAGACAAATATAAAGCTTGGCATAATAAATACTTAAACCCATTTATAAGATTTGATGTATAATAATTAAAAGAAATAAATACAAATTAATATATAAATGGTGATGAACTTTAATTGTTATATCTTTTGATGGGAACATTTTGTGTGAAGATTTCAATTGAGTTATAAAAAAAGTTGAATATATTCTTATTTCATATCTGTTGGCGGATCTAAGACACGTGTGGGTGTATGCATGTGCAATTGTGTCTATTGCCTAACGCAGTGGAAGCGTATACATTTTGCAATAAACACAATAAATATAATATATTAATCATATTAATAGGTTAGAGAACTCACCTCAACGTATAAAGTTATACACATATTTTTTCTGGAGTCTGCATAGAGACCAATTCATGTGCAGTTCTAGTCACCAACATGGTAGGCTTGGTGGGCTAGAACAGCAGCCTGATATTCATCCTGGGATTAACTCTTAATCCCCAAAATGGCCGGTATATGTTTTTTTATCTTTTTCTAAAAAAAGATAAGAAATAGAGAATTTGAAGCAATTCACAATTGCTCCAATTGGATGTATAAGGAAAATAAAATAATTTCATTTTCCCTCTTTTTTTCTTCTTCTTTTTCTTCTCCTCTTCCTTTCTCCTCTATTTCTTTCACTTTTCTCTCTCGGCCGAATTCGGCCTCACACACCAAAATCTTGCTTCTCATTCACTCTTTCTTTTTCTTTATATATATATATATATATAATATAATAATAAAATATATTATATAAATAATAATAATATAATATAATAATATGTTATATAATATAATAATATGTTATATAATATAGAAAGAAAGATATTTGATTATTTAATAATTAAATAATCAAAATGAGAAATGACCATTTTGCCCTCATAAATAGTTACCAAGTTCACCCCTTAGTGGGTCCCACTAAATTCCACACTTAGGTAAACTTAACTGAGGGTCCACAATACACTACGTGTCTATATAAAATTAGTAAATAATAATTATTAACTAATTATTATATTTAATACTTAAATACAGACACGCACGCATTCTCGTGGTAGTGCTGAATATTGCTGGATTAAATAATTTAATTCGGCACACTGCCCCAGTGCACAACGAGTACACTCCATATCGCGGGATTCCCTAGGTCCTATGCCCGATTCATCAAATAGAACTATTCCATGAGTCCGTGAGCAATGCCCCACACACACGTTACGGATATATGAATCAACGCATTGAACCATACAAGCTAAGGTTACAATGTATGTGTATTGTCATTCCGTCATTGTATCCTGGATGTGCAGGGATATAGTTTATCACCGTCAAATCCCCAGTGCTCATCCATATCTTATCTCCAGACTTGTATCTCAATGAACAATATGCGCAAACTCTTTTGCCATATTGTTCGACCCTGGCGAAACTCTTTCCCGGGATGATTGCTTGTGACTACAAGACTTTCTGAGATATAGTCTCGAAGCATCTAGATATCAAACTCCATATGGGAGCTGACGGATCCCATATCTATACGCACCGGTCTCCATAAGCATTAGACCATACCCAGCGACACCCAGCGGTCACACCATGAAAGGTTTGTGACATGTGTGGAACCAAAGTATAGTGGATCATTTACAAACCCACCGTGGCACCCAGGTCAAAGGACTACGTATACTACTCAACTCGAGAGGACCCTCCATTGACGGCTTATATTGAATATTTATCGGTGGCCCTCGTGAGTCTGTCGTATATCTAGCCCTAGCTGGATACCCATATATCAATACGAGCTCCAAGCTCACGGTCGGCTAGGAACGACCATCTATACACTATAGGTACGACCATCTATATATAAAGGTATCCACTGACAGACCCGCATCGGTAGAAATAGATCAGGGATAATTATTCAAGAACATACTTGTGTAACTTGCATTTTCTGTCACCCGATTGCAACTCTTGTAACTATGCAGTTACTAGTATATTCTCAGGTCTATGTCCTATTATAGACAAGGCTCAAACTCTTGGATCTGCTGAGTATTATAACCAGCTAACACTTAGCTATGCTAACATTTAGCAATTATATCTCTCAGTGTGGCTAACTATGAGCCCTTATCTAAACACCTTTATATCTGATCCGAACTCCTTCAGACCTACAATGTCTGTAACGTTACATGCATAATACCATGCATAATAGTTTGATATTCTTTTATTTTTTGAAAATCATCTATAATGGATTCTATACTAAATTTTTTCAACATCGTCAAGTGTGTGGGCAAGGGAAAGTGAGAGAAAGAAAAAGTCTTAGTTTTTTCAAATGTTGAAAAAATAAGTAAGAACACTCTCTCATCTTCATTTCTTGTTGGTCAGCCAATACATACACATGAAATGGATTATATACAAGTTCAAGTGTTGAGCTTTTCAAGTGAGTTCATTGCTTATACAAAAGCTTAAGAGTTACATTAGAATTTAAAGTGTTCAACTATTTACTGGAACAAGCTGCCCTTTTAGCCTACTCAAGCCCACCAAGTTGAGTACTAGAATTGCAAATGAGTGATCTTCATAGCGGGAACTCCGGTAAATATAAGAACAAAAGGCTTGTAAGGTGATTGCTCAAAACTTGCTATTTCATTTATGTGATAACATAAAAAATTTATTGTGTTTATCAACTTAAGAAATTAGATTTTCAGACTTCCGTTGCGCATAAAATGTAAATGATGCATGATTATGTATTAATGAACACATCACCCACATGTGTGATGTATTAAAAAAAATAGTTGAACACTTTATAAAAAAAATGTAAATTTCCTTTGTATTAAAAAAAATTTTGAGGGGAGGCCAATTTTATATATAATATAAATTAATTTTTTTTTTAAAAAAAGCTAGAGAAGCAATTGTGTAATAATACACATTTAAGAGCTACTACATCCCTTTTAAGGCCTGCAGTAGGTCAGCCCCTGATGCTACATTATATAAATAATTTGGAAAATTTTTCATTTTGACCTAAAATTTAAATAAATATAACATTTTAACCAAAGTTAAATTTGTTAATATATATTAATCAAATACTAAATTCCTCTCCTATTTTACCCTTATCCTCAAAAACAAAAAAACAACGAAATTAAAACACTCCCTCTTACTCTTACTCTCTGGGCAAGTTCTTTTTAAATTCCCATAATTCGTAGATCAGCTCCAGAGTTAGTATATTTTGAAGATTTCAACTACAATAATCAAGTGTGAAGTTGAACAAACTAAAAATGGGCAAAAATTAGTGAGTTTTTATTTTAAATTTACTTTTGTTATATTTTTTAGTTGTTTTTTATTTAGTTGTTAGAAATATATATGTAGTATTAGTAATGTAGAAAGAAGGTTGAAAATGTGTGTAAAATATCAAAAATACAAAAAAAAAGGCCGAAAATGATGGATTCCTATAATTTTTTGTGAGCATGCGCTAGAACTGTGCTCTATATGAACGGCGTACGGCCACAATGTGGTGCGCGCATCTCACGCATGAACAGCATGCCACGGTGCATGCATCGTACACATGCATCGCGCGTTGCGGTGCACGCATAGTTTGCAGCAGTCGTGTGGCACCACGTGGCCATTTTTTTAAATTTTTAATTAATTTAAAAATATAGTTTATTTATTAATAATTATTTAAATTAATGTGTGTAATTTAAAAATTGTTTTGTCATTGTTATATTATTAGTTTTTAGTTGTAATATTAGGTTTTTGTATATGTTAATAATAATTTTTTTTCAGGAAGGAAAATATTTCAAAAGACTACGTGATTGTCGAAAATAAATTATACCAATCAACTGTATATACTTACTTGAAGTTATGGGTTATGAAAAATATAAAAGACAAATTGACTTCAAGTAAGGTCGAAATATTTAAAATCACATATTTTTGTTATTTTTTGGATGTATAAGATATTCCATTCTCAGGTATTTTAGCACATGAGATTTTATTAAGACGCGTACATATTAAAAATTTATATGAATAATTATGGTTCTATATAGGCAAAAGACATATTATCTTGTTTAGAATTTTATTTGAATACTGGTTTGAGGATGAGGATTATCCAGTAGTAAGTGGGTTAGGTGATAGACTAAGGCACAAATACTTTTTGGGTAGAAGTGAGTTGACTTATAAGGATTTGGATCCGTGGTTCAAGAGCGTTACATTTGACGATGTTATAGATGTAATAAAAATGTGTCTATTTTATATATTTCATAAATTATTAATGTCACGTGATTGGAATATAGCCGTACAATATTTTGTACTTCGCCTTATAGATAATCTTGATGAGTTTAATGCCTATCATTGAGGTACGATTGTATGGACTGTACTCTATAATAGTTTATGCATATTTCTAATTAAAAAGTTAGTGAAGTTCAGAAAAGCGGACGCTTCGGATAGGGAATCATACAACCTATACTCATTTAGTCAAGCATTTTTAGTGAGTAATTTTATTTTTTCTATTCATTAATATATTAGGATACAGAAAAAATTATTTTGTTGACATTATTATTTCTTTCATTTATTATCATCTTAGGTATGGATTTACGAGGTGATCCTGAGATGTAGGGAGATGTTTGCTCGCAAGAATGGAAACTATTTTTTGCGTCTTCTAAATTGGTCTTGTACGGGCACCATATTATATAAATGCATCGTAAATGTCCTCTTCGATAGTGTTGAGGTATTCTTTTACATTCAACAAAAAATATATGTAATTTTCTTTTAACTTTTATTATTTTTCTAATAATGTTTAATAAACCTAAAATATTATGAAGGTTTTGGAAGTTCATAGAAAGTTAATACCCCACAACAGGAGAAATTGTCATTCGACTTACGTCATCGTTATATTTCATGACTTTATGATGTGCCCAGTTCGTCAGGACATTCGTCATATTTTGTGCTGCCAATCGTCTATGGTAAAACCACAATTGCATTAGCTCCCGCATCCATTCCACCAAATTGGTCACCGGAAGCTTTCTTGCTTTTTTTGCAACTGCATTAATGCTCTCAGCGATATTAGTAGTCGTACCTTCTGAAAACACCAGCTGATCGAGCCCATCTGATTGTACCAACATCCTCCTTTAAATAGTTCATTACGTCGGGTCTCATTTATCACATCTTGTTTAATTGGTGTTGAAAATCAGGGACACGATAAGCCTTAGTAGCAGTGAAGTAGGCAAACAAATATACCTTTTTTTTAGACTTTTTTGATGGTAACTTGTATTTTGTCATCAAATTTTCTTTCAAATGATAGATGCAGAACCTATGATATGCATGAGAAAATACACCCCGTATAGCCCTCTCAATACTGGCGTATCGATCAGATATAAAGACAAGATTCTGATGGCTCGTAATTACTCTCTGCAGTGTAACTATAAACTATTCTCAAGAAGTATCATTTTCTGAGTCAATAATTCCTTAGGCCAATGGAAAAATCTGATTGTTTCAATCTTTACAAACGGCTACAAATATTGTACCAAGATAGATACCTTTCAAAAATATTCCGTCCATTACAATTACTGGTCAGATTGATGAATTAAAACCTTTGATGCATGATTCTAACGCCAAAAAAAAAAATACTTAAAGTGATTATCAATGTCAGTTTCAAAATAAGTAACCGTACCCGAGTTGTTTTGTTACAACACATAGCTGTATGTAGGAAGTAATCTGAACAAATCATTTGGAGCACCTCCTATCAATCTTAATGCATACTTCCTAACTCACCAAGATGTAGTATATGTTATCTGAACACGAAATTCTTCACATATGTCTTCTTGAATGTCTTTCGGCCTATAATTTATATTGACTGATGTAAAGTTATTTTTTATTACTTTAGCAATAATTTAGCTCTTGGCTTGCCGGTGACCATCCCACAATTAACTCAAAAAATAAGTGTGCTTTGTATTTACTTGTCTTACGATGAAAAAATATCGCCCTTCAGTCGACACTGCTTGTAATTTTCACTTGCATCTATCATCATCGCATTTTAATTCGAAAATATTTTTGGTGGACTTATAAACTTTGAAGCTCCATTTACCCTTCAGTGCAACCATGTTTATAGCTTCATGAATTTTATCTTTGTTGTTATACAACTTTCCCACAAACACATCACCAATCCCAATAGAAGATATATTTTTCGATATATTTAAGTCAAATGGTAGTATTTCAAGCTGAAACTGAAATGGATTTTTACCTTGACCCTTTCTTCTCTGCCATAATCATTATTATCATCATCACAACATCATCATTTCCATCCCCAGTCTCTTCATAATCGTCATAATCGTCATCATTATCATTTCTTCCATCATCATCAACCTTATAACTACGTCGTTACCACGATTATCATTCTCATAACCTTCCTCATTTTTTTTTCTCATTACTCACATTATATCCAACATCTTGACCAATATTATAGTCAAGATCAACGCCAGCATCTCCATATATCTGACTATATAATATGTATAGCCTGGTTGTTCGTTGAACATTGGAGGAGAATAATGATAATCCTTCGAGGGATTTAGAATACACACAGGGGTTGCTGATGTGAATTGATTAACATAACCTTATTTTTACTCTATAAGTGCTTTTGCATTACTTTCATATTCAGGAGTTCGAGCATCTATTGTTACATAAAGAGGTATAACCATATTATTCTGTAAGCTCAACTATAATATCGCATCGTTGTCATTTTCAAGTGAAATAGGTTTTAACTTTATAGTATTTGAAGGAACCTCAAACTTTAGAGTCACTTTGTAATACACCTGATCAACTTTCAAAAGATGACAAACTCTTCTCAACAATGCTTCATATTTAATATTTTTTAAAACTACCATCTGCATATTTTGATATCCAATATATCTTTTAAAACCATCACTAGAGCTCTCTCAAAATATTGAATATATAAAAAAATATATAAAATAAAAGTTTTTTAGAGAGCCACGTGGCATCGTTGCGCGTACAGCACGCTCCTAAGTGAGGCGCTAACCTTATTGCAGGCAAAGTACAATAAGCGAGCCTTGGAATGGCCTTGGGGTGAAACAAGTCGCGCAACTTATTGCACATCAAGGCGAACAAGTCGCATGTGGTTGCAATAGAGCAACACGTGCGACGGAGCTTGGGTCGAAAAAGGTTAGAATTTACCATTTTTGACCATTTTTGAAAAAGGTCAACACGCTCCTAAGTGAGGCGCTAACCTTGTTGCGCGCAAAGCGCAACTGGGTGCACAACAAGTCGCGCAACTTGTTGCATTGTGAGACTTGTTGGCACTTGTTGCGCATTAAGTCAAACAAGTCGTGTGTGGTTGCAATAGAGCGGCGCGTGCATCGGAGCGTGGGTCGAAAAAGGTCAGAATTTATCATTTTCGACCATTTTCAGTCTTTTTTTTTTATCACTCACTCATTTTAAGCCTATTTTATAAATTAACATTATAATTATACATTTCTAATAATTACATACAAAATACAATTAAGATAAAAACTTACCAATTCTCGTCGATTTTTAATTTTTCCTTTGCAATTTATTATTTTTGCAAAAAATCTTCATAACCGTAATTGATTTGTAAGAAAATTTTGAAAAAAAATTTGTATTGGTGGATAGAGAGTTGTAAGTGTTGAAAATTGAGAATATAAAGAATAAAAAAGAAGAAGAAATAATTAAATAAAAAATAATAAAATTACAATTAAGGATAAATTTGTTAGTATATATTATATTTGATTAAAAAAATTAAATATTTTAACTTAGGTTAAAAAAATTATACCCTTAAATAATGGTCAAAATGAAAAATTTTCCAAATAATTTTGCTATGATACAAATTAGAAAAATTTGGAGCTTAATAATAACTACATTGATATGTCATAGTCACCATTATTGCCCGATTGTAACAACGGCCAGCTTTTTATATTTTCTTAAAAAACATTTTACTTAATAATATAATAAAATTTAAACATGTAAACCTACGATATTAGGATATGCATCCTTTTTAAAGGTGGTATTACTCTTGTTACCCTTAAAACGAAAAGTATTAACAATTTAATGTCCTAATTTGAAAATTTGGGTTCCTTCCCTTTGATTGTTATTCAATCAATCCTAGTTTATATCCTACGTATTCTTGACTTTCTACAATCAGAGAGGATCGGTAAATTAATAACATTGAATGTTATTTTTACTATTTTAAAAATTAACTATTTCAATAAATGGTCACAAAAATATAATTAAAAGGATTTTAAAAAAAATCAGAAACTTAATAAGTAAGTTAAAGATAAAAATGGAGACAAAGGCAACAATTTTGCTTTTGTTTGTACATTAAAAAAAAAAAAATAGAAAGCATTTATGATAATTTGACACCTGTTGACAGTGACAAGATTCTAGAATATTACTGCTGATTATTATTATTTTCCGTTCACGGGACTTGTCAATAAGCTAATAAGGCTTCTTCGTGTTATCTTTTTTGGTTTTGAATTTCTTTTATCAACTTGGCATCATTAATTTCGAAATTAATTTGCGAAATCGTTCAACTGATTTCATAAGTAATCTATGCGCGTGTCACAGATTGGGCAATTGTTATTAAATTAAAAGATTAATAATGTGAAGTAATGTTATTTATTTGTTTATATATAATTTAAAATTTATTTTATTTTTATTTAATATAAAATATAATATTTTTTCTATTATTTAATTACGTAATATTATTGTTACGATTTAATTTAAATTTAAGAATTAACCCAATTTATATTATTTATATTTTTAAAATTATAAGACTTATTATTTATATGATAATTTTTATTAAAATTAAAAAAATGAAATTTTTTAAAATTTATTTATTTAACCTATAATATTCATTTAAAAAAAATATAAGAATCAATTATGTAATAATTTATATTAAAATGATTTTAAAAATTTATATGTAAATAAAAATAAAAATTTATTTTAAAATCATTTGTTAATACTTATTATTAATTTTAAAAAATAATTTATTATTTAATATTATTTATTTAATAATATATATTTAAGATTCATTTTTATTAGGCGACACTAGACAAAAAGGCATTATGACAAGCTCACCTCACACCCGTGATTGTGAAGGTATTAGGTTCAACAAAAAAGCCAGTTTCCAATATATGATTTACAAGTTGTTAGAAACTTTGACTCCATTTCTGCGTAGAAGCCAGAACTCCTTTTTCTCTCACTTTCTCTTTGAACAATTTTAGAATTTTTATCGGTCAGTATACAGCAGATGAGCACCCCCACTTTGCCATTTCATAGAGTAGATATAACACCCATACCTACCATAATTAACATAAATGATAAATCCTCAAAACATAAAAAAAAATTTGCAGATAAAAAGTAAAGTATATGACAATCTTCATCCTTTTTTTTTAAATGTCAATAAAAAACGTCATTAAGTCAAATTGAGTTTCGTGAGGGAATGAAGGCGTATAGATTAGGAAGTGTAGGTCACCATTGGTGGCTATTTGTCTATTATTAGACTAATAATAATAATAATGTTGCCATGCAGATTGTGTATTACACGAAATGAAATTAAATTGTGCTTCACTCTATTGACTGCTGTGAAAGGGAAGCTGCTTGTGCTAATGTCAGTTTTGATGGGTTCATTCATTGACATGGACATTGCCTTTCCTGTTTGTATTTTTGAAGCTTCTGTGTCATAGTTATGTCCTTATAAACAAATTGAAACTAAACTGAAGGGACCAATAAAAAGTTTTGGAATTAGCAAGAAGAAAATAAAAGCAGTGTGAAAACGAGGATTTACAGAAAAATGGCTAATAATTGTCAATTAAAGGAATGGTCCCTTTACTTTACTATTACTTGCCTTTGTGGGTCAAGAATTAAAGAATGAATAAACACACATGTGAGTAAACAAATGACTAAAATATTGCCTTCGATTATTTCTTTGTTAGACTATTTTGAGCAACATGAAAACCATAATAAAAGAAAATCATAAATATCATTAAATATATATTACTTTGAATTTGATAGAATATGTAACACTAAATCTAAAATGTGCAACTACAAACTTAAAACCTTTAACACAAAACTTTTAAATATTGTAATGTAGAATATTCAACTCCTAACAAAAAAATAATGTAGCGACCAATGAATTATATGTATTTTCATAGAAAGATAATATTTTCTACTTTGAAACCAGACTCTAATAGATTTTCCTTTGAACTTCAACCAAAGAAATTATACCAATAAAATATTATTTATACACTACATATTTGCCATCTTCTTCATTTATAATCAATGTGAGATTTTATTTGTATTTATAACAAATAATAGGAGTCCAATTCTAGGTTTTGCCTGTTGGCATGTTGGGTTTATATCTATAAGATAAATTATCTTCTTTGCGAAGAGAAAATATATAAAACCTGGAATTAATCAGCGCAACTCTTCTCACCAACTTATATTAAATGCATATACACAGTACGGGAAGAGTTAGATACTTCCAATCACCAAACATACTGACCATTTCTTCTATAAATTTCTTGCATATTGAGTTTTGCAACTAAAACACCACCAAAGCAAATACTAGAATGTCTCAATTCGGAGGCTCAAACATGTCGCCGGCGAAGCCGGCTACTAGCGACGAGGTATCAGTTTTTATCCAAAACCAACCACTAGCGCTCCAAAAATACACAAGAAGAACAAAACCCTCAGTCTCTCCTACTCTCGCCGAGCTTCTAGGGCGTGTAGAAGACGCAAACAGTTCCAATGACAATACTCCGATGGACCATCGAGTCCTCGAGCTTAGCTATGCTTGTAGTTCTGTGCCAACATCGCACCCTTTTGTTCTTTCATTTAACAACTTAACATACAGTGTCAATGTTCGTCAGAAACTGGAATTTCCGCTTTGTGGGAATGGTTCGTTTGATTCATCACCGGAGAAGATTTTGTTGAATGATATATCCGGTGAAGCGAGAGAAGGTGAAATTATGGCCGTTCTTGGCGCTAGTGGATCCGGGAAATCCACGTTGATTGATGCTCTTGCGGACAGGATTTCAAAAGAAAGCTTGAAAGGATCTGTGACTTTGAATGGTGAAGTTTTGGAGTCCAGGCTTTTGAAGGTGATTTCTGCTTATGTCATGCAAGATGATCTCCTGTTTCCTATGCTAACAGTAGAAGAAACGCTCATGTTTTCTGCCGAGTTTAGGCTTCCTCGCTCGCTTGCAAAGAGGAAGAAGAAGGCAAGAGTTCAAGCTTTGATCGATCAGCTCGGACTGAGAACTGCTGCACAGACTGTGATTGGAGATGAAGGACACAGAGGCGTCTCTGGAGGTGAACGCAGGAGAGTTTCTATTGGAATTGATATAATTCACGATCCAATTCTCTTGTTTCTTGACGAACCAACTTCTGGTCTTGACTCAACAAGCGCGTTTATGGTTGTTAAGGTCTTGCAGCGAATTGCACAAAGTGGAAGCATTGTTATTATGTCTGTTCACCAGCCAAGTTACAGAATCTTAAGCTTACTCGATCATCTGTTGTTTCTTTCACACGGAAATACGGTCTATGGAGGTCCCCCAGCAAATCTACCTCAATTTTTTACTCAATTTGGTCATCCGATCCCTGAGAACGACAACCGAACTGAGTTTGCTCTTGATTTGATTCGAGAACTTGAAGAAAATCCTGATGGAACCAAAGGCTTAGTCGAGTTCAACAAGTCATGGCAGAAAAGAAAGAATCCAAGAAACCATTCATCCAATAAACCATGTCTTTCACTTAATGACGCCATAAGCGCAAGCGTTTCAAGGGGTAAACTTGTGTCTGGTGCTACAAGCGACTCCAACTTAACAGCTTCTGTTCCAACTTTTGCCAATCCAATTTGGATTGAAATGATAGTTATAGCAAAAAGATCCCTCACAAACTCAAGAAGAATGCCTGAATTGTTCGGAATTCGCTTGGGAGCTGTTCTTGTGACTGGAATCATCTTGGCAACTATATTCAGGCATCTTGACAATTCCCCCAAGGGCGCCCAAGAACGTCTAGGCTTCTTTGCCTTCGCCATGTCAACAACTTTTTACACTTGTGCAGAAGCAATCCCAGTTTTCCTTCAAGAACGATACATTTTCATGAGAGAAACTGCCTACAATGCTTATCGACGTTCTTCATACGTTCTTGCACATTCCATAATCTCAATCCCTTCTTTAGTCGTCCTCTCTCTTACCTTTGCTGCCACGACATTCTGGGCTGTTGGCCTCGCCGGCGGCGCCTCAGGCTTCTTCTTCTTCTTCTTCACAATCTTGGCCTCATTCTGGGCCGGAAGCTCATTCGTAACTTTCCTTTCTGGCATTGTCTCACATGTTATGTTAGGCTTCACTGTTGTTGTTGCCATTTTAGCATACTTCCTCCTCTTCAGTGGCTTCTTCATTTCTCGCGACAGGATCCCCCCATACTGGATTTGGTTTCACTACATTTCTCTAGTTAAATATCCTTACGAAGGAGTTTTACAAAACGAATTCGCTGATTCTTCAAAATGCTTCGTCACGGGAGTGCAGATATTCGATAACACGCCGCTCGGCGCCATGCCGATGTCTTTGAAGCTGAAGCTGTTGAAAAGCATGAGCAGTGTATTGGGCACGGACATTACAAGCTCCACCTGCGTGACTACCGGCATGGACATTTTGGTGCAACAGGGAATCACAGATATTAGCAAATGGAATTGCTTGTGGATTACTGTTGCTTGGGGATTTTTCTTTAGAATTCTGTTTTATTTTACACTCTTGTTTGGAAGCAAAAACAGGAGAAGATGATTGATTTGAATACTAAGAGAAGATTATGAATATGTGATTGCTGTTGAAAGGCATCTTCTAAATATAATAATAAAATATTAACATGTCGCAGAGTCTTTTAAAACAGCTAATTTAAATAGAAATGTATGATTTATGTACAGTGAGAATTTCCTCATTGAGAAAAAAAAATAATTCTTATTAATTATGAATTCCAATATGCATTTAGTGTTCATTTTCAAACAGTTTAAAAAGACCTCTCATATCTGAAGAAGAGAATTCTGATTTCTGCATAACATGCGGATGTTTTCAAACAAGTCCAACAGCTTTGAAATAGCCCCCAGCTTTTATTCTTTTGGGGCCTATACCGTAGGCCCAATCTTTTATTTACTCGGAAATAGACAACTATCTGCATGAATTGATATGCCAGTCCAAGTTGGCCCATCATAGTCCGAATAGGAGGTCTGGGCTTATTTAATCAATCTATTTAGGGAGAAAAACTTACATGAGTGGCGCTAGACTCTTATTTCATCTCATCAAACTCCTACTTATTATGTTTATTTGAATTTGAATTTTGTCTTTGTAGTAAATTATCCAAAAATAAAATTTATTTATATAACTATTTTTCTGAAGTAAATATATCATAAGATCTAATATTTTTCATACATGTTAAACCCTATAAATGACTTTGAAGTGATGAAAGAAGAAATTTTGCAATAAAGGATATATGAAGATGTGGTGGTAAGTTTTTTTATTACTATGTCAATTTTAATTTTCATATAGTTTGATTTTTTTTTTGTTCGGCAATTTGATTTTTGTTAGGCTTAACTAGTTTGATTTTTGTATGTTTTTCAATCATTCATAATATTTCACTAAAGTTTCTTCTATGTTTAATAATACGAGGACATCATATTTATAGAAGACGTGCTACACACTCTTGTCTTTTGGGGTGTTACTTGATAAAAATGAAGAAAGGCCTAAGTTCAAGCATACATGCATGCCTAGACATGTTTAATAAGGTAAAATATGTGGATTAAAATCATTTAATAGGGTTTAACCTGTGAGTTTGGTAGGTATAAGATTGTATTAAGTAAAATTAAAAAATATTGACTCTTATGATAAAACTCATTTGAGGGGTACTTAGCATAAAAAAATAAAAGTAATCCTATATAATAAAATTAATGGAGAAACACAAACTCAATATATGAGGGTTTCAAAATAAAAATAATTAAATTTCTTACCAATTTGGTAACTTAATCACATAATAATTTTTTTTATTCAAAATAAAATTAGTATCTTACCCTTTTTTATTTATTAAATTAGCTTCTCCCTTTTAATGTGATTAAAACTCATTAAATGAACAATATTCTAAGAGGACAAGGGGTTAATAAGAAGTTTTGACCTAGTATAAAACCTTAACTTTATAAAAAAAAAAAACTCCCATATACATGTAAAACATAATATCAAAACCTTTGGCATGCACCATATTTGCCCTAATTTTTTTTTAATAAACACGACGTCTTACTTATTACTTCTGTTTTTTTTTCACGTACACAAGTAAAATAATAGTTTTATATCTGTTCCAAAACTTAAGACCCTCATAAACAGATTGCCAACTCATACACAAGGCATAAGAGGTGAGTTCTCACCAAACTACAAGATATTAAGGTTCCTACAGCCTAAAAATCTTAGACTTACTTCACGCACAAAATACTTTTAATTACTCCACATTGTCAACAAAATAGTCTCTTCACACTTTTAACATATAGATTTCTTCATTATTTGTTATGCAACCCCGGATCTCGCACTTCTCACAGTTTAAAATCAGATTTATAAAAAAAAAAATACTTTATCTTAAGACCGCCAAAATAAATTTCTAACATTAAGTCTCTTAAATTCTATGAGTTGTTCAATGATTTGGTGGACTTTATTCTTGAACTCACGAGGGTGTAGAGGTTAAAATCTATCATCTTGGCCCAAGTTTTATCTTCATACAACCTGCCAAGTTGGCATAAAATTATTGTAGCCTGTAAAATTTTAGCATAAAATTATTGTAGCCAGTAAAATTTTAGCATATCACGACCTACTAGAACTACCCACAACATAGACAACCAGAAGTCTTAAACTTTTGAACAACTGTAATCATAAATTAAATTTGTTGTTCTTCTCCCGGAGAAATTTTTTTTTTTTTTGCAAACATGAAGTGGAAACGTTGATGAGTATGCTATTTTAGTTTTAGTAAGAAAGAAACAATGATGAAGATTAGTTGGGGAAGTTGAGTTATCTTTCCCTTATTTATTAGTTCTATAGTTACAAATAATTGGATAACAGGCTCATATGATTTAATTTTAAGCAAGAATTAATTCTATCATTCTACGAGGAAGCTTAAGACTTGCAATTGTCTCTGCCGTTTCTTTTTTTCTCCTTTTCTTCTCCTCATTATCTTTTCCCTACGAAGTGCCTCAATTGATGAGAATTTGATGAAAATAGTAATCCTTGGACTATCAATTGTAATTAGGTAATAACTTGTTGGTAAAATGATTGACATAATTGCATAGTGTAAGCAAAGTCAGCATGATTTTGTTCGGAGCAAACTCTAATGTTGTGATTATATTTTAATTACTATTCAATTCCTTTTGACATCCATTAACTTGTAAGGTTCAAATTATTATTTATTACTTGGAAAAAGTTTATTATTATTGTTTTTCTTTAATGTTATATTTGAGCGAAAGTGGTGAATTCTACTTTGTTTACTTGGACAAAAACTAGGAAAGAAAATGCTTCTTGCACATTGTTGATTTATACATTGTTTATGGCAAAATTAAGATCAAAGCCCTACTTATGATGACAAAGTTAGAAACAAAGCAATCATTACAAATTATACTAATGTTTTTATTACTAATATGGTATATAGTTAACGTAGTTGTTTATAATGGTCAGGTGGTGATTAATGAATTTGTAATGCATTTTATAAGTTTTATGTTTGATTCCCCATTTTTCCCCTCTTCTAATATTAAAAAAGAAAAAAAATATATATTTATAGACATAGTTAACTCTTACTCTCATTTTTCTTTTGTATGCATTAATCGAGTGGATAGTAAATAATGGCAAATAAATGAGTTCATTATTAATATAAATAAATTTGATATTAATGTATATAAAAGAGTATAATTGTACTTTCATCATTTTTGTCTCTTTTTTTGTTAATATTAATAAAAACTGTTATTTATCAGTAGTATAAAAGAAATTTTAAAAAATATTAAAATTTATGTCCATTTTTAAAAATTTTAAGGATTCAAATATCATTTTTCTTAAACAAAAATTAAATTATAACTTAATCAATTATATGATAAGAAATCTATTGAAACCTGCCTAAATTATGATTACCTATACCAAGATCTGCTAGTTAGTTAAGCATACCGATGGAGGATCAACTCCCACAAGAGAAAGAAATCTATCATTTTCCACTTTAAATTTATATTTTCTTAGATAATTATTTATTAAAATTTTTTATTATATATATTAGTTATTAAATACTAAAAAATATGTTTTTAAAAAACCACTACAATTCCAAACAAGCACTTAATTGTCTGGCATAATAAATAATACAAATACCATTTCAATATGCCAGCCAATAAAACAATGTAAAGGATGTGGAATTTTAATTTATTTCATTCTTATCGGAAGGCAAAGTCTTAAGTATATATACACACGCAAACACAATATAAAGAATCTTCTTACCCAATTTTCAATTTTCCCCTTTCACATGATTTCATGTTTAGGGAAAAAAGATGGACAACTTGTCGAATATTTGGCATTCGTTTTTGAAAAATATTCTTGCCTGCAATTTTATATATTTTTTTGTACATATAACAAGGTCTTAATATTAGATTGAATGGAATTAATAATTAAAAAAGTTGTATTACATAAGTCAAAAATTTAAATTAAGACTCCTTTTACCTAGGTCTCATCTAATTGTTATGATTAAACCCTAATCCAGTTATATCAAGAGGAAATAAACAGTAGCAAGAAAATTAAAAACACACAAAATTTATAATGGTTCATCTTAAATTATGGTCATTTCCACTTTATTGTTGTATTTTTTTACTATGTTAAAGAAGAATTATAAAATACAAAACTTGCCCTAACATCTCTCTTTCATATAGACAAAAATGACCTTAATATCCTATGTCTAATACGAAATAAATTAGAGTAGTATTTTTTGACTAGTAGGGAACAAACTAGGCCAATATCCTATGACTAAATAGAAAACAAAAATTAGGGCAAATAGAACCAGAAATGAAATTTCAACAAACCTTTTACAACAAATTAAATTTTTGAGGTGTTTGTGAAGAATGCAAATAAAATTTAATATGGGTATAAAATAGGAAAAATTATAAATATATAAAGAGTGATTCATATTTTTATTGATATGAAAATTTTTAAATAAAATTCAAAAATAAATATATGATAATTTAAGATCAAAATAAACAATGTTTTACCGTGTAAATATATGCGTGGTTCATTAATCTGATCATTACAACAGTGTCAATATACGTTTATAAATTTTGTATGAAAATAATTATTTTGTTCGCTAAGAAAGTGGGTATTTTTAGAGTTAAGGAAATGGTTGTTTTATAATATGTAGTTGTTGCTGCAGTAACATGATAGTTGCTATGATAACATAACAATTGGTGAACAGTAAACGGAATTTTGTTCGGTGAAATCGAAATTTCGTTTAGTTTGACCCAGAACACCCATTCATTGTCAAAATCAAAATTCCTCTTTTGTACTGTTCATGCACCAAAAGTTTTAATTTTTTACGATTTAGTCCATTTTTTAAACTTTAAAAATCCACTTTGGTTGATTTTTAAGACTTTATTTAAAAACATTTATAAATACCTTTTTTTCAAAAAATATTTCTTAACAAGTTAAAAACTTTACTGTAATATCAATTTTGAGGTCACTTATCAAACACACGTGCCTTTTCCATAAATATGAGCGCTGAAGTACCTAATTAGCATAGTATCCTTGATTTGTTTCCATATGATCATGAGCTCATCAAAATATTTCATAATTTGGAGCTCCATGATGATTTTTTAAGTTTGAAATTGTTGAGTATATTTATTTTACATATTATTTTAATTATATATTAAATATATAGTTAAATATTTATAAGATAGAAATTATTAACAAATAAAATAAAAAAAAATATAAAAAAATAAAGAAAGATAAAATTTAAAATTGAGTATAAAAAAATATGTTATAAAGTATTATCTTAAAGTCAAATAGTTCTTCATTTGTGTGGATAGTGATAGATTTATATAATTATAAGATTTAATCTTGTGCTCACAATCACTTTTTTCGATAAACACAATTACCAAAAAATCACACCAAATCTTTATTGTCAAAGATATTAAAATCACAATATTAAAAATATATAATTTTAAAGAGTATATACATAATACATAGAACATTTCTATTTTCTCTCCTCATGTTCACTCTCACACATTAGTTCTAAATAAATATTAGCCCCCTTTATTTAGTGGTAAATAATCTAAATAATAATTCAAGAATTAATAAGAGTATTTTAATATATGTTAACTCCTTATAATAAAAATACATAAATATTATAACTCTCATAATAATAATAATAATAATAATAATAATATCATAAATAAATATTTGTAACTCTCAAATATTTAATATCGATTTAATATTATAACAACCATATAATAATAATATAATAATAATAATTTATAATATATAATTATATTAGTATTTTGTAACTTATTAACAATTAAAAGGTTTTAAAAATTTTTCTTCAACAATCCCTCACAAAAAATTTGAAAACCTTTTTATATATACATATTAATTTTATAATATAAGAAAATATAATGCACAATCAATAATAAAAAAATATATTAGAGTAACATTTTATTATGTAGTAGGTATATGTGCCTTTCGAACTTAAACCCATACTTAGTGCTATAGAATTCATTTGAGGAACTTGAGTGAACTGTGTCTTGAACTTGACTCATTTGACCAAACTTCAACTATAACACATATAATAATAACGAAGATTTGGTTTTACGGGTTGACGCATTAATATCCTATGATTTATCTTGATTCTAGTAAGAGCTCTAGAGAACAACCCAATTCCTATAGTCGCGATCTTATGACTATTCTCATATAGGTGAGTTCTCCAAGGACATATGTGATCCATTCCTTACAACAATATTCTTATCTTGGACTCATTTAGGGTAAATACCCTTCCTAACATCATATAAAATAAGCACTTTTGCCATAAGGATGAGCAGAAGCATATCTCCTATAGGATATGTCCATAATATAAGTGCTAAATAAGTCACATAATATGAATTGTTCATACCCATTAAACCTCCTTTATGGGATCGCCAATCATAAAGGTTGAGTTACTTCCATAGGTGACTCCCTTGCGGGTTTAAACACACCCCACTCAACAATTTAATAAGACTTTTCTCAAAAGTCTTTTATCTATGATTTTCCTAAAAAATTATTTATTTATGGGATTTTTATTTAATTTCTATTTTATATAAAAATAGATTTATGCACATCTCGTCAATAATTTAACAAGACTTTTCTCTAAAGTCTTTATGATTTTCCTTAAAAATCTTTATTTGTGAATTTTTTTTATATAGTTATTATTTTATATAAAAGAAGATTTAAACACATTCACCTAAATAATTTTATAACACTTTTCTAAAAAATGATGTATATATGAATTTCCTCAAAAAGTTTTTTACAAGATTTTTATATACTTCCCATTTTATATAGCATGCTAAAGAACTCTTCAGTGGCGTATATCAAAGTTTGAATTGTTCTTGAAAAGTTTTGTTCTCAAACTTTCTAAACTCCAAAAAAAAAACTCATTCCTTAAAAAAAAGTGTCAGCTTAGATAAGTAATTAAACACATACAACATAAAAATTCTCAATTTAAGAAATTATGAAAGAAAAATGTCAGCTTAGATAATATGTTAAGAGTGATATATTAAAGGGAATCATTAAGTGATTAAGTGAAATGAAGGACATACAATGGGTATTTACGTCAAATTGATAATCGGGAGACTAATACTTTGATGGAGGATGACTCATTAAAAAATACTTTATGAGAACCTTTAATGTTGAAGATTGTTTAGTTAAGAGAATAAGGAAGAAAAGAGAAGAGATAAGCCAGATGTTTTTTTTCCTGCTAGAACTTGTTTATAAGCATGATAATTCTAGATTTATAATGAGAAAATTTAATGGTTTGATTAAGAATAACTCAAATTTGAGAAGTGTAAAATATGAAATTATAAAGTCTCTGGAGCTTGAGTGAAGTTAAGTTTACATTCTTAATAAATTTAAAATTTTCGAGGTCATAATTTCTATAAAGGAGAAGTATTGTAATACCTCGTTACAACTTTTTAAGGTGGGGAAAGTTGTAGAGACTTCTTTAATTTTTCTTTTTTATTTGAATTAGCATTACAAATTTTTTTTAGTTATTTATCAAAATAAAATTCATCTTTTAACATTTTTTGTAAATGTTTTGTTGGAATTTGTGATTTTGAGTTACAAATTGATGAGTCAACACAAAGTCGAGTATACGTCAGACGTAAAGATGACAAAATGCTCTGTAGGGATGGGGGCCTACCCCGCATTGGATGAGGATAGGGTAGGGATCATTTTTGTGAAAATGGGGTAGGGCATGAAAAAAATTATTTCCCAAATTATTAATGAGGTTGGGATAGGATTAAGCCTCTGTGCCCCGCCCCCCATTTTATATGAATATATTAAATGCAATTACTAATTTTTTATATTTTATAATTTGTATTTAACTAGGTTACTAAGAAATATTTTAATAATATAATTTTATTAATAAACTAAAAATATTTAACAAAAAATATAAAATCTAGTATTAAAGGCTTTTATTTTTGAGTTGAGCCATCAGCCATCATTATTTTTATCCTCTCATACTTTTATCAAACTTATTTAGTTGTTCTTTTTTTTCTTTCATCAAACTTGCTATTTCGTCTCGAGTAAAAAATTCAAAACTATAACAAAATTAGTTATGGCAACATTTTGAATCTATATTTAGTATAAGTAGTAGATTTATAAGTCATTATTGTAGCAGATTACATTCAAAGACGTTAAAAATTTTGATGTTTGCTTAATATTGTTTATGAAAAAAATTAAAGGTATGACATATAATTATTTATTATTTGTACAAAATTTAATATTTTATTTGATTTTAACCAACTAGTTCCTATATGGTTTAGTTTTACTATCCAATTTTAAATTTAAGTTTTTTTACAAAAACTTAATTTCACATATTTATTGGAGATACTATTAGAAGTAAACTTCAGTATAATTTCTTGTAAGTTTAATTGTGTTAAATATTTATTACATTATCTTAAAGAAATTAATAAGAAGCTAAAAATAGTTTATTTATTTTTAGGAATAAAGTATCAATCTCACGACTTTTAAGGAGAGAAGATAAAGTAATTAATAGAAAGATTAATGATACTAGGCACTAGAACATTATTTAATATTTTTAATTTTATTTAGTATTTACTTAAAAATTTATTTATTATTCACATTATTTAAGGATATTATCATATTATTCTAACTTGTTAGTTTGATTTCTTTTTATAATAATATAGATTAATTTAATATTATTAAATTTATGAATATAAATTAATATTTAATATTATAGAAATGAAGAACAGGGTGGGAATGGGAAAATCATTCCCTACATGGGGATTTCTCATTCTCGCTCTGCTAAATTTTTATGAGGAAATAGGTAGGGATGGGGCTTAAAATAAAAAATGGAGTGGGGTGCGGGAAAGACCACCCTGCCTCGCCCTGCCCCATTACCATCCCTAGTTGGATGTACGAAGGAGGAGCAAAAATGGACACGAAAGCAAGGTGGGACATTCCAGGTATAAACACTCTAGCGGTGGACACCAAAACACTGCAATGCCAATTTCAGAAACTTTGTCGCTGCAACAATGGACTTGCAACATTACAGCTGTGCAACAAGGTCGTGCTAACGCTACAGTGTCTGACCATTAGTGTCACAATGTCCAAAAATGGGAAAGTCCATTTAGCTCAAATTGACTTCTTTAAGTGAGATTTAGACTCTTACATGCATGGAATCTTATTTCAATTAGGTTTATGATTTTTATGGATGTTTTGTACATTATATAAATTCTTATAACCCCTTAGAATTTTAAAAAAAGCATTAGAGAGTAACTTCAAGAGAGAATAGAGAGCTAGAGAGTCTTAAGTACTAAGTGTGCAAGAGAGTGGCATAGGTAGTGCTTGAGTTATAAGTGAATGAATAAAGCACTAATAGATATTTTGAGAGCTCTTTATTCATTGTATTCTTTGATAATATCTTGAGAAAGATATTTGTGATTTGTGTTTTTTATGAACTAATAAGAAAGGCTAAGATTTTATGATTCACTATAGAAATAAACGTTTGTTACTAAACTACAAAACTTGATTATATGATTGTTTATCTTCTTAATGATCTTCTTATTCTTATTTTCTTGTGATTGAAGTCTTAGCATGTACTGAGGGTTTATTTAGAGTACACGCCAAAGAAATTTCAATAAATTGATAATAGTGCAAAGGCTGATTTTAAGAGGAATAAGTACTAAGAATAATATTCGTATGGAAAGAAGTGTATAGCCCTTCGCATAAGATGGCTTTCTATTCTCTAAATCAAACATGTTAGATTAGGTTAATTTAATTGTCTGTTTGTTGATGTTGATACCATTTCACATTCTTTGATCCCTATCTATCTTATACAATATCATACTTGTATATTAATACAAGTCATAGGGTCTAATGAATTGATATTATTTTCAAAACATTTTAATTAAGTAAATTACTCGATCCAAATACTGATGTAAACAACACTCAGATCAAATCTCTCTTATTTGATCTCAAATATATATTAGATTGGAAATGAATGAACTAAGAGCACACGATTTCTTATTAAGTTTTTTTAACTCTTTATATATATTTTCATTGCTTTTGAAATTTCCAAAAGATCACCCTACGATCTCATACCTCAGAATCAGTTATCCTATAGATTATTGGCCAATGGTTTTGTAAGAAAGTTGATTAAAAACTATAGAGATACGATTTGAAGAGTAAGTCAAGTGTATTGGGTACACGAGAATCAGAGATGGACACAAAAGAAGGAGAAAATGCAAGTGGCGGTGCCCAAGTATGGGCACCGTTGCATCCTAAATAGAACCTGAGCGCTGCAGCGCAAGACACAACCCTTCTAGTGGCTAGGCGTTAGGGGCTAGGCGCCGCGGCGCCAAGTGCGGGAACAAGTTTTTTGTTTTGTTAAACTTTGCTCCGTCTCTCACTTACTCCATGACTCCCTAAAATGACTCCCACATGTTTAGAGTTAACCTAAGTCATCCTAAAGCCTATATAAAGGCTCTCAATTGGCTTGTAAACACATCTTTGTGATATCTTAGTGATCAAATACAAATCTTAGTGATTATAACCTACTTTGTGATTCTTAGTGAGAGAAACCCCTTGTTTACAAGAGAAAGTGTATTCTTTGTGAGTCTTTCTTGTAAAAAGTATACTTTGTGAGTAGATTGAGATTCAATAATAAGATAATGTAATCTTGATCTGCCGTGGACGTAGGTAAGTTGTCAAACCATATAAATTTTGTGTGTTGTTTCTTTTACCTTTCTCTCTCTAATTTCTTGATTGCTTGTTTTTGCATAATATTATTTGGAATATTTGCTCGTTTAATTGCTTTCGCTTCACAAACTAGTATCAAAGCTAGGTACTGAGCAGACATGGCTACACCCAAGTATGAAGTAGATAATTTCAATGAGACAAATGACTTCAATCTGTGAAAGATGAAGGTTAAGGTGTTGTTAATGAGTCAATGGTTAGGCTCGACAGTAGAGGAGACTGCAGTTTCATCTAGTAAAGAAGAGAAAATGTTAGAGTCATCTAAAGCTGAAGTAGAAAGAAGAGACATTTAAGAAAGAGCCTATAATATAATCGTTCTATCATTAAGCGATGAAGTACTGAGGGAGGTAGCAGGTGAAACGATGACGATTAGTCTTTGAAAAAAGCGTGACTCCCTTTATATGCAAAAGTTGTTGGCCAAAAGATTGCATATAAAGAAGAAGTTGTATTAGCTGTCCATGTCAGAGGGGATGTCGATGAAAGATCATATAGGTGCCTTTAACAAGATCATTCTTGATCTTGAGTCTATCAACATCAAGATAGAAGATGAAGATAAGGCGATTATTCTGCTGAATTCACTCCTCAAGAGTTATAAGAGTTTTGTTGATATGTTATTCTCCAGTAGAGAGAATTTAATGATGACCGATATGAAATCATCATTAAACTCAAAGCTATTAAGAAAACAGATCGAGGGCAATGTAGAAAGCTTATTTGTAAGAGGAAAGCCTACACATAGAGATGGAAGGAAAAATGGCTCAAGATCAAAGTTCAAGACTTCTAGAAAGTGCTATTATTATAAGAAAGAGGGGCACATCATAAAAGGCTGTTCGAAAAAGAAAGCACAAGACAAGAAAAATATGGATGTTGTGCTTGCCTATGATGATAGCTATGACAGTGCAAAGACTCTAGTTGTTACTGATGGTAAGAATGTTGAATAATGCTTTCTTGATTCTGATTGTACATTTTACATGTGCCCGCACAAGTTATGGTTTATAAATTTTCAACCTATTAGTGGTGATAAGGTGTTAATGGGTAATGACATTACTTGTAAGATGATGAAAATTGATAATATTAAACTTAGGTTGCATGATGGGCGAGTAAGAGAGTTGACAAAAGTTAGGTATGTTCATGATCTCAAAAGAAACTTGATCTCATTAGGGACTTTAGACCTGAATAGGTGTTCCATCAGGATCAACGGAGGGATTTTGAGAGTATTGAAGGGTTCTATGTTGGTAATGAGAGGAGAGAAATACAAAGGTATTTATGTGCTTAAGGGTAAAGTTGTGAGTGATTTTGCAGTATTCTCTGTAGATGATGAGAATATGCAAACAAAGTTGTGGTATCTCATACTAATACACCTACGCAAGAGAAACCTAAATGAGTTATGTAGTCAAAAGGCATTTGGTGAGGATAGGTTTTAGCCATTGAAGTTTTATAAACATTGTGTGCTTAGGAAAAGCACATAGGGTGAGGTTTACTACCGGCAAGCACAAGATTAAGGGGACTCTTGACTACATACACTCGAATCTTTAAGAACCATCTCAAATAGCTTTTCATGGTGGTGCTAGGTATTTTATTAGTTTGATTGATGACTATTCAAGGAAGCTGCGAGTCTATGTGTTGAAGAGTAAGGATTAAGTGTTTGATACGTTCAAGACTTGAAAGGCTCTTGTTGAGCATCAGACTGGTAAAAAAGTAAAGAGGCTAAGAACTAACATTGGCATCGAGTTTTGCAATAAAAAGTTTGATGGATTTTGTGCCAAGCATAGGATTGCAAGGCATAGAACAGTGAGATCAACACCACAATAGAATGACGTAATTGAGAGGATAAATAGGACCTTACTTGAAAGGATTAGATATATGTTTACCAATGCGAAGATGTCCAAGACATTTTAGGTAGAATCTGTAGTGACTGCAGCTTATTTAATTAATAGAATTCCCTCATCAGCAACTGACTTTAAGACGCTAGAAGAGAAATAGTCTGGCAACCCTCCTAAGTTTGACCACCTCAGAACTTTTGGTTGCCCTACATTTGTCCATATTAAAAAGGGGAAATTAGAACCTAGAGCTATCAAATGGGTATTTATAAGATATCCCGAAGGAGTGAAAGGATACAAGGTGTGGTGTAAAGAGTTAACACCATCAATGAGTATTATAAGCGGTAACGTGACATTCGATGAAACGACCATATTGAAAGCCTCCCAAGAAAATGAGAAAGAAGAACTTGTGTCCAAGGAAAACTCAGTACTTGAGTCAATAGAAGTTGAAGTGGAGTCTAAGAGTGGATCTGATATACCTCCATACTTTAACAAGGAGATCCTTGAAGATGAACCAAGAACACCGATGAGTTCCTCCAAGTCCACCCAAGGAAAGACTAGGACTTCTGAGATGGAACTTGAAGAGTACCAGTTATCCAGAGACAAGTTAAAGAGAACGATTAACCCACCAATCAGGTATGTATAAGCAGATTTAGTTGCTTACGCTATAAAAGTGAAAATAAGAAATAGTGACAGCAAGCAATGGAAGAAGAGATTAGTTCTCTTAAGAAGAATAATACTTAAAAGTTGGTAGAGAGACCTTAAAAGAAACTAGTTGGGTACAAGTGGGTGTATAAAGTGAATGAATGGATACCAAGGATAGAACATACGAGATTCAAGGTTAGGTTAGTTGTACAAGAGTTTACTCAGAGATAGGGAGTTAACTTTCATGAGATATTCTTTCTAGTCGTTAAGCACATATCCATTAGGATTTTGTTAGCCATATGTGCAAACCTTAATTTATATCTGTAGCAGATAGATGTAAAGACAGCTTTTTTACATGGAAAGCTTGCAGAGACAATTTACATGGCACATCCACAAGGGTTTGTAGAGCCTGAAAAAGAGGATTATGCTTGTTTGCTAAATAAATCAATATATAGGTTAAAGCAATCATCTAGATAGTGGTATAAGAGATTTGATAAGTTTATGATGGCTTGTGACTTTAGTAAGAGCAAGTATGACAGATGTGTGTACTTTAAGAGCTTAAGATGTGGGATGATGTATTTGCTTCTATACATCGATGATATGTTGATCGCATGTAAGAACATGGAAGGGATATAAAAACTCAAGAAGCAGTTGAGTGGTGAGTTTGAGATTAATGATTTAGGAGCAGTAAAGAGGATATTAAGTATGAATATTGTGAGGAAAAAAAGAGATGTTAGCTTCTTATCTCAACAGTGATATATACTCAAGATCTTAGAAAAGTTTAATATGTCCAATACAAAGGCTATCTCTATTTCTTTGGCCATGCATTTCAAACTTTCAGCAGTACAGTCGCCGATATCCGAAGAGGAGAAACTGCAGATGAGTAAAATACCATATACAAGCACTATAGGGAGCATCATGTATGTAATAATTTGCACAAGACCAGATATAGCACAGATTGTAAGTGTAGTGATAAGATATATGACGAATCCAAGTAAGGATCATTGACTTGTAATGAAGTGAATTTTAATATATCTCAAGGGAACGTCAAATCACAGGTTGATGTATAAAATGAATGAGAACAATAGTGTAATGGTAAGAGGATACGTAGATTAAGATTATGTAGGTGATCTAGATAAGAGAAGATCATTGATGGGTTACGTATTCACAGTGTTTGGTTATAGTGTTTATTGAAGATCTATTCTATAACATGTGGTTGCACTATCTACCACAGAGGCAGAGTACATAGCTGTTGGTGAAGCTATTAAGAAGGCCATGTGATTGAAAGGCATATGCGCAGAAGTAATGGATATTGAAGATGTGAACACTGGTGTCTATTGTGATAGCCAAAGTGTCATACACTTAAGCAAACATCAAGTATTTCACGAGAGGTCTAAACATATTGATGTGTGGCTCTATTACATTCGAGAGATTGTCCAAAGTGGTGAAGTTAGTCTAACAAAGACAACGTTGTTTGAAAACCCTACTAACATGTTGACTAAGGCACTGCCCTCGGTTAAGTTCATCCTATGCAAGGACTTAATCGAAGTCACTACTTTGTAAGGGTGACCAAAGATGCGGAGATACTTTGTGAATGATTTTGAATCAATGAGGAGATTTATAAGAAAATTGATTAAAAATTATCGAGATATGATTTAGAAAGCAAACCAAGTGCGTTGGGTATTCGAAGATCGAAGATGGATGTGAAATGAGGTGAAAATGCAAGTGGCGGTGCCCAAGTATGAGCACCGCAATGCCTAGCGTGGGAATAAGTTTCCTGTTTTGTTCAGCTTTATTTTGTCTCCCTCTTACTTTAGGACTCCTTAAAATGACTCTCACACGTTTAAGATTAACTTAGGTCGTCCTAAAGCTATATCGTCCTAAAGCCTATATAAAGGCTCTCAACTGACTTGTAAACACATCTTTGTAATATCTTAGTGATCAAATACAAATCTTAATGAATATAGCATACTTTGTGATTGTTAGTGAGAGAAACTCATTATTTACAAGAGAGAAAGTGTTCTTTATGAGTCTTTTTTTTTGTAAAATATGAGTCTTTTTTTTGTAAAATATGAGTCTTTTTTTGTAAAAGACATATTTTGTGAGTGCCTTGAGATTCAATAATAAGATAGTGTGATCTTAATCCACTATGAATATAGGTAAATTATCGAACCACATAAATTCTGTATGTTATTTCTGTTGAAAATTGGCTTATATGCCAAATTGAGCCAATCCCACATTGGTGAGAGATGGCATGGAGGTGTTTTGGTTAGGCCTATATAAGGCAAGGCCCTCTTTGAGATGAAGTGTACCTTTGGGAATATTTCTCTTCTCCCCCTCTATTTGTAGGATCTTTTTATGAGAACCTCATAGTTCAAAGGTTTTACATTTAAATCCTTGAAAGTTGTAAGAATTCAATTTTTTTCTTTATTTTTGGGCATTTGTAGTAATACCTTATTGTTTGGGTAATTACAGTATTGGCCCTACTACTTGGGTATTTGCAGTTTGACCAAATAGTTAGGGAATTTGTATTGTGGCCCAAAAACTTTGTAACTTCTCTTGAAGATAGTGGATTTGTTCTAGTGGCGCCCGAGGACGTAGGTAACATTACCGAACCTCGTTAAACTTGGTGTTCTTTCCTTTTTTTACATATTGTTAGATGTTTGGTTGCCTCGTTGTGGTATGACTAGCATTATTGATTGTCCGCATAACAATTGGTAATAGTGCTAATTGTTGTTTGAACGCTTCTTGGCGCAACAAGTGGTATCAGAGCCCCAGGTTTAGGACAGTGAGTGGCTATTTTCTTTGAGCACTTACTACTATTCTGGGTTGGTGAATTTTTGAATTGCTAGTTGTTGGATATAATTATTTGGTGGAGCTTGGTTATTTGTGATATTGTGTATCGAGCTCATTTGTGCGAGGTGGCTATGGCATCATCATTATCTACATCGATGAGGACAGTGATAGTGTCTAGTACAAAAATAGTTGTGGAAAAATTTGATGGCCAGAATAATTTCGGCTTATGGCAGAGTGATGTGTTGGATGGATTGTGTCAGTAAGACTTGGATATAGTTCTGGAAGAAACAAAACCAGAAGATATCAAGGAGACAGATTGGAACAGGCTTAATATAAAAGCTTGTGGGTTGATTCGTTCTTGTCTGTGTAGAGAACATAAGTATCCGTTCATCAGAGAAAAGTCTGCCAATGCATTATGGAAGGCCCTAGAGAACAAATATATGAAGAAAAGCAATGAGAACCGGCTGTATCTATTGAAGAGATTGTTTCATCTTCAGTTGAGACAAGGTATGAGTATCAATTCTCATATTGATGAATTTAATAAGTTAATTGCTGATTTATTAAATTTAGAGGAAACCTTCAAAGATGAAATAAAGGCTATACTGTTGATTGGTTCTCTTCCGGATGAATTATATTATTTATATATTACTCTCATTCATGGAAAGTTGTCATTTGAAGAAGTTTATTCCTCTTTGACAAACTATGAAATCCGTAGAAAGGATCAGAGAGAACATAGAGATGAGTCAGTAGAAGCATTGACAGTGAGAGGGCGTAGCCAAAGTAGAAAACCAGAAAAAAGGGAAAAATCTACGTCAAGGGGTAGAGTAGGAAAAGATGAGTGTACTTTTTGTCGGGAGAAAGGGCATTGGAAGAAAGATTGTCCAAAGTTGAAAAAGAAAGAAAAAGATATGTCTATTTCTGATGCATGTGTTTTTGAGAGCATAAGCGATGATAGTTTGTCAAATTTTTGTTTAAGTGGTCATTCATCCACGTCTCGTTCTGACGAATGGATTATGGATTCGGGTTGTACTTATCATATGTGTCCACATCGGGAATGGTTCTTTAATTTTGAAGAGCTTAATGGTGGAGTTGTGTATATGGGAAATAATGATAGTTGTCATACTACTGGGATAGGTTCAATTCGGTTGAAAAATAATGATGGATCAACTAGAGTTCTGACAGAAGTTTGGTATATCGAAGTTGAGGAAGAATCTCATCTCTTTGGGAGCCTTGAAATCTAAAGGCTGTACTGTATCTATACGAGATGAAATTCTGAGGGCCACTTCAGGCGCTCTTGTGACATTGAAAGGCACTAGGAGGAACAACTTGTATTACTACAATGGTAGTACAGTGATTGGATCGATGGCTATGGTTTCTGATAATGATGCAGATTCAGAGATCACTAGATTATGACATATGCGGTTGGGGCACGCAGGTGAGAAAGCCTTATTCAGTTTAGTGAAAAGAGGCTTATTGAAAGTTGCGAAGACTTACAAGCTAGAATTTTATGAGTATTGTGTTCTGGGAAAGTAGAAGAGAGTGAAGTTTGGCACCGCTATTCATAATATCGAGAGTATTCTTGATTATGTTCACTCAGATGTATGGGGACCTTCTCAGACTACATCTATGAGAGGTTTGCGCTACTATGTTATTTTTGTTGATGACTTTTCCAGAAGAACTTGGGTGTACGTTTTGAAATCCAAAGATGATGTACTTAGTGCTTTCCTTAAATGGAAAAAGATGATTGAGACACAAACAGGCAGGAAAATCAGGCATCTCAGAACAGACAATGGTAGTGAGTATTGCAGTGATCAGTTCTTAAAATTGTGTCAAGATAAGGGTATCGTACGTCATTTTACTGTGAGAGGTACACCGCAGCAGAATGGGGTGGCAGAACGCATGAACCGGATATTGCTGGAGAAAGTTCGGTGTATGTTGTCTAATGCGAGATTGGGTAAAGAGTTTTGGGCTGAGGCTGTGATTTATGCATGTCATCTCATTAATCGTCTACCGTCAGCTGCTATTGGTGATAGAACTCCATTGGAGGTTTGGTCTGGAAAACCTGATTCTGATTATGATTCTTTACATGTATTTGGTTCAATTGCATATTATCATATGAAAGAATCGAAGCTAGATTCTAGAGCCAAGAAAGTAATTTTCTTGGGATTTTCTTCAGGAGTGAAAGGATATTGACTTTGGTGTCCAAGTTCGAGGAAGAAATTATTGAGTAGAGATGTAACATTTGATGAGTCTTCTATGTTGAAGAAATCAAAAAACAAGACAACAGTGAATAGTACTCCGCAACAGGTGGAGTTGGAAATAACTACATTGAACCCGGTTAGATTTGTAGAGACAGATAATGGTACTCCTATGGCAGATGTGGTTTTAGGAGATGATGGAGAAGGTTCTACTCATGAACCTCAATAGCAACAAGAAACTATTGCAGTAAATAGCCCAAGACGTGAGATTCGGAGACCTGCTCGATTTGTTGATATGGTGGCCTATGCACTTCCAATTGTAGATGATGATGTTCCTTCCACTTATAGAGAGGCAGTCAGTTATTCTGAAGTTGATCAGTGGAAGACAGCTATGAAGGAAGAGATGCAGTCTTTTCAGAAGAATGAAACTTGGGAGCTAGCTCAACTACCAAAGGGTAAGAAGGCAATTGGGTGCAAATGGGTATATGCAAAGAAAGATGAATTTTCTGATAAGAAAGATGTTCGCTACAAGGCAAGGTTGGTGGCTGAAGGCTATGCACAGAGGGAAGGAATTGACTACAATGAGGTATTTTCTCTAGTTGTGAAACATTCTTCCATTAGAATTTTATTGGCCTTAGTAACTCAGTTAAATATGGAACTAGTTCAACTCGATGTAAAAACTGTATTTTTACATGGTGACTTGGAAGAGAAAATCTATATGACTAAGTCAGAGGGATTCAAAGTTGCTGGTAAGGAAAAATTGGTTTGCAAACTGAAAATATCGCTTTATGGTTTGAAACAATCACCGAGGCAGTGGTATAAGCGATTTGATCGGTTTATGATGGGTCAGAGGTACACAAGAAGCAAATTTGACCATTGTGTGTATTTTCAGAGGCTACATGATGGTTCTTTCATTTATCTACTCTTGTATGTCGATGACATGTTGATAGCTTCAACGAATGTCGAAGAAATTGAAAATTTGAAGATTCAATTGAACAGAGAGTTTGAGATGAAAGATTTGGGTGAAGCTAGAAAGATATTAGGCATGGAGATTAGTAGGGACAGAGAAAGAGGCAAAATTTATTTGACTCAGAAGCAATATCTGAAGAAGGTATTACAGTGTTTTGGCATTTCAGAGGAATTAAAACCTGTAAGTACCCCACTTGCTGCTCATATGAAGATCAGTGCATCTTTATCTCTTAGTTCAGATGAGGAATGAGAGTATATGTCTCGAGTTCCATATGCTAATGCAGCTGGTAGCCTAATGTATGCTATGGTGTGTACGAGACCTGATATTTCACATGCAGTTGGAGTAGTGAGCAGAAATATGCATGATCCTGGTAAATGACATTGGCAGGCTGTGAAATGGATTCTGCAGTATTTATTGAAGACTGTAGATGTTGGCTTAGTCTTTGAGAGAGATGATACATGTGATCACTATGCTGTTGGTTTTGTTGATTCTGATTATGCTAGTGATTTGGATAAACGTCGATCAACAACCGGTTATGTGTTTACTCTTGCGAGAGCACCTGTGAGTTGGAAGTCTACTTTACAGTCTACAGTTGCTTTATCTATTACAGAGGCAGAGTACATGGCAGTTACAGAGGCTGTGAAGGAAGCTATTTGATTACAGGGATTGCTGGATGAGTTGGGAATTGGTCAGAAGAAAATTCATGTTTATTCTGACAGTTAAAGTGCTATTCATTTAGCGAAGAATCCAGTATACCATGTTCGAACGAAGCATATTGATGTTCGGTATCATTTTGTGCGGGAGATCATTGGTGAAGGAAGAATCTTACTTCAGAAGATTGGGACTGCCGAGAATCCCTCAGATATGTGTGACTAAAGTGGTGACAACGATCAAGTTCAATCATTGTTTGGACTTGATCAATATAATTTGAGTTTGATAGCGCCGTTGGGCGCAAATTTGGAGGCGCTGCTTTTGGATAGAGAATTTTTAGAAAAATGAAACTTTGTGGAGGATTGGCATATTCGCCAAGGTGAAGATTTGTTGAAAATTGGCTTATATGCCAAATTGAGCCAATTCCACATTGGTGGGAGATGGCATGGAGGTGTTTTGGTTAGGCCTATATAAGGCAAGTCCCTCTTTGAGATGAAGTGTACCTTTGGGAATATTTCTCTTCTCCCCTTCTATTTGTAGGATCTCTTTATGAGAACTTCATAGTTCAAGGGTTTTACATTTAAATCCTTGAAAGTTATAAGAATTCAATTTTTTTCTTTATTTTGGGCATTTGTAGTAATACTCTATTATTTGAGTAATTACAGTATTGACCCTACTACTTGGATATTTACAGTTTGACCCAATAATTAAGAAATTTGTATTATGACCCAAAAACTTTGTAACTTCTCTTGAAGATAGTGGATTTGTTCTAGCGGTGCCCGAGGACGTAGGTAACATTACCGAACCTCGTTAAACTTGGTGTTCTTTCCTTTTTTACATATTGTTAGATGTTTGGTTGCCTCGTTGTGGTATGACTAGCATTATTGATTGTCTGCATAACAATTAATAATAGTACTAATTATTGTTTGAACGCTTTTTAACGCAACAATTTCTTTTACATTTCTCTCTCTAATTATTTAATTACTTATTTCTATATTATACTACTTAAAATATTTACTCATTTAATTACTTTCGTTTCAACAAGTTTACTAATCCATTTCACAAATGCCAGCCAAGTAAACAATATAATGGATATAGAAATTTTATTTAATTCTTACAAAGACAAAGTCAAAACTAGTATCAAACACAATGCAAAGAATCTTTTTAAATTTTATATAACTTTTGTATTCTCAGCCTTTCTTATTTTTATGCCATACCAGTTCATATATTATATGTACGTGTGGAGAGTTTTTATGTAGTAATATTATGAGTACGCTTCCAGCAAAATTATGTTATGCCTCTTAGCATATTGATTTTTTTTTTTCAATAGTATCCTAAGTTGAAGCTTGTTCTACAAATTTTAATAGTAAATATTCTCCATCTTTATCATATGATCCTTCTGCTTCAAGGAATATAAAAAACTCCCCGTGCAAAACTTTTTTAGCAAATTATAATTAAGTGACACGACAAATTTCAACAATTTAAAGGAAGTTTCTCGAGGAAAAAGAACAAAGAATTCTAATTACTTTTCACATTAACATTGTCTATCCAAACCATACGGACAAGGAAGTTTCTTAAAATGTCATTACCTTGCCTTTTAATATATTATCTTGAAAGTTGTTTGGTCTTCTCCTCCTTTGGGTTGGACTAAGATTATTGATATTCATCGATCCTTTAAAAGTAATCTGAATTAGGCTGCTTGTGGTATTGGTGGTTTTAGAGAGGTATACAAGGTTCTTCTGTGAGTTGTTTTGCTTTGTCTTTTGGCTACTAAAATTAGAATCTCATTCCTTCGCTAAAAGGATGGCTGTAACTATAGCTATTTAAATTGCTTTTGATAGGCGTTGGCTACATCTTTAGTTGGAGTCTGATTCCTCAGTGATTTCCAGTCTTTGTAATGCTGTTTATCATCCTGCACTAAAGATTTTGTACTGTAATGACAAAATTCCCTTATGATTGTTGCATTTCTCTCTCTCTTTTCTTTTTTAAAAAAAAACCGAGTTGCAGATAATATGGCTAACATTTTATTATGATATCCTCTGTTGGACTATTGGTACTCTGCACTTGATAAGATTAAGGGTTCGTTTGGTATAAAAATACTATGGCAACTATTATAAAATAAAAGTGCAAGAAATTGTTTTTTGATAAACATATAATTGTCAGATAAAAATTATGAAAGCACAACAGAAAGGCTTTTATACCAAAGGAATCTTAAATTTTTACTTATTTCTCACTCTTAGAATACCTTCTTGTTGTTTCAGTTCTTGAGCTTATTGATGATATGCTTTCAATCTCTTTTCAGGTAGATGCTTTCTCTGCTCTTGTAATTTTGTAGATCACTTTAAGAGGTAGAACCTCTTATGTCTCCCTCAAGCTTCTCATCTTATTTATTCTTCATTCATAAATAAATATCTCTCGTCTCGACAAGCTGTCGAAGTGTGTTATTTTATTTTTGTTGCATTAATTTATACAGAATATATTATTTATTTAACATTTACTATATATTTGTATTTTATTGTGCAATGGAAAGAACCCAAAAAAAAAAAAAAAAAGATGTGGCACAATGAAAAATCATCCCAAATTAGTTACCGTGTATTTTGATCTTTTACTAAATACTGCCAACCTATATTTTTTTATATATTTATATATATATAATTTTTAACATGTAAATTAAAATACTTTAAATGGAATTAGAAAAGAAACCAAGATTTATCTAGTACCAAAGCAGAAGCAACCACCAACCAACCGAGAAGCAAGAGAAAAAAAAAACCTATTTCTTTTCCGTTTTGCAATAATTTTTCATGCAACCAAAATGGAGTATCAACAAACCAAGAGCTTCCCTCAATTTGTTCATTTTGTTTTTCATCTGAATTTTGATTCAATCTAAAAAGAGAATACTTATGCAGCCACCACCTTCAGCTAGCTGTCTGTAAAATTGCCATTGTCGCCAGTGCTCCATCACCGAAAGCCGCCAATAAGCATCACTGAATCTTGTCTACCAGTCACATTGTTAGTGACCGATTATTGAGAGTTGAGATATGAATTTCTTCTTGATTTGGTTATTTTTCTTTTTGAAATTGTTATTGTTTTAATTTAGATTACTATGTCCTACTAAATTATTATGGCAACAAATTTGGTAGTTTTTGGTTGTTTTGGGTGTTGACAAAACAAATAAATGAAATAAAATTAGAGTTGATTCATTGTCTACAGCTTGGTTGTTTTGAGTGGTCATTAAACAAAAATTGAAATAAAAAATCAGAATTAATAATTCTTTGCTGTGTTTTTGGGAGTTATTGTTTTTGGTTGTTGAGAAGCATAGCAGTTGTTGGCTTAGAGCAACCACAACCATTCAGCTTCTCTTGTAATTCCAACAAGAGTTATTAGTTGTGCTCTGATGATGAAATGGTGGTGCTTACTGGTGTAACAAGCAATTCTTTTAGTTTCAACATAATTAAGAATTAAAAATATATAAGAATTATCAGTTGTATGGATCAATTCCAATTTGATAAAATATTATTAAAAAAAATTTTTAATAACAGTGGATCCTTAAGTAAACTCTATCAAAATATGTTTGTGGTAATTTATAGTAATTTTAGAATTTTTTTATAAACTTGCACAATTTTTTTTTCTTCTAAATAATGATATGGATAATTATGAATTTTAATATATTTAATTATATTCTTTTATACTTTTAAAACTTTTCAATTGTTACATCGATTACATAAAGAAAGATAAGTATTTGACTGAATCTTTATAACGGCCACGATATTTAAAAAAAAAGATAGAAATTTAATAGGTAATTTAATAAAAATTCAGAGATTAAACTATCAATTTTCTTAATAATAAGATAATTTTGTCCAAACAATTAATTTTGGTTTTATAAGTAACCACATCAAAATACTTGTGCAATTTTATCATTCTCACATCTCAAAAGATTTTTAGGATTATAATAGCATGTAAATAGTCAAACTCAAGTCAAACTATTAACCTTAACAATAAAGGAAAAAAACAATAGAAGTAGAAAAAAAGGAGGGAGTTTATAGTTAGTTAATTTGTTCCTGGGGATGTGTTGATACTAAGGAGAAATATTAGGGGTCGAGGTGTCAATTACTCATTAAAGACAGTCAAATAAAAGAGGCATTCGACTTGAATACGTTGCGTTAAATTGCAGGTCAATTAATGTATAAACAAGCAAATTAAGATTATCTTTACATTTACGTATGTTAATAATATTGATTAAAATGTATAAATATATCCTTTTGAGATGTGGGCTTTGTTTGGTCGCCGGAAAAAGAAAAGACATGTGGCACGTTTTCTGTGCGAGTTGAAAATATATTCTTTCAGAGACGTGGGCTATTTTTCTTTATTATAAAATTCTGTATGATTTTTTCAAATTTATATGTATTAAGGGTGGTGGCTGGTTTAAAATTTCTGTGGGAGTTCATTCATTTAAAATTTTTAAATATCATATCAATTAGATATGCGGGCTCGTTTTCTGTGGGAATTTAAAATATATTTGTTAAGTAATGTGTGCTTGTTTACTTTATTGTAACATTCGTCTTAATTTTTTTCTAAGGTATATCTGTACCAGGAGCAATCATATTAGTGCGTACAATCATCTATCATCCACCATGGCGGAGCCAAACACGTCGCCCATATCAATTGCGGACATAGAGCTTCAAACGCATAGTCGAAGTGCCGAATTAACAGACTATCTCCTCAGAGATCTCGAAGATGAAGAAAAGGATTCATCTGTCAGTGAAGCTGTGACTCTGCATCATCAGGTCATTGACCTCACTGATGATGCTAGCAGCTCTACAGCGATAACTTACCCATTTGTTCTTTCTTTTAACAACTTATCTTACAGTGTTAAAGTTGGTCAAAAACTGGCGCTTCCGTTTTGTGGCAAGGGCAGTCTTAGCTCACAAGAGGCTAATACCAATCTTTTACTCGACAATCTTTCCGGGAAAGTACGAGAAGGTGAAATAATGGCAATTCTTGGTGCTAGTGGAGCCGGTAAATCAACTCTGATTGACGCTCTTGCTGGCCATATAGAGAGAGAGAGCTTGAAAGGGAGTGTGACTCTGAATGGAGAAGCTTTGGAGTCGAGACTCTTGAAGATCATATCTGCTTATGTAATGCAAGATGACCTTTTGTTTCCAATGTTAACCGTAGAAGAGACCCTCATGTTCTCAGCCGACTTCAGGCTTCCACGCTGTGTCTCCAAGGAAAAGAAACAAGAAAGAGTTCAAGCTCTGATTGATCAACTAGGACTACAAAGTGCAGCTAAGACTATTATCGGTGATGAAAGGCATAGAGGAGTATCAGGAGGTGAACGCAGGCGCGTTTCAATTGGAATCGATATAATTCATGATCCAATTCTCTTGTTCCTCGATGAACCCACATCGTGCCTTGATTCCACTAGCGCATTTAAGGTTGTTAATGTCTTGCAGCGGATTGCAAAGAGTGGGAGCATGGTGATCATGTCCATACACCAACCAAGTTACAGAATTTTGAGCTTGCTTGATCGTTTGATCTTTCTCTCACATGGGCAAACTGTGTACAGCGGAACACCAGCTTGTCTTCCACAATTCTTTGCTGAGTTCGGGCATCCAATTCCTGAGAACGAGAACCAGACTGAATTTGCTCTTGATTTGATTCGCGAACTAGAAGAAAGTACTCCTGGTGGAATCACCAACTTAGTTGAATTCAATAATTCATGGCAAGCGACTAAGATTCCAAGTAAGTTCTACGATAAATCCGACATCCCACTAAAAGATGCTATCAATACAAGCATTTCCAAAGGTAAACTAGTCTCGGCTAGCACAGCCACAAAGGATTCCAACTTTACATCTTCAGTTAAAACTTTTGCAAATCCTTTTTGGATTGAGACGTTAGTTATTTCCAAAAGATTGCTTACAAACTCGAGAAGAATCCCTGAATTATTTGTAATTCGCTTAGTTACAGTTTTTGTGACTGGATTTATCTTGGCCACTCTTTATTGGCAACTTCATGATTCTCCAAATGGAGCCCAAAAACGATTCGGGTTTTTAGCTTTTGCCATGACTACAATATTCTACATTTGTGCAAGAGAAATCCCAGCATTGCTTCAAGAACGAAACATCTTCATAAGAGAAACTGCTTACAATGCTTACCGCCACTCGTCTTATGTATTTGCACACACTCTAGTCTCCGTTCCTTCCAACGTCACCCTCTCTCTTGTTTTCGCCGCAACAAGCTTTTGGGCTGTTGGTCTTGCTGGAGGATTTTCCGGGTTCTTCTTCTTCGTCGTCACAATCTTTGCTTCATTTTGGGCAGGAAGTTCATTCATGGCGTTTATTGCCGGACTCGTCTCTCATATAATTATAGCCTTTACCATTGTGGTTGCAATTTTAGGCTACTTTCTTCTCTTTTGTGGATTCTACATCTCCCGTGATGAAATTCCTTCATATTGGATATGGTTTCACTACATTTCTCTTGTGAAATATCCATTCCAAGGTGTCCTGCAAAGTGAATTTGGCGATCCCAAGAAATGCTTTGTCAGCGGGGTGCAGGTATTTGATAATACACCATTCTTTGATCTCTCATTTCCTGTGAAGATTAAGTTATTAGAAAGCATGAGCAATGTGTTGGGCACCAACATTACGAGCTCAACCTGTCTGACTACTGGGATGAAAATACTAAAGCAGAGAGGGATGACGGATGTCAACAAATGGAATTGTTTTTGGATCACCGTTGCTTTTGGTTTCCTTTTTAGGATTTTGTTTTACTTCACTTTGTTGTTTGGGAGCAAGAATAAGAGAAGGTGAAAAGATCGTTTGTTGTATGCGGTGCAATAAAGTCGAACTCGCAAGTTTTTGGCATCGTGACTGGATTTTCTTGATAATTAGTTGACTCAATTTTACTTTCAATAAATGATTTGATGCTTTATTGCTGTCTTTAATGGAATGATTGTATATCTAAATCTAATTGCTGCTTGTAATGTCTTTTCTTTGTATCACCAAGATTTTTACTACGGTAAATGGACCTAAACCTCTATTTTTCTTCTAATTAAGCTTGTACTCAGTGTTCCATATTCTAAATGAAACCTATTACATTGGTTTAAACTTATTCAACCTCGTGTTCTTGAGTATTAATCTAAAGAGACTTTTACATCTCATCTTTTTACTAAAGTGAGCCTTATGAATTAGAATTAATACATATAATTAAACAATAACTTATGTAGTTATTGTTGAAATTTTTAGCGTGCACTCTCAAAATCACTTTGTTAGTAGTTTAATATTTTAAAATCTTAAGCACATACGAAAAATTTTACTCATAAGTGAAGCAAGACTAAAAGGATTGCACAAAGTAAAATAGATACAACAATTACATATAAGAAATATGAAATTTACATGATTCTACAACAAATATCTACGTTTATGGTAAATTACGAGATCCTAATTTTTTTTATTTATAGTTCACAAAAAATTCTTAAATTACAAAGATCTCTTATAAGATACAAGAAATACAACAATAGGTGAGCTCTCTAAAGAGTCTATCAATACTCTCTTTTGCACTCAAGGACTCCTATAACAACACTTTCTTTCGCGCACTTAGCACCCTAGTGCTTTATGAGCTTTTTAGCACTCTCTTATACAACTTTGATCTTGATTAATTTAATGAGTCTACAATAGTTTAAATAGGTTCTAAATTGTTCCTAAAAATCCTATTTCTTATTAGAATAGGATTTCACTATTAGGGCATCCAAAATCGATTTAAACTAATCAAGACGGTTTAAAATAGAAAACTGTCGAAATTGGATGTTGTGGTGCTAGTGCGAATTTGATTTGGCACCGTGGCATCACTAAGGCTGTGATTAACATGTGTCTCCTCTATCAAGCCACTTTAAATTTTTGTGTTTAGTTTTAATTTTTCCCTTCCACCATGGAAACTAACGTAATCCTACTAACAGATTAGGATAAAATTGATATGTTTAAAACTCATGGAACAAAATTGAGAATTAGGCTAAATTTCTGAGACAAAGATGTCTTTTTCTCTATTCTAAAAATTGTCCTCAATATTTTCTAATCTCAAATGAAGTTCACCTTATGCAATTGCAAAGGCAAAAAATTAAATAGCAAAAAGAGAGACAAGAAGTAAAAGAATAAGTAAGGAGTACACATTGATTGCTTGAAGAATGTAATTAACCTAAAAAAATAACTCAAAATAAAAAGTTAGCAAGAAAAGAAAAAAATTAACATTATAAAAATAAAGCAAAAAAATAACGCTAAAAAATCTCAATCTAGATAGATGGGATCACTTAAACTATCTCTCCCCTTTTTTATAGTTGAAACTCAAACTCCAAGTATGGCTTCAATCTTTGGTTATTAACTTTAAATATGTTATTATTCTTTGGATTATTAATTTCAACATCTTTATGGGAATAAATGTGATGCACAAAGAAAAGTCCCAATCATATAGAATGAAGTTTTCTTAGGAATAAATACAACCTAGTATTGTATAAAAGGACTTTTTGATTGGGAAAAAACATTTTTCTCAAAATATTTTTGTTATGAACGACTTTCATTTTCTCTTTGTATTGCTTTGCAATCTCATATGCATCATTCTTAATTTTCTCTAATTCATTAATTTGAAGTTTCCTATGATCATCTACCTGATCTATATTAAAATTCAATTGTTTGATTGTCTAATATGCTCTATGTTTTAACTCAACAGGCAGGTGACATACCTTGTCATAGATAAGTAGGTAAAGAGACATTCCAATGGGAGTTTTAAACATTGTACGGTATGCTCATAATGTATCTAAAAGTTTTAAAGACTATTTTTTTCTAGTTAGGTTTATCATTTTTTTTCAAGAATATACTTAATTTCTCTATTTTTGAAATTTCAACTTGACCACTAGTCTATGAGTGGTAAGGAGTAGCAACTTTATAAGTTATGCTATATTTTTTCATTAACTGTGCAAATGACCTATTACAAAAGTACTTTCCTCTATCACTAATGATAGCATAAGCCGTGCCATAACAAGAAAAGATATTCTCTTTTAAGAATTTTACCACAACCTTATGATCATTTGTTCTACATTCGCATACCTCTACCCACTTAAATATTTAATCAAAAGCAACAAGGATCTAAAGATTACTAAAAGAATTAAGGGTGGTTGATTGATGCTATACTAGTTAAGCATAAGCGCACGCTATCGTATCAAATAATATAAGATTTAAAGTCCAAGTATCGATCCTACATGGACTATGTAATCTAATTCTGTAAATCAAGTACTAAAATTGTACCTACTTAACTTTTATTCAAAAAATCACAATTTGTAATTTAAACTAATCTAACTCTATCAATTAAATTAAACAAAAGTAAATGGTAGAATTCACAAATAAAGATAATCTAAGATTTTGACTCGTCTCCTAGTAATTCATTGGATTTATTAACCTCTTAGTTAATCTCTTAATACAAATTATTGGTTTAGACACTAATCTCATCACAAGCCTCTGTCGATGGTCGAGTGATTATATTACGCATTCTAACAATCATCTATATGTCTATGGTAATAAAATCAAAATGTAATTTCTTAAGATAAAGTCTAATTTATACCATACATGCCACCTAGGTATATGTCTATCTTAGATGAAACTCATGGTTATTACTTTATGATCATGCATCAAACTATCATAATTTAAACACATGAATCCATCTGTCGAGTTCATTATGGTTCCTTAATCATTCAAAATATTGATCAAGTATAATGAATGCATTAAACACAAGATAAAATGAATCAAGTGAATGTATCAAGTTCATAAACTAAAAATTCACTCAATCCAAATTGGTTCACATAGTTTAACCCTAGATGAACGATTTAGCCCATCAAAAAACCAAAAGTATCCAACCAATTCATAAAGATCAACAAGAATAAGAGCATAATGATAAAGAAAGAGAAGAAACACTAATTAAAGTGACTCCTTGATATGCTTCTCACTCAATCTTGACTTAAAGCTTGAATCTCGGTCTTGGTTATTCAATCTTTAGCTTTGATATTTGATTTTGTGTTGTGAATTCTTTCTCTAAGTTTTTACCTCTTTTGTTTTTCTCTCTCCCCCATTTAGTTAGGGTTTTTGGCCTTCTATTTATAGGTTTGTGTTTTCAAATTAGGGTTAAACTATTGGTTGTAAATAAAATTCTTTTCTATTTAATAAAATAAATGTAGCAGAAGTTAGATTATCTTGTTCATAATTACATGTATAAGGATAGAAGATTACCTTAATTCTTCGTTATGGAAAATCTTGAATTGACCGGCCGTAATTTTTTCTACTATCCTCAATCTTTAAACCAACGCATGTGGGCACGTGGATCTTTCTTTAATCTTTAAAATCACTAATACCCAAATCTGGGAGAATGGTAATAACTAAATTCTTTTTTCACATAAGAATATATAAAAAGAATTTTTTGTTATAGTTATTGTTCTTTTTTTTTTTACACTACTCCATACCTCCTATATATATAGGAATTATTTTTAAGTATTTTAAATTAGATTAGGATTAGAAAATTAGAGTTTGATTAGGATTTGAGCTAGTAGAGGGACTGCAAGACTCACGGGCTTTCTAGCTCCAACTTAAAAGGCCTAATCCTTATTATCTCATAATACACCAATTCTTCTAAGTTAACCTCAAGTTATTCCACTAAAAGCCAAAGGCTATACTTTAGTAACCCATGTTATTAAGTAAAAGTCCATTTAATTAAAAAAACATTTAATTAAATTAGATTCGATCTTTAGACCAATAATAACAATTTAATTGACCCTCTAATTGATGTCTATAATTAAAGTTAGCCCATGACAAAACATGTCTTGCCTCTTTAATTACTTATTAGCTCTTAAGTCACTAAATGCTCTAATGATCACTTTTAATATGTCTATATTTGTAAATAAATTTACAAATAAATATTATTATTCAATAAATAATTTATTGAATAAACTATGGTCATAGATTCTAATGATCAAGTACTGCAAACAGCTTAGGTGAACATTATTTATTATTCATGAACATTATTTATTAAATTTCATCTTGCAAATATATGTTCTTACGACCCATGAAATTATATCTCTAAGTTATCAAGGTTTTAACTGTTTATATAGATCCCACTCCGTGATAACTCAAAAGAAACAATGCATGAATGTAAGTTCATTACCTGCTCAGGAATAAGATCAATCAAACTTATCAAAGCTTTTGTGAATTAAGATCTACGACATTTAGTTAACCAAATCGAAATTCACAATAGTCTCATTTAATGTGACATATACACTAGTTTTTCTACTCGAAGTCTTTACTTCAATGATCAAAGTAAATCATCCATTATAAGAAGGACAAAAACTACAACCTTACATAATGAAATGCCATTTTCATTCATGGTTGTGAACTAAATTTAATTTATAAAGAACTTGTGATCTATACCCTCTGTATTAGCATTATATGCCTAATACATAAATCACATACTTTATAAATATGAGCTCAATTATATATAAATAAATTTTATTAATCTTATAAAATGTTATTTCATATGCTTTAAGGGCATAAATAACATTATATGTCTAACAATCTCCCACTTGGCCTAAAGTATATCGAGTAACTATTGAACCTCTCTATTATTCATATGAGTTTCAAAACTCTTTGCTAGTAATGACTTAGGTGAATGGATCCGCTAGATTATCCGCTTACGTAATCTTAGGTGCCACCTCACTATTTTGCACACAACTCCTTTATCAAATGTTATTTTCTCTTAATGTGTTCTCTTTTTTTATTGTATTCTGTTCCTTAAACTGTGCTACTGCCCTACTATTATGTTAATAAAGAACAATAAGTATTTTAGCACTAGGTACCACTTCAAGTTCCATAAGTAACTTGCGGAGCCATACAACCTATTTGCAGCTTCTGACGTAACTGCATATTCAACTTCTATAATAGAATCTGCGATGCATGATTGATTTACACTTCTTCAACATATAGCCTTAGCTCTTAAAGTAAACACATATCCTGAGGTAGATCTCTGGGCATCCTTATCTGCTTGAAAATCTAAATTTGTATACCCAATAGATATAAGATCCTTATTGGAATACATAAGCATATAATCTTTCGTTCTTCGAAGGTACTTAAATATATGCTTTACTGCAGTCCAGTGTTTTGGTCATGGATTAGATTGATATTTACTGACTATGCCGACTGCATAACAAATATATGGTCTAGTACATAGCATTACATACATGAGACTTTCTACTACTGATGCATAAGGAATTCCTCTCATGTGATATATCTCTTCAAGAGTTTTGAGACACTGATTCTTGGATAGATCAATTCCATGTTTAAAAGGAAGTGCTCTTTTTTTGGATTCATTCATAGTAAACCTAACTAGAATTTTATCTATATATGTAGCTTGAGATAAAGCTAACATCTTATTTTTACAATCTCGCAATAGCTTAATTCAAAGGAATGTAATTAGCTTCACCTAAGTCCTTCATATCAAATTGGTTAGATAACCAAATTTTAACTGATGATAATGCTCCTACATCATTTTCAATAAGTAGTATATTATCTATATAAAGGACTAGAAGAACCACCAATCGCTCATTTGTCTTCTTGTAAACATAATGTTCATCAAGATTTTGATCAAAACCAAATGATTTGATTGCCTGATCAAATCTGATGTTCTATGATCTAGATACTTATTTAAGCCCAGAGATAGATTTTTACAATTTACAAACCATATGCTCTTGATCTATAGCTATAAAACCATCTAGTATGTTGTATAGATATTTTCTTCAAGATTGCCATTAAGAAAGGCAGTCTTGACATCCATTTGTCAACTCTCATAATTAAGATTTGCTACAATAGATAAGAGAATTCTAATTGACTTAAGCATGACTATCGGCGAAAAGGTCTCCTCATAATCGATACCTACTTTCTGAGTGTACCCTTTAGCAACAAACCTAACTTTAAAGGTTTCCACCTTTCCATCTACCCATCTCTTTCTCTTGTAGACCCATTTACACCCTATGAGTTTTATCTCTTTCAGGTTTCTCTACAAGTTCCTAGAATTTATTAGAATACATGAAATTCATTTCCGATTTCATAGCTTTATATCAATGGTTTGCATCCTTATTAACCATTGCTTCATTGTAGCTAGTGGGATCTAGTTCATACTCTTTAGAGATTGCCTAAAAGGACTCTCCAATTTATATGTACTTAGTTGGACGTCTAATAATCCTCTCACTATGTCGAAGTACCAGTGATTGTTGTTATGCAATTAGCTCTAGTTTGTTATTATGATCTGGATTGAGAATTAACTCATTGACTCTATCAGATACAATATTAAAGTTCTAAGATAATGCATCAAGAATTATCTTACTCCTAGACTTGAAGTCTTTTATAAAGTCTTCTTCAAGAAAGATTGCATTAGTGCTAACTAGTACTTTCTTATCTTGAGAACTATAAAAAAAACTTCTTCTTGTTCCTTTAGGATAGCCAACAAACATACAAACTTTTAACTCAAATTTCAACTTGTCTATCTTCCCTTTTAGCACATGAGCTGGACAACCCCATATATGTATGTGACGTAAATTTAGTTTATGTCCTATCCATATTTCCAGAAGTGTTTTAAGGACTAACTTAGATGGAATTAAGTTAAGAAAATACATGGTTGTTTCTAAGGTATAACCCCAGAACGAGATGAGTAAAGTTGAATAACTCATCATTGACCTCACAATTTCAAGAAGAGTTCTATTTCTCCTTTCTACTACACCATTTTGTTGGGTGACCATGGTACAGTCAACTGGGATAATGTCCCATTGTATAACAAATAAGTCATGATCTCACTAAAGAGGTATTCACCATCTGGATCAGATCAAAGTGCCTTTATGTGTTTTCCTAATTGCCTTTCCACTTCTGCTTGAAACTCTTTGAATTTATTAAACACCTCAAACCTATGGCGTATTAGGCACACATAACCAAATCTAGAATGATCATTAATGAAAGTGATGAAATATTCATAACCTCTCCTAACTTGTGTGCTCATAGGCCCATATATGTCAAAGTGCACTAATTTTAACATTTCAATGACTTTATTACCTTTACTATTAAAGGGTCTCCTAGTCATTTTGCCTTCTATACATGATTCACAGACTGGTAATAGTTCAATATCTAATGAACTCAAAGGTCTATCTTTGGTCAATCTTTGGATCCTATCTAGACTAATATGACCAAGACGTAGATGCCATAGATACGTTTGATTAGTGGGAGTTACTTTAATCCTCTTATGGTGATTAGATTTATTATTCAATTTTGTACCAAGCAGTGAGTTGATTTTAGGAAATATACACTATAAACTGTTAACTCGTGTACTGGCACATATAAACAGTTTATTTCTTTTGATTACTATAGTTTAATCAAATTAATAGAATATACAAAGTTATTCAAATAACTAATTGAAATCAAATTGCGTTTAAGTTCTAATACTAACAAACAATCATCTAATATTAAAGTCCTAAAGCCATCAAAATAGAGATGAACTCCGACTTCTTTGGTTGCAACAATTGTACCATTTTCTAGCCTAAGACTGATCTTTCCTTCATTGAGTGATTTGGTTTCTTGGAACCCTTACAATGAATTACAAATTTGATTAATGGCTCCATAATCTATTATCCAAAAATCTATAGAGTCAACCATTAAACATGTTACAATGAAAAGAATATTATTAGAAGATAAGTTGTCCTTTTAGTTACTAAAAACTTAACTAAATGATAGTTTCTCTTCCAATGCCCTTTAATGCCATATTGAAAATATTTTTCTTTGCACCTTACTACATTTTTATGAATTTACACAAATTCTGAATTAGATGCTTTCTTTGACTTGTTCTTCTTCTTTTTACTACTCTCTCATCTAGGATTGAGACCAAAAGATGAAGATAAGCCTTTAGTCAAGTGACTATTGTAAGTATCTATTTCATCTTAGGGTGAATTTTTATAAGGTATTTAAAGGCATTTATCAGTCAAGACATATTTTTACTTTTCAACTGTAAGTACAATATCTAAGTTCCTTTCCCAATCCACATAATTATTCTCAGTTAACTTGTTTTTATTTAGAATGAATGCTAGTGGGATAAATGAAGATATAATTCTGAAAAATAAATTCATACATGAGCATATATTATTTAATAGCATGTGTAACCTTTGCATGAATGCATAAAATGTATTTATGTAGAACTCTTTAACTACATTATGCATCGATAATCTAATTTTCATTCAGAATACGCCTTCGTAGAGTGGTCGTATTCATCATAAATTAGACGAGTACCATACTAATTTATTATTGTTATCTCGATATCTCATATCAAATAATAATAAACTACTAATTCTTTAGCCCTTAGATTTAATTGACAAAAACTCCGTAGGGATGATATCAATCAACCTATGTTAAGTGTATAACCATTATTTCAATCATTTATATTTTTCAATTAAAACATTCACTGTAGGGTAGTCAGTTTCGCATGAGTCCTATATTGGATCTTATCCTTTAGGGAAGTTATCTAGTAACTAATTATGATTAATACCTTCCGTAGAGAGCTCACATGATTTGAGGCAAGTTATTAATCTACCTTACTATAGGATCAATAATGGAGGCTATGAGCTTTATGCCTAAAGCCTTCTCTCACTCAATATTTTAATTCTTAGAGTTTTTAATTAATTTATAAAATGGCGTTCTACTCATTAATTTATAATATTAAAAAATATGACAATAATCTTATCCTAATCTCATTAGAATAATAATGACATACAAAATAATATATTTTATGCATAGACATGTGAATGTGGCACCCTTAATTTATATGATATGTTATTCATCCAATCAATTAACTAAATAAATAAATAATCCACAATTTATAGCTATTTCTAGGAAGAAAAATATTTAAGACAAAGCCTAAATTCTTCAAATTCTTCTTTAAAGTCAACTTGGACTTTTTCATAATGTTAACTCATCTCTTATATCCTTTTATGGGCTTAGATTTTTGGGTTTTTAATTTTCTTTGATCAATTTATTTTTAAAAACATATTTGACATATTTAGGCTTAAAATTTCTTTGGACCTTCTAAAAAGAATTTTAAATAAAAATATTTTTAAACCCAATAATTTTAGTAAAATAGCCCCAATAAAATTTTATAAAATTTAGACCAAAATTAAAGGGAATATTGGTCAACTTTAAATTTGCAAATATATAAATATTAGTCCAAAATCAATTTGGATCAAAATTAGGACCTATTTATAAATCTCTCAAAAATTTTAATTAAATTATAATTGTCTAAAACTTAAAGAGGAATGTGTGAGAATAACCAACTCTGTTGGCCTTGATTTATAAACATTTAAGGATCACGTTGTAATATATACAAAATATCTTATTCGTATCAGAATTAATCAAAGCTAAAGAAGTTTGAATGATATTTTTCAAATTAAAATTCCAAAATGCATCTTTCCCTTTTCTCCCCACGCTGTCGCTGCCTCATTCTTTGCCTTTTCCTTTTTTTTTTAATTTGTTTTACGTGTTTCTTTTCTTCTTTTTTCAATTCTCTTTTTATTATTTTAATTTTTATTATTACAACCAAAACAATAATAAAAATATATATTTTTTAGATTGTAAATCAAAACTCTAAGCCATTTAATTGGCTTACAAAAATAAATTTAAACAATCACTAAGAATTAACCTAACCATAAATTATTATGGGTACAACCATTCATCACATAATTAATAAAAATAGCAAATATAGATTAAATATGCAATTAGTATCATAATAAATAATTGCTACCACACATAAAAATAAATTATACATATAATATAAAATAAGACGGCTCTAATATCAATTGTCGGTTGTAAATAAAAAGATTTTATTATTTAATAAAATAAACACAGCGGAAGTAAGATCATCTTGTTCATAATTACATATATAGGGATAAAAGATTACCTCAATTTCTCATTATGACAAATTTTGAATTGACTTACTGCAATTTTTTCTACTATCCTCCATCTTCAAATTCAACGCATGTGAGCACGTGAATTTTTTCTCAATCTTTAAAATCACTAATACTCAAATCTGAAAGAATGATAATAACCAAATTCTTTTTTCACGTAATAATACGTAAAAAAAATTATCTGGTTATAGTTATTATTTTTTTTTACTACTCTATACCTCCTATATATATATATATAAATTTCTCTTGGGTATTTTAAACTTGATTAAGATTAGAAAATTAGAATTTAAGCTAGTAGAGGGCCTGCAGGACCTATGGGCTTCCTAGCAGGACAGATGGGCTTCCTAGCAAGATCCATCGGCTTCCTAGCAAGACCCATAGGCTTCTTAGCTCCAACTTAAAAGACCTAGTCTTTATTATCTCATAATACACGAATTCTTCTAAGTTAATCCCAGGCTATTCTACTAAAAACCAAAAGCTATACTCTAGTAACCTATGTTATTAAGTAAAAGTCTATTTAATTAAAAAAAAATTTAATTAAATTAAACTCGGTCTTTAGACCAATAATAACCATTTAATTGACCCTTTAATTGATGTCCATAATTAAAGCTAGGCTATGAAAAAAAATATCTTGCCTCTTTAATTACTTATTAGCTCCTAAGTCACAGAATGCTCTAATGATCATTTTTAATATGTTTATATTTGTAAATAAATTTACAAATAAATATTATTATTCAATAAATAATTTATTGAATAAATTATGGCCACAGATTCTAATGATTAAGTACTGCAAACAGCTTAGGTGAACATTATTTATTAGATTCCATATTGCAAATATATGTTCTTACGACCCATGAAATTATATCTCCAAGCTATCAAGGTTTTAACCGTTTATATAGATCTCACTCCGTGATAAATCAAAAGATATAACGCATGAATGTAAATTCATTACCTGCTCAGCAATAAGATCAATCAAACTTATCAAAGCTTTTGTGAATTAAGATCTATGACATTTAGTTAACTAGATCGAAATTCACAATAGTCCCGTTTAATGTAACATATACACTAGTTTTTCTGCTCAAAGTCTTTACTTCGATAATCAAAATAAATCATCCACTATAAGAAGGACAAAAACTACAACCTTACATAATGAAATGCCATTTTCATTCATGATTGTGAACTAGATTTAATTTATAAAGAACTTGTGATCTATACCCTCTGTATTAGCATTATATGCCTAATACATAAATCACTTACTTTATAAATATGAGCTCAATTATATATAAATAAATTTTATTAATCTAATAAAATGTTATTTCACATGCTTTAAGGGCATAAATAACATTATATGTCTAATATAAACATCAAATACAAGTTAGGTTAGGATTACTGTTCATAATTTACTGTAGTAAAAATATTGTTCACAAGGTACTGTTCCCCGCTACTGTTCATTCGCTACGGCACTGAATCCTGGACGCTGCGAAGCTGAGATACTATTTTGGTCATCGTGGCTCTCGTTTCTTAGCACTGTGGCGTTGGGTACGGTAGCAATTCACTGTATCAGGTACTGTAGTAATTTGATATTTTTGGCTTATTTTTATTAGAGTTTCGACTCTATTTACTCCATTGACTCTAAACCTATAAAAATAATAATAAAATACATCAAAAGCTAAATAATCTTAATTTTTATGAATAAATATTAAGTTTAAAAGATGTAAATATTAAACTTAATTAACCCCTATCAATGATCTTATAAAATTAATGCACTAAACATTATATATTTCAATAATAAGAATAGGGTTCAAATGTTTTTGCATTTTTCACAGGAACTACTGTACACACATTAGTGTCTTTAAACAATGGCCAATAGAAGCCACATTGCAAAATTTTATAGTAGTCTTCTTGGCACTAAAATGGCCCCCACATGCATGGTAATGACAAAATGAGATAATACTATGTTGTTCATTTTTAGGTACACATCTCTTAATAATTTAGTCATGACAATACTTGAATAAGTATGGGTCATCCTAAAAAAATCTCTTAACCAAAGCTAAAATTTATCACGCTCTGACTTGATCTAATGCATATGCATTTGATTAATAGCTAGATAATTTACTATATTAACAAGCCAAGGTAATTAGAAAACAATGAAAAGTTGCTCATCTGCAAAAGAATCTCTAATGGGTACTAAATTATCAATAGACTCAACTATGATCCTAGACAAGTGGTTAGCAATAATATTTTAAAACCTTTTTATCTCTAATTTCAAGATAAAACTCTTATAGCAACAACATCCATTGGATTAAACAAGGTTTATTATCTTTGTTAGAAAAAAAGATATTTAAGTGCAGCATAGTCCGAGTAGTTTAAAACCTTAAGACCTATCAAATAAGCTCTAAACTTGTCTAAAGCAAAAACTATTAACACATTTTAGGGTGTATGCTTGTAATTGTATACTTATTAAAAAAATTTAAATGCATGTCCAACATACATTACGTATCGAAATAAAATAATATAATCAACATATACACACTATAGTCAAATTAAAAATAATACTAGAATCGAATACATACCCTTATAGATGATTCGGTGAAGATTGTTGAACTCTGAAGTTTGTTGAGCTCACAATAAAGTCCTCTTTTGAACAATTCTAGACTCCAATATTTTGTAGGATTAGAGTAGCTAGAATAGTAGCTTTTGATCTTAATTTTGTATAGGAATAAAAAACATTTGAATCTTGGTTTAAGCATCAAATGCTTAAAATAGTGTTTTGGGACCTAAATACAACCTTTTCAAAGTTTGCATTTTCTCTATTCTCTTTTTTACGAAATTTCCATTCTCAAATGAATTCAATCCAAATGAAACTATTTTTATTTATTTTTAAATGGCCTAAGATATTTTGTGGATACATGTTTAACATGTATTCATGTTTAGCCATGTAAGACCATGAATGAGTGAGAAATGTTACTTGTGTTATCTATGCAAACATTTTGTATGGATGACATTTGTCACATGCATATCTATGCATGCTGCTATTTGTCACACAAATAGCCATGCATGGATGCCATGTGTGCATTTGCACTTCTTCATTCAATAGGGACCTATTTGCAACATTTGTAAACTATGATTCTCACTTTCCAAATAGGTCATAAAACGTATCCTATTTTTTGAAACCTTCCCGGATCAATCCGTATGATCCATCCCGCTACCCTCGTGCTGAACGAGTATATTTTATATTATGAGACTCCATGGGTTCACCTCCATTTATCTTTCGAAATATTTTTGCAAGTCCGTAAACTATGTCTCACATACACATTACAGATATTACAAAGTGGAGCATTGAACCATATATGTTAAGGTCAACTATATCCGTATAATCCCTCAATCATTTATATCTTGAAGGAGTAGTGATATAGATTATAATCGTCAAATCTCTATATGCTCATTCGTGAACTTATCTACAGATATGTATTTCTGTAAACAATATCCGCAAACTCCTTTATGGTATTGTTTAACCCTAATGAAAAAATCTTTTTTCGGGGTTAATGCCTTGGCCATAAGACTTTCTGAAATATGTTCTTAGAGCATCTCGATATACAATTCACCTATATGAGTTAACGGATCCTATATCTATACACACTAATCTCTATGAGCATCAGACCATATCCAGCGACACCCAGTGGTCAGACTATAAAATGTCTTTGACATGCATAGAACTAAAGTATGGTAAATGACTTATAAGCCCACAGTGGTGCTCAGGTCAAAGGATCACAAATACTACTCAACTCAAGAAGACCCTCTATTGACGGTTTTATGGGATGTCTATTGGAGGTTTTCGTTAATCTATTCAGTATCCAGTTCTTACTGAATATCCCCATGCCCATATGAAATTTCTACTGAGCCCATGGTCTGCTAAGACTAACCATCTGAACAATCTAGATATGGACATACACTGATTCGAATGGAATATCGATTGACCCGTGTTGGTAACCATGGATCAATAATGATATTTTCGAGAACATATTGCACAATGATATTTTTTAGTACTATTTACAAATTCTTTGCAACTACATCATTACTATAATATTTTTGGGTCTTTGTTACTGTTTCAGACAAGGTTCTAACTCTTTAGAATTGCTAACTCTTAACGTTGACCTAAACTCTTTTAGATCAAATCTAAACTCTTTTAGATCTACAATGGCCGAAAAATTATAAGCTTCTTACCATGTAAATAATAATAATTGACGAATAAAAAATATATTTATTGTATAAATATTAAATAAATAAACATTTATACAGCAATTTGAATGGCATGTAAGCATAATTCCCAATAACTCACACTTGCTCTAGTGTCATTCACGATGATATCTAATACCCATTATGTCCATGTATTTTTCAAACATTCTAAGAGTTAAGGTCTTTGTGAGCGAGTCCGCTATATTATCTATAGAATTTACTTTAGAAACTATTACATTTTCTCTAGCCAAGCTTTTTCTAATTATGTGGTATTTTCTCTCCACATGTTTATGCTTTTGGTGTGCCATTAGCTCTTTTGTTTGAGCTATTGCCCAATTGTTGCCATATAATAGTGGGATAGGATCCACTAAACTTGGGACTACTTCAAGCTCTGAGATAAATTTGCGTATCCACACTACTTCCTTTACTGCTTCTGAAGTCACAATGTATTTTGCCTCTGTGGTAGAATCAGTTATAGACGCTTAGTTAACACTTTCCAACTAACTACAGCATCATTGAGAAGAAACACATCCAAATGTAGACTTTTTATAATTTGGATCAAACTAGAAGTCTGAGTTAGTGTGTCCCCTCACTTGCAAGTCACTTTTTCTATAAATTATAAACTTATCCTTTGTACTCTTAAGGTATTTTAGGATATGTTTCACAACCATCCAATGGTCATGCTAGATCAGACTGATACCGACTTGTAACACTTGCAACCATACTAATGTCAGGTCTCATACATAACATAACATACATCAAGCTACCTACTGCTAATGTATATGGTATATTAGACATTCTAACTCTTTTATCTTCCGTTTTAGGAGACATTCTCCTAGAAAGATGAATGCCATATTTAAAAGGTACGTTACCTATCTTACAGTTAGCAAAGTTATACCTTTTAAGAATATTTTTATGTACAAAGATTGAGAGAGTTCTATTAGCCTCCTAACTCTATCTCTATAAAGCTTTATACTAAGTATATGGGAGGCCTCTCCCAAATCTTTCATGTAGAAATTCTTACTTAAATAACTCTTGATTGATTGTAACATACCAATATCATTTTCGATAATGATTATATCATCTACATAAAGAACAAAAAAAACAATCAAGCTCCTACTGACCATTTTGTACACACATGCTTCTTCTTCATTTTTGACAAAACCAGACCTTCTGATTACTTTATCAAAATAAAGATCCGGCTTCGGGAAGCCTGCTAAGTTTATAAATAGACTTCTTCAGTTTGTATACCAAATTAGAAGTTAGGCTGAATATAAAACCTTTAAGTTGCTCCATGTAAATCTTTTCCTCGAGATTTTCGTTCAAGAAAACTGTCTTTATATCCATCTGTGAGATCTCAAAATTATAGTATGTAGCAGTAGCTAATAGAATACGAATCGAATTTAGCATAACAACTAATGAAAAAGTTTCCTCATAATTGATCCTAGATCGTTGAGTATAATATTTGCTATCAATCGTGCTTTAAAGGTCTCTACCTTTCCATCAAGCTCACACTTCCGCTTGTAAACTCATTTGTAACTAATAGGAATAATTCCTTCGGGAAGCTCAACCAAGTCTTAAACTTGATTGACATGCATAGAGTTAATTTCGAATTTCATAACTTCTTGCCATTTCTTCAAATCGATGTCCAACATTACCTTTCTATAGGTCATATGATCATTTCTTTTCAACTAAAAAGACATTAAATACACCTTTAGGCATCATTCCATACCTTACAGATGGTCTTGACATCCTTTTTAACATGTATGGAGAATGTGTTAAAGGTATTTCACTCAATTGAGTTTGTGGTTCCATTGTTGGTTTATTAATTTTTGGATCGACTTCATCAAGTACAATCCTTTTATAATCCCCATGACCTATGAGAAACTATTTCTATAAAAATGTGGCATTATGAGCAACGCTCACGTTTTGTTCATTTGGATCATAGAATAGATATCCCATAGAGTGTTTAGGATATCTAATAAACCGATACTTGTACCATTAGGTGCAAGTTTATTATGTTGCGTAACTTAAGAATCGGTTTTCTCCCAGTCTATATCTCATATAGAGTAGTAGGATTCGACTTTCAATGAAAGATCGGTGAAGCTTATCATCGATAAGAATATATCTAATAAAGTCTTGTTCCTTCTCTTTGAAATACCATTATATTGAGGAGTGCCTGGAGGATTGTATTGAGTGAGAATCCAATTCTCATTCAAATAAATTGTGAATTCACTACCTTGTGTTTGATATTTATATCAGTTTATTTCTCTACTTTCTGTCAAAATTATTTGAACATTTCAAAAGCTTCTGACTTATGTTTCATAAGATACACAAGTCATATCATGACATATCATCGATAAAGATGATGAAATATCAAAAATCACCCATAGCAGTATAATTTACTGGACTATATACATTACTATGTACTAGTTCCAATAAATCAATGGCTCGGTGTCTAACACCTATAAAAAGAGATTTAGTCATCTTCACTCGAATACAAGATTTACAAACTGGTAAGTGATTTATGGTAAGATCAGGTATCTAACCATCCTTAACCAGACGAGTTAAGTGTTTCACGACTATATAACCTAACCACATATGCCACAATTCTATGTTATTTAAAGCTCCCGAACTACTACCTATGTTTACCTATCATTTAAGACATTTTCGATTGCATTCAAAAATAATGACCATTCATCAACTGACAGCTAATAAAATATTATCTGCATCACATAAATATAATGAACAATTTTGAATAAATACATGATAGCATTTAGTATTTAACACAGGGAGGGATATAATCTGTCTAATAATGTTCAGTACATAATAGTAATTATACAACATTAAAGATCAATTACATAGGAAAATTAATTTAAAATATCTAATTGTTCGACTTGTAGGAAATCACCATTTCTAACACAAAGCTAGACTTCTCATTCACAGCTGACTAATTTTCTTCAGACCCTACAACACATTGCAGATATGAGAAGGACATGCAGTATCTAATACCCAGCCACTAGAAGCATCACATGCTAATGAAATGTCAATAATATGTAAACAAATACTTGATGGGTTCTTCTTGATTGTGGCAATGTACTTCAGACAGTTACATTTTCAATGTCCGTCATAGCTGCAGTGGAAACACTTTCCTTTATTTTTCTTCTAATTTTTCTGCTTGGATGCAATCTGTCTCTGAGGACCTGAATATAGTGTCTTTTTCACCTTTTTTTTCCCTTTAAACTTCCTAGAAGCCTTTGGGATAGAAGATGAAGCATCAGCCTAAACTATAAAGGTCGTACCTCACTTTTTAATGTCCTCAGCTGTCTGCAACAAGTTATGCAACTCAGCATATGTTAGAGTCAGTCTTTGTATATTAAAGTTCATAATGAACTGTGCAAAAGACCCCGATAAAGATTGAAGAACAAGTTATTCCTAAAGTTGTTGTTCAGAGAAACGTCTATAGTCTCTAACTTTTTGATGTAGGAAATCATCTTAAGTACGTGGGAACTTATCAGACTGCCTTCAGCCAACTTAAGTTGAAAAAGTGCTTTGGAGATCCTGTAAAGTTCTACATGTGGTTTATCTCCAAACAACTCCTTTAGATGGAGCATAATGCTACTTGCACTATCCATGTACGCATGCTCCCTCCGAAGCTCATTTGATATTGAGGCAAGAATGTACGACTTGACTTCCAAATCGTCATCGACCCATTTCTATAAGTTATAACCTTTTCTTTAATGAAAGCTTTAAAAACACCTTTACGCATTCTCTGATCTATTATATATCTAAGCTTTTTTGAATCCAGAATAATTCTGAGATTCATCAACTAGTATGAGTAGTTATCGGTACCCTTTAGTGGACTAGTATCAAATATGTGTACCAATAGGTTGCTAGAAGCCATCTTATCTTCATAAGACAAAATAAGAGATGTTAGCGAAAATATTTCAAAATCGTCAATTGATAACGCTTTAGATTATGGATATAACTATTATATATTTTTTTTAATTTGAAAGTGCCCTCCCATTGCTTTACAAATTTTCATAAATCTCTCAAATAAAAAAATGAAAATTTAAACACTTTAAATTTTAGGGTGAGAAGTAGATCCAATCAGTATTTTACTCGAGCCTCACACTTTAGCAATATTGACCTTTGTAAAACCTAAAAGGAAGACAACTTTTATCAAGTGTAACTTATGCAACTCTTACTACTGATCCTAAAAACACTTTATTCTCACGCTTTAACAATATTGGATAAACGTGTTCTAAATTAACTTGTCAATGATCAAATATAAGTTACTGATACTATCCTCATGCTTTATCAATATTAGATAATACTTTCGCTTATATTTGTCTCATCTCATGTTTAACCGGTATAGTCTAAATTATACCGACCAGTCCCTTATGTTTTAGCAATATTATGACTTGTCTAATACCATATTGGTAAGGCGGACCATGTATAATCATTATCTCATAATGAAATATATTTTAATCTAATTAAGAGAGATTTATCACTTTCATAATTTATCCACATCTCATGAGGATATAATTCATAATCACTCATGTATTTTATGCAAGTAAAACTAACCCCTACTATTAGAGCTCTTATTATGGTTAACAACATAAACAAATGTTTATAGTTTATAATACAACAATATAACAAGTATATCTGTATTAAATAATAAAAATATAAATATTTCACATGTAAATACAAATTAGAGTATATAGCTTAGAATGATTAGCGCAAAAAGTTAAACAACCTGACATTATATAATATAATGCTTCAAAAAAAAATTGTACTATTTTTTTGGCTCACACCCCAGCATTCAACTTAAAATGCCCTGGCGTCAAATTACTTCAACGCCCCACATTCAACACTTGAATGCTCTAGCGTTTTGTGTTGGAGAATGCCCTTGTATTTATATCCTTAATCTGCAACATTCTGTATGCAACAAATTTGCTTCTACCTTTTAACACCCCAGCGTTATAAACATAAATACGACAGTGTTCTGTCCTAGAACACCTTAACGTTGTACATGCAGAACACAGATGAACGCATTAGCGTTATACGTAGAATGCCCCAACATCTGCTCATAATGTCCCAGCGTTCCCTCGACAGTAGGTCATTTTTTATACTTTAAACACTTCAAAATGTACCTTCCACTATTTATGGGCATCCTCAACACTTCAAATAACACTCTAATAACCCAAAAACATATCAAATATGCTCTAATACTACTTGTTAACATGTTTTAAAGTGTATGTATATGATTGTATACTGTTGAAAATTTTTAAATACATGTCCAATATACATTACGCAGCAGAATAAAATAATATAATCAACATATGCACACTATTACTGAATCAAAAATAGTACTAGAATCGAATACATACCCTTGTAGACGATTCAGTAAAGATTGTTGAACTTTGAAACTTGTTAAGCTCACAATGAAGTCCTCTTTTGAACAATTCTAAACTTCAATGTTTGGTAGGATTGAAGTAGCTAGAATGGCAGCTATTGATCTTAATTTTGCATAGGAATAAAAAACAACTCAACTCTTGAATCGGTTGAAACATCAAATGCTTAAAATGGTATTTTGGGACATAAATACAACTTTTTCAAAGTTTGTAAAAACAATAGCAAGTAACTCTTTATAGTGGAATAATGGAGTTGTGCATCATTAAGAGTCTTACTAACATAGTATATCACTTAGGGTAAGCTATATAAATGTTGGCCTAAAATAGCCCTAATTGCATAATTGGAGGCATCACAAATAATCTTAAATGGAATGCTCCAATCAGGTGGTCAAATAATTGGGTGCAAAAGTAAGTAGGGCTTTGAGCTTTTCAAAAGCTCTAAGACAATCATCATCAAAGTCAAAAAAGTCTCTTTGGCAAGCAAATTGCACAAACACCTAGAAATTCTGCTAAAGTCCTTAATGAATATGTGATAAAATCCTGCTTGCCCTACAAATGATTGAATTTTCTTTATTGTTCATGGGGGAAGAAGGCTAAAAACCAAATCAACTTTAGCCTTATCTACTTCAATTTCCTTATGTGATACTATATGCCTAAGAACTATTCCTTTCTTCATTATAAAAGAACATTTTTTCTAATTTAGCATAAGATTCTTTTCTTTGCATCCAATTAAAACTAAATATAAAATATGCAAACAATCATTAAAATTAGACCCAAATACTAAAAAATCTTCCATGAAAATAGTCTACCATATCAAAAAGCAAATACTCAATATGCAACACTAAAAAGTAACTAGTGTATTACATAACCCAAATAGTATATACCGGTAGAAAAATGTGTCAAAATGACAAGTAAATGTGATATTTTCTTAGTCCTCAGGTACATTAGAAATTTAATTATACCCAAAATAACCATCAAGAAAGCAGTAATATGTATGACCAGCCAACCTCTCAAGTTGGTCTACGAACGAAAAAAGAAAATGATTTTTCTTGTATGACTAGCCACCCAATCTGCACTCTAGTGGGAACTAATTCATTATATTTATTTTTTACTACTATTATACTGGACTTCTTAGGTATTACCTGAATAAGACTAACCCATGAACTATCTGAAATCAAGTAAATAATACGTATATCTAAAAGTTGACTCACCTTAGCTTTAACAACCTATTTTTTTAGGATTTAACTTTCTTTATTCGTCACACACAGGTTTTGCATTGTCTTTTAAATGAATCCTATACAGTAATCCCTTTAATGTTAACAATTGACCATCTGATCGCCTCTTTATGTTCCTTAAGAACATTAATTAGCTTTTCTTCTTTTTTTTAAAAAAATCTAAATTTGATGCTATAATAACATGCAAGGTATCTAAAGATCCAAGAAACACATATTTCAATGACTTAAAAAGTGGTTTCAATTCTAATTTTGGTGGTCTTTCTATTGATGGGAGAGAAATAGACTCAAAAGGTGGAAGAGGTTCCACTTTGGCTTTCCACTTGTTAGTAACCATTAATAAAGTAGATTTAAAGAATTTACCTTATTAATCTACTATCTTCATCTAGATTCATACTAAAGTAAGCTAATAATTTTTTTAATGGGTCATCTTTAAAGAAATGCACACAAGAATTATTGACGACACTCTCTACAACATTAACCTCACTTAAATCATCTACCTCTGGAGATTGTTGACTTACATTAAACACCTTAAGTTCTAAAGCCATGTTTTCAAGTGAAAGTTTTATAGCACCATTATGACAATTAATAAGTGCATTAGATGTGGCTAAGAAAGGTCGACCTAAAATAACTGGAAATTTGTGCACTGTGGTTTTCCATAAGCTAAATGTTAAGAATTATGAAATATATAAGAAAATAGAACTTATCAATCTTAATAAGAACATCGTCTATAACACCTTTAGGAACTTTGATTGATTTATCAACTACCTGAAGTGTTATAGAAGTGGGTTTCAATTCTTCTAGCCCTAATTTCTTATACATAGAGTATGATAATAAATTGACACTCATCAACAATATAATCTATAATGATTAATGATATGGTAGGACAACTTGGGTCTTTATACTTGATAAGAATGTTATGTTAGATAATGGGAAATAACATGTTTAGTTAGGAATGCCTTGTGTAGAATATTAGTTCTCCTTTTTACCATACAAATATCTTTAAAAAATTTAGCATAAGAAGGTACCTGCTAAATAGTATAAAGAAAAAGAGATGTTTATGCGAACTTGCTTAAAGAACTCTAATATATCATTATTTCGAGTACCTTTCTTGATTAGGCAAGTCTTTGTGAGTAAAGAGCTTTAGAGATAAGGTATAGCTGGAGCTTCTATCTCTTTAGCCTCATTAGGTCATGACTCTTCAACCTAACTTGAGCAACTTACTTTCTACGCTAAAAAACATGCACATAGTTACTAATTATTTTCTGACCTAAGGGTAGTTATGGATTTGGCTTCTAACTGGTGCTCATTAGAATTAGATGATGATCCTATTTTAATTGACCATTTAAGTTAGGAACTAGCTAACTAGAAAGTTTTTCTTTCTCTCTACTTACTACTTTAGCTGCTAATTGGCCTAATTATATCTTAAGATTTAAGAGAGGTTGAGAATTCGATTGTAAGACTTATGAGGTTAACTACATAAACTGTTAAAGTATATCCTTTAAAGAAGTTTTTTTTTTTAATTTGTGGTGTAGTAAATTGAGAGACAAAATGTGAAATTGGAGGAGATATGGTGCTAGTAGGAACAAATGATTAATTGGGCATATAAAATTGTTGTCCTCCTCAGTTTATTGGGGAATGATTTTGTTTATAGGAAAAGTTAGATGATTTCTTCAATTAAGATTATAAGGGTATGAGAATAGACTATTAGAAGATTTTAGTGCATATGTTTATTAAGAATATGTTTCTTAATAGGTCTACAATGAAAGACGTCTTTGTTATGTATAGGTTGGGTTAGTACAAAGGGCATAAACCTCTTGTTACACTAGAGAGGGATTCATTGTTTGGTTTAATGCTAAAGTTTATACTTTCTTAAAAAGAGTAGCTAAAGTGGTTCTCACACCAATACCATCCTGACTTCATATAGACCTCTCTTAGGACCCTCCATAAATCTATTCCTTTGGTTTGAAAAATCTTATTGTTGAGAATTTTTTAATAATAACTTAAAAAATTCTCATGCATCTTGTTCATTTAGGTTCAAGAACTTTCTGCCATTCATAAACTCAATCATATGATGATTTGATAAAGTCAAATCATTGTGCAAGTATTGCACTAGTTTCTAAGTCTTAAAATCATTGTGGAGATACTTGATAAGTAAATCTTTAAAGTTTTCTTAATTTTCATAAAATTATTTATCCACCTTTTAGTAAAAATTTATTATTTCTCTCTTAAGAGCATTTGTTTTAGACATGAAATTTTATTTTTTTAAGCAAAATACTTATTACTTAAATTAGTCCAACTAGTAATAGATTTTGCTGTGAGTGAATTTAACCAAGTTAAATGAGAATGGAAACATTTGAAGCTTAATTGACTTATTAGAAAAAAATTTAGAAATGAAATGTCGAACAAATATCAAGAAACTCTTTGAGATGCATTAATAGATATTCACTCTCAAGCCCATGGAAGGTTGGTAGAAGCTGAATTACAGCCGGCTTAATTTTAAAGTATGGTGCAGTAGTTTGCGGCAACATAATACGTGATTGGTAATTAGTTGTAATTAATGAGAAATACTCTTTGAGGATTTTCTCTACACAGATTAAATCATTGTTTGTCATATTTAATGAACAACTAGTTTAAACACAATCTATTGTTAGGTTTATTTTAATAAGACGATTTTTTGAATTACGTTTTTAAATACTCATAAACTAGCTAGACTCACAAAAATTATTAAAACTAGTAGACCAACACAAAATTAAAAAAATACTAACAATAATAAACGTAAAATTATCATACGAACAACAACTTCACTGAATAAGAAAGAAAACATTATATGTTGAAAAAACAAATGTTAGACAAACAAAGTAATTAAAAGTAATATAGACCAAGACAAAACGCACAGTATATGAAAGTTAATCTAATTTATGAAAAATGAATAAGCTCAGATTGTGAATGAATTAGGAACTAAAGAAACGGACAACAACATAATGATTTAAACAATTAAAATCGAATGGTTTGAATGCATGTAATGATTCACTAGTGATAAAAATAAAAAGACAATCGAACTCTTTTCTTTTTTCTATTTTTTTTAAGGAACAAATCTACACTATAACTAATGAAAAAATTAATTTACTTATAATTTGAATAATTTTCCATCAAAGTCTTTGGCAACAATGCTAAAATTTTATTGTGCAAATTTTAATTGTACTCGTAAGTGCACGAGTTTATAGGATTATAAAAAGTGAGCAATGAGATCGATCAATCAAACCTACCAGGAACCATTTGAAATTAAAAAATACTAATTTAATTTAAGTAAATATAATATTAACCTAATTTTAAAGAAAAATAAATTTGGTTGGAAGAAAAATGAACTAATGAAAATAAAAAAATTAAAGCAAACAATTAAATTTTTTAAAATTCAAGTAATTAAAATTAGCAAAATTTTGGAATCCACAACTATTTAACTTAATAATTCTCTTATTTATCAATTAATTCCCCAATTAGAGTGGCACATCGAAATCAATCTATTGCCATCTCATGAATATAACGCAAGAAAATAAATAAATTAATCTTAAATAGATTCTTCTTCACTTTAATTAATTATATACCTAAGTATTTTATATATCAATTCATTAAATACAAAAAGAATCAAAAGAAACTATATTAATCATTAAAATTTCAAGCATTGAATAATTAAACAAGTTTCTAACTATAAAAAATACTTGATATTAATAATGAAAAGAATTTTAATTCAATTATTCTTAGAAACAAGAATCATAGACATTAAAGAATAAATAAAGAGAATTAATTTAACAAAAAGAGAACTAATTCATCAAATAGAGTATCATTCTCAATCTCAATGTAAGAAAATTAGAAAAGCATGATTAAATTGAGAGCAACAAAATAAACAGAACCAGCTATGGAAAGGAAGAAAAACTTGAAAGCTTCTACGATCTTAGTTGCCTCCAACCTCTTTTTTTTTTTTTTCCTTCTTATCCCTATGCCCATTTTTTATTCTTTTTTTATTCTTTCATTTTTTTGTCCTCTTTCACGGATGCAGCCCCTTATATGACCATGAATTTACTTCTCCGAATTTTTGAAGGAGAAAACTACTCATGTAAGAATTTTCTTTAAACTTTCAATCTAAATAGAAAAATGATATTTCTAACTGCACGAGGCTTTCCTTATTTGTGGGCATTTTTTAAAATAGAATGCAAGTTTTCATTCAGCTTTTTTAATTGGCTTGTTTTTAACTTATTTCTTTTGCATCCTTATTTATTTTTCTATTTAAGAAAATATCCTAATAAAAATAAAAAAATAAAAATAAAAAAACTACTAACTACGGATTTAAGAGTTTTAGTAATAAAAAAATAGATACGTCAAAATGGACAATATTTGATTAGATCTCACAGATTTTTTGGGATTTCTATCAACCTCGGCTCTTAAATATTCAAAAATCCTTATACTTCTGCTAAATCTTCTCAAGAGGCGTATTAATGGGAATCAAACGCTCAAATTGCCTTTGGTGCTTATCTCCTCTGCTTTCTTTGGTGGTGAAAGGTCACTTTTCAAATTCTTCTTTCTCGGGAGGTGTTTCCTTCCTTTTGTGTGGTGATTATGAAAGCTTCACTTGTTGTCGCGACTTCTTCTTTCTTCTCTCTAATTTATTGTTATGATTTTTGACTAATCAATTCAAAAGAAGTGAAATTGTTTTGAACGAGATATTGATAGTAAGGAGTAAGCGTCTTTACTTCCTTCTCATTCGCCTGTATCGCTATCTCTGTGTTGTAGCTTCTTAATTCGCTAAGCTACCTATTGAATCTATTTAAGAAGCTTCTTATCAATTCATTCTTCACTTGCTTCATGGAGAATAAATCTAAAGACATCTTCCTCTTCTTCTTTTCCCGCATGTGCTGTATGATGAACTGGTGGTTAGCTTATCAAAAGAAGAAATTAAGTTCTCCTTTAACCTCCAAAATAATGCTTAGGTTGGTGCTTTTAGGCTAGAAGGAAAGGTAATGCGCTTCAAGGAGTCATCCATTGCATGCATTATCATCTTCACATTAGAGTGGAATATGAGCTCCTTAAGATCCCTAGTTCCATTGTACATCTAGAAGTTGGGTATGACAAATTTTGAGGCCTCTTCGCTCTTTTTTATCACTTTTGTTATTCAAATTTTAAGCTAAGGACGTTGTGTCCTTAGTGGTTTCAACCTTCCTATCCTTTCCATATAATTCACCAACCTCCTTCGGGATCGCTGCTTTATGTCCTAGTCTTCCTCTATCCTCTTCATTGTCTCCACGACTTTTTTCCTTTCTCTGTTCCACAGTTTTCTTATGTTGGTCTTTCTTATATTTATCCTCATAAGGTGGGACTTCCACAAGATCATCAAACTCTTCCTAGGCTTCCATAGCCGTCAATTTGTCTCTTAATTTTTGATTCTTCCTCTTGGTTTCCTTAAGCTGTTTCAGAATCTTAGACAATCCCTCTACTATGCCAGGAGGGACGTCATCTCCAAGAGTGATTGTATCTATATTGTTCAGACCCTTGTTTTCGTAGTTGTTGGGAGGTTTGAAGTACGAGTATTTCTTAGGTTCAACATATTTGGTTTTCTAGTAATCTTTGTTGCCAAAAAAGTATATTTTTGGTTCATAATGTACAACGCCACTAAAGTTTCCAAATTTAGGAACCTCTGTGTGAATGACTATCTTGCCCTTGTTAACTTTTTAGAATTATGAGAATGCATTATTCTCTTATAAGAAAAAAAATTTGATGCTCAAATTAATGTTTATTCATAAAAGATAGTGTGATGTGTAGAAATGTTACAAAAATAAACAGAATACTATGAGTTTTCAACAATCAATAATGAGAATTAAATGAATAAGTCATGAACAAATCGACCTTATTTATAATGTATAAATTTTAATCTTATTTAAAGTATGCATAAGCATTTACATTCAATTAATTCGTGTTAATAAGAGATTAAATTTATATAAAATACTAGTTAATAAAGCATAATTAATATAGAATAGTGACTTTAATTATTTTTTGCCTTATCATGACTTACACGACATCTTTATAAAGTTTATAGGTCCGTTGGTCGAATTACATGATGCGTTGGATCTGTTTTCTAAGCTGAGATCTATTATTTCATGTGATTGAGCCTCTTCTAACTGGCCGCTACTTAAAATAAACTTAGTGGGCGCAAGCTGATTAGGTTGTTAGATAATGGCCTAAAACCTTAAAGAAATATGTAGAATAAACTTTATTTACAAAATTTACTAGTTTGATAAAATTAAAAAAAAAAAGTTTGTATATTTTAAAATACAAGTACATATACCCTTATTCAAATGCATTAAAGATGATCTCACTTGAGATCTCCTCTATCCACACAGATACAATTGAATGCTGGCACTTGAAAACAATTCAATTCCACTCACGTTTTCACTTCCGAAACATATTAAAGAGAGGGACCGCACATTTATGGGTAGTGTTGATGTGTAATTGTAATTTAATTGGTATTGTTGTGAATTATGATCCCATCAGACATGTATATAAGGTTCGCACGTTTATGGGGTCAGCTAATTTTATAACACTAAACACAATCAATAAAACAGTTGGACATTTTCCGTCATTTTTTGAGTATTTTTCTTTTCTTTAACATTGACCAAAACTAAAAATAAATAAAAAAACAGTAAACTTGTAACTCTCTGAGCATGTAACGATAAATCGTATTCTAAATCCCTGGTTAGACTCATTTTAATTTATTTAATCCCGGGTGCCATATTAATATATCTTCATCTTAGTTTTTTTATGGCTTATTTCAAGAGAATTTTTCTACATATGTTCATCTCATCCTTTTCAGATGTTAAACTCGTTTACATACATTTGAAAGTAAGGTGTCTATAACTCATTGTATATCTCTAACTGATATTAATTTAATGAATGTAAATTATACACTCTTAAAATCTTACATAACATGAATAATTAAATTAAAATTTTCACGACCAAAATATAAGAAAAGAAAGAGATATGGTGATAGATAAAATTTATCGCCAAATCAATTTTGTGATAGATTCTATCAATCACTCAATATTAGATGTTTTTAACGATAAATTTTCTCTGTCATAAAGTCAATGTATTTTTTTATTAAATAGTAATTAAATTTATACGTGGCAGATGACATTATAATGATATCCCTTAGTTGATGACGTGACATACAAATCTATCACAATTCTTACAATTGTAAAGTTAAATTTTGATATATTATATTTGTATTTATAATAAATAATTTTTATTTTTATAATTAATTTTTATTTTTATTTTTTATATTTACAATTATATTTATATTCGTACAATAATTTATCAAATAATTAAAAAATACCTATAGAAGCAAAATAAATAAAATGTTATATATCAATATAGTTAGCAATAAGTTACTAATACAAATAATATCCACCAAACAAATCATCCCTAATCCTTAAATAGAATTCACTAATAAATTAACAATCTAGCTTCAATAATCATTTTATATATTAATTTTTTTTATAAATTAATACTCCTCTTTGAACTTTTTGAGAACTAATGTACAATATTGCAGCACCATCCTGAAACAAGAAAGCATAGTATGTATAAAAATAAGTCATAACTATATGGTACTCTTCATTTTTAGGTAGCAGGGCTTGAAGATAGAAAAATGGATCAAAAATCTACCTAGAGCATGTGAAAAAAAAAAATTGATTGAGCTTGTAAAATACCTTACAAAGCATAAATGGAGTTCTATTTCAATCTGGGAATTTAAAATTTCAAACCAAAATTTTCGAGCACAGTGACCATCTTTACCCTACCCTACCCTACCCTACCTCTAAAAATCACAATGTTTAAGTGTAAGTCCAATACAGAACTATTTTCTTATATACCAATGAAACCAAAAAATAAAAGAGTGTAAGACTACCTCTTTTTCATATTAGGTGTACAAGTTCTCAAATTCCTTACCCAACAATTAGCCAAACAAGAAGCCTCACTAGGATAAAACAATGAAGAGATCAAAATTCCAGAGAGCATAGAGCTCGGCATTCTTCCTGCAAACAAGATGAAGTTATTTGAATACATGAGAAAATAATTTTGAATTTAAACAGTTTCTTTTTTTGGTAAAGTTCAATATAAATCCTTATAATTCATTAGAATTATCAATGCATTAACAAGAAAGAGAATAGAGAGTTGGGGCTAATTTGGTGTTGTGCATAAGTATAGAAGAGTATCATTGAGTGCTTGAGCACGAGACATTCATAAGCGCAAGATAGCACTGAGTAAATTCATTAGAAGTTTTTCTATTGTTGTATTTTTTGAATTTCTCTTGTGGAGGTTTTTTGTATATAAAATAATTAAATAAAAGAAAAAAAAATTGGTGATCTATCGTAAATATAAGTAATTATTATCAAACCACGTATATTCTTGTGTCTTGTACTTGTGTGATTATTTTTTTATTATTAGTTGATTTTATTTATTTTTATTTTACTTATAAATAAAAGATTTTCGCAGAGCGCTAAGATTTCTTAGAATACACCTCACACAAGAACAATATTGCGATTAAAGGATAATATTACTATTCCGATGGTAATTAAGGCCACAAAGCATGCACAAATACCTTTCCATGGTTCTTTCTAAGATCTAGAAACTCAAAGATATTAGAATGCTATGGCTCCAAATATTTGGCAAAAGCACCTGAAATGGATCAGGTTCTTTTCATATCAGGAAGCAGGATACGAGCAAAATAGAAAAAAAAAAACAAAAAGATAAAAATAAGAACCTGCACAGAAGAAAGAGAAAATTGAGACATTGAGACGTGATTGAAATTTGATAGCATGGCGCCAACATATATAGCCTAAGCATCTGAAATGGATCAGGTCCTTTTTATATCATTCATAAAAGCTCCAAAAATATAACTCTTGCTTTATCATAACAACCAACCTTAGAAAGATCATCCATCAATAAACAATATGGCATCTATAAAGTAATATAAAGTAAGCTACAGAAGTATATTTGTGAAGAAAAAAAATATAAAGGTAGAATGAAGAAAAATATTATGTAAATGACAAAATAGAACACGTCAAAATCCAGCCAACTGTTGGAATAATAAAAATAGGATAAACTTTTAAGTGGTTTGTCAAGGCATATTAGATACTGTTCTTAAAATTATTTCTACCCCATAAGATAATAATTTTGTTGCAAAAAAGTTTAAGTGGTAAAGAGTTTAAGTGGTAGTATAATCTCCAGAATTCAATGACAATTGAAAATTGTAAGAGTGCACACTCAAATACAATTTCTTTTGAATGACAAGTAAAGACTTTTGAAGAATGAGTATGTCAATTGTATTGAAAATGAATCAAGGAATATAGATGTTTTGTATCTTCTTCTTATTTGAAATGAGCCTATATTTATAGAGGAGAGATGGCTCTCAGGAGAAACACCGAACCCTTTCAAAGGACCACAAATATTGGAAAGGCATGGTGACTTTCTCAATAGTCACAACAGTGACCAGTGCTACGGCGCTGAGTGTTCTAGATCCAATGCTAAGGTACTGATTGATTTGTGCTATAATAGCCTAGCATAAATGTATACTGTTGTACTAAGTATTATAGGGTTAAAGTTCAGATTATCGTTTTCATAGAAACTATTAAACCTATATCCTTGAATCAATTACTAAAATGATTATACTTTACTTTTATCCAGATAATTCTAATGATAGATTTTAACTAAATTAACTTATTATTATCAATTAAACTTAATTAAATATCAAAAGCAATTAAAGATTAAATTCACTAAATGAGAAGCAATCTAGGGTTTCGACTAATCCCTAGTATTTCATTGAATTCACTAATCCCTTATTTACTCCCTTAATGCCAATTGATTGGTTAGATACTAACTTCCTCATAAGCTTCTGTCGATTGTCGAATGACTGTCACACCATAACAATTACCTATATGTTTATGGTAATCCGAGTAGGATGCAATTCATTAAGAACAAGTTTAAATAAAATCATATATGCCACCTAAGTATATGTCTATCCTAAATAGAACTCATAGTTATTATTCTATTATTAAGTATAAATTATCATAGGCTAAACACTTGAATCCCTCCGTTGAGTTCATCAAGGTTCCTCAAACATTTAAAACATTGATCAAGTATAATGAAAGTATTAAGAACAAGATAGAATGAATCAATTGTGCTATATTAAGTTTATAATTAGGAGTTTAATGGAATTTAACTACATACTAAGTTTAAAACATCTAACCCTAGATTAAAAGAGTTTAGCTCATGATTAACTTAAGAGTATCAAAGAAAGAATTGAAAAATATCATGAACAATATCATCTAACTAGAAGAAGAAAGAAAATAACACAAGAGACACCTTAGGTTACTCTCTTTTCTCTTAACTTGATTGCACAAAAACTTGTTCTTCAATCTTCAATAATTTGCTTTGATCTCTTGAATTGAATGTGAATATGTTTTCTTTATGTTTGCCTTTGAAATTCTATCTATTTTTACTTTAAAAAGTATGATTTTATACGTGTTTTGAAACCTTATGGTCGAGAGCCTTTGAATCCCACTCGAATTAAGACTGAAAAGTAGGGTTTTAACACTTATTACATTAGCACTACAACACTGAGACCTAAAAATTTGTATCATGCATTCCTCGATTGGGCGTTGACATTGACCTTTCTGCCTGAGGCGCTGTGGCACCTAGGCCTAATTTGGCTATGTTGCATAATTTGAGTGCATCTTGCTAATTTTTTATTCGATTTACCTCCCGTTTATTCTTAGTCGTCATATTTTTCCTTATACACCTATTTAAGATTTAACAAAACACGAATAAATAATTAAATATTCATAATTTAGAGCAAAATACCTAAGTTAGAGTACTAAATATACTATTACAATTATACCCCTATCACTGCTTCTTTAGCACCACGTCACTAAGTGGCTTCAACAGTCACATTTAGTGATTAGCACCGTGGTATTGAGCCCATACTCAATGTTAGTTTGTAACTTCCTTTTGTTTTTACATTTTTTTGATTCCTCATATCTTACTTTATTTATTTTGAAATACTTTTAAAATATTCAACAATTCCCCATATATTTCAAAATAAACAAATAAGTAATTTAACTCCAAAATCAAAAGTAGAATTTAACACATATGAATTAGTATTTTTTCAAACTATAAACCAATCATTGAATCAAGTAATCGTATTTTGATAGGAACCAGATGAAACATGGTTTTTATCAACCTTCCTTCCTTTAGTGTAAAGTAGAGGATTAAATAATCACGTTAAACTCTTTAATAACTTTTTTTTTTGTTCAGTGATTTGGTACTTTATGGCCCTGTGCCTTCCTGGTTTCATGAGTAATCCAGAGATGCCTACTTTGCTCTCATAGGAACTGACCCAATTTCACATTCACATATATGACACTCCATCAAATCTATTCTACAGTATAACATATCACCATACAATAACGGGTTATAAAGTTCATTAAGAGTATAACATTCATCTTATCTAGGGATGGCAGCGGGCGGGTTTGGGACGGATACCTCTAATACCATATCCATATCCGCTTACAAAATGAAATACCATATCCTTCCCAAACCCGTTGCGGGTTTGGAGTACCGTTACCAAACCCGCACTTGCGGGTTTGTACCTATTACCAAACCCGCAACGGGTTATCTGCGGATTTTAAGCGGGTTTTGAATTAATATAATAAAAAAATAAAATAATAATATTAATTAAATTAAATTTTTTTAATTATAGCAATTAAAATAATATCAATTATATTTCTAATTTTATTTACATTAAATATTATAATTTTTAACTTCAATTTTAATTTTAATTAAATTAAATGTTATAATTTCAAATCTAATCTCGATTTTAATTACGATAAATGTTATAATTTTAATTACGTTAAATATTTTTATTTTAATTATGTTAAATATTTTAATTCCAAATCTAATTTCGATTTCAATTACGTTACATATTATAATTTATAACTCCAAATCCAATTTTGATTTTAATTACGTTAATACTATAATTTTAATTTTAATTTTGATATCAATTATGTTAAATATTATAATTCTTATTCCAATTTTGATTTTAATTATGTTAAATATCATAATTTTAAATTCAATTTCGATTTCAATTACGTTAAATGTTATAATTCCAAACTAATTTCGATTTCAATTACGTTACATATTATAACTCCAAATCTAATTTTATTTTTAATTACGTTAATGTTATAATTATTATTTTGATATTAATTATGTTAAATATTATAATTCTTATTCTAATTTTAATTTCAATTACGTTAAATGTCATAATTTTAAATCTAATTTCGATTTCAATTACGTTAAATATTATAATTCTAAATCTAATTTCGATTTCAATTACGTTACATATTATAACTCCAAATCTAATTTCGATTTCAATTACGTTAATATTATAATTTTAATTTTAATTTTGATATCAATTATGTTAAATATTATAATTCTTATTCCAATTTTGATTTCAATTACGTTAAATATCATAACTCTAAATCAAATTTCGATTTCAATTACGTTAAATGTTATAATTCCAAACTAATTTCGATTTCAATTATGTTACATATTATAACTCCAAATCTAATTTTAATTTCAATTACGTTAATGTTATAATTATAATTTTGATATCAATTATGTTAAATATTATAATTCTTATTCCAATTTTAATTTTAATTACGTTAAATGTCATAATTTTAAATCCAATTTCGATTTCAATTACGTTACATATTATAACTCCAAATCCAGTTTCGATTTCAATTACGTTAATGTTATAATTATATAATTTTAATTTTAATATCAATTATGTTAAATATGATAATTCTTATTCCAATTTTGATTTCAATTACGTTAAATGTCATAATTTTAAATCCAATTTCGATTTCAATTACGTTAAATATTATAATTGTAAACCTAATTTTGATTTCAATTACGTTACATATTATAACTCTAAATCCAATTTCGATTTCAATTACGTTAATGTTATAATTATAATTATAATTTTGATATCAATTATATTAAATATTATAATTCTTATTCCAATTTTGATTTCAATTACGTTAAATATCATAACTCTAAATCAAATTTCGATTTTAATTACGTTAAATGTTATAATTTCAAACTAATTTCGATTTCAATTACGTTACATATTATAACTCCAAATCTAATTTTAATTTCAATTACGTTAAATGTCATAATTAAATCCAATTTCGATTTCAATTACGTTAAATATTATAATTTTAAACCTAATTTTGATTTCAATTACGTTACATATTATAACTCCAAATCCAATTTCGATTTCAATTACGTTAATGTTATAATTATAATTATAATTTTGATATCAATTATGTTAAATATTATAATTCTTATTCCAATTTTGATTTCAATTACGTTAAATATCATAACTCTAAATCAAATTTCGATTTCAATTACGTAAAATGTTATAATTCCAAACTAATTTCGATTTCAATTACGTTACATATTATAACTCCAAATCTAATTTTAATTTTAATTACGTTAATGTTATAATTATAATTTTGATATCAATTATGTTAAATATTATAATTCTTATTCTAATTTTAATTTCAATTACGTTAAATATCATAATTTTAAATCCAATTTCGATTTCAATTACGTTACATATTATAACTCCAAATCCAATTTCGATTTCAATTACGTTAATGTTATAATTATATAATTTTAATTTTAATATCAATTATGTTAAATATGATAATTCTTATTCCAATTTTGATTTCAATTACGTTAAATGTCATAATTTTAAATCCAATTTCGATTTCAATTACGTTAAATATTATAATTTTAAACCTAATTTTGATTTCAATTACGTTATATATTATAACTCCAAATCCAATTTCGATTTCAATTACGTTAATGTTATAATTATAATCATAATTTTGATATCAATTATGTTAAATATTATAATTCTTATTCCAATTTTGACTTCAATTACGTTAAATATCATAACTTTAAATCAAATTTTAATTTTAATTACATTAAATTGTTATAATTATAATTTCAATTTCGATAGTTAAATATTATAATTTTAAATCCAATTTTAATTATGTTAAATATTTTAATTTCAATTTTAATTCTAATTTTATTTACATTAAATATTATAATTCTTGTGTTAAATATTATAATTTCAAATCCAATTTCAATTTCAATTACATTAAATGTTATCATTCTAAATCCAATTTCATTTTCAATTTCAATTGTGTTAAATATTTAATTCTAATTACAATTACAATTTCAATTTTAATTACGTTAAATGTTATAATTCTAAATTCAATTTCAATTACGCTAAATATTAAATATTTTAATTCCAATTTCAATTATGTTAAATACTATAATTTTATTTTTAATTTCAATTATAATCATTAATTCCTTTGAACTAATTTTATTTATTTATATTTAATGGTGTGAGCAATGTCAAATAAAATGTAGATTTTTTGATGTGAGATAAAAAAAATACAAAAATAATCAATTTATATTTTATATTTTATATTTTTTTTAAATGTAGTATGTGCGGATACCCGTTGCGGGTATCCGCAGATTTTTCACTAAAACCATACCCGTACCAAATCCGTTGCGGGTTTTAATTTTAAATACCAAACCCGTACCAAACCCGCTTCAAGCCTTACCAAATCCTTCCCAATGCGGGCGGGTTTTAGCGGGTTTGCGGGTTTGCGGATTTTTTTGCCATCCCTAATCTTATCTCACTGTAGAGGTACTACCTAGCCTTAGAAAAGACTCTTAATATATAGTCAGTAGTATAATAAGACAACAAGTGACTTATTTTTACCACTATACACCTATTTCATTAAGAGTATAACACTCATCACTCTTGGATTATATTATAGGTAGAAGTCTCATCCCATTTGACATTTTTTTCACTAATCTCCTATTTAATGGTTTTGTCAGAGAATCGACCAAATTCAACTCTAATCTCATAAAATGTAGGCTCACCACCCTAGATTTCACCAACTGCATAATTATATAATGTCTTAGACATATATGTCTATTTTTTCATTATAAATTCTACTCTTAGCTCTAGCTATTGCAACTAGACAATCACAATGGATTGAAACTGATGTAAGAGGGTGAAAGTTAATGGGAAGATCAATATGAAGGTTTTCAACCACTTAGCTTCGGAATAAGCTTTTTTCAAAGTTATCAATTTTGACTCTATAGTAGATCTAGCTATGCATATTTGTTTAGTGGATTTCTAACACACAACACTTCCACCCAAAGTAAAACAAATTCACTAGTAGACTTAATTTCATTGGATTCAGAAATCTAATTTGCATTACAATAACCTTCTATCACAGGTTGTAATTTATTATATGTAAGTCCATAACTCTTAGTGCCTATTAAGTACTTTGTAATTTTATTCAAGGCACATCAATACTCTTTACCTAGATTATGAGTATATCTACGCAATCTTCCTACCATAAATGTTATATCAGGCCTACTATTGTTCATCAAGTACATAAGACTACTAATTATTTGAGCATAACAGATTTGATTATCACCATGGTTAATATTCTTAGATAGTTTAGTATTAGTATCATAAGGTATTGCTACCAATTTATATTCTAAGTACCCACCTATTTAAGAATTTATCCATATAGTGTTCTTGGGATAAGGTGAGACTATTTCATGTTCTCATTATTTTGATCTAAACAATTACATTTGTTTTTCTCATATCTTTCATATCAAACTTAGTTGATAGAAATTGCTTACTCTCATTTATCACTTTTAAACTAGGATTGAATATAAGCATGTCATTTACATAAAGACACATGATGACATAATTTTTAGTATAATTCTTTTTTAAAAATAGATACAGAGCATTATCAAATTTCTCATGCCATTGTTTAAGTGCTTGTTTCAAGCCATATAATAATTTCATAAGTTTGCATACTTTATGCTCAGTACCAACACTTACACAACCTTTAGAAATGCAGTTTTAACATCTATTTGATGTATGTGTAAATCATGGGTTTAGTTCTAAGAGGCAAATCAACAATTTACCATACATAATTGCTCATGATGGAGTTGATTTCATCATTTATAGCCTCTTTCTATAATAGTGCATTATGAAAGGACATAAACTCTGAATGTTTAAGGGTCTTCTTTTATAAGAAAGACATTGAAATTATTATCAAAATTTTTTGCTTTCTTATTCTTTTACTTCTTTTAAGTTCACTATTAAAACTTTCTGGAGGATCTTCATGACTTTTAAATGAGTCAATTTTTATTCCGATTTAGTTTTCTTAAGAAAAATAGTCTTAAAGAACTATGCATTTTTATATTATATTATATTATTTGCATCAAACAAATTAATAGTATTTTTCAATACCAAGAATCTATATACAACACTATATTGGGCATAACTTATAAATATACAATCAACTATCTTAGGTCTCATTCTTTTTTTAGAGGATCATGAATTAAGACCTTAGCAAAACACCTCCACACTTTGAGATATGATTTGTTAGGCTCATGATCTCTTCATATCCCATAAGGTGTTATTCTACTTTTCTTCTATGGAATTCTATTTTGTATGTGATAAGCAATTAGAATTGTTTCCTTTCACAAGTTCATAAGTGCCCCAAAATTTATTAACATGTAATGCATCACATCCTTTAAAATTTTATTTTTCCTTTCAGCCACCCTATTTGATTCTGAGAATGTAGGGGTGTAACTTCATGTATAATTTCACTGTCTTCACAATAAGAATTAAATATATTAACACTGTTGGGTGTGTTGTACAAATTAACTAGGGTGCTTGCATGTGGGTTGTGTTCATCATACAAACAATATACATATCTCATACATACATGTGCACAGCGGAAGATTAAATACAATGAATACAGAAAATACATATTTGATTAAACTGAAAATTTGAGATTGAGAAAATATCACCAATAAAGCCTTTGGATTAATTTTCTTTGAAGTCCACCATGAAATGAATCTTTGATCAATCCTAGCAATCAACAAGGGTGGGTTTGATTGTCTAGAATGGCAGCATCTTAATCCAGCATATGTGTTTAACTCTTAAACATGATTTAAAGTTAAACTATTTAACTTAATTAAATTTGTTTTTTCTTTTATTCAACTCTTGAATAAATAAAACAAATCTTATTTTTAGTTATTACATTTAGTAACCATTTGTCTAATTTATTTTGTTGTTCTAACTCTTAAAACACAAAACAAACAGTTTCAATTTCTCAAATTGAAATGGCTCCCAAAATTGCAAAACCTAAAACTCAAAAACAATTTCAAAACTTCATCATTTTCAATTTCATTTCACTTTATATATATTAATGCATAAATTCCAAACTAATTTGAATTTCATTTGCATTTCATTTGGCTTAACCTAACCTTAGTTAACATTTAACCATAGTTAGATTATTTTAACTTAACCTTTAAAGTTAACAAATATTTAATTAATTTAACCATAGTTAACTAACTTAACTATAGTTAAGTTAACCTTTACTTAACCTTTAAGTAAGGTTAACTTAACTTAATCATATGGTTAACTTTTAACCTTAGTTAAGTTAAATAATTTATTTAACAATTAAATAAAAAAATATTTATTTTAATTATTTAACAATTAAATAATCATAAAGTGAAATTACTATTATATCCTTACTCGGTTACCAAGTTTACCTAAAGTGGGTCCCACCATTTAACCATATACTTTAGTTAACGTAACCTTAGTAATTGCTGAATTATACTGTATTGAACAATTCAATACGGTACACTGCCCAAGTGCTCAAATAGTACATTTCATATTGGGACTCTCTAGGTCCACACCCGATTTGTCAAATGGAACTATTCCATTAATCCGTAATCGATGCCTCACGCACACGTTACGAATATTACAAATCAGCGTGTCAGACCATACAAGTTGAGGTCATAACGTATACATATAATCCTTCCATCATTTATACCCTGGATGTGCGGGGATATAGATCAGCACCATCAAATCCCCATTTGCTCATCCAATAATCTTATCTCCAGATTCGTATCTCGATAAACAATATACGCAAACACTTTTGCTATATTGTCTAACCTTGTGGGAAACTCTTTTCCCGGGTTTATGCTTGTGGCCACAAGACTTTATGAAATACAATCTTGGAGCATCGGATATACAACTTACCTACGTAAGCTGATGGATCCTTTATTTACGCACACCGGACTTTATGAGCATCGGACCATACCCAGCGACACATAGCGGTCAGACCATGAAAGGTCTCTAACATATGTGGAACCCAAGCATGATGGATCACTCACAAGACCACCGCGGCGCTCAGGTCAAAGGACCACGATTACTACTCAACTCGAGAGGACCCTCCTTTGACGATTTCATAGGATATCTATTGGGGTCCTCATAAGTCTGTTCAGTATCCAGTCCTGACTGGATACCCGCATGCCTATATAAGCTCTAAGCTTATGGTCAGCTAAGAACAACCATCTGAACTAGTCAGATATAGACATACACTAATCTATATATTGTGAATTCACGGATAGACCCACATTAGTGATCATAGATCAGGAACATTATATTTGAGACATACTTACATAATGATATTTCTTAGCTCCTATTGTAACTCTTTGCAACTATATCATTACAAGTATACTCTCAGGTCTTTATCCCATTATAGACAAGGTTTTAACTCTTTAGACCTCGCTGAGTCTTATAAACTGATAACTATTAACAGTGCTAAGTCTTAGCATTTATAACTCTCAGCTTTGGTAACTATTAGTTCTGATCTAAACTCCTTTAGATTAGATCTGAACTCTTTCAGATCAAACAATGTCTGTAATGTTATAAGCATTATACCATATTAATATGATATTAACAATCTTTATTCGAAATGTTTATTGTATAAATATTAACAATTAATATTCATACAATATTGGAATGGCACGTGAGCACCAGCTCCAACAGACACATATTCTCCTATTCAATCAATTTTTAACTTTTTGATTTTCTTTCCAAGCTGATTCCCAACTTCTTGTTTATAGATTAAGAACTTATCATATGACTCATCTTTATATCTCAATAGATATATTTTGGACATTCATCTAGGCATAAAGAAAAATTATTAATTGAACAGCCTTCAATTAGTAGTTAGATTATTGAAGTTGACAGTGATATACTAGATTAAGTGCATCGCTATGTTTTAGGAACACAAAAGATATTCAACCTTATATTGAGTAAATAGCATTATCCTTTAGATCAATTATAATATAATTTCCATTAAGTAATTATATGTTGATAATATAACAAGTTTTTCACTAACAACGTGGACCACTTTCGATGGCTTAAGAAGCAATACCCCCATCAATCAAGTAACTCAAAATGGTTGCAAGACCAACATAATCGTACATTTATTACTAGTTCTAAAAGGAAGTACGTTAGTGAGAAAGCTTTTCAGTATCTATAATTGTTTAAAGACTTTAACTTATATTCTTGTGAATTTAATTGAATAAGTTTATATTTTTAGGTTTTAAATGCATTAGAACACGGTGATCCAATATCTGAAGTTATGCAATGGTGGGCATGAGGACCGAGCTCATAGATCATTAGATATCCAGGGTATTAGATAAACGGTTACACCTTCAATACATTACATCAAGATGGAAATTGAGTGATGCAAAACAGTAGTGTTAGTATGGTAGCAACATCAATGCAAATTGCTAGTGTTAAGGATAAAAATCTAATATGGGACATGTCCTATTATAGAGTCATAGATAATAAATGGGACATAGACTACCATATGTACAAGGTTCTTATTCTTAAGTATGATTAGGTCAATAGTGGACATGGTGTGAAGATTGATAAGCATGGCTTTACAATTCTTGGTCTTGATATGATAGGTCATAAGTCACATACATTTATATTGGTTTCACAAGTAAAGCAAATTTTTTACGTGGTAGATTAGAAAAGTACCAAATATTCTATTATTTTTACGATGTCGTAAAGGAGTAATAAAGTAAAGTGCAGTGAAGATGAAGTGAATAATATAACCATTCAAATATCATTGATGAATGAACCACCTTCGGAGGACGACGGGCCTAATGTGGAAAATGAAACCACTCCAAATTATATGAGGACAAATTGTGAATACATATTAGTCAACCAATTGGAAATATGAGTACCAATAAGTTAATGGCAAAGTTATATTCTTCATAATTTTTTATAATTGATTGACTACTTCTGCGTATTATTTCGCTAGTATGTTGATTGAATGCTGGTATGTATTTAACTATAAGCTATACTTCAGAATGATGTTTTGTAAGATGCATAATGTATATTGTTTTGTAATTGGCTAAATTATAATCATGTGTATTGTTTATAATTAAAAGATGGTAGTAAAATTGTGGTCAAATACAATAAATTTGGTGTGCCAAAAGGAGATGAGGGAGCTACCTTAACCACAGCCATTGGCTTGATTGTTCGTCAATGGTATTGTGTACAAAGACTAGTGAAAAGTTCCATCTTAATAGAAGGAGTTCTTTTGGAAGTAGGTGCAGATAAACTTTGATGTACATTATTTGATTAATGCTTTATACATTTGACTATATGTAACATGTGATAGGTTTAGCATTTAACATAACTTATTTATAGTTGTGCGGACTTGTTTTTAGGTTGATTCTTGTAGCAAAAAAAAAAAAAATTATACTTCATGGGGATTGCCCATCAAACATTTAGACATCATTTAACCACTAAATACATTCAACCACATAAGCACAACAAAAAAGCATTTAAGAAGCTACCAATAAATTACAAATGGATAAAACAAAAAGACTGGAATGCATTTGTAAAATCTAAGTTATCACTAGAATTCATGGTAAGTATATTAAATTTGACTTTGTACTTTTGGTTATAAGTTTATTCAGTTATTTGACAAAGTTTATGGTTGTTTTTTATTTTCAAAAAGTAAGAGAAAGTTCTCAATAAAAAATAAAGTGTAACAAGTACAATCATATCTTAGGGCGAAAATGTTATGTGGGACTAATTAAATAGATAACAAGACATCTTTCCTTTATTTTCAAGAACATCCTGCACTAATTACTTTTTACTTTCATAAATTATATGGTATTTACATTGTACTTTTCCCTACCAAATGTAAGAGATCGGTCTTATTGAAACTCAAATTAATAGAAATGTCACTTGAAAAATAGCAAGGAGAAGAAAGAATGGATCATATAGTTTCGAAGTGATGCCAATTATTTCCAAAATTATAATATTCTTAACTCTTTTGTGGTATTATTAATAGATAATTATAGATCTAATGAAATTTTTACATACTATCAATTCTTTTACGTGTTGAATTGTTATTGAATTCATTTATGCATTTGTCAATTCATTTACATACTGTCAACATCTTTACAATTGTTATTACAATTCATTTATGTTTTATAATATTGTAATTCATTTATGTGTCATTTACTAGTATGTGTGAATGCCATCAATTGGGAACTTGAATACATACTGTAGCATCTTTAACATACCTACTAGAAAACTTGAATACTTGTATGTGTCATTCATTTGCATACTATCAGCATTAATTTATTTGCATGTCAATTTTACATGTATGTGTCAAAGTTATTGTATGAAGATTTTAAAAGTGAAGTAAAGAAGGATATGGCTAATTTTAAAGGAAATATTGAAAAATTGATGATTCAACAATTTTGGTTGGACAAGAATTGAGATGAATACCAAAGTAGAGAATCACAAGAAGTCTAGAACGTGTGGGAGATATATAGAGAAGTCTAGGATATGTGGGACACGAAAGGAAAAGTGAAACGGGACTTGAAGATGTGAAGGAAGCGAAGAAAACGCGCATATAGGGCACTATAGCTGAGCGCCGCAGTGCTAACATAGAAGCCTAGGGCCACGGCGCTAGGTCTCCAGCGCTGCGGCTATAGGCGTGACAATGGCCAGTGTCGCAGAGCCAGAAGCCTCAAGAAGTCAGTTTTGGGAAGTTTAGGACTTCCAAAACAATAGAACTCTTACTCCAACAAGGAATAGGGTTAGTAGGCACGAAATACATCCTATATAAACACTTGTAAACCCTTTATTTTAGATTAAACATTAAGAGAGACTCTAAGAGAAGGTGAGAACTGGGTAGACACTATGTGCTTGTGTGCACTAGGGTGGAACCATCATTTGGGTGTTCATTACTCGTGGTATAGTAAGGGTACACTAAACATTAGGTTCTGTTAAGTGTTCTTCATTGGGTTTTTCTTGTAAAATCTCTGGGAGTTAATAAGAGAGGTTAGGATTCTTGGATCGACCGTGGACATAGGCAATTGGCAGAACCACGTAAGATTGTGTTGTGCTCTTTTATATTCTGCTTTAGATTCTTGGTATTTTGCTTGATTAACAGGTTATTCCGCTGTGCAAGGAGGTTAAGGTTCTAGGTTGAACTTAAGGTTCTTTGCTTCAACCTAATCTCAAGAGGGAGAAAGGCATTCCCTCCCTCAGCAAACTAGTATCAGAGCTAAATGTTCGATAATACACACTTGGGGGATTTAAATCATGGCTGTAATCAAGCAAGAAATAGAGAAGTTCAATGGAGTGAATGACTTTAATCTTTAGAGGAAGAAGGTTAGGGCTCTACTAGTGAAGGAAGGGCTAGACTCAGCCATGAAGGAAGCTAGCTCCTCAACTAGCGATGAGATAATAACTTCAAAGTTCGGGCAGAAAGATTGGGACATGATTCATAAAAAGGCTCACAGCATCATAATATTAGCATTGAGTAATGAAGTATTAAGGGAAGTTGGTGATGAAGAAACCGCTTTAAGGCTATGGAAGAGACTCGAAGCATTATACATGAAGAAGCCTCTTGCAAATAGATTTCTTGTAAAAAAGAAACTACATCAGCTAACAATGCACGAGGAATTTTTATTGAGAGTACACATTGACGAGTTCAACAAGATCATCATAAGTCTTGAGTAACTGGGCATCAAGACTGAGGATGAAGACAAGGCCATTATCCTATTAAGTTTGTTGCCGAAGAGCTATGAGAGCTTTATGGATACGCTATTGTATGAAAATGAGTCTTTAACGATTAATGACATTAAGGCATCACTGAACTCAAAAGAATTAATAAAGAGATCTGACTCTGAGAGTGGAGCAGCATTGCTTGCACAAGGAAAGAAAAGTAACCAATTAAGGAGGAAGAGATCCAAAAAGTGTTTTTTTTTTTTTTGTAATAAAAAATGGCACTTTGTGAAGGATTTTTCATAATCAAAATGCCAAAGAGGGTGGCTGCAATTGGTACTGAGGAAGATACTAAAGTTGTAGACACATTGGTAGCCTCAAGGGGAAAGTACGCTGGCAAATGAATACTAGATTCGGGGTGCAGCATCTATATGTGTCCCGACAGATCGATGTTTGCTAACTACAAAGCCAAGTGAGGTAAAACTCTAATGATGAATGACATAACGTGTAAGATCATGGGAGTTGGTGACATAAGGCTAAGGATGCAAGGCGGAGAAACTAGGGACTTACATGGTGTAAGGCATGTTCCTAAACTGAGGAGGAACTTGATATCCCTAGACAAGTTAGATGAGGAAAGGTATTCGGTTAGAGTGGAAAAATGAAAACTAAGGGTAGAAAAAGGACTTATAAGATTTGAAGGTGAAAAGCACAATGAGGGGGCTCTATATGCTTATTGAGATGTCCATGAGTGGCCCAACGTGGGGTGTTGGGATAATGCAGACTACTAGGCGACATCCAAATTATGCTCACCGAGGTGATGAGAGTTAGAAAGGAGTGCAACGCATCCATACCCTATGCAAGGTAAACGAATACCTTTAGAGACCAAAGTCACTAGCCCGGGGAAAGTTAAGTCTTGGTGGAGACTTAACTGGACTCAACTCTAAGTGATAGAGTATTAGTATAGATTGGATCGCGAAACCTTCTTATTTGGAAGATTTTGAATCAATGAAGGGTTTATTGGAAAATTGGTGATTCAACAATCTTGGTTGGACAAGAATTGAAATGAATACCAAAGTAGAGAGTCACAAGAAGTCTAGAGCCTGTGGGACACGTATGGAGAAGTTTAGGACATGTGTGACAAAAAGGGGAAGTGAAACGAGACTTGAAGACGTGAAGAAAGCAAAGAAAATGCGCATAAGGAGCACCAGGGATGAACGCCGCGGCGCTAGGCGATGGGCATAACAATGGCCAGTGCTGTAGCGCCTAAGGATAAGCACTACGGCGCTAGAATCGCCAGGAAGTCGGTTTTGATCCGGATTTCATGTTTTGGGAAGTTTAGGATTTCCAAAATAAGAGAACTCTTACTCCAACAAGAAATAGGGTTAGTAGGCACGAAATAAACCCTATATAAACACTTGTAAACCCTTTATTTCAGATTAAGTATTAAGAGAGACTCTAAGAGAGGGGAAGAACTGGGTAGACACTAAGTGCTTGTGTACGCTAGGGTGGAACCGTTATTTGGGTGTTTATTACTCGTGGTAGAGTAAGGGTACACTAAACATTAGGTTCTGTTGAGGGTTCTTCATTGGGTTTTTCTTGTAAAATCTCTAGGGAGTTAATAAGAGAGGCTAGAATCCTTGGATCCACCGTGGACGTAGCCAATTGGCCGAACCACGTAAGATTGTGTTGTGCTATTTTATACTATACTTTGGATTCTTGATCTTTTGCTTGATTAACAGGTTATTCTGTTGCGCAAGAAGGTTAGGGTTCTAGGTTAAACTTAAGGTTCTTCACTTTAACATAATCTCAAGAGGGAGAAAGGCGTTCCCTCTCCCAACAGGAGAAAATGAAATTTTGGCTCGAGTTTTTAAAAGGACGCCTACCACTTGTCATTTTTAAAGAGTAGGCAAGTAGATCACCACTCACTAACATATACTTTAACATAACGATTAAAGATCAGTTGTTAGAGAATGAAAGGTTGAAGTATGATGAGCAAATAGCAAGAATGAATGCTAAACTTAAATCCTCAAAGAAGAAACTGCAAGTAAATGCCAAGTTTTTGAAGGGTGGTAGTTCAAACAAGTTAACAGTTGCCAAAAGGTTAGATATAGATGTTGACTTGTCATCACCAAAAAAATTTAATGTAAGATACTTTACCATTGCATATTGTCAATTCATTTATAAAGGATATAAAATGCCATTTAATATTCTATTGTAAATTACTTAGGATAAAGACAACCCTTAAAGGTTCAAAAAATACCCATCAGAGCACAAAGAATTGCTCAGAAAAATACCCACAAAACCCCAATAAGCATGAGCGAAGTCCAAAGTTGCCTACTCTCATAGAATCGGTAAATTACAAATTTAAATATATATTGATTTTTACTACTTCATACTTAACTTTATCTATTTTATATTAACAATTAATTATCTTATGTTTGCATGATATAGCCACCAACAACCACTCCCAACAGAAAAAAGATTACCACTCTTAAACCTATACAAAGGTATAGGAGGAGTACAAAACATGAAAAGAAATATAACTTTGTCAAATGTCCACAACTTAGATTTTTAGAACTTTAGTGGATAAATGGTTTGTGAAAGAGCAAAAGAAGTGACATTTGAGGCTAAGATTTTTGAACGTGAATATGTTAAGTACCTCACATCTATTAGCGTATGTTGTATACAAATGCATATAATGTGAATAAAATTTATTTAGGATATTATCAATAATACTCCTGAGGTATAGCCTAATATCAGTAAAACCCATTGGTTTAAAAAATAAGCAATGATGCCCAACTATTAGGGAATATTTTCTTAAAATTAATAAAATAAAATAAAATAATTAAATTACCCTTTGAAACATATTCTGCCACCTACAGAGCACCATTTCCAAAATAAAAATAATTTTTTATTAATAAATTAATAATAACAAAGCACCATTTCCAAACAAAATTAATTTTTATTAATAAATTAATAACAATTTTTTTATTTATTAATTGTTTTTGAATTCATAAAATAATTAATAATATAGTATTTTAAAATTTTAAATTAATTAAGCCGACCATTATGGTCGCTTGAACTGCAGCCATTTTAGCCATTGATTTTTTTTTTTATTGTTTTTCTATAAAAAAATGAGTGTTTGAATACAAGAATAATACTATTTGAATAAGGGGATAAATGTGTTTGGTTAGAGAAATAAGGGTGTCTTTCAATGTTATTTTATACAAACAGCTCTTATCCCATATCCAGACACCCTTATTTCTCTAACCAAACACATTTATCCCCTTATTCAAACAGTAATATTCTTGTATCCAAAGATTTTTTATTTTTAGAAAAATAATAATAATTAAATAAAATAGTATTGAAATGATGATATTACCATTTTGTCGATTAATTTTAGCAAAAGATTCTTTAACGGTTAAGCATTATTGTCTATTTTCCAAACTAATAGATATTGCTGAAATTAGGCCATACTTCAGGAGTATTCTTAATAATATTTCTATTTATTTTTTGCTAGTATTTTTGTCTTATTTTTCATTTTCAAATAACATGACAATGTAACTATTTTTAAATGTTTACCTAGATCATTGTACCAAAAGTTAAAAGAGTCCAAATTGACCCATGCATTTGGATTCATCGATCCATTTGATCATTTTTCTCGCAGGAAAGTCAGCTGCAAGGGCAATGATGAATGAAGGTTCATGTACAATTGCAAACTGCATTCAAAGCACATCGCACAATCAGTTGTAACCAGTCTCTTACATTCTTGACTATGAGTTCTTAATATAATGCATTTTAGGTTTTATTGACTTTTTAATATTTTGACTTTTTTTATATAGTTTTCATTAGGTTCTTGTCGTTATTGACCTATCCAGTAAAATAGTTTATCATTTGAATCCTTTGATATGTCAAATATGTATCGACTTCCAGACCATTTTGAATAAGTGAGTTCTATATATCAAAACAACAAAATTAATTTATATTCAACTATGAATAAGTAATCAATTACTTTTATTTTTTAGATTAATGGCATATGCATTCGTTTTGCTCAAGAAAGTGCTAACAGTAAAAAATCACCAATCAGTTTGATTCAAGTTAAGGTGAAAATATCATGTCTAAGTAGCTTTCAATTAAATACATTTATTTATTCAAAAATATGAGTTTCTTAACTATGAAATTGCTTTCTTAGGCCTCGGTTCAATCAGGAACTGTCGAAAGCAGATTGCTTATCATGGCATACGTGAGGGATGTTATAAATGACTCCAACGTACTTGCACAAAATGTAAGTTCTCTTAAGTTCATTTACCTATGTGTGCTCCTTAAAGTTACGTACAATCTATAACGAATATATTTCTTCAGTTTTGTATATTATTAGTTCATGAGTAAGACAAACATATATTGAAAATGAGATAGATAAGGTTTGCGTAGACCGGATATTTTTCGTTTCTTCTAAAATATGAGCTAGGTATATAACTTTTTCACTCAATATTTTGTATCTTATTCTAATTTTATTTCTAATTTTTGTATTAGAACATATTAACTAACTTAGAATTTCTTTTTCTTGAGAATGGTACTAGAAGCATATACAATTTGCCTTGATACGCTGATTTTATTTGTTGGTTTAATGATAGAACTTTATTTATGATGTATTGCTTATAACATGATGAAACTTTTTTGAAGGTGACACTTAAAATTTCTGTTAAGTATTTATATTTATAACTTTAACTGTTAGAAGTTTCACACTACAAACTAAGTTGGATGTTGGATTTTATATATTAATGTTGGAATAGAATTGAGTATGTTATGTAATTACGGTGTTGCATATTGCTATAGTTTACGATTATGATGCATTTCAGGTAATGGATAGATATTGGAATTATGGTTATTTGAATATTTAGATAATAATATTTATTGAATATTTTAATTTTTTTAATATATATTTATATAAATATAAGAAATAATTTAATATAAATTTAATTTAATTTCATGAAACCTACAAAATTGATTATAAAATATATAAAATAAAATTTAATTTTCAGCTAATACGAATTCGTGATAGATATTATATATCCAAACAGACATCTATCACGAATTCTGATAGAATTTAATAGTGTTTTGATATTGTAAAAAATAAAAACTCTCAGTATACCTTTATTTATGTACCTTTAATATGCATCACCAATTTCGGGGCAATTGATTACAATAATATATATATATGTATATATTGTATAATTTAACATTTATGCTGCTTTTTATTCTGGTAAGTTTAATGACTAACAAACTATCATTATATGAATTTTAATTTATACAATAATAACATAATAATAATATCATAAATATCTCATAAATATTACACTATTATCAAGTGTTCATCTAACATTGTGTATTTCACCTAATATAATTAAGACATCATGTGATAATCTTATGTACAGTTCTTTGCAGTCCCTTTAATGAGGGTGTCATCATAACTCTTTTGTAAAAAAATTTCAGGCTGTTATGAAATTACACATAATATTATCCATCATATGGTTATATAATGTGGTCATGCAAAAATTATGGCCACGAGATATATATTGCTCATTAAATTCATTTTCTTTTTATTAATCTAAATTTATATGCGAGTGTTGTATTTATATATATATATAAAGAATATGACTGATGTATCTAGAAATATCTTTGCCTTTTCATCTTGACCTTAATATGCATATACGGTTTCTTTTAGTGTTCCCAATACCGCTAATCATAATGCTTCGTATCCCCGATTTAATTTTCTTATAGATTAATAATTACATTCAAAATAACGATACATTGAATTTATCAAATTGACTATTTCAATATGATTTTCTATTGACTCAAAACTCAAATTTCAGACCATAACATGATGTCAAGTAATCGAGTTTCCAGACAATTAATTGAAATCAATAAATATAATCCAAATTTCGAGAGTGCAACTTTAAATTTAATGGAAAATCATGAATTCTCCACCTGCCTCCTCCCATACTACAGGTAAAATTATTTCTTAGAAAAATTTATGTTATTTAACCATACATAAACATTATCCCAAAAAACTAATTATTATGATTTTCACAAAATTTAATGATATTAAAAAAGTGTAATAGTATTAAGAAGCGTACTTTGATCTATAGTTTAAAATTTTGAAGATTGTTAATGAAAATTATATTTCTCTCTTAACATCTTTTTATTTTTAATGTAAGTTTTAGAATAAAATTAATTAATGGTATAGGCTACTTTTATAAGTAGAGGATAGTTTTTATAAATTGAATCATATTATGATTCACTTTCAAACCAAGTAAAATTTTTGTAGAAAAATAACTCATTACTTAATAAATTAAATAATTAATTTTATTATTATATTAAACATAATGATTTATCAATATAGGTCATAAATACATGTTATAATAAACTATAAATTTTTTATATAATATTATAAATAATTTAACATTCATATATTAAGAAAAAAAAAATAAACAGGTTATAGGCAATTAATTTTATTCAAAATTCAGTCAAAAACAAATTGCCTTATAAGCGTACTTTAAATGATTGTAAATGCTCTTTGCACCCACCATTGTAAATGCTCTTTGTACACGCCACCATCTGAATTCAAATAAAATAAAAAGATAAACATTAATTTTTAATATGTAAAATTTTTGTCCCATCTAAATCTTTGAAAAAAAATTCTAAATAAAAAAAAACACACTAACATAATAAATCGTCATTTACATATAGAGGTGACAAAGAGATCGTGTTATATTAGGCCACGATCGAACTCATGATTGGCCGCCTATGGCACGGATCAACGCGGGCTCAGCACACCATAGCTTATGGATAGTATCTTATTTTTAAAAAAAAAATTGAAATATTTTATTTTGTTATATCTAAAAATAATTTTCTTAACAACAATTATTTTTGTTACAAAATATTTAAAAAAAATTAATTACAATTATTTTAATTGTAATAATAATTAAAATTAATAATTGTAATAACAATTAATATTATAATTTATATTAGATTGAAAAATTAAAATTGTGTTATAATTATAATTTATAAATTCATAATTGAAAATTTGAAATTACAATTCCATTAAAAATAAAAATTTATTAATATTATTCAAATTTTGAAATTATGGATACAAATATAAAAATAAATGGTCAAATTTATATTATTATAGTTACAATATATTTTTTTTTAAAGGTAATGGGGAGTGCCAAAATACAAAGAGTTTTTACCCACTTATCTCCTCCACAGTCGAACTTAGGCGGCTTACATGACAAACGTCTAACTTGCCATTAGACTATGCCTCTAGTGGCTTACAATACATCCCAATTAGGTTGGCACTTATTAAACTATTTATTATTTGTAAATTTAACCATTGTTATACCACTATAGTTACAAAACAAATTTCTATTTCAAAATTCTACTGATCAAATCTCAAAGTTCGAAAAAATAACTATTACCTCTTCTTGCCAATTTTGGTTTTGGTCATCTGTAAATTCTCAATCTTTTGCGCATTAAAACCTCTAAACTTTTTTATACCAATCTTGATCACTTCTTGCCCAATATCGTGCCCCTACTAAAAACAGGTTTTGTGTTAGTATATCTCGAGTTATGACAGATAATATAATTTTATTATAAATTATGTCAAAATCATAACAGAGTTTAGAGTTGAAATTTTTTGAGATTCAAAAATTCAAATTTTTATACAAAACAAATTAATTATAGATCCATTATGCTTGCATGGATAAATAACATAGAAATTTTTCTCCAAAATTTTTGAAATTTAATCTCTAAAATAGTGCAAATATATGAAAAGACAACATAAAATTATCTCTATATTTAACAAAAATATAACTAATATTATATATATGAGTCAAAGGAATAGAAAATGAAAGTTGATATACACATGAACATGCTAATGTATCTTCATAAATACTTTAAAAAAATTTATATAGTAAAATATAATTTTCTAGTCATCATTATTTAGTATAGATTCTTTCATTTTATTATTATAATAATATATAATATAATTACTAAAACTTACATAAAATTTTACCATCAAATGTGTCATTTCAACGAATTTTCAAGTCAAATTTAAATTTTTTACTATTCAATTCAAAATTATTTTAATTTCTTGTCGTTTATCAGATGATAAAGCAATATATTTTATTATTTCTCCTATTTTATTAATATGAGAATTAATTATATTTAAACTATTTTAACTCATTTTTAATTTTTTTTAAAGAGATTTAAAATAATTTAGGAGAGAATTAAAAAAAATTTAAATTGAATTAAAAGAGTTAAAGAGGTACAAAGAGTGTAAAAAAAAAAGTGAGAAAGAATTAAGTAGTGAGAGATTGGGATTGCCTTTTATAAGGCACCTAATCCTTGGGCTAGTAATGGGGCGGGCTGTGGATAGAGATTGAGGTGGGACTTCCTATATTCGCCCTATACCCAATTTATGTTATTCGGGTTCGTGGTGAAAAATCTTCAAATGGGGATGAATTTTTTTCATGAGTACTCTATACCTAATTTTTTATTAATATTTTAAAATATTATTTAACTTATACTAATTTAATTTTATAAAATATTTTTTCACCCCGTATAATCATAATATATAAAAAAAATTATCCTAAATGAATTATTTTGAAATTCAAAATTTTTTCGATAAATTTTAAAATTTGATAATTAAAAAATTTTATTAAAAAAAATATTAATACCATAAACTTCTGTAAACAAACTTTTTATCTCTTAATTTAGAGTGTCATGTGATAATAAGTTAATTTTTAAAAAAATAAATAAATTTGTGAAACGCTTAGTAAGAAACCAAATGAGACAAGATAAGTTTCTTCGTTCTTATTTTAATTTTTTATATGATACTAAATAAAAAAATTTAATTAAAAAAAAGAAAATATTTGAAATATTTATATTTTTCAACATTAAAAAAAGAGAACTCCTTTTCATTTCAATAACAAAAAATAATTTTTAATTTTTAAAAAAAATAAAGATTATTATTAAAAAGTTTTTAATTGTATTATTAAATCGAACTTTTGAATTGAATTTTGAAAAATCAAACTATTTTTATTCCTAACCTAAATTTAATTTACGTTAGAGATAGATCGACCTTTTTATACTCATCCTATCTAAAAAAAAATACAATCTAAAATTCGTTTCACTCTAAATAAATTCTACGGAGTCCGACCTGGTATAAAATTTTGCCACCCCTGCCTAACCCCTCCCCCATTTATCAACGGTCAAATGTTTTTAAAAAAAAAAATATTATTTAAGAAATATAAAAGGCTGTTACATATGCAATGTAGGCGCAATAGCTGCAGGCTGCTGCCACCTTGTAATCCCTAATTAAAATAGAAGACTAGCCTTCTCCATCGCAGTAAAGAGTCTTGGTCTTCAAAGCTTATATTGGTCTTAAATGATAGCTTAACCTAAAAGTTTTCATTAATTAGGCAAGCACAACAATTTTTTTATTTAAAAAAATTAAAAATGGTACAAAAACACGCCCAGTAAACCGACCATGTCAATACGCACAGTTGTGTCATGCTCATGAGCTGTGCTAGGCTTTAGCCCAATTATTGTACCTGGGCCCACTTGCGATGTCCATTTACATTCATGAACTTAAATGAGGTTAGTTGGCAAGCCAATTGCTTTTTCTTTGCATGCATTTAAAAAAGAAAATAAATGGGCTGGGAACTAATTAAGCGAAGCTCCTTTTTTTCAACTCCAGCAATAAATGGGTGCACCCACGGGACCTATTCAAGCCACTTGAAATTTCCGCCTCCAAGATCCCACAGAAATTTATTATCATCTTTTTTAAATCATAAAATTCAATTTTTTTTAGAGGGTCATTAAATTCATTTTGATAGCCAATTAAGTCCCCTCACTAGGTCCTGTTTTAAGATTTTATTGTATTTTTAATATTTAAAAATGTAGATTCGAATTATAAAATTTTTATTTAATTCTTATAAAACGACTTAATAATTATTTAATTTATATCAACACATTTATAATATAATATTATAAAATTATTTATAACATTACATTCGAATTTTAAAAAAAAGTTCTCTCCCCAAAAAGAAAAAAAATATATTAAGGGTACCTTTATTTTTAGAGTTTCATTTAATAGATAACTTTATTATTTTAAGATGTTAAATATTTAATTTTATTCTAATCCATTAGATTTTTTTAGTAATTTAACAATTTAAATAATTATTTATCCTATAACTTAAGTGTATAATATATTTAACTCTAAACAAGTGACAAAATATCATCTATTCATTATCTTTAAATATGTAGTGCAATCTCATTTATTCATTTAATACAATTCAATTAAATAAAATAATTTTGAATATGATAATCACATATCATATTATTAATGTAACAGTTAATATTTAATTATTACTTAATTAAATAAATATAACAAAATATATTTAGAATAGATAGTTGAACTTAAATTAATATACAACTAAAATTCATTAATTATTTTTACTAATTAATATGATTTCTAAATATGATAATTAAATTTGTATAATTAAAATTCAATAATTATATTAAATTTCAATAAAATATTCTTAGAATAATAAAAACTAAAATCTAAAAGGGGGGCAATCGACCAAGGTCGGTAGCAATCACCACTGTCAGTGATCAGTACAGGATTGACTCAAAATTGATATCATCAATTTTAAAATTTCATGATCTACGTGATAATTAAGTTTTTTCATCGATGGAGCACAAAAGAGGTGTCAAAAGTGGATAAAAGGATGACAGTTACCACAATGCCATAGTCAAACCGCGATAAATAGAGTGCACCGCCACCACTATTATATAAATCATCAGTCGAGCGACTCTAATAATGATATTGATGCACCTCTACTCATTGTCGTTTAATGGTGACTTTATGGTAATTGCCATCGTTCTTTTCACTTTTGACACTTTTTTGTGCTTTATTAATTTGTTTAAAAAAAAAATCTAACATCATATAAATTTTAAAAAAATTTAGTTTGATTGTGTCATTTTTAAATTAATCCAACATTAATCACTAGCGATCACTTGATGGTGATGGCTATTGTCGATGATCAGTGGCCAACGACTCTTTTTTAAGTTTTTTTTGGACATTGATTTAAATTTAAATATGTAATTAATTAAAATACCATTCTTTTATTTAAATTAATGTTAAAATTTTACAAATTGAGACAGAATTAATATTTCACATTTTAATGGGACAAAATTGTCTTTTAAACCAACTTATAGGGACAATGATGTCTTTCTATCGAAAGAAATCCTTGAAAGGATCTCCTCCGATCACTTTCTATCTTTATGCGTAGAAGCAACCAAATCTCCGGTATCATTCTCTAATGGCAGAACCAAATACGTCGCCCAATCCTTTGCTCTTCAACTATTCACAAGAAATACAGCTTCAAACGCATAATCATCAGGTCATTGATCTCACTAACGCCAGCAACGATACGACAATAGCTTATCCATATGTTCTTTCATTTACAGACCTATCATACAGTGTTAAAGTTCGTCAAAAATTGACGCTTCCATTTTGTGGGACTAAGACCAGACTTTTACTGCATGATATTTCGGGTGAAGCACGAGAAGGCGAAATGATGGCAATAATTGGTGCTAGTGGGGCTGGTAAATCAACTTTGATTGACGCTCTTGCCGGTCGCATACAAAAGGAGAGCTTGCAGGGGACTGTGACTTTGAATGGAGAAGTTTTGGGGTCACGGCTGTTGAAGATCATATCTGCTTATGTAATGCAAGATGATCTTTTGTATCCTATGTTAACTGTAGAAGAGACGCTCATGTTCTCTGCTGAGTTCAGGCTTCCTAGCTCTCTCTCTAATGCAAAGAAACAAGCAAGAGTTCGAGCTCTGATTGATCAACTCGGACTGCAAAGTGCAGCTAAGACCCTGATCGGTGACGATCGACATAGAGGCGTATCAGGAGGCGAGCGCAGGCGCGTTTCAATTGGAATTGATATAATTCACGATCCAATTCTCTTGTTCCTCGATGAACCCACATCAGGACTTGATTCAACGAGCGCATTTAAGGTTGTTAAGGTCTTGCAGCAGATTGCAAAGTGTGGAAGCATAGTGATCATGTCCATACACCAGCCAAGTTACAGAATTTTGAGCTTGCTCGAACGTTTGATCTTTCTTTCACATGGACAGGCTGTGTACAATGATTCACCAGGCAATCTTTCACAGTTCTTTGCAGAGTTTGGGCATCCCATTCCTGAGAAGGAGAACCCGAGTGAGTTTGCTCTTGATTTGATTCGAGAACTTGACGAAGCTCCCGGTGGAACCAGAAGCTTAGTTGAATTCAATAAGTCATGGCAGATGATGAAGAATTCAAATATTGTGTTTGATAAACCCATTGTTCATCTTAAAGATGCAATCAAGACAAGCATGGTCAAAGGTAAACTAGTCTCTACTACTACTGTCTTAAATGATTCAGACCTAACATCTTCGGTTCAAACATATGCGAATCTCTTTTGGGTTGAAATCATGGTCATTTCTAAAAGATTGATTACAAATTCAAGAAGAATGCCTACACTATTTTTAGTTCGTTTAGGTGCAGTTTTAATAGCCGGAATTGTCTTGGACAGCTTGTATTGGCAACTTGATGATTCGCCTAAAGGCTTGCAAGGACGATTAGGTTTCTTGGCTATTGGCCTTACCAGCATATTCTTCATCTGTTCAGATGAAATCCCTTTATATCTTAATGAACGAAACATTTTCATAAGAGAAACTGCTTATAATGCTTACCGCATCTGGTCTTATTTACTTGCACACACTCTAGTCTCCATTCCCACAATGATCATCCTCTCTTTTGCCTTCGCTACAACAACATTTTGGGCTGTTGGTTTTGCTGGTGGATTCTTTGGGTTCCTCTTCTTCTTCATCACAATATTTTCCACATTTTGGGCTGGAAGTTCATTTAATGCATTTATTTCCGGTCTCGTGTCTCATGTGATAGTGGGTTTTATCATTGTGTCTTCCCTGTTGGGAGCCTTTCTCCTATTTTGCGGATTCTACATTTCTCGAGATCAAATGCGTTCGTATTGGATATGGTTTCACTATATGTCTCTAGTGAAATATCCATTCCAAAGTGTTCTGCAAAATGAATACAAGGATCCAACCAGATGCTTAGTCAGGGGTGAGCAGTTCTTTGATGACACGACATTTGTTGAATTTCCAATGTCTACGAAGATGAAGCTTTTACAAAGCATGAGTAGTGTATTGGGCAAAAACATTACTAGCTCAACCTGTCTAGCTACTGGTATTCAACTATTAGAGCATAAGAAAGCTACTGATATCAGCAAATGGAGTTGTTTCTGGATCACGATTGCTTTTGGGTTCTTGTTTAGGTTTGTGTTTTACTTCACTTTGTTGTTTGGAAGCAAGAATAAAAGGAGGTGAAAAGATTGTGTTTGTTCATTTATTTATAATCGGATACTTTTTAAAATAAACGCCTTTGTAAAACAGGATTCTACTAAATTGCTAAGAGGAAGATGTGATAAATTAGCGTTGTCGTTGTAGACTTTCTCCTTCTAGTCAATGCCGCAGTGCTCATGGACTAAGAACTAATGCTAATGAACTTCTATTACATGACAGCTGCCAGGAAAAAATATATTTTTTATTATGACCGAATTTGATTTGATTTAGAAGTTGTTATTTTGATACGAAGAGATTAAAAAGAAATTAAATTTTGAGTATTTTTTAATTTAAAATGTTAAAGTTAGAGTTAAAACGATGGAGGTATAGTCAAATTTTTAAAAAATATTAAATGAATTTGATTGGGTCTATAACCCAGTGACTCGGAAGTTGAACACGACTGATCAATTTTTTTAGCCCCTCCCATTTTTGTCTATTATTTTTTGATTTTATAATTTTTAGATATTTATAAAATACCCATAAAGTATTAAATGTTTACAATTTAACTCCAAACGTAATTTCAAATTTACCCACATAATTGGGTATTTTTATTAAGGCCCCTAAAATTTTGATTAATTATAGTTTAACCCTAAAATGTTCAATAATTTTTAAATAGGCCCTTATATTATTAGATATTTTTTCTAACCCTCTAAATTTAAATAATTACAAATTGCCTATAAAACTTTATAATATTTATGAATAGGTCATATTTTGATAGATACTTTATTTTATTTATTTATTTCATATAGTTAGTATCATTTATATACTACATGTTAATTTTGTATGTATAATTTATCATTTTTATTATGTATACAATTTGAAATTATGTTCATATTTATAAATAATGCCATTATTTCATGCTATTATATGAACTGTTAAGTGAATAAAATGTCTAATGGTCTATATAATTTTAATTAATTAGGGAGTAGCTACAACATCCTTAATTATGCAAAATTATATATTAAGTGATTTAGGATCACAAATAGAAAAATGACATTAATTGTAGTTAATTATACTTAATATAATAAATCTTATCCTACAAGAATTGTTATTATATCTATATGATAAATTAGGATGGAATATCGATTTATATTTCATAATTTACCCACAGGGATTAGGAAAAAGAACATGATTTGATAGTTTTATCATAAAGATAGATGGATCTAATTGAATTAAAACTTTAGCCTACAAGTAAGTTCTATATCATTAGATTTATAATTTCAAATCATGATAAATATTTTATCATAAAGTTATAAATGAATATAATTAAAGTGAAACTTTAACCCACAGGCAAATTTTATGTCACTAGATTCATAATTTTTTTATCATGATTTACATAAGTTGAACATGATATATGCTATATTATAAAGAAATAAGTTAATCTAATTGAATTAAAACTTTAGCCCACAGGCAAGTTTTATATCACTAGATTCATATATTTTTTATCATGATTTATATTGGTAAAACATGATATAAGTTTATTAGTCTCAAAATTATAGATTATAAGCATGTTTGTTTATTTTTGTGCAGTCATGTAATCTACTCTAATATAACATGTAGTATTCCCAAATTAAATGGTGAAAATTATAAGGTATAGAAGGAAAGAATCCTTTTTCATTTACGGTGTATGGACATTAATTCTGCTATACGGAAAGATGAATCACCAACCATTACCGATACTAATACTTTAGCTGATATTGCTCTTTATGAACAATGGGAGCGATTTAATTACCTCAGTCCGATATTTATAAAAATCAAGATCTCTGTTGGTTTATGTAGTTTAGTCGATCTGTATAATAATGTCCGGGCATTACTGAAGGCTATTGATGAGCAGTTTGAAACTTCAGATAAAGCACTTGCCAGCACCCTAATTATGAAGTTTTCATCTTTAAGACTCACTAATGTTAGAGGTGTGTGTGAGTACATCATGTAGATAAGGAATATAGTGGCTCAATTAAAGACTCTTGAGGTTAAGGTGTTTGAGTCTTTCATTGTGCACTATATATTAAACATCATTCCACGTCAATATGGACCCTTTAAAATCTCTTACAACACATATAAGGACAAATGGTCACTTAATAAACTCATGACCATGTGTGTTCAAGAAGAAGGGAGGTTGGTGCTGAAATTAGGTGAAAGTGCTTTTATAATAACACAAGAAAAAAATAGAGACAAAGCTAAACAAAAGGGAAAAGACAAAATGCCTCTTCAGCCTCCCTAATTTGACATAAGAAAGAAACCAAGTTCTTTTTCTGTAAAAAGAATTGGCACATGAAAAAAGATTGTTCAAAGTTTCAAAAATGGCTTACGAAAAAAGATACCAATTCTCATTTATATGTTATGAATCTAATACGGTTGATGTTAATCATAACACTTAGTGGATTAATTCTAATTCTACAATCCATATTTTGAATTCTTTATAGGTTTACAAAACCTAAAAAAGCCAGTGGGTAGTAAGTAGTGCATCTATTCAGAAAATAAAATGCATTCACATGTGAAGGCAATTGAGACATGTTGTTTAACTTTAAGTAGTGGTTTTGTTTTATATTTAGATAAGACCTTTTATATTTTAAATTTCTCTAAAAATTTGATTTCTATTTCAAGACTTGTATCTTGGGATATTCCTTTAAATTTTTAGATGATTTGTTTAACTTATATTATAAATCTAATCTTATTGGGAATAGTACATTATTTGATAGTCTATCATGCATTGATTTATAAAACAATACCTCTTATAATGCAATGCATGTTCATACTACTATTAAATGATGTGTTATGAATTAAGATTTCTCTATTTTGTGGCATTAGAGATTAAAACGTATCTTCATAAAAAAGATGAAGACATTAGTAAATGATTGAGTACTTAGTACTCTATATTTTACTAATTTTGACACTTGTGGACTACATTAAGGGAAAATATATCAACAAGTTAAAGAAAAATGCCAAAAGGAGTTTAGACATATTAGAGATTATACATTCGAATATTTGTAATCTAGACATAGACTCGTATGGTCAAAGATACTTCACATCTTTCATTTATGATTACTCACGATATATGTATCTCTACTTGTTTCATAATAAGAACGAAGTATTAAATTCTTTTAAGGTGCTTAAAGCTGAAGTAGAGAAACAATGCGGGAAGTAAATTAAGATCATGAGAACTAATAGAGATGAGGAATACTATGATAGATATACTGAGGATGGATAAGCACTTGGTCTATTTATGAAGTTTCTTTAAGAGTATGAGATAATTGTTCTGGGATTTATACTTACGTGCCATCCTATTTATGTATGAAAATTTATTTCATATTTATACTATTATGATTTCATTAATAATTATATTTTATATATGGTAAAATGCTTGTAACATTTCAGACATTGTGTGATCTAAAGGAATTTAGATCAGTGCTAAGAATTAGCAACGCTGAGAGTTATAAATGCTAAGAGTTAGCACTGATATGAGTTAGCAGGTTATAAGAGTCAGTGAAATCTAACGAGTTAGAGCCTTGTCTAAAATGAGACAAAGACTTAAGAATCTATTAGTAATGACATAGTTGTAAAGAGTTACAAATGATGCTATAAAATGTCATTACGCAAATATGTCCTCAAATACTATATTCTTGATCTATCTTTACTAATGCGGGTTTGTCAGTAAAGACCTTATTATATATACATCAATGTATGTCTACATTTAGATGGTCCAAATGGTTAGTGTTAGCAGGCTATGCGATTAGTGAAAGCTCGTATAGAGATACAAGTATTCAGTAAAGACTGGGTACAGAACAGACTCACGAGGACCTCCAATAGACATCCGTTAAAGCTTTCAATAAAAGATCTTCTCAAGTTAAGTAGTATTTATGATCCTTTGACGTGAGCACCACAGTGGACTTGTGAGTGATCCACCATATTATAGTTTTACACATGTTAGAAATATTTCATGGTCTAACTGTTGGTGTCGCTGGGTATGGTCCAATGCTTATGGAGTCCGATGTGCATAGATATAGGATCCATAAGCTCATTTAGGTGAGTAATATATTATAATGCTCCAAAATTATGTTTCAGAAAGTTTTATGGTCATAAGCAGTAATACTCAGGAAAATAGTTTTACCCTAGAGATAAATAATATCGCAAAAGTGTTTACGGATATTATTTATTGAAATTCGAATCTGGAGATAAGTTTACAGTTGAACATATGAAAATTTGACGGTGTTGATCTATGTCTCTGCTCTTCTAAGATATAAATGATGGAAGAATTATATGGATATGTTATAACCTCAACTTGTATGATCTAACGTGCTTCTTTGTAATATCCATAATGTGTGTGTGAGGCATCGTTTACGGACGTATGGAGAGTTTTATATGACAAATCAGGCATGGACTTAGAGAGTCTCATAATAGAAAATGTACTCATTGTGCACTGAGGCAGCGTATTGGATTGAATAGTTCAGTCTAAGAAATTCCAGCAAACCAAAATATGTTTCAGGGTTCTTCAAGTTATGCACTTATCTAGACTTAAATGTTATGTACATCACTTAATTAGTTAACAAGAGTTATTGACTAATAGAATGTTGACAATTGGTACAATATTGTCTATGAATTATTTTTACCTTAAATTAACTTATCATCCTTGTTAGTAAAATTAAATAAGGTAAAAGTAATTATTCAAATAATTTTTAAATAATTGAAATAAATATTATTTGAATAAATAATATATTTTTTAATTATAGGTGAAGAAAGCGCTTGTGTTTTGTAATAAGTGTTGTTTGCCATTATAACAAGTGCTTTGATTATTTATTAAGAAATGGCCTTGTTATGTTTTCAACATTCAGTGGAATGCATTCATCAAATACTTAATGGTGCATTATTTTGATTATTAAAAGTTTCCACCAAAACTTATTTTTGGTGTGTTGGCCACCTAATGATATTTTAGTAGAGCACTTACATTTGATATGATTCTTGGCCAAAAACAAAAAATTAAAGTGTTTAATTTCATTTCGATTATGTGTGCATCATACGGAAAGGGAGAGGAAAAGAGTTGTAAGAGTTTTCCTAAGTTTTTCTAAGTGTTCTAAACAAGGTGTTGTAAGGAGAACAAAATACAAATTATTTAATTCATCTATTCTTCTATTAAGAAACAAAACTTGAAAAAAAAAAGTGTTTAAGGGTTAAATACTTCTTGCTAGAAATAATTTATAGCTGTTATTTTAGTTTCAAAATTCCACTAATTTGTTCTGAACTAGAATTGTATAAGAATTCACTTCAAGGTGAGCTCCGGAATTAAAATCTTTACCGAAGTTCATCAAATGTATATTTCTGTAATCAAAGTTGTTAATGATTCGATTTACTTATGTATAGGCTGATTATATGCATAATTTTGATGTGAAACGTGTATATGATACACGTATTTAAGTTGTTTAACTTATACATAATCACATGCATACACTCTTAAATACGTTAACAATTAGTATCAGAACATGTTTATTGTGTTTCTGTGTTGTCAAAGTATTGTATGAAGTGTTTAAAATGTTTGAAAACATTGATAAATGCATTTTGAAGTATTTAAAGTGCAAAAAAATAGATTTTATTAAGTGAATGCTGTAGCAGTATGATTAAAATGCTGGGGCATTCATCAATGAATGTTAGAGTGTTCATACCAAGTTCTGGATGTAAGAACGCAAGGGTGTTTATAAGCCAGAATACTGTGGCGTTAATTTGTTTAACATCGGAGCATTCATAAGGCTGAACACTGGGGCGTTTAAGTGTTGAATGCTTGAGCATTCGTAAGATAGAACACTAGAACATTTTAGGTTGAAGACAAAAAAGAGTAAAAAAAATTTGTTTGGACCATTATATAGAATAATGCTAGAACACTCAACTTACAGTTCTGGTCATTCTAAGCAATACACTCCAATTTGTAATTTTTATGCATATAAGGTTTATTTAATGCAATTATAACTGATATATTATTGTATTATAAATTGTAAACATTTGTTTGTGCTATTAGCCACGATAGGAGCCCTATTAGTGGGGGTTAGTTGTGCTTGCGTAAACAAATATTCTAATTATAAATTAGATCCGTATGAGATGCGAAAATTTATTAAAGTTTTTAATAAAAAAAAGTTTTTAATCAGATTGAATAATATTTCATTATAAGATAATGTTATAATATGATTCATCTTGTCAATACAGTGTTAGATGGGTCACTTTAATTTTTTTTTAAGATCGTTAAAGTGTGAGGGATTGATTGATGTAACTTGAACTATGCCAGTTAAACATAAAATGAAGAAAATATATGCAAAGGTATTACTATAGATCACTAAAGTGTGCAGGTATTATAGGTAACATATATTTGATAATTAACATGTTAATCTAGAATACATTTATCCTAGATTGCTAAAGTGTGCAGATAAGGTGTATTTAAGATTGGTGGTAAGAGTTACATGAGATGCAATTGACAAGAGTTGTCTACCTATTGGTTTTACAAAGGCCAAGATCGCTAAAGTGTGTGATTGGAGTAAAATGTCAATGAGGTCTACTTCTCACTATATAGTTTAAAGTATTTAAACTATTATTTACCTGTTTAAGAGATTAAATGGATTATGTAAAACAGTGGGAGGGCATTTTTTTTATTAAAAATGTATAATTGTTATACCCATGATCTAAAATATTAATTATTAGCAATTGAAATATTTCATTAACATCTTTTTCTTTTTATCTTGCAAAGACCAAATGACCTCAAGCAACCCACTAATTTGTATTCTTGATGCGCACCAACTCAAAGGTGCATAAAATTATGGTAATTAGCTTATTAATCTTAGAATAGTTCTAGATTTTGAAAAGTTTGGGTATGTAATTGATCAACGCCTGCCTTAAGCCGTTTCTGATGATGCTTCTCTAGAAGAAAAGGAGACATATTGAAAATCGTTAGATGACTATTTAAAATTCAAATCGTATATCCTTAGCTCAATGTCTACGGAGTTACAAAGACAGCGTGTCCATATGGACATTACTAGCAACATAATTCTCTACCTGAAGGTGTTATTTGGCGACCAACCTCAAGTTGAAATATATAGGGTTACCAAATCTCTCTTTCAATCTAGACTACCCGAGGGCAGTCTAGTGAGTCTCATGTCCTCAATATTATATCTCACATTGAGAGGTTGGAAACTATAGATATCTCACTAAGCAATACATTAGGGAATAGTTTGATTCTCCAATCACTTCCAAGGTTATTTGCACAGTTCATAATGAACTTCAACATATAAAGATTGATCCCTACTTATGCTGATCTATATAACATGCTAAAAATAGCTCAAGAGGATATGAATAAAAAGAGCACGACCCTCTATATTCAAGGTAATACATCTTCTACCTCAATAGCTTTTAAAAAGTTCAAAGGGAAGAACAAAAAGAAAAACAAACACCCAACATAGGTCCTCAAAAGCAACACATATCTAAACCCCAAAATAAGAACAAAGCAAAGGATAAATATTTTCATTGCAGCAAAGATGGGCACTATAAGCGTAACTGCCCAAAATACCTTACCACAATTAAGAAGACCCCCTCATATATGTACTTACCTATCATTGACATTTCTTTAGCATTTGATGCTAATTTTGGTTGGATATTAGATAATGCTTGTCCTTCTCACATATGCAATGTGTTGTAGGGTCTGAGAGAAATTAAACTGTTACAGCCTGAAAAAGTACAGCTTCGTATTGGAAATGATGATTTCCTGCATGTCGAAGTTATTAGACATTATGATTTGCTTCTTCTATGTATTAAAATTATTGTAATGAATAATTGTTATTTTGTGCCAAATATTATCTGACAAATTATTTTCATTCCTGTATTGGACAATGAGGGATATTATATGTATGTTGGGAATTGTTTCTTATATTTGTATGATTTAAATAATATTTTTTAGCTGAATGTCAGTTGATTAATGGCTATTATATATTATATACAATAAGAAATTTCATGAATGTACAAGTGAATACTAATAATAACTCGAAAACTTTAAATGATACAAAATTGTGGGGCATATGAGATTAAGTCATAAAGGTGTGAGACGTCTAACTCATCTAGTTAAGCATGGTTGGATACCTGATCTAACCATAGAACCTTATCTAGTTTGTAAATCTTGTATTCAATGAAAAATAACTAAATCTCATTTTACTGGTGTTGGACATTGTGCCATTGATTTATTGGAACTAGTACAAAGTAATATATATGGTCTAATGAATCACACTGCAATGGGTAAATTTTGGTACTTTGTAATCTTTATCGATAATTTGTCACGATATGGATACATATTTTTTTATGAAACATAAGTCAGAAACTTTTAAAAAGTTCAAAGAGTTCTTACTTGAGGTAGAGAAACAAACCAACATGTATGTCAAATACCTTCTATTAGATCGAGACAGTGAATACATGAGTAATACAATTTTGAATTATCTAAAGGATAATGGAATTCTCGCTCAGTATAGTCCTCCAGGTACTCCATAATACAAATGTGTTTCAAAAATGAAGAATCAAACTTTATTGGATATGGTCTAATCGATAATTAGTTTCACTGATATTCCTGAATATCTATGGGGTTATGCTCTAGAAACTGCTACTCATATATTGAATAAAGTTCCATCAAAAGTTGTTTCATCTACCCCGTATGACATATAGACTGGAAGAAAACTAAATCTTAAATATTTTAAGATTTAGAGTTGTCCCGCTTACATAAAAGTTATGCAACATGATAAACTTGCACCCAAATGGTATAAGTACTGATTCATTAGGTATCCAAAGAATTTAATGGGATACAAATTTTAAGATTCAGAGGAACAAAACGTGTTCATTTCTCATTATGTCACTTTTCTTAAAAAAAAGAGTTTCTTATGGATCATGAACATTGTAGAAAGATTGAACTAGATGAGGTCAATCAGAATGCAAATGAACCAATGATGGAACCTCGGGCTCAATCGAGTAGAATACCTTTAACACACCCTCTAAGTAAGTCAGAAAGGATATCAAGGCCACTTGAAAGGTATGGTTCAACACCTAAAGATGCTTTTGGTGTTTTCTTAATTGAAGAAAATTATCATTTGACTTATAAATAGGCGATGTTGGACATCGATTTGAGTAAATGGCAAAAAGTCATGGAATTCGAAATTGACTTAATGTATCAAAATCAAGTTTAGAACTTAGTTGAGCTTCTTGAAAGAATTGTTCCTATCATTTACAAATGGATTAATAAGCGGAAGTGTGGGCCCGATGAAAAAGTAGAAACCTTTAAAGCCCGTCTGGTGACAGAAGGTTATACTAAGTGATTTGGGATTCATTATGAGGAAACCTTTTTACTAGTAGCGATGCTTAAGTCAATTCAAATTTTACTAGCAATTGTTGCATATTATATCTATAAAATCTAGTAAATAGATATAAAAACGGCGTTCTTAAATGGATATTTTGAAGAAGAGATCCATATAAAATAACTTGAAGGTTTTACATTTAGCCAAATTTCTGGTCTAGTATGCAAACTGAAGAAGTCTATTTATGGACTTAAGCATGCTTCCAGAAGTTTGAATCTTTGTTTTGATGAGGTAATCAGATGGTCTAGTTTCATCAAGAATGAAGAGAAATCATGTATGTATAAAAAAGCAGTGGGAGTATGGTAGTCTTCTTGGTTCTTTATGTGGATGACATACTCATTATCAAAAATAATATTGGTATGTTACAGTCAATCAAAAGCTATCTTAGTAAGAATTTCTCCATGAAGGATTTGGGAGAGGCTTCCTATATACTAAGTATAAAACTTTATAGAAATATAGCTTAGAGACTTATATGGCTCTCTCAATCATCGTATATAGATAATGTCTTAGAAAGGTACAATTTCAGTAACTATAAGATAGTTAATATAACATTTAGACATTGCGTTCATCTTTCGAAGAAGATGTGTCCTCAAAGTAAAGATTAAAGAGTTAGAATGTCTAGTATACCATATGTATCAGTTATAGGAAGCTTGGTGTATACCATGATGTATACGAGACCTAACATCAATATAGGGTGTATGCATATGGTATTTATGTTCATCATCCAAATATATATATCATACATATACATACACAGCGGAAGTATAACAATTTACAATGAACACAAAATATTCAAATTAAACAATTTAATTATAAGAGTTGAGAATTTAACCTTGAAGCCTTTGGATTATTTTTACTTGAAGTCCATCTGAAATGAAACCGTTGTCAATTCTAGCAATCAATAATGGTAGGGTTGATTATCTAGAAAGTAGGAAGTAATCCAACAATTAGTTTAACACTTAAATGAGTTTAATTTATTTTTCCCTTTGTTCAACACTTGAACAATTAAAAACAAATTCTTTTGTTAATACAATGAATTACCTAAATAGAGAAGAAGAGTTTTGAGATCAACACTTGAAAAGCTCAAAATCAAGAACACAATTTCATTTTCCTCTCAAAATTTGGCCGGCCATTCAATTGCAAAATCAAAACTTATGTATTTTTTTATTTCATTTTAACTTATATATTTAATAAGTTAACTAAACCCAATGTTAACATTAGTTTAGTTTAATTTTAATTAACCAAAGTTAACCATTAACCTTAGTTAAATTAGAAATTTAGTTAACATAACCCTAGTTAATTATTAACTTAGGTTAAATTAAATAATATTTAATCATTAAATAAAATATCTTAATTTAATAATAAAATATTAAATATATAAATTTAACCTAACTTTTAGGTTAACAATTAACCAAGGTTAAGTTAAATAAAATATCTTGATTATTTAACAATTAAATATTTAATTAAGTAAAATTACTTTTATACCCTTACTAGGTTACCAAGTTAACCCTAAATGAGTCTCACCTTAACCATATACTTTAGTTAATTGAACTATAGTAAATTTGCTGAATTTTACTGTATTGAGCTATTCAATATAGTACGTTGGCCAAGTGCACAACGAATACACTTCATATTAAGACTCCCTAGGTCCACGCCCAATTCGTCAAATGTAACTATTTTAAAAGTCCATGATCGATGCCCACGCACACGTCACGGATATTATAACCGCGTGTTAGACCATACATGTTGAGGTCATTACTTATTCGTATAATCCTTTCGTCATCATACCCTGGATAGGCAAGGATATAGATCATCACTATCAAATCTCTACAATCTCATCCGTGAACTTATCTGTAGATTCGTATCTCAATGAACAATATACGCAAACACCTTTTCTGTATTGTTTAACCCTGTGGGAAATTATTTACCCAGATTAATTGCTTATGGTCATAAAACTTTATAAGATACAATCTCAGAACATTAGATATATAACCCACTTGTGTGAGCTAGCGGATCCCGTATCTACGCCCAGCGGACTCTATGAGCATCGGACCATACCCAGCGACACATAGTGGTCAGACCATAAAAGGTCTTTAACATACGTGGAACCAAAGTATGGTGGATCACCCACAAGTCCACGCTGGCGCTCAGGTCAAAGGACCATAAATTCTACTAAACTCGAGAAGACATTCCTTTAACGGATTCATAAGATATCTATTGGGGTCCTCGTGAGTCTGTTCAGTATTTAGTCTTGACTGAATACCTGTATATCTATACGAGTTTCCACTAAGCTCATGGTCAGTTAGAAACAATCATTTGTACCATGTAGATATAGACATACATTGATCTATATAATAGTGATTCTCCGATAGACCCGCATTGATGAACATAAATCAGGAACACAAGATTTGAGAACATACTTACATAATGACATTTCCTAGCTCTTATTGCTACTTTTTGCAATAATGTCATTACAAGGTAGACTCTCAAGTCTTTGTCTCATTATAGATAAAGTTCTAACTCTTTAAATTTTATTAATTCTTATAACCTCCTAACTCTTAGTAGTGCTAACTCTTAGTATTTATAACTCTCAATGTTACTAACTCTTAGCCCTGGTCTAAACTCTTTTAAACTAAATCTGAACTCTTTTGGATAATACAATATCTATAGTGTTACAAGCTTTAGTACCTTTTAATAAAGGTTATTAATGATTTAATAAAATATATATTGTATAAATTTTTAAAATAAATATTCATACAAATAGGGATGGCACGTAAGCATAAACCCTAATAAACTCTCATTTATTCTAGTGCCATTCAGATTGGTATCTAATACTTATTGACTTAATGTGTGTCTTAAACACCTTTGGAGTTAAGGCCTTACTAATTAGATCCGCTACATTATTTATAGAATCTACTCTTCAAATTTTTATCTCTCCTAGTCAAGATCTCTCTAATTATGTGGTATTTTCTCTCCACGTATTTAGATATCTGGTGTGCTTTTAGCTCTTTTGCTTGTGCAATAGTTTCATTATTGTCATAATTGTCATAAAATAATGGGATAGGATCTTTCAAAATTGGAACTATTCCATGACAAACTTACGTATCCACACAGCTTCTTTCGTTGCTTCAAAGGCAACTATATATTCTGCCTCAGTGGTAGAATCAGCTGTGAATCCCTGTATGGTGCTTTTCCAACTCATTGTGACACCATTGAGAATGAGCACATACCCAGATGTAGACTTTCTATCATTCAGGTCAGACTAAAAGTCTGAATCTATGTATCATCTTACTTGCAACTCACTCTATCCATAAATAAGAAACTTGTCCTTTGTACCCTTCAGATATTTAAAGACATGTTTGACTGTCATCCAATGGATGTCACCTGGATCAGACTGGTACCACCTAATAACACCTACAGCCATTTGATATCAGGTCTCGTACACATCATAGCATACATCAAGGTTCCAACAGCTAATGTATATAGCATTTTAGACATTTTAACTCTTTCATCTTCTGTTTGAGGATATATTTTCCTCAAAAGATGAGTGTCATGTCTAAAAGGTACACTAGTTGTCTTATAATTAGTGAAACTGTACCTTTCTAAGATACTATTAATATAATAATTGAGAGAGTCCTATCAATTTTGTAGTTTTATCTCTATAAAGCTTTACACCCAGTATAAAGGAAGCATCTCCTAAATCCTTCATGGAGAAGTTCTTTCTCAGATATCTTTTAACTAATTGTAACATACCAATATCATTCTCAAGGATAAGTATATCATTCACATAGAGAACTAAGAAAACTATCATGCTTCCACTGACATTTTTGTATACATATGCTTTCTCTTTATTTTTTATGAAACCAGACTCTCTGATTAATTCATCAAAACAAAGATTTTAGCTTCGAGAGGCCTGCTTAAGTTCATAAATGAACTCCTTCAATTTGTATATTAGACCACAGGTCAAGCTACATGCAAAACCTTCAGGTTGTTCTATGTATATCTCTTCTTTAAGATATCCATTCAGGAACGCCATGTTTACGTCCATCTGCCATATCTTATAGTTATAGTATACAACAAATGCCAATAATATTTGAATTAACTTAAGCATTACTATAGGTGCAAAGGTTTACTCATAATCAATTTCGGATCGTTGAGCATAACCTATAGCTACTAGTCGGGCTTTGAAGGTTTCAACCTTTCTATTAGGCCCACGCTTCTATTTATAGATTCATTTACAATCAATAAGAACTATTCCTTCAGAAAGCTGAACCAAATCCCAGACTTAATTCTGATGCATAAAGTCCATTTTGGATTTCAAGGCATTTTGCCATTTTTTCGAGTCGATGTCCAACATTGCATTCTTATAGGTCAAAGAATTATTTTCTTCAATTAAGAGAACTCCAAGCGCACCTTCAAGCATCTGACCATACCTGACAGGTGGCCTAAACATCATTTCTAACCTATGTGGAGGGTATGTTAAAGGTACCCTACTCGATTGAACCTGAGTTTTCATCTATGGTTTATTGTGGTTCTGATTGACTTCTTCAAGTTCAATCTTTTTCAATCCTCATAATCCATAAGAAACTATTTCTCAAGAAAACTAGCATTATGAATAATGAACACATTATCTTATTCAAGATCATAGAATTGATATCCCATTGAATTCTTGGGATACCCGATAAATCAATACTTGTACCTCCTGAGTGCAAGTTTATCTTATTGTGCAACATTTAGATAAACAGGATTTAAAATATTTAAGACTCAGCTTTCTTCCAGTCAATATTTGATATTGAGTAGAGGGAACACTTTAGATGAAACTTTATTCAATATATGAGCAGCAGTTGCTAGAGCATGACTCCACAGATATTCAGGAAGATCGGTAAAGCTCATCATTGATCGGACCATATCCAATAAAGTCTGATTCCTCATCTCTGATATATCATTTTGTTGCGGAGTACCTGGAAGACTATATTGAGCTAGAATCACATTTTCTTTTAAATAATCCAAAAATTCATTACTCATATACTCACTGTTTCGATCTGATCCAAGACACTTGATGTATATGCCGATTTATTTCTCTACTTCAAGTTCAAAATCTTTAAACTTTAAAAGGTTTGACTTATGTTTCAAAAAAAACACATACCCGTATCGTGACAAATCATCGATAAGGAGTACAAAGTATGGAAAATCACAAATTGCAATGTGATTCATTAGACCATATACATTGGTATGTACCAGTTCTAATAAATCTGAGGCACGGTGTCCAACATCTATAAATAGAGATTTGGTCAGCTTACCTTGAATACAAGATTCATAAACTAGATAAGGCTGTATGGTCAGATCAAGTATCTGACCATCCTTAACCAGACGGGTTAGGCATCTCACACCTATGTGACTAAATCTCATATGCCATAATTTTATTTCATTTAAAGTTTTCGAACTACTACTAGTACTAGCTTGCACATTCATGATATTTTTAGTTGTATCTAATATATAATGCTCATTCATTAACTGGTAATCAACTAATAAAACATCATGCATATTATATAAATATAAGGAATAATTTTGAATATACATATGATACCCTTCACTGTCGAGTACAGGAAGGGATATAATCTATCTGATGATATTGGGAACATAATAACAATTATACAATATAATTATTTTATTACAATAGAGAAGTAAATCTAAATGTCCAACAGCTTTAACCTGCAGGAAATTTTCATTTTCAACTTGAAGTGTTACCTCTCCTGGCTGTAGCAATCTAACTTCCCTTAGATCATGGAACATATTACAGATGTGAGAAGGACATGTTATATCTAATAACCAGCTTGTACTAGCATCAAATGCTAAAACAATATCTATGATAAGAAAACAAATACCTGAGGGAGTCTACTTCAAGCCAATAAGATATTTTGGGCAGTTAAGTTTCCAGTGCCCTTCTTCGTTGCAAAAGAAACATTTTTCTTTTGCCTTATCTCGAAGTTTGGATATAGGTCATCTCTAAGGACCTATTCAGGGTATCTGCCTCATCTTCTATTTTTTCTTCCCTTTGGACTTTTTAGAAGCCCTCAAAATAGTAGATAAAGTACCCTGAATAAAGAGGGCTGAGCCCTCTTTATGCATGTCCTCATCTGCTATCTTCAACATATTATAAAGATCAGCATAGATAAAAGTCAACCCCTACATATTGAAGTTCATGATGAACTGTGTGAATGACCTTTGAAGCGACTAAAGAATCAAACTATTCCCTAAATTATTGTTCAATGAAATATCCGTAGTCTCAAGCATTTTGATATATCTGATAATCATGAGGACATAAGGACTAACTGTGCTACCCTTAAGAAACTAGCTTGAAAAAGTGCTTTGGCAACACTGTATATTTCAACCTGAGGTCTGTCACCAAAAAGCTCTTTCAGGTTGATCATCCAACCATTTAGAGATACTCTCTCTGCAGCTCATTGGACATATAGGCAATGATGTAAGACTTAACTTTTAAATCATCATCCAACCATTTCTGGTATGTTACCAAATCTTCTGGGGTACCATTATCAGAAACACCTCTGGGCATTGACTAATCAATAATATATCCAAGCTTCTCAGAATTCAGAAAAATTTTGAGATTTATCGGCCAATCTAAATAGTTTTCAGCACCTTTGAGTTTGTTAGCATCAAGAATGTGCATCATAGGATTTTTTAAAGCCATATTAATCTTTACAAGACAAAATAAAATAGAAGATGTTAGCAGATTTTAAATTAATTAAATCATTAATTAAAACATTTTAAATCATGGTATAACAATTATACAATTTCTAATTTAAAAATGCTCTCCCATTGTTTTACATAATCTCTCAAATGGGATAATGATAGTTTAAATTTTTTAAACTTTATAGTGAGAAGTGGACCCCATTGACATTTTACTCCAGTATCACGCTAATGTAATATTGACCTTTCTAAATCTAACAGGTAGACAACTCTTTTCAATTGCATCTCATACAACTCTTACTACTGATCTTAAATACACCTTATCCTCACGTTAAAGCAATATTAAGTAAGTGTATTTCAGATTAATTTGTTAATTATCAAATATATGTTACTGACACTACCCTCACGTTAAAGCAATATTGGATAATATGTTCGCATATATTTAACTCATCTCATATTTTACAGGTATTAAACTAAGTCACACTAATCAAATCCCTTATGCTAAAGCAATATTGAGAAATACCGTAGTGACTCGTCTTACACCGTATTGACAAGACGGACCATTTAAAATATTAACTCTTAATATAATAAAATTCAATCTAATTAAGAGAAATTTTAAATATAGTCTCTTATCACATAAAAAGGTTATTCTCAATCAATTATTTATTTCTATGCAAACACAACTAACCCCCACTAGTAGGGCTCCTATTGTGGTTGCCAACATAAAAAAAATTAATAATACTGATTTATCATGCAAACTAATAACTCTTATCACTACATCTCATAAACCTTTCAATCAATTTTTTTAGTGTCAACACTGCGGCGTTGTCTTACCAACATTGTGGCATTCGAGGGCTAAGCCCCCAATGCTGCAACGTTGTTCTTTTAGCGCTGTGGTGCTAGGGCTTCAAAAGCCTCAACGCTATAGTGCTGGAAGCTCCAACACCACGACGTTCATCATAAATGTTGCAACGTTAGACATGAATGTTGTGGCGTTCCAACTGCTGTTTTCACTGGTTTTACATTTTTAACACTTGAAATGCACCATGACAACCCTGGAACTTGTCCTACAACATAACCAATATTTTAGCCAATACTAAAAACACCCAAAACAATACGAAATTGCTCTAATACCAATTATTGAGTGTTGATTTATATACAGCAGAAGTATAAAAATTTACAATGAACACAATATTCAAATTAAACAATTTAATTACAAGAGTTGAGAATTTAATCCTTGAAGCTTTTGGATTATTTTTGCTTGAAGTCCACCTAAAATAAAAGCGTTATCAATTCTAGCAATCAACAATAGTGGGATTGATTATCTAGAATAACAGCAAGTAATCCAACAGTTAGTTTAACACTTAAACAAAATAAATTAACTCTTAATCTAATGAGTTTAATTTATTTTTCCCTTTGTTCAATAATTGAACAATTTAAAACAAATTCATTTGTTAATACAATGAATTGCCTAAATGGATAAGAAGAGTTTTGAGATCAACACTTGAAAAGCTCAAAACCAGGAACACAATTTCATTTTCCTCTCAAAATTTGGACGGCCATTCAATTCTAAAACCAAAACTTATGTATTTTTTTATATTTCATTTTAACTTATATATTTAATAAGTTAACTAAACCCAAATGTTAACATTTAACATTAGTTTAGTTTACTTTTAATTAACCAAAGTTGAACATTAACCTTAGTTAACTTAGATTTTTAGTTATCCTAACCTTAGTTAATATTAACTTAGGTTAAATTAAATAATATTTAATCATTAAATAAAATATCTTAATTTAATAATAAAATATTAAATATCTAAATTTAACCTAACCCTTAGATTAATAATTAACCAAGGTTAAGTTAAATAAAATATTTTGATTATTTAATAATTAAATAATCAATTAAATAAAATTATTTTTATATCCTTACTAGGTTACCAAGTTAACCCTAAGTGGGTTTCACCTTAATCATATACTTTAATTAACTTAACTTAACTATAGTAAATTCGCTAGATTTTGTTATATTGAACTATTCAATACAGTACGCTATCTAAGTGCACAACGAATACACTTTATTTTCGAACTCCCTAGATCCACGTCTGATTCATCAAATGAAATTATTCCATAAGTCCGGGATCGATGCCCCATGCACACGTCACGGATATTACAAATCAACGCGTTAGACCATACATGTTGAGGTCATTACATATTCGTATAATCTTTCTATCATTATATCCTATATAGGCGAGGATATAGATCACAGTCAAATTCCCATAATCTTATCCGTGAACTTATCTGCAGATTCGTATCTCAATGAATAATATACGCAAACACATTTGCTATATTATTCAACCATGTGGGAAACTTTTTTTTTTGGGTTAATTGCTGATGGCTATAAGAATTTATAATATACAATCTCGAAGCATCGGAAATATAACCCACCTGTGTGAGCTGATGAATCTCGTATCTATGCACATCAGACTCCATGAGTATTGGACCATTCCCCAATGACACGTAGCAGTTAAACCATAAAACGGTATCTGACATACATGGAATCAAAGTATAATGAATCACCCATAAGTCCAGGTAGCGCTCAAGTCAAATGACTACGAATACTACTTAACTCGAGAGGACTTTCCTTTGACGGATTCATAGGATATCTATTAGGGTCCTTGTGAGTCTATTCAGTATCTAGTCGTGACTGAATACCTGCATGTCTATATGAGCCTTCACTAAGTTCACGGTCAACTAAGAACAATCATCTGTACCACACAGATATAGACATACACTGATCTATATAATAGTGATTCACCAATAGATCTGCATTTATGAACATAGATCAGGAACACATGATTTAAGAACATACTTACATAATAACATTTTCTAGCTTTTATTGCAACTCTTTGTAATTATGTCATTGCAAGTAGACTCTCAGGTCTTTGTCCTATTATAGATAAGGTTCTAACTCTTTAGATTCTCCTGACACTTATAACCTACTAATTCTTAGTAGTGTTAATTATTAGTATTTATAACTCTCAGCGTTGCTAACTTTTAGCCCTTGTCTAAACTCCTTTAAACCAGATTTGAACTCCTTCAGATTATACAATATCTATAGTGTTACAAGCTTTAGTACCATTAAATAAATGTTAGTAGCGATTTAATAAAATATACATTGTATAAATTTTACAAAATAAATATTCATACAAACAGGTATGACATGTAAGCATAAATCATAACAATCTATATGATAGAAAGTCTACATTCCGGTATGTATTCATTCTGAACGATGCTGTAGTAAGTTAAAAACAAATAGCAAACAGTCATCCACAATTGATTCCACAACAGAGTCGGAATATATTGTAGTCTCAAAAGCAGTATAGATACGTTAATTTGTCGCTGAACTTGGAAGTGTTCCAAGTTCAATAGATCTTATACCATTATTTTGCGATAACAATAAAGCATTTCACAAGCCAAAGAGCCTATAGCACACTAAAATTCTAAGCATGTGGAGCGAAAATACCACATCATTAGAGAAAACTTGGCTAGAGGATGAATAACATAGCATACCCACTTATTAAAGCTTTAACTCTAAAAATATTTGAAAGACGCATGGAGTTAATGGGCATTAGATACCATCGCAAATGACATTAAAGCAAGTGAGAGTTGTTAGAATTTGTGCTTACTTGACATCCTTTTAATGTATGAATATTTATTTCATATTTATACTATTATTATTTCATTAAATTGCTAATTATATTTTATATATGGTAAGATGTTTGTAATATTTTAAACATTGTATGATCTGAAGGAGTTTAAATCTGATCTAAAGAAGTTTAGTTCAGTGCTAAGAATTAGTAACGCTGAGAGTTATTAATGCTAAGAGTTAGCACTGATAAGAGTTAGCACTGATAAGAGTTAACAAGTTATAAAAGTTAGTAAAATCTAACGAGTTAGAGCCTTGTCTGAAATAGGACAAAGACCTGAGAATATATTAGTATTGACATAGTTGCAAATAGTTACAAATGGTGCTAAAAAAATATCATTATGCAAATATATTTTCAAATAATATGTTCCTGATCTATCTCACTGACGTGGGTCTGTCAGTGAAGACCTTATTATGTATAGATCATTATATGTCTATATATGGATGGTCTAGGCAGGTAGTCTTAGCAGACCATGAGTTTAATGAAAGCTCGTATAGAGATAAAGGTATTCAGTAAAGACTAGGTACTAAACAACCTCACAAGGACCTCCAATAGACATCCTCTAAAGCTGTTAATGGAGGGTCTTCTCAAGTTAAGTAGTATTCGTGATTCTTTGACCTGAGCACCACGATGGGCTTATAAATAATCCACCATAATTTGGTTCTACATATGTCAGAAACCTTTAATGGTCTGATCATTGGGTGTCACATGATATGGTCCGATGCTCATGGAGTCTGATATGCATAGATATGGAATCTATCAACTCATTTGGGTGAGTAATATATCATGATGCTTCAAGATTGTGTTTTAGAAAGTCTTATAGCCATAAGCAGTAGTACTAGGAAAAAGAGTTTTAGCCTAGGAATAAATATTACAAAAATATTTTTAGATATTATTTATTGAAATACAAATTTGGAGATAAATTTACGGTCAGGTATATGGAGATTTGACAGTATTGATCTATGTCTCTGCTAAGTCACTGCTTTGTAATATCAATAACATGTGTATGGAGCATTGATCACGGACATATGGATGAGCTCCATATGACAATCTAAGTGTGAACTTAGAGAGTCTCACAATATAAAATATACTCGTTGTGCACCGAGGTAGCGTATTGGATTAAACAGTTTGGTCCAAGAAATTTCAGCAAACTAAAATATGTTTCCTAGTTCCTCAGGTTGTGCACTTGTCTAAACTTAAATGTTAAGTGTATCACTTAATTAGTTGATAAGAGTTATTAACTAATAGGATGTTGACAAGTGGCACAATATTGTCTATGAATTATTTTTTTACCTTGAATCAACTTATTAACCTTGTTAATAAAATAAAATAAATTATTCAAATACTTTTGAACTTATTAAAATGAATATTATAAATAATATATTTTTTTAATTATTGTTGAAAATACATTGTGCATGCTGAGAACGTATACATTTTAATTACTTAATTTACATATCACTTGCATAAATAAATACAGTAAAATATAAATAAACATCCAATTATAGTAATGAGATATTAGGAAACTCACCTTTAAAGTGTGCTTTATGCAATTTTAATCTAAAACTTGGTGAATTCCTTCGTGCTAAAATAATAACTTTCTATTTCAATGAAATATAAATATTAAAAACAACTCTTACTTCTTTATTTCTTTTCTTTTGTCTCTCAGCCCTTAGTATAATATTTGCACACCATTCATTTTTATAATAAAATGAAGAATTTGGCCCTCTATTTATAACTTTTACTGCCACCATTCTCAACCAATCAAATAAGAATTGGTGGCTTTATAAATCTTAAGTGTGACAAATCAATGAGTTTGTGATATCATGCTTATGCCTTTGATTATTGTAAGGCCAAAAAATAGAGATTGAATGTGGAATAAATGAGAGGCAATTGATCCTAAAAAAAACTGTCAGCTCTTGCTTCCATTTACTAAGGAATAACAAATCAATTAAGTATTGCCATTATTTACTTCAAACAATTCACGTGGCCGAAAAGTCTTTATTGATTTTGGCATTTGTTTCATTTTGAATTAATATCGAGAAACAGCCGCCTCTTGAATATTTCAAATTCATTTAAAAAGGTCGGCATATCCTTAATACAAATTGGCCGTATGTTGCATCTCATGCTATAATTTAATAATAAAATAAACCATTAAAAATATGCCATTTCATTGTTTGCTTATCAATTTGTCTAAATTTAATTATTAACACTAATAATTAAATAGACCAAATAAATCATGATGCGTATTATACCCTTATAAATTAATGGCATAATATGTGACATCTAATAGAAAGGATAAAGTGGCAAAACCCACTTGTTGAGATTCTAGGCTTAACACTTAAATCTTATAATCTCCCTGAGAGATTTTAAAATTATTTTGATTTTTTAAAAATTTCTCATATTAAACTATTTAATTTTGTGCGCTACCCCAATGCACAATGAGTATACTTTATATAATGAGACTCTCTAAGTTCGCACTCATTTTATCTTAATGAACTCTTCTATAAGTCCATAAACAATAATCCATACACACATTATGAAAATAACAAAACAACATGTTGAACTATATAATCTGAGATTAATACATATTCATATATTCTCCATCTATCATTTATATCTTAGAAAAGTAGAGACATAAATCATCACCGTTAAGTTTCCCTATGCTTAACACTAGAATTTTATCTCTAGATTTGTATTTGTATAACAATATTTGCAAACACTTTTACTATATTATTTCTTACACAAGAAATATTTTTCTTGGGTGAATTACTTATGGTCATAAGATTTTTTAGAATACAATCTTAGAGCATCTAGATATACAACTCATTCATATGAGCCGGCAGATCCCATATTTATATATACCGAACTTCATGAGCATCGGATTATACCTAGTGACACCCAGCGGTCAGACCATGAAAGGTCTCTAATATGTGTGGAATCTAAGTATGGTGGATTACTCACAAGTCCACCATAGTGCTCAGGTCAAAAGATCACCAATACTACTCAACTCGAAAAGATCATCCAATGACAGCTTTATGAGATGTCTATTGAAGATCTTAATTAAGCCTATTCAGTATCCAGTCCTCACTGAATACCTCCATGTCTATACGAGCTTCCACTAAGCTCATGGTTTGCTAAGACTAACCATCTAGACTATTTAGATATAAACATACACCGATCTATATTAAATAAAGTTTCTACCGATAGACCCGCATACGTGAAAATAGATCAAGAACATAACATTTGAAAATATACTTACACAATGACATTTTATAGTACTATTTACAACCCTTTGTAACTATGTCATTACTAATATACCCTCAGGTTTTTATCCCATTTTAGACAAGGCTCTAACTCTTTAGATTTTGCTAACTCTTATAACCTTCTAATTCTTATAATCTGCTAACTCTTAGCAATTATAACTCTCAACGTAGCTAACTCTTACCATTAGTTTAATACTTTTTTGAATCAAATCTGAACTCCTTCATATCATATAATGTTTAAAATATTACAAGCATCTTACCATATATATATATATATAATATTAACGACTTTGTTCTAAATGCTTATTACATAAATATTAAATAATTAATATTCATATAATTTAAAATAGCATATAAGTACTAGTTCCAACAGTTGTTATTTTAATGATAAGTGAAGAAAGCACTTGTATTTTGTAATAAGTGTTATTTGCCATTACAACAAGTGCTTTGATTATTTATTAAGAAGTGGCCTTGTTATGTTTTCAACATTCGATGTAATGCATTCATCAAATACTTAATGGTGTATTATTTTGATTACTAAAAGTTCCCACCAAAACTTATTTTTGGTGTATTGGCCACTTAATGATATTTTAGTGGAGCATTTACATTTGATATGATTCTCGGACAAAAACCAAAATTGAAGTGTTCAATTTCATTTCGATTGTGTATGCATCATACGAAAAGGGAGAGGAAAAGAGTTGAGAGAGTTTTTCTAAGTGTTCTAAACAAGGTGTTATAAGGAGAACAAAATACAAATAATTTAATTCATCTTGTCTTCTCTTAAGAAACAAAACTTGAAAAAAAAAATGTTTAAGGGGTAAATACTTGCTACTGGAAACAATTTATAACTACTATTCTAGTTTCACAATCCCACCAATTTGTTGTGAACTACAATTGTATAAGAATTCACTTCAAGGTGCACTCTAGAATTGAAATCTTCACCGAAGTTCATCAAATGTTTGTTTCTATAATCTTAAGCTGTTAATGATTCAATTTACATGTGTATAGGTTGATTATATGCTTAATTCTACTATGAAACGTGTATATGATACATGTATTTAGGTTGTTCAACTTGTATACAATCACATGCATACACTCTAAAATATGTTAACAAGTTGCCTAATACACAATGCTTAGTTCCACTATCTAAAATGGTATAGTAGAAAGAAGAAACCGAATATTATTAGACATGGTATAGAATATGCTTAGCAGCTTCAATCTTACTAAATTCTTGTGGATTAAAGCTCTTAAAATAGCAGTGTATATATTAAACCAAGTTTCAATTAAGGTTGTCCTAAAGACACCATTTGAATTATAAAAAGGTTGGAAATCGAGTTTGTGACATATACGTTTTTAAGGATATGGTCTAAAGTAATAATTTACAACCCACAAGAGAATAAGCTAGACCCTAGACCATTAGTGGGTATTTTATTAGATATATTGAGAGGTTTAAAGGTTTAAAGGTTACATATTTTATTATCCATCTCACAACACTAGGATTGTGGAATCAAGAATTGTAAAATTTCTTGAGAATGAAATGATTAGTGGGAGTGATCAATCCAAAAACATAATTTCTTTTAGAAAGATCCTACAGATTCTCAACATTTCACTTCAAGTGGAAGATTGATTATTATTCAGTTGAACAACCAATCACTGAGATCCATAAGTTGCTGATGACCATTCGGTAGATTAGGTTGTTTAGGAATTACTAAATATGGTTAAACAACCAGTTGAAGAAAAAGCCTCTCAAGAGGATGTTGGCACAACATTAAGAAGATCTACTAGAGCAATGAGGTCAACAATTCCTATTGATTACATTGTGTATCTGCAAGAACCTGACCATAACATTAGAGCTGAATATGACCTTGAAACTTTTTCATAAGCCATGAGTTGTAATGAATCAAAATTGTGGTATGATGCCATGATAGATGAGATGAATTCTATGGCATTTAACAGAGTCTGAGATCTTATTCAGTTGCCTAATGGTATAAAAGTCATAGTATGTGAATGAGTCTTTAAGATAAAGAAAGGCTCATTAGGCAACATTGAGAGATATAAGGTAAGACTCGTTACTAAAAGATTCACTCAAAAAGAATGAATCGATTACACAAAGACCTTTTCTCTTGTATCTAAAAAGGATTCTCTTCGTGTAATTTTGGCATTAGTTGCACATTTTGATTTAGAATTGCATCAAATGGATGTGAAAACAGTTTTTCTCAATAGAGATCTAGAGGAGAAGCTTTACATGAAATAACCATAAGGATTCTCCTCTAGTGATGGTGAGCATTTGGTATATAAGCTTAAGAAATTTATATACGAATTAAAACAAGTCTCCTATCAATGATAATTAAAATTTCATAATGTCGTCTCTTCATTTATATTTGTAGAAAACATTATAGATCAATGTATATATTAAAAGGTCAATGGGAGTAAGATCTTTTTTTTTTATATATGTGGATGATATTTTGCTTGCAACCAATGATAAGGGTTTGTTGCATAAGGTGAAACAATTTCTCTCTGAAAATTTTGACATAAAGGATATGGGTGATACATCTTATGTCTTTGGTGGTAAGATCTATTGAGATATATTTCAAAGTATCCTAGGTCTATCTTAAAAAACCTATATTATTAAGGTTTTAAAGAGATTTCTTATGAAAAATTAATCACCAAATGTCTTGCTTTAGTCTTTGTTTGTGGTGATATAAGCCTCTCCCTACAACTCATAAATTAAGAATTTTCGCAAGAACAATGTGTACTCGACATAAATTATGAGTTATTGAAACCCCTTCACAAGAATCGTTTACAAGATTTTTAATTAATTAATATTATGCTCCCATTGTGAAGCATGACCAATTCAATTTGGACTAGTGCCCAAAAAATGACTTGAAATGAAAGGTTAGAAAAATATCAGAGTAATCCAAGAATAAACCATTGAAGAACTATAAAGAAAGTGATGAGGTACTTTTAAGGGATCATGGATCACATGTTTATGTATATATGTTTCATGTTTTGAGACTATCTTGTATGGTGTATAAATAAAGAGTTTCATATATAGGCTTAGGATTATGAATTCATCTTTAGGCCATTAAGGATATATTGTGATAATTCAACTGCAATTTTATAGCTAAAAACCATAAAAGTGGTAGTCAAAGTAAACACATCGACATTAAATATTTAGCTATAAAGAATGTGTTAAAAAAAACAGTGGTTATTGAACACGTTATCACTAAATTGATATTATCAATCCTTTGACTAAAGGCATGTCACTACAGAAATTAAAGGATCATATGGACAAAATAGGAATTGGTTCCTTTATACGATGTTTGTCGTAAAGACGAATGTAATTGAAATGAAACTCTATTTAAGTTGATATTTTTTTTTTCATATTGATACTTAATTGTGTATGCATTCATTAATTTTAGAAAAATCATTGTTGATTGGACCTAAAATAAACATAAAGTTTAATCATTAATTAGTGTTATTATGTATTGGCTAAATTTTAAGAAATATAATAAATTGTAATATATGAGAGATAATACTCGTTTTTAGAGAATCTATCACCATGATTCATTTATTTTAGTTCTTTAGTATGAGAATTGATGAAATTTTGATGTTATATAATATATGTATCAAGTGAGAGAATGTAATATTTTTCACATTATATCTATAGTCCATGGTGCTTATAACCTCCAACTGCCTAATAACTTTCAACTCCTTGATGGAAGGATTTGGTGGTTAATTAAATATATATATATATATATATAAGTTTTTTGTATCCTTAAGCTCTATAAATTTACAATCTCGTTTAGAGAATTAACATTATCATAAAGAGTTTGTGGAAGGCTTAAAAGAGCCAAATTACATAAATATTGCTATCTAAGAACAATTTCTTTATGTATTTATGTTGATTTTGCATAGAATATCATATTTAAGTTGCTTATAGGTGATTTTAAACACCTCTTTATTTACTGCTCTATTGGACAGAACCTTGACTACTATGCTGCACTCTCTCATTTCCTCACCCTCCCTCTTAAATTCTCCTGAAATTTTAACCACTTCCTCCTCTTCTTCAGAAATTTTTAAAGAGCTGCACAGCTTTATAAGTTTTTATGTGTCCATGATAAGTTGGTCGTATAATTATTGCTTTCACCTACTTGTGTTGGATGGAGTTATTAAGCTAAATTCCCTCTCCACTCTGGACGAGTGATATCCTTGACCACGAGAGACACAGGCTGCTTTCACATTTCTCCTTACAAGCTGCAGAGAGAATGGAAAGAAAACAGTCTATTTTATTTTGGGTCAAAAACTAATGCACCCTTCTTTCCGGGATTTGCACCCTTCTTTCCGGGTTGTTCAGAGTTTGTGGTTTGGGTCCTAACAACTTTGTCTTGAGCATTGGGCTCAATATTTTAGGTCAGCCTCAATCGGTCCCATTTGATAACGAAGCTATTCAACCCCACGATTTATGTCAAGTCCCCCATAAAAGTTTAAATTTGTAATCATTCCGAATTTTACTAAAATAGACAAATTGATAAACTTGTTCACCTTCACCTTTGAAATCTCATAGATAAATTATAAGACTCAAGTTTGACTGAACCAAGCATCTAAATTAAAAGCATAAATATAAATCGTCTCATGTTATTCAAAACTTTCAAATTCTATTTTAGATTTATATATCAACCGCAAGACATGATAAAAACATTAAAAAAAAAAAGAGTAATTTTGGTATACTAAAATATTTCTCTACGACAAGAGACAATTTTGATGAAGCTTTTATTTACAACAACACAAACAAAATGATCAACGTGCTGTCATAAATAAAATTTGTGATTACATTTTATTTTATTAAAGCACTCTTGAATTTTTCTTCTATTAATGATATAATTTTCAGTCAACTATACAATTGTTACACAATTCATTCCTTGTCATATATATTGTTTTGCATCAGTTTAAAATTTATATAAGGGCTCACTTTGTACTATATCATCACAATGAAACATATATAATTTTCTCATTTTTCTTACATTTTCCACTCATTTTATTTTATAAGAATTATTTCTCGTTAAACTTAAGGTCCTTAAAATTTTAATAATTTCAATACACTTAATTAATTCTAAAATTATCCTCACATTTATCTACAATTTTACATTTAAGTCATAAACAATTTGCATGTAATATTTAACTCCTTGACTCTTTATTCTATTGGATATATGATATTAGAGTAAGAAAAGACATGCGCTATAAACCTTTATCATTAAAAAAAAAACAATGATGCTAATCGAGATAAAAATAATTTAAAAAAAATAAAACTTTCAGAAATCACTTTGTGTGGAAGTAATCAAGAGAGAAGAAGATGATTATATTTTTGTCCTTTAAAAATTTTAATTAAAAAATGAAACTAATAGTAAAGTAAAATTGAGAATGAAGTTTAATTAGAGATAATTCTGGGTTTGAATTGCCCTCTCTTAAATCAATTACTACTTGTATAAATTTGTACTATCAATTTTAATGGTAATAAGATTTATCTTATGATATTATATGTCATATGAAATGAATGTGAAGGAGTTTCTTTGTTAACGCAAAAACATATATGAAGACTTTTTCAACCATATTAATTTTTTTATGCAAAAGAAAATATATTTATAAGAACAACTAAGTTGGAGGATGTAAATTATCTAATACAATTAACTGTAGATGATACGGGATTGCATCGGCCCATATTGACTCCTAAGATATAGTTAATGATAATGCATATTTTGCTAATTCATGTGCTAAACTATTAGCTTCTCTAGGAGTATAAAAAATTACATGAGAGGTAAATAAGCTTAAAAGCTCGCAAATAGCATGAGATAAGACACCAAACTCAGATATTGAGATGCTAGTTCAGTAAGAACTGCATCTACAACATTCTTGCAATCAAGCTGAAGCTCAATGTGATTGAGATTAAATTCTTTCGCAAACTGCAGCCCTCTCTTGGCAGCCAAAGACTTGTCAGGTTTCACTATAACAAAAGAGCAAACATGCTGCACCAAAGAGACAACCAAAACATCGGTAAGATTATGGACTACCACACCAGTATCTATAACTTTCTCTGCATCACAAGCAGCATCAGTATTGATCTTAAACAAACCACATGTTGGCGGTTGCCAGCAAACTGAATGCTGGACCTAAGGGGAGCTAAGAGTAATGTTGTTCGTCTAGAAAGTAGGAATTAGCCCACCCCACCACATCATCTGCAATAACAACGGCTGTATGTACAAATAAATTTCTCCTAAACCAAATATGCCACAAAATGACAGCCCATAACTCTAATTCCCTAGCACTGAGGCGTTGATAATAGGCTATCGCAAATTCTGAAAAAGAAACCAAGCTTCCACAAGGCATAAACTACAAAAAAGAATAAAGAGGCCGAATTTGTTTCAAGGATTTACAAAACTATATCGCCTGTGCAGTAATCTCCTGGCATAATGAGCATTAAAGGGCAGGCATCCACAACTGGTACCCCATGTCTCAACAAATTTGCAAAGGTTGGCAACCAATCGTGAGATGCCTTCCAAAGAAAATTCTTCACTTTGGTTGGGATGTGGAGGCGCCAAAAAGATTTGCACTAGCCATGCATACCGGAATCTTGAGAATAAGAAGCTGCAGAATGAAGCATAAAAGCTAGCCAATAGGCGCTTTTCACAGTAAACTGTCCCCATTTATCAAAATGCCAAATTAACTTATCAGCCCACCTTCAACCACTGACGGTATACTCAACATATCTTTTGCATCTCGTTGATCAAAAGATTGGTCAGCCACAATAGACGTCTTAGGTAGCAAATGCGAGAAAAGAGGCTTAAGCGAATAAGGCTGAGAAAGCCATCGATCATAGTAAACTGACATCCTAGAAGACCGACTGACCCTCCATCTTGATCCAAGTTCGATGATCTTTCGCCCCCCCTAACAAGTTTCACCAAAGAAAATAATTGATGATTTCAACTTAGCCTGTATAAAATAACCATCGGGATAATAATAACTTCAAAGATATAGAGCTGCCAAAGAAGATGGATTCTGAATTAACCGCCAACCCTGCTTTATTAGTAAAGACTGATTAAACAGAGGAAGGTTCCTAAACTCCAATCCTACATCTTTTTTATGTTTACAAAACTTATCCCACTGACACTAATATAATTTTTGTTAACAATCCGATCCCCATCAAAACCAAGTGCTAAGTCAATGAAGATCTGAGATCAAAGTTTTAGGAAGTTGAAGTAAATTCATGAAGTAGGGATAAATTGAATGACAGCCATTACTAACATTTCACGTCCCCCTATTGATCTTGTTTCGTTTGGGAGCGAATCCCAACTATTTCGGTCGAATCAGTGTGGTCTTTTTTATGCTCAGCTTTGGCACTTTACTTCCAGATCTACTCTATCTATGTCTCTGTGTGACTAGGCAAAGACATCTTGGGTCTTTTGGAGTAGATTAATCATTGTTGCCTTCTCTGCTTCGTTCATATTAGTGCCAAGCAACACCTTTCTATTAGGGTCCAAAGAATCTATGACTACTTAGTTTTTTCGATACTAGGCGCAGTGTATTCTTTCTCCTACAGAAGTTCTTAGCCACTAATCCTATATTATTAATCTAACTATGGTTTCACCTTTGAAGGGGTGGAAGTTGTTCCCTGATTTGTACTTTTGTGTCATCTGCGCTCTTGGAAGTTCGGTTGTTTCCTTGTTTCCTTATACTTCTCGAATGCTTCCTTTTGCTCTTTGGTTAATCTAAGTGAGTTGTCATAATACTATCTCGTTTGGACTTACTCGCCTTTGATATCTATTATCCCTCTTCTAGTAGCCAAGACACATCTAACCCTTTGATGTAGGATAAAGGGGACAACTTTCATATAATAGATCTAAAAGCGTCCCGTTACGGCGTTGTAAGTCGTGGATGCTTTGACTACTAAGTAATCTACTTTCAGCTACATCTCAGCCGCTATGACAGGTAAGGTAATCATCCCTTTAACTTATAATTTACCTCCTCTGAAGGCAATAATTTATATTTTGCATCTTTTGAGGTTTTTCTCTTTCAACTTTAGTCCTTAGAATGCTTCCCAAGATAAAATATCTGCATTGGTTCCCTCATCAACCAAGACTCTCTGCATTGCAGTTTTGTTTATGTTCAAGCTAATGACTAGGGGATCTAAGTGAGACATCATCAAGCCGACCAAGTCTTTCCGAGAGAATATGATATCTCTTAGTTCTTGAGTGATTGACATGGTTGTAGAAGTTTTCTCAATTCAGAATAGCGACCTTTACCTTTCGTCCTTCCCTTCTCTTTTCAGGTGGTTTGTCATGAAGCATTGGCATATAGAATAGGTTTATTGTCATTCTTGCAGACAATGCTTCCATAGAATCTTCGGCCATTGTATAATTGATTTGTAGTCCTTTTAATGTTGAGCTACCTTAAACTTCTGTAATTGACTAGTTTGTATGTGTCTTATTGATAAGTTATTTGTTTACTTCATCTTTCTGATGCTTCCTTCCTCTATGTAACTAAAGTTGAATAGGGAGTCATGGATTACGTTTAGTATAAGTAGGACTTCCTCTTCCTCATTATCTTGACTTTTTGTTTTAGCGAGTTTGGATTCTTTCTCTAGTTTCATGGTTTGCTTAAAGCTTGTTTCTAGTCTATTCTACTAAGTGTTTGTTCTTTATGAGGTAATGAATCTAGCCTTTCAGAGCTCGACAACCTCTAATATTGTGTCCATATTCGTTGTGGAAGGGATAATGCTTAAGTTAATCTCTATATTCATCTAGTGTCAGAATAAACTCAAGCTTCATTAAATTTTTATAATCTTTGAGTTTTGCCTATATTTTCCCTATGAACATGTTTATTGGGATTAAGGGTTCAAATATTCATTTTGTTTGCTTATTATCTCTATCGCCTTCTTAAGCAAAACACCTTTTTTTCTTAGTTGTCTCTTTTAGGAGGTTGCTTCCTGAATCCTTTTGTCAAGGATGAACTTCCTTTTTTTATGTTATGATCACGAAAGACTTTTTTCATTGTCGTTTCTTCTTTTTTTTAGATATATTGTTCTTACTTTTGATCAATCAATTCAAAAGAAGTAAAATTATTTTGAACAAGATACTAATAGTAAATGTGGATGTCTTGACTACTTTTCGATAAGCTTGGGTAGCTATTTTGGTGTCACAACTCCCAAGTTTGCCAAGTTCCTGATTGTATCAATTAAGAAAGATTCTGATCGATTCGTTATCTCCTTGTTTCATGAAGAACATGTCTGATACTGTATTCTTCTAGTTTCAGATGTACTATACGATGAATTGGGTCATTAATTCATCGAATAAGGATATCAATTTCTCATTTAATCCTCAAAATCACGTTTGGATTGGACTTGTCAAACTAAAGGAGAATGTAATATGCTTTAAAGGTCTGTCACACATATGTATGTTGGTATGGTAAATAATTTTTTTTTTTGTTTAATATAATAATTGCAGTAGAAGTCAGATCGTCTTGTTCATAATTACATATATAGGGATAGAAGATTACCTCAATTCTTCATTATGGTAGATCTTGAATTGATTGGCTGCAATCTCTTCTACTATACTCAATCTTCAAACTCAACACATATGGGCGCATAAATCTTTCTTAATCTCTAAACCATCAGTACTCAAATCTTAGAGAATTGTATTAATTAAATTCTTTTCCTAGGTAAGAATACGTAAAAGAATTTTTCTCTGTATGGTTATGGTCATTTTTTTCGTATTACATACCTCCCATATATATAAAAATCTCTATTGGGTATTTAAAATTTGATGAAGATTAAAAAATTAGAGTTTGATTAGGATTTGAGCTAGTAGAGGGACTGCAAGACCCATGGGCTTCCTAACTCCAACTTAAAATGCTTAATCCTTATTATCTCATAATACACTAATTCTTCTAAGTTAACCCTAGACTATTCCACTAAAAGCCAAGAGCTATACTCTAGTAACCCATGTTATAAAGTAAAAGCTCATTTAATTAAAACTCTTTTTAATTAAATTGGGCTTGCTCATTAGACCAATAATAACCACTTAATTGACCCTCTAATTAATATCTATTATTAAAGCTAAGCCTTAAAAAAATGTCTTGCCTCTTTAATTATTTAGTTGTCCATAAGTCATTGAATGCTTTAATGATCATTTTTAATATATTTATATTTGTAAATAAATTTACAAATAAATATTATTATTCAATAAATAATTTATTGAATAAACTATGGCCACAGATTTTAATAATCAAGTACTGCAAACATCTTAGGTGGACATTAATTATTAGATTCCATCTTGCAAATATATGTTCCTACGACCTATAAAATTATATTTCCAAGCTATTGAGGTTTTGAACGTTTATATGGATCTCACTCCGTGATAACTCAAAAGATATAACGCATGAATATAAGTTCATTACCTGCTCAAAATTAAGATCAATCAAGCTTATTAAAGCTTTTGTGAATTAAGATCTACGACATTTAGTTAACCAGATCAAAATTCACAGTAGTCATGCTCAATGTATCATATACATTAGTTTCTCTACTCAAAGTCTCTACTTCGATGATCAAGATAAATCATCCACTATAAGAAGCAGAAAAACTATAACCTTACATAATAAAATGCCTTTTTCATTAATTGTTGTGAACATGATTTAATTTATAAAGAACTTGTGATCTATACCCTCTGTATTAGTATCATATACCTAATACATATATCACATACTTTATAAATATGGGCTCATCAATGTATGCTCAATTATATGTATGAATAAACTTTATTAATCTAATAAAATGTTATTACACATGCTCTAAGGGCATAAAATAATATAAAATGTCTAACAATCTCCCACTTGTCCTAAAGTATGTCGGGCATCTGTCGAACTCCTATATCATATATATGAGTTTCAAAACACTTTGCTGGCAATGATTTGGTGAATGGATCCGCTAGATTTTCAGCTGATGTAATCTTGGATACCATAACTTCACCCTTTTGCACTAGCTCCCATACTAAATGGTATTTTCTCTCAATGTGTTTTCCTTTCTTATGGTATCTCGGTTCTTTGGATTGTGCTACAGCTCCGCTATTATCACAATAAATAACAATTAGCATCTTAGCACTAGGTACCACTTCAAGTTTCATAAGGAACTTGCGGAGCCATACAGGCTCTTTTGCAGCTTCTAACGCAGCTATATATTCAGCTTCCATGGTAGAGTCTGCAATGTATGATTGCTTTACACTCCTTCAACTAATAGCCCCTCCACCTAAAGTAAACACATATCCTGAGGTAGATCTCCGGGCATCCTTTTCTAATTGAAAATTTAAATATGTATACCCAATAGGTATAAGATCCTCACTGGAATACACGAGCATATAATCTTTCATTCTCCGAAGGTACTTGAATATATACTTTACTGCAATCCATTGTTCTGGTTCTGGATTAGATTGATATCTACTAACCATACCGACTGCATAATAAATATCTGATCTAGTACATAGCATTGCATACATAAGACTCCCTACTGCTGATGCATAAGGAATTCCTCTCATGTGATCTATCTCTTCAAGAGTTTTAGGACACTGATTATTGGATAAATCAATTCCATGTCTAAAAGGAAGTGATCCCTTTTTGGATTCATATATAGCAAACCTAACCAGAATTTTGTCTATATATGCAGCTTGAAATAAAGTTAACATCCTATTTTTACGATCTCGCAAAAGATTAATTCCAAGAATGTAACTAGCTTCACCTAAGTCCTTCTTATCAAATTGGTTAGATAACCAAATTTTAACTAATGATAATACTCCTACATCATTTTTAATTAGTAGTATATCATCTACATACAGGACTAAAAAAACCACCAACTACCTATCTATCTTCTTATAAACACAACGTTCATCAAGATTTTAATCAAAACTAAATGATTTGATTACTCAATCAAATCTGATGTTTCATGATCTAGATGTTTGTTTAAGCTCATAGATAGATTTGTGTAGTTTATAAACTATGTGCTCTTAGCCTATAGCTATAAATCCATCAATTATGTCATATAGATATTTTCTTTAAGATTTTCATTAAAAAAGGCAGTCTTGACATCCATTTTCTAAATCTCATAATCAAGATTTGCTACAATGGATAAGAAAATTCTAATAGACTTAAGCATGGCTACCGGCAAAAAGGTCTCCTTATAATCGATACCTTCTTTTTGAGTGTACCCTTTAGTGACAAGTCTAGCTTTGAAGGTTTTCACCTTCTCATCTACCTCTCTCTTTCTCTTGTAGACCCATTTACACCCTATAGGTTTTATCCCTTCAAGTTTCTCTACAAGTTCCCAGACTTTATTAGAATACATGGAATTCATTTCTGATTTCATAGCTTTATGCCAATGGTTTGCATCTTTATCAATCATTGCTTCATCATAACTAATGGGATCTAGTTCATACTCATTAGAGACTGCCTGAAGTGACTCTCCAATTAACATGTACCTAGTTGAACGTCTAATACTTCTCCCACTATAACGAAGTACCGGTGGTTGTTGTTCTGTAACTAGCTCTGGTTGGTTATTATGATTTGGATTGAAAATTAACTCATTGATTCTATCAAGCACAATATTAGAGTTCCTATATAACTCATCAAGAATTATCTTACTCCTAGGCTTTAAGTCTTTCATATAGTCTTGTTTAAGAAAGATTGCATTAGTGCTAACTAATACTTTCTTATCTTGAGAACTATAGAAAATACTTCTTCTTGTTCCTTTAGGATAGCCAACAAACAGACAAACTTCTGACTTAGATTCTAACTTATCTGTCTTCCCTTTTAGTACATGTACTGGACAACCCCATATATGTATATGATGTAAACTTGGTTTACGTCTTATCGACATTTTCAGAGGTGTTTTAAGGACTGAATTAGATGGAATTAAGTTAAGAAGATACATGATTGTTTCTAAGGCATAACCCTAGAACGAGATGGGTAAAGTTAAATAACTCATCATTGACCTCACTATTTCAAGAAGAGTTCTATTTCTCATTTCTGCTACACCATTTTGCTGGGGTGACCTTGGTGCAGGGATAATATCCCATTGTCTAACAAATAGGTCCTGAACTCACTATAGAGGTATTCACCACCTCGATCAGATCGAAGTGCCTTTATGTATTTTTCTAATTGCCTTTCCACTTCTGCCTGAAACTTTTTGAATTTATCAAACACCTCAGACTTGTAACGCATTAGGTATACATAACCGAATCTAGAATAATCATCAATGAAAGTAATGAAATATTCATAACTTCCCCTAGCTTGTGTGCTCATGGGCCTACACACGTCAGAGTGCACTAATTTTAACGTTTCAATAGCTCTATTACCTTTAGCATTAAAAGGTTTTCTGGTCATTTTACCTTCTATACAAGATTCGCAGACTGATAATGGTTCAATATCTAATAAACTCAAATGTCTATCTTTGGCCAGTCTTTGGATCCTATCTTGTCTAATATGATCAAGACGTAGATACCATAGATACGTTTGATTAGTGGGAGTCACTTTAACCCTCTTATGGTGATTAGATTCATTATTCAATTCTGTGTCATGCAGTGAGTTAATTTTAGGATATATGTTGTATAGATTGTTAACTAGTGTACTGGAACATATAAACGACTTATTTCTTTTGATCACCACAGTTGAGTAAAAAATAACATAATAACCAAATTTATTCAAATAACTAACTGAAATCAAATTACGTTTGAGTTCCGGTACTAACAAACAATCATCTAATACTAATGTCCTAAAATCATCAAAATAAAGTTGAACAACTCTCACTGCTTTGGCTGCAACAGTTGTGCCATTTCCTAGCCTTAGACTGATCTCCTCTTCATTGAGTTGTCTGGTTTCCTGGAACCCTTGCAATAAATTACAAATATGATTAGTGACTTCAGAATCTACTATTCAAGAATCAGTAGAATCAACCACTAAGTATGTCTCAATGAAAAGAATTTTACCAGAAGGTGAAACTGTCCTTTTAGTTTTTGAAAACTTAACTAGATGACAGTTTCTCTTCCAATGCCCTTTAATGCCACATTAAAAATAATTTTTTTTTGCCTTACTACCTTTTTATGAATTTGCACAAACTCTGAATTAGATGCTTCCTTTGGCTTATTCTTCTTCTTCTTCTTACTATTATTTCCTCTAGGATTAAGACTAAAAGATGAAGATGGACCCTTAGTTAATTGACTATTGTAAGCATCTATTTCATCTTGGAGTGCATTTTCATTACGTATTTGAGTGCATTTATTAGTCAGGACATATTTATGTTTTTCAACTGTGAGTTCAATATCTAAGTTCATTTCCCAATTCACATAATTATTTTCGGTTAACTTGTTTTGGTTTAGGACGGATGCTAGTGGGCTGAATAAAGACATGATTCTGAAAAATAAATTCATACATGAGCATACATTATCTGAAAGCATGTGTTACTTTTGCATGAATACATGAAATGCATTTATGTAGAACTCTTTAACTACATTATACATCAGTAATCTAATTTTCATTCAGAATACGCCTCTATAGAGTGGTCGTATCTGTCATAAATCAGACCAGTACCATACTAATTTATTATTATTATCTAGATATCTCATATCAAATAATAATAAACTAACGATTCTTTGGGCCTTAGATTTAATTGACAAGAACTCCGTAGGGGAGGATATCAATCAACCTAAGTTGAGTGTATAACTATTATTTCAATCCCTTATATTTCTCAATTAAAAAAGCCACTATAGGGTAGTCAGTTTCGCATAAGTCCTATATTGAATCTTATCCTTTAGGGAAGTCCTATCTAGTAACCAGCTCTGATTAATACCCTCCATAGGAAGCTCACAAGATTTGAGGTAAGGCATTAATCTACCTTACTATAGGATCAATAATGGAGGCCATGAGCTTTATGCCTAAAGCCCTCTCTTACTCAATATTTTAATTCTTAGAGTTTTTAATTAATTTATAAAATGATGTTTTACTCATTAATATCGAATTTTATTTTCATAAAATAATTAATAAGCCACGTCAAATAATAAATTAATATAATATTAAAAATATGACAATAATCTTATCTTAATCTCATTAGAATATTAATGTCATACAATATGATATATTTTATGTATGAACATGTGAATGTGGCACCCTTAATCTATATGACATATTCATCTAATCAATTAACTAGATAAATAAATAACCTATAATTCATGGCTTTTCCTAAGAAGAAAACATTAAAAACTAAACTTAAAATTTTCAAAGTCTTCCTTAAAGTCAATTTGGGCTCTTTCATAATGTGACCTCCTCTTACTTATCTTTTTTTGTGGGCTTGAATTTTGGGCCTTTTAATTTTCTTTGGTCCACTTATTTTAAAATATATTTGGCATATTTGAGACTTAAAATTTCTTTAGGCCTTCTTAAAAAAATTTTTAAAATAATATTTTTAGACCCAAAAATTTTAATAAAATAGCCCAAATAAAATTTTATAAAATTGAACCAAGATTAAAAGGATTTTGGGCTAACTTTGCATTTGCAAATATCCAAAATTAGTCCAAAAATAAATTTTGGTCAAACTTGGGGACCTATTAACAAATATCTCAAAGTTCTCTAGTCAAACTATGATTATCCAAGTCCTTGAGGGGGCTGAGTGAAATAAAAATTATGTTAGAGCCTATTTACATAATTGACAAACTTTTAAGGATCTATTTATACAGAATACAAACTTCTTGATTAAAACTAAAATTATTTATAATAAGGATAGGCCTATGTAAGAATTTTCAAATAAACCCTATTCATCTCATCTGACTGTGCGTCGCTCCTACTGTTTCTCCTTATCTTTTTTTTTTTACGTTTTTCTTCTCCTTTTTTTTTTCTTCCCTTTTTTTTAATTACAACAAAGTAATAAAAAAAATTCTTTAGATTACAAATCAAAAAAAAAACTTTAAGCTATTTATTTAACTTACAAAAAAAAATCTAAAGAATTATTAAGAATTAACCTAACCATGAATTATTATGAGCACAACTATTCATCACATAATTAATAAAAATAACAAATATAAATTAAATATGCAATTTGTGCCATAATAAACAATTGTTACCACACATAAAAATAAATTATACATGTAATATGAAATAAGGCGGCTCTGACACATGTGTATGTTGGTATAGTAAATAAATTTTTTTATGTTTAATATAATAAACACAGCGGAAGTCAGATCGTCTTGTTCATAATTACATATATAGGGATAGAAGATTACCTTAATTTCTCGCTATGACAAATTTTGAATTGACTGACTGCATTCTTCTCTACTATCCTCAATCTTCAAACTCAACAAATATGGGGCGCATGGATCTTTCTTAACCTCTAAAACCACCAGTACCCAAATTTGAGAGTATTGTATTAATTAAATTCTTTTTCTACGTAAGAATACGTAAAAGAATTTTTCTCGGTTGTGGTCATTTTTTCTTATTACATACCTCTCATATATATAGGGGTCTCCCTTGGGTATTTAGAATTTGATGAGGATTAAAAATTTAGAATTTGATTAGGATTTGAGCAAGTAGATGGACTGCAAGACCCATGGGCTTCTTAGCTCTAATTTAAAAGACCTAATCCTTATTATCTCATAATACACCAATTCTTCTAAGTTAACCTCAGACTATTCCACTAAAAGTCAAGGGCTGTACTCTAGTAACTCATGTTATAAAGTAAAAGCTCATTTAATTAAAACTCTTTTTAATTAAATTTGGCTTGGTCTTCAGACCAATAATAACTACTTAGTTGACCCTCTAATTAATGTCCATAATTAAAACTAGGCCTTAAAAAAATATCTTGCCTCTTTAATTACTTAGTTGCCACTAAGTCATTGAATGCTTAATGATCACTTTTAATACATCCATATTTGTAAATAAATTTACAAATAAATATTATTATTCAATAAATAATTTATTGAATAAACTGTGGCCACATATTTTAATGATCAAGTACTGCAAACATCTTAGGTGGACATTAATTATTAGATTCCATTTTACAAATATATGTTCCTATGACCTATAAAATTATATCTCCAAGCTATTGAGGTTTTGAACGTTTATATGAATCTCACTCCGTGATAACTCAAAAGATACAGTGCATGAATATAAATTCATTACCTGCTCAAAAGTAAGATCAATCAAGCTTATTAAAGCTTTTGTGAATTAAGATCCACGACATTTAGTTAACCAGATCAAAATTCACAGTAGTCATGTTCAATGTATTATATACATTAGTTTCTCTACTCAAAGTCTCTACTTCGATGATCAAGATAAATCATCCACTATATGAACGTTAGATATGTTTAACTTGTGTGGCTTTTCTACCATTCTTATAATATTCGTAAATAGGTGTTGGTTTGCTTTCTTCATAAAAGGTAATTGTGTCCTTAATAATCTCGGGCTTCGTCATCTTAACATATAATTCTTATACTTCCTTCAGGATGGAAGCCTTAATATCGTCTATTTCAATTTTTCTGGTTATTTCGAAGTTTGATCCCTTCTCCCCTCTTGGGATGTATCTTTATCTGCAATTTTCTTTGGTGTCTTTACATCTTAAGTGTGTTTCGATCCATTATATCATGGTGGGTCATCTTCGAGATCATCATTAGGTTATTTATATTCTTTTATTGCCATTAGTATGTCTTTTAGCTGTCAATTCTCGTTTCGAGTCTCTTTAAGCTATTTAATGATTTTGGATAGGATATATATCATGCTGCAAGAAGCTCGCTTCTCAAAGCGATTGATTATGTGTTGCTTGGTCCTCCATTCTCCTAGTCATTTAAAGGCTCCGAGTTACGAGGATTCTTGTGCATTGTTATATAATTTTCAAGTATTTTTTATGCTAAAAAGCTTTGTTTTTCGTTCAAATTTTTTCTCACAAACGATGTCACTAAAGTTTTTATATATGAAACCTCGAGATAATTACCTACTTGCTCTTACTTACTACTCAAAAGTGCAGAATGCACTATCCTTTTATAAGAAAAATTATTCTAAAACATAAAATCAATGTTTATTCAAAAAAGATGGTGCTCTATGTATGGAGAGTGTTACAGACAAAGTAGGAGAGTCATGCTGAGTATTAATGCAGTATGTTATGAGTTAAATTGAATAAAACTCAATGCGCTCAATCAAATTTAATGAATGATCAAATAAAAATCATATTTATTTATAATGCATAGGCCTTACTTCGTAATTTTATCCTACTAAAAGTTAAAAATAATAATTATGATAAAAATAAAAATTATAATTTAATTTGTATCTAATTTTTTATGAAGTCTCTTACTCGTTTATAAAATTTACGAGTTATAAAGTCGAATTACTTAAAAAAATTTATACTAAATCTGAATATCTAGACCTTTAAATTACACATACCTTAATTCTAGATTCAATTCACTTCTTTAATAATAAATTTTGGCCGCCTCTTTAAAAAATGAGAAAAAAAAATTAAAACGGGTGCAGATTGATTGAGCCATTAAGTAATAAGCTAACATTAGTCTTTAGACATCCATTTAAGTCGACGACAATACATTCTAGATCATTCATTTAGACCGACCTACACTTTAAATTACCTATTTAGGCCAACTTCACCTTAGCTCTTTATTTTATCCTTTTAACAAAATCCGCTCACCCAACATTTAATTTGATTTTTTTAGAAAACTTTTTTTAACTTTGAATTCAATTTTTGTTTAAATTACATTTTGTAAGAACATTTTTCTCATTAGCATATATATATATATATATTAAGGTCTGTGTGATTTAAAGGTTTAAAATATTTATTTTTACTAAAAGAATTTCTTTCATATCAATTTTTACTCTTTTTTAATATTTTTTTTAAATAAAATAATATTATTATCACATAGCCCACAAGGTTTTGAATGTAACAGTATAATAATAAGTCAAACTCTTATTATGTTATTGTTGAAAGAGATTTTTTTAAATAATTTTAAAAATAAAAGTATAAAACTGTTATTTAAATTAAATTTTAGAATTTAAATATCTCATTATTATTAATATTATTTTTTTAGAGGATTATTATTAATATTATTATGCAGTGCAAAACTCCGTCTATTGAATTTTGTTTCTATTGTTTACCCCGCTGAAGGAGCACGGGATCTAACAGCGAAACCTACCAATTTATTCAGTGTTAATTATCCGCCCCAAATAATGCCCAACGCCGCAACTCTGCTCGTTTGCAACATCGTCACCTTAGCGGCACACCGGCCACAGCATAGAGCTAAGAAGCTGAAGCCCGACATAAAACAAAGCAAGAGCAGCAGCAGTGTCGGGTTTGGCATCGAGAAGAAGGAGCCACTGTGGCGGTGCGTTGAAGGTTGCGGTGCTTGCTGCAAGCTTGACAAGGGTCCAGCTTTCGCCACTCCTGAAGAGATTTTTTATAACCCTGAAGATATTGAGGTTGTTTTTTTTGTTTTTTGCTTTTAGGCCCCTGCACTCCTTGAAAATTACATTTATTTATTTTTATTGTTTTTAGATTTTAAATTAGGAATTGTAGTCTTTCTTTCTTTGCTTTTGATTTTTGTGAAATGCAGCATTACAGAAGCTTGATAGGTCCTGACGGGTGGTGCATAAATTATGAGAAAAGCACGCGAAAGTGCTCCATTTACCCTGGTTAGCATTGTCATTTTGTTATGATAGACGGATATTTTAAAAGCTTCTGTCAAATTTTGACAATGTATGGACCTTATTTCAATTCAGATCGTCCATATTTTTGTCGAGTAGAACCAGATGTTTTCCAGTCACTGTATGGAATTAACAAGAAGAAGTTTAACAAAGAAGCATGCAGGTAGGTTAATTAATCTTGTTATTTTAAGAATAATTATCCATTGTGAAACTAAGTTTTGTCTAGCCTGAATAAGAACAATCTTAGATTGCCATTTTCTCTATGTTCTAGTTTGGCTTAGACTTGTCTTGCTTGCAGTTGCTGCAGGGACACCATCAAGGCTATCTATGGTTCTCATTCAGAGGAGTTAGATAACTTCAATCACTCAATACTTGCTTCTGATTCCAGCTGATTTCAGTTCTTTATAGCTGCTCGGGAGGTTTTAGTGGGGAATTCGAGTTTCACTCAAAAAGGGTAAAAGAGATTTGCACTGTATGCAACAGGCTCATTGCCCATGCTTAGCAGATGATCATAGTCTTATGCTAATGTACACAGAGATTGTATTGATACCTTGCTTCAACAATATTTTAGCAGCTCTGACCTTATTAGCATGCAACAGGTCTATCTGAAATCACAGTCCGTGTGATTTATAGAAGAAATCCAGATTCTATGGGAATTGTAGAAGGTGATCTCCCCCATCAAAATTTTGGCTACTCTTCCGCAATTTTGTATTAGCAGGGAAAACATCCTGAAAATATCGGTGTGAAATTTGATTGCCCATGCTTAGTAGATGACTATGTACCAAAATGAGGTTGATTTGGTATATATTTTTCTTCAATATGAAGTCCTCTTGCATTTAATTTTCACTTTTGTATGACCCACTTAGAACTCGGTGTCAGCTTCTAACTAATCTTAATCCGGGTTTAAACAGATGGATCATCTGGTCAAAGCTTGTAGAGAGTGATTGTAGCTAGCGTGAGAAAGGCATATATAGTTACTAGCCCAAACTAAAATATTAGAATTAGATTCTGTTAAAACCGTTATTCAATATCAAGTACGGAAGTATTAGCCTTACTTGTGCTTAATACAAGATTCAATCTTTTACATTTCATACTTGGACCCTGATTTCTCTCCTTGAAATCTCTCTCCCAAACTCTAGCCACTGCCACACTACTCCTTGCTCCTTGCAGCTTTCTTTACAATCATTCCCACCATTGAATCTCTATGCTCAGACACAATGGCCGCTACTCTTTCATCAAGTGGCTTCATCCTCTTCCCTCAGGCCGTTCATGCGTATGACCTCATCTGCAATGCCACCACACGCCTCAGACAGCAGCCTCATTAACTACTCCCTGGATGCTGACACCAACCGTGGCCACATATCAGAGACAGGAGCCTTCTTATCAGTCTTCACTCAACATTCCTTCCCACACTAGCTTCCCCACTCTTCACAACACCAACCTCATTGTTAGCACTGATGGCCAAAGGGTTTCTTTCAATGATTTTCTTCTTGTCGTGTCCAATATTTAAATTCATGGGTTTTGTGCTGTCCATGGTATTGATGAGCCACTAACTCCAATCCCATCAACGACATCATCATCTATGGGCGATCAAAATTTTGCTAAACAAAGAATAGGTAATTAGCCCTCTCCGATGTCTACAAGGCGCCAAGCAAGAGGGGCTTTGAAGGAGTATGTTCAATTTATTCGAAGAACACACAATCCGATCGTGGTTGCGCTCCTCCGATTGACAGATTCCTGGAAAAAAAAGAACTCCTTGAGGCGGAGGATTGTACCTGAAAATGGAAGCTCCGCTCCCCTCCTCACACTATTCTATTTTGAATTAGGGGCTTGCCTCTTTCTCTCTCTACGGCGTGTGTCTAATTGAAGAGAATGAAGAACCTGACAGCCCTAGGAAACTATGCGGTCTCTTGGTTTATTTTTTCTTCAAAGAAAAAAAAAAGTGGGTGGACTTCTATTATTGTTATTGCCTTGGTCTGCTATTAGTGCTTGCTGAATCATTCTTGATCTAAGCAGTCTGTTTGGAATTTGTATGCTGTGTGTATTTTAGTGTTTGAGATTTAGGTATGTTCAAGATCATGGTTCTGAAATTGTATGCTTTACAATTCCGTATCATCAGAGAATAATACGAGTTTCCCGAATCACAATCCAGTTATTACTGTAAGTTTATATATTAATAATAAGCTTGGTCTTTGTAGGACTGGTTGGGTAAAACCAAGAAAGTAGGATTTCCTGTAAAGACTAAAATCCTTCGTTAATCTCACTAGGTAATCAATGTTTGCAAAGCCTCGGTGCCAACTGGAAACTGAAATTGATATTGACTTACAGCTGATAGAACAATGCCATTTTGGAATCACGCTTGCACATTTTCCTGTTTGTCTTGCCATGCATTATTTGGTTGGTAATGCTAAAATCCACAAGTGGGTAATAACATAATTCCTATCAGGCATGAGTTCAAGTTTCAGCTTCTTGTGGGTTAATGTATACTCCATAAATTATCAAGATCCTTAGCTTTTCCTTGGTTTCAAGGCTACTCTCCTTCAAGGAGGAACCTACAGAAATAGGATGATCCCATAAACACTGAATTAACTTTGTGTCCGGTGAATTTTCATTTTCCTATGGAAATGCAATTGAACCATTCAAGGAAATGATTTCGGGGCCTCCCCCGGAAAAGATTGAGAGCTAAAGAATAGACACCTTTCCAGAAAGAGGATGCGGTTACTTCGTTTTAGTGAATGAAAAAAAAATTGCATGGCCCCTGAAAAATTTAGAGCTAAAGACAAGACACCTTTCCAGAAAGAGGATGCGGTTACTTTGTTTTAGTGAATGAAAAGAAATTGCATCCGATTCCTTGGCAGCCGACACTCTTAAAGATTTCCAACTTTCTACCGCTTTCAATCCAAAAAGAGAAAGGAGATTCGACCAAGAAGGGTTTTGGGGAAGGTGTTACATCATATTTGGGAAAATTCAGAGATTTTGGATGAAAAACTCTGTACACTCACATCAATATATTGGATGGTGCTAGATTGGACAACCACCAATACGCTATAGCAAAACAGCCAACAATCTTCCCCACAGACATAACAGAGCCTGTGTAGACTTCAGAGAGTATTTCAAGCTTGGCCAACATCTTCCGATGACCTCCTCTAGTCCTCATATTCAAGGTGCAGCAATAACAGAGAACTATCCCCCTCTGATGGCAGTTATGAAACTGCAAATACTTACAATGAACTTTCGCCATTCTTAGATACCATATATTATCCAAATCCTGCTTCTGACCACCCCAGTTCTTCTTCACAAGAAGCAGCTTATGAGGGAAATCAGCTGTCATATAACGGCGGTCCAAACTGGCTGAGCGATTTTGACTCTGGCTTCCGTGGCTGCTGGGTAGATAATCTATTCTCTTATAACTACAGCACTGATGGCAACGAAGGTAGCACTAGTTTAGTCAGAACAGGAGACTCCCACCAACATGAAGAACAGTATGACACTGATTTTAGTTATCACGAGGACAATCAGAACCAGCCTGCTTTTGATTACAGTACTTGTTATGAGTCCTGCTCTAGTTACTTGGAAGAAATGTTTAACTACCGTGAGGAAGAACCTAGACCTGCATATGGCTATAGCCTGGAAGAGATGGGAATCTGTGAAGGCCTTTTGGGTTACTGGCCCTGCATGTCCCGGGAAACGGCAAACCTTTGTTGCACAATGAACCAGTAGAAATATTGTAAGCTCCAGCTTATGCGGAAAGGCTGAGCCCTATCCTACATCAAAAATATGTTTTCTGGTGTAATGTGTAGTACTAAGAATAAGCAGACATGAAAATATGTATTTTTTTTTCAGTTTATTATAGCCGGAGAAAATCTTGATTTCAAGTTCTGTCGAGTAAGAATTGTGTAACAAACTTAGAGAATTACGCATAACTTGCTATGACTTAGTTGACTGCTATTGGCTATAGCATGAGTTTTAAAATTGTTCTTTCATGCCCTGCAACTATAAAGACAGACCAAATAACAATTCAAAACAGCTCATATTTTGCAATCACAAACAAAATCATTTATGCAATTATTTTGCAAATCATTTTCTTTTTCCTTTTGCATTGAACTTGCAACCTAACTGTACTCATTTACATCAGCAATATTGTTCCCAGTACGTCCACTGGTGTTATCAACAGCAGAAGGCATTCTGCTTCTTAATTAGCAGCAGAACCAGAATGTTTGATATCACCATGCCAGAACATGCCAATTGCAAAACTTTAATAAGAAGCGACCTCTTGCTACCTTGGAACAACATAGCAACAATTTACATGCATTGCCAAAATTTTACATTAGTTGTATAGGTTTTTCATTTTTTATCTCACAAGAGCAAAATTAATGTAAAGATCGACTCACTGTACAGGAGATATCCGAATAATAATTACTCATCATATAATAGTACCAAGGCCCAATTCATCCTCAATGTCATCCCCATCTTCAAAAAGCTTTAAAAACCGTGCCTGATCCTTTTCCCTCCTCTTCTTCTGCCAGTACTTGTAGGCTGCCAACATTCCAATGATTGTGACAGTTGCAGCCAGTACAGTTATCAGTATTATTATGGCAACATGCATTTTCTTCTTTCCAACGTGTCTGTCAGACTCTGAATTGCAATTTACAAACACGATACTGATTATAAATTGGACAAAATAATTCAATAAATAAATTATACAATTTATCCAATTTAGACAATGAATCTTTCACATGGCATTACTAAAGATTTTCAGTTTTCATAAAATTTTCCAAGAAAGATGAATATGAACTGAAGGTTGTAGCATCCAGTCAGGCAAGAAAATACTAAAAGCACAAACAATTGCACTTAGCGGTTTGACCAACTCATTTGCTTCCCCCATACGCATCGAGATTCAAAACCATTAATAGTATGTCTACAGAATTCATTATAGCCACAAAATCAAACTTATGTGTACCTTGAAAGGCATTATTTATAGTACTTTTTAGACAATGCCCAAAAAGAAAAGAAGTAACATTTCAAAGCAGAAAAGGCATTCCCTGAAATGAAGTTCCAAAAATTAATTGTAAGAACTTAGGCATATATATATTTGTATGCGAAATGAGAAGAAACCGTATCCCCCTAAATTACCACATTGATGTGTGGCATATCAGCTATAAACATCCAGCATACATGACCAGGTTAAAATGCAGTAACTACAACTTCAGTAAATCAAAAATGACAGTAGACTCACCATTTGTTCGAGAGTCGCACTTCGGGCATGAAAAAGTTGCATCAAATTCGCTCTTCGTTTTTCGAGTATATTTCCCCCCATGAGCTGAAAAATCGGAAGGACAGAACTCCCACTCATCAAATACATCATCTGGTTCCACGGTATCCTTCTCATAAAACCCACAACGCTTGCATTTCGTGCCCAAAAATTCAGCTAAAGGCTGGAGATACAAAAATTATAATTGTGGCATTAGCAATTCTAAAAAAACCATGCTAGAAAGATCTATATGATCATAAAAAGTAATGCATGGATTTGTAGCGTCTTTGAGAGCATCCTAATAAAAAGCAATTCTAAAAAGCAGTTAAAACCTAACGCTTTGTAGGAAAACACCCATCAAGTGCTTTCAAGATACCACCTCAAGGGCTTTCCTTAGCTCGACAAAATTATTTTTCAAAGTTCACTAAAAAAAAAGGCAATATTTATTTCAAAAACCTGATTTGTTTTAACTGTACAAAGGGCTTTCCTAAATACATTCTCAATAAAGGTAGGCTCATCAACTAATTACCGTAAAATTTGAAATTCTAACACATATACATTTGCAATAACCACAAACTTTCAAATATATATAAAAAGTTTTGATTTAGTAAGCTACGTAACTCATTATTTAGTGAGCACTTAAACAATTAAATTTTGTAGCACATGTAAATTATACAAAAGTTTTAGATTAACTAGACAATGTCACGTGACAGTTCTATCTCTATTTATACCTAGAACAGCTTTAAGAAAAAAAAAATAACAAAAATTTCTCAAGAACTAATTACCAAAAAGTTTGAAATTTAGCAAAAATGTTTCAATTTCTGAAAGAAACGATAGAATTTCATTCACCGCAAGTTCCAATGCAAAGTTTTCTATTGCGAGTACTTGGAGATATCTTAAGAATAATGAGGCTAAGGTGGGATGGTGTAAACTAATATGGGAAACGCAACATATACTTAGACACAACTTCGTTACTTGGTTAACTTTGAAGAACAGATTATCTACCAGAGAGACTTAAAAAATGGGGGATTATCCCATCAGATGATTGCCCCCTTTGTGATAATGATAAGGAAACAATCACACACTTATTCTTCCAATGCAACTTTTGTAATGAAATTTGGCACAAAGTACTAAGGGCGTATCAACTCAATCAATGCCCGAACAGATGGCAACGAGTGATCTCCTTCATTTGCAGAAAATTTAAAAGCAAATCTACTCTCAGTAAGATCAGAAGAGTATCGTTCTGTGCTACAATCTACTATATTTGGAGAGAACGGAATCTGAAAGTCTTCTAATAGAAAACTCATTCTACAAGCGAAGTCTACCAAAAGATTAAGGATGTTATTTGGATTAGATGTATAAGTACTGTCAATGGCCAAGGGATTGACCACATTGCAGCTGGTTGGTAAATATAGTTAACCGTCTATGGGTTGTATCGTCTCACTTTTTCTCTTTCATTGAATCTTTACTCTATAATACCTGCTGAATTTAGTATTTATATAAATTTTTACTTACCAAAAAAAAAATTTTGAAATTTATCTTACAGATATACATTTGCAATAACCACAAAACTTTCAATATATATATATATATATATATATATATATATATATATATATATATATATATATTTCCGTGGACAGCTTAAAGAAAAAAGAACAAAAAAGATAAAAATTTAAAAGCGTGAAATAAACATAAACCTGCCAAGATTCTTCGCCCTTGAAAGCATACTCTATTTTCGTTTCCTTGACATCTGGTAAAATCGTCCGGTTCTCTCCTTTACATTGGAAATAAACTGTCGGCTTACCGTTAAACCACTCGTGTGTTTTAAATATTCTAATCGAATCCAATGTTACAGTTGCCGTTATTACCAATCCTGCCAAACCAAAAAAATTAAATAAATAAAAAGATAGAAGTCTCAATTATTTCAACAATTTCAATTTTTGTATCAATCAAATCGTATTAGCTCATGACAAAATCGAACAGAAATCTTTATAAAATCTGTTTGTTTCTCGCGAAAGTTTACCTGGAAAGCAGTTGAGAACGATCCAAAGCACGAGAAAAATATTCGTATTCGGCATACAACGAATCGACATAGCGAGCTGAGCTGTATGTATCATGAGCAGATTTGGATCGATCAGAGATATTTGTCAGGATTGCGCACTACGCACCTCTCCGTTCTCTTTGTTTCATCATTATAGGCTAGATAAGAAAATAAGGCGGTAAGTTTTTTTTTTTTTTTAATAATTTTTTCTTACTTTTCATTTGGCGTGAGAGGGGGGGCAAGGAGGAATGAGGAAGCTGACCGGTTCGCGCTGCGCGTTACTGGCGATGGCAGCGTCTTCTAGACGCGGGATGCGTATTACGCACTGCTGTAAAGATCTTGCCACGTCGTGCTTGAGCTGAAGAATGGATGACGTGGCGGATCGGGGTGGGATAATAATGCGGTACGTAGGAAGTGGGAAGTGAGTGGGAGATTAATTGGACCGTTCAAATGTTACGATGGGCTGTTGCAGAATAGACTTCTGATTTCATATTCCACGTATCATTAAAATACTATAAAACGTTTTCTTATAACTAGTATTAAATAAATTCTTCTATGTGAGATCTTATTTTTAAACTTTGATATAAACAAAGCCGAATTGTTTTAAAACAATGTTTGGAAGAGTATAAGAAATTTTATTATTAAATATTAATTTTTATTTTATTTTATTTGAACTGAGATATAAATTCACTTACAATTAATTATGTTATGCACAAATAAAATAATTTTATTTTGATTTGTAATTAAAATATTTTTTTAAAAAAGTTAAAAGAAATTGATGCGTAATTTATTTTTAAAAAAAAATAAAACTTTTAACTAAAAGTAAAGCTCTCTAGTAAAGCTAAATTATTTTATATTTCATTCACCTTTTATAATGCATTATACTATATATTTGTAGGGCATAGGGTAAAAGTGAAGGTTACTCTTTATCAATGTGAGATATAAGATTTACGAAGTTGAAGGTACAAGTAGGTAGCCTCACATTATCAATATGGATTATGAAAAGGGGTGATAAGACACTTATTTTACAATATTTTCTTTAAATTTTATCACTTTTAATTTTATTTTATATTATTAAAAAAAAACCTAAATAAAATAAATACAATTTTATAATGTACAATGGTATTAGGCGTGCTTAATAGTACTATGTTAAAAGCCTTATCAAAAAAACTTAGTTAGACTTGGTTGGATAAAATTTGATTGAAGAAAAAAAAATACAATATATATTTATTCTATAATTGTTCTCTTTAAAATATTCCTTTGATGAAGTGCTCCCTCTTAAAATAACATATGCTAGCTTGATAATATACTAAATTGACAATGTCAATCTTGCGAACTAAATTTTTAAAGTTTGATGTTGATAAAGATTTGAGAATAATTTTCAAAATTGTCCGTGGAGTGTATTTGAATATTACTCTTTTTACTCTACTACAATTCATTAGTGTAAAAAAAATTTAGAGAAATGTGTTTTGTTGTCTCTTTTGATGCATAATTCTCTAACTTAAGTAATACAAGTAATATTATCTTTATATATTATAATTAGAATATTTGTTGGAATAGATAAGTTACATATGCTATGAATATTATAAATGACAAACGATAACGATACTCATTCTTTGCTCTGTTACAACTCATGAGTGTAGAATAATATTGGAGAAATATGTTTAATTTTGTTTCTTCCTATGTATCCCCCTCTAACTTAAGTGTTACAAGTAACATTATCTTCATATATTATTGTTGAAATATTTATTGCAATTGGTAGGTTGCATGTGCTCTAGATATGATGATAACACTATTCCAATATTGTTGAATTAGAATAAAGATAAATCTTACCAATAAGTTTATTACAAATGTTATTTTTTTGTCTGATACATTGGGTTAGATACAATAAAGTACCAATTAAATTTAGATATATTACTTTTGAACCAACTATCTTTTCATTGTCTTCTTTAGGGTGAAATATATCTCTTTTAGAATTAAGAGACTAAACAATCATAGAGGTACTTAAATCTTTTCCATATAAGCATATTAATAGATAAAGATTTCATTAGATTTGTATGTGATTCGTAGGCCAAAGTTATATTTTGCATTCCTAAAATTTTTGAAACTCTCTTTTTAAATGCTTTGCAATTTTAAAAGCTTTTCAAGAATTCCAATAAGATTCATGTCATTAAACATATACATCCATAATAGCAAATTCAAAATTTGATTTTTTTTTTTATAAACACACTTGAACATATTGGTTCATAAGGCAACTAAACACTTAATATCAAGTATTCACTTAAACGACTAAACAATGTGTGCTTAAATTGTTTCAATCTATTTAAAGATATTTCTAGTTTGATTGAGTATAAGTTATGGCTACATGCTTCAAGTATTTTGATTTTATCAATATTAAATGATTATATAAGTAAGTTATGTGAGGTCTTCTCCCTTTTTCTAGCAAAAGGCTATCCACTCAAAGGATATCGGAGTTCCCCCTCTTTTCTTTTGCCTTTTGTAGGCTCGAACCCAGGACCATATAAAGTTTTAAGTGATAGAGTGTTGGGTACAAGGACGAGTCGCTAAGGCAATATAAAGGGAAGGTCCCGGGCTCGAATCCTTAGGAGGTCATGCATGTGATATGGGGTGTGTTGTAGCACTAGCACCTCCCCATTGGCATACCTTAGTAGACCCAAGGTGTTAGGTAGGCCCCGTACGCTCTATCAAAAAAGGCAGGCCTTTTTGTCAGATTGTGTGGGGCCCACTAACTCTTTAGTCCAACTAGCACCGGGATCACCATCCCTCACTAGTCACCACTAGTCAGGCACTGGCACACCCACACAATCAGCTCAGGTTACCTGCGCCCCCAAGGAATCGAACCCTTACCCTCATCTTAATGGAGGTCTTATAGATCTTCAAAGGTTCGTTGTTATACCCATCAGGCTGGATTATTTAGGTGTGGTTTGAGTGAATGAATGCAAAAGACCTAGTGTAAATGGCACGTTTCAAGTGTTGAAACGGGTATGCTAATGGGGAAGCACTGAGCGCTGCAGTGCTAAGCGATATGGCGTCGTGGCGCTGGGGGTTTGACCTTCCAGTACTGTAGCGATAACATTGGCATTGTGACGGTACTGTTCACTTGAACAGTAGCACATCAAAAATGATTTTTACTATTTATAGCTACAATAATTTTGAACATTGTTTTAAATTTAATTTTGCAAGTGTAGATTTATAAGATATAGTGATAAAAGTTATCAATCTACATTATAAATCGGAGTTTATGAGAAATAGTGATAAAGAGTTATCAATCTGTATTATAAATCAGGATTAATTTTTGTGTTGGTAACCACAATGGAAGCCCTACTGGTGGGGGTTAGTTGTGCTTACATCAAAAAATTAATTAGTTGAGAATCACCATTCTTAAGATAATGAAGACCTAGATACAAAATCTCTTTTAATCAGATTGAAGAATATTACGTTATGAGATAATATTTTATTCTGATCCATCTTGTCAATAAGGTGTTAGACGAGTCACGTCGGCCTTTTTCTAATATTGCTACAACGTGAGAGACTTGGTCGGTTAGGCTTGGACTATACCGGCTAAACATAAGATGAGGTAAATATATGCGAAAGTATTGCCCAATATTGCTACAGCGTGAGGGTAGTATTGGTAGTATATATTTGATTATTGACAAGTTAATCTAGAATACACTTATCCAATATTGCTACAGCGTGAGGAAAATGTGTATTCATGATCAAGTGGTAAAAGTTGCATAAAATGCAATTGACAAGTGTTGTCTACCTGTTGGATTTACAAAGGCTAATATTGTTACAGCATGAGGCCCCAATAAATTTTAATGGGATCTACTTCCCGCTGTGTAGTTTAAAAGAGTTTAAACTATTGTCTTCCCATTTGAGAGATTATCGGGATTATGTAAAACAGTGAGAGGGCATTTTAAATCGAAAATGTATAATTAGTATACCCATGATTTAAAACGTTCCATTAGCGATTTAATAACCATTCTACTTATATCTCCCATTAAGCTTGGCCTGTCAAGAATAATGGTCACTACGAACTAGTTGGTATGCATAATTGATGCAATCCAACTCTAGCGTACTAGGAATTACTCTTACCGGTGGATGAATCTAGAAGTGTTCTGGATTCAAACAATTTTGGATTATTGTTGATTAGAGTTTGCCGTAAGGTAGCTCTGATACCATTTGTTATTGTCGGATCTAAGACACATGGGTGTATGCATGTGCAATTGTATCTATTACCTAAATATATATCAAATATATATTTAAGTCTGACGAAAGTGTGAAACTTACAATAAACACAATAAATAAAATATATTAATCGCATTAATATATTTATAAGGTAGAGAACTCACCTCAACGTCTAACGTTATACACGTAATTTTTTGCAGTCCGCATGGAGACCAACTCGAAGGCAGTTCTAGTCACCAACACGGTGGGCTTGTTGAGCTAGAACAGTAGCCCTATACGCAGCACTGGGTTTAACTCTTAAATCTCAAAATGGCCGATGTGTGTTTTTATCCTTTTCTCTAAAAGGATAAGAAATTGAGAATTTGAAGCAATTCACAATTACTCCAATTGGAAGCATAGAGAAAATGAAACAATTTTATTTTCCCACCCATTTGTAATATTTTATTATTATTATTATTATTATAATATATTATATATTATTTTATTATATATAAAGTGAGAAAGAAAGAGAGAAAAAGAGTGATTTTTGGTGTGTTTTGGGCATTTGCCCGAGAGGAAAGAAATGGAGAAGAAAATGAAAGAAGAGAAAAGAGAATAAGAAGAAGAAAGTGTGAGAAAATGAAATTGTTTCATTTTCTCTATGCTTCTAATTGGCACAATTGTGAATTGTTTCAAATTCTCCATTTCTTATTTTGTTAGAGAAAATGATAAAATCACACATCGGCCATTTTGGGGTTTAAGAGTTAAACTCAGTGCTACTTATAGGGCTGCTGTTTTAGCTCACCAAGCCCACTGTGTTGGTGACTGACACGTCCAGAATATAGGAGTTATTCCCAAGTGCAGGATTGTCGAAGTAATAAATAACTTGATGAGAACGGGGTTGATCCACAGGGAAGTAGAATTAAAATTACAAATTATAAACACTTTAAAGATAATTAATGCAATATAAGATGTTTGCAAATATTATTTCAATTAACCAATTCAAATAAAAGTTAAGGTTAGGGGGATCCATTCTTGGCATAAGAAGTAATAATATATGTAACTTTTTTTATAACTCAATTGGAATCCTCACACAAAGGAGATTCCAACCGAAAAATATAACAATTAAAGTTCATCATTATTTATATATTGATTAGTATTTATTTCTTTCAATTATTATACACCAAATCTTATAAATGGGTTCAAGTATTTATTATGTCAATCTTTATATTTGTCTACAATAAATCAAGACTCCCACTTTACAAGAAAGGTTATATACACCAAATCTTGTAAATGGTTTCAAGAATTTATTATGCCAAGTAAAGTTTGTCAATAATAAATCAAGAATCACCACTTTAGAAGAAAGGGTATTAATTCTACAAACAAAATAAATACATTATATATAAATTTGTATAACTTAAGAATAAAGCATTAAATTCATAAATAAGTGTTAAACATATCTTATTACCTTGCCAAGAGCTTCACCCTTTCACCTTAGCATAAAGAAAATTATTTGGACATAATAAAACTAAAGAAAAAGAAAAGAAATAGAAGAAGAAATAACATGACTTAATAGTAAATAAGAGAAATAATATTACAAAGAAATGGATACAAAGGACAAGTATTTTGAACTAAATTATAACTTTATAATTATATGCTTTAGGCATAAACAAGCCACCTATTTATAGAAAAACATGGATAAATCACAAATTTGGAGGGAACCACTTGGATGATGAAAGTCAAGAATGGTGGTAAAATAATTTTCATTAATTATCACTAAGACACCCACTTGATTATCCAATTTGGAATTGATGTGATCAGAATAGCTATCACTTAAAACATTAAAGTTATAGATAAGTCTCTTATCTTTCCAAATTGAGTTGTCTTATACGTATTAGATACGTATTGCTATAGGTATGAGCCAAACACTGATGACTGTTCAAACTAGGCCTGTACTGCAGATCAGTTCTATTCTAGACCATTTTCACCCTCTAAACACTCGAATTTCAAATGCTTTGTGAAATACAATATATTAGCCCATTGAGTCATCTCTTTACAGGATTAATAATCACCCCAATTGGATCTTTAAGTAGAAAGTTATGCCTATTTTACCGAACCTACAACAAAACAGTTAAAAGATAATTAGGTATAATATTATAAACATACTTAAGTTAAGAAAATTAAATACACTAGTAATACAAAATAATGATGTAAAACTCTTATTAAATGTGTAATTTCAAGTGTTCATCACACCCCTTAACTAGCTTATTGCTAGTCCCTAGCAATTCGAGCATAAATAAAATTTGAACACTACCTAAGTATTTCAAACAAAACGTCAGTTCAAGATCACAATCGCTATAAAAGTTATTTCAATTATAACTTCTAAAATGTTGTATGTGTGTGAATTAATCCAAAGCCTTCTTACCACAAATCACAACATATATAGCCTTAAAATATTTTTTTCAAGTAAAAGCCTCAACTCCATATCCTCACAGGTGAATAACTTGTTTAATGACTTAGGATTTCACTCATGAAGTTGAAAAACAGATAATTGCTCAAGAAAAAGTTACATTTAGGGACAGACGGACAAACTAACATTGATCCAAAGATAGAAAAATTAATTATTTAAAGTCAAACTATTGTTGCCACATGCTAACTGACACGTCCAGAATATAGAAGTTATTCCCAAGTGCAGGATTGTCGAAGTAATAAATAACCCGATGAGAACGGGGTCGATCCACAGGGAAGTAGAATTAAAATTACAAATTATAAACACTTTAAAAATAATTAATGCAGTATAAGATGTTTGTAAATATTATTTCAATTAACCAATTCAAATAAAAAGCTAAGGTTACGGGATTCACTATTGGCATAAGAAGTAAGAATATATTTAACTTTTTATTTTTTTATAACTCAATTGGAATCCTCACACAAAGGAGGTTCCAACCGGAAAATATAGCAATTAAAGTTCATTATCATTTATATATTGATTAGTATTTATTTCTTTCAATTATTATACACCAAATCTTATAAATGGGTTCAAGTATTTATTATGCCAATCTTTATATTTGTCTACAATAAATTAAGACTCCCACTTTACAAGAAAGGTTATATAAACCAAATCTTGTAAATGGTTTCAATAATTTATTGTGCCAAGTATTAATTTTGTCAATAATAAATCAAGAATCACCACTTTAGAAGAAATTGTATTAATTCTACAAACAAAATAAATACATCATATATAAATTTACATAACTTAAAAATGAAGCATTAAATTCATGAATAAATATTAAACATATCTTATTACCTTGCCAAGAGCTTCACCCTTTCACCTTAGCTTAAACAAAATTATTTGGACATAATAAAACTAAATGAAAAGAAAAGAAATGGAAGAAGAAATAACATGACTTAATAGTAAACAAGAGAAATAATAGTACAAGGAAATGGATACAAAGGAAAAGTATTTTGAACTAAATTCTAACTTTCTAATTACATTCTTTAGGCATAAACAAGCCACCTATTTATAGAAAAACATGGATAAATCGAGACAAATTTGGAGGGAACCACTTGGTTGATGAAAGTCAAGAATGGTGGCAAAATAATTTGCATTCATTATCACTTGGGCACCCACTTGATTATCCAATTTGGAATTGATGTGATCCGAATTAGCTGTCACTCAAAACATAAAAGTTGTAGATAAGTCTCTTATCTTTCCAAATTGAGTAATCTCATACGTATTAGATACGTATTTCTATAGTTATGGGCCAAATACTGATAACTGTTCAAACTGGGCCTGTACTGCAGATCAATTCTGTTCTAGGCCAATTTTCACCCTCTAAACACTCGAATTTCCAATGCTTTGTGAAATACAATATGTTAGCCCATTGAGTCAGCTCTGCACAGGATTAAGAATCACCTCAATTGGATCTTTGGGTAGAAAGTTATGCCCATTTTACCGAACCTGCCACAAAACAGTTATAAGATAATTAAGTACAATATTGTAAACATACTTAAGTTAAAAAAATTAAATACACTAGTAATACAAAACAATCATGTAAAACTCTTATTAAATGTGTAATTTCAAGTGTTCATCACTAACTTCAAGACTTTAATTATTTTATGTGAATCTTACAAATACAGAGTCTGGTGATAAGATTGCTTCCTAATGACTTTAGTCTTCTAAAATTGAATGAAGACTTTATTGAACAGAATTGACTTCTTTTTTTTTTTTATTTTTTTTATTTTTTTTTAAAGATATAAGGAATCATTATAAAATAAAAGTAATTTATCACCATAATACTTTTCCTTCTTTTTTTTTTAATCCTTTAGCTAAGCAACCAAATCATTCCTCATCCCAAATAATGTCATTTCAAACAAAAATCAACCATTTCAAAAGATTAATGAAAGTTCATAAGCTGTTATCTTAAACCTCTCCACTCACTCACAAAAGATATGTGAATTTAGAAAAGAATATGTATACTTAAACATGGAAATTCTATTGGCTATATATATTGAATCATCCATCTTACCACAAGGCTTAGTATTATTCTCAAGAAATAATTTCAGAAGTTATTCTTTAGTAACCTAAATAGAAAAAGTGATTTAAACTAAACAATTTTGAAATCATACATCGATAGCAAAGAAAATTTATTTATACAAGAGTTACCAAAAACTTAAGCAACAAACATAAAATACATTAAAAATAAACCAATTGGAATTTGTTTCAAAAGTTCAGTAATGTACTCTTTATTCTACCATTCTAGAACTAGAATGCGTCTCAAGAATGCATAAATAAACCTTTTATTCACACCATTCATGATTTTTTTTTAACGGAACAAAGTGATAACAACAATAAATTAAAATAATTAATAATAACATTATATATCAACTATCCTCCCCCCAACCAAATTGAGACATTGTCCTCAATGTCAAAATATAGAAAGAGTAAAATATAGAAGATATCACCTGAAATATCTTTTATTGAAAATTAAACCTGCAACAAAATAAAACAAGCCACACAAAATGCTTAAAAATATATATAAGTACATAGGCTACAGACAGAGCGTCAAATCTATCTTGCATTTCTTTTCACTATTATCAGTATACCAATCTATCTGACTCATTATTGGATCAGATAGAGGTGTAAAAGCTTATAGTTCATCGAGTAACTGATCAACAGTTGAAGCAGAAATGAGGATCTATCGTGCTGCAGATGAGACGAAATATTTTTTCACGGCATAGTCAAGAAAAGATAACAACCCATTAAAAAACCATCAACATTTAACAAACTAATAGATTTTTTTATAGATTTGCAATTGTGCCCATGAGACAATTTAAAAAATTTTCTCCAATGTTCCGAAACCTCCAGGTAGAGTTATGAAGGCATCAGCATTACGAAGCATAAAAGACATTCGTTCATGTATTGATGATACCTGTAACTCATCCCCAATTATTTTTCATACAATGTCTCCAACAGCTAGAACTTTCAGTATGATACCCAAAACTCGACTGCCTTTATTTTGTGCAACGGTTGCCACACGTCCCATTAATCCAAGACTACCTCCCCCATATACTAAATAAATATTTCGCTCAACTAACACCTTACCAAGGGTTTCTACTGCTTCTACAAACTCACTAGTTTTTCCAGGACTGGATCTACAAAAGACACAACTTTTTATGAATTTACGAGTTGATGATCCTTCCATGATTACACTAACCCTCTCTCTTGAATGATTTTGAGTTTGTACAAAGATGCAAAAATAATGCAATGTATTTATAGAGCCAAAAGGTGTTGCAAAGTTAAGTCACATGGGTTGTTGGCTTGAAATACAAAATTTTCAACACCTTTTTACCAATTTTTAATTTGTTAGCTGGAAAAGTCACATGGGTTGTCGGCTTAAAATGCAAAATTTTCAAAAAAGACTATAGGTGGTTGGTTATTGAAAAGACGTTTGAGTTTGAAATGAAACATTTAAAAATAACAACTATAGTAAATATATACAAGTAGTTGTGATTGTGGCTCACATTTTCCTCTAGTTTTATATCCAGTATCGGCTTACCTTTATAGGTTAGGGATAGGCTTCCCATCTAATTTTCTTATAAATTGGCAAATAGAGTCTTTTAAAGACAGATTCCCGAGACTGTACCACTTATGTTCTTTTAAGAATATGTCCCATAATTCACAAATTACAATATGCACATATCCACTAGGATGCGTCTCAAGAGTCAATAAGATATCATCTAAAGACTCCTTACTCAGGCCATCCTTAATAAACCTAATTTTATCTTTGCAATTTACAAACACCATTCCTAAAGTACGGCAACGTGTGTTGCAAGTCATGCGTGCACACTTGTAACAAACGTTTAATCGTTTTACTCTTTGTTTTTTTGCAAAAGAGCTTTTACCTAAGATAGACATGTAAAAAATTAATGAGTCTGAAAATTCACCTGTCAATCGAACATTGGTTTCAATTAACCAACGTAAATGAACAGGTATATTCATAATCATCAATAACCTTAATCTTTCACATCTTATTTGGTAAATTTTCATCAAGGAATTTTGAGGCAATGAGAGAAAATGTTTTTTCAAAATTTTAGAATATCATCTATTTTTTTTTTTATAGAAAATGGGGAAGAAGAGAAGATATTAGTAATTATGGGAAATTGACAAAACTGACTTGAAATATCATAGAGTACCGTTATCCACCACTTAATCGGGGTGTAAAATAAAACTTTAACGAAAATACTAAATTAACCTGCAAGTAAAAAATATATATAAAGTTAGAAGATAAATAAATATATATATGTAAATATGTAAAATAAAGATTAATTGGTCTCGTAACAAGGGTTCGACAGGGACGTAAATATTTTATGAAAAGTTTGATTTTCTAGAAACGGCTTGAGTCTTTGCCCATTTACCTTAAACACATTCCCATTTTTAGGATTTTCAATGTCAATTGTTCCATAAGGGTACACATGTTTAACAATAAAAGGGCTACTTCATCTTGATCTTAATTTTTCAAGGAACATGTGAAGTCGAGAATTATAAAGCAAAACCTTCTTACCAGTGTCAAATATTTTTCTCTGAAAAGCTTTGATTTTAGCTTTGTGAATTTTCGTATTCTCATATGCATAATTTCTCAATTCTTCAAGTTTATTTATTTATAATTTACGTATGTGTCCAGAAGAATCAAGATTTGTATTGAAAGTTTTAATGGCCCAGTAGGCTTTATGTTCAAGTTTCACAGGTAAGTGACAAGGTTTTTCATAAACTATCCTATACGGAGACATACACAATGAAGTTTTAAGAGCAGTTCTATAAGCGCACAGTGCATCATTTAGTCTTTAAGACCAATCTTTGTGACTAGGATTTACAGTTTTTTCTAAAATTTGTTTTATCTCCCTATTTGCTAATTCAACTTGTCCACTTGTCTGAAGATGATAAGGGGTGGAAACTTTATGAGTAATACCATATTTTTTCATTAATGTTTCAAATGGTCTATTACAAAAATGCTTACCCTCATCACTTATAATGGCTCGAGGGATTCCAAATCGACTTAAGATATTTTCTTTCAAAACTTTCATGATTGTTTTGTGGTTATTATTTCGACATGGAATAGCCTCAATCCATTTTGAGACATAATCTACTACAACTAAGATATATGTAAATCCAAATGATAACGGAAATGGTCTCATAAAATCTATCTCCCAACAAACAAAGATTTCAATAACAAGAATGGGATTCAAAGGCATTATGTTTCGTTTTGAAATTGATCCCAACTTTTGATAATTTTCACACATTATACAAAATGCATGTGTATCTTTAAATAAAGTGGGCCAATAAAATCTACACTGCAAGATTTTTGCAGCTATTTTCTTTGATGAAAAATGTCCCCCACATGCTTCAGAATGACAAAATTCAATAACTTTACTTACCTCATTGTCGGCTATGCATCTTCGAAATATTTGGTCACGACAATATTTTAAGAGATAAGGATCATCCCAATAAAACTTTCTTACCTCAGTTAAAAATTTCTTTTTGTCTTGAGCATTCCATTGAGGTGGTATTTCTCCTGTTAAAATAAAATTAACAATATTAGCATACCAAGGCATTGTAACAATAGAAAATAAAAATTCATCGAAAAAAGAATCATTAATATGTGTTATTTCTATTGATGAATCTGGTGCGAGTCTTGATAAGTGATCTGCAACAACATTCGCAGCTCCTTTCTTATCCTTGATAGTGATAATAAATTCTTGAAGCAATAGAATCCATCGAATCAGTCTTGGTTTTGCATCTTGTTTTGACATTAAGTACCTTATAGTAGCATGATCAGTAAATACAACAATTAAAGAACCAATTAAGTAAGAACAAAATTTGTCTAATGCAAATATTACAGCAAGTAATTCTTTTTCAGTTGTTGTGTAATTCATTTGTACACTGTTTAAAGTTCTACTTGTGTAATAAATTACATAGGATTTACCTTCCTTTCTTTGTCCTAATACAGCACCAACAGCGTAGTCACTAGCATCACACATTAACTCGAAAGGTAAAGACCAGTCAGGAGATTGTATGATAGGAGCAAATGTTAAGAGCCAATTAATTTTTCAAATGAATTTTGACACTCTTAAGTCCACTCAAATGATACATCTTTTGCTAAGAGTTTACGAAGAGGTTTAGATATAGCACTAAAATTTTTTATGAACCTCCTATAGAATCTAGCATGTCCTAAAAAGGATCGGACTTCTCTGACTGTTTTTGGTGGAGGCAAATGTGTAATGAGTTCAACTTTTGTCTTATCCACTTAAATTCATTTAGAAGACACTACATGTCCCAAAATAATTCCAGAAGTAACCATGTAATAATATTTTTCTCAATTCAATACAAGACTTTTTTCTTCACATCTTTTTAAGACATTTTCCAAGTTTTCAAGACAATTATCAAAAGAATTTTCAAACACAGTTAAATCATCCATGAAAACTTTTAAATAATGCTAAATCATATCACTAAAAATGCTTAACATACATCTCTGAAATGTTGCTGAGGCATTACAAAATCTAAAGGGCATCCTTCTAATAGCAAAGGTTCCAAAGGGGCATGTGAATGTAGTCTTTTCTTAGTCCTCTAGTGCTATAGGAATTTGATAATAGTCAGAATAACCATCTAGAAAGCAATAGTAGGGATGTCCTGCTACTCTTTCTATAATTTGATCAAGGAATGGTAAAGGAAAATAGTCTTTTCTAGTGGCCAAATCTAACTTTTTATAATCTATGCACATCCTCCAACAAGATAAGACTCGAGTTGGTATTAACTCACCTTTTTCATTTTCAATGACTATGATTCTAGATTTTTTTGGTACTACCTGAGTAGGACTTACCCACTTACTATCTGAGATAAGATATATGATTCCTACTTCAAGTAATTTGAGAACTTCAATTCTCACTGCCTCTTTCATATGTGGATTTAATCTCCTTTGAGATTATTGGGAAGTTTTGGCATTATCCTCTAGGTGTATTCTATGGGTGCAAATCAAATGATTAATACCATTTATGTCTTTTAAAGTCCACCCAATTGCATTTTTATGTATTTTTAATAATTCAATCAACTTACGTTCTTGTTCGCTTGTGAGTGTAGAAGATATTACCACCGAGTAAGTTTGTTTCTCTCCAAGAAATGAATATTTCAGTCCTTCAGGCAAAGTTTTTAACTCTAACTTTGAGATTTCATTCTGTTTATCCTCATTTTCTTCCAATTCTTCAAACTTTAGTTTCCATCCTCAATTTTCAATCACCTGTGCCTGGCCAAGTAAAGAACATATGTCAGAGATTTCAGGATCTAATTGTATATTTGACTCAAATGAATTTATTAAACACATTTCTAAGGGATCAGTAGAACTCCATTTTTGAATATAATCCTCCACAATCGTTTCAATCATGTCACCTTCTTCACTTTCATCCTCTCATTCATATGGTTGCTTACACATATTGAAAACATTGAGTTTAAGTGTCATGTTTTCAAATGAAAGCTTCATTACTCCATTCCTACAATTAATCAAAGCATAAGAAGTTGCTAAAAATAGACGACCTAAAATAACAGGTATCAGATTACATCCTTTAACAGGTCCTGTGTCCAAGACAATAAAATCCACAGGATATATGACTTTATCAACTTGAACTAAAACATCTTCCACTATCCCTCTTGGTACTTTTATTGGTTTATCGACAAGTAAAAAGGTTACAGAAGTTTATTTTAACTCACCGAGATTAAGCTGCTGATAAACTGAATACGGCAATGAATTCACACTAGCACCAAGATCAAGTAAGGCTTATTCAATTTTATGACTTCCAATAATACATGAAATTGTAGGACAACCAAGGTCTTTATATTTCAAAGCATTATTGTTCTGAAAAAATGACACTTACTTGTTCAGCTAAAAATGCTTTCTTTTTCACATTCAATTTTTTTTTTTACTATGCATAAATCCTTCAAAAATTTTGCATAAGAGGGAACCTGTTTAATAGCATCTAGTAATGAATATTAACTTTTACCTATTTGAAGATTTCAAAATTTTCAAATTTGTGATTCATCTTCTTAGTATTACGTAATGCATAAGGAAATGGAGATGGAGGTGAGGGTTTGGTATTTTCTTTATTAGGTGTAGGTTCAACACTTTCTTTACCCTTAGAGATTGATTCATCGCTCTCATGAGGTTCAAAAATTTCTTTTTCAACAATTTTACCACTCCGAAGAGTGATAACCGCTTTAACTTGATCTATGTGTTGGCTTCCTGAACTACATGCATTTGAGTTATGTTGTCCTTTTGGGTTTGACTGTGGTTGAGAAGAAAATTTTCCTTTCTCATGAATGTTCAGTGCAGATGCAAATTTAGTAAGAGTATTTTTCAAATCAACAAATGTTTGAGCATTTTGAGAATTAACAGACTCTTGCTTTTCAATGAATGTATGCAAAGTTTCTTCAAGATTTTTCCTAGGATGTGGGACATATGGTGCATAACCTTGATGATTTTAAAAAATTTGGTGTGGTTGGAAAGGTGGTTGTGAAGCCTGTGCTTGAGTGTCATTCCTCTAACTAAAATTCGAGTGATTTCGCCATCTAGGATTATAGTTTTGTAAATATAGGTTATTGTTTGACCACTTGAATATGTTTAGAACATTGGCTTGTTCATGGAGACATTCCCTAAAGGAAGGCAAAGTTGAGCAATCATTGGTAGAGTGATCATATGTTTCATAAATATGATACACAATTTCTTGAACAGATTTTATTTGACCACTCTTTTTCATTTTTACGGTTTCGATTTTTCTAGCAAGAGATGCTAATTTGGTTTGAAGGTCATGGTCTTCCCTAAGATGATAAATACCCCCACTAGATGTAGTGGTTTGATTTTTGCTAGGTGCCTCACAGGTACCAGCAGTGTCTCAATTTTGAGCATTTTTTGCTAGTAAGTCAAGATAGTTCATTGCCTCTTCTAGGTCTTTATCCTCAAATGTTCCATTACACATCATTTCTACAATTTGCCTAACTTGGGGTGTTAAGCCCTCATAGAAATTTGAGACTACTCTCCATGTTTCAAAGCCATGATAGGGACAGGTATTAAGTAATTCTTTATACTTTTTCCAACATTGGTAAAGGGTCTCTCCGGGTTTTTGGGCAAAAGTGGTGATTTGTCTTTGAAAGAATTTATTCTATGGGAAGGAAAATTTTTTTTCAGGAATTGTTGTTGCATCTTATCCCATAAAAAAATAAATCATGGCCTAAGGTTTTGTAGCCATGTTTTAGCTTTATCTTTTAAAGAAAAGGGGAAAAGCTTAAGTCGAATTGTGTTCATGCTACAATTTTGGTCATTATACGTGTTACACACTTCTTCAAATTCTCTTAAATGTAGATAAGGGTTTTCTGCATCTAAGCCATGAAAGTGGGTAAAAGTTGGATAATGTCTGGCTTAAAATTAAAATGAGTTGCATTCGGAGGAAAAATTAAGCAAGATGGTGCACCTATTCGTATAGGGTTCATATAGTCTCTAAATGTCCTAAGTCGGTTATGGTCATTATGTTGAGACTGATTGTCCCCTAGGTCTATAAGTCCCTCAATTTGATTTTCGCTCATAGTGTTAATTGGTGAAGAAGAAGAAGATGAAAGAGAATCTAACAAATTATCAAAGGAAGTTTCGAAATTACCTTTCACCAAACAATGAGAATTAGGATCTCGAAACCAACCGCTCATAAAAAGACATAAAATAAAATACAATAACAATAACAATAAATAATACAAATAAGAGAAAAAAATATTAAACACAGGTAAATAAAATAGGCAAAACTAAAAGTAAAATAAAGATAAATAATTAGAAGTTAGATTAACAATGTTAGATTATATAATAAAAAGTTAATAATTAAACAATAGGAGACTCAGCCTTCCATGAAAATAAAAACAGAATAATAAATAAAGTAAAGCAAGTTAGGAGGCTCGGCCTTCCATGAAAATAAAGAGCGAAAATAAAAAAAAACGAATAATAAATAAAGAGTAGGAGGCTCAGCCTTCTATGAAAATAAAAGGCGAAAATAATAAATAAATTAAAATAAGTTAGGAGGCTTAACCTTCCATGAAAATAAAAAGCGAAAATAAAAGGCGAATAATAAATAAAATAAAGCACATTAGGAGGCTCGGCCTTCCATGAAAATAAAATAAAAAAACAAATAAACAACAAAAGAAATAATGTTAATTTCACTTCCCCGGCAACGGCGCCAAAAACTTGACACGTCCAGAATATAAGAGTTATTCCCAAATGCAAAATTGTCGAAGTAATAAATAACTCGATGAGAACGGGGTTGATCCACAGGGAAGTAGAATTAAAATTACAAATTATAAACACTTTTAAGATAATTAATGCAGTATAAGATATTTGCAAATATTATTTCAATTAACCAATTCAAATAAAAGTTATGGTTAGAGGGATCCACTCTTGACATAAAAAGTAAGAATATATTTAACTCTTTTATAACTTAATTGGAATCCTCACACAAAGGAGGTTCCAACCGAAAATAATAGCAATTAAAGTTCATCATCATTTATATATGATTATTATTTATTTCTTTCAATTATTATACACCAAATCTTATAAATGAGTTCAAGTATTTATTATGTCAATCTTTATATTTGTCTATAATAAATCAAGACTCTCACTTTACAAGAAAGGTTATATACACTAAATCTTGTAAATGGTTTCAAGAATTTATTGTACCAAGTATAAAGTTTGTTAATAATAAATCAAGAATCACCACTTTAGAAGAAAGGGTATTAATTCTACAAACAAAATAAATACATTATATATAAATTTACATAACTTAAGAATGAAGTATTAAATTCATAAATAAGTGTTAAACATATCTTATTACCTTGCCAAGACCTTCACCCTTTCACCTTAGTATAAAGAAAATTATTTGAATATAATAAAACTAAAGAAAAAGAAAAAAAATGGAAGAAGAAATAACATGACTTAATAGTAAACAAGAGAAATAATATTACAAAGAAATGGATACAAAGGACAAGTATTTTGAATTAAATTCTAACTTTCTAATTACATGCTTTAGGCATAAACAAGCCACCTATTTATAGAAAAACATGGATAAATCGAGACAAATTTGGAGGAAACCACTTGGATGATGAAAGTCAAGAATGGTGGTAAAATAATTCGCATTGATTATCACTAAGGCACCCACTTGATTATCCAATTTAGAATTGATGTTATCAAACTTAGCTGTCACTTAAAACATCAAAGTTGTAGATAAGTCTCTTATCTTTCCAAATTGAGTTGTCTCATACGTATTGTTATAGGTATGGGCCAAATACTGATGATTGTTCAAACTGGGCCTGTACTGCAGATCAGTTCTGTTCTAGGCTATTTTCACCCTTTAAACACTCGAATTTCAAATGCTTTATGAAATACAATATATATTAGCCCATTGAGTCATCTCTTTACAGGATCAATAATTACTCCAATTGGATCTTTAGGTAGAAAGTTATTCCCATTTTACCGAACCTACCACAAAATAGTTAAAAGATAATTAGGTATAATATTGTAAACATACTTAAGTTAAGAAAATTAAATACACTAGTAATACAAAATAATGATGTAAAACTCTTATTAAATGTGTAATTTAAAGTGTTCATCAGTGACTAGAACTGCCCTCGAGTTGTCTCCATGCGGACTCCAAAAAATTACGTGTATAACGTTACACGTTGAGGTGAGTTCTCTATCCTATAAATATATTAATGCGATTAATATATTTTATTTATTGTGTTTATTGCAAGTTTCATGCTTTCGTCAGACTTAAATATGTATTTGATATATATTTAGGCAATAGACACAATTGCACATGCATACACTCACGTGTCTTAGATCCGGTGTCAACACTAAGGCCTCTGGGAAGCACCTCTGGTACTGTTGGGCCAATTGACTCAATCGTACCAGAGGTGCTCCCCAGGTATCTTAGAACCCCATGTGGTCCTAGGTTCGAGCCTTGAAAAGGAGAAAGAAATGAGGGGGGACTCCGATATTCCTTTAAGTAGTAGTACTCCCTACTAGATTAGGGGAGAGGGGCCCACAAGCTATGACTATGTCCATAAGACGCATGTCAAGCTTTTTGAAGATTGCCAAACTTATTAAAAATTGAAACGTAATTTATGAGAGAATAAGATTCATCATAATCAATACTAGGTCTTTATAAGTAACCTTAGACAAGGAATCTTACTTTGTATCAAATGACTTTGTTGTTTTCATTACTGTTCCATGTAAAACCAATTATATCCAATAGGTTAGACATCTTTAATTGTTTGAACTACATGTCCATATATTTTAAGTTTGGCTAGAGAATTCAATTTTGCTTGAATTACTTCTTTTCATTGAGGTTAATCATGCCTTTATCTACATTCATCAATAGTCTATGGTTTAAAATCATCATTCATAATTTCAATAACTACTTCTAATAAAAATTCATTGTTGACAATTATTTCATTAAGTTTTCACATTTCTCCTATGTAAGCATACTTTGTAATATTTTTCTTATTTTTAAACTCTTGTGTTTCTTTTTGGGGTTAATATCTATTATAGGATTTTTGTTTATTCAAATACATGTGTATCTTCAATGAATATTAACACTTATGTTGTTGGTATTATAATAATATAGATCATTTACAATAGAATCCTACTTTTTATTCTTTCACAGATAAATACCTTTTGAACCAAGTTTATCAGCCACGCTTCTGGCATGTAGCAAATAAATCATTTGTTTCTTTATGATTAGATTGGTCTATAGAAAGAATTGCATAGGCTTATAATAAGTGTATTTTACAATTATTATTTTAGTTTCTTGGGCTTAGCATTTGTTAATTCTAAACGTGATAATTAAGCTTTTTATGCATTTATTGTCATTTTATATGTTTTAAAGCCAATGGAGCTACTAAGATTGAAAACCGAAGAAAATAAGGTGAAAATATAAAGATGGGATCAAATCTTAGCGCCACAATCCCAAAAGTGACGTTGCAGCATTGAAAATGGACCAAAAGAAGCATTATTAATCAAAACTCAAGGCAGTAGCATTGGAACAGTATCGAGCCAGTGTCGCATCACTGTGAAGCAGGGTTGCAGTGCTGCTGCTAGAATTTGAATCCAAAGTCAATTTGAACTCTAAATTTTACCTTAACTTGAAGAGAAAATCCTATAAATAAAGGGATAAACGCCTAATTTGAATAGAGAAATATTTTTGGAGAGTCTAAAGTAGATTTTAGAGAGTTTACAGAGAGGTAGAACATCAAGAAGAGTCAGAAGAAAATGAGAAGATTGAAGATTAAAGGGCTGAAACGACATAGATTATATCTTTCTTTTAATTTCTTCTTTTGTTTTATATTTTTTTTCATAATGTTGAACCTGATATGCTATGGAACTCTTAATTTTATCATAAACTAATTTATATTCTAGGATTACAATTTGAACTCAAAATTTAGGTTAATTTGATTTATTTTCTCTTAATTTATGAAATCAATATTGAATTATTTTTTCAATTATATGTTTAATGCCTCTAATTACTTGATCACTAATTAGATTGATTAGAGAAACCTTAATGAACTTAGGAAATAAATTTTTATGTTTGGTCTTAAATAGAATGATGTATGTGTTAGTGCATTGAAAGGTATATGCATGTAATTGTATACATATTGAAAATTTTAAAATACATGTCCAGCATACATTATGCATCAAAATAAAACAATATAATCAATATATACACATTACAACTGAATCAAAAATACTATACGAATCGTATACATACCCTTACATATTTTTAGATATTGAATCCATTTGAGCTAATAATGAAGTCCTCTCTTTAACAATTCTAGACTCTAAAGTTTGGTGGGATTAAAGTAGCTAGAATTGTAGTATTTTATGTATATTTCATGCATGAATCAAACTAAGTTCAACACTTGAGCTAGTTCTTGCATCATATGCTTAAAGATAGAGTTTAGGGACCAAAATGAGACTTTCTCAAAGTTTCCATCTTCTCTCAAATGTTTTGCATGAATTTTGCATTCAACAATTGAATTCTCTCATCAAATGAAACTCTTTTCATTTGTTTTATCTGCCAAAGATTTCACAAGTGGACCTATGTCCATCATGTAGCTTACTTTGACCATGCAAACTAATGCATGAGTGACAAATATCACTTATATTATCCATGTAAATACTTTGCGTGTGTGACATTTGTCACATGCAATTACATATATGCTGCTATTTGTCATATAAATGGCCATGCATAGAGCCATATGTGCATTTTACTTTTTTATGCAATAGAGACCCATTTGCAACATTTACAAGTTATGGCTCTTACTTTCCAACTAGATTCTAAAATGTATCATGCTTTTTAAAACCTTTCTAGATTAATCCATTCGAACCGTCCCTCTTTTCAGTGCTCAACAAATACACTTCATTTCTGTTAAGCCCATGGTCTACTGAGACTAACCATTTTGATAATCTAGATATAGACATACACTGATCCGTAAGGAATATCGATCAACTTATATTGGTAATCATGGATCAGGAACGATGTTTTCGAGAACATATTGTGCAATGACATTTCTTAGCACCATTTGCAACTAAGTCATTAATATAGTATTTTCAGGTCTTTGTCCTTATTTCAGACAATGTTCTAACTATTTAGAATTGCTAACTTTAGCGCTGACCTAAATTCTTTTAGATTATATCTAAACTCCTTTAATTTAACAATGTTTGAAAAGTTACAAGCTTCTTACTATATAATTATGTATTAACGGTTATTATTAAAATATTTACTATATATCGGAATGGCACGTAAGCACCATCTCTAATAATATGATTACTATGTATACCTTTGAGTTTCATGTGAGATAGGAATATACTTATAGCATATATAACTGTTTAAAGAACTTGTTCTTAATAAATCTTACTTTCATCTAATTATCATAGAAGTATAAATAATTAACTAGGTGATGTATTTTTACTTGACCATCAGAAGAGACTTATGAAAATATTAGGTTTCTTGGTTAAAAAATCTTATTAATGAATTGAATTAAGAGGAACTAATCAAATTCAAGTATTAAGGGATAATTGCAGTCCTAGTTTTGCTCTTTATACTGGTAAAGTGGTAGTTATTTTTTTATATTTTATTTTGCCTTTATATCCTTTTTTTATTTGGTTTAATTTTATTCTCTTGAACTATCGGTTGTTTAAATAAGAATAAGAAGACACGATTTTAGTAATTAACAAATTTAATACTAATTTCTCATGAGAATAATACTATATTCATTATTATATTACTTGTTTGCGACAATGTGCACTTGCATTCTAAAATCCACAACAACTAATATATGTAACTTGGTTACTTTTGATACATTTACAAATGTGTCTAGTGATTCATTTGCAATTTATTAAAGATGAACAATCTTTCGCACCTTATTTTTATATTAGTTTGTGCGATGATTCAAATGAGTTATGGTGGTCACTTTCCAAGAAAGTTTATGCCTTTCTTCATAAAACATTTTTATTTCTCCTAATGGTGGAACTTTTTTCTCTTCAAAATGATAATCTATCCATATAGTAAGCGAATTAGGGTTCAAGATTGGTAACTATATGCTTCTAAATACTTTTGTATCACTAAATTTCTAGTTCACTAAAACATGACTTTCAACTAGTTTAAGATTGTATAATACAATTAAAATCAAAGTTGGGAGCTTTTCTAATATGCATTTATTTTTTGTTAAGTTATTATAAGTAATATAAATTTTTTTACATTATCCTCATTTAAAATCTCAATGTGATATTCATTTTTGCAAGATATCTTTAAATTATTAGATTGCTTATATATAAAGCATTATTAATATGTAATTTTGTTTTACTCGCTAACAATATTGATGTAGTTCTAAAGATCTAAACCAAATTTGAAAGACTTGATATGATTTTGAATTTGGCTACAATTATTATTAATGAAGTTCCCATGTTTGGAACCTCTATGTTATACTATCTTACTCTTACTTATTCCTTGAAATTATGAAAATAAATTATCCTCTTGTAAGAACAAATACTTTGATGATCAAGTTAGTGTTTATCTGAGAAAGACGGTGTTTGTATATGGGAGTATAGCAAAGACAAGTAGGATATAATGAATGTTGAATACTGAGTATTGGATGTAGAATTCCTCATGGACGTATAAATCAACCCTATTTATAGTGTATAAATTCTAATCTTGTTCCAAGTATGTATGAACATCTACACTTAATTAATCTAGTTTATTTAGGATATTAAATCTATTACCAATTTATCAATCAAAGAGAAGAATTTAAGTAGGACTCGTCCACTTGTGAGATGTCCTTCTTTACGCCAAATAGCAATTGATCAAACATAATTTGAATAGAACAACGAGTTTAATTTATCACCCCCTCGCCATAACTTATGTGACCCATTTATGAGGCCTATAGGTTAGCGGGCTAGGTTATCTGGTGCAATGGAATTGATTTTTGAGATTGAGTTATCTTATTTCATGGAATTAGGCATTTTTTAGCATAGGCCACCTCTTATATTAAGCATAGTGGACACAGGCTGGTTGGGCCACTAGATAATTGGCCTAATAGTTAGTTTAAATAAGTATTTCTTATCTCGAAAGAGATATGTATAATTGCACTGATAATCAAATAGATGTCCCCAATGTTTTTTTTCTAAAGTAAATAATTCATGTCATATCATTAAATAAAAGTTCATATTAAACATCAAAAAGTTGCAAAAAGTTTTTTTTTAAAAAAAAAAAAGCAAAACAAACTTATAAATTAACTCATATTTTCATCACTAGTCCAATGATTTATATTCCTTTCTTTATCCTATAAAATATCGAAGACATCTAAATGGGTAAGATCTACAAGATGTGAGTTATCAATGAAATTTATCTCTATATTATTTCTTATTGCCTTGACAAATACCTCATAAAGCTTGACTAGATGCCTTGGCATAAGACATAATATGACTAGTCTTTTGTACCACATCGATAACAAGTAGTTTTATTATTTTTAGGAGGTTTATACTTTGCACCCTTATCTTTGTCCTCGTTGTACCGTTTCCTTTGGGTGTTCCTTCATCCTGAGTGTTTATGATGACCATTGGAGCGATGACCACACTTTCACCCGCCTTCTCAACCACGTCTATTCCTACTATGGATGTTTTCTTTCACTTTAAGGAATGGTAGAGAACTAGTTAGACATGATTCATAATTGGAAAAAGGACATTTTGACCCCTGTGTTATAATGAAAGTAACAGTTTACTAATCCCGTTTTTAAAAATACATATTTTCACCTATTTTTTATAATTTTTTCTGTTAAATTTGACAGAATGGCCTATTTTTTTAAAATTGGATGAAAACGAAAGTTGTCAATAATACCAGTTGAAAAAATTAAAAAAATAGATAATTCCATCAAATTTTAAAAAACAATTGTAAAAAAGGGTGAAATGGGTAATTTTAAAAAATAGGTAAGTAAATTGTCACTTTCACTATAACATGGGGTCTAAATATCCTTTACCTTTCATAATTTTTTAATAAAAACTCATTATTTTGTTTAACAAGTAGAAGACATAAGATTAATTCTGAGTATTTTCTAAATCGATGTTCGCTGTATTGTTATTGTAAAACAATATTAAAGGCATGAAAAGATAGAAAATACCTTATCTAGCATTTGTTTTGTTCTCTAATTTTTTTCATTGCACAATTTCAACTGTGAGGTAATTTTGAAAAAAGCATAATTGTATTTACCAACAATTCTAAAATCCTACAATCTCATATTCATTCATGTATGTCTTGTTCTATGGAGGAATAAATCATTCTAATTGTCATATCTTTCTTTTATATTTTTTCAAAGAATTTTCTTATTCTCTATTGCCAAATGTCAAGCTTTCATGATCTCATGCAGATAATGATAGAGAAAAATTAAAGCTTTTGATTTGGCTTATAAGGACGCTTGATTTTCTTAATTGTAATTTTTAAGCTAATGGCTTGTAGGTGCATCTTCGCATCTAGTACTTACAAAAAATAGTTACTTCTAGAAACATTAAGTAATTTTCAAGTTTGTTAGAGGCATTTTCAAAGGCTCACTTTTAAATATAAAAAAAGGAATCAAAATTATCATCATATTGGCCAGCCTGATGGGTACCAATCTCAAACTCGTAAGGCATATATGGAAGAGTTCCCAGGTTCGAGCACTGGGGAGGTCGCGTATGAAATGCGTCTGTGGCTAAGGCGCCAGTTGCTACGCCCTGGTGGACCCTAGACAGAGGGGTAGGCCCCACCACAGTCTATCAAAAAGGCCAACCTTTTTGTAAGGCTGTATTGGAGCTCACCAACCCTTTGGTCCAACCAGCACCGAGATCCTTATCCCCCATTGGTCCCCACCATCAGGTGCTAGCGCACCCAGCACAACTCCACTCATGCACGAGCCTCCCCCCCCTCCCCGCCTCAAATCGGGGATCTCCATCCTCCACTCATGCACCAGTCAAATGCTGGCAGCCCGATGGGTACCACCTTCGTACTCGAGAGGCATTAAAAGATGGAGTTGTGCTGGTTAGACCAAAGGGTTGGTAGGCCCCAGTATAGTCTTACAAAAAGGTTGGCTTTTTTTATAGACTGTGGTGAGGCCCACCCCTCCGTCTGGGGTCTACCAAGGAACTGGTACCCCAGCTACAAACCCATCTCATGTTTAACCGGTATAGTTCAAGCCTAACCGACCACGTTCCTCACGCTGTAGCAATATTAAAAAAAGGCCGACGTGACTCATCTAACACCGTATTAATAAAACAGATCAGAATAAAACATTATCTCATAATGTAATATTTTTCAATCTGATTAAGAGTGATTTTTGTATATCATAGGGCTCCATTCTCTTGGAAATGGTGATTCTCATTTAATTAATTTTTCTATGTAAGCACAACTAACCCCTACTAGTAGGGCTTCCATTATGGTTACCAATACAAAAATTAATTCTGGTTTATAATGCAAACCGATAACTCTTATCACTGCATCTCATAAACCCTGGTTATAATGTAGACTGATAACTTTTATTACTATATCTTATAAACCTACACATGCAAAATTAATTTTGAAACAATGTTCAAAAATACTGTAGCTATGAACAGTAAAAAATACTGTTCATGTGAACAGTACACCGCTGCGGCCCTAGCCTATTGGTGCTGCAACCTCTCGTGCTTCCCCTTTGGCGTACCGTTTTAACACTTGAAACGCATCATTTACACTGAGCCTTTTGCATCCATTCACTCAAACAACATCCATATATGTCTTAAATAGCTCTGATACCATTGTTGTTGGGGATCTAATATATGTAGGTGTATGCATCTGCAATTGTGTCTATTGCCTAAAATACGTATTATATACATATTATACGTGGCGAAAGCGTAAAAACATGCAATAAACACAATAAATAAAATATATTGATCACATTAATATATTAGTGAAGTTTGAGAACTCACCTCAATGTGTAACATTATACACGTATTTTCTCGGAGTCCGCATGGAGACCAATTCGTGGGCAGTTCTAGTCACCAATACGGTAGGCTTGGTGAACTAGAACAACAGCCCTATATCCAGCACGGGATTAACTCTTAATCTCCAAAATGACCGAGTGTGTGTTTTTATCCTTTTCTCTAAAAGGATAAGGAAATGGAATATGAAGTAATTCACAATTGCTTCTAATGACACCATAGAGAAAAAAGAAACAATTTCATTTTTCCGTTTCCTTTTTTTTTTCTTTTTTTTCCTTCTTTTCTTCTTCCTTTCTCTCTTGGCACCATTTCTTCTCTTTTCTCTTCTCCATTTCCGTTTCTCTTCTCTCGGCACAATGAAAGAAAATGAAACAATTCATTTTCTTTGCATTGCCAACACTCACTGCACACACCACCAAATTCACACACTCTCAATTATATATACATATATCTAATATATATATATATATATAAAATAATAATATAATCTATAATATAATAATAATAAAATAATAACATAAATGGGTGCCAACTATTTGGCACCAAAAATAAAATAATATTATATATAATATTATAATGAGATATTTTAAGTATTTAACAATTAAATAATCAATGTGTGAAATGACTATTTTTTCCTTCATGAATAGTTACCAAGTCTATCCCTAGTGGGTTTCACTAAATCTCATACTTGGATAAACTCAACCGAGGGTCCATAATACGTCACGTGTCCTTGTAAAATTAGTAAATAATAATTATTGACTAATTATTGTATTTAACACTTAAATACAAATACGCACGCATTTTTGTGGTATTGTTAAATATTGCTAGATTAAATACTTTAATCAGGCACGCTGCATTAGTACACAACGAGTACACTCCATATCGTATGACTCCCTAGGTCCTACGCCCGATTTGTCAAATGAAACTATTCCATAAGTCCGTGAGCAATGCCCTATGCACACGTCACGGATATACAAATCAACGCGTTGAACCGTGCAAGTTGAGGTTACAACGCATACGTATAGTTCTTCCGTCATGATATCCTGGATATGCGGGGATATAGATCATCACTGTTAAATTCCTTTGTGCTCATCTATGTCTTATCTCTATACTCATATCTTACTGAACAATATGCGCAAACTCTTTTGCCATATATGTAGGTGTATGCATCTGGATATCAAATTTTCTATGCAAGTTGACGAATTCTATATATGTACACACCGAACTCTATAAGCATCAGACTATACCCAGCGGTCACATTATGAAAGGTCTATGACATGCGTAGAACCAAAGTATGGTGGATCACTTACAAGCCCACCGTGACACTCAGGTCAAAGGACCACGTATACTACTCAAATCGGAAGGACCCTCCGTTGACGGCTTACATAGAGTGTCTATCGGAGGCTCTCGTGAATCTGTCTCACATTCAGTCCTAACTGGATACCCATATATCAATACGAGCTCCAAGCTCACGGTCGGCTAGGAACAACTATCTATACCTTATAGGTACTACATATGCTGATCTATATATAAAGGTATCAACGAACAGACCCGCATCGGTAGAAATAGATCAGGGACAATTATTTGAGAACATACTTGTGTAACTACCATTTTCTGGCACCCGATTACAACCTTTACAACTATACAGTTACTGGTATATTCTCAGGTCTATGTCCCATTACAGACAAGGCTCCAACTCTTGGATCTGTTGAGTATTATAACCAACTAACACTTAGTTGTGCTAACATTTAATATTTATATATCTCAGTATGGCTAACTATAGGCACTTATCTAAACTCTTTTAGATCTGATCTTAACTCATTCAGATCGTACAATGTTTGTAACGTTGCATTGCATGGTACCATATTAATTAGTATTACCAATTTAATAGGAATGTACACTTGTATAAATACACAAGTATATTTACATTCATAAATAGCACGTAAGCACCGACCCCAACATAAATAAGTATAGAAATAACATAAATATCAAATAATATCATGAATAAAATAATTAGGAGGCATGATATTGCACTTCAATTCTTATTTAAAATAGAAACTAATAGTTTAGTCTTTGTATTTTTCTTGAATTACTAGCTAAGTTTCTACTTTTTTTAAAATATCCCAGTTGGTCCTGCCATCTAAAATATTCCATTAAAACTAATTTTTAAGGGATAAATATGATGCAACAAATAGTGGCTCGTGGCAACGATAATAGTTGTCTTTTAGGTTTGGCGACTATTCTTTTTTTAAAAAAAGAAAAGGTTTTTTTTCTAAAGAAAATAAATAGAGAGGATGTTTTATATGGAGATAGTGTTTCTTGGTATAAAGATAGTCACGACTTGCTCTGATACCAAACTAATGCAATGGATGGATAACGAAGGAATAGATTCAAATTTTATTTAGTCTAAGAATGCACAGAATAAAAAATTAAATTAAACTCACGTTGATCTTGAGAATACCCAAAAATGTAGGTTCTAGCTAAATTGTTGACTCAAACTTGTTAAAACTCGTTGATTCAGAAGAGTATCGAGAAATAACACAAATACAAAGATAGCTCAAATTATTAACTAATGATTTTTCTTCTAAGGACTACAAAAGATACTTATTTATAGTATTTAAATCCTAATATAGCTAAATTACGTATTAATTAGGAAAACAAATTAAATAAGAAATTATATTTCTAAATAAAACTCTAGATAAGACTCCAACTTAAATAAGGAAAATGAAATAAGAATCCTAATTAAGTTATGCAATTCCATTTATCTAAGAATCCTAATGTGATATAGTCTACATCAAAATCCTTCATTCACAATATTATAAAATAATACTATATTAAAAATAATACAAAATTATAAATTAAATACCCCACATCTCTTCCCCCTCTTTACAACCTCATCTCTTTCATTCTCCAAAACCCTAAAATCATTCTTCCCAACTACTACCTATCCACACCTCCATTCCCACTATTACTCTCAATATATATTCGACACTCTCCATACTAGCCACCCTCCCCACCATAACCACTACTAACTCTCTTGGCCTCCATATCCAATGCCACCCTTCATATTTGTCGCCCCTCCCCTTTTTATATCGATTTTCCTTACCCACTACCACCTCCGAGATCTCTTTCATGTCCATGGCTTTTTTTTTCTTTTAGAGAATAAAAATTAAAATTTGAGGGGGAAGGAAAGTGTTGGGGTGAGGGGAAGAAAAATTAAAATTTAATTTTTAATGAAAAATACATATGATAATATTTCAAAAATTAATTTTTATTTAAAAATTAAAAGGATAATATTTCAAAAATGCATATGACAATATACTAATATAACTTGGAAGAATAAACAATTAAGAGTATAATACTAATAAATAATAAACAACAAATATTATAAATATGAACATGAGCTAATAAAAATATAACATAAATATTTCTATCCTTATTTTTGGTTAGGAAGATCAACTAAATGGCAACCAAACAAACTTATAAAGATAATAATATAATATGATATACAATAAATGTAACATAAATAAAAATAATAGAAACAAAATATAAATTTACAACACAAATAAATATAAAAACAAAAATAATATAAAGCACAATTAAGAATTTAAATTTACCAAAGAAGTCTTGTTGATAACAATACATTATAAAACATATATTTATAGGACTTGAGGTATAAGTGAAAGTTATTCTTTTATTAATATGGGAAATAAACTTTATATAGTTCAAGGTGCAAATGCATAACCTTAAATGCCAACTTAGAATTATGAAAAATTGTGATAAAATCTATATAAAGTACATTTCATTAAAAAAAAATTGTAAAAATACTTTCTCATACAATAGTAGGATGGTGTTTGGTATTCTTTTTGACAACCCATTTTCAGTTTAAAAATGAAAATAAGAAAAACATGTTTGATAGTTTGTTTCTAGAAGATGACTTATGAAAAAAAAAAAGTCTTACTTTTTTTCACTTTTTAAAAAGAAAACTTAAAAGTGTGGTATTATAAAAAATGAGAATGAAAAGAATATTTTATAAAGTGTTCTAGAATAAAATGACCTTTGAAAAATGAAAAATAATTTTTTTAAAGAAAAGTTGACAATATTAAAATATTATTTTTATTATTTTTCATTTTTGGTCTTACATTTGTATCATATCCATCTCTTAAATATTTACCAAATTCAAAAGATTCTAATATATATATTTAATTTGATTTGGTTTGATTCGGTTTGTTTTTTTTAAATTGTTTATTTTAATGGTGAGAAATTACTCTTATTTTGTAATGATTTCTTATGTCTTTTAAAAACAAATATATATATATATAAATTAATTCGATTCAATAAAATCTTTGTTCAATTTTAGAAGACAAAAGTTATTATGAAGCAATTTTATCACTAGACTTTTTATTCGTAAGATTCGCATAAAATAATTAAAGTCCTGAACGAGCATGTGGAAAAGAATGGTTTGACTTTAAATAATTAATTTTTTTATTTTTGGATTAATATCAGTTTGTCTGTCTGTCCTTAAATATAACCTTTTCTTGAGCGATTATCTGTTTTACAACTCTATCAGTGAAATCATAACCTGTTAAATAGTTATTCACCTGTAAGGATATGGAGTTGAGACTTTTATTTAAAAAATAATTTCAAGACTATATTTGTTATAGTTTGTGGTAAGAAGACTTCGGCTTAATTCATATACACATAATTTTAAAAGTTATTATTGAAATGACCTTTATAGCGATTATGATCTTTAACTGACATTTTGTTTGAAATACTTAAGTAATGTTAAAATTTTATTTATGCTTAAATTACTAGGAACTAGCAATAAGCTAATTGGGAGGTATGATGAATACTTGAAATTACATATTTAATAAGAGTTTTATATCTTTTTTTTGTATTACTAGTGTCTTTGACCCCCCTAACTTAAGTATGTCTACAATATTGTACCTAATTAGCTTTTAACTATTTTATGGTAGGTTCGGTAAAATTGGCATAACTTTCTACCTAAGAACCTAATTGGAGTGATTCTTAATCCTGTCAAGAGCTGACTCAATGGACTAACATATTGTATTTCATAAGACATTTGAAATTCGAGCGTTTAGAAGGTGAAAATGGCCTAGAACATAACTGATCTGCAATACAAGTCCAGTCCAAACAGTCATTAATATTTGGCCCATAACTATAGAAATACGTATCTAATATGTATGAGACAACTCAATTTGGAAAGATAAGAGACTTATCTACAACTTTGATGTTTTACATTACAGCTAATTCGGATCACATCAATTCCAAAGTGGATAATCAAGTGGGTGCATTAATGATAATCAATGTAAATTATTTACCATCATTCTTGACTTTTATCATCCAAGTGGTTCCCTCTTCATTTATTTCGATTTATCCATATTTTTTTATAAATAAGTAGCATGTTTATGCCCAAATGATGTAATTAGAGAACTATGTTTTAGTTTAAAACACTTATCTTTTGTATTATTTCTTTATAATATTATTTCTCTTATTTTTTATTCTAAAGTTATGTTATCTCTTCTTCCATTTCTTTTCTTTTTCTTTAGTTTTATTATATCCAAGTAATTTTCTTTATGCTAAGGTGAAAGGGTGAAACTCTTGGTAAGGTAATAAGATATACTTAACTCTTATCCATAAATTTAATGCTTCATTCTTAAGTTATGCAAATTTATATATGATGTATTTATTTTATTTGTAATATTAATATACTTTCTTCTAAAGTGGTGCATCTTGATTTATTATAGACAATTTTTATAGTTGACACAATAAATTCTTAAAACAATTTACAAGATTTGGCGTATATATCATTTCTTGTAAAGTGGAAGTCTTGATTTATTGTAGACAAATATAAAAGATTGGCATAATAAATACTTGAACACATTTATAAGATTTAGTGTATAATAATTGAAAGAAATAAATACTAGTTAATATATAAATAGTGATGAACTTTAAATGTTATATCTTCCGGTTGGAACCTCTATTATGTGAGGATTCCAATTGAGTTATAAAATGAGTTAAATATATTTTTACTTCTTATGCCAAGAGTGGATCTCCCTAACATTAACTTTTATTTGAATTGGTTAATTAAATTAATATTTGCAAACATCTTATACTGCATTAATTGTCCTTAAAGTATTTATAGTTTGTAATTTTAATTCTACTTTTTTGTGGATCGATCCCGTTCTCACTGGGTTATTTATTACTTCAACAATCCTACACTTAAGAATAAACTCTTATATTCTAAACGTATCAAATAGCAAAGGAATAAATTCAAATTTTATTTAGTCTAAGAATGCACAGAATAAAAAATTAAATTAAACTCATGTTACTTTTTTAGAATACCCAAAAAATATAGGTTGTAGCTAAATTGTTGATTCAAACTTGTTAAAACTCGTTGATTCAGAAGAATATCAAGAGATAACTCAAATTATTAACTAATGTTTTCTTTGAAGGACTACAAAAAATACTTATTTATAATATTTAAATTCTAATATAGCTAAATTACTTATTAATTAGAAAAAACAATTAAATAAAAAATATATTTCTAAATAAAACTCTAGATAAGACTCCAACTTAAATATTAAAAAAAAAGTAAGAATCTTAATTAAATCATACAAATTTATTTATCTAAGAATCCTAATGTGATATAGTCTACATCAAAATCCTTCTTTTACAATATTATACAATAATATTATATTAAAAATAATACAAAATTATAAATTAAATGCCCCACATCTCTTCCCCTCTTCCTAACCTCATCTCTTTCATTCTCCAAAACCCTAAAATCATTCTTCCCAACTACTACCTATCCACACCTCCATTCCCACTATTACTCTCAATATATATTCGACGCTCTCCATACCAGCCACCCTCCCCACCATAACCACTACTAGCTCTCTTGGCCTTCATATCCAATGCCACCCTTCATATTTGTCGCCCCTCCCTCTTTTATATCGATTTTCCTTACCCACTACCACCTCCCATATCTCTTTCATGTCCATAGCTTTTTTTTTTTCTTTTAGAGAATAAAAATTAAAATTTGAGGGGGAAGGAAAGTGTTGGGGTGAGGGGAAGAAAAATTAAAATTTAATTTTTAATGAAAAATACATATGATAATATTTCAAAAATTAATTTTTATTTAAAAATTAAAAGTATAATATTTCAAAAATGCATATGACAATATACTAATATAACTTGGAAGAATAAACAATTAAGATTATAATACTAATAAATAATAAACAACAAATATTATAAATATGAACATGAGTTAATAAAAATATAACATAAATATTTCTATCCTTATTTTTTGTTAGGAAGATCAACTAAATGGCAACCAAACAAACTTATAAAGATAATAATATAATATGATATACAATAAATGTAACATAAATAAAAATAATAGAAACAAAATATAAATTTACAACACAAATAAATATAAAAACAAAAAGAATATAAAGCACAATTAAGAATTTAAATTTACCAAATAAGTCTTGTTGATAACAATACATTATAAAACATATATTTATAGGACTTGAGGTATAAGTGAAAGCTATTCTTTTATTAATGTGGGAAATAAACTTCATATAGTTCAAGGTGCAAATGCATGACCTTAAATGCCAACTTAGAATTATGGAAAATTGTGATAAAATCTATATAAAGTACATTTCATTAAAAAAAAAAAAATTTAAAGAAAAGTTGACAATATTAAAATATTATTTTTCATTTTTGGTATTACATTTGTATCATATCCATCTCTTAAATATCTACTAAATTTAAAAGATTCTAATATATATATATTGTTTCTTTTAAACATTTATTTTTAATTTGAATCAATTTAGAATCAAATCAATCTATTTTAAATAAATAAAACCAATCTATGAGCTAAATCTTACCAATTCCTTTTTGCCTACCCTTAACACAATATATTAAAAGTCTTAGGTGTTTTATATTTTAAATTTTTAAATATATTGTCTTTATATTTGAACTCATGCTAGACAAATTTATCTGTGCTCGTGTCAAACACAGTTTAATGAAGTCAATCTTTATACTCAACACAACCCAGGCTTTATGTTGGGCCCGACCCAAAGATAAAATAGTAATCAAGTTATTTGGGCTCAATTAAGCCCCTGCTGCTACATCCCAAATTTGATTTTCTCTCCATTTATTTTAGACTTTTTTTTTTCCATAAATTCTCTAATCTCTCCTCAATTTACCATGGTTATGGATATTCACAGGAAAAATTACCAAGTTCGTTGTAGGTGCAGCCCACGCACCAATTCCTATTAAAATTAAGAGTGGGCACGAGTGAATCGAACCAAATTGAATTGAATTGGTTCCTTTATTTAATTTAAAAATCGGTTCTTTTTTAAAAGAAAAAATCAATTTATTTAGTTCCATTTTAATTCAATTTAAAATCAAAAAATTAAAATAGACAAAAAATTTTTTTTGACGAAAATTAAAAAACTAAATAAAACCGTACGGATGCGGGCTTCATCTAAGAATTGAACCATTCCACTTCGTTTAAGGTCAATTCCAAACTCAAAACGAAAATACAAGCCTGTTTATTACACTTCCTAAATCAACAGACAAGTAATCAAAATGGCACAGGCCAAATCAAGAAAATATATATAGAGGATTGCTACCTTTAAATATTCTTAGTACAAACACAAGAGTAACTCTTGACACACATTTAACACTACCACATGCGAGATAATCCATAAACGCCATGAATATCGATGCTTTGTTAACCCCCAATTTAGGCATTACATTTAAGGGGATTTGAGCACTGAGAGCAAAAGTGTTATACCGATTATTTCTAATTCTATAATAATATTAATATTAATATTAATATTAATAATATGGATCAAGTTTGGTGGCAACTTGTATTTATTTTATAAAATAATAAATTGGAGTTTGTAATAATATTAAAATAATATGTATTTATGTATGATGTGTAATTATATAATTAGTGAAATAGTTCTTTGTTTTATTTTTATGTTTGGTTGAAAAGCGAAGAATTTTTATTCATCCTTTACATGTATATAAATATGCTATATGATAGCCTAATTTGAATATTAAGTTAATTTAAACATATCTAATTTAAATTTGAAATTTGTTATGGAGTTGAATTGGGATAATTAAGATGATTAATGGTGAGAGGTTTTATTTTATAAGTTCTATTTTCTTTGTTACTATTTTTATGTAAATGATTCAATTTTCATAAAGGAATATAGTTATATTTAGTAATTTGATAATTAAATAGGTATAGATTAATTTTGCTAGATGATTGCAAGAATAAATTATTCATGATAAATTTTACGGGAGACTAGTTGAGTTGTTATTTTATATGTTTAAGTTAAAATTTATAATTAATTAAATTTTCTGTAAATAGAGTTAGTTAATAAAAATTGTTTAGTTGTTGTTTCCAATTATATTTGTTGGGAGTTTTATTAATATTTGAAAGATATTAAAGAATTAGTTGATGTGGTATATATATTAACCAAAAAAATAATTGATTTGATTAATAGAAAATAATATTCATGATCATATATCTGCAGTTCATAATAAATAAAAAATTGATAAAATTTATTGTATGCTAAATTATACAATTATATATATAGCTAAAGAAAATGAGAATTAAGAAGAATTTGTTCTCTTTACAATAATAATAAGAGAAACGACATTGATTGAATTCATAGATTTATGTTTATGGAAGTTTAAAATGGTACAATATTTTTATTGTGTAAAAGTACCATAGATATTATATATGAATGTGTAATTGTTTAAGGAAAGGTTATATTATGGTGGTAGCTACTTGTGCTGAGTTTTGAAGATAAATAGATAAGTAATAATTTTAGTTAGAATATTAAAAATAAAAATTTTATAGTTATTTTATAGAAGATAATCTAAAAAAATTTATTTCTCTTTATGGGTACATAAAGAATTGTTGTTATCAATTTCAAAGACTTATGATAAAAGAAAGTTTAGATTTCTTTTTAAATATTTTGACATTGTAATAAGTTAATAATATTGAGTATTGTGTGTTGAGTTGAATTAAGAACCTTACATGTTTGCCCCCTAGTAATGTTATCTACAAAACTCTTAAGATTATTTATAATTATTAAATAATTATAATTAAGTAAATTGATAGTTAAAAGTTTTTAATATTATTTTCTAGGTTTCTGTTTATTAAGTACAAATTTATAATATTTATTTTATCTATGATTTATTTTTATGTTAATTAGGATATTTTGAAATTTTGTTTTAGAATTTATTACACCAAAGTTTATAAATACGTTCAGTAAAGTTTACAAATACATTCAATAAAGTTTATGAATACGTTTAATATAGAAACATTTATTTCAGAATAAATATGCTTTTAAGATATTATATAGTAGTAGTTTTTAAACCATCGAATTCATATCCTCCTCTTTAATGTAGTTGTTCTGGGCATACATTAGATCAGTTTAATTTAGTTTGCTCTACTCGAGCGATGCAATATTCTGTTAGATTAGACTAGCTTTAATCCCCCGCTCTGTCTGTGCGTGAGTTACTCTGTCAGGTTAAACCAACTTTTTTCTAAGTATAAGTTTGGTGTGGTTTTCAATATATATATAGTATATATTTTTAAAGTTACGTTATATATATTCAGCTTTAGATCAGATACTATAACAGCTTATGATATTTGTATATACTTCATGTTTATTTATCAAGTGATTTTTATACTATTTACAAGATACAAATTTATACAAAAGTGTAACTATATTAATAAATATGTTATAGATATTAAGAATTTAATTTATTATAAAAAGATAAATATAAGTTTTTTTTTTCATTAGATTCACTATTTTTTTAAAAAAAAATTCCTTTCAAGTGTTGTAGAGTTCATAGAATCTAATTGAGTCACTAACACTTGTGATATGTATTTATCCATACTAACATATTTATAAGACAAGTAATATATCATGTAAAGATATGTATATATTCTTTGTGGTCAATATTATTGTTTAATGAGTTTGGAAGGATCAAATATTGAAGAGGAAAATGAGATTACCATTATCATGCCAGTCATTGCCCTCGGTAATGAGATGAGGCCCACGGTTTTGATGCTGTCCACCACGGGAGAAAGTGAGATCACCAGAGCCCTCTTCACCTGTTGAAGTGTTGCGTGAAGTGGGGATGCACCAAGAGCCAGTATGTCTCCATATGTAAAATAAATGATCACTTAGAAACTAAGCCGTAGAGATGTTGCCCAAATTCAAAGTTATGAAGTATTGACACTTAAAAGTAAGTGGCCGGAACTTACGATGATGAAGTTGAAGAAAACTTTTATTAGGTGAAGAAAGAAGATGTTTGTTGAAGCGGAAGCACACAAACAAGTAAAATCATTCAAGCAATATATGCAGAACAAGTAATTAAGGAATAAAGAGAGAAATGGTAGAAGAAGAACACACAAAGAATTACGTAATTTGGTAACTTGCCTACGTCCATGGCAGATTAAGATTACACTCTTCTCTTATTATGAATCACAAGGCACTCACAAAGTATGTCTTTTACAAGAAAGATCACAAAGAAAACTCCCTCTTGTACTCTAGGAATTTTCTCTCACAAAGAACCACAAAGACTTCTTTAATGATCATTTAGATTTATTGAGTTATTATCAAGATGTGTTTACAAGCCAATTGATAATCTTTATATAGGCTTTAGGATGTCCTAGCTTTACCCTAAACATGTGGGAGTTGTATTAGGGAGTCCTGAAGTAAGTGGGAGACGAAATAAGGAAGTTTTCTTATTTTGGGATATTGTTCACGCATCCAGCGTTGCGGGGCTCAGTGCCCATCGCTACGGCGCTTGTGGATCTCAAATGGACGTCGCGGCACTCGTCGCCTGGTGCTGTGGCTTTCACACTCTAGACTGAGCGCCACGGACTAGGAGCCGAGGCACTAGCGATTGGTCGCCCTTCTTCGTTTTTCTCCTTTTTTCAAGTCCGTCTTCGATCTTTGCGCACCCTATGTACTTGACTTGCTTTCTAAATCATATCCCAATAATTTTCAATCAATATTCTCACAAATTCTCTCATTAATTCAAAATCATCTACAAAGCAATTCGATCTCTCATTTTCACATCTTCGATCACCCTCACAAAGTAGTGACTCCGGTTAAGTCCTTATATAGGATAAACTTAACCGATAGTAGTGGCTTAGTCAATATATCAGCAGGGTTTTTAGATGAAGCTATCTTCGTTAGACTAACTTCACCACTTTAGACAATCTCTCGAATGTAATAGAGCCTCATATTAATGTGTTTCTACCTCTCGTGGAACACTTGATACTTGCTTAAGTGTATAGCACTCTGGCTGTTACAATATACACCGGTGTTACCATCTTCACTAGCCAATACCTCCGCGCATATGCCTTTTAACCACACGGCCTCCTTAATAGCTTCACCAACAGTTATATACTTCGCCTCTGTGGTAAATAGTACAACCACATGTTGTAGAACTGATCTCCAACACATACTATACCCAAACACTGTGAATATATAGCCCGTCAATGATCTTCTATTATCTAGATCACTTGTATAATCTGATTCTATATACTTTTTTACTATTTCACTGCTGTCTTCATTCCTCTTATACATCAACCCGTGATTTGACGTTCCCTTAAGATATCTTAGAATTCACTTTACTACAAGCCAGTAATCATTTCCCAAAATTGTCATGTATCTACTCACCACACTCACGTCATGTGCTATGTCTAGTAATATGAAAACCATTTCATACATGATGCTTCCCACAGCACTTGCATACGGTACTTTAATAATCTACAATTTATCTTATTAAAAAGTCGGCAACTGTGCTAGTGAAAGTCTGAAATGCATGGCCAAAAGAGTAGAGACAGCCTTTGTGTTGGACATACCAAATTTCTCTAGAATTTCGAGTATATATCGCTGTTAGTATAAGAAGATAACATCTCTTATTCCCCTCACAATATCTATACCCAAGATTCTCTTTGTTGCTCTCAAATCCTTCATCTCAAATTCGCCACTCAACTATTTCTTGAGCTTCTTTATTTCTTTCATGTTCTTATATGCGATCAACATATCATTGACGTATAGAAGCGAATATATCATCCCACAACTCATGTTCTTAAAGTACATGCATCCATCATACTTGCTCCTACTAAAGCCACAATCCATCATAAACTCATCAAATCTCTTATACCACTGTCTAGGTGATTGCTTTAACCTGTATAATAACTTTTTTAGTAAACAAGCATGACTTCTTTTTTGAGCTCTTCGAACCCTTACGGCTGTGCTATGTATATCGTCTCTTCAAAATTTCTATATAGAAAAGTTGTCTTTACATCCATCTGTTTTAGATGTAAATTAAGGTTTGCACATGGCTAACAAAATTTTAATAGATGTGTGCTTGACGATTGAAGAGAATATCTCATGAAAATCAACTCTCTCCCTCTGAGTAAAACCTTATGCTACTAACCTAACCTTGAATCTTGTAGGCTCTATTCCCGACATCCTCTTATACACCTTATCCACTCACTTGCACCCGACTAGTTTCTTTTGAGGTCCATCTACCAACTTCCAGGTATTGTTCTTCCTAAAAGAACTAATCTCTTTTTCCATGGCGTGATGCCATTCTTTCTTGTTTTCACTCTTCATAGCCTCACCATATGTCCTAGGCTCATCATACTCAAGAGTGTAAGTAGAATTAAAAGCATGAGCAATTAGAACTGCTTGTGCATACTTGACTAATAGGTTAATCATTCTCCTTAGCCTGTCTCTGGCTAGCTGGTACTCTTCAAGTTCCATCTCAAGAGTCCTAGTCTTTTTTTAGGTGGACTATGAGGAACTCGCCGGTGTTCTTGATTCATCTTCAAGGATCTCCTCGTTGAAGTGTTGATCTGTGGGCATATCAGATTTACTTTCAGGTTCTACTTCAACTTCTATTGACTCGAGTGCTAAGTCTTCCTTGAGTATAGGTTCTTATTTCTTATCTTTTTGGGAGGTTTTTAGCATCATCGTCTCATCGAACGTCACGTCACAACTTATGATACTCATTAGTGGTGTCATGTCTTTACACCATACTTTGTATTCTTTCACTCCTTCGGGATATCCTATGAATACCCCTTTGATAGCTCTAGGTTCCAACTTTTCTTCCTTAACATGTACAAAGGCAGGGTAGCTAAATATTATGAGGTGATCATACTTCGAAGGATTGCCAAACTATTTCTCTTCTGGCGTCTTGAAGTCAATTGCTGAGGAGATACTTTTATTAATCAAATAAATTGTAGTCACTACAGCTTTGCCCCAAAACATTTTGGACATCTTTGCATTGGTAAGCATGCACCTAACCCTTTTAAGTAGGGTTCTATTCATCCTCTCAGCTACGTTATTCTGCTATAGTGTTGATGCTTTGCACAAAATTCATCAAACTCTTTATTGCAAAATTCGAGGCCGTTGTTAGTTCTCAACTTCTTTACCCTTTTGCCAGTCTGATTTTCAACAAGAGCCTTCCAAGTCTTGAACACTTCAAACGCTTGATCCTTACTCTTCAACACATAGACCCACAACTTTCTTGAATAGTCATCAATTAAACTGAGAAAATACCTGACACCACTACGAGTAACTGTTTGAGTTAGTTCCCAAAGATCCGAGTGTATGTAGTCAAGAGTCCTCTTAGTTTTATGTTTGCTGGTATTAAACTTCACCCTATGTGTTTTTCCAAGCACACAATGCTCACAAGACTCCAAGGGCTAGAACTTATCCTCACCAAACACCCTTTGACTAAATAACTTCTTCAGGTTTCTCTCATCATCTAAGATGCCATAACTTGGTTTGCATACTCTCATCATCTACAGAGAATAGTGCAAAACCATTACGACTTCCCCCTTAAGCACATAAACGCCTTTGCGCTTCTCACCTCTCATCACCATCATGGAATCCTTCAAAACTCTTAAAATCCCTCCGTCGATTCTGATGGAACACCCATTTTGGTCTATTGTCCCTAATGAGATAAGTTTCTCTTCAAGGAACATACCTAACATTTGTCAACTCTCTCACTCGCATATCATGCACCCTAAGCTTAACACTACCAATTCCATCATCTGATATGCAACGTCATTACCTATTAAGACCTTACCACCACTAATGGGCTGAAAATTTACAAACTAAGACTTATGTGGGCACATGTGAAAAGTACAACTAGAATTAAGAACCCATTATTCAGTGTTCTTACCATCAGTAGCAACGAGTGTCTCTACGCTGTCATAGTTATCATTAGGGGTGAGCAATTTCGGGTTTGGGTCAGGTTTGGGAATTCCTGAACCCGATAGGGACGCCAAAATGTGTCCCGATCGGGACGCCGAAATATGTCCCGATCGGGACGCCGAAATATGTCCCGATCGGGACACATTTTGGGTCGGGACAAATCCCTACCCGACCTCAGGTCGGGTCGGGAAATCCCGATTTATTTTTTTGGAAAAGAATTACTTTGAAACTACATAGTTTTGATTCGAGTTTAGGACGGGTCGGGACAATTCAGGATGGTTCAGGTTCATGACAGATTTGGGACGGTTCGGGTCGGTTCGGGTTTGGGACGGTTCGAGTTCGGGACGGATCAGAAATTCTTGAACCCGACCCGTCCCATTCGGGACAGAATTTTCTGTCCCAAACCCATTCCCGTTCCTGTCCCGACTCAAAATTTTGAGACGGGTTGGGTCGGGATGGGTCAGGTTCTGGAATAATGCCCACCCCTAGTTATCATCATAAGTAAGCACAACATCCGCTTTCTTCTTGTCTTGTGTTCTCTTCTCAGGACAGTTCTTTTATAAAGTGTCTTTCTTTCTTGCAGCAATAATACTTCCTGAGAGTACTAGACTTCAATTTTGAGCCATTTTCCCTTCCATCTCTATATGAGAGTCTTCTTATTATAGATAAACTTTTTGCATTGCCTTTGATCTGCTTCCTTAATAACTTTGAGTTTAATGATAATTTCACATTACTCATCGTTAAACTTTCTCTGTTGTAGAGTAGCGTATCAACAAATCTCATAACTCTTGAGGAGTGAACTCAGCAGGATAATTGCTCTATCTTTATCTTCTATCTTGATGTTCATAGACTCAAGATCGATGATGATCTTATTGAAGGCGTCTATATAATCTTTCATCGATGTCCAATCTGACATAGACAATTGATACAACTTCTTTTGTATATGTAATCTGTTGGCCAACGATTTTTGCATATAAAGAGAGTCAAGCTTCTTCCAAAGATTAATTACCGTCGTCTCACCTGCTACATCCCTTAGTACTTCATCGCTCAATGACAGAACGATTGTGCTATGAGCTCTTTCTTGAATGTCTCTTCTTTCTGCTTCAGCTTTAAATGACTCCGGCGTCTTCTCTTCATCACTAGATAAAGCTGCAATCTCCTCTAATGCCGACCTTAACCTTTGGATCACTAACAACGTCTTAACCTTCATATTTCACATATTGAAGTCATTCGTACCGTTGAATTATTCTACCTCATATTTGGGTATGGCCATGTCTGCTTAGAACCAAGCTCTGATACCAGTTTGTTGAAGTAAAAGCACATAAAGTAGCAAAATCACTCAAGCAATATATGCAGAATAAGTAATAAAAAGAATAAAGAGAGAAATGGTAGAAGAAAAATACACAAAAAATTACGTGGTTCGGCAACTTGCCTAAGTCCATGGCGGATCAAGATCATATTCTTCTCTTATTATTAATCACAAAGCACTCACAAAGTATGCTTTTTACAAGAAATATCACAAAGAAAACTCTCTCTTGTATTCTAAAGATTTTCTCTCACAAAGAACCACAAAGACTTCTTCAATGATCACTTAGATCTATTGAGTTATCACCAAGATGAGTTTACAAGCCAATTGATAGCCTTTATATAAGCTTTAGGACCTCCTAGGTTTACCCTAAACGTGTGGGAGTCGTATTAGGGAGTCCTAAAACAAGTAGGAGACGAAATAAAGAAACTTTGGGATACTGTTCACGCGTCCAGTACCGCGACACTCTTGCTTTGGACTGGGCGCTACGGCGCTGGAGCCTTGTCGTCGCGGCATTGGAGCCTGGTCGCCCTTCTTTATTTTTTCGCCTTTTTTTGCATCCGTCTTCAATTCCTACGCACTCTACGTACTTAAGTTACTTTCTAAATCATATATTGATAATTTTCAATCAATGTTCAGAAATTTTTGCACAAAATGATTCAAAGTACAAGAGCAGCCAAAATTTACTTTTCATAGGTTTGAATGCAATATATAATGAAGGATACGAACCTTTTGATGCACAAACAACAAATTAGTACATTTCATATAAGCTTATTCAAAAGTTTAAACAAGAGATTTCTGGCACATTCTGATTTCCCCACAATTTCTAAAGATTGTCTCCTCATGCTCTTTAATTTGGTACTAACCAAGTTCATTTGATGCTTGATGTCATCTCTTAGCCTCTTCATTGCAACCCCAGTTACTGTCATTGCATTTCCAACCATCATTCCTGCAACAGGGATGATATATTGCGGAGTAAACGGGAAAACATTTAGCATAACAAGCAAGAACATGGTCACTGCAGTTCCAGCCAAGATAGAAGCTCCGGCAATATACTTGCCACGTGGTACATGGTTAGCACGTTGACCAGCTGTATAACCTGCAATAGCTACCTGCAGGGGATAGTTAAATATGCTTATGAAAAAAGATTTTAATGAGAGCCACAGAAATATTATTATTACTTAAAATATTAGGATCGAAACAAGTTCTTGGTGATCAAAGAACAGAATTGAATAAAGAAAGCAACTACAACAAACTTGATCAAGGATGCAAAAACAAAAATAAACAAAGTGTATTACATGGTTCAGCTTATGGCCTACAGCCACAGAGGAAATAGATCAAAGAATGCTTCCTTATCATTCAAGCAAGGGTTACAAGAAAACTAGAGATTACACGGAATTCAAACAATCAAATCTCACTTAAAATGATGCTCCTATCACTCAGTTGTGGCTTTGTTAAGATGTCCCATTTGATCAGCCCAAAACTGCAGCTTGTAAAGCTGTTTCGCCATGATCAAGGTTGTTAAATGTTAATATATAAAACAATAGCTGAATTCATGTTGTTTAAAAATTAACATCAACTCTAAACATGAGAAGACACAAAACGTTGATCCCTCTCTGTTTCTTCTTATATCAGACTAAAACATGAGATCTATGTATCTGTAGAACAAAAGTTCCAAAAAGACCAATTAAATTATATATCTGCACATGGCCAATACCAATAGCATCCACAAAATGTTTTCAACACCTTGATGCGTGACAACTGATCTTCTCATGGTAAAAGGGCCAGTTCAAGATAAGTGACCTCGTTGACATTTTCAATTTCCACCAAGCTCTTATGATTTGAATATTTCATACCATTACACTTATCTAGATACGTTATATATATATATATATGATTGCTTCTTCTTCCTCCTCTTCTTTCTCCATTTTTTAATCCACCACTAGCTTAAATCTTGTCCCTTAATATTGAAGTACCGAAAGGGACACTCATTCTATATTAATTTGGTTTACTTACATTTTAATTTTCTTAGATCATGTCTTATCTTGAGAACTTGGATTTTGTTTTTCTCATATTCTGACTTCATAGAAAACATGCACGCCAGAAAAATAAACCCATTTTTGCACCAACCCACAAAAGTAAACCATGTGAAATATCCAAACATAATCAGAAATCAGAAGGAAGATTTCAGTGAAAAGTGACCTAATTTATAATCATTTGTTTTATAGAGCCAAACGAAAACAAACAACACTCAAGTTCAAATACACGAAATAAGAGATTTTTTTTTTAATATAAAGAGAGAGAGAGAGAGAGAGAGAGACCATGAAAAGATAAGCAAGAAGAATCCAGCCGCTATTGTCTTGACTAAAAATGAACTGAAGCACAAACCCAATAACAGAGAGCTGAAGAAACGCTCTGACAATGGCATAAAACATCATCTCTCCCTCCAACCCAAGCTTCTGCAAAAACGACAACAACACCGCCAGCAGCAGCACGGCCGTGGCGGCCACTGGCTTTATCATTCCCTTTAGAAAATCAACTATCCACTCCAAATCCATGCTCCCTGCTCCAAAACCACTCTCACAAAATGCGTTACAAAAGTTGGTTTTGCAGAAATGAGCAAGACCAAGTGTCGTTTCGGGTACATGCAGGGATGATGAAAGAATCTGGTCGCGGTGGCGAAGAGACGTGAGAAAGAGGAACGACCTGGCTTATTCGATCAGAGTCAGAGCTAGTCATTTTGACTTTCGAGGAGTTGTGAGCTGATCACGTGGCAGATTCTGAGTTAACAAATGGGCTTCATTTATTTTTATGCACTGGACGTACATATTAACGTACCACTTTATACGAAACCTTCTGCTCTTGCTTTTCACGCGTGGATTGAGGCAGCATGGAGCCCATGTTGAGTAACAATTACGTGGCATGAGATTAAATTTGTGGGGTAGTCAAAGTTCGGACCACGAATTTCTGTTGATCTAAGCTTTTGATATTCCTTTAAAAAAAAAAGACTTTTGATCTAAGTAGGCAATTAATAATAATAAAAGAAAATGAAGTTTTAAGAGTATTCTATTCATGCATTTGGGGTTATATAGATCTTTAAAAGGGGTATTAACACTGTCACCCCTGAGCTTTAGTTTTTGTATCAACACTGTCATTCCTTAAGGTTGGCGCAAATACATTTTAATGGCAGTTATGATTTTAATTATATTATCAATTTTTTTATTTAATTAAAAAAATAAAAATATTTTTATAATTTTATCAAATAAATTACTGAAATATTTTTAAAAGGTGAGATCATTTTCATCTTTTTAATTAAATAAAAAATGATAATATAATAAAAACTAATGCTATTATTAAAATATAATTTATATTAACCTCGAGGGTGGCAATGTTAATATTTTTTTTAATTTTAATTACATTATCATTTCTCTATTTAATTTAAAAAATAAAAATATTCTTATTCCTTAAAAATATTTTAATTATTTACATAATAAAAAATATAATTCTTAAAATATTTTCATCTTTTAAATTAAATAAATAGAATTATAATATAATTAAAATTAAAACTGTCCTCAAAGAATAATATATGTAAACCTCAAGAGGTAAAAGTGTTAATATCCCTCTTTAAATTCTTTCAAAAACTTATCCTACGGTGAGTTGACAAAATCAAATGTATCCGTAAATGCTTAACAGAAAAATTCTTAAAAAAATATCGACATATTTGTGTGTTAATTAAATAATTATATGATAGGAAATAGAATATATTGGGTTGTCTGGAAATTATAGGTCATGGTCACATGGTTATATACAGATGATATCTTTTAATAGGTCACAACCGGTCCTGGTCTTTCTTGCCGGGCGACGTATATGCAATTTGGACTTCAATTATTTTTTTTTTATAGGCATGAAGAGCACCTTACATACAAAAACTGTATCATTAATTAATACGAGGTTTTAATATATAATATATAAACTTATTTAAACATAAATTATAAAAAAAATTTAATAATTAGTATTTATATTAAATATAAAAATATTTTTATTATAAATTATTGACCAAAAGATTTAAATAACTTACGAATCAACAAATTGAATTTATTTTTTTTCAAAAGAAAATCAAATCTTGAATCAAATTTGAGATGTGTAGCGTTACTTTATATATAATCTAATTATAAATTTTTATAACATATAAACATAATTTACTTAATTCTTTATTGCTTTAATTTTATTTTCAAAACCGCACTTTAACTATTTTTGTTCCTTTATTACTTTTTTTAGGATAGCATATTTTTTTCATGTTAAATTGAATTTATTTGTCAGGATGCATAATTTGTACACCTCTATATATATTAACTTAAATAATATAGAATAGTATATAATCATAAGAAAATAAAAATAATATTACGTAATTAACAAAATTAGTAAAAATTAATGTAGGTCTCACAGAAAATATGCGGATCGCACAAATTGAAGAGGTAGAATAAAACACAATGAGATTAAAATTATTGTGTATAATTATAACAAAATTAAAATTTTAGACAATTTAAAATTCTCAACTTTATTTTAAAGACCAAAATTAATAATTTTCTTCTTAATTTTGATTAAGAAATAGTAATTTTTTATTTTTTATTTTATATAAAAAAATTGGACTAAGTAAGGCTAAATTCAACACAAAGAAAAAAAAGATTGACTTTTAATATTTTGTGTGTGAAAATATAAGAAAGTCAACAGACAAAATGAAAAATAGGGAATAAAATGTTACGTTATTAAATATAAGTTTACAAAATTTATCATAATTGCTTAAAATTTTGGGGGATGGGGAGAAGGGGGACGCAGCGTCCCTTGAGGCCTAAGAGTAATTCCTTTGTAATAATATAATAATTTGTTTGTTGTATTTTAATTTTTTAAGGAACCTGTGAAAATGTTACACAACAAAATTTGAAAATTATAACTAAAAAATTGATGGATTGTAAAAATAAAATTGAAAAATATTTAAAACACCTTCGTCCATCAATTACTTCAATTTATTTTAATAAAAAATTTCTTTAAAAATATACAGTTACAATTTTACTCTTGATTGAAAGTTATACAATTATCATTATATTTATAATTTTAATTAAAAAATAAATAATAAATATCATTGTCAAAATTTTAACTCGAATCAACAATATACCAAATTATGAAAGTCCAACAGTCAATAACCCAATAAATTAACGAGCTTCAGCATTTCTTCAAAACTTGATATGTGAATTACAATGATCATAATGTAATGTCATATTATTGTTTATATGTATAATGTGTTGCATGTATCAAGTTGGAAAACCTACGACTCAACAATTATATGTTTACAACTCATCACTCTTTTTATTATAATTTTCAATTATTTTATTCTAACCTTCAAGTTTAACATTTAAAAGAAAAGCCTTAGTATGCATAACAAGAAAATGAGTATATGTAAAAATTAAAAAAAAAAAAAAATAGGATGTGACTATAACATTAAGGGTGATTGAAGGTTTATAAAAAAAAAAATTAGAAGCAAAATGAAATTAATCCAAAATTATCCTACTAATTTATGGTAGATGAACGAGAAAGTCTGCAGCAAGATTGAGATTCTACTCTCAGATAAACTCATATTTGTGAAGTTGGTCATTTCCATAAATCGTTAGTCAAGGGTTCGGAGAATAAAATTATTTTTTGAAAAATAAGATATAAACAGTATGTGGTATTGTGATCTCATTGTTAAACTAAGCGTAAAGATAAGTATTTTTCAATATACTTTCAAGGTATTTTGATCATATACCCGATTTACGCCCTTTTGGATTCCGGCATCAAACACAATACGAGACAACATCCATAACCAAAGCCAAAGCCTTTATATTTATAAGTCGTTAAAGTCATAAAACTTATATGGATTAAAAAACGGTAGATCAACTAATTTATCTTTAAAGACGTTGAGATTCAACATTTTAAATCAATCCAAATTCAATCACGAAAGATATATTATTTATTTATTTATTTGGCCATCTATCTTCATGTAAAAGTCAATTTGCATCATAAAATTATAAAAGTCAGACAAAGCAATAAAGTATCTCCTATTTTTTTCTCAGCCTCGGGTTATTTCGCAATACCTTTTACAACTTGACCTGTTCTTTTCACCCTTTCTTCATAATACTATTTCGCTATCGATCACTCAAAAATACTTAACCTTGCAAAGTAGTTTTTGTTAATTCACACGGGATTCTAAGTGTCCCATGCTACTCAGGTCAAAGAGTAAGTTAGTAATAATATATTGGATGATGTTAATCATACCATGATCACACGGAATTTTAAGTGCCTTATGCTACTCAAGTCAAAGAGTAAGCTAGTGATAATATAATGGATGATGTTAATCATGTTATGATGACCGACAGAATTTAGAATCACAAATTTACTTGTGATTTGTCCATATAAAGCAGGAATAGGCTAAAAATTCTAAAGTATTTAGAACAAATTTTTACTTGAACAAATAAGACAGGAGGTATGTATTTAATTTTCTTACGGTGGAGTTGTGTTTAATTTTATCATACTCAAAACCTCAAGTTATTTACAATGCTCTACAAAATTGTGATATTTGTATATAAGGTAAACAACGTTGCTCACTAAAACATCCCCACATATCTTTAAGCAAATTTAGGAATTTTATGAAAATCTATGAGATATGGTAAAAATTAGATGGACTATTAGATGAGAGACATATGATGGTATGAGAATCAATCTGGCTGGCTTTATTTGGTCAAGGCTATGTTACGATGGCATGTGATTCCCCGCACAAGTTGCCATTCTATTTTTGATTTTGGCATGTTTGCTCCTAGTTTGTTAGTGTTACCATATATTCCAGAGAGTCGACAAATAGTAAATATAGACGAGGTCAACTTAATTCTGAAAAGCAAATTACGCTTTCAATGACAAAAAAAAAAATGTTATGCGAAAAGCAAAAAGGACAAAATCGGGCACATATCACCATAGTAGACCCCCGGACAGCGTCAGGCACATATCACCTACTGTATAAGAAAGCAGAAGCACTTATCGAAAAGAAGAATAAAAAAAACAGCTCGTTGACAATGTCAAAATACACAATTCCTTATAATCAAAATTGTACTTCTAAACAGCCGCACTAGATTTTTTCATCGTAATATAAACTTAACAATTGCAAACAGCAAGTATGAATAACTTTGCTACCCATACAACAATTTCATTTACAAGAAAATCCGTAGACGCCTTGTATGTTGATACTTGCTATCCCCCATTTGAGGCATTACATTTAAGGGGGTTGAGCCATTGAACACTGGGAATACTTGAAATTAGAAAAGATGTCAATCTGATTTGAAGACCTTGGTATCCAACTGACATGCTCTGGTGAAGAAGGCAGGCCAACAAAGATATGTTGACAGGATGCTGCTAACTGTAGAAGCACCAATAAGCATGTTCATTACAACAATCTGAAGTTGAATTGCTTCCAGAGGAGAAGCTCCTCCCATTATCATGCCAGTCATTGCCCCTGGAAGTGAGATGAGACCCACTGTTTTGGCATTGTCCAATACAGGAGAAAGTGCAATGACCAGAGCCCTCTTCACCTGCTGAAGCGTTGCTTGACGCGGGGTTGCCCCGAGAGCCAATGCTGTCTCCACCTGTTAAAGAAACAACCATTTTAGACGACGCCATTGAGATTGTTGCCAATTTCGTATTTCTCAAGTATTGACATTTAAATTGGGAAATTAACTAGAACTTACAATTTTTTTTTTTTTTTGGTTTTTGAACTTACAATGATTATTCAGCCAAACTTTTGGTAGATTAGGGGAGAAAATGATTCTACAAAGCCAAGGGCAAAGAAAAATACTAAGCATGTGTGTTTTGTTCTACTAAGAATTTGAGTGCAATATCCATTAAGTATTTGCAAATTAACTCTTTAATTTCAAAAGATTATTCGTTAATGCTCTTTCATTAGAAACTTACCAAGTTTATTTGAAGCTTGATATCATCTCTAAGTCTTTTCATTGTAACCCCAGTTACTGTCATAGCATTTCCAACCATCATTCCAGCAACAGGGATGATGTATCTCGGAGTAAAAGGGAAAACATTTAGTATAACAAGCAAAAACATGGTCGCTGCAGTTCCAGCCAGAATAGAAGCTCCGGCAACGTACTTGCCGCGAGGTACGTGTTTAGCACGTTGACCGGCTGTATAACCGGCAACAGTTACCTGCAAGGGATAGTGAACAAGTGGTAAATACAAAGCCCTTCATTGAGAGACACACCAACAATGCTATTCCATAATAGCAACGGCCAGAAATATGTTAAATCAAAAGGCGTTCTACATCATTTTTAAACTAATAGCAGATAACAATCATATTTAGTAAGGAAAATTCATATTCAGTGAGGTTATAAACTTTTTTTTGGGCTAAATTAATTTGAAAAAGGGGCTAAAACCAGAGCTCTCTCTGTAAAACAATTTCTTTTATAACTCAACACATACTATTTTATTTGGCTAAAGGAAAGTATGAATAACACTAAAGCTGAATTGATGTTGAACAGCACATGTTTAAAAATTTAACATATATTTTTCTCAAAATGATAGGGCGTATAACATATATTAACCTATAGCTGAGCTAGAACATGTGAGCTATGTATCTGAGCAATAAAAATTCCTAAACAACAGCTAAATTATGTCTGCTCACATGGGAAATTAATAGCATCAACAAAATGCTTTTACACCTAAATGCCCTGTTTCCAATTTTTTTAACAGTTCCACTCGAAAACCCTTTTTTTTTTTCATTTGGAGAAGCACGAACAGCCCAAATATAAACCATGAATCCAAAAAGAAGCAGAAGGAAAATTCCACTTAACAATGATCTATTATATCCAGTTCACTTAGTTGTATTGGCCTCTTCATGTTTTATATATGTAGAACCAAAAGAACCCGACCAACAAATTAATGGCTGTTTTTCTTATCATAAAATGAGTTTTGCTTATCAAACAAACAAATTTATGTCAAATTTAAATGCAACAAAGTAAGAAGAAAGACAAACCATGAAAAGGTACGCAAGAAGGATCCACCCGATATTGTCTCGAGTGAAAATGAATTCAAGCACAAACCCAATAACCGAGAGCTGAAGAAAAGCCCTGACAATGGAATAAACCATCTCTCCCTGCAACCCAAGCTTCTGAAAATACGACAACAAAACCGCCAGTAGCACCACCGCGGTGGCAGCCAACGGCTTTATCATACCCTTGAGGAAATCTAACAGCCATTCCAAATCCATGCTCTCCCAATTATAAAACCACTATCGCGAAATGTATATTCAAGTTGCTGGGCACCAAAGACGACTATGCGGGAATGAAGAAACGAAAGTGTCCTTTTGGGTACATAAAGGGATGAGAGAATGAGAATCTGATAGTGGTGGTGGTGGTGGTGGTGGTGTAAGTGAAGAGCTTGGAGAAACTACCTGCCCTAGATGAGAACTAAGCCATGAGCAACTGTTTGAGAATCATAAAAGATGATAAGTGGGTTAGCAGATTACGTGGCAGCTTTTGAGTAAACGAGTGGGTCATTATTTAGATGAACCCGAAAGTAACTGCACGTACGTACGACTTCATACGAAATGCTTTGTGTTCGTCGGTTGCACCTGGGAAGGTTTGACTCTGTACGCGCGCGTGACGTGCTCTATCTTTCTTTTTTTTTTAAAAAAAATTATACTCCTCATTGACAATTTAATCCTTATATTTTTTTATATTAAATTACTCGTTTTTGTTTCTAATATTTTATGATTTTTAAAGAAGTTTTTACTATTATTTTTTTATTACTATTTTCATCTTTAAAATATAATTATTTTCGTTCTTGAGAAATATAATAAGTAATTTTTAAAATATTAAAAACTTAATAAATAATTCAATAAAAATATAAAATTAAAGTGACAATTTCTCTAATAAAAATATAATTTAAACCCATTTCTAACTTCATAATCTAAGGTGGTTTCAGTCTACTATATTACATCTTTTTCATTAAGATTCAAACTGTGTAAAAAAAAAATACAATTAATTAAGAGACACATTTAATAAAAATTTACAAAAAATAATATTCACCGCACTAGAAAAAGATAAAATTTATTCTCCCAACTTTAGGATGAAACTATATTTGAAATACCAAAATTTCAATTTTCTTTTTTTATTAGAGTTTTAAATTACAATATTAACTAATATTAGAGTTTTTAAAATTTTGTAAAATGTGCTTCAAACTTTGGGTAAATTATTATATCAATATATAGATATACAGTAGTCAAATCTTGAAATAGATTCGTTTGGAGATTTAAATTATTGTAAGGTTAAAAGGGCCAAATCAAATCTTATAATATCATTAAATAACATAGAGAGAAAATATATTAAATAATAGATTGTGAAATCACATTTGTGTGGCTGAATAAAATGATAAAGAAAAGGCCATAAATTACCCAGCCATACCTAACATGCCTTGTACGATTCGGCTTATTTATTAAAATCATAAAACTAATATTCACATGTCCTAAGAGTGTAGACCAATCCATCTTAGATGATCCTCCCTTTCAACAGGTTACAACTAGTCCTGTTCTTTCTTGCTCCTTGCTTTCCTCGTTGATGCAACTTTCCAATTAATAAATCTAAAATTTAGATTTTCTTTTAAATTAAATTTTAAAAAATTTTAGCATGTATTTTATATTGGTTAATTTTTTTTTTTTTTTATAATAATCACCGATATTAACCAATTATATGCTAAAAAATTTAAGAGAAAATTTAACTTAAAAAGAGAATTTAAATTCGGAAATTAAATTGTATCATGTTCCCAATTTATTTAAGAATTAGAATTTTCTTCTAAACTAAACTTACTTAACTCAATTTTTTTTTCTTTGATCAATCATCAACATCAATAATATGCTTGTGTTTGTTTATGTAAAAACTTAAATTAGGAGATAATCCTAATCCTTTATTTAAGGGCAAATATCATTTTTACTATTAATTTATATCTTAAAAGACATTTTTATCTTTAATAAAAAATTTAATATTTAATTTTATTATAATTCGTCAAATTTTAATATCTATTTAAATGGTAAAAGTGTAAAATAATAATCTACCAAATTAATAGTATATGAAAACTTAGTTTACTATGAGAATAAACTAGTAATTATATATTTAAAGTATTATTTTTATTTAAATTAACAAAAAAAATTTAACAAATTAAAATAAAATTAAGAATTAAAATTTTGATTAAAATAAAAATATCTTTTAAACTATAAATTTGGAATCCAAATACATTTGCTCTATATTCCATACAACATTATTTTGTATATAATATACTAGGGTAAACAGAAAAGACAAGTGATGCGCACCAGCTCAGACAAAAATGGCATGTATGAATATGATGGTAGATAATGAAAAGAAGAAAATATCTACATACTTTGGACGTGGTTATGCTTTTTTTTTTCTCATGCAAGATGATATTTCACGAGATTAGAATCAATACAAAGTGAGAGAAAATCCATAACCAAAGACAAGCCCGCTCCAATCTCCATATAAGACATGTAATTCATGTTAATTATCAAACGATCTATGTAATGAGATCTATATTCAGCTTTTTGTACCATTTCGATTATTATAAACAAAAAAAAACCCCTTAATTTTACGTTTTATCTAGACGAATAAGTTGGTTTGCATCTTTTTCCTCACACTTAATAAATAAATATTAAATTAAATTAAATTATTTTATGTTTTATTTTCTTGTAAAATTGTATGACAATAATATTATTTTATTTATAAATTTATTTATAACTATTAATTTATTATAATATAATTGTAAGGATAAATTAAAAAATTATTATAATCACTGAAATTTTATATTATATTACATTAAATAATATGAATGAGTTTGTGTATATAATAAACAAAAGTTGAATTCATTATTAAATAAGATAAACAATTATAAAAAAAAATTTCAACTACTCCTTAAAAAAAATGCAAATTTCAATTAATAAAAAATACCTAATAAATTATAGGAAAATAATTTAAGATTGCCTTTTTTTTTTTTTTTGGTAGAAAACAAGAGACATATGTAACGGAAGAACCGAAGAGAAACAACCTTCCTGAGATAAGACACGAGGGTTAGCTATCCCATCACTGGAGTTACTATTTGACGAATAGTGAGCTAGCTGATTACGTGGCAGCTTCTGAGTTGATGAATGGGTTCGTACACTTGAATGACATTGACGCCGACAGTAACTAGGATATTAACATTGTCACCCCCAAGCTTTATATAAATTATATTTTAATGGTACTTTTAATTATAATTACACTGTTATCCTTCTGTTTAATTTAAAAGACAAAAATAATTTTAAAGTTATTTCATTATTAATCACGTAAATAATTAAAATATTTTTATTTTTTAAAATAAATAAAGATAATAATAATAATAATAATAATAATAAAATTAAAATTAAAGTTATTCTCAAAATGTAATTTATGTAAATTTTAGAGAGTGACAATGTTAATAGCCGAAAGTAACTGGATATACACAAAGACTTATACGACAGGTTCCGTTCTACTGCCCAACTAGAACATAATTTGACCAAATATTATGTCATTATGTGGTGAGAATCAAACAAGATTTTAAAATTTCTTTCAAGAAGTTATTGTACGGTGAAGTGGAAACCATGTGGACTAATTTTTTTTTTTGAAAATGAATGCTATTAAATAAAATTTCTTTTTGGAAATGATTAGATTAACGAACAAAGCCTGCGTGAACGGCCATTACCTACCGTTATCTTGTTCAATTTGGACTAATTGTTTAACCGTAATGCAAATGTTAACTTGTTGTCCGGAAGTTGTACAGCAAGATCTATCATGCTCACATGATCACTGTTACCTTTTTAACAGGTCGCAACTAGTCCCCGTTTCACTCGGTAAGGTATCATTGTCGTTACATTACGTGATGATGATGTCATCTACTTAATCATCAATAACTTTTCGAAAGACATCTATGAGTAGAGTTAAGACACTGTGCAATAATATAATTTGAGAAAAGTAATTAATAAAAAAGGAATTCAATATAAAGCAATATCACCCCCTTTTGTTTTTTATTTTTTCGACACTTTCTTATATTTTTTTAACAAAATATATATATATAATTAATTTAATATGTTACGTAATTCACTATACGATAAACAATACTTTTACATGTTATTGTCTAATAAATTCATAATTTTTTATAATTTTTGTATAGTTTATAATGTGCTATAAAATATTATCACGTATTCAGAAGATCACTATATAATGAGTTTCGTAGTTCATTAGATCAACTCTCTCTCTCTATCTATCTATCTATATATATATATAGAGAGAGAGAGAGATCCATATGATCTTATAGAGCTTAACATGTTTGACAAATTGAAAAAATCCATATGATCTTTTTTTACCCTAAAAAAGAGCTAAGTAATTCCTTAAATTCTACTCTATAAGCTCGAGCTCAATTACTTCAAGAATGCATTGGTTATGGCCCACCATCCTCAACAAAGCCCAATAAAAGAGAGTCTTCAAACTTTCTCACAAGCCATCGATTTTCTTGAAATGAGTCCTTGACAATGAGTGGTCGATATTGGGCTCATCGGCTAAACCAACTACTTTGTCACATGCTAATGACCTAAAAAAGACTTACCATTGAGGATTACTAGCTGGCATGAAGCATTGGAAGAGGAAATAAGGAGATCACAAGAAGAAAAGGATGACTTGAAAGGTTTATTCATTGAAGCACTAAAGAAGTGCACGAATTTAAAGAACATTAAAAACCTCAATAGATCATTGAATGACAACATAATCTACTAAACCTAAGGAGAACTCTCCCAATAACTGAAAACAACAAAAATTCTCATCGATTTACTTGGGAACGAAGGGGAAAGGAGTTCAAGCAGAATCACTTAAAAACATAGCCATCCATCAAGTAGGAGGTTATATTAGAAAAACTGCGACTTACCTCTCCCTTAATCAAAAATTGGTGATTCAGATAATGTGAGACAGAGTCGAGGTATCAAGGGAAACGATAATGATTTGGGCAAAAGTGATACCTGAAGACTACTGGATAAACTCAAAAGAGAAAATGAAAGAGTAAGAGATGCTTGGAAAATATTAAATAGGCAGAGAGAAAATAGCAAAATCAAAGAAGATGCAAGGAGAGTGCTGGACATGATCATGGAATGAAACAAACGACAGAGCTCGACATCTAAGATTAGAACTCTCTAAAAGAAAGGTTTATGGAATTGAAGAACAGTTGCACCAACTCCTCAAAAAGGGAGGAAGGCTAGAGCTTCATCTTTCAAGGGCAACCAAGAGGGGGAAACATTAAGTTACTAGTAGAATTTAAATTGCCAAACCTATCAATTTACAATGGTACGACAGACCCGAACCACTACGTTGACCAAGTAATTGACATATTATCAATTGTTAGGCTTAGAAAAAACCAAATGTGTTACCTGTCCCATATGAACTTGAAAAAACATGCCTCATTTAGTACCAAAGTTTAAGAAGAGGAAGAATTTTCTACTATAATTAGTTGATTAAAAAATTCATCCAGACTTTCGAGGAACCTGCGATAAGTCTAATAATAATTCAAGTAAGTTCAGCAGAGAGTTTAAGGAGCTTCATGTGAACCAAGAAGTGATTCAGCTTAAAGCATTTAATATGTCGATTGCCTTAGAAGCCCTTCAGACAGAGTTAAAGCTAAGTCGATTCCAGTATTACTTATATGAGAATATGACTGTGACTTATGTGATTTTCTATAAACAAGTACCTCAATACATAAAGATCAAAGAGAATGGGGTAAAGAAAGAAATTGGTTGCATCAAATACCCAAGGAAATGTGCAAGACCATAAGCCTAGAAGGTCTTCCAAGAGGATGATTGTTTAAGAATGAAGAGATAGAATACCACTAAGAGTAATGAAATATCTTTAGAGAGACTAACCTTGAGAGAATAATAGGGGGGATAGAGCAAAAAGGTCTCCACCTAAAGTATTAAGAGTTTTAAAAGAAAGATTTATGTCTCATATTATTTTATTGACAATAGTATACGAGGCTATTAAGGGAAAAACCCTGCTTAAGGAGCCGAGATCCTCTTCAATCCCACTTGAGAAGTGAAACAAAGACTTGAGGTTTGAATATCAATAAGACTATGGCTACACCACCAATAAATGCTTACCTTTGAGGGTACTAAGTTGACCATTTGATGAGGAATGAGTACTTTAAAGAATTCAGAGTTAACTTGGAAAATGAAGAACCTCGGCCAATTGAGAATTTAAAATTTAAGAATTCTCTATGGCTAGACACAGCTATGATAATCTCAAGAGGCCTCACACTTGCAGGAGATTCAAATAGACAGAGAAAGAACTACTCTCGATACTCATTGGTGGGATACTAGGTGATGTGCAACACCTTGACTAGTAAAAAGTGTTAGGGTCGGTGCTTACGTGCCATCCCTGAATGTACATATACTTGTGTATTTATACAAGTGTACATTCCTATTAAATCGCTAATACCCATTTATATAGTACTATACATGTAACGTTATAGACATTGCACAATCTGAAGGAGTTCAGATCAAATCTAAAAGAGTTTAGATAATGGTTTATAATTAGCCACGCTGAAAGATATAAATTCTAAATATTAGCACAGCTAAGTGTTAGCGGATTATAATACTCAGCAAATCCAAAAGTTGGAACCTTGTCTGTAATGGGACATAGACCTGGGAATATGCTAGTAACTGCATAGTTACAAAAGTTACAATCGGGTGCTAAAAAATGCTAGTTGCGCAAGTATGTTCTTAAATAACTGTCATTGATCTATTTTTACGGATGCGGGTCTATCGGTAGATACCTTTATATATAGATCAGCATATGTCGTACTTATAGGGTATAGATGGTCGTTTCTAACCGACCGTGAGCTTGGAGCTCGTATTGACATATGAGTATCCAGTTAGGACTGGATATGGGACAAACTCACAAGGGCCTCCGATAGACACCCTATATAAGCCGTTAACATAGGGTCTTCTTGAGTTGAGTAGTGTACGTCGTCCTTTGACTGAAGTGCCATGGTAGGCTTGTAAGTGATCCACTATGCTTTGGTTCCACGCATGTCACAAACTTTTCATGGTGTGACTGGGTATAGTCTAAAGCTTATGGAGTTCGATGTATACAGATATGGGATCCGTCATCTCGTATAGGGAGTTTGATATCCAGATACTTCAAGACTATATTTAAAAAAATCTTGTGGCCATAAGTATCAATCCCAGGAAAGAGTTCCATCAGGGTAGAATAATATAGAAAAAGAGTTTGCGCATATTATTCAGTGAGATACTAGTCTGGAGATAAGATATGGATGAGCACTAGAGAATTTAACGGTGATAATCTATATCCCCGCACATCCAGGATATCATGACGGAAGGACTATACGTATGTGTTGTAATCTCAGCTTGTATAGTTCAACGCGCTGATTTGTATATCCATGACATGTACGTGAGGCATTGCTCACGGACTCATAGAATAATTTTATTTGATGAATCGGGTGTAGGACCTAGGGAGTCCTGCGATATGGAGTGTATTCGTTGTGTACTGGGGCAGCGTGTCAGATTAAATTATTTAATCCAACAATATTCAGCACCACCACGAAAATGCGTACGTGTTTGTATTTAAGTGTTAAATACAATAATTAGTCAATAATTGTTACTTGTTAATTGTATAATAACATGTGGTGCATTGTGGACCCTCGGTTGAGTTTACCCAAGTGTAAAATTTGGTGAGACTCATTAAGGGGTAGACTTGGTAACTATTTATGAGGGGCAAAATGGTCATTTTTTACTTTGATTATTTAATAGTTAAATAATCAAAATATCTATTTTATTATATTATATAATATAATATATTATTATTTATATTATATAATATATTATATTAATATTTTATTATATATATATTAATATTTTATTATATATATATATAAAGAGAGAGAGAGAGAGAAATGTGTGTGTGTGTTGTGTGATAGCTATTTTGGCCAAGAGAAATAGAGAAGAAAAAAGAAAAAAAAAGAAGAAGAATAAGAAGAAGAAAAAATATATATATGAAAAAATAAAATTGTTTCATTTTTCTCTATGCTTCCAATTGGAGCAATTATGAATTGCTTCAAATTTTCCATTTCCTTATCCTTTTGGAGAAAAGGATAAAAATATACACCGACCATTTTACAATTTAAGAGTTAAACTCAGTGCTGCATATGAGGTTACTATTCTAGCTCACAAAGCCCACCGTGTTAGTGACTAAAACTATCCGTGAGTTGGTCTCCATGTGGATTCCAAGAAAATACGTGTATAACGTTACACGTTGAGGTTAGTTTTCAAGCTTTCTAATATATTTTATTTATTATGTTTATTGTTTAAGTTCACGCTTTCGCCGCATATTATATGTATAGGATACGTATATTAGGCAATAAACACAATTGCACATGTATACACCCACGTATATTAGATCCCCAACACAACAAGAAGCCCCTAGTTCAAGCGGTTCCTATTATGTTCACCGAGGAGGATACATAACGAGTTAGCTACTCATATGAATATACACTAGTAGTGGTCCCATAAATAGTTGTACTAGAGGTAAACTGAGTACTTATTGACACATAAAGCTCATTGGATATAATATTCAGGGAGACGATGGACGAGATCGACATTAGAGTCATGAAGATAGAAAGAACATAGATCTCATTGTATGGATTTGGAGATAGTTATGTCTTGTTACTAAGAGTTGTCAGCTTATCTATATTTATAAGAGAAATTCATATGCAAAAACCATAATAGTAAATTTTGTGGTGGTTAACTAGGCGATGCCCTATAAAATCAGTGAGACCTTTTATAAGAAATTCAAACGCAGCCATGTCCATCCACCATCTGAAATTAAACTTTTTGGCTAGAGATATAGTTAGGGTTATTTACGAAGATCAAAAGGCTGGGAGAAGCTATATGCGACTTCATCTAAAAGAACATTTTACATCTAAACAACAGACCCGATAGAAGAGAACAAGTTAAAGTATTCAAAGCCAGTGGGGGAATTATTCTTAATGCCTATTAAACCTGAGATACCTAAAAAGATGGTTAAGATAGGCCACAGTTAAAACCAAAGATTAGAGAAGAGCTAAGTGTACTAGTCAAAGACTTCTCGGATATCTTTATCTAGTTGCATGAAGATATGCTGAGAATAGATCCTATCTTGATATCTCATGTGATAAATGTTGACTCATCTTTTAACCGATCAAGCAAAAGAGATAAATGTTCAACCAGGAGAGGAATAAAGCTATCGCAACAGAGGTTGAAAAGTTCTTGGTAGCAAGGTTCATCTAAGAATTCCACTACCTGAATGGTTGGCTAATGTTATGATGGTTAAAAAAGCAAACGAGAAGTAGAGAATATACATGAAATTTACATATTTGAATATGTCCTAACATAAAGACATATTTCTACTTTCAAAGATAGGCTAGTTAGTGAACTCCATGACGATCGGGCACATACTACTCAACTTTATGGACGTTTTCTTAAGATATAATAAGATTAAGATATTTCCTCATAACCAAAAAAAGATATCATTCATAACCCATTAAGGGGCCTACTATTACAAGGTCTGTCATTGAGGCTGAAAAATGCAAATGCCACCTACCAAAGTCTTATGAACAAATTATTTAAACCACTAACCAAGAAGAGCATAAAGATGTACATAGATGATATAATCGTAAATTTAGTTTAGCTAAAGAATTATGTAGATGACCCGAGGAAGACATTTGAGATCTTGAAGAAACATAATATGAAGTTGAATTTTAAGAAGTGTGGCTTCGAAGTTGAATCAGGGAAATGCTTTGGTGCATGGTAAGTTAGAAAGGAGTCAAAGCCAATCCAAATAAAGTCCAGACAATTCTCAAAATGAAGTTCTTGAGCATTATCATGGAAATTAAAAGGCTAACTAACAAATGCTACTCTTAGCAGGTTCGTTTCTAAAGCTACTAACAAATGCTTTAAATTTTTTCAAGCTATTAAGATCAAAGAGAATATGAGGTGGAATCTCCAGTGCGAGGAAGCTTTTTAAAAGCTTAAGGCATACTTCGCCTCACTACTCCACCTCGCAATACCAAAGATTGGGGACTAATTGATCATATGCTTAGGGGTTTTGGCATAGGTAGTAAGCGCAATATTGGTTAAATAGAATGACAGAGCCCAGAGACTTATATGCTTTGTCAGTAATGCCTTCACAGATCTTGAGACCCGTTATCCTTGACTGAAAGATTGGCATTAACACCAGTCATAGTAAGATGAAGGTTACAACCATACTTTAAGGCCAACACTATAATCATTCTCACTAACCATGCCTTGAGATAGATCCTTCACAAGCTCCACGACACCTATAAAAAAATTATTAAAAAAATTTAAATTTAAAAAATATATAAATTAGGAAAATTGCGTGAAACAGACGCAAAATTATTGTTTGAGACGTGTGAAAAAGGTACACGTATGAGGCAAGGTGCATGAAATGCTGGCGCGTGCCTCTTCTTACATGTAAGAGGCACGCCTATGCAATTCGTGTGTGAAAGGCTCGCGCAAAAAAATCCAAAAATTTCTAAATTTTTAAGATTTTCTCTCTTATTCATTTATTTCTCTCCAAAAATCAACACGTTACACTATGACTATATTTTGATACAAATACATTCACAAAATAAAGCACAACTTCAAAAAATACATTGGTAACTCAATTTATATATACAAAATAAATAAATTATACTATAATAGAAATAATCTTACCTTCTTTTATAATTTAAAAGTTGAAATATACTTATTCTAAATATTGGAGTCTATTTTTTGAGATTGATTTACAAAACGTTAGTCAATTTTTGTGCATTTATTTTTAAATATTTTATTTACCATTATATTTTATCAACAAGGGCAATTGCATCTATTTTTTATAGTTTCAGCTAAAAAAGATTAGACTATTATTTTATGGTTAAAAAAATAAATTTACTAAAAAATTTGGGACATTTTCAAAAAATTCCCTAACTAAGAAGAGGTTCATATATACTTTTTCAGTAAGATCTCCATTAAGAAATGCGTTCTTCATATTTATTTGAAATAATGTCTTATCCGCGAACTATAATAGCATTTAATAGACCAAGAATAGAAATAAGGTGAGCAACTGAAGCAAAAGTTTTTTCTTAATCAATGTCATAATCCTAAGTAAAGCCTTTTGCTAGAAGATGAGTTTTTTTACCTCTTGACTGACCATTTAACTTGGTCTTGAATTTATAGATCTATTGAAAACTAACAACAGTCTTATTGATGAAAGGAAACAAGATCCAAGGTATGTGACTGTCTTAAGGCGTGCAATTCTTTTATCATAGCATGCTACCAAATAGGGTTAAATCTAGCCTTGAAATAGGATTAAAGCTTATATAAAGAGAGAAATAGAGAAATAATGGTAACCTTGAAGTTTAACAAATAGTTCTTTTATCCAAGTAGATTGATGAAGAGAGGTAAGATCACAAAACTTAAAGATACTTGAGTTGTTTGAGCCAAATCTATTAAGCGAAGTAAGAAACTCACGAGTGATCAACTTAATGTCGAGCTTTAACTTGTATAAAACTCAAAAAATAGATCCGTATCTGAATGTAAGGTATTAATGAATATATCAACATTGGTATTTGTATAAAAATTATATGTAAAAAGGGTTATAGAGTGAAACTTAAATAGAAATAAAAACATCTGATGTTTTAGAAATACTACATGATGAGAGATACGAAGATAATTAGAGATAGGGTCCCAACACCTATAACCTTTATGTTTTAGTTTTTACCCAAGAAGCAACTCAATCGAGTCTTTGGCTAAAGTTTTGTATGTTCATGCAGTTAAAGAAGAACAGAACATACATATCCAATACATTGAGTAAGTTATAGTTAGATAATGTCCTATAAATTTGCTCATAGTGAGACCGGTTGTCTATAACTCGAGAGAGGATGCATTGATGGTGATGACAACAATGAATGTTGCTTCCCTTTAAAAAGTAACCAAAGATAAGATATTTTTAGTATATGTTTGTGTTTTCATTTGACTCTTCTATTTTATTTGGATGTACTTGGAAAAGAACGTTGACAACGAGTAACATAGTCAAGTAGAATTTTTAAGAAATCAGAAACCCTATATTCTATGGTATTATTAGTATGAAAAACTTTGATAGGATAAAAAATCTATGTTTTAACCATTTAAGCTAAGTCATAATAAATCTAAGAAAATTTAGATATTTGCTTCATGAGAAATATTTTGGTGTAACAAAACTAATCAGCTCAAAAAAGTATAAAATACTTAGGCCTTCCATAGCAATAGTGGAAAAAGGTCTTCAAATATTACATTGACTAAGATTAAAGGAAGCATGAGAAACACTCACTATGATTAAAAGAGTAGGTTGTTTTGCTAATGGATAAGACAAACATTCAAATTTCTCATCTATAATATTTCATAAATGCGAGCACTAGAAATTAAAGAACGTATGTGACTATCAGATGCATGCCTCAATTATGAATGCTAAAAAATTAGATATGAAAAAAATGAGGTAAAGGCAAGAAACCTTCAACTTGTAGAGTAAATTTTTAGGTAAGGATATTGTTAGATGTATTATGATGTAATACTTAATATTAGGTATAAACACATTATAGCTAACATCTTCTATCATTCCCACTAATCTTCATTATTTAAAGATAATGCTCATTATATGTAAAACAACTCACCCATATTCATGAACATGGGATGAGATTTTTTATGGAGAAATGCCTATAAATAGAACACTTGGTTAGGTCCCTAAATCATCAAATCTTATTCAATATACACATATACCGTCAGTAAAAATTGGTAAGGTTCAGAAGAGCTTAATCATCTCTTCAAATTGTTGAAAAATGACTTCAATGACAAGAGGTATATTTAATTTATTTTTAAATTTTGCATTGATCTATATGTTTTTAAAGTTACTTCAAGCATGTTTAGATCACATTAAGCTAGTATAACAGTTAGTATCAGAGCCATAGTTGCCTTTGGTTTGAATGATATGTAATCTGAAAAATTCAAAAATTATGGCCGAATTTTATTTTGATTGAACCTTATTATTTTAATGTTGTATGAAGTAAATAATTTAAAAATCATTAGGAAATTAAATTTTAAGCAATTTTCAATTCAAAGCATTGAAATGAGAGTTAAAATGAGGGAGATATGGTCAAAATATTGAAACGGGTCAAATACGAGTCGCGGGTCTGCAACCGGGTAAAAAAGAGTTAGCTGGAGGTTAAAAATGACGGGTCATTTTTATTCAGCCCCTCTATTTTTTTAAATTATGTATTAACCCAAACACTTATAGATATTTACAATATGACCTCTAAAGTATTACATAATTTTAGTTTGGCCCTTATAAAATTTATGAATTACAATTTGACCCTTTGTATATAGTATTTACTAATATGACCCTACAAATTTAGTAAATTATAATTAGTTCCCAAATATTTTGACAATTATATTTGGACATAATGCTTTAATAATTTTACATACAAACTCAATAAACTTAAATATTTTGGGTCAAACTCTAAAAATTTATGTATAATTTCAATTTGACTATAAAGTTTTTAAAATATGTAAATAACTCCCTATATTACTTAATTTTAGTGTCTTATCTATTACTTTCATATTTAATTTTGTAAGTATCATTCTAGTTATGTATTGATACATGCAAATTTTGTATAAATAATTCATAAATTTGACATTTTGTATAGATCAATTTATGAATTAAAAGTTTGGGTATTTATGTGCTTAAATTATGTTAATTTTTGTATGTATAGTTTATTGTTTTATTATGCATACAATTGAGTAGTACATAAAATGAAATTATGTTCATATTTGTAAATAATGCTTATTCTTGCATTTATTTTATATGGACAATTGTGAATAAAATTACATGTCTAGTGATCCATACAATTTTAATTAATTAGGAAATAACCACAACATCCTTAATTATGCAAAATTATATATATTAGATTACATATAGAAAATGACATTAATTGTGATTAATCATATTTAGTGTAGTAAATTTTATCCCACGAGAACTTTTATTACATTTGTATGATTAATTAGGATGAATATCAAATTGTATTTTTTAATTTACCCATAAGAATTACGAAAGGAAAGATAATTTGATAGTTTTTATCATAAAGATAAATGTATCTAATTGAATTAGAACATTATCCCACATGTAAGTTTTATGTCAATAGATTCATAATTTTTATAACATGATTTACATTGGTAAAACAAGATATATGTTTATTAGTCTCAATATTTATTTATAAGCATGTTTGTTTAATTTTTATGCAGTTATGCAAACTGTGAATTTTTCTGATATTAAGTGTGATATTTTTAAACTAAAGAGTAATAATTATAAATTTTGAAATAAGAGAATTCTTCTCCATTTAGGATGGATGGATATTGATTATACTATTAAGAAAGACAAACCATCTATTACTACTACTGGCATTAGAGAAGAAATTGCTCTTTATGAATAATAAGAGCGGTCTAATCGCCTCAGTGTAATATTTATAAAGACCAAGACCTTTGTTAGTATTCGTGGTTCAATCGATCAGCATAACAATGTTCGAGCTTTACTGAAGGCTATTGATGAACAATTTGAGACTTCAGTTAAAGCACTTGTCAGCACCCTAATTATGAAGTTTTCATCCTTAAGGCTCACTAGTATAAGAGGTGTGTGTAAGCACATCATATAAATGAGAGACATTGCGGCTTAATTAAAAACACTTGAGGTTGAGATGTCTGATTCTTTTCTTGTGCACTATATATTGAACACCATTCCACAATAATATGGATCCTTTAAAATATCTTACAACACGCATAAAGATAAATGGTTAATAAATAAATTTATTATAAGTGTTGTGTGCGTGTGCACTAAGGGTGGGCAAAAAAAATTGAAAAATGAAAAATCAAATTGAACCGGTCGGTTCAGTTCGATCTAGTTTTTTTTTAACAAAAAACCGGTTCGATTTTTTTAGGTGAAAAATCGGTTCAGTTTTTCCCCTAAAAACAATCGAAAAAATTGGAAAGAACAAAAAAAATCAAATCGAAAAATAAAAAAATCCATAATTAAAAAAATTTGAAAAAATGAATAGGACTGAACCCAAAAAAATCGGTTCAATCCGGTTCGATTTTTTTCATTAAAAAAATCAGTTTCAATTTTATTTATAAAAAAAACCTAATCGGATTGTGCCCACCCTTAGTGTGCATCGTGCTACGAGTAAATATGTGTATTTTAAATAATTTAAAAATAGCATATTTTACATGCTACGTAGTGGAGTTAATACATATTAAAATAATCTCATTATACTAATAAGATTAGAGACTCACTCTTAAAGCATGCTCTTGAACAAATCTAATTGGGATGTGGTGGGCGTTCTCAAACTAAACTGATAACTTTTTTTTTTTCAAAATTTTGAAGCAACTCTTGTATTTAAAATTTTTTTTTTCAGATACTTTTCCTAAAGGTTAACACTTAACATTTTGATAACAAGAGTAATAGATTTTTTTTAGCTCTCGACAATTCAATCATATATATACTTAACATTTTGAAAACAGGAGTAATAGATTATTTTTAGCTCTCAACAATTTAATCATATGTATAGGCAATATTTGCCTTTATTTTAACCAATGAAAATTTACTTCATTGCCACTTGTCCAAGCTTGACAAGACAATAAATGTGCTTAATCATTTAATATAACTTGGTGATAAAATTTAAAAGCAATTAGTGGCAATGCTTTATGCCACCTCTTGTTTAGTATTTCACAGTCAAGTGAAAATAACTTTACTGTTTAATATATAATTTAAAATAATATTTAATAATGACAAGCACTTTTTAAGAAGGATGTTTCAATTTACCACCCGAATTCATATTCCAATAAAAATAAGCTTATTGTTCAATATATAATTTAAAATAATATTTAATAATAGCAAGCACTTTTTAAAAAAGATGTTTCAATTTACCACCAAATGCTTAAAACACATTTTGCCATTTGTTTCATTTCATTGAATACACGCCACTTGAAAATGAAACACGCCACTTATTCTTTTTGAATTGAATCAAATTTAATTTAATTATATTTTTAAAATAATATTATTTATTAATATTTAAATTAATATTTATATAAATTATTAGCACAATTTAAAACATACACTAGATAGATTAAAGTGTCAAGTCTCACTTAACATAATTTTAAATTTAATACTTAAACTTTAACTACTCCTCGAAAGACATTGAAATAAATAAATGGCTACTTAATTTAATTTAAATAAAATAATAATTATTTTATTTAAATAATAGTTATATCTACAAATGCTCAATTTAGTACCTATACAAATTATTGACACAATTTAAAGTATGTATTTGGTAGATAAAATTGTCAAGTCTTACTTGACACATTTTTAGGTTTAACACTTAAACCTTAGATACTCCCCGAGAGATTTTGAAATAAATAAATATTTTTTGAAAACTTTTTGAATCGAACAATTCAATCCAGTACACTACCCACGTGCTCAATGCGTACACTTTATATAGTGAGACTCCCTAAGTTCACACCCATTTTATCTCACGGAATATTTCTGTATGTCTATAATTGATGCCCTACACATATATGTTATGGATAATACAAAATGACGAGTTAAACCATACAAGTTGAGGTTTATCCATATTCGTATAATCCCTCTGTCATTAATATCCTGGAAGAGCGAAGACATAGATCAACACTGCTAAATCCCTTATTGCTCAACTATAAACTTATCTCTTCGATTCGTATTTTGATAAACAATATTCACAAACTCTTTTACGATATTATTTATACCATGGAAAATTATTTTCTAAGTTTAATGCTTATGGCCATAAGACTTCCTAGAATACAAGCATCGACAGATTCTATATCTACACACACCTTCTACAAGCATCGAATCATACCCAGTGATGCGCAACGGTTAGACTATGAAATGTCTCTAACATGTGTGAAACTTAAGTATGATGGATTACTCATAAGCCCACCGTGGTGCTTAGGTCAAGGGACCATGAATACTACTCAACTCGAGAAGACCCTCCACTAACAAAATTATGAGATATCTATTGGAGGTCTTCATTGAATCTTGTTCAATATATAGTCCTTACTAAATGCCTGTATATCTATATGAGCTTCAACTAAGCTCATGATCTTCTAAGATTAACCATATAAACATTCCAGATATAGATATACACTGATTTATATAAATCAGTTCCACTTGATAGACTCTGAATATGTGAAAATAGATCAGGAACTTATAATTCAAGAATATACTTACACAATTATATTTCATAGCAACCTTACAACTTTTTGCAACTATGTCATTGTTAGTATATTCTCAGGTTTTTGTCCAATTTTAAATAAGGTTCTAACTCTTTAGACCTGATCTAAACTCGTTCAGATTAATATAATGTCCAAAATGTTACAAGCATCTTACCTTAATAAAAGTAATTAGCGATTTAATAAAATATTTATTTACTGCATAAATATAAAATTATAATATTCATACAAGATTAGGATGGCATATAAGTAGAAATCTTAACACTTATGACCATATGTGTTCAAGAGGAGGGAGACTGATAATGAAATTGGGTGAAAGTATGCTAATTGCAACACAAAGAAAGAACCAGAAACAAGCCAAATAGAAAGGGAAAAATAAAATTCCTCTCTAAACTAAATAAAAAAAAGGAATCTAAGTACTTTTTCTACAAAAGGAAGGGATACATGAAGAAAGATTGCTCTAAGTTTCAGAAATGGCTAATGTTATATATAACACATGGTGGATTAATTCTGGTTTTACAATCTATATTTCAAATACCTTACAGGGTATGCAAAATCTAAAGAAGTGAGTGGGCAGTTAACAGTGCATTTATTCTGGAAACAAGATGCGTTCACATGTAGAAGATATTGAAACGTGCAGTTTAATTTTAAGTAGTGGTTTTATTTTAAATTGGAAAAGACTTTCTATATTCCTAGTTTTTCTAAGAATTTAATTTCAGTTTCAAGTCTTGTGCTTTTGGGTTATTTTTTTAACTTTTCAGAAACATCTTTCAGTTAATTTTATGAATCTAATTGTGTTGGGAATAGTAAATTATCTAATGATCTTTTCTCCATTAATTTACAAAATAATACTACTTACAATACTATGTATATTCACACTAGTACTAAATAATGTGTTATAAATGAATATTCCTCTATGTGCATCGAAGATTGGGACATATCTCCTTTGAAAGGATTAAAAGATTAATAAATGATAGAGTATTTAGTCCTTTAAAGTTTACTAATTTTGACACTTATATAAACTGCATTAAAGGAAAGCAAACTAACAAGTCTAAGAAAGATGCTAAAAGGAGTACAAACATATTAGAGATCATACATTCAGATATTTGTAGTCCTGACATAGACTCGCATGGTCCGATACATGTATCTTTACTTGCTTCATAATAAGAATGAAGCACTAGATACTTTAAAAAAAATTTAAGTTGAAGTAGAGAAACAATATGGAAGACAAATTAAAATCGTGAGAACAAATAAAGATGAAGAATATTATTATATTTATACTGAACATGGACAAGCACTGAATATAGAATAGTTACCTAATACACCATACTGGTTCACCTGACCGAATGATGTAGCAGAAAGAAGAAATCAAACATTAATGGATATAGTGCAGAGTATGCTTAGTAGCTCCAAGCTTCCTAAATACTTGTGTACTAAAGCTCTTAAAATGATAGTGTATATATTGAACCGAATTCCAACCAAGGCTAGCTCAAAGACACCATTTGAATTATGAAAAGGTTAGAAATTGAGTTTGTGACATATACGTGTCTGAGGATGTCCGTCTGAACTAAGAGTTTATAACCCATAAGAAAAGAAACTAAACCCAATGACCATTAGGGAGTGTTTCGTTGGATATGCCGAAAGGTCCAAAGGTTACAGATTCTATTGTCTATCTCATATAACTAAGATTGTGGAATCAAGAAATGCAAAGTTTATTGAAAATGACTTGATCAATGAGAGCGATTAATTTTGGAATATTGTCTCTAAGAAAGATTATATTAATCCTCAATCTTTCACCTCAAGTGATAGATTAATTATTATTAATAATACTCTTCAAGTTCAACCGGATGTTATACAACCAATCATTGAAGATCCATAAACTGCAGATAATAACAATTCAGTAGATCAAGTTGTTCAAGAATTTCAATAAGTTGTTGAACAATATATTCCTCAGGAAAATATTGGTACAATGTTAAAAATATATACTAGAATAAGAAAATCAGCAATTCTTAGTGATTATGTTGTATATCTACAAGAATCGAACTATAATATTGGAGCCGAAAATGATCTTGAAATATTTTCACAAGCCGTGAGTTGTAAAGAATCAAATTTATAGTTCAATACAATGAACGAATAGATGAATTTTATGGCATCTAACGAAGTCTGAGATCTTATTGAGTTGCCTGATGGTGTAAAAGCCACAAGATGTAAATGGGTCTTTAAAACAAAAACAAAGACTCATTGGGTAATATCAAGAGATTTAAAACAAGACTTGTTGCTAAAGAATTTACTCAAAATGAATGAATCAATTATAAAGAAGCTTTCTCTCTTGTATCCAAGAATGATTCTTTTTGAATTATTATGGCATTAGTTGCTTATTTTAAGTTAGAATTGCAATAAATGGATGTGAAAATAGTTTTTCTCAATAGAGATATAGAAGAAGAGGTTTACATGAAACAATCAAAAGGATTTTTCTTTAGTAATGGTGAGTATTTGGTGTACAAGCTAAAAAAATCCATATATATATATATATATTGAAACAAGTCTCTCGTTAATGGTATTTAAAATTTCATGATATTATCTCTTTATTTGGTTTCGTAGAAAATATCATGAATCAATATATATACCAAAAAGTTAGTAGGAGTAAAATTTGTTTTCTTATTCTATGTGTGGATGATATTTCACTTACAACTAATGATAAGGGTTTGCTATATAAGGTGAAAAAATTTCTTACTGAAAAATTTGACATGAAAGATATGGGTGATGCATCTTATGTCATTGACATTAAGATATATAAGGACAGATTACGAAATATTTGGGTTTGTCTCAATAAACCTATATTAACAAAATTTTGAAGAGATTTTGAATGAAAGATTGTTCACCAAGTATAGCTTCTATTATAAAGGGTGACAAGTTCAATTTGAACCAATGCCTGAAAAATAATCTTGAAATGGAACAAATAAAAATTATTCCAAATGCTTCTGCTGTTGTATGCTTGATGTATGCTCAAGTCTGCACAAGACCTGATATTGCATTTGTTGTTGAAATATTAAGAAGATATAAGAGTAATCCAGGTCTAGACCACTAGAAGCTGTAAAGAAGGTAATGAGATACCTTCAAGGGACAAAGAAATACATGCTTATGCATAGATGAATTGAGAATCTGAAGGTGATTAACTACTTTGATACAAATGTTTCTAGCTATGTTGATTCTAAAAAATCAATATTATGATACATTTTCATGTTGATCGGTGGAGCTGTATCTTGGAGGAGTGCAAAGCAGACTTTGACTGCCACTTCCACTATAGATGCTGAGTTCGTATCTTGTTTTGAGACTACCTCTCATGGTGTATGAATGAAGAGTTTCATATTTGGGCTTAGAATTATCGATTCAATTTCTAGGCTATTGAATATATACTATGACAATTCAACTACAGTTTTTATGGCTAAAAATAATAAAAGTGGTAGTCGAAGTAAACACATCGACATCAAGTATTTAGCCATAAGGGAGTGTGTTAAAGATAAAACAGTAATCATTGAACATGTCAACACTGAATTGATGATAAGCTGATCCCTTGACAAAAAGCATGCCACTATTTAAGTTCAAGGATCATATAAAAAATATGAAACTTGGTACCTTTATGTAATTTTATAATAAGACAAATGTTATGAACTTCTATTTAAGTTATGATATTTTTTCATATTTGATTATTAATTATGTACACATTCATTTGAAAAATATCATTAAATTTGGACCTAGAATAAATATATGGTTTATTCATTAAGTAATATAAGTAAGTATTAAGAGACATAATGCATTATGATACATGGAAGATAATACTCGTTTTTAAAGGACCTATCGCTATGATTTGTATACTTTGTTTCCTATTATAGTGAATGATGAAATATATTGGCCAAGTGTGAGAATGTTAGGTGTATTATGTTGAAATACCTAATATTAGATAAACACATTATAGCCAACATCTTCTATCATTCCCACTAACCTTCATTATCATTTATTATTTAAAGACAATACTCATTAGATGTAAAATAACTCACTCATATTCATGAACATGGGGTGACATTTTTAATGGAGAAATGCCTATAAATAGAATACTTAGTTAAGTCTCTAAATCATCAAATCTTATTCAAGATACACATATACCATCAGTGGAGATTAATAAAGTTTAAAATAGTTTAATCATCTCTCTAAATTATTGAAAAATGACTTCAACGGTAAGAGGTATGTTTAATCCATTTTTAAATTTTGCATTGATCTATATATTTTTAAAGTTGCTTCAAGCATGTTTAGATTACCTTAAACTAATCTAACTGATATGTGTGATGGAAGTCAAAGATTTATGAGTTATATAGATATCCAACTTTATGACAAAAATCTCAAGAATCCGCCTATGTTATAGATTGTACACACAATAACTAGAAGAAAAAAAAAACTTCAAAATTGAGTTCAAATAATTGACTAACAAAAAAAAGTTTACAATGAGTTTTGGAATAAGATAAGTATTGAGTAAATATAAGTGTATATTAAAAATATTACTTACTAACATTCATAAATGAGTCTTCAATAGTTTAGATCTTTGGTAAATGGGAATTACAAAATGTAGATGAGAGAATACTAGCACCATAGGTCTAATAGTTGCAACAAACACAGCAAAGTACCCAAAAAATACTTCTGAGTTATGAAATAAAGCCACAATTGAATCATTACTAGCTTTGTTTGAGAATTTGTTGAAAATAGATGTGAAGTGATGAAGAAAAAATAAATAGAGGAATAATCTAGATTTGAGGCAGAGTGATAGCAATATTAACAGAGAACTGAGGTTTGCTTATCGCATCTAACTGGACAATAATACAAGCAATGTCCAAATTTGATCTTGCAAAAATACTTTTATTTTTCCTTGGAAATCAAAAGATAAATGTCCAGATTGATAACAATATTTGCATAATTTTGATTTTTCTCATCATTATCTCAGAATTGACTTTGAAGGCGAAAGCTTAATAGTCGATTGCGACGTCGGTGGACAAGTATGGTTGAACTTGATTATGATAATATAAAATAGCCCCTTAAACTCGAAAAAGTTATAGTCCAACCCTTAAAATTTACAAAATTGCAATTTATTTCTAAACTTTAGGAACTTGTAATTTGACTCTAAATTTTAAAAAATAATAATATGGCCTTCAAACTTTAATAAATTGTAATATAACCATAAAACTTTAAGAAATTATATTCTGACTCAAAATTCTTTGAATGTTTATAAAAAAAATACTTTCTAGAAAATTTTTAAGTCGATCGAACAAAAAGGTAGCAGAGTTGGATGGATTAGGTCATGTGGAGTCATTCGGTGATGGAAGTGAAACTTGACACACCAATGAACAATGAAGATTTGCAACGGCCAAATAAAGAAGCAGTGAACTATGGATGGCACATAAGGAGTAATCATGCCTCTGATTGAACATATTAGGCTTGATGGTTTCGTTCGCAACTGGTCAGAGAGGCAGGCAAATAAATTGGTGTTTCAGTGAGAATCAATGATAAATAGGGTGATTTGATCAAACTAGGAGTTGGTTGTGTCTTGCACAATTGTTTTGAGGTTGAGGACAAATTATCGCGAAATTTCGGTGAGACAGAGAGATGGTAAAAAAAGAAAGCTTCAATACCATGTGAAAATTGTTGAAGATTATGAAAATTATTATTTTATTACAATATAGAATAAGTTTTTATTTAGACTTTTGTTTAAATAAAAAGAGAGAAATAATATATACAATAATAATAATGAATAAGGTATATATATATATATTTATATTATGGTGTGATTAGAGAGAAGCAATTCATTATGGATGGGCAAGAGTTATCATCGACTAACATCCATCACTAACAAATATATTCTAAAGAAAATTCTAGTTATTCGATTTAAGAGTAATAAAATGGGTCATAATGTAATTATTTAACATGTTTTAAGTGAATATGGATAGAAAAAATTGACACGATTAATAAATAAATTAAATTCATATTACCCGTTTATTAATCGTGTCGATTATATGTCTGAGGTCTATAATTTATTAATTTGTTTAAGTTACGTTTAATAAATAAATCGTAATCGTGTCTATTAGTCTAAATTACGTTTAATTAATTTATAAAATAAAATAAAATTATACCATTAAAAATATATAATTAAAAATTAAAATCTAATATATCTAAATTATAAAGATTCTTCTCTTTCAATTATGTTAGATGAAATTTATTTTTTTAATTACATCATAATAATTCTATTATTAATTGCATTAAAATTCTTGATTTTTGATGTAATTTTAAATTTTATTAATCGTAATTTAAACGTATTTTAAACGAATCGAATATGTCGTATAAACGAATTGAATTAGGTGTTATTATTCATTTAAACAAATATAATTGTAAACAATTCAAATTATGTATAATTGTATAAACGAATTGACTTTAATTCATTTATTTAAACATATCTAATCGTGTCGTGTCGTAAAATTTATTTATTAAACGAATTAAATCTGTGTTTGAGTGCCTGATTTGTTCAATAAATAAATTATAAACGAATACAATAAAAATTTGTTAATATTTTATATTAACATGATATAAACATAATTCATTTACACAAATTATCACTCATAATTTGATTCAATTATATATAATATGACGATTATTATTATTATTGTTAAAAAATGGTATTTTCTAATTAGATATCTTAATGTTATGGTAGAGGCTAAGGATATCACACCAATTTTTTTTTTTTTTTGACAATTTGTTTTTACTTTTAATCATGAAAAGAGTTTAAGACATGCTCTTAAAATTCAAAATTACACTTTCAATCCCTAAGTTTGTTACCTTACATAGAGTCTAAAGTGGAAGGCGATACTTGTTACGTATATATTTATATGATGGATGTATTGTGTCTGAGTTATCTATACAACCTACATGTTATATAAATTGTAATATATTTATATAACTAATTATGGATCAAATTGTTGGAATTGATAAATAAAAATTTCTCTGTTTATAAAATTAAATGCAATGAGAGTCAGATCATTTTATTCATAATTACATGTATAGAAATAGAAGATTACCTCAATTTTTCGCTATAACAGATCTTGAATTGAATGGCTGCAATCTTTTTTACTACCCTCAATCTTCAAACTCAACGCATGTGGGTGCGTTGATCTTTTTTAATCTTTAAAACCACTAATACCCAAATCTGAGAGAATGGTATTAACTAAATTCTTTCTCTACGCAAGAATACATAAAAGAATTTTTCTTTATATAGTTAGGGTCTACTTTTCTTATTACATACTTCCCATATATATAGGGATCTCCTTTGAATATTTAAAATTTGATTAGGATATTAGAGTTTGATTAGGATTTGAACTAGTAGAGGGATTGTAAGACCCATGGGCTTCTTAACTCCAACTTAAAAGGCCCAATCTTTATTATCTCATAATTTACCATTTCTTCTAAGTTAACCCCAAATTATTTCACTAAAAGTCAAAAGCTGTATTCTAATAACCCATGTTATAAAATAAAAGCTCATTTAATTAAAACTCTATTTAATTAAATTGGATTTAATTTTTAGATCAACAATAACCACTTAATTGACCCTCTAATTAATGTCCATAATTAAAGTTAGGCCTTAAAAAAAATGTTTTGCCTATTTATTTGTTGGGTTATGGGGTGTACAAATAAAACTTAGGGTGCTTGCATGTGGGTTGTGTTCATCATACAAACAATATACATATCTCATACATACATGTGCACAGCGGAAGATTAAATATAATGAACACAGAAAATAACATTTGATTAAACTGAAATTCGAAATTAAGAAATATCACCAATGAAGCCTTTGGATTAATTTTCTTTGAAGTCCGCCATGAAATGAATCTTTGATCAATTCTAGCAATCAACAAGGGTGAGTTTGATTATCTAGAATGGCAGCATCTTAATCCAGCATATATGTTTAACTCTTAAACATTTTTCAAAGTTAAACAATTTAACTTAATCAAATTTGTTTTTCCTTTTATTCAACTCTTGAATAAATAAAACAAATCTTGTTTTTAGTTATTACATTTAGTAACCATTTATCTAGTTTGTTTTGTTGTTCTAACACTTAAATCACAAAACAAACAATTTCAATTTCTCAAATTGAATTGGCTCCCAAAATGCAAAACCTAAAATCTAAAACCAATTTAAAAAATTCATGATTTTCAATTTCATTTCACTTTATATACTAATGCATAAATTCCAAACTAATTTGAATTTCATTTGTATTTCATTTGGCTTAACCTAACCTTAGTTAACATTTAACCATAGTTAGATTACTTTAACTTAACCTTTAAGTTAATAAATATTTAATTAATTTAACCATAGTTAACTAATTTAACCATGGTTAGGTTAACCTTTACTTAACCATTAAGTAAAGTTAACTAACTTAACCTTATGGTTAACCTTTAACCTTAGTTAAGTTAAATCATTTATTTAACAATTAAACAAATAAATATTTATTTTAATTATTTAATAATTAAATAATCATAAAGTGAAATTACTATTATATCCTTACTCGGTTACCAAGTTAACCTAAAGTGGGTCCCACCATTTAACCATATACTTTAGTTAACGTAACCTTAGTAATTGCTGAATTATACTGTATTGAACAATTCAATACGGTACACTGCCCAAGTGCTCAAAGAGTACATTTCATATTGGGACTCTCTAGGTCTACACCCGATTTGTCAAATGGAACTATTCCATTAATCCGTAATCGATGCCCCACGCACACGTTACGAATATTACAAATCAGCGTGTCAGACCATACAAGTTGAGGTCATAACGTATACGTATAATCCTTCCATCATTTATACCCTGGATGTGCGGGGATATAGATCAGCACCATCAAATCCCCATTTGCTCATCCAATAATCTTATCTCCAGATTCGTATCTCGATAAACAATATACGCAAACATTTTTGCTATATTGTTTAACCTTGTGGGAAATTCTTTTCCCGGGTTTATGCTTGTGGCCACAAGACTTTATGAAATACAATCTCGGAGCATCGGATATACAACTTATCTACGTAAGCTGATGGATCCTGTATCTACGCACACCGGACTTCATGAGCATCGGACCATACCCAGCGACACATAGCGGTCAGACCATGAAAGGTCTCTGACATATATGGAACCAAAGCATGATGGATCACTCACAAGACCACCGTGGCGCTCAGGTCAAAGGACCACGATTTCTACTCAACTCGAGAGGACCTTCCTTTGACGGTTTCATAGGATATCTATTGGGGTCCTCATAAGTCTGTTCAGTATTCAGTCCTAACTGGATACCCGCATGTCTATACAAGCTCTAAGCTCATGGTCAGCTAAGAACAACCATCTGAACTAGTCAGATATAGACATACACTAATCTATATATTGTGAATTCACCGATAGACCCGCATTGATGATCATAGATCAGGAACATTATATTTAAGACATACTTACATAATGATATTTCTTAGCTCCTATTGCAACTCTTTGCAACTATATCATTACAAGTATACTCTCAGGTCTTTGTCCCATTATAGACAAAGTTCTAACTCTTTAGACCTCGCTGACTCTTATAAACTGATAACTATTAACAGTGCTAACTATTAGCATTTATAACTCTCAGCTTTGATAACTATTAGTTCTGGTCTAAACTCCTTTAAATCAGATCTGAACTATTTCAGATCAAACAATGTCTGTAATGTTATAAGCATTTTACCATATTAATATGATATTAACAATCTTTATTCGAAATATTTATTGTATAAATATTAACAATTAATATTCATACAATATTGGAATGGCACGTGAGCACCAGCTCCAACATTAATTACTTATTTGCCCCTAAGTCACTGAATGCTCTAATGGTCATTTTTAATATATCTATATTTATAAATAAATTTATAAATAAATATTATTATTCAATAAATATTTATTAAATAAACTGTAGCCACAGATTCTAATGATCAATTACTACAAATATCTTAGGTGGATATTAATTATTAGATTTCATCTTACAAATATATGTTCTTATGACCCATGAAATTATATCTCCAAGCTATCGAAGTTTTGACCGTTTATATAGATCTCACTCTGTAATAACTCAAAAGATACAACACATGAATGTAAGTTCATTACCTACTCAGGATTAAGATCAATCAAGCTTGTTAAAACTTTTGTAAATTAAGATCTATAACATTTAGTTAACCATATCAAAATTCACAGTAATCCTGTTCAATATATCAGATACATTAGTTTCTATACTCGAAGTCTCTACTTTGATGATCAAGGTAAATCATTCATTATAAGAAACAGAAAAACTATAACCTTACATAATGAAATGTCATTTTTATTAATGGTTGTAAACATGATTTAATTTATAAAGAACTTGTGATCTATACCCTCTGTATTAGCATTATATGCCTAATACATAGATCTCATATTTTATAAATATAGGCTCATCAATATATGAATAAATTTTATTAATCTAATAAAATATTATTATACATGTTTTAAGGACATAAAATAACATAAATGTCTAACACAAATAATGTCAAGTTCAAGGCTAGGCAATTATTATGTTATACTTTAATATATAATTACTATATATTTAGGATTTCTTTGTGATTGTTGTTGAAAAGATCAAGAGTTAATTTAAATTTACGGTAAAATAATTTCAAAATTACTTTTTATAAAATCACTTTTCTACACTCATTTTGAAAAAACATAAAGTGGATTGCTTTCAAAATTTGATTTTGGGAATTATTTTTTTTATTAAATATATTTCTAAATATATCCCTATATAAAAAAAATAATTTCCAAAATCAAAATTTAAATATATTTCTAAATATATCCCTATATAAATTAAGCAGTATCTAAAATTTTCCTTATACTTATTACATAATTCTTATCTAAACAATAATATTATTAAAATTTAATCCAAATAAAATTCTTCTATTTATCTATAATGAATAAAAAATTATCTATGTATAAGAAACTTTGCATGAATATTAATCATACATGAAAAAATATATTATGTCATATATATAAATATAATGTTTACATAAAAATAATGCCCTTATCACCATAATCCTAAATACATATATATGTAAATGAAATTTTAAATATATACGGTCTATTTCAATTATATCAATTTTTATTGTACTAAAACAAAAAAGTTTATCAAATATATATCATTACTTTCGAATCTCATATCACTTTTAAAAATATAATTTATTAAAAACTAAACTATTTCTCTTTATAATTGATTATTTTTCAGTATAATTAATAATAATTATTTTAAATGTTATAATATTACCAAACTAAACTTAAACTAAATAAAAAATATACGTGTTACACGTACCTAACTCCAACAAAAATAGGAATATGATAGAATATAATCTCTACTGTATTAATATACTATGTTAGATAAAAAAGAAGCACCTAATTACTTTGGTTGGATGGTAAAGATTATGCATTTCTTGACTTTAAGGTTAAGAGTTTAAACTCTAGTTGAGATTTAGAGTAATATAAATATTATAAATATATATTTTTTTAAATAAAAGTGTGTTGTATTCCTGTTCACCTCTCGTTGTTGAAGCATAGATTCAAACATACATAAGTGTATAAAAAGTGTGAGTTCGAATGGACATAAATATGTAAATAATATATAATTTTAATTAATAATAATTTTATAATAAATGTTGATGTAATATCATTGTTAAAAAAAAAATTGAGATTCCACAAGATAAAAATCTCCATATAAAACATCCATACTTAGAAACAAGACTTGTCTCATATATAAGAATATAATTAATATTAATTATCAAAAGATAGTTGTCTTTGTCTAAAACAACATCAACATTGGACCTTTCGGATCGAATTCTATTTTTTATGATCTTAATCTTCAGAGAAAAGTTAAATTTCTTCCTTTCATCGTTGAAGTATTAAAAATTGATTAAATTACCGTGTTTTATTTACTTCTAAATATGTATCTAAACAAAAGTTAAGAACATCTAATAACACAGGTAGTAGAAAAGCAAATTTCATACAATGAAAATTACTTGCTTACTCAACAACAAATGGAAAACAAATAATAATTTTTAAAAAGAGAGATTCAAGATGGAAAGTTTTATAAATAAAGTTTTAAGTAATCTTGTATATTGAAATTGAGAGATGGTATATCAATAAAGTTGAAAGAGAGATTCAACAAATAGTAATTTATTTTGGACCAAAATTGTTCTACGTGCCATGTGTATTAATTAACATAATGTTGAAAATTTTTTATAGAAAAAATTACTCTATGAGCTTTGGTCTTTTCATATTTGGTTTTGAATTGATTTTCGTATAGTTCTTTCAGTTGGACGCCAAATTGATCATACAAACGTGGGCCTAAAAAACGTCGGCCCAAAGCCCATTTCTATAACCCCTTAAAACTTTGTTAAATTAATATTAAATGTAGAATTTCAGAAACTCAAGGGGAGTCTCATACTATCTCTAATTTCCTCTTCCTAAAACGGCGGCACTTTTAACTACCATCATCATCCATTCTATACTATCAAAGACTCTCACTGCCACTCTTCAATATAGGCCAACGATAAACCCTCATTACTCCACGACCATGACTCTTCTTCGAAACTCAATCAAATCTAACGGTTCGCTTCGAGCGATTAAGCAGAGTCACGGCTTCCCGTCTCTTCTCCGCGAATCGTCGAAACGTTTTTCGACTGAAACGGAGGCACCCACATCATCACCTGCTGATGATTCATCAATCGATCCATTTCTTCAAACACAAGCTAATGGTACTTTACTCTTCGCGCATTTTGTAATTTGACTTGCTCATTTTTCGTAATTTTTGTCTCAAAATTGGGGTTTAGGGTTTTAGCATTAGGGTTTCAAAATATATGATATTGATTACTACATTTTCTCAGCTGTCAAATAGAAAATGTTAAGTCTACTGGAAGTGAACTCAGTGTAAGTGTGCTTATAGTAGGGTCCAAATGTGTATATTATAATTTTTATTTTATTTTATTTGCATATTTCATATACAATTTGCAGCGAATTTTTTTTTTATTGTAATATATACGTACTAAATTTAAGTCTTGTTACACTGATAAGATTAAGAATTACTCTTGAAGACAATTCAGGATATTTTTTGATTTTGGAGTTCACCTGAAGTAATCCCGCGAGTTCACAACACCAATGAAATTGCGGAGTTAAAATAGTAGCGTTTAATTACTTGCAGGAATGATACAGAAGCAACTACTTGCTTTTCTTTTGTCTATCGGCCTAAAGAAGGTTTTCTTTCTTTATTTTTTTAAAATATAAATGTCTAATATTTAGACATTTTTAATTGCCATTACATAGTTGTTGTGTATTCCTTGTTCTTGACTAACACTTAGTCAAAACAATGGCAATTGAAACTTTTTTAGTTGATACCCAATTGCCGAATGCTAAAGCTATTTAAATTGCAAAACACCTTGCAATATAGCACCTCATGCATTCAAAGAACATACATGTCCTCCATTAATGAGTGTGGCAATTGCTTCTTGTATTTTGAATTTTGAATTGCCGAATGCTTACTCTAAAGCACATTTTAATTGCAAACAATTTGCAATTAAATATGCATCTTTTTTTAGTAACTAGTTTGACTAATTTTTAGTCATCATTTGATCAATTAAGATTACAACATTTGTCTCTTAATTTAACTTAAAGAATTGCCATCAATTTGCATTTGTGTTGTATGAATTTGACACATCTTGAATATGTGTCTTTGAATTAAGAATTGGTTCAATAAGTGGAATGCATTAGCTGTCCACTCTCGGGTTGGGCAGTAAGGGTCGGAAAAGGGCAATTACTCATTCTTAAAACCAATGGTCAGAGAAGGAGCAATCACTCATTCTTAAAACTAGCATTCTTAAGACCAAAGAGGGGGGGCGGAAAAGGGGGGAGTGGCAATTTGCTTGCAATTTGTCAACTATTTAAGGCATCAATCATGTCTTTGTTTGACGAATGGCAGCATGTGGTGGCAAGTGATCACTTACCACTTACCTAGCTCCTGAGCTTAACACTTAAGCCCATCGGCTTTCCGAGAGACCATAAAATAATTCTTGTTTTTTGAAATCTTCTTAGATCGAACTGTTCGACCCGGTACGCTATTCCAGTGCTTAACGAGTATACTTCATATTGTGAGATTCCCTAAGTTCACGCTTGTTTGTCTTACAGAACTTTTTTGTAAGTCCGTAAATGATGCCTCACATACACGTTATGGAAATTATAGAATGACGTGTTGAACCATACAAGCTGAGATTAATATATATTTGAATAATTCTTTCATTACTTATATCCTGGAAGAGTAGAGACATAGATCATTACCGTCAAGTCTCTACATGTACAATTGTGAACTTATCTCAATATTCATATTTTTATAAACAATATTCAAAAAACTTTTACGATATTGTTTATTCTACGGAAAACTCTTTTCTGGATTTTATGTTTGTGGCTATAAGATTTTTTGAAATACAATCTCGGAGCATCAGGATATACAACTTACCTATATGAGCTGACGAATCTCATATCTACACACACCGAGCTCCATGAGCATAGGATCATACCCAGCGACATCCAATAAGCAGATCATAAAAAGTTTTTGACATGTATGGAACTTAAATATAGTGGATCACTCACAAGCCCATCGTGGTGTTCAGATTAAAGAACCACGAATACTACTCAATTCGAGAAGACCCTCTATTGGCGGCTTTATGGGATGTCTATTGGAGGTCTCTGTTCAGTACCCAGTCCTCACTGAATACCCGTATGTCTGTACGAGCTTTCACTAAGCTCATGGTCTATTAAGATTAACTATCTAAACCATTCAAATATAGACATATACTGATCCATATATAATAAAATCTTCACCGACAAACCTGCATTAGTGAAGACAGATCAGGAACATAAAGTTTAAAAACATACTTGCACAATAACATTTTTTAGCACAAATTGCAATTCCTTGCAATTATGTCATTACTAATATATTTCTAGATATGTGTCTCATTTCAGACAAGGATTTAACTCTTTAGATTTTGTTGACTCTTATAATCTGCTAACTCTTTGCAGTGCTAACTCTTAGTGTTGCTAATTTTTAGTATTGATTTAAATTCTTTTAGACCAGATTTGAACTCATTCAGATCATACAGTGTTGGAAACGTTACAAACATCTTACCATTTATTATTTAATATTAACGATTTTATTCGAAATGTTTATTGTATAAATATTAAACAATTAATATTCATATAATATTAAAATGACATGTAAGCACCATTTTTCAAACTTAGTCCCCAAATTTTTAAACTTAAATAACATAGAAGAATTGTAATTTTTTTTTCTCATTATGTTTATTGTATTTATTATATCAGGTGTGGTGTATGGGAGGTTGCAAGGCATATCAAGGCATACACTGAAGAGTGATATAATCAACTTGCTTGCGGGATGTAATTTGAAACCTAATGATATCAAAACCAACTATACCCGCAACTTTATGCCCATGGGAATGTAATGTGCTCACTTGAATTTGTTTTAGCTGAAATATTTTTAGAACTTCTGATATTTGAGTGTTTGTTTGTTAATTTTTTTTTTTTTGTTTTTGGTTGTGATCAGGATGGTGCAATTTCCTTCTCAGTATGCCTTCAGTAATGCACTTAAGGAGATCGGTAGGAAGGGTCGCTTGTACAAATTGGGGAGGGTACTGCTGTTATTTTTATGGGCAATTCCCTTCTCATTTTTTCTTTGTATATTAGTTTTTGTAAGGCCTTATTTTTTTGTGTTTGAATGTCAGGTTGATCGTTCTGAGTGGGATAATGTCATGCCCTATGATGGAAAAACTGTAAGTCAATGTCTGACTCTTATGTTTCCTTGCACCCCACCCCCCCAAAAAAAAGAATTAGTGTAGGTGCCTGTTATATATAACTATAGTTCGGACTTTTAACATTTGGCAGTATTTATAATCTGATGTTTAAAATGATTTTTCTGAACGTCAGATAATTTTTCCTTTACTGTCACTGCAAAAATAAATTATTTGTCCTTGAAGCTAAAAATATAAGGCTGTTAGGGATAATATAGTGGCTAGCTGTTTGCTGTGTTGTGCAAAGTCAGAGAATAGAAGATTAAGCAAACCGTATGTGATATCAGATGGCATCTTAGTTTGTCATATCAGATGTAGAAGTTTACGGGAAGTCACCAATTGTTTTTTTGTTGTGAAAATGTTGTAGCAAGTTACTTAATGCATAATTGTTTATGAGGTATTCTATGTCACATTTATGATGAGAAGGGAAGACGTGCGCCACGTCATAGGATTATGATACTGTGCCCATATGGTGGCTTTATGACAGGGCTTTCTAATATGACTTCTCTGCAAAATTTCATCAGCTCTCTTGGTGGGAGAAACATCTTTGGAGTGTGTAGAATGATAGTGTGGATATCATTGGTATTGTCCTAAGGTGCTGATTCTCTGACGTGGATTTAAATCTACAGTGTGAAGGGTTTTCTTAGGTTTATTTAAGATTTAAGATTTTGTAGCCCACTGCAGCTAAACTTTGAGTGTCATTTTGGTGTGTTTTGTTCCTCTACCTGCCTTTCCGATCAAAATATGTAGATATTGGATTTCATAATTAAAGTGATGTCTTTTCTTTTTAATCTTCGTTCTTTTTATGTCAGTTGATATTCTTTCTGCATAAACATCTTAATAAAATTTGAAGCCTGTTACTTAGTGCACCGCAACTTTCTTATTACTTAGCATGTATTCCCTGACTAGTCTAAAGTTGATGTTAACTATCTTCTGTCCTCGCCCCTTGTCAGGTTTTACTGCAAAATATTCCCAGAAATGCTGCCGTAGAAGATATAGAACGCTTTCTTTCCGGCTGTGAATATGAACCATCCTCCATCCAATCGTTTATGAGGTGATACCTAGCTATTTACATATGAATAAGACAATTGTGCATGTTCCTCGTTATTCTGCTCATATATTAAATCTATTTTTAATATCTTTGCAGAATGGGATTCGCAGATGACATCAAAGCAGCAACAGTTCGTTTCCCATCACAGATCCATGCAATGAATGCATTCATCAAGAAGAACAGAGGCTTTTGTCTCAACAATCAAATTTTGGTTCGAGTTCTCCAGTGATTGTTTTTACCCTTTCCCTGGTTAGTTCCAGTGAGATCAAACATAATGGTGGACTTATGCAACGACGATCAACGCTCATTAATTGCTCCAATAGTGCGTTTTGAAAATTTTCCCCGATTGTTTTGGGATAATTAAGAGCCTAACATTTTTTGTCGAAGCATGTGACTTTTTTTTTAAATATATATTTGAAATATTAGAAGGAAGAGATTAAGAACCACTATGATTTTGATTGGTCTACAATCTTGGGAAATAATTGGGACAAATTTCTTTTCTTTCTCTAAATTTGATTTTATGCGGCTGAAGGTCTTCAGGTTAGCTAATGTTTAATTTAATTTGCCAAAGCTATCGAGAGACTGAAAACCAACCATTACTTTACAGTGGAGATGACATTCAATTGTTGTTCCAACAAAAATTTTATCATTGCATGAAGGGTATTTGACCTAAATTCATTTACCATTTGCTGCTACGGGACTCCTCTTGCCTTGGATCTCGAAAGCATTGGCGGTGCAGGTCCAGTCAATGCTGAAAACTAAGTCTCAACGGAGAAAGTCCAGGATACTTTTCGTCATACCACATTCCTTCCACAATACTACCATCGTGCACCGACAAAAATATTTAGCCTTTTATGTACTATGAGAGTTGCATTGCTAACAAAAAGATTTAGCCCTTAAGTATTATAAGAGTCTGCATGATCCTATCTTACACAGATAATTGCTATTATTCAGGGATAGGTAAAAAACTGATAAATTGAATCGGATTAAAAAAATTGAACTAAATTAGTCAATTTAATTTTGTCCTCGGTCGGTTTGATTTTATAATTTTAAAAATTAAAAATTTAATTTAGTTTTCGGTTTGAGTTTTTTGAATTAAAAATCGAATCGAATCGAAAAATTAAATTTAAAAAAAAAATCAAATTGAACTGAATAAAAAATAAGTCTAAATAAACAAAAATCGAAGACTAAACCAAAAAATTAAATCGAAGAACCGATTCAATTTAATTCATTACTTTTTTGTTTAATTTTTAATTTTATTTTTTAAAAACTGACCTGTTCGGTTCAATTTTTAATTCACCCCAAAAATCAAACTGAACCAGGTTACCCACCCCTACTCTCATCCAAAAGATGAAGATAACACATTTTGCCTTGTTTGCGGATAAAATTTATTAGATTAAATTCGTGTATGTCTAGTATCCTACTAGACCAATGCTATGTCTTATATTCACGAGAAACTGAGATGAGGTTAACCAAATAAGATTAGATTGAATTTAGCTGTCAACAAACAAAATTTACACTAAACTTGGAATAAAGAATAATAAGTGAATTTGCAAAACTTGGAACAAACAAAATTTACACTAAACTTGGAATAAAGAATAATAAGTGAATTGCAAAACTTGGGTACTTCGCAGAAAAAGATGGACAAAACTCCACAGACTACGAATTTCAACAAGTAAAGACATGTGTCCCGAGTTGAAAAATAAAAAAGAAAGAAAAATTAAAGGAAAAGCCGTAGCCTTGCTTGAAAGATAAAAGAAAGAAAAATTATACGAAAAGCTGAAAAGCTTATATATCATGAGTTAAATGAATAATTTGAAAAAAACAAGCCTAAAATCCTACTGCAAATCTAATTCTAAAAGAGAAAAAATCCTAATAAAACAAAACTTCCTATAATATCAAACTACTAAATAAGATACAATACTTATTTGTTCTGGTTCTTAAAACAGATAAACTTATTATACAATTTTTGGGCCGGCGTGAACATGCCTATTTCATTACATGGTTGCATCCTTTTATGTAATAAGCATCATCAGCCTCCTCTTCGTGCATTTCAAGCACATAGCCTAAAGTTTTCATGTGGTCAGCCAAACAATCTAACACATCAAGAATTTCAGTCAGCTTGGGGTTGGACTTGTCTTCTGCCCTAAATCTGTAAACAACATTCTTAATCTCAATCCAACTGCACCCAGGATTTGTTCTCAGCCCTTTATCTTTCATCAATTTCCTCACTCTTGCTGCCTGATCCCAGCACCTTACACTCGCATACAGATTCGCCAACTGAACATGAGTAGCAGCACATTCTGGTTCCAGCAATAGCCTGCTCTCTGCAGCCTCTAAGCCAATCCAAATACCACCATGAAGCCTGCAGGAAGAAAGTAAGGAACCCCATATTACAGCATTGGGATGTATAGGCATCTGTTTGATGAAATCTCGAGCCTCCTCAAGCAATCCAGCACGGCCAAGGAGGTCAACAACACATGAGTAATGGTCTAGTTCTGGCTTTAAACCATGTTCAACCATAGAATTGAAGTAGACTTTCCCCTCATCCACTAGACCAGCATGGCGGCAAGAAGAGAGAACACCAAGGAATGTAATGGCATCAGGTTTCACCTTTTGTTTCTTCATCACTTTGAAAAGATCAATTGCTTGCACTGCAAGTCCATGCTGAGCATACCCAGCTATCATTGAATTCCAAGAAACAATATCTTTACCATTCATGTTGTTAAATATGTAACACGCCTCTTCAACACTCCCACATTTAAAATACATTGAGATAAGAGCATTAATAACTTGAATGTACGAAATGAAACCCAATCGAATCGTTTGACAATGAGCACTTCTGCCATGCCCAAGAGCTCCACTACCTGTGCAAGCACTCAGAATACTTGTGAGTGTAAAATCATTGGGCTCCAACTCCAAATTTCTCATCATACGATAGAGTTCTAAGCACATATCAGCCTGCCACTCTTGTGCAAAAGCAGCAATGATAGCTGTCCAAGATACCACATTTCTAACGGGCATTTCTTCAAACACTTTACATGCATCAGTTAACTTACCGCATTTGCTGTATAAACTTATCAAAGAACTGCCTACGTAAACATTGGCAATAAACCCACTTCTTATCACTAAGCATTGGTACTGAATACCCCCACGGATGTTCCGCGTGGACCCACATGAACTCACAGCATTTGACAAAGTACTTGCATTCAAATTTAGCCCTTGCCCGTGCAAATCACGATGCGTGGAGATAGAATTTTCCTCATCAAGAATAGAAGCCTCGAGCATTTGATCAAACACATTTGATAATCCAAATGTCGAATTTGAACAAGACAAATCATGGGCAAAACATTGGCCATCGGGTTGCTGATTCGAATCTCTTCGTAGAAAGTCCTGAATGAGCCGAAGATGGACTTGGGCATTCGTACTGACGCTTATTTTAGGCGATAAGATATCTAGTACTCTCAGTGCATTGTCTAATCTCGTACTTCGTGGTGCTCGCTTCAACTCGTGCGAACAGAAACGTCTATAGACTGATAGAGTTTGGAGACTTTGTAAAGCATAAGAAAGTTTCTTCTTCCGACATGTTTTAAGTAAGTTATTATTCATAACTGAAGAAACCCCGTGAAAATTTGCTGCTTATGATTATGATTCATTTGTGAATATTTAATGCAAGGGCTGGCTGCTTTGTCGTGTTGGTTAATATGTGCAGTTGTGCAGCTACAAAAGTAATGATTACGTGAGTGGGCGAGGGCGCTTAAAGGCTGCTGCCTTGGGTCTTGGCGGCCGCGTATGCCCGCTGTTAATATAAAACGGGGTAATTACATCTACGCTCTAACCTATGGACAGTTTCTCCGTATGTGTCAAATAGGTCCCTAACCCCAATGCCCTTTATGGTTAAGTTGTATAGACTTAAATCAAAATCTACTTATACCAATACTATAACGTTACTAATACCAATACTATAGGGCTACTTTGATCATTCGAACAAATTTTATACTTGTTGACTATGAAAATTTGGGTAATTCTCGAATCAACAAATTGAATTTATTTCTTCTGAAAATAATAATTGATAAAATAGTTAGATTTCATGAAGATTGGGTTAAATTTGTTTACTCTAAAAAATATTAGACTCGACAAGGATCTTATAACTAAAATCGATTTAAACTACATCGAAAGTTTTTCGATGATGACAATCTAATACTTAAGTTAACAAAAGTCGAAAAAATACTTAAGTTAATAAAAATAAAAAATATTAAAAGTAATAAAAAGGTAAGAAAGAGTAATAAAAAAAAAAAGTTTATTCAAAGTAAAAAAAAAACTCGAAAAAATCTCAATTATCTCAACAATTCAAATCTTATTTATAAAGTTATAATGTGAGTTCAATTCATTATCATAGAATTTTATTAGAATTAAAAGACATCAAAACTTTCTCTTTTTAAATTCATTTATTAAAATTATTTTAAAATAAGAATAAATCTTTTTTATCCTTATAAGAGTTTTAATGAGATTATAAGAATTGTATCTATTGAGAAAATTTCAAATCTTATAATTTTTAATAATAAATATATTTTAGATTACTAGTACGTGACTAAGATAATCGATTTGATAAAGAGAATACGTGGTGATACCGAAGACTACTCTTAAAGAGATCGAAGACACAAACCAACTCAAGAACACCTCATCATTTGTTAGGCTTTATTGGAAATAATGAAACCTCACTAATGTGTTTTTAAAGTGTCTGGACTCGCGCATTATGTGGTGGAATCCTAAGGGAAACAATACTAATAGATAAATTATGTTTTTATTTGAGAATTGAATTAGTAACTAATTTGATAAATTACGTCTTTATTTGAGAATTGAGATATTAAAAGAGGTTTAAGAGCTACTTTAGTTTTTGCTGAAAGATATTAAGAGATATTTAGCCTAATTCCACGATGTCTCAATCAATTTTAGCCTTATTCTTCTACGTCTCAGTCAATTTTAGCCTTATGATGTTAGGAATCTTATTGTGCCTCTTCATTTTATTTTAATACTTATGCTTATTGGAAATCTTTATTGTTTTTCAAGATTTGAATAAATTATTCATTTAATGGACGATATTATTGAATATTCTTTAAATAAAAGTAGTAAGACTTTCATGGGTAGGTGAAGAGTGACACACGATAACTTCAAAACTACTTTCTTTTTGTTATTAGGTACATTTTTTCTCTCTCTGGTATTCCTACCCTTGTTGCCTTTGGCACAAAGATGAAATTTTCAATAATGGTTCTAATTCCGCCATTTTTCCCAATAATAACTCGATGTGAATAATATTATCCAATATAATATTTAAAAGATTTTGATTGGGATATTTTTTTCTTTATGCATTAATAAAAATCTGACTAATTTGTTATAGTTCATATTAAATGACACCCACTTAGAAAATATAAGAAAAACCCTTCAAAGGATTATTGTGCAAATGTTTTCAGTCCTTTCCATTACATATCAACATATGATTCTTGTTACACAATTCTAGATGAATAAAATCTTAACCAATAACAAAGTGTTCTGATTTTTTTTTCTTTAAAAAAAGTAAAGGAAATTGCATCAAAATAAAATCCAAAACATCTAAAACTTATTCCAATTTTTAAGTTGATAGATAGATAGAGGCTGGATTCTTGCCGAGAAGCCAAATAAAATAGAATTAGTGATTATACACATGGGGAGACACCAAATATTTCCATGCTTGAATTGGCAAACGACATTTTTACCACATGCATTTCGAACCAAGAACTCCAGTCAATAAATTGAAAAATGCATGCAAATGCAGTACTCTGCCCAAGGTTCACACTAACTATACCAGCTATAACGGAAGAAGCCATTTTATACCAGTAAAATCAGAATCTGTATCATTAGAGAAACAAATTTTTAACAGTTCTTGCCATTGCCATCAACTCAAAAGTTTATGTATTGTAGTAACTGTACCATCATACTCAAAAGTCTTCTTCTTCTCTTTCTCCATGTAAATAAACCCATAACTTTTTATCTCCATTGTACTGTACACAAGGATCATTTTCATAGTGCAAACGATCAAGACCACGACTAACAACTTGGTTAAGTTGTTCATCAGAGACATCTTCGACAATGTACTGTGAGTCTCGCATAAGAGTACACACATCTGTCCTGGTACCCATACTTTCAGGCAATCTGGCAGCTGCATCCCGTACAAGACAGAGAACGGTTACATGGGGTGGCCGATCAGCTTTAAGCATAAAATGGTCTCGGACTTTTGATGATGGCTTTCCACTGCTCCTTCTCATAGGAGCAACTGTGGATTTTCTACCATCCACCGCTGTATATGAAAAGGCTCTCTCTGGAACTGAATACCTGAGGGCTTCCTCCTTATGGAAATAAGCCCTTAGTTCAGCAGAGCATGGGCTTATGGTGGCAATACACTTCCTCGGCCTTGCACCTCTCAATCTATCCTTCAAATGTGCAGTTTTCAGCATTGTCGTCATTGGTGGCGCAGGAAGGCTTTTTATTTGCTGAAGTGTATCTTCAACACTTGTCAGCCAATTAGCAAAAGAATCAACCAACTTTGCAAGCATTCTGCGTGGAAGACCCCAAGCTTCAGCAGTTACCTGTTCCTTAATGGCTTTATCTGGCTTCAGGGAAACTGGACCTATCCAGCTCCAACTTTTTGTTGGCTTCAAATATGAAGTGAGTGCCTGCCAGCCCTTAACACCTGAAGGCACTAGCTTGGAAGAAAATATGTTTAGCGCTCCTCTCACTAAATCCTCTAGTGGCTCCCGAGCTTCAAGAATACAAGGATCTATAGGATTTCTTCTCACACGTACAACAATTTCATGTATTGTAAGAGAAGGCAAATTAATTTTCTCTGTTTGTGCAATATTACTGTTGTCCTTCTCAAGATGCTCACCAAATGCTGAAATATCATCTTCTGCACCTGGCATAATCATTGCTGTGCGAATGGCAGAAAGAAAATGTATAATGGAGAACGAGAACCCCTTACGAATCATGGGGCTTCCTGGAGGTAATTCCAGTTTCTTCAATTGTTTTGTTTCTGGCACTGCCTTATCCTTGGCTCCTCTTTCCTGAAAGAATGAATTATCAATTAACTGGTGTGAAGAATTAGATTTCCCTTTCTTCAAAGTAGAAATAGGTGGTTCATTAAGGACCTTTCTGGACTTGAAGTTACTGTCATCATATTCAACTAGCTCACACATGTATAGTACATCTGCCTTCTTCTTCTGCTTCTTAGTCACCCTCTCACACCTTAATGATGATGTGCCTAACCTATCACTCGGATTTTTCAGACAAGCTTCAACACACTGCCCTTTGTTCTGCAATTTAGTGATCAACTCATGACCTTCCATAATCTGACTAGTTTCCTGAAAATTACGCTCTTCGCCAACATCATCGTTCTTGTACTTCGATTTAAGCAAAGAGAGTGCATTCAAAATTCTCCTTTTCTTCTTGTGAAACCTACCTCTGTCTTCCTCCTGTATATCATCTGCGGATTGCTGAAACTTCTCAAAAAGCTTGGCCTTGTACCCAGCAACTTGAGAATGATTGCCATGGGGAACTGTATCATTCAACTGATGTGTTAATACTTTACTACCTGGCAACTGATTACTATCATTGGCCAGTTCCATCAAAGCAAGTGCTGCATCCACAAGGGTTGATAATTCCACACCATACTCACTTCTCACTTGATCTGATCTTGAACCAAAATCAATGTTAAACTTATTGCCTTGCATTTCCTCATCTGGATAAGAAGGATCGGGCTTAGAGCTGCCTCCCTGATGGTGAACTGTTTTGCACTTATTTTTTCTAGAATGATATTGACTTGATAACTTCTCCATCGGAGAAATGTTTGACCTCACATTCTTCACTTTCCCCTTTGATCTTGGTTCACCATGTTTGTTGGGTTTTAAGATTATAGGCCTACATCGAGAAGAGAGATTCAACACAGATTCATTGTCCACTGTAACAGTTTCAGACTCACTTGGAACTCTAACAGCCTTTTTAACCATAGTCACCATCCACCAAAGGAAAATTCCTATTTCAACCCAAGAATTTGACAGTTGAGATTAGAATAAAGATCAATGCTACAAGTGCTGCTAATCACAAGAAAATAAAAGCAGAAGGAACTAAATTATTGAGCCAAGGATTACTTATTGTCTAAGATATCACGAGAAAACAAAAGACTCAGCCTGGCGTAACAAGCTAACACAATCTTTGGGCATAATTCAGCATTAAACACTTATCAAAATTATAGGCACATACATATTAGCTCTAATATGGAAACTAGAAAATGTGCCTACTTGATTCTTGCAAATACAAAATTGTAGGATTATAACTTTTTTATTTTACATTATTATTTGAACAGCCACAGAAAAGAAGTTGATTCTTGCATCACATAAACAAAAGTAACTATAAAACAAGCATAGTCCTTCAAATATTTAATCCTTTCCTTTCATGATAATAGAAGCACGAGAAAAAAAAATGCAATGATCTCAACCCATCTGGTTAAAATAGAGGTTCTCTCCAATGAAGAAAAAATACTATTGATAGAAAAAAAAAAAAACAGATGTATTTTGGTATTGTCGGTATCAGAGAGTATAAATAAAACATCCCTTTTGCCTTAACTAAGTTTTTATTTACTCTGATGACCCAGATAACGTTAAAAAATAAAAATTCATTCTTGAATGTTTATTCATGTTCATTTATCAAAATCCATTCCTTTCATGATAATAGAAGCACAAGGAAAAAATGCAATGATCTCAATCCATCTGGTTAAAATAGAGGTCCTCTCCAATGAAGAAAAAAAATACTATTGATAGAAAATAAAACAGTTGTATTTTGGTATTGTATGTATCACAGAGTATAAATAAAACATCTCTTTTGCCTTAACTGAGTTTTCATATACTCTGATGACCAAGATAACGTTAAAGAATAAAAATTTATTCTTGCATGTTTATTCATGTTCATTTATCAAAAACATGGGCCTACGAGTGAGTAACTAAGCAACCAAATCGTTACCTTGAGTTTTTTTCTCAGGAAACAAACAGAATCCGAGAGCATTGATCGATTAAAACCCTAGAAATAGAAGGGAAGGAGTGAGTTTAGAGCCAGGGAATGGGAAGAGACTGAGAAGAAGTTTATGTGAATCACGTCACCAGGATGAAGACGCTAAAATGGATAAACCTGGGTCGTTGGATGAAGAGTGAGTTAACTTTTATTTGAAATGACCGATAAGGACATGCCAAATGAATTGGAAAAAAAAAGAAAAAGATAGCTAATGTAATTGGCTTTCATTAGGGCCAATTTGGAAGTTTATAAATATGTTGATTAGGTTTAGGTTTGATTTGTCTTCATCCAGAGGAAATTTTTTCGAAAAATAAAGAGAATTTTGACTTAGAGAAGCATATGACTAATTAGATTTTTGATATTAATTAAGAATTGAGATGCAATTATGAAGGTTTCTGGTTGGGCAATTACTTAATTGTTTGGCACTCTTTCAATTAATGAAATTGTACCATTTTTCTACTAAAAAAACACTTTAACATTCTATTTGTAACAAAAACAATGTGCTAATATGTGAAGTATTGTTTACACAATTTAGTAGGTTTATGTAATTAATCTCAATAGAATAAATAGAGATATTAATAAATTAATTTATGATTTATAATTTATGAATAATTATTCATATTTATAGAATATGAACTCCAATCTATTTTAAAATATTCATGCATGAAGATAAATCACTTATTATGTTTCTTTTTCATGTGATAACTAGTAGTATTTAAGATGAACTCTTTTTCAATTAAAATTTAAAAATAATAATAAGAATGAGAGTAAAAATTATAATTCGAATTCATTTTTAACTTTCCACGAAGCTTTTTACTCATTTGTAAAATTTTACGAATTATTAGGTCAAATTACTTATTTATTGGATATTAGATTTGACTTCTAAGCTTTTGAATCACATATTTCCTCATTCAATAGACTTGAAATACCTGTTTAATTTAAGACATAGATAGCTCCTTATTAAAGTGTGAAAAATAAATTATAAAGGGTGTGGACTAATTAGACTTTTTAAGTAATAGGCCCAATAAATTATGTCTATAACCATAATTCTCCTATATTAATAAAATTATTAACTTCACTCCAATATCTTTTTGAAGATATTTTGCTTCACTATTTTATTAAAAAATAATTATTGACATTTGAGTAGTGCTAAACTTAAGTAATTGAGTTAAAAAATTTATATATAATTGGGTTATAAAATTTATATTATAATTTGATGTGTCACTAATCAGTGATTGCCATTAGTCAAATAGTTATTGATTTTTTAATTCTCATTAATGTCAATATTAATTAATATTAGACACATTAAATATCACATAATTTGAGATACAATTATAAGCATTGCACTATGATTCATTATCTTTTTTTTAATAAAAATAAAATAATAAATATTTATTCATCATAAGTATAAAATATCATTGTAAAAAATACTTTTCACAGTATTTATATAAAAATAGTTACTAAAAACTCAGGACTAATGTTAAATCTTTCAACTTGTAGAAAAATAATTTTTTTCAAAAGTTTTCGTATGTATATTACTTTTTGCATTGTCCCTTGTCATGAATTTTTTTAGAACTGTACGATCTTAGATATTTTGATGCTAAACAACCTAAAATAATCATATAAAGAGAGTGAAAAAACAAACATACCAACTATTTGAGAAAATGTTCTCTTATATAATTAAAGAAAAGATACAAAATGACTAGGATTTATAAAAGTTATATAATTATCCAGGGTATACAATAAAGATGAAAAATATGTCAAAAAATATTTTAAAACGTCTTCATATATTTTGGTGAATATTATTATCCTAGAATAGAGTTTACATAACTTATAAGTAACGGACTTGACCCTATTTGAGGTATTTTAAATATGCACGAATATTAAATTACAAGTGCACAATTGTGAACAAGTAATAAGGTGTGTGTAGAGCATCATTCTACGAAGATTGATTTTTAAATTAACACTAAGTACTTTAACAACCCAACTTTATTTAGGCTAATTAAAATACTAGAATAGTTAATGACTAAAAATTACTAAAATTAACTACAAGTCAAACACGTTTAAAGGGATAAAAATTCTTATGGCACGGGTCTCAGAGTCTTGAATTCACTTTACCTTTCATAGTTATTTAATAATAATGATTAATAACCACTTTTACAAATCCACTAATCAAGGGTTTAGAATTAGGCTCACTACTTCTCCCGAGTATCAAGTGAGACTTTATACATACACAATCAAGTTAATATTCTTATCTAACTTGGTCATCCATACATGTATTATATTTCCCTTTAAAGGTCACATTGACTCTATTAGTCTCCTAACTCAATACAATCAAAGGCTATGCTAATCAAATCCAACACATGAGTTAAACTTTTTCAAGCACAAAACTCACAAGTCTAAATCATCTAATTAATTTTTTAATTAGATTAGAAGCATTAAATTTAGAAATGCATAAATGAATAATGCAAAATATAGTTATTAATCAATTACATACATCAAAACATCATACTTACTAGAGTTGCATAAAGCCTTTAGAACATAAAGTTTAGTTATCCACATTCAAATACTCAAATACATCAATCCAAAGGTTCATATAAGTACTCATGTTTAAAACAACAAGAACTACAAATATAAACTTCAAATAAAAGTAAATGAGATAGAGTGAGAATGAAAACTAGTTGTAAACACTCTTAAAGCCTTTAGTCTTTATGGTGTTCCAAGGTCCAAGCTCTAAGAATGTTTCCTTTGAGAAGTCTCCAACTACTCGATCGTGTTTTTCTTTTTCCAAGCTGGTTTTAAGTGTTGATGGCTCTTTATTTTCACCAAAAAGGAACAATTTTTGACTTAAAAGAGTCCATTTTGGTAAAGTATCAAAGTTAAAACGTCCAGCCCCCCAGAAAACTTTAAAATAGTGGCTTTTTATAGTGCAGGAAAAAGCGGTAACGTCACGTTGTTGTCTCTTAGAACGCAGGTCGTTCCTAGCTATAATGTATAATTACTACGGCATTTTTATTATGCAATGTTGGGGGTGCTATAACACGGCTATGCCACTGAACCAACACGGGAGCATTGGCTGTCTTGGAGATTCTCGAGAAATTATGCAGCCTTATACGCATCCTTATGCCACATCTTCATCCTTTTCTTTTGATGCCAGGTCTGAATTTTCACTCTTTGACTCCGTTTTTTTATGCTTTTCCTTCAATTTATAATTTCATCGTCTATCCTACAAAACCAACACTTGAGTACATAAATATCATGCAATTACTTGAAAATGACAAGAATCAAAGTTAAAACGGAGCCAAAATATATGTTAAAATCATACTCATCATACTTCCCCAAACTTAAATAATTGCACGTCCTTAAGCAATTGGGGAGAAAAAGAAACACGCTTAGAACAATAACTAACTAATAAACACTGAGAATTATAAAATAAGCAAAATTAAAAAAAGTTAACAACATTATGACAAGGCTAGATTAGAATGATGATCACTTATTTGTCTCAGGAATTATCTCACTCAATTTCAACTCATTTAGATTTGGTAAATAATTTTTAATAATCGACAAACACTATAATTAAGCGTTTTCCTTCTTCTCTACAAGTGATTAATCATGTGTGTTTGAAATAAGCAAATGTAAATTGAATCTACCTAGATAGGCTTAATAACTCAAGTTTGCACATAATATATTGTCTTGGCATAACTTTTCATAACATAGCATTACTATATGCTAATTTTTCATGCAACTCTCCACTAATGTATGAATACGCATATATAGAGATCGGCTTATAATGTAGGGTTAGGGTTAAGACGGGGTATTTAGATAAGAATTTGGTATAAATCACACCATGAACACTAAGCCCTAACATTTGGACTTTCTAACCTCGCTTTTAAATTTTTTCCCAAATTTAAACTACAAACTACTTTTATTTATTTAAACAAGAGAAATATTTTTATTTATTTATATTTTAACATAAATACAAAAGCCAACATCACTCTTCCAAACTTAGAGTTTATACTCATTGAATTTGGCATTTACTTTGCCAATTTTTGAAAACTTTTTACTTTTTCACCACTTAACTTAACACAATCCCAACATTTATCAATGAACTTTATGTTCATGGTGTTAAGGATGTTTAGGGTATTTGACCTCAAAGCTTAGGCTTGTACTGTGGTTCTTTAATAGAAAAGATAATTCAGGCTCAAATGGGATGACTACAGTTCAATGTATACTTGGGTAGACTAGAAAAGTTCAAACGGTCCAAAAATGGCATTTCCTTTCCCTACTTGCTTGTTTCCTAGGATTTTACCTCGAGTTGTAATCAAACTAGTTCTAGTGTGCTCGATCATTGAGACTGAAGTATACTACTTAAGTATAGGCTTTTCTAGGCACAACTTAACTAACACAAGCTTACATATGTGCTCAAAATTGGTTATCACAACTAAGATTGAATTCTGTCTAATTGTTAGTGTATGAATCATTTCAAATATGACCATTTCCTAGAAAATTACAAAGCTGAATGATCTAATAAAATTTTCATAATGGACAAATCATCATTATCATGACCCAACACAAGAAAGAAAAACAAGGTAATATATACAAGATTTTAAATTTGAAAACACTCATATTACTCAATGCCTTTCTTTTTCAAAATAAAAGACATAAAATATAAACAATAATAAAATACATAAACTGAGAAAAGAAATATAGAGCAAAGAAATACTATTATAGTTATAAAAAATGTTTCTTTGCCTCCAATGTAAATATAGGCATGGTCCCTATGGCAGTAACACAATAAGAATCAAAACACTCTTTTGAATGCCTAAGGATTTTTGGCAAGGTCCTCTAACTTTAAAGCAGTGATGCCTAAGTCATCTCATGATGGCGTCTCCTCGTCCTCAAATGCTAGAGAGGCAACTACTAGGTGAGATAGTTGTTGTGGTAGGATATGACTGATGTCAATATCCCAATAAGCTGCATACATTTGCATCCATTAAAGTTTGTAGTCTCTAAAAGATAGAAACTTTTAGTAAAGTGCTACCAAGCTCCTCCTGTACTACTCAGACTGGGCCTATAAAAGAGTTAGTTAGGCTATTGTCCACATGCTCTTAGATGAACATGCTACTATGAATGTGGAAGGCATTGCTAGATAAACTGCCACAGGTGGCAGTGGCTGAGCTCCCTAATGTGGTGGCTGCCTTTGGCTCTCTATAGTTTGCAACTTTTGGATGGTGCTGAAGTCGATGGCCTTCAGTGGATGCATCAAGTCTTCATGTGCCTCCAAACAGACTTTGGCTCTGGTTTACAAGACGATGACCAAGGATGGTAGGCAAAAACTGTTCTTGGCAAGCCTCAAGTAAGCTAAAATCTCCACTTGTAAGATCCTCCCAATGCTAATTGGTCTCCCGATCATAAAGGCATAGAGCAACACCGACCTCGGCTTGGTGACATCACTAGTATGCAACACCGATATAATACGTGAAGAATGAAACATATACCATGCCTTAGCATCTTTGGTTAGTTTGCTCGATCTGAAATAGAGTGGTAGATCATGGAAGTCTTCCTAAGTCATTGATGGTGCCATCGTCGAAAGACACCATCTTCCCTCAGACTTGTACGCAGAGGGCAACATGCTCTAACGCATTCATATTAAACTCTTTAACAATCAGCATAACTCCTACAACTGGCATTTCACAGAAGGCCTCCCAACACTATTCGGTGATCATCTAGATAATGTTGGGGAAGTCCCTCTCATCCAAACTAAAAAATCTCTTCGGAATGATGGATTTACAGAGGATTGTGTTGTGGAAATGATCCGCCACGTTCTAGGATATAAACCGAGTGGTTTTGTAAGACAAGCTTTGATAAGGGTTAATTAGGTCTAATATTTCTATCTTTCAAACTTAATATTTGTTCGTTTAAATTAGGATTATTTGGATGTTTATGTGTTTTGTTGTTATTTTGTAGGTTTGGAGTCAATGAAGCAAATAAAGATGAAAATCTAATGAAAATAAGCCAAAATCATTAAACTGCTACAACACCTTGCTATAGTTGATTACTACAATAACATGCTACAATAATTTGCTACAGTACCTACGCCGCAGCTCTTAGAACAGCGAATAAGACAGTATGTATAGCTCTCAGAATCTAGCGCCGCGGCTCTGCGTGAACAGTAATGCGATGAACAGTACTCGTGAATAGAAATCATAATCTTACTTATATTTAATATTTTACCCTAATTTAAAGGCATAAATCTATAAATTAAAAATCAAAAAGCCTAATTCAATAATCAAGAGGAGAGAGAAAGAGCAATTTTTGGAGGATTACGAAGACTAGAAGATTGAAGACTGTAGAAAAATTAGTTTTATCTTTTCAACTCTTTGTCTTTCTAGTTTTCTATGATTTTCACGATGTTATTCTTGATAAGCTCTAGAACTCTTTATTTCACCGAGACCTAAGTTTTTATTTCTAAAGTTAGACTTTTGAACCTAGTATGTAATTAGATTTTACTGATTCTTAGTTTATAAACTTAATACAAATAATTGATTCATTTCATCTTGAGTTTAATGATTTCATTATACTTGGCTAATATTATGAATGATTGCGGAACCATAATAAACTTGACAAAAGAATTTATGTGTTTAGCTTAGGATAATTTGATGCATGATTATAGGGTAACAATTATGAGTTCCATGTAGGATAGACATATACCTAGATGACATGTATGGTATGATTCAAATTTGATCTTAATGAATTACATTCTAATTTAATTACTATAGACATATTGGTGATTGTTAGAATGCATAATATAATCATTCGACCATCAACAGAGGCTTGTGATGAGATTATTATCTAAGCCAATAATTTATATTAAGGGATTAACTAAGATATTAACGAGTCTAATGAAATACTAAGTGTCGCACCCTAAACCTAAAAGATCCGACACACGACATAACTTAGATTCATTTAATAATGAACACACATACAATCTTAATGTTTCTAGTATATTCTTAAATTCTTGTTTACGGGTTGGTCTCCTGTTTAAAAATATAAACATAAACATTTATTGACAATATTTAAAAATTCATTTCAATTTTTCAGAATTATAACAATTGAATTATGACTGGGGTAATTAGTAAATCGGAGATATGTAGAGTTTTCTCAGAGATTAACACTCTACTACATCACCAGTAGCAACTTTGTTACCAGAAGACCAGAATATATTCAATGCAAATTCTTACTTAAAATCAACCCATAACCACACTTGGTAAAACTTAAACCAAATACAACCACACACACTAAATTAATACATAAGTATTTATTCAATAAGGACAAATCAAATATCTTAACTCACGTGTCCCCAAATGAAACACTCAGCAACCTAGCAACTTAGGAAACCCAAGGAACAGCAGAAGCCTTGCCAAATCCGCTAAGCACACATGTACATTATTTACCTGAAATCATCATAAACTATAATGAGTACAAAACTCAATAAGCATACTAGTTTTTCATTTATCAAATTTCAAATACATATATATATACAATGTATGTGTATGATATGCTGTGATAAATCAAAATTCATAATCTTATCAAATCACATATCAGGTAAGCGCTTATACATTCTTTCAAAATATATAATAGGAATACCATCACTCAACTACTACTTAGTAGGACTTGCATATCATATCTCACATAATGAGCCAAATGTCACTCATAGGTGACATATCGTATGAGAGAAATAGTACAAGTGAGGTTTAAATTACACATATATAATGCTCATACCCAAAGGTAAGAGCCAAACCCTTACCCCGATCATCACTGAGTCCTCTCACATGCACCAATACGCCACCACACTAATGTGATGACTCAATCTTCCTTTAGGTACCAATAGGATCCTCTCTACATACGGAACACATAACATATACTAATCTCGAAGAAAAGACTACACATAAAGGCTCCACAAATCACATAAGATGCCTACTAAGTCAACAGTGAGTTTAAGCATCCTCAAAACACAAAATGTTTCTCATGGACATATTACATTTCAAAAGCTTTCTTTGTTAAACACATTTCATTTTGAAAGCTCACTTTCAAAAACACATGTATGTCCATGCTCAATGTCAATGCTCACATTCATAAATATATATCTTTCACATTTCATATCAAATATACTTTGGCATAACATAAACATATTTTTAAACACATTTATAAAATCATATATAGACAATTACTATGCTTATTGTGATTTCAGTAAAAGTCTAGTATACTTACCTCATAGCACTTTCGAGTACAAGGTTTAATTCTCCTTAACCTATCAATGGAGATTAATCCTTTTATAAGCCTCACAATTCACACAAAACACTTTAAATAGCTTATAAAATTATACATATTGCACTTATCACATCAAATTGGTTTAATTACTTGATTTCTCAAAACCTGTCATTCTGACCACTTACACTTAACAAAATTTTCTTATACATCAAATGATGTCCAATTATTCCAAAATCAGAATATATAATTCTTGACTCATATATCCTTCTTATTTATGAATATTATATCATAATTCTTATACAATCCATTCCATAAACACCATCAAATCCAAATTATTATCTTGACAGATCAAGATATTTACTGAACAGTATTCAATCTCCTAATTTTATAAAATCATATACTAACTCAAAAATTATAAAACTACTATAGAAATACTCTTGACACATATCTCAATCCATGATAAATATTTCACATCAAAATCACTGTCAAAAGCATTTTAAAACTATTTTATTCTATAGCTTTAAAAATATGTTAATCAAATACTACAATGAGCTGACACTCTTTAGAAAATCATAACAATTTAACTACATTGATCTAAATTCTCAATTCTGAGTATATCTTATTAGACATAAAAAATTATCATATTTCATAAATTCATAATTTTTGAAGATCATTAAGCAGATCAAAAATTTCAAAAATTATTTGTCGCTGTATCATACTGTTAACATAGAAAATTTCCAAAATTTTAGGGTCGTATTGGTAAATTCATCATAAATTAAATTTCTAGAATTTTTAATCGATTTAAAGTCTCAAATGATTCTAAACATGTTTAATTTCATATACTAAAAATTTAAAACCAGAATCGAATCACAAAAATTTATAAAATTCTTGGATCAAGAGACTATCAAGTAGAAATTTTGCAATTCATCATGATTTATCAAGCTATCTACATAGATAATCATTAATTCTCACAATATCTTATGAAATACACATCAAATCCTTAATTGTACATATTTTTGAAAATCAAAACTTAAAGGAATTAACTAATTTAACACCAAAAAACTAAGAAATGGTTATAATATACCTCTTAAAGCTTAAATTCTAACTTTCTTCTTCTTCTTCTCTTTCTCTCCCATTGCTTTCTCTCATTTCTCACTCTAAAAGAGGTAGCTTGACCTAAAATGAGTGAATTAGGATTTCAAAAGTGTATTTTTATACTAAGAGGCTAAGTTTTAGTATTTATAAATTTTTCCCCAAACCTTTTAAAGTATTAAAATATAGTCCCTAAAATAAATCTAAAGTCTTGTAAATAAACCCAATACTAATAGTATGTCCTTAACCTATACAAACACTACTAATAACAATACATAAATCAAGTATCACCCACATACAAATAAAATACGTATATATATATATATATATATAAATACTTATTTTTACCGATTGTGGATACTGGTTACTACATTAAGGGATGAGACTATACCCTAGATTATTATCAATTAGTGAATTTATCTCTTTGTTTATTTACTATTTAGGTTAATTTAATTGATAGAATTAGGATAGTTAATTAAATTCTAGATTTTGGTTTTCTAAATAACAGTTAAATAGATATAATTTTAATAATTGATTAATAGAATTAGATAGTATAGTCCGTGTGAGATCGATACTTGACTTTAAATATTATATTACTTGATACGATAACGTGCGCTTGTACTTAGCTACTATATCACCAATCAAGCTCCTCGACGTACTAACTCTGCTCCTCTTTGGTCCCATTGCAAAATTTAGATGAGGTTTTGGTGGGTTTTGTGAATGGGCAAGTGTGATTTAGATTTGGGGTGTTATGGTGATGATTTGTTATTTTAATCAGTTAAAAGTGGTGTTAGAATGGTGGTAAATGTGTTTTTGAGGTTGGTTTTCGTAAATCTAAAGCTTGGATTTGGGTTGAATTGAGAGGAGATGAGAGTGTTTGAGAGGAAATGAGAAGCAATTGGCGAAAATGTGTGTTTTAATCTAATTTTTTAGTGAACACCACTGCGTTGTCTTTAGAACGCTGAGGCATTCATCATATCTATATGAACGCAAGAGCATTGCATTTTAGGTACACAGGGGCATTGATGGATTTGACTTTTCAAAATTTGAGAACGCTGCTATATTGCACTGTTGAACGCTGAGGCGTCTTAAATTTAGGTAATGAACTATTTTTTTAAAAATGACAAATGTTGGGGCGTTGATTTGGCAATGGTTGGCCTTCTAAGTGAACAATTGATGCACATGCGTTACTTGTCAACGGAAGGGCGTTGCTAGCTTTTGAGGACTTTTGGAACTTTTTAGAATTGACACGGGGGCATCTACAAATGACCACCCTAGCGTTGCCTTCGAACGCTAGAGGGTGAACGCTCTAGCGTTGAGTAATGCTGAGAACGTAGGAGTGGTGCACTTGAGCGTTGCAGTATTTGACCAACTTTGACCAACTTTGACCTTGAGTTGGGGGCGTTGAATTTGGATGCCTCAGCATTGAAATGATCTGAAATTTATAATTCTTGGGAAATGACGCTGGGGCATTCCAAATTTGAACGCGGGAGAGTTGACTTAAAAAAATTTCTGCCATGCTCATGTTCTTCAACAAAAATACCACAAACAACACAACTACAAGTTAACCAAAACAAAAGAAAACAAAAATAAAATAAGATATACCTTGGGTTGCCTCCTAAGTAGTGCATGATTTAATATCTCTAGTTGGACTTGGCCTTCTTTTGCTCACTTTGATTCTTCAAGTGGGATTTTTGACACTATTTATTCTTTACCTCCAAAATAATGTTATAAGTCTTTGATCGTTGAAGCAGAATACTCTCCCATCATTACCTTGAACTTTAATAGCACCATAAGGAAAGACTTGCTTAACCTTAAATTGTCTCGACCATAATGATTTTAGTTTTCCCATAAATAACTTCAAATGAGAGTTGAAGAGGAGTACTTACTGATCCATGAGTAACTTATGCCTCAATATTTTCTTATTATGCCACTTCTTGGTCCACTCTTTATAAATCCAGGCATTCCCATATGCTTTTTTCTAGAACTTATTCAATTGTAACAATTGTTGCTCCTCGGATGATCTAAAATAAAAATTCAACTTTTTGACGGCCTAAAATGCTCGATGCTCCAACTCAACTGGTAAGTGACATTTGATTAGGGATGGTCAAAGATTGAAAATTATCAAAAGATAACCTAAATACAAAAAAATCATTCATAAAAACCTTCATTATCTCCTCAACCATATAAGAAAAAATAGCCATCATGCATATTTGAAAAGTAACTGGGCATTACACAAACCAAAAGACATTCTTTTAAAAGCAAACGTACTGTAAGTTTGGGTTAAGTAAGGGATTAAAAGTAATTTCACTTAATTGATTATTAAATAATCAAGATATTTACATTACTTAAGAGTTAAGTGAACTTAACCATGGTTAAATATTAATTAAAGGGTTAGATTAATATAGATATTTATTTATTTAATTATTAAATAAATTTTAACTTAACTATGATTAATTGTTAACTAAAGGGTTAGGTTAAAAGATATTTTGTATTTAACTTAACCTAGGTTAATTGTTAACTCTAGGGTTAGGTTAAAATCAAGATATTTTATTTTAATTAATCTTTAATTGAAATTAACTTAACCTAGGTTAATTGTTAACCCTAGGATTAGGTTAAAGTGAATTAAACTTAACTGAAATGCAAATGAATTTGAAATTAAATGCATTTACTTATAAGTGTTAAAATGAAACAAAATTCATTAAGTTAGATTTTTCACGTGGCCGGCCATTTCAAGAGAGAAAATGAGAAGTTTTGTTTTAGGTTTTAAGTGTTAAAACTACAAAGCAAAAGCTTAAGGACTATTCATTATCTAATCTAAAATTAGGCCACCATTAAAGTTTTAAATTTGAACATTTTTGTTATTCAAGAGTTAGAAAACAAAATCAAATTCATTGCTTAATAAATTGCTTAAATGTTAATTATTAGATTAAGAGTTAATTTAAATGGCTTAAGTGTTAAATCGGTATTGGATTATAGGCTGTTATTCTAAGCAATCAAACCCACATACGTTGATTGCTAAAATTAACAACGAGTTAAGTTCATACAAACTCAAAACAAATTTAATCCAAAGGCTTCAAGGGTTATATTATCAATTTGTATTAATTTGATTAATATGTATAAATTTGTGTTCATCATCAATTTTTTTAGACTTCCGCTGTATATGTATATGTATGAGATATGTATATTTGGATGATGAACACACACGACATGCATGCACTCATGATTTAATCATTATTCCAACAATTGGTATCAGAGCAATTTTGTGTTGTTTTGAGTGTTTTTTAATTGTTAAATAAATAATATATATATATATATTTAATTGTTAAATATATTGTTAACTTAACTATGGTTAATAGTTAACCAAGTGGTTAAGTCATATCAAGATATTTATGTAAACTAAACTAGAGTTAAGAGTTAACTTTGGTTAGGTTAAGCAAAATATCTTACTAAAATTAAGGGTTAAGTTTTCTTCAACTCAACTAAGCTTAATGGTTAACTTTGGTTTGGTTAAAGTTAAATTAAAAAATATTTATTTATTTATTTATTTGTTAAATATATTGTTAATTTAATTATGGTTAATAGTTAACCAAGTGGTTAAGTCATATTAAGATATTTATGTAAATTAAACTAGAGTTAAGAGTTAATTTTGGTTAGGTTAAATAAAATATCTTACTAAAATTAAGGGTTAAGTTTTTTTTAACTCAACTAAGCTTAATGGTTAACTTTGGTTTGGTTAAAGTTAAATAAAAAATATATATATTTATGTAATTGTTAAATAAATTATTAATTTAACTATGATTAATAGTTAGCTATTTGATTAAGTCAAATTAAGATATTTATGTAAACTAAACTAGAGTTCAAGGTTAACGTTGGTTAGGTTAAGCAAAATATCTTTATAAACTTAAGGGTTATGTTTTCTTTAACTCAATTAAGCTTAATAGTTAACTTTAATTTAGTTAAAGTTAAATTAAAAAAATAATAATTTTTTAAAATTTTTATAAAAAAATTAATTTATATATGTGGGGTTTATGAAATGCAATGATAAGAGTTATTAGTCTGTATTATAAACTGAAATTATTTTTTTTGTGTTGGTAACCATAATGGGAGCCCTATTGGGGAGGGTTAGTGGTGTTTGCACAAAAATAAATAACTGATTGAGAATCACATTCCCATGAGATGAGAGCCTGTGTTTAAATATCTCTCTTAATCAAATTGAATTTTATTACATTATGAGATATTGTTTTAATTGGTCCATCTTGTCAATACGATGTTAGACATGTCACGTTGGTCTTTTTTCAATATTGCTACAACATAAAGAATTTGGTCAGTGTGACTCGAACTATGCAGTTTAACATGAGATGAGACAAATATATATGAAAATATTCCTAATATTTCTACAGCGTGTAGGTAGTATCAGTAACATATATTTAATTATTGATAAGTTAATCTGAAATACACTTACCCAATATTGTTACAGCGTGAGGATAATGTGTATTTAGGATCAGTGGTAAGAGTTGCATGAGATGCAATTAACAAAAGTTGTCTACTTGTTGGGTCTATAAAGGCCAATATTGCTACAGCGTAAGGTTAGAGTAAAATGTCAATGAGGTTTACTTCTCACTGTACAGTTTAAAATGTTTAAATTATCGTTATCTTATTAGAGAGATTAAATGGATTATATAAAGCAGTATAAAGGCATTTTTAAAATTAAAAAATATATAATTGTTATACCCGTGATTAATATATTTTATTAGCGACTTAATCAACTTAAAATCCATTACACATCTCTTTATTTGTCTTATAAAGATAAGATACTTATCTTATAGAGTTAAAATAAGTACAAACAATCCATTAATACACTTGATCTAGGCATATCAACTATAAGGTACCGAGAAACATTTTGACTTGCTTATGAATCTGAGAATAGTTTTAAATTTAAAAAAACTTGGATATTTATTGATCAGAAGATTATCAAGAGGTATTTTTGATAATATCTCTTTAGAAGAGGTAGAATTTATTAAAAATAGATTAAAAATAATTTGAGAGTTAAATAATAAATCATAGCCTTAATGTCTAATGACCTTCAGCACGAGCATGTGCACATGAGATGCGCAAGAAGCACAGTGCCCCATCTGAAAAATATTAATATCAAAACCACAGATAAAGAATAGTCACAATGGAAAGTGTTTCTACTGTGATAAAGTTTAAAATAGTAAACATTACTATTCAAGGCACATTAACTAAGAATAAATAGTAGTTTAGAAACTTTGAATAATAAGGAATAGTAACACATAAGATTAGGTCATGTAGTCGTGAGACGACAAGCCCGTCTGGTTAAGGATGGTTAGATACTTGATCTAACTATAGAACCTTGACCAGTTTATGAATTCTGAATTTAAGGGAAGATGACAAATCCTTGTGTAGGTGTTGGACATTGGGCCACTGATTTATTGAAACTAGTATATAATGATGTATTTAGACCAATAAATCATACTATTTTGGAAAAATTTTAATACTTCATTGTCTTTATAGTGATTTGTCACAAAATAGGTATGTGTTTTTAGGAAATATAAGTTAGAAAATTTTAAAGTGTTCAAAAGGTTTCGACTAAAAAAGTAAAGAAATAAATCCTTATGTATATTGAATGCGTTCGATTAGATTGAGATAGTTTATACATAAGTAGTAAATTCACAGATTATTTAAAGGAGAATGTGATTCTCTCTCAACATAGTCCTCCAGATACTCCTCAATACAAAAGTGTTTTGAAAATGAGAAATTTGACTTTATTAGAGACGGTCTTATTGATGTTAAGCTTCACTGATCTTCTAGAATATCTATAAAATTATGCTTTAGAATCTAGTGCTCACTTATTGAGCATACTTCAATCGAAAATTGTTCATTCTTCTCTATATGAGATATAAACTAAAAGAGAACCAAGTGTTGAGTATATTAAGGCTTGGCGTTGTTTTTCTTACATAAGAGTTATGCAACAAGATAAATTTATACCCATTGGGGATAAGTATTAGTTCATTAAGTATCCCAAGAATTTTATGGGATACCAATTCTATGATCTAAAGGAATGAAATGTATTCATTGCTCGCAATACCACCTCCCAAGAGAAACAATTTCTTATGGGTTATGGGGATCGTAGAAGGATTGAACTTGATGAAGTCAATCAGAATGTATATGAACTAACGATGGGATTTTTAGTTCAATTGAGTGAAATCCTTTTAACATACCCTCCTCATAGGTTGAAAAAGATATCAAGGTCATCATTTAGGTATGTTTGATACCTGAAAGTACCCTTGGTGTTTTCTTAGTGGAAGAAAATGATCATTTGACTTATAGATGGGTGATGCTTAACATCATTTCAGGAAAGTGGAAAGATGCCATAAAATCATAAATTGACTTTTTTTATAAAAATCAAATTTGAGATTTGGTTGTGCTTTTTACAGGACTTATTCCTATTTGTTGTAAATAACTTTACATGGCAGAAGTGTGGGCTCCATATAAAGGTAGGACCTTCAAGGCATGATTGGTCATAAATGGTTATACTCAAAGATATTGGATCATTTATGATGAAACTTTTTCACCAGTAACTATGTTAAAGTCAATTTGAATTTTATTGACTAATGTCATATATTATGACATTGAGGTCTGGCCGATGGATGTAAAGACGACGTTTTGGGATGTATATCTCGTCTAAGAGATATGTATGAAACTACTAAAAGTTTTTGCATCCAGCCTAATTTTTAATCTAGTGTGCAAACTAGGGAAGTCCATTTGTAGACTTAAACAGTTTTCTCAAAGCTAGAAGCTTCATTTAGATGAGAAAATCAAAAAGTCTAGTTTTATTAGAAATGAAGAGAAAGTGTGTGTATTTAGAAAATGACAGTGGGAGCATAATTATGTTTCTAGTTCTCTACGTGGAAGATATACTCAATGTTAGAAATGATGTTGGTATGTTACAAGTCAATCAGTTAAGAGTTATCTAAGTAAAGAACTTCTCCAAATAGATTTGGGAGAGGATTTCTGTATACTAGGTATAAAGTTTTATAAAGATAGAGTTAGGAGGCTGATAGGACTCTCTTAATCTTCATACATAGACTAAGCCCTTAAAAGGTACAATTTTATTGACTGTGAGACAGTTAATGTGCCTTTCAGTCATAGCATTCATCTTTTTAAGAGGAAGTGTCCTCGATCATAAGATAAAAGAGTTAGAGTGTCTAACTTATCATATGCATCAGCTAAAGGTAGCTTGATGCATACTATGTTATGTATAAGACCTAGATTTAGATGGTTATAAGTATTACGAGCTGGTATAGGTTTTATCTACGTCACAACCATCATATGGCCGTGAAATATATCTGAAATACCTGAGAGGTACAGAAGATAAGTTTTTGAATTATGGAGAAAGTTTCTTACAGGTGAAGGGACGCACATATTCAGACTTTTTGTCTGATCCGGATGATAGAAATCTACATCTGGTTATGAGTTTCTCCTTATCGGTACCGGAGCTAGTTGAAAATTTGCAATTTAAATAACCATAGCTAATTCTGCCTTAATGGTAAAATATGTTGCGGCTTAAGAAGCCTGCAAATGAAGCATTATGAATATTCAAGCTAGTTCTAGAGCTTAGAATAGTTCCAAGCTCAATGGATCATATCCCCCTATAATGCAACAATAACAGAATAATTGCTCAAGCCAATAAGTTATAAGGCACACAAGAATTTTGATCATGTGAACTCTGAATACCACATAATTAGAAAGTTCTTAGCTATTGGAGATGTGATAGTATCTAGGATACATTCCATAGATAACGTAATGAACCTACTCAGGCCTTAACTTCTAGGGTGTTTGAAAAACACGTGGAGTGTATTAGTATGAGATACTAGTACAAATTACACTATAACAAGTGAGAGTTTGTTGGAGTTAGTGCTTAGGTGCCATTCAATTATTGTATCAATATTAATTATTTAATAATTATACAATAAATATTTTGAATAAAATCATTAATATTAAACATATATGGTATAATGCTTGTAATATTACAGACATTATATGATCTGAAAGAGTTCAGATCTAGTCTAAAGAAGTTTAGATCATAGCTAAGAGTTAGCAACGCTGAGATTTATAAATGTTAAGAGTTAGCACTGTTAAGAGTTAGCAAGTTATAAGAGTCAGCGATATCTAAATAGTTAGAGCCTTGTCTAAAATAGGATAAAGACATAAGAATATACTCGTAATGACATAGTTGCAAAGAGTTGTAATAGGTGCTTGAAAATGTCATTATGTAAGTATATTCTCAAACACTATGTTCCTGATCTATGTTCATCAATGCAGATTTATCGATGAATCCATGTTATATAGATCAGTGTATGTCTATATCTACATGGTATATATGGTTGTTCTTAGTTGACCATAAGCTTAGAGCTCGTATAGGCATACAGGTATTAAGTCAGGACTGGATATTAAACAGACTCACGAGAACCCCAATAGATATCTTATGAAACAATTAATGATAGGTCCTCTCGAGATAAATAGTATTCGTAATCCTTTCACCTGAGTGCCACGATAAGCTTGTGGGTGATCCACCATACTTTGGTTCCACGGATGTCAGAGATCTTTCATGGTCTGACCGCTTCGTGTCACTGGGTATGGTCCGATGCTCATAGAGTCTAGTGTGCATAGATATGAAACCCATCAACTTACATAGGTAAGTTGTATATCCGATACTCTGAGATTGTATCTCAAAAAATCTTATGGCCATAAGTAATAAACATTGGAAAAGAGTTTTCCATAAGGTTAAACAATATCGTAAAAGTGTTTATGTATATTGTTTATCGAGATACTAATATGGAGATAAGTTCATGGGGATTTTACCGTGCTGATATATATCCTCATACACCCAGGATATAATTGACGAAAAAAATATACGTATGCGTTCTGACTTCAACTTGTATGGTTTAACACACTGATTTGTAATATATGTGACGTGTGTATGGTGCATTGATTACAAACTTATGAAATAGTTCCATTTGACGAATTGGGCGTGGACCTAGGGAGTCCCGCAATATGAAGTGTACTCGTTGTGCATTAGGGCAGTGTATTGGATTAAATAGTTCAATTCAGTAAAATCCAGTAAAACCAAATGTTTGTTTTAAAAACCCTTGGGATGTGCACTTATCAAGACTAAAGAGTTAAGTATATTAATTAGTTAACAATTATTGTTGACCGATTAAATATTGACATATGGCGCATAGTGAGCATTTGGTTAAATTGACTCAAATGTGGATTAAGTGGGACCTATTTTGGGTTAAGTAAGGGCTTAAAGGTTATTTTACTTAATTAATTATTTAATTATTAAATAATCAAGATATTTACATTACTTAAGAGTTAAGTAAACATAACCATGGTTAAATGTTAACTAAAAGGTTAGGTTAATGTAGATGTTTATTTATTTAATTATTAAATAAATTTTAACTTAACCATGATTAATTTGTAGTGAGATTCACCTCATTAAGACCCAACTTTTGAAAGACGGATATAGGTATTAGATTGATACTTGCTCTAAGGTCACATAATGCCTTTTTAAAAGTAGATTCCCCAATAGTACAATAGATAGTGAAACTACCCAAATCCTTCAATTTTTTAAGCAACTTACGTTGAAAGATTACACTATACTCATCCGTTAGTTTCACCATTTCATAAGCTTCTAAACTCTTCTTCTTTGACATCAACTCTTTCATGAATTTCACATAATTTGGCATTTGCTCTAAGACTTCAACAAAATATATGTTTATGTGAATTTTCTTAAAGACTTCAAAGAATTTAGAAAATTGGGCATCTAGCTTCTTTTTCTTAAATCTTTGGTGATATGGCCAATGAGGGGCAATGATGGGTGGATTACCCAGGAAGGAAATAGAGTTAGGTTTAGAAATCACCTTAGTTGCTTCCATAACACGTTATTCCTATTTTTCTTCTATATCTTTTTTTCTCCAAAACTTCCACTTCTTGGACATTCTTAAGGGTGATAGCCTTGTATTGATCCTTAGGATTTGTCTTCGTGTCACTAGGAAAATTTTTGAATGCCTGGCCTTTGATTGAATTACCTATTTTCCCAATTTACACCTCCAAAGACTTTATAGTTACATTAATGTTGGTGCAATGGGTTTCAATGCTATCAAGACGAGCCTCATCCTTATTAAATCTATTTCGTGTCTCCCTAATAAAAGTGCCCAAAAGATCCTCTATAGATGGATTTTTCTTTGCAACTTATTGATTAACTCCCATTGTTGGTTGCAATGCATTCCTTGGATTTCGATAGGAGAAACTTTTATGATTCCAGAGCCCTGTATGGTAATGAGTAGGCAAGTTATTACGCTGGTAATTGAAGTTCTGATTGTTAACATATTATGCTTGTTCTAAATCACTCTCTTTATTGTTATGTGAAACATGTGCTACCATCATTGGATCCTTGCTTGCTGAAGCTTTTTTAGTATTGGAGATTTGATTGGCTAAAGCTGACATTTGAGTCAAAAGTGCAACAATGGAGTCAAATTTATGATTTTTCTCACAATAGACCTCTCATTAGGCCATTGATAATTGTTGCATGCCATTTTCTTCAACAAAACTTGAGCTTTATCCGTTGTCTTAGACAATAAAGTACCATCCCCCGCCGCATCCATGATGGTTCTTGTTTGACCATTTAACTCGTTGTAGAAGAGTAGAATTTGGAACCAATATTGGTATTTATGTTGAGGCTGCCTCCTAATAAGATCTTTGAACTGCTCCCAAGCTTTATCGAGTGGCTCAAAGTTCAATTGTCAAAACTAAACTATCTCTTATTGAAGTTGGCGAAGTCTTAGATGGTAGGAAAAACTTGGTGAGGAACTTTTATGCAAGCGCTTCCCATTTTGCAATGCTTTCCAATTGTAGAGATTGAAGCCACCCTCTTGCCTTGTCCCTAAGAGAAAATGGGAACAAGCCTAAGAGAAAGGCATCATCTGAAACCCTGTTCATCTTAATTATGTCATAAATCTCCAAGAACATAGCTAGATGAACATTTGGAACCTTACTTACTTGGTAAACCTTCATACTAATTTTACTACACCATATTGATAAAGGTCGGATTAAATTAAAAATTGTTGGCGTGAACCCTTTGATGCTAAATTCCTAAATAGTTCTCATTAACCATGAGCCTAAAATAGTCCCGCAATGCTCGTGGTTATTGGTTGTTGTCATCTTGGTCCTCCATCGCTTGAACTAGACTTCTCATTTCTCTCATAAACCTTTGCAAGGTGCATTCAACTTTTGAATCAAAAGGTAATAGCTCTAAACTACGAGTTCTTCGCATACACCTTCAACAATCATAATACAACTAAATTTAATTATAAATAAAATAAATAAAAATGCTTAAATAAACATCAAGTTTCTTATTCACAATATTATCAATAATTTAAAACTTTCAATCCTCGGCAACGGCACTAAAAACTTGTTCAAGATATTTTAAATACACTAATATTAAACCGCAAGTACACAGATCATGAAAAACTCATAAAGTACGTGTAGAGTATCATCCCACGAGGATTAGTTTTTAAATTAACACTAAGTACCTTCACAACCTAACTTTATCTAGGCTAATTAAAATACTAGAATAGTTAATGACTAAAAATTAATAAAATTAACTATAAGTCAAACACGTTCAAAGGGATGGAAATTCTTATAGCACGAGTCTCAGAGTCTTGAATGCACTCTACCTTTTCTATGTTCTTTAGTAATAATGATTAACAATCACTTTTGCAAATCCACTAACCAAGGGTTTAGAATTAGACTCACTACCTTTCCTGAGCATCAAGTGAGACTTTATACATACACAATCAAGTTTATATCCCTATCTAACTTGGTTATCTATGCATATATTATACTGCCTTTTAGAGGTCACATTGACTCTATTAGTCTCCTAACGCAATACAATCAAAGGCTATGTAATCAAATCCAACACATGAGTTAAACTTTTCCAAGCACATAACTCACAAATCTAAATCATTTAATCAAATTTTCAATTAGATTAGAAGCATTAAATTCAATAATACATAAATGAATAATGCAAAATATAGTCATTAATCAATTATATACATCAAAATATAGTACTTACTAGAGTTGTATAAAGCCTCTAAAGCATAAAGTTTAGTTATCCATAGTGAAATACTTAAATACATCAATCTAAATGTTTATATAAGTACTCATATTTAAAACAACAAAAACTACAAATATAAACTTCAAATAAAAGTAAATGAGACAAAGTGAGAATGAAAACTAGTTGTAGACACTCTTGAAGCCTTTAGTCTTTGTGGTGTTCCAAGGTCCAAGCTTCAAGGATGTCTTTATTGACAAGTCTCCAACTACTCGATCGTGCTTTTCTTCTCCCACGTTGGTTCAAAGTGTTAATTATTCTTTGTTTTCACAAAAAAGAAAGGATTTTTTACTTAGGAGAGTCCACTTTGGTAAAGTATGGCTTTTATACTTTGGTAAAGTATTCTCAGCTATACTATACGAACGCTGCAGTGTTCTTATTATGCAATGTTATGGTGTTACAAGGCGACTGTGCCATTGAATCTTGGGGATTCTCGAGAAATTAAGCAGCCTTGCATGCATTCTTACGCCACAGCATCCATTTTTCTAGAAATGCAAATGTGTTGACAAGTTAACGCTATCGCGTTTAATGTAGAATGTTATGGCGTTCATCCCTTTCTTTTGAGGCCTGGTCTGAATTTTCACTCTTTAGCTCCGTTTTTAATGCTTTTCCTTTCAATTTATAATTTCATTTTCTATCCTGCAAAACCAGCATTTGAGTACATAAATATCATGCAATTACTTGAAAACAACAAGAATCAAAGTTAAAACAAAGCCAATATATATGTTAAAATCATACTCACTAAGCCTAAATTTCTATCCAAGTCAATGAGCCTTCTAGAATTTCTAGTCTATATAACTCTCCATGTACAAACAGCCTTAAGTGGGCTTTGTTATACACCAAGTGTTCGAAGAAATGCTTGTGAACACATGAAGAGTGACATTTTTCTCTACTAAATTCATGCAATGCCCTCGTTGGGTGGAACTTGTGCACCTTGTTCTCGAATTGCCACAATGCGTTCTCAAGTTTCCAACTTACTTCATTATCGAACAACCCTTTCTACTTGACAAAATACTCATAACTCAGAGGATGATTCTTCTTTCATACCATTCTTACATCAAAGATAAGTTCTGCCTCATTGTCATAAGATGTGAAAACCCTCAAAGGTGCCTAGGTTTGTGGTCTATACTCTGTGTCTTTTGCATCTCTATGGTATAGTTTCTAGCGTGGAACACCAAATATAACTGAAGTCTCAAAGATAACTTCACCTTGTATGATACATTGCCAACTCTCTTGGTAATAGGAAATGGTCCATTGAACTCATAAATAAGGCCCTTGTAAAGTGGGTGTATAGATTTGTGTTTTGTTAGAAGTATCTTTACCATCATTAAGTCCATTACACTGTATATGACATGCCGCCACTTATCTTTGACCTACTTCTTATGATGAAAAAGCTTAAATACATTATACAATGCCTTAAGTGGTTGGACGACTCCCACACCTAACAACTCATTGAACTTCCCCCATAATTATTTTAACCTCAATAAAGACGTTTGGTATAACACTGTGATTGGGAGTTAGACTCTGACTCTAACCTAACTCCATGATCAATCACCCACTTGGTGGTAGTTTCTTCGATAAGATAGTTGATATAACCCTTTGGTGCTCCTCAAGCACTTTTACAACCTCTATAAGTAGCTCATTTTTGCTCTGTTTCACCTTATGATCTGTCTCCCACATCGTGGTTAGATCTTTCTCATCTTTATGCTCAACTTCTTCCTTCAGTAGCATAGTTGAAAAAAGAATGATGTTGATGTTTTGCTTGGATTGCCCACTCTTGAGCTTGTTTACCATCAGTACCATACGAGGTCCTCCTTCTAAGATGCACATATAGTTGTGTCTAGAAAGTGGTACTATATTATATTGCATCAAAAACTCCATTTTAAGTACCACATCGTAATCATTAAGAGGTACTATTGAAAACTTTACCTTGTTTCACCAAGACCCTAGGTGTATTTTGACTCATCGAGCTACTCCATCCAATGATTTGGCTGTAGCATTTATGAACTTAAGGTATCATCTCTCTTTCTTCATATTAAGTCTTAAGTGCTCCACTTTCGCACGCTTAATAAAGTTGTGCATGGCCCTAGTATCTGTTAACACTTAAGTCTTCTTACAATGAATATAGGCTTCAACATTTATAAGTGCCTTCCTGTTAGCGCATTACCAGCTTATTTAACTTTAAGAGTACTGAACAGTTACAAACACCCTATTTGGTCATACTCACTAGCCTTTTATGTCTTAAACATTGCATTGAAAACCTTCTTTTTCAAACAGTCCTCCATTTAGTAATCCTCATTGTAAAGAAAAAAGTTTAACTTTAGTCTATTACTTTTATAGTCGTCAAGCTATTGCTCTTTCCACTTAGGCAGCTTATCTTTCTCCTCTTTATTCTGTGAAGGATGAAACTCTATGGTTCCCTTGCCTTTGTTATAATTGGGTTTGAAATTGTTAAAATTTTTCGTTTTTCCCTTATAGTAATCCATGAGTGTCTTCATCAATGTAAGGGCATTGAATATGTTGGTCACCCCATGCTACTTCAACTTATTGGATGTCCATGTTTATAGCCCATCTAAGCAATTGAGCAATAGGTCATCCTTACTCATGTTAGGGATCTATAGTATCAACAAAGAGTATTCTTCTACATACTCACTAATAGACTTAATTAACTTTAACTCCTTCAATCGCTCATAAGTGTCATACGCCACATTCTCCAGATGGAATTATTTTTTTAATTTCGTTGCAATTCAGCCAGGTATGTTGTAAGTGCCTTTACGAATCTCTTCACTTTTCCAATGCCATAATAAAATTGCATGGTTGAAGAGTTAAAAGGTTGTGGTATTTACCTTATCCTCATCTCGTACATCCATGACATTGAATTATCTCTCCATTTGCCAAAAACTGTTGTCAAGCTCTTTGATATCTCTTTTGTTGTTGTACTTCTTCAGCTTATGAGCCTCAACTCTTGGTGCAACCACTATAACTTGAATGGCAACTGCCCCATTACCACTGCTTGCTTGCACAACACCATGTCCTCTTTGTCAGCTTCAAACCCTTTATGCAGTTCCTCTATTTGAATCTTATCTATGGTGGAATAGACATTCTCTTAAAAGCCTTGATTCAATCCTATTGCTTATCAGCATACCTCTCAATTGATGTGTTGATGAGGGAGAGCAACTCATCTCCTAAAGTGTTGAGGTCCACCTCGAGCTTCTCTATTTGCTAATCCAACTCTCCAAATCAATCCATTGCTTTTCCCATAATGCCATTAAGCTTTTTCACTATAGTCTATAGACATAGTTAGGATCAACAAACTTCTCACGAGGAATATTGTTGTGCCTCTTAACTTCAGGGACCCTACCCATTTCGTCAGTTATCTCTGATAATGTTATCACATCTTTCACCATCTTCTTTAAAATCGCTTTGATATCAAATGTCACAAACCTTTTAGAATCGTGCGACTTTAGATACTTTAAGTCCTAAGCAACGTGAAAAATCACACAAAGAGAGAGTGAAGTACACATTAATTTTTTGAGAAAATACTCTTATATAACTAAAGAAAATATACAAACTAAAATGGTTGGCAATTGAAAGCCTCCCTTATTTATAGTACTAGCTCTATACAATCAACAACTAGGATTTATAAAACTATACAATAATCTAACGGTGTACAAAAAAGATGAAAATATGCCAAAAATATTTCAAGATGCCTTCACATATTTCGGAGAATGTTTTTATCCCAAAATAGGATTTACATATTACAAGTAATAGGTTTGGCCTGCATCTCCATCTAAGTCAACGGGCTTTCTCAAAACATCGGTCCATATAGCGCTCTATAGGTCCAAGTAACCTCTACGAGGCTTTGTCGCGTATTAAGTGTTTAAAGAAATGTTTAAAAATATTTGGAGCGTGACACCAAATATCTATTAATAAAGCTTTAACATCATATTAAAAATAAAATTGATGATGTTAAAAAACAATTTTATAAACCATCTAATAAAACCTTGATAAAATTCCAATTGCATAATGAAAAAACTAAATTAATGTTGAAAAACCCAAGCTTGAAGGGTCAGTCAATAGTAGCTCATTCTTGATAAGGGGCAGGGTCAACAAAAACTTCTTATTTAACTTATAAAGGATCTTAAGTTTGAGTAGAGCATCAACAAGACCATGATCATTAAAAACATCTCAAAAAACTGATTCATCAATTATATAGCTTCAAAAAATAGTATCATTAGCTTCATCTTGAGCAGTCATCTATATTTTAACAAGTGTTTACGTTCAAAATGTAATGCGATTATCACAGTATAGATTGAGGTGTCAATCCCACGAGGAAGCTTTCGAAAAAATAGTTTAACGAAATAAAATTATTAAAATAGTAATGAATGAGAATATTAAATGTGAGGTTGATATAGAGAATGTAAAATTAAATGTGAATTAAGGAAAAAAAATTATAATGATGTGAGCAAGGCTTCAAAAATCACAATACATTTCATAAATCTACTCTATACTTTAATTCAATGTTTATAACTTAATTGAAAGTTTTATATCCTAACTGTCACGCCCCAGACCCAAAAGATCCGACATACGACATCACTTACATTCATTCACTGCATGTGCACTCATAAATAATATTACACAAAATTTTCAACTTTCATTCAACACAGAAATCCTTAGCAAGTTGCTAGTAAGTTCAACACTAAAATCAACCATAACCTAACATATAAATATAAACTTCTCTTGACAATATTTAAACATTCATTTTAATTTCTTTCAGAATTATAGCAATTGAGTTATGACTGGGACAATTATTAAACCGGAGATACGCAGAGTTTTCTCAGAGATTAACACTCTACTACGTCACCAGTAGCAACTTTGTTACCGGGAGCCCAGAATATATCCATTGCAAATTCTTACTTAAAATCATCCAATAACCACACTTTATAAAACTTAAACCAAATTCAATCCACACACAATGAAATAATACATAAGTATTTATTCAATAGGGACAAACCAAATATCCTATCCCACGTGTCCCCAAATGAAACACACAACAACCTAGCAACTTAGGGAACCCAAGGAACAGCAGAAGCCTTGCCAAATCCGCTAAGCACACATGCACCTTATTTACCTGAAATCACCATAAACTATAATGAGTATAAAAACTCAGTAAGCATACTAATTTTTCATATATCAAATACAAATACATATATGTACACAATGCATATGTATGATATGCTGTGATCAATCAAAATCAAAATCTTATCAAATCACATATCATGTAAGCGCTTACACATTCTTTCAAAACACATAATAGGAATACCATTACTCAATTACTACTTAGTAGGACTTACATATCACATATCACATAATGAGCCAAATGTCACTCGTAGGTGACATACCGTATGAGAGGAATAGTACAAGTGAGGTCTTTAAATCACACATATATAACGCTTATGCCCGAAGGTAAAAGCCAAACCCTCACCCTGATCATCGGTGAGTCCTCTCACATGTACCTATACGCCACCACACGAATGTGATGACTCACACTTCCTTTAGGTACCAATAGGATCCTCCCTACATACGGAACACATAACATATACCAATCCCGAAGGAAAGGCCACACATAAAGGCTCCACAAATCACATAAAATGCCTACTAAGTTAACAGTGAGTTCAAGTACCCTCAAATCACAAAATATTTCTCATGGACATATTACACTTCAAAAGCTTTCTTTGTTAAACGCATCTTATTTTGGAAAGCTCACTTTCAAAAAAATACATGTATGTCCATGCTCAATGTCAATGCTCACATTCATAAACATATATTCACATTTCATATCAAAATATACTTTGACATATCATAAACATATTCTTAACCCCATTTACAAAATCATACAAAACAATTATTATGTTTATTGTGATTCCAGTAGTAAGTCTAGTATACTTACCTCTTAGCACTTACAGCTACAAGGCTTAAATCTCCTTAACCTATCAATGGAGATCAATCCTTTCATAAGCCTCACAATTCACACAAAATACTTTAAATAGCTTACAAAATTATACACAATGCATTTATCACATCAAATTGGTCTAAATATTTGGTTTCTCAAAACCTGTCATTCTGACCACTTACACTTAACAAAAATTTCTAATACATCAAATGATGTCCAATTACTCCGAAATCAGAATATATCATTCTTGACTCATATATACTTCTTATATATGAATATTATATCAAAATTCCTACACAATCCATTCCATACACACCATCGAATCCAAACTACAAACCTGACAGGATCAAGATACTTACTGAACAGTATTCAATCTCCCAATTTTATAAAATCATATACTAACTCAAAAATTATAAAACTACCACATAATTACTCTTGACACATATCTCAGTCCATGATAAATATTTGGCTTCCAAATAACTGCCAAAAGTATTTTAAAACTATTTTATTTCATAACTTTAAAAATCTGTTAATCAAATACTACAATGAGCTGATACACTTTAGAAATTCATAACACTTCAACCACATTGATCCAAATTCTCAATTCCGAGTATATCATATTAGACATATAAAATTATCATATTCCACAAATTTGTAATTTTTAAAGATCATTCAGCAGGTCAAAAATTATTTTCTACTGTATCATACTGTTTACACAGGAAATTTCCAGAATTACAGGGTCATTTTGGTAAATTCACTACAAATTCAATTTCTGAGATTTTCAGTCGATTCAAAGTCTCAGATGATCCTAAACATGTCTAATTTCATATACTCAAAATTCAAAACCAGAATCGAATCACAACAATTTATAAAATTCCTAGATCAAGAGGTTATCCAGCAGAAATTTCATAATTCATCATGATTTATCAAACTATCTTATAGATCATCATCAATTCTCACAACATCAAACGAAATACACATCAAATCCTTAATTATACATATTTCCAGAAATCAAAACTTAAAGAAATTAACTTAATTAACACCAATAAATTGATAATTAGTTGTGATATACCTCTAAAGATCCAAAATTCCAATTTCTTCTTCTTTTTCTTCTTCTTCTTCTCTTTCTCTCTCCTTTATTTCTCTCTTCTCTCTCTAAAAATGGGTAGCTCGACAAAAATGAGAGAATTAGGGTTTTTAAAAGTGTATTTTTATACTAAGTGGTTAATTTTTGGTATTTACGAATTCACCCCCAAAACTTTCAAAGTATAACAATTTGGTCCCTAAAATAATTCCAAAGTCTTGCAAATAAACCCAATACTAATAGTATATCCTTAACCTATAAAAACACTACTAATAACAATATATAAATCAAGGATCACCCACATACAAATAAAATACGTATATTTATATATATAAATATACATATTCTTACCGGTTATGGATACTGGTTACTACACTAACAGTCAATCGAAAGATATGTAAAATATGGTACATTTAATAATAAATATAATTGACATGACTAAACTCTTTGTAAATATTATCACAAACCATGTTCATCTATACAAGTTATCTAAGAACGACAATATATAATTTTGACAATATTATAGTAAAAGATTAACTTGTAAAATGATATGACCAGTAATAATTATAATTCTACAAGAATCACATAAAGAAAACATGACTGAAAACATGACTGAAAACATATGAGACATCAGAATTATAACTTCTGTATTATAAAAAAAAAAAAATTAGATAAGAGTTTAGACATAAACAAGCTTACAAATATTGTAGCTCTTGAGAAAGAATCAAAGTTTAAAAGTCATAAGAGTTCATCTCTAACCTTGCCAATGACTTTAGCCTAACTTATAATCCATTCTTATGAATATTAAAATAAGGTATTTAGAGAATCATAAGACATGAAAAACATCATTAGCCTCCTAAAGATGTCCTTGTATAGGCAATGAATGAGAACATATTTAGTGTGACTTCAACTAACACCATTTTCGGCCACCAACTCCTTTACCTAATTGCAACATCTCTTTGATAATGAGAACAATCGATGTAACCTTTGTGGTAAATATAAAAGTTGTATTCTATATCTTCTTTTCATATCTACTAGGTTCGTGCAATTTGGATTAGTATCCTATGAGATATGATTAAAATAACAAAGCCACGTCAGATTTTAACCAACAACCCTTTTACCACTTTATAACAAGATTTGGTCTATGATAACGACTGAGTTAGACTTTGATATCAATAGAAGAGTTGTATATAATTGACTCTGAATTTCTTAGCTTTAAGAACCATATTGATTGGATATGTATTTTGTAAAATACAGTCTAAATACAGGAGGTGGGTCAAGTTGAGAGGAAGTTATAATCCAGTTCTGTTGTATCCCAATTTTAGCCTAATAAATATTTGATTTGGATTTTTGACTGTTCTTCAAGTTTGTATAAGATTAAGTTATATTGCTCTAGGTTCAAGAATTTATTTATTTTAATTTATACATTGGGAGTTATATCTATTTTACTAAACTTGTGCAAATAGCATTCACTAATCACAATTTAAAGACCACACTTTATTTCAAGTTTAAAAATACAAAAGTGCTAAAATTAATGACATTCTAAATGTTAAATGGTAATTGAATCTCTTAACAAATATGCAGTTTATTGTGCTCATCACGGGCCCCAACCAGCTTATTACTAGTCCCTAGTAATTCAAGCGTAAATAAAATTTGCAAAACTATCTAAGCATTTCAAACAAAAAGCCAATTCAATATCACTATTGCTATTATGATTTTTTCAATCGTAACTTCCAAATTGTATATGTAAACTAAACCCTAACATTTTTACCACAAACTACAACATATATAGTCTTAAGAATTCCTCCAAGTAAAAGCCTAAACTCTATATCCTCACAAATGTACGACTGTTTAAAAGGTTATGATTTCTTTCATAGAGTTGGAAAACAATTAAGCACTCAAGAAAAAGTCAATTTTAAGGACAGACATATAAACTAACATTTCAAAGATAGAAAAATTAATTGTTTAGAAATCAATCATTCTTGACATGCACTAGCTTTAGGACTTCAATTATCTCGTGAGAATAATATTAATATAGCTTTGGTGAGAAAACTGCTTTCTAAAATATTTATCTTCTAAAATCGAATGAAAACTTTATTAAACTGAATTAATTCTTCTTTTTCTCTTTTGTTTTTTTAGAAGAATACAAGAAAGCATAACAAAATAAAAAATAAAAACAGTTTCTCACCAAAATATATTACACATAATTTGAAAATTCACTTTAAATTGTTCTTTAGCTATGCAACCAACTTATTCTTTAATTCAAACAATATCATTCTAAACAAAAATTAACCAATTCAAAAGATCAATGAAAGTTCATAAGCTATTTTCTCAACCTTTCCACTCACTCACAAAAGATATGTGAGATTAGAAATATATATATACTTAAACATAAAAATTCTCTTAATTATATATGTTGAAAAATCCATCTTATCACAAAGCTTTGTACTGTGCTAAAAAATATTTCGGAAGTCATTCTTTAGTAACCTAAATAGAAAAGTGACTCAAACTAATCAATTTTGAAATCATACCTAGGTAGAAAAGTAAAATTCCTTTATATACAAGAATTACCAAGAATGCATGCAATAAACAATCATGTATAAAATATAAAACAAAATAACAAGAAGTTAGTTATAATAAATTTCAAAATTTAGGAAAAAAAAAACTCCTTACTCTACCATTTTTAATTTAATTGACCTAGAATGCATCTCAAGAGTTCAAAAATGAACTCTTTACTCTGTCATTTTAATCAAGTATGTTGGACTCCATTATCTTTTTTGTTTTTTTAAATGCAAAATGCAACTTATGTCTACTATCATCTTCCTCTAAATCAGATTGAAACATTATCCTCAATGTTTAAATAGAAAGAGATAAAATATAGGAGACATTATCTGAAACATTAGTTATTCAAAACAAACAAATTTGAGAGACACCTAAGCAAATATAAACTAAAACGATGATGCTAATAAACCAAAAGGCAAGAAAAATTCACAAATGAAGTGTCAGATCCAGTTTTTGCTCGTTGTAGCCCATTGATTAATCTAAGTTATTGCTGGATCAGGTTCGTAGGTAACTACCTGTAATTTGTCAATCAATTCATTCACATTGGTAGTAGAAACAAGGATCTGTCACGTTGAATATGAAATAAAATTTTGTTCCACAGCTTGATCAAGAAAACAAAGTAAGCAATTAAAATAGTTATTGATATTCAACAAACTATGGGTTTTCGGTGGATATTCAGTTGGGTCCAGGAAGCAATTTGAAAATTTTCTTCCAAGGTACCAAAACCACATGGTAAAGCAATAAAAGTGTCTGCACAGTAAAGCATTCTAACTATACGTTCATGTATAGATGAGACTCGTAATTCTTCTCCTATTTGTTTCCTAGTGAGGTTTCCCATGCTAAACCTATATGAATAATACCTAAAACTTTATTCCTCCTAAATGTACAACTGTTGACATACACCCTATTAACCCAAGGCTACCTCCTCATATATCAAATGAATTTTTCTTGCAACTAATACTTTTCCTAGATTGTTTGCTGCCTCTATAAACACTTTATTTTTCCCAGGACTAGATCCAAAAAATACATATATATTTCAGAATCATCGAACTGAGGTTTCCTCTATATCTATACTCACATTTATCTCAATATATGAAAATGAAGAAAATGAGGTGCTGTATTTATAGAGTACCAAATGATAACATCGATTTTAGTAACCTGACAATTTGTTAGAAGAGATTTAAAAATAGAACACAAAAATTCAAAGATAACGACACATATGCATTATTCAACCAAAAGATTTAAATTTAAGATATCTATATAAGTAACCATACTGTTAATTAAAAAAAGTTTAAAATTAAGACATATGCATATATACAAGTAGTTATGATTGTGGCTCGTATCGTTCCCTAATTTTACGTCTAGTAACGGCTTAAATGCCCTCTATGGGTCGGGGATAGGCTTCCCATCTAATTTTCTTATAAATTGGCAGAAAATGTCTTTTAGAGTCATATTTCTTACATTATATCATTGATGTTTATTTTTGAATTAATTTCATAAATCGAGAAGTTCATATTGCACGAGCCCACAAGGATGCGTCTCAAGAGTCATTAGATATCATCCAAGACTCCTTACTCAATTTATCCTTAATGAACTAAATTTTATCTTCTCTATTTATAGAAACAAATCCTAAAGAATGAAAACTCTGGTTATAATTCCATCGAACACATTTATGACAGACTTGTAACTTTTTTACTCTTTGCCTTTTGACATATGAGCTTCTTCCAAGATCAGGCATAAAAGAAACAAAATCAGTTGCAGCTTACCAGATAACCGAACTTTGGCTTCGATTAACCAATGAATATATGCAGGTATATTCCTCAACATTAATAGCCTTAGTCTTTCAAACCGTGCTTTGTAAATCTTAAGTAGAGCATTTTGAGGCAATGGCAAAAATCATTTTTGAAGGTTGGCAAGAATGCTATCCATTTTGAAATAAATGAGAAAAAGAAAAGTAATGAATGCACGATTTATTTGGACGATAGTTTTTAGAGAACTGAAAAACTTACTTTAATAGCCATGGAGTATCGTATCCGCCACTTGATTGGGAAACAAAATCACACCAAAGAGAAAAGAAAGAAAATAAATATACGAAAGAAAATAAAAGCAAAAAAAAAGTCAAAACATAAAATATGGACAAAATGTAAAATATAGTATAGAGAGATTGAACCTGATCAAGCATGATAGACAGAATCCACAATAGGGATCTCGTCTAAGTGCACATAGGGATATACCTTTTCCATATAGCTTTTCAATCGTTATCTATTTACTTTGAAAATTCACCCATCAGTGAGGTCCTTGATTTCAACAGCACTATTAGAAAAAACATGCCTTACTATAAATAAACTAATCCATTGAGATCTTAATTTTTTAGGGTGTAAATGCAATCAAGAATCATAAAGATAAACTCGTTGATTTGGCTTAAAGTATTTCTTTGAGATTTATTTATCATGAGCCATTTTCATCTTAGCTTTGTAAATCCTGGAGTTGTCATATGCATCAACTTGTAGCTCTTCTATTTTTGACAATTGTAACTTTTTCTAAAGACTTACACCACTCATATTAAAGTTAAGGGTTTTGATAGCCCAGTAAGCTTTATACTTCAGCTCAACAGGTAAATGACAAGCTTTTCTATAGACAAATCGGTATAGATACATTCTTAAGATAGTTTTGTATACAATGAGATATGGCTATAATGCATTAGAAAAACGTAGAGACCAATCTTTACGATTTAGGTTAACCATCTTTTCCAAAATCTATTTAACATCTCTATTTGTTAACTCATGTTGACCAATTGTCTGCGGATGATATGCAGTGAAAACTTTGTGAAGAACACCATACCTACACATCAAAGCTTTAAAAGAATGGTTACAGAAATATATTCCTTGGTCACTAATAATGACACGTGGTGTACCATACCTAGATAACACATTTTTAAGAACTTTATTGTAATTGTATTATCATTAACACGACAAGCTATAGCCTCCACCTATTTTGATACATAGTCAACAGTTAAAATAATGTAAAGATAACCAAAAGATGAGAAAAAATAGCCCATAAAATTGATATCCCAATAATCAAATATCTCAATAACAAGAATAGGGTTAAGAAGCATAATATCTTTTCGAGATTCAACACCTAACTTTTGATATATTTCACAAGAATGACAAAAATTAATAGTGTCTTTGAATAAAGTTGGCTAATAGAGACCACATTGTAAAATTTTTGCGACTGTCTTTTTTATAGAAAAATGACCGCTACAAGCAGTACTATCACAAAAAATTAAGACATTAGCAACTTCACTTTAAGGAATACAACGTCTCATAATTTGGTCGAGGCAGTATTTAAAAAGATATAGATCATCCCAATAAAAATTGCGTACCTCAACCAAGAACTTACGCCTATCTTGTGCACTCCAGTTAGATGGAAATTCTCCACAAATCAAATAATTTATGATATGCGTGTACTAAGGTACTTGTCTTACAGTGAAAAGATGTTCATCCGAAAAATCATCTCGAATTGGTGGAATATCAGTGAAGTCATTGAACTTAAGTCAGGATAAATGATCCGTAATAATATTTTCAACACCCTTCTTTTCTTTAATGGTTAGATTGAATTCCTACAAAAAAATGATCCACCTAATTAGATGGGATTTAGCATCATTCTTAGAAAGAAGATACTTAAGGGCTGCGTGGTCAGTAAACACAATAATAGGTGAACCAATTAAATAATAATAAAATTTGTTTAAGGCAAAAACAACAGCTAATAGTTCTTTTTTAGTAGTAGAGTAATTCATTTGAGCATCATTCAAAGTTCTACTAGCATAATAGATAACAAAGGGTTTCCCCTCATTTCATTGCCCAAGAACTACTCCTACAGTATAGTTACTTGTGTCACCCATAATCTCAAATGGGAGGTTCTAATCCGATGATTGCATAATATGGGCGGTGATGAGTTTGGCAATTAGTGTTCGAAATGACTCCTCACACTTTTGTGTCTATATGAATTCAACATATTTTAGCAGAAGGTTACACAATAGTCTAAATATGGCAGAAATATTTTGTATAAATCTCCTGTAAAAGCCAGCATGTCTGGGAAAAGATCTGACATCTTTTACCATTTTGGGCGTTAGTAATTTAAAGATTAATTTGATTTTAGCATTATCAACCTCTATCTCTTTTTTTTATACAATATACGACAAAATGATCCTTAAAGATACCATGAAGTGATATTTCTCCCAGTTTAGCACAAGTCTTTTTTCTTCATACCTACTCAAAATAACTTTTAAGTTAAGTAGACATGAATCAAAAGAATCACAAAAAATAGTCAAGTCATCCATAAAAACTTTCATGCATTTTGCAACCATATCAGAGAAAATACTCAGCATACAACATTGAAAGGTAATTGGTGCATTACATAATTCAAATGTCATTCTACAAAAAGCTTAAGTGCCAAAAAAGCATGTAAAAGTAATTTTTCTTAATCTTCTATAACTATCTCAATCTGGTAGTATCCTGAATACCTATTAAGAAAGCAATAAAAGGGATGGCCAGCTACACATTCTAAAATTTGGTCGATAAAAGGCAATGAAAAATAGTCTTTCCTGGTGGCTGTGTTTAGCTTTTTATAATCAATGCATATTTGCCAACCACTTACTACCCTTGTTGGAACAGGTATCCCATTCTTAATTTCTACAATAGTAACCCCATATTTCTACTTAAGTTAGACTTACCCATTGACTATCAAAAATTGGGTAGATTACACTTGTATCTAATAATTTCAAGACCTCTTTCTTCACTCTAATGAAAAAATAAATTTAATATTAGCTATGATCTAATCTAGTGCAGACTTATGTTCTTTTAATAATTTTATCAATTTTTTATTTTATTAAACACTAAGTTCAGAAGAAATTATGATAAGAAATATATCTCGTGGTCCCAAAAATGCGTGTTTCAAACCTTTAGGTAGTGAAAAAAGCTCAACTTGTAGTGTTTCAAGATTTGATGGTTTCGGTCTCTCCCTTCCTCATAGCAACTCTTCAAAGCGTGGTAGCCAAAATCGAGTCCCTTTATCCTATAAGTCAAAACTGCTAAATACATTAGTTGTGTCATCAAGATAATGCAATTCTTCAAAATTAAAATTAAAGAGGTTTTCTAAAGAATCAGAGTCGTGGTTTTTAGAAACTTTCTCCGCTATAAGTGTCTATTATATATAAATGATAGCATTCGTCATCCTCTCGTAAGTTCTTGCCAATATAAAAAATGTTCACCTCAAGAGTCATATCCCAAATGATAATTAGACCATTTCTTCCATTAATAAGAGCATTAGTAATGGTAAGATAAGGTCTCTCTAAAAAAAAAAGAGATTTTAGACTCCATGTTAACCACATAATTAGTATCTAAAATAAGAAAATCAATAGGGCAATAAAATTTATCAATTTGTAACAAAACATCTTCTATTATTTTTCGTAGTTTCTTGATTGATCGGTCAGCTAATTGTAGGGCTATAGATGTAGGTTTAATCTCATCAAGTCCCAATTTCAAGTAAACAAAATAAAGCATCAAATTTACACTTGCTCCTAAGTTCAACAATGCTTGACCAAACTCATATGTCCCAATTTGGCAAGAAATTGTGAGACATTCTTGGTCTTTATACTTGGATGGTGTCTTTTGTTCAATCATTGCACTTACCTGCTCTACCAAAAATACAGTTTTCTTTACGTGGTGTTTTCTTTTAATGTAGCATAAATCCTTGATGACTTTGGCATAAGCTGGAACCTATTTAATCGCATGCAACAAGGGCAGATTAATCTTAATTTATTTTAAGTTTTTAAATCTCACTTTGAATTTTTAAATTTTTTCGAATAGGTCGAAAAGCTTGAGGAAAAAGCATTGAAAATGAAAATTTAATTTGGGCTTTTTTTTTAATTGTGGCCTCTTTTTCTATGGGGGGGCATCTTTACTACTCGTGGTTGTATTAGTTGAAGAAGTAGGCTCATTTACAATTTTACCACTTTGAGTAGTGATAGCATTAACTTCTTTGAGATTTTATGCATCAGAAGTAGAGGCATGTGCCATGAATTTTTCTTTTGGATTGGATTGAGGTTGAGATGGAAACTTACCTCACTCTTGTATAATTAAGGCACTGGTCACCTTAGTAACTTGGCTCTAAATTTCTTTATTTTTGTCTACCACCTGTGCAAGAACTGTTTTAAATTTTTTATTAATCTTACTTTGAGCCTCTATAAATGCTTGTAATGTGTCCTCTAAAAGACTTCTAGTTGGTCGTATATTAAATTGAGGTGCAACATAAGACTTGGGTGCTTGTTGTTCTTTTCAGAGTATAGTGAATAAGGCTTTTTGTACATCCCTATGGCATTACATTATTCCTCTCATATCCCTCTTATCTCACTATAAGTGGGGTAATCCTGAGTTAAGTGTTCTGCCCTTCCATAAACAAAAAAAACATCACGTGACTCAACCCTAGCAACCGTGTGGGTAACCCTTCTATCTTTGGCTTTCAGGGTCCCTAATTTTCTAGTTAAAACCTTTAACTGGGCTTTAAGGTTTCCTCTTCCCTAAGATGAAAAACTCCACTAGGTCGTGACATATTTGTGTTTTTACTAACGCTAAATTCAGTCTATATATAGGCTTGTTCAGTTAAGTCATTAAGGAATTCCATGACTTCCTCGGAATCTTTGTGAAAGAACCCCCTATTACACATTATCTCAATAAATTGACACTTTTTTAATTATGAGTCCCTTATAGAAATAGCAAACTAAGTGTCAATTTTTATATCCATGGTGGGGGCACATATTTAATAGCTCTTTAAACCTTTTCCAGGCTTGATACAAGGTTTCACTATCTTTTGGGGAGAATAAAGAAATTTGTCTTTTCAGGCCATTAGTTTTGTGTTATAAAAAGTATTTATTGAAAAATACTTTGTTTATTTTTGCCCAAGTTCCTGTAGATCTTGGCCTCAAAAAGTATAGCTAACTCTTTGCTTTGTCTTTCAGAGAAAAATGAAAACATTTAAGCCTAACAATGTCTATAGCTTCGGGTTGGTTATGGAAGATGGCCACTACCTTTTTAAATTTCATAACATGTACATAAGAATTTTCACTATCTAGACTAGGAAAAATGGATAGAAGTTGTATTATTTCATGTTTAAAATCCAAATAGGCTGTGTTAGGTGGAAATATGATGCATGATGGTGTAGCTATGTGAGTGAGATGTAAGTAATCTTTTAGAGTCTTAATGATGTAATTCTCGTGTTGACTCATTGTGTTGAAATTATAAGGTGAACTAGAAAATGAATTCTTTTCTTTTACAAATTGTGATAGTGGTTCTAGTTCTACTTCTCTCACAAATTTTTCTCATTATCTCTAAGTCGATGCATATATCCTAACAATTTTTTTTTCAAAGGAAACTCTCAAAGAAATATTAAGACATGAATAAATAAAAATAAAAGTTAGGTGGTAAGACCAACTATGAAATATAAATAAAATACAATAAGAAATTAAAAAGAGCTAGATGGTAAAATTAATCATGAAAAATTAAATAAAATACAACAAATGAACAATAAGAAAATAAGGTAAGTTAGGTAGTAAAACCAACTATAATAAATAAAGGAAAAAAATAAAGAGAACTAGGAGAACCAACCATGAAAAATAAAATAAAATATGAAAAGTGAACAAAAGAAAATAATCTAAGTTATGTGGTAATATCAATCATGAAAAATTAAATAAAAATACAAGAATATTACAAAATAAATTAGGTAGTAGAACTAACCATAAAAAAAAATTACAATAAAAGAGAGAAATTTAAGATGTAAAATTTTACAAAAAAAATTAAATGTACAAAGTTACCACTTTAGTATTGATAGACACAGCCTACTTTTGCCTAGTGTGCCTCCTCGGTAACGGCGCCAAATTTTGTTTACGCTCAAAATATTTATCGCAGTATAAATTTAGGTGTTGGTTTTAAGAGGAAGCTTTTGAAAAAATAAGTTAGCGAAATAAAAATATTAAAATAATAATAAATGAGATGATTGAATGTGAGATTAATATAGAAAATTTAAATTTAAATGTGAATTAAGGAAGAAAATTATAATAATGTGAGCAAGACTTCGAGAATTACTAATATGTTTCATAAATCTATTCTATACTTTAATTCAATATTTATAACTCAATTAAAAGTTTTACATCCTAAATATTCAATCAGGGGATATGTAAAATATGACACATTTAATAATAAATGTAATTGATATGACTAAACTCTTTATAAATATTATCACAAACCACGTTCATCTATACCAATTATCTAAGATCGATAATATATCATTTTGACAATATTGTAGTAAAAGATTAACTTGTAAAATGATGTGAACAGTAATAATTATAATTCGATAAGAATCACATAAAAAAAAGCATGACTAAAAATATATGAAACATGAGAATTATAACCTATGTATTATAGAAAAATAATATATAAGAATTTAGATATAAACAAACTTACAAACATTATAACTCTTGAGAAAGAATCAAAGTCTAGAAGTAGATTTATTTCACATAAAAATTCTTCTCTAGCCTTGCCAATAACTTTAGCCTAACTTACAATCATTCTTATGAATATTAAAGCAAAGTATTTGAGAGGATTTTAAGACATGAAAAACGTTATTAGTCTCCTAAAGGTATCTTTATATAGACAATGAATGGGAACATGTTTAGTATGACTTCAATCAATACCATTTTTGACCACCAACTCTTTTACCTAATTGCAGCACATTTTCGACAATAAAGACGATCGATGTAGTCTTTATGGTTAACATAAAAATTGTAGAATTTTGTCTCTTCTTTTCATAATCACCAGGTTCATGCAATTTAAATTATTATCCTATGAGATATGGCGAAATAACAAAGCTATGTCAGATTTCAGCCAATAACTCTTTTACCATTTTGCAACAGGATTTAGTCTATGATAACTATTGAGTTAGACTTTGGTATCATAAAACAGTTGTAGATAATTGACTCGGCATCTCTTAGCTTCAATAATCATACTGATTAGATATGTATTTTATAAAATATGATCTAAATACGGGAGGTGAGTCAAGTTGAGCAAAAGTTGTAATCTAGTTCTGTTATATCCCAATTTTGGCCCATTAAATATTGGATTTGACTTTTTGACTGTTCTTCAAGTTTATGTAAGATTAGATCATGTTGCTTCAAATTCAAAAATTTCTTCATTTTAATTTTTATATTGAGAGTTCTGTCTATTTTTTTAAACTTGTACAAATAGTATTCATTAATTACAATTTAAGAACTATATTTTATTTCAAATTTAAAATACAATAATACTAAAATTTATAATATTTTAAATATTAAATAATAATTAAATCTCTTAACAAATATATATTTTATTATACTCATCAATAAACAACAAGATCCAATTGCAAGTCATTTGCAGAATGCAGATAATTGGGCTCATCAATTTAACCTTCATTGGTAACTTAGTGATCCATATCTGCTTGAACATTTGTGAAAACAGCTTTACCTTTTTTGTGAATCTTTTCTCACTATCTGGCATCCATTAGATATTACTTCATAGATTCCACCAATAATTTCTTTTGACAATAGAAGGCATTAATGTAACCAGATTCTTTGAATAACTTTCTTTTTTTACCTCCTATCATGCTCATCCTTCTTCTCTCTCCAATCCACCAGCTTTTGCATTCAGTGACCTAATTTTCTCATTTGAACTCTGCCCCACTAGTGTGGCTTCTTCCGAAGCAAATCTCGTTTTCAGAATTCTCTCATTTTCAAAATATTCTTTTACTTGTGATTCTTTTAACTCTCTCATCCTTCTTTTGAACCTCCTTCAATTTACACAATTTCTTCTGTTCCATTTCAACCTTTCTGCTTCAGCTTCTTTCCTTGCCATATTAACAGCCTCCACAAGCCTTTCGGTGAGAGTCTTGTTCTATCAATTCCTTTCGTATAGTATAATCCCTCTAAAGCTGTTAGCCTGCATAGCTTTGATAATGGTATTAGTATTATGAAACTCCAAAGATTCAGTATTGAAAACCATTACCAGCAGTTAAAAAACTCACCATCCTCAAACGAATTAAAGAAACAAATTGGTGTTGAAATACTATGATGAATAGGAAATGGAGATTTGGCTCCAAAAAATTCAGGGATGGTGTTATTGTTTTAATCAAAATCATGTTCCCTGAGTTTTCTGCCATTGGCTCATCCACCATTTTTTTTCATTTGCATTTTCTTCATTGTTATGCACATGTCACAGATGATAACAACTTACCTGTACAAGTGTAATAACGGATATACATATTACAATGTCACCAATAAACAAGTGATGCAATATAAAAACATACATATCACAACGCACATGTAGATCGGGCATAAAAATTGTTGTGCCATGCAGAAAGAGATAAATTGGAGAACAAGAATCCCGTATGAACAGTGGTGCTTATGGAAGATAATTCCAGATTCTTCAATTGTTTTCTTTCTACACTGCAATATCCTCAGCTTCTTCTGAAAAGAATGAATTTGCAATTGATCCACCTGAAGAGCTAACATCAGATTTCCCTTTCTTCAAGATAGAAATTGGTGTTTCAGAAGGACCATTCCAGATTTCAGGTAGTTATGATCATATTCAAGACATAAAGATCGAGCACTTTTGTTTAGTAGATGTAATGGGAAATGGTTTTCAATACTTTATTTAGAGTTACTTCAGTACTAAATACCGTTATCAAATATATGTAAGTCTTTTTAGGATTATATCATATAAAAGCAGACAGAAGAGGATGTTAACGCAGTAAGGAAAGAGAGTGAAGCAGAAAGGTTGAGAAGGATTTACAAGAGAAAAAAATGTGTTAATTAAAGAAAGAGGTTGAAAAGAAGATGAAAGACTAAAAGGATCAGGAGTAAGTACGAAATTTTTTGAAAACAAGACTGCTTCAAACTAATCCAAACTAGTGGAGCAGAGTGCTGAAATGAATGCCTTGAATCAGAAAATGACGATGCTGAATGCAAAAGTTGATGATTGGAAAGAGAAAATGATTATTAGTGTAATAGAAAAAAGAAAGCAATAAAGTTCTCCAAAGAATCTGGTTAGAGTTATGCCTTCTTTTGTTAAAAGGAAGTATTGATAGAATTGATGAAGTGGGTATCTTGATGGTTTGTTAGATGGTGATAAAAAATTCCTAGAGAAGGTGAAATTTATTTTTACGAATGTCCAAGCAGTCATGTATTACTACTCAGTGGCTAGGGAGGATTTAGAAAGGGGAGAAATAGATGAGCCTGACTTTCCAAATTCTGAAGATGTCTTGCCACGAGATTTGCCAGCTGAAATGGTTGTGGATGAAGAGGATGCTGCTGCTGATATAAAAATGACTTCTTAGGATAAGAATGATAATACTGCTTTTGAAGCTGATCACTTTGCTGATTCACCGTCCATACTCTCAACACATTCCACAATTTCATGTAAGGTGAGAGAAGGTAAGTTCAGGGCAATATTACCATAGTCCTTTAAGATGCTAACAAGATTCCAAAGTATCATCTACTATATATGGCATAAACAATGACATGCCACTGGCAGAAACAATATACAAATTGGAGAACAAGAATCCCTTATGAAACAAAGGGGCTTACTGGAGGTAATTCCAACTTCTTTCATTTTTTTTGTTTCTGCCACTACAATATCCTCAACTCCTCCTGAAAAGAATGGATTGGCGACTAACCAGTCTGAAGAGCTAACATCAGATTTCCCTTTCTTTAAAGTAGAAACATGTGGTACGCTTGAGCGTTCTGGGCTTGAGGTACTCCGCATTGTATATAACTTGCTTAGACATGTAGGATATATCTTATCACTTTCCATGATTACAGGCCCATATTGGGAGATTCAAAATAGACTCATTGTCTACAGTAGCCACCTTTTCCACCATCCTCATCTTGTATGGCGGAACTGGAAAAGTTCCTACTGAAATCTAAGCATTTGACAGTTAAGATTAACAAATAGATCAATTCTAAAGATCCATCCTAATACTAGTGACAAAGTATAAGAAAATTCACTTATATTCAACCAATAAATATGCACAAATATATAAGAAAAAAAACTCTTAAGACCCGATCCTCATAAATCATGGATATTAACCACCAGAATATACATTCTAATTATAGGATAAACACAAATGTAATATGCAACTATAATGAGCTGTAATACACAGCTGTTATGAGATATAAAATTTGCACACCATGATTGTTGATTCTAACACTGCCCTTAAACTGGTAAGTAGATATTTTTTATTCTTAACATGTTAACAATAGATTGAAATACATAACTACTTATCCTTTAGTTAATACATCTGCAAGTCAACCTTTGGTTGACATAAATAGACTATAAATCAGTCTATTATCTAACTTCTCTTTTATAAAATGTCTATCTACTTCCACATGCTTGGTGCAATCATGACGTATAAGGTTGTGTGCGATATTAATCATTGATTTGTTATTACCATATAGCTCCATAAGTCTTGCCCACACAGTCTTCAAATCTTCCAAGTTATTTTCAATCATAAAAGCTCGTAGACTCTTAATGCCATAACTCTGAATTCGGCTTCTGCGCTTGACCTTACAACCACATTTTGCTTCTTGATTCTCCATGTAACAAGGTTGACTCTAAGTAATGTACAATAGCCTGAAGTCAATCTTTTGTCATTAATTAATCCATCATAATTTGCATCCACATATGCTTCTAATATCAATTCAATGCATCTTCTAAACAACACTCTTTTTCTTGGAGTATCTTTTAAGTACTATAGAATTCAATGTGCTACTCAAAGGTATACTTTTGAATTGTGTATAATTGACTCACTACTCCTACAACATAGGCTATATTTGGTCTGATATGGAAAAGATATATTTGTTGCCAACTAATCTTTGATAGGGTTCTTTATCCATTACTTCATCTTATGGTGCTTCACAAAACTTATGATTCTGTTCAATAAGTATCTCCACTAGTTTACACCTTAGTTTCCCTGTCTTGGCTAATAAATTTAACACATACTTCTATTGTGACATAAAGGTCCCATGTTGAAAGTGAGTCACTTTAATACTGATAAAGTATTTTAACTTATCGAGTTCTTTAATCCCAATCTTTCGCAATAAACAATTTTTTCAATACCTACATTCCTTGCAACTCATCTCCAGTTACTAACATATTATCCACATAGACTAATAAAGCTGTAACTCCTTCTAAAGCAAGATGTTTGACAAATAATATGTGATTATCCTAACTTTATTTGTAACCCAAAGCATTCATCACTTTAGCACCCAAACCAAACCTTGGGAGACTATTTTAAGTGATATAATTCCTTTTTCAACTTATACACCTAATTCTTCTCTGACTCAAACCCTTAAGGACCTTCATATAAATTTCTTCATTAAGATCACCATGTAGAAATACATTTTTTTATGTCAAATTATTGCAAACTCTAACCACGATTAGCTGTTAAAGATAATAAGATTTTGATCATGTTCATTTTTACAACATGTGCAAATATTTTAGGATAATCTATCCCATAAGTTTGAGTATACCCCTTTCTGCTAATTTATCTTGTACCGTTCAAGTGATCTATTTGCCTTATATTTCAAGGTAAAGACCCATTTACATCACAATAACTTCTTTTTTATAGGTAGTTCCAACAAGTCCCACATTTTGTTCTTCTCAAGAGCATCCATTTCAACCTTTATAGTTTCTTTCAACTCTTTACTGCCTAATGCATTAAAGATTTTTTGTGGGATAATTACAGTACTAAGGTGGATGAGAAAATTTTTATGACTACTAGATAGTTTTTCATAGGCTACAAAATGAGATAATTGATATACAAGTCGTTAGGTACAACACTCTTTCTAATGCAATAGGAAGATCATCATCATCAATAACAATAGGCACATTACTTTCATAATCCTCAAAGTTAGAAGTTACCTCAATATTATCAGCACAAGAGATTAGTTATAAATTAAGAACCTTTATTGGTTTGAACAATAGGTTCTTTCCTCCTTAAATATACTTATAATAGGCGTGTAACAATTTGAATCTGCTTATCCTTTGCCACTAGATTATGAGTGATAGGATATAACTTATTTGATAAAGGATCAGAAATAAATGACTCGTTTGGTAAAGGAATGGAAATAAATAATGATGAATTTTGATTTTGTGAGGATGAGAATGATAAAAGATCAAGTAAAAAAAATCTCTATCCTTATATTTCATAAATGGTGTCTCCCCCCTTAAGATACAGATTTGAAAAGTAATTCTTAGTTTTAATGATTGTTGTATCGATAAAGACAAAGAATTATTTTGTCAGAGGATGATAACACTTATACGCTTTATGTGTAGAATAATATCCAACAAAAATATACTTAAGAGCCCTTGGATTAAGTTTTCAATGTCTATTAAAATGAATATGAACAAAAGAAATACCCAAAGACCCTAGGAACTAGGTGATTTATTGTTTTAAAGTCAGGATAAAATTTTAAAAATAGTTACATGAGGCTGTTATAATTAAGAACTCGAGTAGGTAATCTATTAATTAGATGAGTAGTTGTTAAGACAACTTCTCCCCAATAATTCTTTAGAATATTTTTGTGAAAAAACAAATGCTCATATAATAGTTAGAAGATGATTATTTTTTTCTTTTTGTCGCTCTATTTTATTGTAGTGTGTTAATATATAAGGACTCATAAATTCCTTTTTCTTTTAAGAATGGTAAAAATAATTAATTAAGATAATCCCTAGCATTATCAGACCAAACTCTTTTTATTTAAACCCTCATTTGATTTTTCACCATGTAAAAAAAAAAATTGAAAGGTGGAATTGACATCTAATTTTTATTTTAAAAGAAAAACCCATGATACTCAAGTATATTTGTCAATTAATAAAACAAACTTGAGAGCTCCATAGATATTATAAAATGTAGAATTTCCTTAAACATCATTGTGAATTAGAGTAAAAGGTTTTAAAACTCTTATATTACTTATTGAAAAAGAAGCACATTTATGTTTTACAAGTTCACAAACATCATAATGGAATATAATCAAATCAAATCCCTTAAACAAACTAGGAAACATTAACTTAAAAATTCTAAAAGAATGATGACCAAAACAAAAATAGTATAACCATATATTATCTTTACTAGAAAGGAAGACTCAAAAAGCAGAGACAATGAAATAGGATCCTTAGTGCTACTTTTTCCACTAGGTTCCTAAGAAAGTAAAGTCTGTTCTTCTCTTTAGCAAGTCCAATTATTGTTTCTGTTTTCTGGCTCTGAAATTTACCAAGTGTAGAAGAAAATGTTACCATATAGTTCAAATCCTTTGTAAGTTTGTGAATTAAAACTAGATTGGTAGATAATTTTAACACATGTAGAATATTTTTTAAAACAATATTCTGATTTATAACTACATCCCTTTGACTAGCAACTATAACTAGTGTTTCATCAATAATAATAATTTTTTTATTATTGGGATAAGGACTTTAAGAGACAAATCCATGAGAAGATAGGGTCATTTGATCTATAGCCCCAGAATCTACTATTTAAGCATCTTTTAAGATCGATACATTAGGTGCGAATGGCTGAGAATTACTTGAAAAACCCAAGGAACCAGTATTTGCACCACCTATAAGTTTCTCTAAATGTATAGGGTTGAGACGTAAATTTGGTTGAATATTATACAATTCTCTTATTATAGTATTAATGATTTCATTTGTTGTTATTGAATTATAAACTTGCTGGTGGATTTAGAAACCTCAGACATAATTTTGGACAAAAGTGAAAGAAATCTAGGCTTAAGAAAACCAAATTGAAAAGAAAAAAAAATGGGTTTAAAAAATATACCAAAGCAGACCTTTAAAAAATAGAGCCAAAAAAAGAAAAGGAAATGGCAATTTAACCCGAAAAAAGAAAAATTGAAACTTTTTTCTAAAAACTTTTAAATGGAAATGCAAGCCATAAATTTACATATATTCTCATAGTACATTCAACTCTGATGGCATGAAAAAATATGGAGAAGTCTCACTTATATTCAACCAACAAATGTACACAAATATGTAAGAAAAAAAATAAACTATAAAAAAAAACTCTCCTAAGAGCTAACCCCCTACAAATTATGGATAAAAACTATCATAATATGCATTTTAATTATTGAAGAACATAGTTATAATGAGTTGTAAATCTGTACACCATGATTATTGATTCTAACAACTAGGAAAATAAAGTAAATGGAACAAAAATACTATATCCATGTTATCTGTGACACGATGAGAAAATAAAAAAATAAAAGTGCCTTGTTAAATAGAGTAACAAAATCTTTGGATATTGTTGGCCTAATATTGGATAAGTCTATCAATCCTTACAATTGTGCCTCTTTTTATTAAAGTCCACTTTAAAAGGCAAGCCCAAATTAATTATATATATAAATTTTTAAGCTTAAATCAAAGCGTAATTAGATTAAATAACCTGACTTGCTAATTTATGAATTCTAAAAACAAGTCGTGTAAAGTATGATGAAACAAGAATGAACATTACTATTTTATTTAAACTTGGATTAAGCTAAATATGATTTTTGCATGACAATTGATTTTTCACGAAGTAGATGAATCTTAGTTAAATCCTTATCCTCACTTGTTGCATTATGAAAATGATCTTAATATCTAAGAAAATTTGGATTAAATCATGTTATGTGTATTCATGTATAATTTAAATGTAATTCAAACTCATACATTATAAATGTGGTTATTTTATTCAATGTTATTTCATTGAATCTGTTTCAAGCAATTCAATCAAATCTATTGAATTTTAAGCATTTAAATATAGAATTTTTTAGTCGTTTTTGAAGCACTCTACACATAGAGTATACTCCTTAGAAAATTATTTATTTGAGTGTCAGAATATTTTTTTTTTATTTTATAAGAATAAGAAGACAATACTCTTCCACAAATTCGAATAGTTCTCAAAGCAATGAAGTAAATTTCAATCTCTAAAGCTTAGAAGTATAATTCAATGTGGCATTCAGTTCTCAGTTAAAAAGGAAAAAAAACCGTCAAACACCTAGCGACCACCCAATCGCAAATCTCAGCCTTCATTCAACATATAGACACATTTTGCAACGCCGGTAGTGCAATAGCAGCAGCTTGAGAGTAGCTCAGACGGTGACTGAGGACTTCCGACGTTGCATGTAAGGCGCTAGTGAGCACCACAGCAACCAAGTAGAACCCCTAGAAACAAGGGAAGACGAGTAAGAGAGAACAGGGAATGGGACCTGTCAGTGTCACCGACCAGGAAAAAGACGTTGAGTGGTTGATGAACGCGGGTCGGATGAGGAACGGAGTGAGTTGGCTTTGTATTATTATTATAGGGACTCGTAATGGGCGTGTAAAATACTAAAAGGAGCTGAAAGAAAATTAAAAGAGAGCGTTTTGAGATTCGCTGCGACGGCCGACGGGGCTCATTTGGAAGTTTTCAAATTCCAGATATGTTGATTTGCTGAGATTTGTTTCCATTTTTTTTAGGGAAAATGTTGAACAATAAAATGGAAGAAATTTCTTTTGTGAAAAGAAGAAAGTACTTTTCAAGAAGTAAAGAAAAAAATAAATAAATAAGAATTAAAAATACTACCAAGCCTTACTCAAAACTCTGAAAATTTAAGCTTGTTTTCTAATTTGTTTTTCATTTATGAATAATGATAAAAGGAAAAAAAAAAAAAGGAAAGGAAAAACCAACATTTCTTTGGGTACAATACAATATTGAAAAGACCAAGTATATCTAACTTCTATTAAAAATTCAAAGTTTTCAAGTAATTGGCCACTCGTATTTCACTTCAACTGCATACTTATCAAGCAATTCCAAATTGTACCACAGACAAACATATAAAGAAATGGTATTAGGAAGGGAAAAGTCTTCATGTTGCAATTCCACCACTACAATAATTTAATACTGCCCAGGAAACTTCAGATAATTGGTATAGAATGGGCATATTGAACTGTTCTTACCAAGCAGATTAACAAGTTACCACTAGGCCGAATGTTGTTCTTACCAAGCAAATTAACAAGTTAGTACTAGGCCATAACTTCTGAAACTGCATTCCTCAGCGTGACAATAGGAGAACAGGCTCACAAGCATGTGGCAAGAGGATCAAAGTTAGTCTTTTTCTACACAACAGTCATCAATTTGTACACAAGTTCATACAAAAATGGTTTCACTATTCCTTACCTTAAGACAAAACATGTGTAATAAGAAAAGATATTGAACACAAGAACATATGAATTGTTAAAAAAATAACATTCAGTTTCAATTCACCTTGCTCAACTTCGCTTTACAAATTAAGACTTCTTCTTTCCCGAACCATACTCAACTTTATATCCAACATCATCTCCTTCACACTGAAGACAAAGTTCTGGGTCCTTTCTCCTGTTGTTCACTGCCTTTTGTGCTCGTCAGCTTTTCGAATGGTGCCACAAATCCACCTTCTATGAACTATTTAATTGTGTCCCTGAAGCTTCATCTGAATCAATATTATTTCCCTTGCTTCCCAAACTTTTGGCTTTATGTTTCTGTGACTGAGCCTTAATTTTTCCAGATTTCTGAATTGGTTTCTGGTTCTTCTTGATGATCTTCATTGCTAACGTTTTGAGTGGAATTGTTATGTCCAGTGGCAGAAGCACCTCTTCCAATTCATGCCAATCAAGATCTTCAAAATCGCCATCTTCATACACTACCCTGTACCAGCCAGTTTCCTTGTCAAATTGGGTCACTGTACCAGAATAATATTGCTCCGCAAACAACTTTTGAACTTCCCTCCCTTCCAGCCATTGACCAAAACCGGAATCTCCTGGTGATTGTGCATCACTCTTGGTATCAAAGAGAACAAGTGCATTCGCCATTGCAGGTAAATCAGGTACTCCATTGATAACAACGGCAGGCTCTCCCGATAACTCAAAAACCCCTGTCAACGAAGACTCTGATTCCAACTCTTTGTGTGTGCTTTCCATTTGTAGTACTCTATTGCATAAACTTGCTGACAAGAGTTCAACGACCTGAAAAAGTACGAGAAATGATTCACACTCTCTTCACACATAAAATTCAAGAGATTGAAGCTTCAAGGGTGGTAACACCAATATCAGAAAAAACAGAGCAAAGAAATTGAACCAAAAACAGCACAATGGATAATCTCACATATGAAGTATTTTTATAAAGACATAGAAATACATTAAATGACATCATCCATTCGAAAATTGGCAGTGGTCAGATAATAACAACATTGCATCAAGAAAGTTATTTACATCATCACAAAACTAACATATCGGTATATTATCAAAAAGATAATGCTTTATGGTTTTCTGCTTAAAGTAGGTTAAGAGATGACAAGAATTTGCACCATAAACTTCAGCCATGTAAAATAATCAAGAAAATTCACCAGTACTTGACTATCATAACCATGTCAAAATACACAAAATGAAAAATACTAATGTAATCCAAATGTAATAAAATAAACCATGTTATATTGATCCAAATTATTTTGCTAAGCTCCGCATTTCAGGATCATAATTAGAACCCTAAATTAAAGTAACCTGTAAACATTATGCAGTCTTCAATATCTCGGTCAATAGAAGGCATATTTCTTTCCGGGAAATCTAAACTTAAACAAACAAGATCAATTAGCGTTCATATTCTTCATAAATTTCGCTAAGAGTAGCATTAATGTGCCTTAAAAGAAGATAACTTTTAACAGTGAGCTTAGCTTGAGAGAATATACCGATTGAAACAACGAGCAAACAAAGCAGTAGCTTCGTTTTTGTAGCCAATTCTTGCTTCTCCTTTTCAATAAGCCGTAATTTGCGAGATAGAAGATAACGCGAGCAACAAAACCCTACATAGTCAAAGGGCAGCAACAATCTGAACACGAATCTCACTAAAACGACTACATCAATATCTACCTCATTTTAAACGCAGTGAAACGTTGACGTGGCGAGTCTAATAGATGTGCCATGCTGCATACGGTGCCGTTCCATACTAGCCAGAGCCCTTTTAAGAAATGGTTAATTTCATTTTCCTCCTCCAAACTTTGTTCATTTGGCAGCCTCGGTCGAAAGATGCTAAAATTAGTAGCAAGGGTCCTCTTAATAGCCATTTTTAAATTTGACAGCATTAATGGTAATTCAGTAACAGCACTCCGTGAACAATTTAAATTAAATTGAGAATCAATCATGTTAGTCTCAAACAATGACTTCAAATTTCAAGATAGAAAAATAAAAATTATTACACGAGTCAGTTGTAGAAGCCTTTCGCTGCCAAAAACAAATGATCATTCGAGTCATTTGACTTTATTAAGAGTAAATCAATAAAATAAGTGTTATGGTTGGTCCATTGTTATTAACTTAAAAGATTAATTTATTAAATAATATTGTATATTTTTTTTATATATTTAAAATTTATTCAATTTTTATTCGATGTAGAATATGATATTTTTTTTTATCCAATCACATGATACCGTCGTTACGATGTGGTTCAAACTCAAAAACCAACTTAATCCGTATTTCCCATCTCCCGAAAATAGAGGACCCACTATCCATATAATAATCTCTATTAGGATTAAAGACACAAAATTTTTAGAGCACACTTGACTCGTATTACTCATCCCCCTGGTGGTATGGGAGACTCATATCCTATGTGATAATCTTCATTGTGATGATTTTGGAGGCCTACATCCGAATAAAAATTTGAATATTCTCTGAAACCACTTGTTATGACCCAAGAGATTGTTATTGACCCAAAAGACTAGTATGTTAGGTAATGCTGTATATTCACCCTTATATATTTAAAATTCACTTAATTTTTATTCGATATAGAACGTGACATAAGACACTCAACAAAAAGTGGACATTTTCAGTTTCAATTTAATTCTGAGTTGAAATTGAACCGAAACTAACATGATCGATTCTAAAATTAGAACCAATTAGTTTCACTCTTTATAATTAAATTAGTTTGGTTTAGTTTGATTTTTAATTTTTAATGTATTTTTTTTAATTTGAATAAAAAAATTGAATTTAAATCAAAATTAAATTAAAATTGAACTGATTAAATTCAAAAAAAAATTAAACTGAACTCTAGATTAAACAGTAAATCGAACCAAATTAAAAAAATTCAATTCCATTCGATTAAATTAAACTTTTGTCCACCCCTACTTAATGAAGCCTATAGAATCATTTGGTGAATGACAAGTAATTTTTTGTTTTGTGGACATCATCACAGTGTACAAGACTTTAAAACAACTACGATTGCAAACTTACAGAGAAAGAAATAAAGAGAGTGAGAAAATAAATACATAAATAGCAAAGAGTTTTAATCAAAAACCGAAACATTAATTAGACAATTCCGTATCTTGAATTATCGAGGGGAATCGCAAAAGAAAAATAACCACAGTTCAATATTTAATTTTCATCAAAACAACAAAACCGAACGTCGTATGAGTTATCCATTTCTTAGGAATCAAACAAACATTACACGTGAGGTTTAAATTTTCTTTGCAATATTCTCAGCAATCAAACAAACTGAAATCGAAGAACACAATAAAGATGTTTAAAAATAAAAATCATTTTGACTGTTTGAAGTTCAATAATATCATGATAATAAAGGAACATCGCTATACCTCTTGTGCAATTCATTCGAGGTCATATTCAATCGCCAACCAGTGGTCAAACCTCAAATTCTGAGTTTGAGTAATTCGAATTCAGAAACAACCTCAGGGCACTTTCATTTTCTTTTTTAGAATTTTGTTTTAAAATAATTATTAAAACGGAGAAAAAAAGCTTGACTGGTTTAGAAATTAGAAATGAGCAACTAATGTTTGAAAACCATATAGCTCGAGGATATGACGCTGATCTGGAATGTGATGACGAGCTGGATATCAATGCTCATGTAACAAACTTGCGTAATTTTAGGAAGTTGGTTATACAATTAAAATTTTTCGCCAAGTATTATAAAGTTAGTTAGAAATGAGTCTTCATTTATTATAAATAGAGCTGTTTATTTCTCATTTAATAATAAGAAAGAATTCTAAGTATTTTTTGTTGTTAATATTTTAGAGTCTATTTTAAATAAATAAATATAAAATTAAGTATTAAAATTAAAAAAAGTGTAAAAAAAAAAAGAAGGAAGATCAAATGAGAAATGCCCAATTCATAAAAGATTTGGGTGCCACAACATTGAAATTGGACACTATAGTGCTCTAATCTTTAGACTGAATGCCGCAACATTAGCCCCTTAGTAAATTACAAATACTAAAACTAGCATAGATAACAGTTGAAATATCATGACCACAGTCTTTTCTTAGTGAATTACAAATACAATTTAATAAAACATCAATCATATAGTATGACAATCAGAATCCAGCAACTCTGCAGAACATTTTATTTTTGATAGCAAGACCAAACACTTGGAGATAGACCTTCACTTTGTTAAAGACAAAGTATTGAATAAAGAGATTGATATAGGATATATTCTATCTAATTCACATATCTCTAAATTTCAATTTTTAGCTTCCAAGTTAACGTGACTTCCAGACACATTAACTTGAGCGGGGATGAAAACCATATAGCTTAAGGATATGATGTTGAGTTGGAATGTGACGTCGAGCTAGATATCAATCTCGAGCTGGACAATGCTGAGATGAACTGCAAGTAGTAAAAAATAATAAAACTCTAACCCTGTAACAAACTTTTGTAATTTAAAAAAGTTAATTATACAATTAAATTTTCCTGCCAAGTATTGTAGAGTTAGTTAAATAAAGATATGACTCTTCGTTTACTATAAGTAGAACTATACACTTCTCATTCAATAATTAAAAAAATTCTCAATATATATTTTTCTAATTAGATTTTGAAAAAGTCAAAGACTTTTTTGAAAAACACTTCTCACTCCATCGAGGAAAAGAGAGGAATTGCAAACGGTATTAATTTACTGAAGTGGAAAAGGTATTATATGAGCCCCACGTGGCTGCACTATTCATAGAGAGCATTTTCGTACTTGCTGCTTGTTGTCAATTTCAGCATCTTTTGTTCCAAGGATGTCAAATGGGCAAAGTTTGGGGGAGGAAAATGAAATTAGCCCCCTAAGAAACAACGAAAATTAAAACTCGACCGACAAATGAATGAAGCCCACGAAGCCCTTATCGTCAAACATTCAGAATCCACGCGCCATCAACGGTCAAATACAACGAGCCTTGCAGACGCTAGACTGTAGCGCGTATGGCAGCCTGATCCAACATTTCACCGACCATCTTCCTCGCCAAGCCAAGCAACTCCACGCGCGCATCGTCCTCCACTCGGTCACCCCCGAGAACTTCCTTGCATCGAAACTCATTAACTTTTTCTCGAAATCTGTCATTCTCTTTCAAGCCCACAATGTGTTCGATAAAATTCCCCGCAAAAGTATTTTCTCTTATCGCGTACTCCGTTCGCGACATGTATACTGATACACTAAAGTTGTTTTCGTCTTTGCTGTTGTCCTATTCGACGGATTTTAAGCCCCATAATTTTACGATTACATGTGTTTTGAAGGCGTTATCGGGTTTGTTTCGTGAGTCGAGGTTGGCTAAGGAGGTGCATTGTTATATTTTGCGAAGTGGGCTCGATTCAAGTTTGTTTCTTTCCGAATGGTTTGATTATGTTTCATTCAAGATGTGATGATATTGCTTCAGCAAGGGCGTTGTTTGATAGCATGTCAGAGAGAGATATCGTGGTTTGGAATTCTATGGTTGCTGGGTATTCCTTTATGACGATTGTAAAGCATTACATACAGAGATGTTAAATTCTTTGGTGTTGAGACCCGATGGGGTTACAGTTAGTATTTTGCAGGCCTGTGGTCAATCAGATGATCTTGTTCTTGGCATTGAAGTTCATGAGTTCGTAATTGAGAGTCAAATGAAAATGGATCTTTTGATTTGTAATGCTTTAATTGGAATGTATGCAAATTTTGGTAGTTTAGATTATGCAAGAGCATTATTTCAGGAAATCAGAGATAAGGATGAAGTTTCTTATGGTACAACTATTTCTGGTTACATGGCTCTTGGGTTTGTTGATAAAGCCATGGACCTATTTCAAGAAATTAAACAACCAGCATTAAGTACATGGAATGCTGTGATTTCAGGTCTGGTTCAGAATAACGCCATGAGGTGGTTTTAGATTTGTTTAGAGAAATGCAGGCATTTGGTATAAGACCAAATGCAGTGACACTTTCGAGCATTTTTTCAGTGTTTTCGTGTTTGTCAAACCTGAAGGGAGGGAAAGAAATGCATTGTTATGCCATTAAAAATGGTTATGATCAAAACATCGATGTTGCAACTGCCATTAATGATACTTATGCAAAGACAGGGTTTCTTCATGGGGCACAACTGGTTTTTGATAAGTCAAAACGTCGGAGCTTGATTATTTGGACGACATTAATCTCAGCCTATGCATCCCATGGGGACGCTAACATGGCAGTTAGTTTTTTTAATGAGATGCCGAAGAATGGAATTCAGCCAGACCCAGTCACATTTACAGCTGTCTTGTCAGCTTGTGCTCATTCAGGATTGGTGGATAAAGCTTGGGACATCTTCTATGCCATATTGAATTCAGCCAGTTGAACATTATGCTTGCATGGTGGGGGTTCTAAGCCGATCGAGAAGGCTATCTGAGGCATCAAAAAATTGTATCTAAAATACCAATGGAACCAAGTGCTAAGGTTTGGGGTGCATTGCTTTATGGGGCTTCAATTTCTGGTGATGTTGAGCTCAGAAAGTTTGTTTGCAAATTGCAATCATCTTTTTGAGATTGAACCACAAAATACTGGAAATTACATCATCATGGCAATTTGTACTCGCAAGCTGGAAGATGGGAAGAAGTTGATAGGGTTAGGGAGAAAATGAAGGAAATAGGGTTGAAAAAGATCCCAGGCCGTAGCTGGATTAAATCCAGTGGAAGGTTACAAAGCTTTATCGCAAGGGACACATCAAGTGATGGAACTGAAGAGATATGTAAAATATTGGAATGATTTCTTGGGTTAATGAGAGAAGGGTATGTTTTAGAGACTGATTTTGATGAGAGAGTGCTTATGTTTGAACACCAAATGATAAATATCAGAATCATTAGAACAAACAAGGAGTTGGGTTGGGGAATTTAATTTACGATGTGCCTTGCTAAGGCCAATGTCATTCACTTGCCTTGTCCAGCTTTGGGACATTCCCAAGTCCCAACAGGTCAAAAATAGTGTAGAGATATTTCTAAGCATCACTCTGATTGGAGTAGATTTAAGGAATCCAATTTTGTGGAAACTGAGTACAGACAAACCATGTTGCATAAATATCAGAAGCAGCAGTATTTGCTATTTACTTATGCTAAGAGAACTAATGGGGCAATTTATACCTTTTAATTTAAACTGTTTACTGGCAATCACAGGGAGAATGTAGTTGGGGGAAGGAAAAATCGCCGAGGGGCTGTTCATTTGTTTCAACATTATATGTTTTGTTAGTCTGTCTTTTAGCTTCCCACACATCAAAGAGCTTTGAGCCAGCAAGCTGCTGATTGGTGCATCCAGTTTGCCGTTTGCGTTGGATTGAATTAGCTAACACTGCAACAAAAAGATAGAAATAGAATACATTAGCATTTAATCAGTTCTTTTTTTGTGCCTTAGGAGTTCCATGAGGAGGTAAAATGCAAAGCTAAAACACATTGGATTCTCTTCTAGAGAAATGACATGCTTGTCTTGAGAAAAATGGGCTGATATTGATACCATCCTTAATGAACAGTTGAAATGATGCATTGGGGAAAAAGGGAAGGTACACTTCATGTAAGCTTTCTGACCAAGTTAAACAAACTTTTGGACTGAAGCAGTTAGGATTGCTTGCAACAGTGTTACCCTTTACTCGTCACTTGCAAACATGAAAACACCCGGGTGCCAGCTCCATCTTTAGTTCTTTGCTTTTTAGAGTCTTTTCTCTACTGTGCTTGTATAGTTGTGGGGAACCTTTACTTGCAGTTAAAGGCATCCGATGACTTTAACTTTGGGCCACAGACGCCATAGTTTATTTCGTTATCTTTATTTGGTCGGTCCTTAGTCCCAACTGGAATTTGGTTGTCACAAAAATAATCATTATCGTGTCTCCCATTTGATGCGTCTAATTTCAAGTCACCATGTTGACCATCATGAATTTACCATTTGACCAAACCATAACACAAAACCCATCACCAAAATTCTCTGCAGATCATGGATAAAATGGTCAATGGACTTGGTTAACCGTGTGGAAATCACAACTTCTCGTCAAGCTCCAATAACATACAACCCGAGATGAAGGCGGTGCATGTTAATATGAAGGGTGACATAGTTGCTAAATTTCACAGTTTTGCATTGTTGACAATAATTTAGTATATAGGGTACAAGAGAAAGCAGCCATTGATGGGCCAAATGTTTATTTTCTCTTGTGCTTGTTTTTTTTCCCTCTTGATTAATGCAATTCTCATTATAGATAACGAAAAGAAAACAAGTGTCAAACGTGCTTGAACAGGACACAAGCCTGTGGACAAAAAACCTACATTCTTAGCCAATCCACTAGGACCTAATCCACACATGATTTGTCAAGTGTCCTAACACAAATTAATCTCTTTTACTTTTACTTCCTCATTATAACAGTATGAGGTGATTAATTTGTAATCATTTTGAGTTCTAATCACTTGATCTGAAGTGTCAAAATATGGGTTCAAATCAAATCACCAGATAATCTATATACTTAACACGAATTTTCAGCCTTCAATATGAAATTTCACTTATTAAGCTCTGCCCCAATCAATTTACATGCCTTAAACCACGTGGTAGGCACCATCAAACATTCCAAGCCTTACAATTAAAATGTTGATGTTGAACGTAGTGAAGGACAAAGAAAAGAGCATTTATAATTTTTTTCCCAATGAAATTGACCTGATTGAGATTGCACAATATAGTTACAAACCTACTCAGATATTAGTATAATTTCACCGTTGCACAAATTACATTACAAATATATTATTTATTTTATATATGAAAGATGCACGTAATCATTATTGCTTCCCTCGAATTCTTTTGATAAAGACGTGATAGGATATTAGGATTCTATGCAAATAAATGGGTCTATGGGCATTAGAAAGAACCATTGATGACCAATTTGGTCAACAAAATCCATATAAAAGGAAAAGCCACAGTCCTCAAATCTCCCACGCTCAAGTGAAACTGAAAGGGTACAGCACACGATCCCATATCAAATATGGAAGAAGCAACAATCATCATCTCTGCACTTTCAACCCTCACTTCCTCTAAACTCTCGGATCTCGCCTACTCCATTCTCTCACTCTCCGACCGCCTCCGCCGCCGCCTCTCCGCTGTCATCTCCTCCCCAATCCTCTTTTCTCTCACCCTCCACCGCCTTCACTCTCTTTCTCTCCCAAGCAAGACCCTACTCATCGCCCGCCACCTTCTCATTTTACTCCAACTCCTAGCTCAACACATTGAACCAACACAACCCCACTTCTCAAGTAACATCAAACAACGTGATGTTGATAGTGTTTTGCTTCTCCTTTTACTATGTGAAGTCCACCAAGAAAACCCAGAAGCGCTTGCAACCCCAGTTGCTAAATGGCAGGTAGTTTTGAGCAAGCACTTTTCTGAAAGCGTTTTAAATCTTTCTGGTATTGGTGCTTGTAAAAGTTCAGTCTTGCTGCCATATATTGAAATGGTGACAAGGTGTACGAGGTTTATTAGAGTAATGGGAGGTGGAGGTAAGGAGGGAAGAGAGGTGGCGGCGGCGGCAGCGGCGGTTGTGGCGCTTCCGTCGGTGGAAATGGTGAAAGGTGGAAGCGGTGGTGAGTGTGTTATATGTAAAGAGGAAATGAGAGAGGGGAGAGACGTGTGTAAGTTGCCATGCGAGCACTTGTTTCACTGGATTTGTATTTTGCCTTGGCTGAAGAAGAGGAACACGTGTCCTTGTTGCAGGCTTCGGCTTCCCACTGATGATGTTTTTGGAGAGATCCAACGGCTGTGGGAGGTTCTGATGAAGAAGAGTAGTTGCAGCCTAGATGGAGATTTACTGCACGTGATTGGATGAAGATCATTCAATGATACACGTGGCATAATCAGAGGGGTACGTACATGATATGGGAAGAGAGGCAGAGGATCGGAATGAATTAATGGTTGTGAAATAGTGATGATATGGGATGTAGAGGATCACTTGTTTTTTGACGAAGACACCTGTGGTTAAGGTTACAGCCTTCCGGGGCAATAATTTGTACTCTTGTAGCTAAATAAATCAGGGTGAAGGGCATCAAATGTTGTATATTTATATCTACAACGTTTTGACAAAATTTTTTTTGGGTTTTAATTAAAAATGCCTTTTTTACAAGGGCTTTAATTAATTTAACAATACTTTCTATTTTATCATTTTTTTAGTTAAAGACGGGGTATGAAAATTATTTTACTCCATCAACATTCCAACAATTTTATTAACTAACTATATTCAAGAAATCTCAATAGCACAACCTCCAATCTCAACACACACAAAAATTAAAATAAAATAATAAATAATATTTTTTTTCTCAAAACTACTATATCAACCGCTCTCTTTAGAATCAATACACGATATATATATAAAGAGAGATTAAAAACAAGTGAGATTGAATAAAGTTGCAACAATACTCAATATTGTTAAGCGATTTATATATGACAATATTAACTTATATATGAAAATATTAATTGCTCGACACATGTTTAAAAATCATACACTTGTGAGTATTGATCATCCTATGTTGTATATACGTGGATTGTATTCATTATTACAAAACATACATCATATATATATTTGTGGCATGGAAGTCCATAAATTTAATTTTCTAAGCGATAGACATAATGAATTTTTTATGTTATCTCATAAATAAAATTATAAGAATTTAATGAGAATTACTTTGGTAAGCCTTTAGTCTTTTGTGTTGCTAGAGTCTCCGTCTTTAAGTAAACTTGTTGTGAATTCTAACTCCCAACTTAGAGGGCTTGAAAAGTCTAAAATGACAACTTTTTTCAACAAGGGGTTCAACACTTGAACCCAAGTTTAACTTTTAAAGAAACAATGAACTAGGTTTATAAGCTCAACCCTTGAACCTTTTGTGAACCAAGTCTTGTTGTTGTTTCACTAGCCAAAAGAAAGCAAGGAGATGAGCTTATTTTGACATTCAACACTTGAAACAAAACTACCGTTTCTCTCTTCTCACTTGGTCGAATCATGTAACCCAAAAATAAGCAACATATTACTCTTTTATTTGTTTCATATGTTTTTCCTCTCATAAGTAACATATGGCTTACCATGCATAGCTTACACATCTTCCCATTTGTATTTGTCTCAAAATAATTATTTACAATAAACAATCAATAAATAAATCAAAAGGGATGTGTATATCTTTGATGAACTTGGCCGGATTGTGCAACCAAATGGAGAAACTCTTTCTCCTTTCATAAAGTCACAAGGTCCCACCAATGACTTGCTCATGCAGAGTGTTCATTGTATTTGTTTACATTAAACTAAACTAATAAGTGTGGAGTGTTGGCCAAGAGAGACAAAATAATTTGAATAAATAATTTCTTCATTTACTTATTTCACACACTTTGGTCCCACCTCTCATCCTAAGCCATGCTTCAATGTTTTTTTGTTTATTTAATCAAATCAGATATAAATAAAACACATGCATAATGTTATAAATAATAATTGTTTGACTTTATTAAAATAACAATATCAAATATTATTATATTTATTTTATTCAGTAAATAATTTAATGAATAAAATAATGATCTTGTTTGTCCAACAAGTGATGTCATTTTGATAATTTTTAAGTCAAACAATAATTGGTCTATAATGTGCTATATGTCATCATCTTATTGGTCAACAACTATCGTTAACTAATTAATGTACTTAACACTTAAGTCTAAACACATGCACATCTCGAGGGATATTGAAGTAAATGTCCGATCTGCTAGAATTTACTAGATTGAACTATTCAATTCAGTACGTTACCCCAGTGCACAACAAGTACACTTCATACTGCGGGACTCTCTAGGTCTATGCCTGATTTGTCAAGCGAAACTGTTCCGTGAGTCCGTGATCGATGCTTCATGCACACATCACAGATATTGTAAATCAGCGCAGTAGACCATATAAGTTAAGGTCATTGCGCATACGTATAATCCCTCTGTCATCTATATCTTGGAAGAGCAGGGATATAGATCATCACCGTCAAATTCTCACACGCTCATCTATGAACTTATCTCCAGACACGTATCTCGATAAACAATACACGCAAACACCTTTGCGATATTGTTTAACCCTGTGGAAAACTCTTTTCTCAGGTTTATTGCTTACGGCCATAAGTCTTTTTGAGATACAGTCTCAGAGTATCTAGATATACAACTCGCCCATGTGAGTTGACAAATTCCATATCTACACACACCGAACTTCATAAGCATCGGACTATACCCAGTGACACATAGCGGTCAGACCATGAAAAGTCTCTAATATATGTAGAACCAAAGTATGGTGGATCACTCACAAGTCCACTATGTCGCTAAAGTCAAATAACTACATACACTGCTCAATTCAAGAAGACCTATCATTGACGGCTTCATAGGATATTTATTTGAGTCCTTATTGAGCCTGTTCGATATTCAGTCCTCACTAAATACCTGCCTACCATACAAGCTTTCGGTAAGCCCATGGTCAGCTAAGAACAACCATATAGACCATCTAGGTATGGTCATACACTGATCTATAATAAAAAATTTCACTAACAAACTCGCATCGGTGAATTAGATCAAGAACACCGTGTTTGAGAATACACGTGCATAACAACATTTCTTAGCACCTATTACAATTTCTTACAACTATATTATTACTGATGCACTCTCGGGTCTATGTCTCATTACAAACAAGGTCCTAACTCTTAGATTTTGCTAACTTTTATAACCTACTAACTCTTAGTAGTGCTAATTATTAGAAATTACAACTCTCAGCGTTGCTAACTTTTACTACTGGTCTAAACTCCTTTAGGCCAGATTTGAACTCTTTTAAATCATATAATGTCTATAGTGTAACAAGCACTATACCATTTAATTAATAAAATTAGCGATTTAATAAAATGTACTGTATAAATATCATAAAATAAAATATTCATATAAAATGGGATGACACTTAAGCACAAATCCTAACAATATTAAGAGTGCTTAACAGAGGTATCAAGCAATTTATAACAGAAAATAAATTTCGCTCAATACCTCTGTCAAGCAATCCTAAAACACAAAATTTATTTTGCTCGATTGAAGTATCGAGTGGATGATAACTGATATCTAATTTAGTTTAACAGTCATGCTCCACACTTTAGGGATTCCTTTTTTAATTTTGCTCGACAATTGTGTCAAGAGTTTTATAACTAATAATGATTTTAACTCGACCTTTGTGATCAACAAACATGTTTAAACTTGATGTTTTTTGCTTGAAAATTTTGTCGAGCATGTTATAACTGAGTCTTAACTTTGCTTGAAAATAGTGCTCAACAATTGTGTAATAAGAGTTTTATTTTGTTGGTTATTTTAAATTTTGCCTCATATCATATCAAACCTAAAAAATTATTGCATTTCATAAATCTGAACATTTATGTTTATTGTGTTGCAAGTGAAAGGAATATTGTGCCAATTATAATTTGTTTTAGTGGAAAATAAGATAGTTTTTCAGAAAGGCATCGAGATTTATATAGAGAAAAGAAGCTCAATCTTATAGTTTATTCATTATTACTTACCAACAACTTTGCAATATAGTACATGATGTACTCGGTGTGAGTTTTATTGAGTATAATATGCAAATGGGATTTTCTTTACCATCTATAATGAAAAGTACAAAACTAATATGTATAAGAAATGATGAAGATGTGAATTTTTATTGCGTGTGAATGTAGATCTTAAAAATAAGACAAGGACTTATACTTCTCTTGTCGAGCTTCTACACATTATGCACCAGTGACACAAGAAATAATTATCTGGACCATATGTCATCATTTGAATAACATTACACATTTACCTCAGTATAATGATGATCTATGTTACACATACTAAAATAACGAATATGATGTTGATGATGAAGCTAAGATTTTAAAAGGTGAGAATGGTGATGACAATGATGTGGTAAATGGGTTGGATAATATAATCGAGGGGCAAGAAATATGATCAACAACGATTTTTATGCTCAAGAAGAGCATAGATACTCTCATCAAAGTGTGACTCTATTGCCTCATCATGACAACAATCCACTTGAGTTTTTGCCTCTAATTCCACCATTAGATTCTATGCCTTCTATTGCTTCGTCGAAAACTGGTTCCTAGGATTTTTGTTTTTGGGAAAATTGTATAGTTCAAAAAAAGACTACATATGGAATTTAAAGGCCTTGAACTTATGGGAAACTGGAGATTTAAAGTGTTTAGGTCGACCAAGGATCACTATGAGACAAAGTGTGTTGATAAGAGATGTAAAAGGCACATTTGTGCGACGACAATTGAACAAAAAACGCACTCTGTAATAAGAAGATTTGATAGAAGCCATACTTACTTGTTGATCTAATTGGAGCTGAGCCATCGTCAATCAAGCAGTTGAATTATTATAGAATATATCAAAGACATATTTTATAACATTAAGAGAAATTACAAGCCAAAAGATATACACGTTTGACGTGAATTTGGGGTGTTAATAACATATCCACAAGCATGGTGGGCTAAGAAAATTACTTTCAAGTTGTTGGCCAAAACTGCTTAGGATTCATTTCAATTCCTTTTATTGTATTGCTATATGTTAGAGCATAATAATCCTGGCCTTAAAGCATGCATTTATAGTTTTTAATCTATATTAGTCTAGTGATAGCTGTAGATGACACTTTTTTTTAAATGTGCACATATCCGTACTTTGTTTGTGGTTGTGTATTTTCACTAGCTTTTGGTCTTGTAGATTTTAAGAATGATGCATCATAGGAATGGTTTTTATTTTTTGCAAACTTTGTGGAGCCATTAAAGAGGTTAATAATTTGTTGTTATTTTAGATTGCATTCGAGTATTGAGAAGGTTATTCATATAGTCTTTCCAAGTTCAATATGCAAGGTTTATGCATAACATGTTACATAGAACATCAACACTAAATTCAAGATGTCTGGAAAAAAAAAACCCCTCATGATAGTATATTGGGTTGTGGCAAAAGCATATCATCTAAGTAACTTTATTAAGTAACTTTAGAAGTTATGAATGATGAACCACGAGGTTGCAAAGTATTTAGAATAGGACATTGGTTATCACAGGTGGGCTTGATCCTATTTTAGCAATAAAAAATATATGTAATGACAACAAACATTATAAAATGCATAAATGCCATCCTCAGTGAAGCATAAGCCTTTCCTATAACAACATAATGTGAGAAGGTTTTTTTACAATAATGGTTTTATGATAGAAGAAATATTGCTAAAGAGTTGACATCCTACTTAACACCATGAATACAAAAAAAAAATATTGAGTCTTAAAACATAAAAACATATCACAATGACTATTTGTGCTGTTAATGAATTTGTGTTTCAAGTGAAAGATGGGAACACATATAGGATAGTATACTTGCGCACAAACTTGTGCACTTGTCGAAAGTTTAGTCTTCACCAATTTTTTGCATCTATGCACTTACTACTTGTGGACAAGCAAAATTATAGCTTTAAGGTTTGTGTTCAGCCTATTCCCCCAAAGATACATTAGCTACTACATATGCCGAGTCAATTTACCCTATGGGTTATCAATTGAATTGGGTTGTCCCAGATGAAGTACGGAACGCACACATAAAACTTCTAATTGGACGTTCTTTATTGGGTCGTCATAAGTAGGGATGGTGAAATACCTTGTGAGGATAGGGACCTGTAGGGCTTACCCTAAATAGGGCGAGGATGGGATAATTTTATGAAAATAGGGTAGAGTGTGGGAAAAAATTATTTTCTAAATTATTAATGAGGTGGTAGGGATGGGATTAAGCCTTCCCACATAATTTTCTATGAATATATTAAATGTAATTTTTTAGTATATATTTATATATTAATAATTTATCAATTTTTTAATTTATAATTTATATTTAATTAGGACATGATTTAATTATATTTGTATTACTAAAAATAAAAAAATATATATAATAAAAAACTCCTAAAATGTATTTTTTTTCTTTATTGTAAATGACAAAAAGACTCTTGTTTTTTAATTGGGTAGCAATTTATTTTAATGAGAATACGAAACAATTAACAAGAAAATTAATAATAGTAAACATTAGAATATTATTTAAAATTTAAAATTTTCTATTTTTTACTTTATTTATTATTTATTTAAAAATTAGTTTACTAATTACTATTCATATTATTCAAAGATATTGTTATATATTCTAGTTTGTTAGTTTGATACTTTTTTTAATCATAATATAGATTAATTTTTATATTGTTTAAATTAGTTAATATAAATTAATATTAATAATAAGGGTGGGCAAAAAAAATCGGAAATTGAAAAACTAGTTCGGTTCAGTTCGGTCCGATTTTTTTTTTTAACAAAAAATTGATTTAATTTTTTTGAAAAAAAAAACCGACCGGTCCGATTCGGTTTTTTTCACTCAAAAAAATCGAAAAAAACCGAAAAAAAAAGGAAAAAAATCGGACTAAAAATAAAAAAAAACTCATAATTTAAAATAAAAAAACCAAAAAATCAGAAAAACCGAACCGAACCAGACCGGACCGGACCAAAAAAACCGGTTTGGTTTTTCTCATTAAAAAAATCGATTTCGATTTTATTTTTCTAAAAAATCGAACCGGACCGTGCCCACCCCTAATTAATAAATATAAAATAGGAAAATTAGTTTACTAATTACTATTCATATTATTCAAAGACATTGTTATATTATTCTAATTTCTTAGTTTGATACCTTTTTAATCATAATATAGATTAATTTTTATATTATTAAATTTATTAATATAAATTAATATTAATAAATATGAAATAAAAAAATTGGGTGGGGGATGAAAAAAGCATTCATCACATAAGCATTCCCTATCCCGCTTTATTGAATATTTTAGAAAATAAATTAGGGAGCGGAGCTTAAAATTAACAAATAAATAGGGTACAGGAAAGGCCTTCCCGCTCCCACCCCTCTCCATTGTTATCTCTAGTCGTAAGAAGCAAAAAATATTATCTCAGAGAAAAGAGGTCATTACAAAAATATACAATCGTTGTAAAAGATTCTGACATAAATCGTGCACGTGTAAGAAACCTATAGCCTACCTAGAAACTTTAATGTAGTTGTGCGACATGTTTATGATTATTTATGAATGCAAGTATTTGAATTGACCTATATTGTTAGATTTAATGAAACAATAAAGGTTTTTGTAGTGAATAAGCTTCAATAAAAAATAAACTAAACTAACATGCAAAAACAGAAGTGCATTGATAAATGCATAGTTGAGGTGATAAAAGCACAAGAAATGTCAAGCAACATTCCTTCGAGAAAGATGCTCAACTGCATTGTTGAGCATTTTGCCTATGCTCGATAGAAATGTCAAGCACTTATCTCATGAAAAAGTTGCTCAATAGGCTTGTTGAGCACTAGCAAAAGAGCTCGACAAGTCTTTCGAGCAGTTTACCTACAGGAAATGTGCTCCACACTATTGTTAAGTATAGGTAAAATTGCTCAACAGCAGTATCAAGTAGTATTTCTGTGAATATTTAGATTGACACTATTGACAGATAAAATAGCTTAACAAATGTCGAGCAATTTTTCTAATTGTATTAGCATATGTAAAAAATAGCTTAACAATAGTGTTGAGCAATTTGATCGATATTGATTTTGCACTTACAATCTTTATGTTTCATCATTTTAACAAATGGTAAGATACAACACAATAAAATTTCACTCATTTGAAAGAAATAGCTCTTCAAAGTTTTCTTTAACAAGTTATAAACCCCATAACCAAATTATACATATCAAAGTCATAATAATTCATCCCACTATAATTTGATTGTATTTTCATAAAAACTGATACATGGTCTATATTCAAAAGGTCAATCGAACATTAAATACTTGAACTTACATACAAAGACAATACAATTATCAAAAGGTTGATCCAACATAAAATACTCAACATTCTTACATACAAAGACACTAAAATCATCAAAAGGTCGATTCAAGTTGTATATGTCCATATTGATATTATTTTTTATATTTATATCTTGGGCGTGAACACAATTTTCTTCGACATGATCTTATTTGAAAATGGCCCTAAAGGTAAACCCTCACTAAACTAAATTCCATATGAGAGAACCGAATCGTCTTGTTAGAAATGAGAAACAACTTCTCCATTGTAAGACTGGTGGTATGCAAGACATTATACATGAGTTGTGAAGTGAAAGTTAGGGACTACATCTCTAAAAACTTTCCTATGCACGCTTGTGTGAATAATTCAAGTTGTCTCTTTGTTATCTTTGCTTTGATTTTGTCAATTACCCATAACTTTGAAAACAAAGTTACACACCTTTGACAAAGGTCTCTGGGCTTATTCTTAAAAACTTTTAAAACTTGATCCTTAATCATTATACTTCTACGCAAGTCAATAAAAAAGGTAATTCACAAATCAATAAACAAAAAACTTAAAATAATAATTGTTAAAACAAAATATCCAAATTTTATTTTAAAAAAAAACCAACAATAGGCTCGATAATTTTGCTTAACATTGCTTTACCTTTGCTCGAAAGGGTTGTCGAGAATATTGGCCTTTCAAGGATGCCACGCTCGACAACATACACACCTCTTGTCGAGAACATGTGAAGTCCAATTTGGCATAAAAAAATGCTTGACATGAATGTTCACCAAACTCGTAGCAAAAGCCAAGTTGTGCTCAACATACATGTCGAATGATTTTCATGTTAATTGTCATTGTCACTTGTGCTCGACATTTTATAAAGTAAGTGGTGTGCAAGGTTAAGGTTAAGATAATAATATTTTTTCTAATTTTTGGATTTTAAACAACTCCATTGTTCTACATACAATATACTCTATAGTAATGACAACACAAACAACTAATATCTAAAACAACACAAAACAAATAATTCACCAAATACAATACGAAATAAAGAATTTTATATATGCAAAATACCAAATAATACATAATACAATTTGCCTCAAATTCATCCAACAAAAACTACAAACTAAAATAAGTATAATTAACCTTACAATGTGTGATAATTGTGTTAAATTTGTCACGAAATTGCTCAAGTGAGTTTTGTCTAAATTTTACCCCCAAGTAAGTTTTGCCCCAAATTTGAAAAAACTTAGAGAAAATTTTGCAATATTTATAGAGAAAGAGAACCTATTGTTGGAAATTTTGATTGTTATAGAGAAAGACTTTAATTGTTAGAAAGTTTTGATTGTGAGAAGATGTTAAATTTTTTAATGGGAGATAATTATTTGATTATTGTGGGGGAGTTATTTGGCATTATTGAAATTTTGGAATGTTAATGAGATAAATAGTTCTCTCACCCCATCTTTACCAAAAAAAATAATAAACTGACAAGTGTAACTAAATAAATTAAAGCCCCCTAAAAGGATCATTTTTGTTTAAAACCTTTTTTTTATTATTATATAATCAGAAATCAATTAATGGGTGGCATACTACTAATTAACTTTCGCGATCATATTGTTTTTGTTTTTTGTTACATATAGTATTTTTTGTGTGTATGACAGCAGAATTAAGAAGCTCGTTAATGTTGATTCTTCAATTATTTGATCCAAATGCTTATATATATATATATATATATAATCATTTGCATGTATGTACGTACGTATATATGTTATTGATTCTTCAATTATTTTATCAAATGAAAATGTATATAGGAGCAAAATTTATGATACTATATTTTTAATATAATATTTTACATAATTTTTAAACAGTTAAATTAATGCATATTTTATAATTAAGATTAAATTTTAAATATGTACTAATTATAATAAATTAATTACGTATATTTAATTGGAGCTAAGCTATTAGATATATATTAATCTAACGATCTAAAAATTATAAAATATTATATTAAAATTATGATATCAAATTCTGTCCTATATATATATGTGTGCATATTTGTATATACGTACATATATAGGTTTTTAACTCTTTCTAGACAATGATGTAGTGCGTGAAAGTAAAAAACGAGTATATCGTTTCATCCATTACTTCAATTTGCTAAAGATTGTATTACATATTAAAATAATATTTTTTTTATTTATATAAATTAATATCATAATATTCATGTGCTAGATTTTTATTGAATAAATAGAATCAATGGATTATATGTAATAAATAGAACCAATTTGCCAACGCCTCTAACAACCCGCTCAAGTTTTTTTCCCCATTAAAACAAAAAAAGATGGGCTCTAAAATCCAGAGTCAAGTTGGGCTCAAATATGATGATTATGTTCTTCGATCTTTGAAATCAGCTCGGTTTTCTAAGCAAACCGGCCCAAACCAAAAAAAAACTTTTGAACGGGAATTTAGCCCAATTTGCTTTGTTATTTTATATTTTGCTTTTTTTTTTTCTTTATCGAGGAACTCTATACTTGACTTCTGCCAGAAACTGAACTTTCATTTAAAGAGCACATTTTTCTATCCAACCAAAAAAATTTATACTTTTAAAAGAATGTATTAAGAGTGTGTTTGATAGCGTTTATTTTATAAAAGAAAGATTTTTTTCATGCACTATTTATCAGTGAATATAAGTATGAAATATTATGACAAAAGTATTAGGCAGAGTTGATGATTAAGAAAAATGGGCTTTCTAGGAAACGTTCTACTAATTGGATAATATTAGGCCCAAATTAATTAGTTTGTGAATTGAGGAGGGTTTTGGTTTTGTATGAGCATCAATTCAAAATTTAAGTGAGAAAGTGTTGATGCGGATCCAGAAAAATGTGTTAATGGGCTTTTTTTAAGTTTTGAGTCCGAATTCATATCATAGTTTATTTAAGAATATATGTATAATAAAAAATTATATTATAGCAGAGTATTTTTTCTTATAGAAATAAGTTTAATATAGAATTTTCAGATTATAAATAGGATAGATTTTTCATTGTAAAGATCATCAATAATTCAATATATATAATTTATACAAAATTTTCAGTTTTTTATCTTTTTTTTTTATCATTCAACTCAGAATTTCGTATCATTACTTATTGAGAATTTTGCAACCCTGTTAATAGAGTTTTGCATGTCCTTTTTTGCGAAAGACTCAAACTCTGCGATATATTTACTGCATCACAATCCAGGTCTAGTAGTGGACATTGCTTGCTGAAATTTCAGCCCTATTTAGTAAGACATAGAGCATACACATACACAAACCCAAACATATTTTTTTACAAACAAAAAAATCTAAAATTAAAATAATTACTTGGATCTTTATTAGCTCAATCATACATTTGTTTGTATTATTCTTACACCTACTTAATAAAAAATAAATGTGGTATTACTGATTGATTTTTGAATAAATGTGTGTGTGAGGCAGGATATGTTTATCAAGAAAAGATAATTGAAGATTTTCTTATAATTATGACAGCTTCAAAATCTAATCGTATTTCTTTTGGATCAGAATTTCTAGCTGACCAAGTCCAAGTGTAAAGCAAACTTTAAAGAATGGTGATGTTGTACTTGTACATTATTTATCTGGAAAATTTTAAAAATAACCTAAAATTTTAGTTTTTTAGTCATAAACTAATATTTTTTATTAGTCAAAATTATGGTAAATGAAAACAAATGATTTTATTTATAAAATATAACGATAAATGAAAATTTTGAAAATAAATGTATAAAAATCTGTATTCTCAAAATCATTCTAAAAAAAATACACACTCTAAGTTTTGAAATAAGTAGATTCTAATATTTTAATCATAAAAAAAGATATGATTATTTCTATTAGTATGTAATGTATTTATTTAACATATATTTACAAATTTAAATTGATAAAATTAAGTTATGTATATAATTTTAAAGTTTTTACATTTATTTTATAAATATATAAGCATTGAAATATAGGGGTAGTGTAATATGATGAAGTGGAAAAGAAATAAGATGAACGGAGGAGAAAAAATTACAAATTTGAAAAAAATTTAAAAAATTTTATATTGCTCGTGACTTTTTCGTGTATGCACAATGCAACAGCAAAGTGATTGCACAAAACATGCGCCTTTCCATGCATGTGACTGAGGTGCTGAGAGGTGCGTGTAGGTGCATCATGCACCACGCAAAAATAGTTCCCATGACGTTACATGATTTTGTCGAATTTAATTTATTTATTAATTCAAATAATTTTTCTTTTATAATAGGTGACATGGAGTATGAGTTACTCATTGTATGTTTTAGGAGAAGGTAAGTGAGCTCTAATGATAGTGATGAAAGATATATTAAGCACAGAAACTTGGGTCTTTCGTTTATAATGAATATGAAATATGAAGAGATTTTAAATATTGTGTGTCATGCAATTGGAGTTGATAATATGCAGTAAAAAATGTCTTTAAAACTTTATATTGATGCAATGAGATTTAAGTTGAGATCAATTAAAATTAGAAATGATAATGAAATTTAGTTATTTGTAAGGATTAATAAAAGATTGTCACGTTCTTTTACATGTAACAGTAGATATTAATGCTCCTATATGTGAAGATGATACATAGGTATTCATTAAGAACTAATCACCATGTTGTAATTACTTAATGTCAGCAAGCGTAGTAACTAAGTGAGTAGCGCAACCTTAATATATACCAACTATTACTTCTCATAAATACTATGACTGATTATCATTATTATCCTATAATGTTTAATGAAAACTCAACTTATATGTATTATAATAGTCAAATAGTTGGGGATGTCGATGGTAATGAAAATATTGTTAATGTGAAAGAAGCTAATGGATTGGATGATTTACGGGAAGGCAAACAATGTTATGTTTTTAATAATTTTCTTAATAAGGTACCTAATGTATACGAATTGCATAAAAGATGAGATAAAGTTGAAGTAAAAAAACCCTTTTTAGTTTTTGAAATTAGAGATGTATTTGTAAAAAGCTGTATGATAAGAAAAATGAACTTCATCAAACTATTATCTTGCAAGCACTTAAGGGTTTAAAGTTTACAAAAGATCATTTTAAGAAAAAATATGATGATGAAAGATGCAAATAGCGATTATGTGTAATGTTGACAGATGCGAGAAAGTATTTTAATGTATGCATAATATAGGCAGATCACATATTTTAGCTGAGCTTATTGCGTGATAGTTACTGACAAACCAAAAGTCGAATAGTTGATAAATTAATAAATAAATAAATAAATTTACATCAGTCAAGAAAATTTATAGATCGAATGAAATCTAAGCCGACATACGTGAAGAGCTTGGTGTGGAGTTAACATATTCTATTACTTGGCAAGCTAAGAAGTATGCATGCAAGTTGATAGTTAGTTCTATAAAAGATTTATTTAGATGACTTCCTGTATATTGTTATGTATTGGAACAACAAAATTCGATTATGATAATGTATTTAAAAATTAATGATAGCAAACACTTTATGCACTTTTTTTTTGTAGCATTGAGACTATGCATTAGGAATTTTTAGTCATCTATTTGGCTAATGACTACAGCTAATAAAATATTTTAAAAGGATATCTAGGTACAATATTTATAGCCATATGTAAATATAAAATAATTAAAAAAATTCATTGACATGAGAGATTGTTAATTCTAAAAATGATATTTTTTTTAGCATAGTTTGTGGTCAAATTACGAGAAATTATTAGTCATATTGAGGGTCTTGTATTTGTATCCGATCAACACGCTAGTATTGAGAAGACCATTTGGGAGGTATTTTCTAATCCCTATCATAGGGTTTGTATTTATCACTTGAAAGAAAATTTAGTCACTAAATACAAGATACTATCAAAAAAAGAAAAAACAAATGAAGATTCTTAGCTTTTTATTTTGTTGTTGTAAAGATATGTCACCTTTCTGACTTTTAAGAGTAAATTAACATATGTGAGATAAAATTAAAGATAACAAAGTACTTAGATAAGAATGTTGGTTTTTTTAAATAGGCTCAATCAATTGGAGCATTTAACAGATATGACATGATGATCATTAATATTGTAGAGAGCATTATATTAGTGAGCATTAGTATTGTAGCAAAAGTTGTATAATCACTTCCTGTGATGACCTTGGTTAATTAGATATAAGAGTTAATGCAAAATTAGTTTTTTTTAGATGGGAGGCTGTAAAAAGGTATGACTTCCTTTTTAACAACTTGGGCAAATCATAAGGTTTGAAAGTACAATGACAAGTCCAATTATATAACAGTTCACTCAGTTGATAATTCACGTTTTATTGTGAAGGATGGAAGTAGAAATAAAATATTAGACATCTTGGCGAAGTCATGCAATTGTCTGAAGTTTCACTTTCAACAACTATCTTATACCCATACTATTACATATACAGATAAACTAGATTACAATATTAAGGTCTTTGTTCGCTTTATTATATGTTTGAGTACTTATTTCGTGCATATAGCAAGTCAATAATTTGGTTGGTTATCTGTTCGATTGAATAGTTTTAAAGGAGTTGAGAGATACTGACATCTAACATTCTATAGCAAGTCAACACATAAGGAGGTATTGGAAGAAGCAAATTCTATCACAAGGGGAGGAATTGACTAAGAATATGTGCATTCGATGTAAGTAGCATGGACATATCTGCTAGACTTATCAAAACTCTATTATTTTACATAACAATTGATATTGTCTGTCACTTATTTTGTTACTATTTAATATTATTCGTCTTTGTATAACTTAAAATTAAATTTAATAAGATTTTTTATATTTAATATTATTTTAAATTTTAATAGTTAAAATTATGATGAATGTTAATTTTATTTGCTACTTTAAAATTAATTTGCAAAATAAAAAAAATTCAAATCATGCATTATATTTATTTTGAGACATGAGTCTACAATTTTATAGCCATCTTTTATCACCAAAAGAAAAAAAAAATCAGCCTCAAGTTCGAAATCTAAGAGCCAACCCAATATCAGATACTCAATAAACATATAGATAAACACTATATAATTCCCACTTTGCACCCTCTACTGAAGTACACCATTTTTTTTTACCTAATGACATTGTAGGGTGACAAATCTAAAATAATACTCCTCCTAAGATTATAAAATCTACATGACTAAAAATAGTGCAATATAAGAATGTATAAAGTAGCGACATGAGCATTAAGTAGTGGATATGTCAAGTGAATTAATTTAATTTTTTGTAAGCTATATTTATTCCCTTACCAAAGTTTGATTTGTGCCTGCCTGTACATGATTGAAAATACTACATCATTAGTGTCATCTGATGCAAATATTATCTTAGACCCAATCCACCCTTTGAAAAATTAACTCTTTATCTCGGTCTACATTAGCTCTACTTTGTCCAGCCTTAACTGTTCTTGTATATCTTCAATATTTTTTTTGTAATGTCATAATTTGATGACATGTTATGTTCAAACTATACGTAAATAATCATAGTCAATCTATAATTTAATACACTAATTGAATTATGACATTACAAAAAAAATATTAAAGATGTACAAGAAAACAAACAAAGCTCCTCAAGGTTCGTACAACAAAAGAGAATTTCAGATGTTTAGCATAGCTCATTGCTCGAATCTCTCAACCTAAAGGCCTCCTCATTTTCATATTTTTTTAATACTAAGTTATAATGTACCTTTAGAGCCTACAATAAATTTATATATTTTACAGAATTATTAACCATTAACAAAAAAATATAATATTATATGCGAATGTGGTAAAATAGGTTAAAAGTATACGGATCATTCTTCAAAATACAATCATCAATGTCTGTGAATAATAGAATCCCTATATTCTGTCAATTCAAAATGCATGGAAAACTGTCTCCACTTTGACATGTAAATACTTTACCGTAGATAGTTATTACCTCGTAAATCCAAATCTTAGATAATAATAACAACAAAATTAATCTCAATAATGATCAAGAAAATTACACACTTGAAAGCTATATGAAAATGAGTATATATAATATTTTTCTTTGTCATCAACAGGGACTTTTCTTACTTTTACCAACTTCAATAAGGCCATTGTGTTAAATGAGTTATACGTAATTTTCATGTAAATCATCAACTATATTTAGCACAAAATTTTGAATACTTTTACGCTTATCACGTGGTATCAAAACACGATAAAAAAAAATAAAATAAATCTAATTTTACAAAATCTTCATCCTTGACTTGATGTAAGTCTAATGCATTAAACCAATTATGCCCTAAATAATTTAAACTGAGTGGGTGTCAATTTATGTCTTATAAGGTCCAATGTCCATATCTTTGAGTATGACATAATTGTTGCTAGGAGTGGAAAAAAAATTAAACTAATTAAATCAAACCAAATAGATCAATTTTTAGTCGGTTTGGTTCAGAGGTCAATTTTTAGTCTATTCTATTTATTTTGAACCAATGATTTTGGTTTTCAGTTCAAAATTGAAAAACAAATACACTTAAAATAGAGTTTAAAAAAAATTTAAAATCAATACAAATTTGCATAAGATTTTGACACATTATATTTTCTGTAAAAATAAGTAACAAATCAAATTAAAATAAAATATTAAAAATAATAATAAATTAAATTTATTGACTAATTAACTAAATAAATATAAATTAATAAACTAAATAAAAACCATTGTTTAATTAATTAAATAATTATTTATTTAATAAATAAAATGAAAAAATAAGTTCTCTAAATTAAATACACTAACTAAATAAATATAAATTAATAAACTAAATTTAAAAATAAAAATATTATTTAATTATATAATTAATTAAGTAATTATTAAAAAAAACAAATTAAAGTAGCTAAGTGTCGCCTCAAGTGTTCAAGGAAGCCTCAAGTGTTCTCAAGCATTTCCTTGAACACTTGGTGTGCGACAAAACCTCCTAGAGGCCTTAAGGGCTGCTGGAACGAATCGCGGGCCGGAATTTTTAGAAGACCCACTGAAATGGGTGAAGAACCGGGCCAAGCCCCCGACTTATTAGGGTTGTTAACCTTAATTAGGAAAGGAATATTCCTGGAAATATGTAATGGCATCTAGGAATATTCTAAGAAATATTATTCCATCTTGTATATATACCGTTAGATCGTTTAGATCTCAGCCGTCAACTGTACAGGGCTGTTAGTATATAAAGGGAAGACCCTCACTTGTATAATTTATCTTATAGTTTCGTTTTTCTCTTTAACAATATAGAGAGCATTCGTGCAAACACTTGGTGTGCGTGTTTTTTTTCTCTTTGTGTGGTTTTCTCGACTGCTTAGCATGCAACGCGTCTAAGGTCGCACGGTTTACAAAAAGGTCTGTGACAGTTGGTATCAGAGCAGGTTCAAAGATGGAGAAAGACACCATACCGTCGGATTTGACTGCAGAAAGGGGTTGAAACCTTAAAGCTAAGAGGCACGACAGTGTACCTCACGACAAGTCTGTCGATCCAGGCCATGAGTTTGGGAACATGGTGAAAACGCTCAATGGCGCTGTGGGAAAGGTGACGGATCATCTTGGGTAGTTAGAGCAACAAGTAGAGAAGCTCGAGGTGGGACTCGACACTCAAAGGGACGAGCTACGCTCCCTCATCGACACATCCATCAAGAGTTACGCTGATCAGCAGTGTAACTGGATCAAGGCTTTTCAAGAGAAGGTAGACGCCACATTTGACAAAGTTCAAGCCAAAGTGGAGGAGCTGTGTAGAGGGTTTGACGCTGTCAAGAAGAACGTGGTGTTGTGCAAGCGAGCAGTAGCGAATGGGTCTGTTGCTGCTTAAGGGGCGCTAAGAGTTGAGGCTCCTAAACCGAAGGAGTTCAGTGGTAAGCAAAATGCCAAGAAGCTTGATAGTTAGTTTTGGCAGATGGAAAGATACTTCGACGTCATGGCGTGCGGGACGAAGACAAGGTAAATACCACAACCTTATATCTTTCTGACCATGCAATTCTATGGTAGCGCAGGAAAAGCGAGGAGATACGCAAGGGTACCTGCACAATCAACACCTGGGAAGAATTGCAACGGGAGCTGAAGCGCCAGTTCTATCCGAAGAATGTGGTGCACGATACTCGAAAGTGGTTAAAGGAATTGAAGCAAACCAAGTCCATCAGCGAGTATGTCAAGGAGTACTCCTTGTTAATGCTCCAGATTCTCAACATGAGCGAGGAGGACTTGCTGTTCAATTTTCTAAATGGGTTGCAAACATGGGCGTCCAATGAGTTAAAGTGGCGTGGGGTGACTAGAATATTCGACGCTCTGACTTTGACAGAAACGTTTATGAATTACTGCAAAGGTGACTCAGGAAAGTCTAAGCATTCGAGACCCAATCACAACAAAGGTGGGGGCGCCAAAGAGTTTTAGCTTCCGGAAGATGAGGAGGAGAAAAGTAAGCCGCCCAAATGGAAAAAGCAGAAGCACAACGGCCATAGAGGAATGAACCGAAGATAAGCTGCTTCCTTTGCGATGGGGATCATTGGGTCAAGGACTGTCCGAAGAAGAAGGCTATCAACGCAATAGTTACGATGCATGAGGCTTGCGAGTAGGGTCAAATGAGGTATTTGCAGTTGCTCAACACAATGAAAGCCAAGCGGTGTACCAGCGCGCCAAAGGGAAAGGCGATCATGTATGTTGAAGCCTACATCAACTACATAAAGACTCAAATGCTGATAGATATGGGTGCGACGCACAACTTTATTAGGCGTGCGGAGGCGAAGCGCTTGAGACTTTACGTGGAGAAAGAGGAGGGGTTCCTCAAATCAGTGAATGCTGCGGCCAAGCCACTGGATGGGTGGTTCGAGGGGTCAATATCCACCTGGGTAAATGGCGCGGCAAGGTAAATTTCTCTATAGCACCTCTTTGATGATTTCGATGTGGTGTTAGGTATGGAGTTCTTCAGGCAGTACGACATGGTGCAACTTTCTCGACACGACTACGTGTGCATCATGCAAGGAGGGCCTTACATGATACCGACGGTAGACAAGCCCAAAGGCAATCTCAGCCAAAAGCCAACACTAAAATCCTTTCTGCCATTTAACTAATGGGAGTTGCTGGGCGTAAATGAGAAGTACATACAGCCACAGTGAGGGGGATGGATGATAAGGCGACAAGGGATGAGAGTAAGCTACCAACGGGGGTTGCGGAGGTGCTCGAGGAGTACAAAAGGGTCGTGCCAACTGACATACCACAGGTGCAGCCATATCAAGATGATACCGAGCATAGGGAAAAGTTAGAGCTGAGGTTTACGCTTCTAATTACAGTACAAATGCCTCAACCGGAATTAGATGAGTTACGGGGGCAGCTCAAGGAGTTGGCGAGTGTGGGATTAAAAATATTATTTAATTATATAATTAATTAAGTAATTATTAAAAAACAAATTAAAGTAGCTAAGTGTCATGCCACAAGTGTTCTCAAGCATTTTTTTCGAACACTTAGTATGCGACAAAACCTCTTAGAGGCCTTAAGGGTTGTTGGAACGGATCGCGGGCCGGAGCTTTTAGAAAACCCACTAACATGGGTGAAGAACTAGGCCAAACCCGCGACTTATTAGGATTGTTAACCTTAATTAAGAAAGAAATATTCCAGAAAATATGTAATGGCATTTAGAAATATTCTAAGAAATATTATTTTATTTTGTATATATACCGTTAGATCATTTAGATCTCAGCCGTCGATTGTATAGAACTGCTAGTATATAAATGGGAGACCCTCACTTGTATAATTTATCTTATAACTTTATTTTCTCTTTAGCAATATAGAGAGCATTCGTGCAAACACTTAGTGTGTTTATTTTTCTTCTCTTTATGTGATTTTTTCAACTGCTTAGTACGCAATGCGTCTAAAATCACATAATTCACAAAAAGATCCATAAAATAAGACACTATACATAGACACAAACCACTTTGCTCCCGCACATAAGGTGTATGTACTGCACCTCTCGCCGCTTGTGCTATCATTGATAATCATTTTTCTCACACATAACTATTTTTCTCATATTTTACTTTTACGAATGTCTTGATATTTTTCTCAAATATAATACAATAATCTCACATTAAATTTTCAAAATCTATTTTTAAGTTAAAATTTTATCATGTATTAATAATTTTAGTTAACCGCCTCTCTTTGTCGTCAATCAACAAACTATTTATCGATTTACAAACCATCATTGATCAAAGTTGTCAATTTAAAATATTTATATTTAAGATTTTTGTTTGTTTGTTTGTTTTTTTAAGTGTAAGGACGGTTTTTCTTAAAGGGAAAATATAAGATGAGGGCATTTGTGTCCATTTTAAATATTTGGCTATAAAAAATTAAATCATTAATTTGTAGTTAAAAAATAAAATGAACCAAATTCTGGGTCATTTCTAAAATATTTCCTTATTTATTATGGTATTATCATATTTAGATGTAGAGAGACGCTCTTGCATTTTAGTCTTTTGACACGATAAACAAGATAAAGTTGGGTGTGGCTGTGGGTCCATTTAAAATGACAATGAGTATGCTTAAAGTTGAAGCTCAGGCTCAGGCTCAGGCTCAGGCATCCCCATTTTTTAATTAATCGGAAAGCAACCTACATACGTGTACACACACACACGCAGAGCATATTAAAATTCTTCTTCTTCTTTTCTTTGAGTAAATTGCAAGCTATTCTCCATACACGCAAAATTGTTAATAATGTTCATATTGTTGTTGTTACTGAAAGATGGACAATAATAATCATCTTCTTCTTCTTCTTCTTCTCACCAACACATACTCATTTCAAGATGAGTAGCTTGAGTTTTAGTTATGTATTTAACTTGATACTATCATCTCCCTTTTAATTTCTTTATACACCTAAAGCTAAGTAAACGATTTCCTACCATATTATTAAAAACAAAAATTATTTAAAAATAAAATAAAATGCTATAATTAAAAAATTATAATATTATCTTTTATTTAATTACGTGACACCTTTTATTTAAATCCACAATATTACTTGAATTCATCTAATTCAATCTCATAAACTTTAAAAACAAATTTTATTTAAATCTTTCTTTTTTACTTTTCATTATACTTTCTTTTGTTATAAAATAAAATTTCGCATATATTTATATTTATAGTGGTCCGTGTCCACCTAAATGTAAATATATGGTAGTTTTTGGTACTTTAGCTTCCTTTTTTTTTTTTTTTAAATCTAGATCTTACAAATTTATGATAACTTTTAGGAGTTATAGTTTTCTTCCATCTGAATCTAAGTGATCTTAGGTGGCACTAGGTGTTCTTTAATTATGTTGATGATTTGATATGGTTTCTTACTAGATTGGGGACCTTAGTCGTCTAAATTTGAAATATATTAAGTTACAAAAGTTTAATTTTTATAATAAACACGAGACAATATTATTGAAAAAGATTGATCATAGAAGTGTAAAACAAAGAAAGAGTGGTAGAGCTGCCTTCTTTAAACTCAAAATTTAAGGGTGTAAAATATGTAATGCAAAAGATATTCTTAAGCGAATGTCTCTGGTGCACAAAATTTTGCTTCTTATGTTTCAATGAAATTGTCATATCTCTTTTGATGTTTATTATTATAACATATTATTTAGTACTTTTATTTATTATACAGATGACTATTATTTAATTATTGTTAATACTAATTTTAAAATTATCAATACGTGATCTTAAAAATAATATAATAATAATTTTATAAATTATAAATAAAAATAATATTAAAATAATTTAAATTGTTAAAGTGTGTGATTTTTTAAAAATCGAAAGTTTAAAATTTTTTTATAGCATTTAATACTTTATCATATAATTATATTTTTATTTTTTATTAAAATAAATAAAAATTATTATTAAAAAAATATTGATGAAAATTTTAAAATTTATATATATTTTTTTAATAAACAAAAATTGTTAACCGACAATAATTTCGGTTAAAATTTAAAAATATTAAAATCCGTACGTCTTCTTTTTAACATCACTGGGTCCAGTTCAAAAAATAATAATAATAAAAAGAGCAGCAGAAGTAGACAAAACAGTGTCAGGACTAAGGGCAATAAAATTAGTGTGGCTGGAAGTGGAACGGCAAAAGCAACAGGTATTTTAAAGAGAAAGGGAGGCCTGCTTTATGACTACACCACTGTTGAAGATTTAAATATAACGTGACAATCATTTATTAAGACATAATTTCTACACAAAGCATAAGAAAAGAAAGATAACATATAACAAAAAATTGGTAACTTCAAATGTAAAACAAATAATAAAATGATTGATAATGATACCCATTTCAGAAATTAGAAAAAAAAATTACTAATCACACGTGGTGACCCATGTAAATAAAATAAAATAAAAATTTAATGAAATTTTACATAAATCTTTTTTTTTATATATTAATTTAATATAACTACTAACTTGTATGAAGACTGAAGAGAATTCACGTTCTATATAAAAACAAAAGAAATGAAAAGACACGAATAAATAAAGGTGTAGAAATAAGATATTTCAGAGACATCACGTGAGAGAGAGAGAGAGAGAGAGAGAGAGAACCCTGCAGCTACAGCCAACACTACAGGGTACAGCTGCCTCAAATTATGCAGCTCCGTGACGCTGAATGCTTTTCAAATTTTGAACCAATTTCATTCCCTCTTCAAATGGTACTTATGCCCCTTATTTATTTATCAACAACTATAGTAATTTTGTTACTTGGTTTTGTTTTCTTGCATACCCTGATGAGTTTTAAAGATTTGAAAACAACATCCAAGCAAGCAAGGTCAATTACCATGCTTCTGAATCTGATACCGCCTCTGCATTTTTAGTTACAAACACACTCTTTGAAAATGTGGATTTATTTAAAGTCATTTTGGGTAGGTGATTAATATTAAAATGTGGGTCTGATGAGTATCTAACAAGATTTGATGAGATCCAAAATATTAAAAAAAAAATACAAAAATTCAAATATGTGACCTTATTTCTGCTACTATGTTTACTAACTTGACTGAAAAGCTTAGAATATTATATAAAGATGCGATATTAGAATTAATTAACAAGTCCTAATAATACTAATAGATATTATTAGTTAACGTAACATGCAAATGCAATATTAGAGACAGCCGGGAAACAACAAGTAGAAAGTTGAATCTTTAAACTGTGGAAAGTCAATTAAAAAAGGGTAAAAAATAAAATAAAATAAAGGTAGAGTAAGGACCAAACACAGTATTGTGATAAAGAAAGTTGGGAGCGCCTTTGGGCTTAAGCCACCTTCTATCAGCAGAAGAAAAGAATTCAAGCTCTGGCCTTGAACTTCTAACATAAACAGTAACAGCAGAATCATCGTCATTGTAGCAGCACATATTCGCCTCTTCAAGAAGAACAAGAGGCAGCATTTTTACAGAATTTGCAGAGTCAAGCTCTGATCTAAGGGAAGAGGTTAGCATTGAGAACAAGAAAATGATAGCTACTGGCAAGCTGGAAGATGGAAAATGGAGGTGGGTTTTCTTGTTGATTTTCTCTCTTTGAGTAGGTCTTCATATTTTAGAGTTCACATTGTCATATGGGTTTTCTTTTTTTATGAAAAAATTACAGTGAAAAAAAGGATGATTTGAGGACAATAGAGTGTTTAAGAGGAAGATTGCTTGCTGAGAGACAAGCTTCAAAGGTTGCAAATGAAGATGCAGAAACAATGGGCAACAAGGTATATTTATGTTCTGATTTATAGTTTCTCATTTTCGTTCTAATACTGTGACAATGCATCATTAACCAGAAAATGAAATTTTTTATCTTTGTTTGATTCAATGTCTCTTATCTTCAAAAACTATTTCATGGAACAGCTGATAGAGCTGGAGAACCAACTTAAGGAAGAGACCAAATTGAGGAATAAGGCTGAAAGGAAGCTTGGATTTTTGAAGAAGAAGCTTGAGTCCTTGAACATATCACTTCCTTTGGATGAATCAGAGCAATCCAGTTCATCGGACATCTGTGCTCATTCTTGTAAATCATCTACAAGCACTTCAGGCCTCAAAGACACAGAAGAATCTGATCAATCCAAACCACAGATCACAACCCCAAAAGCCTCAGAAAATCTGGACAACAACTTATCGGAAACCATTTCTTCTAATCAAAGCCATGAAAGTTCTTCCACTCCAGAGAACTCAAGTTCTTCAGATACTGCTAATTCTAACATCAAAGATCCTGCACATGAAATATCAAGCCAGAATTCAAGCCCAGATTCTGAAGATTCAAAGACTGATGATCATAGGTACCCACATTCTATCATTATGTCCTCGAAATGCAGAGTTGAAACATATTTCAGTTAATTCTTACTGTCGTATGTTAATTAACCATTAATTTTTGGTAATTTGTTATAGCCCCACAAGCAAAAAAGCTGCAATGGGAGCTGAGAGTGAGAGTCATGATAAGGAAGATTATGTGGACAACACATTGGCACTAGTTCCTGTGACATTCCCAGTTGTGAAATCTCAAACCAACGAAGTGAAGACAAGCAGTGGAAGTGTTCGAGAAGCACTCGATGCTCTAAGGCTTGCCCGAGAAATGATTCAGGGCTCAATGGCGAGACGACATATGATTAGAGTTGGCCATTCTTGAATTCATGCATGTTAATAGTAATGATTGCATTTTCTTTTAGATAATACAAGCAAAATGTGACACCTCGGTATAATCTATAGTCTTCTATGTTCGTTTTGCATTTGAGCAATATTGCCATAAAAATGATGATAGCGTACTGTTGGTTGAATTAATATTGCATTAATCAGCACCGTTGGATGGGCTAATAAAGTTCTAATGATTGAGCACATCACAGAGATCATGTGAAGTTGGGTATGTCATATGTGTTGTCCATTTGATGCTTTAATATGGGTCCCAAATTCTGGCAACCTTCTTTTTTTATAGTTGGAAGTTCTTGGGGATGATTAGAACTGGGCATAGGCATAGGTCATTTCATTATCTTAAATTTAACTCTATGCTTGTTTATACTTGAGAGTCTGTGCTTGACACCTCGAATTGAGAATAAATTATGAGATTTTGGTTTTGGTTAAAGCCTCGGAAGTCGAAGTTGGCTTATTGGGCAGTTACAATGCATACTGCCATATAGTCCATGCTTGGATTTGCATGGAGTCCCAGTCCTCCGTCACATGCTTGGATTTGCTCGGATATATATAACACTCCGGTGTCCGGTCTGACTCTGACTCTGACTCTGAGGCAGACAAATGTTGGCCGGCAATTTTTTTTGGGGATATTAACTGTGTTATCTTGTGAGGTTAGCATAAATTACATTTTAACAGGTATTTTTATTATAATTATATTATTATTTTCTTATTTAATTAAAAAGACGTAAATGTCTTCATATTTATAAAAATATTTTAATATTTATAGGATAAAATCATAAAAATATTTTCATTTTTTTCGATTGAATAAAAGGATAACTGTAATTAAAACTAAAGCTAACAATAAAGTATAATTTGTGCCAATCTTAGGGGGTGACAGTGTTAATACCCCCAATTTTTCCTCAGGTAATAACATATTACTATCCTGCCCTGTGATTTAAGAAAATCATTGTTTGAGAGGAATTTGAAAAAAAAAATAATATTGTCCTCCCATTAAATAAATATATTTTTAAAGGCACCAGTTCCAATAAACATTAGTTGAGATCGTATATTTGAATAATAATAATGAGGACTCCTAAAAAAGAATGAAAGGAAAATTGCCTCCCGTCCTCCTGAAGTCAAGGAAAAAAAAAAAGAAATGCATAATGAAGAGAAAATTGCTAGTTAACAAGCCGTAGGTTCAATATTTTTATAAATGAAATGAAATTAATTCTTTTTATGTATGTGATTATTTATTTTATTTTTTTGTAATTTAATAATATCTTAGTTATATACACTGTATATGATTAGGTGTATTGCATATGATTATTCACAATTATGATAGATTAAGAAATTATATTTGAATATTTGTAATATATTAATCTTTGTAATGTAAAGTAGGAGCGGGTACATTGGACCCAAACTTTCTAAAAATTGAACTGGTTCAACTCAATTCATATGTTGATTCATTGTTAGTTTGTTTTATTTAAATCGATTAATTCAGTTTTATTTCGATTCGATTCGATTTAATCAATTAGTTGGTTCAAAGTCAATTTTGGACCGAATTGAACTGAATGCAATTTTGCCCATGCCTAACTTGTTTTATCTAATAACATAAATCTAATCTAGTTTAAATTGATTTAGTTATTTAATTTAAAATAATTTGTTTTCTTTTTTAAATAAGTTCGTATCTGTTGTATTTGATTTCTCAAGTCTTATTAGGTCTCTTTCCCTTTTAGTTTAAGTTATATTAGATTTCTTTTTCTTTTAAGTTTATCTATTTCTCTTTTAACTTATTAAAAATTATATAAATTTAAACATTCATTAATGAGAACGTGCGCAATATTTTTTTCTCTCTCTAAATCTATACATGATATCAAAATCACTCTAAAATTAATTTTTTTTTGTCACCACCCTTAGTAACTCTTTTTTTTAGCTTATTATAGATTTTATAAATTTAAGCATTCATTAATGAAAACGTGCACAATATTTTCTCTTCTCTCAAAATTTATATATGGTATCAGAATCACTCTTTAAGTTAATTGTTTTTTGTACCACCCTACGCAACTCCTCTTTTGCCTTAAAAGAAGGAAGGGTGGCCTACTTAATTTCGAAACCAAAGATTCTACCAACTTTCAAATTCTTTCTCTCTTTTTTTTTTTTCAAAGTTCTTTTTGTGTGCTTGTGTCTTTCTCCCTATTTTGTAATTTGTTTTTGTTTTTCTCCTTTACTATTATGTGTTACAAATTTTTTTCTTTAATTTCTTTTTATTTTTATGATGAATAATTTTCAAAGATTTTTTTTTATAATTCTACCATTTTTTTAATTTTTTTTAAGAACAAGCAAACTCTACTACGAATTACCAAAAATCCTCCCCTTTTTCTACTTATCAAGACTTGCTTTATCAAATTTAGACAAGACAACAATATTTATTTCCTTTGTTAATTAGTTTAAATTCAAATCAACATATATTTAAGACAAGGGCATTGTACATCCTCTTTTCATCCTTTATTTTGTAACTATTTTTTTAACCCATCAAACTTATTGGCAAGTAGCTGTCTTTCCATTAAATTTGTTTCAATCATTTAAAACCTCATTCCCTCTATATTCTTCATTATCTCCCCTTCATGCTTCATTTTTGAATCCTCTCCCATCTTTCTATTTATTCTCATCTATCATTCAAATTTGTTTTAATCTTTTTCACCGAAAGTTTTTGGCAAATTTATCTTTCACTTTATAGCTATGCTTATAAACAAGACTTCAACCAAGCATGCAAGAAAATCACTAATAATACGAAGTTCTTGCCTTTAACTCCAGCAGAACTCAAGGATAAACTTATCTTTAGACTTTCTGTTTCTCCATGCCGTGATACTCTTTTCTCTATGCCACGCCACAATGCTATAACACAAAATTGCTTCTGCGCACTCAATTTCTCCTCTTGAAGAATAATATTAGACCTTTCCCTTGAACTCTATCTTGCGGAGGCATTATAACAAAAGTCTTATTTAGTTTAAACTGAAGTAGTTATTTAGTTTAAATTGATTTCGTTTTAGATAAGTTTGTATCTTGGTTATTTTTTACTTCTCAAGTCCTATTAGGTATCTTTCCATTTTAGTTTAAGTTTTATTAGGCTTCTTTCTCTTTTAGGTTTATCTTCTATCTTTTTGGCTTATTGTAAACTTTATAAATTCAAGCATTCGTCAATGAGAACATATATAATATTTTCTCTTCTCTTTATATCTTTACATTATCTATTAACATTTGTTAAAATTTGCTATTTCAAAGTTGTATTTGAGTAGCATTTGAGTTTTTTAATACATAGACTTCTATTCCAACTAGAAATAGATTTTTAAGGACCTTTTAAAGCCTATATAAACTTTTGTAACCATTTAAAATAATTAAGCATCAGAGATGTAAACATAAGAGAGAATAGAGAGCTTAGGCAGCATTATAGGGCTGAGTATGCTAAAGAGGGTGCCATAGGAGTGCTTGAGTGGTAAGTGTGTAAGAGAGCATTAATAGATCCTTTGAGGAAAGCTATAGTTATTCGTTGTATTCCTTATAAATATCTTATTGTAAGATCTAAGTGATCTAAGAGATACTAGTGATTTGAGAGATCTAGGAGATCTTAAAGTTCTTTATGAACTATAGTTCTTTGTGTACAGTTAATAAAAGAAGCTAGATTATTGATCTACATAGACGTAAGCATTTATGTCTAAACCAAGTATATCTTATGTTCTTTGTGATTTGTGCTTATGTGTCATTCTACTTTGTATTAATATTTTATTTTAATATTTATACAAGAAATATTTCATTAAATCGCTATTAACATTTATTAAATGGCAAGATACTTGTAACATTGCAGATATTGTATGATCTGAAGGAGTTCAAATCTAATCTAAATGAGTTTTTATCAGAGTTAAGAGTTAGTAATACTGAGAATTATAAAGTTAAGAGTTAGCACTATTAAGAGTTAGTAGGTTATAAAAGTCAATAAAATCTAAAGAGTTTGAGCTTTGTCTAAAACAAGACAAAGACCTAAGAATATATTAGTGATGACATAGTTGCAAAGAATTGTAAATGGTGCTAGAAAATGTCATTATGCAGTCTATTCTCAAACACTAAATTTCAGATCTATTTTATTAATGCGGGTTTATCGGTGAAACTCTTTTATATAGATTAATTTATGTCTTATCCAGTTGGTCTAGATGGTTAGTTTTAGCAGATCACGAGGCATACTGGTATTCAGTAAGGACTGGATACTGAACAGACTCACAAGGACCTCCAATACACATCCTGTGAAGCCGTTAATGGCAGGTTCTCTTGAGTTGAGTAGTATTCGTGGTCCTTTAACTCGAGTACCATGGTAAATTTGTGAATGATCCACTATATTTTGGTTCCACGGATGTTAAAGACCTTTTATGGTCTAACTGTTGCTTGTCGTTGGGTATGATCCAATGCTCGTGGCGTTTGGTGTGTATAGATATAGGATCTATCAGCTTACATGGGTGAGTTATATATTCAGATGCTCTAAGATTATATCTAAAAAAGGCTTATGGCCATAAGCAATAAACCCGAAAAAAGAGTTTTTCACAGGGTTAAATAATATCACAAAAGTGTTGTGTATATTATTTATCAAGATACGAATTTGGAGATAAGTTTACGGATAAGTAAATAGAAATTTGATGCTGGTGATCTATATTTTTGCTCTTCTAGAATATAAATGGTAGAGGGATTATACTTATACTTTGTGACCTCAACTTGTATGATCTAATATGCTAATTTGTAATCTTTGTAATGTATTCGTAGAGCATTATTCACAAACTCATGAAAGAGTTTTATTTGACAAATCTGGTATAGACCTAAGAAGCCCACAATATGAAGTATACTCGTTGTGCACTGGGGCAGCTTGCTTGATTGAATAGTTCAATCTAATAAATTCTAGCAAACCGATTATTTGTTTCAGGATCCCTCGAGATATATATTTGTCAAGATTTAAGTGTTAAGTATATCAATTAGTTAATAATAGTTGTTGATCAATAAAATGATGACAAGTGGCACATTATAATCTATTCATTATTTGACTTTAAAATTACCATAATACCCTTACTTGTATGACAAATAATGTCTAATAAAATAAACAAAAGTAATTTTGTTTTATTTTAATATTTCAAGTCAACAAATGATAAAATGACTGGTTTATGTTTATTTTGAAGAAATAATTAAAGTAATGCACATGTTTTAATTTGTTGAATTATGAGTAAATAAATAAAAACATAATGGAATGGCTAAAGAAGTGTTTGCCATGCTTGGTTGGCCTATGCATTAACTTGAAAAAATGGAGAGAAATTGACAATTATATAATGCCATGACATATTTTCATTTTGTGGTTGAATAGGGTACGTCAAAAGAAAAAGAGTATTGAGAGCAAAAATTGTTTTTGTTTATTTTTCAAAGAGTTGAACTGTTCATCATCTCTTATTTCTTCCATTAAGGCTGGCCACCACTAAAAGCATGAGATGACTTGTTATTTTGTTCAAGAGTTCAACAAAATAAAAAAATTTCATTGCTTGGAAAAATAAATAGTTTAAAGAGTTAACTAGTGGTCAAGTGTTAACTAAAGTGTTTAAGTGTTCAACACACTGCTAGGATCAAATCTTCATTCTAGATACTTAAACCCACTATTATTGAATACTAGAATTGCCAATAAGTGTAGTTCTTGGCAGACTTCACTATTGTTCTAAAGGCTTATAAGGTGAACTCTCAAATTTTTATTACAGTAATTAGACTTAAATTTATATGTTTATTGCACTAAAGAATTAAATTTCTTACTTCCTCTATGCTTAATTTATGTATAAGATGCATAAGTTTTGTTGTAATGAACACATAATACATATATACACCTTAGTAAAATAGCACACTTTTAGTGTCTTGTGATGATTTGTTCTTTATCATTATTATTGTGTATGATTTTTTATATTTTGGTTATTTGTAGATAAAATCATTTGCAAAACACTTAAGGTATTAGAATGCTAAATATTAATTTAGAAGATTTTAGGATATGTATCCCTCAACAAAATTCAATTCAAAGGTAGGAATTTTATCTTATCTGTTAACATGTTTAAAAATAAACTTAGAAATGAAAACATAAAGACTCCTACTGGTAACTAAATATCTTAACATTGTTAGTTCTAATGCCGAAATGGAATGTGCTATGTGTCTTTATATAATTAGTAAATAATAATTATTAACTAATTGTTATATTTACCACTTAAATATAGACACGCACGTATTTCTGTGATAGTGCTGAATATTACTGGATTAAACAATTTAATCCGGCACGCTATCCTAGTGCACAACAGGTACACTCCATATCGTAAGACTCTCTAGGTCCTACGCCTGATTCGTCAAATAGCACTATTCCATGAGTCCGTGAGCAATGTCCCACGCACACGTCACAGATATTACAAATCAATGCGTTGAACCATACAAGCTGAGGTTACAACGCATACCTATAGTCCTTCCGTCATGATATCCTAGATGTGTGGGGATATAGATTATCACCGTCAAATTCCCTAGTGCTCATCCATGTCTTATCTCCAGACTCATATTTCACTGAACAATATGTGCAAACTCTTTTTTCATATTGTTCTACCCTGACAGAACTATTTCCCGGGATTAATGCTTGTGACCTAAAACTTTTCGTGATACAGTCTCGAAGCATCTGGATATCAAACTCCCTATACGAGTTGACGGATCCCATATCTGTACACACCGAACTCCATAAGCATCGGACTATACCCAGCGGTCACACCTTGTAAGGTCTGTGACATGTGTGGAACCAAAGTATGGTAGATCACTTACAAGCCCACCATGACATTCAGGTTAAAGGACTATGTATACTACTCAACTCGAGAGGACCCTCCGTTGACGGCTTACATAGGGTGTCTATCGGAGACTCTCGTGAGTTTGTCCTATATCTAGTCCTAACTGGATACCCATATGTCAATACGAGCTCCAAGCCCACAGTCTGCTAGAAACGACCATTTATACCCTATAGGTACAACATATGCTGATCTATGTATAAAAGTATCTACCGACAGACTCGCATTGACATAAATAGACCAAAGACATTTATTCAATAACATACTTGCGCAACTAGCATTTCCTAGCTCCCGATTACAACTCTTGTAACTATACAGTTAGTAGTATATTTCTAGGTCGATGTCTCATTACAGATAAGGCTCCAACTCTTGGATCTGCTGAGTATTATAACTAGCTAACACTTAGTTATACTAACATTTAGCATTTATATCTCTAAGCGTGGCTAACTATGAGCTTTTATCTAAACTCCTTTAGATCTAATCTAAACTCCTTCAGAACTATAATATCTGTAACGTTACATTGTATAGTACTATATAAATTGGTATTAGCGATTTAATAGGAATGTACACTTGTATAAATACACAAATATATATACATTCAGGGATGATACATAAGCACCAACCTTAACAGATAGTGGATAATTAGGATGAATTCAATAAATATCTGTATGGTAATGTATCATAAGAGGCCACTCATAAATCTATTTGGAGTCGGGTATTGAATACTAAGGCGGAGAGATTTAATAGTTTGAAGGTGAAAAATTCGAAACATAAAGAGGAAAAATATAATTTGCAAGGTTTTCCTTATATTTTTCAGGTACATAATAATTTTTGAAGTTTTTATCATGTCTCATATTACATGTTTATTTATATATTGTTAAATTTTTGGTATGACAATTTATTTTATAAATATGGATTATTAAGGCAATCCCCTTGGCTAAGAGACTATATATGCAATAAACTCTATTAATGGTCTCTCGTATGCTGAAGTGGATATGCATTAGGGTCATAACACATAAAAATATATAGAAACATCTTTTTAATTAAATAATAGTAAGTATATAAATATAATATAATATCAACAACAAAAAATATGTGAGTCGCTTATTAAATTTTGTATTTTTTTTTAAGAATTTGGATGTGATTTGACGATTGGTCCTCGAAGAGTATTTTATCTGGGCGTTGATGCAATTCAAGGGGCCCCTTAATAATTATGATGAACGCCTTGATCTAAAAGATAAGAATGGGGTGCAGAGGAGCAGGAGGATACATATGTTATCCATGAAGTCAAACCTCAGAGACATACATATGGAGATGAAGTACATTATTTGGTTTAATTTATCTAGATGTATTTACATTCATTAAGTATTTTGTATGTTTGAGGTATATTTCTTAATTAGGTCCAATTTGAACAACACACGATATCACCCACATATCTAAATGACCCTACAATATTTTTTTGTGATCGTAATGAAGAGGTTTATTCTGTTGGAGAATAGGTACAATATAATTATATATGCATATGTCAACTAAACTTATAAATAGAGATCACCATAATTTACATATTCTTAAAATATTTTAGGTGCAATTCTAACAATGCACAGCCTCGCTGACATGTTCTAATAATTATTATCGGTAACGAATTGATGCATTATATGGTAAGATTAGAGAGTTGAGGAAGGAAGTACGAGAGGGATTTGCCAACTTACGAGAACAGCAATGAAAGGATAAAGAATGGATGATAAAAAAGGTGTAAGAGGCATAACTTTTCTATCGATACTAATAGCAAAAGGATAATGAATAGATGATGTAGAAAATTAGAATGTTGAGATAATTGCTGGAAAATTCTCCTTTATGTATGAGCGCATATGATAATCAGGTAAATTGTCTAAGAATTTTCTATTTTTAATTTTATAATTACTTTGATTTTGTTATAATTGATATGTGTTGGACAGGTGTCCTCAAGAGATTAACAACCAGACATATAAGTTCCTAATTACCAAATAGAGACCAATATTCAGCTAAAGGTTGAGCAGGCCGGTTAGTAAATTGGCAATGTTCACGTGATACCTAGTGGGAATATAGGAGCGAGCATACATAAACGATAATATAGACTAGTGCTGGCGAAGTATATCCCCTATACGAATCCTCTTCGCAAGAAATCAAAGAGGGCGAGGCCTGAGGGCTAGCAGGTTTGTGATCCTATCTGCCTAGTTGACCCGACACTTAGTACGAGATTCATGCAGTGGATTGATAAGGGTACCGAACAAGTTGATTTGCCTAGTACTAATGCATTCATTTCATCGTTTCAGGCAATTTGACCGCACTGGTTGGAAGAAGTTGTAAGTATTTTCAGTTGATTATCATTAATCATTCTTTGAAAAGTTGAACCATATATCATACAAAATTATATTTTGATGTGACAGCACATCAATGAGTATCTGAGATTGATTCACCTCCGCTAGTACAAATATTTACAATAGTTACCTCAACGGTGTACTACTATAGACTCGTATTTTTTTGTAAGTTTTTTTAATTGCTTGCACCATATACGATATTGTTACACAATTCTTGGAATATTAATGAATTTTGTTGTCTTTAAGAGTCTTTTTTTGCATATACACATAACACTCATTGAACCTGTTATCGATTAATTGGGATCGTGAACTACTACAATATATCACTAGGGATAAAGAACACTTTTATGGTTCTAAGCCTTAGGTTAATGTCGATAAGGTATGTATGTTGTTAAACATTCATACGTTTATGTCAAGGGTATGCAAATATTAATGTAGATATATTTACCTATTTAATTAGGTGCATATTTCTGTCAATTACCGTAATGAGCATTAGGTTATAGTGGAGTTGATTTTCTACGGCGACAGGTTACCATATACGACTTTAGCATTAAAGGACACACTGACGGACAGATTGAGGATAATATTGCATGCTTGTCTAAGTTGATGTCGTTACATCTATCTAAGACCTAGTTCATGTCGATGCGGAGTGATGTGGCTTAAGATTTCTCTCCCTATAATGTGGTACGACTGAAGGATGGAGTCTTTCAACAAATGGTTAATAGTGGTGATTGTGAGGTGTACACTTGTAAGTTTATATAATTTCTTATGTTAAGGCGTTGTATTGACTTTAGGCCAGAGACTGGACCATTCTTTAGGGAGAAATGGCTATTGAGTTGTGGTGTAATAAGATGCAATAGTGTCCAAACTGTTTGTGATTTTCATGTTCATGACATTTATGATGTGTAATATATTGTGTACTTTGGTAATAGTTTTTGTTATATTGTCATATTTATAAAGTTGTAGGTTTGGAAAATGTTCAAAACATAGAGAAAATGCTGCCGAATTTTTATAACAAACATTAAACTCAAATAAAAAGATAACATAATAAGAAACATGCAAACTAAAATGATACATCAGCTTTCATTACAAGATTCTAATAACGTACTACATATCATAGTAGATAAAAATAATACGAAACAAGCAAACCACCTAATAATACATCAACTTCAATCAACAATAATAGTAGGATTTCTACATGTTTGTCGGTGGTGTCCGTGTTACTTGCACCTACAGCACGCATTCTTCGAAGGCTCCTCCTCTTGGGATTGTATCTGTGTTGCTTGCATCTACTGTTATGTGCAACTGAGGGTTTGTCTCTGATAATTTCTTACCTCGTTTGGAATAATCCAATTCAATGTATTATCAACAGAATTTATGGATTCACCATATACTGTCAACAAGATCTCAACCATGTAATATCGCAAACAAGGATTAAGATATTGTAACCTGTCATGTCTACAAATGGCCATTGTATGGACACATGATAGTTAGCAAAACTCGAATTTCTTACAATTACATTTATGCGTTGCCACGTTTGACTATCCCGTTTCTAGTGCCATCATTCACAACAAATTTCGAGTTATTGACTGTCATTCTCATATGCTGATACTTATGCTTTCACACTTTATTGTGAGCCCATATCGTCAACTCAGTGGTCATTATTTTGTAACCTCTCTCCTATAAAATTCTGAGTTAATTATCACATTTATTCAACTAAAGCAGTTATAGACATGAAATAGGCAAATTTTATCACTACATTGATACTCTGTAATATTGGTGGTCATAATATCATACCTTATAAATGCACACTCTGAACTAGCCCATCTGACGCAACCAATCTCCTCTTTCAAATACTATGTTGCCTCAGGTTTCATGCCTCTCATATTATTTAATTAGATTTAAAAATCACACAATCAATATGCTTTTAAGCGAGAAAGTATGTGTCTATGAATCCATCTATTTTCTTTTTTCCAGTAAAAAACTTGAATTTTGTGATTAAATTACCCTTTAAGTGAAAGATACACACCCCATGGTGTGAATTTAGAAATACTTTTTTGATGGCTTTCTCAATGCTTACATGTCAATCTAATACAAATACTAGTGTAATGCCATCACCAATCATACCCCGTAGTTTCTCCATAAACCACTTCTACGATGAATCATTCTCAGAATCAATAATGCCTCATACAACTGGATAAAGCTGATTATTTCCATCCTTACAAATAGCTACAAACATACAACCAAGATAAGGGCCTTTCAAGAATGTACCATCGACAGCAATTACCAGTCTGATGGATGTTTAGAAACTTCGAATACAAGCACCAAATGCCATAAAAAAAATTATAAGAAGTGTCCACTGTCATCAGCCTTAAATGAGTGACAATAGTAGAATTCTCGTTTTTCACCATATAACAATAAGATAGAAGTAGTCTGAATGAGTCATCAACAGAACCCATTATCATCACCTTCGCTTTCTCTTTAGATCAATAACCCGTCATATATGTTAAATCCATATCATACTCCTCTCGTACATCGACCATAATATCCTTTAGTCTATATAGTCTATTAACATCTGCAAATTTATTCTTGATCATATGAATAATTATTCAACTCTTTGCTTGACGATGACCGTCATACAATCGATCCAGTTGATATATGTGCTCCTTGTCAATTTTTGCACAATGAAATATTTTCGAGCATCCGTGAACACAGTACGAACTCGTCACTTACACATTTTATCATCACATTTTGCCTCAAACTGATCTTTCGTAGACATGAACACCTTGAAGCTCCAATTACCCTTCACTGCATGTATACTAAGAGCATCATATATTACTTTCTTATTAAAAACACAACTTCCCTCCCCCACTTCTTGAACATTATGCCTTATCTACAGAACTCAAGTCAAAAGCTGGTATTGGAAGGATAAACTGAAATGTGTTTTGTAGGTGAACAACATTATCATGTTTAATTATTAGTGACGAACATAAATTACTAAGTTCTTCATTCTGATATTCTGACATGTCTCATTCACCTCATTCTTCTATATCTTGTAAACCATTTCTATGATCATCTTCGTCATTATCACTATTAACACCATCATAAGCATACTCAACCCAATCTATAATGAGCATGAGGTGGGTCATCGTTGTATTTAGGTGGAGAAATATTATAGTCGCATGATGTGTTGGATGAGATTTCCACAGATGGTAATATCGGAGCTATGCTACTAATATGGTTACTACCATTTATGGACATGAAGTGGTTATGTGGTTATTGTTGCCTCTCCACAGGAACTTACAACATCTTATTATAATTAATTGGTCTAAGATCCACATTAACACATAATGGTATAAAACCTCTTTTATTAACTCTAAATAGAAACTGCACTTCTTGATCACTCTAGATTATAGTGACGTGTTGGTAGCACTCATTCCCCTTGTAGGCATCAATATTTTCATAATGACATTATAATGCTCAGAATTTAATCCATTTCTATGACTCATTAAATTCTTAAATTGATCATAAGTCACGTCACTAGGAACCGTCATAGCAACACTTTGATACCCAACATATCTCTCTTCCTCATTACTGAAATTCTCATATCTTCCCACAAAACATACCAAAAGTAGCTCAATCCTATAGTACTTATATTAAAAAAATGAAAATAATTAGTAATTTAGTATAAAATTTTAAATTCTGTTATATGGTGCGATAGGTTTCTGTCCCACCATATAAGTCTATCGCGCCACTATTATAGAGTGGTAGGTAGTGGCGCGATAGGATCCTATCGCGCCATGCAAAGTGGCACGATAGAATTCTGTCGCACCAGTTCAATCTGCGCGATAGGATCCGATCGCACCAGTTCAATCTGCGGGATAGGATCCGATCGCACCAGTTCAATCTGCGCGATAGGATTTGTAATTTTTTAAAAAAATTTCATCTCCCCACTATCAATCAGCAAGTCTCATTACACCCAAGTTTGTTTCTAACAAGTCAATATATATTTTTAACAAATCTATTTTTAATTTAAACTACAAGGCATTCTCACATTTTATTACAATATAAATAATTATTTAAATCATAAATTCATCTTATCTTTTTGTTTAATAAGTTAAGATTTTGGTGAGTATTTTGATATGATGATGAGATTCACTTTTTTTTTTAACATATTTTGGCTACAAACAAGTAAATAAGTGTTTTTTTTTTTTTGTCGAGTAAGTAATACATATGTAGAGGATACTTTCCTCCAAAATCATAAAATTTGGCTCAAAAAGTTATAAAATTATAACGGAGGAAAAAAAAAGATAACTCTCCTCAAAAATAGCTATTTGCAAAAAAAAATTCAATTGAAAAACTAATTAATAATTTTGTTAAGAAAATCACCCGTTACCAAAAAAAAAGAAAAGGCGTTTTCTTCCAATCAATTTTATGATTGAATGGTTGGTCCACTTTCCTAATTGGGAGTCCCAATTCAAGTCAGATTATGGACACATCAGACAAGAATAGCACAGTCAGAGTCAGATTAGTGGGCTGGGACTGCAGAAGTTATCCTAATTCCTTTATACGGGCTGAACCCATTAATATTTCTACTATAAATAGCTCGCTTAATTAAATTTTAATTATACTTTCTTGCATTTTTTGAGCGTGATTGGATTGCTTAAGATTCCATACATCCTCCCAAATTCATAGTCTAAAGCTGGGTTCTTCGTTCAACTCTTAAAAGTCGAAAACGCACAAGAAAAATTAGCATAGCCATAGACTGCCTTTATCATTTCACGGTGAGAAATTGGGTTCATTTGGAGAGCCGAAGATTGGTTTTTGGCACCAGAAAAGATAAAAGTGCCCGGTCAATAAAGTTATCAATCCTACTTTTCTCAAAAGATGTAACTTACAATGTGACCCCGTTTTGTTTGTTTCTTATGGACCCCAAATGAGAAAAATTCCAAAAAAGGAAAAGAAAATGTGAACCCAGCTGTGAAAACTTCCTTGAGACTTGGAGATCGATTTGAAAGGCCACGGCCATCCCCTGGAACTGAATATCTCAGTTGGTAAGTGCAGGAATTGATCAAATCCCTGGAACCATCACTTGAATTAACACATGATCCAATGCATTAATGGTCTGCAGTGTCTGTAGGCAAAAAAAACTGGTTTTTTGGGATTGTGGATGGTCCTGGAGACAAGCCCAGTTGATTAAATTACAGAACAAATTGGTGGTCATACCAGCATGTTTTTACGTTATAGTGCATGTACCAAAAATACTTGGTTACTTTGTAGCAACACACAGGGCCCAGTTGCCACCCAATTGCGAAGTTAAAACTATAACTTTCAGGCCAAGAAATGGAACAGAAATCTGGAGCAGCAGTTTCGTTGTGAATCTGATGAACTATTGTTTAAATAATAGAAGTAAAATTGGTCCATTCACAAGATGTTCTAGCAACTTTTAATTTAGAGGATAGAAAGTGGTAAAATCTAGAAACGATGTTCGAGTAATCAGACATATATAATGAACTGAAGTTGTTAAACAAAAAGAGTACAATATTAGTAAATCAAATGGAGGAAGGAGTCAAGCAGAAATAACAACAAAAAAAATGGAAAAGATAAATGGTGTGTCTTAAACTCCTAAATCCATGCAAAACTAGATATATCTTTTTCAGAATAAAGAAAGAAGCTCTTATAAAGGAAGTATTAGATGAGCAAAAACTGCCTAAAATGGTGGGCTATTGTTAATGAAACCACCAAAACACTAAATCTCAGCCATGGAATTAAAAAGTAACCATTCAAGGAACCCACCTGGCCACAAAAGAATAAAAACAAGAAAAACAATAACGTGAAAAACAACAATGTCAGAGTTTGTAATTTAAATCTCTTTATTTCCCATATTGGATCTCATCTTACAACAAACTGAAGATCTTCTGCCAAAAAACTCCAAATTTTCTTCTTATCCGGTGCTCCCTTTGATCTCTCTGATCTCAGACCAAGCTCTGTCTTATATCAAATCTTTATGTTCTTTTACAGCTAAGTCTGTTCCTTGTAAGATGACACAGAGTGAAGGACCAAACACATTTAACCCAGATTCAAGGTACACAGCACCAGCACGCATTCAAATTCTCTGAACTCAAATAAAAACTATTGCTTTCTTGTCTCTGATACACTTTTCAGTTGATTTAGCCCATACTCTTTTGGTCTTTATCTGAGAATTGTACATATTAATGGTGTCTGGTTTTAGAGGCTATATAGTTTCAAGAATTGTTGTTGTGGTCTTGAAGCATGAGCATAGGCTGGAGCTAAGATTGAGTTTGGTTCTTGTTTCTTATTTGATTTTCATGAATTTATTATATGCTGGTTCATTTGGATAATACATTTGTCAAATACAATATATGATTGTGTGATGTCAAGCGATTACCTGAAAATGGTAAAACCTTGTTGGAAACCATCTTTCGAGGATGAAGCTAGCGGGCGCATTGATGGGTTGTTGTGGTATAAGGATTTGGGGCAACATGTTTATGGTGAATTCTCAATGGCTGTGATGCAAGCCAATAATATATTGGAGGATGAATGCCAACTGGAATCAGGGCAGTTGAGTTCGAATTCTGGTCTTCATGGAACGTTTGTCGGAGTTTATGATGGACATGGAGGACCTGAGGCTGCAAGATTTATCAACGACAATCTTTTCCCAAATCTTAAGAGTATGTTCCCTCTTGATTGCTTCGTTGTCTCTTCTATTCGATAGAGTAAAAGTTTGAACACTTTAAGGACAACGTTTTATTTCAATCTTGTTTGGCATGAGTTCCAAAAAGGACCAATTAGATTTTTACTGTTTGGTACCATTGTACCTTGCATTCATCATAAACCCGGAAGTGTGTTAATATTGCAAACTTCTAACTCACCGGCTGAAGGAGAGTGATAATCTGATGGATAAGTAGAACAAGAGGGCTCCTCATGCATTTGCCCACTGTGCGTGAAATTAGCTTCATCTTCCCAGTTGTTCTGAGCATCAATTAGTAGTTAATTTTTGTTGCTTTGGGTTATTGAGACTTTGATGATAAAATGCTTATCTTAACTTCCATCTTTTTGCCATTCATGACGCAGAATTTGCATCCGAGCATCATGAGATATCAGAAAATGTTATAAGGAAGGCTTTCTCAGCAACAGAAGAGGATTTTCTCTCCCTCGTGAAGAAACATTGGCCCAGTAAGCCACAGATGGCATCAGTGGGATCATGTTGTCTGGTGGGGCTGATATGCAATGGATTGTTGTATATTGCAAATGTTGGAGATTCTCGAGTAGTGTTAGGAAGAGCAGAAAGAGTCACAAGGGAAGTTTCTGCCATACAAGTATCCATGGAGCACAATGCAAACATAGAATCTGTGAGAGATGAGCTTCATTCCTTGCATCCCCATGATTCACAGATTGTTGTGTTGAAGCACAAAGTTTGGCGTGTGAAGGGCATCATACAGGTAACATCATTTTATTTATTTTTTCCCTCTTCATGTCAGTTTGAATTAAGGGTTTATGGAGCCGCATTAGATTTTTAAGTTACAATTTGTTCAGTTTACTTGCAGCCATAAACACATTGATATAAATTATTAAAAAAAAACTAGAAGAAAAAAAATAGAGGGAAGAGTATAAAAACTCAAGCATAGATTGGGTGGGCAGAAGCCATAGAGGCAGGACTACTTCAATTATCAGCTGTTCATTCCACTTGATATAGCTTATCTGACATAGCCATATGATTTCCATTGCATAAGCAATTAAGCAGAAAAATGACTAGCTAGCTCACAAGTCATAAGGCGGCTTATTAGGGACTGATGTTGGGGTAAGAATACTAAGAATCATCTGTTATTGTCTTTGCAGGTGTCAAGATCCATCGGTGATGCATATTTAAAGAAATCCGAGTTCAACAGAGAGCCTCTAGCAGCTAAGTTTAGATTGCCTGAACCTTTCCACAAGCCAATCCTTAGTGCAGAGCCATCAATATTAGTACACAAACTTTACCCTGAAGATCAATTTCTCATATTTGCTTCTGACGGTCTATGGGAGCATCTTAGTAATGAGGAAGCAGTCGACATTGTCCACAACCATCCACGTAATGTAGGAGTACATTTCTCTGTAACTTTTGGTCTAATAGTATTATTTTCTGTAATAATTCTCCATACTTTGATTATATGAACTTAGGAGTTGCTAAGCAAAAGATTAGTTAGTATATTCTGCATGCTTTAAGATTATATTTTTAAGAGAACGAGCATATATTTAAACCGCTAAAACCATTGCATTGTGAACTTATAGCTTAACAATGCAGTAAAAATATTTTTATTTGGAATTGTTACTATAATTTTAATACTGTCTAACTATGGATGCAGGGAATAGCTAGGAGACTTGTTAAATCTGCACTGAAGGAAGCAGCAAAGAAAAGAGAAATGAGGTTCTCAGATCTGAAAAAGATTGATAGAGGGGTGAGGAGACATTTTCACGACGATATCACAGTCATAGTCATATATCTAGATCCCAGTTTGATCGACCAGAGCTTCAACTGCACTTACCCTCTTTCGATAAGAGGAGGTGCACTGTCCAAACCCCCCCACTGATTCTGCAAGCTTCTTGAATTTCATCTACTGGCAATAGGATACTAAATCATTTAATTTTAGGCTGTTTGTGAGTTGTATCATGTTTGTAAAATGTATTGAAAATACACGGAAAAAAGTGTTTGTTAAGGCACGCAGAGCATTGTCTTTAAGAATATTTCTGTTCCCACAAAATTAGAATCTTAATGCAAATGGGTTAAATAATAATATAATCTTTAGAATTTAATGACAAGATGAAAGTTATAAGAGTGCACTCTCATGTGCAACTTTTTTTAGATAATTAATAATTACTTTTAATTTTAGAGTATTTGAGTATATAAATTATTATAAAGAATTTAATATTAAAAAAATTGTATAAGAAATGCGATCAATTTATAAAAAAGAACTTTCTCTTTGAAGAGATATCAAACCTCTTTAAAGAGTCATAAATGTTAAAAAGATATGATGACTTTTTTTAAATGACACATTTTCAACAATCAGCGCCTGATAGGACACATTGCTATTTATGGCAATGATATCAATCAATTCCTAACTTTATCCTTAAGGAGAAAGAAAATAACCTTAATTTGATGGCATTATCTAATGCTCCATTATATTTGAATGTATCACAAATCTTCAAGAAATTTATAATATGCATATTGGGATCATCATTCGGGGAGCCAATGAATTGTACAGAATCCTTCAACATCTAGATCGTACTCAGTTTGATCTCAAAGTTGTTTGAGTTGACTGTTAATCGCCGAATACTAGATCTAATCCCATCTACTGTAGAAATTGCATAATCTCTTAATAATCTTTGTGGTTCTGAAATGGGTTGAATTTCTGGATTGTTGGTGTAGTCCTCCATGTATATGAGTTGGTTTTGTTCACTTTTCTTCGAAAGGTTTTTTCAATTTCAGGATAAAAAAAAATTAAATCTTTATACTTTGCCCTTCGCATGAACTATTAAAGTGAAACCTGAAAATAAATTAAAGTAAAAAATAATTAAATAATTGAATTAAAAGTAAAATCGTTTAGTATTAGTATTGATATAAGAATAGATAAATAAAACGTCCTCAACAACAACGATAAGGACTTGATGTGAAATTTTTATTTAAGTGTAAGTGCACGCTATCGTATCAAGTAGTATAATGATATAAATCAGATTTCGTTCCTACAAAGATTTCTATAATCTATTTTTTTAATCAATTATTAAAATTAATTTTATTTAACTTCTATTCAAACAAAATTTAAAGTTGAGTAATCTAATTTATCTAACTATAATAAAATTATTATAATTTTAAGTAATAAGCAAGTAAAGACATAAATTCACCAAGTTAAAAAAAACCTAGAGTTATAACTTATCCTCCAATACTTCATTGAACCTATTATTTTCTTATTTAATCTATAAATAATTAATTATTGGCTAAAACTCTTTTATCATTATAAGTTTCTGTCGATGGTCAAATAATTATATTTCATCATAACAATTACTTATATGTCTATGGTAATCAGAATAGTATGAAACTTATTAAGAACAGATTTATCAATGACATGCATGTATATTTCTATCCTATATCAAACTCATAGTAGTTATAATATGCTTATATATCAAACTATTCTAGGTTAAACACATAAATTCTTCTATCGAGTTTATTATGGTTCCTCAAACAATTAATATATTAGCCAAATTTACAAAAAAATATTAAGCACAATAAACAAATCTTCTTTATTTAGATTATAAAATAAGAGAGATAAATAAGTTCAACTATATATTAGGTTCAAAAGTTGAACTCTAGATAAATAAAATTAGTTCATGATGAATTTAAGAGTTCCAAAGTAAATATTAAAAAATAGAATTAACAAGTTCATAAAAATAAGAAAAAGAGAAGAAATTAAATAAGGTGGATGCTTGGAATCACTTCTTTCTCTCTTACTTGCTGCACAATTCTTCTTCTTCTTCAATCTTCAATATTACGTTAATCTCTCTTGTTTTGTGTTTTGCTCTTGCTTGTGTCTATGTTTCTCTCTCGTTTTGGTTCTTAAAGAGATCTTTTTATAGGTTTTCTTAACTTTAGAGGTCGATTGCTTTGAATCCAAGTCGAATTTGGAGTAAAAAATTTACCTTTTTTCTTTAGTCATGTGAGCGCTGCGATGCTCAACTCTCTGTTTTAGGCTCTATGGTACTAGGACTTGGGTGCCGTAATGCCCAAACCTGAGAATCAACCTTCTAAATTTCTACTTGAGTGCTGCAATAATGAGTGTGGAGTGTCGCCATATAGTAAAGCTTCTAAGCTAGGTCAAGATAGATCTGATCCTATTTGTTGTAGGGACTAGATAATCCCTTAATGATCTTTATGGTTCTGTTATAGGCTGAGTTTCTAGATTGTTGGTATAGTCCTTCATGTTTATGGGTTAATTTTGTTCAAGTTTTTCAATTTCAAGATCAAAAGGAATCAAATCTTCACTCTTTTCCCTTCACATGAACTGTTAAAGTTAAACCTAAAAATAAATTAAAATAAAAAGTTAAAAAAAAAAGAAATTGATGAAAAGGGTACAATTGTGAATAAAATATAAATCTATAGAAACTATCTATTGCATCTTTGTATGTATAAATTGATATGAGTTCTAACAACTGATGAGAATAACTTATACGCACGCACCAAGTGAATCACATATGGGGTAAAGGTAATGCATGGATTGACATTCTAACTTTTGTGGTATCTAAAGTTTTTCGTGAGTTGTTGAATATATACAATCTTTGTGGCAATTATTAAACATTATCCAACCCATCCCTTTTATAGTAGTTTTTTTTTTAAAGTTCTCTTTGTTTGGGGATGAGTAAACTTTTAAGTTTGGGAGTATGATAGAAGTTAGTTAGGTCTAATATTTTCATCTTCCAAGCTTAATATTTATTCGTTTAAATAAAGATTATTTAGTTTTTTTAATGTGTTTTATTGATATTTTGTAGTAGGTTTGAAGTTAATGGATTAAATACAAATGAAAATCCAATGAAAATAAAGCAAAACTATCAAAATTACTACAGTACCAATGTTGCAGCACCCAAAAATCAACACCTAAATGCTCGAGTCAGTGTCTTCAGAGTCGCGTAAACAGTAACTCATAAATAGTATTCACTTGAATAATGTCGGCATAAAAAAAATTTAATCTGAATTATATATGATGTTTTACCATAAATTAAAGACATAAACTTATAAATAAAATACCAAAAAGCCTAATTCAAAAATCAAGAAGAGAGAGAAAGAACAGTTTTTAAAAGATCAAGAAGACTAAAAGATTGACAATTATAACAACTATGAGTTTTATGTGAGATAGAAATAGACATATATGGTATATATGGTAGCAATAAATCAGTTCTTAATTAATCTTATTCTATTCTAATTACTATAAATATTAAGAATTGTTAGGGTAAGTTATAGTCATTTGACTATCGACACAGGCTTGTGATGATATTAGGAATCTAGCCAAAAATTCATATTGATTGATTAACTTAAGAAAATATTAATTGGTTCAAATAACATATCGAGAGATAGTTGTAATCTTAAGTTTTATCTGTTATTAGTGCCTATATCTTGTTATCTTTAGTCTTTTCTATCTTATTAGTTTTCTAATTGTTTAAATTAAATTACTTATCTTTTGAGTTTTATTCGTCTGAATAAAAGTAAAAGATACAATTTTGGTATTTAGCATAATTATGAAAATAATTCATTGTGAAAATGATACTTTACTCATCTTATATTACTTATTTACAATAGCGTGCATTTATGCTTAGTTAAAAATTGCACATCAGCACCGTGACGCCAAGGATGGAGGCTGCAGTGCTGGCATTCTGTCTTCAGCACCGCGACATCCATTTTCTGGTGTCGTGGTTCCAAGCTCATACTTACATCAATTTGTGTTTTTTCTTTGATTCTTTTTTTAGGTCCTTTATTTCTTGCCTTTTGTTTTACTTTGTTTATGTTGAAATACTCTAGAAATTTTTAACAATCCCTCGTATATTTCAAAATAAACAAACCAACTCCAAATTTAAAAGTTAAATTTAACATATATAAATTAGTGTTTTTCTAAGCTATGAACTAACCACTGAATAATTAACTGTATTTTACAGGAATTAGGTAAAACAAAGTTTTATAGATCTTCATTCATTGGGTATAAAATAGAGGGTTAAATGTTCACATTAAATTCTCTAGTATCTTATTTGTCTAGTTGTGTGGCACTTTTATGGCCTAGTGCCATTTCGATTTTATGAGTATACTAGAGATGTCTGCCTTACTCTTATAAGAATCGACCTAATTTTACATTTACATAGGTGATACTCCATCAAATATGTTATGCAGTATAACACATCAATATACAATAATGGGCTAAGAGTTCATTAAGAGATTACTGTCATTCTTTTTCATTGCAAAAGTACTATGCCTTAAGGAGGACTCTTTAATATATATAGTCAATAGTATAACAAGATAATAAGTGACTTGTTCTTACCCTTATAAACCTACTTCATGAGATCTCCAATCACATAGATGGGATTACTATAACTCTTTCCTTATGTTATAGGCGAAGTTTCATCCCTCTCAATATTTGTTCCACTAATCTCTTATTTAGTAGTTTTAACACCTAATTTTAACTTTGAGCTAAAAAAATCTAGGCTCACTACCCCAAATTATAACAACTACTTAATTATACTGTGTCTTAGATGTATATGTCTACTTTTTTCATTATAAATTTTACTTTTCACTTTAGCTATTATAGCTTAACAATCACAATGAATTAAAATTGATATAAGAGGGTGAGTGTTAATAGAAAGATCAGTTATGAATGCTCTCAACCACTTAACTTTGGAATAAGTTTTTCCAAAGCTATTAATTCTAAATCAATAGTAAATCGAATTAAATATATTTGTTTATATTAAAATTAGTACTTACGTGTCATTTTAATTTTGTATAAATATTAATTGTTTAATATTTATACAATAAAATTTTCATATTAAATGGTTAATTCTATAATATATAGTACTATACTTGTAACACTACAGACATTATATGATCTAAAGGAGTTCAGATCTGATCTAAAAGAGTTTAGACCAGTGCTAAGAGTTAGCAATACTGAGAGTTATAAATGCTAAGAGTTAGCAGTTATAAGAGTCAGTCATATCTAAGAAGTTAGAGCCTTGTTTGTAGTAAGACAAAGACCTGAGAGTATACTTGTAATGACATAGTTGTAAAGAGTTGCAATAGGTGCTAGAAATGTCATTATGCAAGTATGTTCTCAAACATTATATTCCTGATTTATTTTCACTAATGCAGGTCTATCAGTGAATCCCTTTCATATATAGATTGGTGTATGTTATATCTGTATAGTACAGATAGTTGTTCTTAGCTGACCATGAGCTTATTGGAAGCTCATATATGCATACGAGTATTCGGTGAAGACTGAGTATCTAATATACTTACGAAGACCTCCAATAGACATCTTATGAAGCCGTCAATGGTAGGTCTTCTTAATTTTAATAGTATTTATGGTCATTTGACCTGAGAGCCACAGTGGGCTTGTGAGTAATCTACCATATTTTGGTTCTATGTATGTCAAAGACTTTTTATGGTTTGACTGCTATGTGTCGCTGTGTATGGTTCGATGCTCATAGAGTCTGGTGTGCGTAGATATGAGATCCGTTAGTTCACATGGGTGTGTTGTATATCTTGATGCTCTAAGATTGTATTTTAAGAAGTCTTGTGGCAATAAACATAAACCTAAAAAAAAAGTTTTTCGTAGGTTAAATAATATTACAAAAGTATTTGCATATATTATTTATTTGCATATATTATTTATTGAAATACAAATTTGGAGACAAATTCATGAATGAACACATAGAGATTTAACGGTAGTGATCTATGTCACAATTCATTCAGGATATAGGTGACGAAAAGATTATACGAATATATTATGATCTCAACTTATATAGTCTAACGTGTGATTTATAATACATGTGACATGTCCGTGGGGCATCGTTCACAGACTTATAAAAAAGTTTTATTTAACAAATTGGGTGTGGACCTAGGAAGTCCCATAATATAAAGGTGTACTCATTATGCATTGAAGCAACATACCAGATTGAATACTTCAATCCAGTAAATTTTAGTAAATCAGAATATTTGTTTCAGTTTCCCTTAGAATGTATACAGGTCAAGACTTAAAAGTTAAGTACATTAATTGGTTAACAATAATTATTGACCAATAAGATAATAACACGTGGTACATTATAGACCATTTATTGTTTGACTTAGAAATTATCAAAATTACTTTATTTGTGAGACAAGTAAAGTCATTTATTTATTTAAAAATATTTAGAATAAATAAATATATTATTAATTGTTATTAATATTATTTTTTAGTCAAACAATTATATAATATTAAATTAATAATAAATGTCATATGTTTTATTTGTTTTTAAAGAAATAAAATGGAGACAAATGAACATTTAATCATGACATGGTGGACCAAATGTGAAATGAGCAAAATTGCCCTGTTTCAATTTTGTTTTTCAATTCTTTCATTTGGCCAAATACTTTGTTAAAGCAAAAAGATGTTTTTGCTTATTTTGAAAGTCAAAAAATGCTTTAATAATTAATGAGTATGTGCATGTATTTTTCAATTTCTTAATTTGATTAAATGAATGAAAAACATATATGAATGACTTGAGACATTGCATACCTTACTTGATGGGGTCGAATGTCTCAAAATTGTATGAGAAAAATTATTTTATAATAAAAAGTGTTTCATTGGCAAAAGTGAGAATAAATCAATTAGGAAAGAAATAGAGAGAATTATTTTAAGTGGCAAAGTGTTGGTATATTTAAATAGTTCTTCTTCCTTAAGATAGGGTCGGCCAAATAAAGTGCTTAAGGAGAAATTTTTTTTTTTCAATTTTCATGTGTTGAAACAAGTGAGAGGCAATGGTTGATTGTTTCTTTTTCTTCTCTTTCCCTTTGGCCAACCATTAATGAACAATGAAGAGATTGTTTTGGTTTATACTAGAGTTGTATTAATCAAAATAATTTCATTGTTATGAAATAAATACAAGATTAGTTAAAGTGTTTAACTAATTATCTCAAATTTAAAGAGTTTAAGTAATAGTTAAAGAGTTAACCATTTTGTATTTAAGAGTTAAACACCATTGCTTGAAATTAGAGTTGTTATTCTAGCAATCCAAGCCTACCCCAGATGGATTCTAGAATTACTGGCGAGTACGCTTCGTGGTGGACTCTGGTTTAGTACATTTCCAAAGGCTTGACAGGTAAATCTCGATCTTTATTTTCATTAGAGTGATGAAACTTAATTTTTAAATGTGTTTGTTGCACTGAAAATTAGATTTATAGTTCCACTGCGTATTTATATATGTGATGCATAAATTATATTGTGAAAAATATATACCACATATATGCACTCTAGAAAAGTAGTACACTTTCAATTTAGTGAATTTTTAACATACAACACCTTCTTCTAAGGTGAACATAAATCCACTAGGAGACTTAATTTCGTTAGATTCAGAGATCTAATTTACATCACAATAACCTTTTAAGACAAATGGTGATCTACTATATGTACCAATAGTTCTTATATCAAATACTTTGCAAGTTTATCCAAGGCACTCCAATACTCTTTGCTAAGATTTTAAGTATATCTATTCAGTCTCCCTATAGTATATGCTATATTAAGCATAATATTATTCATCAAATACATCATATTACCAATTAATGAGTATAATGGATCAGATTTTCACTATGTTTATTATTCTTAAATAGTTTAGTATTAGTATCATAAAGTGTTGCCACTGATTTGCATGTTCTCATTATCATATTACCAAATTTCTTTAAGAATTTTTTCATATAGCGTTCTTGGGATAAGGTGAGACTATTACATGTTCTCATTATCTTAATTCTTAGTATTATATTTGTTTCTCCCATATCTTTCATATCAAACTTAGTAGTTAAAAATCTCTTAATCTTATTTATCACTTTTATACTAGGACTGGATATAAGCATGTTATCCAAATAGAGACAAATAATTACAAAGTTTTTAGTATCAAAGGTTTTGAAGTAGACACACTTACTTAAATCATTAATTATAAATCTATTTAATATTATATCATTGTCAAATTTCTCATGCTACTATTTAGGTTCTTGTTTCAATCCATATAGTGATTTCACAAGTTTGCATACTTTATGCTTCATTCCTGGTTTTATACAACCTTTTAGTTATGTCATATAAATTTTTTCATCTAAATCTTCGTTTAGAAAGATAGTTTTAATATCCATTTGGTATATGTGAAAATTATGAATTACAATTATTATAATTAAAACTCTAATTGTTATTCTAATTACAAGGGCATAAGTGTCAAAGTAATCTAAATCTTTTTTTTTGTGTGAACCTTTCGAAAACTAATATTGCCTTATATGTTTTTCAATTAAACTATCAGCTCTTAGCTTCTTTTTGAAGATCCATTTATAACTTATAGGCATAGTTTCTAGAGGAAAGTCAATAATTTGCCAAACATAATTACTTGTAATTGAATTTATTTCATCATTTACAACCTTTTTTCATAAAGAAACATTACGAGAGGATATAGTCTCTCTAAAAGTTTTAAGGTTATTTTTCATGAAAGAGGCATAGAAATCATTACAAAAATTAGTGGCCTTCCTCATTATTTTACTTTTCCTTAGTTTGTTTTCAAAACTTTCTAAAGGACTTTTGTGTACTTCTAAACGAGTTACCAATTTTTCAATTTGGGTTTTCTTAAGAAAAATTATCTTAAAGAATTCTGTATTTTTAAATTCTATTATATTATTTGCATCAAATATTTTATTAGTATTTTCTAATACCAAGAATTTATGTACTACACTATTTTGGACACAATCTATGAACATACAATCAATTATTTTTTGGTCCCATTTTTTTTTTAATCATAAATTAAGACCTTAACAAAATATCCCCACACTTTGAGATATAATATCATAGCCTCTTCATAACACATTCGGTGTCTTACCAAATTTCTTATATGATATTCTATTTTGTATATGGCAAGCAGTAAGTATTGCTTTCCCTACAAGTTCATAGGCGCTCTAGAATTTATTAACATAGAATTTATCATGTCCTTTAGCTTTCAATTTTTTCTTTTAGCCACCCCATTTGATTCAGGAGAATATGGAAGTGTAGTTTCATGTATAATCCTATTATCCTCACCATAAGAATTAAACATATTAAACACATATTCTCCACTTCAATCAATTCTTAATATTTTAATTTTCTTCCCAAGTTGATTTTTAACTTCTTATTTATAAATTAAGAACTTTTCATATAAATAATCTTTATTTCTCAATAAATATACTTTGGTATATCTTGAAAAATCATCTAAATGTTATATAAAACATTTCCCTCTTCTAGTAATGGCATCTTTTAAATCACCAATGTCACTATGAATTAAATTGAGCAACTCAATTTCTCTAAAAATTATTGGTTTATAACTTTTTTTTGTAAACTTAACTTCCACACACACACATCATATTTATGAACCTCTTCTAAGTTCATATTAATAGGTAAACCAATATCTCTTATTTTCTTTAAATAAGGATAATTGAATTGACTAAGTCTATCGTGTCATATATCAAAGAAGTTAATAATATAAGTAAAAGCAGTACTTTCATAATTGATAATATGTCAAGTACATTAAGGTAGAACAAATCATTGGAACAATATCTCTTTACAACAAATATTCTATTTTTGGTCATTAAAATTTTGTCTATTTCAAATGAGACTTTTTCATTTGCTTTACCAAGTATAAATACAAAAATGAAATTGAATCTAATATTAGAAATATGCAATATATTATTCAATGCAAGTATTTTTTCCTAAGTTGACTTGAGAAGAATTTTTCCTTTATCCATCACAGATGTAGAATAGGAATCACCAAGATAAGCTTGTTCTTCTCTCTCACTTGCATAAACTTAGTCATTAAAAGTATTTCCGTTAGCACAGTCTTATGGCTCCAGAATCTATAACCACTTTTTTTATTGTCAATTGCAACTATATTCACATGAAAAACCACAACAGTGGTAATTACTTTATCTCCTTCGACCAAATTAGCCTTTGGAGATTTATTGTTTCTCTTTTTATCATCTTTTTTATACTTACACTGATTAGCAAAATGATCAATCTTACCACAATTATAACAATTACCTTTCTTTTTTAGTGAAGACTTTGAATTCTTAAAATATCGTTTGTTTGTGGATTTAGAATTCTTCTCACTTGGAGCAATATCCTTTTCAATCAAGTTAACCTTAGAAACCATTGCTTTGACCTTCTCACTATTCCCCCATTGGCGATTTTTTTCTTTAATTATGATATAAACAATTTTATCATCTAACTTTAAGTACTTTCTTTTGTTCTTGTTACTTTTTTTTATATTCTTTCCAAGAGTCCGGTAATTTTTAAACCAAGCAACTAGCCACAAAAGGTTCAAGGAAAATGATGTCCTCATTTTTTAAATCACTGGTTAACAAATGAAAATCATGAATTTAAGAGGTAACGGTTTTTTTTCAAATGTTTTAAAGCCTAGAAAATTTGCAACTACATATTTTTGGGAACCATAATTTTCTATGATGTATTTTTTTTTTTTAATTGTGCTCAAATCTCATGTGCATCTTTATATGAGGAATAAACATCACATAATTAATTAGATAATGTGTTTAAAATGATATTACAACATACTTTATTTGCCTTATTTCATTTTAGAAACAATTCTGTGTAATTGTTTGCATCTGGCTTTGGTGGTTGTTGTGTGAGATATTCTGTCATGTTCATCATATCTAAAGTATTGAACACTCGATCTTGTCATTGTTTGAAATGCTTCCCATCAAACGATTGGATCTTAGTGGCCTCTAATGGAAATAACTAGTAATGAAGCATCTGATGTTGTATCCATTAAATAGTCTTAAGATTATTGTAAAATGTGTTGAGGATACACGAAAAAAGTGTTTGTCAAGACGTGTAAAACATTATCCTTAAGATTATTTCTGCCCTTGTAAGATTATAATCTTGATGCAAATGAGTTAAATGGAAGTATAATATTCAGGATTCAATAATTAAATAAAAGTTGCAAGAGTGCACTCTCAAGTGCAACTTTCCTTAGATAACAAATATTACTTTTAATTTTGTAGTATTTGAGTATATAGATTATATTTAGAATTCAAGATTAAGAAAATTGTATATCTTTCATTTTGAGAAATGCCATCAATTTATAGAGAAGAGATTTCTCTTTAAAGAGATAGCGAGCCCTTTCAAAGAGCTACAAATATTAAAAAGGCATGATGGTTTTTTCTAAATGACACATTTCTAGCAATTAGCACCACGACATCAAGAATGGGCACTTTAGGCATTGTGCATTCTATTTTCAGCATTGTGATGCCCATTCTCTAGCACTGCAATGTTAGGCATTCTCTTTCCAACGCCGCGGCATCCATTTTTTAGGGCCGCAATGCCCAATCCACACATGCGTTGGTTTGTGTTTTTTTTCTTAATTCTCTTTCTTTGTCCCTTATTTCTTGTCTTCTATTTTACTTTGTTTATTTTAAAATACTCTTAAAATTTCAAACATAGCAAGCTTGCCCAGTAGAAATACTCTTTTAATCATACACGTCTTGGGAAGAAACAGTTTATTCATGGGAACGTCAGTTGTAAACGAGGAGAATTGACATTGTTGAATACAAACCTTACACCTGCTTTTGTTCAGTGAACATGATATCTCTTGTTCATTAAGTTCGCTCTAAAGTTGTTTTCATTTCCTCTTATTTTTTGACAATCTCTTGTATTGCCTGTTTCCATTGCGGTTATTTCAGATGTTAGAATTCTGGAAACTGAGTGACAACTTGTTTCACATATCAAATCCCAACCTTCAGACATCAGGCCTCATAGTCTATCTATATTGTGTTTTTTTTTTTTTTTGTAAATCCTAAACCAACTTCTAGTAGAACAGATTTTGCTCTTGCTTTGAACAAAGTATGGTCTCAACACAATTGAGACTAACAAGACAGAAGAAAATTTATAACACTTGCACAAGCTTCGAAAGTTACCTATCTCACACTGGCAGATATAAGTTTCAGATTCTCAAGACGCAGCGTGCCATTAACAATCAGTTCATTCTAGCTGAAATTGAGGACCTGAACTAGCAAACTTAGCACTCGAGAACCAAACCTCAAATTAGAAGTTACTAGTTCTTTCCACAGAATCTCACTTTCCAGTGGAAACTAGATTTCCATTTTCTTGTTTTCTTTAGCTTTTTCCTTTCTTTTGAGCGTATGATATATTTCAAAAAGGTCAGTATGCCTTCAGATTTGAGATCTTCAAGGTTCAAACTTATGATATGCTCTTAAATAAGTTCAATTTTTGCAAAATAAAGCATCACCATTTCAATCAGCTAAGCCAAATCAAGTGGCGAAGAAAAACCCAAAAAGACTAAATTATTTTGTTAAAAAGACCTCTGGCGCGCAAATTTCTTTTATCTTCCTGATTGTTGTTTATACGTTAATATAGTTTATCCGATTGTTGATAAGAATTGTTGAAGGTGGACCCCCACTTAAAAGTGAAATATTGAACTCAACTTACATAAAAACGAAAAAGAAAAACTGCAACAAAAAGACATACACATATTGATTCCCTCGTAAATGTTCATAAGTTCATCCATCCCTTCATATTTGACTAGAAAACAAGAAATTCCACAGTAGCTGATTTTTTAGGTTTTACAAAGAAAATTCAGAATTAGTAAAAATAAAAATAACTACAAAAACTTACACAACTAAACAAAACGTAACAAAGGCCAGTTATCAAAGAGTGTTATCCACTCCCAACATCCTACCTTGCAGATCCAACAATTCATTCTGTGAAACCAAAGGAAATGAACAACCACCTTCAAAACATTCACTTATCTTAAAATAGTAAACAAGCAAAATCAGAAATTCTGAAGTAACAGGGACCTAAGTAATCAAACTTTTTTTTTTTTTTTGGTCTTTTCTCTTTGAACTAGAAAACAATAGACAGACACAATTCTAACTAATATACTATAGGTTTTCCATCGGATATCCTTACGTGAAATCAATTCCACCCCATTAAACACTTCACAAGATCAAGTACTGGAGTCAACAATAAGTAACATATGCTTTCTACCAAGATCCCAACGAACGACACTCCTAGAGATAAAATATGGCATCAAATTGATTAAATCCATGGTTAGCAGTAACAAGGAGCCATAATGCATTACCATGACATGAAACCCAAAGATTAAACTCTTACCTTTCTTCTCCTATTCCTCTTTTTTTCTTTTTTTCTTTTCCCCTTGTATATAACCCAAAAAAAATGAAAAAGAAAAAGCAAAAAATAAAAAATAAAAAGAACCCTACAGAATTGTTGATCTAAAATCAAAACCATCAAATTGTGCATAAATCATAAATCTATGACCACAACTTTTCTTAATTATATTCCTAATCTAAGCAAGCTCACTAGACTTGTTTGCACTGAACAAAAGTATCAAAGTTCACCCTATGTCTCTTTCCAAGTACGATCAGAACAACTCACAATCACAAGCTATATGCAAAGACCAAGTGAAATTAAACTAAAGATCAACTCACAATCACAGTCATTCATAGTAATTCTGACGTTCTTAAATTTTGTTAAGAAAAGCCAGTAAGAAGTCCCTAGATCGTAATAAAGAAAAAACAACAAATTTTGAAACCTAGAATTATGTCAGAATCCGTCAAACCCATATGTTGCCTTATTACTGCTGTCAAGCACTTGATCATGAACAAGAAACTTTGTAAAGACATAAAGACATTGGTTGCATGTCAAAATGGCAGAAGAGGAATGCTTTTTCACCGAAACCAACTTACCTCTCAGTAGCTGCTGCAAATAAAATTTGAACAAAAGCAAAAAAAAAAAAAGAAAACATGGTCCCTAAGGTCGTTACTTCAGAATTTGTGATACTCTTAATTGATTCTAAGACAAGTGAAAAACTGAAGGTAGTTGCTATTTCCTGTAGGTCTCACCAGGTAAATTGATATTATAGTTGTATCTTATTAAATGAGGGCAAGCACCTTTGCCACCACAAAATCTTGCTAAGTGCACTGTAGCAATTTATCTAAGGATGAAGTACTACTGCATCTAGGAAGTAGACATGGTACAGAAACGTTGAGGGAATCACTGGAAGTCAGTAACCTAGACCTGCCAGGAAAATCAAGAGAAAACATTATAAGAGCTCATTAAATATATAATTATACATTTAAATATGTATGATCACATAAACAAATGAAGCTCGCAGCATTGTTGCTAAGGTTAGAATGACAGTTCAATCAATATAACCTGTCGGGTAAATGCTGATGTAAAGCTGACTCTGAAAACATACCTTAATATGCAAATTCTACAAGGCAATCTCTATTCAGGTTAGAATGACAGTTCAATCAATATAACCTGTCGGGTAAACGCTGATGTAAAGCTGACTCTGAAAACATACCTTATATGCAAATTCTACAAGGCAATCTCTATTCAGGCCACTCCCCCAGCTTTTCCAGTGACAGCTGCCTTCTGACATATAGAACAACAGAAAATCAGTTTTTCAGAAAGCAAAATTCTACAAAGCACTCTCTCTAGTTCAAACAATGATCTCATGATAGTACATACTAAGAGAGCCTTACAGGTTCAATGTTTCCCTTGCCATTCACTTGTGACACAGAATTCGCTGGGGTTTCTGAGAACCTGAAGGAAAAAAAAGCCGATATCAGTCTTGAATCTCAAACAAACATAGGTACTTACCATGCATAGTAGACTTCTACACATTTATCAAACTGTCTGCAAATTGAGCATGGAAGAAACAGTTTGCTTGAAGTAAAACGTACCGAATTGCCCTTGCTTTCCTTTTGTCTTCTTCCACAGCATCTGTTTTGGGATATGGCGCAAACCTGGCCTGGCGAGCTTTCCTCTTTATCTCCTCATCACTAGCTGAAGATGGCACAGCTAACCCAAATCTGAGAAACAAGAACAAGGATTAGTAAACAAATTATGAAAAACATTAAAATGATAAAATTTGTCAAAATTCATGTCCTTCGTCCATAAACTAAATGAAGTTGGAATTGGGAAAAAAAAAACCTCTCTGCTCTAGCCTTTCTCTTCAGCTCCTCTGATGTCTTTGATACTTCTGATCCACGTGTTTTAGATACAGTTCCAAACCTGCAAGAAAATCAATACATACTATAGTAGCTTAGTTGATAAACAGATAAAAGGAATTCTGGACTACACAGCTAAATCTGCTATCACCAATGAATAAATCCCCAGAACAGTGACACTGTCTTCAGTATGTGGTCAGGAAAGGGAAAGAGGGGAAAGAATAGAAAGGAAAAGAGAATCAAGGATAAATCCTCTTTCCTGCCATTCGGTTGATAAGATAGAAATGGAATAAGCATCAGATTTGTCAAATTCCATTGTTTGGCATCCTTAAAGGGAAAGCCAAGAGAAACCATTACACATTAGTCTGACCATCATACCTTCCCATATTAAATTTTATATACAGTTATCTTACTTCTTGCTATCTAATAAAACATGTATGCTATGTACCTTAAAATGTTTAGTACCACGGGCCTTGTTCGGTCTAAATAAATACAAACTAAGTTAGTGTGTGCAAACCTTATCCAAGCACTTCTGATTCAATGTTCAGGGTGATCCACTATGCATATGGGCCACCCATTCAAAAACAAGCAAGAGTAATACAGACAAAAGAATAAACAAATAAATAGCTCACAAGGAATGCAGAAACTTTAATGTTGAAATGAGATGTGGAAATAACTCAAGCATGAACTGCACCAAGAACATAGATAACAAACATAATAACACCCAATAAATACACCAAAACAAAAATATAACAATTAACAATGACGCGAGCAGCAACACACAATTATCACTTTCACATCAAATACAGTCCGTGAAACCAAGACCACTCAATTTCTTACTAACTCTTTTGCAACAAAACTAATTATTAAACTACCAATTAAAAAAATTGGCATCAACCATTACACAAAGAACTGAGAAGTAACGTTTCAGCGATGTAAATAACCAGAGTCTTGTAGTTTCCGGAATACAAATCGAGATAAACACATAATCCAATAGTCATATAATATGGAACTAAATGTTCCTTTTCTTTTTCTTTCCTTCTTTTAATATTTTCTCTAGATTCACGGATAGGTACGTATAACAAAAAAAAGCTTTATCAGATTTTTCTATAATAATCTTAGAATTAATAATGAAATAATATATAAGCAAATGAAACCCTAAACTTACAAGAAAATTGAAGATAAAATTACCTTTCAGCGCGAGAATTACGCTTCTCTTGCTCAGAAAGCTGAACCGGCATACCGAACCGCTCGGCTCGGCGCATCTTCTTCTGAATATCGGAGACCGGACCGTCATTCCCGGATAACGAAGACGCAGTAGAAAGGGTCGCCTTCGAATCCTCGGTGTCCTTCTTGACCTCGGCAGCCGCAGAATCAACGGCCACGGAAGGATTTTGTTTGCGATCTGTGGGGTCCACGTCCTTTTTAGGGTTTTGATCCGCCAGCGGGTTGTTGTTGTCAGAGCTGTCGGTGGCGGCCAAGGTGGCGAGGTTCTCTGTGTCGGTCGCCATTGAACGATGGATGGAGGTTGCGTGGAGAGTACGAGCTGAAAGGGAGAATAAGGCGATGCTTTTTGGGTTTCCTTCGAGCTGTTATACAGAAAGAGAATGGAAATGATAGAAAAATGAAAAAGTGAATTCAGGGTTAAATAAGAGATTTCATGCTAGCGGTGTGGAATGCGGGGCTCTTTTCTGATATTTTGGGTGACTAAACCGTACTCGATTGCCCGAACCGAGTCGTTCGTCTCATTCTCAAGACGCTCAACTGTAGTTTTCTTTTTTCTTTTTTTCCACTTTCTGTTCAATGCACGTCATGTTTGTTTTGTTTGCTTTTTTAAAAAAATTCTTTCATATATTTGGGTCCTTTTTTAAGATAATAATCAATATATAAATTTTTTTATATAAAATAATATTATATATCTCAAATTAATATTTTAATAATTTTATCATAATAATTTATTTAATGATAAATATAATAAAATTTTAATAAATTAATACATTTAAAGCTAAAAAATATATACATACTCCTATTACTAGGAAAATGTGTCAATTAAACAAATATTAATTAATTAATAAATTATGAATTTATTAAAATATCTATTATTTTTTTATAAAATATTATATTTAATATTCTTTTATTATAATTAAACTTGTTCCCTTAGAAATCCTCCCTTGAACTAAGACCTCTGGGCCTAAAGGAGGACGGCCCTTAAAGGCTAAGATAGATATTTTTTTGTTGGATAGTCTTCTTCGGGGTTTACTATTGTTTCGAGGTTTATTATTATTTGAAGAACAGTTCATTTCGAAAACAAGCACAGGGTAATAACTAACAAGCCCTGTCCCGACAGAGCTGAATAGCAAAGAGCCTACTCGGACTCAAAGTCGCCGTCTACATACTAATCAAATTAGTTCACCCCAGTGTTTACGTAATCAGCGAAGAAATCGGGTCGAGTGTCTATCAGAAAAACCAATCAAATATAATTAATAAAGTCAATTGAAAGTTAGCTCTTAAGAAAATCTCAGATTACGACCGAGTTGAATGGGAAGATATCACTAGAAAACTGACCCAAACAACTTGAATCTAGCCTCACACTAAACCAAATCCACCATCGAAGACAGACTTAAGAAATATGCTTAATACATCAAGAAGGTACCTTACGTGTAACAAAAGCGAAGTCAAAAGATTTAATAGTAGAATATTTAGCATGTGTTAGGTATACAGTTAAAAGATATTTTGTATGTGTCAGAAACACAATAGATACAAAAAAACCCAAAAAGATCCTCTAAAGAACAGGGTCATAAGAAGAAAAAAAAGATATTGAAGAGATGATAATTTCCAAATATTAGAAGGAGAAGCACACATAGAAAAAAGATTTTTCCTCCCATTTATTTGGGACACATTTTTACTCTGTTTCTCATCAGTCTCCCACTAAAACAAATATCTTTTTTGACTTAAGCATCGAAGTATCTTTACTGGAACCCACATTAACAAGACTATCACCGAATTTGTGTTTATGTTTTTGTAGGTTTTTTCATAGCTCGAAGTAGAGAGAAAATCCAAGCTCATACAAACTACCCCCATCAAAATGAGATTCGAGTTTCGTTTTCCGCTCATAAACAAATTTAAGACTCGTTAATTTGATGAATTATTTTTCAAGTCAACAAAACTAATTATATATTTTATTCTAACCATCTGTCAAAGAAAAAAAAATAAATAAATCTTGTAAGATTTTTAAGAAATTCTTCGATTTCTTCCGGAAGCAGATGCTTATTCATCTGCCTTTCACAATCCGTTTTACAAATTAAATATATTTAATATATTTTATTTAAATAAATAAAATTCATAAATCTACTTTTATAAAGAAGTATTCCATGTTTTGCACTAATTGATAAACAGTGTAATATTATATATATATTTTTAAGAAGTATTCCAGTTTCATATATAGTATTCCCGCGTATCGAAGCTCTATTGTATTAATTAAGTGAATAGTAATTAATTAATAAATTATTAATTTATGAATATATCTCTTTTTTTAAAAAAAAACATAGAATAACAAGGAGTTGCAATAAAGACCACTGATGTAAATAGCCAAAGAGCAAGTAGAATGGCCAGAACAAAAACTAGTCAAGTAAAGAAAACTCAGTAATCTCCCAACATGCTATCTACTTTCAACCCACAAGAAGGATACAATTGTTCTCTCGCCTAGTCATTTCATCAAATACATTGCACGCTGAAATAAATATAGTAACAATGCATACCAATATAGGCACTTTTTTTTTCTTCTTTTGTTTTTTTCTTTTTGTGTGTGCCTTTACAAATTTTACAGCATGCAGCCAAATTATCACCATTAGTTTCTCCATTATCGCTACAACCAATTATAAACTTCTAACATGAAAATTGAACTTGTAATTGGTCTCCGACCATTTAATAAAATTATACTATATAATACTTATTTTAAAAATTAAAAATACACAAAACTTACTAATAAATAATTGTATAAATGTATATTATAAATATATTTATCATATGTTATATGATGTAAAAAAAAGAGAGGAAGATATTGAACCTATTAATAACTTGAGGTAGGACATAAACAAACTAAGAAGTAGCGGAATTCTAGTAGTCATCGGTGAGTTTTGTGCCTGCTGCATATATAATATACAAAGGAATATTGTCAAAAAAGTAAAAGCCTATAAAGCAGCGAACATAAAACTCCTTCTCACACTAACAAAGAACATAAAAGATTACAAGAAAACATGAAAATCAAAAAATCAAAATTTCAAAATTAGATAGGCTCGTGACGTGGGTGGCGGAACGACTGGGCAGTGGGGCGGCTTGGGTACGCAGAGATGCAGGCAAGAGCCGAAGAAGATGCAGACTGCTGGTCGTGGGGCAGCCTGGGGCTACGAACGTGCGAGGTTGCTAGCTTACAGCGCGGGGCAACGGACGTGCTGGGCAGTGAGGTGGCTGGGCGGTGAGGTCGCTGGACGGCGGGTTTTAAATTATTAGATGAGAGTTTTGAATTTTGAGACGAGAGAATGTGTTTTTTTTTTTTTTATAAATAAATGAGAGAATTGTTTTAAGGTTTACATGGGATATGTATAAATATATATAACTAATTTATTATTATTATTGTTAAGTTATGCACTTTTGTTTAATTTAGATCTAGAGTTTTTTATTTTTAAGTTTCTTCCCCCAAAACGTAAACATTTGGGGGGTCTTCTTTTTTATAAAAAAAATGATAATTTTTTTTTTAATTTTTACCTTCAATTTTTTTAAAATATTCTCTCTAATTTTTTTTTTATTTTGAGCCTTCTTTATTTTCTTAATTAGTTTTTTTTTAATATTGATTTTCATAAATTTTAATTATTTTCAATTATTAATTTGTTAAAAAATTAAAAAATTATTCATTTTAATCAAAATTACGTCGTTTTAAATTTATGATACTATATGAAATTATAATTTAAATTTTAAGTGTTGTTTTAAATAAACTAAAATTAAGTAATAAATTTGTAGCTTTTATAATTCTAATTATTACTCATATAATTACTATTTTAATTATATTTTTAGTTCATATTTTAATTTTAATTATAATATTTAACATAATTTAAATTTAAATTAAATTTAAAATTGTAATATTTAACTAAACTAAAATTGAAACCAAATTTAGAATTATAACATTTAACGTAATTAAAATTTAATTAGGAATTATAACATCTAACGTAATTAAAATTTAAATTCGGATTGGAATTATAACATTTAATGATATTAAAATAAAGTTAGATTCGCAATTATAACATTTAACGTAATTAAAATTAGAATTGAAATTATAACATTTAACATAATTGCAATTGAAATCGGATTTGGAATTATAACTTTTGATGTAATTGAAATTCGAATTATAACATTATAACGTATACGTATAGTCCTTTCGTCATCTATATCTTAGAAGAGCGGGGATATAGATTAACACTGTTAAATCCCCATATGATCATTCGTGAATTTATCTCCAGATTTATATTTTAAAAAATAATATTCGCAAACTCTTTTGTGATATTGTTTAACCATACAGAAAACTCTTTTTCTGTGATATATGCTTTTAGCCAAAAGACTTTCTAAAATATAATTCTTGGAGCATCAGGATATACAACTCACCTATATGAGCTGACGAATCTCATATCTATATACAATTCACCTATATGCTTTTAACTAAAAGGCTTTCTAAAATATAATTCTTGGAGCATCAGGATATATAACTCACCTATATGAGTTGACGAATCTCATATCTATGTCCACCGGACTCTATGAGTATTGGACCATACCCAGCGGTCAGATCATGAAATATGTCTGACATATGTGGAACCAAACCATGGTGGATCACTCACAAGCCCATTGTGGCGTTCAGGTCAAAAGACAACAAATATTACTCAACTCGAGAAGACCCTCCATTGACAGCCTTATGGGATGTCTATTAAAAGTTCTCGTGAATCTGTTCAGTATCTAGTTCTAACTAAATACCGGTATGCTTATACGAGATCTAAGCTCATGGTCAGTTAGGAACAATCATCTGTACCCTACAGATGTAGACATATATTGATCAATATAAAAGAGATTCACTGACAGACTTGCATCAATGAAAATAGATCAGGAATATAATGTTTAAGAACATACTTACATAATGATATTTCCTAACACCTGATAGCAACTCTTGTAACTATGTTATTACTAGTATACCCTCAGGTCTTTGTCCCGTTGTAGACAAAGCTCTAACTCTTTAAATTTTACTAATTCTTATAACCTGTTAACTTTTAGCAGTTAGAATTGTCAATATTGCTAACTCTCAGCCCTGATTTAAACTCTTTTAGATCAGATCTAAACTCTTTTAGATCAAGTAATGTCTGTAACATTACAAACATTGTACTATATAAGTTTAAAATTAACAATATTATTAAAATATATATTGTATAAATATTAAATAAATTAATATTTATGCAATATTATAATGGCACGTAAGTACAAACTCTAACAAAAAGGATCCATTTGTTAGAGACCATTGAAAGGAATAAACTCAAACCTTGTCATTCATCAAATAGGAAAAATAAAGATTGAAGAGACATACTACATCATCTTCTGGCATCAAGACTTATAAAAACCAATTACCTCATCATTACATCTAAAACCCCCCATTCAACTTTATTATAGGCTTTGACATATCAAGTTTTGAGGTCAAAACTCCTTCTTGTGTTTTTGAGTGTCGCTTCAAAGAATAAAGGCATTCAAAGCCTACTATAGTATTATTATTGATAAGCCAACCAAGAATAAAGGCACTCTGTGAATCAGAAATTATGTTAGCTAACACTACTCTCAATCTGTTAGTTGTTCTCAGAGATAATTTTAAGATTACATTACATAAGCTAATAGGGTGAAAATCAGAAACACCCTTAAGATCATTAGTCTTACTTAAAAGAACAATTAAAGTCTCATTTATCTTACTGAGATTACCACCATAATTAATGATTTGCAAATAGATAGTTGTAATATCTTTACCTATTTCACCCTCAATTTCTGGTAGAACAGAGCAAAGAAGCCATTTAACCCTAATATCTTGGTATGAATATTTGGAAAATAGCTTTCTTTATCTTGTCCACAACAAATAAGGCATCCAAGAACTGACTAAAAGACTTAAAACCCTTGAGGACACATGATTCAAAATAGTCTTTAGTTCCTCAGTTGGACAAGGTGGGGATATAAATAAACCAGTAAGTACTAGACGATCCACATCATTAATTTGGTATCCTCATGCCAAATACCATTACTATCCAAAAGTCCTCGCAATTTGTTTATGGCTTTCCTCGTTGTTGCCTTGTGATTGAAAAGTGCATATTATAGTCCCTCATTTATAGTCAAGACACATAACATTGTTATTTCCATTAAGTCTCCTTTTTTCACCAGAGCATTCACCTCATTTTCAATGGCTCGCAGTTTAACCTAATAAGCCTATTAAATATATTGATTAAGGGCGGTAAGTAATTGTTGTTTTTGTCGATGAACTTGTGTGTGACGGTTGAAATTTTTGTAATTACACTCATGCAATCTAGAATCCACATTGCCCAAGTTTCCTTAAACAGACTCACAAAAACAATCTGATAACTTACATTCTTGTTTGAAAATATCAGCACACTCCTCAAAGTCAATCTATGTCACCTTAAAATAAAAATCTGATCTCGACATTTACCCAAATATAAGTCCAAACATCCCTTATATGCTCGAACATCTAAAATCATAGGCTGATGATCTAACTCGGAGAAGTTTAGGTGTTGTACCACACACATTAGAAAGAGATCAAACAATTCACTATTGCACATAAGTCTATCTAACCATTCGTGAATAAAATTACATGGCCTCTAATTGTTGCACCAAGTGAATTTTGGTTTATGAATCCCAAATCTCGAAAGAAGCACTCATCCAAAGCACTACTTCGACTTATCTAATCAACCACTAATTTTCTTATAAAACCAAATATAGCTCCTAAAGTCTCCATCTACTAAACAAATGAGATGGTCTCCATCAAGAAGACTAAATTAGGGTATAATTCCTGCATGAGATCACATAGGATACAAAACATTCGTGAACTGCCTAGACCATAAATATTCCAACTTAAAAAAACCTTATTATGACTAACAACCCTACTTAGAGGCCAAATTCACTTATAAAGAAAAAGAGTTGCCTATTTCAAGCCGAGAATCATTTAGTTTCAATAAAGAAGAAGGGTTATCAACAAAGTCAAGTCCATAAAACCCCATCCGACCATGTCTCAATGAAACCGCTCCTTCCTTAGCTTTTTTGTCCGAGACAAATAAAGAAAACTGACACGTCCAGAATATAGAAGTATATTTTCAAGTGTAGGATTGTCAAAGTAATAATTAACCCAATGAGATTTGGATCGATTCAAAGGAAAGTAGAATTAAAATTACAAACTATAAATACTCTAAAGACAAATAAAATAATACAAGACATTTGCAAATAATAATTCAAATAACAAATTAAAATGAATGTTAAAGTTAGGGGGATCCACTCTTGACATATGAAATAAGAATATATTCAATTCTTTTTATAACTCAATTAGAATCCTCACACAAAGGAGGTTCCAATCGGAAGATATAACAATTAAGGTTTATCATTATTTATATATTACCTTATATTTATTTCTTTTAATTATTATACATAAAATCTTATAAATGGGTTCAACATTTTTTTATGCCAATCTTTATACTTGTCTATAATAAATCATGACTCCCACTTTACAAGAAAGAGTATCTATGCAAAATCTTATAAATGGTTTCAAAAATTCATTGTGCCAACTATAAAGATTGTCTATAATAAATCAAAATACATGACTTTGCAAGAAAGGATATCAATATTGTAAAATAAAATAAATATATTATATATAAATTTGCTTAATTTAAGAATGAAATATTAAATTTTAGAATAAAAGTTGAAGCATATATTATTACCTTACCAAGAGTTTCACCATTTCACCTTGACAAAATAAAAATTACTTGGACATAATAAAATTAAAGAAAATAGATGAAAGAAGAGATAATATGAACTTTAAAATAGTAAATGAAAGAAATAATACTACAAAGAGATAATATAAAAGACAAATATTTTGAACTAAAATTTAGCTTTTTAATTATATGCTTTGAGCATAAACATGTCATTTATTTATAGAAAAATATGGATAATACAAGACAAATGAGAAAAGAATCACTTGAATGATAAAATTCAAGGAGAGAGAGAACTAATTTGTATTAATTATCATTAATTCATCAACTTGATTGTCCAATTTGAAATTGATGTGGTCGAAATTAATTTCTACTAAAAAATTCAAAGTTGTAGATAAGTCTCTTATATTTCCTAATTGAGTTGTATCATACATATTATATACGTATTTATCTAGTTATGGGTTAAATACTAATGACTATTTGAATTGAGCCTGTACTGTATATCAGTTCTCTTCTAAGCTATTTTTCACTCTTTAAATGCTTGAATTGCAAATTTCATGCGAAATCTAATATTTTAGCTTATTAATTCAGTTCTTTATAGGATTAAGAATTACTATAATTGAATTTTTAAATAAGAAGTTATACTCACTTTACCAAACCTACCACAAAATAGTTAAAAATTAATTAAGTATAATATTATAAATATACTTAAGTTAAACAAGTTAATGGCACTAGAATGTAAAAAAAAAATGACATAAAATATTTATTAAATATATAATTTCAAATTTTCATCCAAAATCAATAACCCACTTTTCAATTTCTATCCAAAAAGCCACGACCTAACAGATTCCTCCGATGTTACTTTTTCATGTTTTGGGTTCATGAATCATGATTCACGAAATATGTTAAAAACTTAATAGTACATATTCATTTATATATATATATATATATTCTTTGAAATATTTATTGTTGGAAAATTTTAATTAAATATGTGCGAATATTAATTGAATTTTTTGTTTTATAAAACGGATTAATAGATAGTCTATTAATTAATCAATTCAATAAATTATTGATCACTTTTAGATTGAATTTTATTAATTTTTGTGTAGAATTCAATTAAGTGAGAAGTGTAAATTTTTGAGTCTTATTAATGTCACTTATGAGAGGACATAATAAAAAAATAATATTGCATATAAATGTTAGGTCTCCTATCTAATCTAGACTTACTTTTGAGGATAGTACATTCATTTTCAATGAGAGCTATCATAATTGTCAATTTAAATCATGGAGAGAAAGATTCACTTTTAATTTGATACAATGATTAATAAATGATAATAACTCAAATAAGTATATTTATGTTAATTTATTCTTTAATTATTATATTTTTTTATTCATATACGATGTTAATTTATAATTATATATTTTTGTAATATTATAGATGTTAATTAAATTATTTTATCATTTATATATTCTAATTACATTTTATTCTTAAAAAAAAATGTTATTGATACACATTATGTTATCCTTATTCACCCACACACACACACACATATATGATTTTTGGAACGACATAATTATCGTATTCTATTTTACGCAAAACGACACCACCCCACAGCACAGCTATTGTTGGTGTTGGACTTGGACCATATAAAAAAAAAACTCTCTAAAGGATTTGCAGTGAACAGAAACTTATAAAAAGATAAGCTTGATAATCAATCCTGACTCATATTTAATTAAATTTGCAATTAATTTTGTTTCTCCAAGAGCAGAGGCAGAATTCAACCAAACTGGCCATGGGTTTAGCTTCGGTCATTTACAACGGCGTTCAAGCTCCTCTCAAGTTCGATTCACTTCTGCCCAGGTTTTCGCCTACCTCGCATCCAATTCAAGCTCCCAAATTGACTAGCGTTCACTTCCATCACTCGCTCAATCAGACATTCTATTCAGGTATCTACGGTACATATCAACTGTTAAATAATAGCAAGTGTTTTTCCAACATTTTAGCTTCCCTGCTTTTCAAAATTAAGCAGAAGTGCAACGGTTAATCTAGATGTTAGGAACTTTGAATTGCAGTCGGTCACAATCGACGTCGGCAGTATTTGCCAGTTGCGTGTTCAAAAGGAGCTCAGCAGGAGGATGATTTGTCTACCTCAGGTGAATGGCTAGTGAAAATGGTTGATGGTTAACAAGATTACAAGCATAAATGAGGCAATTGAGTCTTTTTTTTTCCTTCATATGCTTTTATTATTTTTGAGAATGAGATAGACCTGGTGAAATTTATTTCAGAGGATCCAAGGAGCAGTTCCCAATCGCGTGATGATATTAACAATGTTAGCACGTCTCATAGTCCCCCTTCCATGGATAATTCAGAGAAGCTAATTGAAGAACATGAAAATTATACATCATCTATTAAAACTGTTGCTTTCTGGGTGAGTACCTAGTACCTATTAGTTTATTATGATTGTGCATTGAATCCATGGATTCTGTCATTATCTAGGTTAAAATCAATGTAGATGTTGTTATTTTAGGTCTCCACTGCAGTGGCATTTGGCATTGGCGTAAGTTTGAAAGAAGGAGTTGGCAAGGCATCTGAGTTTTTCGCTGGGTAAGCTGATGAATGCTTCCTAGTAATTATTCATTTAAGGGATTAGATCACTGCTAAATTTCATTCGTGGAAGAAACTAACAATGGAGAGTGGGAATTATTGGCAACACTTTTCGGTTGGTAATGTGCCTACTGATGAATTGGATATCATTATTCTAACGACACCATATAGCGTCTACCCTCATTCATCAATGCCAATTTAGTGGTTATGGAGATGAACTCATTAGAGAATTATGTTTTGCTTCCTTTATGTATTCCGGGCTTTTTGTGAACTCTTGTTCAAAATGATTAATATGGATGAATTTCAGTTACATATTGGAGCAAAGTTTGTCAGTGGACAATCTGTTTGTCTTTGTTCTGATATTCAAGTACTTCAAAGTGCCAGTTATGTATCAGGTGATAAACAAACCTTAGTATGTCAAGTGTCTTTAAACATTGTTTTGATATTAGAATAAATATTGCATGTTAATCACTGGTAACAGAGAATTTGTTATGCTGGGAATATAGAACCGGGTGCTTTCATATGGTATTGCTGGTGCAGTCATATTCCGTTTGTCATTGATACTACTTGGAACAGCTACTCTCCAGGTATATCAGTTGTCCATGCCTGCGTATCTTTGTGCACATCCCCGTGCTTTACAATTTGTTTAGCTCTTCTGATTTTTTTTTTTCTTTCTTGTCATTTTAGAGGTTTGAGGCGGTTAACCTACTACTGGCTGCAATACTCCTATACTCATCCTTCAAGGTACCACATCTCTCTGAAAATATATAGCAACATCTTAATTCAGCTACTTTAATTAATTTTTTTCAATGTACTACAACTTCTTTTTTCATCTGAAAATGAGGGATGCGTTCTTGCAATTATACTTATTTATAATTTATGTAAAATTACTAATGAAGAATATGCTAGTTACCTCAGCTGGTTCTGCTGGAATGGCAGTGAAACTGATTTACTGACTTTAATGTATTTGGATCTTGAATCTCTCAGTGATAGTAATTTGCTTTTATATCTCTGAAAATAAGAAACAAATATTCTTTTGCATGTGCTCCTTCGTGCTGATTGTTATAGCTACTAACGCTTAGCAGCTCATAACTTTCTCTTATTTGTGATAGCTATTTTCCAGTGAAGACGATGACTCTGACCTGTCCGACAATTTTATAGTGAAGGCATGTCAAAGATTTATCCCTGTGACAAGTAATGTTTCGTGTATATATTCCCTTTTTGTTTTTCTGTCTAAATTCTATCAGCTGAATTCATAGATGTTTGCCAAGGTTGACTGCTCAAAGTTTTAATGTTACTTCGCGGTTGAAGCATTCTTGTATAGCTCAGTTTGATTTTTTTTTCTTTGTTCTTTTAAAAAAAAAGAGTTTGAAGTTTTAACTCAACTTGATTAAACATTTTAACTGACCCTTCTTGAACTAAATAACCAAAAAATTGGCCACGTATCTTTTAGGTGGATAATATATGTTTGATCAAGCTTGGGATTTCTTGGTCTAATCTGCAGACATGCCTATATGACATTCTTTTTACTGGTGTCATGATTTATTATTGGTCATCCAGAAGCTATATTTTTCATGCATCACTCCCTTAAATCTTGATTGAATGGGACTCTTCTCTCAGTTCCGTAGAAAAGATAAAGGCAGTTGAGGACTTTGTTGAATTAGATGGTATACTTAGCAAGATAGTACAGACATTATTTTCTATTTAATTTTACACTAAGTTTTGGTAAACTCCAATAAACTACACAACTAAACCCCTAGCAGAAGAGGAAAAAAGGAACAAAACCAAACCAAGAAACGCACCCCTACTTTCTTCTTTCCATATTCACGTGAAAGTAGGTACATTTCTATAATTATTAAGATGGATCAGATGATTGGTTACATACTTTTAGCATATTTATTTTATACTAGCTAAAGTTTCTGTTCAAATATTTTCAATGCTCTCATTTCTTTGTGCTACAGCTTATTATGATGGCAATCGATTTTTCACAAATCAGGATGGGATGTGGAAAGTAAGTCAAATATAATTACTTCTTAAGAGTTCAGGATGCTATGCTGGCCTTATCATTGTCATCATATCTGATGTTTAGTTACTAATTTGTTACCTTATTGCTGTATAATCAGTGTGCTTGTGCACTACTTTAGCATTTTTCTTTTTCCAGAGTACTAAAGTCTAGAAGTTCCTAAATTTTGTTATATTAATTTTATTTGATTTCTAACAGGCATCCAACATTTTGGGCAGGCCACACCTTTACTTCTCACAGTAGCTGTTATTGAACTCAGTGATATAGCTTTTGCTGTAAGCTCTCTCCATCCCTCATATATGTCTGGCTCAGACACAACTGCACATACACACACATGTACTAAGACAAATTTCATGATTAGGGTTTTGTTGGTTGATGTTGTGACAAAAATGTTGATTGGAATTTCATTTCCTTCAGGTTGACTCAATACCGGCTGTTTTTGGTGTTACACGGGATCCCTTCATTGTATTTTCATCCAATCTCTTTGCCATCTTAGGTACCGTTGTGCCTCTTCTTAATATTGAATTTTAGTAACTCAAAATTTCTGTTCAAAATTGATTATTGCCTGGAAGGTCAAGTTATGTCATTTGTAACCGTTGAATATGATATACTCTCTCTCTTTCATTTCACATAAATTGTAGATTAGTATTTGGCAGTTAAGGTTAAGGTGATACTACAAATGTAATTTGGCTAGTGCTACTGTTACAAACTTGGGATACAGACTATGTGTCACTAATCAATGACTAGCATTTGTCAGGTGATTGTTGATTTTTTAATTCTTATTAATGTGGTAGATATACAGCACCAATCAACTATGAACACATCAAATGCCATGTTAGATGGGATAGAAAGTTTGTATCCTAATTTTATAAGTCTAGCATTATTGATGTAATTTTGGCTTGCTTATTCACTGCTGAAGATACTCTGATCTGCTGTTGGCTGTCACACAACTACTTTTTTTTTCTTATTTAATAATACGAGAAATGTATTTGAACTGCAAATTGAAGGTTGGTAATAGAGTAAAATTTCTTATATCTTACTAAAGAAGGATTAATTGACAATAACTTTGGGCATTGCAGGCTTAAGGTCACTTTACACACTCATTTCTGAGGGTCTAGCAGAGTTGGAATATTTACAGGTAAAAATACTTATTTCGGGTCGTCTATAAATCTCTGTGCCTACATCATGTACTATGGTCGGGATTGATCATTTCTGTGCAACGTATGATTCATAATTATTAAATCTCAAAATCAACCATCACTTTTTAGATTATCTCAGGCTTTTAAGTTTAAGTAGTTTAAAGTATTTTTCCTCATCTAAATTTTCATGCATAATACATTCTATTTGCATGGTTTTAATCTTAAATTGATTTTGGCTGACATGATGTAACTCAATTACTTGGGTTTTAATATAGTTGTATAGGTGGTAACATATTATACTTTATGGACATATCATGTAGCTCATACCAACTATTCGGATTTTATAGACATTACAAACAGCATTTTCCTTTACAAGTGTACATGATGAGTGCTATGCTTCCAAAAACGTCTTGAATACTAATTTCTCTACCATTCTCTAATCCAATTGTAATTTTCATATTTGGTTCATTGTCTGTTGTTGAGAATGCTTCATACTGATAGAATCTCTTCCATCTTTTCTTTATTAGCCCTCTATTGCAGTTGTTCTGGGTTTTATTGGGAGTAAGATGATCTTAGATTTCTTTGGTGAGTCGCTTCTAACACCATTATATAATGTATAATATTTTTATAAATCGCTATCAGAAAATAAAAGAAATGACATGTTTTCCCAAACTTTTGCTGTAGGGTTTCATGTTTCAACTGAGGCATCTCTTGGTTTTGTTGCAACGAGTCTTAGTACTGGGGTAGTTTTAAGTCTAATAAAAAAGTCTGATTAGTTAAAAGCCGCATAACTCGCACAAGGGATGGTGAAAACATGGTAATTTATGTTTGTTTTTTTAGTATTATGCAAGCAGAGAGGTTGAATTGTTTCTCTCTTTCTCTGTTCTTTTCCATCTTCAGTGGTTAATGAAGAATAACCGCAGCTCTTCTGTCACCTGTATCTTTTTTTCTCTCTGGAAACACTGGCATCTCCTTAAGTCAGTGGCCGGAATAATAAGTTCATGCCATCTTAGATATGGAATTATGGATGGTTTTTCTAATAAATTTTGCGTAATTACTAGAACAAAATAGAATGTGAATGACACTTGATGCTGCTCTAGTTTTCTTACCTAATGGTGCTCTCAAACTTTTAGTAAATATATTATATACACCATTTAATTGGAACCCAAGATCATATCTGGATCTCACACGAAATGCAGTCATGCCATCAAAGTCAATTTGTTTGACCTTTCAAATTCAGGTAATCTTATTTCACAAGTACCAATTAGTCGGTAACATGAGGTTTTCAAGTCTTACTTGGTTGAAAGACTTTTTGCGGAAAGCAATGTATAGCTCGTATTCCCTGTTATTGGTTTCATCACCCATATTTACAACTTTTTAGGTTTTTTAACGTAGGTTTCGGTTCTTATAAATTTTTAAATTTTAAATTATGACTCTAGTATTATAAATTTTTTTCACCCGTTAATTTTTTGTTTTAAAATTTTAGGCCCATGCTTCCGATTTTGGCTCTGCCTCTGCTTCAAACTTGTAAATTATTATTTGTTGTGTTAAGATTTTTATTTAATTAAATTAAACTAGTCTAACGCATACGTAAAATAACTACATTAAAAGAGGGGATACATATATGATGATTCAAAAAAAATTAATATATAATATTATAAAAGTATAATTATTCTAAAATAATTATTTTTGTACTGAATATAATTATAATTTATATTATAATATATTCTTAAAATATTTATAAATATATTAAATCTATTTAAAATAAATTATAATTAAATTTGGTATTGTATAATTAAATTATAAATTATTGTATTAAAAAATAAAAAAAATATATGTATAATTATTCACTCATAAAATTGTACTACTCTTGAGCTGAATTTAGAATTTAGAGTTTATCGACTACTCATATAATCTTTAAATTATATAGTAATAAAATATATTATTTTATTGATATGTATCATAAAAATTAAAGTATAAATATTTTAATATTGTAAAATTATTATTCACTGAATTACTGGATGTAAATTAAATTATCCAAATTTATTTTCTGTATTTTCCTCTCTTATTTCTTTCTTCACCTTTTTTTTTCAGCTCTCAACTTCTTTGTTTTTCAATTTCTATTTTCTTTTCCCTACCCACTCAATTTGCTTCTCCTCGCCTCTCGGTTTCAATTTGAGACAAATGAAGAAATTTGCTTCCCATTTATAGGTAAAGTAGCCGCTCATCTAACCAATGCAAGAGTGCCACCCTTATGCCACTAATCTTAATTCAATTTTCTTATCAATACTTAATTCCATTGAAATGCTGTCACTCCCCGTGTAATCCCCACATGTTAGTGTCCCTCTCAACAAATCAACTACCAAATATTTCCATTATTTTATTTTTTCTGTTTGTCAATTATGACCAAGGTATAATATTTCAACGCCACGTGTGTTATACTAAAGGAAGAAAAGACACGTATGTTACACCCATTCATTTGAATTATCTTTCGTGGAGATGGTAAGTGCATCAGCACTTTTATAACCCTCACTTACCACAGATGCATCAACATTTTCATTTGATTTTTTCTCTTTTTATTTCTTAAGTCACTTATAACAATTTCTTCTTAAGTGATCATTTTTATCACAATAATAACACTTTATTAGTCTATTTCTTAATTTAAATTTAGATTTGTTTATGTTCCTACCCTTAAAATCTCTCTTCTCATTTTTACTTTTTGCATATAAATTCTCACTGCCATTATTCTCTTTTATTTTATTTTTAAGCTTATATTCTCAAAATCTTAAAGTTGACAAATAGTCATTCAATGACAAACTATCATGTCTATATTTTATGACAAATTTCACATTATTAAAAGATGGTGGTAAAGAATTCAACGGAATGATAACTAGATTCTCATAACTAATAACTTTTCAAGTATTAGCAAAGTGTATGTAAATGCTTTTAAAGTCATCAAGGTTATCTTCTAAGGATTTATTATAGTCCATTTTGAAACCAAATAACTTTTCTTTAATAAGAATCTTGCTAGTAAGAGTTTTAGAGATAAAGAGCGCTTCAAGTTTATCCTAGAGACCAGCAACTGTAGTCTCTTCATTCACTTATCTCAGACCATTGTCTGCAAACTAAAGAACAATAGTGAAAAAAGCTATTTGAGATAATTAAGATGATTAATGGTGAGAGATTTTATTTTATAAGTTTTATTTTCTTTGTTACTATTTTTATGTAAATGATTCAATTTTCATATAGGAATATAGTTATATTTAGTAATTAGTTAATCAAATTAGAATTAGATATGGATTAATTTTTGCTATATGATTGCAAGAATAAATTATTCATGATAAATTTTACAGGAGACTAGTTGAGTTAATATATTATATGTTTAAGTTAAAATTTTTAATTAATTAATTTTTTTGTCAGTAGAGTTAGTTAATAAAAATTGTTTAGTTGTTGTTGCCAATTATATTTGTTGGGGAGTTTTATTAATATTTGAAAGATATTAAAAAATTGGCTGATGTGGTATGATATATTAACCAAAGAAATTATTGATTTGATTAATAGAAAATAATATTCATGATCATATATATATCTGTAGTTTATAATAAATAAATAATTGATAAAATTTATTATGTGCTAAATTATTCAACTATACATATGTAGCTAAAGAAAGCGAGAATTGAGAAGAATATGTTCTCTTTACAATAAAATAAGGAGAAATGATATTGATTGATTTTATAGATTTATGTTTATTGAAGTTTAGAATAGTATATTATTTTTGTTGTGTAGAAGTATCCCAAATACTATATATGAATGTGTAATTGTTTAAGAAAAGGTTATAGTTGTAGTATTGGTTACTTGTGCTGAGTTCTGAATATAAATAGATAAATAATGATTTCAGTTAAAATATTAAAAGCAAAAATTTTATAGTTGCTTTATAGAAGATAATCTAAAAGAACTTATTTCTCCCCGTATGAATGTAAGAAATTGTTGTTATCAATTTCATGGATGTATGATAAAAGAAAGTTTAGGTTTCTTTTTAAATATTTCAACAACGTAAAAATTTAATAATATTGAGTGTTGTGTTTGTTGAACTAAGAACCTGATATGTTTGTGCCACTAGTAAATATTAACTACAAAACTCATAAGATTATTTGTAATTATCAAATAATTATAATTAAGTAAATTGATAGTTAAAGGTTTTTAATATTAGTTTCTAGGTTTTTGTTTAATAGGTGCAAATTTATAATATTTATTTTATCTATGATTTCTTTTTATGCTAATTAGGACATTCAAAAATTTTGTTTTAAAATTTATTAAAGTAAAGTTTATAAATACGTTCAGTAAAGTTTACGAATACATTCAATAAAGTTTATGAATACGTTCAGTATAAAAATGTTTATTTTAGAACAAATATATATTTAAATATTATATAATAGTGATTTTTAAACTACCAAATACATACCCTTCCCTTTAGTGTAGTTACTCTATACATGCGTTAAACTAGTTTAATTTGCTCTGTTCGAGCAATGAAGCATTCCGTCGAGTTAGACCAGATCAAATCCTCTGCTCTGTCTGTGCATGAGTTATTCTACTAGGTTAGACTAGTTTTTCCCCAAATACAAATTTAGTGTGATTTTTAATATGCATATAGTATATATTTTCAAAATTATGTTATATATTTTTAGTTTTAGAGCAGGTACTATAACAGCTTATGATATTTGTATATGCTTTATGTATATTTATCAAGTGATTTTTTTTATCTTATTTACAAGATATAGATTTATACAAAAGTGTAACTATATTAATGAATATGTTATAGATATTAAGAATTTAATTTATTAGGTATAATATATTTTTTTTTACCACCCATTTAGTCATTAAACTTATTTCTTTTCTTAAAAAATTTCCCTCTCCAAACTCACCGAGTCATTATCAAATATATAATGATGTTATGTAAAGATATGCATATATTCTTTATGGTCAATATCATTGTTTAGTGAGTTTGGGAAAACTAAACACGTAGCTAACGGTTTAGGTCACAAATTTACCCTAACACTATGGTGAGGTTGAGGCAGTTCATGTCAAACACACTTGATCTCATTCATCGTTATATCCTATAGTAAACTTTAGTTGAAGTTTTTGTAGAACAATTTCGACAATTTTATTGAGCTCTTCTCGGTCTAATTTTAAATAATTTCTCAAGTGAAAAGTTGAATTTTTAAACTTGGATAAAATTGATAAACTTGGCATCGATTCCAAAGATGTGCAATTATGTGCATACAGACGACATAGACTAGATGGAAACTCTGGTAAATATTTAAGCCTCTTACAGTTGCATATATTGAGTATTTCTAGGTTTGGAAGCTCGGGTAAATATTTAAGCCTTTTGCAATTGCTTAAATTGAGGTCTTTCAACATTGAAAGATGTATAGTGTTTTTTGGAATCCTCTCAAAATTGTTTCCGTCTAGATATAAAATTTTCAATAAGGATAAGTGGCATCCAAAGATATTTTCAGGTAATTCTTTAATGCCACAATATAGTAGTCTAAGAGAATCTAGACTGTGCAAGCCATCATGTGATAAGAAACCCAATGGATGATGATTGTTAATTCTCGAAAAATGTACAATGGATGATGGTGTTGTTGAGAATAATGGAACACAAATAAAACACTTTTATTAATATAATAAATCCAAAACTTACAATACAAATTTTGAAAACTTTCATTATTTTTTACTTACAACACAACAGTCACACATTCTTTGTTAAGCTTATTATTTGCTTAACTCTCTAATATACTAAACTCTCAACAATTGATTAAATACTTGATCAACTCTTTATTCTTAACTTGCTTGCTTGCAAGTTAAGAATACTTATCTCTTTAATTATTAACTTTAAAATATCTTATCTAATCTAGAAACTTCAAGAATTGGGCTTGTAAATATTTGGACTTAATCTTGAGTTTGGTGTTGTAATTAACTTCATTTGGTGTTGTACTTTTAACACTCCCCCTCAACACTAACTTTCGTTCTTTTAAACACGTTGAGTTGCCTTCGAAATTTTTTGAACTTATCAACACCTAAGCTTTTTGTGAACAAATCAGCCATTTGATCTTCGGTCTTAACATACAGTAACTCAATTTCTTCTTGTAGAACTTTCTCTCAGATAAAGTGATAATGCACATCTACATGCTTTGTTCTTGCATGAAAAATTAGATTTTCTGCCAAACAGATTGCTGACTGATTATCGCAATATATTGACACTTTATAATCTCTTGACTGATGTAAATCCCCCATCAACCACATCAACCATGTACTTTCTTGAGTTTCCATTGCTGCTGCTCTGTACTTAGCTTAAGTAGTTGACAATGATACAGTCGGTTGCCCTTTACTGCATCAAGAGACTGTTCCTGATTCAATCTTGAAAAAAATACCCAGTGGTCGAACGTCGTGTGTCATGATCTCCAGCATTGTCAGCATTACAATAGCCAACTATTTTATAATCTTGGTCTTTTTTATAGAAGAGACCATAGTTAATTGTGCCTCTCACGTATCTCAATATTCGTCGAACTGCTTCTAAGTGAGATTTTTTAAGATTTTGCATGTATCAACTTATTACTTCAACTGCATAAAAAATGTCTGGTCGAGTCAATGTTAAATAGATGAGACTTCCTACAAGTTTTCGATACATAGTTCCATCTTTTAAATCTTTTCCTTCATAACCATACAACTTGGCATTGGCTTCCAGCGGTGTTGAAATAGGCTTGCATTCTAGCATTTTAAACTTCTGCAACAAATCTTTGGTATATTTTTGTTGTCCTAGAAAAATTCCTTCTACTATCAGAGTGACTTCAAGCTTAAGAAAATGTTTAAGTTGTCCAAACTCTTTCATCTGAAAGCGAATCGCCAAATTCTCTCTTGTTCGATAAATCTCTTCTTCACCATCTTCAGTGATGATTAAGTCATCCACATATACCAGCACAGTTGTAAGTTTATGTCCATTAGCTTTGACGAACAGGCTAGAATTAGCTGGTTCTACAGAGTAACCACCATGTGTTAGAAATTCTTCAATTTTACCATACCATGCCCTTAGAGCTTACTTTAATCCATACAATGCCTTTCTCAATTTACATATATAATCAAGAGGAAATTTTTTATCAAATCCTATTGGTTGAATCATATAGATCTCCTGATCCAACTCTCCATGTAGAAAAGCATTCTTTACGTCCATTTGTCACAATATCCAACCATTGCTAGTTGCCAGTGCAAGTAAAACTCGTACCGTGGTGATCTTGGCTATTGGACTAAACGTTTCATCATAATCTAGTCCATATTGTTGAGAAAATCCTCGAGCTAAAAACTGAGCTTAATACCTTTCCATCGATCCATCAAGATGTATTTTGATTTTATACACCCACTTACAAAATATAGATTTCACATCCTTTGGTTTTGGCACTAAATCCCAAGTTTGATTTGCTCCAACGCTATGATTTTGTCTTCCATAGCTTTAATCCATTTAGTACTCTGTGATGCTTCTTCAAAAGTTTCAGGCTCTTTAACATTTTTCTCTTTCACTACAACTGCATTAGCATATTTAGGATTAGGTTTTCATATTCTTATTGACCTTCAAGAATGAGATTGAGAGGTTGAGGTTTCACTCTTTCATATTTGGCCTCTATTATTAGTTGTTGATAGATGCCAGTTTGCCAAGGACTTTGAGTTGTCTCTTGCTCGGTGTTGTTATCACTGCTTCCATTATCAAGGTCTTCTTGGCTCGGTTAGATTTCAGTAATTTGCTCATATATATTTTGTTGTAGTCATTCTTCTATTTCTTTTGAATCTGAAAGCTTCTTTTTTTGTGGCGGCCACCATGAAGATGCTTCGTCAAACACCACATTCCTTGATGTGTAGCACTGCCCACTAGTAAGGTCATAACATATCTATCATTTGCACTGGTTATCATATCCAACAAAGATACACCTGATTGCCTTTTTGTCGAATTTGTTTCTTAAGTGACTTGGCACAAACACATAGCATATATAACTAAATACTCGAAAATGAATCACTGTAGGTTTTATATCCCATAACTTCTCAAAGGGTGATATGAACCCTAACCTTGGTTAAGGAAGCCTATTAATCATGTGGGCTGCAGTCTTTATTCCTTCGGCCTAAAATTTTCTTGGTCCATTTTTTGCGTGCAACATATTTCTATAAATCTCTGCAAGATGTCATTCTTTCTTTCTACAACACCATTTTGTTGTGGCGTGTTGGCACATGTGAACTGATGCTGTATCTTATTTTTTAGAAGATATTGTGAGAACTCATCAGGGGTATATTCTCCTCCATTATCTTTGCAAAGACAATGAATCTTCCTTTCGACTTCTCATTCAATTATTTTTCTAAATTCATAGAACTTGAAAAAAGTATTTGATTTTTCCTTTATAAAGAAAACCTATACATACCTCGAAAAGTCATCAATAAATATCACTATGTACCGCATACCACTAATTGATGGTTGTTTGACAGGTCCAAAAACATCAGAGTGAACCAACTCCAATGGCTCTTTAGCTCTAAACTTTGACTCTTTATATGGTAGTTGATGTGCCTTGCCGTCCTGACATCCTGCACATATTGTATTCACTCTCACATCAAGTTGAGGTAGAACTTTAAGCATTGCCTTGTTCATCATTACTTTTAGCTTATGGTAACTTACATGTCCCAATCGTGCATGCCACAAATCTGCTGTCTCATTCTTTCGAGTCTTGTCTACATAAGCTGACTCTACTGATAATATATAGACTGACTTTAGTCATCGTCCTTCCATTGTTGGTGTTCCCGTGATTTTTAAATCTTGATACACCTTAACATCTTATGGTCCGAACAAGACATAGTTTTCAGAAGATGTTAACTGTGGTACTGACAATAAATTCTTTTTCATGCCAGGGATATAATAGACATCTTGAAGTGTTACATTGTTAGGACTGTAATGAGGTGCAAGGACTATGTTACCGATGTGAGCTATAGGCAATCTTGAGTTGTTGGCTATCACCACTACGCAACTTCCTTTGTACTTAGTCATATCTTATAGCTTTTCTTCATCACCAGTCATATGATTTGAACATCCTGAGTCAATGATCCAATCATTTTCATAGTCAATCCATCCAAGCATTATCACTGAGAGTGATAGGTCTTTTTTCTCTACAGCGACAGACGCTTCAGCATCCTACTCATCTTCATTTTTTCTTTTTGAGTTTGATGTGGTAGCATTACTCTCAGTAGACCTTTTCTTAGACCAATAATCTTTTGCCATGTGTCTTATTTTTCTACAATTGTAGCATTTTTCCTCAATTTTTTTTTTGGTTAGACTGACTACCATTGCCACAAGTCCTCCATACTCCCTCTGTCTGTGAGCTACCTTTTTGGTGATGATTATTTATATTATCATCTCTTTTAGATTCTCCACCAGCACGTTGTTTAAATCAACATTTTCTTTTGCGATGTAAAGTCTTTCTTCATCGCCTTTTAATGAGACCCCACCCATTTACTTGACAATCTCTTCTTGATCAGCAAGCAAATTTTCAAAATCAATGAGAGATGGTTGGGTTGGCCAACCTTGTACAATAGTAACAAAACTTCTATACTCGGGCCTCAAACTATGGATGATAATTCTTTTCATCCTAATTTCAGCAATAACAGCAGCAGGATCTAACTCAGATATTTCACAGCACAAGGACTTTACCTTTGTGAAGTATTGGTTGATCGTCATGTTGCGTTGTGCAATCGACAATAGTTCATTTTCTAAAAGCTGTAGTCGCATGCTGTTTTTCTTTAAGAAGAGTGATGTAAAAGTGTCCCATGCTTTATTTGGCGTCTTGGCCTTCTTTATATGCTCTAACATTTCTTCTTCAACTGTGGTCTTAATGACGAATATAGCCTTATTAGTTTGTACCTTCCACTTCTTTAAAGTGGCTTCGTCTGTTGGTTGCTTCACTTCATTCTCATCAACGACCTCCCAAAGATCTTGGCTTTGAAAGTAAGACTCCATCAACATCGCCCATGTATTATAATTTTAGTTGTTAAGTTTCTTGATTTCTTCAACAACTTGAAGTTTACCCATCGTGTTGGCAGTATCTCAGTAATACCAAACAAGTTTTGTCAACAAACTTGCAGAGTCACAGACTACTCACGACATATAGAAACTCACTCACTTACAATTTATAGAATCCATTTCTAATGTGGAAGATCAGTCAAAATTGCAACTACATAACATACTTAGAATTCTTAGAAATCCTACAACTTGAGCGGTCCCAGACAGTCCCGCTCTGATACCAATTGTTGAGAATAATGGAACACTTTTATTAATACAACAAACTCAAATCTTACAATACAAATTTTAGAAACTCTCGCTCTTTCTCACTTACAACACAATACTTACACACTCTTTGTTGACCTTATTATTTGCTCAATTCTCTAACACACTAAACTCTCAACAATTGATCAAATCTTTATTCTTAACTTGCTTGTTTGCAAAACCAAATGAGGGAGGGAGGGTATTTATACTTAGTTTCAATAAACCAAAATCACATAAATAAAATAATGTAAAATTTTATTAATTACATAAGTTTATAATACTTATCTACTTAATTATTAACTTCAAAATATCTTACATAATATAAAAATTTTAAAAATTAAACTTATAAATATTTGAATTTAATCTTAAATTTAATGTTATAATTAACTTCATTTAATATTGTAATTTTAACAAGTGCTTCTCTTATAATTGTTTCACCACCATCCACAATTTTCATACCTTCTAAATTTTTGCCTGCCTTACTCAATCTTTGAAGATTCGAGCAACTGTCGAGATAAAGTTCTAGAAGAGATTTCAACTTATAAAGGCTACTCGGAAGACTCTTACGCTTTTCACTATTTGAAAGATTCAGATAAACTAGTCTAGATAAACACTCGATAGATGAGGGCACTTCTTCGATTGTAGTTAGCGAGAACTCTAAAACTTTTAAATTGTTGCAAGACGTGATATCTGGAAACTTCTTTAGTTTTGAGCAGCTCCAAAGAGAAAGATATTCAAGCTTTTTGAGAAGTTGAATAGTGGAGTGAATCTTAATAAAACTAGTACAATGCCATAAATTTGGGCCAGTGAGAGGTCTGGAATTTAGCTAGTTTCTTGCAGCTAACGAGGCCCAAATGCTTTAAACTGCCAAGATGCTACAAGATAAATAAAAAAAACAAACAAAAAGATGATACAATATTAAAATTAGTATCTTTGATATTTCATAATTATTACTCAAAGATTGCTATATAAATATTAAGATATACCTTAACATCATTTCAAAGTTGTTTAATGTTACCATTAGGAATTTCAAGCGAAACAAGATACTCCAGATTAATAGTTGAACGCAATCTGTTCAAGGGATATTCATGCCACTCAAAATATCTTAATTCAACAAATGTGAGGCCTTGAAAATAAGACTTATTAAACAATTTAGAGAACATTGAGGTACATATAGATACCTTAAACTTATTCTTTATATAGAATCTCAAGAATTTTAACTTTCGCATCTTTACAAAAATACATAAATTTAAATTTAACTCTTAAGTAGTGACATCAAATGAGATGCCCTTGATTGATTTAGTCACCTAATAATAAATAGAGAAAAATATATAACTTTAAAGTCGTCACAATTACTAGCACATATAAAGACAAAATAAATACTTATATTACACATGCAAACAGTATAAACACACTTTTATTTATAAATTGTTCATAGGAAAATGTTTAAAAATAGTCACTTTTTAAAAATAAATATCTATTTTAGCCTTTCAACACAATTATAAAATTTATTAGTCAAACACATAATTTTTGAACCATTTTACCCTAAACATTTGGATCTCTCTCCCATAAGTCATTTGATTGAAATTTGAATTTAAAACACACTTTAAAAATTAGTTAAAATAAATAAAGTTAGAATAGTACAAATTGAAATTGTTAAATTTGATTAAATATGATAAAAAAGGGTAAAAAATAAGAACAATTTGACAAAAAAATGCTAGAGAAGAAGGTTAAGGTTGCATCCCAGTGATAAGGTCTTACATCTTGCCTCTTACGCCCCTCCTCGAGCCACGCTGCACATGCAAAGTCTACTATTTTGTTATCAATTTCATTATTTTCATACTTTATTTTTATAGATTCATCAATAAAATTACTTGTTCTTAATATGTAGTACTTTTTTTATATCTATTTTGACAATAATAATATTTTTTTATTAATTTTATAGTTCAAACTACAAGTTTTTTTAACTATATTATTGACAAGAACAATTTCATTTATTTATTGTCTTCTTGGCTAATATAAATTAACCAAATAATTTTTCATTATAAAAGTTCATAACCTCTTAAAAGTGGTTATTTTTGAACATTTCTCTTGTTCATATAATATTTAAATTTACTACCACATTTCTTACTCACTTTGAGTTTGTTATATTATTTTATTTTTATTTTTACTCTTCTATTAATGACATAATCAATGTGTAATAAATATTTGTATGTAGAGTTACAAGTCAAAACTTTATATATATATATATATCCATGATGCCACAACCGACTACATTTTCCAGAATCATTATCAACTTCCTGGTGAACAATTTCTTTGCCCATTTCTCGTAACAAATCATACATTTTTATTATGTTCTCACATGATATGTTAATAAGAGACTTATCAACAAAAACTCTTATTTTGATTTGCCCAAAGAAGTCACAAGCATCCAAGAATTCTATCACAAGATTTTTATCCTTGTCTTCAAAGAAACATGCAATGTCTAAAAATATATTTTTCTCTTCATAATCCAAACCATCATAACTTATTTTTACTACCTTTAGGATCTCCATATTGAAAGCTTTTTAAAGCTTGTTTATTGCACTTTCTCATTCTTCTTTATTCCTTGTAACTTGAAAGCGCACTAAAATCTAAAGAGCTAATGGAATATCATCAGCATATTTTATTACATTGTTTGATAATTCCTCATAACCTACATCAGGGTTATTTTGTCCAAAGGCATGTTGACTAAAAAGTTTAAGGGCATCATTGTGTGCTAGTTTCTCCATCTTGTATAAAAAATTCACTCTACAAATATCAAGCACATGTTTATCCCTTGTTGTTATTATGATTCGACTTCTCACACCAAATTGAAGATCTGCGATTAAGCTTCTTACGGCTATTTGTTCAAAATGAGTTACATCATCAAAAACAATCAAAATTACGGCTAAGCCTTTTACTTTTAAATTTGAGGCCAATATTTAGAATTTCATTCTTCACAATTTGGTCGGGTAATAATGTAGAAAGAAGTTTTTGTCACAAGGGATGTAATCCTCCATCTTTTCTTCTTCTCCTCTAACATTTGAAATGAAGCAATACCCTCAAAATTTTATAATATGTGATTTAAAATATTAATATTTTACAACTTATTATTTATTTAAAAGATTTAAAAAAATTTCTCTAACACCTTGAACCTTGCAGGAAGCTTCAAGATAACGTGATATCTTTTTCATAGCACTGTATAAATTGCTATTTTCTTTACTGAAATTCATTCAATAATTTTCGTTGGAGACAAAAGAAAAAAAAAAGAAGCTAATGGTACGTTGTATAGGTGAAGAAGAAGAAAAGTGAAAATGCCAAGACTTTCGAGAAAAAGAAGACAGCATCTAATTGACATTACCTCCCTGTCATAGGGATACGTCCAAAATTAGAAATTATTTTAAATAATATTTTTTAATCTCTCAATATATTTATAAATTTTATTCATAAAATACTTTATTTTTAAATTATTTTATTTTAAAAATATTTTTGTATCTCTCTTATAAAATATTTGAAATTTTAATCTAAAACACACTTTAAAAATAAATAAAATGAATAAATTTAAAATTTGTAAATTTAATTAAAAATAGTTAAAAATAATAAAAAGTAAGTAAAATTCGTCAAAAAAATATCGAAGAAAAAGGTCGAGACTGCGTGCCTTGCATCACACCGTGAGAAGAGAGTGGGAAATCTACAGCTATGTCCACCATTTAATTTTAGTTCCCAATTTTTTTATTAACAAAAATAATTTCATTCATTTATAATCTTTATAATTAATAAAGATTAATTAAATAAATTTTTATTATAAAAATTTATAGCCTTCAAATAATAGTATTTTGACACATTTCCCCATTGGGCCATATCTCTCCATACTATAATTTTAAAATCGGTGAGTGACAATTATTTTAAGCATAAAATTTTATAACTTGAAGTAATCTATTTGGGGGTTTGTATCCCCGTCATACAAGGTAATGAAGAGTTTAATTAATTTTATATTTAAAATATAACTGAATAAAAAAATATAATATATTAACTTTCACATAAATTAAAATATAATTTTTTTGGCTCTTCAATTTTTTAAATGGAGAATTACTCGTGTCTAATATATTTAACATTTTCAATTTACACTGATTAGATATGTTTATGAATTTTGATATAACCCAAATTCACGTTTTAAAAACAACAATTGGATTATATGTCCATGAATCAATGAATTTGTGAGTGGTTTGTGTATAATTGCTTTAGTTTAGATTTGGGTGTTTATTATTGATTAAAAAGATTAATTTATTAGGTAACGTTACATATTTACTTATATATATATATATGTAAGATTTATTTAATTTTTATTCGATGTGGGACGTGATGTTCTCTCTCACCTAATTACGTGATGCTCTCGTCATGGTGTAATCCAAATTCAAGGACTAACTTGGCCTGTATTGTCCATTCCCCCGAGAATAGGGGACCTACTACTTACGTGACAATTTTTATTAAGGCTCAAGACACAAGATTTTTAAGACCCACTTGACCTATATTGTCCATCCCATAATGGCATAGGGGACTCATATCCTATGTGACAATTTTTATTAGGACGATCTTGGAGGCTCAAATATGAATGAGAATTTGGGTCTATTCTAATGCCACTTATTACGGACTAAACACTTGTCATTAACCTAAAAAATTAACCTATTAAATAATGCTGCATATCCACTTTTATATATTAAAAATTTATTCAATTTTTATTTAATGTGAATTATGACATTTGATTACTTTCCTCTATCTTTGCGGGAAGTTCTATAATACTAAGTACTTTTACTAAAGTTCATTCAATTTATTGAGAGAAAAAAAAAAGAAAAAGGAAGCTAAAAAAACAAACATTATTAAAAAAATAAATAAAGATCGTTCACATTATCTACTTAGACAAATTTGAATCCTATTTAACGTTTTCTAATCTTTTGACTTTTGAGGAGCATGACAATGGGGATAGCCAAATAAAAACACTTAGATTCGAATTTGGTTCGAAAAATTTTAGAAAAAAAATCAAAATATTCAGTTTTTTTTTTAAAGATTCGATTCTATTTTTATATTTTTCAGATTCGGGCTGTGTCTGGATTTTTTTGAATTTGGAAAAACACAGCCCGAAAACCCGAATTTTTCCTTCTAAACTTAAATCAAAATTGATTTGGAAATTTGCTCGGTTTCTCATCGTCATCAAGCTCTACCTCAACTTGGTCTCCGTCTTACTCTCATCAAGCTCCTGCCAGTCGCCTCTTGGTTGTGTCATCACTCGTGACTCGTCATCAACTCGCAATCTCTCTCTCAAATCTCACATGGCCATTTGTTTGTGATTTGCCTGATAAATGTAATTTACATTTATTTAATTTGTTCTTCGCATTGATTCCAAAGCCATTATCTTTTTCAAGATATTTATTCCACTCACCAAGGACATAAATTTGTTGTCTATGGATGAACTCAAATTACCAATTTCATTTTTCAATTCCTATTACAAAGAAATTTTCAAATTCTTTTTAGAACTCAGAAGTATGAAAATTGAAAAAAAAAGTTCGGGTTAAAATTTGAATTTCGACTTATCCAAACCTAATCCGAACTTCAACCCAAATCCAATTCGCACTCAAAAAAATTTGAATACAACTCAAATTTTAAAATAACTCAAAAAATTTGGATTCAGTTGACCAAAATCAAAATCAAAACCTAGATCATGATTTTGCCAATACCTACACGACACATCAATTTTTCAAAATTAAAATTTAATAAAGTATTTAATTTTTTATTCAACATAAACAAAAATCTATAGCTTTCATAGAAACTAATTGGATGTTCACTTTAAGTATCATGATACCGGTGGGTGTCATTTTTTTTCTTCAGAGAAATGCATTTTAAAACTTTAAACTGATTAGGGAATGAATGCTCATAACCATTTCTTTAGATCTAAAGAACAAATATTTTCATTCAAATACTCGTTGGGGAAGTTCTGATTGTTCAGACAAGCTAATCTGATTAGGAATGGCCAATATGGTGCAAAGATTTAGGGTCCAGAAATATTAACATACCATAGTGTAACATGCTGCTAGAAAAGCATTGATATGATATGGATAACAACATTCAGAAATTTGGTCTAAAAGAGCCTCATCCAAGTCCAGTTATGAACTTTGCTGCATACATGAATGATATAGTTTCAAGTTGTTCTGCTGCATTATCTTTATCTATAAAAGGATGAACAGAACAAATTTAACCCTTACGAGAAGACAACAATAACAAGGGTCAAATGGGACAAAATTAAATGTATAACGGGGAAAAACAAGTTCTGAAAATGACTGACCTGACTGTAACCAATATAGTTCACCACTTCCTTTCCGTTGCTGAAACTTCTATCAGAAGCAATAGCTCTAATAAAGCAATCATATGTATGGATCGATGGTTGCAACCTGAGATTTTGTATCTAGATAGAAAAGATTCCCTCAATTTAGGACATAATATTTTAATTCTCTGAATGAAGCCTTCACTAGATAAACAACAAAATGTAACACAATCATTGTCGCATTTAGGAAGCTTGTAAAAATAAGTTTCCATAAATTTGAGTGAAAATAGTACCATGCAAGACACATAACCAAAATAAGTTTCCATAAATTGCCATCAAATTTATGAAAGCTTGTAAGAACGTATTTAGGAATGGAGTAAAACAGTACCTAGTTATTTCCACTTCAATGAAGGCTTTGCTTGTCAGGAAAGAATACCAGACAGAATTAAATAAACATTCATTTTAGAATTTCTTTTGTAGTTCTTGTAGTATGTTGCTACAGCATGCAATAAAAAAACTTAAAAAGAAAAAATAAATTATTCCTACCTACAGCATCAACTGCTCCGCAAGTCCACTATTCTGAGTTCAGGCACATGTGTGTATTACATCATTGAAAGACCATCTCAGGACCTTCATAACAGGCAGGGTATTGAACTTATTCATAATACTTTTTCACTCAAATTTGCTGATTTCCACGTTAAAAGTAACACATTGCTCATTGTTTCCAATACAAGTGTCCATTTTCAAACCAACAGAACAATCACTCTCCTCCAACTCAACCTTTGGTGAGCTCAGTTGACCAATTGAAGGTATAAGGATGTCCAACCTTGAAGAATACAACTTTCCTTTAGAAGTCTTATTAATATAAAGCCTTCCTGTCGTGGCTAAAGCCACTATATGTCGCAATGCTTTATATGAAGATTTTAAATCTTCAAACTTGTAAAGGACCAAATAAACTTTCTCAGAGAAAATAGTCTTTCCAAATGACTGCACAGATTTTTTTTACCCAACTGCAAGCTGAAATAGAGAAACAATTAGATATGTAATCCTTAGATGAAATTGACCTGGAAAATTACTTTAAATTAATCCTCCATATTTTCAAGCATGATTAATGAATAAAAGGGACAGAAATTCATCTCATGCTCATAGTACTAACGATGTGTGTATTCTTGAGCATGATAACAAATTGAGATCATATTACTGCAGATGTGTCTTTATCTCAATCTCATAGTACGTAATAACGATATGTGTCTTCTACAGCATGATAACAAACTGAGTTTATATTATTAAGGATATGTGTCTCTCATGTTGACAGTACTAAGGAGATGTGTCTTCTTGAGCATAATAACAAACTAAGATCAATACCCTTTACGCACCTTGAGAAGCTCTGTATAAGTAACTTGATTCCTCCCCACCGTCCGTGAGTCCATTAGTTCCAAACATTGATTGGCATGAATTATGCTTTGCATTTTTGCACAGGCCCGCAAGAAACAATTGTATACAAGCAGAATGGAATAAATGCCATGTCTTTCTCCAAGAAAATTAATCAAATTAGATGCCTGAACAACACAGAGCATGAACAGCAAAATTATTTGATGATAATGGGAAAGAAAAAGACTGTAAAACTATTAATAGAAACATCTCTTATTGGTAGGTTTAGCGTAGTAGAACTGAATTCATTACCACAATCTACGGATAATTTTCTTAGGAATTCAGCACTAACAAAAATATGTTGACTAGTACCTCAGAGAAAACTTTACCCAGTTTCGATAATCAGTAAACATTATAAGATACAATCACTGACTTCAAATTTGATTTCTTGACAATGACATACTAAAAGAAATAAAAAAGTAATCGATCGTCTCTAGTCTAAATATATTAAATAGAATGAAGAAAAATACTTTTACATAATGTATTGGCTGATACCTCCTCCAAGTAACCCCCTTTGCATAGAGCTCGCATCACTAGTAGGTAATACGTGTTACTCAAGCCAATCTCTTTTTCCTCCATCATTCTCCAGGTCTCTATAGAAAGAATAACTATAGACACTACAAGAAAAAGAGGCATTTGCGACTCGTCCTGCAACAGTTTAATTAGGCGTCACAAATAAAATAATAAAAACCCCTATTCACTTAGTGGTAGAGTGCGGACTTTTTAAGTGTGCAGTCATGCTTTCGATCCTCCCCAAAGGCAATGTACCCTTTTTTATATTTTTCTTATCAAATAAATTTCTAATTTGATTTAAATTGGGTTCACCTTTTTTATCTTTCCATTTTCTTTTGCGAAAATATCTCCCCTTCATTTCGCGTATTATGTAATACATGACTTTTGCAAGCCAAATCTTTTTTTTTTTCCAATTTTTCTTATCAAATAAATTTATAGTTTGATAATTTGATATGCGATGTTGCTGGCTCTACTCCTCGATCAAGGTTTAAAGGTAAGCTTTTAAATTTTTGGTTAGCATTTCTTCAATTTTTGTCAATTTATGATTATGGTTCTTCATCAAATTTCATCATAAGTTATGATTTTTGAAATTATTAATAATGGATCATTAATAAGTTATGTTCTTATTAGTTGTTACCAGAAATTTTCTTTCATTTAGCCAAATAATTCTTAAATTTTCATTTGATTTTGATTATGTTTAGTTTTCATCATTTCAAATGCTACTGTAGTTTCTCCTTTGTAAAATTAATACAAAACTGTTCAAAACTACAGAGCAATTCTTGATTTTAGGGTTATCTGATCATGCCTTATGTGTGCTTTACATAAAATTATGGCAGATGCCTTAGCTTGGCTTATTTGTAGTTTCTCCCATCAAGCAAACCAATCTTGAGCGCGTGTTCTTAAACTAGCCTTTCTATTTTTTATAAGGACAGAAATTTTTGACCTTATTTTCTTATTTCTTACAAAATTTAAATTTTAAGTACTAAAAAGTCATCATATATGATGATTAATAAAATATTTATATGAATGCTTATCATGTAAATGCTTCAATTAATTGCTTTTCATCTTTTAATATGCCATATGTTTCAGGTGCTTTGGTTGTCTGACTTGTTGCCTCCCCATTTATTATAAGCCTGAATTTTGTCTTTTGTTAATTTTGTTAGGGTCGATGCTTACGTGCTATCTATGAATGTATATATATTTATGTATTTATATAAGTATACGTTCTCATTAAATTGTTAATACCTATAAATATAGTATTATGCAATTTAACGTTACAAACATTAAATGATCTGAAGGAGTTCAGATCAGAGCTCATAGTTAGCCACACTGAGAGATATAAATTCTAAATTTTAGCACAGTGAAGTGTTAGCTGGTTATAATTATTAGAGTCGGTACTTACGTGCCATCCTTGAATGTACATATACTTGTATATTTATACAAGTGTACATTCTTATTAAATCACTAATACTTATTTATATGGTATTATGCATGTAACGTTACAGACATTGTAGATTTTAAGGAGGTCAGATCAGATCTAAATGGGTTTAGATAAGGTCTCATGATTAGTCACGCTGAAACATATAATTGCTAAATGTTAGCACAACTAAATATTATCTAGTTATAACACTCAGCAGATCCAAGAGTTGGAGCATTGTCTGTAATTGAACATAGACCTGAGAATATACTAGTAACTGTATAGTTGCAAGAGTTGCAATCGGGTGCCAAAAAATACATGTTACACAAGTATATTCTCGAATTGTTGTCCCTGATTTATTTCTGCCGATGTGGGTCTGTCAGTAGATACCTTTTTATATAGATCAGCATATGTCGTACCTATAGAGTATAGATGGTCGTTCCTAGTCGACTATGAGCTTGGAGCTCGTATTGACATATGGGTATCCAGTTAGAACTGGATATGGAACAGACTCACGAAGGCCTCCGATAGACACCAATGTAAGCATCAACGGAGGGTCCTCTCAAGTTGAGTAGTATATGTGGTCCTTTGACTTGAGTGCCATAGTGGGCTTGTAAGTGATCTACCATACTTTGGTTCCACGCATGTTACAGACCTTTCATAGTATGGCCGCTGGGTGTCGCTGGGTATGGTCCGATGTTTATGGAGTTCAGTGCGTACAGATATGGGATCTGTCAGCTGCCATATAGAGTTTGATATCTAGATGCTTCGAGAATGTATCTCAAAAAGTCTTGTCGCCACAAGCAACCATCCTGGGAAAGAGTTCCGTCAAGGTCGAACAATATGGCAAAAGCGTTTGCACATATTGTTCAGTGAGATACAAGTTTAGAGATTGGACATGGATGAGCACAAGAGGATTTGACGGTGATAATCTATATCCCCCCACATCCAGGATATCATGACGGAAGGACTATACGTATGCATTGTAACCTCAGCTTGTATGGTTCAACGCATTGATTTGTATATCCGTGATGTGTGCGTAGGGCATTGCTCACGGACTCATGGAACAGTTTCATTTGACGAATCGGGCGGAGGACCTAAGGAGTCCTGCTATATGGAGTGTACTCATTGTGTATTGAGGCAGCATGCCAGATTAAATTGTTTAATCCAGGAATATTCAGCACTTCTATGGGAATATGTGCGTATCTGTATTTAAGTGTTAAATATAATATTTAGTTAATAAATGTTATTTATTAATTGTATTATGACACGTAGCGTATTGTGGACCCTCAGTTGAGTTTACCAAAGTGTGAGATTTGGTGGAACCCACTAAGGGGTGAACTTGATAACTATTTATGAGGAGCCAAATGATCATTTGACATAATAGTTATTTAATTGTTAAATAATCATTAATCTCTCTTCCTTTTTTATATTATAATATATTATATATTTATTATTATTATTTATTTATATTATATTATATTATATTATATATATATATATATATATATAAAGAAAGAAAGAGAGAGTGAGATGAGAATTTGGCCAAAATGGCCAAGAGAGAAAAGAGAAAGAAATGAAGGAGAAAGGATGGGGACGAGAAGAAGAAGAAGAAAAAAAAAAGGAAAAGAGAGAAAATGAAATTGTTTCATTTTTTTTTATGCTTCAAATTAGAATAATTATGAATTACTTTAAATTGTCCATTTCTTATCCTTTTGGAGAAAAAGATATAAACATACTCTTGACCATTTTGGGGATTAAGAGTTAATCCAAGGATGAATATGGAGCTGCTGTTTTAGCTCACCAAACCCACCGTGTTGGTGACTAGAACTGCACATAAGTTAGTCTCCATGCCGACTCCAGGAAAAACACGTGTATAACGTTACACATTTTGATGAGTTATCTAACCTATTAATATATTTATTTATTGTGTTTATTATAAAATTTACACGTTTCCGTTGCGTTAGGTAATAGACAAAATTGCACATGCTATACCCACACAGGCCTTAGATTCGGTGACAAAATGACATCAGAGCCATTTTGGGCTTATTTGGGTGTAATTTGAGTGGATGGTTGCAAAAGACCTGTTGCAAATGACATGTTTCAAGTGTTGAAACGCTTATGCCATATGGGGGTTCACCGGGCACTGTTGTGCCAAAAGGCTGGCGCTGTAACGTTGGAATTTCTTTTAGCCAGTGCTAGGGCACTGGTGAGCCAGCCCTGAGCCTCTGGTAAGCCTGCGGCAGGGCGTGAGTTTCTGGAATTCGTGCCCTTGCAGTAAAGCTTCACCGCCCCAACACTAGAGGTTTGACCTCTCAGCGCTACAGCGACGAGTGATGGCGCTGAAGCGCTGGGGCTTTTCGGCCCAGCGCTCCAACGATGATAGCTCGGTGCGGCATTGGTGCACTGTTCATTTGAGCAGTAGCACATGAACAATGAAAGTACTGTTCACTGCTACAGTAAAAGTTTCTGTCCACTGCTATAGTATTTTTTGGAACAGTGTTTTGAACCGTGTTTTAAGAATAATTTTGCATGTGTAGATTTATGAGATGTAATGATAAAAGTTATCAATCTATATTATAAATCAGGCTTTATGAGATGCAATGATAAAAGAGTTATGAGTTTGCATTATAAACCAGAATTAATTTTTCTATGTTGGTAACCACAATGGAAGCCCTACGTGTGAGAGTTAGTTGTGTTTGCATAGAAAAATTAATAAAATTGAGAATTACCCTTCCTAGGAGTATAGAGACCATAGAAACAAAATCTCTCTTAATCAGATTGAAGAATATTATATTATAAGATAATATTTTATTCTGATCCGTCTTGTCAATACGGTGTTAGATGAGTCACGTTGGCCTTGTCCCAATATTGCTACAATGTGAGGGGCTTGGACTATGTCGGTTAAATATGAGATGAGGCAAATATATGCGAAAATATTGCCCAATATTGCTACAGATTGAGGGTAGTATCGGTAGCATATATTTGATCATTGACAAGTTAATCTGGAATACACTTATCTAATATTGCTACAACGTGAGGATAAGGTGTATTTAGGATCAAGGGATAAGAGTTGCATGAGATGCAATTGATAAGTGTTGACTACCTGTTGGATTTACAAAGGCCAATATTGCTACAGCGTGAGGCCCAAGTAAATTTCAATGGGATCTACTTCCCTCTGTATAGTTTTAAAAGTTTAAACTATCGTCTTCCCATTTGAGAGATTACCGGGATTATGTAAAGCAGTGGGAAGGCATTTTAAATCAAAAAATGTATACTTTGTATACCCATAATTTAAAACGTTCTATTAGCGATTTAATGAGTATTTTGCTTACATCTCCCGTAAGTTTGGCTATCAAGAATAATGGCCAATACGAACTAGTTGGTGCGCATAGTTGATGCAGTCTAACTCTAGGGTACTAGAAATTACTTTGACCGGTAGATGAATCTCAGAAATGTTATGAATTCAAAAAATTTTGGATTTATTATTGATCAAAGTTTGCCGTAAGGTAATTTTGATAACATATCTCTAGAGGATTGAATAGAGTGGGTATGACCCCCTTTATTAAGGGTGCTTCATCTTTTATTCCAAGTATATCTGGTGACACCAGATGAGTAAAGGAGAAGATAATGAGGCAGATACCCAGTATTAATCCTTAGAGGTAACATTTATCTAAAGATCAACTAAAGAGTGTGTAGATGAAAAATGTTTCCAATACAGTAAGGTTGGGTATTGAAAATTCCTCTACCCTAGAAGCCTTAAAATCAGTCAAGAAGACTCCCACATGTTTGTTTTTGACACATATAGACATTTCTAGGGCATAGGATGCCAGCCTAAGTTGGGTATGAGATACTGCATGTCCCTCTCAAATTTGCAATATGTTGCAGGGATTGAGAGAGACTGGTATGCAACAGCTTGTAGAAGTATTGTTAAGAGTAAGAAATGGTGATTTCTTGCAAGTCCAAGTTACTGGACAACTTAACTTACTTATTGTATGCAATTCAATAGTTGAATTGCATAATAAGTATGATATTGTATTAACTGAATGTCAGTTAATAAATCGACATTATATAAAATTAGAAAATTTATAGATCAGAATTCTTAAATGATACGGAGCTGTGGTATTTAAATTTAGGCCATATAGGCATGAGATGCTTTTCCGTTTGGTTAAGGATGGTTGGATTCTTAATTTGACCATAAAGATTTAACCAGTTTATAAATAATATATTCACGGAGATCACCAAACATACCAGAATATATGTCACATCCCTTTGATTAGATCAAGGGAGTGAGTACATTAACAGCAAGTTCTCCGTTTGTTTAAGGAAGAATGAGATTCTCACTCATTATAGTCCTCTGGGTAATCTATAACATAATGATGTTTTGAATAGGAGGAATCGAACTTTATTAGATATGGTTCGATTGATACTGAATATTACTGATCTATAACTGTAAGTATATGCTCCAAACATAGCTGCTTATTAAGTAGAGTTCCATCAGAAGCTGTTCCTTTATTTTGTATGAGATACAGAAAGGAAGGAAGCAGTGTCTTAAACTAGTTAAGACTTGAGGTTGTTCTGCTTACGTAAGAGTTACGCTGCAGGGTATTTTATTTTGTAAGAGTTACTCAATAGGATAAACAACACCCAAGAGGTATAAGTATAAGTTCATTGTGTATCCTATGTATTTCGATAGGATACTATCTATGATTTAGAGAAGCGAAGTAAGTTCATTTCTCGGTTTACCATTATTATACAGAAAGAGTTTCTTATGGATCGTGGGAATCATAGAAAAGATTAGGCTTGGTGAAGTCAATCTAGAAATCAATGAACTAAGGATAAGAACTTAAGCTCAATTAAGCAGTGATCTTTTAGCATACTTCCAGATGGGTCGGAAAGGATATCTAGGTCACCTATTAGGTATGGTTGATACTTGTTGGTGAACTTGGAGTTTTCTTGGTAAAATAAAATCATCATTGACCCATAGGGAGTCGATGTTAGACATCGATTCGGGACGCAGCAACAAGCCATAAAAATAAAATTGGCTATATTCATCAGAATTAAGTCAGGGACTTGGTTAAGCTGTTGGGATTTGTGCTTACGTGCCATCCCTTTTATGTATAAATATTTGCTTTATGTTTATACATTTATGATTTCAATATATCACTAATTATTTTATTTATAAATATGGTAAGATGCTTGTAATGTTTTAGATATTGTATGATCTGAACGAGTTCAGATATGATCTAAAGGAGTTTAGATCAGAACTAAGAGTTAGTAAAATCTAAAGAGTTAGAGCCTTGTCTGAAATGGGACAAAGACCTAAGAATATATTAATAATGACATAGTTGCAATGGGTTGCAAATGGTGCTAAGAAATGTTGTTATGCAAATATGTTCTTAAATTTAATGTTCCTGATCTACCTTCACTAATGCGGGTCTGCTAGTGAAGATCTTAATATATATATATATATATATATAGATCAGTGTATGTCTATATCTAGATAGTCCAGATGGTTAGTCTTAGCAGACCATGAGTTTAGTGGAAACTCGTATAGAGATACAAGTATTCAGTAAGGACTGAATATTGAACAGACTCACAAAGATCTCCAATAGACATCCCATAAAGCCGTCAATGGAGGATCTTTCGAGTTGAGTAGTATTCGTGGTCCTTAGACCTGAGTGCCACGGTGGACTTATGAGTGATCCATCATACTTTGGTTCCACACATGTCAGATACCTTTCATGGTCTGACCGCTGGGTGTCGCTGGGTATGATCCGATGCTCATGGAGTCCGGTGTGTACAGATATGGGATCCATCAACTCAATTGGGTGAGTAAAATATCATGTAACTCTAAGATTGTATTTCAGAAAGTCTTATGGCCATAAGCAGACATCCAAGAATTTCTTGGGAAAATAATATCGTGAAAGTGTTTACGGATATTATTTATTGAAATACAAATCTAGAGATAAGTTTATGGTTGAGCACATGGAGACTTGACGGTGTTGATCTATATCTCCGCTTTTCTAGGATATTTATGATAGAAGGATTATACGAATATGTTATAACCTCAACTTGTATGGTCTAATGCGCCGTTTTGTAATATCTGTAACATGTGTGTGGGACATTGTTCACAGACGTGTGAAATAGTTTCATATGACAAATTGGGCATGGACCTAGAGAGTCTCACAATATGAAGTGTACTCGTTGTGCACTGGGGCGGCGAATTGGATTGAATAATTAATCCATCAATTTTTAGCAAAATGAAAAATGTTTCTAGGTTCCTTTTATTATTCACTTGTCAATAATTGAAGGTAAAACACATTATTGGTTTACAAGAGTTGTTAACCAATAAGAAATTTGACAAGTGACATAATCTTACTCCATAAATTATTTACCATGTATTTACCTATTTACCTTGCTTGGTAAATACATATATGGTAAATGTAAATATTCAAAATAGTTTTGAATTATTAATATTTTATATATTAATCAAATTATTATTATTAATTGGAATAAGTGGCAAACACCATTTACTAATGGAGAATGCACTTGTTATTAATAATAAGGAAAGTTTACCACTTTGTAATTCTTAAATGATGCACTAAGGAAGTGGTAAAACCACTTAACATTGATTAAATGCCATTTACTCTCTAGAAATTGATTCAATTGGTTGAATCAAATTGGTGAGTGAAAAATATGATAGATTAATGTTTGTAATGGCAAACATGGTTAAGTGGTGGTGGAGCACTAAGAGAAATCATTCTTTGCACTTAAGAAAGAATTGAAAGAATTCAATGTGTGCAAGATAGAGTGAAATTCGTACTAGGAGAAAAGAGAGAGGATTGAGAGCTTTTCCAAAGTGTTTTTCTCAAAGTGTTGAGAGAAAATGCAAAGGCTTACCAAGCTACAACATATAGAGTTGTAAAGAACTATAGAAAACACCCAATTCTTCTCATCTCTTGGTAGTAATCAAAAGGACAAATTGTTTTAAGTGTTAAAATAATCATTTGCTGGAAATTCAAGGCTGCCATTCTAGCTTCACAATCCCACCGGATTTAGTTGTGAACTAGAATTGTACAAGGGAACACTTCAAGGTGAGCTCAACAAATTGAAGCTTGGAGTTCTTGAAGATTTGTAAAGCTACCTTCATATCCGGGTAGGTTATTTATTTGTTATTCATTTTATATCATGCATGAAATATATATATGAGATATATATGTACTTGAATGATCATACATGCTTGAATATGTTACATATTGATTAATATGTATGAATACTTCCGTTGCGTATTTAATTTTTGAAATTTTACACATCTATACACATCACACACCATATCACACAACATAAGCTACCTGTGAGAATTGTTCTCATTGGTTGTAAATGGTTTACAAAGAGGTAGTAGGAGCCAGATAAAAGGTAGAGACCTTCTAGTTCCTTTATTGGTTTTAAAAAGGTAATCCTCAGTGATCTGATATCATTAAGAGGAAACATTTGATCCAATATTGATGTTAAATTTAATTAAAGTTTTATTGGCTCTTGCAGCATTTTAGGACTTTGAAGTCTGACAGATGGATGTTAGGAAGGTGTTTTGAAATGAATACCTCGAGTAAGAGATATTCATGAAACAGCCTGAAGATTTTGCTGTTGTGATATGGTGTGTGATGTGTATAGATGCATATAATTTCAAAAATTAAATAAGCAACGGAAGTATTCATACATATTATACAATATGTAACAAATTCAAGCATGTAATCACATGTATGATCATTCAAGTACATATATATCTCATATATATTTCATGCATGATATAAAATGAATAACAAATAAATAACCTACCTCGTTATGAAGGTAGCTTTACAATTCTTCAAGAACTCCAAGCTTCAATTTGTTGAGCTCACCTTGAAGTGTTCCCTTGCACAATTTTAGTTCACAACTAAATCCGGTGGGATTGTGAAGCTAGAATGACAGCCTTGAATTTCCAGCAAAGGATTGTTTTAACACTTAAAATAATTTGTCTATATGAGTGATTACTACCAAGAGATGAGAAGAGTTAAGAGTTTTCTTTTGTTCTTTACAACTCTTTATGTTGAACCTTGGTAAGCCTTTGTATTTTCTCTCAACACTTTGAGAAAAAATACTTAGGAAATGCTCTCAATTCTCTCTTCTTTCTCCTTGAACGAAATTCACTCTTTCTTACACAAATTGAACTCTTTTAATTCTTTCTTAAGTGCAAAGAATAATTTCTCTTAGTGCTCCACCACCACTTAACCATGTTTGCCATTACAAATATTAATCTATCATATTTTTCACTCACCAATTTGATTCAACCATTTGAATCAATTTCTAGAGAGTAAATGGCATTTAATAAATGTTAAGTAGTTTTACCACTTCCTTAGTGCATCATTTAAGAATTACTAAGTGGCCAACATTCCTTATTATTAATAACAAGTGCATTCTCCATTAGTAAATGGTGTTTGCCACTTATTTCAATTAATAATAATAATAATTTGATTAATATATAAAATATTAATAATTCAAAACTATTTTGAATATTTACATTTACCATATATATATTTACCAAGTAAGGTAAATAGGTAAATACATGGTAAATTATTTATGAAGCAAAATTATGTCACTTGTCAATTTCTTATTGGTTAACAACTCTTGTAAACCAATAATGTGTTTTACCTTTAATTATTGACAAGTGAATAATAAAAGGAACCTTGAAACATTTTTCATTTTGCTGGAAATTGTTGGATCAATTGTTCAATTCAATTCGCTACCCCAGTGCACAATGAGTACACTTCATATTGTGAGACTCTCTAGGTCCATGCCCGATTTGTCATATGAAACTATTTCACACGTCTGTGAACAATGTCCCACACATAAGTTATAGATATTACAAAATGGCGCATTAGACCATACAAGTTGAGGTTATAACATATTCGTATAATCATTCCATCATAAATATCCTAGAAGAACGGAGATATAGATTAACACCGTCAAGTCTTCATGTGCTCAACCATAAACTTATCTCTAGATTTGTATTTCAATAAATAATATCCGTAAACACTTTTACGATATTATTTTCCAAAGAATAAAATTAATTCTTGGATGTCTGCTTATGGCCATAAGACTTTCTGAAATACAATCTTGGAGTTGCAGGATATTTTACTCACCCAATTGAGTTGATGGATCCAATATCTGTACACACAGGACTCCATGAGCATCGGACCATACCCAGCGACACCCAGCGGTCAGACCATGAAAGGTATCTAACATGTGTGGAACCAAAGTATGGTGGATCACTCACAAGTCCACCGTGGCACTCAGGTCTAAGGACCACGAATACTACTCAACTCGAAAGATCCTCCATTGACGGCTTTATGGGATGTCTATTGGAGATCTTTGTGAGTCTATTTAATATTCAGTCCTTACTAAATACTTGTATCTCTATACGAGTTTCCACTAAACTCATGGTCTGTTAAGACTAACCATTTGGACTATCCAAATATAGACATACACTGATCTATATATATTAAGGTCTTCACTAACAGACCTGCATTAGTGAAGATAGATCAGGAACATTAAATTTAAGAACATATTTGCATAACAACATTTTCTTGCACCATTTGCAACTCATTGCAACTATATCATTATTAATATATTCTTAGGTCTTTGTCCTATTTCAGACAAGGCTCTAACTCTTTAGATTTTATTGACTCTTAGTTCTGATCTAAACTCCTTTAGATTAGATCTGAACTCTTTCAGATCATACAATGTCTAAAACGTTACAAGCATTTTGCCATATTTGTAAATAAAATAATTAGTGATATATTAAAATCATAAATGTATAAACATAAAGCAAATATTTATACATAAAAGGGATGACACGTAAGAACAAATCCCAACAATCGATAATGGGTACAACAATTGAACCTTAAAGGCCTATAAGGGATGAGATCCCAGGTTCAACATTGGTTGGGGGCATGCATGAGATTTAATTGTGTGTTGGGACGCCAGTGGCTCTGAGGTGTCATCTAGCTGGTGGACCAAAGTGTTCGTGGGTCCCACACACTCTATCATTTACATCCGGCTAGACTTCTTGATGCTCTTTGTTGATGACATACTGGTCATTAGAAATAATATCAGTATGTTATAATTGATCAGAAGTAACTCGTAAGAATTTCTCTATAAAGGATTTAGGAGAGGCTTTCTTTATACTATGTATAAAGCTTTATAGAGATAGAGCTAGGAAGCTGATAGGACTCTCCCAAATTATTTCACATCAATAGCGTCTAAAAAAGGTACAGTTGATTAACTATGAGATATTTAACGTATCTTTTAGACATGATGTTCATCTTTAGAGTAGAGTGTCTATTCAAATGGAAGATGAGATAGTTAGAATGTCTAACATACCAGATACATCAGCTCTTCAGAGATTGATGTATGCTATAATGTATTTGAGACATAAGATTAGTTTGGATGTAAGAGTTATGCGCCGAGTTCAGTCTGGTTCAGGTGACCACCATTTGATAGTAGTTAAACATATCCCGAGTTACCTTAGAGGTACAAAGGATAAGTTTATCAAATATGGAAAAAGTGACTTACAAAAGAGAAGATGCACGAAGTCAGACTTCTAGTTTAACCTAGATGATAGAGAGTCTACATCTAGGAATGTGCTCATTCTTTATAGTACTAGGGGAGTTGGAATAGCACCAAAATGCGATTCACTGCTAATTTAGATTGGCAGAGTGGAAGTGACAGTGAGGATTCGTAGGTTTATCACTCGTCTTGGAAGAGTTCCAAGACAGATGGATCCTATCATCAAAGTTTGCGATAAAACTAGGCCATTATACAAGTCAACATGCCAAGATGACACTAGTACTCTAATTATGTTGAGAGGAGTCTCACATGACTAGAGAGATCTTGGCAAAAGAAGATGTGATTATTTGTAAAAGTATTCTATAAATATTTAGTAGACCCACTTTCTATTGCCATGACTTTAAAAGTGTTTATGAACACACGTAAAGTCGATGTGTATGAGATGCCATCAGGAATGGCACTAGAGCAAGTGAGAGATTGTTAGGGTCGGTGCTTACGTGCCATCCCTGAATATACATATACTTGTGTATTTATATAAGTGTACATTTCTATTAAATTGCTAATACCTATTTATATGGTATTATGCATGTAATGTTACAGACATTGTAGATCTGAAGGAGTTCGGATCAGATCTAAAGGGGTTTAGATAAGGGCTCTTGAGTTGAGTAGTATATATGGTCCTTTGACTTGAGTGCCATAGTGGGCTTGTAAGTGATTTACCATACTTTGATTCCATGCATGTCATAGACCCTTCATAGTGTGACTGCTGGGTGTCGCTGGGTATGGTCTGATGTTTATGGAGTTCGGTGTATATAGATATGAGATCCGTTAGCTCTCATATGGAGTTTGATATCCAGATGCTTCAAGACTGTATCTCAAAAAGTCTTGTGGCCACAAGCAACCATCCCGGGAAAGAGTTCCATCAAGGTCGAACAATATGGCAAAAGAGTTTGCGTATATTATTCAGTGAGATACAAGTTTGGAGATTGGACATGGATGAGCACAAGGGGATTTGATGGTGATAATCTATATCCCCCCACATCCAGGATATCATGACAGAAGGACTATACGTATGCTTTGTAACCCCAGCTTGTATGGTTCAATGTGCTGATTTGTATATCCATGATGTGTGCGTAGGACATTGCTCACGGACTCATGGAACAATTCCATTTGAGGAATCGGGTAGAGGACCTAAGGAGTTCTGCGATATGGAGTGTACTCGTTGTGTATTGAGGCAACATGCCAGATTAAATTGTTTAATCCAGGAATATTCAGTACTTCTACGGGAATACGTGCATGTCTGTATTTAAGTGTTAAATACAATAATTAGTTAATAAATATTATTTACTAATTTGTATTATGACATGTAACGTATTGTGGACCCTCAGTTGAGTTTACCCAAGTGTAGGATTTGGTAGAACCCACTAAGGGGTGAACTTGGTAACTATTCATGAGGGGCCAAATGGTCATTTGACATAATGATTATTTAATTGTTAAATAATCATTAATCTCTCTTCCTTTTTTATATTTTAATATATTATATATATTTATTATTATTATTCATATTATATTATATTATATATATATAAAGAAAGAAAGAGATAGTGAGATGAGAATTTGGCAAAAATGGTCGAGAGAGAAAAGAGAAAGAAATGGAGGAGAAAGGAAGAGGAAGAGAAGAAGAAAAAAAAAGGAAAAAGATTTCATTTTCCCTCTGCTTCCAATTATAGCAATTAATAATTACTTCAAACTCTCCATTTCTTATCCTTTTGGAGAAAAGGATATAAATACATTCCCGACCATTTTGGGGATAAGAGTTAATCCCAAGCTAAATATGGAGCTGCTGTTCTAGCTCACCAAGCCCACCAAGCCCACCGTGTTGGTGACTAGAACTTCACACGAGTTGGTCTTTATGCGGACTCCAGAAAAAATACGTGTATAACGTTACACATTTTGGTGAGTTATATAACCTATTAATATATTAATGTGATTAATATATTTATTTATTGTGTTTATTACAAAATTTACACGTTTTCGCTGCGTTAGGTAATAGACATAATTGCACATGTATACACCTATACACCCATACATAATTGGGTGGGATTTGGTGGAATCCACTAAGGGCTATGTTTGGTAACTATTCATGAATGGTAAAATGATTATTCATTATAATTATTTAATTATTAAATAATCATTCTCTCTCATTATTATATTATATAATATTTTTTATATTATTATTATATTTGGGTGCCAAATAGTTGGCACCCATTATATTATTATTTATATTATATAATATACTATATTATTATTTTATTTTATATATATATATATATAAAGAAAGAGAGAAAGAAGAGAAAGTGTGGTTTTTGTGGTGTGTGGGCATTTGGCTTAGAGAAATTGAAGAGAAATGGAGAAGAAGAAAAAGGAAGAAGAAAGAAATAAAAAAAATAAAAAAATGAAATTGTTTTCTTTTTTTTTAATAGTTGTTTTTATAGTTTTTATTTGAAGCAATGGTAAATTGCTTTAAAATCTTCATTTCTTATTTTTTTGGAGAAAAGGATAAAAACACACTGGTTATTATGGGGTTTAAGAGTTAAACTCTGTGCTATGTATAGGGCTGCTGTTCTAGCCCACAAAGTCTACCGTGTTGGTGACTAGAATTACCCGCGACTTGGTCTTCATACGGATTATGGGAAAAATAAGTGTATAACGTTATCGGTTGAGGTGAGTTCTCAATCTTACTAATGTATTAATGTGATTAATATATTTAATTATTGTGTTTATTGTATATTTTACGCTTCTACCACGTATAAATTCGTATTTGATACTTATTTAGGCAATAGGCACAATAGCACATACATATACCCACATGTATTAGATCCCCGACAACAAATTTATGTTCATTTTTCTTTTTTAAATATGAACTTTACTTATAAATTCTCTTGCATTTATTAATGTTTCTTAGTTCTTGTAGGATATTATTGGTTGGTAAAGCTTTCATTTAAGATTGTGTTTTTGTTCTCCTTTTGTGTTATATTAATTATTCAAATTTATGATATCATTGAATATTTTATCTTGTTGATATCTGTTGTTGCAGAGAGATACCATTACTGAAATTTTTTATGATAAGCATTTGGGTCAGCTAATAGATTAACAGCATCATGTCCTCCCAAAGGTGTTGCTCATTAAGTCGGTGAATATAGGGACAGTAAAGGAAGAGTTGAAAGCACAAAACTTGAAAACTTTTCAAACATCTATGAATGGCTTTGCTTTTGTGTTCTGCACCATCCATATAGAGTTAAGTAATGTTTTTTTATCTTGTTGTCCTTCCACCTAAAATTAATTCCTGCTGCTCAACCATATAACTTGCTAATAGATTTGGGTTTGAATATGTATTTGGTTTATAAATACAGATCTTTATTACAAAAGTTGACGTACTAAATCAGAATTGTCAATGTGCCATGGATATAACTATTCCATTATTCATATATCACTAGATTGCTATTGATTACACGGAGTTGTTTATTTTCCCTTTTTGATTTATATATTTTCTCATGTAATCTCACATATTATAAACGTTACGCCCTCTACATTTCGGCTTAATAAGTTTTCTTATGGTTTGATACCTCAAATTTGATTTTAAAAATTTCATGAATTCTTTTTTATTTTTACTATAACTAATAGAGTGATGTTCATTTTGTAAATTGTTTAATTACAATGGTATGTAGTTTCTCTATGCTATTAGGTTGATTTCCATTAAATTGTTTAATTCCATGAATTCCTGATAGGTTGAATGTTTTTAAATTCCATAAATTATTTAATTCCTTAAATTGTTTATCTTTTACACAGGTTATGGCTTTGCTTCCGAAACTTCCTCATATGATTCTATGGCACATCTAAATGTATGTTATAGCCTTCACAACTGGTTTTTGTTGATATATTTGAAGTATTTTGTTGCTCATTTTTTAAAATATATTCTATAAATTGGAATATATAACAAAAATGTAGGATTTGAGTTTTGTTAAAGAGTCTTATTTTTGTTGGCATTTCACTAAAATTGTCTTTGCTTAATATTTTTTTAAGTTTGTCAAGCAAGATGTTAATTTTGCGGCTTACATGTTAACTAAATTATTATTTTTTTATAAACAAATTTGTTGATTATGTTTTGGTTGAGGTTTTACCTACATTTATTTTAAAAGTTAAAAGTTTTAATTGCTCTTATCAATAAAGTGATTTGTCAGCTTTTTATTTATTTTTTGAAAAAAGGGAAAACCATATCATACATGCAATCTAACGCAAGTATTGTTGTGTAATTAATCAGAATTTTCTTTTGTCTCGTTTGTTTGAATTATGTTAATTTATGTAATAGAAGAAGCCTTAATGATTCCTTTGTATTTAGGTTTCATGTGGGAGGCTATGATTAATTTAGTGGATAAGATTAGTGTGATTATTGTTGGTTTTAAATTAGGACTAAAATGGGTAGTGTCAGATATGAAGCCTCAACGATCCTTTTGGTCTTTAGGTTTTACTTGGGAGGCTATGTTTAGTTTAATGGAAAAAATTAGTGTGATTGTTGTTGGCTTTAGATTAGGACTAAAATGGATAGTGTCATATATGTATTATAGGTATGTAAAATAGTGGTGTGCAGTAATTTCTTTGTGAGGGTTTTTTTTTTTTTTTTTTTTACATTTCAATAGGATTTTTTATTTTTAATAGTAGCAAAGATTCGATTGCAGGATGGTTGTAAGAGAGTTGATAAATAGGAATGAGAGTTAACACTACAAGAATAAAGGCTTTTTGCGAGTGGTGTTGCGATAGCTATCTTAGCCGTCGCAAAAAATTAAATGAACGTTTGTCTTAATTGCCAACTGATAAACAAATAGAAGCTGTGAGAGATCAAATATTTATTGATGTGATGGGACGCGATAGTCATAAATATGCTAAAACTTATGAGCATGGTCTATCACCATAAGATATTGCACAACAAAGTTCAAGCCAAAACAATGAACAAGTAAAAGTAGAGTTAGATTGTTTAAAATCTAGTTATAATGATCTTCAAGATAAATATACAATTCTGCAAAATTATTGTGATGAGATGCATACAATGATGCAACGATTTTTTAATAGTCATAGGTTTTAGCTGTTTATTAATGATCAGGTACGAATGTTTACTTTAATATTATTTTTAATTTAATATTAATTTTTTACTTGTAAAATCACCTCTAAATACAAATATTTTATTTGTAACTTTAAGATGCTTCCAGTGCGCACCATCATCATACAAAAACTGGATACAAGTTAAAAAGTTCAGAATTATTATTAACATATTTTGAATGTTATTAATACATTTTGGATGGTCATATTCGGATGTTATTAATACATTTTAGATGGTCATATTTGAATGTTATTAATATATTTTTGATGTTATTAATATGTTTTGGATGGTATTAGAATATATTTATTTAAAAATGTTAAATTAAAAAAACATGATAAGACTTTTTATTATTGTAATATATTTGTTTAAAAACTAAAAATTTAAAAAGAGTCATGCATCGTATACTTTTTGCGATGGCTAATTAGTCGTCACAAAATTTTATGACGGTCGCATATGCAATTGCTTTTTGCCATTGCAATGTTGTCGTAAAAGCCTTTTGCGACGGCTAAAAAGCCGTCGCATATGCAATTGCTTTTAGACGTCGCAAAGGCCTTTTCTATTGTAGTGAGAAGAAAGAATTCAATAGCTTCTGCTGTTATAACGGACTCGTGCTAGCTTAGCAGAAGTTGTTAATAATTTGTTTAATTGATTTCTGAGTTTGTTAGAGTTTAGAGTTTTCCCATCATTCCTAACTAATTCAGTTTCACTTATCTCTGTATGTAGTAATTACTATATAAAGAGAGCTTCGATTATCACTTCTTTGTACAACAAATCATTAATAAAGATTCATAAATAATTTCTTTAGCTTTCTTTCTCTCTGTACACACATTTCTTGATCACTTTCTAGGAAAATCTCAATCTCAAACTTAATCTGAAATTCTTTCTTGGTATTAGAGCGTGATGGCAACATCTTCAACTTCAGAGCACATATAAACCACTGGTCTAAACACACAAATGAATTCTTTCACCATTTTACAAAACAACAGCTTCAATTTTACAAACACAATCAAATTTGATAGTTGATTGGTGTGCTATAGTAGCTAAGCGCAAGTGCACGCTATCGTATCAAGTAATATAGGATTTTAAGTCCAGATATCGATCCCACAGGGACTATGCAATCTAATTCTATAAATCAAGTACTAAAATTATACCTACTTAACTTTTATTCAGAAAACCAAAATCTGAAATTCATGTAACTAATCTAGTTCTCAATTAACTAAACAAAAGCAAAGAGTAGAATTCAAAAATAAAGATAATCTAGGGTTTTGACTCATCCCCTAGTATTTCATTGGATTCATTAACCACTTAGTTAATCCCTTAATACCAATTGATTGGCTTAGACACTAATCTCATCACAAGCCCCTGTCAATGGTCAAGTGACTATATTACGCATTCTAACAATCACCTATATTTCTATGGCAATTAAATCAGAATGTAATTCATTAAGATTAAGTCTAAATTATACCATACATGCCACCTAGGCATATTTCTATCCTAGATAGAACTCATAGTTGTTACCCTATGATTATGCATCAAACTACCTTAGGCTAAACACATGAATCCCTCCGTCGAGTTCATCATGGTTCCTCAATCATTCAAAATATTGATCAGGTATAATGAAAACATTAAACACAAGATAGAATGAATCAATTGAATTTATCAAGTTCATAAACTAAAATTTAACACAATCCAAATTCATACTAGGTTTACATAGTCTAACCCTAGATGAACAAATTAACCCATCACAAAATCAAAAGTATCAAACCAATTCATAAAGATCAACAAGAATAAGAGCATAATGATAAAGAAAGAGAAGAAAAACTAATCAAAGTGACTCATTGATGTGCTTCTCCCTCAATCTTGGCTTGAAGCGTGAATCTTAAATCTTGATCTTGGTTCTTCAATCTTTAGCTTTGATTTTCAATTTTGTATTGTGAATTCTCTCTCTAAATTTTTGCCTTTTTTCTCTCTCCTTTTTCTTCTCCTCCCTCTTAGGGTTTGTGGCATTCTATTTATAGGTTTTTGTCTTTAAAACACTGTTTACGAGTCACTGTAGCAAAAATACTGTTCATGGGCACTATAGTAAAATACTGTTCCCCTGCCAATGTTCATCGCCTCGAGCACCGCAACGCTGAGTTGTGGCACCGCGGCGCTCAGCTACTAACTTGGGCACTACGGCGCTCAGTCGCTAGGTGCTGCGGCGCTCAGTCACTAGGCGCTGCGGCGCTCAGTCGCTAGTGCCCCTTTCATATTTTGAGCATAACTTCTTCGTTTGACGTCCAATTCGCCTCTTGTTTGTTCCTATGCATCACATTTTTTTATAGTGCATTTATTTATAATAAAAAAAAACAATTAAATAACCAAATAGTTATGATTTGAAGTAAAATATAAAAGTTAGGTACAACTAATAATAGTACTTTTACGCCCCTATCAATAGTAATAACTATCTTCTTTGGAAATCACAAATCTTAGCTTGTGCCTGAGGTAATGAATTAAAAGATCTACTCATATGAGAGAAACCTTGTCCTGATCGATATTTAAGTTAAAATGATGAAGTTCTTGTAATTAATTAACAATATCAAAGTTGGAGAAACCAGATTCACTGCTGATAAGCTGACTCTTCACCATAATGACAGATTATATGTTGAGTACAGTCATTCAATGTAAGTCATCTTTTGAGATCTTTAAACGTTTAGATGACTGTACTTAACACAGAATCTGTCATTGTGGATCAGATGTTTGGTAGTCAGTCCTTTGCTAGATTGACTCAACTTTGTCCTAGCTTTAGACTATTAAGAAAGGGAATCAAAACATGAATGATTATTTTATAAAAGTAAAGAATATTGCAGACAATCTTGCTATGGCTGGAAAGACAGTGCTTGATTAAGATTTTATCTCTTACTTGTTAGTTGGTTTAGGCTCAGAATATGATTATGTGACATTCTTTGTGTCAATGAGGTCAGAACAAGTTTTAATGGATGAGATTTACTTAATTTTAATAAGTCAAGAAGGAAGGTTGGAGTTGTTCAATTTAATGACAGGAGTTCACTTATCAGCTAATATGGTCACTGGTGCTGGTAAACAAAAATTTAAAGGAATTTTTGATAATAGATTTGGTTTTTGTAGCAAGAATGCTAGAAATATGATAAACTAGTTTCCACATAGCTCACATGGTAGCTTTAAAGGCAGGTGCAGAGGTAGACAAAATTTTTATGGTCAAGAAAGAAACACTTATAAGATAGTATGTCAAATTTGTCTCAAGACTGGTCATAGTGCCTTTAAATGCTGGAATAGATTGAAGGAAGATTTTATGCCTCCTTAATTTCAAGTTCATACTAGAGCTTAAGGAAATAGCCAGCAACAACAAGCAGCTTTCATTGCACAACCACTTGGTGAAGCAGCTGATGATATGGGATGGTATATAGACAGTGGAGCCACTAATCATGTGACCAATAATCCAAGCAATTTAGCCTACTGTAGTAACTATAGAGGTAAGGAAAACTTGGTAGTTAGTAATGGCAGTAGATTAAAAGTACCACATATTGGTAGCTGCAATCTTACAACCTTGAACTCATAAAATCTCACATTTAAAAATGTTCTTCAAGTTCCTGCAATCACTAAAAATCTTATAAGTATTTTCAAACTTGTCTGTGATAATGACTTGACTATTGAGTTTACTAAAACAATGTATGTTGTCAAGGATATGAAGGGGAAAGCTTTTCTCAGAGGGCTGGATAAAGAAGGATTGTATCAGCTCACTCTTAACTCGACACCTGATCTGCTTACAAAATTTGTTTCTTGTAGTTCAAATATCTATCAATTTCCTCTTGTGTCATTCTATGCTGATTGTAATATAAATAAATCAGTGATTACTTCAAATACTGATGTAATTAGCCTCTTAAGTCATTAGTCAACTGTTAAGAAGTGTAAACTTGATCTCTACCACAGAAGATTTGGTCATCCAAACCTTGATGTGCTTAAACAAATTGTGTCTAGCTATAATATACCTTTTTCAATGAATAAAAGTGAAAATTTCTTATGTACTACATGTCAAATGGGAAAAAAAAAACCACAAACTACACTTCAATAATTCAGAAACCAAAACAACTCAACCATTAGAAATAATATACACTGATGTTTGGGGTTCAACACCATTGCTTTCAGGAGATGGCTATAGATATTATATAGCATATGTAGATGATTATAGTAGGTTTACCTGGTTATATCTCTTAAAACAAAAATAAGAGGTTTTGTCCACCTTTGAACATTTTTTGAACCATGTTGAAAACTTATTTGACTTAAAAATTAAAACACTTCAATCAGACTTTGGTGGAGAGTACAAAACCGTCAGTAAATTATTGAATCAAAAACGAATAACTCATAGATTTTCATAGCCCTACACTAATCACCAAAATGGAAGAGTAGAAAGAAATCATAGGCATCTAGTTGAAACAAGTTTAACCCTTCTTGCTTAAAGCTCTTTGCCCTTGAAATACTGGTGGGAAGCATTTTTCACTTCAGTATTTCTCATTAATAGGATGCCTTTGACTATTCTGAAATATAAATCTCCCTTTCAACTGATATTTTAAAGAAAACTAGATTATAGCTTTATAAAAGTTTTTAGAAGTGCATGTTATCCTCATTTAAGACCTTACTCAAGTCACAAATTTACCTTTCATACTGAAAAATGTGTGTTTTTAGGTTACAACTCTTAACACAAAGGATACAAATGTTTGAGTAAAGAGAGGAGAGTTTATATAGCTAGAAATGTGGTGTTCAATGAAGATGAGTTTCCCTTTAAGTCTAATCCAACATTTATTGAAATTTTGTCCTCTCCTAGTATACTATATCAAGCGTCCTTTCAAAATTTTAGTCCTTTTTATTCTATCTCATTCACTTGTCCAAGTGAGTCTTTATATTTTATCTCAACTTATACAAATCTAGATTTACATAGCTATCTTAGCAGAGAAGCAGATCATACACCTCTGACAACACACTTACAAAGTAGCATACCAACCCCTTTATAACACAATCATAGTATATCCCCAAACATAGAGACTTCAGTAAATTCTATCCCTATCACCACATAAATAATCTCAGAAAACACTAACCTTGTCAACACTTTAGTTATCCCAGTCCTTGACACTCCAACTGCAATACCAAGTGTAAGACCTGCCATTAATAATCACCCCATAATCACTAGATCATTACTTGGTATATATAAACCCAAAATCCTTATTGCCGAGGTGGAAGAAGAAACATCAACTATAGCTCACCAGGCATTACAACAAAGTCATTGGAAAAGAGTTACGCAAGATGAATATCAAGCTTTAATGGATAATGAAACTTGGAGTCTAGTGCCTTATAAACTAGATTATAAGATTGTTGAGAACAAATGAGTGTTCAAGATGAAAAGAAACCCTGATAGCTCTATTGCTAGACATAAAGTAAGGTTAATGGCTAAAGGGTATGATCAAACACTAGGGGTAGATTATTCTGAAATGTTTAGTCCTGTAGTAAAAGCTAGTACACTCAGAGTGATACTAAGTCTAGTTGTCACCAAAAGTTGGGGTTTGAAGCAAGTTGATGTGAATAATGCCTTTTTAAATGACATTCTATCAAAAATAGTTTACATGAGTCAGCCAATTGGTTTTGTTCAAGCTAGAAAAGAAAATTATGTTTGCAAGTTACATAAGGCATTATATGGTCTTATACAAGCTCCAAGAGCCTGGTATGATAAGCTCAGGTCAGCAGTGATTCAGTGCGGGTTTAAAAACATCAAATCAAATACTTCTATTTTTATGAGAAGGAATCATAAATATCTACTTATTATCCTTATGTATGTTGATAATATCATAATGATTGGGAGTGATAATGGAGAAATTCAAAGAATTATTAAGCAGATGAATGAAGCTTTTACTTTGAAAGAATTAAGAGATCTCAGCTACTTTTTGGGCATAGAAGTCATAAGAGTTAGAACTGCACTTCATTTGTCACAAATGAAATAAATAACTGATCTTTTAAAGAAGACCAACATACTTCAAGCCAAAGGTAGTCCATCATCTATGACTGCAGGTGTAAAGCTTACTAAAATAACAAATGAACCCTTTTCAAATCAGTTTCTATACAGAAATGTAATAGGGGCTTTGTAGTATGTAACCTTTACTAAGCCTGAGATTTCTTTTGTTGTGAACTAGTTTAGCCAGTTCTTAGCTATGCCCTCTCATGTTCATTGGGTGTGCTGTAAAAATATCTTGAGATACCTGAAAAACACACTAGATTATGGCATGTTATTTACACCAAGATCATCTCTTCATTTATCTGCATTTATAGATGTAGATTAGGCTTGCGATTCAGATGATAGAAAATCATATGGTGGCTATTGTGTGTTCTTTGCAGGTAACTTAGTCTATTGGAGTTCCAAAAAACAAAGGGTAGTTTCCAGATCAAGCACCGAATCAGAGTATAGAGCACTAGCTAATGTAATTGGAGAATTAGCTTGGCTTTAGTCCTTATTCTCTGAACTTTAAATCTTATAAGCCTCAGTTCCCATTATATGGTATGACATCAGGGAGCAGCTTCTTTGGCTGCTAACCTTGTTTTCCATAATAGAACAAAGCATATGGAAGTGGACATACACTTTGTTAGAGACAAAGTGCTGAATGGAGAAGTAGAAGTCAGATATGTGCCTACAGCTTCACAATTAGTTGACATTTTTACTAAGGCTTTGCCCATTACACCGTTTTAATCTCTAACACATAAGCGCAACGTTCATTCTTTGATAGCTGAGCTTAAGGGGGGAAGAAAGAATAACTATAAAAGAAAGAATTCAATAGTCTCTGCTGTTGTAACTGACTCATGCTAGCTCAGCAGAAGTTGTTAAGAATCTGTTCAATTGATTTCTGAGTTTGTTAGAGTTTAGAGTTTTTCCATCATTCCCAACTATTCAGTTTCACTTATCTCTGTATGTATTAATCACTATATAAAGAGAGCTTCGATTATCACTTTCTTTGTACAATAAATCATTAATAAAGATTCACATATAATTTCATCAGCTTTCTTTCTCTCTGTACACACGTTGCTTGATCACTTTTCAGGAAAATCTCAACCTCCAAACTTAATCTGAAATTCTTTGTTCTATGACACACTGCATGCAAAAGAAGAAACTTTCATAACCATTACAACCAACAGAACTCATCCTAATTTATTTTTTATACTGTAATCTTCAGATATTGAATACTTCACAGCGTTTATTGGAATATTGAGATTTCTTAGCCAATTGATATTTGACTAGTGATCTAATGAAAATGATTAGATGTCCTCAAACATATTATCTATTTAGTTCTCAAAGCTAGCTAGTTGGTGAATTAATCAAATGCACATACGACGCATATGATTAAATGTACTTGAATCATGAGCATATTTATATTGCTTTAGACGGCCAACCTCTAACAAAATAAGAAAAATGGCATGAAAACATCATTTAATTGAGCCATCAAATGTCTTTCACATCTGCATGACATAGGCTCCAACTCTATTTGATTAAAAATACCATATATAAGATTGCATAGAAAGATACAGACACAAACCTATCTAACAAAACAAAAATTAAATGCTTTTCGGCTTACCGGCGGATCAGGTGATCTCACACAGTATCTAAAAATATAAAGAAAATCAGCAGCTCTCAGCGAATGGTTTCCATGGCCAAGATTCAAAAGCAAATAAGAAGCTCTACTTCTCTCGCCCCCGCGAAGGTGCATCAACTATTTGCATTTGCATCCACTTTATGACTGACTCTTCCCTATTTCCTATAAACTCATTGCTACCTGCTTTCATCAACTTTTACATTTAACAAAAGCTATCAAAAAATTTAACTTAATCCCAAAATAACAGAATATAAAGCTAACATACAAGAAGTGAACACTAAATAACAAAATTATAATTTTGATTATTACCCAACGACGTTGTAAGAGTTCACAATAAGTCTACCTTGCTAGCAATATTTCTCGGCCCATATAAGCATTGATTATTTCGAATAAATAACATAATAATTAAAACCAAAATACAAATAAAATTTTAAAAAATGTTATAATTATGACTATCTCTCAACAATCAAAATAGATGAAGTGGAAGACTTGCATGATCATGGAACTTTGGTTTACACAAAGCGTGAGCAACTGATTGTAAATGAATCCTCGATCTGCAAACAAGCAATGAACATGGTGAGTGATTAGTGAAACGGAGTTGATGCAATCTAGCATATGGTATTTTGTGAGGGAGTTACTATTATGTGAGTACCTATTGGTCAGGTCCACATCATGTGAGTTCAATGGTTAATTTATAATTTTATAAAAATTATGATTTTGTATGAAATTAGTTATCAAGGAGGTTGAATGATATTTTTTATTTAAGTGTATAGTAACTAAAATGTAAATACCAAATTTTAGTTTTGAGAATATAGAGAGCAAAACAAAATAGAAAGAAGGCCGAAAGATGAAGAAAAAAGGGAGTTAGATTTTTAAATTTACCTTTAATAATTGGATGGTGATTTGAGCTTCGTCTTTATTTAAATCTTGAAGGTGAATTTTCAATATCTTACTCTACACTTTTATCAGATTTGATTTTTGATTTAACTTCTGATAGTAGAATATAGTAAATGTATACTTGATGAAAATTTGTTAGATTTATTATTGTTGAGACAAGATTAATATTCTTGATATTGTAGTGAGCCTCTAATGTAATTCTAGAGATGATATTGTTGGAATCTCATTATTATTACATAGTGAAAGTGTTAATATTGGACTACAGTCCCATGATTTTTTCTGAATTAAATTTTTTACATAACAATTTGGTGTTCATTGTGATTGATTGTGGTTTATAATTCGTGGTAGTATTATTTTGTGTAATTTTGGTGATACACTATTCATTTTAATAATACAAAGTGGAAAAAAGAATTATTTTTACTGCGCAGTATTTTGTGATCTTTCTTAACAAAGTGGTGCCAGAGCTAGTTAGATTGTGCAGTATTTAATTTACGTGGATTAAAATGGATGAAAATTTTGCATGCATGATTAAATTGAAGGCATGAAATTATGATATATGAAAGTTGGTATTCATTGTGATTGATTGTGGTTTATAATTCGGGGTAGTATTATTTTGTGTAATTTTGGTGATACACTATCCATTTTAATAGCACAAATTGAAAAAAATAATTATTTTCATTGCGTAGTATTTTGTGATCTTTCTTAATAAAATGGTGTTAGAGCTAGCTAGGTCGTGTAGTATTTAACTTGTGTGAATTAAAATGGATGAAAATTTTGCATGCATAATTAAATTGAAGGTATGAAATTATGATATATGAAAGTCTAGAAAAGAGGATTTACTTTTTGTAAAAGACTTACATGAACCCATTGAAGGGGATGCTACAAAAATAAAAAAAAGAGTGATAAGGAGTGGATCCAATTACATAGAAAGTGTGTTGGCACCATTAGGCAATTGAAAGATTAGAGTGTATTTCACCATGTGGCAAAGGAGACCAAGGGTGATGTTATGTGAAGCAAATTGAAGTCTATTTATTAGCAGCCTACACCACAAAATAAAGTCAATTTAATGAAAAGGCTTGTAAATTAAAATACAAGGAAGGGTACAGTATAGTTGAGCACACCGGTGAGTTTCAAGGCCTAGTGAATTAGCTGACAATTATGAATATTTTACTAAATGATGAGTTACAAAAATTGTTATTGCTTAGTTTCTTACCGAATAGTTGAAAAACATTGGTGGTGTCAATAAATAATTTAGTGCCAAATAGGAAGTTAACCATTGAGATGGTTAAGGATAGAATGCAAATGAAAGAGTCAGAAGAAAGAATGCAAGTATGAGTTCCTTTCAAATAGAAGTACTTGTTACAGAGAAATATGAAAGGCAGGGAAGAAGCTAATGTAGAAGGTCTGGCAATGATAGCTTTAGATGAAGATCTAAGTCTCAAAGAAAAAATGTCTAGTGTCACCATTGTAGTAAAATGGGGCATATAAAGAGAGAGTGTAGAATATAAAAAAAAGGAATAGGCAAAGGAAAGAGGTAAATTATAGAAAAATGAATAAGTGAACAATGTAGCTGTTGCTGATGGGAATATGACTATTGTTTATGATGGAAACTCTATAAATCTCACATGTCATACAAGCAATTGGGTAATTGATTTGGGTGCTTCATTTTATGTTACTTTAAATGGTGATTTCTTCACATCATATACTAGTGGTGATTTTGGTTATGTTAGGATAGAAAATGATATTGCATCCAAGATTGTGGGCATGAAAGGTATTTACTTGGAGTCTAGTGTTATTAGCAGATTACTACTTAAAGATGTTAGATATGTTCTAGAAATGCATCTGAATTTGATCTCCACTGGCAAGCTTGATGATGATGGTTATTGCAACTACTTTGGTGAAGGTCAATGGAAGCTCAATAAAGGTTCTATAATTCTAAGCAAAGGAAAGAAGATAAACACTCTCAATGTTAAGGAAGCTAAGCTCATAAAAGGAGATGTCAATGTAGCCACAAAAGAATCTGACATTGAATTGTGACATAAAAGGCTTCGCCTTAAAAGTGAGAAATGGTTTTAAGTTCTAGTAAAAAAGAATGTTCAACCTAACTTGGTAGGTAAGTCTCTAAAATCTTGTGATCGTTGTTTGGTAAGAAAGATACATAGAGTTGCATTTTGTAATTTTTATCCATCTAGAAAAGTAGATTTACTTGATTTGATAAACACTGATATATGTACTATACAAACTAAAACACGTGGAGGTGCACTTTATTTTATAACTTTTATTGATGACTGTTCTAGAAAAGTGTAAGTTTTTGCTCTGAAATCTAAAGACTAGGTACTTGATGTCTTTAAAGATTTTCATGTTAAGGTTAAGAGAGAGACAATGAGACAACTGAAATATGTAAGGGTGAACAATGGTAGTGAGTATAGAGGACCATTTGAGCAGTATTGTCGATCCCATGGTATCAGACTTGAGAAAACTATGCCAAAAACTCCTCAGCACAATGGTGTGGTAGAGAGAATGAATAGAACGATTCAAGAAAGAATCAGGTGTATGCTCTCTGATACTAAGATACCTAAATACTTTTTAGGTAAAGCAATACAGATTGTAGTTGATTTAATTAACCTTTTTCTTTCAGCTCCTTCAGATGATAATGTACCTAAAAGAGTTTTAGATTAAGAAAGATGTTTCTTATAAGCACTTAAGAGTATTTGGTTACAGGGCATTTGTTTATATTCTAAAAGATGTAAGGTCGAAACTTGACAATAAGGCTAAAGAGTGTATCTTTTCAGGTTATGCACAGAAAGACTTTGGGTACAGATTATAGGATCCAGTGAGTTAAAAAATTATCAGAAGTAGAGATGTTACATTACTTGAGGATTAGATAGTTGATGGGGTAGAGAAAGATAAAAAGCCTCAAGAATCTGATGAAATCTTGACGCTTCCAGATTAGTTTCTCCACTTGTAGTTCATAATAATTATGAGGGAGATATACAAAAAAAATTTGATGACAAAACTGATGATGATGGTCTACCAGAACAAGTTAAACAAGCACCTCTAGAACCATATAATCCACCAGTTGAGCCTCAATTATAAAGATTTATGAGAGAGCACTGCCACTCCTCTAAATATCCACTACACTAGTAAGTGATGCTTACAGATAGTGGATAGGCTGAAATTTTCTAGGAAGTTATGTCCAACTAGCACAAGAATGAGTGGCTTAAAGCTATTCAAGAAGAGATAAAATCCTTACATGAGAACAACACTTATAAGTTAGTAAAACCTTTTAAAGATAAAAAAGCTTTAAAGAAAAAATGGGTTTACAGACTAAAGATTGAAAAACAACTCACAACTAAAGTACAAAGCAAGGATGGTTGTGAAAGGGTTTAGTCAGAAGAAATGAATTGATTTTAAAGAAATTTTTTCACCTGTAGTGAAGATGTATTATATATGAGTTATCCTTAGTTCAGCAGCAAGTTTAAACTTAGAGATTGAGTAGTTTGATGTAAAGATAGCTTTCCTTCATGGTGATTGGGATGAAGAAATCTATATTGAGCAGTCTGATGGATTAAGAGTCAAAAGCAAGGAAAGTTTATTGTGTAAGTTGAAGAAAAGCTTATATGGGCTAAAATAAGCATTAAGACAGTGGTATAAGATATTTGATTCTTTTATGGAGAATCATAGTTTTAGCAGCACTACATCAATCCGTTGTATTTTTATCAAGAGGTTTGTTGATGGTGATTTCATTATTCTCTTAGTTTATATGGATGATATGTTGATTATTGGCTATGATGGTAGTAAAATTGAAAAGGTGAAGAGAGAACTCAACAAGTCATTTACTATGAAGGATTTAAGACAGGTTAAACAAATCCTTGGTATGAAGATTTCCCATGACAAAAAAAATGAAAAGTTATGGTTATCTAAAGAAAACTACATTGAGAAGGTTCTTAAAATATTCAACACGAGCAAGGCAAAACTATTTTGTTCACCACTTACAAGTCACTTCAAGCTTAATTTCAAGCAATGTCCTACAAGCATCAGTTGTTGATAATTTAATGTATGCTATGATCTGTACAAGGCCAGATATTGCTCATACAGATGGTATTGCTAGTTGATTTTTCTCTAATCCTAGTAAAGAGCACTGGACAATAGTGAAGTGATTTTTAGATACTTTGGAGGCAACTCTAAGACATGTTTGAGTTTTGGTGGTGTTAAACCTGTGTTGTATGGGTACACAGATAACATGACAAGAGATGTGAATTTTAGGAAGTCTATATCAAGATACCTAATTACCTTTATAAGGGGAGCTGTGTCATTGCAATCTAGACTTTACAAATATATTGCTTTGTCTACTACAAAAGTTGAGTATATTGCATTTACTAAAACTTGCAAGGAAATCTTGTGGATGAAAAAGTTCCTACAATAGTTAGGTGTGAAGTAAGAGAGCTACATAATCTACCGTGACAGTCAGAATGCCTTTCACTTGGCGAAGAACCCAACATTCTACTCTAGGTCCAAGCACATTAATATTATGTGTCATTAGGTACATGATGCATTAGAATCAAAACTGTTATAACTTGAAAAGATACATAAAAGTGAGAATGGATCAGACATAATGATTAAGTCATTGTCCAAAAAGAAGCTCAAGTTTATAGAGGAAAATTGAGTCTAGTGAATCCTCTCACATTATGTGGAGGGAGAGATTTATTAATAAAATCTATATTATATGAGTGTAGGGATTAATTTATAATTTTATAAAAATTATAAACTTGTATAAAATTAGTCATCAGAAGGGTTGGATGATATTTTTTATTTAAGTGTACAATAATTAAAATATAAATGTCATATTTTTGGTTTTGAGAATATAGAGTGCAAAAATGAAAAAGAGAGAAGAAGAAAAAAAAGGAGCTAGGTTTTCAAAGAATTTTTTTTTTGATAATTAAATGGTGATTTGAACTTTTTATTTATTTAAATTTTAAAGGTGAGTTCTCAACTTTACTTTACACTTTTATTGAATTTGAGTTTTAATTTAGACTTTGATATAATAGAATCTAACAAATGTATACTTTGATAAAAATTTGTTAAATTTATTATTTTTATATTAAAATTTTGTGGTAAACCTTTAATGTAATTCTGAAAAGGATATTACTATAATTCTATTATTATTATATAGTAAAAATGTTGATATCAAATTATGGTCTTGTAATTTTTTTAAATAAAAATTTTCACATAAAAATTAATGTTTATTATGATTAATTGTAGTTTATAAATTGTGATAGTATTATTTACACTGTTTATTTTAAAAATACAAAATAAAAAAAAAAATATTTCCGCTGCTTAGTATTACTTACCTATTACCATCCAAATGATAACAAGATATCTTGCTTGCATCCATCAAAGCACATTCCCAGCTCTGCAGCTTCTCTTGAAAACGTTCAAGTTGATTATTCAGCTTCTTAAATCCATTCCCAAAAATCCCACTCTGTTGCCTGACATTCGATGGATCTACTTGATAAAAAATCGTTATTACAATTCGTCCAGTTCATGCATTCAAAAATCTTTACAAGTTCATCCAGACACCACGATGAAGAGGCACAGTCTTTCGAGAATATAACCACAAAAAAGATTGTGAAATTTCATCTCCTCTCTGGAGTTGGTTGTCAATAAAAGCATCAATCTTTTTCTGACATAAAGCTGCATGAAGATGGTCGGTGAAATTGTTGCGGGTGTCCTCGCCTCGGAAACTGAGGAATACATCGTATTTTATTTGAGGAATTTGAAGGCTGGCTGACGACGAAGAAGAAGCGAAAGCCATTATTTTTCAGTTGATGGCAGAGATTTTGATCAGAAAATTTTTGGATGGGAAAGATCTAAAAAGTGAAAGTGCTTTATGTATAATTGCTACTAGTACTTTCTAGAACCTGGCCGAAAGTGTGATGGTAGTTTCATGTCTTTCTCCAAGTTGTTTAAAGCCAGCTATCATCCAATAATTTCAATGTTGAAGATTCAAATGTAGATCCCACAATTATGACAACGTTTGTCCAACAATTTGATTAAAGATTCTAATGCGGCCGATGAGTGCAGTGTGTGAAATGAAAACTATAGTAAAACTGAAAATAAATAATGAAGTTAAAATATGAAATTGGAAAAAGGGAAGCCTGACCCTCATTTTTTGACCACGCATTTATTGATTTGCTCTTTTTTTTTTTATAGACGCGTTGTCTTTTTCTATTTGATTCTATCCTACCATCCCAACTAGCCCCGTATACTTATCGGCAATAAGTTGATGAGAGAGATTTTGATCAGAATTGAATTGTTTGTGACAGTGCTTGACGTATAATTGCTACTTCCTTGAACCTTGCAGGAAGTTTCATGGTAGTTTATCCAAGTTGTTTAAAGCTTTTTTTCTTTACGAAAGTAAATTTCATCAAATAATTTCAATATTGAAGATTCAAATGTGGCTCCCGCCGCAGTGACAGCTAAATGAATAGGTGTAATGAGTGATCTTTCTATAGCTTTCAACTTTTCTTTATGTTTCTGCCTTATAATTTTTTTCTTCTTCTTTCCATTACTTTAACTTTCTTGTTTATATGTTTTATAGAAATGGAATACTAACTAGTTGGATGTTCACCCGAAGTATCATGATACTGGTGGGCGTCATATTATTTTCAAAAGAATGCATTTAAAAAATATCATATTGAGGAGACATTATTTTTAGAAAAATGCATTAAAAATTGGGTGTGAAATTTGTTAGTGTTAGGTGTTGTATTATAGAGTGTGTGATAATCTGAGTGTATACGTAATTTCAAAAATTACAATATGCGCAACGGAAACATGTTACAAAATACACCCATTTTAATAATTTCAACATATATTACATATATACATAAGTATAACAATTATACAATAATAAATGATGAACAATATTGTATTATAACATAATGTAAAATACTCACCTAATGAAGGTAACTTTACAAATTCTTCAAGTTCTTCAATAATCCACGTGAAGAGCTCACCTTGAAGTATATGTTGAACAATTCTAGTTCATAACTTTTGGTGGGATTAAAGAGCTAGAATGGTAGCTTAAAGTTTAGAATTTTCAGCACTTGTATTCAAACTCTTTTGAATACAATTTTGTTTCTTAAATGGAGATGGTAAATATTTTCTATACAACTCTTGTATAAATTAAAAATCTTTAACATACAACTTTTGTATATTAATCTTAGAAACAATTTCTACATGATAATTATTTTGAACAACTCTTTGCAAAATAATTATCTTTTTCTTCATTTACATAACATTCATTTTTGGCCATCCATTAAAGAAGGAGATGAAGAGAAGTTTGTTTATTTTTCAACACTTGAAAGAATAAAACTCAAAGAACTCTCTCTTACCTCTCTTCCTTGCCATTGCCAAATTCTTCTCCCAAAATTGAATGAATGAATTCAATTGTTTTGTCAAAATTCATTTTGTTTATTCAACACTTTGATTAAACAAAATAAACAAAATGAAGTGCTCCACCAATTTTATTGTTAGTCTCCCATTTAGAATTAATTAAACCAAACACTAGAATAATGGTCACCAAAATTAATCTTTACCTAACAATTATAATTACTTTAATTATAATGGGTAATTAAATGACCAACATCTAGGCTCCTCATTATATTAAAATACAATGCCATGATCTATATATATTATAATATTATCTAATAATATAATAATAATATATGATTTAATTATTCAAAACAATTTTAAATAATTACTTTTTACCTTACTAATTTTTACTACCATGGTTAAATGGTAAAAAGGTAAAATCAAATCATTGAACAAATTTTGTCATTTGTCAATATTCTATTAATTAACAACTCTTGTTAATTAATTAAGTGATGCACTTAACAATTAAGTATTGACAAATGTACAATCCAAGGGATCCCTAAACAATCGTTCTCTTTTGCTGAAATTTATTGGATCGAACTATTCAATCCAATCCGCTACCCCAGTACACAACGAGTGTACTTCATATTGTGAGACTCTCTAGGTCCACACCTAATTTGTCATATAGAGCTCCTCCATACGTCCGTGAATAATGTCCCACACACACGTTACGGATATTACAAATTAGCATGTTAGACCATACAAGTTGAGGTTATTACATATTCGTATAATCCTTCCATCATTTATATCCTTAAAGAGCAGAGATATAGATCATCACCGTCAAATCTCTATTTGCTCAACCACGAACTTATCTCCAGATTTATATTTCATAAAACAATATCCACAAACGCTTTTGTGATATTGTTTATTCCTCCGGAATATCTTTTCTGAGGTTTATGCTTGCGGCCACAAGACTTTCTGAAATACAATCTCAGAGCATTAGGATATATAACTCACTCATATGAGCTGATGGATCTCATATCTATGCACACCGAACTCCATGAGCATCGGACCATACCCAGCGACACCCAGCGGTCAGACTATGAAAGGTTTCTGACATGTGTGGAACTAAAGCATGGTGGATCACTCACAAGCCCACCGTGGCGCTCAGGTCAAAGGACCACAAATACTACTCAACTTGGAAGACCTTCCATTGACGGCTTTATGAGATGTTTATTGGATGTCTTCGTGAGTCTGTTCAATATCCAGTCCTTACTGAATACCTGCATCTCTATATGAGCTTTCTACTAAGCTCATGGTTTGCTAAGACTAACCATTTGGACCATCCAGATATAGACATACACTAATCTATATTAATGGGTTTCACCGATAGACCCGCATCGATGAAATTAGATTAGGAACATAATGTTTGAGAACGTACTTGCATAATGATATTTCTTAGCACCATCTGTAACTCATTGTAGCTATATCATTACTAATGTATTCTCAGGTCATTATCCCATTTCAGATAAGGCTCTAACTCATTAGATTTTGCTAACTCTTAGTACCACTAACTCTTAGTGTTTATAACTATTAGCGTTGCTAACTCTTAGCCCTGGTCTAAACTCTTTTAGATCAAATCTGAACTCCTTCAGATCATACAATGTCTAAAACGTTACAAGCATCTTACCATTTAATAAAAATAATATTAACGATTTTATTAGAAATAATAATTGTATAAATACAATCACTATATATTTATACATTATGGGATGGCACGTAAGCACAAATCCCAACAGTTAGTAGCTGGCATCGTGTGTTAGCTACATAATTGTTGGCACACGGTGCCAACAATTACACAATGGTGGACAGTCTTAAAAAGGTTATAAAAGGAAGAGTTTAACAATTCATACTAAACTCTCCCTATAAAAGGGAGAGCTTAGCAATTCATTAGATATTCAATTTTTGAGAGAGTTTTTGAGTAATTTGAGAAAATTGAGTGTATTAGAATTTTGGGTTGTAAGGTTAAAACACTAAAATATTTGTATTCTCCATTTATAATAATAAAAAATCCTTCTGTCTTCGCCCGTGGACATAGGCCAAAAGCCAAACCACGTAAACTCTTGTGTTTGGTCTAATTTTTATTTTTATTATTTTTTTAATTTCGCTTTAGTTGCGACCCTGCATAACCCTTCAATTTCCTAACAAATAGTATCAGAGCTTCTGGTTGAATGAGATTACTATTTATGTATATAGTTACTATTCATATATAGTTACTATTCATATATACGAGTACTATTTATACGTACGTGAAACAATGGGAGCCGATCCTAGCAGAAAGCAGTTCGTGGTGAAAAGCATTGGTGGCAAAATACGAAGTTGAGAAGTTCAATGGAGGTAATTTTACACTGTGAAAAATGAAAATAAAAGCGATTTTAAGAAAAAACAAGTGCTTAAAAGCAATTAATGAAAGGCCCGTTGGTATCACTGATGATATCAAGTAGAATGAGATTGACAGTAATACAATTGCTGATTGCATCTAGCACTTGCTGATAATGTGCTATCTGGTGTGACAGAAAAGAAGGCAGCAAAAGGGATCTGGGATACTCTCATAAAATTGTATGAGGCCAAATCTTTGCACAACAAGATCTTCTTAAAAAGGAGATTATATACTATTCGAATGACAGAATCCACTTCAGTGACAGAGCATATCAACACATTAAATACTATATTTTCTCAACTCACTTCCTTGGGGCATAAAATAGAGGCTGATGAACGTGCGAAGATTCTGCTTCAAACATACCAGATTTGTATGATTAACTCATCATCAACTTGACGAATAATATCCTAACAGACTTCTTAGTCTTTGATGATGTTACAGCTGCTGTACTGGAAGAAGAACGAAGACAAAAAAGTAAAGAAGACAAATAAGAATGTTCGTAGTAAGCAGAAGCTTTGACAATAATGAGAGGTAGATCAATAGAACGTGGCCCCAGTAGAAGTCAAAATCATGGTAGACCAAAATTCAGAAGTAAGAAGAACGTCAAGTGCTACTATTATGGCAAGAAAGGCCATCTGAAGAAGGATTATTGGGGATTAAAGAAAAGTGCAGAGGACAAACCTCAAGGGAATATTGCAAGCACATCAGATGATAGTGAAATTTTATACAGCGAGATAGCAACAATTGTTGAAAGCAGAAAACGGTTATTTGATATATGGCTCATGGATTCTGGAGCTACATGGCATATGACCTCTAAAAGAGAATGGTTCTATCAATATGAACATACTTCTGGAGGATCTGTATATATGGGGAACGATCATACTTTGAAAATTGCTAGAATAGGATCCATCAAGATGAAGATGCACGATGGTACTGTTCGTATTATCTAGGAGGTGCGATATATGAGTGGCCTTAAGAAGAATCTTTTGTCATTGAGACAATTAGATAACACTGGGTGTAAAACCCAAATTGAAAATAAGACTATAAAAATTCTGAAAGGCGCACTTGTAATGAAGGCAAAAAAGGTTACTGCAAATTTATACATGCTTAATGGAGAAACACTGTAGGAAGGAGATGCATCTGTTGCATCAACTAGTTCAGTAGAAGAGTCAAAGATAGTGTAGCATCGCAAACTGAGCCATATGTAGGAACGATGTTTGAAGATTCTCTCTGATCAAAATTTACTTCCTGGGCTCAAATCGGTTCATTTACCTTTCTGTGAGCACTGTGTCACAAGTAAGCAGCACAGATTAAAGTTTAGCACATCTAGTTCTAGAAGTAAAGAAATTCTAGAATTGATCCATTCTAATGTTTGGCAAGTACCGGTGATGTCCTTAGGGGAGCGAGATATTTTGTATCATTCATAGATGATTACTCCAGGGGATGTTGGGTGTATCCAATCAAGAAGTAGTTATATGTGTTTGAAGCTTTCAAAATATTCAGAGCACGTGCAGACCTTGAATTAGAAAAGAAGATCAAATGTTTAAGGACAAATAATAGAGGAGAATATACTGGTGATGATTTTATTGCATTCTGTCAACAAGAAGGCATCAAGCGACAATTCAGCATAGCTTACACGCCTTAGTAGACTAAAGTAGCAGAGCGGATGAATAGAATCTTGTTGGAGAGAACAAGAGCTATGTTGAGAACTACAGGTTTAGCCAAGGCATTTTGGACAGAAGCAGTTAAAATCACCTGTTATGTGGTAAATTGATCACCATCAATAACAATCGAGTTGAAGACACCGATGGAGATGTGGACTGGGAAACTAGTTGATTATTCTTGCCTTCATACATTTGAAAGTCCTGTGTATGTGATGTACAATACCTAAGAAACAATGAAGCTGGATCCAAAATCTAGAAAATACATTTTCTTGGGATATGTTGATAGAGTCAAGGGTATCGCCTGTGGGACCCACTACCCACTAGGTCGTTATAAGCAAAGATGTGATATTTGCAAAAGATAAACAGCAAAGGAATGATGAAGATAATAGTATAGTAAAGGAAAATCCAGAGACTACAATGGTACAAATGAAAAATAATCAAGTACAAGAAGATTTAGATTCTTCTGAAGCAGCACTAGAGCACGAAGAATAAGAATCAGCAGAGTCTGAGGCTACAGGTGATAATTAATCAACTCATGAGAGACGACCACTAGCGTGGCACTCGGAGTATATCATGGAGGCTCATGTTGCATAATGCCTTCTAATAGAGGATGAAGAGCCAATAACTTTCCAAGAGGCTTATAAAAGTCAAGATGTTTATCTATGGATGACAGCAATGTAAGAAGAAATTGAAGCCTTGCATAACAACAAAACATGAGAGTTGGTTGCACTACCACATGGAAGAAAAACCATTGGTAATAAATGGGTCTACAAGATCAAACAAGATGGCAATGACCAAGTGGAGCGGTATCGTGCGAGATTGGTGGTGAAAGGTTATGCTCAGAAAGAATGTATTGACTTTAATGAGATATTTTCTCCAGTGGTTCGACTCACAATAGTCAGAATAGTCCTGGCAATGTGTGCTACATTTGACTTACATATAGAGCAGTTAAATGTGAAGACAGCTTTTCTTCATGGAGAACTTGAAGAAGAAATTTATATGCTCCAACCAGAAAGTTTTAAAGAAGAGGAAAAAAAGAACTTGGTTTGTAGGTTGAACAAATCTCTGTACAGTCTCAAACAGGCACCGAGGTGTTGGTATAAGAGATTTGATTCCTATATCATCAACCTTGGATACAACAGAGCTAGTTCAGACCATTGTACATATTATAAAAGGTTTGAAGATAATAATGATTTCATTATTTTGCTGTTGTACGTGGATGACATGTTGGTGGCAGGTCCCAACAAAGATCGAATCCAAGAATTGAAGGCACAGTTAGCTAGGGAATTTGATATGAAGGATTTGGGACCAGCAACAAGATTCTAGGGATGCAAATTTATCGAGACAGAAATAATGGAAAGATTTGGCTTTCTCAGAAGAACTACTTAGAGAAAATCTTGTGGCGCTTCAACATGCAAGATTGTAAGCCAATTAGTACCTCACTCCCTGTTAATTTCAAGTTATCCTTTAAGATGTGTTCTAGCAAAAAAGTAGAGAGGAAGGAGATGTCTCGAGTACTGTATGCATCAGCAGTGAGAAGTTTAATGTTCGCTATGATTCTCAATTAAATCTCCAAGTGGGAGAATTGTTAGTAACTGGCAGAGCTTAGCAATTCATTAAATATTCAATTTTTGAGAGAGTTTTTGAATAATTTGAAAGAATTGGGTGTATTGGGTTGTAAGGTTAAAATACTACAATACATGTATTCTCTATTTATAATATTAAAAGATTCTTCTGTCTTCGTTCGTGGACGTAAGCCAAAAGTCGAACCACGTAAACTCTTGTGTTTGGTCTAATTTTTATTTTTATTATTTTTTTCAATTTCACTTTAACTACAACCCTACATCACTCCTTAATTTTTTAACAAAACTGAATAGGTGTTGGTAAATATATTAAGCTGCCAAATCAATATGAACGATATACTTGGCCGAATGAAAAAACTTGTCAAGGAATTATAAGCAAGCAAAGACAAATAATACTTGCTATCCTTATATAAATTATATCTCAAATATGTAATGTTTATGAAAAATAATATTCTGAGATAAGTTAATTTTTCCATTGAAAATAAAAAATGATAAATGGTAACAATGGTAACAGCTAATAGCTGTTAGATTTCTATCAATGACTTTTGTAATATACAAAGCAAAATGTTAATCGATGAAAACTAACCGTGCTCCCATGATTTTGCCAAGATTCGATCTCCGAAACTTGAGATGCCTTTCCAACAAATATCAGTCCTTCCGCAACTCGAACAAAATTGTTTAACCCTTTTTGGATTTATTCCAGCATTGATGTTTGTCGGCAAAATGGTATCAATTATCCTTATCCATTAAACACTTTTTCTACACTTCTCTTATCAGTATCAAAACATGTTGAATCTTTTGGCCCATCGGCTTTGATCAAGTGACTGGGTACCCAACTATAACACACCATCTTAAATTCAAAAGAGCTACAGCAATGGCAAGATTCTTGTCCCGATCGTTAAACAACTTGACTATCTGGGACTCTGCTTCCGATTGTTTAGTAAGTATGAGATTCTTAAATTCTGCTCTGTTTTCTTGTAAACTGCTAGCTTCTTCCCAAAGCAGTAGGATACTCAAAATCTGCAATGCTTCCATTGCTATGCTATAGAAACCAACAGAAAAGACAGAAAGAAAGGTTGATGGCTCAAGCTATACATTGTTTCGGTGCATGTGCTTAACAAAAAACTCAATCACATATATCCTTCCCTGCCAACCATTAATGAAGGAGAAACATTTAATAATTTGTTTTGGTACTTTGTTTGGCAGCCGAAGTAATCAGCATACATATATTTAACTGTCAGTCTTGCATGTTTGGATGCTAAATTCAAAATCATATGATCCGATATGTGTTAGGATGCATTTGATGCACATAAAATCTGTTATTCATTCATATTTGAATCCTTAATAAACTCCCAAAAATGTGCACCAAGTTACAGATTCAGAATTGTGAAGAGTGTGTTTGTGTGTCCACGTGTAACACAGAGAGAGAATAGTAGGAAATATGAGATGCAACACATTTTCACCTACTTTTCAAAGAATAGTATTATATAACAGAACATCAACTTGAATCCCTTTTGAGCTTCACTTGATCCAAAAGATTTAATGCCGCATCAAAATCTTCAAGGTCTGATAGAATTTGACATAAAAGAGACTCAAAAGTAAGTGACATTTCAAGAGCCAACCAGACACAAGCAGTACCAATAAATTTTCAACAACACTTAAAATGAGAAAGTAAACAAACCCATATCCACCGGTAACTATAACTATTTCCATTTAATTCACATTCTTGAGTAGGATAAGATTTGTAGTACATAAGTTATATTACTAACTTTTGCATATATATGAGAAAGTTGATTAAAAATTATCGATATATAATTTAAAGAGCAAGTTAAATATATTGGGTATGCGGTAATTGAAAATGAACGTGAAAAGAGGTGAAAAAGCAAGTGGCAGTGCTTAGACGTGGGCGTTGCGGCACCCCAAACAGAACTTAGCATGAAAATCAATTTTCTATTTTGATCAGATTTGTTTCGTCTTCCACTTGTTCCAAAACTCTCCAAAATAACTCCTACATGTTTTGGGTTAACGTAAATCGTCTTAAAGCTTATATAAAAGCTTTCTATTGGCTTGTAAACTCATCTTTGTGATCATATCAATTTTAGTATTTTTTTGTGATTATTAGTGAGAGAAACCCCTTGTTTATAAAAGAGAGTGAGTTCTTTGTGAGTCTTACTTATAAAATGCATACTCTGTGAGTGCCTTGAGATTTAATAATAAGTGAGCGTGATTTTGATCTACCGGGGACGTAGACAAGTTGCAAAACGACGTAAATTCTGTGTGTTATTTCTTCTACTTTTCTTTCACTAGTTTCTTAATTGCTTGTTTCTCCATTATATTGCTTAGGATATTTGCTCATTTGATTGCTTCCGCTTTAACAAATTGGTATCAGAGATTGGCTCTAAGCAGACATGACCATACCCAAGTATAAGGTAGAGAAATTCAACATGATGAATGACTTCAATCTGTGGAAGATGAAGGTTAAGGAGTTGTTGGTGAGTCAACGGTTAGGCTCGGCATTAGAGGAGACTGAAAGAAAAGACGTTAGAGTCATTTAAGGTTGAAACAGAAAGAAGGGACATTTAAGAAAGAGTTCACAACATAATTGTTCTGTTATTGAGCAATAAAGTACTGAAGGAAGTAGTAGGGGAGACGACGACGATTGGTCTTTGAAAGAAACTTGACTCCCTTTATATGCAGAAATCATTGGCCAAAAAATTGCATATAAAGAAAAAAACGTATCAGTTATCCATGTCAGATGAGACGCCGATGAAAGATCATATAGACGCTTTCAATAAGATCATTCTTGATCTTGAGTTTATCAAAATCAAGATAGAAAATGAAGATATACCGATTATCCTGCTAAATTCACTTTCTAAGAGTTATGAGAGCTTTGTTGATACGTTACTCTATGGTAGAGAGAGTTTAGGGATGAATGATGTGAAATCATCATTAAACTTAAAGCTATTTGAAAAGCAAATCGAGGGCAATACAAAAAGCTTATCAGTAAAATGAAGGCTCTTATATAGAGATTGAAGAAAAAAGAGCTCAATATCGAATTCTATGACTCCTAAGAAGTGCTATTACTGCGAGAAAGAGAGGCACTTCATAAAGAATTATTTAGTGAAGAAAGCACAAGATAAGAAGAAAGCGGATGCTGTGCTTGCCTATGATGATAGCTACGATAGCGCAGAGACACTAATCACTACTGATAATAAGAATATTAAACAATGGGTTCTTGATTTTAGTTTTACTTTTCATATATGCTTGCACAAGTGTTGGTTTATAAATTGTTAGCCTATTAGTGGTGGTAAAGTGTTAATAAGTAATGATATTACTTGTCAGATGATGAAAATTGGTAATATTAAACTTAGACTACATGATGGGTAAGTAAGATAGTTGACAGAAGTTAGGTATGGTCATGACCTTAAGAGGAGCTTGATCTCATTAGGGACTTTAGATCAAAATGGGTGTTCCATCAAGATCGACGAAAAGGTTTAGAGAGTATTGAAGGGTTCCATGGTGGTAATGAGATGAGAGAAGCACAAAGGCATTTATATGCTTAAGAGTGAAGTTGTAAGTGGTTCTGCATTATTCTTTGTAGATGCGAGAATATGCAAATCAAGTTATGACATCGTAGACTAACACACCTAGGCGAAAGAAACCTAAAAGAGTTTTTTTGTCAAAAGGCATTTGGTGAGGATAAATTCTAGCCATTGGAGTTTTGTGAACATTATGTACTTAGGAAAGAACATATGGTGAGGTTTAGTACTAGCGAGCATAAGACTAAGAGGACTCTTGACTATATACATTCGGATCTTAAGAGACCAGCTCAGACAGCTACTTGTGATAGTGCTAGGTATTTTATCAATTTGATTGATGACTATTCAAGGAAGTTGTAGTGACTGCAGCTTATTTGATCAATAGAAGCGTGAAGTGGCAAAAGACTAACAATGGCCTTAAGTTTTGCGATAGAGAGTTTGATAGATTTTGTGCCAAGTATGAGATTACAAGGCATAGAACAGTGAGATAAACACCACAATAGAATGGCATAGTTGAGAGGATAAATATGACCCTACTTGAAAGAGTTAGATGCATGTTTACCAATATAAAAATGTCCAAAGTATTTTTGAGAGAAGTTGTAGTGAATGCAGTCTATTTAATCAATAGAAGTTCATTCTCAGCAATTGACTTCAAGGCACCAGAAGAGAAATGGCCTGGCAATCTCTTAAGTATAACCACCTCAAAATATTTGGTTGCCATGCCTTTGTCCATGTTAAGGAGAAAAAATTAGAACCTAGAGCTATCAAAGGGGTATTCATAGAATACCCCAAAAGAATGAAATGATGCAAAGTGTAGTATAAAGAGTTGACACCACCAAAAAGTATCATAAACTGTAATGTGATATTTGATGAGACGACCATGTTAAAAGTTTCATAAGAAGATGAGAAAGAAGAACCTATGTTCCAGAAAGACTCAATACCTAAGTCTATTAGAAGTTGAAATGGAGCTTGAGAGTAAATTTGATATGCCTTCAAATCAACACTTCAACAAGGAGATCCTTGAACAGGAATAAAAAACACCGATGAATTTCTCCAAGTCCACCCGAGGAAAGATTAGGACTCTTGAGATGGAACTTGAAGAGTATCAGCTAGCAAGAGATAGGCTAAGGAGAATCATTAATCTACCAATTAGGTATGCACAAGCAAATTTAGCTACTCATGCTTTTAATTTTACTTACACTATTGAATTTGATGAGCTTAGAACATATGGTAAGGCTATAAATAGTAAAAATAAGAAAGAATGGCAGCAGGCCATGGAAGAAGAGATTAGTTCTCATAGGAAGAATAATACCTAGAAGTTGGTGGAGAAACCTTAAAAGAAACTAGTTAGGTATAAGTGGATGTATAAAGTGAATGAAGTGATACCGAGGATAAAGCCTATGAGATTTAAGGCTAGGTTAGTTGCATAAAGTTTTACTCAAAGAGAATTAGTTGACTTTCATGAGATATTCTCTCTAGTTGTTAATCACACATCCATTAGGATATTGTTAGCCATGTGTGTAAACATTGATTTACATCTAGAGCAGATAGATGTAAAGATAACTTTTCTACATAGAGAGCTTAAAGAGATGATTTACATCATACAGTCGCAAGGGTTTATAGAGCCCGAAAAAGAAGATCATGCTTGTTTATTGAAGATTTCATTATATAGGTTAAAACAATCACCTAGACAATGGTATAGGAGATTTGATAAGTTTATGATAGCTTGTAGTTTTAGTAAAAGCAAGTATAAGAGATGCGTGTACTTTAAAAGCTTAAGTTGTGGGGTGATGTATTTACTCCTATATGTTGATGATATATTAATCGCGTGTAAGAATAAGGAAGAAATACATAAACTCAAGAAGCAATTGAGTGACGAGTTTGAGATGAAGGATTTGAGAGCAACGAATAGGATATTGGGTATGAATATTGTGAGGGGAAAAAAAGATGTTATCTTCTTGTCCTAACATCAATATATACTCATGATCTTAGATAAGTTTGGTATGTCTAATGCAAAGGCTGTCTCTACTTCTTTGGCCATGCATTTCAAACTTTCAGCAGCACAGTCACCAACATCTGAAGAAGAGAAACTGCAAATAAGTGAAGTACCATATGTAGGCGCTGTAGGAAGTATCATATATACAATAGTTTATAGAAGACCAAACATAACACAAGCTATAAGTGTAGTGAGTAGATACATGGCGAATCTAGGTAAAGATCATTGGCTTGCAGTGAAGTGAATTTTGAGTTATCTCAAGAGGACATCAAACCACAGGTTGATGAATAAAAAGGATGAGAACAACAGTGTAATGGTAAGAGGATAAGTAGACTCAGATTATGCAGGTGATCTAGATAATAGAAGATCGTTGAAGGGTTACGTATTCATAATATTTGGGTATAGTGTATGTTTGAGATATGTTCTACAATATATGGTTGCACTATCTACCACAGAGGCAGAGTACATAGCTGTTTGTAAAGCTATTAAGGAGGCCATGTGGTTAAAAGTCATATGAATGAAAATAATGACTACTGAAGATATGAACACTGGTATGTATTATGTTAGCTAAAGTGCCATATATCTAAGCAAGCATCAAGTGTTTCATGAGAGGTCTAAACATATTAATGTGCAGCTTCATTATATTCGATAGGTTGTCTAAAGTGATAAAGTTAGTTTAATAAAGATATCATCGTCTAAAAATCCTACTGATATATTGACTAAGCCACTATTCTCGGTTAAGTTCATCTTATGCAAGGACTTAACTGAAGTCATTACTTTATGAGGGTGACCAAAGATGCGGAGATGAGAGATCAAGAATACTTTCTGGAGGATTTTGAATCAATGAGGAGATTTGTGAGAAAGTTAATTAAAAATTATCGGGATATGATTTAGAGAGCAAGCCAAGTGCATTGGATATGCAAGGATCAATGATGGACGCAAAAAGAGGCAAAAATGCAAGTGGCAATGCCCAGGTGTGGGTGCTGCAATGTTAGGTTATAAGTGCCTAGGTGGTTGTAGGCACCCCATACAAATTTGTTCCATCTCCCACTTGTTTCAGGACTCCCCAAAATGACTCATACACATTTTGAGTTAACTTAGGTTATCCTAAAACCTATATAAAAACTCTCTATTAGCTTGTAAACTCATCTTTGTGATTATAGGAAACTTAGTGACTTTTTTATTCTTAGTAAGAGAAACTCCTTATTTGCAAGAGAAAATGAGTTTTTTGTGAGTATTTCTTATAAAATGTATACTCTGTGAGTGCCTTAAAATTCAATGATAATAGAATGTGATCTTGATTCACTATGGAAGTAGGAAAATTGTCGAATCACATATATTTTGTGTGTTATTTTTTTTACCTTTCTTTTTTTAGTTTCTTAATTACTTATTTTTGCATTATATTACTTGAATATTTACTCGTTTGAGTGCTTCTGCTTCACTAGTACAAGAATACCTTTAGAAGAGTAGTATAAGTCATTGTCTGTGGGTAAAACCCATCTCGCAACCTCATGAAAACTAATGCACAAGTAGATTTAAAGTATCCCATAATGCTACAACAACCAATCATTATATTGTAAGTTGCAGCATCTGGTTGGAAACCACATGTTTTCATGTTCTTAAATATGTCTATTGCTATCTGACTCTGTATGTTAGGTAAATATAAGTTAAAGAGTAAAAAAAAGGCAACAATGTAAACCTACAATTCACATCGCAAAAATTGCAAGCTATAATTATTGCATCGGGAGCACTTACCTCATGAGCTTCAACAAGTGAATACAATACTATATTATAGATTTGAGTTCCTAAACAGAAGTCGCTATGATAGAAAAGATTCACCACCACATGTAGATTTTGGATCATCTCTCTAGTCATTCCATCTACTTTGAGGGCTTTATGCTAAAGAGACACTCAAAAGAGAATAATTAAGAGGAACAATGTCATGCTAAGATCTTCAACAATGGATAAGATAGTATAGTGATTAAACTTTATGTCTAGAATTAAATGAAAACAAGGGAAGCCCACAGTCACATTACATATATTAAAGAACTGTCTGAGAAAAATGTAAAAGTTGTGAGCGTTATCGTTAAACTTGTAGGACAAATGATCATTAAGAGGATCTTAATTATGTTATAAATTCATAAAAGAATCATTACAAATACAATTTCATACAACGGTAGTTAGTCAGAGGCTTATTGTAATATTTTCCATGGCCCTATGAGAAATATAAAGAAAACAGAGTAAAGTGACATCTTAGTTTAAGGCTAAAATAGTGGAACCAAATTCAATCATCGTACATGAAAAAGGACGAAATACAAAAAGCAGAAAGTTACGAAGTTGATCATTGATAAATGACTTTGCTAAATACTGTTCTTTCCCATATCCCTTTCTATGCATTTATCCTATTTGCAATTTCTACTTGTGACAACATATTGCCCTTTTCATATGGAGTATTCATGTTACCAAACAATGAAAACAACAGCTCATAAATCCTGATATCTAGCCTAATTTCTAATTGTTTTAGTTTAGCCAATATCTTAACAGCCCGTTTAGGTTGATTCTACAAAATTTAGCAACATATACTTTCATCGGACAGAACAATAAACTATGAGGAAGTAACAAGTTTTAACGGGTTTAATAAGGTAACTCAACAAAGACCAATTGGTTCTTTTTCCAGCATTCTTCTGGCCTATGCTGCCTTCTGGTAATATAAAGACTTGCTAGATGCGTCTATTTTACATACTTCTAACATTAAAACTATGGGTAATTTTAGTTAGGTCACTCATGATGAAATAAACTAACACAAGCACTCATAACAAACATGTTGATAAGAATGGAGAATCCATTAACTTGAATGAAAAATTTATTAACATAAATAGAGAAGCCATTAACTTGAATGGATAATCCATTAACATAAATGGAGCAGCTATTAACTTGCATGGACAATCCATTAATATAAATAGAAAAACTATTAGAAATAAAAATAATGTTATAAGAGTATCTATATAAACTAATATTATTTCATTGTGAATGAGTGCATGAATTGTGAAATAATGTGTATAGAGTATTAGCAAAATTATACACTCTTCAAATAAAACAAACTAAGTGTGTGTGTGAATAAGTTAGGAGTTATTGACTAAAAAATATAAAGGTTCTTGCAATGTGAATTAAGAAAATTTTTCGCTTGTGATTGTTCTCTAACCAAAAGGAATGTAGTGACATAAATCTATTCGGTTTCGGCTTCGAGCTTCCTCATCAACATCCAGAGTATGTTGTTATTATTTGTTATTTCTTTAATTGGTATCAAAACATGCTAATTTGTGTTCTGTTTTAGTCATATTGATTGAAATATGTAATTCTTTCATTTAAAATCGAAATTAGCTTATTAATGGCATAATTCGTTTTAGCTAATATGTTTCTGCTTTTATGAGTTATAGTACATGTATAATACATTTCTAAAGCGTTTGATTGCTTTGAAATAACAAGTATACTGAAAGAATCAAAATCCTAAGTATAAGACTTGAATTTTTTTTTATAATCATAAAATTTTCTATAGTGATTCATTATTTACAATATTAGTACCACTGGAAAGAACTTGAAACAAGCTTTCCAAAGATATATTATTTGTCAAATTTGGACTTAAATTGAGAGAGAACGCACCATTGTTTTTTAGTTCGAAAATTGAGTTTTAAGGTGTTGAGGTTGAAGATGATAAATAGTATTCATTTGAGTTCCACTCTTTTTACTGAAGAGTGCACTTCACTCCAAACTCAAATCGGCAACCGAGCACACCACTAAACTCATAATATCATTTAGAGTCGGCAAACTATAAAATAATTGCTAGAGTAAGGTTGTGTGACTGTGCGTGGCATGCACATGCCACCTACCGATAATGAACAAGGCTACACTGTGCAGCACATGTTTCACTCCTTATTGTGGTGTATGGGGCCTGTGCACTGGCTTTTCGGACTTTGATTTTGGCACCATTTATGGCGGCTAGCTTGGAATTTTATTTATTTTTATTTTATATTTTAAAATTATTAATATATTTTATTTAATTATATTAATGTAAATAATTGAAAAATCAAAATAAAATACTATTACACAGTTTAAAAATTCTGAAAAATATATTTAATATTTTATGAAATATGCTTGAGGGTGTTGTACTCTAATGGGAGCAAAATAAATTTATTTATAATACGTACTCTCTTGTTTACGCTCAAAATATAACGCGGCTATCGCAGTATAGATTGAGGTGTCGATCTCACGAGGAAGCTCTTGGCAAAATAGGTTAGTGAAGTAAAATATTAAAGTAGTAGCAAAGGGTTAATTGATTTAAACGGATGAGATAGAATTGTCTATGAATTGAGGAAAATGTCTTATGATGATTTAAGCAAGGCTTTGAGAATCACAATTATGCTTTATAAATCTACTCTATACTTTGATTCGATATTTATAACTCAACTGAAAGTTTCACATCCCAAACAATCAATCGGAAGGTATGTAATATATAGCACATTTGATAACACATGTATTTGATTTAGTTAAACTCTTTGCAAGCATTAACACACATCATGTTATTTATACAAGTTATCTAAGATCGACAATATATCATTTTGACAATATTGTAGTAAAAGATTAACTTGAATATCAAACATTTATTGCCCTTACATGTTATTCAAGATCGACAATATATCAAATTGACAATACTGCAGTAAAAGATTAACATATAAAACAATGTAACCAGTAACAATTATAAATCAACATGAATCACATAAGAATAGCATGACTGAACATATATGAGATATGAGAATTATAACCTCTGGATTATAGAAAATAAAATAGATAAGAGTTTAATCAAAACCAAACTTACAACATTTATAGCTCTTGACACCGAATCAAAGCATGAAAGTAGATTTACTATACATAAAAGTTCATCTCTTAGCCTTGCTAGGAACTCTAGCCTAAATTACAATACATGTTAATGAGAATAAAAGAAGAGAGAATTATCTATTGCTAAAAACGTCCTAAGTGTCTCCTTATATAGGCAATGAATGGACATATGTCATTGATGACATCAATCTTCAATAGTTTTAAGCCAATAACTCGTGTATCCATTTGCAGCACATTTTTGATAATGTAAATGATCAATTCAGCTTCTGCAGCCGACATGAAAGTTGTAGCATTTTGACTCTTATTTCCACAGGCATTGATTTCATGCAAATTGGATGAGTATCCAATGAGATATGAGCAAAATTCCAAAGATACATCAGAATTCGGCCAACAACCATTTTACCCACTTGCAATGCGATTTGGTCCATGATAACGGCTGATTTGGACTTTACCATAAACATACGAGTTGTTGATAGTTAAGTCAGAAATTCACAGCTTCAAGAATTATACCAATTGAATACGTATTTTGCAAGATACGGTCCAAATACGTGAATTGGGTCAAGCTGGGTAAGAGTTGTAGTCCGATTCTGTTGTATCTTAATTTTTGGCCCATAACATATTGGATTTGGCTTTTCCACTATTCTTCAAATTTGTGTAATATTGAGTCATGTTGTACCAGGTTCAAGAATTTCTTCATTTCGATTTCTACATTGAGAGTTATGTCCAGTTTACCTAAACCTGTCCAAATAACATTCATTAATCACAATTTAAGGAGAACACTTTATTTCAAGCTAAAAATACAGAAAATACTAAAATTAGTGACATTAAATGGTGATTGAATCTCCTAACAACATGCATTTTCATGTGTTCATCATCTCTCAATTAAATTTATGACTTTATTATCTCTATTATGTTTTTATTTTTTGCTTTATGTTGATGAATAGTATAATAAAGAATTTTCTTTTTAGAATGAATCACATTGAATAAAAGGGGTTATAGATAATATATGAATATTTTAGAGAAATATTTTATAAATATTGTCTTTTACATTATGTTCGTTTATTATTATTCTAATGAACATGATTAATGAAGCTTTTGTAATATTTATAATTTGAATATTTTGCTACATTGTTTATACATATCACATAATATTTTTTTAAATGAGAGTTCTATTTAGTTAAAATTCTTAGAGAATAAACAAATAGAACGAGTATTTTTGCACAATAAACTTAAACAATGATAAATTAATACTTAAAAAGGACGATGATTAGAAGCATCGATGACTTTTCAACTCTAATCCTTGTGTTAAGTTTATCATGTGTTTTTATTTTTATGATTACGAAAAAAAAAATGTGTAAATAATATTATACCAACATCTAATTAATGTCTCTATAATTATTTTTATTGAATAGAAATGACAACTACAAAAAATATTATGGCTAAATTAAATAAAGAAGAAAAACTAAATGGTGATAACTGCGATATTTGGCACCATAAATTCAGTATATTCTTGAAGAGCAAGAGACTCTTGAGGTTATTTACAACACCATTACTGAGCCACCTTATGAAAATACTGTTCAAAAGAAGAGAGATCATTAGCCTTATCAAGCCTGAAAAAGAAAAAATAGCAATGCTCACATTACGTGGCTAAGTGATATGCCAGATGATCTCTTATGTAAGTATGTGTATGAGATGGCTCAAGGGATGCAGTTTGATCTAAAAAACAAGTTTGGAGGTACTTCCACCACCAAATTAAGAAGGCTTGCTATCAAATTCGACTCTCATAGAAAGTATCAAAATCATACAATGAGGCAACATCTAAGAGAGATATCGAATATGATTTGAGAGCTAAAAATTGTTGGCATATACTGACTGATGAGCAGTAAGTGCAAGTAGTCATTCAATCTCTTCCTGATAGTTGAGAGCATATGAGAGTTAACATGATGCATAATGATAGCATCAAAACTTTTATGACATAAGGTGCCATCTTAAACTAGAAAAAGAGCACTTTGAGGCTACTAATGCTTCTAGTCAACTTTATATTGTAGATTCCAGCTAATGCAAAGCTTCTGGCTTTAAGCACAAAATAAGAGGCAAGTCCTTTCACGAGAAGAAGAGATTTATTCCAACACGAGGTAAGTCCACAATTGGAAAACGCAATAGAGGAAAGCATGTTGGCAAGAAGAAAGACGAAACTAAGATGAATTATTATAATTATGTCAAGCTTGGCCATTTCACTCGTAAAAGCACTAAGCTGAAAAAGGTACAAAAATACTCTACACATTTGCTTTATAGTTATTGTTAGGGTATGTGCTTACGCGCCATCCCAGTTTGTATGAATATTTAGTTTGTAATATTTATACAATGCATATTTTATTAAATCGCTGATAACTTTTATTAAATGGTAATTAAGCTTGTAACATTATAAAAATGATATGATCTAAATGAGTTCATATCTGGTTTAAAGAAGTTTAAACCATGGCTAAGAGTTAGCAAAACTGATAGTTATAAATGCTAAGTGTTAGCAGGTTATAATACCCAGCGAGATCTAAAAAGTTAGAACCTAATCTATAATGTAACAAAGACCTGAGAATCTACTAGTAATGACAAAATTGCAAAGAGTTGCAATAGAGACTAAGAAATGTCATTATGGAAGTATCTTCTCAAATAAAGAGTTCCTGATCTACGTTTACCAATGAGGGTCTATCGGTGAAACACATAGATTAGTGTATGTCTATAGCTGTATTGTACAAATGGTTATTCTTAGTTAACCATGAGCTTGGTTGAAGTTCATATAGACATACAGGTATTCAGTTAGGACTGGATACTGAACAGACTCAAGAGGACCCCAATAGATATCCTATGAAACCGTCAAAGGAAGGTCCTCTCGAGTTGAGTAGTATTTGTGGTCCTTCGACCTGAGCGCCACGGTGAACTTATGGGAGATCCATCATACTTTGGTTCCACGTATGTCAGAGACCTTTCATGGTCTGACCGCTACGTGTCGCTGGGTATGGTCCGATGCTCATGGAGTTCGGTGTGCGTAGATAAGGGATCCGCCAGCTCACATAGATGGGTTGTATATCCGAACTTCGAGATTGTATCTTGTAAAGTCTTATGGCCGTAAGCAATTAACCTGGGAAAGGAGTTTCCTCCAGGTTCGAACATTATAGCAAAAGTGTTTGCGTAAATTGTTCATAAAGATACGAATCTGAAGATAATAAAGTGATGGATGAAATTATCGGGATTTGACGGTAATGATCTATATCTCGTTCATCCTGGATATAATGACCGAAGGATTATACGAATATGGAGTAACCTCAACATGTATGGTCTGACGCACTGATTTGTAATATCCGTAACGTGTGCGTGGGGCATCATTCACGGACTTGTGAAATAGTTTCATTTGACGAATCGGGCATGTACCTAGGGAGTCCTAATATGAAATGTACTCTTTGAGCACTTGGGCAGCGTACCGTATTAAATAGTTTAATACAGTAAAATCCAGCAATTTACTAAGGTTACGTTAACTAAAGTATATGGTCAGATGGTGGGACCCACTTTAGGTTAACTTGGTAACCGAGTAAGGACATAATTGTAATTTCACTTGATAATTATTTAATCGTTAAATAATTCAAATAAATATTTATTTATTTAATTGTTGAATAAATGAATTAAGTTTAACTAAGGTTAAAGAGTTAACCATTTAGTTAAGTTAGATTAACTATACTTAATGGTTAAGTAAAAGTTAACCTAACTATGGTTAAGTTAGTTAACTATGATTAAAATAATTAAATATTCTTTTAATTAACTAGAGTTAAGAGTTAACTATAGTTAGAATATTTTAATGTTAGTTTAACCTAACTAAAGTTAAGAGTTAACTATGATTAGGTTAGATTAAATTCAAAATGAAATTAAGTGAAATTAAGTGTTATGAAATGAAATTAAATTCATTTGTATAAATAAAACAAATGTAAATTAAATTCAAAAGGTTTTTTTGTTAAATTGATTTTGCAAAATTAGGTCAGCCATTTTACAAAGAGAGAAAAGAGAAATTGTCTTCTAATTAATGGATTCAAGAGTTGAATTCATTATTTTCTTTTAAGGCTTAAAACTAATTTAGCAAAATAGGTTTTTGATTAATTGATTAAGTGTTAATCAAAAGAAAAAATCAAGAACACAAGTTTAAGTAGTTAAACAAGTGCTGGATCAAAAGCTGTCATTCTAGATAATCAAACCCACCATTGTTGATTACTAGAATTGATCAAAGACAACATTTTGGTGGACTTCAACAATCTCCAACCAAAGGCTTCAAGGGTTATTTCTCAATCTTGTTTCTGATTAATATATTGTGATTGTGTTTACTGCAATACTTTAAGCTTCTGCTGCTTCATTATATATATGAGATATGTATAAATTGTGATTAAACACAAAACCCACATGCAAACACCCATGAATGTACAACTCCCAACAGTTATATGATAAGTTTTACATTTATGATTGAATCTTGTCCTTTGTGAATTGTAGATTCAGAGCAACAAACCATACATAGCTAAAAATCGTGGAGCTTTTGTAGAGTATCGTCAGATTAGTCAAGGGACTAAATAGATATACATAAGGAATAACTCTAAAGTTGAAGCAAAAGAAATTGGCACTTTTAAACTAGAGTTTTATAGTGGGCGAACTCTTCTTCTCCATGATGTATTATATTGTCACGCCCTAGACCCAAAATATCCGACACACGACATCACTTACATTCATTCAATAATGTGCACTCATAAATAATATTGGTACATAAAATTTCAAACTTTAATTCAACATAGGAATCCTTAGCAAGTTGCTAGTAAGTTCCACACTGAAATTAACCCATAACCTAACATATAAATATAAACTTCTATTGACAATATTTAAACATTCATTTCAATTTCTTTCAGAATTATAACAATTGAATTATGACTGGGACAATTATTAAACCGGAGATACGCAAAGTTTTTTCAGAGCTTAACATTCTACTACGTCACTAGTACCAACTTTATTACTGGAAGCCCAGAATATATTCATTGCAAATTCTTATTTAAAATCAACCAATAACCACACTTGGTGAAACTTAAACCAAATCCAATCACACATAATAAACTAATACATAAGTATTTATTCAATAGGGACAAATCAAATATCTTATCCCACATGTCCCCAAATAAAACACTCAACAACTTAACAACTTAGAGAACCCAAGGAACAGCAGAAGTCTTGCCAAATCCGTTAAGCACACATGTACTTTATTTACCTGAAATCACCATAAACTATAATGAGTATAAAACTCAGTAAACATACTAGTTTTTCATATATCAAATACAAATACATATATGTATATAATACATATGTATGATATGCTGTGATAAATCAAAATTATAATCTTATCAAATCACATGTTATGTAAGCGCTTACACATTCTTTTAAAACATATAATAGGAATACCATCACTCAACTACTACTTAGTAGGAGTTACATATCACATATCACATAATGAGCCAAATGTCACTCGTAGGTGACATATCGTATGAGAGGAATAGTACAAGTGAGGTTTTTAAATTATACATATATAATACTCATATCCGAAGGTAAAAGCCAAACCCTTACCCTAATTATCGATAAGTCCTCTCACATGCACCAATACGCCACCACACGAATGTGATGACTCTCTTCCTTTAGGTACCAATAGGATCCTCCCTATATATGGAACACATAAAATATACCAATCCCGAAGGAAAGGCTATACATAAAGGTTCCAAAAATCACATAAAATGCATACTAAGTTAATAGTGAGTTCAAGCATCCTCAAAACACAAAATGTTTTTCATGGACATATTACAATTCAAAAGCTCTCTTTGTTAAACACATTTCACTTTGAAAGCTTACTTTCAAAAATATATATATGTCATATATGTCCATGTTCACATTTATAAATACATGTCTTTACATTTCATATCAAAATATACTTTGACATAACATAAACATATTCCTAACCACATTTACAAAATTATACATAATAATTACTATGTTTATTGTGATTTTAGTAAAAAGTCTAGTATACTTATCTCTTAACACTTTCAATTACAAGGCTTAAATCTCCTTAACCTATCAATGGAGATTAATCATTTCATGAGCCTCAACATTCATACAAGACACTTTAAAGAGCTTACAAAAATACATATATTGCACTTATTACATCGAATTGGTCTAATTACTTAATTTCTCAAAACCTATCATTCTGACCACTTACACTTAACAAAAATTTTTTATATATAAAATAATGTCCAATTACTCCAAAATCACAATATATCATTCTTAACTCATATATCCTTCTTATATATAAATATTATATTATAATTCCTACACAATCCATTCCATAAACACCATCGAATCCAAACTACCAACCTGACAAGATCAAGATACTTACTGAACAGTATTTAATCTCCTAATTTTATAAAATCATATACTAACTTAAAAATTATAAAACTTCCACAAAAATACTCTTGACACATATATAAATCCATAATAAATATTTCACTTCACTATTACTGCCAAAAGTATTTTAAAACTATTTTATTCTATAGCTTTAAAAATTTGTAAATCAAATACTGCAATGAGCTGACACTCTTTAGAAAATTATAACAATATAACTACATTGATCTAAATTCTCAATTCTGAGTATATCATATTAGACATATAAAATTATCATATTATATAAATTTGTACTTTTTAAAGGTCATTAAGTAGATCAGAAATTATTTGTCACTGCATAATACTGTTCACACAGGAAATTTTTAGAATTTTAAGGTCATTTTGGTAAATTCACTACAAATTCAATTTCTAGCATTTTTAATCGATTAAAAGGCTTAGATGATCATAAATATGTCTAATTTTATATACTCAAAATTCAAAATCAGAATCGAATCACAATAATTTATAAAATTCTTAGATTAAGAGACTATCAAGTAGAAATTCTACAATTCATCATGATTTATCAAGCTACCTACATAGATCATTATTAATTCTCACAATATCTTACGAAATCCACATCAAATCCTCAATTATAAATATTTTTAGAAATCAAAACGTAAAGGAATTAATTTAATTAACACCAATAAAGTAAAAAATAGTTGTGATATACCTCTTAAAATTCAAATTTGCAATTTTTTTTTCTTCTTCTTCTCTTTCTCTCCCCTCTATTTCTCTCTTCTCTCTCTCTAAAGGGATAGCGCGACCCAAAAATGAGTGAATTAGGGTTTCAAAAGTGTATTTTTATACTAAGAGGCTAATGTTTGGTATTTATGAATTTACCCCTAAAACTTTCAAAGTATTATAATTTGGTCCCTAAAATAAATCTAAAGTCTTGCAAATAAACCCAATACTAATAGTATGTCCTTAACCTATACAAACACTACTAATATTAATATATAAATCAAGTATCACCCACATACAAATAAAATATGTATATTTATATATACATAAATATTTATTCTTACCGATTGTGGATATTGGTTAATACATATATGCTTCAGAAATTTGACAAAACTTATTTTCTATCTTAGCCCTTCTCAAATTGGGATACAATCTAAATTTTGATGGCGTTAGTTTAAAAATCTTGTATAATTCATATTTAATTGGCACTGGTTATTTGTTGGATGGTTTTATGATTTTGGATACCATAATTAATAATAGTTATTTTTTTTATATGATTCATCATCTGATGTGGAGGTTAATATTTGACATGCTAAACTTGGACATATAGGACAAGATAGATTGAACAACTTAGCTAGAGAGGGCTTATTAAGCTCACTCATTAAGATTAATTTTCCTATATGTAAAAAGTTTTCAATAGAAAAAATAACTCAAAAATCATTTGGCAAATGAACTAAAGCTGAATATCCTTTGCAATTGATCAACTCAAACATCAGTGGTCCAATAAGTGTGAAGACTAAACATGGAGCCTCATATTTTATCATATTTATTGATGACTTCTCATATTTCGGTTATGTCTACTTAATCTCTCATAAATCTAAAGCATTAGATTGCTTTAGATCTTTATTAAATTTAGTTGCAAATCAATTAGACAAAAGAGCTAAAGCTTTAAAAGATGACCGATGACCTGAATATCTTTCTGAATAGTTCAAGGAACTATATGATGAGAAAGGTATATAATGGCATTTAACTATTCTTGAGACTCCACAACAAAATGGTGTAGCAGAAAGAAGGAATAGAAGATTACTCGAAATGATTAGGTCTATGATGTCGCAAGCAAATCTCCTAATGTCATACTATAGAGATGCATTATTGACTGCAGTCTATATACTTAAACGAGTTTCGAGTAAATCAATTAGTTCCACACCATATAAGCCATGGATAGGTAAGAAACCTAACCTAGCTCATTTGCGACCTCGGGGTCAACAACATACATTCATGACCCATCACATAAACATGAAAAATTATGTCTAAGAGGAAAGAAATTTATTTTTATAAGATACCCTGAACACTACAAAAGGGTATAAGATACCCTATCATATTTCTTGAAAATGAATTTCCTAGCATTCAAAAAGTAGACAAGAACATTCAATTATATGAATTGGATTATCCACATGATATTGTAATTTTTAACACACAAATTGAGAATGACTCATATGTACCTAGTCCTAGTGGGAGTCATCTACCTTTAGTGGGAGTTATCTACCTCTAAAAATGACGTCACAATTAATTTGACAAAGCAATCGTATACCCATCCCACATCATGGTTTTGAGATTAAAGGGGAAACATTAATGGTTGCTTCACATGATAATGATGAGCCAAGAAATTTTAACGAGGCTATCACATCATCTACTAAGAAATTGTGGATATAAGCAATAGATGAGAAAATAGAGTCTTGAAGTTAAACCATGTCTAGGACAATTTACCACTTGATCAAAGAGCTATTGGAAACAAATGGGTTCTATGAATCAAATGCAATGCGGATGGCACAATTGAAAGATACAAAGCGCTCTTACTAGTAAAATGCTATACTCAACAAAAGGGTATAGACTGTGAGGAAACCTTTTCACTTATGGTTAGGTTTGCCTCAATTCGTTTAATTCTAACTATAATGACACATATGGATCGAGAATTACATCAGATAGATGTCAAAACTGCTTTCTCAATAGAGAACTGGAGGAGGAAATTTATATAAAACAACCAGAAGGTTATGTAACCAAAACTAAGAACGCAAAGTTTGCAAGCTCAAAAGGTCAGTATATAGCTTGAAGCAATACTCTAGACAATGGTATCTTAGCTTCCATAAAGTTGTTATGTCTTACAATTTTACAATGACCGAAGAAGACAATTGTGTGTATGTTAAAAAGTCAGAAGATAATTTTGTTATCTTATCTTTATATGTAGACGATATTTTGTTGGTTGAAAACAATAAAGAGTTTGTCACTAGTATTAAAGAATGGTTATACTCTAATTGTGAGACGAAAGATATGAGCAAAGTAGCCTACATCTTAAGAGTTAAGATTTATAGAGATAGTTCAAGAAGACTTCTAACTTTATCACAAGCGCAGTACATTAGAAAGATTCTTGAAAAGTTTAAAGTGACAGATTATAAGCCTATGGACACTCATATTATAAAAGAACAAACTCTTAGCCTTGATATGTATTCTAAGACTTCTAAAGAATGAGATTTAATAGCACACGTTCCGTACTCTAGTGCTATTGGGAACCTTATGTACACTATGATGTGTACAAGGCTAAATATTGACCATTAAATGATTTAAGGTGATTAGAATTTAAGGTAGGAAAATAAATGTTAAAATTAAAAATTATATTAAGGTAGAGTTTAATTATATGAGAATTTTAGTATCAAACTTAAAATTTTTGAAGCTAAATTATAAAAATACTTACTTTAAAGAGGTAAACTTATAAAAATACATTACTTGATTAAAAAAACAATTGGGACCTCAATTCTGAATGGAGCTCTTCTGCCCCTGAATAACCTAAAGAGATAACCCACATAGATGCAATTTAATAACAAATTCCTATAATGACAAAATTAATTAGGGTTTATTTATTTATTTTAATTTTTTTCTTTTAAATTTTGTCTATTAAATATCTTTTTAAAAAAAAAACAAAAGTCATACTTCGTTTCTTATTCAAATAGTTTTTTGTTTTATTAAATTAAGATTTTTTCTAAAACTGATTTGTGTTAACTTAAAAAGAATATGTATCCTATTATAGGGAGGCATTATGAGATTTATTTTATAATATTTACTGAACAAAAAGTATCTTTTGATTGGAGATTATGATTGAATACATTTGTTTGAGTATATAATTATCTTTTTCATATTTTCAAATTTATATTGTGAATTTAACATAAATTATTGTGCTTTAATTTATATCTTTATTAAATGTATATTTATTTAACCATAATTTTTTTTACCAGTTTATAAATAAAATTACAACCAATATTATATTTTATCCAAAACTATTTATTTATATTTAAATTGAATGTGTTATGAATCCATAGGTGGCCAAAAAATATATAGCAATATTATATTTCATATTTGTTAAACATTACCTTCCATATAACAAATGTTATATTTTTTATTAAAAAGAAAAATCCATTTCTTAAAGTTTCTATATAAAATCTTACTATAAATAAAGTTAAAACTTTTTATAATTTAATAATAAACAAAATTGAGCAAATGGGTATATACTCTTTCTTATCCAATCTTACCCTAATAATAATAATAATAATAATAATAAACAACTAAAGGGAGTATGATCCATGACATTATATTTTTAACATAACATCTTATATAATTTTTAAAATTTTAAATTAATGCATATTTAATAACTTAACTATAACCATACATGCGTAATTAATGCATTGAAATAAATGCATATTTGAGTTTAATTTGATGTACATTGATTTAACAAAATTGTATAAGATGTATTAAAAATATAGTGTCATAAATTTCTCCCTTAAACTAAAATATAATATAGTATTTGATCGTTCTATTATTCTTATCTTAAATTTATTGTTTAATTTCTAATCAAATCTAAATTCACTATTATCACGATCTTTTCTTGACTTTTGGATTAAATGCTTGGGGATTGGGTGATTTTGAAATTTCTCATAATTTTTTCTTAAATTTACAAAAATTGTTAGAATTATTTTTCAAATTCATTCACATCCCCCTTCAATTTCATAAACTTTCTCAAAATCTCTATCTTTTAAAAGAGGTTTTCAATAGGGTTATTTAGCTAATTGTCAGCGAGTACAAATAAGACTGCTTCAATAAAAAAAAGCCTCTGGTTTCTCGTTGGAGGTCGCCTACTTTGAGATGGGTTAAACTGAATTTGGATGCCATGGTGGACAACATTCGAAACCTGATAGATTTAGGATTTGTGTGCCATGATAGCTTAGTGTCACGTCCTACATCGAATATAAATTGGATAAATTTTGGGTATATATGGGTGGGTATGCAGCATTACCTAATAGGCTAGTCTTTTGGGTCAATGGCAAGCGCCCAGCCCGTGACAAGTGTTATCAGAGCAGACCCAAATTCTCATTCGTATATGGGCCCCAAAAATTGCCCCAATGGAGATTGCTACATAGGATATGGGTCCCCTATCCTTCAGGGGATGGGCAATACGGGCCAAGTGAGCCTTAAAAATCCTGTGTCTTGAGCCCCAATGGAGATTGTCACGTGAGTAGTGAGTCTCTTAGTCCCGGGGGATGGGCAATACGGGCCAGGTTGGTCCTTGAGTTTGGGCCGTACCGTGACGAGGGCGTCACGTGATTGGGTGGGTGAGAATGTTACGTCCCACATCAAATAGAAATTGGGTGAATCTTGGGTATATATGGGTGGATATGCAACATTACCTAACAGGCTAGTCTTTTTGGTCAATGGCAAGCGCCCAGCCCGTGACATTAGGCAGTGTTCTCTTTTTAGAAGTTGTTCGACTTTTACATTCTTCTCATATCCCATCGCAGAAGATCAAGACATTCAAAACATTTTGTATTAGGTAAAGCTTTCCGATTCTTTAACCATTAAAATCGAAGAAAATTTTGAAGTTGTGATTAATAATATTTTGTCAAATGCTAAGTCAAGTTCCGAATAATTATGGTCGTTAATTTATCCAATTAATCACCTCTTTTCCTGATTATTGTTAATGTGTAATCTTGTTATTAATGTGTGATATTATATTATTAATATATTTAATATGATATAAATTATATTAATAATATAGTATTCTTACATTTTATAATTTGTAATTATTTCTTTTTATGTATAATATTATTTTTCTATTTTATAATAGGCTAAAGTATAAATAAAGGCTCCTATTGTATAGTTTTAATTCACAAAGAAATATATTTATCTTTATATTTCTCATATAGTATTAGAGCTCGAGTTTTTTCACTGTCGTTTTGCTTAGTCGAAGATATACTAATTTTTTTTTGAGAACTCATCAAAAGTCCACCAGAGTTCTGCTAGAAAGCTGCCATAAATTGACGAAAGGTAGTCGTGTTAGACATCACCCACCTCCGGCCATTCCAACGCCGTCGTGAATATGCTAATTGGAGATAGGAGCACCACGAATGCGCCACCTGAAGGTCTCTGCCACTAGTCATTTCCACTTCAGATCCTGGCCATTATACAGCACCGTGACTGACACTGCCATGTCCAAGAGAATCCTCTATCTCCAATTATTCAAACGCCATTAGATTTTCATCATTTGGAGATTGAAAACTACCAGACGTGCTGCTTGAAGCTTACTGTTTGAAATAAAGGCCTGTTTGCAAATTTTTCAATATTTGAAAGTCAGATCATAATATTCTATACCTTTGGGATAATTTTATAATTTTAAAAGTTTTGAGATTATTTTACAATTATCATATTGTTTAGGGATTATTTTTTATTTTTTTAAAAAAAGAAGTTATATTGTAATTATTAAAAGTACTAGGATAAAATTACAATTATTACAAGTTTAGAGGCCAGATTATAATTACTAAAAATTGAAGAGAGAAATTTATGTTTCAATGGATAAATCTGATGTTTCTCAACCTATTCACATTATCTTTGACAAACATAATTATGTCTTAGAGACACAAGATATATGTAACTTTCATTGTCTACTAAGATCATTAATGTCTGGTTTAGTTTCTTATGGCTCTGCGAGATAAATTTGAGTCTACTCGTACTTCTCTACTTCATCGGAGGACCTTACCCATTTTAGATCAGGATATTGCTAATCTTATTTTTGAAGACACAATGTTTGCTACTTTTCAGTAAGTTCGTACATATATAGTACTTGCCACTCCGCAACACAAATCTGGCAACTCCACTCAACACAAGACGTGTAATTATTACCACTTATCTGGACATGTAGTTCTCACTTATCTGACACATAAATGTAAAAAATGTCAAAAAAATTGGATATGGTCATTTTAAAAAAGATTGTCTTAAAAGCAAATAGTCTCAGGGTGTTATTTCTACAAGGTCTCAATCATTTTCCGCTACTACTGCTGTCTAGAATACTATCAACTTCTTTTTCAACTTAACTAGTGATCTTGAATCTTTATTTTGCCAACTTTTATCAAACTCTGGCAATCCTTCCATTACTATTTCTTCTATTCTTTCAACTAACTCCTGGTATTTTAATTCTGCATGTTACAATTATATGACTTCTAATTCTACTATTTTCTCTTCCTATATACCTTCTATTCAAACTACTAATAGATCTTTTATGAATGTTGGTCACGTTGGTCGGGTATCTTGCTCTAGTATTTTCTTATCTGATACTTTTCTTACACCTAAACTCACATTAAATCTTCTATCTGTCGATCAAATTTGTGAACTTGATTTTAACATTTTATTTATTACCTCTGGGTGTTATGTGCAGGATCTGAAGACAAGTCAGACACTTAGGACAAGTCGTAAAGTAGGTCGTTTATATCAGCTCATTTTTTTACATTTTCCATCTTCATCCCTTCGTCTACTGCATCTACTTCCCTAGCATCATCACTACATCTCTGGCATGCTCATTTGGGTCATGGCTCAATAAGTCGTATTCGTTCTTAAGTATCTAATGGCTGTTTATGAATTATTTCTCATAATAAAAATGACTGTTTGATTCGTCCTTTAGCAAAACGATCAACTTTACTTTTTAATACTAGTACTATTATTTCTCATGGTCTATTTGATCTTATACACTCTAATATTTGGAGTCCATCTCCTAATGCTACTATGTGTGGATCTCGATACTTTGTTATTTTTGTTGATGACTATTCTCAATATACATGGTTGTTTCTTATGAAACATATATTAGAACTTACCAAAATTTATCGTGATTTTTCTCAAATGATTAAAACACAATTTTCTTGTTCCATTAAGATCTTTTATACAGATAATGCCATGGAATATAGAGATTCTAGTTTTCTAAGTTTTTTAAAAGAACATGGTACCATTTGCCAAAGATCTTGTCCCAGTACATCTTAGTAGAATAGGAGAGTCGAACGAAAAAACAGACATATTCTTGTCACAATTCATGCTTTTTCTCATCTCTGCTTCTTGTACTAAATAATTATAGGGTAAAGCTGCTTTAATTGCTGTCTATACAATCAATTATGTTCATTCCCCTACTATAGAGAATAAGTTACCGTATAAGCGTCTATATAAACTTCCTCATAATTATAGTCTTCTCAAAGTTTTTGGTTGTGTTTGTTTTGTTCTACTTCAAAACATGAACATATTAAACTCGAGTCTTGCATACGGTTATGTTATTTTTTGGGATACGATATAAAACATAAAGGTTATAGGTGTTGGGATCCCATCTCTAAACTTCTTCGCATCTCTTGTCATGTCATATTTTTTTAACACAAAATTTTCTCCTCCGTATCAAACTTTAATTTTGTATATTCATCCACTTCTCAGTTCTTCATTGACAATACTATTGACTTGTTTTCTGATACTTCCTCTGAGTTTCATATAGGTGAACCTGCTAATACGACGCCTGCTTCTGAACCTCTCATCTTGTCTGAAGGATCTACTCTCGACATTTCTGAAGCCTCTCCTACACCATCTCTTCATCGTTCTTCTCGGGTAAAAGAACTTCTAGTTAAACTTCGTGATTATCATTATTTTTCTAATACTATTTCATTATATGAACCCCACTCTTATTTTGATGCTAGTGCTAAATCTGTTTAGTAGTAAGCAATGATAGAAGAATTGTAAGCTCTTGATAAATCGTATACTTGAGATTTTGATCCTATTCCACCTAATAAAGTTGTCATTGGTTGTAAATTAGTGTACAAGATTAAACTATAAAATAATTGCCAAAGTAGGACTGTGTGACTACGCGTGGCATGCATGCGCCATCTACCGAGAGTGAACAAGTGTTGCACTGTGCAACGCATATTTCACTCCTTATTTCTTCATAAAACTGTCATTAGTTGTAAATGAAAATACAAGATTAAAACTAAATCTGATGGGTCCATTAAGCGAGATAAAAGCTCATCTTGTTATAAAAGGCTTTACCCAGGAATATAAATTTGATTATAAAGAAACATTTGCCCTTGTTGCTGCCTTACTTTTGTTCGGAGTTTGTTAGCTATTACTGTAATTCGTGGTTGGATATTATTTCAGATGATGTGAAAAATGCATTTCTTAATAGTGATCTTTCCGAAGAAGTCTATATGAAGCCTCCTTCTAGTTATCCACATCTGTTAGGCACGGTCTACAAACTTTGTCAAGCTTTATATGGCCTTAAACAAGCTCTTTGTACTTGGTTTGTAAAATTCAGTAGTAATATTTCTCAACATGGTTTTTAGTCTAGCCCCTATGACTCAACCTTTTTCATCCATCGAACACGTTGTGGTTGTGTTCTACTGCTTCTTTATGTTGATGATATGATTATCACGGGTAATGATCTTATTGGTATTTATACTCTCTATGACCTTTTTCAGCAATATTTAGAAATGAAATATCTTGGCACCTTTAGTTATTTCCTTGGCCTTGAAGTAATATCCGACTCTATTGGGTATTATCTCTTACAAGCTAAATATGCATCAGATTTACTTACTAAAGCTAGCTTGACAGACTACCTCTATTATTCTCAAGTTTCATGTCAAACTTTGATCTTCTGATGGTACTTTTCTTAGTGATGCCACCCTCTATCATCAGTTGATTGGTAGTTTGGTCTACCTTACTATTACTCATCTGAGCATTACTCATGTTGTTCATATTGTCAGTCAATTATTGCCACCCGTCGTACTTCACATTATGTAGTAGTTCTTTATGTCTTATATTATCTCAAAGGTACATTTTTTTATGACCTCTATTTTTTGGCTCATTCTTCTCTCGTGTTACGAGTTTATCCTGATGCGGATTAGGCGGGTGATCCCACAGATCAACAATTGGCTATTGGATTATATATTTTCTTGGGTGATTCTCTTCTTTCATGAAAAAGTAAGAAACAGACAACTACTGCTCATTCTAGTACTAAGGCTGAGTATCGTGTTCTTGTTGATACTATCCCCAGCGATTGTTTGGCTTCGCTGACTTCTTGAAGATATGAATATTTTTCATATTAGTGCTACACCTCTTTATTGTTACAATTAGAGTGCTATTCAAATTGCTCACAATGATATTTTTCATAAGCGGACTAAGCACATTAAAACAGATTGTCACTTTGTTCGGCAACATGTTTCTCAAGATCCAGTTACTCTCCATTACATCTCTTCTGAAGATCAACCTACTGATATCTTAACCAAATCTCCACTTTCTAATCGTTTCCAAACTCTAGTCTCCAAATTCAAGCTTACTTCTATTTTTCCATCTTGAGTTTGAAGAGGTTATTAATGTATAATATTATTATTCATGCGCAATATTTGATATGATATTAGTTATATTAATAATATAATATTTCTATTTTTTATAATCTGTAATTATTTATTTATCATGTATAATATTATTTTTTTATTTTATAGTAGATTAAAATTTATATAAAGGCTGCTATTGAATAATTTTAATTCACAATGAAATATTTTTCTTTATATTTCTCTCAATTATAAAGTGCTATATACTCTGCGAGATATAAATTAACACATGCACTAGCAAAATTTGCTTTATCTTATTGCCTGATATTTTTTAACTGGTTTTATCCCAATTCATATTGAACATTTTTTTTTATAGAGGATCATAATTCTCAAGTTTTTATTAAGTAATAAAATTTCTTAGTTTTAATTTTAGAAAAGGTTTTCGATAAATTAATTTTAGTGGTGATGAAATATTCTTATATGTTATAATAATTTATAATAATTTTGAATTTACGATGAATATGAAGACATTTTTTATCGTGAGAATCTCTTTTAACGGTATAGGAATTCCTATGATGGATTATTGAAACTTAGAGATCTCAATGCGTTTAAGTCGAAGGCTAGGGACTTTAATGTAATTATTTCTTATAAACATCCTTAAAATAACACGTGTTCGTAATGCAGAGCGTGTATAATCGAATTCTACATCCGCAAAGAAACACTTTACACATTTTTGCACGTTGTTGCCCTTGACGTGTACTTTATCATCTAAGCCCTTATGTATGTAGTATTGTAAATAAAAGATCAACTTTATAATCTGTTTACATTTTATTAAAGTAGGTTTTTGACCTAGTTTAAATAACATTACTACTAAAATCAAAAGAAAATAAATAAACAAATAAAATTATTATCATGCTATTTTTTTTTCTAAACTACAAAGCTTGATTGTTTAGTCATACTAGCTGTTAAAACTTGTATGTAATATTACAATAATGCTAGGCTTTTTAAATTAATGTCCCAAAATTGAAATCCTAAATGATGTGGTATTTAATTATTGAATAGTAAAATAATGTAATAAACTTTTTTAAAAGTTATATTATTTTATTACTCAATAATTACTTAACACATCATTTAAAATTCTAATTTTGAGATACTAATTTAAGAAGCATAGTATAACTCGTTATATTAATATTAGTTGAAAAGTGAGAAAAATGTGAAGAGAGAAACTTCTCTTTGTACTAATTTCAATGAAACAGTGTGTATTTTTTCTGCAATTTACATTGTGAGCTATCAGTATTATATACAAAAGCTCCACAGCTGGGATTGTACAAATGAGTAGCTGGTGTGGTCCTTGCTTGGTGACTCAGCCTGTGCTGCTGCCATTCCCATCCATTTGATCATCTTGAGCTGTACCTTCATTTCTTTGATTTAGCCACCTCTGTTATGTTATTGTCAGTTTGTGCATTGCCGGTACAGCTCCTTTTGCTGTCATTTCCTGCAATGCATTTTGGTTCCTTGCTCTGTAGTCTGCAGAGCCTCCTCCTGTTGCCCTGCAACTTGGTGCTCTTGTGCCTTGCATTGCATTGTCCTTCTGCTAGTATATAACAGCTTCTGCATGGCTTAAGGTTTGAGTCCATAATGCTTGGTTCGATATTCCAACACCCTCTTTCAAGCTAGATGTTCTGTGTTGAACATTTAGCTTACTTCTCAGGAAATTAAACCTGTTATAGTTGAGAGGTTTAGTCAGAATGTCAGTTGGTTGGTTTAGGCTTGGAATGAAGTTGATCTCTAATTATCCATTGCATACCTTGTCTCTTACAAAGTGGATATCTATCTCTATGTATTTTGTTCTTGAGTGGTACACGGGAGTAGAAGCCAAGGCAGCTGCACTAGTGTTATCGGTGTAGATGATTGGTGTCCCATCGATTTTTAGTCTCAATTCTTGTAGTAGACTAGTTATCCAGTTGACTTCAGCACTAGCATTGGCCAAGGCTCTATATTCAGCCTCTGCACTTGATCTTACAATAACTTGTTATTTTTTTGGAACTCTAAGAGATTAAACTTTCACCAAGAAACATTAAATAACCTCCAACAGACCTCCTATCATCTGTATCACATGCCCAATCTGCATCAGTGAATGCAGAAAGTTCCAGTGACTTGGTTTTCTTTAATTTCAGACCATGATCTATAGTTTGTTTGAGGTATCTGAGTATTCTCTTGCAGGCTGCCCAATGAGGCTCAAGGGGCTCACTCATGAACTGACTTAACTTGTTTACTGCAAAGGCCAATTTAGGTCTGCTTAATATTGCATACTGCAGGCTTCCAATCATACTTCTGTAAAGAGTAGGGTCGCTAAAAGGTTTTCCTTCTATCTTGGTCAGTTTGTGCCCTGTGCTCAGTGGGGTGCTTACTCATTTACAATCTTCCATGTTGGTTTTATACAGCAACTCTCTAATGTAGTTGCTTTGAGATAGAAAAATTGAGTTTTCTGTTCTGGACATTTCTATTCCAAGAAAGTAGTTTAGGTTACCAAGGTCTTTGAGGGCAAAGTTTGCACTTAGCTTATTGATCAGCTCTTGAATTGAATCTTCATTGCTGCCTGTGAGTATTATGTCATCCACATAAATCAGCAATAAGGTGAATTCTTGCTTGTTCTTCCTGATGAACAGGGAGGCATCACTCTTGGTTGCTGTGAAACCCCACTGCATGAGTGAGATTTTAAGTTTATCAAACCAAGCCCTTGGAGCCTATTTAAGACCATAGAGAGCCTTATGAAGCTTACAGACAAAATTTGGTCTTTCTTGATCTTCATATCCTTCTGCTTGTTGCATGTATACTTCTTCTGTCAAGTCTCCATTCAAGAATGCATTGTTGATGTCAATTTGTTTCAGTTTCCACTCATTCATCAAAGCTAGAGTTAGGATGATTCTGATTGTGCAGGGCTTTACAACTGGACTGAATGTCTCATTGTAGTCAAGTTCTACTGTCTGATGGTATCCTTTGGCTATAAGTCTAGCTTTGAACCTCTCAATAGTTCCATCTGATTTATGTTTTACCTTATAGACCTATTTGTTTCCCACAACTCTCATGTTGTGCTTGTAAGGTACCAAGGTCTATGTGTTGTTCCTGATTAGTGCATTAAATTCTTGATCCATGGCTTTCTTCTAGTTTTTATCCTGTAATGCAGTCTGCACATTTTCTGGTGCATGGTGAAAATTTGGTTTTGTCACAAAGACTTTTGGTTTGTGAATCCCTGCCTCGGATCTTGTGATCATAGGGTGAGCATTCTGTGTTTGATGTTGTTCTTGGTCTGGTGTTTCAGGTGGTGACAGTGTTTGTGGTGCTTAAGTGATTGACATTGGAGAGTTTGTAGTTAGTTGCTGTTGGGGTGATTCAGAGTTATGTAGAGTTTATGTAGTTTGGCAAGTTGTGGGTTCTGTAACAACTGCATTTCGATTCAGGTCTGCTAATTGTTGAGGGATGGTTGAAAAGATAAATTGGGAATACAAGTCAGTGTTGTTACTGTGATCATTTGTCTTGAACTCTTTACTTGACTCAAAGGGGAAGAATTCTTCATTAAATCTCACATGTCTTGTAACATATATCTTACCAGTGGGGTGCTCACATACATATCCTTTGTGCTTAGATGTATAGCCTAGAAAAACACATTTGGAGATGTGAAAATCAAATTTGTTTTTGTTGTATGGTCTTAGAAATGGGTAGCACTCACATCCAAAAGTCTTCATGAAGGAATAATCAGGTGTTTGTTTGAACAACTTTTCAAAAGGTGACTTGTTGTGCAGTTTTTTTTTATGATAGTCTATTTATGGTGTATGTGGCTGTGTTGATGGCTTCCCACCAGTAATTTAGAGGCATGTGTGCTTGTGCAAGCAGTGTAAGGGCAGTTTTTGTTAGCTGTTTGTGCTTCATTTCCACTTTCCCACTTTGATGATGAGTGTGGGGGTAGGAGTATCTTTGGTTTATTCCTTCAGTCTTTAGATAGGTTTCAAATGCCCTAAACTCCCCTCCCATATCTGTGTGAATGACTTTGATTTGGTGTTCAATGAGTTTTTTAATCTGAACTTTGTAGCTGATAAATGTTTCAAGTGTTTCTGATTTAGTTGAGAGAGGGAACACCCAAGTAAAGCTGGTATAATCATCAACTATTGCTAAATAATATATGTAACCTTTGTTTGACAGTATAGGTGCTGGACCCCAAAGATTCATGTGCAATAGTTCGAGGAGCTTGCTAGTTTTAGTTTTTGTTTCTTTAAAAGTCATTCTATGCAGTTTGCCATATTGACAAGCTGAGCAAAGAGGCATCTCATAGTGAACTGCAGTGTCTTTATTGAAAACATTTATGAAACCTTTACATTTTGAGATAACTTCCTTGAGTACCATTACATTGGGATGCCCTAATCTCCTATGGAGTAGTTCTATCTCATTTCTGGGCCTCAAGGTTTCTCCAACTGACTTTTGACTCAATTTTTGACTCTTAACATTAGCATCAAAACAGAATGAAAACATGGACTCTGGACCTCTGAATCTGAACTTTAAACTTCTTGACTTTTGGTTGAAGTTTGTAGTAGACTCTTGACTTGGGCTTGGTGTTAACAGGTTGATGACACTGGTATGACACTGCAGTTGGTACAAACCTTCTCTAGCCACCCCCAGAAGCATCACACTCCCCTGTGTCTTATTCTTCACCACATAATATGTTTTGTTAAACTCTAGCACAACATCATTATCTTCAACTAATTTAGATATGCTAATGAGGTTCTTGGTAATTTCTGAAACAAGAAGTATTTCATTGAGAAATAACTGTTTTGTGTAGTCAGCAGTGTGTGCAGTGAGTTTTGATCTACCAATGTGAGTGATATTTAAGTTTTGACCATTACCTATAACCAGCTTCTGATTTCCCTTGTATCAATTACTGATGGTGAGATTTGCAATGTTGTTGGTCACATGGTTTATTGCACCACTGTCCAGGTACCATAAGGAGTCTTCATTATTTCCTGTTGGAGCTGCTACATAGGCTTTCTTCATCCTGGGGTTCTGAGTTGTTTTTGGAATAAAATCCTTTTTAAACCTGTGCCAACACTCTGCAGCAGTGTGCTTGTGTTGGAAGCATATTTGGCACACTTCTCCCGAGTCATTTTCACCTCCATTTTGTATTCTGCCAGAGTTGAAGTTCCCTTTGTTATAGTTGCTGGAGTTGTTCATTTTTCCTTTGCCATTCCAGGTCTTCTTCTGGTTCCAGTTGTGTTGGGCAAAGTTAGCATTGAAGGTAGCTGGAGCATCAAATGTGTCTTGAGTGACATTCTGCTCAAGTCTATGTTCTTGAGTCAGCAGTAGGGAGTAGACTTCTGCTAATAGAAGCTTGTCAGCTCTGGATGTAACATTAACAAAGACAGGATCATAGGCATTGCCAAGACCTCCTAGAATGTAGTCCACAAGTTCCTCATCAGTTATTGCATAGCCTGCACACCTGAGAGATCAACAATGCTCTTCATCTTCATGTAATACTGAGTAATACTCATGGAACCCTTTTTGGTTGACTGAATCAAGCACTTGAGATGAATGAGTCTTGCTTTTGAGTGTGAGGCAAAGAGACTCTCAAGTGTTGTCCACAGATGAAAAGAGCTTGAGCATTCAATAACAGCTCATAGCATGTCCTCAGATAGTGAAGATAGCAGCCATCCCATTAAGTTTTGGTCTTTCATGAGCCACATTTGATATTCTGGATTTTGTTCTGTAACAACAGTGTTGTCATCAGCAATTGAGACATTTTGTTGTCTCAGACTTGGTTTGCTGCCATCTACAAACCCCATCAAGCCATTTGCTCTTATGGTGGGCAGAACCTGTGACTTCCAGAGAAGGTAGTTTGTGTTTGTGAGTTTAATGGGTGTAGTAAAGATAAGAGGTGATGATGGCATGGAGTTATTTTACTGAGTGGTTATGTTTAAGTTTGGGGTTGTATTTGTTGAGCTTGAGGCCATTGTAATGGCTCTGATACCAAGTTGAAAAGTGAGAAAAATGTGAAGAGAGAAACTTCTCTTTGTACTGATTTCAATGAAATAGTGTGTATTTTTTCTGCAATTTACATTGTGAGCTATCGGTATTATATACAAAAGCTCCACAGCTGGGATTGTACAAATGAGTAGCTAGTGTGGTCCTTGCTTGGTGACTCAGCCTGTGCTGCTGCCATTCCCATCCATTTGATCATCTTGAGTTGTACTTTTATTTCTCTGATTTAGCCACCTCTGTTATGTTATTGTCAATTTGTGCATTGCCGGTATAACTCCTTTTGCTGTCATTTCCTGTAATGCATTTTGGTTCCTTGCTCTGCAGTCTGCAGAGCCTCCTCCTGCTGCCCTGGAACTTGGTGCTCTTGTGCTTTGTATTGCAGTGTCCTTCTGCTGGTACATAACAGCTTTTGCAGTGCTTAAGGTTTGAGTTCATAATGCTTGGTTCGATATTCCAACAATATTAAACTTTACCTGATAGTTTGAATTTTTATTTTAAATGATTTTTAATTTCTTAATTTTTTCTATTTTAATTTCTTAAGATTCACTTAATTTTGGATTTTAAAATTATTTTCACATTTCACATGAGAAAATTTGTTAAAATTTATTTTTAATATTAATATCGTATCTTTACCTAATAACTTAAAATGTTAAATTAAATTATTTCTTTAATACTAACTTTCTTAATTTAAGTTTTGGCTGTAGAATGTATTACAAGTTCGGATAACTTCATCAAGGAGCATTGTTAGCTACTTGTTTATTATAAACACATCAATTATATAATATTTTTCAATTTTTCTAAAAAATTGAGGACCCACAAAATAATTACCAATAAACCCACTCAGCTATGAATTTATCCAAGTTGTAAACTCAGACGACAAAACAAATCCAAGCCCAAATCGCAATACGACTTGGGACATCAACACAAACACAAAACACAACTGGAGCAGTTTTAAGTTGAAAAAAAAAAAAACTGTAATAATATAAACAAGTCTCTCCTTCCTCGATCTCTGTCTGGAATTCGCAAGAATCAATTAGTATTTTTACGTTCTTGCTTGTAGGATTGGGCAAAAGTTGGGTTCAAATTGATTCGAGCTCCAACTGAACTCAAACCAATTGATTCCATGAAAATAAAATCAATCAATTCTTTTTAATTGAATTTGACTTAAATAAAATCAGTTCGGTTCGGTTCAAATTCGATTTGAATATTTATTTCTTTATTTTTTATTTTTTTTAAATTTGAGCTAATTTTTAATTTGTTATTTTTTGAACTTTTGAGTTTGGGATTGAGCTACTAGATCAATAACTTTACTAATGATATCGTTAGGCCTAAAATTAATATAATGAATTAAGTTAAAATAAATTCAATGATAATTTTTATGATTTACATGTAATATTAAATACCCAATTGAGTAAATTAAAGTTAAAGACTTAAATTTAAATGAATCAATTAATTTATATGATTCATGGGATGGGTCATCATTACAATTTTATAAATTTATTTAAAATTTTAAGGAGTGTTTGAATAGCCAATATTTATTTTTATTTGGTCGAAGTCAAACAATTTATTTAAGAAGAACAACTAATAGTTGTTAATTACATATTAAACCTTAATTGTTGTTGACTTATTATCTTAAATAATCTTTTAATATGGATTAAAGTTAGTTGCATCCTTGGATCTTATGAGCAATTACTTATTATATTTATATATTAAACAACTAATAATCGTTAGCTAATCACATGCCCACATCCTTAATTGACGACGTCAGGTTATCTTAAAATGTATTATAGTTAGACACTTTAGGGAAGTGAAGGATTTTATAAAACCGATTAATATGACAGACAAAATTGAGTAATCATATATATTTTGATTAATTCAATTAATAATTAATTTATTTGTCATCGAAATAAAAAATTCCGTAGAATCTCCCCTAAAATATGAACATTTTTATACTTATAAACTTGCAAAATAATTAAACACTCTTAATCTCAATTTAAAAACCAACGCCAATATCCGTAATCCAAATTGACAATTTCAACAACACTTTATAAATAATAATAATTACAAAACATAGAGAGTAAATCTATCAAAAAAATCTATCATTTTACAAAATATTACAAAATCAAATTCTCAAATTCACATTAAAGGTCTATGATATGAGTTCATAAAATCATCATAATCAACTTCTAAGCTCAAACGTAGAGCATCCAAGTCTACTAATTTACTTGTAAAGTAGTTGTGATAAGGCAATACCAAAAACAAATTAAAATCAAATGTTCTTCAAAATTATAAAAATATAAATTATCAATAATCATAATATGAGTATCATTTAAAATATAATCAATTCAAATATTTGTACCATAACTATTTTAGATAGAGGTAACGCAACATTTTTCAATTTTTATATTTGATTTGAGGAGTTTGGTAGTGATTTACGATATTCTACATTACAAAATATTAAAAAAAATTAGAAAGTACAATTAAAAAAATAAATGTAAAAGTAAAAGCATAAAATTAAATCACTTATTATCACCGACTTCAAGGTTGTCATAATATTCTGCTTCAAGCACCATGGTTTCAAGATTTTTGCTTTTATTTACTATAAGTAATGACTGTATTCAATTTTGTGTGCATATTAAGGCCTCTACTATAGTAGGAGTCAATGAACTCTTAAATGTATCTAACACACGTCCTCTAAGACTAAACATTGACTCAAATGCCACAATAAAAACTAGTATTAAAATACATCTCAAGCCATACGTGCTAAAATTAGATACTGGATTGCATTCACTTTCCACCAAAGCAAGATTCTAAAATGACAGTTGGGACAGACTCACATTTGTCCATCAAATGTTTGTCCACCTCACTTACAACCTCTAACTCAGTATCATCACTAGAAAGTATATATCTTGCCCAAGTTTCAACTTGTGGAACACTGTTTTTTTTCGTCCATCCTACCATATCAAACAAATTAAGTTAGTTAACCACTCGTTAGATTGTTGAGAAGTCATATTACTAGTGGCTCTAACACTATTACTTTCTTCTTTAACCAATTTTTCATACCACCTATTATATTCTACATACACATGCATAATAAATCTTTGGTGACTTTTTTTATTTCATCCACCTTTGCATCATTATCCTTCAACAACATCTTAAAACATAAGTCTACAAAATTCATTTTGCATCGTGGGTCAAGAAGGGTAGTTAGAATCAACATCTTATTTACTTTCTCAGTTAATTCCTAATACTTATTATATTTAAACTTCATATGCATGCTATGTCACCTAATAAAGGGTCATTATTGGTTGTCGCAAGGGATAAGGTAGAATTGACTTTACAAATCTCATTAAAAGCAATATTTAATGTCACACTTAGAGATGCATTAAATTTATTTGTTGCATCATAAAAAGTCTCTTAGAAGTTAATAAACTTCTCTGCATTATCTCAATCCACACTAATGGGTGGCTCTAATCTCTTATTCGCATTCTCCTCGTCCAAATAATATGCCTCATAACTATAATCTTCATAAAACATGCAGTCTAACACTTTTTGAAGCTTCAAAGCTGTAATTAACATTTAATAGGTAGAATTTCATCTTGTTAGCACATAAAATAATGATTAAATTGTGGCCTGTAAAATATGAGAATTTAATCTTATTTCAAATTGATTTTTCAGATAAATAAAAGAAAAACTAAAGGATGAAAAATATTTTTTATATTGTTTAGAATGTTAAAAAAATAATAAAAAGGATGACGAAGAAGAAAGAGTACGAATTTTTTGTGTGTAACATTGGGGTAATTTTTTAGAATTTTCAGTGTGTATAACATACATAGTACATTTCAGTTTCAACATATATAAACTATTTATAAGTAATTATTTATTTATAGAAATTTATGTGGCATCATATGATTGGATGAGTGAAATATATTTTATTATTATCATACTTTTTGTTATCATTTATTGTATTGATTTTCTTAGTTAATTTATCTAATTATATTATGTCATTTCAATTTATAAGAACGTAGTCATTTAAGTAATTAGTACGTGTAGTTGGTTATCAAAAAAAGCTTCAATGTTTTTTTGACACAGTGCTCCGAAGATGGCCGGTGAAGCTGCGGTAGGTGTCCTCGCTTCTGAAACTAAGGAATACATTATACTTTATTTGAGGAATTTGGGGACTGGCAGACGATGAAGAAGCCTTACGATTTTGCAGGAAAGAACTTGGATGTTAGATTAAATTAAATGTATTTAGAAAAGACTTAAATTACTCTATTTAAGTGAGGTTAAAATATTTTTAAATTAGTAATTTTTTTTTGTAGGATTTATCTTATTTAAAGAAAAGTTTAAGTTGTACAAAGATTAAAAATATAAATTTAATAAAGAATTAGAAATTATTGAATATATAAAGAGGATAAATGATCAATAAAAAAATATGAGAGAAAAGTTAAACGAGGGGTTACAAAAAAAAATTATTTAGAGGAATCATTCTTCTTTCTGTGAGATTAGGTTTAAGTAAATAATCATAATCAAGTTTAACATTGAATTATAACTTCTTTGCGTAATGGAATATCTAAAATATCAAGTAAAAAATAGTAAGAATATAAAGTAAATAATCAAAAGCATAATACAATCACTTTCGTGATTTAGCTAATTGCCTAGGTTTATGGTGGATTCAAGGATTCTAACTTCTCTTATTAATTCTTAGAGAATTTACAAGAAAACACAATGAAAAACCCTCAAAAAGATTTAATGTTTAGTGCACCCTTACTCTCTTATGTATAATGAACACTCAAATAACAGTTGCACTCTAGCATATAAGAACTTAGTGTCTACCTAGTTCTTTTCTCTCTTAGAGTCTCTTTTAATACTTGATTCTCAAATTAAAGGGTTTATAAGGGTTTATATAAGGGTTATTTCATACTTACTAACCCTAATCTTAATTGAAATAAGAGTTCATATGTTTTGGAAATCTAAAACTTTTCAAAACTCATAAATCTAAATCCAAAATGGATTTGTTCGCATCTAGCGCTTCGACACTGGGTGGCTAATGCTACGATACTAGTGCAATTCGATCTAGCACTACGACACTATACTCTCAGGTTTATAGCACCGCAGTGCTAAAGCCCTAGCGTCGCGGCACTGCGGCCTAGACTACTAGTCCTCGTCTTTCTTACTTTCTTTCGCGTCTTTAAGTCTCGTTTTACTTCCCTCTTTGTGCCTCCACACGTCCTAGACTTACTCATGTGTGTCCTACACATTTTAAACTTATTGTGACTCTCTGTTTTGATATTCTTCATAATTCTTGCTGCAAACAAGATTGTTAAATCATCAAATTTTAATATATAATATAAGATTATACTATTCTCTTATTTATTGATGTAGCTCAAATTAGGGTGAACCACATTAAATATCTTATATTCTTTACATGATTTATTATTCTTGATATTTGATGTACTTTTACTATATTTTCTAAACAAGTTATAAGAGCTAAAATACTAATAAGTGATATCAGAGCTAAATCAAACATAAGCCAAAAAGTAGCCATAGAACGGCCAAGTTGAAGATCATGATTATATTAGCTTCAACATATATCTTAAAAGCAAAAAAAATGGTAAGGATAAATTTTTAAAATGAAAATCAAATTCAAGTATCAAGAAAAAAGAGACAAAGAGAAAAGCAAAAAAAAAAAAAGCAAAGAATAAAATTTTAAAATGAAAATCAAATTCAAGTATATCTTCATTAAAAAAAAAAGACAAAGAAAATTTTTTTGCATTTGTAAGAGTGACATTTACACAGAAACAAAAAAAAAATCCATTAACTTGGGTAGATGAAGAATTCAAAATTAATTGAGAATAGAATTGTCCAAATAATTAAAATTCTTAATTGAGCTTAAATAAATCAATCAAATAAATGTAGCAAATTGCTAGGTTTAAAAAGAAAAAAAAAATAATGAGTGCGTGTAAAAAAAACAAAATGACAAAGAGAGAGAGGGAGATTGTTTATAAAAGTGGTAGGTGCATTAATTCTCGTAAAAAACCATATGTGAATATGATACATAGTTTTTACGATGAGAGAAATTATAATATATATTAAGGGAGATCATAAAAAATTAAATTAAACAAGGTTTATTAAAGAGATATGAAAGTTGGGTTTAAGAAAGACGATGTTGAATTAAGTCAAACTTCTTTAGAGAATACTTAAATTATCATATTTAAACAAGAATAAGATATTTCTAAACTAATAGTTTCATTGTAAAATTTATTTTATTAAAGGTAGAATTTAAATTGTACAAAAATGAAGTATACAAGTTAAATAAAAAATTAGATATCACTCATTATATAAAGATGGTAGAAGATCAATGAAAAAATTATGAGAGAGAAAAATTATGTAAGGAGTCACAGAAAAAATATTTAGAATATTTTTATATTTTTTATTATAAAATTATAGTAAATTATTATCTCATTTGTTGATAGAGCCAAAATTAGAGTGAAGCACGTTAAATATTTTATATTTTTTTATGTGATAAATTATTTTTGATATTTGATATATTTTTACTATATTTTATAATCAGATAAATACTAACATTTGATGTTTAATTTTAGATGATGAAATAATTCAACTGTAACGTTGCTTGACTTATAAGTTTCTTTAGCTAGCTAGAGACTTGCTTAGAACGTTGCAGGAAGCTTCAGCTATTTTCTTTACTAAACTTTATTCAGTAATTTTCATCAAGACAAAAGAAGAAAGAAAATGTTACGTGTTATGGGCGTAGAAGAACAAGAAAAGTTAAAATGCCAAGATTTTTCAAAAAATGAGCCGTGTTATGGGCGCCGAAGAAGAAGAGAGGGTAAAATTAGTAGACCTTTTTTCTTAATTTCAGAAACGATTTTTGAAAATTTTTATGGCCTTAGACAACTATTTTCTGTTACACAAAGACAATAAAACAATTTTGAATTTTTCTAATTGTTTGTTCAAACTTTATTCAAATCTATAATTACTGCTATGGTTCACATTAGACCTGCCTTTACTCACTGGTTAGGTTATGTCTCGTAATTATTGCTATGCTGCTCATTAGACTTGATAATAAAAAAATTCTTGTAAATAAAGAAAAAAATAATTTAAATATAATTATAGCCGGGTGGATAAAAAGAATTGAGCAATTTGGTTTAGTTCTTAGGCTGGTTCTATTTATTTAAAATAGATCAATTTGATTTGATTCTTTCCTTCAAAATCAACCAATTTGATTTGATTCTTCTCTTCAAAATCTACCGATTCGAGTTTTCGTTGGCTCTATTCAACTGAAAATGCCCTCACGAGTCATTGATATTATGAGATTACATATAAAAATTATTTTTCCTATTAAATTGGTGCTAGGGAAACTCAATACTAGAACTGTTGCATATGTTTAAGCTTTATTAAATTCCATTTTATTGCAATTGTACACTAAAGATGAATTATTAATCAATCAATTAATTTACCTAGCCATATCCCCTCCATACTGAAACATATAATTGGTGGGTATTATTTAATTTAAGTGATAAAATTTCACAAATTGAAATAATCTGTTTGGGTTTGAATCCTTTCTTACAAGATAGAGAAGAATTTAGAATTTATATTCAAAATATAACTAAAGAAGAAAAAAGTAATATAATGAGTTCCATGTCAAATGAAACACAATTCCAATTTTAATTTTGAATGGAGAAATACTCATGTTTAATTATGTTGAGGGAAATCAGTATTAATCTCTTACAGTGATTAATTTTTGTGCTAAAACCTTTTTGTTGACAATTTGTTTTTTGGCGCATGCACGCTAAATAAATGTTATATGTCTATAAAAAGCTTAACTTACAATAATTAAGAATATAAAAAATTAATATATAAATAAATATAAAAATAATAAATTACAAGACACAAAGTATTGTTGGGATTCGTACTCATACGCTATTTTAATTTTATATGAATATTATATATTTATATTTATGTAATAAATAAATATTTAATTAAATCGCTAATTAATTTTATTATGTAAGACGCGTATAATATTTCGGATATTATATTGATATGAAGAAGTTCAGATTAGGCTTAAAGAGTCAGAACTTTGTCTGAAATAGAACAAAGACCCAAAAATATATTAACAATGACATAGTTACAAATAGTTACAAGAGTTGTTAGGAAATGTTATTGTGCAAATATGTTCTTAAATTAAATGTTCCTGATTTATTTCTATCATAGTAGGGTCTATCAAATGGAATCGATTAATATAGATCAGTGTATATCTATATCTGGATAGTCCGATGGTTAATCTTAACAAATCATGAGTTTAGTGGAAGCTCGTATAAATATACATGTATTTAGTAAGGACTAGATATTGAACTAGACTCAATGAAAACCTCCAATAGATTTTCCATAAATTCGTCAGTGAATGGTCTTCTCGAGTTGAGTAGTATTCGTGGTCCGTAGACCTGAGCACCACGATGGGCTTATGAGTGATCCACCATACTTAAGTTCTACACATGTCAGAGACCTTTTATGGTTTGACTGCTGGGTGTCGCTGGGTATGGTCCAATACTTATGGAGTTCGGTGTGTATAGATATGGGATCCATCAGCTCATATGGGTAAGTTAAATATCCAGATGCTCTAAGATTGTATTCTAGGAAGTCTTATAGCCATAAGCATTTAACCCGAGAAAGAGTTTTCTGTGGAGTAAATAATATTGCAATTGAATTTGCATATATTATTTATTGGAATACGAATCGAAAGAGATAAGTTTATAGTTGAGTAATAGAGGACTTGACGCTATTGATCTATATATCTACTCTTTCAGGATATTAATGATTGAGAGATTATACGAATATGGATTAACCTCAACTTGTATGGTTTAACTCGCTATTTTGTATTATATATAACGTATGTGGGTGGAGCATCAGTTATGGACTTACAAAAATATTCCGTAAGACAAAATGGGTATGAGCTTAAGGAGTCTCACTATATGAAGTGTACGTGTTGAGTACGTGGGTAGCGCACCGGATCAAATTGTTCGATCTGAAAAGTTTTAAAAAATATAAATTTATTTCAGGGTCTCTCGGGGAGTAGTTAAGGTTTAAGTGTTAAATCTAAAATTGTATCAAGTGAAACTTGACACTTTTATCTACCTAGTGTATGTCTCAAATTTGTGCCAATAATTTGTATGGGTACTAAATTAGATATTGATAGATATAGCTCTCATTTAAATAAAATAATTATTATTTTATTTAAATTAAATTAATTATTCACTTATTTATTTTAGGCTGGAATCATATAAAATGAGACTTGACACTTTTATCTACTTAATATATATTTTAATTATATTAATAAATTGTATGGGTACTAATTTAAATATTAATAAATAAAGTTATTAAAAAAATAATAATAAATAAATAAATGACAATAAAATTCACCAAATATATTTTACATTCACGAAGGGTCAATTGCTAATTTATTAATATTTTATTATTTAACAACAAGTGTCATGCATTTGAATAAATAGAATTTGGCCAAAAGCAAATGGCAATTGTTGCTTATATTCGGTCATTGTCTAATACAAATTAGTGCATGTTGAGTGCTTTGTCATGCTTGTTTTTAAACATGAGCTGATTGTAATATAAAGACAATTTACCACTAATGTTCTTTTAAATTGACCAATTTTTCTTATTAGCCACCAAGCTAAAATGTAAGTATGAAGTTGCTAACTTTATGCTTTGTTATGCTTCCAAAAGATTGGATCATTGTGCAAACAAAGCTTCTATATAAAGCTGATTTTATTTGCTTGAAGAGTGTGGCAAATGATATAAAAAAATATAATTAAAAATTAAATAGAGAGATCTGATAGATATTTAAAAAGCGAGAGTTGCTTCAGTATTTTTTCTAACAAGGAAAGTTACCATTTTAGTTTAAGGAAACCCACTACATCCTTAACTAGAATTATTCATAGTACGCTTCAAGAGTGAGTCCCCTAATCTTATTAATGTAATAAGATTATTTTAATATATTATATTATATTTCTGTTGCGTTGCATGTCAAATATGAAAATTTTTAAAATTTTAAAATGCACACATTTAATAGCAGATATATGTGTTCGACAATAGCAGCCTACGTCTAAAGGGGATCCATAATCTAACTTATTTCATTAATGTTCACTCAAGAATACATATAGACCTATAAATATCTCCTAAACCACAATGTTATTAAAATCTCTTAGTATCTTACATAAGAGTTTTAACCAAAGAATACAAGAATAGCATGAACTCTCTCAAAGGATCTCTCATTACTCCTAATATACTCAATACTCGAGTGATCTCATGGTACCCTTCTAGCGCACTTAGCACTTAGAGCCACCTAACTTCTAAATTCTTTGTTATGTTTATATTTTTGATACTTAGTTAATTTTAAGGGGTTATAAAGGTTTATATAGGATTTACAAAAAAATTATATATATTACTAATTAGAATAAGAGTCCATCCGTGTGGAATCTAAATGCTACTCAATGAAGTCAATTCAAGTCAAAAATAGATTTTTTTGAACTAGCAAAGTTAGGGCATTTAGTATTCAACATTAGGGTGTTAATGTAACTAAATCAATGTTAAGGCGCTTATTGACTAGCACTGGGGCATTGTTTTCAACACTGACATGTTCCCACTTAAAAATTGTAGCATTTTCACTTGGATGCTATGGTGTTCCCACTTAGAAGCCGTAGTATTCCCACTTCTAGTTTTTCACCTCTCATCGCTTTTCGGCTCTAGTTTTACTCCATCCTCGTATGTTCTTTATGTATTTGACTTCATGATGACTCTTCGTTGGTTCCATCTCAATTTAGGCTTAAGTAAGATTGTTAAATTACCAATTCCAACAACCCCTCTCTGATTCAAAATCTCTCTCTAAGAAGTTATCCAACATCATCCCCTCCATAGCTAATGTCTATAGCATTGAAGCTAGTTAAGTATCAGACTTAACAAAGGCTTTTAACCACTGTCTTCAAAGATTTCGAATGCTGATTGTCTATGGTAACTTTTGTATTTTTTATCTCTCATAATTTCTTTCCTATATATTCTCTTTTGACCCCTACCACACTATCAAATAATATTTTTTATTGCCCTATGGTTTGCATCCTCCTAAAAACCTATTATTGAGCCATACATAGCATGATTCTCAAGCACATAACCTCTCATGTGCTTTTCAGCCATCGATCTTTTTCATCCCTTTTAGTGTTCCTTCCTTTGCCTTTCTATGAACATCACTATTTGTTTTAGCAGTCTTAAGTTTACTAAGCTTTTATGAGATTGGGAACAGATCTCACGACTAGTCACTCCATTTCATTTTCACTATACAGTCTCAATCATATTCTACCAATGCCCTATAACTACAAAAAAAAAAAAAAAACAAACTACATATCAATCCATTGGTACTTTTTCAACCTTTAATGGATCAACCATTGATAAATAACGATTCTCTACAACTTATATGGAAACTATACCCTACAACCAAGTATTTCATTCATCTGGCGTATGTTCTTCAAAAGCTTCAAAAGCTTTCATACTATTAAGGTCTTTTCTTAGTCATCCTACAAACTTGCAAATCCACATTTCTTTTTCCTTTTACTTAGTCTTTCTCTCCGGACTATCTATTATCAATTTCCTTAAGTAGCTTTTGAATTTGTCCATTATTCTTGATTATTCTTTTTTTTTTCTAACTTTATTTTATGTGAAATTTGAGTGATTCTTCAATCTGACTTGGACCTAAGTGACATAATTTCCTGTAGTCTCTTTAAAGGGCTGTCTCTAACCAAAAACTTACTAGTAAAGTCATCACTTTTTCCTCTATTAGAAAATCATCTTCCCATTGAACTTCTTCATATTTGTGAGTCCTCTCGATTGAACAACTTATGCTCTTCATCCTAGCTCTGTCACCTATGCTTTGCAATCTGAACCTCAACCATAGCTTTGATATGTATTTGCTGATAGAAATCAACCTTAGCACTAATCTCTCATAGCGATTAGCCTTTGTGCTAATACACTTTTGTTTGGTTTTTTTTTTAGCGTAGTCCCAATAAATACTATATGTATGCGGAATACTTAATTCACAAATAACTAAGAACACAAAATATCAACACACCAATAAAGATAAATAAATTAAATTATAAGACACGAGATATATGTTATTCAACAACAATATTCTACGTCTACGGGGATTCATGATCTAGCTTTTTTAATTAATATTCATTCAAGAACACATATAAACCTCCAAGTATTTCTTAGATCACCATGATCTTATGACCTATTACTATCTTACATAAGAGGTTCAATCAAAGAATACAAGAACAACCTAAGCTCTCTCAAAAGGATCTCTCATCACTTCTAGCACACTCTGTGGTCAAGTGATCTCATGGCACCATTCTCGTGCACTCAGCACTTAGGGCTACCTAACTCTTCTATTCTCTCTTATGATTATATCTTTGATGCTTAGTTAATTCTAAGGGATTGAAATAGTTTATATAATATTACAATAGCCTAAGAAACTCTATTACTAGTTGAATAAAAATTCATCCATATAAGAGTTTAAATTTCACTTAAAGAAGTCAATTCAAGGCAAAAATGAATTTTCTCAAACTAGCAATGCTAGGGCGTAAATGCGACTAAATAAACATTGGGGCATTGTTTTTAATGTTGAAGCATTCCCACTTGATCATTGTGGCATTCCCACTTGGATGCTGCAATGTTCCCACTTGGAAGTCGTAGCATTCCCACTTCTACTTTTTCACTTTTTCTCAGTTTTCAACTCTTATTTTTTTAATTTTTATATACCACTTGTATACTTAATTTTATAATAATTTTTTATTACTATCTATCTTAATTTGTGCTCAAAAAAAATGATTGAATCATCAATTCCAACCATTCATATCTAACATTTCCAATTTATTAAAATATCATATAATGCATAACCAAGGCCAGCTGAAAAAAACTTTTTTAGGCCTTACTGTTTTTTATTAGACAAAGACAAAATGTAACTTTGAATGTATTTAATTCTCCGTTCAAACTTTATTCAAATCCATTTTATTGGATATGTACACTAAAGATTACTTATTATTTAGTTTTAGACCTGACTTATGACTACTGCTATGGTCCACATTAGACTTGTCAACAAAGAATGAAATAAGTTAGCTATAGTTAATCAGGGTGGATAAGAAGAATCAAACGACTCGACTCGGATTTTTAGGGGAATTCTATTTATTTAGAACCGATCGATTCAACTCCGAATCGATTATATTCTTTTCTTAAAAATTGACCCATTCAATTATATGCTTGTTTAGATCAACCAAAAATGATCTCACGAGTCACTAATATTAGGAGATTACAAATAAAAATTAAATTGTTTTTTCCTATAAAATTTTTGTAAGGGAAACTCAATATTAGACTTGGTTCTCCTTCTGCAAAAGACTTAATCAACTCATCTATCCCTTGAAGATAATTGTTGAGGTATTTTTGATATAGTAATGTGTCAGCAGCTGGCACCGTGTGCCAGCTGCAGATTTGCATTTGCAAATTTGCTGGCACACGGTGCCAGCAAATTTGCAATGATGGACAGCCAAGAAATGGCTGTCCACTTGCTCAATTCTCCCTATAAAAGGGAGAGTTTAGCAATGTATTTTCTATTGCAATTTAGAGAGAGTTTCTAAAGCTTTGAGAGAGTTTTTGAGTGATTTGAGAGAATTTGGTGTATAGGGGTTTTGGGTTGTAAGGCTAAAACACTACAATACTTGTATTCTCCATTTCTAATAGTAAGAGATTCTTCTGTCTTCGCCCGTGGACGTAGGCTAAAAGCCGAACCACGTAAACTTGTCTTTGTCTTATTTTTATTTTCATTATTTTTCTCAATTTCGCTTTAGCTGCGACCCTGCATCACCCCTCAATTTCCCAACAAGTGGTATCAGAGCTTCTGGTTGAAGGAGGTCACTATTCACGTATACAGTTACTGTTTATACGTACGGTTACTATTCACGTGAAACAGTGGGAGCCGATCCTAGCAGAAGTAGTTCGTGGTGAAAAGCAATGGCGGCAAAATACGAAGTTGAGAAGTTCAATGGAGGTAATTTTACATTGTGGAAAATGAAAATAAAGGCGATTTTAAGAAAAAATAAGTGCTTAGAAGCGATTGATGAAAGGCCCGCTGATATCACTGATGATATCAAGTGGAATGAGATTGACGGTAATGCAGTTGCTAATTTGCATCTAGCACTTGCTGATAACGTGCTATCTAGTGTAGCGGAAAAGAAGACAGCAAAAGAGATCTGGGATACTCTCATTAAATTGTATGAGGCTAAATCTCTGCACAACAAGATCTTCTTAAAAAGGAGATTGTACACTCTTCGAATGACAGAATCCACTTCAGTGACGGAGCACATCAACACATTAAATACTCTATTTTCCCAACTCACTTCCTTGGGGCATAAAATAGAGGCAGGTGAACGTGCAGAGATTCTACTTCAAAGCCTACCAGATTCGTATGATCAACTCATCATCAACTTGACGAATAATATCCTATCGGACTTCTTAGTCTTCGATGATGTTACAGCTGCTGTACTGGGAGAAGAACGAAGACGGAAAAATAAAGAAGACAAACAGGAATGTTCGCAGCAAGCAGAAGCTTTGACAATGATGAGAGGTAGATCAACAGAACGTGGCCCCAGTGGGAGTCAAAATCATGGTAGACCAAAATCCAGAAGTAAGAAGAACGTCAAGTGCTACCATTGTGGCAAGAAAGGCCATCTGAAGAAGGATTGTTGGGGATTGAAGAAAAGTGTAGAGGACAAACCGCAAGGGAATATTGCAAGCACCTCAGATGATGGTGAAATTTTATACAGCGAGGCAGCAACAGTTGTTGAAAGCAGAAAACGGTTCTCTGATGTATGGCTCATGGATTCTGGAGCTACATGGCACATGACCTCTAAAAGAGAATGGTTCCATCAATATGAACCTATCTCTGGAGGATCTGTATATATGGGGGACGATCATGCTTTAGAAATTGCTGGAGTAGGATCCATCAAGATGAAGATGTACGATGGTACTGTTCGTATTATCCAGGAGGTGCGACATGTGAAAGGCCTCAAGAAGAATCTTTTGTCATTGGGACAATTAGATAACACTGGGTGTAAGACCCAAATTGAAAATGGGATAATGAAAATTCTCAAAGGCGTGCTTGTAGTAATGAAGGCAGAAAAGGTTGCTGCAAATTTGTACATGCTTAATGGAGAAACACTGCAGGAAGGAGATGCATCTATTGCATCAACTAGTTCAGCAGAAGAGTCAACGATAATGTGGCATCGCAAACTGGGCCATATGTCAGAACGAGGTTTGAAGATTCTCTCTGATCAAAATTTACTTCCTGGGCTCAAATCGGTTTATTTACCTTTCTGTGAGCACTGTGTCACAAGTAAGCAGCACAGATTAAAGTTCAGCACATCCAGTTCTAGAAGTAAAGAAATTCTAGAATTGATCCACTCTGATGTTTGGCAAGCACCGATGATGTCCTTAGGAGGAGCGAGATATTTTGTGTCATTCATAGATGATTACTCCAGGAGATGTTGGGTGTATCCAATCAAGAAGAAGTCATATGTGTTTGAAGCTTTCAAAATATTCAGAGCGCGTGTAGAACTTGAATCAGAAAAGAAGATCAAGTGTTTAAGGACAGATAATGGAGGAGAATATACTGGTGAGGATTTTATTGCATTCTGTCAACAAGAAGGCATCAAGCGGCAATTCAGCACAGCTTATACGCCTCAGCAGAATGGAGTAGCAGAGCGGATGAACAGAACCTTGTTGGAGAGAACAAGAGCTATGTTGAGAACTGCAGGTTTAGCCAAGACATTTTGGGCAGAAGCAGTCAAAACCGCCTGTTATGTGGTAAATCGGTCACCATCAACAGCAATCGAGTTGAAGACACCGATGGAGATGTGGACTGGAAAACCAGTTGATTATTCTCACCTTCATACATTTGGAAGTCCTGTGTACGTGATGTATAATCCCCAAGAAATAACGAAGCTGGATCCAAAATCCAGAAAATGCCTTTTCTTGGGATATGCTGATGGAGTCAAGGGGTATCGCCTGTGGGATCCCACTACCTACAAGGTCGTCATCAGCAGAGATGTGATATTTGCAGAAGATAAACTGTAAAGGAATGATAAAGATGATAGCACAGTGAAGGAAAATCCAGATACTACAATGGTACAAATGGAAAATAATCAAGTACAAGAAGATTCAGATTCTCCTGAAGCAGCACCAGGGCACGAAGAACAAGAACCAGCAGAGTCTGAGGCTACAGATGATCGTCGATCAACTCGTGAGAGACGACCACCAGCGTGGCACTCGGAGTATGTCATGGAGGCTCATGTTGCATACTGCCTTCTAACAGAGGATGGAGAGCCAACAACTTTCCAGGAGGCTTCTAAAAGTCAAGATGTTTCTCTATGGATGACAGCAATGCAAGAAGAGATTGAAGCTTTGCATAAGAACAAAACATGGGAGCTGGTTGCACTGCCACGTGGAAGAAAAGCCATTGGAAACAAATGGGTCTACAAGATCAAACGGGATGGCAATGACCAAGTAGAGCGGTATCGTGCGAGATTGGTGGTGAAAGGTTATGCTCAAAAAGAAGGTATTGACTTTAATGAGATATTTTTCCCCTGTGGTTCGACTCACGACAGTCAGAATAGTCTTGGCAATGTGTGCTACATTTGACTTACATCTAGAACAGCTAGATGTGAAGACAGCTTTTCTTCATGGAGAACTTGAAAAAGAAATTTATATGCTCCAACCAGAAGGTTTTAAAGAAGAAGGAAAAGAGAACTTGGTTTGCAGGTTGAACAAATCTCTGTACGGTCTCAAACAGGCGCCGAGGTGTTGGTACAAGAGATTTGATTCCTATATCATTAGCCTTGGATACAACAGACTTAGTTCAGACCATTATACATACTACAAAAGGTTTGAAGATGATAATGATTTCATTATTTTACTGTTGTACGTGGATGACATGTTGGTGGCAGGCCCCAACAAAGATCGAGTCCAAGAATTAAAGGCACAGTTGGCTAGGGAATTTGATATGAAGGACTTGGGACCAGCAAACAAGATTCTAGGGATGCAAATTCACCGAGACAGAAATAACAGGAAGATTTGGCTTTCTCAGAAGAACTACTTAAAGAAAATCTTGTGGCGCTTCAACATGCAAGATTGTAAGCCAATTAGTACCCCACTCCCTGTTAATTTCAAGTTATCCTCTAAGATGTGTCCTAGTAAAGAAGCAGAGAGGAATGAGATGTCTCGAGTACCGTATGCATCAGCAGTGGGAAGTTTAATGTTCGCTATGATTTGTACCAGACCAGACATTGCACAAGCAGTGAGAGCAGTTAGTAGATACATGGCGAATCCTGGTAGAGAGCATTGGGGTTGTGTCAGGAGGATCCTTAGATACATTAAGGGTACCTCAGATGTTGCTTTATGTTACGGAGGATCAGATTTTATTGTTAAAGGCTATGTGGATTCAGATTTTGCAGGAGATCTTGATAAAAGAAAATCCACTACTGGCTATGTGTTTAAACTTGCAGAAGGAGCTGTAAGCTGGGTTTCGAAACTGCAAACTGTTGTGGCATTATCTACTACAGAAGCAGAATACATGGCAGCTACACAAGCTTGCAAGGAAGCAATTTGGATACAAAGATTACTGGAGGAGCTCGGGCACAAGCAAGAGAAAGTTGATTTGTTTTGTGACAGTCAGAGTGCCTTGCACATTGCAAGGAATCCAGCTTTTCATTCAAGAACGAAGCACATAGGTGTTCAATATCACTTTGTTCGTGAAGTGGTAGAAGATGGAAGTGTGGATATGAAAAAAATTCATACAGATGATAACCTAGCAGATGTGTTGACCAAGCCCACCAATACCAACAAATTTGTATGGTGCAGATCCTTGCATGGCCTAGCAGACACGTAGGCAGCATGGCTTTGGCGAAGAAGAAAGAATGATGTGGAGACTTGATTGATTTTCAATCAAATCTCCAAGTGGGAGAATTGTCAGCAGCTGGCACCGTGTGCCAGCTGCAGATTTGCATTTGCAAATTTGCTGGCACACGGTGCCAGCAAATTTGCAATGATGGACAGCCAAGAAATGGCTGTCCACTTGCTCAATTCTCCCTATAAAAGGGAGAGTTTAGCAATGTATTTTCTATTGCAATTTAGAGAGAGTTTCTAAAGCTTTGAGAGAGTTTTTGAGTGATTTGAGAGAATTGGGTGTATAGGGGTTTTGGGTTGTAAGGCTAAAACACTACAATACTTGTATTCTCCATTTCTAATAGTAAGAGATTCTTCTGTCTTCGCCCGTGGACGTAGGCTAAAAGCTGAACCACGTAAACTTGTCTTTGTCTTATTTTTATTTTCATTATTTTTCTCAATTTCGCTTTAGCTGCGACCCTGCATCACCCCTCAATTTCCCAACATAATGCTATATATACGTTTCCCTCTTCAAATGGAGCATTCACATTTACTTTTACGAATATAGAAAGCATAGGCTCATAAGTCTTGATATTTGGCCTGAGTTGATTCATTTTAGCGAATATCTTAACAGCATGTTCATGTTGATCCTGCAAAGTTAGCAGCATAAGCTTTAATTAAAGATAACAAGAAACTTTGAGGAAGTGTCAAGTGTCAATGAGCTTCAATAAGTTCACACAACAGAGACCATTTGTTTCCTTTTCCTACAATCCTCTACCTAGGCCTATGTTGCCTTACAGTAATATAAATACTACAAAAACAAACAAACCAGATAAAATGAGATATGTTAAACTAAAATGTATTGATTCCACTAAGGGCATGCACTCCCCTGCATTGGGCTTGTTCAATATTTCATTCTTTTGGGGTGCGGCTCCTGTCCATGAAGGTCATGAATTTCCCTGTAGTGTTCTGCTGATTCCCCAAAGTCTGGGGCGTAAAACAAATGGATCCCACATTTTTTTATCATTTCATAACACTCTATGCGACCACCTAAAGCTTTCTCAAGGAAATATTGAAAAAAAGGCCTGATTACTGTCATAATATTCACCAAAACCATCCAGATATTCTTTGGAGTGGTAAGCCAAAAGTACATGATCTGATCCAAGATAAACTCTACTATTCCCAACACGTAATTAGGTGACATCTGGAACATTATGCCAATGACCGTCTTTGGTTTTAAGTTTGCATCCACAATAAACTCTAGTATCTCGAAAACCCTTGGGAGGGTGTGGAAATGCTAAAATAACTCACAAAGCAAAGCGAAGAAAATTATTATTGAAACAACCTGGTGGCAGCTTGATGGTGATGGAAGATCTCGTACTTTGGTAGCTGATCATTTTGGAATTTTACTTCCTAGGTAGCTTATTTGAATATGAATATATCAACGATATGCCTGTACCGTGAAAATTATCATTTTGTAATATTACTGATTTGTAAATAAGAGAATAATTAGAATACTGAGAGACCCCCCTAATGTCCTTCACTGTTATACCATGTAGCAAACCTTAGCTGAAGCTTTTGTAGAACATCTTTCGCAATTTTTTGAGCCCATCCATGTCTAATTTAAAACAATTTTGAAAGTTAAATCCTTCGAAAGTCGACCATGAATATTTTTCCTCGAATAAAATTGATAAACCTCACATCGATTTTAAAGACGTGCAATTACATACATTCAAGTTACGTAGACCACATGGAAGCTCTGGTAAATATTTAAGCCTCTCTCGGTTGCTTAAACTGAGCGACACCAGTTTCGAAAGATGTATGATGCTTTCTGGAATCCTCTCAAAATCGTTTCTGTCTAGATATAAGCCTCTCAATGAGGATAAGTGGCAACCCAAGATATTTTCAAGTAATTCTTCAATGCCACAATTTCCTAGAGTGAGACAATGTAGACTGTCGAAGCTATCATAGAATAAAAAATGCCAACACTCATGAGCCCTAGTTCCCAAGAAACATACAATCGATGATGGTCCTTTTGATACAGCTGTTTCACCACCATACACAATTTTCAGAGCTTCTCAATGTTTTTATTTTATTGAAGCTGTAAGTCAATTTTTATTTTATTTTTTCTTTCTTTAAAGTGGGTTGTTAGTTTCGGCTTTCGATTGAAGTTCACTAAAAAATTGACAAAAATGCTCCCGTCGAGTCAGTCTTAGAAGAGAAGCTATTCCTTGAACCTTGCGAGAAGCTTCAAGATAATGTGATATTTTTTCCATAGCACTGTGAAGCTATTTTCTTTACGAAACTTACATTCGATAATTTTCGTCAATGACAAAAGGAAAAAGCAAATGGTACGTGTTATGGGTGAAGAAGAAGAAGAAAGCTAAAATGTTAAGATTGTTTTTAAAAAAAATACTGAAAAATATTATTTTTGGTCTCTTATTTTATGAATATATATCAACTTAGTCTTTACCTTTTTAATGTATATCATGTTAATTTTTATAAAGATAAAATTGGTAGTTGTTTAGAGACAAACTAATAAGAAAAAATTAACAAAAAATTCTTACATACACTAATATAATATATATTAGAAAATGAGAAATAAGTTGTATATATTCATAAAACTAAAGATCAAAATAACATATTTCTCCTAATGGTGTATATCCCGAACAAAATTTGTAAAGCCTTATGTCAAGACTCAATTTAGATTTAAAAAGTTATTGTTTGCTTTGGGTTAAAGTCTGCACAGTTTTATTTTTGGGTTTCACGCAAGCGTCCTTAACTTAAAACGCATCTTATCAAGTAAGGTGTGAATCACCTTTTATAAATCCAGCATCTCTCCCGTACTTTGGCGATGTAAGATTGTCTAAGGAGTTACATATGTAAGGAATTAACGGTGTACGAGTGTATGCATGTGCTAGTGTGTTTATTGTAAAATACATATCTAATATATATTTAGTGCAGTAAAATATTAAAACATATAATAAACACATAATCATATATTAATTAATTAATATCAAAATAATAAAATTAAGAATTTAATAATACGTGTAATGTATTACATATTTTCTTCGAAAGTCCACCTAAAGTTATGTTCATTATCAGTTTTAATTATCGACTTAATCAACTTGATAAGTTAGAATAACAACTCTTAAATTTAATATGAGATCAACCCTTAACCCGTTTGATAGCTAATTCATAAGCTTGCTCTTTCTTTCTCACGGTTGAAGAAAAAAATTAAAAGCAATAATTGCTTCACTAATAAAAGAGCATGAAACGGAAATAGAAAAATGAAAATAACCCTTTTCCCCTTTCTTTCAATTTTTCCCCCTCATTTCCGTTTCCCAATTTCACACATATATCTCTTTCATTAAAAAAATAATATTATAATATAATATTAATAAAACATGTATTATTGACAAAAATAAAAATATAAAAACTAAAATAATAATATTATATATATATAATTCATGACAACTATCATGCATTATATATATTATATTATTATTAATAAAAAAATTATAAAATAATATACTTTATATGAAATATTATGATTATTTAATAATTAAATAATCATAATGTGAAATAATTATGTTACTCTTTATAAATAGTTATCAAGTATACTACTTAGCGAATCTTACTAAATTTTACACTTAAGTAAATTCAACTGAGGGTTCACAATGTGTCACGTGTCATTTTATAATTAGTCAATGACAATTATTGACTAATTGTTGTATTTAATTCTTAAATACGCACATGTACGCATTTCTATGATAACGTTAGATATTACTGGATTAAATAATTTAATCCAGTATTCTACTCCAGTGCATAGCGGGTACACTTCATATTGCGGAATTCCCTAAGCCCACGTCCGATTCGTCAAATAAAACTATTTCATAAGTCCGTGAGCAATACCCCACGCACACATCAGATACGGTATCCCTCTTACAGGAAGAGACATTTACAGACTTGGTCTAGAGGCATACCTCAAGGGTTAGCCATATCTCATGTTTCGGAGAGCGTTTGAAGACGGCATGTGAAAATGTGAGATTAGGTTTGGGAGAAAGAGAACTGTGGTCATGTAGTGTTTCACTTTGTTTTTATTAAAGATTTTTTTTAATTTAAAAATAATAGTTGATTAATATATAAAAATCTTAAAAAGAACCATATTTTTTTGTGTTTATAATATTTTAATTTTTATTATTACAACTGCTTAAGCATTATACTGTCAAAATCTTTTGCGACGACTACTCTAGCAATTGCAAATAATTCTTTTTGTTGTAGTGAAAAGAGTTTAATCTATTTTTTTTAAGAATAAATAATTAATTCTCTACAATTAAAAAATTAAATAATTCCTTAAAATAATCGAAAAGACTTTAGGATATTATAAATCAGTGCGTTGAACCATACAAATTGAAGTTACAACGCATACGTATAATCCTTCTATCATTTATATCTGGGATGTGCGGGCATATAGATCAACACCGTTAAATTCCAATATGCTCATCCATAAATCTATCTTCAAAATGGTATCTCAATTGAACAATATGAGCAAACTCTTTGCCATATCATTTAACCCTGTGGAAACACTTTTTGGGGTTAACTGCTTACGACCATAAGACTTTCTTAAGATACTATCTTGGAGCATCTAGATATATCACTCCCTATGAGATATTATGGATCCCATATCTGCACGCACCGAACTCTATGAACATCGGACTATACCCAACGACACCCAGTGATCAGACCATGAAAGGTCTCTGACATGTATGGAACCAAAATATGATGGATCATTCATAAGCTCATTGTAGTGCTCAGGTTAAAAGACCACGTATACTATTAAACTCGAGAGGACCTTCCATTGACGGCAACATAGGATGTCTATTAAGGTCCTCATGAGTCTGTTCAGTACTCAGTCCTAACTGAATACTTGTATGCCTATATAATCTCCAAAATCCTGGCCAGCTAGGAACAACCAACTATACCCTATAGATATAGACATACACTGATCTATATAAATTAATAAGATCTACTAACAGACCTGTGTTAGTAGAAATAGATTAGGAACTATGTATTTGAGAACATGCTTACATAATGATACATCCTAGCAACCTATTGTAACTCTTGCAACTATCTCATTATTAGCATTTTTTGAGGTCTTTGTCACGTTACAAATAATGCTCAAACTCTTGAAATATTTGCTAACTTTTAGCACTAGTCTAAACTCTTTAGACCGTATTCAAACTACTTCTGATAAAACAAAGTCTATAGCGTAACAAGCACTAAACTACATTATTAAAAGGTAATTAGCAAATAAAAAAGGCACTGTGTATAGATATCAAATATGCATACAAAACTGGGATAGTACGTAGGCATAACCCTAACAACGTATTCCCCCTCTTAAGGACTCAGCGTCCCGCTGAAGTTTGTTTCACCACTACTCTACTGTGTACTAGGAGTAGCTCTAATACTATCTATCATAACATAACCCAGACTTAGTAAGATATTATCCACTTTGGGTCAAAGCCCACACGGTTTTGTTCTTAGGCTTCACGCAAGCGTCCTTCACCCAAAATGCGTTTTGCCAATTAACTTATGAATCACCCTTTATAAACCCAGCATCTCTTATGTGCCTTGGTGATGTGGGATTTATCAAGAGTGTTACATCTTAGGCAACTATTTTTTATTAGATGAAGACAAAAAACCAATTTTGAATATTTTTAATTCTTCATTCAAACTTTATTCAATCTAATTCATTGCATATGTACACTAAAGATTAATTTTTGGCAATCATAAGCATAATTTTATGCTTAAATCATATGAAAATTTACACTAATTATATATGTCTATGAATTAATATAACTTAAATTCGTGTTTTAAAATGGACTATTGATTATGTATATCTATGAATCAATGAATTGTGAGCACTATTCTTGCGGAAAGTTCATGGTACTTTGTATCTTTTTTTCCAAGTTCTATGATGTTAACGACATTGATTAAAGTTCATCCGATAATTTCATTGAAAGATTCTTAAAAATATGGCCCACATTTATTTAAAAACAAAAAGAAAAATAGCTAAAATTAAAAAATTAAAAAGATTGTTCACATTATCTACATGACAGGTCTGGATTCTATTTAAGGTTTTTAAATCTTTTGACACATTAATTTTGTAAGGAGTTCAACGAATTATATATCTCCATATTGATATGAAATAGTTTATTTTGAGCTTAACCCTTTATGATTTTACTTTTGAGCTCTACCCAAAATGCCTCATACTAATGGAGAAATAGTTCACTCCTTATATATTTATGATCTTTCCCATTTCTTTTCAATATGAGATTTTGTTTGCTTCCTTAACAATCATCCTTTCGAACAAAGAACCGCGAAGCCTCCCCTCAAATGATATTCCATCTGTCTATCTTTCACATAGGAAGATTGATAAGACGTAATTGTATAAACTATTTTATCTTACTAACTTAATATTTATTCATTTTATTCCAATAATTTCGTTATTTATACATATTAATGTTGTTTTATAGGTTTAAGAACTATTGGAGCAAAAATATCGAAAACCAGATGAAAATGAAGCTATTTGAGATGAGAACCGAAAATGGACTAAAATGCTCAAAACGTGAACAGTATGAATAAATAGTGAAATTTCTATAGTGCATGAATATTGCAATGCCGGAGAATTCGATTTGAGCGTCGGGTCGCCAATTTCAAAGAGTGAGCGTCGCGGCATTAAACTCAAATGCCGTAGCACTGAATTCTAGGCACTGTTTAAAGGCATTTTTGTCTTTTTTTTGAAACCCTAAACCTATATAAACACCCATTGTTGAGCCAAGAAGAGTTGGCAGTAGAGAGCACGGAAATAAACACTTCATTTGTGTCTTAGAATCAAGAATCAACAACAAGAGGCAAAAATCAAGAGGAAGAAGAAGAATTTCTGCATTTTGGAGGAAGAACATCACCATTGCATCAAGGAAAATTTCTCCTTCTCTTCAATTTCATATTTGTTGTTGATTCCAGCATGTATAATAATGTTGTTAGATGCTCTAAATTTATGTTTTCAATTATGAACTAAGTTTTATTTCTAGGATTACAATGTGGACTCAATATGTAGCTTGAATTGATTATTTTCCCTTATTTATCATATTGGTATGGAATTGTTCAATTTGTTCTATGCTTAATGCTTCTAATTACATGACATTGTATTAGATTGATTAGAGAGCCTTAATGAACTTGAAAAAGGGAATTTTGTGTTGGCCATGGATAAATTAATGTATGATCATTGTGTAAAAGCATGAGTTTCATATGAGATAAACATATACTCATATGGCATATATGACCATTTAGTGAATTTGAATTTAATGAATTTTATTTCAATTTGATTATCATAGACATATAGATAGTTGATTGGATGAGATATACTCACTTGACCATCGAAAGAGGCTTGTGAGGATATTAGAGTTCTTGGTTAACATTCATATTGATAGTTATAAGGGGAGTAGTTGGATTCAAGTGAAGTATTGAGGGATTATTGTAATCCTAGGCATTTAAGTATTTGTGCTATCACATTTATTCTCTTTGCTCAATTCTTGTAATTATTATTATTTCTTATTTAGTTAGTTTAGATATCAAAACCATTAAATTGTCAATAGCTTGAATAAGAATAGAAGAACATAATTTTAGTACTTAACAAGTAGTAATAACAATTCCTTATGGGATCGACACTCTACTTATTATATATTATTTGTTACGATAACGTATACTTGCGTTAGATTGTGTTATAAAAATCACACAACAAATTTTTACTGCCATTGTCGGGGAATTATTTATTATTCTTGTTGATACTAATACTAATTCATCTTATTCTTAGTTCAAACATTTTTCTATCATTGTTCATTTTGCTGTCATTGTACATTTTGCTGTCATTTGTACATTTTACTGTCATTTGTTTCATTCTTTTGTTTTTTAGTTATTGTGGATTGATTTATGATGGCTGAAACATCAAGTTTGTTGAGGAATTTTGCAGTACCAAAAATAAGCGATATCCATTCAAGCATTCGAATACCTATTATTGATGTCGATTACTTTGAAATTCAATCGGAGATGATTCAATTATTGAAAGCATCAGTACAATTTGGTGGATTACCAAATGATAATCCAACTGAACATGTGAATTTCTTGAAAATTTGTGACCTTTGTAAATACAATAGAGTCTCGAATGATGCAATTCGGCTTCGCCTATTCATATTTTCACTCCGAGATAGAGCAAAGAATTGGTTGAGGTCACTACCATCGGGGTCTATAACAACTTGGGATGAGTTAGCACAGAAATTCCTTACCAAATTCTTCCCACCGGCAAAAACAACAATGATGAGGAACGCCATAACTTTATTTGTGCAGAATAATGATGAATCTTTACATGAAGCATAGGAAAGATTTAAGGAAATACAGAGGATATGTCCACACCATAACATCAATTACCATTCTTATATGTCCACACCATTTTATAATGGTGTAGTTGGACATATAAGAATGGTAATTGATGCTGCAGCAGGAGGTGTACTTATGAATATGTTTGTTGATGATACGTATGAATTGCTGGAAGAGATGGCCTTTAACAACTCTCAATGGACAGCTGATCGTGTTGCTCTATGTAAGATCATTGAGAGAATTGGATAAATCACTTGTGATTTTTGTGGTGGTAACCATCCAAATGGACAATGTAAAGAACCTACAGATTATCCAGAAATTGGTTACCAACAGCAGCACAACCATAATTTCAGTGCCTATTATCCAGAATGTGTAAATCAAGCGTCTTGGAATAACAAACAAGAGGAAACTCCACTGCATTTAAATCCTCTTGTAACACCACCAGAAATTCTGCAACAACAGCAACTTGAGATGGAATCCTTATTAGAAGATATGTTCTAACATGTAAGTAGGACAGTAACTCTTACGTAAGCAAAACAACCCCAAGTCTTAACTCATTTAAGATATAACTTCATTCATTTCTGTATCTCATACAGAATGGAAGGAACAGCTTCTGATGCAACTCTACTTAATAAGCAGCTATCATTAGAGCATATTCTCACAGATATAGATCGGTAACATTCATTATCAATCAAACTATATTTGATAAAGTCTGATTCCTCCTCATCAAAATATCATTATGTTGTGGATTACCCAGAGGACTATAGTGAGTGAGAATCTCATTCTTCCTTAAAAAAACATTAACTTGCTATTAATGTACTCACTACCTCAATCTAATCGAAAGGATATGATATACATTCTGGTATGTTTAGTCATCTTCGTGAATACATTATTTATAAACTAGTTAAGTCTTTATGGTCAGATAAGAAATCCAATCATCCTTAACCAGATGGATAAACGTCTCACACTTAAATGACCTAAACTTATATACCACAGCTTTGTATAATTTAAGAATTCCAATCTATAGACATTTCTAATTGTATATAATGTCAATTTATTAACTAACATTCAGTTAATAAAATATCATACTAATTATGCAATACAACTATGGTATTGCATACAAGAAGTAAGTCAAGCTACCCAATAACTTAGACCTATAAGAAATCACAATTTCTTACTCTTAACTCTACTTCTACAAGCTGTTGTATTTTGGTCTCTCTCAATCCCTGTAACATATTAGAGATGTGAGAGGGACGTACGGTATCTCATACCCAACTTGAATTGGCATCAAATGCACTATAAATGTCTATGTATGTCAAACACAAACATGTGGGAGTCTTCTTGACAATGATAAGGCTTGTATAGTAGAGGAATTTCCAATACCCAACCTTACTATAGTGGAAATACTTTCTATCTACACGCTCTCTTATTGATCCTTGGAAAAATGTTGCCTCTAAGAATTTATGTTAGGTATCTGCCTCATCTTCTTTTCTTCATACATCTAGTCTAACCAGATATACTTGGAGTAAAAAGTAAAGCACCCTGAATAAAGAGGGTCACACTTTCTCTATCTAATCCTCTAGTGAGGTGTTATCAAAAATACCTTATGGTAAACCCCGATCAACAATAAATTCAATTTTTTTTTTAATCTAGGACATTTCTGAGATTCAGCTACTGGTCAGAGTAATTGCTAGTACCCTAGATTTAGACTGCATCAACTATGCACACCAACTGATTTGTAGTGGCCATTATACTTGAAAAACCAAAATAACGGGAGATGTAAGCGGAATAGTCATTAAATCACTAATGAAAGGTTTTAAATCATTAGTATAGCAATTATACATTTTCGATTTAAAATGCCCTTTCACTGCTTTACATAATCTCGATAATCTCTCGAACGAGAAGACGATAGTTTAAACTTTTTTAAACTATACAGCGGGAAGTAGATTCCATTAAAATTTACTCGGGCCTCACGTTATAGCAATATTGGCCTTTGTAAACCTAACAGGTAGACAACAATTGTCAATTGTATCTCATGCAATTTTTACCACTTGATCCTGAATATACCTTATCCTCACGCTGTAGTAATATTAAGTAAGCGTATTCTAGATTAACTTGTCAATGATTAAATATATGCTACCTATACTACCCTCATGTTGTAGTAATATTGGACAATACTTTCACATATATTTGCCTCATCTGATATTTAACCGGTATAGTCTAAGCCTAACCAACCAAGTCCCTTATGTTGTAGCAATATTTAAAAAAGGTCGACGTGACTTGTCTAACACCATATTGACAAGACGGATTAGAATAAAATATTATCTTATAACATAATATTCTTTAATCTGATTAAGAGAGATTTTTGTATATCCTTGGTCTCCATTCTCCTAGGGAAGGTGATTCTCAATTAATTAATTTTTCTATGCAAGCATAACTAACCCCCACCAGTAGGGCGCCCATTGTAGTTATCAACACAGAAAAATTAATTCTGGTTTATAATGTAGACCGATAACTTTTTATGACTACATCTCATCAATCCTGATTTACAATGTTGACTGATAACTTTTATCACTACATCTCATAAATTCACACATGCAAAACTAATTTTGAAACACTGCTCAAAAATACTGTAGCTGTGAACAGTGTTTTGAATAGTATTTTAGAAACTCAACACCCCAGCGCTGGGAGAAAGAACTCCTAGCACTGTAGTATTAGGCCTTCAGCACTGTAGTATTAGGCCTTTAGCACTGCAGTGCTAGCAGGACGAATCCCCAGTGCCGCGGCACCAGCCCTCTGGCGCTATAGTGCCTAGTGCTTCCCCATAGGCATACCCGTTTCAACACTAGAAACGTGCCATTTTTATTAGGCCTTTTGCATCCATTCACTTAAACCATACCTAAATATGCCCTAAATGGCTCTGATACCATTCTTGTCAAGGATCTAATATATGTGCGTATATGCATATGTAAGTGTGTCTATTGCCTAAAATACATATCACATACATATTCTACGCAGCAGAAGAGTATAAACCATGCAATAAACACAATAAATAAATATATTAATCACATTAATATATTAGAAAGGTTGAGAACTCACTTCAACATGTAACGTTATACACATATTTCTCTGGATGTCACATGAAGACCAACTTGCGTGCAGTTCTAGTCACTAATATAGTAGGCTTGGTGAGTTAGAACAATAGCCCCATATCCAGTACAAGATTAACTGTGAATCCCCAAAATAGCCAGTTGTGTGTTTTTATTCATTTTCTCTAAAAGGATAAAGAAATAGAATATAAAGCAATTCACAATTGCTTCTAATGTCACTATAGAGAAAAATAAAACAATATCATTTTTTTCTTTTTCTTTTCTTTCTTCTTCTTCTTTTTTTCTTCTCTCGGTGCCATTTCTTTTTCATTTCCCGTTCATCACAAAACACACACACTCCCCCCACCAATTTCACACACATCTCTCTCTTTATATATATATATATAATAAGAATATAATATTATTAATAATAATATAATAATACTAATGGGTGTCAACTATTTGGCACCTAAATAAAATAACAATATATAACAATATATAATAAAATATTATATAGAGAGATTAATTATTATATAAAATGATCATTTTGTCCCTCATAAATAGTTACCAAATCTACTCTTAGTGGGTCTCATTTCACACTTGGGTAAACTCACCCGAGGGTCTACAATATGCTACGTGTCATTATACAATTAGTAAATATTAATGATTAACTAATTGTTGTATTTAACACTTAAATACAAATACGCACGCATTCCCTTGGTAGTGCTGAATATTGTTGGATTAAACAATTTAATCTGGCATGTTGCCCCAGTGCACAACGAGTACACTCCATATCGCGAGACTTCTTAGATCCTACGCCCGATTCGTCAAATAGAACTATTCCATGAGTTCGTGAGTAATGCCTCACGCACACATCACAGATATACAAATCAGCGTGTTGAACCATGCAAGCTGAGGTTACAACGCATACGTATAATCCTTCCGTTATGATATCCTAGATGTGCGGGGATATAGATTATCACTGTCAAATTCCCTAGTGTTCATCCATATCTTATCTTCATACTCGTATCTCACATAACAATATGTGCAAACTCCTTTACCATATTGTTCCACCCTGGCGGAACTCTTTCCCGGGATTAATGCTAATAGCCACAAGACTTTCTGAGATACAATCTCAAAGTATATGGATATCTAACTCCCTATGCGAGCTGACGAATCCTATATCTGTACACATCGAACTCCATAAGCATCAAACCATACTCAGCGATACTCAACGGTCACATTATAAAATGTCTGTGATATGCGTGGAACCAAAGTATGGTGGATCACTTACAAGCTTACCGTGGTACTCAGGTCAAAAGACCACGTATACTACTCAACTTGAAAGAACCCTCCATTGACAACTTACATAAGGTGTCTATGAGAGGCTCTCGTGAGTCTGTTCTATATCCAGTTCTAACTGGATACCCATATGTCAATACAAGTTTCAAGCTCACGGTCGGCTAGAAACGACCATCTATACCCTATAGATACGACACATGCTGATCTATATATTATGGTATCCACCGATAGACCTGCATCGATAAAAATAGATCAAGGACAATTATTTGATAATATACTTACACAACTAGCATTTTCTGACACTCGATTGCAACTCTTACAACTATGCAGTTACTAATATATTCTTAGGTCCATGTCCCATTACAGACAAGGCTCGAACTCTTGGATCTACGGAATATTATAACCAGCTAATACTTAGCTGTGCTAACAATGAGCCCTTATCTAAACTCCTTTAAATCTGATATGAACTTCTTCAAATCGTACAATGTCTATAACGTTACATTGCATAATACAATATAGATAAGTATTAGCGATTTAATAGGAATATACTTGTATAAATATACAAATATATGTACATTCATGAATGACACGTAAGCACCGACCCTAATACAAAGGACCACGAAGCCTCTCCTCAAATGATATTCTATTCATCTATCTTCGACATAGGAAGATCTTGCTCTTTTTTTTGTACTCATCTTCTACTTATCTTCACTGTATTATGGGAGTATGCCTTACGTGAAGCCCAAACCCTTTTAAATCTGATCTGTACTCCTTCAGATCGTATAATGTCTATAACATTACATTGCATAATACCATATAGATAGGTATTAGCGATTTAATAGGAATATACACTTGTATAAATATACAAATATATGTACATTCAGAAATGGCACATAAGCACCGACCCTAACACAAAGAACCACGAAGCCTCCCCTCAAACGATATTCCATTCGTCTATCTTCCACATAGGAAGATCTCGCTCTTTTCTTGGTACTCATCTTCTACTTATCTTCACTGTGTTGTGGGAGTATGCCTTATGTGAAGCCCAAAGTACCCCCTACCTCGAGAGCCCGCTCTATCAAATCATTTTTTATCACTGCGTTAACAGACATACCTTACGTGAAGCCTGCATCACTACGTTTAGAGGACACGTTTTATGTGATACCTAGGAGAACACCACAATCTATCTATAGAGCTTAAACAAGGATTATCGCAAATCGAGACTTATTAGACTCACCACCTTCTCTTTCGACATCGATAATGTTTTCCACATTGCTAACTTCGGGATATAGCTATGATACTACTTGTAAGGAGTCTAACGAATCATACATATCTCTACATTTGTATGATATTGTTAACTTTAAACTTAAATCTTCGTGATTTTGTTATTAAACTTTACTTAAACAATCTTATGCCAATAAAGATATAGTTCACCCCTTATATATTTATAATCTTTCCTATTTCTTTTCAACGTGAAACTTTATTTGTTTCCTTACAAATTTTTTAAAGACGAAAATTTAATAAAATCTTAATTTTTCTTTATTAGACACCAAAAATCTAAGCTTTTATTGAAATGAAATGCTAACTACCTGGATGTTCATTTAACGAAATTGGTAAAGAGATTAGGCTGCCAAATCAATATTGAACGAGATACTTGGCCAAATGAAAAAAAAAATTATCAAGGAATTATAAGCAAGCTAAGACAATAATACTTACTATCCCCAAATAAATTATATCTCAAATGAAACAGCCAATCAAAATTACAATTGATTAAATTTTTCTCTAATCTTTAAATAGATTTTCCAATAAAGAAAAGAAAGATTAAGTGATGAAAAAGATTAGTTTTGTTGTTTATAATGTTTAAGAAAGAAATAAATAGAATGGAGAAGAAGAAAGAGTACGAATTTTAGTGTGTAAAATTGGGGTTATTTATAGAATTTTGAAAGCGTGTATATGTACATTTCAATTTTACACATATACAAACTATTTATATGTACATCTCATCCATATAATTGCATTGATTTTCTTTTTTTAATTGCATTGATTTTCTTTTTTTTTTTTCATATGATTGGATGGGTGAAATATAATTTTGTGACCACTAATATTTTGTGACATTTAATAGTAATTTTAAGTACAAATATCATACAATGCCAAATATTATTCAATGTTACACATCTATTTCAATGCCAAGTACCATTCAATATTACATCAAAGTCAAATTATGAATTTCCAACATCCAAGAGGAAAGAAAAACTCGGTCAATAAACTGACACCATCGTCCAAGTTGGTGAGTGACTCGTGACTACTGCTATGGTTGTTTTTTCATTTTCAATACTTGTTTAAAAAAATTAATTAATTCCTCTCTGAGCTTAAACACCATTGCAAATTGGGCTTCTACTGTTGATTCGGCAGCCGAAAACTAGATTTTTTGGGAGATCAAATTTGTTGGTTCTTCTGGTATCGAGAATGTGCTGTATTTTTACCCTTGGTAATATTCCAGTGACCAACTCGCCTATTTATTATCTAACTATTTTTTTATTTTTATACTAATTATATAATTTCTTAAAATAAATGTAATTGTATTTATTAATCAACAACATATTTTTATTTTACTCTCAAAGCGACATATCTTTTATATTGAAAATTATCAAGATAAAAATAAACTCAGAGTATTCAATTTAATGAATATGTATGTTGGATTGTTAGGACATAAAATTAAATATAAACATTTTAAAATTACTTAATATAGAATAAAAATAGTTTTGATTTACTTTATATTAAGCTATAATATTTAAAGTAAAGAAATTTCACACACATATATGGGTGAGGTTCACTTAACTTTAAAATTTTGACTTAAATAGTGATTTAAGTTTTTATCTTTGAATCTTATGCAATCTAACAGTATAGATAATATATATATATATATATATATGTATTAATTTGACTTATTTCAATTACTTATCACCAAAAAAAACAAAAGAATAAATAAAGAAATAAGTGTCATATCCCGTGTTATATATAAATTAGAAATGTCTTAAATATATATAAATTGATATAATATTATTTAATACTCTAATTTTTTAAGTTAATAATAAATATTTAAGTAACGAAAAATTTATCAAAAAAAGTTCAAATATTTATTCATAATTGAGTTTTAAAAATTTTAAATTTTAAATTTTGATAAGAGATTATCATGTAAAACGTAATTCTCTTAACTATAATTACAATAGAGAATATAAACTGGTCCCATGTCTTACAAAATAATGATAATGAGTATTATAAGTCAGTTTGACCCTTAAAATTAGAGCAAGCAAAATAAGAGTATTATGTAATTGAGTTAAGAAAAATGTTATATTTTATATATATATTTATTAGATAAAAATTAAATAAAGGTTGAATATATATAAATAAATAGATAATATTATTTAATAAACTAATTTTTTTAAGATAATAAAGAACATTGGCAGTCTTTTTTTTTTTCATTTCACTTCCACTCGTTTTTCTTAAATTGTTGTTGTCACGTATCTGTTTCAACTAATCCTCAAAGAGTAAATAAATGTTTGATACGAATTTATTGAAAAACGCAATAAATTAAAAACACTCAAGTCTCTAACATTTTGAACTAGCCTTTTTATTTTCTAAGAGAATGCATTAATTTGTTATTGAAGTAATTTTATCATGGAGCTGCTTCATAGTATAGTCTCTCGAATTTTCTTGTACTTCAATATTACATGTTTTAAGTATTTATTATAATAAATCTAAATATTTTTAAAATACAATGAATGAGATTGAAATATGTAATGCCCACGCCACTGTGCTAAGGCGTGGGTAGTTATAGTCCCCAATTTAGGACTAAGGTACGAGTTTCTTTTCATGCATGAATAAGGATCATTTTCTCTGAATTTTATAAGAGTAAATTTAGCATTTCTTAAGTAGATTCTCCAAATTTTAGAGTAGTAGTAAATTTAGCCTTTCCAATTTATAGATTTGCGGGTTTTGTAGCAACGGATATCATCACCGTAGGACATGATAAATATTTAATTGTAAATATCAATAAATTTATTATAATATTCAAAATAAAAGATTGAAATATGTAACCAAAAAAAAGACTTGGAACATATAATAAATAAAGATTAATATATAAATTTAAGAATTTGATTAGTTGGGGTGATGGATACTGTATAATACTGTTAAAACAATGTCACACAGTACAAAACAGTTGTCCACCACTTAATTGATCAGTTCTGTATATATATTGGAGTTAATAGCATTTACTCTAAAAAAATTAAGCGTTTTGTAGATGTTTTTGCTCATAAACAATCAATAATTAAAAAAATATGAAATACATAATATAGATAAATAATTACATATAAAGTATAAGAAATTTATGTGGTTCGGTAATAAATATTTATATCTACAGTAAATTATGAAATTTTAACTTTTTTATTAGTTCATAGAAAATTTCAAACTATAAAGATCTCTCACAAGAGATTACGAAGGAATATAATACTAAACGAGCTCTCAAATAATTTATCAGTATTTTTTTATACACACAATACTCTAGTACTCTTATGACATGCTCTTAGCACACCTAGCACTCAAGGTTGTCTAGCTCTTTATTCTCTAACTTCTCTAATATATGTCTCTAGAAACCCTATTTCTATTTAGAATAACAGTTCATATATTTATTGTAGGAGTCTAAAAATCGATTTTGGAATGCAATATTACTCAAAACGAAATATTTCAAGAAAGTTGGTGCCTAGGCACGGCTATGATGTGGCCTCAGCTCTTTCATGTGCTAAGCTCCACCTCACTTCCATACTTTTGTTTTTGACTTTTTCTCATCTGCCCAATCTTAATCTCGTGTCGACTCCTTATTGGTTTATAATTCAAAATCATACTTAAACATAATTTTGAATCATAAATTCCAATAATATATATATATATATGGGTGAGAAATAGTTAATTGAAAATCACCTTAGAAGAGGTTTGGAATTAAGCCAAGAGAATAGGGGCACCTTGGGGAAGAAAAAAGGCAAAAAAACATCGCAGATGGCACTAGGTCTAGGCATTGTGACACTCCATATGTCGTAGCATTCTAGGATCAGCGTTGCAACACTGGCCCTCCAAGCTTTAGTGCTGGGATGTCAGACGTGACTACTCCCCCTATACGAGCCCTAAGTTATATATGACACCTTATCTCCTTCCCATTTGGATTAGAGTTTACCTAGGACATCTATAGCCTATACAAATGCTGTATTTTGGCTTATAAATACATCACAACAACTATGTACAAAAAAGAAACCCTAAATTATACAAGAGAGGCAATTATGAGTACACTTGAGAGAAGTTTTTTATGAGCTTGTTAACTTTTATAAAGGGCATATTTTATCTATACTATTCTCTATTATTGATGAGAATATATAAATCAAGTTGTGGCATTTAGGGTTAGTATACATAGGTGAGAGAAACTTAAAGGAGTTATATAGTTAAAAGGTGTTTGGAGAGAAAAAATTTTAACCATTGGAGTTTTGTGAGTATATTTCCTTACATTCATCGATTATTATTATAAAAATGTTATAGGTATATGTGTTGAAGAGTAAGAAATAAGGGTTTGAGATATTCTAAACTTGAAAAACCTTTGTTGAAAATCATACTGACAAGAAGATTAAGAGGCTAAGAATTAATAATGGCCTCAAGTATTACAATAAAAAGTTTGATGACTTTTGTGCTAAGTGTGGGATTACAAGGCACAAAGCTGTAAAATTAATACCATAAAAACATGGTCTGGCAGAGAAGATGAATAGGACTTTGCTTGAAAGAGATAGATGAATTTTGACCAATGCAAATATGTCTAAGGCGTTTTGAGGTAAAGCTATAATGACAACAGCCTATTTGATCAATAGAAGTCCTTCCTTGACGATAGACTTCAAGATCTCATAACAGAAGTAATCTAACAGCCCTCCTAAGTATGATCACCTCTGAATTTTTGGTTGCCTAACTTTCGCGCATATGAAGCAAGGCAAGTTGGAACCTAAAGCACTGAAGGGGATATTAATAAGATATCCTGAAGGCATGAAAGAATACAAGTTGTAGTGCAAAGAGTTGAGCCATTATAAAATATTATAAGTTAAGATATTACATTCGATGAGACGGTAATATTAATAGTTGCCCAAAATGATAAGAAAGAAGAACCTATGCCTAAGGAAGTTTTAGCATGAAAAACAATTAAGGTTGATGTATACTTAAAAGTATACTAAGATTCCCCTAGATCAACACTTGGCAACACTTGAAGTTGAGCAAAAGATACTGGTCAGTTCCTTTAAGTCTACCCAAAGTCAAACTAGAACTCATGTGATTGAACTTGAAGAGTACCAACTATTTAGAGATATGCTAAAGAGAACTATAAATCCACCAATAAGGTATGCTCTAGCAAATTTAGTTGTTTATACTTTTAATTCTGCATAAACTCTTAAGTATAATGAGTCTAAGATGTATAGTGAGACTCTGAACAGTGAGAAATATAATAAGTGACAATAAGATATGAAATAAGAGATTAATTCTTTTTACAAGAACAACACTTAGGTGTTGGTGAAAAAATCTCTCAACAAAAAACTAGTTAGGTGCAAGTGGGTGTACAACGTTAAGAATGAGATGTAAAGAGTAGAGCTTACAATGTTTATATAAGTGATATTAAATCTAGGATGCATGCATGTAGGTTTGTGTCTATCATTTAAATTCACATACATATAACATATATATGAAAAAAGTGGAAGAATGGAATACTAATTTTTTAATGATAAACACAATACATTTTACATGTATCTTATAAATGTAAATGACACGGGATTAAGAACTTATTACCTTAGTAAACGTTTAGTTTTTTCTTGAGTCGGAGAACCGCGTTGAAATAACCTGTTCACAATTCTAGTTCCTCAACATAATGGGCATGGGGAAGCTAGAATAGTAGCTTGACTTCAGCTAGAATTTAATTCTTAAATCTTATATTTAAACTCTTAAACAAATGTGCTTAATACTTAAATACTTGAACTAGTTAAATATAAGAAAAGAAGAAGTTCAACACTTAAACTTTTTCCTAATACTTGAAAAACTTAAAGTTTCTCCATCTCCTTCTCTTTTGGCTGTGTAATGCCTTACTCACAAATAAACAACTTTTTGCTCTCTTATTTGATTCATTTGCTTTCCGTCTAAAGAGATAACAATGGTCCATAAGTATGGCAACAATTACCATGTTTGCATTGTTTCTTTTTATTTATTCAAAACAAACAAAATGAAACTAAAACTATGGATGCACTTGGCCAGCCATTTAGAGCAAATTAGAAAAATTTCATGTTTCTAAGTTTTGGCCACATTATGCAATGTCTTATATTTGCTTGTTTTTTGTTGCAATTGTTTACATTAAACAATTGGTAAATGTAAGGGAAAGAAGAAATAATTTCATTTCTTGTATTTCATATATTAGCCCCACTTGTAAGAATTGGTCATGCGTACATGTTTCATCTCTTTATTTTAATCACATTAAAATAAATGATTTAATCATATTAAATCATTGTAGAAACACATGCCAATATTGATTTAAATAATAATTGTTTGAATTTTATTAAATAATATCATATATTATTATTATTATTTTATTCAATAAATATTTTAATGAATAAAATAATGATCTTGTTTGTTTAATAAGTAAGGTCATTTGGTAATTTCTAAGTCAAACAATGATAGGATTACAATATGCCACGTGTCAACATCCATTTGGTCAACTATTATTAACTAATTAATGTACTTAACTCTTAAGTTTTGATATGTGTACAGCTTGAGAAAAACTGAAGCAAATATCCAGTCTGCTAGAATTTATTGGATTGAACTATTTAATCTAGTATGTTGTCCCAATACACAATAAGTACACTTTATATTACAAGACTCTCTAAGTCTACATACGATTTGTTAAACAGAATTGTTTCGTGAGTCTGAGATCGATACCCCACATACAGATCACTGGTATTACAAATCAGCACAATAAACCATATAAGTTAAGGTCAACGCACATACTTATAATTGTTCTGCTAGTTATATCCTAAAGGAGTAAGGATATAGATCATCACCATCAAATTCCTATGAACTCATCTGTGAACTTATCTTCAAATACGTATCTCGATAAATAATATACGCAAATACCTTTGTGATTTTTTTGACCCTATTAGAAACTCTTTTTCCCGGGTTTTGTTGCTTATAGCCATAAGTCTTTCCGAGATATAATCTTAAAGCATCCGAATATATAACTCACTCATGTGAGCTAATGGATTTCATATTTATACACACGGGACTCCATAAACATTAGACCATACCCAATGATATATAACAGTCAAACCATGAAAGGTCTCTGACATATGTGAAACTAAAGCATGGTGGATCACTTATAAGTCCACCGTGGCTCTCAGGTCAAAAGATTGTGTACACTACTCAATTTGAGAAGACCTACCATTGATGGCTTCATGGGATGTCTATTGGGGTCCTCGTTGAGTCTGTTCAATATTTAGTTTTTATTGAATACCTGTATGCTATACGAACTTCCAGTAAGTCTATAGTCAACTAAGAACAACCATCTAGACCATCTACGTATAATATACACTGGTTTATAAGAAAGGGTTCCACCAATACACTTGCATCGATGAATAAGACTAGGAATATTGAATTTGTGAATAGACTTACATAATAACATTTCTTAACACTTATTACAACTCTTTGCAACTATGCTATTACTGGTGTACTCTCGGGTTTATGTCCCATTACAGACAATGTCCTAACTCTTAAATATTGCTGACTTTTATAACCTACTAACTTTTAGTAGTGCTAACTATTAGCAATAATAGTTCTTAGCATTGCTAACCCTTAGCGCTGATCTAAACTCCTTTAGGCCAGATCTGAATTCCTTCAGATTATATAATGTCTGTAGCGTAACAAGCATTGTACTATTTAATAAATGAAATTAGTGATTTAATTAAAAGTATTATATAAATATTATAAAATAAAATATTATATAACAATGGAATGGCACGTCAGTACAAATCCTAATAGTTTAAAGTTAGGCTAATTGTTGGCGTCAGATCTAAGACACGTGGGTGTATGTATGTGCTATTATGTCTATTGCCTAAATACATAAATACATATTTAAGTTAGACAGAAGCTTGAAACTTGCAATAAATACAATAAATAAAATATATTAATTGCATTAATATATTTATAGGATAGAAAACTCACCTCAACGTGCAACGATATACACGTATTTTCTTGGAGTCCACATGGAGACCAACTCGCAGGCAGTTCTAGTCACCAACTGGGTGGGCTTGATGAGCTAAAATAGCAGCCCGATATCCAGCATGGGATTAACTCTTAATCCTCAAAATAACTGGGTGTATATTTTTATCTTTTTCTCCAAAAAAATAAAAAAAATAAAGAATAAAACAATTCATAATTACTTCCATGACATATAAAAAAAAATAAAACAATTTCATTTTTCTTCTTCTTTTTCCTCATTTTTTTTTCTTCTCTATTTCTTCTTCTCTTTGTTTCTTGCCACTAAAGGAAATTGCAATTTCCTTTGATTTCCATTTTCCGTAACCAAAAAAACACACCCACCAAATTCACTTTTCACACACAATCTCACTTATATATATATATATATATCAAATATAATATAATATATATTATATAATAATAAAAAATATTAATAATGGGTGCCAACTATTTGGCACCCAAAATTAAATAATAATATAAATATTATATTATATAATAAAATAATATATAATAATGAGATATTTTAATTATTTAATAATTAAATAATTAAAGTATAAAATGACTATTTTACCCCTCATAAGTAGTTACCAAGTATACTCTTAATGGGTCCTACTAAATTTCACACTTAGGTAAACTCAACTGAAGGTCCACAATACACTACGTGTCATTATACAATTAGTAAATAACAATTATTGACTAATTATTGCATTTAATACTTAAATACAGATACGCACGTATTCTCGTGGTATTCTTGAATATTGCTGGATTAAATACTTTAATCCGGCACGCTGCCTCAGTGTACAATGAGTGCACTCAATATCATGAGATTCCCTAGGTCCTACACCCGATTTGTTAAATGAAACTATTTCATGAATCTGTGAACAATGCCCTATGCATACGTCATAGATATATAAATCAGCGCGTTGAACCATACAAGCTGAGGTTACAACGCATACGTATAGTCCTTCCATCATGATATCCTGGATGTGCAGGGATATAGATTATCACCGTCAAATCCCCTAGTGCTCATCCATATCTTATCTCCAGACTCATATCTCATTAAACAATATGCACAAACTCTTTTGCCATATTGTTCCACCCTGACGGAACTTTTTCTCGGAATTAATGCTTGTGACCACAAGACTTTTTGAGATATAGTCTCGAAGTATCTGGATATCTAATTCCCTATGCGAGCTGACGGATCTCATATCTGTACACACCGAACTCTATAAGCATTGAACTATACCTAGAGACACTCAGCGGTCACACCATGAAAGGTTTGTGACATGCGTGGAACCAAAGTATGACAGATCACATATAAGACCACCGTGGCGCTCAGATCAAAGGACTACGTAAACTACTCAACTCAAGAGAACCTTCCATTGACGGCTTACATAAGGTGTCTATCGGAGGCCCTTGTGAGTTTGTCCCATATCTAGTCCTAACTAGATACCTATATGTCAATACGAGCTCCAAGCTCACGGTCGGCTAGGAACAACCATCTATACTATATAGGTACGACATATGCTGATCTATATATAAAGGTATCCACCGATAGATCCGCATCGGCAGAAATAGATCAGAGACAATTATTCGAAAGCATACTTGCGTAACATGCATTTCCTAGCACCCAATTGCAACTTTTACAACTATGTAGTTACTAGTATATTCTCAGGTCTATGTCCTATTATAGACAAGGCTCCAACTTTTGGATCTGCTGAGTATTATAACTAGCTAACACTTAGTTGTGCTAATATTTACCATTTATATCTCTCAGTATGGCTAACTATAAGCCCTTATCTAAACTCTTTTAGATCTGATCTGAACTCCTTCAGATCGTACAATGTCTGTAAGATTACATTCATAGTACCATATAAATGGGTATTGGCGATTTAATAGGAATGTACACTTGTATTAATACACAAGTATATATACATTTAGGGATGACACATAAGCACCGACTCTAACACTAATAGCACAAGGTTTTACTCACAGAGAGGGTTGATTTATAAGATTTTCAAATATATTTTAAGGACCAAATTGAAATATTATGAAAAAATTAGGGGTAAGTTTGAGAAAAAAAATATTAGGTTTGATTGATAATATACAATAAATAACGGTGTCAAATGAAAATTTTCAATATAAAATCAACCCTATTCTCCCAAGCCCTCACTCTTGGCTAACACAACCATGAAAATAGGGAGAAGAGAGAAAAAGAGAATAAAAAGAAGAAGAAGAATTAGAGTTTTGAATTTATAGGTATATTATAATCTTTTAACAAAAAATTTATATTAATTATGTGATGTTTTTTAGATTTTAATTTCTAGAGGCATATTTATTTGAGCATTTGATGAGGACTTTTTTAGATACACTTGGAGGTGGTCATGATTATATATAGGAGAAGAAATCATAAATAAACTACAAGTTTTTCTCTTGACAATATTTAGGTTCGAAACTTTTATTAATTTTTGTAGCACGATTTTAATCTTTGATATTCTGAATAGTTTAATTAGACATGTTTATGGGCATTTAAAACTTTGATTTAAAATTTCAATAAGTATAATTTTTAGTGATATTTTGAACATGAGCATGAAATTTATGAGAATCCCCTATTTTTGCAGTAAAATCAAATTTTGAACTAAGTTTGATATATCAAATGATCTTAGAAACTTATGAAATTTTCTGACAATGATAATTTTATATGTCTATTATATTATATCCAAATTTTGGCATTTAAATCCTTGGGTTCGAATTTTTATGATTATTTTTAAGAGAGAAGTTCTAGTGCAGGATTTTATTTGACAGATTCTAAAAAATTTAGAATACATTTGTTTTAAAATATTATTTGTGCTAATTAAGCCCTAGATAATTTATTATGCACTAATATATGTGTTGTGAGTAATTTTAAGTTAGTTTCAAATTTTTTGAACAAGTATGTAATTTTATAAAATTCGGATACTAAAGGCTTATCAATGGAATATTTTAATTTGATCAAGTTAAGGATTTAGATTCAAGGATGAAAAAGACTTGGATTTTAAAGTGCATAAAATCTGATTTATTTGACTTGACGATGATTTATGTCTCCAGAGCAATAAAGTTTAATTCTATGGTGAATGGACATTGTTTGATACATGAGAAAAGTCTGTTGCATGATATTGGTTGAAATCTAAAGGTTTGGAAAAACTCCATTTTAGATTAATTATGATCCAATTTTAGGTTTATGTTACTTTATAAATTTAAATAGTTAATTATCATCATTTTAGGACTTCAAGGAGACAAGCTTTATGATTTAGGTTAAGAAATGCAAAATCTACCTCGATGAGTTTTGTGAGTGAATACTTGAACTACTTTTGTGATTTCTATTTCAGGATTTTAGAAAAATATATTTTAAAGCATAATGAGCATAGTTTTTCTTTATAGATAATATTATGCATATTTTTCCTTGATGACAATTTATCTTTAATGATGCTTTATTTTTTTGAAATGTTTATACTTGAGAAGCTTTTTTCATGTATTAGTAATAATGTTTCATTTTAATGGTTTGAGATTCAAAAAGAGTACGAAATATGATATAATAAACTATTATTAGTATATATATTGTATAAAGAAAATGATTTTGAAACCACTAGGTTGTACTTTCCCTCCTTTAGTTTGCTCTACACATGCATACGATGAGGATATGAAATGAGTACGCCCAATGGTCTACCCGATGGACATTTCGGGTATGATGAGGACCCCTATTCTCTCGAGTACTAGTTTAGTGTGATTTTCTATATAAATAGTAGTATATGATATTTTAAATATCACTTGTGTCCAACGATGCTTAACTCAAAAATTGTATGATATAATATTTTGGATTCTTACCAAGTACATGATTTTATGTAATTTATATTATCATGATGTATATTATTGTATTCGGAGATTAGGAAATGCATTTTCTATGATAAGTAATTTTACATAGAGATTTTATATGCATTAAGTAAAGATCAATGCGCTTTAATTATTTTCCATAATATATAGTAACAGAAATGTTATTTATGTGTTTGTCATATGTTTTAAAGACATTATATATATTATTATTATTATTAACCACCACCACTCAATGGTTCAATCTATTCACCTTATTTTTATTAAAATTTTCCCCCCTCACGATATTGCAGAAATTAATCAACTTAGTGGAGTTTAAGCCTAAAGTTAAGCCAGACACTAGTAAGAGAAAAGTCATTAATTTTATAATTAGTATATTTATATTGTTGTAATAAAGTTACATTACTTGATAATTATTCAACCTTATGTATTCAGCATTAGATTTATAATTTAGGGTATTAATATGATGATGTTTAATTTTATAAAGGATGAGTATTATTCATATCAATGGTAAATGATAATATGCTAGAGGTTATGGATGATTATTTGTTAATGTGTGATGGGTTGAATATTCTAAGTGGATAAAGTATAATAGGTAAGAAAACTATATCAGATTGTTGAAAAAGAAAAAAAAACAAGAAATTAATGATGAAATTTTTTTATGAATATGGATTAACCTTAACTTGTATAGTTTAATGTGCCATTTTTGTATTATTTATAACATGTGTGTGTAGGACATCGGGTATGGACTTACGAAAATATTCCGTGAGACAAAATAGATGTGAACCTAGGGAATCTTACTATATGAAGTATACTCGTTGAGCATGTGGGTAGCGCACTAAATCAAATTGTTTGATTTGGGAATTTTTTAAAAAATATTAAATTATTTAGGGTCTATCAGGGACTAGTTAAGGTTTAAGTGTTAAACCTAAGATTGTGTCAAGTGAGACTTGACATTTTAATCTACCAAGTGTATACTTCATATTATATCAATAATTTGTATGGGTACTAAATTAGGTATTGGTGGATATAACTACTATTTAAATGAAACAATTATTGTTTATTTTAATTAAATTAATTGGTCATTTATTTATTTAAGGGTCTTGATAAGGGCAAATTTGTCATATATTTTCTCATGTTTTTATTATTGATATTTTATAGTTTTATGAGAATAGATGGTTATTTATGTGCATTATTGTTATTTATAGAGACTTGAACGAAATTTAAAGAAAGAACGCAAAAGGAGCGAAAACAGGGACTAAAATGCAAAGTTTTCAAAGTATGTGTCCATCGCCCCAGCGCCACAAGAATTGTCGCCCCAGCTCTGAAATAGTGATCGCAATAAGAAAAACGACTTGCTTAAGTAGCGTCTAGCGCCCCAGCGCCAAAGAGTCACCGCGCCAGCGACGCTCCATAGCCCCAGCGCTATAAACATACCGCGCCAGCGGTGAAGCCGTTTTCATGCAGCGCCCCAGCGCCAAGATCCCACCGCTCCAGCGGTAATAGCTTTTTCACGCGTCGCCCCAGTGACAACTTCATAGCTCGCCAGCGGTAGTGCGAGTCCTAGTCCGACGAGAATTGAGATTTTCAAGCTCATATCAATCCCTATATAAAGCCACTCGTTCCTAGCCTTCAACAACCAATCCAAGACGACCCAATAGCACCAAGAATACAGAGCACGAGTTTTGGAGAGCAATAGGAGCTTAATTGAAGCAACTTTAGAGAGAGATACAAGACGTTCTTCGGCATCAAGAGTTCCTAGGCAACGCAATTAAGAGCAATTCGACGTCTATATCGGTTTGCTAATAATTGTATCATGATTTATAATTATTTTTACTGCTGTTCTCTTGTAGTCATGAGCTAATTTATTTTCTAGGGTTAATATTTGAACTCAATATATGCGCTTAAATTGCCATATCTTTTAGTATTTAATAAACTTAGTCATTTATTATTTAAATTACTTGTGTTTAATGCTTCAATATATCTGGCCAATATGTGGTGAATGAATTGGTAATATTATTGATAAACTCGGAAGAGGAATCATAATATTTAGACCTAGGTAATTTGATGCATGATTGTAGAGTAACATTCAATGTTGCATATGCAAGTTTCAATTTAGGATAGGAATATACCTAATTGGCATGTATGATCAATAAGACCTAATCTTAATTAATCTTAATTTATTATAAGTATCATAGGAATATAAGTATTTGGTAAATTAAGGTATACTTGCATGACCTTGGAAGAGGCTTGTGAATACATTAGTGTCTTGATCAATAATAAAGACTAAGGGAGTTAAATATTATAAGGTTAATCATTAGAAAGAATATTGAGGGATAGTATTAATCCTAGGTTTTCTCTACGTGCTATCATTTAAATCTCATTACATTGTGTTTTTGCTTTGATATTTCTTACATTCATTTTTAGATTTTTATTTTTCTGAATAATTATTAGGAAGATATAATTTTAGTAATTGGTTAAAAAGAAAAAATTATCCATGTGGGTTCGACATTCGACTTATTTAGTCTCTTTATTACTTGCATACGATAGTGTATACTTGCACTTAATTTATGATATAGAAATATCGCATCATAAACCTAAGATTAAATTATTTTAGGGTCTCTCAGGGACTAGTTAAGGTTTAAGTGTTAAACCTAAGATTGTGTCAAGTGAGACTTGACACTTTAATCTACTAAGTGTATACTTCATATTATATCAATAATTTGTATGGGTACTAAATTGGGTATTGGTGGATATAACTACTATTTAAATGAAACAATTATTGTTTATTTTAATTAAATTAATTAGTCATTTATTTATTTAAGGGTCTCTAAAAGAGTAGTTAAGGTTTAAATGTTAAACATAAGAATGTGTCAAGTAAGACTTAACACTTTAATATACCAAGTGTATGCCTTAAATTGTACCAATAATTTATATGAGTACTAAATCTTTCATTTGATTAATCAACACATTTCCATGCATTGATTCTTGATTTGACCAATCAAAAGTGTAAGCTAATTTGTTGAATATTTATTGGCAAAATGAAATTGTCCTTTAAAGATTGAATTTGATTCAATCTTGTTAATGTGCTGGCAATAAATTGAGACATTTTCCACTAATTGTCTCATTGAGTTGCCACCGATTTTGAGCCAACTTGACTAAGCATTTGGCTTATTTAGTCATATTACAACAAGTGGCATGTAAGCCAATAGAACAGCCACTTTCTATTGGCTATTTCAAAGGCAAAAGTTGCCTAAATATATAAGTGGCAGCCGAGAGTTCATTTTGGAGTAAAATTAAAATTATTTCAGTTTCTTTTAAGGTTAAAGAGTTAACCTCAAGTTCTCTGAGAGACGGAAATTTAATAGAAGCAAAGAGTTTCTTCTGATATTTCAAAAAGGAAAGCTATTATTCTAGCTTAAGGAGCCCACTATGTTCCCAACTAGAATTGTTCAAATCACGCTTCGAGGGTAAGTTTTCTAATTTCATTAGAGTAATGATATTGTTATGTGTGTATATTTATTATGTTGTGCGATATTATATGTAAGACATGTCATATTTAAATTGTTTAAAATGCACATATTCACCCATAGAACAACGCGCACACACAAAACACCAACAGTTAAAAGATATATGTGCATAAGTAATGGCTACTAAAAATGTCAACATTGATGTATAATGTGATAGCTAAAGTGCTTTACATCTATGCAAGTATCAAATGTTTCATGAAAGGTCTCAAAACATTGATAAACGACTCCATTTCATTAGAGATTGTTCAAAGTGGCAAGATTAGTCTAACAAAAATTGTACTGTCTGAAAATCCCATTGATATGTTGGATAAGCCACTGCCCTCAATTAAGTTTATCTTATGCAAGAACTTAGTCGGAGTCACTATCATGTAAGGGTGACGGTAATGCAGAGATGATAGATTTTGGAACCTTTATATATAATTTTGAATTAAGAAATGGATTTATGAGAAATTGATTGAAAAGCACCTTGGAAAAGTTTGGGATCGAGCCAAGAAAGTAGAGGGCACATTAGAGAAGAATGGAGGCGAGAAAATATAGCAAACAATACCGGGCACCGTAAAGCTTAAGTATGGAGTGTTACAGCGTTACAAGACCAGTGCCAAGGTCCTGACCCTCTAGGCCTGGCTATAATGGTACTGCAGACGCAATGTTAGGCATGACCACTCCCTCCTTACGAGTCCTAAGTCACCTAGGACACGCTTATCTTGTTCCCACTTAGATTTATCTAGAACATCTATAGCTTATATCAAGGCTTTAAATTGGCTTGTAAACACATAATAACAACTATACACAAAAGATAAACCTAGATTATACAAGAGAGGCAGTTATAAGTGTAATTGAGAGAAGTTCTTTGTAAGTTTGTAAATCTTGTAAAAGGCATACTTTATGAGTGCCTTTGTGATTCAATAAAAAAAAATAAGATCTTGATCCATCGTAAGTGAAAGCAATTGTCAAACTACATAAATGCTTGTGTGATTTCTTTTATCTTTTCTCTTTATAGATTATTTCTTATTGTTTGTTGCGTTATATTACTTGTGTGAATCACTTCCGCTTCAACAATATATATATATATATATATATATTACATCATTCACCCTGGTAATTAAAGAATCTTTAACAATTTTATATCCTTTTTATAGAGATTGATAATTCAAAATTATTTTTAGTATGATTTTGAGTCCGAGACCAGTGAGAAGACAACACAAGACTGAAATGCTTTGGATGAACAAAGCTTGAAGTAAAATGGAGAGCAAGAAGTAAGAAGGGGCTCGAACATGTGGGAAAGACATTTTTAAGCCTTATAACTGCGACCCTAGGGGAACCAGGCTACGACGCTAGCTTGGCGGTAGCTAAGCATTGCGGTGTTGGCCTAAAGGTACAACAACACCAAGTTTCTTGTTTTAGTGCGTATTTGATGTCTTCAATAGTTGTGTAGAAATCAAGACAGTATGATATCTTTTTCATAACAGTGTGAAGCTATTTTCTTTACTAAACTTCATTCAATAATTTTCGTCAAAGACAAAAGGACCCCTTACAAACCCAGCACCTCTCTCGCACCTTTGCAATGTGGAATTTGCCTAAAGTAGACCTAGCAAGATATTGTTTGTTTTGGGCCAAAGTCCACATGGTTTTATTCTTATGTTTCATGCAAGCGTCCTTCACCCAAAAAACGTCATGCCAATTAAGGTGTGAGTCACCCCTTATAAACCTATCATCTCTCATTTGCCTTTATGATGTAGGATTTGCCTAAGGTGTTACATACACCTCCTTTAATGACTCAATGTTCTCGCTAAGGTTTACCTCACCATCGCTCTGTTGTGCGCAGAGAGTGGCTCTAACACTATCTGTCATGACCTAACCCAGACTTAGCAAGATATTGTCTACTTTGGGCCTAAGCTCGTACGATTTTGTTATTATGCTTCATGCAAGAGTCCTTCACCTAAAACACATTTTACCAATTAAGGTGTAGGTCACCCCTTATAAATTCAGCATCTCTCCCGTGCCTTTGCGATGTGGGATTTGTCTAAAGTGTTACATACACCCCCTTCAAGGACTCAGCATCCTTACTGAGGTTTGCTCTACCACAACTCTGCTATGCACTGGGAATTACTCTAATACCATTTGTCATAATCTAACCCAGACCTGGCAAGATATTGTTCGCTTTAGGCCTAAGCCCTCACAGTTTATTCCTGGGCTTCATGCAAGCGTCATTCACCTAAAATACCTCTAGGTTTTTGACCAATAGTGGCAGAGTTTTGCTAGATTTGGAAGAAATTATGGCAATACACGTGATCGAGTTGATGGCATCAGCTGAGGAACAATGGTTTTGCAGGAAAAGTAAAGAAAATCAGTTAGAATAGAATGGGTTTGTTATTCCGATCTTTGTTTAAGAAGATATCCATTTTATTGATTAATCAACTACATAAGATCATGAAAGATACAATTACAAAGGAATATGGGCATAGAATCAATCCAAATACAAGATATAAAAGACCTTGTAGCCCATTTTACCAAGACATGAGCAGTTATATTTCCCTCTCATCTTGTAAATGCACATCTAGTATCCTCAAAGTTGGTTAACACCTAATAAATCAACTCAAAGAAATTATCCACGACTAAACATTTGTATGCGAAGTAAATTAATTATTTGCTTGCAATTCGTTTCAAACATAAGGCTCATTTGAGACAAATTAATAGCATTTAAGACATGTAAGGCATGACATTATGTTAACCTTGCAATCCGTTTCAAATATAATCCTCATAACAATCTTTATAGCTGACCATATGGCATAACATTATGCTGAAAATGGAGAAAAAGAAGCTGTAATGTTTAGCTTTTTATTTTTTTCTTTTCTATTAATATAATTTAAATTATAATTACTTGATTTTAAATAATGGCTTATGTCAATATAATTTAAATGTATGTGTAATTAAACAAAAATGACTATGTTTTGTTTAAATTAGAGAAAGGGGCTTGGAGACTTGGAGTCATGGGTTTTGGCCTTTACTTTTACATATCTTTATATATATGGCCATGTGGGTGTTTGTCTCTTTTCCTTTCTCCAGACTAATGTTCTCCATTTTCTCCACTGCTTTATGCTTTTTAGAAAGTTACAGTTCTCTCTCTTTCTGCAAACATACATATAGATATTAACTCTATTATTTATTTGTTTATTGGTTGCTGTTATTAATGGTAGATGCATATTTTTAAAGCTAAAATCAAAATGTTTTACTGTCTATTAAACTACTCACAAGTTTGATAACCATATAGGCTTATGGTACAGTTGCCTTAGGGAACTTAGTACATAAAGTAGGCCTAGATTGACAAAAGCTTGTAGATGTTTTCAAAATAATAACCTTGAGTTGAGACCTAATGACTTTCATTTTACTTCTTTATCAGTGTTACTTCTACCATATCAATCTTAAGCCATAAGCTTTCATTCATTGTGTTGAAGCGAAAGCACACAAACAAGCAATATCACCCAAACAAATAGTGTAGAATAAACAATTAAAGAATTAAAAAGAAAGAAAGGTAGAATAAGAACACACAGAAATTTACATAGTTCAACAACCTACCTACGTCCAAAGGCTAATCAAGATCACTCACTCTTATTATTGAATTATAAGGCACTCATAAAGTATACTTTTTATAAGAAAGACTTACAAAGAAAAAAAAACTCTCTCTTGCAATCTAAGGATTTTCTCTCACTAAGAATCACAAAGACATCCTAAAGTTTACCTTAAATGTGTGAGAGTCATATTAGAGAGTTCTGAAGCAAGTAGAAGACGAAATAGGTAAGTATCAAAATAGAAAACTTTTATCGCGCTCAACACCGCGGCGTTCTGCCCTCACCGTCGTGGTGCTGGTCATTTGGCTTTGGGACACTTAGGTTTATTCTGGGTATCGCAGCGCCCAGTACCTGATCGCCGTGAAGCCCACACCTAGGCACCGCACCTTCGTCTTTGGCTTCCTTTCGCATTCGTTTTCGATTCTTGAGTACCTTACGAACTTGGCTTGCTCTCTAAATTATATCCCGATGGTTTTCAATCAGTATTCACACAAATCTCCTCATTGATTCAAAATCATCCACAAAGTAACTCGATTTTCCATTTCTGTATCTTTGGTCACCCTCACAAAGTAGTGATTCCTATTAAGTCCTTGCATAGGATAAACTTAACTGAGGGCAGTCACTTAGTCAACATGTCAGTAGGGTTTTTAATTGACGCTATCTTCGTTAAACTAACTTCACCACTTTGGATAATCTCTCAAATGTAATAGAACCGTATATCAATGTGTTTTGACCTCTCGTGGAACACTTGATGCTTACTTAGGTGTATAGCACTTTGGCTGTTATAATATACATTGATGTTCACATCTTCGCTAGCCAATACCTCCGCGCATATGCCTTTCAACCACACGGCCTCTTTAATAGCTTCACCAACCCCTATGTACTTCGCCTTTATGATAGATAGTGCAACTATATGTTGTAGAACTGATCTCTAACATACACTATACTCAAACACTATGAATATGTAACTCGTCAACAATTTTTTTTTATCTAGATCACCTGTATAATCTGAGTCTACGTATCCTCTTATCATTTCACTATTGTCCCCATCCCTCTTATACATCAACCTATAATTTGATGTCCTTTTGAGATATCTCAAATCCACTTCATTACAAACCAGTGATCCTTACTCAAATTTGTCATATATATACTCACCACATTTACAACCTGTGCTATGTCTGGTTTTGTGCAAACCATTGCATACATAATTCTCCCTACAGCACTTGCATATAGTACTTTGCTCATCTACAGTTTCTCTTCTTCAGATGTCGGTGACTGTGCTACTAAAAGTGTAAAATGCATAGCCAAATGAGTAGAGACAGCCTTTGCGTTGGACATACCAAACTTCTCTAGAATTTTGAGTTATATCATTACTGGGATAAGAAGATAACATCTATTCTCTCACTCATAATATTCATACCCAATATTCTCTTCACTACTCCCCAAATTCTTCATCTCAAACTCGCCACTCAACTACTTCTTAAGCTACTGTATTTCTTCCATATTTTTACAAGCTATCAATATATCATCGACATATAGAAGCAAATACATCATCCTACAACTTATGTTCTTGAAGTACACGCATCCTTTATACTTGCTCCTACTAAAGCCACAAACCATCATAAACTCATTAAATCTTTTATACCACCATCTAGATGATTGCTTTAACACATGTAATGACTTCTTCAACAAACAAGCATGATCTTTTTTTTCAGGCTCCTCGAACCCTTGCAGCTGTGCCATGTATATTGTCTCTTCAAGCTCTTCATGCAGAAAAGCTATCTTTACATCTATCTGCTCTAGATGTAGATCAAGATTTACACACATGGCTAACAAAATCCTAATAGATGTGTACTTGACGATTGGAGAGAAAATCTCATGAAAATTAACTCCCTCTCTCTGAGTGAAACCTTATACAACTAACCTAGCCTTAAATCTTGTAAGCTCTATCCCTGGTATCCTCTTCTTCACTTTATACACTCACTTGCACCCAACTAGTTTCTTTTAAGGTCTCTCTACTAACCTCCATGTATTATTCTTCCTAAGAGAACTAATCTCTTCTTCCATGGTCTGCTACCATTCTTTCTTGTTTTCACTTTGCATAGCCTCACCATAAGTCCTAGAATTATCATACTCAAGTGTGTAAGCAGAATTAAAAGCATGAGCAATCAGATCTGCTTGTGCATACCTGATTGGTAGGTTTATCATTCTCCTTAACCTGTCTCTAGCTAGTTGGTACTCTTCAAGTTCCATCTCAAGAGTCCTAGTTTTTCTTTACGTGGACTTGGAGGAACTCGCCGATGTTCTTGGTTCTTCTTTAAGGATTTCTTTATTAAAATACTAATCTGAAGGTATATCATATCTACTTTCACGCTTTACTTCAACTTCTAATAACTCGGGTGTTGAGTCTTCCTTGGGCACAGGTTCTTTTTTCTCATCTTCTTGGGAGACTTTCAGCATGGTAATCTCATCGAATGTCACATCACGACTTATGATACTCTTTAGTGGTGTCAAGTCTTACACCATACCTTGAATCCTTTCACTCCTTCGAGATATCTTATAAATACCCTTTTGATGGCTCTAGGTTCCAACTTCCCATCCTTAACATGTATAAAGACAGGGCAACAAAATATTATAAGGTGGTCATACTTAGAAGGATTACCAAACCATTTTTCTTTTGGCGTCTTAAAGTCAATTACCGATGAGGAACTTCTATTAATCAAATAAGCTGCAGTTACTACAACTTCTCCCCAAAATACCTTGGACATCATTGCATTGGTAAGCATGCATCTAATCCTTTCAAGTAGGGTCCTATTTATCCTTTCAGCTATGCCATTCTGTTACGGTATTGATCTTATCGTTCCGTGCCTTGCAATCCCATCCTTGGCACAAAATCCATTAAACTTTCTATTACAAAACTCGAGTCCATTATCAGTTCTTAACCTCTTCACCCTTTTGCCAGTCTGATTCTCAACAAGAGCTTTCTAAGTTTTAAACACATCAAATGCTTGATTCTTACTCTTTAACACATAGACCCACAGATTTCTTGAATAGTCATCAATCAAATTGAGAAAATACCAAGCACTACCACAAATAGCTGTCTAAGCTGGTCCCCAAAGATCTTAGTGTATGTAGTCAAGAGTCCCTTTAATTTTATGCTCGCCAGTACTAAACCTCACCCTATGGCTTTCCCAAGCAAACAATGCTCACAAAACTCCAAAGACTGAAACGTATCCTCACCAAATGCCTTTTGACTAAATAACTCCTTCAGGTTTCTTTTGCCTAAGTATGCTAGTCTAAGATGTCATAACTTGGTTTACATACTCTCATCATCTACAGAGAATAATGCGGAACCACTCACAACTTCACCCTTAAGCACATAAATGCCTTTGTACTTCTCTCCTCTCATTACCACCGTAGAACCCTTCAATACTCTCAAAACTCCTCCGTCGATTCTGATGGAATACGCATTCTGGTCTAAGGTCCCTAGTGAAATCAAGTTCCTCTTGAGGTCAGGAACATACCTAACATCTGTCAACTATTTCACTCACCCATCATGCAACCTAAGTCTAACACTACCAATTTTCATCATTTGACATGCAACGTCATTATCCATAAACACCTTACCACTATTAATGGGCTGAAAATTTACAAACTAAGACTTGTGCTGGCACATGTGAAAAGAACAATCAGAATCAAGAACCTATTGTTCAGCATACTTACCATCAGTAGCGACGAATGTCTCTACACTGTCATAGTTATCATCATAGGCAAGTGCATCATCCGTTTTCTTCTTGTCTTGTGCTTTCTTCTCTAGACAATCCTTTATGAACTGTCCATCTTTCTTGCAGCAATAGCACTTCCTAGGAGTCTTGGACTTTGATCTTGAGCCATTTTTCCTTCCATCTCTATATGAGGCCCTTCTTCTTACAAATAAACTTTCTGTATTACCCTCGATCTACTTTCCTAATAACTTTGAGTTTAATGATGATTTCACATAGCTCATCTTTAAACTCTCTCTGCCATAGAGTAGTGTATCAATAAAGTTCTCATAACTTTTAGAGAGTGAAGTCAGCAAGATAATTGCTCTATCTTTATCTTCTATCTTGATGTTAATAAACTCAAGATCAAGGATGATTTTATTGAAGGCATCTATATGATCTTTCATCGGCGTCCCCTTTGACATGGATAGCTGGTATAGCTTCTTCTTTATATGCAATCTATTGGCCAATAATTTTCACATATAAAGGGAATCAAGCTTCTTCCAAAGACCAATCATCGTTGTCTCACCTACTACTTCCCTCAGTACTTCACACTCAATAATAGAACGATTGTATTATGAGCTCTTTTTTTAATATCCCTTCTTTCTGCTTCAGCTTTAGATGACTCTGGCGTCTTTTCTTCTTCACTAGATAGAGCTGCAGTCTCGTCTAATGCTGAGCCTAGCCTTTGGCTCACCAATAACGCCTTAACTTTCATCTTCCATAGATTGAAGTCATTCGTACTATTGAATTTCTCTATCTTATACTTGGGTGTGGGCATGTCTTCTTAGAACTAAACTCTGATACCAGTTTGTTGAATTGGAGGCACACAAACAAGCAATATCCCACAAGCAAATAGTGCAAAATAAGCAATTAATGAATTAAAGAGAGAGAAATGTAGAAAAAAACACACAAATCGTGATTTGGTAACTTGTCTACATCTACAGCGGATCAAAATCACTCACTCTTATTATTGAATTATAAGGCACTCACAAAGTATGCATTTTAAAAGAAAGACTTATAAAGAAAAAACTCTCTCTTGCAATCTAGAGATTTTTTATTACTAAGAATCACAAAGTATGTCTAAATCACAAAGATTTCTTCAATGATCACTGAAATGTGTTTATAAGCCAATATAAAGCCTTTATATAAGCTTTAGGATGTCTTAAGTTTACCCTAAATGTGTGGGAGTAGTATTAGAAAGTTCTGAAGCAAGTGAGAGACGAAGTAGGTAAGTACCAAAAAGAAAAACTTTTATCGCGCTCAGTGCTGCGGCGCTCAAGTTTTGTTCAGGGCGCCTCGACGCCCAACACCTGGTCGTTGTGGCATCCACACCTGGCCACTGTACCTTCGTCTTTTAACTCTTTTCGCGTTCGTCTTTAATTCTCGCGTATTTTATGCTCTTGGCTTGTTCTCTAAATTATATCTTAATAATTTTTAATCAATATTCTCACACATTACATAATTGATCATAATTATTAAAGGCGTCTTTGGGAAAAATCATTAGGTTTAATATGTTTAGGCCTATTTAAACATAACTAGTAGAAGTTACTATTTCTTCTCCCTTTCCCACTTAACCAATTATACCTTGCTTCAGCTGAAGTTTCTCTGCCCAAGCTTGGGATATGGAGGTAACTGCAATCAACAAAATTTGGTAGAAAGCAAGGTTGATAAGTTGCTATGGTGAATGCTTTCACACATTTTATGGGACTTGATTTACTTCTATTGCTGCTAGTTTCCGCGTGACCATCCTTGCTGCATGTTTTTCTCTCTCTCTAGGAATTTTTACAATGTACTTTTGAATCATTAAATTTATAACTTGAATTATTAGAACTTCTAACCTTGAATTCACATTTAATAAGTTACTCTTTTCAACTTCTTTTATTAGCCTTTTCTCTTTTTGTTGTTGGCAGACTCCATGGAAGAGGAACCATCTTCAAATACTAGAGGTAATTAATTATTAATCACTTTGCGATATCATAAGTTGTTATTGGTTTTTTTCTATTATTATTTTGGTTTTTGTTCATGGGCTTGTTAATGAATCTGATATAATTCTTGCTTTCTTGAGAAAAACTTGGATGCTATTTTTTTATATTTTAAAATAGTGTTACAATATAGTGCACTAGTTTTGAGAAAGTTTAAAGAGTATCAATCTTTAATAAAAATTAATTTGTAAAATAATTTTTATTAGTTTGATTGTTAAATTTATTAATAAATTTATTTGAGAATGGTGAATTGTTTATATGGTAGCTTGGATTAACAATTTGTTGCTAATAATTGATGTATAACAACTTATTTATTTTGTTTCTATAGATTTTTTTTAGTTGTATATAATTTATTATATAAATGTAAAAAACGTAAATGTAAAAAATGTAAATGTAAATTCAAATCCAAATCTAAATTTATCACTATTTAGTGATACACACCTAACACAAACTAATTATACACGAGACTAAATAATAACATTGTGATGATGTGATTAATGCTTTTATCATTATTATGTTATCTATAAAATCGTGTGCCACATTGGCTGTTATATAAGTTTACACATCAATTGTTGTAACACCAACTAAAATTACAAATCATAGATTTGTAATAAAATAAATTTATCATAAAATTTGTCTATGATAAATTTATGGTAGAAATAATTTATCACATATTAGTGAGATATTAGTAAAGTGATTTTAAATGACAAAATAAATTTATCATAAAACTTCATTTGTGATGGATATTATTTTTCATTATAAATTTTTTTTTTCTTAGTACACCTTAATTATTATTATTGTAAAAATAAATATAATTCTAAGGATAGTGTATTTGCAAGCCTCGACAATTAAGAAAGTTGAGATCCTGCATGCTTTTTACCATGGGAAACAGCTAATATTTGTAGAATTTTTTAGAATGGCAGATCTAATGTTCAAATTCAAATGAAATTAGCAATATCATATAGTAAGGTTGGTCACAAGCATCTGATCTAAAGAAAAAATAAGCTTTTGAACCGTAGTAGGAGGTGAATTTCACCAATGAAAACTATCACAACTGAAAGCCAAATTAGCTAACATATTGCACTCACATTATTTTCTTAGTAAGTTTAAAAGCATCGATTATTAAATCTTTGAGATATCTGCATGAGGATTTAAAGATGAATCTTTGTAACAACTAACAAAAGAGTCCACTACAAGCTATAAATTATATAAGCCTGCTTTGGCAATAATAAATTAGATAACAACAACAACAAAAGGTTTCCACATACAAAGTCTCATTAACACCAGTCAGAAAAGGCCAAAACCACCGAGGAATCGATCAGCTTACCATTTTCAATCTGTTTCACCTTCTGCACTTCTGCTATTGATACATTAGGAACTCGTACGTTAAGTTCAACAAAATTCTGCGTACAAAGATTCTTTGGCCCTTACAAAAAGAAACAAACCAGATAAAAGGAGATCTATTAAATTAAAATGTACTGATTTCACTAAGGGCATGCACTCCCCTGCATTAGGCTTGTTCAATAATTTAATCTTTTGGGGTGCGGCTACTCTCCATCAAGTTCATGAACTTCCCTGTAGTGTTTGCTGATTCCCCAAAATCTTGGCCGTAAAAAAAATGGAGGCCACATTTTTTAATTGCTCCGCAAAAGTTATCAAAAAATTCATTAATGTAGAGCTGAAAAATGGTCTCGTTGTTGTCATAATATTCACCAAAACAAACTGGATATTCTTGGACATCGTACGCCAAAAATACATGATCTGACTCAACATAACGTTTACCAAAATGAAAGGGGAAGGAACTTGAAGCAAAAGTATACTTATAACCGTCTTTGGTTTTGATTTTGCATTCACAGTGAACGTCAAAAATCTCATATTTATACTCATGATGGTGTGGAGATACGAAAATAACGCAGATAGCGAAGCCAAAATGATTATTATTGAAACAACCTGGTGGTAGCTTGAAGGTGATGGAAGATCCCATACTTTGATGGCTAATCCATTCTGGAATTTCACTTCCAGGGAAACAAATGCTACCCCAAAAAGGATATTGGAAGTCCACCTGTACGATGATTAATTATGTTATTTTGTAACATAATTAATTTGTAAACAAGAGAATAATTAGCAAAAACGAGAGATTAGAGGCACACCTGATCTTGTCTGTTGTTATACCATGTAGTAAACTTTAGCTGAAGTTTCTGTAGAACATCATTTCCAATTTTATTGAGCTCATCGCGGTCTAATTTTAAACAATTCATGAAGTCAAACTCTTCCATCCAAAATGATGAATATCCTGAATTCAATAGACCTGATAAACCTGACAGCGATTCCAATGACGTGCAATTAGATGTAATCAAGTTATTTAAACTCCATGGAAGCTCTGGTAAATATTTAAGTCTCTCACAGTTTCGTAAACTCAGCACTTGCAGCTTCGAAAGATGTATGATGCTTTCTGGAATCCTTTCAAAATCGTTTCCGTCAAAATATAATTCTCCCAGTGAGGATAAGTGACAACCAAAGATATTTTCAGGCACTTCTTCAATTGCAGTTTCATCCAGATATAAAATTTGTAAATTGTTACAAGATGTGATCTTTGGAAACCTCATCAGATTTGAGCATCCCGAAACAGATAGAAATTGAAGCTTGTTGAGAAGATGAATAGATGAGTGAATCTCAATCAAACTAGTACAGTCACTTAAATCCAACTTCTCAAGATTTTGGGCCAGTGAGAGGTCTGGACTTTTGCCTAACTGCTTGCAGCCAGCAAGGTTCAAACTTTTTAAATTACCAAGCTCCTGCAAGGGGGAAAAAAAAAAGACAACACAAATTATTATTAGTATCTATAATATTATCGAGGTCTGGAATTTGGCTAACTGTTTGCAGCTAGCTAGGTATAAGCTCTTTAAATTACCGAGATGCTGCAGGATAAACAAAAATAAAACAAAACAAAATAAAACTATTACTCAAATATTGCCATATGAATATTGATACATACCTGAATACCATTCCAAAGTTGTTTAATGTTACTATTAGGAATTTTTAGTGAAACAAGATTCTCTGGATGAATAGTTGAAGGCAATTTGTTCAATGGATATCCATGCCACTCCAAATATCTCAATTGAGCAAATGTGGGACCTTGAAAATAAGACATATTAAAGAATTTAGAGAATATTGAGGTATACACAGATACCTTAAACTTATTCTTCCCGTAGAATCTCAAGAATCTCAATTTTTGCATCTTTGTAAAAACACATGGATTTAAGTTTAACTCTTTGACTTGAGACATATCCAATGAGATGCCCTCGATTGCTTCACTCGCCTAATAATAAATAGACAAAAACATATAATTTTAAAGTCATCACTATCACTAGTCCATATAAAAACAAAATAAATAACGCATATTACACATGAAAACACTATATGCACACTTTCATTTATTAACTTATTTATATGACATTTAAAATTTACAACCACATCTCTTACTCACTTTTATTTTGTTAATTTTATTTTTACTCTTATATTAATGACATAATCAATGTGTAATAAATATTTGTATATGAAATTTCTATATACAACCTTATCCTCAAAAAATAATCTCAAAAAAAAAAAATTCTTACCACATTACAAGTCATAACTTTATAGATATCTTCATGATGCCACAACCGACTATATTTTCCAAGATCATTATTAGCTTCTTGACGAACAATTTCTCTACCCATTTCTTGTAACAAATCATGCATTTTTATCGTTTTGTCATCTGATATGCTAATAAGAGACTTATCAACAAGAACACTTATTCCTATTTTCGAAGAAAAGCGACAAGCATTCAAGAATCTTATCACAAGGTCTCTATCCCAATGTTTAAAGAAACATGCAATGTCTAAAAATATATTTTTCTCTTCATGATCCAAGCTATCATAACTTATTTTTAGCACCTTTAGGATCTCCATATTGAGATTTTTTTTAAGCTTGTCTATTGCACTTTCCCATTCTTCTTTATTCCTTCTAAATAGAAAGCGCCCTAAAACTTTAAGAGCTAATGGAACACCATCAGCATATTTTATCACCTTGTTTGATAATTTCTCATAAGTTACATAAGGATTGTTTTGTCCGAAGGCATGTTGACAAAAAAGCTTGAGGGCATCATCATGTGCTAATTTCTCCATCTCGTATAAGAAATCCACTCTACAAATATTAAGCACATGTTTATCTCTTGTTGTTATTATGATTTTGCTCCCTGCTGCAAACTTAAGATCTCCAATTAAGAATTCTATTTGTTCAAAATGAGATACATCATCAAAAACAATCAAAACCTTCTTACGGCTAAGCCTTTTACTTTCAAAGCTAAGGCCAATATTTGGAATTCCATTATGCACAATGTGGTCCATCAACAAAGCAGAAAGAAGTTTTTGTCGCAAGAAATGTAATCTTCCATCTTTCTCATCTTCCCCTCTAACATTTGAAATGAAGCAATATCCTTCAAAATGACTAGAAATTCTGTTGAAAATAGCTTCAGCAATTGTTGTCTTTCCAATACCACCAATTCCCCAAATGCCTAAAGTGCAAATATCATTCAACTCGGTGCTTAACAATGATTCAGTTTCTTTAATCCTTGAATATAATCCAATGAGATGGTCTTTATTATCACTTGAATTTGGAAACGTATCATTTAGTTTCTTCAAAATATCATCAACAATTTTCTCAGTAAGTTTGGATTCAGACCTAGCAAATATGGAAATCATGTCAAAAAGATATAAGATAAAATACTTGTAGAGGATGGTTCCACAAATAATAAATTTATCAACCAAATATGCTATAATAATTCCACAGTTACTCAAAGGCACCAACAAGAAACGAAGTTGTTTTTTAACTTAGTTACTTTTTGTTTCATAATCAAATTAGAGAATTGAGAGCACTTTTGGTTTATTTTGAAGCTAAGGGTTGCTGATTGAATTTTTTTTTTTTTCTCCAATCTTTGGTTATTTATTTGATTGTAAGCTCAAAAGACTTTAATCTGCCCTTTATTGTAATCATATTGTCTCTAGTGAAATAGAGCTTCTTGAGAAAAGCTCGGGTTAATGTACTTGAATCACAAAATATTATATGATTAAAATCTTCTGTTGGTCAAATTGCAATAATACTTACAAAAGAGCACCAGCATATTGTTAATTAAATCAGTTATTTTAAAATCTTATTTCTAAGATATCATTGACTATCTCTTTTAATATTTTTTTTTTAAAAAAATTGTTATTTAAATTGTAAAATCTTTAATGGATTTTACAAGTTAAACAAGTAACACAGGGTAATTAGTTGGGGTACATGTGAACAATCAATAATTATCTAATTCCATGATTTCTAATAAATTCTTTTTCTCTTATATGTTGATTATTTACTCCAGTAAATTATTATACTAATAGTAAAATTTTCAATTATATGTATTATGTGCGTACCTATTGCCATCCAAATGATAACCAGATATCTTGCCTGCATCCCTCAAAGCACATTCCCAGCTCTGCAGCTTCGCTTGAAAACGTTCATGTTGATCAATCAGCTTCATAAATCCATCCCCGAAAATCCCACTCTGCTTCCTGACATTCGATGGATCTACTTGATAAAAAATGGGTATTACAATTCGTCCGTACTTGTTCCTACATTCAAGGATCTTTACTAGTTCATCCAAACACCACGATGAAGAGGCGTAGTCTTTTGAGAATATAACTACAAAAGTCATTGACCCTTCAATTGCATCTAAAAGAGATTGTGAAATTTCATCTCCTCTCCGGAGTTGGTCATCAATGAAAGCATCGATCTTTTTCCGACATAAAGCTGCATGAAGATGGTCAGTGAAGTTGTTACGGGTGTCCTCGCCTCGGAAATTAATGAATACATCATATTTAATTCGAGGAATTTGAAGGCTGGCTGATGATGCAGAAGCGAAAGACATTATTTTTCAGTTGATGGGAGAGATTTTGATCAGAAAATTTTTGGATGGGGGAAAGAATTGAATTGTGAGAGTGCGTTTTCATGTATAATTTTTTGAATGGGTTGTTAACTTTCGCTTTCGATTGGAGTTGACTAACAAATTCGCAAAAATGCCCACAGTATTATGAAATTATCAAATTCGATTGATATTAAATATATGAAATTATCAAATGATCCTTTCCTAGAAAGTGACATCAAGGAAAAAAAAAAAAAACAAATCAACAAAAGGTGAGGTTATATCCACAACTTTTAAATTTTACCAAGTGTATGACACGAAAGGAATATTAAATTGAGAACCCGATGGAGACTTAAGAGTTATAGATAAACTAGAAAACAAAGAAAAATCAAGTCTCAGTACTATGAAATCCTTTTTGTTCAGAGAAGTTTCAAAGGATGAAGAAGAAGAAGAAAACATACGAATTTTAGTGTTCAAAGTTGGGTTGCTTTTGAAATTTTGAGAACATGTATAGCAAAATAAAATATTACATTTCAATTTTAAAAAGTATTAAACGTAATTACAAACAAATTATATGTATTCATCAAAATAAACTGACTTTGTATGAATAAAATAATATTAGCATCATAGTTTTAATTTTCATTTATTGTATTGACTTCAAAATTTAAAAAAGTACAGTGTACCGCTACGCTTTGAATCATTACAGTACTTGTTCTATTATTGCATTAGCTACTTCGTTGAACCTTGCAGGAAGTTTCGTTCTTTCTTTGTTTGCTAAATTTTCTAAAGTTCCTCCAGTTATTTTATTGAAGATTTTGATGTGGCCGGCTATTAGCAAATTTTATTCCTTTAATTATTTTGTTTCTTTAAACTGGGTTGTTAACTTTCACTTTCAATTACAATTGAAAGTGAGTAGTTCAATGATATAGAATTTAAAACGTATTTTTTTTTTTTACTTAGGTAGAAATTTTAAATTGGAATTCTCCTCTCTCTCTCTCTCTCTATATATATATATATAAACCTTTCAGTTTCATTTGGAGATACCGAGATGCCCAACAAATTACCAAAATTTGTCAAAATTGATGTGTATAGATTAATAAATAAATATGTACAAATTACCAAAAGGTTATTTCATTAAAAAAATAAAAAGAGAAATCAATGAAATAAAATAAATCAACAAAAGGTGAGATTATTTAACCTAAATCTTTACATCCAATGTTAATTAAAAACATTATTATATAAATGCTTTAGAAAATTACTTTTAAAATAAGGTCTAAAAAAATAAATTTATTACTCCATACACCCATGTAATCCCATTGATAATAAACTTTAATTCTATCAATTTATAATTACTACGATAAATATATATTTAAAATTCAAATGTTTTAATTGAGGTATTTAATTTAATTTTCAAATGACAAATAATTCCTAGATATATAAATAAAATTTCATGCATTATTATTATTTCAGTTGCTATTATCACTTTATGGGGAAACTATAAATTCCCACCTTTTATTTTAAACATTACCCAATTATCCCCTAATATTTTAAATTATCCAAAAAAAACTCCTTACTATTACAAAGATTTTATTTAATGCTAACTATTTATTGTATTTTTACTAATATACCCTTACATTACTATTTTCATAAATTATTAATGTAACATTTTTTTAAAATAATACTAAATTAATTAAAATAATAAAAATCATAACATATTAAATTATCATGAAATGATGAATATTTTGGTTATTTTATTTTTCTTTTTTCTTTTTTTTTTGTATATTATATTTTTACTAATATTAATATATTTTAATGCATTAACATTTAATACTCATTAAAAAGAATAAATATCTTATAGTTTGTTTTTTAAAACATAATTACTTAAAAGTAATGAAAATATAAAATCGTAATATATTTATTTTTTCTTAAAAGGTATTAAATACTAATTTATTTAAAAATTAGTTTTTTCTAATAATGAATTTTGTTAATGACATTAGTATTAAATACTTTTTGAGAAAGAATAAATATATTATTATTTTATTATTTTCACTATTTTTTAATTGTATTTTAAAAAATAAAAAATTATAAGATATTTATTCTTTTTAATGAGCATTAAATATTGATGCATTAAAAAATATTAATATTAGTAAAAATATAATATACAAAAGAAAAGAAACAATAAAAATAAAATAATTAAAATATTCATCATTTCATGACAATTAATATGTTACGATTTTTATTATTTTAATTAATTTAGTATTATTTTAAAAACATTACATTTATAATTTATAAAAAAAATAATAATGTGAAGGTAGATTAGTAAAAATATAATTAATAATTATTATTAAATAAAATCTTTATAATAGTAAAAAGTTTTTTTTAGTAATTTGAAACTTAGGAGTAAGTGAGTAATACTTAAAACATAAGGAGGGTAATTTATAATTTTTTCACTTTATAAGAAGATTGATGGAATTTGAAGTTGATCAGATAATGACAATCTTAAACAAATCCATTGCCTTGGAAGTCAAATAAAAATAATGTCAACAAAGATTGGCAGACGATGAAGAAGAAGAAGCCTCTGACTCAGAGAGATTTTGATCAGAATATTTAGATGAGCAAAGAATTAAATTGTGACTTTGCTTGAAGTGTAAATTGCTTTTAGAGTTTAGCTCTAGCTGCTTTTCCTTGAAACCTAGCAGGACGTTTCAAGATAACTTCCTAGCACTGTGTAACTCTATGCTTTTCTAAAGTTAATTCAATAATTTCATTCAGGATTCTGAGTCGGTAAAAATGAAAAAGAAAAAAAAAAACATCTCTGAAAGATAGAGAGATCATATATTTTTTTATAAAAAAAAAAAACTTTAATATTATATCAAAATATTTTATTGATTTACAATTAGATTATACTATTGAAGCTTTTGCAGGGTATTATTACATTAAAATATACTACTGATTTACAAGAAGATTATATTATCAAAAGTTATACTATCAGAGTTTTTGCAGAATATTACATCAAAATATACTATTGATTGATGAGAGTTACACTAATAAAGTTTTTATGAGATATTACATTAAAATATATTACTAATATATAATCAAACTATATTATCTAGGTTTTTCAACTCTCGCAAGAAACAGAGAATTAACGGGTCTTAGCATCCGCCGGGGTAAAAGTAGGGAAAATGTGCAAAAGTGGAAGGTACATTTGTCCTTTTTGTTAAGTTCATATCTTGCTGTACTCTTCTCAAATAGGTCACGTCAGGTCGTAGTTATTTTTAATTGTCGTTTGATTTTTTATTTTTAAAATTTTCAAAAACTAATTAATTTGTGAACCATTCCCAACTGACCTAATTCTTTTTCTATTATTGCTATGTGAAATTTAAATAGAGTTCGAATTTCAAATCTCGTGATTTTACTCCAAAGATTTTTATCAGTTAAATTATAACTTGCACTAATATAAAAATGATCTTCACTAATGCTAAAATAGTATCAGCAAATGATTTTATTAATACTATAAAATAATGTCAATATTACTTCAATCAAAAATTTACTAACACTAAGTGTCAATGAATTATTAACATTATAATATTAAAAAATCTCTAACACTATAGTATCAATAAATCTCTAATGCTATAGTATTAATGATTCACTAACACCTAACACCATAGTGTTAGTGAAACCTTAATGCAATGGTGTCAATGGTATTAATGATCATTTGATGTTAAGTTAAATTAATTTTCTTAATGATTTAGAATTTGAATTATTAGATCAAAATTTTAAATCTATATTTAAACTTGAATTCCATAAGTAAATATACATTTAAATAAATATAAAATTGTTAGATAGTATAAAACTACATTTTACAATCATATAGTTAAAATATCACAAAGTAATATAAAAACTACAATTATTAAATAGTATGAAACTATATTAAATTTAGTTTTATAAACATTGTTAAACATCTCAAACTAAATCATTAAGAACTAGAATAATCCAAAACATCCTAAAGTTAGAAGATGAGTTAAACAAATAGCCGCCAAATTAGATTTGTACAAATCAATACTGTCAAAATATTTGAGAGCAATCAACTCACAACTTAGCGGCAATTGAGAAAATATTCTACGGTCAACTCTATCAAAATAAATAGAAATACATGAGTAAATTAAAAAGGTTGAACAATTTATTTAACTTAAAAACTTTATGATACTAAAAATACTTTGAGTATAAATGATCAGCCAAGAAGAACTTACCTATTTTTGATATTTTGTGATTAAGTCCACAACATATGTCACCCACCCATCATATATCGAGGTAATGTCATCTTCAATTTAATCATCAATCAACATAAAGTTTCATTGAATATAATGATAAAAATAATTAGCAAAAAGAACAACTATAACAGAGCATAAATAATTAACACAACAACAACAAAACACATTCACATATAGCTTTAAAATATGGCACTTATAGGGCTTAAACATCTTAAAATCATCAATTATCATTTAACTCAAAATTCACAAAGAAGAAAAGCCTTATATGTGCAATAATATCTCAGAAGAAATATTTTTCAGATTAAGCATTATATCGAATAGCTGCTTGACCATATTATATTTTTACAAGGAAAGAAAAAAATAATAGCAGAAAGGAGATTAAACATAAAACCTATCAGGGTGCATAGAAAATTCATAGAATTCCAGAAGCCATTTCCTAATCCTAGAGATATCCTTCCCATGTAGACTTAAATCTATTTATTAATTTAAGGCATTTGAAAGCTACCATGACTTTTTATGGTTGACATTTTTTCACTTATCAGTATTCTTACAGAGTACATATTTTTTCTTACAATTATCCATGGCATGTGGCCCCAAGAGTTTTTGAACCCCCTAATATCTTGGTTAACCCAAAAGTCTTTTACCACTAATAATGGAAGACTTCACTTTCTCATAGTTTATTAATTATTTCACTAAATTTTGTATTTGCAAGCATCTAAATGCTAAGACTTCATTGGGCTGTGATTTACATACAACCAATTTAGTCTTCTAGTCATCCACCATCTATCTTGAGAAACAATCAACCCCAAAAGCTTAAGCTAATAGAAAATGGCCAAATACATGGCCTAATCTAATTAAATGATTTCCAAATGTTGCCTATATATATTTAATGAATGACTGAGAGAAGACGTGAAGGAAATTACTTTTATTTTACAAAGTTAAGAGTTGACTTTGAAAATAAGGCTTGAAAGATAAAAACAACAGAAGCAAAGAGTCGATTCAATAGTTTTGAAAAGTAAAGCTACTAGTCTAGCTTGAGGAAGCTCACCTCGTCTACAACTAGACTTATTCGTAAGCACGCTTCAAGGGAGAGTCTCTTAATCTCATTAATGTAATGAGACAATATAATGTTATATTTTTGCTACGTTGCTTATAAGACAAGTAATTTTTAAATTGTTTAAAATATACACATTTACCCGTAGCATGATGCACACGCACATAACACCCAACACTTTTGAATTGAGTGCCACGGCGAGCTTATGATTGATCTACCATACTTTGATTCCAAGCATGTCGGATACCTTTCATGGTCTAATTATTAGGTGTCACTGGATATGATTCGATGCTTATGGAGTTTGATATACATAGATATAAGATCTGTCAGTTCATATGGGTAAGTTGTATATCCCAATACTCTGAGATTGTATTTTAGGAAGTCTTGTGACCACAAGTATAAAAATTTGAAAAATGAGTTTTTCATAGGATTAAACAATATGATAAATGAGTTTGCGAATATTTTTTTTTATAGAAATACAAATCTAGAGATAAGTTTATGGTTGAGTATATAGAGATTTAACGGTGATGATCTTTATCTCTGCTCTTCCAAGGATATAGGTGACAGGAGGATTATACGAATACGGTTAATCTCAACTTGTATAGTTCAACGCACCATTCTGTAATATCCATAACATGTGTGGGGGTTATCATTCATAGACTTGCAGAATTATTTCGTAAGACAAATGGATGTGAATTAGAAAATCTCAGATTATAAAGTATACTCGTTGAGTACTGGAGTAGCGGGATGGATCATACGGATCAATCCGAGAAGGTTTCAGAAATCAAGATATATTTTAGGACTTATTTAAAAAGTGGAAAACATAGTTTATAAATATTACAAATAAATCCCTATTGCATGGAAAAGCAAAATGTACATATAGCATCTATGCATGGCCATTTGTGAGACAAATGGCAGTATGCATGGAGTTGCATGTGATAAATGCATTAGTTTGCATGTTTAAAGCTTGGCTTCATGATGGACATGTGTCTATAATGGAAGTGTTAAGTTAAATAAAATAAATAAAAGAGTTCATTTGTTGTACAAAATTCAATTGTTGAATCAAACATTTGTGCATTTGAGAGTAAATAGAAACTTTGAGAAAATTACATTTTGGTCCTTAAACATAGTTCCTAAGCATTTAATGCTTCAACTAGTTCAAGTGTTGAACTTGTTTTGATTCCTACACAAAATATACATCATAGGTTACAATTCTAGCTACTCAAATTCCATCAAAAATTATAGTCTAGAATTGTGTAAGAAATGACTTCATTCTGAGCTTAAAGGTTTTAAAATTCAACAATCTTCATCGAATCGTTTATAAGGGGTATGTATACGATTGCTATACTATTTTTTATTCAGTTGTAATATGTATATGTTGACTATTTAGTTTTATTCCACTACAAAATATATGTTGGACATGTATTTTAAAATTTTCAATATGTACATGGCCGCTGCGGCGCTCAGCGTTGGGCGCCGCGGCACCCAGCCACCTGCTACGCGCCTTTCGTATTTTGAGCGTAACTTCTTCGTTTGATGTTCAATTCGCCTCTCGTTTGTTCCTATGCGTCACATTTTTCATTGTACATCTATTTATGATCAAAAACCACAATTAAATAGCCAAATATTTGTGATTTAGAACAAAATACGAAAGTTGGATAGAAATCATACTAGTACTTTTATGCCCTTATCAGTACACAATTATATGCATACACTCTTTAATGCACTAACACCAAGTACTCCTTAACACAATGGTATTTCAGATAGAAAGATTCAGGCTTTATTAGATATGGTATAATTGATGATAAGCTTTATAGATTTTTCTGAATATCTTTAGGGTTGTATTCTATAAACTGCTGCTCACTTATTGAATAGAGTTCAATAAAAGGCTACCACTTTGTATGAGATATGGACTAGAAGGAAACCAAGTCTTAAGTATATTAAGATTTAAGGCTATCCTGCTAATATAAAGATTACTCAATTGGATAAACTTACTCCCAATGAGTACAAATATCCATTCATTGGATATCCCAAGTGCTTTGTGGGATATCAGTTTTATGATCTCGAAGAATGAAATGTGTTCATTATTCATTATGCCACATTCTTACAAAGCTAATTTCTAATGGATTTTGGGATTATAGAAAGATTAAACTTGATGAAGTCAATCAATATATTGGTGAACTGATGATGGAACCTCAGGTTCAATCGAGTGAAATACCTTTAACACATCATTCCCATAAGTAAAAAAGGATCTCGAGGTCATCTGTTAGGTATGGTATAATGCTTGAAAGTGCCTTTGATATTTTCTTAGTTGAAGAATATAATCATTTGGAAAAATGGCAAGATGCTATGAAATTCGATGCTAATTCTATGCATGACAATCAAGTCTGGGACTTTGATAAGTTTCCCAAATGAATTGTTTCTATCAATTATAAATAAGTTTACAAGTGGAAGCATGAACCCAATGGAAAGGTTGAAGCCTTCAAAGCGCGACTTATGGTAAAAGAATATACTTAGAAATCTAGAATAAATTATAAGGAGACATTTTCACTAATATCCATGTTGAAGTTAATCTAAATTTTATTGGCTATTACTATATATTATGATTATGAAATCTGACAGATTGATATAAAATATAGCTTTTCTGAATGAATATCTTGAGGAAGAGATATACATAGAAGAACCTAAAGATTTTGCATCCAGTCTGACTTCTAATCAAGTATGTAGACTAAAGAAGTCTATTTATAGACTTAAACAAGCCTATCGAAGCTGGAATCTTCATTTTGATGATGTAATAAAAAAGTTTAGTATTGTAAAAAATAAAGAGAATGAGTATATGTATAAGAAAGTCAATGAAAGTAGGATTGTTTTTCTAGTACTTTATTTGATGCTATACTTATTATTAAAATTGATATTGGTAGTTGCAGTCAGTCAAGAGTTATTTTAGTAAGAATTTCTCTTTAAAAGATTTAGGAGAGGCTTCCTTTATACTAGGTATAAAGTTTTATATAGACAGAGCCAGGAGATTGATAGACTCTTCAATCCTCACACATAAACAATGTTCTAGACATGTATACCTTTACTAACTGTAAGAGGGTTAATATATCTTTCAGAGATGATATTCATTTTTTTAAGAGAATGTATCCTTAAAAGGAAGAGAAATGGTTAGAATATCTAACATACCTTATGCATAAACTATAGATAGTATAATATATGCCATATTATATACGACACTTAACTTCAGCATGGCTGTAAGTGTAATAAGTCGGTATCAGTCTAATTTAGGAAACAACTATTGCATGGTTGTGAAACATATCTTAAAATACCTTAAATGTATAAAGGATAAGGTTTTTATTTATGGAGAGATTAACTTACAGGTAAGAGGATATACTGACTCAGACTTTTTAGTCTAATTCAGATGATAGAAAGTTTATATCTGGTTATGTGTTTCTTTTCAATGGTCTCGTTGTCAGTTGGAGAAGTGCAAAGAAATGATCCACAACTAATTCTACCATAGAGGCAGAATACATTGTAGCTTCAAAAGCATTAGGGCGCATTAGACGTCTAAGCATTGTTGCAAAATTAGGAGTAATTCAAAGTATAGCAAATCTTATCCCACTACACTATGATAACAATGAGGCAATTACTCAAGCCAATGAGCTTAGGGCGCACTAGAAGTCTAAGCATGTGGAATGGAAGTAGCACATAATTAGAGAGTTTTGGATAAATGAGATGTAATAGTATGTAGAGTAGATTCTAGTTATAATAGAGTAGAGCTATATACTAAGGCCTTAACTCCTAATATATTTTTGAAATATTTAGAGTCAATGGATATTAGATACTATGATTAATGGCACTAGAACAAGTAAGAGTTATTAGATATGGTGTTTACATGCCATTTCATTTTTTGTATGAATATATTGATATTTATACAATACACTTTTTTATAAACCATTAATTTATTATATGGTAATAATCTTGTTCCTTTTCAGATATTATAGATCTAAATCAGTTTAAATCTGATCTAAAGGTATTTAGATCAAGATTAAAAGTTAGTAATTCTAAGAGTTGGAACTTTGTCTAGAATGAGACAAAGACTGGAGAATATTTATTGTAGTGACATAGTTGTAAAGAGTTAAAAATGGTGTTAAAAAATGTCATTATACAATATATTCTTAAACACATCATTCCTGATCAATGTTTATCGACACGGGTCGATTTGTAAAACTTATAGATAAGTGTATTTCTATATCTGGATTATCCAAGGTATTAGTCTTACCAGATCATGAGTTTAATGAAAGCTTGTATAGGCATGCAGGTATTTAGTTAAGACTATGTACTAAACTAACTCAGAGGACCTCCAATAGACATCCTATAAGTCGTTAATGGATGGTTTTCTCAAGTTGAGTAGTATTTATGGTCCTTTGACCTAAGCACCACAATAGACTTGTGAATAAACCACTATACTTTAATTCCACACATGTTAGAGACTTTTCATAGTCTTACCTCTGGGCGTCATTGAGTATGGTCTGATACTTATAAAGTCCGATATATGTGGATATAGGATCTGTTAACTTATATGAGTAGGCTGTATTTTAATAAATAATATTCACAAACTCTTTTGGAATATTGTTTTATCTTACAAAAAAAAATTTTTGCTTAGAGGCATACGACTTTCTAAAATACAAATTTTGGAGATACAAATTCGAAAGATTAATTCATGGTCGAGCAGATAGAGATTTAACAGTGAAAGATCTATATCTTTGCTCTTATCAGATATAGGTGACATAGAACTATATAAATATGGTTAATCTTAACTTGTATATGCAATGTTCACAGACTTATAAAAAGGTTTTGTAAGAAAAATGTGTGTGAATCTAGAAAGTCTTATAATATAAAGTGTACTCATTCAGCACTACGATACCGAATAAGGTCGAAGAGTTCGATCTAAATTTTTTTTGAATAAACATGATTTAGTTTAAGCACCTCTTAAAAAGAATTGTGTCAAATTTTAATTGTTAAAAGTTGGCACATGTCATTAAACCATAAGAATTAATGGCCATTTTATATTATTTCATGAAGTTTATAGTCAAGCTTTGTTTAATATTTGATATGTATAAGACCTTTGTCTTGAAAAGCAAATTAAGAAATGGACACTTATCATAAAAATAGTTAAGTTTACTTAAGCTATTGAGAAATGTTGGACACTTGTCATGGTTTTATTTAACTCACGGACAGTTTTTCATTTCAAAGTAAAACGATATGTAATTTTTTGCTAAAAGAGGATTTGACCATTTTTTTCTTTAGGAGAAAGAAATGGCTTCAGCTTTCTAAAGAGAAAAATCGAAAGAGTGAGAGAAAGGTTAAAGAGTTTAAGCTAAATCAAAATAAATCCAACAAATCACAAAGCTACCATTCTAAAGTTTTGAGCCCAACATAGTCAGGACCTAACATTGTTTGCAGAGCACTTTAAAGTGAGACTCTATGTTCTAGTTGTCCAACTACATCAATGACTCTTCAAAAGTATATTTTATTTTATTCTAATATAATTATCTTTAAAGAAATGTGATTTTGAAATTATTTTATATTTCAATTGCATGCTGTGTATGACACATAATTGCATTTCATTAACCATACACACACTATCACATACCTTTATAATCTCCTCGAAGAGCTTGTACTTATTCAAGCACTACCTAGAAAAATAAATAAAAACAAGAGGTGTGAGTTTCATCAAGACCATGACTACACTACAAATGAATCTTTATAATTTGATACATGATTGTCGAGAAATGTACAAGTTCCAACTTATGATAGAGATATACCTCATTGGTATTTATGATCAATAAGATCTTTTCTTAATGAATTTTAATTTATTACAATTGCCATAATGATATAGATACTTGGTAAATTGAGATATATTTGCTTGACTTTGTGAGAGGCTTGTGAATACATTAGTGTCTTGATCAATCATAAGAATTAAGGGATTTATATATTAAAGGATTAAATTTTTAAAAAGCATATTAAGGGATAGTAAAAAAATCATAGGTTTTCTCTATATTGTTATTTTCGTAAAATATTTAAGTTGTTTTATTCTAAATTAGTTATCGAATTATTTTGCAATCTAAGAATTTGATTTTCTAGATAATTACTAGAAAGATATAATTTTAGTACTTGGTTAGAATAAAAATTATTCATGTGGGTTCGATATCCAACTTTAAAGTCTCTTTATTACTTGTTACAGTAGCGTATACTTGCACTTAATTTTGTGCTTAGAAACAACACAACAAGTCGAAAACTAAAAAGGCCACAAATTTGTATATACTACCAGATAAAGAGAGATTTCAACTATTGATTCAAAAATTGAACATTGAAAATACAGTCAAAAGCACATCTCCTCAGTAAGACTGTGTGATCAACAATTAATTCCCAAGATGATGATATATTACTAAAAATAAGAAATAACTGCTCAATAAAACTATTAGGTAGTGGCAAATTTCTTGAGAGATTATAAATATTTAATGCAATAAAAGGCATTGACTGAAACCAAAAGTCTAATCATAGCCACAAATTGCACATCCATTGAACGTGGGCTCAAAGGAATATCCACTCAAAAAAGAAAACCTACATGGTAGAAGAATAACTATGAAAGAACCCAAAAAATTGAGGATACCAGTCGAACACAACCAAAAGGCACTCCAACAAGCACTTCAATTCATAAATACTACAAATTTTCAGTGTTAACAAGGTAACACTAAAAATTACGGGACCTTTGTTCTCCCTAGATTTTGGTATACAAGGCCCAAAATCTTTGTCCCAAAAGGCACAAAGATCTTAGCCCACAAAAGCCTAAAGAAGAACCTCGATCTATAAGACCAAAAAAAAGTATTAGCATACAAAATATCCTCGAATCAAAGGTATCTTCTCTGAACTAGTTAGAACAATAGTAAAAGCTAAACTACCTTATTCGATCAAACGGTTAAAGGATAAAAGACGAACCTACACCCTCAGAGCTGGTTAGAAAAATAGTCGAAACTTGACTACCCTATTCGGTCAGATTCTCAAATGAGAACTATACCCTCTTTGAGCTGGTTAGAGCATTGGTCGAAGCCCTGCTTGGTTAGATTTACTATTTACAGGGACAGTCAGAATAATAGTCGAATACTAACTACTCTATTTGACAAGGCCCTAAACGAAAAAAAATAACTTCTACTTATAACAAGTAGAGGAAGGTCTAAGTATGACCACCTCAAACAATCAAAACTTCTTAAAAGGACTTAATTTACAAGAAGAGTAAAGAGTTGTGAATAAAGTCAAATTTATCAAAGAAAAATATCTAAAATAAAGGAATATTCTTAAAAATATGATATAAATCCTACTAAAGTAAGATCAAGTGTAATTTCAAGAAAACTCTAATAGTAGAATCTTAAAAAGAAATGTCCACAAGACGTCTGCGACAAAAATGATTCTAAAAGTTACGATTAAAACTTATATTCTCGTCCTATAAATAGAGGAGGAAATTAGTATTGGAGATCATCAGTGTTATCACATAATCAAAGTTACAATTAAAGCTATCATCATAAAGAGCTCATAGCGAAAGAGCCATCTAATTCCCTTTTATTATATTTTCTTGTTTTACTTCCTTTCAAGTCTTTACTAATTTAAGCATTGAAGTACTTACGTCAAATTTTTTTTTTGACATAACCTCACATCTTCTTTAATTGTAAGATTTTTGTCGAACAAAATATTGAAAAGGAAAGACTTTACTAATTTAAGTATTGGAGTACTTACATCAAATTGTTTTTTGACATAACCTCACATCTTCTTTAATTGTAAGATTTTTGTCGAACAAAATATTGAAGAGGAAAGAATTGTTCAATCGATTCAATTTTTTTATCACATTATTACCATCCAAGTTAAGCTTGTCTAAAAAACAAAATTAACTCATTAACTCTCAAGTTAATAAATTTAGAGGTAAAAAAAATCTTATATAATTTGATTTGAATTTGAGAATTTGTAATTGAAATCAAAATGTTAGTACATGTAAAAAATTGAGGGAGTTGCAAGATAACTCAAAATCTTGATTTACGGCTACAAAATGATAATGCCGAAGCTGTGTTGGACGGAGATATGATGTAGGATTAATTGCTTTACATCAATAAAATTGTTTTTCTTAATTTTTTATAGTTTTAAAAAGATGATGAGACAAAAATATTTTTTTGAAATTTTTTTTTTATTCAGCACTATAAGTACAACTTTACCCCCTCCAAATTTTTGTCACCGAGGGTTTAAAGGTCTTTTCATTGAAGTCTGTTGTATAAACTTAACAATAGGGGATGTAAATGTGTATTAAATGAAAATTATCATTTGTTAGAAATTCTGTAAAACCTCAGTGGGGGTAAGTGATAGTTCCTCTATCCGAAAGCTTTTACTTGGTAGTGATGAACCGATATGTGATTACGTCCAAGTGCAATGAGCACGTCTTAAATGGAGGAAATGCGGCGTTGCTTTTTGTTTCTTCTTTATGTCAGAAAATATTAGATATTAATGTGTGATAATGAATATAAAAAAAAGGAAAATGATATAAATAATCTTTTTATTTTAAATTAATATATTTGTATAATCACAAAATTAACATATAAATTTTAATAGTTACAAAGTTTGAATTTTTACTATTTTATTTTTTTCTGATATATTTTTTTTCATAACTCATTTAAATAATACTTTAAAATTTTAAGTTTAAAAATAAGTAAATTAAATATTTGGATACTGATATTTTAAAATTTTAAAGTTAAAAAAAAATTCAAAAGTAAAAATTTAAAAAATGAATGAAAAGAATAAAATTAAAATTAAAAAAAAATTAAAATTTTTCACGCATGGTGCAAGGAGGGGTCGGTTGTATAGTGCGATGCGAGACATGGCACAAAATCTCATCTCACACTTTGCAAGAGTGCGAGTAATTCTATATTTCTTTTTCTTCTTCACTCTATTTTTTTTTTATACACCATATTTTATCATTGATGCATTTTATTATTTTTTTATAAATTAAACACACAATATTTAAAATACATTATAAAAAAAAATTAATTATGTTATTAATAAAAATAATTTCGTTAATTTATTATTTTTTTAACTAATAAAGATTAGTTAAAAAAATTTTACTGACTACGACTTTTTGACGATTCTCACCGGTTACCAACAATCAATTGCGTCACTGCTGGCTTCACAAATCACTTTAAAGCACCTATATAAACTGGACAGGAATGACAAAACCATATAGCCAAAAAAAAAAAAAAGCTTTAAACTTTAAAGAACCCTCGAGATAGTGAGATACTGCCATGGCCACAGCGTAAGTGTTTCCATTCTACAATTGCTAGGTTTCTTTTTAATCTCGTAATTAAGGTCATCATCATAATTTTAACGATCATCATGTTTTCCGTGATTGTGTTAGTGTGCAAGAGAACCTTCCTTCACCTTTGGATTCAAAGGCCGAGCAACCACCTGTCTTTGATGGAACTACCAGGTTTCTTTTTCTTTTCCATAGTTTGGCTGAGTAATGCGAATCTGCTGATTTGGTTTGTATGTCTTGTTGATTTCTTTCTTGAAGGTTGTATACTAGTTACTCCTGCCCATATGCTCAGCGTGTTTGGATCACCAGAAACTATAAGGTTTTATTTTTATTTTTAATCATATGGTCCTGTCTCTACTACCTAGGTTTTTTTTTTTTTAATACAGATTTTGTTTTATTGATTTGTCTTGGTACTCTTTATCGAATTTGATGTGCTGCAGGGATTACAAGATAAGATTCAGTTGGTTCCCCTAAACCTTCAAGATAGGCCTGCTTGGTACAAGGAGAAAGTTTATCCTGTTAACAAGGTCATTCATTTGATTGTTATTATTATTATTTTTATATATTAGACTGACTTTATTGAGTATTATTATGAACTTGGTACTTCTGCTTCATTTATTTTGGCTCACGATCTAGGTAAAAAGAACATGGCTTCTCTTTTTTAGTGTCTGAGTTGAATTCTTAGAACTAGAGTGTCACATTGTTCCATTAATGGCAGTGATTTCATTCTTACTTTTCATTTTCACTGTAGTTTGTACCTCATGATAAATAGCTAGTGTTAGTTGTCCACCTCTTTTGAATTGTACTTGAGAGGTTATTGTATGTTTTTATTTAGAATAACAATGGATGGTATGTTAATTAAGAAGTAAACTCTCAAAACCATTTTCAACGATAAGAGTAATGTAATAATGTGGTACAAATTAAGTTAAATGCTCTTATGATTGAGGGGGAAATTTAAAAACATTTTGGGTGGGGTTTCCGAGAAATGATTTGAAGACATGATGGAACATAAATACTTTTAAGTAATTTCTTTTTGTTGCTGCGAGGTAGTCATGATGACGACTAAGATACTACTGTAATGCTTATCCTTAATGGAAATTATGTACATTCAGTAAAGTTGATGAAATGCCAAATCCACATTGTTGAAGTTCTTTAGTCTTGAAACTTTGGCATAAGTTATCAGTTGGAGTTTTGTATTAAATACTGTGTAGAGAGTCTTAGCAAGTAATCATGTCTCTTGTCTGGTGCGTAGGTTCATGGGGTAATACATTAGCATAAGAGGTAGAGTATGTACTTAAAATGTTTCTACTGTTTGTGAATGAATTCCTGAATCAAATGGTTAAATGAACAGGTCAAGTCCTAATTCAAAATATTTCTCAGACTTTGCATTCAGCCTTCTTACTTCTCATAGATTGTCCAAGGAAATAAGGGAAGAGTTTACTTGGTTATTATGTTTTCTGCATTCATGCAAGATTAGCTACAAAAGTATTTTATCTCCTAGATTTCTTCCCTTCAGGTACCAGCTTTGGAACACAATGGAAAAATCATTGGCGAGAGTCTTGATTTGATTAAATATGTTGACAGCAACTTTGAAGGGCCCTCACTTTTTCCCAATGTAAGATGTCCAAAAATTCATTCTTTCGCATAATAGAAGCTTCTGCCTTTTATGCTTGACTTAGACTGAAGTAATGTTGTGGAAATATTTTAGGATACTGAGAAAAGAAAGTTTGGTGAAGAATTGTTATCCCATGTTGATACATTCACTGGAAATGTGTATTCTTCATTCAAAGGAGACCCAGCAAAAGAAGCTGGTAAGGCTTGAAAATTTTCTGTAGTTCTATGGATTATATTTTGGGTTGAAGCTGAACTTACAAAAATATGAAACTTGCAACAGGTGCTGCTTTTGACTACTTAGAAAATGCTCTTCAGAAATTTGATGATGGCCCTTTCTTCCTTGGCCACTTTAGTTTGGTATGATTTCTCAAACATGTTAAACTTTTAATTTTAATTATTCTTCGAATGCCTCTGTTGTTTTCTGAACTAGGTACATAAAGCTGGATTTATTCTCTAGCTTTTCCAACAGATCTAAACTGAAGTCAAGATTGATCTGTTATTGAATGAGTTCATAAAGATCCAAACACAAGTAACTCTGTCAGATAGGCTATAATACCATGTCTATCATCATTAGTTCCAAAAGTTTTAAGCTAATTGGTAAGAGCCCAAAAATAGGAATTGCTTTGACATAAAGCATAGTATCACAAGAGTACAAGTGTTGTTTAATGTATTAGCTTCAATTACAAGTTGAGGTAAAACTCAAGAAAATGTGCTCTAAAATAGTAACAACATACCATCCAGCCAACACAATCCAGGCTTTTAATAGAGAATGGGCCACAAGGTCATATTAGCAGAAGCCAAAAGCTACATAGTAAAATCTAAATGCTCATTCATTCTTCAATTAAAGAGAGATTGTTATAAATTCACTAGCAATCATTAAGCTTATGCATGATTTTAATACTTCTTCAATTTATCAATGGTTTTATGTGATCTTCAGGTGGACATAGCTTATGTTACTTTTATTGAGAGATTCCAGATCTTCTTATCAGAAGTGTTCAAGTATGACATCACATCAGGCAGGCCTAAACTGGCAGCATGGATCGAGGTTCGCTGAAAATCCCCTTTGTTCCTTCACCAATTATGAATTAGTCTGTGTCTTAGATATGGGTTTAAAAAAAGGCAGTAGTTTATGATGTATCTAAGTTTCCGGGTCTTGAATGATGACATATATTGCTAAATTCCCTGTGCAGGAGGTGAACAAGATCGATGCATATAAGCAGACAAAAAAAGCAGATCCAAAAGAGCTTGTTGAATTTTACAAGAAGCGCTTCCTGGTAGTGTAGCAAGAGCATGCCTTAATCTGAATAATCTGATATTTGTTGGATTATCACCCTTTGTAGCTGTGTAAATGGGAAATTTGATAACCTCAAATAATTTTTCTTTATTGCAGGTGCAGCAGTAAACTTGCCACCAGTTTTCATTGTTGCAGGCCAGCAGCAAACTTTCAAATAGTTGTCTTAGTAGTAATATGCTGAATAAGTTGATGCCTGTGGGGAGTTCTTACAATAAAGCCATGTGCTATTTTACCATGTTAGATGTACACATTTGAGCTTGTTGATCTCTTTTGACTGTTTGTTCACAGTGCACTTTGTGTTTGTATAATTAAAATGATGCTTTGTGTTTGCATAAATTAAATGAAGTGGCTAAAAACCCTCTTACTATGTTCCTATCTTGTTCCTTATGGTTCTAGATCATTGAGATGTCTCAGTATTTGCTCCAAGGGCTTACTATTGTGGTTTCCGAAGGTCTTTCATTATATGTTTGCAGGGTTTACTCTAATCTCATCATAAATTTGACCAGTCAATAACAATAATCAAATATGTGAAAACATGAATAATAATGTAACAATCATTCCTTCAATAGCTATAACCAAATATGTGAAAACTCGGATGATTATATTAAGTAACAACAGTGCCACTATAATTTTTTGAGAAGTATTCAAAATTTTCATTTTAAACTAGAGGTGATAAGTGAACTGTACCGGTCAATGGGTTGTTGTGTTATACCAACTCAAGAACAAATATTTATACTATGTTGGTTTAAGTATGACAATTAATAATTAGACTCGGGCATGGTTTATAGTATGGTCGTGTTGTGGGCTATGTTGTGTTTGGCACGCAGGTCTAACAACAGACCCATGGGTCTAAAAAATAATAAATATTTTTTTAAAAAAAATATTATAAAAATTGATTAAAAAGAAAAAGAAAAAACGCGGGTCTTATGTTTATCTTTTTATATTATTATTACAAAATTTAAAATTTTAATTTTATACTGTAACTATTGATATTTTAAAATTTAAAGTTTTATATCATTTTGTCGTTAATGTCGCAGGATTATATGTTCTCATCTTTGTTGGTGCTATAGTGTGCAAATATTTTTAAATTAAACTTTTTGAACCGTTGATCAACGGTTTAAAAAGGCGTTAGATCTAATCGTGTTTGATATTTTTTATTGTATAAAAATAATGGTATTTTGCACACTTTTTCATTTATATAACTCAATTTTGTTTGAAAATTTAAATTCCTCTCAACTCTCTCAAATTATTTCTTAGTTTTTTAATTTTTTATAATCAAATTTCACAATTATTTATTATTCGTATAATGTCAAATTTCAATAGCCTAATATTAGGAGTAATGATATTGATGAAAATTTATCAATGTCATTACAAATTTTTAGTAGTCAATCTATTTTCACAATTAAAAATATTACAAGTACTAAAAAAAATCAAAAAGGTTGGAACATTAGAGGTTTAGAATTATTTCACGTTGAAAACTCATACTTTTGCTCTTGGAAAAATTGAAGAAAAAACTACCTGTAAGTTTTGTGCTAAAACTTTAGATGGTTAAACTTTAAGTGGCACCAGGCATTTGCATTGACATACCAAGGTATCTATGCAAGTACATAGTCCAAAAGATTCCACTCAAATTGAAATTGCCAAAATTTTTTTTGGAGAAATTTGGATTCAAATATAATTAACAGCGCATATGTGCAAGATTGACTAGATGCATTGCTGCTAGTAAACAACTTCTTTCATTCACCCAAGATAAAAAGTTTGAGAAATTTATTAAAAGGTATGCTCAACCTAATTTCTCTTATATTCCTATAAATACAATTAAAAAATGATATTTTCACTACATATCTTTAAAATAAACAAAATCCAACTAATAAAATCTCTCACTTTAAAGTGGTATTTTCTATTACTTTTGATTTGTTGGACGAGTACCAATGATTTGAGCTATATTTGTGTTACTTTACATTATATTGATAATGATTAGTTATTGCAAAAAAGAATTATTGATTTTCGTAAATTAGAACATCCACATACAGCTAATATTATTTTTTAATTATTTAATGAATACTTTTAGAGAATTTTAAATTGTTGAAAAACTTATCAGTATTACTTTTGATAATGCAAGTGCAAATACTGCTGCTATAGAATTATTTTCGCGTCATTTAACACTTGTGTGTGGTTCAAATTTTTTTCATTTGAGATATTTTTGTCATATTCTTAATTTAATTATTCAAGATGGTTTAAATATAATTAATTCTCATATTGAAAAAATTAGAGAAGCAACAAAATTTATTACTTCATCATTTTCTAGACGAAAAGAATTTTAAACTGTATTGAAGAATTATGGAATTAATAGTAAAAGATTCAAACTTGATGTAAAAACTCATTGGAATGCTATATATATGATGATAAAATCTTGTGTTAATTTTAATGATTATATTATATGTTATTATAATAATAAAATAAAAGACATTATACTAACCAATAATGATTGGAAAATTGCATTTTACTTTATGCATTTTTTGGAAGTATTTAATAATACTACGTTAACATGTTTATGTGTATATCAACCTTCATCTTTTATTACTTTGACTCATATATATAATATTAATGATGTTTTTATTAAATACAGAGATAATTATATGTTTTCTTATATATGTATTGTTATGGAGATTAAATTCCAAAAATATTGGAAGGAAATTTCTATGTTATTTATTTGTGCAGCCATAATAGATCATAGAATCAATTGATTTGGTGTAAAAAATTTAATTTATTGGATCTCAAAAAATTTAAAATCTAGACTTTTATAATTTTGACTAAATTTATGATTTTATCACATAATTATTTATTATTTATGAACTTAAATTTGGAGCATCTTTATCTATAGAAGAAACAAATGAAGGGTCTGTTTATGATCAGGCTATTTGGAGTATTTTATTAAAAGATAAGAAAAATGTTAGTTCTAGTTTTACTAATTCAACTGCATTTGAATTTTAAAAATATATAGATACTGATTACTCTTAAATGTTGAGTACATACCAATAAAGAGAATTTGATATTTTATCATGGTGGAAATCAAATAAAAGGGTTTCCATGTGTTATCTATCACGGCTAAAGATATACTAACTCCTTCAGTGTCCACTGTAGCATTAGAATCTGCTTTTAATGTAAAGGGCAAGATACTAGATGAGAAGCAATCGAGAATAATATCAGAAACTTTGGAAGCTTTAATGTGTGCAAAAGATTTGGAAGATACAATGGCCAAAAATAAAATTGGCAAGAAAACATGTTCAAAGAAATTGAGAACTTTAAAATTTAAAATATAAATTTGTAATTTATTAAGAAGTGGTTGAATTTATAAATGATAAATGGTTCAATATTTGTTAATCTAATTGGGATGTATTATAACTATAGTAATGTAAATTCAACCCTATATTTTATATTTGTATCTAATTTTCAGATTTGGAATAAAGTAAATAAATACAAAGTCATTGACTCATTTGCTAAATTTTTATTTTAAATTTATTTTATGCCCCGAATTGTTTAAAATTATAATTGTAAATTTAATTATACATATATTAATGGTAATTTTAATTATAACTATTATTATAATGTAATTTCAATTATAAAAAAAAAACACAATTTCAATATAGTTACAATTAAAATTGAAGGTGGATTTAGAATTGTAATATTTAACGTAATTTAAATTAAAATTGGATTTAAAATTATAACATTTAATATAATTAGAATTGAAATTAGAGTTTGAAGTATAACATTTAACATAATTAAAATTGAAACTAGATTTAAAATTATAACATTTAATGTAATTGAAATTAGAATTGGAAGTGAAATTATAACTTTCAACGTAATTGAAATTGGAATTGAAATTATAACATTTAACATTATTAAAATTAAAATTGTATTTTGAATTATAACATTTAACGTAATTTCAATTGAAATTGAAATTTGAATTATAATATTTAACTTAATGTAATTAGAATTGAAATTAAAATTAAAACTATAACATTCAACATAATTGGAATTCAAATTAGATTTAGAATTAATATTTAATGTAATTAAAATTAAAATTATAATATTTAACATAATTGAAATTAGATTTGAAATTATAACATTTAACGTAATTGAAATTAAAACTACATTTGGAATTATAATATTTAACTTGAGGGTGTTTGAATTTTTGAGTATAGATTAGAATAATGTAAATAAATACAATTGATTCATTTGCTAAATTTTTATTTCAATTTTAGTTTTTGCCCATAATAAAATTATATTTCAACGTATACTAACAATTTGTTTAAAATTACAAATTTTAATTTTAATTTTAATAATATGTACATTAATGATAATTCTAATTATAATTATAATTATAATGTAATTTCAATTATGATAAAAGCACAAATTTAATATAGTTACAAAATAATAGCAATTAAAATATTTTTAAAAAGTAATTTTTGATTTAATTGTATATTCATTTATAACATAAATATTAAATTAGATAAACATAAACATAAACATATGTTGGCCTAGTAGTAAGTTGTCTACATTGAATGAAATTTTTGGCCATAAGGTATTGAGTTCAAACAAAATTTTGTGGTGAATAGTGATATAAGAATAGTATCACTATTCACGGGGCTTACGTGTTGGGCTCATGCCATCATGGGTTAGTGCTAGGCTCGGTTCACAAGTTAAAAAATACAGCCTAAGCACGGCACAGCACAACACGACATGACATGTAGGACGACCCAGGCACGACATGGTACTGTAGCGTGCTTGGGCTGCCCAGGCACGTTACAATACTGTGTCAAGTCGTACCATGCTTGGGCCTCCCAGCCTAATTACGACCTCTATTTTAAACAATGGACCATTTACAAATATACACTAAAATGGCCTATATGATTTTCTTCTAGAATTTTGAACTTATATAGTTTGCTTGATCATTCTTTTAAAGAAAGTAATATCGATGTTCCTGAGGAAATGGAAAACCATCGGGTTAATAATTCTATAAAAGCTATTTCTAGTAAGAGGAAATGGAAAACCATCCGATTATCTAGTCTTCTCCTCTATCGAAACCTATTATCATTCTGATGTCTTTGAAATTTTCATTTCGGGTGTGATAAGGTTTCCAGTCCAAGTCAGCTTTTACATTCCTTGAACTCTTTAAATGAGCTTCAAACATCTATTAGAGCCTCAATCCTTTAAGAGTTCTGTTGTGTCTTAAAAATTCTAAAATTTGCGTGATATCTACTTTTGCCGAACACATTCCTATTTCTCAGGTTTTTAAAATTTAGTTCTATTTTGTAGATGAAGAATACATTACTATTATTTAAATTCTTCTCGTCAGCAACTTCTAATTCTACTTTTTGACCTTGTAATTTAGAAAATTTTGGGCTTACAAGTTGAATTTATTTTCTTGAGAACAATTTGACTTCTTAAAGAACAAGGTTTTTCAAATTTAGTTCGTAGATACGACGTCTAGGTTGTAATTTGTTCAAAAGACAGAGTATGTATTTAAAAATTGATCCCATCCCCTTTAATCTAAAGTGGGAGTTGAAGCAAAGAAAGTGTAATTTGTTATTTTAGCCTTATTTTTCTAAGCTTAGGTTGTAAAGATCTATTAGAATTAGGACATGCTTTTACTTTCCCGTTTAAGACTCACCCCAAGATTGTAGAGTAGGATTTGTGCCAGGAATCTTGGAATTCTAAGATCCGCAGGGATAAGATCACTCTAAGTCCTCGGTTGGCATGTATTTCCCATTCTTTATTTTTGAAGCCTTTTAGTGGTCAGGTTTTTAGAGGGCTTAGGTAGTCAGTGCAGCTTTAAATAAGTAGCCGAAGGTGTCAATTGATGTCGAATACTTTAGAGGGCTTGTAGGATTGAGGACTTTAAACCAAGGATATTCTCTTATAGGCTAAAATCTCGGGTGCTCGTGTTATGAGTCTTCTTTGTAGGCTTTAGTGGGCCTTCGTGTTGGTTATAGTGAGCTTTTTTGTGGGTTATGGTGAGCCTTTTTATAGGCTATAGTAAGCCTTTTTACGGGCTGTAGTGAGCCATCTTAGAGATTAGGATTTAGTTAAAATCTAAAGAGAGAATAAAGATCCCTCAATTTTCAATATCGACTTGTCGATGTTAGAAACATTATTGTAGTTCTCAGTCTGGTGACCTTATAAAGTCCTTAGCCAAATGTTGGGTCCTTGGTAGGAGCAAAGTGTTCATCAATTGCAAACTCCCTATTAAAGGGTTCTAGAATCACATGAGGTGGTCGTCTTGCCACAATGGCAATTTTAAAGGTGAGGACTGGTGTTTAAAATTAGTGTCAAAAGTGTATTTAATGCTTAGTGACCTTTTAATAAATGTGCATTGATAGACGGTTAAGTGTTATTGTACTTTTTAATTTTTTGTCGATATGGCTATATTTTAAACCATTGACAGTAATCAGATAGTGGAGGGGTGCCCTTGAAAAGACATGTCAAATGAGGAGACTCTTCACTCATAAAAACATCTCATTCCTTAAATCTTCAATTTATGATTGAGATTACTCTAAAGACTTTATATATATATATATATGCATGAACCCCTTTTTTTCTTCACTTTTGCTGAATTTTCCATTTTTAGAGAGGAAAGCTGTAGTAATTTGAAGAGGGAGAAGCTCTGCGCTTTTTGAGGCCATCTTTCTTCATCTTGAACAATCTTTGCATAAATGTTATTTATTGTAATTTTCTATTTTTAGTACTTTTTCTTTATTGTTTTGAGTATTTTATATATATTTTATGCATTTTCTAGGCACTTGTTCTTTTAAAGTTTAAGTGCTTGACTTAAAGACATTGAGTACACATCTTATATGTAATATTCAATCTTCATTAATAGTATTGGCCCTTAGATTTTGGTATAGAGTAATGAAGACACCATGGAGTTACTCGATTTTAACCCAATTAGGAATTTTTTTATGATGCGCGTGAAAGATATTAGACCTAATTTGGTAATTTTACACTTGGTCGCAGTGTCGAACAACCCTAGAATATTTTTGAAAGTTTTCTCTATTGGCTTGGAAAATGAAATTTTAATTTACTACATGAATTTTTATTTAAGGGTCATGTATGGAACAAGTCTTTGTTGAGAAACACAATCTATATATTAGAGAATTGACCAATTAGAAATAATTTCATGAATTGCCAAGATGAAAATTCTAATTAGTTTATTGTACTATTCTAACTAAATAGTTCCAAATGAACCAATTACATACTTAGTTTTCAACCAATGTCAAATTAGAAATTTAGAGTAAGTTAAGGGACAAATTGGTCAATTGAGGGAGCATTATATATATAGTAGAAGTGTGTAAAAATTTCAAGAGAGTAAAAGCAAACTTCTTAGAGCAAAAGAGAGCAAAATTCGCGCAAGAAGAGTGGTGTTGCTATAGTGACATTTTAAGTTTTTTTTTCATGATTTTTCATGTTTAATCAAGCTATAAGAAGGTTAAGTATAATTTCCTACGCTTAATTGAAGCCTCCATTAGCGGAAAAAAAAAGAGGTAAGACAAGCATTGTTTTGTGAGATTGATATGTGAACTTTCAAGATTGTTTCAATTGATGTTCTTGTGTGTATTCTTAGTTTAGATTGAGCTTGAAGGAGTCATCAAATTGAAGAAATTGACAAGGTAAGAATTAGAGTTTTGGGTGATTTGGATTTAGAGACTTCAATTGGTTATAATTATGGCATTAGAATAAAATTAGCTTGATTTTGATACAATTGGAACAAGAAATTGAGAAAAGAAATGTGTTGGAATATAGGGTGAAATTCTGCCACTGTAGGGAAGTTAGGGATTAAGTTGTGTTTTGGTTGAATTGTGATGTATAAAGGGTGCTTTATGTAAATTAAATGTATATGGTTGATGAAAAAAAATCAAAAATGAAGAAAATAAGATATAATTGTCTATTTTAGAAAGGTAAATGGCAATTATGTCCAACTGAAGTTATAGAGTGTTAAAAAATTTTGAGGGCGTCGGATGGTGAATTAAATAAGATTGAATGGCTCTGTAAATGAAAATCGAAAAGTAGTATTCATCCGAGCTTTGTATGCCGATTAGGGCATTTAGTAGTTAAATGAGATTCTAGTGTTTGAATTAGTTCTAATGTCATTTATGGCGCGTAGGTCAAGAAAATCGAGACCGATAACGGGAGCAGAAATTCGGAGCTAAATTGAGCTCGGAGCGGTAGTGAGTGAAAATCTGTTATTTCTTTTATCTTTCGTTTATTATATTTCCGCATAATAAAAATGTATATTTTATGTGCTTTTAACGCATAAACATGAGTTAGGATCTTGATATATGTCCATATATATGCTTTTACATGTGCGGTTTAAGAAGCAGCTTTAAAATTACTGCATCTGTTTCAAAAGCCATTAGTACCCTCAGATTATAGTAGTGGTGATTGTATTAGACTCGATCGGTATATCTTGTACACATGGACAGGTTATGAGAGGTGTGTCACTAACTCTGGAAAGTCGGGATGTCAAGTCATGTGAGTCACTCTATATGTACGAGGTATTGTCTAACTATATGTATGCGATGTAGGATTTCGCTGCATAGCCAGTGAGATATCTTGAGATGTCACTGTGGGTACTGCTAGTTGAAGCGCCCCATGACCTACTCACGTGCGTGGTGCTAGTTGAGTTGCTGTGTAAGTATAGAGCTTTAGGGTTATCATTGGTACAGTTTAGAAAGAAAATGGCCGAGCGAGGGCTTTAATAGTTTTCGATCTACCGATTGCATATTATGCGTTTATATGCACATGCTAGTTATTATGTTGTACAGATTTTGGATATTATTTTTCGAAAATGTAAATAAAACTCGCTCGACAAGATTTATTTGGTATATGATGTTAGAAACTGTTTTACAGCTTTATACCAGTTTTAGAAGCATAATTTATGCATGTCTTTTAGAATTTAATATCTATGTAGAATGTTATTTTATTTAAAATCTTAAATGCACTCACTGAGTTCCTTTAGCTCACTCGTTTTGTGTTTTATATTTTCTAAACCCCTTTCCCAGGTGCAGGTCTCGATACGCCAGCTGCTGGTTCTCCTATTGCTGATTAATGGGCCAAATCTGAAGATCATTTTGTACATGTATGTGTGCTAAATAGCACTCTTTTTACTTTCAGCATAGTAATTTTAGATTTGTGCATTGTATATATGTTTTGGATAACCAAGAAGAGATTTAGATATTTTGATGATCATTTCACTTTTTATCAGTATTCCAGTTTATGATCATAATGAAATTATTGAGTTGAATTGGAATTATTTTGGAAAGGACCGGAGGTCTTATTTGGCGGTATTGAGAGGCGGTTTGGAAATAGAAGTGTAATTCTTTGCAGGTTTTGTACTGTATTTTCAAAAAAATAGGAGAAACTCTGCCCCCTTTTTTTAAAGAATTAATATGTCATCTTCATGTATATTCTAAAATTTTCTCAGTAATAGTAAGAACTAAAAAGGGGTTCGTCTCGCAAAATTTCTCAACTTACCCAGTTATATTTTGAGGAACTTCTGTCGGGGTGCCCGGCAGGGTTGCTGGGATCTACTGTAGAGGGTCTTAGGCTGGGTCCTGTCATTATATGTCTTGAATACTCGGTGCAATAGATCGTTAATAGGCTATCCATCTTGTTGTCAATAGAATCATATCTTAAGCTGATGACTCCCAAAACATATATGGTATCAGTCTAGTGACTTTGATGGTGACTCGAGTGTTGGAGTTACGCAGCCAAATAAAGCCAAAAGTGGGGTGCTTAGGAGGATTGAGGTCTTTGATTAATATGTAGGGAGTCTGTCTAAAGAATGGATATTAAGGTAGAATTGCTTAAGAGCTCTGCTGACTTTGAGCGGACACCTAGTAATTTGGAAGCACTGATTAATGCTTCTCGAGGCCAAGTGCTAGTTTATGGTAAGCCAAATAGATCAAAGAAAAAGAAAGAATTTGTCCCCTAGACTAATGAGGGGTTCTATTTTGAGTTGAACTGCCTGCCCTACCATTCAACGAGTGTGAATCATAGGACTTATAGTTATTAAGGATGAGATACCTAATAATGAGAACTGTTACATTGAGAATGCCTTGTAAAGAGGAAAATACTAGCACACAATTGACTGGAGAGGTGACACTTAACCTTGTTTATTTCAAATTGAGGTAAAGACTACTTCTTCGGTTAGAACTAGGCAAAATTCTCATTCCCGAACCAACCCATCTTAAAATTTTTGGGTTAGTTGAAAAATGGGAATGATAGATCATGATATATTCCTAAATGAGTTGGGTCGAGTTAGAGTCGAAAAATTTCCAAACCAAATCAAGAATTTCCCAAACAATGAAATAAATAAAAAATTAATAGAATTGGAATTAGGATTAGGATTATAATATTTAATATAATTGAAATTGGCATTATGATTGAGATTATAAAATTTAATAGAATTAGAATTAGGATTGAGATTTAAAATTTTAATGAAATTGGAATTATAACATTTAATAAATTTTGAATTGGAATTGAAATTATAAAATTTAATGTAATTGGAATTGAAATCGGAATTATAAATAAGATTTCCAACATTAGTAACTATAAATAGGAATTACTATAACATTTATTGTAATTAAAATTAGAATTAAAATTATAAAATTTAATAAAATTAGAATTATAACATTTAATAGAATTGAAATTACAAAAATTTAATGTAATTGAGAATTGGAATTTGAATTACAAATTTAATAGAATTGAGATTGAAATTAAAAATACGTGCACGTGTCGTGAAAAATCAACGATAAAGAAAACGAAGTAAGGGAACTCACCTCTAGCAGTATAATTTATTAAACCAAATATATCACTATATACTAGTTCTAATAAATTAATGGCCCAATATCAAACATCAGTAAAAAAATATTTGGTCAACTTCTCTTGAGTACATGATTCACAATTTAGATAAGGTTCTATGAAAAGACCAAGACCATCCCTATTCAAACAGGTTAAGCATCTTATGCCTACATGATCTAATTTCATATATCATAATTTTATATTATTCAAAGTTTTTAAAATACTTCTTGTGTTCACCTGTGCATTCAAGACATTTTCTGTTATATCTAAGATAAATGGCCATTCATCAATTGTTACTCAGCTAACGATACATTATCAACATAATATAAACATAAGAAATAATTCTTTCTATATACATTCTATCCTTCAGTGTCTAACACAAGAAGGGATATTATCTATCTGATAATGTTCGACACTAAATAATAGATATACAACTTAATACTTCTGCCAGAAGAGAGAAGTAACTTAAAAGTTTCAACAGCTTCATTGATTAGGAAATCTTATTTTTTATGTGAAGTTGTACTTTTCATTTTCATAGCTTCCTAACATTCCTCAAATTATACAATATATTGTAGATATGAGACGGACATGTGGTATCTAATACCCACCCACTGTTAACATCAAATGCTAATGAAATGTCAATGTTTGGTAGACGGACACCTAAAGGGTTTATCTTGTCTATGAAGAGGTACTTTAGATGGTAACGTTTACAGTGTCTGACTTCATCGTAACGAAAATACTTTCTTTTGCATTTGTTCTCATCTTATGATTTGGATATATCAAATAATTCTTTAAAATAGAGCATAATACTACTTGCACAACTCATATGCACATGCTCCCACTGAATATTAGTAGATATCAAAGTTAGGATATATGATTTAACCCTTAAATAATCATTTATCTATTTTGGATAATGTTCCACTTCAAAAGAAGTATTATCTAAAACACCTCTTATCATCTTCTAATCAATGATATATACATGTTTTTTTTTTTCGAATTTAGAATAGTTCTCAGATTCATAAGTCAGTTAAAATTATTTTTTGGTATCCTACAGTTGGTGTGCATCCAATATGTATATCTAACGAATTGCTCGTATTCATCTTATCTCCATAAAAAATAAATCGATGAGATATTTAGTAGAACATTTTTAATCATTAATGATAACGTTTTAGATTATAGATATAATAATCATATGTTTTCAATCAAAAGATGCACTCCCACTGCTTTATATATTCCCTTTAATCTCTCAAATAGGAAAACAAAAATTTAAACGCTTTAAATTTTACAGTGAGAAGTAGATCTAATCGGCATTTTACTCTGGCATTACGATTTAGCAATATTAGCCTTTGTAAAATCTAAAAGAAAGATAACTTTTGTCAGTTGCATCTTATGCAACTCTTACTTCTGATCTTAAATATACCTTATCCTTATGCTTTAACAATATTGGGTAAGTGTGTTTCAGATTAACTCGTCAACGTTCAAATAAAAGTTACTAATACTACCCTCACGCTTTAGCAATATTGGGCAATATGTTCGATTATAATTGCCTCATCTTATATTTAACCGACATAGTCCATCGACAAGTTCATCACACTTTAGCAATATTAGAAAAAAATTGAAGTAACCTATCTAACATCATATTGACAAGATAGACCATTCCATGCATGAAGACAAGTGTCCCACTTTACTTGCCATTTGTCACCCAATAAATCCATGTATATGATGTGTAATTCATGCATTATATCCATTTGACATATGTAATATTTTTTATTTGTTAACTACTTAATTAATAAAAATATAAGTTTAACACTTAAAACTTAAAACTTGACACACGTATTTTTTTAGAGATCCTGGAACAAATTGTGCTTTCCAAATTTTTTTTAGATTGAATCGTTCAACCTGGCCTGTTATTCCAATGCTTAACGAGTACACTTCATATTAAGAGACTCCTTAGGTTCACATCCATTTGTCTTATGTAACTCTTTCGTAACTCTATAAACGATGCCCCACATACATGTTATGAATATTACAGAACGACGCTTTGAACCATACAAGTTGAGGTCAACTATATTTATATAATTCTTCCTTCACCTATATCCTAAAAGAGTAGAGATGTAGATCATTATCATCAAATCTCTATACACTCAGCCGTAAACTTATCTTCAAATTCGTATTTCTGTAAATAATACCTACAAACTCTTTTGTGATATTATTTAACCCTATAAATTTTTTTTTTTATTTTCACTTATTGCCATAAGACTTTCTAAAATATAATCTCGGAGCATTTGCATATACAATTTACCTATAAGAGCTGAGGCATCCCATATGTACACAACGGGGCTCCACGAGCATCGAACCATACCCAATGACACCCAGAGGTCAGATCATGAAATATCTTTGACATGCATTAAATTAAAGCATGGTGGATCACTTATATGCCTATTGTAGCACTCAGTTTAAAGATCCACGAATACCTAATAACCTTTCATTGACGGCTCTATAAGATGTCTATTAAAGATCTTCATGAGTCTGTTCAGTACCCAGTCTTCACTAAATACCTATATGCCTATACGAGCTTCTGCTAAGCTCATAGTCTGCTAAGATTGTCTAGATAATCTAAATATGGACATAAATTGATTCGAAAGGAATACAATCAACCCGTGTTAGTATTCATAGATCTGGAACAATATTTTCGAGAACATACTGCATAATGACATTTTTTAGCACTATTTATAACTCCTTGCAACTATGTCATTAGTAATATATTCCTAGGTCTTTGTTCCTATTTTAGACAAGATTCTAACTTCTTAGAATGCTAACTCTTAGAGCTGACCTAAACACTTTTAAATTAGATCTAAATTTTTTTATATCTATGATGTCTGAAAAGTTACAAGCTTAGTATAATATAATTAATTATTAACGATTTATTTGAAATTTTTATTGCATAAATATTAAATAAATAAATATTTATACAATAATTTGAATGGCATGTAAGCACCAATTCTAATAGTGGCACTGTATTATCTCTTCTTCCTGCTCTTACTTTCAGAGAGAAAAGGAGAACAAGATCCTCCACTTCCTTTTAATATTTATTGACTGCTCTGTAAAAACGAGACCAAGAAGAGCTAGAAGCATAAAAGAATAAAAATACAAAATACAAAAAATAACCACCTACTTGGAGGGAAAAAACTTTTTAGATAAGGATTCAAAATAGAAGATGAAGTCATTTCAGCTTATGAAGTTCTTGCCATAGACTTAGGCATAGAACTTCTCTCTTCAACAAGTTCACTTCGAACATATAGAGTTGACTCTTCAATCTTGGGAGGCCTTGCTGTAGCCTTAAGAATAAGAACCAGCTTCGCTGAAGCCTTTAAAATGGTCCCTTCAACCTTAGATGGCCCAGTCGCAGTCTTAAGAATCGCACCCTCTGTAGTAGGCTTAAAAGACCTCTACCTTTTGATTGGAGAGGTCTTTAAGCCAGGACTCTTAGGTAAATCCTTATATACCTTCTTTTTTATCGTCATCTTTACTTTCGTAAGGCCCTAGTGAACAAAATTTGGAAGCATCTCTAGAAGGCCTTTTATAAAAGCCTGAAGGTCTGTGATAGAAGGAAGCAAAAATATTAGAGAAAGACAAATTACTATCAAAGAAACTGATGCAAATATTCAATTTACCTTCCTCTATGAAAGTAATGCTAGCTGAAGGAATAGTTGATGCCTCCCTACCAAAAGGTCCAAGTCCTATAGAAGAGCAAACTTTCTAAGAAGGAACCAAAAGATTGGCTATAAAAGGATCGATAATGGGACAATATTCAATAAGAGGAATCAATCACAAAATGAAAAAGCCATATAGGATATAGTTGTGGAAGTTCATCGATGAAAGGACCGACAATAGTAGGAAGATCTTAAGAAGCAACTAAGAAACTGCTCTCATCATTAGGGTCCTTACCTATACCAAAACATAGAGGATCATTAAAATTGGAGGAAACATTAACGAGTGAGAACTAAAGTATCTCACTTTCTTAAATGATGTGAACAACTCTAACACTGATGGCTGCAAAAAGAACTCTAATTCAAAAACCAAAGAGGCACAAGGTGTTAGCAAAATATACTCAAAAGAAAAATTCGCTCACTTATGTCAGAAAAGAACCCACAATAAGCAAAGTAACGGTAGATAGCCTCACCAGTATTGTTGTTGTCATCCAAGATAAGAAGGAACAAAAAATCGACTAGAATGAGGTGATAAGCATCATTTGCGCGCAAAATTTATAAGCATTAAAAAGAGGAACCCTTCTCATGAACTTAGGCTGGGAAGAGTTCAAGTCCATAACCCTTCCACAAAAGTCAAGGAATACAATAGATGGTGCACTTTATAAAAGCAAGAACACCTTAGCAACATTTCTGTATGAGAGAGATGTTTATGAGAAATAGCCTTATTCTAGGAAAATAGTTTTAGAAATCTCTCCCTCATCGGGATGGAAAGGAAGGTCAAACTAGTTTTCTAATTGATGTTCCTGAAAGAAGTTTCCACTTTATAATGATAGCTCAGCTTCATCTAGTTACTACTCACTGCCACTATGTGCTTTTTAAAGCCGGTCTTTTTGTCTTTGAAATCATAGAAAAATTTTCTCTTACCCTTTAAGGATTAGTAGTAGTTTATTTTTGAATGCTCAAAGTTGTTGATTAACAAAATGTCATACAAGGTTAGACCATAGCAAAGGGGAATCATGTAGTTCAAAAAAGTCACATCTTATAGAGAGTAAAAGATGTTGGGATGAATTTGTAAGGAGGAAAGACTAGTCACATGAAGAAAAACATAAATAATTAGGGGAATAGGGAATCAAAAGGAAAAATGATGCTCCATGAAAAGAGGAAGTTCCCAAAATTTTATAGAGGGTGGATTTGCGTGTGGTTAGTCGGTAGAGAGATTTTGAATTGCCACCTTCTAGAGAAATTGAAACATAGAATTTAATTCATCCAGAGAGAAGGTGTTTAAACCTTTTACCATTGTCTTCGAAAAGCTTTTTCATAAATTGATTTGTGAAGGACAAATAATGAAGCAAAGATTAGAGAAAAAAAAAGAGAAAGCTAAGGTGTTTTCAAGTTTGGGAAATGTAAAGAGAGAAATGACAACCAAATATTTAAATAGGGAAAACAATTACCCAAACGTCCACTTGTTAAATAAAAGAGGTCACTATAATTCAAAGACATGATCACTAAATATAGTAACAAGCAGGAAATGAGAAGGTTTTTTAGGGACATGTGGCACAAGCTAGTTAAAAGCAAAAAAAAGTATGCCTAAGAAGCTTTCCACTTGAAACTTCACACTCCTTTACTTATAGGACCCAACCAGCCTACACCCAGTTCAATTTTTTAAGAGTCAACCCACGTCAAATGAAGGCCTAAACTCTATTAAACTGAGGATTCAAACCATATTTTAGATCCAAGATTGAAAGGTAATTCGACCCGCCCATTCATTGATCCACAAACGAGCTAACTGCATCATAAGGAGGTGAGGATGGATTAAACTTCAAATTCTATTCCAATTTAATTGATTAATTATTATTTTGCATGAATAAGGATTTCTTACAAGTGGATGAATCTACTTAAATATTTCTCAATTGATTTATGACTCAATAAAGGACTTAGAAAAATCAAGTAGATTGATTAATATATATTTTAATAGGATATTTTTGTAATAGCCTTTAAAGTTTGGCCTAATATTTTTGTTAATTGTTAAGTTTCAGAATTAGACTTGTTAGGAAAATTAAGCCTAGGCTATTACTTATAATAGCACTTAGGCACCAACATCAGCCTTAACTTGATTCCATTAATTGGGAGTTTTATGTGCCCTAATACTCATATGACTAGTATTTAGAACCCTAAAATCACCTAAACGCTTTGCAGAAGACTTTACCCTCAAATAACTAAGAATATAAAAGATAATATATATTAGAGATAAGAAAAATGATTATCATAAGACACAAAGATATACGTGGTTTAGCGATAAACACCTAGGTCTGCAGCGGATCAATGATCTAACTTCTTTTATTCAGTTCACAAAAAACTCCAAGTCATAAAGACCTAACACAATAGATTAATCAAGGAATATAATGAATAGCTAAAACTTTCTTTTAAAAGATCTATCATCACTTTATCACACACTCAGCACTCAAATGGTCCCATGGTAATACTCTCTCATGTAATTAGCAATTTAGTACCTACCTAGCTCTCTATTCTCCCTAATGTTTACATCTTTAATGCTCGAATAATTCTAAGGGGTTACAAGGATTTATATAGTATTTAGAATGTCCATAAAAATCCTATTTTTAGTTGGAATAAGAGTTTATATATGTAGGAATCCAAAATTTACTCAAAGAAGTCAAAGAAACGTAAAATAAAAAAGTCTGCATGTATTTGTGTTGCGGTGTCGGTGTTATCAAAGCCACAATATTGCAGCCTGGCCAAGGCTTAGCCATAGTGCCTAGCCTTTGCCCAAAGTAGGGTTGTGTCTTGGCTTACTCAGGGTTATGCCCTGGCTTACTTGGGGCTGCAGTCCCAAAAGCTCCAAGTTCTTCCTATGGTCGTTCCAAGTTCTTCGTTGCCTTCTATATGCATTCCAAGCTTCTCTTTACTTCTAGCTCTCTATTTTTGTCTTTTACTTGTATGTTCAATGTGTACTTGATCTCGTGTCGACTCTTTATTGGTTTTTAAATCAAAAGCAAACTTAATTATGATTTTGAATCATCAAATTCCAACAATCCTCTCAATTCAAGATCTCTTCAAGAAGCTTTTTAGGATCTATCACCTCTTCAATCAACACATAATTCCTTTAGTACTGATTTAGTTAGGTCTTATTCTCAAATTTAACTCTTCCAAAACTCGTGACTTCGGTCTCTTAAAAATTCTAAATGTATCTCTTCCTAGGCAACCTTCGTATCGTGATCTCCAGTATCACCTAGACACCATCATAATACCTCTGTGGCTAGATCTTATCCCTACTAGTTGCCTCTTAACCATAAATTATCTTTCGACACCTGCCCCACCAGTGAGATAATCTCTAATGCTACCCTTAGTCTACATCCTTTCAATAACCTATGTTAAGCCAGACATAACATTCTTATCAAGCACATAGCCTCTATGTGCTTCTCCCCTATAAATCCTTTTCAACACCTTAAGTATTCCTTTTTGTTTTCTTGAATGAATATTTTACTTGATCTAGCACTCCTAGGGATACTAATTTTTCATAAGATCAGGAACAAATCTCATACTTAGTAACCCTTTATTTTTTCACTATATAGTCTCAATCTTATTCTAGCATTCCCACATGTTTATAAAAGTCATATCTCTCTATTGGTACTTTTACAATCTTTAATAGATCTATAATTGGTAAATAATAATTTTTCAAGACTTATATAAAACCAACACCCTAGAATCAAGTATTCACTCACTAGACATACGTTTATGCAGAAGTTATTAAGTTTTGTTTTTGTAATTTCCTAGTCATCCTCATAGACTATTGCAACTTCTCATTCTTTTTTCTTTTATCTTGGTCTTTCTTTTTCGATAATCCCTTGCCAAGTGCTCTTTTTTCTTGTGATAAAAAACGCTTCTTAGATCTACTTTTTAATCTTTAATTGTTCTTATTTTTTTCATCTATATTCTCAGTCCTTCCTTTGTAGTCTATACCGTTGCATTACTACTAGGTTTTGATCTTTTTGCCAATTATTTTGCATTCATTTTGAATAACTCTTCAAACTGACTTGTATCTCAATGATGCAGACTTCTTCATCACTGGTTATAGCTTAAATCTCTTCAAGGGTTTTCTCTAACCTTAAACTCGCCAGTAAAGTCATTGCCTTGACCTTTTTTCAAATAATCATCATACCCACTGAACTTCTTTATACTTGTGAGTTACCATGGTGAAAACAATCTAGCTATGTCGTCTATGCTTTGTAATCTGGTAAAAATCTCAACCATTGCTTTAATACCACTTGTTAGGAAAATCATGCCTAGTAACCTATGACACCACTTAGGCATTAACCTTAGCCTTAACTTGATTCTACTAGTTAGGATTTTTATGTGCTTTAATACCTCAATGACTAGTATTTAACATCCTAAAATCACCTAAGCCCTTTGTAGAAGACTCCACCCTCAAATAACCAAAAATATAAAAGATCATGCATAATAGAGATAAAAAAAAACAATCGCCACAATATATACGTGATTCGGTAACAAAGGCCTACGTCTATGGTGGATTAATGATCTAGCTTCTTTTATTCAGTTCATAAAGAACTTCAAGTCATAAAGACATCTAGGTTACAAAGACTTAACACAAGAGGTTAATCAAGAATACAACAAATATCCAAAGCTCTCTCTCAAATGATCTATCATCACTCATCTCCCGCACTCAGCACTCAAGTGATCCAATGGTAACACTCTCGCCACTTAGTACTTTAATGCTTACCTAGCTCTCTATTTTCTCTTACGTTTACATCTTTGATGCTTGAATAATTCTAGCTCTTTAAAACCCTAATTCTAATTAGAATAAGAGTTCATGCGTGTAAAAATTTGAAACCTACTCAAAGAAGTCGAAGAAAAGCAAAAGAGGAAAGTTTGCACGTATTAATGTTGCAGCGCTACTACTACTCAGTCATGGCCTGCCAAAGTAGAGCCACAAATTTTAAAATTATTACTAAATTTGTTAAGTACTAAAATTGTGTCTTCTTATTCTTATTTAAACGATTAATAACTCAAGTGAATAAAAATTAAAGTAAATAATAAAAGAAAACAAAAGCAAGAAAGAGTCAAAAAATTAATGATAAATTCACCAATATTAATAAGCTTAAAATTAAGATTATCTCTCAATACTTTACTTGAATCTTAATTACTTCTCCAAAGAAAACTAAAAGGGAGAGGAAGTCTCTCCTTATTGAGGAGCTTAGAGACATGAAACTATTTGTGACCTTTAGATTGCCTAGCCTCTTTACCTACAAAGGTGTGACTGGCCCAAATAACTATATGGATCAAGTAATGACTTGTTATCCATTGTAGGGTTGAGGTAAAATCAAATGTGTTGAGTATTCCACATAAACCTGGAAGGATAGACCCCTAATGGCACTAAAATTTGAAGCAAATGAGTATTTCTTTTTATGGTGAGTTGATCGATAAATTATTTCAACACTTTTGAGAAGCCTGTGAGTCGACTAAGGACCCTAGCAGTTGACAAAACACAAACAAAACCAAACAGAAAGCTTGAGGGACTTTATAAGCGATTCCACCAAGATGTGATCCAGCTTAAAGTTTTCAACCTATCTGTCGTGTTAGAAGCTCTAAGAGAATGGTTAAGGCTAAACAAATTCTAGCATTATCTGTCTAAGAAACCTATCACAACCTAGGAAATCGCTTATGACTGAGCACCTAAAGACATGGCTATCAAAGAAAAGGCGATGACAAAAATAAATTATACTCATTGAATAATATAGAGAAGAGAAAGATTGTAACGATTGCTCTTGTATAGTATGATATTGTCGACTTTAGGCCTAGGTATACATGACTTTGTTCTTAGGTTTCCTTAAAAGGCTTCATACTGTTTGAGAAAAAGGATCTACATATATAGCTCAGAAACTTCATCTAACCAAGGGATGCAGGATTTTGGCACCTAACCTTCACCTTATCTATTTTCACTCTATTATCTATGGCCTCCGAAATTTTAGATCTTAAATGTTACAATCTATCTCCTTAAAAGACATATGGCCTTTTGAGTGCTAGGCTTTTGGGGCATATGGTTGACTTATATAGGCTAGATTTCAAGGGTCACGTGATACGTGTGCACTATTTGTAGCCTAGATTGCAGAGTTGCTAGTCCACACTGTAAGGCAAGTTTAGCTATAATACCATTTATAATGACTTGATCTCATATTGTATGATATTGTTTGCTTTGAGTCTAGGCTTATACAGGTTAGTTCTTGGGTCTTCTGAAAAAAGCCACATACTATTTAATAAGGGGCTCTATATATGTACCCTATAAATTTTATCTAAGTAGGTGATGTAAGATTCTGACACCTGACCTTTACTTCACCATCTTAGCCCTACTATCTATAGTCTTCGGAATCTTATATTTTAAATGCTACAAAGATCTCCCTAAAATGAGACTGTTCAGAGAAATGAGAGATCGAATGCCACTTAGGGTAGTACAGTATCCTTAGAGAGATCCTTCAAATGAAGAGAGTCTGGGAGAAAGAATAAGAAGACCTTCTCCCAAAGCAGTGATAGTCCAAGAATAAAAGTTCATCCCTTTTACAATCTTTTTAGAGATTATATTTAAAGCCATAATAAAGGTTTGCTAAAAAAGCCGACCACTATAAGAGCATCCATAGAACGACATGACAACATTAAAAAATACAATTTCCTTCAAGACCATGGGCATATAACTAATAGATGTCTCCATCTACAGGAGCAAATAAACCGGCTACCTAGAAATGGGTACCTAAATGAGTTCAAAATTGACCGAGATAGCAGCAAAACATGGCTTTAGATCCTAAGCTCTTGTGGAGAGAGCATCCATTAATAATTTACCTTTACTTTTTTTTCAAAAAGTTTTTCTAGTTTTTGTCAAAGAATATTAAATAATCATTAATAAATCTTCATTGTTTACATATTATTTTAAACCTCAGTGGCTCTAGAACTTTACATTAATTTGACTCATAATCTTATGTGTCACCCAAAGATTGAGAGTCAAAAGGATCGAGGTGATAACCATCCAAGATGACTTATCACAAAGGGGTGGAGGTTTAATGTATCATCCCAAATTACTCATCCTGGCAGATTAGAGGTTCAGTGTATCTTCCTAGGTGACTCATCCTAAAGGAATAGAGGTTTAACGCATCTTTTTAGATAACTCATCCCAAGGGATGAAGGTCTAACGCATCTTCCTAAATGACTCATCCCAAAGTATAGAGATCTAAAGCAGGTTTGAGCACCTCCTTAATTAAACAAAATAGGGATACGAGGAAAAGCATCAATGACCATTTTAGTTAAATTTCAAAAGACTAAAGGCTATAGGGTAAGGCTTTTATAAACCTATCAATTGGTCAAAAAAATTAAAAGGGTATGGGGTGAGGCCCCATAATCTCTTTGGTCTGAAGAGTTAAAACGTATAGGGCAAGGCCCTTATAACCCATTTGGTGAGAAAGGTTGAAGAGTATGGGATGAGGCTTCTATAACACCCTTAGTTGGCCAAAAAACTAAATGGTACAAGGTAAGGCTTATACGAACCCTTTGACTTGGATAGGCGAAATGTACGGGGTAAGGCCCCTACAACCCCTTCAATGAGAAGAGCTTAAAGGTATGAGGTGAGGCCCCTATAACACTCTCAATTAGCCAAAAATCTAAATGGTATGATGTAAGGCCTTCATGACTCATTTGGTCTGAAAAGTCGAAGGATATAGGGCAAGGCTGTTACAACTTTTTTGGTGAAAAGAGTTGAGGGGTACGAGGCGAGGCTTTTATGACCCTCTTAGTTGGCTAGAAAATAGAAAAGTATAGGGCAAGGCCTCTAGAACCCCTTCATTCTAAAAAATTGAAGGGTATAGGGTAAGGACCATATAATCCCTTCCATGAGAAGAGCTGAGAGGCAAGGGTAAGGCCTTTATAAACCACCCTCCTCTCAATAATTGGCCAAAATTCCAAATGTTACAATGTAAGGCTATTTTGACCCCTTTTATCCGAAGAGTCGAAAGGTACGGGACAAGGCCCTTATAACCCTCTCAATTGGCCAAAAAACTAAATGGTACAAGGCGAGACCTCTATAACCCCTTTGGTTTGAAAATCCGAAGGGTACGAGGCAAAACCCTTATAACCTCTTTGGTGCAGAGAGCAGATGGTTATAGTTACGGGGCGAGACCTCTATGATCTTTTTGGAACAAAGAACCAAAGGGAATAAGGCAATACCTTTATGACCACTTTGAGATAATAGCTGAAGTACTCAACCTAAAACAAATCGTTGTAAAATCATGAAAAAAACAAAAGGAACAAAGTCATAAAAAAACCACCTCAATAGAAACATAAACTAAGGACTTCAGATAAATAAATTCTAGTGACTAACACTATAACTGGTGTTGGTGAGGAGCACAACAACAAGAAAAGGGAATCTCTTCATTTTTTATTAGAGGAAGGTCCATCACAAATTATAAGAATTTCAAATATTAAGACCTAATCTAAAAGGTAGGGGGAGGATCGTTAGCAATATGAGTGAGATGGTCTTTAGTATTGGCAACCTAATCAAGCTAAGGATTCACTTTGACTGGAGATGGGTCCTAGGCTTTACCTCATCTTCTATTGGGTAAACATCGCTTCTTAAAGCTAGGTAAAGTTCAAGTTGAGGTAATGATTCTTGAAGACTTAGACATATCGGTCGAACCTTATGTTCACCCTATCACTAAACCGAGCTCTTATATGAACATTAGCTTGACCAACCTCGAGCCCTCTAGATATTTCTTATTTTTATTCTCAAGAACAACATTCTTTTCATAAAGAGCCATGAGCATAGATTGTGACTCGCCAGCCACCTCATTGAGTTGGTGAACTTCTAACTGAAGAATCAAAACATTTCTCTCTACAAAGCCGCCCGATCTCAACATCTTCCAGTTTGGCATCCAAATCCTTTCATATTTTTCTTTCCTTAAAAAAAAATTGTTAGCCTTTAGCAAAGCCTTCTTGTATCTAGCCATCTCAGCCTTAGCCTGCTATAGCACTTGCTTTTTATTGGTAACACTAAAAAGCTCGTTCTGATGTTAGGAAAGAATAAAATCTTCATGGCAAAGAAAAAAAGTCAAAAGCGATTGATGCAAAGTAAAATAGTCACACTATAATAAAGGTAAGAGAAAAACTCAAACAAGCACTATGTGTCTTGTTTCAAAGGTATAGCCGAGACTATCTACTCGACCTCCTTTACCATAGGTATAACATGCCTATACCTATCCTGTTTCATAGCGGGGATGTCGGATAACTTAAAGGATAAATGCCCTAACTTTGGTTAAAGCTTACTCGAGCTTGAAGCAATAGGATTAGAGACTGGGAAAATTAGGGTCGTCACCCTAGCCATTGGACTATCCCCACTAACTTGCTGGGGTCAGGAGTACTGATAAGAAAAGAAGGAAGGACTTCATCTCGCGGATTTACCAGGACCTTGAAAGAGCCTTAAAGACGTCAATAGATCTATTCATCTTATCAGTAAGACTCTTTAAACCACCACTAACAGTTTCGCCACTTAAACCACTATTCTCACCCAAACCAAGAACCTTAAGTAGTCAATTGGTCCTCTTATTTAGACCAAGAACCTCATGAGGATGAGGGCACTTTTGGCTGCTATCACCAACGTTGATTTTTACTAAAAACATGAGAAAGTATGAGATAAAAATCAGGGGAGATTAAAGAAACTAAACACTAGCCTTAAAAAAAAGAAAAATAAAATAGAATACATTTTCCTCTTCTTATCATTTTAGGTAAATTGGACAAACTAGTAATTAGGCCAGAGATTTCCAAGTTCTTTTAGGAGAGAAGTTCTTTAACAAGCCCACCTTATTTTTTAACTATTTGGTTCGATCTTTTTCCTCTAAAGATAACTCAAGCTGTGAAATCCAAGAGGTCACTACAATACAAAGTAAAGAAATAGCTTTAGAAAGTCTAAACATAACAAAAAGAACTAAGAAACCTGATCAAGAAAATCCTATAAAACAAAACAGGTGACCAGAAACTCCAACATACTTTTAGCCCCATTTCCTATAAAAAAAAAACCATAAAACATTTCTAGTCATCATGGTTACTCGAGGGCAGATCATAAAAAGGGAGAAATTCTTCTCGTCACATAAGTAGAGAAGTAGTAGAACCCCTTCTGCTGATCAGTGTTAGCCCGTACTAGTACAATTGTTGAAACTTAGTAAAGGAAGGTTCACTATACTCGACGTTTATCCATCACCCTCAGACTAACTAGCACTTACCACACATCCAATCCAAGCTGACAAGGTGCTAGGTTCAGATATACGAGTATTTACACAAATTATAGTTGAAGGGGTCACCTTAAACCTTGACTAAAAATATCCAAGTTATAAGTGATTAAAAAGATCACTTGGGCTAACAACTCAAGCCAAACATTGAAAGTTTACAAGATAAACACAAACATACACCATGAATGCAGAATCCAACATAATAAGAGCAGTAAGATCAAAAGGTATTAGAATATGAATAAAAAAACACTTAAACAACGATTCTTTCATAAGAAGATTGCACCAAACAAAGATTACAATATTTCTCTCTCTTCAAAGACTTTGAGTGCTCTTTTTCCTCTCCTTCTAGAATCACTAAACAAAATAAAAAAAAAATAAGCTCTTTTATTTATAGAGGGAATAGTGTTGTCACAACTATTGATTTCAAATCTAACAGATAGAATGCTCTCATAAAAAGAATATCTTTTCAATTGGCAGCAACACTTCAAAGTTTGTATCTCAATTGTTCAATTGACATACACATTCTAAGATTAAGCTACATTCATAGGTGATTCAAGAGACATAACTATTCCCTAATCCACTTATAAAATAGGAATTTTTTGAAGGGTCACCTATAAATTAATGAGAACCAGTTAGACGTCTATTTTAAAAATCAAAATATTCAATTGTGTGATTTGACAACTGTAAAAGTACTTACATCATGTGGGCTAATCTAGATGACAATCAAGACCAGACAAAAGGACTACTCATATATTCCCATTAAAATTAAAGAATGAGTGCCAATAGTGTGAGTACGAATTAAAATAGGATATATATAAGTGGTTTAAGTGTTTATAATCAATATATACGCATTACATACATACATATACGCATTAAATACACAACGAAAGTTTTAAACCTATCATATGAACACATTTTATGCATGTAATCAAAAATTAAAACAATGATTGAAAAATCTCACATTTGAAGCTTTTGGACTAATTTCTAGGAATCCACCCAAAGTAATGCCCGTTGGTAATTCTAGTGATCAATGTAATGGGATTATCAGTTAGACAGTAACTTGAAATCTAACTTTGATCTAAGTCTTTAAACCAACTTGATTAACAATTTATCAAAGCTTAACTCTTAAGCTATTTGAACAAATACAAAGTAATTGATATTTTTTTTTCTAATTCAACATTTGAATAAGAAAAATTATCCCATCAAATGTTTGTATTATGTTCGACCACTTAAAGAAAATGATGGAGATGATTTTTGTTCTTTGTTTCCTTTGCTTTTAACTCTTAAAAACAAAAACAAAAACAAAAGCTTTCTTTTTCAAAAATGCTTATCTCTCTCTTCAGCCGCACACATATATATCATGTATGTATATATATATGTAACATTTTACCTTTTGATTATTTTAATATTTATTTCTTAACTTTAGTTGGGTTTTAACCAACCAAAGTAAGAACTACCCCTAGGTTAGTTAACAAACTTAACCTTAAGTTTAGTTAGATATTTAGGTTAACCTAACCCTAATTAACTTTTAACCTAGGTTAAGTTTAGGATTATTTAACAATTAAATGATCCAAATATCCAATTAACCTAATCTAATGGTTAACAATTAACCATTGTTAAGTTAATAATTTACTTAACAATTAAATAAATTTTTTTGATTATTTATTTAACAAATAAATAAATAAATATTTTAATTATTTAATAATTAAATAATTAATTAAAAAATATTACCTTTAAGCCCTCATTTAACCTAAAATAGGTCCCACCGAAACACTTGAGTTAAATTATCTGAAGGCTCACTATACGCCATATGTCACCATTTAATTAGTCAATAACAATTGCTATCGAATTAATATACTTAACATTTAAGTACAGACACGCACTCATCTCAATGGTTCTTGAAACAAATATTTAATTCTATTGGATTTCACTGGATTGAACTATTCATTCTGGCGTACTGCCCTAGTGCACAACAAATACATTTTATATTGCAGAACTCTTTAGGTCCATACCCGATTTGTCAAATAGAACTATTCCATGAGTTCATAATTGATGTCCCACCCACACATCATGGATATTATAAATTAGCGTGTAAAATCATACAACTTGAGGTCAAAACGTATACGTATAAATTTTGTCACTTACACCCTGGATGAGCGAGGAGATATAAATCAGCATCGTCAAATCCCATGTGTTCATCCAATCTTGTCTTTAGACTCATATCTCGATGAACAATATAAACAAACACTTTTGTTATATCGTCCAACCTTGTGGGAAACTATTTTTCCAGGTATATTGCTCATGGCCGTAAGACTTTTTGAGACACAATCTTGAAGCATCAGATATACAACTTACCCATGTGAGCTGACGGATCTCATATCTATGCACACCGAACTCTATGAGCATTGAACCATACACAACAACACGCAGCAGTCAGACCATGAAAGGTCTCTGATATCTGTGGAACCAAAGTATGATAGATCACCCATAAGTCCACCATGGCGCTCAGATCAAAGAACCACATATACTATTTAACTCGAGAAGACCTACCATTAACAGTTTCATAAGATATCTATTGGGGTCATTGTGCATTTTTCTAGTATTTAGTCATGACCAAATATTCATATGCCTATACGAGCTTTAAGTTTATGGTCAGCTAAGAACAATCATCTGTACTCTACAGATATAGACATACATTGATCTATATGAAAATGATTCACCGATAAACCTGAATTAGTGAAAATAGATCAAAAACACATTGTTTAAGAATATACTTGTATAATGACATTTTTTAGCTCCAATTGCAACTCTTTGCAACTATGTCATACTAGTGTACCTTTAGATCTTTGTCACATTATAAACAAGGTTCTAACTCTTTAGATCTCACTGACTCTTATAACATGCTAGCTCTTAACAGTGCTAACTATTATCATTTATAACCCCCAGGTTTGCTACCCTTTAGCACTAGTTTAAACTCCTTTAGACCGGATTTGAACTCTTTCAGATCATACAGTGTTCGTAATGTGATAAGCATCATTATTATTTAATAAAGAATATTAGCGATTTAATAAAATATAGATTGTATAAATATTATCAAATAAATATTCATATAAACAGGGATAACACATAAGCACATACCCTAAACAAATAAAATGCTCCATCACCAAGAAGCTTAATAAAATAAAAAAATGAGGAGATATTGTTAGTCTGAGATTTATTTTATAGTTTTCAGTATCAACAAGTTAATACTGAAAACTAGGAAACTCTTGTTTTCCCCTGGGATCTTAGCATAAAGCTTATCTCCTTTATAAGTTAGCTCATCCTATAAACCTTAGGCAACCTGGTATCCTCCAACATAGATAGACCCCTTTTAAAAATGCTTAGGAGATGTCATGAACTGATCAAGTCGATTCAAGACAACTCGAGCACACGTCTTTGACAAGGAAAGGACACTAGACTAAAGACATTTGATTAAAATGACCTTAAATACCCAGATCACTTTAAACCCAAGATCCTCTGAATCTTGAAAATCCTCATGGGTGATCTCTGATGATCTTAGGATTTGCCATAAGAGGAAAAAGGGACAACTTGCATTATTTGGACAGAGACTTTACAATAGCCCTATAACACATAAAAAAAAGGCTAAACCATGAAGACATGTATTTAGATGGATCCAATTTCTCCATACTAATAGCCTTTGCATGATATTCTTCTACTTCTCTTTTCACTCATTTTCTCTATAAAGAGACTATTGTTGTATAATTTAGAAATGTAAATGCATGTTATCACAAACAAAAAATATAATAATGAGTAGAGCATCGTTCCCACGATGAATTATTACTAACGTTGTTAAGTATTAAAATTATATCTTCTTTTTCTTATTCAAATGATTAATAACTCAAGTGAATAAAATCTAAACAAAATAATAAAAGAAAAACAATAATAAATTCACCAATATATATAAAAAAAATCTAAGATTACAATTATCTCTTAATACTTTAATTGAATCTTAATTACTCATCTTAATTTTGATCCATCAATATAAATAGTTAATCAAAAAATCTAATAGCTTCACAAGCCTCTTATGATGTTCAAGTAAAAATACTTTACCTGATCAATTATTTATATTCCTATAATAATTAGATTCAAGTAAGATTCATTAAAAACAAGTTCTCTAAACATTTATATACACCATGTAAGTATATTTCTTTCTTACATAAAACTCAAGACTTTCACGTAATGGTCATATATCAGTCTATTCAAGGCCAAACACAAAAATTTCTTTTCCAAGTTCATTAAGGTTTCTATAATTAATTTAATTAGTGATCAAGTAAGTAAAAGCATTAAGTATAGAATAGAATGAACAATTAGATATTGATGTCATAAACTAAAGGAGAATAAATAATTCAAACTAATATTGAGTTCAAATTGTAATCTTAGATAAAGAAATTAGCTTATGATGAACTAAAGATTTTTAAAGTATATTATATTCAACATCATAGTGATAATAAATAAACTAAGAAAGACTAAGAAAAAAAAGATGCAAAGTTGTGATTCTCTAAATTCTTCAGTCTTCAATCTCTTTTTTTCATGATTTTTTTCTCTTTAATTCTTCAAAAGTTTGCTTTAAACTCTCAAAATTTTGTTTTCTCCATCACTCTTTTTTTTTTTTTGTTTTTTAAAATAGGTTTTTCATCTTTTATTATAGGCTTTCGTCCTCAAGTTTGGGAAATGCTTCAAGTTCAAGTTTGACTAGGGTTTTTCTTTCAAGTGTCCAATGTAACAACCTTGGCTTCCTAGCTCTGTGTTAGCCCTAAAAACTCCATCACCACAGCCTTAGTTTGAGGAGTCGTAGGGCTTACTTTTCTGCTGCACCTAGTGCTATAGTGCTACATCTTGACACTGAATTTCTATCAACATTGTTTTAGGTACCGTAGTAGGTACTATTCCAGCATTGCAGTGCTGATTCTTAGAGCTATAGCCTTAAGTTTCTACCTAAATTTACTTCTGTTGGCATCTCCACTGCTACAATCAATTATAGATGATTTTTTAGATATAAAATAACATCGAGTTGCTTTTTGATATAGGGTTATGTTAAATTTCCAATACAACATAATTTTTTTTATTATTGACGTAAAATTAATTGTTTAAGGATATTATTATTAATACCCTTAAGGTATAACCTAATTTTTTCAATACTTGAAAGTTTGAAAAATCGATATTGGTCTCTATTAGTTTTTGTAAAATATGCACGAATACCCAACCATTAAGAATATTATATTAAAATTAACAAATTCAATGTCAATCAGTATCAAATGATTAAATTACTTCTTACGCACTAAACGAAGTTGACATGACAATAACTTCGCATTTTCAAAATTTTAATTTTAAAAAATAATAATAAATAAAACCTTTATAAAATAATAAAACAAAAATTTTAAATACTTTAAAAAATAATAAATATTTAAAAATAATAATAAATAAAAGAAAAAAGAAAAAAATTTAAAAATTAAAATTAAAAAAAATGTATTTAAAAAATTAAAAGAACAAAATAAATTGGCCGCTGATCAATGGCCATTGATTTTGCAGCCATTTTGGGTGCCGATCCAACAGCTAACTTTATTTGCTAGTTCCACGTCCAAATATGGTTGTCGATCCAGTGGCCATCTTTGGCTACTGGTTCCGCAACCAAAGTTGGGGCCTTTTTTATATTTTTATTTTTTAAATTTATTATTTTATTTACTTTTAAAAAAAATATAAATATTTAGAATATGAAATGATTTGATTATCCTTAAATTTGTTAATTTTCAAAGTAAACCACTAATAATTGAGAATTAGTGATATTTTTAAAAAAATATTGGGTACTAATATCAATTTTTTAAACTTATAAATATTAAAAAAATTAGACTATCCTTTTTTTATTTTAATTTAACTATTAATTTATTTATGTTATTATACTTAAAATTTATGTTTAGATGGGACCCTCTAGAGTTCAAATCTTAATTCTACCTTTATTCATGAAGTTTACACAAATTATATTTTTATAGTAATTTTAGTTATAATTATACTATTATCTCTTTTATTTAATTTGATAGACAAAAATGCCTTCAATTTTTTAAAAATATTTTAATTATTTACATGACAAAAAAATATAATCATGAGCGTATGTTTTATCCTTCAAATTAAAAAAGGTTAAAATGTAATTAAAATCTAAACCACTATTAAGATGTAATTTATATAAACCTCAATGGTGATAGTGTTAATACCCCAAATAAATTGTAATAAACGTACATATTTATCACTAGTTACCAACTATCAATTGCGTCACTGCTGGCTTCACAAATCACTGTAAAGCACATACATAAACTGGACGGGAATGAGAAAACCCAAAAAAAATAAAAAAAAATCCCTCTCGATAGAGAGATACTGCTATGGCCACAGCGTAAGTATTTCCATTCTACTGTTACTGGGTTTCTTTCTAATCTCCTAGTTAAGGTCATCATTATAATTTAACGATGATCGTGTTTTCTGTGATTTTATTAGTGTGCAAGAGAATCTTCCTCCACCTTTGGATTCAAAGGCCGAGCAACCACCTGTCTTTGATGGAACTACCAGGTTTCTTTTTCTTTTCCATAGTTTGGCTGATTAATGCGAATCTGCTGATTTGATTTGTGTGTCTTGTTTATTACTTTCTTAAAGGTTGTATACTAGTTACTCCTGCCCTATGCTCAGCGTGTTTGGATCACCAGAAACTATAAGGTTTTATTTTTATTTTTAATCATATTGTCCTGTCTCTACTTCCTAGTTTTTTTATAAAAAAAAATATATAGATTTTTGTTTTATTCATATGTCTTAATACTCTTATCGAATTTGATGTGCTGCAGGGATTACAAGATAAGATTCAGTTAGTTCCCCTAAATCTTCAAGATAGGCCTGCTTGGTACAAGGAGAAAGTTTACCCTGTTAACAAGGTCATTCATTTGATTTTTATTATTATTTTTATATATTAGACTGACTTTGTTGAGTATTATTATGAACTTGGTACTTCTGCTTCATTTATTTTGGCTCACGATCTAGGTAAATAGAATATGGCTTCTCTTTGTTTAATGTCAAGTTGAATTCTTAGAATTAGACCGTCACATTGTTCCATCAATGGCAGTAATTTCATTTTTACCTTTCCTTTTTCACTTTAGTTTGTACCTCATAATAAATAGCTAGTGATAGTTGTCCACCTCTTTTTATTGTACTTGAGAGGTTATTGTAGGAATGTTTTTTTTTTTTTAATAGAAGAACAATGGATAGTGTGTTAATTAAGAAGTAAACTCTCAAAACCGTTTTCAAGGATAGAGTAATGTAATAATGTGGTACAGGTTAAGTTACATGCTCTTATGATTGAGGGGGAAGTTTAAAAACATTTTGGGTGGGGTTTCCGACAAAAGATTTGAAGACTTCCAAGTTGATGAAATGCCAAATCCACATTGTTGGAATTCTTTACTCTGGAAACTTTGGCATAAGTTATAAGTTGGAGTTTTGTATTAAATACTGTGCAAAAAGTCTTGGCAAGTAATCATGTCCGGTGTGGGGGTTCATGGGGTAATACACTAGCATAAGAGGAAGAGTATGTACTTCAAATGTTTCCACTATTTGTGAATGAACTCCCGAATTAAATGCTTAAATGAATAGGTCAAGTCCTAATTCAAAATATTTCTCAGACATTGCATTCGGCCTTCTTACTTCTCATAGATTGTCCAAGGAAATAAGGGAAGAGTTTACTTGGTTATTATGTTTTCTGCATTCATGCAAGATTTGCTACAAAAGTATTTTATCTCCTAGATTTCTTCCCTTCAGGTACCAGCTTTGGAACACAATGGAAAAATCATTGGCGAGAGTCTTGATTTGATTAAATATGTTGACAGCAACTTTGAAGGGCCCTCACTTTTTCCAAATGTAAGATGTCCAAAAATTCATTCTTTCCCTTAATAGAAGCTTCTGCCTTTTATGCTCGACTTAGATTGAAGTAATGTTGTAGACATATTGTAGGATACTGAGAAAAGAAAGTTTGGTGAAGAATTGTTATCCCATGTTGATACATTCACTGGAAATGTGTATTCTTCACTCAAAGGAGACCCATCAAAAGAAGCTGGTGAGGCTTGAAAATTTTCTGTAGTTCTATGGATTATATTTGTGAAATTTACACAAATAGTTACTATTTTAAAGGCCATAATCTTTTATAGCCAAAAACTATTTGGCTAATCTTTATTAGTCAAGAAGACAATAAATGAACAAAATTACCCTTAATAATAACATAACTAAAAAAACTTTTTGTTTCACAATGTATTTTGAATTCTTTTGTGTTCAGTTTGTAAAAATATAAGTATAGAAATATAGTAATAGTGTATTGTGATGAAATGGAGAAGAAATAAAGTGTGTTGGCGAGAAAATACAGTGAATCGAGAGAAAAGAGTGAAATCGTGGATGAAGAAGGAAACAAAAGTCAAAATTCCTTGCGCCTCGCGAGAGGTGCAAGGAGGGGTTGTGCACCATGCCTCGTGGCGCGCAGCTTGTTCTTGCGGCTCGCACGAGGTGCGAGGAGGGGCCTTGCACTATGCAGCTGGGCGCACAGCCCCTTCCCGCACCTTGCGCGAGGTGCAGGGATATTTGGGTTTCTTTTCTTTTTCGTCCTTAATTTCATTCTATTCGTCCATTTTCTGAATCTCCACTTTCCAACTAGTCTTTTTAGCTTCAAATCTTCAAAATGTTAGTGCCTAAACACTTGATCTACTTGTTCTTAAACTCGAATTTTTTAAAGTGCTGTTTGAGTGAGTTTTAGAGAAAAATGGTGGGAGAGGTAAAATATGCTTCAAGAGTAAAATGGTTCGAATTTGAACTTTGTGACTAAATTGCATTTCAATTTTGTTGCTATAAAAGTATATGGGTTTAAAGTAAAGAGCTATTTGTGTACATTTCTCATTATATTTTGGGTCGAAGCTGAACTCACAAAAATATGAAATTTGCAACAGGTGCTGCTTTTGACTACTTAGAAAATGCTCTTCATAAATTTGATGATGGCCCTTTCTTCCTTGGCCACTTTAGTTTGGTATGACTTATCAAACATGTTAAACTTTTAGTTTTATTTATTTTTCGCATGCCTCTGTTGTTTTCTGAACTAGGTACATAAAGCTGGATTTATTCTCTAGCTTGTCCAACAGATCTAAACTGAAGTCAAGATTGCTATGTTATTGAATGAGTTCATAAAGATCCAACACAAGTAACTCTGTCAGATAGGCTATAATACCATGTCTATCATCATTAGTTCCAAAAGATTTAAGCTAATTGGTAAGAGCCCAAAATAGGAATTGTTTCGACATAAAGCATAGTATTATCACAAGAGTACAAGTGTTGTTTAATGTACCAGCTTCAATTACAAGTTGAGGTAAAACTCAAGAAAATATGCTCTAAAAAAGTAACAACATACCATCCAGCCAATACAATCCAGGCTTTTAATATAGATGGACCACAAGGTCATATTAGCAGAAGCTGAAAGTTACATAGTAAAATCTAAATGCTCATTCATTCTTCAATTAAAGAGAGATTGTTATAAATTCACTAGCAGTTATTAAGCTTATGCATGATTTGAATACTTCTCCTATTTATCAATGGTTTTATGTGATCTTCAGGTGGACATAGCTTATGTTACTTTTATTGAGAGATTCCAGATCGTCTTATCAGAATTGTTCAAGTATGACATCACATCAGGCAGGCCTAAACTGGCATCATGAATCGAGGTTCACTGAAAAATCCTTTTGTGTCCTTCACCGATTGTGAATTAATCTTTCTCTTAAACATGGGTTTAAAAAGAGGAAGTAGTTTACGATGTATCCAAGTTTCCGTCTCTTGAATGATAACATATATTGCTAAATTCCTTGTGCAGGAGGTGAACAAGATAGATGCATATAAGCAGACAATAAAAACAGAACCAAAAGAGCTTGTTGAATTTTACAAGAAGCGCTTGCTGGTAGTATAGCAAGAGCATGCCTTAAACTGAAAGATCTGATATTTGTTGGATTATCACTTTTGTAGCTATGTAAAAGGCAAATTCAATAACCTCAGATAATTGCTCTTTGTTACAGGCGCAGCAGTAAACTTGCCACCAGTTTTACTTGTTGCAGGCCAGCAGCAAACTTTCAAATAGTTGTCTTAGTAGTATGCTGAATAAGTTGACGTCTATGGGGGAGTTCTTGCAATAAAGCCGTGTGTTATTTGAGCATGTTATCTGTACACATTTGAACTGCGTTGTGTTTGCATAAATGAAGTGAAGTCACTAAAATCCTTACTATGTTCCTATCTTGTTCCTTCTGGTTCTAGATCATTGAGAAAGAAATGCCTTAGCATTTGCTCCAAAGGCATCCTATTATGGTTTCAAAAGGTCTTTCATTATATGTTTAAAGGGTTACTCTAATCTCATCATAAATTTGCATTCAATAACAATAATCAAATATTTCAAAACATGAATGATTATGTAACAACCGTAACTTAAATAGCGGTAGCCAAATATGTGAAAACTCGGATGATTATAATATGTAACAGCTGTACCTCTACAGTTTTTCAAGAATTATTCAAAATTTTCATCTAAAAAGATGGACCATTTACAGATATACACTAAAATAGCCTATATGAATTTCTTCTGGAGTTATCTCTAGCAATCCGACTCTCTCTTTCCCCCTTATATTTTTTCTTTTCTTTTTTTGTAATGGATGAAGTAATCTTTCATTAAGTTCTTTTACTCTTGGTCATGATGATGATGATGATGTTCTCAATCTTGAAGTTACAACTCATAAATCAAGTTCTAAGCACTCTAATCTCGGTCTTTTACCCGGAAATCTTCTCAGAGGGATGCTTTCCAAAATGTTATGACGGGTCTATGGACACCTTCTGGTGATTTGTTCTTTAAATGGTTAGGTGATTATGTCTTTTTGTGTGAATTTACTAGTGAAGACGATAATAAACGGGTTCTTGTTTTGGAGCAGGCTACTTCTTGTTCCTTAAGTTGTTACCAGTTCAACTACGTTTTCTAGTTTAAAGTTTTGGTTTGCGCTTTTCTGACTTCAAATTCACAAGCTTCCCATTATTCACACGAATCTTAAAGTTGCGGAATCTATTGGTTAAATAAACTTGGTCATTTTTTTGGCTGGTGGTGTTAATGATAATGGTTAGTGTTGTGAGAGTTCTTACGAGTCAGAATTCGGCTAGATATCACCAGACCACTTCGGAAAGATAGTGAAATTTTGTCTCAATTCTGGAGGTCATGTTTTTATGATTGAATTTGGATATGAGAAGCTTTGAAAATTTTGTACCTGATGTGGTTTGCTTGGTCCCTTTTAAAGATTTTATTATTTGTTGTAACAAACAACCTAATCTAGTCTTTAATTACAAAACTGAATTGAGAATCTAAAAATAATGAAAGAAATCAATTAATAAAATACAAATGATTTATGTAATTTGGTAGAGTCTACATCTACAAACCAACACAAGAAAGATTAATGTTATTATTTAATCAAGATCAAAGGATTACAATTTTAACTAACCGAGCTCACAACACCCTAAGAATAAAAGAAAATGATGAATTATAAAAGTTATATTAAGCTTCGCAAGTTTGGGTATTTATAAACCATGTGCCAGACTTATCCACCCAAACTTTAATAAACTAAACCAATTTTAAACATATGTCAGCTTTTGATTCGATTGAAATCTTTTTAGTAAAACAACGTATTATTAGCATTTCTAGACCTACTTTATCATTCTAACTCTTCTACTATTATTAATTACTTTGGAAGCTATGAAACTTTCTCTTGTTAGCATTTCGGTCCCTAAAAAACTTCCTTTGATTCTAAATTAATAAGCATCTTCCAATCTTCATGTTAGCCTTTTCTTTCATCATTCTTACCTGGTAAGCCAATCAAGCTACAGTAAATCTTGAACTTAGTTGATGATAGTACCTTTGTCATTATATCTATTAGATTCTCAAAAATTTGAATCTTGATTAGATTTATCACTCCTTCCGCAATTTGCTCTCATATAAAGAGTATCTTTATATTAATGTGCTTTATCCTTTCATGGAACACTTGATTTCCACTTAAGTGCATATCATTCTGGCTATCGCAGAACATATTCGTCCTTTAAAAACTCCGCGATTAGACCCTTCATTCAAATTACTTCTTTAATAGCATCCGCAGCTACCACATACTTAGTTTTTGTAATGGACAATGCTACGACTGGTTGCAACACGACCTTCTAGCTAACACATCACTCCTTCCTTGTGAATAAGTATCCTATTAAGATTTTCTCCTTGTCTAAATTACTAGCATAATCAACATCCACAAATCTAGTTATCTATTTAGCTTCCAACTCACCTTTCCTAAATACTAAACTATGATTAAAAGTACTATTTAGGTATCTCAATATCTATTTTACAGCATTCCAGTGTTCACTTCCTAGATTAGCCAAATACCAGCTTACCAGACTTACAACATGGGCATTGTAAACTTTAAACATATCATCACATACATAATTCATCCAACAGCGCTCACATAAAAAGTCTTCAGCATCTTCTGTTTCTCTTACTTAACAGAAGGATATTGTACAGTTGAGAGTTTAAAATGCATAGCTAGATGATTACTTATAAACTTTACATTTAGCATTCCAAATTTGTCCAGTACCTTTAAGATGTATTTCTCTTGCATTTCTTCTAAATTTCCATTTCAATAATCTTTTTTGCAAGACTAAGATCTTTTATTTTGAACTCTTCATTCAAAGTATCTTTCAGCTTGTTGATTTCTTCTATGTTATGGTTGCAATAAGATGTTATTAACATACAAAAACAAATAAATGAGCTTCTCATTGTGTATTTCCCTGAAATAAACACAGTTGTTATAGAAACTCATTGTAAAAACTATTTTAAATTATAAAATCGTCAAATCTCTTATATTACTATCTCGAAGATTGTTTAAGTTTATAGAAAGACTTCCTAAGTAAGCATACATGATCTTTCTTCCCCAAAACCTCGAAACTTGGAGGTTAAGAACATATAGATCTTCTCTTACAAATCCTCATGCAAAAATATTATCTTTTACATCTATTTGTTTCAGATATAACCCCAAATTTACACAAAAATCTATCAAGGTCCTGATGGAACAATGCTTTACCACAAGAGAGAAGATTTTGTTGAAGTCTTCTTGTTCCCTTTATGAATATCCCTTTACCACTAGCCTTGCTTTGTACTTTGCTAACTTAACTCTTTCGATTCCTTCCCTTACTTTAATGATTTATTTGGAATCAACAATTTTCTTCTTTGAAGGCTTACAAACCAATTTCCTAGCCCTATTCTTGTTATGAGATATAATTTCTTGCTCCACTGCTTGCTTTCAACTTTCGTTGTCACTGCTCTTGATTGCTTTTATATATGACTTATGTTCATCAATGTTTACTTCATTCAAAACATTGAACGCATATGTAATCAAATAAACATATCCAAATCTTTTCTGAGGCTTTACTATCCTCCTAAGTCTATCTCTTACCAATTTATATTTTTCCAATTATTTTTTCAGAGAGTTCTGTTGACTGACAGGAGAGTGATTATTTGCTGTCTGCTTCCTTATTCGAGATTTTAGTGAAATGGGTTGCAAGTTTACATTTAAATTGTAGCCTTTAAAGTCTAAGCTTCCATTTGCTAGATGCTCTACCTTAAACTCAACCTCTTCATTACTCAGTTAACTATTGCTTCTCATTGCTCCCTCTTTAGTCCTATTAACTTCCTTCAATAGTAGAGCCTCGTTAAAGGTTACATCCATGTTAATCACTGCTCTCAATGGATTCATCTCGATACACTATACTTTGTAACCTTTAACCCTGTTTAAATATCCAATAGACACCTCTTTAAAGGCAATTGGTTCTAATTTCTCTTATTTAACATGAACAAAGAAATGAAGAATCAAATATTCTTAAGTGTTCATACTTTAGAACATACCTAAACTATTTCTCCTCTAGTGTCTTAAAGTCTATTGTAGAAAAAGGAATTCTATTTATTAGATAAGCTGTTGTCATTATTACTTTCGCCCAAAACCTCTTAGGTAACCTATCATTTGACAACATACACCCTACCTTTTATAGAATAGTCTGTTCATCCTCTCTAAAAGGCCATTTTAATGTAAAGGTTCTCTTACCTTCTTGTGCTTATGGATTCCATACTTAGAATAAAGGCATTAAACTCAGAGTTAGAAAATTCTAGACCATTACTATCCTGAGTCTTTTAACTCTTTGCCGATTTGATTTTCTACTAATTCCTTCCAAGTTTTGCAAGCATCAAACACCCGGTCTTTACTCTTCAAAATATACACCTAGAGCTTCTTTGAGAAATCATCTATTAAAGTTAAGAAGTATCTAACTTTTCTTAAAGACTCAGTTTTTTTTTATAGGCCTTTAAAGATTAGAATGAATATCTAGAGTTGACTTTGTTGTGTGTTCCCCTATGCTAAATTTTACCCTGTGCGCTTTTCCTAACACACAATGCTCATAGAACTCTAAATTTTCCTATTGTCCTTCCCAAACACTTGATGATTTGTCAATTCATAAGTCATTTTCCACCTAAATATGCCAGCCTCATATGCCATATTTGGACTTATCAAGGCCATTTTCTATTAATATATCAACTGATCGTTCAATAGCACTTTCGTTTAGCACATATAAACTATTAACCTTAGTCCCTTTCATCAACACTTGTAACCCTTTTACCACTTTCAAGATTTCTCTTTCTGCCGTAAAAGTATAGCCATTATGTTCTAGTTCACCTAAAGAGATTAATTTCCTCTTTAAATTCGAGATGTATCTCACATCCCTCAACTCTTTAATTATCCCATTATACATCTTCATTCTTATAGTCCTTATACCTCTAACTTTGTATACTAAATTATTTTTCATCAACACTCTATTGGGATTTATGCTCACGTGTCATCCCATTGTTGTATAAATTTTTTATTTTATAATATTTATACAGTACATCATTTGTTAAATCGCTAATTATAATTATTAAAATGGTTCAATGCTTATGACATTACAGATATTATATGATCTGAAGGAATTCATATTTGGTCTTAAGAAAATTAAATCAATGCTAAGAGTTAGCAATGTTGAAAATCATAAATGCTAAAGAGTTAACATGTTATAATAATCAGTGAAGTCTAAAAGTTAGAATCTTGTCTGTAACGGTACAAAGACTTGAGAGTACACTAGTAATAATATAATTGTAAGAATTGCAATAAGTTCTAAGAAATGTTATTACGTAAGTCTATTATCAAATTATATGTTCCTAGTTTTATTAATCAATACGAGTTTTTCGGTGGAACCCTTTCTCATAGACCAGTGTATACTATACTTAAATGGTTTAGATGGTTGTTCTTAGCTGACCATGGGCTTACCAGAAGTTCATATAGCATACAGATATTTAGTAAGGACTGAATATTGAACAGGCTTAATGAGGACCCCAATAGACATCTTATGAAGTCGTCAATGGAAGGTCCTTTCGAGTTGAGTAGTATACGTGATACTTTGATTTGAGTGCCACAGTAGATTTGTAAGTGATTCATCATACTTTTGTTCCACGTATGTCACAGACCTTTCATGGTGTGACCGCTAGGTGTCGTTGGGTCTCGTTAGGTATGGTCCGATGCTTATGGAGTTCGATGTATACAGATATGGGATTCGTCAGCTTACATAGATGAGTTATATATCTGAATGCTCCGAGACTGTATCTTAGAAAGTTTTATTGTCATAAGCAATAAACTCAAGAAAAGAGTTTTCCACAAGATTAAACAATATTACAAAAGTGTTTGCATATATATATATATATATTGTTTATTAATATACATGTCTAGAGATAAGTTCTCGGATAAGCACATAGAAATTTGACAATGATGATCTATATCCCTGCTCTTCCAGAATTTGATTGGCAAAAGAATTATACGTATGCGTCATAACCTTAATTTATATGGTCTACTGCACTAATTTGTAATATCCATGACGTATGCGTGGGGCATCAATCTCAGACTCACAGAATAATTTTGTTTGATAAATCGAGTGTGGACTTAGAGAGTCTCGCAATATGAAGTGTACTCATTGTGCACTTGGGCAGCATACCAAATTGAATAGTTCGATCTAGTAAATTTCAGTAGACCGGGCATTTACTTCAATCTCTCTCCGGCCGTGAACATGTCAAGACTTAAAAGTTAAGTACATAAATTAGTTAACAATTAGTTATTGACTAATGGTATGCTGACACATGGCACATTATGGGTCAATTATTGTTTGACTTAGAAATTATCAAAATGACCTTATTTCTTGAACAAATAAAATTATTTTATTCATTAAAATGTTTATTGAATAAAATAATAATAATAATAATAATATATGATATTATTATTTAAATAAAAATCAAACAGTTCATTTTATAATCAAATTGGTATATATTTTTACCATGATTTAATATGATTAAATTATTTATTTAATATTTATTAAAAGATATAATAAAACAAATAGATGGCATTTACAAATGGTGGGCAAGACATGTCTCTTGGAAATGAGAAAGAGTTTCTCATTTGGCCAAGATCTTAGCTAAATTCATTCAAATGAATTTTCCTCTTGTTTTGCTTTTCTTTTGTTTATTGTAAACAATTATAAATAAAATACTAATAGAAAACATTAACCATGATAATGAAGGCCATTATGTAATTAAATAGATTAAATTTAAAAAAACAAATTATTAAGAGCAACATGTTGCTCAATTTAAAATGAAGGGATTCGGCCAAGGATTAAAGAGAGAGAAGTGAAAATTTAGCTAAGTGTTAGGAAACCTCTCAAGAGTTGAGAGCACAAAAACACTTCTTACATTTATCTCCATCTTGACTAATCATACTACAAGGTAAAAATAAGGATTCAAGTGTTAAATTTTTTGCTGGAAAAGTTGCTATTCTAGCTTTTTTAACCCTACTATATTGAGGAACTAGAATTGTGAACGAGTTGCTTTAAGGCGGGTACTCCAGTTTGACAAAAAATCAAAGGCTTACTAAGGTAATAAATTCTCAATCTTTATATAATTTATATTTATGAGAGAACATGTAAAAATTTATTTGTATGATAAACACAAACTTACATACATGAACCCTAGGTTTAAAATTACTAATACACTTTCACTCTGTTTTACAGTATGGTAATTGATAAATAAATTCAGATTATGACTCATGTGAAAGGTATATCCATTCACCTTCAATAGTATCCCTTAATGCAATCAATAATGACACTGTCATAGCCATCATCTAAGGCCAATGCTGCATCCCTTCCTTAGTCTTTTAACTTCAATCTTACTTTTTTTTTTTCCAGATATTCCTTCTTAAAATGACATTCTTTCATACAAAATAAGTAATTCTTCCTTTTATTTCTGAACTTAGATTTGCGATTGTTCTTTTCCTTTAATTTTATTTTCTTTAACCTTCCCCTGACAATTAATCCTTCACCAAGAAATCCTTGGCCTCTGTCTTCTTTGCTAATTCCTTTGAATTCAGAGAAGAATGTACATTGTTCATTATCAAAGATTCTCTACCATATAAGAGAGTAACTTAGTGGCAATAAGTTGAGCAAGACAATTGCCTTGTCTTCTTCATTAATCTTCACATCAATGGTTTCAATATCGATGATAATCTTGCTGAAACCATCAATGTAATCTTTGATTGAGCTCTCATATTTCATACTTAATTAGTAGAGTTTCTTCTTTAGATGTAAATTGTTGGTTAAAGATTTAGTCATAGGGAATTTAGTTTTTCCCTAAACTAATGGCTATTTTTCATCTACCATTTCTTTTAGTACTTCATTACTAAAGCTAAGGACAATGGCACTTCTGGCTTTCCTCCTAACTTTGGCACAATCACCATCTGCCTTTGGAGATTTCAATTTCTTACCATCTAGGTTAAATGCAACCTCCTCAATTGTAGCTCGAACACTTAACTAACCAAGAGTGCTTCTATTTTAATCATTCAAAGATTAAAATCATTCATGCCATTAAACTTCTCAATATCAACAGTGTGAAATGCCATTAAGTTCACAACTAAACTTTAATACCAATTATTGAAACAAATGAACCTAATCTAATCTTTAATCACAAAATCAAATTGAGAATTAAGAAATAATAAAAGCAAATAATCAATGAAACATAAATAATTTATGGGTTCGTCAGAGCATACATCTACGGGCCAACATAGAAAATATTGATACTATTATTTAATCAAGATCAAAGGATTACAATCTTAACTAACCAAGCTCACAATACTTCAAGAATCAAAGAAAATAATTAATTACATAAGTTACATTAAACTTTACAAGTCTTGATATCTATAAGTTGAGATGCCAGGCTTTCTCACTCAAATCTAACAAATACAAACTTTGAACACATATTAAATTCTAATTCAACTCGGACCCTTTAAGTTAAGCGGCGCATTTTTGACATTTCTAGATCTTCCAAGGACTTTATCATTCTAACACTTCCGCTATTAGTTAATTACTTTAGAAGCCAACAAAATTTTCTTTAAGTTCTCAAAAACTTTTTTTAAACAATTTAGTACCTATAACAATATATATCTGACTTCATCATTGATTTTTAATTATCATTTTATATTATCAATGTTCCAAATTTATTAAGAAAAACAAAAAACCATTAGTTTAGTGATTCTATAAAACTATTCCTAGTAGGAGATCTACTTGGCAATCTTTATTTATTAGTCTTTATTAATCTGATTATTCTCCTTTGTTGAAATTTGTTTTTGATATATATAGTTTATTAGAAATAAAATATTTTTTCATATATAGTAAGATATTTTAATAAATTACGTAAATATTGCAATACTTGATTCATTATTTGACTAGGATAATTTTTAAATGTGTTATATTATTTCTGTTTAAATATATGCCTTTTCAACAATTTTTCCTTAATAAAAAGATAAAAAAAAATTAATTAAATTTGATTAAAATGAGGTAGAGAATTTTTATTTTAAATTCATTTATAACTTATCATAAGAATTTAGAATTATTAACTTTTTCTTTAATTTTTAAACTAAAATTTTAATTCTAACGGACCGACTAATAATATCAGTAATAAAAAAAAAAAAAGACAAATATGAGAAGTATCAAGTTAAAAATGGTGTCCCACTCTGCCAAATATATAAATACCATAATAAATGCTGATGTAAGCATGCTGGATACAAAAACAAAAACAGACATGATAACGTGGATGTGACATTTAACTACAAAGGAAGGCCCGCGTACACCAGAGTAGAGCCTACTCAGTCAAATCTCAAACCACACCTGTCTCGTTGGCAAAAACAAACGCTATCGTAACGGAAAGTCATTATTGAACACGTGTCACCAGAAACCTTTTGTAGTTAGCAATCAATCCATCCACTTAAATTAATGACAGAAAGAACCACCAAACCTGGTAGCTTTAGCCAATCCCACAAACTCCCGCTAAATAAGTTACACGTGACCCGTCTCATAACGGCTACTACTGCCACAAACTTTTGAAATTTACAGAGAGAACCAGAAAGAGCGAAGAGCTCACTACACCAAAAACATTTGAAGCGAAATTTTGAAATCCGTTAGCAGAAATCAGGGGAATAGCCTTTGATTTTATCACACGATCGAAAAAACTTTATCCGACAATGTCGGAAAAGAGATTCAACTTCCGCCACAACTCGGAACACGAACTCAGGAGGTCCATTTACTTAAAAAAGTTTTCTTTTTCTTTTTTCCCACGCATTTTAGTCCTTGTTGATGTTTCCACGTGTACTTGAATCCTAATTTTCCGCTGATTCACTGAACAAAGAAACTGACCGATTCTGGGGTTCAATGTTTAATTTATCTTGTTTTGATTGGATAAGTTTGTTCGGTCATCTTCCACGTGTCATCTTGATCAAATTGTTAGCTAACAATGCAGAGATGTTGAGACAATAATGAAAACAGAAGAAATTAATAACTAATTGACTTATTTGTTCTGTTATTCTTAATCTTTTTGGAAATGAACTAATGTTGAAAATTTTTAATTTGGTTTTTGTTGTTTTGGAGTAATAATTCTGATTTAATAGGAAGTTAGGGTTAGAGTTAGGTTTAGTTGTGAAATCTGAAATGCATATGTTAGGCCTTAATATGTAGTGGGAGGTGTAAGTTTCTGAATCTGGTGTAAATCAAAAGAGAGCTATGGGCGGCAGTAGAATTGAGGCTCTTAGTGAATCATGTTGTTGTCCTTGTTGAGTAGGCGCTCGTTGGAAATTGATTCCAGGTAACATGAATTACATGTACTTTATTGTTTTGACATTTTACGTTTTATGGTTAATTTATTGTTGTTGATGTTGTTATTTTGTTTTTTCACATTATTTGAAGTTCAGTTGGTAGTTTATGTTGTTGTGAACTTGATTCCCTTAATTATGTTAGAAATTGGAAGTTGTCTATTTTGTTTTTTTACTTAGAGTCATATTAAATTAATAATGACAGAGATGCCTATGGATTTGCTCTGAGGCCTCAACACGTGCAAGGATACAGAGAATTTGCTGGTGTCTACAAGGTATCTGCCACTAAAGCTTCTTTTAACTGTAAATGGTATGACATTGGTGTGAGCTATGTAGACCAATAGTTTTTTAATTCTAACTGGGAAAATGGACTAATTAAGCATGTATTATGTAGTTGGAAATTATTTCCGTTTCAGAATTATTTTGAAACCAATTTGCTATGTGTCCAGTTTAGGGCTAGAGTTGAAAAAACACTGATGATTCAATATGATAAGGTAGATGACAATGGCCCTATGTCAGCGGAAAATATTCTCTCTTAAACTCCCAACAAGGACTAAATATTTTGGTCTAAGGAGAGGTTTTAGTATGTGTATGGCAAACTAAGAATTTAGTAATGTTTCAACATCCTTAATTCCTCAAATTAATTTAACTCTGCAAAGATAAATTTTTTCTCAATTTTTCTTTGGTACATTTTATTGAAACTAATAGAAAAGAGCAACAGAAGTAAAAGAGGTGCTCTCTCCAGCTTACTGATACATTTATGGTATCAGGAAGAGGAAGGGGAAAGATCAGAAAAGTGGAAGGTCTTCCTTGAGCATCAACAGGAACTTACTGAGTTAAGCTTTCCTGGGTCAAATTACAAGGAGAAATTGCAGGCTGAAGCTACTGAAGTTGAAGAGGAAACTGCTTCAGACAAGAACTCTGAAGGCAATGAGGCTGAAGCTTCTGAGTTGGAAAAGACAAGTTTTTCAGAAAGCGACAGCAAAGGGCACAAAGATGGAGCTACTGAGTTGAAAGAACAGACTGTTTTAGGGAGTGAAAGTGATATTGACAGGGCTGAAGATACTAAGTTGATAGAAGAAGTAGTTTCAGAAAGAAATAGGAGAAGTAACGAATCTGAAGGTACAAAGGAAACTGTTTCGGAGAAAAGCAGGGAAGAGAAAGAGGAAGAGGCTGAAGCTACTGAGTTGAACGAAGAGACTCTTTCAGAGAGGAGTGAGAAAGGGGATGATTCAATCAGGAAGGTTGATTTTGATAGCTCAGCAGAACTTAATCTCAAAAAAGAGCAACTTTCAGAAGAAACAAAGACCCATAAGATCCAAACATGGGCTCAGATTAGACCATCCCTTGCCGTGCTTGAAAATATGATGAGTTTTTGTGTTAAGAAGAGAAAGATCATGAAAGGTGAGCAGATAACCAAAAGTGGAGACCATCTTCCATCAATAAATGAAGCAGGATCTTCAGGAGGGGAATCCGATGAGGATATCAAGGAAAAAGTCTGTGTTAGCGAGACATCATATGGGAGGGCAAATGCCTCTCATGAAAAAAGTGCTCCAGAAGATGAAGTCTCCCCAGAGCCTTACTTTCCTTGGAAAGAAGAGCTGGAGTGCCTTGTTCGCGGGGGGGTTCCAAAGGACCTGAGGGGAGAGGTGGGGTTGACAGTGTTTGGTTTGGTGAATTCTCTTAAAAAATTATGTTCTTATCTTAGAGAAAGTTCACCTTTTCCATTACAGGTATGGCAGGCCTTTGTTGGTGTTAAGGCACGGCGAGTGGAAAAATATTACCAGGATTTGCTGGCTCAAGAAACCAATGCCAGTGAAAGCAAGGAGAATGATAACTCATCTGGTGTACCCAAAAAATGGAAAAGGCAGATTGAGAAGGTCAATAGATGCATGCGCCTTGGACTTTATCATTCAATCTTTTCAATTTGTAGGTGCTACTACTTTTTCTTTGTATTACAAACCAGATTTCTCGGTAGACTAATACGTTATGTTGACTTTACAGGACATACCACGAACCTTCCCAGGTCATCCTGCTTTAACTGATGATGGCAGGGATTCCTTGAGGCGTATACTCTTAGCATATGGTCGACATAATCCCTCTGTTGGGTACTGCCAGGTAATTAGAGTGTGTTTTATATTTTTTGAAATATTTTTCAGCTGATGCTTCTGATTTAGGGGATTCACTATATATTTGTTCTTTCCTTTTTTTGGTGTGTGGCGCAAAGTTGGCATCTCACAAAAGAATACTATGTCTATACCAGTGGGATGCTTGTTTAATGTTGCATTAAATTCTTTAGTCAGACCATAAGCGCCACTGGCATACAAGGTTCTTGACATGGGTTCTTTTGTCAAATCCTATTTGGTGTTTGTATGTCTTGATTTTTCCCTTTGCTTTTTCTTCTTTATAAGTTAATCAAGGGGAATGAGAAAGTTTCAGACTTTCTTTTCGAGCAAACTTTTGTGCCATGAGCATGAGAAACCATAGATGAGAGAGGTAGAATTACATTATACTTTATGAACTTGCTATCTTGAACCAATACAAAGTTTAACAATTCTATAAAGTATTTTAATAAATCTATTTCAGGTTCTTTATCTTTAAATAATCTAAAGGGTGTATCTTCGATTCCTAGAATAATATAAGGGGAAAACAAAATCTATGCTTCATTCTATAAATAGTAGATCTGCCTTTCATGGTTGGGAAGATAAAGACTGGTGCGGTCTTTTGGCATCAAGACAAGATCATGTGAAGAATCTTATCTTGCTACTCTTCCTGCATATTTGGAACAAAAAAAACTATGATATGTTCAAAATTTTGAAAATTTCCCATTTTCAGTGAATTATCAAATTTTTGTTACTTGCAGTGGTTATCACCTCTTATGCTAAGAGTTTCTCTTTTTCCTATACCGTTCATCCTTGATGTAAGCTTGACCTTGGTTTTGTCTCTCGACCAACATGTTGACAATCTCTCAAAGCGTGTATCATTGTTGCTATCTCATATTCAGACTATCAATCTATTTGTTTAGTTCAATTAATTTAGTAGCTTCTTCTCAGTGTCAGTAATCTTTTAATGATTTTGTTTTGCTATGGTATTAAAACTTCTGCAGGCTATGAATTTCTTTGCTGGCTTATTGCTGCTTCTGATACCAGAGGAAAATGCCTTTTGGTAGGTTTTTGATGTTTCTTTCTCTCTCAGCTATCCCCCCATTGTTCTCTTGCTCTCCCAAATGTGCACATAGATGATCCCTGAAATTCTGAATGGCACATTATTTATATCTGAGCATCTACTGGATAGTTCCTTTTCCTCCCTTTCTCTTTCTTACTTCTGGGAACCCAGCTCTTTTTTTCCTCAATTATTCATTTCAGAAAAGAGTGAGAGAATAGTTATCTACTTCACTGGCATTTCTAGTGTAGTTTATCCTTTATCCATCACGCGAAATAATACTAGCCAAATTAGCTAATCACATTGCTTTCTTTTTATGAATTTTTTCAGGACCTTGGTAGGCATTATTGATGATTATTTTGATGGGTACTATACAGAGGAAATGATTGAATCTCAGGTGTAGTTCAATTATTCCAAGTTCCTTTAGCAAAAATATCCCAGATTTAGCATATATTGTCCATGTTCATTTGGATGCTGATAGATCCAGTACCTAAAAAGACTCAGATCAGTTAATTAATCTATGTTTTTGTATTCTTTCATGCTATTAGGTGGACCAACTTGTTTTTGAGGAGTTGGCCCGTGAAAGATTTCCCAAATTGGGTTTGTTTGCCTTTCATCACACATACTCTTTTATTTTCCTCCTTTTTTCATCTTTCCCAACACAGGAAACAACACTGGTAATTTTGTGTATTCCATCAACTCTTCTGGTGCAGTTAATCATCTGGATTACTTGGGAGTGCAGGTGACATGGATCTCTGGACCTTGGTTCCTTTCAATTTTTGTCAATATTCTTCCTTGGGAAAGTGGTGAGGTCTATATAATGTAATGCGGCATTTAAAAGTAGTATGCAAATAAAAATAGAAACCAAGTTTTCAGATATTGTTCATTTTAGTTGTTCTCTAGAATAGTGTTTTAAACTTGACTTCTGATGACTTCCTTTTTGGCTCCTGTCTTCAGTTCTTCGAGTGTGGGATGTGCTCCTGTATGAAGGAAATCGTGTTATGCTATTCCGAACAGCCCTTGCTTTGTTGGAATTATACGGTATTAAGATGATGTATTTATTTATGATATGGGTGAAGTACTAAATGTTCATGATAATTACTCTTTCATGGTGCTTAAAGCAATATCTTTTCACACTACTTTCCTGTAGGCCCTGCATTAGTTACTACTAAAGATGCCGGGGATGCTGTTACTTTGTTGCAGTCCCTTGCTGCCTCAACATTTGATAGCAGCCAGCTTGTTTTTACTGCTTGTATGGGTTATTTGACTGTGACTGAAGCCAGATTACAAGAGCTGAGAGAAAAGCATAGACCTGCTGTTCTAGTGTTGGTTGAAGAAAGATCAAAAGGGGCTCAAGTTTGGAAGGATTCAAAGGAGCTTGCAACCAAGTTGTATAGTTTTAAGAAAGATCCTGAATTGTTTATAGAAGAAAACAAGGCAACTGAAGGGTTAGGCGGCGGAGACATATCTCATACAGAGCCTCCTCCGTCAAAACTGGATCAAATGCTTAGTGGCCTAAGTGTCAATTCAGAATCAGAAGGTAGAGATCTTCAAGAACAGGTAACTCTCCTCCTTTGGTCTCACTAAATCCCCAAAACCAGTGCACACGCTTATTCTGCCTTTCTGATGTCTGCGGAAGTTATCCCCCTTGATGCCTGTTTTGTTATAAAAAGTTCACATGTATGGACAGAGTTTTCTCAATATTTTCATATGATTGGCTGACTTGTGATGCTTGTTCTTTCTCCATGGTTTTAACTTGTTTCTGCTTACCAGTGAGCGCTCTTCTTGATGAGCTCAGATGTGTTAAATTAATATATTTAAGAATATGATGCAAGAGAATAAATACATTTAATGTTTCTATTGCTGTTCCCGAGGCTATACGAAATTTACTGTGATATTGTTTCCTGAGATGATACAAAATTTTAAAAAATATCAGTTGGAACATGTGAATAGCAATTTGTTGTGCTTGTTGACAGTTGTACAGGTTTCCCAATTTTTGCAGCTTTATTGAGTGGGTTTTTAAGCTCCACTAAATTTCAAGTTCTATAAATTTGGAGGCAGAAAATTGTGTAAATCATAATCTACTAAGCCTTATTAAAAATTCCTTGTTGCAGAAATCATTCAGTTAATGTGGTTTACCTCTTGTACTTAGTTGACAAACATGATTGATTCTTGGTAACTCAAATTTCAATCATTAGTAGTTTTTGTGCAGGTGGTCTGGTTGAAGGTGGAATTATGCAGCTTGCTGGAGGAAAAAAGATCTGCCATGATCAGGTCAGTACAATCTACTCTAGTTTCTGCATCCATCTTCCCCGTTCTGGTGGATCAATTGCAGATGTCTGTTTTGAGAAGAAAATCAAGCTAGCATTGGTTACTTTGGGCCCTAAGACCAATAGCCAACCTGGAGGACAGTAGATGCCAATCCATTCACGATCTATGCATTGTGATTTACCTCATCCACTCTGCAGATACGATTTGTATACATGGACTGGAATAATTGATTGTTCATTCTCCAAAAACAATCACTTTATTCAGCATTCTTGGTGCTATTGTTGTTTCTCTCATGTTCACTCTGTGTTTCTTCCTCTTGCTCCTTAGTAGTAATGATTTATTAAAGAAGCCTAAAGAGGGAAGCTCTTGCTATCTTTTAACCGGTGCTCTCTTTTCTTCTGTGAGTATGAAACTTCATGGAATCATAACTTTGTAGTGAGGCTATTGATTCTAAGATAAAAAGGGAATTGAGTAGTGATACAGGTGGCATCAATTTTTAAACAAAGAATTACTCCTGTAATGACAATTTTTCAGTGCTCTTCATCCTGAATTATGTTGAGTAAAGATAATTTTTAAACAAAGAATTACTCCTGTAATGACAAATTTTCAGTGCTCTTCATCCTGAATTATGTTGAGTATAGATAAGCTCATGAAAGCCATAGGCATATTTATATGTGTGGTTCTTGTTCTTTTCCAGAGCTGAGGAGCTGGAAACAGCACTTATGGAGATGGTCAAACAAGACAATCGACGGCAATTGAGTGCAAGGGTAAGTCCAGGGTTGATTCAAAGAAATGTTTGCTCTAATGTCTGCCGATTATGTATTTTATCAGTATTCAAGTCAAACATGCAACATGCCTCTCTCTCTGTATTGGATTCTTTGTCTAAATTTTGTTTCATGCTGTATTAGACGTTGATGATAGTCTCAGTAAGAGTATTCTCTATCATGTACCCTCTCCTTTTGCTTTCCTCTTTCCTCTCTTCTATTATGCCAATGTAATTTCTTCTTATTCATTACCTCTTTGAGAGTCACATGCCTTGTAATTTTAAGTATCCGATAGATAATATCTTGAATTTATAAGCCAAAGTGCTGTATCAGTCTTTCTATGAATTGATTTACATTTATCAAGAAGAAGCCGAGAGTTATTATATTTTAAGCTTCAATCATGTTAAATTGAAATGCAAGTTATAAAATGATAATTTAAAAGCTTTACTCAAGTTTGAGCTATTTAACCGCACCTACACCAGAGCTTCTTTTCATTTTCTCCTTCAGCATGGAGCTGCCCATATCACCAAGAACAATAATTTACACTGTTACGTTGTAAGCTCTAAGTCACTCTACCCAATTTTGGAGATTTACAAATTCATTTAGAATGCTGCAGATTGAGCAGTTGGAGCAAGAGGTAGCTGAGCTACGGCAAGCCCTTTCTGACAAGAAAGTACAAGAATCTGCAATGCTTCAGGTTTGAATTTGTATTGTGCTCTCTCTTGTGTCTACTTTCAGAAGAATGATCATATTTATTCCTCTTGTGAGACCTGTACTTATCAGTAGATTCTTGTCTACACTGTAGGTCCTTATGAAGGTAGAGCAAGAGCAAAGGATAACTGAAGATGCTCGTAGAGTTGCCGAACAAGATGCAGCTGCTCAGAGATATGCAGTTAATGTGCTTGAGGTCTTCTCATCCTTTTTCTATGTACTACCTTTGTCATTGCACGAAAGAAGATTATAGGAGATTTTAGGTCATGTGGTAGAGAATGCGTTTTCATTTTCCTACTCCATTTCTTTATTCTCTTTCCTCTTATTTGTCAAATTGATGATAGATGGGCCTCTCCTAGTTTTCTGAATTATCATAAATCCTATCGAAAGACACAATGTGCACATATTCTTAGTTGTGCTCATTTCACATTGTATCAACAGTTTGTTCTGTGTACTTCTATGTAATTTATTCTTATGTCCCATGAAGTGGTAAACTATACTGTATGTATTAAGCCACTGGACTTGTGGAATTTCACTTTTAGAAGTCCTTAAAATAGGGGTCCTTGAAGTTTGAATTTGATTGCATTACATATGTATTTATTCTGTTGGCATGGTTAAGAAATGTTTGTCAAACTGCAGCTTTTGAACTCCTGTCAAGTATTCCTTCACATCCATGAAAACAATGCACTGTTCTCTTCTAGTTTAATTTAAAACCAGATTCCCACAGCAGAAGCACAAAGAGTGATTTGATGATTATTTTTTACCTAGCAGGTTTTTTTCAAATATCATATTTTATTTCCAGTGTTCCTTGTATTACATGATTATCTCTCCTCAACACGAGTACTTATGCAGGAAAAATATGAGAAGGCTATGGCTTCCATTGCTCAGATGGAGAAGAGGGTTGTTATGGCAGAATCAATGTTGGAGGCTACTTTGCAATACGAAGCTGGCCAAGTTAAAGCAGTATCTTCTCCATGGTATATGACAAATTTTTTAGACATGATATCTCAATTTTGTGAGTTTGATAAATAACATTGATGACTACTGCAGCTTAAAACATTTGTGCAGCTATATAAAATCTAATAGGATTGCTTCTTTTGCATTTACTTTTCAAGATATTCTGGCCAACTTTGAGACTAAAGTAAAACTTGAATATAAAGATGATCCTTTAAAAATATTAGGTATGGACAACCAAATCTACCTGTTACCACTTAACCTAAAAGCTTTATGGCCCAATAATAGTATTTAATCTCTTAACACTAACAGTCTCCCTTATGTGCACGTGCATGTGAACACAACACAACCACTATAACTAATAGCAAACACAAACAAAATATATTAAATTTAGTGAATTAATAATAAGGGATTAAATACAAGATTTCTTGGCCGAATAAGTTACTTTTTTACCTAGGAGAAGCAGTTTTGAGCTCTAACCTAGATCTGTTTCACAACTTACTTGGTAGGAGGTGTTCAGTTGTTTCATGTCCACCTTTAAATGCTGATAGCTCCATTATTTCCTTCTTCTTGAGGTGTTCTACTCTCCAACTTTGGGTACTCACAATTGTATTTGGCCTTGGCAATTAAAATTAGTACCATACTCAAATGTAGAAAAGTAACTGAAATATCAGTCAAAAGTTTGATCACTTATGCCTGTCTTATTTTCATTTTAATTCATACTCTTTACAGAACATGCATTGTTAAGCTATCATCGATTTGCACAAAATTAATGTGGTCTATAGTAATTTTAGGAGAAAGAACTATGGCTATGAATCACCCAGAAACATACAACATTGAGGCCTAGTCATTGTAATTTTAATCTGTTTAACACTTTTAGATGGTTCTCATATTTGTCCAAAGGGGAAGTTAACTGTCAAACATGAAACTTATTTCTTCTTTCTCTCTGTCTCTCTGTCTCTCTCTCGCTTTATCTCTTTTGCTTTTCATTTTTTTCCTTTTTTGGTGGTCAGTTTCCAAAAATTGGATCTACATCGATTCTGCTATGAGAGAATCACATAAAACTGCAATCATGCATCAAATTTTAAGTTGTAAAGCTCTATAAGCATTTCTCCACCATTAGCCTCTATCATTGTATTAGCCATTTACTCTCGTGAATTTTAAAATTGAAGTCTTTCATCACATCATTAATATCTCTCTCTTGAGCACAAGCCAACATTGTGCATTGCATTGCAAATTTATGTCAACAAAGATGCTTTATTTATATGCAACTGTGCCTAATGCTGAAGCATGAAATTGGTGCCTTGTAAATGTAGTATGCATAACCAAAGCCCCACAGTTGACAGTCCCAGAAGAAGGGTAAGTCTATTTGGACTTGGCTGGCGTGACAAGAGCAAGGTAAATTTTTTACATTTCCCACTTAGGTTTTGGTCAATGTTATATGAAAAAATGAGAATTAGTACATTGTAAGGAGATTGTCAAATATATAAGTTATCAATCCAAGTTTCAATGATCGGGTTAATTTGACTGTAAAGTCAGACCTAAGTCATGCTGCTATGCATATTGTACTGGTTTTTCAAGTTTGAAGCTTCTTCAGTTCACAAAATTGCATTTGACAGGGGAGACCAACTAATGCTGAGGAGGCTGGCGACAATAAATCTACCAATGAGAAATAGACTAACCCTCAGTGGAAAGAAACTAATGCCTGAAAGAGGAACTGCAGTAGGGATATGAAGGGGCAGCTTCAGTGCCTGGACATTACCAGAAGTCCCCTGCTACGAATTCACTCCACGTCTTTCCCAGTTAATCACTTCCCCAGTCTTCATTAGTGGTTGTGTAAGGCAGCCATCTATTCATGTAAATGTCAACTCTTGTAGTTAGACCAACTCTTTTTTTCCTGTTCTAGACAGAATCAATTGTTAATTATCATCCTTTGGAGCAATCAAAGTAGAAAAGCAAGAAATATCTTCAGTTGAAAGTTTTGCTCTCGTTTGATTTCTTCTTTCTGGTTCCCTTTTGTTTCCGTAACATTTGAGTGAAAAGGATTTTTCCTATTTCCAATCACAGCAACACTTCAAAATGATTGGCAACTTTACACTTTGAATTTGTTTCAATCACAGCAACACTTCAAAATATCAAGTAATAAACATCAAGCAGAAACAGATAAATATGGCCAAAATCATCACATAAGATATACCTCGTTTAGAAATTCATACTGCAATATTTTTCAGTGTTGCATTCAATCCCTTAAGAACAATTGACAGAATGTGTTACAAACACAGCAAACATTGGATTTAAGGAATTGAGTAAAAGCAAAGCATCTAATTATTCGAATACAACAAGCTCGGCTAACGTGTACATTCGAAAAATGGAGGTACAATTTTCTCTAATAACGACTCCAATGCAATGTACCTCTTATTTTGTTTTACACAAAATTTAGTAACACGTTCTTAGTGCAGCTATCAAGCATTGACTGTAATGTCCCAAACCATGTAGTTTCATTTACATTCAAGAAGATCACAATGCATAAGATACGCATTGGAGCATCTTCTCAGTTTTCCCCATGCGTATTCTATAACTGGCAGGAATGAGAGAAAACCAACCAAAATCACAAATGCAAGCAACAAGTATCCAAGTTCATGGCAATCTCAACTTAATCTCCTGGTTCGATCTCTTTCAGATCCATGACCGCCACTGAGCTTCCTATCTCTGTCCCTCTTTGTTCTAGGAGGAGTACCAGGAGCCAGGCGGGGGCTTTGAACCTTCTGTGTGTCAGGTTCATACTTTTGAGAAGCAAGGTAAGACAAAGCAGTGACAACATCAGCAATGAGCGGTCTCATATCAGGTTGCTCATGGACACACATTGCTGCAACAGCAAGAGCTTGATACAATCCCCTTGGAGGATATTGACCTTGAAGCTCTGGATCAGCAATGAATGAGAACTTTGTTCGGTCTTTGAACAATGGTCTTGCCTGCCATGAAGTCAAGATTAGAGTGACATTTGGACATATAAAGTCAAATCTTGTTGCTCAAAATTGTTTTCATTCTTTTTTGTACTCGTCAACATTTAGAAGCTAGAGACGATTTAGAATTATGAATTTTACAATCTGACTTAGCCAATATTAATCCTTTTATGAAGAACAACCAAGACTAATATATGTTGTTTTTAACATATGTTGTCTTTGTTGTCTATTGTTTTTGTTGTTTCTGCTGCTTACCCATGAAACCAGATTCTGTTCTGCTGCAGCTTTTGAAGTGTCAATTGCTTTCCTACCTGAAATGATTTCTAGAAGAACAACCCCAAAGCTATATACATCTGATTTTAGAGTCAGTTGGCCTGTCATTGCATACTCTGGAGCACAGTATCCATAGGTGCCCATAACCCTTGTAGATACATGGGTGTTATCACCAACAGGCCCAAGTTTGGCCAAGCCAAAGTCAGATAGCTTGGGATGATATCCTCTGTCGAGCAAAATGTTTGAGCATTTTAAATCTCGGTAAATAACAGGGGGTTTAGCTTTGTCGTGTAAATACTCCAATCCCTTTGCTGCCCCAGCTGCAATTTTCATTCTTGTATTCCAATCAAGTCGTTTCTTACCAGGTGAAATATCTACAAAATAAGCATAGACCTGACTTCAAGCGAGAGAATAAGGTAAAATAATAAATAATACTACAAACGAAGCCAATACAATATTCTCATACCATGTAAATGGTCTTCTAAAGATCCTAAAGGCATATATTCATAGACCAAAAGCCTTTGATCTCCATCAGCACAATAACCAATTAGATTGACCAGGTTTGGGTGGTGAAGTAGACTTAACATTAATACTTCAACAAGAAATTCCCGGTTCCCCTGCAACCCATTGCGATTAAGTTGCTTGATGGCTACGACCTACACCAAAGACAACAAGAAGTTTCCGAGTGTTAACTCACACCACACAAACAATCCACTTAATAAAATCATGAAAAAAAAATTAATAAGTATTAGCAAAGGGAAAAAAAAGGGAACAAGTATAGCTTATTTAAGGCTTTCAAAATGCTCTCAAGTTATTTCATAAAAAATTTCATTGTGTAACAGTTGACTAACCTGATTAATACTTTCTAAATACCCTTTATACACCCTGCCAAAACCTCCCTCACCCAAGAGACATTCCGCCCTGAAATTTTTAGTTGCAGCTGCCAACTCACGGAAAGCAAGTGTCTTTGCAGAGATGTTGTCAGACCCTCTGTTTTTAGATGCCTCCTTGACATGCCAGGAGGAATTTGTCTTTAATTTGTCTGAAACAAATTACAGAGAAATGAGTAATGGCAAGAACCAAGATAGAGATTCACAACTATGGAAATAAAACCAGAACCTTCAGCAAGTAACAAGCAAACAAGGGATGCAAAAGACAAACACAAAGAAGCAGTTGAATTGAACTTTTGTGCTGATAAACAGAACATTTATGTGGCATCAACAGCACCAATTCTTCCTTGAAACCGCATCATTAACTTAACAGGTCACTCACTTCCAGAATTAAAGCCATATAAAATATATAGAGTTATTAAGGTCTAAACCATGTAGGATTTCAGATATATATGATTCATCTTTCTGACAATAGAATCAAGAGATTACATTCATCAGCACTACGGTGGGGAAAACATATAGATTTAAACCATGAATTAACATGACTGCATAGAGATTTATGAGCTAGGAACCCTATAAACTCAGTTATGGAAGAAATGCATGATTGATAAATCAAGCAAACTATACATTCAAAAAAGAAAAAAAAATCTCTTCTTGGTATGCACGAGTCATAACACATCCGACTAGCCAATTTCTGGTTAATCAACAACAAACCCAGATGAAGATATAAGAAACATTACCAACAAAATGAAAATTTCAAAGTAAACCACGATAAGATGCTCAATGAAAGCATATGTATGCAAAAGGGTCACTCTATTTTGAACGTCTAATCAAGGAATTGCACACTACGTATGAACATATATATGTTATATGTACCTGAAGTGGAACTGATCCGATCAATAGGCTTCTGCTGCATCTTCATCTTCATCTTGGCCTTGGCCTTTTTGTTTGAATCACCAGAACATGGAATCCACCCCATGTTCAAATTTCTTCTCTCTTGATATCTGCAAATAATTAGAAACTCTAACTAGTACAGTAAAGTACGGAGAAGGAGAAAGAGAAACGAAATGAACAGTTACAAGAAAGAGATGGCCAAGAGCATAACACACAAAGAAACATAGAAAGACTCAATAGAGAAGTTGAAATGGTAAGAGCAGCTAGCCAGCCAACCAGCCGCTTCTTGCTTGCTTTGCATATATTTTGGGTCCAAGTTTTATGCAACGTTTACTTTTTTTTCATATTTCATTTTCAAATTCGTGATTGCCACAACTGAAACGTCCAATGGGACCGTTTATGAAGAAGCAGAGGGTGTCATTTCGGGATCAGGTAGGAATTATACCCAAACATATCCTATGAAATCCCCTTGAGCTAGTAGATTGAATCCAGGTGGACGGCTGTGATGAGTTTATTTCATGTATAAATTTATGGTGGAGCCCGTGACTGAAATATGCAAAGCACCTTAACCTCAACCTTGTAATGAAATATGCATAACGAGTTTCGTTTTGCATATTTGAGTCATGGGCTCCGTCATTAATATATCTAAGATTATATGATTTTTTAAAAGGTTAATTATTAGGTAATGCTATTTATTCACTTATACATATTTAAAATTTATTAAATTTTTATTTGATGTAAGATATAATTTTTTTTTTTATTTAATCATGTGTTAAAGATTAATTTGTTAGGTAATATAGTCTATCTGCTTATATATACTTAAAATTTTTTTAAGTCTATTTTATGTGAGATGTGGTATTCTCTCTCATCTAATCACGTGACTCTTTTGTCATGGTCGAATCTAAACTCGGAGGATAACCTAACTTGTATTTCCTATCCCCCTAGAGCTAAAGGATCCACTACCCACGTGATAATCTTTATTGAAGTTTAAAAAACATAATTTTTAATATTCACTTGGCCTGTATTGCCCATACCTACTATTCTTAAGGACCTATATCTTATGTGGCAATTTTATTAGGATAATTTTGGAGGCTAATATGCAAATGAGAATTCGAATATGTTTTAATACCACTTGTCAATGGGTCGAGTGCTTGCCATTGACTCAAAAGACTAGCCTGTTAGATAATACTACCTACTCGCTTATATATACCTAAGATCTACCTAATTTCTATTCGATATAAGATGTGACACTTGTTAGTAATTATTTTTTCTTTTTTTTGTTAACCCTGAGCTTAAAGGTGGCAGATGGGTCATAGCGTGTCATAAGTTGAATGGCACGTTGTAGTACTGTGTGTTAGAGTTTTTAGTGTGCATTATAAAATTTTAAGCATTTTGTAAAAAAAATTTGATCATAAGTAATCAAAAATTAGAAAAGATCACACACATAACACAAGAAATTTACGTGATTCAATAATACATGCTTACATCTATAGTGGATTATGAGATTCTAACTTTTTTTATTAGTTAACAAAGTTCTCTTAAATCATAAAGATCTCTCACAGAAGATTACTAAGGAATACAATAATAGATAAGTTATCTCAAAAAATCTATCAGTGCTTTCTTGTATACTACACACAGTACTCAAGCACTCCTATGGTACTCGTTTTGCACCCCAACACTCAAGTGCTCTCTAGCTCTTTATTTTCTCTATTAAAGTTTTTTTTCTCTAATGCTTTATTAATATAAAGAGTTACAAGGGTTTATATAGACTCCAAAGTGTTCTTAGAATTTTTATTCCTAGTTAAAATAAGATTCCACGTGTTGTAAGAGTTATAAAACTGACTTTGGGATGTAATAGAACTCAAAATGAGATACTTCTTGAAAGTTGGCGCCAATGTGCCCAGGTCTTGGTGCCTAGGCACCATTGTGATGCAATTTCGACTCCTATCGTATTCCAAGCCCTTATTCACTTCCAGCTTTCTATTTTGTCCATTTCTTGTCCATCCAATGCATCATCTACTATGTCAACTCCTCATTGGTCTTCAACTTAAAATCATACTCAAATATAATTTTGAATTACCAAATTCTAACAAACTCCTTATTGATTCAAAATCTCTTCAAGAAGCTTTTCAAGATCCATTACACAATCATTTAATTTACTTAGCATTAACTCCAATTAAGTTTTTGTCCAAACATAATTTCTCTAAGACTTGTGACTTCGGTCTCCAAAAATTCGAATGTATCTTACTTAGAGTAGCCTTTGTATTGCGATCTTCCATGTCACTTTTAACATCATTACCACATTTCCTCGATGGTTGAAACCTATTTTTGCCATCAGCACCCTTATTATACATTCTCTTTCGACCCCTATCACCTCGGTGAGCAAATCTCTAATGCTGTCTATTGATCTGCATTCCCTCAATAACCCATGTTAGGCCAACTATAACATTCCCATCAAGCACATATAGCCTAGAGTACTTCTCATCTTTTATAATATTATAAACCCTTCTATTACTTCTAATATTTCTTTTTTTGCCTTGAATGAACATTCCAATTGATCTATCACTCTTAGGAATATCAAGTTCCTCTTAATTTCAGGAACATGTCGTACACTAAGTAACTCTCTAATTTTCTCATCATGTAACATCATCCTTATACTATTAATCCCCATGACTTTACAAGTCATATCATTATTCAATAATATTTTACTATCCGTAATGGATCTATAATTGGTAAACAATGACCAATCAAGGCATATATAGAACCTATAGCTAGAATTAAGTATTTATTCACAAGTATACTTTCCTTCAGAAGCTACCAAGGATTCTGTTACTTCGTAATCCACTTCACAGATTATTGTAGCATCTTCATCTATCTTTGCCTTTTTTTATGGACAATCTCTTATCAAGTGCCCTTCTTTCTTGCAATGATAGCACTTTTTAGATCTGCCCTTTGATTGATTATTATTTCCATCTCTTTCTCTTGCAATCAAATCTGTTATACTACCAGATTCAAATCTTTTCCCAATTCCTTTGAGTTTAACAAGGCTTTAACATCACTCATCGTTAAAGCCTCTCTGTTATACATGAGTGTATCCACAAAGTGCTCATAAATTAGAGGTAGAGAATATAACAAGATTATTGTCTTGTCTTCATCCTCAATCTTGATATCAATTGTCTCAAGATCTATGATAATCTTATTGAAGGTGTCAAAATAGTCTTTAATTAAAGTTCCTTCATCCATAAAACATTGATACAACTTCTTCTTCACATATAGATGATTTTTCAAAGGTTTCATCGTGTAGAAGACGTCAAGTTTTTTCTAAAAATCTAATGTCGTCTTTTCTCCCATTACCTCCCTTAGAATTTCATCACTCAATGACAAAACTATAGTACAATGGGCTTTCTTCTAAATAATTTCTTTATCTGATTTGAATATAGATGTCATAAATTGAAATCATTCTATCTATTGAATTTTTCAACTTTATACATGTAAGTTTCCATAGTTGAATAACTTACATTCTGATATATCACTTAGATAATGACCTTGGCTCGAATATCACTGTTAGAATTTTTAGCATGCACCTCTAAAAATCTAAATGCTTTATAGAAGTATTTTGATCACAAATAACCAAGAATTAGAAAATATCACACACACACACAAGAAATTTATGTGGTTTGGCAACAAACGCATATGTCCATGGTGGATCACGGATTCTTAGCTAATTTTATTAGTTGACAAAGAATTCTAAAATTATAAAAATCTCTCACAAGAGATTACTAAGAAATATAATAATATACAAGCTATCTCAAAAGACCTATCCGTGTTTTCTTGTACATACAATACTCAAGTACTCTTATGGTACTCTCTTTACTCACCTAGGACTCAAGCGCTCTCTCGCTCTCTACTTTTTTCTCTTAGAATTTCTTCTCTAATGCTTGATTATATAGAATTTAATATGTTCCTAAAAACCCTATTTCTAGTTAGAATAAGAGTCTACGTGTTGTAGGAGTAAAGAAAACTGACTTTGAGATGCAAGATAACTCAAAATAGGATATCTACTAAACGTTGGTGCAAGATGTGCTCAGGCCTTGTGTAGTAACCAGTATCCATAATCGGTAAGAATAAGTATTTATATATATATTTTATTCGTATATGGGTGATACTTGATTTATGTATTGTTATTAGTAGTGTTTGTATAGGTTAAGGACATACTATTAGTATTGGGTTTATTTGCAAGACTTTAGATTTATTTTAGGGACCAAATTGTAATACTTTGAAAGTTTTTGGGGCAAATTTGTAAATACTAAAAATTAGCCTCTTAGTATAAAAATACACTTTTGAAACCCTAATTTACTCATTTTTGGGTCGAGCTACCCCTTTAGAGAGAGAAAAGAGAGAAATAGAGGGGAGAGAAAGAGAAGAAGAAGAAGAAATTGGAAATTTAGATTTTAAGAGGTATATCACAACTATTTCTCAATTTATTGGTGTTAATTAAGTTGATTCCTTTAAGTTTTGATTTCTTGAAATATTTATAATTGAGGATTTGATGTGTATTTTGTAAGATATTGTGAGAATTGATGATGATCTGTGTAGATAGCTTGATAAATCATGATGAATTGCATAATTTCTACTTGATAGTCTCCTGATCCAGGAATTTTATAACTTTTTGTAATTTTATTCTGGTTTTGAATTTTGATTATATGAAATTAGACATATTTAGGATTATCTGAGACTTTGAATCGATTGCAAATTCTAGAAATTGAATTTATAGTGAATTTACCAAAATAACCCTGAAATTCTGAAAATTTCTTGTGTGAACAGTATGATACAGTGACAAATAATTTTTGATCTACTTAATGATCTTAAAAAATTACGAATTTATGGAATATGATAATTTTATATGTCTAATATGATATACTCAGAATTAAGAATTTAGATCAATGTGGTTAAATTATTATGATTTTTTAAAAGTGTCAGCTTGTTGCAGTATTTGATTAATAAATTTTTAAAGTTATAGAATAAAATAGTTTTAAAAATACCTTTGGCAGTGATTTTGAAGTGAAATATTTATTATGAATTGAGATATGTGTCAAAAGTATTTCTGTATATTTTTATAATTTTTGAGTTAGTATATCATTTTATAAAATTAAGAGATTGAATACTGTTTAGTGAGCATCTTGATCCTGTCAGGTTAGTAGTTTGGATTTGATGGTGTTTATGGAATAGATTGTGTAAGAATTATGATATAATATTCATATATAAGAAGGACATATGCGTTAAGAATGATATATTATGATTTTGGAGTAGTTGGACATCATTTGATATATAAGAAAATTTTGTTAACTGTAAGTGGTTAGAATGACAGGTTTTGAAAAACCAAGTAATTAGACCAATTTGATGTGATAAGCGCAATATGTATAATTTTTGTAAGCTATTTAAAGTGTTTTGTGTGAATTGTGAAGCTTATGAAAGGATTAATCTCCATTGATAGGTTAAGGAGAATCAAGCCTTATACCCGAAAGTGCTAAGAGGTAAGTATACTAGACTTTTATTGAAATCACAATAAGTATAGTAATTGTCTATGTATAATTTTGAAAATGTACTTAGAAATATGTTTATGTTATGCCAAAGTATATTTGATATGAAATGTGAAAGAAATATGTTTATGAATGTGAGCATTGACATTGAGCATGGACATACATGTATTTAAGAAAGTGAGCTTTCAAAATAAAATGTGTTTAACAAAGAAAGCTTTTGAAGTGGAAAATGTCCATAAGATGCGTTTCGTGTTTTGAGGATGCTTAAACTCACTATTTACTTAGTAGACATTTTATGTGATTTGTGGAGCCTTTATGTGTGGCATTTCCTTCAGGATTGGTATATGTTATGTGTTTCGTATATAGGGGGGATCCTATTGGTACCTAAAGGAAGAGTGAGTCATCACATTCGTGTAGTGGCGTATTGGTGCATGTGAGAGGACTCACCGATGATCAGGGTGAGGGTTTGGCTTTTACCTTCGGGCATGAGCATTATATATGTGTAATTTAAAGACCTCACTTGTACTATTTCTCTCATATGGTATGTCACCTACGAGTGACATTTGGCTCATTATGTGATATGTGATATGTAAGTCCTACTAAGTAGTAGTTGAGTGAAGGTATTCCTATTATATGTTTTGAAAGAATATGTAAGCGCTTACATGACATGTGATTTGATAAGATTATGATTTTGATTGATCACAGCATATCATACATATTCATTGTGTACATATATGTATTTGTATTTGATATATGAAAAACTAGTATGCTTACTGAATTTTATACTCATTATAGTTTATGGTGATTTCAGGTATATAGGGTACATATGTGCTTAGCGGATTTGGTAAGGCTTCTCTGCTCCTTGAGTTCCTTAAGTTGCTAGGTTGCTGAGTGTTTCATTTGGGGACACATGGGATAAGATATTTGATTTGTCCCTATTGAATAAATACTTATATATTATTTTATTGTGTGTGGTTGGATTTGGTTTAAGTTTCACCAAGCGTGGTTATTGGTTGATTTTAAGTAAGAATTTGCAATGAATATATTTTGGGCTTCTGGTAATAAAGTTGCTACTGGTGACATAGTAGAGTGTTAATCTCTGAGAAAAATCTGCATATCTCCGGTTTACTAATTGTCTCAGTCATAATTCAATTGTTATAATTCTGAAAGAAAAATTGAAATGAATGTTTAAATATTATTGAATGAATGTAAGTGATGTCGTGTGTCGGATCTTTTGGGTCTGGGGCTTGACACCTTGGCCTCTAAGCACTGCTGTAATGTGGCCTCGACTCTTCTTATGCTCTAAGCCCCTCATCGCTTCTGACTTTTCATTTTTATTGTCCATCCAACGTGTCATCGACTTCTTGTCGACTCTTTATTGGTCTTCAACTTAAAATCATACTCAAATACGATTTTAAATCACCAAATTTTAACATTGTGCTTGGGCAGCATAGCCCAAGAAGCTGTGTTGTGCTGGGCCATAGATTATGACCCAGCGTGCCGTGCCAACATGAGCCTGTCATAGGCCCATGCTGATTTTAAATTAATTTTTAATATTTTTAGTTATTTTTTTAAAATTATATAATTATAAATATTGTAATAATAATTAAAGTGATTAATTATAAGTTAACTATATTAGATTGAAATTGTGTTATAATCACAATTGAAATTTTAATTATAATTTATTGATAAAAATTTATTGATGTTATTCAAAATTTGAAATTATTAAATACAAATACAAAAATAAATTGTTAAATTTACATCACTATAGTTACAATACATCTCAAGTAGGTTGGTACCTATTGAACCATCTATTATTTTTAAATTCAACTATTTTATAATAAATTACAAATTCCTATTCCAAATGATCAATCTCAAAGTTTTGAAATTCTCTAATTATATTTTTTTGTTAATTTTATTTTCGATCAGTCGCATCTTTTCAAATTTTCACACACATTAAAGTCTCCAAAGTATTTTATGTCAACTTTAATCACTTTGCGTCTAATATCCTACCTCCTACACTAAAAGAAAATTTTGATGTTGCAGTAGACATCGAAAGAATTAACAGATTTCGAGCTATGATGGATAACACAAGGTAAAGCCTTTCGTTTGATTTCTACCATAAAAAAATATCAAATTCTCTTTATTATTATGTACACAACATAGAAGAATAATCTATTTTTATAAAAAAAAAATTTCAATTCAAAATAATAGAAATAGTAGAACTAGAACCAACTTTTCTTTTACCTTTTAATAAAATACTCTAAGCAATTCGATTATAAATAGTTTCTTCTATGATAAAACTGATTCAAATTTATTTTCATAAAAAATAAAAATAAAATCATAAATTTAGCCAAAATATTAAGAAAGTTCAGAGTTTAAATTTTCTTAGATCTCTAAAATTAAAACTTTTAAATTAGATCAATTGATTCTAAAATCTATTATCGTTGCATAAATAAATAACATAAGAATTTTTCTCAAATAGTTTTGGAATTTAGTCTTCATAACAATACATATATTAGAAAATTTGGATTATCTCTATATTTAACAAAAATATCACTAATATTATATATATGAGTCAAAGCAATAAAATATGATGGTTGATGCACATATGAACATGCTAATGTGGCATTATTAAATACTTCTAAAAATATATATAGTAAAATACAATTTTCCAATCATAATTAGTTAGTATAGTTTCTTTTATTTTATCATTATAATAATATGTAATATAATTATTAAAACTCATACAAGATTTTATCATGATATATGTATCATTCCAACGAGTTTTCACGTTAAGTTTAAACCTTCTACCATACATTCCACAATTATTCAATACAGTTTTAAATTCTTATCGTCTAAAAGATGATGCAGCAATAAATTTTATTATTTTTCTAATTTTTTTGTAATATAAAAATTAATTATATTCAAACCATCTTGAACAATTAAATTAAAAATATGAAAAACAAATATCTCAAGTAAAAAATAACTTGAACCATGTGTAGGTATTAATTAATGAAAAAATAATTCTTTAGCAGTAATATTTACACTTGTATAATTAAAAGTAATACTAATATGTTTATTAACAATTTAAAATTTTATAAAAACATTCATTAAATATTAAAAATAATATTAGTTGTGTGTAGGTGTTCCAATTCACAAAAAGTAATAATTCTTGTTTGTAAAAACTAATTATTAACAATATATTGCAAAGTAATATAAATATACTCCAAATTATTAGCACTCATCTAACAATCAGAAGTAAAAGTAAACACTCTTTTAAATTGTAAGATTTCATCAATTAAATTTTGTTTAGTTTGATAATATATAGTAAAAATATCATTTTTAACTATATTTCTAGGAACATGAGTAAAGCTAGGTTGAACTTATCTTTCATAAAATTTTCATATCTTTCATCTTTAGTAAATAGGAAAGGTTGTGCACTAGCTGCAACATATCTAGTTAATCCACTATGTATACATTGCTAATTATATTTGAATCCAAAAAACTTTTCTCAAAAGGCACTTTGGGAAATTTCAGTTTAAGCTGGATCTTTTAGACCATATTTTTTAATACAAATTTGTAAATGTCGATTCAAATGCTAGATGTCACTTGAAGATTTGCCATTTAAAGTTTTACAACACAATTTACATATGGATTTTTCTTCAACTTTTTCAATAGAAGTACAAACTTTTAGTGTGAAATAATTCCAAACATGTAATGTTCAACCTCTTTTTTATTTTTTAATACTTCTAATATTTTCAGTTGTGGAAGCAGATTGACTACTAGAATTTTGTGATGGTATTAAAATATTTTCTTTAAATTCATTAAAAATATAAAAATTTGTCTTTGTTTTGATAATAAATAATTATGTTGAGAATTTGTAATTGGATGAATGAAAATTGAAAAATAAAAAATAATTTGAGAAATTTTAAAGAGAGTTGAGAGAGTTCATGAGAGAATGAGAGTAAATTATGTGTCTTGAAATAGCACCATCGATGCCAATTTATATGGCCAAAAATTTACCGTTAATCAACGGTCAATTCTTTTTAAAAAAAATGATCATTGATTGACGGTTAAAAGGAGCATTGATCAACGATTTTAACTTTTTTTTTAAAAAAATTATAAAATATTTTTGTGACTGACTCATTGGGCTCGTGTATCAGTGCGACACAACACAACAAAAAGTCGTACCCATGAATTGTGATGAACCGAACCTCTAATTGTTGTGCTTGAGTCAGCATAATACAAATTTTTTTATCATACCATACCGACTTAGGCATGATAATCCACTTAAGCTAAGATTTTATAGGTCATATCGTTCTATCTCACTTGAGTTTGTTGCAAAGCAAATGTAAATCTCAACTGAAGTGTTGATATTGACTATTCCTATTAATTGGTGTGTTTGTGCGAAGAGTTTGAGTGAAATATCACCTCATTATTATTTATTATTACTTTTTTTACTTCTTATAATTATTTCATAGAATTTATATTTTCAAAGATATACTTTTACTAAATTACCATTAAGATTAAAAAAAATTAGAATGTGTTAAGACATGTACATCTCAATCCTCTAAAACGATGATATTTATCATATGAATAATTATATTCTATCTTGATTGGATTTAATTTTTTTAACAAATTTTAAAATATCTAATATTAGTAAAAAATTTAATATCATCTTTATAATAGACAAAACTCTTTTATGTAAACATTCTTCAAGTTAAGCATAAAGCCTCTTGAATGAAATTACAAAACCACAATAGCCCTTTAGACAGATGAATGAAAATTTTCCAACATAACTTAAAGAATACTAATACTATTAATTAGATTCCAAATTCGTGCAAAATATAAACTTGGCGTGAAAATCACGGTGTGATTAGTTTAATGTTTGTCTTGGTCAATGATAAGAGATCTTTTTTTAGGATTCTATTCTACATGTTGTTGACAAAAGTGTTTGCGGAAAAACATAATCCAAAACAAAGGTCAAGATCAAGGGGCCACATATATTCATTGCAATACATTTGTCACAAAACCAGAGCTTTTTGAAAGCAATTTGCTAAGCATCTTCTGTTTTGATTAATGATTGATTGACAACCCAAACAAATGGTCTCCACTCAAAGTTTTAAAAGCTTTTTAGTCCACAAATAAATATTCCAAATCTACGTTATGAAAGTAGGTGGAATAGGCCATAAGAGGAGTCATGTTACCAATGTAAAATGCAAATATCACTAGGAATGGTAATAAAATTCGTAAATTTATAAATTTGTTAAAATTCGTTCGTATTGGGAAGGATTTGGTAAGGCTTGAAGCGGGTTTGATACGGATTTAGTATTTAAAATTAAAACTCGCAACAAATTTGGTACGGGTATGATTTTAGTAAAAAATCCACGGATACCCGCAACGGGTATCCGCACATACTACATTTAAAAAAAATATAAAATATAAAAATATAAATTAATTATTTTGCATTTTTTTCTCACATAAAAAAATCTACATTTTATTTGACATTACTCATACCATTAAATATAAATAAATAAAATTAGTTCAAAGGAACTAATGATTGTAATTGAAATTAAAAATAAAATTATAGCATTTAACATAATTGAAATTGAATTTAAAATATTTAATATTTAGCGTAATTGAAATTAAATTTAGAATTATAACATTTAACGTAATTAAAATTGAAATTCTAATTGTAATTAGAATTAAATATTTAACACAATTGAAATTGGAAATGAAATTGGATTTAGAATGATAACATTTAATGTAATTGAAATTGAAATTGGATTTGAAATTATAATATTTAATGTAAATAAAATTAGAATTAAAATTGAAATTAAAATATTTAATATAATTGAAATTGGATTTAAAATTATAATATTTAACTATCGAAATTGAAATTATAATTATAACAATTTAATGTAATTAAAATTAAATTTTGATTTAGAGTTATGATATTTAACGTAACTGAAATCAAAATTGGAATAAGAATTATAATATTTAACATAATTGATATCAAAATTATAATTATAATTATAACATTAACGTAATTGAAATCAAAATTAGGTTTAAAATTATAATATTTAACGTAATTGAAATCGAAATTTGATTTAAAATTATGACATTTAACGTAATTGAAATCAAAATTGGAATAAGAATTATCATATTTAACATAATTGATATTAAAATTATAATTATAACATTAACGTAATTGAAATCGAAATTGGATTTGGAGTTATAATATGTAACGTAATTGAAATCGAAATTGGATTTAAAATTATGACATTTAACGTAATTAACATTAAAATTGGAATAAGAATTATAATATTTAACATAATTGATATCAAAATTATAATTATAACATTAATGTAATTAAAATTAAAATTAGATTTGAAGTTATAATATGTAACGTAATTGAAATCGAAATTAGTTTGGAATTATAACATTTAACGTAATTGAAATCAAAATTGAATTTAAAATTATGACATTTAACGTAATTGAAATCAAAATTGGAATAAGAATTATAATATTTAACATAATTGATATCAAAATTAAAATTAAAATTATAATATTAACGTAATTGAAATCGAAATTGAATTTAGAGTTATAATATGTAACGTAATTGAAATCAAAATTAGATTTATAATTATAATATTTAACGTAATTGAAATCGAAATTGGATTTAAAATTATGACATTTAACGTAATTGAAATTAAAATTAGAATAAGAATTATAATATTTAACATAATTGATATCAAAATTATAATTATAACATTAACGTAATTGAAATTGAAATTAGTTTAGAATTATAACATTTAACGTAATTGAAATCGAAATTTGATTTAGAGTTATGATATTTAACGTAATTGAAATCAAAATTGGAATAAGAATTATAATATTTAACATAATTGATATCAAAATTATAATTATAATTATAACATTAACGTAATTGAAATCGAAATTGGATTTGGAGTTATAATATGTAACGTAATTGAAATTAAAATTAGGTTTAAAATTATAATATTTAACGTAATTGAAATCGAAATTGGATTTAAAATTATGACATTTAACGTAATTGAAATCAAAATTGGAATAAGAATTATCATATTTAACATAATTGATATTAAAATTAAAATTAAAATTATAACATTAATGTAATTGAAATCGAAATTGGATTTGGAGTTATAATATGTAACGTAATTGAAATCGAAATTGGATTTAAAATTATTACATTTAACGTAATTGAAATTAAAATTAGAATAAGAATTATAATATTTAACATAATTGATATCAAAATTATAATTATAACATTAACGTAATTGAAATTAAAATTAGATTTGGAGTTATAATATGTAACGTAATTGAAATCGAAATTAGTTTGAAATTATAACATTTAACGTAATTGAAATTGAAATTTAATTTAAAGTTATGATATTTAACATAATTAAAATCAAAATTGGAATAAAAATTATAATATTTAACATAATTGATATCAAAATTAAAATTAAAATTATAATATTAACGTAATTGAAATCAAAATTGGATTTGGAGTTATAAATTATAATATGTAACGTAATTGAAATCGAAATTAGATTTGGAATTAAAATATTTAACATAATTAAAATAAAAATATTTAACGTAATTAAAATTATAACATTTATCGTAATTAAAATCGAGATTAGATTTGAAATTATAACATTTAATTTAATTAAAATTAAAATTAAAATTATAATATTTAATGTAAATAAAATTGGAAATAAAATTGATATTATTTTAATTGCTATAATTAAAAAAATTTAATTAAATTAATATTATTATTTTATTTTTTTATTATATTAATTCAAAACCCGCTTAAAATCCGCGGATAACCCGTTGCGGGTTTGGTAATAGGTACAAACCCGCAAGTGCGGGTTTGGTAACGGTACTCCAAACCCGCAACGGATTTGGGAAGGATATGGTATTTCATTTTGTAAGCGGATATGGATATGGTATTAGAGGTATCCGTCCCAAACCCGCCCGCTGCCATCCCTAAATATCACTCTGTTTCTATTATTTTAAAAAATCTATACTTCGTCGTATTTATGCATATTTAAATGATTTTATACGCAAATTTTTCAGATTCTATTTTACAAAATTGCAACTAATAATTCTAAAGCCTTTAATTTTTACAAGTAAATTATTCAATACCTAAATAGGTTTATAAAATTAATCGTGATCAAGAGTTTTTTTGAGTCGTCTCAGCCTTTGTGATTTATGTTGTAAAATATGTGTTATATAAAAAATGTAATATAATGATTCAACAATAATAAGTGCGTGCTTAACATTATTTTTAAATTATTTCTATATCTTCAATTGATGTTAATCAAAATAAATTAAAATTGAAAAGTATGATAGTTTTAAAATTTAATGGCTTATTAAAAAATATAAAGGTGCACATTAAATATATTTTTTTTGGACAACAAATGTATACTTATGAAAGTGATTGATGAGTAAGGAATTTATATATGATTAGAAGAGAAGTTAATTATTTTGATTCAAATGTGCTTGCAGTATTTATAGAGTTTAAGTGTCTCTCTAAAGAGATACTACACTTCTTTAAAAAGTTACACCAATTGGAAAGGATATGTGACTTTTTGAAGAGTCACAACTCCAAGCCTAGGTACTGTGGCGCTTATTTTGAGCACTGCAGCACCTAACGGCTATATTGGATACTAGCCTGATTGGGCACTGTAGCATCCAGGGGCCAGCTTGCGGTATCCAGCACAAAGACCAGTAGTAATTGGGGCGCTGTAGCACCCAAGCCGTAGGCCTTCGTCCTCATTTCTCTTCTTAGCTCTTTCCCTCTACTCTAGCACTTGATTTTATATTTTTTTATTTATTTGTTTGTTTTTTAATTTTACATTTTTTAAATCTTTCATATCAACTACATTTGATAAAAATTTCTTAGTCTTAACTATTACTTTCATACTAAGGCTAAATATGAGTATGTCATCCACAGAAAGACATATATGATGACATATCTATTAGCATCAAAAGTTTTATAATACACACACTTATCGAAATTATTTATTATAAAACTATTTGATTCTAGAACATTGTCAAACTTCTTGTCACTATTTTGGTGCTTATTTCAAGCCATATAAAAACTTGGCCAACTTACATACTTCATGCTCTATACCAATACCAATACAACCTTCTGATTATTTTATGTATATTTTATCTTCTAAATCACCATTTAGAAAAGCGGTTTGTACATCCATTTAGTATATGAACAAATCATATATTATAACCAATGCGATCAAAATCCTAATGGATGTAATTCTAGTTATAGAAACATAAATATTAAAATAATCTAAGTTTTTCTTTTAAGTGAACCCTTTGGCAACCAAACTTGCCTTATACTTTTTAATAGTACTATTAGCCCTCATCTTCTTTTTAAAATCTATTTACAACCAATGGGCTTGAAACCCAAAGGTAAATCATGAATTCTCATATATGATTATTCATGATTGAGTTAATTTTATCATTAATTTTCTCCATCCTAAATGAGCATCATGAGAAGTCAGAACCTCTCTAATTTTGGTATGCTTGTTATAATTTTTATTGTTCGATATCCAATTTGGCCTCAAGGTAAAGAATAACCTATTACACTGAAAGATGTGATCAATACAGCTAGAACTATACTAGTAACCTAAGTTAATTCACGAGGATTTTAAAATCACTAGTGAGATACACACAAAATACATGCAAGATTATCATTAGAACCATCATACTTATCACACAAGCGATGAATTAATCAGATTAACCAACAAAAATTTGCTTGTCATTGTGTATTGAGCATATGCTAAAGCCTCAATAAAAATCAGACAATAGTAAAATGTCATAACAAACAATGTAGGTACTTGTACTAAAAAAAATAAGTAAGCTTAATTTCTCTTAGATAATAAAATATGTTAACATAAGTAGGAATATATTTACTAGTTATATCAATTGCAATCATATGAATATTGAGATGCTCATTAAACTAATCGTAGGTTTTATTGAGATAGGTAGACCAATGAAACTCCCTCTCTGAGAACCATATATGAGAATTTTATCTCATATGACTCAAAAAAAAAAAAAGACACTCAAATATGGGTTGAAAAGGGTATGGAATAGAAAATTAAAAACTTCTTATTCTTAATCTTTAAATTCAATCTTATAAAGATATGAAAGAATAAAAATCAAAAAGCTATTCTTTATGGTTATAATTAGAAAGTCAAAAAATAAAGCTGACCCGATTCTATTTATGTTGATCGTTACAGGCCTTTTGAATTTTTTATTTTTCTACTTACAGTATGGATATATCATAAAATTGAACTCTTTTTATTCCTTATTCTTTCATATCTGGCATTTATGGAAAACAAAAGGTGTTATATCATTTCATGGTAGATCAACAAATTAATAGGCCAAGTTAAATTTGAACTAGCGTAGACATATTGCCAGTAAATTTATAGTTTGTCCTTATTAACCACTTGAGCAGCAATCTAGGAAGAATCAATTCTAGGCTTATTGATAATTCATGATCAACTTCCTTTCCTAATATCCTACACGCAGGGAAAGTCAAAATGCCCTTACCTCCTTGGAATCGAAATGTCTTGAACTACTAGATGATAGGGGCATACTTGCTTGACTATCTACCATCCTCATAATATGAATAGTTTTTTGCAATTTTCAATATAATAGATTGGTATGACTAGATCTAAAGGATCTTTCCATCTTTTATGATCTCATATCAATAGCATTTCGATTCATCATCTCTATCTCTATTTATATTCATTAATTACTTGTTCTAATCAACATTCTATCAAAAATTAAAATCTATTATAGAAATTATTATTAAGAAAATAATAATAATAATTAAACAAAGTATAAGATTTTTAAAGGAAAGTGATTGATCCGAACTGACATAAAAGAAGAATAAACTTCATTTCTTCTATTTTTATTTATTAATTCACTCCTTATTTGTTAATATGAGATGGGCCTATCCCTATATCATACTAAGTCAAGAAATTACCAAATGAGAAACCTTAAAATCTAAGAACGAGAATAAACAAGTTATCAAAAAATAGAATTATTTTTTTATAAAAAAACATTAAGGGACAAACTGAATCTTTTCATCACATGCTTCAATAAGATATCATAGATCTAGATTGAATTGGTAGGTCTATATAACAATCAAATGAATTTTGTTCTATTTTAATAAGGTCAGGTCAATTCAAGTAAATTCCATTAGGGTTGGCATTGAAACAATTCATTTTATTGATATTTATCAAATTCAATATCAATAAATCAAATTTACCATATACTTATACTATTTAGGAAAAATAAAATTCTTGTTCCCCACAAGGTCATTAACTGGTATAAGTTGATTACATATATTTATATTAGTTATTAGTATTTTTTATTATATTAGTATTAAACTCATATTAGTTAATGATTTCATCTGAGTGAGTCATTTCTTTCATGATTTACTGTTGGCATATTCCTACATTTTGTTTTTGTGGACCAAGGAGAAGAGGCTCAACAAGAAAAGGATTACACCATAATAGAAGTAGGGAGGTTAACCTCTTTTAAATATACAATATGTAGTCTGGTAATACAATGTAGTTGAACTTTCATCTTTATTTGAATGAATTATATTTTTCACAAAGGCAAATCTCTTCTTGCTATGTAAGAGGATAATAAGTTAAAAATTCTATTTCAATAGGACATGTATTTCTATTACGATAAAATTCATAAATGAAGTAATTAATCATTTCGTCAATTTTTTGGGGTCTTAAAGGCATGTGGAAAGATGTAAGAACTCTTGAATGAAAATGGAAAGAGATGTAACTCCAGTTCTTTTAGAAATAGTAAGATCTTTAGCATAAGAAGAAGAGATTAGTTCGTATCATCTTGACTTGATTCTGATTTCGCTAATTTTTAAGAATATCACATCTCCTATCAATATCAAACAGAACTTCTTTTATAGAAAACATGTTTGATTATATTAGAAAAATCGTATAATTTTATAAAAGCATGTGTTATACTTTGAATCCATCTATGTTGTTTTTGTTGTTGTCATTTGAAGCGGTATTAGATGACTGTGATGTGGCAGAATCTATGAAGATACAACCTTGGCTTGGAAAGCGAATCTCAGCCTCTTCACCTTTTGTGTTCGGGATTAAAACTCATCAGATCTCTAATGAGCTCTTCGAGTCCAAGAAATCTTATGTTGTAAACTTACTTTAACTCTCTAAAAAAAGGCAAATTATTTTTATAGATCCCTATTTTAAACTATCAAAGATGTAGGAGTTAGGCTTGCATAATAAATAATAGAGAAACATGTGTCTTGAGGGTAAAATAAGTATGTATATGAGAAAATAAAACTAGTAAAAGATATTTTCTATACGAGGAACGTTAGGGTTTCCAGCTATAAGAATCCTAGTTTTAAGGGTTATGGATGACATGCCTTTTGAATATAATGCCTTTGGATTGGTGATGTGTTTGTAAAAATGTGAGGCCCTGGAACAGATGCAGTGTTATTGTTATAACTAACCTTTTATGAAATAATGAGGAAGACATTTAGAGAACTAATATCGTATTCACCAAAGATAGCATAAGAAAAAACTAAGGTTTGTATTCCTTAAGGTTTCAAGCCATATATTGGGGCAAAGAAAATACAGAATTGTATGTAGGTATGATGAGGTTTTTTTAATGGTAATGCAAGATGCAAGAGTTGTTAGAGTGTGTAAGACCCACCAACACCTTGGTCCACCAGTTGGATGATACCTCTGAGCCACTGGCGTCCCAACACACAATTCTCAAGTTACATATGCCCCCAAAGAATAGAACCCCCACCCTCATCTCATGGAGGCCTTATAGGCATTTAGAGGTTCGTCCTTGTACCTATCAAGCTGGTCATTTTGTGAGTGATTTTAAACCTAAGGTGCATGCATGTGGGTTTATGTCTATCATTCAAATATAACATACATATCACATACATACATGCGCAGCGAATGAGCAAAATACAAATTACTCAATGATAAATACAAATAAAGTTTACATGTTATCTCATAAATGCAAAATACATCAAGATTAAGAAATAGTACCTTGTCAAGCCTTTGGTATATGGTCAAACCGGAGTACCTGCCTTTGAAGCAACTCGTTCATAATTCTAGTTCCTCAACACGGTGGGCTTAGGGAAGCTAGAATAGCAGCTTTTTCAGTAAATAATTCAACTATTGAATCCTTTTTTCTACCTCGTAGTATGGGTGACTAAAAAAATGGAAGAGTTGTGTTTTTGTGTTCTCAACACTTAAGCGAATTTTCTAACACTTAGAAAAATTCACTTCTCTTACTTTCCTTAACCCCTTGCATGAATTTTTGAAAATTAATTGAGCAATTAATGGCTCTTTTATTTATTTATTATTTTCTATCATTTTCTCATCTAATGGCATCCATTATATTTGCCATTAGTGTTTTGTTTATTATTATCTTTTATTTTCTCACCTAATGGCATCCATTATGTTTGCCATTAGTATTTTTTTTAAATGAACTTAGCCTTAATTTAAGTCAAATGAGAAAAATACTTTCTCATTATTAAGAAACATCTTAAGGCCTACATTAACAAATGTCACTCATTTATACTTATCTTATCATTTAATTAATATTAAATAAATATTTTAATCATATTAAATCATGATAGAAACACATGCTAATTTAAATAAAAAATTAATTATTTGATTTCAATTTAAATGATAATATCATAAATTATTATTATTTTATTCAATAAAAATTTTAATGAATAAAATAATGATATTATTTGTCCAACAAATAAGGTTATTTTGGTAATTTTTAAATCAAACAATAATTGGCCCACATATGCCATGTGTCAAGATCCCTTTGATCAACAACTAATTGTTAACTAATTGATGTACTTAACTCTTAAGTCTTGACACGTACACGACTTAAGGGAAACGGAAGTAAATGTCTGGTTTGTTGAAATTTTCTGGATCGAACTATTTAATTCGATACGCTTCCCCAGTGCATAATGAGTACACTTTATATTGCGAGACTCTCTAGGTCCATTCCCGATTTGTTAAACAGAACTATTCTGTGAGTCTGAGATCGATGTCCCACGCACACATCATGGATATTATAAATCAGTGCAGTAGACCACACAAGTTGAGGTCATAGCGCATACGTATAATCCTTCTGCCAATCATATCCTGAAAGAGCAAGGATATAGATCACTACCATCAAATTCCTATGTGCTCATCTGTGAACTTATCTCCAGACACGTATCTTAATAAATAATATATACAAACACTTTTACTATATTGTTTAACCCTGTAGGAAACTCTTTTCCTGGGTTTGTTGCTTATGACCATAAGACTTTCTAAGATACAGTCTTTGAGCATCTGGATATATATAACTCATCCATGTGAGCTGACGAATTCTATATCTGTACACATCAGACTCTATAAGCATCGGACCATACCCAGTGGTTACACCGTGAAAGGTCTGTGATATTTGTGAAACCAAAGTATGATGGATCACTTACAAGCTTACCGTGGTACTTAGGTCAAAGGACCACATATACTACTCAACTCGAGAGACCTTCCATTGACGGCTTCATGGGATGTCTATTGGGGTCCTCGTTGAGTCTGTTCAGTATTCAGTCCTCATTAAACACCTGTATGCTATACGAACTTCCAATAAGCCTATAGTCAGCTAAGAATAATCATCTAGACCATCTAGATATAGTATACACTGGTCTATGTAAATGAATTTCATCGTCTGACCTGCATCGGTGAATTAAGACCAGGAACATATATTGAGAATAGACTTTCATAATAACATTTCTTAGCACCTATTGTAACTCTTGTAACTATGTTATTACTAATGTATTCTCAAGTCTTTGTACTGTCACAGATAAGATTCTAACACTTAGGCTTCACTGATTAATATAACATGTTAACCCTTTACCATTAATAGTTTTCAGTGATGTTAACTCTTAACATTGATCTAAACTTCTTTAGAACAAATCTGAATACTTTCAGATCATATAATGTCTGTAGCGTCACAAGTATTGAACCATTTAATAATAGTAATTAGCGATTTAACAAATAATGAACTAGATAAATATTATAAAATAAAATATTCATACAACAATGAGATGGCATGTGAGCACAAATTCTAACAAACTCTCACTTGCTCTAGTGCAATTCATAGTGGTATCTTATACCATAGACTCCACATGTTTCTCAAATACCTTTAGAGTTAAGGCCTTAGTCAGTGGGTCCGCTACATTATTTACAGAGTCAACTCTACAAATTATTACATCTCTCAAGATTTCTCTAATTATGTGGTATTTTCTCTCCACATGTTTAGATCTCTAGTGCGCTTTTGGTTCTTTTGCTTGTGCAATAGTTTCATTGTTGTCACAGAATAAAGGAATAAGATCCATTGAGTTTGGGATAATCCCAAGCTCGGCGATAAACTTGTGTATCCACACTGCTTTCTTTGCTGCCTCAAAGGCTGCAATGTATTCCGTTTTAGTTGTTGAATCAGTTGTGGTTCCTTGTTTAGTGCTCTTCCAACTACAACGCCATTAAGGATAAATACATATCCAGATGTAGACTTTCTATCATCTGGATCAGACTGAAAGTCTGAATCTGTGTATCCTATAACCTGCAAATCACTTTCTCCATAAATGAGAAACTTGTCCTTAGTACCCTTGAGGTATTTAAGGACATATTTGACTACCATTCAATGGCTGTCACGTGAATCAAATTGATATCGGCTAGTAACACTTACAGCTATACTGATGTTAGGTCTCGTGCATATCATAGTATACATCAGGCTGCCTACAGCTGATGAATATGGCATCTTAGACATTCTAACTCTTTCATCTTCCATCTGAGGAGACATTCTCCTCAAAAGATGAATGTCATGTCTGAAAAGTATATTAACTGTCTTACAGTTAGTAAAATTATACCTTTCAAGGACACTATCGATGTATAATGATTGAAAGAGTCCTATTAGCTTCTTAACTCTATCTCTATAAAACTTTATACCCAGTATATAGAAAGCCTCTTTTAAGTTCTTAATAGAGAAGTTTTTATTTAGATAACTCTTGATTGATTGTAACATGCCGATTGTTGGAGCTGGTGCTCACGTGCCATTCCAATATTGTATGAATATTAATTGTTAATATTTATACAATAAACATTTCGAATAAAAGATTGTTAATATCATATTAATATGGTATAATGCTTGTAACATTAGAGACATTGTTTGATCTGAAAGAGTTCAGATCTGGTCTAAAGGAGTTTAGATCAGAACTAATAGTTAGCAAAGCTGAGAGTTATAAATGCTAAAAGTTAGCACTGTTAAGAGTTAGCAGGTTATAAGAGTCAGCGAGGTCTAAAGAGTTAGAACCTTGTCTATAATGGGACAAAGACCTGAGAGTATACTTGTAATGATATAATTGTAAAGAGTTGCAATAGGAGTTAAGAAATATCATTATGTAAGTATGTCTCAAAGATAATGTTCCTGATCTATAATCACTAATGCGGGTCTATCGGTGATTCACTTTACATAGATTAGTGTATGTCTATATCTGACTGTTTCAGATGGTTGTTCTTAGCTGACCATGAGCTTAGAGCTTGTATAGGCATGCGGGTATCCAGTCAGGACTGGATACTGAACAGACTTATGAGGACCCCAATAGATATCCTATGACACCGTCAAAGGAAGGTCCTCCCGAGTTGAGTAGTATTCGTGGTCCTTTGACCTGAGCGCCACGGTGGTCTTGTGAGTGATCCATCATGCTTTGATTCCACATATGTCAGAGACCTTTCATGGTCTGACCGCTATGTGTCGCTGGGTATGGTCCGATGCTCATGGAGTCCGGTGTGCGTAGATACGGGATCCGTCAACTTACGTAGGTAAGTTGTATATCCGATGCTCCGAGGTTGTATTTCATAAAGTCTTGTGGCCACAAGCATAAACCCGGGAAAAGAGTTTCCCATAGGGTTAAACAATATAGCAAAAGTGTTTGCGTATATTGTTTATCGAGATACGAATCTGGAGATAAGATTATGGATGAGCAAATAGGGATTTGACGGTGCTGATCTATATCCCTGCACATCCAGGATATAAATGATGGAAGGATTATACGTATACGTTATGACCTCAACTTGTATGGTCTGACACGCTGATTTGTAATATTCGTAACGTGTGCGTGGGGCATCGATTGCGGATTAATGGAACAGTTCCATTTGACAAATCGGGTGTAGACCTAGAGAGTCCCAATATGAAATGTACTCTTTGAGCACTTGGGCAGTGTACCGTATTGAATTGTTCAATACAGTATAATTCAGCAATTATTAAGGTTACGTTAACTAAAGTATGTGGTTAAATTGGTGGGACCCACTTTAGGTTAACTTGGTAACCGAGTAAGGATATAATAATAATTTCACTTTATGATTATTTAATTGTTAAATAATTAAAATAAATATTTATTTATTTAATTGTTAAATAAATTAATTTAACATAACTAAGGTTAAAAGTTAACTATATAGTTAAGTTAAGTTAACCTTACTTAAAGGTTAAGTAAAGGTTAACCTAACCATGGTTAAGTTAATTAACTATGGTTAAATTAATAAAATATTTATTAACTTAAAGGTTAAGTTAAAATAATCTAACTATGGTTAAATGTTAACTAAGGTTAGGTTAAGCCAAATGAAATGCAAATGAAATTCAAATTAGTTTGGAATTAATGCATTAGTATATAAAGTGAAATGAAATTCAAAATTCATAAGTTTTTAGATTTTAGGTTTTGCATTTTGGGAGCCAATTCAATTTGAGAAATTGAAATTGTTTGTTTTGTGTTTTAAGTGTTAGAACAACAAAACAAATTGAATTAATGGTTACTAAATGTAATAACTAAAAACAAGATTTGTTTTATTTATTCAAGAGTTGAATAAAAGGAAAAACAAATTTAATTAAGTTAAATGGTTTAACTTTGAAAAATGTTTAAGTGTTAAACACAAAAGCTGGATTAAGATGCTGTCATTCTAGACAATCAAACCCACCCTTGTTGATTACTAGAATTGATCAAAGATTCATTTCATGGTGGACTTCAAAGAAAATTAATCCAAAGGCTTCATAGGTGATTTTCTCAATCTCGAATTTCAGTTAAATAAAATGTTATTTTCTGTGTTCATTGTATTTAATCTTCCGCTGTGCACATGTATGTATGAGATATGTATATTGTTTGTATGATGAACACAACCCACATGCAAGAACCCTAAGTAAATTCAACACACCCAACACCGATATCATTCCCAATGATCAGTATATCATCCACGTAGAGAATTAAGAAGACAACCATACTCTCACTAACCTTTTTATACACATATGATTCCTTATAATTTTTTATGAAATCAAATCCTTTTATTACCTCATCAGTAATGAAACGAAAGCATGTGTGTTCAGGTAGAATAGTGAGAGTATAATTATCTATGTGATTCTTCGTGTGGAAAACATACTTAATGTTGAAAACAATGTTGGTATATTACAAGTTAATCAGATAAATGTTATTTAAGTAAGAACTTTTTCATAAAAGATTTGGGAAAAACTTTCTATTAGAATTTATAGAGAAAAAGTCAGGAGATTGATGTGACTCTCCAAATTATCGTACATAGACTAAGTCCTGAAAAGGTACAACTTAATTAACTGTGAGATAGTTAATGTACTTTTTAGATATAGCATTTATCTTTATAAGAAAAATTGTCCTAAGGTAGAATATAAAAGAGTTGGAATGTCCAACTCATAATATGCATCAGCTAGAAGAAGTATAATGCATATCATGTTATGTACGACACCTAGATTTGGATGGCTTTAAGGGTTATGAGCTGGTATCGGTCAGATTCAGGCCTGACCATTAGATGGTTATGAAACATATCTGATATACTGTAGAGGTATAGAGGATAAGTTTTTAATTATGAAGAAATTTTCTTACTAGTGAAGAAATGTATATATTCAGACTTTCTGTCTGACCTAAATTATAGAAAGTCTACATCTGATTATATGTTCTTCTTTATTTGAACCGGAGCTAGTTGAAAAACGTGTAATTTTGATATCCATAGTTAATTCACCCTTGGAGGAAGAATTAGATACAGCTTGAGAAGATTGCAAAGGAAACACTATGGATATTTAAGTTAGTTGCAAAACTTAGAATAGTTTAATGCTCAGTGGATCCTATTCCACCGCGTCGCAACTAATAACGAAATAATTACTTAAGCCAAGAAGCCATTAAACACACCAGTGTTTTGATCATGTGGACTCTGAATACCATATAATTGAAAAGTTCTTGGCTATTGAAGATGTTATAGTATCTAGGATATATTCCTTGAATAATGTAGCAGACCCACTTAAGCCTAAACTCATACTGTGTTTGAGAAATACTTGGAGAATATCGATATAAGATATCAATACAAATGGCACTAAAGCAAGTGGGAGTTTGTTAGAGTTGGTGCTTACGTGTCATTCCAATACTTATGAATATTAAATTGTTTAATATTTATAAAGCATACATTTCGTATAATCGTTAATACAATATAAATATTGTTGGGTTATGGGGTACGAATTAATTAAGGTGCTTGCATGTGGGTTGTGTTCATCATACAAACAATATACATATCTCATACATACATGTGCACAGCGGAAGATTATATACAATGAACACAGAAAATAACATTTTTGATTAAATGAAATTCGAGATTGAGAAAATATCACCATTGAAGCCTTTGGATTAATTTTCTTTAAAGTCCACCATGAAATGAATCTTTGATCAATCCTAGCAATCAACAAGGGTGGGTTTGATTGTCTAGAATGGCAGCATCTTAATCCAGCATATATGTTTAACTCTTAAACATGATTCAAAGTTAAACTATTTAACTTAATTAAATTTGTTTTTCCTTTTATTCAACTCTTGAATAAATAAAACAAATCTTGTTTTTAGTTATTAAATTTAGTAACCATTTATCTAATTTATTTTGTTGTTCTAATACTTAAAACACAAAACAAACAATTTCAATTTCTCAAATTGAATTGGCTCCCAAAATGTAAAACCTAAAAGCTAAAACAATTTCAAAACTTAATGATTTTCAATTTCATTTCACTTTATATACTAATGCATAAATTCTAAACTAATTTGAATTTCATTTGCATTTCATTTGGCTTAACCTAACCTTAGTTAACATTTAACCATAGTTAGATTATTTTAACTTAACCTTTAAGTTAATAAATATTTAATTAATTTAACCATAATTAACTAACTTAACCATGGTTAGGTTAACCTTTACTTAACCTTTAAGTAAGGTTAACTTAACTTAACCATTTGGTTAACTTTTAACCTTAGTTAAGTTAAATCATTTATTTAACAATTAAATAAATAAATATTTATTTTAATTATTTAACAATTAAATAATCATAAAGTGAAATTACTATTATATCCTTACTCGGTTACCAAGTTAACCTAAAGTGGGTCCCACCATTTAACCATATACTTTAGTTAACGTAACCTTAGTAATTACTGAATTATACTGTATTGAATAATTCAATACGGTACACTGCCCAAGTGCTCAAAGAGTACATTTCATATTGGGACTCTCTAGGTCCACACCCGATTTGTCAAATGAAACTATTCCATTAATCCGTAATCGATGCTCCACGCACACGTTACGAATATTATAAATCAGCGTGTCAGACCATACAAGTTGAGATCATAACGTATACGTATAATCCTTCCATTATTTATATCCTGGATGTGCGGGGATATAGATCAACACCATCAAATCCCCATTTGCTCATCCAATAATCTTATCTCTAGATTCGTATCTCGATAAACAATATACGCAAATACTTTTGCTATATTGTTTAACCCTGTGGGAAACTCTTTTCCCGGGTTTATGCTTGTGGCCACAAGACTTTATGAAATACAATCTCAGAGTATCGGATATACAACTTACCTACGTAAGCTGACGGATCTCGTATCTACGCACACCGGACTCCATGAGCATCGGACCATACCCAGCGATACATAGCGGTCAGACCATGAAAGGTCTCTGACATATGTGGAACCAAAGCATGATGGATCACTCACAAGACCACCGTGGCGCTCAAGTCAAAGGACCACGAATACTACTCAACTTGAGAGAACCTTCCTTTGACGGTTTCATAGGATATCTATTGGGGTCCTCATGAGTCTGTTCAGTATCCAGTCCTGACTGGATACCCGCATGCCTATACAAGCTCTAAGCTCATGGTCAGCTAAGAACAACCATCTGAACTAGTCAGATATAGACATACACTAATCTATATATTGTGAATTCATTGATAGACCCGCATTGGTGATCATAGATCAGGAACATTATATTTGAGACATACTTACATAATGATATTTCTTAGCTCCTATTGTAACTCTTTGCAACTATATCATTACAAGTATACTCTCAGGTCTTTGTCCCATTATAGACAAAGTTCTAACTCTTTAGACCTCGCTGACTCTTATAAACTGATAACTATTAACAGTGCTAACTATTAGCATTTATAACTCTCAACTTTGATAACTATTAGTTCTGGTTTAAACTCCTTTAAACCAGATCTGAACTATTTCAGATCAAACAATGTCTGTAATGTTACAAGCATTTTACCATATTAATATGATATTAACAATCTTTATTCGAAATATTTATTGTATAAATATTAACAATTAATATTCATACAATATTGGAATGGCATGTGAGCACCAGCTTCAACAAAATATATGGTACAATGGTTGTTACATTACAGACATTGTGTACTTTGAAGGAGTTCAGATCTGGTCTAAAGGATTTTATACCAATGCTAAGAATTAGCAGAGCTGAGTGTTATATTTATGCTAACAGTTAGCACTGCTAAGAGTTAGCTGGTTATAAAAGTCAACTAAATCTAAAAGATTAGATCTTTATCTATAATTGGACAAAGACCTGAGGGTATACTAGTAATGACATGGTTGCAAAGAGTTGCAATAGGTGCTAGGAGATGTCATTATGCAAGTATATCTTCAACCACTATGTTCCTGATCTGTTTTACTGATGCTAGTTTATCGGTGGATCTATTATATATAGATCAATGTATACTATATCTATATGGTATAGATGGTTCTTCTTAGCCGACCATGGGCTTATCGGAAGCTCGTATATGCATATGGGTATTCAGTTAGGACTGAATGCTGAACAGACTTACGAGGACGCTAATAGACATCCTATGAAATTGTCACGTGGTCCTTTGACCTGAGTGCCATAGTGGACTTGTAAGTGATGTACTATACTTTGGTTTCACGCATGTCACGGACCTTTCATGGTGTGACCGCTGGGTATGGTCCGATGCTTATGGAGTCAGGTGTGTACAGATATAGGATTCATCAGCTCTCATAGGAGATTAGTATATTTAGATGCTTCGAGATTGTATTTTAGTAAATCTTGTGGCCACGAGTACTAACCTGGGAAAAGTGTTTCCCAATGGGTTGAACAATATAGTAAAGGTGTTTGTATATATTTAAAAATACAAATCTAGAGATAAGCTCATAAATGGGCATACAAGGATTTGATGGTGCTGATTTATATCACCGCACATCCAGGATATACATGATGAAGGATTATACGTATGCATTGTGACCTTAACTTGTATAGTCTAACGCGTTGATTTGTAATATCTGTGATGTGTGCGTGGGGCATCGATCACAAACTCGTGGAATAGTTCTATTTGACACATTAGGCGTGGACCTAGAGAGTCCTGCAATATGAAGTGTACTCGTTGTACACTGAGGCAGTATATTGAATTGAATTATTCAATCTAGTCATTTCCAGCAGAACTGAATATTTGTTTCAGGAATCCTACGGATGCGCGCGTGTCAGTACTTAAGTGTTAAGTACAATAATTAATTAATAATTATTATTGACTAATTAAATAGTAACACGTGGCACATTGCAAGCTTTCGGTTAAATTGACTCAAGTATTGGATAAGGTGGGACCTATGTTGAGTTAATTAAAGGCTTAAGGGTTATTTCTCTTAATTGATTATTTAAGTGTTAAATAATCTAAATATTTATTCTCATTTAAAAGTTAAGTGATTAGTTAATTTGACTAAAGTTAATTGTTAATTCATTGTTAAATTAATAAAGTAAATATTTTATTGAGAACTTAATTGCTAAATAAAATAAGATTTTATTAAGCAAATAATTAAGTTAAAGTAGATGTTACTTAAAAGGGATATTAAATGAAAATATAAGGACTTATATGTAAAATTTCTTGTCAAAGACAACAAATGGCGCCCACCCACTCTTGTCCAATTGTTGGACACATATTTGGTTTATTTGATAAACCAAATTTATTTTAATAATAATTTATTAAATAAAAGATGTGGCAAACCATGATTAGTGTGGATAGTTGGCATTCCATTATCTTTGTCTTTGCAATAAATAATATGATTTGGTCTTTGAAAATAAATAAATAATTTAAAAGCAAAAGAAGTGGTCGGCCATTGTGATTAAGTGTATTCCTTTGTATTCATTTCATTATTGAATTGAATAAAGGAGGAGAAGAAGAGAGCTAAAGTGGCTCTCGGCCATGAAGAAAGAAGAAGATGAAAATGTTTTTCATTTTCTTCTTTGAAGCAAAAACAAGATGGCCACTGATTTGGAGCAAAATATGAAAGTTAGGTATAAATCATACTAGTGCTTTTACGCCCCTATCAAATACCCCTAAACTTAAGACTTTGCTCATCCTCGAGCAAAACAAAGAAAAACATTCACAAATTATTCATGACTTAAAAATAAAAATAAAAACTAAAAATAAGCTTCGGTTAATTAAACAATCATCATTATAGTCTCCAATTAAGGCTGTTAAAAATAGCACAAGGCTCTTCAGAAATTAATAAACAACTTTCAACAATTCTCATACCATTGATCAAATACTTCATTCTCCCTTGTAAATGATCACTAGTGCGTGTGTGTAATAAGTAAGTAATTAGCTAAATAGAACATAGATTTACTCAATACTTAAGAAATATATAAATATGATATCTCGGCATATTTTCAATTATAACACTACCATAAGCTTGCTTTTCATACTACTCTCCACTAATGTAGAAATACACATGTCTAGGGATCTATTTAGGACTTTATTTAGCTTGTAGTGTAAAGCTAAAGTAAAAGTAGGTTATGAAGATATATATATATATATATAAAGTGTAAATCACACCATTAACACTTAGACTTTATTCAAAAACCTCTTGATTCCTTCTCTTCCTTGATTATTTATCTCTTCCTTCAAACTTATGCTATTTCCATCTTTATTTTAATCACATTTTTGCATAGAATATCCTATTTTCTTAAGCTGGGGTCATTATGCATTTAAACAATTTTTTTATGTACCCTAAAACTTAGATGCACCTTCTGTTAGAGTAAGTGCTTACGCGCCATCCCAGTTTGTATGAATATTTAGTTTGTGATATTTATACAATGCATATTTTATTAAATCGTTAATACCTTTTAATGAATGGTAATTAAGCTTGTAACATTATAGACATGATATGATCTGAATAAGTTCATATCTGATTTAAAGAAGTTTAGACCAGCGCTAAGAGTTAGCAGGTTATAATAGCCAGCGAGTTCTAATTAATTAGAACTTAATCAATAATGTCACAAAGACCTGAGAATCTACTAGTAATGACATAATTACAAAAAGTTACAATAGAGACTGAGAAATGTCATTATGGAAGTATCTTCTCAAATAAAGAGTTCCTAATCTAAGTTCACCAATGAGGGTCTATCAGTGATACACATAGATTAGTGTATGTCTATATCTGTATTGTATAGATGGTTATTCTTAGTTAACCATGAGCTTGGTTGAAGTTCATATAGACATACAGGTATTCAGTTAGGACTGGATACTGAACAGACTCAAGAGGACCCCAATAGACATCCTATGAAACCGTCAAAGGAAGTTCCTCTCGAGTTGAGTAGTATTTGTGGTCCTTCAACCTGAGCGCCATGGTGAACTTGTGGGAGATCCATCATACTTTGGTTCCACGTATGTTAGAGACCTTTCATGGTCTGACCGCTACGTGTCACTGGGTATGGTCCGATGCTCATGGAGTTCGGTGTGCGTAGATATGGGATCCGCCAGCTCACATAGATGGGTAGTATATCCGAACTTCGAGATTGTATCTTGTAAAGTCTTATGGCCGTAAGCAATCAACCTGGGAAAGAAGTTTCCTACAGGTTCGAACATTATAGCAAAAGTGTTTGCGTAAATTGTTCATAAAGATACAAATCTGAAGATAATAAAGTAATGGATGAAATTATCGGGATTTAACAGTAATGATTTATATCCCGTTCATCCTAGATATAATGACGGAATGATTATACGAATATGGAGTAACCTCAACATGTATGGTCTGACGCGCTAATTTGTAATATCCGTAACGTGTGCGTGGGGCATCGTTCACGGACTTGTGAAATAGTTTCATTTGATGAATCGGGCGTGAACCTAGGGAGTCCCAATATGAAATGTACTTTTTGAGCACTTGGGCAGCGTACCGTATTGAATAGTTCAATACAGTAAAATCTAGCAATTTATTAAGGTTACGTTAACTAAAGTATATGGTCAGATGGTGGGACCCACTTTAGGTTAACTTGGTAACCGAGTAAGGACATAATTGTAATTTCACTTGATAATTATTTAATTATTAAATAATTTAAATAAATATTTATTTATTTAATTGTTGAATAAATAATTTAAGTTTAACTAAGGTTAAGAGTTAACCATTTAGTTAAGTTAGATTAACTATACTTAATGGTTAAGTAAAAGTTAACTTAACCATGGTTAAGTTAGTTAACTATGGTTAAAATATTTAAATATTCTTTTAATGAACTAGAGTTAAGTGTTAACTATAGTTAGAATATTTAAATGTTAGTTTAACCTAACTAAAGTTAAGAGTTAACTATGATTAGGTTAGATTAAATTCAAATTGAAATTAAGTGAAATTAAGTGTTATGAAATGAAATTAAATTCATTTGTATAAATAAAATAAATGTAAATTAAATTCATAAGGTTTCTGTTAATTTGATTTTGCAAAATTAGGTCAACCATTTTACAAAGAGAGAAAAGAGAAATTGTCTTCTAATTAATGGATTCAAGAGTTGAATTCATTATTTTCTTTTAAGGCTTAAAACTAATTTAGCAAAATAGGTTTTTGATTAATTGATTATGTGTTAATCAAAAGAAAAAATCAAGAACACGAGTTTAAGTAGTTAAACAATTGCTGGATCAAAAGCTGTCATTCTAGATAATCAAACCCACCATTGTTGATTACTAGAATTGATCAAAGACAACATTTTGGTGGACTTCAACAATCTCCATCCAAAGGCTTCAAGGGTTATTTCTCAATTTCGTTTTTGATTAATATATTATGATTGTGTTTACGCAATGTTTTAAGCTTCCGCTGCTTCATTATATGTATAAGATATGTATAAATTGTGATTAAACACAAAACCCACATGTATACACCCTAGAATGGACAAAATCCAACACCTTCAAGACTTATTACTTTTTATTGCAGTACCATTCTTTCATACATCCACAACATTTTTTATTTTAAGAATATTTCTAAGTAAACTCAAGATTTATGGTGCTATCGGTAGATTTTAGGATAAGTGAACTCAAATTTTTTTGGCTTATAATGTGGTTAAACAGAAAAAAAAAAAAGAATAATTAGGCCCAAACGGGATGACTAGGGATAAATATACAAATAAGGTAGGCTTGAAAATGCTTAAATGGTCCAAAAATGGCCTAATGTCATTTTTCTAAGCATATGAATTCTAGGATTTCTCCTCAAGTAGTAATTAAGCAAGTTCTAGGGTAGTGGTCTTCGAGACTGTGGTGTACTACTTAAGCAAAAAGTATCTATAAGTAAAAAATTTCAACTAATACAAGCTTCTTTCAATGTGCTTAAGAAGAAGTGATCAAAAATAAGCTTAAACTTTATCCAAGATTCATAATATAAGAATTATCTCAAGCATCTATTATTTTCTAAAGACTTGTACAAATAAATTCAGCCAATATTCTATTTCATATCATAGATTAATGATCATCATCTTAACCAAAACTTAATACTTAAAAAAACATTACCTCGCAAGACAATCAATCAAAGCATGCAGCAATATAAACACAGGTAATGTGTTTCCCACCCCCAAACTTAAATTAGACATTATCCTCAACGTCTAAAAATAAATTTAAAAGTAAGAAAAATTTCCCTAGTAACGGAAGTTGAAGCAGTGCAGCATTGTTATCTATTGGTTAGACTACAATGTTCCTTTACTTCTAACGGTTGCAATTGTTTGTGCCGTTTCTTTGAATGCTTGACTTGATGATTTTATTCCTAAAAGAAATAAAGAAACTAACATAACTCAAACTGAAAATAAGCTAATAAAAATAAAATTCTGCTTGGGTTGCCTCCCAATAAGCGCTTGATTTAGCATCTTCGGCTTGACAGAGCTCTTTCTACTCTTATAAAGGATCAAAGTTAATGGTGGAAGCATCTTTATATGTGAGCTTGTTAGGCTTTCTTTCTTTTGGCTTCCACATCTTCTTTATTAGATCTTGGGCAGTAACTTGTTCCTCTTTCTCCTCGTGTTTCTCCAAAAAGACTTGAATCTTAGACCGACAAAATGTCTCTTTTGTACCATTCTCTTCGATCCTGTCATTGTACTGCTTTTGCTTCTTCTTCTTCTTCTTTCTTCTCTTTCTATGCCTTAACACCTTCTTTTTTATGTAAGGATTTAACATCTCCATGTCTTTAAGCTCTTTGGTGTTTGATGGCACCATATTAATGCTACAACAGTCAAGTAATATAGTGCGCATGGGCTGATTCTACTATTTATTATTAGTATTTTTCTACTATGTTATCACTTTTTTGCACTTTAATGTCAGTTTTTACACATTCCATTATTGAGAATTCTGCACTTTTCTGATATTCTGCACTATTTTTTGGACTGGTATGCTGCTGCTTTTTTGTTTCAACACTTGTTTGACACCTCTGTAGCCTTTGAAGAACAAGAATAGGCGGTCTCTATGATTGTACTTTATTTTTTAGCAACTTTTTTCTCCTCTATACTTGGTGGTTGTAGTGTGGATATAATTTCTTCTAAGATATTACCACTCTTCAAGTTGATGGCTTGGCATTGCTCTATATTCCATTTGGGATTTGTCTCAGTATTGCTTGGTAGAGAGCATTGAGGTCTCTTATTAATTGCAGCAGCAAATTGTCTCATTTGAACCTCTAAATGCTTCAAAGATGCTGAATGATTCTATAGGATGGCATCATTGGACTTTATATATTGCATAAACATGTCTTTCAATGTCAACTTCTTTTCTTGTGGTGGCAAAAATCCTGAAGGATTCATTGGTCTAAATGGCTCCTCTTGGTTGTAACGACAAGAGAAGTTTAGATGATCTCTCTACCCCAGATTTTCGGAATTTGATTGTGGGATAGGTTATTGACGATTAAAATTGCCCACATAATTTGATGCTTTCATGCACCACCCATTTATGTGGTTATCACCACAAAAGTCGCATGTCACTTGTCGAGTTTTGACGTCATTCATTGCATCAAACTTCTTAGATAAAGTATTGATTTGAGCTATCAATGCATTGAATGCCTCAACTTTATATATACCGGTAACTCTCTTAGGTGTAATTTTCTCTACTGGTCATTGGTAACTGTTTGACGTCATCTCTTCTAATAGATCATAAGTTTCATCTGTAGACTTATTCATCAAAGTTCCTCTAGCAGCGGCATCTACAATGGTCCTCAAATGACCTAATAATCCATTGTAAAATATTTGGACTAATAGCTATTTAGGGATTCTATGATGAGGACACTTCCTTAACATGTCCTTAAAGCGCTCTCATGCCTTATACAATGACTCTTCATCAATCTGACTGAAAGAGGTGATGTCATTCCTCATCTTTGCTATCTTTATTGATGGGACAAACTTGGCTAAGAACTTCTGTGCTAAATCTTCCCATGTCGATATGGATCCTGACAACAATAACATCAATCAACTCTTAGCTCTGTCCCTTAAAGAGAAATAGAATAATCTTAATCTGATGGCATCGTCGGGGACTCCGTTGTATTTGAAGGTATCACAAATTTCTAAAAAAATTATGATATGCATATTAGGATCGTCATTGGGAGCTCCGCTGAATTGTACAGTTTCTTTTAGCATTTGAATAATATTCTGCTTAATCTCAAAGTTATTAGCGTTGATGGTTGGTCGCCGAATATTAGACTGAACAACATTTATAGTTGGGATAACATACTCTTTTAAGGCTCTCTGTGATATCATAGGCTCAAACATAGAATTATTGATGTGATCGTTGTTTCCCTCCATGGTATGAACTGTTAAAGCAAAATAAAAAGAAGATCGAAGTCAAAAGAAGAAGATAAAATAAAAATAAAAATCTGAATTAAAAGTAAGTAGCTTGGTATTAGTATTGATTTAAAGAATAGATAAAATTAGTCCCCGGCAACAGTGCCAAAAACTTGATTGGTGTGCTATAATAACTAAGCGTAAGTGCACCTTATCGTATTAAGTAATATATAATTTTAAGTCCAGATATCAATCCCACAAGAACTATGCAATCTAATTCTATAAATCAAGTACTAAAATTGTATCTACTTAACTTTTATTCAGAAAATCACAATCTGAAATTTATTTAACTAATTTACTCTATCAATTAAATTGAACAAAAGTAAAGGATAGAATTCGCAAATAAAGATAATCTAGGGTTTTGACTAGTCCCCTAATATTTTATTGGATTTATTAACCTCTTAGTTAATCCCTTAATACTAACTGATTGACTTGACACTAATCTCATCACAAGCCTCTGTCGATGGTCAAGTGACTATATTATACATTCTAACAATCACCTATATATCTATGGTAATCAAATCAGAATGTAATTCATTAAGATCAAGTCTAAATTATACCATACATGCCACCTAGGTATATGTCTATCATAGATGGAACTCATAGTTGTTACCCTATGATCATGCATCAAACTACCCTAGGCTAAACACATAAATCCCTCTGTCGATTTTATCATGGTTCCTCAATCATTCAAAATATTGATCAGGTATAATGAAAGCATTAAACACAAGATAAAACGAATGAAGTGAATGTATTAGGTTCATAAACTAAAAATTCACACAATCCAAATCCATACTGGGTTCAAATAGTCTAACCCTAGATGAACAAATTAACTCATCACAAAACTAAAAGTATCAAACTAATTCATGAAGATCAACAAGAACAAAAATATAATGATAAAGACAGAGAAGAAAAATTAAACAAAGTGACTCATTGACGTGCTTCTCCCTCAATCTTGACTTGAAGCTTGAATCTTGATTTTGTATTGTGAATTTTTTCTCAAAGTTTTTGCCTTTTTTCTTCTCCTCTCCTTCCTCCCTTCTTAGGGTTTTTGGCCTTTTATTTATAGGTTTTTTTTCTTTAATTTACTGTTCACCACTACGAGCGCCTCGGCGCTTAGTTGTTGGGCACTGCGGCGCATAGCCTTGGTGCCCATTTCGTATTTTGAGCGTATCTTCTTTCGATTGACGTCCGATTCGCCTTCTGTTTGTTCTTATACGTCACATTTTCCATCGTGCATCTATTTATGATCAAAAAAACACAATTAAATAGCCAAATAGTTATTATTTGGAGCAAAATATAAAAGTTGGGTTCAAATCATACAAGTACTTTTACGCCCCTATTAGCCACCAATTTTGAAGGGAAGGAAAATTATTTTTGTTTTGAGTTTTCAAGTGTTAAAAAAAAGAAACACTTGATAGCAAAAGTTATTTTGCTATTCATCTTCTTCTCCTAAACAAAAGGGCATTAATATTGCATTTGAGTTATTTGTTTTGATGGATTTAAGAGTTGAATACATCAAGAACAAAATGAATATAGTCTAAGTGTTAGGCTATAGGGATTAAGAGTTAATCCAACGATAACTCCAAAGGTTTAAGTGTTAAATCGATGCTGGAAATATATAAGCTGCTGTTCTAGCGACTCAAGCCTACCATGTTGAGTTCTAAAACTGCCAACGGGTCGACTTCATTCGGTATTCCAGTTACAAATCCATTCCAAAGTCTTGACTGGTGATATTCTTAATCATTAGTATTAATTTGATTAATATATTTTATATTTTGTTCATTAGTGTAATGAATAAAATTTATTGTGTTCATTTTAGAAATTTTGATTTTTAGCTTCCATTGCATTAATGATTTGTATATGTATGTATTAGATGCGTATGTATATGAATTTTAAAATGGACACGTATACCACATGCATACACTCAATAGGTTAAGGTTGTGAACCGGGATAAACCGACACCCCAACAAATAACTAATGATTTTAAATCTATGGTGCATGTATGTGAGTTTGTGTCTATCATTCAAATATAACATATGTATCACATACATACATACATACATACATACATACGTAGCGGATGAGTGGAATACAAATTACTCAATGATAAACACAAATAAACTTTACATGTTATCTCATAAATATTAAATACATAAAGATTGAAAAATAGTACATTGTCAAGCCTTTAATATTTGGTCGAACTGAAGTACTCGCCTTTGAAACAACCCGTTCACATACAAGTAGCTGTATGTTTGTATCTTGACGTTTTGTTCAATTTGAGAATATCAGGTTGCCTCTGCATTGACAAGGTTGCATGACCCCCAACCGTTCACAATTGATGGCTAGTATACTCCGTGTGTCCCACCCAGTCTGATAGGTACAACCATCAAACCTTAAAGGCCTATAAGGGATGAGATCCTAAGTTCGACATTGGTTAAGGCCGTAGGTAACCTACGGGGGATATGAGTGGTGCACCACTTGATACCCTGATAGACCCAAGGTGTTGGGTGGGCTCCACACACTCTTACAAAAAGGTAGCCTTTTTGCAAGAGTATGTGGGACCCACCAACACCTTAGTCCACCAGCTGGATGACACCTCAAAGCCACTGGCATCCTAACACATAATTCTCAGGTTACCTGCACCCTCAAGGAATCGAACCCCCACCCCCATCTCCATGGAAGCCTTATAGACCTTTAGAGGTTCATTATGTTTTCCATTAGTGTTTTGTTTAAATGAACTTGGCCTTAATCTATGTTAAATAAGAAAAATACTTTCTCATTATTAAGAAACATCTTAAGGCCTATATTAACAAATGCCACTCATTTATACTTACCTTATCATTTAATTAATATTAAACAAATAATTCAATCATATTAAATTATGGTAGAAACATATGCCAATTTTAAAAAAATTAATTATTTGATTTTAATTTAAATAATAATATCATATATTATTATTATTATTATTTTATTCAATAAACATTTTAATGAATAAAAAATAATATTATTTGTCCAACAAATAAGGTTATTTTGATAATTTTTAAATCAAACAATAATTGGCCCACATGTGTCATGTGTCAACATCCTATTGGTCAACAACTAATTGTTAACTAATTGATGTACTTAACTCTTAAATCTTGACACGTGCACGACCTGAGGGAAACCGAAGTAAATGTCCAGTCTGCTGAAATTTTTTGGATCAAACTATTTAATCCGGTACGCTGCCCCAATGCATAATGAGTACACTTCATATTGCAGGACTCTCTAGGTCCACTCCCAATTTGTCAAACAGAACTGTTCTGTGAGTCCGAGATCGATGCTCCACGCACACATCACGGATATTACAAATCAATGTAGTAGACCATACAAGTTGAGGTCATAGCGCATACATATAATCCTTCCGTCAATTATATCCTAGAAGAGCAGGGATATAGATCACTACCGTTAAATCCCTATGTGCTCATCTATGAACTTATCTCCAGACACGTATCTTAATAAACAATATATGCAAATACTTGTACAATATTGTTTAACCCTGTAGGAAACTCTTCTCCTGGGTTTATTGCTTATGGCTATAAGACTTTATAAGATATAGACTTTAAGCATCTGGATATATATAACTCATCCATATGAGCTGACGGATTCTATATCTGTACACACCGAACTCCATAAGCATCAGACCATACCCAACGGTCACACCGTGAAAGATCTCTGATATGTGTGGAACTAAAGTATGATGGATCACTTACAAATCCACCATAGTACTCAGGTCAAAGGACCACGTATACTATTCAACTCGAGACGACCTTCTATTGACAGCTTCATGGGATGTCTATTGGGGTCCTCGTTGAGTCTGTTTAGTATTCAATCCTCATTGAACACCTGTATGCTATACGAACTTCCAGCAAGCCCATGATCAATTAAGAACAATCATCTAGACCATCTAGATATAGTATACACTGATCTATGTAAATGGATTCCACCATCTGACCTGCATCGATGAATTAAGACCAGGAACATATATTGAGAATAGACTTTCATAATAACATTTCTTAACACCTATTGCAACTCTTGCAACTATATTATTACTGATGTATTCTCAGGTCTTTGTACCATCACAGACAAGATTCTAACACTTACACCTCACTGATTAATATAACATGCTAACTCTTTAGCATTTATAGTTTTCAGTAATGTTAACTCTTAGCATTAATCTAAACTTCTCTAGACTAAATCTGAACCCTTTCAGATCATATAATATCTATAGTGTCACAAGTATTGAACCATTTAATAATAGTAATTAGCGATTTAATAAATAATGAACTGAATAAATATTATAAAATAAAATATTTATACAATAATGAAATAACACATGAACCCAAATTCTAATAAAAGTGACTGAGAAGATGGACTAAGATCGAAGTTTAATGATGATGAATGGTTTGTAGGCTATGGATAATAAATGATCGAGAATTGTGCTTAATGACCACGAATGTATGATAATAACGATGAATGGTGAATAATAATTGTTGAATGTTGTTCAATGATGCATTTTGCCTACAATGCAAAGCTTTTATAGAGTTTTGGGTTTGTATATTTAATGAGATGTGATCTAATGAAAAAATAAATTTGTTAAATAAAATATGTAAAATACTAATTTTATTTTGAATAAAAAATTATTTTTATTAATTTCAATTTTAGAATGACTTAAATAGTTAAATAAAATATTATTGAGTTTATGTTTTTCTATTAATTTTACTAACCTAGGTTTACCATTATTTTAGGCTAAGTAACCTCTAAATGAGTCAAGGATGCTCTCTCTAATTTATCGCCTAACTAGTTGACTCCCCACCCCGAATCGGTCTCTCGTCTATGCCTTGCTCACGGTGACTTTAGGTCGGTGATAGTACATTTTAAAGCACCCTTGAACCCTACAACTAGTTAGGCTGACCTAGTGGCCCACGAATGTGAAGATGCAGGACTGCAAAAATGCTTAACCTATTATGGGTTGTATGCAACCATATTTTCTTCTCGTCGATTAAAGATGACGAGGAACCGGTACTGTTTGTGGCAATTGGTTCACAGATTGAGCATGGTGTCCCACACTTTCATTATGGCTTAGGGGGGTTTTATGATGAGTATAATTTTTACACACTTTTTCGCCCCTCTTTACTTAAGATTTTAGTCTTCTTTGATTATTTTTCACCTAAATTCGTTTGGCTTTGTAAATATGTGTAGATGAGGAAATAAGTGAATAATTTAAGGAAATATCCTACAACTGAAGTTTATTTTTGGAAAGTTTTCAAATTTGATATTTCTAGGTAAGTTTCCTCTTGTACTTTATTGCACACCTTGTGATATATTGTGCATAACTCTTGCTCTAGATATTGGATAGATGTGGTTCTTCCGGAAAAAGAAAGCTAAAAAAACAAGCTTAAAATTTATTTTCAAGGATAAAATCTCGTCACAAGTGTCAGGGGCAGAATAAAGGAAAAAAAGACTACTTTCTTATAATTCAGTTCGAGAAACCAAAAAACAAATCCCAAGACCACTTGTTTTCTCATTCTATATATATGTGCACCTAAAGCCATGAAAGAGGAAGAAGAAAAAGAGCAATTTTTGGTGGAGAGATTTATTAGAGAAGAAGAATTCGGCGTGAAGAAATAAGGAAGGAGCAGTTGTGTTTCGACTTATGAAGTTTCAACAATTTTCTTCTCTATCATAATTTCTTTTTCATCTTAGTTTCTTTTTGAAGGTTCATGCTTCAGTTTATGGATTTATTATATTTCATTATGAACTAATTATATTAGCTAAGGCTACAACATAGTAAATCCATGATAATCTACATCTTTTAATTTATGCAATTCAAAGTTTATTATTCTATGTTAATGAAAATGTATTGTGCGTGGGGTGAATATATATATTTAATTTTAATTTACACATAAAACATTTATAATATATACAACAGAATATTAATAAATATCTCATTATACTCATGAAATAAAATGGAACTCATTTTCAAAGCGTCCTTTCCATAGCTCTAATTGAGGATTAGGTGGGATCATTGAAGTTAGAACAGTAACCTTCTTTCTCACTTAAATATTTTTGTTGAAGCAACACTTGCTTCAATATTATTTCTTGGCACTCTATATAATTTTCCTTACCTTTCACTTGCGTAATTCAAATGAAAGAAGTTGGTTATTTATAACCATTTCAACCTTTCATTCAACCAATGAATGAAGAATTAGTGTCCAATGTAAAATATTTGCATTGCCATGCTTCTTTAAAAGGAAAAATAACCACTTTAACAAGTACTGGCCGAATTCAAACAAAATGAGTGGCCATATTACTTTTGCTTAAGGCCAACTCATGCTTAAAGACAAGCATGATAAGCAAGTTTTCATTTGCCAAAATGGTGGCCGAATGAAAAGTAATTTGGTGGCCTTGTAAGTTATACTAATATACCCACAAAATAAATTCTTTCAAAAGATAAACCATTCACTAATGTTGAGAAATGAATAAAATTACTTAATATTTGTCCTTATGATGGTTTTGAAACTTTGAGAGTAGTCTCAAATTTCTACGAGAGCTTAACACTCCAAGTTAGGTAAATTGTAGAAATGATGTGTAATGAAACATTTGAGAACAAAGACTTAGAAGAGGCAATGAACTACCTAGACTTACTAGTGAAAATTGCTCAAAATTAGGACAATGCTGATACTTGTGAAGCACCTAGCAGAACGCAAACCACTACATCTAGTGATAGTATTTATCATCTTACGGAAGACCATAACCTTCAAGCCAAATTAGCATCCCTAGCTAGAAAAGTCAAAATCTTAGAAATAAAAAAGAGTGGTTAATTAAAATTTGTTCAAGAAATTGTCTGTCACATGTGTAAAATGATTACTCTACCAATGATTGCCCAACTTTGCCCGCATTTAGGAAATATCTCAATGAACAAGCCAATGTTCTAAACACAAGTGGTCAAACTATAACCCATATTCATAAAACTACAATCTTGGTTGGAGAAATCACCTGAATTTTAGTTGGAGGGATGAAACTCATGCACAAGCTTCACAACCACCTTTTCAATCACACCAAAATTGCCAAAACTCTCAACGTTATGCATCATATATTTCATATCCTAAGAAAAATCTTAAAGAAACTTTGCATGCATTCATTGAAAAGTAAGAGTCTATTAATTCTCGAAATGCTCAAACATTTGCTGATTTAAAAGATACTCTTGCTAAATTTGCATCCGCACTGAACATTCATGAGAAAGAAAAATTTTCTTTCTCAACCACAACAAAAGCCCAAAAGACAACATAACTAAAATGCATAAAGTTCAGAAAGCCAATACATAGATCAAGTTAAAACTGTTATCACTCTTTAGAACGGTAAGGTTGTTGAAAAACACATTCTTGAATCTCATGAGAATAATGAATCAATCTCTAAAGATAAGAAAAGCGTTGAACCTACACCTAGTGAAGAAACACCAAACCCTCATCTGTATCCCCCATTTCTTCATGCATTATGTAATGCTAGGAAGTTGAATCACAATCCTAAAACTTGTAAAATCTTCAAACAAGTAAAAGTTAATATTCCTTTATTAGATGCTATTAAATAGGTTCCCTTTTATGCAAAATTGTTGAAAGATTTATGCACAGTAAAAAAAATGAATGTGAAAAAGAAAGTATTTTTAATTAAACAAGTAAATGTCATTCTTTAAAAAAATAATATTGTGAAATATAAAGACCCTGGTTGTTCTACAATTTCATGCATTATTAGAAGTCATAAAATTGAACAAGCCTTACTTGATCTTAGTGCTAGTGTGAATTTATTACTATGTTTAATTTATCAATAGCTCATCTTTGTGTGTTAAAAGTGCCAAGAGAGATAGTAGAAGATGTTTTAGTTCAAGTTGATAAATTCATATATCCTATAGATTTTATTATCTTGGATACAAAACCTATTAAAGAATGTAATCTGATACTTGTTATTTTAGGTCATCCATTTTTAGCAACTTCTAACGCTTTAATTAATTGCAAGAATGGAGTAATGAAGTTTTCATTTTGAAACATGACAATTGAGCTCAATATTTTCAATATGTGTAAGTAACCACATGAAGTAGATGATGAAAGTGAAAAAACTAACATGATTGAAACGATTGTAGAGGATCATATTTAAAAATAGAGTTCTACTGATCCCTTATAAATGTATTTAATAAATTCATTTGAGTCAAATATGCAATTAGATCCTAAAATCTTTAATATATATTCTTACTTGACTGTAAACAGGTGATTGAAAATAAAGGATGGAAACAAAAGTTTAAAGAATTAAGAGAAAATTAGGATAAACAAAATGAAATTCTAAAGTTTGAGTTGAAACCGCTACCTGAAGAGTAAAATATGCATGTTTTTGGAGAAAAACAAACTTACCCAATGGTAATCTCTTCTACACTCACAAGCGAACAAGAAGGTAAGTTAATTAAAGTATTAAAATGCATAAAAATATAATAAGGTGGACTTTAAAAGACATAAAAGATATTAATCCTTTGATTTGCACACATAGAATACACCTAGAAGATAATGCCAAAACTTTCCAACAACCCCAAAAGAGATTAAATTCATATATGAAAAAGGTAGTGAGAGCTAAATCTCTCAAATTACTAAAAAGTAAGAATCATCTATCATATTTCAGATAGTAAGTGGGTAAGTCCTACTTAGGTAGTACCAAAAAAATTTAAAATCACAGTCATTGAAAGTGACAAAGGTAAGTTAATACCAACTCGAGTTTTATCTAGTTGGATGATGTGCATAAATTATAAAAAGTTAAACTCTACTACTAGAAAATACAATTTTCCTTTACCATTCCTTAACCAAATTTTAGAAAGAGTAACGAGACATTTCTACTGTTACTTTCTAATGGCTATTCTGGTTATTATCAAATTTTATAACACTAGAGAACCAAGAAAAAACTACCTTTACATGCCTTTTTGGGACCTTTACTTTTAGAAGGATGCCCTTTGAACTTTATAATGCCTCATCAATATTTCAAAGATGTATGTAAAGCATTTTTAGTAACATAGTTAAGCATTATTTATAGGTTTTCATGGGTGATTTAATTGTGTTTGAAAATTATTTTGATAATTATCTTGAAAACTTAGGAAATGTCTTAAAAAGATGTTAAGAAAAAGGTTTTGTGTTGACTAGAAAAAAATTTCATTACATGGTCACTTTTAAAATGTTTTAGGACATATAGTATCTTCTAAAATAATTGAAGTGGATAAGGCAAAATTCGAACTCATTGCTCATTTGCCCTCACAAAAAACAGTCAGAGAAGTCTGATCTTTTTTAGGACATGCTAGATTTTATAAAAGGTTCATAAAATTTTTAGTGCTATATCTAGATCTCTTTGTAACCTCTTAATAAAAGATGTATCATTTGAGTTAACTCAAGAGTATCTAAATTTGTTTGAAAAGTTAATTGACCTCTTAACATCTGCTCCTATCATACAATCTCTTAACTGATCTTTGCCTTTTGAGCTCATGTGTGATGCTAGTGATTATGTTGTTGGTGCTATATTAGGACAAAGAAAGGAAGGTAAATCCTATGTAATTTATTGTGCAAGTAGAACTTTAAAGAACACACAAATGAAATACACAACAACTAAAAAAGAACTACTTACTATAACATTTGCATTAGAAATTTTTTGCTCTTACTTAATTGGTTCTTCAACTGTTGTGTTTACTGACCATACTGCTGTAAGGTACTTAATGTCAAAACATGATGCAAAACCAAGACTGATTCGATGGATTCTACTGCTTCAAGAATTTAATATCACTATCAAGGATAAGAAAAGAGCTGAGAATGTTGTTGCAGATTACTTATCAAGACTTGTACCAGAGTCATCAACAGAAATAACACCCATTAATGACTCTTTTCATGATGAATTTTTATTTTTTACTATTATAATGCCTTAGTATGCTAATATTGTTAATTTTCTTATGACAGGAGAAAAGCTACCTCAATAAAAAGCCCAAGACAAAAAACTTTTTTTAACAAAAGTGAGAGTTTTATTGAGATGATCCTTATCTCTTTAAATATTATCCTAACCAAATATTTCGAAGATGCATACCCGACAATGAGGCAAGTAGAGTTATTAAATTTTGTCATTCTAAATCTTGTAGAGAACATTTCTCATAAAAAAAAAAACAATTGCAAAAATCTTATAGTGTGAATTTTATTGGCCCACTTTATTTAAAGATACACATGCACTTTATAAAATATGTGAAAATTGTCAAAAATTAGGATCTATTTTAAAACAAAACATGATGCATTTGAACTTCATTCTTGTTATTGAAATATTTTATTATTGAGGAATAGATTTCATGAGATCATTTTTACTATCTTTTGGATTTACGTATATTTTAGTCCCAGTATATTATTCTCAAAATAGATTGAGGCTATTTTATGTCAAAATAATGACCATAAAATAGTCATGAAATTTTTAAAAGAGAATATTTTGAGTCGATTTGGAACCCTCAAGCCATTATAAGTGATAAGTGTAAGCACTTTTGTAATAAGCCATTTGAAACATTAATAAAAAAAAAATATGGTATCACTCATAAAGTTATCACCCCTTATTACCCTCAGACAGTGGATGAGTTGAACTAGCTAATAAAAAGATAAAACAAATTTTGGAAAAAATTGTAAACTTAAATGGCAAAGATTGGTCTTTAAGACTTAATGATGTACTTTGGGCTTATAGAACTGCTTTTAAAACTTTATTGGGTATGTCTCCTTATAGGTTAATTTATAAGAAATCTTGTCACTTACTTGTGGAACTTGAGCATTAAGCCTACTGGGCCATTAAAACTTTCAACGCAAATCTTGATTCTGTTGGACAGATACTTAAATCACAAATAAATAAACTTGAAGAATTGAAAAGTGATACATATGAGAATTCAAAAATTCATGAGGGTAAAATCAAAGCTTTTCATGATCAAACATTTCAAAGAAAAATATATGCTGTTGGTCAGAAGGTTTGTTTTATAATTCTTGACTTCATATATTTCCTGAAAAATTAAAATCAAGATGAAGTGGCCCGTTTGTTGTGAAACATATGTACCTTTATGTAGAAATTGACATTAAAAATCATAGAAACGGTTATGTATTTAAGGTAAATGGGCAAAAACTCAAGTTGTTTCTAGAAAACCAAACTTTTCAAGAAGAATTTATGTCCCTGTCTGACCCTTGTTACGAGACCAATTGATATTTGTTGTACATATTTATATATATATTTTCTTCTTCTAACTTTATTTGTTTTTTGTACTTACAAGTTAATAAAATATTTTTGTATTAAGTTTTATTTTGTACCGCAGTTAAGTGGTGGATAACAGTACTCTGTGATATTTCAAGTCGGTCTTGTCAATTTTTTATAATTACTGATACATTCTCTTCTTCCCCTTTCTAAAAATATGGATGACATTCTAATGAATTTGAAAAAACGTTTTCTCTTATTACCTCAAAATGCCTTAAAAAAAATTTACCTAGTAAGATGTGAAAGATTAAGGTTATTAATGATTATGAATATACCTGCTGATTTACGTTGGTTAATTGAAGCCAAAGTTCATTTGGCAACGAGTTTTCAGACTCATTAATTTTCTACGTGCTTGGCTTAGGTAAAAACTCTTTTGCAAAAAAGTGAAGGGCATAAAGATTAAGTGTTTGTTACAAGTGTGCACGCATGACTTGTAACACACATTGCCGCACTTTAGGAATGGTTTCTATAAATCACGAAGATAAAATTAAGTTCATTAAGAATTGCCTGAGTAAGAAGTCTTTAAATGATATCTCATCGACTCTTGAGACACATCCTAGTGGATAGGTACATATTGCAATTCATGAATTATGAGACATATTCTTAAAAGAACATAAGTGGTACAGTATCAGGAATATGACTTTAAAAGACCATTTTGCCAATTTATAAGAAAATTAGATGGAAAGCCTATCCCTGACCCATAAAGGGTGTTTAAGCCATTTCTGGATGTAAAACTAAAGAAGATGTGAGCCACAATTACAACAACTTGTATATATTTACTATAACTATTATTTTTAAATGTTTCATTTCAACCTCAAACGTCTTCTCCAACAAAAACCAACCACTCATAGTTGATTTTAAAAATTTTATATTTAAAACTTAATCTTATCCATTAACAACTAACTACCCATATAACTTTACTTTGTAACACCTTTTGGCTCTATAAATACATTGCGTTATTTTTGCATCTTTATACAAACTTAAAATCATTCAAGGGAGAGGGTAAGTGTAACAATGGAAGGAACATCAACTTATAAATTCATAAAAAAACAAATTATGTCTTTTGTGGATCTAGCCCTGAAAAAACTGAAGAGTTTATAGAAGCAATAGAGATCCTTGGTAAGTTGTTAGCTGATCAAAAAACAATTAGTATATATGGGAGGTAGTCGTGAATTAATGGGATGTGTGGCAACAGCTGCCCAAAATGAAGACAATTGAGTTTTAGGTATCATACCAAAAGATCTAGCTGTTAGGAATATTGTAAGAAAACCAATTGGGGATGAGTTACAAGTATCATCAATGCATGAGCAAATATCTTTTATGCTTTAGAATGCTGATACCTTCATAGCCCTATTTGGAGATTTCGAAACTTTGGAGAAAAATTTTCAAATGTCTCATGGGCATAATTGCAAATCCACCAAAAACTCATTGGTTTGTTAAATGTTGATGGTTTTTATAATGAGTTGTTATCTTTTCTTAACTATGTAATGGAAAAATAATTCATCTCATCTATAGCACGACGAATCCTCATTTTTACTTCAACTATTGATCAGTTACTCAATGAATTACAAGTTTTTATACCTCTATCTTATCCAACAATGCATCAAATAGATTGATATACTGATAATAGTGAAAAGAAATGCAAAATATATTTGATTCTCTGTCTGTAACCTCTCTACTTTTAAGTAATTTTAAGCATTTTGTGTGACTTGATTTATTTTGCTGCAGGTTTTATTTTCAATAAAAGATGTTTCAGGTGATATCTTTTATACTCTACTCTTTATATATTTTAACATTAAAGACAATATCTCAATCTAAATGGAGGAGAGGATAGTTGATATATAATTAGTGTTAATTTTTGCTGTTACTTTGTTCTTTAAAAAAAAATTTCATCATGAATGACATGAGTAAAAGATTCATTTATGCACTCTCGAGACGAATTCTAATTCTAGAATGGCAGAGTAAATAATACATTACTGAACTTTTGAAATACATTCTAATTGATTTATTTTTAATGCATTTCATGTACATTTGTTTGTTGTTTAAGTTCTTGGTAACTCTTATGTAAATAAGTTTGCTTTACTATTAAGGTATAATTTCAAAATTATTTAGTTTAAATCACTTTTTCTATCTAGGTTACTAAAGAATAACTTTTAAAATTATTTCTTGAGCATAATACTAAACCTTATGATAAGATTGATGATTTAATATATATAGCTAAGAGAATTTTTATGTTTAAGTATACATATTCTTTTCTAAACTCATACATCTTTTGTGAGTAAGTGGAGAGGTTTAAGATAATAGCTTACAAACTTTCATTGATCTTTTAAAATGGTTCATTTTTGTTTGGAATGACATTGTTTGAGATGAAGAATGATTTGGTTACTTAGCTGAAGGATAATAAAAAATTATGGAAAAGTATTGTAATGAGAAATTGCTCTAATTTTATAATGATTCCTTATATTAAAAAAAAATAAAAGAAAAGAAGTCAATTCAGTTCAATAAAATCTTCGTTCAATTTTAGAAGACAAAAGTCATTAAGAAGTAGTTTTATCACCGGACTTTATTCGTAAGATTCACATAAAATAATTAAAGTCCTAAAGCTAGCATGTGAAAAGAATGGTTTGACTCTAAACGATTAATTTTTCTATCATTAGATCAATGTTAGTTCGTCTTTCTGTCTTTAAATGTAACATTTTCTTAAGCGATTGTCTGTTTTTTAACTCTATGAGTGAAATCTTAACCCTTTAAACAGTTATTTATTTGTGAGGATATAGAGTTAAGAATTTTATTTAGAGAAAATTTTCAAGGCTATATATGTTGTGGTTTGTGGTAAGAAGGCTTCAGCCTAATTCACACATGTACAAAATTTTGAAATTTATACTTGAAATAACTTTAATAACGATTGTGATCTTGAATTGATGTTTTGTTTGAAATACTTAGGTAATGTTCAAATTTTATTTACGCTTGAATTACTAAGGATTAGTAATAAGCTGGTTGGGGGTGTGATGAACTGATGCGATATTTCTATATCATAAAATTAAGTGCAAGTATACACTATCGTATGCAAGTAATAAAGAGACTAAATAAGTTGGATGTTAAACCCACAGGGATAATGTTTTCTTTTTAACCAATTACTAAAATTATGTCTTCCTAATAACTATTCAGATAAATAAAAATCTAAGAATGAATGTAGCAAATATAAAAACAAAAACACAATGCAAAGAGAATAGGGAGATAGCAACGTAGAGAGAACCTAGGATTAATATTATCCCTCAATATGCTTTTTTAATGATTAATCTTCTAATATTTAACTCACTTAGTCTTTGTTATTGATCAAGACACTAATGTATTCACAAGCCTCTTCCAAGGTCATGCAAGTATACCTTAATTTACCAAATACCTATATTCCTATGGTACTTATAATAAACTAAGGTTCATTAAGATTAGGTCTTATTGATCATACATGCCAACTAGGTATATTCCAATCCTAAGCTAAAACTTGCATATGTACCATTGAATGTTACTCTACAATCATGTATCAAATTACCTAGGTCTAAATATATTGATTCCTCTTCCGAGTTTATCAAAATATTACCAATTCATTCACCATATATTGGCCAGATATATTGAAGCATTAAACACAAATAATTTAAATAATAAAGGACTAAGTTTATTAAATACTAAAAGATATGGCAATTAAGCACACATATTGAGTTCAATTATTAACCCTAGAAAATAAATTAGTTCATAGCTACAAGAGAATCACAGCAATAAAAATAAAAATAAAACATGATACAATTAATCGCAAACCGATGTAGACGTCGAATTGCTCTTGATTAATGTTGCTCTGGATTCTTGGTGCTCTTGAACTGCTTTAAGTTCTCTTTTTCTTGCTTTAGGTTCTTCTCTGGTCTCTTTGGATGATTCTTGAAGGTTGGGAATGAGTGGCTTTTTATAGGGATTGATATGAGCTTGAAAATCTCAATTCTCATCGGACTAGGACTCGCACTACCGCTGGCACACTATGCAGTTGTCGCTGGGGCGACGCGTGAAAAAGCTATTACCGCTGGAGCGGTGAGATCTTGGCGCTGGGGCGCTGCATGAAAATGGCTTCACCGCTAGCGCGGTATGTTGATAGCGATGGAGCGTCGCTGGCGCGGTGACTCTTCAGCACTGAGGCGCTAGATGCGACTTAAGTAGATCATTTTTCTTATTTCGATCACTATTCCAGAGCTGGGGCGACAATCCTTGTGGTGCTGGGGCAATGGACACATACTTTGAAAACTTTTCATTTTAGTCCCTATTTTTGCTCCTTTTGCATTCTTTCTTTAAATTTTGTTCAAGTCCCTATAAATAACAATAATGCACATAAATAGCCATCTATTCTCATAAAATCATAAAATATCAATAATAAAAACATGACAAAATATATGACAAATTTGCCCTTATCATGAATACTTAAAATTACACATTTGATAAAGGTTTTACATCATTATTTTGTATTACTAGTGTCATTAACCTCCCTAACTTAAGCATATTTACAATATTGTACCTAATTAAATTTTAACTGTTTTGTAGTAGGTTAGGTAAAATAGACATAACTTTCTACCTAAAAATCTAATTTGAGTGATTCTTCATCTTGTAAAGATTTGATACAATGGGCTAAAATATTATGTTTCATAAAGAATTTGGAATTTGAGCCTTTATAGGGTAAAAAATGGCCTAAAACAAAACTGATCTCCAGTACAGACCCAATCCGAACAGTCATTATTATTTGGCCCATAACTAGAGAAATACATATATAATATGTATGAAACAACTCAATTTAAAAATATAATAAACTCATCTATAACTTTTTTTTTTAGTAAAATATAATTCGGACCACATCAATTCCAAATCGAACAATCCAGTGAGTGTTAATAATAATTAATGCAAATTAGTTGCCATCGTTCTTGACTTTTATCATCAATTAATTTTGATATTTAAATAATATAAATTTAGAGAGCTAGACTGATTTAATGTTAATGTTGTCCTTGCAAACACTCTCTTCTTGACCAACAATTAAGATTTTGTCAACATCACCTTGACAGTTCCTTTCATCACAAATTTGACCGACATTAGATTCGACTATTGAACCCCATTACCCATCTGTTGCCTTATCGTTATAAACAAACTCTGTCGTAAATGTACACGTCTTCCTCATCAAACAAGCTCCGCATCAGTTCTATTATACGGCTTCTAATTCATCCTTTACACCTTGGTTCGCCTTTTCCTTTAACAATTTTTGTATCTTCAGTTTTCCTTTTTTTTTCACATCTTCACCTTTTTCAATAGATGACAATAATCAAACATGAGGACAACGAATTTGGAGAAAAATTGACTAGGCATTTGTTAATGGTAACTGGCTGGATGCATTGGAGTTTTCTGAATGTGAAGTTCTACTAGCGGGCATTTCAGATCACTCTCCTCTTGTGGTCTCCATCTCTAGAGCATCCTATAGTGGTATTATTCCTTTTAAGTTCTACAATGCTTGGTATGACCACTTTGAGTTTCTTTCCACAGTCGATCGAGTTTGAAAGCAAGACTGTTATGGCTCTCCAATGGCCCGGGTATGGTTCAAACTCAAGTTATTAAAACCCAAGCTAAAAAAGCTCAACAAAATTTTCTTCTCTGATATCTAGCAAAAGATCAAAGATTACAAAATGATGTTGGCATCCTTATAGAGTAGTTTGATTCATAATCTATTCAACCAAATTCTGCAAGATAAGGAAATGGCTATTTATTAGCATTTAAGGAAACTTATTTATGCTGAAGAAAGTATTATCAGACAAAAATCAAGAATTAGATGGATTCAAATGGAGGATTTAAACACCAACTACTTTCATAAGTCAGTTAAGCAGTGGAGAGCTCAGAATAGAATAATTTTGATTGAGAGCCAAAATGGGGAAAATTCTAAAGATCCCAAGGTTGTGAAAGACGCCATAATCGGTTACTATAAAGATTTGTTGGGAACCTACACTCCCTATAGGGCGTCCATACAAAAGAGACTCATAGATGCTGGTCTCAAACTGAAGGCAGACGATAGAGACATGCTGAATGCTCCTGTCTCAGCCTAAGAAGTCAAAAATGCTATCTTGAGCATTAATGGTGATAAAGCCTCAATACCTTATGGTTATAATAGTTATTTTTTTCAAAAATGTTGGCACATTCTTGGAACGGAGATTACTGAAGCTCTGCAACATTTCTTCTCTTCAGGTCAGTTCTATAACCCCATAAACGCCACTGCCATTACTCTCATGCCTAAGATTCATAATCCTAATAGCTTGGGGGACTATAGACCAATTGCATGTTATACGGTCCCATACAAATGTATCACCAAAATAATTACTTGTAGGTTAAGGAATGTGGTGAGCTATTTAGTCAACCCTAGTCAATTAGCTTTTATTCCTAAGAAGAAGATAACCTATAATGTTTTACTGGCACATGAACTTATGAGGAATTATGATCGTGACAGTGGTAACCCAAGATATACACTTAAGATAGATCTCTGCAAGGCTTATGATTTGGTCTCCTGGAATTTTCTAGAAGAGGTATTGATGGGGCTTAACTTCCCTTATCACTTTATCAATATTATTATGAAATGTGTTAGAACAAGCATGTACTCAGCTGTGGTAAATGAAAGATTAGATGATTTTTTCTCGGGGAAGAAAAGCTTGAGGCAGGGGGATCCCATATCCCCTTTGCTTTTTGTGTTAGCCATGGAATACCTTAGTAGGAACCTAAGCTGTATCCCTTAGAACCAGTTTATATATCACAGGGGGTGTAAGAAACTAAAGCTAAACCACTTGATGTTTGCAGATGACTTATTCTTGTTCTCTCATGGCGATGACAGGTCAGTGGGCCACTTTAAGCAAATGCTTGATGAATTTTCAATGGTTTCAGGACTAGACCTTAACGTGAGCAAGAGCTTCATCTTTTTTGGGAATGTTCCTCAGCCTACCAAGGAGACAATTCTGCAGATAACTCAGTTCCAACAAGGTGTGCTGCCTATCAAATACTTAGGTATTTTCCTAATCTCAAGGGGACTGAAGAAAGACCACTGTCAGGAGCTTATCAGTAGGATCACCGCTAGAATCTCAAGCTGGACTGTGAAATATTTGAGTTATACGGGGCGGCTGCAATTAATAAAATCTGTCATAATTAGTATGCATGTCTACTAGTATTCTATGTTCACCCTGCCTAAGTCAGCCACCAAAGAAATTGAAAGTAAATGCCATAATTTCTTATGGCTTGGAAGCAACCAACAGGGGAAGAAAGGATTAGTGGAATGGAACAAGGTATGCAAAGGTAAAAAAGGAGGAGGACTTGGCATTAAATCTATAAGCTTGTGGAATGTATCAACAGTTACCAAGCATATCTGGGAACTGATTGTTGTGAAATCCTCCTTATGGGCAAAATGGGTAACTGATAACAAACTGCGGAGGCTAAGTTTTTGGGGTATCACAAAGTCAATGGATTGTAACTGGACATGGAGGAAAATCCTTGGATTGGGAAGTCAAATAAAATATTTGTTCTCATATAATTTTGGTTGATAAAGGCAAATTATCATATATTTTCTTATGTTTTTATTATTGATATTTTATTATTTTATGAGAATAAATGGCTATTTATATGCTTTATTGTTATTTATAGGGACTTGAACGAAAATAGGGACTAAAATGCAAGGTTTTTAAAGTATGTGTCCATCGCCCCAATGCCACGAGGATTATAGCCCCAGCTCTGGAACAGTGATCGAAATAATAAAAATGACAGGTTTAAGTCGCATCTGGCGCCATAGCGCCAAATAGTTACCGCGTCAACTATAGGCCAGCGCTAGCATCCCACCGTTCCAGCGGTGAAGCCTTTTTCACGCGTCACCCCAGCGACAACTGCATAGCGCCCCAGCGGTAGCGTGAGTTCTAATCCAACGAGAATTGAGATTTTCAAACTCATATCAATCCCTATAAAAAGCCATTCGTTTTTAGCTTTTAAGAATCATCTAATAGCAACCTAGTGTAAGAGTGTATGGGACCCACCAACACCTTGGACCACCAGCTGGATGACACCTCAGAGCCACTGGCGTCCCACCACACAATAATCAGGTTACCTGCGCCCCCAACCAATGTTGAACCTGGGATCTCATCCCTTATAAGCCTTTAAGGTTCAATAGTTGTATCCACTGAGCTGGCCAGCCCAATGGGTACAACCATTGAACCTTAAAGGCTTATAAGGGATGAGATCCTAAGTTCAACATTGGTTGGGGGCGCAGGTAACCTGATTATTGTGTGATGGGACGCCAGTGGCTCTGAGGTGTCATCCAGCTGGTGGACCAAGGTGTTGGTGGGTCCCATACACTCTTACAAAAAGGCCGACCTTTTTGTAAGAGTGTATGAGACCCACCAACACCTTGGTCCACCAGCTGGATGACACCTCAGAGCCACTGGCGTCCCACCACACAATAATCAGGTTACCAAGATACTTCCATAATGACATTTCTTAGTGTGTATTACAACTTATTGCAACTTTGTCATTACTAGTAGATTCTCAGGTTTTTGTTATATTATAGATTAGATTCTAACTTTTTAGATCTCGCTGGCTATTATAACCTGCTAACACTTAGCATTTATAACTATCAGCTTTGCTAACTCTTAGCCATGGTCTAAACTTCTTTAAACCAGATATGAATTCATTTAGATCATATCATGTTTATAATGTTACAAGCTTAACTACCATTTGATAAAAGTTATCAGCGATTTAATAAAATATGCATTGTATAAATATTACAAACTAAATATTCATACAAACTGGGATGACGCGTAAGCACATACCCTAACAAACTCTCACTTGCTCTAGTGCCATGCATACTGGTATCTTATACCCATAGCCTCCACGTGTTTCTCAAACACCTTTGGAGTTAAGGCTTTAGTAAATGGATCCGCTACATTATTTATAGAATCTACTCTACAAATTATTATATCACCCCTAGCCAAGATCTCTCTAATTATGTGGTATTTCCTCTCCACATGTTTAGATCTCTGATGTGCTCTTGGCTCTTTTGCTTGTACAATGGCTCCATTATTGTCGCAAAATAATGGGATAGGATCTTTCGAACTTGGAACTATTCTGAGTTCTGCGACAAACTTACGTATCCACACTGCTTTCTTTGCAGCTTCAGAAGCGGCAATGTATTCTGCCTCAGTGGTAGAATCAGCTGTGGATCCCTGTTTGGTGCTTTTCCAAGTCACTGCAGCACCATTGAGAATAAACACATACCCAGATGTAGACTTTCTATCATCTAGGTCAGACTGAAAGTCTGAATCTGCGTATCCTCTCACCTGCAAGTCACCATCTCCATAAACAAGAAACTTGTCCTTCGTACCCTTAAGGTATTTCAGGACATGTTTGACTGCCATCCAATGGCTGTTACCTGGATCAGACTGGTATCGGCTTGTAACACTTACAGCCATACTGATATCAGGTCTCGTGCACATCATAGCATACATCAAGCTTCCAACAGCTGATGCATATGGCATGTTATACATTCTAACTCTTTCATCTTCTGTTTGAGGAGACATTTTCCTTGAAAGATGAATGCCATGTCTAAAAGGTACACTAGTTGTCTTACAATTAGCAAAACTGTACCTTTCTAAGACACTATCAATATACGATGATTGGGAGAGTCCTATCAGCTTCCTCGCTCTATCTCTATAGAGTTTTATACCTAGTATAAAGGAAGCCTCTCCCATATCTTTTATGGAGAAGTTCTTACTCAGATAGCTCTTGACTGATTGCAACATACCAATATCATTCCCAATGATAAGTATGTCGTCTACATAGAGAACTAAGAAAACTATCATGTTCCCACTGACCTTTTTATACACACAAGCTTCCTCTTCATTTTTGATGAAACCAGACCCTCTGATTACTTCATCAAAACGAAGATTCCAGCTTCGGGATGCCTGTTTAAGTCCATAAATGAACTTCTTCAGTTTGCATATTAGACCAGAGGTTAAGCCAGATGTAAAATCTTCAGGCTGTTCCATGTATATCTCTTCATCGAGATATCCATTCAGGAACGCCGTCTTCACATCCATCTACCATATCTCATAATCATAATATGCTGCAAATGCCAATAATATACGAATTGACTTAAGCATTGCTACTGGTGCAAAAGTTTCCTCATAATCGATCCCAGATCGCTGAGTATAACCTTTGGCAACCAGTCTGGCTTTAAAGGTTTCAACCTTTCCATCAAGCCCACGCTTCCGTTTATAAATCCATTTACAACCGATAGGAACTATTCCTTTAGGAAGCTGAACCAAATCCCAGACTTGATTCTGATGCATAAAGTCAATTTCGGATTTCATGGCATCTTGCCATTTTCCCGAGTCAATGTCCAACATTGACTCTCTATAGGTCAAAGGATCATTTTCTTCAATTAATAAAATTCCAAGCGCACCTTCAGGTATCTGACCATACCTAGCAGGTGGCCTAGACATCCTTTGTGACCTACGAGAAGGGTGTGTTAAAGGTATTTCACTCGATTGAGCCTGAGTTTCCATCAGTGGTTCATCAGTGTTCTGATTGACTTCATCAAGTTCAATCTTTTTACAATCCCCACAATCCATAAGAAACTGTTTCTCAAGAAAAGTGGCATTACGAGCAACGAACACATTTCGTTGTTCAGGATCATAAAATTGGTATCCCATTGAATTCTTAGGATACCCGATGAACCGATACTTATACCCCCTGGGTGCAAATTTATCCTGTTGTGTAACATTTACATAAGCAGGAAAGCCCCAAATTTTAAAATATTTAAGGCTTGGTTTCCTTCCAGTCAATATCTGATTTGGAGTGGAAGGAACAGCTTTAGATGGAACTCTGTTCAATATGTGAGTTGAAGTTTCTAGAGCATGACCCCACAGATATTCAGGAAGATCGGTAAAGCTCATCATCGATCGGACCATATCCAATAAAGTCTGATTCCTCCTCTCTGATACACCATTGTGTTGCGGAGTACCTGGAGGACTATATTGAGCTAGAATCCCATTCTCTTTTAAATAATCTGAAAATTCACCGCTCATGTATTCACCGCTCATGTATTCACCGCCTCGATCTGATCGAAGGCACTTGATGTACATTCCGGTTTGTTTCTCTACTTCAAGTCGGAATTCTTTGAACTTTTCAAAGGTTTCTGACTTATGTTTCAAAAGAAACATATACCCGTATCGTGACAAATCATCGATAAAAAGTACAAAGTATCAAAATCTACCCATAGCAGTATGATTCATTGGACCGCATACATTTGTATGTACAAGTTCCAATAAATCTGTGGCACGGTGTCCAACACCTGCAAATGGAGATTTGGTCAACTTTCCCTGAATGCATGATTCACAAACTGGATAAGGCTGTATGGTCAGATCAGGTATCTGTCCATCCTTAACCAGACGGGTTAGGCGTCTCACACCTATATGACCTAATCTCATATGCCATATTTTTATTTCATTTAAAGTTTTCAAATTTCTACTAGTACTAGCTTGCATACTCATGACACTGCTTGTTGTATCTAATATATAATGCCCATTCACTAACCGACAATCAGCTAATAAAACATCATACATATCATATAATAATAAGGAACAGTACTGAATATTCATATGATACCCTTCACTGTCGAGTACAGAAAGGGATATTATTTGTCTGATGATACTGGGAACAAAATAACAATTATTTAATACAACATATTTATTACATGGGAGAAGTAAATCCAAATGTCCTACAGCTTCAACTTGCAGGAAATCTCCGTTTCCAGCTCGAAGCTTTACCTCTCCTGGCTGTAGCAATCTAACTTCCCTCAGACCCTATAACATATTACAGATGTGAGAAGGACATGCTGTATCTAATACCCAGCCTGCATTAGCATCAAATGCTAAAGAAATGTCAATGATAGGAAAGCAAATACCTGAGGGAGCCTTCTTCAAGCTTGCAAGATACTTAGGGCAGTTACGTTTCTAATGCCCTTCCTCGCTGCAAAAGAAACATTTTCCTTTTGCCTTGCTCTTCTCTAGTGGTTTGGATATCGGTCGCTTCTGAGGACCAATTCGGGGTGTCTGCTTCATCTTCTGTTTCTTCTTCCTTTTGGACTTCCCAGAAGCCTTCGGGGTAGAAGATGAAGCACCCTGAATGAGGAGAGCAGAGCCTCCTTTATGAATATCCTCATATGCTGTCCTCAACATGTTATGAAGTTCAGCATATGTAAGGGTCAATTCTTGCATATTAAAGTTCATAATGAATTGCGAAAATGACCCCGAAAGCGACTGGAGAATCAAACTATTCCCCAAACTATTGTTTAAAGAAATTTCCATAGTCTCAAGCCTCTCAATATATCTGATAATTTTAAGGACATGAGGACTCACTGGACTACCCTCAGGAAGTCTAGCCTGAAAAAGTGCTTTGGCGACACGATATATCTCAATCTGAGGTCTATCACCAAAGAGCTCCTTCAGGTGGAGCATGATGCTACCAGCATTCTCCATATGGAGATGATCTCTCTGTAGGTCATGAGACATCGAGGCAAGGATGTAAGATTTAACTTTTAAATCTTTATCCAACCATTTCTGATATGTCACCTTTTCTTCTGGGGTGGCATTAATAGAAACTTCTGAGGGCATTTTCTGATCAACAATATACCCAAGCCTTTCAGAATTCAGAACAATTCTGAGATTAGTCATCCATTATAGTTATCAGCACCCTTGAGTTGGTTGGCATCTAGAATGCGCATCAGAGGGTTGTTTGAAGCCATATTAATCTTCACAAGACAAAATAAAATAGATATGTATCAGCGGATTATTAATTAATCAAATCGCTAATTAAAACGTTTTAAATCATGGGTATAACAATTATACTATTTTTAATTTAAAAACGCCCTCCCACTGCTTTACATAATCCCTTTAATGTCTCTAACGAGATAATGATAGTTTAAGAATATTTTAAACTATACAGTGAGAAGTAGACCCCGTTGGCATTTTACTCCAGCCTTACGCTAAAGCAATATTGGCCTTTGTAAACCCAATAGATAGACAACTCTTGTCAATTGCAACTCTTGCAACTCTTACAACTGATCCTAAATACACCTTATCCTCACGCTAAAGCAATATTGGGTAAGTGTATTTCAGATTAACTTGCCAATCATCAAATATATGTTACTGACATTATCCTCACGCTAAAGCAATATTGGATAACATGTTCGCATATATTTGACTCATCTCATGTTTTACCGGTATTAGATTAAATCACACCGACCAAATCCCTCACGCTAAAGCAATATTGGGAAAGACCATAGTGACCTATCTAATACCGTATTGACAAGATGGATCATTAAAATATTAACACATAACACAATAATTTTTAATCTGATTAAGAGAGATTTTAAATACAGGCACTCATCTCATGAGAAGGTTATTATCAATCAATTATTCAATCATGTGCAAACACAACTAACCCCCATCAGTGGGGTTCCCTTGTGATTACCAACATGAAAAAAAATAATATTTTTGGTTTATCATGTAAACTAATAACTCTTATTATTACAACTCATAAACCCCCACATGCATAAAAAAAAAATTAAAAAATACTCATTTTTTTTATGAACGCTGCCGCGTTATCCTTTCAGCGCTGAGGCGCTCGTTTACCACCGCTGAGGCGCTGCAAAGCAGTGCTTCTAGCGCTGGCGCGCCATGTACTCAGCGCCCCTGCGATATCCATCGCTGGCGCGTTATACACGTAGCGCCCCAGCGTTCATATGAACGCAACCGCGCTGAACATGAGCGCTGCGGCGTTCCAGGGACAGTTTTTCCAGTTTTGTATTTTCAACACTTGAATTACATCCGAACATCCCCAGAACTTGTCATACTACTTAACTAACATTTAGCCAACATTAAAAACACCCAAAACAACACAAAATTGCTCTGATACCAATTGTTGGGAGTTGTCCATTCATGGGTGTATGCATGTGGGTTTTGTGTTTAACAACAATATATGCATATCTCATACATATAATGAAGCAGCGGAAGCTTAAAACATTGCAGTAAACACAATCAAAATATATTAATTGAATTAACAGAAACGAAATTGAGGAATAACCTTTGAAGCCTTTGGATGGAGATTGTTGAAGTCCACCAAAATGTTGTCTTTGATCAATTCTAGTAATCAACAATGGTGGGTTTGATTATCTAGAATGACAGCCTTTGATCCAGCAGAAGTTTAACCACTTAAACTTATGATATTAATTTTTCCTTTTTTTTTTTTTTGATTAACAATTAATCAAAACCTATTTTGCTAAATTGGTTGTTATGCCTTAAAAGAAAATAATGAATTCAACTCTTGAATCCATATTTTAGAAAACAATTTCTCTTTTTTCTCTTTGAATTGGCTGACCAAAATTTATAAAATCAAATTAACAAAAAAGACTTATGAATTTAATTTTCATTTGTCTTATTTATACAAATGAAATTAATTTCATTTCATTACAATTAATTTCACTTAATTTCAATTTGTATTTAACCTAACCTAATCTTAGTTAACTCTTAACTTTAGTTAGGTTAAATTAACATTTAAATATTCTAACTATAGTTAACACTTAACTTTAGTTAAGTTAAAGAACATTTAAATATTTTAACTATAATTAACTAACTTAATCATGGTTATGTTGACTTTTACTTAACCATTAAGTATTGTTAATCTAATTTAACTAAATGGTTAACTCTTAACCTTAGTTAAACATAAATTATTTATTCAACAATTAAATAAATAAATATTTATTAGAATTATTTAACAATTAAATAATTATCAAGTGAAATTACAATTATGTCCTTACTCGGTTACTAAGTTAACCTAAAGTGGGTCCCACCATTTGACTATATACTTTAGTTAACGTAACCTTAGTAAATTGCTGGATTTTACTGTATTGAACTATTCAATACGGTACGCTGCCCAAGTGCTCAAAGAGTACATTTCATATTGGGACTCCCTAGGTCCACGCCCGATTCGTCAAATGGAACTATTCCACAAGTCCGTGAACGATGCCCCACGCACACGTTACGGATATTACAAATTAGCGCGTTAGACCATACATGTTGAGGTTACTCCATATTCGTATAATCCTTCCGTCATTATATCCAGGATGAACGGGATACAGATCATTACCGTCAAATCCTGATAATTTCATCCATTACTATATTATCTCCAGATTCGTATCTTTATGAACAATATACGCAAACACTTTTGCTATAATGTTCGAACCTGTAGGAAACTCCTTTCCCAGGTAGATTGCTTACGGCCATAAGACTTTACAAGATACAATCTCAAAGTTCAAATATACAACCCATCTATGTGAGCTGGCGGATTCCATATCTACGCACACTGAACTCCATGAGCATCGGACCATACCCAGCGACACGCAGCGGTCAGACCATGAAAGGTCTCTGACATACGTGGAACCAAAGTATGATGGATCTCCCACAAGTTCACCGTAGCGCTCAGGTCGTAGGACCACAAATACTACTCAACTCGAGATGACCTTCCTTTGACGGTTTCATAGGATATCTATTGGGGTCCTCTTGAGTCTGTTCAGTATCCAGTCCTAACTGAATACCTGTATGTCTATATGAACTTCAACCAAGCTCATGGTTAACTAAGAATAACCATCTGTACAATACAGCTATAGATATACACTAATCTATGTGTATCACCGATAGACCCACATTGGTGAACGTAGATCAAAAACTCTTTATTTGAGAAGATACTTCCATAATGACATTTCTTAGTGTGTATTACAACTTATTGCAACTTTGTCATTACTAGTAGATTCTCAGGTCTTTGTTACATTATAGATTAGGTTCTAACTTTTTAGATCTCGCTGGCTATTATAACCTGCTAACACTTAGCATTTATAACTATCAGCTTTGCTAACTCTTAGCCATGGTCTAAACTTCTTTAAACCAGATATGAATTCATTTAGATCATATCATGTTTATAATGTTACAAGCTTAACTACCATTTGATAAAAGTTATCAGCGATTTAATAAAATATGCATTGTATAAATATTACAAACTAAATATTCATACAAACTGGGATGGCGCGTAAGCACATACCCTAACACCTAGAGCATCCAAAAGCAACCTAGAGCATTCAAGAGCACCAAGAATACAGAGCACGAGTCTTGGAGAGCAATAGGAGTTTAATTGAAGCAACTTTAGAGAGATGTTTAAGGTGTTCTTCAGCATCAAGAGTATCTTAGGCAGCGCAATTAAGAGTAATTCGACGTCTATATCGGTTTGCTATTGATTGTATCATGATTTTTTATTATTTTTACTACTGTTCTCTTGTAGTCATGAGCTAAATTTATTTTCTAAGGTTAATACTTGAACTCAATATATGTGCTTAATTGCCATATCTTTAGAATATTTAATAACTGTAGTTCTTTGATATTTAAATTACTTGATCTTAATACTTCAATATATCTGGCCAATATATGGTGAATAAGTTGGTAATATTGTTGATAAACTCGGAAGAGGAATCATAATATTTAGACCTACGTAATTTGATGCATGATTGTAGAGTAACATTTAATGTTGCATATGTAAGTTTCAATTTAGGATAGGAATATACCTAATTGGCATGTATGATCAATAAGACTTAATCTTAATGAATCTTAATTTATTACAAATACCATAGGAATATAGGTATTTGGTAAATTAAGGTATACTTGCATGACCTTGGAAGAGGCTTGTGAATATATTAGTATCTTAATCAATAACAAAGACTAAAGTAGTTAAATATTAGAAGCTTAATCATTAGAAAGCATATTGAGGGATAGTATTAATCCTAGGTTTTCTCTATATTGTTATTACCTAAATCTTTTTGCATTGTGTTTTTATTTTTATATTTTCTACATTCATTCTTAGATTTTTATTTTTCTAAATAATTATTAGGAAGACATACTTTTAGTAATTAGTTAAAAAGAAGAAATTATCCATATGGGTTCGACATCCGACTTATTTAGTCCCTTTATTACTTGTATACGATAGTGTATACTTGCACTTAATTTTAAAATATAAAAATATCGCATCATTGGTAACGGCAAGTCCTTCTATTTTTTGTGGGATCCATGGCTGGGGGGGAATCAATAGTTAATAAATTCCCCCACATTGACATCTTTGATGCGGATATTCCACGGGATGCTAAGGTTAATGCTCTATGGCGACATGGTCATTGGAACCTCCCTGAACCTTTGGATGAGTACACTGCTCAGGTATGGGATTATCTCCACAAACATTTTTCAATTACTGAGAGAGAGGATAGTATTTCATGGACAGCAAGCTCAAATGCAAAGTTTTCTATTGCAAGTACTTGGAGGTGTCTCAAGAAGAATGAAGCTAAGGTGGGATGGTATAAACTGATATGGGGAACGCAACATATTCCTAAACACAGCTTCGTTACTTAGTTGGCTCTGAAGAATAGATTATCTACCAGGGAAAGACTCAAAAAATGGAGGATTATTCCATCAGATGATTGCCCCATTTATAGTAGTAACAGGGAGACAATTCCACACTTATTTTTTCAATGCAGCTTTTGTAGTGAAATATGGTACAAAGTACCAAGGGCGTGTGAATTCAACCAATGCCCAGACATATGGCAACGAGTGGCTTCCTTCTTTTGTAGAAAATCTAAAGGCAAATCTATTCTCAGCAAGATCAGAAGAGTATCGTTCTGTGTTATAATCTATTTTATTTGAAGAGAGCGAAATCTGGTTGTCTTTTAACAAAACACTCATTCTATTAACGATGTCTATCAAAATATTAAGGATGTTGTCTGGATTAGATGTATAAGTGTTGTCAATTGTCAAGGGATAGATCGCATTACAGCCGGTTGGTAAATGTATCTAAACTTCTAGGAGATGTAATGTCTTAATTTTTCTCCTTTGATTATTCTCTTTGTAATACCTGCTAAATTTAGCATTTATATCAATTTTTTACTTACCAAAAAAAAAATAGATGACAATTCCAAAATGAATTTGTAAATTCCTCTTTAATTGCTTCTTTCGCTTCTGATTTCTTCCCTACTAAATGAGGACCTTCCACTGTCAATCCAAAGGTAACATGTTCCAATATTCTCTACTAGGTCCCTAATAACTAGTACATTGGCACATATGGATTTGGCCCTCCCACTTACCCTCTTAGTCACCTCTAATTGAGAATTTAATTTCTCTTACAAATCCTCAATCGTGTGAGCTTCTTTATTAGGAATTCATTTCCCCCAATTCCTCCTTTTATAGATGTCTACACGACAACATAACACTCACTAAATTATTAAAGTTCTAATTTAAAAAACATACAACTTGTCAATTGAAAATTGCTTCCAAATCCATAGCATATTACTTACATCATTGCTTCCATCCATATCCATTATGTTCGGCAAACCACTTTATCTCTATTTTGTACCAAAGTGCCACAAGCAGCGTCGAAAAATTATCTCATTGTAGCCCACGGTATTTGACTGAATTAAGTAAAGCAACTGCATTTCCCAAACACATTTGCATAATTTATACAAATAAATCTTAAAATAAAACAAATCTCAATTCATTTGACAGATGACATGTCTACATCAAATGATACATGGTGGAACAATACACACCTGCCAACGTGTCCCACCCATTCTTTCTTACACCAAGTTACATCTTTCACCAAAATGATGCCTAATTTTCTGTAGCGAATGTTACTCACATCTGTCAATAAATTCAACAAAGACAGACTTATGTATGCTCTGAGCGAGGAGCGTAACACTGTGGCTAATGCAAATAGTATGAAATATGCCTTAAAGTCATCGTTAGTGTCTTCATACGTTAACAGTATCTCCTCAAAAAAAAAAATTATGTGTGTCCCCTTAAATGTTGCACCCATCTTTTCTTTTAAACGTCCGGTGTCTGACTAACTAAACTAAATAAGCATACCTCTGTCTACAATCCTCATAATCTCATAAAATGTTTTCATCATGAGTACTACTTCCTAACCATGGAGTAGAATAGTCGATTTCTCGGGATTAAAATTGTCGATCAATAATCCACATAGCTTCCTTTTCAATCAACTGTGTTAAATTTGTAATAGATGCTCAAAACCAATCTCACTCATCGCTGCTCTTTGACAATAGTTAACTTCACAACCATCTCTGTAAAATGTTCAAGTGCACCATCACTATTGATTCTATAATGGCACGCGCTGAGAGACTACAGAAATTTAGCTTTTCCGCTACCTAGAATTCTTCAATTTCATTTCTATCTCCTTTCGTTTCTGTTACATCTCCTATAGAGCCATCTTCAATCATAGTTCTCACTACTTTTGTCCTTCATAGCCTCAACATCATCCTTGTTATCATAGTTCTCATTTTCAGTTTTACACCATATTACTGTCCTCATTAGTTACCATTTCAACAATACACACATATATATTTATATATATATATATATTGTGAGAATATTGATTGAAAATCATCAGGATATGAGACGAAAAACGAAGAAGAGAGTACCAAGCACCAGCGTCGCAGCAATCAAGAGTGGGCGTCGCGGTGCCAAAACCAGAACCTGAGCACCACGGCGCCAGGTGATCAGCGCTGGGGTGCCCAGGCGAGTGCACCAGGGCCGCGGCGATGAGCACTGAGCGTCGCGGCACTGGATGCAGGAACAGTTTCCCAAATTAAAGACTTCCTTATTTGTCTTCCACTTGCTTTATGACTCCCTAATACGACTCTCACACATTATGGTAAACCTATGACATTTTAAAGCCTATATAAAGACTCTCAATTGGCTTGTAAACACATTTAAGTGATCAAGAAAGACATCTTTGTGATAACCCAAGAAATCTTAGTGATTAAATCTTCTTTGTGGTTCTTTGTGAGAGAAAATTCCTAAAATGCAAGATAGAGTTTTCTTTGTAATCTTTCTTGTAGAAAGGCATACTTTGTGAGTGCCTTGTGATTCAATAAGAAGAGTGATTGATCTTGATCCGTCGTGGATGTAGGCAAATTGTCTAATCACGTAAATTTTTGTGTATTCTTCTTCTACCCTTTCTCTCTTTAATTTCTTAATTGCTTGTTATGCACTGTTTACTTGGGTGATATTACTTGTTTGTATGTTTCCGCTTCAATAAACTTGTATCAGAGCTTGGTTCTAAGCAGACATGGCCACACCCAAGTATGAGGTAGAGAAATTTAACTGTACAAATGACTTCAATCTGTGAAAGATTAAGGTAAAGGCGTTATTGGTGAGCCAAAGGCTAGGCTCGGCATTAGAGGAGACTGCAGCTTCATCTAGTGATGAAGAGAAGACGCTAGAGTCATCTAAACCTAAAGCAGAAAGAATGGACATTTAAGAAACAACTTATAGCACAATCATTCTATCATTGAGAGATGAAATGCTAAAGGAAGTAGCAGATGAGACAACAGCGATAGGTCTTTAGAAGAAGCTTGATTCTCTCTATTTGCGAAAACTGTTGGCCAATAGATTATATATCAAGAAGAAGCTGTATCAATTTTCCATGTCAGAAGGGATGTCAATGAAAGATTATATAGACGCCTTCAATAAGATTATCACTAATCTTGAGTCTATTAACATCAAGATAGAAGATGAAGATAGAGCAATTATCCTGCTGAGTTCACTCCCTAAGAGTTATGAGAGCTTTGTTGGTACGCTACTCTACGACAGAGAGATTTTAACAATGAGTGATATAAAATCATCATTAAACTCAAAGTTATTAGAGAAGCAGATCGAGGGCAATGCAGAAAGTTTATCTGTAAGGTGAAGGCCCTCATATAGAGATGGAAGGAAAAATGGCTCAAGATCGAAGTCTAAGACTCCTAAGAAGTACTATTGCTGCAAGAAATATAGGCACTTTATAAAGGACTATCCAAAAAAGAGAGTAAGACAAGAAGAAAGCGGATGCTGCGCTTGCCTATGATGATAGCTATGATAGTGCTGAGACACTCGTTGCTGCTAATGGTAAAAATTCTGAACAATGGGTTCTTGATTCTAGTTGTACTTTTCACATGTGCCCACACAAATCTTGGTTTGTAAAATTTCAGCCCATTAGTGGTGGTAAGGTATTAATAGGTAATGACGTTGCATGTCAAATAATAGAAATTGGTAGTGTTAAACTTAGTTTGCATGATGGGCGAGTGAAAGAGTTGACAGATGTTAGATATATTCCTGAACTGAAGAGCAAAGATCAAGCATTTAATGTGTTCAAGACTTGAAAGGCTCTTGTTGAGAATTAGACTAGCAAAAGGGTAAAGAGGTTGAGAACTGACAACGGCCTCGAATTTTACAATAGAGAGTTTGATGGGTTTTGTGTCAAGCATGGGATTGCAAGGCATAGAACAATGAGATTAACACCATAACAGAATGGCATAGCTAAGAAGATGAATAGGACTCTACTTGAAAGAGTTAGATGCATACTTATCAATGTAAAAATGTCCAAGATATTTTGGGAAGAAGCTGTAGTGACTACAGCTTATTTAATTACTAGAAGTCCCTCTTCGGCAATTGATTTCAAGATGCCAAAAGAGAAATGGTCTGGCAATCCTCTTAAGTATAATCACCTCAAAATATTTGGATGTCCTGCCTTTGTACATGTTAAGGAAGGGAAGTTAGAACCTAGAGCTATTAAATGAGTATTCATAGGATATCCTGAAAGAGTAAAATGATACAAGGTGTGGTGTAAAGACTTGACACGATCAAGAAGTATCATAAGCCATGATATGACGTTCGATGAGATTACCATACTGAAGCCTTCCAAGAAGATGAAAAATAAGAACCTGTGCCCAAGGAAGACTCAGCACCCGAATCAATAGAAGTTGAAGTGGAGCCTGAGTGTAGATCTGATATGCCCTCAAATCAGCACTTCAATAAGGAGATCCTTGAAGATGAACCAAGAACACCTAAGAATTCTTTCAAGTCCACGTAAAGAAAGACAAGGACTCCTGAGATGAAACTTGAAGAGTACCATCTAGCTAGAGGCAGGCTAAGGAGAACGATTAACCCACCAATCAGGTATGCACAAGCAGATCTAGTTGCTCATGCTTTTAATTCTGCTTACACTCTTGAGTATGATGAGTCTAGGACATATGATGAGGCTATAAAGAGTGAAAACAAGAAAGAATGGCAGCAGGCCATGGAAGAAGAGATTAGTTCTCTTAAGAAGAACAATACCTAAAAGTTGGTAAAGAGACTTCAAAAGAAACTAGTATTATGCAAGTGGATGTATAAGGTAAAGGAGGGGATACCGGGGATAGAGCCTACGAGATTCAAGGCTAGGTTAGTTGCACAAGGTTTTGCTCAGAGAGAGTGAGATGACTTTCATGAGATTTTCTCTCCAGTAGTCAAGCATACATCCATTAGGATTTTATTAGCAATGTGTCTAAATCTTGATTTACATTTAGAGCATATGAATGTAAAGACAGCTTTTCTGCATGGAGAGCTTAAAGAGACAATATACATGGCACAACAACAAGGGTTCGAGAAGCCTGGGAAAGAAGATCATGCTTGTTTGCTAAAGAAGTCGTTATATGGGTTAAAGCAGTCACCTAAACAGTGGTATAAGAGATTTGATGAGTTTATGATGGCTTGTGGCTTTTGTAGGAGCAAGTATGACAGATGCGTGTACTTCAAGAACATAAATTGTAGGATGATGTATTTACTTCTATACGTTGATGATATGTTAATCGCATATAAGAATATGAAAGAAATACAAAAGCTCAAGAAGCAGTTAAGTGACGAGTTTGAGATGAAAGATTTAGGAGCAGCGAAGAGAATATTGGGTATGGATATTGTGAGGGAAAAAAGAGATGTTATCTTGTTGTCCCAACAATAATATATACTTAAAATTCTAGAGAAGTTTGGTATGTCCAACGCAAAGGCTATCTCTACTCCTTTAACCATGCATTTCAGACTTTCAGCAACACAGTCGCTGACATCCGAAGAGAAAAAATTGTAGATAAGTAAAGTACTGTATGCAAGCTTTGTATGGAGCATCATGTATGCAATGATTTGCATAATACCAGACAAAGCACAGGCTGTAAGTGTGGTAAGTAGATACATAAAAAATCTGGGTAAGGATCACTGGCTTGCAGTGAAGTGAATTCTGAAATATCTCAAAAGGACGTCAAATCACGGGTTAATATGTAAGAGGGATGAGGACAGCAGTGAAATGGTAAGAGGGTACGTAGACTCAGATTATGCAGGTGATCTAGATAAGAGAAGATCGTTGACGGGCTATGTATTCACAATGTTTGGGTGTAGTGTATGTTGGAGATCGGTTCTACAACATGTGGTTGCACTATCTACCACAGAGGCAGAGTACATAGCTGTTGGTGAAGCTATTAAAAAGGCTGTGTGGTTTAAAAGGCATATGCATGGAGGTATTGGCTAGTAAAGATGTGAACATCGGTGTATATTATGACAGTTAGAGTGTCATACACCTAAGCAAGTATCAAGTGTTCCACGAGAGGTCAAAGCACATTGATGTGAGGCTCCATTACATTCAAGAGATTGTCCAAAGTAGTGAAGTTAGTCTAACGAAGATAGCGTCGTCTAAAAACCTACTGATATGTAGACTAAGTCATTGCCCTTAGTTAAGTTCATCCTATGCAAAGACTTAACTGGAGTCACTACTTTGTGAGGGTAACCGAAGATGCAGAAATGAAAGATCGAGTTGCTTTGTGGATGATTTTGAATCAATGAGGAGATTTGTGAGAATATTGATTGAAAATCATTGGGATATGATTTGGAGATTAAGCCAAGTGTGTAAGGTGTGTGAAGATCAAAGACGAACGCAAAAAGAGACAAAAAAATGAAGAATTGAGCATCAGGCACTAGTGCCGCGACAACCAGGAGTGGGTGCCGCGGCGCCAAAACTAGAACTTGAACACCGCAGCGCCAAGTGATCAGCTCCAGGGCTCCCAAGTGAGCACACCAGCGCCGTAGCGATGAGCGCTGAGAGCCACAGTGCTGGATACAGGAACAGTTTCCCAAATTGAAGACTTTCTTATTTGTCTTTCACTTACTTCAAGACTCCCTAATATGACTCTCACATGTTTAGGGTAAACCTAGGACGTCTTAAAGCTTATATAAAGGCTCTTAATTTTCTTGTAAAGCTTATATAAAGGCTCTTAATTTGCTTGTAAACACATCTAAATGATCAAAAAAGACATATTTGTGATAACCCAAGAAATCTTAGTGATTAAATCTTCTTTGTGGTTCTTTGTGAGAGAAAATTCCTAAAGTACAAGATAGAGTTTTCTTTGTGATCTTCTTGTAGAAATGCATACTTTGTGAGTGCTTTGTGATTCAATAAGAAGAGTGAATGATCTTGATCCGCCGTGGACGTAGGCAAGTTGCCGAACCACGTAAATGTTTATATGTTCTTCTTCTACCATTTCTCTCTTTAATTCCTTAATTGCTTGTTGTGTACTGTTTGCTTGGGTGATATTACTTGTTTGTGTACTTCCGCTTCAATATATATATATATATATATATAACATTAATATTCATCTGATACTTACAAATGTATTACAAATCAAGATTTTAATCCCCCTTAAACCAACAACTTCTTCTCCATTTGCATTACGCTTGCCATAGCCGGAGCCTTCGTCCACTTCAGCTCATTTGTTATTTTCTGCACCAACAGTGACCGCGACACTCACCTTATCCTCCATGCCTCCTTCACCATTCATCCTGCATCCTATGTTCGTCATTCAATATTGCAACCACCCCTTTCAAATATGGGATTTTAAGTTATACATCGGCATTCATTAATTTACAAATCGATATTCAATGTTCCAAGAACAACTGCCTTACCAATTCTACCCCAAAGTACTTTCTTTCTTTGTAATTGCTCGTTTCCCTTCTCAACAATTTTCTTCCTATAGTTCAATTCTATCTCAAATGAAAATAATTGTGTTGTTTCTATTTGAAAAAAGTGGTTTAGTTGTCTAAGAGGTTGGCAGCCTATGCACAATAGACACCCTACTAACATTTAGGTGGCTTTTTTATATTATTAAACCCATTACACGGTTGCTCCTCTATTGCATTGTTTTAATTAATTCCTTACTACCTTAGATAAAATCTAATACTCAAATTTCATTCCAGATTATGATGTATTGTTGCATCAGATGTATTGTAGATGAAGTCTTAATTTTAAGTGAAAATTTTATATAATATTTTGTTAAATTTAGAAGAATTCAAAATTATAAATAGTAATATGTTCATCTTTTGTAGGATACATAATCCAAAAAAAAGTAAATAAAGAGTAATATGTTCATCTTTTGCAGGATACATAATCTAAAAAACAGTAAAGAGCTCTGCTAGAATTGTGGTGATTCAAAATTAAAGTTGAGTTTGATTTTGAGTTGGAGACTAATGAAGAGTAGAACACAAAGTCAAGTACGCATTGAACGTACAAAAAAATAGACGAATTAGAGAGTTTAAAAGCGAGGAGAGGCGAAAAGGTACAAGGGGATGTCGATTCCAGGCCTTGGCACCGTAGCTCCACTCATTAGTCACACTGGCACCGCAGCGCCCAGTTTCAGGAAAACACAGATTTTGATTTTTTAGGCGTGCTTGAGTTGGTTTTGAACTCCCCTTCCATGTGAACTCCTATTCTAACAAGAAATGAGTTTTTTAAGACAGTATACAGCCTATATAAACTCTTGTAATACATTATAATAAATAATGCATCAACAAAAGAAAGTATGGAGGACCGGAAGTAGCTCTAACACAAGGCATAAGTACGAAAGAGTATCGTGGAGTACTTAAGCACTAGGCGTAAGCGTAAGAAAGTATTCAGTAGATCCTTTAGGAGCTCTTCTATTATTGTATTCTTTTAGTTTCTCTTATGAGAATTCTTTATATATAAAAGAACATAATAAAATAAGCAAGGACTTGGTGATCCACTATGGACATAGGCATTTGTTAACAAAACACATATATTCTTGTGCCTTATTTAATTGATTATTATCTCTATTGTGTGATTGATTGTTATCTTTATTTTATTGTTGATCTTATTTATTTTTGTTTTACTTGTGAGTGAAGTCTTTTACAAAGCGCATAGGATTTTATGGTGCTAAATACTAGATCAAGAGATATTAAGGCATGTAAAAACTCTAACGAGTGAAATTAGTGGTAGGACTAATTCCTAAATAGGATTAATGCTAAAACTTGATTCCATGCGTACCAAGGACAGCATTAGAGATTATCTCACTGTAGTGGCAATGGTCGAAAGAGAATGTGTGGTAAAGAAAAATATAACCACAAAGATATTATGATGGTATTAAGTGACACTAGAAATTATAATATAATGGCCACCTAAAAAGAGATATATTCAAAATCTTTGGAGACCAAAGTCATAAGCCTTAAAGGAGTTAAATTTTGAGGTATAAGACTTAACTAGAAGTTAACACTAAAGTAATTAAGCGTTGGCGTGGATGATTTTTGGAAAGCTTCTTGAAGAGAGATTTTGAATTAAGGAAGAGATTGTTGAAATTTTGGCGATTCAAAATCAAAGTTGAGTTTGACTTTGAGTTGAAGACCAATGAAAAGTCAAACACAAAATCAAGTACGCATTGGACATACATGAAAGGGACAAAAACAGAGAGTCAAAAGTAAAGAGAGACGTAAAGACGCAAGGGGAAGCCAGTTCCAGGCCTTGGCATAGCAGTGCCACTTGTTACCCATACCGACACCGCACCGCCAACTTGGTGGTGTTGCGGCGCTACTCATTAGTCACACCGACTCTACAGCGCCAATTTCAAAAAAGAACACAGATTTTGATTTTTTAGGCGTGTTTGAGTTGATTTTGGACTCCTCTTTCACGTGGACTCCTATTCCAACAAGAAATAAGGTTTCTATGAATGGTATAGAATCTATATAAACCATTGTAATACATTAGAATAGACAATACATCAACAAGAGAAAAAATAAAGGGCTAGGACAGCTCTAGCGTTTGGCATAAGCACAAAAAAGTGCCATGAAGTGTTTACATGTTGTGCATAAACATAAAAAATACTAGATAGATCTTTTAGGAGCTTATCTATTATTATATTCTTTGAGTTTTTCTTATGAGAGTTCTTTGTGTATAAAAGAACTAAATAAAAGAATCGAGGATCTAATGATCCACCATAAACGTAGACATTTATTGCCAATCATATATATTCTTGTGTCTTAAGTAATTGATTGTTATTTTTATTATGTGATTGAACTTATTTATTCTTATTTTACTTGTGAATGAAATCCTCCACAAATTGAATAAGATTTTATAATGCTAAGTATCAAACCAAAAGATATAAAAGTGTAAAAACCCTAATAAATAAAATCAATGATAAATTTAATTTCTAAGTAAGATTGGTGCTAAAAACTAATTTTCGCAACAAGCTCCCTACTCAAAGAGCGGTGTAGCCCTTAAATGAGAGCCAACCACAATCAAATTTTTGACAATTACCATCCATATCCAAATCCAAATCCAACTATCAGAAATTTTCAGCACTACCCTTTGCAAATCTGACAAAATCAATGATCTTTTGCACCTTCATCCCTTTGAGAAATCAATAAACAAAACGTTCTAATTAGGCGAAGCTAGTCATTTTGCAATTGTATGGTTAGTTCAAAAGATGATTCAGTAGATAAGAGTTTGTAACATGGAATTCATTTTGACATGCACAAGGACATCAGCACATCTCAATTTATGAGGCCCCACAGGCCTAGCAAACAGGCTATCACCATATAATTAGATGTATTTGAGTTTGCTTCGGTGAATGCGTTCCTGTTTGCCAAGAAAACATAAACATTAATTAACTGCAATGCATCCATGCATGCCAAATTTCATGAGAATTATCATGTACAATCGGCACTCATAACACATAAACTGCTATTGAACTGGATGGCTAGGAGTACCAACATGAAAGTATTGGAAGAATCTCTTAGAAGTAGAATCATTAAGTTTAAAAGTGAATAGCATCTAGATGACAGAAGTGGCAGTACTAGTGATGATTTGTAAGAGTATTGCATGCAAGTGAATGATGAAAGCATACAGATTATGCAGAATAATCATAACCTCAGCTGCAAAAAGAAGGGAAAAGAGGATACAGCATAAGCTTTCTTATAGAATCTCCGTACAAGTCTCTTAGATGACACCAGAATGAAAATTAATTCTTGATTAAAAACCAACTTGTAAGTAGGATGCATTAGAATATCAACCACTTCAAAACTTCCTGCCAATGTTATGAGACCTCTGCAGATTGTAAAATAGAAATATATATTTAGCTGAAAAAAGGCAAGTTTTATTATTATATGGAAGTGGAAAACAAATTAAGGTTGTACTATGAGTAGGAGGCAGGGAAAATAATAGGAGAAATTGTCAAGGATGATACTGTCAGCTGTCTAATATTTTGAATTACCCATAGAATTGCCTTAAACTGCCACAACTAAATCTTACAGGAAATCTATGTGGCAATATACCAAATCAATCATAGCAGACTTCAGAATTGCAGTGGGAATTCTTCTGCAGCCATAGAAATCGTTCTGACAGGCTTTGTGAGATTAAATGTCAGCTTGATAACAGTTTCTTTCCACAGTTGCAATCATGGTTTATCTTTACTAGTAGGAGCCAGTGAATCAGGTTAAGATGTTACTGAATTTGTGTTCCTTAGAGGCATCTCATGGTTATGTTTTCCCTCGTATGTCGTAATAAAAGCTTTTGGATCATCTGATGCTCGTTCGACATGCTTGCGCACATTGCACTTAAGATTTGTGCATCTATAATAACTTCTGCAAGACAATCAAAATAAGCTGTGAGAAAATGTTAGGAAAAGAAAGAGATAATAGTAAAATGAAATATACTAGACCAATTCTAGGTCTAAGTGTTTAAGAATGTGTTTAATGAGGAATCCTAGGTCTAGCCACTGAAAATAATGAGGAATCCTAAAGAGGTAATCATAAACATGAGGGCTTTGAAATGTGTTTAAGAAAGGGAAAGGAGCAGGAGAACCATGAGACAAACTAAAATACAGTTGTATATTTCCACAATTGTTCAGGAAGTTATAGATCATAAATAATCAAAACCTCGAAATACTTGAAATTTAAAGAATAAAGATCATTCAATGTAGAAATTGCCAAAACTTTTTCCATGAATTACATATGCAACAGTCATGTTGGACCTTAAATATATTTTATAGAGGAAAGGATACCAAGAAGTAATATTACTGATAAGATAGTAATGAAGTCTCAACCTGGGATAAGGATTTCCCTTCACAACCTTTTGTCCATATTTTCTCCAGCGAAAGCCATCACTCAAAATCTCAGAATCTGTTGAACTTTGCACCACAATGCGAGGCTCTTGTATGCCCTCTTCTGACACACCTGCCTCATTAGATTGATTCTCACTTTTTCTGAAACACACAATGATTCATCAAATATTAATACCATCTAAAATCAATGGAAGTTCCACAATCACAATAGTAATGAGAGTAATAACATGAAAACAACAACTGCGAAAGCTCGCCCTTGTATATATTTTCAGAGATTGCAACAGAAGAAAAGAAAAGACCTGAAGGAGCCTAAACCAAACATCTCTTAATTTTGAAAAAAAGCTTTAGAAAGTCATTCACAGCCTTCACAAATGTAAGGAGCATGGACAGGATTACAGCTTTTCAAAAGCCTACAATCTATTTCTACATAATTGCCTACCTTCTCTTATTTCTGGGTACATCATCCTCTCCGTCCAGTCCCTTCCTTCCTTCATCACATTCCCCACTAATGCCACATGAATTATCAGACGTTCCAGCACCAGCATTCTTCACTCCAGTTGAAACAGGATTATATGGTAGTGATGCTTTGCCTTGACAAGTTGAATTTGCTAACAATCCTACTTCATTCTGATTTTCTACTCTGTCTTCGGATCCTTCATTTCTTTCATTTAGATTATTATTCCATATGGGGTTGTTGGTATCTTGACCAGTCCCGTCAGATACTAATCCTAGCCCTTGTGTCCCTGATGAGCTCCTTTTAGGAGGCTGAGGCTTCGGATGGTTGTGCTCACCCTTGTAGACAATTTCTGCAATCTGCCCATCAAGTGATCTTTCAACCTTCTTTTTCACAGGACAATTAGGATGCGTACACTTGTAATAACTCCGTGGGAACTCACTTCCTTTTACTTGCTTTTGCCCATATTTTCTCCAATTATAGCCATCATATGAAGGTCGATCCCCAGCCACAGTTAACAAAGATTTTGGATCATCCTCCAGGTTATGAGATGCCATCTTGGAGGATTGAACTGCCTGATCTTTTTCTTTATGTGGTGGCATAGTCAGGTTACTGTTTGAGCTAAATTGGGACCTAAAATTGCGCTTATCTTGGCTTGAATGTTGAACATGAGCCTCAACTGATTGCTGAGTATGTTGATGACCAGTATTAAAGTTGCCCTGGTCAAAACAAAAAGAGCAACATAAGTGATACCCCATCATCTGAAAAAAAAAAAAAAAGGTTTTTTGAAAATTCATCTTCATGTCTTCAACACATTACATTGCACTGGACCAAATTCTTGGGGGGACAGAACAGAGATGGTAGAATAACAAAACAAAGCCATAATGAGCTTTTACTAGACCATCTACCATGAGTAAGAAGAAAGAGGGGAAAAGAAGCATGTGGAATTTTAGCTACTGACCATATTAGCCAAGAGAGCGATAGTTGTCTTTGACACAAGCTTTGCCAGGGGCTTATATATCACAGTAGGTTTGCCATCTGATTTTGAAACATCATCAGATGAATTACAAACTGTTGTTCTTGAGAGCTCAGCCTTACTTGGTGGAGTGCGATTCACCAATGGCTTAAACCTTACTGTCTTGGGTCTAATGGCCACAACTGCAGTTTCGGAGCACGAATTAGGGGGTGAGGCATTAATGGCACCTGCAAGGAGCTCCGAGAAAGGCCCAAAAGTGGAACAAGTAGGTCTTGAAGGTACTGGTTTGGCTACAACGATTCTTTCTGCTTCTTTCATCTCCATTTTCTTGAAGTATGAAATCCCAATTACATTTCACCGTGCATTAAATGCCAAAGCAATATGAAGAACCACTTCGAACTTTGATCATATTTCACCCTAAACACTCAGTTATTCAGACGGCAGTACAAATTCACAGGTTTGTTAATGAAGAACTAAATCAGACAGATGATCAGTAGAAAACTGATTGTCACTTCAGCTGTTAATGCCAGCCCTGCAATACTAAGATTTTTACTTCTTTCAACCTGCATCATACTAGGGCTTATTAGTAACTAGTCTAAAACAGGAGAGTGATTTGATATTAACAAAAAAAGACAAGTACATATCATAAAAAAATTATCATGCTGCAAGATTTAGTTTAGCTCAAAACTTATCACTTCTTTTAGTTTACAGGAAAGTTTGATTCAACAAATAAAACCTTGGCTTCACTTGTTATCACAGAAAATGTAGAATCATAAAGCAGTCTCAGAAGAATTCTCTGCTCTCAAGTTTTAAATATTACGAGGATGAAGGGAAGCAAACAGAATCATCCGGACCTTCCCCATTACAAGGAATTGATACTCTTTCACTTTAGACAGTACTGGAATTATTTTCTCAAGAAAATTTTTGAAATACATATACTCCATACCATTTCTGGAACACCCTTTCTAAGAATCAAAATTGCTTAGCAGAAGAATATTTTTCAAAATACAGTCCCTTGTTAGTGAGGTTATGTGCTATCAAATAAACAGCCATAGCAGGAGGCAACACAAATAAAAGAGAAAACTAAAACTCAATAGTGGATGTATAGCCAACACCATTCCTGAAAACCGTTCTCCACATTCTTTATAACTTCTAAGGCATTCTCAACCACATCTTTTCTCTTTGAAAAGCTAGCCATTTCTGAAGAATAAACATGATGCAGTAACTTCAACCTACTGTTTGCCATAAATCAGCTCGCTTTTATCTAACTTTTCTTAATGCCAATAGGCACAATTATGATTTTCTGCTTCCTATTGTAATAAGCTTAACTTCTCATTGACTATCCACCATTGAAGCACCTTTATCATCCCTCCAAAGTTCACAACATTTCATGGTGCCTTGGGACAATTAATTTTCAAACTCTCCAAAACCAGCTTGCTAGAACTACCACAAACTATTTCCATCTGTATATGGATGCTCTAAAATCTTCAAATCTTTAAATTCACCACACTCCTTCCTTGTTTTGGGGAAGAAGAAAAAAGGAATAAGCCCTAGTTAACACACATGAAAAAGATTCAAATTACTAAAATTCCTAAACAAATATCCCTGCAATTCTACACCAATCAATTGATGAGCATCTAGCAATACCTGAAAATCAACTTATTTTATGACAATTTTCCAAATTTTCTCACACAAACACCTCATCTTATCTTCTATTACAGTCCATTACTTTTTTCATAAAAGAACTCAAAAAAAATATTTCAAAAAAAAAGATTATGAGGAATTTAAAAAGGCAAAATAAAAAGATAAAGATGAAGAAAAAAAAAACATACAAATCCTAAAAACAGTAGCATCTGAAAGAACACAGACTATATCACAGAACAACAAATCCAGACAGCTAAGTAAATGAAACACAAACTAAGCAGAATGGAAATGACTAACAAGCTAAGAATCTGTTTTACTTCCATAAATTCTCATATATTTATCATTTTATGGCATTCATTTTGGCCTGCATTTTATAGAAGCCAAATTTCGAAAAAAGAAAACAAACATACATGTAAAATATCAAAATCTTAGTATCAAAACGTGGCATAAATACAAGAACTTCACCTCGGTTACAGAGAAACCTTAACCAGCTGAACAGAGGAAACGTTCATTCAGTATCATCTCTGTAATGGGCTTGTCGTTTTTCTAAGTAAAAACAAAAAATATATATTAAAAATATATAGAAACTTTTGCAACTTTGCACTGGGTATCAAGTTTTTCCGATATTTTAAACAGTAACCCTCTTTACAGAAAAACTAAAGAGATAGAGAGAGAGAAATATTTGTAAATTGTAAGCCACTGCAACAAGAAAGTGAGAGGCAGACGAAAAAGAAAAGTATAGCAGAGAAGAAAAATAAGAGATCCAGTGCAAATACCAACAACTGGGTTCTGAATCTTTGTTTTTTATATAAAAAAAATTAATTTGTATTAATACGAAAAACAAAATGGGTTGTTTTGGATTTTGAATATAAGAGAGAGTTTGTCCGAGTCCGAGGGAATGTGACATTCGAGGCAAAGGCCTTGATGGTACGGCCAACTAATTGTCTCTGCTTCTCATCTTTGATATCAACTGTTATTCAGCGTCTCTTTCTCTACTATTGCCCCTCCCCAAGGTCTCCTTTTTGCAAATAATCTCACTCAAAACAACATGCTTAATCGTTTCATTAAAATAGATATTATGGACTTAGTACATGTTAAGAGATACCATAATAATAATAATAATAACAGTAAGTGTTAAATGTGATCTTGTTGAGATTCAGCATTGTTTTTCACTTTTTTTTAATAATATTAGATATTTTAAATTATATTTTAAAAAATAATGTGTTATTTATTAAATGATAAAATAATTTAATATATAATTTTAAAAATTTTATTATTTTATTATTTAATAATAATTTGACATATTATTTTTTAAAATATAATTTACGATATTTAATATTACTCCACTTTTTTACATCAAGAGTTAGAACATGAGTTTAAATCTCTCTAATTTTTTTATTAAAAAAAATCTAAAAGAAGTGTGCAAAACACAAATAATTGTTTTTCTCATTTACCTCCCCTAAGTGGCAACACAATATAAAAACTTAATAACCATTGAATTACGCCTCTAGGAGCGTAAATTTCTCTAAATTGTAATTACTCATATGAGAATAATGTGTCTTTATGGCATAATTCTTTCATATAAAATCAAAATTGTTGATATCAATTATCATATTAATTGATATTAATGAATTATAATATGGAACATCTCAACCTTCAACATAGATATTGTCAAGCCTTTTAATAATATATATATATATATATATATATATATATAGTTTTCCAAGTTCTTCAACGAATATATCAAACAAATACATTTAGATGATACATTAATTTAAAAAATTACTAATCTATGTAAATTTATTTCCAACTTTTATATGCTCACTTAATAAGTATATTTATTAAATATTGAAAAATAGGTGTTAGTTGGCTCAACTGGTAAATTCTTTTAAAAAATTAAGAACGATAAATTAAGAAGTTTGAAATTTAAACTTCTTTTGTGGGTGAAATAAAAAAGTTTGGAGTTCAAACTTTGTTTACACTATAGTAGAAAGGTATATAATTTAACGATAGTACTACGTATACAAACTAACCATACAACTTTATTCTACTACACAATGTAGCATAACATGACTTGAAAGATAATTATAAAAAGTTAAAATAATAAAATAAAGAAATAATGTGATAATAATTTAACTAATATTACGTATTAAGTAATATGAATAAGTTTATATGACTTAATTTGTACATGTAGTATTATTTATAATTTATATCTCATTTAATAAAAAATATATATAAGTTATTTACTTGACATTGTTTCTTGTTCACCTTAGCTTTTTTGTAGGGGAGCCAACTTTTTTTAATGAGATGTGATAGATTAGGGGTAATTATAATGTTTTGAACGAGAGGTCTTTGTTATGGGTATGGGTAGGTAGAAAATCGATTAATCTAATCAGATTAAATGAATCGAATTGAACTAGTCTAATTTTAGTTTGATTTTATCTAGGTTGGTTTATTTGTAATTTTATTTTATGTTAAATTAAAATTTTAGTTTAATTTTTTATTTTAGACTTTCGAATCGAGAATCATATCGAACCATTTTTTTAAATTAAAAAAAATACACATGATAATTTAAGAATAAAATCAAAATTGAGAAGTAAACCGAATCATTTAATGCCAAAAGTCAATTCAATTTGAGTCCATTAATTATCAAAATCAAAAATTAAATTAAATCAAACTAAATTGAATTGATTTTTTATTTTATTTTTAAAAATTGACCAATCCAATTTAATTTTCAAAATTGATTTTACCCACTCTAATTAGAGGTTTTGTTTGATGAGTTAGAAATGTCTTGTTTTAACCGTGTTTTTTAAATTAATATCAATAAATTAGAAGGACAAATGAGTCATATCGTACGACTTTAGGGTTTTGGAAATATTAATTGCCTAAGTGATAACAACCCTCTCGAAGATGAATGTTGGGGCCAATATCAAACCAATAATACTAACCTGACATTGACGGCCTCATGAGTTAACAAGAAGACACATTTTCTTTTTCTTTTTCTTTTTTATAATTCTCTCTCTCTTTTTAATGCAAATTGAATTAATAATCTTATGTATTTGCATGAATGTTCTCGTGTGTGTATCTATAAATTTTCAGAATTTATATTTGTTAGCATATGAAAATATTATTAGATGAGAATTATTTTAAAATTTAACGTTGATGTTAAGTCATAAATTTTATGCAAATTAATGACACGTATTAAATTAAAAGAAAGGTCAATTCATTAGCTTTTTTTTATCATTAAATCGGATAAATTTATAACTCAAAAATAATATAATTTTTTTTATAGTTATTCTCTCTTTTTTTTTTTATTATATTAAAATTTATTTAAATATTTTTCTTTATTATCATTCTAATAAAGGCAAAAAATAAATAGTCAAAATTATGATTTTTTTTTTTAAATTGCGTCTAATTTCTTAGCTCTTCATTAAACTAAGCTTATAAAAAATATCAGTCCTTAAGGGATAGTCCAATTGATTAAACTCTTATCATAGAAGCAAAAAGTTTAGAGATCGATCCAGAGACACTAGTTTTAATGTCGATTTCAAAAAATTAATTGTAAAAAATAAATAAATGACTCAAAATTAGTGTTAAAATTTAAAATTAATATATCTCAATTGGTTTATATTATTCAAACTGAAACCTGAACCGATATTTCAACAATTTACCTATATTTCAAAGATAAATTGAAGACTAGCATATAGTTCCACTCTAAACTAAATATCAAATAAAAATTTATCAATTTGAGATGAGAAAAGAATTACAAGTAACCAACCATATTTCAAAGAATTCAACTGAATTGGGTAGGTAAAGCCCTAATGGTTTGTGATTTTTACCCTTTTTTGTTTTAAAAAAAATGTGCGATTGTGAAATTTTCGAATTTTTAATATAAAAATATTAATTATAAAATGAAAATTTTGTTGAAAATAAGTTTATAGTTAGTGGCATAATTTTTAAATATAATTATATAATTAAATAACTAATAACTGTGAAATGAAAATCAATTTTATCTTTAAAAGATAAGCAGAAATGCGATAAGAAATTTAAATGGCTAGTTGAGGATATAATTGACAGGTGGCCCAATCAAATTTCTGCGAGGAAAGAAGAATGGGGCCAGGGGGGGATTGAAGGTTAGCTGGGGCTTGGGAGCAGATGTGGGCACGTGCCTCCAAAATTCCAAACCGCAATTCCAAGCCTGTGACTGGTAGTTGTGTTGGGACGTTACCCGCCGCACGTCACGTGCCAATAGAAATTTCTTCAACCATATTATTATTATTATTATTTATTTTTTAAAAATTTAAATTTCATGGTTTACAGATGAGTGTAGTGATGACAAGGAGTTAAAGTTGTTTCTCGAAATCAATGTAAGAAGTTGACATTTCAAAGTGTGTGTGGGGGGGGGGGGGGGGTGCATCTGTTCCCAATCCCATCTCATCTCTAATTTTCTTTTTAAGGTTATTACAAGTTTATTAACTCTCAAGGAATTAAGGCATCATTAACACTCCAATTGAAATATTAAGTAAGAAAAAAAAAACGTGGTAGCAGCCTGGCAGAAGTAGAAAAGAAAGACACCATTCATTCAGTCGACGAACATCGTCGTACATTGGAAGGGCCAACGTTTAGATTTAGTTGATGAACATCGTACATTTGATTTGGGCAGGGGAAGGTGGCCAAACTCTCTTTTTGATATATATATATATATATACATATTTTACACGAGATATAGAGAATTAATTTTTTATTTTTGAGATAGTTAAATAAGTACGTAAAATTATTAATTAATAACCAAAAATTTTAATAAATTATCTAACAAATTCTTTTTTTTTTGGGGTGATATTATTAATTTTAAGAAATAACAGTAATTAAAATAATTTATTTAAAAAAAGATAAGATTTAAGATAAATTATGACTCATCCTCTATAAAACATATTTTATTCTTCAAATCCGACTTATAAGACCACAAAAAAATTTATCTAAAAAAAACGTTGATTCATATTTGATGATCTTCCGTTAATCAAATGGGTAAAATGAATCTTTAAATTTTACTTACGGTGCATAATTAAAATTAAAAAATTAAATAAAACAGTTATTAATATTATACATAGCAATTGCAAATTTTCAAAGAATTTAAAAATAGTGGCATCTAATATATATATATATTTATTTATTTATTTATTTCAGTAGAGAGATGACTCGTACCAAAACAAAAAAAAGTTTAAAACAATTAGTTCAAAAAAAAGAGCAATCAAATCACTTTCATGGCAAACAAGAACCCATTCAATGGATTATTAGGTCTTGTCTGCCATGAAAGTGATGTTAAGAAGAATCCAAATATTTTGTGCTTGGTATGAGTGGGTCCTCAGAACAATAAATATATATCTGTATTTGGTAGAATGAATGGAAGCTGAAGGTGCCACATCACATTAAACATTGAAGCTACAACAGGACTCATGGTCATGTGGGGGGGCATTCCCACGCCCTACAAAAAAATTTCAAATAAAAAATGGTTGTTCAATAATTTTATCTCTAAATATATATATATATATATTTCCTTTGACCTTTCATGTTAAACATTATTAGAGATGATAAAACACTTTTACTTATTTTAAGTTTTAAAGAAATAGAGAATAAATACTGTTGTTTTGAATAATAAAATTGCCAAAATGACATCATATGATTGAAACTCGAAATTCATATTTGAAAAATGTGTTAGATTTTAAAAATATTGAATGCTTATTAGTGTAATAGTGTTGGATAGAGTTAAATTTCATGTATTTTTTATTTTTTATAAGATTTTTTTTTATTTTTTAGATTATTTTATATATTAATTGAATTAGTAATATTATATTTTGTAAATTTTATTATATAATATTATTTGAAATATCTTATATAATTTGTTTGAAACTAATGCTATGATTTTATATAAATTCTTTATTACTTCTCACTATTAATTCTTTTTTAGACTCTTATTAGATGGCATTTATTTGCTCTATAATTGAATTGGGTTCAGATTGTCACGAGTCAACAAAACACAGACAAATTGTTAGAAGTGTACCATAAAAATATAATTATTTGTATTTAAATACTGCTAAAAATAATAAATAGAGGTTATTCATTCAATATTATATTTATAATTATGATTATTTTATTTAAATATCATGAAATTCTTTGATTATTATATGTAACCTTAAACTTAATATATAATAGTTATATACGAGATGATTAAGTTTAAGCATAATAATCTAAACTTCTCTTTAGTTTAAATGAAGACAAAAGAACATCATTTTGATAGACTGTAAGTGCGGTCCATTTGTATATTACATACAATAGTCTTATCCAGATCATTCTATGTGTTGACATAGAAAATGGAACCACTTTGTATAATATTGATTATATAGGATTGAATTACGATAAAATTATTTCTCTATTAATTTTTTTTAGTAAAGAGAATTTATTTTATCACAATATAATCATATATGAATTAATTTTAATCCCGAGTGATCAATAAACTCCTATTCATTGAATTATGTTTATTAATTTATAAGGGAAAGACTGTAAAAGATTTTCAATCAATTACTAAGTATTTTAAATGTAACAAAATGGATAATTAGGAACATTTTTCACAGATATGGAATCTACTCCTTCTGAAGAAAAAAAAATTAGATAAATTTTTTCCTTGATAGTTGATACTGGTCTTGAACATAATGAGAGCTCGATTTTCTTTAAGAGTTAAAAAAAATAATAAATTTGTTAATTTTACAAATTAAATATTCAAAAGAGGATCAATGTGGATCAAAAATAAATATGTAATTAGAGAATTTAACAAACACTCGACCTAATTCTAATTATGACCACTTGCAAAGAATTGATCTATATAAAATAATCATTAAATGGACAAAGACAGTTTTCTATTTTATAATTAATCTGTAAAATTAAGAGTTTAGTTTTAAATTTTTAATGGAGTAATATAAAATTAATAAATAAAATCTTATTGATTAAAGAGTTTAATTAAATATTTTAATTTATTACAGCTTAATTTTATAGGTCCATCAGGTCTCCATGCTGCTTCCATAAACACTTAAATGGACTATTAAATTAGTTGTTAAATCTAAAATATTAATTGGCCCAAGTTTAATTTGATTAAACTTATTAGGACTAATTAATTAATTTTATTGGCCTATATTTAAGTTGATTAAACTTGTAGGCTCAATCAATTACTAGCCCAATCCTTCATGGACCGTGGCCACCGATCGGTATCCAATGGGTTCTCCACACCTCTTCGATAGTGACCAAAACTAGCAACAGTGTGCTATTGGTGATGACAGCCACCGTGACGTAGCCAAGCCAGCAACGCTTTGCCGCTGGCTGTCTTGGCCATAAGAGGCTTGCCATTACTTGGGCTAGCAGGTTAGGAGTGGCCTTGGGCCACGCTAGGCCAAGGGAGGCATGGCCTTTTTTTAGGCCCTGTGAGCCCGTTAAAGAGGAATTGGGTTGCTGCTAAGTACACCCACATTATTTTTAGTCTACGTGTATCTTTGGAAGCCACTGCTTAGAACAGTCGTTGCAACAGCCACTTGGGCTTGAGAATTGCAGGCTTGGCCCACGGTTTTGCTTAACGGTCACTGCTTAGAGCAATAGCTATCACAATAAATTAGGTTTGCTAAAGGCAGGCCTAACGTGGGCAGGAAAAAAAATTGTATGAGATATAATTATTTTTTTAAAAATAATAAAATATAATTATATGAGATATATTTATATTTTATTAGGAGATCAAAGACTACTCAAGAAGAAGAAGTTACAAGAAATTTAAGATCGTCTTCTATTTTTTTTTTCTTTTAAAAATTCAAAAGACTCAGTCAACACCATTATTTTATATTTTTTTATTTCATGTGATGATTTATATTACAAAATATCTCCATACATTATAACATGTCATTTAGATCTAAGACGTGTCTACTCAATGCATTATAACATGCCATGAATACATGTGTTATTATTTTATTTCTTTATTAAATAATTTTAGTTTAGATTTAATAAAATTGATACATAATATACCAATTAGTTATTAATTTAATAAATACTTTTAATTTATCTAATAAAAGAATTATTTTTTAATTAGATGAAAATTAATTAATTCTATAATTAGTATAAATAATGTGAATTAGATTAAATTTAATAATTTCACATTAAACTAACTAAACATCTTATAATAAATAGTTTATTAAAAAAATTATAAGTCTTAGTTATTCATAATTAATTAGATTTTTTTAGTGTAAAAATCTAGTAATTTATTTTAAGTATTAATAGGATTAAATTCTAGAAACACTTAAAATGAAACCTAGTGATTAATAATTGACTAGCAGTAATAGTTTTTTCACTAGAATTATAAAATATGAGATTTTTATATAATAAAATCATACAACACAAAATAGTAAGTGGGAGAGGGTTAAATGATAATTTGACCCATAGTCTGCATTGTTAGTTTAATAACGTGAGATTTAAGTGGCATCTTGTAACGACTTTCTTTTCGTTCTCCCTACAGATGGTGTTCGTTTGAATTAATATCAAATGTTAACTTTCAAGAGATAGGATTTTTGGATGTATTTTTAGATTGACCTACCCTATGGCAGTAACTTTGGAGTTAAGTCTAAAGAATCTGAAATGATGCGTTACACTTATACCAACACATATTATATAGATAATTATATTTAGACAAAAATAAACGATAGTTAATTAATGTAGAAGCTATGAGATAAGTTGAAATATTAATTAATTGAGATTATCTCAGTCTAATTTGAAATAGATTTAACCTACCATATGGTGGCATATCAATTTTGATAAATTGGATTATCGTAGTATAGAATTTTTTCTAAGGTTTTTACCTTTATTCTATTGCATTATACATCATATTTAAAGTGTTATACTATAATTGTGATGATATTTTAGTATGAATGATTTAATTTCTTTATTTATTATTTTCAGTAAAATGACAAATCCCTTGATCATAATATTATCCAATGATAAATTAACAGGTGAAAACTTTATGAAATTAAAAAGTACAATGAATATTGTATTCGTCTGTGAGAACCAGAAATTTGTCCTCACTAATCTCTGCCCTCCAAGGCCTGCTCTTAATGCTTCACAAGAAACTAAAGAGCAATATATGTTAGGATTTGTGCCTACGTGCTATCTCATTATGTATAAATATTTAATGATAGTATTTATATAATTATCATTACTAATAAAATTATTAATATAATTTATAATAAATGGTAAGATGCTTATAACGTTTCAGACATTGTATGATTTGAAGGAGTTCAGTTATGATTTAAAAGAGTTTAGATTAGTGCTAAGAGTTAACAATGCTAATAGTTAAAAGTACTAAGATTTAGTAGTGTTAAGAGTTAGCAGATTAATAGAGTTAGCAAAATCTAAACAGTTAGAGTCTTGTGTTAAATGGGACAATGACCTGAGAATATATTTATAATGACATAGTTGCAAAGAGTTGCAGATAGTGCTAAGAAATATCATTATATAAGTATGTTCTCAAACATGATGTTCCTGATCTAATTTCATCGATGTGGGTCTATCGGTGGAACTCATTAATGTAGATTAGTGTATGTCTATATCTGAATGGTTCAGATGGTTAGTCTTAACAAACTATGAGATTAATGGAAGCTCGTATAGACATACAGGTATTCAGTGAGGACTGGATATTGAACAGACTCACAAAGACCTCCAATAGACATCTTATAAAGCCGTCAATAGAAGGTCTTCTGAGTTTAGTAGTATATATGGTCCTTTGACCTGAGCGTCACAGTAGGCCTGAGCGTCACAGTAGGCTTGTGAGTGATCCACCATACGTTGGATCCACACATGTCAGAGACCTTTCATGGTCCGACCGCTATGTGTCGTTGGGCATGGTCCAATGCTCATGGAGTTCAATGTGCATAGATATGGGATCCATCAGCTTATATTAGTGGGTTGTATATCCAGATGCTTCAAGATTGTATTGCAGAAAGTCTTATGGCCACAAGTATAAACTTCAAAAAATATATTTTGAAGGAATAAATAATATTACAAAAGTGTTTGTGGATATTATTTAAGAAAATATAAATCTGGAGACAAGTTGATGGTTGAGTAAATAGAGATTTGACGGTGATGATCTATATCTCTGCTCTTCCAAGATATAAATGATGGAGAGATTATACAAATATGCAATAACCTCAACTTGCATGGTCTAACGCATTGATTTGTAATATCCAAAAAGTGTGTGTGGGGCATCGTTCACGAACATATGGAGGAGCTCCATATAACAAATCAAGTGTGGACCTAGAGAGTCTTACAATATGAAATGTGCTCGTTGCGCACTAGGGTAGCAGATTGGATTGAATAATTCAATCTAGTAAATTTCAGCAAAATAGAATAATTATTTCAAAATTTCTCGGGATATGCATTTGTCAAGACTTAATTATTAAGTATATCATTAAATTAATTAATAAGATTTGTTAATTAATAGGATGTTGACAAGTGACAGAATTTGTTCCATGATTTGATTTTACCTTAATTTTACTATTTAACCTTGGTAGTAAAAACTAGTAAGGTAAAAAATAATTATTTAAAATTATTTTGAATAATTAAATTATATATTATTATTATATTATTAGATAATATAATAATATATATTAATCATGGCCATTGTATTTTAATATAATGAGGGGCTTAGATGTTGGCCATTGATTTGCCTAATATGATTAAAATATTATATTTGTTAGGTAATGATTTATTTAGGTGGCTATTATTTTAGTGCTTCATAAATTAATCTTAAGTGGGAGACCAACAAATAAATTGGTAGAGCATTTATTTTTGTTTTATGAAAAAGTATTGAATAACAAAAATAAAATATGTCTAACAATCGAATATATTATTATAACAAATTGATACAAAACAATTAAATGAATTCCTTCAATTTGGAAGTGCAAAAATCGGCCATGGCAAATAGAGGTAAGAGAAAATTTTATTTTCGTTATTTCAAGTGTTGGAAAATATGAAAAACCTTTCTTCTTCTTCTTCTCTCATGAATGGCTCAAAATGAATGAAAAGAAAATAGAGAAAAAATAATTATTTTAAACAAGTGTTGTTCAAAATAATTATCCTATGAAAATTGTTTCTAAGAATTAATACAAGAGTTGTATGTAAAATATTTGTCATCTCCATTTAAGAAACAAAATTGTATTAAAAGAGTTTGAATACATATTGCTGGAAATTCTAAAACTAAGCCACCATTCTAACTCTATAATTCTACCAAACCGTTATTGATAGAATTGTTCAACAATTCATTTCAAGGTGAGCTCTTCAATTAGATTGTAGGAGGACTTGAAGATTTTGTAAAGTTACCGTCATTAGGTAAGTATTTTTTATATTTTAATTTTATGTACACAATTATTCACCATGTATAAGCTGTTGTATAATAGTTATACTTGAGCATATATGTGGTATATGTGGTTAAATTCGTTAAATTAGGTGTATATGTTAACATGCTTTCGTTGCGCGTAGTAATTTTTAAAATTACATATATACTTGTATGTCACACACTCGATTTTCAGCAATATGATCGTTGGCTTGATGCTGATGAAAAAGCCCGCTGCTACCTGTTAGCAGGCATCTCTGAAATACTTAGGAGTAAGCATGAGAAGATGAAAACCACACAAAAAATGTCAGATTCATTTCAGGCAATGTTTAGACAACTTTTTGAGAAATTATGGCATAATGCAGTGAAAGCATTATTAATGTCAAGATGAAAGAAATGGCTTGTCTAGAGATAAACTTAAAACCCAAAAGAATAATCATAATAAAAAGAACAATAAGAGCAACAAGACCAAAACAAAAGGAAAATATTTTCACTATCAAAAGAAAGGCCACTGAAAGAGGAATTGCATCATCTATCAAGAAATGCTTAAAAAGGAAAAAGAAAAGTAAATATGATTTACTTGTCTTTGAAGCGTGTTTAGTGGAAGATAATGAATACCTTTGGGTAGTTAACTTCAGGGCCACTAATTATGTTTGTTCTTCTTTACAAATGATTGATTTTTCTCAAAAATTGACAGATGGCGAGTTTACAATGCGAGTAGGTATCGATACCATTGTTTCAACTGAAACAGTGAGAGTAGTTAGGCTTAGGTTTAGGGATCATTCTTTAATTTTGTAAGATGTTTATTTATTCTTGATTTTAGACGAAATTTAATTTGTCTCTAAATGTTTAGAACATTGGTATAACATTTCTTTTAATAATAATTCAATTTTTATTGCTAGAAATAGTTTGAATATATGTGTCGGTAATTTATAGAATGATCTTTATATCCTACGCCCAGAATTGCAAACACTACTTAATACTGAAATGCTCAGGCTAGAACAACCAAAACCTAAGAAACAAAAAATTTCTCTTAATGATGAAACATTTATTTGACACCTTAAATTAGATCATATTAACCTAAACATAATACAACGATTAATAAATGACGTACCCTTAAATAGTTTAAAGGTTAGTATTTTACTAGTTTGCGAATTTTGTTTAAAAGGTAAAATGATTAAAAGACCTTTCACTAGAAAAGGCAATAGGGCCAAAAACCTTTAGAACTAGTACATTTAGATATATGTGATCCGATTAATGTACAAGATAGAGGAGGATATGAATATTTCATCACTTTTATTGATGATTATTCTTACTATGAATATATTTTATGCATAGAAAATCGGAAACATTGAAAAAGTTCAAAGAATTTTGAGCCGAATCTGAGAAATAATTAAACAAACCATTAAAAGTATTTTGATCTGATAGAGGAGGTGAATACTTTAACACTGAATTTAGAGATCACCTAAAAGAGTATAGGATCATATCCCAACCCATAACTCTGATAACACCATAACAAAATGGTATTGTCAAAAGTAGAAATATAACGTTACTAGACATGGTGAGATCCGTGCTTAATTTCTCATTGTTACCCGCTTCTTTTTGGGGATATACATTGCAAACACCCTTAAAAATGTGAAATGGTCGCAAGCCCTTTTTGCAACGCTTTCACATATAGGGGTGTCCAGCACACATACTAAAGGGAAAGACCAAAAAGCTAGAACCACGTTTAGAATTATGCCTATTTGTAGGCTACCCCAAAGAGACAAGAGGTGGTTTATTTTATAACCCTCAAGATAATAAAGTATTTACATTTGACAAATGCTACTTTTATTGAGGATAATTATATAATCATATACCTCGAAATAAAGTTATTATTGAGGAACTACTTTCCGATAAGGTTAAACCTCAATAGCCAATAATTATTGTTAGATCACTAAGTCAACAAACTATGCCTACTCATCAAAATACACCACTGCCTCTTAGACATAATGAGAGGGTAGTAAGAACACTCATACACTACACTTTAATTAGAGAAGCACAAGTTGCAATTTTCAATGATAGTGTAGACGATCCATTGACATATAAACAAGTAATGGAAAATTCTGACAAGGAGAAATGGTTTGAGGCCCTGAATCTTGAAATAGAGTCAATGCACTCTAACTCCGTTTGAGAGCTTGTAGATGTACCCAAATGATTTAAACTCATTGCGTACAAATAAGTCTATAAAAGAAAATGATGAGCAGATGAAAAAGTAGAGACTTTTAAAATAATGCTAGTGACAAAGGGTTATACCTAAAAAGAGAGAATTGTCTATGAAGAGACTTTCTTGCCAATAGCCATGTTAAAATTCATTTGCATTCTTTATCCATTGCCGCTTGTTTAGATTACGAGATTTGGCAAATAAATGTTAAGACTATTTTTTGAAATAAAAATCTTAATGAAACTATTTACATGGTTCAATAAGAGGGATTCATAGTACAAGATCAAGAGCAAAAGGTTTACAAGCTGCAGAAGTCTATTTATGGGCTTAAACAAGCATTTAGATCTTAAAATATAAGATTTGATCAAGCTATCAAAGTTTATAGTTTTGAGCAAAATATTGATGAAGCTTGTATATACAAGCGCATCAATGAAGACAAAGTGGTTTTTTTAATTCTTTACATTGATGATATTCTTTTCATTGGGAATGATAAAGATATATTATCAGATGTAAAGAAATGGCTAGCTAAGTAATTCCAAATAAAAATTTTAGGAGAAGCAAGTTATGTTCTTAGGATCTAACTTATATAAGATCGTAAGAACAAACTTTTAAATCTGTCTCAAGCATCGTATATAGATAAGATCTTTGTAAAGTTTTTGATGTAGAATTTAAAAAAAAAATTGTAATTTATCTTTTTGCTATGGAATTTACTTATCTAAGGCACAATGTCCTAAGACATCTCAAGAAGAAGAGGATATGAGATAAATACATCATGCCTCTGCAATAGGCAGCCTAATGTATGTCATGTTGTGTACTAGGCTTGATATTTGTTATTCGGTGGGTATAGCCAGCCGGTATCAATCTAATCTAGGATATGATCGTTGGGTTATGATAAAGTATATTCTCAAGTACCTACGAAGAACGAGAAACTATATTCTTGTCTATTTTGAAAAGGATTTATCCCAATTGGATACATTGATTCTGATTTTTAATCTGACTTAAATTCTAAAAAATTAACGTCTGGATCAGTGTTCACTCTTAGTGGTGGAGCCATTGTGTGGAGAAGCATAAAGTAATCATGTATTGTTGATTCAACCATGGAAGTTGAATATGTAGCGGCTTGTGAAGCAGCTAAGGAAACGATATGGCTATGCAAATTCTTATCGGATCTGAAAGTTATTCCAAACATAGATAAACCTCTCACGCTTTATTGTGATAATAGCGATGTAGTAGTGAATTCTAAAGAGTCAAGAAGTTATAAAAGAGGCAAGCACATAGAAAATAAATATCATCTGATCAGGAAAATTGTTCACCGATGAGATGTCACGATGAAGAAAATCAAGTCACAAAATAACCATGTTGATCCTTTTACGAAGACTCTTCATGCTGCTAGTTTTGAGAGTCAATTAAAGGGTCTAGAGATACGAGACATATCTCACATGCTTTAAGGTAAGTGGCAAATTGTTGAAAATATACCCTAAAAGTATAATTATTTGTATTTAAATACTGCTAAAAATAATTAATAGAGGTTATTCATTCAATATTATATTTATAATTATGATTGTTTTATTTAAATATCACGAAATTTCTTAATTATTATATGTAACCTTAAACATAGTAAATAATAGTTATATATAAGAGGATTAAGTTTAAGCGTAATAATCTAAATTTGTCCTTAGTCTGAATGAAGACGAAAAATTTTATTTTCATAGACTATAAGTGCGATTCATTTGTGTATTATATACAATGGTCTTATCTGGATCATTCTATATGTTGACATAAAAAATAGAAGCACTTTGTATAATGTTGATTATATAAGATTTGACCATGATAAAATTAATTCTCTATTAATCTCCATTAGTAAAAAGAATTTATTTTATCACAATATAACATATATGGATTGATCTTAATCTTGAGTGATCAATGATTTTCTATTCATTGAGTTATGTTTATTAATTTACAAAGGAAAGACTGTAAAAGATTTTTAGTCAGTTACTAAGTATTTTATAAATATAATAAAATGGATGGCTGAGAATATTTTTCACAGATATGAAATGCACTTTTTTTGAAAGGAAATTAGGCAAGTTGTTCTCTTGATAATTGATACTGGGCTTGAACATAATGAGCGCTCAGTTTTCTTTAAAAGTTGAAGAAAATAATAAATTTGTAAATTTCACAAATTAAATATTCAAAATAGAATCAATGTAGATCAAGAATAAAGATGTAATTAGAGAGGTTAATAAATACTCAACTTAACTTTAATTATGAACACTTGTAGATGATTAATTTATATGAAATGATTATTAAATAGACTGAAATAATTTTTTGTTTTATAATTAATCTGCAAAATTAGAAGTTCAACTTTATATTTTTAACTGAGTAATATAAAATTAATAAATAAAATCATATTGATTAAAGAGTTTATTTAAATGATATAATTTATTAGAGTTTAATTTTATTGGTCCATCAGATCTTCATTTTAGTTTCATAAACACTGAAATGACTATTGAATTAATTGTTAGATCTAAAATATTAATTAGTTCAAATTTAATTTGATTAAACTTATTATGACTAATTAATTAAATTTATTAGCCTATGTTTAATTTAATTAAACTTGTTAAACTCAACCGGCCCAATCCATAATAATTATAGAATTAAATAAATAATCTAATTATTTATTTAAATTAAATAATTAGATTGATTAATTAAATTAAATAATTATAAATTATCTAAATTATTTATTTAAATATGATATTAGATATTATATTTATCATTTTAATTATTTAAATTAAAATAATATAAAAATATTATTTTATCATAATTTTATTAAGATTAAGAGTTTAAATAATATAAAATTTTTATACTATAAAAAAAAGTTTTAAAACTATTTTTACGTATTTTTCGTTAATACTTTGGCAAAAATTTTCTTAAAAAAAAATTAAGAACACAATTTAAATTTTTTATAATTTATCAACTAGTCCATAATTTATTGGTGAAAAATACAACGTAAAAAATTTACTGATATTAATAAAATAAATTCATAAAAATTTACAATTAAAATTTTTTTTATATCATCTTATTACTAAATTAAAATAGACATAAAACCTTTTAAAATCATTCTACAAAAACATCCAATAAATTAAGTACGAGCTTCAAATATAGATGGATCATTGATACCCACTTTTATTTTCATCCGTTTTTCACATGAAATCTTGTATAAATTTAGCCCTTTTAAATAATCAAACTAACTTTTTAAAAGAAATTACATACCATTTTAAGTTAAAGATGAGAATGTTGAGTACCGAACTAGCTATAGTTAGATATATTATAGCCACAGGACAGGAGTGTAGGGGAGTTGAAAATGAAGAACAAAAAAACAAAGTGCATCATATTTATATTTATTTATTTGAACACCAACGATTACCAAACTACCACTGATCCAATCGAATTTATTTGAACACGGCCTTGAGGGACTCAGCCCATGAAAACTGTATACAAACAAACCAAGTTTGCTTTCAATAATTGGGAGAAAATCCACCACCTAATCAAGGGCTGCGTTAACTGCAAAAGAGACAACACGTTTGCAAAACTACCCAGTAGTTGTGAAAATAAAAAAAGATTTAACTTAAAACCATCTTATTATTTATCTAAATAGTAAAAGGAGGTGAGAGAGAGGAGACTTGAGAATTTAGAGAGGCAATTTTTATTTCTGCAAATTAGAAGCCCAGAAACACTCAGTTGGACATTGACACTTCTGAATAGAGGAAGCCCAAACCCAACACCTGTTGGGCTCCTCCGCTCAGCTCAAATACTCAGATGACGTCTATACGGCAAGAGTGAACAAGAGAGATAACGAGGCCTTTACATCATCTATCTTTACTAATTTCTATCCAAATTTACCCAAAATGGATTCATATTTTCAAATACTCTATGTGAAACTACCATGCAAATAATAAAACTATGGTAGAGGGTCCTCTAGAAAGAGCTTAAAACATAACTAACGAACAGTGGAAAATGTAAGGTATCACGGGCACCATTGTTCAAATAGGTTTGTGAAAACAACCAATGAAAATAAATGAAATCGATTTAATTCAAGGCTACCTTTTTCAAGAGCTTTAGTCCCAACTAGCAAAAAGTCCACAACAAAATTCAGTTCAAGAAGTCTTAACTAGAACTGTCAGAAACCTATACCAAATTCTTACCATGAAATAATTGGAAAATGGTACCTAGATGCACATATAGCTCGTACAATGTAGCCCAATGAAATGTCAGGAGAGACTGTTGCACTAACTTTCCGCTTCCCTGCCTGTGTTCTCATTTGGAGTCTGCCGTACAAATTGTCCCCGAACACGAGGTCGTTGTTCTGCTAGCCTCTTCCTGCTTTGGTACCGAACCTAAAAGAGTGTAATAACAAAATAAACCAACATAAATTTGACTCGTCTGAAAAAAAAACTTATAAAAAGGGTTCTAGATATTATAGGAAATATTGGGCTGTTTTATTGCCAAGTGGTAGATGGCAGATGATTGTTCAGAAAGGTGGTCATCAAGCAAAAGGTAGCATCACTGTTACTACTTGCCAAAATGTTTGCGCAATCAACTAATTACTCATACTCAATCACACAAGCAATGTTCGAAGAAGCATGTATGAGCAACTTGGTATGCATAGCTAGGTGCAACATCTTTTAATATCTAAGATAAACGGGCCCCTCAAAATCATGGCATGTAATGATAAAGCCACTAGACTGCTAAAAAACAAAAGCCATCTCAAATTCTTCACTGCATATGAAATGCTTCCATCAACTTGTGAATTTGGAGACCTTAAAAATCTAGGTTTCACTGCCGATTGCCAATCAACATAGAGCAAAGAAAACATAACAAAGCCTTAATTCTAGTTGTGACACAAAAAGAAGAGGAAAGAAGAAAGGGATAAAACTAGAGAAGAAAAAACAGAATTTTTCCTCAAACATAGAACCGATCAAAACCTGAGAATAAAACAAGAAGGTAGCCATATGTCAATTACCTTTTTCCGGAAGCATCTTTCCTTTTTCTTCTGGCGGAACTTGGTCAAGGCAGCTTCCCTCTGGGCAAACTTGTTCTGATCAATTCTGTTTCCACTTCCACTGCCGCTCCCACTAGCATCACCACTTCCGCTTCCGCTTCCACTTCCACTCTTCCCAACAACTCTATTATCACTTTCTACGTTCATCCCCCCAGCATTCACTGCAGTGCTGCTCCCATTTTGCCCATTGCTCCCAAGGTTACTGCCTGAGGCACTTCCATTTACGCTGTAGTTTCCAGAGTTACCTTCAACAAGTCCACCCAATACATTTGATGATCCACAATGTGGAACAGTTGCAGCCATCAGTTTCAATGATAACCGATCGTGGTCATGTGGCAACTGTTGCTGTTGCATGTTGTGGACAAGATGGCAGCAGTTATCAAAATGGTGCTTGAGGTGCTGAATTTGGTGCTCCTGGTGTGTGCCCCTAGATTGAGTCAGCACTTGTGAGGCTACCACACCATCCCACTTATCTGACAAAACGTGCTGAAGGTCACATAAAAGGTCATTTTTCATAGGCTGGAAAGCAGTGGATGAGTGCAAACGATTTACTGTAGATGACACTTCTGACTTGTTCTTCAAACCAAATGGCTTGATAAAAGTATTATCAGTAGTGGAACCCATATCCATGTTGTTGCTACCTCCATTTGAGGACTGATTGCGAGGGTCTCCAATTGAATGGGATTGAACATCACGTAGTGCTCCTTTTTTTGTGACTTCTAAGCTATTATCAACCTGAGAAGCACTTTCAATTTTCCCACCAGGACCCTTATTTGCATTTGAGGCTGTATTATACCTGCAAAGTGACAGACTTACATATTATGCCAAAAACCATTCACAATTTCTTGTGTTATCAATGGAAACCATTTCAGGGTTTCAAAAGGCATAGTAGAATATTAAAATTTGTAGGTCTTTATCAATTCCTTTTACCTTGAGAAGGCAGAAGAGTCTGAACGTCTCAAAACATTCCGGTTATCCTGAATTGTCCCAATGTTTTTCACTCCTCTAAGTCTCTTTAAACTGAGTTCAAGTGATGGTAGTTCCTTGGAATCCTTAATGGCTTTACTGTTGATATCTAAGATTTTGGTGTGTTTGTTTGAAGCCTCATACTCTGTATTCTCCTTTTCAGTATTAGAAGTCTTAGTTATGCCACCTGACACATTAGCATTTTCATACTTGCTGGATGGACTCTCAATATTAAGGTCCAGCTGCGCTCTTTCAACTTGCTCATTGAATATACAGAAGCCCATCTCAAGCTGGTTATTTTGTTTTGTGCCTACAAGTTTGATTGTAACCTCTGTTTGGTACTCAAGTTGCAAATCTGAACTTCTATGGGCACCAACATCTAGGTTTCTGCTGCGCTTTGCAATATTTTCTGAAAAATAAAAATTGACAGAAATATGTAGTGGTGTGAGAAAAGAAATGAATGAACAAGCGAAAAAACTGATCAACAAATATTTTCAGACATCTTGCAGATAGCCACGCAGATCCGACTATCAATTGCATACCACATTGTTCCTCTTGTTCTTGGAACTCTTTTGCTGCAGTTATGGGAACCCTTCTGTTACCAGATATTTCAGCATTTGCGTGGATGACTTGGGCACAAGTGCTATCAGGGCGCTCAGCAACTTGATCACACGGAGACATGGGCTGGGGGCTATCAACTTCTACAGCTTGTTTTGTCCAAGAGCTCTGCAAAATTTAAAGATACTTTGCCAGTGCATATCCAAGACTCCAACTTATACTGCTTCTATTATGTTCTATAAGCTTTGAAATGACTATTAAGATTTCCACACTGTTATAAAACCTTAATTCAAGAAATCACCATATCAGACCTTTTAAATTGAAACCTAATCAAGAAGAAGATGGACAAGACAAGTAAATTTGTAGCCTAATGAACCCTTTGCAATGTGCAAAACTAAAGATAGCACAATGAAGATCCTAATGCAGATGTGAAAACAATAAAATATCCATCTTTCATATTAATATTTCCACAAAAAATTAAATAATTGACTGCACTAGGATGAAACTCAAATGAACAAATATACAGATATGCAGCTGTTACAATTAAAACTGATGAAAGCTTTGACATAACTGGCTGGTTTTCTGTAACATACAGGAAAATAAATTAGCTGAGGTGTATAAACCATGCATGATTGCTCTAATTTGTTTATGGACATCTAATACCTGAGTGCCGCTCCCATCATCACTTGCATCCCCGACATTCAAACCAATGCTCCCACTGTCATCTTCATCATTGCTGCCAGTGTTGTTATCCAACTTTTCAACATTCTTTGATTTTACAGATTTTTGAGTTTGTGTGCCACTTTCACTTCCACTGCCACTAGACTGAGAGAGACTAAAAATTATTAAGAGAGCCAAAGAGAGATATCAAATTTGAAAGAAAACTGAAATAAATAGAACTGTAGAAATGTAAATTTTCCTAATAACATTCATTCTACGTGATGACGATTCCTTTTGTTTAAAAATTGTAGTGTAACAGAGTAGTAACACTGGCAAGAGATGAAGACCTAAATTCTGTCTATGAAAAGGAGTCTACATCTGTAGTGGAAAAGTTGTTCAAACTCACACTATGGCATCTTCTCCAAACATGCTGCCAGAGATTTTTAAGCTCATTCTTTCGTATCGGCTTCACTAAAAAGTCAACAGCACCTTTCGACAAACACTTAAAGACTAAACCCATGGAGTCAAGAGACGACATCACTGCACGTAAATCTCATAGAAGTAGTTAACAGTATCTAATCATAAAATATCATGGAAAAATAATCATCTATATTAATGCTAGAAACCTCTGATAATAATTCAACAAAAGTTAAATAAAAAGATGCAAAAAACTTACTAATCACAGGTATGTTTTTTCGTGTTTTGTGGCTCATAATCTTGCACAGAAGACCAATTCCTGATAAGCAAGGCATGACTACCTCAGTTAAGACAAGGTCAATATGATTGGTCAAATCTTCCAGTATCTTCCATGCTTGTAAACCATTTGCTGCATCAATTACTGGAAATACCAAAATTAATGTTACTCTCAACAAATAACAAAGGCAGGTTATAGGCACATATATATACTTCCAAGAGACAGCATGTATCTTGACGCAACAAGTGTGTCTACATGCAAATTAAAAACAATAGGATTCCAACTTAAATGCTTTGCTGCTGGCCCTAGCTTGGCTTCCTTATGAACTTACAGATGCATACTTGAACTCATTGTTTACTACAAATTAATTGGTTAAATCATTTTCAAATACTTGAACCAAATATTAGGTAATGGTTAACAATTTGGGTATTTAATTAATTAGATCAATTTTATATTCAAAATACAATTTATGCAATTTGTTAATTTTCTCTTTCACAAAGAAAAGAATTAGATTATGGATATCTGACGTTCGGGTAAAAAAAAGGGAAATGTTACTATCAAGGAGTATTACATGCACAGCCACAATCTCAACTCCTTATCCCTTATCATTTTTGTTCCTCTCAACTCTTTAATCTCTCTGTTTTTGAATCTACATCTGGATTTTTAATTTGCTCCTTTTTCTCATAGATAATTACACACCTCTCAACTCTCCATTTGCTCACATTACACATCCTTGTACTATGAATTAATATCAAGCTGAAATTGCTTCTCTTTTTCTTCTTATCTGTTGCTACATTTTGGATGCTAGCCATTTTCCCTGTATTAATTATTTTTTTCTTGTGAAACAAAGAAGTATTAAATGGGAGAAAAAGGAGCTGCCCATTGATATATGAAAATCAAGGCATTGAGATGAGGAAGGGAAGGAGAAAGCAGTTCACTTTGGGAGGATTGATTTTCAAATAATGAAAACTGTCTAAAGTCGTATTTGCTATTTATTTGTCAAAAGTGGAGAACTGATTTTTTTTTTCCATTAACATTTTCAAAATTCATGTACCGAACAAGTTTTTTGCATTTTCCTAATTCAAAAATGGAATATACGTGATGGAAGATCATATCAAACAGCCCCTTAGTGTACGTTGATCTTGACACAAGTAACTTGCTTGAAGACCATGTTTGCTAGAAGGACCATGTAAGTTACCATAAGATTAAAAGAAAATTATGAGAATAAATTATCAGATCAGGTATCATGTTTGTTTGTTTCCTACAGTTCTCAAGGAAAAAGCTTCATGGTCATAGGACATGAGACATTCTTACTGGAACAGCAACATATATTAATAAAAATTACATGCTTGAGTTCCTCAGATGTGTGATGCATATAAGAAGGTATGAACAAATACTGTGATGCAGTTATTTGTGTAGGATGCATAGAAAAAAGGAAAATCAAAACAGTTTACACCTATGCTGAATAGCATATGTACAAGAACGTATGACCAACATGCACGTATCAGCATTTATGCTGTGCTCGAAATTGAATACCATTGTTTGACCCTTACCCAGGTCAGTTTGACCAAGTAGGATCCTGTTCGAATTTCCCATTGAAATAATTCATTCCAACAAATTATGCTTGTGTTTGTTGTATTGCAACCATGGCTTTGTATTTGGCCCAAATGTCTTGCACATACTGGGCGTCTTATCGCTTGAAAACTATTGTAGACCTCTATCTATCAGCTAAATTATTTGCATTGAATGGTTATTTAACATGTTATGTGAATAGTATAAGCACAATGGAGAGTTAGGCACCTGACTATATTTAGAGCATTCTCCATCACATAAAATTAGCTACTAACCTTCATAACCGCAGTTCCGAAGCAAAGCAGCAACAACATGCCGAGTAGAATCATCATTTTCTACAAGCAAAACCTTGAGGGATCTTAAATGGAGAAACCGCTCCCAACAAACCAGTGCCCCTTGAGGCTGCTGCTGTGGCATTTGCTGCACAGATGAGGCCTGAATGACCCCGTCACAGCCATCTTTTACATCCTCAGAAATCTTTTTTTCTTTGAATTGATCATCGTCAACTAAACCTTGCTGAAAATTTACAACTCCATCCTCGTCTCTCTCGTTCGCAGCTTTCAAACAATGATTTAGTTCCTGCAACAGTTTGTCCCCTTTGCCATCAACGTTCATCTAGACACTCCCTGTCAATCAGATTCAAAAATACTGATAATAAAGAAGGTCCAAGATCATAAAAGTGGAAAATCCTCTTCAGTCTGCAAGAAAACAAATAGCACATATCTTCCTCTTCAAGAGTCCAACCTCTGTAAGTACAAACAGTTCAATCTAATACAGGACTGGAATCACCGTATATGCAATGGAAAAAAGATCAGGTCCATGATTAAAATTCACAAAAAGCACCACCAATAGGATAGCTTGCTCTGAATCTGCTAGAAGATTCCCCAAATCCGGTAAGCTGTTTCAACCCAGTAAGAGCAGAGTCTCCTGTTGGAAAAAAAAAATCAACATGACAGAAACCAAACAGAACTACTCTGAAATCACTTAAAAAGATTAAAAATGAAACAGCAGTCTCAAAACATTGTACAAACAAATCCAAAATTCTGATATTTCCAAGGCAGTTATGTAACTGAAAATTCCATAATCAAAGGTCCAAGCCCTAATCTCAAAACATAAAGAGAATCAACCATTACATAAATTTAAATAGGAAAATGAGTAAAAATATCAACGCAATAATCAATTAAGGACTCGTTACAGAACACACTAAGTAAAACAATAATTTACAAAGAAAATGAACTCACAACTGATAACAATGAAATGAAGTTTAACAAATTAAATACTCAAAATTTTAAATATAATAATAAAAATAAAAGAAATTATGCTGAAGAGGACTATTACCTCAAAAGCTTCATTAACTGTTAATGAGCTCGATCCAACAGGAATTTAAATGAGCTATAAAAATTGTATATAATAACAATGTCGAAACATAATTTTTATTTTTTTAGAAAAGAATAAAAGCTATAATTTAATGAAATAATATCTATTTTTTTATAAAAAAAATTGAAATAAATTGACTGGTACCAGAAACGGGCGTCACAGAAGAGAAAAAAAAAATCGGCGTCCTTTCGTGTAGGGGGGAGAGGAGGAATAAATAGCTTATTAGACGAGTTCCCAAGTTTTCTGACGTGGAAAAAATGGAGGTGCGGAATGTTCGAGAAATTCCACGTCGGATTCAGGATATTAAACATGGCAAGAAATTATGGGGCCGAAGGGGTGCTGAGCTGGACGAACCGTGAGCTCGGGCGCTTGTTATAAAATCTCTAGAGATCTTGCAGATCTCATTACTGACACGCGTCGCGTCGAGAGGAAAGGGAATATTAAGGGAAATGTCGTTTTCACGGACGTCAAATATCAAGGTGTAAATTTTAATATTTTATTATGTTTGGTCGGTTTGAAGGAAAGAGGATGGCGTCACGGCGTTTGAACGTTTTGAAATGCAATAATAACGTTGTACAAACGTGGTGTTACCTGATTGGTTAGCTGAAAAGGAAAAATATCTATGTAAACTTTGATACGGTGTTGCACGGGAGTACCTTGTTCTTACTGCGTCCGTACGTGTGTTCTCCTTTTTTTCAGATTTTTTTTAATTTAATAATAGTTAATATATTTGATTAAAAAACACACATCAAAAACCTTTAAAAAAAATTTAAGTCAATAAAACATTCTATCAAATTTATATTTGATTAATTTTAAACCATTGTTAAAATATTTTATTCACAATCTAAAAATAAAAAGATTAATAATATAATTTTCAAGGCCCGAATTATGAATGCTTGATGATCAAAGATATGTTCAAGGCAAATTATCTAAATTCAGTTTTCTAGATTTTAATTTACTTCATATAATCTATTTTTATAAATTTCCTCAATAAATTTAAAAAAATTTAAAATTCCAATTCCGCTTTAGCTTCTATTTGGAGTTCATTTTGACTCGTTCAAAAAAAAAATGTAAATAATTTCCTAAAAAAAACCTTTTATATTCCGAAGTCAGGAGAAGATTCCTCATAATATTCTCTTTTGAAATATGTGGAAGCATACAAGCACACATCCTCTATTGTTTTATTTTAGGTACAAGAACATTTTTGTTTCTTTAATTTAGCTCGTTTTTTAAACTTACTCATCTTATTTTAAATTAATTAAATTTATCCTTTTTAATTAAGCCAGATCTTATTGTTAAAGAATAAAATTATAATTTAATAAAAAAATTCGTATACTATAATATGTATCAAATAATTATAAATTTTTAAATAAATAAAATTATACTGTAAATTACCACCATCGTAGCAGGCATCTGGTGGTAGCTCATTATTGTTGACCATCGGACTCCGATGATAAAAATAATCAAATTTTATATTATTAAATTTTATTTTTCGTGATGTATACAATTGTAGGACCATTTTTAATATATAAAAAAAGATCAAAATGGCTAAATATGCAATGGAAGGCGACCACCGGCGATATACATTAAATAGAGCGACAATGATATGCATCGTTGTTGTCGTGGAGGAGAGTGGCGGTGCACGTCAACCGAAGGTGACAAGCATTGTGGTGCCTTGTTTAACATGCACCACTGATGTCCACTGCCTCTCATGGTTCCCATTACATATTTAACCGTCTTTTTTTTTTGTCAAAAATAATTCTATCATTGCATAAATTACAAAAAATAAAATTTGATAATATAAATTTTAATTATTTTTATTATCAACATCTAGTGCCAACAATGAATCAAATGTCTATACCAATATAAGGTCTATTTTTTTGCAATAATTTATTTTTAAAAATAAATTTAAAAACTATTTTTAAAATTAAACATATTCAAATGTCACATGTTCAATTTTTTTATTAACCAATTATTTATTAATACATAAATACTTAAATTAATTTTTTAATAATGCGTTATTCACTTTAAACATCACACCAACACATGTCCATAATCATCTGGGGTAAACAAACATTGTGCTAAATAACTGCATTTCTATTAAATTTAATGACACAATTGACTAATAAATAAAAAAACAAATCTAAATAATTTAAAACAAATAAAATAAAATAAAATAATGAACCAAATTAAAAAGACAAAAATATCATTACCCCATTATTTTATGATGAATAATATTATACACCTCAAATTATATCTTATATAATAAAATAATTTAAAATTTAAAATTTAAAATTATCATTATATATAATAATTACTTAATATATTATTATTTAAAATATAAATTTTAAATATATAACATTATTCCTTACAATAATTTACAATAATTTTGGTATGCTACGAGCCCACGTCGAAGGTGCCAAGCGATAATATTGTTTTAAACTAGATGACAAACAATGTCCATAACTGCTTTTTTTTTTGGGGTTGAAATAGTCATTAGTGCTTGGACACTTCATGTTCATTGGATATTTGATCTGTCAAGATAGTCATATTTCTGCAGTAAACATCTAGACACTACAGGAGAAAAATACTCTTCGTGGGACGGACTTTCTTTAAACAACTTAAACCCAAAGCGAAAGCAAAAGCCTTTATAAAGAACTTGAACCAAAAGCAAGCCAACCACCAAAGAATCGAGTGATTGGCAACTAGCGCTTATAAATAAGAGATACAAGTGAACTCTGAGTCCCCTTCCAAGTGGGGTAAACTCTTAGAATCGCCCAAAATTCAATCTATAACACTTAAGATACAACATGCCAACAATCAATCATAAAATCCACCGACCATAGTGCAATCAATCTGCATCCAAACAACATTTTCTTTGCAAAATTAAAAAATTCTATTTCAAAGTGTGGGACAACATCTATCTTCACTGCCAAACTCTTGCAGTCAAGAGCTGGTTTTCAGTCCCAATTTTATTGTATGCAGCTGTGTTAACTTACTGCCTGGCAATACTATAGCCAACCAGCTCGGCCAGCTGCAATGGCAATCCAATTTGGCATGCCCCAAGTTGAAGTTAGTTTTATACTAACTAAACATGCTCAAGCACCCCTAAAACTAGTTCATTCACACTATATCAATGTCTCTTTGGGATCGTCACTTCTCTGATTAAGAAGCATCATAAAATGAAAGAAAAAAAAATGCAACATATTAAACAAAGTAACACAACAACAATATTTTCAGAATGTACAGTATTGGTGGGGAAGTATTGTGCGCAGAGTTTCCCAAGGCTTGACATTAAAGCTCATAATCATGCTTCAATTTCACAAAAATATTCAAGTTTAAACCTTTTGAACAATCATACTAGCACTTGAAATGCACTTAGATTTAAGTTCATAATCACACAATATTATTACATCAACAGCAATAGAGTATAATTTTATCAGCGTTCACTATCAGTAATTTATTCCACTCTTTAGCCAAGTCATCCTTCAACGGCAAAATATTATGATAAACACTCAAAATTTGGATACAGCAAAACTTCTTTGTAAAGTGAAAATACAGCAACCTAACAAGGTATCAATTATTATCCGATGAATAGTTAGATCTGAATTATTTTAATTCAAAAAAATATTCTCTCTCCATCATGCAAAATTGATCCGCATGCACCTTTCACATGCAAAGAATGACAAGACTTACTATTAAAACTACAGTAGTATGCAATAGTTTATGCCACAGCAGACTGCTTTTCCTCATACTCATCAAGATTTAGAGCCTCCAACAACTTTGGCCAAGATTCTGGGATTCCTCCTGGAAGATCAAATTCCATCAATTTTCCTTGACTACGATAGAATTCCTCAACAGGCTGACTCTGCAAGCACAACAGAAAATACCAAAGCATGAATCACTAGAACAAGAAGGAATTTTGTGTAATTTGCAGTAAAGCATGCCAAACCAAAATGGAAATGGAAATATTGTTTACTCCGACACCATTTCAGCATACAACTTGTTTTTGGCCCATAAAGATAGAAATGTTGATTAAATAATTACTAAACTACATTACTTCCTTGGCAGATAATTTGATCTCCTGTTCATAGATAAAGCATATAAAACCTTGAAATGTATATGCAAAATGAATTTTCGAATCCAATGCACCTAAATGCTTTTGATGTGAAAAAAATAATATGAACTGCAGAAGATATTCTCCAATTTGCACAATTCATAGATGTATTTCTCAATTGAAAAGTATAACCAAAGAATGAAGGCGATACCTTTTCATTGTACACACGAAGTCGTTCTTTCACCACTTCTTCAGTATCATCTGGTCGGGTGATGAGCTTTGACATACAATGGGGAGGAGGAAGAAGTGGTGCCATGCTCATTCCAGGCCTCCCATTCTCACCCTTGACATTAATATAGGCCACATTAAAATTTCCCTTACACTGACTGCAAATTCTTCTGCCAAGGCATTTCTCGAGCAAGACATCTTCCCGAAGCTTTAGATTGACAACCAAATCAATGTCAATCACACCTTCCAGTATTTCCTGAAAACAAGCAAGCAATTCGATCACATATTAAAAATATGTAAAAGTTCTGAAATGAGAACGAGATGAACAAAGAGAACAATTATGCAGAGAAAAGTGAGATTAGCAAATGGTAGTTTCTTAATGGCAGTATTTGTGGTAAAGCAGAGGAGGAAGTGCCTCAATCTGTTGACTAAAAAAACTCAGAGAAACACGGACAAGAGTAATATGTTCCAATTTATTAACATAAATTTTAACAACATCATTAGACATTTCCAAATTGAGCCCAAACTAACTGACCTTGGGCTAAGAATATTGAAAATCAGATGGATAATTCTATTGCAGAATGGACAGGTAGATGGATGACCCCCAAAAGGAAAATGGAATGTTCGGTAGCTAGATTAGGGAAGATTTTAATGGAAGAAAGCAATATTAGGTCTTCACAGAGAGGAAGCTGCTCACCGCTTGTTTAACCGTTCGAGGAAAACCATCAAGAATAAAACCTGATTCACCCTTAGTTTCCCCAGCTTCAAGCCTCTTTGACAATAAGTTGAATATAATTTCATCTGAAACCAACTTACCTTGGTTTACAATCTCTGAAAGCTGCAGCAGACAACAAAGATAATATGAGAGCGAGATAAGATACTAAGAAAATGTTAACAGAGAAGCAAAGTATATGAAAGGGCTCACTTGAACCCCTTATTTCTAAATAATACATGTCAAAAGAATTTTTTTTTTTAAATTAGGTTCTACGCTGAAGCTTTTAGATATATCTTTTGTTTTTTAACTGCTACAATCACGTGAATTTTGATTTTCAAACTGTAATAGTCAGTAAAGAAGATCATCTAACCGGGTTCCTATAGCCTATGCAAACGAAAACCTACTGCACATTCCAATAGTTCAAGCTGAATTGCTAATGTCAATCAGTAAAGGATTGGATAGCATATCTACTTAACAGTCAATTGAATAAAGGCTGACATCTTACATCTGCCTTGAACTCACAATAAAAACAAGTTATTGCCAAGGTACTTAGAATCAAACTGAGATTTCAAGTAATCAATAACATTGCAAAAGCCAATCAGCAAGCATTGGATTGCATATCTACTTACAGTCAATTGAACTGAAAACTGACATTTTGCATCTGCCTTGAAACCCACAATAAGGACAACTCATCGCCAATGACCTTACAATCAAACTGAGATTACAAGTAACTGACAATATTGCTTTCGATGTTTCAACTAAATCACTTAAAGATTCGTAAATGATGCCAAATTATCTTTTCGAGCAGCAAAACTACGTCGTGTTTTCAGTAGATCTAAGGTCAATCAAGCTCAATCAACGAAAAAAAAAACCTCAAAAACACCCTGCAACAGTAGCAGCAATTAAAGCATTATACATCAGACAATGAAACAAAACCAAAAGCAAATAATTTTTTTACAAAAAAAAAAAAGAAAGAGTAAAACCTGTTGAGAGAGTGGGCCAGAGGAGGCGAGTTCTTCGCGAACGAGATCACCGGTGGCGATATGCGGGACGCCGAGAAACTTGGACAGACGGCTGGCATACGTCCCCTTGCCGACGCCCGGGCAGCCCAAGAAAACCCACTGGATACTCCTGTCGTGGGGATCTTGACGTGCGAAATTATGGGTCCTAGGATAAGGGTTAGTCTCATCTGCTGCTGCTGCAGCAGCTGAAGAAGAGAAGTATAGAGATCTTGTTATGCTGGAGAAGGAAATCGAAGAGGATTTTGATATGCGTGTTAAGGCCGCCATTGTTGAATTAGATCTTGAGAGAGCAGCAGCAGTTGAGCAAGTTGGGCTGCTCCTGCTTTTAGGGTAAAGTGTTTGGAGTCGACCAAATCAATTCTGCTCTTAAAAGAGAAAATATAAAATGAATAAAACACACCCTCTGCTTTCGGGTTATTTTCATTTTTATCCCCGGTTTAATTACGATTTTATCAGATATCTCAACTCCAATTCCAAAGAGATACCCCGGTTTGTTTATTATTATAATTTTTAATACTAACGCCACTAGTCATAAACCATAAGGCATGGGAGCCGGCCCTAGAGCCTGAATTTTTTTTTTTCACTGAATTTAGAATGTGTTTTTTTTTTTAATGGGAGAGGGGGATTCAGATTTCTCAATAAAACTCTCAACCAGGGCGTTTTTGGTAGTTTCAAAAATATTTTTTGTCCAAATGAGGTTTGTTAAGGTTAACAAAATCACAATAATCTAGGGCTAATTTTAAATTTAGCATAACTACTAGGTCAATTTATAATTTTAAATAGATTTAGGGTAATATAATTTCTAATACATTTAGGATAGATCTATAATTTTGATAAATTTAGATAAATCTATAATTTTTATAAATTTAAGGCATATATTTAATTTCATGTAAAATCTAAGCATACTTAAAATTTTGATAACTTTGATTTTTTTGTCTGTTTCCTATTTTTTTCTTTTCAAGTCTTTATAATGTATTTGTTAAGTTCTCATCATCGTAGAAAAATCAAAAGTACCACGACCTATTAATGTAATATTAGATGGACATACTTTTGTTTTACGAGTACATGCTAGGAGCAATTTTTATAATGATAGAAAGCTTTAGTGTTATATTATTAGTAACATCACTCTATTTAAACAATAAAATGATAAAAATAAGTATGAGTTCTCTATAGAGAATTAAGATAGCAATATTCATTAAATCATTACATGGTTTCGAAATACTTTACCCTTATTTATGAATCTTTAGTTTGGTAAACTTAATATTGCTAAAACTCTTTGAAATTTTCTTACTCGTCGTTATATAGCTACTGACCTATCTTGTCATTATCAATTACTTTCTAATTTGCATTAGTTGCATTAGAAGCCTAGGCAATCAATTACTGCTTTTCACTCACTGATGTAATTTCTTTGGGGTCAATTAATACTTTTAGAGGCTGACTTACTTGCTTAGCTTGGAAAGGAAAGATAAGCAAGACCTAGCTTGATTGATACTGATGAATAAAAGTTTACTACCTATAAAGATCATCAATGGTTGATCCAATTCCTTTTGTCTTTACAGGATTTTTTTGAGCTCTATCATTGATAAGGGAAAAATTGTCATATATTTTTTCATACTTTTATTTTGATATTTTATTATTTTATTAGAATAGATGGCTATTTATGTGCTTTATTGTTATTTATAGGGACTTGAACGAAATTTAAAGAAAGAATGCAAAAGGAGCAAAAACAGGGACTAAAATGCAAAGTTTTCAAAATATAAGTCCATCGCCCCAGCGCCACAAGTATTGTCGCCCCAGCGCTGTAATAGTAATCGAAATAAGAAATACGACCTGTTGAAGTCACATCTGGCGCCCCAGCATCATATAGTCACCGCGCTAGCGACACTACAGCGCCCCAGCGCTATCATCCCACCGATCCAGCGGTGAAGGCTTTTTCACGCGTCGCCCCAGCGACAACTTCATAGCGCGCCAGCGGTAATACGAGTCCTAGTCCGACGAGAATTGAGATTTTCAAGCTCATATCAATCCCTATATAAAGCCACTCGTTCCCAGCCGTCAAAAAATCAATTCAAGACGACTCAAGAGCACCAAGAATACAGAGTACGAGTCTTGAAGAGTAATAGGAGCTTAATTGAAGCAACTTTAGAGAGAGATTCAAGGCGTTCTTCGGCATCAAGAGATCTTAGGCAGCGCAATCAAGAGCAATTCGACGTCTACATCAGTTTGCGATTGATTGTATCATGTTTTATTTTTATTTTTATTGCTGTGATTCTCTTGTAGCTATAAACTAATTTATTTTCTAGGGTTAATATTTGAACTCAATATGTGCGCTTAAATTGCCATATCTTTTAGTATTTAATAAACTTAGTCCTTTATTATTTAAATTACTTGTGTTTAATGCTTCAATATATCTGGCCAATATATGGTGAATGAATTGGTAATATTTTGATAAACTCGAAAGAGGAATCATAATATTTAGACTTAGGTAATTTGATGCATGATTGTAGAGTAGCATTCAATGTTGCATATGCAAGTTTCAACTTAGGATAGGAATATACCTAGTTGGCATGTATGATCAATAAGACCTAATCTTAATGAACCTTAGTTTATTACAAGTACCATAGGAATATAGGTATTTGGTAAATTAAGATATACTTGCATGACTTTGGAAGAGGCTTGTGAATACATTAGTGTCTTGATCAATAACAAAGATTAAGGGAGTTAAATATTAGAAGGTTGATCATTAGAAAGCATATTGAGGGATAGTATTAATCCTAGGTTCTCTCTACGTTGCTATCTCCCTATTCTCTTTGCATTGTGTTTTTGTTTTTATATTTGCTACATTCATTCTTAGATTTTTATTTTTCTGAATAATTATTAGGAAGACATAATTTTAGTAATTGGTTTAAAAAGAAGAAACTATCCCTGTGGGTTCGACATCCAACTAATTAGTCTCTTTATTACTTGCATACGATAGTGTATACTTGCACTTAATTTTATGATATAGAAATATCGCATCAGTCATACTTGTTTGATTCATCAAAAGACATTACCCACACTTGATTAGGCTATTGATAAACTCATCTTAGAGGGAACTCGACTTGCTACTCTTCAAGCACATCGTAAAGATACTGTTTTTGCCACTCTATAGCTCTTTTAGAATAAGTCAACTAACAATTATACTCCTCTTAATTGAAAATCAACACAAAGATGCAAATATTGCTATCTAATTGCGTATTTGTTGTAAAGTTGGACTTAGACATTATGACAGAGATTGTTTGAGTAAAAGAAAAATATCTCAGAGTGCCTTTCCTAAGAGTCATCAAATTTTTTTTTTTGTCATTGATCATGTCACATAAGTAATGCTAAGTAATTATGTGTCTCCTCCTCTATATCAACTAATGATCTAGAGTCATTGCTTTAATAATTTCTTTTAAAATTTGGTAATATTTTAACATTTCCCCTTTTTATTATCTTGTATAATCTTTTTTTAGTATTTTGATTCTACATGTTGTAGTCACATGATCTTAGATTCTACTATATTTTCTTCTAAAATCTTTGTTTCTCATTTACCATTTATTCAAGCAGTTAATGGTTATCTAATGAATGTTTATCAAGTTGATCAAATGTCACTTTCAAATCTCTATCTGTCAAACATATTGTTGGGTTATGGAGTACAAATTACTTAGTGTGCTTGCATGTGGGTTGTGTTCATCATACAAACAATATACATATCTCATACATACATGTGCACAGCGGAATATTAAATACAATGAACACAGAAAATACATATTTGATAAACTGAAAATTCGAAATTGAGAAATATCACCAATGAAGCCTTTTGATTAATTTTCTTTGAAGTCCACCATGAAATGAATCTTTGATCAATCCTAGCAATCAACAAGGGTGGGTTTGATTGTCTAGAATGGCAACATCTTAATCCAGCATATATGTTTAACTCTTAAACATGATTCAAAGTTAAACTATTTAACTTAATTAAATTTGTTTTTCCTTTTATTCAACTCTTGAATAAATAAAACAAATCTTGTTTTTAGTTATTACATTTAGTAACCATTTATCTAATTTGTTTTGTTATTCTAACACTTAAAACACAAAACAAACAATTTCAATTTCTCAAATTGAATTGGCTCCCAAAATGCAAAACCTAAAAACTAAAACAATTTCAAAACATATTTATTTTCAATTTCATTTCACTTTATATACAAATGCATTAATTCCAAACTAATTTGAATTTCATTTGCATTTCATTTGGCTTAACCTAACCTTAGTTAACATTTAACCTTAGTTAGATTATTTTAACTTAACCTTTAAGTTAATAAATATTTAATTAATTTAACCATAGTTAACTAACTTAACTATGGTTAGGTTAACCTTTACTTAACCTTTAAGTAAGGTTAACTTAACTTAACCATTTGGTTAACTTTTAACCTTAGTTAAGTTAAATCATTTATTTAACAATTAAATAAAATAAATATTTATTTTAATTATTTAACAATTAAATAATCATAAAGTAAAATTACTATTATATCCTTACTCGGTTACCAAGTTAACCTAAAGTGGGTCCCACCATTTAACCATATACTTTAGTTAACGTAACCTTAGTAATTACTGAATTATACTGTATTGAACAATTCAATACAGTAAACTGCCCAAGTGCTCAAAGAGTACATTTCATATTGGGACTCTCTAGGTCCACACCCGATTTGTCAAATTGAAATATTCCATTAATCCGTAATCGATGCCCCACGCACACGTTACGAATATTACAAATCAGCGTGTCAGACCATACAAGTTAAGGTCATAACGTATACGTATAATCCTTCCATCATTTATATCCTGGATGTGCAGGGATATAGATCAACACCATCAAATCCCCATTTGCTCATCCAATAATCTTATCTCCAGATTCGTATCTCGATAAACAATATACGCAAACACTTTTGCTATATTGTTTAACCCTGTGGGAAACTTTTTTCCCAGGTTTATGCTTGTGGTCACAAGACTTTATGAAATACAATCTCGGAGCATCGAATATACAACTTACCTACGTAAGCTGATGGATCCCGTATTTACGCACACCAGACTCTATGAGCATCGGACCATACCCAGCGACACATAGCGGTCAGACCATGAAAGGTCTCTGACATATGTGGAACCAAAGCATGATGGATCACTCACAAGACCACCATGGCGCTCAGGTCAAAGGACCACGATTACTACTCAACTTGAGAGGACCTTCCTTTGACGGTTTCATAGGATATCTATTGGGGTCCTCATGAGTCTGTTCAGTATCCAGTCCTGACTGGATACCCGCATGCCTATACAAGCTCTAAGCTCATGGTCAGCTAAGAACAACCATCTGAACTAGTCAGATATAGATATACACTAATCTATATATTGTGAATTCACCGATAGACCTGCATTGGTGATCATAGATCAGGAACATTATATTTGAGACATACTTATATAATGATATTTCTTAGCACCTATTGCAACTCTTTGCAACTATATCATTATAAGTATACTCTCAGGTCTTTGTCTCATTATAGACATGTCACATAAGTAATGCTAAGTAATTATGTGTCTCCTCCTCTATATCAACTAATGATCTAGAGTCATTGCTTTAATAATTTCTTTTAAAATTTGGTAATATTTTAACATTTCCCCTTTTTATTATCTTGTATAATCTTTTTTTAGTATTTTGATTCTACATGTTGTAGTCACATGATCTTAGATTCTACTATATTTTCTTCTAAAATCTTTGTTTCTCATTTACCATTTATTCAAGCAGTTAATGGTTATCTAATGAATGTTTATCAAGTTGATCAAATGTCACTTTCAAATCTCTATCTGTCAAACATATTGTTGGGTTATGGAGTACAAATTACTTAGTGTGCTTGCATGTGGGTTGTGTTCATCATACAAACAATATACATATCTCATACATACATGTGCACAGCGGAATATTAAATACAATGAACACAGAAAATACATATTTGATAAACTGAAAATTCGAAATTGAGAAATATCACCAATGAAGCCTTTTGATTAATTTTCTTTGAAGTCCACCATGAAATGAATCTTTGATCAATCCTAGCAATCAACAAGGGTGGGTTTGATTGTCTAGAATGGCAACATCTTAATCCAGCATATATGTTTAACTCTTAAACATGATTCAAAGTTAAACTATTTAACTTAATTAAATTTGTTTTTCCTTTTATTCAACTCTTGAATAAATAAAACAAATCTTGTTTTTAGTTATTACATTTAGTAACCATTTATCTAATTTGTTTTGTTATTCTAACACTTAAAACACAAAACAAACAATTTCAATTTCTCAAATTGAATTGGCTCCCAAAATGCAAAACCTAAAAACTAAAACAATTTCAAAACATATTTATTTTCAATTTCATTTCACTTTATATACAAATGCATTAATTCCAAACTAATTTGAATTTCATTTGCATTTCATTTGGCTTAACCTAACCTTAGTTAACATTTAACCTTAGTTAGATTATTTTAACTTAACCTTTAAGTTAATAAATATTTAATTAATTTAACCATAGTTAACTAACTTAACTATGGTTAGGTTAACCTTTACTTAACCTTTAAGTAAGGTTAACTTAACTTAACCATTTGGTTAACTTTTAACCTTAGTTAAGTTAAATCATTTATTTAACAATTAAATAAAATAAATATTTATTTTAATTATTTAACAATTAAATAATCATAAAGTAAAATTACTATTATATCCTTACTCGGTTACCAAGTTAACCTAAAGTGGGTCCCACCATTTAACCATATACTTTAGTTAACGTAACCTTAGTAATTACTGAATTATACTGTATTGAACAATTCAATACAGTAAACTGCCCAAGTGCTCAAAGAGTACATTTCATATTGGGACTCTCTAGGTCCACACCCGATTTGTCAAATTGAAATATTCCATTAATCCGTAATCGATGCCCCACGCACACGTTACGAATATTACAAATCAGCGTGTCAGACCATACAAGTTAAGGTCATAACGTATACGTATAATCCTTCCATCATTTATATCCTGGATGTGCAGGGATATAGATCAACACCATCAAATCCCCATTTGCTCATCCAATAATCTTATCTCCAGATTCGTATCTCGATAAACAATATACGCAAACACTTTTGCTATATTGTTTAACCCTGTGGGAAACTTTTTTCCCAGGTTTATGCTTGTGGTCACAAGACTTTATGAAATACAATCTCGGAGCATCGAATATACAACTTACCTACGTAAGCTGATGGATCCCGTATTTACGCACACCAGACTCTATGAGCATCGGACCATACCCAGCGACACATAGCGGTCAGACCATGAAAGGTCTCTGACATATGTGGAACCAAAGCATGATGGATCACTCACAAGACCACCATGGCGCTCAGGTCAAAGGACCACGATTACTACTCAACTTGAGAGGACCTTCCTTTGACGGTTTCATAGGATATCTATTGGGGTCCTCATGAGTCTGTTCAGTATCCAGTCCTGACTGGATACCCGCATGCCTATACAAGCTCTAAGCTCATGGTCAGCTAAGAACAACCATCTGAACTAGTCAGATATAGATATACACTAATCTATATATTGTGAATTCACCGATAGACCTGCATTGGTGATCATAGATCAGGAACATTATATTTGAGACATACTTATATAATGATATTTCTTAGCACCTATTGCAACTCTTTGCAACTATATCATTATAAGTATACTCTCAGGTCTTTGTCTCATTATAGACAAAGTTCTAACTCTTTAGACCTCGCTGACTCTTATAAACTGATAACTATTAACAGTGCTAACTATTAGCATTTATAACTCTCAGCTTTGATAACTATTAGTTCTGATCTAAACTCCTTTAGATCAGATCTGAACTCTTTCAGATCAAACAATGTCTATAATGTTACAAGCATTCTACCATATTAATATGATATTAACAATCTTTATTCGAAATGTTTATTGTATAAATATTAACAATTAATATTCATACAATATTGGAATGGCACGTGAGCACCAGCTCTAACACATATATCTCATTCTTAAACTAACTTTAAATCTTTTATCTGTTGGTCAGTTATGTGAACTTGATTTTAATGTTTTGTTTACTATATTTGGTTGCTATGTGCAGGATCCACAGACAGAACAAACACTTGGAACGTGCCATAAAGTTTGTCGCTTGTATGAGCTTGTCCCTTACATCTTCCTCTTCACCATCATTCATTTGCAGTCTCAACTTCTTCAGTGTCTCCTTTGACTCTTTGGCATTCTTGATTAAGTTATACGTTTGTCAGTTGTATATATTCTTTGGTTTTTAAAAGTTATTTAGGTATTATTTTTTATGAAAATATTTATTGTTTAACTTGTCCGTAAGTAAAAAAAAAAATTTACCTTACCTTTTAATACAAGTGACTTTATTTCTTATGCTCTATTTAACCTTATTCATTCTAATATTTTGAGACATTCTCCAACTACTATTATGGGTGGTTCTGAATATTTTATAATTTTTATTAATGATTATTCTTGTTATACCTAGTTATTTCTCATAAAGCACATATTTAAATTTACTAAAATTTATCAATATTTTGCTCATATGATTAAAACTCAATTCTTTTGCCTTATTGAGATAATTTGTTACTAACAATGCCATGGAAAGGATTCTAATATTTGAACTTTTTAAGTGAAAATGGCATTATTTATTAGTGCTCTTGTCCAAGTATGTTTCAACAAAACGAGAGAGTTGGATGCAAATACAAATATATATTAGAACTATTTATGCTCTCTTTATTTTTTTCTCTTGTCCTAAACTTTTTTAGGAGAAGCAACTCTCACTATTGTATATTGTTGTATTCTTCATCTACCTTTGTCCATCTCCTGTTAAGAGACTTTATGGCACCTCACCTACTTAAAATGTTCTCAAGGTTTTTAGTTGTATGTATTTTGTTCTTCTTCAACCCCATAAATCATGCCAAATTAGAACCTTGTACTCATTTATACTATTTTGTATGATATGAAAAAGGTTATAGGTATTGGTATCCCATTTCTAATTGACTTCATATCTCTTGTTATATAATTTTTTAGGAACATAAAATGTTTTCATTCACATCTAAGTTCTACTTTGCGTCTTTTTTCACACATAACTTTTTCACAGATATCACTGTTGATATATTTCATGATTTAAATCTAGATCTCGATACTTTTTCTAAGCATCATACAAGTGAACTTGGTAATACAATCATACTCTTAAGCTACCTCTTCGTTATATGAATCTACATTAGATAACTCAAATACTTCTGAGTCCTTTACTTCTTTCTCTTTTCATCATTCTACTCGGGTAAGAGCATTTCCTATAGAACTTTGAAATTTTCATTGCTTTTTTACTACTTTTTTCTTGTATGAGCTTCAATCCTATTTTGAGGCTAGTTTTAACTCTGTTTGATAACAAACTAGAATTGTAAGATCATGAAAAATCACATCCTTAGGGATTTAGTTACTATTCAACTGAACAAAACTGTCATAGGTTATAAATGGGTTTATAAAATCAAGAACAAGTTAGATAGGTCTATTAAGAGGTATAAAACTGACCTCGGCTAAGAGTTTTACTTGAGAATACAACATCGATTATGAAGAAACCTTTACCCTAGTAGCTCGTCTCACTTTTATTCAAAGTTTTTCAGTTGTTCTACTTTTTGTGGTTGAACATTTTTTAGATGGATGTGAAGAATGGTTTTTTCAATGTGATCTCCTTGAAAAAGTCTATATGAATCCACCTGCTAGCTATTTTCATCTTCCTCATATGGTTTTGCAAGCTTCGTCGTATTTTTTATGGTCTTATATGTGTCTGGTTTGATAAATTCAACACTATTATCTAACAACATAGTTTTTGCTTTAGTCCTTATAACTTGGCACTATTTATTTGCAAGACTACAAGGATGTGTGTTTTATGTTTATCTATGTTAATGATATAATTATCACAAGAGATGATTTGGCTAGTATCAATGATCTTAAATGTGTATTGCAACAACATTTGGAGATGAAGGGCCTTGTACATCTCATTTATTTTCTTGGTCTCAAGGTACTTTTTGATTTTATAGGGTATTACATTTTTCAAGTCAAATATGCATCTCATCTATTTGCGTGAGCAGGATTAATAGATTGTAAGATTATATCTACTCCCTTAGAATGTAATGTCAAACTTAAGTCATCCAATGAAATACTTCTCCCAAATGACACTCTTTATCGATAATTGGGTTGAAAGTTTAGTATATCTTATTGTTGTTAGAGTGTGTGGGGCCCACCAACGCTTTGGTACCCAACCAGTGGCTGACACCTCAGCACCTACTGGCGCCCCAGCACACAATCTGCAGGTAACCTGCACCCTCAAGGAATCGAACCCCCGCCCCCATCTACATGGAGGCCTTATAGGCCTTTAGAGGTTCGTCCTTGTACCCATTGAGCTGGCCATTTGTATGAATATTTAGTTTGTAATATTTATACAATGCATATTTTATTAAATCGCTGATAACTTTTATTAAATGGTAGTTAAGCTTGTAACATTATAAACATGATATGATCTAAATGAGTTCATATCTGGTTTAAAGAAGTTTAGACCATGGCTAAGAGTTAGCAAAGCTGATAGTTATAAATGCTAAGTGTTAGCAGGTTATAATAGTCAGCGGGATCTAAAAAGTTAGAACCTAATCTATAATGTAACAAAGACCTGAGAATCTACTAGTAATGACAAAGTTGCAATAAGTTGTAATACACACTAAGAAATGTCATTATGGAAGTATCTTCTCAAATAAAGAGTTCCTGATCTACGTTCACCAATGTGGGTCTATCGGTGATACACATAGATTAGTGTATGTCTATAGCTGTATTGTACAGATGGTTATTCTTAGTTAACCATGAGCTTGGTTGAAGTTCATATAGACATACAGGTATTCAGTTAGGACTGAATACTGAACAGACTCAAGAGGACCACAATAGATATCCTATGAAACCGTCAAAGGAAGGTCCTCTCGAGTTGAGTAGTATTTGTGGTCCTATGACCTGAGCGCCACGGTGAACTTGTGGGAGATCCATCATACTTTGGTTCCACGTATGTCAGAGACCTTTCATGGTCTGACCGCTGCGTGTCGCTGGGTATGGTCCGATGCTCATGGAGTTCGGTGTGCGTAGATATGGAATCCGCCAGCTCACATAGATGGGTTGTATATCTGAACTTTGAGATTGTATCTTGTAAAGTCTTATGGCCGTAAGCAATCTACCTGGGAAAGGAGTTTCCTACAGGTTCGAACATTATAGCAAAAGTGTTTGCGTATATTGTTCATAAAGATACGAATCTGGAGATAATATAGTAATGGATGAAATTATCGGGATTTGACGGTAATGATCTGTATCCCGTTCATCCTGGATATAATGACGGAAGGATTATACGAATATGGTGTAACCTCAACATGTATGGTCTAACGCGCTAATTTGTAATATCCGTAACGTGTGCGTGGGGCATCGTTCACGGACTTGTGGAATAGTTCCATTTGACGAATTGGGCGTGGACCTAGAGAGTCCCAATATGAAATGTACTCTTTGAGCACTTGGGCAGCGTACCGTATTGAATAGTTTAATACAGTAAAATCCAGCAATTTACTAAGGTTACGTTAACTAAAGTATATAGTCAAATGGTGGGACCCACTTTAGGTTAACTTAGTAACCGAGTAAGGACATAATTGTAATTTCACTTGATAATTATTTAATTGTTAAATAATTCTAATAAATATTTATTTATTTAATTGTTGAATAAATAATTTATGTTTAACTAAGGTTAAGAGTTAACTATTTAGTTAAATTAGATTAACAATACTTAATGGTTAAGTAAAAGTTAACATAACCATGATTAAGTTAGTTAATTATAGTTAAAATATTTAAATGTTCTTTAACTTAACTAAAGTTAAGTGTTAACTATAGTTAGAATATTTAAATGTTAATTTAACCTAACTAAAGTTAAGAGTTAACTAATATTAGGTTAGGTTAAATACAAATTGAAATTAAGTGAAATTAATTGTAATGAAATGAAATTAATTTCATTTGTATAAATAAGAAAAATGAAAATTAAATTCATAAGTCTTTTTTGTTAATTTGATTTTGCAAATTTTGGTCAGCCAATTCAAAGAGAAAAAAGAGAAATTGTTTTCTAAAATATGGATTCAAGAGTTGAATTCATTATTTTCTTTTAAGGCATAAAACCAATTTAGCAAAATAAGTTTTGATTAATTGTTAATCAAAAAGGAAAAATTAATATCATAAGTTTAAGTGGTTAAACTTCTGCTGGATCAAAGGCTGTCATTCTAGATAATCAAACCCACCATTGTTGATTACTAGAATTGATCAAAGACAACATTTTGGTGGACTTCAACAATCTCCATCCAAAGGCTTCAAAGGTTATTCCTCAATTTCGTTTCTGTTAATTCAATTAATATATTTTGATTGTGTTTACTGCAATGTTTTAAGTTTCCGCTGCTTCATTATATGTATGAGATATGTATATATTGTTGTTAAACACAAAACCCACATGCATACACCCATGAATGGACAACTCCCAACAATTGGTATGAGAGCAATTTTGTGTTGTTTTGGGTGTTTTTAATGTTGGCTAAATGTTAGTTAAGTAGTATGATAAGTTCTGGGGATGTTCGGATGCAATTCAAGTGTTGAAAATGCAAAACTGGAAAAACTGTCCCTGGAACGCCGCAGCGCTCATGTTCAGCGCGGCTGCGTTCATATGAACGCTGGGGCGCTACGTGTATAACGCGCCAGCGATGGATATCGCAGGGGCGCTGAGTACATGGCGCGCCAGCGCTGGAAGCACTGCTTTGCAGCGCCCCAGCGGTGGTAAACGAGCGCCTCAGCGCTGAGGCTTTTGAAGCCCTAGCGCTGCAGCGCTGAGGCTTTTGAAGCCCTAGCGCTGCAGCGCTGAAAGGATAGCGCAGCAGCGTTCATAAAAAAAAAAGAGTAATTTTTTAATTTTTTTTTTATGCATTTGGGGGTTTATGAGTTGTAATAATAAGAGTTATTAGTTTACATGATAAACCAAAAATATTATTTTTTTTTCATGTTGGTAATCACAAGGGAACCCCACTGATGGGGGTTAGTTGTGTTTGCACATGATTGAATAATTGATTGATAATAACCTTCTCATGAGATGAGTGCCTGTATTTAAAATCTCTCTTAATTAGATTAAAAATTATTGTGTTATGTGTTAATAATTTAATGATCCGTCTTGTCAATACGGTATTAAATAGGTCACTATGATCTTTCCCAATATTGCTTTAGCGTGAGGGATTTGGTCGGTGTGATTTAATCTAATACCGGTAAAACATGAGATGAGTCAAATATATGCGAACATGTTATCCAATATTGCTTTAGCGTGAGGATAATGTCAGTAACATATATTTGATGATTGGCAAGTTAATCTGAAATACACTTACCCAATATTGCTTTAGCGTGAGGATAAGGTGTATTTAGGATCAGTTGTAAGAGTTGCAAGAGTTGCAATTGACAAGAGTTGTTTACCTATTGGGTTTACAAAGGCCAATATTGCTTTAGCGTGAGGCTGGAGTAAAATGCCAATGGGGTCTACTTCTCACTGTATAGTTTAAAATATTCTTAAACTATCGTTATCTCGTTAGAGAGATTAAAGGGATTATGTAAAGCAGTGAGAGGGCGTTTTTAAATTAAAAATAGTATAATTGTTATACCCATGATTTAAATGTTTTAATTAGCGATTTGATTAATTAATAATCCGCTGATACATATCTATTTTATTTTGTCTTGTGAAGATTAATATGGCTTCAAACAACCCTCTGATGCGCATTCTAGATGCCAACCAACTCAAGGGTGCTGATAACTATTCAGAATGGATGACTAATCTCAGAATTGTTCTGAATTCTGAAAGGCTTGGGTATATTGTTGATCAGAAAATGCCCTCAGGAGTTTCTGTTAATGCTACCCCAGAAGAAAGGGTGACATATCAGAAATGGTTGGATGAAGATTTAAAAGTTAAATCTTACATCCTTGCCTCGATGTCTCATGACCTACAGAGAGAGCATCTCCATATGGAGAATGCTGGTAGCATCATGCTCCACCTGAAGGAGCTCTTTGGTGATAGACCTCAGATTGAGATATATCGTGTCGCCAAAGAACTTTTTCAGGCTAGACTTCCTGAGGGTAGTCCAGTGAGTCCTCATGTCCTTAAAATTATCAGATATATTGAGAGACTTGAGACTATGGAAATTTCTTTAAACAATAGTTTGGGGAATAGTTTGATTCTCCAGTCGCTTCCGGGGTCATTTTCGCAATTCATCATGAACTTTAATATGCAAGAATTGACCCCTACATATGCTGAACTTCATAACATGTTGAGAACAACATATGAGGATATTCATAAAGGAGGCTCTGCTCTCCTCATTCAGGGTGCTTCATCTTCTACCCCGAAGGCTTCTGGGAAGTCCAAAGGGAAGAAGAAACAGAAGATGAAGCAGACACCCCGAATTGGTCCTCAGAAGCGACCGATATCCAAACCACTAGAGAAGAGCAAGGCAAAAGGAAAATGTTTCTTTTGTAGCGAGGAAGGGCATTGGAAACGTAACTGCCCTAAGTATCTTGCAAGCTTGAAGAAGGCTCCCTCAGGTATTTGCTTTCCTATCATTGACATTTCTTTAGCATTTGATGCTAATGCAGGCTGGGTATTAGATACAGCATGTCCTTCTCACATCTGTAATATGTTACAGGGTCTGAGGGAAGTTAGATTGCTACAGCCAAGAGAGGTAAAGCTTCGAGCTGGAAACGGAGATTTCCTGCAGGTTGAAGCTGTAGGACATTTGGATTTACTTCTCCCATGTAATAAATATGTTGTATTAAATAATTGTTATTTTGTTCCCAATATCATTAGACAGATAATATCCCTTTCTGTACTCGACAGTGAAGGGTATCATATGAATATTCGGAACTGTTCCTTATTATTATATGATATGTATGATGTTTTATTAGCTGATTGTCGGTTAGTGAATGGGCATTATATATTAGATACAACAAGCAGTGTCATGAGTATGCAAGCTAGTACTAGTAGAAATTCGGAAACTTTAAATGAAACGAAAATATGGCATATGAGATTAGGTCATATAAGTGTGAGACGCCTAACCCGTCTGGTTAAGGATGGACAGATACCTGATCTGACCATACAGCCTTATCCAGTTTGTGAATCATGCATTCAGGGAAAGTTGACCAAATCTCCATTTGCAGGTGTTGGACACCGTGCCTCAGATTTATTGGAACTTGTACATACAGATGTATGCGGTCCAATGAATCATACTGCTATGGGTGGATTTCGATACTTTGTACTTTTTATCGATGATTTGTCACGATACGGGTATATGTTTCTTTTGAAACATAAGTCAGAAACCTTTGAAAAGTTCAAAGAATTCCGACTTGAAGTAGAGAAACAAACCGGAATGTACATCAAGTGCCTTCGATCAGATCGAGGCGGTGAATACATGAGCGGTGAATTTTCGGATTATTTAAAAGAGAATGGGATTCTAGCTCAATATAGTCCTCCAGGTACTCCGCAACACAATGGTGTATCGGAGAGGAGGAATCGGACTTTATTGGATATGGTCCGATCGATGATGAGCTTTACCGATCTTCCTGAATATCTGTGGGGTCATACTCTAGAAACTTCAACTCACATATTGAACAGAGTTCCATCTAAAGCTGTTTCTTCTACTCCATATCAGATATTGACTGGAAGGAAACCAAGCCTTAAATATTTTAAAATTTGGGGCTGTCCTGCTTATGTAAATGTTACACAACAGGATAAACTTGCACCCAGGGGGTATAAGTATCGGTTCATCGGGTATCCTAAGAATTCAATGGGATACCAATTTTATGATCCTGAACAACGAAATGTGTTCGTTGCTCGTAATGCCACTTTTCTTGAGAAACAGTTTCTTATGGATTGTGGGGATTGTAAAAAGATTGAACTTGATGAAGTCAATCAGAACACTGATGAACCACTGATGGATACTCAGGCTCAATCAAGTGAAATACCTTTAACACACCCTTCTCGTAGGTCACAAAGGATGTCTAGGCCACCTGCTAGGTATGGTCAGATACCTAAAGGTGCGCTTGGAGTTTTCTTAATTGAAGAAAATGATCCTTTGACCTATAGAGAGTCGATGTTGGACATTGACTCGGGAAAATGGCAAGATGCCATGAAATTCGAAATTGACTCTATGCATCAGAATCAAGTCTGGGACTTGGTTCAACTTCCTGAAGGAATAGTTCCTATCGGTTGTAAATGGATTTATAAACGGAAGCGTGGGCTTGATGGAAAGGTTGAAACCTTTAAAGCCAGACTGGTTGCCAAAGGTTATACTCAGCGATCTGGGATCGATTATGAGGAAACTTTTGCACCAGTAGCGATGCTTAAGTCAATTCGTATATTATTGGCATTTGCAGCATATTATGATTATGAGATATGGCAGATGGATGTGAAGACGGCGTTCCTGAATGGATATCTCGATGAAGAGATATACATGGAACAACCTGAAGGTTTTACATCTGGCTTAACCTCTGGTCTAATATGCAAACTGAAGAAGTCCATTTATGGACTTAAGCAGGCATCCCGAAGCTGGAATCTTCATTTTGATGAAGTAATCAGAGGGTCTGGTTTCATCAAAAATGAAGAGGAAGCTTGTGTGTATAGAAAGGTCAGTGGGAGCATGATAGTTTTCTTAGTTCTCTATGTAGACGACATACTTATCATTGGGAATGATATTGGTATGTTGCAATCAGTCAAGAGCTATCTGAGTAAGAACTTCTCCATGAAAGATATGGGAGAGGCTTCCTTTATACTAGGTATAAAACTCTATAGAGATAGAGCGAGGAAGCTGATAGGACTCTCCCAATCATTGTATATTGATAGTGTCTTAGAAAGGTACAATTTTGCTAATTGTAAGACAACTAGTATACCTTTTAGACATGACATTCATCTTTCAAGGAAAATGTCTCCTCAAACAGAAGATGAAAGAGTTAGAATGTCTAACATGCCATATGCATCAGCTGTTGGAAGCTTGATGTATGCTATGATGTGCACAAGACCTGATATCAGTATGACTGTAAGTGTTACTAGCCGATACCAGTCTGATCCAGGTGACAGCCATTGGATGGCAGTCAAACATGTCCTGAAATACCTTAAGGGTATGAAGGACAAGTTTCTTGTTTATGGAGATGGTGACTTGCAGGTGAGAGGATACGCAGATTCAGACTTTCAGTCTGACCTAGATGATAGAAAGTCTACATCTGGGTATGTGTTTATTCTCAACGGTGCTGCAGTGATTTGGAAAAGCACCAAACAGGGATCCACAGCTGATTCTACCACTGAGGCAGAATACATTGCCGCTTCAGAAGCTGCAAAGGAAGTAGTGTGGATACGTAAGTTTGTTGCAGAACTCGGAATAGTTCCAAGTTCGAAAGATCCTATCCCATTATTTTGCGACAATAATGGAGCCATTGCACAAGCAAAAGAGCCAAGAGCACATCAGAGATCTAAACATGTGGAGAGGAAATACCACATAATTAGAGAGATCTTGGCTAGGGGTGATATAATAATTTGTAGAGTAGATTCTATAAATAATGTAGCGGATCCACTTACTAAAGCCTTAACTCCAAAGGTATTTGAGAAACACGTGGAGGCTATGGGTATAAGATACCAGTATGCATGGCACTAGAGCAAGTGGGAGTTTGTTAGGGTATGTGCTTACGCACCATCCCAGTTTGTATGAATATTTAGTTTGTAATATTTATACAATGCATATTTTATTAAATCGCTGATAACTTTTATTAAATGGTAGTTAAGCTTGTAACATTATAAACATGATATGATCTAAATGAGTTCATATCTGGTTTAAAGAAGTTTAGACCATGGCTAAGAGTTAGCAAAGCTGATAGTTATAAATGCTAAGTGTTAGCAGGTTATAATAGTCAGCGGGATCTAAAAAGTTAGAACCTAATCTATAATGTAACAAAGACCTGAGAATCTACTAGTAATGACAAAGTTGCAATAAGTTGTAATACACACTAAGAAATGTCATTATGGAAGTATCTTCTCAAATAAAGAGTTCCTGATCTACGTTCACCAATGTGGGTCTATCGGTGATACACATAGATTAGTGTATGTCTATAGCTGTATTGTACAGATGGTTATTCTTAGTTAACCATGAGCTTGGTTGAAGTTCATATAGACATACAGGTATTCAGTTAGGACTGAATACTGAACAGACTCAAGAGGACCACAATAGATATCCTATGAAACCGTCAAAGGAAGGTCCTCTCGAGTTGAGTAGTATTTGTGGTCCTATGACCTGAGCGCCACGGTGAACTTGTGGGAGATCCATCATACTTTGGTTCCACGTATGTCAGAGACCTTTCATGGTCTGACCGCTGCGTGTCGCTGGGTATGGTCCGATGCTCATGGAGTTCGGTGTGCGTAGATATGGAATCCGCCAGCTCACATAGATGGGTTGTATATCTGAACTTTGAGATTGTATCTTGTAAAGTCTTATGGCCGTAAGCAATCTACCTGGGAAAGGAGTTTCCTACAGGTTCGAACATTATAGCAAAAGTGTTTGCGTATATTGTTCATAAAGATACGAATCTGGAGATAATATAGTAATGGATGAAATTATCGGGATTTGACGGTAATGATCTGTATCCCGTTCATCCTGGATATAATGACGGAAGGATTATACGAATATGGTGTAACCTCAACATGTATGGTCTAACGCGCTAATTTGTAATATCCGTAACGTGTGCGTGGGGCATCGTTCACGGACTTGTGGAATAGTTCCATTTGACGAATTGGGCGTGGACCTAGAGAGTCCCAATATGAAATGTACTCTTTGAGCACTTGGGCAGCGTACCGTATTGAATAGTTTAATACAGTAAAATCCAGCAATTTACTAAGGTTACGTTAACTAAAGTATATAGTCAAATGGTGGGACCCACTTTAGGTTAACTTAGTAACCGAGTAAGGACATAATTGTAATTTCACTTGATAATTATTTAATTGTTAAATAATTCTAATAAATATTTATTTATTTAATTGTTGAATAAATAATTTATGTTTAACTAAGGTTAAGAGTTAACTATTTAGTTAAATTAGATTAACAATACTTAATGGTTAAGTAAAAGTTAACATAACCATGATTAAGTTAGTTAATTATAGTTAAAATATTTAAATGTTCTTTAACTTAACTAAAGTTAAGTGTTAACTATAGTTAGAATATTTAAATGTTAATTTAACCTAACTAAAGTTAAGAGTTAACTAATATTAGGTTAGGTTAAATACAAATTGAAATTAAGTGAAATTAATTGTAATGAAATGAAATTAATTTCATTTGTATAAATAAGAAAAATGAAAATTAAATTCATAAGTCTTTTTTGTTAATTTGATTTTGCAAATTTTGGTCAGCCAATTCAAAGAGAAAAAAGAGAAATTGTTTTCTAAAATATGGATTCAAGAGTTGAATTCATTATTTTCTTTTAAGGCATAAAACCAATTTAGCAAAATAGGTTTTGATTAATTGTTAATCAAAAAGGAAAAATTAATATCATAAGTTTAAGTGGTTAAACTTCTGCTGGATCAAAGGCTGTCATTCTAGATAATCAAACCCACCATTGTTGATTACTAGAATTGATCAAAGACAACATTTTGGTGGACTTCAACAATCTCCATCCAAAGGCTTCAAAGGTTATTCCTCAATTTCGTTTCTGTTAATTCAATTAATATATTTTGATTGTGTTTACTGCAATGTTTTAAGTTTCCGCTGCTTCATTATATGTATGAGATATGTATATATTGTTGTTAAACACAAAACCCACATGCATACACCCATGAATGGACAACTCCCAACAATGGCCAGCCCAGTGGGTATAAGGACGAACCTCTAAAGGCCTATAAGGCCTCCATGGAGATGGGGGCGGGGGTTCGATTCCTTGGGGGTGCAGGTTACCTGCGGATTGTGTGCTGGGGCGCTAGTAGGTGCTGAGGTGTCAGCCACTAGTTGGGTACCAAAGCGTTGGTGGGCCCCACACACTCTAACAATTGTGACCTATTTTGACATTACTCTTGTTGTTATATTAGTTATTCAATTTGTGCCTACTCTTCGTTCCTTTCACTATACCAATATTATTTATATTTTACGTTATGTCAAAGGTACTCTTTTTTATGGTCTTTATTTTTAGCACAATCTTTTGTTGAGATACAAACCTATTTTTATACTGATTAGGTTAGTGATCCTATTTATCAACAATCTACTGTAGTTTTAGTCTTTTCTTAAGAGATTCTTTTTCTTAGCATAACAAGTAACAAATAGTTATAGCACAATCTATAACTGAAGCTGGATATTGTGCCTTTGTCAATATTACTCAAGAAATAATTTGGTTGCAATGGCTTTTTAGTGATATGGGACTACCTCACTCTAGTACTACACCTCTTTTCTATGACAATTAAAATATTATTTAAATTGCTCATAATTATATTTTTCACAAGCGTATCAAACATATTGAGACCTATTGTCATTTTATTGTCAGCATGTTTTTCTTGGCATTATTAAGTTTCATTTGATTTCTTCTAATGATTAGTTTTCAAACTCAAGCTTATTTTTACCATTTGAGTTAAAGGGGGATATTAATAGTATTACTATTTATAAATAGTACTTTCATATATACTAATATTGTCCTATAAGGGTTATAATTCTTATATAGGTGGTAATCTTTGTATAAAATATATTTCTTGTATAAAATAAATTTGTATATTTTTCTATTTAATAGTGGTATTAAGCTATATAAAAGATCATCTCTTATATATAATTTTTTTTATAGTAAAATATACAATTTTTTCAAATTCCATCACATAACTAAAAGGGAATTAGAATGGTAAAACCTAAATTAAGATTATGATGACAATTAAATTGTGCTTGAGCAGAGTTTTTTATTTCAACAGAGCAAGAAAAAAAAGATATTGGTATACGAATATTTAAATAAGAGTGAATATTGGAATTGTGCTTGAGCAGAGTTTTTAATTTCAACAGAGCAAGAAAAGAAAGATATTGGCATGCGAATATTTAAATAAGAGTGAATATTGGAATGTGAAAAAATAGGGACTCTTAATTTCAGGAGTTTAGAAGGAATACAACTAGTTTACTCTAACTTCAATTTAAAATTTAACGATTAATTTTGAGAAGTAACGTTAATTAAAAGAGTTATAACATTTAATTAAAAAATTAAAAACTAATTCTGAAAGTAACGTAATTAAATTAGTGCATTTAGGAGTAGATAATATTTAATACAATTATTTGATTAGAATTATGATTTGAATTGATTATTAAAATATATTATAAAAGATATAAGTAATTAATTTAGTGGACAACTTGAGCAATGTTAATTAACTAAATTACTTATATAAGGAGATTTGAATTTATTATTAAAATATTTTAAAATATACATCTATACATAAATTAGTGGAACCATCTTTCTAAAAAATGAGCCTTCTTTAAAAATAAAAAAAGATATTTAATATCATCCAAACAATAAGGTGGAATGTTCCTAATTTTTTTCAAGTGAGAGATTTTGTTTATGAGAAAAAATAAATATTATTCTTTTTACAGTATGAATGTTTGATTTAATTATAAATAAATGCTTAATTGTAAAAGAAAAATAAAACATGGATGGGCTATAATTGACAGTTATCACTCAACAACTCCTTTATAATGTGACTTACGTATTAAAAATATACATTTGAGAAAGTAATAATATTTTGTTATATTAAAAAAAAGAGTAATATTATTTTGTTATACAAATCTTATTTTAGAATATACAGGAGAATCTCAATAAATTAATACCGTTAGGGTAAAAAAATATATATTAATTAAGTGAATATTAATTGATTGATTAATCAATAAATTATTAATTTATGAAGATATATTTTTCTTATTTTTCTAAAATATTTTATCTAATGTCCTTTTAAGTGAATTAATTTGTGTCTACTTTTTTGAATTACATATAGAAAGTAGATTCGTAAATTTAATTATTTCATATGATAATTCTAGTATAAAGTCTATCTCGTATAAAGAAGCACTCCAAACTATAGTGAAATTGAATAATTTCTAATTGTAATAGAAGAATATCAAACCAAAATTTATTTTCAAATTACAAAAATTTAGAGATTAGATCCAAGTTGAAATTTTAAGCAGAAATAAGCAATACTGCACACATATTTTACACGGGCCTCCAAATATACGGTATGGTTTTAGTTACATATTAATTTATGTAATAAATGGGTTCTATATGAAACTATAAAATAATTTTCATAATGTATTATGTATTATCTTATACATTTATCTAATTATCAATTTGGTACACTAGCCCCAAGTCGGGATTGGTAAAAAAAAAATTATTTAATCAAAGTTATTAATTTATAAAGTATTAATTTGTTTAGATTCTACTGTAAGTAATATATATATATATATATATATATTGAGCTTTTGAGAAAATAAAGGCAAATAAGACCTTTAATTATGTTATGGTATCTCGCATTAGTCAAAATAAAAAAATTCTTATAAAAATAATATATTGGTCGATGATTTTGTAAACTATTTGAGTTAAATGAAATATATTAAAAAATCATGACCTCTTATTAATTTTTATCATTTGAGAAAAACAAAATATTAGGATTTTATATAAATAAAAAATTAAAGGGTTTTTACTATTTTAATCTGCCTCAAATTTTGTATTATTTTAATAAAAAAAGGAGATTAGATGAAAGAAAATATCATCATATTCTTGTTGAAAATGATGTTTATGAGTCATTTCAAAATTATATAAATATTAATTATTTAATATTTATATAATAAATATTTTAAATAAAATTATTAATATTAAATATATATAGTAAGATTTTTGTAACATTTCAAACATTAAATCATCTAAAGGAGTTTAGACTAGAATTAAGAATTAACAATACTGAGAGTTATAATTGTTAAGAGTTAACCGGTGATAAGAGTCAGCATAATTTAAATAGTTAGAACTTTGTCTGAAATGAGACAAAGACTCGAGAGTATACTAACAATGACATAGTTGCAAAGGGTTGCAAATAACATTAACAAATATCAATGTGCAAGTATATTTTTTAATTTTATGTTCCTGATCTATTTTTACTGATGCAGGTCTGTCATTGGAGATCTTATCATATATAGATCAATATATATCTATATCTGGATGTCACAGATGGTTAATTTTAGTAGACCATGAGTTTAGTAAAAGTTTGTATAAGTATACGGGTATTCAGTGAGGATTGGATACTGAACGGACTCAATTGGGACCTCCAATAGACATCCCATAAAGTCGTTAATGGAGGGTCCTTTTAAGTTTAGTAATATTTGTAGTCCCTTGACCTGAGCAGCACAGTGGGCTTATAAGTGATCCACCATACTTAGGTTCTACATATGTTAGAGACCTTTCATGGTCTGACCGTTAAGTGTCGTTAGGTGTGGTTCGATGTTCATGGAGTTTGGTGTGTAGATATAGGGTCCGTCAACTCATACGGGTGAGTTGTATATCTAAATGCTCCAAGATTGTGTTATAGAAAATCCTATAACCATAAATAACTAACCCCAAAAAGTGTTTTCTGTGTGAGAAATAATATCGCAAAAGTATTTTCATATAATGTTTATTAGAATATGAATCTAGAGATAAGTTCTAGAGTTGAGCATATAGAGACTTGATGATGATCTATATCTCTACTCTTTCAAGATATAAATGATAGAGGGATTATACGAATATGTATTAATCTCAACTTGTATAGTTCTACACGTTATTTTGTTATTTCTATAACGTGTGTGAGGGACATCATTTATAGACTTACAGAAGAGTTCTATAAGATAAAACGGGTGTGAACCTAGAGAGTTTCACTATATAGAGTGTTCTCTTCGTACACTGGAGTAGCGCACCGAATTGAATAGTTAAATATAAGAAGTTTAAAAAAAATCAAAATTATTTTAGGATCTCTCGAAGAGATGATAGAGTTAAGTGTTAAACTCAAGATCTCGACAAGTGAGATTTACCACTTTATTCTTTCTTAGTAGCCACATGTTATGCCATTAATTTGTAATGGCATGACATATGGCCTTATTGGTCTATTTATTTATTAAGAGTTAACAGTTCATTTTAACTAAACAAATGAAATTTGTTTGTGTTGATAAAAAATAAATTGTTTAATTCAATTCGTGGCATGAGTAAGCCAAAATTTTGACAATATATATTAAATAAATGTTGCCATATGAAAGTTTAAATTCTGCCAATATGTAAACTTCAAAAGGTGCCATTCATTTAATTAAAGCATGATTTGTCATACTTAAATATTAACATAAGGTGGCAATGTTTTGTTAATTTATCAAACATTTTGCCATCAATTGCTTTGTTATTTCATCACTAAGCATATAATGAGAAAGTCTTTATTCTTATGCCATGTCATACTTCAAAAGGAAGCCACCAATTATTTTTTTTATTAGAAGCATGGGCAGCATTTTTCACCTATAAAATGGCGATTTCATTTGCTTGTAAAATGGTAAGTAAAAGAAAAGCAATTGAAATAGAAAAGGCTGAGAGCTAAATATAGGAAGTAAATGTTGCTTAAAGTAGATAATTTTGGCGAGAATAGAAAGTTATCGTTCTAGCTTAAGGAATTCCACTATGTCCTTGATTAGAATTGCGCAAAGCACACTTCAAGGGTGAGCTCTTTTTTTTTTCTATCTCATTAGAGTAATAAAATTTATATTTAAATGTGTGTATTTTATTCCACTGCATATATATTGCATGTGAGATGTGTAAAATTAAAAAAAATTAAAATGCATACATTCTCCATATGCATAATACATTATCACTTCTTTAGATCTATTAAACTATTTCAAACACCTCTATTTTGTTTTTTGTAAACTCTCTTTAATGTTGCCGACTCACTCTATTTAGACAGAAGATCAAATTCAGAGCAAATTGAATATAAAAATACAAGTGTTGATTTTATGGTCATATAAACTTGATGTTATGATGATAACAAATATCATATTACTTATAAGACAATAATCTATTAGTTAATGACAATCTAAATGCACATATAAGGTAAATTTGAGTAAGTAAAGCTCTTATGAAAGCTCAAAGATATCCACGGAAGACTTCTTAATAAAATAAGATGACATTTTTAGAATTATACTGTTATTGCATCAGAAACATTTTGAGCATAATCTTTATATCAATATAAAGATATTTTTGTCAACTTTTCGAAGAATTTTGCAAAAGTCAATTTGAAATTTTCTAATAAGCTCAAAGTATTCAAGCACATGCAACATGAAAAGTGCCAAAGCAGCTATGTGTTTTCAAAAAAGGCCGTGGGGTTTCAAAGCAATTAAAACCAGTTTTAGTGCGATTTCACAACTGGTTGACAAAATGCGTCTCATCTAAAGTGATTGAGTTATTTTCTATTGTGGTTTTTAGCGTGCACTCTAAAAAATCTAAGTGCTTTGAATAAGTTTTTGTTCACAAGTAACCAAGAATTAGAACATCACACACATAAAGAGATAAACAATTACACTTAAAGCATAAGAATATATGTGCTTTGGCAACAAATGCTTATATCCATAGTAGTGTTGAGATTTGTGCTTACGTGCCATTCCTTTATGTATGAATATTTTTTAAATATTTATACTAGTATTATCATTTCATTAAATCGCTAATTATATTTTATATATGGTAAGATGTTTGTAACATTTCAGATATTGTATGATTTGAAAGAGTTTAGATATAGTCTAAATGAGTTTAGATCAGTGCTAAGAATTAGCAACACTGAGAGTTATAAATGCTAAGAGTTAGCACTGATAAAAGTTATCAGGTTATAAGAGTCAGCAATATCTAAAGAGTTAGAGCCTTGTCTAAAATGGAACAAATACCTGAGAATATATTAATAATGATATAGTTGCAAAGAGTTGCAAATAGTGCTAGAAAATGTCATTATGCAAATATATTCTCAAATAATATGTTTTTAATCTATCTTCATTGATGCGGGTCTGTCAGTGAAGACTTTATAATATATAAATTGGTGTATATCTATATCTGGATAGTCTTAACAAATTATGAATTTAGTAAAAGCTCGTATAGAGATAAAGGTATTCAGTAAAGACTGAATAGACTCACAAAGACCTCCAATAGACATCCTATAAAGTCATCAATGAAGGATTTTTCGAGTTGAGTAGTATTTGTGATCCTTTGACCTGAGTGTCACGATGGGCTTGTGAGTGATCCACTATACTTTGATTTTACACATGTCAGAAACCTTTCATGATTTGACTGCTAGGTGTTGCTGGGTATGGTCCAATGCTTATGGAGTCTAGTATGTATAGATATGGGATTCGTCAGCTCATTTGGGTGAGTAATATATCCTAATGTTCTAAGATAGTATTTCAAAAAGTCTTATGGCCATAAGCAGTAATTTCTGAGAAAAGAGTTTAACCCTATAGATAAATAATATCACAAAAGTATTTGCGAAAATTATTTATTGAAATACAATTCTAAAGATAAGTTTACGGTTGGACATATAAAGATTTGATGGTGTTGATCTATATCTCTACTCTAATCGGATATAAATGATTGAGGGATTATACAGATATGTTACAACCTCAGCTTGTATGGTCTAATACACCGCTTTGTAATATCCGTAACGTGTGTATGGAGAATCGTTCACAAAAGTATGGATGAGTTCTATATAACAATTTAGGCGTGGACCGAGAGAGTCTTATAATATAAAGTGTACTCGTTGTGCACTGGGCATCATTATGGATTGAATAGTTTCATCTTAAAAATTTTTGCAAACTGAAAATATGTTTTAAGGGTTCTTCGAGTTGCACACTTGTTTAGACTTAAATATTAAGTACACCACTTAATTAGTTGACAAGAGTTGTTAACTAATTAGATGTTAACAAGTGGCACAATTTTGTTCCATGAATTACTTAACAATGAATTCACTAATTAACCATATTAGTAAAATCAAATAAGGTAAATATTAATTATTCAAATAGTTTTTGAATAATTAAATAAAATATATTTTTTATTTATTTGTTATTTTATTCTTAAATGGAAGACATACCTAATTTAAAAAATATAAATTAAATTAAGTGGAGCACCATTTTATAGAATTAATGGTCAATTTTATTAGACTAGGGGTGCCAAAATTTATTTTTGATAGTTGGTCACTTAACCTTAATTAGGTGGAGCACTTGTGAAGTGCTTAGAGCACTAAAAATTGTGGGAATTCATTTTAATTAAGAAGGGTGAAGCAAAAATCATGCAAGGTAGAGGGATTGGAAGAGAGTTTAGTTTTTGGAGAGTTTTTCTTTTAATAAAAGATTGTGAGAAAAACTAGAGAAAAAAAATTTTTCTTTTATTTTTTTTTTAAGAAACAAAAATCTTGTTACTATTCTAGCTTCACAATCCCACCGGATTATTATGAACTAGAATTGAATAATAGTGCACTTCAAGGTAAGCTTAAGCTTGAAGTTAGGAAGAATTTGAAATTGAAATCTTCACCGAAGGTCTTTAAAGGTATGTTTCTATAACCTTAAGTTGTTAATGATTTAAGTTACTTATGTATATGTTGATTACATGCTTAATTCTGCTACAAAATTTGTGTATATAATACTTGTATTTAGTTTTTTTTTAAACATGTACATAATCATATGCATACACCCTAAAATACGTTAACAGGTAGATCATGGGATTCTAGCTTCTTTATTACTAAGTTTACAAAGAACTCTCAGATCATAAAGATCTCTCATAAAAGATTACAAGGAATACCTAATATCTAGATTTATACAATACTCTCTTGTATACTAAGCACTTAAGCATTACTTAATCTCTTTATTCACTCTTTTTGTTGATGCTTGATAATCTAATAAGTTTACAAAGGTTTATATAGGCTCTAAAACATTCCTAGAAACTCTATTTCTAGTTGGAATAAGAGTCCACATGTTATAGGAGTCCAAAACTCACTTAGGAAAGTAATACAGCTCAAAATGAGAAAATTCTCAAAAGTTGGTGCTGCGGTGCCATGGGTTACACCAGGGTGCTGTTGCGAGCATGATCTGGCATTATAGCACTATCAAGTTAGTGCCGCAACATCTAGTTTCTACCACGGTTGGCGCCGTGGAACCAAGGCCTGGAAAATGCTCTTCTTATGCTTTTGTGCCTTTATTTGCTTTCGACTTTTTATTTTTGTCCTTTTCTCATATGTCCAATGCATCCTCGACCTTATTTGTCTCCAACTCAAAATCATATTTGAACTTGAATTTGAATCACTAATTTTCAAAAAGCCCTCATTAGTTCAAAATCTCTTAAGAAGTTTTTTAGGATCTATCCACGCCAATGCTTAATTACTTAATATTAACTCTAGTTAAGCTTTTACGTCGACTTAATTCCATTAAGGCTTTCAACTTTAGTCTCCAAAGATTCAAATGCACCTATCATAGGGTAGCTTTGTATTATGATCTTCAGTGTCACTCTTGACTCTATCACAATATCTTAGTAGCTAAAACTTATTCCTGCTAGTAGTGCCCTTACCATATATTCTCTTTCAACCTCTATCACTCTAATAAGTTAATCTCCAATGCCATCTTTTGGTTTCAATCCCCTCAACAACCTATGTTGAGCCACTCACATCATTTTTATCAAGCACATATAACCCATTGTATTTTTCACCATTCATAATCATTATAAACCCTTTAAATACCTTTAGTATTCTTTTTTCTACCTAGAATGAACATCCCACTTGATCTAGCACTCTTATGGATATTAAATTCCTTTTAATACTAGGAATATGTCTTACACTAAGTAACTCCCTAACTTTCTCATCATGCAACCTCATCGTTATACTACCAATCTCTATGACTTGACAAGTCATATTATTATCCATTAGTACTTTACCACCCCTAATAAATCTATAATTGATAAACAATGATCTATTAGAACTCATATGAAAGCTATAACCAGAATCAAGTATCTACTGACCAGTATACTTCCTATCATAAGCTATCAAGGATTTTGCAACTTTATAATCATCCGTACAAACTATTGCAATATTTCCATCCATTTTTGCCTTTTTTTAGACAATCTCTAATCAAGTGTTTTTCATTCTTGCAATGATAACACTTCTTAGATTTTCCCTTGACTGACTGTTCTTCCCATTTTTGTACTCAACATTTTCTCTTGCAATCAAACTTACTATACTATGGACTCGGATATTTTTTTTTAAAATTTTTTTTAAGTTTAATGAGCCTTTTTAATATCAGTTATCATTAGTGTCTCTTCCATATATGAGTGTATCTACGAAATACTCATAGCTCAGAGGTAGAGAACACAATAATATGAATGTCTTATCTTCATCTTCTATCTTGATGTCTATCATCTCAAGGTCTATGATAATCTTGTTGAAAGTATCAATGTGGTATTTAATTAAAGTTTCTTCAGCTATAAATAATTGATACAACTTCCTATTGGCATACAGACAATTTGCCAAAGACTTTATTATGTATAATTTATCAAGCTTCTTTCAAAGACCAATTGTAATCTTCTCTCTAATCACTTCCCTTAAAACTTCATCACTGAAAGACAAAACTATGATACTGTAGGCTCTCTTCTGAATAGTTTCTCGATCTGATTTAAATTCAGATATTACAGGTTTTTTCTCTTCGCTGGTTGTTTCTTGAGTCTTTTCAAGGGTTGAATCTAACTATTTATTCACTAGTAGAGATATAACCTTCATATTTCATAAATTGAAATCATTTTTTTTATTAAACTTCTCAAATTCATACTTATGAGTTGCTATCATTGAACAACCTATACTTTGATACTACTTGTTAGGATTTTTAGCGTGCACTATAAAAAACCTAAGTGCTTTGTAGAAGTTTTTGTTCACAAGTAACCAAGTATTAGAAGATCATTCACACAAAAAGATAAATAAGGCACAAGAATATACATGGTTTAAAAAAAAAATACATATGTTTACAATGGATCACGAGATCATAACTTCTTTATTACTTAGTTCACAAATAACTCTCAGATCACAAATAACTCTTAGATTAAAAAGATTTCTCACAAGATATTATAAATAATACCTAATAGCTAGAGCTCTTAAAGATTTATACAATACTCTCTTACATACTAAGCACTCAAGCTTACTTAAGCTCTCTGTTCACTCTATTGTTAATGCTTGACAATCTAATAGATTTATAAGAGTTTATATAGGCTCTAAAATATCTATAAAAATCACATTTCTAGTTGGAATAATTATTTATGCATTGTAAGAGTCTAAAATTAACTTAAAAATATAATACATCTCAAAACCAAAAAATTCTTAAAAGTTGGCGTTATGGCACCTCTGTGAGCACGACCTAACACTATGGTGCCACTAAGCCAGTGCTGTGACGTCAAGTTTTTTCCACAACTGGCGTCGAGGTGTTAAGACTTGGAAAAGGTTCTTCTTGTGCTTTTGGCCCCTCCTTGTTTTCAGCTTTATATTTTTAGCCCTTTCTCATTTATTCAATACGTCCTTAACCTTGTGTTAACTCTTCATCGGTCTCTAACTCAAAATCATATTTAAATTTGATTTTGAATTACCAATTTTCAACATTTACAAAGTTATTATACAGTTTAGGCGCCAATGATCATATTTTTTAAGTTTGGAAAAACGGTTATATGGTTTTGAATTACTTTTGAATTTTTTCAAATGGCTTTAAACGACTAGTTTTTTCATTTCTCTATAAATACCTCATTCAAGGTAGCTTAAAATATATCAAGGCATCATATTTCAATATTCTTGAGTTTCATTTTGCTTACACTTTTCATATTAATTAATTTGGGAGTTTAAAATTATTTGTATTTATATTAATTCTTATATTAGATTTATTTAAGTATTTGTGAAAAACACTTTGAGAGTAAAGTGATTATAAGAGTTTAATTAATACCTTAAAAGCTAATTTATTAAAAAATTCTTCTTAAGTGAATTGATTTTTGGCTTTTGTTTAAGACAAGATTAGTGAAACCTTTAAAATAAGTTGCTTGAGGTATGTATGTAGACCGTATAGAATACTGAATCACATAAATATTCAATTATCGTTTTTCTCATATCTCTAACCTTTATTCATTATAATTATACTATTAAATTAATTTATATTTTGTGTATTACATAATTTTGTCATATTAATGTATTAATTTTTAAATACGTAATTCACCTCTACTTGGTTGCCGCACTTAAATAATGTAAATTAAAGTCAACATGTTCAAAGCATACTTAATGAACTTGTCAAATACTTTTTTTTTAATATAAAAAATAGGAGAAATCAAATTTAAGATCTATAAAATATAATGTAAGTTTATTAACCATCAAGTCAATATAAGCAAGTGCCAAACACTCTAATATTAGCGATAATCATATGAGAAATTTTTTCTATATTATCTTAAGTGAATTGAGTAGTTGTTGTCAACGGTGAATATATGAAGTTAATAATATTTATTAATTTATAAAAGGGTAGAATTTCATAAATATGAGAAGAAAAATTTAATTATAAAATGTGCATAATGAATATATTGAGTTAATCAGAATGATATGTCCAGCTCTATACATCAAGCACTTAACTATTTATATTTTGTAGAGCATTTTAGTATAATATTTATAAAAAAAAAACAGAAAGTGCTTCATAAATCTATCTGTTGAGTGCCATAGAGCACATTATGCTTATTTTTTACTGTTAAACCTTCCATGAACAAAATTAATTATACTCGATGATACTCGACAGAGTTGTTGAACACCATTACTATAGTTTGTTCCATCTTTTTCACCTTGTTCCACTAATAGATTTAAGATAATTTTTGAACATATTTAAAGATTTGAAATATAATTGTGATGGGGATTTTTTTTTCTTTTGTTTTAGAGATAGTTTATTATCTTTGTGCATAGTATAACATATTGAGATGGCTTTTGAAAATTTTTGTCGAACCCATTTTTTGTTTAATTATTGATTTTTTATTTATGAATTTAATTTTTAAATTAATGTAACTAAATTTCTTTTGTAGGCGTGTACATCATAGCCTCTCATTGCAGGTGTAAAGTATCCAAAACGTTCAAGATTAAGGTGATGAATCATTTTCATGACTGAATAACGACGTACTACAAATTATAGGCACTTGATAAAATAAGAGAGAAGTTAAGAAAAAATCATGTAGAAATGTTTAAAGAAACTTACATGGTTAAATTATTGGATAGGCAACCCTTAACTTTTATCTCATAATTGGTACACAACATTCTTTTTCGAGAGGTGCATACTGAAGAGTTTTCTTGTCAAATGTAATATTTTGTATCTAAAAGGAGAATTCAATTCTCTTATATAGAATTTGGTGCAGGTCTAATTTGAATTTTAAATAGTATATGAATAAAAATATGTTAAAAAAAAAATTGCCCCTTCACTTAAGGGATAAATATTTCAACCACAAAGCGGACAAAAAATGCATTGGGTGGATAAGCGTCGATTTAGATTTTAAGCAGATTGATGACAAGGATGTTGTTCAATTAGCAATATACTATTTCAAAAAAAACGAGTGTTGTTAACGAAGGCTTTGCGGTAGGTTAGTGGACCAATTTATTCATGAGTTAGTTGACCATTTAGATGATTTCAATAATTACTTTAAGGATACAATGGTGTATGAATTTTTCTTGCATCTTTTATAAAAAGAATTATACAATCAACCAAATAGATTTTATCAGAAGAAGTTGGAATATCATACTCAAAAGGAGGAGAAGTATAATTTAAATGAATTCACTTACGCATTTCAAATACAAAATATCATAATGCATTTTTAATTAATATCAAGTTTGTTACAAGTATATTAACTTTTATTTTATTTTATTTTGATAGATTTGGATCTTCCAATTAATATCAAGTTTATTCTATCCCCTTGATGTTAAGAAAGTCTCCACCTGAGCAACAATATTTCTTCTATTATAAAACCATTATTGTAACAAACTTCTTAGAGACTCAACATATCTTGTGATGGGAAGGTTGCATGCTTACATGATAGTATTAGTGCACTATGTAATATTTATTACCATTATATTATATCTTTCACTAGTAAATTAGAATCTTTCCCTAAAAAATTAGGACCGTGCTTATCTATGGCGAAGTCTCATGGTTTAGTCTTCACAATTTTTCAAGCAGATCATTGAAGTCACCTAAATAATTGTCTTTTCTATAACCCAATATGTAACTATAAAGTCTTTTCTTCTTTTTCAAAGACATCTTGTATCTTGAGTTTAGATTACCTGTAATGTATTATACATATATCCCATGTGTTCAATCTAAAAACACTATATGGAGAGTCATCTCAATACTTATATGTTAATCTAATATGACAACTAAATCATTAATCTCCTAAATAGCTCCACAAAATTTATGAATAAAACCACTCCATGATGCATCATTATCGGATTCAGATAAGCCTAAATGCTAGTAAAAATATTTGATTCTTTTCATCTTGACAAGCAGTAACAAACAATGTAACAGTATATGAAACTATTAAAAATGTGACATTAAAAGCTATCTCCAACCTTATGAATGACTGAAAATCATGAATGCATGCTCCAAGTGCCATAAAAAAAAACAAAAAAAAATGATTATTTGTATCAATTCATATATAAGTCATCATGACAAGATTCTTAATCTCTAACTTGTAGCAATATGAAAGAAGTAGTTGAAAAAAATCTTTGCGATTTCCCACAAAAAACCTAAATACAATTTCTTTAGCTCGCCATGCTTATGTATATGACATCAATACACTAAATTCATGCTAGATGTTACCTATCTCTATTGTCTTACCCACTCTGAAGGATGTCTAACCCTAAGTTTATAGACCATAAATATAAATAGCTATTTTCTCAATTGTACCTCTGATCTGCTTGCTTGAGCTGGCTATGCTCCAATTGTTCTAAAGAATAAATATTTGTTATGTCAAATCTTTTGACTATAAAGTGTTTTCTTTGTCTGTTATCAATGCACGAATAAGCCTTATGTATTTCTCATCAGTGCATATTGCCTCAAAATGATTCTTTATTGACCTCGACGCCTTAATATCGAGTTTTCTTTGAGGTGTAAGGAATCTTAATTAAAGGTGTAAGTCATTTTTTAAATTATATAATCTCCCCAAATTGTTTTTCACTAGAACTAGTTTATGATAATGCAAATGAAGATATAGAGTTTGATGGTGGAGTTAAAGACTAAAACTCAAATAAATTGTAGTCATGACAGGCCAAATACATGATACTTGGATGAGAGTATCTCTGACCTTTTCTTTTATGTAAATTATAATTATTGTTGACATTATTTTCCCCATCTATTATATCATTTGCCATCGATGTCCCCTTCATCATTCTCTCTTTCATTTATGTAAAAATCATCAAAATTTGGTTCCTTGTTATAGTAGTTACAAATTGCGTCATCATTGACAAAATAGTTTCTTGTGCCACTATTGAACGATGTGTAAGAACTATGTGATCTACTGTAATGCATACAAAAGTAAAACATTGTCCTTGGTTATTAAGATCTCCATTCAAACCCAACAAAAACTTTTCATTTATATCCTTTCTTATGTGTATTGGTTTTATGCGTGTCATTATCAATCGCAAAGATATTTTTATTTCCAAAGTATATGTAGTCAAGCTAACACTGAGAACCTCGTGGACTACATCATAAAGTTGTTTATAAATAATATTTGATTTAATCATAATACCCAAGGTCTTTCCCTCTGTAATCCTCAAGCTTTCGGATGAACTCTCTCATTTTTTGCCAAAAAATATTTACCTAAAATAAAATAGATATATGTTAGTTGGATAATTATAAAAAATTTAAAATTTATTTCATGATATTAAGATTTTTTAGAATAAAACATTTTAATTTTTTATAAGTATGGTTAGTGCTTCACAAAAAACTTGTCAAGCATTGTCAAGCACAATAACATGTGCTTAACAAAAAGCTTTGCTTGACAAACACGTAAAGCTTTGCTAAAAAAAAAGCAAAGCTTTGTGTCTTGCTCGATGGAGCTTTTTGAATTTTTTCGAGCTCCATCAAGCAAAGTAAAAGACTTTGCTTTTGTTGCGCAAAGCAATTGATGCTTAGCAAAATTAAGATTGAGTTGAGCTATATTTATGTGCTTGATAGTGCTCGACAATTTTATCTAGCACCATGCCTTGAACTTGTTAAAAAAATTATATTTTTTTGTCTCATTCAACTACAAAACTCACAAAATTGAAACTTAATTAACTCTCATAGAATTACACTTAAATGATATTTTGTATCTATATATTATTCAAATAATATTATAAAAGGAGCCATGAGCAAATAATAAGTTATGAATTTTAAAGTTAAAAGCATAAATCATGATAAGCTTATATTATTTTATCTTAGCTGGAATTTTAGATTATAGATCTTTGTAGACAACTAATTTTTGTAGTGTTTGCTTTGTTTTATATGTTAGAGTGCTTAATGAGTGCATGCATGTGATTGTATAATTATTCAATCATAAAATACAAACAATACACACATTATACAACAAAATTGAAATCTAATTTCCTATTCAACAATTACATACTGAATGTAAGTCTGTTATATTAACAAACTCAAAAACTTATCCTTGAAGACTTTTAAAAAATATTTAATTTCTGAAGTCTCACATGGAAGGGGACTCACAAATAATTTTAGTTCTCAACATTAGTGAGATTGTAAGAGTTAGAATAGTAGCATGAAATCTCCAATAATGACTTCTCTTTCTCTGTTTGGCTGAAAATAGCTTAGAAAGAAAAACTACAAAACTTTCTCATTTTCATCTTATTTGACCAAAATGGCATTAGGAACCTTTTTTTATAACATTTGCAAAGTTTTTGTTTTATCTTGGTACTTGTCCACCATGCATCAAAACAAGTGTCTTATTTTCTTTTGCTATTTGTCAATCATGCATGTTGCCATGCAAGCCACTTGTCAAGCATTCCCAAATAAACAACAACAATTTATTTAGTTAAAAGCTTAACTCTCAAGCCTTTGACAAGTGTGCTTCTCAAGATATTTTGAAACAAATTATGCTTTTTGAAATTTTTTTGGATTGAACTGTTTGACCCAATTCGCTACCTTAGTGCTCAATGAATACACTTCATATTGTGATACTCTTTAGGTTTATACTCGTATATCTTATGAAACACTTTTATAAGTCCGTAAACAATGCCCTACATATTACAGATATTATAAAACAACGCATTAAATAATTAAAGTTGAGGTTAACCATATACGTATAGTCTATTCGTCACTTATATCTCGTAAGAACAGAGATATAAATCATTACCGTCAAATCTCTATATGCTCGACCATGAACATATCTCTATATAAATAATATCAGCAAACACCTTTACAATATTATTTAACCTTACAAAAAACTCTTTTTCAGGGTGTACGCTTATGGCCATAAGACTTATTGAAATAAAATCTCAAAGCATTAGGATATACAACTCACTTATGTGAGCTAACGGATCTCATATCTACACACTCTAAACTCTATGAGCATCGGACCATATACCCAACAATACTCAAATGTCAGACCATGAAAAGTCTCTAATATGTGTGAAATCAAAGTATGGCGGATCACTCACAAACACACCATAACGCTCAGGTAAAAAAATCACGAGTACTACTCAACTCGAAAGACTATCCATTAACGACTCTATAAGATGTCTATTAGAAGTCCTCGTGAGTCTGTTCAATATCTAGTCTTCACTTAATACTTATATGTCTATATAAGTTTTCACTAAACCCTTGGTCTGCTAAGATTACTCGTTTGGATAATAAAAATATATACATACACTAATTCAAAAGGTATACCAATCGACCCGTATTGACAACTATAGATCAGGAATGATATTTTCGAGAACATACTGTATAATAATATTTCTTAGCACCATTTGTAACTTTTTGCAATTATGTCGTTATTAATATATTTTCAAGTCTTTGTCCTATTTCAAATAAAGTTCTAACTATTAAAATGTTAACTCTTAGTACTTACTTAAACATCTTTATATTAGATCTAAACTCCTTTGAATCTATAATGTCTGAAAAGTAACAAATTTAGTATCATATAATTAATATTAATAATTTTATTAAAACATTAATTATATAAATATTAAATAAATACATATTCATACAAAACTTGGAATAGTATGTAAGCACCACACCATCTCAAACATTATATGTACAAAAATTTGTTTGGTTTGTTCATTTTATTTTAAAGTTAGTTTATTGGATATAGTCATAAAGTTTGTTTGTTTGTTATTAATGAGGTTGTTGGAGGTTATTTGGGTATTTTTGTCTTTATAGTTAAGGATGGCAACAAAGAAAAATTTGAAAAAAAATTAAAAATTAAAAAAAAAATCAAATCTTAAAAAAATTCTAAAAATTTGGATTTTTTTTTTATCTAGTTTTATTTCTTTTATTTTTTTTGTAGATCTAAGCCGGGTTTTTTTAACCTAGAAAAACCCAACTTCGAACCTAAATTTTTTTTCCCTTTAAATCACTTCTTTCCCTGTTTGTGTTTTTTTTGTTATGTTTTACTTCTCTCTCGTGCTAATATGCAAAAAACAATATCAAGTATGTTTCTCAGTTGTTTAAGAAGCTTTCTTCTTCATCAGTTGTGAAGTGATGAGAGATCAACACAAGGCAAAATAATTAGAGGAGTCTTCAAGGGCATTCATGTACTTGAGCTATTGGGTCCTAACTCCTAACTAATGGACCCCAATCCGAAAGTCTACGAATCAACCATTCACTGGGGGCTCAAGATTTGTGTGAGGAGAAAGAGTCATGAGTTCGAGTTTGTCATTTATAGGGATATTAGTTAAAAGATTGATTTGCTGGTAGAGATCATTCTAATATGCAGATTGTACATTGTAAGAGAAATCTCTCTATCATAATACTTAACCCAAATACATAATTTTGAGAATTTGAGTTTCTTTTTTTTTTTTAAGAAAAAAAGTTTTTGCTTCTTTGATCTTGCTAATGCTTGCTTTATATTTTATTAATTGTTTTTCATATTTTCTTGAGCTGAACTATTTGAGGAAATAACTACGACATAATCAAGCGCAAGTGAAATGGAAATTCAAAGATAAAAATAGTTTTTGTTTTCCCTAATTTTCTTTGCTGCTGGTACTAAGAAACTAATGCATCCTATTTGAGAAAACAATTCTTTGCATTTTGTTGACATAATATTTCATGAACACAAAACACAATGTGCAAAGCATATAGAAAGAACATATTTTTTTAATAAAAAAATTAGGTTAAAATCCGAGTTATGGGAAAATTCAAATTCGGCTCGAATTAAATTGAAACCCAACCTGCATTTGAAAAAAATCTGGGTATCACTCGAGTTCCAAAACCTTTAAAAAATTTCAAATTCAAATTTTACCATATCTATTTATAGCTTCCTTTTGTTATTAAAATGATGAAAAATAAAGAGGTTTAACTAAAATAATTAAACCTCCCTAAGTTTTTAGCTATTTAAGATTAAAATCCAATATTTTCCTATGAAATATTTAATGTAAAAAATATAATTAAATTTTATTTAATTTATGTTCATAATTTTTATTTTTTATTTTTATGAAAGTTGATGAGGGTCTTTTTAAATGGTATGGACTTTTTTGCCATATAATTATATTCTACGTAATTCTCATTATGCATTTTGCCATTTTTTTGTGTGGATTTGGTAGTTTTCTAAATATATAGAAATGTTCATCAGATTAGATCCTACGGATTTGATTAATAATATATCAAATTTATTATTGAAAATTTTTAATCCAATTAAATTAATCAAAATATAAAATTTTATCCGATTCAATCCACTAAAAAAAATTAAAAATTCAATTTAATCCAGTTCAATCCAAAATTATAATAATAAATCGATTTTATTCAAAGGGGTCAATGATCTTGTTACTCAAGTATGAAATGAATTAAGCCTATAATACTATAGTTTAACTTATTTAATTTATATTCTGAATTGTATGATAGGTAGCTGGACTGGAGTTTTATGCAAATAGTAATAATAATAATAATAATAATAATAATAATAATAAATGTTACTAAGATGGTTCCAACAATCAAAAGTAACTTAAGCTGAGCAATGTTAAATAGTTGTCTTTTACAATATAATGTTTTTCCTTTTTTTTTTTTTTTTTTTTAAATTTTAGCTATCAGTTGTCTTTACAAAATAATAGATTAGTATTTTTTTATTTTGACTTTTGTGGCAGTGGAACAAATAAAATAATAATATTTTTTAGAATTATTTTATTTATATATTATGATATTATTTTTTTTTCGAATTGAATTAAATTTTAAAATATTTTTGAACAAATTAAATATTCTGAAGACCTTAACTTTACCTTAAAACTAAACTAATTTCTTATTATTTTTGAAAATTTGGATTTTTTTTTATGTCATGTTACTAAAACTGTTTGTTTACATGTACATTTATAATATTTTTTATTTTAATTACACAATCACCCTTATTTTTAAGTAAGAAGATAAAAATATTTTTATTTTTTATTCACAAAAATAATAATTATGAGGATTTTTTATAATTAAATAAAAATAATAATATAATTAAAATTAAAATTACTATCAAAATATAATTGATGTAGGGGCGACAGTGTTAATATATATTTTTTTTTACAGTATAAATTTCAAATTGAAGACAGAGAAATAGATTTTACTGAATTATTCAGGGGCATGAAATATATAATTAGAACTTAGTCATCAGTCTTCAGCGTCTGCCACGTGTATCTCTTGCATTCCACATATGGCATAACAATTAACGGTCGCGTGAGACGAACTAACCAGGGTCCAGCAACCACTTCTCCTTTTGCTTCCTTAGCCATGGCGATTTCTGTCTCCACAGCTCTCTCCTCCCCCAACACTCTCCGACTCAACAGACTAACCATTCAAACCTCGACACGTTTCCTCCCCGTCCAATCACTACGTCCTCAGCCACTTCACTCTAACAAAACTATCAAATTCTCGCCACGGCCCGGCCACGTCATCGCCTCTGCAATCTCAGAATCTTCTGGAAAGTATTACTTACCTTGTATATTTAACAAGTGGACAAAGTGAAAAAGAAATTGATTTTTTTTTCTGTGAACAGGAATTGAATCTTCTGCTTCTGTGAGCGAAGATACTACAAATTTATTGGACACGGTGAAAGTGTTCGATTTAAATGGAAACGCGATTTCTATTTCCGATTTATGGAAAGACCGAAAAGCTGTTATTGCATTTGCTCGCCATTTTGGGTGATCGCATTATTGCAATTCTGTTAGTCTAGTATTATAGGAGTTTTTAGTAAGAACCGTTCTGTATAAATTTTCCTTTTACGGTTTTTTTTTTGTTTTGTTGTTTACAGATGTGTGTTTTGCCGCAAGCGAGCTGATTATCTTGCCTCGAAGAAGGTAATGATGTGCTAAATGTTCAAAACTTTGATTAAAATGCTTTGGTGAATCTCTGTTCTATCCCAGTTTAGTTTGATTATTTGTTATTTCTTTGAAGATTTGTGTAAAAGGTTTTAACACATACCTCCTCTGAGGGTTTGGCAATTTAAAACTTAGATGCAAAGGAATTGTTGGGAATGTGCGAATGAACCGATTGCAGCTGCTCTTACTGTCATGGGCAAGTTCGTAAAAGTAATTCATTTGAACCAGCAATTTTCTATGTGATAAGAGATCCCGAGATGGAGTGTTTTTTTAGAAAGAAATTCATTAACATTAATTTTATAATTATTTAATACAAAATTAACAATAAGCTCGGAATGACTGTTGATAGATAACATTAAGAATGATTGATTTATTGCGTAATTGTAGGGAGTGTGGACCTGCTTTGGTTTGCGTATAGTCAACTGTGTATGGCCACCTAAGTCAGTTGCAGGAATTTCACAGTTTGATGTATTTTCCATATTGCGTGTTCTTACTTTCTTGTCGAGGTGGGAGTGCTACTGAATCTTGAGCTTGGAACCTTTGGAAAATTGGTCTAGGACGGAGACATTTCAGCGTTCTCATTCTTAATTTGGTTATTTGCTTGCAAATGATAAATCTGAGATATTTTATTTTTCATTACCTTTGTTTGATTACTGAATATGACATATGACAGGATGTAATGGATGCATCTGGTGTGGCACTTGTTGTAATTGGACCTGGTAGCATTGACCAGGTATGTACTAAAAGCACATATGGATTTGGTATGAGAGAGGGGATTTTCTTCTGTTAGTAATGCCTATTTTTGCCTCTGACATCAGCGGAATAAGACTATGTAAAATTTATTTGCATTCTATGCAAAAGAACCTAATGGCCATCTTTGTTATAAGCTCGTACCAAAAGATCCTGTTCCGGCTTGGAAGAAGAACTTGAGTGAACCTGAATGTTTGAATTAAAAAAAAAAACTGTGCTTCCATGAATCATTTTGAGCCATTCTTTCAATGGATTTCATCATATAAATTGGCCTGATCCTGTAATGACCATCGGCAGTAATTTGATGTAGGCGAGGGCTTTCTCTGAGCAAACAAAATTTAAAGGAGGTATGTTTCTTTAATAAGAGTTTTGTCAGAAATAACATTTTATTAATGGTTTTTTATATTTGTATAAGATATCGGCGCTGGTTCATACTTTAAGATGAACATCAAAATCAAAAGTAAAGGTCCATGGTTAAAATAAGATAAAAGAGCTTATGACTCTTGCAGCCAAATTGATTTCTTCTTAACTTATGTCAGCCCAATAACGAACTTTTTTGTTGTTTCAGAAGTTTATGCAGATCCGAACCACTCATCATACGAGGCATTTAGATTTGTTTCTGGTGTTTTAACCACATTTACTCCCAAAGTATGTAAGAACCATTATGTGTGAATAAATGCAGTGTGTTCGTGCTGTTAGTAGCTTTTTTGGTCTAGATGGTTGTGGAAGTCTGAGACATTGTCATTCAGCATATATTTTCTCATTTGGTTGCTTTCATAATATAGGCAGGTCTTAAGATAATACAACTCTACATGGAGGGATATCGACAAGACTGGAAGCTTTCATTTGAAAAGGATACAGTGTCTAGAGGTGGCTGGTATGTGACCCATCTTCTCAAAGTACACTAGATGCATCACTATGGACATTCAGAATTTCTCACTTTGTTCAATGGAAGCCACTCAATCGAAATTTGATGGAACTTTTTATTATAGTGGAAATAAACTATTTCTCTTGAACTCGTAATTAATATAAATGTTGATCTCAGAAAACTGCAGATGGTGAACAGAAGATGACTCTTAACCGAGGAAAACAAGTTCGGGTCCATCGATATTTGACTCTTTTAGTGTTTGAACAAATTTTCCGGCATTCACTCTAAGCATTGTTGTACCTTTGAACTCTTGAGAAAGTATTAATATATGCTTGAACTGTTAAGGAAAAGTGAACAAATGTTTAGGTTAGTAAGAAATGGGGGAAGATTGTGGGTTTATAAGAAATTAATTATATTTTATTGGTATGAAGTTTTTTGAGTATAGAGTAAAAGTAAAATTATAAGGGTTTAGGTTCAAAGTGGACAATATCATACCAATGTGAAGATATGTGTAGTTTGTTGGACTCTTGACAATGGTATTAGAGCCATGTCTCAGAGTTAACCATGTGGGAAAAATTCTCAGTGTCGAATGAGAAGGTGGTGAGCCTAACGTCACGGACCTTTCGAGAACCATGTGACCTTAGACGCGTTGCGCGTTAAGTAGTCTAGAAAACCACACAAAGAAGAGAAAAAACACGCTCATAAGGTGTTTGAGAAAAAGCTATTTATATTGTTGAAGAGAAATACAAGCTATGAGATACTTTGTACAATTAAGGGTGTCCCTCTTTTATACTACTAGCTCTATACAATCAAAGGCTAGGATCTAAAATACTATACAACGATTTAACGGTATACATATAAGATGAAAAAATATGCTACGGAATATTCCTCATGCCAAATAGAGGTTTACGTCCTTAATAAGTCGCAGGCCAATGTCGTATCTCCATCCCAAACAACGAGCTTTTTAGAAACTCTGATCCACATAGCGCTCCATGGTTCAAGTAGCCTCCAGCTCTGGTCCACGTAGCGCTCCATGGTCCAAGTAGCCTCTAGCAGGTCTAGTCGCGGACTAAATACTTAAAGAAATACTTTCGAGTATTTGGGGCGTGACATTCTCCTGCACCAAGTACTTGAAGAAATGCTTAAGAGCACTTGGGGCGTGACATTCTCCCCTATCAAATTCACGCGATGCCCTCTTCGCGTCTTCGTTGGAACTCGCACACCTTGTTCTTGAACTGCCACAGTGCATTCTCGGGTTCCCAGCTTGCTTCGCTATCGGGCAATCCTTTCAACTTGACAATATACTCACGACTTGGAGGATAGTTCTTCTTCCGTACTGTCATCACATCAAGGATAAGTTCTGCCTCCTTGTCGTAAGATGTGAAAATTCCCAATTGTGCCTTGGTTTGTGGCCTATGCTCCATGTCCCATGCATCATCATGGTATGGCTTTAGGCAGCTTGCGTGAAACACCGGATGTAGCTGAAGTCTCGAAGGTAACTCTACTTTGTACGAGACATTGCCAATCCTCTTGGCAATAGAAAATGGCCCCTCATATTTTCGAACAAGACCCTTACGAAGTAGGTGCGTAGACTTATGCTGTGTCAAAAGGATTTTCACCATCACCAAGTCTCCAACGCTGTACTTAACATGTCTCCGCTTGCCATCAGCCTATTTCTTCATCCGTTTTGTCGCCTTGTCCAGACACACCCGCGCCTTGTTCGATTGCTTCTGCTAAGATTTTGCAGCTTTGTAAGCTGCAGGACTCCTTCATGTATCGCTGGATATGAGCGCGTGTGGCGTGAGAGGTTACTGGCCAGTAGTTAGCTCGAATGGGCTTTGGTTCGTCAACTCACTCCACTGTAAGTTGTATGAGAACTGTGCCACATCAAGTAACTTGACTCAATCCTGTTAATTTGCGCTCACAAAGTGCCGCAAGTACAACTCCAGTAATGCATTCACCTTCTCAGTTTACCCATCCATCTATGGGTGAAAGCTGGTGGAAAAACGAAGCTCCGATCCCATGAGATTGAACAATCTTGTCTAGAATTTTTTCGTAAATCTCGTGTCACGATCGCTAACTATCACCCTCGACAATCTCTAGTACTTAACTACGTGCTTCAAGAAAAGTCTCGTTGTCTCTTCCGCACTACACTCATTGGGTGCCGGTATGAAAGTAACATACTTGAAAAATCAATCTACCACTATAATGATAGTCTCACACCCCTCAGACTTCGGTAAGGCTATAATGAAATCCTTAGAGATGCTCTCCCAATGTCTCTTTGGTATGGGCAGTGGCTCAAGTAGCCCTACAGGACTCCGCTGCTCGATCTTGTCTTGTTGGCACACGAGACAAGTCTTGGCAAATTGTTTTATTTCTTCTCGCATGCGTGGCCAGTAGTATACCATCTCCAACAGGGGACGTGTACGCCGCTGTCCTGGATGTCCTGCCCATTTCGTATCATGACACTCCTTAATGAGGTTACGTCATAAATTCTCCTACTTTGGCACATATACCCAGCGACTTTTGGTGTAAAGAAGCCCATCTTCTACCTACAATCGCTGAGTTTTCTCCTCGTGTGCATGAGTAGAGAGCTGTGTGGCTAAGAGATCATACTTCATTCCCTCTTAAAATAGGCTGAGTAAATCTCCTTCCAGCTTACTTACAGCTGTTGACTCGGCCTTCCGGCTTAAGGTTTCTGCCACCACTTTCGCCTTCCCTAGTTTGTACTCGAGCTCGTAATTAAACTCTGCTAGAAAATCCTGCCACTTAGCTTGCTTTGGGCTGAGTTTCTTATGGCTTTGAAAGTAACTCGTTGCTATGTTGTCCGTCATCACTATGAACTTCACCACAAGCAAATAGTGTTGTTAAGTGAGCATGCAGTGGATAACCCTCGTCATCTCCTTCTCTTGCATCGTGTAACACCTCTCTGTCTCGTTCAGTTTTCAGCTCTCATATAGGATCGAATGGTCCTGCTGTATCAAAACACCACTAATGGAAAAATCCGACGCATCAGTATATACCTCATATAGTAACAAGTGGTTCGACAATGCTAGGACCGGTTCTTTGATAACCGCTTTCTTCAATCGATCAAAAGCCCCTTGACACTCCTTTGTCCACTCCCATACTTTAGTCTTCTTTAATAGGTTGGTAAGGGGTGGAGCAATGGTGAAGTAGCTTTTGATGAATCTTCGATAATAGTTTAGTACTAGCCAAAGGAAAGACCGCAGCTCTGTAATTTTTGTGGGCGCTTCTTAATCCACTATGGCACGAATCTTCGCCCTGTCCATCATCAACTTGCGGTTTTTGATCTCGTGACCCAAAAAGTCTATCCCCGGCTTGGTAAATGAGCACTTCTCCCTCTTCACATACAACTCATTCTCGCGGAGCACCTTCAAGATAGACTGCAAGTGTTCTACGTACTCTTCGAGAGTGTTGCTGTAAATAATGATGTCGTCTAAGTACACAACAACAAATTTATTGAGGAAGGGCTGGAGTATATTGTTTATCAATGTGCAGAAGGTGGCTAGTGCATTTGTGAGGCCAAACGGCATGACAAGAAACTCAAAGGCCCCAAACATGTCATATAGGTAGTTTTTAGTTCATTACCCTCGGCTATCCGCACTTGATGGTAACCTGATCTCAAGTCCAGTTTTGAAAAGTACTTTGCCTACCCCAAATGATCAAACAAGTCAGCAATTAAAGGAATGAGATACTTATTTTTTACGGTGACTTTGTTCAGTGCCCAGTAGTCTATGTATAGCCATAATGATCCGTCATGCTTGCGCTGAAAAAGCATGGGCGTGCCATAGGGCGCCTTGGATGGATGGATGAATCCCACATCCAACAACTCCTTGAGCTGCTTTCGAAACTCTACTAACTTCGGTGGAGACATTTGGTAGATTGCTTTAGTTTGAGGCTTAATCCTTGGCTCCAACTCAATGTTGTGATTAATCACCCGTCTTAGTGGTAATTTCTGTGGTAGTGCTGCTGGCATCACATCCTGGTGCTGCTTGAGCACTTTTATGATATTTGCTGGCAGCTGCTCTTTGCCCCCGTTTACCTCATCATCTAACTCCCATATAATGGCGATGTATGTCTCTTCTCCTCGCTTGGCTCATTTCTTCAGTTGCATAGCGAAAAGGAGAGTGGTGTGGGCATTGGACTTGAATTGCCCACCTTTCGGCTTGTCTACTGTTGGCACCATGCATGGTCTTCCTTCAAGATACATACATAGTTATGTCGGGAAAGCGGTACCACATTAAACTGCCGCAAGAAATCTATATCAAGAACAGCTTCAAAATCATTGAGAGATGCTACTGAAAAGTTTATCTTACCATTCTATTTATTAGGTGCGTTTAGACTCTGTGAATGACCCTGTCCAGTAGCTTGATTGTGGCGTTCACGGTCTTGAGGTAGTCAATCTCTTTCTCCACCTTAATGCTCAAGCGCACTGCTTCCACACGCTTGATGAAGTTGTGTGTAGCTCCAGTATCCACTAGCGCTTGGGTCTTCTTCCCGTTAATGTAGGCTTCAACGTACATCATTGCCTTTTCCGTTCGCACGTGGGTTACCGCTTGGCATTGAGCAGCTGCAAACATCCTAATTGTCCCTACTTACTCGCTTGTTGAGTCTCCAACATCGTGTTGATAGCCTTTTTCTTCGGACAGTCCTTTGTCCAATGATCCTCGTCACAAAGGAAGCAGCTAGATCTCGGTTTTCTCCCGTCGTTGCGCTTCTGCTCTCCCTGTGAGTGGTTTACCTTTTCCCTCCTTATCTTGCGAAGGGTGAGACTTACTGGCTTCAGCTTATTGGACATCCATGTTTGTAATCCGTTGAGAAAATTAAACAGCAAGTCTTTTTCACTCATGTTGGGGATCTGCAGCATCAATAGAGAGTACTCTTCCACATACTCGCCAATGGACTTGGTTTGTCTTAACTCCTTTAGACGCTTCCTAGCGCCGTGTGCTATATTCTCTGGGTAGAATTGGCGTTTTAGCTTTTGTTGCAACTCTGTCTAGGTGTTGATGGTGCAGGCACTCTTGCGAATCTCCTCGCTCTTCCTACGACATTACAGAATTGTATGGTCAAAGAGATATAGGGTCGCGGTGTTTACCTTATCCTCGTCCCGTATGCCTAGGGAGTCAAAGTATCTCTTAATCTGCCAGAAGTAATTGTCGAGCTTCTTGCGTTCCGCTTACCGTTGAACTCCTTATTCTTAGGAGCATCGACCCTCGGTGCAGTCATCGTAACTTGAGCGAAAACTGACCCATTCCTCACCGCCCGCTTGCACAACAGTACATTCTCCTTGATAGTTTCAAACCCTCGACGCAGCTCCTCTACTTGGGTTTGAATCTTGTCCATCGTGGTGTAGACTTTCTCTTGAAAAGCCTTGACTCAGTCCCGTTGCTTATTAGCGTAAGCCTCAATGGATGTCGATGAGGGAACGCGACCCGTCTTCTTGAGTGTTAAGGCCCACCTCACGCTTCTCCACTTGCTACTCCAGCTCCCCAAGGCGATCCGTCGCCTTTCTTACAACACCGTTGAGCGCTTTCACCATGTTTCCCGCATCCTAGCCTGGATCGATCGACTTGTCGCGAGGTACACTGCCGTGCCTCTTAGCTTTGGGGTCTCTACCCCTCTCTTCAGTCAAATCCGATGATGTGACATCTTTCCCTATCTTTTTTGAACCCACTCTGATACTAAATGTCAAGGACCTTTCGAGAACTATGTGGTCTTAAACGCATTACGCGCTAAACAGCCTAGAAAACTATACAAAGAAGAGAAGAAACACGCTCACAAGGTGTTTGAGAAAAAGCTTTCTATATTACTGAAGAGAAATACAAGCTATGAGATGTTTTGTACAACTGAGAGTGTCCCCTTTATATACTACTAGCTCTACACAATCAACGGCTAGGATTTAAGATGCTATACAACGATCTAACGGTGTACATACAAGATGAAAAAAATATGCTATGGAATATTTCCCTTGCCAAATAGGGGTTTACGTCCCTAATAAGTTACGGGCTAAGCCCGTATCTCCATCTTAAACAATGGGCCTTCTAGAAACTTCGGTCTACGTAGCGCTCTATGGTCTAAGTAGCCTTCAGCAGGGCTAGTCGTGCACCAAGTGCTTAAGGAAATGCTTGAGAGCACTTGGGGTGTGACACTAGTATGCCCTGGGTTTGCAATGGGTTCCAGGTGGTGAGCATGGTATGCCCCGAGTTTGCGATGGGTTCTGTGGTTGTGCTTATGGACAGACAATAGTGTGCTCTGTGACTTCAGGTAAGGCGTGTTCCTAACTCAGTGATGCAGAGTTGACCTGATAGAGTGGGCTCTCAAAGTAGGCAGTACTTTGGTGCTTCACATAAGGCGTGTGCGGTTAACGCAATGAAAATGAGTATCATACTGTTGGGAGATTGAATATCATTTAAGGAGAGGTTATGTGGTCCTTTGTTCGAGGGGATGATTGTTAAGGAAAAGTGAACAAATGTCCCATAGAGCGGGTTCTCAAAGTAGGCGGTACTCTGATGCTTCACATAAGGCGTGTGCGGTCAACGCAGTGAAAGTGAGTATCAAACTATTGGGAGATGGAATATCATTACTGTTGAAAGATGGAATTTCGTTTAAGGGGAGGCTGTGTGGTCTTTTATTCGAGGGGGGGATTGTTAAGGAAAAGCGAACAAATATCCCACACTAGCAAGAAATTGAGAGGATCTGACCGCGCATTAAAGATGAGTAATAGACTGTTGGGAGATGGAATATCGTTAAAGGGGAAGCTATGTGGTCCTGTAGGCGGTACTCCAGTGCTTCACGTAAGACGTGTGCGGTCAACGCAGTGAAGATGAGTATCATACTGTTGAGAGATGGAATATGGTTTAAGGGGAGGCTGTATGGTTCTTTGTTCGAGGAGAGGATTGTTAAGGAAAAACGAACAAATGTCCCACATAGCGGGCTCTTAAAGTAGGCGGTACTTTGGTGCTTCACGTAAGGCGTGTGCGGTCAATGCAGTGAAGATGAGTATTAGACTGTTGGAAGATGGAATATCATTACTGTTGAGAGATGAAATATCGTTTAAAGGGAGGTTGTGTGATCATTTGTTCGAGGGGAGGATTGTTAAGAAAAAGCGAACAAATGTCCTACATTGACAAGAAATTGAGAGAATCTGACCGTGCATTGAAGATAAGTAACAGATTGTTGGGAGATGGAATATCGTTGAAGGAGAAGCTATGTGGTCCTATAGGCGGTACTTTGGTGCTTCACGTAAGGCGTGTGCGGTCAACGCAGTGAAGATGAGTATCATATTGTTGGGAGATGGAATATCATTTAAGGGAAGACTGTGTGGTCCTTTGTTCGAAGGGAGGATTGTTAAGGAAAAGCAAACAAATGTCCCATAGAACGGGCTCTCAAAGTAGGCGGTACTCTAGTGCTTCATGTAAGACGTGTGCGGTCAACTCAGTAATAATGAGTATTAGACTGTTAGGAGATGGAATATCGTTTAATGAAAGGCTGTGTAGTTCTTTGTTCGAGAGGGAGTATTGTTAAGAAAAAGAGAACAAATATCCCACATTGGTAAGTAATTGAGAGGATTTAACCGCGCATTAAAGATAAGTAGCAGACTATTGGGAGATGGAATATCGTTTAAGGAAAAGTTGTGTGGTTCTTTGCTCGAGGAGAAAATTGTTAAGGAAAGCGAACAAATGTCCTATATTGGCAGTATAGTCATTTGTTTGAGGGGAGGATTGTTGAGAAAAAGAGAACAAATGTCTCACATTGGCAATGTGGTCCTTTGTTCGATGAAAAAATTGTTAAGGAAAAGTAAACAAATGTCTCACATTGAGTAGCAGACTGTTGAGAGAAGGAATATCATTTAAGGGGAGGCTGTGTGGTCCTTTATTCAAATGAATGATTGTTAAGAAAAAGTGAACAAATGTCCCACATTAATAAAAAATTGAGAAGATCATGAGTTTATAAGGAATTAACAAGAATTATGAATTTATAAGAAGTTAACCATATTTTAATTTGTATGAGACTTTTGAGTATAGGCAAAATTATAAAGGTTTAAGTTTAAAATGAATAATATTATATCAATGAAAAAATATGTATGGTTCGTTAAACTTCTAACGTAAACAAATAAAAGTAACTTAGGCATTTGAAAATTTCTATGATCTTTGTTTTTGCTTTGAAAAATTCTGAGTTTAACTACAATATTTTTAGTGAATATCTATGAGCTACCGCACCTTCCTAGTTGTTCCATAAGAGGATTCCCGTCTTTGGAAACAGCCTTTCTATTCCTGAAATTGGCAAATTTTAAAAATTTGACATGATATAATACTATAAAGTGTTTATATATGGTCATACCTCTAATTTATAAGTCAGATCATTGTGCATCATTACACTTTTATCTATACTTTATCATATGGAAGTTATATGTTAAATTACTTTATACAGAGACTGGGGACTTAAGAATAAAATATATATTTCTTCTTTTCATTCCTAATATTATTATTTGTTTTTGTTGTTTTGGCTACATTATTTGAATATGGATTTGACTGACAAAAGTGACATTGGTTTTTCTCAGGCAGCAAGGTGGAGTTATAGTCGCAGGTCCTGGTAAAAGTAACATTTCATACATTCATAAGGTCAGTTCCCCATCCTCCCCAGTTCTTCCTCGCTCTGTTGTAGAAGTAATGCCTTGACGTCGGATGAAGAACTTGCTCAGAAGGAAAACCTGAAAGTTCTGCTAGATTGATATCCAACCCATAGTTCCACTGTGTCATGATCACACTCTTCCCCATAACTACAACCAATTTGAAGCTCCAATTCCTATGGTGTGGTCATAGATCAAAGCATATCATATACGTATATATTGTAACAGAGTAGTGTTAGGCTTACAAAGTTGAAATACATACTTTATATGCTAATTAATGTGTCACTAATTAATGATTATCACTTATTAAATAGTTGACTTTTTAATTTATGTTAATGTGATAACTATGCAACACCAATAAACAATAAACACATTAGATGTCAGATGCCATATCAATTGGATATAAAATATGTATCTCAACTATTTTAGCATAGCATTAATAATAGTAATAAATCTTGCAGTGAGGATGTTGACCTACATATGACCTTAGAAACTTGTGGGCCATTTGGACCAGAAACGGAATTCTTCCTCCTGTTCTTTCTTTCTATCTTTCTTCAGATTACACGAGTCTAATAAATTCCCAAGATCATTGTCAAAAGAGCTACTTACAGATTATATTTTGGAATTATGATGGGAATTCATTAAAGTGTGGTATGAATCAGAGCATATTATGATTCATTACTTCTTTTCTGACACCATCTTAAATTTATTGCTTTGATCAGGATAAAGAAGCAGGGGATGATCCAGATATTCAGGATATTCTAAAAGCCTGTTGCTCGTGAAGAATTGATCCATCCTTCCAGAATTTTTCAATCATTTTAGATAATTCAGAGATTCAGACCAGTAGATTATGATCCTTTGTATATGGCTGCTTCCTGTTTGTTGAAATTGCACGGTTTCAACTTGCCAAGAGACTCCAATAACTTACAGAATGTGAACAAGCCCAGCTATGCCAGCTATATCTTAGAGTAAAAGAATTTCTGTATAATGGAGAAGAATCTGAAGTAGCTTCATTTTAGGTGATCTCATACGAGCAAACATTTACCCAATATGATAGTGGTTGGTGGAAAACATGTATTTCTGTTGAAATCTTGAGATGTAAGTACTCATGCTCTCAATATAAATACATGTATCGGATTCCTTATTCATGTTATTTAGTTAGTTATCAACAACTGATTAAATTTGCATTATCTAAATCATAACTAAGAAGTGTATATGGTTGTATATTTCTTTATTTTGCCGCCAACGTCATCGAGTTGATTATTGACATAACCAAATCAAAACTGATATACATAATATACACAACCAGCCTTGAACATGCATATCCGTTTTAAGTTCAAATATTTTTGTATGATATATGAAACGATAATTCCAATGACATGTTTAAGGGAGAAATTAGGGAAAAACTTCCAAGGCTACCCTTTGACTGAATGGTGGACAGTATTAGCTTTCAGTCTTTTTTTGTATGGATAAAGGTAGATTTATTTAATTTTTAATATAATAAATTTAACTTTTTTAAGTATGAGTTTAAATTTGTAAGTTGTGCATCAACAAATATTATACAATAATAGCTCTCAGTTTATTATTAAATGATTTGGTCTTTTTGTATCGATTTTCTAAAAATAAATTTTACATTTTTGAGTTTGAGTTTAAAGGAAAAAGTTCACAAATAACCTCATTATTTTTTTATTATAATATTTTAACCAACTTAAAATTAAATATATTTTATTAATCAAACATAAACATTTTGGACACATTTGCCTATTTTCTCTATTAACTTTTTACTCACCCGAAAATCAATCAAAAAAATCAAAAATTATCAAAATTCGTTAGATCGAAAAATTTAAAGTTATCACTGCATAGATCGGAGCTTTTACAACAGATTTCTCACTTCAAACAAAGAAAATGGCCGATTTTTGGTGAGTTTTGTTTAAGTTTTAAAAAATTTAAATTTGTTTATAACATTATTAGAATTTATATTTAAAGCTAGCAATAGATGAAATTATTGAATTCTATGTGAAAAATGGGTTTGAATGGTGTAAGAAACGTTGAAAATGGGTAAAAAATCGTGATTTTTGGGTCATATTCGCGATGCAGACGGCGGCCGGAGCGGCGGCGGCCACTGTTGCCAATCTTGGGGCCATCTCGGGCCCGAGATGGCCCCGTGATGCGCGTTAAGGGCGCATCGCGGGCGCGCAACGCGAACCCGAGACGGCCCCGCGATGCGCGTTTAACAGGCGCATCGCGGGGCCATCTCGGGTCCGCGATGCGCCCTTAACGGGCATCGCGGGCGCACAACGCGGACCCGAGATGACCCCGCGATGCCGCAAAATTCGCGCCACGTGGCGCGAATTTTTTTGAATTAGGTTTTTTTAAAATTAAATTTAATTATATTTAAATTAATTAAATATATTTATAAAATTACATTAATAATTTAGATAAATGTAATTTTATTTAAATTAAATAAAAGATTTCATAAATTCTATTTAGAAGGAATTGATCTAATAGATGGAAAAATTTGCTTAAATGACTCATTAATTTTGGTTTGTAACATTTTTTATTATTATTGTGAGTACCTTATGTAATTATAATTATATATGATTATTTTGATTTTAATATATAATTAATGTTGATTAATATTAATATGTTAGTAAATTAATTATTAAGTTTGGTTTGATTTTATTATTATAATATGTTGATTAATATGTTAGTAATTAATTATTTTAATGTATTATGTATGTTAAATTAATTGTTTCTGTAAATAATCTTTCTTTGATTATTATTTTTCTTAATATTAATGTATTTTGTTTTTTTTTTATTGTTACAGGAAAGAGAACGTATCGAAAGAATATAGAATTCTAGAGCATATGTTTTTTCGTGCATCAGTGACGGCTTATGCTAAGATGTGGGGTCTAAATTGCATTAAAGATAAACTGACAACAAGTCAGAAAACATTATTTAGGCAGACGTGTATGGGGTATTTCTTAGATATGTCAGAGTTGACATTCTCTGATATTTTGGTGCACGAGTTATTGTTGCGTGAGGTGCATACCTCTAATGTAGATGATGAGATGTGGTTTTACATAGGGAGGAAACGCATCCGTTTTAGCCGACAGGAGTTTGTACTAATCACTGGACTACAAATGCGAGATTACCCTTCCGCCCAGCAGCTGCATAGGAAATTGGGCACTCGATTATGGGATACATATTTTTCTGGGGTAAAGAAATTATCTTACATATTTCTTGATCAATGGTACGCACGTCTAAATTTGGAGAAAATGGACGATGCAGATGCAGTAAAGTTGAGTTTATTTTATTTTGTGCATCGTGTTTTGATTCCATGTGACGAGCGTAGTAGAATTCAAAATTTTGTTTTATGTTTAGTGGATGACCTTGATGAGTTTAATAAGTATCCATGGGGCAATATTGCATGGACCGTACTTCATAACTCACTTAAGAAGGCTGCATTCCAAAAACTTGAGAAAATAAAAAGGAAAGGGTTTGTACAGAAGAAGTTTGAGAGTTACAACGTATATGGCTTTTCGCACGCATTTCTGGTACGCCATATGTACTTAACTTTTTGATCTTAATTATATATTTTGTTTGTATACGTCAAACTTATATTTTAAATATAATTATATTAGGTATGGATTTTCGAGGCAATTCCAGTGTGCGGAGAGATTTTTGGTTATCATAATGGTGATCGCTTCCCTCGTATTTTGAATTGGAAGACTCGAGGGACTCCATTGTTCGATGAAGTTCAGGATACAATGTTAGCAAAGGATTTGGTATGTGTTGATATGAATGAAAAATATATATATTGGTTTATAACTTTTATTTTGTTTTAAGCGTAACTTAATATGGTTGGTTGATTTATAGGTTCTTTCGGTACATCGTAAATTAGTACCAAAAGACCATGAAAAGAGAGAGGCAATTGTGCGCCTGGCTAGACGTGTAGGCATTCCAAGCGGAAGTTATGCTGGGGACTTACCAAATATGTCTGATTTCAGCGAGAGCAAGCGCCCCAGGACCTATGCCCATTTTAGCGACCCTAACGATGATGTTATGGATGTGGAGGGGGGTGGATATGAATGGACAAACCCACAAATGTCAGCACCAGTGGCAGGAGCAACGGTATATTACTTATTTACGTGATTAACTAAAGAGAAATTTTAATATATTTCTAATATTTCTAAATAAGTCATTAACTATGATTATGTTTCTTGTAGTCTGAACACAGTGCATCTGCAGACCATGGCGTAACATATCAGATTGAGCAGCTGCGGGAGGAGATGATTAAGAGAATTGAGCATACTGAAGCTGCACTTCTACAAAGAATGAACAAGGATAAAGATGAAATTTTAACAAGTGTTAATCAACTCCGGACCGATCTTACACAGCAGATGCAACAAATGATGATGTGGTTTAGGCAGTCATGCTCATTCCAACAGAACGAAAGCCATAATATGGTAAGCAAAATAAATTTTAAACACAATTACCTTAATTGCAGTTTTATTTATTTTAATATATACATATATTGTAGTATGGAGAGAGCACACCGGCAGGCTGTCAATATGATTTTCAGACCCCAGCTATTGGTCATGATATATTGCCCCAGCCACTGATTGACAGTCCTGCAAGTGTTGAGATCTTGCCTGCCCCGCATAAGGGAGTAAGTCAATTTGGGAGACAGTATAGGCCTGCATATACAAATCCATTTCCACACCCCATATACAAATCCATTTCCACAAAGGATACACGAAAAGAAGAAATTTGAAATTGAAGTACAACCTCAAGCAGACATGAATCCGTTGCAGCCGATAGACTCGACTATCATAGTTCAGTTTCAGGCTTGGATGGACAAGGATGAGGGTGTAGTCAGCTTACCTGGGCTAGAAGCTAACCCGACATGGTTTCGGGAATTGCTACACAGTTGGCTGGATGACTTTGTAAGTAAATTATTGAATAATTATCCCCTTGCAGTTTTTTTATAAATTTATAGAATCACTTGACGGTTATTGTTTCTAAATGCAGCATATTAATGAGTATTTGAAGGTGATTCGGCTTAGGCAATACGGTTGCACTAATGCATTGCCTCAATCGTCCACTTCTGTGGATTCGTACTTCTTTGTGAGTGATGAATTAAATTATTTATATTTTGTTATTTCAATTTTATTGATTATTCGATGGCCCTGCATTTGTAGGAGTCTTTTAGACTCCTTTATGAGTAGCACAAAAATGACATTACTGGCATTGTATGGAGTGCTGAAGTGATGGCATATGCTCAAGGCGCTAAAGAAGATTTACTCGGTGCACGTATGTGGATTGAGGTTGATAAGGTAAATGTTGTTATTTTTGTTTATAACTTGTAGTACTATTTTATGTGAATGTTGTTATTTTTGTTTATAACTTGTAGTACTATTTCTAAGACTTATTTGAATTTTATGTAGGTTTATATTCCTGTCAACTACAATCAACAGCATTGGGTAACGGCTGAGGTGGACATCTTGCATCGGCAAATATTGATCTACGATTCTCGCATCAAGGGATTTGCCGATGGCGTGATTGAGAATCATGTCCTGCCATTAGCTATGTTGTTACCCTGTTACTTAGATGCTTGTAGATTATATGAGCAACGACGAATTACACCTGACTTAACCCCTTTTCATGTAATTAGATTAAAGGATGGAGTGCCACAACAGACAGTGAATAGTAGAGATTGTGGGGTTTATGTTTGTATGTTTATAGAGTTTTTGATGTGTTGTCATCCCTTAGATTTTGGTCCTGAGCATGGGTCATTTTTTAGGACCAAAATGGCGACCGACTTATGAAAATGTGCAAAAAAGTAGTGAAATGATGTTGATTGATTTGTATGTTTTTATGTATGTTTATAAAGATTGTAAAATGATGTTGATTGATTTGGGTAGGGACGAGAGGTTCCCTTTACAGCTAAGAGATGTGAGAAATATTTGAAGTGTATTTTCTGCAGGTTTATGAAATATAGATTTTGAGAAAAAATAAGGGAAACTCTGTCCGTTTTAATCCAGAAATTTTAGAAAATAAAATAAAATTTCCATGTTTATAAGAGTACAAATAAAGTCCATAACTACATGACTTTAAAATACAAATACAAATATAACTCATAAAGAACACATCAACTACCATGTAATGGAATTGGGTTTCGACAAGTTTGTCGATTATGTCCATGCTGCTTACAGCGACTGCATACATTCTTCGTGGGAGCCTCACCTTGCGATAGAATTCTATTCTTCCGACGTCTTCCTGATTGCCGACGTACTATAGGGGGCTGGATGTCAGCAGCTCTCAACTCCTCTGGAACAATCCAATCTAATGGATGACCAACCGGATTTACTGGTTCACTGTATGCACGCAACAAACACTCAGTCGTGTAATATCGCGAACAAAGAGTCTGGTACTGGAATCTGACCTGCCTGCATACTGCAAGTGCATGAGGACACGGTAGTTGCCGCATATCAAACTTTTGACAACTACATGACTTTCCCGGGATGTCCACTATTCCATTTCTTTTTCCGTCCTTAACAACAAAACGAGATCGATCTATTGCATGCACCGTTATGCGAGCGGAATCATCATTGTGCTTCCAAATCTTGTTATGGGCCCAAGTGGTCAAGAAGTTTGACATATTTTCTGCAGCCTCACGTCTCTCAACAAACCATTTTTGCATTAACTCTCGGATCCACTTAATTAAGGCAGTCACCGTCATGGCACGTGCATCCTTCGCAACAGCGTTAATGCTCTATGCAATGTTGGTGGTCATGATGTCATATCTTCTGAATGCTCCCACTGATCGAGCCCATTTTGAAAAACCAACCTCTTCCTCCAAGTATCTCGTTGCCTCCGGTTTCATTTCTCGCATCTTATATATTTCCCTTTAAAAGTCAGCTATGCGATACGCCTTGGCAGCAACAAAATAGGAGGCCAAGTATCCCCCTCCTTTTGTTGTATGCGATGGTATCTTATATCGTGCTACCAAATTACCTTTCAAGCGATGGATGCATACACCATGATATACATTAGGAAATACCTCTTTAATGGCCTTCTCGATACTAGCATGTCGATCAGATATAAATACAAGATTCGCAAGATCGCCAATAACTCCTCGGAGTTTTTCCATAAACCACTTCCATGAAGCATCATTTTCAGAGTCAGCAATACCCCATGCAAGTGGAAAAATCTGGTTGTTTCCATCCTTGCAAACAGCCACAAACATTGTTCCCAAGTATGCATTTTTTAAAAATGTACCATCAACTGCAATAACCGGTCGGATGGAAGACTGGAACCCTCTAATACATGGTCCAAGAGCCATGAAGAAATATTTAAAGTGCTTACAATCGTCAATCTCCAAATGTGTGACTGTACCAGGGTTCTGTTGTTCCAATATATGACAGTATTGATAAGGGCAAATTTGTCATATATTTTCTCATATTTTTATTATTGATATTTTATGATTTTATGAGAATAGATGGCTATTTATGTTCATTATTGTTCTCAAAGTATGTGTCCATCGCCCCAGCGCCACAAGAATTTTCGCCCCAGCGCTGAAATAGTGATCGAAATAAGAAAAATGACCTGCTTAAGTCGCGTCTAGCGCCCCAGCGCCGAATAGTCACCGCTCCAGCGATGATACATCGCCCCAACGCTATAAACATACCGCCCCAGCGGTGAAGCCGTTTTCATGCAGCGCCCCAGCGCCAAGATCCCACCGCTCCAGCGGTAATAGCTTTTTCACCCGTCGCCCCAGCGTCAACTTTATAGCGCGCCAGCGGTAGTGCGAGTCCTAATCCGACGAGAATTGAGATTTTCAAGCTCATATCAATCCCTATATAAAGCCACTCGTTCCCAGCCTTCAAGAAAGAATCCAAGACGACCCAAGAGCACCAAGAATATAGAGCACAAGTCTTAGAGAGCAATAGGAGCTTAATTGAAGCAACTTTAGAGAGAGATACAAGACGTTCTTCGGCATCAAGAGTTCCTAGGCAGCGCAATTAAGAGCAATTCGACGTCTATATCGGTTTGCTAATAATTGTATCATGATTTATAATTATTTTTACTGCTGTTCTCTTGTAGCCATGAGCTAACTTATTTTCTAGGGTTAATATTTGAACTCAATATGTGTGCTTAATTGCCATATCTTTCGAATATTTAATAAACTTAGTCTTTTATTATTTAAATTACTTGTGTTTAATGCTTCAATATATCTGGCCAATATATGGTGAATGAGTTGGTAATATTTTGATAAACTTAGAAGAGGAATCAATATATTTAGACCTAGGTAATTTGATGCATGATTGTAGAGTAATATTCAATGTTGCATATGCAAGTTTCAATTTAGGATAAGAATATACTTAATTGGCATGTATGATCAATAAGACCTAATCTTAATGAATCTTAATTTATTACAAGTACCATAGGAATATAGGTATTTGGTAAATTAAGGTATACTTGCATGACCTTGGAAGAGGCTTGTGAATACATTAGTGTCTTGATCAATAATAAAGACTAAGTGAGTTAATATTAGAGGATTAATCATTAGAAACATATTGAGGGATAATATTAATCCTAGGTTTTCTCTACATTGCTATCACCTAATTTTCTTTACATTGTGTTTTTGTTTTATATTTCTTACATTCATTCTTAGATTTTTATTTTTCTGAATAATTATTAGGAAGATATAATTTTAATAATTGGTTAAAAAGAAACAATTATCCCTGTGGGTTCGACATCCGACTTATTTAGTCTCTTTATTTGTAGTAACCAGTATCCATGACTGGTAAGAATAAGTATTTATATATGTATAAATATACGTATTTTATTTGTATGTTGGTGATACTTGAATTATATATTGTTATTAGTAATATTTTTATAGGTTAAGGATATACGATTAGTATTGAGTTTATTTGTATGACTTTAGATTTATTTTAGGGACCAAATTGTTATACTTTGAAAGTTTTGGGGGCAAATTCGTAAATACCAAAAATTAGCCTCTTAGTATAAAAATACACTTTTAAACCCTAATTTACCATTTTTAGGTCGAGCTACCCATTTTAAGAGAGAGAAGAGAGAAATAGAGGAGAGAGAAAGAGGAGAAGAAGAAGAAATTGGAAATTTGAATTTCAAGAGGTATATCATACGTATTTCTCAATTTATTGATATTAATTAAGTTAATTCCTTTAAGTTTTGATTTCTGAAAATATGTATAATTGAGGATTTGTTGTGTATTTCGTAAGATCATATGAGAATTGATGATGATCTATAAGATAGTTTGATAAATCATGATGAATTATGGAATTTCTGCTGGATAACCTCTTGATCTAGGAATTTTATAAATTGTTGTGATTCGATTCTGGTTTTGAATTTTGAGTATATGAAATTAGACATGTTTAGGATCATCTGAGACTTTGAATCGACTGAAAATCTCGGAAATTGAATTTGTAGTGAATTTACCAAAATGACCCTGGAATTCTGGAAATTTCCTGTGTAAACAGTATGATACAGTGGAAAATAATTTTTGACCTGTTGAATGATCTTTAAAAATTACGAATTTGTGGAATATGATAATTTTATATGTCTAATATGATATACTCGGAATTGAGAATTTGGATCAATGTGGTTGAAGTGTTATGAATTTCTAAAGTGTATCAGCTCATTGTAGTATTTGATTAACAGATTTTTAAAGTTATGAAATAAAATAGTTTTAAAATACTTTTGGCAGTTATTTGGAAGCCAAATATTTATCATGGACTGAGATATGTGTCAAGAGTAATTATGTGGTATTTTTATAATTTTTGAGTTAGTATATGATTTTATAAAATTGGGAGATTGAATACTGTTCAGTAAGTATCTTGATCCTGTCAGGTTTGTAGTTTGGATTCGATGGTGTGTATGGAATGGATTGTGTAGGAATTTTGATATAATATTCATATATAAGAAGTATATATGAGTCAAGAATGATATATTCTGATTTCGGAGTAATTGGACATCATTTGATGTATTAGAAATTTTTGTTAAGTGTAAGTGGTCAGAATGACAGGTTTTGAGAAACCAAATATTTAGACCAATTTGATGTGATAAATGCATTGTGTATAATTTTGTAAGCTATTTAAAGTATTTTGTGTGAATTTTGAGGCTTATGAAAGGATTAATCTCCATTGATAGGTTAAGGAGATTTAAGCCTTGTAGCTGAAAGTGTTAAGAGGTAAGTATACTAGACTTACTACTGGAATCACAATAAACATAATAATTGTTTTGTATGATTTTGTAAATGGGGTTAAGAATATGTTTATGATATGTCAAAGTATATTTTGATATGAAATGTGAATATATGTTTATGAATGTGAGCATTGACATTGAGCATGGACATACATGTGTTTTTGAAAGTGAGCTTTCCAAAATAAGATGCGTTTAACAAAGAAAGCTTTTGAAGTGTAATATGTCCATGAGAAATATTTTGTGATTTGAGGGTACTTGAACTCACTGTTAACTTAGTAGGCATTTTATGTGATTTGTGGAGCCTTTATGTGTGGCCTTTCCTTCGGGATTGGTATATGTTATGTGTTCCGTATGTAGGGAGGATCCTATTGGTACCTAAAGGAAGTGTGAGTCATCACATTCGTGTGGTGGCGTATTGGTACATGTGAGAGGACTCACCGATGATCAGGGTGAGGGTTTGGCTTTTACCTTCGGGCATAAGCGTTATATATGTGTGATTTAAAGACCTCACTTGTACTATTCCTCTCATACGGTATGTCACCTACGAGTGACATTTGGCTCATTATGTGATATGTGATATGTAAGTCCTACTAAGTAGTAGTCGAGTAATGGTATTCCTATTATGTGTTTTGAAAGAATGTGTAAGCGCTTACATGGTATGTGATTTGATAAGATTATGATTTTGATTGATCACAGCATATCATACATATGCATTGTGTACATATATGTATTTGTATTTGATATATGAAAAATTAGTATGCTTACTGAGTTTTATACTCATTATAGTTTATGGTGATTTCAGGTAAATAAGGTGCATGTGTGCTTAGCGAATTTGGCAAGGCTTCTGTTGTTCCTTGGGTTCCCTAAGTTGCTAGGTTGTTGTGTGTTTCATTTGGGGACACGTGGGATAGGATATTTGGTTTGTCCCTATTGAATAAATACTTATGTATTATTTCATTGTGTGTGGATTGGATTTGGTTTAAATTTTATAAAGTGTGGTTATTGGATGATTTTAAGTAAGAATTTGCAATGGATATATTCTGGGCTCCCGGTAACAAAGTTGCTACTGGTGACGTAGTAGAGTGTTAATCTCTGAGAAAACTCTGCGTATCTCCGGTTTAATAATTGTCCCAGTCATAATTCAATTGCTATAATTCTGAAAGAAATTGAAATGAATGTTTAAATATTGTCAAGAGAAGTTTATATTTATATGTTAGGTTATGGTTGATTTTAGTGTTGAACTTACTAGCAACTTGCTAAGGATTTCTGTGTTGAATGAAAGTTGAAAATTTTGTGTAATATTATTTATGAGTGCACATGCAGTGAATGAATGTAAGTGATGTCGTGTGTCGGATCTTTTGGGTTTGGGGCGTGACATTATTACTTGCATACGATAGTGTATACTTGCACTTAATTTATGATATAGAATTATCGCATCAAGTATGCAGGAAGTAATTTATATGAACCCTCTGGAGTACCACGTATCAACACCAATGCATGCTCCTTAGACCGCCAAGCAGTAGGGTAAGTTAAGTCCACACCAAACTCCGCACGTATGTCTGCTTGGATTTCCTTCGATCTATAAAGTCGACTCGCAGATGCAAACTTATTTTTTATAAATTTGCCAATAATCCGAGACTTTGCTTGTCGATGACCATCGCGCAATCGATCTAATTGGCACACGTGACTTGAATCAATTCTGCGCACAATAAAATGTTTCCTTGCATCTGTCGACACTGCACGTAATCGCCATCGACATCTATCATCATCACATTTGATCTCAAAACGATCTTTTGTCGACCTTGACACTTTAAAGCTCCAATTACCTTTAAGTACTACCATACTAATAGCCTGGTGAAGTTCGTCTTTGCTATCAAACAACTTTCCTACAAACACATCGTCAATTCCACTACTCGATATCTTATCTGAAATGACCAAGTCTGATGGTGGTATTGGAAGCATAAACGCAAAGGGATTTTCCGCTTCACAAAAATCTATTCTTCTAGCTTCAACATTTAGGGAGCTTGTCGAAACATAACAACGTCCGCCTTCTGCTAAATCATCCCCTTCTAAATTATCAACATTTCTAACATCATCATAGTCCCCTTCCATATCCCCAACATTTTCAATGTCATCACAAGCGTAATGTGTATAGGCTAGGTCTTCATTAAAGGGTATAGGAGAAACATTGTGATACTCGTTTGTTGTATTTGCAGGAACCACTGCTGGAACTGATAGAGATGTATGGCTCACTTGGTTGCTACCGCTAGCTGACATAAAATGACCATGAATTGATGGTGGATTGGGGGGCTGTACATTATCTTCATAAACAGGAGCTCTAGGATCCACTGTTACACATAAAGGACATACGATCTTCTATTGGCGCTTAAAAAAAATCGAACATCATTGTCATTTCTAATCTCAATAGGCTTTAGGTTATACCTCGTTGCATCAATTTTGATTTTCAAAGTCACCTTACACTTCACATTGTCGACTTCCAAGGTATAACATACTGCATTTAAAAGATCTTCAAAATTAATATCTTTCGGAACCGAAATTCCAAAATTATTATAATCAACATAACTTTCTTCCCCGTCACTAGAACTCTCCCACTTTCCACCAAAATAAATAACTATCGCATCACACTCCATATGACCTGAAAAAACAAAAAAGATTAGGAAAAGTTCACAAATGGAAAATTTAGTAAAATTTTTTAAAACGATAAAATATTTAAAAATAAAAAAAAATGCGCATCGCGGGGGCACATCTCGGGCCCGAGACGTGCCCCCGCGATGCCCACAGATTGCGCGCCGTGGGGCTGTCTCGGGCCCGAGACGTGCCCCCGCGATGCGCACAGATTGCGCGCCGCGGGGCCGTTTCGGGCCCGAGATGCACACAATGTGGGCGCCGCGGGGCCATCTCGGGCCCGAGATATGTCCCGCGATGACTAAATTGACAACCGCCGCAGCGACCGCCGTCTGGTTTTCGCCAAACACACTCCAAAACTTATTTTTGGCCGAATTTCAACGCCGTTTATACCATTCTAACTCATTTAGTTGGTTAATAACAACTACTTTTAACTTCAAATGTAAATTTATCTAATTTCTATCAAGTTTAGAAAATTTACCCGAGCTATTTCTTTGATTTGATTTGAAGCGATCCTCAGCAACCCTTTGATTTTTAGAATAATAACTTCAAAAATATTCGGTAAGCTATTTCTTTAAAGTTTCTTTAAAAAAACACGAAGTTATAAATTTGATATAAGGATAAATTTGTTCAAAATTAAATTATTTGGCTAATAAAGTATAATCATTTTATATTTGGTTAAAATAAAATAATAAAATAATTTAAAAGCTATTTGTGAACTTTTCCCGAGTTTAAATTTATAAATTATGCTTCAATAAATATTATTATTGTATGATTGAGTTTTTTTTGTATAAATTTAGCTTTTTTGAGTTTCTGTTTGAATTTATAGATTACACTTCAACAAATATAATTATTGTATGATTATTTGATCATTTGAATTTAAATTTGCAAATTACACTTCAACAAATATATTATTATATAATATAATATAATTTTTTTAAGTTTAAATTTACAAATTGCGCCTCTATAAATATCATTGAGGTATAATTTAGGTTTTTCTAAGTTTAAATTTACATACTGCCTCAACAGATATTATTATTATATATCTTAATAGATCTCTAATACTAAATATCAATATAAGTAGGCTGTGGATAAAGGTCATTCTTCAACGCTTGGACGGAAGCAAGGGACTGATGCAAGGCAAATATAGATAAGTAAAGGTGAGTTATAGTTGAAACGGAAGTAACTTGAGGTACTTAATCAGCCCGCCAAAACACAAAATACACATCGCATAAAAACGCCGCCGTTTCAGCTTTTGTCGCACTCACTCGCAGCTGAGCTGAGCTTTTAGCATTAGATTTGCCCTAACAGAAGGTAGCGGTAAAACCCCTCATTTCCCGCAAATGGCCGATAAGAAACAGAAACAAAAACGCAAGCGACCCGACCCGTCGTCGGACGACGAATCCGAACTCCCATTCAAGAAGATCCTCAAACCCGACCGGGTCATACTCGAAACCATAAAACAACTCCTCTTAGCCACCACCACGGCGATCAACTCCGACGCCTCAACCTCCTCTTCATTAAAACCCCTAACTTTATCAGATCTCAATCTCTCGGACATGTGTCGCGAAGTAACCGACCTCTCACTCTCCGCCGTCCAATCGACGATCGAAACCCTAATCCTCCAACTAGCCCACTCGATCTTGTCCGGCAACGGCTTCACCTTCCAAGTCCCCTCACGCGCCTCCTCGAACCAGCTCTACGTCCCCGAGCTCGACCGGATCGTGTTAAAAGACAAAACTACCCTCCGCCCATTCGCGCACGTGTCGTCCGTTCGCAAATCCACCATCACTGTCAAGATCCTCTCGCTCATCCACCAACTCTGCTTGAAGAACATCCACGTCACCAAGCGAGACCTCTTCTACACCGACGTCAAGCTCTTCCAAGACCAGACTCAATCCGACGCGGTTTTGGACGACGTCGCGTGTATGCTCGGTTGCACGCGCTCCAGCCTCAACGTGATCGCCGCCGAGAAGGGAGTTGTCGTTGGAAGACTGATCTTCAGTGACAACGGCGACATGATCGATTGTACTAAAATGGGCATGGGCGGTAAAGCGATTCCACCGAATATTGACCGAGTTGGTGATATGAAGAGTGATGCAATGTTTATACTTTTGGTTGAAAAGGATGCTGCTTACATTAGATTAGCTGAAGATAGGTTTTACAATCGATTTCCTTGTATAATTGTGACGGCTAAGGGCCAGCCTGACGTGGCAACAAGGTTGTTTTTAAGGAAAATGAAGATGGAGTTGAAGTTGCCGGTTTTAGCTTTAGTTGACAGTGATCCTTATGGATTGAAGATTTTATCGGTTTATGGATGTGGGTCGAAGAATATGTCCTATGACAGTGCGAATTTGACGACGCCGGATATAAAGTGGTTGGGGATAAGGCCAAGTGATTTGGATAAGTATAAGATACCGGAGCAGTGTAGGTTGCCAATGACAGAGCAGGATATTAAGACTGGGAAGGATTTGCTTGAGGAGGATTTTGTGAAGAAGAATCCCGGGTGGGTTGAGGAGTTGAATTTGATGGTGAAAACTAAGCAGAAGGCTGAAATTCAGGCGCTGAGTTCATTTGGGTTTCAGTACTTGTCTGAGGTTTATTTGCCTTTGAAGTTGCAGCAGAAAGATTGGCTGTGATGATTGTGGAATGATATGAGCAACTGCCGAATTGGTTAGTGATTTAGAAGCTATGAACTACCATTGTTTTAGTTTAATGATAGCAATATTTTCATTGTAGCATTATCGTTTTTCATTTGTGTATGGTCTTGAATTTTTATGACCGCCCGCCGACTTTAATAGTTCTTGAAATCGACCATTGACTCATCACTTATTGTCGGTAACTTAGTTTATATGGCAAAGGAAATCATTCGTGGATTTTAGAACTTCAACCATTGCTTATCTTTAACAGTGCTTTCTATGCTGGTAGATGTAGTCTCAGTCACCTTGAATTTAGCAGTTGTCCTTGAATTTATAGCTGTGTTTACATCCTGCTTCTATTATCATTTTCTTTTGCTAGTTACATCGTGCTCAATCCACTGTAATCATAACCATTGAAAAAACAGAATACACAACTAAATTGATGTAAAGGGGAAGAAAAGAGTCATTTAAAGCGATAATAGAAAGAGCAAATTGGATGAATATGTTATTATGTTATCACTTTGTAATCTATATGTGAAGTACAACTCATATTTGACATTGATTGCCATCAGATACATTGATACACAGTGATAGGTAATTTATTCTGCTCTGAAGCAATTACAATAAGAGAATGATACAAAATTGTTTACAAATTTTATAACAAAGACACCATGTGATTACCTTTTAGCTGCACCTCCTCTTCTTTGCAACCAATGGTACAATGATTTCTTTGTTACCTTTAGCCTGTGTAGGATTGCAGGCCTTCTAGTTGAAGATTTCAACTTGGTGTGTAATCTTTTTATTCCTATTTTTTCTTCCAAATTAGAATCTGAATCAAGAGGCTTCACTAAATCTGCATTATTGATTTCTGTAATAGGTCCATCTGGAAAAACCTCAAGCCCCAAATCATTCTGCAAAAGTTTAGTTATTGCATCTTTCACCTCCGAGTCATTCTTGGCTGGAATTTCATCAACTTTAGTGGGTCCTAAGATAATCATCAAGTCATCTTTTACTGGTAACCCTGCAAAGAGAACCAGTTGAATGACAAAATTGCTTGCAGTTGGACAGATTTCTATGACCTCCATCTACTTAAGTACCTTACATCCTAGAGTTTTAGTCTTTGCTGAAATTTCAAAAACATCAACAACCTAATCGAAAACTTTGTGAAGTATTGCATTGCAGGACCCATTTATGTGCTTCTTTGATATTTGAGCTTGTTAAGGAGTATAATTTGTTTCTTAGGAAAAAGAAAAAAGAAAAAAGAAATCAAGCTTGTTAACAAGAAATTCAACCATACCTAAAGGGTTGTTCTCTTTTATCATTCTAAGCACTGCAAGAACAACAATCCGAGCCTCAACCTGTCAATGCATATTGTAGAAGTGCAGATGAGCAAAGCCTTGAATTTCTCCAAGCAGCAAAAATCAGATAACATTAAATAACCAACAATCTATGAAGCAACTTCAGTGTCAAGAATAGAATCCCAGTCTCATCCATGTAAAATAACTGACAATTTAACCATGCAAGAAAAAACCGCAGAAGAACTAACAAGGTCAACATGGCAGTCAATGCCCAACTGACTGATATCAACCATACCTTTGTCAGACCCTGAAGGTCAATTGCTGGGTTTTCAGCAGAGCTCTTTTGCAAGTGTACAGCTACTGTTTCAAGTAAAATACCCTGAGGTCTCCGTGACTTGGCTCTTCTGGAGGTAGTGACCTCTCCTTGGTTTTGATTGCTGTCTTGTATTATTCCTTCACACCATTCCTCAATTAATTCCTTGAGGTAGTAATCATTAGGTTGGTACCTGCAAAATTCGTGCTTAATGAAAAAGAAGAATATTTCCTGTTCCCCCAAGCAGCCTCAACATAAAGGAAGACAATGAACAGCACGTTAACACATGCTATGTATGTTTCACATTTAGAGATTTGAGTTAAGAATTAAGATATGGATGTCTTGTAAGGGTGATACAGAAGATATAAGATTCCATTTACAATTTTTTAATGTGCATTAGCTACATGTGGTTAAAGCGTGCAGCAGATATCACTATTATATAGAAGCTGTCAATTTGTGAGAGAACCATTAACAGGTACCACATATGACAGAAATGAGCTTAGTTTCACGAAGAATCATATCTGTCAACCATGTTAAAGCAGCATAGCAGCAAAACTATGTGTCATTTGACATGGAGGCAACTGATTGACGGTTCTCCTTGATATGATCAATGTGTACTCCTTGCTCAGTAAGAAATGACGAGCACTGATTTAAATGAATGAATATGAAAGGTGCGTAATCATGAAAAAGCAAAACTTTCGTGGCTACTTGCAACTTGAAGGTCAAAGGTGCATAAAAGGCAATAATTGTTCTAGGATTATGTTCATGCCGATGACAACAAAAAGAATAAAAAAAAAATAAGGCACTTGCTACATGAATAGCATGAAGCATTTGTTATACTAGTGCTCAAATGAAGTTCCAAGAACCATGAACTGATATTGCATGGAGTCCTCTTTATTTCACTTAGTGACGAAAATATGATAAAAAGAGGATGAAATGAAGCATCTGTGCTGTAGTTAAAAACATATTTTGATAAACAATAGTTAGCATGAAAAGCCTACATATAAGTAATTCATGCTTACCCTGCCTTCCGCATATCCTGATATACAGCCAAGCATTGTTGCACTTCATGCAAGGAACCATATCTGTTTCGAGCTCTTAAAAGAGTATTATATGTCACCTGAAAAGACAACCTTTGAGAGTTATAGATGCTGAGTTGAATTGAGAATGCTTTCACAATTTTTTCTTCCATCAATTATCTAAACCATTATCATAAACCAAGCTCTTATTAAAATGTTAGGGGGAACTGGGAAACAATTTGCTTGACATTTTAATATGTTTACAACCTCTTAGTACAACCTCACTATTGTGACTGCAAAACTGGAGTTGGGACCCAACAGATTTATGAAATTACAATCTTAAGTTCAACATGACCCTGGGAATGAAGGATAGAAATGTTGAGCATACCAAGTTTGGTTGTATCTGATATTGTTTCATTTCCTCAAATAATGAAAATGCCAACTTCAATTTTTTATTTTTCACGCAAACCTGCGAAGTACAAAAGCATGATGTATCAACATCTGGGGCCAATTAATTTGGATACTGGAATATATATATATAAGCATGATGTATCAACATCTGAGGCCAATTAATTTGGATACTGGAATATATATATATATACAAATATATTATCAAGCATATTTTACAGGAAAAAATTACAGAACAACCAAGCTTATTATGAGAAGAGAACTTCAGACCTTGATAGCTGTGGAATATGCAATGACATCGGGACTCATTCCATCCGCACGCATAATTTTCAAAATCTGCACTGGAAGAAAATTTGGGTATTAGATAAACTATATGCCCATTAAATAATCCTTCAATGTGCAGGCTTCTCAATTGTTCTTTATGATTAAGGAAATGAGTCAATAAAATGCAATCAATCAAGCCTGCAGTCAGCTTTCATGAAATCAGCCATTAGATTCCCCAAAAAGTGAGTTCAATTTCAACATGGGATTGTATTTCACAAGGATTAGTTGTACAGAGCTATATTAGAAACTGAGTCAAGACCCCAAAACAAGCATACAGCTGCAAGGAACAATTTCAAGTCTGGCATGATCAACATAATTTAAAGAAATTAACCAGGAGATCTGACTACAAATGTGCATTTACATCACAATTCCCTAGCAACACAATTTGGTAAAGAAATAATTCAAAACGGAAAAACAAAACAAAGTAACTTCAGATAGAAAGCACATCTTACCTGTAAGGCACCTTCTACATTCCCTGATCCTCCACATGTATCAATTAAAATTGACCAGCTTATATGATTAGGGGAAATACCTACTGTCCTCATCTCATCTATCAGAGATTTTGCACGATAGTAATTGGTACCACAGGCCTTCATCAAAATATTATATGTTGCAGTTGTGGGTTCAAAGGGAAATCTCTTGGCAAAGGTTAAATGATGTGAATTAGATATGAAATTTGGTGTATCATTGACATACTTTATCTGTTTATGCTCCATACTTGAAATGATATCACTGTTATCATTGTTATCTTCAACTAAAGATTCCTGGGTTGTAAGTTGTTTCCAGGACGAGAAAAGACGAAAGGCTCTGTCATACTGGCAAGCCTCAACACAAGCTTGCAACAGGATGTTACAACACTGTGAATTAGGTTCACAACCAGCCTGAAGCATCTCTTCAAATAAATGCATTGCCTGCTCTACAAGACCGGCACTGGCACAGGCATTGATCAATGATGACCATGTAATTGTATTAGGGGTTACGCCAGCTGATAGCATGTCTTCTTTAACTTTTAGTGCCATTTGCCACAATTTCGCATCTGTAAGGATCTGGAATTAATGCATAGGTAATGGAGAGATCAAAATATTGGACAAGAGCCTCGCAAGATAAATTTTGACTTCGACAACCAATGAGAAAAGAGATATGGAAAATGTGAAAGCAAGACAAGTCATGAGATTTAGACAAATGCATTGTGGTTGATGTTCACAAACTGCAAATGAGATATTAGAGATACCTTAACTATTGTGCTATATGTGAAGACATCCAACTTCAACACTCCTTTCGATTCTAAATGCTTTACTTCCCCATAAATTTCTTGGGCTATATCAGCCCTACCAGCCAGACAGCATGCCTTCAAAAGAATATTATAAGATGCCATATCTGCCAGGACACCAATCTTCTGTGCAAGTGAAAATACAGGTTCAATATTATTTTGTTGATGAAGCTTACAAGAGACATTATAAGCATTCCAATTTTCAGCCAAATTAAAGTATTGAGAAAGAGAGAGTAGATTACTTGCATATTCTTGTACACTTCTAATGTGAATATCAAATCATGGGCATTCACGTTCATTAAACTGTTGAAAACATACACATTTAATGTGATGTTCTGACTGAGTAAATCCTGCAAAAAATTTTGGGTGTAAAGAAGATCATATATCTTAATAACAGCACGAGAATCTAGAATCGTTTCAAAACAGGCCTATTCCCATGCATTCGTTAAATTAGCTAGATATTGCTGCTTACATAAACACAATAATGAAAGAAAAATAACTATAAATTAGAAGTACCTCATAAATGCACCTAGACTTCATATAGTCACCACAGAGTCCACAAGCGTCAATTATCGTGCGACATATATACATATTAGGGCCAGTCAAGTTTTCCTTGGATGCTTCATACACTGTTAAAGCTGACACCAAGTCCCTTTTCTTTCCAAATTCACGTATAATAATACAGAACACTATAGGTGCATGAGGAACTATACAAGCATATCTGTAATACATAAAAAATTTTGCATCAAAAGCCAACATAATAGTGTGTAGAATAGAGATGCATTTTACCCCCAAAAAAAACGTTTAGCATCCATACAAGAGCACACGGCAAGGACTACACACCGAAATCATGCAGACAGTACACTCCAGTGGTGCATATCAAACAAAATGAAAGTAAAGTGAAGAAACTCTCAAAACAAAGCACTGAATTATACCTTATTGCCAAATTTGTATCACGTTTATCAACACAAATTTGTACAACACAAGATGGGTCACCCATTTCTTTAACAGAGAATTGAAACCCTGAACCAAGAAAATAAAATCATCAGCCATCCAATGAAAAAGAGCATCAGTAATTAGAGAATAACTGTTTGGTAAAATCTTCAATATATATAAAACTTGTTGTATTGAAATCATCTCGAGTTCATATAGCTCAATGAAAATAAACCTTTTAGGCCCCACTAATACATTATACCTGCATTTACTACAAGCAAAGTGCACATATAGTAATAAATTTTCATACATAAAACAAGAGATTACCGGCAAGAACCTCCATTAAATCAACAAACATCTCGATTTCACCACATTTCAAAATCCTTTGACACTCATTCTTAAGCAACTTCATGCCAGAGCCATCAAACAGCTTCAATGGAGCAACCCCGAGCTTGTCAATTTTCTTCAAAACCTCAACAACACACTCAATTCCCCCTTCTCGAAGACTCTTAACAAACCCACTTAGCACCAAATCTGCACTCAACATCGAAACAAACTTCGAGGCATTCCCACCAGAAGCAACTACACTTTCTAACATCATAGCAAATTCTTCAAGTCTCCCGTCCTCGGCCAGCTTGGTTGCCACGTCAGTGTAGTAGTTGTCGCGGGGAGGCAGGTCCCATCGTACGGTGGAGAGGAAAGGGGAATTAGAAGAATGAACAGCGGGGATTGAAGACGAGCTGGGAGAGAGCTTATTACCAATAGTGTGTTTGTATTTGGGTTTGTGTTTGGATTCCGTGCGGCGGTTGTAGCGTTGAGATTGGGTGGTGACAATAGCGGAGGCGGAGGAGGAGGAGCCGAGAATGACTCTCATTCTCGGCCAACCGTTCGGGCTAAGCGAAATTTATGAATCACGGACTCTGTTTTAATAGGTGAATTTTTTTTTTCTTTTGGGCTTTGAAAGTGGATTGAATTTCAGTGGCAGTTAGCTGAGTAGGGATTCTCGCCAATCGTGAGGGTATTTTTGTCAAATGAAAATATGTGTGTCCTATTTTTCGCTCCAATTTGTAACGGTCAGGAAATCCGGAATATTTGCAAAAATTCAAAATAAAAACTGTGTGAAAAGAAAGAAAAAAAATCATTTAATATCGCGATAATTAATCTTAATTTGCAAATATTAAAAAAAATAAATAACTTTTTTTTTTAAAAAAAAACATTTTTTGTCCGTTTGAAAGTTTTTTTTTAGGCGTGCAATAGCAGACGCAAGAGAGCCACCAAAACCTGCCACGTAGAAAAGCACTAGGGACAAATCGGACAATTCAATCGCCAAAGGCAGCTTCTCGATACACCGGTCCGGGCCTAAATCAAAGTCTGACCGGCAAATCAATGTAATGATCAAACCCTAACCGAAATCAAATTCCTCAGGAGATCATCAATCACAAACCAAAATAAATTAACAAGCAGGAGAATTATTACTATTCTCTTTCGCGGGTTGATTTTGATGATAATAAAAGATGCCGCCGAAGCAGCAATCAAAAGCAGAATTAGCGAAGAAGCAGAAGATCGTCGAAGACAAGACCTTCGGTCTTAAGAACAAGAACAAGAGCAAAAACGTTCAGAAATATGTTCAGAGTCTTAAGCAGAACGTACAGCCCAAACCCGACCCGAACAAGGTCGCCGCCAAGGTCCGATTATCCTGTTCTATCCTTTCCTCTCTTATTCTCGTTTGTACACATTTATGACCGTATTTTAATTGTCTTGCATAGGATTGCATTTATTAATCCTGACTATTGAATTTAAATATTTTTTTCAATTAATTTTTACACTTCTATTTCCGAAAAACAACTGTAAATCTTTTTTTAAATTAAAAAAAATATTTCAGCAAGCTTGTCTTGCGTTGAATTACAATTATAGTATTTTTCATGAATTATTGAGCTTATAAAGTAACAAGCTACTTTTTTTTGGGAAAATTTATTGAGCTTATAAAGCAACAATATTATTTTAGATAATCATTTCACATATTTTTGCCCCGAGAAGACAAAAGGTAAAATTATCGAGCTTATATTTTCTCTACACCTACTCTTTTTTCAATATTCAATTTTATGACATTGGAAATTTGTGAAAATTGAGATTGTTAATGGAATCTATTCTATTAACAGAAAAAGGAGGAAGAGAAGGCCAAAGACAAGGAGCTGAATGATTTGTTCAAGATTGCAGTTAGTCAACCCAAAGTTCCTATTGGTAAGTATTACATTTTTTTTTTTCAATCTTTTCTCCATCATTTTAAATTGGGTCATCAAAATTTGAAGTTGAAGTGATCATAATATAACTTGGTGCTTACTGGATATGCAATCAGGTGTTGATCCCAAATCCATATTGTGTGAGTTTTACAAAGTTGGGCAGTGTGCAAAAGGTTTTAAATGCAAGTTCTCGCATGATCTGAATGTTCAGAGGAAAGGGGAAAAAATTGATATTTACAGCGACAAGCGTGACCAAGGTTATTGTGTAAATTTTTGTAATTTGTTCTCTGTTATATGTGCATCTATGGGCATTGATTGCTTCTATATGGATTTTGTTTATTCTTATCTGTGGTTCTGGTGCTTCTTTCCATTAGGAACAATGGAAGATTGGGATCAAGAAACTTTGGAGAAGGTTGTGGAATCAAAGAATAAGGAGTATAAGCAGAACAAACCCACTGATATTGTAAGTGTTCTCCATGATATTGTTTCCGTACTATGTCTAAACTTGTTCTTTAGTAATTAATTCTAACTTCATGATGTATATACATATGTGTGTTTTTGTGTGTTTGTGTACGTCTAGAATATGAGAGTAAATTAGGGAAGCCAAGAAAATTCAGCATTGAGAATCAACATCATAGTCATTTATGGTTAGAAGTGATGAAATATGATTTGTCTTAACTGATCTAAACAGCTATCTTATGGATTTATATGCATAAAATAGGAATTTCTTTACATATCATTGTAATCACTAGTTTGTACGACCATCAAGGAAAATATTTTACTAATTTCATTTGTTCCAATAGCTATTCACTAATTTTAGGATAAGAGGTGCATTCAATCAAAATTTTGAGATTGGGAATCTTTGGTATCTGTTGTATTTTTCTTTTGGCCTTCTGGAAATAAACAGTGCCTTGTTTATGTTGATTTAGGAGTACACATTTATGTTGATTTAGGATTACATATTTAAGTAATTTTAGTTTGAAATATATATATATATATATATCTCAACAAGGTCCATGGCTCTATAGAACTCAAGAGGCCTATCAGTTCACTGATTTACATACATGTGTAGGTCTGCAAATACTTTTTAGAAGCTGTGGAGAAGAAACAATATGGATGGTTTTGGGTCTGCCCAAATGGTGGTAAAGACTGCCACTACAGGCATGCTCTTCCTCCTGGGTATGTTTTGAAATCTCAAATGAAGGCTCTGTTAGAGGAGGAGACTGAAAAGATAACAATTGAGGAAGAGATTGAAAATCAGGTGATATATATTCTGAAAGTGAATTGCTTTCCACTATGCTGTGGCAGTATCTTTATTCTGAGTGCATGGTAGATGATGTAATGTTATAGTATCACAGTTGTTTTTATTTATTACTTGTTTAATAATCTAACTTTTTGGTTTCTGAACTTAGCGTGCCAAAGTGAGTACTTCAACACCCTTGACTCCTGAGTTGTTCATGGAGTGGAAGAAAAAGAAGATGGCTGAAAGGGATGCTGGTTTGGCTGCACAGAAGGCAGAGAGAGCTAAGAATGACCGCATGAGGTATATACTCTTTATCCATTTGGGCATTGTACATGTGGCTTTCCTAATTTTTCGATCTTATATGTTAACAAGTGCCTTTTTATTGCTCTTCAGTGGACGCGAACTGTTTATGTCAGATTCTAGTTTGTTTGTGGATGATGCTGAGGCATATGAGAAGTACCAAAGAGAAGAAGAATCCCATGCCACCGAACAGAAGGTAAATCTTCAACCGTTTGCATTTCTCTTCCGTCCCCAAGACTTCATGGTAGCCTTAATTTTATTCAATGGGAATCCAAGACTGCATGGTAGCTCAGTAGTCTGTGTTTGCAGAATTTTTTAGCATCCTACCTGTGTCTACTTTTGCTTATGTTGAGTGGGTCTAATTGAAAAGAAGTTGTGAGCTATCTAACAATGGCAACCTATGATGTACGTATGAAAGTGTACTGTTGCATTGCCATTTTTTGTTTTACTTTCCCTTTGAACACTTCTAACAATGTTTGAAGTGGTAAGGAACATGTTGGCAACATTTTTTTAAATAAAAATTTGGGATGATTTTAGCTGTCAAACAGGCTCACAGTTTCTATCTAGTACTTTCTGGACAGTGATAACCCCATAAACGTACTTTTTCTTTCTAGAAGCAGAATATTTTAACAAGACTAAATTGTCCAATACAATCTTAAATCTTTTTACTAGAAAATCCAAGAATGAAAAGGGTTCATGTAATGAGTACCCTCTTTGCCCTATATGTACTCCCATCATATTGCTGTTGGAGCTTGAAAGAAATATGGCCAATTAATATTGAACAATGAATTCTAGTCATGAGTTCAAATTCTGATGTGCAAGCTGTTTCCTGATCCATTGCATGGTTTTTGCTCATTTAACTTCAGGCCAATGACAAATCTGCTGAAGATGGACCAAGTACTTCAAATTCTGAAGATCTTCTCGATGAGGATGATGAACTAGACATGGACGAGCTAAATGAATTGGAAGCCAGCTTAGCAAAGACATCAATCCAAATTCAGGAGCCTAGCAATCAGTCCTAATTTTGAGAAGCACAGAGTTTGCAGTCTACATGCATTTTAAATTGTCGACTTTATGATTCTGCTGTGTACTACTTGCCCTTGGTGGAAGCGTTGGACACAAAGATGATTCTGAAAGTTGAGCAATGAGTTGGAAGTTATCAGGGTCACCTTTGTTCTGGCAGTGTCGTAAAAAATTGATATAGTATCTTCTAATTGTCATAATGAAATTAATTTGTGTAGCCTTTCTTGTATCTACACTGTCCTTGAGAAAATGCGGCTTGGGCAAGTGGTACCCAGTCCATATTAGGAAGAGAATCAAATGAATATGATTGTTGCTTTCACAGTATCACTCGGCCTTGAAACAAATAAGAATGCGTTTTCCTATTTAGCCACATAAATATCCTTTTATTTTCAGTTTGTACTCATCTTCCCTGTTGTTTTTGGATGCATGACAGGCTTGCACTCTTTTACCCATTCACATTGTTACAATGCAATCTGCCTGAGGCAATGTTTAGATTGGAACTCTTGTGCTTTTTATTTAATTTTAGAAGCATAATGCTTAAAATGTTGATAAATATTTGTAATTTTGAATAAGCTGATTTTACTCCGTACTTTGACAGGAAAGGACAAGAAAAGGAATGCCAAATTATATACATTTTTATGACAGTAAAATGACAATATTTTTCATCAATAGTTTACCAAATATCTGTATGCTTTTTCAGGAAGTGTAACTAACTTTTATTGATGGTTAGTTATTTACTACACTTTTGCATGGAAGTGGGTCTTAGTGTACGGGGAGGGGATATTTGGATCATTAAGTTTTAAGAAAAGAGATATAATTTTAATAATTTTAAAATTTTTATTTACATTTTTGTTAGATAACGTTTTAGTTTATTTTAACAGTATAATAAGTAAAATTAACAAAAATATATTTATGTTCCTATTTTAACTGTAAAAAAAGTTTTAAATTCAATTAAGTACTATTAAATGCTAGAAAGATAGTTTCAATTTTATAATTAAGAGTCACACATTTTAATTAATTATGCAATTATAATTTTATCTTTATATATAAGTTTACATATCTATTACTGTATTATCTTCAATATCATATATTAATAATTTTAAAATGTGAATATGATAAAATCATAGTTACTTTTATATCATTGTTCGTTGTCGCCGATTGCCAATTAACATTCTGATTGGTTAAAAAACGATCAACCAACCAGTAGTGATTGACGATGATAGCCAATGAACAATGAAAAAAAGGTAGCTAAGATTATGTCGTTTTATATTTTTGTATTCTCTATTATAGTATTATTTCAATAAAATTCGTTGTAACATAGTAATAATTTCTCTTACATGTTATATGGGTGATTAAGGTTCAATTTCTGTTAATGTTTATATATATATATATATATATATATATATATATATATATTAGATCTGAGTTTAAATTAATTTTTCATCTTTACTTAATATGATTGTAAATAGGATTTTTAAAACTATTTAAATTTATATATATGTATGTTTTAATTTTAAGAGTCTAATTATCTTTTTTTTTTGTTTTATTTTAATCTCAACGTCAAATATATATATATATATATATATATATATATATATATATGAATGAATTGGTTTATTATTTATATTTTTAAAGGTGTCTGTTTAATTCACAAAATCTGTTGTGGTAAAAATGAGGTTTGAACAATTCCCCTCTACTAAAATGGAATCTGTTGATTTTTATTACAGTTTGTACTATCGAATCAACTGCTTTATTTTTATTACCAATAATTAAGAATTATTTTTTCTTACTCGCTACAACAAAAACTAAATTACTAACTTTTGATTAAAAAAATCGAATAGTTTAAGTCAAATTTGTAATATGAATACCTTTATATTATATATATAAAGTGTCAGAATTTCATTTTCTAGTACCATAACCAAAATGAATTATCTTCACATTACTAATAATTCATTGATAACAAAATAAAGGGTTTTTTTATACATATTTATACACACACACAACTATTACTGCATATTACGGAGGAGGGAATCAAACCCAATCTAATAGTCAGGATGCTTTTTTGCTGGTAGCTGTGCCAGCTACACAATTGCTGGCACACGGTGCCAGCAATTTTCCAGCAAGGTGGACAGCCAATTCTTGGCTGTCCACCATGCTAAACTCTCCCTATAAATGGGAGAGTTTAGCAATTCATTTTTATTGCAATTTAGAGAGAGTTTCTAAAGCTTTGAGAGAGTTTTTGAGTGATTTGAGAGAATTGGGTGTATTGGGGTTTTGGGTTGTAAGGCTAAAACACTACAATACTTGTATTCTCCATTTCTAATAGTAAGAGATTCTTCTGTCTTCGCCCGTGGACGTAGGCTAAAAGCCGAACCACGTAAACTTGTCTTTGTCTTATTTTATTTTTATTATTTTTCTCAATTTCGCTTTAGCTGCGACCTTGCATCACCCCTCAATTTCCCAACAAGTGGTATCAGAGCTTCTGGTTGAAGGAGGTCACTATTCACGTATACAGTTACTGTTCATATGTACGGTTACTATTCACGTGAAACAGTGGGAGCCGATCCTAGCAGAAGTAGTTCGTGGTAAAAAGCAATGGCAGCAAAGTACGAAGTTGAGAAGTTCAATGGAGGTAATTTTACATTGTGGAAAATGAAAATAAAGGCGATTTTAAGAAAAAATAAGTGCTTAGAAGCGATTGATGAAAGGCCCGCTGGTATCACTGATGATATCAAGTGGAATGAGATTGACGGTAATGCAGTTGCTGATCTGCATCTAGCACTTGCTGATAACGTGCTATCTAGTGTAGCGGAAAAGAAGACAGCAAAAGAGATCTGGGATACTCTCATTAAATTGTATGAGGCTAAATCTCTGCACAACAAGATCTTCTTAAAAAGGAGATTGTACACTCTTCGAATGACAGAATCCACTTCAGTGACGGAGCACATCAACACATTAAATACTCTATTTTCCCAACTCACTTCCTTGGGGCATAAAATAGAGGCAGGTGAACGTGCAGAGATTCTACTTCAAAGCCTACCAGATTCGTATGATCAACTCATCATCAACTTGACGAATAATATCCTATCGGACTTCTTAGTCTTCGATGATGTTACAGCTGCTGTACTGGGAGAAGAACGAAGACGAAAAAATAAAGAAGACAAACAGGAATGTTCGCAGCAAGCAGAAGCTTTGACAATGATGAGAGGTAGATCAACAGAACGTGGCCCCAGTGGGAGTCAAAATCATGGTAGACCAAAATCCAGAAGTAAGAAGAACGTCAAGTGCTACCATTGTGGCAAGAAAGGCCATCTGAAGAAAGATTGTTGGGGATTGAAGAAAAGTGTAGAGGACAAACCGCAAGGGAATATTGCAAGCACCTCAGATGATGGTGAAATTTTATACAGCGAGGCAGCAACAGTTGTTGAAAGCAGAAAACGGTTCTCTGATGTATGGCTCATGGATTCTGGAGCTACATGGCACATGACCTCTAAAAGAGAATGGTTCCATCAATATGAACCTATCTCTGGAGGATCTGTATATATGGGGGACGATCATGCTTTAGAAATTGCTGGAGTAGGATCCATCAAGATGAAGATGTACGATGGTACTGTTCGTATTATCCAGGAGGTGCGACATGTGAAAGGCCTCAAGAAGAATCTTTTGTCATTGGGACAATTAGATAACACTGGGTGTAAGACCCAAATTGAAAATGGGATAATGAAAATTCTCAAAGGCGTTCTTGTAGTAATGAAGGCAGAAAAGGTTGCTGCAAATTTGTACATGCTTAATGGAGAAACACTGCAGGAAGGAGATGCATCTGTTGCATCAACTAGTTCAGCAGAAGAGTCAACGATAATGTGGCATCGCAAACTGGGCCATATGTCAGAACGAGGTTTGAAGATTCTCTCTGATCAAAATTTACTTCCTGGGCTCAAATCGGTTCATTTACCTTTCTGTGAGCACTGTGTCACAAGTAAGCAGCACTGATTAAAGTTCAGCACATCCAGTTCTAGAAGTAAAGAAATTCTAGAATTGATCCACTCTGATGTTTGGCAAGCACCGATGATGTCCTTAGGAGGAGCGAGATATTTTGTGTCATTCATAGATGATTACTCCAGGAGATGTTGGGTGTATCCAATCAAGAAGAAGTCATATGTGTTTGAAGCTTTCAAAATATTCAGAGCGCGTGTAGAACTTGAATCAGAAAAGAAGATCAAGTGTTTAAGGACAGATAATGGAGGAGAATATACTGGCGAGGATTTTATTGCATTCTGTCAACAAGAAGGCATCAAGCGGCAATTCAGCACAGCTTACACGCCTCAGCAGAATGGAGTAGCAGAGCGGATGAACAGAACCTTGTTGGAGAGAACAAGAGCTATGTTGAGAACTGCAGGTTTAGCCAAGACATTTTGGGCAGAAGCAGTCAAAACCGCCTGTTATGTGGTAAATCGGTCACCATCAACAGCAATCGAATTGAAGACACCGATGGAGATGTGGACTGGAAAACCAGTTGATTATTCTCACCTTCATACATTTGGAAGTCCTGTGTACGTGATGTATAATCCCCAAGAAACAACGAAGCTGGATCCAAAATCCAGAAAATGCCTTTTCTTGGGATATGCTGATGGAGTCAAGGGGTATCGCCTGTGGGATCCCACTACCCACAAGGTCGTCATCAGCAGAGATGTGATATTTGCAGAAGATAAACTGCAAAGGAATGATAAAGATGATAGCACAGTGAAGGAAAATCCAGAGACTACAATGGTACAAATGGAAAATAATCAAGTACAAGAAGATTCAGATTCTCCTGAAGCAGCACCAGGGCACGAAGAACAAGAACCAGCAGAGTCTGAGGCTACAGATGATCGTCGATCAACTCGTGAGAGACGACCACCAGCGTGGCACTCGGAGTATGTCATGGAGGCTCATGTTGCATACTGCCTTCTAACAGAGGATGGAGAGCCAACAACTTTCCAGGAGGCTTCTAAAAGTCAAGATGTTTCTCTATGGATGACAGCAATGCAAGAAGAGATTGAAGCTTTGCATAAGAACAAAACATGGGAGCTGGTTGCACTGCCACGTGGAAGAAAAGCCATTGGAAACAAATGGGTCTACAAGATCAAACGGGATGGCAATGACCAAGTAGAGCGGTATCGTGCGAGATTGGTGGTGAAAGGTTATGCTCAGAAAGAAGGTATTGACTTTAATGAGATATTTTCCCCTGTAGTTCGACTCACGACAGTCAGAATAGTCTTGGCAATGTGTGCTACATTTGACTTACATCTAGAACAGCTAGATGTGAAGACAGCTTTTCTTCATGGAGAACTTGAAGAAGAAATTTATATGCTCCAACCAGAAGGTTTTAAAGAAGAAGGAAAAGAGAACTTGGTTTGCAGGTTGAACAAATCTCTGTACGGTCTCAAACAGGCGCCGAGGTGTTGGTACAAGAGATTTGATTCCTATATCATCAGCCTTGGATACAACAGACTTAGTTCAGACCATTGTACATACTACAAAAGGTTTGAAGATGATAATGATTTCATTATTTTACTGTTGTACGTGGATGACATGTTGGTGGCAGGCCCCAACAAAGATCGAGTCCAAGAATTAAAGGCACAGTTGGCTAGGGAATTTGATATGAAGGACTTGGGACCAGCAAACAAGATTCTAGGGATGCAAATTCACCGAGACAGAAATAACAGGAAGATTTGGCTTTCTCAGAAGAACTACTTAAAGAAAATCTTGTGGCGCTTCAACATGCAAGATTGTAAGCCAATTAGTACTCCACTCCCTGTTAATTTCAAGTTATCCTCTAAGATGTGTCCTAGCAAAGAAGCAGAGAGGAATGAGATGTCTCGAGTACCGTATGCATCAGCAGTGGGAAGTTTAATGTTCGCTATGATTTGTACCAGACCAGACATTGCACAAGCAGTGGGAGCAGTTAGTAGATACATGGCGAATCCTGGTAGAGAGCATTAGGGTTGTGTCAGGAGGATCCTTAGATACATTAAGGGTACCTCAGATGTTGCTTTATGTTACGGAGGATCAGATTTTATTGTTAAGGGCTATGTGGATTCAGATTTTGCAGGAGATCTTGATAAAAGAAAATCCACTACTGGCTATGTGTTTAAACTTGCAGAAGGAGCTGTAAGCTGGGTTTCGAAACTGCAAACTGTTGTGGCATTATCTACTACAGAAGCAGAATACATGGCAGCTACACAAGCTTGCAAGGAAGCAATTTGGATACAAAGATTACTGGAGGAGCTCGGGCACAAGCAAGAGAAAGTTGAATTGTTTTGTGACAGTCAGAGTGCCTTGCACATTGCAAGGAATCCAGCTTTTCATTCAAGAACGAAGCACATAGGTGTTCAATATCACTTTGTTCGTGAAGTGGTAGAAGATGGAAGTGTGGATATGAAAAAAATTCATAGAGATGATAACCTTGCAGATGTGATGACCAAGCCCATCAATACCAACAAGTTTGTATGGTGTAGATCCTTGCATGGCCTAGCAGACACGTAGGCAACATGGCATTGGCGAAGAAGAAAGAATGGTGTGGAGAATTGATTGATTCTCAATCAAATCTCCAAGTGGGAGAAATGCTGGTAGCTGGCACCGTGTGCCAGCTACACAATTGCTGGCACACGGTGCCAGCAATTTTCCAGCAAGGTGGACAGCCAATTCTTGGCTGTCCACCATGCTAAACTCTCCCTATAAATGGGAGAGTTTAGCAATTCATTTTTATTACAATTTAGAGAGAGTTTCTAAAGCTTTGAGAGAGTTTTTGAGTGATTTGAGAGAATTGGGTGTATTGGGGTTTTGGGTTGTAAGGCTAAAACACTACAATACTTGTATTCTCCATTTCTAATAGTAAGAGATTCTTCTGTCTTCGCCCGTGGACGTAGGCTAAAAGCCGAACCACGTAAACTTGTCTTTGTCTTATTTTATTTTTATTATTTTTCTCAATTTCGCTTTAGCTGCGACCCTGCATCACCCCTCAATTTCCCAATATTTTTGAGGTGCCCAACCAATTCGATTGGTACCCTAATTGCAAAAACAAAATGAAGATTGGTTTTGGTGGTTCGCAGATTTATGACTTTGGCAGAGCCACCACCAAACTCATAACATTTCTTGATTTTTGTTTTTATTCTTTTTAGTTTTAATGTCTATTCAATTTTTAAAAGAATTAAAAATTAAACCAATCTAAATAATTTTCAAAAATTAGATTATAAAGAAAACTTAAAGTTAAAGAGATGATAAAAAAAGGAATTCATTTTGGTCATGGTACTAGAAAATAAAATCCTGACACTTTATATATATATAAAGTATTATATATATTTTGGTCATGGTACTAGAAAATGAAATCTTGACACTTTATTTTGTTATCAATGAATTATTAGTAAATTAAGTTCTTAATTTTTATGTTAAATTTTTTTTTATTTTATACGTTATAATTTTATAACTTGTTTTTATTTTTTATTTAATTGTTATATTTATATTTATATTATTGTCTTTATATACTATATGTTCTTTTAATAGTGATATATTAGTAATTATCTATACAAAATATCATTTAAATGTTAAATTAGTATGTCTTCAAAGTATCATGTCTTACGTAAAATAAAAATTAGGTGGATAGACAGCGTTATCTAATAGGTTAGTCCTTTAGATCAATGACATGTGCCCAAACTATAATAAGAAGTATCAGAGCAGATTCGAATTCTCATTTGTATATAAACTTTTAAAATTACTCTAATAAAAATTGTCACGTAAATAGTAGGTGCCCCATATCTTTAGAAGATGAACATTATTAATTAAGTGGGCTCTAAAAATTATGTATTTTAAACCCTAATAAAGATTCACATGAATTCTCATGCTAGAAAAATAAACAATACGAACTAGATTGACTTTTGAGTTTAAGTTAGACCATAATAAAAGCGTCATGTAATTGGATGAGAAGAATATAACATCTCACATTAAATAAAAATTAAATAAATCTTAAATATATATAAATAAATATATAATATTACTTAATAAATTAATTTTTTGAATTAATAATAAATGTTTAACTCATAACAAAAAAATTCTTAAAATAGTAAACGAACTTAAAACAATACATATTTAACAGAACTATTACAATAGTCGAATGATTTTTTTTAAGATGAAAAGTACTTTATTAAAGTGTTTGGCCAACATTTTAAAAGTACTTTTAAAATGTAAGAAACAGATGTGCTTTTAGACAAAGAACCTAAGTGAGTGCTTTCCTCAATTAGCATCTTACGTGTTTTCAAGGGTAGCACTTATGATTTTAATGAATTTTTAGTAAGTTCTAAAATACTCTTATGAAATTTGAAAAATTCCAAGACAAGTCCCATTTATGTTCTCATCCGATTTCAACCTAAAAACCTTTTCTCTCTTTTCTCTTCACATATACATCTCTCAGTCGTTCGATCGCCATTCATTTGCAGGCTGATTGTCGTCTATTCACCGTTCATTCATCGTCTGATCGCTATTTCTTCATCATCTCTTATTGCGATCATTCTCTTTTTATTTGAGAATGTAAGAGGATATACTTTTTATTTCTCTTTGAAAATTGTTAGGGTTTTTAGTTACTTTAGATTTTACTGTTAATTTTAGCTTATTATCATCAACTTGTTGGTCATTTATCTCTTTCTTGAATTGTTGATTGATTAATATAAATTGTCTTTTATGGGATTGTAACTCTTGAGATATGAGGAGTGTGAATTGTTCCACCCCTGCTTGATTTTTAGAAGATAAATGATCTTCATGAAAGAGTAAAAAGTAGTAATACTTAAGGGGTTTTGATTAATTGGTGAAAATTTTGGAAGAAAAAGAGAATGCAGTATACAGAGTTAGCAAGTAGAAACAGGAAAATTAGGTCATGAAATTGATTTGTGGGTGTGGGTGTGGATGATGAGTTTGTTTAAAAATAAAACCATTCTGGGGCTTTTATGTTGTGCCACCACTTTTCATGACATCAAAAAGAGATGCCTTGTAATCTGTATCTTGAATTTCTAAAACCCTTGCAATCTTGAAACTACTTTGATAGTGACTTAAGCTCGACCCTTGCTTGCCTATTATGGTTTATTTTTAGTCATTCAAAAAGCAAATACAATATTTTACTATCATTCTTATTTGGGCTTTGTATTTAATGGAAGATTTATTTTTGTTTTTATATTTTTCATTTATTTTTTAATTAAAAATTCCAAATGATCCCTATTAAATTGTCTCTGTTCTTGGCATCCATTGGAGTTTCTAGAGTTCATGTAGCAGATGAATAGTATTACTTTGATTTTAGTGTGATATGAATATTTACAACATTATGCTTTGCAACATAGTGTTTGATCTACTGCAGAGAAATAAGTGGAAATTCAATATTCGTTTGATTTGATTTTTTATTTCCACACTTCTTTGTATTATGACACACAATATTTAATCTGCTTGAATTAATTTTAGCTTTTATTGACGGCTCGACATGATTTCCTTATCTCCCCTTTGGTGCTAGTAAGAACCTGAACTGGCCCCATCTTAACCATGGCTTCACCAAATTAATTAGAAGAAAAGTCATTCTCACTTGTAATTGCAAACGACAATAGCTTTGGTTAGCGAATCCAAAGCTATGTCTTGGTTTATTTGGAGTATTCCTATATGCAATATAATTTGCCTATAGTATGAGTTGTCAACTGGCAAAGCACTTGTGGTATTCTGATCAAGATTAACAGTGTTAGAACCTACTGAATTTTGAGGGTAAATTTGTTTCAATGTTTATGTTAAGGTCATGTTTTCTGCTATTTTGAAATTATACAGAGATTCACATTTGTAGCAAGAGATACCAAACCATATATTGGATTATGTACCTAGACATCTCTTTTTGGATATTGGCCACCATGCCATTAAATTCTGGCCATCCATCTTGTCTCTTTCAACTCATATGTCTACTTCAGTTTCCTGAATTTTTTCGTAAGTTTCTAGCTCTTTGCCCTTTTTTTAATCTCTTTCTCATCTCATTAGTATTACCTGCCCTATATATACTATTTTAAGTCTTTGTTACTACTCTAATGTACATTTAGTATTTTGTCAATAAAGCTCTAAGAAACCATGAGGAGGGTATTAGATACTCTAGCATCAAACTAGAACTACGTTTTGGCTGCTAGTATCTTGTTCCTCAAGTCCTTACAACTTTTTGACTTGTATTCCCTACACAAGCAAGCTTCTATAATATTGCTCTTTTTCTTCTATTTGTAATTTTTTTTTTACTCCTATATCTATTGCTTTCTCATTGACATAGTAGTAATAGTTCATTCCAATTCAAATTTAGCTTCTATGAAAACATGTAAATGAGGCATATGCTGGCACAATGGTCTGAATTCTTAAACCATCTTGTTAAGAAAAAATGAACAAATGTCCCATATTGGCTAGAAATTAGGAGGATCATAGGTTTATAAAGAGTTAACTATATCTTTATTGGTATGAAGCCTTTTTAGGTAGAGCTCAAGAAAAAAATCATGATGGCTTAGGTCAAAAGTGGACAATATCATACTAATGTGAAGATATGTGGTTCGTTGAACTCTTAACAGTGGTATCAAAGTCATGCCCCAGAGTTGTCATGTGGTGAAAATCCTTGGTGCCGAACGAGAAGGTGGTGAGTAGGTACATGACCCTAGCTTTGCGATGGATTCGTGTTGTGCTCTATAGATAAGCGCTGTTGTGCTTTGAGCTTCACGTAAGGCATGTGCAGTTAACGCAGTGATGCGAAGTTGACTTGATAGAGCGGGCTCTCAATAGTAGGCAGTACTCTGGTGCTTCACGTTAGGCGTGAGCGATCAACGCAGTGAAGATAAGTAGTAGACTGTTGGGGGAACGGATGAAATATCGTTTGAGGGGAGACTTAGTGGTCCTTTGTTCGAGAAGATGATTGTTAAGGAAAAACGAACAAATATCCCACATTGGTTAGAAATGGGGAGGATCATAGGTTTATAAAGAGTTAACCATATATTTATTGGTATAAGCCTTTTGGGTAGTGCTCGAGAGAAAAATCATAAGAGCTTAAGCTCAAATTAAACAATATCATACTAATGTAAAGATATGTGTGGTTCGTTGAACTCCTGATACGTCTTTGACCAGAATTTGATGTGGTCACCCTCTTTAATGTCTATATAGTATTATGGTTTATAATTTATAGTGTTATAGATCTCAATTGCTTAATACACTAAGAGCTACTATATTGAATCGTCTACTGCTACAAGTTTTTTTAATCTTCAGTGTGTAATAACAACTATATAAATCTTTTGAGACAATTTTAAAAATGTTAATAAAAATTCATGCTAATTCATTTTCATAGAAAGAGAAGCAAATGGATTGCCTTTATGTGGTTTTAATTCTTTTTTGAAAACTTTTTGTTGAGCTTCTCTCAACTTTTTGATTGTTTCATTATTTATTTTTTCTGTTTTCCTTGTAATTATTTGTTCATTTGTCTAGCCAAGTTATTCTTTGTAACATCTCAAAGCAATAAGGTTGTCTACATTGTTTTTCTAACTTGCAGCATAAACCTTCATTTAAGATCTCTTGAAAGCTTGCCATTGAAACAAATAGATTTAGAGGTAACATCTTCTTTCCCTTTATTTTTAGATGAAAAATCTCTCCATCTTGAGTTGCTTCATCTTCATTATTTTTAAAGCATTCATTGCTTTGCCTTATCATGGTCAAAATGGATTTTAAACAGTAGAAACTGTGCCCTTTCTCTCCATTTCCCTTTTGAAAAGTAGTGATTTTTTTAATAACTTTGTTATTTATAATGTTACAGTTGAGAATGTCAAAAACTATTAGTAGTTCATCGCATGATATGTGTGGAGATGAAGGTGACAATAGAATTAAGGCAAATTGAGAAGACGCCATTACTGATGTATTTGTTACTAAATGTGTTGGTGAAACCTTAGTTGGAAATCGACCAAATGGCCATTTCAATAAACTTGGGTGGAATAATGTTATAAAGAAATTTCATGAACAAATAGGCAGGCAGAAATTATCATTGAAAGCAACTCAAGAATAAATGGACTTTGCTCAAGAATGGTTGATAGATTTGGACAATTTTGATGGGAAAAGAAATTGGTTTACGATGGAATTTTGTACAACAAACCATCACTACTAATAATGAATGGTGGGATAAAAAATTGAAGTTATATTTTATTTTTATTTTTTATTCACTTAACTTTGTTTAATGAATTATATATATTTATTATCTTAATTGTAATAATTATAGGAGGTTTTTGATACTATAAAATTTTGATCAAAGAAATTTAAAAATATTGAACAATTAAACATCTTATTTAAATATATTATTATTACAGGAGAAGGACCATGGGCACCCTCGCAATGATTTGTGGCTATTGATTTTGTGAATAATGATAAAGATGTGGAAGGGCACAAAAAATTTAATTATAATTCATGTTTTGGGATGATGTTGGTATTTTACTTTTCAATATTGATGTTTCAATTCAAAGTAATAAAAGACAAAATTCAAAATAATAAAAGACAAAAGGTTCTTAAGAAAATCAGATAGTTCATTAGTTAGATACAATTATAAATGCAATTGAAAATGGTTTAAGAAAGAGAAAGAGAAATCGAATTGTAATTAGTTAGATACAATTATAAATACAATTGAAAATGGGGGTAAGAAAGAGAAAGAAAAATTGAATTGTAATGGTAGAAAATGATGAAAATTGTTGAAGATGTACCTAAAATTATTGGTGATGTAGAATTATTTTTTACAATTATTGACTTTTTAATTAAAAAGGTTATAGAGAAATATTCGTTGCATTAAAACAATCAAGTTGACAACTTGCTTGGTTGAAGCGTCAATAAAAATGATAGATTTTATATTTATAAAATTTATTGTCACTTTAGATTATTATGTTAAGTTGATATTGAATGTTTAGTAATATTTTATTTTTTTATATTTTTCTTAATATTTGTTGATAAATTATACAAATAATATTGGTATTTCATTATTTTTTTCATAATATTAAGGTAAGATATATTATTTTTCAAGTTTTTATAAAATAAATTACTAAACCATTATTGTAATTTTTTAGAATTATTTTAAAAATGACTAATACTTTTATCAATTCATGGTTTACTTGGCTCTTAGTATAAATATTCGTCAAATAAAATATTATTATTATTAGGTTATTATCATTTTTAAAAATAAAAAATATATTTTCTTATCAATTTCAAATTTAAAAATATTTATAATAATAATGTCTATTTTAATAATTTATTAATAACAAAATATATTTTTAATTACATATTTAAACACTCGATAAAATATCCTAAGCAGTTTAAAAGTATTTTATATAATTAAAAACTAAACATAAAATGTTTATTCAAAAAAATACTATTGAAAAAGTGCTATAATAAAAAAAATGCTATAAAATAAAAGCACGTTTTCTCTAACACCCGAAAAATGAAACTGCCCCGAAGAAAGTAAGAAAGTTTATGACAGTGGTCAAAATTACCATGCTAAGTGGCAAACTCCAGTTTTAAAATGTTAAAACTATATTTATGGAGAGTTAGGAAAATGAATGAAGAGATAAAACATTTATAATCATTGTTCCACTCACCAAAAGTGCAGCGCACCTAATGGATTTGTTGAGTTTGAGAAGTATAAGGTAGTTTTGTGTTTAAGGGAGAGAAAAAAAAAATAACTCCTTAACAACTCAAAATGTTGTTTTCTTCATCTTTTAACAAAGGTTACAAGAATTTAAATACTTGAACTATAAGAATTCAACTTAAACTAAAAAACTTATTAAATCTAAACAACTTGATCTTTAGCAATTTCAAATTCAAAATGACTTCTAACTAAAAATTCCTACAATCCCTGAACTTGAGATTGTTTATTTGACTTAGTCTAATGTAGAAAATACAGCAACCTCAACACTCCTCCTTGCTGTCTTTGCTGCATACTCCAATTCTTTTTCTAAGATGCTGAAATCTTGTTTTGGACAATCCTTTAGTAAGAATATCTGCAAGTTGAGACTCTGTATTGCAGTGTACCAGTTTTACTTCTTCTTCTTTCTGCACTTCTCTTAGATAGTAGTATTTGATTTTGAAATGCTTAGTCTTACCATGAAACACAGGATTATTGGAGATGGCTATGGCAGCTTGATTGTCAACATATAGAACAGTAGCTATCTCTTGTTCTAAACTTAAGTCTGCCATAATTTTTCTTAGCCACACAACTTGATTTACTGCTGCCACAGCAGCAATATACTCAGCTTCTGCAATGGATTGAGCTACCACCTCTTGTTTCTTGGTGCTCCAGTTAAAATAACCTGATCCAAAATTGAATAAGTACCCTGAGGTGCTTTTTATATCCTCACATGCTCCTGCCCAATCACTATCTGCATAGCCATGCAAATCTAACTTTTCTGTCTTCATGAAACTGATGCCATAGTCAGTTGTCCCTTTAATGTACCTCAATACCCTTTTTGTTGCCTTTAAATGAACTTCCTTGGCACAATTTAGGAATCTTGATAGCAAATTCACAGTGAAGGCTATATCAGGCCTTGTTGCTGTAAGATACATCAAACATCCAACTATGCTCCTATAAAGACTTTCATTTGCTGTCAGTGCATCAGTCTTAGAACAAAGTTTCTCATTCAAAGCTAAGGGAGTATCCATAGCTTTGCATTCTCCCATTTTAAACTTTTTCAAGATCTCATTAGCATACTTCTTTTGTCCAATAAACACTCCTTTCTTGGTTTGCTGTATTTCCATTCCAAGAAAGTATGTCATTTCACCCAAATCAGTCATCTCAAATTCTCCTTGCATTTGTTCTCTAAACTTCTTTATGATCTTAGAATTGCTTCCAGTTATTAGTAAGTCATCAACATAAACTGATACAATTATCAGGTTATGAATTTCAAGCTTAACATATAATGTTGACTCACTAAAGCTCCTTTTAAAGCCAATACTCAGCAAGTATTCATCAATTCTGCTATACCAAGCTCTTAGAGCTTGCCTTAACCCATAAAGGGCCTTTTTCAATAAATAAACCTTTCCAAGTGCTGTCACAAACCCTTCTGGCTATTCAACAAAAATTTCCTCCTGCAAATGACCATTTAGGAAAGCTGATTTTACATCCAACTGGTATATCTTCCATTGTTTCTGTGCTGCAACAGCATAAAGCAACCTGATAGTGTCTAACCTTGCTACTGGTGCAAATGTTTCAGAAAAATCCACCCCAAACTGTTGTGCATAGCCTTTCACAACTAACCTTGCCTTGTACTTGTTTATGGTTCCATCTGCATTCAACTTTGTCTTAAACACCCATTTTACTCCAATAACCTTCTTGTGAATTGGTCTGGACACTAGCTCCCAAGTTCTGTTTTTGTTTATCATCCTCATTTCTTCCTTCATTGTTGTTATCCATTTTTTATCCTCTGCTGCTCTGCATATCCTGCTGGTTCCAATACTGCTACATTGCATTTCTGATAAATGTCAGCAAGTAGCTTAGTTCCTCTAACTGACATGTCATCTATGGTGTCTTCATTTATCTGATCAGATACTCTCTCATCTGAATACAGCCTTCTAGGTTCAGTTTTAACCCAATCCCATTCTGCTTCTTCATCAAAAATTACATTCCTACTGATGATGAACTTCTTGGTTAGAGGTTGATAAATTCTGTAGCCCTTGCTAGCAGAACTATAGCCTACAAAGACTCCAAGTTCAGCCTTTTCATCAAGCTTGCCCCTTTTTATATATGGAATAAGAGTGTAGCATAAGCTTCCAAACACTCTTAAGTTAACAACATTAGGCTTGAACCCATACCAGACTTCATAGGGAGTTTTCCCTTTTATAGCTTTAGTTACAAGCCTATTTAAGATTAATATTGCTGTGTTTACAGCCTCTGCCCAAAAATACTTTGGCAAGTTTTTCTCAAACAACAAGCATCTAGCCATCTCCATACTTGTTCTACTTTTTCTCTCACTCACACCATTTTGTTGAGGTGAGTAAGGGACTGTAAACTGATGTTGTATCCCAGCATCTTCACAAAGTTTGATAAGTTTTGCAGCAGTAAATTCAGTTCCATTATCTGATCTAAGTGTCTTGACTTTGCTATGGCATTGATTCTCAATCCAAGTTTTAAACTTCAAGAATACCTCAGCTACTTCAGATTTTTGTTTCAAGAAGTAAACCCAGCACATTCTACTATAATCATCAATAAACAAAATGAAATACCTGCTGCCATTGAGAGATTCTGTTGACATGGGACCATACACATCTGTGTGAATCAACTGTAGCTTTTCAGAGGCTCTCAATGCCTTATTTGCTGGATATGACATCTTAGATTGCTTCCCCAGTTGACAAGCTTCACATACGTTTGACTCTTCACTAGTATAATCCATCCCAAGCACAAGTTTTTCCTTCTGCATGTATTCTAAAGCAGTCTTATGGAAGTGTCCCAACCTTTTGTGCCATAAGTCTGCTTGCTTGAGAACACAAGTATATGCAGACTGCTTTTCCCATGACAGGCTAAAGCTTTTGTCTTTCATAGCAATAGAAAACAGCACAGCTCCATTTGAATCTGATATTTCACATTTGTTGTGCTTAAACACTACTGAGTACCCCTTTTGCAGTAGTTGACTAACACTAAGCAAGTTCTGGTCAATTTCTGGAACATACAACACATCATTGATCAGTTTAGCTCCTTTTGGACTCATAATCTTCATTGTTCCCTTCCCTTTAACATCAATCAACTGCCCATTTCTAATTTTGACTTTTGACACCATAGTTCTATCAATCTCTTGGAATATAGAGTCATCAAATGCCATGTGATTGGTACAACCACTGTCAATGAGCCAAGCATTGTTAGACAAATTATGTCCTGCAAAACAAGTGACAGCAAAAAGTTGATCATCTTGCTACTGGTGCACTATTTGTGCTTGTGTCTGAGTTTGTTGTGACTCCTTTTGCTTGTTCTTACAAAACTTGGCAATGTGTCCCTTTTGCTTGCATGATCTGCACTCAACTTTAGGATTTTGCCAACATCTTGATGGTTGATGATTTGTTCTGCTGCAATATGGACAAGGTGAGTAATTTGGCTTAAATTCACCACTGCTGCTGACTCCTCCTTTCTTCTGGTTTTTCTTATTCTAGAATTTTTTTTCTTTGTTCTCACCTGAGGGCTTGTCATGTACCCTTGCTTGCAAAGCTCCTTCCACTGGTTCATCATTTCTGTAAGACCTTCTTTGTTCCTGTGCTTGCAAGGCATTGATCAACTCAGGTAATGTGATAGTTGACAAGTCTCTTGATTCTTCAAGAGAAGAGATTTTGGACTCAAATCTCTCTGGAAGTGTAACAAGAATTTTTTCAACAACTCTCTTATCAGGCAGCTGTTCTCCAAGCAGCCTAATCTTGTTGACAATCTGCATCAACTTATCAGCATAATCTCTGAACTTTTCTCCTTCTTTCATCTTCTGCATTTCGAATTCTCTCTTAAGATTCAAAATCTGCATTTGAGTTGATCTAGCATTACCTTGGTATTCTTGTTTAAGAAGATCCCATGCTTGCTTTGCTGTCTCACAAGTCATGATCTTACTAAATATCACTTCTGAGACTGCAGAGAATATACAAGTCTTAGCCTTGAACATTCTTCTTCTTTCTTCTCTTAAGTTTCTTATTTGAGCTACTGTGGGATCATCTGGTAACTGTGCCACTTCTCCTGTGTCAACCAGATCCCATAGATCATTTGCCTGCAAGAAGGCTTCCATCCTAATAGCCCAAACTTGATAATTTTTTCCTGAAAATACTGGTGGCATAGCCATATAATTATTACCTGCCATTTTTGAACTGAAAAAAAAAAGGAGGCAGCTTGAATTTCAAGAAGAAAAAAAACAGCTTCTCAAGGTCCCTTAAGAAGTAATGCTCTTATACCAATGTTGAGTTTGAGAAGTATAAAGTAGTTTTGTATTTAAGGGAAAGAAAAAAAAAACAACTCCTTAACAATTCAAAATGTTGTTCTCTTCATCTTTAAACAAATGTTACAAGAATTTAAATACTTGAACTATAAGAGTTCAACTTAAACTAAAAAATTTATTAAATCTAAACAACTTGATCTTTAGCAATTTCAAATTCAAAATGACTTCTAACTAAAAATTCTTACAATCCCTGAACTTGAGATTGTTTATTTGACTTAGTCTAATGCAGAAAATACAGCAACCTCAACAGAATTTTATTCCATCCAAGTGGGGTGGGTGCTTCATTCCTAAAAATTTCTTAATAGAAATAGAAATTAAAAAGAAAAGACAATAGAACATTATATTTCAGCTTATTGAAATAAAGTTTGTATAATTTCCCCTCAAACCTCTCCTCATATTTGTAAAACTTATCAATTGGCGTGCTTGTGAAATTTTCTGCAAGTGACATTTTGCTCATTTCTTCTAGTGGTTGCAGACTTTGTTATTTGATCACCCCAGGATTTTCTTTATCTATCTATACTTTGACATGGAGCAAAGTGTACAAAAATTTGTTCAAATGCCAGATTTTAATATCTATGGAAGCACTGACCCACATGTCTGGCTGCTGTTCTTTTTGGGTGAATAATGAATACGACTCTAATTTGCTGTCCCCTCTTGCATTGCATAGTAAGCCACTTAGTATTTTTATTATGCTTATTCCACACTGAAAAAGGAGTTGATTGAATATCAATTATTTGGCCATCGCTCCAAAAAGAAAACGTTTATGAATTTGGAAAGCTAAGTGTACTTCTTACAGCTCAGCTGCCAAAACATGTCCGTACAATTCTTATGTTCATCCATTAACCTCAGCCGGTCTTGAATGGCCGTTGAACCATGGCTAGGAAGCTTATTCATTAGCAATTTCTCACTCTTTTCATCACACCACGTAAAATGAAAACAAGAAAACAAACAAGCTACACCCACAATTTTTCTTAAGGTTGCTTATCCTTCTAAATTCGTCAGGAATGATAATGAAAAAGTTTAGATAGAAGCAAAGATTTGATCTTCCTGAAGTATCATTTTGCCATGTGAGAGAGAGAGCCTATAATGATCCATAATCTAAAAACTGCAATACATAACAAGGGAAAAGCTTCTAGGGGAAGAACAAGATGACAAATGGAAGTTCTGATACAAAGCCTACAGAGTTACAGCAACTGAAAATTGCAGCAAAGAATTTCCAGCCAATGTTTGCAACAAACAACTAGTCATCGAAGTAGAGATTATTAATTTCCTCTGAATTATATGTGCTTTGAGCCATTTGGTAGTGGAAACTGTGTTTCATCTGATACCACCTTCTGTGGCTTTCTTTCTAGCCTTGGTCCTGCTGTTGAAACTACTCTGCTTACAAATTTGACAATGTTGGACATTATTCTAAGTTTAATCAGACCTCTACGAGGAGGAAACCTTGCCTTCTCCTTCCTCAGAGGCTCAACTTTTCCCTTAGTTGTAGCCATTATTTCTGAGTCAGAAGCTTTTGAAGAGGCAAAAAAGCAAGCACTTGAGAATAGTTTGTGTAACAGAATTATGGAAATAAATAAAGTAACAACAAAGTTTATGATTTAGAGTGAAGAAGATACATACGAGGAATATGCTATATATAGTTGCGGGGGCATAAGCTTCTTGATTCACAGCCTTTACATTCAAGGCACGATTATCTTTTAACTGTTCATCTCCTATGATCTGTTTGTCTCCAAGTGGTGTGGACTAAAAGAATTGCTAAGTTTGTTTTCCTTCCCTTCATTTCTATTTTCAAACTTTCTCCATTCACATTATTGCAGCTTGACGACCTTCTACCACTAATTTTTGGTTACATATTTTAAATCAGAGCAAATGTGATGATTCTTACAATGACTTTCTACAATATAAGCTTAATTGTGCAAAGAAAAAATTACTAATTCCTCTTTTAGCCACTGTAGGAGGGCTCATAATTTGGCATTCTAAAAGTTGAATTCTATAAGAATCCAGTAAATTTCTATCAAATTCATATGCATGATGAGACCAGATAAAAGTAGAATAGTTTTACTGAATAAAAAGAGATTAAAAGTCTAGCAAAAGTCAAGTCCATGCTTTTGCATGATCAACAAGCTCAAAAATTCTTTATACCACCAAGTATTTAAGACTCTAACCCAGACTTGCCCTGCCATCTCAATTCCCATTGTCCCCCTATGAAAATGACTTGCCCTGGTATTTCAATTCCCATTGTCCCCCTTCGAAAATGACTTGCCAAGCCTCTGTATGTAAGAGAGCCGACAAGCCAAATAGATGATGTCTGCATTAAGTAAAGAAAAAATACTAGTGGAAACACAATGAGATCACGATTTTTGGGTGTAAAACTCCATCTTAGCCAGAGCATTGAAACACAGGGGATGACCAGAGATCAACTGTTCACATAACGAATTCTGCTGCTGCAAATTTCCTCTAGCACCCTATTTAAGCTCTATTCTTGGACCTACTTATAAAAAGAAACAAAGCTTGTGTTAACAAATTGGCAAACATGATTACCTCAGCACCCACGGGCCAACTTTCAAATCATCATCTTCAGCGTACAGCATCTCCAGCAACTGTTGCTTGTCAATCTGTTTGTTTGGCTTCCACTTAGGGTTGCAAGTTGTCACGCAAGCTCAAGAGGCAGATTGTAGAGGGTGAACCATCAAACTATATGCTAAGCATAGATAAGTCCCATGTAATTTGTAAGGCAGAATAAACGACAAACACAAAGTCTGGTAGAGCAGCAAGGCTATAAAATTGGTGCACCAGAACCTTATAGACAATGTAAATCATGATGACAACACCTTCAATCTAAAGTTTAAAGTAACAGGTCAGAAATAAGATCTTCAAATACAAATTCTTGACAAAATTTACTTGAATGTAATCCTCATTAGATTGAGTGTCACACACCATGCAACCAACAACCTTATGTATGGCCCTGTGAGCAGCAATCCTATCACCTATCCTACCATGAACTCATGCATAAACTCTTGAATGACCTTGTACTGTGGACTCATAGGAGTCCTAATACCCCTGGTTAGGTTGGATCATCTATTCTAATACCAGTTATAAGCCACAAAAAATAAAGAGTTTTTACATGAGACATCAGAAACTTAAATTGAACACAGCCCTGAACCTAAAAGCTTAAACCAATAGGTCATATAACACTACTTGTATATAAATATTTCACTTGTCTAGTACTTCTCTAATGTGAGATCTATTCACTCATTGCTCAGATGCACATCTAACAAAGATTGAAAAATCAGTATCAGTAAGAACGGATAAAGAGACATCTACTCCTGTTTGCCTACAGTTTTTTCCCAGGACCAACTCGCGTAATTGAAAAAGATTTTCAGTAAACCAAGTAAGTCTTCAGTTTATTTATTTGAAAGACCTCAGGCAAATGAGCAAGGAAAAAGATTCTGTAGGACTTACTTATTTCACACAATTAAATATCACACGCTGTGTGGCATCTATTTAGGACTTGGATCATAACCATTCCACGAAAATTTACTCTCCATTATCAGCTACTCTTAATCTTTTGGCTGTGCTCAAGTTGTATGTGAAAGTTTATGCATAAACAGAGAACCAAATTGTAGCGGAAGGATTCAACAAATAGGTCGCCAATAAGGAAAACATGGATTTGGCTGCATTTACTTACAATTCTCAACTCCTCCTATATTCATTTCTTCATCATAATATACTTTTACAACATAAGACCTGTTTTCTAATAGTGAAATAAAATTGAAGTTAGATCACTTGACAGGTGCAAGAATTGTGTAAACCAAAAGAAATGTAAATATTACAATGGCCCCTGCTAGAGTAAACCGTGGACTAGTCCATAACATCAAGTTTGACCTTTCAGTTCTCTTGATGGGATCAACCTCTTCAGACGGTGGATAGTTTGAACGCCTAGGATTCCAGCTCACATACTTGTCTGGGGAAAACTGTGAGAAGAAGGATTTTTTCCCTTGCTTCTTGAAGTTTGACCATGCCTTATCCCAGTCTGTTGAGAATTTATCCCCTGAGACATTAGAATGAAAATTGGTAGGATGAGTTCTTGGGTTTAGATTAGCAGTCTAAGAAAAATATAGAGTGGCTGAATTATGCTTGCTACTTGTTAAAAGTGTACAGGTGAAATGAAGATTGCATTAAAATCAATTAAAGACAAAGGAAAAAATAAAAGATACATGGCCATACCCAATATTTATTATTAGGAACAAATGGTTACAAATTCAATTAAACTGGTCTCAATTCCCAAGAAAAGACTTCCTAATTGCAGAAAGATTGTGATTTCTCATTTCCGTCATAGAAAATATTGTAAATATTATATTGAAATTAACATGTATCTGTAAAAGAGTATGACATAAAGCTACATGGAAAACCAAGTCAGGAGAAGGAACTGTATATGTGCAGGTTCCCGTCCTAACCCAACTCGATCGGTCCCAAAATTTTGGGTCGGGTAAAGACAGAATGGGTATCTATTCTGAACGCGTTCAGGATAAAAATTCTGTCCCAAACAGGACGGGTTCGGGTCGAAAAAATCCCAAACCCTAAATTTTTGCTTTACCCAAATTTCACGACAGATTTAAGATTCTTCATTTCTTCTTATCTCTAGTTTAATCCTTAAGCATCATCACAGCCACTAGTTTCTCTCCATGTTGCACTTCTTTTCTGCCACATTTATCCAACTTAAGAAAATAGTCAAATTCATTTCAAATTTTCAATTGCTTGTGTGGAGATGGATCAATTCCATTGGATATTATTGCTTTTATTTAATTTTAAAAGCACAAAATTAAAGCATTCAATATATAATAATAAATTCATTTATTAATTTTTACTTGACAGTTAATATTTTTACTTTAAAAGCAATATTGGTACTTTTTTTATATATATGTTCCAGGCCATCACTTTCTAATTAATATATATATATATATATATATGTTAGCAAAGATTATTACCTTTTCAATAAAATAACATTTTTTTTAATTGCTTATAGTTTATTAGAATTTATAATATTTAACATAATTAGATTTTGAATTATAACATTTAAATTCAAATTGAATTTGAAATAACAACATTTAAAGTAATTGAATTTGAAATAATAACATTTAAAATAATTGAATTTGAAATAATAATATTTAACGTATTTGAAATCAAAATTGAATTTGTATTTTTTTCATTTTTTCAAATATAAACAGTAATTAAAATAATATTATTTTAATATAAACAGTAACGAGAAAATTTCCGTCCCGACCCAAAAAGTATTCCGAACGGGACACTTTTCTCAGTCCTGAACGAGTTAAATTTTCGAACCCAAAATTACCCACCCCTTTCACTAAACAGAGTAGAAAACAGGGTAACTTGCATGCTCTTGGGTTGGCCTTTGGTTTAGCATAGGGTATGAAAAACATTCTCTTTCAACTATCATTCTGCCATGACAGTCTAGATGTATAGGCATCTTTTAGTGCTACCATCATAATATCAGACTAGGTCATAATGGATTAGCTTCATGTTGCAAATGTTTTCAGGAGTTCACCTAGGTTCAGCAGCCATCAAGGCATAAATTATTAGATCTTCTCCAAAACATCATGACAAACATGTCAAATTCATATAATATTAAGACTTCCTCAAAAAAAATAAAAAATTCTATGAAACTTGGATAGACAAAGAATGCATTTAGGACAAACAGTGATCAAAAACCTAAATTATATTCTCAACAAATAGTTTCCCTTTAATCTATCACTTCAGTCTATACACAAACACACACAATCACTGTAATAATCTGACCAGTGGCACCACAACAAAGGAAACATTTCCTGAAAACAAAATAGGATCACAAAATAGTGCTCCTTTCTTCATATAATTCGAATACAGTGCACCTTTTTCATTATGTCTGGCAGTGAGTGAAATTTAATCTACTTTTAAAAAATTTTAAAAAATCTTTAAAAAAAAAACAAAGAAAAACCCACATCACAAACAACTAAAAGTAAACAGAGGAAGCTGATCACCTTTATTGTTGTTGTCACCATTTTGTTTGGGTTCTTGAGAATCTCTTCTCGAACAAAAGGGTCTAAATGGCGAGCAAATGGGAAAGGAAGACGACAGCAAATTACGCGATCTAGAGCAGAAGCTGTGAGATGTTAAGTTACCAGTTCGAGCTTGAACATCCATTTGCACTGCATCCCAATAAAGATTCGAATTGGGATTAATTCTCAGCAAAGCTAACTAAAGATTGTCGAATCTGTCGACTGACCACCAACGGCTGTGTCTTATCGCTTTGTGAAAAATAACTAGCCTCTCATTCTTCCACGTCATCTGAGATGTGACACGTGGTTAATGCTCTTGTGCTTGTGGGACACGAACCACCTGATTCCTTATGTCTACACTTGCTTGGCTTGCCTCGGGCGGGTTGTTAAGTTTTAACCGATATCGTTTTGATACTCCAGCTAGCTGAAGATGATAAGATAAAGACGTGTAACGGTTTAGTTCGGATCGGTATTTTTAAAATTAAAATTAAATTATATTGAATTATAAATAAAAATTGAATTGTATCAAATTGATTTAATACAAAATATTTTTTAAGAGATTTAAATCATATATCTATAAATTTTATGCAAATTTTTTTAAAAAAAATGTATATCAATTTTAAATATCAAATTAATTAAAGTCTATAAATTAAAAAAATATTAAAAATTAAAATTCATCTAAACAAATAAAATATTTTTTAATTTTAAGTACCAAATTAATTAAAAGTCTATAAATTATATAAGTTGAAAAAAATATTAAAATTAAAGTCCATCCAAACAAATAAAGTAACTATCAATTTTCAAACACCAAATTAATTGAAGTTTATGAATTAAATAAATTAAAAAAATATTAAAATTAAAATTCACTAAAATAATTATATGAAAATTTTGTATAAAGTTTTATTTATGCTTTTAGGTTTGGTTTGGTTTAATTTTTTTTAAATAAAATTGAGCCGAACCTAATTTATTCAAAAATTAAAATAAAAAAATAACCGATTAATTTTTATATTCAAATATCAAATTGAACTAAACGGTTCTATTCAAATATTTTTTTGTCCATCTTTAATAAGATATAAGAATATGGACCTAATATTCAGATATCAAATAAATTTTATTTACAAATAAGTTTTAAGAGAAAATAACATTTTTATTAAAAAAAATAGTTTAAGAGAAACTCAATAATAATTATCTAGGTCCCTTTTCTAGGTATTTTTTAAAAAAAATTGTATAATTTGTGTAATTATATCAACAAAGTTCCTAACTCAAAAAAGTAACCAAGATACTCTCATATTGTTGAAGTTCGACCACTACAGCTTTATACTATATATATAACTCAACATTAAAGGGTTATCAAAGAAAGAAAAAAAAGACCGAATTGCTAAAAACAAAATTTAAAAAAAAAAAAAAAAGGGCATTTTAACTTGTTGAAATAGTTGGAACGAGGCCCACGCTGGATGGAGAGCTATGCACAAAAGTCTTAGGCCCATTAGTATCAAACCTCTATCTGACAAGACAAATTACAGAGCAATACAACAATTGCAGAATGAGCAAATGGAGCTTACCTACAAATGTAATTGTACCAAAAATATATTACCTGAAGGAGGCTCATCAATGCAGAGAAGAGTTGAGGAAGGTTTACTATTAAGGTGGCACAATCTAAGAGATGAAGGTACATCCAAGAATGATCAGATAGATCAGCTTAAGGACAGTACAAATTGAATAGTTGGAGTATGGGAAATTTGGTTCTATACATTGTAACAATAGCTGTAAAACTGGTTGTATATATTTTAGAATTCATTCAATGTAATCCACAGGTCACTATTAATTCGAATATCATCAATACAATACATCATTCAATCCTAATTAGCTTTTTCAATTTGGTATCAGAGCATTAATGACTTCAAACTCCATAAACACATCACCATCAAATCTAAATAACATCATCTAGCAAAACAGTATGCTTGCAATCTCATTTGTCTTCTTTACATCTATTAAGCTCATCAATATTAATTATCTCTTATGGAAGTCTCAAGTGCTTCCCAACATTAGGGGAATCAGTTTGATGAGATTTATTGATGGTAGTAAACCATACCTAAGACAACAAAATGTCATTGTTGATGACAACAATCCCATCATCACCCTAGAAATCTAGAGTATCAAGTTTGGCTTAGGCAAGACTAGAACTTGAGAAGCTAACTATTGTCATCATTGTCAGAAGGCATGCTAAGAGCAATCATTGAATTCTCAAGCTCTTATCATTTATGAAAAATGCTTTAGAGTCCTTTTGCCTCACATTCAAATGCAAGACTCATTCACTTAAAAAATCTCATTCAAACAACCAGGAAATGGTCAATGAGCATCACACAATACTATGTGAAAATGAAGGACTTAGCTGAAGCACTCAGATGTGTTGGATATGCAATAATAGATAATGAACTAGTGGATTATATCCTTGGAGGCTTGGGGAATGCTTATGACCTAGTGTATGTCAATGGCACTTCAAGGGTTGATAAACTTCTACTAACTAAAGTGTATACTCTGTTGTTCAACCAAGAACACAGGTTTGAATAAAATACAGTTGAAGACATTTGTGAAGCTCTAACAAACTTCAATGCAAGCTTTAAATAATTTAAATAGAACCAGAAAAAGGTGTGGCATGTAAAAGAGAAGGAAACAACTCTCACAATCCAAACTATCAAAACAATGGCCCATTAAAGAACAACACCAATTATGGCAACACTTATAGAAAGGGAAAATCTCAAAAAACTTGAAACAAGGACTCCAATGAACTCTATCAAATTTGCTTCAAGTCTAAACACACTGCAAGGGAGTGCTAGCATAGATTCAAGAAAGACTTTTATTCCTAAAATGAATCAAAACCATTAAAGGAAGAAGGCCTATACAATAACAACTAAAGGTGATGAAGACTTATTTAGTACCTTAATAGTAAAGCAACCAATCATGTTACCAACAACATGAACAATCTCATTTTCAATGATTAATATAAGGGGAATCAAAAGCTCACTATAGGTAATAGTCAAAATCTAATTATCACTCACAGTGGTTACACTAAAATTGCTACACAACATTCTCCACACATCAAACATCTGCATTTCAATGAAATCTTACTAGTTCTTAACATAACCAAGAACCTCATTGGCATATCTAAATTAGTAAAAGACAATGATGTTGTGATAGAATCTAACAAAATACATTGCATGGTAAAGGACAAGACACAAAGGAGTGTGGTGCTTCTAAAAATGGCTAAATGAGGGCTTTGTATCAGCTGCAATGTCAAACAAAGTCCACAAATTTATCATCTTTAACTTCAAGTCAAAAGCCTTCAGCAAACTTCACAACAGCTACCATGAGTCCAAACTTTAGCACAATACATTAGGATGTTTTCCTTTTATCTTAGTGTCCCAACAAAAATCAATGTCAAAGTCTAGAGTTAGCTAAAGAGATTACAAACAATGCCTTGAGACCAAAACATGAACTAGAAATGCTCCATAGGAGATTAGAACATCCTAATGTATTGTGCTAAAGGAAATCATGTCAAAATGTATAGATCTCTTTAACAATATTCAGAAGAACACTATAATTACTAAAATTCATTCTTGCTCAACTTGTAAATATGAAAAAAATATTCATATAATGACATTTTATTTAAGTTTTTAATACCTTAACTATTTTTATTAATCCCTTTTAAAAAAGATAAAAACGGGTAAATCAAAAACAATTAATTAAGAATAAAAAATATTATTATTATTTTATGGAGCATATATATCAATATTCCTGGATCATACCTTTCGTTCAATCTGGAATATTAGTACTTGCTCTCCAAGTTCAGTAGTTAATGATGCACGTAAGTATGATAGTATTAGGCTATGTAGCTTATTTATGTGGATCATTATTATCCACGGCTCTTTTAGTCGTTACATTTCGAAAAGGTATAAGGATTTAAAGAAACTAAAACCAAAACAAAGAAACCCCTTAAACTTGTGCACACAGACCTCTGGGCAACAGATCCTATCAAATATAATAAGAGATACAAATATTATACGGCACTAGTTGATGATTACACTAGCTTTACCTAGACTTATCCTCTCTTAAATAAATCTAAAGCCCTTGAAACATTCATCAATTATAAAACACAAATTGAGAAGTTAATTGATTAATAAATTAAAACCATCCATAGTGATATGAGGGGTGAGTTCAAAGCTTTGAGACCTACTTGAAAACTAAGGGGATTAATCAAAGATGCTCATGGTTGTACACTCACCATCAGAGTGGAAAGATAGAAAGGAAATATAAACACCTAACACCTAATTGAGACAACACTCACATTACTTGCACAAATACACATGCCTTTTAGGTATTAGTGGGAAGCTGTACACACAACTGCCTATCTTATAAGCAGACTGCCATATAAGAAATTAAACAGTAATTCTGTCACGCCCCAGACCCAAAAGATCTGACACACGACATCACTTACATTCATTCAATAATACTTAAGCATTTATTTTAATTTCTTTCAGAATTATAGCAATTGAATTATGACTGGGACAATTAGTAAACCGGAGATACGCAGAGTTTTCTTAGAGATTAACACTCTACTACGTCACCAATAGCAACTTTGTTACCGGAAGCCCAGAATATATTCATTGCAAATTATTACTTAAAATCAATCAATTACTACACTTGGTGAAACTTAAACTAAATCTAACCACACAATAAAATAATACATAGGTATTTATTCACTAGGGACAAATCAAATATCTTATCCCACGTGTCCCCAAATAAAACACTTAGCAACCTAACAACTTAGGGAACCCAAGGAACAGCAGAAGCCTTGCCAAATCCGCTATGCACACATATACCTTATTTACCTGAAATCACCATAAACTATAATGAGTATAAAACTCAGTAAGCATACTAGTTTTTCATATATCAAATACAAATACATATATGTACACAATGCATATGTATGATATGCTGTGATCAATCAAAATCATAATCTTATCAAATCACATATCATGTAAGCGCTTACACATTCTTTCAAAACACATAATAGGAATACCATCACTCAACTACTACTTAGTAGGACTTACATATCACATATCACATAATGAGCCAAATGTCACTCGTAGGTGACATACCGTATGAGAGGAATAGTACAAGTGAGGTCTTGAAATTACACATATATAATGCTCATACCCGAAGGTAAAAGCCAAACCCTCACCCTGATCATCGGTGAGTCCTCTCACATGCACCAATACGCCACCACACGAATGTGATGACTCACACTTCCTTTAGGTACCAATAGGATCCTCCCTACATACGGAACACATAACATATACCAATCCCGAAGGAAAGGCCACACATAAAGGCTCCACAAATCACATAAAATGCCTACTAAGTTAACAGTGAGTTCAAGTACCCTCAAATCACAAAATATTTCTCATGGACATATTACACTTCAAAAGCTTTCTTTGTTAAACGCATCTTATTTTGGAAAGCTCACTTTCAAAAAACACATGTATGTCCATGCTCAATGTCAATGCTCACATTCATAAACATATATTCACATTTCATATCAAAATATACTTTGACATATCATAAACATATTCTTAACTACATTTACAAAATCATTCATAACACTTACTATGTTTATTGTGATTCCAGTAAAAAGTCTAGTATACTTACCTCTTAACACTTTCAGCTACAAGGCTTAAATCTCCTTAACCTATCAATGGAGATTAATCCTTTCATAAGCCTCACAATTCACACAAAATACTTTAAATAGCTTACAAAAGTATATACAATGCATTTATTACATCAAATTGGTCTAAATACTTAGTTTCTCAAAACCTGTCATTCTGATCACTTACACTTAACAAAATTTTCTAATAGATCAAATGATATCCAATTACTCCAAAATCAGAATATATCATTCTTGACTCATATATCCTTCTTATATATGAATATTATATCAAAATTCCTACACAATCCATTCCATACATACCATCGAATCCAAACTACTAACCTGACAAGATCAAGATACTTACTGAACAGTATTCAATCTCCCAATTTTATAAAATCATATACTAACTTAAAAATTATAAAACTATCACATAATTACTCTTAACACATATCTCAGTCCATGATAAATATTTTACTTCCAAATCACTGCCAAAATATTTTAAAACTATTTTATTCCATAGCTTTAAAAATCTGTTAATCAAATACTGTAATGAGCGGAAATACTTTAGAAAATCATAACATTTCAACCACATTGATCTAAATTCTCAATTCCGAGTATATCATATTAGACATATAAACTTATCATATTCCACAAATTCGTAATTTTTGAAGATCATTCAGTAGGACAAACATTGTTCGTCACTGTATTATACTGTTCACATAGGCAATTTCCAGAATTTCAGGGTCATTTTGGTAAATTCACAACAAATTCAATTTCTGGAATTTTGAATCGATTCAAAGTCTCAGATGATCCTTAACATGTCTAATTTCATATACTCAAAATTAAAAATCAGAATCGAATCACAACAATTTATAAAATTCCTAGATCAAGAGGTTATCCAGCAAAAATTCCACAATTCATCATGATTTATCAAACTATCTTATAGATCATCATCAATTCTCATATGATCTTACGAAATACACAACAAATCCTCAATTATACATATTTTCAGAAATCAAAACTTAAAGGAATTAACTTAATTAATACCAATAAATTGAGAAATACGTATGATATACCTCTTGAAATTCAAAATTCCAATTTCTTCTTCTTTTTCTTCTTCTTCTCCTCTTTCTCTCTCCTCTATTTCTCTCTTCTCTCTCTTAAAATGGGTAGCTCGACCTAAAAATAGTAAATTAGGGTTTAAAAGTGTATTTTTATACTAAGAGGCTAATTTTTGATATTTACGAATTTGCCCCCAAAACTTTCAAAGTATAACAATTTGGTCCCTAAAATAATTCCAAAGTCTTGCAAATAAACCCAATACTAATAGTATATCCTTAACCTATAAAAACACTACTAATAACAATATATAAATCAAGGATCACCCACATACAAATAAAATACGTATATTTATATATATAAATATACATATTCTTACCGGTTATGGATACTGGTTACTACAATTCTCCCCTCCTTATAAGAATTTCGTCCTCGAAATTCATAACTTAAGCACATAGATGAGGATACTTAGATCTCATTTCTTCTTCTCATTCTCAATTTTCCTTTTCAACTGTATGGTTTATTCATAAAACATTTACAAAGCAATCTTCCTTGTATATAGGATTTGCTCATTGTGGTCCAAAATCCTAATAAATACTCATTTATATGTTAGATTATCTCTAAGTTGGCTCATAGCTGAGTATACGAGAGGAGTACGAAACATATATCCATAAAATAAACATATGACACACATTATGGACTTATAAAATTATACACACATATTTTTATTCTTTTTTTTTTTTTCCATTCGTTCAATATTTAATGGGCATCTATACACTTCACATTTTATTCATTAAAGAATAACATAGATGTAGAATATCCATACTAATCTCTTAAATAAAATTCTTAACTCCTCTGAAAATTTTAATCCATTCAACATATACTCATACGTCATAATATCATTCACTACCTTGATATCATTCTAAAAAAAATGTAGCATTTTTACGCAACTAAGTTGTCATTCAAATCAGAATATTGAAGGTATTATCTTAAACGATCAAAAATCAACTTCAATAAAAAGACCTTTAGTTCAATTGATTCTTAAACTATAGATCTCAACATTATATTTCTTATTCTAGCTCTTTAAAAAAAATAGTCCACCTTATTGGACATCATTTTCTCATTGAGACTGACATGCCTGCTTTTTTCTAATATGCTCAGTTTGAAACAGAAAAGATTGCACTAGCACAATTACTGCGATGGCAAATATGGTTTTTCAACTATTCCTTTAACGTCATCCACGGAAAAGGAAAGAACAAAACGATTATTGATTTTCTTTCACAAAACTCTATAAATAGCCTAAACCTCATAATCACTTTTCTAGCAATAAAGAAAACCAACCCTCATACCATCTTCATAATGAATCCTATTATCATAACTCCTCATGTTCCTTTTACTCCACCACAACTTCCAGACCTAATCAGAACCAGAACACTCCATTCCCGTGCCAAAGAATTCATCAGACACTATGCCATCTTGGCAGTCCAAGAACACGGCCTCACAGTTCTTGGTGGCCCTTCGTTCAACTTGGAATACCCTTTCTTTCACCTGCACTATTTTTTCCCATTTTCCCAATGGTCCAAATCTGTCCTTTACTTGTTATGGTACCTGTTGGATCTGTATACAATCGCCATGGAATTTCCATTACTTAGAACTCTCCAAAAATTAGAAAAATGTGATGAAGATCATCCAGCCCTGATATTTCTCCAATGGTTTTACCCAAAGACATGGTGGATAACTAAATTTCAATACATGATTGTAAACAACACAAATGCTGCAGTCCCCAGACAACATCTTTGGTCTGTCTTACTTCTCCAACGAAAGGGTATGATTGTTTCAGATCATGAAATCCATTATTACCCCACTGTCAAGGATTACCTCACTTTTACCGTTTCACTAAAGGGATCAATTAAGCTCTGGCCTGAAGAAGTAATCCAACAAAAGAGAGAACTTGAAAGAATTCTTGCTCAGGAAAATCAGATAATTCCTCCGTCTGTTTGGATCTCCCCAAAAGATGCTGCACCTTGGGAACAGGTTGAAGATGACTTTGCAGAAGAATTGAATTCTGCCAATCTACACAAATCCCGACAAAGACAAAAACATCATCTTTCTCATCATAGAAATACATATTACTCTACCCATCATCACCATATTCCAAACATGACTTATTATGCCAGATACAGACAAGAAATGGATAACCTTCACCAATGGCCTCAGCCAGCTGTCCCGACAGAACCTACTCAATCTCAGCCAGTTGTCCCGACAGAACCTGACCAACACCAACCCAATCTTGACTTATCCCTCTTTCAAGACTCCCAACCTTATCCAACTGTCACCCAAATCCAAGAGGAAGCCAGCACATCCCTCATCCAGACCAGCTCACCTGGAGAAGATCAAGATATGGTAGACCCACATTCCACTCAGCCAGAGCCCTCATTCAATGTATGGGAACAACAACTCCATAAGTTCCTCTCTCACGGATACGACACAGATGAAAGCGACCAAGGAGACTCATTTTGACCTACATTGCTGTTTCTATTTTCACAGAAACTAAATCCGTGTTGCTCTATCACATCAAAGAGAGACTGACTACTGCTTTATCTTTATGTCAAGTGTGCTTTATCTTTCTTCATATCTGCTTTTAATCTATCCAAAAATCAATGTTAAGATCACAAAAATCCTTGAAATTAATAAAGTTAATTTGGCCTCATGTCCAAAGTCCAATTGTTCGCTCAAAAAGTCTTCAAGTCATAGATGCATTGTCGGCCATTAGTGCCAAAACGACAAAGTCCCTAAATTCATAAAACAGGCCTTTATTGACTTTTCTTAATTATCTTATCTAACTCATCACGCTTCCGACACAATTTTTATCACACTTACATATCAACATATATTTATTCAAATTTTGCGGCCTATTGTCCCTTATAAAATGATAAAGTAAAACTCATTCTTTTCTTTTTGCCTCACAAAAATCGAGAAAAATATATACTTGAACACACTTACACATATGCTCCACATCTATTATAAATTTGTTTCTCTATAAATACATTATTTTTGCATCCTTATACAAACTCAAAAATATTCAAAGATTAGGGTGAGCGTAATAATGGAGGAAACCTCAGCTCGTCGATTCACAAAAATTTGTGTCTTTTGTGGATCCAACCCTGGAAATACTGAAGAGTTTACAAAAGTTGCAGAAAATCTTGGTAAGGTATTAGCTGAGTGAAATATACATTTAGTATATGGAGGAGGTAACCGAGGGTTAATGGGGTCTGTGGCAAAAGCTGCACACAATAAAGGTAGTCGAGTTTTGGGTATTATTCCAAAACCTCTAGCTATTGAAAATATTGTAGGAAAAACAGTTGGGGATGAGTTACAAGTCTCATCTATGCATGAACGAATGGCTCAAATGCTTAGGCATACAGATGCTTTCATAGCTCTACCAGGAGGTTTCGGGACCTTGGAGGAAATTTTTCAAATTGTCTCATGGGCACAATTACAAATCCACCAAAAACCCATTGGTTTGTTAAATGTTAATGGTTTTTACGACGGGTTGATATCTTTTCTTGACTATGCAGCGGGAATACAATTCATCCCACTTCTAGCACGACGGATTCTTATTTCTGCTCCAACTGCTGATCAACTGATTGATCAATTGCAGTCTTTTATTCCTCTGTCTAATCCAACATTGCATCAGTTAGATTGGTCTACTCATGACAGTCAGAAGAAGCGCAAAATAGACTTAAATCTCACTCCGTAGCCTCTATTGTATTTTTGTTGCTGCTATTGTTGTTGTTTTCCTTTTCAATAAAAGTTGTTTCAATTGATGTCTTCAATACTCAACTTCTCTATATTTTGTCATTGAGAAAATTATCTCAATTTACTCTATGACATGCAAATTATCATTATAAGATATTCAACATCACTCTTACTAAGCATATTAGTCATAACTTAAAAGAAAATCTAAATGGTAACATTAAGATCCACAAGGTACCATTATCCACAACAACAACAATCTTAGCAGCTCTTGGATACTGTGTCATCTTCACAAAATCATACAAAATTTAAGGAATATGTCAAACATTTACACAACAAAGCTACAAATACAATCCTAAGGATTTGGCATCTGTTCGGTTCCCTTGACTCGACACTTAAAAGTCTACAGAATCATATCTTAGCTCTGATACCAATAAAAGCTGTCACGCCCCAGACCCAAAAGATCTGACACACGACATCACTTACATTCATTCAATAATACTTAAGCATTTATTTTAATTTCTTTCAGAATTATAGCAATTGAATTATGACTGGGACAATTAGTAAACCGGAGATACGCAGAGTTTTCTTAGAGATTAACACTCTACTACGTCACCAATAGCAACTTTGTTACCGGAAGCCCAGAATATATTCATTGCAAATTATTACTTAAAATCAATCAATTACTACACTTGGTGAAACTTAAACTAAATCCAACCACACAATAAAATAATACATAGGTATTTATTCACTAGGGACAAATCAAATATCTTATCCCACGTGTCCCCAAATAAAACACTTAGCAACCTAACAACTTAGGGAACCCAAGGAACAGCAGAAGCCTTGCCAAATCCGCTATGCACACATATACCTTATTTACCTGAAATCACCATAAACTATAATGAGTATAAAACTCAGTAAGCATACTAGTTTTTCATATATCAAATACAAATACATATATGTACACAATGCATATGTATGATATGCTGTGATCAATCAAAATCATAATCTTATCAAATCACATATCATGTAAGCGCTTACACATTCTTTCAAAACACATAATAGGAATACCATCACTCAACTACTACTTAGTAGGACTTACATATCACATATCACATAATGAGCCAAATGTCACTCGTAGGTGACATACCGTATGAGAGGAATAGTACAAGTGAGGTCTTGAAATTACACATATATAATGCTCATACCCGAAGGTAAAAGCCAAACCCTCACCCTGATCATCGGTGAGTCCTCTCACATGCACCAATACGCCACCACACGAATGTGATGACTCACACTTCCTTTAGGTACCAATAGGATCCTCCCTACATACGGAACACATAACATATACCAATCCCGAAGGAAAGGCCACACATAAAGGCTCCACAAATCACATAAAATGCCTACTAAGTTAACAGTGAGTTCAAGTACCCTCAAATCACAAAATATTTCTCATGGACATATTACACTTCAAAAGCTTTCTTTGTTAAACGCATCTTATTTTGGAAAGCTCACTTTCAAAAAACACATGTATGTCCATGCTCAATGTCAATGCTCACATTCATAAACATATATTCACATTTCATATCAAAATATACTTTGACATATCATAAACATATTCTTAACTACATTTACAAAATCATTCATAACACTTACTATGTTTATTGTGATTCCAGTAAAAAGTCTAGTATACTTACCTCTTAACACTTTCAGCTACAAGGCTTAAATCTCCTTAACCTATCAATGGAGATTAATCCTTTCATAAGCCTCACAATTCACACAAAATACTTTAAATAGCTTACAAAAGTATATACAATGCATTTATTACATCAAATTGGTCTAAATACTTAGTTTCTCAAAACCTGTCATTCTGATCACTTACACTTAACAAAATTTTCTAATAGATCAAATGATATCCAATTACTCCAAAATCAGAATATATCATTCTTGACTCATATATCCTTCTTATATATGAATATTATATCAAAATTCCTACACAATCCATTCCATACATACCATCGAATCCAAACTACTAACCTGACAAGATCAAGATACTTACTGAACAGTATTCAATCTCCCAATTTTATAAAATCATATACTAACTTAAAAATTATAAAACTATCACATAATTACTCTTAACACATATCTCAGTCCATGATAAATATTTTACTTCCAAATCACTGCCAAAATATTTTAAAACTATTTTATTCCATAACTTTAAAAATCTGTTAATCAAATACTGTAATGAGCGGATATACTTTAGAAAATCATAACATTTCAACCACATTGATCTAAATTCTCAATTCCGAGTATATCATATTAGACATATAAACTTATCATATTCCACAAATTCGTAATTTTTGAAGATCATTCAGTAGGACAAACATTGTTCGTCACTGTATTATACTGTTCACATAGGCAATTTCCAGAATTTCAGGGTCATTTTGGTAAATTCACAACAAATTCAATTTCTGGAATTTTGAATCGATTCAAAGTCTCAGATGATCCTTAACATGTCTAATTTCATATACTCAAAATTAAAAATCAGAATCGAATCACAACAATTTATAAAATTCCTAGATCAAGAGGTTATCCAGCAAAAATTCCACAATTCATCATGATTTATCAAACTATCTTATAGATCATCATCAATTCTCATATGATCTTACGAAATACACAACAAATCCTCAATTATACATATTTTCAGAAATCAAAACTTAAAGGAATTAACTTAATTAATACCAATAAATTGAGAAATACGTATGATATACCTCTTGAAATTCAAAATTCCAATTTCTTCTTCTTTTTCTTCTTCTTCTCCTCTTTCTCTCTCCTCTATTTCTCTCTTCTCTCTCTTAAAATGGGTAGCTCGACCTAAAAATAGTAAATTAGGGTTTAAAAGTGTATTTTTATACTAAGAGGCTAATTTTTGATATTTACGAATTTGCCCCCAAAACTTTCAAAGTATAACAATTTGGTCCCTAAAATAATTCCAAAGTCTTGCAAATAAACCCAATACTAATAGTATATCCTTAACCTATAAAAACACTACTAATAACAATATATAAATCAAGGATCACCCACATACAAATAAAATACGTATATTTATATATATAAATATACATATTCTTACCGGTTATGGATACTGGTTACTACAAATTCTCCCTATGAAAAATCTTTGAACATATACGTAACTATTCATTAATCAAGATCTTTGTTGTGGAATACTATCCATTCTTGAGACTATACAACATAAATAAGTTTAATTTTCATACCTTCAAATATGTTTTCCTAGGATATAGTCCCAAACACAAAGGATATATATGTCAACATTCCTTTGGAAGGATCTATGTTGTAAGACATGTGGTTTTTCATGAGGAATCCTTTTTTGTTTTTAGACAAGTCATGAATTCAAAATAATTGATCAAGATATTTTCACAGAAACCAAAACACTGAGTCATCAATTCATCTTTTGGAAATACCATCTGAGTCAATCAACACCACATTATGTGTAATTGATACCAAACCTCTAACAAATCATTCACCAGGATCTGTTAACACCATAAGCTCATTACAGCAACATGAAACACAAAACACTTATCCATCAAACACACAAGATCAGAATTACCTAAAGCATAAAATCATACACCACATTAAAACACAAAACACTCACCCCATGGTCACAAGGTCCAAAGTTGAAAATTTTAAACCTAAGGTGTATATGACTACCAGACCTAAATCTTACCCTATACCAAAAACTATAAAGCAACACTTCAAGATAATAATTGAAAAAATGTCATGGAAGAATAGTTATGAGGATTCTCACAGTTAGTCTGACAATCTGAGTTATACCGGGCCTTTCGGCCTTTTATGTGAGGATTTGCATAGTTAGTCTGATAATCTGGGTTATACCGAGCCTCAAAAGTTATGCGATAAATGATGATGAATCTTAATTGTTATATCTTCTGATTGAAATCTCTTTTATATGAGGATTCCAATTGAGTTATAAAATGAGTTTAATATATTCTTATTTCATATGCCAAGAGTGGATCTCCCTAACCTTAACTTTTATTTTAATTGGTTAATTGAATTATTATTTGCAAACATATTATATTGCGTTATTTGTTTTTAGAGTATTTATAATTTATAATTTATAATTTTAATTCTATTTTTCTATAGATCGACCCCGTTCTCGTCGGGTTATTTATTACTTTGATAATCTTACACTTAAAAATAAACTCTTATATTCTGAACGTGTCAATGGTCAATGGCATTAGGTTGATGTTGGCACCCAAATCGTATAATACTCTCCCAAAGAATTTCTCACTTATAGTGCATAGAATAGTGAAGTTGTCTAAATCTTTCAACTTTGATGGCAATTTCTTTTGTAAGATTGTGCTACATTTTTTAGTGAGTGCTACAGTTTTATACTCAGCTAGTCCCCTCTTCTTTGATAGGATATCCTTCATAAACTTCACAAAACTTGGCATTTATTCAAGGGTATTCGCAAAAGGTATGTTAATGTGAAGTTTCTTGAAAATATCTAAGAACTTTAAAAACTACTTGTCTAACTTCTGTTTCTATAGTCTCCGAGGGAATGTTGAGGTGGATAAATAGGTTGAACTGCATGTTTCTATTGAGTTTTATTGATTTGTGCTACTGCATCTACATTTTTCTATATTTCTGCACTGCTTCCTATACTTTCTTGCTGCGACACATCATATTCTGCAGTATTTTCTACACTTTCTGTTGTTTTGTATTATTTTATGCTTACTTATTGTATTTTTCTCCTTTTCTGCACTATTAGACTGTAATTTTTTACTATTTTTCAAAGAGACAACTTTGCACTGCTCTTTATCCCTTCTTAAATTAGCCTCAGTGTTTCTTGGTAAAGTCTCTTGAGGTTAATTATTTAAAGCTGTAGCAAGTTGCCCCATTTGAGTCTCTAGAGTCTTCAAAGATGCAAAATGATTTTGCAAGATAGCATCATTAGACTTCATATATTGCATAATTATCTCTTCCAAGGTCGGTTTCTTTTTTGTAGGGGATGAAATTCGGGTGGGTTTTGTTTAAACTGCTACCCTTAGTTGTTACCCCAATAAAAATTAGGATAATTTCTCTACCCCAAATTGTAATAGTTCGAATGTGGATTATTATACTGCTTATTATAGTTCTCCACATAGTTTGCAGACTCTATGCATTGTCCATTCATGTGATTGTCACCTTACAAGTCACATTTTAGGTCTTGATGGCATTCATGGTATCGAATCTCTCAATATGTTGATTAGTGCAGCCAATGCGTTAAATGCATCAATATAATAAACTCCGACAATCTTCCTTGGTGCGACTCTTTCAGCAGGTTATTGTTAACTATTTGATGTCATCTCCTTCAATAGATCACACGCACCGTCTATAGAATTATTCATCAAAGCCTCTCCAACAACGGTATCTACAATGGTTCTTAAATGACCTACTAACCCATTGTAGAACGTATGGACTAATAGCCATTTAGGAACTCCATAGTGAGGGTACTTCATCGGCATGTCTTTAAAACGCTCTCATGCCTCATACAATGATGTACCATCAAACTGGACAAATAAGATGATGTCATTCCTCATCTTGGCCATCTTTGTTGGAAAAAACTTAGCTAAGAACTTTTGTGCTAGGTTATCCTACATTAATAAAGATCCTGACGGTAATGACATCAACCAACTATTAGCTTTATCCCTTAATGAGAAAGGGAATAGTCTTAGTCGGATAGCGTCGTCTGATACTCCATTGAATTTGAATGTATCGCAATTTTTTTAAAAATTCATGATATGCACATTGGGATCATCGTTGGGAGCTCAAAGTTATAGAATCCTTTAGCATATGAAGAGTACTTGGCTTGATCTCGAAGTTATTTGCATTAATAGTTAGATGCTGAATACTAGACTGAATACCTTCAATTGTAGGAATCATAATCTCTCAAAGTTATTTACTCAACCATAGGCTCATACACGAGATTGTTGATGTCGTCGTGATCCTCTGTCATATTTTTACTTTGATGTTGTTCACACTGAGGTCTTCAGAATATTCTTTCAATCTCAGGATTAAAACAAGTAAAATCTTCGCTTTTAGTTCTTCGCATGAACAATCAAATTTCAAAACAAATAAAAATAAACAATACTAAAAATTTAAATCTGAATTAAAAGCAAGATAGTATAATATTAGTATTGATATAAGAATAGATAAAAATAGTCCCCGACAACGGTGCCAAAAACCTGATGTATGCTATAATAGCTTAGTGCAAGAACACGTTATCGTATCAAGTATTATAGGGTTTAAGTCTAGATTATCGTTCTCACATAGACTATTGAACTTATTTTCTTGAATAAATTACTAAAATTATTCTACTTTACTTTTATCCAAAAAAATTTAATGATGGATTTTAACTAAATTAACCTACTTTTATCAATTAAACCTAATTTTATATCAAAAGCAATCAAAGATTAAATTCACTAATTAAAAAGCAATCTAGGGTTTTGACTAATCTTCTAGTATTTCATTGAATTCCTTCATCCCTTAGTTACTCCCTTAATATCAATTGATTGGCTAGACACTAATTTCATTATAAAACCTCTTTCGATGGTCGAATAACTATATCATACTCTAATAATTACCTATATATCTATGATAATTCGAGTAAGATACAATTCATTAAGAACAAGTCTAAATCAAATTATACATGCCACCCAGGTATATGTCTATCCTAGATGGAACTCATAGTTACCCTATGATCTTGCATCAAACTATCATAAACTAAACACATAAATTCCTCTGTCGAGTTCATCATAGTTTTTCAAACATTCAAAATATTGATCAAGTATAATGAAAATATTAAGATCAAGATAGAATGAATCAATTATACAGTAATAAGTTTATAACTAAGAGTTTATGAAATTTAACTACATACTAAGTTTAAAACGTCCAACCTTAGATCAAAAGAGTTTAACACATGATTAACACAAGAGTATCAACGAAAGAAATAAAAAAATCATGAACAAGATAATTTAATTTAAAGAAGAAAGATAATAACACAAGCGACGCCCTGTGTTACTCTTCTTTCTCTTGACTTGAATGCATAAACTTTTTAATAATTTATCTTGATCTCTTGAATTAAATGTAAATCCTTTTTCTCTAGGTTTTTCTCTGAAATTCTGTGTGATTTGGCTCTGAAAAGTATGCTTTTATACATGTTTTGAAACCCTAGAGTCGAGGGTCTTTGAATCCCACTCGAATTAGGATTGAAAAGTAGGGTTTTAACATTTATTGCATGACCGCTGCGGCACTGGCCTAGGAAAGACATTCTTAGTGTTCTTTAATTGGTTGCCATTGCTCCGCATTCTATCCACAGGTGCTGCAGCGCGCACCTAGCCTTGGCGCTACAGCGCCAAAGCTTGGTTCAAGATGGTCGCATAATTTAAGCGCATCTCGCTCATTTCTCATCTGATTTGCCTCTCGTTTGTTCCTATTCGTCACATTTTTTTCTCGTGCACCTATTTAAGATAAAATATATATATATATATGAATAAATAATCAAATATTCATAATTTAGAGTAAAATATCTAAGTCGGAGTACTAAATATACTAATATAATTACGCTCTATCAGTTTGTTGTTAGGGTCGGTGCTTACGTGCCATCCCTAAATGTACATATACTTGTGTATTTATACAAGTGTACATTCCCATTAAATCGCTAATATCAATTTATATGGTATTATGCATGTAACATTACAGACATTATAGATCTGAAGGAGTTCGGATCAAATCTAAAGGGTTTAGATAAGGGTTCATAGTCAGCCACCCTGAGACATATGATTGCTAAATGTTAGCACAGTTAAGTGTTAGCTGGTTATAATACTCAGCAGATCCAAGAGTTGGAGCCTTGTCTGTAATGGGATATAGACCTGGGAATATACTAGTAACTGCATAGTTACAAGAGTTGAAATCGGGTGCCAGAAAATGCAAGTTGCGCAAGTATGTTCTTGAATAATAGTCCCTGATCTATTTCTACCGATGCGGGTCTGTCAGTGAATACCCTTTTATATATAAATCAGCATATGTCGTATCTGTCGAGTATAGATGGTCGTTCCTGACCGACTATGAGCTTGGAGCTCGTATTGACGTATGGGTATCCAGTTAGGACTGGATATGGGACAGACTCACGAGGGCCTCCGATAGACATTTAATATAAGCTGTCAACGGAGGGTCCTATCGAGTTGAGTAGTATACGTGGTCCTTTGACCTGAGTGCCACAATGGGCTTGTAAGTGATCCACCATACTTTGGTTCCACACATGTCACAGACCTTTCATGGTGTGACCGCTGAGTGTCGCTGGGTATGGTTCGATACTTATGGAGTTTAGTGCATACAGATATGGGATCCGTCAGCTCCCATATGGAGTTAGATATCCAGATGCTTCGAGACTGTATCTCAGAAAGTCTTGTGGCCACAAGCAATCATCCTGAGAAAGAGTTCCTCCAAGGTCGAACAATATGCGCAAAACAATATGGCAAAGGAGTTTGCGTATATTGTTCATTGAGATATAAGTCTGGAGATAAGACATGGATGAGCACATGGGGATTTGACGGTGATAATCTATATCCCGACTCATCCTAGATATCATGATGGAAGGACTATACGTATGTGTTTTAACCTCAACTTGTATGGTTCGACGCACTGATTTGTATATCTGTGACGTGTGCTTGGGGCATTGCTCATGGACTCATGAAATAGTTCCATTTGATAAATCGGGCATAGAACCTAGGGAGTCCCGCGATATGGAGTGTACTCGTTGTGCACTGGGGCAGCGTGCCGAATTAAATTGTTTAATCCAGCAATATTCAGTGATTCCACGGGAATGCGTGCGTGTCTGTATTTAAGTGTTAAATACAATAATTAATTAATAAATATTATTTACTAATTGTATTATGACACGTAGCGTATTGTGAACCCTCAGTTGAGTTTATCTAAATATGAAATTTTGTGGGACCTATTAGGAGGTAAACTTGATAATTATTCATAAAAAACAAAATGGTCATAACACACTATGGTTATTTAATTATTAAATAATCATTATCTCTCTCTCCTTTTTATATTATATAATATATATTATTATATTATATTATATATATTATTATATTATATAATATATATATATATATATATATATAAAGCAAAGGAAAGAGAAGTAAGAAATTGGCCAAACGGCCGAAAGGGAGGGAAAGGAGAAATGGAGAAGAAAGAAAAGAGAAAGAAAGAAAAAAAAAAGGAAAAGAATAGAAAAAAAAATTGCTTTATTTTTCTCTCTGCTTTCAATTGGAGTAATTATAAATTGCTTCAAATTCTCCATTTCTTATCATTTTTGAGAAAATGATGTAAATTCACTTTCGGCCATTTTGGGGATTAAGAGTTAATCCTAGGCTGAATATGGAACTGTTGTTATAACTCACCAAATCCATCGAGTTGGTGACTAGAACTGCACGCAAGTTGGTCTCCATGCGAATTTTAAAAAAAATACGTGTATAACGTTATACGTTTGGTGAGTTATCTAACTTTATTAATTATTAATGTGATTAATATATTTATTTATTGTGTTTATTACAAAATTTATATTTTCACTGCATTAGGCAATAGACACAAATACACATACATGCACCCACGTGTCTAGATCCTACTGCGCCAACACTTGTTACCTTTACAGTTGCTGATTAGGCATAAAACATAAATGACAAGAGGTTTGTTAGGGACTTTTCTAATATTTTTTAGAGAAAGCTTGATATCTTGGAGTTACAATAAACTATAAATTGTTACAAGATCAAGTATAGAATCAGAATATAGGACCTTAATCGATGCAAATTCAAAAATTAGCTAGATCACATGACTAATTCAAGAATTGAGACTCAATAGTGTAAAAACTCCAATAATATATACACATATATCACAAGTACAACTTCATCAGCCGCAAATTCAATTTATCACTCAAGAACCAAATACATAGAGATTAACATTCACTTTGTGAAAGAAAAAGTTTACAATGAACAACTGAAAATCAATTTTATCCCAAGTCGAATCAGCCAGTATATATTCTTACCAAACCATTAAATTTTCACAAGTTTGATTACTTAAAGAAACAAGCTAAATATTCAACTAAGAACATTTGGTAAAATGGGGCCTATATTAAATGGAGAATTGTGCACAAAAGTCTTAGGCCCTCCAACCTCCATCAGACAAAACAAATTACAGAGTAATGCAACAACGGTAGAATAGACAAATGGAGTTGTACCTACCAATGTAACTGTACTAAAAATATATTACTTGAGGGAGAATGATAAAAAAAAGAAATTGAAGAAAGTTTACTATTGAGGTGGCACAATCTAAGAGATGAAGATACATCCAAAAATAATCAAATAGATTAGATTAAAAACAATAAAAATTGAATAGCTGGAGCAAGGGCAAAATTGGTTTTATACATTGTAACAATAGCTATAAAAATGGTTGTATATATTTCAAAATTCATTCATTGTAATACACAAGTCACTGTTACATTCGAATATCACCAATAGCATACACCATTCAATTCTATTTAGCCTTTTCAACTTAATTATTTTAATAGAGATTAATAAACAACTAAATATTTATAAAAAGAAAGACATAAATCTCAAGAAGAATGACAGATATAAATTGTATCTTTAGACATAAATTGTTTACATAAATGTCCATAAAGTTATATTATATATATATATATATTATATACAATTATGGAATTCGAGAACCATATCAATGTCCTATCCTACCACGTTATAGTTCAGAATCTTACGATAAAATTAGATTCATGAAAAGATATTTATGTAGATTCGTCTGTTCAATGAAATTATATCACGTGATATTTATTTTAACTAATATCATCCCTAATTAATTAATGAATAATAATTAAATATATACAAGATACGACTGTTCGACCTAAAATTGCCGGGTAATATAAAACTAACTTTAACAAACTAAGGTCACAGTCACAGACTCGAGCTTTGCTTTATCATTGGTGGACTCCATTACCAGTACTATTACAACTGCATGTCCATTGTCTTTGCCCCCAAACTTCTCATTTGTTCATGGTTGGCAGGTTTGGTTTCAAAACTCAAGTTTGGTATCGTCGCGTGAGTATCACGACGCCACTTGTCATATGATCCATTAACGAATAATGGTGGCCTCCAACCTCCACCTCCCAACCCGATCTCAGCCGTTGGATTCTGTGGTCATGTCATTTGATGCATCATGGATTGGATTGGGACTGCCATTTGTTTTAAAACAGAGGCAAGCGGACACATGAGTACGATATTGGTGGCTCTCAAGAGTCAAGATTAGTGGACTAGAAACACTCCCACGTTCGCCTCACAAATCTCGTGGGGACCTCCTCCTAATTTCCGTTTGGATTTCGAGATTAATCGCCTGATTTTCAATTCACCTGTGGCGCTTTTCAATCCATCTTCTCTCTCTCTCTCTGTCTCTCTCTCTCTCTCTCTCGGTCTTTCTGTTCTCTTTGCTCAAAAGTCTTTGTACTCTCAGCACTCTCCTCCATCTCTTTTCTTTTTTCTTTTCAGTAAAACTGTAAATTATGATCTGCAATTCATCATCCTCAACGCACCCTCCGCTGCCTCCGCAGTCGATGGCCACCACGTCATCGGCGGCGACAACGTCAACGGCTCCGGATGGAGGAGGAGGAAGCAAGAAGGTGAGGAAACCCTACACCATTACCAAATCAAGAGAGAGTTGGACAGAAGAAGAACACGACAAGTTCCTTGAAGCTCTTCAATTGTACGTTTCACGTCCATCTCTTTGTATTTTTAGCTTTCAAATCCGTAGTTGTAAATAGTTTTATTGACGAGTTTTGACTCCTTATCTTGTGGTATATTGTTATATCAGTTATTGGTATAAATTCAGTTTTCTTTTTTTTAAACAAAAAATAATAACAGTTGTTATTTGAGTTTATTTGACGTTAATTCTGGCTTAGGCTCTGTTTGGATTGAGGTGCTTTTACTTTTACTTTTACTTTTAATTTACAGTTAGTATGAAATGAATCGCTGGCGGTTGGTTGTCAATAAAAGTGAAAGCACTTTAGATGCTGCGTTTTCAAAATTAAGCTGAAAATTAGTTGTTACAAACGGGCTCTAAGAGTTTTAGTGGCTGATTGCAGCTTGTAAGTTTGGTTCTTGTAGGAGGACGGCGGTGTAGTTTGTGTTGAAATCGTTTTTTGTCTTTTAATTGTTTGAATATAGTTTGTTGGTTTTATTTGGTTGCTATTTCTATGGTAAAAAAAATTGAAGCTTTTTTGGTTTAACAAAAATATTTGAATAAAACCTCATGCTGAACTAGTAGTTTTCTGTTGTTGCTTGTTGGTTCAGGTTTGACCGCGATTGGAAAAAAATTGAAGATTTTGTGGGTTCGAAGTCAGTCATCCAGGTTAAGAGATAGTGATTCATCTTTGTGGGTTAATATTATACTTCAATTCTCTTTTTCTTTGAGAAGGTTTTCTTTGCTAAATATATTTAATGCAGATTCGGAGTCATGCCCAAAAATACTTTATGAAGGTTCAAAAGAATGGGACAATTGCACACGTGCCACCTCCCCGACCTAAGCGTAAAGCTGCTCATCCCTACCCGCAAAAGGCCTCAAAAAATGGTTTTATGTCTTATCCCTCATGATGATGCACTCTGTCAAAGTTTTATAACCATCCCTTTGATAATAACACAAAGGTGGCTATGTCTGTTATGTGCAGTTCTATCACCCCTTCAAGCATCCATGGCTTATCCATCGGTAAATCCCCTTGGACCTGGATTTGCTCCATGGGATGATGCTTCCTTGCTAATAAATACTGCATCGAGCAAAATGATGCCACTGCAAGATGAATATATCAATCTACACACAACTGAAGGCATGCTTATTTCTCTGTGTTGTTTTCTTAGTTATAGTATTAATAGGCTAGCTTGAGGAAAGGGAACTTTCCAGCACTTATTATGGCATATTACATTACTGATTCAGCTGATATTGGATCAAAAGGGGCAATGAAAATAGGTAACAGTACAATTGATGGCATTGGAAGTTCAGCTAGATCCCTACCAAGTTCAGAGATGCCAAAGCAGGGGAAACAAGTTCCTGTTATTCACGGTAATTTGATGATTTCTCCAATTCACTTACCTATAACTTGATAAAACTGGGGGCTTTCTTTCATTTTGCCTATGCTTTGCAGGTATACCAGACTTTGCTGAAGTATATAGCTTCATAGGGAGTGTCTTCGATCCAGACACCAAAGGCCATGTGCAAAAGCTCAAGGAAATGGATCCAATAAATTTTGAAACAGTGAGTTTAACCTCACTTTATTATCAGTTTCAATGGTTTATACAATTGGTAGATAGCATAAGATGCCCTTGTCTCACATGCTGTTGTGTAAATATAGTTTATGGTGACTGAGTATTAGTCCTCCAAATACATGATGACACAAACTATGGGCATGTGTAATTATAGTATCATTTGGATGATATTCATATGATGTAGCAAAGGGTTTATAGCTTTGTCTCTTTTCTATTGATTATTTGACAACTCAGGCTCCTAAATTATTAATTGGCTGCTATTTGTTATGCATATGTGGCTGATCGTATAACTTAGTAATAATGATGCAAAAATTGGGATCAAGTCAAGCAAATTTGTTGTTCTGTACATGATGGTTGTGCACGTCAGATTTAACTGGATTAATTTCCAAGTGGCCATATTCTTTCGTGAATAGATCTCACAGATGTTAGGATCACCTGACTTTAGCTTTTTATTAGTGGCTTCCAAATGGGGCCGGAATGGATTGTTGCATGTAAAAATGCAAACGAGAGTGGCATGAGACAGATTGATAGCCAATAGGACTAGGAATGATAAAGCTATTCATGGTATCTTACAAATAATTCTATTCTAAGACTATTTAACTAAGCTTAGCTTTGATTCATTTTGATCAAAACTTTTAAGTTAATCGAGCTCATCTGGCACCTGACAGTAAGCAAAACATTCTATCATTCTACCATTTGTCAACATATTTTTTACAGTGTGTGGCACTTGGCCATTTTCAGTTCCGTCATTAGTCTTCAGAACACTCATAACATGTTAGTTTCCATATCTCTACGGATACAAGATGCAGAGATGTGGTCTATATTCAAAGATTTCTGAAGGTTCTTTGCATCCATATGGGCATCAAATCTACATAATACATTTGGCTGGACACATAAGCAATTCAAAATTAATTTTGACATGCATAGTCCCTCTGCATAGTGTTTTAATCCTTTCAAAGTACTTTGTTTATAACTCCACTGGGTGACTTGTGTAGGTATTGTTATTGATGAGGAACCTCAGCATCAATTTGTCCAGTGAGTCAATGGTAAGTGCTAAATTCTTTGTTAGTAGAACTATACTTTTTAGGCACATGCCTTCGTTATGCATAAACTAGTTGTTATTTATTATCAAGACTATGTTGACATGTTCGAATGTCATTATCCAAGTATGATTCAGCTGCAAAAGTTGAGCTTTCAGAGTTTTCTTAGGTTCTGTTTGAAAATTCACCTGAACACTTTAATCATGCTGACTTCTGTTGTTTTGTTTCTGGGAGGAATTCATAGTTTGAAGCAATTGAGGTCTATTATAATTATGGTAGGTGGCATCCATTACTTAATGCTGGTAGTCTGGCTTATTGTGAAGCGTATTTATTGTAGGATTTTTTTTATAAATATTAGATGTAAAATTCTCATTTTAAAAGTTATATCTATGGATGTGCATTGTAAACAAAATATAGCAGGTATATTGATGAGAATTTCATTTCATTTCATTTCGAGTGAGTGACTGGATATGCTTTACGAGCAATTTGTGCACTTGGAAGAACTGCAATAAAATTAATGAACAACAGCATAAGAAAGCAAATAAAGAAAGAAAATTTATACATTAGATTCCCACTGGGTTTGCAATATGAATAGATATACATCCAGAAGGAGCATCCCGATAATTATGTCGTTGTAAACCTCTTGGTCTTGAGACTCTTACCAGATAGACCGTCCTAAAATTTGAACAGCTTATGAAAAAAAATCCTGCATTAGTTACAGGTTTTGAAGAATAAAACTGTCTTGAGATTATTATATGGTTATGGGAACTTGTGGAAACAAATAGAAAAATGTATCTGGTTGGTGCATTAGTTTTTCATCATGTTCTTCTTGGCTGTGTTCATTGGTATTGTGGATTGGCTAATCTGAATGCAACCTACCATTTTTGAACCGTTCTATTTGTTTAAAATGATAGTCCTGTAACTTTGTGGTTGATGTCGATGCTACAGAGGAAGGCCCTGTCATCATATGATGCCAATACCAAAACTTTGGGGGTTGCTGCAGGGATTGTTGCGAACAACCAAATGAATGATATAGCATGTTGAACTATTACATATATAAAATTTACTGACTACTATGTTTATATTATCTGTTACTTTTTCCGTCATGCCTTATTTTTGTCTCATTTACAGCACTACCTGTATTTTTTCCCCTTAACCTCAAACCGTTTCTTCTCTAGCAGAATTGATCATGAATTCAGAGTTCCTAATGGTTCTTGCGCCGCTCACCAGGGAGATTGTAAGTTTAGGGAGATACTATTGTCACCATAGCTGAGATTGTTGGGTGATATTAAGTGAAGAAAGTAGTGAATTTTTGGGTTTTTTTTTTTTTTTTTCCTTTTTTTTCTTTTACTTTGTTCGTATTTCAAACGGACAGAGTTTATATCCTGTGAGGTTTATGTAGCATCTCTTCTATAAGCTACTATACTTATAACAATGAGGGGATCTATGTTGCTGAAGCAGTTAACTAGTAGAATTTGAATATATTGTAATAAGGAATATGCTTCAGGCTTGTGAATGTCCTCATTTACCGCAAGAATTTGCATTTCCTCCTGTTACTCAGTATTCATAGTTGCCTCCATGACCCCTTTGCATTTGAATTGCATGAATTTTCGAATTTTAGCTTATCCTTTGGATGGAATCATGATATAGAATGATGCTACACTTATTTACAGAATGTGTCCTCCTATGTGGGCCCTCTGCAGCCAGCCGCTTTCTTACTCCTTGGATCAACAATCGGAGTGTTCATACGGAGGATGGAGATAACAAGTTATAAGCAGAGAATGAGGTAAGGGGAGAGTGACTCAAATTTCTTGTTGATAATGCCCAAAAGCCCTCTTTTAATGCTACAACCCCTTATTCTCACTTATTGCTGGAATTTGATCTCTGTTGATGGATTTGCCATTCCTTTGCCCGATTGCTCGGGAAATTTTTAGGCCATTTACATTAGTGTAAGAATAATTCTTTTGCACCAAGTATTTCATTATTTTTATTTTAAATTCAAATTCTTCTGCACCCTGAAGAATTCATTATTAAACAAATTATGAAAATTTTAGTGATTTTTTTCTATTACTTACTGTTGAATATATATTTTTTTAGTGTTTCTTCTTAAAAATATTCTTACTTATTTAATAAATTATACCTCTATTTATATAAAATTCAACTCTTTCAATTCTTATCAAAATACCATCCTACATACTGATTGTTTTTACGAATTTCACAATCCGTGTGTTTTTTTTTATTACATATTTAAAACTTTGAAAATTTATGTCATAAAAATTGCAATAAGATTTATAGTAATATTTATTTGTATAATTAAATATTATTTTCTTTATATTTTTTATCATTAATTTAACATTTAAAATTTTATAAGGTCGGAAATTTAAAAGTATTAGTATTCAAAATTTTTTAATTAAAAAAATAAACAATTTAACACCTATATCTAAAATTTAAGGGGAAAAAAAGCACGCCATTCAAATTTAGTTGTATTTATAAAAGTATTAGTATTCACGTTAGTCTCCATTGTTAAAAAAATTCTGTTAAATGGTTGATTTTTTTATTGCCTTTACTATAATATTCTTAATGTGACAGATTAATCTCTAAATAAAAAATTTTCATTTCGCAACCATAATTTTTCATTTTTCATTTCTCTCCGCTCTAATTTTTTTTTCTCCTTTCCCTTCTCCTCCCACCCCACCAAAAAAATTCAAAACCAACCAGCTTTCTCATTTTTCTCTTTCATCTTTTTTTTTCCATCCTCTTCTTCAATTGACTTCAATCTCCCTAATTGTCAGTGTGTTAGTAACTTATAGTTTACTGTAATAAATTAATGGTAAAAGCTGGTTGGTCATGATTCACATCTATTATTGTTGTTGTTTAGTTGTCATCCCGTTCCCTTCAAAACTAGTGTATTGGGTATTTGAATTTAGAACAAGGGAAAAAACTTCCCTTGGCTGTAATGGATGTCAGCAGATGAGGTGGATTAATGATATTCTATGTCAGCCTAATTACATGTATGAATTAAAAGAGGAAAAACTGGTTACTCTGCAATTTGTGGTAGCTAGAAAGATGAATGATAAAGTAGCAGTGCAGACCTTCCATGCTGAAATTAAAACTTACCTTTTTCATATATCTTATTTCATTATTAATTTCTTGTGGACTCATTAATGAGGTTCGAGAATTTTCTTTGCTAGCTATATAAACAAGTCTCTACTGTATTCTTTTTTTCCCCGCAAGTACTGAAAATAAAAAGGTAGCCATTGTTGAGTAGCTGAGTTCATTACAAGCAGTAGTTCATATCTTTTAAGAAATTCAACTTAAGAGAGAATACTTTCAATCGGCTTCATCTTCATATTCCATCTCCGATTTACTGGAACATGAAATGATGAAGGTGCAACACAGATTTAATGGTATATAACAAATAATTATTAGTGTGCTGATTGTTTGAGATGGAGTATTTGACTCAGATTTGTCACATAACTGAAACATGATATGATGAAGGTGTTCAGTCGTAGCTTTCATATATGTAGGGAAATTGAGGATAAGAAGGAATATTATGGTGGCGTACAAACTTGTTTCATCATCGCAGACAGCGGTAGTTTTTTATGAAACCGATTGAAGAAAGAGATCCGAAAGAAAAGAAGAAGTAAAAAGAAAGAGATGAGAAAGAGAGCTGGTTTTATTTTTTTTTTAGTGGGGTGGGGTGGGGGAGGAGAGGGGAAAGGAGAGAAATAAAAATTAAAAGGTAAAAAAAATATGGATCATATGTTATAATGAAAGTGGTTGTTTATTCACTATATTTTTTAAATTATTTATTTTTTAATAATTTTTTTGTTAAATTTAATATAATTCCTCATTTCTTAAATTGAATAAAAGTGAAATTTATCAATAATATTAATTGAAAAAAATTAAAAAAATAATAATTTCATCAAAATAACAAAACAAATTATAAAAAAATAATAAAAGTTAGTAATTTCAAAAACAGATCAAGTAAATTATTACTTTTAATATAATATAAGAGTTCAAATATTTTTTATTCAATTAAAAATTGAGGTTGAGGAAGTAAAATTTATTTTAAATTTTAAATTAAAACATTTATTTATGTAAAAGTATCTTTTGTCAAAAAAAAATTAACTTTTACACACTTGTTATAATGGTATGGACTTATGTAGTATATATTAAAAAGAGAATGACGAAGTTGGTATATATTAATAAAATTAGAGTTTAAATTGATATTTTTTTTATATAAATTCAGATTAAACACTATCTTAATTAAATAATTAATAAAAAGTTGTTGCTTCACACAAATATAAAGAAATTTTGTTTATATTAATTAAACCAATTCACACTTTCAAAAAGATGCTAAAAAACTAACTTATCCCGACTTTTTATTCACCAAGTAAAGATGTTTGAAAATATTGGAAAAATAAATAAATTTTTTATACATTCTCATTTATGATAAATTGATAATCAAATTAATATCTAAGAGCAGCTCTCTTTTTTTTTTTGAAGTATTCTTATATGAGTAATCTAATTCCTTTTAAATCTTTACTCTATATATACTGTAATTAATCACAAAGAATGCATTTTATGCATTGCACTTTTTTTTTTAAATGTGCAATGCATAAAACGTATACTTTGCGATTAATTAAAGTATATACATGGTAAAGATTCAAAAGAAAATAAATTACAGAATATTTTTAAAAAAAAAAAAAAAGAAAGAAAAAGAGCTGCTCTTAGATATTGATTTATTTATCATAAATAGGGAATGTATACAAAATTTATTTATGTTTCTAATATATTAAGACAAACAGAATTGGTTTTTTAGCATCTTTTTAAGAGTGTGAATTGGTTTAATTCATATAAAACAAAATTAGGTTGACCTTCGAATGGATAAATTGAAATGAAGTGGATTAAGCTTAGTACAAATACTATGTTTGATATAGTCCTAAAATTGGTAAAATAATATGTAAAATATATACTTTCTTATTTTTTATATTATTTAATAGGGATAAAGACATCCTTATCTTTAGAGTTTGGCATAATATACAATTTTATCCTATTGAAATTTGCAATACCCAATTTTGTTTCAATTTACTAGTTTTTTTTGGTTAATTTAAACATAATAAAGGTATTTGAGTCAATTACACATTTAAATTTAAACCACTGTTAGAACACCGCCTAAAAAAGATTATTGGCCACTAATCATAGACAATTGCCACCAGTTAGTTGCACGATGATCGGTGCTAAATTGACTCAAAATTTTGATATTTACGTAATGATAAAGTTTTCTTTATCAACAGAGCATCGAAGAGGTGTCTAAAATAAAGAGAATGGTAATGGCCACTGTAACAAGCTATCAAATGATGGTGAGTGAAAATGCATTGCCACCACTATTAGAGTCGCCTGCCGATAATCTATATGATGGCTACCACATATCTTTCTATTTTTGACATCTCTTTGATGCTCTGTTGACCAAAAAATATGTCATCATGCAGATCATAAAATTTTAAGTCTGATGATATTAATTTTGAGTCAATTTACTACTAGCCAACGACAGTAGTAGTTACAAGCTACAGTCAAATCAATGGCTAGTTGCCCCCTTTTTAAATTTTATTTTTTATGTTTTAAAAATATTTAATCCATTTAAAAATATTTTATTAAAATTTAATCCAATTACACTAATTTAATTTGATTATTATATTTATAATCATATTAATTAGTAAAAATAATCAATGAATTTTCATTATATATTAATTTAAGTTCAACATATAATTTAAATATATTGCGTTGTATTTATTTAATTAAGTAATAATTAAATACTAAATGATATATTAATAAAAAAATTTAAATCTCCCATCCCTAATTATGATAATCATATTTAAAATTATTTTATTTTATTAAATTATATTAAATGAATGGGTGAAATTGCACCAAGTATTCAAAGATATTGAATGCATGATATTCTGCTAAATATTTAGCTTAAATTTATTATACACTTAAATTAGAAGATAATTAAGTCATTTAAAGAAGAAAAAAAAGTGTATTTCATTTAAATTAACACAAAAACTAACAAATTATGACAAAATTAAGTAGTTCATACCTTAATAGAATAAAGTTGTTTATTAGATCAAACTTTAAAGACCAGGATGTTCATATTTAATATTAATAATTAGAAATAAAAATTAACTGTCATTTGTCACTAGTCATTGTCTAATGTCATCGACTGTCCATTGAAATAGAAGTTGATATCTTTAAAATCTTCGTCGTCTGATTTATCTAAGTGTTTAAATATCATCAAATTTTAACCTCAATGTTTTTCAAATAAAAGAAAGGGTAAATGACAATTAGACCTCAAAGTTTTTTGAAAGTGATAATTTAGTCACTTATTTTTAAAAATAAACCATCCTCTATTATTTTATTTCTTTTTTTGTTTTAATGGTAATAAAGGCATTATAGTATTTTACTTATAAAAGACACATGGCACAATTGGACGAGCACTTACTAACGTTGACCGCCATTGACTAAAGTTGATCGCTGTTAATTAGCACCGCATTGATTCACTATAGATATCATTGGACTCCAATTTTATATTCTATATAATTGTGTGATTATTTTCACCAATGAAACATCGAATGAGTATCAAAATTAATAAGAAAAAAATAAGGTCATTACTTTTTTTAAAACTAATTTCAAGCTTCTATAATACTCCGTTGATAAAAATAAATTCACATTTGTGTAGATCATGAAATTTAGAGTCTAATAGTATCTACGGTAAAATGATCTAGTGTCAATCAATACGGTCAATAATATGGTATTTACAGACCAAGTAGCTTCTCACTATCTTCTTTGGATAAACTAAAATCTTTTAAGAATCAAGAGACTAGGCAACTATAGGGGTACTTAAAATATTTATTCATATTAAATTGATTTAAAATTTTTTCAACATAGGCAGATTGATGAATACAGATTTTGTTAGATTTGTATTTAATCTGTACGTTAAGACAATATTTTGTTTTCCTCAAATATTTATTTCAAATTCTTTGTTCCAGTACTCTATAATTTTAAAGATCTCTGAAGGAGTACTAATCATATTCGCATTATCAACATAACAACTACAAAGGCAAACCCTTAATGTATTTTCTTTGTAAACACATTTTTTTATTAAGTATTCACTTAAATAGTTATACCACATACACTCATATTATTTTAGTTCATACAGAGACCTTTTTATCTTAATTGAATACAAGTTAAGGTTACATATTTTAGGCATTTTGAATTTTTTAAAAAATTTTATATAAATTTTTGTGTTGAATAATCCATATAGGTAAATTGTTAATATGTTCATAAGATGTATGTCAAGTTTTTTAAAACTGTCAAACTTATTAAAAATTAAAACTTAACTATGTCCCGTATAGAAGAATAAGTTTTCATCATAATCTATATCAGATCTCTACGGGAAATTTAAGCAATAAGTATTGCTTTATAAATTATGACCTCTTATTTTTATTACCTTTTTTCGTTCAAAAACTCATTTGTATTTAACGAGTTGGAAATCTTTGAGAGTAATTACAAGTCAAAATACTTTGTATTTGGCTAAAAGTCAGTTCTACTTAACTTGTTTCTTTCTATTGTAGCCAATCATGCCTATAGCTATATTCATCAATAGATTATGGCTCAAAATCGTTATTTATAATTTTAATAGTTATTGCAAATAAGAATACATCGTTAATTTTAATTTCATCACACCTCAACATTTCTCTTGTGTAATATTTTTTAGTTTTAAACTCATGCTTGTTCAGGGGCTAATATCTCTTTGGGACTTTTATCTCTTTAGAAATATGTGTCTCTTAGAAACTATTAACACTTATTAATGTATTAAAGAGTACGATTTTATTTAATGCTCGAGCATTATTTTTTACGAAAATCTTCTTTCTCATTTTCTTCCTCCACATAACAATATTTTTTTAATCAGGTACTCTGTCACACTTTTGACATATAACAAATAATTAATTTATTTCCTTTTGATTAGGTTTTTTATTTTACAAAAGCAATCACCTAAATTGGAGTATTAACAACTAATATATATTACGTAGTTATTTTGATGCATTTGTAAATGCATAAAATAATTCATTTGCTATTCGTTGAAGATAAACAGTTTTTTGCACCTTATTTTCACATTAATTTGTGCTATGATCAAAATGGCATATAGTGTTTTACAAGAAATTTCATACCTTATCTTCAGGAACACGTTTCTTCCCCTTAATAGTGGGAATATTATCTCATCAAAATAATAATTCACAAATTATGCAATAAACAGATCACACATTAAGGGCTCAAAATATCTAACAATTAGTGGTGAATAAGAATCAACATAAATTCCCAAGCGACACTAAGGTCCTATTTTAGTGTGTTGTAAGGGTGTTGTAGGTACATATAAAACACAATTCAGAATAAGCAAATGAAATATATTAAGTTGATGCCAAACATAATTTGTTATGAATGAATATTAATGATATGCTGTGATTCTAAAATGAACTAATGTTAAAGCATACAATGTGACTTTGTGCAATAATTGGTAGTTATATATGCTTCAATAAAGTATATACAATTACCTAAAGTTATTTAATTAATATTTATGCTAATCTATTTTGTGTGTGAACATATAACATAAGATGTTCTATATCAAATTCTATTGATACATAATAATCATCAAATATTTTAGATGTAAACTTACCAGCATTATCTAGATGCATAATTTTTGTTAGATAATCTGGAAATTATACCTTTAATCTGATGATTTTTATGCAAGAAATCTAGAAATTCAACATTACATGTAGACAATAAATAAGTATGTGACCACCAAACAAATGCATCAATCAAAGCTATAAAATAGGAAAAAATTCCACTTAATGGATGGATTGGTCCACAAATATTTTTTTGAATCATTTGTAAAAATAATAGAGATTGAAAATCAATCTCAAAAGAGGATGATGTAACAAAAAGTTCGCCTTGTGAACAAGTATTACAAATATTCTCATTAGACAATAGAATTTTTTGATCCTTTGTTAAGTGTCCATGAGAGTTTTTAATGATCTTATACATTATTGTTAATTCTATGTGACTAAGGTAGTTATGTCATAGAACAAATATTTTTGAATTAATAAACTTTTAGTTTATTACTATGTAACTTTCAATTGAATTTATAATTGTATAATACAATTTATATGACAAAATTGAAAGCTTTTCTAATTTACATTTTTTTCTTTGTTATTTTCATTTAAAGTTTCAATGTGATATCTACTTCGATGAATATCTTTAAAATTAATCAAGTTTTTTCTTCTGATTTGTCATATATAAAGTATTATCAATATTCAAGTTTGTTCCTTTTTTAACAAAATTATTGTTCTTTTAAAATCCTTAATCACATTTATAGAACATTATATAGTACTGGATCCAACTAATTGAACCTTTTTTTTCATTATAACTAGGACGGAAAATGGTGCATGATTCCACAAATTATTTTATTTTTTGTTTTAGTTGCTATTAGTTTCAAGAAATATTTCTAGTCTTGGAGTATAATGTGTGTAATTGCACTGTCAACTAAATATACATTCCTAACTTCTCTTCCTATAGTGACAATTTATTTTTAAAAGTCATATCTTTTCAATAAATAAAAGTTCAAATTAGATAATAAGATAATATATTATAAAAAGTCACAAAAAATGTAAGAATACAAAAATAATTGGCATAAACAAACCAAACTTAAAATGTAATGGATATATCATCATTAATCAAGTGATCTAATATTCCTCTTTTATCCAAAAAGAATAGGAGATATCTAGGCATATAAGATTTATAAGATCTAAGTTATCAATGAGACTTGTCCTTACGTTCTTTCCCTTTGCCTTAACAAACGTCATATGGAGATTTGGAAGATATAATGTGTGTGTAACTGTACTGTCAACCAAATAGACATCCTTAGTTTCTCTTTCTATAGTGACAATTTATTTTTAAAAGTTCACATTAGATAATAGGATAATATATTATAAAAAAAGTCACAAAAAATGTAAGAGTACACAAATAATTGGCATAAACAAACCAAACTTAAAATGTAATGGATATAACATCATTAATCAAGTGATCTAATGTTCCTCTTTTATCCAAAAAGAATATGAGATATCTATATATATAAGATTTATAAGATCTAAGTCGTCAATGAGATTTGTCCCCACGTTCTTTCCCTTTGCCTTAACAAATGTCATTTGGAGATCTGTAAGATACTTTGATGTATGACATATATGCCACAAGTATCCCTTCATACCACATTGATACCAAGTACAGGGGCGAACCTACTGCTGGGCCTAGGGGATTCATGGCCTCCTCAAGCTTTACAGTAGCCCTCAAATGTGTATTATTATATAATTGTTCCCTTAGTTTTCTTAATAAAAAAAATTCTTTAAATTTGTATTATATATACAATTGGCCCACTTTCAAATTTATTTTTTAATACAAATGAAATTCTTTTCTTACATGAAATACATTTTTTTTTCTTTAATACAAATAATTTTTATACTTGAAATTCTTTTTCTATATGAAAAAGAATTTTTTTCACTTTAACATATATAAATAAACTCACAATTATGGAACACCATACATTGGTAATTTTATTTTTTTCTTTAATTTGTGTCAAACTCTTCTTCTTAACTCAAAAACCAAGACAAAAAAATCTCACCAAAAAAAAAAAGTAAGTTAGAATTTCTTAAATATTTTATATTTTTATTTATATATTAGTTAATTTTTTAATATCTCACTATTATAAATTTATATGCATTTACTTTTATGAATCTTGATCTTTTTATGTCTATTACTACAATCGGTGAACATTTATTTTTAGCTATGTATATTATCAAGACAAGACTTCGCAACAAAATGAAAAATAATTTTTTGTCAGACTTATTGATTACATATATTGAAAGGGAAATTGCAGAAAAATTTAGTATAGAATCAATTATAGATGATTTTTAAAAAACGAAAGAATATCGAACTACTTTTTTATATAGAATTATGCTAAATTTTCTAACATAATTTTTTTTCAATTATTGAAAAAATAGAATAAAAATATATTTTTTATAATTTTGTTTAAATATTATTTTATTTTATTTTATTTTATTATAGTTAAAATTTTATATTATAATTTGGCCCCTCAAATCTCAAATTCTGATTCTGCCCTGACCAAGTAATTTTATGTGATTCATTTTCTATACCTTGGTTATTATCTTTTCTTTCAAGGTTATCTAATCAAAGGATTTTTGAGTCCTCTTGTTGATAGATATTCAGCTTTCAAGTTCTTTTGCAAAGAATGATGTAAAAAAAACTATAACATTTGATTTATCCTGCAAAGGGCACTTAATTTTCATTTTTATTTATGCCTTTTAAGCCCACTGCATGCATGTGCATCTTAGCATCCAATGTCTGCAAAATATAATTGTTGTCAAAGGCTTCAAACTTAGAAATTTACAAGTTTGTTAAAGACATTTTTAAAGTTTTTAAATTTAAAAAAAAAAATTAGTATAATGATAGCCAAGTATAGTTCAATAAATTAAGAGTGTAAAACATAAAATTAAAAACAATATAGAGTAGACATGATCTTCCTATATACATAAAATAATAATAATCATAATGATGCTTAGGCTCTCGTATAAACATATAAAGAAAAACATAACCTTTAATTTGAATGAACAATAAAATAAAAAGATAAATTTAGAATTTCAGGTTCATGTACATGAAAGAAGGTCTTTGAATAACTTTGAATTTCAAGTTTTGATTAATGAGATTAATTATTAAATTTTCATGTTCATGTGTGATATTTTATAGAATCTTAGAATTTCATGTTCTAATAGTAATCATTGTTTAGAATTTCAAGTCTAATTTTGCAATAAATACTATTCAAAACTTCAAGTTCTAATTTTTTATACATATTTATAACTCACACACACAAATTTGCACTCAGGCAGAGGGAGAAATCGAACCCCCGACCTAATGGTTAGCGGGTGAGCTTTGAGGTGCTAACCAATTCTATTAGCACCTTAAACTCAACTTCAAGTTCTAATTTGAATGTTACTACTAGAAAATTCAAGTTTAATTTTAAAAATTACATATTTAGAATTTTAAATTTCAACAAATGCTATTTACTTCAAGTTCTAATTTGAATGTTACTACTAGAAAATTCAAGTTTAATTTTAAAAATTACATATTTAGAATTTTAGATTTCAACAAATGCTATTTAGAACTTTCAGTTCTAATTTGAAAACTGCTACTCTAAACTTCGGGTTCTGATTTGTTAGGTAGAAAATAAGAGCTTCAAGCTTAAATTAAAATTGTAGTTAAAGATCCTATTAAAATTATCACGTCTCAGACCCAAAAGATCTAAAACATGGCATAACTTACACTCATTCAATAATATGCACTCATAATTAATATTGTATAAAATTTTAAACTTGAATTCAACATAGGAATTCTTATCAAGTTACTAGTAAGTTTAATGCAAAATCAACCTATGATCATACTTGGTAAAATATAAACCAAATACAACCACACCTAATAAAATAATACATAAGTATTTATTTAATAGGGACAAATCAAATATCTTAAACTATGTGTCTACAAATGAAACACTTAGCAACCTAGTAACTTAGGGAACCCAAGAAACAGCAGAAGTCTTGTCAAATCAGCTAAGCACACATATGCCTTATGTTACATCCCACATCGAATAGAAATTGGGTAGGTCTTGGATATATAAGAGTGGGTATGCAGTATTATCTAATAGGCTAGTCTTTTAAGTCAATGGCAAATGCCCAGGCCGTGACAAATGATATCAGAGCAGACCCAAATTCTCATTCGTATGTGGGCCCCTAAAAATCGTCCCAATGGAGATTGCCACATGGGATGTGGGTCCCCTATGCCGCTAGGGGATGGGCAATACGGGCCAAGTGGGCCCTAAAAATTATGTGTCTTGAGCCCCAATAGAGATTACCACGTGGATAGTGGATCCCCTATCTTTAGGGGGATGGACAATACTGGCCAGGTTGGACCTTGATTGGGCCACACCATGACGAGGGCGTCATATGATTGGGTGGGGGAGAATGTCACGTCACACATCGAATAGAAATTGGGTGGGTCTTGGGTATATAAGGGTGGGTATGCAGCATTACCTAACAGACTAGTCTTTTGCGTCAATGGCAAGCGCCCAGCCCGTGACACTTATTTACCTGAAATCACCATAAACTATAATGAGTACGAAACTCGGTAAGCATACTAGTTTTTCATATATTAAAATAAAAATACATATATGTACACAATGCATGTGTATGATATGCTGTGATAAATCAAAATTATAATCTTATTAAATCATATGTTAGGTAAGCGCTTACATATTCTTTCAAAACATATAATAGGAATACCATCACTTAACTACTACTTAGTAGGACTTTCATATCACATATCACATAATGAGACAAATGTCACTCGTAGGTGACATACCTGTTGGGTTATGTGGTGTAGGGTAGTACAAATAAAACTTAGGGTTCTTTGCATGTGGATTGTGTTCATCATACAAACAATATACATATCTCATACATACATGTGCACAGCGGAAGATTAAATATAATGAACACAGAAAATAACATTTGATTAAACTTAAATTCGAAATTGAGAAATATCACCAATGAAGCCTTTGGATTAATTTTCTTTGAAGTCCACCATGAAATGAATCTTTGATCAATTCTAGCAATCAACAAGGGTGAGTTTGATTGTCTAGAATGGCAGCACCTTAATCCAGCATATATGTTTAACTCTTAAACATTTTCAAAGTTAAATAATTTAACTTAATCAAATTTGTTTTTCCTTTTATTCAACTCTTGAATAAATAAAACAAATCTTGTTTTTAGTTATTACATTTAGTAACCATTAATTCAATTTGTTTTATTGTTCTAACACTTAAAACACAAAACAAAGAATTCCAATTTCTCAAATTGTAATGGCTTTCAAAAATGCAAAACCTATAAACTAAAAATAATTTCAAAAGATTAATTCTTATGATTTTCAATTTCATTTCACTTTATATACTAATGCATAAATTCCAAACTAATTTGAATTTCATTTGCATTTCATTTGGCTTAACCTAACCTTAGTTAACATTTAACCATAGTTAGATTACTTTAACTTAACCTTTAAGTTAATAAATATTTAATTAATTTAACCATAGTTAACTAACTTAACCATGGTTAGGTTAACCTTTACTTAACCTTTAAGTAAGGTTAACTTAACTTAACCATTTGGTTAACCTTTAACCTTAGTTAAGTTAAATCATTTATTTAACAATTAAACAAATAAATATTTATTTTAATTATTTAACAATTAAATAATCATAAAGTGAAATTACTATTATATCCTTACTCGGTTACCAAGTTAACCTAAAGTGGGTCCCACCATTTAACCATATACTTTAGTTAACGTAACCTTAGTAATTGCTGAATTATACTGTATTGAACAATTCAATACGGTACACTGCCCAAGTGCTCAAAGAGTACATTTCATATTGGGACTCTCTAGGTCTACACCCGATTTGTCAAATGGAACTATTCCATTAATCCGTAATCGATGCCCCACGCACACGTTACGAATATTACAAATCAGCGTGTCAGACCATACAAGTTGAGGTCATAACGTATACGTATAATCCTTCCATCATTTATACCCTGGATGTGCGGGGATATAGATCAGCACCATCAAATCCCCATTTGCTCATCCAATAATCTTATCTCCACATTCGTATCTCGATAAACAATATACGCAAACATTTTTGCTATATTGTTTAACCCTGTGGGAAACTCTTTTCCCGGGTTTATGCTTGTGGCCACAAGACTTTATGAAATACAATTTCGGAGCATCGGATATACAACTTACCTACATAAGCTGATGGATCCCGTATCTACGCACACCGGACTCCATGAGCATCGGACCATACCCAGCGACACATAGCGGTCAGACCATGAAAGGTCTCTGACATATGTGGAACCAAAGCATGATGGATCACTCACAAGACCACCGTGGCGCTCAGGTCAAAGGACCACGATTACTACTCAACTCGAGAGGACCTTCCTTTGATGGTTTCATAGGATATCTATTGGGGTCCTCATAAGTCTGTTCAGTATCCAGTCCTGACTGGATACCCGCATGTCTATACAAGCTCTAAGCTCATGGTCAGCTAAGAACAACCATCTGAACCAGTCAGATATAGACATATACTAATCTATATATTGTGAATTCACCGATAGACCCTCATTGATGATCATAGATCAGGAACATTATATTTGAGACATACTTACATAATGATATTTCTTAGCTCCTATTGCAACTCTTTGCAACTATATCATTACAAGTATACTCTTAGGTCTTTGTCCCATTATAGACAAAGTTCTAACTCTTTAGACATCGCTGACTCTTATAAACTGATAACTATTAACAGTGCTAACTATTAGCATTTATAACTCTCAGCTTTGATAACTATTAGTTCTGATCTAAACTCCTTTAGATCAGATCTGAACTCTTTCAAATCAAACAATGTTTGTAATGTTACAAGCATTCTACCATATTAATATGATATTAACAATCTTTATTCGAAATGTTTATTGTATAAATATTAACAATTAATATTCATACAATATTGGAATGGCACGTGAGCACCAGCTCCAACAAACTCCCACTTGCTTCAGTGCCATACGTACTGGTATCTCATACTAATACACTCCACGTGTTTCTCAAACACTATAGGAGTTTAGGCTTAGGGGGCTTCTTGGCTTAAGCAATCACCGTTAATTTGTAATATAGTGGGATAGGATCCACTGAGTTTAGAACTATTCAAAGCTTTGCAATTATCTTGAATATCCATAGTACGTCTCTTGCTGGCTTCTCAAGCCGCAACACATTCTACCTCCAAGGCAGAACTAGCTATGAACATTTATTAATACACATTTAACTAGTTCCGGTACTGATATAGAGAAACACATAACTAAATGTAGACTTTCTAGCATTCAGATCAGACGTAAGTCTAAATATGTGTGTCCCTTCTTTTGTAAGAAACTTTCTCCATATTTTATAAACTTATCCTCTATACTTCTCAAGTATATTTCAGATATGTTTCACAACTCTTTAATGGTCGTGTTCTGGATTAAACAGATATCAGTTTGTAACACTTACAACCATCTTAATCCAGATATCGTACATGAGACTGTATGCATTTATCTATTTCTAGCTAATGCATCTGAGACGTTAAACACTCTAACTCTCTCATCTTCTTCCCGAGGACACTTCCTCTAAGAAAGATGATTGTCATGTCTAAAAAGGACTTTAACTGTCTCACAGTCAATTAAGTTGTACCTTTTCATGGACTTAGTCTATGTACGATTATTGAGAGAGTCTTATTAACTCCTTAGCTATATCTCTATAAAGCTTTATACCTAGTATACATGAAGTCTCTCTCAAATCTTGTATGAAGAAGTTCTTTACATAGATAACATTTATCTGATTTACTTGCTATACTCTAATCAGCGTTTTCAATATTGAGTATATATTTTCCACTTTAGAGAACTAAAAAGATAATTATACTCCCACTGCCCTTTCTGAACACACGCTTCCTCTTTATTCTTGATAAAATTAGACTTTCTAATTTCATCATATAAACAAAGATTCCAGCTTTGGGAAAAACTACTTAAGTCCATAAATGAACTTCCTTAGTTTGCACATTATATTAGAAGTTAGGCTTGGATGCAAAAACATCAAGTTATTCTCTGCATATCTCTTACTCGAGATATACATCCCAGAACAGCTTATTTACATCCATTAGCCAGTCCCATAATCATAATATACAACAATAGCCAACAAAATCCAAATTGACTTTGGTATGGTTACCGATGAAAAAGGTTTCCTCATTTCTGACCCTAGATCTCTGAGTATAACCTTTCAACATCAGTCAGGCTATGAAGGACTATTCCTTCAAATATGGCCTATTTTGCTTCCGCTGCGTAAACTGATTTACTGCTGATAGAAACAATTTCTACAGGAAGCACAACTAAGTCCTAGACTTAATTGTCATACTTAGAGTCAAATTCAAATTTTATGGTATCTTATCATCAACAAAATCTAAATTGACTTTAGCATGGTTACTGATGAAAAAAGGTTTCCTCATTATTGATCCTAGATCTCTGAGTGTAACCTTTCAACATCAGTCAGGCCATGAAGGACCATTCCTTCAGATAGGGCCCACACTGCTTCCGCTGAGTAAACTGATTTACTGCAAATAGAAACAGTTTCTATAGGAAGCACAACTAAGTCCTAGACTTAATTGTCATGCGTTGAGTCAATTTTAGAATTTTATAGTATCTTGTCATTTTCCCGAATCGATGTCAAACATCGTCTCTTCATAAGTTAAAGGATCCTTTTCTTCAACTAAAAAAATATCAAAGGCACCTTCAAGTATCAAACATACCTAAATGATGGCTTTGATATCCTTTTGGACCTATGAACTTAGTGTGTTAAAGGTATTTCACTCATTTAAAATTAAAATTCCATCGTTGGTTCATCTATATTTAGATTGACTTCATCAAGTTCAATCTTTCTATAATCTCCACAATTCATGAGAAACTCTTTCTCTAGGAATGTGACATTATGAGAAACGAACATATTTTGTTCATCTGAATTATAGAATTGGTATCCCATTTATATACTTGGGATACCCAATGAACCGATACTTGTACCGTTGGATACAAGTTTATTCTGTTGCATAACTCTTATGAAAGCAGAATAACACCAAGTCTTAACATACTTAAGACTCGTTTCCCTTTTAGTCTATATCTCATATAAAGTAGTAGGAATGATTATGGAATTATTTAATAAGTGAGTAGCAGATGCTAAAGTATAACCTCATAGATATTTTAGAAGATCAGCGATTCTCAATATCAATCAGATTGTATCTAATATAGTCTGATTCCTCATTTCCTAAACATCTTTATGTTGAGGAGTATCTGGAGGACTATGCTGAGAGAGAATCATATTCTAGTTAAATAATTTGTGAATTTACTGATTATGTATAAATTACTTCGATCTAATCGAAAGCACTCAATATACATAAGGGTTTGTTTCTTTACTTTCATTGTTAGAATATTTTGAACACTTCGAAATTATTCTGACTTGCGTTTCCTAGAAACACATGTCTATATAGCGACAATCACTATAAAGACAATGAAGTATCGAAATCATTTATAACAGTAAGATTTATTGGACTAAATACATCTATATGTACCAGATCCAATAAACCAGTGGTTTGGCGTCTTACACCTACATAAAGATTCGGCCATATTCTCTTGAATTCATAAACTAGTCAATGTACTATAGTCAAATCAAAAATCTGACCATCCATAACCAGCTAGGATAGTCGTCTCACGACTACATGACCTAATCTTATATATACCACTATTCATTATTATTTAAGTTGCTGAAATACTATTTATTCTGTTCACCTTTACACATATGACATTTCTTGTTGTATATAAGATATAACAGCCATTCATTAACTGACATTCAGTTAGTAAATCATTATCTTTATCACAAGGAACTATTTCCTTATTTTATGATAACCCTCTCTGTCAGCTACAGGGAGTGATATGATTTACCTAATAATGTTTGGCTCAAAATAGCAATTATACAACATTAATGCTGTTACTAGAAATAAGAAGTAACTGTGAAGTCTTAACGGCTACCACATTCAGGAAATCTCTATTACCTACGTGAAGCTGAACTTCTCATTTCTTAGCAATCAAACATTTCTCAAATCATATAACATCTTACAGATATGAGAATAACAAGCGGTATCTCATACCTTTGCTAAGTTAACATCAAATGCTAATGAAATGTTAATGTTTGGTGAAACAGATATCTAATGAGTCAATCTTTCTTAAGTCAAGGTGCGATGAATAGTAACATTTACTATTTCAAACCTTATAACGGTGGAAACACTTTCCATTATGACTTTTCTCTATCTGTGGTTTAGTAATATCAAATATTACTGAATCTAGAACTATTCTTAGATCCTTAAGGAAGTCTTAAAAATATTATTCAGTACCCTATAGTTATTGGTATTTGTTCAAGATTAGTAACGGATTGCTCGTACTCATCTTATCTCTATAAGACAAATATCTTATCTCTATAAGACAAAATAGGAGATGCGTAGCAGTACATTTCTTATTGTTAATAAATTACGCTTTAGATCATGGGTATAACTGTTATACATTTTTTAATCTAAAAACGCCCTCTCACTGCTTTACTTAATCCCTTTAATCTCTCAAACGGGATAAGATAGTATAATATTTTAAACTACACAGCGGGAAGTGGATCCCATTAGGGTTTTACTCCAGCCTCACGCTAAAGCAATATTGGCCTTTATAAATCCAACAGGTAGACAACTCTTGTCAATTGTATCTCATACAACTCTTTCTTCTGATCCTAAATACACATTACCCTCACGCTAAAGCAATATTGGGTAACTGTATTTCAGATTAACTCGTCAATGCTCAAATATATGTTACTGACACTATCCTCACGCTAAAGCAATATTGGATAATATGTTCGCATATATTTGATTCATCTCATGTTTTACCGGCATTAGACCAAGTCACACCGACCAAATCCCTCACGCTAAAGCAATATTGGGAAAGACCATAGTGACCCATCTCACACCGTATTGACAAGACGGACCATTTAAAATATTATCAAATAATATAATAAATTTCAATCTAATTAAGAGAGATTTTAATAACAGGCTTTCATATTATATGCTCTCATCATATGAGAGGTTATTCTCAATCAATTATTCATTTCTGTACAAGCACAACTAACCCCCATCAGTGGGGCCCCCATTATGATTACAAAAATAAATAAATAAAAAAATATTATTTTCTTGGTTTATCATGTAAACTAATAACCATTATTATTACATCTCATAAACCCCCACATGCGTAAAATAAAAAGATTTTACTCTTTTTTCTTTTTTTTTTTTTAGTGTAAGAACGCTGCGGCGCTGGTCTTGTAGCGCTGCCGCGCTAGGGCTTCACAAGCCTCAGCGCTGCGGCGCTGTCTCATAGCGCTGCGGCGCTGTCTCATAGCGCTGCCGCGCTAGGGCTTCACAAGCCTCAGCGCTGCGGCGCTGTCTTACCAGCGTTGGGGCGCTGGAAGCAGTGCTTCCCGCGCTAGGGCGCCACACACCCAGCGCCCCTGCGCTTATCCAGCGCTGGGGCGTCATACACCCAGCGCTCCAGCGTTCATATGAACGCTGCCGCGCTGGACCTTAGCGCTACAGCGTTCCAGATGCTGTTTTTCACTGGTTTGCATTTTTAACACTTAAAATGCATCCCAACAGCTCCGAAACTTGTCCTACAACTTAGCCAACACTTAGCTAACACTAAAAACCCACCCATAACAACACAAATTGCTCTGATACCAATTGTTGGGTTATGTGGTGTAGGGTAGTACAAATAAAACTTAGGGTTCTTTGCATGTGGATTGTGTTCATCATACAAACAATATACATATCTCATACATACATGTGCACAGCGGAAGATTAAATATAATTAACACAGAAAATAACATTTGATTAAACTTAAATTCGAAATTGAGAAATATTACCAATGAAGCCTTTGGATTAATTTTCTTTGAAGTCCACCATGAAATGAATCTTTGATCAATTCTAGCAATCAACAAGGGTGAGTTTGATTGTCTAGAATGACAGCACCTTAATCCAGCATATATGTTTAACTCTTAAACATTTTCAAAGTTAAACAATTTAACTTAATCAAATTTGTTTTTCCTTTTATTCAACTCTTGAATAAATAAAACAAATCTTGTTTTTAGTTATTACATTTAGTAACCATTAATTCAATTTGTTTTGTTGTTCTAACACTTAAAACACAAAACAAAGAATTCCAATTTCTCAAATTGTAATGGCTTTCAAAAATGCAAAACCTATAAACTAAAAACAATTTCAAAAGATTAATTCTTATGATTTTCAATTTCATTTCACTTTATATACTAATGCATAAATTCCAAACTAATTTGAATTTCATTTGCATTTCATTTGGCTTAACCTAACCTTAGTTAACATTTAACCATAGTTAGATTACTTTAACTTAACCTTTAAGTTAATAAATATTTAATTAATTTAACCATAGTTAACTAACTTAACCATGGTTAGGTTAACCTTTACTTAACCTTTAAGTAAGGTTAACTTAACTTAACCATTTGGTTAACCTTTAACCTTAGTTAAGTTAAATCATTTATTTAACAATTAAACAAATAAATATTTATTTTAATTATTTAACAATTAAATAATCATAAAGTGAAATTACTATTATATCCTTACTCGGTTACCAAGTTAACCTAAAGTGGGTCCCACCATTTAACCATATACTTTAGTTAACGTAACCTTAGTAATTGCTGAATTATATTGTATTGAACAATTCAATACGGTACACTGCCCAAGTGCTCAAAGAGTACATTTCATATTGGGACTCTCTAGGTCTACACCCGATTTGTCAAATGGAACTATTCCATTAATCCGTAATCGATGCCCCACGCACACGTTACGAATATTACAAATCAGCGTGTCAGACCATACAAGTTGAGGTCATAACGTATACGTATAATCCTTCCATCATTTATACCCTGGATGTGCGGGGATATAGATCAGCACCATCAAATCCCCATTTGCTCATCCAATAATCTTATCTCCACATTCGTATCTCGATAAACAATATACGCAAACATTTTTGCTATATTGTTTAACCCTGTGGGAAACTCTTTTCCCGGGTTTATGCTTGTGGCCACAAGACTTTATGAAATACAATCTCGGAGCATCGGATATACAACTTACCTACATAAGCTGATGGATCCCGTATCTACGCACACCGGACTCCATGAGCATCGGACCATACCCAGCGACACATAGCGGTCAGACCATGAAAGGTCTCTGACATATGTGGAACCAAAGCATGATGGATCACTCACAAGACCACCGTGGCGCTCAGGTCAAAGGACCACGATTACTACTCAACTCGAGAGGACCTTCCTTTGATGGTTTCATAGGATATCTATTGGGGTCCTCATAAGTCTGTTCAGTATCCAGTCCTGACTGGATACCCGCATGTCTATACAAGCTCTAAGCTCATGGTCAGCTAAGAACAACCATCTGAACCAGTCAGATATAGACATACACTAATCTATATATTGTGAATTCACCGATAGACCCTCATTGATGATCATAGATCAGGAACATTATATTTGAGACATACTTACATAATGATATTTCTTAGCTCCTATTGCAACTCTTTGCAACTATATCATTACAAGTATACTCTCAGGTCTTTGTCCCATTATAGACAAAGTTCTAACTCTTTAGACATCGCTGACTCTTATAAACTGATAACTATTAACAGTGCTAACTATTAGCATTTATAACTCTCAGCTTTGATAACTATTAGTTCTGATCTAAACTCCTTTAGATCAGATCTGAACTCTTTCAGATCAAACAATGTTTGTAATGTTACAAGCATTCTACCATATTAATATGATATTAACAATCTTTATTCGAAATGTTTATTGTATAAATATTAACAATTAATATTCATACAATATTGGAATGGCACGTGAGCACCAGCTCCAACAATACCGTATGAGAGAAATAGTACAAGTGAGGTTTAAATTACACATATATAATGCTCAAACCCGAAGGTAAGAGCCAAACTATCATCTTGATCATCGGTGAGTCCTCTTACATGTACCAATACACCACCACACGAATGTGATGACTCAATCTTCCTTTAGGCATCAATAGGATCTTCTCTACATACGGAACACATAACATATACCAATCCCGAAGGAAAGGCCACACATAAAGGTTTCACAAATCACATAAAATGTCTACTAAGTCAATAGTGAGTTCAAGCAACCTCAAAACACAAAATATTTCTCGTAGACATATTACACTTCAAAAACTCTCTTTGTTAAACACATTTCATTTTGAAATCCCACTTTCAAAAATACATATATGTCATGTATGTCCATGCTCACATTCGTAAATACATGTCTTCACATTTCATATCAAAATATACTTTGACATAGCATAAATATATTCATAAGCACATTTACAAAATCATACATAACAATTACTATGTTTATTGTGATTTCAGTAAAAAGTCTAGTATACTTACCTCTTAGCACTTTTAGCTACAAGGCTTAATTCTCCTTAACCTATAAATGGAGACTAATCCTTTCATAAGCCTTAACATTCACACAAAACACTTTAAATAGCTTATAAAATTACACATATTGCATTTATCACATCGAATTGGTCTAATTACTTAATTTCTCAAAACTTGTCATTCTGACCATTTATACTTAACAAAATTTTCTTATACATCAAATGATGTTCAATTGCTCCAAAATCAAAATATATATTTCTTAACTCATATATCCTCCTTATGTATGAATATTATATTATAATTCTTATACAATCCATTTCATAAACACCATCAAATCCAAACTATTATTCTAACAGGATCAAGATATTTACTGAACAGTATTCAGTCTTCCAATTGTATAAAATTATATACTAATTCAAAAATTATAAACCTATCACAGAATTAATTTTGACATATTTTAATCCATGATAAATATTTCACTTCAAAATCTCTACTAAAAATATTTTAAAACTATTTTATTCCATAGCTTTAAAAATCTGTAAATCAAATACTGCAATGAGCTGATACATTTTAGAAAATCATAACAATTTAACCACATTGATATAAATTTTTAATTTTGAATATATAATATTAGACATATAAATTTATCATATTCTAAAAATTCGTAATTTTTAAAGATCATTCAGCAGATCAAAAATTGTTTGTCACTGTATCATACTGTTAACACAGGAAATTTTTATAATTTTAAGGTCATTTTGGTAAATTCACTACAAATTTAATTTCTGGAATCGTCAATCAATTCAAAGTCTCAAATGATTCTAGATATGTCTAATTTTATACACTCAAAATTTAAAATCAGAATCGAAGCACAACAATTTATAAAATTTCTGGATTAAGAGACTATCAAGTAAAAATTATGCAATTCATCATGATTTATCAAACTATCTACATAAATTATCATCAATTCTCACAATATCTTACGAAATCCATATAAAATACTCAATTGTACATATTTCAGAAATCAAAACTTAAATGAATTAACTTAATTAATACCAATAAATTGATAAATAGTTATGATATACCTCTTAAATTTTAAATTTTCAATTTCTTCTTCTTTTTCTTTTTCTTTTCCTTCTTCTTTTTCTTTTCCTTCTTCTTTTTCTTCTTCTTCTCTTTCTCTCTTTTTTCTCTCTAAAGGGGTGGCTCAACTCAAAAATGAGTAAATTAGGATTTAAAATGTGTATTTTATATTAAGAGGTTAATTTTTAATATTTATAAATTAACCCCCAAAACTTTTAAAGTATTACAATTTGGTCCCTAAAATAAATCTAAATTCTTGCAAATAAACTCAATACTAATAGTAGGTCCTTAATCTATACAAACACTACTAATAACAATACATAAATCAAATATCATCCATATACAAATAAAATATGAATATTATACAAGTACAAATATTTATTCTTTCCGATTATAGATAAGTGATTACTACAAAAACTTTCAAAGTTCTGGTTTAGGAAATTATTTCAAAACTTCATCTCCTAACCATTTAATTACTTCAAGTTCCATTTAATTACTTTTTTCGTAAACTTTAAGTTGCAATTATAAAATTTAATACTACATATATTATGTACCAATGTAATATCAAATAAGAAATATTAAAATAACATAAATTATATTAATAATAAATAAAAACCATAATATGAGATAATAAAAACATATATATAATAACACAACTAAGTCCTTATTTTTAATGTAGAAGATTCAATTAAGTGGCGACGCATAACATACTCATAAAAATAATAATATAATATAAATAATTATAATAAATATAAATATAATAAAAAAATAAAATATGAAATTAGAACACATAATTAATTGTTTCCTCTAGAAAATTATCTTTAGGCCCAAGACTCTTAGGTCCAAACAAAAATCGAACCCCAAGGGCCTAATTAGATGTCTCCCAGTGGGACAACCTAACCTGCAGCAAGGCCTATAGTGATAACCATTGAGCGGCCAAGCCCTTTCAGAGCTGGATAATGCCATATCTGCTCTGAGTTGGAGAACCTAATCAGCCACCTAAAGTACCTGCTTATAGAATCGGCCCAAATACGACCAAGATCACCTTTGACACACTAACCCAGTTGGTTCGTCTCAGTACCTGTAAACAGACGAGGAAACTGAGTTAGATCTACGACGAACAGGCCGACCAGGTATGACCAGCAAAGCTACTAGAAGACCAGCTCTTTGGGGACAGCTTCGGATCGCGACCAGGGCGAACAAGAATAGACTACTAAGACCCCCCCGAACGAATCAAGCTCAACTTCACACTTAACCTAATCTATCGGCGAAGACAGGTATAAGGAATATACTAAAAATATGCTTAACATGTCTCAGAAAAATACCTGACGTATAGCAGAAGCGGAGTCAGAAGCATAACAGAAGAGGATTTGTAGAAAAGTATTTGACATGTGTCAGAAGCACAACAGAAACAGGGTCAAAGGCGTGATAAAAGATCTGCAGAAGGATATTTGGCATATAACAGAAGCATAACAGAGGCAGAATACCTGAAGTATCCTCCGAAGACCAATACTATAAGAAAGAGAAAAAAGACACAGAATGAGGGTGATGAAAGATTGCCTATAAAACCACTCTACAAAATAATAAAATAGCCACATAAGAAAGAACACAGAAAGAACACAGAAAGATTTTTCTCCCTTTATTCTAAACACATTTTTACTCATTTCCTTATCAGATTCAAATCTTAGGGATTCATTTTGACATAAGCATCAGAGAGTCTTCATCGAAACCCATCTCAACGAGATCATCACGATAGTTGTGTTAGTGTTTTGCAAGTCCTGTCATAACTGACGACGAAGAGAAAATCTGAGCTCATGCAAGCAAGCCTTGCTAGGATGAGGCCCAAGAATCAATTTTCACTAACAAACAAATTTAAAATTCGTTAACTTAAAGAACCATTAGATGTGTCGTAGGAGAATTAATTAAATTACTATCATATTATTAGTTTAATTTATAACTATTTAATTTATTGTTTAACTTCTTATATTTATTCTTCAAATTATGTTATACCCACATTATATAATACAAATTTGTATAGTTAATTTGTACATATAATCATACTAATATAAATAGTAGAAATAAGTGATTTCTACACTTATTTAAATTTTTTAATAGTAAAAATTTGAAGTGCATTTTTCTATTAAAATAAAAGTCTCAAATTCAATTTTTCCTCTTTAAATTAAAAAAAAATAAACGACTTATTTAATATAACATTTAAATTTTTTTTATCATATAATCTAAGTAATGAATTCTAATAAATTATATATATATATATATAAATTAAAATATACCACAACTCCAAATGCACTCAATATACTTGCTAAGAATTTTGTGGAAGGGTAACAATCATAAAACTATGGACGACTTGTCGTCATTCTCTTATAGACTAACCGACAATTCGTTACCTTTTCATATACGAACACACATTACGACTCACATCACATGCCAGTTCGAGAAACTCAGTTAGCCCATCGATTTTCAACCATTTGCAGGACCGGAAATTCGTTGGCCAGGTTCAGGTAATCGCTCTCAGAACCTCAACTCTCTCCTTCACGGCGCCGTTTCTTCAATCCCCGGTTGAGTTTGATCTTCAGATTTTGCTTTGGTACTAAAATCAATTTAATAGATTTCGCATTACTAACTATTTTCATTTCAATTTCAATATTTAACCAAAAACAGAGAAAATGCTGCAACACCAAATAGTACAATCACCAGCAAGGCTAGGTTTAACAAACCCTAATTCACCCTCTCTACAAAATCCTAACCCTAATCCGAACCCTAGCCCTCCCAAATTCCCCACTTCCGCCGCTCACCACCGTGCCGCAACCTCTCAACCCACCGCCGCAACCACTACAACCACAATCACTTGCACCTCCTCGACTCTCCTCTCTCTTCTCCCGCCACTCCCAAGGGCCCAAGCCCTTCTCATTCAAATGGCTTCTTTAGCCTCTAAGCTCTTCGAAGTTTCCCCTAATCGCTCCGTTTGGATCTCCTGTTTTCGCGGGTCACTCCCCACGTTTTTGTCCTCGCAAACTCAGTCACAGCCTACGCCGTCACTCGAGTCTTCACCGTCAAGTACTAAGGAAATTATATCTTGTTTTACTGCCCTTCAGACTCAGCTTTTCGAAGCTGTTGCTGAGCTTCAAGAAATTCTTGATCTTCAAGATGCAAAGCAAAAGATTGCGCGTGAAATTAAGTCTAAGGATTCTGCAATTCTTGCTTTTGCTAGTAAGATTAATGAGGCGGAGCGGGTTCTTGATATGCTTGTCGATGATTACTCCGATTATAGACGTCCCAAAAGGGCAAAACCGGAAGATGGTGGTGCTGATGATGATGGTTCTTGTACAACTGTTGAGTCTCGATTGAATTTGTTAGATATTTTGTCGTATGCTCATCGAGTTAGCTACACGACCTTTGCACCACCGGAGTTTGGTGCTGGGCAGGCACCTCTCCGCGGGGCTCTTCCACCTGCTCCCCAAGAGGAGCAAATGCGGGCTTCTCAGCTGTATAATTTTGCTGATCTTGATGTTGGTTTACCTAAAACTGTTGAAACCAAGGAGAAGACAATTGAAGCAATTATTGAGCCCCCGCCTCCTCGGCAGCCATTGGATGCCAATCCGCTTAAGGATTTTGCTGCCATTCAGGGTTTGTTTCCTCCAAATATCACGGTTCCATCAGGGTGGAAGCCAGGGATGCCCGTCGAGTTGCCAAAAGATTTCCCACTTGTGCCCCCACCTGGATGGAAGCCTGGGGATGCAGTGCCATTACCACCGTTGGATGCTATTCCCTTGCCTAGAAGTGAGGAACAACCATTGCGGCCTGTTCCTCCTCATGCATTACATAAACCGCCTGAGCCAATACAAGTTCGGCATGTTGAGTTGGATATTCTGGATCAAGATGATGACAGTAGTGATTATAGCAGTGAAGAGGGAAGCTCTGAAGATGATGGTTGAAAGAGTGATAGTTCTAAATTATTGATGGCTTGGAGTACTCAGGTTCAGTTGTTAACAAATGGTATTTCATTCTTTGTTGTGAACATAGTAAAATTTTCTGAGATGCATATGATATAATTTTGCTGTGCAATGCTTTATGTGTTAGTGATTTTGCAATTTAGTTATCAGTTTTGGCCATCATGTACATTCTCTTCCTTTGAATCTCATGGCATTACTTAGGAATGCAAGTTTTATCTTGTAATTTATAGAAAAGAGAATGATAGTTAAATGGGCTTAGTGATACAAATTGCAGCACTCAAGCAATAACTTTGACTCACTCTTGTTGTTGGCTTAATGTAGGTGTAATTGATCTTTGGAAATGTGTATATATCCCAGATCAGAAGCTTGTTTGCTTCAAATTTTGTGAAATATGTCAATGTGTGCTTTTTCTTGTTTTAGTCTGAACTTGTTTAAGCGTGATGAGTGGAGAGAAGGAGAATTTGGGTAATTTCGGGGATTTGATGCCCAATGAACTGACTCCAGATATGTAGTGAACTTGGGCATCGATGGTTTAGGGGTTCTTTAATAGGCCACGTCGCCTAAGAGGAACCCCAAGTACATGGAGTAAGGAGTTGCATGAATGGGAGTTATGGATAGAAATCATGGATGGAAGTTAAGGGATGTTGCATGAAAGTTAGTGCATGGAAGTTGTTTAATGGGGTAATGTTTACATGATAGTAGTGGGAGTTGTATGGTAGTTACTAATGGTAGTTACTACGAAGTGCTTAGTTAGTTTTCTAATTTTCGGATTATGTAAAGTAGTTGCATTTCTCTTCTATTTAAATTCAGCGAGTGATGTACAAGATGCATTATTGAAAACAAAAAAATTGTGGTTTCTCTTTCACCCCAAAAAAGCAAAAAATTATTCATTTGTGGTACATTTTCACTCAGAGAGAATACTAAACTATTTATCAATTCCTTACTCTGACTGGGACCTATCATTGGTATCAGAGTTATTCTCAAACATTTCAACAACTCAGTTCAACAGATCCAATGACTACCAACAAGGAGGGAATTGAGAATTTAAAAACTAGACTAAAGGGAGTGCAAGATGAGTTGCACCGCATAGAGCTTAGTATGGTCGATAAGCTGATAGGCCACGTCGATTAAGAGGAACCCGAAATACATGAAGTAAGGAGCTGGATGAATTATAGGAATTCATGAGTTGCATGACCTATGAGAGTTCTGGATAGAAGTCATGGGTTGTATAAAAGTTAAGGGACGTTACATGGAAGTTATAAGGGGGTACATGCATGAAAGTTTTTTAATTGGGTAATATTGTGTGATAGTAGTGAGAGTTGCATGGTAGTTACTAGGAAGTGCTTAATTAGTTTTCTAATTTTCGGATTATGTAAAGTAGCTGCATTTCTCTTTTATTTAAATTCAGCAAATGATGTGCAAAAGGATTTATGTTAAAAACAAAAATCTTGTGGTTCATCTTTCACCCTAAGAAAACAATTTTATTCATTTGTGATATATTCTCACCCGAAGAGAATACTAAAATATTATCCATTTGTCGCTCTTATCTCTAGTAAAGCGGCTATAGCCTTCTCTGTCATGATTGTTGTGGCTTAGGATTCCTTGTTGAAGAGTAAGACCTTAGAGAGTCGACTGATAGTTTCCTTTAAACAATGAAGCTTGTCGGCCATGCTAAGCTTCATGTGGCGTAACTCATCTTGCATCCCCCTAGTCTAGTTTCTAAATCCTTAATTCTCTCATTGTTGGTTGTAATTGCATCTATTGAATTGAGTTGTTAAAATGTTTAAGAATAACTCTAATATCAATGATAGGTCCTAGTTAGAGTAAGTAATGATAGATAATATTTTTTAGTATTTTCTTTGGGTGAGAATGTACCAAAAAGGGAAAAATTGCTTTCTTAGGGTGTAAGACAAACCACAAGATTTTTGTTTTCAACATACATGCTCTTGTACATCACTTGCTGAATTTAAATAGAAGGGAAAAACAACTACTTTACATAATTCGAAAATTAGAAAGCTAATTAAACACTTTCTCGTAACTACCATGCAACTCCCACTACTATCATACATCCATTACCCCATTAAATAACTTCCTTGCACGCCCGCCCCCACCCCCACCCCCCCCCCCCCCCCCCCCCCCCTCCTTTCCACGCAACACCCCTTAACTTCCATGCAACCCATGACTTTTATCCGTAACTCTTATAATTCATGCAACCAATGAATTCCCATAATTCATGCAACCCATGAATTCTCCTTACTCCATGCACTTGGGGTTCCTCTTAGGCGGCCTATCAATACTCCCCTCACCAAGTGGATCCTTGTCCTTAAGGTTCATAGTTGGGAACTTTTCCACGTCGCCTAAGAGGAACCTCAAGTACATGGAGTAAGGAGTTGCATGAATTATGGAAATTCATAGGTTGCATGAATTATGAGAGTTATGTATAGAAGTCATACTAAAAAAAGTATTTATCATTCCTTACTCTGACTGGACCTATCATTTTGATATGAGGTGAGTTTGATGAGGAGGATGGTGCCAAGTTGTTTCTGACAGATCATTTTGGAGGAACAGACACATATTACGATATTATTCAAGAATTTGTTGAAACTCTTGTACGTTATCTTGTTTGAGGACAATATGCTATTTGTCTTCTGTTTGTATATTAATGTGTGCTTATTCTTCTGAGTCATCAAAAGTGATTATGATTTAGGATGTGGGTTTAGTGGGAGTATGCAATGTTTTCGAGAGAGTGCTTTTTTCAGAAGAGAACAGTTGAAGCGTTTTCTATACCAATATCACTACTAGTGGGTGAACTGAGAGGTGTAGTTTGAGAGGATTTACCTTAGTTTGTATCTATTTGTGTTCTCAATAATTTTTAGAAGCAGAAAAGTGTTAAACAGTGGCAAAGTTATTAGGCATGTGAGTTGTAAACAAAAATGCAGCAAGATTAAGTGCTACTTACCTGCAAACTTAACTCTTATTCATTTGGAAATTATTAATGGTTGTTACCTTCAGTTTCTGAAAAGAGAGGTGCCTGTTGGTTCCAGTACACTTCTTGCTGCTCCATTTTGCAGCTCTTTGAAGCTTCTCATATGAGAACTTTTTTCAGGTCCCGGGTCAGGCATCTTTGTTTATTTCATGTGAGAGGCCTGTAACAGTTAGGAAAGCTGATACTGAGGGTTTTTGATCGTATTGAGTAACCAACAAAAGCTTCTGCCCATTCTATTGTCCTTGGCAGTGAAATATTGAAAAAACTGATTTAACAGAGTAGATGCTACATTTTTCAGGATTTTATGGCCAGTTTAGTGGGTATTTTTCTTTCCATATGTTCATGAATAATAGCTGTGGATGCTTTAAATGTTACGGTATTTATTTTGGTAATTTCCATTCTATTGTCCTAACTTGAAACTTGGAAATTATTATACGGGTGTGTATTTAATTTCAATATTAATATTTCTAATATGCAGTTTCATGTATATTTGGGAACAAAAATCAGTATAATGCTATGCATTGGAAAAAAAAATTGGATATATACTTCCTAAGACAATTGAAGGGCATGGTTGAAGATTTGGAAAGTTTAGATTTTGATTAATGTTGTATGTTTTGCACCCAGTGCATTGCCTAATGGTAATGTCTGGACACTCTCTAGCCTAACAAATCTTGGGAAGGGGTCAGGGATTTTATTTTCTTTATTTATTAGAGTCAGTTTCAATTAGCAGTTATAATATATAGTTATTTTAATATTTAATTATTAACCGTTGTAATTCTTTGATGTATATTTTATAATGTGATTTTTGTATTACAAAAATTAATGTTGTATGTTTTCTTATTGTTGAGAAGTGAGTCATAGGTAAAGTAAAAGAGAATTGAAGAGTAAAGGTGGGTACGGTTTAGTTTAATTTGGTCGTTGGTTCAGTTTTTGTTAAAATCAAACCAAACCTTGGTTATTCAATTTTTTAATAATGGAAAATTGAACGTAACTAAAATTAAATCTAAATTCGAACCAGACCAAATCAAATTTTTTCAATTTAATTTTTTGATTTTTATTTTAATCCCTAAATTCATCTCCAAATCTTAATTACCAATTTTTTCATCCAAATTTTAATCTCTAAATTCACATCAACTCAAGTAACTACAACCGATTAATCATAATAGCATGTAAATAGATTAAATTAAAAAAAAAAAATTGCATGATTCACTGTGTTAGTCTATCACTGTGGCGCAGTGCTGGCGAGGAGGCGAGATGGTGAGGCGCAACAGCGAAGTGGCAATGGCTAGACGCAATAGTGAAGCAGCAACAGCGAGGCAGCGACAACGTGATGGCTTGCTGCAAGGTGCTGGACTTGAGAGAGACGAGGCTTATGCATGGTGAGAGAGAGACAAGATGGCGAGGTAGAGGCGCTGCAAAATGTTCTTTAACTTCTTTTAATGAAAGAAGAGATCAAAGATTTTAGCTTTAGGGTTTTACAAAGTTTTTCTTCAATTTATATATACCAATAATCCTGCGTTGACGAGTGCATTCTAAAATATTTTTTCCATCAATGAAATTTTGTCATGTAGCAATTTTAAATTTTTTATTTAGTAAATTCATTTTTTAATTTAATTTGGTTTGATTTTTATAAACATCGAATCAAATCAAGCCGATTTTTTTAATATTTTATTAGTTGTAAACTGATCGATTTTTTTATCAATTAAAACGGTTCAGTTCAATTTGAACCAAGCTGTTTTTTCAATTTTTGATTTATTTCGCCTATTTTTACTGAAGAGTAACAATTGAGAAACTGCTGCACTAACGTTGCAAGTTGAGGCATCAATTGAGAGTAAAATCATCCCAAAATTTTTCACCTGAGTTACACTATAACAAAGGTTCTATACAAATGTAATTTAAAAAAAAAATTTGACTGAAAGCATCAATAAAATAATAAATAAATAAATAAAAGAAACCAATGGGCTGCAAAGGCTGTTTCTCAACCAAGATTACTCCGGACTCTTCCCGTGGCGAAGGAATTTCACTGAATGGAAGGATATTTATGACACAGATGAAAAATTATGGGGTAACATTTTTTTTTTTCAAAACATCATTAATCTAATATTATTAAATAGATTAATAATATTACATTATATAATTTTTGATATAAAATTAAAAAATTATCAAAATATTATACAAAAATTAAATAATTCTATTACGAGTCGCTCCAACTTATTATTCTTACGTAGAGAAATGCAACCAACTCTCATAATCTATAAGTGGGGATATCTACTCTCAAATTGGAAGGCTAAAAACACAAATTTTATATCAGGGATTACTATCCCATTTGAGGTGGAAATATCTACCCTTATGCAAGAGGACCAAAACAACCCTTACAAATGAGGGACAAAATCTTCGCACAAGAAGGAAATATAATCCTCACACAACTCATACATTTTTACTTATTCTAGAAAAACCCTAATAGTCATAACCGGAGATTGCATTTGCACCGTTATTGGATACAGAGTGGCTGCAGGGAAGTTTGACATGCTCGGTTGACAATTGCTACTCTTTCACAACGGTCCGCCTCGACAATAGGAGCTGGAATATGTGGTAGGGAGACACTAAGAAGTGGCATCGGAGGAGTTTCTAACAAGGTCTGGCAGGATGCTTCGACGACCGGCTGAATTCAAACGGAGGAGAGCTTCAAAGGTCCGATCTAGGGTTGTTGGTGATGGAGACTTCGGTAGTGGCTAAATGTGTCAGAAAACAGAGCCCGGAGTTGAGAAATCCGTCAGAGACATAGACAGCTCGCCACGGACTAAGGAAACCTCTACAACAGCCACGAGGTTGGAAGGAAGCTGCGACACATAACGACAAAACTTGCAGAGAACGCCTGAAATACAAAGCTAAAAAAAAAATAAAGAAACGTGGAAATAAAGCAGAAAAACTGTAAAGAAAAGACAAAATTAGAAGAAAGACCGCATTTTAGTTTTGGATCCACAGAGAAGGAGCGGAGGTTCCTTCTTCGGTGGAGAGGGAAGCGGCGGTGGCTTTAAACTAAGGTTTTGACAGTTGGGAGAACACTTGAATATGCTTTCTTTCGTGGGCACATTCTTGCTAACTACGTGGAAAATGAAAAATAAAGGAAATCCAATAAATTCATTAACCAACAAAAAAAAGAAGAAAAAAATCCGTCTGATTGTGAATGCAGTATCTCGCTGAAAGGCAATTAGCCAAATATTTTAAAAATAAATTGGCATGAAAATCAGTTTAAAAAATAATTATAATCTAGTTTATCGTTGTATGTTGTTTGAATTAGAGGATATAAATATTTGTCCTCCAAATTTTCTTTGTGACATTTTTTTTTCTGTTTTCTTTATTGAAATTAAGGTACGATGTCCGTTCCTGTGTTAGACCCGGCTTTCGATTTAACTTCTTTTTTTATATGTAATTACGAAATTAAATTTAAATAATTATTAATCAAGTTATTTTTTTGTGGAATAATAAAGGTAATTATAAATCTGATGTAATAAAAAATTAATTGTATGTGGGTACTAATTTTTTTTTTTAAATGTAGATATTAGTTAGTTCAATTATTAAAAAATTTCAACCTGTTTATATTAAGATTAAAAAAACAAAAATCAATTAAATTGAATAATATGCATATAAATATAAATAATCAGGTTAATTATGTAGTTCATTATATGGAGAGTTTTTAAATACGCGTTAAGAAGATATCGTAAATTTTATAAAAGTCGTGGATTGATTAGACAGTATCACATAACAATATTATTTGTTATATGATAAATTACGTAACTTATTAAATTAATTTTCTTATATATTTATTTAAATCAAAATTATTGTTGTTGCTGATACATAATCTGTAGTAACCAGTATCCACGACTGGTAAGAATAAATATTTATATATGTATAAATATACGTATTTTATTTGTATGTTGGTGATACTTGAATTATATATTGTTATTAGTAATATTTTATAGGTTAAGGATATACGATTAGTATTGGGTTTATTTGTATGACTTTAGATTTATTTTAGGGACCAAATTGTTATACTTTGAAAGTTTTGGGGGCAAATTCGTAAATACCAAAAATTAGCCTCTTAGTATAAAAATACACTTTTGAACCCTAATTTACCATTTTTAGGTCGAGCTACCCATTTTAAGAGAGAGAAGAGAGAAATAGAGGAGAGAGAAAGAGGAGAAGAAGAAGAAAAAGAAGAAGAAATTGGAAGTTTGAATTTCAAGAGGTATATCATACGTATTTCTCAATTTATTGATATTAATTAAGTTAATTCCTTTAAGTTTTGATTTATGAAAATATGTATAATTGAGGATTTGTTGTGTATTTCGTAAGATCATATGAGAATTGATGATGATCTATAAGATAGTTTGATAAATCATGATGAATTGTGGAATTTCTGCTGGATAACCTCTTGATCTAGAAATTTTATAAATTGTTGTGATTCGATTCTGGTTTTGAATTTTGATTATATGAAATTAGATATGTTTAGTATCATCTGAGACTTTGAATCGATTCAAAATTCCAAAAATTGAATTTGTTGTGAATTTACCAAAATGACCTAGAAATTCTGGAAATTTCCTATGTGAACAGTATAATACAGTGACGAACAATGTTTGTCCTACTGAATGATCTTAAAAAATTACGAATTTGTGGAATATGATAAGTTTATATGTTTAATATGATATACTCGGAATTGAGAATTTAGATCAATGTGGTTGAAATGTTATGATTTTCTAAAGTATATCCGCTCATTACAGTATTTGATTAACAGATTTTTAAAGCTATGGAATAAAATAATTTTAAAATATTTTTGGCAGTGATTTGGAAGAGAAATATTTATCATGGACTGAGATATGTGTTAAGAGTAATTATGTGATAGTTTTATAATTTTTGAGTTAGTATATGATTTTATAAAATTGGGAGATTGAATACTGTTCAGTAAGTATCTTGATCTTGTCAGGTTAGTAGTTTGGATTTGATGGTATGTATGGAATGGATTGTGTAGGAAATTTGATATAATATTCATATATAAGAAGGATATATGAGTCAAGAATGATATATTCTGATTTTGGAGTAATTGAACATCATTTGATCTATTAGAAAATTTTGTTAAGTGTAAGTGATCAGAATAACAGGTTTTGAGAAACCAAGTATTTAGACCAATTTGATGTGATAAATGCATTGTGTATAATTTTGTAAGCTATTTAAAGTATTTTATGTGAATTATGAGGCTTATGAAAGGATTAATCTCCATTGATAGGTTAAGGAGATTTAAGCCTTGTAGCTGAAAGTGTTAAGAGGTAAGTATACTAGACTTTTTACTGGAATCACAATAAACATAGTAAGTGTTATGAATGATTTTGTAAACGTGGTTAAGAATATGTTTATGTTATGTCAAAGTATATTTTGATATGAAATGTGAATATATGTTTATGAATATGAGCATTGACATTGAGCATGGACATACATGTATTTTTTGAAAGTGAGCTTTCAAAATAAGATATATTTAACAAAGAAAGCTTTTGAAGTATAATATGTCCATGAGAAATATTTTGTGTTTTGAGGGTACTTGAACTCACTGTTGACTTAGTAGGCATTTTATGTGATTTGTGGAGCCTTTATGTGTGGCTTTTCCTTCGGAATTGGTATATGTTATGTGTTCCGTATGTAGGGAGGATCCTATTGGTACCTAAAGGAAGTGTGAGTCATCACATTCGTGTGGTGGCGTATTGGTGCATGTGAGAGGACTCACCGATGATCAGGGTGAGGGTTTGGCTTTTACCTTCGGGCATAAGCATTATATGTGTGTAATTTCAAGACCTCACTTGTACTATTCCTCTCATACGGTATGTCACCTACGAGTGACATTTGGCTCATTATGTGATATGTGATATGTAAGTCCTACTAAGTAATAGTTGAGTGATGGTATTCCTATTATGTGTTTTAAAAGAATGTGTAAGCGCTTACGTGATATGTGATTTGATAAGATTATGATTTTGATTGATCACAGCATATCATACATATGCATTGTGTACATATATGTATTTGTATTTGATATATGAAAAACTAGTATGCTTACTGAGTTTTATACTCATTATAGTTATGGTGATTTCAGGTAAATAAGGTACATGTGTGCTTAGCGGATTTGGCAAGGCTTCTGCTGTTCCTTGGATTCCCTAAGTTGTTAGGTTGCTAAGTGTTTCATTTGGGGACACGTGGGATAAGATATTTGATTTGTCCCTAGTGAATAAATATCTATGTATTATTTTATTGTGTGTGGTTGGACTTAGTTTAAGTTTCACCAAGTGTAGTAATGGATTGATTTTAAGTAAGAATTTACAATGAATATATTCTGGGCTTCCGGTAACAAAGTTGCTACTGGTGACGTAGTAGAGTGTTAATCTCTGAGAAAACTCTGCGTATCTCCGGTTTACTAATTGTCCCAGTCATAATTCAATTGCTATAATTCTGAAAGAAATTAAAACGAATGTTTAAGTATTATTGAATGAATGTAAGTGATGTTGTGTGTCAGATCTTTTGGGTCTGAGGCGTGACATAATCTATTTTTAGTAAGAGTAATGTTATATATTTTAAATTGTATTTAAAACAATGATGTGACAAACAACTATTTGGTGGTTAAATTGTGTAAATCATTTTTTTTATATATTTATTTAAGTTAAAACTATTGCTGTTGTTAATATAACCTATTTCTAATAAGAGTAGTGTTATAAATTTCAAATTGTATATAAAAGTAATTATGTTGTAAACAATTAATGAGCGGTAAAATTGTGTAAATTATAAAATTATTTATTATATTTAATAATTATTTGACAAATTATACTTAAGATATAATTTAAAATTTAAACTTAATATGTGTAACTTTATTCTTTTAATGAAATAATAAAAATAATGTGCAGTTTTTATTTGACCTTCCACTTTCTTAACAATTAAGAGAAATGTTCTAAACTCATTTCTAACACAAGATTTATAATCATTCTATATTATATAACTTTCCTTATATGTATATTTTTTATGCTTTTTTTTTGGTTACTTATTAGTAAAATATCAAAATGTAATATTTCATTCCCTATTTTTCATTATTTCCCTTGACTTTATTATATTTTCACATATAAAATATTAAGATTCAATCTTTTACTTTTTTTTTTTTGGGTGTTGCATTGAGCCTTCTTTTATCTAAATTTAAAAAAAAAACTAATTACAACTATTATCAAAATTAAGAAGAAAAATATTAAATTTGAGTCTTATCATAACTCTTTAATTTGTAAGATTCACTTATCTGTTGTAAGACCTGCATTTTTTTTTTAAATTACATAATTTTTTTCCTTATGATCATGTAGCATTGTATATTATTCAAGTTAAGAAAAAAATAATATTATGTTCGGTCTCTCTTAACTCAAAATTTTAATTTTATACCAGTATATATATATATATATTATAATATTATGTTCGGTCTCTCTTAACTCAAAATTTTAATTTTGTCCTAGTATATATATATATATATATATATATATATATATTAATAAATGATATTGGAAGTAGGGGTGAAACCATGATTTGAAGTTTGAGCGGTCAAATCTTAACATAAAATTTTGAATTTTATACAATAAAAAAATAATATTTTTATTCTATTTTAATAATAAATGAACTAAAAAAAATGTTATTAAAAATTTTAGTATAATCTTAAAAATTAGTGATTACATATAAAATTTTGCATTTTTAGTTTTTAAAATTGATTAATTTTATAGTTTTCTAAAAAAAAAATTAAACAATAAACATGTATTATGATATTAGTAAAACTAAATTTTATATTTTAAAATTAATAAATTTAAAGTAAAAGTATAAAGAGCAAAATCCATATAAAATTATAATAGTAAGTTATTAAAAAATTAACTAATATATAAATAAAATTATTAAAATTTAAAATATTTTAACTTATTTATTTTTTGTAGAAATTTGTTTCTTAGCCTTTGAGTTAGGAATATAAAGATTTAATACAAATTTAAAAATGGAATAAAATCATTAATGTAATAGATGCTAAAATTATGAGTTTATTTATATAAGTTAAATTGAAGAAAAAAATTATGTAAGAAAAGAATTACAACTATAAATTTTTTTTGTATAAAGACAAGATAATTAAGTTAGAAAATATAAAAATAGGGGCCACTTATAAATTAAAAATAATTTTTTTATTAGAAAAAGACATTAAACTAAAAAAAAGATAGAATATTGTTTAAATATTAGATAATATATTAAAAAGTAAGTATTCAATATTAGTATAAGCCACTTTTTTAAATTAATAATTTAACTCACTAAATATGAAAATTTAAAAAAAATTAGGAGGTGTAAGATAACTATTTTAATACTAATATATATATATATATAAATATAAGGAAATTGTTGCAAGATTTGTGTTGGGGGAAGGGGACATAGCCCCATAGGCTTTGCAATAGTTTTGCCTCGATTAGAAGATAGGTTAAATTAAACAAGAGATAAAAAATCTCTATTGCCATTTTCAAATAAATTTATTTTCTCTCATTATTGATACAATCTTAAAATCTAATAAGTAACAAATGCTCCTATAAATAAAATATATACGAGGAGGAAAAGAATAACCAGACTAGAATAAGCTTACGCGTAAAGAGGGACAGAGTAAAGGCGTAACCAAACATTCGATAAGGCAAGAAGAAAACCCTAAATGACACTATATAAAGGATATATAGAAGCCTCATTCATTTTTATCACTCAGAACGAAAACCCTACACACTTCTCTACCTTACACCGACCAACCACAAACTAGTGACCAAATCAATGGCCGTTGCCGCTGCCCGTCCTTTGGTCACCGTCCAGTCTTTGGAGGGTGACATGGCCACTGACGCACACGCCACCGTCCCTTTACCCGATGTCATGAAGGCCTCCATCCGACCCGACATCGTCAACTTTGTCCACGCCAACATGGCCAAGAACAGCCGCCAGCCCTACGCCGTCTCCAAGCGGGCCGGCCACCAGACCTCTGCAGAATCTTGGGGTACCGGACGCGCTGTGTCCCGTATCCCCCGTGTTCCCGGCGGCGGTACCCACCGTGCTGGCCAGGGAGCTTTTGGAAACATGTGCCGCGGTGGTCGCATGTTTGCTCCCACCAAGATCTGGCGCCGATGGCACAGGAAGATCAACGTCAACCAGAAGCGATACGCCATAGTTTCTGCCATTGCCGCCTCAGCCATCCCCTCTCTAGTGATGGCCCGTGGTCACAAGGTCGAGACTGTACCCGAGATGCCCCTCGTGGTCAGCGACTCCGCTGAGGGCGTTGAGAAGACATCGGCCGCTCTCAAGGTGTTGAAGCAGATCGGTGCTTTAGCTGATGCTGAGAAGGCAAAGGATAGCCAAGCCATTCGCCCTGGAAAGGGGAAGATGAGAAATAGGCGTTATATTTCTCGCAAGGGCCCACTGGTTGTGTACGCGACTGATGGAGCTAAGCTGGTAAAGGCCTTTAGGAACATTCCTGGTGTTGAGGTGGTGAATGTTGAAAGGCTTAATCTCTTGAAGCTCGCTCCAGGTGGTCACCTTGGGAGATTCGTGATCTGGACTAAATCTGCGTTCGAAAAGCTTGATGAGATTTATGGATCTTTCGAGAAGGGTTCTGAGAAGAAGAAGTGTTACGTGCTGCCGCGAGCCAAGATGGTGAATGCTGATCTCGCTAGGATCATCAACTCTGATGAGGTTCAGTCAGTGGTGAAGCCGATTAAGAAGGAAGTTAAGAGGGCTCCAATGAAGAAGAATCCATTAAAGAACCTGAATACCTTGTTGAAGTTGAACCCATATGCTAAGACTGCTAGGAGGATGGCTCTCTTGGCCGAAGCACAACGTGTTAAGGCTAAGAAGGAGAAGTTGGACAAGAAGAGGAAGCCTGTTACTAAGGTATACCTTCTGATTTAATCAATTTTATTTTGACTGATTTTGATTATTTTGCGCCTGGTTTAGTTGACTGGTTGCTTGATTTGATTAATTGCCTTGCATATGTTGGTTGTATATCTCTGTTAAGTTAACACTGTAACAATTATTAATAAGGTATTGTGTTACAATATTGAAAATAACTTGATTTGTAATGTCTCTACTCTCATTCTTATGCTAAATTTTGATTTCTCATTATTGCCTTTAACTGTATGGCATGGTATGGTCACACTGTGTTAACACTTATTGTACCAATTAAACATTGTACGACATTAGTTTGGACCATGGAATGGTGTTTTCTGGTATATGGTTCTATTTGAACTCGTCTGAACCCATGTTGTTTATTTTGGAGCATTTCTTTTTGATGTATATGTTATGGACTCTGTTTGTTGCTACTGTTCTCAACTGGCTTATGTGATTTACACTATGTCATTAGGTTTCTTTTGTGCTTTCAGTTGATTTATGACATATGTGATCTATGAATAAGAATTTACCTTTATGTTTTTCGCTAAATGGTCTATTGCAGTGAATTGCACCTTCAAAGTATTATATGTTTATTTTTTCCACTGAAGCTTGCTATATAAGTTGTTCTCCAACAATAGTTCTTTTTAGTTTTTGTGTTTGTTACTTCATTTTTGTTATACCTTGGTCCTTAAGATTATGCAACGCATTGAAATTTACCTTCTTGGCCGTTGTTCTCTGCTTTCTGTAGAATCCTTATTAGGTGATTCTAAATTTGTTTGTTTTCTGTCTATTACTGTTCAATTCTGTTTAAAAGTGTGAATCAAAATTAACAATTGTCTAGAACTTAATTCTCCTTATGGTGAGTTAGATGTGCCAATTTTACTGTATACGGTTATTAAATGATTCTAATGCATCCCCGATTACCTTGACTTAATCAGGAGGAGGCTGCTGCTATTAAGGCTGCAGGAAAGGCATGGTATCAAACTATGATCTCTGACAGTGATTACACTGAGTTTGAGAACTTCACGAAGTGGCTTGGTGTCTCACAGTGATTTGTTTTTCAGCTTTTTAGTTTTGTTGTTAAGACCATATTTTGTTAATCATTTTGGAACTGGTATTGGAACTTAAGTATTTTGTTTTTGGCCGTCTTGAATCATGGACGAGAATGTGTGGGAGGAAGACATGCTGAGCAATACTTAGAATCGAGTGTTTTCTTCCCACCTTTTGTCTTATTTGACTAGGTGGAAGAGTTTTCTTTAAAATCAAAACTGGAGTTAAATGTTTTAGGAGTTGGACTTATTGTCTGAATGGTACTATTTTATGCATAAGTTTTATTTTATACCTCAATTATATTGGTTATCTTATTTTTGTCTGTCTGATGCAATATTGTATCGCTTCACCCATTTGATACGAGTGAATGTGGCTTAAGCTGTGAAAGAAAAAAAGAATGATTAGCAATTGGTGATGGCCTTTGGTTGTTTAACTCAAAGCTATTAGCAGTTCAGTATTTACCATTTCCGTAGTTCGTAGAGTTTTTGACAAAATTGAGGAACTGATTTATTCTTGATTCGAAGTCTCTCAACTCTTGGTAAACAGCTTGCTAATTTTCTTATCTGGAGATTGCCTATGTTTTACATTGCTAGTACATGATCTATTCTACTTTCCGTGCCCATCCTCCAAGTGGAATGGACGAATTCAGCCTCTTATTGAACCTCGTTCTCCTACTAAAGCAAGGAATGGTAGTCCGATCATTAATGGCGTACGAGCAAATGAACTTTGTGCTTGATGTACTGTGCTGCTGGCAAGTAAAGATCTGGCCGCCGTCTAGCTAAATTAATCTCACTGAGGGATATAGTTTTATATGACTTGTAACTGATAATTGGTGGGGGTATCATTAGAATTCTCAAATCCTCTTGGTGGAAATGTAGACAAAGCTCAAGCTTCAAGCCTTGGGATCTCTTCCAAAACATCTCTATTTCTGCAAGCAGCTCTAGTAATCAGCGATTATCCTTTACAATAAATCCTAAATACAGCTAAAAATATACTGAAAAATAAGGTGGGTCCATCTTGGTTTCATCCATTTCTTTCCCCCAAACAATTCTAACTATACAATTTGGTTTTTATGTTTTTACACGTAAAATTGCAAATCTGTATTTTTTCACAGAAAGAAAGAGAGATCCTATGCTGAATTATACTTGCATGTGGAGAGAGAAAAGAACGAGGAAGAGATCCCAAGGGTCAATATCCTAGAGGACGAGGAAGAGATCCTAGAGGCCCCGGGATTATTTGGTTAGACATTTTAAATGGAATTTTTAAAAGTGAGTATTTTATAATAATTCCTTTTTAAAAAAAAGTTACTAGATCGTTAATTAAAGTTATTTTTGAGATATTAAATTATACATTATTATTAATTTATCAAAAATACTAAACAATTTAATCTTTAAGTCAAATTCATTTTTCACCATGAATTAAATGCTACACATAATGAAACTTACAATTCAACCTTCATTCTAATCAATTTTTTTATTGTAATTCAAATGCTAAACAAAATAAAATTTACAAAACGTAAACTAATAATCATACTCAAAATCATATGATATAAAATTAATAGTATTTAAAAGTCAAAACATATCAATAGCAAATTGAATTATAATTATCTGTATAAAAATTATCAATGAAAAGCATCAACAACCATAGGAAGGATTATAATTTTGTCACACTCCCCATCTATTTCACGTACACTAAACAAATTCTAAGTTTGATCTACACTAATCCTTTCCATTTCATTCTCTTCTTTATTTGTTGAAAGTTGTTCCCATCGTAATCATACATTTGAATTCTTCATTATTTTCAATGGACTTTTCTATAAAATTGTGAAGAACTATTAAAGTAATAACAATTTTAATTTATTTGTTAAAAAGAATCTTAGGTATGTGATATAAAATTTTTCATCTATTTTTTCAAACACTAAATATTCTCTTTATAGTGCATCTCAAGAAAGAATGTTCATGAAAATTTTTTTTTGGTGACTTCTACATCAAAAATTAAAAGTGATACTGCTTGCTTGCCTTTATATGAACTTAAATAATCTTTTATGTGAGGATATTCAACATTTATCAAACAATACTTGTCTACAATAAAAAGTAATTTTATAATTAAAAATAAAAGAAAAATCACTTATACAATGTAATATAAATAACAAATTATAACTATACATTGTTACTTACCCGTAAGTTGACGAAGAAAATATAATTTTTGTATATTCAAGACTTCTAAAAAGATACGCATATTATAAGCACTACTTTTCATCTAACCCATACAAATGTGAAACACATATCAAATTTACACAAAACCATCACATATTTGATAGGAATGCCTTTTGTCATGGACTTAATTCTTCAACCCGTACGACTTTAGACACTTGTTAATGCTAAACAACCTAAAAACTAACAAATTAAGAAAGAGATAAAGAAGAAGAACACAAAGTGTTTAAGAGAATGCCTCTTGTATTGATAACAATGAGAATTACAAGTTAAGAGGTGTCTTACTCTAAATAAGAGCTCAGCTATTTATAACAAAAACTATGTACAATGAACAACTAAGATTAAAAGCATCTAACGGTCTAAAATAAAAGTCATCTACCACAAGTAATATTTCAAAAAAATATTCATAATATAAAATTATCTACCAACTACTACTTACAAATAGGCTTGACCCATAAATACAACAAACTTAAATGGGCATTTTAAAAGGTGTGATTCATGAAACACTCCAATTGCCTAAGTAGTCTTTAAGAATCTTGATGCACACCAAATGTTCAATAAATTGTCTGAGAACATTTAGAGCGTGACACTTTGTTACGAATATATAATATTTGTCATGGTATAAGCACCATAATTTGACATTATTATTATTTTCAAAATCCTACTTATTTTTTAATTGCTTTTGATTATAATTTTTATCCATCATAATAGTTAACTTAGATATAAAATTTTTCCATTCAATCTTATTTAAGTGATCGTTTGGTCATTTCCTAACCAATATCTCATGGACACATTTGGAACTCAGGAACAAGTTGTAAGGGCTTTCTAAAGTGTTAGATTACATCTTCAGCTATATATATTGATGATTCCTCATCTGATTCCCTAAATAAGAGATTTTTCAGGCTAATCTTTATTCTTAAAGATTCTCTATAAAAGGGCTTCATAACACCTATCTCAAAAGAAGAAAAGATATTCTATTATACCTTCTCCCCATTAGGTCTAACTCTGACTTTACATGATAGTTTACGAGCCTACTTAAAGTGCTATTATAAGAAAATACACATACAAATGAAGAGCGCCCTTGAATTAATTTGTTTTCTCCGAACCCGAGTAAAGAAAAATGAAATTCTATTCTAAGATAGTACAAAAGCACATTCGCATTGACAAACGCAAAATTAGAATTTAAGGTGAGAGAGAGAGAGAATTAAATATTAAAATTAAAAATTATATTAAATTAACATTGAATTATGTTAAATTTTATTGTTAGATTGAAAATTTTAGAAATTCTACTTATTTTAGAGAGAGTATAAATAATAAAAATTCATTGTTAAATTTAAAAAAATTTGAGGTTCGGAGGATTCATTATCCCTTTAGACAGAGATCCGCCCATGAACAAAAGCATCAAAGGTGGTATTGTTCCAATCCTTTTTTTTTTTTTCATCTATTATAATTTCCATCTAGCCAAAAGATACAGAACATTATATATAAATAATAAACATATTTTAAAATAAACAGAAACATGTAAATAACAAATACATTGTAAGACAAGTCAACGCAGTAGGTTTTGTTTATAATAATAATTATAAAAAAAAAACAGAGATAAAAGTCATGGATCGATAAGGGATTATGAAAAAATAAAGAAATAAAAAAAAATGAATAGGTACTATTAAAAATCTTTGAAGTTAAAAATACATGATAAGAATGCTTTCTATTGAGCATATTATTTTGACTAGCAACAACTTTTTGTTTAGCCACACTTGTAAACATGTCAAATGCCCAAATTATTACTTTATTCACCTTCATTATTTATAATCATGCAAAATTATAATTTTTATTAAAGTGAACCAAAAATGAAGAAGAAATGGAATTAAAGTAAATTTTTTATAAGTTTAATTACCTATAGAACTACAAATATTGATTAAATTTATTTCTCTAATTTTAGGTAAATTAAAATATAAATTTAAAAATTATCTTATATTTTTTAAATTTAATTTTTTAAAACACAAAAATTTAAGTAAAAATAATATATAACAATCAACAACTCAAATAAAGTTATTGTACTTGATATTGAAGAGTGTTTAAATTAACTTTATGTATGAAATGTCAATTTTGACCTTTGTCCTTTGTTGTTCACCTTCTAAATATTTTAAAATACTCTTTGAGGTTTTAACTTTGACGCTTAAATTAATGTTTAAACGGATTTTAAAAAGTTACAAAATGATTTAAAGAGAACATAAATGAAAGATTAGTTGTGTACCAAGATAATTATGTTTGTTTGACTCATGAGTGCGAATTTAGCGATTTTAAAATTGGATTATATTTTATGATTTCAGATGATTAAAATGAGAAAATTATCCCTTTTTTATAAGTGGAATTTGGAGAAAGAGAGCGGTTTGATCGGCTTTGACTGTTCCCATTTCCAAGTTAGTATCCCAGCTGGCTAGCCTTTTTTGCGGACTTGGTAACTGCTTGTTGACCGTATGGGCTATGATCATGTGTGATATTTTCCATGACAAAACCCCTTTTAAATTAAGAAAAAGTGGACAATTGTCATGTTTCGTTGGACCAGATGGATTTGGTCCCAACAAATCCCTCCTCGTAGTGAAGAAATGTGACCTTCCCAGAGGGTTGCTTAAGGGTCATACTTCCTTCATTTCACTTCTCTTCAAACTTAGGAGTGCCGCATGTCCATGATAACTCTTCATTTTCTTGCCTTCCATCGAAATCAAATTCTGGCATTGTTTTGAAACGCCTTATCTCTTTAAATTCCCAAACCATCCCAATCTCTTTTAAACAATTGTGCGTCCTCCTCTACCTCTATATACATCCTTCACTTTTTCCCTCTTCTACTCATTTCTATTTCAATTTCAAATTTCTTCATCTGCTCTTAATCTTCTTTGCTCACCTTCCTTTGTAATCTCTGAACTAAAAAATCTTTCCTTTTTTTCAGAAATGGCTCGAAGTTTAGAAAATTTTTCCTTAGAGGAACTTAGAGTAGTTTTCAAGATCCTTGATCCTGTTCATTTACGCAATATCCCGTCTTTTCGCTGTTTGAAGATGTTTTGAAATAGTATGCTTGTGATGATGTGTCTTAACCCTGTCCGTACATTTTAATATGGATGGTTCCTAAATACTCATCTATTATACAGGTCAGTTGAAGGGACATTTTTAAGCGTGCTATGATCTGATCCGTTCTTTTGAATAAATGGTAAGAATTTTTGCTGGTTTTAAGGCTATAAAAATGCCGTTATTTTAATATTTTATTATTTACTTCAATTTTCTTCTTTGGCAACCAAGAGAAAAAGATGCGTACTTCCCACCATTGGCGCAAAGATTATCTTTGTTTCTACATCTTACTTCGGTGAGTCTCCTTTCTTTAGATTATTTTTATTCCTTTTCGTATGCACATGCTTCTCGTTCTCCTTTTATTGCTCCAGTATTTTGTGTTTTATTAGCTGAAGAATGCGTTTGATTTGCTTTGATTGTAGGTATTTATTTGTCTGCTCTTTTTTGCCCATAAATAGTTTGCCTAAAAACTCCATTAATGACTTCTGGAAATAATAATAACTTGAACATTAATTTCCCACTAATTGACAAGAAAAGGAAATTGGGGTTGAGGAGATCCCTCTAGCTAGGAGGATTCGTAGTGTCAAGGGGGAAAGGGGTTCTGGAAGTAGAGCCTCTTCCTTGGTGGGTGTGTGGGCTCCCAAGCCAACTTCAGCCATTGTTAAGCCTGTGGAGGTTGTTAGGCCTGTGGAGATGGGTGATAATATCTAGCCAATGGGCAAGCTTGCTACTAGGATGGGCAAGGGGGCCGAAAATGAATGATTATCTTACCTTGAAGAGTTTGAGTTTGAACTGGACTTTAGTTACCAGAGGTCCCATATGATTGATGAGGACTTGAGTCACTTAGACTTAAGGTACAATATTCCCGGTAACCTTGCATGTCCCAAATCTTGATGATTTTTCAAGTCAACCTGAGTAGGGTGAGGTAGCTTTACAATTTGAGTTCTTTAAGTTAAGTCTTAAGCTTCCCATGCAATCTTACTTTGCTAGGATGATAGTTTGTCTAAGGTGGCTCTGTCTCAGTTAGGCTCAAGCTCTTGGTGGGTTTAGGCTTGTCTTTTTATTTTATCAGTGAAGGGAGGACAATTTGTGTCCACCTTTTAGGACTATAATACTTGTACCATTTTAGGCATAGTGCTATAAAGAGTGGGCTTTTATTATTTTTTTTTAGCTATGGGGCTCATAATCCCATCCAAAATCATCCTTTTACTAACAAGGGTTAGAAAGAATACTAGTTTTTTTACCAGCAGTGAATGAGGTCGGGAAGTCCCTCGACCTCGAGGAGGGTTTTGGACTGTTCATACTATTTTTTCTTTGGAAGCAGGTCATCTTCATGTATATATATATTTTTTTTGTTTTTTTATTACTCTTTGGTATTTTCTCACATTTGGCTGCTTTCTTTCTTTTTTTCATTCTTTAATTTTCTTATTTTTTTTAAAAAACTTAGGCGACTAGTTTTTCTGAAGCAGGATGGGCTCGGGTCGAGGTGGCTTTAGTACATGTTGTTAGTTATTAGAATCTTCTTACTGTGGAGAGATTAAGGAATGCCAATTTGATTCTTGAGTTACCTCGTACTACTGCTAATGGAGGAGTAAATTTAGTTTGGCCCTATACTGTTGTGATGGTTCGCATGCTTATCATAATTTTATACTTAACTCTCTCTTTCTTTCTCTCTTAAGGAATGCAAGGCTAAAGAGTTAACCAAAGTAAGAAGAGGGCTCGCCATGAAGACAAAGGCTCAAGATTAAGGGCAGAAAATGAGAATTTGGATGCTTAATGACTTTTTAACCTGCTGTTCGGCTCAATACTTCCTCAAGGGCATGTGGTAAGGGTTAAGGAAGCCCAATAAGTAAGGCCGGGTAAGGGAGCCTAAGGGTTGGTGTAGGCCGATGGAGCTTAATGATGGCTAGCACTTTAGGGGCCAATTTATAAGCCACCCTTAGATCGAGCTCAAAGTTAAGACCCTGAGGTTGGGGTCTTAAAGTAGGGTGGCACCAACAAGACCAGTTGTGCAATCTACTTCCACTTTGGCTCGACTTTCTCCAAGTTTTGCTCAATTGACTAGGGCTTCTAGCTTTAGGTTGCCATCATAGGAGGAGATTCAGTGGCCAGTGATGAGCACCATTCTCACCGTGATGCCTGCAGCTTGGTCTCTGAGAGGCATTTCCAACTTGGGTACTTGATCCTCTTAATGTGTTATAAAAAGAGGGACATGGATTCTGTTCGGGCTGATCAGTTGGCTGATTTGAACTAGACTACTGCGTTTAACGTTGCGATCGAGAGCATGATGGATGTGAGTTTTCTGTAACTTTGTTTTAATTGATCCTCTATGGTAGGATACTTGATCGAGTATTGTACTATTCCTAGATAGCCTATGCCTTTGCTTGATGTCCGACAGATGTAATTTAAAGGCTACTAAGCATTCAACAGCTTGAGAAAATTTAACCAAGGTGAAGTATGAGGCCCAGTAGGCCCATGTGGAGTTTAAGGACTTAGAGGCGCGAGTTGAAGCCTCTGAAATGAGAAGAGCTGAGGCGAAGAAAATGGTTTTTTAGCTGGAAAAATTGAACCTTGTTAGAGCATGAGGCATATGTATCTGTGGCGGCTATAGAGAGTCGAGTCTCGAAGTTTACTCAACAGCTATAAAGAGTTGGAGTCCCTTAAGTTGGTCAAGTTAGAGATGGTTAAAAGGATTGATGAACTCACCAAAGTGGTGAAAGGTGCTTGATATGAGGGTCAAGGAGAAGGTTGGTGCGCTAGGGTACTAGATGGCTTTTCGATGTGCGTAAGGGTCTTTGAAGACAATTATCTCAACCTTTACCTCTAATGGTTTAAGAGCTTAGTGACTCACTGTTTTGAGGCGACCAACAATGAAACTTTAGGTGCCCATGAAGAGGTCACTCTTGCTGCTAAATTTATTATAATCTTACTATGAATCTTTCTCTATCAACTTTTTAATGCATTGGTCCCTTTGTAGGAGTTCCTATTGAAGACCCTTTGCATATTATTGTACATGTTGTGCTAACTCCCCCTGAGGCTCAATCTCCATCTAAGCTGCTCTTATGGTTCATGAGGTACCAACTTTTAACAATGTTGCTCCTACTGTTCCTAAGACCCTGGCCCTTGATAATGTTATACCTCTTGCAACCCGCAAGGACATTGCCCCTACTATTGTTACTCATTTGACAACGTTGGCATGCTAAATGTAGAGGAGAATATTGCTTGAGCTGCTTGAACTTGTTTTCTTTTCTTTTCTTTGTAATCCTTTTTTTTTGTGGGCAGATAGGCCCTGATGAATAATTTTTTCTTTTTTCTTTTTATTTTTTTTATTTTGAACATTTACTTTTTATGGAATGTTTTGATAAATCTTGAGTGTTTCTTTTGGATATTAATACTATTTTCTTCAGCATATGATTCTTCCTACATTTTCTGAGTGCATAATTTTTTTCTTGTGTATTTCATTCTTAGCATTAGCTTAGGGTATGCTTGGGCTTGATCTTACCCCAGAGTAGACTATTTATTGGTAGTCTTGCCTTGAGTGAACTTCTTGGACTCCTCTTACTCTAAGGGGTTTATTTGGCGCATTTGGGCTTGCGGTTATCTTTTTTTTATATTATGTAATCATTACTTTTCCACAAGAAAGGTTGGGTGTTCATGGTGGTTGAGTTTCAACCTTTCGTTGGAAATTTCCATTCGCTAGAGTTTTATGAGGGATACTCTGCTCGTAGGCATAAATTATCAAGACCTTAATTTTAGTTTCTATCTTTACGGGAGCTTTAGTCTCTCACGCTTAATTCCTGCCCCTAAAGGGCTTCGATTTTCATATTTAATCCTAACCTCTGCAGGGCTAGGTTTTAAAAGGACCATTCCTTGTGGGGACTTGGGTCTTTTTGCCTATGGTAGAGATTGGGACTCCATGTATAGGTTTTTATAATTTTTGCCCATGGTAGAGTTCTAGACTTCACACCTAAGATCACACTTGGGGTGATTTATTCTTATGGTAGAGTTTGAGACTCCATGTGCAGAGTTTTATTCCTATGGTAGAGCTTGAGACTCTATGTGCAGAGTCTTGATAAAGTTATGCATATGATGGAGCTCGAGACTCCACGTATAAGATAAAACTTAGGGCAATTTATTCCTATAGTAGAGTTTGAGACTCTAAGCACAAGGTTTTGATAAATTTCTACCTATAATGGAGCTTGGCACTCGTGCGTAAGATCACACTTAGAGCGATCTATTCCTACGGTAGAGCTCAGGACTCCACGCTTGGGGTAATTTACTCTTATGGTAGAGCTTAAGACTCAATACAAAGGGTCTTGATAGTCTTACCTTCGGTGTAACTTAGAACACCATGCGTAAGATTTTCATACTTAGAGTAATTTACTCTTATGATGGAGCTCAAAATTCCACGCTTAGGGTCTTGATAATCTTACCTATGATAGAGCTTGAGACTCCACGTGCAAGGCTTTGATATTCTTTCCTCCGGTAGAGCTCACAATTCCACGTGAAGGGTCTTGATAATTTATGCATACGATGGAGCTCGAGGCTCCATGTACAGGGAAATCTGTTTATAATGGGCTCAAATGCCAAAAATATCTAGACTTTTATATATTCAGATAATATCATCATATTTTCCATAACATTAGGGAGTATATATGATTCCTTAAATATAAAATTTGAAATGTAGAATGCTCAGGAGGTAGTATTTTTTAAAGAGCTCAACATTCTATAGTTTTCTCACCATTCTGCCATAAGTATGCTCGAGTTCATATGTTTCTATTTAAATTCTCCTAATGATCTTGTAAGGTCTTTCCTATGTTGGGCCAAGGACTCCATTTGCTGGGTTCTTTGCATTGGGGAGGATTTTTCTGAATGCTAAGTCTCTCTCTATGAACTCTCATGCTCACACCCTCTTGTTATAGTATCGAGCCACATTATGTTGGTAAGTCGCAACTTTAACTTGTGCTATTTCTCTCGTTTGCTTAGCTAGGTCCAGGCTTTCTCTAATCAGTTTCTCATTTACTCTTTTCTCAAAGTAGAGTACTTGATGAGTTAGGATGCCCATTTCTATAAAAATTACAACTTTACATCCGAAGGCTAAATAGAATGGGGTTTCTCCCATAGTAGTTTTATTGGTAGTCCAGAGTGCTCAAAAGACCTCAAATAATTCTTCAATACATCCTCATTTTCTCTCAGTCAACTTCTTTTTTAGTACTTCTTAATAGTTTTGTTAAAGGATTTTACCTAACCGTTTGTTTTTAGGTGGGTTGGGGAAGCAAATCAAAGTTGAACTCCTAACTGCTCACAGAATTTTTTGAAGTTGTGGTTATCAAATTGTTTCTCGTGGTCTATTACAACCATTTGTGGCACCTCGAATCTGTAAACCACATTTCTCCATATAAAATCCCGAGCATTCTTTTTGGTTATATTGGATAACGCCTCGACCTCAATCAACTTGGTAAAATAGACTATAACAATAATTGTATATTTGGCGGAGCCTTTTCCTCATGGTAGGGGCCTGATTAAGTTAAATCCTAATTTAGTAAAAGGCCATGGTCCTAACATAGTATTTAGTCTTTCGGATGGAGCTTGGTTGTTAGCATACCTTTAGCAAGTGTCACACCTTCTGAACAGCTCATTCACATCCTAAAGTATGGTGGGCCAATAATATCCTATTCTAAAAACTCTACGGGTCAGAGCTTCCACTCTAGAGTGATTCCTACATATCCTTTTATGAATTTTCCTGAGTACACGCTTTGCTTCTGTAGACCTTTAACATCTTATGAACAGGTGAGAGAATCTTCTACAATACGGCACCCCATCAATCACCATGTATTGAGTAGCCCTATATTAAACCTATTGATCTTCTTGCTTATTTGATGGCAAAGCCCCAATTGATATGTATTCCTTAATGGGTCCATCCAACTGGGTTGGGGTTCGACCTGTATTACTTGTTCAACCTCTTGTATGTTGGGTGTTAGAACAAGTTTAAGGCACTTTTCTGGGTATTTGAGCTTCTTTGGTAGAAGCGAGTTATGTAATGACATAGGTTTGGTGATTTTTACTTCTCGGAATCAATTGGATTTTTATCTTATAAAACTGATTAGTCAAATTTTGAACCTTCTTAAGGTATGTAACCATATTTTCCCCTCAAGCCTCGAAGTTTTTGTTGATCTAATTAACAACAGGCAGAGAATCACTTTTCACCATGTTTTTTTAGTTGAAAAAGATCGAGCAACCCTCAACTAGGTTAACAGAGCTTCATACCTAGCCTGTTGAAGCTGGGAATCCAAACTGAATGACTTAACATACCTCATCTTCTTTGGGTCTGATAAGCACCACACCTACTTTGCATCTTTGTGAATTGAATTCTCCGTCAATATAGAGTGTTCAAGTTAGAGCTCTGTTTGTTTGTTCTCTAGAGGGCTCTTTTGGATGGGGTCTTTAGTATCATTTCCCCCCGAGGTGCATTCAGTTATAAATTCTACTAGAGCTTAACCTTTGATGGCTACTCTCAAGGCTTATATTGTATGTTGATTTCACTTAGCTCAATCGCTCACTTGACTAGACATTTTGAAAGGTCAGGCTTATATAAATACTGCCTTAGGGGCTTGTTGGCGAGATTACTATCATGTGGGCTTGGAAGTAGGGATGCCAATTTTGCCCAGACATAACCACCACTAAGGCTAGCCTCTCGGCTGAGGGGTATATGCTTTCAGGGTCTATAAAAGACTTACTGACAAAGTATACTAGCCTCTAAACCCTTGCCTTTTCTCTGATCGGAATTAAGTTTGCCGCTTGAGTTGACACCTTGAGATATATATGTAGAAGTATATGATGATACGAGTGTAAATATAATTTAAAATATTTTTTAATACGCAACGGAAACATATATACATATTACACTCATATAATACTTAAACATATGTATCACATATATATATATATATATGTATTAGTAGACATCGAAGCCAGGATATATAATTTGACTTTCAAATCACCATCAATCCATTTTTGACAAATTACAACCTCTTTTGAAGTTGAATTAACAATAATATATCTGGGCATTTTCCGATCAATCACATATCTAAATTTTTTTGAATCCAGAATAATTTTGAGATTCATCGATTAATCAAAATAATTTTCAGCGCCTTTTAGTTGGTGTGCATCCAGTATGCGTACCAACAGGTTGCTCAAAGTCATTTTATCTTTAAAAGATAAATAAGAGATGTTAGTGAAATATTTCAAATCGTTAAAATGCTTTAGATCATGAATATAAAAAATTATTAGTTTTAAATTTAAAGATGCCCTTCTATTGTTTTATATTTTTTCTTTAATCTCTCAAACAAGAAAATGGAAGTTTAACTCTTTAAACTTTACAGTGGAAAGTAGACCCAATTCAAGTTTACTCCAACCTCACACTTTAGCGATATTGGTCTTTGTAAACCTAAAAGGTAAATAACTATTATCAATTGTATCTCATGCAACCCTTATCAATGGTCTTAAACACACATTATCCTCACACTTTAGCGATATTAGATAAAGGTGTTCCAGTTTAACTTGTTAATAATCAAATATAAGTTACTGATACTACCCTTACACTTTAGTGGTATTGGGCAATACGTTCGCTTATATTTGTCTCATTTTATGTTTAACCGATATAGTCTAAATCACTCCGATCAATCCTTCACACATTAGTGATATTGAAAATGACTGAGGTGATTCATTTAAAATTATATTGACAAGACGAACCATGTATAACATTTTTAAAATACATTACAATCTAATTAAGAGAGATTTTGTACACATCTATATCTCATGAGGATGAATTTTTTATCATTTATTTATTTTTATATAAGCATAACTAACCCCCAATAATAGGGCTTCCATTGTGGTTAATAACATAAGATAAATAATTTTAGTTTATGAAAAATATGTAATTGCATTATATAAAAATCAGATGCATAAAAATAAAAAAAATATTTAATGCTATTAACGCTGTAGCGTTCTGCTTCAACGGTGCGGCATTCTATTTCAACGGTGCGGCATTCTACGTAAACTCTGTGGCATTTATATTAACATTTTGTTTAATATTAAAAATCACCATGTTCTAATTTTATAAACATCAACATAAATAAATATTAAACGTCACCATGTTTAAATTTTTAAACATCAACACAAATAAATATTAAACAACACCATGTTTAAATTTTAAACATCAACATATTCAAATATTAAACATCACTATATTCAAATATTAAACGTTATCATGATTATATTTGAAATATCATTATGTTCAATATTTTAAGCAACAACATGTATCACACACTCAATTTAGCATGCTCTGATACTATTTTATAGGAGTATGTGATGGTATGAGTGTAAATATAATTTTAAATATTTTTTAATACGTAATGGAAACATATATACATATTACACTCATATAATACTTAAATATATATATATATATCATATATATATATATATATATTTATATTTATATGTACAACAATTATACTATATTAACAAATTGAAAGTACTTACTAAGATAAAGGTAGTTTTACAATTTGTTGAGATTCAAGTGTAGAGCTCATAAGAAATATAACTTTAGAACAATTCTAGACCAAATTTAAAGTGGGTATTTTGGCTCTAGAATGGTAACTTAATATAATCTTGTAGGAGTTTTTGGTTTCTCTCGAGTGTTAGTATTTTTCTTCTTTATCAAAGAGAGAACTTTTTTTTAACACTTAGTCAAAACTCATATTGTAGGATTTTTTGGTTTCTCTCAAGTGTTAGTATTTTTCTTCTTTATCAAAGAGAGAACTTTTTTTTAACACTTAGTCAAAACTCTCAAAATTAGCCAAAATGACTCTCTCTCTCTCTCTCTTTTATTTTTATCTTATGTATATCATACACACATTAACATATTTGTTTTTATTTTATTTTATTCAAAAACACAAAAGCCAAGAGTTCATTAACTTTTTTATTGAAAATATATAACAATTATGCATTTATATTTTTCTTTGTCTCCTATTTAATCTTTGAAAGAATGCAGAAGCCCATTAGAAAATTTTCATTAGTAATATAAGTCTTTATAAGTTAAAATGACTAAAGACTAATGTACCAATATTTGATTATTTTGAGAAATACATGTTAAATATATTTTGATTCTCAAAATCAATTCAATAATTTTTCAAATTCAAATGTATAACATTTATGCATAATTTAAATGAAATCATGACAAGTGTATGACACTTGTCAAAGTGTTAATTAAACAAATATGCATGGAATGTTATGATACACCAATTATATTTTGACATGTGTCGAATTCTAACAGTTAGAATTTTGACACGTTCCATTCCTGAGAGATACTAAAACCAATTCTACTTATTCAAAAAAAAATCGGATTGAATTCTTCGATCCTAAGTGCTACCTTAGTACTCAATAAATACACTTCATATTGTGAAACTCTTTAGGTTCATACCCATTTCATTTATCTTCTTGAACTTTTTCATATGTACATGAACATTGTCCTACACACATGTTATGTATATAATAAAATAATACGTAAAATCATATAAGTTGAGGTTAACCATATTCGTATAATCTTTTTGTCATTTATATTATAGAAGAGCAGAAACATAGATATATTGTTAAGTCTTTATTCGCTTACCCTTAAAATTATCTTCAGATTTGTATTTCAATGAACAATATCGGCAAACTTCTTTGCGATAATATTTTACTTTATGAAAATATTTTCTAGTAAAATACTTTTGGCCAAAATACTTTCTGAAATACAATCTCGAAGCATCATGATATACGACCCAACTTTATGTGTAGTAACCACTTATCCAACACCGAAAAGAATAAATATTTATATATGTATAATATTTATATTTTATTTGTATGTGGATGATACTTAATTTATATATTATTATTAGTATTTTTTGTATAGATTAAGGATATACTGTTAATATTGAGTTTATTTGCAAGACTTTAGATTTATTTTAGGGACCAAATTGTAATACTTTAAAAGTTTTGAGGGTTAATTTGTAAATACTAAAAGTTAGCATTTTAGTATAAAAATACATATTTTAAACTTTAATTTACTCATTTTTTGGTCGAGTCACCCCTTTAGAGAGAGAAATAGAGGGGAGAGAATCAAAAGAAGAAGAAGAAGAAGAAGAAATTGAAATTTTGAGTTTTAAGAGGAATATTATAACTATTTCTCAATTTATTAGTGTTAATTAAATTAATTTCTTTAAGTTTTAATTTCTGAATATATGTACAATTGAGGACTTGATGTGAATTTTGTAAGATATATTAAGAATTGATGATGATTCTTTAAGTTTTGATTTCTGAAAATATGTACAATTAAGGACTTGATGTGAATTTTGTAAGATATAAGAATTGATGATGATTTTTTAAGTTTTGATTTCTGAAAATATGTATAATTGAGGACTTGATGTGGATTTTGTAAGATATATTAAGAATTGATGATGATTATGTAGATAACTTAATAAATCATGATGAATTGTAGAATTTCTACTTGATAGTCTCTTGATCCGAGAATTTTATAAATTATTGTGCTTTGATTCTAGTTTTGGATTTTGATAATATGAAATTAGACATGTCTAGGATCATTTGAGACGTTGAATCGATTGAAAATTTCAAAAATTGAATTTGTAGTGAATTTATCAAAAGGACCCTAAAATTTTAGAAATTTTCTGTGTTAACAGTATGATACAGTGACAAATAATTTTTGATTTGCTGAATGATATTCAAAAATTACAAATTTTTGAAATATGATAAATTTATATGTCTAATATGATATATTCAAAATTGAGAATTTATATTAATGTGGTTAAATTATTATAACTTTTTAAAGTGTATTAGCTCATTGCAGTATTTGATTAATAGATTTTTAAAGTTATGGAATAAAATAATTTTAAAATACTTTGGGCAGGAATTTGGAATCGAAATATTTACCATGGATTGAGATATGTGTCAAGAGTAAATTTGTGATAGTTTTATAATTTTTGAGTTAGTATATGATTTTATAAAATTAAGAGATTAAATACTGTTCAATAAATATCTTGATCCTGTCAAGATAATAGTTTGGATTTGATGGTGTTTATAAAATTGATTATGTAAGAATTATGATATAATATTTATATAAAAGAAGTATATATGAGTCAAGAATGATATATTCTGATTTTAGAGTAATTGGACATCATTTGATATATAATTTTTTTTATTAAGTGTTAGTGGTCAGAATGACAAGTTTTTAGAAATTAAGTAATTAGACCAATTCGATGTGATAAGTGCAATATGTATAATTTTATAAGTTATTTAAAGTGTTTTGTGTGAATTGTGAGGCTTATGAAATGATTAATTTTCTTTGATAGGTTAAGGAGAATTAATTCCTGTACCCGAAAGTGTTCAGAGGTAAGTATGCTAGACTTTTACTGAAATCACAATAAGCATAGTAATTGTTTATGTATGATTTTGTAAATGTGCTTAGAAATATGTTTATGTTATACTAAAATATATTTTGATATAAAATGTGAAAGACGTGTGTTTATGAATGTGAGCATGGATATACATGTCATATATGTGTTTCTAAAAGTGAGCTTTCAAAATGAAATGTGTTTAACAAAGAAAGCTTTTGAAGTGTAATATGTCTATGAGAAACATTTTGTGTTTTGAGAATGCTTGAACTTACTATTGATTTAGTAGGCATCTTTTGTGATTTGTGGAGCCTTTATGTGTGGCATTTCCTTCGAGATTGGTATAGGTTATATGTTATGTGTTTCGTATGTAAGGAGGATCCTATTGGTACTTAAAGAAAAAGTGAGTCATCACATTCGTGTGGTGGCGTATTGGTGCATGTGAGAGGACTCACCGATGATCAGGGTGAGGATTTGGCTCTTACCTTCGGGTATGAGCATTATATATATGTAATTTAAACTTCACTTGTACTATTTCTCTTATACGATATGTCATCTACGAGTGATATTTGGCTCATTATGTGATATGTGATATGAAAGTCGTACTTAGTAGTAGTTGAATGATGGTATTGCTATTATATGTTTTAAAAAAATGTGTAAGCGCTTATTTGACATATGATTTGATGAGATTATGATTTTGATTTATCACGACATATCATACATATACATTGTGTATATATATATATATTTGTATTTTGGTACATGAAAAACTAGTATACTTACTAAGTTTTATACATATTATAGTTTATGGTGATTTCAGGTAAATAAGATATATGTGTGCTTAGCGGATTTGGTAATGCTTCTGCAGATTTGGCAATGTTTAGCGGATTTGATTTGTCTTTATTAAATAAATACTTATATATTTGGTTTATATTTCACCAAGTATGGTCATGGGTGGAACTTTGTGGTGAACTTACTAGCAACTTGTTAAGGATTCTTATGTTGAATTTAAGTTTAAAATTTTATGCAATATTAATTATGAGTGCACATTATTAAATGAGTGTAAGTTATGTCGTGTGTCAGATCTTTTGGGTCTGGAGCGTGACAATATGAGCTGATAAATTCCATATCTACGCATACCAAATTTCAAGGGCATCAGACCATACCTAACGACACTCAGAGGTCAGACCATAAAAGGTTTATAACATGTGTGGAATTTAAGTATGATGGATCACTCATAAGCCCACCGTAGCGCTCAGGTCAAAGGACCACAAATACTACTCAACTCAAGAAGACCATCCATTAATAGTTTTATGAAATGTCTATTAGATGTCTTCATGAGTCCGTTTAGTGTCAAGTCCTTATTTAACACCTGCACACCTATACGAGTTTTTATTAAGCTCACAGTTTGTTAAGATTAACCGTCTCATCATTTGAGATATAAATATACACTAGTCTTTCCGGTTTTAACAATCGTTAAACCTGTGACTAGGAGCCAATTTGGAGAATATACTATATAATGACATTTCTTAACACTATTTATAACTACTTACAACTATGTCACTACAATAAATATTCTCGGGTCTTTGTCTTAATTCATATTAGGTTCTAACTCTTAGTATTGATGTAAACTATATGAAAGAACAAGAATAATAGCATATAATAAAATAATAATTTATAAAAATGCATATTGTATATTTTTATAAATATAAATAAGATTTATACAAAATTAGAATGACGCTTGAGCATTAACTTTAATAATATAACAAGCTCATCTCCAAGGATGGAGATAATAAGGTGAATAAGATGCGGAATGTAGGCTTTAGGTTGTTAGAATGCCTCTTCACACTCTAGGGTCCATCTATTCTTCTCCCTCCTTTTGGTGGCTTGAAAAAACTCAAAACACTTATTTGTTGCTTTGGAGATGAATTGACTAAGGGCTGTCACTCTGTCTGTTAGCTCTCTCTTTTTATACCCTTCTTATTGACCATGAACTTAAGGCACTTTCCTAACTTTTCCCTGAAGGCACAGTTCTTTAAGTTCAACATCATTTTATGTTCCATTAATACTTTAAAGATCTCCCTCAAATATCCCACATGATCCTTCGACTTGACCAACTTATAATCATGGCATCCACATAAACCTCTATGTTTTTTTTTATTAAGAGCTTGAACAGTTTTTTCACCAATCTTTAATACTTGGCCCCAAAAATCTTGAGACAGAACAACATTATTGTAGCAGTAGGTGCATTGGTAATTGATAAAAACAACATTATTGTAGCAGTAGGTGCCTTGGTAAGTGATAAATGAGGTTTTCTCTTAGTCGATGGAAACATTCTAATCTAACTATATCCTAAGAAGGCATTCGTAAAGCTAAGGATTTGATGCCCTATTTTTGAGTCCATTAATTGATTAAGTTTTTGAATGGGAAACTATCTTTTAGGCAGTTTTGTTTAGGTCGGTGAAGTTAATATACACCCTCTACTTTCTATTAGTCTTTTTGACCATTACTATATTAGCAAGGCACTTGGGATAATGAACCTTCCTTATGGATTTGATGGTCAATAATTTTTCAACATCTGCTACCATTGCCTCATTTCTCTCATGGTTAAAAATTCTTCCTTTCTTCTTGATGGGTGTGAAAGAGGTACTAAAAGCTAAGGCATGGAACCCTAGAAATGGGTTTATTCTTAATATATCCTCATAAAACTAAGCAAAGACATTAAAAAAGCCTTTTACCAGACCGATCAAACCTACTTTACTTGAATCGAATACAGCTCATCCGTTGATCCTAGAGAATTGACCTTTTCCTTTCAAAGGTCCAAAGTGGAGATGCAGTAAGCACTTTTGGTTGACATTGCATAATAACTCTTAGCCATCTTTTGATCTCTGAACACAACATTTATACCTTTTCACACGGAGAACTTTAGCTTCAAGAAGTAATACAGAGAGTTGTGTTGGTGTTTCTCTTGAAAGGTTGCCCAAGACCTTGTATAGAAAGGGCTGATTGACCATCACAAAAGTTAGTCATGATAGTTTTTACATAAGGCCTTTCTCCCAAAGTCATAGGTAGATTTACTACTTCGAGAGGTATAAAACAGATATCCTCGAACCCTTATGAGGGGGTTTTTGTTCTCTTCATTATCAAAACCTTGATCCCAGCTTGTCTAAGGCCTCTTTAAAAATTATGTCAACAGAGCTCCCTGGATCAACAATTACTCAGTTTACCTTCCTGCCAATTATATGTATCGTGATCATTAATGTATCATCATGCAGATAACTCACCCCTCAGGCATCCTTCTTAGTGAACATGATGGGAAACTCTTGTTTCTACAATTTTTTAAAAACTGGGACATTGCACATCACTTAATGTCCCACTATAGAATACCTTGAGTAATTCTTTCTCCTCTAATTGGAATCCCCTACTAATGTAGATTATTTCAAGATATCATAATGGTCTCGGGTAGGGGCAATCTCATTTGGGATATTTGTTGGTTGCTCTTGGTGCTAGTGGTCAGCCCGAACTTAATTAGATAATTATTCCTCATTTTAGTCTCATTTCTGCCTTGTAGTTTCATTTAAATTGCTCGTGTGCATTTCTAATTTCAAGCTGGTTTACATATTGCTACTCTTATTGCAGGTTAACAATCATGTAACCTCTATGGATGATCTTTTTGTTATTACTTCGCTACTTCCTTCAAGTGTTTTTCTGGATGCTCAGAACTTGAGATGGATGCTTTGTGCAATTGATTGTTGTTTTAAAATTCCTGTGACTACTGCATTCTTTCAAAGCATTAAAATGTTGGTAATTTCTCGTGGTGAAAGGATTTATCAGATGGTATCACCATTGCTAGAAAAGGTCAATGGCTAGTAACCCCACAGTGGAGCAAACCGACAACATGGTCAAGGAATTTGCCTATTGTGAATCAAGGGTGGTGACTCTCCGATAAATATTTGCAAAGTTTGATAGGAAAGCATTTGACTCAGACCGAACGACTTAGTATGGGCTAAGGAGCATGGCACAAATCATAGGCACAAAGGCGTCCAAGTTTTTGCTGGATCGAAGGGCAGATGGTGACGACATTGGATAAAAATGTAGAAGCTGAAAAGAGACTGGCCAAAAATCAACACAAACAAAACATAATTTGTGACAATAAAATTCTATCACTAAAAACTTTTTTTTAATAGTGTAAAAACTTTTACAAGCTTCTACTCGTCCTGCAACTGCTACTTATCCTCTACCAATTCTAGAGAATGTTGTACTAATAATAATTTTTCAACCAACCACACAGTCAATGAAAAGTTTGGCCGTCAAGACAATGACATCAACAATAAGATTACTTTTAAGTGCTTTGCCAACGAATGCAAGGGCCAACATGCAAGGGGCAACTACGACAATAGGCAGCTGTCGGGTTCAAAGAGGATGAAAGGGCTTGATTTTACGCAAAAGCGAAGAGGACTGGCCCACAGTCTAGAAGCTCAAGGACTCGGATGTTATTATTCTTTATATTTATTGTTTATATATATTATATTAAAATAGTTGTAATTTCTGCTTTTATTTTACTTAAATATTCTAAAAAATCAATTAACTTTCGTATTATTTTTTGTCTGTGTTTTTGTGTAGGGATTTTAGGAAGCAAGCATACTTGGGTGAGCGGATTAATTTTACTTGCATAATTAATACTATTTTAATAATTATTAAATTATAATACTTCTTCTAATGACTTGTCTGATGGTATTGTTATTATTATTTTTCTTAACTTAATTTTTCGTTTTGCAAATCTTGGTTTTATGTCTTTTACAGGGGGGGTATGATACTGAGACTGCTACAGCAAGGTTGGTGAACAAATGTTTATGAATTGAGATTACTATCAAAGTTTCATTCATAATTGGAGACATTATGTGGGAGATTTTTGTTCGTTTTGGTTTGTGATTTAGCACTTATGATCTAGTTGCGATTAAGTTTTGTGGAGTTTGTTCTGATATCAATTCCCACATTGATGATTACGGGGAAGTTATTAAAATTATAGGTTATAAACTCATAATTTTACATATAAATTCAATTGAGTTATGTTTTTTTTTTGATTTTAGCCCAAAGCTCAATTCCCAAGAATGACTTGACTCGTTGAAACTCAAAGAAGGCTTATTGTACAAAAACTTCATGTCCTAATCCAATATTAGAAAAACCCAATATTCGACAAAAGAGTATTCTCAAGACTTGCTTATGGTCCTCGATTTTAGAGTCCTCAACATTAACAACTGTATTTGGCAATCTCTTCAAACTAAGGCTGACCACTAAAGCATTTTAAGGGTAAAAAGGAAGATATATTTTGATCAAGGGTTTAAATTATCTTTATCCTCTAGAATTTTGAAATCTCAAAATTTTCACTACAAGCCTATTTTTATAATTTTGAAATAAGTTCAGGAAGGTAAAAATATATTTTAATCTTAATAAAATTTTACAACTTATACAACAAAACCTATAAAAATAAAGCAAAGAGTCATTGTCAAAAAAAATCTCTGGCACAATCTAATTTTATTTGTAGTTACAAGAGACTTTTGGAGTACGAGTCAATAGAGATCATATTAGCTTAACTCTTTGTAAAGATCCAATTATTTAAAAAATAATAATTCAAACTTGTGTTTGAAATCTCTCAAATTTTAGGATAAGTTATATAAATGCTTAACTAAGGAAACTTGTTACATTTACTTTTCTTTTTCTTTTTTCGATTTGCAGACGAAATTTTTTACAAAGGATGAATTGTGTTGTCTCTCTGTCGAAAGTGCCTATAAAACTCATATTTGAGTATGTTATATAAATTTTAACTTTTGTTAAGCCTTGCTATTTAGAGGTGGACGGAATTTTTATTCCTGTCTTGACTCGTCCCGAATTTTGAGTCAGATCATGAACGGGTATTTATTTGGGACTCGTTTGGGATTAAAATATTTGTCTCGAACGAGTCGGGCTAGGTTCGAAAAATTTTCGAACCCGTTTAAGATTTTCTTGACGAGTATTTTTTTAATTTTTTTTAGCATGATTTTTTTTTTGTTTCTAAAAATAAATGAATTAGGTAATTTTTTTATTAAAAATAAATGAATAAGGTTGGGTGTCGAAGTAATATTGTAATAATACAAACTGTATTAGTTTCTAGCATGCTTATACTAACACAATGATTGTCATATTTTTTTCAAAAATAAATAAATAAATGAATACATGAAGGAAATAAATTTATAACTATGTTATACATATATATAAATATTAAACTACTAAATTAAAAATCAATAATCTCGAGTCCCTAATACAAATCATTTTAAAATAATGTGGATAAATTTAAAAAAATTATTAAATCAAATATAGTGATACACCATAAATCTATATCTCAATCACCTTTGCTTTTGCACAACATATGAATAAGACCGACTTAGAATTATGGGCATATTATTTAAATTTGATAGTGATGAGAATTTTGTATTTTTTTGGCAAAATCAAAATTGCTATTTTTGTATTAAGGAAAAAAATGCACGAGTTATTTTTTTTTTATTTTTTGATCCCAAGTGTTTCAATAATATTTAACGTAATTGAACTTGAAATTAAATTTAAAATTATAATATTTAATGTAATTAACATTGAAATTAGATTTAGAATAATGACATTTAACGTAATTGAAATAGAAATAGAAATAGAAATAGGATTTGAAATTATAATATTTAACGTATTTCAACTCGAAACTAGATTTGAAATTATAACATATAATGTAATTAGATTTGAAATGAATTGATTTCAAAATTAATCAAATTATAACATTTAACGTAATTGAATTTGAAATAATAACATTTAACGTAATTCAAATTGATAATATTTAACGTAATTGAACTCGAAATTAAATTTAGAATTACAACATTTAACATAATTGAATTTGAAACGATAATATTAAATGTAATTAAAATTCAATTTGAATTTGAATTTTTTTTTTAAAAAGTTAATCTAAAATTTTTCGAACCAACCTGCCTCGACCCGAAAAATATTTCAAACGGTACACTTTTCATGTTTGGAAATTGTAAAATCCGACTCTAACCCAAAATTGTCCACACTCTCTACCGTTGGCTGCTACTTTTTACTAATCCTTTCTCTTTGTTCTATAGCAAGAAGTATTAGAAATCGGTCTATTTTTGCAACCTAAGAAGTGTTGCTTTTTAGCTTGTAAGTAGAAGATCCTAAATTTAGTTCAGAGATCAATATTAAGTTTAACAAAACTGTTTCCATACCGTATATATATATTTATTTGGGTTTGTAAGTTTTGGCTCTGAGAATTTGACACAATGATGGAAAGCCTAGTTTCTTGTACGTTTTACCGCAAAAGAGAAATGTTAGATCCGTCCATTTATGAACACTTAAGACAGACGCACTACAGATTTGGTCCAGAAGGAGGCCCATGGTCTTAGCCCAAAACCACCCCAACTTCAGATACAAACCCTCTGGTTCCCAATATATGGCTTTGATGGGCACACGTATTTGTCGTCCTTTTGCTTATAACACTAATGATCGTTGATCGGATACCGGTTGCCTGTGAATATAAATTATAAGGGTGAATGTATTTGTAGCTTAAATAATACTTTGAATTATTTTTTGCTTTGTAGATTTTTTTATAAAAAAAATATTAAAATCAATCTTCATTTTATACACTCCTATAAATAACAAAATTATTCTCAGCTAAACTCCTATTATTAAATATTTTTATTTCACTTGTACACCCATAATAATATTTATCATACCTAAAATTTTATTAATATCTTTGTGAATTTACATAAAAAATTTGCTTACAAAAATAATTATTTTTTAAAATTTATAATAACTTGTAAGAGGAAATGCCAGCGTTTGTTGTAATTGATGCAGTCGCCACTTTTAAACTAATTACTTTTTTTTTTTTTGTGGTACTATGCAAATTCTTCCTCTTTACTTGTATTATAGTAATAGAATTGTGGTTAATATAAAATACCAAAATAAAGTGACAAGATTGGTTTTTGAAATTGTTGCGCCCAAGTACAGACAGCCTAATCAACCAAATGTCACCCGTTCAGACCCAACCAACAGAAGAAATCTAAAGATTTTAAATAGAAAATGCCATAGACGATCAATTTTCTTAACAAAAACCTCTTAAGATTGGTCGCATCCTGTCCCAATTGTAATAATTTCGGAAAGACGTGCTTGATTCAAGGGCAAGGAACCAAGTACATCCATTCAACGGTAGATTGTAAAGAGTACCCTTCTAACAAGAGCTCTAAGTTGAGACCAATCACATTCGATAATTCTTACCAAACAGCTCTAATAAATTTTCGAAAGGATGTATTTGACGATGAGAAGCAAGTTTGCTCATCCAACGGTAAAAGAGAATTGGGGAGAAAAATTCACAATTTTTCCTCCCATTCTTCCCTTATAAAAAGAGAAATTCTCTCCCTTACTACTCATGAAAAATACAGATCTTTTCATCACTCTAAAATATTCTTAGGGTTCAAATTTACTGTTTTATTGAATATTTGAGTAAATATTCTAAAAAAAATTGATTTAATTTTAAAAAATAAAAAGTAAATTTTAGTGTCTATTTCAAATAATCGAAATGATACTTCGATGCTCAGAAGAAGCGAAGGAATGAAGATTTAAAATCCTTGGATTGAAGGAGTGCCGAACTCAAACGAGTTAAAAAATAAAGACTAATATAGTTATTAAGATTTGTACTTACATGTCATCTTATTTTGTATGAATATTTTATTTTATAATATTTATATAATATATTTTATTAAATCGCTAATTTTATAGACATTATATGATCTGAAGAAGTTCAAATCTGACCTAAAAGAGTTTAGACCAACGCTAAGAGTTAGCAATGCTGAGAATTATAATTGTTAACAGTTAGCACTATTAAGAGTTAATAGGTTATAAAAGTCAGTAAAATCTAAGAGTTATGACTTTTTTTATAATGGAACATAGACCCGAGAGTACATCATTAATAACATAGTTACAAAGAATTACAATAGGTACTGAAAAATGTTATTATGCACGTGTATTCTCAAACACGGTATTCCTAATCTAATTCAACGATACGGGTCTGTCAGTGAAACCTTTTATTGTAGATCAGTGTATAACTATATTTAGATGGTCTAGATAGTTGTTCTTAACTGACCATGAGTTTACCGAAAGCTCATAAAGGTATTTAGTGAGAACTAAATATTGAACAGGCTCGACGAGGACCCCAATAGACATCCCATGAAGTCATTAATAGTAAGTCCTCTCGAGTTGAGTAGTGTACGTAGTCCTTTGACCTGAGCACTACAGTGGACTTGTGAGTGATCCACCATACTTTGGTTTCACATATGTCAAAGACCTTTCATGGTCTGATTGCTATGTATCGCTGGGTATGATCTAATGCTTATGGAGTTCAGTGTGCGCAGATATGAGATCCATCAGCTCACATAGGTGAGTTGTATATTTGGATGATCCGAGACTGTATCTTAGAAAGAGTTATGATAATAAGCAATAAACTCAGGAAAAGAGTTTCTCACATAGTTAAATAATATTTTAAAAGTATTTGTATATATTATTTATCGAGATACGTGTCTAGAGATAAGTTCACAGATGAACGCATGGAATTTGACAATGTTGATCTATATCTCTGTTTCTCTAGGATATAAATAGTGGAATGATTAGACGTATACGTTATGACATCAACTTGTATGATTTACTGCACTAATTTATAATATCCGTGACGTATGCGTGGGGCGTCGATCACGGACTCACAGAACAATTCTGTTTGACAAATTGGGCGTGAACCTAGGAAGTCCTGCAATATGAAGTATATTCGTTGTGCACTAGGGCAGCGTGCCAGATTGAATAATTCAATCCAATAAATTCCAACAGACCAGACATTTACTTCAGTATCCCTCAAGATGTACACATGTCAAGACTTAAGAGTTAAATAATCAATTAATTAACAATAATTGTTGATCAATAAGATGATAACACGTGACACATTGTATACCAATTATTGTTTGATTTAAAATTATCAAAATGACTTTACTTGTTGAACAAGTAAGATTATTATTTTATTCATTAAATTATTTATTTAATAAAATAATAATTATAATATTTGATATTATTTAAATCAAGTCAAATAATTATTGTTTATTACATTATACATATATTTTATTTATATTTAATTTGATTAAATAAATAAAAAAAACATTGAAGCATGACTTAGGATGAAAGGTGAGACCAAAGTGTATGAAACAGGCAAATGAAGAAATTATTTCTTTAAATTGCTTTGTCTCTCTCGACTAACATTTCACTTTTATTAGTTTTTTGTTTTGTTTAATGTAATCAAATACATGAAACACTAATGCATGAGCAAGTCATTGGTGGGATATTGTGACTTCAATGAAAGGAGAAATAATTTCTTTATTTGGTTGCACAATCCAGCCAAATTCATCAAATTATACACATGTTTTGGATTTATTAATTAATTATTTATTGTAAATAATTATTTTAAGACAAAACCAAATGGGCAGACAAAAGTAAACCATGCTTGTAGGGCATGTTATGTCTTATTAGAGGGAAAGTAAATTGAAGCAAATAAGAGCAAAAATGTTTGCTCATTTTAAGAGTGAGATGCACTGTTACAAAAAAAGAAGGATAGAGAGAGTTATTTTTTTCAAGTGTTGAAAGTAAGCAAACTACATCACTCTCTCATCTTGTTCATGTATTTCTTCTTGATGGTCGAATTTACTACAAGCACTGAAAAATATGTTTTTGTTGTTTAAGTGTTAAACTAAAATAAAACAATTGATAGTTTGTAGTAGTCCAAACTAGCTTAAATGTTAAGCATTTAGGTTAAAAGTTAAATTAGAGTTCAAGTGTTGAACCCTTTACTGAAATCAAATTGTCATTTTAGATTTTTCAAACTCACCAAATTGAAAGTTAAAATTCACAACAAGTATATTTTAAGGTGAGACTCTAACGACACAAAAACTAAAAGCTTGCCAATGTAATTTTTCATTAAACCCTTATAATTTTATTTATGAAATGACATGAAAATTTTATTATATTTATCACTTGAAAAATTAAATTTTTAAACTTCTGCATGCACACAAATATGTATATGATGCATATTTTGTAATGATGACCACAATCCCACATATATATACTATAAGATAATCAACAGTCACAATTGCAACTAACATTAACACTCTTCTAACTTACCTCTCATGTTTATATTAAAAAAATACATAGGATTTTAACATTTGCTGAGGTACCATTTTTGTTCACAATTTATTATTATTCTGTAATTGTTGTTTCTTTGTTAATTTTTTTATTTGTAGGCTTTCTTTTCAGTTCCAGTAAAATAGTAAATTGTTTATATTTTCTTAACTACTAATTTTTTTTTAAGGAAACCAACAATCATTATTCTTTTGTTTTTAGAACTGCAAACAGTATGAAGTTTTTTGCCTTCTTCTTTTCTTTGATCTTTTTGTTCTACAATAACATGTTACTTGCATTTTGTGAAATGATTTTTGACTAGTGAATATATTTTTTTTTATCTTTATATTTTTTTAACAAGTTACTATTTATTGAAATCTTTCAAAATATTGATTTTACTTAATAATGAACTTAAGTATGTTTTGTAAGTTAATATTTGTTAAAATTCAAAATTTTTTTAATGAATCAGATTTGTTGTTGAGAAGAAAAAATTTAAAATTTAAAGTTTAAGTAGAATGATTGTAGGTTGAATGAATTTGTTAAATAGGTGTTTAGAGTAATATTGTTTTTACTCGTATTAAGTTATTTTTCAAAGTAAATTACAATATGGTCCTTTCTCTCTCAATTCTAGAAAAGAAAACCATAAAAATTAGTATAATCGGAGCCTTATTCACACATGCACGTGTTAGCTAAGCTTCGACAATGAATCTTCACTAGCGACATAATGAAAGCATCCAAAATGTGGCGTAAGATTACAAGTCCAAGAGTTTATCAAGTTGCAATAACTTCATAAATGTAGATTTATATCCATCCTATTTTTTTTTTAATTTACACTTAACCTCTTACGGTGGTGTGTGACAATTAAAAAGTAGACTCCTTTATTAAATCTAGTAATAATGACATTCATTTTCTATAAAGATTTTGTTATTTGTTCATCCATGTTTTATTTTAATAAATATTTTTTGATATCTGCTGATTATTTTAATTTAGTATTTATTTTAAATCTTATATTTTTTTTATATTGTACCACTCAGATATAAATTTAAAGTGAGTGTTTTACTAATTTTAATTATTCTTAGAGTTGTTGTTAGTTTTACTTTAAAATATGTATTTACTCTATGGTAAGGTAGAATAAGTTCATTAAAGAGTTAGCTCTATTGTAGTATAATTTACTTAGAGTTAATTCTATTGTGATAATAAATTATTTGTATTGTAGTTTTTTTATAATCAATCTAGTGTAATCTTAATAAAAAAAAAAGTAAATTAGAACATGAATACTTTTGTAAATAAAAAATTATCAAAAAGAGTTGTGTTCATAATGATTTGTAGGGTGAAAATAGCTCTCTCATTATATAACATAGTGATTTACACCAATTGCTGATTGCCTAAACTCTGGATAAGGCAAATAAGAGTCCAACAACATCCTCTTCACATTTGCATACACAACAACTTTGATATTTTCAGCATTTACATAATTAAAAAGATTAGCAGCACTATGACTCCTCCCTGTATTTTCAAAAGTAAAAGCTGTCGATCTTAATACCCCCAAGAGTTTTTTTTATTAAAAAAATAATAAAACTACATTAGCCGTTGTTTTTAACGTCAAAAAGTCTCACTTGGATGACTATTAGCCGAGGGACAAGTAATGATTGGGTTGAATAATCTATACCGCACGAAATTAAGTTTTTAGTGGTAAAATTATAATATTAAAATTTTAAATTGAATAAAATAAAATAAAATAATATTTTTATTTCATATTAATAATAAATAAATTGAATATATATATAGACGTTACTGGAAATTTTAGAATTATCTTAAGAGTTGATGATGATGATGATGTAGAGATTTATAGATTTTTTAATGTTTTTTTTTTTAAATTGATCTATTGTAAATAGTTTTCCTATTGAAAAAATATTTAACAATAAATATAGATTGTATTATTAGTAAAAATAATTTTTATGTCTTAAAAATAATAAATTTTGGAATAAAGTATAAAGATCAAGATCCATGAAAAGAATGACATATAAAGTTATAATAGTAATATCTTAAAAATTGAATAATATATAAATAACATTATTAAAAGATTTAAAAGATTCTAAGTTACTTATTTTTTAAAAAAAATTTGCTTAAAAATAAGAGTTTGATGCAAATATAAAGAGAAGATAAAATTACTAATGTATAATATTCTATAATTGTGAGTTTATTTATATAAGTTAAATTAAAAAAAAATCATATAGAAAAAAACTTATAAGAATAAATTCGATTATATTAAAGAAAATATGTATTCTATCTTCTTTTTTCATGTAGGAAAAAATTATAAATATAAAATTCTTTTGTGATGTATAGATAGGGCCATTTATAAATATAAAATTAGTTTTTAGTAAGATAAAATAATAAAGTTAAAAAATATAAAAACAGGGACCATTGGTAAAATAAAATAATTTTTTTATTAGAGACAAAATGTCAAAGTAAAAAAAGATGAGATATTGCTTGTGAAAATTTAATAGAAATAGATGAGGTAGATATAGTATGCAACTTAAGAATGGGGTGTAAATTGTGTATTTTAATAAAATGATCAGTAATAAATAATTTATGTAATTATAATAATATATATAAATCAATCAAAGTACAAGTAATTATAATAAATAAGAGAGAGTAGGAAAAGAGAAAATGGCACTTGAATTTTTACATAGTTTGGTAATTTACACGGCTCGAAGCGAATTATGCTTGAGGATTCCACTAAATTGGTTTATCTCTCAAGATCATTTGATTAACTTCTAAAGTGTTAATCAAATATTTACAAATTGGCTTTCCCAAGTATCAATTAAACTCTGATTAGTTTCTCATGTACTAATCAAACTTTGATTAGTTTCTCCAGTACTAATCAAACCCTTAGAGTCAGTTAGCTTTATTGGGTATCAACAAAACCCTTACAAAGATTGATTTAAGATCAATTAGACCATTATATTTGAACTCTCTCTTAGAGTGGATATAACAATTCTAGCTCACGGTGAGTATTACAAATGGTATTAATATTTTAGAGCACTCTCACATCTTCTAAACTTGAATAAAGTTTGTATTTATAATTTGAGTATTATAATAGCTGTTGCCATAGTTCTCTATCTGTTGCTATGGTGATATGACCGTTGCTACAATTGTATGATCGTTAATAGCTGTTGCTACAGTTCAACAATATTCTAATCATTGCACAATGATTTAAACATTATGAAATAGTGGTTGTTGCTACAATCATAAACAATACGCGCTACAGTGATATAAAGTTTTGAGCTTTTTACATTTTAGTCCATTTTTAAAAACTTTCAAAATTTAGCACTTTGGTCCAAAACATTATTTTTCTCTATTATTTGGAATCATCAAAATTTTAATGTTTTTTAAGCCAACAATCTCCCATTTTTTGATGATGACAAAAAATATAAATAACATTTGAAATTTTGCAATGTAAACCTCCCCCTTAATTTGTGCTCCTCTACAATTAATTCTTTTTCTAATCATTTTGACTAAAATCAAATGAATGATATCAAGGATTATAAAAATTATTTCATAAATTATGCACATATTTCTCCCTTTTGGAATCATTAAAAAAATAATGAGACAATTATAAGCGTAAAAAAGATAATCAAAATCATGTAAAAGCATTATTTATCAATAATAAAAGATTAATATGAATTTTTTTTTTTTGGCATATACTTAAAAAACTTCTTCCTCTTGTGAATCATAAAAAATAATGAGAGAATTATAAACATAAAAGGAATAATCAAAGTCACATAGAAAAAAATATACATCAACAATAAAAGATTAATAAAAATTTTAATTTTTTTTAAGCATAGAATTTTACATCTCCCCTTATATATTTTCTCCCCGACATTGTCAAAAATAAAAATATTATGATGGTATAAATAAAAATATGATGAAAATCATCATTTAAAAATCAAAATCATCCATTAATATAACTTTCAAAACAAATAGGTTGTCATGGATCATTCTAAGACAGTTAAGTCATTTTTTAGAGTACGAGGCTCTAATACCAAATAAAAATTTAATAAAAATAGATGGGGTGGGTATGGTAGGTAATCCAATAAAGGAGTGTGAATTGTGTATGTTAATAAAATGATAAATAATAAATAATTTGTGCAATTACAATAATATATATAAACAAATTAAAAGTACAAGTAATTGCAATAAATAAGAGAGAGTAGGGAAAAAGAAAATAACACCTAAATTTTTATATGGTTCGGCCATCCACATGGCTTACATCCACGGCTCGAAGTGAACCATATTTGAAGATTTCACTAGATTGGTTTATCTCTTAAGATCCTTTGATTAACTTCTTATGTGTTAATCAAACATTTACAAATTAATTTTTTGATATACCGATAAAATCCCTATTAGTTTATCAAGTACTAATTAAAAAAATCCTATTAGTAAGTTAGTTTTACTAGGTACTAATAAAACTCTTATAAAGATTAATTTAAGAACCCATCAAATCATTATATTTGAGCTCTCTCTTAGAGTGGATATAACAATTCTAGCTTAATTACAAGTAATATAAATATTTTAAAGCATGCTCACACAAATATTTTAGCTGTCACTACAGTATTTGATAGTATTTTAATTGTTATACAGTAATTTTACTATTATAAAATAATAATTGTTGCTACAATTATAAATAGTGCGTGTTACAATGACCTAGAATTTTAAACTTTTTACATTTTAATTTATTTTTAATTTTTTTTAAAATTTAACACTTTAATCCACGATATTATTTTTCTGTTTTATTTTTAGTACAATTATTACAAATCGTACTAAAAACATCTTTAACAGCCGATCTTTTCTTTGTGGAAAGTTTTTCACACTCCACCGACAATTTATTCTTTTTTCTTAAACCAATTTTTTGTCATTACAATTTGTAACCTTTTTTTTCTTAAACCGCGTTTTTCACGCTCATACTATACTATATATTTTATATATTTTGTAACCCTTTTGTCAAAGATACTGTAGTAATAAGTGTTATAATTATTTAAGAATTAGTTGGAATTTTAGTAGAGAGGATGATCAAAATAAAATCCAAATGTTTGATTATAGGTGGTAAAATAAGTTATAATGTGATTATTCGGCACAAATGTAATATGTTTAATAAAATATAAATAAATAAAAATAATATAATTAATAAATAAATCAAATTTATATTATTTGTTTTAATTGTTTTGAATATGTATTTAAATTTTACGATTTACAAATTCGTCTAAATTACATTAAATTAAATAAATCAAATTAATTAGTTAAAAAAAGAATTTGTGTCCATTTGTATAAGATACGAAAAAGTCACGAATTCAATTATAAAATAAAAATATATATAAGTAAAAAATAAAAAATATGTTTATTTTGACATAAATATGTTTAATTAATTTAAATGAATCAAATATTGTGTAAATTAAAATAAATTTAATTTTATTATTCATTTAAATAAATATAATCATAAACGAGTCTAATTATATATAATTGTATAAATAAATTAAAATTAATTAATTTATTTAAATATGTAATTCGTATATTAAACATATATTATTCAATCGTAATATGTTATTCATTCATTTATTTATATAACCGTAATATATTATTCAATCGTATCATATTATGTAATTTATATATTTACAAATTAAATCTAATTTAAGTATTCAATTTATTTACATATATAAATTATATACGAATATAATAAAAATTTATCTAACACCCTATATCATAATAACATGAATATAATTAATTCACGCAAAAAGCCACCTCTTTGTTTAACAAAAAAAAGTGATTTAATCTAATGCCAGGATATGCGTGTGGTCCAAATTGAATGGCTACAATAAAAAGATGCATAAATAGAAGGTTACGTGATTACAAATAGCATATTATAGCTTTGGCTATTGCGAAAACGCCAAAACTGACCCTTTTTTTAAATGAATAATTTTTTACCCGGTCAAATAGTTTTAAAATATATTAACTAAAAGATATACAATATACTCATTTTGCCCTTCTAACGAAAATTGAACCAAAATCATAAACTCTCAAACTCTTACTCGGTGCAAGGTGGTTTGTCTTAAAATTTGTAAATAAACTTCAAATTAATAAGATTTTGAATATTTGAAATAAATCAACCTATTATAGAGTTGGAAAAAAAAAAGATGAAAATTAATAATTTTTTTTTAAAATTTGATTTTGATGTATTTTTATATTATTTTTATATTATATTTACTGAAAATATTTAAATTTAGTGTTAATAAAGTAAAAAAAGAAGTTAAAAATGATCGTAAATAATTGAAAATAGTAAAAAGAGACTAAAAATAACGATTTTCAACTATTTTTACAATCTAACATGTGACGCACACACTGACACATGCATCACGCATTAGAATAGTACCGTACGCGCCACGCCCATTGGTTGGCCAATGCACGCCCATTGGCCCTTACGCGCGCACTAGCGTTGCCTTGTGACACCACGTGACTAATTTTTTTAATTTTTTTAAATTTAATTTTTAATTAAAAATATTAAAATTGTGCCTAAATTTTTTAATTTTAGTTATTATTTTAATTTTTTTGGTCATTATTATATTATTTTTATTAGTTGTATTAGATTTCATTTCAAATTTTGTTTTTTTTAATTTAGTAATTATTTGAATTTGTTTTTGTAATAGAAAAATGCCATGTAATTAGTTAAAAAAAATTTAATAAATTTTTTAAACTAGTAATTGTTTTTAAATTTTAGTAATTATTTGAATTATGTTGTGTAATTGGTTATATACTAATAAATTTTTTTTTTCTCAGGAAGCAAAACGTATTGAAGGAATATATAATTACAAAAAATGATTGATGGTGACAACTTACTTGAAGCTGTTGGCTATTGATAGAATAAAAATCAAATTAACTTCAAGTCAAATCAAATTATTTAGAACCATATATTTTGAGCATTTTTTGGATGTAAGGGAGATTGCATTCTCAAGTTTATTAGTACACGAGATTTTATTAAGACGAATATATACAAAAAATTTGACTATCGTAACATGTGTAGCTGATTGTTCGTCGAACATTGGAGAACAATAATGATAATTCTCTAGAGGGTTTAGAACATACACAAGGGTTGCGAACGTGAATTGATTAGCATAACCTTGTTTATGCTCCATGGGTGCTTCTGCATTATTTTCATTTTCAAGAGCTCGAACATCCACTGCTACATATGGAGGTGTATCACTTTTCTTCTATAGGCTCAACTAAAATATCGCATCGTCATTATTTTTAAGTGGAATAGGTCTTAACCTTACAGTACTTGAAAGAACCTCAAACTTGAGAGTCACTTTATACTGTACCTGATCAACTTTCAGAAGATAATAAACTCTTCTCAACAACGCTTCATATGTAATATTTTTCGAAACTATCATATGCATATTTTAAAATTCATTGCATTTCTCAATATCATCACTAGAACTCTCTCATCTTCCCCTAAAGCATACAATGGTTGAAAATTATTCTATGATAATATCAGTAACACCTAAAAAATAACAAAACAAAAAAAAAATTATTAGTTTAGTGTAATTATATATAATAATTAAAAATAATACAAAATATTGAATAATATATAACTATAAAATATAAATACAAAAATTAACTAATATAAAAAAATAAAACTTAATATAAATAAATTAATGACAAAAAGAAATATTGATTTTATAAAAAGTTAAAAAAAAATTTAAAATGTCACGTGGCATCATATGGTACCATGTGGAGGTAACCTGATGTGCGCACCAAAGCGTGCACGTTAGCTTAGCGCGTGAAATAACCTTCGGTGTGTCCATCACGAGCTACACACAGGTCTGGCCCTAAATCCATAATTTTTGTTCATATTATTGCCATTTTTGACTTTTGCACTTATTTTTAACCATATTTTCACCTTTCTAACACGTTTTAACACTAAATATATACATTTTAACTAATACATCTACAAATTAACAACAAAAAACAAACATTAAAAATACACCAATTTTTGGCATATTTTCAATTTCTTTAAGTTCACAATCGGTTATTTCACTATATTCTTTAAAATATCATTAATTTCAAACTGATCTACAAATTGTGTGGCAAAATTCGATAGTGAATTTAAAAAGTGCCGAGAAAGATAGAGTCATAAAAATGGCAAGAGTGAGAGTTCTTCTTTATTTCTTTTTCTTTTTACCTAAAAATAATATTTTATTTATTAAATAAAATTAAGAATAAATATTAAAATTTAATTAAATAATAAATAATTATAATTTTCAATAAAAAATTACAAAATTAAATAAATAGTTTATGGCCATGTGGCGGCATAGGGGGTGCCATATGGCGCCTTACTAAATTGTAGAATGAATTTTTTAAAAAATTACAATAGAGGGTAAAATGGTTCAAATTGCATGTCTTTAATTAATAAAAATTTCAAAATTTGACTTGAGTCAAATAAACGTAATAGGCCAAAATTGTGGTCAAATTTAGCATTTTTCCTTAAATATTTCTAACACCTTCCTGTAATGTATCTTTCCTTTCTTTTCTTTCAATTTTCTAGTTTCAAAACTTTTGAAATACATTATTCTAATTTTATTATATTTTAAAAATAAATTGTTATATAAAAATAAATAATTTTAATATTAGTTGTGACTAATATACTCATTACTTTTAAAGGAATCATGTATTTTTTTATTATTCAAGCTCAACCCAATTTTCTAGAAAGCTTAGCGCAGTTTATGAGCCTTAAGCCTGAATATCCCTAAATCTCTTCACCTAAGGCTTGGGGCCAACCCTATTATACAGGACATTACCGACTTTATGGGGAAGCTCTGATAATTGATAAGGGAATCTCCTCAGGTTCATCTGTAGTCCTTAGTTCTGAAGTCCTTAGCATTAATAGGTACTCTTAAGTCATCAACAATGACTAAGCTGATCACATGAGACTTCTCTCGAGGCGACCATATAAGTTCTTACCCCGACTGAAGACTCACCAGTACCCCCAAAGATCTCATAGTTAGACCTTTGACCAATTCAATCTTTACAATCACAAGATCAACCAATTAGCTATATTCTCAAGAATCTCAAAGGTCAGTAATCTTCAACACATTTTAAATTCAAACAAGCTATAGATGAGTTTAAAAAGGTATAGATTTGCCATAATTCTAATAAGATTTTGTGATGCAGGCCTATAAAAAGAAGGTTAACGAGCTAAGAAAAAGATTCTTCCTTTTCTATATATTCGGAAATTCATATTATCTTTTTAAGATACTTTCTTCTAGTTCTTCAACACTTAAATTACACTTTTTTCAATCGAAAAAAATCCACATCATCCCTTAAATACCTCTTAAAATTTCTTTTATTACTTGTTTTTCTTTGAACCCTTATTGGCTTAAGCATTGAAAGGTCGTTGTAAAAAAAACAACTTCAGTGTGGCCTAAAATGATTTGTTGTTGCAAGAAGCTTGTAAAACTCAATCATCATTTCAAGTGGTTAGTCCAGCCCAACCCATTAAGAGGTTTAGTAGTTGTTCCTAGAGATTTAAAATTTGATTCATTGGCCTAGAACATCCCAAAATTCGGAATCAATAATTTGGCATCGTTTGTAGGAACACAATGAAAAAGCTATATTAAGACAGTTATGAAACTTAACTAATCAAAGACTAACACTATGACTAATTGATCCATGAACACCCAAAATCAACAGTTGAGTGAGCCTTATGACCAAAATAGCTATAATCAATCGTTAGAGGTATATAATGACAATGTAGCATACCTAAAAAATGATATTCCCACTTGGTGGGTTAAGTTAGAAGAAGAATTAAAGCAAGCGAAGCATGAAAGGAAGAAATTGAGAGAGCTGCTAGCAACAGTGCTAGAAAGAATAAAAGATTAAGTCATGGGATGTTGTCGATCGATAAGTCGACCAGACTAATTTGAGGGAACCTCTCTCATTAATCGTACCTAGTAGGCCTCATACTCGAACTACCCAAGATTAGAATGGTAAGAGGATACAAGTGTCATCTGATGAGAGTCGATCCTTAAGTGGAAGTTCACGTTAAGAAGTTAGCTCTTGCTCGAATCATGTTAGGGCAAAAACTTTAGCTCTATTTCCAAGCACATACTATTGTTGTCCTAGCCAATCAACCCCTAAAATAGATCGTGCACAAGCCTAACTTTTCTTGACAGTTAATCAAGTGAATGATAGAGCTTTATGAGTTTGACATCTAGTGTAGGCTGAGAATGGCTATCAAGGGATAAGTTGTTGAAGATTTCTTAGCCAAGTGCATGCAAGGAGACTTGTTCATGCTTAATGCCCCATCCGAGGTGACTTCACATAAGTAGGCAGAAAGCCTCCCAGCTACAACTTAGATGCTCTACATTAATAGAGCATTTAACTCTTTAGTGTGCAAAGCATGCATCCTCTTTATTAGTCTAAAAGGAGATGGACTTAGTTACGTAGTGCGGTTTAGTTTTTAACTTCTAACAATAAGGCTGAGTATGAAGTTTTATTGGCAGGACTTAAAGTAGCCCAAGCACTTTTAGTAAAGAAAATTCTCATTAAGAGTGACTCCCAGCTCATTTTGAACTAAGGCAATAATGACTTTGAGGATTAAGGAAGCAACATGGCCGAATACTTACAAAAGGTCAGCGAGCTCACAAAAAAAATTGAGAGGGTTAAAATACAACAAATTTCAAAGATAGAGAACTATTGGGCTAGCATACTGGCATGATTAGCCTTAATGGAGGAAGCACATATACCTTGATCTATACCCCTCAAAAATGGTTCTCGAACCAAGCATTAAGGAAATCATAGAGGTGATGTAAATTGACCCTCGGCCTAACTAGATGGACCCGATTAGGAGATATATATACACTGAATGATAGTGTTCTCTACTAATGAGGGCACTCCTAGCCATATTTGAGTTGCTTAAGACCTGACGAAGTAAAGTACATACTTCACGAGATTCATGAAGTAATTTACAAGAACCATTCTAGAGCAGAACCTTTAGCTTATAAAGCTTTGAGATTGGGATACTACTGGCCCACAACACTTTAGGATGTAAGGGATTGATTAAAAAGTGTGATGCTTTCCAAAGTTATGCTAACAACATTTATACCCTTTCAGAGAATTTGACAACTATGTCCAGTCCCTGGTTGTTTGTTTAATACAGGCTCAGCTAAGTATGTCATTGTTATCGTAGACTACTTCACCAAGTGGGTAGAAGCCAAACTCCTTGCTACCATTATAAATAATAAAGCTAGGTATTTCAGAAGGGCCATAGTTTGCAGATTTAGGGTATCACGTGTGATCATCACTGATAGTGGTAAGTAATTTGATAATGAGAACTTTAAAAACTTTTTCAAGCAATTCAGGATACAACTTTATTTTGCCTCCTCAATACACTCGAAGACTAATGAGCAAGTTAATTCTTCCTACAAACTTATAAAGACATTACTCAAGAAAATTTTAAAGGAGCATAGGTTGATGAATTACATGAGGTGTTTGGGTGCTTAGAATAACTAGCAAAACGACCAAGAGAAACTTTTTTCTTTTTGGCCTTTGAATGTAAAGCTGTGATTCCTATTAAGATAAAAACACCAACGCATCGGGTGGTGTACTTAGATGAGAAAAGGAATGAAGAGTGGTCTCGAGAAAGTCCTGATCTTATTAAATAAATGCAAGAAATGACAAGGGTTAAAATTACGGCCCACCAATAAAAAGTTACCTAGTACTATTACAAGAGGGTCTAAGCCTGTGAATTTATAGAAGGGAACTTAGTTTTAAGGAAGGTATTGTCAAATATTAAGGAGCATATTAAGGGAGTCCTTAACCCAAATTGAGAGGGACCTTACAATCTGCTTAGGAAGTAAGATTAAGAATGTATGAGCTCATGTATGTAGATGGTTAGGTTGTCAAGAAGCCTTGGAATGCTGAACTATTAAAGAAGTACTATCCATAAATTTCTTCTTTTAATTTTTGATAAAACTCCATTGAGATTGTAATTGACATTCAATATTAATAAATTTAATGTTAAGCATTAATAAATTCCTATTTTATACAAAACAACATAAGTGTAAGTTCTCAGGGTACGTACCGAATGAATATCAAAGAGACTAAACAAATACAGGGCACAACCACCAAATAACCTCTCAGTTAGTTTCCCAAGGTATGACTCATAAGTATTGAAGAACCGAATGGATACCAGGCAAGGCCACCAAAGACCATCTCGGTTAAGTTCCCAAGGTATACCTTGGATAAGTATCAAAGAACTGAGAGGATATGGGGCAAAGCCACCAAAGAATCTCTTGGTTAAGTTCTCAAGGTATGCCTCAATCGACTATCGAAAAAGTCGAGTGGATATGGAGGCAAGGTTCAGTTAAGTTCCTGAGGTATACCTCAGTCGACTATTGAAAGAGCTGAGAGAATAGAGGGAAAGGCCACCAAAGACCCTTTTGGTTAATTTCCCGTGGTACACATGGATAAATATCTAAGAATCAAAAGGATATAAGGTAAAGCCTCCAACGACAATATTAGTTAAGATCTTGAGGTACGCCTCAGTTGATTATTAGAAAAGTTGAAAGGATACAAGGGCAAGGCCACCAAAGACCCTTTCAGTTAGTTTTCTGAGATATGCTGTAGATGAATATCGAAGAATCAAAAAGATATAAGGCAAGGTCACCAAAAACCCTCTGGGTTAGTTTTTTTTTTTTGGTATACCTTGGATAAGTATCTAAGAACTAGGAGCACAAGGGACAAGGCCACCAAAGATCATCTCAATTAATTTTTTAAGGTATACCTTAGATGAGTATCAAAGAATCGAAAGGATACGAGGCAAGGCCACCAAAGAACTTGCTCAGTAAATTTTCCAAGATATGCCTAATACAATTATTGAAGAACTGATAGGATATAAGCCAAGGACACTAAAGACCCTATCAATCAAATTCCCAAGGTATGTATTAGATGATTGATTATCAAAAAGCTGAAAGGATACAAGGCAAAGCATGGACATGCTGTGACAAATTTCATCTATGTAAAGTGTTTGCATGGATAATATAAGTGACATTTGTCACTCATTCATGGCCTTACATGGCTAAATATGGATACATGTTAAACATGTGTCCATAAAATGTCTTAAGCCATTTAAAAACAAAGGAAACAAGCTTCATTTTGGATGGAATTCATTTTGAGAATGAAAACTTCATGCAAAAGAGAAGAAAGAAAATGAAAACTTTTAAAAAGTTGCATTTAGGTCCCAAAATACTATTTTAAGCATTTGATGCTTTAAGTAGTTCAATTGTTGAATTTATTTTAATTCCTGCATGAAATATACGTAAAAGGCTTTCATTCTAGCTACTTTAATCCCACCAATTGTTGGAGTCTAGAATTATTCAAGAGAGAATTTCATTGTGAGCTTAACAAGCTTCAAAGTTCAACAATCTTCACCGAATTGTCCACAAGGGTTTACATTCGATTCTTGTACTATTTTTGATTCAGTTATAGTGTATATATGTTGATTATATTATTTTATTCCGCTGCATAATATATGTTGGACATGCATTTGAAATTTTTTAACATGTACATAATCATATGCATGCACTATAAAATATGTTAACAAATGGTATCAAATCATGTTTTGTGTATTTTTGGGTTATTAGAGTGTTATTTGAAGTGTTGAGGATACCAAAAAATAACGAGAGGTGTATTTTGAAGTGTTTAAAGTGTAAAAAATGACCTATTGTCAAGGGAACACCGAGGCGTTGCAATTAGAGCGATAAGACGTTCTACCCATAATGCTGAGGCATTCAAGTGTTGAATGCTGAGGTGTTCATGTATATAACGTTAGGGCATTCGTAAGGCAGAAGCAAGTTTATTGCATGCAAAACTATGAAGCATTGAAGATATGAACGTAGAGGCATTCTCTAATGCAGAACGTTGGAGCTTTCAAGTGTTAAATGTTGGGGCGTTAAAGCAATTTGACGCTGGGGCATTAAAGCAATTTGACACCGGGGCGTTTTAGGTTGAACGCTGAGGCGTGAGCCTAAAAAAGAGTACAATTTTTTTTTCGAAGCATTATATTGTATTATACCAGATTGTTCAACTTTTTCGTTCTGATTGTTTTAAACTATATACTCTAATTTGTATTTTGCATGTGAATATTTTTATTTTGTTATTTAATACAAATATAATTGTTAGGTTGTTGTATTATAAATTGTGAATATTTGTTTACATTGTTAACCACAATGAGAGTCTACTGGTGGGGGTTAATTATGCTTACGTGAATTAATTATGCTTACATGAACAAATATTCTGATTATGAATCAGATCTCTGTGAGATGCGAATTTTTTTATTAAATTATAAAAATCTCTCTTAATCAGATTGAAATGTATTACATTATGAAATATACATGGTACGCCTAAAGTGTGAAAGATTTGATCGGTGTAATTCAAAATATGCTGGTTAAACATGAGATGAGGCAAATATACGCAAAAGTATTATCCAATATCGCTAAAATGTGAGGGTAATATCAGTAACTTATATTTGATCATTGATAAGTAAATCTGGAATACACTTACATAATATCACTAAAGTGTGAGGATAAAGTGTATTTAGGATTAGAAGTAAGAGTTGCATGAGATGCCTGACAAAAATTGTCTACTTTTAAGGTTTTATAAGAGCCAATATCGCTAAAGTGTAAGGCTAAAGTAGAATGCTAATTGGATCTACTTCTTACTGCAAAATTTAAAATGTATAAATTTTCATTTTTTTCATTTGAGAGATTATGGAAAATATGTAAAGCAGTGGGAGGATAATTTTAGATTAAAAAAATATATATATACTAGTTATATCCATAATCTAAAGCATTATCAATTGACGATTTTGAAATGTTTACACTAACATTTTTTATTTTATCTTATGAAGATAAGATGGCTTTTAACAACTCATTGGTACGCATACTTGATGCTAATCCACTAAAGGGTGCCAATAACTATTCAGACTAGCTGATGAATCTCAGAATTATTCTAGATTTAGAAGAGCTTAGATACATAATAGATCAGAAAATGCCTAAAGGTGTTTCTGAAGCTTTCATTGACGAAAAGGTTCTGACTTATAAGAAATGGGTCGATGACAATTTGAAAGTCAAGTTGTACATCCTTACCTCAATGTTAAATGAGATTCAGAGGGAGCACGCGCACATAGATAGTGCGAGTAGCATTTTGCTCTATATGAAGGAATTGTTTGGAGATAAACCACATGTAGAACTCTACAGGATCTCAAAAGCACTTTTTCAGTTTAAGTTGGTTGAAGGTAGTCCGAGAAGTCCCTCACGTACTTAAGATGATTTCCTACATTGAAAATTTAGAGACTATGGATGTTTCTCTGAACAATAACTTAGGGAATAACTTGATCCTCCAGTTTCTGCTAGGGTATTTTGCACAGTTCATTATGAACTTTAACATGCAAGGACTGACTCCAACTTATGTTGAGTTGCATAACTTATTGCAGACACCTGAGGAGGATATTAAAAATGGAGGTATGGCCTTCGTAGTTTAGACTAATGCTTCATCTTCTGTCCCAAAGGCTTCTACGAAGTCTAAAGGGAAGAAGAATGTGAAGAAGACATCATATTCAGATCCTCAGAGATATGTTGTATCCAAGCAGAAAGATCAGAAGAAGAATAAGAAAAAGTGTTTCCACTATAGTGTTGACGAATACTGGAAACGTAACTGTCCGAAGTACATTGCCACAACCAAGAAGAACCCATCAGGTATTTGTTTACCTATTATTGCTATTTCATTAGCATGTGATGCTTCTAGTGGCTCGGTATTAGATACCATATATCTTTCTCACATTTGCAATATATTGCAGTGTCTGAAGGAAATTAGGCAGTTGTAGCAAAGACAAAGTGGGAGTTGTTGGGAATGGTGCTTATATGCTATTCAAATTGTTGTATAAGTTTTTATTTATTTAATATGTATACAATAAATACTTCTTTTATTCGTCAATTATTATTATTTATATGGTAAGAAGCTTATACATTTTAGGACATTATAGATCTAAAAGAGTTTAACTCTGTGCTGAGAGTTAGCAAATCTAAAACGTTAGAACCTTGTCTGAAACAAGGACAAAGACTCGAGAATATTATAGTAATGATGTAGTTGCAAAGAGTTTGCAAATGATGCTAAGAAATGTTATTATGTAATATGATCTCAAAAATATCATTCCTGATCTATGGTTACCTACACGGGTCGACCTGTATTCTTTTCGGATCAGATATATTTGGATTGACCATATGGTTGGTCTTAGTAGACAATGAGCTTAATGGAAGACCGTATGGGCATGCAGGTATTCGGTAAGGACTAGATACTGAACAGACTTATGAGGACCTCCAATAGACATCCCTTAAAGCCGTCAATGGAGGATTTTCTCAAGTTGAGTAGTATTCGTGATCCTATAACTTGAGCGTCATGGTGGGCTTGTAAGTGATCCACCATACTTTGGTTCCACACATGTCAGAGACCTTTCATGTTAGAAAGTGAAAACCATAGTTTACAAATGTTGCAAATAGATCTATATTGCATGGAAAAGTGAAAATGCATGCATGAACATGCTGTGACAAATGTCATCCATGCAAAGTATTTGCATGCATAATAAAAGTGACATTTCTCACTTATTCATAGCCAAACATGGATACATGTTAGACATGTGTCCATAAAATGTCTTAGGCCATGTAAAAACAAAGGAAATAAGTTTCATTTTGGATGAAATTCATTTTGATAATGAAAAATTCATGCAAAAGAGGAGAGAAAATGAATACTTTGAAAAAAGTTGCATTTGGGTCCCAAAACATCATTAAGCATTTGATGCTTCAACTAGTTCAATTGTTGAATTTATTTTAATTCCTACATGAAATATACATTAAAGGTTTTCATTCTAATTACTTTAATCCCACCAAACATTAGAGTCTAGAATTGTTCAAGAGAGAACTTCATTGTGAGCTCAATAAGCTTCGAAGTTTAACAATCTTCACCGAATCGTCTACAAGGGTTTGTATTCGATTCTTGTACTATTTTTTATTCAATTATAGTATATATATATTGATTATATTATTTTATCCTGATGCATAATGTATGTTGGACATGCATTTAAAGTTTTTTAACATATACACAACCACATGCATGTAACATAAAACATGTTAACACATATGCACTTAAATATTATTGCATACATCAATATGCTAAGAAAGTGTGCGCATTATGGAGTCCCAAAGTAGTTATTAGTGCAAATATTCTACAATGGACTAGTGGAGCATTTATGGACCATAGTAGACACAGTAGTAGGAGGAGCTTTGATGAACAAATCAACAGATAAGACCTACTAGAGGAGATGATATCCAACATTTATTAATGCCGACAGAAAGGGTTAATCTAAGAAAATTTGTAGGTATTCATGACATCAATAAACTCATTATATTGGCAACTTAAGTTAGCTTGCAATCCAAGAAAATTAATGCCCTTGTAGTGAATGCAGTAGAGAGCTAATTGGTAACTTAAAATTTTTTGCAAAGACAACCATTATACTGGCCAATGCATGGAAATAACATAATATGTTGGGAACTTTAATTGGCAATAGCATAATTCCAACTCTAACTTTTACAATACTAGGTGGATGATTCAGCTAAACTTCTCTTGGAATAAGAACTAAAGATAACCTTCAAAGCCAATGAATCCATTAGGATTTCCAACACAACTTCAACATCAGCAAAAGAGAAAACCAATCCTAGAAGAGTTATTGATGCAATACATGAAGAAGATTGATCAACTCTTGAAAAGCCATGCATCCTCTCTACGTACCTTAGAGATCCAAGTAGGACAATTGGCTTCAATAATGAATAGCTTTCTATAAGACTCTCTACCAAGCAACACATAAGTGAATCCAAAGGGTGACAGAGAGTATTGTAAGGTAGTAATATATAAGAAGTGGTAAAAAATTACAGGATAATCCAGAAAAGTCCTAACCATAACAACCATCTATCCAGAACAGTGCAACCAATGTAAAAAAATACTAAAAGTACAAAAAAAAGGAGAAAATAGTGCAAAAAGAGAATGTGCAGCCTTACAACCCTCTTCTACCATTTCCCTAAATTAAGGTTACAAAATTAGGATTAGGGTAAGCAATTCTTAAAATTTTTGGAGATTTTCAAGAAGCTGCACATCAATATCCTATTTACAAACACATTAGAGTAGATACCGAGTTATGTAAAATTCACAAAAGACATCCTATCAAGAAATAAGAAATAAAAATTAAAAGAATATGGAATAGTGGCCTTAACATAGAAGTGCATGGCAATTTTACAAAAAAGTCACCTCCAAAGCTCAAGGATCCAAGAAGTTTTACAATCCCATGCACCATTAGAAACCACTACTTTAGTATAGTTTTATTCGACCTGGGAACCAACATAAATTTGATGTTGTTATCTATACATAAGAAGTTATAAGGGAAGTAAAGCCAACCAATGTCACTCTATAGCTTGCAGACCATTCATTCATATATCTAAGAGGTGTGATTGAAGACGTGCTAGTCAAAGTAGACGAATTCATATTTCTAGCCAACTTCATCATGCTAGATAGGGAAGAGGACATTGAGATTTCAATCATCTTAGATAGACTATTCTTAGCCACTAGAAGGACCTTGATTAATGTCCAGAAAAAAAAGCTGACCATGAGAGTGTAAGATGAAGAGGTAACATTCAACGTGTTCAAAGCCATGAAATTCCCAAATAAAGCGAATGAGTGTTTTAGCATCGACGTCATTGATAGAGAAGTCTAGAAAGCATTCAACAAAAACTCTATTCAAGACTCTCTAAAAGATGTTGTGATTAATAGGACAAATGTAAAGAACCATGAAGCACATGAGTAACTCAAAGCATTAAATACTTCGCCTCGTTTTGACCATGTGAGATCTAAATTTGAGCCACTTGAGAGACCTAAAAATATTGAGGCAAGAACTAAGCCCTCAATATAAGAACCACCATCACTAAAGCTTAAGCCCTTACCAAGTCACTTGCGATATGCATTTCTAGGTAAATCATCAACTCTTCGTGTCATAATTTATGCTACCCTAGATGAAATACAAGAAGAAAAGTTGCTAAAAGTGCTCTAAAAATAAAAGAAATCCTTAGGACAGACATTAGAGGCATCGGTTCCTCACTTTATATGCACAATATACTGTTAAAAGACAGCCATAAACCCTCAATTGAGCAATAAAGAAGATTAAATCTAGTTATGAAGAAGATGGTGAAGAAAGAGATCATAAAGTGGCTTAATGCATAAATTATTTACCCAATATCCAATAGCTTATGGATAAGTCCAGTGTAATATGTCCTAAAGAAAGAAGGAGTGATTGTCATAGCTAACGAAAGCAAAAAATTGATTCCAACATGTAAAGTAACCGAATGAAGAATATGCATGGACTACAAAAGTTTAACATGGTAAAAAATAAATTATTTTCCACCGCCCTTCATCGACTAAATGTTGGATAGATATTCTAGGCACAAATATTATTATTTCTTAAATGGATGATCAAATAATCATAGCCTCGAAAAACTAAGAAAAAACCACTTTCTTTTGTCCCTATGAAATGTTTGCATTCCAGAGAATGCCATTCGGACTATGCAATGCACCTGCCATATTTTAGTGATGTATGATGGTGATATTTTCAGATATAATAGAGTAGTTCTTCGAGGTATTTATGGATGAATTTTTGATCTATGAGGATTCATTTGACACGTGCCTTGACAACTTAGATTTTGTGCTAAGGAGATGTCAGGAGATTAATTCGGTACTAAATTGAGAGAAGTCCCATTTTATGTTTAAAGAAGGGATTATCTTAGGCCACAAGATTTCTTCAAAAGAAATAAAAGTTGATTGGGCACAAATCGAAGCAATTGAGAAGCTGCCACGATCGACAAATGTTAAAGGAGTTCAAAGATTTCTTGGACATACAGGCTTTTACAAAAGATTTATAAAAGACTTCCGCAAGATTTTCAAGCCTCTATGCAATTTTTGAAGAAATACGTGCAATTTAATTTTGATCAAACTTGTGTTGAAGCATTTAAAGCATTGAAGAAAAAGCTCATATCAGCATTAATCATAGTAAAACCAGATTAGATCTTACCTTTTGAACTATTGTACGATGCAGTGGCATTATTAGAGAAGTTATGAGACAAAGAAAAGACAAGGTTTTTTATACCATCTACTATGCAAACAAGACATTAAATAATGTGCAAACTAATGATATAGACACTGAAAAGGAGTTATTAGCAGTGGCATTCAACTTTGACAAATTTAGATTGTACCTTATTGGAGTTAAGGTGATTGCATTCATAAATCCTTCTGTTATCAAATACTTTATCACGAAAAAGATTGCAAAACCAAGACTGATAAAATGGATATTGCTGTTATAAAAGTTTGATATGGAGATATAATATAAGAAAGGCATCGAGAACTAAGTCGCAGACCATCTTTCACCTCTGGAAAACAGGAATCAAGATAAAGATAGAGACGTTGATAAATGAATATTTACCAGACGAGTAACTCTTAGTAACACAACACCTCAATCTACCATTGTATGCAAATTTTGTTAATTATCTAGTGAACATATTTTCCTTCTGAAATTGAGTTCCCAACAAAGAAAAAAAATTTTGTGTGATGTAAAGCTTTGCTATTGGGATGAACCCTTCTTGTTTAAGAATTATGTAGATCAAATTATTAAAAAGTGCATACCAAAGGAAGAAATCGAAGACATACTTCAGTACTGACATGCTTCAGATTACAGTGGGCACTTTGAAGGTAACAAGACAGTTGCAAAGGTCTTACAATCTGGATTTTACTGGCCATTTTTATTTCAAGATGCTCACTTCTATATGTCACATTATGATCGATTCCAACGGGTGAAAAGTATATCAAGAAAGCACGAGATGTCCTTGATAATGCATTCTAGAAGTCAAGATCTTTGATGTATAGATGATTGACTTTATGAGGCCATTTATCCCATTGAATAGTCAAAAATACATTTTGGTAGCTGTTGATTATGTCTTCAAGTGGATTGAAGCAATAGCTTTACCAACAAATGATGAAAAAATGGTCTTAAAATTTTTGCGAAAGAATGGCACCCCCATGAGTTATTATAGCTAATGAGGGCTCATATATATATAATAAATTATTTTAAACCCTTTTACAAAAATATAAAGTGAAGCACAAGATTACTACCACATACAATCCACAAACAAGTAGGCAAGTTGAAATATCTAATAGAGAAATAAAGCGAATCCTCGAGAATACAGTAAATCCAAGCCAAAATGATTGGGCAATGCGATTAGATAATGCCCTTTAGGGCTATGACATAACCTGCTAGACTCTCATTGGAATATCCCCATATTGGTTAATCTTTGGCAAAACATGCTGGTAGGGCTAAAACACAAAGCTTATTGGGTGATTAATGTGAGTATCGATTATCCTAAGGTGCATACATGTGGGTTTGTATTCATCATTATAAAAACATGCATCATATACATATTTGTGCGTAACGAAAGTTCAAAAATCTAATTTTTTAAATTATAAACATAATAAGTCTGTCAAATTATAGTTTTGATGACAATTACCTTATAATCCCTTTGTATTGAATTGAAGTAGAGTTCTGGCCTTGAAGTAAACTTGCTCGCAATTCTAGCACCTAACTCGGTGGGCTTGGGTGGTTTAGATGACAACCTCTTCCAACAAAGAGTATAACACTTAAACTCTAATTTAACTCTTAAACTAAAAGCTTAACACCTAAGCTATTTTTGATCAAGCAAGGAAGTTGCTCTAAATTATTCAACACTTGAAGTATTAGAAACAAGTTTCATTTGCTTCCATGGCCGACTAAATGAAGAGAATGAAGAAGATTTTATTTTCAAACACTTTGAACTCAACAATATAGCTTCTATTTCTCTCTCACCCTTAGTGGCCAAACCATCCAACTCTCAAATGAAGACTAATTGATTTATTTTATAAGTAACCATTTGCTTCTTCAATTGCACGAGTCCACATGATATGGCTTCCCTATTCATTGCCCATAAGGCTTTGTTTTTATCATTATTAAAACAAACTAAAGAGAAGAAATATCTGAGCAAAAAGAAAAAATGTATTTGGCCGAGAATCCATCCAAATGAGAAATAATTTCTCATTCAAAAATATTTAAATTCGACCCCACATATTGTATGCCCATACCTTTGTTTTCCAATTCTTTAATCAAATTAAATATATTGCAAAACATGTGTTAATCATATTTTAAGTAATATGGCCAGATGAAAGCAAAAGAGTGAAGAAACAATTTCCTCCTTTTACAAATAATGTCCAACCCCACTTGTAAAATATGACCATTCTCAATTTGTCTCCATTCAATTTTAATATTTATTAAATCAAATCAAATAAATAATTAGACATATGCCAAATGCATTATTATTTCATTTGTTCCACTTATTATTTTAATCACATTAAAATAAGTAACAAATGAATTAAAAAATTATTATTTGACTTTTAAATAATAATATTAATTATTATTATTATTTTATTTAAAAAATATTTTTATGAATAAATTAATGATCTTGCTTATCCAACAAATAAGATAATTTTGGTAATTTCAATGTCAAACAATAATTGGCTTATAATATGCCACGTGTCATCATTCTATTGGTTAACAACTATTGTTAACTAATTGATTTACTTAACACTTAAGTCTTGATATGTGCATATCTTGAGGGATACTAAAACAAATATCCGGTTTGCTAGAATTTACTGGATTGAATTATTCAATCCGATACGCTGCCCCAGTGCACAACGATTACACTTATATTGCGGGACTCCTTAGGGTCATGCCTAATTTGTCAAACGAAACTATTCTGTGAGTTCGTGATCGATGCCCCACGCACACATCACGGATATTACAAATCAGCGTAATAAACCATACAAGTTGAGGTCACAGTGCATACATACAATTCTTTCGCCATTTATATCCTAGAGGAGCGGGGATACAGATCATCACCATCAAATCCTTATGTGCTCATCCGTAAAATTATCTTTAAATACGTATCTCGATAAATAATATATGCAAATACATTTATGATATTGTTTAACCCTGTGAAAAACTCTTTTTTTGATTTTATTGCTTATGGTCATAAGTCTTTTTGAGATACCGTTTCAGAGCATCTAGATATACAACTCACCCATGTAAGCTGACGGATCCCATATTTACATACACCGGACTCCATGAGCATCGGATCATACCCAGCAACACATAGCAGTCAGACCATGAAAGGTCTTTGACATATATGGAACAAAAGCACAGTGGATCACTCACAAGCCCACCGAGGCGTTCAAGTCAAAGGACCACACATATTACTTAACTCAAGAGGACATACCATTGACGACTTCATAGGATGTCTATTGGGGTCCTCGTTAAGCCTATTTAGTATTCAGTCCTCACTAAATACCCGTATGCTATACGAGCTTCCGATAAGCCAATAGTCAGCTAAAAGAACCATCTAGATATGGTCATACATTGATCTATAATAAATGGTTTCATTGATAGACTCGCATTGGTGAATTAGACCAGGAACATCGTGTTTGAGAATACACGTGCATAATAATATTTTTTAGCACCTATTGCAACTATATTATTACTGATGTACTATCGGGTCTTTTTCTAGTTACAGAAAAGGTCTTAACTCTTAGATTATGCTGATTTTTATAATCTACTAACTCTTAGTAGTGCTAACTATTAGTCATATAATTCTCAGCATTGCTAACCTTAAGCACTAGTCTAAACTCCTTTAGATCAAATCCGAACTCCTTCAAATCATACAATATCTACAGCGTTACAAGTACTGTACTATTTAGTTAATGAAATTAGTAATTTAATAAAATATACTGTATAAATATTATAAATCAAATATTCATACAAAATGAGATGACATATAAGCACAAATCCCAACAAACTCTCACTTGCTCTAGTATCATTCGTAATGGTATCTAATACCAATAGACTCCACATGTTTCTTAAACACCTTTGGAGTTAAGGCCTTAGTCAGTGGGTCTGCTACATTATTTACAGAATCAACTCTATAAATGATTACATCCCCTTTAGTCAATATCTTACTAATTATGTGGTATTTTCTCTCCACATGTTTAGATCATTGGTGTGTTCTTGGCTCTTTGGTTTGTGCTATGGTCCCGTTATTGTCACAAAATAATGGGATAGGATCCAACAAAGTAAGGATAATTCCTAGTTTCGCAATAATCTTACGTATCCACATTGTTTTCTTTGCTGCCTCAGAGGCTACAATATATTATGCTTTCATTGTTGAATCAGTCGTGGATCCCTGTTTGGTGCTCTTCCAACTCACTTGCACCATTGAGGATAAACACATATCTAGATGTATACTTTTTATCATCCGGATTAGACTGAAAGTCTGAATCTATGTATCCCCAAACTTGCAAGTCACTATCTCCATAAATCAGAAACTTATCATTTGTACCATTAAGATATTTAAAGATATGTTTAATTGCCATCCAATGGTTGTCACTTGGATAAGATTGATACCAACTAATAACACTTACAACTATACTGATGTCAGGTCTAGTGCATATCATATCGTACATTAGGCTACCTACAGCTGATGCATATGGTATTTTAAAGATTTTAACTCTTTCATCTTCCATTTGAGGAGACATTCTTCTCAAAAGATAAATGTCATGTCTAAAAGGTATACTGGCTATCTTACAGTTAATAAAATTATACCTTTCTAAGACATTATCGATATACGATGATTAGGAGAGTCTATCAGCTTTTTAACTCTATCTCCATAAAGTTTTATACCCAGTATATAGAAAGCCTCTCTCAAATCCTTCATGAAAAAGTTCTTATTTAGATAACTCTTAACTGATTGTAACATACCTATATCATTCCCAATGATCAGTATTTCATCAACATAGAGAACTAAAAAGACTATCATGCTCTCACTGACCTTCTGTATACACAAGGTTCCTCTTCATTTTTTATGAAACCGGACCCTCTGATTACCTCCTCAAAATGAAGATTCCAACTTTGGGATGCTTGCTAAGTGCATAAATGAACTTCTTCAGTTTGCAAACTAGACCTGTAGTTAGGCCGGATGGAAAACCATCACGCTGTTCCATGAATATCTCTTCCTCAAGATATCCATTCAAAAACGCCATCTTTACATTCATCTGTCATATCTCAAAGTCATAATACGCAACAATTGCCAATAAAATTCATATTAATTTTAACATCGCTACTAGTGTAAAGGTTTTCTCATAGTCAATCCCAGATCATTGAGTATAACCTTTTGCAACCAATCGGACTTTGAATGTCTCTTTTTTTTATCAAGCCTATGTTTTCACTTGTAAAGTCAAAGCCGACGCCCATAATCCACAGACGCTTCACCTAAACCTAAAAAATAGCCTTCAGACCTAGGCAAAAACACTATGACACTAAACCTCAACACCACAGCACTACAAAAAGGGTCAGAAGAAGCCAAAAGTTAGTGTATCAATATTGTGGTGCCTAATTAACAATGTCGCAGTGCTAATTGAAAACCTAGTGGCCTAAAAGTAAGAGCCTCAGTACTATAGTACTCACATACCCATACCGCAACACACATACCTAGAAAACAACCCTTTACAAGTCTAGGCCTTAGCGTTATAACGCTAACTCCTAGCCCTGACACAACGTTAAATTGTTTTCCTTAAAATTCAAAATTTCCACATCCTCGCATTAACAAAACATTCTAAACCTAAAACCCTAAGATCCTAAATCACCAAAATATCCACAACCATTAAATTGAGCATACCAACACCATATTTTACCATCCCTAAACATTAAACATAATCTATTTCACAAATTAAACATCAAAACACTATCACCTAAGAGAATCAAACACGCATTTGGGGGAAAGCCATCCATAAACATCCATGGCATTGTTTTAGGTTAATTCATCAACAAACATTCATCACACCAAAATAAAGTTGTATCTTTAAACAAAAAAAACCATCATATGATGCCTCAAAGTATCTACTATTGCCACCAAGCATTACATAACCTCAGTGGTGAAAAAGATAGCTATTCCAAAGTGTAGATTCCAGTTAGAAAAATGAAAATTTCCAAGCTTTGAGTGAATCATCCACAGTAGACATTGGAAGCAGTTTTGCAATATTTGGAATCGACAGTGCTTCCCATAGTGCAAGAATTCTACGTGAATGCCTCGGAGCACCAAAACTCGATAGTGAAAGTATGCAAAAGATGATCTTGTTTGACAGTAGCACTATTAACCGCTTTTTTGGTATACTTAGTGATTTCAAAAATGATTACCAACAGATGGTGGAAGAGCCTGATTATGACACAATCATCTAGTAGCTCTGCAAACTAAACATAGAATGGAAGATTACCAGAGGACATAGAGTCACATTCCCGACCAACGCCATTAATCGTGATAAGAAGATATAACATTATTTCATCAGATTCAGACTCATATTAGTCACTCACTTTAGTGACGTGACCAATGACAGAGCCATTATTTTATATGTAATCATAATTGAGATGAGCGTAAACATAGGGAAGGTGATCCAACAAAGCATTATACACAGTTTTTAGCAATAGAAGTCAAGCGTGTACTTTCCTTCACCCATCAAAGCTCTATGTGGACAGGCTAAAGTCTATTGGGGGCCCAGAAAGAAGTTACTATAACCATCACACCCACTAAACAATAGCACAATCCTCACCAAGAAGAGTTCTAAGAGTTTCGTAACTATTAGGCCTAATAGATGTAATTATGTACAGCAGCACACTTCAGGAGAGATACCTCCTAGCTTCCAATACCACTTACCCTGGCCCCTCATCTGGACGATGATGCTGATGGAGATAATGATGGGATTGCCCCAGAGGATTCAGAGGACATGCCTTCACGATCACATTAAGAAAGGTTTCAATTTTCTCTTAGTTTTATACTTGCCATGAGGACATGTCATAGTCTGAGTTTGGAGGTAAGAAACACTTCCTTGTACATTGTTATCTAGCTTTCACTTTTAGTTATTTTGTTTTATTCTTTATATTTTCTATTTGCTTTATTTGTATTTTTTTTTAAAAAGTAGTAGTCGTCTAATGAAATACAAGTTTGTGCAAATTCTTTCATGTCTACTATTTTATGTTTAGGTTAGTTAAATGGTCATGAGTCAATGATATGAAATACAAATTTTGACTAGGAAATTTATGTTTACAAGTTCATAAGAAAGCATAAACGCTCTAAATTTTTCATATGTTGTAACTTAGATTGAATTCGACTCTATTTATGAATACATATTAAAACATATATGATCAAGCACTTTAGTTAAATTATTATCTAGAGAATGTTTTGCTTAAGCAAGTACACCTAAGTCTCAAGGTAAATACTCTAGAACTTATTTAAGTTCAAAGCGAAATCCTAGGAAAAAAAATGAATCGAGACGTGATATTAGGCTATCTTTAGACCTTTTGAGCCTTTCAAGCTTACTTGAGTTTAAATTTATTCCTAGTCACTCATTTAGAACCAAAACTACCATTTTCTTTGGTTAAACCAAATTAGAAGCCCAAGACATTGAATTATTTCAATCCTCATACCCATCACACTATAAGCACATGAACCTAGTTAGAAATACTTCATTGAATAACAAACATGTGGATGTGGGAGTTGGATGCAAGAAAATTTGAATCATATAAGAATCAAAGTCTTGGTAGAAAATATCTCACAAGTTAAGGGTATGTATGTTAAAAACAACTTTTATGCCCTAACTTGTACTAAAAAAAACTTGTAGAAGAAGATAAGTTAGTAAAGAAGTTTGGGTAAAACTTAAAGAATGGAGGATAAAATCTTATGAGAAATCTTGAAGGTTTCTAATAGGGTCAAGTATGTTCATAGCAACGCTGGAAGATGACCTAACTTGAGCACAAATCCTACTCTACTTCAAAGATAACCCTATAAATATCATCCTTTTTTGCCATAAAAAAGGGAGAGCCACTTCGAGATTACTTTAAAAGAGAAAGAAAAACATGAGAAATTAAAGATTTCAATAATCTTAAGGCAAATTGTGGATTCAAGACAACTTAAGGAAAAGGATTAAAGATTGAAGCTAAGGCATTATCTTTTAATTCAAGTTCTTCTTTTAAGTTTGTTTTTTAGTCATGCTTATTATTATCAGCCATAGAATTCTAGCGATCATGAACTAATTTTTATTATCTATGATTACAACTTGAACTTGATATGCGATTAGATTCAATTATTCTTTTTATATTATGAACTTACTTTTAAACTATTTCATTTGCACGTACTTATTTCTTTTTTTAAAACTTAGCCAGTAATTAGATTGATTTAGGAACTCATAAATAAACTTGAGAAAAGGAATTTTGTGTTTAGCTTAAACATAAATTGATGTATGATTATAACGTAACAGTTGTGAGTTTTATATAAGATAGGAATATACTTATATAACATGCATGGTTTATAAAACTTGTTTTTTAATAAATTTTATTTCTATTTGATTACTATAAGAATATAGATAATTATTAGAGAAAAATATATCTACTTGACCATAAGAAGAGACTAGTGAAGGTTTTAGTACTTTGACCAATAGTTTAGACTAAAGATTCATTAAATATCAAGGAATAAATTGTAATCCTAGGCTTCTTCAAATTGGTAATTTAGATTTGCAAACATAGATTAATATTCTAATTATTTTAAATTTTTAGTTTAAAGTAGCTTAGTTTCAATTAAATTAAGTTATCTAAATAAAAGTAGGAAGAAATAATCTTAGTACTTTGCAAAAGTAGGTACAAATTTTCTATGGGATCAACATCCTATTCATCATATATTACTACACTTGCCTATAATAGATCCATAACATGTTTTGCTAGGAAAATCTATTGATAGAGCATTCGACTTGTTGGAAGAGATGGCAACAAATAATTATCAGTGACCTTTAAAGAAGGCGAATCCAAAGTCATTGCAGTCTTAATCACTCAAGTCAAACTTGATCCAAAAAGCTCGATTCCTTAAGTGTTCACGCAAAGCATAGCTCATTGCATCTAATGGAAATTACAGTAACAATTACATAAATAACCAATGCCCATGTAATACCAAGTTTGCACAATATGTCGCCAATTTCAATAAGCAACAAAATAACCCTTATTCCAACTTCTATAACCTAGGGTGGAGAAATCATACGAACTTCTCATGGAGCAACGATCAAGGACAATAATTGATGCTTATAAATCCTTTTAGATTTCCATCACAACCCACATTGTAACATGAGAAAAAACCAGTTATATAAGAAATATTTATGCAATACATGAAGCAAATAAATGCTCTTTTATAGAGTCAAGCAACTCTTTTATAAAGCCAAACAACTTGACTACGGACTTTGGAGAGTCAATTAGGTTAGCTGGCCACGTCTATTAACAATCGTCCATATGGATCTCTACCAAGCAATGTGGAAATCAATCCAAATGGGAGGTCAAGAATACTACAAGGCAATTACTTTGAGGAGTGGGAAAGAGTTACAAGATATTGCTGAGAAACCATAGTCAAATGAAATATCTCTTGAAGATAAATTAAAGAATGAAAAGAATGAGCAAATCCAATAAGAGAAAAATGAAGCAATGAAGAAAAATAACTCTAACCCTTACAATCCACCATCTCTATTTCCTCAATATCTTTATAAGCATAAGCTTGACAACTAGGTTTCCAAGTTTTTAAAGGTATTCAAGAAACTGCATATCATCATACATTTTGCTGATGCCTTTGAGTAGATGCCCAATTATGTCAAGTTTATAAAGGATATCTTGTCAAATAAAATAAGACTAAGAGAATTTGAGACAGTAGCCTTAATAAAAGAGTGCAATGATATCTTACAAAAAAATATTGCCTTCAAAGCTCAAGGATCTAAAGAGCTTTACTATTTCATGTACTATTGGAAACAAATTCTTTGAGAAAGATCTATTTGACCTAGGAGAGTATAAATTTGATGTCACTGATGATATACAAAATGTTGGGATTTGAGAAAGTGAAGCCAATAAATGTTACATTGCAACGTGCTGATTGATCACTCAACTACCTAATGATCTTTAGGAGGCCATTCTTGGCTATGGGCAGAGCATTCATAAATGTGCAAAGATGGGAGATTACGATGAGAGTCCAAAACCAAGAGGTAATTTTAAAGGTTTACAAAGCAATAAAATTTCTAAGTGAGAGTAAAGATTGTTTCAACATTAACGTGGCAGATACTGAGGTCAAAGACATTATCATGAAGACTTTCGGTGGAAATTCACTTGAAGACACTATTGACAGTAGGACCAGTAAAGACATGCACGAAGTCAAGGAACGTTTGAACTTATTAAATGCTTCCTCTAAATTTGATAAAGCCAAGAAATAGTTAAATGAGATTAAAAAAGTGACACTTTGATCCAAACCAACAAGGTTTACTCATTCGTTCAAAGTTAAAAAATTTTCTAGTAAGGCTGGAAATAAAATGGATAAGACAACTATTTAGATGTTTATTTATGCTGCTGTGAAAGTCGAAGACATGAATTCAAAGCACTTTCAAGGTCAACGGACATTAATTAAAGCACAATTTTAGAGGAGAGATTGATCAAGCAATGTCCTTAATCACTTTATTCAAACCTTCGTAAAAAAAAAAAAGGAAGACATCAAGTTAATGATGTTAAATCAAGTACTTCTTCGAAGGCAACTCAAGTTAGCATTGCGATGCTAAAATATAAGGCCACAATATCCATAAAGTCAGAGTCTCAGTGCCGGAGCGCTACGAAGCCAGGGCCACAGCACCAAAAGCTGAAAACATTCCTTATATCTAGGTCTTAGCATCGCAACATTGAGTCATAAATAGCATCCTATCCTACACCATAGCCTACAAACAAAGATGACTGTGAGTACAATGATCCCGCTAATATGGCGGACGAGTGAGCACCCATCTATTGTCAGGGAAGTGTTCTTTTTTTTTTTCCTTAACATTAAGAGTAATGTTTATCTTAAATTTAAGAGAAGGAAAAAACTTCTTTGTGTTACTTTAATGCTTTTTGTGTTGCCTAATCATTTTGATTGTTGTTTTTAAATTATTATTTTGCATGTTAATTTTATTTAGTTTCATAGCTAATTATTATTTCTGGGTTGGTACGATGTTTATTATTTAATGATAAGAACTTGATTGTGATTGATATAATTTTTAAGAAATGATGCATGTTGCATTTGTTCTTATATTTAATCCTTGTATCAAGTTTTTGCTTTATTCCTTAAACACATTGAACGCATAGTTATGATTATTTTATTTGTTTGCTACTTAGAGAATGTTTATGCATGATAAGGACACATAAAGTCTCACACATTCTAGAACTTATTTAATCATTACTTGAAGTGAAATCCTAAGTCACAAATAATTAAAGAAATGATTTGAGACTATGTCTGAATCGTTTGAACCTTTCAAGCCTACTTTTATATTTTTTTATCTTTAATTATCCTTTTTGAGCTTAATGACTATTTTTCTTTGTTAACCACAATTATATCTTAGCCTTTAAATAAATTTTTCTTCATAATAATTTTTACACTATAAAGCATAATGGGCTTGTTAGAGAGTTATGATGGGTCTTTTGGTGGGTTATAGTTGTCCTTTTAAGGATTGAGCTTGGGTCAAAATTCAGGTGGAATGGTTATATTATTTTTTAAACTAATTTTTACTAATTTTTTATTTAAAAAATTAAAAAAAAATTATTTGATAATATATTTACAAACCAATTTGAAAAGATATTCTATTCTTCAAGTTTTCTAATAGACCTTTTTTTCTTCTTTAAAAGTGTTGGTCCCATCAAAACAATATGTGGAACTAAACAACATTTTTTCTTTCCTTTTCTAAAAAGATTTTATGATGATAAGAAATCTCATCTACTAAATATGAATATTTAATCTATATTTTTATTCGAATTCAAGAGGTTACATGCACATAGCACATTTACGCATGATCAATTGAACAATGCCTAGAGGGCTATTAAAAGATGAACTATTAAACACTAATCACTAAAACCGCTTAAAAGATTTCATTCTTTAACTTTTTTTTTATGTAAATACCAATCTTTATATTTTTTTTTCTCGAACTTGAATGATTGCAAGCATATAATGCATTCACGACCAATTGAACAATGCTTAAAGGGCTATTAAACACCAATCACTAAAATGGCCTAACAATACTATTCTTTAACTTTTTTATTGATAATTTTTTAAAAAAAATATTGGTATCACCATGACAATATGTCACGCCCCAGACCCAAAAGATCTGACACACGACATCACTTACATTCATTCAATAATACTTAAACATTCATTTTAATTTCTTTCAGAATTATAGTAATTGAATTATGACTGGGACAATTAGTAAACCGGAGATACGCAGAGTTTTCTCAGAGATTAACACTCTACTACGTCACCAGTAGCAACTTTATTACCGGAAGCCCAGAATATATTCATTGCAAATTCTTACTTAAAATCAATCCATTACTACACTTGGTGAAACTTAAACTAAATCCAACCACACACAATATAAATATAATACATAAGTATTTATTCACTAGGGACAAATCAAATATCTTATCCCACGTGTCCCCAAATGAAACACTTAGCAACCTAACAACTTAGGGAACCCAAGGAACAGCAGAAGCCTTGCCAAATCCGCTAAGCACACATGTACCTTATTTACCTGAAATCACCATAAACTATAATGAGTATAAAACTCAGTAAGCATACTAGTTTTTCATATGTCAAATACAAATACATATATGTACACAATGCATATGTATGATATGCTGTGATCAATCAAAATCATAATCTTATCAAATCACATATCATGTAAGCGCTTACACATTCTCTCAAAACACATAATAGGAATACCATCACTCAACTACTACTTAGTAGGACTTACATATCACATATCACATAATGAGCCAAATGTCACTCGTAGGTGACATACCGTATGAGAGGAATAGTACAAGTGAGGTCTTTAAATCACACATATATAACGCTTATGCCCGAAGGTAAAAGCCAAACCCTCACCCTGATCATCGGTGAGTCCTCTCACATGTACCAATACGCCACCACACGAATGTGATGACTCACACTTCCTTTAGGTACCAATAGGATCCTCCTTACATACGGAACACATAACATATACCAATCCCGAAGGAAAGGCCACACATAAAGGCTCCACAAATCACATAAAATGCCTACTAAGTTAACAGTGAGTTCAAGTACCCTCAAATCACAAAATATTTCTCATGGACATATTACACTTCAAAGGCTTTCTTTGTTAAACGCATCTTATTTTGGAAAGCTCACTTTCAAAAACACATGTATGTTCATGCTCAATGTCAATGCTTACATTCATAAACATATATTCACATTTCATATCAAAATATACTTTGACATATCATAAACATATTCTTAACCCCATTTACAAAATCATACAAAACAATTATTATGTTTATTGTGATTCCAGTAGTAAGTCTAGTATACTCACCTCTTAGCACTTACAGCTATAAGGCTTAAATCTCCTTAACTTATCAATGGAGATCAATCCTTTCATAAGCCTCACAATTCACACAAATACTTAAATAGCTTACAAAATTATACACAATGCATTTAACACATCAAATTGGTCTAAATACTTGATTTCTCAAAACTTGTCATTCTGACCACTTACACTTAACAAAATTTTCTAATACATCAAATGATGTCCAATTACTCCAAAATAAGAATATATCATTCTTGACGCATATATACTTCTTATATATGAATATTATATCAACATTCCTACACAAACCATTCCATACACACCATCGAATCCAAACTACAAACCTGACAGGATCAAGATACTTACTGAACAGTATTCAATCTCCCAATTTTATAAAATCATATACTAACTCAAAAATTATAAAACTACCACATAATTACTCTTGACACATATCTAAGTCCATGATAAATATTTGGCTTCCAAATAACTTCCAAAAGTATTTTAAAACTATTTTATTTCATAACTTTAAAAATCTGTTAATCAAATACTACAATGAACTGATACACTTTAGAAATTCATAACACTTCAACCACATTGATCCAAATTCTCAATTCCGAGTATATCATATTAGACATATAAAATTATCATATTCCACAAATTCCTAATTTTTAAAGATCATTCAGTAGGTCAAAAATTATTTTCCACTGTATCATACTGTTTACACAGGAAATTTCCAGAATTCCAGGGTCATTTTGGTAAATTCACTACAAATTCAATTTCCGAGATTTTCAGTCGATTCAAAGTCTCAGATGATCCTAAACATGTCTAATTTCATATACTAAAAATTCAAAACCAGAATCGAATCACAACAATTTATAAAATTCCTAGATCAAGAGGTTATCCAGCAGAAATTCCATAATTCATCATGATTTATCAAACTATCTTATAGATCATCATCAATTCTCATATGATCTTACGAAATACACAACAAATCCTCAATTATACATATTTTCAGAAATCAAAACTTAAAGGAATTAACTTAATTAATACCAATAAATTGAGAAATACGTATGATATACCTCTTGAAATTCAAATTTCCAATTTCTTCTTCTTTTTCTTCTTTTTCTCCTCTTTCTCTCTCCTCTATTTCTCTCTTCTCTCTCTTAAAATGGGTAGCTCGACCTAAAAATAGTAAATTAGGGTTTAAAAGTGTATTTTTATACTAAGAGGCTAATTTTTGATATTTACGAATTTGCCCCCAAAACTTTCAAAGTATAACAATTTGGTCCCTAAAATAAATCTAAAGTCATACAAATAAACCCAATACTAATCGTATATCCTTAACCTATAAAAATATTACTAATAACAATATATAATTCAAGTATCACCAACATACAAATAAAATACGTATATTTATACATATATAAATACTTATTCTTACCAGTCGTGGATACTGGTTACTACACAATATGTAACAAAAATGAGCTATTAAATACAAATCGCTATAAAATAAATTAAAAGATACTACTCTTCAACTTTTTTTATATATAATTTTTGTTTTAAATATTGACACCATTATGATAATATGTGATAATAAAATATGGGCTAATAAATACAAATTGTTAGAGAAGAGATTTTAAAATCTTTTAAAAATCTTTTATAAATTACATAATTTAAATATAGTAATTAGTAATAAATTATCATCATTGCATATAGTTATAATATTTTTAAATTAACCATTAAACTTAAGTTAATTGTGTGAGAGTTACAACATTTATATATTATTATTAATTAAAGAGTTATAAAATTTAATACAAATATTGGAGTTGCAAAATATTTAAAATTGTAATGATACTAAATTATTAATAGTATTGATATCTTAAGCATTACTACTACTATATAAAGGATGCTAACCTTTTCTTATTAGATGTGTGTGAGAGTAAAGAAGAAAAATTAAAAATAAAGAATATTATGTATATACTATTTAAATTATATATTTTTTATATTGTGTTTTTGAGCAACTATGATGATGGAGACTTGTTATTATCTCCTAGTGATCTTATTCATTGAGGAGAGTGGCTGCGAACATAGAGTTGAACCTTGGAGCCTATAGATCCGTCATTATCTGCACGAGAAGAAGACTATTTGACTTTAGGACAGTATTTTCTAGCATGCCTCTACGATGCTCAAGGCCAGTTTTTCTTATTCTCTACTTATATTTTATTTTATATTATACTTGTTAACAATTTTTATCTTACAAATATTTGACAATATATGTTTATATATATGGTTGAATAATTTTTAAAATAAATATATCAAACAATCTAAAGCCATATAGTTTTTAGTGTTTAATGATAGTTATAATCTTTATAGAATAATTTTTGTTACTGTTATTATTTTACATTCAAGTAGATTCTAAATTTGTTATATCAATAGAAACATATAATAGGAAAAATACGTTCATACCATTTGTTTAATATTAATGTGTTCATATTGGTTGATATATGATAAGTACATGGCTCTCTTGTTTTAACTCTATACTGTGTTTATTTTAATATGTTAGATTCTCTTCAAATTATATTAGTTCATCATGTATTTTATAAATATTGTTCGAAGACCTTCTTGAATAAGACTTATGAAATCTTTGTTGATTTGGTTAATCTATTGTAGTCTATACACAATAATAGTTGTTTTTGTTTTATATCCTATTTGAATCATAATAAATCTAGATTACTAATATGTAAGATAAGCAAATGATAAATCTCTCGTTAATATATTATATTTGGATGCATTACAAGTTGTTATTCTTTTCTTATATATATATGCCATAATCTATCCATTGACATGTGATAGTCTTTATAATTGTAGATGGATAGTTTTATTAGTAAATAACTTTTGTCATTGAATAAATTTTTTCTAAAGGATAGGATTAGAGTCATTTATTTTTTTTAAGTTTATTATTTGTTTCTTAAGATATATGAATATATAATATATCTTAAAATTTAATTTATATATTTTTTTTTGTTGTCCTTGATGACTTAAACCTATTATGTAATTGATTCAATTATTATTACTTTTTCTTCTTCTTATAATTACTAATATTGTAATTTTGAAACATATTAAATTACTATAATGGATTTAATATTGAATCATTAAACATTATAATTTTTTTTTAAAAGTTAGAAGTTTCAATAGTGAGTAATAATATTTATTAGAATATTCGTCTATGTAATTTATCATATGTTAATCATACTTTAAGTGAAGGAGAATTATTAAATTTTTTTTCTTTAAGAAAATACTATGTTTAATTCTCTTTATGAACATGAATACTTTTGTTTAATTAAAAGTCACAAGTGTTAAGAAGAAGAAGTCTTAATATTGAGAACTTTAAATTTTTTATTTTGTGATATATATTATATATATTTTATCGTTGATATATACTAACATTTTCTTTGAGAAAGTGAATTTTGTTTGGATTTTAAAAATGTATGAACAAATTCTTTAAAGAATCAAGTCAATTTAAATCCATACATCGGTGAAGAGTTCTTTAGCATGATATATAAAATGAGAATTATATAAAAATTTCATAAATAAAAGATTTTTGAGAAAAATTATAAACATAATACTTTTGAAAAAAGTCATATAAAATTGTCAAAGAAAAATGTGCTTAAACCCATTTTTATATAAAACAGAAACTATTTAAAAATTTCATAAATAAAATATTTTTAAGAAAAAATATAGTTAAAAGACTTTTAAAAAAAGTCTTATTAAATTATCAAAAGAGATGTGCTTAACTCACAAGGGAGTCACTTATAGAAGTAACTCAACCTCTATAATTAGCGATCTTACGAAGGAGGTTCAATGGGTATGAATAATTTATACTGTGTGACTTATTTAGCACTTACATTATAGGTATATCCTAGAGGAGATATGCTTTCGCTTATTCTTATGGTAAAAATGCTAATTTTATATGACTTTAAGAAAGGTATTAACCTTGAATGAGTCCAAAACAATAATAGTCTTGCATGATATGGGTCACATATGTTCTTAAAAGACTTATCCATGTGAGAGTAGTCATAAGGACCAAATATGATAATTGGATTGTTCTCTAGAGCTCTCACTAGAATCAAGATAGAGCGCTAATTCGTAAAATCAAATTTTTGTCACTATTATGTGTGTTGTAGTTAAAGTTTGATCAAAGAAGTCGAGTTTATGACATAGTTCATTCAAATTTCTCAAATGAATTTTATAGTACTAAGTATAGATTCAAGTATAAAAGAATGTTGCTCCTATATATTTTTGTTATTTGATTATATATTATTTACATGTATGTATGTATAAAAAGTTTTCAAATTTTTTGTCGAAGATTGTTGGAGAAAAAAAATTTTAAATTTTTTTTGTAAATTATATCATTTACATATAATAATTATTAATAAATTATTATCATTACATATGGTTATAATATTTTTAAATTAGTCATTAAACTTAAGTTAAATGTCTAAGAATTATAACATTTATATATTATTATTAATTGAGGAGTTAAAAACTTTAATACAAATAATAAAACTCTTGAAATTATAATTTTAAAATTTAAATTCATATTAATAAAAATTTATTCTAAAAATTATAAATTTCAAATATAAATTACATATTAAAATCATATTAACCGTTTTGTCAACATTACATTTTATAAAATGACTGGTATGTCCGATATGAAATAATAGGTTAAGTATTATATTATTTTTGTCTCAGTTAAAAAAAAAAAAGAAAAATATTAATGAACAAAAATCTTAATTTAAAATTTTTTTATTTCACTTAGGCCAAAACTTCTCGGTCTATCAATCATTGATTCAGGACGACTTAGTACTTTTTTTAATTTTTGAATAATGTCTCAATCGTTGACAATCTCGAGTAGTTCCATAACTTTTTGACAGGCACATAAGAAAATTTAATGGGTAATTTAACTTTTATTTGATTTCGAGTCATAGATTTAGAATTTATGGATTCGGTTCACTAAAAGAAGAAAAGAAAATAAACATAGATGGGTAGAATTTATTTGAATGAACTGCCTCCAGCAAAAGTATACAAAATTAACAAAAACCCTTTGACGTGCGGTGAAGATGCGAAAGTAAAACGTGTAGTCTTGTCAAGTCACAATCAACTAAGTTTATACGTAAGTAAAATACACAAACAAAGTTTTTATTCTCTCGAATTTTCTTTTCTCTCTCTCTCTTCGAGCCCATCTGCCAGCTTCTCCTCCTCTGTTCTCTTTTCGTAGGCTTAGATTTTATGTTTAATTAGTCTGGTCTTCCGGTTTTTGTGTGTTGTCCTGGGCTCGGTGCATCTTTTCGATTTTTTTCTGGTCGGCAATCCGTTGGGGTCTTGAGAGCAACTGCGATCTCTCTTTGGGCCAAGCCAGTTTCAACTATGCAGATTCTCTCAGCACCATCGCCTTTTTCCTCTCCAACGAGTCTTGTTTTTGCTTTTGTCTAGCCCTTTCTCTGTTGGTGAGCATTTTTGACGAGACTCACCGGCCATGCTTTGCAATGCCGTTCTCTCTAAATTTGGCCGACAGCAGCGCGCTCATTGAGATTGATCGACAGTTATTGAAGTTTTGCAGGAGGCGTACGTTCACTAGTCCTTGCTGGAGCCACGCTAGAGTGACGCAACCTATGATTCACAATTGACAAGTTCCTTGACCCAATCTTGTCTTTCTCTACCGTTGGGTTAGCAGTCACTTATCTTTTTTTGCAATACGAGATATTTTTAGTGACACCAAATCCTAATTGTTCATCTTTGCAATTCAAGATTTATATGATGCTTGGTTTATTTAGCACTTGTTGACTATTTTTTTATATTTGTTGCGTATATTATTTTAATAGTTTGTAAATCAGTATGTGCTTCTCTGTGAGAATTATTTTTTTTATCCTTAAATTATTCAAGTTGTATTTTTTTTTTTGGAATGGATTTTCTAATTTAAGATATTATTATTATTTTTGATAATAAAGAATTAGGGTCGAACACTCGTTAATATACAAGTATATTTTAAAGTCCTATTAATTTTTCTGATAACTTTATCAAAAACCTTTAATACTATATCTTTTCAGGGTTCTTAATGAAATTTTGTTTATTTTAAAAAAAATCATAAATTATAATTCACTATTTGTTTATTTATTTATTTTGTTGGGTCCTACTAGTTATTAAAAGAAAAATGATATTTAAATTTATAAAATTAAAAAAATACAATCTTCATTTTTAAAAAAGATTATATTATATTACAATGTTATACTATATCATATTATAATACTGATATTGTAGTTAAATTATATTATTAAGTTACAATTAGACTATACTATTAAAAACTTTTGAGAGCAACACATATAACTTTGATGACTACACTAGTGATATTACAATTAAATTTACCGAGTTACAATCAAACTATACTATCGAGATATTTTAAGAGCAACACATACAGTTTTAAGGCACATTCCACCCGAACTGCATTACTAAGATTATTGGGAGCAATATGTATAATTTTGAGCACATCCCACACGGACTAAAAAGTTTCGATAAAAAAATAAATTAATTAACTGCCTTAACATCTGCGGTAACTCAAACCCCTACCAAGTCAAAAAGATGCGCTTCATAGAAGGATGCTTCCAATAAACTAAACACCCATAAACAAACAATCTCAAATATTTTTAAAATTTTTATTTACACTCCTTTAAATAATAATTTTTATTAATCTGAACTTAAAGTTTAAAATTTAATAAACATAATAGTCATGACACTTTTGATATCTTTTGTTCCCTCAGAAAATCACCACAAGTCCTAATCCTTACATGCCCAAGAAGCTTAGTTCTTCAACGAAGCTTTTTGTAGGCCAACCTTAAGGGCCTAAGTCCAAGACACCAAGGGCCACTAGGAAGATGTCACAACCAGGCCTAAGGATAGACGGCCAATGAGGAACCTGCTCGGTCGCTTGAACCAGGTTCAGTTAGAGACGTATGCATATCTCCCCTACATACCCCATACTGACCCGACCAAGATCAGAAACTCCCACGCGACTAAAAGAGATAGGACAAGGAAACCAACTAGGTATAAATTTCAGGTCAACCATATACTGAACAACTTATAAATTTTGACCAAGTACTACTACGAGAACAGAAATAAGACTTAGACTGGCAAAGATGAAGTATGATATAAGGAGACCAGCTTGGTAGGAGATGTCGAATCGCTATGACAGTAGAAGTATAGCTAGACCACTACCGAGTTGGACAGAGAGTTGTTAGGCTTATTACAAAAACAAGTTTAAAGAGAAAACCAGTGTTATAAAGGAAATAGAGTTATAGAAAGAGATAAACTATAATGTCTTTAGGAAAGATCCTCTCAAATCATGCCAAGAGATCAGGATAACCCAAAATTAGTAAAACTTACCTAACTCAACTACAACACCAGCGAAGATAAGCACGTGGAATATTATCTGAGGACCGATGCTATAAATAGGTGAGAAAATTATAATAGAAGGGACTTTAGAAGCTTCTTCTGGTACTAAATTCTTTATTCTGGCTTCAACGCTTTTCTGCATTGGGTGACCTTCTTCTTATTACTCTCTCAAACATGACCAAAATAGCCTTTTTCTAACTTAAGTATCGAAGAATATTCGTCGAAACCTACCCCGATGAGGCATTAACAATAGTTTCAAGTGTTTTGCAGGTGTTTAATTGTTAATGGAGGAAGAAAGATCCAAATTTTAACCTGCGAGCCCAATAAGATGAAGTTTAACATGCTAATTCTTGCAATAATAAAAATTCAAAGCTCGTAGGCCCAAAAAATCATTTTTTTCGGTCAATAGTTTTTGGTGCCGTCTGTGGGAATTAGGACTAATAGGCGCTTCATCATCCAATCATAATCAAGATGGTAGAACAATCATCCGCCAGCCAAAATCTGATTACAGGAGAACGAGCTTTAAACTTGGATAAGAATGAAGGCCATGAAAATTGGTACACACATCAATTAGAGAGCTCACTACTGGCAAAAATTCAACAAGAATTAAGAATGCTGAGGAAATAGAGAGTAGAATTAAGATAGCTAATGGTTGAATTGATCAGAAACAGAGGAAGAAGAGGAGAAGAAGCAAGGAACGATAGTAGAAGAGAATCTCAAGCTGTGGAGGTCCAAATTCATGAATGGCTAAAGCGAAGGGACATATCAGAAACCTCGCGCGATCTAGTCGGGGTGCCCAAACAGATTACGCACCTCTCGAAAGAGAGGCATCATAGATTGGAGAGTTTGATCAGATAATGAGAAATAAGCCACCAACCGATCAGCACAATAATACAGAACCTCCTCTAGAAGATGAGGTTTGTGATCTGGAAGAAAAGCTAAAAGGATTTTTAGAAGTGAGAGAATAAAGAACAACATCTTCTAAAAAAGACAGAAAGAAAAAGGAGATCTCCATTGACAGACGAGCTAAGGGACATAAAGTTCTAGAACGGGTTTTAACTTTTGAGCCTCTCAATTTATCAGAGAGTAACCAACCCTAATCATCATGTAGACCAGGTTACCGATCTGCTATCAATTGCAGGATTGAAGTAAGATCAGATGTGCAGGCTCTTTCACATGAATCTGAATGGACCAGCTCTCCTTTGGTATAGGAGTTTGAAGCAACACACATCTCATCTTACCACGGGCTGACCAAAAAGTTCTCACAACATTTTCAGGGTTCTTGTGAGGTGGCTAAGGACCCGAAATGAAGCAAGTTCAATAGGGTCAGAATGAGAGCCTTAAGGATTTTATCCAGAGGTTTCACAAGGAGGTGATATCACTAAGCGCTTTTGACCAACCCATTGCCCTCGAAGCTCTCAAATCAAGACTAAAGCTAAACAGGTTATGGTATTACCTGCCCGAGACCAACATTCAAAACAATGCGATAGCGTACAATAAGGCGTCAAAGTATATTGCCATAGAAGAAAAAGGGGAAGCAAAGAGATCCCTTACTGATCCCCCTAGAGGATAAGTCAAATCAAGGGAAAATGAAAGATACAGAAGAAAAGAGAGACATTCATCCTCCCCTCCCATCCTCAAAAATTCCAAAGGGCGAATATTAAATTCCTACCCTAACAAAAAGGAAACTTCTCAAATCGGTGCAATGTGCCCAACAATTAGGGAAACAATGGGTTGAACATATCTCTCATATACAATTACCCTATGCGGCCCAAAAGCCTCAGAAATCCCAGAGAATACCCTACTAAAGAAAGAATAGTGGCTCGGGTGAAAAATTCCTCTTTTTGGTAGTACTGCTAGAAGATGTTTATGAAGTCATTAAAAATAGGGGCTTGCTCAATAGAAATTTCAAGGGAAAAGAGGTAGAACAACGAATGGATCCAAAAGGCTGGTGTGATCTACACAGAAATACAGGGCATGTCACAGGAGAGTGTTTGGAGCTAAAAAAGCATGTGGATGCTTTGATGAGGAACGATTATCTGGGAGAATTCTAGGTCGAGAGGCAGCATAATCGGCTTGCTATTCGGACCAATGGGTCAAATTATATTTCCACCACGATCATATTTGGTAGACCCATACTAACAAGAGATTCCAACTAGGGGTGGACAAATCTGGTTCGAGTTTTAAAAAATAAAATCGAAAACCGAACTGGTTTAGTTCGATTCGGTTTATAAGTTCGGTTTGATTTTTGGTTTTTTGGTTTGGCTCAAATAGATTTAATTTAGGCTTATTTTTGGTTCGGTTCGATTCGGTTCAGTTTGATTTTTTAATTTTTAAAATTATTTTTGGTTTTTTATTATATTTTCTTAAAGTTTGATTTTTCGGTTTGGTTTTTTATTATATTATTTTAAAGTTTAATTTTTCAGTTCGGTTCTTGATTCGACCTTTCGATCCAAGAATCGAACCAAAATTTTAATTTTTTGAATTAAAAAACTGAGAACTGAACTAACCACAGAAAAACTCGAATCGAACTGAATCGATCGGTTCAGTTTGCTAATTTTTTGCCCACCCTTAATTCCGGTAGGCAGAGGAAGAACTATTCTAAGTACTTGATGGTAGTGCATCGGGTTATATGCGCCATTCCTCTAGCTAAGAAACCAAGATTGTAGCAGGAAGTGTCGATAATATTTATCAAGGAAGATGCACAAGGAGTCGGTTATCCCTATGATGATGCATTTATGATAGAAGTATGGGTAGCTAGCGAGAGAATAAATTGAGTTTTCGTTAACCTGGGTAGCTCGGTCGACATTATTTTCAAAGAGACTCTAGATAAGCTGAAAATTAAGAACCTGCATATAAAAAAGACTCAGACACCACTACAGGGGTTCAGAGAAAGCTGTGTGGTGCCAATTGGGGTAATGGCCCTTCCACTGACCATTAGGAAGAAACCATATGAAAAAATGATGATGAGTAAGTTTGTAGTGGTCGACTAGCCATTCTCATAAAAAGTCCTACTCGGATGACCCTTTATGGGAAATACGAACGTGGCTCTGTTCATCCATTATTCAAAACTCAAGTTCTCAATTGGAAAAAATATAAGGGTATTGTTGGGAGATCAAAAGATGGCTTGAAACTGTTATGTAGTGTCTGTAAAAAAGGCTTTTTGTATCTCCACTGTTGACATAAGGGAAGAAGAAATCAAATCGCTAGAACGAGTAGAAGAATTGCAGACAATACATATTTAAACTGGAGAATTAGAGAAGATGGTTAAAATTGGGTCCCAGTTAGAACAAGGGGTTAAAGAGGGGTTGATCAAACTGGTTCAGATGTTTTCGGACATCTTTGCCCGATCTCATAAAGATATGCCCTGAATAGATCCCATCCTTGCCTCTCATAAGCTACTATAAACCCCGCGTTCCCGGTCGATTAAATAAAAAAAAAGAATATTCAACCAAGAGCAGAACGAGGCTGTAGAACAAGAGGCAAAGAAACTGTTGATAGTAAATTTTATTAGAGAAGTCTACTATCTTAACTGGCTAACGAATATAGTGATTGTAAAGAAGGCCAATGGGAAGTGGATGTGGGGATTTCATTAACCTAAATAAATTATGCCTAAAGAATAGCTTATTCTTCCAAAGTTTGACCAGCTCGTGGATGCTACAGTCAGGCATAAGCTACTCAGCTTCATGGACGCTTTCTCTGATTATAACCAGATCTCGATGTTTTCTTCAAACCGAGAGAAAATATCTTTCATCACCCACTAAGGGACGTACTATTATAACTAGAGAAAGCATTCATGTAGTGGCTACTTATCAGAGGTTGGTAAACAAACTCTTCAAGGACTTGATCGGCAGAAATATAGAGGTGTATATTGATGACATGATAGCCAAGTCATAAAAGCTGAAAACCACGGGCAAGACTTAAGATAAGTCTTTGAAATATTAAAGAACATAATGAAGCTGAACCCAGAAAAATGTGCCTTCAGGGTAAAATCACGAAAATGTTTGGATTTTATGGTTAGCAAGAGAAGGATAGAGGCCAATCTAAATAAAGTCCGAGCCATTCTAGACATGAAGTCCCCGAGCACGATTAAAGAAATTAAGCTACTTATAGGGAGAGTTGCGGCTCTGAATAGATTCTTCTCTCGAGCCACAGATAAATACTTCGGGTTCTTCCAAGCAATAAAAAAGAATGATAAGAACAGGTAGACTGCAGAGTGTGAATGACAGGACCCACCCCAAGACCCTCTACTATAGATCCGAGCGGCCCTATCGGGTATCCCATTAAAAATTTCTCAGAATTTAACTATTTAAGTTGAGAAATTTTCGCGAAACGAACCTCTTTTTAATTCTTACTATTACTGAAAAAATCTTGAAGTGCACGTGAAAATAACTTATTAAATTTATTTTTAAAAAAAGGACAGAGTTTCCCTTATTTTTTTAAAAATCCAACACATAGCCTGTAAAGAAAATCACACTTCTATCTCAAACAGCTTCTCAACTTTCAAATAGGATCTTCGATCCTTTTCAAAACCAAATCCAAATTCAAATCCAAACTCAACTCAACAATTTCATTTAAATCACCAAAATTAACATACTAATAAAAAGTGAAACTATCACATAATATCGAAACCTCTTATTGTTTCTTCAAACATATTTGCGAAATACACAAGTCTATAATTACTATGCAAAAAGTCAAAATGTACTACTTAACACATTTACATTTATAAAATGATCGTCACACTAAACCTACTAATTAATTATAGGATAATCATCAACTTATGCATCGAGGCCTGCATCTGAAAAGGGTTTAGAAAACATAAAACACAAAATGGATGAGCTAAAAGAGCTCAGTGGGTGTATTTAAGATTTCTAGTGAAAAATAAAATAAAATATTGCATAAATAACAAATTCTAAAAAATGCATAAAATATGTTTTTAAAACTATTATAAAACTGTAAAACATAATAACTATCATGTACACATATAAATACTTAATGTGCGTTTAGTAGCTCAAAAACTATTAAAGCCTTCACTCGGCCTTTTTCTTTCTAAACTATACCAATGGTAACCCTAAAGTTCTATACTCACGCAGCGACTAAACTAGCACCGCACAATGTAAGTAGGTCACAGGGCGTCTAAACTAGTAACACCCATTGTGACAACTGGCTATGCAGTGAAATTCTACATCGCTAATATATAGCGAGACAATGCCCCGTACACATAGAGTGACTTACATGACTCGATAACCCGACTTCTCAGAGTTAGTGATTCACCCCCTCCCAATACTTGCCCATGTGTACAGGATGTACCGGTCAGGTCTTAAACCATCACCACACTGAAATCTGAGGTTACTAATGGCTTTTGAAACTAATTTAGTAATTTTAAAATTGTTTTATAAACCGAACATATAAATGCATATTTATAACTATATACCAAAAACGTAAATCATGTTTATACATTAAAAACACATAAAACATACAATTTCAATATGCATAAACATATTAAACGAAAGATAAATCATGACAGATTTTCACTCACCAACTGCTCCAAACTCAATTATTCTCTTGAACGCTTACTTTCTTTATCGCTCTCGATTTTCTTCACCTACACGCCATAAATGACATTTAAAACCTTTATAAATGCTCAAAATTACACTTAAACTAGTAAGCGCCTTAATCGGCCTACAAAGCCCGGATGGGTTTCACTTTTCGATTTTCATTTGCAAAGTCATTTAATCTTGTTAAATACATCATCCGACACCATAAAAATTTCTTAACACCCTATAAATTTGGTTGGACATAATTGCCCTTCACCTTACCAAGATGGACAATTATGTCCAATTTTCTTCATTTTTGATTTTGCATCAACCATATACATCCAATTGATACAAGAAATTATTTATACACAACAATTTACTCAAATTACAACTCAAACCCTAAAATTCCCTAAGTGGCCGAATGCACCATTCTCTACTCAACACATTTCTTTTCTCAATTTCTTGTTCCAAATGCATCCAAAGCATGCCAATTTAATTCTAATACCTTAATAACATTCAATTGAAGTTTTTATATCAAAATCACATCCAAACTCTAATTCTACACATTCACACACATACATACTTACTTATACCATATCCATTTATACAACATAAGTAAATTCATATACATATATTGATATATATACACATATATACATACAACCATACTTACATGTTTACATAAATTTATACACACATTCACACACACACACACACACACATATATATATATATATACATATATACATGCATAAATACATACAAACATACATATGTATTTCTATTCATTAATACATATATATGCATATCTACTCATATACATACAAAAATACATGTATATACACATAAAGATGCATATGAATACATATCTATATACCTATATATACGTCCAAATACATTAAAAAAAATACCAAAATAATAATTTCTTCTTACTTCTTCCTTTTTCTCCTTTCTTTCTTTCTTCTTTCTTTTCTTTTCTTTCTTTCTTCCTTTTTCTTTCTTTATTTTCTTGCTTTCGACCACTTCTCTTCCTCTCTCTTTTTCTCTTCTCTTTTCTCCCTTCTTTGCTAACACTTCTCACCATCTCCTATTTCTCACGTGTACCTCTTCCTTTATTCTAAACATTTCTCTCTCTCTCTTTTTTTTAACCAATCAAAATACTACAATTGCCCCATTTTTACTTTTCCATAACCAATCACAATGACCCATCTATATTAACTTTAAATAACACCTATCCCATTTAAAATGATATAATAATAATAATATAAAATATTCATAATATCTTTATTATTATATTATTAAATTTGGATAAATGTTAATTAATTTATATTAACTATAGTTAACTTTTAACTCAACCTTAGTTAACTCCTAACCATGGTTAGATTAATAAATTAATAAATTAATAAATGCGTGATTTTACCCTATTGCCATTTAACTTGTTCTACCGGTCACCCATGCGAGTCCTATATTACTACACTAATGGGTTAACATAACCACGTTGAAATATTATTCACGCGTGTCACACACAAAAATATTTGTAATAGGGTTAAAATCAATTATTCCTACAATTTCTTTATTGAGATGCTTCAAAATTTAGGTATCTACAATATTCATAAGAATTGGGTCTCACAGTGAATAGGCCTTCCAGCGGCTGAAGGCTTACCTTTCTGAACTGATTCACCTCGCTATCCTAGTCCAGAGTGATGAGCTGATGCATTACTTAAGAGTTTCGGATTGGGCAGTAAGCTTAGTACTGGTGAAAGAAGAGAAAGGGGTTCAATAACTAGTATACTACATCAGTAAAGCTTTCACCGATTCAGAAAGTTGGTATTCACCCTAAAAAAAAATTGGCTCTGGCCTTAATTGTATCAGGAAGAAAGCTACAACCTTACTTGTAAGCCTTACTTGCAAGCCCACACAATAATCGTTCTAACCAACCATCCATTAAGGCAAATTTTACACAAATCAAATTTATCTGGTCGATTAGGCAAGTAGGCCATGGAAGTGAGCGAGTTTGATGTGCAGTATAAGCCCCAAACTGCCATTAAGGGGTAGGCCTTAGCTGATTTCATTGCTAAATGTACCTATGGTTCTATAGAAGTTGAAGAACCAGATCCATAAGCTCCAGGCTAGCAAACTCTTGACAAAGGTGTATCATGGTTGCTCTATATAGATGGGGCATCCAATCTTCAAAAAAGTAGAGTAGGGATTGTTCTTATTAGTTCGGAAGGAGATGAAGTCAATTATGTTATTTACTTTGGATTTAAACCTTCCAACAATGGAGCAAAATATGAAGCTCTGCTGGCTAGATTGAGAGTGGCTCGGGCACTAGCAGCAAAAGAAATACTAGTAATAGCGACTTACAGTTGATAGTAAACCAAGTGAACGACAGTTTTGAAGTGAGAGAAGAAAAAATGATCCCTTACTTAGCTAAAGTAAGAAACTAGATTGACCAATTTAATAAAGTAAAACTAGAGCTAATCTTGAGAAATGAGAACTACCGAGCAAATGTCATAGCATGAATAGCTTCAAATAAAGAGGCACGGTTGCCTTGAACAGTCTTTGTTGAATTTATTACTGAACCTAACATACAAGAAAATTATCAAGTTATGCAAATTGAATCGAGTCCTAGCTGGATGGATTCGATCAGAGATTATATTCAGAACGGGATAGTCCCTATTGATAAAAAAAAAAAGCTCATAGGATTAAATATTGAGCAACCAGATACTCAGTGATAGAAGGAGTATTATACAAGTAAGGCTTCTTTTAACTTTACATGAGATACTTGGGACTATAAGAGGCAAATCAAGTTCTTGGAGAAATTCATAGAGGGATTTATAGCAACCACTCAGGGATAGAAGCTCTGGCTTGCAAGGTGTTTAGAACCGACTACTATTGGCCAACTGCTCTTCAAGATGCTAAAAACCTAGTTAGACACTGCGATGCTTGTCAAAGATTTGCTGACAAGATTTAAACACCTACCGAGGAGCTAACTACAATGAGTGAACCCTGATTATTCGCTCAATGGAGCCTTGATTTAACAAGGGTCCTACCCCGAGGAAAGGGATCTTATAAGTATGTAGTCGTAATGATGGACTCTTTCACTAAATGGATCGAGGTTGATTCACTATCACTAAATGTACAACTTTGAAGACATTGAAAACACACGCCATAGAAGGCGGCATTCATGAGATTACCCACAAACCACCGGACCGAGTAAGGCATAGTGTGGAGTAACTTATAGACGTGCAATGTATAATTTGTAGGGGGCGGCACTTATGAGATTACCCACAGACCACCGGACAGGTAAGGCTCTATGAAGTGTATCTTATGAATATATAGTTCTAAAGACCTTGAAGACTTACACGCCATAGGGGGCTAGTACTCATGAGATTACCCACAGGCCACTGAACTAGGTAAGACTCAGTGAGGTGTATCCTATGAACGTACAGTGTATAGTTCGTAAGGGGCGGCACTCATAAGATTACTCGTGGACTACCGGACAGGGTAAGGCTCTATGAGGTGTGCCCTACAAATATACAACTTTAAAGACCTTGAAAACTTAAATGTTATAAGGAGTGATATTTACGAGATTACCCACAGACCACTGGACCAGGTAAGGCTCAGTGAGGTATACCCTATAGACATGCAACGTATAGTTCATAGGGGGGCATTACTCATGAGATTACTCACAAACCACCGAATAGGATAGGGCTCTATAAAGTGTACCATGCGAATATACAGCTTTGAATACCTTAAAGATTTACATGACATAGGGGGTGGTACTCACGAGATTACCCACAGACCACCAAATCGGGTAAGGCTTAGTGAGATGTACTCTATGGACGTATAGTACCCAAAAAAGGACTGATCATAAAAAAAATGACCACATACCTATAACGATCTAAAACAATAACCAAGTGGTGAAAAAATGTATCTGCTAGTCAACTCAATGATAATTTCATCAGTACAGTTTCATGTTAATGCTTGTTAAAGTTCATTAACTCTATTTCCCTTCATGATTCATGAATCACCCTGCTCTGCTCGAATTTGATAAATTAGCTTGGCATAAAGAGATTATTATTTGATCTTGACTAACACAATTTTCTCTTAAGTATTGAAAGTTATTACAGGTTGCTCGCTTATATTACATTCTTATGCTGAATGAGATATTACTTTATGTTATGGATTATTATGGAATAGCAAGTCTACGTCAATATTCACTAAGATAAATATAAAAAAGCAGGCTTGCAAAAACATTTCAACACAAATTATGAAGAAAAAACTGCTTATATTCATTGATAAAAGAAAATTACAAAAGTTTAGAAGAAAAAGAAAAAGTTACAAGAACAGAATAATAATAAACAAAAGAGACACTGACTCATGCTACTGGAGCCGTGTCAGTTGCCTCTAAATCTACTACAATAGCCGCCCTAAGATTGACATTGATCGGGGCAAAAGGATCGGCTAGGGCAGTATTAGTAGGTTCCATGAATTGAGCAGCAACAGCAGGGCAGCATCAGCTCCAACAACAAGGGCAGTGTCAGCCCTAGCAGCAGTAGCAGAGTCAGTATTAGCAGCAGCAACAGCAGTAGGGGCAGCATCAGCCCTGGCAGTAACAGTAGCAGCAGATGTAGCATCAGCCTTGGCGGCAGAAGCGGTATTGATTAACACTTGAAATTAAATATTTAATAAGAGTTTTACATTATTATTTTGTGCTACTAGTATCATTATCCTCCCTAACTTAAGCATGCCTACAATATTGTACCTAATTATCTTTTAATTATTTTGTGGTAAGTTTGGTAAAATAGGCATAACTTTTTACTTAGGAATTCAATTAGAGTAATTCTTGATCCTATGAAGAGTTTGTTGGAGCTGGTGCTCACGTGCCATTCCAATATTGTATGAATATTAATTGTTAATATTTATACAATAAACATTTCGAATGAAGATTGTTAATATCATATTAATATGGTAAAATGCTTGTAACATTACAGACATTGTTTGATCTGAAATAGTTCAGATCTGGTTTAAAGGAGTTTAGACCAGAACTAATAGTTATCAAAGCTGAGAGTTATAAATGCTAATAGTTAGCACTGTTAATAGTTATCAGTTTATAAGAGTCAGCGAGGTCTAAAGAGTTAGAACTTTGTCTATAATGGGACAAAGACCTGAGAGTATACTTATAATGATATAGTTGCAAAGAGTTGCAATAGGTGCTAAGAAATATCATTATGTAAGTATGTCTCAAATATAATGTTCCTGATCTATGATCATCAATGCGGGTCTATCTGTGAATTCACAATATATAGATTAGTGTATGTCTATATCTGACTAGTTCAGATGGTTGTTCTTAGCTGACCATGAGCTTAGAGCTTGTATAGACATGCGGGTATCCAGTCAGGACTGGATACTGAACAGACTTATGAGGACCCCAATAGATATCCTATGAAACCGTCAAAGGAAGGTCCTCTCGAGTTGAGTAGTAATCGTGGTCCTTTGACCTGAGCGCCACGGTGGTCTTGTGAGTGATCCATCATGCTTTGGTTCCACATATGTCAGAGACCTTTCATAGTCTGACCGCTATGTGTCGCTGGGTATGGTCCGATGCTCATGGAGTCCGGTGTGCGTAGATACGGGATCTATCAGCTTACGTAGGTAAGTTGTATATCCGATGCTCCGAGATTGTATTTCATAAAGTCTTGTGGCCACAAGCATAAACCCGGGAAAAGAGTTTCCCACAGGGTTAAACAATATAGCAAAAATGTTTGCATATATTGTTTATCGAGATACGAATCTGGAGATAAGATTATTGGATGAGCAAATGGGGATTTGATGGTGCTGATCTATATCCCCGCACATCCAGGGTATAAATGATGGAAGGATTATACGAATACATTATGACCTCAACTTGTATGGTCTGACACGCTGATTTGTAATATTCGTAACGTGTGCGTGGGGCATCGATTACGGATTAATGGAATAGTTCCATTTGACAAATCGGGTGTAGACCTAGAGAGTCCCAATATGAAATGTACTCTTTGAGCACTTAGGCAGTGTACCGTATTGAATTGTTCAATACAGTATAATTCAGCAATTACTAAGGTTACGTTAACTAAAGTATGTGGTTAAATGGTGGGACCCACTTTAGGTTAACTTGGTAACCGAGTAAGGATATAATAGTAATTTCACTTTATGATTATTTAATTGTTAAATAATTAAAATAAATATTTATTTGTTTAATTGTTAAATAAATGATTTAACTTAACTAAGGTTAAAAGTTAACCATAAGGTTAAGTTAGTTAACTTTACTTAATGGTTAAGTAAAGGTTAACCTAACCATGGTTAAGTTAGTTAACTATGGTTAAATTAATTAAATATTTATTAACTTAAAGGTTAAGTTAAAGTAATCTAACTATGGTTAAATGTTAACTAAGGTTAGGTTAAGCCAAATGAAATGCAAATGAAATTCAAATTAGTTTGGAATTTATGCATTAGTATATAAAGTGAAATGAAATTGAAAGAAAAAGATTTTTGAAATTGGTTTTAGATTTTAGGTTTTGCATTTTGGGAGCCAATTCAATTTGAGAAATTGAAATTGTTTGTTTTGTGTTTTAAGTGTTAGAACAACAAAACAAACTAGATAAATGGTTACTAAATGTAATAACTAAAAACAAGATTTGTTTTATTTATTCAAGAGTTGAATAAAGGGAAAAATAAATTTGATTAAGTTAAATTGTTTAACTTTGAAAATGTTTAAGAGTTAAACATATATGTTGGATTAAGATGCTGCCATTCTAGACAATCAAACCCACCCTTGTTGATTGCTAAAATTGATCAAAGATTCATTTCATGGTGGACTTCAAAGAAAATTAATCCAAAGGCTTCATTGGTGATATTTCTCAATTTCGAATTTCAGTTTAATCAAATGTTATTTTTTTGTGTTCATTATATTTAATCTTCCGTTGTGCATATGTATGTATGAGATATGTATATTGTTTGTATGATGAACACAACCCACATGCAAGCACCACAAGTTTTATTTATTGTACCCTACACCACATAATCCAACAATTGGTATCAAAGCAATTTTGTGTTGTTATGGGTGGTTTTTTAGTGTTAGCTAAGTGTTGGCTAAGTTGTATGACAAGTTCCGGAGCTGTTGGGATGCATTTTAAGTGTTAAAAATGCAAACCAGTGAAAAACAGCACCTGGAACGCTGCAGCGCTAAGGTCCAGCGCGGCAGCGTTCATATGAACGCTGGAGCGCTGGGTGTATGACGCCCCAGCGCTGAATAAGCGCAGGGGCGCTGGGTGTCTGGCGCCCTAGCGCGGGAAGCACTGCTTCTAGCGCCCCAGCGCTGGTAAGACAGCGCCGCAGCGCTGAGGCTTGTGAAGCCCTAGCGCGGCAGCGCTATAAGACCAGCGCCGCAGCGTTCTTACACTAAAAAAAAAAAGAGTAAAATCTTTTTATTTTACGCATGTGGGGGTTTATGAGATGTAATAATAATGGTTATTAGTTTACATGATAAACCAAGAAAATAATATTTTTTTTAAATTTATTTTTGTAATCACAATGGGGGCCCCACTGGTGGGGGTTAGTTGTGCTTGTACAGAAATGAATAATTGATTGAGAATAACCTCTCATGTGATGAGAGCATATAATATAAAAGCCTGTTATTAAAATCTCTCTTAATTAGATTGAAATTTATTATATTATTTGATAATATTTTAAATGGTCCGTCTTGTCAATACGGTGTGAGATGGGTCACTATGGTCTTTCCCAATATTGCTTTAGCGTGAGGGATTTGGTCGGTGTGACTTGGTCTAATGCCGGTAAAACATGAGATGAATCAAATATATGCGAACATATTATCCAATAATGCTTTAGCGTAAGGATATTGTCAGTAACATATATTTGAGCATTGACGAGTTAATCTGAAATACAGTTACCCAATATTGCTTTAGCGTGAGGGTAATGTGTATTTAGGATCAGTTGTAAGAGTTGTATGAGATACAATTGACAAGAGTTGTCTACCTGTTGGATTTATAAAGGCCAATATTGCTTTAGCGTGAGGCTGGAGTAAAATCCCAATGGGGTCCACTTCCCACTGTATAGTTTAAAATATTATACTATCTTATCCCGTTTGAGAGATTAAAGGGATTAAGTAAAGCAGTGGGAGGGCGTTTTTAGATTAAAATATATATAACAGTTATACCCATGATCTAAAGCGTAATTTATTAACAATAAGAAATGTTCTGCTACACATCTCCTAATTTGTCTTATAGAGATAAAATGTTTATCTTATAGAGATAAGATACTTGTCTTATAGAGATAAGATGAGTACGAGCAATCCGTTACTAATCTTGAAAAAATACCAATAACTATAGGGTACTGAATAATATATTTAAGACTTGCTTAAAGATCTAAGAATAGTTCTAGATTCAGTAATATTTGTTATTACTAAACCACAGATAGAGAAAAGTCATAATGGAAAGTGTTTCCGCCGTTATAAGGTTTAAAATAGTAAATGTTACTATTTATCGCACCTTGACTTAAGAAAGATTGACTCATCAGATATCTGTTTCACCAAACATTAACATTTCATTAGCATTTGATGTTAACTTAGCAAAGGTATGAGATACCGCTTGTTATTCTCATATCTGTAAGATGTTACATAATTTGAGAAATGCTTGATTGCTAAGAAATGAGAAGTTCAGCTTCACGTAGGTAATAGAGATTTCCTGAACGTGGTAGCCGTTAAGACTTCACAGTTACTTCTTATTTCTAGTAACAGCATTAATGTTGTATAATTGCTATTTTGAGCCAAACATTATTAGGTAAATCATATCACTCCCTGTAGCTGACAGAGAGGGTTATCATAAAATAAGGAAATAGTTCCTTGTGATAATGATACTGATTTATTAATTGAATGTCAGTTAATGAATGGCCGTTATATCTTATATACAACAGAAAATGTTATAAGTGTAGAGGTGAACAGAATATATAGTATTTCAGCAACTTAAATGATAATGAATAGTGGTATGTATAAGATTAGGTCATGTAGTCGTGAGACGACTATCCTAGCTGGTTAAGGATGGTCAGATATTTGATCTGACTATAGTAAATTGACTAGTTTATGAATTATGAATTCAAGAGAATATGGCCGAATCTTTATGTAGGTGTAAGACGCCAAACCACTGGTTTATTGGATTTGGTACATATAGATGTATTTAGTCCAATAAATCTTACTGTAATAAATGATTTCGATACTTCATTGTCTTTGTAGTGATTGTCGCTATATAGACATGTGTTTCTAGGAAACGCAAGTCAAAATAATTTTGAAGTGTTCAAAATGTTCTGACAATGAAAGTAAAGAAACAAACCCTTATGTATATTGAGTGCTTTCGATAAGATCGAAGTAATTATACATAATCAGTAAATTCACAAATTATTTAACTAGAATATGATTCTCTCTCAGCATAGTCCTCCAGATACTCCTCAACATAAAGATGTTTAGGAAATGAGGAATCAGACTATATTAGATACAATCTGATTGATATTGAGAATCGCTGATCTTCTAAAATATCTATGAGGTTATACTTTAGCATCTGCTACTCACTTATTAAATAATTCCATAATTATTCCTACTACTTTATATGAGATATAGACTAAAAGGGAAACGAGTCTTAAGTATGTTAAGACTTGGTGTTATTCTGCTTTCATAAGAGTTATGCAACAGAATAAACTTGTATCCAACAGTACAAGTATTGGTTCATTTAATATCCCAAGTGTATAATGGGATACCAATTCTATAATTCAAATGAACGAAATATGTTCGTTTCTCATAATGTCACATTCCTAGAGAAAGAGTTTCTCATGAATTGTGGAGATTATAGAAAGATTGAACTTGATGAAGTCAATCTAAATATAGATGAACCAACGATGGAATTTTATTTTTAAATGAGTGAAATACCTTTAACACACTAAGTTCATAGGTCCAAAAGGATATCAAAGCCATCATTTAGGTATGTTTGATACTTGAAGGTGCCCTTGATGTTTTCTTAGTTGAAGAAAAGGATCCTTTAACTTATGAAGAGACGATGTTTGACATCGATTCAGGAAAATGACAAGATACTATAAAATTCTAAAATTAACTCAACGCATGACAATTAAGTCTAAGACTTAGTTGAGCTTCCTGTAGAAACTGTTTCTATTAGCAGTAAATCAGTTTACGCAGTGGAAGCAATGTGGGCCCTATTTGAAGGAATGGTCCTTCATGGCCTGATTGATGTTGAAAGGTTACACTCAGAGATCTAGGATCAATAATGAGGAAACCTTTTTCATCAGTAACCATGCCAAAGTCAATTTAGATTTTGTTGATGGCAAGATACCATAAAATTTAAAATTGACTCAACACATGACAATTAAGTCTAGGACTTAGTTGAGCTTCCTGTAGAAACTGTTTCTATTAGCAGTAAATCAGTTTACGCAGCGGAAGCAGTGTGGGCCCTATCTGAAGGAATAGTCCTTCATGGCCTGACTGATGTTGAAAGGTTACACTCAGAGATCTAGGATCAATAATGAGAAAACTTTTTTCATCAGTAACCATGCTAAAGTCAATTTGGATTTTGTTGATGATAAGATACCATAAAATTTGAATTTGACTCTAAGTATGACAATTAAGTCTAAGACTTAGTTGTGCTTCCTGTAGAAATTGTTTCTATCAGCAGTAAATCAATTTACGCAGCGGAAGCAAAATAGGCCCTATTTGAAGGAATAGTCCTTCATAGCCTGACTGATGTTGAAAGGTTATACTCAGAGATCTAGGATCAGAAATGAGGAAACCTTTTTCATCAGTAACCATACCAAAGTCAATTTGGATTTTGTTGGCTATTGTTGTATATTATGATTATGGGACTGGCTAATGGATGTAAATAAGCTGTTCTGGGAAGTATATCTCGAGTAAGAGATATGCAGAGAATAACTTGATGTTTTTGCATCCAAGCCTAACTTCTAATATAATGTGCAAACTGAGGAAGTCCATTTATGGACTTAAGTAGTTTTTTCCGAAGCTGGAATCTTTGTTTATATGATGAAATCAGAAAGTCTGGTTTTATCAGGAATAAAGAGGAAGCGAGTGTGTTTAGAAAGGGCAGTGGAAGTATAATTATCTTTTTAGTTCTCTAAAGTGGAAAATATATACTCAACATTGGAAACGATGATTAGAGTATAGCAAGTAGATCAGATAAGTGTTATCTGTGTAAAGAACTTCTTCATAAAAGATTTGAGAGAGACTTCCTGTATACTAGGTATAAAGCTTTATGGTGATATAGCTAAGGAGTTAATAAGACTCTCTCAATAATCGTACATAGACTAAGTCCATGAAAAGGTACAACTTGATTGACTGTGAGACAGTTAAAGTCCTTATTAGACATGGCAATCATCTTTCTTAGAGGAAGTGTCCTCGGGAAGAAGATGAGAGAGTTAGAGTGTCTAACGTCTCAGATGCATTAGCTAGAAATAGATAAATGCATACAGTCTCATGTACGATATCTGGATTTAGATGGTTGTAAGTGTTACAAACTGATATCTGTTTAATCCAGAACACGACCATTAAAGAGTTGTGAAACATATCTGAAATATACTTGAGAAGTATAGAGGATAAGTTTATAAAATATGGAGAAAGTTTCTTACAAAAGAAGGGACACACATATTCAGACTTACGTCTGATCTGAATGGTAAAAAGTCTACATTTAGTTATGTGTTTCTCTGTATCAGTACCGAAACTAGTTAAATGAGTATTAATAAATGTTCATAGCTAATTCTGCCTTAGAGGTAGAATGTGTTGCGGCTTGAGAAGCCAGCAAGAGACGTACTATGGATATTCAAGATAATTGCAGAGCTTTGAATAGTTCTAAACTCAGTGGATCCTATCCCACTATATTACAAATTAACGGTGATTGATTAAGCCAAGAAGCCCCCTAAGCCTAAACTCTTATAGTGTTTGAGAAACACGTGGAGTGTATTGGTATGAGATATCAGTACGTATGGCACTGAAGCAAGTGGGAGTTTGTTGGAGCTGGTGCTCACGTGCCATTCCAATATTGTATGAATATTAATTGTTAATATTTATACAATAAACATTTCGAATGAAGATTGTTAATATCATATTAATATGGTAAAATGCTTGTAACATTACAGACATTGTTTGATCTGAAATAGTTCAGATCTGGTTTAAAGGAGTTTAGACCAGAACTAATAGTTATCAAAGCTGAGAGTTATAAATGCTAATAGTTAGCACTGTTAATAGTTATCAGTTTATAAGAGTCAGCGAGGTCTAAAGAGTTAGAACTTTGTCTATAATGGGACAAAGACCTGAGAGTATACTTATAATGATATAGTTGCAAAGAGTTGCAATAGGTGCTAAGAAATATCATTATGTAAGTATGTCTCAAATATAATGTTCCTGATCTATGATCATCAATGCGGGTCTATCTGTGAATTCACAATATATAGATTAGTGTATGTCTATATCTGACTAGTTCAGATGGTTGTTCTTAGCTGACCATGAGCTTAGAGCTTGTATAGACATGCGGGTATCCAGTCAGGACTGGATACTGAACAGACTTATGAGGACCCCAATAGATATCCTATGAAACCGTCAAAGGAAGGTCCTCTCGAGTTGAGTAGTAATCGTGGTCCTTTGACCTGAGCGCCACGGTGGTCTTGTGAGTGATCCATCATGCTTTGGTTCCACATATGTCAGAGACCTTTCATGGTCTGACCGCTATGTGTCGCTGGGTATGGTCCGATGCTCATGGAGTCCGGTGTGCGTAGATACGGGATCTATCAGCTTACGTAGGTAAGTTGTATATCCGATGCTCCGAGATTGTATTTCATAAAGTCTTGTGGCCATAAGCATAAACCCGGGAAAAGAGTTTCCCACAGGGTTAAACAATATAGCAAAAATGTTTGCATATATTGTTTATCGAGATACGAATCTGGAGATAAGATTATTGGATGAGCAAATGGGGATTTGATGGTGCTGATCTATATCCCCGCACATCCAGGGTATAAATGATGGAAGGATTATACGTATACGTTATGACCTCAACTTGTATGGTCTGACACGCTGATTTGTAATATTCGTAACGTGTGCGTGGGGCATCGATTACGGATTAATGGAATAGTTCCATTTGACAAATCGGGTGTAGACCTAGAGAGTCCCAATATGAAATGTACTCTTTGAGCACTTAGGCAGTGTACCGTATTGAATTGTTCAATACAGTATAATTCAGCAATTACTAAGGTTACGTTAACTAAAGTATGTGGTTAAATGGTGGGACCCACTTTAGGTTAACTTGGTAACCGAGTAAGGATATAATAGTAATTTCACTTTATGATTATTTAATTGTTAAATAATTAAAATAAATATTTATTTGTTTAATTGTTAAATAAATGATTTAACTTAACTAAGGTTAAAAGTTAACCATAAGGTTAAGTTAGTTAACTTTACTTAATGGTTAAGTAAAGGTTAACCTAACCATGGTTAAGTTAGTTAACTATGGTTAAATTAATTAAATATTTATTAACTTAAAGGTTAAGTTAAAGTAATCTAACTATGGTTAAATGTTAACTAAGGTTAGGTTAAGCCAAATGAAATGCAAATGAAATTCAAATTAGTTTGGAATTTATGCATTAGTATATAAAGTGAAATGAAATTGAAAGAAAAAGATTTTTGAAATTGGTTTTAGATTTTAGGTTTTGCATTTTGGGAGCCAATTCAATTTGAGAAATTGAAATTGTTTGTTTTGTGTTTTAAGTGTTAGAACAACAAAACAAACTAGATAAATGGTTACTAAATGTAATAACTAAAAACAAGATTTGTTTTATTTATTCAAGAGTTGAATAAAGGGAAAAATAAATTTGATTAAGTTAAATTGTTTAACTTTGAAAATGTTTAAGAGTTAAACATATATGTTGGATTAAGATGCTGCCATTCTAGACAATCAAACCCACCCTTGTTGATTGCTAAAATTGATCAAAGATTCATTTCATGGTGGACTTCAAAGAAAATTAATCCAAAGGCTTCATTGGTGATATTTCTCAATTTCGAATTTCAGTTTAATCAAATGTTATTTTTTTGTGTTCATTATATTTAATCTTCCGTTGTGCATATGTATGTATGAGATATTTATATTGTTTGTATGATGAACACAACCCACATGCAAGCACCACAAGTTTTATTTATTGTACCCTACACCACATAATCCAACAATTGGTATCAAAGCAATTTTGTGTTGTTATGGGTGGTTTTTTAGTGTTAGCTAAGTGTTGGCTAAGTTGTATGACAAGTTCCGGAGCTGTTGGGATGCATTTTAAGTGTTAAAAATGCAAACCAATGAAAAACAGCACCTGGAACGCTGCAGCGCTAAGGTCCAGCGCGGCAGCGTTCATATGAACGCTGGAGCGCTGGGTGTATGACGCCCCAGCGCTGAATAAGCGCAGGGGCGCTGGGTGTCTGGCGCCCTAGCGCGGGAAGCACTGCTTCTAGCGCCCCAGCGCTGGTAAGACAGCGCCGCAGCGCTGAGGCTTGTGAAGCCCTAGCGCGGCAGCGCTATAAGACCAGCGCCGCAGCGTTCTTACACTAAAAAAAAAAAGAGTAAAATCTTTTTATTTTACGCATGTGGGGGTTTATGAGATGTAATAATAATGGTTATTAGTTTACATGATAAACCAAGAAAATAATATTTTTTTTAAATTTATTTTTGTAATCACAATGGGGGCCCCACTGGTGGGGGTTAGTTGTGCTTGTACAGAAATGAATAATTGATTGAGAATAACCTCTCATGTGATGAGAGCATATAATATAAAAGCCTGTTATTAAAATCTCTCTTAATTAGATTGAAATTTATTATATTATTTGATAATATTTTAAATGGTCCGTCTTGTCAATACGGTGTGAGATGGGTCACTATGGTCTTTCCCAATATTGCTTTAGCGTGAGGGATTTGGTCGGTGTGACTTGGTCTAATGCCGGTAAAACATGAGATGAATCAAATATATGCGAACATATTATCCAATAATGCTTTAGCGTAAGGATATTGTCAGTAACATATATTTGAGCATTGACGAGTTAATCTGAAATACAGTTACCCAATATTGCTTTAGCATGAGGGTAATGTGTATTTAGGATCAGTAGTAAGAGTTGTATGAGATACAATTGACAAGAGTTATCTACCTGTTGGATTTATAAAGGCCAATATTGCTTTAGCGTGAGGCTGGAGTAAAATCCCAATGGGGTCCACTTCCCACTGTATAGTTTAAAATATTATACTATCTTATCCCGTTTGAGAGATTAAAGGGATTAAGTAAAGCAGTGGGAGGGCGTTTTTAGATTAAAATATATATAACAGTTATACCCATGATCTAAAGCGTAATTTATTAACAATAAGAAATGTTCTGCTACACATCTCCTAATTTGTCTTATAGAGATAAAATGTTTATCTTATAGAGATAAGATACTTGTCTTATAGAGATAAGATGAGTACGAGCAATCCGTTACTAATCTTGAAAAAATACCAATAACTATAGGGTACTGAATAATATATTTAAGACTTGCTTAAAGATCTAAGAATAGTTCTAGATTCAGTAATATTTGTTATTACTAAACCACAGATAGAGAAAAGTCATAATGGAAAGTGTTTCCGCCGTTATAAGGTTTAAAATAGTAAATGTTACTATTTATCGCACCTTGACTTAAGAAAGATTGACTCATCAGATATCTGTTTCACCAAACATTAACATTTCATTAGCATTTGATGTTAACTTAGCAAAGGTATGAGATACCGCTTGTTATTCTCATATCTGTAAGATGTTACATAATTTGAGAAATGCTTGATTGCTAAGAAATGAGAAGTTCAGCTTCACGTAGGTAATAGAGATTTCCTGAACGTGGTAGCCGTTAAGACTTCACAGTTACTTCTTATTTCTAGTAACAGCATTAATGTTGTATAATTGCTATTTTGAGCCAAACATTATTAGGTAAATCATATCACTCCCTGTAGCTGACAGAGAGGGTTATCATAAAATAAGGAAATAGTTCCTTGTGATAATGATACTGATTTATTAATTGAATGTCAGTTAATGAATGGCCGTTATATCTTATATACAACAGAAAATGTTATAAGTGTAGAGGTGAACAGAATATATAGTATTTCAGCAACTTAAATGATAATGAATAGTGGTATGTATAAGATTAGGTCATGTAGTCGTGAGACGACTATCCTAGCTGGTTAAGGATGGTCAGATATTTGATCTGACTATAGTAAATTGACTAGTTTATGAATTATGAATTCAAGAGAATATGGCCGAATCTTTATGTAGGTGTAAGACGCCAAACCACTGGTTTATTGGATTTGGTACATATAGATGTATTTAGTCCAATAAATCTTACTGTAATAAATGATTTCGATACTTCATTGTCTTTGTAGTGATTGTCGCTATATAGACATGTGTTTCTAGGAAACGCAAGTCAAAATAATTTTGAAGTGTTCAAAATGTTCTGACAATGAAAGTAAAGAAACAAACCCTTATGTATATTGAGTGCTTTCGATAAGATCGAAGTAATTATACATAATCAGTAAATTCACAAATTATTTAACTAGAATATGATTCTCTCTCAGCATAGTCCTCCAGATACTCCTCAACATAAAGATGTTTAGGAAATGAGGAATCAGACTATATTAGATACAATCTGATTGATATTGAGAATCGCTGATCTTCTAAAATATCTATGAGGTTATACTTTAGCATCTGCTACTCACTTATTAAATAATTCCATAATTATTCCTACTACTTTATATGAGATATAGACTAAAAGGGAAACGAGTCTTAAGTATGTTAAGACTTGGTGTTATTCTGCTTTCATAAGAGTTATGCAACAGAATAAACTTGTATCCAACAGTACAAGTATTGGTTCATTTAATATCCCAAGTGTATAATGGGATACCAATTCTATAATTCAAATGAACGAAATATGTTCGTTTCTCATAATGTCACATTCCTAGAGAAAGAGTTTCTCATGAATTGTGGAGATTATAGAAAGATTGAACTTGATGAAGTCAATCTAAATATAGATGAACCAACGATGGAATTTTATTTTTAAATGAGTGAAATACCTTTAACACACTAAGTTCATAGGTCCAAAAGGATATCAAAGCCATCATTTAGGTATGTTTGATACTTGAAGGTGCCCTTGATGTTTTCTTAGTTGAAGAAAAGGATCCTTTAACTTATGAAGAGACGATGTTTGACATCGATTCAGGAAAATGACAAGATACTATAAAATTCTAAAATTAACTCAACGCATGACAATTAAGTCTAAGACTTAGTTGAGCTTCCTGTAGAAACTGTTTCTATTAGCAGTAAATCAGTTTACGCAGTGGAAGCAATGTGGGCCCTATTTGAAGGAATGGTCCTTCATGGCCTGATTGATGTTGAAAGGTTACACTCAGAGATCTAGGATCAATAATGAGGAAACCTTTTTCATCAGTAACCATGCCAAAGTCAATTTAGATTTTGTTGATGGCAAGATACCATAAAATTTAAAATTGACTCAACACATGACAATTAAGTCTAGGACTTAGTTGAGCTTCCTGTAGAAACTGTTTCTATTAGCAGTAAATCAGTTTACGCAGCGGAAGCAGTGTGGGCCCTATCTGAAGGAATAGTCCTTCATGGCCTGACTGATGTTGAAAGGTTACACTCAGAGATCTAGGATCAATAATGAGAAAACTTTTTTCATCAGTAACCATGCTAAAGTCAATTTGGATTTTGTTGATGATAAGATACCATAAAATTTGAATTTGACTCTAAGTATGACAATTAAGTCTAAGACTTAGTTGTGCTTCCTGTAGAAATTGTTTCTATCAGCAGTAAATCAATTTACGCAGCGGAAGCAAAATAGGCCCTATTTGAAGGAATAGTCCTTCATAGCCTGACTGATGTTGAAAGGTTATACTCAGAGATCTAGGATCAGAAATGAGGAAACCTTTTTCATCAGTAACCATACCAAAGTCAATTTGGATTTTGTTGGCTATTGTTGTATATTATGATTATGGGACTGGCTAATGGATGTAAATAAGCTGTTCTGGGAAGTATATCTCGAGTAAGAGATATGCAGAGAATAACTTGATGTTTTTGCATCCAAGCCTAACTTCTAATATAATGTGCAAACTGAGGAAGTCCATTTATGGACTTAAGTAGTTTTTTCCGAAGCTGGAATCTTTGTTTATATGATGAAATCAGAAAGTCTGGTTTTATCAGGAATAAAGAGGAAGCGAGTGTGTTTAGAAAGGGCAGTGGAAGTATAATTATCTTTTTAGTTCTCTAAAGTGGAAAATATATACTCAACATTGGAAACGATGATTAGAGTATAGCAAGTAGATCAGATAAGTGTTATCTGTGTAAAGAACTTCTTCATAAAAGATTTGAGAGAGACTTCCTGTATACTAGGTATAAAGCTTTATGGTGATATAGCTAAGGAGTTAATAAGACTCTCTCAATAATCGTACATAGACTAAGTCCATGAAAAGGTACAACTTGATTGACTGTGAGACAGTTAAAGTCCTTATTAGACATGGCAATCATCTTTCTTAGAGGAAGTGTCCTCGGGAAGAAGATGAGAGAGTTAGAGTGTCTAACGTCTCAGATGCATTAGCTAGAAATAGATAAATGCATACAGTCTCATGTACGATATCTGGATTTAGATGGTTGTAAGTGTTACAAACTGATATCTGTTTAATCCAGAACACGACCATTAAAGAGTTGTGAAACATATCTGAAATATACTTGAGAAGTATAGAGGATAAGTTTATAAAATATGGAGAAAGTTTCTTACAAAAGAAGGGACACACATATTCAGACTTACGTCTGATCTGAATGGTAAAAAGTCTACATTTAGTTATGTGTTTCTCTGTATCAGTACCGAAACTAGTTAAATGAGTATTAATAAATGTTCATAGCTAATTCTGCCTTAGAGGTAGAATGTGTTGCGGCTTGAGAAGCCAGCAAGAGACGTACTATGGATATTCAAGATAATTGCAGAGCTTTGAATAGTTCTAAACTCAGTGGATCCTATCCCACTATATTACAAATTAACGGTGATTGATTAAGCCAAGAAGCCCCCTAAGCCTAAACTCTTATAGTGTTTGAGAAACACGTGGAGTGTATTGGTATGAGATATCAGTACGTATGGCACTGAAGCAAGTGGGAGTTTGTTGGAGCTGGTGCTCACGTGCCATTCCAATATTGTATGAATATTAATTGTTAATATTTATACAATAAACATTTCGAATGAAGATTGTTAATATCATATTAATATGGTAAAATGCTTGTAACATTACAGACATTGTTTGATCTGAAATAGTTCAGATCTGGTTTAAAGGAGTTTAGACCAGAACTAATAGTTATCAAAGCTGAGAGTTATAAATGCTAATAGTTAGCACTGTTAATAGTTATCAGTTTATAAGAGTCAGCGAGGTCTAAAGAGTTAGAACTTTGTCTATAATGGGACAAAGACCTGAGAGTATACTTATAATGATATAGTTGCAAAGAGTTGCAATAGGTGCTAAGAAATATCATTATGTAAGTATGTCTCAAATATAATGTTCCTGATCTATGATCATCAATGCGGGTCTATCTGTGAATTCACAATATATAGATTAGTGTATGTCTATATCTGACTAGTTCAGATGGTTGTTCTTAGCTGACCATGAGCTTAGAGCTTGTATAGACATGCGGGTATCCAGTCAGGACTGGATACTGAACAGACTTATGAGGACCCCAATAGATATCCTATGAAACCGTCAAAGGAAGGTCCTCTCGAGTTGAGTAGTAATCGTGGTCCTTTGACCTGAGCGCCACGGTGGTCTTGTGAGTGATCCATCATGCTTTGGTTCCACATATGTCAGAGACCTTTCATGGTCTGACCGCTATGTGTCGCTGGGTATGGTCCGATGCTCATGGAGTCCGGTGTGCGTAGATACGGGATCTATCAGCTTACGTAGGTAAGTTGTATATCCGATGCTCCGAGATTGTATTTCATAAAGTCTTGTGGCCATAAGCATAAACCCGGGAAAAGAGTTTCCCACAGGGTTAAACAATATAGCAAAAATGTTTGCATATATTGTTTATCGAGATACGAATCTGGAGATAAGATTATTGGATGAGCAAATGGGGATTTGATGGTGCTGATCTATATCCCCGCACATCCAGGGTATAAATGATGGAAGGATTATACGTATACGTTATGACCTCAACTTGTATGGTCTGACACGCTGATTTGTAATATTCGTAACGTGTGCGTGGGGCATCGATTACGGATTAATGGAATAGTTCCATTTGACAAATCGGGTGTAGACCTAGAGAGTCCCAATATGAAATGTACTCTTTGAGCATTTAGGCAGTGTACCGTATTGAATTGTTCAATACAGTATAATTCAGCAATTACTAAGGTTACGTTAACTAAAGTATGTGGTTAAATGGTGGGACCCACTTTAGGTTAACTTGGTAACCGAGTAAGGATATAATAGTTATTTCACTTTATGATTATTTAATTGTTAAATAATTAAAATAAATATTTATTTGTTTAATTGTTAAATAAATGATTTAACTTAACTAAGGTTAAAAGTTAACCATAAGGTTAAGTTAGTTAACTTTACTTAATGGTTAAGTAAAGGTTAACCTAACCATGGTTAAGTTAGTTAACTATGGTTAAATTAATTAAATATTTATTAACTTAAAGGTTAAGTTAAAGTAATCTAACTATGGTTAAATGTTAACTAAGGTTAGGTTAAGCCAAATGAAATGCAAATGAAATTCAAATTAGTTTGGAATTTATGCATTAGTATATAAAGTGAAATGAAATTGAAAGAAAGATTTTTGAAATTGGTTTTAGATTTTAGGTTTTGCATTTTGGGAGCCAATTCAATTTGAGAAATTGAAATTGTTTGTTTTGTGTTTTAAGTGTTAGAACAACAAAACAAACTAGATAAATGGTTACTAAATGTAATAACTAAAAACAAGATTTGTTTTATTTATTCAAGAGTTGAATAAAGGGAAAAACAAATTTGATTAAGTTAAATTGTTTAACTTTGAAAATGTTTAAGAGTTAAACATATATGTTGGATTAAGATGCTGCCATTCTAGACAATCAAACCCACCCTAGTTGATTGCTAGAATTGATCAAAGATTCATTTCATGGTGGACTTCAAAGAAAATTAATCCAAAGGCTTCATTGGTGATATTTCTCAATTTCGAATTTCAGTTTAATCAAATGTTATTTTTCTGTGTTCATTATATTTAATCTTCCGCTGTGCATATGTATGTATGAGATATGTATATTGTTTGTATGATGAACACAACCCACATGCAAGCACCACAAGTTTTATTTAATTGTACTACCCCCGAATAACCCAACAGAGTTGACTCAATGGAATAAAATATTATATTTCACAAAGCCTTTGAAATTTGAGCATTTAAATGGTGAAAATGACCTAGAACGGAATTGATTTACAGTACAGGCCCAGTTCGAATAATCATCAGCATTTGGCCTATAACTAGAAAAAATACGTATTTAATACGTATGAGACAACTCAATTGGGAAACATAATGGACTTATCTATAACTTTTATTTTTTGAGTGGAAGCTAATTAAGACAACATTAATTTCAAATTGAACAAGCAAGTGGGTGTATTAATGATCATCAATGCAAATTAGTTACCACCCTTCTTGACTTTCATCATCTAAGTGGTTCCCTCTTTATATGTTTTGATTTATTAATATTTTTTTATAAATATGTGGCCTGTTTATGCCTAAAGTATGTAATTAGAGAGTTAGATTTTAGTTTAAAACACTTATCTTTTGTATTATCTCTTTATAGTATTATTTCTTTTGTTTACTATTCTAAAGTCATGTTATCTCTTCTTTCATATTTATTTTTTAATTTTATTATATCCAAGTAATTTTTTTTTTGCTAATATGAAATAGTGAAACTCCTAGCAAGGTAATAAGATATACTTAACTTTTATTCATGAATTTAATGTTTCATTTTTAAGTTGAGTAAATTTACATATTATGTATTTATTTTGTTTGCAATATTGATACACTTTCTTGTAAAGTAGTGTATCTTGATTTATTATAGATAAATTTTATAGTTGGTATAATAAATTCTTGAAACTGTTTACAAGATTTGGCATAAATACTATTTCTTGTAAAGTGGGAGTCCTGATTTATTGTAAACAAATATAAAGATTGACATAATAAATACTTGAACTCATTTATAATATTTGGTAATTAAAAGTAATAAATACAAGTTAATATAGAAATGATTATAAATCTTAATTGTTATATATTCTAATTGGAACCTTCTTTGTGTAAGGATTCCAATTTAGTTATAAAAAGAGTTTAATATATTCTTATTTCATATATCAATAGTGGACCCCCCCTAACCTTGACATTTATTTTAATTGGTTAATTGAATTATTATTTATAAATATCTTATATTATTTTATTTATCTTTAGAGTATTTATAGTTTGTAATTTTAATTCCATTTCCCTGTGGATCGACTCCGTTCTCACCGGGTTATTTTTATTACTTCGACAATTTTGTATTTGGAAATAAACTTCTATATTATAGATGTATCAAGTTTTTGGCATCATTGTCGGGGAAGTGAAACTAACTAATTTTTTTTTCATGGAAGGTTAAGCCTCCTAACTTGTTTTACTTTATTTATTCTTCATTTGTTATTTTCATGGAAGGCTAAGTCTCCTATTCTTTGTTTAGTAATATTTTATTATCCTAATATAACATTGACTAGTCTAACTTCTAACTTTTATTTTATTGTTAACCTTGATATTTTATTAGCCTTTATTTAATATTTTATTTTTTCCCTTATTTGTAATATTTATTGTTATTGTATTTTATTTTATTTCTTTGTATGAGTGGTTGGTTTCGAGATCCTAATTTTCATCGTTTAGTGAAAGGTAATTTCGAAGCTTCCTTTGATAATTTGTTGGATTCTCCTTCATCTTCTCATTCTTCACCATTTAACACCACAACCGATAACCACATTGAGGGACTCAGACCCAAGGGACAATCAGTTCCAACATAATAACTATAATCAACCTAGGACACTTAAAGACTACATGAACCCCACATGAACCCCACATGAACCAGTGCACCATCTTACTTAGTTTTTTCTCTAGATGCAATACATTTTAATTTTAAGCCAGGCATTATCCAACTTTTATCCATTTTTTATAGCTTAGATGCAGAGAACCCTTACCTACATCTAAGATAATTTAAGAAGTGTGTAACATATATAACGACCAAAATTGTAGCATGAATACAATTTGACTTAAACTTTTTATTTTTTCTTTAAAAGATAAAGCTAAAACATGGCTACAAAACCTTAAATTGTGATTCATTTCTTCATGGGATTAGATGCAACAACAATTTCTAAAAAACAATTTCCTCCATGTAGAATAAATTCTTTCAAAAGATAAATTACCACTTTTGTCCAAAAACCAACAGAGATCCTTTATCAATGTTGGGAAAAGGTATAAATAATTACTTAATACCTATCCCCATCATGGTTTTAAAACTTGGAGATTAATCTCAAATTTTTACGATAGCTTAACACTCTAAGTTAAGCAAATTGTAGAAATGATATGTAATGAAACATTTGAGAATAAAGACCCTAAAGAGGCAATGAACTATTTAGACTTACTAACAGAAAATGCTCAAAATTGGGACACTGCTGGTACCTCTGAGGATCTAGCAAAACTCAAACCACTATATCTAGTGGGGGTATTATGGAAGATCATAACCTTCAAGCCAAATTAGTATTCCTAGCTAGAAAAGTCAAAACTTTAGAAATGAAAAAGAGTGATCAATTAAAATTTGTTCAAGAAATTGTGTGTCACATATGTGAAACCCATGATCACTCTACCAATGATTGCCCAACTTTACCTGTATTTAAGGAATGTCTCCATAAACAAGCCAATGTTCTAAATATGTTCAAGCAATCAAACAATAACCTATATTCACAAAACTACAATCTTGGTTGGAGAAATCACCCGAATTTTAGTTTGAGGAATGACACTCAAGCACAGGCTTCACAACCACATTTTTAATTAAACCAAAATTTTCAAAACCATCAAGGTTATACACCATATGTCCGATCTCTTAAGAAAAATCTTGAAGAAACTTTGCATGCATTCATTGAAAAGCAAGAGTCTATTAATTCTCAAAATACTCAAAACATTTAATGATTTAAAAGATACTTTTGCTAAATTTACATCTGCACTGAACATTTATAAGAAAGAAAAATTTCTTTCTCAACCACAACCAAACCCCAAATGACAACATAACTTAAATATATGCAGTTCAAGAAGCCAATACATGGATTAAGTTAAAAGCGGTTATCACTCTTCAGAATGGTAAGGTTGTTGAAAAATATATTCTTGAATCTCATGAGAATGATTAATCGATCTCTAAGGGTAAGGAAAACGTAAACCTACACCTAGTAAAGAAACCATCGAACCCTTACCTGCACCCCCATTTTCTCATGCATTATAGATTTCTAAGAAGTTGAATCACAATACTGAAAATTTTGAAATCTTCAAACAGGTAAAAGTTAATATTTCTTTATTGGATGCTATTAAACAAGTTTCCTCTTATACAAAATTTTAGAAGGATTTATGCACAGTAAAAAGAAAACTGAATGTGAAAAAGAAAGTATTTTTAGTTGAACAAGTAAGTGTCATTCTTTAGAATAATAATGCGTTGAAATATAAAGACCCCGGTTGTCTTATAATTTCATCCATTATTGAAAGTCATAAAAGTGAACAAGCCTTACTTGATCTTAGTGCTAGTGTTTATTTACTGTCATATTCAGTTTATCAATAGCTTAATCTTGGTGAGTTAAAACTAACTTCTGTAACTCTTTTACTTGCCGATAGATCAATAAAAATGCCAAGAAAGATAGTGAAAGATTTTTAGTTCAAGTTGATAAATTTATATATCCTGTGAATTTTATTGTCTTAGACATAGAACCTGTTAAAGGATGTAATCTGATACGTGTTGTTTTAGGTCATCCATTTTTAGCAACTTCTAACGTTTTGATTAATTGTAAGAATGCAATAATGAAGCTTTCATTTGGAAATATGACACTTGAGCTTAATGTTTTCAATATGTGTAAGCAACCACGTGAGGAGAGGGATAAAAGTAAAGAAACCAACATGATTGAAACGGTTATGAAGGATCATATTCAAAAAGAGAGTTCTATTAATCCCATAAAAATGTGTTTAATAAATTTATTTAAGTCAAATATATAATTAGATCCTGAAATCTCTAACATATGTTCTTTACTTGATTGCGCACAGGTGATTGAAAATAAATGATGGAAATCAAAGTTTGAAGAATTAGAAAACAAATTAGGATAAACAGAATGAAATTCCAAAGTTGAAGTTGAAACATCTACTTGAAGAATTGAAATATGCATTTCTTGCAGAGAAAAAAACTTACCAGTGGTAATCTCTTCTACACTCGCAAGCAAACAAGAATGTAAGTTAATTAAAGTATCAAAAATACATAAAAATACAATATGGTGGACTTTAAAAGACATTAATCCTTTGATTTGCACACATAAAATACACCTAGAGGATAATGCCAAAACTTTCCAGCAACCCTAAAGGAGATTAAATCCACATATGAAATAGGTAGTGAGAACTGGAGTTCTCAAATTACTTGAAGTATGAATCATCTATCCTATCTTGGATAATAAGTCATACTCAGGTAGTACCAAAAAAATTTGGAATCACGATCTTTAAAAATGACAAAGGTAAGTTAATACCAACTCGAGTCTAAACTAGTTAGAGGATGTACTAGATTATAGGAAGTTAAACTCTGCCACTAGAAAATACTATTTTTCTTTACCATTCTTTGACTAAATTTTAAAAAGAGTAATAGAACATCCCTACTACTTTCTAGATGGCTATTCTAGCTATTATCAAATTTTTATAGTAGTAGAAGACTAAGAAAAGACTACCTTCACATGTCCTTTTGGGACCTTTACTTTTAGAAAGATATCCTTTGGACTATATAATGCCCCAATAATATTACAAAGATGTATGTTAAGTATTTTTAGTGACATGGTTAAGCATTATTTAGAAGTTTTCATGGATGATTTAACTGTGTTTGAAATATTTTTTTATAATTGTCTTGAAAACTGAGGAAATGTCTTAAAAAGATGTGAAGAAAAATATCTTGTGTTGAATTGTAAAAAATATCATTGCATGGTTACTTCTGCAATTATTTTGGGACATGTAGTGTCTTCTAAAGGAATTGAAGTAGATAAGACAAAAGTTAAACTTATTGCTTATTTGCTCCCACAAAAAATAGTCAGAGAAATTCGATCCTTTTTAGGACATGCTGAATTTTATAGGAGGTTCATAAAAAAATTTAGTGCTATATCTAGACCTCTTTGTAACCTTTTAGTAAAAGATGTATCATTTGAGTGAACCCAAGAGTGCTAAAATTCTTTAAAAAACTTAATTTGCCTCTTAACATTTGCTCCTATCATACAATTTTTTAACTGGTCTTTACCTTTTGAGCTCACATGTGATGCCAGTGATTATGTTGTTAATGTTGTATTAGGACAAAGAAATGAAGGTAAACCCTATGTAATTTATTACGCAAGTAGAACTTTAAATAATGCACAAATAAATTACTCAACAACTAAAAACAACTACTTACTGTAATATTTGCATTAGATAAATTTCATTCTTACTTAATTGGTTCTTCAACTGTTGTGTTTACTGACCATGTTACTGAAAGAGCCCATCCAAATCCCTGTGCAAGGTATTGTCTACTTTGGGGTTCACGTACGCATCTTTCCCCCTCATAATTTTGTCCTTTATGGGCAGAATAAATCACCATCCCCAAAAGGTGCCTCACAAGGGTATGGGGAATTTATCTTTATAAGGCTTTCACTTTAGACGAGTCTGCCCGATGTGGAATTTGGGTCGTTACAGTTACTGTAAGGTACTTAATGTCAAAATATGATGTAAAACTAAGACTGATTCAATGGATTCTATTGATTCAAGAATTTAATATCACTTTCAAGGATAAGAAATAAGCAGAGAATATTTTTGCAGATCAATTATCAAGGCTCGTACCAGATTCATCAATAGAAATAACACCTATTAATGATACTTTCTTGATGAATTTTTATTTTCTACTGTTACAATGCCTTAGTATACTAATATTGTTAATTTTCTTATAACAGGAGAAATGTCATCTCAATGAAATGCTCAAGACAAAAAGAAATTTTTAACTGAAGTGAGAAAGTTTTATTGGGATGATCCTTATCTCTTCAAATATTATCCTGACCAAATATTTTGAAGATACATACTCGACAATGAGGTAAGTAGAGTTATTGAATTTTGTCATTCTGAAACATGTAGAGGGGCATTTTTTATCAAAGAAAACAACTGCAAAAATCTTACAGTGTAATTTTATTGGCCCACTTTATTTAAATATACATATGCATTTTGTAAAACGTGTAAAAATTATCAAAAATTAGGATCCATTTTAAAACAAAACATGATGTATTTAAACTTCATTCTTGTTATTGAAATATTTTATTATTAGAGGATAGATTTTATGGGACCATTTTCACTGTCATTTACATTTACGTATATCTTAGTCACAATAGATTATGTCTCAAAATGGATTGAGGCTATTTCATATCGAAATAATGACCATAAAATAATTATGAAATTTTTGAAAGAAAATATCTTGAGTCGATTTAGAATCCCATGAGCCATTATTAGTGATGAGAGTAAGTACTTTTGTAATAGGTCATTTGAAACATTAATGAAAAAATATGTTATTACTCATAAAATTGCCACCCCTTATCATTCTTAGATAAGTGAACAAGTTGAACTAGCAAATAGGGAGATAAATTTTTTTAAAAAAAAAACTGTAAACCCAAATCACAAATATTGATCTTTAAGACTTAATTATGCACTTAGGCTTATAGAACTAGTTTTAAAACTTCATTGGATATGTCTCCTTATAGGTTAGTTTATGAAAAATCTTGTCACTTACCTGTGAAACTTGAGCATAAAGTCTACTGGGCCATTAAAACTTTCAACGCAAATCTTGATTCTGTTGGATAAATACGTAAATTAAATGATGCATATGAGAATTCAAAAATTCATAAAGCTAAAATCAAAGCTTTTCATGATCAAAAAATTCAAAGAAAATTATTTGATATTGGTCAGAAAGTTCTGCTTTATAATTCTCGACTTCACATATTTTTTTGAAAATTAAAATCAAAATGGAGTGACCATTTTATTGTGAAACACGTGTACCCTTATAAAGTAATTGACATTGAAAATTCTAGAAATAATAATATGTTTAAGGTAAATGGGTAAAAACTCAAGCCGTTTTTAAAAAGCCAAGCTTTTTAAGAAGAATTTGTGTCCCTGTCCGACCCTTGTTACAAGACCAATTGATATTTGTTATATATATTTATTGTTCTTCTAACTTTATTTGTTTTTCATATTTGCAAGTTAATTTAATAGTTTTGTGTTAAGTTTTATTTTGCATCTCAGGTAAGTGGCGGATAACGGTACTTCGTGACATTTCAAGTCGATTTTGTCAATTTTTCATAATTACTGATACCTTCTCTCCTTTTCCTTTAAAAAAATGGTTGACATTCGAATGAATTTGAAAAAACGTTTTTCCTCATTGTCTCAAAATGTCTTAAAGAAAATTTACTTAATAAGATGTGAAAGATTAAGGTTATTAATGATTATAAATATACCTACTTATATACGTTGGTTAATTAAAGCCAAAATTCGATTGGCAGGTAAGTTTTCAGACTCATTAATTTCTTACATGCCCGACTTAGGTAAAAGTTCTTTTGTAAAAAAGCGAATGGCAAAAAGATTTAAGTATTTGTTATAAGTGTGCATACAAGACTTGTAACACACGCTGCCACACTTTAAGAATTGTGTCTATAAATCGCGAAAATAAAAGTAGGTTAATTAAAGATGGCCTGAGTAAGGAGTTTTTAGATTATATCTTATCGGCTCTTGAGACGTATCTTAGTGAATATGTGCATATTGCAATTCGTAAATTATATGACATATTTTTAAAGAAACATGAGCGGTATAGTCTTGGGAATCTGACTTTAAAAGATCATGTTTGTCAATTTATAAGAAAATTAGATGAGAAGCTTATCCCTGACCCATAGAGGGCATTTAAGCCGTTTCTGAACATAAAATTAGAGAAAGATGTGAGCCACAATCACAACTACATATTTACTGTAGCTATTATTTTTAAATATTTCATTTTAACCTCAAACGTCTTCTCCAATAACAACTAACCACCCATAGTTAATTTTAAAAATTTTATATTTAAAGCTTAATCTTATCCATTAACGACCAACTATTCATATAACTTTACTTTACAACACCTTTTGACTTTATAAATATATTGTATTATTTCTGCATTATCATACAAACTTAAAATCATTCAAAGAAAATGGTGAGTATAATAATGAAAGGAACATCAACTCATAAATTCATAAAAATTTGTATATTTTGTGGATCCAACCTTAAAAAAAATTGGAGAATTTGTAGAAGCAGTAAAAACTCTTGGTAAGGTGTTAGTTGAGCAAAAAATTCATTTAGTATATGAGGGAGGTAGTCGTGGATTAATGGGATGTGTAGCAATAACTGCACAAAATAAAAGCAGTAGAGTTTTTGGTATCATACCGAAAGCTCTAGCTGTTGAAAATATTGGATGAAAAATAATTAGGGATGAGTTACAAGTATCATCAATGAGCGAATGTCTCTTATGCTTTGGAATGTTGATACCTTCATGGCTCTACCTAAAGGCTTCAGAACTTTAGAAGAAATTTTTTAAATTGTCTTATGGGCACAATTGTAAATCCACCAAAAATCTATTGGTTTGTTAAATGTTGATGGTTTTTATAATGAGTTATATTTTCTTGACAATGCGTTGAAAAAATAATTCATCTCATTTGCAGTACGAATGATCCTCATTTCTGCTTCAATTGTTGATCAATTACTCGATGAATTACAAGTTTTCATACCTCTATCTAATCTAACAATGCGCCAAATATATTGGTATACTGATGGCAGTGAAAAGAAACACAAGATAAATTTGATTCTTCGTCTGTAGTCTCTTTACTTTTATGTATTTTTAAGTATTTTGTATGACTTATTATATTTTTTGCAGGTTTTATTTTCAATAAAAAGACATTTCAGGTGATATCTTCTATACTCTACTCTTTCTATATTTTGACATTGGAGACAATGTCTCAATTTGGTTGGAGAGAGGGTAGTTGATATATAATGTTTGTATTAATTTTTACTACCACTTTGTTCTTAAAAAAACTTTATTATAAATGACGTGAATAAAAGGTTTATTTATACACTCTTGAGACACATTCTAATTCTAAGGCTTGAATGAGTTTTGAGGAGTAGATTTGTTATTAGGCTTCGAACTTCTATTTTGTTATATAGGTTTTTAAGATTAAAAAGAGATTTTGTTTTCTTGATGAGGCAAGAATTGATAAATTGGAAAAATTTTAAATGAGTTTTTGAGAAGATTTTGGAGAGAATTTGTATTTGAAAGGATAAGAATATTGTGCTAGAAGGAAAATAAAGGATGTGGAATGGAAAGATAAGGGGTTGTAATTTGAAGACAATATTGAGAGTAAATTGGTAAAAATGAGAGAGCTTTATTGGATTTGAAAATTATTTCATTTGTGTTCGTAAAAATCAGAGTTTATATCAGAAAGGGAGATGACAATGAAAGGCAAAGAACATGTTAAGGTTTTGAAGCAATAGAGTGAGTAAGGTTTTGAAGCAATAGAGTGAGTGAGACTATTTGGACAAAGGGATTGTTTGAACACGGGACCGTTATAAGAATGTTTAGACATAAATTAAGAGTCATTTGGTTATAACTTAATGCCACATATTCAATTGATTTAACACGTGTTGAATTAATTTAGATGCTAAAATAAAATAATTTTATTACTCTTTTTTCTGTTAATTATGACAGAAAAAATTCTTAATATTATTATTTAAATACGAAATTTGTAGGTATTTTTAATATTATAAGTTATTTTAAAGGTATTAATAATAATATTATCCCTTTCAATAGCCAATATATTATTATTATTTTCACAAGAACCACATACCCAGATGGAAAAGAATATTTTATAGATACAAGGACAAAAAGAAAGTTATTTATTTATTTACTTCACTCAGTAAAAATCACGCACCAAAAAGCAAAAGTTAAAATAATTTAGATTCATTTTAGGAAATAAGATCTACATCCCCGAGTTTTACTACTTTAGATCAAAGCAGGACAAGTGTTTATTTATAGGTAGCAAATACGTCGTCGATCGTATCATAATGACTAAAATACCCTTAGATATGAAGTCTCTTTAGTAATGTTCATGGGAGGATAAGGGATCTTTCGAGAATTTATCATGTCCTTATACGAGGAGAAAAGAGAAGAACACAAGGACTCCAACGTATTTATATAATTAATTTATTCAATTTAGTTGTCGTCAAATTCAAGGGCAAACAATATAACAGCTCCTTGTTCCTTCATTTGTCCAATCTCTTCTTTTAGACCCACCACGCCACCATCACCATTCTCTCTCTGCTCATTCCTCCATTTTTATACAAACAAACACACTCACTCTCTCTAAGCACTGAACATGAAACCCAATAGCATGATTAGCAAGCCTTTCTTCTTCTTAGCTTCAGCCCCTTAATGATTGTTATCAAACTCTACTTGCCCTTTATAAACTAAATTACAACTCCCAATTTCTCGTTGCAACAAGAAGACATAACACGCAAAAACTCTGTCATTTTTTTCCGACTCAGTTCTTTCTTTGTTATCATATTGAAAAAGAGGAAAAATGTTGGATCTTAACTTGAGTGTGGGTTCAGCTGATCGCTCCCGCTTTAATATGGCGAGGGAGAAGTTTCTTGATATTTCCCACATCAACAACAACAACAGCCAAATGGAAAGTTCTGGAAGCTTCCGTTCTTCAGTCGTCAATGTCGACACCTCCGGTGACTGCTCCCCCTCGTCCTCCGGCGATTGTACAGCTCCAAATGGTTACATTTTTAGCATCTTAAAAGAATGTACTAGTAACAGAAACAAAGAAAAGGTCAACGAAGTGTTTGACCGTTTAGAAGAAAACATTTGTAGTGAAACAATACAATTTTTCCCTGCAAATGGTGAATCCAACAACGAATGTCAGCCGTCGGATCCGAAGAGAAGCGAAGGACAGGATCTGACAGGTGAAGAAGCGGAGAAGGGTGCTCCAAAGCAACAGAAGATTGCAGCCGAGCCTCAGCAGAGGCAACCGGCGAAGAAAAGTAGACGCGGGCCAAGGTCTAAAAGCTCACAGTATCGTGGGGTTACGTTTTATCGAAGAACTGGGAGATGGGAATCTCATATTTGGTTAGTTGGATTATTATATTTATATATAGATATTTGATTAAAATAGTAGTCCAAAGTTTTGCTTTTGTTTCTCTTGAAGATTCTAAAAAATATAAAAAAATAAAACCTCTATGTGTTTGATTTTTTTTTGTTTTTTTGTTTTTATGCAGGGATTGTGGGAAGCAGGTTTACTTAGGTAAGGAGATTTATTTATTTGTATATATGATTTTTACTTTTTTTAAAAGCTTAGTTTCTTATTGTAATCTGGGTGTTTCCGATTTTTGCAGGGGGATTTGACACTGCTCATGCTGCAGCCAGGTGAGATTATTACCAGAGTTTTATCATTTGGTTTCTTAGTGAAAGACCTTTTTTTTATTGATTTGCTCTTGTGATTTAGGGCTTATGATCGAGCTGCGATAAAGTTTCGGGGAATTGACGCGGATATTAATTTTAATATCAATGATTACCGTGAGGATATACAAAGTGTAGGTTAAAGACTGAATTTGCGTCTGTGATTGTAAATTATTAATGTAAACAATGTGATTCTCATATTTTCTTTTCCTTTTCTGTTGATTGTTTCTTTTCTTTTCTTTTTTTTTTTAAAGATGACTTGTGTTACTAAGGATGAATTTGTGCTGTCTCTGCGTCGCCAAAACACTGCGGCGGCGAGAGGAACTTCTAAGTACAGGGGAGTGACGCTTCACAAATGTGGGCGATGGGAAGCACGCATGGGGCAGTATTTGGGCAGGAAGTGAGAAAACCCTTCTGATAATTTATATTAATTGATGCCATCTTAGTTTGCTTATATTGAACTTGTCAAATGATTGAAACAAATTGAGAAGTTAGCGCTGATAGTCTGAATTTTGTATGCCTTCAGGTATGTTTACCTGGGGTTGTATAATAGCGAGGAGGAAGCTGCAAGGTGAAAATGATTAGCAAATCATCTTCCTTTGATGCTTAGTTATCTAGCTTTCACCTTCTTTTAGCCTTATTTGTTACTCTACTTGAAATCAGGGCTTATGACAGGGCTGTTTTAAAGTGCATTGGGAGAGAAGCAATCACCAACTTTGATCCTAGCACGTATGAGGGGGAGACAATATCTGAGACCAATTTCCCTGCTGGTAATGTTTGTTAGTGGTTTAGTTTTATTAATGCATAAATATGGCTGTGGTATTGGCTCTTAACAACCCTATTTTATACAGAGAGCAGCAATGGTCTTGATCTGAAATTGGGTATTGCACCCCCTAGTACTGATGGGCTTGAGGATAAGAGGGGTTTGGGTGAATATCATTTCCAAAACGGCTGGAATGGCATGTCCATTGACATGTGTCCCAGGGTAATGATTCATTCATTTTTTTAGAACTTCTGAGTTTTCATAGATTACTCGCTACAAGTTGTCTAAGATCTTAAATTAGCTTATTTATGCTCTCAAAAGATAGGGAATTCTGTATCGGCAACAACAAGGGCTCAACCGCCGCATGTCCCAGCTATGGCACTGGAGCACTCTCCTATCTGGACTGGTGCATTTGCTAATTCATTTCCATCATTTAAGGTAATTTAACTCGGTTCTAAATTTTAGTTTTAATAGGAATTTGATTGGTTTGTTTCTGGGATATAAGCTGTTTGATCATGTCTATGTACGTCAATTTTAATGTTAAATCTTATGCAGATTTCTCTATTGTCAAAGAAAGTCTTTTTTATTTAACCAAAATTATTTTTCTCTCGTTTTTCAAGCAAGTCTTCTAGCTCTTTCTTAATGTATTTTGATTCTACTAATTGATTTTAGTGAAGATAAATGTAATCCGGTGAGACTTGTTTACAAATAAGTAATTTGTTATAATGGTTTTTTATATTTTGAAATACCTTGACAACATTAGATGATTGTTCAAGATTTTCTGAGACTAATCTCGTGATCAAAAGCTTTGCTGTTTTCAGGAAATGTCATTAGAGAAGAGGAATGTTCATTCCTTCCCAAGTTGGACATGGCAACTTGAAGCACCTTGTGTCGGGTCAGCTGCAGTGCCGGGCTTCTCTACTGCAGCATCATCAGGATTCCCTTCGACAATCACAGCACCTTCAGCAATTGCAAATCACCCTCATCATCCAAACGCCATGCTCCGCAATCCCTGCACTCCATCGATCAACCACCCCAACATCTCTCGTTTTTGCTGCAGAAGCTGAGTGGTAGAAAATGGATGCCATCAATAGGTAGGAAAGCAAGGGGGAACTGACTTCAATAAGAATCATACATTCAAGTGCAATGTTATATGTATACAAGGATCATTTTATCTTGTTATAAACATTATCAAACTTGTTCAAGTTATAATACTTAAAGCCAATTAGGAAGAAAAAAATTGTTTGGCTCCGCTCATGGGATCTTGCCCAGTTTTGTTGAAGGCTTTCTTCCATGGAGAGGGGAGGGGAAGGGGGCGCAAGGAAGGAAGAAGAGATAATGAATTTACAGAAGTACTTACAGAACTTGGCAAAAACATACCAATGTAATTTACATATGAGCTAATCCATTGTAGTTTTAGTTTGTAAATTTACTGGCTATTAGAACTATTTTCTTATGATCTCTACTTGTTTTGTTTAAATGTCTTTAATTCCATCTTCTATTCCTCTCCATCTCCTCCCTCATCCCTGCGATTTCGGTAGAGCATTTCATGCATGAAACTATCTTGACGAAGAGAACAAATTTTCTTAGCGAATTTTTATAAACTCGCTGGCAAGGCGGAATCAGGAACTAAGTTTATAAATTTTTTAATTTAATAAAATAAGATAAATTAATATATTTTATTTAAATGTTGATAATAAATAAATAAAAAAAAATTGTTGGTGATAATGAATAAATTTTTGAATTTTTAGTATTTTATTTTTAAAATTGATTAATTGTAGATGTCTTTTTTATAAAAAAAATAAAATATTAAATAATAAAAATGTATTATATTATTTGTAAAAATAAATTTTATATCTTAAAATTAATAATTTTAAAATAAAATAATAAAGATTAAGATTTATAAAAAATACATATAAAGTTATAATTGTAATATATTAAAAAATTAACTAATATCTAAAATTAAAAATATTTTTAATATTATTTTTTAGAGTTTTTTTTTTAATTTTTGAGTTAAAAAAAAAGTTTGATGTAAATTTAAAGAAAATATAAAATTATTAATGCATGTCATTCTATAACCGTAAGTATTTATATAAATTAAATTTAAAAAAAAAATTATGTAGAAAAAGAATTAAAAATATAAAATTTATTTATATTAAAAAAATATATATTATATTTTTTATATAAGAAAAAAATTATAAGCATAAAATTATTTTGTATTAAAGTTATTTATAAATATAAAATTAATTTTATTAAATAAAAATATTAAAGTAGAAAAAGATAAGATATTATTTAAATATTAAATAAAATATTAAAAAGTTAATATGAACCATTACTAAGTATAAAAATTTTAAAAGAATTTAAAAGGATAAAATAAATATTTTAATATTAAAAAGTTTTATATATATATATATATATAAATTTTTAAAAAATTGTTGTAGGACTTAGAGTGGTAGAATTATAGCAGGGCTTAGATGGGTTAGGGGTATAATTATCCTTATAAAAAAAAAATTAAATTTTAAATTTTTTTTTTTAAAAAAAAAACTCGTAATTTGTGGAGTTTTAGATGAAAAATAATTTTATTATTTACAAAGTCGACGAGCTTGTTACATAGATGTTAAGTAAAATATAATGTTATTAGCTGCTATTCAAATATATTTAAAAAAATTTATTAATGTGGTATGTATTATACAAAGGACCTATAGAGATATAAGATACTTTACCAATGTGATATTATATAGATAATAAACATCAAGTGGACAATGTAACATAATTTCTTTTATCATGAAAGGCAATGTTCTCCCTTAGATAAGAGTATCAAGTTTACACTTCATTATGTAAAATTTTATATCATAAATATGTGAGTTTGATTGATTCAAACACTAAGACCTCTTCAATGGTTATAAATTTGGTCTGTCACACAAAGGAAGAAAGTAGGAGTGTTAAAATAGAAAAGAGAAGGGATGGCATGAGATATGTCATTAGTAGAGTAGTGATCAAATGGAAAAAGAAAAGGGATAGAGATCGCATGAGATATGTCTATAACAATGGGAAATTTTTTAAAATAACCCTTTTTTTATAGAGTATTTTTTTATACCCACGCATGAAAAACAATTCACCAAAACACATCAAATCAGATACTTTGTCTTTTGTTTAAATTAAAGCAATTTACCCCTTAAAAAAAAGTCAAATTTCCCAAAAAAAAAAAACATACCTATTTTTCATTAACGATTTGATCAAGTGGATAATAAATTTTTGACAAATCAACTTTAAATATTTAGTAAGTTCTTGAATTAAAAATGTATTATGCAATAATTTTTTTTAAAAATGAATTTTTTTTTCTAACATATATGTTTAAAATAAGTACATCAATAAAAATGATAAAAATAGTGCAAAAATGAATTTGGTGCAAAAATTAAGTGGTAGCTGATGCGATAGTTTTGGGTGCTGCGCACGAGTGCTATTTTTGCGTACTATGTGCATTTATTCTGAATTTAGTTTTTTTTTATTCTAATCATATTTTAACAATTTTTCTTTCGTTATAGATATCATAGCGCATGTCTTAGCCATTGTATCCTTCGAGAGAAGATGAAAAAGTTATAGTGACGATTATGAGAGATATATTAGATTTACGAATGCTGATATATTTCAAACAATGTAAAATATGAAGCACTGTCGAGAAAAAATTATCGTGTAATTAGAGTTGATCAAGTGTAGTCCAAAGTGTCTATCAAAATTACTGTTCAGTTGAATATGGTGAAGATAAGACCAATTTCAATTAAAAAAGATGATGAAATGGAGTTTTAATTGGATCTCAGTATAAATAAAAAAAACTTTGATACCCTTGTGGATAACAACGGATGTTTGAGCTCCTATATGTGAAAATAATATAGAGGCACTCATTGAGAATGAACAAGCTAGCCCTAATCACTTCATGTCTATAAGCAGTAACAACCAAGTAAGTAGCACATCCTCAACAATACTAACAGTTGTATTTTCGATAAACACTATAAATGATTATCATTATTCCCCTCTAAGGTTCAACGAATAAACTTACGTATATTATGATAGTTAGACAAATGGAATGATGATGGTAATGAACATTTTGACTATGGAACTGAAGTTGATGGATTGAATATTATACTGGAAGGCAGACCATGTTATGTTTTTGAGTTGTATAATGCAGTTGCAAAAGATGCAGGATCTCTTCCTATGAACACTTTGATTGAGTGGATATGAGAGATAACGAAGTAGTAGTTTTATAATAGACATGAGGCAACAAAAGATATGACGTCCTTTTTGACGACTTTGGCAAATCACAAAGTGATGAAATACAATGATAAAGCTAGTCAAATAATGGTTCATCAATAGATAATTCACGATTTCTAGTGAAGAACGAAAGTAGAAATGAAATAGTGAACATCAGGTAGAAATGGGATAGTGAACATCACTGCAAAGACATACAATTATCAGAAGTTTGACTTTTGGCAACTACTTTGTCCTTGTACTATTATCATATATAGACATACGAGATTACAGTGCGAGAGTCTTTGTTCAGGTTATTACACATTTAAATGTTTAGTTCGTGCTTATAGCAAGTCAGTCCTTCCGGTTAGCCATCCATCAGATTGGATAAGCACATATAAGACAAAGCAGATTCCATCTTAAGGGAAAAAACTATCAAAGAATATTTGTATTCGCTATAAATAATATGAACATAACTAATAGACATATCAAAACCCTATTGTTTTATATAGTAATTGATGTATGATATTTATTTTTGACTTACGTTATTTCAATAGAGTTGTATGTTCTTTTGTAAAATTTAAATTGGTATTTAATCTCATTTCATTTGATTTACTTTTAATATTTGTTGTCTGATTGTTAAATATAGTAAATTATATTCATTTATCAAAATTCAATAAAATTTCTCCTATTTTATGGATATTCTCAAACTTATAGATCAACAATAACACTTATATATATTTTGCATAGTTATAAGTTATCTCTTTACGTCTACCAAATACAAGGATAACATACAACTAAATATAACACAAATGTATATCTATATAACATTTAGCACATATATACAATATAACACAATTGCACTTTTATACATTATTTGAATGCATTGGTCCATAAATCTATAACTATCTTTTTTCTATAAAAAAAAAAAAGTATCAATGTTAGGGCCAAAATTGAATAGTCGACCCAACATCATGTACTCAATGAACATACAAGTGAATACGCCACAGTCCCTACTCTAGATTACCTTATCTACCTCTGCCATAATTTACCACCAAGTAAATCCTCCTTCATTTCTCGCCCATAGGACAACAACGATAAGTCCTATATAATATCATCTAGTGCTTCGTCATTCTATTGGTGTACAAATCTATTGAACTCTTAAAATAAAATATGTCATTAATTAAAATAGTTATACTAACAAATTTATAACATAATGTAAACAACAATCAGGAAAAAAAAATTTACAAAAAAATATGTATTTGCAACCATGCACCTTTGTGAGTATGTGTGCATATACTTACACCACCATTAACGAATTAGCTTTAGATATCATTAATATACTACAAAAACCTATATATGTGCATTCCCTATAAGTATTGATACCACTAATTTATATTTAAAAAATACAAAAAAAATGCGAGAATGTCCTTACAAAATCATCAAGCTAGTCATGAAGAAGATCTGTAAACCATTTTGCATTAGTATTAAGCCTATGTAAGGAAATGCGCCCTTAACCATCCTTAATTCAAGCTTGAAGCTCTGCATGTATGATGAAGTCTATCGATCATTATGGCTTCAAGTCAACCTCAAAGTCATTGCACGGAGCCTTAACTTGTAATTCTACCTTTCTTTTTTGTGGTTTCTTTTTTTAAATAGGATTAGTATACGGTTATGTTTAACCTTCGCTTCCTTGTATTGGCACCCAAACATGCTTATCACATGCACAACAGCATCAGGTATAATTTGCACATTTGCAAGACTTTCAGTTGTATATTGGATGTTCGACTGCCACTAATGTTAATACTCAGCTACAGGAGTTTGTGTTTGAGCATCATCAATCATGCACTTTCTCTTAAAATAAAACAATACCAATGAATATACTGAGTTGTAATGAATGTACAAAATCAACTTTATGTACACAATATACCATTATCTGATTTACGTCCTTGGATATAGTGGATGATTGGCTGTACTACATCATTAGTCTCATTTGGTCCAAGATCTCTTTTTTGTCCATGGACATCATGGTAATCATCTCTGTTTTTATAACTACCATCTTGTCTCGCAGATTATCAATCTTCTTCTCAAGAGTGCTACACTACAATGACTTATCTAACTGCACTGATATGACGGCTCAAACTATACATAAGTAATTATGATCGATCTTTATAATATAATACTTATCAAACTCAAATATTCAATAAATTTATTAAAAAATTGTACTATTACTCCAAACATTGGCGGGGCTTCAAAGAGATAGTCACGCTAAACATCTATATCATCTTCAAAATTGGTGAATTAGACGTTCAGCTTCACAATATAGTCTAGTTTTAGATCCCCTTAAAATATTCCTAATAAGACTTGCAACTTTGCTGCCCTGTGACATTCCTCAGCTTTCTCACCGGGGTGAGTTTCGGTGAAAACTCTCTGATGCTTAAATCAGAAAAAGTCTTTGTGATAGGAGATTGGTAAAAAGGTTGAGAAAAATATTGAATAGTAAGGAAAATGACCGTTTTTCTCTCTCTGTATCTAGTTCTTCTATTTTTTTATTTATTTTGTGGCATCACCATGGCATTTTTTTCATCATCCCCTATTTCTGTGTCTTTCTCTCTTTTTTATAGTATTGATCTTTAGAGGACTATCTAGATATTTTTCCAGTGTATCCCTTGACATACTTTTGATTCTACTTCTGCTGTGCTTCTGTCACACATCAAATATCCTTCTGTTGATCTTCTTTTGACATGCTTCTGCTACACGCTAGATATTTTTTTGACATTTGTTAAGTATATTCTTGACATATTCCTTATGCTTCTTTCCACCGATGGATTTTGTTAAGTGTGAGGCTAGGTTCGATTTGCTCGAGTCAGCTTTCTGATAGTCTCTTCCTATTCGATTCGACCGTGGTCCGAGGTCTTCTCAAAGAGCTAGTCTTCTAGTGACTTCACTGTCTATACTTGGTCGGCATGGTCAGTAGACAACCGACCTTGTGCCTGTTCTGATCCGATTTCTTCGTTGATCACGAATGAGCTAAGATGAGTCGATCTGGTTAGTGTGTAAATGGTGATTTTTTGTCGTACCCTGGCCTGTCATTCCGAGCAGGTGCTTCGGATTGCCAACCAGATCCTTTGAATCTGAGCAGGTTCTCCGCTATCTAGCCCTGCTAGAGTCTGGCCCGATAGCTATTACCATAGGCTTATTTTCAGAGTGGGCTGTGCATGGAGTGGTGGGCTCTGAGGATAGTTGTCCCATAAAAAAACATCTGGCTGGGCCCTTGGGGGCTGACTTCCTTTGGGCTTGCAGGCCTTAGGCCCAAATGTGATTTTTTGGGGGGAATAAATATAATTAAAAAAATAATAATTTCACATCAACAAATAGTAGTTTAAACATTTTCTCTGCATTTTAATATATTAATAACTCAATAGAATTACTCGTTAGAAATGCATGAGCAAAACCATAGATGTTATATACTTCTTTATCCCAACCGACTTATTTTTTATCTTTTTTAACTTCTTTTCCATCACTGTGCTCAAATTGTCGTGGACTATGGACCATGCAATTGTGTCATATAGTTAGGTATTGAACTCATTTAAACTGTCCACAAGCACAAGCATAAAGTATTAGACTTTTCTACACTCATCCTGCAGCACCAATAATTTATAATAAAACACACATTTTTACAATATTTATGTCATCATCAACAATCAAGTTTATCAAAATGAACCATAAATCTAAATTCTTATAGGTCAAAATTCTTATAGTTTTAAAACATTTAATCTACAGTCTATTTCTAAGTTTTTGGTTCAACTATCTACCTAGGATTAATCTCTTATCCATAATTTTGTAATTAAATAAAAATCCAAATAGAGAATCTAATGCACTTGTAGCATACCAAAATCACAATTCTTCATATAAGTTTTAGGTATGCATTTGTCTTAATAAGATCTTATATACTAATATACCTGAGAATGGGATATCGTGTGCAACTAGAAAATGACCCCAATATGTGGTTCAAAATAATTTTTATTGTCTAGCCGTCAACCTATACCTAATAAAGTCTATGGCCCATAACTTCGAATAAGCAGTGACTGACGCATAATAGCATTCGTTTTCTAAAACTATAAATGATTTTGACATGTTTTACTTTTTGAAAAAAAAATTATTAGTGCAAAAGAAGACAATTAAATAAATTAAACCATTTATTAACAATTAAATCAAATAATTAAAATTAAACAAAAATAAATTTATAAGATAACAAATAAATATCATTTATTAATTTACACATTTAAATAGCTAAATATTTTTAAAAAATAAATTAAATAATTAAATATTAATTAGCAAAAGATAATTAACTAAATTAAATAGCTTAATAACTATTTATAATTAAATAAATTAAACAAATTAAATAATAATAATTAATAAAAATATATTTAAAAGATGAATTAAACTATTAAATATATTAATTAGTAATTAATAATGAATAAAATAAATTAAATATATTTATAACTATTTTTGAAAATGACGACAACTAAAATTATATTAAACAATTAACTATATTAATTTTTTATTAAAATTAAATAAAAAAAATTAATTAATTATATGTGCTAAACTTTTGCCGTGCGCAAGCTGGCTATTTCAACTATTTTCGATCATTTTCGCTCACTTTCAATCATTTTTTGCCATGCGCACGCACTTCATGCAGGTCGGCAATTTTGGCCATTTTTGACAATTTTTTTAATCATCTAACTCTAAATTTAGTTATTTTCACTAATTACCAGCAAAAACATAAAAATACACTTCTAAATTCAAAATTCACTAATTTTTACCTATTTTTAAATTTTGAACTCCACAAACGATCATTTTAGCTTCTAATATTCAAAATGTGAGTATCCAAATAATCGATCTATTTCTTCACTTGCTTGGACTTTGGCTAGAATTGTTTGGGAGTGTTTTGGATGAAAATGGTAGATTCTTGCTCAATGGTGGAGGGAATATGTGCTTAACAAAAAATGATCCAAAAAATTGGGTTATTTGACTATAAAAGATTAAAAAAGTTTGGAATTTTTTTAAATTAACTCTTTATTTTAAGTCATTTTTTTAACCATCTTTTGATTGGCTAATCTTTATTAGCAAAAAGAATTTGAAATTGGATAATTATACTCCGAACTTATTTTCCCTCTCCACCCCAAAAAAACTCAAAAACAAAAACACTCTCTAAGTCATATACCCTATCTTTATCTACAAAACTATCTCAACAAAAAATTCAATTAGATCGAGAAATTGAAAGCTGACATTATAGATCATGCCTTACACAACATATTTATCACTTGAAATCTCAAAAATAATCGATTCTTGGTAAAAAAAAATTAAAAACTTTAGATAAAAACTTGATTTGTATTGAAAATGAGTTAAAAATTAGATTTTGGTTGAAAATAGGTGAAATAGATCAAATATATAAATGGGTTGGAAAAGTGAACGAAAGTAAAATTCTGGCCAACAATGACCATTTTTGTGTAAATTCTTGAATGCAATCGGCAGTGGCCGACCACTATATGCATTTGAAATATTTAACGCAAGACGCTTATGCATGCACCACGCATAGCGCATACACGAGGCGCACACTACGCCCATGTGTTGGCACTGTGTGGCGCCCCACATGTGCAAGGAGTACATGCACGAGACTTTTATTGGGTGTCCCGTGTATGCACTCCTTGCACACATGGGGTGCAAATTGTTTTACTGTGCACCCTACGTGGCATGCCCACAACTTGCCATGTGGCATGATTCTTTTAAATTTATTTTAAATCAAGAATTAAAATTAAAAAAATGTTTAAAATATCACTAAATTCATAATTTCATAAATTAATGTTTAGAAAATAAAAGCTAATTATTAGTTTCTAAATTTGAAAATATAAATTAATTACAATAATAAATTAAATTAATAAACAATATAAATTAATTATAATAATTAAATTAATGATAATTTGTCTGATATATATGTTTGTTTGAAGTTATGTATTTAATATGTATGTTTGTTATTTATTAATAATTATTTTAATTATATTTTTTTGGTGTAATTTTAGAAAAAAAATAACGTTTTTAGACAATATAAAATTTTGGAGAAGGAATTCCATTACGTATTATTTGTAAATGTTGGGTCTAAATGTTATAAAAAAAAATTAACGTGTAATAAGAGTGAGTTATTTTGATGGACTTGTATGGGATAATTTTTTAAATATGTCTAATATTTTTTTCTTCAATATTTTGGATAAATTTTGGACACAATCTAGTTCGGTTAAATTTAGGCTAGACCGAAAATACTGTAGCAATCAAACCAATTTTTTCTAATTCGATTTGATTTTTTAATTAGTTTAAAAAATAAAATTTTACAACACTACTAACCAAAGAAGAGAACATGTGACCTGGCGGTGTTCATACCACTACTAATCAACAAACTGAGCTAAAGTTGGTTATTAAGCTAATATAGGATCCGTTTTTTTATTTTTCAATTTGAAAATATTATAATTGAAAATTCCAATTAACATTTAACAAGATTCGAACCTGTGAACTAGTGATAATATTAAGTCTGCATTACCACTGAACTTAAGCTGATTTTTGAAACAAAATATAATCCACTTCATATATTAATATTTTAAAATATTAATAATTTTAAAAAAACTCAAATCAGTTGGATTCAAATATGGGGACTAAGGAGAGCTATTTATTCACTTTACCAACGAAAATACGTTATTTTTTATTTTTATATTTAAATATATTAATAATTAAAAAAATGTATCCCACAAAATTCGAACCTAGACCTTTTGAAAGAAATTAACGCGGTTTGCTAACTGAGCTAAATATGACTTTAAGCTTATGCAATACAAACTATCTTTTTTATATTTAATTATAAAATATCAATAATTAAAAAAATATTTTTTTAATTTTTAACAAAATCGAACCAAAACGATCGATTTCCTACTTTTTTTTAAACCAACCAATTTTCTTTTTTTAGTAAAAATTGAACCAAATTAACTGGTTTGGTTCAATCCAAGCAAATTTTTCGATTTTTAAGTTTTTTGTTCACTTTTAATTTTGAATTATGAGATTTTATTGCGTAACATAGAGAGCTATAATGTTTTTGAAGAGATATGGTTTCACATTAAGAAGAAGCATATTTAATTCTCTCAAAAAGAGATCGTTTTAATTATTAGGCTGAAGATGAAAAATTACTTGCCCGCCCATGAGTTAAAGTGAAAATTAGTTTATTACTAGTGAGAGACATTCTTTTTGGGTCGAAAGAAGCTGACCTACAAGTTTGTTGATACTTGGTACGCTTTCTTGACTTAGAGCAATTTAACAATGAAGACGCAATGAAATTATATTTATTCTATTTTGTTTATCATGTTTTGATCCAACACGACAAATATGGATAAATTCAAAATTTTGTTTAAAGTATTATGGACGACCTTGCTGAGTTTAATAAGTATTTATGAGACAACATTACATAGAACATACTTTATGACTCACTCAACAAAGCGGCCTTTTAGAAGTTGGCCAAAATAAGAGAAGCCTCTATGGAAGGTAGGATAAAAAAGTATAACGTGTACGAATTTACATATCCAGGTGCGTAATAATTTTATTGTTTACTATTAATCTTAATTATTTATTTTTATTTATAATAAATTATTTATTTAAAATTATCTATAGATTTTTTATTCCATTACAGTCTATGTCTACGGTGAGGTTTTTGATATTAACTACGGTGATCGCTTCCCTCGTATTTAAATTAGAGAAGTAAAACAACTTTACTATACACGAACATTGAGGAGAGAATTTTAGAGAAAGGTTTGGTATATTTTTAGTTCATTTACATTTAATTATCTTGTTCTCTAATATGTGTAACCTTTTTAAAATATTATTTGTAAATCTTTTCGGTACATCATAAGTTAGTATTAAAAGATCATGAGAAATAGGAGGATGCCATTTGATTGATAAGAAATCTGGGGATGCCTTACCGAAAGCTATTAAGGGAACTTGTTACATCTTCATGGTTCTATATAGAGCGAGAGTCGAAGGGACTTTGTTTGTTTCACAGATGATGATATAGATGTCGATGAAGGTGGTCATGAAGGAGAAGATTCACTAATGTTTGAAGCAACGATATATATACGGCTTAATTAGTGCATTAAAAAAAAGTTATTAATTTTGATTATTTTTCTTTGTAGTTTAAACATAACACAACTACACATTATGACGTTGCACAATAAATTGTGCAATTGTAAGAATATATACTGCATAGATTTGATCGTACTAAAGTTGTGTTGATGCACAAAATGGACTAGAATTGAGAAGAGCTATATAGAAGGGTTAATCAAGTCCGGAATGATCTCACGCATATTCAGCGGATGATAAAGTACTTTCAACAATCGTGCTTCTTCTAATCTGAAAAAAGTCAAAATGTAGTAAGAAAGTTAATATCAATTACAGAACTGAATTTAGAGTATATGACGCTTATCCACTTGTGTCTTTTATTTCAGTTTGGAGAGAACACAACTGATGACTTTCAAACCTCAACTGCTGAGTATGACATGCAGCCAACCGATAGCCTCATAAGCGTTTAGATCTTACTTGATCTTTGTAAATGTATGATGTATGAGCGACCATATAGGAATACATAGGTTAAACACACCCCATACACTAATCTTATACCATGAAAGATTAAAAAGAAGAAGATTGAGTTTCAGGTAATACTTACATGAGTGTGTGTCCTAGCAAGCGGTTACTAGTAGAGATTGTGGGGTTTTTATTTGTATGTTTATAAAGTTCCTTATGTTATGTTAGCCTTTAGATTTTAGCTCGAAACTACGTCTTTTTTAGGTACAAAAAGGTAATCGATTTGTGGACAAGTGTAAAAAAAAATGAATATTTTTAATGTTAATTTTATTATTATAACGGATTACAACTTACGATGGTTATTATAAGTAAATATCACAACATAAAAATATAAGATTGTCAAAAAAATATTAATTATTTATTTTTTTATATTTCGTATATTTGTTTTATATTATATAGTTATATTTATTTTGTAATATTTATATTATTTTATTTATTTTTCCTAGTTTTTTTTATTTATTAATTACTTTAATTTGTTTTGGATTAGTAATTAAATAAAATAAATTAAAAATAAATTAAAAATATTTTACCATTAATATTAAATAAACAAATACTTAAATAATTAAATTATAAATTATTTGTAATGACGTATTGTTAAATTATAAAAAATTAATTTTTTACTTCACTATTAAACAAATAAATAAATAACTTATTTTTTTATAAATTAATTATTTTATTATATAAAATAATAATATGTTAAATTAATTAGTTTTTTTAATTATTAATATTTTTAATCTTATTTATTTAATAATTAATCAAAATATTTAATTAATTAAATAATTAAAACAATTGAAAAATATATTTCATTTCACTAACGAAACTCTTCAAGTGAATTTGTTCTTCAATCTTAATTCTTAGATTTGACATATTTTTTAGATTTTTATTTCATTTATTTTATTTTTCTCTACAACTTCGTCACAATATAATATACTCGATTTTCACTTATTTTACTTATAATCAAACCATATTCACAACTATTTTTTTGAGTGTTTTTTAGAAAAAATAAAAAATCTTTTGATGGAGAGAGAAAATACAAGTTAAGGATATAATTATTCAATTGTCATTTTTTGGCTAAAAAAGATTAACCCTTTTATTTGTCATTAAAAAAAAAGGGTTAAAAATAAGAGCCATTTCTAGAAATTTTTGAAGAGTTAAAATAGATTAATGCATTCAAAAGAGGGGTATTTTAATTTTATTTCCTAAAATAATATAATGAAGATTTTCTAAAATAAGAAAACTAATTTAAATTCTTAAAAGATGTTCTCATACAGAGGTGAAAGTGAAAATAATTTTCTATTTCTTTGTCTTTTTCTTTAATCATCATGTTGTAATATCATTTATAAACTCATTGGAGAAAGATATTGGGGCCCATAATTTAAAAAAAGGACAGATAAACTATAATAATTTTAAAAAATTTATTTCCATTCTTATAGATTATAAAAGCCGTTAACTTTAATTAAAAAAAAGTTACGGATAATAAACTCATGGGAGAAAGATATTTGGGCCCCGTAATTTAGAAAAAGCACATGCGAATTTCAATAATTTTAAAATTTCTGTTTAAACTCTTAAAGATGATGAAAACGTTAACTTAAAATAAAAAAAATCTGTTAAAATTGATAAAATTATAATTATGCCCCTTTTATGATTGAAACTAAAATTTAAATTTAAATATTTAAAGTAAAATTTGAATATTTAAGTAAATAATTTAACCAACTAAATTATTATAAGTTTTTGTTTATATATATAATTAAAAATTTATTATGAGTATTATTGTTAACTAAATTATTCAAAAAATGAGGCATTAACCGGTCATGATTAATAATTTAACATCGTTGATCACCCTATTAACTGTCATTGACTATAATAATTGATTAATGTTAACTAGTTTTTATTGAGCGATCATAAATCGATAATTAATTGGTGTTAATTGGTAATTGATTGATATTAATTAATTATTAATTGACATTGATTGACTTTTTTATTGAAATTAATAATTTTTTATTTTTACTCTTTTGGGTATTAATTTTAATAGATTTTATCACTTAATAAAGTGTAAAAGAAATTATTAAAATTATAAGTTCTGAATGTCTTTTTTTTTTAAATTACAGGAGTTCAAATACTATTTTCTCTAAAATTATTAATATTACATCGTAAAATTATTAATATTAATATTAAAAAATTAGTGAAATGTTACATTATATAAATCTATTAACATATGCTGGAATTTAATTTTTTATTTTAAAAATTCAAGTTAAATTATATATTAAAAAATTATCAATACAACTAAAATCATTATCATTATTAAATATATAGAATTACAATTAAAAATAAATAATATTAAACATTGATTGTATGAAAAAAAAAATTGTTATGGCTACACCTCTTTCTTTGTCTTATATCCTATGAAAACATTAAAAATAAAAAAGAGCAAGAGAACGTGAGAATCACAATTAAACTTTTGCTCTGTAGCAAACGTAGAATAGCCTTAGAGAGTCCACGTGTACAAGTTTCTAATACCTCCCTTAAAGGGTCCCCTTTCTTTTTCTTTTTTCTTTTTTTTAATTTGAAACTCCGCGTTCCTCGGCTTTGCTTCAGCCTATAACATAGAACAGTAACATAGCTCTAAAAGCTAAGAAAAGCAGTCATTCATCATTGTTAGACTCAATAATGAAAGATAGCAAAAGGCTGGTGTACTTTCATTTTATGAACAGTGATATTATATGAAAGCCTTTGATTATTCCAGGCTTTTATAAGGCCTGCAGGTATAACTTTTTACAGATTTCTAGGTTCGTCTTTCTTTGTTTGTTGGGTTTTTTGAGGCAACAGTAAACACGTCAGTAACCACCTGAAATCTGATCTGATCTTCTTCTTAGCTGGTTCCAGGTTAAAGATCTTTTTACTGTTTCTGAGGATTTTTTTTATGAACCCATTTGAATTTTTTTGCAGTGCCATAATGCCATTAGGTGAATGAGGCAAATTCCATGTTGGGTTTTGAACTAAACTCTTATAAGAGGGCATTTAATGTCCCTTTGAGTAATCAACTTATGCCTATTGTCTGTGATTTTTGGGTTGTGTTTGTCTGGTCTGGGGTTTGAAGATCTCATGCTCAACAACATTTTCTGTGCCAAAAAAGAAAAAAACAAAAATTGAAATGCAGTTTATTTATATAAAAAAATTCAGAATGGGTTTAATATTTTGTTTCCTAATAAGTTGCTAGAAATGTAATTCGTAAAATTTTAAATACGTGATAATATTTTATAATATATTATAAATTATATAAAATTTTACATAATAATATGTGACAGTATTATTGATAAATTACATAAATTAGTAGATCAATTTTCCTTAAGTTATAACCATTATAATTTGAAAAAGCAGTTCCTAAGTGATTTGTGCACAAGATTGAATTATAAAAACAAAGCTGTTGAATACATGTATGGGATTATCTCACCAGATATATAATCATGTGGGGGTTGAATAAAATGAAAGATTCCTCTGATGAACACAAATGAAGTGGAGTTGTTAAAAGTTACATCCATCTCACACCAACATTCTAAATCGATAATGACTTTCTCACACTCAACAACTTGGGTGAACTGAATGAAGGGTATTTTTGCTTCCAATTAATTGTCCTCCATTATTGACTTAGAGTTGATATGGGGTTGATTTTTCACTCTTTTTTTGTATTTTATTTTAAAAGGGAAAATTGAGAGAAATATCTCATGCTATTGCTCTTCACTATCGATGTTCTTGTTGTGGGGGATAATGGTGGGCGTTTTGTAGTTGGAGAAATGTCTCATCTGCATATCTTTTCTCTCAATTTCTCCCCGTCCATAATGAACCTAGGAAAAATTTGGTCTTTTAAATGAAGGGAAACAAGTATGCTTGATGGATCCAATGTTCAGGACTTTAACTTTATAGATTGGTGATATATGATTATTCAGTGCTGTTAATGGACCATCAAGTAGCATGTGTCTATTTGTGGCCATACTTAATTTGACAAGATAACACATTTTTTCTCCAACTCTATTTCATTTCATCCTCAAGTGGGCAAACAAAAAATAATGCCTCCACTGTGAGGTATGAGCTCAGAAGGCATCTTGCCCAAGGGAAATTTCAAGTTTCATTTTTTGGTCAATCTTCTCTCTTCGATGTGCTTATAGCGAAGGATTGGGTTTTGGTTTGCTGATACAATCATTCATTGATGCCTGCCATTAGAACAAGATGGGGGATAAGAAGGCTAAAGATTTTGGAGTATCTGAAAGAAGATGTTCCGGTCATAAATTCACGCGTTGTCATTTGTCAAATCAAAACTTTTTTCATGTTTAGTAACATCCATTTTCTTCTTCTCATTATGGTAAAAGCAGTTGTCTGTTGAGTGTGGACTCACAATTCCCCATTTACTTTTTGTTTCTAGTCCATTATCTACCCATCTCAGCTAAAGTGAGGTAACAGTAATGACCTGCAGCTGTAGGCTTACATTATTAAAATTTTCACCATCAAAGCACAATACAACAAATGGTCTGTACCCTTTTTGCTACAGTAACATTGTCTATTCTTTGTTGCATCACTTTAAATGCCCGGAAATTTTGAAGGACCAAGTCATGATGAAAAAGTAAATGAGTATTTAGTAAATCTAATTAAAAAAATAGTTATAAATTTGGGTATCATTAAATTTCATCCTTTTTTTTTTTAACATTTCTTACAAGTTGCAAGTAGTGAAAATGGTATGTGCAATGACAAAAGCAAAAGCACTTCCTAAGGAATCAAAACCGGTGGGAGGAAGTGGAATAAGAGTTGAACAAGTAAAACTCAAGGGGGATCTTTTAATCTTACTACATGGACCGATGTGTAAAGTTGGGAGCAAACAAAAATTTGGCCACGCTGACCGTACTTGGCATGCAAAATATTTAGTGGCAAACCTAAGTCCTAGCTAATAGGGTACCCTACTGCTAGCAAACAAACGGAGTGTGTGTGGGGATATTAACACTGTCTTCCCCTGAAGTTTATACAAATTACACATTGATTGTGACTTTAGGTTTAATTATATTATTACCCCTTTCATTTAATTTAAAGAACTAAACTACTCAAATTTATCACGTAAATTATTAAAATATTTTTACTTTTTAAATTAAATAGAGATTATAATTATATAATTAAAATTAAGACCGTCATGTGTAATTTATATAAACCTCAGGAGTGACGGTGTTAATACCCCGCGTATATGTGAGTGGATGATAATAATTCAACTATTCAACGATCAGTATGATGAAAGCACCCCAGCCTTTTCTTCGTCGTGCACTGAGCTGATTCATTATCTATTCGACTTTTTTCAGGTGGCTAATGGCAATGGCTATGGCTATGGCTATGGCTATGCTATTGGTTTGCTTCAATGTGATGCATCACTGTCAATGAGCTATCCTCCGTTCTTTTTCCTTTTATTCGAATAAAACCCCGCTCTGCATTCTTTTTCATACTGAAATTATTAGGGTCTTCTTGTCCTTTTATTCTAGGCAAACAAGGTTTCAATTATCACTGATGATTTTTCTTTTTTGCACTTTTTATACGGTGCAGTGAGTTGAGACTTTATTTTTACCAAAGAGCTCTATTGTCTTTTCCTTTAATTTTTTTTTTAATAAGAACTCAACCCACAAAATTCGCAATAATCTGAACTTCAATCGATCCCGAATAGATAAAATGAATGGGTTCACTGATTAATCCCCCATGAAACAAATGGCAAAAAAGCGTTATTTCTAAGATCCTAAATTCTAAAGAGTTAATTAAAATTACATGAAACCACATGCATTAGTTTTTCAGGTAACTCTATCCCTCTACATAAAATATTGGTCTAAGTCGGTTCAGGTACGAGATATTATCATTACCACAGGACAATTAGACATCCAACCCTTAATCGCAACGACCCAATTGCTTTAGCTTCATATCAGTATGGAACCGCTCATTGAGGAATTTTTCACGGACACTTGGTTAACATGAAATTGAATCTGTGTTCCTAGCACATTTCTCGAATTACTAATGTAGTTGTGACAACCCAGATGCAGATTTCTTTGTCCATTTGCAGAGACTGCAACATCATGCTAGAAAAGATTTCCACAAGCACATAACCAGATAAGTCCCGGCTAACCCTGCAGACAAACACAACATAAGACCAACAGCTTACAAGGAGCAGAAGCTTGTCATCTGCCACTCACAACAGCTGATGCCAAATAACATGCATTCGCACGTGTAACAATAATGTATCAGCTAAATGAAAGATTATCTCTTAAAACTTACCGCATGGGATGAGTTGGAGTGCTTACTTTGTCCTCCAAATCTTGCCGCTCAGTTAGCCACAACACGCTGCTGCAGTTTCCAGCCTTCAGTTCGGCGACATAGAAAAACCTAATTCATTAGTTCCAGATCAACTGTGAGTCCCTTCCGCAGCAGGTAGAAATCAAGAAAGGTTGCTTCTTACAAGGTGTCTTCAAGAAAACTAAGTGTATTAAATCAGACAACCGTGACTTGTTCAAAATAGGCGCATCAAACCATGTTATCCACTTGGTCACATTTGTCAGCCCATTCATGCATAAAGCACAACTATGGTTCCAAAACAAATTACATTGCAAATCCTCTGTTATATAGAGTACTGGAATTTGACATCTGACACTTTAATTCCTCATAAGTAGGAATAAAATTGTTAAATCCAGGCCCCCCATTTGCCACTAGATCACAAACACCCAGATCACTAATGCTCTTAACCCCATTCAAACTACCCAGATGCCTACTTGACATATGCACATTTCCGAACTGTTGAGCTGTCGATTGTGCAAATGCAGACAAATTGTCAGGTTGATATTGATTAAGATGCATAGATGAAATACCATAATTATCACTTGGGGGAGAAAATCTATTCATTAAGTGATCTTGGAACCTTAGATTCTGATATCCAGAACTTGATTGTCGTTTCAGCTGCTGAAGTCTTGCATCATGGTCAAAAGGATTAAGCTGCAGACATGAAGTTTGCCATATATCAGAGCCTAGATTATTTAACTGAGCTGCCTGTAACCCATTACCAACTTCTAATACTGCAGGATCAACTAATTCAGCATCTCCATATCTGCCACGTATTCCAGCCGCTGGAGCAGATATCTGTACCAAGTGACTTGCTGTGGAGAGAATGAAGATTATCAGAATATGAATACTAAAAGCAACATATCAAATGTTCCATTTCCCAGCAAGAGGGGGAAAGAGAAGACAAACCAGAACCGTCAAAAGGCTTGTGCATTGTTCCATGAGTAGAAAAACCTGGAGGGGGTGCTCTGCTTGGCACTGCAAATCCTGGAGGGGCTGAAGTTGGATCCTTTGAAGGTGCTGCAATGGTAGAAAAGAACTTCAGGAAAGAATTTCAAAACACTAAATCAACAGTTTAAAAAAAACAAAATTATGGATCAGACATATCGCGTCCAACTTAGGGAGCACAGAACCCTTTATGCCATGAGCCAACAAATAGTTGATATACCATACAAGGGAATAAGATAACTACATCCAGGCATGACGAAACGTGAAAGTAAGATCAAAGGAAAAATATGCATGAACAGAACAGCACAGCACACAAATATGAGATGTACAGCAGTGAAGTGTTGTTTGGCATTGCCAAAATGATCAACATCTATAAAAACAAATACGATATCTACAGATGTTATGACTTTATTGACATTCCCATTGGTTTTTCAACCATAAAGACTTCCCAGTTTTCTTTAAAGAAACAACAAAATCTCTCTATCTAAAAGCACTGCTAAAAAGAAGCTGAAGGCTTTTATAATAGCTCCTTCCATTAAGTTGATCAATATTTCAATTTCCACTTAAAGAAACTGAAAACACTAAAATGGTATTAAAAATCAATATGCCTAGACTCCATGTAAATTGGTGACCCAGCAGGAAGAGATACGCCATTAATGTACAAAGCATCGAAGAAAAACCAAACAAGAAAATAACCTTTGAATAGGAAGCCATCACTCTTTTCTGAACAACCACCACAACGTGGTAATTATAAACATCTTAAGAAAGTAGCAATAACCATAGTCTACAACATATTCCACTATCCTCTGAATCTAAAATACCATGAGCAAATATTAACTCTGTGCCTGTTAGAAGATATGTACACCCTTTGCATTTAACCAAGCATGGTAACCTGCCAACTTGAAAGTGCATCTAGCAATTATATCTTCCACAAAAAGGAGATCACCTTCCTGAAGGCTTAATTCTATTAGCAGAAAATACAATTCAACAAGCAAAATGTTTTTTTCCAGCCAAAACATACTCTCAGGGAACGACAGCACTAGGGTTAGAAGGAACATACTGACCAATATCAGTTTCTGACTTTAACATCCTAGTTAACAAATTTAGATTCAGTACAAAGTAATTTTTCATTACTTAAGAACTCTTCAGAAAATGTAGACATTCTTTGTGTATATAATTATACATAATATTCAAACCAAAAATGTTATAATAAAATCTGAAAGAACAGAAACAAAATAGACTTATTTACCATGCAACCATAGCACAAGATTAATAATATCACAATGAGAATATACTGTGGAAATCTCCATTTACATTAAAATGGAGCTGCATTTGATTGGAAAAAGAACATTAAAGACAAGTAAAATGATACTCACCCAGTGATGAAATAAAAGAATGACTGCTGGGAAAATTATCAGACTCCATAGAGCCACTGGATGAGAAGACATTCTGATGTTTATCCATGAGAATGTCCTTGTTTATCATCAAACCATTTGGGCCAGAATATTGCTTGGTGGAATGCCTGATATTACCAAGAGAATTCCCTGAATCAGATACATGATTAGAAAATTCCTCCTGCCTGGCAAATGAGAACCTGGACTGCCTGCAATCAGATTCTTTGAACAAGCTTGGGAACTTTAGAGAATCATGTTGCTTATCATTTTCATTCAACAGCTTAACCAAACTGTGAGGCGAGGTCAATGAATCTTCCCATGCATCCAAATCTAGAGACAAAATTTTTGAGATTATGCTGTTCTCTCCTCCATCTGAAGCAACACTATTGTGTGAAGGGGCTGCACGAATATCATGTTTTACCAAGTAATTTCCTAATCCTATTTCTGAGAACACACTTGAATGCCCAACAGTTGCATCCAAATTAAGAAGGCTACTAGCTTCTCTATTGTCGAATCCATTAGATATTGAGTTCATAGATGTGAATGGCAAAGCAACTTCTTCATGATTCATGGGTACATTTCTAGCATGTGCATCAAAGTCATTCTGATTGTTCGCATCATCTGGCGACAAAGAGAGACAGTTTGACTGACTGAAATTGTGCAGTAGATAAGGTGACATGGGTGGTGGATGAAGCATGTCTTGTAAGCCCTTCAATTGTAGATCATCTAAATCTAATACATCTTCCATTGTTGGAGATCCAATTGATGCTGGAAAGATTGTAGTTTCCCTTAATTGGTCAATATTCTCTTCTTGTGCACCTTGACTCTCAGGTAGGTTAACAGAAACATGATTAGATACTGAACTGTTTGAAACAACAGGATGAGGGTACTCTTTGTTAACGTGACTCTGAAGGTTAATTGATGATAACCCACAGCATAGGCCCTGAAAGTCTCGGACAATATGAATATTTTCATCCTTGCCAGAATCAGAACTGGAGAACAGTTTGGTATGTTCTAGGGAGCTTGTCCAGGAAAGTGGTGCTGCAATATCTCTATCACTGCCCTTTGAAGATGGCAGACAAGGTAAGTGGTTTTTGGATGTTACGGTGGCAGGAATTGTATTGAAAGTGGGTTCTTCATTTGTATGTGATAAAGAAATTTCACAATCACCATTAGTGTACGCTTTTGGCAATTCCAATGGGTCCAACTTAGAGTTAAGATGCACTTTAGAACTAGCTTCAGCTTCCCTCGACTTTAAACTCTGGATAGATCTAGTGGCGCTTAAGACTTCTGATTTGGGGACTTGGGGACCATTAGAAGTTTTAGGCTGATTACTGGAAGCTTTATCTGGACCTGGCAAATTTTTATTTGGCGGCAGGGTGGCAGAAACACACATCACCCTGATATGAAAAATTCGGCAAAATAAGCACTCATATCACAAAGAATAAAAGTTTCGGAATGCCAAAATCAAGAATAAGATACCATGAGGTTGCAGTCAGAAGTGTATTGGATTTTCTAGTAACAACATCCGTACAAGTTCCTTTATTCTGATTCTCAATATTCTGCAGGAATCAGACCAGCTCTATCAAATTGTAAGAACACTGCATAAAGAACATTCAGGAAAACATATATACAATACACATTCATTATGATGTGGAATGTGTTTTGAATGCTTTGAACAACTAGAAATTAAGGACATTCATCCCATAATGTTTTACATACCTTATATCATTAGGCAATTACACATTTATCCAAGAGAATATGTTATCCATAAATCAACTGCCAAAAATGAAAATATTTCTGATAAAGGAGTATATTACATGCAGTCTTACATTTGAAGAATTGATGGCAATAGGTTTGGCTGTCGATGTTATGTTTCTATTCATATACTCATCTGCTGGGGGAGGTAAAACATTTCCTGAATGCCGATGCATATTATTTGTAGCACCAATAATTTGTTGAACTCTACTCCTTTATAACCAATGATTTAATTTAGAACATGATAAATATATCAAAGAAAGGCATACAAGCACCAGAACTAGACATGTTTTCCAAAAATAAATGACTTAGCAGTTAAAATAAAGCCAAAAAAATGAAAAATAGTAGTAAACTGTTAACTAATCAACCAAAAGTAAAGAGTATAAAAATGGTAAATAATACCATCACTACCTCAATAAATTATTATTTTAAAGAAAAATTGAAAATCAATCCTCTCTTTAAATAGTCGGCTTAAATCAGAAGCCAAGTGAAAACAAAAAAAAAAATAGTAATGCAATCATGTCCAATGACATGCCACCTAGACATCCCAGAGATCATGATCAAAACTCAAGGATGTCAACATTCTTTGCAATTTTACTGTCACTGGCAATTCAGTTTGAGATTGTGCTAAATGCATAGTATCATCTTTTCCACACGTAGAACAGGCTTAATAATAAAGCATTCAACATGTTGTTAATCTGGTTTCCTCATATTCATATTATTAATCATACTTTGCTTGATAAAAACCATAATTATAATAGATAAGATCATCATATTAAAACTACTTGTTTTAACAAGATTAAAATTTTTGGTGATAAACTGGGTAAAAAAGAAGTGCATAAACTGGGAACTAGTGGAAGTCCCTCTTAAGTCTTTCCTCCAAGCACAAATTAAATTCTCTATGAAATCCACCTTCCTTGCATGAAATCCTCAAAAACATCAGCTCACAGGCAAAGTAGCAGGTGGTCGTTACAACAACAAACCAGCAAGTTGCTTTCATGCATACTAGAGAGCATGTTGTGTAAACACACACAGACAGCTCCATGAGTGAAAAGGTCATGCATACCTTGTAAATGCCGAAACAATTTCATCCTTAGTAAAACTATCTTCTTGAGATCCAAATTCATGCAAATATAGACAATCTGGAATACTGCATGGCTGGACTAACAAACACATTAATCATATCAATAACTAATGCTATTCAAAGGAGACTTACATGGGAGAGGAAAAATGATCACTACCATGTTTCTTAGCCATGCATGGCAATACTTCGTTGTTCCAAAACATGCTCTAGAAAATGAAGAGGAAAGAATAACTCCAACTAATCATTACATGATAGCAAATACATGTTAAGCTTGGAACATGCTTACCTCAAGGGTCTATCATTTAACATAAAACTATGCACTGACTGAATACATCGAATTGCCTCCTCCTCTTTTGAGTATGTAATATACCTAAAACACCAGTATTATAACACAATTAGCAAACAGTTACTAGTGAGACCTGCTATCATACCTGATAAAAGTTCAAGAGTTGGTCTAGAAGAGTAAATGTGTATAAGAGAGAGTAGATAATTCTCAACCATTGCATGTTATTTAGTAGGGAAGGGGGTTATTTCTCAAATGCAAAAATTCTAAGAAATTTGTGTAGGTCAGAATTGTTTACGGAGAGTCAATCAGCTTACACACAACAACTGTTGTTCAAAGAATGTTGAATAACCCCAGTTGCTGTTCGAGATATAGACACCTTCAAAACCTTTCCATATTGGCCAAAGTACTCCCTTCGCTGAAGAAGCTGGTGGAAATAAAATAAAATAGAATAACTAAAGGGAAGAGTCAAGTTAAAAGAAAAAAGAGCACAAATTTCTACATGATCACAAAGGAGTTAAAATACAGACAGTCCAAAGCTACTCACATCCTCATCTGCAAGGTTAAGTGGTAATCCAATTATATACACTAGATTACGTTGAATCACTCTAATATTGCTAAGATGCATCCTTCCTTCAGATGCCTTGAGCTTTGGCTTTTGTGATTTTTGTTTCCGCTCTGAACTGATTCCAGCCACCACTCTGTGCAGCAAAGAATATATTGCAACTTCAACAGCTACTCACATAATATAACACATTAACAAGGAAACTACCAATTAATCATAACAACCTTTCACGGTTAGCTGCCATCCCCACAATTTTTTCTTTGTCATAAGGAGTACGGCATGCTGGGCAGCGACCCTCAGTACTATCCTTATCAGCCATGTCCATAACATGATGCCAGCACCAAACACATATCTGTGAGCCAATAATCACATGTAACTAATATAGAATTTTTTTTTTAAAAAAAACTCCCTGGTAAAGAGAAGTTATAAAGAATAACAAAAGACTGAACCCTGTACTGGCACCAATACAGTAAACACAAAAAGAAATGGGGAAAAAAGGGTAAGAATTGTTGACAATAAAGCATAAAGACTAGTGGTCAGACCTCATAACCGCATTTGCAAGGCTTCAATTGCTGATCCGTCAAATCCATTTCCTCGGTGCATAATGGGCATATCTTTTCTCCCTTGTCACTCATGATTGCCCTACAAGTTCAACATACAAAAATATATAGATATATATATTAATGATACTCATTCTTTTAAAATGCAACTTTTTTTTTCCAATCTTCACATACATGAATTTAGTGTTGCCATCAAACTGAGAGCGTGCTATATCACAATATGAGCAAGATTGGTATTATTACTAAACAAGCAAAACCTATTCTACCTTTTGAGCCAAGTATGTAAATTTTCCATGACATGTTCATTAACAATATGCAAACATGCATTATGCATTTGCATGAAGATAAAAATGAGAACAAGATATATGAAGCAGTAAAGTGGCCTAACCTAAGAAAAAAGATATCATGTGTTTTTGACATTAAAAGCATAATGTTCTAGTGACTAAAACAGTTAAGCGTGTATAAATATACAAAATCCCAATATATAAATTAGGAAGTAAAACATAAATTATACCAATAAATTTCCCCGTCAGTTCCACTAGGCTTAAATAGTTCAGATTATTCAAATTAGTGTTCAGTGACTTGAAAACGAAACAGGCTAAACTCATCGAATCATCATAATTCCTAGCCCAAACAATAACCAGAGCTATGACGCCAATCAATATAGTCAGTCATATACCATCTTCCTAACCATTTGCAAAATTAATCTTCATTTAATCCTCATTCAGTGAACATTACATGACACTAAATTCACTACAGGTTTTTCATGTTTATTAACCAAATGAACTTCTGATATAGACTTCATTCACATTTTCTTTATCCACAAAAATCCATAAGTTAACTCCACTGTTCAAATATCTAAAAGAAAAAAGAAACAACAGTATGCTATTGACTTCAAGATGAGATGATAACAGTCAACTCAAACCTTTGAACCAGTTAATTTACGAAAAATAAAAGAAATTGAAAAAAAAGTCATCCACAGAAGAATACACAAATTATTTATTAATCTTAATAAACACACAAGAAAAAAAAAAAAAAAACTCATGCGAGGATCGAAAATCGGAACTTTTTTTTTTAAAGGAATCGGAACTCATTTTCAATATCTAATCGAAGAAAGAACAAAAAAAAAAAAGATTAATAAATCAAGGACCGAGAGTTTTTCTTTTCTTCTTAGTATTTATTTTTTAATTTTTAGATTAGATGTTCTATCGAAAATGCGAATCTGAAAAAACAGATTGTTCTCTTTTAGAGCTTGAGGTAACAAGAGACTTACAGTGTGGGGAATCGAAAAAGAAAGAGGAATTCCTGGAGAGGATTTGAGTTGGATTAATAAGAACTTTGCTTTTATGGAGAAGATTGATGATGAACGTAAAGGCGGTAAGAGACGACTCTTTTTTGGATGGATTTTGTTGTTGATGTTGTTACGGCTGCTGGTGCCGTTAGTTGCGACTTGCGAGCGTTATATTTACTCTGAGCTGTCATTATAAATTAAAATAATCACTCGTTTGTTACTGGTATTGCCCTTCGGAACTGATTCTTTCCTTTAATTTTTGGGTCATCTCATTTGGGCTTTCTTCTGTTCAAGGAAGGTCTGGTTGGGCTTGGCTTAGTACATTTTAACTGTGTAGCATGGCCCACGAAATTCAGGTAATTCTTAAATTCGTAAGAAACCTTATTATATGAATAAGGTTTTTGAAAAAAATTTGTAAATTTTAAAAGTGATTTTATAATTAGGAATGACAAAATTTAAATTCGGATTTTCAGTTTGCTCAATTCAAATTTAGATTTGGATCTTTTTCATAAATGTGAATTTATGCAGATTTTTTCAAGGTAAGTTGAATTTGGATTTAAATATTATTTTTTTTATTTTTTTTTTCAATTTTTTAGATTAAATTTAAAATTTTGATATATTTATTTTGTAAAAAAAATTATTAGATTCATATATATTAAAAATTATTAAATAATTTATAAATTTATATTTTAAAAAAAGAATAAAATCTAAATCTGAGTCGAATTTTTAAATTCTAGCAAAAAATTAAATCCAAAAAATAATCCAATTTTTCGAACCTAAATCAGGTCAAAATTTTAAATTTTTTTCCAAATTCAAACTAAATTGCTATCCCTACCCTTAACAACATCATATTGGTTTCTATTACCAAAGTTCATAAAAGAATGATTATGATAATGTCCAAAGTGTTTTTTGGGTTTATCTATATTTATTCCTAACATAAAATAAGTAGATCTTTTTGTACTTGACGATATATATTTTAGGATCAAATTCTATATATAATTTGATGTAACATGAAAATAATGAATAAATACAAATAAAAAGAGTTTGTTAAAAAAATTATGCCAAGTGTTATGATAACGAGTAATGACCAAGTTACTCTATAAAATAAATTATTAAAAAAAAGGGGAAATATAACATAATTAAAATTCTACTTTTAGTTATTAGGTCAAAGGTTCAAGACCTTTTATTAATATTTAATTAAAATAAAAAATATATATACTTTCTTTTGGAGAAAGAATTTAAATTTAAAATTTTTATTTAAATAAAGATTTTAATATACTATTAATTGTTTATTATTATATTACTAATTTAAATAACAAGTAATGTTAGACATCTTAAATTGTATTCTAAAAAACAATATATCAAATAAAGATTAAGTGATAAAATAGTATAAATTTTAAAATTATTTATTATATTTAATGTTTATTTAATATATAATATCTAATATTACTCTATAAATAACACTCTTATTTTTTTTTATCAATAATACTAAATATCTTAAATAATATATTAAATAATAAATAATTTTAAATTTATATTATTTTATCACTTAATAATTATTTAATATATTATTTTTTTATATAACTATTTGAGATGCTTTTCTTAATACCCACGGTTCCACCTTCCCGAACGAAATGATGTATGATTTGCCCTTTCCATCAAAATAGTTTAGCACGCCATATCAAATTATCAATTATCATCGCATTCCTATTAATAATCTACTTTCACATGCACGTGGCCCCGAATAATTGGCCCATCTACAAACCAATTATCATCGAATTCCTATTAATAATCTACTTTTCACATGCACGTGGCCCCGAATAATTGGCCCATCTACAAACTTTCCATTTTCTAGAGACAGGTCATTATCGCATTATTGAACATATTGTCGACCTAAATGATCATCCTAACCGCCCGCTGGATCAGGAACAAATCTAACGGCTTAAAACGAACGCTAGAAACTTCTTTGTCGTAATTAAGCGCCTCCTTATATTTTGCATATACCACTCACTCCGTTCGCGACTCTTAAAACAGCTCGTGACAGTTCAGTGAGCGCGTTTTAATTACTTTAAGCAAAGAAGTCTTCAGTTAGCTCGTCATCCAACAGGTGTAAACTATCTTCTATTTCTTAGTTACCGCCACTGGTCTTTTTAATTTGTTAGACGATGGGAAAGCATTACCCGACTGTGAGCGAGGAGTACAAGAAAGCAGTGGAGAAATGCAAGAGGAAACTGAGGGGACTCATTGCTGAGAAGCACTGTGCTCCTATCATTCTCCGCTTGGCGTGAGTATATTATATCTTTGTGCTTTTGTCAAAATTTTATTGAAATTATGTCTTGATGACGTGGTATATGTACTGTGCAGATAGAATCTTTCCCTTCTGCAAGGTTATATGATGAGTTTTTTTGTGTTGCAGATGGCATTCGGCCGGGACTTTCGACGTGAACACGAAGACGGGAGGGCCGTTTGGGACGATCAGGCTCCCAGATGAGCTTGCACATCAGGCTAACAATGGTCTTGATATTGCTGTTAGGCTTTTGGAGCCCATCAAACAGCAGTTCCCCATCTTGTCCTATGCAGATTTCTACCAGGTAATGATTATGATGATCATCTAACTGCAGAAGTAATATATATATTTATGCTTATATTAATTGGCTAATTGATTTTGCTTTGTGTTTTATTTGTTGAAGTTGGCTGGAGTTGTTGCCGTTGAAGTTACTGGAGGGCCTGAAATTCCTTTCCATCCTGGAAGACTGGTGAGTGATTTTTCTTAATACATACCTGCATCTTTATTTATTTAATTGTTTGTTATCTTTTAGAAAATAATCATATTTAGAAACTTTTTTTGGGTTTTTTTTTTTAATTCTAGCCAATTTATAACAATGGTAAGGATGTAGTGAGGAAGCAGTATTACTCGTATTATTATGACCAACATCAATTTTTTTCACCAGATGCTACAAAATCACACAACATGTATAATTTTTTATGGTAAAGTGGTCTACGCTAATCACTCAGCTAAATTATTTCTAACAATTTGACTAGATTGCATATTTATGGAGATCAAGGTAAAAGTTGTTTTATATAAATTGTGCATATTTAATTTGAAGCTTTTCAAAAAAAAAAAATTGTAGCTTGAAGACCTTTCAGTTCGTTACTCTGGTTTTATCCCACATAGGACCATGAATTTAAGCCAAAGCCAGTCATAATTGTCTAAGACTGTCGCATACAGGATTAAGAACTTTCACAAACAGAAAATAGTTGAAACTATGCTGCCAGTAGACTAACCTTTGTAATCATTCAGGCTTAGTTTTCACTTGTACAGATGTCATTTAGTGCGCTGAAAACAGTGTATTCCTAGGATTGGAAGAAGGTGGCATTAGTGATCAATGATACAGAGAAATGGTACTTAGCATTTTTCTTTGAGGAGAATCAAAGCATAACATATATTAGAAAGGAGGATGAAACATGGGAACAGAGAGCATATAGGAAAGTGTATGATTGCTGCTAGTGCATTGATAATATTAGCATGATGGTAATGGGGCTTCATTTGGTGAACCAAGAAATAAATTAACTTAATGCCATTGACCCCAAGTAAATTACATCATTTTATAGAGTAAGGGGGAAACAAGGAATCCACATTCTGTCATCCATTTCATTTAAGTTGAAACTATGGAGAGAGCAGCAAACCTATGCACAAACATTTCAAGAACAAAACATCTAACTATTGCATTCTTTATTGTATACCTATTAAGAGCTTTATGATCTATATATTAACAAGCCTTTGTGAACACATGATGTGTTTGTTCTTTTGAACTTGAGTTAATGGTTGTCACAAAGCAATTTTAGATGGCAATGGAAGATATATTCTCTCCATTTATACCTTGACAATGGCATTAGCGGTCTCTCCAAAGAATCAATTTATTCATGGGAAAGTGGTATTGCCTGTTTTTATAATAAGTTCTACAATCTTCTATTGCAGGACAAATCTGATCCACCCCCAGAAGGTCGCCTGCCTGGTGCCATCAAAGGTCAGTTAGTTTTGTACAACTTTAAATCATGGGAAAATTAGTACTAGTATCTTCTCATAAACTGAATAACTCACCCAAAATTTTGTTGTCGCTGCAGGTTCTGACCATCTGAGGGATGTCTTCGGCCGCATGGGTCTGAGTGATAAGGATATTGTCGCCTTATCTGGCGGTCACACCCTGGTCTATAAATCAATGAACTGCTTCTTCTTTCCTAAAATGTAATACAGTTTGACATCTTAGCTTAAGGTATTGACTTGTACTAAGAATTATGGTACAGGGTAGGTGCCACAAGGAGCGTTCTGGATTTGAGGGAGCCTGGACGACCAACCCGCTCATTTTTGATAACTCTTATTTTAAGTAAGCACATTTGTCTCTCTGCGTGCTTGCACAAATGAATGGTACCTTATTCAATTTGATCTATCCACAACCTATTGCTAGCATAAACGACTAGCTATACCTCTGCCACAAACTCTGTGTCATGTTACTATTATAAACTCAGAGCAACAGATTAATGTGAACTCATTGTTTTATTTTGATAGGGAATTGCTTAGTGGAGAGAAAGAAGGTCTAATTCAGCTGCCATCAGACAAGGCCCTTCTCGAGGATCCAGGCTTCCGCCCTCTTGTTGAAAAATATGCAGCAGTGAGTACCTAGCCCATATCTATATAAGGATGTTCCATGACTATCCGATGTTATTTAAATAGAATTAATCAAACGTTGATTAAACCTTTTGTTCTTGTGACTTTGCTTCAGGATGAGGATGCTTTCTTCGCTGATTATGCTGAAGCTCATTTGAAGCTCTCAGAGCTTGGGTGAGTAATAACCAACCTCCTTGTCATTTATTTTACCTTAACCTTTCATGCATGTATCTGAGAATTGACTTGTCCATCCTTCTCTGTTTCAGATTTGCAGATGCTGAATAAATGATTGTATGTAAACCAGCAGAATGTGGCTGCTGTCTGAAGTTGCGGTTTGCTAGGCCAGTTTTCTGTTTGTATATTTATTTCTAGAATGGACTATGATGATCACTTGCATGCTCGTGAGAAGTTTTCGATGTCAGTTTTTCTGTCATGTTGTATTTACATTTGGTGAATAAGGTGTAAATTCATACGAAGTATGGTCGTGTGTGTCAAAAGCAATGTTCTAGTGTTGTGACTGGAAAATAATTTGAAAACGTTCTTATACGGATGTTTTCATGTACAAGTTTAGCATGATCTCTGGTTTGGAGCTATTTTCATTGTTCAAAATTATAAGAAAATTAAAACACGTACTTTTAGTCTTAATTGTTCAAGTCTAAATTTCTAATTTGCTCCTGTTTTAAGAGTTCTATAGATGGATGAATCACATGCAAGTATTTATAATTGTTTCTCCTTGGATTCCAACTTATAAAGCACGAGCTAAGACACTTTAAAGACAGATTGCGTGGGGTTTACCATTCTTAATAAAGCCTCTAAAGACAGATTGGGTGGGTTTACCATTCTTAATAAAGCCTAACAAATGAAAAGGCGTTCTAGAGTCTAACTTGTAGTTCTCGATCTTTTCGAGAGAAGTCTTGGACGTTCATGACGCTGGTCATATGTTAATGACTTAAAACGGATCTGTCACCAAGAATTATAGTATTTAAGATTATTTATAAATATAACCCTAATAATAATGGTAGGAGTCTTATAAGAATAAAAATAATTTATCATTATTTTAGTAAAATTTTAATAAATAAGTTTAAGAATAAGAAGTCTTGATGCGTTTTAATTTCAAAAAAAATTTATTACTTTGAATTGAACTCACATTATAACCCTGTAAATAAGGTCTGAATTTTTTGTAAAGAGAGATTTTGTTATGAATTTTTGAATAAATATTTGTCTCTTATAGCTCTTTATTGTCTTTTTATTCTTTTTTTGGCCCTAATTGAATTAAGCATCAGAGAGCTATCACTAAAATAACGTTCGGCGTGGTTTAACCCATTTTTTTAAATTGTAAAATCCTTATCAAGTTCAATACCCTTGGAGCGAACTAATTTACCCAATTTTTACAGAGTCTAGTCAATTTGTTAATTGTTGTTCTTTAGAAGAAATAAATTCAACTCGTTGATTTAGAAGTAATCCAAATTTTTGAGTTAATTTTTACATAATCTGTAGAAACAAAATAGAAAGTCATCACATATAAGAACGGAAAAGTATGAGAAACATATATTCAAAGACTATAGTTATCCACTTCATAGTTGCTCAAAGTAGCAAGCAAAATTTGCTACCTAATGGGAATTCTAAATTACAGAATCAAGAACGATCCATAAAAGTACGAAATGACAACTTACCATGCCAAGACGAGGGATTATCGACTTGGCATGAAGTGTTGGAAGAGGAATTGAGAAGATTGCAACAAGAAATGGATCAATTAAAAGGTTTGTTGGTTTAAGTACTAAAAAAGTGTAAGAGTTTAGAAGAACAATAAGAGCCACAACAAATCACAGAATTGTAACACGACCTGCCGAAACTAAGTAGCACTCTTCTAATAACTAGGGGTAGTAGAAAATCTATTCGACTTACTCGAGAATACAAGTGGAAAGGAGTTCAAATAGAAGCACCTTAAGAAAAGAGTTACCAATCGAGCAATGTCGTATCAAGAAAAATACTACTGAGCTCCACCTGATCAAAAGTTGACGATTTGGATAATGTGAGATAGATTTGATGTCGAAGAAAATGGGAACGATTTTGACAAAAGCCATGCCCAGAGACTATTAGATTGGCTCAAAAGAGAATACAAAAGGGTGATAGATGCCCGAGAAATATTAAATAGGCGGATAGAAAATAACCTATTAAAGAAAATGCAAGAAAAGTGTTGAACAAGATTAGGGAAGAGGGAACAGCAAAGCTCAGTATCTAAGACTAGAAATCCTTTAAAAGAGAAGGTTCATAGAATTGAAGAGCGGTTACGCCAACTCCTTAGAAGTGAGAAAGGCCAGAACTTTTTCCCTTAAGAGCAATCGAGAGGCAAAGAATATTTCCTCTCATGAATGAACTCAGAGACATAGAGTTACTAATAGGCTCTAAACTGTTATGCCTACCAATTTATAAAGGTACAATAAACCGAACCACTACGACAACCAAGTAATCAACCTCTTGTCAATGTTAAGCTTAAGTAGAACAAAATGTGTTGCATGTTCCACATAAGCTTAGAAGAATAGAACCTCCTATAGCATGTTCCACGTCAACCTACCCCAACTTTTATAACGGGTGATCAAAGCACCCTCGTGCCATTAGCAGATGTCATTATTGGGGTAAAATAGTCATTCTATATTTTATAATACTAAAAACGTCCTTTTATTTTATAAATGGTTCAAATTCGTATTTTCTTTATATTTTTAATTTAATTTTCATTTTTAAATAATAAAAAAATAACTAAAATTATTTCCAAGTTCAACATTTGATTTTTGTTTCTCAATATAACTAACACTTGTCTCTTCCTTTGATCTAAAAGAGTGTCCTTAATTTCTTGACGTATGTGAAACTTTTATATCAAAAATGATTTTCTAATCTAAAATTATTCTATTTATATTTAATTATTGTATCTCTTTTATTCTCTCCTTAAATTCACCATACCAAGTACTCATATTTTTTTAATAAAAAACTAAATAAAAAATATCTTTCTCAAATTAATTATGTTGAGGTTGCTTTATTATTAGCTTATTGTGTGTAGATGTTATGGTGGTGGCTACGATGAATGATAAAGAAGAAGGATGGAGGTGGTGGCTAGAGTAATAACAAGATAATTAGGTTTCGATTTTAGTGTCTTAGTAAGAAGTATAGTATGGTAGTGAAATCTTAAAGCCGGTCATTTATATATACACTTTTATTTTCTTTTTGTATAATATTTCAATACACATTTGTTTCTCTTTGAATTTTGGGTCAAATTTTAATAAAGAAGATAAAGGGGCAAGTTATCCAAATAGGCGGTTGTTATTATTTTAAAGATAAAATTATACTATTTTAAGAGATATTCCTAAAATCGCACTAAAAATCAAGATGACCCAAAATAATCACAAATTCACTAAAAATAAGTACACAAAATTGAATAAGACCAATGTTATATAAAGATGACCATTCGTTAAAAAAAAGGAGAGATGGAAGAGTTCAACTCTCATTCTCTCTCTCTCTATGTTATTTTTTTTTTTTTGCATATTTTATATTTTGGAGGCAAATTTAAATATCAGAGGGTTCTCGTCGACATCTAGCCGACTAAGCCATCACTGAGTTTTTTTTTCTTTTTTATTTTGCAGTGTTCATCATTAGGAATTTATATGAAGAACGGCTATGACGTATTCATTTTTCTAATTAAAATAAATTCAATTCATTGATGTGAAAGTCATCTAAATTTTTAGATTAACAATTTACCGCCGTCTATAAAAAATGCAACAAATAAATTATGGAGACTAACTGTGAAGAACAACGGCCCAAACATAAATTTTATTTTCTATAAAGAAATATACATATACTCTTTTTAACTTTTTCACTTGTTCATGGATTCTTTATTATACATGCTTCAATACTCTGAGCTTCTTTGATAAGTCTATGTTTTTATGTTTGTGTTAAATTGGCCTACACCTTTTTACTTGTTTCTAATGAAAATTTCCGGTCCATAAATTATCACCAGATCATAATATGATGGAAAATTGACCGATTTGACCTTATTTTTTAGTGTATAAGTTATTTTGATCGAGTTAAAATAACTTATACATTCCTAACCAATTATTATTTTTTTCTTTTTTTTATTTTACCCTTATATTAAATAAAGTAAAAAAATAATTTTTTTTTAATTTTCTTCTTTCCCTCACCGACACTTTCCCTTTTCCCTCTCTCCCTCTCACTCTCACGGTTACTCCCTCTCTCTTTCTCACGGCGCCGGTTAACTTTCACTAATACTCCTACCTCACACTATTAACACTACAATTTCTTCATAGAGAAACAAAATTGGTAAGTGTATTTATAAATTTATTTTTTTAATTCTTGAGTATTATAATTTATATTAGTTAAAAATATGTAGAAATGTGTAGATGTAGAAAGTTGAAAATATGTATAGATTGAAAACGTGACCGGAAAAGGTGAATCCGGCTTATTTTTGTGGTAATTGCTGGCGGCTGGCGAGTAGACGCACGCGCCAATCACGTTAGGCGCAGCCGCTTGGCGCGCGCTAAGCGGCGTGCGCCTAACGGTGTTGGCCAGGGCCAGGCCGTTGGGATCGCCCATTTGGTGCATGCCAAGCGGCGTGCGCTAATGCGATGGCACTTGCGTCTACTCGCCCGCCGCCAGCAGTGCGTAGACGCACGCGCCGCCGCGTCTTACCACAAAAATTTTTATTTTCAAAAAACATTAATTAATTTATGTTGTTTATGTTTATTTATAATTATTTAATTTAATATTTTAAATTATTTAATAATTATGTAAATAGTCTAGGTTGTTAGTTGTAATTAAATTAAATTTTGATTATATGTTATGTTGATTATTGTTTTGTTAATATCAATATTGTTTTTATTTTTTCAGGAAGGAGAATGTCACAAAAGAATACGTAATTGTCAAAAAATATTTCTACCGAGCTAACGTACATACGTACTCGAAGTTATGGGTTATACGAAATATAAAAAATAAATTGACTTCGAAGTAGGTAGAAATATTTAGAACCACATGTTTTGATAGTTTATTGGATGTATCAGATATTCCATTCTTAGGTATTTTAGCACATGAGATTTTATTAAGACGTGTGTATACCAAAAATTTATATGAAGAATTATGGTTTTATATGGGTAAAAGACGTATTAGATTTTTTCGTCAAGATTTTTATTTGATTACTGGTTTGAGGATGGGGGATTATCCTGTAGTAAGTGGGTGAGGTGATAGACTTTATCATAAATATTTTTCGGGTAGAAGTCAGTTGACTTACAAGGATTTGGATCTGTGGTTCGACAGCATTACATTTGACGATGATGTAAATGCAGTAAAATTATGTCTATTTTATGTATTTCATAAATTGATAATGTCATGTGATTGGAATATAATCATACAATATTTTGTACTTCGTCTCGTAGATAATTTAGATGAGTTTAATGTATATCCTTGGGGTATGATTGCATGGACTATACTCTACAATAGTTTATGCATGGCTCCAATTAAAAAGTTGGTGAAGGTAAAAAATACAGACGCTGGGGATAAAGAATCATACAACTTATACTCATTTTGTCACGCATTCTTGGTAAGTAATTCTATCTTTTTGATTCATTATGATATTATGATAGAGAAAAATTTATTTTGTTGGCATTGTAATTTAAATTTATTATCATCTCAGGTGTGAATTTATAAGACGATCTCAAGGTGTGGGGAGTTGTTTGACGATAGGAATGGAGACTATTTTCCTCGTATTCTAAATTGGTCTAGCACGAGCACCCTATTATACGAAAATATCGTAGATGTCCTCTTCGATGGTGTTGGGGTATGCTTTTATATTCAACAAAAAATATATATAACTTCCTTATAATTTGTGTTATATTTTCTAATAATGATTAATAAATCTAAAATATTATAAAGATTTTGGTACCCCACAAACATGAGAAGACTGCGGACTATCGCGCAACAGTAAACTTTTGCATTCCATCGAAAAAATGGGGAGGGAGTCTTAAGTTGGAGACAGTTGATATCCCGGACACCCAATTCACCAAAACTCTGCAGCATCTCCACGAATTTAAAGCTCCGCCAGCGACTGAATCAATGGTATAATAATTTAATTTTTTTTCCTTAAATTATCTGATACTTATGTTACTGGTTAGTATTAGCTTGTGAAAATTGATTATAATAACTTATGTATAGTTTCAATTCAACATGTCAATATCACAGTATCAAATCCTGGAGAAGAAGATGGATGATCTTGAAAAAAGGATATTTACTAGGATTATAAGGGTAACGCAGAGCTTTCAGCCAAGATTGATAAAGCTGAAGAAAATATATTGCATCAGATATCTCTATTGATGCAATAGCTTAAACCAACCAAGATCTCTGAGGATGTAAGGTAGAGTATGATATGTTTTAAACCTAAAATATATTGGATACAAAGTTTAACAAGTCAATACATTAACCGGTATTGTTTGGTTTTATAGGGTGCCGAATTCATGGCTGCTGACTTTCATACATTTGCTCTTGCCACCGAGTCTCACCATCAGTCATTTGCTCCTGTTGCTGATAGCCTTACAAGCTTAAAAATTATACTTGCTCCATTGGGTGAAAACATAAGTAGGTATGGGCACCTTCGCAAGAAGGCAGCAGCCCAAGTCAGTCCATATACCAATCCGTTAAAACAGCCCGCAAAGAAGAAACTTGTGGAATTGCAAGTAGGACCTACTATTGACATAAATGGGTAACTGATTCCTATTGATCACAGTAAATATGTTGAGCTTCTGAATTGGATAAAAAATAATGACTTAACACAACGGGTTCATTTGCACGGACTCGATCCGAACAACACATGGTTTAATGAGATACTACAAAATTGGCTTGACGATTTGGTGAGGATTTATTTTAACTTTTTTTTGTTTTGTGAATTGTTTAATAATATCAAAACTTATACATATTCTGTGTGTTTTACAATATATAAATGAATATTTGAAGGTTTTGCGTTTGCGTCAAAGAACGTTTTCTGACATTTACTTACAGGATTGTACAACTGCAGATGCATATTTCTACGTAAGTTATTAAATTACCCATTTATTGTGCATATAACATTATCATCTCAATGAATGTGTATATTAACTATTATCGACTTTAACGAGTATCTTTTATTTGTGTTTAGGAGTACATTCGAAAAATGTGGCAAACGTCCTTCACTGCCAATCCTCCAGACAACAACGACTGGCTCGAAATGTTGTTGACTTATGCACTCGGAACAAAGATCGAGTTATTTGGCACTAAACCGTGGGCATCGGTCAATAAGGTATTTTTTAAGAATAATAATGACTTTTTACTGTGTATGTAACAACATTAAGTTAAAAATAATACCATAATTATTTTTGTAGGTATATATTCCTCTGAATATCAATTAAGAACATTGGATTATAGCACAACTCGACTTTGCTCGATTTGCAATCGTTCTTTATGATTCCAGCGTAAACAGTCATTCAGACAAGTCTATCGTGAAATTTATAGAGCCTCTGTGTGTTGCAATGCCTTTGTACCTTCAAATGTGTAGATTTTATAGTTTAAGGGGCATACAAAGCCCAAATTTGTTCCCTTGGCTGGTGACTCGTATCCGGGAGAATGTGCCGCAACAAGAGGTCGGGAGTAGGGATTGTGTCGTCTTCGCCTGTATGTATATTGAATATCTTATATTAGGTCGGCCATTTGACTCGTTCCTTGACATTGGTACCTTTTATAGACAGAAGATGGTCGTTGATTTGTGGACTACAGCTTCATAGATATTTAATACTATAATTTTTTTACATGCATTGATTTGGGTGTATAATTGATATACCATAATTGTTTTTGGTGTATGTATGCGAAAGTGTTTTTGCAGTTTGATAGAAGTGTGATTTATTCAATATGCATTGATTTGGGTGTATAATTGATATGTCATAATTGTTTATGGGCGTTGATTTTGGTGTATGCATGCGAAAGTGATTTTGCAGTTTGATAAAAGTGTGTTTATTTAATATAGCAGGTTTGGGATCGTCCATATTATAGAGGAGATTCTGTCAAAAATTTGTGAAAATTTTCAACATTAATACTAAAGATAAGTGCATTAAAATAAAATAAATAAGTATGTAATACAAAGATGCATTAGAAAATAAGTGCATTACAAAATAAGTGAATTATAGAAGTGACGAAGCTCGACTTTCATACATAATAAGCCTCATGGTATAGCTCTTTCCCTTATTTTTTCAGATCCGTCTGAAACAAAAAATATTTAAATATTAGTCGTATATTATACATAGTTAAATATCAATAAGGTAAATGTTTATAAATGAATATACATCACCTGCTCTGTAAAGGTACAGGGTTTCAACTTGTATAGTTTACTGCACTGATTTTTAATATCCGTGGTCCTTTGACCTGAGTACCACAGTAGGCTTGTGAGTGATCCATCATACTTTGGTTCCACGCATGTCATAGACCTTTCATGGTGTGACCGCTAGGTGTCGCTGGGTATGGTCTGATGCTTATGGAGTCTGGTGTGTACAAATATGGGATCCGTCAACTCACATGAATGAGTTATATATATCCAGATACTCAGAGACTGCATCTTAGAAAGTCTTATGGTCATAAGCAACAAACCCAAGAAAGCGTTTCCTACGGGTTTAAACAATATTACAAAAGTGTTTGCATATATAATTTATTAAGATACGTGTCTGGAGATAAGTTCACGGATGAGCACATAGGGATTTGACGGTAGTGATCTATATCCCCGCTCTTCTAGGATATGATTGAAAGAAGGATTATACGTATGTGCTATGACCTCAACTTGTATGGTCTACTGCACTGATTTTTAATATCCGTGACGTGCGCGTATGGCATCGATCTCGAACTCACCGAATAATTCTGTTTGACAAATCGAAAGTAGACCTAGAGTCCCGCAATATGAAGTGTACTTGTTGTGTACTAGACAGATTTTTCAAAGAATGATTTTGCTCCGTTGTATTGCTTGTGTGTGTAAATCTTTTCACACTATATTGCAATGTCATTTGACAATTATATATATAAGTTGTTTTCTTGCTCTGTAATTTACACCATTGTCATATTTACAAATTGTTCCTATTGTACTGAAGTTAATCTAAACTATTGATTGAGCTAGTTTGTACTGTCATTCCTTGTGATTATGCCACCTAACTGTAGTACCTCTCTTGGTCAGGCTTGGTGTTGTTGTACCACCAGGAGCTGCTTATTGTTATACCACCATTTGTTAGGTTTGAAGGTGCAATACTATTTTCATATTCCCTGCTTGCTATACGAATACAATTGGCAAAGTTACAGCTGTAACTTTGCCCTACAGTTTGTCTTCTTGCTTCCACCAGATGGTTTATTATGCTAATGGATTGTGTTTTATCTGCTGATGAAACATGCTGGTCCAACCTTGGTGCATCATGTTGTTCCAATTTATTTTGTTTAACATCCCCCTTCAAGCTAAATGTCTTGGTAGAGACATTTAACTTGTCCTTTAGGTAGCTGAACCTGTCAAAGCTTAGAGCTTTGGTCAGAATGTCCACAGGCTGTCGTAGGCTTGGAATGTATTCAATTATTAGTTCTCCTCGACACATCTTATCCCTTATGAAGTGAATGTCAATCTCAATATGTTTAGTTCTGGCATGATAGACTGGATTTGAAGCTAGGGATGAAGCACTTGTGTTTTTTATCCATATAGTTGGTGGTCTGCTAAATTGGAATCTCAGTTCTTGCATTAGAGACAATATCCAGCTGAGTTCTGCACTTGCATTAGCCAATGATTTGTATTCTGATTCTGCGCTTGATCTTGCAACTACTTGTTATTTCTTGGAGCTCTAAGAGATCAAGCTTTCATCTAGATACACTAGGTACCCATCAATTGATCTCTTATCATCACTGTCACATCCTCAATCTACATCTGTATAGGTATTCAATTACAGAGCCTTGGGTTTCCTCAATTCTAATCCATAGTCAGCTGTATTTTGTAGATATCTTAGTACCTTTTTACAAGCTGTCCAATGAATATTTAAGGGATCACTCATGAATTGACTCAATTTATTTACTACAAAAGCCAATTCTGGCCTAGTAAGAGTAGTATATTATAGGCTTCCAATGACACTCCTGTAAAGTGTTGGATTGCTGAATTCCTTACCATATTTCTTTGTTAGTTTGCTTATTGTGCTCAGATGAGTGTTGCTGCCATTACATTCAGACATATTAGTCTTGCTGAGGAGATCTATGATGTACTTAGCTTGAGATAAAAAGATTGAGTTGTTTGATCTTGTCACTTCAATCCCAAGAAAGAAATTCAGATCTCCTAAGTCTTTCAAGGCAAAAGCAGAACTTAACTTGCAAATCAATTCTTGAATTTGGTCATTGTTATTCCCAATCACAATAATATCATCCACATAGATTAACAATAGAGTTATAGCTTTATTTTCCCTTTTTATGAACAATGATGAATCTGACCTTGTTCCATTGAATCCCTATTTCAAAAGAGATTCTTTTAGTTTATCAAACCAAGCTCTATGAGCTTATTTGAGATCATATAGAGCTTTATTTAGCTTGCAGATGAAATCTAGTCTGTTTTTGTCAATGTAGCCCTCAGGTTAATGCATATAAACTTATTCTATCAATTCTCCATATGTCTACCTGTTTCAATTTTCAGTCATACATTAGGGCTAAAGTCAGAACTATTCTGATGGTGCAGGGTTTTACCACTAGGTTGAAGGTTTTATTAAAGTCTAGTCCAGGGGTTTGATGGTAGCCTTTGGCCACGAGTTTGGCCTTGAACCTCTTAACTGTTCCATTTGCCTTGTGCTTTATCTTATACACCCATTTGTTCCCTACAACTCTCATTTATGGAGTGTAAGGTATAAGTGTCCATGTATGATTCTTCATAAGAACATTATATTCCTCATCCATAGCATGTTTCCAATTCTTGTCATTCAATGCATCAGCTATACTTTCTGCTCTGGTGTGTAAAGTTGCAATGTTGTTCAAGTAAACTTTGGGCTTGTATATTCCTACCTTGGATCTAGTGACCATGGGATGGGTGTTTTGGTTATGTTGTATGGTTCTTGTGTGTGTTTCATGTTCTATGTTTGGTTGTATATCCTAGTGAGAAGTGTTTTCTGGTTCCTAATAATGGGAATCAAGTGAATTGATGTCTGTTGTGGGGTTACTTGATGATTGGACTTCACAAGTTGCATTTGGATTACTGTTACAAAACTCAGATGACTCTTTAAAATAGATAAATTGGTGACTCATGGTATGTAGCTCAGATGATGGGTGTTCTTCTTTTGTATAAAATTCTGGACTTGATTAGAAGGGGAAAGAAAATTCATTAAACAGCACATATCCTACTATGTAAGTTTTTCTAGATGAGTGCAAAAATATATATCGTTTGTGTGTAGGGCTATATCCTAGAAAAACACACTTGGAACTGTGAAAATTAAACTTATTTCTGTTATAGGGTTTGAGAAATGGGTAACACTCACATTCAAAGGTTCTAACCATGGTGTAATCTGACAGGTGACCTAGAAGTCTTTCATAGGGTAATTGGTTTTGTAATCTTTTAGAGGGCAGCCTGTTTATGAGGTATACAACAGTATGTGCTGCTTTTCACCAATATTTGAGAGGCATACTGGCTTGTGCTATGAGGGTAAAGGCTATTTTAGTTAAATGCATGTGCTTTCTTTCCACTTTCCTACTCCGGTGATGTGTATGAGGGCAGCAATAGCTTTGTGATATTCCTTCAACTCTGAGGTAGTGCACAAGTGCCTTAAACTCTCATCTCATGTCTGTGTGTACAATTTTGATCTTGTGTTCAGTAAGTTTCTCTATTTTAGCTTTGAAGGTGATGAATGTGTTTAAGGTCTCAGAGTTTGTTTGAAGGGGGTAAATCCAAGTGAAGCTTATGTAGTCATCTACTATTGCCAAATAGTATTTGTATCCTTTGGTGGAAAGAACTGATGCAGGCCCCACAAGTCCATGTGTAGTAATTCAAGTGATTTTTTTGTTTTAGTTTTAGTTTCAATTTCTTTGAAGGTCAGTCTATGCATTTTGCCAAGTTGGCATGCTAAACAAAAAGGGAATTCAATAGCTGCAATATTTTTATTTAAAATTTTGAAGAGATTCTTACACTTGGATATCACCTTCTTGAGGACTAATACATGAGGATGACCTAATCTCCTAGGTAGCAATTCCATTTCACTAATTGGTTTCAAAGAGTTATTTTTCATCTTTTTCATAGACTTTGATTTCTGGGATTAACACTGCAAACTATAGTAGAACAGAAAGAAACCATTGACTCAGGACTAAGAGAAGTTGTAGAATTCTCATATGACTCTAAACTTGAAATTGACTTAGACTCTGGTTTTCTTAGACACTGTAGCTTATAAAGACCACCTCTAGCCACTCCTAGCAACACCATATTCCCCTGTTTCTAGTCCTTTACAAAGCACTTGGATTTGTCAAATTCAACTATTACATTATTATCATGTGACAACTTGGAGATGCTGATAAGGTTTTTTGTTATTCTAGCAACAAGCAATATATCATTCAAAAATAGATGTTTAGTGTGTGTCTTATGTTGAGCAAGGATTATAGTGCAACCAGTATGAGTTATAGTAAGGTTTTAGCCATTACCTACTGCAAGTGTCTGGTTCTCATTGTATTTATTGCTGATGGCAAGATTGTTGGTCACAAGGTTTGTGGCTCCACTATTAAGGTACCAGCTCTCATTTTCTTCACTTCCAGCTGCTGCAACATAGGCCCTCTTTGACTGATTTCTATTATTTAGTTTTGGCACAAAGTTCTTTTTAAACCTATGTCAGTATTCTGCAGCCTTGTGCTTTGGCTTTAAGCAGATTTGACAAACTTCATTTATGTTTGAGCTCACTGTCTCTTGAGCTTTAGCTTTAGCTTATACATTTCCATAATTGTTGTAGTTTCCCCTATATGCAGTGTTTAAAGGCACTTGACTTCGAAAGTTGTTGCCTTTCCCTTTACTTTGCCATTGTTTCTTCTGGTTCCAGCTTGACTGAGCAAAGTTGGCATTGAAGTTGGTTGGGGACTCATAGAAGTCCTCAGCTGCATTTTGCTCAAACATGTGTCCTTGGTTGAGCAAGAGTGCATACACTTCTGTAAGTGAGAGTTTGTCAACTATGGATGTCACGCCCCAGACCCAAAAGATCCGACACACGACATCACTTACATTCATTCACTGCATGTGCACTCATAAATAATATTACACAAAATTTTCAACTTTCATTTTAATTTATTTCAGAATTATAGCAATTGAATTATGACTGGGACAATTATTAAACCGGAGATACGCAGAGTTTTCTCAGAGATTAACACTCTACTACGTCACCAGTAGCAACTTTGTTACCGGGAGGCCAGAATATATCCATTTCAAATTCTTACTTAAAATCATCCAATAACCACACTTTATAAAACTTAAACCAAATCCAATCCACACACAATGAAATAATACATAAGTATTTATTCAATAGGGACAAACCAAATATCCTATCCCACGTGTCCCCAAATGAAACACACAACAACCTAGCAACTTAGGGAACCCAAGGAACAGCAGAAGCCTTGCCAAATCCGCTAAGCACACATGTACCTTATTTACCTGAAATCACCATAAACTATAATGAGTATAAAACTCAGTAAGCATACTAATTTTTCATATATCAAATACAAATATATATATGTACACAATGCATATGTATGATATGTTGTGATCAATCAAAATCATAATCTTATCAAATCACATATCATGTAAGCGCTTACACATTCTTTCAAAACACATAATAGGAATACCATTACTCGACTACTACTTAGTAGGACTTACATATCACATATCACATAATGAGCCAAATGTCACTCGTAAGTGACATACCGTATGAGAGGAATAGTACAAGTGAGGTCTTTAAATCACACATATATAACGCTTATGCCCGAAGGTAAAAGCCAAACCCTCACCCTGATCATCGGTGAGTCCTCTCACATGTACCAATACGCCACCACACGAATGTGATGACTCACACTTCCTTTAGGTACCAATAGGATCCTCCCTACATACGGAACACATAACATATACCAATCCCGAAGGAAAGGCCACACATAAAGGCTCCACAAATCACATAAAATGCCTACTAAGTTAACAGTGAGTTCAAGTACCCTCAAATCACAAAATATTTCTCATGGACATATTACACTTCAAAAGCTTTCTTTGTTAAACGCATCTTATTTTGGAAAGCTCACTTTCAAAAATACATGTATGTCCATGCTCAATGTCAATGCTCACATTCATAAACATATATTCACATTTCATATCAAAATATACTTTGACATATCATAAACATATTCTTAACCCCATTTACAAAATCATACAAAACAATTATTATGTTTATTGTGATTCCAGTAGTAAGTCTAGTATACTTACCTCTTAACACTTTCAGCTACAAGGCTTAAATCTCCTTAACCTATCAATGGAGATTAATCCTTTCATAAGCCTCACAATTCACACAAAATACTTTAAATAGCTTACAAAATTATACACAATGCATTTATCACATCAAATTGGTCTAAAAACTTGGTTTCTCAAAACCTGTCATTCTGACCACTTACACTTAACAAAATTTTCTAATAGATTAAATGATGTCCAATTACTCCAAAATCAGAATATACCATCCTTGACTCATATATCCTTCTTATATATGAATATTATATCAAAATTCCTACACAATCCATTCCATACACACCATTGAATCCAAACTACTAACCTGACAGGATCAAGATACTTACTGAACAGTATTCAATCTCCCAATTTTATAAAATCATATACTAACTCAAAAATTATAAAACTACCACATAATTACTCTTGACACATATCTCAGTCCATGATAAATATTTGGCTTCCAAATAACTGCGAAAAGTATTTTAAAACTATTTTATTCCATAGCTTTAAAAATATATTAATCAAATACTGTAATGAGCGGATATACTTTAGAAAATCATAACATTTCAACCACATTGATCCAAATTCTTAATTCCGAGTATATCATATTAGACATATAAAATTATCATATTCCACAAATTCGTAATTTTTAAAGATCATTCAGCAGGTCAAAAATTATTTTCCACTGTATCATACTGTTTACACAGGAAATTTCCAGAATTCCAGGGTCATTTTGGTAAATTCACTAAAAATTCAATTTCCGAGATTTTCAGTCGATTCAAAGTCTCAGATGATCCTAAACATGTCTAATTTCATATACTCAAAATTCAAAACCAGAATCGAATCACAACAATTTATAAAATTCCTAGATCAAGAGGTTATCCAGCAGAAATTCCATAATTCATCATGATTTATCAAACTATCTTATAGATCATCATCAATTCTCATATGATCTTACGAAATACACAACAAATCCTCAATTATACATATTTTCAGAAATCAAAACTTAAAGGAATTAACTTAATTAATACCAATAAATTGAGAAATACGTATGATATACCTCTTGAAATTCAAATTTCCAATTTCTTCTTCTTTTTCTTCTTCTTCTCCTCTTTCTCTCTCCTCTATTTCTCTCTTCTCTCTCTTAAAAATGGGTAGCTCGACCAAAATGAGAGAATTAGGGTTTTTAAAAGTGTATTTTTATACTAAGTGGTTAATTTTTGGTATTTACGAATTTGCCCCCAAAACTTTCAAAGTATAACAATTTGGTCCCTAAAATAAATCTAAAGTCATACAAATAAACCCAATACTAATCGTATATCCTTAACCTATAAAATATTACTAATAACAATATATAATTCAAGTATCACCAACATACAAATAAAATATGTATATTTATACATATATAAATACTTATTCTTACCAGTCGTGGATACTGGTTACTACAATTCTCCCCTCCTTATAAGAATTTCGTCCTCGAAATTCATGACTTAAGCAAACATATGGGGATACTTAGATCCCATTTCTAATTCTCATTCCCAAGTTTCCTTTTCAACAATATGGTTTATTCATAAAACATTTACAAAGCAATCTTCCTTGTATATAGGATTTGCTCATTGTGGTCCAAAATCCTGATAAACAGTCATTCATATGTTCGATTATCTCTAAGTTGGCTCATAACTTAGTATATGAGAGAAGTACGAAACATTCATCCATAAAATAAACACATGACACACATTATGGACTTATAAAATATATACACACATATTTTTATTCTTTTCTCTCATTCATTCAATATTTAATGGGCATCTATACACTTCACATTTTATTCATTAAAGAATAATATAGATGTAGAATACCCATACTAATCTCTTACATAAAATTCTTAACTCCTCTAAAAATTTTAATCCCTTCAACATATACTCATACGTCATAATATCATTCACTACCTTGATATCATTCAAAAAAAAAATGTAACATTTCTACGCAACTAAGTTGTCATTCAAATCAGAATATTGAAGGCATTATCTTAAACGATCAAAAATCAACTTCAATAAAAAGACCTTTAGTTCAATTGATTCTTAAACTATAGATCTCAACATTATATCTCTTACTCTAAATCTTAAAAAAAATAGTCCACCTTATTGGACATCATTTTCTCATTGAGACTGACATGTCTGCTTTTTTTTTTAATATGCTCAGTTTCAAACAGAAAAGATTGCACTAGCACAATTACTGCGATGGCAAATATAGTTTTTCAACTATTCCTTTAACGTCATCTACGGAAAAAGGAAAGAACAAAATGATTATTGATTTTCTTTCACAAAACTCTATAAATAGCCTAAACCTCATAATCACTTTTCTAGCAATAAAGAAAACCAACCCTCATACCATCTTCATAATGAATCCTATTATCATAACTCCTCATGTTCCTTTTACTCCACCACAACTTCCAGACCTAATTAGAACCAGAACACTCCATTCCCGTGCCAAAGAATTCATCAGACACTATGCCATCTTGGCAGTCCAAGAACACAGCCTCACAGTTCTTGGTGGCCCTTCGTTCAACTTGGAATACCCTTTCTTTCACCTGCACTATTTTTTCCCATTTTCCCAATGGTCCAAATCTGTCCTTTACTTGTTATGGTACTTGTTGGATCTGTATACAATCGCCATGGAATTTCCATTACTTAGAACTCTCCAAAAATTAGAAAAATGTGATGAAGATCATCCAGCCCTGATTTTTCTCCAATGGTTTTACCCAAAGACATGGTGGATAACTAAATTTCAACACATGATTGCAAACAACACAAATGTTGTAGTCCCTAGACAACATCTTTGGTCTGTTTTACTTCTCCAATGAAAGGGTATGATTATTTCAGATCACGAGATTCATTATTACCCCACTGTTAAGGATTACTTCACATTTACCCTTTCACTAAAGGGATCAATTAAGCTCTGGCCTGAAGAAGTAATCCAACAAAAGAGAGAACTTGAAAGAATTCTTGCTCAGGAAAATCAGATAATTCCTCCGTCTGTTTGGATCTCCCCAGAAGATGCTGTACCTTGGGAACAGGTTGAAGATGACTTTGCAGAAGAACTGAATTTTGCCAATATACTCAAATTCCAACAAAGACAAAAACATCATCTTTCACATTATAGAAATACAAATTACTCTACCCACCATCACCATATCCCAAACATGACTTATTATGCCAGATACAGACAAGAAATTGATAACCTTCACCAATGGCCTCAGCCACTTGTCCCGATAGAACCTACTCAATCTCAGCCAGTTGTCCCAACAGAACCTGACCAACACCAACTCAATCTTCACTTATCCCTCTTTCAAGACTCCCAACCTTATCCAACCGACACCCAAATCCAAGAGGAAGCCAGCACATCCCTCATCCAGACCAGCTCACCTGGAGAAGATCAAGATATGGTAGACCCACATTCCACTCCGCCAGAGCCCTCATTCAATGTATGGGAACAACAACTTCATAAGTTCCTCTCTCACGGATACGACACAGATGAAAGCGACCAAGGAGACTCATTTTGACCTACATTGTTGTTTCTATTTTCACAGAAACTAGATCCGTGTTGCTCTATCACATCAAAGAGAGACTGATTACTGCTTTATCTTTATGTCAAGTATGCTTTATCTTTCTTCATATCTACTTTTAATCTATCGGCCAAAAATTAATGTTAAGACCACAAAATCTTTGTAATTAATAAAGTTAATTTGGCCTCATGTCCAAACTCCAATTGTTAGCTCAAAAAGTCTTCAAGTCATTGATGTATTGTCGACCATTAGTGCCAAAATGGCTAAGTCCCTAAATCCATGAAATAGGCCTTTATTGACTTTTCTTAATTATCTTACCTAACTTATCACACTTCCGACACAATTTTTATCACACTTACATATCAACATATATTTATTCAAGATTTTGCGACCTATTGTCCCTTATAAAATGATAAAGTAAAACTCATTCTCTTTTTTTTTTTTTTTTACCTCACAAGAATCGAGAAAAATATATACTTGAACATACTTACACATATGCTCCACAGCTATTATCAATTTGTTTCTCTATAAATACATTATTATTGCATCCTTATACAAACTCAAAAATATTCAAAGATTAGGGTGAGCATAACAATGGAGGAAACCTCAGCTCGTCGATTCACAAAAATTTGTGTCTTTTGTGGATCCAACCCTGGGAATACTGAAGAGTTTACAAAAGTTGCAGAAAATCTTGGTAAGGTATTAGCTGAGCGAAATATACATTTAGTATATGGAGGAGGTAACCGAGGGTTAATGGGGTCTGTGGCAAAAGCTGCACACAATAAAGGTAGTCGCGTTTTGGGTATCATTCCAAAACCTCTAGCTATTGAAAATGTTGTAGGAAAAATAATTGGGGATGAGTTACAAGTCTCATCTATGCACGAGCGAATGGCTCAAATGCTTAGGCATGCAGATGCTTTCATAGCTCTACCAGGAGGTTTCGGGACCTTGGAGGAAATTTTTCAAATTGTCTCATGGGCACAATTACAAATCCACCAAAAACCCATTGGTTTGTTAAATGTTAATGGTTTTTACGACGGGTTGATATCTTTTCTTGACTATGCAGCGGGAACACAATTCATCCCACTTCTAGCACGACGGATTCTTATTTCAGCTCCAACTGTTGATCAACTGATTGATCAATTGCAGTCTTTTATTCCTCTGTCTAATCCAACATTGCATCAGTTAGATTGGTCTACTCATGACAGTCAGAAGAAGCGCAAAATAGACTTAAATCTCACTCCGTAGCCTCTATTGTATTTTTGTTGCTGCTATTGTTGTTGTGTTGTTGTTTTCCTTTTCAATAAAAGTTGTTTCAATTGATGTCTTCAATACTCTACTTCTCTATATTTTGTCATTGAGAAAATTATCTCAATTTGCTCTATCACATGCAAATTATCATTATAAGATATTCAACATCACTCTTACTAAGCATATTGGTCATAACTTAAAAGAAAATCTAAATGGTAACATTAAGATCCACAAGGTACCATTATCCACAACAACAACAATCTTAGCAGCTCTTGGATACTATGTCATCTTCACAAAATCATACAAAATTTAAGGAATATGTCAAACTTTTACACAACAAAGCTACAAATACTATCCTAAGGATTTGGCATCTGCTCGGTTCCCTTGACTCGACACTTAAAAGTCTACAGAATCATATCTTAGCTCTGATACCAATAAAAGCTGTCACGCCCCAGACCCAAAAGATCCGACACACGACATCACTTACATTCATTCACTGCATGTGCACTCATAAATAATATTACACAAAATTTTCAAATACATTAAATGATGTCCAATTACTCCAAAATCAGAATATACCATCCTTGAATCATATATCCTTCTTATATATGAATATTATATCAAAATTCCTACACAATCCATTCCATACACACCATTGAATCCAAACTACTAACCTGACAGGATCAAGATACTTACTGAACAGTATTCAATCTCCCAATTTTATAAAATCATATACTAACTCAAAAATTATAAAACTACCACATAATTACTCTTGACACATATCTCAGTCCATGATAAATATTTGGCTTCCAAATAACTGCGAAAAGTATTTTAAAACTATTTTATTCCATAGCTTTAAAAATATGTTAATCAAATACTGTAATGAGCGGATATACTTTAGAAAATCATAACATTTCAACCACATTGATCCAAATTCTTAATTCCGAGTATATCATATTAGACATATAAAATTATCATATTCCACAAATTCGTAATTTTTAAAGATCATTCAGCAGGTCAAAAATTATTTTCCACTGTATCATACTGTTTACACAGGAAATTTCCAGAATTCCAGGGTCATTTTGGTAAATTCACTAAAAATTCAATTTCCGAGATTTTCAGTCGATTCAAAGTCTCAGATGATCCTAAACATGTCTAATTTCATATACTCAAAATTCAAAACCAGAATCGAATCACAACAATTTATAAAATTCCTAGATCAAGAGGTTATCCAGCAGAAATTCCATAATTCATCATGATTTATCAAACTATCTTATAGATCATCATCAATTCTCATATGATCTTACGAAATACACAACAAATCCTCAATTATACATATTTTCAGAAATCAAAACTTAAAGGAATTAACTTAATTAATACCAATAAATTGAGAAATACGTATGATATACCTCTTGAAATTCAAATTTCCAATTTCTTCTTCTTTTTCTTCTTCTTCTCCTCTTTCTCTCTCCTCTATTTCTCTCTTCTCTCTTAAAAATGGGTAGCTCGACCAAAATGAGAGAATTAGGGTTTTTAAAAGTGTATTTTTATACTAAGTGGTTAATTTTTGGTATTTACGAATTTGCCCCCAAAACTTTCAAAGTATAACAATTTGGTCCCTAAAATAAATCTAAAGTCATACAAATAAACCCAATACTAATCGTATATCCTTAACCTATAAAATATTACTAATAACAATATATAATTCAAGTATCACCAACATACAAATAAAATATGTATATTTATACATATATAAATACTTATTCTTACCAGTCGTGGATACTGGTTACTACAATGGAAGTGGCATTAACATAAACAAAATCATATGCATTCCCTAATCCACCCAGAATATAGTCAATCAGATCATCATCAGTGACTGTGCAGCCAGTACACCTGAGGGCTTCTGCAAGACCCTTCATTTTCATGTAGTATTGTGTTATGGTCATTGATCCCTTTTTAGTGGTTTGAATCAAGCTTTTGAGATGGATAACTCTAACCTTTGAATGAGAGGCAAAAAGGCTTTCAAGTGTTGACCAGAATTGAAACGAGCTTGAGCATTCTAAGACTGCAACAAGCATTATTTCAAAGATGGATGACAACAACCAGCTCATAAGGTTCTGGTCCTGTCTCAACCAAATGTTGTACTCAGGATTTTCAATTGTAATGATAGTATTTTCATTATTAACTGTAACATTTTCCTGTCTGGGGCAAGGTTTGCTCCCATCTATGAATCATGTCAATCCATTTTCTTATATGCTGGGAAGAACTTGTGATTTCCACGGTAAATAGCTTGTATTTATGAGTTTAATGGGTGTTGAAAAGGTGAAAGTGCTTGGTGGTATGCTATTTTGCTGCATTTGGTTGGTAGGACTTGGTGTAGTGTTTTAAGAAGTTGAGTTTGACGCCATTAACCTGGCTCTGATACCAAGTTGAAAAAATTGACAGATTTTTCAGAGAATGATTTTGCTCTGTTGTATTATTTGTGTGTGCAAATCTTTTCACACTATATTACAATGTCATTTGACAATTATATATACAAGTTGTTTTCTTGCTCTGTAATTTACACCATTGTCATATTTACAAATTGTTCCTATTGTACTGAAGTTAATCTAAGCTATTGATTGAGCTAGTTTATAGTGTCATTCCTTGTGATTGTGCCACCTAGCTGTAGTACCTCTCTTGGTCATGCTTAGTGTTACTGTACCACCAGGAGCTGCTCATTGTTATACCATCATATATCAGGTTTGAAGGTGTAATACCGTTTTCATATTCCCTGCTCGCTGTATGAATACAGTTGGCAAAGTTACAATTGTAACTTTGCCCTACAGTTTGTCTTCTTGCTTCCACCAAATGGCTTGCTGTGCTAAGGGATTGTGTTCTATCTACTGATGAAACATGTTGGTCCAACCTTGGTGCATCATGTTGTTCCAATTTATTTTCTTTAATACAATGTACCGAATTGAATAGTTCGATTCAGAAAATTCCAATAAACTAGACATTTACTTCAGTTTCTCTCCGATCGTGCACGTGTCAAGACTTAAGAGTTAATTACATCAATTAGTTAATAAATAGTTGTTGACTAATGGGATGTTGACAAATGGCACATGTTAGCCAATTATTGTTTGATTTAAAATTTACCAAAATTGTAGTAACCAGTATCCACAACCGGTAAGAATATGTATTTATATATATATATATATATAAATATACATATTTTACTTGTATGTGGGTAATACTTGATTTATGTATTGTTATTAATAGTGTTTATATATGTTAAGGACATACTATTAGTATTGGGTTTATTTGCAAGACTTTAAATTTATTTTAGGGACCAAACTATAATACTTTAAAAGTTTTAGAGGCTAATTTATAAATACTAAAAATTAGCCTCTTAGTATAAAAATTCACATTTGAAACCCTAATTCACTTATTTTGGTCGAGCTACCTCTTTTAGAGTGAGAAAAGAGAAAAAGAAATGGGAGAGAAAGAGAAGAAAAAAGTTAGAATTTAAGTTTTAAGAGGTATACTATAACCCTTTTTTAGTTTCTTAGTGTTAAATTAGTTAATTCCTTTAAATTTTGATTTCTATAAATATGTACAAATGAGTATTTAATGTGTATTTCGTAAGATATTATGAGAATTGATGATCTATGTAGATAGCTTGATAAATTATGATGAATTACAGAATTTCTACTTGATAGTCTCTTGATCAAAGAATTTTATAAATTATTGTGATTCAATTCTGATTTTAAATTTTGTGTGTATTAAATTAGACATGTTTATAATCATTTGAGACTTTGAATCAATTGACAATTCCAGAAATTGAATTTGTAGTGAATTTACCAAAATGACCTTGAAATTCTGGAAATTTCCTGTGTTAACAATATGATACAGAGACAAATAATTTTTTATCTATTGAATGATCTTTAAAAATTACAAATTTATGGAATATGATAAGTTTATATGTCTAATATGATATACTCATAATTGAGAATTTATATCAATGTAGTTAAATTGTTATGATTTTCTAAAGAGTGTCAGCTCATTGCAGTATTTGATTAACATATTTTTAAAGTTATAAAATAAAATAGTTTTAAAATACTTTTGACAGTGATTTTGAAGTGAAATATTTATCATGAATTGAGATATGTGTCAAGAGTAATTCTGTGATAGTTTTATAATTTTTGAGTTAGTATATGATTTTATAAAATTAGGAGAGTGAATACTATTCAGTAAATATCTTAATCCTATCAGGATAATAGTTTAGATTTGATGGTGTTTATGGAATGGATTGTGTAAGAATTATGATATAATATTCATACATAAGAAGGATATATGAGTCAAGAATGATATATTCTCATTTTGAAGTAATTGGACATCATTTGATATATAAGAAAATTTTGTTAAGTGTAAGTGGTTAGAATGACAGGTTTTGAAAAACCAAGTAATTAAATCAATTCGATGTAATAAGTGCAATATATGTAATTTTGTAAGCTATTTAAAGTATTTTGTATAAATGTTGAGGCTCATGAAAGGATTAATCTCTATTGATAGGTTAAGGAGAATTAAGTCTTATAGCCGAAAGTGCTAAGAGGTAAGTATACTAGGCTTTTTACTGAAATCACAATAAACATAGTAATTGTTATGTATAATTTTGTAAATGTGGTTAAGAATATGTTTATGTTATGTCAAAGTATATTTTGATATAAAATGTGAAGACATGTGTTTATGAAGCATGGATATACATGACATATATATGTTTTTGAAAGTGAGCTTTCAAAATGAAATGTGTTTAACAAAGAGAGCTTTTGAAGTGTAATATGTCCATGAGAAATATTTTGTGTTTTGAGGATGCTCGAACTCATTGTTGACTCAGTAGGCATTTTATGTGATTTGTGGAACCTTTATGTGTGGCCTTTCCTTGGAGATTGATATATGTTATGTGTTCCGTATGTATGGAGGATCATATTGGTACCTAAAGGAAGAGTGAGTCATCACATTCATATGGTGGCGTATTGGTGCATGTGAGAGGACTCGCCGATGATCAGGGTGAGGGTTTGGCTTTTATCTTCGGGCATAAGCATTATATATGTGTAATTTAAAATCTCACTTATACTATTCCTCTCATATGGTATGTTACCTACAAGTGACATTTGACTCATTATGTGATATCTAATATGGAAGTCCTACTAAGTAGTAGTTGAGTGATGGTATTCTTATTATATGTTTTGAAAAAATGTGTAAGCGCTTACCTGACATGTGATTTAATAAGATTATGATTTTGATTTATCACAGCATATCATACACATGCATTGTGTACATATATGTATTTGTATTTTGATAAATGAAAAACTAGTATGCTTACTGAGTTTCGTACTCATTATAGTTTATTATGATTTCAGGTAAATAAGGCATATGTGTGCTTAGCGAATTTGGCAAGGCTTCTACTGTCCCTTGGGTTCCCTAAATTGTTAGGTTACTAAGTGTTTCATTTGTGGACACATAGTTTAAAATATTTGATTTGTCCCTATTGAATAAATACTTATGTGTTATTTTATTAGATGTAGTTGTATTTGATTTATGTTTCACCAAGTATGGTCATTGGTTGATTTTGTATTAAACTTACTAGCAACTTGATAAGGATTCTTATATTGAATTCAAGTTTGAAATTTTATGCAATATTAATTATGAGTGCACACTATTGAATGAGTGTAAGTTATGTCATATTTCAGATCTTTTGAGTTTAGGGCGGGACAAAAATGACCTTATTTGTTGGACAAATAATATCATTATTTTATTTATTAAAATGTTTATTGAATAAAATAATAATAATAATAATAATAATAATATATATAATATTATTTAAATTAAAATTAAATAATTAATTTTTTATTCAAATTGGCATGTGTTTCTACCATGATTTAATATGATTAAATCATTTGTTTAATATTAATTAAATGATATGATAAATATAAATATGTGACATTTGTTAATGGTAGGCCTTAAGATGTTTTTTAATAACGGGAAAGTGTTTTCTTATTTGATCTAGATTAAGGCTAAGTTCATTTAAATGATTTTTTATTTTGTTTTGTTTTCATTTGATTTATTGTAAATAATAATAAACCAAAACTAATGGCAAATATAATAGATGTCATTAGGTGAGAAAATGAAAGATAATAATAAATAAAACACTAATGGCAAACATAATGGATGCCATTAGGTGAGAAAATGAAAGATGATAATAAATAAATGAAAGAGTAATATGTTGCTCAATTGATTAAGTGAAAATTAAGTCAAAAGATTAATGATAATGGTAGAGAGAATTTTGAAAGACTAAGTATTAAAAAATTCTCTCAAGTGTTGAGAGTAAAAACACATTTTCCGTTTTTTCTTCCATTTTTGGCCACCCATATTATAAGGTAGAAATAAAGATTCAAGAGTTGAATCATTTGCTGGAAAAGCTGCTATTCTAGCTTCCCCAAGCCCATTGTGTTGAGGAACTAGAATTGTGAACGGATTGCTTCAAGGCGGGTACTCTGATTCGACCATATACCAAAGGCTTGACAATGTATTATTTCTCAATCTTGAAGTATTTTACATTTATGAGATAACATGTAAAATTTATTTGTGTTTATCCTTATGAAATTTGTATTCCGCTCATCCGTTGCGCATGTATATATGTGATACATATGCTATATTTGAATGATAGACACAAACCCACATGCATGCACCATAGATTTAAAATCACTCACAGTCTGATCTCTACAGGACTATTAAAGACCTTATAAAAAGGTTTGAAGATCTCATATGAAGTTCAAGACCACTACATAAATGAAAGTTCATCAAAACATTGTCTCACCTTTTTAAGCACTCTCGAATAACGCCCAAAATCATGGGATGAAAAGTTTCTAGTTAAAAAACTACAATAAAGCTTTTAGTATTAACATGTCAATTTTGAAAACTAATGAACTCCTGTTCCCTCTAAATTTTAGATCAAATGCTAACAAAGAAGATAAAGTCAATGTATCTAAATAGGTAGTCATCATTATTTTAAAGATAAAATCACATTATTTTAAGAAATATTTCTTAAATCACGCTAAAAAATCAAGATTACCCAAAACAATTACAAAACTAAAGATAGCACAAAAAATATAAGAAGACTCGTGCTATATAAAGAGGGCCTTTCATTGAAAAATTAGGGGATGGAAGAGTTTTACTCTCTCTCTCTCTTTCTATTATTTTCTTACTGCTTATTTTATATTTTAGAAACTGATTTAAGTATTAGAGAGTCCTTGCCGGCACCCAACTAGCTAGGCTCTTATCAAGTTTTTTGTTCTTTCTATTTTACAGTGCTCATCATTAAGAATCCGCACGAAGAACAATTATAACATGTTTATTTTTTCAACAAAAATAAATTTAACTCATTGACTTGGAAGTCATACATATTTTTAGATCAATAATATTAAATTATTTTACTTTTAGTCGACACTCCAAAAAGATAATTGAAACCAATCAGTTTTCTGACTTGATTACACCATTAAGGTATAATTGTATAACCGCCCGAAGTTATCAACTATAATAGAATAAGCTAACAGAATGGGGGCTTCTGGATGACCCGTCAAAAAAATGTTTGTTAGTAATCTGCGATTAAGGCAAAATTAACCCTTTATAATTTATTGATTTTCATACATATGGATCACTTTAATAGATATTAAAAATTGTGATTCAAACTTTGCACTGTCTGTTATTTTGCCAATGTTGCCACTGTCGATTTGATAACAATGGGTATTTAATAACCTTTAGTCTTGTCAAATCTATATTTTTGGGCTTCAAAATGGCTTTCGGTGGTTACTTCGGCACATTTATCCCATAAACATGAATGAGCAAATCGAGTAGATTTTGTTTCTTTAGTGTTACAATCTAATTTGAAGGCTCCGTTTAAAATTACAATATTATGATTCTGAAGTCACCAATGCTATAAAATAAAAAGCACTAACTATTAAATAAAAGTATACAAATGACCGATCAACATAATTGTTTGCCCCATATTCGAGCTTACTCAAAAATTTAGAAAAAAATTTAAATAAATAAAAAAAGAATTATCTTTATTTTAATAAGACTTTAAAAAAAAAGTCTCAAACTAATAAAGAAATTATCATTCTTCTTTTAATAAGACTCTAAAAAAGAATTCTAATTTAAAAAGCATTGTTATATCATAATTTTATTCAAATTCTAAGACTCATACTACTATTATCTTATAAAAAAAATTTATTTAAATTCTACAATCCATATTACTATTATCCTATTCAAAAAAAAAATCATAAAGAGGGACATTAATTTTGACGACTATTTTTTTTTATAAACGAGAGAAGAATGACGTATTTATTATTCTTAAGGGAAGTGGCATATTTGTTATTCTTATGAGAGTGACTTATTTTTTTATATGTGTTTTGCACTAAAAATAATATTCAATAAAAATAATATTCAATAATGTTATATGAATAAATTTATGAAATTCAATAAAATAGATGTAAGTTCACATTAAATTAACTTATTATAAAAAAAATTTGTTGCATTTTTAGTAATTCTTGTTAATCATGATTTATTTTTTAAAATTAAAATAAATTAAACTTATTATCGAGTTGTCCAAATTTTTTTGTCAACAATAATTAAAATAAATGAACATAATTTTAAACGCAATTACATATTCACATAGTAAAACCAATTTAACTTTAAAAGTAATGTTATAATACTTTAATTGATGTACTATCAAAATTATAAATTAAAAAAAAAAGTACAATGATTTGAAACGGAGACAATATTGGATTTATCCTAATTTTATTATGAACCTTTATCTTCTGCCTTAAGCAACCGAAGACAAGTTAGATGGGCTTATAATCAAAATTGAATCTCATTTTGTGCGCTCAGCAAGGAAATTCTTTTTTTTTTTTTTGAACTAGCTCATAAAGGAAATTGGAATCGTAACAATGCAACCAACATTTCTGCCATTCTGTAATTTAGAGGAAACTGCCTATCATCAGGTAAAAAAAATACATAAATCGACCAAAGTAGTGGACGGAATTTTATTTGCATGGGTTTTTGATTGGCTGGTTCTTTTTGAAATGCGGCCCCACCAAGCAGAAAATTGCCCTTGTAATTTTCTCCTTTTTGTCATTTTGATGCTTACAGCACCACTACATGCTGAAGCAGGCCCAAAGAAAGTCTTTTATAATTGGAGATCTTCATGAAACTAGCTGTGATTTAGAACGGAAGCACCATAGTATTGTTTCTTTATAATTTCTCTTAAAAAACCTTGAAGAAGTCAAGTCTCTTCTTAATCTTAGACATTAAGAAAAGCCCATTTATATATTAATGGAAGATTAAAAAAACAAAAAAAACAAAAAAGGAAAGCACCCACTAATGCCTATCTGTTGAGCGTTGGATTCGATTTCAAATTCTGTCAAATAATAAAGAGAAAAGAAAAGAAAAAGTAGAGGCATTAAAAAACGAGGAGATAAATAACATTTCGCTTTTTGGAAAAATTAAGACAAAGTTACCACTTTGACAAAAGGCAGACCCTTAAACAAATCACATAAAGAATCACAGATCTTGATGCAAAAGTTTGAAAAAGTGATCAAATAAGAAGAGGGTTTGTGGGTTTTTTTTATTTTTTATTTTTTCTCTCTTTTGTGGCGACTATGAGATTTCTTTACAACTAGACTTCAGACTTTTTTTTTTTTTTTTTTTTTGACAATAACTAGACTTCAGACTTTAATGATCAAGAGTTGAAATACAAAATGCATAAGCCAAGTGAATATTTCCGTGCCCACTTATTGAGCCAAAAGTTTTGTAGTTTTGACAGAATTGAGAAGTGGGCAAGTTTATTTCGGCTTTTAACATCATGATGTGTGGACCAAAACCTCTTTGGGTGACTTTTTGATGAACCTAATTCCACCATTTTTATTTTCTTTTTCTTTTTTCTTTTTAACAATTTAGATAAAGGAAGTTAAAACGACGAGGATGACCAAGTAAAAAAAAAAAAATTGACAAGCACGAAATAGTCAATTTTTGGATCTTAGGCTCTAAGCTTTGATGGGCTTTCAAAAGTTTAGCTAAACGCAAATATTAATAATAATGAATTACCGCTCAAGAAATACTAAGAATCATAAATCGTATTTTAAATTATATTTAAAAAAATAATATGTTAAATAATTATTAAATAATTTAATAAATAATTTTAAAATTTTTATCATTTCACAACTTAATAATTATTTGACACATTATTTTTTAAAATATAATTTAAAATATTTAGCATTATTTGTTACCCCCTCACCAACTTTATTTTGCTTAGGTAAAAGTCATTCCTAACATTATTTTAAAAATATATATTATATTTAAAAAAATAAATCTTAAATAAATTGGAATACAACTTATTATGTGAATTCATAATTTTATAGTTATTATTTATTGATTACATCATTTTACAATTCACATAACAAATAATACTTTTTTATAAACTTAAACAACACTTTTTTTTAAAGAGATTGAATTTTATTTTATTCTTTTATATACAATTACTCGTATCAATCCTTAAATTTATAATACTGATACTTATTATAATATTTATTAAATTATCATCTTCATACTCATATAAATCAACTCTCTTAATGAAAGAAGGCCGGCTCAATTCAAACATAATACCTTAATATTAAAAATGTCGCCCTCTAAAGATGCACTTTTTAAAATATGAAACATAACTGTTTTCGTTTAATCTTAAGAAAAAATAAGAAAGGAAAATTGTTTTCGTTAACTTGTGTTTTCACATTTATTAAAATCTTGACCATTTATTTCTACTTATTATTTGATTGACAACAATTAGGTGGGGTTTTGTTTTGGCATTTTACTTTTTCATATAAGTCAATAGAAGTTGAAAATGGCGATCGCCAAGTCTTAAAGTATTATTCCATGACATAATTAATGGACCAAATATAACTTTTTTTAAATTAAAAAAAAAAACTCTTTAATCAATTGATGTACCACCAATTTTCATCAATAATTCCAGTAGTGGCACTTGGTAATTCCATTTGTTTTCATACCAACAATTTGTCCAATCTAACCACTCTTTTTCCTTTTTTTTTTTTTTGGTCTATTCTTATTACAAATAAGAACAATAGATTAAATGGTAAATTTATTTTAAAGATTAAAGTGTTGTAACTTTTAATTAATAGTTATTTTAAACAAAATTATTAGTTGCTAAATATAAATAAGTATATTAGAAAAATCGAACTCTCTATATATTATTATATTTCTACTCTAAATAATAATTATAAAAGGTAATTTTTATTTAAGTAACAAATCTTTAGTTTATATAAAAATAATTATAATACATAAAACTGCCACTATAATACGATATCTAACACATACACAAAAATATCTTAATTCTAAAATATCTAAACAAAAAAATTTTAATATAGTATTAATTTTAATATGCCCTCTTAAACTCAAGATGGGAAAACAAAATAAATTTTTAAATCAAACTAAGAAGTAAAATGATGAAACAAAATAATAAATCTATAAGGCACGTGCAAGAGACAACAATTATTAGAAAGAGGTAATTATTATTAAAAAATAACAATGTTATTAAAGAGTGACAAGTGTATTAAAAAAATAATCACTACAAATATAAATAAATTGATAGAGAAACTAAAAACATCCGTTGTTAGTTCAACTACGTTGATTTGAATATTGAAGCTAAATACTACAAATATAGTTGAACTATGAAAAGACTAAAAATCATATGCAAACTATGAAAAGAATTTCTCTTGTGTCAAAATAGCAAATTCATTAACTTAAAATTCTCTAAGAAAATTTAATAGCACAAGAAGAAATTAAACTTAAACTTAGTGTGACATGAAAAATAATAGAAAATATCTCATAAATTTCTAAAAACTTTAGATTTAACCCAAACACTATTAAACTACAAATTTGCCCCAATTTTTTTTATAATTGCAAATATGCTTAAATTTATTTTAATTTTAAAAAGGCCCTAAATCTATCCAAAATTGTAGAACGCCCCCAAATCTTTTTAAGAATATAAATATGACTTTAAAGATTTAGTAAGTTTACAATCTAACCTAAAAACAACTCTTGAATTATTTGCGAAAAAAATCTTTTAAATAATTAGTTAGTAGATCAAATAAAAGAGTAATGTAGGTGAACAGATTAAAGCATGAGGAAAATTTTGGCATCAACAGTAAATCTTGACGCATTGGTGAACAATTAAAATGGACATTGGTTGAAATCGAGTTCAAAAGATCTTCAAGCAGCACATGTTGTGGCTACATGTTTTCAATCAATGCGATTTTGATGTAGTTGAACTTGCTAAAAAAATCTAAGTCGATTGGTAAGGGAAATGAACAGTAAATCAACGAGAACCAATGGCGACGAGAGAAAGAGAATTGAATAGAAGATGTGAGCTTTTCACGATGATCGATGGTTTTTAACAGTGCATGAGTGGTAGCACAGAGGTCGTTGGAGTTTTATAAGACCAACAATGGTGTGTGTTCAGTGATTAGGTCGGCGATGTGGTAGCGTATGTACCCGTACACTAGTGGGTGTTAAAGGACAATGACAACAATTTTGTACACTGGAGAGTGAAAATCAAAGACTGAATTTTAACCTATAACCTAAATTCTTAGTGATATCTTAGTTATGATGTCATATTAGAAAAAATGAAACCTCTTTGTATTTTTACTTTAAATGATAATTATAAAAGGTGACATTTTTATAGATATTTAATTCTTAGTATATATGAAAAACAATATATAAAACTATGACTATAACACGATTTTTAACATAAAGAGAAACATCTAAATTCTAGAATTTTTAAATAAAAAATTTTTAATATATTACTAACTTTAATAAAGTGGTTGATAAACATTAACTATTAAGTATAAATTATTCTTTATTTAACATTTTAATAATTAATGTGTCTATAAAATTAAGTTAAGGCATGTTAACAGGGTTGAGCACCTTCTCTCTCTATCCGTTTTTTATTCATGTATTTAATAATGTAAATTAAAGATATTGATCGAAAAAATAATTTTTTAAATTAACGAGTTTTGAATTTATTTTGATGCGAGAATCAACACATTGGGCTTTGTTTTACTAGGCTTGAAAGCTGATTGTTTTACTAGGCTTGAAAGCTGAAGCCTGTGTGTGTGTGTGTGTGTGTGTGTGTGTGTGTGTGTGTGTGTGTGTGTGTGTGTGTGTGTGTGTGTGTGTGTTTATGACGGTAAAATATCTGCAAAACACTTAAAATTATCATTAAGACTTCACTGAAGTGGGTTTCAATGAAGACTCTTCGATGCTTAAATAAAAAAAAAAAGTTTATTTTGGCGAGGTTTGAGAGAATAATAAGACAAAGTTGAAGAAAAAAGGTTGAATGCAAAAATACGATAAAGCTAGAATTAAGAATTCAGTACCCAAAAAAGAAATCCCTTCTCTATTGTGGGTTTTCTCACTTATTTGTGCATTGGTCTTCAAAGAATATTCATTGTACTAATCTTTATTACTATAGTGGTTGAGTTGGATAAATCTTAGTAATTCTGATCTTTTGACGTGATTTAAGGGATTCTTTTCTAAAGGCATCATAGTTTTCCTTCTCTTCTAATTCTATTTCTTCCATAACGTTGCTTTCCTCTTTAAACTTATTTATATAATAAGCCTAATTGCTTTCTGCTCGACTCAATGACAGTTTGGTCTTACTTCTGCTGTGAAAGTGGTTCAACATCTCTTGTCAAGATTGTCTCTTTTATAACATACTTGATCCTTATTGGTTTAAATCTTATTTTTGTTCTTATAATAGTACCTAGTTGGAATATATCTACTATTTGGTTTAGGGTTGATTTGATACCTTATTCGAGCCAGTTTCTTTATCCTATTTATTTTGATCATGTGCAAATTTCTGATCCTAGTTGGCTCAATTATGAGTATGCAAGATTGGTGTATAAGTGGTTTAGACTGAACTTAGCCTAAACAACTGTGCAAGTGTCGTGTTTAAAGTTCATCCTCATGCCTAGTTCTGTCATCTCTTAGTGATCCATACTACCTTGGGCTTAGGCCTTCGAGGCAGGTCTATAAAAAACTACCTTAAAGGGTTAGTCTTCTTAAGCTTGTAAGGGTTGGGCCTTATAAAGATTTTCAGGGGCACAAAAGAATAGTTTATTTCAATTTAATCATAATATTCAAATTAATATTACATGTAAAAGAATTAATTATACAAAATTTTATGTACATTTTGACGCATCATATTCAAAACTACGTAATATGAAACCAATATTTAATATCCATAAACAATATTACCAATACATAACAAACAACTCAAATAATTTACTATCTTTGATAAAGAAAATAAATAAAATAAAATAAACTCTAGCAATAACAAATAAGTTTTGTAGATAGTCCATATATATTGTAGAGAAAACGACTTCAACTACTACATTAAATATAGTTTATTAGTATTTTATTTTTATTAAGAAAATAATATTAGGGTATGTTTGGCATTATAAAAGTTTAAAATTAACTACAAACTTTATATTCCAAAAGCTGCATTTGAGTTTTTACTATTTAAAATTAAATAAATCTTTTAATAATAAAAGAACATTTGAACTCTTAAAGTTTTAGAAAAAAAATATATAAACTTTTAAAATTTTTATTTATATCCCTTATTAAGTAATAAATTATATTAAAGTTAATAAGAAAATTGTTAAATTTGATAAAATTATGATTATACCTCTATTATGACTTAAAAAAAGTATAACTAAAGTTGATCGTTGTTGACTAGGCAAAGATCGATGTTGATCGATCATTGACTGCATTAATCGAGAGCTGACCATTTGTTGACAAGTATTGCCCAGTTGTTGATCAACTCTTTCACCGACCGTTGACTGGCATTAAGTATCCATTGATCAATCTGTTGGGTGTTTATCATAGAGTGTGTGATTATACGAGTGTATGCGTAATTTCAAAAAATTACTATATGCGCAGCGGAAGCATGTTACAAAATACACCCATTTTAACAAATTCAACATATATCATATATATGCACAAGTATAACAATTATACAAAATATATATGATGAACAATATTGTACTAAAAACATAATGTAAAATACTCACCTAATGAAGGTAGTTTTACAAATTCTTCAAGTTCTTCAATAATCCATGTGAAGAGCTCACCTTGAAGTATGTGTTGAACAATTCTAGTCCATAATTTTTGGTGGGATTAAAGAGCTAGAATGGTAGCTTAGTATTTAGAATTTTCAGCACTTGTATTCAAACTCTTTTGAATACAATTTTTGTTTCTTAAATGGAGATGGTAAATAGTTTCTATACAACTCTTGTATTAATTAAAAATCTTTAACATACAACTCTTGTATATTAATCTTAAAAACAATTTCTATATGATAATTATTTTGAACAACTTTTGTAAAATAATTATCTTTTTCTCCATTTACATATCATTCATTTTTTGCCATCCATTAAAGAAGGAGATGAAGAGAAGTTTGTTTATTTTTTCAACACTTGAAAGAACAAAAACTAAAACTCTCTCTTACCTCTCTTCCTTACCATTGCCAAATTCTTCTCCAAAATTGAATGAATGAATTCAATTGTTTTGCCAAAATTCATTTTGTTTATTCAACACTTTGATTAAACAAAATAAATAAAATGAAGTGCTCCACCAATTTTATTGTTGGTCTCCCATTTAGAATTAATTAAACCAAGCACTAAAATAATGGTCACCAAAATTAATCTTTACCTAACAATTATAATTACTTTAATTATAATGGGTAATTAAATTGCCAACATCTAGGCTCCTCATTGTATTAAAATACAATGCCATGATCTATATATATTATAATATTATCTAATAATATAATAATAATATATGATTTAATTATTCAAAACAATTTTGAATAATTACTTTTTACCTTACTAATTTTTATTACCATGGTTAAATGGTAAAAAGGTAAAATCAAATCATGGAACAAATTTTGTTATTTGTCAATATTCTATTAATTAACAACCCTTGTTAATTAATTAAGTGATGTACTTAACAATTAAGTCTTGACAAATGTACAATCCGAGGGATCCCTAAACAATCGTTCTCTTTTGCTGAAATTTATTGGATCGAACTATTCAATCCAATTCGCTACCCCAGTGCACAACGAGTATACTTCATATTGTGAGACTCTCTAGGTCCACACCTAATTTGTCATATAGAGCCCCTCTATACGTCCGTGAACAATGTCCCACACACACGTTATGGATATTACAAATTAGCATGTTAGACCATACAAGTTGAGGTTATTATATATTCGTATAATCCTTCCATCATTTATATCCTTGAAGAGCAGAGATATAGATCATCACCGTCAAATCTCTATTTGCTCAACCACGAACTTATCTCCAGATTTATATTTCATAAAACAATATCCACAAACACTTTTGTGATATTGTTTATTCCTCCGGAATATCTTTTCCGAGGTTTATACTTGCGGCCACAAGACTTTCTGAAATACAATCTCAGAGCATTAGGATATACAACCCACTCATATGAGCTGATGGATCCCATATCTACGCACACCGAACTCCATGAGCATCGGACCATACCCAGCGACACCCAGTGGTCAGACCATGAAAGGTTTCTGACATGTGTGGAACCAAAGCATGATGGATCACTCACAAGCCCACCGTGGCGCTCAGGTCAAAGGACCACCAATACTACTCAACTCGGAAGACCTTTCATTGACGGCTTTATGAGATGTCTATTGGATGTCTTCGTGAGTCTGTTCAATATCCAGTCCTTACTGAATACCTGCATCTCTATACGAGCTTCCTACTAAGCCCATGGTTTGCTAAGACTAACCATCTGGACCATCCAGATATAGACATACACTAATCTATATTAATGGGTTTCACCGATAGACCCGCATCGATGAAATTAGATCATGAACATTATGTTTGAGAACATACTTGCATAATGACATTTCTTAGCACCATCTGCAACTCATTGCAGCTATATCATTACTAATATATTCTCAAGTCATTGTCCCATTTCAGACAAGGCTCTAACTCATTAGATTTTGCTAACTCTTAGTGTTTATAACTATTAGCGTTGCTAACTCTTAGCCCTGGTCTAAACTCTTTTAGACCAAATCTGAACTCCTTCAGATCATACAATGTCTAAAACGTTACAAGCATCTTACCATTTAATAAAAATAATATTAACAATTTTATTAGAAATAATAATTGTATAAATACAATCACTATATATTTATACATTATGGGATGACACGTAAGCACAAATCCCAACACAACCGTTGACCTAACAAGTATGAATTTTTATTTTTATCATTTTCACCACTAAAGTTAACGAAATCTATAGCTTGACACTAGTGTAATAAAATTTTTAAAACTTTAAAGATTTGTATTTTTTTTTTTTGAAATCTTAAGAATTTAAATGTTATTTTTTCTCTTTTTAATTTCTAAAAATTCTTCTTTAAATGCAACTAAATATCATAAAAAGAAGAAAAAAAATTTAATGTTAAAAAAATTCTTTTGATATATAGAAAAATCTAACCAAATTGATTTTTAACTTTTCTCACATGTGGACATTAATACATTTAGGAATGCAAATAAATTAAATTTAACTGATAAAATTTAATTAAAAACCAACTTATAAAAGAATTTTACCAAAAAATTTAATATCTTTGGATCAATCAAAATTGTCATTTTTTTTAAATAGGTACACAAAATCTTAAAAAATTAGGACAAAAATCCTATATGTCTTAATTTAATATGAGAATTTCTATAGCATTATCTATTACTGTTTTTGAAAATGTAAACATGTCTATTCTCCATTTATTGAAGGTAAAAGAATAGGTTTGAAAATTCTGATAAAACGCCATCAGAATTGTCAGCTCAAATTCCAAAGTCAGTAGAAGAAGAAGAACGGAAGTTACAATTCCAGTTAAAAAAGAAAAAGAAGCACTAAAGCCCTGGCCCTTGAGCAAAGGGCCTACAAATTGACTTTGACTATTTTCAACGCTCAACACCTTACCATGCCAATGCGACGCGCGTGCACTTCTCTCCACCTCAATTGGGTTTGGTATGTTTCCTTTTTCCCAAAATAGAATTTAAAAAAAAAAAAAACAATTTGACAAAAAGAGAATTTGTTTTTTTCTCAAACAAACCACCTCAAACTTAATCTCTGTTAATTTTAACACGCGCCAACTCTTTTCACCCTATGTATAATTGTATTGATTTTTGTAGATTTTTTTTTAAGCGATTTTTATAGATTCAAAGTTTTTTTTTTTCTTTTTGCCTAAATTCTTATACTGCATAGAGATAACAAAATATTCAACAAAGACGAGGTTACATAAGACCATAGAACTGAGATAAAGTATAAGAAAAAATTATTTTTTAAATTATTAAAAAAATAGAAATGAGTTTAAGGCTCTCCGTTCCGTCCCACTATGTTATATATGATTACATAAAATATAATTTATTTTTATTTTTAATTATATTATTAAATTATTTATAAAATATTACCTCAATGAAATTAATAATAAGTTAATAATATTTTATTTGTTACATAGGAATAAAGCCTTAATCTTATATGGATTTTCATAGAGAATATGAATAATTAACAACAAAATTAATAATGTTAGATAGCAGTATAATATTTTTTTAAATTGTTATTTTTTATTTTAAAAATTGTTTACTTTTTATAATATTAAAAAATACTATCATATTGTTCTAGTTTATTTAATATATTTTTTAATTATAATATAATCAATGCGTTTATTAATACTTATATTATTAAAATTTGTGAATGTAAATGAGTATTTAATATTAATAAAAAAATAAAAAAATGAGAAGAAATGGAAAAGTCTTTCCCTATGAAAGGATTCCTCATTTCTTCCCGGTAAATTTAAAGGGGAATGAGATACGAATCAAAGCTTAAAATAAAATAAAATAAGATAAGGCATGAAAAATATCTCCCGACCCATTACCATTCCTAATATTGTTTAATTGATTTTAAATTAAATTATGTTAATTCTGATAAACCTACCACCTAACTATTGATATTAATATATATATATATATATTAGCCCTTTTTCTTAAATAAAAAGAAAAAAAAAAGTTTAACTCAAATTTAAAAGAATATCATTTATACTCTCCCAATTTTTTGAAAGAGAAAATATTTTTTTACATAATATTAAAATATACTCTCTCAAAAGAATTAAACTTTAGTAAAAGTCTGTTTATTATTTTAAAAATATCATTAATACTTTTAGAAAAATCGTATCGCCTTTTAAAGTTAATTTGATGAAGAAGATTAACTTTTCTCTCCCACTAATCCTAACAACTACTTTTCTCTTCCAACTAAACAAAGCACTGCACCCCTCTTTGTCATCGGAGAGAGGCCAATGGCCCCCCTTTTGTTTTTATTTTCTTTTTTCTTTTCTCCAGTTTAGCTTTCCTTTCGTTTTCTCTTTTCAGGATCTTCTTTTTTCTTCTGTTGTTTTGGTTTTTTTTTTTTCTTTTCCAGTTTCAAGTGTGTATTTTTCGGCCGGCGAGCACTTTTTTTGTGGGACTGGAACTCCTCAGCCTTCACCGAGCTTTCTCGCCCCTACCGAGTTTCTCCGATCGTCGCCAAGTGTTTTTCGGCTATTGTTCTGATTGTGCCCGGATCGAACGGCTAAGATTGCCACCCCCTCGTAATGCGCTTGCGGCCTCTCTCGCCTCCTGGTGACACGCCGCCCCGCTCTGATCTGGTCCAACCGCACCGCCGTGTGATGTGTACGATTCTCCGTCCATTTTGACCGTCGCCATCTGACCATTGCTAGGTGTTCAGCCCCTACACCCGGGCAAATTTTGTTCACCGCAACTGCGCTCCCACCTGGTCCGGTATGAAGTAAACACCAACGGTCTCAAACTACTTTATCGCCGTTGCCGCCGTGTAGAGCACCACTTTAGTCTTGAATTATTTATCTGTTTGCTCTATTGTGATTGTACTGATGATGTATGTTGGTAGTTAGTTAAGGTACTAGTTTGTAAGAAATGAAACTTGTACATATTATATGGTAATTTTGTGTATGCTCTTGTGTTGTGTGAGAATTTTTTGTTCCTCGTGTGAGAAGTTTATTATACTTTCCCTCGTGCACTAGGGCATGTATCTTTTTTATGCTTATTAAGTAAGGTTTTTGTATTTCTTCTTATATAAGGGTAATTTTCTTTTTGCGTGACAATTTTTCTTATTGAAAAGTAATAAAATCTCATTATGGGAGGGTAGAGCTCTTCACTCTCAATAATGGTAGTTAAATTCATCTGTTGATAGTTCACAATTTTGAAGTTATTGTCTTTTTATACAAAAAAAAGTCTCTTATTTAAAAAAAAAAAATCAACTTAAGAAGAAACTTCAAAAAAGATTTCTACTACAAGTTTTAGAATTTTAAAGATAAATTCTTAAGCGCGCTCAAATGTTTGTTTTAATGTCAAAACTTATGGATTCTCTAATCTATGTTAAGGGTTTGAACTCTAGTAAAAGTTAGAGAAATTTTCATTCCTCTAATTGTTTCTTTTGATTATTGGGAGACAATTAAAAGTTGTTTCCTCTTATTATTGGGAGGCAGTTAAGAGAAGTTACAGTTAATGATAAATTATAAATTATTTCCTCCTCTGTAAGAGGTTAAAGATTTTTTCATTCTTCTGTTATTTCCTCCGATTGTTGGGAGGCAGTTAAGATTTGCAATTATTAACAATTACAAGGTTAAAAAAAAAATTATTTCTCTATTATTTCTTCTAATTGTGGGGAAGTAGTTAAGATTTGCAGTTATTAACAATTGCAAGTTACTTCCTCTTTTAATAAAGGTTAAAGAATTTTTTTATTCATCCAATTATTTCTTTCGATTGTTGAGAGGTAGTTAAAAGTTATAATTATTGACAATTACAAATTATTTTCTTTAGTTGTTAGGATGCAATTAAGAGGAGTTGTAGTTATTAACAATTACAAGTTGTTTTTTTTAATTGTTAGAAGGCAGTTAAGAGAAATTGTAATTATTGACAAGTGTAAGTTGTTTCTTCCCGTTGTTGAGAGGCAATTAAGAGTTACAATTATTGACAATTATAATGTTGTAATTATCTCAATAGTTATCGTAATTTTTTGAGGTATAAAATTTGTAATGTAATATTTTTTTTTTTTAAAGAAAAAGAAAAATCCTTAAATTATTGGTAAAATATTATGTATATGAATTTGATTATAGTTTAGCTGAAAATTACAAGTTAACAAAATAAAAGGAACTGAACGTAAAGAAGTGAGTGAAATTCTTTTTAAGAAAAAAATAATTGTAAATGATATATATGAGTAAAATTATACCACATTCCATGTATAGTTTTAGCACGCATGCAGGAGAATATTTCTTTTTTTCGAAAAGACGCAGGAGAATATTTCTTACAAGTGACATGTGACATTTGTTTGAAGGTGATAAAACTCTCACCAGATTTATATAAATTACACTTTAATAATAATTTAATTTTTAATTATATTATTTATCTCTTTTATTTAATTTAAATAATAAAAATATTTTAGGGTTATTTTTTTATTACATAACCCTAAAATATTCTTAAAATATGAAGTATTTTTATTTTTAAAATTAAATAAATAATAATAATATAATTAAATTAAAATTATCATTAAAATACAATTTATGTAAATGTCATAGGATAACAGTGTTAATACCCTTGCTTGAAGTGAGTAGACGTGACGATCAGAAAACAAAAATGATCATCAAGCGGGGACACAGTAACATTTAATATAATCATTATTAATTGTATATACCTGATACACTCTTCCTTTCCTTTCCTGTTTGGGTAATTTTGGCCATAACTACTCTCATTTCATTACTCATAGAATACAATCTCACCACCACTAGATTAACAATTGGTTCTTTATGACCGAGTACTTTTGTCCTATTGCATTGACCCTTTCATTTTGGGTTTTTGTTTTAATTTTTGCCTTTTTTTTATTTTAACATTTTAGCTAATAATAAGCTTAACTTTATTATCAAATTAAAATATAATTTTATATTTTAAATAGAGATATTATCATTAATATCTTTAAGTTTTGATTTAATAGTATCAATACTCTTAATTTTAAAAAATAGATAATAATATCAAACTGTTAAATAAATTTTAATTAAAATTAACTGAAATTTTTTTTTTTGTTATTTCATTATTATTTTGTCCAAACAGTATTTATTAATTATCAATTTTTTTTTTATCTTTATAATCAAACAACACTGAATAAATAATAAAAACATTAGCCGACGGCAAAAAGTGACTGCCTTGCAACGACTACAAATAATTGTTATTGTAGGTGGTTAAAAATGATTGTCAGTGCCTAAAAATTGTTACAACAGTCACAAATGACTACTGCAAGCGGCCACTTTTGGCCATTTATTTTTTTAATTTTAATATAATAATTATATTATTAATAAAAAAAATTAAAAAAATATTATTAATTTATTATTAAATTTTGAAATTCATTATGAAGAATCGTACTTTTTTAATTGTTGTGTAATGTTATTTTATTATTTTTTAATTTATAACAACAATTTAGTCATTTCACATAATTTTATTAAAACTAATAAATTATTTTTTAACGTTTTAAAGTTAAAAATATCAATACTATTAAGTCAAAATTTAAATATATTTATTGTAAAACTCCTTTTAAATAAACATAGCATCAACTAATATAATACCTGTTGAAAAATTGGTGATTCAACAATTTTGAATGGACAAGAATTGAGATGAATACCAAAGTGGAGAGTCACAAGAAGTTTAGAACGTGTGGGACACGTATGGAGAAGCCTAGGACGTGTAGGACACGAAGGGGAAAGTGAAACGGGACTCGAAGACGCAAAGAAAGAAGGAAATCGCGGGGAGCTTCCAGCGCCGTGGCGCTCAACATAGAAGACCAACGCCGCAGCGCTGGACGCGAGAAGGGCCAGCGCCGAGGCGCCTAGGGACGATCGCCGTGGCGCCAGAACGCATGAAAAAGTCCATTTTGGTTCGGGATTTCAAGTTTTAAGAAGTTTTGAACTTCCAAAATAAGTGGACTCTTACTCCAATAAGGAATAGGGTTTGTAGGCACGAAATACACCCTATATAAACACTTGTAAATCCTTGTTTAAGATTAAGCATCTAAGGTTTCAAGATGTAACCATAAGAGAGAATAGAGGAGTTAGGTAGGCACTAAGTGCGTGATGCACTAGGGTGTAACCTTTGAGGGTGTTTTCTTCTTTAGGTTCTTTGAGTGAAAAAAAAAGAAACACTATAGATCCTTTTGGCTTAGATGCTTGGGCTATTCTTATGTTCCTTTTAAAAATCTCTTATGAGGAGATACGAAGAGGTCTTAGGGAGTCATGGTGATCAAGGGTAGATACTTAGAGGTCTCTATGAGAGATACTAAGGGGTCTTGTGGGATCATTGATGATGTAAGAAGATATTTTGTGATCTATTTCAATGGAAAGAAGCTGGATCATGGATCCTCCGTAGACGTAGGCAATTTGGGCCGAACCACAGATATTTTATGTCTTGTGATTGGTTTGTTTTCTTTATCTTTATTGGTATGTTAATCTTATATATTTTTACTTATAGTGTGAGTTATAATTTTTTGTTGCATAAATGGTATCAAGATTGTGATTTAATTGATGTCATAAAAATGTCAAATTAAAGTACATTACTTGATATCCTCAACAATACCAATGATAAATAACACTAAAAGTGAATCAAAATCTTAAAATTTAAATAAATATACGAATGAAAGAGACGTGAACTAATCGATCATAACTTGTTTTTTTTGGCACCATATTAAAAGTGTTCCACTTATGAAACCATTTTAATTTTGACTTCATCAAAATAATTATTACATGAAACAGAAATATTTTTGAAATTCACAACCTTCAATTATGAAAAGGCCTCCCATGATATCATTCCCTCATCGTTTTGAGCAAGAAGAATAAATTTTATTCCAACTCCTCATTAAAACTATTATAGAAAAAGACTACTACTTTTTAACCTTCTCTTTTTCTTCTTTTTTGTTGGATTTTGTTTTTATGTGGGGATAGTCGATAAGATAACATGACGTAGCAAATTATTTGGGTTATTATAATGATTTGAATTTGCATCATTCAGCAACTAAGGAATGTTTGTGTTTCAATCAAACTGGTGTTACCTGTAATTTTTTAAACGATTGAGTGCAGTTATAACGAAATACAAGGGCTCCAACAGTTAAAATGTTGGTAACAGAAGTTGAAAGAAGTAAGAAGTGGTTCTCACCAATCTCCACAAGCGCGTGCCAAAGTTGTCCCATTTTTTCTTTTTCCTTTTTTTTAAGTACTACACAATTGTAAATTAACTTATATTAAGTAAATATTAATCAATTTTTTCGCCACTTTCAGAAATTTATCAATTAAAGTATTTAGCACCCACTTTTTTATTTTAAAAAAACTAATAGATCATTAATCTATTTTAAAATTTTGATAAATTCACTTTTTTATACACTCGCATTATTTTATTTTATCATTAATGACTTGAGTGTTACAGTGCTGAATTTTACAATAAAACAGATAGTATTTTTGTAATTATAAAAAATACGCTAATATAATAAGATAATTTCTCATAAAAGAAAAACTTTAAATATGTTTAAAAACATTAGACAAACAAGATAATGATCCTTCACTTTTTGAGATAATTTGAAAAATATAATTATCTTGTTTTTATATTTCAAAGTAATAAGAGTTGTAAATATAAATTGTTAATTAATAAGATAATTCTTAATCGTATAGCCTAAAATCTAAATAGTCTTAATCTCTTAATTTGTTTAGCCATATGTTGCTTTAAAATTTGTATAGGTAAAAATAAATCATTTTTTTAGTATTTATATTCGTAATTTGGAGGACGAAGTAACCTAATGATTTGAAAGGATAAAAAATGGCGTTACTACATATAATAACATTTCTTTACCGTATATTTATTTTATGTTATGTTATTTTTATTACTACTGTAAATTTTATACTTTTTTTTATAAATATTATATTAATTTTCATTTTGATTTTTGAAATCATTTCATTGCGGTTGTAGGACTAAATTTTTGGCTTGTAATCTCGGTGTTTACATGTTGTATTATGCAATGGGTAATATCATCAAAATTTTAAAATAAGATCTTAATGCTTTTTATGTACAATTTCTTTTATTTAATGATATGAATTTTATTGTGTAGAGGACTTGACTACAAAAACAATGAAGGCAACGATATAAGTACATCAATTTCGTCACTTATCGTGCAAAATTTGTAGCTTAATACTTATAAGTTTAAAGATTATAGTAAATTATAAAAGTTATGTTGACTTCGAATTTTGGATTAATTAAGTTAACGAGTTAAATTTATATTTAAAAATAATAATAATTAGACTTTTTAAATAGTAGAATTAAAATGATAACAATTTTAACGTATACTAAACTTTGTTAAAGTATTTCTAACAAAATTAAAGAGAACAAGTAATCATAAAGGGAGAAAGAAGAATAATAATTTAGTTCAAAGTTAACTTATATACATCCATCGAATTTGAAGAACTCACTTAAATTTATTGTTAAATGATATTTTTGTTACAACAATAATACAAGATTGCCTAATTGGAGTCACTGTAGAGTGACTTTTTTTAACAGAGCTTTTAAAGTTTATGGATTCATGAGGCTATATTGAACCATTAGAGTTTTTTCTTCTTTGAATAATAAACGGAGAGTCGATAAAGAAGCATACAAAAAACAACTTTTTTTTTTCTTTTTTATTTAATCTATTTTTATAAATGTTATTGTGTTTAATTGTAGAATTTTTTTAAAAATAAGATATATCATCGTTTTTTTTTATTTAAAATCCATCTCAAAATTATAAAAGTAGGATTTCTTTTAAAATTAGGATATGTGATAACTTTTCTAAATTGAAGGGTAACAAGTTAAATACTTATTAATGAAACTAAACTATAAAATTTGTGGGAGTTCATTCGTTCAACTAGTAAAATTTTCGAAGTGATATAAAAGGTAAGAGGCTTTGAAATTTACTGATAATAAGATTAAGAGGTGTGTTTGTCCCAAAAAAAAAAAAGATTAAGAGGGGTGTGATTTAAATTACTGTAATAAAAAAACCATAAAAATTAATAATTCATTCTAACTAATCACATATACAAACAATTGACCTTTTTCGTTGGAAGAAAAAAACAAATGAAAAAAAGTTAATTGATTCTTATTGATAAGGTATTCAAAAAATCAATTTAATTTTTTTTGAAAATAAAAATAAATAAAAATATTTATTTTTAATAAAAAGAAAAAAATCCAAAAAATATAAAATTAATAATGTGAATCAACCTTTTTACTTTAAGAAAAACAAATCCAAATTTAGCGTGTACAATACTCGCTCAACGACGCGAGTGAAGAAGGGCGTTTAAGTAGAGAACTCGAACGAAAACCAGTGCATGGAATGTGATGTGTGAATTGTGATAGAGTGAGATACCGAACCGAATCGACTTCATAGAACGTTAACGAAACGAAACCTTGGCCTTGGCCTGGTACTGAAATCGAATGAGTGAGGTGAAATGACTGAAATCTCCTTGGCCTGGTACAAAAGCTAACAGTAAGTGGTGCGGTGGGTTCCACAGTACAACTTTTCTGTGATGATGGGCCGGGGAATCTCGTCTCTGCTCTCTGATCAATTTTGATCAGGTCCAGCCTAAACAACTCTCTTTTTCAGTGGGCCCTACAGTTTCTTCCCCTATCTATCTCACAGAATCACAGTCGGAGTCGCACTCCCAATGAAAAAAAAAATAGAAAAATAAAAAAAAAGAATAAAAGTTCGCTGTAAATAGAACACTATCCTCTGTCTACGAACTCCATAACACAAACTCGCTCGCTTGCTCTCCTCAAATCATTCACATTCACTCTTCTCTTATTATATAAATATAATAATAATAATAATCTGATCAGTGGCTGCTTGCAACTTTATTACTGTACAAGGAATTGCTTTCCTTTTTCTTACTTTTGGTGTGCTCTTTTAGCGACGGATTTCTTATGGTCTCATTTGTCTTCAGTTTCAGAGAAGAAGAAATGGCGAGAAGGTTTCTTCTATCTTTTTTAGTAATACTTCTTCTTCACTTGGACTCCTCTTCAGCTCAGATGCCAGGTCAGTACCCTGTCACTTGTATGCGAACGAATATATGTGAATGAACAAACAAACATATTCTTTTGTTCCATTCGTGTCCATGTCTTCAATTTTTCCAGTTACTTTTTTTTTTCTTCTTTTCTTTATGTTGTTAATGTTGTATATTTTCCTTTTTGTCATGCAATATTTGCAGTGACGATTTGAAAATTTGCTCCCTTTGTTTTGTTGAGATGAATGAATTTATTTTTGTTCTATAATTATTTTCTGCTTGAACTGTTGAATGATATCTATGTTTTTTGCTTTTGGCAATTAAGGCATTCTCTCTTTAAATTTACCTTTCACTGGTCAATTTTGTCCAATCTTTGTTGACTTAGTATGAACTATTCAGTGCAACGTGCAATTAACAATGGAAAATGAAACGAAAGAAGCTACAACAAAACAAATTATAGTCTTAGGTTTTCAATTTGTGCCTATGCAGTGTGATTACATCTCCTCTTCATGTGCCGAACTTGGCACCTATTTGATCCCATCTAGATGATTGTTTCTTCATGCGTTAGCACATGTAAGTAGAATTTCATTCATTGATTTTGGAGAGGCAGTACAAGTCAAAATTAGATGTCTCATCAAAAGTTAAGGTAGTGATTCACATTTCAGAAAGTGGCAAAAGTCTTAGTTTATTTGATTCTATCGTCAACTGCATTTACAAAAGATGATTCCCTTTTTTCATTTTAATATTTTCTCAGCTTAATGTAATCTTGCCATTGGTGTATTAATTACATTAGTCATGGAGATAGAGATGGTATTGTGGCAGGGCGGAGGTGGTGAGGCCTTTCCCGCCCCGTTTTTTATTTTAAATCCTATTTCTAAAAGATTTAGCGAGGCAGAATGAGAAATCCCTATGCCGGAAATACCTTTCCCATCTCCATCTCCACCTCATTTTCTATTTTTTATTTATTAATATTAAATATTAATTTATGTTCATACATTTTAACAATATAAAATTTTAATCTATATTATGATTTAAATAAAAATATCAAACTAACAAACTAGATAATATAACAATATCGTTCAATAATGTGAATATAACTAGCAAGCAAAATTTTAAAATAAATAACAAATAAAACAAAAAATAGAAAAATAAGAATTTAAATAATGTTCTATTGCCTAGCATAATTGATTTTTTTGTTAATTGCTTCATATTCTCATTAAAATTAATGGCTGCCCAATTAAAAAACAAAAGTCCTTTTGTTGTTTACAATAAAGAAAAAAAAATAGATTTTAGGGGCTTTTTGTTATATATTTTTTGTTTTTATTAAGCATGTCCTAGTTAAATATAAATTATAAAATAAAAAATTAATAAATTATTTAATATATAAATATATACTAAAAAATTACATTTAATATATTCATAGAAAGCAGGGCGGGAGGATGGAGAGGTTTAATGCCATCCTTGCCCCACTAATAATTCGAGGAATAATTTTTTCTCATGCTCCACTCCATTTTCACAAAAATTATTCAATCTCTACCCCATTCAGGGTGGGGCTTGCGAGGCGTTTTGCCATCCCTACATGGAGATATAATCCACCCTCTTCAAGCTGAAAGTTAGAATTTGGCAGTCATTCACCCGATTGTGTTGTTGTAGGAATGGAAGTAAGAATGCCAATGGCTGCTGTTAATTCTCACCTCTTTGAAAATACTCTTTATTTTTACCCTGGAAATGTGAAATTGCAGACCTTGGTAGGCAGAGCCAGCTTCTTAATAAAATTTCATGTGTTTATCCAAAAATTGAAACTTGAAATTGTTGCAATTGCCCCACGCTATTATTGCTAAGACATTTCAAAATGTGAAGCAGGTTTTGTGAGTTTGGACTGTGGGGGTAAAGAAAACTTCACGGACGAACTAGGACTTCAGTGGACTTCTGATGATCACCTTATTTATGGAGAAACAAGTAATATATCTGTAGCAAATGAGACTAGGAAGCAGTATACCACACTTAGACATTTTCCTGCTGATTCCAGGAAGTACTGTTACAAGCTTGATGTCATAACAAGGACGAGATATCTCATAAGAGCAACATTCTTGTACGGTAATTTTGACAACAATAATGTTTATCCTAAATTTGACATTTCCCTTGGGGCTACTCATTGGTCTACTATTGTCATCTCTGATGCTACTACTATAGAGGTGCGGGAACTAATATTTTTGGCTTCAAGTCCTAAGATTGATGTTTGTTTATCAAATGCGACAACTGGGCAGCCATTCATTTCTACCCTTGAGCTCCGACAATTCAATGGTTCAGCTTACTATACACCATATGAAGACCGCTATTATCTCACTGTCTCTGCAAGAATAAATTTTGGTGCGGATAGTGAAGCTCCAGTTAGGTATGTTCACTACATCTAGTTAAGAATGATATACTGTCTGAATTCTGATCTTTCAAGTGTACATTTATCTGAATGCTTTATTAAATTATGGGCCACTAAATGTAGAAATCAGAGCTGACAGGAAAGAAAGGAAAAATGTCACTCAAGTTGTACTGATGTCCAACAATAACTTTGACTCTTGTGATTTAAAAAGTTTAACTGAGAAAGTTGTAATATTTTGTAAACTCTTTCATTGCCACATAATTCTGTTTAAGAAAAGGAATAATACAGAAAGCTGTGTTTTTGTGATTTCAGGTATCCTGATGACCCATTTGATAGAATTTGGGAATCTGACTCTTTGAAGAAAGCAAATTACCTTGTTGATGTTGCTGTTGGCACAGAGAAAGTGTCAACCAAAATGGCAATCGACATTAACAGTGACGAATTGCCACCGCAAAAAGTGATGCAGACTGCTGTAGTTGGTACAAATGGAACATTAACTTACAGGTTGAATTTGGATGGTTTTCCTGGTTTTGGTTGGGCCAGCACCTACTTTGCAGAAATTGAAGATTTGGATCCAGATGAGTCAAGAAAGTTTAGGCTAGTGCTCCCTGGCCAGCCTGATGTGAGCAAAGCTATTGTCAACATCCAAGAAAATGCTCAAGGACAATATCGTGTCTATGAACCAGGATACACTAACTTATCTCTCCCCTTTGTATTATCATTTAAATTTGGGAAAACTTCGGATTCTTCCAGGGGTCCACTCTTGAATGCTATGGAGATAAACAAGTATTTGGAGCGCAATGATGGTTCGATAGATGGTAAGAACATTTGTCTACTTTGAGTAAGTATAGGTTATTGTAATGCACTCCTTTGTCTGAAGTTTTGTATTTATACTTGTGTTTTGAACTACAAGTACCACAATTTGTCAAAAGTAAACAAAAAAAAATTATTTATAGATGGTAAGAACATTTGTCTACTTTGAGTAAGTATAGGTTATTGTAATGCACTCCTTTGCCTGAAGTTTTGTATTTATACTTGTGTTTTGAACTACAAGAACCACAATTTGTCAAAAGTAAACAAAAAAAAATTATTTATAGATGGTAAGAACATTTGTCTACTTTGAGTAAATATAGGTTATTGTAATGCACTCCTTTGTCTGAAGTTTTGTATTTATACTTGTGTTTTGAACTACAAGTACCACAATTTGTCAAAAGTAAACCAAAAAAAAAAACAATTATTTACTACTATATAGTGAGAGCATTCTAATTAACCCTCTGAAGCTCTAATCAAGGCATATCTCATAATAGGTTTATTTGAGTTGCAGGCGCAGTTGTTGCAAGTATTATTTCACTCTACTCATCAGCTGATTGGGCTCAAGAAGGTGGTGACCCATGCCTGCCAGTTCCATGGTCATGGTTGCAGTGTAACTCGGATCCTCAACCGAGCATAACTGCAATGTAAGATGTTTCATACGTGTGTTCTATAACCCTTTTGATGTTATGGTCCAGTTTTATATCTCAAAGAAATGTTACTAATGTCACTTTTTTTTTGAATACTTGGTGCTCAGCCACTTATCTAGCAAGAATTTGACTGGGGATATCCCTTTAGACTTCACAAAATTGAGTAACTTAGTTGAGTTGTAAGTTCCAAAATTTTAAATTGCATTATTATTTTTTTCTGGCAGTAGCATTTATTTGAAATTTATGTTGGAGCCCATTGTGTTATCATTATCCAATTATCTTATGTTCACAGATGGCTCGATGGGAATTCACTGACTGGTCCAATACCTGATTTTAGTGGATGCACAAATTTGAAGATCATGTAAAATTCTGATGACTTCTCTTAGTAAAAAATCCTATTAAATTGATGAGTTGATTATTTACTTAGATCTTTGCCTCATATAGTCATCTTGAGGACAACCAGTTGATGGGTGCGCTGCCTTCCTCTTTAATGAACGTACCAAATTTGAGGGAATTGTAAGTCATCGAAACTTGGATATTAGTTATTATTAGTTCTTGAATGTTTGAAAGACATTTTAATATCTCATGGAAACTTTCAGTATATTTTATTTTGAGTAAAAGGTGATGGCACAATAATTATTCTAAGATGATTGATTCTGTTGATCTTTTTCATTTATTCCTTTTCATCAACTGTCAAATGATGTTTTCCATGTTGCTTCCAAGGAGAAGATACATATACTTTGACGCATTTGGTGGTTGCAGGTATGTGCAAAATAATATGTTATCTGGAACTGTACCATCGGGTCTTCTCAACAAAAACTTGGTTTTAAAGTGAGTATTGGTTTTGAATAAAAATCTAAAATGCATTAGATGCTTGTTAAAAATTGGTATAAATTTTTTACTTGCTTAATTGTTGCTTGTCAAAAAAAAAAAAAAAATGAATACATTGCAAGTAGGATTGGATCCATAAGCCAGTGGCAGCATGCTTGTAACATAACAATATAAATCTTAATCAAGGTGAAACTGTTAAATTTTTCTACTTTAGTTTTACCTTGTGCCTTTCAGTTACTATGGGTAATATGTACAAGTTGCTCTTTTGGAAATCATGTTAAAATGCAAATAAGTTAACAATATTGCTAATATCTTTTAGTTACTGAAATCCTGAGATATATGTTGGATATAGTGTAGCTTGTTTATGCATTGCCACGTCAGTCATTATGGAGGCTGTGATGAATTCAATGTTATTTTGAAATAGTTAAGCTTAAGAGGAATATTTTCTTTTTTATATTTCTTCACGTAGAATAACAGTTTGTGGTCTGTTTAAATGTCTAATACCGACTGAACTTTTAACTTTAGTTTGAATATTCATATGTTGGGTTTTTGACTTGGAAGTCTTGCAATCAGATCTGTCATATATAAAAATATTCATCTTTTGGCCTGTGTACTGTTTTACAAATTCTCATTGTTATACACTTTTGTCAAGTAAATTAGTGCTGCTAAGTCTTTACTACCACGTTTTTTGGTTCCAACAGCTACTCTGGAAATGTTAATCTTCATGAAGGGGCAAGAAAAGCTAGGCACCTCTATATTGTTATTGGTTCATCAGTTGGAGCTGCTGTTCTGCTAATAGCTACTGTTGTATCTTGCGTATTCATGCACAAAGGGAAGAAAAGCAATTATAAAAAAGGTATAGTTTGGATCAAGTTTGAAGTTTATGTTTTGTTCATTGGATACTCTGCTGGCTCAACTTGCTTAATTTGTATTAATTTGCCTAGATGAAACTCGTCATTCCATACCCGTTCAAAGGCCAGTTTCTTCCTTGAATGATGTTCCAACAGAAGCTGCACATTGCTTCACATTAACCGATATTGAAGATGCTACAAAAATGTTTGAGAAGAAAATTGGATCTGGGGGGTTTGGAGTCGTATATTATGGGAAACTGAAAGATGGAAAGGAAATTGCTGTCAAAGTTCTAACTAGCAATTCCTACCAAGGAAAGCGGGAATTTTCAAATGAGGTAACTATTCACATTGTTAAACTCCATCCTATAGTCAAACCTACTTTTCCATCCTTGTTAATGCTCAGCTCTTTCAATGTGCAACTGCCATGTCTTGATCATTTTAATTCATATAACCGTTGATGGTTATTATAGTTGGTTATCTGCATTTTTTTTTTTGAACAACTACGACAAAAACTTTGCTGTGTTTTTCAAAACAAACCAAGTTTGACTTCTAAATATAATGCACATTTTTTGAAGGACACAAATTGCTCTAGTCTAATTGCTATTACTGGTAAAATCTGTTAGTAAGCTACACTTGTTTTGCGTTTTAATGAAAAAAATAGTTGCATTGGATGTTCACATTGGGCGAGTGATTAGAAGCTGAAAATCATTTGAATTAACCCGTGCTTCTTGATATAGGTGATTCTTCTTTCAAGGATACATCACAGGAACCTAGTGCAGTTTCTTGGGTATTGTCAAGACGAAGGGAGAAGTATGCTTGTTTATGAGTTCATGCATAATGGAACCCTGAAGGAACATCTTTATGGTAAGTTCATGTGTTTCTGCATTTTTACGATATAAGTTTTGAGAGTCACCTGTGCATAAATTTTGGTAGGTGCGTTGACACATGGGCAAAGTATTAGTTGGATCAAACGCCTTGAAATTGCTGAGGATGCTGCAAAAGGTTTGTTAAGAGCTAAGGGATGATATCTTTGTTGCTACAGGAGTCTCACGAAATACAGAATATTTGTATTGAATCCTGTGTTTTTCTGCTTATTCAGGAATTGAATACCTTCACACAGGATGTGTTCCAGCCATTATCCATAGAGATTTAAAAAGCAGCAATATTCTTCTTGACAAACACATGAGAGCAAAGGTTTCAGATTTTGGTCTTTCAAAATTAGCTGTAGATGGAGCCTCTCATGTGTCAAGCATAGTGCGGGGCACAGTAGGGTATCTGGATCCTGAGTAAGGCCCTTTTCCACTAAAGCCTTCTTTCTTTGCTTCAGATTCTTTTAAATGTCAATAGTTATATGAGTTGCCGGTATCCATGTACTGCTTTTGTTGTGTCATTATAATTAATTGAAGTACATTTTGCTTGTGGTGTTTATAGCCTTTGCTTGAAATTCATACTTATGAAAAGACAAACAAACAAGTAGTTGTAGCTTGACATTTTGTGACATGATTGCTGTTTGTGAGGACTCTGATTCAGTGGAATCATTTAAAAATATCTTAGCCTTGGAAATTTCTATCTGTGGTCATTATGACATACTATCTGTTTGATACAAGGCGGCCTTGGTTCTGAATTGTGCTGGCGGTCATATACTTTGTCTATAACATGTTTGACTTCATTACATCGATTACTATTTTATTCTCATGATATGTAGGTATTATATCTCCCAGCAATTAACGGACAAGAGTGATGTTTATAGTTTTGGCGTCATTCTTCTGGAACTGATATCTGGTCAGGAAGCTATATCCAATGAAAGTTTCGGTGTAAATTGCCGTAACATAGTCCAATGGGTAAGTCCAGTTGGTTCATTTGAGAAGCTGGATCATGAAATTCTTGGCTACCTTGTTTATCTCCTGAAAGTCTGAAGCTAAATGGTTAACTCTGGACTAACATAAAAGTTCAAACAAGATACCCTTGAAAGGCCAATAATCAGAAAGTCTGAATGTTAGTTTTGTTGATATGTGGTATTTGTCTTTGGAGAAGAAATTGAAATCATACACATAAATGTGATATGGGGTATGGAGAAAATATTGGCAAAGGACACTTTGCTATTGGTTTGATGTTGTTGCAAAAGTTTTCTACCGCTTTCCATTTGCAAGAACATGATTCTTTTAGATATATAAGCTTTGCTATCACATTTTAATTTCATTAAATGATTGTACCACAGGCAAAGCTACACATTGAAAGTGGGGACATTCAAGGAATCATTGATCCTGCTTTACAGAATGAATATGACATCCAGTCAATGTGGAAGATAGCGGAAAAAGCGTTGATGTGTGTCCAGCCTCATGGACATACGAGGCCATCAATCTCAGAAGTTCTCAAGGACATTCAAGATGCTATCTTAATTGAAAGGGAAGCTGCAGCAGCTAGAGAAGGTAACTCAGATGACATGTTGAGGAATTCCTTGCTTTCTTCCCTCAACATGGGTTCTATGGATCTGGGTGGATCTGAGAATTACCTCTCATTGGATGAGTCTATTGCTCGACCAACTGCTCGATAGTTTTTGTTCTTGTACAAGCACAAAATTCTTTTTCATTCTCTGGTCATAGTCTTTGTTGTAGCTAGCAATATATATATGGTATCTGCATCAAGTTGCCGCATGTAAGTTTAGGGTAAAAAAAAAGAGAAGCAAGAGACAGGGATGAGTGAAAGAAGATCCTCCATCCTCCATTTTATGGTTATGTAAATTATGGGCTTTCTAATTTATTTAGTCTTTTTTTTGTCAATCCCTATGAATTGGCTATTTGGAATTTATTATAAAAAAAAGTACATTCAGATGCTTTCCAAAAAATTTTGTAACCAATGTTGATAAGCCATTAATCTTGCATTGATCAAGATATTCTAAAATTGTGTTTTTATTGGTAAAATTTCGATAATCACCAAGATCATTGGGGTTAAAGAGAACAGGTTAAAATTTGTGAGAAGAGGAGTGTTTCAGTCACCACTCTTCCGCCCATTCAATCAACATAGCTTTGGTTTTTGTTTCTGTTTTTTTTTTTTCATTTTAATTTGCAAAGCAAGAAACATGTGTCGATTAAAGAAGTAGAGGCTGCGAGCTATTTGAACTTGAGGACAATGTCTTCCTGAAGTTTAAAGGAGCTCGACAATACAACGATGGTAGGCCAAGGCCATTATGTTTTAAACGAACATATTATTTATCTAATTTCAGTCTTTGGATATGGGCCTGTCATGATAGTTCCGACTGCATTGTTTTTGTGTCAGATGTAAAGGTTGATAGTCAGGCTTCAATAAGTGATATTTGACCAGATTGCAGAATTGTGTCACTCAATAATATGCTGGAGACACGCAAGATGGGCTCTACACGGTTTGATGTTTTCCGCCGACGAAAATGCATCGCCAATGAATCAATTCTAAAAATAACGCTTCAGAATATCAATAGTACTAACCTAAGGTGAGAGGGGTACCTAGTGTTAAGATAAAGAATTAAATTAATAGCGAAAAATTTGATTACAAATCATCAAAAATAATTTTAGGATTAAGCCAAGTGTATATTTTAAGATTAAACCAAGTGTATAATGAACATGAGGAAACAAAATAAACGTGAAGGGAGGCGAGAAGATGGAGTGCGACTGCCCAAGTTTAAGCACTGCAATACTAAGAAGTTGAGTATCATGATGCTCAAGACATTAAGTATAGCACTGTAATGCTCATGTCCCAGTGTTAGTGCGAAAAATAGTTTTTTTATTTTGTAAGTTCGTCTTAAGTGTGTAAGAACTTTTTAAATTGATTCTCATTCAGTTTAAAATTTTCTCAAAGTGTTCAAAGTCTAAATAAAGACTATATATTTAAAATTTTCTCAAAGTGTCCAAAGTCTAAATAAAGGCTATATATTAACTTATAAATATACTATAATAATTACAACGCAAACACAAGAGAGCAAACTCATAAATTATAAAAGAGATTAATTGTGTATTTTTTATGAGTGTAATTGAGAATGTTATTTGTGAGACTTGAGTTTTTTTTTTTTGTAAAAGGTATATTTTGTAATTATCTTGTGATTTATTAATAAGATAAGTGAGATTTTGATCCGCTGAAGATATGTGCAAGTTTTTGAATCACGTAAATTTATGTGTGTTTTTTTTTTTTTTTATTATTATTTATTCTTGATTGCTTGTTATTGTAAAATATTACTTGAGTTTGTTACTTCCACTTTAACAAATTGGTATCAAAATTTTAATTCTTAACTGACATAATTACATTCAAAAATTTAACGGATCAAATGACTTTAATCTATAGAAGATAAAGGCGACAGTGTTACTGGTGAGTTAATGATTAAACTTAACACTAAAAAAGACTGCAACTCTATTTAGTTTAAAAAAAAAACATAAAAATCATCTAAATGTTGCTTCCACAAGTAAATTTAAATATTGTTACCAGGAATTGAACTTCAATTGTAGACTAAACAATTGACAAATTATTTATATTTAATACAAAATAATATGAAAGTCATCATTTCAAGTGGTAAAATTTTAAAACATAAACTTTTTAAAAGTTAAAAATATAAATTTTGAGTTTGGACCAGATCATATTAAGATGAAGAAAAATTTAGTTTATATTTAATATTAATAAATTTAAAATAAAATGATGAAGTAGCTTTTTTCCTTTGAAGCTTAGCTTTGTCGCAGATCTGTATCTATACAGATTAAACACAAAATTTAAAATTTTCTATATAAAATTTAAAATATTAACACAAAAGTCGAAACCCCTTACATACCTTAATATATACAATCTTTCTTTCTTTCTTTTTTTTAACACTTTTTTATTGGGGGGAGAGGGTGTTGGAATTGGGCATCACCATATAAGAAAGAAATTGCACATTAATTATTTATTATTAGGTTATAATAGCTTGTGTGATAATATTAAATTTATATTTTGATTTTAAATAATAATTAATTTATTAGTTAAATAGCATAATAAATTATTTTAAAAAATTAATGAATATCATCACTTAAAAATGTCTTCTTGATTTTGTTAAAAAGAAAATATTATAGATGTTGTTTAAATGATTTTGAATACATCTTTTAAATAAAATTAAGAGATTTTTTAAAGTTGAGTATGGTTCGATTTGGTCCGATTTTTTTGGAAATCGAATCAAACCGGTTTAATTTAATTTTTTGAAAAAGCAAAATCGAACTAATTTTTTAAAGTGAAAAATCGAACTAGATCAAGTCGATTTTTTCGGTTCGTTTTTTAGTTTTTTATATTTTTTTTATTTTAAATTGTAAATTTTTTTAAATTCATTTGTCCAATTTTAGTGGATCATTTTAATTTATTTTTTAATTTTTTTATTACACGTTAGATAAGCTATTGAATTTATTCCTATATATAATATAAATCTTTAAAAAATTAAGTTAACTAAATTATTATATATTACACGTTATATATTATATAATAAAAAAAATTTATTACATGCTATATAAGCCATTAAATTTGTACTTATATATTATATAAATATTTAAAAAATTAAATTGACTAAATTATTATATATTACACGTTACATTACATATTATATATTATATAATCACAGATTATATTTTTTAATTCATTTATTTTAATAATTTAGTAGATCATTTTTTGACATAATTTTTGATCTATTTTATATTAACATAATTACAATTTTTTTAATTTGAGATAAGTTTAAATTTTTTATTTATTAATAATATACCAATTTCTAACAATATCTATAAAATAAATTCTTCTATTTAATAAAATTACAATTAGGGTTTTTTTAATTTTTAATTTTTAATTTTAATAGTTAGTTAGTGAAATTGTGTATGGTTAAATATATGTTTGTATTTTTAAATTTCTAATTATTTAATATCACGTGGCAATGTAATTAAAATTTAATAAAAAATATGATTTTCGATTTGGTTATATTTTTGAAAAAATTGAATTGGACCTGTCAATTTTTTTAAAAATATAATTGAACCAACCAGTTTTTTGTAGATATAAAAATTGAACTGAATCGTTCGATTCGATTTTTCAGTTATTCATTTTTTTTATCTATCCTTAAGATTTTTTAATTTTTTAAAAAATTATTATTTGATGTTGGAAAGTTGGTGATTCAATAATTTTGTATGGGCAAGAATTGAGATGAATACTAAAAGTAGAGTCATTATGAAGTTAAGTACGCATTGGGTATATAAGGGAGGAGCAAAACAAAAGAAAAAAGAACGAGTACTGTTTATGCGCGGCATCGTTCACGGCGAGTATTGTTGCGCGTGGCGATGGCACTGTTCATCAGTTACTGTTCCCGCGTGGGTACTGTTCATGCAATTACTATTTACGCGGCAAGTTTAGGATATTTTATGTTTTGACTCAATTAACTTCTTTAAGTGGGATTAGGAATTCTATAAGTAAGGACGCTTATTCCAATTAGGTTTAGGATTTTTAAGGGTGTTTTATTCACTATATAAACCCTTTTAAACACAAAAGAAAGACAAAGCACCTAAGGTTTCAAGATGTAATAATAAGAGAGAATAGATGAGTTAGGTAGGCACTAAGTGCGTAGTGCACTAGGGTGTAACCTTTGGGAGTGTTTTCTTCTTTAGGTTCTTTGAGTGAATAAAAGAGAAACACCATAAATCCTTTTGGCTTAGATGCTCGGGCTATTCTTATGTTTCTTGTAAAAATATCTTATGAGGAAATACGAAGAGGTCTTAGGGAGTCATGGTGATTAAGGATAGATACTTAGAGGTCTCCATGGGAGATATTAAAGGGTCTTGTAGGATCATTGATAATGTAAGAAGATACTTTGTGATCTATTTCAATGGGAAGAAGCTGGATCATGGATCCTCTGTGAACGTAGGCAATTTAAGCCGAACTACGTATATCTTGTGTCTTGTGATTGGTTTATTTTCTTTATTTTTATTGGTGTGTTAATCTTATGTGTTCTTACTTATGGTGTGAATTATAATTTTTTCGCTGTGCATAAAATATCAAGATTATAATTTAGTTGATAACATAAGGATGTCAAATTAAAGTACATGATTTGATATCCCCGACATTTGAAATATGAAAAAATTTAGAATCATATTTGCGAAATGCACTGTTAGCATTTTTTATTAAAAAAATGGAAACAACGTCGTAGAAACACGTGGTGAAAGGCGATTGAGCAAGCTCCGAATCCAGAAAGAACAATGCAGGAAGAAAACCCGGAAAATTAAACGAGGGAATAAAAAAACAAAAGAAAAAGGCAAAACGAACGGTGTTGATAAACTCGATTGTGGCATCTGAGTCGTCTCCTTTCTGCTCTCTTCTCCAGCGTCCGATCCTCTCTCTTTCTTCCCCAATCCTCCCCATCTAAAGCCTCTCCCTCTCTCGCGCCCTTTTACAAATCCCACACCCCCACTACTCACATCGTCAGTCCCTTAACTAACTCTCTTTAACTTAACTACCTCTCCTTTTCTCTTTCTCTCTCATTCACATACTCTCTCTTTCTCTTAGGGTTTCGGTTTCTGATTCATTAATTATTATAATGATTGTTTATTTATTGTGTCCAGCTAGGGTTTCATTCTCTTCCACATGGCGGCCGAGGCACCGGCGAGTCCAGGCGGCGGCAGCCACGAGAGTGGCGACCACAGCCCCAAATCGAACGTCCGCGAGCAAGACCGCTATCTTCCGATCGCTAACATTAGCCGCATCATGAAGAAGGCCCTTCCTGCTAACGGCAAGATAGCTAAGGACGCTAAAGAAACCGTCCAGGAATGCGTTTCTGAGTTCATCAGCTTTATCACCAGCGAGTACGACATCGTCTTTTTGGTTTCTTCTGTCGTTTTCTGTTTTTTCTTAAAAAATAATTAAATTATGGTTATTTTTTATTTATTTTGTAATTAATTGATGTGTAGAGCGAGTGATAAGTGTCAGAGAGAGAAGAGAAAGACGATTAACGGTGACGATTTGCTTTGGGCTATGGCTACGTTAGGGTTTGAGGATTATATTGATCCTCTCAAAATATACCTTACTAGATACAGAGAGGTGATTTACGTGCTTTAGATCTTTCATTTTCGTTTGCTTGTATGTTTGTTTCCCTTCAAAATGAAAAACAATTAATTATTTGCTACGCATTATGAAGAACATAGATACTTATACTGTTACGTTTATTAGATGCTGAAATTTCGGATTTTGTTTCTTTGATGTTGATTTCTCTGGTTTGATTGACCAGTTATGTATTTCAAATCATTTTAACTAATGCTGTTTATTTCTTCTGTTTGGTTGTATTTTGGGTTCCTGACTGGATTGCAATTTTGCACAGATGGAGGTAACTTCATATTCTTCCTCTCTCTCTTTTTTCCCCTTTAATTCAAATACTTTAACTATTCTTTTTCCTGTTTTGAAATTTCCATTCATTTTTGCTGCTACAACTCTTTAAATGTTAAGTACCGATGATGTTAATTATGGAAATTGTCAGGGTGACACCAAGGGTTCTGCAAAAGGCGGAGATGCATCTGCAAAGAAAGAGGTTCAACCAAGCCCTAACGCGCAGGTAGAATGTGCTTTTCCTTCTTTACTTTTTCCCCAAATAAACATGTAGGCATTATTACTATTATTATTTTCCTAGTGGAATGAAATTTAACATGCTTATCACAGTTTCTTACTGTTTGCACTATCTGGTTTATAATTTTTACAGCTTGCTCATCAAGGTTCTTTTTCGCAAGGTGTTAACTATGGAAATTCTCAAGTAATCTCTCTCTCTCCCCCCCATCATATGCACAGACCACTGCCCACAGAAGAGTAGCTCTTGCGTGCAAATTGTTCTGTTTTAACTGTATATTAATATTAGGTAATGAAGTGAAGTACTCTCGCAATATTGTGAGCAACCACTACGCTAAAAAATGGACTAGAATTGTTACAATGGAATTGAAATGCTGCCACCACTGCTGCAATGTCAGTTGTCATGCAAGAGTGGAAGTTACCTTCGAGTTTAAACATAGTTCTCTTAGGCGCTATCAAGACTAAGTTGATGGTGTTTGTTGGTTTTTGTAATATGTGCCTTAGGAATGCAACTTAAGAATTTAAACATGATAAGGAAACTTATGATTGATAAATGTGATTTGACTTCTTGAAATAATGATATCACATTTCTTACTATTTCTAAGTAATTAACTTGTTCTCTTACAGCAATATTAATATGACATAACTTTGTTTATATCACAGTTCTCTCTCTCTTTTCTTACAAGTGTGCATATTATATAATTGATGTATTAATTTATTATTGTTTTGATGGTAGATATCTTTTCATAACATTCGAAGATGTAATACAGTGTGGAAATTCTATATTTTAGGCAACATGTCTATTTATTGCTAAATGGCCTAAATTCTCATTTGATTTGTTTTATGAGGGTTAGAATGACCAACTAATGTGACCCTTTAAGTCTGAATTGGTCCTCCGGGCAACATATATCGGGTGATACATATAGAAGTATTATGATATTTTTTATAGTGCTTGCATCTGCTTACTGTTGAGCGAGATTGAAATGTAATTTTAGTTGTCTTTACCCCATCTATTTTTCCTAAATCCAGGGAAGCATACCAACTAGGAGATTTCAATAGCATATGATAAAGATGCATCTTGGCATATCATTGAAGAACTACTGACCAGTCATGATGAATGATGTTCAGTTATTTTTACAGAAAGGATCAGTCCTCATTTTCGGGGATTTGATGATATATGTGTTTATTTCCATCTCTTATGTTAGTGTGTTAATTTTTTGGAAGAGTAAAAGAAAAAATAACATTGTATATTGGCTTATAACTGTTGTCTGCTTATAGATATGCCCATCTTTTACTTGTTCATGTATTTCTCTTTTTTTGATGCCTCATTTAACAGTACTGTCTTCTTTCTCGGTTTTTGGGTCCTGGCTAGAATAGCAAAGTTTCTTTTAATTGAGTGATTTCACTTTTAAAAAAAAAAATTATGTTTTCCCCCTAGTTGGGCTCAGATATAACATCCCATGGGCATTGTGGAAATTTCCAATTTTGTAATTGAAGTAACTGAAGAGCCTCTTAGTAATAGCAGTAGGCCGTCGCAAATTTTGCTGAAATATTCTTAACTAGATGAGCATTTAAGAAACCAAAGCAACAAAAAAACAAAAGGCAAAGGCACTCGTAATTATAGATAGGGTATTGAGGTTATGTCGTTCTTCCTCTAGATGAATTTTCAAAAGAGGATGAGAAGGGATAAGTTTTCAAGTGTTATCTGCTGGATGCAAATCAAAGCATTTTCAGATCCTTCATCAACAACATATAGAGGCTTGATATTGATCCACAAGTGATATTTTGGTTTCAATTTATGGATCAATAAGTCTAGCTACAGATTTTGCAGCCATGCCATTCTGTCTTTTTTTATGAAATCTGGTTTTAGTCATTCTTGGTTATGTTGGCTCAATCAATTGTTAAAGCCTTAAAAATCCATGTTAACTTTGAAAGGAAAACTTCAGCAATGAGATATACAAGTTTAGTTATCCATTACTTCCATGGCACTTGTAGATACTTATGTTTTTTGAGGGAGTTGATTGGGGACCACTTCCCCTGGGTTTGTTGTATTCAAGGTTGATCTACTGGGAAATTAGGAGTTTTCTCATAGGTGTTTTCTGTGTGCTGAAAATTTCTTTATGACACTTGTTCTTATTCATTTATTATGATTCCATTGGGATCTCTGCTGTTATAAAGAAAGAGTCCACTCTCATTTTTGTACAACATCCAGATCTTGAAGAGTTTATGCTGGAAGAAGTATTAAACTCTTTGTCCCTGTTTAATTTGTTGATTTAGATTCTCTCTTAGTATTGAGGTGGCCTTCATTGTTTCTCTTCTGTTTTCAATTTTTTTTAATATTCCTCTTCCTTGATGCACCATATCTTATGAACGTAAGCACACATTTTTATTTCAAACATGAATTTAATATAGTAAGAACTTGAATCTTGAATTCGCAGTTGAGCTTTTGCTCTGTGGCAAAAGTGGGATGGGAGTTGGTGTTAGATTTGATTCTTTTCTGGCTAAAAATAATAAATAAGACATTTGAAGCAAGTTAGAACGAGAACCACCTAAGTTTGCAACAATGGAATTCCTTGCCTCCAAAATTTCCCCAGCTAGTCAAATCTATCAGAATTACCATTGAACTTTTTCAATTATAGCTGGCATTGATGCAAAATGCAAAATGCTGAATGCAGATCTACCTAGGTGAGCAAGCAAAACTTGAAATTTTGCATTCAAACTACTCTGCATATTTGATGTCCCTTTATACTATTCTGCATCATTTGATTGCTAATTTAATCATTGTTTTTAGAGAATACCTTGTAAATTTTAGTCTAGGATCAGATGTCGGAATGTTCCAAATCAGTAGAAAGTAAATGACTTTGTCGAGATCTGAACATTAAATCCATGCCTTGGGTATTTGAATCTTTACCGAAGAAAGAAATTTTTGGAAAACCATAGCAGTTCCAGTAGTAGTTAAATGCAGTTTACTAGTTGAATGATTTGCATTTTGCTATGGAACAATTTCTTTGTCCATGGGTATATAAAAACCTCATGTTGCTATTAAGGGAGTTACTTTTACTGCTTGAAGCACATTCTTATGCTATTAACCATATTGATAAAGCATTCACTGAGTATTTGATACACGTCCGTAGCGAAAATATTTACTTTTAGTTGGATACATTTAAGAAGTATCATACACCAACCATAGAGCATCTAGTAAGTATCTTATCTGATATTGGTATGATACTAATGTGGCTCTCTATTACAGGTATGTGTTATTTATCCCTACAAAGGAAATCTGTCCTGAATTAGTTGTGGTGTTAAATATACTGTTTTAACCATATTTTGCGAAATGAACATAAATTCCGAGTATATTGCTACATTTGTTTGTAAAAGCCATCTGTGATAATTGCATTTACTGATTTTTAGTTGTTTCACTAATGTGTCTGTAATACATCTAGGGATTGCCAATATCAATGTTGAACTGCTTCAGCAGCACAATCATATGCATTTATGTTGCATATGCTTTAAGTTATTCTCTTTTAAAATGACCAGTGCATTTTGACTTTATTTTTGTTAGCGTATTGATTTTCCTATATGCTCTTTTTTGTCAACTTCCCTATTCAGGCACCTTTTCATCGTAACTTATAAATTACTTGAGGATTATCTTTTGGTATTATTTTATGTCATAATTTTTTGGAAGTTGTGTTATTGTCAAAGACATGGTGGATGGTGAATGTTAATGGTTTTTCTTCATTTTACAAGTTCTGATATTAGCATTTTGTGGCGCAAAGTTAATCTTCTCTCTCTCTCTAGTAGGAATGAATTTAATCTATTTAAGTAGTTATTTCATGCATGGTTGTTGTTCGGAGCTTAGGCTACACACCATTCGGTCTGAATGGTGTAAATGTGATCAAGTGTTTCAAGATCATGGTTTTTGTGTAATAGAGAGCTTTTATCCCACTTAATTGTGCACTGAAAAAGTCGCATTCTCATCTCTATTCGTTTAAATGGTGGATTTTTTTTTTCTTTGAGGAATAAGCTGTGGACATTTTGATCTACAATTTTACTTGGGCTTTCTTGCATATACCAGGAAATGGTCCAGGATAGGATATAACTTGCCTCAATATGTGAACACATCTTGACTTCGGGTCAACATTAGTTTCATTAGATATGTTATGAGAAGTTAGACCATTGTGGTTATGTTAACCTTTAGCCATGTGATACTTGCTAAACTAGCATATGATAATTTAGTGATGGTTTTTTTTAAATGTTTGCAGTCACAGGCACAACATATGATGGTTCCTATGCAAGGCACAGAGTAGAGTTCTGCGGTGCTTCAACCAATTACATTATTCACAATAAAATGAAGATCTAGTTTGGAGCCGAAAGCATATATTTATATGAACCATTTATGTGATGTGAGCCATTAATATTTCTGGTAGCTTTGGTCTGCTTGTCTTATTTTATCTTGTTAGCTGTGTAAATTTTCTTTCTGAATTGTTTGAATGATTTTTGTAAATCTTGGGACTATTTATTTCTGTAATTTGTAGACAGGCAATTTAAAAGGAACTGATTTTATTATCTACTAATTGGGAAACACTTTATGCTGAGGAATGAGTGGGTAGGCGAATATTAGTATGATTTTGGGTAATTTTTAGTGGGATTGGTTTTTTATTTGGCTACTGGAATTTTCTTTGTAGCAGTTATGCGGTGATGACCTCCTTTGGTCACTTTAAAGGCCTAAACTGTTCGGAGAACGATGAAGATATTATATTATCTTGGGGTAGTTTTCATTATCCTGAAGTATGTTGCCTGGAGCCCGCCTTGCTTGTTTTGGGCTTAAATGGGTTGTCTTTCTTGGTAGAATAAAGCCATTTATGAGCTATTCTTTTAGATCTCCGAATTTTAATTGCTTAAGAGGAACTTTTGAGCTATTAATTTATGTGATCTGCTATTTTATATGGAAATTGCGAGAGTGTCTCTCCTTTGGCTGGTTTGTGAGAATTGGAAAAATAAAAGCTAATTTACATGGAAAACACTGGCCGAGAGCTTTTTCCAAAAAGATAAAACCGGGAAAATATTGTTAATGTGTGTTGTTTTTTAACCTGCCAACTTTTCAAGTCAATAACACTGTGTGCTGTGCTTTTGCTTGCTTTTTGGCCGCATGTGCTGGTCAATGTTGCCAATGCCGTTTCCTTCACTTCTACGTTATGGAAGAAAAAAATCTAGAAATGAATGACTTTGAACCTTTGATCATTTCATTTATTTGCAGCTCAAGAAATTAAAATATGATGCCTTGTGTAAAAATACAATAGGTTGCGGGTTGCCATTTTTATTCGTTTCGTGTCAATCAGGTACTCAGGTTACTGAAATATTTTGTTTATTCATGTTTAATCAACCTAGCTGCTAACGCGGGGACATTAAAAATTGCAAATTGCAATTTTCATTACTTATCAAAACAAATAGAAAGAACTCAATGTCGAAGTAAAGTTTCTTCCAAATATATGAGAGTAACTTCGGATTTCTTTGAATTCATAAATTTGAGCAATTGTTATAACAAATTTAATCAGAGCAGGTCGTTGGCAAACCTTTGACTAGAAATCTCAATAGTTAAAATAAAAAAAAAGATTTACAAACGACTAAATTTGTAAAATAGTGCTGGAAAGCTCATTTGAGCCACGTTATTATGCTATCTCATACTTCATTTATTTTAATTTTTGAGAAAATGTTATTTTATTCATTGATTTTATAAAATATATACCAATTTAATTCTTACTTTTCCAATATATATTATGTCAATTCCTGTCTATAGAAGCTTTGCAATTGCATCATTTTTCATTGGAGTAAGCTTAATTTAATTTAACTCCTTACATTTTTTTGCCTTTTTTTCCCTGTAGCGTTTGCTCAGGGCTTGTAAAAGAAGAAAAAAATTGTAATGGCTTTTAATACTCACTCAATCTGAATGCAGGAATTTGTTAGCTCTAATAATTAATACAGTTCCAAGCCTTTAGGTACACTTATTATTATAGTCATTGTGATGGACAAAGAGCAGCTTATCCAACTTTGCAGTTCTAAAAAATTTCGGAAAAAGAGAAATTTGAACTGGAAGGAGTATTGGAGGAAACCGGCGAGAAGATGAAAGGAGAATGTATAGAGTAGCAAAAGTATTGGCCACTAGAGCAGTCAACTGTTAAGCTTTTAAGCATACTATGTAGCAAGTATGTTACCCTTTGAAGAAAATACAGATTGAAAGCTTAAGGAACAACATATTTCTCACCCACTTTAAAGAAAAGCAGGATCAAAAGAACGTATGCGTGGCAGGACGATGGCATTTTGACAAGGCGTTGATTGTACTCGACAAAGTCTCTGGGATGGGTGAGGTAAATAAAATAAAATTTCAATTTGCCCCATTCTGGATACAAATTCACAATCTCCCATTAATATGTATGCATAAAGAAGTGATCAGAAGAAGTTTGGGGAACAAGATTGGGAAAGTAGAGGAAGTGGAAATCAATGATCAAGGTGGATGCATGGGGAAGTTTGTTTGATAAAATTTTTAATTGGTGAAAAAATTATTATAATCAGGATTTTATGTTAAATCATTAAAAAAAATAAAATTGGAAGTGTATTTGAATTTATGGTGATGCAAAAAAAATTGTGGTTGATGTCTTCTACGTCTAAACCTTTTATTTATGAGAGAAAAACTGCCGTCAGTCACTGATGGGATGTGAATGAATAATACGTTAGGGTTTAGACCGAGGACCTCAACTTATTATTTATAGTATTTTATTTTATTTTGGCCCATTATAAAATAAAATAAAATAACTGGGTCTCTACACATTAAAGCCTATGTCATACGTGATGCCCTAAAAGTCTAATAATAAATAAATTTTATTTGATCACTTTTAATGGGGCAATAAAATAGATAGCTAATAATGTACAATTAATTGATATATGTAGGCCCACCTAATTATATAATACCCAACAATCTCCCACTTGGGCCACATATGTCACTTTATAATTGTAAATTATCAAATAATTTTATGAGCTCAATATTTGATATCTTAGTAAAAGACATCTCTAAACAATCTGGTCCATCAATTATACTAATATAGGATCAAAGCGGTATTCGTTATCTTTCTTGTAATTAGACCTATCAATGGTCACGTACATCAATATAATCAATGACATAGATCAAGCATGGATGTGTAGCATGAAAATTTCATGCAACGTGATGCCTTAACATGTCTATTTTCAACTGGTCCTACTTTATAACTCATAAGAGTTCAACAATATACTTTCAAAACTTTATGCAAAACTACAATTGAAATAATATAACTTTATTTCAGAGTTTTCAATAAATAAACAAAAATGTAATACTTTAGTCTGATAAGAAAATATGTCAATTGTAATTGAACATCAAGAAACAAACTCCCACTATAGAAGCATATCATCAGGATAAATCACACCCATACGAGCCACATGCTCATGAAACACCTTAGGTGGTACACCCTTAGTAAGCGGATCCGCGATCATTAAGTTTGTACTAATATGTTCAATAGACATCTGAAGACTCGGAACTCTCTCTTTAACAACAAGAAACTTGATGTCAATATGCTTCGATTTTGACGAGCTTCTGTTGTTCTTAGAATATAACTCAGTGGCTTTATTATCACAATTTATTCTTAATGGTCTCTTAATGCCATCGACAATTTGTAGCCCAGTGATAAAATTTCGCAGCCATATTGCTTGATTTGATGCCTCATAGCAAGCTACAAATTCTGCTTCCATGGTGGATGAAGTTACGAGTGTCTGCTTGACACTTTTCCATGACACAGCTCCCCCAGCCAATAGGAAGACATAACCTGAAGTGGATCTTCTGCTATCGAGATAACCAGTAAAATCGGAGTCTGAATACCCAATGATCTCTAAATGATCTGACCTCCGATATGTGAGCATGTAATCTTTTGTTCTCTGTAGATACCGCATAACCTTTTTAACGGCTCTCTAGTGATCTATTCCTGGGTTACTTAGATATCTGCCAAGCATGCCAACTACATACGCAATATCCGGACGCGTACAAACTTGAGCATACATAAGACTCCCTACTACCGATGCATAAGGGATTTTCTCCATCTCTTTCTTCTCGATCTCATTTCTTGGGCATTGAAGCAGACTACATTTATCACTTTTAGCAATGAGTGTGTCTTCTGATGCACAATTCTTTATGTCAAATCTACTAAGCACCTTATTGATATATGCCTTTTGTGATAAGCCAAGTATTCCACGAGATCGATCTCGGTGAATCTGTATGCCCAACACAAAAGAGGAATTCCCAAGATCCTTCATTTCAAATTTATTTGAAAGAAATATCTTGATTTCATGCAACAATCCTATATCGCTGCTTGCTAGTAGAATGTCATCCATATATAAGACAAGAAGAATAAATTTGCTCCCACTGATCTTGTGATAAATGCATTGATCAACAGTATTTTCCTTAAAACTAAAAGAGGTAATCACTTGATCAAATTTTCGATACCATTGATGGAATGCTTGCTTTAAACCATAGATGGACTTCTTTAATTTGCACACCAAATATTTTGAATCTTTGGATTCAAAGTTCTCTGGTTACAACATGTATATTGTTTCTTCAATGTCGCCATTGAAAAATGCAGTCTTTACGTCCATCTGATGTAGCTTTAAATCATAATGAGCTACAAGTGTCATAATAATTCTAAAAGAGTCTTTCGATGAAACCGGAGAGAAAGTCTCTTTATAATCAATGCCTTCCTTTTGAGTGAAATCTTTTGCAACTAGACGTGCCTTATATCTTTTGACATTGCCTTTCGAATCTCGTTTGGTTTTGAAAATCCATTTACAACCAATTGGTTTCGCTCCTTTAGGCAATTCGACAAGATCCCAAACGTCATTGTCTTGCATTGATTTCATCTCATCTTTCATGGCATTTATCCATTTCTGGGAGTTCACACTTTGTTTGACTTGACTAAAAGTTATTGGATCATCTTCCAGTCCTATATCAAACTCATGTTCTTGGAGATACATGACATAATCATTCGAAATCGCTGATCTCCTCTCCCTGGTGGATCTCCTTAATGGCACTTCTAATTGAAGTTGTTGTTGTTGCTCCTCTACATGAGTATGAGTGGGTTCTTCAATATTAGTGGGATGTGTCTCAAGAACGTCTTGATTATCTGTATTTGCATCCAACATAATGACAGGTGCAATTACCTGGCCATTATTAATTGCAATATTAGGAATAGTTACATATTTCTTTTCAAAGACAATGTTCCTGAGTTTAGCACTCCCACTATATTCAACATCCTCAATGAACTTAGCATTCCCTGTCTCGAAAAAGGATCTGCTTGAGGGATCATAAAACTTGAAGCCCCTCGATCTTTTCAAGTATCCAACAAAGTAATAGCTTACTGTCCTTGAGTCCAACTTTCTTTTATTATGCCTGTATGGCCTAGTCTCAGCTGGACAACCCCAGACATGCAAATGCCTAATACTAGGCTTCTTTCCAGTCTATAGTTTATATGGGATTTTAGCTACTGCTTTACTTGGAACTCGATTAAGGATATATACTGCAGTCTTTAAGGCTTCACCCCAAAGAGATTATGGTAAAGAAGAATGATTTATCATACTTCTAACCATGTCCTTTAGGGTCTGATTTCGTCTCTCAGCTATACCATTTTGACTTGGAGTCCCTAGAATAGTGTATTGAGGAACGATGCCACATTCTTGCAAATATCTTGTAAAAGGGCCTGGACGCTGTTCACTTAATCCATCATATCTACCGTAGAACTCACCACCACGGTCAGATTTGACGGTTTTAATTTTTTTGCCAAGCTGATTTTCAACTTCAGCTTTATAGGCTTTGAAAACATCCAATGATTGAGACTTCTCATGAATCAAGTATAGATACCTATAACGAGAACAATCGTCTATGAAAGTAATAAAATATTATTGACCATTCCAGGAAGCTGTAGGGAATGGATCACAAATATCAGTATGAATTAATTCCAAGACATTTTAACTTCTGTTGGCACCAACTGTTCTAATATTTGTTTGTTTTCCCTTAATGCATTCAATACATATTTTAAAATCTGAAAAATCAAGGGAATTTAGAATTCCTTTTAACACAAGCCTTTGAACTCTTTGTTTAAAAATATGTCCTAAACACTTATGCCATAACATATAAGAATTCTCATTAATTAATTTGCGCTTTATACCATAATTGCTTACATATAAGGTTTCATTAATTTGTGAGGCATGGAGATCCAATTGATATAAATTATCAACTAAAGAACCAGTACCAATAATATTTGAATTTTGAAAGAGACTAAACTTTTCATTTCCAAAAGAATAAGAGTAACCGGATTTGTCCAAACAAGAAATAAAAACTAAATTCTATCTAAATGACGGTACATAAAATGTCTCATGTAAATCCAAATAATAACCATATTCTAATAGTAATCTAAATAATTCAATTGCCTCAACAGGAGCCTTGTTGCCATCACTTACATAGATGACTCTTTCAGCATCAGTTGGCAGTCGACTCCTTAGACAACCCTGCATAGTCACACTTATGTGAGTAATTGCACCCGTATCTATCCACCAAGTGTGACTTGGTACTAAAGCCAAATTAACTTTTGAACAAACAAAGTTGAGAAGTTTACCTTTTTTGTCAAGCCATTTTGCATACTTAGAACAATCTTTCTTCACATGTCCAACTTTCTTGTAAAAGTAACAAGAGATTTCAGTATTCTATTTCTTTTGCACCTTAGGCTGTGAAGTTCCAATGTCTGCAGCTCTTTTTCCTTTATTATTCCATTTCCTTTTCTTGTTGGCAGCATTGTCATCGGAAGAAGTTGCTAAATGAGCACTCTCTACCTTTTCTTGTTTCAATCTCTCTTCCTTTTGCACACATTGAGCAATGAGCTTATTAAGAGTTTATTTCTCTTTTTGTGTATTATAACTTATCTTAAAAGGACTGTATTGTACAGGAAGAGAGATCAAGACCAAGTGCACGAGAATGTCATCAGACTACTCTAACTTTAGTGCCCTTAATCTTGTAACAAGATCAGACATTTTCATAATGTACTCCCTTATATTTCCTTTGCCTTTATATCGCATTGAAACAAGCTTAGACAAAATGGTGCTTGTTTCGACCTTTTCATTACCAGCGAATCGGTTTGCTATTTGGCTCAAGAAAATTTTAGCATTTTCTTCCTCAGGCACTGCGCCCCTGATGGTATTTGGAATAGAGTGCTTCATGATCATCAGACTCATGCGGTTAGAACGCTCTCATTTTTCATAAAGTGCCATTTGTTCAGCAGTACTGCTATCAGTAAGGGTGAGAGGTTCTTCCATCCGGATTGTATAGTCTAGATCCATACACCCAAGCACAATGGTAATGTGCTCCTTCCATTTTCTGAAGTTAGTGTCGTTAAGCATTGGAATGTTGTTCAAGTTAGCACATATAGAAGAAGCATTTACTGTATAGAACAAATAAAAAACTCACAATCAATAACCATGTCATTTAATCATGCATTCATATAAACATATGACATAAGATATAATAAATTGGGCCATTATAGGATACCAAACACTACATTGCTATTTATGTTGGAGCTGGTGCTCACGTGCCATTCCAATATTGTATGAATATTAATTGTTAATATTTATACAATAAATATTTCGAATAAAGATTGTTAATATCATATTAATATGGTAAAATGCTTGTAACATTACAGATATTGTTTGATCTGAAATAGTTCAGATCTGGTTTAAAGGAGTTTAGACCAGAACTAATAGTTATCAAAGCTGAGAGTTATAAATGCTAATAGTTAGCACTGTTAATAGTTATCAGTTTATAAGAGTCAGCGAGGTCTAAAGAGTTAGAACTTTGTCTATAATGGGACAAAGACCTGAGAGTATACTTGTGATGATATAGTTGCAAATAGTTGCAATAGGAGCTAAGAAATATCATTATGTAAGTATGTCTCAAATATAATGTTCCTGATCTATGATCACCAATGCAGGTCTATCAGTGAATTCACAATATATAGATTAGTGTATGTCTATATCTGACTAGTTCAGATGGTTGTTCTTAGCTGACCATGAGCTTAGAGCTTATATAGGCATGCGGGTATCCAGTCAGGACTGGATACTGAACAGACTCATGAGGACCCCAATAGATATCCTATGAAACCGTCAAAGGAAGGTCCTCTCGAGTTGAGTAGTAATCGTGGTCCTTTGACCTGAGCGCCACGGTGGTCTTGTGAGTGATCCATCATGCTTTGGTTCCACATATGTCAGAGACCTTTCATGGTCTGACCGCTATGTGTTGCTGGGTATAGTCCGATGCTCATGGAGTCCGGTGTGCGTAAATAAGGGATCCATCAGCTTACGTAGGTAAGTTGTATATCCGATGCTCCGAGATTGTATTTCATAAAGTCTTGTGGCCACAAGCATAAACCAGGAAAAAGAGTTTCCCACAGGGTTAAACAATATAACAAAAGTGTTTGCGTATATTGTTTATCGAGATACGAATCTGGAGATAAGATTATTGGATGAGCAAATGGGGATTTGATGGTGTTGATCTATATCCCCGCACATCCAGGATATAAATGATGGAAGGATTGTACGTATACGTTATAACCTCAACTTGTATGGTCTGACACGCTGATTTGTAATATTCGTAACGTGTGCGTGGGGCATCGATTACGGATTAATAGAATAGTTCCATTTGACAAATCGAGTGTGGACCTAGAGAGTTCCAATATGAAATGTACTCTTTGAGCACTTGGGCAGTGTACCGTATTGAATTGTTTAATACAGTATAATTTAGCAATTACTAAAGTTACGTTAACTAAAGTATATGGTTAAATGGTGGGACCCACTTTAGGTTAATTTGGTAACCTAGTAAGGATATAAAAGTAATTTCACTTTATGATTATTTAATTGTTAAATAATTAAAATAAATATTTATTTGTTTAATTGTTAAATAAATGATTTAACTTAACTAAGGTTAAAGGTTAACCATAAGGTTAAGTTAGTTAACTTTACTTAATGGTTAAGTAAAGGTTAACCTAACCATGGTTAAGTTAGTTAACTATAGTTAAATTAATTAAATATTTATTAACTTAAAGGTTAAGTTAAAATAATCTAACTATGGTTAAATGTTAACTAAGGTTAGGTTAAGCCAAATGAAATGCAAATGAAATTCAAATTAGTTTGGAATTTATGCATTAATATATAAAGTGAAATGAAATTGAAAACCATGAAGTTTAGAATTTGATTTAGAAAATAAGTTTTTGCATTTTGGGAGCTAATTCAATTTGAGAAATTGAAATTGTTTGTTTTGTGTTTTAAGTGTTAGAACAACAAAACAAATTAGATAAATGGTTACTAAATGTAATAACTAAAAACAAGATTTGTTTTATTTATTCAAGAGTTGAATAAAAGGAAAAATAAATTTAATTAAGTTAAATAGTTTAACTTTAAATCATGTTTAAGAGTTAAACACATATGCTGGATTAAAATGCTGCCATTCTAGACAATCAAACCCACCCTTGTTGATTGCTAGGATTGATCAAAGATTCATTTCATGGTGGACTTCAAAGAAAATTAATCCAAAGGCTTCATTGGTGATATTTCTCAATCTCGAATTTTCAATTTAATCAAATGTTATTTTCTGTGTTCATTATATTTAATCTTCCGCTGTGCACATGTATGTATGAGATATGTATATTGTTTGTATGATGAACACAACCCACATGCAAACACCCTAGCTAAATTGTACCCCAATAACCCAACAATTTAGTCTTTGGACAAAAATAACAATTTGTAAACGGTACTAAAAAAAACTTAGACAATAAATATTGATAATAGATCCTGCTAATAATACGCATTTTTTTGGACCGACATATTATATGCATAGAAAGTGTTAAAGTTTATCACATATTTACTGTCACATGTGTTTATTATTTGGTCAAAAAATAATCTTCATTTGGGCCGATAATTTTTCGCATAAATTTAAACACAATTATTTATTTTCTTTAATAATACCCACATATTTTAAAATAAATAAATCTGCATAAAAGAGGTTACTTCGGTGGCATTTTAATTCAATTTAATTTATTTTAAAATATTGGATATTAATTTGTACGAAAAAGGGAAAAAAAAAATAGAATGGTTAAGGTTAAAGTCAACAGTCAAATCATTCAAATTAGGATGGAACGAAAATAAGTAGGGACTAAAGTAATTGGGTTAGGTCAAGCCTAATCTTTTTAAATTACCCATACTCTAAACTTTATCCAATAACTTAAACTCAAATTGGGCCCAAATCCATCCTAACTCACTTGCTTTGGTAAGTATGTTGGGTATAAAAAATAAATTTAGGTTCGGTAAAATCTTTATGGATCATATAAATTTGACTTAATAAACTCTTAAAATTTATAGACACTAATATTAAGAGAAATCTCATTAAAATTGACATTATTAATTTGATTTTGAATAAATTTCAACTCCTTCCCTTCTTTTTTTTTATTTAATTAAAAATTAAAGCATAAAAGCATGTTGAATTTGAAACTTAAAAGAATTTGAAAATGCAATCATCTTATTGATTGAGTTGAGGATGCATTCTAAATCCGCTTATACAATTTTCATTAATGCAGATTTAAAAATTAAAAAAAAATTGCTGCCAAATATAATATAATAATAATGCATCAATGCAACTTTGTATTCATGATTAAACAATGCATTGAAATAAACAACATTCACTTGTAATTCAGCATAATATGCAATCAATTTGATCTGAAACGAAATAAACAATGCTCTGCCGCATAGTTGAATGCTAAATCCATGGAATAAAAAAAAAAATATATTGTATAGAATACAATCATCACATGCCAGAATTCAGCTCATATATTTATTCAGAGACAAAATCAATTGCGCATATACATTGAGGCATATATTTATGTATAATATATTAATGTAAACATCAACGCTGGATTACAGTAACCATGCCGTTTTTTTTTAAATAATTACGCATGTAATTATAATCTTGATTATAATTCAAATGTATAATTTACATCTCATAATTTAGTTTCAATAATTTAATATGAGGTTGCTCTGATACCACTTGATTGATAAAATTTTTAATTGGTGAAAGAATCACCATAATCAGAATCTCATGTTAAATCATTAAGAATAAAATTAGAAGCATATTTGAATTCATGGAGACGCAGAAAAATTATAGTTGATGTCTTCCACGATTAAACTTTTTCTTTATGAGAGAAAAGCTGCCGTCACTCACTGATGGGATGTGAATGAATAATACGTTAGGGTTTAGACTGAGGACCCAACCTATTATTTATAGTATTTTATTTTATTTTGTCCCATCATAAAATAAAATAAAATAATTGGGTCTCTACGCATTAAAGCCCATGCCATACGTGATGCCTTAAAAGTTCAATAATAAATAAACTTTATTTGATCACTTTTAATGGGCAACAAAATAGATAGCCAATAATGTACAATTAATTGATATATGTAGGCTCACCTAATTATATAATACCCAACAAAGTTTGCTAGAATTCAAACTATATTGGATGCTACCAAACCCTTAAGAAGATGTATCAGGGTAGAAAAAAAGAATTCGAATGACGAAGTTCTTCTTCCTATACTATACAAAAAGTTATTGGAATTCTATTATAGTTGTGGATGTATAGGTCACATAAAGAGTGTCTTCAATCAAATAGGAAACCAACAGAAAAAGAATGGGAAGCAGGATCCAGCAAAGAAGAAAGCACGATTAATGAGATATTTGAGTATGAGATATGGATGAAAGTCAGCAGTTATAAAGTCAATGATAAGTCCGTTCTTTTAAGCCTAAGGGAAAAATTGGAAGTCCAAATTTCAATGAGGAATCAAGCTCTGGAAGTGAAGACAACATCCAAATAAGAATAAAGGAATTTGCAGTAGAATAAGTAATCAAAGTAAGAGCGGGTCAGAAGGAGAATCGAAAATCCTAAAGGATCCAGAAGGCAACCCAATTCAGCGTTTGACACAAGAATCTATTGGAGTTAGTGATTATGTATCATTTATACTTATAACACTACAGACATTGTATGATATGAAAGAGTTCAGATTTGGTCTAAAAGAGTTTAGACCATAGTTAAAAGTTAGTAATGCTGAGAGTTATAAATGTCAAGAGTTAGCACTGTTAAGAGTTAACCAGTTATAAGAGTCAACGAGATTTAAAGAGTTAGAACCTTATCTATAATAGAACAAAAATCTAAGAGTGTATTAGTAATGACATAGTTACAAAGAGCTGTAATAGATGTTAGAAAATGTCATTGTGCAAATATATCTCAAACATCATGTTCCTGATCTATGTTCACTAATGCGGGTCTATCGGTAAATTACTATTATATAGATCAGTGTATATCTATATCTAACTGGTTCAGATGGTTGTTCTTAACTGACCATGAGCTTAGATCTTATATAAGTATGTGGGTATCTAGTTAGGACTAGATATTGAATAGACTTACGAAAACCCCAATAGATATCCTATGAAGCTGTCAAAGGAAGGTATTCTTGAGTTGAGTAGTATTCGTAGTTCCTTGACCTGAGCGCTACGGTGGGTTTGTGAGTGATCCACCATACTTTGGTTCCACATATGTCAGAGACCTTTCATGGTCTGATCATTATATGTCGCTGGGTATGGTCCGATGCTCATGGAGTTCAGTGTACATAGATACAAGATCCATCAATTTACATAAGTAAGTTGTATATCCGATACTCCGAGATTGTATTTCATAAAGGCTTGTGACCACAAGCATAAACTAGAGAAAGGATTTTTTCATAGTGTTAAACAATATCGCAAAAGTGTTTGTGTATATTGTTTATTAAGATACAAATCTAAAGATAAGTTCAAGGATGTGCTTATAGGGATTTGACGGTGTTAATCTATATCCCCGTACATCCAAGGTATAAATGATGGAAGGATTATACATATGCTTAGTAACCTCAACATGTATGGTCTAACGTGCTAATTTGTTATATTCGTAATATGTGCGTGGATCATCGATTATGGACTTATGAAATAGTTATATTTGACAAATTGAGTGTGGACCTAGGGAGTCTCGTAATATAAAATGTATTATTTGTACACTTGGACAGCATATCGTATTGAATGGTTCAATACAGTAAAATCCAGTAATTTACTAAGGTTAAATTAACTAAAGTATATGGTTAAATGGTAAGACCCACTTTAGGTTAATTTGGTAACCTAGTAAGGATAGAAAATTAATTTCACCTAATGATTATTGAATTGTTAAATAATTAATATAAATATTTATTAATTTTAATAGTTAAATAAATAATTTAACTTAACTATGGTTAAAAGTTAATTATATGGTAAGTTAAAGTTAACCTTACTTAATGGTTAAGTAAAGGTTAACTTAACTATGGTTAAGTTAGTTAACTAGGATTATATTATTTAAATATTTATTTAATTTAAGGGTTAAGTTAAACTAACCTAACTAAGGTTAAATGTTAATTATAATTAGGTTAAGTTAAATGTAAATTTAAATTTAAGTGAAATTAAAATTAAATATATATTAAATTAAGTGTTAATTAAATGTATTTGATTTATATTAGTAAATGAATCAATTTTATAAGTTAAGTGTTTTAGATGGCCAGCCAAGTTGAGAGAGACATTGAGAATGAAAATTTGTAATGTTTTCAAGAGTTGAAAACATATTCTATTAACTATCTTCTCCAATTAACGTTTAAAATATGAATTAAATTTATTTTTGTTCAAGAGTTGAATAAATAAATAATAAATTTAATTAAGTTAAAGAGTTTAACTTTGAATTAAGTTTAAGAGTCAAACTAATTGCTGGATTAACATACTGTTATTCTAGATAATTAAATCCACAATTTGTTGATCGTTAGAATTGACAAAATTTATATTTTATGTAGACTTCAAGTAATTTAACCCAAAGACTTCATAGGTTAAATTCTCAATCTCATTATTAATTTGATTAATATGTATTATTTGTGTTCATTGTAAATTTTTATAATTTCGTTGTGCACATATATGTATGAGATATGCATATTTTTTTTATGATGAACACATATATGACATGCATGCACCATAAAATAATCAACACCCAATAAAACCAAACAGTAAGTCAAGTCAGAACATAGAGGTCTCAAAATTAGCCAGGATGATGGAACAACCTAGCCTGATGGATCTTGAGCCAAGTGAAGTGTCAACTCAACAAAATCAAGTGATTGCTATTAAAAGTGTTGTGTGCATTTATATCGTGCTACGGGTGAATATGTGCATTTTAAATAATTTAATTATTGCATATCTCACATGCAACGCAGTAAAAATATAATACACATTAAAATAATTTTATTACATTAATAAGATTAGAGAAATCACCCTTGAAGCGTGTTTGAAATAATTTTAGTTGGGGACGCGGTAGAATTCCTAAAGCTAGAATGGTAGCTTTCTTTTTTCAGAAAAAATATTGAAACAACTCTTACTTCTAAATAATGTCTCTCAACCCTTTAAATATCATGTTCATGATTTTCTTCTCTCTTAATTCTAACTTGCCTCTGAATTCGTATATCTCAATTTGTAAAAAAATTGATGTCTTATATATAACAATCTCGACCACCTAAAGAAGTAATGAATGCATGATATAGGTTACCAAATGTTAAGCATGACAATGCATTATAAATGCATTGTCTTGCCAAAACAAAAATTATATTTGTGTAATTAGTTGGCCGAATAATAAGTAAATAAGTGACCTTAACTTATCATTAAAAAGACACATCAAGCTATTAACTTTAAAAAGTAAATGACAAGTTAACAGTACATGCCATAACAATACAAAATTATGACTAAATTAAATGACCACCTCTTCTCAATTATTTGTTTTGATCGAATGTTTGCTTATCATGGTAGCATTAATAATTGATTCAATTGGTCATAAGTTATAAAGAATTTGTTTATTTTAAAAGAACCAATTAAATAATGTCATAATTTGTAAATGATGGAAATAAATTTTTGTTTACAAAACATTTATAAATAAAATATCAATTATATCCCTTTGGCCAATTATAAAAGTAACACTTAACAATTGGACCAATAAAAAATATATCACATGTCATGCCCTAATCAATAAATGATATGATATGTGGCATTCAATAAAAATAATAAAGTGATAAGTCTTATTTGTTGAGATTCCTAACTTAACACTTAAACCTTATGATTTTTTTGAGAGACCTTGAAATAAATAAATACCCAATTAATTTAATTTAAATAAAATAATAATTAGTTTATTTAAATAATAACTATATCTATCAATGCTTAATTTAGTACCCATACAAATTATTGGCATAATTTGAGATATACACTAGGTAGATAAAAATGTCAAGTCCCACTTGGCACAATTTTAGATTTAACCTTAAATCTTAATTACTCCTCGAGAGACCCTGAAATAAATTCATATTTTTCAAAAAATTCCCGGATTGAACAATTCAATCTGGTGCGCTACCCACGTGCTCAACAAGTACACTTCATATAGTGAGACTCCCTAAATTCACACCCATTTTGTCTTACGAAACATTTCTATAAGTCCATAACTGATGCTCTCCCACACATTATAGATAATACAAAATGACAAGTTAAACTATACAAGTTGAGGCTAATCTATATTCGTACAATCGCTTCATCATTAATATCCTAGAAGAGTGGAGACATAGATCAACAGCGTCAAATTCCCTATTACTCAACTATAAACTTATCTCTTTTGATTCGTATTTCAATAAATAATATACGCAAATTCCTTTGCGTATATTATTTACTCCACATGAAACTCTTTCCTAGGTTAAATGCTTATAGCCATAAGACTTCCTAAAATATAACCTTAGAGCATTTGGATATTTAACTTACCCATATAAATTGACGAATCCTATATCTACACTTATCAAACTCTATAAGCATCAGACTATACCCAACGACACGCAGCGGTCAGACCATAAAAGGTATCTGATATGTGTAGAACCAAAGTATAGTGGATCATTCACAAGCCCACCATAGTGCTTAGGTTAAGGGACTTCAAATACCACTCAACTTAAGAAGTCCTTCCATTGACGGTTTTATAGGATATCTATTAGAGGTCTTCATTAAGTCTAGTTCAGTATTCAATCCTTACTGAATACTTGTATATCTATACGAGTTTCCACTAAACTCATAGTTTGCTATGATTAATCATTCGGACAATCCAGATATAGATATACACTGATCTATATTAATTAGTTCCACTCGACAAGCCCTGCATTGGTAAAAATAGATCAGGAACAAATAATTCGAGAACATACTTGCACAATGACATTTCTTAGAAATTCTTGCAACTATTTACGACTATGTCATTATTAGTATATTCCCAGGTCTTTATCCCATTTCAGATAAGGTTCTAACTCTTTCGACCTGATCTGAACTCCTTCAGATCAATATAATGTCCGAAATGTTACAAGCATCTTACCTTAATAAAATAATTAGTGATTTAATGAAATATTTATTTATTGCATAAGTATGAAAATGCAATATTCATACAAAATTAGGATGTCACATGAGCATAAATCTCAACAGTTACAACAAAAGAGAAGGGAAAGAAGGAAAAAATGGTGGGAAAACTTAAAGAATGAATTGGCAGGCATTTGCATGTGCAAGAGGGGTTTGTTCAAAAGGTTGTGAACCCATCAAGTATAGCTATCCAGGACTTATAGGCCAACAATCCCAAAAAATCAGAAGAGGTTTGACAAAAAAAGGGCATAGAAGATGGAAGAGCAAAGCAAGAAAATAAGCTATAGGCTCAGTTAGAGAAATTTGGCTCAGTTTAAGGAAAAGAGGAAGACTAGATGATTAGGAAAAAGGCCTAGTAGGAAAGAAAACAAAGGTAACTGAACTTCAATAGATTTTAGATTGGTAAGAACAACATAGGGTGTTTAAAACAGAAGAGAAAATGGTGGTAGTGATTGGAACCAGTCGTGCTAAGAATTATGATACTGCTCAACTGAAATGTCTGAGGTTTGGGGAACCCTCAGACATTCAGGGTAACCAAAAAAATTCTCCAAGATATAAGACAAGACATTGTCTTTATTTGTGAAACTAAGCTACTAGTTTATAAAATGAGGCAGGTAAGTGTAAGGCTTCAATTTAAAAATTGTATGGTGATTGAAAGAGAATGTTTGAGGGGAGCAATAGCCATGTTATGGAACCAAAACATAGACCTAATGGTGCTGTCTTTTAGCAAATATTATATAGATGGCATAGTTATAGATGGTCAGTGTAGAAAATAGAGGTTAACATGAGTATATAGACTTCCTGATACTCAGAGCAAAATTCACATTTAGAGATTAATAGAAAGATTAGCAGGTTTAATCCAATTGCCTTGGGTCTGCTGTGGGAATTTTAATGAAGCCTTAAGAAATAATGAGAAGTGTGAAAGGGTCTTTAGAAGTAGTGAAGTAAACAACAAGTTTCAGAAATGCTTTGAAAACCAGCAACCTGAATGACATGGGATGGTCTGGCTCTCCATTCACTTGGTCGAACAAAAGAGAGAGACGTACATTGCTAGAGGAGAGATTGGATATGTTTGTATGTAATGACACTTGGCATAACCTGTACAGTAGTTAAAAGTTTCCCATTTAACAACAACTATCTCAGATCACAGTTCAAATTTACTAGAAGCTTGGATTGCAAGCACATGATCACCCAACACCCATATGAAGAAATGTGAAATTCCTACAGTGATTGTGCAAAAATTATTAAATAATATTGGAATAGAAGTGTCTCTAACAGAACTAATCCAATTTCTAGGTTTAAGGAAAGAATAATACAAGTCCAATAGGGTTTGGTCTCTTAGAGTAAAAAGGTATTTAGGGATAGAAAAAAGAAGATGAATCAACTTCTCAATGAGTTAGAATAGTGCAAGATAAATGGTCAGCATTATGGGAATGTAGAAAGAATTAAGAAACTAGAAAGGAACATTAATCAAATGTTGTATAATGAGAAATTATATTGGAGACAAAGAGCAAAACTAACTTGGATGAGGGAAGGTGACAAAAACACCAAATATGTTCACATTGTTGCTACTAAAAGGAAAAGTAAAAGCAAGATCAGAGGGCTTAGAAATGAGGAGGGAAACTAGATTGAAAGTGAGCATGGGGTACAAGAAAGTTTATGTAACAAATGCATCATTGGAAGAATTGTAGGTCAGAGTTACCAGTGAGATGAATGAAGAATTGAGGAAGGCTATTACTGAAGAAGAAGTCAAAATAGCAGCATAGCAACTCAATCCAATAAAAGCCCTAGGTCCAGATAGTTTATCAATAGGATTTTACCAGAAGCATTAGTTAATAGTGGGAGCTAACACCATCAACACTTGTTTGCATGTGCTGAACTATTGAGGATTTAATATATGTGGGTGTATGCATGTGCAATTGTGTTTATTACTTAAAATACGTATCACATACATATTTAATGTGGCAGAAGCATTAAAACATACAATAAACACAATTAATAATATATTAATCATATTAATATATTAGAAAGGTTGAGAAATCATCTGAACGTGTAACGTTATACACATATTTCTTTGGAGTCTACAAGAAGACCAACTCGTTACCAATTCTAGTCATCAACTCAGTGGGCTTGGCAAGCTAGAACAATAGTTCCATTGTTCAGCACTGGATTTAACTCTTAAACCCATAAAATGGCCAGTTGTGTGTATTCTTCCTTTTCTCTAAAAGGAAAGGAAATGAAATTTGAAACAATTCACAATCGCTTCTATTGGCACCATAGAAAAAAATAAAACAATTTCTTTTTTTTTTCTTTCTTCTTTTTCTTGGCACCATTTATTTTTTCTCTCTCTTTCTCCATTTTCATCGCAAAATGAACACTCTTCAAATTCACACACTTCTCACTTATATATATATATATCTAATATATTAAAATAATAAAAAATATAAATAGATGCCAACTATTTGGCACTATTAATAAAATAATATTATATAATATAATAATATAAAATAATGAGATATTTTGATTATTTAACAATTAAATAATCAATGTATGAAATAACTATTTTGCCCCTCATAAATAGTTACCAATTTAATCCGACACGCACGCATTCTCGTAGTAGTGCTGAATATTACTGGCACTCGATTGCAACTCTTGCAACTATACAATTACTAGTATATTTCCAGGTCTATGTCCCATTACAGACAAGACTCTAATTCTTGGATCTTCGCTGAATATTATAACCAGCTAACGCTTAGTTGTGCTAACATTTAGCATTTATATTTCTCAGCGTGACTAACTATGAGCCCTTATTTAAATTCCTTTAGATCTGATCTGAACTTCTTTAGATTATATAATGTCTATAATGTTACATTGCATAGTACCATATTAATATGTATTAGCAATTTAATAGGAATGTACATTTGTATAAATACACCAACATATGTACATTCAGGGATGGCACGTAAACACTGACCCTAACATAAACAACAAGGACAATCTTACTTTTCTTAATCACACTATGATTGCCTTAATCCCTAAATAGAAAAACCCTTAAAAAGCCATAGATTACAAACCCATAAGCCTATGTAAGTAGTTTATAGATTTGCAAAAACAATTGCCAATAGAATGAAACTGATCCTAGAAACCATAATCTCTCCAAATTATAATTCTTTTCTTTCAAAAAGATTAATTAGTGATAACATTATAGTAAGTTACGAATGTCTTCATAAAATTAGGAATAAAAAAAAAGGTAGGAGAATTTTGTAGCTTTGAAACTTGATATAAGTAAGGCTTATGATAGAGTAGAGTGAAGATTTCTTGAAAATACAATGCTAAGGATGAGATTCCAGGATTCTTACTTTAGACTAGTCATGGGATGTATATCTTCTGTCTCATTCTCAGTGTGCCTTATTTTTCCTTATCTCTTTCTTTTATTTGCTAAAGTTTTCTCTTTAAATCTGCTGCTAGTTGGATTCAGAGGACAAATACAAGGAATTAAATTCAGTAATAATATCTTAGTTTCTCACTTGTTTTTTGCTAATGATAATAAGATCTGCCTAAAAGCCACAAACCAAAGCTGCACAATGGTGAAATCCTTACTAGATTGCTACTCTCAAGCATCAGGTCAAGTGATCAATTAGGATAAGTCAACTATTTTTGTCAACCTAAATACTGCATCAAGTAAAGCTCAGGAGATTTAAAGAATCTGTCAATTAAATGAGGTATCATTGCATAAGGGATACCTTGGTCTGCCTTCTATAGTAGGCAGAAATAGGAAGAGCTTCTTCAATGATCTGAAACTGAAGATTACTAGCAAAGTTCAAGGGTGGTAGGAGAAACTCATTCTCCATTGGAGGTAAAGAAACTCTAATCAAGGCAGTTCCTCGTACTGTGCCCATATATGCAATGTCAGTTTTCAAGATTCTAGGAAGCATATATGATGATATCCAGAAAATACTGGCTAAGTTTTGGTAGGAGTCATCATAAAATTAATGTAAGAAGGTTAATTGGGCTAGTTGGAAAAACTTGTGCAAAAGTAAGAAAGTAGTAGGGTTGGGATTCAGGGATTTATCCAATTTCAATCAGCCAATGCTGGCTAAACAGGGATGAAGAATCATTCAAAACTCAACTCTTTCACAGCTAAGGCGCTACAAACAAGATATTTCAAAGAATGTGATTTAACAGAAGCCAAATTGGGTTATTCTCCATCATACATTTGGAGAAGTCTCTTGTGGGGAAACAAACTGTGGAGAAGGAAACTGTTAGAGAAAGGAACTAGATCGCTTATTGGCAATGGCAAAAGGGTGAAAGTTTATAGGAGTAATTGGATACCTAGAGTTTCCACCCTCAAGCCAGTATCAAAGCCTTCTATAGCTTTAGACAATAAAGTTGAATCATTAATTAGGGATGACAGAAATTGGAAGTTAGACATTTTAAACCAATTTTTTTAAAAAAGGAAGATGTAGGGGTTATTTCAAGAGTCCAGGTACCAGAGAATGGGAAAGAAGACACTTTGTGTTGGCATTATGATAAGAGAGAAGAGTACTCAGTCAAAAGTGGGTATCACATAGCCCAGATGATGAAAAATGTTGAAGATCCAGGACCCTCATCCAATACAAGCAGTTAATGGAAGCAACTTTCCGCTATGGCAGTCCCTCTAAAAGTTAAAATTTTCTTGTGGAGAGCAGTGAAGAATCTGCTACCATCAAGCCTCTCTTTGTCCTGGAGAAACATAATTGACAGTCCAATTTACTTTAGGTGTAATAAAGAGACTGAAAGTATTAGTCATGCTCTATTATGGTGTAAAAAATTAAGGAAAATTTAGAGGCTTACAAGTTTTTACAATTTTTTTTATTAGAAAGTAAAATGGGGAATTAAGTGCTGTTGTTTTGGATATCATGGCTACTTCAACAAAAGATGATGTTGCAACTTTTGTAACAGTATTGCGGTTTATCTGGAATGGCAACAATAATTCATTAATGCAAAATAAGGAAGAAAATCCAATACAATTGTTAGCTAAAGTTGAAGCCTTTGTTGAATCTTTTAAAACAAGCAACTTAACACATTCCCCTCCCTCTTTCCTAGCTCCTGGAACAACCCCCACAGAGCCAGCCCCTTGGCCAATACAAGTAATGCAACTATTGATGCGATCAATATGAAATCTGGGCTAGGTGTGGCAATTAGAAGCTGGAATGGCAGGATAATATTGATGGTTGCAAAGTCCAAGTCTCTTTCATATCGAAGCAACAGAAGCAGAAGCTCTAAAGTTTGGTATTCAGATTACAAAAGATTTAAAAGTCCAGCAAGCTAAATTCGAGTAAGATGCTCTCAATGTAGTTAACTTAGTTAGATGACTGATTGTGTTTTTGAAAGAAATCAAATGGCATGGCTAGTCTATAATGTTCAAAATCTCATAAAAGAAATTTCTCAAACAGAGATTACATACATTCTTAAAGTTAAAATAGTTTTGCTCACAATCTCTCATCTGTATCCATAATTTCCCTTATTCATCTGATTGAATGAATAGTTTTTTTTATTAAAAAAATATTGTCTATAAAAAGATTCTATGAAATAATTATTTTTTTGTTATTTTTATTGTAATATCCTTGATGTAACAAATAAATCTCTAAGAAAAAATTAAATAAAATAATTTTTATTTTTTCCCACCTCAATTTTTAATTTTTCATTTTCCTTCACCTTAATTCTTAATTTTTATTGTCCTTCATTTCCTCTCTCCTCCCCTCCAATCCACCCAAAAAAATTTAAAACTTGCCCTCTTTCTAGTCTCTCAATCTTCAACCTTCGAGCTCTTCATCATCTCAAGCTTCATCTTCATCGTGTGGTGGGTTGTCTCCTTCTTGTTCATCTTCTCAACAAACCCTAAGGCCTTTACTTCCACGTCCCTCAGGGTTTGGCTTTACTTTCTCCGGTTCGGCTTCGTTGGCTAATCGGGCTTCAATAGCGGCAGGGTTTACTTCTTCATCTGAGTTTGTCCTGTATGGGGTTTTTCCGAATCTTATTAGTGTTGGCTCCACTTTGTTGAATTATAACATAGTACAAAATCAGCAACAAGTGATGCAATATTAAGAGATTCAGCATCATCATCATCAACTAACCGATGGATTGAATAACATAAACTCCACTGACTCAGTGGCAACAACATCATCCTCTCCTTTTCGTTGCTCATATAAAAAAAAAACGAAGAAAAACTTAGTGAAGCTTTTCCTCTTTATGTCAACGAGACATTGATGTATTATTTTCACATTTTATCATTTTCTGAAACTGTACACTTACTATGTTTAAGAAAGTGAAACAAAATTCTCAGCTTAAAGAGGAAAATAACGCAGCTTTGTAAAAATTCTCTTTGCACCAAACATTTGATAGAGTTGGCATTGGTCTATAAAAATAAAATGCTTAATGATGGTGTTGTAGAGTATGAAAATGTTACCCCTGCAACAGAAGTGCAAATGGGAAAAAATGTTGTCACATTTTATCGCGGGCTGCAGAACCATAAATAGAATAGAGTAAGCTTATGGTTTTAAATGAATATTTGTCATGCTTTTATATTTTTATATATTTTTTTTAAATTTTATTTTCTTGTTGGACATTGTCTTTATTTTAAATTAAAACACATATATATTTAAAAGCACCTTTTTGCCCTAAAACAATAATGTAATATATATTAAAAAAATAAGAATTAAGTTGATATATATTCATAAAATCGAAAACTAAAATAATATTTTTTTTATTTTAAAAGAAAATATATTTGTTTTAAAAAAAAAAAAAAAAAAATAAAAAAACAATTTTTTTAAAAATAATCTCCATAAGACCAAAACCAACTAAGAGGAGGCATCTCCTCCGTTGCATAAGAATTCAACATACTTAAAATTGCATTGATTCAATTTTCATCAATGTTAGAAGAAATAACAAGTTTGATAAGCTTATGAGCCAATCAATTTGTATCTTTAATAACATAAAGAATTTGAAAATCTCAAAAGAATTTTAACATTGTAAGAATATTGATTAAAAATTATTGGAATATGATTTGGGGATCAAGTCAAGTGCGTAGGGTGTGCACAGATCGAAGACGGACGCGAAAGAAGACAAAAACTGAAGAAGGGCGCGCATCAAGCGCCAGCGCCGCAGCGCTCAGCAAATATCGGGCCAGCGCCGCAGCGACTCGAACCAGCTCTGCGGCGCTGAATGCGGGAACAGTGTCCCGAAATTAAGAAACTTCCTAATTTCGTCTCCCACTTGTTCTAAGACTCCCTAATACGACTCCCACACGTATAGGGAATATCTAGGATGTTCCAAGGCCTATATAAAGGCTATCAATTGGCTTATAAACATAACTTAGTGAACTTGACAACCTTTGTGATCAAGTTAGTGAGATCTTTGTGATCTTAGAGAGATCTTGGTGATCAACAATAATCTTAGTGATTATTCTTAGTGGTTTTTTGTGAGAGAAAATCCCTAGAGAGCAAGAGAGAGTATTCTTTGTGATTTTTCTTGTAATAGGCATACTTTGTGGTTGCCTTGTGATTCATAATAAGAAAAGAGTGTGATCTTGATCCGCCGTGGACGTAGGCAAGTTGCCGAACCACGTAATTCTTTGTGTGTTCTTCTTCTACCCTTTCTCTATGTTATTTCTTAATAACTTGTTCTGCATTATTATATTACTTGGGTGAATTGTTTAACTCGTTTGTGTGCTTCCGCTTCAACAAACTGGTATCAGAGCTTTGGTTCTAAGCAAACATGACCACACCCAAGTATGAGGTAGTGAAATTCAACGGTACGAATGACTTCAATCTGTGGAAGATGAAGGTTAAGGCGTTATTAGTGAGCCAAAGACTTGGTTCGGCATTAGAGGAGACTGCAGCTCCATCTAGTGATGAAGAGAAGACGCTAGAGTCATCTAGAGTAGAAGCAGAAAGAAGGGACATTCAAGAAAGAGCTCATAGCACAATCGTTCTATCATTGAGCGATGAAGTACTAAGGGAAGTAGCAGGTGAGACGACGACAATAGATCTTTGGAAGAAGCTTGACTCTCTTTATATGCGGAAATCGTTGGCCAATAGATTACATATAAAGAAGAAGCTGTATCAGCTGTCCATGTCAGAGGGGGCGCCGATGAAAGATCATATAGACGCCTTCAATAAGATCATCCTTGATCTTGAGTCTATCAACATCTAGATAGAAGATGAAGATAGAGCAATTATTCTGCTGAGTTCACTCCCCAAGAGCTATGAGAGTTTTGTTGATACGCTACTCTATGGTAGAGAGAGTTTAACGATGAGTGATGTGAAATCATCATTAAACTCAAAGTTATTAGGAAAGCAGGCTGAGGGCAATGCAGAAAGTTTATCTGTAAGAGGAAGGCCCTCATATAGAGATGGGAAGAAAAAAGGCTCAAGGTCAAAGTCTAGGACTCCTAGAAAGTGCTATTGCTGCAAGAAAGAGGGGCACTTCATAAAGGACTGTCCTGAGAAGAAAGCACAGGACAAGAAGAAAGCGGATGCTGCGCTTGCCTATGATGATAGCTATGACAGCGCAGAGACACTCGTCGCTACTGATGGTATAAAATCTGAACAATGGGTTTTAGATTCTGGTTGTACTTTTCACATGTGCCCGCACAAGTCTTGGTTTACAAATTTCCAACCTATTAGTGATGGTAAGGTCTTAATGGGTAATGACGTTACATGTCAAATGATGGGAATTGGTAGTGTTAAGCTTAGGCTGCATGATGGGCGAGTGAGAGAGTTGACAGATGTTAGGTATGTTCCTGACTTGAAGAGAAACTTGATCTCACTAGGGACTTTAGACCAGAATGGGTGTTCCATCAGGATCGACGGAGGGATTTTAAGAGTTTTGAAAGGTTCCATGGTAGTGATGAGAGGAGAGAAGCACAAAGGTGTTTATGTGCTTAAGGGTGAAGTCGTGAGTGGTTCTGCACTATTCTCTGTAGATGATGAGAGTATGCAAACCAAGTTATGGCATCTTAGACTGGCACACTTAGGCGAGAGAAACCTAAAGGAGTTATATAGTCAAAAGGCGTTTGGTGAGGATAAGTTCCAGCCCTTGGAGTTTTGTGAGCATTGTGTGCTAGGGAAAGCACACAGAGTGAGGTTCAGTACTGGCGAACATAAGACTAAGGGGACTCTTGACTACATACACTCGGATCTTTGGGGACCAGCTCAGACAGCTACTCGTGGTGGTGCTAGATATTTTCTCAGCTTGATTGATGACTATTTGAGGAAGCTGTGAGTCTATGTGTTGAAGAGCAAGGATCAAGTATTTGATGTGTTCAAGACTTGGAAGGCTCTTGTTGAGAATCAAACTGGCAAAAGAGTGAAGAGGTTGAGAACTGACAATGGCCTCGAGTTTTGCAACAGAGAGTTTGATGGGTTTTGTGCCAAGCATGGGATTGCAAGGCACAGAATAGTAAGATCAACACCACAGCAGAATGGGGTAGCTGAGAGGATGAACAAGACCCTACTTGAAAAGGTTAGATGCATGCTTACCAATGCGAAGATGTCCAAGACTTTCTGGGGAGAAGCTGTAATGATTGCTGCTTACTTGATAAACAGAAGTCCTTCCTCAGCAATTGACTTCATGACGCCAGAAAAAAAATGGTCTGGCAATCCTCCGAAGTATGACCATCTTAGAATATTTAGTTGCCCTGCCTTTGTATATGTTAAGGAGGGGAAGTTGAAACCTAGAGCTATCAAAGGGGTATTCATAGGATATCCCGAAGGAGTAAAAGGATACAAGGTGTGGTGTAAAAACTTAACACCACCAAGGAGTATCATAAGCCGTGATGTGACATTCGATGAGATGACGATGTTGAAAACCTCCCAAGTAGATGAGAAAGAAGAACCTGTGACCAAGGAAAACTCAGCACCCGAGTCAATAGAAGTTGAAGTAGCGCTTGAAAACGGATCTGATATGCCCCCAGATCAACACTTCAACAAGAAAATCCTTGAAGATGAACCAAGAACACCGGCGTGTTCCTCCAAGTCCACCCAAAAGAAGACTAGAACTCCTGAGTTGGAACTTGAAGAGTACCAACTTGCTAGATACAGGCTAAGGAGAACGATTAACCCACCAGTCAGGTATGCACAAGCAGACTTAGTTGCTCATGCTTTTAATTCTGCTTACACTCTTGAGTATGATGAGCCTAGGATATATGGTGAGGCTATGAAGAGTGAAAACAAGAAAGAATGGCAGCAGGCCATGGAAGAAGAGATTAGTTCTCTTAGGAAGAACAATACCTGGAAGTTGGTGGAGAGACCTCAAAAGAAGCTAGTCGGGTGCAAGTGGGTGTATAAGGTGAAGGAGGGGATACCGGGGATTGAGCCTATGAGATTTAAGGCTAGGTTAGTAGCACAAGGTTTTACTCAAAGAGAGGGAGTTGATTTTCATGAGATATTCTCTCCAGTTGTCAAGCACACATCTATTAGGATTTTGTTAGCTATGTGTGCAAACCTTGATTTACATCTAGAGCAAATGGATGTAAAGACAGCTTTTCTACACTAAGAGCTTGAAGAAACAATATACATGGCACAGCCGCAAGGGTTCGAGGAGCCCGGTAAAGAAGATTATACTTGTTTGCTAAAGAAGTCATTATACGGGTTAAAGCAATCACCTAGACAGTGGTATATGAGATTTGATGAGTTTATGATGGCTTGTGGCTTTAGTAGGAGCAAGTATGATGGATGCGTGTACTTTAAAAACATGAGTTGTGGGATGATGTATTTGCTTCTATACGTCGATGATATGTTGATCGCATGCAAAAATATGGAAGAAATACAGAAGCTCAAGAAGCAGTTAAGTGGTGAGTTTGAAATGAAGGATTTAGGAGCAGCGAAGAGAATTTTGGGTATGGACATTGTGAGGGAAAGAAGAGATGTTATCTTCTTGTCCCAACAGCGATATATAGGCAAAATTCTGGAGAAGTTCGGTATGTCAAAAGCGAAGGCTGTCTCTACTCCTTTGGCCATACATTTCAGACTGTCAGCAGCACAGTCGCCGACATCCGAGGATGAGAAACTGCAATGAGTAAAGTACCATATGCAAGCGCTGTGGGGAACATCATGTATGCAATGGTTTGCACAAGACCAGATATAACACAGGCTGTGAGTGTGGTGAGTAGATACATGGCGAATCCGGGTAAAGATCACTGGCTTGCAGTAAAGTGGATTCTGAGATATCTCAAGGGAACGTTGAATCACGGGTTGGTGTATAAGAGGGACGAGGACAGCAATGAAATGGTAAGAGGGTACGTAGACTCAGATTATGCAGGTGATCTTGACAAGAGAAGATCGTTGACAGGCTACGTATTCACAGTGTTTGGGTGTAGTGTGTGTTGGAGATCAGTTCTACAATATGTGGTCGCACTTTCTACCACAGAGGCAGAGTACATAGCTGTTGGTGAAGCTATAAAGGAGGCCGTGTGGTTAAAAGGCATATGCGCGGAGATATTGGTTCACAAAGAAGTAAACACCGGTGTATACTGTGACAGTCAGAGTGCCATACACCTAAGCAAGCCTCAAGTGTTCCATGAGAGGTCGAAACACATTGATGTGAGGCTCCATTACATTCGTGAGATTGTCCAAAGTGGTAAAGTTAGTCTGACAAAGATAGTGTCATCTAAAAACCCTGCTGATATGTTGACTAAGCCACTGCCCTCGGTTAAGTTCGTCCTATGCAAGGACTTAACCGGAGTCACTACTTTGTAAGGGTGACCGAAGATGCGGAAATGAGAGATTGAGTTACTTTGTGGATGATTTTGAATCAAGGAGGGAATTTGTAAGAATATTGATTAAAAATCATTGGAATATGATTTGGGGATTAAACCAAGTGCGTAGGGTGCGCACTGATCGAAGACGGACGCGAAATGAGGCAAAAACCGAAGAAGGGCGCGCATTAGGCGCTAGCGCAGCGGCGACCAGGATGAGCACCGCAGCGCCACTTCCAGTACCTGAGCGCCGCGGCGCTGAGATCCAGCACCGCAGCACTCAGCAAATATCGGGCCAGCGCCGCGGCGCTGAATGCGGGAACAGTGTCCCGAAATTAGGAAACTTCCTAATTTCATCTCCCACTTGCTCTAAGATTCCCTAATACGACTCCCACACGTATAGGGAATACCTAGGACGTCCCAAGGCCTATATAAAGGCTATCAATTGACTTGTAAACATAACTTAGTGAACTTGACAACCTTTGTGATCAAGTTAGTGAGATCTTTGTGATCTTAGAGAGATCTTGGTGATCAACAATAATCTTAGTGATTATTCTTAGTGGTTTTTTGTGAGAGAAAATCCCTAGAGAGTAAGAGAGAGTATTCTTTGTGATCTTTCTTGTAATAGGCATACTTTGTGGTTGCCTTGTGATTCATAATAAGAGAAGAGTGTGATTTTGATCCGCCGTAGACGTAGGCAAGTTGCCGAACTACGTAATTCTTTGTGTGTTCTTCTTTTACCATTTTTCTATTTTATTTCTTAATAATTTATTCTGCATTATTATATTACTTAGCTGAATTGTTTAGCTTGTTTATGTACTTAAGTAAATTGTTTAACTCGTTTATGTACTTCTGCTTCAACAAACATGTTTCATCGCTGAAGATTCTGACGTAATAATAATCTTCGTAAAAGACTATCTCGATTTTGATCTCACCACTGAAGAAGAAGTAAATTAAGAATAGCATTCACCTATTCGGTTAAAAAGAAATGCTGAATCATATAACTATTCCAAACACCCGAAATCGTAATTAAATCTGCAACTCCTATATGTTTTGCTAATAAATAGGGAAACATGAGCTTGAAAGACTGAGGTCTAAGGATCCATCGATCATAATAAACAAAAAAAATCATTACCATTAGTAATCCTGTATATAGTACAACGATTAATAATATCTCGGCAAAAAATTAGGCTATTATTAGTAAACAGTAAAGAGTAAATAGTAGATTAAAGACTTTCGCCTCTCCCATTCAATAGCACTCAAAGAATCTAACAATTCAACATCTCACACAATAAAGAAGAGAGACTAAGACCCTTCAACACATATAATAAAATATGTAAATGGAGAGAGAATTCCCTTACCTCTAAGCCCCCTAATTGGACTTAACTTGCCACACAACTTTCTATTAATTAAAACAGAGTAAATCACCAAAGTCACACAACCAATTATCCTTTAACACCACTCCACCAAAAACTTCATTTTACCCATAATAGCTTCAAGAGAAGTCAATTCCACCCCATCGTACACCTTTAACATATCTAATTTCAGCGACAAATGCCCCTCTTTATTTATCTTATTTGACATTTATTTTTTGTTTTGCATATTTTACGTCTTGCCACCACAAGAGTTTATTGGGCTGTCTTTCGAAAAGAAGAAAAGGAATTCATTGGGCTGGGCCCGCCTGAGTCCAAAACAGCCGAGTCATTAAGCGGCGCTGACTGCCGACTGCCGAGACTCCCAAATTAAATTCCAATCGGATGGTAGAAAGCTCGAAATGACATCATTATGTACAACAGAGCTCACCATATAATCAATCACATTAGTCTTGCAGGAGACAACTTTTTCTCTAACTCTATTGTAACAACGGCAGCAACCTTTTGGCCCCACACTACCACCAGCCGAAAATACAATCACGATCATCACAATTGATGCTGCATGATCCCTTGATGTATCCGAGAACCACATGATACCCTCCTCCCAGTAATAGCAGCTTAATATAACTCTAATATAATATGCCTCTCGAACATAAGATATAACTGCCCATATATATCTCTCCGTATAAACAGTACTCCACCTGTTCTCATCATCATCATCATCATCATCATCGCCACCATCACCATAATCTTAATCTCAATCACATACGCTCTCACGGATCGTCGAAAGGAAGTAGAAAAATACTCTTCTACAGGACAAAAATTAAAGACTCTTTTGTTTTCACCATTGAAATTCAGGTCTTCGATTCTCTCGAAGGCCGATGACATCAACGACAACAACAACCAGGTGCATTAAAAAGTTTCCGATATTTTTCAATGTGATAGTCGCTTCTCACGTTTTTCTGGTCCGTTGTGGTTTTGTTTCTCGTTGCTTTTTTAGTTTTTAGTTGCCGAATTGACTGTTTCATAATTTTTTTTTGTAAGTGATTGTCTTGTGTTTGTATTTGATAAAATGGTTTTTTGGTGTTTTTGATGAATCTATTGAATGGTTGATTATTACTTATATCGGAAAAACTAAAACTTTTTAACTCTGTTTGTCTTTGTATTTGTTGCTGTTTCTCCATTGACTGGTTCTTTTTTGTGATCGTTTTTCATAATTAGTTTTGATAAATTCGTATTAAAAAAATGGTTTAAGGTCTACGATTTTGACGATTGTGTAGGATTTGGTGTTTTGCGTTTATGAAAATGGCAGTTAATGCTCTGTTTTTCTCGAAGGATAAAGATTTTACTGTAAAACAGTGAATTTATTTATTTATTTATTTTTCGTTATTTGTGAACTAATTCCATTAGTTTTGTTGTTCGTTAACTCTTTTATCTAATAAGGGGAAGATATTGACTTTACAGGAGCGATAAGTTTATTGGTTATTTGTTTTGATTGCAAATGGGAAATCGTGGACAAAAGCGCATGGAAATGGCTGTTGAATTGCCCGAAGATAAAAGAGCTTGCAGTTCATTAGAATTTAGGCCAAGTACATCTAACTCATCAGTCCAAACTAACTTGAATTCCACAAATTCCCCACCCGAAACCCCTCATAACGACATGGATACTTCATCCTCTGCTTCAGCTTCAAGTCGATCAGAGGAAGAACCTGAGAAAGATTCGGGATATGGTTCGTGTGATTCCGATGATGCAGACCCCAGACACAGAGATCTCAGGGAGTTCCAGAGAAGGAGATCATCTAGTGATCATGGTAAATTGAGGAGCATTTTGGGGTGTTTGAGTGAAGAGGGTGATCCTTCTAGGCAATTAACTGCATTGACTGAGCTATGTGAAGTGTTATCATTTGCCACGGAGGATTCACTCTCTAGCATGATGGCAGACTCGTTATCGCCAGTTCTTGTAAAGCTGGCAAGGCATGAGAGTAACCCAGATATAATGTTGTTGGCTGTTAGGGCTATTACATATTTATGTGATATATTTCCAAGATCTTCAGTTTTGCTTGTTCGACATGATGCGGTTCCTGCTCTTTGTCAAAGATTAATGGCAATCGAGTACTTGGATGTAGCTGAACAGGTATTCTTTTTTATGTAGTTAGTGTTTCTGGACTTTTTCAGTTATTTACTAATATATGGTGGTATTATTGAGGGTATTAATTTCCGTTTTTATCTAGTGTTTGCAAGCATTGGAGAAAATTTCTCGGGATCAACCACTACCTTGCTTACAGGCTGGAGCTATTATGGCTGTTTTAACTTACATTGATTTCTTCTCGACCAGTATACAGGTGAATGAATGTCCACTTTGATATCTGAGAATAAATAGGTGTCAATTTTACCTCACTTGGCCTTTTCATTTAGATTTTATCTGCAATTGTTTCCAGTGGCTTTAAGATTAACCTTGAAAATTTCCTTTTATCTGCACTAGAGAGTTGCACTTTCCACCATGACAAACATATGCAAGAAACTTCCTTCGCAAAGTCCTCCACATCTAATGGAGGCAGTTCCCTTATTGTGCAGTCTTCTTCAGTATGAGGATCGACAGGTAGGAATTCTCTGGCATTTTTCTCTCCGCATTACTCCTTCAGTTGATTCATCATCAGATATTTATTGACCTTCCAACCTCTATCTGAATCTTCCAATTTCAGCTGGTTGAAAGTGTAGCCATTTGCTTGATAAAAATAGCAGAGCAATTAAGTCAGTCTTCTGAGATGCTGATTGATCTTTGTGGGCATGGGCTGATTCATCATGCTATGCATCTTATAAACTTGAATGGTCGAACTACTCTATCCCAGCCAACTTATAATGTATGCATCCTTTTCTTAGCAATTTTGCTAAAGTTAACTTTCTTTATATTTCCTTCTCTAGAATAATAACTTGACTTTACCATTTTGGTTGGCAGGGTTTGATTGGGTTACTTGTCAAAATGTCTTCCGGTTCAATTGTAGCTTTCAGGACTTTATATGAACTTAATATAGGCAGCATATTGAAGGATATTTTATCAACTTACGACATCTCACATGGGATGTGTTCTCCACACATGCTTGATGGTCACTACAATCAGGTTTACATCCTAGACTTAACAACTTATTTTCTGTAATGGCAAACTTATCTGGTTGAAGTTATTATTTTTTATTCTTTTTCCTATATGCATGATTTATACTAATGCCAACATGGGAGATGGGAAATATGCCAGACTTTGGTACTTGCTCCTATCACTTGGCACAAATGACTTTCTTGACATTGCAGTGGTGCAAACAAGAAAACACACACAAACAAAAATAAATCATTAATAGAAAAGAGTTAGAATGGGCCTAGTGTTTAGTAGGTAATTTCAATATTTGGTGTTTAAGTTTCAGTGCATATATTATCTAGAGATTATTTTGTGTGAGGTGGGTTTCCAAGTCATCCTTACTTAAGCATTCTAATTGTGTTAACCTGTGATATAATATTATTTTTTCTGCTTATTATTTTATTAATGAAGTTAAATTATAGATTTTATATCCTGAAAAGGATCTGACTCGTAATTGCTCTATTCTCTTCCCAGGTGCATGAAGTTTTGAAGTTGCTAAATGAGCTTCTTCCAACTTCAGCTGCAGATCAGTGTGTCCAGCTGGTTTTGGACAAGCAATCGTTTTTAGCAGATCACCTTGATCTTCTACAAAAGTTTGGAATGGATATACTTCCCGTGTTGATTCAGGTTAGTTTTCTGATATGTACAGCTCAATTGCTGTTTCTTTTCCTTTCCATTGCATTGTTATATATCCTTTCTCACTTGCCCAGGTGGTTAATTCTGGTGCAAATATATTCGTTTGCTATGGGTGCCTATCTGTTATCAACAAGTTAGTTTATTTGTGTCAACCTGACATGCTTGTTGAAGTGCTTAAGAGTGCCAACATTCCCAGGTGAACCAGGATTTCTTATAATTCGTGTAGCAAATATTGAGCAACTCAACTACTGCTAACGTAGTCCTCTGGTTGATGTGGCAGTTTCTTGGCTGGAGTGTTTACTCGAAAGGATAAGCATGTGCTTATATTAGCACTGGAGATTGCTGATGTAATCCTGCAAAAGCGTTCTGATATTTTCTTGAACTCCTTTGTGAAGGAGGGTGTGTTTTTTGCCATTGATTCACTGTTAATGCCTGAAAAATGTTCTCAGTTGTTTCCAGTGTTTAGCGGCATCCAGCTTTGTTCTAGCTCAAATCAGAAATCAAGGGAGTTTCTGAGATGCTTATGTTATGCTTTTGATACTGGTCAGTCTTCTTCAGCTTCAGATATACGAACTTGCAAGCTTGATAAAGATTCTGTTCACAATCTTGCAAAGGATATTAGAACTAAATACTTCTCTCCAGAACTATTTGACTCTGAGAAAGGACTGACTGAAATTATTCAAAATCTCAGAAGTTTTTGTTCTGCTTTGAGCGATCTGTTTAATGTGCACACTAGCAATGATGCTTCTGCTCAGAATGAGAAATTTTATTATATTTTGTGTCAGATAATGGAAAAGCTTAATGGAAGTGAACCTGTCTCCACTTTTGAGTTCATTGAAAGTGGAATTGTTAAATCATTGGTTAATTACCTATCTGATGGACTCTATCTGAGAGATACTGTGGAACTACATGATGCACATGACAACTTATATGTTGTAGAAAAAAGATTTGAGGTGCTTTCGAGACTGTTTTTATATTCTACAGACATTCTTTCTGAGGACTCAGCTCTGTCAGTATTGATACAGAAATTACAAAGTGCCCTGTCGTCGTTGGAAAATTTTCCGGTTATTTTGAGCCATTCATTCAAGCAGAGAAATTCATTTGCTACAGTTCCATATGGACGCTGCATAACATATCCATGTTTCAGAGTTCGTTTTGTGAGGGAAGAAGGGGAGATGTGCTTATCTGATTTTTCAGAAGATCTTTTTACTGTTGATCCGTTCTCTTCGTTGGATGCTATTGAAGGATATCTGTGGCCTAAAGTTACAAATAAAGGATCCAAAGAAGTAGTTCCAGATTCCCTAGCTATGGATCAATCGAATAGTCAACCTCTTGTTCTACCATCAGATACGAAACCTATCCAAGGTGAAAGTTCAGAACCCATGGAGCATGAGAGTATGTCCACTGATTTACTTCCCGCGAAGCATAATGCTATCTCCACCGATTTTCCTGAGATGCAGGTTCGTATATGGTTTACTAATAGATTTGTCATCTTTTTCTTTATGTATTATTATCATGAAGAATTTTTTGTGCATCACATTTGTTCTTAATTATGCTTTTGTGCAGGTAGACAAGACAAACATGTCGGTGTTTGGATCTCCACAAGCAGTTACTTTAAGACAATCAAATTGTGGTGAGCCATTGTCTTTGCGGAAAAATCATGTGGTAGGTATATCGTCTCTTGATTACATCTTAGCATATAACTCTTTTGCTTGGTCAGTCCAGTTCAATTACTAGCAGCCTTTGTCTTTGATTTTCTGTTATTGTTCTCTCTCTCTTTCTCGTTCTCTTGTTGCTTGGCTTGGGAATGCAGTGCGAAGATGCCAATGATGGATGTTCTACAAGCTGCTATTGTTTTACTTATTGATACTGTTCTCTTTGCCTTTGCAAATCATGAGTGCCATATTTTTCAAAGTAAAATATCTTATCTGCTCTTACACTGTTACTATTGTTTTTTATGTTTCAGGGTTCTAACAGTGAACGTGGTTCGTCTAAACTTATATTTTTCCTAGAAGGAAAAAAGCTGGACCAGACATTAACACTTTATCAAGCAATTCTTCAACAGCAAATAAAAGCAGATAATGAAGTTATTCCTGGGGGAAAATTGTGGAGTCAAGTATACACAATAACTTATAGAGCTGTGGAATCTAAATGCAATGATCCTGAAAAATGTCCTAATTTACGTCAAATGCCTTCGTCATCAGATAGGGTTGACACACGTGTGCATTGTGCTCCATTTTTCTCCAGCATGTTTGCTTGTCAACTAACCTCTGACATGGATAAGTCAAATCCTATATATGATATCTTGTTTCTGCTAAAATTTTTAGAGGGTGTGAACAGGTTAACATGTCATTTGATTTCTCATGAGAGAATACTTGCATATGCTGAAGGTAGACTTGATAACTTAGATGACTTGAAGGTAGTAGTTCGTTCACTGCAACAGAACGAATTTGTGAATAGTAAGATGACAGAAAAACTGGAACAACAAATGCGGGATTCTGCAGCTGTTACAACTGGTGGTATGCCTTCATGGTGTAATCAGTTAATGGCTTCATGCCCTTTCTTATTTAGTTTTGAGGCTAGATGTAAGTATTTTGAATTAGCAGCATTTGCTCCACGACAAAGTCCAGTTCATCCACTGCATCATAGTAATGCAGGTGCACCAAGTGACAGGCGATCAGCTGCTGGGGGCTTGCCTAGGAAGAAATTTTTAGTTTTCCGGGACCGCATTCTGGAGTCTGCTGCACAAATGATGGATCAGCATGCTTGTCATAGAATACTTCTTGAAGTGGAATATGATGAAGAAGTTGGTACTGGTCTTGGTCCTACTTTGGAGTTCTATACTCTGGTCAGTCACGAGTTTCAGAAGTGTGGCTTGGGAATGTGGAGAGATGATAGTAGTTCATTAACCAGCAGGAAAAGCTTGCAGGTTGAAGATCTTGAAGTTGTGATGTCTCCTTTTGGTCTTTTTCCTCGTCCATGGTCATCTGCCGTGGATACATTATATGGGATACAGTTCTCTGATGTATTAAAAAAGTTTGTCCTTTTGGGTCAAGTTGTGGCAAAGGCTCTTCAAGATGGCAGGGTCTTGGATCTGCCTTTATCCAAAGCCTTTTATAAGATTATTCTTGGCACGGTACTTTTCTTGTCTCAGATTTTAAAATATATTCATGTAACCTTGATGAAATATTGATTTTTGATGCTAAGTTATTCTTGGTTGAAATCATTTCTTACAGGAACTTACTTTGTATGACATCCAATCATTTGACCCTGAGCTTGGTAGGACACTGCTGGAATTTCAGGCTGTTGTCAGTAGAAGAAAATTTTTGCAATCAGTACCTGGAGAAAGTTCAACATTTGATCTTGAATCATGTTTCCGTAATGCCAGTGTTGAGGATCTTTGTCTTGATTTTACTCTTCCAGGGTATCCAGATTATGTTCTTACTTCTGGGGCTGGTCATAAAATGGTAGGACATCCCTTACTGTAACTAAATTTGTTTATCCTTGGATCTATTAGCTAGTAGATTGCAAATTCAACTGATTTTATTGATATCTTTCCCAGGTGAATATGAATAACTTAGAGGATTATACAGCACTTGTTGTGGATGCTACAATACATACTGGAATATTCAGACAAGTGGAAGCTTTTAAATCTGGATTTTGTCAAGTATGTGCCATTACACACTATGTTTTCATTCTTAAATGAAATACGAGTGACCTATATTGTCTGAAAAGAAATGTATCCATGCTATGTTCTACTTTTTTCCTCAATGAGCAGAAAATAATTTAGCATTTACAAGTAAAAAAAAAAAAAATTAGCATTTCACAAATAAAAAGATACAGTGAACAAAGTTGACTGCATATGCGTGCAGATGTTAATGCATATACATATATTGTTGCCATAATGTAACTTGCAAATTGTTGTTTTCTTCAACTACCATTGGACAAGATGGCAGCCATCAGGAACTATTATAAGATTTAGCAACTGCATTATAAGCTAGCTTGTGAGAGTGATGTATACCAAGAAAAGTACTTTATATTGTGACAGTGCTCTTGTTCTTAAGGCTGCTTGATTTGGATAATTTATCTGTAAACATCTGTTAGCCATAATTGGTAATGTCTGGAATTGTTTTATTTTTGCCGTGTTCTCCAGATCATAATCCCCCATTACCTGTGTCTTACTTCTATACGTATTGAATACATCACTTAACAAGTATTTATTTTGGTGCAATCTTATGGAAGAAAATACAAGAGTTACAAATTGAGACAGGTGTGTGAAGAAGTCTGTTCTTTCTGTAAAAGCACGGGAAGAATCCGTCCTTGTATATTTTCCTTGAAGAATTTACTATCTAGGGCAAGATTTGGATTTTGATATGTATGTTACTTCCAATTTTTTTTTTCTAATCTAAATTGTCATAGGTTTTCATTGGTTGAGATGGTATTTCCCTCTTTATCATTCCGTTAATAAAGTTGCAGTTTATTTTCTTTTAACAATTTATAAATGTGTGTTTTTGTTGTCATTGATATTTTTCTTTAACTTTTACCTTTGATTCTTTAGGTTTTCCCCATTGAACATCTTCAGATTTTCACTGAAGAGGAATTTGAGCGTTTACTCTGTGGGGAACGTGACTTCTTGGCTGTATGTATATGCACTATTTAATTTATCCATCACTGTTTGAAGGATACAGACTATCAATGCTAAGTTGTAATGTTATCTTCTAGCAGTTTAATGAGCTTTTAGATCATATCAAGTTTGATCACGGATATACAGCTAGCAGTCCTCCCATTGTTCATGTGAGTGATGCTTTTAATTTTTCTATGCTGGTGTTTTTGTTTATAACTTCGCATCTCAATAGATCTCAAAGTTGCTCACTTGCTCTTCTGAATGTCAGTTGTTAGAAATTATACGGGAGTTTGACTACAAACAACGACGGGCATTTCTGCAGTTTGTCACTGGAGCACCTAGGCTTCCACCGGGTGGTTTGGCATCTCTGAATCCAAAATTGACAATAGTCCGAAAGGTCTGAACCAACGATTATATTTTATTCCTTGATAGATTCTAAAAAACTATTAGCTACTGTTCTTTACATGTTTATGTTTTGATTCTGCAGCACTCTGGCAATTGTGCCGATGCAGATCTACCAAGCGTGATGACATGTGCCAATTACCTTAAGTTGCCACCTTATTCATCAAAAGTGACGTATCTGCTCTTTCTATGTGTACTTCATGTATATTAGAGATTCTTTCCAATGGTAAAGTAATATAGCTTTTTATGATACTTCTTTGCAGGAGAGGATGAAAGAGAAACTCTTGTATGCCATAATGGAAGGACAAGGCTCATTCCACCTCTCATAGCATTTTCATATCACAGGTACATAAAATGTGAATTTGTAATTAATAGATTAGGTGCAGGTGGTGTAGATAAGAAGGAATGAGAGTAGTGGTGATGTTAATGCTTTGCTTTGCCGGGGGAGAGCTGATTGTCGGTGCAGCAAAAGGAAGCTCTCTGTCTTCACTAACTCATTTTGTGTGGGATTTCGTACATAAGTGGAAATTCAGGAAGTCGATTGACTGAAAGTTGGAGTGCAATATGCTGTACAGGAAGAAGAAATGGCGGATTTGAGGTAGATGGGTTTGCACTAGACACATAAACATTTCATGTACAGAGATCTTTTGTCATAGAATTTTAATGGTTCTCTTTATTGGCTGCACTTTAATTACTCTTTTGTTTGATTATGGGGTTGTTATATTAAAATAGAGTTACAAAACTATATTGGTTTCTTTTCTTTTTCATTTTTGGTTATCTGCTCGCTATTTATACAACTCTGTTTCTGTTTTCTTCTGACTTTTCAGCGATATTGGGAAAAAAGTTCACAACCTGTACTTGTAGTTTGGACGTCGCTTGTTATTTATTTATTTTTTAAGTATATACGGCGTATGCTAAAATTTTGTTTGACGCCACGTTTCAATTTTGTCTATGTGCAATTATGAAAAGGCCTTTTTTTTTTTTTTAAAAAAAAAAAGAAGTTATTTTAAGTGCAATCATTCCTGGGTTCATACGGAATTTGGAGGCATTAACCCAAATGAAACGAGAATAAGAGAAAATAGTACATTTACTTTTTACTTGATACTGAAGAGAATTTGTTTGGGGGCGGGGGTGGGAAAGGGATAGAGGTGGTCGATGGATATGTGTGTCAATTACTGTAAAATAATGATTATTTGACGAACATAGCCTAATTGATTTCCTACAATCTGAATAAGGAGAATTCGGATTAAAAGGTATTGCCTGGACTTGTCAGTAAGATTATGAGTCCCGAACTTGGGCCTTTTTTGCACCATTATAAAAATAAACTATAATTAGTGTAAATAGATTATGGGCTAAAGTATAATCACTACTTTTAATATGTTCAAAATCAATTTTATGAGCTTTACCTATAGTTATTATTCCCTATATGCTAGATTAACATATTTCATTTTAACCAACGTGTTTTATAATTTATCATCGCATACTCAGTAAATTTTGTAAAATTTATTGTTGAGAGGAACAAAAATATAAAATGCAGATGATTTGAATTTGAAATAGTATTGAGCATTGTCCTGTGATGTTTGAAGTCCTATATTTAATCAAATCAAACACATCTTATTTCATTAAATGAAATAAAGAATGCGATGAAAACACAATTTCTGGAACAAATAAGGCATCTTCAAGTTTGGCGTCAGATTACATAAATAAACTTAAAAATCATTTCTTGAAATCACACAACGCCCTTCACAATGAGATTATTCTTTTCGGTGGTTGATAGACGACAATTTTTAAAAGTAAAGTGGATAGCACCATAATTTTAAAGATGTCATTAGATATTTCAGGTTCTTCGGTTACTGTATATGACATTTTTAAAATAAGATTTAATTTACAATAAGTTGCATTAAATTTAAAAAAAGTAAATTTTTTTTTTTGAAATTTTTCTATAATGGTGGTTTGAATTTGTTAACCAATTGGGTATTATATGTGTGTCTCTATTATTTTTTTTAATAAGTTTGTGAAATTTCAACTTGTATAATGTGGGTTTGGTGTTGCAGGAGCATGTTATCTATTTTCTTTAACTTTTGTTTTCGAAATGTATGTGCACATTTGCCATGGCAGATGAAACTTGGTTGCTCTGTTTAAGGACATCTAACAAGAGAAACATAAGCAACAGAATGACACTTTTGCATTTACATTAAACTAACCATTTCCCCCGTATATGTTACTGAAACATACTAAAATGCTTTTCTCATTTTCAGGTGACCATGGCTGATGGAATAAAAATTAGCAGAGTCATTATCACTTTTATGGCAAATGTCTATACATTAGGCTGAAACATACTAAAATGCCTTTCTCATTTTCAAGTGACCATGGCTGATGGAATGAAAATTAGCAGTCATTGTCACTTTTATGGTAAATGTCTATACATTAGGCTGGATTGATCGTCAGGAAGTTAGTATGTGTTGGAAAAATCCTTGCAGAGGAAGATGATGTTTGATGAAAAGTTTGTCTTACAAGCATTCCAACCCTGGAATATGAAGATTGTGTCAATATTAGATTATGAGGGTTTGTTGGAGTGTTGGAGAGTTCACAATTAGTTGGGGTATGTGCACAATTAGTTTGCACTAGAGGCACTTCCTCTTGCAACAATGTACCTTGCACAATGACCTCTGCTCCAAGAACCATCCCAACCTCAAGAGCAAACTTATGAACAAGCTTCTTCAAGCCACAAAAAAGTAGAACAATTTCAATCTCAACTACCATTCTATTCACCTATTGAATCTAATGTTAATGCACATACAAACATTCTTGTAGTGAGAATACAAATTCAAGCCAATTCTATGGTGAATCTTGGCATAAAAATAATAGAAGATCATATTCTTGATTGCTTCAAAACCCCTTTTAATAGTGACCAACATATCTCATTCAACAATGTTTCTCCTATAGGTACCCTAACATAATTAAATCCTAGTGAAACTGAAAATGTTAAATTTAAACCAACCCCTATACCCACTAACATACTTCAAGAGCCAGCTAATAATAGATCATATGAAACTAAACCCAAACAAGAAGCAGAAGAAAATGTGCCACCAATGAGTCCAATGACATCGCAGATACATAGGAGTCCCAGTTTTAAGTTTACCAAACACGCATGCAATTGGGAACTCAAAGTAGCATAAACCAATGAAAGATATGGATGAACTAGATGGTGATAGTGTGTATCAAACTTACGTGAAGATGACATTAATCTGAGTGAAGATGATGATGATGATGATGATGGTGCTGATGAAACCGACAATGTTAGAGGCAATCATGTTCAGTCATATAATGATGATGTTGAGAAAGATGTAATGTTATCAAACTATGAAAGTGATGCCAATTTGAAAATGAACCATGCTATAGTACACTGCATAAAGATTTTAAGAATAATTTGTATAGGTCATCAAATGGTATTGTATAGTATAAAGTTGGAATGTACTTTAGGACCTTTAGGGAATTTGCAGTTGCCCTTGAAAGTTACATCATCAGGGTGGATTTTAGGATAAGAAGGAATAAGATTGAGAGCAAGAGAGTGATAGGTGGTCAATTTCCAAGAGATGTCTATGGTATCTGAAAGCATAAATAAAAGGTCATGCAAGACTGTTCCAGGTGACGTGTTTACAATCTTTAAAATTCCATAAATAAATAAATAATCTAAAATGCACAAGTACATGATTGCACAACAAATGTTAAAAACCATCCTTATAGACCTTGAGATAACCTTTGCAGTTTTACAAACACAAATTGATGGAAAAATTTGGTGTTTATGCTTCCAAATAGAAACTATTCGAGGTAAAGAAAAAGATAAGAGGCATTAGGTGGAGTTCATCTTACAAAAAGTTACAGAAAGGTAAGGGATATGCCAATATGATTTTGACCAAAATGCCTTAACCAATGGCTATTATTAAGGTGTCGATGGCACATGAGCACGACAAAAACACATTTTTTTGGGCAAGTTTATTGTTGATTTCCTGCAACGAGAGATAGTTTTAACAAGGGATATTGACCTTTCATCGGTTTAAATAGTTGTCACTTGAAGGGGCCTCGTAAAAGAGTGTTGTTGTCAGCCGTAAGTTTCCCAACTTACGGCTTTCTTGTGATGTGGAGTATGGCAAGTTAGTGGAATATCCTACAAGCATACCATCCACTATATTATATACAGTGTAGGTGACTTCACTGATTATGTTGACTAGTGGTTCAAAAAGAAAACTTACATTGAGGCATATTCATGGATGATTCACCCACTACTTGACAAATCTGTGTGGCCAATAGTGGAGTGTGATGAGATTAACCTTCTTAAAACCATAAGGGCACTTGGTAAGCCTAAGATTAGTAGAAGGAGAGGAAATGATGAGGTGAAACCACATACACAATTTGGTTCAAAGTGTGTCTAAGGGAATTGACATAACAAAAAAAGCTTATCCAACTCACCCATAGAATGCAAATAAACAAACCAAACATTATAAGGTTCTTTCTTAATACTCTGATGTTGATAGTACACAACCATTCATTATGAGTGAAAATGCTGATATGCGTGCAATTAACTTTGATATAAAAATGTTAAATTTGTCATATCAAAAGATTAAAGAAGGCTTATTTATAGCAAGAGGCTTCATTTGGGCAAGTTCAGACAGTAGGTCAGATTTGAAGTAGTGCATATAGATGTTTTAAGAATGTAATACTAACAATTTTCTTTTATTTTTTATTTTTATTTTTGCTATTATGTTCCTTGGTGTAGGGGTGGGCAAAAAACCAAAAAATCGAACCGGATCTGAAAAATTGAACCGAACCGATCGGTTCAGTTTTTGGTTTTTTATTTCAAAAATAAAAAAAATTCGGTTCGGAAGGCCGAACCGAGAACCAAACCGAAAAAACCGAATTTTAAAAAAATAAATTAAAAAAATTTTAAAAAAAATTAAAAAATCGAACCGAACCGAACAAAAAATAAGCCTAAATTAAATCTATTTTAGACAAATCGAACCAAAAAAATAAAAACTGAACCGAAAAATTAAAAACCTAACGGAAAAACTGAGAACTAAACCGAATTTATAAGCCGAACCGAACCGAACTGGTTCGGTTCAGTTCTCTATGAACTCGGTTCAATTTTATTTTTCAAAAACCGACCGACTCGGTTCGATTTTTGATTTACACTAAAAATCGAATCGAACCGAATTTGCCCACCCTACCTTGGTGCAGCAACATCAACAGCACAACAAAGTGAAATCCAAAATAACAATCTAATGCAGAACCACTCCAACCGCTAATGAGAATAGAGAATACTAAGACCACTTCAGATTGGGATAGGGTGTAAGGGAGGAAAATATTAGTAAGTGGTGGGTCAGTTAGCAAAGAGGCCCATCTCAGCCACCAGGTACAACTTCCATAAGCAAGGGAGACAAAGGGAAAGCTCTTATTGCTTCAAAAAGGAAGCTCAACGTATCAATGTAATTGACAATGTTAAAAATGTCTATTAACTACCATTAATATCATTTTATTAGGTTTTACATGCAGGATGAATAGATTTCTATACAACAAGTGTTGACAACATTAGCTTAATTATTGTGTTTTTGGAGAATATGGTAGTAATGGTAGTTCACGATAATGCCAACTTCCAAATACGCCACACATCACTAGAAATGGTCAACCAATCTAAATCATTATCTAGAATTACCCCCTTTTTTCTTGCAAGTAATGTGTGATGCACAAGGTTTCAATATTTGTTAACAATAGATAACGTTGGATTGTGTGGCATAGTGCAAGTTTATTCATAATATTTTTCTGGTGTTTAATTTTTGGTTTTTATCTTGGGTGCTGCCAACACAGCTTGCTAAGCTATTAAAATAATGTAATATATATTAGAATATTTATTAGAAGGGTATTTTAGTCGTTTACTAGTTTGTTTATATTTCCCTTATTTCTCATTTTCCACATGTATTGTTTCTTATCATTTTGCTCTCACTTTTGCAAGATAGAACCGATTCTTCTTCTTCTTCTTTGTTCTTCTTATTTGCATTTCTTTCTTCTTCCTCTTTACATTTGAGTAATTAACATGGTATCAGAGCAAGGTTATAGAAGGTAGTCTTTTTATCTCTTCAAGAACAAGGGCAAATTTTGAGGGTTCAAGATTCTCATTTGATTCAACTTCTTCACTTTATTTTGTGGCTTCAATCAAGTAAGGATTTATTATTCTAACATTGGGTAACCAGTTCCTTTCAAGTTTCACAAAGGTCAAGCATGTTTGCATAGAGATTGATCCTAATTTTGGCATATTATGATTATTTCGAATTTGTGGTTGTATTTTGGATTGGTATTGTTCTAGTGAGAAATTAGTTGTAGAAGGAAAACATTCTGGTTTTGGGTACTCTATATTGAGGGGATTGAAAGATTTGCAGGGACCATTCTGTCAAAATTTTAGCTTTTTGGGGTGTTTTTGCAATTTCAAAAAGTTTAGGGGTGTTTTTGTAATTTCTGGAAAACTCGGGCATATTTGTAATTCTGGAAATTTAAGCACTGTTTGTATTTGCAATGGCTAGTAATAGAGATGACTCGCTACAGTCCATTAGTGTAAGATTAGATGGAAAAAATTATTCGTATTGGAGTTATGTGATGAAGAACTTTTTGAAAGGCAAAAAAATGTGGGGTTATGTTTCTGGAATTGTGAGTAAACCTACAAGTACAAGTGATAAGGCAGAGTATGAAAAACTATTAGATAATTGGGAAGTTGATAATTCAAAAATTATCACTTGGATAAACAATTCTGTTGAACACTCAATAGGTACTCAATTGGCAAAGTATGAAACAGCAAATGAGGTTTGGCAACATTTGGCAAGATTGTATACACAGTCTAACTTTGCAAAACAATATCAGTTAGAACATGATATTCGAGCTCTTGAACAGAAAGGCATGAGTATTCAAGAGTTCTATTCTGCAATGACAGATCTTTGGGATCAGTTGGCTCTTACAGAATCGGAAGAACTACGTGCTTGTGCAGCTTATATTGCTCGTAGAGAAGAGCAACGTCTGGTTCAATTTTTGATGGCACTTCGTGATGATTTTGAGGGTCTTCGTGGCTCTATTTTGCATCGTAGCCCGCTTCCATCTGTCGATTCAGTAGTTAGTGAACTCTTGGCTGACGAGATACGCCTTAAGACTCAGACAGGAAAAGGAATTCTCCCGGTACCTAATGCATCAGTTTTTGTAGTTCCTTCTAAACCTCCTGCTCACTATGAAAATAAGCCTCACTCAAGGGTTGGGATTGATGAATGCAGTTTTTGCAAGCAAAAAGGACATTGGAAGGCTCAATGCCCTAAGCTATTAAATAAAGTACCACAACTACACCAGCAAAGGCATCAATTCAGGCCTCCACAGTTTGGAAGTCAATTTCAACCACGATCATATCGTCCTCCACAGGTTAACACTGCAGCAGTTGTACCACCATCTGATTCTTTTGGATCCGGAACCTCATCCTTAAATCCCGCATTTGCAGCCCTTTCTGAACAGTTTCAGAAGTTTCTTGCTACACAGCCACATGCTATGTCCACCTTTTCTTCGAAAAGTCAATTACCCTCTAGCTCTTCAGGTATGTTGTCATCCACATGGGTTTTAGATTCTGGAGCTTCACATCATATGTCTCCTGATTCGAAATCCTTTATTTCTTTATGTCCTACATCCTCTGTGTCTGTCATGACTGCTGATGGTACTCCTCTACCATTAAAAGGAGTTGGTTCTGTTGACACATCTCATTTGTCACTCTCTAATGTTTATCACATTCCTAAGCTTACATTGAACCTTGTTTCTGTTAGTCAATTGTGTGATTCTGGTTATTCAGTGTCATTTTCTTCTACCTCTTGTTATGTGCAGGATCCGCAGTCTCAGAAGTTGATTGGGACAGGTCGTAGGCGAGGGGGATTATATGTTTTGGACGAGCTGAGATTACCAGTATTTGCAGCTCCTAGTGTTGACTTGTCTTCATTTCGTTTGTCTCCTTCATCATCTAGTTTTTATTTATGGCATTCTCGTCTCGGTCATGTATCATCTTCTCGTTTAAGATTCTTAGCTTCTATGGGTGCCTTAGGAAATTTGCAAACTCATGATATTTCTGATTGTAGTGGTTGTAAACTTGCAAAATTTTCTGCTTTACCTTTTCATCGAAGTACTTCTTGTTCTATTGCACCATTTGATTTAGTCCACTCTGATGTGTGGGGACCTTCTCCCATTGCTACAAAAGGGGGGTCTCGATATTATGTTTCTTTTATTGATGATTACACTCGTTTTTGTTGGATTTATCTTATGAAACGTCGTTCTGACTTCTTTGGCATTTATAGTAACTTTCGAGCTCTTGTAAAAACTCAACATTCTGCAGTTATTAAGTGTTTTAGATGTGATTTGGGTGGTGAATATACTTCCAATAAATTCTGTGATCTACTTGCTTTAGATGGAACTATTCGCCAAACTTCTTGTACAGATACTCCTGAACAAAATGGTGTTGCTGAAAGAAAACATAGGCACATTGTTGAAACTGCTCGCTCTCTTTTGTTGTCATCTTCAGTTCCTAGTGAGTTTTGGGGAGAAGCAGTTCTTACTACAGTCAACCTCATCAATAAGATCCCTTTATCTCATACTTTAGGTTTGTCACCTTTTGAAAAATTATATGGGTATGCTCCTGATTATTCTTCCTTAAGAGTCTTTGGTTCTACTTGTTTTGTCCTTCTTCCTCATGTAGAGCGTACTAAATTGTCATCCCGCTCTACCATTTGTGTGTTTCTTGGTTATGGTGAAGGGCAAAAAGGATATCGTTGTTTTGACCCAGTGTCACAAAAACTATATTGTTCTCGTCATGTTGTGTTTCTTGAGCACATACCTTTCTTTTCTATTCCTGCTACTACTCACAATTTGACCAAATCTGATCTCATTCATATTGATCCTTTCTCTAACCATACAGATAGTTTCTCTCCACATGTCCCTTCCACTACAGACTCTAACTCATCTATTGTTCCTATAGTCCCTTTTCCTCTTTATTATTCTCGCAGGGTTCGCACTGTTAGTTCTGGAGATACTGGTGCGTTGCAGTCTAGAGCTCTTGATAATCCCACTTCTCCTGCAGTTGCCCAAGCTCCTCTTGAGATTGTGGATTCTACTTCTCGTTATCCTCAGCGTACTCGTAAGTCTACTCACCTTTCAGATTTTGTTTACTCTTGTTATTCCAGTTCATTTTCTTCCTTTTTAGCATCTATTCATTGTCTTTCTGAGCCTTTATCCTATAAAGAGGCAATTCTTGACCCTCTTTGGCAGCATGCTATGACTGACGAACTTTCTGCTTTGCAAAAAACTGGTACTTGGGATTTGGTACCTTTACCTTCTGGTAAAAGTACAATTGGTTCTCGTTGGGTATATAAAATCAAGACCAAGTCTGATGGGTCTGCTGAACGCTACAAAGCTAGATTGGTAGCAAAGGGGTTCTCTCAGCAGTATGGTATGGATTATGAGGAGACTTTTGCTCCTGTTGCAAAAATGACTACTGTTCGTACTCTTATTGCAATTGCATCTGTTCGCCAGTGGAATATATCTCAGATGGATGTTAAGAATGCTTTCTTGAATGGTGATTTACATGAAGAAGTTTACATGGTTCCCCCGCCTGGTATTTCTCATAAGCATGGTGAAGTTTGCAAGCTTAAGAAAGCTCTATATGGTCTCAAACAGGCACCTCGAGCTTGGTTTGAGAAGTTTTCTACTGTTATCACTTCTCTTGGGTTTTCCTCCAGTAATCATGACTCCGCTCTTTTTGTCAAGTGCACCACTACTGGTCGTATTTTGCTTTCTCTATATGTTGATGATATGATTATTACTGGTGATGATGTTGATGGTATTGCAGTATTAAAGTCAGAATTAACTCATCAGTTTGAAATGAAGGATTTGGGCCCTTTACGGTACTTTCTGGGTATTGAAGTTGCCTTCTCTCCAAAAGGCTATCTTCTCTCTCAATCTAAGTACACTGCTGATATTCTTGAGCGTGCTTGTCTCACTGATACTAGAACTGTTGATACTCCTTGTGAGCTCAATGTTCAGTATTCTCCTTCAGATGGTAATCCTTTGTCAGACCCTACCTTATATCGCACTATTGTTGGCAGTTTGGTCTACCTCACTATCACTCGTCCAGATATTGCATATGCTGTTCATATTGTTAGTCAGTTTGTTGCTTCTCCTACTACCATTCATTGGGCAGCTGTTCTTCGTATTTTGCGGTATCTGCGGGGTACCATTTTTCATAGTCTTTTACTTCCATCCACTTCTTCATTGGAACTGTGTGCATATTCTGATGCTGATCATGGTCGTGATTCTACAAGTCGCAAGTCTGTTACTGGTTTTTGTATCTTTTTGGGGGATTCTCTTATTTCGTGGAAAAGCAAGAAACAAACTGTTGTCTCTCAATCTTCTACTGAAGCAGAGTACCGTGCTATGGCATCTACTACCAAAGAGATTGTTTGGTTACGTTGGTTACTTGCCGATATGGGCGTTTCCCTTTCTTCTCCCACTCCTATGTATTGTGATAACAAAAGTTCTATTCAGATTGCTCACAACTCAGTCTTTCATGAACGAACTAAGCACATCGAAATTGATTGTCATTTTACTCGTCATCACCTCAAGAATGGTACCATTACGTTGCCTTTTGTTTCTTCATCCTTGCAGCTTGCTGACTTTTTTACTAAGTCCCATTCTATTTCACGTTTTCGTTTTCTAGTTAGCAAACTCTCGATGCTTCTTGCTGCTGCATCGTGAGTTTGAGGGGGGGTATTAGAATATTTATTAGAAGGGTATTTTAGTCGTTTACTAGTTTGTTTATATTTCCCTTATTTCTCATTTTCCACATGTATTGTTTCTTATCATTTTGCTCTCACTTTTGCAAGATAGAACCGATTCTTCTTCTTCTTCTTTGTTCTTCTTATTTGCATTTCTTTCTTCTTCCTCTTTACATTTGAGTAATTAACAATATATACTAATTCTGAAACATATTATGTTATGAACATAACATTTTTTTTACACTCATGTTTCTACTTATGGGCATCTTTGACATTCTAAAAATATTGGCAATCATATACAGTCATTGATCACTTGACAACATTCTACTCTTCAGAATTTTGGGGGATTTCTTAGTTGCAATATTATGCTTACTACTTGTAACACAATAAGAATTGCAGAAGCATCTTTATTGGCTTCACCATGTGTGTAATATTCTTCACCATTGCAAAAAAATTATTTTCTCTGTTAAATAGTTGTATAGCTTCAGTTGAGTTAGATGACTGGTATGGTAATCCACCAGGAATGATACTGAACTCTTTACTATTGGGTCTCTGCCACTTGTAGAACTCACAATTTGATCTTGGGCAATAAAAATATAACTTGTGTGGATTAGTGGGTGATTCTAAAATTCTTATTGACGTCCGTAACCCCAATTGCATGTTTTGTTTTTACGAATTTAATAATACCTCCATTCACCCATGTTGTATGTGTTTCTAAGAATAGGAGAAAATGCAGAAGTTGGCATTTAGGTTTTGGTTTGGGAAGAAGGTTGAAGACAAATAAAGTATTTTGCTTATTGTTGTAGAAGTTGACTTGCTGCCTATTCAAATTGCTACTCCAGTAGCCAACAACAGTGTATTAACTTTAATCCAAATTTGTTATTGTTAATATTAAATGAAATGCCCCCTTGCCCACCTCTTTGCTATGAGGATATGTTGTAGTACATGGAATAAGTGAATTATTGAAGGCCAAAATTGTCAACAGAAATGTATTAAGAGTATTATGGTATTTTCACGTTGTTATTCAATGACAAATTAGTCAATGTGCTTAAAATATCAATTTAAAACTCTAGGGTAAAATAGTCTTTTCCACAGTCAAACTAGGTCATATATCAAGTTTAACCGAACTTACTAATAGAACGGGTGCGCCGCGATGATTTACGAAACACTTTAGTTAAAATTAAAATGTCAATGAAACATAGGGCCTAGTTGAAGTTTTCCCAAAATTCAATGATATCATGACAATTTGCCTGAACGTTTCATTTTGTACATACAAATGAAATGAATTAAAAGTGTGAATAATTTCTAATACTTCTAGTTTTCTACTACTTTTCTTCCTTTTGCTTCTAGAAATTTACCGCTTGTATACATAGTGGTTCCTGTTAGATTTTTTTTACTAGGTTTTTGTAGTAAAATTCTAACAAATGCTCTACTGCTAGCATCTTTTTGTACTATCTTATAAAAATTATGTATTGGCACAACTAATGGTTTTACATTTTTCTACAATGGTTTTTTTTAATTAAAAAAAATGATTTATTGTATCAATTTGATATCTTCATTGTTAAAATGCTTTTATCCATTTTTACCGAGTTTGTAATATTATCTTCCTGCTAAACTACTAAGGTTAGAGTTAAATTTTCTGTCATAATTGAGCAATTTTAAAAATATTTATATATTTTTTTCTTCTTTTATCTTATCTAAAAACTCTAAGATTCTATCAACAATACGGGGCTATAAATTTGCTTTCCATTTCTTTATTATTAATATTATTAAAAAATATATTTTTTATATACATAATTTATTTAACAGTAGTACTAAATGTACAGATTAGTCAATATTACATGTAGAAACTAATCGTACAAATTTATTTGTACTATTTGATGTGGCATAACGTCATTGAAAAAATAAATATAAATTAATAAATTAAATAGATTATATGATAATAACTTAAACAATACTACTATAATACATCAGATAGTATAAGCAAGATTGTTTGACTTAGTTTGTACATGTAGTATTATTCATTTGATAATATTAAAATTTATACTTTTGATTTTAAAATTTTATTAAACGACATTTTAAAATGTAATTATAATAATTAAAATACAAAATTTAGCATATAGCCTAGAAGTCTGAAAAAGTACTAGTAAAACTAAAAGTCTTATTTTTATAGTTTTAAATTCTTGTTTATGCAACTCAAGAAAGGGGTTAATTAAATTGGGTTTTTGTAATCTAAAATGCAATTATGAATAATTTATACAATAATAAAATAATAAATCAAATAAATAGCTCAAGATGAATATAACAAATATAAAGAAAGAGTCAAGTGAGAGTAAACATAAAATTTTTACGGGGTTCAACTCTCTACACAACCTATGTCTGTACCTTATGCCTAATACAATGAAGTTTCCAGTAAATAAGCCTCAAATTAACGTAAATTCTTATACAAATTGACTTAAAGTATTAATGAACCATCAAGCTGCCTTGTATAAATTGATTAATCATTCTATCTCAAACCAATTATGAAAGTAGTTAGAAACCGTCTAACCGCTTTGGACAAACTGTTAAATCAATTTGGTCTGGATAGAAATAAAATTTCTATTTTCGTACAATTTTATCTTTGTTTAATTAAAACAAAACATCTTTTGCTTAGAAGATGAAAAATAAGTTAATCTGAGATATTTTGTAAATATAAAATAAACTCTCTGATATACTAAACATTAACAATCAATACAAAATGAAAAAAATATGATCAAACTGTATAGAAGTCCAAAATTTGTCTTAATCATAAAATAAATGATCTACATGATATTCGATGTCACTCGATTCTTTCTATGCAATGGTAAACCTTCAAAACAGTTTATAAATAATTAACATCAACCCATCAAATTTGTTTATTATCATTAAAATTAGATTTATAAAACGTTATAGGTCAAGATAGTTAATCAAAGAGTGGAGTTCTAAAAAAACTTTAATAATTTGTTCAAAATCAGTAATTTTTTTAGATATTTATATTTAGACATAAATGAAAAATAAATATACGAATTTAGAATACTATGTTGTTTGAAATATTACTCATTTCCAAAAAAAAAAAAAAAATATTAGTCACAGTTGCTCAAGTTCTTGACACATTGCATAAAGCCGAGGCCCGTGGAGCCTTGTTATTACTGTGCAATGTAACAGCTCTTCAAAGTGAGCATGCTCTAGACTTATTGAGCAACATGTCGAGTGTGACTGGAGTCCATCCTTGCCCCTCTTGGGCATAAATCATCTGATTAAGGGAATCCAGATATATGCTTGTGTTAACAAAACAGTATATCTGCTGACCATTATGCATCCTTCCAGGTTTTGGCTTGAATAACAACCCATGCTCCTTTGCATAGGCCTCTACTACTTCTTTCAAAATCATCATCTCACTGCCAAGTCCTGCTTCATGTTGAGCTTCTTCTGTTGCTGCTGTTTTATGCTGAGCCTGAGCCTCAACCCCAAACTGCCACTTCTCCGGCACCCTAATATTACCATCACCATCAGCAGCTTGGGACATCATCTCAAGACCCACAATAAGTTGAGCCTGAATATTTTCATTGGCAAGAAGCTCCTGTGGAATAAGTCTCTTGAAATCCATATACAATTTACGAATCTGTTCAAAATCTGGATTAGTAGTACTCAGCCAATGATACAAAACCTGCAGCCACTTGGTGAAGAAAAACCTCTCCATAAACTCGACCATAGGATGAATCGGTATGACAGAAGCCCAACACATCACCCAATAGAACTGATCAAGCTTCTGGTTTGAAGGGTTTATTTGGAGCTCTTGTAGAGCAGCTTTCAATTTTGGCATAATACATCGACCGATAAGTCGTCCCCAACTAGCTGAATCAAACAGAGTCTTCCAAGGTGACAGTAAGGTGTAAGCAGATTCATCACTTGGGTGCCAATGAGAAAGAATATAGTTACTCAACTTTATACTTATCATCTGATACAAACCCTCCCCGTTTATGTTCTAACAAGGCCAGCCACGGATGCACCCAAACATGAATTGGAACAGTTTCGCAATGCGGGTCCCATGAATCCACAGCACTTGAAAGTTTCGGCATAACTATAGCATCCAATATTGTATCCAGAACTGAACAAGGCAGCAAGTTTTTCCAACACTCCAAAAATCTAAGCATTGGCTCAGGTTGTCTTGCGTCCCACGTATTAATCCCTGATGATCTCACGACAGGTAATACAACTTCCGAAATCATCTGAGTATAATAAGCATCACTTTGAATTCCCTCGTTGCTTTGCAGCACATTCTTCCACATGGACACTATGTCCAGTTTATGTGATGGGTTTTGAAGAGGGTCCCAACTTTGAAACATCTTTAGAAATAAAGGCAAAGCAAATGAGCAAGCTATACAGGACAGGTTACAAAGCTTATAATAATGAGGAAACCTCCTCTTTAAGTCGCTGAAATAATTTGAAAGGGATTCCAATGTTAACGTACCTAAAGAGTTGTCATGCTGGATTTTTCTCAAGGCATTAACAACTTCCTCCATTTCATCCAAGTGCTGCTTCTGCTCAGCTGCCATCATTTCCAACGCCTCCTTCACTTTATGCAACTTCAATGCTTTCTCTTTCTCACTTCTCAAATCTTCATCATTCTTTAAACTGACACGCCCAGCCATTTCCACAAGCAAACTTGCATTATAACTCAATTCAGTCAGCGGCACTATCTCGGCCGCATTCAAGTTCTGCAAGTTCGTTAAGATCCTAACTTGTGGCCCTCTCATATCAATAACGTCAGAAACAATTCCATTTTCTCGTTTGTTCGCTAACAGTTCCTCGATAGAAATATAGCTTTCCCTCTTCCTACCCTTCATCTGCTTGGACCAAATCCTCTCCTTCTGTGTTCCCATCCCCACTGGTTGCTGCTGTCGCTGTTGCTGTTGCTATTGCTGTTGCTGTTGCTGCTGCTGCTGTTGCCCCGCACTGTTCTTATTTTCTGGAGGCTCAAACCCCAATCCCATATTCTTTGGCCTAATACTTACTTCAAGCGGTGTCACAATCCCTTGTTCATTCTCTCCAAGCCCGCCACCTTTATATCCGAACCTCATGAGATAGCTCCTACCAAATCCTTTTGTATGTTCTTCAAAACTACCAATCCCAGATGCCATAGGGGTAAAACTATCCATGTCATTTACATTAAGCGCCTTCTTGTCGACTCTGACTCTTTTCTTCTTCTGGCAAGCGTACATCTCTAAATTCGTTCAAGGAAAAAAAAAATTGATGATGAGATTTCTCTTTGATACTCTCTCTCTCTCTATATATATATATATAGTTGCAGAAAAAGTGAGTATTAATTCTCTCGTAAATAGGAAAGAAAAAGTATTTATTCTCACATAAATAGGAAACCGTTTCCCAGTTTATTTATTATTACTTTATAACAGAAATAAATTTTAAAAAAATAAATGTAAAAATCAAACAATATAGCGTGTGATAGGGGAACGTAATTTAATCCCTTGTTTAAGAAGGAAAAAAGGGCAAAGAAAAATAAACTGATACAATTAAATCTCAACATAAGCCTTTGAGGTAAAACTATTTTCCACCACTATATGTTGTAATTCAGATATACAGAAACTGACAAGTTGGAGTATGTTTTGTGAAATAGATTCTAAGTTAAATTAATTATGTATAAACAAAATTTCATGACTTGAAATTCTTAGAGCAAAAATAATGAAAGATTCGAAACCCTTGGAGAAGATGACATTGATAGAAGAATATTCAAAATTTCAAAAAATTGAAGTTTATAATGCATACCTTTATCCGTCACTTTGAAATTTTTTGAGAAAGAAAAACAATGGAAGACTAGAAAACCTTGCACAAGATGATAGAAGAAAATTTTAAGCCTTTCTATTAAAATTGTAACGTAAGACGCAAGTTAGGGTTTACTTGCCATTTATTTTATTAAACCTAATGAATTTATTAATATGGGCTTTATAAAAAAAAATATTAATATGGGCCATAAATATTTTAAATGGGCCACAATATCTTTACGTTCTCGGCTATTGTAACTTAGACGACTGCACTTGGCCCATTTTTCTCCGTATCCCGTGTCATATTAAGGTAAATATCAATATTATACCTAATTGTTTTGGAAAATATCAGAATACCCCAAATATTTATAAACATGATTAATGCAAACTCAAATTGTTAAGGTCTTCCGTTAATTAACAAGCCATAGGAGTAAATTAAACATTATACTCAGCAAAATATTACAGTAAATAAAACAAAACTTAGTGTCTTGTAACAATATTATGTCAATTCCTTTGCATATATAAGTTATTTTAAATGAATAGATGAAATTATGTTACATATTTAAAAATAATGAATGAATAAAATTTTACTATACGTCTAAAGTTAGGTCTATTATACACGTAAGTTAGAGAGCAAATAAATTATTTAAACTACAAAAAATATATTAAGTATATTTTATGTAAATTAATAGAAAAAATTAATGGATTAAAAGAAAATTAAGTTTTTCAAATTTAATTAAATTAAATTGTCTGTTGAGTCAAATTCAGGAGACTAAAGTATCAATTATTCCTTGAATTAACATGCCATATATAGGAATTATTTTTAAACATTTAATACTCTCAGAATATTACACCATAAAACAAAAGCTAGCCTCTTGTAACGATATCATGTCAATTCATTTGCATATATAAGTTGTAATACAAATAATTATGGTTTAGTGTATGGTTTGAAATTCAAACGAGCTCGTTTCATCACAAATTGTTTGCTCAAGCTTACCGCAAAGACTCCCCTTTAAATCATCTATGGAAATAAAATATTTTTTTTCTACGACAACGAGAGAGCGACTGATTCTTTATTATGGTATTAAGTCTAAAATATCTATGACTTTTAATAGTACAAGTCATGAGTCATTTCGATTTCTCACTTCCGAAAGAATAATATATCTAATCTAATCTAATATATCTATGACTTTTAAATAGACATTGCGATGAAACCTCTAGTTGAGTTGCTTACACCTTATATCATTATGGACAAAATTAAAAAAAAAAACATAATATAAGTTATCAACCATAACGGTGGTGTATTTGTATTCTGCTTTCTTGAAAATAGTTTTTGTTTTTTTGCGTAATAATTTTGTCATTTTTACATAAAAGTAGAATTCTCCATATTTAATAAGGTAGAGATTTTAATTGTAATAGAGTTATTTGTATATTTTTTAATAAAAAAAGTAGGTTCAGACATATTTCAATAGAATTATTTTATAAAACGTTTTAATAATCTATTTAATATCAATAGTCTTAAAATATAATATTAATGATTTTAATTATATTACATCTGTTGATGATTAAAAAAAAAGTTATCAATCATAATAATTAATTTTAAAAAGATAGTCCATCTGATCATGACATAGGAAACAAACTCGAAAAAAAATTAATTATACTAAATCGACCCATTTAATTTAATTCAATTAATAAAAATGTATTAGTTGAGTATTTATTTTCAGAGACTTAATTAATTGGTTCAATTTTGGTTTTATGTATAAATATGAAACCAAACCGCCAACCTTTTTCACCACTATTTCTCTTTTATGTCAAAAGTTAATTGCATATACAACTAAATTCATATCGTAATAACATAAATCTTTCTCATTCAATAATAGTAAATTCTAGGTTTGATATTTATATTCACAACACATGAGTTTTAGAGTTTAGAATACATACCTAAACTTGAACTCGTTAGAATTTATCTTTGATTCAACAAGAAAGTGTTAGAATTTGTGCTTACGTGCCATTTTTTTTATGTATGAATATTTGTTTAATGTTTATACTAATATTATCATTTTATCAAATTATTAATTATTTTTTATATATGGTAAGATGTTTATAATATTTCAGACATTGTATGATTTGAAAAGAATTCAGATTTGGTCTAAATGAGTTTAAATTAATGCTAAAAATTAGCAACATTGAGAGTTAGAAATATAAGAGTTGGCATTGATAAGAGTTATTAGGTTATAAGAGCCAGCGATATCTAAAGAGTTATAGCCTTATCTGAAATGAGACAAAGACCTAAAAATATATTAGTAATAATGTAGTTACAAAGAGTTACAAATAGTGCTAAAAAATGTCATATGCAAATATATTCTCAAATATTATGTTCTTTATCTATCTTCATTGATGTTAATATATCAGTGAATACCTTAATAAATATATAGATTGGTATATATTTATATCTAGATGATCTAGATAATTAGTCTTAATAGACCATGAGTTTAGTAGAAGCTCATATAGAGATATAGGTATTCAGTAAGGACTGAATACTGAACAGATTTATAAAGACCTCCAATAAACATCCTATAAAACCGTCAATAGAGGGTCTTTCGAGTTGAGTAGTATTCGTGGTCTTTTGACCTGAGTGCCACTGTGGGCTTATGAGTGATCCACTATACTTTAATTCCACACATGTCAGAAACCTTTCATGATCTGACCGTTGGGTGTTATTGGGTATAGTCCGATATTTATGAAGTTCGGTACACATAGATATGGGATCCATCAGCTCATTTGGGTGAGTTATATATACTAATGCTCTAAGATTGTATTTCAGAAAGTCTTATGACCATAAGCAGTAATTCTTGAGAAAAAAAGTTTAACCCTATAGATAAATAATATGACAAAAGTATTTAGGAATATTATTTATTAAAATATAATTTTAGAGATAAGCTTTCGGTCAGGCATATAAAGATTTGACGGTGTTGATTTATATCTCCGCTCTACCTAAATATAAATGATGGAGGAATTATATAAATATGTTATAACCTCAACTTGTATGGTCTAACGTTCTGCTTTGTAATATCCATAACGTGTGTGGGGGGCATCGTTCACAGACGTATGAATGAGTTCCATATGACAATTTAAGCGTAAACTTAGAGAGTTTCACAATAAGAAATGTACTCGTTATGCACTGAGGTAGTATTATGGATTGAACAATTTCATCCTATAAATTCTAGTAAACTAAAAATTTATTTTAAAGTTCCTCAAGTTGTGCACTTGTCTAGATTTAAATATTAAGTACATCACTTAATTAGTTGGTAAAAGTTATTAACTAATTAAATGTTAATAAGTGGCACAATTTTATTCTATAAATTCTTTCATCATGAATTCACCTATTAATTATGTTGGTAAAATCAAATAAGGTAAAAATTTATTATTGAAATAATTTTTGAATAATTAAATAAATATTATTTAAATAAATAATAATATTTATTTAGTTGTTTATTATTTTGATTTAGGTGAGAGAAATATACCTAATTAGGTATAATAGCCGTCAAATCTTATTTTTTAGTTTTTTGACCACTTAATCAATTTTGGGAGCACTTGTAAAGTGCTTAACACACCTAAAAATTGAATTGAATAATTACTTAACAAATGGTGAAGCAAAAAATGTACAAGGAGAAAGGATTGGTGATAGTTTTTTGTTTTGGAGAGTTTTTCTTTGAACAAAGGGTTGTGAGAAAAACTAGAGAGAAAGAAAAATAAATTCTTCTTATTTTTCTTTCAAAAAACAAAACCTTGTTACTGAAAATTCAGTTACAGCTATTCTAACTAGAATTGAACAATAATACACTTCAAAGTCAGCTCAAAGTTGAAGTTAGGAAGAATTCAAAGTTGAATTCTTCATCGAAGTTCTTTAAGAGTATGTTTTTTGTTATCTTCTGTTGTTAATGATATTAGTTACATGTGTATATGTTGATCATATGCTTAATTTCGCTGAAAAATCGTGTATATGATACATATATTTAATTTTTTTTAATATGTACACAATCACATGTATACATCCTAAAATATGTTAACATAAAGTGGGTGGCCTTTTGATCTCCATGCAAATATCAGCTTAAATAGAGAGATACGGGAAAGGAAGAGAAAAGAGAGAAGTTACTACCTCTACCCTATTGGCTAAAAGTGTGGTCTCAATAAACTAGCCCCATAATATATAAAGACCTCCTCCCAATAAAAGATAATAATATTCATCCTGTTATGGTTACCGATAATGTTTTAAATGGTTATATTTGTCCAAAATATACTACTATATATAAGTATACCAAAATAACTTATTAACAATATGGTGATCACTAACCAAAAAGTCTAACAAATTGCTCCAAAAATTTAACATTTGTGACATAATAATCTGACTTTGTTAAACAAGATTATGAATATTTATGCCAGTCTACCAAAACAGTGAGATCAAACTATAATATTCCAACAATATCCCACTTAGACGACATAAATTATTCCAACAAAATGAAGTCCATATCTAGATTAATCCATATGTGATTTTATCAAAGATGTTAAATGTAAACATAACATGCAAGAAACAATAATGTCCAAAATATGTTTATAAGCATCAAGTCACATGAGCACCAACATGATGCTCTACATATAACAAAATATCTATAAACACATAACATAATAGTAGTATACAAATGTGATATAAAAATATGACAAAGTGATCAACATGTCCATTTCTATAAGATCCTTGCATCTTGTCATAATGAGACCAAAACAAAATCTCTCCAAATTGTTTTGCTTCTTCACAACCAGAACGAACTAAATAAAAAAAAAAAGAAGCATACTGAGACTAACCATAATATCTCAAATTATAATAACCTTACAATAAAATGTTATATCCATAAAATGCACGTATAACGATATATAAAGTATATCATTAACATAATGTGCATGCACAATCATAAAAGTGTTAACAATCACACAAATCCATTACATCTACAATTGATTTACATTATCCAGAGCTTTCACTATCTGAGCACAACAAAAGACTTTATTAATCCCTTCTAAGTCACATACTCACTAATGACTTTGGGAGCTAAGTCTGTAGCTAACAGGTCGGCTCACATAAGCTCTATAGGAATATGTTAAATAATAACAAAGGTTTGAGCAACTTTCTCTATCACAAACAAAAATTTGATATTAATATACTTGGAATGCGGGGAATTTCTAGCATTACGAGAGAAAGCAACTGCTATAGAATTTTCACAATAAATCCTCAGTGATTTTGGTATGGATAACATAAAATTCAGCATTGAAAAAATGTTCTTTAACCAAATAGGATGATATATAGTCTCATAACATGTAACATACTCAGCCTCTATGGTTGAAGAAACTGCAAGTGTCTGCTTGACACTTTCTAGGAAACAACTCCTCCAACCATCATAAAGACATAACAAAAAGTGGATTTTTTATCATCTGAACATCCCACATAATCAACATCTGAATATCCAACCAAGTCAAGAATGTTGGATTGCTAATATGCCAACATAAAATCTTTGGTGCATTGTAGATATCTAAGCACTTTCTTTATGGCTTTCCAATAACTGATACCATGATCGCTCAAGTATCTTCTAAGTACACCCATAACATAAGTTATGTCAGGATGTGTATAAACCTTAACGTATATCATACTATCCACAACTGATGCATATGGGACTATTAGTATATAAATCTAACCATTGTTACTTTGTGGATACTGAAATCTCGATAAAATGTCACCATTTAAAATTAGGGCTTTTCTAGGAGCACAAGAGTGTATATTGAACTTGCATAAAATATGGTCAATATATCTCTTTTGAGACAATCCAAGAAGACCTCTAGATTTTTCAAGAAGAATCTCATTCCTAAAACATAATGGTCATCTTCTAAATCATTCATATCATAATAATATGACAATATGTGTTTTGTCTCAAGTAAAATATTAGTGTTCATTGGCTACAAATAATATATTATCAACATACAGGATTGAAAAAAATATAACTACTCCACCGATCCTTAGATATATACACTTATAAGCAACATTATCCTGAAAATTACAGGAGGTGGTGATCTTATTAAATTTTAAATACCATTGTCTAGATGCTTGTTTAAGCCTATAAATGAATTTCTTAAGCTTGCATATCATGTGTTCTTTGCCAGATTGAAAAAATCTATCACGTTGTACTATATACATGTCTTTAGAAAAACTTCTATTAAAGAAAGTTGTTCTAATGTCCATCTAATGTAACTCTAAATCAAAATAAGCTATTAATGCCATGACAATCTGAAATAAGTCCTTGGTAGAAACGAGCAAGAAGATTTCTTTATAATCAACACTTTCTCTCTGACTAAAATCATTGGCCACAAGTTTGGCCTTATATCATTTTACCTAACACCTAACATCTTAGTTTTGAAAGCCCATTTGTATTCAATTGGCTTACATCCATCTGACAATTCAACTAAATCCCAAACATCATTATCACACATGGATGTCATTTCATCATGTATGGCATGTATCCAAGATGAGGATTTAAAACTACTAATTGCCTTCTGAAATATAATAAGATCTAAGAACATGCTAATATCAAAATCATATTCCTGCAAGTAGGCAACATAATCATAAAAAATTACAGGTCTTTTGATCCTATCAGATCTTCTTTGTGGCATTTTATCAATATTACCCTCTAAAATCATATCCTCTAAATTATGATAAACTCTAACTAAAAAAGAATAATATTATGATCAACATATGGTGATCCCATTATAGGAGAACAAAATAATGAGATATACAACACGATTTTCTCTCAAGCTAATATCGTTAGACTTAGAATTCCCACTTAAACTCTATTATTCTAGTAGGCTGTGAAAGAAAATATAACTTAGAACCCCCTGAGCTTATATAATAGCTAATAAAATGACCTCTAAAAGTTTTCGAATCAAGTTTTCGAATCAAGTTTTCTTGATTGCAGACCATTAAGTCTCACTTATGCTCTAAATCTTCAGACATGAAAATGATGTAAGTTAGGTTTCTTGCTTGACCATAATTCATGGGGAGTTTTTAGGCACTAATTTACTGGGTACTTGGTTTAGAATGTAGGCTACAGTATTTAAAGCTTCACCACACAAAAAATCAAGTAATATAGAGTTACTAAGCATATTCCACACCATGTCTAAAAGTGTATAATTCTTGCGTTCGACAACCTCATTCTGTTCAGGAGTCCCAGACATAGTATATTAAGCTATTAGGCTATATTCCTTGAGAAATCTAGCAAAAGGTCTAAGATTGTGCTCAATTTTATCATATCGCCCATAATATTTACTATTTTTATAAGATCTTATCACCTTAATCTTATTCCCTTTTTGGAGCTCCACCATAGCCTTAAAAACTTTAAAGGCATTCAAGAAAATAAATTTTTAGTAAGAAACTTAACATGACCATAACGAGAAAAGTCATATGTAAATGTGATAAAGTATCTATAACCTCATATAGTAACAAGAGTAAATGGCTCATAGATGATAGTATGTATTAACTCTAAAACTTCTTGATTTCTACTAGTTTTATCTCTTTTGATTTTAGTAGTAAGCTAACATTTGACATAATCAACATAACTGCCAAAGTCAGAGAAGCTAAGTTATAGAGATTACCATATCTAATAAGCATTTCCATCCTCTGTCTTGAAATATGATTCAAATACTTATGTCACAATATAGAGGAATTCTTATTTATTCTCTTGAATTTAGAGCTAACAACATTCGTAACATAAGCATTGGAAAAATGCTGACCCGCATTAGGATATAAATCAATCGTGTATAAGCTCATCATATAAAGTACCAAAACCAACTAGAATGGAATCATAAAACAATTATATTTTTCTATTACCAAAATAAAAAATATAGCCAAACTTATCCAAAATAGATACATATATCAAGTTTCTCATAATGGATAGAATATAAGATGTATCTGATAAGTTAATAAAGGGCCAGATGCCAAGTGTAGTTTGACAACTCCTATATGTTTAACTCTAACTTTCACTTTATTGCCCATGTTTATAATTAGCTCCCCTTCATTGGGTTTCTTGTTGCTACTGAATTATTGTAAGATTTTTTTTAAAATTAATAGTCGCACTAGTATTTGATGGGTGATTTAATATCTTACCGCAAGTGCACATTTTCGTACCAAGTAATATAGGATTAAGTCCAGATTATTGATCCCACAGATACTATTATTTTTATTTCTACAATCAATTACTAAAATTACTCTATTTTACCTTTATCTAGACTACCTTCTGATATGGAGTTTAACTAACTATATTACTGCTATCAAATTAAACCTAATTAAATATCACAAGCACTCTAAGATAAAATTCACGAGTTTGATAAGTAATCTAGGGTTTCGACGTATCCTTTAGTATTTCATTAAATTCTTTAACCCTTTAGTTATTCCCTTACTATCAATTGATTAGCTAGACATTGATTTCATCATAAGTTTCTGTCGATAGTTGAATGATAATATCACACCTTAATAATTACCTATATGTCTATGATAATCTAAATAAAAAATAACTTATTAAGAATAAGTCTAATCAAACCATACATGTCACTTAGGTATATGTCTATCCTAGATGGAACTCAGAAATATTACACTATGATCATGTATCAATCTACCATAGGCTAAACACATGAATTCTTTTGTCAAAGTAATCATGGTTCTAAAACAATCAAAATAGTGATCAAGTATAATAAAAGGGATATAAGTTCATAACTAAGAGTTTAAAAAATTCAATTACATACTAGGTTTAAGAACGTTTAACCCTAGATCAAGAGTATTTAGCTCATGCTTATAACAAGAGTATCAAAGCAAAAATATAAAACTATCATGAACAAGATCATCTTTTAAAGTTAAGAAAAAAAATAACACAAGTGACGTCCTGAGTTGTTCTCCTTCCTCTTATCTTGAATGCCCAATAGTTGATTCTTCAATCTTCAATCTACAATAAATTTACTTTAATCTCTTGACTTGAATGTGTACTCGTTGCTTGCGTTTTTCTCTTTGCTAAGTCTCTCTATTTTTGCCTCAAAAGAGTGTTTTTGTTGATATGAGAAACCCTAAGTGCTAGGAGCTTCGAATCTACACAAAATAGAAGAGTTGAGAGAAGTATTTAAGTATCGTACGGGTGCTGTGACATGAGCTCAATGATCGCTAAATCATCGACGGGTGTTGTGGTGCTCATTCATTGATATGGGCGCTGCGGCACCCAACCACATGTTGTGCTGCTTTCGTCTTTTGAGTGTATCTCGCTCATTTCTCGCTCGAATCGCCTCCTTTTTGATCCTATGTGTCAATATTTTCTTCATGCACCTATTTAAGATTAAAAAAACATAAATGAATAGAAAAATATTAATAGATTAAAGCAAAATACCCAAGTTAGAGTGCTAAAATACTATTGTCGTTATGCTATTATCAAATACCCATAAACTTAAGACTTTTGCTCGTCCTCAGGCAAAACAAGAACAAGCTAACAAGGAGAAAAAAAACTATATAAAAATAACCTCTTAACATCCTTTGAACCATAAGTTGCACGAGTCAATAAAAAATTTGTAAGTTGTCTCAAATGGTGAATTACACTTATAAAATCTTTAGACTAAAAAATTATTCACGCTCATTCTACACTCTAATCATCATGCTTATATCTACCTTATAATCATTCACTTGTGAGTGTGTATCAGTCTATTTATTTGCACATCAATTGTAATTTCAAACATCTTATTTTTAAAAAAAAGATCAAGATCAAAATAATTCTCCATAAGCTTGTTTTTCATAGCAATCTCTAGTATATAATAAGGGATCAAATAGGACTTTGATTAGCTTGTAATAAGAGGCTTGGGTTAGGGTGTGAATATGCAAAAAAAAATTAAGTTCAAATTGTACTATAACCATAATCCCTTTTGTCTAAGGATCACTTTTGTTCTTTCTTTCTTCAGTCCACTTCCCCAAACTTATTTTCCTTGAATCCAACTTTTCAACAATTCTATTGTTCTTTATTGTATTTCTAGGAGTTTTTTTTTTTTTATAGATTGAATCAAGCTTTTTCAATTCTTCTAACTGAATGAGAACAATTTCATAGATGCCTCTTCTTTTTACCTAAAACTTTAAATTACTTCATGACCCTTACAACAAGATGTTATGTATCATAGTGCAAATGATATTTATGACGGATACAAGTATTAATTGGTTATAGGTTCTAAAGTGGGTTTGAAAATAATATAGTCAATTAGGCTCAAAAAGGGTGACTAAGGACAAAAATATTTAAGGTTCGCTAGAAAGGTCCAATCGATCCAAACATGGCCTATAATCATATCCCTTACTATATATGTCCTAGCATTTCACCTCAAAGGCTAATCAAACAAGTTTTAGATATTAGATGACCTTGATTACCTCATTTGTATGAATAAGTATATTCTACCTTACAACTGCTGAACATTAAATAGCTCTAGAGTGTAAGAATGTTTAAAGTGAACAACTATAAGTTAAATATAATTAATCCGATTACAATATAGAATGAACACAGCAATAGATAAGTCTAAAGAGTTTATAGCTTTTCTTCAACTTCATTTATTATCATCGACTACAAACTCTTTTGACCCAAATAAACGATCCTGAAAGAAAACAAACTACTTCTAAAATAAATAAATAAACGAATAAAGCATAGAAGAAAATTAAGAACTAAGAAGTGTTTCCCCTGCCCCCACACTTATAATAAGACATGTCTTCATGGTTGCAGTAAAATAATAAAATTAGAACACTTCCTTATTTTTCTGAAGCTTTAGTTGTCCCCTCTATTGTCATCTTCACTTGCTGCTTTGTCTTCTGCTTCTTCACCAACTCCTAAGTCATCTGCAGCTAGAGGCGTTGGTAGGCCAGAATGTTTGGCAAGTTATATTTATCCATGTTGAAGTGGGTTAGGGCAATGCGCAGAACCTGGTCTTGATATGTTGCATATGATGCAGTGCACTACTGGTGTGCAGTGAAGGCATCTTCTAACCTTGACAGCCTTTGATGCATGGTTAGTTGTGTTGCTGGTCTTTGTGGTAGAGGTGGTTGGGGAGTGGGGTCTTGGGCTAGACCATAAACTATTGTAACAATTTTGCTGTTGTCCAAGACGTATACTAGGGGAAGCACTTCTTCCAATGATGTCCATTATACTCCAGCTTTAGCACAGACTGCTATAATTAGTGAGGGACAGTAGATGCTTTTATTTAGATGATCGAGGCCGAAAAGGATTGTCTCTGATCACCTTGTAAATATCGATTGTCCTCTCAGTTAGAATGACATAAAGAATTAGAGCTCTCTTTGCTATTACTGTGCTCATATGACGCATTAACTTGGCAGCTATGAAATAGTGTCATGCTGTGAATTATCTGCACATGTAGAGTGCGGGAAAAAATATCGGAAGACATCTAGACATCATCCATTGAGCATCTGGGGTGGTCAAGTAACGGATGATGGCTTCATAATCTGGATTCTAGTGGAGCTTTATATAGTCATCTCTTTATATGTTAGGTACCCCAAAGTATCTATTGATGACTTCATTATGGATGTGAATAGTTTTGCCCCTGATGTTTACTTTCCCATAGGTGTGCTATTTGCCATTAACATAGAATTCTCTGACTACTGGAATAACTGCGGCATCCAGTTGTGCGCACAATAGTTCCCAACCTTGTCTACAATAATTCTTGAGATTCTTGGATAGCCCCCTCCTATGATGTCAAAGCCTCTTTCAGGAATAATTGTGCGTTTGACTATGAACGAGTGATATAAGTCTAAGGCTTCTTTGGAAATAAACTTGTTAGTATCATAGCCTGCAGAAGATGATGCAATTGACTTCTTTGATTTCTTGGGTGCCATTGAATACCTGTAACAACAAGAATGAGCACTCTAAATATTAACAGTAACTGCCTCTTAAACATTGCAATATCAGATTATATATGTATGCCACATATCACTCTTTTTTAGCTCAAAATCACTACCGTACCCATATGCACACGTCCATTCTTACATCATACCCAATACCCATTACAACATATCACTCTCCACTTGTGATTGTAATATGGCATCACCACCCATATATAGGCAACAATAATGTAGTAATATTTCACCATCTAACCACTACCTAACATATATACTTTTTATTTTATTTGTATTTTTTTAGAGACATCCTGATAAGAATATTATGTTTTATGCTCAAAGTTACCCATTAAACATTAATTAACTCACCAATTAGAACATTAAACATCAATTAATGCACTAATTAGAACATTTATTCACAAGCATCCTAATATGTAGCTATGATTGCTAATGGAGAACTTCAAGTATAACCCATTAAACATCAATCAACTTACCAATTTGAACATTTCTTCACAAGCATTTATGGGATTTTTTTTTTTTTGGTTTTTTTTTCAATTATTAACAATGCATAGTAATCATAGTATATCAAGTAAACACACTAATTATGCAATGGCAACCATATAATAAAGAGAAACAACAAGAAAGAAAATTAGTAAAGATAAAAATTTGTACCTTGGAGTAATAAAGGCTAATGCAGAGAAGTAATTGGGAGTTGTAATGAATGTGAATGATTGGATGAATTGTGTGTGCTAATGTGGTGTTAATGTAAGTGGGTAATGAATTTTAGTCTAAATGTAGTGTGTGGGTGTTGTTAATTTGAGAGTAAGATGAAGGATGAGAGGTGTGAGATTAAAAGGATAGGAGTTAGGGTTTATGTGGTATTTGAGAGAAAAGGGGTGAAGATATAAAGAAGAAAATGGGGGAGAAGTCGTGTGAGCGCCGCGGCACTCACAAATACCTGGGTATAATTGTGCTCAGGTGTCGACATTGCGGCGCTAGCTTTCTGTTTCAGGCGCTATAACTCCCATGAGTGGGCGCCGCAGTGGCCGCAAGCCTTTTTTTTTTTTGCATTTTCATTTTTTTATTATGTAGCCTAAAAAAATAATAATCATGAAAAAAAAGAAAAGAAAAAAACATAATGAATTGAATAAGGAGAAAAACTAATACTAAAAAAATTTAATTAAAATCAAAGGATACTAGACTTGAGTTGCCTTCCAAGAAGTGCTTGGTTTAACGTCTTCGGCTTGACGTGTTGAACCTGCAGTTACTTGTGATCTATCAAATTGACATTAACCTTCTGCCGATCTATATATCCTCCATGATAATTCTTGAGGCACTGACCATTTACTATAAATGAAGCTTGATTATTTAGATCTCTAATTTCAATCGCTCCATTTAGGTATATCGTAATGATTTGAAATGGGCCAGACCATCGAGACTTGAGCCTTCCAGAAAATAACTTTAGCTGTGAATTGTAGAGCATCACTAGTTGTCCTATTTCAAATGAGCGCTGAAGTATCTTCTTATCATGCCACCATTTCATCTTTTCCTTGTAAGCTTAGCATTCTTATATGCTTGTAGACGAAATTCATCCATGGCGCTTAGTTGAAGTAAACGTTTCTCACCCGTGGCTTGGAGATTAAACTTGAGGGCTTTAATGGCTAATATGCTTTGTGTTTTAACTCTAAAGGTAAGTGACATGCTTTTTCAAAGATCAAACAAAATAGGGACATACCAATTGAATTTTTGTCAACAGTACGATACGCCTATAAAGCGTCATCCAAGTGTAATACCCAATCCTTTCAATTTGGTTTAACCATCTTCTCCAAGATGCATTTTATTTGTCGATTGGAGACTTCAACTTGTTTGCTTATTTGGGGATTATATACAGTAGCCGTCTTGTACTTGACCCTATAATTTTGCAATAAGGCTAAAAAATATTTATTGCAGAAATGTGAGCCTTTATCACTTATAATTACTTTCGGTGTTCCATATCTTGTGAATATGTTCTTTTAAAGGAACTTAATCACTTTTCTTGCCTCGTTTATTGGTAATGCTACTGCCTCTACCTATTTTGAAATGTAATCCATAGCTACAAGTATATATTTGTTGTTGTGAGATGGTAGAAACAGTCCCATGAAGTCTATTTCCCAAACGTCAAAGATTTTAACTTCTAGAAAGTTCTGCTGTAACATTTCATATCTTTTAGAGATGTTCCCTGTCTATTGACATTGATCATACCCTACAACAAAAGAATATGTATCTTTAAATAATGTGGGCTAATAAAAGTTAGATTGAAGTACCTTAGTTGCTGTTTTGTTGCCCGCAAAATGTCACCCATAACCAGATGCATGACAATTATGTAAGATGTCTTGAGTTTCTTCTATAAGGACATATCTTCGAAGAATTTGGTCTGCACATAATTTGTAAAGGAATGGCTCATCCCAGAAATAGAATCTTGTATCGTTGAGGAACTTCTTCTTTTGCTGAAAAGTCAAATTATGAGGTGTTAGGCCGAAAACTAAATAATTGACAATATCAGCATACTAAGGGATCTCATGATGTTGTGTTGTAAGGAGTTATTCATCCGAAAAGGTTTCATTGATTTGGATCTTCTCTTAGTGTTGATTTGACGCTTCCAAATGAGAGAGATGATGTGCAACTTAGTTTTTAACTCTTTTTCTATCTTTGATCTCTAGATCAAATTCTTGCAGTAGGAGAATCTATCAAATGAGCCTCGGTTTAACATCTTTCTTGTTGATGAGGTACTTGATTGTTGAGTGATCGGTGAAGATTGTGACCTTAACTCCAATGAGATAAGTACAAAACTTGTCAAAAGAAAAAACTACTGCAAGATACTATTTTTCTGTGGTGGTGTAATTAGACTGCGCATCATTGAGAGTCTTACTTGCATAGTATATCATGTGAAACACTTTCTCTCAGCATTGTCCTAGTACAGCCCCCAGAGCTAAATTACTTGCATCACACATCACTTCAAAGGGTAAATGTCAATGTTTCTTCTTCAACAGTTCAAAAGCTTTAAGACATGCATCATCGAAATGAAACTGTATTTCTTTCTCTAATACGTTGCATAAGGGTTTGGAGATCTTGGAAGAATCTTTTATAAATCTTCATTAAATTTTGACATGGCCAAGAAAGCTCCGCACTCCTTTCACATTAGTCGATGGTGGCAACTACTCGATGGTTTCTATCTTCGCTCGATTAACTTCAATACCATGACCATAAATTTGGCCTAAGACTATGCCTTCTTTAACTATAAAGTGGCACTTTTTCTAGTTGAGCACTAAATTGGTATCTTTACACCATTTGAGCACAAATGTTAGATTATCAAGACATTGATCAAATGAATTGTTCAAAACAGAAAAGTCATCCATAAATACCTCTATGAAATGCTCTATAATTGATAAGCGCAATTTATATATGATATTATACCCCTCTGAATTTGATAATTGCTCATTTTGAATGTGAATTTATGGTTATTTATGTGTATTAATTTCATTTTGTAGGTTTCAAGCTAATTGAGCTATTTAGAGTAAACAAGCAAAAAATCCAAATATTACAGTGCAATAAATAGTATCATGCTACAGTACGTGCCCAGGTGTCGAAAAATGGTGCCCAAGTGCCGAAAAACACAAGTTTTGGTGCCCAGGTGCCAAAATAAGCTCTTATTGGTAGAATGTTCAGCGCCCAAGTACCATCACCTATTTTAGTACTTCTTATTTTTGCCCTAATTTGAAACCTATAAATACTACATTTTTGCTACTTCTCAAAAGAAGAAAGAGGAGCACAAAATAGAGAGAGAAACTCTGATTTTTAGTGAGAGCAACATCATTGAAGCTTGGACTAAGGAAGATTATTGAAGATTGAAGACTCTAAAGGCTTCTCAAACTAATTCCTTCTTCTCTCTATACTTCATTTACATTTATTTATAGTTTGTAATTGTGTTTTGTGTTGATTTGAGCATGAGTACTTTTATAAACATTTGGATGAATGTAATTGAATATTTCACTATGGGTTGTTAGATTATATGTTCTAGGGCTTGATGGAACTCTATTGAACTCTATATATTGATGTTATTTTGTGATTAATGACTATTTGATGTTTATTCATTTATGCCTTTTATGTGCTTAATGCTTCTAATTGCATTGGGAAATGGATTAGATGAATTAAATATTTGGGTTATGTGCTTGAGAAAGTTTAATCCATATGTTGGTTGTAAAAGGCATAGCTTTGAGTTTGTTGAGTTGGGAGATTAATGAACTTAAAACAGTCACATAAGGGTAGTTTAATGCGTGTATGTATAACAGGTTAGATAAGGATATCAACTTGTTTGTATATGCATAGAGACTCATTCGGCACTTGGGAGAGGGAATGAGATTATTCTTAAGCCATTGATTAATTAATACATTAGATTAGTTGTTGATCACTAATGACAAAGAGTATAGAAACAATAGAGGGAAATCAAGTCCTTAGAACCCCATTGCCATAGAACTCTCATTTCTTTAATTTATCAATTTACTTAGTTTAAAGCATTTTTAATTCCACAATTCAATTTATCCTTTAAATTCGCTTAGATAAAGTTAGGTTGTCAACACCGTGGTAATTAGCATTAATATATGATACCAATCCTCGTGGAAACGATACTCACTCATCACTTTATTACTTGCTCACGACCAGTGCACTTACGGTTATAATTTGCATGTGTATAATTTCACAAACAATAATATCTAAAAATATAGCCATCATACAGCACTGAAAAGTGAATGGAGCATTGCATAGTCTGAATAGCATCCTTTAGAAGGCAAATGTACCATATGGGCAAGTGAACGTGGTCTTTTCTTGATCTTCAGGAGCAATTGCAATCTGATTATAGCCAGAATATCCATCCAAGAAGTAATAATAATCATGTCCTGCTAATCTATCTAACATTTAATCGATGAAGGGTAAGGAAAAATGATCATTGTAGGTGGCTTTATTCAGCTTCTGGTAGTTTATATATATCCTCAAACCCGTGACAATCCTAGTGAAGATCAAATCATTATTCTCATTTTCCACTACAGTGATCCCTCTTTCTTTGGTACACATTACACCGAACTTACCCATGCGATATCAGAAATAGGGTAGATAATCTCTACATCGAGCCACTTAATAATCTCCTTATTTACTACATCTTTCATTACTAGATTTAAGCGCATTTGCTGCTCAATTGTAGCCTTGTGCCCTTTCTCTAACAAAATTTTATGCATGCAAAAAGAGGGACTGATTCCCTTGATGTTAGTAATTGTCCATCCTATAACTCTCTTATGATCTCTTAAGACCCTCAACAATTTTTCTACCGGTGATTCATCAAGTTGTGTAGAAAATATAACTAGTAAGGTAGAAGCTTCACCAAGAAATGCATACCTTAAGTGACTCAATAGTGGTTTTAACTCTAGTTTATAAGGTTCTTCAATAGAAGGCCTAATGTGAGTTTGCAAGCCTTTTGGTATATCTAAAGGTTTTGCTCTAATCTTGAATTTGTCAAATCTTGGAGAAAGGCTTAAGGCTTGTAGATACTCTTGAGCTTCACTGCATCTTCTAGATAATCTTAAATGCTATTTTGTTAAAATATCCTATACTTCCTTATTAATAACATTAATGCTCATACATTCTTCTTTCTCACTTGGCCCTCTCATGACTTTGAAAACATTGAATAAGGGTTCTTTCTGTGGCTAAGAATGGTCTTCCTAGCATGATGGGTACCTCACAATCCTCCTTTATATCTAACACTATGAAGTCTACCTGAAAGATGAACTTGTCAACCTTTACCAAAACATCTTCAATAATGCCCATTGGATAAGTGAGTGAGCAGTCGGCCAATTGTAAGGTGACATTGGTAGGTTTAGCCTTCCCTAAACCTAACTTCTTATAGATAGATAATGGCATTAAGTTGATGCTGGCGCCTAAATCACATAATGCTCTGCCAAAGAATTTCTCCCCGATAGTACATGGTATAGTGAAACTGTCTGGATCTTTCAATTTTAGTGACAATTTCTTTTGCAATATTAGGCTACATTCTTTGGTGAGTGCCACAATTTCATAATCAGCTAATCTCTTTTTCTTTGATAAGATGTCCTTCATAAACTTCACATAACTTGCCATTTTTTTCAAAACATCTGCAAAAGGTATGTTAATGTGAAGTTTCTTAAAGACATCTAAAAACTTCGAAAACTACTTGTCCAACTTCTATTTCTGTAGCCTTTGAGGAAATGGTAGAGGTGGGTGGGGAGGCTGAACTGCAAGTTTCTGCTGAGCTTTACTGGTTTGTGCTATTGGATTTGAATTTTTTTGCATTTCTTTACTGTTTTTTGCACTTTTCTCCACTTTTGCACTCTTTGACTGCAACTCTTTGCCACTTCTCAAAGAGACAGCTTTGCATTGCTCCTTATCCCTTTTTGGATTAGCTTTAGTGTTGCTTGGTCAAGTCTCTTAAGGTCGATTATTCAGTGCTGCAGCAAGTTGCCCCATTTAAGTCTATAGAGTTTTTAAAGATGCAGAATGGTTTTGTAAAATAGCATCATTCGACTTCATATACTACATAAACATATCTTTCAAGGTTGATTTTTTCTCTTGTGGGGGATGAAATTCGGGTGGGTTAGGTTTAAGTTGCTGCCCTTGGTTGTCACCCTAAGAAAAATTAAGATGATTCCTCCACCCCGAATTATAATAATTTAAATATGGATTATTCTGCTATCTGTTATAATTCTCCCACATAGTTTGTTGAATCCATGCATTTCCCATTCATGTGAATGTCACCATATAAGTCATAAGTCGCATTTTAGGTCTTGACAGCATTCATAAAATCAAATCTCTTGGTTAAGATGCTGATCTGCACAGCCAATGCATTGAATGTATCAATCTCATAAACTCTAGCAACCTTCTTTGGTGAAACTCTTTCCGCAGGCCATTGATAACTATTAGATGCCATCTTTTTCAGTAACTCATATGCTTCATCTGTGGACTTGTTCATAAGAGCTTCTCTAATAGCGGTATCGATAATTATCCTTAAATACTAACCCATTGTAGAACGTCTAGACTAATAACCATTTAGGAACTCCATGATGGGGACACTTCCTCAACATGTCCTTGAATCGCTCTCATGCCTCATATAATGACTCACCTTCAATCTGCACAAATGAGGTGATGTCATTCCTCATCTTAGCTGTCTTAGCTGGTGGGAAAAACTTTGCTAAGAACTTTTGTGCTAGGTCATTCTACATTGATATGGATCTTGATGGTAATGACATTAACCAGCTCTTGGCTTTATCCCTCAATAAGAAAGGAAATAGTTGCAACCTGATGGCATATGGGGACACTTCCTCAACATGTCCTTGAATCGCTCTCATGCCTCATATAATGACTCACCTTCAATCTGCACAAATGAGGTGATGTCATTCCTCATCTTAGCTGTCTTAGCTGGTGGGAAAAACTTTGCTAAGAACTTTTGTGCTAGGTCATTCTACATTGATATGGATCTTGATGGTAATGACATTAACTAGCTCTTGGCTTTATCCCTCAATAAGAAAGGAAATAGTTGCAACCTGATGGCATCATCTGAAACCCCATTAAACTTGAATGTATCGCAAATCTCTAAGATATTCACGATATGCATGTTGGGATCATCATTGCGAGCTCTACTGAATTGTACAGATTTCTTAAGCATCTGAATAGTACTTGGCTTGATCTCAAAGTTGTTTACATTAATAGTGGGGCACCGAATACTAGACTGAATGCCTTCTGTTGTAGGAACAACATAATCCCTCAACGATCTTTGCAGATTCATAGGCTCAAAAACTGGATTATTGATATTGTCGTGATTCTCTGCTATATTTCTATTTTGATGTTGTTCTCATCAAAGTCTCTGGAATGTTCTTTCAATCTCAGGATCAAAAGACATTAAATCTTCACTCTTGATGCATTACATAAACTATCAAAATCAAAAATAAAATGGTAACTAGAATTGAAAAAGAAGAATAATAATAATAAAATAAAATAAAATCTGAAGTAAAAGTAAGATAGTATGGTATTAGTATCGATTTAAGAATAGCTAAAATAGTCCCCGGCAACGGTGCCAAAAACTTGATGGGTGATTTAATATTCTAGTGCAAGTGCAAGTTTTCGCACCAAGTAATATAGGACTAAGTCCAGATTATCGATCCCACGGAGACTATTGTTTCTATTTCTTCAATCAATTACAAAAATTACTCTATTTTACTCTATGGAGTTTAACTAACAATATTACCGCTATCAATTTAAACTTAATTAAATATCACAAGTACTCTAAGATAAAATTCATGAGTTTGATAAGTAATCTAGGGTTTCGATGTATCCCCTAGTATTTTATTGAATTCTTTAACCACTTAGTTATTCCCTTACTATCAATTGATTGGCTAAATATTGATTTCATCATAAGCTTCTGTCGACAGTCGAATGATAATATTACACCCTAATAATTACCTATATATCTATGGTAATCTGAATAAGATGCAACTCATTAAGAATAAGTCTAGTCAAACCATACATGCCACCTAAGTATATGTCTATCCTAGATGGAACTCATAGATGTAACCCTATGATCATGTATCAATCTATCTTAGGTTAAACACATGAATCATTTTGTCAAAGTGATCATGGTTCCTAAATAATTAAAATAGTGATCAAGTATAATGAAAGCATTAAGCACAGATAGATTGAATCAATTAAGGGATATAAGTTCATAACTAAGAGTTTAAAAGATTCAATTATATACTAGGTTCAAGAACGTCTAACCCTAGATCAAAAGTATTTAGCTCATGCTTATAACAAGAGTATCAAAGCAAAAAAATAAAAATACTATGAACAATATCATCTCTTAAAGTTAAGGAAGAAAATAACACAAATGAAGTACTGAGTTGTTCTCCTTCCTCTTGTCTTGAATGTCCAAAAGTTAATTCTTCAATATTCAATAAATTTACTTTAATCTCTTGACTTGAATGTGTATTCGTTGCTTGCGTTTTCCTCCTTGTTAAGTCTCTTTATTTTTGCCTCAAAAGAGTATTTTTATTGATATGAGAAACCCTAGGTGCAAGGAGCTTCGAATCTAAACAAAATAGGAGATTTAAGAGAAGTATTTAAGTATCGTACGGGCACCGTGGCACTGGGCACGAGCTCAAAGACCTCTAAATCATCGACGGGCACGGCGGCGCTCATTCACTGATCTGGGCGCTACAGCGCCCAGCCACATGCTGCGTTGCTTCATCTTTTGAGTGCATCTCGCTCTTTTCTCACCCGAATCACCTCTCGTTTGATCCTATATGTCACATTTTTCTTCATGCACCTATTTAAGATATAAAAATAATACAAATGAATAGCTAAATAATAATAGATTAAAGCAAAATTCTCAAGTTAGAGTGCTAAAATACTATTGCTGTTATGCTATTATCAGTATCCAACCACCAAGTATTAAAGGAAATATTAACAAGGTTGGACTCATATATCATAAAGGAAAAAAAAATACTTTATTTTTCAACCATACCTTAAATTTATTCTAGTCCACTTTCTTATGCCTACGCTTATGATAAAATAGGCACTTTTTCTTAAATTCCTCTAAACTTGATCCAGAAGTAGTGGTAACATCAGATCATAAAGAATTCTTTTTTAATTTTGTCCTCTTAAAGGACTTACTACAAACCCTTGAGAAGTTCTTCTTTATACTCTGATTGTCTTAGGTATCCATCGTGGCAGTGTAAGACTAATTTTTACTCAAAGTTTCCTCTTCTTAAACTTTATAGGTTGTCATTTCATTAAGATTACATTCTTCCTTTTGGGTATTATAGTTGCTTTTTAAATTGGAAAATTAAGGCACAAGTGACCCAAGAATCCTATAAATAAGGAAATCATCTGCTTATGCAATACCTATATCTTTCAACTTCTTATGATAGCTAGTCATTCTCAAAATATGTTCTCTAACCCAAGAAATGCCATCATATTCAGTATGAGAGAATAGCCTCATGTAGTTGGCCTTTTTAGCTTTATCAAATTTCTTAAAGTTTCTCCCCAATGGCATCTAGAAAATCCTTGGTATACTCACAAGAATAAATGCTATTTTGAATAGACTATTAACAGTATATTGCATTATATTAAGACACACCTTTTAAAATGATCCCATGCCTCCTAGTACACTTGCTCAACAATATTACTTTCATCTGTGAGCTTAAAGAGAGGATCCTTCCTTAATTCTAATTCTTTATCTATGAGTGACGGATAAACAATAATGGACTCATGCCAATCCTCATAATTAATCTTAATCAAAGTCTTAATGGAGGCGAGTTGGAGAGATAACAAAGCAAACTAAGAAATCAACAACAATATCAGTAAGTATGTAAAAAAAAATCATACAATTAATGTGATTCATGTGCTTTTCAAAATGTCTCTCCAGCAACAATAATATAGTTAAGCTTGTTAAAATATGGAAAACTCTCACCTTAGATAAAATAAATTAGTTGAATACAAGACTAATAATAATTTGTCACCGATAAGGTAACTAGGCCACTTAGTATTAAATATTCAACTAATTTCTTTAATAACCTAATTATCATACTAAGTAATAATTTACTGACATGCACCCATATGAATCTCGGTAAAATTTATAATCCACAATATAAAATTAAGCATTTACACAAAAAAAAAAGTAGGCATAACATCAAAATTTTGAAAAAAAAATTTATCATGATTAGTCCCACGACAGGTAAGTATACAACCACTCTAAATTGTTGTTTTTTTTTTCAATTATAATGTTATGTATATTTATCCCATAGTATTTAGAATAGTGGATAATCAAGTAATAGTATTGGCGGGCCAAAATGACAAAACAATTATTAAAAAAGGGGCCAAATTAAATTTTTAACATTGGCTAATTTATAAATATTAAAAAATTTAGGCCACAATATAAATATTAAAAATATTATAGGGCTAAATTATAATTAATCAAAAATACTCAGATCAATTTGCAATAATAAATAATTTAATGATCAATATTTAATTAATTATAAATTAAGAGAGCCTATATGATATTTTTTAAGATTTTATTGAAATTCAAGTCATCTTCCTCGCCTTATGACAAAAAACAGGTCAAAAATATATGGCTTATATCATAAGATCAATACAAGTACACAATAGATCTGGCCTATATTTAATGTAGACCTCATAATAAAATTCAGCCAAAAATTTATTCTATCAGAAATAAAGTTTTAAGCTACTTAACACAATATGACAATATTTTAATTCATGATTATTGGATGGAAACGTTAATCTGATTCTGATACCAATTGATAGTATAAAGCTTTCTTATTCAATAATAATAAACCCAAGATCTAACATCTTTATCTATAACACATGAGTTTCTAGAGTTTAAAATGCACGCATGAGCATGAACCCATCAAAAGTTGCCTTTGATTCAGCAAGAGAGTGGGTGGCCTTTTGTTCTCTTTGAAAATATCATCTTAAAGAGAGAGATACCAGAGAGGAAGAGAGAAAAGATGAGTTATTACCCTCTATTCTATTGGCCAAAATTCTGGTCTTAATAGGCTAGCACCATAACATATATGATGAAAGTAGGGACCTCCTCCCAATAAAAGGCAATAAATATCCATTCTATTATAGGTGTTAGTAATGTCTATAAATAGTCACATTTATCAAAAATATACTACTAGATATATGTGTATCAAAATAACTTATTAATAGTATAGTGATCATTAACCAAAAAGTCTAACAAAAATGCATTAAATAATTTAACATTAATTACGTAATAATCTGACTTTGTTAAACAAGAATATGAATAATTATACCATTCCACCAAAATAGTGAGATTAAACTATAATATTCCAACATACCGCTCTCATAGTTTCTTGTGCAATTTTTTTAATGTTATTTTCTTTTTTTAAAATAATATTTGATTACATACAAATCCACTTGTAAATATTTCTTTTTACCTTTTTTTTTAACTTTTTTACCTTCCGTTGATATAAGGTGTTTATTTTGATGCAAGAAAATAACATGTTTAAAATTTTGAAAGTGATATTATTATTATTTTAATTGAAATTTATGAATGTATGTAAATAAATTGAGGCTAAGTAATAGAAATAGGGACGAACTGGTTTTTTGGTTTTGGTTTTGGTTTTGATTTTGGTTTCGCTTTTGGGTTCATTTTTACTACTAATTTCAATTATATTTGATTCCAAAATCTCAACCCTTGACCTTTTCTTTACCGGTTCGATTTTAACAAAAATTGGATTGAACCTGACCTTGCCCATAATTTGACTTTTTATATAAAAAAATGATGTTAAGGGATCAATTCTTCCTTACATTAACTTTTTATATTAGTGTTTGGGAGGTGTGGTAACATTTTTTTAAAAAAATAAATTGCATAAAATCTATAACTTAGATAAGGATAAATGATAAGTAACCTCCTATGATAGATGGAAATTCTAATAATAATTTATGAGTAGTTTTACAACTTATGAAGTTATGATACATATTTTATATTTGAATTGATATATCATTAATTAATGACTAGTCATATAGTTTTGATATTTTAATTTTTATTGTTATAATAATTATACAACACTCATTAATAAATAACACATCAAATGTTATATTAGTTAAGATACGAAATAATATTCCAACTATATAAGTATATTATTCATTATTAATAACTTATATATGTAGTTGAACTCGTACACGTATAAAAGAATGAATTAAAAAATAACTAAATAAACACATATAAGTACATGTTATATTTATCATCACTATTATTTCATATTAGCTTTATGTTAAGAGAGAAATTAAAAAGACAATAGAAAGAAAGAAAACTTTATGTTGATGAACTTTCTGGAGTACTTTAAGCGTACACGACTACCGAAAATAGATTCATAAGAAGTTTTCCTTATGCACTAGTTTATAAAACGAAGGCAATGATTACAATGGAAGTATTCATCCCAAGGTTAATAACCAAACTAGTTGATTTACATATCAATGGCGAATCACTTTCCTTAGCAAAACATTTAGCTAATGAAGCACAAGATATCACTTCTATTCATGCCATGATTTACAAAAACAAAATGCAAAAGTATTATAATAAGAAACTTTACAGACGATAAATTAAGGAGGGAGACATGATATTTATAGATACTCTTGATATCAATAAGAAACAAAATATAGAAAAATGGCAGAGATATGAGAAGGACATTATAAGGTCATCAAAAAACTAGACCAAGGAGCCTATCTATTGCAAACTATGGATAGGTAATAGATTCCCGCAAAGTAGAATATCTCAAAGATAAAGATATTCTATATATGAGATGAATTACTAAATTATTTCAATTAACGCATTATTCAAGTTATTACTATTCTATTACTAACATTTTAAAAAAGTCTTTCTTAGAGGACTATTGACCCTTGGGTTGCACCTCCTAGGAAGCAAGATAGTTAAGATTGTTAGATCGACCTTTTTTAGAATGGTTAAAAGTCCTCCTTGGAGGATCATTGGTCTTTAGGTTGCACCTCCTTGGAAGCAAGATCATTAAGATTGTTAGATCGACCTTCTTCAAAAGGATTAAAATTCTTTCTTAAAGGACTGACAACCCTTGGGTTGCACCTCCTCGGAAGAAAAATTGTTAAGAGTATTAGATTGACCTTCTTTAGGAGGATTAAACATCTTCCTTAGAGGACCGTCAACCTTTAGGTTGCACATTCTTAAAAGTAAGATTGTTAAGATTGTTAGACCAACCTTCTTTGAAAGGATTAAAAGTCTTTCTTATAAGTCATTGACCCTCTGGTTGCACTTGGAAGCAAGAATGTTAAGACCCTCAGATGAACTTCATTCAAAGAAATAAAAAGTCTTTATTGGAAGATCATTGACCAACGGGTTACACTTCCTTAAAAACAGGGAACAATAAACTTAACAAATGCACTTCTACTAGAAATATAAAAAATCTTCATTGAAAAATCACTTCCTCAAAGGCTCAAATATATTAGTCAAAACAACTATATCCAAAAGCTAATTCGTGGGATCCCAGGAAGTTATCCTGGAAAAGAATAGAAATGGTTATGCAAAATATCATTTCAACAAATAAACAAATTGTTGGACCGTTAAATAAAAGTAAAGATAAAAAAAACCCTAAAAATAGAGATATTCTAGATTTAAGGAAGTATTCTCAACTTTTTAAGCTTTCATATATCATTCAAGGAACCAACACTTAGAAACATTCTACATGATAATGACTTAAGGCTTTTATGACTATTGCTTTAATGCTATTTGGATAACATTAATAATCATTGGATCACATTAACAAGTTGCCTAAATAATCATTAGATTAATAATTCATAGCATTCATGAACATAATTCATCATTATAAAAAATAATTGATTAACAAGGAACAAGATTTAAATTTTATTACTAAAAATATCTATTATAAAATTAAAAAAAAAAAAAGAATTACAAGATAAATAAATGGCAGCAACAACTATACCTATATGAGGAGGAGTTTTTAGGGAGATCCATAATGTTAAGGTCTACTTCGGAGGCTCATTCCTCAGCTGAATTATAATTAATAATATAAATGACTTCCTTAAAGTGTTTAGCTGACCATCCGCAGTACCAACTAATCATGGCTTAAAGTTCTTTGACAGTTCCTAATATTTCATTAGATTCTGCTTAGACTTGAAACAGCACCTAAATGACCTATTTGAGAAAACTTGAACCTAACGATCATAGAGGGCACGAGTAGCATTAACCTTCCTTTGCCATCAAGCATTTGCAACTTCCAGCTCCACAATATAATGGTCCAAGGTCTTTCCTAATTTCCTCAACAATATTTATAATTCAGTTGATCTTGCCTGCACAACTTTCAAAATATCTGCTCCCACTGCAGTATAGTTCCTAGTTTCTTGGAGATGATCTCATTCCTTTTGGAACAAGACATTGTCAGAAGATACCTGGTTAATGAGAGCCTTGTTACCACTTTCTAGGTTGGCAACCCTTCTATTTATCTTAATAATTCCCTCTTCTATAGAAGCCACTTTATCTTCGTTGGCAGTTAGGGAAGTATATAAATTTACCATTTCCTTATATAGTTCATCATTAGCCTTCCTCAGCGCATTGTTATATGTGGTCAATTGTTCCACAATCTTCTTAAGCTCAACAACTGAGTAACTGTTAGTTGCATCTACCTTCAACTTCTTATTTTCTTCCTCAAGCCTTTGGATCTCTCTCTCTAGTATAAAGATCTGGCCTTTATTGAATTGGTCTTCCCCTATCAAACTTTTTAGTTACTCATTTAATGAGATGCCTGTTGTTAAGATGCATTTAATTTTCCTTCAAATGCATTCGTGGTCAGTAAGCTATCTTGTAGATGCTACCAAAGATATAACAGACATCAGGAACTAAAAAATAGCAATTTCAATATAAAAAATACAAGAAGTACTTACCATAAATAAGGAAGTATAGGATTTTTGTTTCTAGGCTTCAACATTCATATTGGGAAGCTTTCTAAGCATTACTTGGTCAGCTCTTGTACACAATCTAGGCAAGATTGTCGTAGCACTTTCTCCATCTATTTGGAGTACAGTGGAATGCTTCATTACTTCTCTAGTGCTCCATTTGACAAACCTTTGAGTAACCTAATCTTCATCCCTTTGGGCATAACAAATAAGAAAACTTGGTAGAGAATATCGATGTAAGAACTTCTAGCAACTTCCTAACTTCTTATTCTCATTCTTGAAGGGAGTAAAGTCTTTAGGGGTTTGACTGGAACTAGAGTCGCTACTCACATTGACTGAGTCCTCTATAGAAACAAGAATGAAACGTGAATACATAAAGAGAAAAAGATCTAGAAATCATAAAATTTGAACCTTTTGTGCTTACTAGCACAAAAAGGGAAACAAATTCCTTTATTCTAATATCAGAGTCAAAGAGTAGAGGCTCATCTTTGGGATCTCAAGCCTCCTTCTGTGCAGAAGCCCTCTCTTTAGCAAATGGAGGGAGGGACTTCATCAGTAGGTTGAATTTCTTAAGTAACATTTGGAACCTCCTCTTATGCAGCTTCTGCAACTACCTCACGAACAACTTTATTTGGAAGAGGCCTTTATGTAACTTCTAGAGCCTACCTTTAAGTAGGCTCCAGTATGACTTCAGGAATCGAAACGTCGACAGGTTTTAACCTTTGTTTTTTAAAAGTCGAAGTGGCTTCTGTAATTCTAAAAACTGTCGAAGTCTCTCTTTTCTTCTTCGGAGTCCTTGTCCTTTTTGTTCTATAAGGTGGAAGGCTATGAATCACGTTAAAGAGGTCCTTTATATAAGCTTGGAAGTCTAGAAGAAGGAGGGCAAATTTTAATAAGTAAAGATAGTATTCAGCACAACAAGAAACTCTATGATAAGTAGACTTACTATCTTCGTCACATGAATGACGCAAGAAAGTTGCTCCTCTTGCTAATGGAGAAGAAAGAAAAGTAGATTTAACAACAAAATGACCAACTACAATCGCCTTAGAAATATATGGACTGATGGGAGAAACTATATTAGCAAAAGAAAGAACTTTAAGATCCTACAGTGGAACTGTGTCCGGAGTCATAAAACTATTTTCTAAGTCTCCACTTGTGGAAAGAGATTGATCAGCATTTAAAGAAAGCTCATAGGGGAATAAAGTCCAGAATCTCATCTTATTGGGAGACCCATACTGCTTCAACGTTATAAGCCAATAAGGACCATCAAAGGATAAGCCTTTCAGACTTTGTCCTTAAGTGCACACATGGGACTTAACCGTATAAGAGGAAATCCACATTGATGTTTCCCAGGGTAGCCAAGAGACTAAGAACCCTAAACCTTAACATTGGACACTCTATACAGATGGCACATCAAATTCACAATGATGCGAGGCAGAGGTCTTCTTCATTACCCCAAAGGGAGATTAGCTTACCTATGCTCCCAAACTTAGTTTTAAAGCTTCAAATAATGAGATAGAGAATAAAACCCTTTTTGCTAAACCCAAAGTTGCTCAAATAATTTTAGTTAAAAGGGTTTCTATTAAAAGTGACTCTTAATTGATGGTAAAAAAAAAAGACTTTGATGCTAAAAGAAGGAACATGGTAACCTATCTTTAGAATGTGGAATAACTAATGGCAACATTCGAGGAGGTTAAGATTCAATAGATCCCACGATGTGAGAATCACAAGGCAGATATACTATGATCATTGGCCTCAACTAAGGATGCTAGGATGCTATGAACGGAGTTTCTAGAACTCATTTTAGAACTGAGAATTAAAGAAGTTGTGAATAAGGTCTTCTAAGTTAACCTTTACCTAGGTTGGATGGACCATATTAGAATGTGAATAAAGAGTAAGGAGCTACCCAAGGACAAGTTAGAAGCTTGCCAATCCAAGTACACCTTGGCTCATTGTGCTTTATTGAAAGGATCCTCCACCGTTGAGTATATTCTCATTGTACTTAAGGTGTTTTGGGCATAAGAAAGTTAACTACATGCTCGGGAAGATTCACAAAGAGGTTTTAAGAACTACTCAAATGTTGAATCCTTAACCTACAAAAAAATAGGATACTACTGAGCTACAGCCTTATAAATTGCTAAAGAGCTTATTTAAAAGTGTGATGCTTGCTAGAGGTATGTCAATAACATTTATGCCCCTCTCAAGAACTTAAAAGCTATATCTAACCCTTGGCAATTCACTCAATAAAGGCTCAACATGATTGGCCTATTACCCCAAGGGAAAGGCTCAACGAAATATGCAGTAGTTATCATGGACTAATTCATTAAATAGGTGGAAGCAGAACCCTTAACCAAAATAATCGAGCAGAATGTCAAAGACTTTGAATAGAGGAACCTTGTCTGTCGATTCAGGCTTTCACATGTCATTATTATTGGCCACAACAAATAGTTTGACAATGAAACTTCAAAATGTTTAGCCAATGGCTAACCATATGACTTCGATTCTTCTCCCCAGCATATCCAAAAATCAATGGGTATGTGGAATCATCAAATAAGCTTATAAAAAAACTACACCAAATAAATTGCCTAAGAAGAAGTAGGTCGAGTGAAGGACTTACCTGAAGTATTGTGGGCATTTAATACCGGCATTTATACTTACGTGTCATCTCATTATGTATAAATATTTAACTATAATATTTATACAATTGACATTTCTAATAAAATTATTAATATTATTAATTATTAAATAGTAAGATGCTTATAACATTTCAGACATTGTATGTAGTAACCATTTATCTACAATCGATAAGAATAAGTATTTATATATATCATATTTATATTTTATTTGTATGTGGGTAATACTTAATTTATGTATTGTTATTAGTATTGTTTATATAGATTAAGGACCTACTATTAGTATTTGGTTTATTTGTAAGACTTTATATTTATTTTAGGGATCAAATTGTAATACTTTGAAAGTTTTGAGAATTAATTCGTAAATACTAGAAATTAGACTCATAGTATAAAAATATACATTTTAAACCATAATTCACTCATTTTTTGTCGAGTTACCCCTTTTAGAGAGAGAAAATAGAGAAATAGAGGGGAGAGAAAGAGAAGAAGAAGAAGAAAAAGAATAAAAAAATTAAAATTTTAGACTTTAAAAGGTATATCATAACCCTTTCTTAGTTTCTTAGTGTTAATTAAATTAATTTTTTTAATTTTTGATTTTTGAAAATATGAAAAATTGGGGATTTGTTGTGAATTTTGTAAGAAATGTTGAGAACTGATGATGATTATGTAGATAACTTGATGAATCATGATGAATTTGTAGAATTTCTACTTGATAGTCTCTTAATCTGAGAATTTTATAAATTTTTTACTTCGATTCTGGTTTTTATTTATTTAGAATATGAAACTAAATATTTTTAGAATCATTTGAGACTTTTAATTGATTGAAAATTTTACAAATTAAATTTTTAGTGAATTTATAAAGATGACCCTGAAATTCTGGAAATATTGTGTTAACATTATGCTAAAGTGGTGAAACATTTTTTGTCTACTATATGATCTTCAAAAATTATGAAGTTTTGGAATATGATTATTTTACATGTCTAATATGATATATTAAAATTTATAATTTAGATCAATGTGATAAAAGTGTTATGATTTTTTAAATTGTATCAGCTCAATGTACTGTTTGATGAACAGATTTTTAAAGCTATGGAATAAAATAGTTCTAAAATACTTTTTGCAGAAATTTTGAAGTGAAACATTTATCATAGATTAAGATATGTGTCAAGAGTAATTCTGTGATAGTTTTATAATTTTTAAGTTAGTATATGATTTTATAAAATTCGGAGATTGAATACTATTCAGTAAATATCTTAATCCTGTCAGGATAATAGTTTGAATTTGATGGTATTTATGAAATGAATTGTGTAAAAATTATGATTTAATATTCATTTATAAGAAGAATGTATGAGTCAAGAATGATATATTCTGAGTTTAGAGTAATTGATGTATAAGAGAATTTCATTAAATATAAGTGGTCAAAATAACAAGTTTTGAGAAACCAAGTCATTAGACTAATTCAATGAGATAAGTGCAATATGTATAATTTTGTAAGCTATTTAAAGTATTTTGTGTGCATGGTGAGGCTTATGAAAGGATTAATCTACATTGATAGGTTAAGGAGAATTAAGCCTTATACTCGAAAGTATTAAGAGGTAAGTATACTAGACTTTTACTGAAATTACAATAAACATAGTAATTGTTTATGTATGATTTTGTAAATGTGCTTAGAAATATATTTATGTTTATGTTATGTCAAAGTATATTTGATATGAAATGTGAAAGACATATGTTTAGCATTGACATTGAGCATAAACATATATATTTTTATGAAAGTGAGCTTTGAAAATGAAATGTGTTTAACAAAGAAAGCTTTTGAAGTGGAAAATGTCCATGAGATACGTTTTGTGTTTTAAGGATGTTTGAACTCACTATTTACTTAGTAGGCACCTTAAGTGTTTTGTGGAGCCTTTATGTGTGACATTTTCTTTTGGATTGGTATGTGTTATGTGTTCCGTATATAGGAAGGATCCTATTGGTACCTAAAGAAAGAGTGAGTCATCACATTCATGTGGTGGCGTATTGGTGCATGTAAGAGGACTCACTGATGATCAGGGTGAGGGTTTGGCTCTTACCTTCCGGCATGAGTATTATATATATGTAATTTAAACCTCACTTATGCTATTTCTCTCATACAGTATGTCATCGACGAATGACATTTGGCTCATTATGTAATATGTGATATGGAAGTCCTACTAAGTAGTAACTGAGTGATGGTATTTCTATTATATGTTTTAAAAGAATGTGTAAGCGTTTACCTGACATGTGATTTGATAAGATTATGATTTTAATTTATCATGACATATCATACATATGCATTATGTATATATATGTATTTATATTTTGATATATGAAAAACTAGTATGCTTACTGAGTTTTATACTCATTATAGTTTATAGTGATTTTAGGTAAATAAGGTACATGTGTGCTTAACGGATTTGGCAAAGCTTCTATTATCCCTTAGGTTTTCTAAGTTATTAGGCTATTGAGTGTTTCCTTTGTGGACACGTGGTTTAAGATATTTAATTTGTCCCTATTAAATAAATACTTATATATTATTTTATTAGGTGTGGTTGTATTTGGTTTATGTTTCACCAAATATGGTCATGGGTGAAACTTTATGGTGAACTTACTAGAAACTTGTTAAGGATTCCTATGTTGAATTTAAGTTTGAAATTTTATACAATATTAATTATGAGTGCACATTATTGAATGAGTGTAAGTTATATCATGTGTCAAATCTTTTGGGTCTAAAGCGTGACATTGTATGATCTGAAAGAGTTTAGATATGATCTACAGGAGTTTAGATCAGTGCTAAGAGTTAGCAATGCTAAAATTTATAAGTGTTAAGAGTTAGCAACACTAAAAGTTGTAAGTGTTAAGTGTTAAGAGTTAACAGTGCTAAGAGTTAGCACGTTATAAGAGTTAGCGAAATCTAAAGAGTTAGAACCTTATCTGAAATGAGACAAAGACCTAAGAATATATGAGTAATGATGTAACTACAAAAAGTTGTAGATAACATTAAGAATTGTCATTATGTAAGTATAGAGCTGTAGATAATATTAAAGAGTTAGAACCTTATCTGAAATGAGATAAAGACTTGAGAATATATGAATAATGATGTAGCTGTAAAGAGTTGTAGATAATACTAAGAAATGTCATTATGCAAGTATGTTCTTAAACACTATGTTCTTGATCTAATTTTATCAATGCGGGTCTATCGATGAAATTCAATAATAAGATTAATGTATGTCTATATCTGTATAGTCCAGATGGTTACTCTTAGTAAATTATAAGCTTAGCGAAAGCTCGTATAAAGATATAGGTATTCAATGAAGAATGGGTATTGAATAGACTTACGAAGACCTCCACTAGACATCTCATAAAGCCATTAATGAATTTGTCTTCCGAGTTGAGTAGTATTCGTGATCTTTTAACCTGAGCGCCACAGTGGGCTTATGACTGATCCACCATACTTTAGTTCCACACATGTAAGAAACCTTTTATGATCTAACTGCTAGGTGTCACTGGGTATGATCCGATACTCATGGAGTTCAATATGCGTAGATATGGGATTCGTCAACTCATATGAGTGACTTGTATATCCTAATGCTCCAAGATTGTATTTTGAAATATCTTGTGGCTGCAAATATAAACCCTGACAATAATTTCTATAAAGTTAAACAATATTACAAAAGTGTTTACAGATATTGTTTATGAAAATATAAATCTAGAGATAAATTCAAGGTTGGGCAAATAGAAATTTAATGGTGATAATTTATATCTCTGCTCTTTCAAGATATTAATAACAGACAGATTATATGTATATGCTATAACCTCAACTTGTATGGCCTAACGCGCTGCTTTGTAATATCTGTAACATGTGTATAGGGCATGGACCTAGAGAATCTCACAATATGAAGTGTACTCGTTGCGCACTAGAGTAGCAGACTGAATTCAATAATTTGATCTAGAAAATTCCAACAATAAATATGTTTGTTTAAAGATCATTTGGGATGTGCATTTGTCAAGACTTAATTATTAAGTACATCATATAATTAGTTGACATAAATTGTTAACTAATGGGATGTTAACAAGTGACATAATTTGGTCCATAAATTATTTTTACCTTAAATTGACCTATTAACCTTACTAATAAAAATGTAAAAATAAGTAAGGTAAAATAATTATTCAAAATTGTTTTGAAGAATAATTAAATATTATATAATAATTATTATTATAATAAATATCAATAGGGGTACAAACAATTATTACTATAACCTATCAATAATGGTATGATATTATGAATGATAGAACACTATTGAAGTAAAGTTTACAAAACTTTTAAAAAATAAAAATGTTTTAATTTTTATTAAGTATGTAATTAAATTACACTAACATAATAATAAAAGAAAATGAAGATATCATTTTTAATTTTATTTGTGTTAATTAATAATGCTGTAAATTTATTTAATTGATAAGCATTAGTAAAAAGAAAAAACATTGGTGGCCAACAAAATTAAAAGATATGCCATTTATTATTTTTGGTGGAGAAACAAAATAAAAATAAAATGAAAGTGGTTCAACCATTAAAAATTGAGATGAATTGATTTGATCAATTCTCTCTCAATTCCACCATCCGGTCATGTCAAAGGAAAGCAAGAAAATTGATAAGTAAAAATATTTTTGGATAAAAACATGCTTCAATGAAATATGGTTTCAAATGTGCTATTCAAGAGTTGTATAAAAAATTTATTTTCTTAAAAACAAATATGTATGCTTTGAATGGGTTTGAACACATGCTACTGAAAATTAATCAAAGCTACCATTCTAGCTCCATAATCCCATCAGATTGTTATGGATTAGAATTGTTTAAGGGTAGACTTCAAGGTGAGCTTTAAAATTTGTAATCTTCACCGAAGATCCTCAAAAGTATGTTTCTGCAATCTTAACTTATTTATAATTCGGTTTACATGTGTACATGTTAATTATATGTTTAATTCTGTTTTAAATTGTATATGTAAGATATATATTTAAGTTTTTCAACATGTACACAATCACATGCATACACTTAAAAACACGTTAACACTTAAGACTATGAGCAAAACAACAATTAAGGAAACCCCATTCTCGTTAGCCTCCGTGTTTGAAGTTGAAATTTTTGTTAAGGTCAAGATGCCAACTCATCAAGGGTTATACTGTTGTGTGATATGGTGTGATGTGTATAGATGTGTATAATTTCAAAAATTAAATACGCAACGGAAGTATTCATACATATTAAACAATATGTAACATATTCAAGCATGTTTGATCATTCAAGTACATATATATATCTCATATATATATTTCATGCATGATATAAAATGAATAACAAATAAATAACCTACCCAGATATGAAGGTAGCTTTACAAATCTTCAAAAACTCCAAGCTTCAATTTGTTGAGCTCACCTTGAAGTGTTCCCTTGCACAATTCTAGTTCACAACTAAATTCGGTGAGATTGTGAAGCTAGAATGGCAGCCTTGAATTTCCAGCAAATGATTGTTTTAACACTTAAAACAATTTGTCCTTATGATTACTACCAAGAGATAAGAAGAATTGGGTGTTTTCTATAGTTCTTTACAACTCTATATGTTGTAGCTTGGTAAGCCTTTGCATTTTCTCTCAACACTTTGAGAAAAACACTTAGGAAAAGCTCTCAATTCTCTCTCTTTTCTCCTAGAACGAATTTCACTCTATCTTGCACACATTGAACTCTTTCAATTCTTTCTTAAGTGCAAAGAATGATTTCTCTTAGTGCTCCACCACCACTTAACCATGTTTGCCATTACAAACATTAATCTATCATATTTTTCACTCACCAATTTGATTCAACCAATTGAATCAATTTCTAGAGAGTAAATGGCATTTAATCAATGTTAAGTGGTTTTACCACTTCCTTAGTGCATCATTTAAGAATTACAAAGTGGTAAACTTTCCTTATTATTAATAACAAGTGCATTCTCCATTAATAAATGGTGTTTGCCACTTATTCCAATTAATAATAATAATTTGATTAATATATAAAATATTAATAATTCAAAACTATTTTGAATATTTACATTTACCATATATGTATTTACCAAGTAAGGTAAATAGGTAAATACATGGTAAATAATTTATGGAGCAAGATTATGTCACTTGTCAAATTTCTTATTGGTTAACAACTCTTGTAAACCAATAATGTGTTTTACCTTCAATTTTTGACAAGTGAATAATAAAAGGAACCTAGAAATATTTTTCATTTTGCTGAAAATTGTTGGATTAATTATTCAATCCAATTCGCCGCCCCAGTGCATAACGAGTACACTTCATATTGTGAGACTCTCTAGGTCCATGCCCGATTTGTCATATGAAACTATTTCACACGTCCGTGAACAATGTCCCACACACATGTTACAGATATTACAAAACGGCGCATTAGACCATACAAGTTAAAGTTATAACATATTCGTATAATCCTTCCATCATAAATATCCTAGAAGAGCGGAGATATAGATCAACACCGTCAAGTCTCCATGTGCTCAACCATAAACTTATCTCTAGATTTGTATTTCAATAAATAATATCCGTAAACACTTTCACGATATTATTTTCCCAAGAAATTCTTGGATGTCTGCTTATGGCCATAAGACTTTCTGAAATACAATCTTAGAGTTACATGATATTTTACTCACCCAATTGAGTTGATGGATCCCATATCTGTACACACCGGACTCCATGAGCATCGGACCATACCCAGCGACACCCAGCGGTCAGACCATGAAAGGTATCTGACATGTGTGGAACCAAAGTATGATGGATCACTCACAAGTCCACCGTGGCACTCAGGTCTAAGGACCACGAATACTACTCAACTCGAAAGATCCTCCATTGACGGCTTTATGGGATGTCTATTGGAGATCTTTGTGAGTCTGTTCAATATTCAGTCCTTACTGAATACTTGTATCTCTATACGAGTTTCCACTAAACTCATGGTCTGCTAAGACTAACCATCTGGACTATCTAGATATAGACATACACTGATCTATATATATTAAGATCTTCACTAGCAGACCCGCATTAGTGAAGGTAGATCAGGAACATTAAATTTAAGAACATATTTGCATAACAACATTTCTTAGCACCATTTGCAACCCATTGCAACTATGTCATTATTAATATATTCTTAGGTCTTTGTCCCATTTCAGACAAGGCTCTAACTCTTTAGATTTTACTAACTCTTAGTTCTGATCTAAACTCCTTTAGATCAGATCTGAACTCGTTCAGATCATACAATGTCTAAAACGTTACAAGCATCTTACCATATTTATAAATAAAATATTTAGTGATATATTGAAATCATAAATGTATAAACATAAAGCAAATATTTATACATAAAAGGGATGGCACGTAAGCACAAATCCCAACATATACTTTATTAAGGAAAAGAATGAAAAGTTACTCCAAGAACAACTAAACCTTTTCTAGCAAAAGAGTAGACAAAAGTTTAGACAACAGTATACTAACAAATAGTAGCTTAGTATTATAACAAACAAGTTTAGGTATAAGAATTTGGAAGGTGACTTAGTCTTGAGAAAATTACTATTGAACACCATGAATCCCATTAAAAGGGTTCTGGTATTAAATTAAAAGGCCTCTATAAAGAAGGATTTGGCCCGGTACATATGAGTGTGGATATACCGATGGACAAGTGGTCAAAAAACCCTAGAACCCCGAGCTTTAAAAGAAGTATTACCCATAAACTTTGGTGACTCTTATCATTTATATTTATTTTTCATTTCTAAAAAAAACTTGAAGTAAAGGATCTCTGACCACCACAATTCAATAAATTCATTCTTAAAATTCATCTTTGTGCAATCATGTGTGTGTGTATGTATCTCAGAGCCCGTCATGATAAGACAGCTTGAATTTTATCTATGGCTACTCTTGAGAATGACTAACATTCCTTTAGAAACTTGAGAAAAATTAAGTGAACGATGAACAAAAAATAACTATTCAGCAACCAGATGACTCAGCCTCAAGAATGAAAGCCTAATACAAATGAGTACCCACTTAAAGCTCCTGAGTTCATAGGGTGAAGTAGCTACATACTTGGAAAATTTAGATTGGAGATGCTAATACTCATCAGGATTTAAGTTTTTTAAAACCTTTCTAAACCTTGAGGACCTATATCTCTAAGTGACCTCAATCCAAACCCATGAGTAAATGAGGGTTCCATTACTTGGATAATTTGTTAACAAGAATAAGGGGGTATTTAGGTCTAAATTCAACAGAGGAATATCCCTCAGTGTATCCTCGAATAAATTGATCCTTTCCCTTTTATGGTTGAACTATAAACATCTTCAACACTTAATAGAAATTTTAATTAAGCCTAAGTGAATTGAGAACGAAGCTAAATGAACTAGTCAGTTGCATAAATTATTACCTAAACATTGAGAGATCGGACTTAGTTATCATTTTAATATTTACCCAAACATTTTTGTTAATATTTATTAACAAACATGCTCGGCTCAAATGCCTACAATAATGATTGATTATCCTCAAAAAGAGTCCCTGTACCAAAGTGATAAGTAAAAATAACCATAAATATAAAAGAAATAGAGATCGATAAAGAAAAAGTACTCGAACATTAGTCAATTTCATTAAAAATAGTTCATATACAAGAAGAGAACGAGTATAATGACATAAAATAAAAAATAAATACAAAAGAAATGAGTCTTTAGCCCTCGACAATAAGTGTAGGAAAGAAAGGAATGCATCACACTCACCACCTCGATCAGCCCCGCTTTTCACCCCAGTTTTTCCACCTCAATCAAAGATCAGATGCCTCCACCTTAGCATTTGAGGGAGGGCTAGGGCACTTCACTTTCAACCCCCTCAAAAGTAGCCAGGAAAACTTCACTTATTTTAGCATAGAGATGACAATTAATGAACTCAACATTAAATATGAAGGGCCTTGAAGAAATGGGTTGATGATGACCTCATTAGTCTCAGCAACACCAGAAATGTGGCCTATCCCCGCTCTTACGTCCAAGTCTATAAACTCAACAACTTCCTCTTAGGTCAATTGCTTGCACAACTCATCCTCAAGCCACTAAAGGTTTAAGTCGAGGTAATGCTCCCTTAAAAGGTCTACGCACTTGGTGAACCCTTTGCTTAAACCCTTCAACCATTGATCCACCAAAGACTTGTGCTCCTTGGCCCAAACATCCTCGGCTATTCTACCTTCTTTGCCATCTCAGCATAAACTAACCTCAGGGTAGAAGCAGTGGCCTTAGCTCAGCCGTCTTCACCTCAAGGACTTAGTTGTTCCTCTGGAGCTCAAAAAGTAACTCTCAACTATCACTGCCTTTACCTCTACTTCCTCAGGCTTGGCAGCAAACTCATTAAACTCCTCGACGCATGCCTTAACCTTCTTGGTTTTTGTTCTTGTTGCCCCCAAAAGCCTTGACCTAGGCCTAGTCTACCAAAAGGGAGGCCCAACCCCCCAAAAGCCCACACCAAGGTTTGATGCATAGGACTAAATCTTAAGCCTAGCCTCCTGAGGCCCACCTACCTAAAATCCATGCTCAATGACTTTTATATAGCACCTTAAAACCACAAGCCCAAAAAGACCCAAAGAGCTCATGATCAACACTCAAGGAGACTGTCCTCAAGTACCTTAAAATGACCAACCTTATATTGACTAACCTCACCTCCAACCTTGCGTCGAGGACTATTTCAAAAATAAGATAACACCTTATCACTACAATCTCAAATGGGCATTATCCCTAGGAATCTTGGATACATTTCACCGATAAGACCTTGGGACACATCTTATCTTTAAAATTTTAAATATATTAATTCTTATAATCTCAGGATATCCAAACATGACCACGAAATAAGCGCTTAAAAAAGCCTATATAAGGGAAACACATTTCTTTAGGTGGGACAATTTTCTCTTAAAACACAATTATCTTATAAAAAAAACTAAAAAAAGAGCAAATAAGTTTATTCAAATACATTTTTTCTAATTATATTATCTTTTTTATTAATTTTATTACTAATTTAAGCATCAAAAATTTAATGTCGAAGATAACAATAATATGGACGAACTTATTTTGTGAGTGCAAAGACTGATCTCAAAAGCTGAAGAATACTTAGAAAAGGTAGAATTAACTCAACATTAAAGTCAAATCATTGTTCTCTTAAATAAAATTCATTTAGACTCAAGTATAATCAATTCCCATCGTCAACATAAATAATTAAAAGTAGTCATATTTCAAGCATCAACATAAACAAACAACTCGTCACATAGAAAGTAAAGGAAAATTTTCGTATTTGACCACTATTTAAAGGGAGAAATGTTTTTTGACCCAAGTCAAACTTTTCAATATTTGTTAACCAAATATAGTATATGCTAACCATTTGCCCTTAATTGTAATTTAATTATTTTATTATTTTTCTTTTATTCTCTTATTTTATTTTTTTTCTTTTGATTCCTTATTTTCTCGACCAAGACTTCCTTACAACTTTCTCTCTACTAATAAATTTTTTTTCCTAAAATTCTCTTATAGATCGATTACAACTGAAGATTTTTCGCAAAGAAAATAATAAATTACGGAGTTGAAAAAATAGAAAATCAATAAATATTAGTAAGTTTTTATCCTAAATTTAGTTGTATGATTTTTGTGTTATTTTGTATATAATTATTAGAAATGTATAATTTTAGTATTAATGTGTAAAATAGGTTAAAAATGAATGAGTCCAAAATTGACCCAAAAAAAGGGTCGAAAATGATTGAAAATGGTAAATCCTGACCTTTTTCAAGCCCCACGCTCTGTCAAGTGCCACCACACGTCGCTGTGTTACAACCACGTGCAAGCACATGGGTGAATGTGTAACTTGTTGCGTGCCAAGGCCGCACCAAGGCTCGCTTGTTGCACGCCCAAGTGCACTTTGCAATTTGTAGTTAAGAACAGTGGTGTGAACTAGATAATGGACATTGGCGAAAGAACATGTAGTTGTCGAAAGTTTTGACTGTCGACAACTGCTTTGTTCCCATGCATTCGTCGTATGCGAATACATCAAATTATCGAACAAAAGTCTTTATTCAACTTATTATACATCTGAGACTTTATTCCATGCCTATAGCGAGCCAAAACTTTCAATTGGCCAAGTTTTGAATTGGATAGTTTTAGAGTATCTGAAAAATATAGACATTCAACATACGATAACACATTATCAGTCAGGCAAACGTCGGATAAATCAGATTCTATCTTAAAGAAAAGAACCATCAAAGAATATATATAATTATTGTAGACAATATGGATATAACCAACAGACATGTCAAAATCATGTCTCTTTACAGAGCAAGTGATGTATGTTTATTTATAAAACTACCTTATTAATATTTAACTTCACTATAATATAAGGCTAATACTTCTTTTTTGTTTCAGATGGATCTGAAAAATATAGAAACAAGTTAGACCTTAAAGCTTAATTATGTATAAGTGTTAGAGTTTTATAACTTTTGTGCACTTATTTCGTTATGCACTTATACTTTTTATTACATACTTAATTATTTCGTAATGCACTTGTTATTACATACTTAATATTGATGTTGACAATTTTAACGAAATTTCAACAGAATCTACTTTATTATATAGATGTTTCCAAACCTACCATATTGAAAAAACATACTTCTATCCAATTATATATCATCTCCGCACACATCCACCCAATACGTAAACATCAAAATAAATAATATAACCCAACAGAACAAATATAATTTTTACACTAGCAGAGTTATCAGTTACATACTATATATCCATTACCATAGGCTGATATTAAGATTCGTTGGTATGAGCATAGGCCTAAAAGTCAGCGACCATGAATTCGGTACCCTACAAAATCAAACAACACTAGTTAATGTATTGACTTGTTAAACTTTGTACCCAAAAAAATTTAAGTTCAAAACGTATCATACTCTACTTTGTATCCTCAGAGATCTTAGCTGGCTTAAACTATTGCATCAAGAGAGATATCTAATATCTAATATCAAGAGAGATACCATTAATTCAATTGTTAACAGGGCTTGAAATTCGTAGTAAAACTGAACATCATCAGTGAATTGGGTGTCCAAAATCTCAACTTTCTCTAACTTAAAACTCATTTTTCATTTTTCCTGTGGAATGTGAAAGTTTGTCTCTACGCAACAGTCTGCACTCTTCTTATGTTTGTAGGGCACCAACTTTCTATGAACTTCCAAAGGCTTCATAATATTTTAAATTTATTAATCATTATTAGAAGAAAAAAATAACAAAAGTTATAAAAACAAATTACATATATTTTTTGTTGAATGTAAAATCATACCCCAACACCATCAAAGAAGACATTTATGACGCTTTCATATAATGGGGTGCCCGTACCATACTAATTTAGAAGACGCGAAAAACAATCTTCATTCTTTCTGGCAAATAACTCACCACATCTCGAGATCGCCTCGTAAATTCACACCTAAGATGATAATAAATTAACGAAATAACAATGTTAACAAAATATTTTTTTATGTATCCCAATATAATAATACATCGAAAAAATAGAATTATTCACTAAGAATGTTTGACTAAATGAGTATAGGTTATATGATTACCTATCCGGAGCGCCCGTTTTTCTAAATTTCACTAACTTTTTAATTAGAGCCACGCATAAACTATTATAAAATACAATCTAAGCAATCATGCCCCAATGATAAATATTAAACTCATTAAGATAATCTACTAGGCGAAGCACAAAATATTATACGACTCTATTCTGATCACGTGACATTAACCATTTATAAAATACTTAAAATAGATATATTTTTATTGCATTTATATCATCATCAAATATAATGTTCTTGAACCACGAATCCAAATCCTTATAAATCAACTCACTTCTACACAAAAAATATTTTTGTCATAGTCTATTACCTCACCCACTTACTACGAAATAATCTTTTATCCTCAAATCAATAATCAAATAAAATTCTAAACAAGAGAATCTAATACGTCTTTTGCCTATATAGAATAATAATTTTTCATATAATTTTTTGATAAATACGCGTCTTAATAAATCTCATGTGCTAAAATATATAAGAACAAAATATCCGATACATCCAAAAAAATAACAAAAACATATAATTCTAAATATTTCGACTTGATTTAAAATTATTTTATCTTTTATATTTTTCAGAACTCATAACTTTGAATAAGTATGTACGATTGATCAGTAGAATTTATTTTCGACAATAAAGTAATTTTTTGAAACATTCTCTTTCTTGAAAAAAATTAAGTTAAAAAAAATTATTAGCATATAAAATTGAAAAAATTATTATTAACATATAACCAACTATTACATAATTCGACAAAAACCTTAAAACTAAAATAACAATAATATAATAATGATAAAATAATTTAAAATTACAAAATTATAAAATTAAACACATTAAATTAAATAATTATTAATAAATCAATCAATTTACTATATTTTTAAATTAATTAAAATTTTTAAAAAAACTTTTAAATTGCCACGTGGTGCCTTGCCGTGGCGCCACATGGCAAAGGCATAGGGCACACACCACGTGGTGCAATGCACGCACCTAAGAGCGTGGTGCACCCCCCATACAATGGGATGCACGCTTTTAATGTGTAGCCACGAGTTGGCGCATACAAGCGACGAGTGAACCCACTTGCCGCACACACGAAGTGTAATTCCAACACGTGTTTCACAAAAAATAGTCAAAGTTTGTCATTTTCAATTTTTTACACACATTTTTAACCTTTTTTTTCACATTAGTAACACTATATATATATTTTTTTTTAATAATTAAACAAAAAAATAATTCAAAAATACAACAAAACTAAATTTAAAATAAAAATTTATTAAATTTTATCTATTTTTAATTTTTTTAACTTCACACTTAATTATTTTAATTCAAATCTTTAAAATATACTAAGTTTATAATCATCTATGAATTATAAAAATTTAAGAACAAAATACGAAAAGTCGTCGAGAGAGTGAGAACGAATGTAGTTTTTTGAAAAAAAAAATTTGTTTTTAAAAATAAGAGTAAAATAATAAAAAATTCTAGTATTTAGTTAATATATATTAAAAAATTTGACTTTATTCAAAATAATTTTTTTATTTAAATTTTAGGTCGGGGAATTTCCATAAATAAAACGTAAAGCTTATATGTTAGAACAAACGACACGAGACCCCTAGACAAGAGGACAGAATCCACTCGACGTAGTACATTCCCCTTCCACCCACCAAAGCTGAGGAAAACTATCTTAACCTTCCTACTCATAGCTCATCGTCTGCTCTCTTACTACACACAAAAATAATAGTTAAAAGAAAGAAAAAAAACCATTAGCTTTACTCGCATACTTCTGGCTTCCCAAAATGGACTAGCCATGAACGTAATTCTTCCATTATCCTCTACCTCTTCATCTTCAACCTCCAATCCTTTCCCCTTAACCTACGCGCTTTCTCTTAGTCTTCACTGTGTCTCCCCACCATCTTATCCTTCCACAACCACCGCCTCCACCTCCACCTCCACTTCTAAACCCACGCGCCCATTTCGCGTGCATGCCAACTCAGCGGAGCTATTTCTCGCCACTACTACCACTAACCCCTCGTCACCAACAAATACAAGTAACGACCAAATACTACTAACGCTTCTTCGCCAAAGAAAGACCGAAGAAGCTTGGATTAAATACACTCAATCATCTCATCTCCCTAAGCCCGCTTGTGTTAGCCGCTTGGTCTCTCAACTCTCTTACCAAAACACAGCTTTAAGCCTCTCACGCGCCCAGTCCATCGTCACGCGGCTCCGCAATGAACGCCAGCTCCACCGTCTCGACGCCAACTCCCTCGGCCTCCTCGCCGTCGCCGCCGCCAAATCCGGGCATACCCTTTACGCCACTTCCGTTATTAAGTCCATGCTCAGGTCCGGGTACCTCCCCCACGTCAAGGCCTGGAGCGCCGTCGTTAGCCGCCTCGCCGCCGCCGCTGACGACAGCCCCACCGAGTCCATTAAGCTCTTCAACGCGGTCGTTAGGCGGGTACGAAAATTCTCGGACAAGGCTATTGTTGCTGACTCAAAACCTGACACAGCAGCTTACAATGCTGTGTTAAATGCGTGTGCCATTTTAGGTAAAACTAAGAAGTTCTTGCAATTATTTAATGGAATGAATGAGTTTGATGCTAAGCCTGATGTTTTGACTTATAATGTTATGATTAAGTTGTGCGCTAGAGCTCATAGGAAAGATTTGCTTGTGTTTGTTTTGGAGAGGATTCTTGAAATGGGAATTCCTTTGTGTATGACTACGTTGAATTCGCTTGTCGCGGCTTATGTTGGGTTTGGTGATCTAGAAATGGCTGAGAATATTGTTCAAGCAATGCGAGAAGGGAGGAAAGACTTGTGCAAGATTCTTCGGGAATTAAATTTAGATGATTTGAGCGAAAATGAGGGAGATGATGATGACGATGTTTTTGAGAAATTGCTTCCCAATTCAATTAATCCTAGTAGCGATCCCCCTTTGTTGCCTAAGGCCTATGCTCCTAACTCGAGAATTTATACCACTCTAATGAAGGGTTACATGAATGAGGGACGTGTGAGCGATACAGTTAGCATGTTGGAGGCTATGAGGCGACAGGATGATAATGCAAGTCATCCTGATCATGTTACATACACAACTGTTGTTTCTGCTCTTGTGAAGGCAGGGTCAATGGATCGTGCTCGTCAAGTGCTAGCTGAAATGACAAGAATTGGTGTGCCTGCTAATCGTATTACCTACAATATTCTGCTCAAGGGTTATTGCCAGCAGTTGCAGATTGAGAAAGCGAAAGAGTTGCTTCATGAGATGGCTGATGATACAGGGATTGAGCCTGATGTGGTTTCTTATAATATTCTAATTGATGGGTGTATACTGATTGATGATAGTGCAGGGGCTCTTACATTCTTTAATGAGATGCGAGCAAGGGGGATTGCTCCTACCAAGGTCAGTTATACTACATTGATGAAAGCTTTTGCATTGTCAGACCAACCAAAGCTGGCCAACAAGGTGTTTGATGAGATGCTTGGAGACCCACGAGTTAAAGTTGATCTAGTTGCTTGGAACATGTTGGTTGAAGGGTATTGTAGAATGGGACTGGTTGAAGAAGCAAAGAAAATAGTACAGAGAATGAAAGAGAATGGGTTTTACCCTAATGTGGCCACGTATGGCAGCCTTGCAAATGGAATTTCACTGGCTAGAAAACCAGGAGAGGCACTTTTACTCTGGAAAGAAATAAAGGAAAGATGTGAGATGAAAAAAGAAAGCATGAATTCAGATCCCGATTCACCCCCACCAATGAAACCAGATGAAGGGCTGTTGGACACTCTAGCTGATATATGTGTTAGAGCTGCCTTCTTCAAAAAAGCTTTGGAAATTGTAGCATGCATGGAAGAGAATGGAATACCGCCAAATAAAACGAAGTACAAAAAGATTTATGTGGAAATGCATTCAAGAATGTTTACTAGTAAGCATGCCTCACAGGCCAGGCAAGACAGAAGAAGGGAAAGGAAGAGAGCAGCCGAGGCTTTTAAGTTTTGGTTGGGTTTGCCCAACTCTTACTATGGAAGTGAGTGGCGATTAGAACCTTTAGATGGAGATGATTATTTTTCAGATGATTCTGTGTAACTTAGTGCATACTGTATATTAATTTGCTTGTATTGAAACTCCTGTGGGGGAAATCAAGTTTAAATGTATCTAAAGAAATTCAAACCAAAATGTTATGAACTTGGAACTATAGTTGTTATATCAATATGCTAGTGCAAGTAAATGGTGCACCTGTAAATGGTCAAACAGCAAAAAAATTTACCAGAATGGAGTAAGTATTTAGTTTCTTTCAATCTGTTTATATATGCATGAAATAGCACAGCACTTGAAATTATTTACGAGTATAAAAGGGCTCAAAAATACTACATAGATTACTTTTTGTCAGTGGAATCCCAATAAATCATATATCAAAAGCATTGTAATAGAACTTCAGGAAACTGACAAATAAGAAAAACTGTGAACCTGCCCTCTAATGCCACACGACTTTAGCCTCTTGATCTTGAGGGCTGACTCCGTGAATAGGATGATGATAACACCTGCATAAGAAAGTCTATTATTTCAAAGCCGCCAGAGCACAAGGTGTCCCATGAATTGGGAGCTTACCCATCTATGCATGAATGACGAATGTAATGTACTTATTAACAGTTTGATGCAGAGTGAAAAAATGGGTTGATCAACAACACATGCATGAACATCAAGCAGTCTCGGATATAACAAAGATATAGATAAGGTGGAAAGATGCAGACCATCATGATGGGTTCCAATCTCGACTTGGTTACAATTTTTCCATATTGAAGGCACAAAACAAAATAAAAGAGGAGAAAAAGGAGTATTCATCTAAGAAAAATGTTGCCAGTAAAAATCACTCTTAATAATTCAAAATACTTTCTTTTATGCCACTCATACCAACCATTGTATATTTTGTAATCTGAATTCATTCTTTGATGGCATTTCTCCGCTTATGTGCCAGGTGCTTCAAATACAACAATATTACAGTACCTGATAAGTCCTTGGCCCCTTCTTTAGTAGATAGCCAGCAGTGTTTAAGTTATCGACAAATGTATCAATATCAGGAACTCTTAGGCCAATCCTATCTGCCAAACTATATATTTCCTGCAATACAAGAACTATGGATAACTTTGAATTGAGGATGAAACTTATTGCCACAAATGACAGATGAAGTAAAGGTGCCTACAGAAATCGAAAAGCAATCTTTTTGCTGCAAATCTGATTGCTTATTGAGGGCACTTAAAAACCGTTTTGCTTCTTTCTGTTGACTCATTCCTCCACTTCGACCAAAATCAACATAACCATGCTCGTCGACGTACTTATCATACAGCGATTCTCTCATTATTTCAACCACATCCTGCAAAGTAGATGCTCAAAGAAAATGAATGAATGAAAGCTTCTTTTTAAACTTCAAGAAATGCTAGATGTGGTCAATTGTTCAAATGAAGGCTTCAATTAGTTAGTATTTCAAGTAAAATTTACATGCTTGAACATATTCCAGGGTTGCTACCACACCCAAATAGTGCATGAAAAATTAGTCAATTTAAACTTATCAGTAATGCATAAATTTTAACCTAAACTTCATGATACTCTATTTGGCTTCAAGGAGCCTGGCTGCAAATTTGATATGGAAGATTCCATGATCATTTGTCAATTGATTGGATGATATCCTATTATTTCTCACTAGTAGCTCAGTGTCCTTAATGAGTGAATTAAAGGTCTAATTGATTTTCAACTACTGATTAATCTCTTTGCAAGAAGGTTCTTTAAAAAATTTAAATACAGTTGCATCACCAATCATCATTCAGCTAGAACTAACATTGACTGAACATTTTCTAGTCAGGTAACTTACTAAAGCATCTTGAGCTGTTATTTCTTCTCTCAAGTCTAGCCTTGCTCGGGCTTGTGCTAGCCTCACCAAACTCTCAAGTTGCCTTGCTGTTATCGGTGTACCATCGGCAGAGGTATCATGGTCTCTCAGTTGCAAGTAAAACTTCTTTAGGATTTCTGCTGCAGGTTTTGTCATCCTGATTCATGTATAGATAAATATAAATACTGCAAGTGTAAATATTTGCATTGTATTTCAAGGTATAGAAAACATGTAGAGATCACATTAAATCACCTAGGGAATACAAAAGTTCTGGCGTAAGCAATATATTTGCGAAGAAGTGGAGCGGGTAATGGAACAAAATCACTATCCTTCTTTGAGTCAAGTCTCAACTTTGAAACTAGAGAACCATTTTTTACACTTAAATCAAGCTCTCCGGTATTCTGTAAGGCTGCATCTCATAAACCAGAAAGCATAACTTTTCAAATCCTTCGTCAATTTGTATTTGTAGAATATTTAGAAAGTTGAAAACACATTACCTCTCCGTAGTTTTTTGGCTGCAGGTGAATGTTCCTGATATCCAGAATGAAGCTGCAAGACACATGCAAGTCAATTACATATCTTGAATTAGGGTCTCATTGTCAAAGATATCAAAAGTTTGTAGCTGTTGCACTGGAGACACCAGTATATTAACAACAGGCCGGAATGTCCTATCTCTTGACAGACTTTGTAACCATTCCCCCAGAAAACTGTTTTAAAATACTTTACTGACATACAATGTTATGTAGTCACTTGCATGTAATGGTATTAAGTTCCAGACAGGAGCACTTACTGACATAATGTGCTCTGAAAGTCTCTTATCCAGTAGTTCATCAGGCTTATCAAGTAAAATGAAAACCAAATCAAATCGTGACAGGAGAGCCGCACTCATTTTCAAATTTTCATTCACTGTTTTTGCACGGCTGCAGTTCAGATATTCAATATTTACTTATTAGAACTATTGATGAAATACAATATAATTCACAGGAATCCCTCTTACTGATCTTCAGCAACACAAAATGAGTTTCAGTAAAGTGTTTGAATAGACATTATTCACAATATGGTTCTTCCAAAAAACTCATGAAAGTACTAAATTTTACTTGATGAAACTAGAAAATAGAATAGTACAATAAGAACTTCAAAGTGATTATAATAAAAAAAAAGAAAACACAGGTTATATCTTTAGTTGCAAGTGACACATGGAAGGAATACTAACTAGCAACTCAGGATAAGAGCCAATAATGATAAAAGAGCATTTAATAATAATCTAAGAAAAACACTCTAAATACATCCATTGTCACAATAAAACAGTTGTCTACTGGGAAAAAAGTAAATAAAATAGAGCTTTTAAAGATTACTTATAATGACCACCCACAGGATTGGCCGCTGCCAAGACAGAAGTTCGAGCTGATAAACTTGCTACAAGTCCAGCTTTTGCCACAGAGACACATTGTTGTTCCATGGCTTCCAGTAAGGCCTGTAGTAATTGTCTAAGGGAATAAAAGTTAAATCTAGCCTCAAAATTTGGAGATAAAATCATAAAAGATGGTAAGCTGTCAGGTGGACCTGGTGTTCGGCAGACATTTTATCAAACTCGTCAATACAGCATAATCCAGTGTCCGCAAGTACCATGGCACCTATAGAAAATTGAAATTTTACAACCACAGTAAACATTAAAATTTCAAGCAGCAGAGATAATATAGAAACTTTAGCAGCTAACTAGACCAAGGGTTCTCTGCTTGTGAGGTTTTGCTAGAAAATAACAATTTCCCATGCTACAAGGATGCTATAGAAACATGTTATTCAATTTGGTGTAGTAAAAGATTCTTGGGTGGGTTCAATTAGTTTTAGGGTCGTGATACAACCTATAATTTCTTCACAGCTCAATAATGTAACAGTGAGATCAAATCATAAATATCCTCTTTTTCTCATTGAGCAAATCTGAAATTTCTTCATAATATTCTTCTAATGCTAGAGAGCTTCATACTAACTACTAACGATGTTCTTCTTTTCTTTATGCGTGTTTTATAGTGTGGAAAAATAAAGCCATGATCCCAATTAGGATTAGTATTCAATTAGGATATTAACTAATTAGAATTATCTATATTAATATTCTAATTTAGGATATTAACTCATTAGGATTATCTATTATTGGAATTTGGTTATTCAAAATTAAGGATGAATTTATTTTGAATTGAAGCCTAAGAAAGAGTCGACACATGATCAAGAACGTAATGGTCAGACAAAAGAGGTGCAAAACGGGACATTCTTTGATGTGAATGTCGCAGCATTAGCTGCTCAACACCGCATCAACAATTACAAAAAGCCCAACGTTGCAACAATGGCTTTGGAACACCATAGCGTTGGTAGTCACATTAACGCCCTAGTGTTGAAGCTTGAACACTGCGACGTTACCAGTTCGAGAAATTTGATTCTAATTGCGTATTTAAGTCAGTTTTTTGGACTCCCTTTTCACGTGGACTCTTATTCCAACAAAAAATAGAGTTTGTAAGGTGATATAGAGCTTATATAAACCCTTATAATACATTAGAATAGACAATGCATCAACAAGAGAGATGATAAAGGGTTGGGGCAGCTCTGGCATTGGGCATAAGCGCAGAAAAGTATCATGGAGTGCTTGAAAGCTAGGCATAAATGTAAAAAAGCACTGGATAGATCCTTTAAAAGCTCGTCTATTGATATATTCTTTGAGTTTCTCTTGTAAGAGTTCTTTATGTATAAAATAACTAAATAAAAAAAATGAGAATCTGGTGATCCACCGTAGACGTAAGCATTTGTTGTCGAACCACGTATATTCCTGTGCCTTGTGTGATTGATTGTCATCTCTGTTGTGTGGTTAATCTTGTTTATTCTTGTTTTACTTATGAGTGAAATCTTTCGCAAAGCACAAAGGTTTTATGATGTTAAATATCGAGCCAAGAGGTATTAGGTCACGTAAACCCCAACGAATGAGATCAGTATTAATGCTCATTACTAAGTGGAATTAGTGTCTAGGCTGATTTCCCGCAACAAAATCGTATCAAAGTTGTGACTAAGTTGATACCTAAATGGTGTCGGATTTAAGAGTCTTGCTTGATATGTCAACAAACTGGCATTAGAGCTATGTTTGAGGTCAATAGCCGAACATAGGTTATTCAATCATAGGGATTCACGAGTATGAAGATGGAAGAATGAGGAAAAAATATCAAAAGCCTATAAGTGCAGTGACTTGACTGCAAAGGAAAGGGCTGTAGAATAGAAATTAAAAAGCAATCAATGAGGGAGGCAAAGAAAGGTGAAGGTGCTGCAATTAGTCTATGAAGAGAACTCGAAGTTGCAGAATTCTTGAAAGCTTCTTATAAAAGGAATACGGAAAATATTTAAAGGGTCTATGGATGAAAAACACAATTGAGGCTATGTGCTTGATGAAATGTTGTGGAGTCTCAACATGGAGTTGTTGAGGAAGTGCATACCAAGAGAGAGCATTAGAGATTATCTCACTAGAGTGACATAGGTTGAAAGAGAATAATGATAAGGAAAGATACATAATATGAAATCTTTGATCGCAACCCAGAAAGAGATACATTTGAAATCTTTGGAGACCAAAATCATGAGCCTTAAAGGAGTCAAGTCTGGGCTAAAGACTTAACTAGAGTTAACGCTAGGTAAATGAGGGTAAGCGTGGATGACCCCTAGAAAGCTTCTTAGAGAGATTTGTTGGAATTTCGTGATTTAAAATCAATAATGATTTTGATTTTGAGTTAAAGACCAGGTAAAGTCGACACGTGATCAAGAATACAATGATCAGACAAAAGAGGTGCAAAACAAAAAGCTGAATGCGAGAAGAGACCTGGAAACACAAGTAGAGACATTCCCAAATATGAACGCCACAGTATTAACTACTCAACGCCGCGACGACAATTCCAAAAAGCCCAACACTACAACAATGGCTTTGGAATGCCGCAGCGTTGGTTAGTCGCATTAACATCCTAGCATTGGAGCTTGAATGCTGTGGCGTTATAAGTGCAAGAAAAACCTTATTTTGATTCAAGTGCATGTTTAAATCGGTTTTGAATTCTTTTTTCGCGTGGACTCCTATTCCAACAAGAAATAGGGTTTCTATGGACGATATAGAGCTTATATAAACCTTTATAATACATTAGAATAAACAATGCATCAACAAGAGAGAGAATAGAGGATTGGGGCAGCTCTAGTGCTAGGCATAAGAGTAAGAAAGCACTCAGTAGATCATTTAAGAGCTCATCTATTAAGATGCTCCTAGTGTTTCTCTTGTAGAAGTTCTTTTGTATAAAAGAACTGAATAAAAGAAGTAAGGATCTGGTAATTCATTGTGAACGTAGGCGTTAGTTGTCGAACCACGTATATTCTTGTGCCCTTGTGTGATTGATTGTTATTTCTATTATGTGGTTAATCTTGTTTATTCTTATTTTACTTATGAATGAAGTCTTCCACAAAGCGCATAGGGTGTTATGATGCTAAATATCAAGCCAAAACGTATTAGGGCACATAAACCCCAACAAATGAGATCAGTACTAATACTAATTACTAAGTGGGATTAGTGTCTAGGCTGATTTTCCACAATAAACTAGTATCAAAGCTGTGGCTAGGTTAATACCTAAGTGATGTCGAATTGAAAAGCCTTGCTTAATGCATCAACATCTAGCTTATAAATATTAGGATTTCCTATTTGTATAAGGTTTATTTTTCTTCCCTTATAGGTTGTATATGCATCCTATTAATACTTGTAAATTCTAAAAGAGAGAAAGATAGAGTTTAAGAATTATTCTCTCAAGTTTTTTTTTCATAGTATCAAAGCCATAAGTAGTAATAGTATTTTTTTAGGGGCTAAGTTTTGAGCTACAACATAAAGTATTTGTAAACTTTTATGGTTGAAAATACTATTTAAAGAATTAATAATTTTACATAGTTGTCCTATGAAGTTGTATTGAGATAATAAATCAGCTATCAATATAGCTCATATTCTAGTAAAAAATGATAGGACTAAACACATTGAGGTAGATCATTACTTCATCAAAGAGAAAGTGGAAACAAAATTAATATGCATGCCTTTTGTACCTATTGAGGAATAACTAGCAAATATTCTAACTAAAGGTCTTCAAAAGCAAGTTTTCAAGTCTATAACGAGCAAACTAGGAATAACAAATATTTTTGAACTAGCTTGAAGGGGAGTGTGGAAAAATAAAGTCCTTATCCAAATTAGGATTGATATTCTAATTTAGGATATTAACTAATTAGAATTATCTATCTTATAAATATTAGAATTTTCTATTGGCATAAGATTTATTTTTCTTCCAATATAAGTTGTATTTGTAGCCTATAAATACTTGTAAATTACAAACAGAAATATAAACTTTGAGAATTATTCTGTCAAGTTTTTCTTAGTATAGTCATAATAGTAGTTTACCTTTTAGAAAATGAATAAAAGTTCAAGATTTCTAGATATGCTCATATCAGGGATCATAACATTGTGATTTCCCTTAAACTCCATGTTTTAGTATTAGCAAGGCCATCCTTTAAAGAGTTTTACAACCTCCTGAATCAAGTGCACTTCAAGAAACTGATTTCTCCAGTCCATCATTAACAATGGCCGGAAAACATCCAAAATCAATATCCAGACATTTTACAAGCTATCTAAGAACTACAAGATATCAAAACTTACTTTTAGCAAAAAACATTTTCAAGCATCTAATCATAAGCATATATTTATTTCTAGGTGTAATAAACCAGAAATATTTGGAAGACAGAAAAAAACTGTATTCCCGTAATACTCATGTAGTAAGTTTGTTTTCAATTGCTAAAACCATTATTTAATTTTGCCAGATAGTTTTAATGTAACAAATAAAATAGCCAAAACATCACTTGAATAAAAAGATGAGCAAGAAGTAAATGTCTACCAGCCTCAAATGCATAATCACTTGTCATGGAATCCTTCACTACAGCGACAGTTAGGCCTGCCTTAGTTGTGGCATTACCACACACATATATGCCACGAGGAGAAATGGCAGCTGCAGCTTGAAGTAGTTGACTCTTACCTAGCCCAGGATCACCTAGTAAAATGACAATCAATAACGCTCAAGATCTTGTCTTCTCAACCATTTAAAAACATACACCAACCTAGACTTATGTCAAATTTGATATCAAATTATTTTCATTCACACTTACAAATGAGAAAAATAGCAGTCTAGCTTTAATTTTATTACAAAAAGCAAAGGAAAATATGAAGCATACCAACAACTATGACATGGATGTCTCCTCTGACGGGAACCTTGTTCCGATCCATTGAATGTTTTCGCACGCCACCAAAGAGTGCTAATGTTATTCCAGCTGACAGGAATACAGTAAATTTACATCAATTCACTACTTTTGACACTTTGCTAGCAAATAATTTTTGAACAAGCAAGCAGCAAAAGTAGGTTGTCCACCATTAAACATAGTTACACATCATGTTGCTTGGCATCCAAAGAATGATTACACATGTGGCCCACTCATACACTGACAAGAAGAAGTGGATAAGAACAATAAAATTTCATATCCTAAACTTGAAAGATGCTTCAAATGTTAATATTTTCATTCATTTTAGCAATATCTTCTTTCAGAACCATGGATACAGAGTTTCAGTTGGAAAATTTAAGCTATAAAAGAAGACTATATGTTTCCCAAGGAGGCAGAACATCATACTGATAATCAAAAGGTAATATGTTATAAATAAATTACAAGAAATAATAAGAAAAATGAAATAGAACAGGTATCAGACATATAGGAGAGAACAAATGAGGAAATGGCGCACATAAAAAGTATACCTTTAACAAGTTCGTGCCCATAGATAGATGGACATGTAGATTGAACTATCTGCCGAAAGATATCAGAACCATATTCCTCTGAAAACTTTACAATAAATTCCAAATCCCTTGGAGAAAAGGAGAATAAATCAGCCAGCTCTGTAGCCCTAGCATTACCATTGGAATCTTGCAAATCCTCAGCTGTAGACTGTGACTTGGAATTTTTAATGGAAACTGCTTCCAAATACAAATAATAGAATCCCTGACTTTTGCTTTTCGATTTTCCTGAAAATTATAGGTTACTCATGCTACCTTAGGGACAGGAAATAATTTGAAGATCTGCAAACTGTATACTGTATACATGAAGGATGTATTGTTTAAGAGGTGCATCTATGGAGAAGGGAATTTTACTGCATGTATCCTAAGGAATCTCATCATCATGAACCGCAACATAAATTGCATTTATTAAGTAGTGGGATAGGCATGGAATAACTTATTTTTCTTGGTGATATTATAAAATATTGAAATCATTAGAAAATAACCATTACACATAGCATGATACATGCCTAGCATCATATACAAAATTAATGCACTGCTTATAATGCACTATCAATGTCCTTACTGAATGGACAGGAAGTTAACTGTATATAAGAAAGTATACATCCATATAGGTCATGCAAAAATGCATGATGATTTGAACAATAGACAAGAACTGATTATGTCAAATTTCCATGTAGGATGAAGATGTGAACAATGCGTACAAGTGGCAGAAATCACTTAATCGTACCTCCTCCGATATCCATGTAATTGTTAATTACTCTAACAATTCCAGTAACAGTCACAACATCTCCAGGGATGCACGCATCAACAAGATCTTCAGACAGTTCGCATTCTACTGTACGAGGCACTCTGCCTTCTTCATGGTCCTGAGATTTTAGTAACTCCTGCAGCCTGGAGAATAACAGAAACAAAACTGGGAAAACATAAAATATTGTACTTGAAAACAGCTGTGAACTCGGCATACCCCCATGAAGGTTTAAAATACTGAATTTGAAGTTTGAACCCAAGTGCTTACCTTATTTTCTGAAAATCTATTTTCCAAGCAGAAGAACGAATTGGAGTAAATGTTTTGCTCTTGCATCCATGCAAAGTGCAACTCAATGGTGGCGAAAATTTTCCCTCAGGAAATATCCGTGGAATCTTGGATTTGCACTTTAAACATTCAAAAGTCATTTGTACCACTAGGGGCCTCACTGTGCTAGCTTTTACCACAGTACCACGCACAGATACAAGCTTGTCTGTAAATTTACCACATAATGGATTACATCATCTATGCCTTCCTGTTAACATAACCAATGCTGATTTGAATTTAAACTAAATATACCAATATATGCTGCTTTCAAATTCTTCAAAGCAATCATAGATTCAGGGTAGTTGTGTAGACGTATATTTAACTTCATCCCATCCTCCAACTTGTTCTCACATTGTGTTAATAGAACCTGCTCTGAGTGCAAGTAATTAATAGTGTGTTTGGAAGTAATTTAAGTGCTGTCAATATAGATTTCAATCAGTTGAAAGCATTTTTGTGTTTGTTTTACTTTGTTTCATTGAAATAAATAGAAGCACTAGAAAAAAAATTTCTTAAAATACAATAAAAATATTTTTTTCAGTAAGTATTTGGTAGGCAATTAATTTGTCTTATGGACAAGTACTTCAAAGGCACTTTATGAGAAAGTACTTTTTGCATAAGCAAATGATAAATAACTTTTAAAAAGCTGCTCCCAAAGGCAACCTCAATATCCTAGCCTTTTTAAACTAATGCTCAAAAAAATGAAATATTTTACTGCTATCAAGCTTGTACCTTGTGAACTGCAGCACTCATGCAAGAGAGAGCCATTCTAGGTTTATCCTCTACAGTGGCATAAAATACCTCAATATCGCATATTTTACGAAAGTTTTGAAAATCAAGCGATAAAATGAACACGCCACCAACATCGTTCACCTGATCCACACCAGTTGTAAGTTAATAACCGACAAAGAAAAGGCTCTATTAGGAATTGTTGTGGCTCTAATTAACTTTGAAACCACACAATAACTAAAGTGACATTCAAAATTAAGCTGATTTTACCCCACAGCCATTTGATAAAAAACCTAAATAAAATATTCAAAATCATGTTCACCTAATTCCTATTTATTTCTACTTAACTATTGGTGCTTCTATTTCTCAAAAGTTGTTGCTTCAGCATCCCAATTCCAAATGGAGCCTAAATCATCATCAACAACGACAACAATACTAATATAATAACCACAATAATAACAAATAAATATAGCCGTTGCCGGAGAAAAGTAACCTGCAAAGTGAGATCAAGGCCTGGAGGAGCAGAGAAGAAGCGGATGAGATCAACGGTGAGCATCAACTTGTCCTCATCGATCAATAAATCGTTGTCGGCGAAGTATATGGCGAGGATGTTTTCGAGGTCACTTGCGTGGACCATGTTATTCGGGCTATCTCCATTAATTCCGTACATCTTGACTCGGACCGACTATTGACTCACTAGTTGCCTTTGCTTTGCCTGTTAGGCGTTTGTTCAAAATTTTGTTTTGCTTTTGCTGCTGTCGTTTTGGCGGGAGAAGGACAAAAATAATCAAAAGGGAGACAATTAGAGGCGGGTAACGTGTTCTAGAAGATGGACGGAGTTGTTTCGCTACTTGTGCGCGCGCGGGCAGGGTCAGTTTTGGTCGATTTAAAAGACATTCCAAGTTTGCACATAGATGCTCACTCTAGCAGCACAGTTTATGCATTCTTTTTAACTTTATGTTTGTGCATCCTTAATTTTGTGTCTGTTCACCCCTTAACTTATGTCAAAAATTCGAATTTTGAAGAGGTCAAAAAATTTAGATTTTAGAATTTTAGTTATTTCGTGAAAATTGTAATGTGACAAATATGTTAAAAAAAAAAAGACTTTCCAAATCCCAACCATTTTTTTGGAACAATTATATTCTTTTAATTATTGTAAATAAATAATAAATAAAAATATTATATTATATTATATTAAAATGTAAAGTATAACAAGCAGATGTTGAATGTAAGCAAAAGCTCTCAAAATGGTTGTTGTTGCTACTATTATTACTGTTGTCATTGTATATATTTACATTATTATATTATTTTATAATGTTGGAAAGGTTTTAATAATATTGATAGTGAAATCATTTATATTAATAGTTGAACATTGTTAGAGAAAGTTAAGTGACACTTGGCCCAGAGTCCAACTTAACACTTCATTTCAATTTTTTTTATTAGTAGGTTGATTTAAAATGGACTACTTTAATGGACTGAGTACGGATCTAAACATTTAGGCCTCCATAACTCAGCTTAGAAAGATTATCCAGTTGAACTCAAGTTAGGACACATGTCGTCACTTAATATTGCTGTCATATGACACGTTATTACGAACTAATAACTTGCCACATGATCATAGGGCCCACTAACGGGTGCCACATTAACAATGTTTAGACTTTACCGTGTTACCATCAAGTCCCCCCTCAATGGTCTAACTAGAAACACGTCAGACAATGACTAGACCAAAAGGATAAGATGTTGTACAGGCTCCACATCTCCAAAGGAATAATGGCAAGCCTTTACATCAGCATGTACAAGCTTTTATTCCCTATTAACACACAGATTAGAGGCTGTCTGGAGTTGTTGGGCAGGTTTAGCACTAAATTCGCTTACCTCAAGGGGACAAAGTCTGTTGACCCCTTAGTGCTCCCAAGTTTACCTACTTAAGCTAATTATTCTAAAAGCAACCAATCATAAGACACTTAGTACTTTAAACGTCAAGAGATGTCTAATTATCCATATGCCCCCGTCTGAGCTAATTCTCCAAAAATGCTCATCATAAAAGGGACGATTATTTAATAATGTTTCACCATGTGTCACCCTTGAAGAATAATCTCTAGCTAGCTCCCTCTACCCTATGGCTCACCTCCACTATAAACCCTTACTTTCTCTAAAAGAATGGAGTATGATATGTTATAAGTTGAAACTCTATTACTTCACTTTTCTATGTTCACTCATTATCCTTTCTTTCTTTTCATTTTCATATTAGGGGTTAACCATGCTTGATAACCTTCAATCAGTTATCCTTACTAAAAAAAACATTTACCAAAACACAAAAATGGCCTCCATAAGTCCAAAGAGGCAAAGGACATAGGAGATCCTAACTTATGAATGATATTACTCTCATTGTAACTTATGACTTGTAATATTTTCTTTATATAGCACATTTTGATGATGAACTCTACCCATGGATGTAGGCTTTTGAGCTGAACCACATAAATTGATGTGTTGATTATATTTATATTGTGTTTTCTTATGTAGTAATAATGAGTTCTAAACTCAGTCTAAATGAGCTCTATTGAGTTCTACTTGTTATAATTTCCTCTGAACAGCTCCTTAATCTTAGTTTTAATTTGGACCACCTACTGACTATTCTACGAACTCTAAATCTCCCTCGACCTCCAAAATATGTTTTAGGCTCTTATTTGCTTACTTTATACCCCCTGAGTACCTCCTCTAATCTTAAACATGACCTTAGTAACTCTTTCTAATCTAGTTTAGTCAAACTACCCCCTCTAAATAGTTCTTCACTCAGTAATCCTGAGCTATAGAAACTCCTACTAAGCTATTGCTCTCCCTTAACAAACAAGTCCTCACTAGTTTGGGCTCATGAGATGGTTGGGCCCCAAAGCCCGTGGGCCTACCAAATTTGGCCCTAAACAGTTTACGTCGTCTGTAGGAAACACAACAAAAAGCCTTTCCATAATCAAAGCTTAGATCCTTACTTAAGAACTTACTTGAGGAATAGTACAAGAGGTTTGGGAGGATGAGATAAGATCATGTTTAAAAGCTATTCTCTGAGGTTAAAAGTGAAGGTTGATCTAGCAAATAAGTTATACTTATAACTCCAAGTCCATATTCGGAGGTGAAGTGCTGAAAGTAAATTCATCGCTAAAAGTTTGAGGTAACCTCTTCTCTTTCTCACTTCCTTTGTTATGCATAAAGAATCATAAACAAGTGTTGAGTTACGTAGACATATTTTAGGTCGAAATCACCAAGATATGTAGTAAAAGCTTTTAAAAGCTATTTATTAAGACCTTTATTGATATTAACATCAAGAACTCCTAACTGAGTCGCGTTAAAACCTCTAATGAGGTCTAAAGCACATGGACCTTCCCAAAGTTATAAATTTAAAGCTTCTAAGACTCAATACATCAAGACTTTTAAAAAGGTCGAGATTAGTATATTATGACCTCTTAAAGTTATATATTAAGACCTCTACTAAAGTCACAAGTATATGAACCTTAATTTAAGAACATCAAGACCTTCATAAAGGTCGAGATTATAAAAACCTTATAAAGGTTCATGCTCAGAGTTATGTAGTGCTTAGTTTTATCTTTGGAGTTGTGTAGAGCTCGGTGTTAAATTTCAGAGTTATGTAAGAGCTCATTTATATTTTCAAAGTTATATGGAGCTCAACGTTTAATCTCTAGAACTGTATAGAGCTCAGTGTTGAATTCTAGAATCATTTATATTTTCAGAGCTATGTGGAGCTCAACATTTAATTGTAAAGTTATGTAGTACTCAGTTTTATTTTCAGAGTTATGTAAAACCTTATTTATATCTCTGAATTTGTGTGAGAGCTTATTTGTATTTTTTAGAGCTATGTGGAACTCAATGTTTAATCTTTAAAGTAGTGAAGTACTCAATTTTATCTTCAAAGCCATGAATAAGCTCATTTGTATCCCTGAAGCTATGTAAGAGCTTATTTATATCTCTAGAACTATGTAATACTTATTATAATCTCCAAAGTTATGTAAAAGCTTATGTGTATCCTTAGAGCTGTGAAAAAGTTCAGTGCTAAATCTTCAAAGCGGTGTGAAAGTTCAATGTATAATTTTCAATGCTATGTAAAAGCTCATTTGTATCTATAGAACTGTATAAGTTTAGTGTTGAATGGGCTCTAGAATAGCGACGATTAAGTAAACCCCAAAGTTCTCATTTTTTGTAAGGGTTATTACACTTGACCTATAAGACAGGAAAAGCTTGCCATATGTAACTAAATAAATGTCGTTCCTATTGTCTTCTCACCTTAACATCGAGAATTTAAGGGCGTTGATGTTAGGAGAAAAATTAAGTGACACTTAGCCTACTCACAAAAGCCTAACTTGGCACTTAAGCCCAATTCTTTCCATGAGCAGCCTAGCCTAAAACGAACTACTTTAATAGACTGAATGTAGGTCCAAATATTTAGGCCTTCATAAGTCAGTCCAAGAAGGCCATCCAGTGGGATCTGAGCTATGACACATGTTGCCACTTAGTACCATTTTCATAGGACATGTCATTACGAACTACTTGATAAGTGTTAATTAGGTCTAATATTTTTATCTCCCAAACTTAATATTTGTTTGTTTAAATTAAAATTATTTAATTTTTCATGTGCTTTATTATGATTTTGTAGGGTTTTAGTCAATGGAGTAAATAGGGATAAAAATATAAAGAACATAAGGTAAAACACATCAATTTGCTACAATACCATACTACAACAGATTTGCTATAGTAACGAGCTATAATAATTTTGCTACAGAGCCCAGAACGGCGCTAAAAAATGTATGTATAGCGCTTCAGCGCCCAAAATTTAGCACTGCAATGCTGAGTGAACAATGTCTGCGAACAATACGCGCAAACAGTACTCATAAACAGTAATCTTAATCTGATTTGTATTTGATGTTTTACCCTAATTTAAAAACATAAACCTATAAATAGAAGGTCAAAAAGCCCTAATCCAAAATCAAGTTGAGAAACAAAAACTTAGATAAAGAATTCACAATACAAAATTAAATATCAAAGCCAAGAAATCAATATTCAAAATCAAGATTCAAACTTCAAGTCAAGATTTAGAGAGAAGCAACCCAAGACGTGTTCTTGATTAGTTTTTCTTCTCTTTTCTTATTATTATGTTCTTTTTTTACTATTATTATTATATTTTTTATATGCTTTATTGTTATTTTGTAAGTTTAAAGTCAATAGAGCAAATGGGAATAAAAATCTGAAGATAACAAGGCAAAAATATTAAATTGCTAAAGTACCATACTAGATTAGATTTGCTACAGTAATTTTACTACAGCGCCTAGAACGACGCTAAAAAATAGTATGTATAACGCCTAGAATTCAGCGTTGAGTGAACAGTATCTATAAATAGTAATCATAATCTTATTTTTATTTGAAGTTTTACCTTAATTTGAAGTCGTAAACCTATAAATAGAAGGTCAAAATCCCTAATTCAAAATTAAGTGGAGAGGCAAAAATTTAGAAAAAGAATTTACAACACAAAATCAAATATCAAAGCCAAGAAAAGATTCAAGCTTCAAGTCAAGATTGAGATAGAAGCAACCCAATACGTCTTCTTGATTAGTTTTTCTTCTCTTTTCTTATTATTATGTTCTTGTTCTTGCTGTTATTTATGGATTGGTTTAATACTATTAGTTTTGTGATAAGTTAAACTTATTATGCTAGGGTTATACTATGTGAACTTAGTATGTAGTTGGATTTCATTGATTCTTAATTTATAAAGTTAATTTTTATAATTGATTCATTTTATCTTGAACTTGATGCTTTTCATTATATCTGGTCAATATTTTGAATGATTAAAGAATCATAATGAACTTGACAAACGGATTCATGTGTTTAGCCTATGATAGTTTAATGTATTATCATATAATAACAACTATAAGTTTTATATAGGATAAACAAATACCTAGATGGCATATATGACATAATTTAGACTTGATCTTAATAAATTACACTCTAATTTGGTTGTCATAGACATATAGGTGATTGTTAGAATTCTTAATATAATCACTTGACCACCGACAGAGGCTTGTGATGAGATTAGAGTCTAAACTAACAATTTTTATTAAGAGATTAACGAAGTGATTAATGAATCCAATGAAATACTAGATGATGAGTCTATACCCTAGATTATTATCTTTTGGTGAATTTATCTCTCGTTTGTTTACTGTTTAGGTTGATTTAATTGATAGAATTAGGTTTGTTTAATAAATTTCAAATTTTTGTTTTCTAAATAAAAGTTAAGTACTTATAATTTTAGTACTTGATTAAAAGAATTAAATCGCATAGTCTCTGTGAGATCAATACTTGACTTAAAATCATATATTACTTGATTCGATAGCGTGCGTTTGTGCTTAGCTACTATAGCACCAATCAAGTTTTTGACGCCATTGTCAGGGAATATTTATTTCTATTCTTAGATCAATACTAATACTAAGCTACTTGTTTTTACTTCAAATTTTATTCTTTTTATTTTATTTTTGTTTCAGCTATTTTCTCTTTTTACTTTAATTTCTTTTTATTTTGCTTTAACAAATTATACTATGGAAAGAAACAACGATAACTTTAACAATCTTATCCTTGAGCCTATGATACCATATAGGTTATTGAGAGAGTATGCTGTGTCAACTACCAATAGTGTGTAATCTAGTATTCGGTGACTAACAGTCATTGTCAATAACTTTGAGATCAAGCTGAATATTATTTAGATGCTGAAAGAGACTGTACAATTCAGCGGAGCTCCTAATGACATGTATATAATAAATTTCTTAGAAATTTGTGATACCTTCAAGTACAACAGAGTCTCCGACAATGTCATCAGATTCAGACTATTCTCTTTCTCTTTAAGGGACAACACCAAGAGTTGATTGATGTCATTGCCGTCAGAATCTATATCAACATGGGAAAATCTAGCATAGAAGTTTTTAGCCAAGTTTTTCTCACCATCGAAAATAGCAAAGATGAGGAATGACATCACCTCATTCAGTCAAATTGATGGAGAGTCATTGTATGAGGCATGAGAGCGCTTCAAGTACATATTGAGGAAGTGTCCTCATCATAGAGTCCCTAAATGACTATTAGTCTAAATTTTCTACAATGAATTAGTAGGCCATTTGAGGACTATTATAGATACCGCTGCTAGAAGAGCTATAATGAACAAGTCCATAAATGAAGTATATGAATTATTGGAAGAGATGACATCTAATAGCTATTAATGGCCTGCTGAGAAAGTTACACCGAGGAAGGTTGCTAGAGTTTATGATATTGATGCATTCAATGCATTGGCTGTATAAATCAACATATTGACCAAGAGATTCGATGCCATAAATGCCATCAAGGCCCAAAATATGACTTGTGACTTCTGTGGTAATAATCATATGATAGGCAATGCATGGAGTTAGTAAACTATGTGGAAAACTATAATAGGCAGTAAAATAATCCACATTCAAACAATTGTAATCTGAGGTGAAGAGATCATCCTAACTTTTCTTGACATAACAACTAATGGGAGTCATCTAGACCAATAAATCCCCTAGAATTCCAGCCACCATAAGTGAGGAAGCCGGCTTTGGAAGACATATTGATGTAATTCATAAAGTTCAGTGATGTCAACCTATAGAATCATTCAGCATCATCGAAGAACTTAGAGGTCCAATGGGACAACTTGCTACTATAATTAATAGGAGACCTCAAGACACTTTACCAAGTGATACCAAGATAAATCTAAGAGGAAGTATAAAGCATTACTAAGCCATTAATTTTAGAAGTGGTAAGATCCTACATGGTAACACATCTAAACCACCATCATCAAGTGTGAAAGAGAAGGAGAATGTGGCACAAGAAAAAGAAGTGTAGCCATATAGACCACCTATTCCTTTTCCGCAAATACTATAGATGTGTCAAACAAGTGCAAAAATTGAAAAATTGCAAGAAGCCAATCCAGAAAATATAGAAACAAGAGATAGGCAGTAGAAAAGTACATAAATTTCTATAAAAAATAGTACAAAAGCTGGTATACAAGTGTAGAAAAATTGTGATGTGTAGAAACGTGATAACTCAGCAGCAAATACCAGTAGAATTGTGCAAAAATAGCCCTTGCAGCAATTCATACCTCCTACACTATTCCCACAGAGGCTAAAAAATAAGAGATTAGATAAACAATTCTCTAAATTTTTTGATATTTTTTTAAAAATCATATATTAATCTCTCTTTTACATATGTACTCGAATAAATGCCTAGTTACATCAAATTCATAAAGAGTATCATTTCCAAGAAGATGAGACTAGAGAATTTTGAGATCGTAATGTTGACAAATAAATGTAATGCTATTCTTCAGAAAAAAAAACTACCTCCTAAGCTCAAATATCCTGGTAGATTTACCATACTATGCTCTATTGAAAATCATGACCTTGGTCAAGCTCTATGCGATCTAGGAGTAAGTATCAATCTCATGCCCTTTTCAGTCTACAACAAGTTAAGTTTAAGATAAGCGAAACTAATCAATATTATATTTCCACTTGATGATCGCTCTCTCGCCTATCTAAAGAAAATTATTGAAGACATACTAGTAAAGGTGGACAAATTCATCTTCCCTATTGATTTCATTGCTCTAAACATGAAAGAAGACAATAAGATCCTCATTATCCTTAGAAGACCCTTTCTAGTCATAAGACATATGGTCATAGATATTCAAAAATAGGAGATGACCATGAGGATATAAGATGATACTACAACCTTCAAAGTCTTCAAAGAAATTAAGTTGTCATTTGAAAGTAAAGACATGTTGCAGCATTAACAAGAAGCATTTACACCTCCAAGGAACTCAAAGGCATGGAAATGTTAAATCCTCACATAAAAAAGAAGGGGTTAAGGCATAGAAAAAGAAGAAGAAAGAGTATTATGATGACAGGATAGAAGAGAATGACACAAAAGAGACACTTCATAAGTCTAAGATTCAAGTCTTTCCAGAGAAGTACGAGGAGAATAAGGTAAAATTTACTACTGAAGATCTAATAAAATGATGTAGAAGGCAAAAAAAAAGGAAGCCCAACAAGCGTACATACAAAGATGCTTCCACCATTGACTTTGATTCTCCATAAAAGTAGAAAGAACCACGTCAAGCCAACGACACTAAATTAAACGCTTCTTGATAAGCAACCCAAGTAATTTTTAGTTTTATTTTTGTTTAGTTTAAGTTTTTGTTATGTTAGTTTCTTTTATTTGTAGGAATAAATATAACAAGTCAAGCATTTAAGGAAATAGCATGAGCAATTATAAGCGTTGGAAGCAAAGAAAACTTCAATCACATTCATTAGAATACAACTCTGCACTGCTTCAACTTCAGTTATCATGGGAGTTTCTCTTACTTTTAAATTTATTTTTAGACATTGAGGACAATGTCTAATTTAAGTTTGGGGGTAGGAAACACTTTTTCTTGTATTTATATTGCTATTTTTATTAATTGGTTATCTTATGGGTAAATTTTGTTTTAGTTGTTAAGTTTTAGTTGAAATGATGATCATTGGTCTATGATAAGAATTAGAATAATGGTTGAATTTATTTTCACAAGTTTCTAAAAAATAATAGATGCTGATTTAATTTGTATATTATGAAGCTTGAACTGATTTTGACTTTATTTTTTCTCACTTATTCTTGAGCACATTGAAATAAGCATGTATTAATTTAATTTTTTTTCTTAGAGATACTTTGTGTTTGAGTAATACACCACAGCCTCGAAATCTACTGCACATTGACTTTATTTTTTTTCTATTTAACCACATTACAAGCTGCAAGACTTTTTACCTATTTATCCTGAAATCTATTGGTAGCACTATAAACCTTGAGTTTACTTAGAAATATCCTTAAAAAGGGGTTATATGTGTGAAAAGGATAATGCAATGAAAAACAATAAGTTTTAAAGGTGCATATCAATCTAAGTTTAGGGGTACATTAAAAAAAGAGAAGAGAGAGAAAAAAGTGTTTACATGCATAATACCCTTAGTTTAAGAAAAACAATAAATTCTTTGCAAAAAACTGATTAAAAGAAAGATAAAAATATCATAAGTTTAGGGGAGAAAATGAATAATTAAGGAGAAGAAGGAACCAAGAGGTTTCTATATAAAGTTTAAGAGTTCATGGTATGAATTTGCACTTCATATTTATATCTTTATATCCTACCTTAACCTTAACCTTACGTTACAAGCTAATAAAAATCCTAAATAGATTCTTAAGCATATGTATTTCTATATTAGTGGAGAGTTGTATGAACAACAAGCTTACGATAGTGTTATAAATTGAAATATGTTGAGACATCATCTTTATGTATTTTCTTTAGTTATTAAATAAATTTAAGTTTCATTTAACTATTTACTTACTTATTACACACACGCATAAAGTGATCTTATAAGGGAGAACAAAGGACTTAATGAATGGTTTGATGATTTATTAAAAGTTGTCTATTGTATTCTAAAAATACTTGTGCCATTTAATAGCCTTTGAGACAATGAAGATGATCATCTAATCAATTGAGAATTATTTAATTTTGTTTATTTTAAAATCATGAATAAGTTGTGAATATTTTGTCTTTGTTTTACTCGAGGGCGAGTAAAGTCTTAAGTTTGGGGATATTTGATAAGAGTTAATTAAGTTTAATATTTCCATCCTCCAAACTTAAATATTTTTTTTTGTTTAAATTAAGATTACTTTTTTTTTTAATGTGTTTTATTGTTATTTTGTAGGGTTTGAGTCAATAAAGCAAAATCGAGATAGAAATTCGAAGAAAATAAGACCAAAAAATTAAATTACTACAATAGATTTGCTACAATAACGAGCCACAATAATTTTGCTACAATGCCCTAGAATGGCTCTAAAAAATAGTATGTACAGCACCCAGAATCAAGGGCTGTGGCACTGAGTGAATAGTATCCTCGAACAATACGCGTGAATGGTAACCCATAATCAGTCATCATAATCTGATTTATATTTAATGTTTTACTTTAATTTGAAGACATAAACTTATAAATAGAAGGCCAAAAGCCCAAATTCAAAATCAAGTAGAGAGGCAAAATTTTAGATAAAGAATTCACAACACAAAATCAAGATTCAAGCTTCAAATTAAGATTGAGAGAGAAACAACCTAAGACGTCTTCTTGATTAGTTTTTCTTCTCTTTTCTTATTATTATGTTCTTGTTCTTATTGTTATTCATGAATTGATTTGATATTCTTTATGTTGTGATGAGCTAAAGTTATTATTCTAGAGTTAGATTATATGAACCTAGTATGTAGTTGGATTTCATTGATTCTTAGTTTATGAACTTAATTATTATAATTGATTCATTCTATCTTGAACTTAATACTTTCATTATATCTAATCAATATTTTGAATGATTAAGGAACCATGATGAACTCGACAAAGGGATTCGTGTGTTTAGCCTAGGATAGTTTGATGTATAATCATAAAAGTAACAACTATAAGTCTCATGTAGGATAAACATATACCTAGATAGCATGTATGACATAATTTAGACTTGATATTAATGAATTACATTCTAATTTGATTGCCATAGACATATAGGTGATTGTTAGAATGTGTAATATAATCACTTGACCGTCAACAGAGGCTTCTAATGAGATTAGTGTCTAAGCCAACAATTTATATTAAGGGATTAACTAAGTGGTTAATAAATTTAATGAAATACTAGGGGATGAGTCTATACCCTAGATTATTATCTTTTGGTGAATTTATCTATTTTTTTTATTCACTGTTTAGGTTAATTTAATTGATAGAATTAGATTTGTTTAATAAATTTTAAATTTTAGTTTTCTGAATAAAAGTTAAGTAGTTATAATTTTAGTACTTGATTTAAAGAATTAGATCGCATAGTCCCTGTAGAATCGATATTTAAACTTAAAATCTTATAATACTTGATATGATTGCATGCATTTGCGCTTAACTATTATTGCAACAATCACTAGTCACCTGTCATGTTATCACTAGGCTCAATATACAAGTGCTACGTCAACAATGTTTAGGTTTTGCCATATTACCATCAAGTCACCCTCAATGGCTTAGCTGAAAAATGTCAGGCAATGACTAGACCAAAAGGATAAAATGTGATAAATGAGATCTCCAAATAACCAATAGTAAATCTCTACATTAGCATGACAAGTTCTTATCCCCTGCTGACAAATAGAGGATGTCTAGAGTTGTTGGGCATGTTTAACAGTGAATTTGTTGACCTCAGAGGTACAAAGCCTACTGATCCCTCAATGCTACCAGGTTTACCTGCTCAAGCTAACTACTCTAAACGCAACTAATTAAAAGATGTTAGGGATGTCTAATTACCCACATACCCCTATTTAAACTAATTCTTTAAAATGCCCCTCATAAAAGGGACGGTTCTCTAATATTGTTTCGTCATGCGTCGCCCTTGAGAAATCTCTGGCTAGCTCTTTCCACCTCTAAAGTTCGCCTCTACTATAAAAGCGTCACTTTCTCAACAAAAAAAAAAGAGATAATAAGTCATTAGTTAAATCTTTATTACTCTACTTTTCATATTCACTAATTCTTTATTTTTATATTAGGGTTTAACTCCATTTGACAACCTTCAATAATTCATCCATACTAAAGAAACATTAACAAAAACACAAATTTTTATATAGTAGATTTTGATGACGAGCTTTACCCGTCTTTGGGCTGAATCATGTAAATTCATGTGTTGATTATCTTTATATTATATTTTTTTAGTAAATATAATAGTATTGAGTTGCGAGTTTAGTCTAGAGGGACTCTATTGAGTTCTACTTTTTATAATCACCTCTAAACAACTCTCTTGCTTTAGTTTTAATTCGAACTACCTACTGACTATCCTATGAATCTTAAGTCTCCTTCAAACTCGAAAATATATTTTAAACTCTTCTTTACTTACTTTGCACTTTATAAATACCTCATTTGACCCTAAACACCTTAGTAGCCCTCTTTAATCTAACTTAATTAAACTATTTCTATTAAGTAATTCTTCACTAACTAATCTTAAACTATGATAATTTTTATTGAATTGTTGTATTTTCTCAATAAACAAATCCTCACTACTTATGAGACGGTTGGGCCTGAGCTCATGAACCTACCAAATTTGACCCTAAACAAGCATCATCATTTTTAATTTCCTAACTGATCCACCTATCCAAATTATTTTCGGTATCATACTAAGATTTTAATTTCATTAACATTATAAGGCCAATGGCCATCTATAACGGGATGGAATCATTTTTAATATATCAAAATTGCAAAATTCGTCACTACTTTGACGACAAATTCTTTTGCCTCCATTTTCTTCTCAGCAAATTTTATAAATTAAATATCACAAAATAAACATATAAATTTAATTTAATTTAATTTATTCAATGTTTAGTTGTTTTCCAGTCATTGGTTCCATTGTCCAGTTGATGATAAATGAAACTATGTTGTCAAAACAACATAAATACTTGTATTGTGTATATATTATAACCCCATAACTGTTTTCATCAAAATTTATATCAATGAGTCATTTTCTTTGTCTATTAACCGAAGTTAATGTTCATTATAATGCCTTGCCATTATTTTTTTTTGTCACCAGTAGACTTTTTGTTTCGGGAAAATGTCAAAAGTGATCCCTTTTTTTAATGTTTTATTTATTTTTTAACCTGCTCAAATGCTTTCATACTATATTAACTAAAAGCTAAATACTATTTCCCTTTTATCTTTGTTACAAATGCTTAGGGAATTTAACTTAGCGCCACACGGCATTGCCCTGACCCGCCATGTGGTGGAATTTTTTAATTTATTCTTTTATATTTTTTTATTATTAAAAAATTTAATATTTTACTTTTTGTCTTATTAAATTTATTATTTATTATAAACAAATATATCTTTCTCTCTTTTAAATACTAAAATTTATCTAAACTCACCATCGAGTTTGCACACAATTTATAGATCAACATAAAACGGATGACATTTTAAATAATAAAAGTGAAATAACTAATTGTGTATTAAAAAAAATTAAAAATAAACAAAATTTAGGTGAGTTTTTATTATTTATTAGTCGTTGTTATGTTTTTGTTGTTGGTTTGTAGATATAGTAGTTTAAATATTTAGTATTAAGACGTATTAAGAAAGTAAAAATATGATTAAAAAAAAGTACAACCATATGCTAGCACACAAGTCTGGAGCGCGTTAGCTTGGCTCTATGTGGCATCACGTGGTATTTTTAATAATTTTTTATAAAAATAATAATTTCTCTATTTTGTTATTAATTTATTTATATTAAATTTTATTTGTTTTATATTAGTTATTTTTTATTTTTACATTTATATATTATTCAATATTTTGTATTATTTTTAATTATTATATATATAATTATATTAAACTAAAAATTATTTTGGTGTTGTTTTTTTTTCAAGTGTTGCTGATATTATCATGACACAAATTTTGACCATTGTATACTTTAAGGGAAGATGAGAGAGTTCCAGTAATGGTTTTGAGAGATACACTAGATTTCAAAATATGCACATGGTAGTTTCAAAAAATATTAAATATGAAGCGTTGTTGAAAAAAATTTGTCATCTTCTTAGAATTGATTAGATGCAATATAAAGTAACTATCAAATTCGAGGTTGTTTCAAGTATTATAAAGTTGAGACATATTCTACTTGAAAATGATGATAATGCGATATTTTGGTTAAGCCTACAAAAAAAAAGGGCTACACCTTTATATGTAAAGTGGATGTTCGAGCTCCTGAATATGAAAATAATGCAGAAGCATTCATGGAGTAAAAATAAAGCTACACTAATCAATTCACGTCCACAACCCCTGTGTATGTTTCAAACCCTCCAGAGGATTATCATTATTCTCCTCAAATGTTCAATGACAACTAGCCTACACATATTATGATAGTCAGATATACGGAGATGTTGGCATTAATCTTGATTATGATATTGGTCATAATGTTGGTTATAATGTTAGTAATGGCGGTAGAATTGACAATGGTTATGAGAATGATGATCGTGGTTATGATATTGGTAATGATGATGATGATGCTAATTATGGAGAAACGATTGCGGATGGAAATGATGATGACGACGACGACAACGATGATGATAATAATAATTATGCTAAAGAAGAAAAGGTTAAGGTAGAAAACTCATTTCAGTTTTAGTTTGAAACACCATCATTTGACTTGAACATATCGAAAAAGATATCTTATACGAGAATTGGAGATGTATTTATAGGAAAGTTGAATAACAATAAAGATGAAATTCATGAGGCTATAAGCATAATTGCACTTTAGAGCAAATGGAGCTTTAGAGTTTACAAGTCCATCAAAGATCGTTTTGAGTTCAAATGCGATGATGCAGATGCAAATAGAGATTATGAGCAGTGTCAATAGAATAGTGACATTTCATTTTAAGGCAAATAGATGTAGAGCACACTTAAATTTAAGGTCAATTGCAGGATGGTCACAGGCAAGTCAATAGTTATATTATTGCTAAAGTAATTAAAAATAAGTTTGTATCAGTTAATAAAAATTATAGGCCGAATTACATTAAAGTAGACATATGTAAAGAATTCGGTATTCAGATAATGTATATTATAGCTTAACGAGTTAAGGAGCATGCATTAAGATTTATAAGAAGTGCTCCATATGAGTCGTTCAGATTACTTCCTACATACAACTATGTGTTGTAACAGAAGAGCCCGAGTATAGTTACTCACTTAGAATTTATGCGGATAATCACTTCAAGTTTTTTTTTTTTTGCATTATGACCCTACATCAGAGGTTTTAATTCATCCATCCAATCGATGATTGTAGTAGATGAAATATTTTTGAAAGGTCCCTATCTTGATACTATGTTTGTGCCCGTTTGTAAAGATGAAAACAATTAGATATTTTTATAAGCATGAGGGATTGTTGATTCGAAAAATGATATTTCTTGGGAGTGGTTTATAGTCAAACTATGGGGAGTAATTGGTGATCATCAAAATCTTATTTTTATATCTGATCAACGCGCCTGAGAAGGTAATATGGGGTGTGTTTCCTAATGCATATAATGAGTTTTACATCTTTCACTTGAAGGAGAATTTGGTGACAAAATACAAGTTAGCAATGAATAAGTCTAAAAAAATGGTATACTTGTCTTCCTATTTTATTACCGCTAAGGAGTATCGTGTCTCTAATTTTCAACACCAAATCAATAAGATGCGAGAAATGAGACTTGATGTAACTAAGTATTTAGATGACGATGTTGATACAGGAAGATGGGCTCAATCAGCTGGTACTTTCAGAAGGTATGATATCATGACCACTAATATTGCATAGAGTATTAATGTAGTTACAAAAGAAGTAAGAAAGCTTCATGTGACCAATTTGGTGGAGTGGATATGAGAGCTAACGCAGCTATGGTTTTACCATAAATAGATGGCGGCACAAAATATGACGATTGTGTTAATGACTTATACATATCAAAATGATGAAACATAATGATAAAATAAGTCGAATGTCAATTTACCCAATCAATATTTCATGCTTTGTAGTCAATGGCTCTGGCAGAAAAGGGATAGTGGACATTCCTGAGAGAACATATAGTTGTAAGAAGTTTGACTTTTAAAAACTTGCTTGTCCCTATGCACTCGTTGTATGCAGATATATAAGATTATCATATAAGAGTCTTTGTTAGACTTATTACACATCAGATACTTTATTCCATGCTTATAACGAGTTAGTACTTTCGGTTGGCCATCTATCGAATTGGATTGTTCCAGAGTATTTGAGAAATATAGACATCCAGCCTCTGATAGCACAGTTAAATAAGCAAGCATTGGACAAATCAAATTTTATCTCAATGGGAGGAACCATCGAAGACTATTTATAGTTGTTATAGACAACATGAACATAATCGACAGACGTGTTAAAACCTTATTGCTTTACATAACATGTGATGTATGTTTGTTTATAAAATTAAAATTAATATTTAATTTCACAATAATATAAGGCTTAACTATTATAGTACATATCACATTGTTGATTATATATGTATTTTTTATTTAACAAACTTTCGGCAGAATTTTTTCTATTTTATGGACATTCCCAAACCTGCATAATGAAGAAATAACATGTCTATACAATTATAAGAAAATGTTCTCATTTTATCACATTTAGCAAATATACATCCATATATCACAACGACATCCACCAAATACAATTGCATATATATAAAATATATTGTACATCTATACATTGTTGTTTGCAGTTATCCATAAATCAAATGCCATTTTATGTCTATAAAAAATACCAATCTCGGGGTAGAAATCAAATGGTCGACCTAGCATAAGATGCTCAATAAATATACAGGTAAATGTGCTACAATCCCTGCTTCCGATCGCCTATTGAGGTACGTTATCTTTCAAATGAATGATTGAGAAAGGTGACATATTTGTATTCACTTCTCCTTTTAATTAGTAAAGTCTATATTTTCATAAATAATATAGCATGGAAATACTCAAAGGCTCTATAAATCTTTGAATTTCTTTGTCGGAGTGCTTATTCACACTGGAATCTTACAACGTAATCCTCCTCTTAGTAAAGTTGACTTCTACTGCAAACTAATATTCTTGTTAAACATTCAATAGAATATATACTTGCATAAACCATTGTTGTATTATTTTAAACTTATTGTATTAATAACGATAAAATTGTTTACTGTATTTTCATTACCTTATTGATAGTAACCCACGTTCTAGCACCAAGTAAGTCCTTATTTGTTCCATTCGCAAATGCCAACAACGTTGCAACCCATTGAACATCCTCACCCGAGTTGTGAGGCGTGAGTCATATTTGTCTAATATATTTCTAAACACAAATATATAGGATATTAAACTCATTAAAAGTGTTTGTATTTAAGTGTTAAATATAGTAATTGATCAATAATTGTTATTAATCAATGGTATGGTGACACGTGATGCATTATGGACTATTTGTTGAGTATGCATAGGTGTGTAGCTTGGTAGAACCTATGTACTTGATTTTATCTAAAAGGGCATAAATGTAATTTTTATATTTGTTTATTTTATTTTACATAATATAATAATAATATTATTATTAAAATAATAATAAATATAGGGCATGGGGCCCAAATATATTAAATATATTATTATTTTAGTAATATAATAATAATATAATTTGTACATAAATATATATATATATATAAATTGGAAATTAAGAAAAAAAAAGGAATGAAAAGGACAATAAATTGGTATTTTAAAGAGAGAAAGTTGCTAGAAATTATTTTAGAGATAAAGTGTTTCTCACTTGAAAATTTTAATAACAACATGTTCTCTAATATCAGATAAGCTATAAATATACTGGTCAAGAGTTGATCAATAAAAACACATATAACTTAGGCTTAAGAGTTAAGCAAGAAAGTTGAATTTAGTTACTGTTCTAGACAATAAAACTCACCAGAGTTTATTGCTAGATCTGACAACAAGTTCATTTTAAGCAGGATTAGTTGAAAAACTTGTTTTCAGTTACAATTGGTAAATTTACCATTCAGTTTAAATATATTTATATATTAATGTGATTAATAGATTTCATATATGTGCTCATTATAATTTTATGTTTCCGCTACGTATAAATATGTATATGATGCGTATTTATATGAATGAACACATATTACATGCATACATTGTAAAACTTAACCCGAATCATTAGGTTCCTGTATAAAAATTCCAATTTTCCAACAGACTCACCATAACCTCTTATTGTTACCTTCCCTCTATTACCTTCATTAACAATTGTTTCAGACTTCAAACTTTCTCTTCCAAGGCAAACTCTCGAGTTTCATTTTAGGCTACACTCTCATTTTCATCCATCTACTTTGTCTCTAAAGGTGTTACGCATCGTTCTTATCTAAGTCCTCCTTATAGGCCTCCGAGTCTCGAGCTCTCACCCGACTTGAATCTCTAACCTATGATTGGGCTAGCACTCTCTCCTCTGGTCTACCATATGACCTATTACTTCTAAGATTGCGCTCGAGGTGCCTTCTCTTATGGCCATTTTTGCCTTTTCCAATCAAGTTTATTTACAACTCATCTCCTTTATGGCTGCAGAGGGGCATTCTAGGTATGTGAAGGACTTGGTGGTAGGTTTTCAACTTGCTTCTCAGGTAGACTTTAGTTTTCCCTTCTCAAGTATCAAGGAACTCCTCCAACAACTTCCTTATTGTCTCTTTGTCCTTTCTTACCTCTTCCAATTCCTTCTTATTCTCATGCAACTATTTTTCATAGTTTCTCCTCTACTCTGGATTTTCTTCTTGGACCTCATTACACTATGGATCCACCTCCAATTCTTCATGTTCCTTTATTAGAACTTAAATCTTCAAATTTGAACTTCTCACAATACTCTGATTTCATTCTCGAGGGAAATTTAGGCCCTTATCTCAATTTGACTCTTACTTAAGAGTAAATTTCTTATCACCAAGTCTTTTCGCATTATTTCCTATATGCATCGCCAATTTGTTAACCATGGTTCTTGGTTAAAGAGTATAACTTAAGTTAATGAAAAAAATTTATGGAAATGATGGTTCTTGCACTTGAGTTTTGCCTCTCTGAGTTGATCTCCACTCTTATTAAGGACTTTTTCTATACTCATAAACTGGGTTATAACTATGTCAATGACTATTTCTGACAAAGATTCTATTATGCTTAAATTAATGTTTGATTATATATTTATTAAGAGAGTGTATGGGAAAAAAAAGGTCAATATTGCTTTTTTTTTAATAATTTTTTACTTGCCTTTCTTTTTCTTTGTGTCTGAAACTTCTCCTCCGCCTTGTGCATAACCCCTAAAGTCCCCTCTATAGGTTCTTTGAAAAGTTAGTTATACCTCACATCCCGAGATGTGTAAGGAGTCCTGAAGGGTAGGGCAATGTTAGGTGCACTGTGTGTCCACATTTTCAAGAATGTGGGCATAATGTTGCCTCTCCTCGAATTTTTTAGATGTTATAGGTCTATTATTGATATTTATAGCTTTCAGGTTCCTTGCTTTTTTTTTTTTTTTGCTTGCTTGTTTTTTTTTTTTTTTTTGTGTTTAAAACTTCTCATTTACCTAGGAGCGATCACCTGAGTTCCTTTTATAGGTTCTTTAGCAAGTCATTAATACCTCACTTCTTAGGACGTGCAAGGGTTCAAAAAAGTGAGGTAGTGTTAGGTGCCTTGTGTGTTCACATTTTGAAAAACATGGACCACCTTGCTGCCTTCCCTCAATTTTTAGACATCATGAATTCATTGTCAATGTTTGTAGTTTTTGAGTTCCATAATTTATTTTTCAACCATTGCCTTGTTCGAAAATAATAATGTAGGTTGTCAAAGACCTACTTTTTTGTTGTGATGTTCTCTAATTAGTTCATCATTAATATAAAGCCCTTAATCTATTTGATTCAATAATGATGACAAGAACTGTTCTCGCCTTAAAAAATTAGGCTAGTTGATGAGGGCAATAGATATAGTAAGCAATTATATAATATGTAAAGCTTTAAAAAAAAGAATATATTATATATATGTATATATAATGAAATAACATAAGATGTGATTCTTGTTAGGATTTTACATACACAAATAATTGAGAATATAAAATTTGAAAGGATTAATGAAAAACAAAAAGTAAGAATCAAATATATAATATAAGAATTTACATAGTTTAATAATTATCTATATTCATGATAAATAAAATTTTTAACTTTTTTTATTAATTAATAATCACAAATATCTCTTTTAATAAATTACAACGAATACTTTTTATTTCGTAATGATTCTCAAGTCAAAATAAATATTTATGTATAACTTTTGGATATCCTAAAAAACTCTACTTTGAGTTATATTTAGAGTGCATAATGAATTTTAAAAGCATAAGACTTTTGTGGGCTTATAATTGTCACTAGGGCCATAGCCTCACTTAGCAACGCTACAACCTGAATTTCTCCAAGTGGTGGCACTGTAGCACCGACCTAATCATCATATTGCTAAGGCACCATTTTCTTGCACCTCAGCGCTTACACACTGACTTTGGGACGCTGTGGCCTTAGATTTCTATGCCTCAACCCTTATATACTATATTAGCTTGTTTTCTAATGCTTTATGTGACTTTGTACCTCTGCTGTATATACTACTTTTTCTTAGTAGTTCAAACTTAAAACCATACTGTACATGTTTTTAATCACTAATTTTTACAACTCCTAACCACAGGTGAGAATCACAGCTATGATGTGAAGTTTGTTTCTTTTCTTTTCGAAGAACAGCTATGATATGGATATATGGTATGATTGAATGAGTCACTGGTTGAATTCTGTTGCCATGCGTTCGCTTAAACGACGCCGAATCAGCGATTTTATCTATTAACACGTCATAGGATCTGAAAGTGATTCCCAAGCCCCCAGCCTGATCACACCTCATCCATGGTTTCCAAAGTCCAAACAGTCGCACTTGCTATGCTTTATACTAAAACTTGATGGATCCGTCCACGTGTTCCACTCATGCTCTCATCATTTCCATCAACCAACCAAAATCAAAACAAAAAAATATTATATGTTTTTTCGAAAAAAAAAAAAACCGAGGAAACGAAACGAGTAACGAGCTGTGCCTTTGATTGTACGAGAGCAGCTCTTACCCTCTCTCTCGCTTGCATCTATTAATATCTCAAAGTAATTTTCAATTTCAAGAAACTTCGCTCGTTTAAACTACTCACGCGCTGTCTTTCTGTTTAATCAACGGCTATAAATTTCAGAACAAGTAAGTCGCCTCTTTCTGTAGTTGCAAAGTTTAATCTCTATGCCATAATCAGGTTTTATTGAGTAATTTTAAGTTATTTCTTGTGTTTCTAGGGTTGCATGATGTCTGCGAAGCATGACGAAATCGATTTAAACGCGGACGCCGTTTCGGGTGACCGAGAAAACGAGGACCATAAATCTGTGATCGGGTTCTCTGTTGCTGAAACCCTAATGGAACCTGATAACGGTCGGGTTCAGGGTTCAGAAGTTGATAAAGTTAGTGTTTGTGATTCGGCTAAGGTAATTTGTGACTTGAATATTGGTGGAAATGGTGAAGAAAATGATGATAATATGAAAAGTGAAGAAAACTATCTTAACATGAATAGAGAAGGTGTTGAAAGAGAAGTAGATCTTTTAGATAAAGAAGGTAATGCGGAAAAAGGTAGTGAAAGTTTAGATAGAGGGGTTGATGCGAAAGATGAAAAAAATAATGGTGAATGTAGTGATGGTGTCTCTTGGCGGGATGAGAATGAAGTTGAAGTTGCTGCTGTGGCTGAAAGAGCTGGTGAGGCTGAGATGGATTGTGATCCGAATGTGGGTCCTGTTGGGGAACTTTTGGAGCAGGGGACTGATGATAGAGATAAAGTTCAGTCATCACATCAGAAGTTGGAGGAGGCTACTTCTGATGGATCGGAAAATATGGCAATGGAAATTGATACACAATCACAACCAGAGGTGTTGGAGCAGGGAGCTGATGATAGAGATAAACTTCAGTCATTGCATCAAAAGTTCAAGGAGGCAACTTCTGAGGGATTGGAAAATCAGACAGTGGAAGTTGATATAAAAACACAACTAGAGGCTAATGAGGATCAAGTCATGTATGTTAATGAGTCAAAGGCTGGGGATTCTTCTAATGTTTTGAAGGAGTCATATGCAGTCAACCTAGTTGTAGATTTGGATCCATATATGACCAAAGATGGAAATGTATCTGGTGATGTGAAGGTAAAATTGGTTACCTCACAACTGAAATTCTGTGAGGGTGATTTGGTGTGGGGTAAAGTAAGGAGCCATCCTTGGTGGCCAGGGCAGATATTTGGTCCTTTGGCAGCATCACAAAAGGCAAAGAAATATTTTAAGAAAGAGAGTTATTTGATTGCTTATTTTGGGGATCAGACATTTGCTTGGAACGAAGCATCAAAGCTAAAACCTTTCCGGGAACATTTTGCACAAATGGAAAAGCAGACCAGTTTGGAAGATTTCCACTATGCTGTTGATTGTACCTTGGAGGAGGTTTCTAGACGGGTGGAGTTTGGGCTAGCCTGTTCTTGCATTCACGAGGAATCTTACGAAATGATCAAAAGTCAGATAACTGTTAATGCTGGAATCAGGAAAGAATCGAGCAGAAGAGATGGTGGAGACAGTTTCTCAAATGCAGCTTCTTTTGAACCTGTAAAACTCTCTGAGCATATCAAAGCTTTAGCCCAGCTGCCATACTATAGTGAGGTTGACAGGCTGGAATTTGCGACGTCAAAAGCTCAGTTGTCAGCGTTTTACCGTTGGAAGGGTTACTTGCAGCTGCCTGAGTTCAATATGCTTGGAGGATTGTTGGAAAGTGATGCAGAAATCCCACTTTTAGGGGAAGTGAAGCATGGAGCCGAAGGGACTCAAAGTGTTGGTCCTGATTCCAATGGTAACAAGCAAGTATCTTCTGCAATGGGGAAGTTAAAGAGTCAAGATGGCTCTTTCCATAAGCGGAAACACACATATGGGGATAGTATTCATGCAAGAAAAAAAGAGAAGAGCTTGTTAGACTTGTTGGCCAAGAGGCGTGTGAATATGTCAAATGGTAAGCGAGGAACAGATGGTAAAGGTGAAGAGTTGATTTCATCATCTTCTGGAAAAAAATGCAAGTCAGTTGAATCCATATCTGATGACAGGGCTGTGAAACATAAGAAATCAGATTCAATTTCTGATGATATGTCTGTGAAGCATAAGAAGAGTGTTATGTTGGCAGTAAAAAATGAGAAGGGTGATCTGTCAGTAGATGCTGCTATAAAGAGTCTGCCGATAAAGCGAAGTTTCGGTGTTGGAATTAGCATACTCAAGGTCGCAAGTCAACTCAATGGGTCAAGTCCAATATTAAAGCCTGGTGATAAAACATTCAAGAACACTGTGGTTAAGAATAAGAGCAAGGAGAAATCTCAAAGTAAAAAACAGTTTCCATCAGAGGAGATTTCACCTGCTGGCTTGCTGTCGCAACTCAGCTTGACTGCCAGGGATCCCATGGAGAGATGCAACTTCTTGATTTCTATGATTAGTTTCTTCTCTGAATTCAGGAATTCGGTCAGCCTGGAACAGCCTCAGGAGAAAGTGACCTGTGAGAAAACTACAAAAACATGGGCCAGTTTAGAAACTACTGAAACATCTGAATCAGAGACTACGAAAGACGCATATTGGACAGACAGGATAATTGAAAGCAATCCCGAAGAGCAACAAGCAGTTGAAAATCAAAATGGAACTGAAGAGGTATTGCATGAGGCCCCAAGTGAAAAGGAAATTTCCCCTGTTGAACCAACATTAGCTGTTCGATTAAGTACCCATTTGGATTCTGGACTGCAGACTGCTGGTGAGAATCTGGAACAGAAAGCACTGAAGCCAGTGGACCCCTTAGATGTGTATGGTAGTAATGATCTTTCTCCTACAGCTTTGATTCTGAATTTTACAGACTTAGATTCTGTTCCATCAAAAGAACATTTGAACAAGATATTTAGCCATTATGGACCTTTGAATGAATTAGAGACTGAAGTGTTGAAGAGCAAGCGTGCCAAAGTGGTTTTCAAGAGGCGTGCAGATGCAGAAACAGCTTTCAGTAGTGCTGGGAAATACAGCATTTTTGGGCCATCACTTGTTAGTTACTGTCTCAAGTACATGCCTTCTACACCAAGCAAATCTTCTTTACGTGCAACAAAGAGAGGCAGAAAAGCTGCAATATCTGAGGGGGAAAATGCAACGTAATGTATATCTAGTAAATTGTCGAGTTGGGAAGTATAGGCATTCATTTGCAAATGTGACCTTATTTCTCAGTGACTTCTTTTTCTCTTTTGATGGCAATGGATGCAAACAAAGATGTGTAGTAAATTGTAGATTTAGTTTCAGTATTAGGAAATGACTCAGCTATTATATCTCTCCATATGCTTACAGTTTTATTTGCTGTCACAAGAAAGGCTTTTAGGGGTTAATTAGGTGCATTACTAGTTCATGCTTTGATTTCTTTTCTTCTCTGCCTCATAGGCCACTTGTAAGTGGACTTTTAGGTGTACATGATTTGTGAATCAGTTGCCAGACTCCATAGTGTCTGGTCTTACATTTATGTTTTGTGTTCCAATAATTTCATTACCACTATTTCAAGATTCAATTTTCTTTGGTGAATGCGCTATGTTAAGAAGCCAGGCATCATTGCCCTGCTAACTTTGAGAGGATCTGTAACCCTTGATCCTGGGGTTTCTGTACTTGTCTGTAAATCAACATTTGCACGGGATTCATAGACATTTACAAAGTAACTTTGCTGCTGGTCATTGACTTAATCGGTGGTGTGGATAAACCAGAACTAGAAATTTCAATAGCTCAATTAGAGTTTTTTGTGCTGAAACACCCCAGTTATTATATTTTGGTAGCTCTAAAAAGGAATGACATCTTTTGATTGAAGAACACATTATTTTGAAATGCCCAACGATTTGGACAAAATGGTATTCAACTTTGGATTTGTTCAGTTTTTTGTTTGCATGAAGTACAGAGGTACTTGGTAGCAGGTCAGACACAGGATGTAATACATATGGAGTCCTGGCGAGGTAGTTCTCTTTTTTTTTTTCTCTCTTTATTTTCCTTTCTTGCTTATAGGTAGTTGTTATCGGAGGTATGGATACCAAATATTATGTGAAATGATTTTATCAAAATGCAGTAGCTTTAGTTCATATTGTATGGATTTACATATATTGTTACTGGCTGGTCACTGTTGGATAGAAGCATGCATTTCCAGCTTTTATTTGGATCCTGATGCCCTTATTGCGATTTTCTAGAAACTCAACCACTTATGTAATAATTTTTATTAAAATTTAAAATATAAAATTTTTAAAATTTATTTGTCTGAAATATCTATGGTTTGGAAGCACGAGGGACTTACTTTAAAAGTATAAAGAATTTATAATAATTTTTATTTGAGTAATTTTAAAGACTCGTATACGAATAAAAATTTAAATTTATTTTAATATTATAAATTATAAATTATTTAATTTGTTAGTTAATGTTATCTATTTATTTATATATATTTAAAATTTCATTTATTATAAAATGTGACATAGCAAGATAACTATTAAAAGTACCGTGACTGTTGTTTTTTCCTTTTATTCTGCCTGGACGACCTGAAATAGCAAAAGAAAAGAACTTTTTTACAAAATATACAGTGTTAGAAAAGAAAAACAATTTCGGCATCAAATAGATGAAAAAATTATTACCACACGTTTTTAATTTTGTTTTTAGTTTTTAACTGAGATCATTTTTTTGTTTTTGAACAAATTTTCAATTGAGTTATAATGTCCATTTATTTTTCTCTTAAAATTTGTAACCATTTTGAATAAAACAAATAACAAATAAGAATTCTCCGAAAGGAATTCGATTTCAACGTACAGTTTTAAGACCTCAGATGCGTGCGATCTGGGCCGTTCATTTCCACAGATGCAAAGAGCAGAAACATCCTGAATCCTGATATCAACGGCTCAGCAACCCAGAAAATCTTAAACAAAACGTCAGTTTGAACCAGATATAATCAGGCCGTTGGGCCCACCACGATTCGTGCAACCCAATGGGCGCTCCTTATCATTTTTCTTTTTTCGGGCATTTACACATATACACGATTTCGTTGCAATTTTTTATTTATTAATTTTTATTTTAAAACCGCCGCTTCTCTAAAATTCAAAAACTCTCCCTCTTTAGAGCCAATACCACCTGACAACTCAGTCCGAAAAACCACCTTCTCTCGATCTCGAAACCTTATCGATTAATTAGTTCTAAATTATTTCAACAATTCGATCCGTCGCCAATCTCTGCGATGGACGAGTCTGATAAACAGGGCGATCTAGACATTAGAGGGCTTGGTCTCATTGACGTCTCATCCGAAGACGATTGCCTCATCAGTTCGACCTTTGGTTGCCCTCTATTTTCAGGTTCTGTTATATTTTTATTGTAATTTTATCTTATTTTGATGAAATTGAGGGAATTGTTCGTTTCTGTTTGTTGATTTTAGCCCTTAATTGGTAAACTAGGGGATTTTGATGCACTTTTCTTCGTCTTGAAGGTATTTAATGTTATCTTTCCGTAGGAAGCTTTAATGTTTGATTATTTTCGTGCGTAAATGTTAAAAATGCTTTAGGGTTCAAGTCAAAAAACATGAATGTAGGTTGGAGAATATAATAGTTAATTTATTGATGGTTAGCCTAAAAATCTGCAAATATGAGGTTAATCCTCCAGTTGCATGCTCGTGATTTCTGTACCCAATTTGATTTTCATGAAGATCCTTGAATGTGTTTTGAAATCTTTAGCAGCTTATATGAATGTGAGAAAATGATTGAAAAAGATTTTGCAGTACATTTATCTTTTTGCCTATTTAGGGATGCATGGGGGTTTTATTGAATCATTGAGCCTATAGTAAAGTACAAAAATGAGGCTTATTGTGAATTTTGCATTAGAAAAATGAGCCTATAGTATTAGAATTTCTGAATTTTGCATTCTTGGATTAATTTTTTTTTTTATCTTGTTGTGTTGTTCTTATTTTTAGTCAAAAGCTTTATGATTGATTTGTTTTTATGTGATGTATAGAAAATCGGGAGAACAAAACTGTTACATTCTTGGAGCCCTTTGAAATTACCAATTCAGAAACCCCATTTAAATCCCTTGAAGAGGGGGAACAGGAGTCTCAGCCACATGAATCATCAACACCAGAAAAGACAAGAAGCGGAAAATATAATTTGCGTAAAAGTTTAGCCTGGGATAATGCTTTCTTCACAAGTGAAGGTATGTATTTATCTACATTTGAAACTTTGAACTCATGATTTTAGTTTTTACTTGCATCTGTAACCAAACTCTGGGACTTAAAGACATGTCTTTCATGTGATCAGGTTTTCTGGAACCTGAGGAGCTGTCTAGTATGATTGAACATACTGAGAAAAGTGAGAAACATGAACTACCTGAAATTCAAGAAGACATCCACAGATCTACAGATTCACTATCTACATTAAATAGTGATACCTTGACATTTAAAAGTCTTGAGGCTGATTTTTTTGAAGATATAAGAGCTTCAATCCAGAAATCTAGCAAGGCATCCAATGAGGCAAACTCAAATAGTAAGAAGAAATTAGGAGTGCCAGAGTCTCAAACCATCCAGTGTGAGTACAATTTTGCTTTTGTAATAGGAGAAAATATTTTTCTTTTTCTGGTCTGTTTGTTGATATGCCATTCGATTTTTCTGATTTCTACTCTTAAATTCATGTCCCAGCACAATCTATTTGGATGCAAATTAATATCATGGTGATTACCTCCTAAAACCCTCATTCTGAGCTGACTCTTCCATTGAAGTTATCACCAGCACTACCACCATGCAGCATGTTTTCTGAATTCTGATCTAGCAAACCCAAACATTTATGATTTATATTCAATACCACTATTTAATTGAACTTAATTTACTAGCCCAATGGTGTCAGATGAGGTTAGTTATGATTCTTATGAATTGGCAGTAAGTAGATTACTTCCAATTCCTGAACCTCTTTCCATGCTACATAACTGATCAATTCAGTTATCTGATGCAAATAATTGTTTTGAGATGGGCTAATGCCACTTTAAGACCAGTACTGTTTACGTGTACATCTCTGCATGCCTGAAGGATGGTTTACTTTTTTCATATTCCTAGGCAATTTTACTTTACTGTTTCCTACTTTTTTCCTGCCAAGATCACATTAATTGAGCTATCAGTTAATTGGTTAACCTCTAGATAATGTGGAGGCCTTAGATTAATTTTCTATGTGTTCATGATCCATCACCTTATTCTCAAACTACCGTACTTTCTCTTTCAGCTTCAAAGAAGGTGGACACCTCTCAAGATAAGGTGAGATCAACTCACAAATGGTGCCCTTAATTAGTCACTATTATGTGATTGTCTTTTAATACCAATCAACCTTATTCTAACATTTAGATGAAGCCCAAAGCTGCTCTCAAGAAGCCAAGCGTTGGTGCTCAAGGATCAGGGAAGGCAACAAAGCAGGTCTCTCTCCGCCAGCAATCCTCACAGGCATGTATTTAGTAGATATGCTCGTCATGTGTCAATAATTGCAAATACAATTGTGACTGATGAGACTTGAATAGGGTACAGCTTTATAATTATGTCCCTTGCCGTATTGCTAATTGTTTCAGTCTATAAACAATGAGGTTGTTTCAACAACTTATATTTTTCATATGCAATATTCAAAATTCACAAATTTTGGGTCAGTGATACTATGTGTGGCTTGTATCTAATTAGTTTAAACATTAGAAAAGCATGCTCAGGTTGTGAATTTTGATTTAACTGACACAATTTCCTCAGTCTGTAGCTACAAATAGAGAGACAACAACATCTCCTTGTAAGCCCCCTAAGGGACAGGGTGGGATTACTCCAATCTCAACAATATCAACCAAACGGGCTTCCCTGGGTGCTAACCGTATCAAATTGGAAAAGGATAATTTGAAAAACGCATCAGGTAGTTTTGCTACCATAAATGTTTCCTTATTCTACACTGATTGAATTGGTTTTGCAGATTAGTTTATGCTCTGAATGTTCACCCTTGACTTACTTTGGATGTTGCAGCCAGAAGGGCTCCAGCACTAAAAGCACCTTCTTCTTGTGGTCCACGGAATAACGTGCCTCGGCCTGCACCACCTGCCAGATCTTTGCGTTCTTCAGCTGCAACCAAAACTGAGCTAACAGCTTCCAGTTCCTCATTTGAAAGTTCCGGCAGTGGTTCATCTGACCGCGCTGGTAAAGTTTTGTTGGATTCCATGAAAAGAAAAAATGATTCTGGAAAACAAAGTCCTTCCTCTCGTTCAACCGTCAAATCCCAGTCAAGAACTGCTTCAAGAAGTAAACCTCATACAGGGAGTTCACAACTCACGGCTTATTTGAGAGCTACAACCAAGCTCTCTTCTAGTGTATCACCTGCTAGCTCTATTAGTGAATGGTCCTCGGCATCAACATCATCAACTGCCACAGTTAATCAAAGGCCTAAGAATCCAAGAACTAGCCTGGACAGCAGCTCTTCCATGGGGATCTCTGTAAATAGTGGTGCCCCGCAATTTTCAGATTCTCATAACAATTCCAATGACCAGCACTTTGTTGGAGATGATTTTAAGGGTGAACAAGTAAAGAGAGCTTCAACAGGAACTGGTGCACTTCTTTATCCAGCTTCCATGAAACCCTCTGGCCTCAGAATGCCGTCTCCTAAAATTGGCTTCTTCGATGGGGTCAGTGATTTTTCTATTGTAGTTTTCCATGCCAAAGCATTTTCCTGGTGATAGATTAAATGAAAGACAGTTTACTTCAGTATATACTTTATCTAGTCTATGATCATGAAGTATACATTGCAAATCATCTCCCTTGTTCAGTGTCTTTTGTAAATTTTGATTTGATAAGCAAGTATCACACCTGGATTGATCTTTTTGTATGCAGGCCAGAACTGCAGTACGCACACCCAATGGGAGTGGGCAACCTCATTCTGGTGTACCCAGTTCTTTGCCTAGACTTGGGGCTGGAAGCATTAGTCCAAGTACAGGCTCAAACAAGGCTAAACCTGGAAAGCTTCAATCAGCTAGACCTGCATTAGCCATCCAGAGCACCCAGAGGAATGCCTCAACTGTGAAACCTAGACCTTCTTTACCGCTTCAAGAACCCTCAAATACTGCAATAAAAATCTCGAGTGTTTTAAAAAATGTAAAAAGCCCACTCATATCTACAAAATTTCAAAGTAGAAATTCCCCTAAAGTTGGTGGACAGAGCCTTCTGAAGGCTGCGGAAGCTGCATCTAAAGTACATGATGTAAGTATTTTAGAAAGTCCACATTTTTTGGAACATAATGTGAGCCCAGAGAGCAAAGCTGTAGTCTTTGCTGTGGATACAAAGTTCAGCCCAATGAAAGAAAACTCAGATGCTTTTGGTGATCCACGTTCCATCTGTGATACTGAAAATATCAATCCTTCTCAGAAATTGATTGAAGATGCAAAATTGGGCCAACATTTTCTCAGAAATGACTTGAATTCATTTTCCCAGACAAATGAGAAGGAAAGACTTCATCTTGAAGAGCAAGTGAAAGGTCTGACCAGACAAGTTGGTGATATGGAGATAAATGAGAAGGTAGTTACCTCTCTTTCCCCAGGGAGCACTACGACAGAGTGAAGCTAAGATGATGTAATATTTTAGCAGTGGCCTTTATTAGAGGTACCTAACTTTGGTTTTTCTCAGAATATTCTAATATTTGCTAGGCTTAGAAATTTAGGATATGTTTCCCCAGGTGATTCAGTTATACAATTCTATACTTGTAGATCATTTATCGCTATTAAAGGACTCAGAAGTCTGTTTTTCTCAATAAACATCTTCTATTGATGTGATGCAGGTGTTCTTTGCCTTTTCCGTTGTTCTTATAAGGTCTGCAATCTGGAGATGAATTTTTTGGCCCTGGATTTAGAAGAGTGCATGCAAGTTTTGCAGAAAAAGAGATGCATACTATTGGTGGAAGGAAAAAAAGTTTCTGGCCTGTATGTAATATTTATACATAAGGTCCATGTATTTTGATTACCCCCCGATTTGTCTTCAGGGAATTTGCACATGGACTGCTTCCGCATACAGTAGCACAAACTTTTTATTATCTGTAATATGTTCCTTTCTGATTGTCTGTAATATGTTTCAAGTCATTCTTCCCACTTCAGAGTTACATTTTAGAAAATGACTGACAGGACGTTTTTAGTTCTGTTGTAATTTTTTTTTTTTCTCTCTTTTGCGGTAATGAAGCTGACTTCAGCTTGCGAATTTACTTAATGTCTGGTCTGGTGTAGATTTGGCAGCGAAATTACGAAGCCTGACAGAAACACCGTGTATTTCTGAGGTAGCTTAATCACCAAAGTTTATTTGAAAATTTTGGCGATGATATATCAGACCCCCAGTGATGAATTGTCAATTACAGCAATAACATAATTGCTAGGATCAAAATTCCATCTTATGAATTCTTAATTTAGACTTAAGCTGTACAAACATTTTATGCGTGTTCACAACAACTATGATAACTTCAGGAATTCTTAATTTAGACTTATTCTGTACAAACTGTGTTCACAACAATTCCTTTTATAACTTCGGGATAATATACAAGTTACATAAGCTGTTTGTAATAGTGCTAATGCTCGAGTTAGAAGAAAAGCTATCTTGGATAAAACAATCCCCAAAAACAATTGCCTAGCCTAGAATTGCCCCTACACGACCTCTTTCGACTAAAGAAGAATTGTGATCTTTAACATCTAATAGAGATAATAAAGTTTTCACAGAAATATAAAAGCAGAAGCCCTTTCCCAAAAAAATTCGTTGGAGGTGTCATTTCATTGTTGGGCCTGGATTGCAGTCAAGAATGACCGGGAAGTCAAGCTAGATTAATTTCTACTATGGTTAAAATTTTCTGAAAGATATCTATCTGAGTTTCAAATTTTATGATATCGTTCATCCAAAATGAGTCGGCAATGACCTCGCACCCAGAGATGAATACTATATAAACCCAATGTAAATACTAAGTCAAAATCATACCATACATGGACTAGACGATTGATCAAATATTGTTCACAAAATCCGCTTGATAACAGAAAGTAACACTCCAAATTCTTTAAAAGGAAACTACTAAGATAAAACAAGCTCTTTTTTAAGACCTTGGCTTCTCCTTCTTCTCTTTGAAGAGGGCCAAGAGGGAGACACCAGAGACCTTCACAACCTTAAATCTGACACCAGGAATATCACCGACGGCATGTCCCTTACGTCCAAATCCAGCAATCAACACCTCATCCTACAGTACACATGATATGTATTACATTCAGAGATAACATGGTGGAAACAGTTATTTTGAACATAGTAACCTAAGAAAATTATTAACTCTCATAAATATTACTTACATTTTCTTCAATATAGTTTAAGCAACCATCATTTGGGACGAAGGCAGCAATCTTCTTCCCATTCTTGATAAGTTGAACTCTAGCACATTTACGGATAGCAGAGTTTGGCTGCTTAGCTTCAATACCTCTACACAAAAGTTAAGTACAATGGGATCAGTCATTGAACTTTTTAACAATTGAAGCAAATACAAATCTAAATGAATCAAGTCTTACATCTTCTCAAGAACAATGCCTTTGGCGTGGGAAGACCCAGCAAATGGCTTCTTCCACTCATTGCCAAGGTGAGATTTCTTGTATGACTTATCTGCCCACCTTTGGTTCCTGCGGTGGGTCTTCAGCTTGCGACCAGCTCCCATACCACGTGTCTTCCTGTAAGCCAAATGCTCTTCGTATTATGACCAATATAACCAATAAAGTTGAAAAAAAAAAGGCTCTAAATCTAAAAAAAACATGGTGCTATTCTATGTTAATGACAAGTGAAGACTAATAGGAGATCTTACAACATCAAGGAGATTAATCATGCCCTAGTGAAATCTAAGATGATAACTGATGCAAGTAAGCATGCTTAAGATGATTTACCCTGAAAAACTAGCTGGGGAACAAATATCACTAACCTTCAACCATTCTCAAAACATTAGAATATGAATTTAATTACATGTGCTATTTGTGAAAGCTATCTGAATATTTGTGATCATTGAACAACTATTGATAAAACATGAAGTTACACAACCGCAAACAAACAATTTACAAACATTCACATGCATTTCATATTTGATTAGACCCAGTATCTAATTAACTAACCCAGATATACAGAATTAACTTGACAAGAAGAAATATCCACGAAACTTACAGTTAAATAAGACTACCATTTAGTAATTGACAAAACATGTTGCTGAAAAGATCACCTTGGCTATTTGCTCATTTTTCGTATCTTATAAACATAGAAAAACAATTGTCAAAGCAGCCATCGCATTACAAATAGTAAATGACTCGCGCAAAATTTTTTCCCGGCATAAAAAAAGACTATAAAAACTTATATATACAGCTCCTTTAGTATTCCGGGGGTTTTCAACAACAGACTTGGTAGAAGAACAATAAGAAACCGAGATCTAAAAACGACCAACAACCCACACAAAAAAAATGTATGCTAAAAAGACCCTGGATTTGCGACTGAAAGTTGAATCCATTAAGATGAAAGTTGAGAAATAGTCTTAAAAGAGACATTATGTGCATACCCCATGATTGCTGAGCGAAGTTCTTCTACTGCTACGAGGCTCTGATTAAGTGAAGGCGAAGAGAAGAAGAAGCAGCCGCTTACTAAAACCCTAACATTGTGCGGAAACAGGATGCGTTGTATTTATAGAGACATATTATGAATTGGGCCATAGCTCTGCGAGGCCATTAGCTTTCGGGCGTAGTTTATTTTGCGCATGTGATCTACCTTTTGGGCCCATTGATTTGTCTAATACGTACTCTAAATGCATTTCTTTTAATTTTTTCTAAGAAGATTCAAACTTATTAAAGTAATACTAGATATTGTAAATTATATTTTAAAAAGTGATATGTCAAGTAAATATTTAATATAATAAATAATTTTAAATTTTATTAATTACGGCTATTATTTTAACAATAATCGTAAAATTAAATTTTAGTATAAATTATTTTTGTATTATTCATAAAAATACGTTAATTTATTTTTAAGATTAGATTGTAAATTTTATTTTATATAAAAATAATTAAATTATTTAGAATTTGAATATAAACTTTATTAAATGTCTTTTTAATAATTTAATAACAAATAAATACTTTTAACAATATGTAAATAAATAATTTATTACTTCAAATAAATTTTATTAATTGATAATTGAACGATCAATTATTTGTTCTTAAAAATTATACTTTCAAAATTTTATTTTTTAAAATTCTATTTAAAAAGTCCAACCAAATGAACCCTTAGCTAATTTTATTTTCTTAAATAAATAATATAAATAAATAATACATTCCTTTTCTTCAATTTTTAATGTCACTGTCATTTACCTAAATTGGTGAGTAGAGAAAATTGTTAATTTGTTAATGAGAAAAGAGAGATCATTTTATTAGAATTAAGATCATTTTATAATCTAAAACAAAATTACTTAACAAGTAATATATGTTTGAATGTGTAGTATTATTATTTATTTATAATTAAAATATGTCATTATAGTTTAGACTTTAGTGGGTTAAAATCCACTTCCCCTTTTATTATAAGAAGAGGGGGTATATGGAACTTGTGAAATCTTAAGTTATGATTTTCATCCATGTATATCATAGAAACATTGAGAGCTAATATGTATGGATAATATGATAAGAAAAGAGTGTATATATTTAAACCCTAATCCAAGTACAATGAGACAATGTATCTAATATGTTAATTTTGATTAACGATGTATAATTACTACATTAATAAAAATTAAAAAGTTAACAATTATTCAACATATAATAATTAATGATTTGTGACACATCGGTTGGAATTTTAAGTTTGTATCCCAACTTTATAAGTCTAACATTATAATGATAAATAATAAATAATGCTACATTTTTTAAATAATATTCTAAATTTTTCAATTTAAATTTATGTATCAAACAATCATTAAACAATAAAATAGTATAAATTTTAAAATTATTCATTACACTATTTTATCATTCATTTGTCACTTAACGTATTATTTATTATAAAATTTTTAAAATACTATTTAAAAGTGTAACATTCATTTTTTATAAATAAGCAACTACACAATAGAATAGTTTGTTAGTATTTTGTAAATGAAGTTAAAAGTGAAAATTTAACGAGACAACGAGAGATAGGAACTAAGTCGCCAATTATATGTATAGGTGAAATTTTCAAGTGGTCAACATCCAATTTGAAAGAAAGTTGAATTATTTTTGAAGACGGTTGGGCGTTAACTTTTTAAAACGCGTGGATGAAGGGGTAAATAGAATTAAATGACATATATCCTTCATTTGTATGACGTTGTTGAAGTGAATTTTCCTTGTTCTTGGCAAGACCTTGGCAATTGACGTGGAGGAAAAAAAATGGAGAGAATGAAAGAAGAATGGATGCTTCTACTGCACTTCAGCCACTACACGGCGTGCATCAAACCCTCCAAACACCCACATTTGGAGGAAAAGTAAAGACTAAAGAGAGATGCACTTCTACCAATTTTTTGCACTCAAGAACATGACCAATCTCTTGTGGAAAATTGGTGAGAACATGGCTACTCTGATTTTTCACAACACTTGAAAATTGGAGACAATGATGAACAATAGGCAGATGTGATGGGGACTTTTGTCTTATTGACATGCATATCATAATGCTTTCCCAAAGAGTTCCTAACAGAATATATCTCAATAACAAAATGCGACTTGGTTCTTTCTATTCCATCAACTGTTCCACGTTCATAAATAATAGTCCCCATGTTATAAAGGCTTACAGATAAAACTGCTTCATTAACATAAATGGCAAGTTCTTGAAAACTGAGTATTGTGATCTCCATCCAATGCCCGGCGTACATAAGTGAAATTGAACTGACAAAAGTGTCCAGCTTCCATTTCTATACAGATTTTGCAAAGGGGCCGTAAATTTTCTAATTTCTTTGCAGCTATATTGAAAACCTGACAAAATACTCGGTATAACAATAAGGGAAAATTTTCGTTAAAGGTAATACTGAAAAGGAAAAGAAAACAAAGGAATTACATGCAACCTACTATGTAGCCCATCTATTTCTGGCCTTTCTTCCATAGTACACCTATCTTCTTCAGCATGTTCTCATTTTTCTTCTTTAGTGAGTCATCATCCATTTCCTCTGAGTAAGGAGAATCCGTGTTTCTGATCATGGGACTGTAGCTGCTGTCAAGAGAACCTGTTCTCTGTGCAAACTTACCATTGTTTCCAGATGAAAGCATAGCAGTTGCTACCTCAGCTGCCTTCCTCCACTGGTCTGACTGCACCTTAAGTCTCCTCAACTCGGCCTCCAGTTCTGTATTTGCCACCTGCACTGCATCCAACTGCTCAGTCACACGTGCAGCTCTTCTGCTACTTTTATCTGCTTCCTCGGTTAAGTAGCCAACTTTCATCAAAGCTTCTCGCTCTGTGGCCCTGGCTGACTCTGCCAAAGCAATAGCCTCATCATTAACTTTATTTCTCTCCATTTCCCTCTTCTCCATCTCCATCTTGAGCATTTCATTTTGCTCAGTAATGCTTTGCAACTCTGTCTCCTTGTCCAACATACTAGCCCTCAACTTAGCCAATTGTGCCTCTAACTTTTTCAGCTCCATTGCAAGTTCCGAATCTCTTTCACTGGACTCAGTTTTCTTGATCTTCAAATTCAGTCCCTCCAAAATATTCTGCAATTCTGTTTCCTTGTCCATCAAGTTTGCTCTCAACTCTTCTATCTGAACTTTGGCATTTTTCAATCCCATCTCCAGTTCAGCCTCTTTCTGGCCTGATTCAGATTTAATACGTTCGACTTGTTCATATGCACTTCTAATCTGCAATGTGCTCTGAATATATTCTTCCTGGTACCTTGCCTCAGAAGCATCTACTGCAGATCTCAGCTGGCTCAGTTCATATCTAGCTTGATTAAGCTCCTCTCTGAGTTGTTCTATTTTTTCCTTTTCTCCATCCTTCCGAGAAAGTTCACAATCACCCATTGATTCCACTGTCTTGTTGCTGCTACCGTTGAGTAGATCTGTCTGCAGTTTGTTTACAAGTTCCTCCAATGATTTGACTTGAGCTTTTGATTGCTCCAGCTCCAACAATAAGGAGTTGTAAGCTTCAGTGGCTTTGATGGCATCTGATCGCAGCATTTCCAAATTCACATTTGCATTCTCCAGTTCCATTTGAGTTTTGCTAACAAACTCAACAGCCTGAGCTTCAGATTCTTTGCAATCACTAAGCTCGGCTTTTAGTTTTTCAACCAGGGACAGTGTTTCAGTAAGTTCAATTCTCAAGTTCTGCATCTCAGCATGTGCAGACTCAGCATGCTTTGTTTGGGCAGCTTCAGATTCGGCCACCTTTTCCAGCTGAACTTTGAGCCTTTGAATTTCATTCATGGCAGAAGCAAAGGCAGCAGAATCCATTGAGTAGTGTTTCTGGACAGCATCAAGTTCAGATTGCCATGCTTTATCTCGATCCTGTGATACCTTTCGGAGTTCTTCAACTCGAGCATCCTCAGAAGTTGTAATCTCCATCAGCTGCTGTTGTGATTCCTCAAGCTTTGCTGACATGGTTGCAAGTTGCTTCTTTGCCTCCTCAGCCTCCTGCTGAGCTCGCCTCTTCCATGAATCAGAAGCATTCAGTTGTTCCTTTGCCTTCTTCAGATCCTCTTGAAGTTGAGTAATCTGAGATTCCAATTCAGACACTCTGCTTGGTCGCTTTTTCTAGAGTTTACATAACAAATGGCAGATATCAAGTGAGTGATTGAAAACTAACCAAAGCATTCGTTATTAATTGCATTAAAAAAATTATGACTTCATGTTCTGAAATATGGAAGAAAAGAAATAGTACAAATTAAAATACTAAAATATTGCCAATATACTGTATTTTAATAGTACACGAGCAGTATCTATGAGTCTAATAACTACATCAAAATCTTGAGGTTACTACACATGAATGAATTCAGTTTACAAACACTTGCAGAATACCTCCAATGGACTTCTTGGTGATTTGCGTTCAACAACTTTAGGACTTCTATCTTTTGGTGTTCTATTTGTTGGATGTGGGGAAGAGGAAACTGAGTCAGAATCTGATCCAGGTAGTTTGAGTTGGCGAGCAGTACGAGGTGTTGTCGTAGGAGATTTCCTTTGAGGCACTTCTGAAGAGCCAGTTCTGCAGTCAAATAAAAATCAGTATAAGAAAGAATGCATGAAAATCATGAAGCATCCGGTCAAGACAACTAAAGCAAAACAAAAACTAGTGCATGTATTAAGAAATGATAATGAAATGTTCATTTAACAAACGGAATTTTATACTTCTGATATGAGGTTTAAACAGCAAAAGAAACAGATAGGTGGTTGATATAATGTATTAGTTCCAATAGGATGTCCCATATTTGTAGCCTCTTCGTGCATCGGAATTATAAATGCATTTGTCAAGGTGAGAAGCTGGCAACATTTTTCTGAGGCATTACTCACCCAACAAATAAATACTGATACATAAAGAAATTTGGAAGGTACAATTACAAGAGACACTAATTTCTTGCTCTTATCTTTAAATCTCTAGTCATTCCTTGTGATTTTCATAATGACTGCTGGATTGAGAACAGTAAGATTGAACAGAAAGTCAACATATTTGTTTTAGGTTGAGACTTGTATGCATGAAATAATTATTATTGGCCCCAAGGAGGTCCCATCCATTTCAAATTAATTTATCTTGACTGATCGGTATTTAATATTTATAGAAACAGTAGGTAGATGAGTTTCACTAAAATTGGTGAACAACTTGAAACATTATCTTCCTCAAATGGAAAACCAATAATGCTCAGAATCCAGAAGAGTCCACTACTAATACATCACATTATTTTACTCTTTCAGATCACTTTCTAGAATTATGCCAAGCAGCAAACATGCATAAGCTTGAAAAGAGTTTTGAATCTCATCATTCAGGCAAAGCAAAATCAATATGTAGTCCACCTTCAGTGAGCAAACACAATATTTTAAACCAGCAATTCATAAATTGCAAAAGCAAGTGAAAGTTCAATGGAAAAGACTTCCTGGAGCAGAAATAAATAGGTAGGACCCATTTTCCCATATCAAGATCAGAAGAAAAACAAAATTCATTACTAGTCCACCGTTAAGTTTGATAACAGTCTACGCATAGAAAATCAAAATTACTAAACCGAAAAGTACTTAATGAATGAATATCGCACCTAGCTTTTGGTGTCTGCATCATTTGTCTATCCCCTCTGGCAAAAGTGGTAAACGAGCAAATTAAATGTCCTCTCCTTCAAACCCACCTGACCCACAAGACCTGCAATAGTTCAGAGAAATCTTTGGCTGAGAAACTAATATATATGTGTCTACACAGAACCCAAGTAAAATGACCCACAAAAGACATCCCCGTCTAATCACTATATACAAAACCTAACAAACAAACAATACAATCGCTTCAAAGAAACTCCACAGAAACTACTCCCACTACCACCAAATTGAACCAGAAGACAAAAATTAAAAATGAAGAAAAAGTTGCAATCAGATGAGTTCATAAAATATCATTAAGGAAACCATCTTTCCACCTTTTTCTTCACTTCCTTTTTACTCCAGTACATGGACAGTGCTAAAAAACGCATTGCTGAAGCCACAATGGACCAGCAATACATAAATGATGGCAGTACACGTGGGATTGCCCCTGTTTCATTTTAATTTGCAGATATGCTGATGACGAAAATCTGGACCATCTTGTTATTAAGAATATTTTGACTGTAAATGCGCACTGACAAGAACATGTTCATTTTAATTGTTGGGCTTAAATACCCCACATGTTTTCATTTAACATCTTTCTGTAAATTTAAGGGCAAAAATTTTTTATTTTTAAATTGTCCAGCAATTAAAGAAAACCATTGGAGTTCTTCACAGTTCATAAATTCCAAAAAAAAAAAAAAACCAAGTTTGTTGTTCAAGTTTTTTCAGGTTGAAAACGAAAATTAACAGGAATAATAACGAAAAACAAATTCATTCAACCCAGAAACAGGACGTTTAAAGATAAAAAGGAGGATTTTTATAGGAATTGTGAAGTATCAGATCAGATAAAAGTGAAAGCAGAAAAAAACAAAAAAAAAATTGAAGCAAAAAGGAAATTGTTCAAGTTATTTGTTGGAACAATAGCTAAAGATGTAACATCTAGTACGCAGCAAAGAATTTTTAAGGGAAAGAAAGAACTGTGAAACTTAAAAATCTGCTCAATGGCATTTGCAGTAAACAAAATGCTTAGATCGACAGAAACTCAAATGATCTTCCTCTACATCAAGTTGCAGTTGGCAAACCAAACAGAGACCAGAAACCGAACTTCCTCTTTTATAATAAAAAAGCACTGACAGAACCAACAAAAAATAAACAAGACAACAAAACAAAAGCCAGGGGTCTTCTTCGAAGAATAAGAAAACTTTGGAAACCAAATATAAAAGTCCCAGAAATACCAGAACTTCACACGCCAAAAACAAACTCCATTTTCATTTGAAGGAAAGCTCTGCCTGGAAAATGAGATTTATTTAATAAAACAAAGACAAAAAGAGCCACGATTGCTATCAAAAATAAAGCCAACCGAGAGAACCCAGATATTGACAGCTTCATAAACTAGTTAAAAAAACACACGCACAGAGACAAATTCATGTAACATAATCAAACATCAAAACCCATTACAAAAACAAGAAAAAGAGTAAGAACGTTTGATGAAACAGAAGCACTTTTACCTGAATGAAGATTGAAGAGAGCTTGCTCGGGAGGTTTGTTTGCACCAGTGTTCTAAACTGTTACACTACAATGCTACTAACAAGTGTAACAAGTCTCAAAAACCCTAGAGAAAGGTTCCAAAGGTTAAATCAACTGGATGAGCTTTGCTTTGGTTAGCTTGTTTGAGCTGCTAATGTGCTCAGTTCCCGAGTGAGTCTCCTCTGTCTTCATTGTTTTTGTCAGTGGAGAGAGAGCAAGCAATCAAATAAAAGTTTCCTGGGCGTTTTTCTATACGTAGATACTTACTACTGGTTCCCCCCACGCGCTCTACTTACAACGCGCTCCTCCACTTCACGTGATTTGATTTGATGGTGACTACAAATAAGGAAGGCGCCTCCTCTAGTAGTCCTTCTCTGCGCTTGCTATTTTCCCTATTTGAATTTTTATTTGAAATTCAATTCTAAAAAAAAAAAACATTTTGAATTTGGAATTGATTTTGTTTGAAATTTTTAATTACCGCAGACGTTTTAGCGATATTAGATTTCTACATATCATTCCATTGCATTTTTCCATTCTACCGAAAAAAAAATTATACGATTTTATGTACATTTCAATTTTTTTTTAAATTATTAAAAAAAAACACACTCTATTATACCTCTTAAATTAGAGCTGACAAAATGAATATATAAATTGAATTCATGTTTAATAGAAGTAGAATATCACAAAATTTTAATAAATTCATATATGATTTGTATAATAATTTAAATAAAAAAATTTAATTCGTAGTCATGTTTTTTTAAGTGTATTACTCAAACTTAATTCATTTTATTTTTATTTGACATAAATAGTTTTATTTGTATAATTCGATCCAAATTTGATCATATTTTTAATGTTGATTTTTAAAAAAATTATTTTTATTTATTATAAAATTAAATTAGATTTTACTCAAATTTTAAACAAATTTATTTGCAAATGTAAATAATAATGTATCATAAGTGAATTAATGAATCAAAATGCTAAAACAAGTATTCAATTCAAATAATTATTCTAAAATTCAAATTAGATTCATTTGTTATTCAAATCAAATCTTTTCAATCCATATTGGAAAACTTCAAGTCAAATACGGGTAAATAAATAGAGCGTGATTCATATTGCTATCCCTCTTTTAAATTTATTGTTTGGAGCTAAATTTAATCTAGACCTGCCTTAATCGATTAGGGAGTTGTAGCAAAGGAAAAATCAATTTTGTTAGTTTTGTTGGTGTTAAGAGTTGGGTTTAAATCTTAAATTTGTTAGTATTAAAATCGGGGCTAAATAGAGATTATGCTGAGTATGAGTGGCGAGTTGGGCTGCTTTAAGGATTTTGAGGAACACAAAAATATAAAAAAATCAAAGGCAAACACTAGTGAAGTGGCCGACTACTGTCCTCTAACGCTCGAGTTAAATAACTGCTCATTGATAAATCATTCCACAAGGTTTATGCCCTAGATAAAATTTTAAGGAAAGACTGATATAATTTTCTTACTAGAGTATATATGCTATTTTTTTTATCTTCCTTGAATTTAAAATTAGAGTTAAGTCATTAAGTGCGGAGAGAGTTGACTTGGTGAATGCCCCTCAAGGGTGACACTTAATGCTATTTAATTAGTGATTTATCTCTTTCATAAGGAGTATTTTAAATAAATAATTCAAATAGGAGCTTTTGGATAATTGTATTCATATGAGATTAAGAGTACTATGTATCATCAGATCGAATGCTTTTATAATAATCAGTTTTGTTTATGTGAGTTGTGAGTGCTGAGCCAGTCACACGTGTTATCTCTTTCAACTCAACAGATTCAATGTTAAATTATCCCGACAACTTTAAACAAGCATTATTCTTATGTTAGTAAGTGACAATGGCCTGACTTATATTGACGTGGAGGCTTGACATTAACTCTTTTAAAAAATTTTACTTTTAAGTTTTATTCTCAAATTCAATTATCAAATAATGTAGTCTCCTACTAAGCAATTGTTGGACTTAAATAGTGACATAGTAGGTGATTATATTTTGCTAATATGTATGCAAATTAATGAGCCCAATGATAATGTAGCATGTGTCTTGAATGCAATTATATGTCTTATAATAATGAGATTAAATACTGACGTATATCCTTATGCAAATTTCATCTGAGAGCCTTCTTGAATCAAATTATAAAAACCTATGGTTTGAATTAGTAACACAAGGGTCTGAACCAGCATTAAACTCTGTTAAAATAACCAAATTTAAACTGCGTTGCTCATTAAACAAATTGTACTAAAGAATTCAAATAAACTTTTGTGCATGACTAAGTGTCATATAATTTTTCTCCAACATCAACTATCTCTCTTTACAAAAAAAAAGGTCGCTTTATCCTATAGAAATTCTCAATAAAGTGAACTATTATTGATGAGATTCTAACTAAATTTATAAATAGTAGAACTATTTACATAGGTAACATTATTCGTCCCAAAAAATACAACTTCTCTTTGAAATACAAGAATACACTAACTTCTAATAACTAAAAAATCTAAACTTTCCTAAACTTACATTTTAAATAATAAAAAAATACAACTGAAATAAACAAAAATCAAATTCTATTCCGATAATAATTCCTAAAATAATTCACCGTTGTCCTATATAAGGTCTTGTTTTTTTAACCGAACAAAAGAAAACAAACTTATTAAGGTTCAGACTTGGTCTTTTTTTTTTAATTTATTGTAGAAAAAAAATTATTTTAAATGTAATATGTTGAGATTTGAAAATGTATTTAGTGATTTGTTTCTAGAACATTATATTGAAATAAGGTAGAAAAAATGTGTTCAATAAAGTAATTGAAAATAAGCAAAACAGTAAAAACATTTTTGGAAGCAAATTATTAAAAAAAGTACCATTACTGAGTAAAAAAAAGAAAAGAAAATAACTTTTACCATTGTCTGAAGAACACGTTCTCAAAAACAATGAAAATGCTAAAAATGGGTTTTCCACGGCAGGAGTGTTTATCATGAGTATTTTCAGAATACAAATTATTAAGGGAACTTTTCATGAATGAGTCTTATTTTTAAGTCATTTTTTTTTTCTTTTTTTATCATAAATAAATGGACTCAGTTTTATTAGTCAAAAAGATTTTAAATTGAACAATTATACGTTTAAATTTTATTTTTTCTCTCCACTCTAAAAAAACACACTCTCTTTTAATAACACAACACACACTCTTTTTACAAAATTCTCTCAATTAAAATTCAGTTAAATAAAAATTTTAAAAACTAACATTGTGTAAATTAAACTTTATATAACATATTTTTCACTTAAAATTTAAAAAATAATCAATTCTTAATAAATTTTAATATCAAAATATTTTACGCTAATCCCTCTATGGACATGCGCCACATAGAGCGCATGTACTTGGCACCCATTGGGTGTCCTGCATGGACACGCACTATGCACACTACATGAATGTACTCACTAGGAGTCATATAGTGCGCTTAATTTAAATTTATTTATTTTTTAAATTATAATTATTTTAATTTATTTAATTGATATTTAATAAAATTAAAAAACTACTAATTTATAAAATTGAAATAATAATTTATTTAATTAATTATTATTATGTTTAAAAAAATTTATTTATAAAAACAAATAATAATTTATTTAATTAATTCAATTAATGTTTAAAAGTTAAAATTATTTATTACTTTATAAAATTAATTACTTGGTTTGTTAAAATTTAAGAGACTTGTAGGTTTGTCTATGCCTAGTATAGCACAAACTTATCTGCCATCATATGAGACGATGGCATGTTGTCGTACAACTTAGAGTTTAAAGAAAAATTATTTGTTAAAAAAAATACGAGCTAAGATTGACAAGGTAAAATTTTATTGTAAGTTAAAGGATTTACTTTTTTATTTCATATTTAGTTATTTATGAGATAATTTATAACTTCATATAGATCTCTATTCATGACAACTACAAGTTACAATATTAAATTGCAGAGGTAGTTCTTGTATAGTAAAAGATTATTATCTATTATTCTAACCTCAACATATATATTGACTATGTGATAGAGACTAATATCATGTCATTATGTATGTTGATGCAACAATGCCTATAGGCCTCAAAATTTTATAATTTTATGATAGAGGTTATACTAAATTTGTCCCCGTTTGATGTAATTATATTAAGAGAGGATGTGACCAAGTAAGCGATCAATAATGAGGATTATAACATTTTTGTATGTATATACATAAAGTTTTTAATGTTAGGTTGACTCTTAGTTTTAGCCCCGATACTAGTTGACTTTTAAGTAAAAGTGGCCATCGATTTATGAACACATACCTCAAAAATCAAATAAACATCTTTTTATGCATGATTTGGATATAAAATTTTTTATTTTAACACATTCTAACATATTATAAGTAAATACCACAATAAAATATATAAATAAATAAAGTTACCGAAAAAGTTTTAAAAATGGAAAGGATATTTTTGTCCCTAAAATTAGGTTTAATACTCAATTTTGTCCCTCTTATTTTGAATTACCTAGATTTGTCATTCTCCGTTAATCAATTATCGTTAAGTTTGATAGAAATATAATTATTTCAGTACAATGTCTGTGTGTGCCCTTAATGGTTATGCACTTGTGTTGCGATGTTTAAAGTGGTTGACACATCATTAAAAAAATAATTCAAGTATTAATACTATTTTCACGTGTTAATAAATAATTGGTTATTGATAAAAACTAAACATGTGACACATTTGGATAGGTTCAATTTTAATAATAAATTTTTATTTTTTAAATTTATTATTGAAAATAAATTATTAAAAAAACATAATCCTTCGTTGGCACAGACATTCGATAGTGGTGGGTCACCATTAACCATCGAATTCTGACAATAAAAATGATCAAAATTTATATCATTGGACTCCATTTTTTCGTGATCTACATAATAGTAAAATTATTTTTAACAAAAAAAAAATCAAAATATAGCCATATATGTAATGGGAGCCATATGAGGTAACGAGCATCGGTGGTGCACGTCAAACAGAGCGATGGTGACATGCATCATCGGCATCGTTGGACAAATTGGTCGCTGCCGTTCTCCATGGGAATGACAATGCACATCATTGTTGCTCCGTTTAACGTGTATCATCGGTAGTTGCTGCCTCCCACGACTCCCATTGTATATTTGATTGTCTTTTAATTTTTTTTTTTGATAAAAAATGATATCATCATTATATAAATCACAAAAAATGAAGTCCAATAATATATATTTTGAACATATTTATTGTTGGAGTTCGTGGCCGACAGTGACCTACCATTGTCGAATGTTTGCTGCGATGGTGGTGGTCCACAATAGAGTTTTATTTATTTATTTAATAATTTATAATCATTTAACACATGTCACAGTGTATGAATATTTTCTTATTAAGTTACGATTTTATCCTTCAACAATAAGATTTAACAGTAATTAAACTAATAAAGAGGAACAAATTTGAGTAATTCAAAATAAAATGGATAAAATTAGGTATTGGGCCAAATTTCAAGTACAAAAATGTCATTTAAAAAAAAAAACTAAAAGTAAATACCAAACTATAAACATATTTTTACTTATTGTCCAAATAACTAAATAAAAATTTTATTTCTATTCTTATATATTTATAGTAAATTTTTACTATACTTATTTAATATTTTATATAATTTTTCTCTCAATTATATACTTATTTATTTTATTTTAATTATTTATTTTTTATTATGTACTTATTAATTTTTAATATTTTATTTTTATTATTTATAATAAAAGAAATATATTTTAATTATTTATCATAAATTAATTTTTAAAATTTTTTAAAATACTTATTTGTGCGCATGTATTTTATTATTTTTCCAAAAAATAAAAATACATATATAAGAATTCGTGCACGCATTACATGCAAGATACAATTTTATAGAAAAAGTTGTAAAATTTTCTCAAATTCTCTAGATTTGTGATTTTTATTTTCTCTCCATTCACTTTATTTCAATCAAAATCTTCATCTTATTTTTTTTTGTTATTTTTCATCGATAAAGGCAATTTTATTCGCTTACCATTATTTTAGCTAATAAAAATTACCCTGTCACTTTGTAGTTAAAAAAAAAAATTAATTAAAAAAATAATTATTTTTTAAAAATTCTGAATTATCAAACATGCTCTTCTCATTTTCGATTTTGAAAAGTAAAATAGGGCTATTGAATACAAAAGAGCCTATGAATTATTATAGATTTATAATTAAATAAATAATGTTACATATTTTAAATTACATCATAAATTATATCTTAAATAATAATATATTAAGTAATAATTAGTTAGTAAAATAGTATAAATTTATAATTATTTATTATATTATTTTATTATTTAATAATTATTCGACACATTATTATTTAAAATATAATTTAAAATATAATTTGAGATGTGTAATATTATTCATTATTGAATTTATTTGTGTTTTTTCTTGTGTCAAAGAAAAATCACTTATTTGAAAATAATTTAAATGAGTATTTTTCATTTTCTAAGAACACGAATATATTAGACGGATTTGATAGGTGAAATTTTTTTGTTTCCACTTTCGTTTTACATGAAAACTATTTCTACTTTATATGAAAAAAAGGCCAAAGTTTTTATTAACTGCACCTAATCATACGATCCCACGAAAATGATAGTTTCTAATTTATAATGTTATTTATGAAAAATTTCCTTTATTTTAAAAAATAAAATTATAAACATTTATTATTAAATTTTTATGAAAATTAAAGCTTGGGGGCATGAGCCCCCAGACCACTAACGAGTCGGCCCATAATTAGAGATGCCTGATTAACTAAATAGTATGTACTATTGTTATGCAAAGTTTGGAATTCTGATAACAATTCATAAGATCTTTTTCAGAATAACAAAATGTTAGATTTCATTATTGTCACATGACATTTTCAGAACAATTTATTGGATTTCTTCAAAATCGTTTAACGTTGCTCTCAAAAATAAAAGCACGCAACGGTACAGATGAACTTTAAGCATGTGCTTAGTGCTTACGCTTTCAATTTGAGTCATTGAAAAAGATGCGGTCTCATACTCATTTATGGGGTCATTAATGCCCGATTGCCAAGGCTCAAGAACGACACCGTTTCACTTGTCGTACATTTCATATTAATTTCATCAGCAGCTGCAGCATGTACATTTAGGGAAAGTATTATTATATGGTGCCAATCCCACCACCTTATTATACTATCGTTCAATTACTAATTACCATGTATTTTCATATATAAGTATTTATCATAATTTTGCATTTAGTGCCAAGTGTATGATTATGCTAACATTATTTAATTTTGTTTTCTTAATGTTGATATATTTTGTTTTTCGGTAGTATTATAATAATAATAATAATAATAATATACTTTGTTTTGAGTAGTATTATAGTATATAAATTAGGGTGGAGTAATATAATTATTAACCTCGTAAGAGAAAAAAGAGAGGAAAAAAAGGTGAGATTCTAATGGGACTTTAATTATCCAAAGTAAAGTCTTAAATAGCTGCAACATGATAATTTTCTTTTTCTTTAAGGATAAATGAAAGAATAAAGTTGATGTTTTGAGTCTTTGCTTTGTGTGCAATGAAAGCAATAACCAACAATTTCTATAGCGTGTGGTCAACTCTTGACCACTCTATTGGGTGGGCAAGCAAAATCAATTAAAAGAAGCACTAAGGCAACCCAAGAAATAGACAATTGGGAAATTGCATCATAACATCACACAAGCTTTCAACTTTCTGCTAAAACATTATAATAAATATGTTTCAAATGATTATGATTAGAAAAGGCAAGAGAATGGAGCTTAAAATGCCATGCTCTTTAGGTTATACAATACCTACTACTGTTTTTATTGCTTGGATTGAGATCATAAAATTTGTAAGGTACAAAATAGACAACATAAAGCTGGGGTACATAAAGAGAGAAGATTCTAAATCTTCATATACAAGTTATATTGCTTGTTAGGAACCTTCAAGTTCATCACATGCTCTTATGATTATGACAAAACTTTCTTTAACTATCTACATCAAAGCTCACTAATTTTGTAATAAAAAGGTAAGACTTATCTAGTTATCCATGACCTCTTGTCAAAAGAATGAAAAGTTGAAGGAACAATTTAATTGAAATTGGAAAATCATTTTGAAACACTAAGAAAACTTGGCATATTAGGATAAAATTTACAAAAAATTGCATGTGTATAGAAGTTATTAAAATTGCATCCAATTTTAAGGACAATGTTATCTTGTTTCATTGCTTTGTGAATTGCCATCATATAAAATGTCAATCAAACGCCATTGTCACTCACAGAAAGGTGAATTTGTGTTTACTCTTTTGGTGTATCAGAAATATACTCAAGACAGAATTTTGTTTATTCGTGTTTCATGCAGTAAAATTCCAAGAGATAGAGATGAAACAAGATCATATTTGCTCTATCAAGGAAGTAAAAAAAACAGTTCGATTTGGGAGACAACTTGCAATGATAAATCTATCAACATTTAAAATAAGAAGGCTAGCAGTTTGGCTGAATTCAATTCCTCACACCTTATTTACAAGAAAAAAAAATGATATTTACATTAAAAAAAACTAGAAAGTTTGCATGCACTTACAATTCCTCCTTTTTTTAATAGGTCCAAGTAAGATCCTGGGCATTATCTGTCAAATTCTCATATCATCTGAGAAAGAATGAAGGTCACCTGGGATACAATGATTAACAGAAACCTTATGATTCCAAATTTCTTGTAGTGAGTTTGTCTCCTAGCAAAGTTATCTTCCAGCAGTCAACTTGGAACATAAAGACAGAACCCTTTTTGGGCACAACTGCATATTCCAAAATGAAATATTTAATCAACATCTTTTACAGAATAAATTTAGAGGACTGAGAGATGAGATTTCTTAATGAAATCAAATATCAACCACTTATAAAATATTAAATTAACAATTTTTTATGGCTCTGGCACACCCCATATAATTAATAGGACTCGAGCAGTAACCAGGAAACTGAAAATTTTTCTATAATGCAATAATACATCAAATCCTCATGATGAAAGAACTTTGTGGGCTGCTATAGAAGTGAAATCATAAAGTAACCAAATTAAACTTCATTACATTATAATCTACTTTCCTTGCTTTCAACATTAACTTTTTTGTTTTTTCAACCAGCTATGCTAAAAATCGCTCTGTTTAAAGTAAAACATCACTAACAAAATACATGCATTTAGAGTTCAGTAGAAACTACAAAGTGACAATCACAGGAAGAGATTCCACTATGTATGATAAAGTTTTCAAAATCATATCACTGTATCTGTTTCCATGTTTAAGTAGTTGGCCAAACCAAGCAAGGCAAACAAACAGTAGATGTAAGACAAGCATGAACAATGTGATTTCTGAACCATATATCATAAGTTATGCTAATTTTGGATACTGTAAGGCTACTTACCACGAAATTTATCATCTTGTGTAACTATTCCAAATGTTTCTGCAGTTTCACGAATCATAATACCACTTACTCCAGTAAAAGCAGTTATCTTACACTCAGCAACTGCAACGAATAGAGAAGATTATTAGAGCAAATAACCAGAACAAACAAGAAAAGAATTATGCTGGTCCTTTAGTTCAGTTACATTTCAAATGCCTTAGGCACCAATAGTTGTTGCACAAGTTGAGTCCACTAATGCACTCCCAATGAAATTCAACTTTTTGACAGGATGTGGCTCAAAAGATCATGCACATAAGAGCTCTTTCAGTATTTGTTTAATAGGAATTAAAGAAACAATAAAATAAAAAAGGCTGGAGGGTAGAGTTAAAGGCTAGAAAAAGTTTCCTGTACTATATAACTTGTCCATCCAATTTCTATTTTGGTGAGAAATTTTGATTATCAGGATACCTGTCAAGGAACTATTATTACTTCAGCTGTAGGTCTTTCTAGATATCATAATTGGTTTCATTGTTCCCACAGTAATGCACCCCTTCAACATGACAAGTCGTTTGACAGTTCTTTCAAGCATAGGGGAATATAAAATCCTAACAAGTAATCTGATCAAGATTTCTGCAGGCTTAGACATTATGATCCACCCAACTTGGTATCGTTTTGATGGTTCTAGCACCACTTAGGTGAAATGTTCGTTTGCAGATTCCTTGGAAAGAAGAGAAAAAGGAGGAGAAAAGGCTTTCTATATTTCCATTGGTATTCATTGCATAATGCAAAACTGATGTTGCAGATAAGAGCATGTTACCTAGAATACTGGCACCATGTAAATCTGCACTGAGAAGACACTGAGCCAACTGATTTTTCCTGGAAGATCGAATAGAAGTGCGAATAGCATCAAAATGATAAAATATTTTGAAAAATGAACAAAAATTACTAGGAAAAATATCTCACCCAGTGGTTTTAAGAAGTTGCATACTATAGCCTTTCCACATTTCATGCATTGGCTTATACTTTTCAAACCTGTAAAGCAACTCAGACCAACAATTTTTTAGAAAAAAAAATAAAAGAAAGAAGCATCGTCAAATTAAAATGACAAAATACATCAGCCAAGCACATAGTCTTGAGAACTGAACAAAAGACATTGGTCCCCATTCTCCCTGTCCCTTCAACATTCAAGAGAAATCTACTATTCTTTCCAATATTCCCAAATATATGCAACAAAGTTAAGAAAAACAAAAACAAAAAAGAAAATCAGAAAATCTAGAACAATATGTAGTCAAAATCTTCACCAAAAGTAGGCTGCATCTTATTGGTGTGGCTTTACACTCATCCACAGATCCCAAATACAAAATGACCAAGTCGAACAAGGTAGTTGGGTCTAGAAAGTAATGTTCACCCAGTTCCGCATGAAGTTTGCAGCTTCTACATTAGCAGTCCTGGCCCAAGTTCAGACAGTGCCAATTTGGATTCCCCTTGACAGATTCCCTTGTCAGCTCTCTTTTCTTTAGTTTTCTTTCCTTCCTCCTCTCCTTTTTAAAAAAAATATATATTTGTACTAGAAAGAAAACTCTCTCTCTACACTGTTATATCTAATACCAAAGCATATAGAAGACACTACAAAATTTCACCCAAACCGGCAATGAAAACTAAATAAAATGTAAGCGCAGATGAAGTTGCAACTATCAACCATATGCATCTTCAAGAACTTACTTTTGCATATCAAGAGGCAAATCAAATGTTCCACTTCTTTTAAGTTGTTTCATGGACATGTGCTTTCTAGAGCGTTTTGAGTGGGATCGCAAAGCCTTAATTCGAGACCCAATAGATGCACCATGTCCTTGTACATAATTATCAAGGAGGATCCAATTGTCAATTTTCATGCTTCTAGATCCTTGCAAGTACTTCTGAGCTGAATCACCACTTTGAAAAAGCTCGTGTAAAACCTTATCAACTGTGCTTACTCGCTTACTGGAAGGCTGCAAGATGCCACGGGGATGTTGATGCAAAGAAGCTAAGCATAATATTATGAATATTCAATGTATTGTAAATTGTATAGCTAGTTTTGATCGTGTTAGCAAAAAGGTACCTTCACATTGCTTGGCAGCAGATTCTCATGTATGGATTCAGAGAGCTGGGAATACGTTGGACCACATTCTTCCAAATCTGTACAATAATCCTCTTATATGTAACCAACACAAAAATATAAACACATCCCTTCTTTTGTGCACAAGCAGAAAAGATATTAAAAAAACAAAAGAAAATATTTACCTTGCGATGCGATGTAACCCAAGAAAGAGAAATTCCCTACAGATAACCCATAACATATGTAAAATTAGGTAAATAATCCATAATGCAAGTAAAATTAGGTAAAATGAGGGGGAGATGATCAAAATAGAATATAGTAGCTGATGCAGGCCACTTATAATTAACACCCAGCTACATAATTTCTAAGACGCAAAAAATCAATTTAATACACAATAAACTAACAAATAACTAGATAATCAAGATTTCGAGATTCAATTGTGATTACAAATAGAAACGCTATAAGAAAGTGATATATGCCAACCTTTCTTAGATGAGGGATTTGGGGAGTTAGTAACTGATGTATCTGTTAGATGCGGTGATAAAGCAGCAGCTGAAGAATTTGTCCTAGGAGTTTCCTTTTCATCATCATTGTGCAATCCTTTTTTTCCATGCTTCACTTTTTGAAGAGCCTCAGCTTTGGCAGCAGCAAACCTTCGCTCCAATGCCTCCATTGTGCGTCTTCTTTGATCTTCTGAAGCTGTATTTGTAGCCATTACTTAATATGGTTGACCTTCTTTCTTGCAATAAGCAATTGAGTCAAAACCTATTACACACTGGTACAACACCCGGTGAAGATTAAGATATAATCAAAGACATTAAGCTTACCGTACGAAACTTAATGATAAATCTGCTTTTGAAAATTTGGTAGGCTTTTATGTTCCATAACTTTTAGAATTCAATTAATTAATTAATTAAAAAAAACATCGTATTGTACCTTCAAAATACACATACAAGCCCCAAAAAATCTTCTAAAAGTTTGAAGCTTGGCACTACTTAAAGTCTTATACATAATATGGCTGCTTGAAACAATGATGCTAGTCCTCTCAAAGCTATCAGTTATTTCAGGGCATATGCTTAACCATCAAAATTTATAAGCTAGCACATATTGAAGTTTACGAAGATAAACATCATGGTCCGTCAATAAGAAAATTGATATAAACATTAACCAGTACTCAAGTTGCTAAGCCTGCAGTTTACTTAATATGCCCTGAGGTATAAAGTTGCCAGTTCGCAGGGAATAAGAGCACCAGGGAAACAGAAAGCTTTTAACAACAAAACAATAAAGCCAACATTTAGAATCTACTTGGATTTGACAAGAAACCAAGATCTGAAAAACGACCAAAGACTCACAAAAAAATGTATGCTAAAACAACCCTGGATTTGCGACTAAAAGTTGAATTCGTTAAGATGGAAGTTGAGCATCAGCCTTAAGAGAGAGATTATGTGCCTACCCCATGATTGCTGAGCGAAGTTGTTCGACTGCTACGAAGCTCTGATGAAGGAAGGCGAAGTGAAGAAAAGCAGCCGATTACCTAGCCTTGCGAGAATTAAAAAAAAAAAAAAAAACCCCTAGCCTTGCGAACAAATTGAAATAATTTAAGGGAACTTTTATAGGAATTGCCCAAAAATTTAATTACTTATCTTTCTATCCATCTAAAGACTTGTTTTTAAGGAAAAATTTTATAAATAGCTATCGTATTTTATTATTATTATTTTTAATTAATTTTAAAATTATTATTTTTTATTAATCAAAATTTTTAGGTACGATTTATTTTATTTTAAAATTAAAAAGAACTATTCTCCAACTCTCTCTATCGAAGAATTTAAATTTTTATAAATTTACTTAAATAAAAAATTTTAAAATTGTCATTATATAGATCGGATCTTACACAACATATTTATCACTTCAAATTAAGAAAATGATTGATTCTTGATAAGCTTTTAGAAAATTTTGAATTTTTTTAATATTTTTAAAAATTAGTTAAAATTTGTATTTGAAATTAGAAATAGATGAAATTAATGAATTATATATAAAAAATGGGTTAAAATAGTATAAAAACGTTGAAAATAAGCAAAAACTAGAAGTTTTTAGTGTATTTTATCAAAACCAGACAACGGCCAGTATGATAGCCGACCATCGCCTGGTTTTCTTCAATCTCGGGTCCAAGATGACCCCTGAGATGCACCAAAGGACGCATCTCGAGTGCGTATTGCGAGCCCGAGATGCGCTCTCATAGCAGCATCGAGTTCGCGATGCTGCACTATTACACCACGTGGCGCAATAATAATTTTTTTAAAATTAAATGTAATTTTATTTAAATTAAATAAATTTAATTTAATTTTATTAAGTAATTAATTAATTAATAAGTTGATTAATATTATATATTCATTAACTATATTCTTATTTGTTAAATGATTAATTTAAGTAATAATAATTTTAATTTTTTGTAACATTATTTATTTAATGAGTACATTTTGTAATTAATTATATATTAAAAAAATTTAATTAAATTAATTATTATAATATATTGATTAATATGTTAGTGTTTAATTTCCCTTTCCTTTTTATGTTTGTTAAATTAATTTATATTATTTGTGATTTTTTTTAAATAATATTATATATTATTAATATGTATGCTTGTTATTTGTTAATAATATTAATTTATTAATTTTATTAATTTTTACAAAAAAAATATCTTATCGAAAAAATATAGACTTTCAGAACATATATTTTTTTGTGTATCAGTGATGGTTTATTCAAAAATATAAGGTCTACAAAATATAAAAGAAAAACTAACAGAGAATCAAAAGGCATTATTTAGGCAGACGTATATAGGACATTTATTAAATATGCTAGATTTAACCTCCTCTAGTATTTTGGAGCACAAGTTATTATTGCGTGAGGTGCATACCTCTAATTTACACGATGAGATGTGATTTTACATAGGGAAGAAATGCATCCGATTTAGCCAACAGGAGTTTGTACTAATAATTGGACTAGAAATGCGAAATTACCCTTCCGCCCAGCAGTTGAATAGAAAATTGGACACTCGATTGTGGGATATATATTTTTCAGGGGTAAAAAAATTATCGTACATATTTTTTGATAATTTGTATGAACATTTGAAACTGATGGAGATGGACAATAAAAATGCAGTAAAGTTGAGTTTATTCTATTTTGTGCATCGTGTTTGATCCTAGGCGACGAACGTAGTGAGATTCAAAATTTTGTACTATGTGTCACGCCCCAGATCCAAAAAATATGACACACGACATAACTTACACTCATTTAATAATGTGCACTCATAATTAATATTGTATAAATTTTCAAACTTGAATTCTACAAAGGAATCCTTAGTAAGTTGCTAGTAGGTTCATCACAAAAATCAACCCATGACCATATTTGGTGAAATAAAAACTAAATACAACTACATTTAATAAAATAATACATAAGTATTTCTTCAATACAGATAAATTAAATATATTAAACTACATGTCCACAAATGAAACACCTAATAACCTAGGAAACCAAGGGACAGCAGAAGCCTTGCCAAATTCACTAAGTACACATATATCTTATTTACCTGAAATCATCATAAACTATAATGAATATAAAACTCAATAAGCATACTAGTTTTTCATATATCAAAATATAAATAAATATGTATAGTATGTCATGATAAATCAAAATTATAATCTTATCAAATTACATGTCAGGTAAGCGCTTACATATTTTTTTAAAACATATAATAGGAATACAATCACTCAACTATTACTTAGTAGGACTTCTATATCACATATCACATAATGAGTCAAATGTCACCCATCGGTGACATACCGTATAAGAGAAAAGCACAAGTGAGGTGTAAATTACACATATATAACACTCATGCCCGAAGGTAAGAGCTAAACCCTCACCCTTATCATCGATGAGTCCTCTCACATGCACCAATACACACCACACGAATGTGATGACTCACTTTTATAGGTACCAATAGGATCCTCCCACACATAAAGGCTCCACAAATCACATAAGGTGCCTACTAAGTAAATAGTGAGTTCAAGCATCCTTAAAACACAAAACGTTTCTCATGGACATATTCCACTTCAAAAGCTTTCTTTGCTAAACACATTTAATTTTGAAATGCTCACTTTCATAAACACATGTATATTATGTATGGCAATGATCAATGTCAATGCTCACATTAATAAACACATGTCTTTCACATTTCATATCAAAATATACTTTGGCATAACATAAACATATTTTAAAGTACATTTATAAAATCATATATAAATAATTACTATGCTTATTGTGATTTCAGTAAAAGTTTAGTATACTTACCTCTTAACACTTTCGAGTACAAGACTTAATTTTTCTTAACCTATCAATAGAGATTAATCCTTTCATAAATCTCACCATTCACACAAAATACTTTAAATAGCTTACAAAATTACACATATTGCGCTTATCACATCGAATTGGTCTAATTACTTAGTTTCTCAAAACCTGTCATTCTGACCACTTACACTTAACAAGATTTTCTTGTATATCAAATAATGTTCAATTGCTCCAAAATCAGAATATATCTTTCTTAACTCATATATTCTTCTTATATATGAATATTATATTATAATTCCTACACAATCTATTTTATAAACACCATCAAATTCAAACTATTATCCTCACAGGATTTAAGATATTTACTGAACAGTATTCAGCCTCCCAATTTTATAAAATTATATACTAACTCAAAAATTATAAAACTATCATAGAATTACTTTTGACACATATCTCAATCCATGATAAATGTTTTACTTCAAAATACCAGTCAAAAGTATTTTAAAACTATTTTATTCCATAACTTTAAAAATCTGTTAATCAAATACTGCAATGAGCTAATACACTTTAAAAAATCATAACAATTTAATCACATTGATCTAAATTCTCAATTCTGAGTATATCATATTAGACATATAAATTAATCATATTTCAGAAATTCGTAAATTTTTAAGATCATTCAGCAGATCAAAAATTATTTGTCACTATTATATACTGTTAACACAGGAAATTTTAAAAATTTCTGGGTTATTTTTGTAAATTCACTAAAAAATTCAATTTCTGAAAATTTTCAATCGATTCAAAGTCTTAAATGATTCTAGATATGTCTAGTTTCATATTACCAAAATCTAAAATCAGAATAGAGGTACAAAAAGTTATAAAATTCTCGGATCAAGAGACTATCAAGTAGAAATTCTACAAATTCATCATGATTTATCAAGTTATCTACATAATCATCATTAATTCTCAATATATCTTACAAAATTCACATCAAGTCCTCAATTTTACATATTTTTAGAAATCAAAACTTAAAGAAATTAACTTAATTAACACCAATAAATTGAGAAAGAGTTATGATGTACCTCTTAAAGTCTGAAATTCTAATTTCTTATTCTTTTTTTATTCTTCTTCTCTTTCTCTTTCCTCTATTTCTCTATCTTCTCTCTTTAAATGGAGTAGCTCGACCAAAAATTAGTGAATTAGGATTTAAAATATTTATTTTTATACTAAGTGGCTAACTTTTAGTATTTATGAATTAACCCTCAAAATTTTTAAAGTATTATAATTTGTTTCTTAAAATAAATCTAAAATGTTGCAAATTAACTCAATACTAATAGTAGGTCCTTAATCTATACAAACAATACTAATAACAATACATAAATTAAGTATCATCCACATATAAATAAAATATGAATATTATATATATGTAAATACGTATTCTTATCGGTTGTGGATAAGTGGTTACTACACTATGTTTAGTGGATGACCTTCATGAGTTTAATAAGTATCCATAGGGCAATATTGCATGGACCGTACTTTATAACTCACTTAAGAAGGTTTCATTCTAAAAACTTAAAAAAATAAATACAAAAAGATTTGCACATAGTAAGTTTGAGAGTTACAACGTGTATGGATTTTCGCACGTATTTCTGGTACGTCATAATTTTCTTGTACTTAACATTTTGATCTTAATTATTTATTTATTTTTGTATATGCCAAACTTATATTTGAAAAATGATTATATTAGGTATGGATTTTCAAGGCAATTCCAGTGTGCGATGATGTTTTTAATATTTACTACAGTGATCGCTTCCCTCGTATTTTGAATTGGACGACTTGAGGGACTCCACAGTTCAATGACGTTAAGAATACAATATTAGAGAAGGATTTGGTATGTGTTGAGAATAATGAAAAATATATGTATATAACTTTTATTTTGTATTAAGCGTAACTTAATTTCATATTTGTAGGTTCTTTTGGTACATGTAAATTAGTACTAAAAGACCATGAGAAGAAAGAGGTAGTCGTGCAATCTAGGCATTCCAAGCGAGAGTTATGCTGGGGACTTACCAAATATGTATGATTATGAAAGGAGCAAGAGCAAGCGCCAAATGGCCTATGTCCATTTCAGAGACCCTAACGATGACATGGATGTAGAGGGGGATGGATATGAATGGGCAAACCCATAAATGTTAGCACTAGTACCTGAAGCAATGGTATATTACTTATTTATGCGATTAACTAAAGAGATTTTCATATATTTATAAAAAGTTATTAACTATGGTTAAGTTTCTTGTAGTCTGAACACAGTGCATCTACAGACCATAACGTTACATTAACTCTCGAATCCATTCAACTAAGGCAGTCACCGTCATGCCATGTGCTTCCTTTACAATAACATTAATGATCTCTGTAATGTTGGTGGTCATAATGTCATATCTTCTGAATGCTCTCATTGATCGATCCCATTTTGAAAAACTAACATTTTTCTTTAAGCATCTCGTTGCCTTCGGTTTCATTTCTCACATCTTATTAATTTCTCTTTGAAAGTCAGCTAGGCAATACGTCTTGGCAACAACAAAATATGAAGCCAAATATCCCTCTCTTTTTGTTATTTTTGATGGTATTTTATATCGTGCAACCAAATTACCCTTCAAGTGATAGATGTATACCCCATAATATACAGTAGGAAATATCTCTCAAATGGCCTCCTCGATACTATTATGTTAAAATATAAATACAAGGTTCTCAAGTTCACCAATGACTCCTCGGAGTTTTGCCATAAATCACGTCCATAAAGCATCGTTTTCAGAGTCAGCAATACCCTATGCAAGTGAAAAAATTTAGTTGTTTCCATCCTTACAAACGGCCACAAACATTGTTCCCAAGTATGCATTTTTTAAAAATTTATCATCAACTGCAATAACCAGTCGGATGGAAGACTGAAACCCTCTGATATATGGTCCAAGGCTATGGAGAAATATTTGATGTGCTTGCAATCGTCAATCTCCAAATGCATGATTGTACCTGTGTTCTATTGTTCTAATATATGGTAGTATGCATGAAGTAATTTATATAATGAAGCCTTTGAAGTACCACATATCAACCTCAATGCATGTTCCTTAGATCGCCAGTAGTAGGGTAAGTTATCTTCACACTAAACTCATCACGTATGTCTGCTTGAATTTCCTTCGGTCTATAAAGTTGACTCATATATGCAAACTTATTTTTTATAAATTTGCAATAATTCGAGACTTTACTTGTCGATAACTATAGCACAATCGATCTAATTGGCATACATGATTTGAATCAATTCTGCACATAATGAAATATTTTCTTGCATCTATCGACATCGTAGGTAATCGCCATCAGCATCTATCATCGTTTCATTTTACTTCAAAATGATCTTTTGTCGACTTTGAGATTTTAAAGCTTTAATTACCCTTAAGTGCTAACATACTAATAGCCTGGTGAAGTTCATGTTTACTATCAAATAAATTTCCTACAATCACATTGCCAATTACACTACTTGATATCTTATCCGATATGCCTAAGTATGATGGTGGTATTGGAGGCATAAACGCAAAGGGGTTTTCACCTTCACAAAAATCTATTCTTCTAGCTTCAACAAATAATGAGCCATTGAAGTATAACAACGTCCGCCTTCTGGTAAATCATCATCTTCTAAATTATCAATATTTCTTACATCATCACAGTCCCTTTTCACATCCCCAACATTTCTAACATCATTACAGTCCCCTTCCACATCCCTAATATTTTTAATGTCATCACAATCGTAGTGTGTATAGGATAGGTCTTCATTGAACAATATAGGAAAAACATTATGATACTCATTCGTTGTGTTTGAGGGAACCACTGTTGGAATTGATGAGGATGTATGACTCACTTGGTTGCAACTGCTAGCTGACATAAAATGAGTATAAATCGATGGTGAATTTTGATTAGGGGGTTGTACATCATCTTCATAAATGAGAGCTCTAGGATCCACTGTTACACATAAAAGACAGTACGATCTTCTGTTGGTGCTAAAAAAGAATTGACCATCACTATCATTTCTAATCTCAATAAGTTTTAACTTATACCTCGTTGCATCAATTTTTATTTTCAAAGTCACCTTATAGTTCATATCGTCTAATCCCAAGGTATAACATACTGTATTCAAAAGATATTCAAATTTAATATCTTTAGGAACCGAAATCCCAAAATTGCTATAATCAATATAACTCTCTTCCCCATTACTAGAACTCTCATACTTTCCTCCAAAATAAATAACAATTGCATTATACGCTATAAAACCTGAAATTTTTTTATTAAAAATAAACCCAAAAAAAATTCAGAATAAATTAAAAATATTAAATGAAAAAATTTAAAATAATTTTTAAAAATAATAAATTATTGTAGCGCCATGTAGCGTAAAACAGTGTGGCATCGTAGACAAGGTTTGCGATGCCGCAATGAGATGCACACATTATGCCGCCAAATTGGAAATGTTGATAATTTAGAAGGGGATGATTTACTAGAAGGCAGACGTTGTTATGTTTCAACGAGCTCCCTAAATGTTGAAGCTAATAGAATAGATTTTTGTGAAGCTGAAAACCCTTTGCGTTTATGCCTCCAATACCACCATCAGACTTAGGCATATCGGATAAGATATTGAGTAGTGAAATTGGCGATGTGTTTGTAAGAAAGTTGTTTGATAGCAAAGATGAACTTCACCAGGCTATTAGTATGTTAACACTTAAGGGTAATTGGAGCTTTAAAGTCTCAAGATCGATAAAAGATCATTTTGAGGTAAAATGTGACGATGATAGATGCCGATGGCGATTACATGTGATGTCGACAGATGCAAGGAAATATTTCATTCTAACACACTAAAAAACCATTTTTTCTAACTGAAATTCAATGTCTTTTACACCATTCTAACTTAATTTTCACGTTTAATTCATCAATAACACCAGTTTCTAACTTCAAATACAATTTTTATCTAATTTCTAATGAATATTAAATTTTTTAAAAGATTTAGAAAAACTTACAAGAATTGACTATTTTTTTAATTTGAAGTGATAAATATGTTGAGCAACACTCGATCTATGCAATGACAACTTCAAAAATGTCCGTCCAACAATATGATTCTTGGTTCGGTGGAGACAAACGAGAGAAAGCTTATGTTTTTTATTTGGGGTATAAATGTCCTATTATGAGATGTTTGGCTAATAAAAAATGATGGATTAACAGTTGGTTAAAAAAGACTAATTATAAAATTTAAGGGTTATTTATGAAAATTTTCTATTTTTTATTAGCCAAATAAATCATAAATTGATATATTTGCTCTTATATATGATGAGATTTTTGTAGTTCCAAAGTGAAATAAAAGAATTGTCAAAGGTCGAGATGAAATGTGCCAAAAGGCAAAAATAAAACTTATCGTTTTGGGAAGATTATTGATTAACATCGTTTTAGATTTAGTATATATTTGTATCAATTGTAACCCTAATTCAGTGTTATTCATTATTTAGCCTTCGAGATTTTTCTTGAGTCTTTACTTCTCTCTCGTATTAGGGTTTTTGGTTCTTACCATTTTTGTTTGACTTCTTGATGTATTCTTGTAATAACTAGATCGATTGAGTGAGAAATCACTCTTAGGTTGTAATCTTTCATTTGATAGTGGATTAGACTCTCTGTTTTGAGCTCAGTAGATGTAGGTTTCAAATTGAAACCGACCACTTAATTCTTATGTTCGTATGTTTCTTTAATTTCATTATTTAGTTTGTAAATTATAAAGACTTCAGTCTAAGTGTTAATTTTACAACAGTGATATCAAAGCTCTAGGTCTAGAATTTCTTTCTAAGGTTAGGGTTTTGGACGTAGGCTAGAATTTGGAGAAAATTAAAATTTATTAAAATTTTTGTACAAACCAAATGGATTTCACAAGATCTAAGGTTTAGAAATTCGATGGAAGTGGAGATTTCAACTTATGGCAAAAGAAATTAAAGCACTTTTAACTCAACAGAAGGTTTCACAAGCATTTACCGATCTAAAAACTCTCCCTCCAACATTGATAGCTGACTAAAGAACAGAAATGAATGAAATGGAATTTAACACGATGATTCTAAATTTAGCCGATAATTTTGTTCTACAAGTATATAAAGAAACAATAGCAACTAGTCTTTAGATAAAACTTCAATCTTTTTATCTTATAAAGTCTCTTTTTAGTAAAATTTATATAAAAGAATGTCTGTTTGGATTTAAAATGGACACAAATAAAAACATAGAAGAAAATCTAGATGAGTTAAAGAAATTGATGTATTTAACAAATGCTGGAGAAAAGAGATGAAAATGAGATTGTAATTTTGCTAAATTCCTTACCTCACATGTACAAAGATTCCAGGACTGCTATAAAATATGAAAGGAAAACCTTAACTCTTGATGATTATACAAAAGCATTAAGGGCTAGAGTATTAGAAATAAGATCTGAAAAATTAAGTTTTGAAAATGGAGAATCTTTGTATGTTAGAGGTAGACTAGAAAAGGAAGATTCTGATAAAAATGAACATAGAAATAAATCTAGGTCTAAATCAAGAATAGGCTCTAGAAAATACTATTATTGTGGTAAAGAATGGTATATAAGAAGAAACTGATATAAGAGACTTAAGAAATTAAAAGGAAAGAATAATAGAGGAGAAAATAATAGTGTTGTTATAGCAAAAGAAGACTATGAAAATTCAGAAGCTCTGATTGTGTCCATTGATGAACATCAAAATGAATGAGTATTAGACTCAGGCTGTCATATTACATATACCCCAAGAAAGAATAGTTCCAAGAGTGTAAAGAACAAGATTGTGGTAGAGCCCTTATGGGCAATAACCAAGCATGCAGGGTTAGGTCTATTTTCTTGAAACTGCATAATGGTTTGCATAGAACTTTGAATGATATTAGATTTGTTACAAACCTTAAAAGAAATCTAATATCACTTGGAATCTTAGATGAAAATGGGTACACATATAAGACTGAAAATAGAATTATGAAAATAATAAAGGAAGCCTTTGTGATTATAAAAGGTGTAGAATAAAAAAGTTTATATATCTTGATGGGTCCTACTAGCATTGGTGTTGCTGCTATTGTAACTAGTTCAATTTTAGATAATTTTGAACCTTTGATAAAAGATTAAGACATATTAGTGTCTAAAGTCTTCTAGAATTAAATAAACACGGCTTAATAGATGGTGGTAAGATAAATAAACTTGGTTTATGTGAATATTGTGTTATGAAAAAAAAATATAGAATTAGTTTTAAGACTATAATACATAAGTCTGAGAAAATTTTAAACTATATGCATGCTGATTTGTGGGGGCCAACTAACACATCTACTCATGGTGGAAACAAGTATTTTCTTTCTTTGATTGATGACTTCTCTAGAAAGGTTTAGGTTTATTTACTTAAGACTAAAGATGAAACCTTTAATAAATTCAAAGAATAAAATGGTCTTGTTGAAAATTAGACAAGCATGGAAATTAAAGTATTAAAAATTGATAATGGCCTTGAATCTATAATTATAATTTTGATAACTCTTGTAAATTGCATGACATATTAAGATATAAGATAGTAACTTTCACACCTCAACATAATGAAGTAGTAAGAGAATGAATAAGACCCTATTAGAAAATATTAGGTGTTTAATAATCAGTTCTGGACTACCCAAACACTTTTGGGGGAAGGTTATTATGACAACATGTTATTTGATAATTAGAAGTCCTGTCAATAGTATAGGTTTTAAAATTCCTGAAGAAAAATGGATTGAGAGGACTGTAAACTACTCCAATATGTAAATATTTGGTTATGCTGCTTATGCACACCATAAGGGATAAATTATAACTTAGGTCTATCAAATGCATATTCCTAGGTTACTCTAAAGGTGTGAAGAGTTATAAATTATGGAATAAAGAAGTTAGTGGAGTCAAAATCATAATCAGTAAGGATGTGACTTTTAATGAACTTGAAAATTCATTGTTTAAAGAAAATTCAAGTAAGTGCATGTATTACAAGTCAGCAACAGAACATTTCCATTTTAATATAGGAGGAATCTCAAATTGAGGATAAGCCACCTAATTCAGATAAACATAATGGCCTGGATTCATCAAATAATGTTGATACAAAACCTGAAATGAATCAAACAAATGAAGAAAATCAAGAAAATAACCCTAATCAGTCACTAGCAAACTACCAATTTACTAGAGATAAAATAAGGACAGGGGTAAAATTACCTACTAAATTTTCTTTCATATGATTTAACTACTTTTGCTTTATTATTAGCTTAAGATTTTGAAGAATCAAAACCTTTAAACTATATTGAGGCCATGGAAAGCAAATATGCAAGAGATTGGAAAAATGCCATGATTTAAGAAATTAAGTCTCTTAAAAAAAATAATACCTAGATATTGGTAGGAAAACACATAAATAAAAAGGTTGTAGATAGTAAGTGGATTTTTAAAATTAAAGAAGGTATAACCCCTTTGACCCTATTACTTTTAAAGTAAGATTAGTAGCTAAAGTATTCTATCAAAATGAGGGAATTGTTTTTATCTTTGACTGCATACTTTGATTGGGAATTAGAATAGTTAGATGTTAAAAAAACATTTTTACATGGTGATCTTAAAGAGACAATCTACATGAAACAACCTGAGGGCTAAGATAATTTAGTTTATCTTTCAAAAATTCATTCTATGGACTTAAACAATCCTCTAGACAATAATATAAAAGATTTGATATCTTTATAACTGAATCTGGTTTTAAAAGAAATAGTTATGATTGCTGTTTTTATTTTAAAGATTTAGGAACAGAACTACAAATATTTCTTTCATTATATGTTGATGACATGTTGTTGACTGGTCCAAGTAAGCATGAAATTTAAAGATTAAAATTCTTCTTAAAGTAGAATTTGATATGAAAGATCTATGGGAAGCTAAGAAAATATTATGAATGGACATCTCTAGGTTAGGTTTAAGTGTTGATTTTGTAATAGTATAATTACCACATTAATGAAAATTAAAAAGTTAACAATTATTAAACTCATAGTAGTCAATAATTAGTGATACATAGTTGGCACATAAAGTTTGTATCTCAAATTTGTTAACATTACTGTAATAAGAAATAAAGAGTGATGTTACATTTTTCAAATAGTATATTAAAATTTTTATTTCAAATTGATTGATCAAACAATCATTAGATAGTGAAATGATGAAACTTCGAAAATCATTCATTACACTATTTTACCATCAAATTATTTCTTAATGTGTTATTTTGAAGTAAAAAATTTAGAATACTATTTAAAAAGTGTAGCATTATAATTTTTAAATTCTTAAAAGGGTTGTAAAAGTTAGAAAGCAACAATTTGTTTTTTCAATTCTTATGTACTATTTAAAAAATTATTACATATATGTTATAAGAAAAAGGTCAATTATGTACTTTTCTTTTAAAATTTTTTTTATGCCTTTTCCTTAAAAAAAGATCATATGTTGCTTTTTGTTCTTGAGTCTTAGGGCTCGTTTGATTGGGTTTTTTAAATAGAGTTTTTGAAAGTAGAACTTTTAGAAATAAAGCTTTTAAGAAAAAGTCATTGATAATTTGATTATCAATTAAAAGAGCTCTTTTGAAGTAGTAGATCATTTGGTTACACATTATTAAAGTGCTTATTTATTATTAAATTATTAAAAAAGACACTTAATAAAATTTACATTCAACTTTTAAACATTTCCATCTTTTTTTCATAAACTAAAATTTTCATTTTAATCTTTAATTCAAATTTATTTTTTTTATAATAACTTAAATTCTACACATAATAAATTTACAATGTAATTTTTAATTCAATTAATTTTTTACTTTTTTTTTTCAAATGCTAGACAAAATGAACTTCAAAAAACTCAAATTAATAATAATACCTAACATCATATGATTAAAATTAAGAGCATCTAAAATAAAAGTTATATCAATAGCAAATCAATTAGAAATTCTTGAATAAAAAATATCACATCAATGATTCATAAGAAGAATTGCAATTTTATTGCTTTCATCGTCCATTTCACGTATATTGAACAAATTTGAATTTGGATTTTCATTGATCCCTTCTCTATCATTCTCTTCTTTATGGAAGTAGTTTTTCATCATCGTCATACAGTTTAAATTCTTGATCCTTTTCAGCATGCTTCTTTATGAAATTATAAAGAATCATTGAAGCAATAACAATTTTAACTTTCTTACTAAAAGGAAAGTTAAGCATATGGCATAAAATTTTTCATCTAATTTTTCAAACATCAAATGTTCTCTTTATAGTGCATTTTAAGGAAGAATGTGCATGGTTAAAAGTTTATTTTTTTCCTCTTGGCTGACTTCCAAGCCAAAAATCTAGAAGATGATATCGCTTGCCTTTATATGGACCCAAATAACCCTTCATGTGAGGATATCCAACATCTACCAAATAATACTTACTTACAACAAAGAGTAATTTTATAATTACAAATATAAATATATATATAATGTAATATAAAAAATAAATTAAAATTATATATTATTACTTACCTACAGATGGATGAGGAAAATGCAAATTTTATCTATACAAAGCCTCTAGGAAAATATGCTATCATGGGTACTACCTTCCCATTCAGCCCATGCTAATGTAAAACACATATAAAAATCACACATAACCATCACATTTTGAGTAGGAATGACTTTTATACCAATATATGGTATTTGTTTTGATGCAGGCACTACAACTGGTGTTTTTAAGGTATGTGCTTACGTGTTATCTCTGTTTGTATGAATAATTATTTGATAATATTTATACAATGTATAATTTATTAAATCGCTAATACTCTTTAATAAATAATAATGATACTTGTCACATTACGGACACTGTATGATCTAAAAGGGTTTAGATCCGGTTTAAAGGAGTTTAGACCGGTGCTAAGGGTTAGCAAAGCTGAGGGTAATAAATGCTAACAGTTAGCACTGTTAAGAGTTAGCAGGTTATAAGAGTCAACGAGATCTAAGAAGTTTGAACCTTGTCTATAATATGACAAAGACCTGAGGGTACACTAGTAATGATATAGTTGTAATAGGAGTTAAAAAAATGTCATTATGCAAGTATTTTCTTAAACACTGTGTTCTTAATTTATTTTTACAAACGTAGGTCTATCGATAAATCCCTTTCATATAGATCAGTGTATGTCTATATCTGTAGGGTATAGATGATTTTTCTCAGCTAACCATGAGCTTAGAGTTCATATAAGCATACGGGTATTCAGTTAGGACTGAGTACTGGACAGACTCACCGAGACTCCAATAGATATCCTATAAAACTGTTAATGGTAGGCCTCTTAAGTTAAGTAGTATATATGGTCCTTTGACCTGAGTGTCACGGTGCACTTGTGGGTGATCCACTACATTTTGGTTCTATGGATGTCAAAAACCTTTCATGGTTTGATCGCTATGTGTCGTTGGGTATGGTCTGATGCTCATGGATTTCGGTATGTGTAGATATAGGATCCATCAGCTTATGTAGGTGGGTTGTATATCCGATGCTTCGAGATTGTGTCTCAGAAAGTCTTACGGTTTTGAGCAATAAACCCAAAAAAAGAGTTTCCCATAGAGTTGAACAATATAACAAAAGTGTTTGTTTATATTGTTCATCGAGATACGAATATGAAGATAAAATTGGATGAGCACATGGGAATTTAATGGAGCTGATCTATATCCCCGCTCATCTAGGGTGTAAGTGACAGAAGAATTATATGTATGCATTATGACCTCAACTTGTATGGTCTAACACACTGATTTGTAATATCTATGATGTGTGCATGGGGCATTGACCATGGACTCATGGAACAGTTCCATTTGATGAATTGGGCGTGGACCTAAAGAGTCCCGTAATATGAAGTGTACTCATTATGTATTGGGGCATCGTACTAAATTAAATAGTTCAATTTAGTAAATCCAACAAAGCAAATATTTGTTTAAGAACTCTCGAAATGTGTGCATGTCAATAATGAGTCTTCGGATAAATTGACTTTGAATGCTGGGTTTGGTGGGACCCATGTTCGGTCAATAAGGGTATTTTGATAATTTTTTATATATAATTATTTAAGAGTTAAATAATCAATATTTTAATATTGTAATATATTAAATAATATGAATGACTCAACTATGGTTAAAAGTTAACCAAAGTTGAGTTAGTGATTATTTAATTATTATATTATATTAAAATATAAATATATTTTGATATTTGTGTAAACTTGATGGACAAGTTTACATAACCCAACCATGGTTAAGAGTTAACCATGGTTAAGTCAATTAAACATTAATTTAATTAAGATATTTGGTGGCCAAATATCTAACCTTACCATGGTCAATTATTAACCATGGTTAGGTTAAGTGAATAGTATTAGTATATATATATATATATGTGAATTAAAACGAAAATCAAATGCTTTTGCTCTTTCTTTGGCCAGCCACTTAAAGAAAAATTTAACAAGGAAATTGTTTATTTTGCTTTTGATTTCGAGAGTTGAAATCACTTCTCTTAATCTTCTCAAACAGGCCTAGCCATTAAAGAGCAAAACACAAGTGTTTATTTGTTAATCAAGAGTTGATTAATGATAGTTTAAACACTTAGGATTTAAGGAGTTAAATAAAACTTTTTAGATTATAACCTGCTATCTAGTTGATCAAGCCCATTATATTGATCTCTAGAATTACTTACGGGCATCACTTCTGGCTGATTTCCAGAAATTAATCCAAAGGCTTCAAAGGTTATATTTCTAAATCATTATTTTAATTTGATTAAAAGCAGGACTTGTGTTCACATGATTATTTTTAGACTTCCGCTGTGTATTTGATGCTTATATGTATGTATATGATGTGTGTATATATACTTAAATGAACACTTAAACCACATGTATACACCATATTTTAATCGACATTCACAATTATATGTGTTCCATCGATAACCTCTATACAATCCTTAAAATGTGGCCAATATCAATCATCATTTCTAATTTTTTTGGGAACTTTCTTAAACTCTGGATCAGAAGGTTTCAATATATCAACGGCCATACGAAAAACTACATCTAATACTTTTTCAAACCACCTAGATATAATTTCATCAGAATGTTGGAATATTTGTTGTAACATTTTATTCACAAATGCATGACTCAATGTGATAAAAAATGTGGCAACTAACTTAATAATAGATATATCTTTGCCATTTTCAAGACTATATGATTGAGTCAATATATTACATAACTTTCAAATTACTTTTTTCTTCATCCTAAATTATTAGGGACATATATCATCATGACCATTAATGTATACTATAATAGCCTCGCACAAGCGCACGTTATCATATCAAGTATTATAGGGTTTAAGTCTAGATTATCATTCTCTCAGAGATTATCGAACCTATTTCCTTAATCAATTACTAAAATTACGCTTCTTCATTTTTATCTAGAAAATTCTAACAATGGATTTTAATTGAATTAACCTACTGTTATTAATTAAATCTAATTTAATATAAAAAGTAATCAAAGATTGAATTCACTTAATGAGAAGCAATCTACGGTTTTGACTAATTCTCTAGTATTTTATTGAATTTATTAGCCGCTTAGTTCCCTTACTACTAATTGATTGGCTAGACACTAACTTTATTATAAGCCTTTGTCGATGGTCGAATGACTATATCACATTCTAATAATTATCTATATATCTATAATAATCCGAATAAGATGTAATTTATTAAGAACAAGTCTAAATCAAACTATACATGCCACTTAGGTATATGTCTATCCTAAATGGAACTCATAGTTGTTACCCTATGATAATGTATCAAACTATCCTAAGCTAAACACATGAATTCCTTCATCATGGGTTCTCAAACATTCAAAATATTATTCAAGTATAATGAAAGCCTTAAGATCAAGATAGAATAAATTAATTGTGTTGCATTAAGTTTATAACTAAGAGTTTGTGAAATTCAACTACATACTAGGTTCAAAACGTCTTACCTTAGATCAAAAGAGTTTAGCTCATGATTAATATAAGAGTATCAAAGAAAGAATTAAGAAACATCATGAACAATATCATCTAATTAAAGGAAGAAAGATAATAACACAAGTGATGCCATGGGTTGCTCTTCATTCTTTTGACTTGAATGCATAAGAACTTGCTCTTCAATCTTCAATAATTTGCCTTGATCTCTTGAATTAAATGTGAATCCATTTGCTGTAGGTTTGCCTTTGAAATTCTCCGTGTTTTGGCTCTAAAAGGTATGCTTTTATACGTGTTTTGAAACCCTATGGTTGAGAGCCTTCGATTTTTACTTGAATTAGGACTGAAAAATAGGGTTTTAATACATATCGTATGAGCCTTGCGACGCTGAGACCTAAGAGTGCAATTCTTGGTGTTCTTTGATTGGGCGTTGGTGCCTAGGCCTAGTTTATCTTAGTGGCGTAATTTGAATGCATCTCGATTGTTTCTTGTTTAATTCGCTTCCTGTTTGTTCGTATTCGTCAAATTTTTTCTTGTTTAAGATAAAAAAACACGAATAAATAGCTAAATATTCATATTTTAGAGTAAAATACCTAAGTCGGAGTACCAAATAAACTATTACAATTATGTCTCTATCAATTATGTAGTACGTTCATTACAAATTAATATACTATTTGGGATGAAGTTCTACATGATACTTTTAAATTATGTTTAATAAAATAATTTACATATAATGTTACCCCAATTCGTATCATTTGCAATAATTCTTGTTTATCATCACTTTCTTTGGTGAAACTGTATTCATTATCATTGCCATTGTCAGAATATTCCATATCTGTCAAACTTAAAAACATAATAAATATTATCATTATTTAAAGAAATGAATATAAAAATGTATATAATTACCTTAACATAATTAAAAACTAAATAAAACAAACATATTTCATTTAGATTTGAACAATTGTCTTGATATAACTATAAAACAAACATAACCATAACCATAAACATAAACATAAACATAAAAAACTATTTCATCTGCTTTAACCACTCAATTTGAAGATCGTGATCTTTCAGTGCAACAAACATCTATCTATTCTCTTTCATAAGAAAAATTCTAGTGGATAGCATGAAAAGCTTACTTTCTCTTTCAATTTTAGGTATGCTACACAACACCTTCATTACTTTTGCAATGCTATAACTGTTGTCCTCTTGTCATGTAGATATAGTGTTGAAGTTGGTACTTACATGCTATTTCAATATTGTATGAATATTAATTATTTAATATTTATGCAATAAATATTTCGAATAAAATCATTAATATTAAACATATACAGTACAATGCTTGTAACGTTACAAACATTATATGATCTGAAGGAGTCCAGATTTGGCCTAAAGGAGTTTAGACCGGGGCTAAAAGTTAGCAACATTGAGAGTTATAAATGCTAAGAGTTAACACGTTATAAGAGTCAGCTATATCTAAGGAGTTAGAGCTTTATCTGAAATAGGACAAAGGCCTGAGAATATTCCAGTAATGACATAGTTGTAAATAGTTGCAAGAGGTGCTAGAAAATTTCATTATGTAAGTATGTTCTTAAACACTATGTTCCTAATCTATTTTTATCGATGTAGGTCTGTCGGTGAATTTATTTTATATAGATTAGTGTATGTGTATATCTGTAGGGTATGGATAGCTTTTCTTAGTTGACTATGAGGTTAGAGCTCGTATAGACATACATGTATTCAATCAGAACTAAATACTGAATAGACTCATAAGGACGCCAATAGACATCCTATGAAGCCATCAATGGTGAGTCCTCTCGAGTTGAGTAGTATTTATACTGAACAGACTCATACTTTGGTTCCATAGATTCGGAGACCTTTCATGGTATGACCATTACGTGTCGCTGAGTATGGTCTGATGCTCATAGAGTTCGATATGTATAGATATGAGATCCGTTAGCTCATATAAGAAAGTTGTATATCTTGATGCTCTAAGAATTATATTTCAGGAAGTCTTTTTGCCAAAAGCATAAATCCAGAATAAGAGTTTTTCGTAAGTTAAAAAATATCGTAAAGGAGTTTTTAGATACTGTTTTACAAAAATACCAATCTAGAAATAAGTTTATAGTTGAGTACATAGAGATTTAGCGGTCATAAGTATGTGTTTTGACCTCAGCTTTTATGGTCTAACTCGCTGATTTGTAATATTCGTGACGTGTGCATGGGGCATTGATCACAGACTTATTGAATAGTTTCATTTGACAAATTGATTGTAGACCTAGAGAGTCTTGCAATATGAAGCGTATTCATTGTGCACTAGGGCAGCGTACCGGATTGAATAATTTAATCCAGTGAATTCCAATAAGACCAAATATTTATTTCAGGAATTCTCGAGTACGCGCGTGTCAAGACTTAAGTACATTAATTAATTAACAATTATTATTAACTAATTAAATAATAATATGTGACACATAATGAGCTTTTGGTAAAGTTGACTCAAATGTATAATTAGGTAAGACCTATCTTAGATTAACTTGATAATTAAATAATTATTGGCGTGATAAAAATTTCATTTGGAATTACTTAAGTGTTAAGTTATCTAAATGAAATTGAAATTATTGTTAAATGTAAATGAAATTCTATTAAAAGTAAACGTTGTTATTAAATGAATTTAATAATCAATTCATTTGTTGCATTAGACAAAATGGATTAAAAAATTCCTTTAGAATGGCCGGTGATGGCTTAAACAAAAGTTGTTTTGCTTATTTTATATTAAGCCTTAATGGCTAAGTTTTAAATAGATTTTTTTTATTGCTTAATAGTTGAGCAATAAATTAAGAGCTTTTAAAAAGGATTTGAATGAAATTGTCTAAGGGTTGGCAAATATAATGGCCGGCTAATTCATTTGTTAAGAAGATCAATGAAAATTGTTTTCATTGTTTTTATTGCCAACAATTGGGAGCTTATCATGTTCGGCCATTTGAGGGGAAAAAAGAGAGAAAAATAGCTAAAAGTGTTTGACTCATTTTATTGTTCAAAAGTTGAATACCAACTTAGTTCTTCTTCTGCCATTTCTTTTATTCAAGGTCAGCCATCAAATAAATTGGAAGAAAATTATTTTGTAGATTTAAGTAAGAGTTACCTAAATAAAACAATTATCTAATTTGTTTGAAATAAATAATATAGCTTAAAGAGTTTAAATATGATTAAGAGTTAATTAAAGAGTTTAAATGCTTAAATTAATACTGAAATTAAAGTTGTTGTTTTAGACAATCAACTCACTACTGTTTGCTGTTAAAACTATCAATGGGTCTATTTTAGACATAACTTCAGTTTAAACATTTCAAAAGTTTGCGAGGTGAATTTTTAATCTATTTAACTTATTTATTATTGTAACGTGACAAATTTATTGTGTTTATTATTTTAAAAAATTAAATTTTCAACTTCTGTTACATATATATTATATAAAATACATGTATATAAATTAATAAACAATAAACACGTGTACATGCATACACTTTAATTAATTACAAATGCACTTATCAATTGATTTACTTTTTCTTTTCTTTTTCTCACATTATCCGGTATTGATGCTAAAAAAGTTAAGTTATTTATGTTAACATCAACATGCTCAAATTTATGAATACTTTCTAAATCATTATTGAAGGTCCCATTTTGACTGTAAATATTATTATCATAAAAAAAATATGTTCCATAAATTATCCACTTTTTACATTGTTGGTACAAAACCCATTGATGTGCCCATGACCCTGTAGTTGCAACATCTTTAAATAACATATCTATCTGCTCAATATGTTTTAATCATTTTAAACGAAATTTATATGCATCTAGATTCACTACAATAACATAAAAAATATATATGTAAAAAATTTATTTAATTTAAGAATTAATATATTTTTTATTAAATTATAAAATAAAAATTTAAAATTACACCTTTAATTTTTTGTTTCACCATTCTTCGTTAGCATCAATTATTTGCTTCACAAGATCCCACCTTATGCCAGTTCGTTTTTCACAAAATTTGTCATTCTTTTGTTTTAAAGAGTCTCGCTTATTTTTTTAATTACTTTTGATTATAATTTTACCCGTCGTAACAACAAACTTAAATATAAGATTTTTACACCCAATTTTATTGAAGTGACTATTTGATTGATTGCAGCTAATATCTGATGTACGCAAATTTTGACAAAAGCATCGAAGGTTGCATCATTCTAATGAAATTTTAATTATTTTATTTTATTTTATTTTCAACTACAATGATTTCATTCTAAACAAAAGATACAATATATTAAAAAAAGTAAAACTATTAAATAACATAAAAAAAAGTTCTCTTCATTACACACTAATTCAAGCAAATTCTCTAAAGTCAACATTCTCAAAACACCCATTCAATATATTTAAATAAATAAATAATAAAAAGACAATGATAAAAACTTGTGCAGATTTTTTGGTCTTGCTTTTTCTAATTCCTTATTTATTTATTTAACTTTTAAAGTAATGCTTATATATTTTAAGAAAAGAATTGGAAGATTTTTTAATTCTATTAATTATCTTTTAAGTGTCTTTAAACTCTCTAAAACCACTATTTCAATATTTTAATTGTCGATTTTCAAAATAAAATATAAAATAAAGCATTCGTTTTAACCAAAAATGAAATAATATATAAAACCAAAAAAAAAATTATTATATGACTAAATGGTCAATTAGTACTCGCAGATTTTCACAATGAAGTAGAGATTTTCACAATTAACAGATGACCAGATGGTCAATTAAAAAAACTCGAGAATTTCGATAGGACGATAGTATATAAAACCAAAAAAAGAAAAAGAAAAAGATATAGACGAGTCAACTCACATGCTATCAAAGTAAACAAAGTGCAGGAAAATAAAAATAAATAAAATATAACTAAAGATAAAGAAAAAAATGCATGTAAATAGAAAGATTTTGAACCTAAAATTGACCGAGAGTTCCTTCTTTTCCGACTCTTGAACTTTTGTGTTGTTTGATGATGATGACCAAATATGATAAGAAATAGTTGTTGGATTTATTTTTATTAAGGATATATTATAGAGTTAATAAAATATTATTAGGATATATTTATTAATATATAAATATAAAATATGCTTAAAAATTTTATTTTTAAAAATTTAAATTTTAAACTTTTATAAGTAAAGGTAAAACAATTTTTTTAATTATCAAAAGTTTTTTTTTTTAAATTACAATCAAATATCATCAAAAAATTTTAAAAGAAAATTTGATATTAATTTTTTTTAATTAATAGAGAAGCCTAACAAAACAAACACTTAAAAAAACTCTTTTATTCTCTTAAAAAAGTATTTTTAAGTAAAGCGTGACTTTCTGTTCCATAGATCATTCCATACCCAAACCAATCTTTTTGAATACTTTCATGGCAAACTACCACAAGTCTCTTCGGTAATTGCACACTATATTATAACTAATTATCATAATACGTTTATATTATTTCTATCTATGTTTGTCGGATACAACTTGGTGAGATGTGTTTTAAAAGAAATAATATTTAAGTTGTTGGAGAAAAAGTTTTTAAAATCTTTTATAAATGGATAATAAGTTATAAAATATAGTTTTAATATTTTAAGTTAAATATTATACACTATTATTATTATATCATTATTATAAATATTAAAATTAACCATTAAATTTATACTAAATATTTGAGAGTTACAAATATTTATTTATAATATTATTATTATTATTTGAGAGTTATTTACTTTAAATTTTTGTATGAGTTACAAATATATTAAATTATTCTTATTAAATATAAGAATTAATTCTAAGAATTATAAAATATTTAAAATTATAATAATACTAAATTTATATTGATTTTAATATATTAACCCTTATCTACCACTATATAAAGGGAGTTAATCATTTTTCAAATAGTGTGTGTAAAAATAAAGAAAAGAGGAAAAAAGAAGTTTTGGTGATGTGTGTAAATGAATAAAAGAAAAGAAAATAAAGTGTTTTATGTATATGTATATGTGTATATATATATACTATTTTAAAAGAATAAACTTTTCATTTTATTTTTTGAGCAACTTTGACAATAGAGACTTAATATGATCTTTTGGTGGTCGTATTTATCGAGGAGAATGACTGTGAGTATATAGTTAAATATTAGAGTTATATAGATTCGTCACTACCCGTTCGAGGGGTATTTAACTTTATACAATGCTCTATACATACCTCTTTATGCTCAATGCCAAGTTCTATCTTTCCTTAATTTTTCTCTATATTAAATTTTTGTTTTACCTGTTGATAATTTATATCTTACAAATATTTAATAATATATGTTCTAATATATAGTTAAATAATATTTCAAATAAATTTAACTCAACAATCTAAAGCCAAATAGAATCTACATTTGAATATCCTTGTTATTCTCAAAACTTTAGTTGTTATTTTATAAGTATTGTACAATGAAATCTTCTTGGAATAGAATATGTATTTGGCATTGTTGGCCCAATTGACATATTATAATGTGTATATATGCATATATTTGTTGACATTTAATATATTTCTCAATTAGCCAAATCAATATTTAAAATTGTGTTAGAATGTAGTGCTAAAATCTTAACAATAAATTGTTATTTTTTTGATGTAACTTATATTTATTATCCAAATTTCTTATTAATTTAAAATATCAATAGTATATGACATAAAAAAATATGTTTATACCATTTGTTTAATAATAATGTGTTTATATTGGTTGATATTGTGAGTGTTAATAAATCTATGGTGCATTCATGTGGGTATTGTATCTATCATTTAAAACATGCATCACAAACGTATCTCATATATTAAAGTACGCAGTGCAAGAGTCGAAAATCTAATTTTTTAATGATAAATACAATAAATTTTACATATATCTCATAAATGTAATTTACATAAGGATTGAGAATTTATTATTTTAGCAAGCCTTTAGTCTTTTTGTTAAAATGGAGAACTACAATGAAGCAATCCATTCATAATTTTAATTTTTCAACACAATGGGCTTGGAAATTCTAGAATGGCAGCTTATCTAGCCAATGATTCAACACTTAAATCCTTATTTTTCTTGGTTGTATGGTTGGCCAAGATGAAGAAGAATAGGTGGAGTATTTTTTTGCTTTCAAAACTTGGGAGTTTTTCCAAACACTTAGTAAAACTAAAAATACCTCACTTTTCTCTCTTTTTCCTTTCACTTGGCGATATAATCCCTCCCAAATTAAATAACACATTTGCTCCTTATTTGTTTTGCTTCATTTCCCTTCATTGTAGACAAGCCATGGCCTACAAGCATGGCAACACTTGCCATGTTTATATTGTTTCTTTTATTTATTCAAAACAAACAAAATAGACTAAAACTATGGATGAACATGGCTCGCCATATAGAGCAAATTAGAACATATTCACCTTTGCAAGTATTGGCCCCATCATGCATGGTCTTAAATGCCCTTTGTTTATGTTTCAATTATTTATAATAAACAATTAAAAAATAAAAAGGGGCATGTGAGTGTGTGTGTGTTTAATAGTGCGAAGCAAAGCCAAATGAAGAAATAATTTTTTTATTTTGCTTGTAATACACATCTTGGTCCCACCAAGTAAAAATTGGCCATGCATACATATTTCATCTTGTAATTAGTATTAAAATAAATAATTTAATCATATTAAATTATAGTAGAAATACATGCAATAATGATTTAAATAATAATTGTTTGACTTCTTTTAAATAATAATATCATATACTACTACTATTATTATTTTATTTAATAAATAATTTAATGAATAAAATAATGATCTTACTTGTCCAACAAGTAAGGTCATTTTGGTAATTTCAAAGTCAAAGAATAATAGGCCTGCAATACGCCATGTGTCAATATTTCATTAGTCAACAACTATTGTTAACTAATTGATGTACTTAACTCTTAAGTCTTGACACGTGTACGGCCTGAAGTAAATGTTCGATCTATTGAAATTTACTGGAGTGAACTATTTAATCCTATACATTGCCTCAGTACACAACGAGTACACTTCATATTGCGGGACTTTCTAGGTCCACGTCCAATTCATCAAACAGATCTGTTCTATGAGTCTGAGATCGATGCCCTACACACAAGTCACGGATATTATAAATCAGCGCAGTAGACCATACAAGTTGAGGTCATCGCGCATACGTATAATCTTTCTATCATTTATATCCTGGAGAAGCGGGGATAAAGATTATCACCGTCAAATTCTTACGCGCTCATCCATAAACTTATCTCTAGACACGTATCTTAATAAACAATATACATAAACACTTTTACAATATTGTTTGACTCTATTGGAAAAAAAATCCTTTCTTGAGTTTGTTGCTTATGACCATAAGTCTTTCTGAGATATAGTTTCGGAGCATTCGGATATACAACTCACCATGTGAGCTGACAGATTTCATATTTGCGCACACCGAACTTCATAAGCATCAGACCATACCCATCAACACATAGCAGTCAGACCATAAAAGGTCTCTAACATATGTGGAATCAAAGCATGGTAGATCACTTACAAGTCTACAATAGCGCCCAGGTCAATTATAATTCTCAATGTTGCTAACCTTTATCATTGGTTTAAACTCCTTTAGGCCAGATTTAAACTCCTTTAGATCATACAATGTCCGTAGCGTAACAAATATTGTACCATTTAATTAATAAAATTAGCGATTTAATAAAAACGTACTGTATAAATATCATAAAATAAAATATTCATACAACAATGGGATGACACGTAAGCACAAATCTTAACAAATATAAAATAAATACATGGCTATCTAATTTTAACTCTATAGTGAATTCATTTCAATATATTGAATTCTCTTTAAATTTTAATAGTTCAGTGTCATGTGCTTTATAAACATTGTTCTAAGACCTTCTCAAATAGAACTTGTGAAGTATTTGTTGATTTAGTTAATTTATAGTGGTCTATAGACAATGATGGTGATTTTTGTTTTATATTTTATTTTAATCATTATAAATCTTGACTAATAATGTGTAAGATGAGTATATGATCAGTCTCTAGTTAATGTGTTGTATTTGGATGCATTACAAGTTTATTTATTTTTTTTTGTTTTATGTACCATAATCTATCAATTGACATGATGGTCTTTTATAATGATAGATGGATAGTTTTATAGGTAAAAAACTTTTTATTATTGAATAAAATTCTTCCAAATGAGAGGATTATGGTCATTGATTTTACTTAAGTATATTATTTGTTTCTTAAGATATATGAGTATGTAATATATATTACAAATTAATTTATATATTTTTGTGTGTTGTCCTTGATGACTTAAACCTATTATGTAATTGATTCAATTATTCTACTTCTTTTTATTCTCACTAATGGAAATAACATGAAATCATGTTAAATTATTATAATTAATTTAATATTGAATCATTAATATTATAAATTTTTATATTAGAAGTTTCAAAGATGAGTACAATATTCGTTCATGTGATTAATCGTATGTTGATCTTACTTCAAGGAGAATTATTAATTTTTTTATTTAAGAAAATTATTATGTTTAATTCTATTTATGAAGGTGAATATGCTTACTTCATTAAAAGTCACAAGTGTGAATTTTTAATTGATCTAATATGCATTGCGTTAATGTGTTATTTTAAAAAAATATGTGCATATTATCAATATATTTTTTATATTTTTGGTGTTGAGAATGTATGTTTCACTTTTGTTATATGTAATTTTAAAAATCTTTAAAATATGAGGTTTTTCAAACTAAACGATGATAAAGAGTTAAGAAGAAGAAGTCTTAGTTTTAAAAACTTTAAATTTCTTATTTGTGATATATATTGTATATATTTTATCGTTGATATATACTAACATTTTCTTTGAGGAATTGAATTTTATTTAGTTTTAAAAAATTCTTTGAAGAACCAAGTCAATTTAAATCTAGAAACTATTGAAAAGTTTTTTACCATGCTATATACAATGGAAACTATATAAAATCTCATAAATAAGATTTTCGAGAAAAATCACAAATACAACACTTTTGAGAAAAATGCGATAAAAATTATCAAAGAAAATGTGCTTAAATCTATTTTTATATAAAATAAAAACTAAAAAAAATCTCATAAATAAAGATTTTCTAAGAAAGTTATAAATAAAAGACTTTTTCAAAAAAGTCTTGTTAAGTTGTTATGGGGATGTGCTTAAATTCACAAGAGAGTCACCTATGGAAGTAACTCACACTCTGTGATTAGTGATCCTATGAAGGAGATTTGGGAAGGATCAATCTATACTGTGTAACTTGTTTAACACTTATATTATGGACATATCCTATATAAGATATGCTTCTGCTCATTCCTATGGTAAAAGTGCATATTTTGTGTGACGTTAGGAAGAGTATTTATCTTGAATGAGTATGAGATAAAAATATTCTTGTAAAGCATGGGTTACATATGCCTTTGGAAGACTCACCTATGTGAAAGTAGTCGTAGGTCACGCTTATGAGAATTGGGTTATTTTTTAGAGCTCTCACTATAATCAAGATAGAGCGCATGACCATTAATGCTCCAACCAGCATAACCAAAGCTTCGTCACTATATGTGTTATAACCAAGGTTTGGTCAATAGAGTCAAGTTCAACTCAAGTTTTTGAAATAGATTCTATAGTATTAAGTATGAGTTTAAATTCGAAAGACACCTAAACCTATTTTATTACATAATAGAATGTTGCTCTAATAAATTTTTTCATTGTTGATTATACATCATATTTTCTTATATATCAAAATTTATAAAAAGTTTTCAAATCTTTTGTGAGGGATTGTTGGAGAAAAATTTCTAAAACCATTGATAAATGAATAATAAGTTATGAAATATAGTTTTACTATTTTAAGTTAAATATTATAAACTATTATTGTTATATAATTATTATAAATATTTAAAGTAGCTATTAAATATATATTAAATATTTGAGAGTTACAAATATTTATTTATAATAAAATTATTATTTGAGAGTTATTTATTTTTAAATTATTGTAGGAGTTACAAATATAGTAAAATTATTCTTATTAAATATTAGCATTATTTTTAAGAGTTACAAAATATTTAAAATTATAATAATACTAAATTAATATTAATTTTAATACCTTAATTTTTATCTATGATTATATAAAGAGAGTTAATCATTCTTTAGAGAGTGCGTGAAAATAAAGAAAAGAAGAGAAAAGAGGATTTTATTGATGTGCCTTGAATGAAAAATAGAAAAAAAAAAAGTATTCTATGTAGGGGTGGGTACTTTTGGGTTCGGGTCAGGTTTTGAAATTCTCGACCCCTACTTAAACCTTATCGAGATGCTAAAATGTGTCCTGATCGGGACACATTTTGGGTCGGGACAAATCCCAACCTAACGACCCCTACTCGAACCAGATCGGGACGTTGAAATGTGTCCCGATCGGGACACATTTTGGCGTCGGGAAATCTTTATTTTTTTTAAAAAAATTGTTTTGAAATGACATAATTTTGATTCGAGTTTGGGACGGGTCGAGATAATTCAAGACAGTTCGGGTCGGGTTCGGGACAGATTTGGGACAATTTGGGATGGTTCGGGACGAGTCGGGAATTCCCATTCGGGAATTTTTTGAACCCAACCCGTCCTGAACGAATCCCGAACCCATTCCTGTTCCTGTCCTGACCCGAAATTTCAGGACAGGTTGGGTCGGGTTCGAAAATAATGCCCACCCCTAATTCTATATATGTATATGTGTATATATATTATTTTAAAAGAATACACTTTTTATTTTGTGTTTTGAGCAATTTTGACAATAGAAATTTTATATAATTTTTTAGTGGTCGTATTTATTGAAGATAGTGACTGTAAATATAAGATTAAATCTTTTGAGTAATATAAATTCGTTACTACCCGCACGAAAAGAGAATTATTTAATTTTAGGACAATGCTATATAACATGCCTCTTTATGCTCAACTTCAAATTTTTTTCACTCTCTTTTGTATTTTATTTTATATTATAGTTGATGATTTTTATCTTACAAATATTTTTATATATAATTAAATAATTTTTAGAATAAATAAGCTTCTCATATTACATATGTGATTAAATTAACATTACTTTACTATTTCTTTTTTTTTCAAAATTTTTGAATCTGAGAGCAGTAAATAACTTTAGGTGCCTAAATCAAAGAAAAGAAAACAAAAGGATTAAGAAGCCAATGGTTAGGAAGCAATTGCACTTACTCGACTTCATTATCGGTCTTATACTCATTGAATTTAATTTAGAAGAAAATAATTATAATAAATATTAGGTTTTCTTCCAACTCACTCAATAGTGAAACCTCAAGTTTTGTCCTTTAAATAATTTTGACCAAGTAATTAGAATAAAAATATTAAACGGTGTTTAAATTTAATGAGATAAAATGAGAGCCTGAATGGTTTGACTTTAAAAAAAATATGGATAATTTATAGCTAACTTTTCATATTGAAGAAGATGATTCCTTACCCGAAATTTATTTTTCTTTTTCTTTCAAGATAGATAATCATAAATAATTAAACTGTGTTAAATGGTCAATCCCAATATGCTAATCGTGCGGTATTATATGTTCTTACATATGACATGTCTACGTAGTGGACCAAAGCACTGTTTTGTGGCTCACTTAGTGAGATGTGGTTGGAGAAGATAATAAGTTATAATTTATAGTAAACTTATTATTTACTTTAACCATTGATCAAGCCTGTATAGGGGAATTTTGATCATTGCTTAATGATATTAAGTAACAAAGTTGGATATGCTAGAATTGTACGGAGAAAAAATCAGAAGGAAATGAAGAGACGAGAGCAGAACCAAGGAATGAAAGTTCATAATAAGGAGTAGAAGCAAAGCCTAGAACAAATAAAGCCCAAGTTAAGACTCTAAATCTAAGATGGAAGGAGTAAGGTTGGGATAAATTGCAATGAGGATGCTGGCCAGAAAAACCCTTCACAAAAAAGTAGTCCAAGGAATCCAAATAAAATAAAGAAACAAGCCCCCTATAAGCTAGGAGAAAAGTGGAAGAGAAACGCTTGGGGCATACCACAAAGCCCAGAAAAGGAGAGCTAGATGATAGGGCCCAAAAGGAAAGTTGAATTATACAGGGAGGCCTAAGCTCGAAGAGACACAATGGGATTGTTTCTATAGATGAAAGATGCGAAGTCAAGAATAGAAGTAATGCAATGGCATCAACAAACCCAGGTAACCATTCTATAAGAACTAAGTCATCACGAAAAGTAAGCAGCGGGTGCTGGAAACCAGCCCTGCCGTGAACAATGAAGCTAATAAGCTAGAATGTTCGGGGGATGGAGAACCTCTGGACGTTTAGATACACTTTTTTTGAATTCTCCAAAAAATAAGGCAGATACGATATTTTTGAGTGAAACAAAGTCTACCCGAATACAGATAGATTTAATTAGAGCCAAATTGAATTTTGGAATGAATTTTAAAAAGTGGTTTGAGTTTACTATGGAAGAACGAAGTAGATGTTAAAATAATGTCCTACGATCCTCACCATATTAACAGCTAAGTGAAGCTAAATAGATGTATGGTTTGGCGTTTCATATGATTCTATGGTAATCTTGACCAAAACCTGATGCATCAATCTTAGACACTGCTGAAGAGACTTTCAACATTGTTCACCATACCATGGGCGTATGAAGGCAATCTTAATAAAATTACAGACAATAAAGAGAAAAGAGGAGGCTTGCCTCATAAAATAGGGATGATAGAGGCTTTTAAAAAGGCTATCAAGCAAAGTAAGTTAGAAAATTTGGGATGGAAGGGTACTCCATATACATGGTCTAATAGAAGATTTGGTAGATTACAGGTGGAAGAAAGATCGGATAGATTTTTGGGCTCGAAGCATTAGAGGAACCTATTCAAAGACTTAAGGGTGACTCTGAATGTGAGAGAGCCGGATCACAAACCAATAATGCTGTGCGTATGTAAAAGCTGGTCAAGAGTGGGCAAAGGGATAGACCAAAAAAAAAACGAAGGTTCTATTATGAGGCTATATGGAATGGTTATGAAGAGTGCAAAGAGACTGTTTAAGAAATATGGAAGCAATCTACAGAAGAAAGCCAACAAACCCCAATAAGCCATTTTCTTCAAAGGGTAGGAGCAACACAGGAAAACTTGGGAATATATAGTAAGGAAAAGTTTGGGAGGGGTAGAAGAATTATTGAGGACCTGGAAAACAAGCTAAAAGATCTGGAAAATTGCCCACGGATCATTGATGGGGGTAAAATAAGAAGAATATAGATCATGCTAGAGAGAAGAGTAATTGAGGAAGACGTTTACTTGAAATAGAGGGCAAAGATTACTTGGCTAAAATAAATGGATCGAAAGCACAAGATTCTTCCATGGAAAGACCTTAAAAAGAAGAAGAAATCTGATAAGGGGGCTAGAAGATGCTATTGGGTGTTAGACATAAGAAGAAGAGAAACTGAAAGCAATGGCAATAGATAATTTCATTAGTCTCTATACATCATTAAGTCTAAATCCATAATGTATAGAGGTTGCTTTAGTTGGAGTATGAATGCATTCATTTCTAAAGTAACAGTAGAAATGAATGCATACTTGATGAAACATTTTACAAGGGATGAGATCTACATTGATTGAAATGAACCCTTTAACGGCCCCGGGACCTAATGGACTATCAGTTTGTTTCTTCCAACATCATTGGCTTCTTGTTAACAACATAGTTTGGAGGGTATGCAAGCACATCCTCAATGATTTAGGTGATGCCTCTCAACTCAATAACCCATACATTGTTCTTATTCCAAAATGTAGGAAACCCAAGAAAAATAGAGGACTATATAGTCTAATAAGTATTTACAATGCCATATATAAAATCATCACAAAGGCTTTAGCAAATAGAATGAAAACCGTGTTGAATGAAATCATTTCCCTCAATTAAAGTGCCTTCATTCTTAATAAGTTTATATCAAATAATGTGATTGTAAGGTATTAATGTCTTTATAGAATCAGATGCACAAAGAATAGAAAGTTGGGTTAAGTTTCTTTGAAACTTAATATAAAAAAGGCCTATGATAGATCAGAGTGGTCTTATATGGAGAAAGCTATTATTAAATTAGGTTTTTCACCAAAATGGGTCAATTTAATAATAAGATGTATTTCATCACCCACATTCTCAATCCCAATTAATAGAGCCCCAAAATGAGTTTTTAAACTATAGAGATGATTGAGACAAGGCTGCCCCTTGTCTTTATATCTCTTTATTTTGGGCATTGAAGATTTATCTACATTGTATAGCATGGTAGAAAGAAATAAGAAGATTTAGGAAATAAAAGTAGCTAGAGAGATGTCTCTTACTCATATGCTATTTATAGATGATAGCTTAATTTTCTCAAGTCCGAGGAGGATAGCAAAAATCTGAAAGACATACTTGACACCTTTACAAGGGCCATAAGACAATTAATAAATAATGAAAAGTCCTCTTTATTTTGCAGTCCCAACATAAGCCATGACAAGAAGAAAGCAATATGTAATATTCTGTGGCTCAAAGTTATAACTATGCATGAAAATTACTTAGGGATACCATCCATGCAAGGGAAAAAGAAAAGAAGCTTGTTTAAAGTCATTAAGACCATAATCAAATATAGAATAAAAGCTTGGAAAAGAAAATTATTCTCTTGGGTTGAGGAGGAAGGGAGGGGAGGGGGAAGTTCTCATCAAAAGTTGTAGCTTAAGCATCTTAACATATGCTATAAGTGTTTTCAAAGTTCTAATCTCTTTATGTGAAGATATATAGAAGCTAGTGGCATCTTACTGGTAGACGAGGCACAAAAGTTCAAGATCAGTATATTAGGGTCCTTGGGAGATGCTCTGCATACCTAAGAAAAATGATGCCTTGGTTTTAGAGATATAAAAACATCTAATCAAGCAGTCTTAGCAAAGCAAGGATTGATAGTGATTCAACATCCTGCATCTCTCATGGCTAGAGTGTTAAAAGCCAGATATTTTCCAAAATCTAGCTTTATGGACAACACCTTAGGTAATAGACCTTTTTATATTTAAAGGATCATTCTGTGGGGGAATGAGGTACTAAAGAAAAGAGTCAGATGAAAAATTAAGGGAAGAGAGCAAGTGAAAATCTTCAATGACAACTAGTTGCCTAAATAATCCACATTCAAACCAATAACTCAACATAACCTGCAACCAACAACCACTGCCTTAGAGGAGAAACAATGTGATATCCAACTAATTAAGTAAAGTTTTAGGTTGGAAGATGCATAAATTATTCTCAAGATTCCTATTCCCAGATAAGAGTTCTAAGATAAGCTAATATGACATTATAATAGAATGGGTTTCTACTTTCTGAAGGTTGAATATTAGATGGCTCTACAGATCAAATACCTGGATCCTCCATCAAATTCAGGAAACCAATATAACTAATGGAAAAGTATATAGAATCTAAACATCCCAACAAAGATAAATGTGTTTATTTGTGTTGGAGATTGTGCGTATGTGCTATTCTAATATATATGAATATTAATAGTTTAATATTTATACAATAAATATTTCGAATAAAATTATTAATATTAAATATATAGTACTAAGCTTATTACTTTTTAGAAATTATAGATCTAAAAAAGTTTAGATTAGTGTTAAGAGTTAGCAAATTTTAAGAGCTAGAATCTTGTCTAAAATAAGACAACGACTTGGGAATATATTAGTAATGACATAGTTGTAAGGAGTTGCAAATGATGTTAAGAAATGTTATTATATAGTATATTCTCGAAGACCTTGTTCATAATCTATCTTTACCGATGTGGGTCGATCAGTTAACCTTTCAAATTAGTATATGTCTATATCTAAATTGTCTAAACGGTTAGTTATAGTAGACCACGAGTTTAATGAAAATTCGTATAGGCATACATGTATTCAATGAGGACTAGTACTGAACAGATTTACGAAGACCTTAATAAAAGGTCTTCTCGAGTTGAGTAATATTTGTGGTCCTTTAACTTGGGCGCCACAGTAGACTTGTGAGTGGTCCACCACGCTTTGATTCCATACATGTTAGAAACCTTTTATGATCTAACTTTTAGGTATTGTTGGGTATAGTCCGATGCTCATGGAGTTTGGTGTGCATGATCCACTATGCTTTGAGTATTCGTAGTCCTTTAACCTGAGTGCCACAATAAGCTTGTGAGTGATCCATAATATTTTGATTCCACATATGTCAAAGACCTTTTATGATCTAACTTTTAGGTCTCATTGGGTATAGTCCAATGCTTATGAAGTTTGGTGTGCGTAAATATAAGATCTGTCAACTTATATGAGTGAGTTGTATATCTGGATGTTCGAGATTATATTTCAAGAAGTCTTTTGACCATAAGCATATACCTAAAAAATTTTTTTTCTATAAAGTTAAACAATATCATAAAAGCATTTGCGGATATTGTTTATAGAAATACAAATCTGGAGATAAGTTTGTGGTCGAGCGTATAAATATTTAATGATGATAATCTATATCTTTGCTCTTCAAGGATATAAATGACAGAAGAATTATATGTATATAGTTAACCTTAACTTGTATGGTTCAACGCATTACTTTGTAATATTCTTAATGTGTGTAGGGGGCATCATTCACAAACTTGTAAAAGAGTTCCATATGACAAACTGGGCGTGAACTTAAGGAGTCTTACAATATGAAATGTACTCATTGAACATCAGGGTAGCAAACTGGATTGAACCGTTTGATCTAAAAAATTTTTGTAAGCCAAGATTTGTTTCAAGATCTTTTAGAATGTGTACTTTTCAAAACTTAAAACTTAAATATATTATTTATTTAATTAAAAAAATTTATTGACCAATTAGATAGTGACAAGTGATAAGATTATGGCTATTGATTTTTTTAACTTTTTATTTTAAATTAGATTACTTGTGTGACAATTAAGATCAATTAAATAATAAAAAATTATTTTGTATTGTTATTTGAGACAAAAAGAAATGGCTTAATGAGATTGGCCTTACAATGGATAATAATAAAAGTTAAAGTATGTATACGATAATGCAAAATATTTTCATTATTAGAGACAAAAACACAAATGGTGGCCTAGTCATTTGAAAAACAAAAAATGAAGAATTTTGTTTCTTTTTCTTCTTTTTTGATGAAATTCGGTCATTAAGGAGAAATGAGGCAAATGGGGCCATTTATTTTGACTTTTATATATTAATTGCAAGGTGTTGCATGTCTAATGGATGAGAAATTTGGCCATTTAAAAAATATAAAAACAATTTGTTTTCTTTCTCACATACTTGTGATTTGGCCAAGGGAAGAGAGAGAGCAAAAGAATTGAATCTTTTTCTTTTCCATGTGTGAAATTTTGACCATGGCAAAAAAAACAAAAGAAGTAAAGTGTTGTATTTTTCATATGCTTAGAAATTTATCCATTGCAAGAAAATAAAGAAGAAAAATTGTTTTTGGTTTTAGAGCAAAAGTTACTCCATAAAAGTAAGTGCTTTTCAAAAACACATTTTCTATTCTTGAAACAAAAAAGGCTTAAAGAGTTTAGGCATTAAGACTCGTTGAAAATTAAAGAATAGAGCTACCATTTTAAAGTTTCAATCCCACTAGAGTTGGAGTCTAGAATGGCCAACGAATTCACTTCAGTGTGAGACTCTGGAATCGATTCTACTTTGACGGACTTCAATGGTATGTTTTAATTTAATGTAGCAAGACTTACATTAAGAATGTGTTTCTTAAATAGAAAATTAGATTTTCATTCCACTGTGCAATTGTATGTATGGCATGCATTTTGTAAATTCAATGAATACTATTATTGAGTGAGTGTGTGATTAATAAAGTGTACACGCAATTTAAAATTTTATAACACACAACGGAAGTATCATATACAAAATACACTCAATTTAACATAATCATACATATATATTTCATATATGTTTATATTTGAATTAAACTAAATAACAAGTAAATAAAACTTACATGGATTGAAGGTAGCTTTCAATTCTTCAACAGTTCCAATCTCCAAGTTTTAAGCTCACTTTTAAATGTATTATTGCACAATTATAGTTCATGACAGAAAGGGTGAGATTGTGAATCTAGAATAACAGCCACAAAAATATTCCAGCAACAAGTATTAACCTCTCAAACACTTTTATTCTATTTGTCTTTGTTTCTTATGAGAGATGAGATTAATAAAATATTTTTGATCTTTGTTCTCACACAACACTTAGGAAAAACACTTAGCTTATTCTTTTGTATAGAACACTTAGGAAAAACTTACCTTGTTCTCTCACAACTCTCTTATACATAGATGGCTTGAATGATCAAATAGAGCTTTTAATGGTTTTGTCAAAATAATGACTAATAGAAGTGCTTTCCCCACCATTCAACATTGTTGGCCATTCCATTCCATTAACTTATCAAAAATACTTGATTAATGACAACTAAATATTCATATACTTAATATAGGGAATATTTTTAATTATTTTAAGTAATTAAATGGCTAACATTAAGCCCCATCATTAGGTAAATTATACCATTACCATAATTGATATTTATCCTTTTGCAATAATGATAATAAATAAATTTTGCATTAATTATTTAAAAACTAATTTTGAATAATTACTTTTACATAACGTTGTTTGTATCAGCAAGGTAAATCGATGGACAATATTGTGCCACTTGTGTCATGCTCCATACCCAAAAGATCTGACACACGATATAACTTACACTCATTCAAAAATGTGTACTTATAATTAATATTGCATAAAATTTTAAACTTGAATTCAACATAGGAATCCTTAGCAAGTTGTTAGTAAATTCAACATAAAGATCAACGCATGACCATACTTGGTGAAGTATAAACCAAATACAATCACACTTAATAAAATAATACACAAATATTTATTTAATAGGGACAAATTAAATATCTTAAACCACGTGTCCAAAAATGAAACACTCAGCAACCTAGCAACTTAGGGAACCCAAGGGATAGCAAAAGCCTTGCCAAATCCGTTAAGCACACATGTACCTTATTTATCTGAAATCACCATAAACTGTAATGAGTATAAAACTCAGTAAGCATACTAGTTTTTTTTTATATATATCAAAATACAAATACATATATATACACAATGCATGTGTATTATATGCCGTGATAAATCAAAATCATAATCTTATCAAATCACATGTCAAGTAAGCGCTTATACATTTTTTTCAAAATATATAGTAGGAATACCATCATCCAACTACTACTTAGTAGGACTTCCATATCGCATATCACATAATGAGCTAAATGTCACCCATCGGTGACATACCGTATGAGAGGAATAGCACAATTGAGGTTTAAATTACACATATATAACGTTCATGCCCGAAGGTAAGAGCCAAACCCTCACCCTGATCATCGATGAGTCCTCTCACATGCACCAATACGCCACCACACAAATGTGATGACTCACTTTTCTTTTAGGTACCAATAGGATCCTCCCTACATACGGAACATATAATATATACAAATCCTGAAGGAAAAGCCACACATAAAGGCTCCACAAATCACATAAGGTGTATACTAAGTAAATAGTGAGTTCAAGCATCCTCAAAATACAAAATGTTTCTCATAGACATATTTAACTTCAAAAGCTTTCTTTGTTAAATACATTTCATATTGAAACGCTTGTTTTCATAAACACATGTATGTTATATATGCCCATGCTCAATGTCAATGCTCACATTCATAAACATATGTCTTTCACATTTCATATCAAAATATACTTCGGCATAACATAAACATATTTCTAAGCACATTTATAAAATCGTACCTAAACAATTACTATGCTTATTGTGATTTCAGTAAAAGTCTAGTATATTTACCTCTTAACACTTTCGAGTACAATGCTTAATTCTACTTAACCTATCAATGTAGATTAATGCTTTCGTAAGCCTCACCTCTCACACAAAACACTTTAAATAGCTTACAAAATTACACATATTGCACTTATCATATCAAATTGGTTTAATTACTTGGTTTCTCAAAACCTGTCATTCTCACTACTCACACTTAACAAATTTTTCTTATACATAAAATGATGTCTAATCACTTTAAAATCAGAATATCATTCTTGACTCATATATCATTCTTATACATAAATATTATATCATAATTCCTACACAATCCATTTCATAAACACCATCAAATCCAAACTATTATCCTGATAGGATTAAGATATTTACTGAACACTATTTAGTCTTCCAATTTTATAAAATTATATACTAACTCAAAAATTATAAAACTATCACAGAATTATTCTTGACACATATCTTAATCTATTATAAATGTTTTACTTCAAAATCCCTGTCAAAAGTATTTTAGAACTATTTTATTCCAAAACTTTAAAATTCTGTTGATCAAACAGTACAGTGAGCTGATACACTTTAGAAAATCACAACAATTTTATCACATTGATCTAAATGCATAATTTTGAATATATCATATTAAACATATAAATTTATCATATTTCAGAAATTCGTAATTTTAGAAGATCATTTAGCAGACCAAAATTTGTTCGTCACTTTAGCATACTGTTAACACAAAATTTCTAGCATTTCAGGGTCATATTTGTAAATGCACTAAAATTTAATTTGTGAAATTTACAATTGATTCAAAGTCTTAAATAATTATCAAAATGTCTATTTTCATATTCTCAAAAACCAAAACTAGAATTGAAGTTTAAAAAGTTATAAAATTCTCGGATCAAGATACTATCAAGTAGAAAGTCTGTAAAATCATCATGATTCATCAAGTTGTTTATATAATCATCATCAATTCTCAATATATCTTACAAAATTCACATCAAATCCTCAATTTTGCATATTTTTAAAAATTAAAACTTAAAAAAATTAACTTAATTAACACCAACAAATTGAGAAAGAGTTATGATATACATCTTAAAACTTAAAATTCTAATTTCTTCTTCTTCTTCTCTTTCTCTCCCCTTTATTTCTCTCTTTTCTCTCTTTAAAAGGGGTGGCTCGACCAAAAATGAGTGAATTAATGTTTAAAAAGTGTATTTTTATACTAAAAGGTTAATGTTTAGTATTTATGAATTAACCCCCAAAACTTTCAAAGTATTATAATTTGGTCCCTAAAATAAATCTAAAGTCTTACAAATAAACCCAATATTAATAGTAGGTCCTTAATCTATACAAACAGTACTAATAACAATGCATAAATCAAGTATCACCCATATACAAATAAAATATAAATATTATTTATATATATAAATACTTATTCTTACTGGTGTGGATAAGTGGTTACTACAACTTTTCAACATCCTATTAGTTAACAACTATTGTCAACCAATTATGTGATGTACTTAACATTTAAGTCTTGACAAATACACATCCTGAGAAATTCTCGAAACATATTTTCGGTTTCCTGGAATTTCTTTGACCAAACTATTCAATCCAATATACTGCCCTGGTGCACAACTAGTACACTTCATATTGTGAGACTCTTTAGGTCCACGCTCAGTTTGTCATATGGAACTTGTCCATACGTCCATGAATAATGTCCTATACACATGTTACGGATATCAAAAAGTGATACATTAGACCATGCAAGTTGAGGTTATAACATATTTGTATAATCCCCCCATCATTGATATCTTGGAATAGTGGAGATATAGATCAACACCGTCAAATCTTTATATGCTTGATTATAAACTTATCTCCAGATTTGTATTTTAATAAATAATATTTGTAAACTTTTTTGTGATATTATTTATTCTTAGGAAAAACTCTTTTTCTAGTTTTTTTACTGCTTATGGCCATAAGACTTTTTGAAACACAATCTTGAAGTATTAGAATATATTACTCACCTAAATGAGGTGATGGATCCTATATCTACGCACACCAGACTCCATAAGCATCAGACCATACCCAACGACACATAGCGGTTAGACCATAAATGGTTTCTGACTTCTGTGGAGCCAAAGTATGGTGGATTACTCATAAGCCCACCATAGGGCTCAGGTTAAAGGACCACGAATACTACTCAACTCGAGATGAACCTTTATTGATGGTTTTATGGGATGTCTATTGGAGGTCCTTGTGAGTCTGTTTAGTACCCAGTCCTTACTAAATACTTGTATCTTTATACGAGCTTCTTGTAAACTCATGGTCTATTAAGACTAACAATATGGACCATCCAAATATAGACATACACTGATCTATATTTATATTAAGGTCTTCACCGATAGACCTGCATTAGTAAAGATAGATCAAGAACTTAGTCTTTAAGAGTATATTTGCATAATGACATTTTCTAACTCAATTTGTAACTCTTTGCAACTACGTCATTACTAATATATTCTAAGGTCATTGTCCCACTTCAGACAATGCTCGAACTCCTTAGATTTCGCTGACTCTTATAACCTAATAACTCTTATCAGTGTTAACTCTTAGTATTTATAACTCTCAGCGTTGCTAATTCTTAGCACTAATCTAAACTCATTCAGATCAAATCCAAACTCCTTCAGATCGTACAATGTTTGAAATGTTATAAGCATTTTACCATATTTTAAATATAATCAGTGATTTAATCAAATAATAATAGTATAAATATAAAAAAAATATTCATACATAAAAGGGATGGCAGGTAAGCACAAATTCCAATAACTTCCAATTGCTTTAGTGTCATTCACGATAGTATCTAATGCCCATTAACTCCACATGTCCTTCAAATATTTTTGGAGTTAAGTGGATCTACTACGATATTCATAGAGTCTACTTTACAAACTATTACATCTCATTTAACCAAATTTCTCTGATAATATGGTATTTTCTTTCTACATGCTTAGACTTTTGGTGTGCTCTCAGCTTTTTAGCTTATGTAATGGCTCTATTATTGTCGTAAAATAATGGTATAACATTCATTGAACTTAGAACTATTCCAAGTTCAGTGTCAAATTTATGTATCTACATTGCTTCTTTTGCTGCTTCTGAGGCTGCAATATATTCTGCCATTGTTATAGAATCAATTGTGGACGATTACTTGTTGCTTTTCCAACTCACTGAAATACCGTTGAGAATAAATACATACCCAGATGTAGACTTTCTATCATCTAGATCAGACTGTAAATCTGAATCTATGTATCATCTCACTTGTAAGTCACTTTCTTCATATATCATAAACTTGTCCTTGGTACCTTTAAGATATTTAAGGATATGTTTCAAGGCCATCATATGGCCTTCACATGGATTAGACTGATACCTGCTCGTAACACTTACAATCATACTGATGTCAGGTCTTCGTATACATTATTGCATACATCAAGCTTCTTATAACTAATACATATAGTATGTTAAAAATTCTAACTTTTTCATCTTCACTCTGAGGACTCATCTTCCTCAAAAGATAAACGCCATATCTAAAAGATATATTAATTATCTTACAAATACTGAAATTATACCTTTTCAAGACATTATCTATGTACAATGATCGAGAGAATCCTATAAACCTCATCGCTTTATCTCTATAAAGCTTTATACCCAGTATATAATAAGTCTTTCTTAAATCCTTAATGGAGAAATTCTTACTAAGGTAGCTTTTGATTGATTGTAACATGCCAATATCATTTTCGATAATGAATATATCATCTACATAAAGAACCAAGAAGACTACCATGCTCTTACTGCTCTTTCTATATACACATGATTTCTCTTCATTCTTTATGAAACCAGATCTTTTAATTACCTCATCAAAATGAAGATTCTAACTTTGAAAAGCCTGCTTAAGTCCATAAATAGACATCTTCAATTTGCACATAAGACCAGAAGTTTAACTGGATATAAAACCTTCAGGTTGTTCCATATAGATTTCTTCTTCACGATATCCATTTAAGAACGTTATTTTTACATTCATTTGCCAAATTTCATAGCCTTAATATGTAACAATTGCCAATAGAATTAAAATTGACTTAAGCATTACTATTGGTGAGAAGGTTTCTATGTAATCGATCCCAGATCGTTTAGTATAACCTTTTGCCACCAGACGAGCTTTAAAAGTCTTTACTTTTCTATTGGACCCACACTTCCTCTTATAAATCCATTTACAATCGATAAGAACAATTCCTTCAGGAAGCTCAACTAAGTCACAGACTTGATTTTGATGCATTGAGTCAATTTCAGATTTCATGGCTTCTTGCCATTTACCTAAATTGATGTTTAACATTGTCTCTTTATAAGTCAAAAGATCTTTTTTTTCAACCGAGAAAACACTAAGGCCACATTCAAGAATTAAACCATATTTTTTAGGTGGCATTGATATCTTTTCAAACCTATGTAAAGGGTATGTTAAAGTTGTTTTGGTTGATTGAGCCTAAGATTCTATCATTGGTTCATTTACATCTTGATTGACTTCATTTAATTCAATCTTTTTACAATCTCTGTGATCTATAAGAAACTCTTTCTTTAGAAAAGTGGCATAACGAGAAATTAATACGTTTTTTTCCTCTGGATCATAGAATTTGTATCCCATTAAATTCTTGGAATCCAATGAACCGGTATTTATATCCTTTGGGAGCAAGTTTATTCTGTTGCGTAACTTTTACATAAGCAGGACAACCCCAAATCTTAATATACTTAAGACTTAGTTTCCTTCCAGTCCATATCTCATGTGGAGTAGATGGAACAACTTTTAATGGAACTATGTTCAATATACGAGCAGCAGCTTTTAGAGTATAACCTCATAGATATTTAGAAATATCGGTGAAGCTCATAATCGATCAGACCATATCTAATAAAGTTCGATTCCTCATCTCTGAAAACTATTGTGTTGTAGAGTTCTTGGAGGACTATGCTGAGCGAGAATCTTATTCTCCTTTAAATAATTCAAAAATTCACTGCTCATGTATTCACTTATTCGATTTGATTAAAGCCATTTGATATACTTTCCAGTTTGTTTCTCTACCTCGAGTTTAAACTCTTTGAACTTTTTAAAAGTTTTTAACTTGCGTTTCATAAGAAATACGTATCCAAATCATGATAGATCATTGATAAAGACAACGAAGTTTTAAAATCCACCCATTACAGTGTAATTCATTGGACGATATATATCACTATGTATAACTTTCAATAAATTAGTGGCGCAGTATCCAACACTAGCAAATAGAGCTTTGGTAATTTTTCCTTAAATATAAGATTCACAAATTGGATAAGGTTCTATAGTTAAATCAGGTATTTGACTATTCTTAACCATATGAGATAGGCCTCTCATAACTATGTGACCTAATCTCATATGCCACAATTCGGTCTCAATTAAAATTTCTGAGCTATTACTAGCATTTATCTATACATTCATGACATTTTCTTTTGTATATAATATATAATAGCTATTAATCAACTGACCTTCAACTAAAAAAATATTATCCAAATCATACAAGCATAAGAAATGGTTCCGAACATACATATGATATCATTCACTGTTCAATACAGGAATAGAAATAATTTACCAGATAATGTTTGGCGCATAATAACAATGATTCAATATCATAATTTTATTACATGGAAGAAGTAAATTAAAATGCCCAATAGCTTTAACCTGTAGGAAATCACCATTCCCAACACAAAGCTGTACTTCTCTAAGCTGTAACAGTCTAACTTTCTTCAGACCCTGCAACACATTATAGATATGAGAAGGACAAGCAGTATCTAATACCCAGCAAGTACTAGCATCAAATGCTAAAGAAATGTCAATGATAGGTAAGTGCATACTTGAGGGGGGTCTTCTTAATCGTGAAAAAATATTTTGGGTAGTTACGCTTCAAGTGCCAATCCTTTCTGCAATAGAAACATTTTTCTTTTGCTTTATTCTTATGTTGGGGCTTGGATATATGTTGCTTTTAAGGACCCATGTTGAATGTATATTTTACCTTCTTTTTATTCTTCCCCTTAAACTTATTAGAAGCCTTGGGGTTCGAAGATGTGGCACCCTGAACATAAAAGGTCGTGCCCCCTTTGATCATATTCTCTTGAGCAGTTTTCAGCATGTTATGCAAATCAGCATAAGTAGAGGATCAATCCATGCATGTTGAAGTTCATGATAAATTGTGCAAATGACTATGGAAGTGATTGGAGAATTAAACTGTTCCCACATGTATTGCTCAATGAGATATCCATGATTTTCAACCTCTCAATGTAAGATATAATCTTGAGGATATGGGGACTCACTGGATTACCCTTAGGTAGTTTAGCTATAAAGAGAGATTTAACAATCCAGTATATTTCAACTTGAGGTTTATCGCCAAATAACTCTTTTAGATGGAGCATTATGCTACCAGCATTGTTCATGTAGACATGCTTTCTTTGCAGCTCCGTAGACATTGAGCCGATGATGTATGATTTGACTTTCAAATCGTCATTTAACCATTTCCGATATGTCTTCATTTCTTCTGGAGAAGCATAATTAGAAACGGCTTGGGGCAAGCACTGATCAATTACATACCCAAACTTCTCAGAATCCAGAACTATTCTGAGATTCGTAAGCCAGTCAATATAATTTTCTACACCTTTGAGTTAGTGCAAATCAATGATACGAACTAATGAGTTGCTTGAAGCCATTTAATCTTTACAAGACAAAATTAAAAAGATATTAGCAGAATATTTCAATTGCTAATTAATAACATTTTAGATTATGGATATAACAATTATACATTTTTAATCTAAAAACGTCATTTCATTATTTTACAAAATTAATCTCAAACGGAAAAAAATCTATTAGTTAAAAAAAATTTAAACTATACAATGAGAAGTTGACCAATTGGAATTTTACTCAAGTCGCACACTTTAGTGATCTAGGCCATTGTAAACCCAAAAGATAGACAACTTTTATCAATTGCATCTTATGCAACTTTTACCACTGATCCTAAATACACCTTATCTGCTCACTTTAACGATTTAGAATAAGTCTATTCTAGATTAATTTATCAATCATCAAATTTATGTTACCGATATTACCCGTACATTTTAGCAATCTAGGGTAATAGTTTCACATATATTTGCCTCATAAGTTTAATCGACATAGGCCAAGTCACACCGATTAATCCCTCACACTTTAATAATCTTGAAAAAAACCAAAGTGACTCGTCTAATACCATATTGATAAGATTGATCATATTATAACATTATCTCATAGCGAAATATTAATCAATTTAATTAAAAAAAATTTCTAAACTCATCCTCATCTCATATAGACGATAAATTTAGATCATTTATTTAATTTTACGCAAGCACAACTAACCCCCACCAATAAAGCTCTCATTGTGATTATTAATGTAAATAAATGATTATATCATGTTATGACAATTATATAAGTATAATACAATAATAAAATAAGTTAAAACATAAAGAAAAATTTTTTCTAGTAACAATGCCAAACGGCGAGGCGTTCATAAAAAATTAGAGCTGGCGCCGTGGCATTTAGCTCAAATATGTCTAGTGCCACAACGTCACAAGTTAATAGCTACAGCACCGCGGCGTTGGAAGCTGTCACCGTATTTCAGTATCTAAAATTAGTTTTTCATATTCTAGCACCCAATTTTCTCATGTACATCATGTCCACACATCATATGTTCAATTTCAAACAAAATGTTCAAAAATATCACAAAATTATACCATGTTCAATTTTAAACATCACTATATTCCAAATCAAACATCTTCATGTTGTTAAAAAATATATCAACATGTTAAAAATTCATCAACTTCAAGCATCACATACTTAATTAGCATGCTCTAGTACAATTTGTTGAGTGAGTGTGATTAATACACTTAATTTAACATAATCATACACATATATCTCATATATCTCTATATGTGAATTAAACTAAATAGCAAGTAATTAAAACTTACCCAGATTGAAGGTAGCTTATAATTCTTCATAAGTTTCAATTTTCAAGTCTTGAGCTCACCTTAAAATGTACAGTTACATAATTATAGTTCACAACAAAAATGATGGGATTGTGAATCTAGAATAACAGCCACAAAAATATTCTAGCAATAAGTATTAACCTCATAAACACTTTAATTCTATTTTTCTTTATTTCTTATAAGAGATTAGATGAATAAAATATTTTTGGTCTTTGTTCTCACACAACACTTAAGAAAAATACTTAACTTATTCTTTTGCATATACACTTAGAAAAAACTTACATTATTCTCTCACAACTCTCTTATATGTAAATGGCTTAAATGGGATGAATCAAAGAGAGCTTCAAATGGTTTTATCAAAATAATGATTAATGGAAGTGCTGTCCCCACCATTCAACATTGTTAGCCATTTCATTCCATTATCTTATTAAAAATACTTGATTAATGGCCACCAAATATTCCTATATCTAACATATGGAATATCTTTAATTATTTTAAGTAATCAAATGACCAACATCAAGGCTTCTCATTAAGTAAATTATACAATTACCATAATTAATGTTTATCCTTTTACAATAATGATAATAAATGAATTTTGCATTAATTATTCGAAAACTATTTTTGAATAATTACTTTTACCTCACTTATTTTTATCAGCAAAGTAAATTAGTAATTTCAAGGTAAAAATAATTTATGGACAATATTGTGCCACTTATCAACATTTTATTGGTTAACAACTCTTATCAATCAATTATATAATGTACTTAACATTTAAATCTTCATAAATACACTTCCTAAGGAACCCCTGAAACATATTTTTGATTTGATAGAATTTCTTGAACCGAACTGTTCAATCTAATATGCTGCCCCAGTGCACAACAAGTATACTTTATATTGTGAGACTCTCTAGGTCCACACCCGATTTGTCATATGGAACTTGTCCATACGTCTGTGAATAATGTCTCACACACATGTTACAGATATCACAAAGTGACGTGTTAGACCATACAAGTTGAGGTTATAACATATTCGTATAATCCTTCCATAATTGATCTCTTAGAAGAGTAGAGACATAAATCAACACCATCAAATCTCTATATGCTCGACCGTAAACTTATTTCTAGATTTATATTTCAATAAATAATATCCGCAAACACTTTTGTAACATTATTTATTCCTATGACAAACTCTTTTCTCAGTTTTTTAATGCTTATGGCCATAAGACTTTCTGAAACACAATTTTAGAGCATTAAGATATATTATTCACTCAAATGAGCTGATGGATCCTATATTTACGCACACTGGACTTCATGAGCATCGGACCATACCCAGTAACACTCAATGTCAGATCATGAAAGATTTCTGATATATGTGGAACTAAAGTATAGTAGATCACTCACAGGCTCACCGTGGCACTTAGGTCAAAGGACTACGAATATTACTCAAGTTGAGATAACCCTCAATTGCCAATTTTATAGGATGTCTATTAGAGGTCCTTGTGAATCTGTTCAGTACCCAGTCCTTACTAAATACTTGTATCTCTATACGAACTTCTACTAAACTTATGGTATGCTAAGACTAACTATCTAGACAATCCAGATATAGATATACACTGATCTATATTTATATTATGGTCTTCACTGACAGACTTGCATGACCAGAAACATAATAATTAAGAACATATTTACATAATGACATTTTCTAGCACAATTTGTAACTCTTTACAATTATGTCATTACTAATATATTATCAAGCGTTTTTTTCATTTCAGACAAGGCTCTAACTCCTTAGATTTTACTGACTCTTATAACCTGCTAACTCTTATCAGTGCTAACTCTTAGAATTTATAACTGTCAGCGTTGCTAATTTTTAACACTAAACTAAACTCCTTTAGACCAAATTTGAACTGTTTTAAATCATATAATATTTGAAACATTACAAACATATTATCATAAATTAAATATAATAAATAATTTAATAAAATAATAATAGTATAAATATAAAACAAATATTTATACATAAAAAAAATGGCATATAAATATAAATCTCAACAATTATCCCATACATGCACTCACAAATTAACAAACATATCAATTTAGATAGCCAACAAAGATCTTTTACCCACTAGACAATATCTAGCCATAAGGAAAATAGTAATGGACTCTATGTGCAACAAGTGCCATAAGCAAGAGGGAGATGTATATCATTCTTTGGTAAGATGTAAAGTAGCATTCAAAATTTGAAATCCTCTCTATTTTCTCACAAAATGCAAAAAGACCAAATGAAGTTTTATACCCTTTTAAGGGACATGGCAGAAACAGTAACAAAGAGCGAGATGAAACAGATGGTCATAATTTTGTGGATGATTTGGTACTCAAGAAATAAAGCCTTGCAATAGTGGAAGAAAAAGAATCAGAGAAGCTAATTGGAAGAGGAAAAGCAACCGTGGAAACTTTCAAGGCAGTCAAGGACTTGACTCAAACACAGAACAAGACTACTCATTCCCCTAACAGTTAAACATGGACACCTCCAACTCTAGGCAAATTTAAAGCAAATGTGGATGTAACTTGGGATGAGATTAAAGGAATAGCAAGCATTGACATAATACTAAGGAACCAAGAAGGTGTAGTCATGGCCATTGTAACTTTGCCCAGAAGATTAATGGCCAATGTGGAGTTCATAAAAGCCGAGGCAGTGCTGCAAGAAGCTCCTCTGATTTATGAATCAAGGGTTACTCCAGTATTGTGGAACTAGACTCTAGAAATTTCATAAATCTCATATTCAATCAGAGGTAGTAAGATAGGCTTGCTACTTATGGAAATTCAGAACATGGCTTGTAAGATAAGGGATGTGAAATTTGCTTATGTTCCAAGAAGCTGTAATCAAATTGCTCATAAACCGGCCAAAATGATCTTAGAAGCTAAAGAACCCACAATCTGGATGGAAGAATATCTAGAAGAAGTTTCCAAGTTTTTGTAATTTGTTTCTTATGTTGGAATGAATTCATGTTTTCTTTAAAAAAAAAAAAAGTAATGAAGTTGGAGAGAGTTTAGATTTAAGCCTATTCAAGCCCAATTCCTAGTTCATGCCTAAAACACTTTTTTAATTTGTCTAAGAAATATTGTTTATTTCATGATTAAATATTAAATTCGTTTTTATTAAATATAGATTTATTAAGAATTGTTTCTTGACAAAACTTGATTTTATACGAAGCATTTCATACCAAATCTAATAAGTAAGAATAAGAGTGGATAAAAAAATTAAACCGATCAAACTAAATTGATTTAGTTCAATTCAGTTCAAAAGTTGATTCTTGTTCATTTTTATTTATTTAAAACTAATTAGTTTGATTTTAATTCAGGGTTCAAGATGAAAAAAAAACTTAAAATAAACAAATAAAAAATTTAAAAAAACTAAAATTAAAAACTGAGTATCTACCCTTAAAAATTAATCAGTTCTATAAGAATTTTTATCAATCATGTACAACCGATTGAGTGGAAATATATATATATATTATTGACATGTTTCATGCTCAATCATTGATTCACTCCCTATTTAGATACCTATTTATGTGCCTTCTATTTAGTTGCATCTACCCATTCTTTCTTTTTCGAACATAATATCACCTCACACAGAATTCCACCTGAGAAGCCTCTGGACAAAAACACTTGTTATTTATTAATTGAGAAATATTATGAATTTTAAATTATATTTCAAAAAGTAATATATTAAATAATTACTACTTCCAGTGCTCTTTTTGATCTAGTTATATCGGTCGGGCCATAAATTGCCGAAACACCATCTTCTTTTATCCACTGCCTTAGGAGATTACTAAACTTGGTCCTCAAATTTCACACTAAAACGATAAGTTTTTGAATTAAGTGTCACTGTCACATTACCAAACGCAACAGAAACGCCCCAACAGTGGCCCGGATTTAAACGAACTAATAGACCAAACAATACTCAATAAATCTGCTTTGGGTTGTCCAATTCCAAATGCAGCCCCCCTTCAGCTAAATAAAAGTCGAGAAAGGGAGAGTTATGTCGTTTCATTTCATCCCTGCCAAAATTCCCTAACTACCCACGTCACCCACCCCCACTTCCCCTTTTCAGTCTTCACATTAAAGAAAGAATCAAAATACTCACCGTGTTACTCACGAGCACGTCCTCATGACAATATAGCCGTACGATGACACGAGGTAGTCCCCTTCACAAACAATCAACGGTCCTGATTTGATTAAAACATACTCTCTAGCACGATTCAGTAAGTGCTTATAATAAATAATAAAAACATTCTTAGGTCACATGCACACACCGCATATCACGAGAGAGTGCTCAATGCTTCTTAGGTGCCGTACACTGCATCCGGTAATAGCAGGTGGACCTCGCACACACAACCGCAGGACAAGCACCGGCTAAACCGGTACCCAGCCGTTAACTGCACCGAATGTAATAACGACGTGGACGCGTACTCACCGTTTATATCTCATCAACATCCAAGCCTGACCTCATCGACGGTCCGTATTCTATACTCATTAAAAAAAAGAATTAGTTAATAGTTAACGAGTCAATTCAAAAAAAGCTTAATAATCCGAGTCCATAATAAGATTATGATCAAAGCCAACGGTTTCTGTGTCGGAAAGTGAAAGATGATGATTAAGCACTGATAGGGATGCTTTTAGGTTTTGTAAATTTTTTTAATTCTTTTTTGTGAAAGATTTGATTCGCTTGAACAATCGTCGGTGAATATCACGCTCTTAAAGTTTCAGTTTCAGTTTCGTTTTGCTTCTGTTTTAATGTGCTTTGACATAATTGCTGGAATCTTCTGACTAAAGCAAGCTCTTTTTTAAACATATAAATAAATAAATAAATATATATATATAAGCAAACCGCAGGGAAGTTTTTACAGTGCGTGAAGTGAGAATGGAGGAGGTGCGAGGAGCGAGCACGTGGACGGAGGAGCTGGTGAGTTTAGTTGACGCTCCAGATATACGCTACGCCGGCGAACCGGTTATTTCGGCTCGTCCGAGAAAGCCGATGGCGCATGAACCGGAATTTGAAAAGGAAAGCTTGAAGGATCAGGTGACGGGGTTTTTGAAATCTTGGGGCGAGATGCTTCTCGAATTAGGCAAAGGTTGCAAAGACATATTGCAACAGACTCTGATCACAGAGGACTCGTTTATTGTGCAAAAACTCCGCGGACCGGTGGCCAAAGTGTCGGGCCAGTTAAGATTTTTGAATGAGTTTTTGCCCGAGGATCGCGATCCGGTTCACGCCTGGCCCGTCGTCTTCTTCGTTTTTATCCTTGCTCTCTCGGGTATTAGTTAAAACAATTTTTAGATCTGTGTTTATATTGGAATAATAGGAATTACAGCTAATTTATTATAATTATTTATTCTTTATTTGTTTGCTTTATTAAACTTGCTCCAAGCTTTAGTTTGATGATTATAGTAGTTACTGTTAAGTTTGTTATGGCATTTACATCCAGTTTTGGTTGATCTTGAAACTTAACTAATTACACGCTATATTTAAATAGATTGCGCTTGAAAATTGCATTTGAATTTATGTTCCATTCTTGATTTAATAACGCAGAAAAAAATTATATTGAACTTTAGTGGTGTTCCATGTTTTTTTATATGCTGAGATTGTGGAGGGTGAGAACAGCGCTTTAACTTTTGGCTCATTGGTCCTATCAATTGAAAGTCGGTGATATTGGGGTTGAATGAATTGGTGAATTAGATAAAGATCTCAGATCAGTCTAAAATTTTCACATGTGAAGATTTGATACACTGTTTCATAATAGCTTTTTATGAGAAATGAACCCCATAAATTGTTTGGACATTTTCTTTTCATCTTGCTTTCCTTTATGATATGGACTAGATAAAGTTTTTATTGACATGGTTAAACAATGTGAAGTACTGGGTTTTACTACCAGTCGTGATAACTTGGTCCCGCCGGTAAAGAAAGTGCGCATACATCCTCCATCTGCAAGTCGCATACTGCTTCCAGATGGCAGACACTTGGCTTATCATGTTCAAGGTGTTCCAGCAGACACAGCTAGATATTCCCTAATTGCTCCTCATTCATTTCTTTCCTCCAGACTTGCAGGTAGAAAATGGCAATCTTTTGTTCTTTGAGGAAGTGGAATATGTCAGATTCTGATGCATGGTCTTGATGAAAATTGGTGAAGCCTTGTTACTAATTTTTTAAACAACTTTTCTATGAAAGGTATTCTGGGTGTTAAGACTTCACTTCTAGAAGAGTTTGGTGTTCGCTTGGTGACATATGATCTTCCTGGCTTTGGAGAAAGTGATCCTCATCCTGGCCGGAATCTTAATTCTTCAGCAGCAGATATGCTGTATCTAGCCAATGCTGTTGGTGTTAGTAACAAGTTTTGGGTGATGGGTTACTCAAGTGGAGGCATGCACGCATGGGCTGCACTGAGATACATTCCCAACAGAGTTGCAGGTACATGATTCTTATTTTAGATGAATCTATAGTTATGTTCTAATTAATTTTTCTTACTTGACATAATCAGCATTGTGTTATCTGGTTATCTGGGGTCACTGGGAAATCTGCACCTTGCCTTATATTGCTAAATTGAATCAGTCGAATAATGGATTCTTGAAATTCAAAGTCAATATTCTTAGACACTTAATTTGATACTTAGGATGAAAAGCTTTCTTACTAACATATTTATTGTGAATCTTTGTTGTGTCTTAACTGACTCTGCAGGTGCTGCCTTGTTTGCTCCAATTATTAATCCATATGAGCCAAGCATGACAAAGGAAGAACTAAGAAGAACTTGGGAAGAGTGGTTACCAAGAAAAAAATTCATGTACTTTTTAGCTCGTCGATTTCCAACACTACTCTCGTTTTTCTATTGCCGAAGCTTCCTATCTGGAAAACATGGTCGAATTGATAAGTGGATGTCTCTGTCACTTAAGAAGAAGGTGATTTATTTAATCTTTCTCAAGAATCCAAAAATTCCAAATATTTTCATGTCCATTTTATTGCAATTTTATCAGTTTACTCAGTGCCTGTTTCATTTTAGCAATAGCTGTTCTTGGTATAGAATTTTCATGTTTGTAAGAATTCAATTCAGACTCTAGGAAGAGTTTGTTATTATTTTCCTGTAGGACAGAGTTGTTGCCACAATTGAATAACTTGCCTCTACCAGCTATACTCGATAATCTCTCTTTTGGCATATTACGGTGATTTGCATAACACAATCTTCATATGTTCAGGATCAAGTTCTGATTGAAAACCCAGTATTTGAAGAGTACTGGCAGAGGGATGTAGAGGAGTCAATTCGCCAGGGAAATACAAAACCATTCATTGAGGAAGCTGTGCTAGAGGTGTCTAATTGGGGCTTTAGCCTGGCAGATCTTCAGGTGCGGACAGAGTGTCAGAGAAGAGGCATTCTTCCTTGGCTGAGGGCAATGTACAGTCAGGAAAAATGCGAATTGGCGGGATTTTTGGGGCCAATACACATATGGCAGGTTTGAGTAATTTTTCACCTTGGTTTACAGTTATCTGCATTATTATTATTGTTCATAGAACTGATATGACATTTATTTCTACTATAATCTGGAAGTCTGGACTTTGGCTCGTCTATGCAAAATATAAGCTTTTCAGCTCATCTTAAAATCCATACAAGTATATTAAGTCAACTGTGGTATGTACTAATGTTGTGAAGTATTTCTTGAAAAACCAATTGTTGCTGTTTCTTCACAATAACTTCATATGGACATTGCATATCTATCTTGTTATACAAGAAAAAACAGGGGAAGAATTGCTTCACGGTTCAACCTTCATATTTATGGTGCTCTTCCACTTTATCCAAACTAACATGAAAATGTGCTTATGCTTCTCTATAGGCCTTTCCAAGCATGTAATAGTTGACTTTATTGGTGCAAAATTCTATGAGCATGCTTCTTTGATTTGGATATTCAAGTACTTTTTGGAAATATGACAAAATGTTCTGATGTTATGAGGCATACTTAATGTGAAAGCAATTAGAATGCAATGTATCATGTTGTTACCAAGTAGGTAGCATATATGGTCTTCTGTTAATTCCCAAAAGATGATCTAATCTTTGATAGCTTTCTTCAAGTAGTGAACCTTCATCACTTTCTCCATTCTCTCTTCTTTTTTCTTAAGTTACAGTGAGAAAAAACTTGGATATGGTCGACAAATACAAGTGTAGTACTAATTCATGGTCATAGATGTTTGAAGTAGTTTATTAATAAAACCTTATTTGAAAATTTAAAATTAATATTTTTCCTTCTGCATTTTTTTATCCTGAATAGGGGATGGATGATCAAGTTGTTCCACCATCAGTGACTGACTATATGAGCCGGGTTTTACCAGCAGCTGTTGTGCATAAACTCCCATATGAAGGCCACTTTTCTTACTTCTTTTTCTGTGATGAATGCCATCGGCAGATATTTTCCACTCTTTTTGGAAGCCCTCAAGGTCCTCTTGAACAGAAAATGGAAATGGATGATACTCCAACAGAAGGAGATACGAAAAAGGCATACAACGATACTGATTCTTCCACTGAATGAAGAAACTTACTAGAAATTCTCTAGGGTTTTTTCCTTTTTTCCCTCCCAAATCCCAATTCTTGTGTAAATACCACAGGTTGCGCTTCACATCGGAGAGCATGAAAGGTGAAATTTTACTTCTGTTTTACAATTTTTGGATGACAAGCTAATTTGAGAGGTTGAAAGTAAGAAGGCATAAACTTTTAACAAAATAATTTGTTCTAGGTGGAGTTTATTTCAGTTATCATAGCCATTCCCACTTCAAGGCTCACTATGGAGTCTTTAGAACTTTGCACATGTCCAATAAAATCACGTTATATACAAATAAGTATATAGAAAATTGTTTAAGGAGGCAAATCATACCTGATTTTTGTCAAAGATTGAATTCCACACTTTATGGTAGGGGAATTTCGCTTCTTACCATCCAACTGAGAGCTAAAGTGGAGAGTATATATCTTAGTATCCAACAAAGGAAATTTGTGCATGATAAAATTTTATTGTTTATGGTAAAATTTTACAAGATGATTATATATATATAAATGAGTAATGTTAAGTATCTCAATTTTATTTTAAAAGTAACGTGTGGTAAAATAGTATAAATTTTAAATTATTTGTTATACCAAATATTTATTTGATTCATTATTTTTGAAATACAGATGAAATTTAGAGATGTCAGTATTACTATATATATTTTAAAGCTTTTTCAAGAAATTAAGAGTAAGCTAGTTGATCACATGCCTGGCTGCCAAGTAGAGAAGGAATAAGGGTGCAAATACCGTGCCCCAATCACTACAATAGAATTGGTTACGTCAGCAATATCGGTTTCTGTTACCTTAAACTCACCTTGTGCACAACTGGATGGAAATTTTCGGATGAATTTTGGCGCCATTAAGAGGTGTGTGCTGTTATTACGGATTATGGATCGCTGTACTCAGATCCCGATTAAGGACCTTTGGAAAAAATTTGGCAATCCCTTAAGCGTTACACACGTCCATTGAATATTTAGAATGCTTGCCAAGTACTCAAAGAATAATAATAAAAGAAAATTACTTAATTATCCTTGAACCCAACTGGTGTTCTAAAGATTACAAGCTATTATGCTGAGGTCAGCTATATAGCTAAGTGCCACCATATACGACCATTGCCATTATTTTAATCATGTCACTTTGATTGATTATCCAAGCCGGTACAAAAAGTTCCCCCTCAATTTTAACAAAGTTCATTAGAAGAAATCAGAATTTTCCCAATAGCATACAACTTTTGGGTCTAAAAGAATCATTTGAACAAGTATCCCAGGGACTTGGCATGAAGATTAAGAGGATAATCTGAACACTGTTGACGGCAAAATACTACTTCTGAAACTCAACTCCCTGAACTTGCAGTGTAATAGCCTTACAGAGATGGGATGGATGGGTAATCCCATTAAAATGCAGAACTGCTGCCCTTGGTTCTTCTGAGCATGATATCTTTTGCTTCATTAATTTTAGATGCAAGATAATGGCTACCACCTGCATCTGGATGGTTCGCAACCATCACTCTCCTATGCGCTTCTCTGACCTTATCTGCTGGAGTACTTTCTCTGAAGAATGAAATGATTTAGAAGAGAGATATTACACCCGATAGGATCAAAAAGATAAACTTAAAATGTTATATATGTAAAAATTTACTGAAGATGAGAACAACAGTTCACTCTTTCTCTTGCTTATCATCTCTCTGTGGGACTTGTTCCCTCTTCAACTCAGCACTTAATAGATAGGCATGATCAGAGAGTATTACCCAGTACAGGCCCCCCATTAGTCGATATGGCCGGTGGGGTATTTTACGTACTGGGAAAAGGCGCTCAGGTGTGCTTAGTACAAATTGTTTGAAAAAGAAAGAAACTTGAATTTGTATCATTGTGTACCATCATCAAAACGAAATTGCTCACTGTACTATATTGCAAATGAAGATCACATTCATAAAGTAACTATAATAAGACATATTGAATTAAAAATAAGCATTCATTCATGAAAAAGACACATGCATCAACCCACAACTTCAGACTAGTTCAAATCAACAGAGCCAAAATCAAATTATTAAAGGGTCACACTAGTTGACACTTACTAAATGATTCAACAAGGCTTAAATATCAGGTTTCTTTTCTTAACGGGGTAAAGCTCAAACTAACTTAAAAACTTAGGTGATCTACAAAAGCTATTATAAGTCAATTCTAACTTTACAAACCAGTAAGGCTGCCCCAAATAAAGTGAGCTCCTTGACAAAATAATGGCATGGCATTAAATTAAGTAAAAATTTACTAGTGCTATAGAAGAACCATGGAGCATAATTGCAATATTAGACCAGAAGATGTCAATTTGTACCTGACTCCAAGTATTAGAGCAGCTTCCCTCCTTGTCATGACAGGCTGAAAACCACCTTCATAGAATTTCCGCATTCTAGCTGTTGGTGGCCTTGCCTTGAAGGCCTGCCAGGCCTGGATCCCATATCTACCAGCATAAGCAGCAGCAGCCACCGCAAGTCCCGCCATCAATGGTGCAACCTGATTTGACTTTTACATTTAAGATTTATTTAAGTAAGATCTAAGTTATACAATACTAACACAAAAGAGAAATTAAATTGGCATGCCTTCACAATCTTCCTTGAGTAGAGTTGTATTAAAATAAGTTCAAAAGTCTGCAACACTAATCTTTTGACATTATAAACAGCCGAATAATCAAGACCGCATCCACAAAATTGGAAACACCCCTTTATTTACTTAAAAGCATATAGGCGGATAACCCAAACTCATATATCTGTCTATTTCTTTTCTTTTCTTTTGGCATTTCTTTTTTCAATCATTTTCATAGTTTAAAAAAAAAAAAAAAACCCCTCACTGCTGGGCTATTAGTTCATAAGGAACAACAAAAAATTAAGTACTGCTACATAATCTTAATAAGCTTGTGTTGCATGAATAGGACCCATCTTCAACAAGTTAGAAAGAAAACAAAACAAAAAAAAAACACGATTTTATTTTAAGAAAAAGGAAATTAATATATCAATTTCCATATAGCTTAATGAAAATAAACTTAAAAGGAGAAATATCTAGATTAGTAATCAACAACGCCAGAGAAACCTCTAATGATTGTGTAATTAGCTCGACTCACACTAACAGGATGGTTTATACAATCAAGTACCAACCGAAAAAAAAAAGAAACCAAAAACCCTAAACTCTCAAACATGGGAAGAATTTAACCCTAAAACGAGATTTATGTAAAGAGAAATGACATATATTGCTCTAAGAACTAATTTTGATCATAAATTCCGACTTCTAATCCCAAAAAACAAACAAAATAAATACGAGAGGGAGGACCTACCATATTTACAATATCTGAGAGCTCCAAGTCGAAAGAACGGGCATGGACGTAAACCCACTTGTTTCTGTGGGTTTAAGTTTATAGGGTTTTGCGGCACAAAATACTGCTCTCTCAGGACGGTGGCGAGGGTACTTGATCATTTAATACAATAAATAAAATATTCCTCGTAAGTTTTTTACGTCGGCTTAAGCTCTATAAAAATATTTTTCTAATATATATCAATATTTATCCAATTTTTTTACTAATGTTTTATCAAGTCACCGCCCCGACTTTGCCCTTTTATGTTTTAGATTTTTATAAAGAAATCAAAATGGTTATATTCCAAAAATCGTATTGACTATATATTAAACGCGCTTTTTTTTTCTTTTTGCTTTGTTTGGTGAAGGACAATTTTAATTCCTCTTTTAATACTTAATTTTATTTTTATTATTTTAAAAATCTTAATTTTATTTCAATTCATTATTCTGCTATCATTTATTTTGATAAAAAAGTTGATTTTACTATAAAATGATATTTTTATCTTGAATTATTATGCTAATTGTACACAATGAGTAAAATGATTAACACATCAGTAAAAATATTTTTTTAAATTTATATTATAAATTTTATCATAAAAAATAAATAATATAAAAAAAAAATAATTTTCCTTTTCCTCCTCCTCGTCATCCTTTATGGCCTTCTTTGTCGATGATAATCACCCTCATTAGATTCTTCCAATGTTAGTGAATATGATTTGCAATTCACCATGATTCAGCCTCAAATTCGGAATTAACCACAATGATTCAGCCTCCTTAAAATTGACTCTAACTTATTCTTTGATTTAAATTTTTTTTAAAATGGGACCATAATTTTTAAAACTACAATAATTTTATTCGTAATTTTTTGTCTAGAAGCCAAATCAACACCAACAATAAATTTGTGGTGAGTTACGATTTTGTAGTAGGTTACATTGCGATTGACAGCATACCATCTCGGTTCTTTAATAAAGTTTTGAATTTCTAACAAATACTATCAAATACTTCATGGGTTTATCTGCAAAGTTCAACGAAGAAGAAAATTGAGTTTTCTATCGAATTTTCATCGACGAACTAGTGGACTCATTAGACTTTGGTGGTGCCACCTGAACATTGATAATACTCCTGCAATTGCAACACCTTTATGGAAGTGCACTCATCAAAATGAGGAAATGGTGAGGAGTAATGCCAAAAAAGAAAAAAGGGTCCGCAGATGAGTTTTGGAATCATCTTTTGTCATGCTTCGGTGGTCGTTGATAGTTCCTTCCGCCGTAAAAGAAAATTAAAAAAAATTTAAACTTTTTATTTTTATTTTTATAAAATTTAAAAATAAATATTAAATATGTCAACTTATCAATTGTGCTATGTGTCCTTTTATTTTTTTTATTTTTATTAATGATCAATTTGTAATTGATACATAGACATGATATATTATATGTTAGTTTGCATTTATCTTTATATTGAGTTTAAAAATTGCCATTCCATTGTCAAAATAAATGGTAACAAAGTAAATGACAAATAAAATTAAAATTTATGAAATAATATAGACAAAATTTAGTACTATACTAAATTTGAGAGATAAAATTATCCTTTACCCACCTTTGTTTAATTTCGCTCATTATCTTATTTTTATCCATGGCTCTAGAAGAAACAAAAGTAGACAAGTCTATTAGGAATTAGTCTTAGCTCTTAAATTTGATACCACTTAGATATTAACCTCAGCTTTAAATTTAATATTATTTGTTAGAGGTTTTATGCACTTTAATTCCACTCATTGGCATGAGAAAGATTTTGTCCATAAATCAAACAAAAACATAAAAGAATGAAGATATGATGAAGATAAATAATCGTATAACATAAAGTACAAGAATATACGTGGTTCGACAACAAGTGCTTACTTCTATGGTGGATTACGATATTTTAACTTCCTTTATTATCAATTTACAATAAACTATCATATCACAAAAATTTCTCATAAGAGATTACAATGAATATACAAATAGACGAGTTTCAAAAAGGTCTATTTTATGCATTTAACATTCAAGCACTCTCATGTCACTCTCTCGCGCACTCAGCACTTTAGAACTACCTTAACTCTCTATTGTCTATTTTGTTGATGCATAAGTATTCTAATGGATTATAAAGGTTTATATAAGTTTTAAAACGTTTTTAGAAATCATATTTCTTATTTGAATAGGAGTTCACGTGTGTAAAGAGTTCAAAATTGACTTAAACAAATCAAGAAGACTTTAAAACGCAATTACCTAAATGTTGGCGTCGCGATGCCAAGGCCTAAAAAAGGTTTATTGTGCTTTTGCGATTCTCCTCGCTTTCGACTCTCCGTTTTCATCCCTTTATTATACGTTCAATGCGTACTCAACTTCATGTCAACTTCTCATTAATTTTCACCTCAAAATTAAATTCGATTTTTAATTACTAAATTTCAACAAAGTGGAATGAGAAAATTTAATGAAACAAGATATTATATAAATGACTCCCCTATTGTTTTGATCATTATCCACTTATTCCCTAATGTTTCATATTATTCAAAACTCCATTTTGTTACAAAAATTCTATTAACTTTTAACTCTTATGGTCTTTTTACTAACTTACTCTTATATTGATGACATAATTCTTTTACTATTTTTTTTATAAATTATTATGGTAATTTAAAAAAAAATAATACTAATATAATTAAATTAATAACATATTTATATATGATGGAAGAATGAATATTTTAGTTATTTTTTTATTTTTTATTGTAAAATTTTATTCCTTAATTATTTTTTTAAATACATTTATATCTAATACTTTTAAGAAATAATAAATATATTATAGTTTTATTATTTTTATTATTTTTTAGTAATTTTATTTAAAAAATATTAAACAACTATAACATATTTATTATTTTTAATGAGCATAAAATACTAATGTGTTAAAAAAATATTAAATATAGTTTTGTTATTTTAATATAATTTTTAAAAAATATATATTATAAATTTGTGCAGAAAAAAAGAAAAGGATGATAACAGCCATAATGTTATTAATGTAAACACAATTTAGTAAAAAGATTAAAAATTAAGATTTCACATAATTTTTGTAACAAATTTTTTTTAAAAAATAATATAAAACATTAGAGAAATAAATGAGTAATGCTCAAAATTAAAGTGTATATATATATATATATATATATAAACGTTCATCTAATGTGTTTTCAAGACAGATTCTTAACAAGGGCAATTTCATTATGACATTTTTTGAAAGGGAAAAACTTTCTATCGCATAGATCTAAGATTCAAGACAATATTTTGCATTAAGTGTATTGTAATTGAAATAAAGGCTAAATCTGCCTTATTTACTTAGAAACCCACATGATTATTGGGTTGGATTTCACAGTTAATTAGTATCATCAAGTTGTGCATTGGCCAAACAAATTGGGCATGTGCAAAGGCGGAAGAAAAGACTACTATAAACATCCACCCGGAAAAATTATACTTGCGTAAGAGAAAAGTAGTGGAGACTCTGAACTCTGAATAAACAAGAAATAAGATATTCATTACAAGTTGGTACAATGAATCAAGAATTACAACATGACAAACTGTTCTTTTATGAAACATATAGTGACGTAAAATTCAATTCAGACGTAAATAAGTTAACATCATGAATGCCAAGCACCCCACACAAATGGAAAGTAAATGAGTGTAACTATACCAATAAACAGATAAATAAGGATGGATTCGGGGCAATCCAATAGAATGATTGACCCTTGAACCAACAGTTTCACTGAAAGGGATAAGAACTTCAGCAGCACGAAAAAGATTCTGAAATTAAATTATACTTTTTATCCTTTGACATCTCCATAGTTTTTGCTTACCCAATACTCCTTAACTGCTTCCATTGGCCACACTGATGTCTGTATTAATGCTACTGTCCAGTTTTGGTGGACCTGAATGCCGCCTCGGCCTGGCCGGTGAAGGTGGGTAAGATAGCCGTTTCTTTGCAGTTGCTGGTGATGCCTTCTCAGGAGTTCCATTTTTGTCTGTTCCCAATGGGCTATTCTGCAGCCTGGATTTGGCTTTTGCAGACTCAGTTGGAACCATGTACCGTGGAGCCCTTGGAGAACTAAGTAGGCTCTCATCATCTCGGACTGATGAACCTGCAATGCTATGCCTCCGATTCTGAACTGACTGCATACTGACCATACTTCTGGCATCATCATCCAGACCTGAAACACTGCCCTTTGGGCTTGCCGGTTTTGTTTTTTTTACAATTGTTGAAGATGCAGCCTTTGTAGGGGTTGATGGGGACTGAAGTTTTGGGGTTTTGCTTATTTTTTGATTGGTTGTTGGGGAATGCTTATCTAAATTCAGTTGATAACGAGCATAAGATTTGCTGATTTCCCCTCCAACAATGCTCCGGTTTGCACTTTTTACAGATGAGTGGTCATTGTGGAGCTCTTTCTCAGTTGTGCTGCGGCTCTCCCATGGCCGGGCTGCCATCCAACGTTCCAACCAGCTCCAACCCCAGGTGGGATTCCTTGGATCCATGAACATTGGATTCGAAGATTTTGAAGAATTCTTCCAGGTTTGCTGTAAAGCCATGGCAAAGAAGGGTTAAACACAGAACGAAATTAATTATCTGGCAACTCAAATTGGAGGCTGAAATTCTTTTGACCAACACTGAAAAGCATAAGCCGGCTTTCATTTCAATCATAGACAGTCATTCCAAGTAATGGCAGTACAAAGTTTTCTTGTTTGCTTCATGTATCAGATGAATTTTAAAATGTAAGATATTTGAATTACCTCCATCTGCCACTAACATTTTCTATCACAGCCATACAAACAGAAGCACCCATAAAATTGAAAAATAGTGAGGCTCTATGCAAGCTAACAGTGCAAATTAGAAAGAACAATAGGTCACCTGATGTGAGAATGAGTAAGCCATTGCCCTTTCTCTTCTCATAGCCGCTTCATACTTGCTAAGCAGACTTGCTTCAAGTTGCTCCTTTGACTGTAGGCTGTCATCCCATTCATCCCCCATCTGTTCCAACAACAAATTACTCTCCTAGTGAGCGGCCAATTTACGTATACATATAATAACGAAGGAACATAACAAAGACCTGAGTGGCAAGCTCTTTGGCATGTTTCTGTAGGAGTTGTCTCTGGAGAGCCTGATTCTCTTCTGACATCCTGAACCTCCTAGAACGAATCTGAGACTGCACACGTGACAGAGTCTGCATGCACCGCAGGGTGTTAACAGCTTGTCTTTTCACCACAGGCCCTTCCATTAGAGATTTTAGCCTGACAAGCCCTCTCAAAGCTCTCAATGCCCTTCTTGCCTAAAAATCATAAGCAAAAACAGGACTAATTCATTCAGCAAATCCTTAGAAGGGAATATATACAATAACAACAAACTAATTTTCAAATTAAAAGAAGGAAATGACAATACAACCATGGGTAGAAGTACCAACAATAGCCAAAGAAATAACCTTAACACATTTAAATCTTCTCTTGGACCTTTATGAATAAAATATCTTCAGCATATGCGGTTAGTTTGTGCAAGAAATAGCCCCCAAACACATCTTTCCAAACATATGCCACACAAACACATGTATGTAAAGTGGAGTTTCCCAAAGTTGTAAGCGTGATTGGGTCCTCTTGATAACATAACATTTTCTCTCTGCAGAATTTTAATTTGATAAACCCTATCTCATCTCTTCGTCAAAATTTTTGTACTAAGGTAATGTCTTTTCAAATTATGTCTACTGCATGAATCTAGATGAATGTTCAATTTTTCTGACAAATAAAAAGATTGTGACAAACCAGGTAACCACGGAATGCAGTTTGAATCCTAATAGCTGCTGCTTCCTCCTTTGATTTACCAGCAAACCGAGTATTTTTCATGATTTGGACCTCAGCGACAGCCTGTTCAGTAGCAACAGCAGCCCTTGTACACACTGCAGTAGCGACTGCCTCAGTTGCTGCATTGTTGCTCAGCTCATTCTCAACTACAGTTACTTTTACCTCCTCCAGCTGACTAGGAGGAGGAGGAGGAGGTGGAGGCGTTCTGTCAATTTCTAAAGAAGCAGAGTTGGAAGCAAGACCTTTTTGCTTCCCAAACCATTTCTTCTTCGATTTCTGGAAACACAATGAGCAAAATTACAAAAATCCCGTTCAGAATAACAAACATTCCATAAAATTGAAAAATAAACAGGGGAAATTCCTCAAACCTTGTCTTTCTTCCCCTTGGATTCTGGGCTGAAAGCATTCTTAACAGAAGAAAACCACTTCCCTTTACTCCCCATCACCTTATCATTCCTCGATCAAGAGACCCTTTTGGGAAATGAAACAAAAGATCAAAATTTGCAACTCAAATCCACATAAAAGAATTACCTTTTCAACGCAATGCCACAACTTAATTTACAGAGCATAATGAGCACAAATTCTAATTACGATATCAAAGGTTCATAAAGAAATTCATAAACAGAAAATATTAATAAATAAAGACAACATAAGCATAGCGAAAAAATTCCATGGATTGTACTGAACCTGAACGGTACAAGGAAATGTAAAAGGCATAAGAACAATTAAGTGAATGATTCTCAGTTCCAACATTGGCAAAAGTAAATTCATATAGGACAGTTTTCCGACACCACTTACGTGAAATTCATACACAAATTTCAAGCAAAAAAAAAAAAAATGAACTGCAGAACAATTAAAAGAGAAGAACAAAGCTAACCTTGTACACAAAGTGGTGACCGACAGATCTCAAACAACTAGTTCAAAATGACAAGACAATAAGATAGGATTGTGTCTTTTTTTTTATAAAAAAAAACTTTGTTTAACGTACAAAACAAACAAAAAGATTGAAGCTTTGATGAGTTGCTGGGCTCTTGGAGAAGAGCGAGCAGCTAAAAGCAAGAAGGGCAAAAATCAGATCTTGACAAGGAGATTTCATTGCATTTCATATGATGAGAGAGAAGAGAGTGAAGAAGAACCAGCTGGTTTCTTGCTAGTCTGACCCCACTTCTTGGGTTGCGCACATTGGACCCCACCTTTTAGTTTATTTATTTAATTGATGAATAAAAAATCACAAAATGATTCGATGCTTCTCTCCTATTATTTCGGCACCACCTGTAAAAGTGTAAATCCTGTCTGTATCACCCATTCTTTTTATTATTTGTTTTTTTACCCTAAAACTTTGATTATACTTAAGTTTTTAACCCTAATCACGTAGTACAATTATTTAAAAGTAAATCTTATTATTTTGGGAATGGTTGGTTATAATTTGGGATGTACTTTTTTTGTCCCTTAAAATTCGATCGTCCAACCTACAAAAATTAAGTTTATCGCGGTGCATACAAAATAAATCTATTCCTAACTTTTTTAATATAAGAAACAGTTTCACTTGTAATTTTAAATAATTTTTAACTTGCGTCAAGTTATTTGTTTCAACAGCAAAATCTGGACACTCTTTGATCTAGATTAGTAGTTTGAATTTTGATAGTGGCCTAGTCAATTTTATTTGGTGATTTTAGTTCTCTAATGTTGAAAAACTAGTATTAATTTATTATATTTATAATTAGTTCATATTTAAGTTGTGATATTATAATTATTTACAATTTGAATTGTAATTTGCAATGGAGATATAAAGTAATGTTAGTTATTTTAAATTATATTTTAAAAAGTGATGTGTTAAATAAATATTTAATTTAATAAATAATTTTAAAATTTATTTTATTTTTTTACCTAATATTTATTTGACAAATTATTTTTTAAAATATAATTTAAAATAATTAACATTATTATAAAAAAAGAGTAATAATACATTTTATAAATTATATCTTAAATTTTAAATTTTAAATAAAATATTAAACAATCTTTGAATGAATGAAAAAAATAGTATAATAAATAATTATAAAAATTATAAAAATTAATTATCTAATAATTATTTGATATCTCATTTGAAATGCGTAACATAATTAAAAAAGAAATATCTTTAATCCAATTTTTTGGATGAGGCATACATTATTTATATAAGTGTTGAAATATTAAAATAACGTTTAACTTGTAATAATAAATATTTAATTTATATTAAATTAATTAATTAATATTAAAAATAAGTCTATATAAAAATTTAATGTTTATATTTAATTTCAGCTTTTTTTCTATAAATTATTTTTTTTAAAAGAAAAAATAATAGTCAATGTACGTCATCCAAAAAAAAAGAACCACAATCTACCTAAATAGACAGGTAAAGATTATTTGTTATCGAAAAATGATTGTAAATGGACAAACATTAAACAATTTCACTTGTTCCTTGTGAATTATGTCAACAAGAGAAAAGGTGACACTTGAGTATAACCTAAGTTAACTTTAATTGATTGTACAGAGAAAAGGATCTGACTGCTAAATTTGATTCTCAAATTACTATGAGAAATCACTAACCCTTTCAATTTGTTCAATTGTAAAATCATTTAACTCTATTAATCTACTTACTCATAAATCATAGTCTAAGCCCACCCAATTATTTAATTGTATACCTTTTGATCAATTGGGCGACCTTATATTTTTGTTATTTAACTAATGGAAGTAATCATTGAATTGGGGTAGGGTAGGGTAGGGGGGGTGAAACTTAGAAAAACCCAAAATTATAATGCATAAAAATGGACCGACTCAAAAATTAGTAGCCTTCATGTCCTAATTTCACAACTAATCTCATAATTGGGAGAGGTTAGGAAAATTGATTGACCCACAAATTCATATTTAAAGTGACCTCTCTATTCATTTATTGATAAGAAAAAAATGGACTTTTTGTGTTATGTTTGGTAACCACCCAACACTTTGTCACGTTTCCTTATATGCGTTGCTCGTTAGAAGCCTCCCAAGATATTTCATTTTCATAATTGTGTGGTTAATGAGTTATATTCCATTTGTTACAACTTAAAATATTTGTCTTTGGTTATTGAATTTTATTCACTATAAGATTTTAAATAACAATTTTCTAGATTCTCATGTATTAAATTTGATTATTTTTAAAAAGAAAATTGTTAATTTTTTATAGTTAAAGTTTTATTGAATTACTTAGTTAATTTTTATATTTTGATCAATCAATTTTGTGTAGAGTTTATAGAGTAGTTGGAAAGGAAATACTCCTACATTAGGAATAGAAAATCCTTTAAAACGACCGAAATAATCACATGCCTAATATTGGAGCAAAAAGATATTTGTGTTCTTTGACATAAGGTTTAAAAATTAATTAGAAAATTTTAAAATAATTATTTGTGTTTTTATATGCGATGCAAACTTTAACTCAAAAAGACTTACATTATTATATAACTATCTAATTTATTTATCTTACATATTATTATATTGATTTTTTTAATATTATAATAAATTTATTGATATTTACAATCATATATTTAATGAGATATACAACAATAATTATAATGCAGCCCGTAAATTTAGATTTTAAAAAGACTAAATCTACTCTATTAAAAATTAGAAAAATTTACCTATATCCATACATCACTATATTGACTCTTATTGCTAATAAAATTCACATTATCATAAATACATTCTTTATAAATAATAACTAATAATTAAATAGTCATATAATGTCGACAGAGATGGTCTCACTAAATTTTTTTTAACAGTTATTTTTTAAAGAAATAATTGAGTATGTTGCAAATATAATGAAAAAAATAAATAAATGAAGATAATATAAATTGTAAAAACTAAAGGGGTTGTTATTATTATTATTTTTTTAAATATGCTTGAATATTTCAATTCGGCTAAATATATTCTTTACAAGGCAATGGACTTGCCTATTTATAAGGTCAAAAAGAGTACCTATGCTATTTTAAATATAATAATCTAATGAAAATAAGATAGTATGCATGGAAATCAAAACTAAAGTTTACTAATCACTTGTCTTTTTACTCATTTACGCAAAATGAATTTTCTAATCAAAAGCTTAGTATGCATCTCATTGGCTTGGTTTTGTCCTTCTCTTTAGTAGTAGAGATCCATTCACTTAATTTTCAACACTCTCTTTTAGATATTCACCTCAAGATAATTGCATTCATTTTTACTAAGAAAAAACTCAATGGTATAAAAAAAATACTAAACAAACAAGTACAATTAACTGATTAACCAAAATGTAGTGTTGAACCTACAATTGCCTCGTTAAAAAATTTTACTGATAAAACTCAGTGGCAAAAAATTTAATTAAAGAGAAAAAAAAGAATATAATGCATATATTTTCTATGTAGTTATTAAAGTTCTTTTTACAAGAGTGATAATCTTTTTTATTAAAGCTCCTCTCAAAATAACATTCGTCAATTTGGTAAAATCCTGAGACAAAGCATGCCAATACCATGTATTATCCTCTTAAAAGTGGATGTGGGTAAAGCTTTAGTAAACAAATATATAAAATTATTAATAAAATTAATTTGTTTGATATTAATTTTCTTATTTTTTTTGAAGCTTATGAGTATAAAAGGACTTTAATGATAGAAGTTTAATTTTTTTTTCCTTTAATGTATCAGCATCTGATTTAGGTTAAGCAAGCAATATTATCTTTATATATAAATATAGTGATATATGTAATGAAAGATAATTTACAAGCATACTTTATGAGAATTAGATAAATAACCTACATTATCATAACTAATAAGATCTAAATTTTATGCTAGCTCAATAAATTAATATAATCTCAAATTCATCGTTCCACAAAGATAACAAAAAAAAAATGTTTAACCTCACCAATAAATTTATTGAGAATGTTATATTTGGTCTAATAAATTGTGCTAAATATAATAAAGTACCAACCATACTCAAATAAGTTTTTTCTGGATCAAGTATCTATTCTTCTCTTTCTTTAGAACAAAACAAATTCTTTTTAGGATAAAGAAATTGAACAATCGGGATACTCAATGAAATTTTTTTTATCTATATTAATATATTTTTAAAAAATAATTTAACATAATTTATTTGATGGATAAATATTCCATCTGAAATTGTGTTTGATCCATAACTCAAGACAATATTCGATTTCTTATAAAATTTTTATTTTATTTATAATTAAAATCATTATGTATAATGTTAGTAGCTATTATAAATGTAAATTTATCATTGATGACTCTATTTTTAGCTTCTTATGGGATTACAACCTTGGTCTATATCATTTTAGGATATATCGCTTTTCAAGAGTAAAATTTTTTTATACAACTACTTTAAGGTTTAAGCCACTTCTAAGCTTGATGTAACATCAATGACACATAACTTTTCAAGAGTAAGTATTTTTATTTACAACCTCTTTCTAGGCTAGAATTATATTTGAACTTATATCTCATTAGATATTTTATGCATATTAAGAGCGATGATAACTATAGCCTTTATTTTTGGAGCCCTTGTCACTTCAAAGACATTGTTTTTTTTTTTAAATAAACTTTTCATTATTTTTAGTCTTTTCTTGGGTTAAAGCCACTGTAGGGCTCTTTAAGAGTTTCTATTAGATCACATCATTGACATAAACTATTATGATGATAAAGTTAAATTTTGACTTCTTAACGGGGCAAATAAGATCATTAATATATCTCTATCTCATCAAGTACTCATTAAAGTGATTATACCACACACGTCTAAATTGCTTCAACTCATATAAGGATTTTTATAATTTTATAGAATATAAGTTACTATATGGTGGTTGAAATGCTTCGGGTCTTCTAAATCATTAGAAATTTTCAAATACATCATATTAAGTGACTAGTATAAATAAGCTGTTATTATATTTATGAGACACATATCAAGTTTTTTTATACAACTAAATTGATCAAGAATCAAAATGTAATGACATCTATTACAGGAGAATAAGTATCCTTATAATCAACACTAAGCCTTTATGAGAATCCTTAAGTAACACGTTTGGCTTTATATTTCATAATTTCAATTTTCTCATTATATTTTCTTATAAGGACTCATTTGTACCCAAAAAATTTCACATTCATTGGTGTCTAGACCATAGGTTTAAATATTTCATATTTGATTAAAGAAGTTAATTTTGCTTGAATTTTTTTTCTTCATTTTGGCTAATCATTCAGATATCAATAGCTATTATAAATACATATACATCATTGATGATTGTTTCTTTATTTCTAATCTCTTTTGAGGCTTGAACCTCTTCTAATACTTGATCCATTTTTAGATTCTCACTATACCATGATCACTATTATTTTTAAGGATATTTATAGTTTAAGCATCATTTATAATAGGATCTTAATTCTATATATTTTTTTTATATATAAGAAAATCTTTTGAATCAAGTTGTCTATCATGCTTTCAAGATGCAGTATACATTTCATCATTTGTCCTTTTATAAGTTATTCTTTAAGAATAACTACCCAGCAATTGACACACATGACTTGGTTATTTTTGATGCATTTACAAATGCACCAAGTAAATGATGTGCAATTTATTGCAAATGAACTGTTCTTTTTATATTTTTTTTTCACTTTATATGATGTAAGGATATAGATGAGATATATGAGTAACTTTTTTTAGATAATTTTTCACACTCTTAACGAAGAAAAATCATCTTATCAAATAAAAATTTGCTTAAAACATGTAGTAAACAAATCATTTGTTAAGGGTTTTAAGTACCGGATAATAAATATTGAGTCGAAATCCATATAAATTCTCAAATAACATTAAGGCCCTATCTTAGTGTATTAAGGTCGTGCAATTAAATTTGTACAATGCAACCAAAAGTACGTAGATGAGACATATTAGATTGACGATTAAACACCAATTTTAATGAAAAATATTTATGATAAGCAGTTAGTCTCAAGCATATTAATCAACAATATATAAAAAATGCATGGCCCTACGCAAAAGTAGTTAATTGACTATGCAACAATATAGTTCTTGAAATCACTTTGAGTCTCTTTGATTTAGGTGAAAATAAGGTGTCGTGAATATATAATTTTATGCCATTTGTTAAGATTATAGCTCTTCAAAACCTTCAACCAAGTCGATAGAGTCTACTATAATATTTATTTTTATTTCAACTAATGTCAAATTTGAGAAATAATTCTTTTTTCGAATTATCTTCATTGAGGATATATATTTAAACCCATATCCTTTTTGAAAAGAAGAAAAATATTAGATATCAAGATAATAACATATAGAAAAGAAATAGTAATTAAAATTTAATTGATATGAATATTTTCTTTTCAATGCTTGATGAAAGTTGTGACAAAGAAAAATTATAACTTAAGTGCGGGTTTGTAAAGATGTGTTATTGCCAAGGCCTTTAGCATCTATGTGAATTTCAATATCTAAGATCTGAGATAAATAATTTTCGTGTGAGATATCCAAGGCATTAAACTCAAGGTTTGTGAGATTGGACATATTGATATTGTTTTCAACTTCTTTTGAATAGTTCTTCAAGGTCTGAACTTTAATATTACATATTTCTTTTTCATTGTCTTCGGTATGTGAAGAAAAAAAATTATGAGATGCTACAACAATACAATAAAATATATAAAGTTTTTATTTTTTTATACGGAGAATTTAATTTAATAACAATCATAAAGTATACTGATAAGAATAATTATATGAGAGTATATGGATAAATAAAATACTTCCTAAAATAAAGACTTTTTGCTCATAATATGTTATAAATGTAAAAATAAAATAAATAAATGAAGATATAAATTAAAAAAAATTAATGGGGTTGTTATTGATATTTATCTAAGAGTGTATAACCATTTCAACTAGGCCTATATTTTTTACAAGGCAATGCACTTGCCTATTTATAGGGGCCAAAATAGTGCCCTCATTATACCATTTTTGAATACAATAATTTAAGAAAAATTAAATAGTCTGCATAAAAATCAAAAGCAAGGTATAGTAATTATTTACTTCTTAGTCTTAAAAGCAAAATATATATTTTTAAATAAAAAACTTAATATGTCTTTCATTAGTTTAATTTTGTTTTTTTTTTAATTTAGTGAAGATATGCCTACTTAATTTACAACAAAAATGGTTATTTTCGTTAAGTGAGAAGGGTAGTTGATTCAGCATTAATTTATCAACTTTCATATTACACTATTAGTATTTGTTACCAAAATATGATATCGTGCCAAAAAGGAAAAAATGATAACATATCAATGTTGTTTGTGCTGTGCATTATTTCATTGACTTTGAGGTCAAGTTAATATAAAGTTATCCAGGCTGACAACTAAGGGTGGATAAAGTCGGTTTCAATTCGATTTTCAATAAAGAATGAATCAAGCAAAACAAATATCAATCGGTTCAAAAATATTTAAATCCAGTGATTATAAATGAATTGAACCGTCTAATTCGATTCTTCATTTTTTTTATTGAGTTTTTATTAGATCTAGAGTTTTTTTTTAATTTTTATTTGGTTCAATTAAATTTAGTTGATTTGATTTGATTCTAATCTATATTAATTTGGCTCAATCCATTTAAAGATAATAATAGGCCTTTTTGAGAATGCAGGTCCAAGATATAGTAAAATTAGATTTGACAAAACTTTACACTTGGGCTAATAACGTTTAAAGGTCATAAATCCAATTTTTTCATTTAAAAGTAAGTCTAATAACTCGTGGGTATTTTTTAAATAAGTTGGAAAATACGCAGAACAAAGAAGTAAATAAGAATTACGATGCTATTACTTTCTCAATTGTTATATTTGAGTTTAAGTATGAATGTGAGTCCTAATCTAATTTCATCTCTTCTTCTGAATGCATTACATAAAATCATGAATTATCGTACACATAAATTTTATTGGTTCCATTATTATATAAACATATTATTTTTAGTCTATTATTTATTCAATCAAATTCAATCACACTCAAATCTAATAAGCATAATATGAGAGCAATAAAAAAAAATCCAAATATACAAACTGAAGGATGAGTTTCCTTGAAAGACATACATGAAACATTCTTAAATGAATTTAAAGAGATGGATATGGTAGATGAATTTAAAGACAACGTTTTTAAATGGATATCTTAAAAAAGAGATATACATGAAACATCCTGAAGGCTTTGCATCTATTTTGACATCTAGTTTAATATACAAACCAAAGAAATTTATTTATGAACTTAAACAGGCCTTCTGAAGCTGAAATCTTCATTTTGATGAAGTAATTAGAGAGTCTAGTTTCATAAAAAATAAAGAGAAAGCTTGTGTGTATAGAAAGGTTAGTGGGAGCATGATAGTTTTCTTAGTTCTCCATGTAGATGACATACTTATCATTGGGAATGATATTAGTTTTTTATAATCAGTCAAGAGTTATCTGAGCATAAACTTCTCTATAAATAATTTGGGAGAGACTTCCTATACTAAGTATATAAATTTATAGAGATAGAGTTAGGAAGTTGATAGGACTCTCTCAATCATTGTCTATTAATAGTATCTTAGAAAGGTACAGTTTCATTAACTGTAAGACAACTAATGTATCTTTCAGACATGACATCCATCTTTCGAAGAAAATGTCTCCTCAAATAGAAAGTGAAAGAGTTAGAATGTCAAACAAGTCATATGGATTAGCTATTGAAAGCTTGATGTATACGATGATGTGCACGAGACTTAACATCAATATGGCTGTAAGTGTTATTAGCCGGTATCAGTCTGATCCAGGTAACAACCATTGATGTTAGAATTTGTGCTTACGTGTCATCCTATTTTATATGAATATTTTATTTTATAATATTTATGCAGTGCTTTTTATAAAATCGATAATTTCATTAGTTAAATGGTACAATGCTTGTAACGCTAAAGACATTGTATGATCTGAAAAAGTTTAGATCTGGCCTAAATGAGTTTAGACCAAGCTAAAGATTAGCAGTGCTGAGAATTATAATTGCTAATAGTTACCACTACTAAGAGTTAATAGGTTATAAAAGTCAGCAAAATCTAAGAGTTATGACCTTATCTGTAACGAGACATAGACCCGAGAGTACATCAATAATAACATAGTTGTAAAGAGTTGCAATAGGTGCTAAGAAATGTTATTATACATGTGTATTCTCAAACACAATGTTCCAGATCTAATTCACCGATGCGAGTCTGTCGGTGAAACTTTTTATTATAGTTTAGTATATGACCATATCAAGATCGTTTATATGGTTGTTCTTAGTTAATCAGGGCTTACCAGAAGCTCATATGGCATACAGGTATTCAGTAATGACTGAATACTGAACAGGCTGAAGGAGGACCCCAATAGACATCTTATGAAGTCGTTAATGGTAAGTCCTCTCGAGTTGAGTAGTATACGTGGTCCTTTGACCTGAGCGCTACGGTGGACTTGTGAGCGATCCATTATGCTTTGGTTCCACATATGTCAAAGACCTTTCATGGTCTCACCGCTATGTGCCGTTAGGTATGGTCTGATACTCATAGAGTCTGGTGTGTAGATATGGAATCCCTTAGTTAATATGGGTGAGTTGTATATCCAGATGCTCCGAGACTATATCTCACAAAGACTTATAGCTATAACCAACAAACTCAGAAAAAGAGTTTCCCATAAGATTAAACAATATCGCGAAGGTGTTTGCGTATATTTTTTATTGAGATACGTGTATAGAGATAAGTTCACGGATGAGCGCGTGAGAATTTCACAGTGATAATCTATATCTCCGCTCCTCCAGGATATAATTGATGAAATGATTATACGTATGCACGATGACCTCAACTTGTATAGTCTACTGCACTAATTTGTAATATCTGTGACCTGTGCATGGGCATTGATCTTGGACTCACAAAATAGTTTCGTTTGACAAATCGAGCATGGATTTAGGGACTCCTACAATATGAAATGTACTCGTTGTGCATAGGGGCATCGTACCAGATTAAATAGTTCGATCTAATAAATTCTAGCAGACCAGACATTTGCTTCTGTATTCCTCGGGATGTGCACGTGTTAAGACTTAAGTATTAAGTATATTAATTAGTTAACAATAGTTGTTGACTAATAAGATGATGACATGTGGCACATTATAGGCCAATTATTGTTTGACTTGGTAATTATCAAAATAACATTATTTGTTGGACAAATAAGATTATTATTTTATTCATTAAATTATTTACTGAATAAAATAATAATAATAATATTTGATATTATTATTTTAATAAAGTCAAACAAGTATTATTTATTACAATAATGCACATATTTTATTGTATTTAATATTGATTAAATAAAATAATAAAACATTAAGGCATGGCTTATAAGAGGTAAGGCCAAAGTGTATGAAAGAAGTAAATCAAAAAATTATTTCTTCATTTTGCTTTGCCTTACATGGTTGGTGAAACATTCATGCATGGGCAAGGTAAGTCATGGGACCATTTTGTTAACTAAATTATATTAAAATTATTTCACCATTTGGACACAAAATTTGGCTGTTTACATCCATGGTCTTGTTTCATTTGTTTTATTGTGAATAAACAATTGGAACAAAGCAAGATGGTTTAAGTGTTGTAAGCCATACTTGTGAGCTATGTCTTGTCTACTAAGAGGGAAAATGAAGCAACAAATAAAAAGAGTAAAATTTATGCTCATTGTAGTAGGGTAATCATACGACTAAGAGAAAGAAAGAAATGATGAAGTTTTAGTTTTTTCATTAATTGTGTGTGTTCTTGATTTTATCAAGTTCTTATTTATTTTTTGCTCTTATATTTGCTTAAGATTATACACTTCGGCAACAAAGGGATATTAGGGCAAAACACTAATCTCTTGGTAAGATTAATGCTAAACCAAATTCTCTTACCTTAACAAACTGGTATCTGAGGCAAGAATAGGTAATACACTAATGTGGTATTTAAACCATGACAAGTGTCAAGAAAGATATAAAGAAGTTCAATAGGATGAATGACTTTAATTTATGGAGGATAAAGGTCATTGCTCAACTAGTGAAGATAGGGTTAGACTCAGCCCTGAAGGAAACTCAAGCAACTATTAGTGAAGAAACTTATGAACCTTAGGGAGATAGATTTGGATACCATTCAGAAGAGAGCCTAAAACACTATAGTGTTATTATTGAGTGAAGAAGTATTAAGGGGGGTGGTTATAGAAAAGACGACATTGACGAAGAAGCTCAACACCTTGTACATTAGGAAGTCATTAGTGAATTATCTACATATGAAGAAGAAGCTGCACCAACTGTCTATGTTCGAGGGGTCTTCAATAAGAGATCACATTAACGCCTTCAATAAGATCATTATAAATCTTAACACTCTTGACATCAAGATTGAGGATAAAGACAAAACTATCATGTTAAGTTTGTTATCATCAAGTTATAAGCATTTTATGAATACACTGTTGTATGATTTGGAGACTCTTACAATAAATGATGTCAAGGCATTATTGAATTCAAAAAAATTGAGGAAGAGATCTAAAACCGATAGTGCAACAAGTTTAGTTGTAAAAGGAAAGAAGAATAACCAACTTATGAGGAAATTCAAGAAGTGTTTTCTATGTAACAAGGAATGGAACTTTATGAGGGATTATCTTAAGCAAAAGGAATGAATATAGATGCTGCAATAATATGTCAGGATAACATCAGAGTTATAGACTCTTTGGTAGCCTACGAGGAAAAGTACGATAGTAAGTAGATACTAAATTCTAGGTATAGTGTTAATATATATTTTGTCAGATCATTATTTGCCAACTATAAAGCCATTAGGGGTAAAGTATTAATAAGGAATGATATGGCTTGTGAGGTGGGGTTGGCAACATAAAGCTGATGATGCAAGGTGAGAAACTTATGGATTTATAATGTGTAAGGCATGTTTCTAAACTTAAAAGGAACTTGATATCATAAGAGAAGTAAGATGAAAAGGAGTATTTGGTTAAAGTGAAAAAAAACGAGGATAGTAAAAGGATCTATAAAGATTGAAGGTGAGAAGCACTAGGAGGGGCTTTATGTACTTAAAAGAATGGTCAAAGGTAATCCAACATTGGGTGTTGGGGTAATGTAAATCACAAAGGGACATCCATAACAAACTCACCAAAGTAATGAGAGTCAAAAGAGAATGCATTGCATCCATACCTTATGCAAAGAGTCATACTTTTGGAGATCAAAGTCACAAGTTAATGATGAGTTAAGTCGAGATGAAGACTTAACTCGAATCAGCTCTAGGTGATAGAGTATTGGTGTGGATAGATCCAAAAAAAATTTTATAAAAAAATTTTGAATCAAGGAAGAGTATGTTAGAATTTGTGATTCAACAATCATATTTGGTCATAAGATGGATACAAATAGAGAGTTATTATAAAGTTGAGTACGTGACGAGCATATGCAAAAGGAGCAAAATGGAGAATTGAAAGTGAGGTTGGGGTTAAGAAAAGTCAAGAAACCAACTCCAGGCAAAACTATCAAAGTGTTGGCTTTGCACTGCTGCAACGCTAGAGTTTTTGAAATTGGAGCTGTAGGGTCAAACAAGTACCACTGCAGCAGTAAAGAAAGTTTCATTACAGCGGTGCGATTAAGTGCACCAGCATTGCAACGAAAGCTAGATACGCTACAGCGATACGATTTTAGGGAAAAAAAAATTTTCACTCAGATTTTACTTCTTTAATGGAGTTTTGGACTCACACACGCATGAACTTTTATTCCAACCAGGGTTAGAATTTCTAAAGACTCTATAAACACTATATAAACTCTTGTAAACGCTTAGAATTTATTAAGCATTACATTAAGGAGAGACTCTAAAAAAGATTAAAGTGTTAGGTAGACACTAAATACTTGTGTGCAATTAGAGTGAAACCATTATGAGTGTTTATTATTCTTGTGTGAATAAAAGTAAGCTAAATAGATTTTTATTAGAGTTCTTTATTTTACTTTTTTCTTGTAATTTATAAAAGAGTTAATTAAAAAGACTAACATCCTTTTGATCCATCGTAATCGTAAATTTTTTGTTAAATTACGTAAATTAATATTATGTGTGTTCTTGTTTTGATTGATTCTTATTTATTTCTTAATCTTATATTTGCTTGAGATCAAGAATTGAATCAATTTTCTTCTCTTTTTTAGTTTATAATAATAATATTTTTTTAAGAGAATATTTAGAAAAATTAAGGATACTGTAAGAAGAAGGAAGGAATAGAATTCTTTAAAATGGTTTTGAAGAGCAAATAGTTTATTTATTTAATTTTTTATTACACCTTTTTTTTGTTTTTACCCCTTTGTAAAAAGAATTATATATTTTCTCACTTTTTTTTATTGAGAAGATGTCCTTTTTTTTAAATCATTTTTCTAGTAAAAATTTCTTTCTCTCTCTTTTTTATTTTTTTAAAACTTTTTCTCTTGTGGATAATAACTTCTCTATCTAAATTGGTGGTTCTTGACAGTTCAAATCTTGATCTAAATTAGTGGTTCTTTGCTTTCATTACTTAGGTTTTGATATGTGATAGTTTGTAAAAAATCTGGTATAATAAAGGTTGTTGATATCTTTATGCAAAAAATTGTCTCTCTGAACGTATTGTTATATATATATATATATATATATATAATTATAATTATTTATTATGCAAATTTAATTTTTGTAATTTTGGATCTTAGCTATGAGTAGATATTATGTTTTTTTTTAATTTTTTTTTTGGAATGAGATTAGTATTTATGTTTAAAAAAAAGAATATTTATTTAATCTATTATATTGTCCTTAATGGTAAATACTTAATGAATATTTTAGTAATATGATTTTGTTTTTTCAAGAAGTGGGGTGTTATGAATATTTTGGTGAGTTCAAATAGCCTACTCAAAAATAAAAATAATAGAAGTACTACTATATTTCTTAATTTATATCATAATTTTTTTTTCATTTTAAATAATGTGGTATGCATTAATTAAATAATAAAATTTTGTAACTTTTAAAATAAATATTTTATTTTTTTAATTATCTAAGTAATACATATCACATCATTTCAGATTTGAAAAAAAAAATTACATGTATTGAAAAGTATAATATTATTCAAATAAAACTAGACAATTCATTGATGAACATGATTTACAAATTACAAGCAATTATATTATTGACTGGGATATTTTTTTACATTTTCTTTTTGTCAAATAATTAACTTGCATTCCCTTTCCCTACTTATTTTAATACAATACATTGGGAGAGTAAGAATTAATTTTGCCCAAAAAAAAGGATCATTGTCATCATGTATGCTGTAGACATAAGTGACAGGCAAAGGATATTCCTCATATTTAACCATTACAAAAACCCAAAAGAAAAAGAAAAAGAAAAAGAATTTATAAACTTAAATTCTCCCAAAAAAGAATTAACATCCCACTCACAGAACCATATTTTGCTCGATCATCTATTTATCTTTGAGTGAGATCATCCAAAGCAGTTATTGGAGAATGGTGAGTTGGTGGATTTTGCTTTGGTAAATTAAGACTCCAAAGCATGATTCTTGAGCAGTCTTGTGGTGGGATGCCCTTCAATTTGGTCTCATCTTCAAGAACAACTTGTTTGACAAATTTGATTGAATCCTATCAAGAAAACAAAAAGGAAAAAGAGTTGTTAGTAAATAACTTCATTGCAGAAAAATCAGAGAAAAAAAAGAAAGTAAAAGATGGTTTAAAATTTTCAATCCCTTAATAATAATTATTTGCTTTTTGAGTTAAAATGATGCAAATAGTATTTAGAAAGGAGATTTCATTGAACTTTTTATAAATATTTTTCAGACTAAAATGAGTGTGGAATACGAATAAGTCACCAATAATTCATTAACTATTTTTGTAGTCAATTGTTTGCCTCAACGGTAAAGTTGATGTATTCCTTAATCTAAAACAATAATTCGAATTTGATAAAGTTTAAGATATATATTTAATTTTTTTAATTATTGAAAGATCAATATTAGACTCTCGAATTATTTAAAATGATTATTTAATTGATTCTATTGAAAGTTGATTGTATTTATAATTAATTAATATTTAATTTATAATATTCTAATTATTTGAGATTATAATTTAAGATGTAATACTTACAAAAAAAAAAAAATACATTAACTATTTTTGACTCTTAGTTCAAGGACTAATTATGTTTTCATCATTTGGAACAAAAAATTTCCACAATACCAACTTAAATTTTGGTGTTAAAATTAAGCAATCTGTCAATTAATGATCACTTTTTTTTTTCCTGAAATGAATTTAATCATTACTTTACCTAATTGATGTTTGAGTGAACAGGTTTGTGACAATTTTAAAAGGTTTGAAGGTTGGCCAAACTTTACTTAACCGAAATTATTAATCAAAGTACATATCTAACAGTTGGTGATTTGAAGTAACGGGGACCCAGCTTAAACAAAATTTATTAGCTTCATATACAAAGTAATTACCTCCATTATCATTTAAGAATAATGTTACAAATTTAAAGTTTGTATTTAAATAATAATGTATTATATAATAGATAATTTTAAAATTTTATATCATTTTATCACTTAATTATTACTTAAATATAATTTAAAATATGTAACATTGTTCATATATCTAAATATAAATAAAAAAATTCATGTTATCTCTAAGCTTAAGTGTATATAGTAGTAGTAGTAATACCTGAGAAGTTTGTTGAAGGGATGAGGGGCGACCCCATCTCTCGGGGTCCCAAAGAATGGAACTGTTGAACCCAAAACTTGAAACGTGAATCGGAGGTCTGATATCTGTTTCATTGTTCATTTTCTTCAAATGCCATCCGATGACTTGTGATGAATCGCATACAGGTCCATCAATTATCACCTTCTGCTTGTTTGCTGATAGTAATGCCATTGGCCATGTCCCAAACACCCTGCACATTCCCCAAATACCTAGATTTCAGGTTTTTACACTACAACATGATTAAGGGAAAATGAAATTAATGAAAAATTTGAGCAATGTAACAACAAATGTTGATAGTTATTATACTGTCTGTAAATGAACCCTATAATAAATTCTTTTTACTTTGTTAATTCTTAGTAAAATAGAATCTTGGTTGCTCAAGTTGTTTGGGTACATAATTAGAAGTTTGTGCTTACACTACTCTTTTTGCTTTAATTGCGAAGATCAAAGCATAATCATATGGTGTAACGCTTGAAAAAGTGCTTCTGTCAGAAAAGCCTTTCTCTTTTACTCTATGGTAGAAAGTGATTCCAACAGTAGTTATAATATATTTTTTCAGAAACAATGCAAACATTTTCAGGAATTAAAATAAATAAGTTGGAAGCAATGAAGTAAAGCATAATTTAACTTAAAGGCCCAGTTCTGTTACTCTGTGTTGAGCCTGAGAATTATTTTAGTTTCCATTTCTAGCTGCCATTTTAATAATATCTGCATTTGCAATGAGGCATATTTTTTAAAAACATTATTAGAACTTTGAAATTTTCACCCACTTGCCAGCCTAAAAAAACGATCAATTCCTGTAACCCAGTGTATGTAGCTAATCATATCTAACAACAGTAACTTATGTCTTATCACAAGAAATATCAATGAATTAAGAGATGAAGGAAAATATTCATACTCAATATCTCGAAGCTGGTCGAAGAAGCCAAGATCATAAACATTGGAAAGGCCAGCAACATGAACGATCCCACTAAGCCTGTGATGTTCAATGTGCTTAAGCGCGATGTTTCTCTGATGATCCAGCTCTGCTTCAGGGTCTGTAAAATTCTCTTTAAAAACCAAATGCCTATACATAATACCTGTTTTCCTTAACATTTTTGATACTTCATCCGAATCTGAATGTTTTTCCACAACTATCCACAACAATGGAGGAGGAGCAAGCTTTATAGTATTTGCTAATCTCCTCAGAAACACCCCCTGTAATTTATCTCTAGTGCTTGTTGGAGTCACAATAATTACTAATCTTCTTGGAACCAAATTGGTTTCTTTTTCTTCTTGTTGTTCTTCTTCTGTTTCCATTAATTGCATACGTTCTGATGATTCTTTAGACATTGTTGGAGACGGCACCGGAGTTTCGACTATCAAGCTTGTGTTAACATTGCTGTTGGCATGTATTGTTCCTACTGCTTGGTGTAGCATTTGAGCAGGTTGTGGAGAGTGTTTTGGATTATTTGAAGAGGAGGAAGTAATTTGATTTTGACTAGAAAACATTGGTGAACTACTCTTACCAGTTGGGGCAAAACCAGTGAAAAATCCCATAACAAAACACAGAGAAAAGTGGACTATAGCTTTTTTCCATAACTGAACTTTTTTCTTTGATCTTTCCATAGCGACCCCAAGTAGCAGCTAAATCTAAATCTATTACAGAAAGATGAATCTTGAGGCAGGAATTTTGGTGACAGTCACCGAGTTTCAGGTAACAAATATTTCTAAGAGAATAAGGGTAGTATTATTTAGACTTTTGATACAAAAGGCAAGGATTTTATATAAGTATGTGCAACTTATAGAATTAATTTTTTTGAAAAATTTTTAAGGTGACAGAGCTAGCTAACTGGTCTATGATTGGAACTGCCAAACTCAGCATGTGTGTGTTTGTGTGGAGTTATTTTTTATTTTGCTCAGTGGTGATCAGGCAATTGCTTCATTTGGTTGTCACTTGAAGTAAAAGAAAGAAGGATTTGCTCTCTGCACCAAATAGTTGGTGGGATGGAAACTCATCAACTAAAGGGTTTGAATAACAAAATTAATTATATTAAATTAATGGGTTGTTAGGGTTTACCTTATGATTGACCAAAGTTACCAAATGAGGGAAAACAAAGTAGAAGATTAATTATAACGATTCAAGTTCTTCCAAGTTTTTTCAGAGTTTAACTATAATGACTCGTGTTCTTCTAGAGTTTAATTATATTATTACGAAATGACAAAAATTTTATATAAGGGCCGCAGTCATATATACGGAGCTTAATTTTGGTAATTAAAGTATAAGGGTTTGAATTAGATTGACAACATCAAATACATAAATGTTATTAAAGATTTGTCTTTAATAGTAATATTAAATTTTTATATTCGTTTAAATTTTTTGAGTCTTATAAAATAAGAGACTTTTTACAAAACGAAAAATTTATTTAATTCAAATTTATTTAAATACACATTTTATTAATTTTAACATAAAAAATATTTATTAAATAAAAATTTATTCAAATTCACATTTTATACGAAAGATAAACTAATAATTTTAGCATAAAAAATTCACCTCAGCGATATGTGTTCTAAAGACATATGCCAATATGAATAGCCAAAAAAATTGATTGGGACTTTAAAACAAAACGTAATAAAGGTGGGTCCTGTCTTATACCAACTCGATCAAAAGGAGAAAAAAAAATGAAGGCATATACATAAAACCTTTTTACTGGTTAGAAAATAAAACTAATTGCAGCAGCACCAAGATTTGAGTGATGGAAGAGCAATAGCTTTCATAATGATGTTCTTGAATCAACATTAACATGATTGTTTGTTTTACAATAATAAGAACCCGATGCATATTCTTTCTATCATTTCAATTTTCACCAAGCAATCCTTGGCCACACTTTCTCTAGCATGAAAGGTTGCACTTTTACAATTAAGTCAATATGATAACGAGATACTGCATATTGATGTTACGATGGTTTTTGCTGAATTCTTTTTTCTTATTAATGATGATTATAGAAATTACGTTATCAATTAGTTAATGAGTGTGATTAAGTAGTTTAAACGATTTTTATCAAGTTGGCCTTTTTGTTTCTTATGCCACGGAGGCATGAGCTGGGTGTGGGTAAATAAACATCATTGATTTCAAAATCGCCATTGGATTGCAAAATTTAAATTTAGATTAGGATTTAAATATTTTTAGTTCAAATTTTTTCAGACCGAGTTGAATCTATGTTGAATTTGATATTTTTTTAAAAAAATTTAAATTATTTTTTATTTTTTTAAGTAAAATTTGAATAAATAATTATTAGACTATAAAATTTGTATTGTATAATTTATATTTATAATTTAATATTCTTTAAATTTTATTCTCTTATAATTATTAAAAAATTCTAATTAAATTTTTTTATCTTGTCTCAATTTTTTAAGTTAAATTTACATTTTTAGGTATTGTAAAATAATTATTAAATTCATATATATTAAATTAATTTAGGATTTTTCTTAAAAAATAAATAAAATTCAGATTTAGACTTTCTAGGTTCTCACAAAATCTCGAATTTGAATTTTTCTAATAAAAAAAATAAATTTGAATATAAAAAAAAGTCTAAATATTTTTTTTTTAAATTCAAATTCGAGTCAGACCAAATTGCAATTCCTAATTATGAAATGTCATATTATATTGACTTTCTATGTTCATGTATATATTTTTTTTTTTACTTTTAAAAAATTATTTATTAATAAAATTATTAAAATAACACTAAATTTTAATTTTAAACAATTATGATAAAAGTATAAATTTTTTGAAGTATTTTTGTAAAATTAATTAATTATTTGTGCTCTCATCTCAACCCGTATCAAATATATTCATCAATCTGTCGTGGGCAAATTATTCCAATACTAGACCAAATTATTGAACGAACCCAACCAAATCCATTAGTTTGGTTTGCTTTTTCGATTCTTTGTCGAACTGAAAAGCTAAGCCAAAGCTAACCTGAAAAATCAATAATCAAAATGGCACCAAATTAAAATAATAATCGGTTTTATGCTATTTGACTCTATTATAATAATCAGTTGTTATATTGATTAAATTAGCTTTTAATTTGCCCTCTGGACATAATTCAGATGATCATTAATGCATTTTGTATTCGCAATCATTTCGATAATACTGCATTTTGATAATTAATTTTTTAAGTTAAAAAAACAAATTATTTTCCATTCTTTCTAGCAATATCAACTCCCCCTCACTGAAATTGAGATTTTTTTTCTTCTAATTTTCTAATAAATATGTCTAGAAGGAAAACTCTTTTAAAAAATAATCAGAGAGAAAAGAGGCGTTTGAGGGTGAAAATTTCAAGAGTGTATAGTGAATAAGTGGGGAAAAAAAGGTGCTTCAAAAAAACGATAAGGAAATTGACGAAAAAAATTAGACAATAATTAAAATTCTAAAATTTAGAAAAAGTAGTAGACTTAAAGTTAATTGTCCGTAGATAAAAAAATACAAAAATATAACTACATTAAATTTAATATTTAATTAATTAAAAATTAAAAAAGAATCTTTTTTTTATACATAGAAAGGAAAATCGAATTTGAAATTAAACTTGGAATCTAAATATACACTAAAAACTCTTAAACCACCGAACCATTTGACAAGTGCAAATGAAAAAGAATCTTAACCACATAATATTATTAATAAACACAAGACTATAATATAAATGATTAGGAAAGGGTCCAAATCTAACAACTAAATATTTTTTTAAAGAAATTTGTCATAGTATCATCGTGCTGGGGGATATGAGCCCTTCTTTCATTGGAGTATGGTCAGTTCCCAGTACCGCCCAGACATTAGAGGAGTCTCAATAACCTTCTTTTTTTTAAAAAAAATAATAATTTTTTTTATAAAAAAATTAACTCTTTAAAATACATAATTTACACAATAGCTAAATATAAATAAGTTTAATAACAAATAATTATAATAAATAAGAGAATGAAAAATAGAAAGAATTGCACTTGAATATTCACATAATTCGGCACTCTTCTATTTATATTTATGCCTCAAACACCTCGCTTTGAGAATTTTATTAAAATTTGCTTTATTACAAAGTAAAAAATAATGCACTTAATTTTTAAAGTGTTAAGAAATTTTTATAATAAATTATTTTTTAATGTATCAATATAACCTTTATAATTCTCTCAATTTTTAAAGTATTTCCAAAAGTTTCTTTCAAAAAAAAAAAAGTATTTCCAAAAGTATTTGAGTAAACTCAATACAAGAATTGATACAAATAAAAATAATACAAACTCTAAAATGAGTTAATATAAAAGTTTTAGATCAATGGAGGTTCAAAGATATTGAATGATAATATCTTGATGTGTTTTGAGCTTTGAGGTATTTATAGAGAAATGAAAAATTAACCGTTAAAGCTCATTTCTAACTGGTAGAAAATTTGAAAAAAAAAACTAAACTGACACGACCTGTTTTGTTTATCTACGCAACCTTGAATGTAAATACATGATATGGGCATAAATTCGAGGTTGGGTGAGAGATAAATTCACCAGATGTTCCTTTTCAGATATGTATGCCCCATGTAGTTTGTTAGATTTTGTAGGAATGGTATTTCAGGGAATAGAAAGTCGTGATTTAGCATTATGGAATGCAATTATCGTTGAGATTCCTAGTGGTAGCAATATCAATAAAGCCATGTCGATCTTTTCAGAAATGAGGCATCTAGAATAGATCCCTGAAGGACGAACTGTTCGATCCCTACTTTGTGATTGCACCAGCTCTTTGATACTTATCCAGGAGTGCAGGTTTGCTCCTATATTATCAAGATGGGTTTTGAGTATGATGTTCCAGTGTGCAATGCTTTGCTTACCATTTATCAAAGTGCTCTATTCTTTGCAATGCTATTTTGGTATTTAAAGAGTTGGGCAAAAAAGCAGATTCAGTTTCTTGGAACTCGATTCTTACAACTTGTCTGCAGTACAACCAGGCTGGAGAGATATTCAGATTATTTGGCCTAATGATTTTTTCTCAAAATAAACTGGAACACATTGCTTAACTAAATTATTGAGCGCTTGTGCAGAAATAGCATCTCTAGAAATGGGCAATCAAATCTATAGCAGCATCATAAAATCTGATATTAAGTGTAGAGATTTAGAGAGAATGAAAAATATTATTATGCTTGTAATGATTTTATTGAATGAAGGGGTATTTATATAAATTTATAAAGGAGAGGATAAATCTTCTAATAAGAAAATAAATCTTAGATAATATTAAAATAAAAGATAAAATTAAATTTTAAATAATTTATAATTATCAAAATATAGGAAACTTAGATAAATATAAGTAATTTGATAAAGAGATAAATTTTTTATTTATCTTGATTTTTTATTGTTAAAAATAGTGATTCAACAATCTTGTCTGGGTAAGAATTGATATGAATATTAAGATGAGAGTCATTTTGAATTCAAGCATACGTTGGACGTATAAGAGAGGAGCAAGATAGGACTTTGGAAGCAAGAAAAGGCGAACAAAACGAAAATGCCAAGTGCAGGTCTCAGTGCTGTGATACTGGAAGCAGAAACGCCAACACTATGGTGCTGGCACGATTATGCATTGGCGCTGCAACGCCACCCTTTAGCGCCACGGCGCCTAGTTTCAAAAAGTCCGTTTTTAGCTCTTTTTTTTTTTATTACTTCTTTGAGGGAGTTTCAGACTCCTAAACACTTGTACTCTTATTCCAATTAGGTTTAGAATTTTTAAGAATGTTTTACTCACTATATAAACCATTATAAATCATTTACATTTATTATCAAGCATTAAGAGATAGACTCTAAGACATTAAAAAACTAAGTAAACAATAAATATTTGTGGGCATTAAGGTCACCCGTTGTTGGGCGTTCATTATTATTAGAAGAATGAAGGTACGCCATACATAGATTTTTTTTAGAGTTCTTTAAATTATTTTTTTTATAAAGTTCTCTAGAAAAGTTAATAAGAAATGTTAAGATCCTTTAATTCACCGTAGACATAAGCATTTGCTGAACCATGTGTTTAAGAAAAGCATATACTACTTTTATATTCTTGATATAATATTTGCTTGGCAATCACATATTTTTCCTGCGCATGGGTATTTGGGTTTAATGCTTAACCTAATTTCTAAAGAGAATGACATTTCCTTCAACATTTATCATGTCCCCGCAAGATAGAGCTCTAATAGAAGATTCCAATCTTATTTTTTAAAAGGAGAAGATCTAGTGGAAGAGTCTAATCTTGTTCTTCAAGAGGAGAGGATTTGGTGGGAGAGTCTAATTTTATTCTTTAAGAGAATGAGGTTTGAGGAAGGGTTTAATATTGTTCTTTAAGAGGAAAAATTAAGTGTGCAAAGAGGTTTGGTGAGCACTCCGCGGCAGCTGGAGCGGGTAGTGCTGCAACAATTGTGATGCAGAGAAAAGGCATTGTGGTTGTAGACTGCAAAGAAAGGTTAAAGCACTGTTAGACAGAAGCAAACAATTATTGATTTGACCTAATGGGCAATAAATTGTAAAAAGATAAATAAAAATTTTAAATTATTTGTGATTCTCATTCATTAAACAAGAACCCAGAATAAATCATTGAACAATAACTTATAACAAATCATTGAACAGTAACCGAGAAGAAGTTGAAGATGAAAAGGAAGTCGGAGACAATTTATTGAACTTGAAGAATTTTAAAATAAGAAGGAAGTAATAGAAAGGAATATATATATATTATTAAAGAATTGAAGAGAGTTAACATTTAAAATAAAACACAAAATAAAAAGCTTGTTTGAGAATAAAAAGGATGAAACCTTTAAAATAAAATAGAAAATAAATTACCTGTTTAGGAATAAATGGTAGTTAACCTTTATAATATAGTAGAAAAATAAAATACCTATTTGAAAATGAAAGTTAACCCAAAAAATAAAATATTGTTTGGAAATAGAAGGGAAGTAACTCCTAAATAAAGTAAGAAGAATAAAAATACTCTTTTGGGAATAAAAAGGAGTTAACCCTTAAACTAAAACAGAAAAATTAAAGACTTGTTTGGGAATGGACGAGAGTTTACCCTTAAAATAAAGAATAAGAGAGATAATTTATATAAGTTTAATTTTATAACAGTACAGAAATAACCAATAGAAATAAATAAATAAGTTTTTTTTTTAAGGATAAAAATAATTGGTAACTAAGATAAAATATACTGTTCACGAATTACTATTTATCATTACGGTTCATTTTGTATTGTTCATGATTATTATACATATATATAGTTTACAAGTACTCTTTATGCACACTGTCTAAGAGAATGAAGAAATATATTAATAGAGAGGAATTGAATATAATGTTAAAAAGTTGGTTAGTATATTTAAAATTAAAAAGAAAAAAATAAAAAAAAGAAAACAAAAAATTGAATATGAAGGCGAAAGAAAGATTAACTTAGAAAAGACTCTAACACTATATAGAGATTTAAAGAAAAAGAAAAATATTATAATACTTGTTATGATTTCTATTAAACGAAAGAGTATTTATACAAATTTATAAGAAAGAGGACAAATCTCCTAATAAAAAAATAAATCTTAGATAATATCAAAATAAAAAATAAAAATAAATTCTAAATAATTTACAATTATCAAGATATAAGAAACTTAAATAAATATAAATAATATGACAAAAAAGATCAAATTTTAATTTATCTTTAATTCCTCATCATTGATTTGATGTTTCTATTGACACACACACACACACATATATATATATATATATATATATATATATATATATATATAAAATGTGGCTCCTTAGGAAGTGCCCAAGAACTCACTAATTCTACGAGGATCCTGATATTTTCTCTTGGAGTAGTTTAATCGAGGGGTATGCTCCGTTTTGATGTGGCTAGGAAGCTCTTAAACTCTATCATCCTGGAGAAGGATGAGAAGTCTGGGAGTTAGGCCCAATGAAGCGACGTTTATTGGAGTCCTTATGGCCAGCAGTCAAGATGGACTTGGCTGAGAAATGGTTGCAGTTGTATAGAACCATGGAAACCAAATGTGAGATTACACCAACAAGAGAGCATTATTCTTGTGTGGTTGACTTGCTTGTTCCCGTTGGATGCTTACATGAAGATGTTCTCTCTTTTCACACTAAGAATTGCTTTTTGTACTAAATCATTTGCAATCTTATTTTTGATAACCCGTTGTTGGTCTGAAATATAAACAATTGATCGGTTTTCTTTTCTCTCCTTTGTTTATCTATTTTGGGTAGGGGAAAGGAAATGCCCTATAACTTTGTGAAAGCTACAAGCCTCAAGTTTCTTAGTAAGTGGATGAGCTTGAAGGATTCTATGATGCAAAGGGGTGTATGTTTTATGGAGCAGGGAGATAGAGATCTGAAACTTGTCTGGATTATTTAAGATTTTAAATTAGTATTGTTATATGGATCCAACTTCACTACCATGCCGGCTTAAGGAGTCAAAATGCATTATTGACTACAGCCCATCCACTCTTGAAGACCACAACAAGAAAATCTATCAAGGTCCAGCAATCCCAACTTGCTGCTGCAGCTACTAAGCTTATTTTGCTCCGCATCTTAGTTATCTCAGTGCCTTCATGGTTGTGCTAAATAAATGTAGATTGCTTATTGCAGACGCAATTTAAATCAATTGGAGACGGTATTTTCGTCCTAATTTGAGGGATAACTTATTAATCCCTCGAGTGAAAAGAACTCATTTATTTGATTTATGCTCGCATGTAAAACTGAGTAAATTTATGCTTATATAAATGTCACGTTGTGTGGGCGTTGCGGCAAACTGGATGTCAAGGATATAAAGCACCAATCACAATTTTAACCCAAGTAGCAATCCTTAATGTTAGCAAGTTACACCAAAATCTAATCTTCAATTGCTATATATCTGGAGCAATAGTATCACTGTTGAATGCTTCTCCAATTTCTGAAAAGATTTGTCCTCGTTCAGATTCACATGTACTATGAAAATCAGCTTTCTTTGCATCGAACAAGATGAATTTTCCCGTAGAAGCATTTTTCAGAGCTTCAAGACAACCAATTGATATTTGTTTGAACATCTTAAGCCAGCCAAGAGATTATGCTGCAAGAATAACAACAATAATATTCAGGCAGCTTTACTTCCTCCTGATTCGTCCTTGTTGGTTTACTCTTCAGTTTCCAGCTCTATTCTCATTCAAAAGCAAAATAACAATATCAATAACAATAATAATAAAGCTTTGACTTCTTTGATAAAAAAATATGCAACATAGACCTGATATTTGTTTTCCACGAGCAACTGTACTGGTTTCTTTGTAACCTTAAAATTCACAATTGAACAATAACTCCAAGAAAGAGATCTCTTTAAGATAAATGATGGAGCACAAATCTTCCTAACTGTGTTTTTTACTCTTCATCATCTTTTGGTTTGGTTGAAATTGAATCTCTTTGTGGCCGATGCTTTTTACCCTTCAGTTTTGGCAAGGCCAAGATCCAAGATGGAACCTCACAACCAGAAGCTTTCATTACATTAGCTATGTTCCGCAGAAATGGAATATCATCTTCAGTGTACAAAGTAATCGCTTCTCCACTCCTTCCTGCTCTACCAGACCGACCTATTTTGAAAATCAACACATGCTTCAGTTCTCCAACAAAAGCCTATCCAAAAATTTCACATAACTAATTAAAAATAACCACTATGCTATCTGTAGATATAGAGCATGCATCATCAGATAAACAGCCATCTTGAACCATCGACATGTAAAGAACCGATACAGACCTGAGAAACTATTTGGCAAACACAACAGAATTCTCCAGAGTAAGCCAGAGCATCAAACTACTCGGGACAAAGTAGGCAAAAAGTATTTCATACAACAACATTTTCAGAAGCAGCTCATCAACAATCAACTGCAAATCCAGAAACTAATAAATTGTCGCAATTCTGGTAATTTATTGATGGCAAAAGTGACAAATTTTGGAGATATTTTGCAAACTCAGAATAAATTTACCATCTCAAATTACAGATTCTTTAGATCACACCTATATATCAAGGTTACTAGAGGTTGAGCAACATACCTATCCTGTGAATGTATGCAGCAGCAGAATCAGGAAAGTCATAATTAATCACACAGTTGACACCTTTGAAATCCATACCTCGGGCAATGACATCAGTGGCAATTAAAACCCATATTTTGCCAACTCTGAAGTCATCAACAGCATTTTCTCGCTGTATTCAGTAGCACGAAACCAGCATAAGTAACCAGAAAATAATATGAGATGCAAGTCAGTCACTAGTGATACAATGAACTCAGAATTGTCATGTACATGAATATCACATGGGCACCTATCAGAAGTTTGTGTGGTCAGTTTAAAATCAAAATAAAAAACTTGCCTGGGCATTTCAATTACCCCATGGATATTGAGAAACCGACCCAAACTTAAGGAACAAAAGAGAAAACTTCCAAAGACATTCCTCGAGCAGCACATTTTCAATGCAAAATTTCTTTGGGGCTCACATTCCCCACCCAGTCTATTTCTTGTGGGTCATTCTTAGAATAAACTAAACGCTTATTCAATTATGCCCAGTCAATCAATCATTATTTTTGTTCCTATAAGATTTTTTCTAGACAAAAAATTCATGCAAATGATGATGAGACCTAGTTTGATTGACAGCGAAAATAAAACTACCTGTGTTTGAGAGAGATCAGAGTGAATGACACCAGCTCTAACGTTGTCAAAGGCCAGCTCTCCATAAAGTTCCTTCGCTCGTTCCTTGCTTTGCACAAAGATGAGTACTGGCGGATTCAAGCTCTACAGCCAAGTACATTACAATAAAAAGGGCTGATCAAGAAGATGAAAAATGTGCTACAGTTAAAAATACTATATAGAACTACCAAACTATAGAAATGCATTGCAATATGACCCAACAATTTTCCATCAAAAAGTTACCGCAGAAAAAAGCATATTAAATTCTTTTTTGATACATTTCTGTTAGGACTTCTGTAGTCATGCAGCAAGACCAAGAAACTATTTGATATTTAATACGCTTGTAATGAGAATGATAAATTAGACTTCCACATCAAACCAGTTAGAACCATGCCAAACAAAACATTTACATTTGTTATTATATACCTTACATCAGGAAGTAACCACCATTACTTGAGCATATCATTTTATTCCAAAGAGTGCCAGTGCATTCTAACTAACCGTAAACCTATACAACATGATGTAAGATTTTCTGAATGGCTAGAGCAGAAAATTTTAAATTCCACAGGAAGTTCACTTAGACCATAATATGAAAAGTAATGGGAAACCATCATTAGCACAAATCCATCACATAATGAATTCAGTCTAATAAGTCCCAAACAAGAATAACAAATCAAGGATGCATTTATGTATTTTCTTTTAACTGTTTCTGAAGTAAAGATTAGATACATTTTGTAATTTCATTTTTTAAATATTTCTGAAAACTATTTTCCAAAAAAAACAAATGATATTTGAAAATGCCGTTTCCAAAATGCTTGTTTGGTAGTGTTTATTGAAAATAGTTCTCTGAAACTTAACCAACAGAGGAATATGTTTGGTATTGTTCGTTAAAAAGGTAAAATAGTTGTTTTAAGGGAATAGTAAAGGGTTTTTTTAAAAAATTGTCTCAAAAGCCAGAGGAAAACAACATATTATTGTTTTCAACTTTTTTAGTTACAAGTTTAAAAACATTGTTTTCTCTTTTAAAAAAATGTTTCCAAAAGCACCAAACCAAACACATTTTCAACAGTTTTTGGGTTTCAAAACAGAAAGCTGCATGGAAAACAAAAAACAGTTACCGAAAACAGAACCAAACAGCCACTAAACCTCTTTATTTCAGATGATATAGTCTCATCAACACATTAGCTAAAGGCTAATGCTAGGAGCAACAAAACAAACTTGCTTTCCCACACATGCTTGATAGTAGCATACCTCTGCAAAGCTTTGACGTAGTGCAAGAAGTTTCCCTTCTTCACTTCCAGCAAAAACCAATTTTTGCTTGATTGTTTCAGAAGCTGTATTCCTGTTCAAATCACAGAAATGTAATGAAAACCAGGTAATCACTCTGCTTTTTATAAAGAAAGTAATTCCACACTCACTTCCTGCCAACTATAACTCGAACAGCATCGTGCATTATTGATTGTGCAAGCTCCTCAACAAAATCAGGTAAAGTGGCACTGAACAATGAGCGTATTATCGAAGGATTAGAGCATGCTTTGACCACAGGATCTATCTGCTTCAACAAGTCGCCAACCTCAAAGAGCTTATCAGCTTCATCTAGGACAAGATACTCAACCCTACACAACAAAAATCTCATGTGGGAAACATTCCAACATCAATTCATCATTATTTAAAAGCAGATACTCCCCATTCAAACATAACCAATAACAGAATGCAACACTTAGTGTTTCCATACCATTCTAACTAATTAAGTAAAATATGCCTATTCCACATAATTCCTCAGAACAGTTTTAAAATTAAACTTTTTTCTTCATAGTAAAACAGCTGGATCTAAAACTCACTTGAACAGGCAAAATTTGACATCTTGTTTCCTTCTTAATCTTAGATTTCAAACAGAAATCTGACAAGTTGCAATAAACACTTCCCCAAAGTCAGAAAAGCTCCTATAAAGCCACTAGGAGATAGAAAATTTTCATTCATGTTTTCTGTTTGATATATAACAATATGGAATCTGAAAAATAAATTCAAATAAATTTATCATTAATTTTTAAGTTCTAAGTAAAAGACTACCGATTCATTTATACAACCTATACTACTACATCTTTGAAGTCTTTATATCAAATCAAGTTTGACTTACTCCCATCTCAGTTTGAATTACAGAGGAATATTCAACACCATTTGAATTCAACCATTGCATTACCAAGGTTTACATTAAGCCTATTGTCAGCTTCCATATCTAAATCTCTCACTTTGTTACATGCAAGCATAAAAGGAAAATAACTGCAAGCAACAACAGACTCCCATCATTCTGACATGGAGGCACACATATAGCCACAAATCATCCTACCTCTTGGAATTTGGCAAGGCGACATTCAACAGATTGGTGATAAATATGGTTTAATGACCATAAAATTCAACAGTGGTAAAATATTAATGAACACATGTAGATCCAAAAGAAAAAACCTTATTTCCGGAAATGACTATGAATTTCATAATTAAATTGTTAGAATAAGAATGAAACATAGTCTAGCACTAAATATTTCTCAAAGGCACTTTAATTTAATAGCTTACAGTAAAAACATGTAGTGCACCAGCACATACCTGCTTAAATCAATCTTTTTACTCCGAATAGCCAATCGTAATCGCAAAGGTGTAGATATAAGTATATCACAGGAAAATTTTGACAAATCCGCCCTTCTTACAAGTTCTTTCTTCATTAACTTGATACGAAATTTATTTCCTTTAGCCATTTTTTTGCACTCCCTGGTTGTCTGAGCGGCTAACTCTCGTGTAGGACACAGGATAACAGCTCTGATGCCATCTTTTGACGTACACTGATCATACAGAGAAACTTCATTAGAAAAATTCAAGAATCGGAGTTTGAAAAAAAAGTAGTTAAAAGAAATGAGCAAATACCTTAAGTTTCATAAACATGGGACACAAAAAGGCCAAAGTTTTGCCAGATCCAGTGGGAGCACAAGCAAAGCATTCACGATCCTGTAAAACGACAAAACGATCAGATCGTCAAAAGCTAGCAAAACCCAAAGAGCATTTAGTACCAACTCAACACATTTCAAAGTTCATCAAAGTTAAAGGACACTTAAGCAACTTCCTATTGTTTAGTGAGAGACTGTGAAGTAAAAAGGAAAAGAGAGTAAAAATGAAAGAAACAAAAAGCAAAATCATCAGCAGGTGAAGATTGATTAAATTAGAAGATCATACAGATAGGAGCACTGGAATAGCCTGCCTTTGGATTGGGGTTGGCTCTTTATACCCAAGTTCAGCCAAATTGCGTAACAAATAGGACTCACATCCACATCTGCAAAGAAACCAATAAATATCAATTCTAGCTATTATACAGTATGCAAGCATATAATCAGAAACAAGATGGACTGAGAATGAGGAAAGCAATAGCATTTATGAAATTCTTAAAGATTGAGAAATGGAAAAAAGCTGCCGTCCATAAAAAGAACCATATGCATATGAATAAAGATAAGATGATGATGGCACTGCTACTGGATAGAATAAAAACGAACCAGGAACATTTTCCACATAAACACGTCTACTATTAGAAGACTAAATTGTAACCAATAAAATAACTAACCGCAGTTGATTACAACTAGAATAAAACCATATAAAGAAAACTTGGAGTAGAAGATACCCAAATCAATATAGATGTTTGACTTATCTAAGGTGCAATAAGAAAGAGCACAGGTGCATACCTTGAGCGGAGCTCAGCAAAAGTCTTGAGTGGAGAAGGGACATTGGTCCCAGACACATGAATGTTATACTTCTTCCTAAAAATTGCATCCCGCTGACACAGTAAATCACAGATAAGTTTAACAGGTAAAGATAGACATAATCACAGCAATGAATACAAGGAAAGCAAAGGAACAGAACAAAAACCTCCATTTGTCTATATAATTCCTTTTTCACGTTTGAAGGCCCATCTTGCTCTTTGTCATTCTCTTCATTTACCTCAGGTGCCGACTCCTTTGATCTATTAAAGACATTGAATCCTTCTACCGCTTCTTTTTTAAAGAAAAATGGAACAAACCAAAAAAATCAATTTACATCAAATTTAATATTAACACTTAAGAACAATGCCAGAGGTGAAAAATAAAGAATAATAAAAATACCGGTAACAGATGACTTTCGCTTCCTCTTCTTCACAGACACAGTTGCTTCTGCTGGTTCAGTTTTTTCGCTCTCAAACAAACTATTCTCATCCACTGAATTTTCACTTTCTTTTCTTTCCTAAATGACATATAATGTTAACAAGAATAAGTAACTCAAGTTCCATCCCCTTTTTTTTAACAAAATCCACACAGATAGCTTGCAAGGAAACTATTACCTTAAACCTAGCAATATCGCTTGCAAATTTTTTCTTGTTGAAATGGATGCCAGCAAACAAGAAAGACGCACCTTTTTCCATTGCACTCGCTAAAAAGTTCTAGTAAACAATGAGCTCTTTCAAAATCCCTTTTCTACTAAATGAATCTAAAAAACAATTAATTTAAATTCTGATAATCTTAAAAATAAAACAAAACTAAAGCAAATAGCAGAACTAGAGAAGAGACAAACCAAAAGCCCTAGAATCTAGATACAAATTGACCATTGAAATAAATAGGCATTAACTATGATCTTACAGTGATCATAATTCTTAATAATAAAAGTAGAACTTAGATTTTCGAATATCTAATTCTGTACACAAATAAAAAATGTAGTTGTTGTCACAGATCCCACAGATTTTTTTTTTCTTGTAAATAAAAAAAAAAAAGTAAGGCTGGGCATGAGACGGTTCGGTCCGATTTTAGTTAGAACCAAACCGCCCGCGGTAAACCGAATTGAAAGAGTAAAATTGAACCGACCAACCCGGTTTTTTCCGGTTCAGTCCGGTTTGGATTTTTTGGTTATGGGCCCATTTAAAATGTGAACTTTAAACCCAAGAAATCAAATTGGCATGCATGAAAGAAAGGAATCCAAATACTAATCACTTATTGACTGACATGTCCTTGTAATCAAACAGTTCTCTTACATGAACATCAACTCTAAAGCAATATCAATTAATTAATCCACAATTAAGAATGGCCCGGATATTTCGTTCATTTCAAGGCACATAATTTTCACATATCTTTCCACCAGTCAGCTTCAACAGATATCAATTTTCTTTTTTTTTTTAAACAAAAGAAAAAAAAAACAAAGCCTAGAAGGAATGTAAAATTTTGTGGTCCATTGAGGTTATTTTTGTCATCTTTCGAGTGGTTCGTCTTCAAATCATTGATTTGAACTTGAAGTTAAAACAACAAACTGAACCGAAACAGAGAACAGAAGAGGTGTGTGTGAGACTTGTGAAAGATAAGAGAGTTTCAACTTCATTCTCCAAGCGGACAAAGACACATGACGAATAAAAATAAATAAAATTGGAAACTTTAAGGGATTAGCAGTTTACAAGAAGAGCTGGAAACTGGAAAAGGACATGTAACATTAACAGAATTGAACCCCCAACTACTTGCAGAGACCAAATTCTTAGGTCCACTAACAAAACCCAAAAGTACTTTCACTGAAATAAATTGTATATGAAGTGAAATTGAGCAAAGTTAAACTAACTTTTATTTTTTCGGCTAGATCTTCTCTAGTTACCAAAGTTACATGCCGTGCATAGAAACAAGCAAAAAAAAGGAATGGGAATGTGCCCGCCGGTCGGTTAAATCATAAAAGGGGCAGAGAGAGAACATAAACTCACATTGCCGGCGCGCCTGAGTTTACGTCTGAGGAAGCAGAAGAGCAGTGAGCGGCTAAAGAGGCAAACTAAGAGAGTTTACGTCTGAGGAGACTGAAGAGCCGTAAGCGTCTGACGGGGCAAGGAGGTGTGACTTGCAGCTGCAGGGTCTGCAATTGCTGAACGGACTGAATAGAAGACAGAGAGACGTTCAGTTTCAGTCCGGATTAGAAGTTTAGAATGAAAGAAGGAAACAATTACGGCGGAATTTAGTAGTTTAGAAGGAGAGAAGGAAACAACTAGGGCTGATTTTTTTTTTTTTTTTAATTTTATTGTGTTATATTAGGCCGGCAATTAAATATACTATACGCGATAATTACTTATTATTTAAATACTTATTTTTTTTCTTTCAAAAAATAATTACTCAACTTTTGGTTTTTTTTTTCTACCCTTTAAAAAATAATAGAAAATTTAAAATATTAGCTAAAAAATTAATAAAAAACAAAAATCAAAATATGAACTAAAAAAAATTAATAAAAAAGGTCAATATATTTGCGTGTACCAAAATTTTATGAGAGAATTTACCTCTTGACGAATAAGATTACAAAATTATTACCCAAAAAAAATATGAAATTTAAAGTTTTTAAACTCTTCTTGACAGAAACTATTGGAGTTGTTGTCGGGATATTCTAATGAGGCTCCGTTGTTGTTTAAACTTGCCTCAAACGTTTTACAAAACCACAATCACCCCTTATCTTATTTGAAATTATATTTACCATTGGGTTTACTTTTGTCTTTATTTGAAAATTCTCACCGAAGCAAAGAGGCGAGGACTATGGCTTTGAGAGTGGTGTCTCTTGGAAATTTATTTAAAATGAAAAATTACGAGAAATAATTCTTTAAAAAAAAAGATGCAGAAAATAACTTTACGAGATGAAAAAAAAAAAAATTGATTACAGTATTTATAAGTTTAATCAAATGTTGATCCTTGGTCAAGTATAGTTTATACTTTATATTGCCGAATTTTTGAATTAATTTTGTCAATCATCCATTTCTAATCAAAGACCTTAAAATATTAAATCTACTGTTTATTGGTACAAATTGGTTCAAACTAATAGGAACTCGAACTTTTTTTTTTTAATCATTAATTGATGTAATATCATAAAAGATATCACTAATATTACATTTTAAAAATGTTGATATAAAATGAAATAAATTATCAAAATAAGTCTATTATAATACGTCTCGCCTTAACACTTTTTTTAAAGAAAAACTTACAACCTCGTTACATGAGAGAGACTATCCTTACAGACGGGATTTGTACATGAGAATCTTTACCCATATTACAAACTATCGTTATTATAATCCAGGAGAGATCATCAGGCAACGACGGCGGTGAGCAAGTTTGCTCGAGTACCAGAACCGCTTGACCAGCGATGGTTGCTTCGGCGGAAGCCATTGGAGGACCGGATGGAGGACGAAGGAAAGAAAGCAGCGTTGTGAAGAGAGATATCAGCGAAGAGGCGACGAGAGGCAGCACTAGCGGATCACCTACAGGCTGAGCCGACGACGCATAGAATCAGCCCTTTCAAAGACGGCAAGGCGCTGTGCAAGTCAAAAAAAAGCTTGGCCGAGTGGCGTGACTTCAAAGCTTCGTGTTCAGCTGGACACCAAAAACTTACGAGAAACCATCAGAGAAGAAAGACCAAAAAAACAAAAGGAAAGTAGATTAAAAATTGAAACAAAAAAAGATTAAAAGGATACGGAGGATGTCTCCACCGGAGAGGGAGCCAGAGACCCCTTTATCGGTGGGGATGAGAATTTTTTGAGGTGGGCAGCACTGGTAATGTAATTTGTTTGAGAGAATATTTTAGAGGCCAAGGTTTTTCCAGAAAAGAACAAAACAACTAATAAGACTTTTATTTGTATAAAAGTTCTCAACTTCAAATTTAAATCATAACAGTATGACATTTTGAGAATGACAATGTGATTAATATTTTTTGATATTTTCATAAGAAAAAAAAAGAGAGAATAGAAATTAGTTTTATTAATATGAAAGAATGGTTTAGTGGTATGAGGTAAAATTTAAATGAGCTATATATCCAAGTAATAAAATTAGTGATCATAGTACATATGTAAAATATAAACTGATTTATAATAATAAAATCTCTTTCTTGACGAAAATAAATTAATATGATAAATAGCACAACATACCACAAGTTAATATTTTGACTTGTTATCCATAAAATAAAGCATACATTAAAGATAACACACTATCTACAATTTAATGCTTAGTTTTTTTATAATCCAAAAAACAAATTTTATCTATTAATATAACAAGCTCTTCTCATCTTTTTTTTAATCACGGTTAAGCATTTGCCTATATTTATGATCTCTACAGTATTATTATGTAATCATGACATAAAAACCATGACACAAAACATGGATAATGTTATCAACCAGACCATTTCCCATATTTTTTTAGATCTTTATTTTCATGAAACTAAAATCTTTACATAGCATCAATTCCATCCTCAAGCTCAACAAGTTTTGGGCCCTCACCATTTGGCATCCCCTCAAAACTTACATGCATTGCTGAATAATTTGGTAGTAATTAAAAGAATTCTTCACTAGTATACAACTTCGGTCGAGGTATTATTTTATCGAGAAAATTAAAAATTTGCCCTAATTAACTAAAATAATTTAGAAATGAAAAGAATATAGATTGAGTAAATCTTCCCATTCATGGATAAACATTAACTCACAAAATAATGAGAATGCATGTACTCAGATAAGCAAACAAGAAAGACACGCCTTTTTTTTTTTTTATTGTACTCGCTAAAAAAGTTCTGGTAAACAACGAACTTTTCAGACTCTCTTTTCTACTAAATTAATCTATAAAAAAGTAATTAATTTAAATTCCAATAATCTAAAAAAACAAAAGTAAAGCAAATGGCAAAACTCGTGGGGAGATGAACCAAAAGCTCTAGAATCTAGATTCAAATCGACCACTGAAATAAATAGACATTAACCATGATTCAGAATTCTTAATAATAAAAGTCAAACTTAGATTTCCGAATATGTAGAATCTAGATACAAATTAACTATGATCGTACATAGATTAAAAAAAAATTGTAGTTGCCGTTAAAGAACCTAAAAAAAATAAATAAAATAAGTTGGATACGGACAAGTTTGATATGAGTTTGGTTAAAATTGGATATAATTAAAGGTGAATACGTTCGGTTTCGATAAATCGTGGTTATTTATTTTTCTTTAGAAAACTAAATAAATTGAATTATAATAATAAAACTGAACCGAACCTAGTTTAATTTATTCGATTCAATTCAATTTTTTCAGTTATGAACTCAATCGAATCTGTTTAAAATGTGAATTTTTTTTTTGACACAGAAATAAATAAATAAAGTGATACATATTGTTTATAAGATTGTTTATTTAATCTTCCCAAATAGGCAAATACCAACATTTTTCTATAGTTAATTTCATGTCACGATTGCAAAATGGACCCGAGAGTAGACAGAGAGACGAGAGGCTTTTCTGCGAGATTGTGATTGCAATTTGCAATTGAAAAAATATTCTTTTCAATTTCAGTGCCTTAGGATTAGAAGTTTAGAATGAAAGAACAAAAGAATTAAGGCTGCAGAATAAGAATTTATAATTTTTTTAATTTTATTCGGCGGTCAATTAAATACTAATAATTACTTATAAAATTATTTAAATACTCCAGTTTTTGTCTTTTTAAGAAAAAGTAACAGAAAATTCAGATTATGAGCTAAAATAAATTAGTAAAAAAACATAAAATTCAAAACATGAACTAAAAAAAATTGGTAAAAAATGGTCAACATAATTGCGTGTATTAAAATTTTATATGAGAACTTATCTCGCGACGAATAAGATTACAAATTTATTACTAGGACTGGTAACAGAGTGAATTGGGGGTTAAGGATTACATTTTTCATCTCTTGGATAAGATTTTTCATATCGATTTCATATTATTTATGTAATTTGAGTTTCAGGTATAGAATTTCTAAATTGAGATGAAAATTCTATAGGTATTTTATACCCATTTTTTTAATTAATATTTTAAAATATTTTTTAATTTGTATCAATTTAATTTTATAAAATAATCCGTCACTCGTATAATTATAATATTTAAAAAATATATTATCTCAAATGAATTATTTTGAAATTTAAAGTTCTTTTTACAAAAAATTTTAATTTTTAAAATTTAATAATTAAAAAACTTCATCAAAAAGAAATATTAATATAATAAAATTTCTAAAAGTAAAATTTTGATTTTTTGATTTAAAGCCTCATGTGTAAGGGTGGGTAAAAAAAATTTAAAAACCGAATCGAATTGGCCGGTTCGATTCGGTTCAGTCTGATTTTTTTAAACAAAAAATTGATTCGATTTTTTTAGAAAAAAAATTGACCAGTCCGATTCGATTTTCTCCAAAGAAAAAATCGAAAAAACCTAACCAAACCAAACCAAAAAAACTGGTTCAATTTGTTTTTTTCCATTAAAAAAATCAGTTTCAAATTTATTTATAAAAAAAATTAAACCGGACCGTGCCCACCCTTACTCATGTGATAACAAGTCAATTTTTAATAAATAAATAAATTAATGGAACTGTTAACAAAAGGCTAAATGCGACCAGATAAGTTTCTCCGTTTTTCATTTTAATTTCATATATGATACTAAATAAATAGATTTAATAAAAAAGAAAAGAAAATTTTTGGAATGTTTATATTTTATCAACATTAAAAAAGAACACTTTTTTTATTTCAATAACAATGAATAATTTTTAATTTTTTAAGGGGAACAAAGGCTATTATTATGATTTTTTTTAATTGTGTTATTAAATCGAATTTTCAAGTCGAATTTAGGGAAACTAAACTATCCACATCCCCAACCCAAATTTAATTTGGGGATGGATCGGCTTCTCCATACCCGCCCCATCTCCAAAAAATGATAAAAATGCAATTCAAAGTTTACCCTAACCCGTGGGAAATTCTGCCACCCCTATTTATTACTAAAAAAATATGAAGTTTAAAGTTTTTGAACTCTTCTTGATAGAAACAATAAGAGCTGTTGTCACGATCAAAAGAGTGCACTGTAATAAGGTTGCTCGATTTTCGTTTAAACTTGCCTCAAAGTTTTAAGAAAACTACAGTTGCCCCCTCTGTCTTATTTGAAATTGGATTTAGCATTGGCTTTCTTTTGTTTTTATTTGAGAATTAGTAATCAAATGTTGATCCTTAGTCAAGTATAGTTTTGTTGGGATTTGTGCTCATATAATATTTTAATTTTGTATGAATATTATATTTTCATACTTTTGTAATAAATAAATATTTCATTAAATCACTAATTATTTTTTATAAGGTAAGATGCTTGTAATATTTCAAACATTAAATTAATCCGAAGGAGTTCAAATCAGGTCTAAAAAGTTAAAACTTTGTTTAAAATATGATAAAGACATGGGAATATATTAATAATGACATAGTTGCAAAGAGTTGCAAGCATTACTAAGAAATGTTATTATGCAAGTAAGTTCTCGAATTATATGTTCCTGGTCTATTTTCACCAACGCAAGGTCTGTCGAGTGGAACTGATTAATATAGATCAGTGTATATCTATATCTAGATGGTCTCGATGGTTAATCTTAACAGACCACGAGTTTAGTGAAAGCTCGTATAGATATACAGGTATTTAGTGAGGAATGGATATGAACAAGACTCAATGAAGATCTCCAATAGATATCCCATAAAACTGTCAATAGAAGGTCTTTTCGAGTTGAGTAGTATTTGTAATCCTTTAACCTGAGCACCATAGTGGGCTTGTGAGTAATTCAACATACTTAGGTTCCACACATGTCAAAGAACTTTCATGATCTGACCGTTAGGTGTTATTGGATATTGTTTAATGCTTATAAAGTTTAGTGTGTAGATATGGGATTCGTCAACTCATATGGGTAAGTTAAATATCTAAATGCTCTAAAGTTGTATTCTATAAAGTCTTATGGCCATAAGCATTAAACTCGAGTAATAGTTTCCTGGGGTATAAACAATATCGCGAAGTAATTTGTGGATATTGATTATTGCAATACGAATCAAAGAATAAATTTATGGTTTAGCAATAGGAGACTTGACGGTGTTGATCTTTCTCCGCTTTTCCAAAATATATATGACGGATAGATTGTACGAATATGAATTAACCTCAATTTGTATAGTTTAACTCGCCAAATTTTTATTATCTACAATGTGTGTATGTGAGGAATCATTTATGGACTTAGAGAAATGTTTCGTGAAATAAAATGGGTGTGAACCTAAGGAGTCTCACTATATGAAATATACTTGTTGAGAAAATGGGTAGCATACTAAACCAAATTGTTTGATCCGATAAGTTTTCAAAAAATATGAATTTATTTCAAGGTATCTCGGAGAATAGTTAAAGTTTAAGTGTTAAACCTAAGAATGCGCCAAGTAAGACTTGACACTTTTATCTACCCAGTGTATGCCTCAAATTGTGCCAATAATTTGTATGGGTACTAAATTGGGCATTGGTAGATAAAATTATGAAATAATTATTGTTTCATTATATATTTTATTCGACCATTTATTTATTTTAGGGTCTCTCGGAGAGTATGTAATGTTTAAGTGTTAAACTTAAGATTGTGTCAAATGAGATTTGACACTTTTATCTACCTAATAAATACTTAAAATTTTGCCAATAATTTATATGGATACTAAATAAGGCATTAATAGATAAAACTATTAAGTGAATGAAACAATTATTATTTCAATTTGCAATTTGACTATTAAAATGAATTTGATTCTTTAATTTAACAATTCATTGTCATTTGTTGTAATACTATTGGCTAATCTAAAAGATAAAGGCTATATATTTTTACTATTTAATGTATCAAAAGAAAAAGCTATTCAATTTGATTCATTGTTAATAACTTGTAAATGCAAATGGAAGGTGGCGTGTTGTTCAACGATTCAAAGTCACTAATTGTTTCAAGGTTTAGCCAACAAAAGAGTATTGTGACTAAGCAATATCTAAAGTTGTTGCTGGCATGATAAATGGTCGTTATGCTTCACCACGCATCAAAAAATTATTTTTGAATTGGCTATTGGTGATGGAAACAAACACTATATATAGGCTAAGAGTTAGAGCTCATGAGTATAGGGAATTAGAAATGCTTTTAAAAGGTTAAGTGTTAATTGAGAAACCAAAAGCAATTTAAGCAAAGTAATTTATATTTGAGAGATAGAATTGAAGCAAGAGTTGCTTCAACCATTCCGAAACAAAGCTACAATCATAATTTGAGGAAGCCCACCACATTCCCAGCTAGAATTGCTTAAAGCATGCTTCAATGGTGAGTTTTCTAATCTCATTAATATATTGAGATAGTATTGAGTGTTATATTTCTGCTTCGTTGCATGTGAGACATACGATATTTAAATTGTTTAAAAATGCATACATTCAAATGTTACACAGTGCACACGAACATAAACCAACAAGAATTGGTATCAGAGTACTGTGTTTATGTGCTGTTTGTGCTTATATTGAAGTGTACGTGGTGTACTTGAATTTTTCGGTGCTATTGATTATGTGTTTCAAGTGTTAAAAAATATTCGTAGTCTGGACGTAGCTAAAAGGGATGCCATAACATTGTGGCGCTAGGGTAGATACCCTAGTATTACAGTGCATTTAGGTTGGTTTTGCGACACTAGGGGCTAAGCATTCAGTGTTGCAGTTTTAGGAACCTAAGAAAGTCGTAATTACACCATATACTCCAAATATTTATTTTTAAAAAGTTTAAAAATAAATAGTTTATTTTTGCATTTTATAATTGTTATAAAAGTGATAAATATTGTGGTCCAGTTGTTTATACTGGTAACCACAATAGGAACTCTACTGGTGGGGTTAGTTATGTTTGCACAAAAATAAATGTGTGATTAAGAATCACGGCCTCATAGTTCAGGATAGAATTTAGTAATCTCTCTTAGTCAGATTGAATAGTGTACCATTATGAGATAATGTTACACATTGATCCGTCTTGTCAATATGGTATTAGTCAGATCATATCGGTCTTTTCTAATACTACTAAAGCGTGAAGGATTTAGTCGATGTGATTTTGATTTTGCCAGTTAAACATGAGATGAGGCAAATATATGTGAACGTATTACCTAATATTGCTAAAGCCTGAGAGTAGTATCAATAACATATATTTGATCATTGACAAGTTAATTTGAAATACATTTATCTAATATTACTAAAGCATGGGGATAAGGTATATTTAGAATCAGTGTTAAAAGTTGCATGAGATACAATTGACAAGAGTTGTCTACATTTTAGATTTTACAATTGCCAATATTGCTAAAGCGTGATGCCAGAGTAAAATGCCAATGAGATCTATTTTCTGTTGTATTATTTAATGAGTTTAAATTGTCATTTTCTCCTTTTAAGAGATTTAAGGGATTATGTAAAGTAGTGGAATGGTATTTTAGATTTAAAAAAGTATAATTTAATTATTTTCTTAATCTAAAACGAAAATTAGCGATTGAAATATTTATTTTCCATTAACATCTCTTATTTTCTCTTGTGAAGATAAAATGGCCTCATCTAATTCGTTGGCATGTATATTGGATGCAAACCAACTTAAAGGCGCAGAAAACTATAAAGACTAATTGATGAATCTGAGAATTGTTCTTGATTTTGAAAAACTTAGATATGGATAGATCAGCACCTGTATACAAAAATTTCTAATGAAGCCACCCCAAAAGAGAGAGTGGTTTATCAAAAATGGCTGGATGATGATTTAAAAGTTAAATCTTACATTCTTGCCTCTATGTCTATAGGTTTACAGAGAAAGCATACTCACATGGGTGATGCATTTAGCATTATACTCCATCTGAAGGAGGTATTTGGTGATCATCCTCAGGTTGAGACATATAGGGTTGCCAAATCACTTTTTCAGTGTAAACTTTCTAATGGCAATCCCGTGAGTCCCCATGTCCTCAATATAACTTCTATAATTGAGAGGTTAGAGACGACAGACATTACGCTAAACAAATATCTGGAAATAATTTGATTCTCCAATCGCTTTCGAAAGTTTTCAGATAGTTCATAATGAATTTTAATATGTAAGGAATGATACCGTCTTATGCTGATCTTCATAATATGTTAAAGATAGCAGAAGAGGACATAAATAAGGTGAGATCGTCCCTTTTTATTTAGGGTGTTTCATCTTCTGCTCTAGGGCTTCTGGGAAGTTCAGGGTGCAAGGAATACCTAAGATTGGTCCTCAAAGATGACCCATGTCCAAACCACAAAAGAAAGATAAAGAAAAATGTTTCTACTATAGCACGGAATGACACTAGAAGAGAAATTGCCAGAAATACCTTGCCTCAATAAAGAAGATTCCCCCAGGTACATGTTTACCTATTATTGACATTTGTTTAGCATATGATGCTAATTTTAACTGGGTATTGGATATTGTTTATCCTTCTCACATCTGTAATATGTTATAGCGTCTGAGAAAAGTTAGACTGTTGCAGCTGGGAGAGATTTAACTTCATGTTGGAAATTGAGATTTCCTTTAGGTCGAGGTTGTGAGATATTTTGATTTACATCTCTAATGTAACAGAACTATAGTGTTGTATAACTGTCTTTTTGTACCCTGTATTTTAAGACAAATAGTATCCATTCATGTACTTGACAGTAAGGGTTATCATATGTATATATAGAATCGTTCCTTATATTTGTATGATATAAATAATATTTTGATAACTGATTATCAGTTAATTAATGGTCATTATGTATTGAATACAACATAAAATATCATAAATGTACAAGTAAACACAGCTAGTAGTTTAGAAACTTTAAATGAAATTAAATTATAGCATATGAGATTTGGTCATATAGGTATAAGACGCCGTTCCCTCTACTTCCTATAAGATATTGACTGAAAGAAATTTGAGTCTTAAATATTTTAAGATTTAGGGTTGTCTTGCTTATGTAAAAGTTACATAATAGGATAAACTTACACCCAGATGGTACAAGTATCAATTTATTGGTTATCCCTGAATTCAATGGAATACCAGTTCTATGATCCTAAGGAACAAAATATGTTCATTGCTCAAAATTCCAATTTCTTAAAGAAATAGTTTCTCATGGATCATGGAGATTGTAAGAAAATTGATCTTGTTGAATTTAATCAGAATGAACCAGAGATAAAACCACATGCTCAATTGAGAAAATTACCTTTTACACACCTTCTATGTAGGTCATAAAAGATATCGAGACAACTTTAAAGGTATGGAACTCCATTCTTGTGGGCTTTTGAGGAGCATGAGAAATTGTTGGAATTCTATGAAAGAGTCTCGAGAACCAGGATATGATACCTGAAAGTACCTCTGAGGTTTTCTTAGTTGAAAAAAATGATCATTTAACCTACAAAGTTTATACGCTATGGCTGTGTGATGCCCTGAAGAAAGTACGCCAATCTTGCTCTTTCATGCATGGCTTTGCTATTTCTCATAATACTCTCATGATAGATCTCTTGATTGATTGTGTGGCATGCCTACCCTCTGAAGAGCTTGAGACTCTGCTAATACTTTTCTGGAGACTGTGGTTTATTCGAAACCAATTTAATATGAAACACAAAAGGTTTGAGATGTCAAACATGTTGAGTTGGGAAAAATTCTATAGGAATGAATCAATGCCAAAACCAAGTCTCCTCTATTAGCACTCCAATGTCACAAACCAAAGTATGGAAAGCCACTACCCTACGTTCCATTAAACTAATACTGATGCAGGCCTATCATCCAAACATTTCAAAGCTGGGCTAGTTGTGGTGCTACGCGATAATTTTGGGGCTGTCTTGGCCTCCTCATCTATCTCTATTTATGTACAACCTTCCATGGATATTCTTGAAGCCTTGGCCTTGCTACGCGGTCTTTGCTTAGCATAAATGTTGGGCATCTCGTCTATTGAAGTGGCCTTTAATGCTGATGGTATTATTCGAGACATAAACAATCGTTCTCCGTCTGCCTCGGAACTGGGCTTGGTCTTCCAAGACATTATTTTAATTTCTTCATCTTTCTCTTGTTGTACCTTTATCTATGCTCATCGTTCATCTAATCGAGTTGCATATGAATTGGCACATCTCGCTCTCAAATTAGATGTTGAAACTATTTGGTTTGACAGAACGCCTTCCCAAATCAAACTCTTTGTATTTGAAGATGTTCCTTCCTCTTGATTTATATTTGTGAATTGTTTTTGTCAAAAAAAAAACTGTCACTAAAAATCTACAGAGAGATAATATTAGATATTGATTTGGAAAAATGGCAAGATGCTATAAAATTCGAAGTTGACTTTATGCATCAAAACTAAGTCTGGGACTTGGTTGAGCTTCTCGAATGAATAGTTTCTATCGGATGTAAATGGGTTTACAATTGAAAGCATGGGTCTGATGAGAAGGTAGATACCTTTAAGGCCAATCTAGTAGCAAAAGGTTACACTCAATGATTTAGGATCGATTTTGAGGAAACTTTAGCACTAGTTGTGATGTTTAAGTCAATCAGGATATTATTGACAATTGTTGCGTACTATGACTTTGAGACTTGGCAGATGGATGTCAATAAGGCTTTTCTGAATAGATATCTCGAGGAAGAGATATTTATAGAACAACTTGAAGGTTTTGCATCCAGCCTTTCTTCTGGTCTTATATGCAAACTGAAGAAATCCATTTATAGACTTAAGTAGGCTTTCTGAATCTGAAATCTTCATTTTGATGAGGTAATCAAAGGGTCTAATTTCATCAAAAATAAAGATGAGGCATGTGTGTATAAAAAGCTATGTGGGAAATGGTTGTCTTCTTAATTCTCTATATGGATGACATACTGATCATTTGGATTGATATCGGTATATTACAGTCAGTAAAGAGTTACCTATGCACATCAACTATTGGGTATCGAAAAATATTTCGACTTGCCTATAAATCTTAGAATAGTTCTAGATTAAAAAAAATGGATATATAAATGATCAGAAGATAACAAAAGATATTTCTGATAATATCTCTTTAGAAAAGATATAAATTTATTAGAAATGGATTAAGAATGATCTGAGTGTTAAATCATATATCCTGATCTCAATATCTAATGAAGTTCAATAAAAGTATATGTACATGAGATGTGCAAGCAGTGTAGTGCACCTTTTGAAAATATATTTGATATATCCAAATCAAAGATAGAGAATACTCACAATAGAAAGTGTTTCCACTATTATAAGGTTTGAATAAGTAAGTGTTATTGTTCAAGGTATCTTGACTAAAGATAGATAAACCCATTAGATATATGTTTACCAATTATAGATATTTCATTAGCATATGATGCTAGAAAAATAGGGGTATGAGATACCGTATGTCTTACTCATATCTACAAGCTGTTGTCAGATTTGAGCAATGCCATAGAGCTAAGAAAGGAGAAGTACGGTTTCGCGTAAAAAATAGAGATTTTCTAGACGTACTAGCTATTAGGACCTTTTGGGTCACTTCTCAATTCTGGTAGTAGCATTATATTGTTAATGCTAAAAATTATTAGGCAAATCATATCACTCTTGTAGCACACAGAAAGGGTTATCATAAAAATGTTTAGAATAGTTCCTCTTATTTATGTGATAATGATAATATTTTACTTATTGGGTGTCAGGTAATGAATGATCATTATATCTTAAATACAACAAGAAATGTCTAGGTGAACAGAAAAAAAGTAGTAGTTCAGGACTTTGAATAATTAAGAATACTGGCATATATGATTAGGTCATATAATCATGAGACGATTATCCCGTCTAGTTAAGGATACTTAGATACTTGGTTTGACTATGGAACCTTGGCCAATTTATAAATTCTGAATTCAAGAAAAAATGACCAAATCCTTGTGTAAGTGTTGGACACCGAGCCATTAATTTATTGAAAATGGTAAATAGTGATGTATTTGATCCAATAAATTATATTATCATAGGTAGATCTCAATACTTCATTGTCTGCATAGTGATTTATCCTTATACGAACCTGTGTTTCAATAAATTATACTGTCATGGGTAGATCTTAATACTTCATTGCCTGTATAGTGATTTATCCCTATACGGATATATGTTTCGTGGAAACACAGGTCAAAACTTTTGAAGTGTTCAAAAGGTTCCGACTACAAAGTAGAGAAATAAACCTTTATGTATATTGAATGCCTTCGATTAAACCAAGGTAGTTTATACATAAGCAGTATATTCACAAATTATTTAAAGGAGAATCTGATTCTTACTCAACATAGTCCCCAGATACTTCATAATACAAAAGTATTTTACAAATGAGGAATCAAATTTTATTAGATACGGTTTGATTGATGTTAAGCTTCACTGATCTTCTAGAAAATCTATAGGATTATACTTTAAAAACTGCTCACTTATTGAACATAGTTTCATTGAAAGTCATTCCTTCCATTCTGTATAAGATATAGACTAAAAAAGAACCGAATCTTAAGTATATTAAGGCTTAGGGTTGTTTTGTTTGCATAAGAGTTATATAATAGAATAAACTTGTACGCAAGGGGTACAAGTATCGGTTCATTGGGTATCCCATGTATTCTTTAGAATACAAGTTTTATGATCTAGAGTAACAAAACATGTTCGTTGCTTATAATTCCACCTCCTATGAGAAATAGTTTCTTATGTGTCGTAGGGGTTATAGAAAGATTGAACTTGTTGAAGTCAATTATAATGTATATGAATCGACGGTTGAATTTTAAGTGAAATACCTTTGACACACTCTCCTTATAGGTTATGAAGGATATTAAAGCCACTATTTAGTTATGCTTGATACCTAAAGATGCCTTTGTTGTTTTCTTAGTTGAAGAAAATAATCCCTTAACTCATAAATAGACGATGTTGGACATTAATTTGGAAAGTTGGCAAGATGCCATGAAATCCAAAATTGACTATATGCATGACATTCAAGTTCAGGACTTGGTTGTGCTTCTTCTAGAAATTGTTTCTATATGTTGTGAAAGAGTTTACGCAGCAAAAGTGTAGGCAAATAAAGGTAGAGACCTTCAAGGCCTAACTAGTGATAAAAGATTACACTCAGAGATCTAGGATCGGTTATGAGAAAACTTTTCACTAATAGCCATGCTGAAGTCAAATCGAATTTTGTTGGCTATTACAGTATATTAAGATTTTGAGGTCTGGCTGATGTATGTAAAGACTGTGTTTCGATATATATATCTCTAGTAAGAAATATGCATACAACTGCCTAAAGGTTTTGCATCCAGCTATTGTGTATTTTGTATGTATATATATACTTTGAATGCAAGTGCACGTTATCGCAACAAGTAATATATTATGAGAAAAATGTCGATCTCATAAGAAATTGTTATTACTACATGCTAAGTACTAAAATTGTATCCTTCTACTCTTATTCAAACTATTACCAATTCAATGATTTTGATATCTAAAGTTACTAAACAAAAAGAATAATTACAAAAATTGAGCAAAGAGAACAAACGTGACAATAGCAATACTCAAATGCCTAGGATTACAATAATCTCTCAATACTTTACTTGAATCCAATTACTCCTCTTAGAACTATCAATATGAATTGTTAACCAAGAACTCTAATATCCTCACAAGCCTCTTCCGATGGTCAAGTAAGTATATCTCATTCAATCAATTATCAATATTCCTATAACAATCAAATTGAAATAAGATTCATTAAGTTCAAGTTCTCTAAATGGTCATACATGCCATATAAATATATTCCTATCTCATATGAAACTTATGCTTTTACACAATGATCATACATCAATCTATTTATGGCAAACATAAATTTCCTTTCTCAAGTTCATCAAGGTTTCCAAATTAATCTAATACATTGTTATGTAATTAGAAGCATTAAGCATAGAATAAATTGAACAATCCAATACCAACATGATGAATAGGGGAAAATAATCAATTCAAGCTATATATTGAGTTCACATTATAATCCTAACAATAAAACTTAATTCATAATTGTAAACATAAGTTCAAAGTATCTAACAACATCATTATACATATTAGAATCAACAACAAGTACAAAACTGAAGAGAAGAGAAATTTTTTCCTAATGCAATAGTGATTTCTCTTCCTCTAATATGTATAATTTCTTCTTCTTGTTGTTGATTCTTACTTTCAAGACCCAAATAATGTGTTAATTTTGTATCCTCTGCTGCCCAACACATTTTTGGCTCAATACTGAGTGTTTATATAGGATTAAGGTTGTAAACATAGGACAATATTAGCCTTAAAATAGTGCCGCAGCATTGGGATTCAATGCTGCGGCGCTAGAACTACTGATTTGAATGCTGCGGCCAATGCCTCAGCGCTGCACTGTAGGGGATAAATAGTAACCCATGTGCACTGTTCACAACTATAGCAATATTATTGTTCATCCGAATTGTTCATTGGCACTATTTATAGTACTATTCACATTTTGAGCATTTTAGTCCCCTCTTGGATCTCAAACAACTCTGTTTACATCCAGTTTCCAGTATTTTTGCACCAATAGTCCTTAAACCTATAAAAAAATATTAATATGCATAAATGGCCAAATTATTGGGATAAATTGAACAAATATTAAGTTTAGGAGGATAAAATATTTTATATAATTATGCCTTATTACTAGCCTAACTTCTAATCTAGTGTGTAAATTGTGCAAGTTCATTTGTGGACTTAAGCAGCTTTTTCGGAACTAGAATCTTCATTTAGATGAAAAATTTAGAAAATTCAATTTCATCAAGAATAAAGAGAAAACACGTGTGTTCAAAAAGGGCAGTGGAAGCATGAATATCTTTCTGGTTTTCTATGTAAAAGACATACTCAATGTCAAAAATGACGTTAATATGTTACAAGTCAATCAGGTAAGAGTTATCTGAGAAATAACTTCTCCATAAAAGATTTGGGAGAGGCTTCCTATATATTAGGTATAAAGATTTATAGAGATAGAAGTAGAAGGCTGATACGACTCTTTCAATATTCATACATAGATTAAATCCTGAAATGTACAACTTTATTAACTGCGAGATGGTTAATGTACCTATCAAATATGATATTCATCTTTGTAAAAGAAAGTATCATCAAGAAGAAGATGAAAGGGTTAGAATATCTAACTTACCTAGTACATCAGCTAAAAGTAGCTTGATGTACACCATGTTATATATAAGACCTAAATATAGATGGTTGTAAGTGTTATGAGTCAGTATTAGTCTAATTTAGGTAACGACCATTTAATGGCCATGAGACATATCCAGTTATACTTTAAAGGTATAGAGGATAAGTTTCTGAGTAATGGAGAAAGTTTTTTACAAGTCAAAGGAGATACAGACTCAGACTTTCAGTTTGGTCCGGATGATAGAAAGTTTACATCTAGTTATGTGTTTCTCCTCTTCAATATTGGAGCTAGTTAGAAATGTGTAATTTATATGTCCATGGCTAATTTTGTCTTAGAGGTAAAATTATTGCAACTTGAAAAGTCTACAAAGGAAATCCTATGGATAATCAAGCCAGTTGTAGAGTTTAGAATAGTTTCAAGCTCAGTGGATCCTTTTCCAATATAATGCAACAATAACGTAGTGATTGGTTAAGCCAAGAAGCCATATAGCACACTAGTATTCTGATCATATGGACTCTGAATACCATATAATTAAAAAGTTCTTGGCTAATGGAGATATAATAGTATTTAGGATAAATTCCTTAGATGACGTAGTAGACTTATACAGGCCTAAACTCCTAGGGTGTTTGAGAAACACGTGGAGTGCATCGGTATGAGATATCAATATGAATGGTACTACAGCAGGAAGGAGTTTGTTGGAATTGGTGCTTACATGCCATTCTAATATTGTATGAATATTAATTATTAGTATTTATACAATAAATATTTCATATTAAATCGTTAATTCTATAACAAATGGTACCATGCTTGTAACGCTACAGACATTGTATGATATAAAGGAGTTCATATTTGGTCTAAAGAAGTTTATATTAGCGTTAAGAGTTAGCATCGCTAAGAATTATAAATGCTAATAAGTTAGCAGGTTATAATAATCAGCGAAATCTAAAAAGTTAAAACATTGTTTATAACGGGATAAAGACCTGAGAATATACCAGTAATGATATAGTTACAAAAAGTTGCAATAAGTGCTAGAAAATGTCATGATGTAAGTATGTTCTCAAATATTATATTTTTGATCTATTTTTTCCAATGCAGGTCTATAAATGAATCCCTTTTATATATAGATCAATGTATGTTATATTTATATGGTATAGATGGTTGTTCTTAGTAGACTATGAACTTACTGGAAGCTCGTATAGGCAAATGGGTATTTAGTTAGGATTTGATATTGAACAGACTCACAAGAACCTCTAATAGATATCTCATGAAGCCGTAAATAGAAGATCTTCTCGAGTTGAATAGTATTCGTAGTCCTTTGACTTAAGTGCCACAGTGGGCTTGTAAATGATCCACTATACTTTGGTTCCAAGTATGTCAGAGACCTTTCATAGTCTGACTGCTACATGTCACTGGGTATGGTTCAATTCTCATAGAGTTCGATGTACGTGGATATGGGATCCATCAGCTTACATGGGTGAGTTGTATATCCTGATGCTCCAGGATTGTATTTCAAAAAGTCTTGTGGCCATAAGCATAAACCTAAGAAAAAAGTTTTCCATATGGTTAAATAATATTGCAAAAGTGTTTGCGTATATTGTTTATTAAAATACAAATCTAAAGATAAATTCTCAAATAGAGATTTGACTATGGTGATCTATTATATCTCCATTCATCTAGGAAATATGTGATAGAAGGATTATACGAATATAATATATGTATGGTCCAACGCGTTAATTTGTAATATCTGTAACATGTGTGTGGGGCATTGATCACAAACTTATAGAACAGTTTCATTTGACAAATCGAGTGTGGACCTAAGAAGTCCTACAATATAAAGTGTACTTATTGTGCACTGGGGCAGCGTATCGGATTGAATAGTTCAATCTAGTAAATTCTAGCAAACCAGGATATTTGTTTCAGCTTTCCTCAAGATGTGCACGTGTCAAGACTTAAGAGTTAAGTACATTAATTGATTAACAATAGTTGTTGACCAATGAGATGATAACACGTGGTATATTATAGGCCATTTATTGTTTGACTTTTCAATTACTAAAATGACCTTACTTGTGTGACAAGTCATTTATTTACTCAAAAATATTTTGAATAAATAAATATATTAATAATTGCTATTAATATTATTTTAATTAAGTCAAACAAATATTTTATTAATGAATGCACATGTTTATTTGTTATTTAATAAATATAAAGAAAGACACAAATTCATGCTGGGGAATGATATCTTTGACTTATAACAAAGGGAAATTGAATCATTAACAAAAGTAATGCAATTCTTGAATTTCACAAAGAATTGGCCAAACAAATCCTTTGATATAGCAAAAATGTGTTTTTGTTTATTTCAAAAGTCAATAAATGTTTAACAAAAGAAATAGGAATGAATAAAGAATGAAAATGTTTCATTCTTTTCCTAATCTTTCATTCTGCCACCTCACACACAAATAAGACCATATATTTTTTTTAGTTATATTTAATTTGATTAAAGAAAAGTAAAACATGGGTAAATGGTGGAGACATGCTAGGCTATTCTTTGTTGGGGCGATATTTTTGCTATATAAATTAAAATATTTCATTTTGTACAAGGGATTATGTTAATTCGACCAAAAGAGAAAAAGGGAGAGAAGTGAAAGCTAATTCTTTTTGCTTTGTTTCAATAGTTAAAACAAAACTATTCATTTTCTTCTCATCATCAAATTGGTCGGCCATCCAATAAAGCAATGGAAAAATTGTTTTGTTTCTTTCAAGTGTTGAATAAATTAAAACAATTTAATTGCTTTGAAACATATACAAAAATAGTTAAAGTGCTTAACCATTATCCCAAGCTTAAAGAGTTTAAGTAATGGTTAAGAGTTAACTAAGGTGATTAAGAGTTAATCACTTTTGGTGTTTAAGAGTTAAACACCATTACTGAAAATTTGAGCTGATATTCTAGTGATCTAAGCCCATTCTAATTTTTAAAGGGTTGACAAGTAATTCTCGATCCTTAATTTCATTAGAGTAATAAAAACATAAATTTTAATGTGTTTGTCACACTAAGAAATAGAGATTTTCACTCTGTTGCGTTAATTTGTGTATATGATGCATAGATCAAATTGTGATAAACATGTGCACATGCATATACCCTAGAAAATTAGCACACTTTTAACTACCGTCCATGACATTCCAAAAGGTGACTAGGTTGCCTTTAAGGTACTTTCCTTCATAGTCAATTCTTCATAATACATCTTAGGCCCTTATAATGCAACAATCATTCCCAAATACCTCAAGTTCTTTCCTGCCCATAAGGCCGACCTGAGGTTTAGTCAAGCTTATAACATTGCCATATGGTTAACCTATAATGCTATTAGGTCTTGGCCTAAATCATCAACCGACTTTAGAGGGTGGTTAAATCACCTAGAATCTCATTTTGCCCTCATCTCGAAGTCGACAGGGGTTTATAATCTTATCTAATTGTCTAGATATCAAATCTCCTTGCATAATAAACTGTTGGGGTACCGATTTATCTTGGTTCACAACTTAAAACTATTGGGTGTATGCATGTGGTACACGTGTTCATTTTAATATATATATACACACTATTTATGTATCTCAGCAGCGGACCGCACTCAGAGACAATTTGGGCTTGGCTTAATCTTGGTTTCAGATGGCAAGATGCTTGGATGTGCCAAAAAATCTATGTAGTTGGCTACATAAATATTCGCAATAGAAGCTCGAAATTTAATTTCTTAAAAATGAACACGATAAATTTTATTCAATTACACTAATGAATAAAATTATCTATATTAATACATAATTGAGAAATATCACATTTCAAGCCTTTGAAACGAGTTTATTGTGGAGTACCGCCTAAAGTAGATCCGTTGGCAATTTTAAGACCCAACATAGTGGGCTTGGGTTGCTAGAATAACAACCTTTATTTCTAACACCAGTTTAACACATAAACCGTGGGATTAACTCTTAATCCCCATAGCCTAACACTTAAACTATATTCATTTTATTTTTGATGTATTCAATACTTAAATTCATCAAAACACAAATAACTCAAATGCAACAATGATGGCCATTTGTTTAAGAGGAAAAGATGAATAATAAAATAAATTTTGCTATCAAGTTTTTATTGTTTTTAACACTTAAAAACTTAAAATAAAAATAATTTTTCTTACCTTAAAAAATGGCTTTGAAGGAAAATGAAAAACCCCTTTTTCATTTTCTTTCTTCCTTCATTGCTAAAACCCCACACTTAAGCTATTTCATTATTTGTTTCAAAACACAAAATGAATTCCAAAAGGCACACACATGGCCGCCCACCCTTCCTTGGTTATTTATATTCATCAAATGAATATATATAATAATAATAAAAAAAATCTTTTTATGTGATTAATATATTATCATTAAAAAAAAATTTGACTTATCAAATAAGCTAAACATGTGTCCAACAATTAGACAAAAAGTAAAGGCGGCCATCACTTGCTTTTTGATAAGCAAAAATTCATTCAAGTCCTCAAGGTTTCATTTAATTTTCCTTTAGCAACATTTGCTTTCACTTAATTAATTGCTCAATAAAATCTTATTTTATTTAGCAATCAAGTCCTCAATAAAATATTTGTTTTATTAGTTTAATTATGAGCTAACAATTAACTCTAATCAAATTAACTCTTAAATAATAACAAATATTTAGATTATTTAACACTTAAATAATCGATTTAAGAAAATAACTCTTAAAATTTTAATTAACCCAACGTGGGTCCTATCATACCCAATACTCGAGTCAATTTAATCGAAGGTTTATTATGCGCTATGTGTCACTATTTAATTAGTCAAAAATAATTATTAATTAATTATTGTACTTAACACTTAAGTATTGACACGCACACATCTCAAAGGTACTTGAAACAAATACTTGATTCTGCTAAAAATTACTAGATTGAACAAATCAATCAAGTGCACTGCTGAGTACACTTCATATTGAGGGACTCCTTAGGTCCACGCCCAATTTGTCAAATGAAACTATTCTATGAATCTGTGATCGATGCCCTACTCACACGTTATAGATATTATAAATCAGCGCATTAAACCATACAATCTGAGGTTACAACGCATATGTATAATCCTTCTGTCATCCATATCCTGGATGTGCGGGGATATAAATTTACACCGTCAAATCCCATATGCCCATTCATGAAATTATCTTCGAATATGTATTTTCAAGAACAATATATACAAACACTTTTGCTATACTATTCAACCCATTGAAAAACACTTTTTTCGAGTTAGTATTCATAACCACGAGATTTTTTGAAGTATAATCTTGAAGCATCTGGATATGCTACTCCTCGATGAGAGCTGACGGATCCTATATCTGTACACACCGAACTCTATAAACATCGGACCATATCCAATGACACCCAGCGGTCACACCATGAAAGATCTGTAACATGTGTGGAACCAAAGTATAGTGGATCACTTATAAGTCCATCGTGACACTCAGGTCAAAGGACCATGTATACTACTCAACTCGAAAGGATTAACCATTAACGGCTTCATAGGATGTCTATTGGAGTCCTCGTGAGTCTGTTCAATATTCAATCCTGACTACATACTGTTGTGTATTTTGTATAACACAAACTAATGCAAGTGCATGTTATCGCAATAAGTAATATATGATGAGAAAAGTGTCGATCCCACGAGGAATTGTTATTACTACTTACTAAGTACTAAAATTGTGTCCTCCTACTCTTATTCAAGTTATTGGCAATTTAATGATTTTGATGCCTAAACTAACTAAACAAAAAGAATAATTACAAGAATTGAGTAAAGAGAATAAACGTGATAGCATCAATACTTAAATGCCAAGGATTACAAAAATCCATCAATACTTCACTTGAATTCAATTACTCCCCTTGGAACTATCAATATGAATGTTAACCAAGAACTCTAATATCCTCACAAGCCTCTTCTGATGGTCAAGTAAGTAATCTCATTCAATCAATTATCAATATCCCTATGATAATCAAATTGAAATAAGATTCATTAAGTTCAAATTCTCTAAATGGTTATATATGTCATATGAGTATATTCCTATCTCATATGGAACTCATGCTTTTACACAATGATCATACAACAATTTATTCATGACCAACACAAAACTCCTTTTCCAAGTTCATTAAGGTTCCCAAATCAATATTATACATTGTCGTGTAATTAGAAGCATTAAGCATAGAACAAATTGAACAATTCAATACCAATATGACAAATAAGGGAAAATAATCAATCCAAGCTACATATGAGTTCACATTGTAATCCTAGCAATAAAACTTAGTTCATAATTGAAAACATAAGTTTAGAGCATCTAACAACATTATTATACATGTTAGAATCAATAACAAATACAAAATTAAAGAGAAGAAGAAATTTCCCTTGATGTAATAGAGATGTTTTTCCTCTAAAATGTAGAAATTCTTCTTGTTGTTGATTCTTGCTTCCAATACCAAAATGAAGTGTTAATTTTTATGCTCTTTACTGCCCCCCTCTTCTTAGCTTAATAATGAGCGTTTATATAGGTTTAGGGTTATAAAAATAGGACAAAATCACCCTTAATGAGTGCCCAGTATCCAGTGCTGCGGCATTCGAATTCAATGTCACAATGCTAGAGCTTCTGACTTGAATGCCCTAGGCAATACCGCAGCGCTGCACTGTTTATGCATTGTAACAATTTTACTATTCACTCGTACTATTCACAGCACTGTTTACATTTTGAGCATTTTAGTCCCTTCTTGGTTTCTCATCTCAAATAGCTCAATTTGCATCCGGTTTCTGGTATTTTTGCTCCGATAGTGCTTAAACCTATAAAATAATATTAATATGCATAAATAGCCAAATTATTGGGATAAATTGAACAAACATCAAGTTTAAAAGGATAAAATATTTTATGCAATTACGCCTTATCAAATACTCGTATGCATGTACGAGCTTCCAATAAACTCATGATTAGTTAAGAACAACCATCTATACTATATAGATATAGCATACACTGATCTTTATAAAATAGATCCACTGACAGACCCGCATCAGTGAAGTAGATCAGGGACATAGTGTTTGAGGATATACTTGCATAATGACATCTCCTAGCACCTATTGTAACTCTTGCAACCATGTCATTACTAGTATACTCTCAAATCTTTGTCCTATTAGAGACAAGGATCTAACCTTTTTAGATCTGGCTGACTCTTATTGTTACGCCCCAGACCCAAAAGATCTGACACACGACATCACTTACATTCATTCAATAATACTTAAGCATTTATTTTAATTTCTTTCAGAATTATAGCAATTGAATTATGACTGGGACAATTAGTAAACCGGAGATACGCAGAGTTTTCTCAGAGATTAACACTCTACTAATAACAATATATAATTCAAGTATCACCAACATACAAATAAAATACGTATATTTATACATATATAAATACTTATTCTTACCAGTCGTGGATACTGGTTACTACAATTCTTCCCTCCTTATAAGAATTTCGTCCTCGAAATTCATAACTTAAGCACATAGATGAGGATACTTAGATCTCATTTCCTCTTCTCGTTCCCAGGTTGCCTTTTCAACAGTATGGTTTATTCATAAAACATTTACAAAGCAATCTTTTTAGTATATAAGATTTGCTCATTACTTAGTCTGTGAGAGAAGTACGAAACATTCATCCATAAAATAAACACATGACACACATTATGGACTTATAAAATTATACACACATATTTTTATTCTTTTCTCCCATTCGTTCAATATTTAATGGGTATCTATACACTTCACCTTTCATTCATTAAAGAATAACATAGATGTAGAATACCCATACTAATCTCTTAAAAAAAAATAGTCCACCTTATTGGACATCATTTTCTCATTGAGATTGATATGTCTGCTTTTTCTAATATGCTCGATTTCAAATAGAAAAGATTCTACTAGCACAATTACTGCGATGGCAAATATGATTCTTTTAACTATTCCTTTAACGTCATCTACGTAAAAGGAAAGGACAAAACGATTATTGATTTTCTTTCATAAAACTCTATAAATAGCCTAAACCTCATAATCACTTTTCTAGCAATAAAGAAAACCAACCCTCTTACCATCTTTATAATGAATCCCATTATCATAACTCCTCCTGTTCCTTTTACTCCACCACAATTTCCAGACCTAATCAAAACCAAAACACTCCATTCCCGTGCCAAAGAATTCATCAGACACTACGCCATCTTAGCAGTCCAAGAACACGGCCTCACAGTTCTTGGTGGCCCTTTGTTCAACTTAGAATACCCTTTCTTTCACCTGCACTCTTTTTTTCCCATTTTCCCAATGGTCCAAACCTGTCCTTTACTTGTTATGGTACCTGTTGGATCTGTATACAATCGCCATGGAATTCCCATTACTTAGAACCCTCCAAAAATTAGAAAAATGTGATGAAGATCATCCAGCCCTGATTTTTCTCCAATGGTTTTACCCAAAGACATGGTGGATAACTAAATTTCAACACATGATTGCAAACAACACAAATGCTGCAGTCCCTAAAATAAATCTAAAGTCATACAAATAAACCCAATACTAATCGTATATCCTTAACCTATAAAAATATTACTAATAACAATATATAAATCAAGGATCACCCACATAATTACTCTTAACACATATCTCAGTTCATGATAAATATTTCACTTCCAAATCACTGCCAAAAATATTTTAAAACTATTTTATTTCATAACTTTAAAAATCTGTTAATCAAATACTGTAATGAGCGGATATACTTGAACATACTTACACATATGCTCCACAGCTATTAACCACTTAGTATAAAAATACACTTTTGAACCCTAATTTACCATTTTTAGGTCGAGCTACCCATTTTAAGAGAGAGAAGAGAGAAATAGAGGAGAGAGAAAGAGGAGAAGAAGAAAATAAAAGCTGTCACGCCCCAGACCCAAAAGATCCGACACACGACATCACTTACATTCATTCACTGCATGTGCACTCATAAATATAAAAGCTGTTACGCCCCAGACCCAAAAGATCTGACACACGACATCACTTACATTCATTCAATAATACTTAAGCATTTATTTTAATTTCTTTCAGAATTATAGCAATTGAATTATGACTGGGACAATTAGTAAACCGGAGATACGCAGAGTTTTCTCAGAGATTAACACTCTACTAATAACAATATATAATTCAAGTATCACCAACATACAAATAAAATACGTATATTTATACATATATAAATACTTATTCTTACCAGTCGTGGATACTGGTTACTACACTTATAACCTGCTAACTTTTAGTAGCGCTAACTGTTAGCATTTATAACTCTCAACTCTATTAATTCTTAGCACTGGTCTAAACTCCTTTAGACTAGATCTGAACTCCTTTAGATCATGCAATATCTGTAACATAACAAGCATTATACCATGTATTTATATTGTATTAACGATTATACAAAATATTTATCGTATGAATATTAAATAATTTAATATTCATATTATATTAGAATGGCACGTAAGCACCAACTTCAACATAAACTAATATAGGCTTTTTACTTTTCTGGTCCAAAGCTTGTATCACTTTTTGTTTTAGATTTGACTTTATGACTCGAAATCTATATGAGTTAGCCATTTTATTTAATCTTTCTGTCCATGGATTAGAGATAAATGCTGAATTAACAATAAGTGAAATTGACTTAGATGTGACTAAAGTCGAGTTGAGTGTTGAGAAGGTTTATAGAAAATTTCAAAGAAAAGTCGACTAACCCTTCTAGGTTAAAACATGTACCTTTCTTATTTACTAGTTGTGTAAGGACGGCTTATGCAACCTTTTTGAAAAATAACCGAGAAATACCTCAAGATCGTAGTCATTTTAGCAAACAGCTCTAAACTAGCCTAATGGTCTTTCTTCCTATCCTACCTGTATAAGAGCCTTTTTAAAATCCTACACATCAAAGATGAAAAATCATTTCCTAACATTGATGGATCTCTTTGGATCCTTTATTTCTAGTGTCAGCCCATTTTTCTCATTTCTTCATAACTATGTCTGAGCCTCTCCTAAACTGACTTAGCTGTTATCTTCTATGGTTGGTTAAGTGGCAACTAGAGCAAAATTAATTTGAATATTATTTCAAGTACTTTTATACCAATACCCTTGTTAGAGATGAAGACTTTTATCATTTTAAACCAGATAAAGTTGGTTCTTAGTGGATGAGGTGGTCTTATAAGGGTTGTCAATCTAGTTCAATAGAGGCTGATCTTGATACTGAGTAGCATCAATCTTGGGTTGTTTAACGGCCAGAGATTTTCACCATGAAGCTGTTATAGTGGTAACCAACAACAAGTGTGGAATGAAACCTACCACCCACAGTAGGTTAGTTGGAAACTAGGATGTGTCCAAGCCATCCCCTATCCTAACCTATTTTAGGCTAATTAACACTTCAGATCTAGGGTCATCTTTAAGAACTTGGAGTTTGTAAATCAGACATCACAAGTGTCGGCTTCCTTTAGAAATCTTTGCAGCTGATCGACCTTCCAATCATTCTTGGTCGGCTAGACCTTTTTGACAAATATTAGACTTTGATAGTCGACCTTTATTTCACACTTTTATTTTATAAAGCACTTGTATTTCATAATTATGAAGACTCTAATTTTGATGATGATGATGTGTAGGCTGGCCAAAAAAAGACACGCGGTAAGCTCATTCAAGAAATTTCGGCATTTGAGAAATACTATAGCTTTAAATACAACTGCAATAATTTAGATGAAATGAAAAAACTATGCTGATAAAGAAAGAAAGAACTCTTTTTGGAACACACATGATCGATCATTGAACGCTAAACAAAATGGTTTCAAACTGGAAGCCTTTAATTTAATGAAGTCTTCTTTGATCATCTTTTTGGGGATCTAAAGCCTCCATTCCGATGGAAAAGTTTAATATAGCTGGTGAAATTCCAAGTAAAAATCGGCCTACTTAGACCTGTTTATATTTAGATGACATTAATAAATATAAATTATGTTTCGACCCTAAGTCGACCACGATCCTTGGCAATACAGCTCGTTAAGGTACACATTTATTTTACTTACTTTTGTTGGTCCTTGTAACTTTCTTTAAATCATTTCTGATTTGTTTTGCAAAGGCTATACCTACTCAAGGTATTATTCCTCCTGCTGGAGAGGAAGAAGATGAGACAACTTCTCCCAAGAAGAAGTAGAAGGTAATAAATCGATTTTATATTTACCTTTGTATTTTTTAAGTGTAAAAATTAGCCTAACCATATTTTTTATTTATAGACTAAGGAAACGAAGTTGAAAATCATTCATAGCTCTTAAACAAGAGAGGCTTCAAAAGAGTTGCCATTTTTTCAATAATCAAGGTTAGCTTAGAAGATGCTGACTTAAAGTTTGAAATTGACTATCCATACCATTGCTCTTGGGGATGAGTTTAATGAAGATGTTGAGGTTTCTCAAGAGAGAGTTAATGTGTCGACCAGAGTCATTTCTCTTATTCGGTCGGCCTAACCTAGTAAGCCTATTGTGAAGTCGCATTTACAACTTGGAAGCGCTGCCTCTGTTTTTGACGTGTTCTCCTGTTTCTATAAGAGTAGTCTTTTGAGAAGAGTGACGATTCTAATGAAAGCTCAAGACATATTTATTTGGCCTCTCCTGCTGCCAATGCCATTTTGTCTTAAGTTTTAAAGAAGATCAATCAGTTGAGAAATCTGGAGTCTCAAACCTTTGACATATTTTGTCTTAAGTTTTACAAGAGACTGAAATTTATTTCTAATAAAGCCACATCCAATATTATGTCAGTCAGCTTAAAGATGAAGATAAATGACTTTATTGCATCTTTCACCTAATTTGCTAAGAAGAAATAGTCAGCTATAGGGGTGATACAAGAGGCCAAAGAGAAAGACAACCTCGAGCAGCTTAAAGTGCAATGGTTGGATAAAATACGTAAATTGGACACTCAGAGCATAGGAGAAAAAAATAGGATAGTTACATTGGGAGTTGAGCTAGAAAAGTTGAAGGTAACAGAGGTTGAAGGGATGAAAGTATCTCAGACTTTGGCTCAATAACTCCTTAACAACCATCCCAAAAAAGACTATTAGAAAATCGGGTGTGTGATATACGAGTGTATACGTAATTTCAAAAATTACTATATGCAGCGGAAACATGTTACAAATACACCCAATTTAACAATTAACCACATATATCACATATATGAACAAGTATAACTATTATACAAAATATATATGATGAACAATATTATACTAAAAACATAATGTAAAGCACTTACCTAATGAAGGTAGTTTTACAAATTCTTCAAGTCCTCTAACAATCCATGTAAAGAGCTCACCTTGAAGTATATGTTGAACAATTCTAGTCCATAACTTTTGGTGGGATTAAGGAGCTAGAATGGTAGCTTAATTTTAGAATTTTCAGCAACATGTATTCAAACTCTTTTGAATACAAATTTGTTTCTTAAATGGAGATAGTAAATATTTTCTATACAACTCTTGTATTAATTAGAAATATTTAACATACAACTCTTATATAATTTTTAGAAACAATTTCTACATGATAATTATTTTGAACAACTCTTTTAAAAAATAATTATCTTTCTCTCCATTTTCATTTCATTCATTTTACCCATCCATTAGAGAAGGAGATGAGGAGAAGTTTGTTTATTTTTTTCAACACTTGAAAGAACTAAAACTAAAACTCTCTATTTTCTCTCTTACCTTGCCATTGCCGAATTCTCCTTCTCCAAATTGAATGAATGATTCAATTGTTTTGCCAAAATCAATTTTATTTATTCAGCACTTTGATTAAACAAAAGGAAGTGCTCCACCAATTTTATTATTGGTCTCCCACTTAGGATTAATTTAACTAAACACTAGAATAATGGCCACTTAAATTAATCTTTATCTAACAAATATAATTACTTTAATTATAATGGATAATTAAATGGCTAACATCTAGGCCCCTCATTGTATTAAAATACAATGCTATGATCTATATATATTATAATATTATCTAATAATATAATAATAATATAATTTAATTATTCAAAATAATTTTGAATAATTATTTTTACCTTACTAATTTTTACTACCAATGTTAAATGGTAAAAAGATAAAAATAAATCATGGAACAAAGTTTTTGCCATTTGTCAATATTCTATTAATTAACAACCCTTATTAATTAATTGAGTGATTTACTTACCAATTAAGTCTTAACAAATGTACATCCCGAGGGATCCCGAAATATTTATTCTATTTTGCTGAAATTTATTAGATCGAATTATTCAATCCAATCCGCTACCCCAGTGTGCAACGAGTACACTTTATATTGTGAGACTCTCTAGGTCCACACCTAATTTGTCATATGGAGCTTCTCCATACGTCCGTGAACGATGCCCCACACACACGTTACAGATATTACAAATTAGCGTATTAGACCATACAAGTTAAGGTTATTGCATATTTATATAATCATTCCATTAATTTATATCATTAAAGAGTAGAGATATAGATCATCACCGTCAAATCTCTATTTGTTCAACCATGAATTTATCTCCAGATTTATATTTTATTAAACAATATCCACAAACACTTTTGCAATATTGTTTATTCCTGCGGAATATATTTTTCGAGGTTTATGCTTACGGCCACAAGACTTTCTGAAATACAATTTTGGAGCATCAGGATATACAACCTACTCATATGAGCTGATGGATCCCATATCTACGCACACCGAACTCCATGAGCATCGAACCGTACCCAGCGGTCAGACCATGAAAGGTTTTTGACATGTGTGGAACCAAAGTATGGTGGATCACTCACAAGCCCACCGTGGTGCTCAGGTCAAAGGACCACTAATACTACTCAACTTGGAAGACCTTCCATTGACAGCTTTATAAGATGTCTATTGGATGTTCTCGTGAGTATGTTCAATATCCAATCCTTATCTAATACCCACATCTCTATACGAGCTTTCTACTGAGCTTATAGTTTGCTAAGACTAACCATCTGGACCATGCAGATATAGACATACACTAATTTATATTAATGGGTTCTACCGATAGACCTACTTTGATGAAATTAGATCAAGAACATTGTGTTTGAGAACATACTTGTATAATGGCATTTCTTAGCACCATCTACAACTCCTTGCAGCTATGTCATTACTAATATATTCTCAGGTCATTGTCCCATTTTAGACAAGGCTCTAACTCTTTAGATTTCGCTAACTATATGAACATGTTAACTCTTAGCATCACTAACTCTTAGCACTACTAACTCTTAGTATTTATAACTATTAGCGTTGCTAACTCTTAGCACTGATCTAAACTCTTTTAGACCAGATTTGAACTCCTTTAGATCATATAATATCACGTCCCAGACCCAAAAGATCTGACACACGACATCACTTACATTCATTCAATAATACTTAAACATTCATTTTAATTTCTTTCAGAATTATAGCAATTGAATTATGACTTGGACAATTAGTAAACCGGAGATACGCAGAGTTTTCTCAGAGATTAACACTCTACTACGTCACCAGTAGCAACCTTGTTACCGGAAGCCCAGAATATATTCATTGCAAATTCTTACTTAAAATCAATCCATTACTACACTTGGTGAAACTTAAACTAAATCCAACCACACACAATAAAATAATACATAAGTATTTATTCAATAGGGATAAATCAAATATCTTATCCCACGTGTCCCCAAATGAAACACTTAGAAACCTAACAACTTAGGGAATCCAAGAAACAGTAGAAGCCTTGCCAAATCCGCTAAGCACACATGTACCTTATTTACCTGAAATTACCATAAACTATAATAAGTATAAAACTCAGTAAGCATACTAGTTTTTCATATATCAAATACAAATACATATATGTACACAATGCATATGTATGATATGCTATGATCAATCAAAATCATAATCTATCAAATCACATATCATGTAAGCGCTTACACATTCTTTCAAAACACATAATAGGAATACCATCACTCAACTACTACTTAGTAGGACTTACATATCACATATCACATAATGAGCCAAATGTCACTCGTAGGTGACATACCGTATGAGAGGAATAGTACAAGTGAGACCTTTAAATTACACATATATAATGCTCATACCCAAAGGTAAAAGCCAAACCCTCACCCTGATCATCGGTGAGTCCTCTTACATGCACCAATACGCCACCACACGAATGTGATGACTCACTCTTCCTTTAGGTACCAATAGGATCCTCCCTACATACGAAACACATAACATATACCAATTTCGAAGGAAATGCCACACATAAAGGCTCCACAAATCACATAAAATGCCTACTAAGTTAACAGTGAGTTCAAGTACCCTCAAAATATAAAATATTTCTCATGGACATATTACACTTCAAAAGCTTTCTTTATTAAACGCATCTTATTTTGAAAGCTCACTTTCAAAAATACATGTATGTCCATGCTCAATGTCAATACTCACATTCATAAACATATATTCACATTTCATATCAAAATATACTTTGACATAACATAAACATATTCTTAACCCTATTTGCAAAATCATACAAAACAATTACTATGTTTATTGTGATTTCAGTAAAAAGTCTAGTATACTTACCTCTTAACACTTTCAGCTACAAGGTTTAAATCTCCTTAACCTATCAATGGAGATTAATCCTTTCATAAGCCTCACAATTCACACAAAATACTTTAAATAGCTTACAAAATTATACACAATGCATTTATCACATCAAATTGGTCTAAATACTTGGTTTCTCAAAACCTGTCATTCTGATCACTTACACTTAACAAAATTTTCTAATAGCTCAAATGATGTCCAATTACTCCAAAATCAGAATATATCATTCTTGACTCATATATCCTTCTTATATATGAATATTATATCAAAATTCCTACACAATCCATTCCATATATACCATCGAATCCAAACTACTAACCTGACAAGATCAAGATACTTACTGAACAGTATTCAATCTCCCAATTTTATGAAATCATATACTAACTCAAAAATTATAAAACTACCACATAATTACTCTTAACACATATCTCAGTCCATGATAAATATTTCACTTCCAAATCACTGCCAAAAATATTTTAAAACTATTTTATTCCATAGCTTTAAAAATCTATTAATCAAATACTGTAATGAGCGGATACACTTTAGAAAATCATAACATTTCAACCACATTGATCTAAATTCTCAATTCCGAGTATATCATATTAGACATATAAAATTATCATATTCCACAAATTCTTAATTTTTGAAGATCATGCAGTAGGACAAACATTGTTCGTCACTGTATCATACTGTTCACATAGCAAATTTCCAGAATTTCAGGGTCATTTTGGTAAATTCACAAAAATTTAAATTTTTGGAATTTTGAATCAATTCAAAGTCTTAGATGATCCTAAACATGTCTAATTTTATATACGCAAAATTTAAAACCAGAATCGAATCACAAAAATTTATAAAATTCTTGGATCAAGAGACTATCAAGCAGAAATTCCACAATTTATCATGATTTATCAAGCTATCTTATAGATCATCATCAATTCTCACAATATCATACGAAATACACATCAAATCCTCAATTATACATATTTCAAAAAATCAAAAATTAAAGAAATTAACTTAATTAACACCAATAAATTGAGAAATAATTGTGATATACCTCTTAAGATCCAGAATTCCAATTTCTTCTTCTTTTTCTTCTCCTTCTTCTCTTTCTCTCCCCTCTTTTTCTCTCTTCTCTCTCTCTAAAAGAGGTAGCTCTACCAAAATGAGAGAATTAGGGTTTAAAAAGTGTATTTTTATACTAAGTGGCTAATTTTTGATATTTACGAATTTACCCCTAAAACTTTCAAAGTATTACAATTTGGTCCCTAAAATAAATCTACAAGTCTTGCAATTAAACCCAATGCTAATAGTATGACCTTAACCCATACAAACACTACTAATAACAATATATAAATCAAGTATCACCAACATATAAATAAAATACGTATATTTATACATATATAAATACTTATTCTTACCAGTTGTGGATACTGGTTACTACATATAATGTCTAAAACATTACAAGCATCTTACCATTTTAATAATAAATAATATTAACAATTTTATTAAAAATAATAATTGTATAAATACTATTACTATATATTTATATATAATGGGATGGCACGTAAGCAAAATTCCAACAAAGATGACTTTAAAGAAGAGTTTAAAGTTGAAGAATAAGAATGTTCCTTAGGCCAAGTAGGAGATATCGGTTTAATTTTGTAATATGACATCATTTTTTAGGCCTTTTGTAAGTTAAACCTTAAACGAATGAATAGATCGAGCATTTTAGCCAATTAAAGAATTGTGTTATTTTAATTTCTTCATCCCTTGTTTAATTTTTAACTACCAAATCAAGTGACAAACTCAAGTTTAAATAATTGATATAATCAAATAAAATTTTGTCAACTTCAATTTTAGTTTAATCAAGATAAGTAATTGAAATAATCGGCTTCTTAAGAAAAATCAAACCATTCATATTCTTAATCGACTTTAGTTAAAAATTTTATAAGTCGATCACTTTAACCATCCTCTAAGATCCAAAGATTGTCTTATTTATCCTTTCCAAAATTTTTGGTTGGTAAGCCTTCAAAAAATTTTCATTAATATTTCTTGGATGTTCAACTCCTTCCAAATCGGCCAGTAGATATGCCTTCTTACTTATAATCTTGGCAACCTTGAACTGGTCTTCCAAATTTGGATTAAATTTTTTCTAAGGACTGTTCCTTTGAGCTAATTGGTAGTACTACTTTCCATACTAAGTCGTTTAACTTGAAAGACTTGTACCTCACTTTTTTTAGTATAAGCTCTTTCTACTATCTTCTTCTGCATCTCAAGTCAATTTAAGGTTTCAATGTGGTCTTGGTCCAATTTATCCAGATCCCTCATCATGGCATCTCAATATTCTTTAGTGCTTAGCTCACCTTGACGTTGCCTCCTCATGGAATGGGCTATAAGTTCCATTGGGACCATGGTTTAATGACCATAGATTAATTGACAAGGGGGAGACTATTGTAATCGTCTTAAGGTTGTCTCGATTTTTTTGTAACACTTCTTGCAATTTTTTATGCCAAGTCGTTAGTTTATTTTCAATGGTCTTCTTAAGTCTTAGAATGAGCGATTTTTTTAGTTGATTCAGCTTGTCCATTCAATTAAGCATAGTAAGGTATCATACTAATGTCGAATTCTTTTACAAAGTTGACTATTTCTTCTCTTATAAAGACTGATCCCTGGTCAATTATAATGGACTCTAGAAGGCTATGTCGATATATGATGTTCTATTTGATGAACTTAATTACTGACTATTGTGTAACTATCTTTAATAGGATAATTCTATCCACTTCGTGCAGTAATCGATTACCATTAAGATGAAGGTTTACTGTTTTGAACAAGGGGTAGATCTTCTTAGTAATCTCCATTGCCTATCCTCTGAATAGCCAAGGTTTAATGATAGCATGCATTTCTTTAGCTAAGACTATCTAAAGAGGGTCGTGCTCCTGACATTCCTCGTATCCTCTAACATAATCGTGGCAATCCTTTTCCATGATTAGCCATTAAAAACCATTCTTCAAAATTGATTTCTTCATTAATCAACCACTTAAATGTGCTCCTGCCAATTCTTCGTGTGATTTGATCATTACCAACATAAATTCTGTTGGGCCAATGCACCTTAGTAGTTCTTCCAAGGGTTCTTTTCTGAATAATTTACCTGCAAAAAAAATAAATTTGGATGCCATGTTCTTTAAAGTTTAATCAGTACTATTATTAGGGTTTTTCATATATTTGATAAGTTCATTTCTCCAATCTATGTTCATATTGATTTACAAAATCAGCTTTAGCACTTCATGTTTTATCATTTCTACTTCACTACTAAAGAAATAAGAATTAGGCCAATGAATAAGTGGGATTTCTCATATTGCTTTCTTGAAACCAAATCCCCTTTGAGCTAAATCATTGGGTCTTGGATTACCACTCCTTGTCAAAAACTCAATCGAGTTAGAATAAAATCCTTCAAGGAGATGAAGAACACTGTTGCAGTACGGTATTAATAGATCAACTTCATAATTATACTCGTCAGTTATCTATTTGACGACTAGTAATGAGCCACCTCTGACTTTTATATCTTTCATCTCTATTTCCGCATGTATTTCTAGGCCAATAATAAGGGCTTCATATCTGGCTTGATTGTTGGTGCAGGAAAAATATAACAAGAATAACATCTTCATTTTCAAACCATATGGGGAGATCAAAACGATGTCGACTCCAACTGCTTGAGCTATTTTTGATCCATCAAACCATAGTTGTTATGATTGGCTACTAATGCAGACTATTTTTAAATCGGTATTAGGTAAATAAATAGATGGATGATCTACTAGGAAATCAGCTAAAGCTTGTCTCTTTATGGCTTTCTAAGGAACATATTTCAATAAAAATTCAGATAGGTCAATTGCCAATTTGCCTATCCAATTCCTTAAAAATGGCTTTAATAGTAGATATTTAATAATATCGATTTGGCTTACAACATGTACAATAGTTGGTAACATGTAATACCTGAGTTTTGTGCAAGAAAATAGAGAGCTAAACGTAACTTTTTGATAGCCGTGTACCTTGTTTTAGCATCATTCGAAACTCGGTTACAATAATATATGACTCTCTCAACTCCTTTATGTTTCTAAGCCAACATGCTACCAATAGGCTCTTCGACTACTAAAATATAAGGGATAAGGGGTAAGCCTACTTTTAGGGGAACCATGCCTAGTGGCCTTGTGAGGTACTTCTTGATTTCATTGAAGACCTGTCAATAATGCTTAGTCTATTTAAATTCTTCATCATTCTTCAGTTTTAATAAGGGCGACCAAGAATAAAGGCATCTAATCGAATTTGAGATAATCGCCTCAAAATATTTATCTTATTGATTAATTGTTGAAGTTTTTTCTTGGTTATTAGTGAATGTGCTTTGATTATGGCCTTGGCTTTGTTCTTGTCTACTTCCACCCTCCGCTAGTATACCAAGAATCCAAGAAAGTTACTTGCTGATACCTTATACACACACTTCAAATGGTTCATCTTTAATTGATGGAACATTATTCTGTCGAATGTCGACCTTAATTCAATCAAGTGTGCTTCATCTAAATTAGACTTAACTACTATATCATCGATGTAGACTTTTATAAATCAGCCAATCATGTCATGGAAGATAGCATTTATTGCGACATATAATATCTCATCTCAAAAGTCCAATTTCGACTAGATTTAAAAGTCCTCGCCCTAGGTTTTTTCATAGCTATAAAAAGTACTCTTTTAAGAGACAAAACACAGAATTTTTAAGATGCAAAACTTATAGAAAGAAGTCACAATACAAAATCAAATATCAAAGCCAATAATTCAATATTCAAGATCAAGAATCAAGCTTCAAGTCAAAAAAGAGAGAGAAGTAACCCAATGAGTCGCCTTGATTACTTTTTCTTCTCTTTTTTTTATTATTATGTTCTTGTTCTTACTGTTCTTCATGGATTGGTTTGATACTCTTGGTTTTGTGATGAGCTAAACATTGTTTATCTAAGGTTAGACTATATGAATCTAGTATATAGTTGGATTTTATGGATTCTTAGTTATTAATCTTAATACATATAATTGATTCATTCAATCTTGATTTTAATGCTTTTATTATAGCTGATCAATATTTTGAATAATTGAAAAACTATGATGAACTCAATGGATAGATTCATATGCATAATCATAGGATAACAACTATGAATTTCATATAGGATAGACATATACATATATGGCATGTATGGCATAATTTAAACTTGATCTTAATGAATAACATTCTAATTTGATTGCTATAGACATATAGGTGATTGTTAGAATGCGTAATATAATCACTCGACCATCGACATAGGCTTGTAATGATATTAGTGTCTAAGCCAACAATTGGTATTAAGGGATTAACTAATAGGTTAATAAATTTAATAAAATATTAGAAGATAAGTCTATACCCTAGATTACTATCAATTTGTGAGTTTAACCCTTTATTTATTTGTTATCTAGGTTAAGTTTTTAGTTAATTAGTTAAATTTTATATTATAGTTTTTTGGATAAAAGTAAAGTAGGTATAATTTTAGTAATTGGTTGATAGAAACAAATCAAATAGTCCATGTAGGAACGATATCTAGACTTAAAATCTTTATTACTTAATATGATAGTGTATGCTTGTACTTAGCTATTATATAGCACTGTGAAGTTTTTGGTGCCATTACGAGGGACTATTTTTATCTATTCTTTAGATCAATACTAATACTAAGCTACTTGTTTTTAATTCAGATTTTATTTTTTGTTTCAATTTATTTTCTTCTTTTTACTTTGATTTTCTTTCTATCTTGTCTTGACAGTTCATGGGAAGGGCAAAAGTGTTGACTTGACTTTTTTGTATCCTGAGATTGAAAGAACTTTGCATAGACTTCGACGTGAACAAAATAAATGATCTTTAAATATGAAGAAGAACAAAAATCATTTCAATAATCTTGTATTTGAGTCCATGATACTATAGAGATCTTCAAAGGATTATGTTATTCTTATTGCGGATGGTATTCAGCCAAGTATTCAGTGACCAACCATCAATGCAAATAACTTTGAGATCAAGCTGAGCACTATTCAAATGCTAAAAGAGTCTATACAATTCAGCGGAACTCCCAACGATGATCTTAATATACACATTGTGAATTTTCTTGAGATTTGTAATACATGTAAATACAATGAAGTCTTTAGTGATGCCATCAGATTAAGACCATTCTCTTTCTCTTTAAAGGATAAAGCCAATAGTTGGTTGATGTCATTGCCATCAGAATCCATATTGATATAGGATGATTTAGCATAGAAATTCTTAGCCAAGTTCTTCCCACCAACAAAGATAACAAAAATAAGGAATGACATCACCTCATTCAGTCAGATTGATGGAAAGTCATTGTATAAGGTAAGAGAGTGCTTCAAAGACTTGTTGAGGAAATATCAACACCATGGAGTCCCTGAATAACTATTAGTCCAGACCTTCTACAATGGATTATTAGGCTATTTAAGAACCATTATAGATGTCACTGCTGGAGGAACTATAATGAATAAGTCTGAAGATGAGGCTTATGATCTATTAGAAGATATGGCATCGAACAGTTACCAATGGTCAACATAGAGGGTTACACCAAGAAGAGTCGTCGATGTGCATGAGCTTGACACATTTAATACATTAGTAGCACAAATCAATATGTTATTTAAAAAATTTGATGCATTGAACGTTGTCAAACCTCAGCAAGTAACTTGTGATTTTTATGGTGATAACCACATGAATGGGCAGTGCATTAAAGTAAATTTTGTGGGAAGTTTTAACTTATTGCAACCTAACCCATAATTCAACTTTTACAATCTGAGATGAAGAGATCATCCTACCTTCTCTTGGCACAACAACCAATGGGAGTCATCTAAATCATGGAATGCCCCCGGATTCCAACCATCGCAAGAAAAGAAGTCAACTTTGGAATATATGTTTATGCAATATATGAAGTCCAACAATGTTATCTTACAGAATCATTCAGCGTCCTTGAAAATTTTAGAGGTTCAAATGAGACAACTTGCTACTACAATTAATAGGATACCTCAAGGGCACTCTACCAAACAATACTGAGACAAATTCAAAAGGGAATGTAGAGCAATGCCAAGCCATCAAATTGAGGAATGGTAAAATCTTACAAGAGAACACATTTACACCACCACCATCAAGTATAAAGGAGAAGAAAACACAAAAAAATAAAGTGTAGCCATATAGACCACCTATTCTTTTTCCTCAAAGACTACAAAGGTATCAAATACGTGCTAAAACATAAAATCAATAGTATACCAATCTAAAAAATAGTGCAGAATCTCATAAAAGTGCAAAATGTTAAGCAAAAAAAAAGTACAGAAACTAGTATTAAAGTGCAGCAACATTCTAAGGTATAGAAAAGTGACAACACGGCAGAAAATACGAGTAATAAAAAGCAGAATCAGCTCATACACGCTATATTACTTGGCTGCTACAACATTAATGCGGTGCCACCAAACTTTTATAAGCTCAAAGACATAGAGATGTTGAATTCTCACATAACAATTAATGCATTAAAAAATAGGAAGAAAAGAAAAAAAAAAAAAGAAAGAGAAGCATAGAGAAGAAATGAACAAAGTAAAAGGCACAAAAGAACCACTTCACCAGTCTAAAATTTAAATATTTTTGGAGAAGCACGAGGAGAAGAGAAACAAGTTGCTGCCTAAGGTCTAATTACAAGAATGTGAAACTAGAAGAGAGGAAGCCCAAGAAACTTATATACAAGGATTCTTTCACTATTAACTTTGATCCTCCATAAGAGTAGAAATAGCCCCGCCAAGATGATATTGTTAAATTAAGCGTTTCTTGGGAGGCAACCTAAGTAATTTTTATTTTTATTTTTGTTTAGTTTCAATTTTATTTATGTTAGTTTCTTTTCTTTTTAGTAATAAAGTAAGTCAAGCTTTCAATGAAGCAGCACAAATATTTGCAAGCGTTAGAAGCAAAGGACACTATAGTCACATTATTAGACAACGCCTCTGTATTGCTTAAACTTCATTTACCAGTGGAGTTTTTCTTACTTTTAAGTTTATTTTCTCGATATTAGGGACAATGTCTAATTTAAGTTTGAGGGTGAAAAACAGAAAACTTATGGTTAATTTTGCTATTTTTATTTATTAGTTGTCTTATAGGTAAATAGTTTCTTTTTTAGTTATTAAGTTTTGGTTGAAATGATGATTATTAATCCATGATAAGAAATAAAATATTGGCTGAATTTATTTTCACAAGTCTCTAGGAAACGATAGGTGCTTGAGATACTTCTTCTATCATAAATCTTGAACTAATTTCGACTTTATTTTTTATCACTTATTCTTGAGCACATTGAGATAAGAATATATTAGTTGAATTTTTTTTCTTAGAAATACTTTATATTTAAATAGTACACCACAGTCTCGATGATCAACATTCTAAAACTTGTTTGATTACTACTTAAGGGAAAATCATATGAAACACATGAATAGAGAAATGATATTAGGCTCTTTGGATTGATTGAGCTTTTTCTAGCCTACCTCATATGTATATTTATCCCTAATTATCCCATTTGAGCCTAATTATTCATTTTTTTTTCTTTTTAACCACATTACAAGCCTAAATACTTTGAGTTTATATACCCTAAAATCTACCAGTTGCACCATAAACCTTGAGTTAACTTTGAAATAATTTTAAAAGGAAAACAGATTGTATGTATGAAAAGAGTAATGCAATGAAAATCAATAAGTGAATGTGCATATCAATATAAGTTTGGGGGTATATAAAAAAAAAAAGAAAAAAAAGTGCATAAATGCATAAATACCTTTAGCTTGAGAAAGAGAAGAAATGTTTTACAAAAGTGATTAAAAGAAATATAAAAATATCTTAAGTTTAGAGAAGAAAATAAATCAAGGAGAAAATATTAAGAAGTTCTAAATAAAGTTAAATGTTTATAGTGTGAGTTGCACTTCATATTTATATATCTTTATATCACACATTGACCTTAGTCTTACATTACAAGTTAAATAAAGTCTAAATATATCCCTAAACATGTGTATTTCTATATTAGTAGAGAGTAGTATGAACAATAAGTTTATAGTAGTGTTATTATTAAGAATATGTAAAGGCATCATCGTTATATGCTTTTTTAAGTTATTGAGTAAATCTATGTTTCATTTGACTAATTACTTGCTTATTGTACACACGCACAAGTTATCATTTATAGGGGAGAATGAAGGACTTGATGAATGGTAGAATGAATTATTAAAAGTTGTCTATTGCATTTTAAAAAGACTTTTGCCATTTGACAGCCTTTGAGACTTTGAATATGTTCATCTGAATTAACCAAGACTTATTTTAGTTTTTCATTTTTATTTAGAATTAAGAATAAGTTGTGATTGTTTGTCTTTGTTTTGCTCGAGGATGAGTAAAGCCCCAACTTTCATATTTTGCTCAAATTTATGGATAATTGGCTATTTAATTGTGTTTTTGATCATAAATAGGTACACGAGAGAAATGTGACGAATATGAACAAACGGGAGGTGAATTGGACAAGAAATGAGTGAGATTTGCTCAATTTACGCCACCGCTAGAACTCAAAGCTGGGTGTTATAGCACCCATAGCTGAGTGCTGCAACGCCCAAGGCAGAGACATAGGTGCTGCAGTGCCCAACCCTAGCACTGCGACACCCGTGTGATATATAACACCCTCTCTCAAAAGTCCTATTTTGACTTAGATTCGAAGGCCCTCGCCCTTAGGGTTTCTCATTGTTATAAAAGTACTCTTTTAAGAGCCAAAACACAGACTTTTTGAGACGCAAAACTTAGAGAAAGAATTCACAACACAAAGTCAAATATCAAAGTCAAGAAATCAAAAATCAAGCTTCAAGTCAAGGAAGAGAGAGAAGCAACTCAAGGAGTCGCCTGGATTAGTTTTTTTTCTCTTTTCTTTATTATTATATTTTTATTCTTGTTGTTCGTCATGAATTGGTTTGATACTCTTGGTTTTGTGATGAGCTAAACATTGTTTATCTATGGTTAGACTATGTAAACCTAGTATGTAGTTGAATTTTATGGATTCTTAGTTATTAATCTTAATACATATAATTGATTCATTCTATCTTGATTTTAATACTTTCATTATACCTGATAAATATTTTGAATGATTGAGGTACAATGATGAACTTGATAGATAGATTCATGTGTTTACCCTAGGATAGTTTGATGCATGATCATAATATAATAACTATGAATTCCATGTAGGATAGACATATACTTAAATGATATATATGGTACACATTAGACTTGATCTTAATGAATTACATTATAATTTGATTACCATAGACATATAAGTGATTGTTAGAATGCGTAATATAGTCAATCGATCATTGATAAAGGCTTGTGATGAGATTAGTGTCTAAGCTAATAATTGGTATTAAGTAATTAAGTAAGGGATTAATTTATCCAATGAAATATTAGGGGATGAGTCTATACCCTATATTACTATGAATTTGTGAGTTTAACTCTTTGTTTATTTGTCATCCAGGTTAAGTTTTTAGTTAATTAGTTAAATTTTAGATTATAGTTTTCTAGATAAAAGTAAAGTATGTATAATTTGAGTAATTAGTTGATAGAAATAGATCAAATAATCAATGTGGGAACGATATCTGAACTTAAAATTCAATATTACTTGATACGATAACATGGGCTTGCGTTTAACTATTATATAGCACCAATCAATCGTCAACCATTTTGGGTCGACTGGGTATACTGCCAACATTCTATCATTCTACTGCCATAGAGATTTTTGTTCAAATTATTGATCCTGGCTAAGTTTTCTTCTATCTTTTGGCTATTATCCTCTCTATGGCGCTAGACGGCTTCCTCCAAATGTCTTAATTGATTGTGCCTTTTCATGCACCTTTTTGTGTCTTTGTTAGCTTGGGTGTGTATTTGAAGTCATAATAAATCCCTAGCCGATCCAATAGGTTCCTTTATGGAATGTTCTATTCCCAATGACCGACTCTGTATGCCCTAAGCTTGAATATCTTCCAGTATTGGTACTGCAAAGTCAATCTAGAATCAAACGGCCTTTGATTATTAGGAACTTGTGCAAATGTTGTTTAACACAATAGGCAGACCAGACAAGCTTTTTTTATAACTTGGCTCTTCACATGGAACCGGCTCCTCAATGATGATCCTCTCTTTCTGATAGGCATCTTCAGTTGTATTCCCTATATAGACCTTTATCCTCGGCTTATCAAGAGTCCATATTTGAGCAAAGGATCCTTCCCCTAGAGCTTTTCTCTTAGTGGAAGGCATAACCATTATACCTGCAGTAGAAAGATGGTCGATTTCAATAGAAGGGCCTTACCCTTTGAGCTAAACAAAAGTTGTCCGTTGGTAATAAGCCGTTGAATTTTATTTCTAAACACAATCAGTTTTTTGTACTTCATCTTCAAGAGTTGTGCTACTTGAATTAATCCATGAGTGCTCTTTATGTTATAAATGGTATTTATGTGCTATTCTAATTTGTATGAATATTTAATTATTTAATATATGTACAATGAACATTTCAATAAATTGTTAAGATTTAATTATGTTGTATTAAGCTTATTACTTTTCAGACATTATAGATCTAAAAAGTTTATGTCAGCGCTAAAAGTTAGCATTCTAAAAGTTATAATTTTTTCTGAAATAGGACAAAGACCTGAGAATATATTAATAATAACATAGTTATAAGAAGTTACAAATAGTGCTAGAAAATATCATTATGTAGTATATTCTCGAAGACATCATTCCTAATCTATGGTTGCTGACACGGGTTGGTATACCTTTCGAATTAGTGTATGTCTATATCTAGATTGTCTAGATGATAAGTATTAGCAGGCCGTGGGCTTAGTGTAAGCTCGTATAGACATGCAGTTATTTAGTGAGGACTAAATACTAAACAGACTCACGAAGACTTCCAATAAACATCCTATAGAGCCGTTAATAGAGGGTATTCTCTAGTTTAGTAATATTTGTGGTCCTTTGACCTAAACACCACAATGGGTTTATGAGTAATCCACCATACTTTGATTTCACGAATGTCAAAAACCTTTCATAGTGTAACCTCTGGGTATCGTTGGGTAGGTTCCGATGCTCATGGAGTCTGATGTGCGTAGATGTGGAATCCATCAGCTCATATGGGTGAGTTATATATCTTGATGCTCTAAGATTGCATTTCATGAAGTCTTATGGCCACAAACATTAAACCCCGAAAAAGAATTTTTCATAGGGCTAAATAATATTCGTAAAACAATATCACAAAGGAGTTTACGAGTATTGTTTATAAAAATATAAATCTAGAGATAAATTCATGGTCAAGCATATAGAGATTTGACAGTAATGATTTATATCTCTTCTCTTTCATGATATAGGTGATAGAGGAATTATATGTATATGGTTGATATCAACTTGTATAGTTCAATGCGTTGTTTTGTAATATCCGTAACATGTGTATAGAGCATCTCTCATGAGCTTATGGAAGAGCTCCGTAAGATAAATAAATATGAACTTAGAGAGTCTTACAATATAAAGTGTACTCCTTGAGTACTAGAGTAACGAACTAGGTCAAAGAGTTTGATCTAAGAAAATTTTAAAAAATATGATTTGTTTTAAGATCTCTCGGAATGCACATAAGTTTAAATGTTAAGCTTATGATTATTTAGTTAACAATTGTTATTAATTTAGAAATGGAAACAAGTGGCATTTGCATAGCAAGATGCATGTGACAAATGGCCTTTAATAGTGGATAATTGTCTATGACACTTGGCATTTCATTAACTTAAAAAATGGATAATTATCCTTTAAATATTAAGTTAATGATTTAGGCAAAAAGGGACAAATGTTGCACTCTTGTGTGAGGGAATTAATTCAGCCAAAGGATTTTTTTGTTGTTCATAAGATGAACAAAAATTGATGACATTTTAGCTTGGCTTGAATTTAGCCGATAAGGAAACAATCAAAGGTATTGAAAATTTAAATGCTATCATTCTATCTCTTCAATCTCACCCATTGTTGGAGACTAGAATTGCTTACAAATTTGTTTCAAAGTGAGCTCCAAAATTTTACTATTCAACAAAAGTCATTAAGGGTGAGTTTTTTAAATTCCTATTAATGTAACAAACTTAAATTTAGTGTAATAAATTAGATTTCAATTCTATTGCGCAATATATATATATATATATATATATAAATGACATGTATTAATTTGTTCAATGAATATACATTCACATGCATGCACCTTTAGTAAGCACACTAACACTTTGTTCGAGTGACGGGATGGTGTACCCTTTGAAAAGCTTTATCTACTTGTCTTTTAAGAGCCAATCGAATATTTCATTGGCTTTTCTCAAGTCGAACAAATACTCCTTGGCAATCTTAGTATTTTTGCTGAACTTTTTTTTCTTTAGTGAAAGTCGACCTCTTGAGGACAGGACATTCGTATAGAGCTCCTTTAACTACTTAAGCTAAGCAGACCTCCTCATACGAATCATCAAAGTCATTTTTTGACTCTATCTGGAAAACAGCTACATTAAGCGGATTTTTGTAGTAGGTATCTTTGGAGGACGTCCTCTTTTGGTCCCTCTTCATCAGAAGCGTTTCATAATTGGTCGTTCTAGTGGCCAACTCATATAAATACTTGAATCGGTGTCCTTTAAAGTGATCCCTCATTGTGAAGGACATGCCCCTAACAACCATTGGCACACAATTAGCCTTAGTGATTTGAGTGTGCACCGCGTCCTAAGATTTTTAAAGCGGGCTATATATTTCAACACTAATTCAACCAACATCTACATTACTCTAGCCAGGTCGACCAAAGTAACTTTTAGAGGTGGTCTATAAATTTTGACATAGAATTTGTCCTCCACCTGTTGTCAACTAGCAATAGACTCTAGCACCAAGTTTGTGTACCAAATGAAAGCAGTCTTCATCAAGGAGTAACCAAACAATCTTAACTTTTAGAAAGGTGAAGAAATGGCCTTCCCACACTGCACCATGAACCTTAAGATATGCTCAAAGGTGGTGATATTTTTCTCCTCTGAAAATAAAAAGAACTCTGAAATTTTGTAGCCTTTAAGGAAATAGAAAATGAGTCTATATTATGAGGTACGGCTTCCTATAGGACAGTCTTGCCATCAGCTTTAGATTAACTCTATAGGGTTTCAACCAACATATTCCCATCAATCTCATATTTGATAGCTAGCTGGTCTTGGTTCTATATATCCAAATTGTATCGGCCTTGTTTGGGTCTAGCTGACCTGTTTTGGCGTTTACTGAGCTGGCTAGTGTAAGCTTCCCAAGTTCACTTTATTTTTAGCAAAATCATAATTAAAAATATATCCTTGTTGGTTTTGTTGAACCTAGGAGTTTATAAATTCAACTTATTCAAATTGCCATAGGAGGTTAATTGAGCCATGTTGGAGGTCAGCTCGAATTTACGAAGACCTGAGATTGAAGTTTATCAAATTAGGCAAAGTTGAATTTAACTTACAATGAGTTAGAATAAACCTATAGTGTAAAATAGTTAGCAAACTGTAGAATTTAAGTTACTTCTAGGGTGAACAAGCGAAATTCGATAAAGGTTATTTGATCATCAACAAACAAGGATTTGAAACTCTGGGTTAAAAATAAGAATTAAAATAAAAGATAAATTGAAAGAAAAACTATATTATTGTATTGAATATGTAAATGTTCATTTACAATGATTTATTATGCTTTTGTATAGGATCGAAAAACCTTACTCATTCCTAATTCTAAAAAGAAAAAGAATTTTAATCAAATAAAATTGCCTATTCTAATGGACACCTTAACGGCTTAATACTCAATTGAACTTAAATTAATATACATAAAAGCACGAACCTAAATGAGCCTATTATATACAATTTTGAGTCGGCATCAATAAATAACTAAAAAGCTAATAACATTACAAGCATTTATTTGCATATTTGGCTAAAACCAAACATTATGCATCAATCCTCAACAACCATCCATCGATTCACATTGCACACAAAGATCGCCAAATATTAGTCAGTAAGTCAGAAGAGCAGTATTCATGGAAGAACAAAACTGGGAAGCATCGTTAATCCTCGTATCATTCAACCTATTCATCAAGCCCATAGTCTTCTCTGAAGTATTTATCAACCAGACCATTTGCCGTGTTCCTTAGATTTTCGTTTTCATGACGCTGAAATCTTTCCATAGCATCAATTCCATCCTCCTGCTCAAAAAAGTTTTGGGCCCTCAACATTTGGCATCTCCTTAAAACCTACATGTATTGCTGAATAACTTGGTATTAATTAAAAGAATTCTTCACTAGTATATAACTTTTTTCAATGTATTATTTCATCGTGAAAATTAAAATGTTGCCCCAATTAACTAAAACAATTAAGAAATGAAAAGAATGCTGCTTCATGGCAAAACATTAACTCACAAAATAATGAGAATGCATGTATTTAGATAAATAAAAAAAAATAGAACATTAACTACGATCTTACAGTAATTAGAATTCTTAATAATAAAAGTCAAACTTAGATTTTCGAATATTTAGTTCTGTACACAAATAAAAAATGTAGTTACTGTCATAAAACCTACCAAAAAAAATTCCTCGTAAATAAAAATTCAAAATATGAGCTAGAAAAAAAACTAGTAAAGAACAATCAACATAATTGCATGAATCGAAATTTATGAGAGAGCTTACCTCTTGACGAATAAGGTTACAAATTTATTACCGATAAAGATGAAGTTTAAAGTTTTTGAACTCTTCTTAACAGAAACTACAAGAGTTGTTGTCGCAACCAGGAGTGTGCCCTCGTTGTAATGACTAATAAGGATGCTCAGATTTTGTTTAAAATCACTTCAAAGGTTTAAGAAAACTGCAATCGCCCCTTTTTTATCTTATTTAAAATTACATTAAACACTTTTTACGATTTTTTTTTAAAGAAAATTATAACATATTTTATTTTTTTTGCACAATTTAAAAAAAAAAAAAGAAAGATTCAAATCCAAATAGAAATACGAGTCTCGAAAGAACTCGGCCAATTAAACTGAGCCCTCAACACCCTTTACAATTTAATTTGTCTTTGTTTGAGAATTGGCACCAAAGCTACCAAAGCTCAAGAGCCAAGGCCGATGGCTTCGAGAGTGGAATCTACTAAAAATTGTTGGAAATAATTCTTTCAAAAAAATTACAGGAAATAACTTTACGAGATGAAAAAAAAAATGAATACAATGATTATAAATTTAATCAAATGTTGATCCTTCGTCAAGTATAGTTTATACTTAAATTATTGGATCAACTTTATCAATCATCCATTTCTAATCAAAAACCTCGAATTCCTAAAACTACCATATATTGGTATAAGTTGGTTCGAACTAATAGGACCTCTTAATTGAACAAAAGTTTTTAACTTCAAATTGAAATCATAACAGAATGAAATACTGAGAATGTGATTTATATTTATCTATATTTTCAAAAGAAAGAAAAAAAAAACATAGAAATTAGTTTTATTAATATGAAAGAATGGTTTAGTGATAAGAGGTAAAACTTAAATGAGCTGTATATATCCAAATAATAAAATTAGAGAACATTGTGCATGTGTAAAATGTAAGTTAAGTTATAATAATAAAATTTCTTTCTTTAAGAAAATAAATTAATATGATAAATAACACAACATGCCACTAAGTTACAATATTTTAACTTGTTATTTATAAAATAAAACATACATTATGGATAACATATATTTTATAATATGAAGAATGGTTAGAAAGTGATTAAGAAGTTTTTCAAATAAAGATAAGCAATTCTCTTTTTTTTTTTAAAAGAAACAAATTAAAAACTTTTTTTATAAGTCAAGTCCAAACCCAACTCTAGGTTGGAAAGCCAAAAATGGTTTAAAGCAAATTCTATATAAAGACCTTTAGGTCTAAGATTTTTAATCATCAATTTTTTTTTATTCTCTTCAAGTAGAAAGAAAGAGGAAGAGAAAGACACAGAGAAAAAAAATAGCAATTTCTAAAGAGAAAAAATTAGCTAGAAATAAAAAGTGAGGAAATGTGCTTAAATATCTTTGTAATTCTATTCCTTTTATAATTTTGAAATATAATATAATACTAGGATAGTGTAGTACTAAACTTGTTGTTCAACTTAAGGAATGGATATAAGTTTATGAGAACTAAATCACTATAAATTCAGCGTGTTCTTTCTTATTTTTATTTGGGATAAAGACATCTAGACCCTCAAGATTTGACTTAAAAGATTATTTCATCATTATATTTTTAAAATTATTTAAAAAGACCCATTTTGACAATGACCGAGATGAGATTTCAACTCGCCGTTTGTATCATTGATTTAAAATATTATGATCTACAAGATAATAGTATTATTTTATCTAAAAGAGCACTAAAGAAGAGCAAAATCTAATGAGAAAGATCTATGAAAAATTGTCATTTTGGGTAACTCTAAAAATAAGGAATGAAACTGTTCTTTAGATCAAATTTTGGAGGTTTATATGGCTTTCTCCCTATTTTACTTTTACTACTTGCTGGTTTTAAATTTTTTATTATTTGAATCTTGGGTTGGACTGAAAAATTTCAATAATGGTATCAAAGTTGAAGGTTAAAAGAATTAGATAAAAACTTAAAGGAAATTATTAGGAATAGAAGAATGGTGACCACCAAATTTGAGATTGAGAAGTTTAACAGGCAAGGAGACTTTAGTCTATGGAAAAAAAATATATATATATAAAGGCTTTGCTGATATAGCAGAAGGTTGCCAAAGCCTCACTAGAGCTAAAGAAGAAAGAATGGACTTTAGCAAGTGATGAGAAAATGGTAAAGATGGATGAAACTGCTTTCAACACCATTATCCTATAGTCATCCGACAACATACTATGACAAGTTAATAAAGAGACCACATCAAAGGGACTATGAGGTAAAAGAAAAGGGTTCGGATCATACAGCTGTGGTAATAGGATCAAATAGGTATAACAATTCAGATGTTCTCACAATTTCAATAGAGGAAAATCTAAAAGATTGGGTCCTGAATTTTAGATGTGCTTACCATACGAGTCTTAACAAGGATTAGTTTGATTCATAAAAAAAATATGAATAGGGTAAGATACTAATGAGCAATAATAATTCATGCAAAGTGATTGATAGGTGCAATTCTCATAAAGTTGCATGATGGAATAATAAAGATCCTAAAATATGTGAGACATATACCTGAATTAAATAAGAATCTAATATCTTTAGAGGTTTTGAATGAATCAAGATACACTCATAAAATTGAAAATAGACGGTGAGGATAAGTAGGATTCTATACTTATGATGAAGGGCGTTAAGTATACTGGTCTATATATTTTACAAGGGAACATTGTCACTAGATATATTATTGTTGCTACTCATGTAAGGTACAATGAGATTGAGTTGTGACACAGAAGATTGAGCCACACAGGGAAATTAGACTTATTGCAACTAGAAAAATAGAGTCTCATTAAGAATTGAAGGCTAGTTAGGCACTATATACTAGGAAAATAACGTAATGTTTATTTTAGCACCAATAATTACAGGACAGATGGAGTTCTAGAATAATTTATGCTAACTTGTAGGGGATAATAAAATACAGCAACATATGATGGTAATAGATATTTGCTATTCTTCGTTGGTGATGACTCATGGAATGATTGTGTAGAAGTAAATGACTCAAAGAGAACTTAAAATAAGATGGAGGAATCTCACCTTAAGGTGGAGTTATAGTCTCAAACTCCTTTTAAGAATAATATACAAGTTGAACTGAAAGAGAATCCATAGCCTCAAACTAATTATGAACCAACACATCAACAAATAGAGATCTAAAACAACCAACACATCAACAAATAGAGATCTAAAACAAATATCTAAGATAGAGGTCCAAGATGGAGATTTGAGACAAAGGTCCAAAAAAAAGACCGTAGGCAATATATGGTTGCATGGATTAGTTTAAAAATTTAAACTGGACAAATCAATTATAATAATATTTGTGAATAATAAGCAAGTTATTTATCTCTGTAAAATTAAGGTATTCAAAGAGTTAATTTCAAGTGAAAGACAGAAGCTAAAGAAGATAAGTACCGAAGAGAATACTACTAATCTAGAAATAGAGATAATGTCTGTGAACAAGTTTACGATATGTTCAAAATTGTTGCATATTGATAAAGGGTGAGCAATAGAAATAGAATCTAAGCTGAAGAAAAATAAAGAATTGTAATAGATACATGAACTAAATCGTTTTATAATCAAAGGTGAATATATAAAGAATATTAGTCAAAAAATAATAACAAAATTTTCTAAATAAACATCAAATAATTTTCCTCTTTCTTATCGAGAAACAAACTAAAATATTTTCTAAGTCAAATCCAAATCCAAATCCAACTCAAGGTAGATAACCAAAAATGACTTAAAGCAAACTCTATATAAAGACTTTGGATCTAAAATTTTTAATCATCTATTCTTCTTTATTATTTTAAGATAGAAAAAGAGAGATGAAGAAAAGAAGAATAACAATTTCTAGAGAAAGAAATAATCTTAGAGAGAAGGTGAAGAATATACTAAAATATCTCAATAGTTTTATTCCTTACATAATAGTGTAGTAATTTATTGTTCAACTCATAGGGTAATTCATAAAAATCAAATCACTATAACTTCTGAAATTCATTTTCTTTTTATTTTTATTTTTATTATTTATTAATTTTTAATTATTAATTATTTGAGTCTTAAATTAAACTATAAATTTCCAGCATACAATTTAACACTTGCATTTTTATAATCCATGACCAAGTTTCATGTCTCAGTATAACTTCTTTCCATCTTTTCTCGTCCACAGTTGAGCATTTGATAGAAAACAATACATTTATGGTCTCTGCAAGTATTATTATCTAAATACCATGATACAAAACATGGATAATGTTATCCACTATAAAATGAATGTTAATTTCCCCCAATAAGAGAAACAACTTTCCAATCTCTAGAACCACACTCGTCTAAAAGAAATAAACTTCAAATTTTACATGTTTAATTAATATTACACGATAATGTTTAAAAAAACTAATAACATTACAACCATCTATCTGCACATTTGGTTAAAACCAAACATTATGCATAAATCCTCGGACAAACATCCATCGATTCACATTGCTCACAAAGATTGCCAAAGATTAGTCTGAGGAGCAGTATGCATGGAAGAACAAAACAGGGATGCATCATTAATCCTCGTATCATTCAACGTACTCATCAAGCCCATAGTATTCACCGAAGTACTTATCAACCAGACCATTTGCCATGTTTCTTAGATCTTCATTTTCATGAAATTGAAATCTTTCCATAGCATCAATTCCATCCTCCTGCTCAACAAGTTTTGGGCCCTCGCTATTTGGCATCCCTCTCAAAACCTACATGCATTGCCGAATAACTCGGTAGTAATTAAAAGAATTCTTCACTAGTATACAGCTTCAGTAGAGGTCTTATTTCATTGTCAAAATTAAAATCTTGCCCCAATTAACTAAAATAATTTAGAAATGAAAAGAATGTTGCTCGAGTAAAGTTAACTCACAAAATTATGAGAATGCATGTATTCAGATAAGCAAAAAAAAAACATTAAGCTATCAAAAACATTATGCAATTTAAAGTATGCATAAACTACTTTGAAATGACAAAATAGACAAAGTAAAAATCACTGGAAACAAAAGATAGTTCAAAGTCCTGTATCTTACAACTTGAATGAAAATTGTTAAACTAGAATATTTCCTTACCAGTTCCATGAATTGAAGACCCAGCCTGGCGGCCTCTATATCAGCAGATCTCACCAAATCAATGAAACCGGGTAGGCATCCTCTACCAACAAGGGAAACCAAGTGTTCCTGAATCAAATTTTGCTTTCTATCACCTTCTGTTGGGGCAACACAGAGGTTGCCCAAAACATACGCTACTTCCTTTTTTATATCAAATGGTGATGTTGAAAGCAGATGCAGTAGCAATGGCAGAGCCACACTAGAATGTATTAAATGCTTGTGTTCTACAGAACCAGCAGCAACATTAGATAACACCCAAGCTGCTTCCTGCAAAGATAATAAAGTTGTCAGAATAATTTGGCAGGGGGTGTGGTTATGAAGGTTAATTAGAAAAAAGAATAACAACAATAACTCACCTTCTTCAAGACCCTGTGCTCACTCTTCAAACATTTTACTAGAACTTCGATAACTTCATCTGTAAACATTTCATTCATGTTAATATTTCACTTCTAACATGTATTGAAAACTTCTCAAATAAGCAACCAGAAAGTAATTAACTAACTTGTGATTTCATGTCCAGGAACAAGAACATCAGAAATTGTGTTTGAATCGCCGGCCACAAGATTACCTAAGCTTCGCAGCACCTAGGCAACAAATTCTTTGTCAACAAATCACGGATAAAAAAAATGCTCTTAAACAGTGCATACACAGAATACTGGCTGCAACACTACGTATGTTACATATTAACATACTGCTCAAAGACAACCCATATAATAAATGGAAAGGAAACTTGAAGATGTTGATCCTCTTGAAAGTAATGTGATTGCTGGAAATTCAGTAAAATGCAAAACCTCAAGTTATAGTGAGAGTTTAATGATGGAACAATAACATCCTTTTATTGTAAGATCTTGCCATATAAATATTAGATTCTCAACAACTCATATCCATGTTAGCTGCAGTACCATGCAAGTACTTGCACATCAACACATTGCTGGATAAAAATCGCATGACAAGTTATATAGTAACTTCTTTAAAGTGACTTGGTCTTTAAAGTTTTGAGTAAACTACGGAAATTCCTTTCTGTAAAAAGTTCAGTTCTGGAATTATACCACCTTTTTCTAGTAGGCTCTTGTCCCACATATAGGAAGATCAGAATTATGAAAATATGATACTCAAGTAAAATTTGTTATCAGAAGCTCAGTTTCACTTTCAACAACTAGTTCTAGCAGCACGAGTAGAAGACATCACAAGTTTACGAGCACATAGACATAAACTTCAGGAGGAAAATATTATCAGCAACTATCAAGAGAAGCATAAGGTCATTAATGAGTTGGTATATTTGCAACATTCCTTAGAGAAGCAAAGAACATCATGTTAAAAGTTGTTAAATGATGAATTTTGGCAAGTACTGGAAGTTAATTGAACAAGCAGAAAGGTAACTGTCTTAAACCTTTTTGTACAATAAGCATGGACATTTGACGAGGGAAAGAAAAAATGACGTAATTCACAAAGAAGGTAATCGCTCATTTTGAATGTTACCGGAATGAGCAACTGCAAACTATTTGACGTTGCCAATCTTTCCACAAGCAGTTGAAGGACACCTCTCTTGACCAGCATGCTGGTAGCAACATTTGAAAGGGCTGAGAGATACACAACTACCCATGCTACTTCAGTTGCCAGTTCCTCGTCCCTGAAATGCCACTTCATTTGATTATACAAAAATTCAGTCTATTTCTACAAATGAGTTCCAAATGATTAGATTTTTTTTCTTGATAAATAAATTATCAGGAGTAGTGAAATGACAGTCTGAAAGCAAACTGTAGAAAAATAATGAAGTCTTCCAATAAATAAATAAAGTAAAAACTACCAAAACCCTATTAAAATGCATCACTGTTGAGGACAAATCCGCAAGTAAAGAGCAACAAATGATAACAGCCAGAAGGTCGAGGCATTTTGAAGTTGAAGTGTCATAACAAGACAAAGTACAAAAGGAATAAAGAAAAGGACTAGAAGGTCAGCAAGTTAAGAAATCCTCATATATGCTGGATCCAGAAGCACAAGCGTACTAACTCTGCTAAACATGTTGCAAGTTAAAGCATATAAGCAATTACCTACAAAGCAAAAATGTGGCCATGGAAAACAGACATCTAAAACTAAACCATAAACAAGACAAACAAATCAAATTGTAACAAAGCTGTGCATCACAACCAAAATATATGACCTATTCGCACCCGACTGATGAGGGAAAAAGGATCCCAATGAATTTTGAAGATTCAAGTAAATTTAGAACTTCTTCATTAAAATTCATTAACATAGAAATACCAATAAAGGACAAGGCAGCTCCTTAAGTTTCACATCGATATTTTGGATTGTATTTAAGTTTCATCTTTCAGCATCAAGTTTTTGGCGAAATTCCTGAATGATGACTACTTTGCACTACAACATTCATGATGTAGAACCAGAAACAGAAAAGTGGAGGGGGAGAGAAATGGAGAGAAAGGGGACAAAAAACTAAAGGAATTTAGAGGAAGAATCAATATAGTAACACCAATGTTCAAAATATGTCTGAATGATTAGAAAAGCACATCAAACTCTCTATAAATAAGGTTACACCATCGTCAAATAAGGTAGAAAATCAATCTCCAAATAAATCATACTCAAAACACAAAAGGAAAAAAAAAAAGATTATCTCCTAACATAGAAAAAAACAAAGAAACCCTAATTGTTTATTTTTTTCTTCTACACCTAATATATAGGCATGGAAGATGTTCTACGTCAATTTACTTTCGAATGAAAGCTGGTTTCTACTGAGATGGAATGGGCTGTAGCTAGGTTCTCAACAAGAACGTTATCCTTTCTCTGCAAAAATAGAGTCTTGGAAGGAAATTCAATATCTATTTTTAAATAAAAGCTAAACCTTTTGCAACAGCACTATACTACAAATAAGTACATCTATAAGACTTTGATAGTATATGAGTTTAAGTTTCCCAGACACCCACAGGATAAACAGGACAACAAGCAAGTCTTCCAATATTCCCGGACTCCCTATGGTGACAACTTTCAGCTCATCACCCTCTTCTCAGTGGCAAGACTTTTGGCTTCTTCAGAAGTTTTCTCTTCACCATAAAAATATCAGTCTGAAATAATATTGTTCAAAGGATGGGTCCTGTATGGATCTCACCAAGCTATACATAGGGTTGACACATATAGCTTAACCAATGAATATTTGTAAGACAGACAACATGGCCAAATATCTGAAATCAAAACTTCAAATAAAAGGATTTAGGAATTTGAGTCCAATGTAGTATACAGCACTGAACCTCAAAATGGAAAACTCAATAACACTATGAACAGGAATCCTGAGAAATAATTTCCCACTTACGCATTTTTCAAATGACGAAGAATTGCATCCAATAAGCCATGAACTTTAATGAGTTCCGTTGCAGCTTTAGGATCTGGTCCCTGCATCCAAACTCACTGAAATAAGGTTATCTATTAAACTTGGAAAGACAAGAAAATTAACACACATAAAACAACTCTAATCCATGAAACTGCTGTAAATGGAATATGAAAAGGCCAGGCATACATCACAAACACAAGCATCCCGACAAACACAACATAAATACAAAATTAAGAAAGAGTCAAAACCTTGATTAGATTTGACAATGCCCAAGCAGCTGTTCTCACAGTTGAACCCTTATTTGGCAGCATCATTCTCGCTAAAGGTGGTAAGGCCCCTTGGGATATCAAAATATTTCGCAACTCCTCTCCTTCTCCAGCAACATTTCCTAGCGCCCATGCACACTGCTCAGCAACAGGCGAGGAACTCTTTTCTGCATAAGAAGTCCAATTAAAAGTAAATTTCACCTGATTAAGTGAACAAACTGAAAGACTAAATATGTATGATAAGATTACAAGTGTAGAATAGACAACATAAAAATAAAGAACAGATTATGCCTGCTTTGCAAAAATAGGTCAGAATTGATTTACTCTCAGTTTCTTGTGTAACTGTGTGGAAAAGCTGCAAATACTGTAGTTGCATAAATTACCAGAAAGAGAAAGAAAATTATATCTTAACATCAAAAAGAGAAAAACGCACTAGCCGATGTCTACCTCCCAGGTGAGCAATAAGCAATGGTAATGAAGGTAGCAAAGAAAATTATATCTTAACATCAAAAAGAGAAAAAAGCACTAGCCGATGTTACCTCCCAAGTGAGCAATAAGCAATGGTAATGAAGGTAGCAAAGCTTTTGTCTCTTCTTGTTTTCCTGCTGCAATGTTTGTAAGGCACCAAGCTGCCTCGAGAAGCTGCAACAAACAAAAGAAAGGAGCATAATCAGAATATTTATATTCACTCTACACAGTTTACTGACACTAAAGGGCCCATCAATGGGCATATGTTAGTTTTCATTTGTTTCATGAAAAATTAACAGCATGTTGGTGCAATATAATGAGAGAAAATTTAGTTAATGGAAGTTATAACTGTAAACTCCAAAAGTGACTAGCAGCAGCATAGACTGCAAGTCATGTTTTTTAATTTGTTGGAAACCTCAATGGTTAGCAAATGACAACAATTAGTTAATGACTCGGTAAAGACCACTGCATATCAACCATGTCTCTTACTAAGACAATCCCAATCACCAGAAACTGCCATTATGCAACAGCACCATAGTTGTCCAATGGCAACCACCATTGGAAATTATCATTGTTGGTTAATGACCATATCTAGTGACCAGCATCTGTCTTTGCCATTGCCAATGTCATCAATGGGTAACGCTAATATTACAAACAATAACTGATAACTACAGTTGGTCACAATTCATCATTGCTCGAGAGTAACACGGTCGATCACTAACGCACATATTTAATTGGCAGAAGCCATTTTTTATCATTGTAATCACTAGTAACTATATTCTTAATTAGTAAATTTCTTACATACCAGGAACTGAGAAATTATGCCAAATTAATCATCATCCTTAAAAATATTTTCACTTTTTTTCCACTGGTAAAACATATTGGTGAATAAAAGGAGCCTTAGATGCACAATCTTTGAGATCAAAATATACACAAAATATAGCAATCAAACCACCAAATAAGGACAAAATTTTCACACCTGTTCATCTGGAGAGCCAAATGAAAGACACTGCACAAGGGCGGGTATTGCTCCAGCACTGAGAGCAGTTTCTATAGGAGGGAATTCAAATCTTGACAATATACGTCTCAGTTCACGAAGAGCATTCACCCTTTTCTGCATTGCCCCTTTCCCCCTAGCAGTTTAAGAAAAAAGATAAAGACGCATAAATAAATGTGAAATAAAGATTGATCATGAGGACCAAATTGGATTCTGCAAGAAGATTAACTTAAACTAAGAGTAGACACGTTCAACACCAACTTGTTTCATTAAGAAGCAACAAGCTAAATGATAAGAAGATGGATACAGAATCAAAAGAGAAATTAAATAGGATGAGCAATATAAACAACAGTTGCCCCAGGAGAGTAGATTCATTTCACACGACAGATTCGAATATCTTGGAAAAAGATCACACAGCTCATACTCAGTCTTAACCAATTAAGCTAATGACATAGGGAAAATCAAGCTTAAGAATCATGTCATCTTTGCATAAGCAATTACATATCTCAGGTTATTATGTACATTGAAATGTATGATTGACATACTGATATGCAACAGCAGATTTCAACTCCTCCACAGCCGATGCAGTTTGTGTCTCCAAGATTGATTGCTCCTCATCAACCATCATATCACTATCATGGGAAACTTCACTATCACCACTAGTCCCCACTCTACACAATCGCTTCGCACGCACCAATGATTCCCTTCTTTCTTTCCCCACAGTAACTGCATTTTGCCTTCTTCGTTGTGCTGCAACATTCCCAACTAGAAACCAGATACACAATTAACATTCCACAAGAAGACAACCGCTTCACAACAAAAATTTTAAACTCCAAATGATAAAAGGTTAAAGAAACATAAAATGACTGATCATATAATATTATGAATACAACTGATTCAGTTCGTTATTCTTGTACTTAAACGACATGTCGTTTCACAGCCCTTTTTAATTACTGCAATTAGATTGGTGCTTGCGGGACCTAATTTAACTACTTGCTAGCTCGCATTGAGTTCTCCAAAACCTACCAAACCTAAAAAAGCAACCCTATAAAAAAAAAAACTCTAATTTTCTCGGCAAACAAACAGAAAAAAAAATTAAAATATCTTGAAAATAAAAACCTAGTATCAAGATTTTTGGGAACTAACCGGAAGACTTGATAGGGTCTCTTCTGTGAATATTCGAGCTATCATCGGCCATCATAGAATAATCTACGACACTGTCTCTTCAAGAGAAGCAAGAAACTTGAAGTTAGAGGTTCTTTGAATGTTGATTTGGAAGCCCCCAAATTGCAACGATCGTCGCTTTTTCACAAGCCCGAGCGCCGAAATTCTCCGCCTTCGATTTATTTCCATTTACTGACAAGGCCCCTTGTTTTCTCTTAATTTTGCCATGTCCCCGCAAGGCATATGCGTAAGATAATAATATGGAAATGAGGGCATTTTTATTTTAAAATTTAGATTAATACTTAATTTTATTTTAAAATTTTAAAAATTAATAATTTTATCTTAATTTATTAGTTAACTTTTGTTAAATTTTACAGTGAAATAGTAAAATTAAAATTTAATACAAAATTTAAAATAGATTAATAGAGTGACACACATAGATTGACTAATAATAAAAGTAAAAAATAAAAAAAATAAATGTCACATTTTTATAGAGTTTAATTTTAATATTTTAATAAAAAAATAACTTTATCATTGTTATTGGTGATCATCGACAACAAGCGTCCAGAATCATTTTTTGTAAAAGAGAATAGGAAGATAGCCAAAAATATCACTACCCCCATTTAACAACAGGTCGCAGTGATCGCTATCTCTATCCACCATTTTTTGTCATCTTTTTGTCTTTTTTAAAAAAAATGACTCTATAATTATATAGATCATAAAAAATAAAATTTAATAATATAAAATTTGATGAATTTTACATCCAAAAAGATAGCTGACAACAGGTCATCATAAAATGGTACAAATGTTATTTATTTATTTATAATTTATAAAATAAAATTTTAAATCTATCTTAGTGTGACACGTGTTTAAATATTTTTTATTTTCTTAAAGATATTAATATTATTTTTGTGCTATATGTCCTATTAAAATTGTGTCACTTAGACTTTAATAAGAGCAAGAATATCATTGCACAAAAAAGAATATTTTTTTTGTTTAATTTTACCAAAATTAATTAATAGATTATGATAAAACTGTTCATTTTTAAATTTTTGGGATAAAACTTCGTATTAACCTAAACTCGTGAAACAAAAATGTCATTATCCTTGTAATATATTAGTTATTTAAAATATTGACAGAAAAATGTATTATATTTATTTGTTTTACACATTTTTATTTTTTTAAACTTTAATATCGTTTATTTAAAAAAATAAAATATTATAGAGTCTACTACTATATAATTAGATAATTATCAAGATAACACAATTTATACTTATTAGTAAATAATATTTAAATACTACTCAGTAAAACAATATATAAATTTCGTGAAATTCATCATGAAAATCAATTTTTTCTGGGGAAAATTATTTTAATGATGAATTAACTTGATTCTATAATATCAAGCAATAGTTAATTCATCATTAAAATTGCTTCATTTACCATAATTTAAATTATTTTATCTAGTCAATTAAAATTTTGCATCGAGTTAAACTAACTTTTTTACTGAACTTACTTAAATAAATGAAAATGAAAACTGTGAAACTAACATTTATTTTTTGCATTTACTTATTCAATTACATTGTACTACATGTCTACATCATATTATATGAACAAATTTTTATGATTATAATTATGATTTTTTTTTTAAATCTGTTTGTAAGATTAATTTGTATGGCTATTGTACTTGCTAACTTATGAAACAATTGACTAATATATAATTTGTTTATTTTAAAATTTGGTCCATTTAAAATTAATGAGTTAAATTTATTAATTATTAAAAATGATGATTAGGATTAATAAAATAAACATAAATATACAATAAAACTATAAATTTGTAATAGTTCAACTCAACAAAAACCCACGTTCACTCTATAAAACTTGTTAAACTCATTCAAACGAGATTATTAAATAAGATTTTCACACAATGTTAAAATGATTCACTGTTATTATAGAGAAAAAAGGGAGAAAAAACATAAGAAACCTAAAGTGATTGCTAAAGTTGATAAAGATGTTCGTTCTCTCATTCTTTAACCTTTTTTTATAGTGTTATAGGTTGGGTATTTGTTATTGATCTAAAAAATTAACCTATTAGATAATGTTGTCTATCCACTTATATATACTTAATATTCATTCAATTTTTATTTGATGTGGGACGTGACATTTTCTTCCACCTAATTATATAATATCATCGTCACAGCCTGATTTAAACTCATTGACCAACTTGACCCATATTACCTATCCTCCAGGGTCATAAAAACTCATTACCCACATGACAATATTTATTGGAACTCAAGACACATAATTTTTAAGGCCCACTTGGCCCGTAATGCATATCCTCGCTATTTTGAGAAACTCACATCCTACGTGACAATTTCTATTGGGGCGATTTTTGTGGTCTACATATAAATTAGAATTCGAGTCTGCTCTGATACCACTTATCATGAATTGACATTTACTATTGACCCAAAAGACTATCCTGCTAAGTAACGTTGCTAACTCACCTATATATACCTAAAATCTACTAAATTTCTATTTAATGCGGAACATGATAATAGACACTGTTGGGCTTTAAACGTAGAGTCCTTTTATAAATTCCTATCATTAATTTCATATTTAAGATCATATCCCGATATTTTAGGGATATGATTTTGTTTTAAGATTAGGATCCTTTTTTTTAGGATTAGATTATTCGAAATTAATGGAGAATATGGGTTTTTAAGTTTTTAATATTAAATTATTGATACTGAAAATTTTATTATAATTTGGGTTAGGAGATCTCCCATCGAGTTTCGCGTAATATCCTTCCTTTGTTCTAACTCTATGCTCGAATCAAGCTCAATTTAATTTATTTTGTGTGCTCAGATCGGTTTGTACCTTACCCTACAAGAGGCTTTAGTTATGGTCAACCTTGTAAGGGTTTGCATAACTTTGATGATGAGGTTTTGTGGCTTCGATAAGGTCTTATGGCAACTTTGATAAGGACTTTTAGCAATTTCAACGAGGGTTTACACAGCTTCGATCCTTGGTTCAACCAATCGAAGTGTTTGTCAAGTCATTGTCCCACACCCCTTAGTTCTATGTTCAATTAAAGAGATTATAGGGCCTTACCTCATGCCATTCGATTCTCCGATCAATGAGGGGTGATAGGGGCATAAATCATTCTTATCACTTAAAAAAATTCTGAGATGATTCAATATGGATAAAACTCATCTGTTAAGTACTTCATAATTGTTTGGTCTTTTGAACTAAAAAAATGATCAATTTCTCCCAATGAAAAATAATAATAAAATATTTGATCTAAAAGTACAATATCTAAATATAATCGGTGTTTTATTATATTTAGTTTAATGCACTGAATCGAACAAAATTTTTTACAACAAGCTTATTGATAAGATTTAGATCTACACCAACTTGACGTCATTGGAATAGTGTTAAACATATATTTCATTACTTTTTTGGAGGGGTGATAGGACACAAATCATCCTTATCACCTAAAAAATATTCTAAAATGATTTAATATAAATAAAACTCATCCGTTAAGTACTTCATAATTGTTTGGTCTTTTGAACTAAAATAATAATCAATTTCTCCCAAGAAAAAAATAATGAAAAAATATTTGATATAGAAGTACGATATCTAAATATAATTGGTGTTTTATTATATCTAGTCGAATGCATCGGACCGAACATAATTTTTGCAATAAACTTATTGGTAAGATTTAAATATACACCAACTTGACGTCATTTGAATGGTGTTAAACATATATTTCATTACTTTCTTGGAATGATAAATTTAAGACTATGTTATTCTATTGAACCTATAAAAAAATTTAGGTCTAATTGGCTATTTAGATACTGAGTACTTATCTTATCCTCATAAAGCTCGCTTGCTCACTCGCTTGCAAATTAATATATTTTTACTTACAACAATACAACATTCTTATATTGATCCATAAAGTCAATGTTTGTTGCCACCTACTTTAATCGCTCTGAGATTTTTGTACTACATAAAGCAAGCAGGAAAACATGTGACTGCGATATATCATTCATCACATTTAAAGTACATGCAACATATCTTTTGCAACAAATATTTCAATTATAATATATTAATATAATGTTGCATGTATTGCTTTAGTTAGAGATAAATACGTCAAAAGAGATAAAACTAAACATATTCCTTAAAAAAATTTTTATATTTATGTTGTAACAAAGTAAAAATATTTATATTAAATATATACTTCCCACTGATAATTTTACAAATTTGTTAATTAAATCTCTATCAATATTAATTTTAAAAAAATTAATTTACAAAACTGATATGTATCGACTCTATAATTATTAAATTGATAAATATTACTCTGAAGAAATTGCATTTTTTTAAGAGAATAATTATTTATATCAATTACGAATATACATTATATTATTTTTTTTTTCAACCAGATTTGATCTTATTAAATTTTATTGATAATTTTTTTAATAAAACGGTATTTAACATGTTCACTATTATTGTATATTATAAAGTTAAATTTATTTTACTTAGATTTTTGTCTAATTAATTTTTTTTTTAACAATATAAAATACAACAAAAATGGTAGAATCCAAACAATAGTATTATAATAAGATTCCACCCCTTTCATCCGGTTTATATATATATATGTTTATTAGTCTTTATAATGTACGTATCTTTTAATATTTCTCAACTTGCAGTAATACCTTTTAAAAGTGTTATAATGTTGAGTTATTTTTAATTTTATCTTCTTAGGGTATTTTTTTATAAGATTATGATATACAATGGCAAGAAGTACCCAACTCGACCGCCTGCTTTCTTGGGCTATATTTTTTTTTAGGATGCCGACCAAAGTTTCCCCAATTCTTTTCTATTTCAGCAAAAGAATTGAATCACACTTTCCAAACTTTACCGTTTATATTTTATACAATAACATTTTAGCAAAATTTTTAAAACTCTTTTATAATACATCTTAATTTTTTTTACGTATTTTAATTATTCATATTTTTTGTTAATCTTTTACTTCTTCAAACCTAACGCATAAATTAAGGCATATAACAACCAAAAAAATTAAATTAAATAACAAAATTTGAAATAATTAATAGAAAAAATTGAGCGACTTTATTATGAAGCGTCTCCATAGTATTCTTATTATTATTATATTTCGTTTCTTAACTTTATTTCTGGGAGACAAATATTTAAAAAATAATAATAATAAGAAGAATTAATAGAAGTCGTACATTGCGTGTGCAGTTGGTGTGAAGGGGCTCACAACACACGTGCGAAACACACTGAACGCTCTCTTCCTTTAACAAATATCCTCGCCACGTGTCGCCTTTCTCCGTGGACCGCACTTCCTGACTTCCATAACTCTTTTTATTTCCAATCAACGTTTCGCGAGAAACAAACAAACACCGTCCTCACCTCATTCTTCAGATTCATTCTCGTATCTCGCTACCCAGCTACTAACTACCCACTTCCGTTACTCAGATCTCCTCCATTCCTCTCCGCCATGGCGACGCCGCCGCTGAAGGCCGTGACATTGACCCACGTCCGGTACCAAAAGGGCGATCAGCTCGGCCACTTCCTCGCCTGGGTCTCCCTCGTTCCCGTCTTCATTAGCCTCGGTGGATTTTTCTCCCACTTCATCTTCCGCCGCGAGCTTCAGGGCCTCTTCTTCGCTTTCGGTCTCTTAGTCTCCCAATTCATCAACGAACTAATCAAACGATCTGTCCAACAAGCCCGGCCCGAGACGTGTGCGCTTTTAGAAATGTGTGACTCTCACGGCTGGCCCTCCAGTCACTCCCAGTACATGTTCTTTTTCGCAGTCTATTTTACTCTTTTAAATTGTAAAGGAATCGGGCTTTGGGGAATCAGAAACAGATGGTGCATGAACCTTCTTCACTGGTCGTTGGCTGTGTTGACTATGTACTCAAGGGTTTATTTGGGTTACCATACAGTGGCTCAGGTTTTTGCTGGGGCTATTCTGGGGATTTTGGTCGGAGCCGGCTGGTTTTGGTTTGTGAATTCCATGTTGTTTCCTTATTTCCCTATTATTGAGGAGAGTCCCCTTGGGAGGTATTTTTATCTCAAGGATACTTCTCATATTCCTGATGTGTTGAAGTTCGAGTACGACAATGCAAGGGCGGCTAGAAACGGTGCTAACAAGGGTGGTAAAAGCAATTGATTGATGAAATAACATCTGGGTATGTGAGATTTTGATATTTTTTCGTGCGCTTGATTGAAATGTTATATTTGTGATTTTGACTTACGTCGTGTGTTTTTTAATTCGATAGTGTATGTTTATCAAATTTTGACGTGGTAGTGTTGTTGTTTGACCTTGAAGTGTAAGTAATATTAGCAATGAAGGGAAATGATTTATTGATTTGTATGTTTATGCAATGTTAATTTGGTCTTATAACTTCCCAAGCCAAGGGGTAGCTTTCATTTTCAAGACGAAATGTAGTTCCCAAATAATGTAATTTATGCTAATAATTGATATTATCATTTGTCCTGTAGCCCGTGAGGCATCATGTGAGTCGTGAATATTCATACAGGTAGAGATATACTTTTATTTTGTTGAAAGTGATTGAACATGTCAATGTGATAGAAAGGAAAAATTCTTAGACAGTGTTAGGATCCCACATCGGTTAAGTATGGGATTAACTGGTGGCTTATTAACTCTTGAGCACCCTTCCCTTATAACCCGGTTTTTAGGGGTGAGTTCTACCCAAGGGTTCGTAACATTTGGTATCAGAGCCAGCCCCACGCAGGCGCCCACATTGCGGAAGGGGCGACCTGGAAAGGCCAGAGTAGGCCGCTATGGACGTCGGTGTCGAAAGCGTGGTGCTATGTTAGGATCCTACATTGGTTAAATATGGGATTAACTGGTGCTTTATTAACCCTTGAGCACCCTTCCCTTATAAACCGGGTTTTTAGGGGTGAGTTCTACCCAAGGGTTCGTAACAAACAGCAATAGAGAAAAGACCAGAAAGTGGGTATACCTTTCTTTTGTGGAAGATTAATAGAGTTGGTTTGGTACAGGTAAATCTGGTATTTAGTTGTGCTTGGCTTTTGTGTTAAAACTTCTTCCAATGCCTCTAGTAAAATAAGCTTCGTAAATGGAACAGAAAGTGGGTTTTGTTTGATATATGATATAATGATACTCTACTAGACTAGCTCTAAAACAGATGCATAAGGCACATTTATGATTATGTTACTGGTGGATCTTTTATAGTGTAAAAAGTGGGAGAAGTGCATAATTTACTCAACTTGCTTTTCCCTCGATTTGGTCATGATTAACACACCAGATTTCCACATCTAACATATCAATTAGTTGAAATTAAAAATGTTGGCAACTGGAAACTTTACTAACTTGAAGGCCCTGGAGATCCTTTTACAACCTTATTTCTACATCATTTTTTTTCTAGAAGGGGAATGATTTGTATAGAGTGTGTCAGATGAAACCTTTTTGAGTTTTATGGCTTTAAATTTGTTGTTAGGGTTATAAAAACTTGTTCTGATGTGTCTTAGCACAAGTATTTATGCTTAGGGCTGACTGGTCATACAGGGAGGTTTTTTAGCAAAAGGATCATCATTTTTCATTAATCTTTTAAAGTATTGAAGAATATATGAGGCTTCAGATTGTGCACCAAGCTCAGAAATGACTTGATGCAGCAACCTCAACATTAAATTTTAATTCCTGTGGTCATCAGGTCGTAATTGTTCTGCATCATCTTACAGTGTGTAAATCTCATTTATATTTTTCTTTTGCCATTGCTTTTATTTCTTAGTATCAAAGAGGATTTACTTTGGTTAGAGGTCATATTTGCTGATGTGTCGTCGCCTATTACGATTGGTATGGTTCCTATATTGAAAGTTAATTTCTACTCTTTTTTTTATCTCTTATACTTGAGCATCATTGCCATTTCTTAGCATTTCTTTTGTTTCCACCTTTTGCTAAAATAAATAAAGCCAAATGTTTAAAGAAAAGCGATTTAATGCTCACATAAATTCTACGTGAACTTATTCTTAGGAAATGGCATGGGTGTTTGGTGGAAGCTGACACTTTTCATTGCATTACATGGCCTTTGGACCGACTCTGTCGCACTCTCAGAAGTACTTAACATAGTTTTAGGAAAAATGTTGTTTTTGGAAGTCACATGATGAGTTGGTTGATGCTCAGATGATGTTTAAGTGTGAGAATTTTTGGTGCCTTGGATTTTATCATCCAAGAGTATGGAATAGACTTTGGTCTGCAGATGAAAGGTTTGCAAGAAAGGAAGTTTGAGAGGGAAGGAAAAGCTAGCTTATTTCTATCCACTTGGTTGTGGGAAGGAAAGTAACATGTCTTTGGAACAATTTAATTCTTACCATTTTCATCTACTGTTGAATGGGAAAAGTATGGTGGACTGGCATGGAGACAGTCCTTCAAAATATGTTCTCTTTTCTTGTTTACTTTGATTGAAATAAGTTAAGGTCATTTGACCTGTTTCTTTTTCCTTCATCCCTCCTCTTCCCTTCAATTTACATCATGCCGAACAAAATGACAGAACTTGAGTGGTGTTGATCTGGGGAAGAAGTGCTTTCAAGGGTGTTATATGATAACAAAATGTACGTTACACATAAGAATAGGAAAATTCTGAAGGCAGTTAAAGGGACTAGTTGATGTTTATGATACTCTGTACATAGAGTCAGATTGCTAAGATTTTACATGCAAATATAACGAATGTTGTCGAAAATATGTTGTCATTAAAACAAGGTGGAATAGCTAGAAATGAGCACTTCTATGCAGAGTTGCTTTTTATGAATTAGAGCTAAGTGAGTGATTCTGTACAGAAAATTGTTTGTGTAGGTGGGAACTTTTCCTTCATTTGTCTGTGTAACATATTCTTAGGTAATTACAAGGTAAGGGTCTTACAGATTGTTCCTTTTTTATTAGGATCAGCATTTTTAAAGATCTATTGAATGCAGTTTATGCTGCCTTCAATCTCTTTCTTTGTTGAGGCTCAAAGATATAATTTGCATGTTGCTATTACCTTTTCACAGAATGTTGCTTACTATTTAATGTGGTTCATCATTGTCCTTTAAGTTGTATAAGAACATCCTTGCATGATTGCATCACTGCTTTGAAATATATTAACTTTGGAAAATTTGGTTATTGCTTTCACATTATTGCTAGCATGCTTGTGCATATGTGCTCCTGTTTTGATTTTTAATGGTGATGTTGGAGGAACCATTTGATAGATACTCAACTGCTCTGTTTTATTTTGGCAGGGACCGCACATCTAATTTGTTTTATGGACTCTGTTTATAGCTTGTATGGGCAACTGGACGAGTTAATTAATCAAATGTCATTATTTTGCGAATAAACTTCATTTGGAAAATTGCACGCAGACCCAGCTGGAGGGACTAGCTCTGGAGTGTAGACCAGTTTACATAAGCAGAGATAGAATGTTGGTAGTTCTTCCAGAGGTTTCTATATAATCAAACGACTATTATAGAAAACACGATCACTTGATCCTTCATTTTCACAAACTTACAGTATATCTCCATGTTTACAAGTCACTTTAATGGTTTATGAGTTGTTCTAAACTTTTTAATGCATCAAAAGATGTGCAATGTGTTCATAAATCCCTTAATTTAACATTTGATGTTTGCGAGGATTTACTTATCTCATTTGCTTTTGAATATAATACAATTCATTCTCATTCTAAAAGTTTTTGAGTTGCTCATTCTACAAGCATTGGCTGTTGATATGGTTCAAGTTATGGTCCAGCCGGCTTTTCTGGCCGTTAGATATGCTTTGACATATCTGACAGTTTGGATTGAGATTTATTTAGTTAAAAAAAACCAGTAACTTAAGCATTCGGTGGAAAAGAGAATTAATAAAAAATATCAAACGGCCTCTCATTTGTTTAGTTAAATTTAAATGTATACATTGAGAACAAAAATAATAAAAAAGTTCCCTTATATAAAGTTAATAAATTTTAAGATAAATATATTAATACATATAAAATTATTAGTAGCATACTATTATTGTTATATTAATAAAAATGAGAGGCCGATGTTGCATAATTTTTATTTATTAATATAACAATAATAGTATGCTGCTAACAATTTTATCTCAATGTTTTGAATATAAATATAACTTTATCTTAATTAAAGATAAAATACTCAAATTTACATTAGTATGTTATTTTTGCTATCAATTTGAATGAAAATAATAGTTTTAACAATTACTTATTTACCTTAATTATTTGTCATTTAATTTTTGATATGTGGCATAATCTCACTTGTTTATTGTCATTAAATATACGGTATAATCTCATCCGTTCATTTAATTTAATATAATTTTAAAAAAATTAATAAATATTTGTTAATAAAATAACACTTGTTAAATACTGATTAATTATAAATTACACGTGTTATATGTAATTGATTTATATTTTTAATAAATATTTTTAAAAATAAATAAATAATAATAAAAAACCTGCTACCGTTGCCGGCCGATGACTTTTTTTGACGTATTTTAATAACAAAACGATCAAATTTTATATCATTGAACTTTATTTTTCTTAATCTATACAATGATGAGGTCATTTTTTTTTATAAAAATAAAATAAAAATAAAAAAACAACCAAATGAAGTGGTGAGGGGCGACGGCCACCGTCAAACGAGTGAGAGGGGGGGGGGAGGGGGGAGAGATGGTGACTTGCACCACCCTTGCACCGCTCATCTCCACTAATTTTAACCATTTTTTAGTTTATTTTTTTTAAAATAACTCTACCATTGTATAGAACAGAAAAAAATAGAGTCAAATAATATAAAATATAATTATTTTTATTGTCAAAATGTTGCTAGAAAATCGCCATCAGCTGCGGCAACATTTCGACAAATTTTGTAATTATTAAATAAATATTTTATTTTATTTTAAAATTATAAACTAATGACTAGGGCTGGGCAACGGTCTGGATAATCAAAAAATTGAATCAAACCGAAAATTTTGATTCAGTTCGGTTCAATTTGATTGGGGGTAAGTAAGCTGATCGATTCAGTTTTTTTTAAATCGATCGGTTTAATATTGGCCAAAACGCAACGTTTTGGCCTAAAAAAATGAAAATTTGAAAAAAGAAAACCGAAGTCCCAGTAGCTAGACCCAGCAACAGCAGACCAGTTTCCACTTAGGGCTTCAGTTTCACATCGAGCACCGTGCAGTGTTGCTGCCATCTCCTCCACGTCGTACCTATCATTGTTGTTGTTACTGCAATCAACTGCCGCTGCTGCCACTACCGTCAACTGCTTTCACGGTTCTCACCGAGTCATCATCGCGTCAACTGTCGCCTCCTTCAACTGCTGTGCTGCTACTGCCGTCAACTGCCACCGTTCGATTACTGTCGGCGAAGGTCCAAAACACTGCCCCCCATAACTCTTATGAGTTCACTGACTTGTGTTTAATTTTTTTGTTGTAATTTTTACATAATAAATTAAATTATATTAAAATTATTCTTAGGTGCAAAGTGATAAGTTTAAATCCGCAATGAGTTTTGTGAGTTTCAAATAAGGATATTAGTTTGTTAGATAAAATTAATTAATTTGTTACCGAATAGTTTAATTAGTAAGATTATTTGGGGTGGTGTAGAAAAATTTGGAATTGGAATTCCCTTTAGTTTTTTTAATTGAAAAGGGATTTTGTTTGTTCAAAAGGCTAAATTAGTTTGTAATGAGCATTGATTTTGTTCGCAAGTTCAAATTTTGTTTATAATTTATTTGAGAAAGAAAATGGCTATGTGAGGAAGTGTATGTGCAAAAAAATTATAAAAGAAAGTTAAAAAATTATTAAGCATGTCAAATGTTCAATAAAATGTTCAAATAAAATTCTCATATATAATGTGGGAGTTTTTGTTCTTAAGTCTATAATTTATTATTTTAGTAAAACTTGTGTTATTAAGATTTTGTATTTAGGACAAGTTTGTTAATTGTTATATTATAGTTTTATTAAGATTTATGTTTATTTGCTTTATTGAGTAGGCTTATAGTCGTGAGTTCTTTAGACTAGAATGACATGTAATTGCTCTTGGTAGTCTTAAGTTCTTGTGTTTAAATATTATTATGAATTGTTACTTTCTAAGTATGATTGTTGTGATTATGATACTAATTTACTAAAGTTTTAATTTTCTTTTAACTATATTTATTTTTAAATGAGTAAAGATTCAGATTCGAGTTTAAGGAGCTCACCTAAATATAATGAGCTTGAATCGAAAACACAACCACCACTATGTATTCCCATCATTGGTAGTCAAGAAAGGAAAAATACTACATTTTTATCTAATAAGATAAACAATCAAGGAAATACACAAAGTGCGATGCCACCTCCTCCACCTCCAGATTGACAAGTGCACAAAAAGCCAAAACTTCATCATCAACAACAACAGCAACAACAGGAGAAAGAGGAGGAGGATCAAAATTAAGATCTAAGGTTTGGACGATGTTTGTTAAATGTGTTGATAATCTAAATAAGGCGGAGTGCAAGTATTGTGGGAAGGTGTATCAAAGTAGTTTTGTAAACTATGGGATGAGTAATATAAATACACACATAAAAAAGTGTGATAAGTAGTAGAAGGCCATAATGGCCGAAGATGAATATCAAAATATTATGGCTAGAGAAGGTGGTCAAGTTAAAGGAGGAGATACTAGTCTTGTGATGAGAGGAAGGGGTTTTGATTAGGAGGCTTGTAAAATAGTAGCTGTGAAAATGATCATTGTGGATGAGTTTCATTTTCAGTTTATGGAGAATACAGGGTTCGCCATTTTTATTTTGTGGCGGTCCTTAAATTTGATGTCCCTTCACGTAGAACGATTACAAGAGATGTCTTGCATGATGAAAAGACAATGTTGAAGAGTATTTTTAATGGGAGTGGTCAGAGAGTTTGTTTGACTACTGACATTTGGACTTTCATTTAAAATGCTAGTTATATAGTTGTCATCGGCCATTTTATAGATAGTGAAAAAGATTTATAAAGAAAAATTCTGAGTTTCAGTTTGGTGACTAATCATAAAGGGGATACAATTGAAAGGTTTTGGAGTCATGTTTGCTTAATTGGGGGATTGAGATAGTGTTCACTGTTACAGTTGACAATGCTAGTGCAAACGAAGTTGCTATTAAGTATTTGAAATTGATGAGAAAATGAGGAGTTGGAAGGCAGATTCCTTAATGTTGAATGGTGAGTTCTTACATAATCGTTGTTGTACACATATTCTGAATTTGATTGTGGGTGATGGGCTAAAATAATTAAGCGAGAGTATAATCAAAATTCAAAATGCTACGAAGTATGTGAGGTCTTCAACTTTTCAATTGTAGATTTTTAGGAAATGTATCCAGCAAGAGAAGATTGAGTCTAAAAACATCGTGATCTTAGATGTGCCAACGAGGTAGAATTCCACATATTGATGTTAATAGTAGTTTTGAAGCTTTAGTAAGCATTAAACTGTATGCCTTATGAAGATGATGGTTATGAAAGATATTATTTGGATGAGGAGAATGGAAGAAGATGTTAAGGCCACCCTTCATTGAGGATTAGGAGAATGCAGAGAGATTTGTTAACTTCTTAAAGACTTTTTATGATACAACAAATAAATTTAGTGCATCTCTAAGTGCGACATCAAACATTGCTTTTAATAAGATTTGTAAAGTCAATTCAATCTTGGCCTATGTGACAACCAATAATAATTCTTTATTAGGTGACATAACATGTTATATGAAGTTAAAATATAATAAGTATTAGGGATCCAATGAGAAAATAAACAAGATGTTGATTCTAGCTACCCTTCTTGACTTACGATGTAAAATGAATTTTGTGAGCTTATGTTTTGGGTTGTTGTTCAAGGATAATGATTCAAAGGTGGATGAAATGAAAAAAGTCACCAAAGATTTATTATGCAGGGTGTATGAGGAGTATAATGGTTGGTATAGAAAATCGGCTAAAAAAGAAAGTAACAGTGTTAATACTACTAGCAGCATGACTTCTCAATAATCTAATGAAAGTGGTTAATTAACTTTGTTTGATATGCTAGGACGGGCGAAGAAAATGAGTGTTTCATAAGTTGACCATTGGGCAAGATACATACTTTCTGGTGATGATACTGAGCCAAAGGTTGTAAGTGAGGTAGATAGATATTTGATGGACAAATGTGAGTCTGTTCGCAACTCTTATTTTAAAATCTTGCTTTGGTGGAAAGTGAATGTAACTAAGTAGCCAATTTTGGCACGTATAACTCGAGATGTATTTGTAATATCGGTATCTACTGTGGCATTTGAGTCTGCGTTCAGTATCGGAGGATGTGTGCTAGATATATTTAGGAGTTCATTGACTCATACCATGGTGGAGGCCTTAATATGCACACAAAATTGGATACGATCATCACTTATCGTGGATAAAAGCAAAAATCTTGAAACTATGATGCTTAAAGTAGAATATTATGATAAGTTTGAAGTAGGTAATTATAAGTGATTTAATTTTATGCATTTGCTTTTACATTTATTTATTTTTAAATGTGCTTTCTAATTTTAATATTTTTGTAATGTAGAGTATCATAAATCATTGTCAGGCTCCTCAAATCAAATATGAAGAAAATTGAAAAATGTTGCCTTGCCTCCATCTAAAGTAGCTATGGTACAAATATTTGAATTGATTATATTTTTAAATGATATTCATATTATGATCATTTTATATTTTTATAATTTTGAAGAACATTGGATTTTAATTTTTTTTTTTGTATTGTTTTATCACAACTACTTTACAAGTAAATTGGTGGACTTAAGCATTTTAAGTTTAAACTTAGAAGTTGATGATGATGACTTCATGGACTCATATCATAGACTTTTCATGTGAATTTGACAATTTAATTTTGTAAATACTTTTATGAAGTGATAGATTTTTGAATGGATTTATTCTCTATGTTTTGTACTTATTATTATTATTATTATTATTATTTATAATGTGTTATTGAAATTGTCAAATTAGATTGTGGATGATGTAGTTAATTTTTAAATTAAGATTGGGAGTGTTTAATTGTTTTGCAGGTTTTATAAATATGAGAATGTTCATATTTTATGGGAGATTTTTGTTGGGATTTATGCTCACGTACTATCCAAAAATGTATAAATATTTAATTTTGTAATATTTATACAATGTATATTTTATTAAATCGTTAATTACATTAATTAAATGGTATAATGCTTATAATGTTACGACATTGTATGATCTGGTGGAGTTCAAATCTGGTCTAAAAGAGTTTAAATCAGCTCTAAGAGTTAGCATCGCTGAGAATTATAAATGTTAAAGAGTTCGTAAGTTATAATAATCAATAAAATTTAAAGAGTTAGAACTTTACTTGTAATGGGATAAAGACTTGAGAGTATATTAGTAATAACATAGTTGCAAAAAGTCACAACAGGTGCTAAGAAATGTTATTACGCAAGTTTATTCTCAAATATAATGGTCCGAGTCTAATTCACTGTTATCAGTGTATGATTATATTTAAATGGTCCAGATGGTTGTTCTTAGTTGACCATTGGCTTAACGAAAGCTCGTATAGTATACGAGTATTCAATGAGGACTAAATACTGAATAGACTCAACGAGGACCCAAATAGACACACCATGAAATCGTCAATGACAGGTCCTATTGAGTTTAGTAGTCTTCATGGTCCTTTGACCTGAGTGCTATGGTGGGCTTGTGAGTGATCCACCATACTTTGATTCTACGTATGTCAAAGACCTTTTATGGTCTGACCGCTACGTGTCGCTAGGTATGGTCTGATACTTATAGAGCTCGATGTTTGTAAATATGAGATCTATTAACTCACATAGGTGAGTTGTATATTTGGATGCTCTAAGACTGTATCTCAGAAAGTTTTATGGCCATAAGCAATAAACTGGAGAAAAAGAGTTTTCCCATAGAATTGAACAATATTACAAAAGTGTTTGCGTTTATTATTTATTGAGATACGTGTTTATAGATAAGTTCACGGATGAGCATATGAGGATTTGACGGTGTTGATCTATATCCCCGCTCTTCCACGATATAAATGACAAAAAGATTATATGTATACACTATGACTTATATGGTCTAACTCGTTGATTTGTAATATCTATGACGTGTGTATGAGACATCAATCACGGACTCACGAAATAGTTCTATTTGACAAATTGGGCATGAACCTAAGGAGTTTCGCAATATGAAATGTACTCGTTGTGCAACTAGGGTAGCGTATTGGATTGAATAGTTTATTCTAATAAATTCTAGCATACCAAACATTTGCTTCAGTATCCTTTGGGATATGTACGTGTCAAGACTTAAGTATTAAATATATCAATGAGTCAATAATAATTGTTGACCAATGGAATGATGACATGTGACATATTGTAAGTCACTTATTATTTGATTTAAAAATTACCAAAATAACTTTACTTGTTGGATAAGTAAGATCATTATTTTATTCATAAAAGTATTTTTGAATAAAATAATAATAATATATTTGTATTATTATTACAAGTCAAACAATGATTCTTTATTTAACATTTGCATGTGCTTGATTTGATTAAACATATAATGCATGAATAAAGAATTGCCAAGTATCATGAGATGAGCTAAGTAATTATCTTAATTTATGAAATTGTTTCACCAATTAGACAAGCAATATTCGACCATCTCAAAAATATAAATTGCATGTGTTTTATTTCATTTATTTATTATAAACAAATGAAACAAAAACAAAGGCAAGTAGATGTGGCAAGTGTTGCCATACTTTGTGGACCATTTGTTGCTTATTAGAGGGTAAAGAAAATGAACCAAATAAAAGTGTAAACTTGCTCATTTTGTGAATATGTGATTCGGCCATTAAAACAGAGAAAAAAAGCATTCTTCTTCCAAGTGTTGGAAAAAGTTAAATATTGAGAACATTTTCTTCTTCTTCAAATTCTTCTTGTTGGTCGGCTACTCTGTTGGAGACGATACTTATGTGCCATTTCGATTAACAGTAACCATTTCGATAATAATTATTAATTTATAATTATATGATAAGAAGTTTGTAATATTTACAAATATTATAGATCTAAAGGAGTTTGGGTCAGTACTAAAAGCAATTCTAAAAATTAGAACCTTGTTTGAAATGAGATAGAGACCCGAGAATATATTAATAATGCCATAGTTGCAAAGAGTTACAAATGGTGTTAAGAAATGTCATTATGCAGCATGTTCTCGAAAATATCATTCCTGATCCATGGTTACTGATACAGGTCGAACAATATTCATTCTAAATCAATGTATGTCTATATCTGGATTGTCCAGATGGTTAGTCTTAGCAAACTATGGGTTTAACAGAAGTTTGTATGGGTATATAGGTATTCACTGAGAACTGGGTACTGAACAGTCTTATGAGGACCTTTAATAGACATCCTATAAAGTCGTCAATGGATGGTCTTCTTGATTTAAGTAGTATTCGTGATCCTTTGACCTAAGCGCCACGGTGGGCTTGTGAGTGATCTACTATACTTTGGTTCCACGCATGTCAGAGACTTTTCATGGTCTGACCATTGGATGTTGTTGGGTATGGTTCGATACTCATGAAGTCTAGTGTGCGTGGATATGAGATTCGTCAGCTTATATAAATGAGTTGTATATCATGATACTCCAAGAATTATATTTTAGAAAGTCTTTTGGCCAAAAGTACAAAACCCTAGAAAAGAGTTTTCTGTTGGGTTAAACAATATCGCAAAGTGTTTGCGAATATTGTTTTACGAAAATATAAATTTAGAGATAAATTTACAGTTGAGCACATAGAGATTTGATGGCGATGATCTGTGTCTCTATTCTTCCAAGATATATGTGACACAAGGATTATGCGGATATAGTTGACTGTAACTTGTATGATTCAACGCTCCGGTCTGTAATATTTGTAATGTGTGTATGGGGCATTGTTTACATACTAGCAAAAGTATTTCGTAAGACAAACGGAGGTGAACCTAGGGAGTCTCACAATATGAAGTGTACTTGTTGAGCACTGAGGTAGGGAGACAGATCGAACGATTCGATCCGGGATAATTTCAAAAAGCAAGATACGTTTCAGGACCTCTCTGAAAAGTGAAAAACATACTTTGCAAATGTTGCAAAGAGGTCCCTATTATATGGCAAAAGGAATTTTGACAGATGACCACTTGTTTAACAAGTGGCACATTGGGGCTTTGCATGATTGACACTTGGTAGCATGCATGAGATGCATAAGTGACAAGTGTCAACCATGCAAAGGGTGAGTGGCTAAAGATTTACAAATGTTGCATTTAGCCTCCTACGTTTACTAACTATAAAAAAAGTTTAAACTTGTTTCATTAAGGTCCGCATTTTTAAATCAATAAAACACCCCATTTTAAGAGAATTTTGAAATTGAATCATGCTGGAAATTGATCTAACAATACTGTCATTCTAGAGTTTTAATCTCACCACTTTGTTAAAGTCTAGAATTGTTCAAAGGTTGACTTCAATGTGAGCTCCAAGTAAAGAAATGTCCAAAGGCTTCAAAGTATGATTTTCTAGACTTGTTAGTGTAACTAGACTTTAATTTCAGTATGTTTGTTGCTTAAAAAATTAGTTTTCAATTCTGCTGAGTAATTATGTATGATTGTTATGCATTAGATAAAATGAGCAATATACAAAATCACATGCATGCACCATGAATATATGTTAACACTCTCTATAAGGTTTAAAGAGTTAAACCCTTAATGGAATCAAGCTATCATTCTAGCCTACCTAAGTCCACCAAGTTTGGTCCTAGAATTAGAAATGAGTTCACTTTAAGGTGGGAACTCTAGCTAAACATTCAAAAAGCTTGTTACGGTGATTACTCTATCAATCATTGTAATTTCATTTATGTGATAATATGAAAAATTTATTGTGTTTATCAATTAAAAAATTAGATTTTTGACTTTCGTCGTTATGAATATTGTATGAGATATATGTTTAGAAATGATGAAGACACAAACTCACAGGCATGCATCATAGAATAATCATCACTTTTAATTCTGTTTTATTTTTTATTTAGATGACAAATAAATAAATTATTAATTAAATTAATTTATTAATTGAATTGATCAAAATATATGATTAATAATTGCAATGAGTAATCAATTTTGTCTGTCATATTGAATGAAATGATATGAATATAAAATCATTCACTTCCCTAACTTTAATCCATATTAAGATTTATATATAATGTCAAGTCGTCAATTAAGGATGTGGCTAGCTAATGATTATTAGTTGTTCAATATATAATAATGAATTGTTCATAAGATCCAAGGATGTAATTAACTTTAATCCATATTAAAGATTATTTAAGATAACGAGTCAACGACAATTAAGGATGTAATGGCCATTAGTTGTTCTTCTCAAACAAATTGTTCAATTTCGACCAAATTGAAATATATATTGGCTATTCAAACACTCCTTAAAAATTTAAATAAATTTGTAAAAATTGTAATGATGGCCTATCCTATGAATCATACAAATTACTTGATTTTAATTTATTCAATTGGATAATTTTCATGTAAATCAATTAATACAATTGAATTTTCATATTGACCCAAAATAATTAAAATTTTAAATTTTCATATTTAAGCCTAAGACCCTAAGTAGCCCAACCCTAAACTCAAAAGTCCAAAAAATAACAAGTTAAAAACTAGCCCAATTTTTTTTTAAAAAATAAAAAAGTAAATGGATAACCGAACCGGACCCGAACTGAACTGGTTCTATTTGGGTCCTATTTGGTTGAAGGGAACAGATTAGTTCCATTTTCATGGAATCAATCAGTTCAGGCCCGAATTGAACTCAAATTTGCACAATCCTAGTATGACAAGTGAAAGTGGATAAAAATGTGTTATTTGAACTTAGGACTGCAAGCTTAAACTTCAAAAAACAAGACAACTTTGGACAATATGATAATCTTCATTTTTTGAAAATTCGATAATAAGAATATAGTCGCACTTGAGTTTGTCATAAGTGCTAAAACAAGGAACATATTTAGTAAAGGTGAGGACATGCATAAAGCGGTAATTACGTACCAAACTTAAAGAATTCTAGTAATAATGTATAATATCTTTACATTCACTTATTCCAACAATAAAATGTGGGGATATACTAACGCTAAAGTCGGTGACAAGTATAAATACTAGGAACACCTTTCCTATAAGTAGGGACATACATAAAGTAGTAATTGTGTACCCACAACTTGATGCATAACGAGTGAAAGTGGAGAAATAAAATCTTAATATGGGGATTACAACACCAAACTTAAGAAATCCCAACAATAATGTATAATATCTTTACGTCACCTATTCTAGCAATAAAAGACGGGGATATGCTTACACGAGAGTTGGTGACAAGTGCAAATACTTACATGGTAAAATGTAAATGTAATGAGAATTGCAATTATAAAATTTAATGTAATTAAAATTAAATTTAGAATTGTAATTATTAAATTTAATGTAATTGAAATTGAATTTTGATTTGAAATTATAATATATAAAGTAATTGAAATTAAAATTAAAAATTGAATTATAACATTTAAAGCAATTAAAATTGAAATTAGATTTACAATTAGAATTATTTAACATATTTAAATTGACATTAGAATTGAAATTATAACATTTAATATAATTAGAAAATTGGATTTGAAATTATAACATTTAACGAAATTGAAATTACAATAATAACATTTAACATTACTAAAATTGAATTTAAAATATGAATTGGAATTAAAAAATTTAATGTAATTAAAATTAGAATTGGAATTGGAATAATAACATTTAACATAATTAAAATTAGAAATGGAATAATAACATTTAACGTAATTGAAATCAAAATTGGAATTGGAATTATAACATTCAATGTAATTGAAATTGGATTTCGAATTATAATATTTAACACAATTGAAATTAAATTTAAAATTAAAATTGAAACTATAAGCAATTAAAATTAAATTTAGATTTAAAATTATAATATTTAACATAATTGAAATTGAAATTATAACATTTAAAATAAAATTTTAAATTAGAATTAGAATTATAATATTTAACGTAATTAAAATTGGATTTCAAATTATAATATTTAATTAATTGAAAACATTTAACAAATTAAAATTGAATTTAAATTTTAAATTAGAATTATAATATTTTACGTAATTGAAATCGAAATCAAAATCGAAATTAGAATTATAACATTTAACGTAATTGAATTGAAATTATAGCATTTAATGTGATTGAAATTAAAATTAAAATTAGAATTATAACATTTAACGTAATTAAAATTAAATTTGAAATTGAAATTAGAATTATGACATTTAACGTAATTAAAATTGAATTTGAAATAATTATAACATTTAACGTAATCGAAATTGGAATTGGAATTAGGATTATTACATTTAACGTAATTAAAATTGGAATTAAAATTGTAACATTTAACGTAATTAAAACTGAAATTATAATTAAAATTATAGCATTTAATAGTTTTAAAATTAAAATGGGAATTAAAATTATAACATTTAATGTAAATGAAATCAAGTTTAAATTTAGAATTAGAATTATAACATTTTACGCAATTGAAATAAAATTATAATTATAATTATAATATTTAACATAATTAAAATTGAAATTAGAATCATAACATTTTATGTAATTGAAATTGAATTTAGATATAGAATTATAACATCTAACATAATTAAAATTAAAATTGGAACTGACATTATAACATTTAATATAATTAAAATTAAAATTAAAATCAAATTTGAAATTATAAAATTTTAATATACATAAAATTGAAATTGAATTTTCAGTTGGAAATATATAACGTAATGACAATAAAATTGCTATTGAAATTATAATATTTAACATAATTAAAATTAAAATTTGATTTCAAATTATAACATTTAATATAATTGAATTTGAAATTGAAATTTTAATATTTAATAAAATTAAAATTAAAATTAGATTTTGAATTATACTATTTAACAAAATTAAAATTAATATTGAAATGAGATTTAAAATTATAATATTTATCGTATTTTAAATTAAAATTAAATTGTGAATTATGTTATTTAACATAACTTAAATTGAATTGAAATTGAAGTTGAATTGAAATTATGTTATTTAACGTACTTTAAATTGAAATTAAATTGTGATTTGAAATTTTATTTTGTCCTTTTTTTTTTCATTATCTTTAATATATTTTACTATTTGATAAGAGTAGGGGTAGGTGTAGTACATTCGATTTGATATTTTTTTTAATAGAATCATATTGAAAAATTCATTATTTTTAGTTTTAGATACGAATTGTACTTAATTATGTATGAAAATTAAATCGTACCGAATTGATTCTGTTTGGTTCGGTTTTGTTAGAAAATTGGTGATTTAATAATTTTGATTGGATAAGAATTAAGATGAATACCAAAGTAGAGAATCACAAGAAATTTAGAACGTATGAGACACGTATAGAGAAGTCTAGGACGTGTGGGACATGAAGGGAGAAGTAAAATGGGACTTGAAGACGTGAAGGAAGCAAAAAAACGTGGGATAAACGCTACAGGGCTGAGTGCCACGGTGCCCATGGTTGAGTGCCGCGGCTCCTAGGACAGCAACCCAGCGCCGTAACAATGGACGCGATAATGCCCAGTGCCGCGGGGCCCAGGGACAAGCGCCGCGGCGCCAGACGCTTCAGAAATTTGTTTTTAATCCGAATTTCTAGTTTTGAGAAGTTTTGGACTTCCAAAACAAGTGGACTCTTACTCCAACAAGGAATAGGGTTAGTAAGCACGAAATACACCATATATAAACACTTGTAAACCCTTGTTTAAGATTAAGTATTTAAGGTTTCAAGATGTAACTATAAGAGAGAATAGAGGAGTTAGGTAGGCACTAAGTGTGTGGTGTACTAGGGTGTAACTTTTGAGGAGTGTTTTTTCTTTAGGTTCTTTGAGTGAATAAAAGAGAAACACCATAGATTCTTTTGGCTTAGATGCTTGGGCTATTCTTGTGTTCCTTGTAAAAATCTTTTATGAGGAGATACTAAGAGGTCTTAGGGAGTCATGGTGATTAAGGGTAGATACTTAGAGGTCTTTATGGGAGATATTAAGGGGTCTTATGGGATCATTGATGATGTAAGAAGATACTTAATGATCTATTTCAATAGTAAGAAGCTGGATCATGGATCCTTCGTGGACGTAGGCAATTTTGGGCCGAACCACGTATATCTTGTGTTTTGTTGATTGGTTTATTTTCTTTATCTTTATTGGTGTGTTAATATTATGTGTTCTTTCTTATGGTATCAAGTTATAGTTTTTTGCTGCGCATAGAATAAAAAAGATATCAAGGTTGTGGCTTAGTTGATGCCATAGGGGTGTCAAATTAAAATGCATGGCGTGATATCCGCAATAGGTTTAATTTGATCTCCTAAATATTTTTAAAAAGATTAAAATCATATATATAAAAGATAAATTTCATATATAAAGTAATAAAGAAAAGTGTAAAGAGATAATTTCATTAAAAAAAAAAGGAAGAAAAGTGTATGTCAATTTAAATATAAAATTAATAAAAATTTATGAATTAAATAAGTTAAAAAAATTATTAAAAATTAAAATTTATCTAAATAAATAAAGTATTCGTTAATTTTAAACATCGAATTAATTAAAAGCCAATGAACTCAATAAGTTAGACTAAAATTTAAATATATTCAAATAAATAAAGTGACCGTCAATTTTTAAACACCAAATTAGTTGAAGCCTATGAACTAAACAAGTTAAAAATCATTAAAAGTAAAATTCACTAAATAAATTATATGAAAAAGTTATGTAAAATTTTATTTATATCTTTCAATTCGATTCGGTAGTTTTGGGTATCGAAATTAAAAAATTAAACCGAATTAAATTCATTCGAGGATCAAAATTAAAAAATTGATCGATTAATTTTTATACTCTAATACTGAATCGAGCTGTTCGATTTAGTATTTTCGGTTCAAGTATTTTCGGTTCAAGTATTTTTTAATTAGTATTTTCTTAACTAGTAAACAACCCTTTTACAAGTGCTTTAATGAAAAATTGTTGATTGGTTGCCGATTACAATTTTTTAGTAAAAATTATCTGTAAAGTTTATTTTTGAACAAATTATTTCCTTACCAATAATTTATTTCATTCTTAAGTAAAAGAGGTGGGGTAAGATTTATTTATTTATTTAGTATATTACAAAAATATTATAGATACAAGCATGAAAAATTTATTTATTTGACTTTGTTGAGGATGTTCTTTTTTTTCAGTACTTATTGCAAGTACAACTATTTACTTACCATATAACCGCATTTTAAGGCATAATTTTAAGAGAAGTGAAGAAACTGTTAATATTATAACATTCTTTTAAGTTTAATTTTGTAGTATTTATGGTAACATGGACAAGAAAAGACAAGCAAAAAATGTAACTTACCATTTAAGAAATTTAAATCAAATTACTAATCAGAATTTAATAAATATTATATTTATAATTTAATACACGTCTACATAGCTTATTTTCTATTTCATTTTAAGTTTCAAAATTTAAAATGCAAGAACCGAATGAATTAAATGAACTTGGAATAATTGGACAGCCGAAAAACATATTTGGAAATTCAGCCGTTGGGTTGACAGGCGCGTGATGCCAACTGCCAAGAGCACATCCAGGAAACCCAATACTCACCCGCAGTGGCAGACTACATTCAAGCAATCCAATCTTAGAAATTTTCTCAAGGGTTAATTACATTCAGGTCCCTAAATTTTATAATTATATAATTTATTTATTTGTATGAAATAAGTCTCTTCAATTATTTTTTTTTTAGAAAAATATAAATTTTATTAAGACTAAAGATGGAGAGTAGATAAATCTGCCTCTAAACAAGGTAATATTAAAGGAAGGACTATCTCTATCCAAATTTGCTCATTAACATGGAGAGAGCAAACTTGGTAATAGTGAAGAATATTGGAGATCACAAGGCATGGAGATCACAAGGCCAACTTCATTTAATGGAACGGACCTATCTGTTATTAGTTTGACAATCATAGTTGAGTCTAACTCTACCATCGCTGGGAAATGTCCACATGCTTGCGCCATTGGAATCCCTTTCCTTATAGCTAATGCTTTAGAAACCTCCCTCGAAAACCTGCCCTTCAAACAAATTGTACTTTAAGCCAAGACATCTCCTGATTGTTGGCGAACCACCCAACCAAGTCCACAACTGTTATAAGCAGCATCGAATGCAACATCTGTGTTGATTTCGAAGGCATCCACGTGAGGAGGACTCCATCTGATAACGCATTTGAGGCTAAATATTTTGCATGTTGGCATGCTGGAGATGCAGCAGCTTATTCCTCCTGTGCCATACTCTATATAGCACCGTAACCAGCACTTCAAAATAGTTCAAGTGAAGCTGCTCCGTGCATGCCATGATAAAGATTTTGAATTCCATATTCTTGTCCTCGTCCACTGTCTCCATAAAATTACATCCTTGTCTTATTTATTTGAGCCCTTTACACATCCGAAGAGCATGCATAGTTGTTTCGGCTTCACACTTGCAGCATGGGTAGGCCACATCATCTGGGACATGGCGTGCCTTCAAATTTATGTCTATTGAATCCAATCATTCTATGCTTTCCATTAAAACAGCTTGATTCTGAGAGGGATGTTACTATGCCATACCTGCTTCCACCAGCTCTTTACCTTAGCATTATTTGAAACACATGAAATGTCTTTGAACAAAGTTGCTAACCAATACCCAGTCTTTACTGAGTAAATTCTCTAGTTATCATAGTGCCACATGAGTTGGTCTTTACTGTTTGAGGTTGGAGTTGGTAGGCCTAGGATTAAGTTGTTAGAAAGTTAATGCACTTTCTTAAGTCAGAAAATTTCAATTGGTAGGTGAGAGTAATTTTAAACTTAGGGTGTATGTATGTAAGTTTGTGTCTATCATTCAAATTGCATACGTATCATATATATATATGTACAGTAGATAAGCGGAATACTAATTTTTTAATAATAAACACAAATAAATTTTACATGTTATCTCATAAATGTAAAATACATAAAGATTGAGAATTTATTACCTTGTCAAGCCTTTGGCTTTTGGTTGAACCGGAGTACCTGCCTTGAAACAACTTGTTCACAATTCTAGTTCCTTAACACGGTGGGCTTGAGGAAGCTAGAATAACAGCTTTTCCAGCAAAAGATTCAACTCTTGGATTATTGTTTCTACCTTGTGGTATGGATGACCAATATAGAAGAGAAAATAAAAGAAATATTTTTTGTACTCTCAACCCTTGAGAGAATTTTCTAACACTTAGCCAATTCAATTCTATCTGCCATTCACATTGATACCTTAGCCAATTTTTTACCCTACAATATTGAGCAACATATTACTCTTTTATTTATTTATCATTTTTACTCCATCTATTTACATAATAACATCCATTATTATGGTCAATGTTTGCCATTAGTAATTTATTTATCATTGTTTATAATAAACAAAATAAAAATAAAATAAAATAAAAAATTATTTGGATGAACTTATCCAAAATCTTGGCCAAATGAAAAACTTTTTCTCATTTACAAGTGACATTTAAGGCCTATCATTTACAATTGCTACCTATTTACTCTTATTATAATATATAATCAATAGTAAATAAATGATTTAATCTTATTAAATTATGATAGAAATACATGCCAATTTAAATAAAAAATGAATTATTTGACTTCAATTAAATAATAATATTATATATTATTATTATTTTATTCAATAAATATTTTAATGAATAAAACAATAATATTATTTATCCAACAAATAAAGTCATTTTGATTATTTCTAAGTCAAACAATAATTGACCAATAATGTGCCATGTGTCAACATCCCTTTAGTTAACAACTAATTGATATACTTAACTCTTAAGTCTTGACATGTGCACGACTGAAGGGAAACCGAAGTAAATTTTTGGTTTGCTAAAATTTTCTGGATCGAATTATCCAATCTGGTGCGCTGCCCCAATGCACAACGAGTACATTTCATATTGCGGTACTCTCTAGGTCCACTCCCGATTTGTCAAACAGAAATATTCTGCGAGTCCGAGATCGACGCCCCACACACACGTCACGGATATTATAAATCAGTGCAATAGACCATACAAGTTGAAGTCATAGCGCATACGTATAATCCTTTCGCCAATAATATCCTAGAAGAGTGAAGATATAGATCATTACCGTCAAATCTTTATATGCTCATCCGTGAACTTATCTCCAGACATGTATCTTAATAAATAATATATGCAAACACGTTTACAATATTGTTTAACCCTGTAGGAAATTCTTTTCCAAGGTTTGTTGCTCACAGTCATAAAACTTTCTAAGATACAGTCTTTGAGTATCTGGATATATAACTTATCCATATGAGCTCACGGATCTCATATCTGTACACACCAAACTCCATAAGCATCGGACTATACCCAGCGACACCCAACGGTCACACCATAAAAAGTCTGTGACATGTGTGGAACCAAAGTATGATGGATCACTTACAAGCCTATTGTGGTACTCAAGTCAAAGGACCATGTATACTACTCAACTCAAGAGGACCTTCTATTGACGGCTTTATGGGATGTCTATTGGGATCATCGTTGAGTCTGTTTAGTATTCAGTCCTTACTGAACACCAGTATGCTGTACGAACTTTCAATAAGCCCATGGTCAGCTAAGAACAATAATCTAGAACATCTAGGTAAGGGTGGGCACGGTCCGGTTTGGTTTTTTTGATAAATAAAACCAAAATCGGTTTTTTTAATAGAAAAAATCGAACCGGATCGAATCGGTTTTTTTTGGTTTGGTCCGGTTCGATTTTTTTTTCCTTCAGTTTTTTCAATTTTTTTGGGGAAAAACTGAACCAGAACCGAACCGAACTGAACCGGATCACTCGATTTTTCCCCTAAAAAATTGAACCGAATTTTTGTTAAAAAAATCGAACCGAATCGGCTGGTTCTGTTCAGTTTTTTAGTTTTCGATCTTTTGTGCCCACCCTTACATCTAGGTATAATATACACTAGTCTATATAAAAAGATTCCACCAACAGACCTATATCGGTGAATTAAGACCAAGAACATATAATTTGAGAATAGACTTACATAATAACATTTCTTAACACTTATTGCAATTCTTGCAACTATGTTATTACTAATGTATTCTCAGGTCTTTGTACCGTTATAAACAAGATTTTAACTTTTAGACTTCACTAATTATTATAACATGCTATCTTTAACATTTATAGTTTTCAGTGATACTAACTCTTAATATTGATCTAAACTTCTTTAGACCAAATCTGAACTATTTTAGATCATATAATGTCTGTAGCGTCACAAGCATTGAACCATTTAATAATTGTAATTAGCGATTTAACAAATAATGTATTGTATAAATATTATAAAATAAAATATTCATACAACAATAGGATGACACGTGAGCACAAATTCTAATAGTAGGTGCAAAATTAGTTGAGAAGTTTACCGTCTCAATTAATTCTTGTTGTCCAAAATAGAAAAATGATGTTGTCCAATAAATTTAGTTTGAAAAATATGTTGATGTAGGTGAGGGTTGGCAACCTAAATATTTGTAAAACATCTATAAATAGATGTTGTAGCATTTGTGGTAAGCATCCATTAATGAATAAAATGTACGTGTGTAGAAAATACAAAAACAGAAAATACAAAAATTTTGAGCTCTGTAGTAGCAACTCAAGAGGAAATTTTTTGTCTTGATTTTATTTTTATTTCAGTTTTGTCAAACACAATCATAAACACTATAACTTAAATTCTAAGAAAGTGGTATCAGAATAAGTTTTGAAGATCAAAATCTAGGCATTTCAACAACGTAAAGCATCCAAGTGATGTCTTCCTCTGTAGTAGAAATTTCATCATTCTCATATTTTGCTATTCCAATTTTTAGAGGAGAGAATTATGAAATTTGGAAAGTTAAAGTAAAGACCTTACTCATGGCTGAAGGGCTATAGAGTATGGTTGACAAATGATTTAAAAATTCTGAAAATGAAGATCAACTCTCTATAGTATAAAAAGAAATTTTGGAAACAACAAAGAGAATTGATGCAAAAGCCCTCTCAAAATTTTAGAATGCAGTTTAAACTGTAATATTTTCAAGAATCACGAGAGCTACTACAGCTAAGCAAGCTTGGAAAATTCTTAAGCAAGAATTTCAAAGAGATAACTAAGCAAGAAATGTCAAACTCCAACCCTACATAAGGAGTTTGAAAATCTAAGGATGAGAGACAATGAAACTGTTAGAGACTACTTCTCAAGAGTGACTAAAGTAGTAAACAAATTAAGATATTTTGGTGAAGAACTCACAGACCAAAAGATCATTGAAAAAATTCTAAATAGCTTACTTGAAAAATTCAATCATGTTGTTACTGTGATCGAAGAATCTAAGGATCTTAGCACTTTGATAGTTGAGAAAGTGATGGGATCTTTAGAGTCACTTGAGCAAAGAAGATTAAAACACAACGAGCATTCCATTAAGAGTGCCTTTCAATCAAAGCTCTCCTTTAAATCCCGAAGATTTTTCAAGAATGAGAAGAAATAGAGAAAAAAAATTTCAAATAAGAGAGATGTCAAAGATGACAACAAATCATCTTGCAAAATTTGTGAGAAATCAAATCATGATACTTTAAGTTGTTGGTTTTAAGGGAAATCACAATGTTATGCTTGCAAAAAATATGGGCATACCAAAAAGGTATGTAAGTTTAAAGCAACAAATCAAGAAAATTTATTTCAAAGAGAAGATGAAAGAGATGGAAACATGTTCTATGTTTCATATTCAGCCTTGGACGAAACGGATGCAGCAATGAAGACCGAAAACCAAAGAATGGGCAAAATTTATGCCCAACGCCGTGACATCTAAATGACACCGCCCTGGCGCCCACCGTAAAACATGGAGAAATTTCTTCAAATACAGATCTTTTCCCCTCAAATGCAGCCCTGAATTCAGTCTCTATCTTTGAAAGATCATGGTATCTTGATAGCAGATGCAATAATCACATGACAAGTAATGAGAAAATCTTTACTGATTTTGATTTTTCTATCACACCTAAAGTAAAAATGGGAAATAGGGCTGTTGTACAATTAAAAGGCATTGAAAAAATTGCTATCAAAACTAGAAAATGAACCAAATATGTTAATAATGTGTTTTGGTTCCTGAATTAAATTAAAACTTATTTAGTATGGGGCAACTTGTTGAAAATGGATATTGCCTCTATTTTAAAAATAATGGTTGCACAATTTATGATAGAAAGAATAAAAGACAAGTGATTACTCATGTCAAAATGGAGAGAAATAGAAACTTTGTACTTGACCTTCATTGTGACTCAATTGTTGCAATGAAAGGAGAAGTCCTTGAAGACATTTGGCTATCGCATAAAAGGTATTGTCATATAAACTTTGACGGTTTAAGACTTCTAAAGCAAAAGGAGATGGTGAGAGGGTTACCAAAAATTGAGAAGTCAACAGAACCATGTAAAGGGTGTATAATAGGAAAATAACATCATTCTTTGTTTTCAAGACAGAATTTATAGACGGTGAAGGCACCATTAGAACTTGTACACATCGACATATGCGGCCCAATATAAACACCAACGTTCAGTCAGAATAGGTGTTTTCTCTTGTTCATTGATGATTTTACTTGAATGATTTGGGTGTAATTCTTGAAAGAAAAATAAAAAATGTTTACGGTGTTTAAAAAATTCAAAGCACTTGTGGAGAAATAAAGTAGCTACAACATTAAAACTATCCGCAGCGATAGAGGGGGAGAATACACATCTGAAAATTTTGAAAAATACTATCAAGATAAAGGCATTTGAAAGCAATTGATAGCCTACAACAGAATGATATTGCAGAACTAAAAAATAGAACGATTATGAAGAGGGCAAGATCAATGCTAAGTAAGAAGACCTTGCCAAAATAATTTTGGACAGAAGTTATACACACTGCAGTGTATATTCTCAATCGATGTCCAACAAAATCGGTGAAGAACATACTCTATATAAAGCTTGAAGTGGAGTGAAGCCTTTAGTAAGTTATTTTAAAATTTTTGGTTGCATTTTTTATGTTCATATCCTCTCTGTAAAAAGAACAAATTTGATGAGAAAAGTAAGAAATGTATTTTTGTGGGTTATAGTTCTAGCACCAAAGGGTATAGATTATTTGATGTTAAGTCTAAAAACTTAATTATGATTAGGGATGTAAGTTTTAATGAAAATGCTTCATAGAATTGGGATAAACAAAAAAAATAGGTGCCGCTATAAATTATTGTTCAAGAATAATAAAAAATTCAGAATGTGCAGCAAGATGAACCTACTCCAGAAACATCTTCAAGTTTAAATAAAGAATTAACATCAATAGATTCTCCTCTAAAAAGAACAAGGCTGTTGAGTGAGATATATGAATCCTGTAATTTTTTTGCACTTGAACTAAAAACCTTTGAAGAAGCTCAAAAGAAAGGAGTATAGGTTAAAGCCATAGAGGAAGAGATAACTATGATTGAAAAGAATCAAACGTGGGAGTTAGTAGATACTCAAAAAGATTGAAAAATCATTAGAGTCAAATGGATATTCAAGACAAAACTCAATCAAGATGGAAGTATTCAAAAGCATAAAGTAAGGCTTATGCCCAGAGGTTTCACTCAAAAGCAATGTATTGATTTTTCTGAAACTTTTGCTCTAGTTGCAAGGTTAGAAGCCATAAGAACCTTGATTGCATATGCTGCCCAAAAAAGATGAAAAATGTATTAGCTAGATGTTAAATCAACATTTTTAAATGGAGTCTTAGAAGAAAAAATCTATATTGAGTAGCCTTAAGGCTTTTTAATTGAAGGTGAAGAAGAAAAATTCTACAAGCTAAGAAAGGCTCTTTATGGGCTAAAGCGAGCACCAAGAACACAGTATGCAGAAATTAATAAATATTTTTTGAAAAATGGCTTTCAAAGAAGCCAAAATGAACCAACACTTTATGTGTTGAAAATAGGTGCTAGTGTTCTTATTATTTCTTTATATGTTGATGATTTAATTTTTACCGACAATGATGAAATGTTGATTCAAGATTTCAAAAGAGATATGATGAACACCTATGAGATGAGTGATTTGGGCTTACTCTATTTTTTTTTTAGAATTGAAATATCTCAAACAAAAAGTGAGATTTTCATTTCTCAAAAGAAAGATGCCCAAAATGTATTGAAGAAATTCAACTTGTTAGGATGTAAACCCGTAGCAACTCCCCTTGCTATAAATGAAAAATTAAAGATAGAAGACAACGAAAAGAAGGTAGATACAACAAGGTATAGAAGTCTAATTGGCAGTCTTTTATACCTCACAGCTACCAGGTCAGATATTATGTTTGTAGCAAGTTTACTCTCTCGGTTCATGCATGAACCAAGTCAAATACATTATGGAGCAAGAAAAAGGGTACTGAGATATTTGCAAGGTACTCTTGATTATGACATCATATATGAGAGAGTTGAAGACTTAAAATTAATGAGATATTCAGACAGTGATTGACCGTGATGTTTAGATGATATGAAGAGCACTTTAGGCTATATTTTTTTCTCTCGGTTCTAGAATATGTTCTTGGATTTCAAAGAAGTAAAAAATCGTGGCGCAATCATCTGCAGAAGCAGAATATGTTACAGCAACCAAGGTAACTTCTCAAGCCATTTGGCTTAGAAGATTTTGGAGAAAAGCAAGACAAAGCCACTACATTGTTTTGCAATAAATCAGCCATTGCAATTATCAAAAATCCAATCCACCATGATCGCACTAAGCATATTGTGGTCAAATATCATTTTAGAGATGTAATTAAAAATTGTGACATTCAAAATGAATATTACAGAATAGAAGAGCAGCTAGCTGATATCCTAACTAAGACACTTCCAAAAGAAAAATCATGCTACCTTAAAGAACTCATTGGAGTTAGAAAGAAAGTGCATTAAAGGGAGAGTGTTAGAAAATTAATCTACTTTTCCAAGTCAGAAAATTTCAGCTGTAGGTGCAGAATTAGTTGAGAAGTTTACTGTCTCAATTAATTCTTGCTGTCCAAAATAGAAAAATGATGTTGTCCAATAAATTTAGTTTGAAAAATATGTGTAAGTGAGGGTTGGAAACCTAAATGTTTGTAAACATCTATAAATAGATGTTCTAGCATTTATTGTAAGGATCCGTTAATGAATAAAATGTATATGTGTAGAAAACATAAAAACAGAAAATGCAAAAATTTTGAGCTCTGCAGTAACAACTCAAAAGGAAAAATTATGTCTTGATTTTATTTTTATTTCAGTTTTGTCAAACACAATTATAAACACTACAACTTAAACTCCAACATAAGTCAACTTCTTTGTTATTGAACTGCCTCAGCTGTCAGTTCCATTGTCCATCAGCCATTTTCAACTTTGCCACTATTACGATCAGAGATACTGGATACCTGAAATAACACTTTGAAAGACATTGAGCATGGCAGCTAATAATTATTCAGTGCGAGGATTGAGTTGTTATTCCCCACTTTTTGTCTTGACCCTTGCATAATCAATTCCTTACTTCATACAATACTTTGCCAAACAAAAGAGGCTAACTTATGTAGTTTTACTTGTAGAAAAGAGGAAATTGGGTAGTAATAACCCTTTATAACTTGTTCCATCAGATAGTTACGTGTCGTGATTATTCGTTATACTTGTTTTGCTAATATCGCCTTGTTAAACAGCTTCAAATCCCTAAAATTGAGCCTGTTTGTTTGGGTATGCAAAGTTGCTCTCATCAGCACTAATGCAACTTTTGGTCCTCCTAAACACTACCCCACCAAAATCTGGCATATAAGATGTGGAGTTTTTTATGAGAAAAATCAACAACTAGAATAAGCTCATTGTATATTTTGATATAGCTTAATGACCGCTTTTAACAAGATTTCTCTTCCCCTACTGAAAATGGCTTATTCTTATAGCCTTATAGTTTTTTCCTAACCCTTTTCTTGATTGAGGCAAAAAATCCTCTCTAAATCTTCCCAACAATACTCAATAATCCCAAATAATTCCTTTGGACAGGAACATGTATCACTCTTAAAATATCACTCAATTCCTAACATATAAGAGTGGGGTATGCTTATGAAGCAGACTTATTAAAATTGATCAACTGCCTTGAAGCTTTTACATACACTACCAACACTTTTTTTTTTTGTTATAAGCCATTTGGCTAGCTTCAAGGAAAGGATGAGTAATCATTATACCACTTACTTCCACAAGCACGCCTTTTATCATATTCTTGTGAAGGATTTTAAACCTAGAGTGCATGCATGTAAGTTTGTGTCTATCATTCAAATTTGCATACGTATCACATACATATATGCACAACAGATGAGAAAAATACTAATTTTTTAATGATAAATACAAATAAATTTTACATGTATCTGATAAATGTAAACTACATAAAAATTGAGAATTTATTATCTTGACAAGCCTTTAATTTTTGGTCGAATCGGAGTACCCGCCTTGAAATAATTCATTCACAATTCTAATTCCTCAACACAGTAGGTTTAGGGAAACTAGAATAACAACTTTTCCAACAAAGGATTCAAGCTTTGAATCTTTGTTTCTACCTTGTAATATAGGTGGCCAAAAGAAGAAGAATAAAGAAATGTGTTTTTAGGCTCTCAACACTTGAAAGGATTTTTTAACTCTTAGCAAAACTTCACTTCTCTGTCCTAAATTGCCTTAGCCGAATCATTCACCAAACTGAGCAACATATTGCTCATTTATTTATTTTTAACTTAATGGACAACACTTATCCCATTTAATTACATAATGGCCTCTATTATCTTAGTCAATATTTTTCATTAGTGTTTTGTTTATTATTATTTACAATAAACTAAATGAAAATAAAATAAAATAGAAAATCATTTAGATGAACTTGACTTAAATTTAGGCCAAATGAGAAACACTTTCTCATTAGAAAGAAACATGTTAATGCATACCATTTATAAGTGTCACCAATTTATTCTTAGTATATCATTTAATCAATATTAAATAAATGATTCAATCATATTAAATCATAGTAGAAACACATGCCAATTTAAATAAAAAAGTGAATTATATGACTTTAATTTAAATAATAATATAATATATTATTATTATTATTATTTTATTCAATAAACATTTTAATGAATAAAATAATGATATTATTTGTTCAACAAATAATGTCATTTTGATAATTTCTAAGTCAAACAATAATTGGCCCACAATATGCCATATATCAATATCCCTTTGGTCAACAACTAATTGTTAACTAATTGATGTACTTAACTCTTAAATCTTGACATGTGCACGACCGAAGGAAAACCGAAGTAAATTTTTGGTTTGCTAGAAATTTCTGAATCGAACTATTCAATCTGATGCGCTGCCCCAGTACACAACGAGTACACTTCATATTGCAGGACTCTCTAGGTCCACTCCTGATTTGTCAAACAAAACTATTCTGTGAATCTAAGATCGATGCCCCACGCATACATCATGGATATTACAAATCAGTACAGTAGACCATATAAGTTGAGGTCATAACGCATACGTATAATCTTTCCGCCAATCATATCCTAGAAGAGAGTGGATATAGATCACTACCATCAAATTCCTATGTGCTCATCCGCGAACTTATCTCCAAACATGTATCTTGATAAGTAATATATGCAAACACCTTTGCAATATTGTTTAACCCCGTGGGAAACTCTTTTCCTGGATTTGTTGCTTATGGCCATAAGACTTTCTAAGATACAATCTCTGAGTATCTAGATATATAACTCATGTGAGCTGATGAATTTCATATTTGTACACACCGGACTCTATAAGCATCAGACCATACCCAACGACACCCAACGGTCATACCATGAGAGGTCTGTTACATGCGTTGAATCAAAGTATGGTGGATCACTTATAAGTCCACCTTGGTACTCAGGTCAAAGGACCACGTATACTACTCAACTCGACAGGACCTTCCATTAATGGCTTCATAGGATGTCTATTAGGGTTCTCATTGAGTCTATTTAGTATTCAATCCTTATTGAACACCTGTATGCTATACGAACTTTCAGTAAGCCCATGGTCTATTAAGAACAATCATCTAGACCATCTAGGTATAGTATATACTGGTCTATGTAAAAAGATTCTACCGACAGACCTGCATCGGTGAATTAAGACCAGGAACATATAATTTGAGAATAGACTTACATAATAACATTTCTCAACACCTATTGTAATTCTTGCAACTATGTTATTACTAATGTCTGTAGCGCCACAAGCATTGAACCATTTTAATGATTGTAATTAGCAATTTAACAAATAATGTACTGTACTGTATAAATATTATAAAATAAAATAATCATACAATAATGGAATGGCATGTGAGCACAAATTCCAACAATTCTTCTTCTTTATTAACAAATAAGAGTTACAAGCCTTTCCACATAAATGAGGTAAAAATAAGAAGATAAGGAATCACCATATCTAAGGCCTCATGATGAAGTCAAGCAACTCTTCGACTCTTTAATAATCAGGTAAAAGTATGAGACAAAAGGCATACAAGTTATAACCTTCACTGGAAATTTCTTTGATAAACCCTGATGCAACGTCAAGTCGTATAAGAGACACTTCTCAACCCTGTCTTACACCTTTGTCATATCTAAATTGAATGTCATGTAGCTATACTAACCTTTTTTCCTCCTCTTCATAATATTAAGACATTCAAAACTAATAATTACATTGTCAGATATCAAACGTCTGAGAATGAAAGCACTTTGGTTTTCACTAGTTACTGAATTTAAGATATGCTTTAATCTAGTTACTAACACTTTAGCAATGATTTTAGAAATTGCATAAGTTGATCGATGGGTACTCACCCACTCTTTTAAGATTTTGAATCTTAGGCACTAATGTTATTAGTGTGTGATTAATGCTTGCCAGAGACACATCATCATTCAGCACTTGGAGACATGCTTTAGTCACATATTACCCTAAGATTGGCCAAAATTTCTTATAAAAGAGATCTAGCAACCCACCTTCTTTTAGGCTTTTGTAGCAGGTATCTGACACACTTTGTGTATATTTAAATCACAATGAACTAAGGGTGGGCAAAAAAAATTGGGAACCGAAAAATCGAACCGAACCGGCCGGTTCGGTTCAGTTCGGTCTGGTTTTTTTTATAAAAAAAATCGATTTAATTTTTTTGGGGAAAAAATCGATCGATCCGGTTCGGTTTTTTTAACCTAAAAAAACAGAAAAAAAAACCGAAAAAATTGGACCAAAAATTAAAAAAAATTCATAATTTAAAATTAAAAAAACCGAAAAACCGAACCGAACCGAAAAAAACCGGTTCGGTTTTTCTCATTAAAAAAATCGATTTTGATTTTATTTTTTCAAAAAATCGAACCAGATCGATTCGGTTCGGTTTTACAAAAAATTGAACCGAACTGAACCGTATCCACCCCTACAATGAACTGGGCATCCAAGATCAAGTTTGCTTCATCTATTATTGCTCTTTTTATTTTACTGAATACTTTATCCAAGTTCAAATTTGTAGGATATGACGATCGATATATATTAGAGAAATTTAAGTGGGCCACTGTTTAAATCTTATCAACATTCTGTATCCAAATGGTCACGGTCATTAAGCATGCCTCTGATTTCATTCTTTTTACGTTGCTTAGACGTATAATGATAGAAGAAGCATGTGTTTTTATCCCCGTGTTTAAGCCAATACACTTTGGCTGTCTGCTTCTAATATACTTCTAGTAGAATTCTAGTTTAGAGTTCAAAGCATCTAGGGATTTTTCAAGACTCCTATATTATTTCTAGTTGCTTAGCCTTAAAGAATCCTGAAAGTTGTCTAACTTTTTTTTATTTTTGTAGCAATTTTTGTATTCAAACTCCAAAATTGAGTAGAGTTCCAACCTTTCAATGCCTCCCTAAGTGGTTAATATTTCCCATTATAGAATCGAGAACCACCTCTAAATTTGAAGACATTATGTGATGATTGATAATACCTAAACACTTATGTTTATCTTCCCAAGCTTCCTCGAAATGGAACTTCGAGAGTATCATGTATTGTTACCATGGTAACCAATTGCACTGTAGACTAACAATGGCCTGTGATCGGAACCCCATAACCAGAGATGCAAAACTGACGAGTTAAGGAATAGATTGGCTAATTAGAGCTCCTTACCATTCAGTCAAGACATTTTTGAATAAATCCATCACCAGACCACCCATTGACCCATGTGAAGTTTGTTCCCTTAAAAACTTATGTATTCTATATTACAGTCATCTAATACTTATCTAAAACCATCCATAAGAGCAAGAGTCTGAGAAATGCCTTTTAGACTAATCTGTTGTCTTTGTGAATGCCACAATTGGACTCATGGGATAAGACTGGCCCTTGATGCAACTTCACTTTAATTGGACTTGCTGAAATGCTGCCATTCCAACCCACCCTATTTTTTCAAAGAGAGAGTGATTTCATTAAAATTTCCCTCACATAGGCACGAGAGGGAATAAAGAGATAGCAGGCGACAAAGAAAACTCCATGAATGAGATCTTTGTGAGCTCTCTGAATGACTATAAAAGCTAGTAAACCTTTAATGTTTATCATGATAAGAAGTAACCATGACATCAATATAGAACTTAGAGAAAGATAGACAACCAATTGAGAACTTATCACTCCAAAATAGACATATATCCTCACTTCTTCCTACTATTTTAACTACTAACTTGTTAGAAAAATCCATAAAATTACGTAGAAGCTCAATCTAATTTTTCAAGCTATTGTTTTCATTAAGAACACCACATCAGGTTTGTATTCCTACATGTAGTTGTGCAGCACCGGGAATATTTAGTCGTCGGCTAAACTCCAAACATTCTAACATAAGATATACATGAAGACTAGTAGCACTGTTTTACAGAAGCTGCAAATATTTTGGCTCAACATTTTTAGATGAGAGATGAGAGAGGATGAGATCATTAATAGCCTCTGAATTTTTGAAAACTTCATCTAGGGGTCTAGAAACCCATTTTCCCAGTTTGTTTTTGTTATGGGCGTTATGTTTCTTCATGCAAGCTAATAAGGAGTTTAAACGAAGAACTTTGCAAGGGGTATTTGGGGAATTTAGAATAGTTCCTCACCCATTGCTGGTTGGCTTCTCAAACTTCACAAAATTTTCTTCTAAATAAGTGTTCGCTATTTTAGACTCAATCCATTTTGCCATCGACACACATTTCCTTGTTATCCCCACCGAATCTTTGAAAATAGTTTTTTGAATGCCAGCAATAGATTTTTCAAAGAGAGGAGAATCATTAGATTCCACTATCTCAGCTATCTCCATATTAGTAGGCGGTGCAGTCTTTTCAACAATTTGTTCTTCCGAAGCTCCCTCGCCTCTAGTATTGCAATTAACAGTGTATCTTCATAAGTCAAATCCTTTCCAAATTGGCTATCATTTATCAGGGAATCTCGAATAGAGTGGGTTATAGTTTCTATGACCTTCTCGAGGGAATCAACTAAGAATTCAAAATGGACTTCTGAAGCCACCTTCTTTCCTTTTGTACTACTTGTCGTATTAATCCTTACTGTGTGGCTGCCTTTCTTTAAACTCTCAGCTACTTTCGGCAAACTCTTCTTTATAGTCTTCAAAACACAGATCATCATTTATCGGTGACTGTCAAGTTTTTGTTGGAAGTTGCTTTTTTATATTATTTACTATATGAGGGGTTTTACATGGCCAATGTCTTTTCAGCTCATATGCAAATCGGCCCATAAAGGAATTTATCTCCTTCTGCTAAAATCTAGTACCTGTATTTTTAAGGTTCAAAATTCTCATCCACTAGCTTTCGGCGAGGGCATTCACATCAAAGATTGGCTTATTTGTTGATGGAGGATTTAAGTTATGTGAGTATATGAATGTGTAATTGTATTTATTATTTAAATACGTATTATGTATAAATTTAGATTTAATGGAAGTATAAAATATGTAATAAATATAATATATTAATTATATTAATATATTTATAGGATAGAGAACTCATTTTAACGTGTAATGTTATACACGTATTTTTTTTTAAGTTCGCATGGAGACTAACTCGCAGACAATTCTACTCACCAATACGGTGGGCTTGGTGAGCTAAAACAACAGCCCTATACGTAGCACCTAGTTTAACTCTTAAACCCCAAAATAGTCGGTGTGTGTTTTTATCATTTTCTCTAAAAGGATAAGAAATGAAAAATTTAAAACAATTCATAATTGTTCTAATTAGAATCATAAAAAAAAATGAAACAATTTTATTTTTTTCTATTATTATTATTATTCTTCTTCTTCTTTTTCTTATTCTCCATTTCTCTTTGTTTCCCTCAAGAGCGAAATGCCCACACACCCAAAATCTCATTTCAATTTATTTCTCTCTTCTCTTTATATTATATTATAAAAATAATAATAATATAAAAATATTAATGGGTGCCAACTATTTGGTACCTAAAATATAATATTATTATATATAAAATATTATATAATAAAAAATTATATAATATAATAAAATTTTATATAATAAAATAATCAAAATAAAAAATGATCATTTTACCCCTTATAAATAATTACCAAGTTTATTTTTTAATGGGTCCTATCAAATCTCATAATTGGATAAACTTAACTGAGGATCCACAATACGCTACGTATCATTATATAATTAGTAAATAATAATTATTGACTAATTGTTGTATTTAATACTTAAATATAAATACGCACGTATTTCCGTGATAGTGCTGGATTAAACAATTTAATCCAGCACGCTGCCCCAGTGCACAACGAGTACACTTCATATCGCGAGACTCCCTAGGTTCTACGCCCAATTCGTCAAATGAAACTATTCCATAAGTTCGTGAGCAATGCACCCCCCACACGTCACGGATATACAAATCAACGTGTTGAACCATCCAAGTTGAGGTTACAACGCATACGTATAGTCCTTCCGTCATAATATCCTAGATGTACGGGGATATAGATTATCATCGTCAAATCCCTTGTGCTCATCCATGTCCTATCTCCAGACTTGTATCTCACTGAACAATATGTGCAAACTCTTTTGCCATATTATTCCACCTTGACGGAACTCTTTCCTATGATGATTGCTTGTGGCCACAAGACTTTTTGAGATACAGTCTCGAAGCATCTGGATATCTAACTCCATATAAGAGCTGACGGATCCCATATCTGTACATACCGGACTCCATAAGCATCGGACCATACCCAACGGTCACACCATGAAAGGTCTGTGACATACGTGGAACCAAAGTATGATGGATCACTTATAAGCCCACCGTGGCACTTAGGTCAAAGGACCACATATACTACTCAACTCGATAGGACCCTTCGTTGACGGCTTACATTAGGTGTCTATCGGAGGCCCTTGTGAGTCTGTCTCATATCCAGTCCTAACTGGATACTCATATATTAATACGAGCTCTAAGCTTACGGTTAACTAGGAACTACTATCTATACCCTATAGGTACGACATATGCTGATCTATATATTAAAGGTATTCACCGACAGACCCACATCGGTAGAAATAGATCATGGACAATTATTCGAGAACATACTTGCGCAATTAGCATTTTTTGGCACCCGATTACAACTCTTGCAACTATACAGTTACTAGTATATTCCCATGTCTATATCCCATTACAGACAAGGCTCCAACTCTTAGATCTGCTGAGTATTATAACCAGCTAACATTTAACTGTGCTAACATTTAGCATTTATATCTCTCAGCATGGCTAACTATAAGCACTTATCTAAACTCCTTTAGATCTGATCCGAACTTCTTCAGATCTACAATGTCTATAACGTTATATGCATAATATCATATAATGGGTATTAGCGATTTAATGAGAATGTACACTTGTATTAATACACAAGTATATGTACATTCAAGGATGACACGTAAGCACCAACCCTAACATTATTATGCTATAATGATTGCAAAGCTCAAGTAACTGCTAATGTTTCAACATACATATCACTTTTTCATTACCTATAACAATCTCCAAAAAACTTGTAGTAAGGATTCAAAGATATTGAGCCTAATGCGTAAGCGTAGGTATCAAACTAAACAATGTCCCTGATCTTCTTAGTTTATCTCTGATATGTGATTTAATATCTTAGCGCAAGTGCACGCTTCTATATCAAGTAATATAGAACTAAATTCAAATTATCGATCCCATAGAGACTATTATTTCTATTTTTTAAATCAATTACTAAAATTACTCTATTTTACCTTTATCCACACTAACTTCTGAGATGGAGTTTAACTAATTATACTACCGCTATCAAATTAAACCTAATAAAATATCACAAGCACTCTACGATAAAATCTACTAGTTTAATAAGTAATCTAGGGTTTCGACGTATCCCCTAGTATTTTATTAAATTCTTTAACCCTTTAGTTATTCCCTTACTACCAATTGATTAGCTAAACACTAATTTCATCATAAGCTTCTGTCGAAAGTTGAATGATAATATCACACCCTAATAATTACCTATATGTCTATGGTAATTCAAATAAGATGCAACTCATTAAGAATAAGTATAAATCAAACCATACATGCCACCTAGGTATATATCTATCATAGATGAAACTCATAGGTGTTACTCTATGATCATGTATCAACCAACCCTAGGCTAAACATATGAATCATTTTGTCAAAGTTGTCATAGCTCTTAAACAATCAAAATAGTGATCATGTATAATGAAAGCATTAAGCACAGATAGATTGAATCAATTAAGGGATATAAGTTCATAATTAAGAGTTTAAAAATCCAATTACATATTAGGTTCAAGAACATCTTGTTGTGATATGGTGTGTGATGTGTATAGATGCATATAATTTCAAAAATTAAATACGCAACAGAAGTATTCATACATATTAAACAATATGTAACATATTCAAGCATGTATGATCATTCAAGTGCGTATATATCTCATATATATATATTTCATGCATGATATAAAATAAATAGCAAATAAATAACCTACCCGGTTATGAAAGTAGCTTTACAATTCTTCAAGAACTCCAAGCTTCAATTTGTTGAGCTCACCTTGAAGTGTTCCCTTGCACAATTCTAGTTCACAACTAAATCCGGTGGGATTATGAAGCTAGAATGGCAACCTTGAATTTCCAGCAAAGGATTGTTTTAACACTTAAAACAATTTGTCTATATGAGTGATTACTATCAAGAGATGAGAAGAGTTAAGAGTTTTCTTTTGTTCTTTACAACTCTTTATGTTGAACCTTGGTAAGCCTTTGTATTTTCTCTCAACAATTTAAGAAAAACACTTAGGAAATGCTCTCAATTCTCTCTTCTTTCTCCTTGAACGAAATTCACTCTTTCTTACACAAATTGAACTCTTTCAATTCTTTCTTAAGTGCAAAGAATGATTTCTCTTAGTGCTCCACCACCACTTAATCATGTTTGCCATTACAAACATTAATCTATCATATTTTTCACTCACTAATTTGATTCAACCATTTAAATCAATTTCTAGAGAGTAAATGGCATTTAATCAATGTTAAGTGGTTTTACCACTTTCTTAGTGCATCATTTAAAAATTACTAAGTGGTCAACATTCCTTATTATTAATAACAAGTGCATTCTCCATTAGTAAATGGTATTTGCCACTTATTCCAATTAATAATAATAATTTATTAATATATAAAATATTAATAATTCAAAACTATTTTGAATATTTACATTTACCATATATGTATTTACCAAGCAAGGTAAATAGGTAAATACATGGTAAATTATTTATGGAGCAAGATTATGCCACTTGTCAATTTCTTATTGGTTAATAACTCTTGTAAACCAATAATGTGTTTTACCTTCAATTATTGACAAGTGAATAATAAAAGGAACCTTGAAACATTTTTCATTTTGCTAGAAATTGTTGGATCAATTGTTCAATCCAATTCACTGTCCCAATGCACAACGAGTACACTTTATATTGTGAGACTCTCTAGGTCCATGCTCGATTTATCATATGAAACTATTTCATACGTTTGTGAACAATGTCCTACACACATGTTACAGATATTACAAAACGGCGCATTAAACCATACAAGTTGAGGTTATAACATATTCGTATAATTCTTCCATCATAAATATCCTAGAAGAGCGGAGATATAGACCAACACCGTTAAGTCTCCATGTGCTCAACCATAAACTTATCTCTAGATTTGTATTTCAATAAATAATATCCGTAAACACTTTTACGATATTATTTTCCCAAGAATAAAATTAATTCTTGGATGTCTACTTATGGCCATAAGACTTTCTGAAATACAATCTTGGAGTTGCAGGATATTTTACTCACCCAATTGAGTTGATGGATCCCATATCTGTACACACCGGACTCCATGAGCATCGGACCATACCAAGGGACACCCAGCGGTCAGACCATGAAAGGTATCTAACATGTGTGGAGTCAAAGTATGGTGGATCACTCACAAGTCCACCGTGGCACTCAGGTCTAAGGACCACGAATACTACTCAACTCGAAAGATCCTCCATTGACGGCTTTATGAGATATCTATTGGAGATCTTTGTGAGTCTGTTCAATATTCAGTCCTTACTAAATACTTGTATCTCTATACGAGTTTCCACTAAACTCATAGTCTGCTAAGACTAACCATCTGAACTATCCAGATATAGACATACACTGATCTATATTTATTAAGGTCTTCACTAACAGACCTGCATTAGTGAAGATAGATCAGGAATATTAAATTTAAGAATATATTTGCATAACAACATTTCCTAGCACTATTTGCAACCCATTGCAACTATGTCATTATTAATATATTCTTAGGTCTTTGTCCCATTTCAGACAAGGCTCTAACTCTTTAGATTTTACTGACTCTTAATTCTGATCTAAACTCCTTTAGATCAGATCTGAACTCTTTCAGATCATATAATGTCTAAAACGTTACAAGCATCTTACCATATTTGTAAATAAAATAATTAGTGATATATTAAAAATCATAAATGTATAAACATAAAGCAAATATTTATATATAAAAGGGATGGCACGTAAGCACAAATCCCAACACATTTAAAAATTATTTAGCTCATGCTTACAACAAGAGTATCAAAGCAAGAATACGAAAATATCATGAACAAGATCATCTCTTAAAGTTAAGGAAGAAAATAATACAAGTGACGTCCTGAGTTGTTCTCCTTCCTCTTGTCGAAGAATTGTTCTTCAATCTTCAATAAATTTACTTTGATCTCTTGACTTGGATATGTATCAGTTTCTTACATTTTTCTTCTTTCTAAGTCTCTCTATTTTTTCCTCAAAAGAGTATTTTGTTGATATGAGAAACCCTAAGTGCGAGGAGCTTTGAATCTCCCTTTAAATAAGAGTGTTGAGAAGGGTATTTATAGATTGCATGGGCGCCGTGGTGCGGGCACGAGTAACGGGAGATGGGTGTTCCTCGATAGACGCTGCGACTTTCGTCTTTTTTAGCGCATTTCGCTCGTTTCTTGCCTGAATTGCCTTCTGTTTGATCCTATGTGTCACATTTTCCCTTATGCACCTATTTAAGATTAAAATCACAAATAAATAGCCAAATATTAATAGTTCAAAGTAAAATACCCAAGTTAAAGTGCTAAAATACTATTACCATTATGCTATTATCAATCTCCTCAATTGCGCCAACTAGCCTATCAAGGTATTATTCCTATTTGGCTATTCATATAGGCTATTAGAAAATGGTGAAACTAAACCCAAAAGGAAGCTTTGTCCAATACCATATTCTGATAATCACCAATACTAGTTAGTTACCGTAACAATATTAATTATTGGTTGAAGGTCCATGATTCTCCTATTAACACCACTTTTTTGTTAAACTTTGTCTTGAAACAAAAGATAAAATATTAATATCCACAACATCAACATCAAAGTGTTCCACCACTTTTCAAAGATTCATAAGCCATTTGACCACCACATCCTCGTTGTTTCTTTGGGTTGAGAGAATTTTCCCATCTAAAGAACATGTCATATTGCCTTCCCCATCTCACCTATCAGTCCATCTAACCAAAGTTATGCCACTCGCATTCTCAATAGAGAGATGGACTCACAAAGCTTCATGATCTCTCTAGGATCCATCACAGAGGTGTTAGGGTCGGTGCTTACGTGTCATCCCTGAATGTACATATACTTGTGTATTTATATAAGTGTACATTCCCATTAAATCGCTAATACCCATTTATATGATATTATGCATGTAACGTTACAGACATTGTAGATCTGAAGGAGTTTGAATCAGATCTAAAAAGGTTAGATAAGGGCTCATAGTTAGCCATGCTGAGACATATAATTGCTAAATGATAGCACAGTTAAGTGTTAGCTAGTTATAATACTCAGCAGATTCAAGAGTTAGAGCTTTGTCTGTAATGGGACATAGACCTGGGAATATACTAGTAACTGCATAGTTGCAATCGGGTGCCAGGAAATACAAATTGCGTAAGTATGTTCTCGAATAATTATCCCTGATCTATTTCTGTCGATGCAGTAGATACTTTTATATAGATCAGCATATGTCGTACCTATAGGGTATAGTTGGTCGTTCCTAGCCGACCGTGAGCTTGGAGCTCGTATTGAGATATGGGTATCCAGTTAGGACTGGATATAGGACAGACTCACGAGGGCCTCCAATAGAAATCCTATATAAGCCATCAACGGAGGGTCCTCTCGAGTTGAGTAGTATACGTGATCCTTTGACCTGAGTACCACGGTGGGCTTGTAAGCGATCCACCATACTTTGGTTCCACATATGTCACAGAACTTTTATGGTGTAACCGCTGGGTTTGGTCCGATGCTTATGGAGTCCGGTGAGTACAGATACGGGATCCGTCAACTCTTATAGGGAGTTTGATATTCAGATGCTTCGAGACTGTATCTTAGAAAATCTTATGGCCACAAGTATCAATCCCGGGAAAGAGTTCCGTCAGGGTCGAACAATATGGCAAATGAGTTTGCGCATATTGTTCATTGAGATACAAGTCTGGAGATAAGACATGGATGAGCATATGGGGATTTGACGGTGATAATCTATATCCCCACACATCCAGGATATCATGACAGAAGGACTATACGTATGCGTTGTAACCTCAGCTTGTATGGTTCAACGTGCTGATTTGTATATCGTGACGTGTACGTGGGGCATTGCTCACGGACTCATGGAATAGTTTCATTTGACGAATCAGGCATAGGACCTAGGGAGTCCCGTGATATGGAGTGCACTCGTTGTGTACTAGGGCAGCGTGCCTGATTAAATTGTTTAATTCAGCAATATTCAGCATTACCACGAGAATGCGTGCGTGTCTGTATTTAAGTGTTAAATACAATAATTAGTTAATAATAATTATTTACTAATTGTATTAGGACACGTAGCGTATTGTAGACCCTCAGTTCAGTTTACCCAAGTGTGAGATTTGGTGAGACCCACTAGGAGGTAAACTTGATAACTATTCATGAGGGATAAAATGGTCATGACACACTATGATTATTTAATTGTTAAATAATCATTCTCTCTCTCTCTCCCTTTTATATTATATAATATATATTATAATATATTATTATATTTATATTATATTATATTATATATATATATATATAAAGAAAAAGAAAGAGAGAAGAAGCAAGAGATTTGGCTAAACGGCCGAGGGAGGAGAAGAGAAGAAATAGAGGGAGAAAAGAAGGAAGAAAGAAAGAAGAAGAAAAAGAAGAGAAAAAAAAAGGAGAGAAAAAATGAAATTGTTTCATTTTCCTCTATCCTTCCAATTGAAGCAATTGTGAATTACTTCAAATCTCCATTTCTTATCCTTTTGGAGAAAATGATATAAATTCACTCCCGGTCATTTTGGGGATTAAGAGTTAATCCTAGGTTGAATACAGAGCTACTGTTCTAGCTCACCAAACCCACCGTGTTGGTGACTAGAATTGCACACGCGTTGGCCTCCATGCGAACTCTAGGAAAAACACATGTATAACGTTACACGTTTGGTGAGTTCTCTAACCTTATTAATGTGATTAATATATTTATTTATTGTATTTATTGTAAAATTTATGTTTTCGCTGCGTTAAGTAATAAACACAATTGCACATGCATACCCCCACGTGCCTAAGATCCTCCGCCGACAAGAGGCACCACATAAGATAGAAAAAAAAACAAGACAGAAAACACTACACTCTCTTGGTCCACAACCAGATTAGGGAATTAACTCCTTTCTATAAAAGTTTTTGACAAAGAGAAACCTTAAGAAAACATTAGTTTTAGTCTCTAACATTTATTAAAATGATAAAACTATATGTTTTTAAAAAAAAAGAATTTTTATTATATTAAATATAAATTAAAATCCTTCTCATCTTAGTGTGAGGGCAATTCAAATTTCATCTCTTTAATTTTATCTCAAAAAATTTTACTGCTTGAATTAAATGATACTCGCCCGTTATTTTTTTTAATAATTATAAATTATTATATTGAGAAAGTCAAAATTCGATATAAAAATCATATTTAAGTTATTTCAATAAGAATTAAGAAATTGTGGCTATCATCTTTTCTCATTTTCTCTATATTTCTTAACAAAGGTTACGAGTGAAAGAAGATGGCCTTTATGGAATTATTTCTCTCTTTCTTGAGTAGAGATTATATTTATTAGCGTTTCTTTGCATTTAAGCCTTAGTATCTAAACTTTAGTTATAAATTCAGTAGGTAGTTGTGTTTTGATCATCCATTTATAGTGTGACTTAAGGTTGTGATCAGATGGATACAAATTTACTAATCTAAGTTTTGCAATGCCTTACAGATCTCAGATGAAGAAAGTATAGCTGTTGAATTATCTAGTAAGCTAAAAATTGAAGGAGTTAAACTTAGAGTAGGTTGTTTAGTGGCTAAGATGCTATCCACAAAAGCAATCAATAAGAAAGCCTTTAAATCAACTATGCTTTAAATATAGAGAATAATTGGTTGTGACCAAATAGAAAAATATAGGGGGAATACTTTTATATGTCATTTTGATTTGGATGATGATAAGAGGAATGTACTCGCCTTTAATCCTTGGCACTTTGATAAGGCTCTTATTGTACTAACTAAAATAGAGAATATGAGAAAAATTAGCAAAGCCCAATTTACTTATACTTCCTTCTGGTGCCAACTACACAATGTGTCAATCACATGTATGCAAGGGGAAACTATTAGAATGTTAGGCAGCTGTGTTGGCAAGATTGAAGAGGTTGAATTAAATGAAAAAGGCAATTGTATGGTCAATTTTTTTAGATTTTGGGTACGGATGAACATCACTAAACCATTAAGGAGGTACATTAAAGTCAAGATGCAAGACTCCAATGATGAGGTGATCATGCCACTGGTTTTTGAAAAACTCCCTAAGTTCTGCTATTAGTGCTGATGTATTAGACACTCTTACAGAGAATGTGTAATGGTTCAAGAGGAGAATCATGAAGGCTTGTTCGAGTTTGGGGCCTAGATGAAAGTTAGGGTTGTAGGTGACAAGTCCAAATCTAGCAAAGGGAAAAAGCGTAACCAAAATGCCTAGTCCTCAACGAAAAACTACTATGCCAAGCAACATAACCATAGTAGGCAAGAGAATGAGGCAGGAAAAACATTGTGCCAATCTTTGACTCACCCTCTACGATAGGAATACACTAACTTCTAGGAGATCCCAACACAAGATACATAACCTAAATCACTTGAGGACTCGATATTATACCCAGCAGAAATAAGAACCCTTAAACGGCCAACAAGGGGATAAACCATTAAAGAGGCCGGGAAGCATTTATAGTGATGGAATGGAAAACACTCTGATAGAAGTAGAGGCTAATGACAGCCTTGTTTATGACAAGGAACATATGCATCCCATTAGTATAGAAAAAGCAAAAATGAAAGGTTTGGCGAGAATATTAAAAGGGGACAAAGGCAATTTTGGCTCTAAGGAGTATTGAAAATCGCCTCTCCTAATGGGCTAACTTTCGAAGAAAGCCTTAAAAGCCCACTCTTAAGTCCTAACTAATCTAAAAGGAAACCCAACCAACAAAGAATGGAAGCTGCAAATTTAGGGTTAGAGAGATAGGGTCAAACCAAAAAAATAAACTTAGGCTAATAATAGTGAAAAGAAAAGAGAGTTAAACCTAGCTAATGTATGCAAGTAGGAAAAGAGCTTGAAAATTAGTTAATTTTGTTGAAGTGTTCAACACACAGAACCATGAAAAAATTAAGATTGTCTATATGTTCGATAACTTAGGATCGCAGCCACCATCAAGAACCATGGAAACACTTAGTTGGAATGTCTAGGGCCTGAGGAACCCCCAAACATTTAGTCATTGAATAAAGTCCTCCATAGGAAATAAACTTCTCCGATGTTCCTTCAGTTTAGATTGTGTTATCAAGGGCAATGATGCCAAAACCTAGAGACTAACTCGTGTATACGGCTTTCCTGAGGCTAAAAATAAAAAGTATACATGGAAGTTACTTAAAAGGCTTACTACTTTGATGAAATTCTATTTAATGAGGAGAAGAGTGGAGGTCCCCCAAGACATTCGAATGTCATTGAAGGATTCAGAGCTGCAGTTGAAAGCTGTGGTCTGTCCGATCTAGCCTGGTATGGGTATCCCTTTACTTGGTCTAATAAGGAGAAGAGTAGAGGTCCCTTAAGATATTCGAATTCCATTGAAGGATTCAGAGCTGTAGTTAGAAGCTGTGGTTTGTCTGATTTGGCCTGGTATGGGTATCTCTTTACTCAGTCTAACAGAAGATTTAGTAAGGACCTAGTTAATAAAAGATTGGATAAGTTCCTCGGTAATGATAGTTGGACCATCATTTTTTCATAAGAGTTCAAGTTCAGGGTCTGACCTTTTCATGGTTAGATCATTGCCTAATACTACTAGAGGCTTGGGAATAGCAGTTCCAGCTATATAACCAAACAAGAAAGAATGGGCCTTGATTTCATTATAGAGATCTTTGAGGTGGCCACTTAACTGTGCTAAGGTAGTGAAAGATTGTTCGGTAAGTATAGACAACCACCATGCCAATTCTATTACAAGTGTTTTTGGAAAGGATCCGTAGTGTCAGAGAAGTTTGCATCAATAAAGCAAGCATGTCTTTGGTGACAAGAAGAAAAAGTTGAATCAGCTACTTTAAAAGCTTGAGTAGTGCAGATTGAATGGCGTGTAGTATGAATCTAGGAATGAGATATAATCCACAGAATGGAGTATTGATAATCTCCTCCATGAGGAAAAGGTTTATTGGAAGCAATGATCAAGAATCTCTTGGCTAAATAAGAGAGATAAAAATACTAAGTTTTTTCATTTCGTGGCTTCTAAAAGGAGAAAGAAGAATGAAATTAAATGGCTACTGCATGACAGAGGTGTATAGTTGGATTCTTACTAGGGTATTGAGCAGATGGCTTGAGACTACTTCTCTAACATCTTTTCCTCCTCAAACCCTGACCAAGACCTCATAGAGGATTTCACCTGAAATGAATAAAGCCATGCTGAAACCTTTTTCCATAGATGAAGTATCCAAAGCTGTGTGGCAACTCAGCCCTTTCAAGGCCCTTGGACCGAATGGTTTGCTTACAGGCTTCTTCTAAAAGCATTGGGTGGAAGTGGGACAGCTCACTGTTGACACTTGCCTACATGTTCTAAACTCTAAAGGTAACATCATTAATCTCAATCACACCCTAATTTCCTTAATCACTAAGGTCAATAATCATAAAAAAAAAGAGACTGATTTCAGGCCCATTAGTTTGTGCAACGTTGTTTACAAGTTCATTGCTAAAAGCATTGCTAATAGGCTTAAAATAGTCTTTTCTAATGTGATTGGCCCTAACCAAAGTGCCTTCTTCCCTGGAAGGCTAATTACAGATAATATAATCATTGATTATGAATGCCACCATAAGCTTAGAGGAAAAAAAAAGGATAAAAATGGGTTGATTGCTCTTAAGCTTAGCATTAGTAAAGCTTTCGATAGAGTGGAATAGTGTTTTTTGAAGCCCTCAATGCTGAAGATAGGGTTTGCTCTGGATTGGGTGTAGTTGATCATGAGGTGTGTTAAGTTCACTTTTTTCTCAATTTTGATCAATTGTGAGTTTGGGTTGAAAGGGGGGGGGGGGTTGACATTTGAAATAAGACTTAGGCAAAGGTGCCCTCTATCTCCCTATCTCTTCCTAATCTACATTGAAGCCTTTTTTGGTCTTTTGCTAAAGGCAGAATCTGACAAAATGTTGAATGGCATCAAGTTTGGTATTCTAGTCTCCATTTCTCATTTACTTTTGCAGATAATGGTCTCATCTTTATAAAGGCAGGCACCTTAGATTGCATCAACTTGAAGATAGCCTTTGACTGCTACATTTAATTTTGGAAAAATCATCTATGACCTTTAGTCCTAATATTCCAAACCCTGCAAGACAGGCAATTCAAGACATTTTTCAATTGAGGGGTATTTTTGAACATAAGAGATAACTTGGCCTCCCTTTTATGATTAGGAGAAACAAAAACAGTTTCTTTAATGAGATTAAGCTAAGAATTTGTAACAAAATTAAAGGATGAAAAAAAATGATGTTTTTAAGTGGGGGGAAGGAAGTTGTTATCAAAGCTTTGGCACAAGCTGTGCCTACTTTTACTATAAATGTCTTCAAATTTCTAGCAAACTTATGCTATGAATTAAAGAAAATTGTTTGCAATTTCTAGTATAGCATAAAGAAGTCTGGTGCAGGGAAAATTCATTGGGCCAGTTAGGACAAATTGTGCATGAGAAAAAGCTTGGGTAGATTAGGCTTTAGATACCTCTCTTGGTTCAACCAAGCCCTTTTAGCTAAGCAAGGTTGGAGACTCTTCTAGAATCCTGACTTCCTTGCATGCAAAGTTCTCCAGGAAAGATACTTTAAAAATAAGCAGTTCATGAAGGCTACATTAGGTCACAACCCCTTTTATATATGGAAGAGAATCATTGAGGGCAAATAGTTGCTATCAAGGGGTGTCAGATGACTCATTAGCAATGGGAGCCAAGTTGAGATTTACAGTAACAATTGGCTTCCAAGAAACCATACTCTGAAACCAATCCCCTCTCTCCTTACCTGCAGATAGAAAAGTTAGTCTGCTTATTGATGGCCAGAATCATTGAAAATTAGAACTCATACAACATTACTTTTTGGAAGCTAATGCTAACTTAATCCAAAAGATCCCCCTGCCTAAAACCTCACTTGATGATTCAGTGTGCTGGCATTTTGACAAAAGAGGGATGTACATAGTTAAGACTGGTTACCATGCAGCCATGTTTTGAAAGTACACTGACTTTACAAGTTCCTCAAGAGACCTTGAGAACATATGGAATGCTATATAGAATTATGCAATCCCTCAGAAAGTCAAATCTTCTTTGGAGAGCTCTTTACAACATCTTACCTATCAGGTGTGCTCTAGTGGCTAAGAAGGTTCTGACTGATCCCCTATATGACAGATGCTCCAAGGATAAAGAATCTATTCTCCATGCATTAATGTCTTGCAGACTAGCTAGGAAAGTCTGAAAATGCTCTCCCTTTGTTAAAGTAGTTAAAAATTGTCAAGAGAAGGATTTATGGGGATTTCTAGACTACATGAAGTTTGTCACCACCACATCTAAGTTTAAGAGGGTCATAATAATCCTATGGGCCTGCTGAAAAGTCAGAGACAAGTTAGTCATGCACAGGGTCTTAAAGGATGTCATTCAAACAATTGAAAAACCTGAAGCCTACCTTAGTTCTTATAGTATAAACATCAAATCTCAGCTGGCCCTTAGAGCACAAGAGACTTGTGAGACATCCTTTAAAGGTGTCACACCACTGGAAAATGAGTTCAAGATATTAGTGGATGCTACTGTTGACAAGGGAAAAAATATTGCTAGTCTAAGGGTTATAATCAAGAATTATAAAAGAATGACTATTGCTATGATAATCTCTCCTAAAGCTTGTCAAGCTGATGTTAAAATTACAGAGGCTAATGCTATCTGTTGTGGCTTAGAGCTAGCCAAAAGTCTCTACCTTCAAAGAGTTGTAGTGGTGTCAGACTCCAAAAATGTAGTCCAACTTATTGAGAGCTTTTATTCAATTTTTGAAAGAAATCAATTGGATCATCCATGACATCCAAAGTTTGAAGCAAATTAGAGATCAAATCCTAAATAGATTTATACTTAGATCTCATATGGAAGCAGCTGATAAGTAAGCCAAATTTTCAACTTCAATGATGTAATGGTTTGGCTGGATGATTTTCCAGCTACTGTTTAATGCATAATTCTTCTTGTTTAAAAAAAAGTAAGGATTAGGAACTTAATTAGTATAAAAGAAAACTTTGTTCTTATTTATGAAAAAATAAAAGTCTGGGGATCCAAATGTTATTATCTCATTTTCCGAATTGGAAATTGAAGCAAAGCGGGAAACATGTGACTGTACTTAACATATGTGGATCTTGACAAAACAGCAACCAAACTAAAACAAGAAATTGGCAAATTAAGGTGACAGTGACACTCTTCTACTTCACCTAACTCTCTTCACTCTTTCCATTACTCTCAAGTTCAATTTCCATTGCTCTTTATTGCAATCTCTTACTCCTTGATCTGAAAAGAAAAACGAAAATGTGGCAAGTTCTATTGGCTGCTGCAGCGGCAGCAGGATCTACAGGGCTGGTGGCGAGACATCTGTTCAGCCCCGGTGCCAAAAGATGTGAAGGTGCTGATCAAAACGATAAAGAAACAAACCCATTTGATGATGAAGCGAAATCTATTTCTCCTGTTGTGCTAAGTGGGTTAAATGAATCTGGGTACGAGAGTAATTCCCAAAAACAAGATGGGATTTTTAGGTTTTCAAGCCCAGAGTCTGCCGGAAAAAGTGGGTCTAAAAAGAATGGGAGGAAGAAAAGAGAAATCGGGGCTGAGAAGGTGAAGAAAGAGAAAAGATCTGGTCGTGGTGTTGAGGTTAGTAAAAGGAGAGTTGCTGTGTGCTTGAAGAAGATGAAGACTAACAGGAAAAATGTAGCTGCCAACTGTGGATCTTGTTGTTCTAAAGGTTAGGTTTTTTTTTTCTTTTTTTTTTTTTTGTCTTTACGATCTGTTTGGTTGCTGAGAAAATGTAGGAAATGTTTTTATATACTGTCGATCGTCTTGCATTTTGTTTGATAATTGGGGATTGAAGAAGTTGCATTTTTTTTCCACCAATATGTTTAAATAGCCCGGCTGGAAATGTAAGCCTTGATTATTTTTTTTTAGTTTTTTGGTTGCTCTTTGACCAAACAAAGTCATTGGGTTTTCATAGAGAGAAAAATGTTACCTGTTCTTAGATATATTCTTTTAAAGTTGTGATATTATTTTAATGTTTGAGACAAACATATTGTTGCTATATGCTGAGACACATTGGCTGTAGAAAACCAATTTAAACCTTTCATGATGTTCTAACTGTATATGTCGCTTATAATATCAAGCAAAGTACTTCAATTTTGTGGTAATTTTAGGATAGGTGAATTTCGTAAGGAGACAGGGAGTTACTATAATGTGGGCAATAAAAATCTGAGATATAAATAATAGCACTTCTGTGTCAAAGAAATGGCTGACTTCTAATATGGAAAAGTGATAAAGAATGATAGTATGATACTTCATCAAAAACTAAGGTGACCACATATGTTTGAATGACCCAGCTGGAAATGTAAGGGTTGATTTTTGTTTTTTTGGTTGCTCTTTGACCACACAAAGTCTTAGGGTTTTCATAGAGAGAAAATGTTACCTGTTCTTAGACATATTCTTGTAGTGTTGTGATCTTATTTTAATGTTTGAGACAAACATATTGTTGCTATATGCTGAGACACATTGCCAGTAGAAAACCTATTTAAACCTGTCATGATGTTCTAACTATATATATAACTTATGATATCAAGCAAAGTACTTCAATTTTGTGGTAATTTTAGGATAGGTGAATTTCATGAGGAGACAAGGAGTTACTATTACATTGGCAATAAGGATCTGAGATATAAATAATAGCACTTCTGTGTCAAAGAAATGGCTGACTTCTCATATGGAAAAGTGATAAAGAATGATAGTATGATACTTAATTGAAAATTAAGGTGGCCACATATGTTTGAATGGCCCTGCTGGAAATGTAAGCCTTGATTTTTTTTTGGTGCTCTTTGACCAGACAAAGTCTTAGGGTTTTCATAGAGGGAAAATGTTACCTGTTCTTAGACATATTCTTGTAGTGTTGTGATATTATTTTAATGTTTGAGACAAACACATTGTTGCTTTATGCTGAGACACATTGCCTGCAGAAAACCAATTTAAACCTTTCATGATGTTCTAACTGTCTATGTCACTTATAATATCAAGCAAAGTACTTAAATTTTGTGGTAATTTTAGGATAGGTGAATTTCGTGAGGAGACAAGGAGTTACTATAATGTGGGAACAAAGATCTGAGATGTAAATAATTGCACTTCTGTGTCAAAGAAATGGCTGGCTTCTAATATGGAAAAGTGATTAAGAATGATAGTATGATACTTCATTGAAAATTAAGGTGACCACATATGGCCATCCTTATGTGTCTTTGCTGAGACATGGTGGTTACATCAAGCAAAAATCAACAGAACTTAGGAGTTTGTATTAGTCCTATTACAAACAGAACTCTTTAAATGCATTCAGAATAATTTCGAGCTGAAGTAATTTAATTTCAAATCATATGAATGTTGAAAATTGTTTCCATCATTGTTGTATTATGTTTGACTGATTTGTTCCTGGAGAAAAATGACAATATTTATTATTACAATGGGTGACTAATTTTGATTTTATGAGGAAACATGTATCTGCATAACCTCAAGTCTGTTCCTCCATGCGATATTGTTTTTGAGCATTGGAGAATTTAAATTTTTATAGGAAGATGGTCATAATAAATTTTAAACTCAGTTCTTGTTCACTGATTTTATGTGTGATAAATCCTTACCTTATTACATATTAAATTTTGTTACAAAGTAACCGTTTCATAGTAAACATATAGTCGCAATAGGAGAAGACCTATTGGATAAAGATTGAAGTTCCACCATTGTTATTTATTGTCATCACATGAAGTTCAGTGAGTTTATATGCATTTTCATCTTCTAAATGGTTCAGGGGTGCAAATAGTATTTCACAGCCAATGTAATAGATAATTGTTCTCTTGTGAATCTTATGAGTTCTAATATATAATGGAACAAGTAATAAGTTCAACTTTTTTCATCCTTTCATAGAAACACTTGCCAATGTTTTCTTCATTAACAAGTGCAGTGGTCTGCATTTCCTAGTACACAGTTCAATACGCTTGGCATATTTGTCACATTATGAGTAACATTTTAATGTTTTACATTATAGATAGCTCTTTGTTCAATTGGGGGCTTGGCGTTGGAATCATGTACATGATGTCAGCTGGTAAAGCTGAGATCCGTAAGCTAAGCACAACCATGGATGAAACTGCCGAAGTTGTCCGGGAGTTAAGATCTGAGTTAAGTAGAAGAAAATCACCACACAGTGTGCAAGTTCTTAATTCTGCTAATGAAGAAAGTGAAAACTTGGAGAAAATTAGCAACAAGCAAACTCAGCAAGTGCTTATCAAGTCGAGAATTTTGGAGAAAGACCTTAATGATCTAAAAGCAATAGGGAAAACTCTAGTTGATGATGGTGAATGCACAAGTAGTGTTCTCACTGAAGAGCAGGATACAGAGGTACTGGAAATTGATCAGCTGGAAGCAGAACTTGAATCTGAACTGCAGAAACTGCCTTGGTACAGTACAGAAGATTCTTGCCGTGAAGATATGAAATTAATTTTGAATGAGGTGAGCTCTTTAAAGTATACCTGCTTTCTTTCTGTTGATTTACTTACTGCTTAGATGTTGGGGTTCATACTGTACATTATCTCTGCCAATCACAAAGGTTTCAGTTATATGTAGATCAAATTATAATTTTTTCAATACAAATATGAAGGCCCTTCAGTTACATCTTAATAACCTTTTGAGACCACTGAGTGAGTAAACTATAGGCACAGTCAATCAAGATTCAAGCATAAATTGGATAATTTGATACATTATCAGAGAATGAAAATACATAGGTTAGTACCTGCTTAGTGATTAAAAGCTCTGTAATTTAGGCTTTGCATTGCTAGCAGCCTTTATACTTCATACTGAACCACACTTGTGTATAAAGAGGTTTAAAACATTGTGGTAAATCTCAACAACTGATTCCTCGTTTATCCTTTTTATTTTCTGTCTTATCATTTGCTTGACCTTATTTTTTCTCTCTTCTCCCACCTCCTTTCTCTCCACATATATATAATTTACAGATACATTACCTTTATGGATTTATGATGTTTACTTTGTGCTAGTACTAATTAGTTTTTGCCTATTATCATGAAAATGGTTGAGGCCATTGATTATCGCACCCTTGATAGATAAGGAAGGCATGTATACCATTAAGCCAATTTTAATGAAGTTATAATAAGTCAATAAATGTACTAGTAGTGAGTGTATTATGAGTCTGGGATGCTTCTTGTTATATGTTTCTTCAATTAGAACCTGGCACAACAACCATGTGGTATATACTGATGTAGGCGGCAAGCTTGCCTTCCCCTGAATTAGGTTTGCTCTGTTCAATTCTAATAAGTCAATAAATGTACTAGTAGTGAGTGTATTATGAGACTGGGATGCTTCTTGTTATATGTTTCTTCAATTAGAACCTGGCACAACAACCATGTGGTATATACTGATGCAGGCGGCAAGCTTGTCTTCCCCTGAATCAGGTTTACTCTGTTCAATTCTAACAATTATGCTTTTTTTTCCCTTTTCAATGTTACCAAATTGTCTGATTGCATAAGAGTTGTGCAGACTGAGGTTTCAGCTATGGGGTTCCATAAAATGGAGGGGCAGAGTTCTGATTGTTACCAAAGTCATGGAGTATCACCATCCGAACTGGATCAGAAACTGTCCCATGTGCTAATTGAACAGCAGGAAAACCAAATCATGGACTTGGAATCTGAATTGCATTCTGCAGAATCGAAACTTCGTGAAAAGGAAGCTGAACTCCAAGCACTGAAGGACTGTGTTCGACGCCTCACTGAATTCTCTTTGTCAGCTATCCCAGGCAAGATTTATTTGTTTTATAATGGCATGTATTTTTAGTTGCTGCAACCTAGTCTTTTACAAATATTTAGTTACCATAAATTTTCCATTGTCAACTTAAAGAATCAACCTTATTTTTTTATAATGTTAACGCTATTTCTCAGATGATGGAACTGAGGCACAAGAGGAGGAAGAGTGTAGCAGCAAATGGGATTGCAGTAATGAAGTAGGATTGGAACTGAGGCCAGTTGTTGGGATGAAAAGACCTATTGACACGGAGTCTTGCAGCAGCTATTATGTAAAATGACAATTTCTCTAGGATGAGAATGTAATTTAGTATGTAATACAGATTTTAGAATGCCGCCAGATAAATGCCATGCCATGGATGGACCACATCAGTAAATATTATATAGCTTCCCCTATAAATGCACATTGCCTGTCAACTTTATTTAATTATGATATCTTTTATTTTTATACTTAGTGTTTGGAGCTGAAACTCTCCAAGACCAAGTGATTCTGATTTCTGATTGACTTAGCTATCTACCCTTTGCTTGCTTCCTAGACAAGCACTTTTTTTTCGATTGCCAACAAGAAGCCTGATACTTCAGTTGACTTTCTTGTTCTCTTGTTGGGAATGGATATTACTAATTGGTCCTCTCATATTGTGGGAAATTACAGTCCATACTTGGGATGTTGATGTGAATGGAGTGAGGATAATGTTGGAAAGTAATAAAAATGTTAAAAGGAATTTTCATAGTGCTGTGGTAGTTGCTTGTTGCAGAGACAGATAGTGAGTTGGTGGAGCCATGGTGGGTCGCAGGAAAATTGCCTTTTTTTTCCCTATATTATGAAGATGTAGATCCTTTTGACATATAATTGTTTTTGCCCTTTGAAATTTTTACCCTATGATTTGATGTCGCTTGTAGACCATAAAAAAAAAAAAGGACACTTTCCTTGTCACGGTTTGAACCTATCCATGAATGTGAGGCGTATGGATGAGCTCCCTTAAAATGAAAGCTCTAAAATACTATTAAGTAACTAAGGTCTTCTTTCACTCTCAATTTCTTTACATTTTACAAATGTTAATGGGTTATTTTTACTAAAACTAGCAATTTGTGATAAATTTCTTTGCTTAACAGTACTATTTTATTTTGCTCAAATTAATTCCAAACCAAGCAAGGATCTTTGTCTGATTATTGAAAGGCCCTTAACATCGGGTGTTGCCAAGTTGAGAGCTTACCAAACAATGCATTGAAAGAAATAGGTTATAAAAATCAAAATTGGTTACATAGTTAGAACATTAGTGATCCAAATTAGTTGTGATTTGACACTGTGATATGCAGATAATTTCTTCTAAAATGGGAGAAGATGTTTTGTATCAGCCGATTTTTGTACTGGTTTGAGAAATTGGCCAGCAAAGCCTACGTTGCTTGAAAACACAGGAAGTTTGTTCCAAGACAAGTCACATGAAATTGTTTCTATTCCTGAATATGGAAAGCATTGCCCCATAAGTTAATTGTTGAAGGGAAAAACAATAATTGACTGAAGTTTGGATCTTTTTTTTTTTTTTTGAAATTTGGATCCATTTGAACACATTAAAATTATGGAAATTTTTAGAAATAGTTGAAAATTTTAAGTAATTATCTTTTTTAGCCACAAATTTTAATTTTTATTAGTCAAAGTTAGTGTAAATCAATATAAATACCTTTAACTATAAAATACAATTATAAATAAAATATTTGAAAACAAATACATAGGAATTAACATTCTTAAAATATGCTTCAACTTTCAAAATAAGTACTTTAAATATTTTTTTTTATAAAAAAAGTATGATTACTTCTATTATTATGCAATATATTTATTTCGTATATTTATAAATTTAAATTTGACCAAATTAGAGTTACAAATATAATTTTAAAATTTTAGCGTTTATTTTGTAAATATATGAGTATCAAAATATAAGTATAAAGTAATTTGATGAAGTGGAGAATAAGGTGAACAAGGAAGAAAAAAATATAAATTTAAAATAATTTAAAATAATTTGGGTTGGTTATGGGTTTTGCGCGTGCGTGCGATGTAATTGCAAAATGAAATGCCCACCTCCAGCGTATAGGTGAAAATAGTTTGCGAGCGGCATCACACAATTTTTTTAATTTTATTTATTAATTAATTAAAGTAATTTTTTAATATATTTCTTTTTGTTATAAATAGCATAGAGTATGAATCACTCATTATATATTTCAGGAGAAAGTAAAAGAACTCCAATAATAGTGATAAAAGATATATTGGGTATAGACACTTAAGTATATCAATTTCGAAGGATGTGAAATATGAAGAGCAATTAAATACTATACGTCGTGCAATTAAAATTGATAATGTGCAATATAAAATGTTTCTAAAAATTTATATTGATGCAATGAGGTTTAAGTTGAGACAAATTGAGATTGAAAATTATAATAATGTTTGGTTCTTTACGGGAATCAATAAAATATCGTTATATCATTTATGTTAGAGAAAAAAATTTTAAAACCTTTTAATATTTTATAAGTTGCATATTTTAAATACAAAATTGTATATTGTAAGCTACTAGTACTATTTTGTTTTTTTTATTAAATAGTGATAATTATATTTTAAATTAACCATTAAATTTAGGTTAAATATGCAAGAGTTACAACATTTATATTATTATTATTATTTGGGAGTTTTATATATCTTAAAATAGTTGAAGAGTTACAACACTTAATACAAATAAAAAAAATTTTAGAGTAACAAATTCAAAATTCGAATTCATATTAATAAAAATAAATTTTAAGAGTTACAAATTTCAAACATAAATTAACACATTAATATTGAAGTTATAAAATATATAAAATTATAATAATGCTAAATTACTTTTAGTATTAATACTTTAAACTTTACTACTACTATATAAAGGGTGCTAACCATTCATTAGAAAGAGAGTGTGTAAAAGTGAATAAGAGAAGAGAAAAATAAGAAGTGCTCTCTCTTTCTATATATATATATATATATATATATTATATTCTATCTTAAATAATATATTCTCATATTGCATTTTTGAACAACTATAACAATATAGATTTAGTGTTATTTTTCGGTGATCGTGCTCATCAAAAAGAGCGGTTGCGAGTATAAGATTAAATTTTGGAGTCATATAGATTCGTCAATACTCACACGATGGGAGGACTATTTGACCTTAGGACAATGCTATTTATCATACCTCTACTATACTCAAGGCTAATTTTTCTTACTCTCTATTTATATTTTATTTTATATTATACTTGTTAATGATTTTAATCTTACAAATATTTGACAATATATGTTTAAATATATAGTTGATTAATTTTAAAAATAAATATACCTACACTTTATACGTAATGATCTTTGAGCTCCCGTATAAAGAGGATGCACAAGTGGCAATTGAGAACTAATCACCTTGCCATAATCACTTCATATTGGTAAGTGATAGCAACCAAGTGAGTAGTGTAACCCCAATAATATCAATTGTTATGTTTCTCACAAATATTACGATTGATTATCATTATTTTTTTATAATGTTTAATAAAAACCTAACTTATATACACTATGATAGTTAGATAAATGGCATGTCATACACTTCTGATGATATGAAAAAAACTGATGGATTAAATGATTTACAAAAAGGCAAGCAATATTATATTTCTAATAGATCTCTTAATAAGGCTTGTACACATAAAAGAGGAGATAAAGTTGAAGTAGAAATTTTTTTTCAATTTCTTTCTTTAATACCACCATCTGACTTGCTCTTATTGAATAGGTTATCATATTTTGAAATTAGAGATGTGCTTATGGGAAAGTTATATGATAATAAAAATGAACTTTACCAGGTTATTAACATGTTGGTACTTAAGAATAATTATAACTTCAAAATTTCAAGTTTTATTAAGATCATGTCGAGGCCAAATGCGATGATAAGAAATGTAAAGGGCAATTACATGCAATGTCGACTGATGTAAGAAAGTATTTTATCATGTGTAGAATATATACAAATCACTCATGTCAGTTAGACCAAGTGTATAATGGTCATTGATAAGCCAAGATTTAATTTATTGGTAAATTAATTCAAAAAACAATTAAATTTACATCAATCAATAGAATTTACAGACTAAAGAAGATCTAAACTAACATATATAAAGAATTTGGTATGAAGTTAACGTATTCTATTGCTTGATAAGTTAAGGAGCATGTATGCAAGTTAATAGCCGATAATCAAAAGATTTGTTTAGATTATTTCTTGCGCGTTGTTATGTACTGGAACAACAAAATCTAATACGGTAATGTATTTGAAAATTGACGATAGCAAGCACTTTAATATTGTTTATAGCATTGGGACTATGTATCAAGTGAACTAATTTAATTTTTTATAAGCTATAATTATTCTTTTATCGTAGTCTGATTTATGTCTACTTGAAAGGTATATGATTGGAAATACTGCATTATCAGTGTCATTTGATGTATAATATCATCCTGGATTGATCTACCCTTTGAAAAACTAACTAGTTGTCCTGCTTTATTCTTTGCATAAGCTCTATTTTGTCCAACCTTAACTATTTTTGTAAATCTTCAATGTTCTTTGTAACGTCATAATTTGATGATGTATTTCGTTCAAAGTATACATAAATAACCATAATTATTTTACAATTTAATACGCGAATTAAGATAATTTTGTCAAAAAATTAAATACGCATCCAATATAATATACTACGCTTTAGATACTTACGAGGCTTTTTCCTTCTGACTGCGTCCTACATTCATATCATCCTCAAGGTAAGTAAAATGGACAAAACTCCTCTGAATCTATACAACACTAGAGAATTTATGATCTCCAGCATAGCTCCCTGTTGAAAGTCCCAATTTCTTTATCAACTTGATGGCCTTCTCATCTTTTTCATATTCTTTTGGTACCAACTTATGATATATTTCTAAAACTTATAAAAAATTTATATATATTACATAAGTGTTAACCACCAACAAAAATTATAATATTATATGTGAATATGGTCAATTAGATTAAAAAATACGATGTCCTTCTTCAAAATATAATCATCAATTTTCATGAAAAGTAGAATCTTCCTAATCTACCAATTTAGATTGCATGGAAAACAGTGTCCAATTCGACATACAAATACCTCATCACAGATTGTTATTACCTTATAAATTCAAACTTTAGATAATACAAACAACAAATTGATCTCAATAAAAATAAATTATTAATCTCAACAATGGTAAAAAAAATTACTCATCTGAAAACTATATAAAAATTCGTACACATTACAGTTTTCTTTGTTGTTCTAAGCAGGTGATTTTTTTTTTATTTTCTCCAACTTTAACAAGGCCTATTGTGCTACATGAATTATACATTACTTTCTATACAACTTTGCACCATGGATAATTATTAAAATCATCTAAATCATTAACTATACTTAGCACAAAGTTTTGAATATCTCTACATTCATCACACGGCATTAAAATATGATGAAGAAAATAAAATAAACATAATTTTACAACATCTTCAATGTCAATCTGATGTAAGTCCAATGCACTGAACTAATTATCTATCTACTTGCATGTTAACATCTTTATACCAGTAAAATATTTTCTCCATAATTGATTATCTAATTTTTTTGTCAAGTCTAGATAATCTTCCATCTCAACTTTGTTATTAATACAAACACCTTATAGGAGAATTAAATGTGCCTATTATTAAAAACCACATCTCTTTATACATATTTTTAGTTTGAACCTGTCGTAATAAAACTCCATGCACTCAAATTCTCGAAAATAAAATATTTTGCATATCTAAAAATTTGTCGATACATGTCGCCTTGAACAATTTTGTTTATATGGATGTCCACTTATATCTTATAAAGTCTAAGGTTCACATCTTTGAATATAATGTAATTGATGCTAAAAAAAATTCATTGGTTGAAATTTTATATTCTTTGGACATATTATATTTCTTGTAAAAATAAAGAACAAATCAAATTAAATCAGAATAAATAAATTCAAATAAATAAAATCAAATTAAAAATTATTAAACATAATAACAAATTAAAAGACACTAACTAACTAACTAAATAAATCTAAATTAATAAACTAAATTAAAATAAAAATATTTAATTAATAATTATTTATTTTAATAAATAAATTGAATAAATAATAATTTTCTTAAATGAAATACAATAACTAACTAAAAAATATAAATTAATAAACTAAATTAAAAATAAAAATATTATTTAAATAATTAATATTAAACTATTTAATTATTTAATTAATAATTAATTATTTAATTAATATTGGGCATTGTACGCTGGTACCCAACACAGCCAATGCATATGCACGAAATGTAATGCGTGGCCTATGAGCGTTGTGTTGCATTAATGTGCCGTGCATCGAGTGAATATGTGTATTTTTTAATAATTATTTTATTACATGTCTCACATACAATATCGTACATCATAATAAATATACACACATCACAATTTTATTATTCTAATGAGATTAAGAGACTCATCCTTAAAATGTACTTTAAAATTTTTAGTTAAGAATATAGTAAGCATTTTCAATTTAAAATAATAACTTTCTCTTTCTCAAAAAAAATACCAAATTAAATAAAAACAACACTTATTTTTATTTTACTCTCAAAAAATTATTTGTCTTAAGTTACTTTTTATTTATTTTATTAACTCTTTAACAATTCATAAAAGCTTCAAATAAGTTCACTTATTTTTCACCACTTATCTACTTAAAAGCAAATGAATTCGGCTCTCTCTCTTTCATTTCTCATCTCTTGGCCACTTATATATAGTGGAAGTTGCCACTGTCTTCAGCCAATGAGATTATAATTCCTTACCACAATCGGCAAGCATGACAAAACATACAAAAATGCTTAGTGAAAATTTTTAAATACGTTGGCTACTTCTTTAGACAATTTAGTGGCAATGTAAAAGGCACCTCGTGCTATTAAAAATCTTTTGATTTCAATTACGTTTATTTTTGCCAATAAGAAATGAACAAATAGCCAATAACTTTTGTTTAGCCAATTAAAATAGAACACACGTGCAAGAAATTTAATCAAATGAATTAAATTCATTTGATATGTTAAATGGCGGAATTATTTTATTATTTTATTGTTATTTTTTTTAAATTATTGTGTCATTATAAATTAATAGTATAATATGTGACATATATTTAATAAATTGATGTGTTAAGTCTCATTTGATATAATTTTGAGTTTAACACTTAAATCTTAATTATTTTTTAAAAAATTTTGAAATAAATAAATGATCCAATTTTTTTTTAAATGAAACAACTATTATTTCATTTAAATGATAGTTATATCTACCAATGACACGCGTTATGCCATTAGCATTATGCCATTACTTTGTCATGGCATAATATGTAGCATACAATTAGTAAATTAATATGTCAAATCTCATTAGACACAATTCTGAGTTTAACACTTAAACCTTAATTACTCTTTTAAAAAATCTTGAAATAAATTCATATTTTTTTAGAACTTCTCAGATCGAACAATTTAATCCGATGCGCTATCTCAATACTCAACAAGTATACTTCATGTAGTAAAACTTCCTAAGTTCATATCTATTTTTTCTTACAAAACTCTTTTGTAAATTCATAATCGATGCCTCACACACACGTTATGAATAAAATAAGACGGCACGTCAAACCATAAAAGTTGAGGTTAATGCATATCTATATAATCCCTTATTCATTTATATCTTAAAAAAATAAAGACATAGATCAACACCGTCAAGTCTCCAATTACTCAACCATAAACTTATCTCCTTGATTCATATTTCAATAAACAATATTTACAAACACTTTTGCGGTATTATTTATCACTCAGGAAACTTTCTTCCGAGTATTTATGCTTTGACCACAAGACTTCCTAGAATACAATCTTTAAACATCAGGATATTTAACTCACTCATATGAGCAGACGAATCTCATATCTACACACACCGAACTCTGTGAACATCGAATCTTATCCAGCGACACACATTGTTCAGACATAAAAGGTCTTTGACATATATGGAACCTAAGTATAGTGGATCACTCACAAGCCTACAATGGTGTTCAGGTCAAAGGACCACGAATACTACTTAACTCGAAAAAATCCTCCACTGAAGGATTTATTGGACATCTATTAGAGGTCTTTGTTGAGTCTATTCAGTACTCAGTCCTAACTGAATACTTGTATATCTATACGAGCTTCCACTAAACTCATGGTCTACTAAGATTAACCATCTGAACATACAATGATCTATATCTAATAAGGTTCCTCTTAACATACCCAACATTAATAAAAATAGATCAGGAATATATAATTCGAGAACATACTTGCACAATGACATTTTTTAGTAATACTTGTAATTCTTTACAACTATATCATTGTTGGTATATTCCCAGATCTTTGTCCCACTTCAGACAAGGCTCTAATTATTTAGATTTCGTTGACTTTTATAATCTAGTAACTCTTAGCAGTGCTAACACTTAACATTTATAACTTTCAGCATTGTTAACTCTTAACCCTGGTCTAAACTCCTTTAGATCTGATCTGAACTCTTTCAAATCAATACAATGTTTGAAACGTTATAAGCATCATATTATATATAATTAATTTAAACAATATTATTTAAAATGTTTATTTTATAAATATTAAATAATTAATATTCATATAATATTAAAATAATATATAAACACCAATCTCCAACACGTTGTGCAAACCTACATCTTCCACACCGCCGTCAATTGTTTATCCCTTTTTTAAAAATAAATTTGGTCAAATTTATTACCATTTTTTCACACAATTTTCTCATGTTTCATACAATCTATTTATATTCTATTATTTTTTACACATTTAAAACAAAATCTATCAGTATTACATTATTTTTCAAATTTTAAAAAATTTATCCACTATTATTCATGCAACTTGTTTTTTTTTGAAAGATTCATGCAACTGGTTTTTAAATGCCACCAATATCACTGCTGCCTATTTGAATATTTTTTAGTTTCAAGTTTTTGTTTGTTTCAAGAGCTAAAAAATGAGAGTTGAGAGAGTTTTTGTTTAAAAGAGGGAAAAAAAAATAATGAAGGTAAATTTGTCTATTTTTTTAAATTTGTGACTATAAAAAATTAACAATTTTATTTAGAATTAAAAAAAGATAATAACCTTAAATTTTAAGTTATTTTCAAAATTTTCCCATAAAATTATTGAAAGAGATCGTATTGAGTGAGACTCTACCCACCATATGTAACAAAACAATCATCCAAGTAAATAATATTTATTTATGTTTTTTTTTAAAAAAAACTTAGATTCCTTGTATTTTAACCCTTAATATATTTTTTTTTCTTTTTGAAATTAATAAAATTTGACTAGGTCTTTCATGGCAATGAAAGATGATAATAGTTTTCATTGTCTTTGACAATGCAATGCGGGGCTCATTTCTAATCATTAACTTTGAAATTTGAATAAAATAAACGAATGTTACTACTTCATTAATTAGGTGTAAGACATCAGCATCTTCTGTAACGATGACTCAATTAGAACTTCAAAAGATGAATTAATCATTCAGACAATCACCAAACCAATCATGCTCTATTCTGTAGCTACGTGAACAAATCAAAATGCTTTCTACCGTAACAGTCAGGTAGCTTTAGCTTTATGCATCAAATTTACTATACAGTTAATAAATTATTTATTAAAAAAAAAGAACCTGGACAGGCCAAGCCAACAGAACCCTACAACCTCCCAAATAGAAAAATCTTTACAAAGGATTCAGTTTCTCACCCATCCATCCATCCATCCATCCATCCGTGTGAAGATTAAATAAAGAAAATCACGGCAACACGAAAAACAAAACCAAATTCAAATAAAAAGCAAAAGCGAAAGCATTCTACTTCTATGCAGGAAACAACAGCATAGTAGTGAGCAATTGACGCCATATCTTTTGCTTTCTTCTTCTTATTCACTTCTCACGGCAAGCAAAGCAAAGAAAACAACAAACATCTCTTCTCTTGAGAGAGAGAGAAGGAGTGAGTGATGAAGATGAAGCTAACTACGAAGCCCATATCGAGTCCGGGTCGGGCCGAGAAGTATCCCCCACCGTTGATGCGGTTTTTGAGAAGCAACGTTGGAAGCAGAAGCAGAGGCAGGTCACGTTCAAGCCCAATGTTTGTGCTAAGAAAGAAGAGCGCGGCCATTGAAACACAGGAACCCACTTCCCCCAAGGTCACTTGCATGGGGCAGGTCCGCGTCAGACGGTCCAAACAACCCGGGAAAAGAACCGGGGCCCCGAAGAAACGGCGCTGCAAGTGGATAAGAAACGCCTGTTTTTGCCCCCATTTCAAGAAAAGACTGAAGCCCAGGTCGTTTAGACCCGTTTGGTGCAAGTGGGTATTGTGCTTTCGTGGGAGTTTTCGAAGGAAAAGCAAAATTAGAGAAGATTCATCAACGAAAGAATCGAAATTTAGCAACAGAAGTGAATCTTTTGTTCAAGAAAGCCATGAAGAAGATGACCCAGAAAAAGAGGAAGAACAAGAAGAAGGAGCAGCTAAAGTGTTTGTTTCTTCTTTATCTACACCACCAAGAAACGCATTGTTGTTAACAAGATGCAGATCTGCACCGTACAGATCATCATCTTTAGCTAGTAGGTTTTGGGGTTCGCCATTAAAGAGTGAAGAAACAGACCAAGAAGTGGCACAAACAGAGCAAGAAAACAGAGGAGAGCAGAATCCCACATCGGGAAGAGAGTCCAATTGCAGAGATTCGGATCAACGATCGAGAATCGATCCAGAAACTGAGGAGAAGTTGGGTTTTTTCAAAGAATTGGACGACGGCCCAAACCTATTTAATAAGATTAGAGAAAGATTTGTGAAATCTGAAAATATCGAAACAAAGGAAGAAGTCGTAACAACTGTACGGCCACTGATACTCACTAGGTGTAAATCTGAACCGGCGAGAACCGGAGAGAAACTCGATCCAGAGATGAGCTTCTGGAAGAAAAGAAGGTTGGGTTTCACATGAATTAATTATTTAATTAAAAATTTTATTTTTAATCCCCTTTACTCTTTTGTTTCGGTTTTTTTTTTGGGCAACTCATTATACTGAATATATTTTTTTTGTTTTATTTTGATTTTACTTTTTATATTTTCACATGTGAAGCTGTACGAGAGAATCTCTATGGCTCGATGGTAATATAAAAAGAGAGCTTTAAAGTTAAGTTTAATTGGTTTCGTACACTGAAAGATGAAATTTGAAAAACAAAGATAATTGTGTATTTGGGTTGTGTTGTTCTGTTGTTAAGTTTCTGTGCCACTGCGCAGTTGCAGCAGCTCATGGGCATTTGTATTTGTTAGTCTTATATGGTGCTATCAAAAATTGCTTTTAGTTTTTATAATTTCATGCAAGTGTTTTCAATGTTGTCTACTTTTTTGCTTTCTGGGACCTTTTGGAGTTATGGAACTTTAATTTATTTATACATCTTTGGATACTCTGACCAACTTTTATACTCGGTTGAAAGTTTATACAATATCTTCGAGAGGTGACCCACTTCTTAGTTTATGTGCTCAATAGTTGCGTAGCCAAAAAAACAAAATAAAGGTTTACTTATGGTATATATTAATAGGCAATCTTTGTTTAAAGTAACATACAAAAATGTAGTAATAAACAAATGAACTTTGGGAGTATCTCATCAGGATTGGTTTGCCTTTTTCTTGTTTTCAGTTTGCAATTGGGAGCTTACATTAATATTTAACCTATCAAGATCTATTGCTCAAAGATAGTCAAAGGATCTAAAATCATGTGGGCATCAAGTGTATTACTGGTTGTTATTTGTATTTAGTGGTTGAAGTCTGAAAAGACGTGTTGATGAAGGAACAACATAAACCCATCATTCATTTCATTCGGGATAAGAAACATGGGGATAAAGATTTTGATTGGACAAAACTGCTTGCTTTTGTCAACAAAACACTGGTTTAAGATATCTGATTGAGTTGGGCATATCTTTTAAACAGGGACAGTATCAAGAGAAATTGAAATATTTTCTCCATTCATGTCAATAAAGCTTTCTTCTGTTGTTGGCAGTACCTTTGACCTTCACTGTCAGCTCCATAATGCCAAGTATGGTTTGGCCTTTATCAATCTTGGTTTTGTCAGTGGTGGCTGAGCTTGAGCCTTCTGCCTTCATCTTAAGCTTCTGTTTAGTTAAATAATTATCATTTAGATATCTCATATAAAGTTCTTTGGAAAGAACTGTAAGCTTAATAATAATTCAAGAATAATTCCAAACAATCAATTGAAAATATGTACTGGGGATTGTGGGGTATCAATGATAATCTCCTTTTGGGACCTGTGACACCTTATAATACTATTTTGTGATCATGTCTCTGATTGATTTTATTAATTTTCTCTTTTTTTTTTTCAATTTCAGTTCAATTTTTTTTAAAAAAATTTCGTTATGATGAGATAAATCTGAATTAATAGATCAAAGTGACAACACAAATTATGTGATGAAATTGAAAAGCAGTTGACCCAGTGTCTTAAGAGAAGAGTCATTTATTTCATACAAGCAAAGTGTGATAGGTAAAAGAAAATTAATTTAAGTTATCTCATTTTTTTTTTTCTCTTCCTTCCAATTATATATTTGTTTCTCAGAAAAGAAACTAGAGTTACAGAAAGATGCAAAGGCAAAGATAATCCAGTAACCAAAATAGTGCTGTATCCGGACCTGAGATTGTGTTAGGTATCTGCTGTCTGCCACTGAATTGGAAAGCTCAAAGCTGATTCCATGAGTTACAGTACATGTCTCTGTATAGCAGAAATCAGAATATGCAAACCATTTATTTGGATGTTGGTTTTGTTTTGTTCGTTGATGCATCAGAATAAACACCCTAAAGCAGCATGAGGGGTAAAAGAGTTAACAGCTTTTTGCAGGTTCAGAAAAAAGATGAGCTTTATTACGTGTTTTTAGAGTAGACTTAGTAGCTGCAGTCCAAGGTTATCACTCAGAAGAATCAGAACCAATAATAAACCAGTGGGCCGCCATGGGAATAGTTATTAAGCAATTATGAGATAATTTGGCCACCACCATTTTCCCTAGCTGTTGTCCTGAGCATTTTCTTGCAATCTTGCTTCGCTTTTAATTGGAAAAATATGAAAACTACGGTCATATTCTTAGATTGACAGATTGCTGCCACTACCTGATAATGGGCGTTTGGTCGTATCCCACTTTATCTTCCAGATAGCTTTGCAACAGAAAATTAATGCTCACTACTGCGAGCGAAAAGAACATTGCTTTAAATATTTAGATGTCGACTAATTCTCAAACCCGGCTATAATGCAAATAGAATCAACAAATTTGAAATAGAAATTGGTTCAAGTTGTAAACAAAGAAATGGTTTTTGCATATCAATAAGCTGGGCGTTGAAGATGGCTTCGACTAAAAGGAAGATGATGTAGTTTCCGAATGACAAAAAAAAAATAATTAAATTAGAGTTTTATTAATTTTAAGAATATTTTAATTAGTTTCAGTTTTATTTTTATTTTTTAAAATAGTTTATTAGTTTAGTAGTTATTATTTGAGTTGTATTTATAATTCAATAAAAAGTCTTATTTTAATAATTTTAGAATAATTAATTATTAGTATAAATAGGTGTCTTTTGTAATATTAGAATAAATTTGTTATTTTGATTATTGAGTTATAGAATAAACTCTTTGAGTTGTTCTTTGTTACTTCTCGAGCATTCGTTGAATCAATGAGATTTAACAACTTAAATTTTTGGGTATTTTCAAAATCAACGTGAGTTTAATTTAATTATTTATTCTAGACATTTTTAGAATAAATAGAATATTAAATTTATCATTTTATCTACCTTTTCGCTGCATCAATATGTTATTAGAACCTACCTCTATGCCAAACATGGTGACCTTTTTAGGCCGCCAATTATCCTCACTCATCTAAAACACTAAAACCGTATTAACACTAATCATCATAAGTTCTATCTTAAGAAAATAAAAGGAAAATGACATCTGAACTCTTAAAGTTTTATAAAAAAGATATGCAGACCCCTAAAATTTTAAAACTCTCATTTACATCTCTATTAAATAACGAATTTTGTTAACTTTAATGATAAAAAAAATAAAAACAAAAATTCACCCCTATCAAGTCAATGACCAATCAACAATGGTCAATAAAGGTGGTCGATGACTGGTTAACGGTAGTTAATGATCAGGCAATGGTTAGTTGATACTAGTCAATAATTGATTAATAATAGTCAACAACCAATCAATGATAATCAATGCTTAATTAATGCGATCATCACCTTATCAATGCTAGGTAATACTTAATCAACACTAATCAATATCGATCATATTTTTTTTTCAATTATAACAATGATGTAATTATAATTTCATTAGATTTAACATATTTTTTTTTTGTTAATTTAAAAAAAAAAATTTACTTAACAAAAGTGTAAATAAAAATTTTAAAATTATAAAAATCTGTATGTCTATTTTCTAAAACCGTAGGAGTCTACATTTCCTTTTTTTTTTTAAAACCTTCACAACAAAATCTAAAATACCAACAAAAAAACAATAATCGCAGAAACACAAAACCATCGCAACCGCCATCAATTGTCGTCGCGCCCATCTCCCTTAGCTGCCGATCTGCCCATCAGTCAAGTCAGAGATTGCTGGCCGTTCAAACCTTGTCGTCATCCCCTTAAATCACTGCTAAAAATCACCCAAAAACGTTGCCGTTCCGTCACAAGCTATCGGAGCTCAACCACTTCGATCCGCCACATTCGTCAAACGTCCAAGCACATCACTACCACAAAAAAGATTCCAGACCTGAATTCTTTGCTTTTGGTCATGCACCACCTCTCATTGGCTCGCTAGTCGCTGGAAAAATGAGGCCTATTCTCAACCGCCATTTATTTTAATTCTCCAATTAAATCACCAACTTTCAGCCACTTCCAATGGCACCGTCTCCCTCACCAACCTCTACTCTTTTAGATCCGGCCAAATCCTATCTCTTTTCAACTGCCAATCGTCGAAAACGCCAAAAATCTTGATAAATTATACTTTCACCCTTCAAATTAGGTTAAATATTTATTTTACCCTTCTCTTATTTTTTAAATTTTTTTTTTAAAGTTTTATCCTATTTGCATTAAAAAAATATATAAAAAAAATGTGAATTTTTTAAAAATAAAATTTATAGTGCAAAAAGTTAGGATTAATTTTGATAAAGATTTAAAGTGTGATTTGCAAATATTTCTTCGCGCTCTTAAAAGATGTATAGAGCTTTTATTCAAGTATTTAGATGGAAAAGATAAATTTGAGGAAGAGAATAATTTTAAGGTTAAGGAAAACATTAATGAATTTGAAGAAAGTATTAATTGAACATCAATATTTAATGAAGTTTTTGATATTGAGAAGTATGATGAGGTAATAAATAATACAATTGAGTTCTATTCTTTTGATTTGAATGAAGATTGATAATTACGAAATTTTTTAATATATAAAAGAGTTTGAGAAAAATTCATTCATTATGAACTGCTTTAAGAAGACAAATAAAAACCATTTTGAAGGTTTCATTAGAAAAATTGTTGATTGAGGAATTTATTTTCCTAATTGAAGTGGTTGAAAAATTTAAAGTTTGTAATCCATATCAAGATATTATTTTGAAGATCCATTTTGGTCCATGGAAAGAAAAAATTGGAGATATTCACAAGCAAAATTCAAAGGCAAATTTTCTTGGAGAGAGAAAAAAGATGTTGTCACGTCCCAGATTCAAAAGATTTAACAAACGACATAACTTATATTCATTCAATAATGTGCACTCATAAATAATATTGCATAAAATTTTAAACTTTAATTCAACATAGGAATTCTTAACAAGTTACTAGTAAGTTCAACATTAAAATCAACTCATAACCTAAAATATAAACATAAATATTTATTGACAATATTTAAACATTCATTTCAATTTTTCAGAATTATAACAATTGAATTATGACTGTAGTAATTAGTAAACCGGAGATACGCAGAGTTTTCTCATAGATTAACACTCTACTACGTCACCAATAGCAACTTTGTTACCGGAAACTCAGAATATATTCATTACAAATTCTTACTTAAAATCAACCCATAATCACACTCAATAAAATAATACATAAGTATTTATTCTATAGGGACAAATTAAATATCTTAAACCACGTGTCCTCAAATGAAACATTCAGCAATCAAGCAACTTAGGGAACCCAAAGAACAACAGAAGTTTTGCGAAATCCGCTAAGTACACATGTACCTTATTTACCTGAAATCACCATAAACTATAATGAGTATAAAACTCAGTAAGCATACTAGTTTTTCATGTATCAAATACAAATACATATATATACACAATGTATGTGTATGATATGCTGTAATAAATCAAAATCATAATATTATCAAATCACATGTCAAGTAAGCGCTTATACATTTTTTCAAAACATATAATAGGAATACCATCACTCAACTATTACTTAGTAGGACTTTCATATCACATATCACATAATGAGCCAAATGTCACTCGTAGGTGACATACCGTATGAGAGAAATAGTACAAGTAAGGTTTTAAATACACATATATAATGCTTATGCCCGAAGGTAAAAACCAAACCCTCACCCAGATCATCGGTGAGTCATCTCATATGCACCAACACGCCACCACACAAATGTGATGACTCACTCTTCCTTTAGGTACCAATAAGATCCTCCCTACATATAGAACACATAACATATACCAATCTCAAAGGAAAAGTCACACATAAAAACTCCACAAATCACATAAAATGCATACTAAGTCAATAGTGAGTTCAAGCATTTTCTAAACACAAAATATTTCTCATGAATATTTTACACTTCAAAAGCTCTCTTTGTTAAACACATTTTATTTTGAAAGCTCACTTTCAAAAACACATATATGTCATGTATGTCCATGCTTATATTCATAAACACATGTCTTCACATTTCATATCAAAATATACTTTGACATAACATAAACATATTCCTAATCACATTTACAAAATCATACATAACAATTATTATGTTTATTGTGATTTCAGTAAAAAGTCTAGTATACTTACCTCTTAGCACTTTCAACTATAAGGCTTAAATCTCCTTAACCTATCAATGGAGATTAATCCTTTCATGAGCCTCAATATTCATACAAAACACTTTAAATAGCTTACAAAATTACACTTATTACATCGAATTGGTCTAATTACTTAGTTTCTCAAAACCTGTCATTCTGACCACTTACACTTTACAAAATTTTCTTATACATCAAATGATGTCTAATTACTCTAAAATCAGAATATATCATTCTTGACTCATATATTCTTCTTATATATGAATATTATATCATAATTCCTACACAATTCATTCCATAAATATCATCAAATCCAAACTATTAACTTGACAGGATCAAGATATTTACTAAACAGTATTCAATCTCTCAATTTTATAAAATTATATACTAACTCAAAAATTATAAAACTACAATAGAATTACTCTTGACATATATCTCAATTTATGATAAATATTTCACTTCAAAATCACTGTCAAAAGTATTTTAAAACTATTTTATTCTATGACTTTAAAAATATGTTAATCAAATACTGCAATGAGCTGACACACTTTAGAAAATCATAACAATTTAACCACATTGCTTTAAATTCTAAATTCTGACTATATCATATTAGACATATAAACTTATCATATTCCATAAATTCGTAATTTGTGAAGATCATTCAGTAGATCAAAAATTATTTGTCTCTGTATCATATTGTTAACACAGAAAATTTCAGAATTTCAGGGTCATTTTGATAAATTCACTAAAAATTCAATTTCTGACATTTTCAATTGATTCAAAGTCTTAAATGATTCTAAACATGTCTAATTTAATATACTCAAAATTCAAAACCAGAATCAAAGCACACAAATTTATAAAATTCCTGGATCTAGAGACTATCAAGTAGAAATTCTGCAATTCATCATGATTTATCAAGTTATCTACATATATCATCATCAATTTTCACAATATCTTACGAAATCCACATCAAATCCTTAATTGTACATATTTCTAAAAATCAAAACTTAAAGAAATTAACTAAATTAACACCAAAAAATTAAGAAAGGGTTATAATATACCTCTTAAAGCTTAAATTTTAACTTTCTTCTTCTTTTTCTTCTTCTTCTTCTCTTTCTCTCCCCTTTCTTTCTCTCTTTTCTCACTCTAAAAGAGGTGGCTTGACCAAATGAGTGAATTAGGGTTTTAAAAGTGTATTTTTATACTAGGAGGCTAATGTTTAGTATTTATAAATTAGCCCATAAAACTTTCAAAGTATTACAATTTGGTCCCTAAAATAAATCTGAAGTCTTGCAAATAAATTCAATACTAATAGTATGTCCTTAACCTATACAAATACTACTAATAACAATACATAAATCAAGTATCACCCATATACAAATAAAATATATATATTTATATATATATATACACTTATTCTTACCGGTTGTGGATACTAGTTACTACAGATGAAATTTCAAAACTACAAGAATCCTTAAACAAATTGGAGTTCATTAACTTTAGAAATATCTTAATTAGTTTGAATTTTTTTAATTTAATTTTTTTAATATTTTATTAAATTAATAATTATTATTTGAGTCGTATTGCAAATTCAAGGAAGTTTTATTTTAGTAGATTTAGGATAATTAGTGATTAGTATAAATATGTGTCTTTTGTAACATTAGAATAGGTTTGTTATTTTAATTATTGAGTTATTGAATAAACTCTTTAAATTACTCTTTGTTATTTCTTGACATTTGTTGAATCAACGAAATTTAGCCATTTAAATTCGTGGGTATTCTCAAAATCAACATGAGTTAAAAAACAAAAATTGTGCATATGTTTATTATTCCAAACACCTTAATTTTATTCAAATTTAACTATCTTAATTTTTTATTTAGGATATTATTAGACTAAATTGAATATCAAATCTATCCTTTCATCAACTCTTCCGCTGCATGAGAAAATTTGACATATTAGAAAAATAAATTGTGCATATGTTTGCATGTTGTAAATCGCAAATTTGAGTTATAACAATGCTCAGTGGTTTTAAAGTAAGAAAAATTACTCTTTTTTTTTTTACTAAATAATGTTGTATTACTCAAAATTATATTTTAAAATGTGTAGACATGCTAATAAATAAAAATATAATATTTAAAAGAGTTGTTTCTGGTTTACAAAAATTATAATATTCAAAGGAATCCTGTTTTTGGTGTGAATCTTTGCATGTTTAAAATGGAAGCTTGATCTTAATAATATTGTTTATCTTTGCATGTTATACAATACCAAACAATGCTCCATAAATTAAATTCGAATTTTTAACATGTACGAATATACACACCTCGAAAATTTCTAATACCCAAAGTATACAAGTGTGTCACCAGCAACTTCATTATTTGGGCGAATTCATCCTTGTTTTTTCTTGCGTATTTTATGCACCTCTACAATTATTTGCCTGGATTTGGTACTTCCTCCGCCAACTACGGATTAATATATATCAATTATGACTATAGTATTAGGGATAATGCCCTAAAAATATGTATTTATACTATTTTTATAAAATTAATAAAGTTATAATTTTATATTTGATGAGTGTTTATAATTTTATGACATAAATATAAAACAAATTCATTGGTTATTTATGTAACCATAACTTTAGTATATAATTGTTATATACAAGATGATTAAAATTATAGATAATAAATAGAAAAGTTCATAATAAATTAATTAAAATTTGAGATCTTTAATTAAATATTGCTAGTACGGTCCACAGACATTTAAAATATAATGATCTTATCCGGATCACTAATGTAGTGATATTATAATGGAGGCACTATCTATAATATGATTATATAGGATTGGACCAAACGTAGTTTGAATTCCTATGTAAAATACCATTGTTAATTAAGAATTCAAATAACGGTAACTAATAATCATATGCAGATTAACCTTAATCCCGAGTGATCATAAACTCCTGCTTGTATCATTATATTATTTAAAATACTCGTTACGGTTTGTCTAAAGAACAAACTAAAAATTTGTATTTTGGTGACATAATGATATAAGCGGTTGGGGATATAATTTGCAGATATAGAATCAATTCATTCCTAATAAAAGTTAAAAAGATGGTTCTCGTAAGGGTTAATTCTATAACTGAAAGGCTAGAACGCTCAATTTGTAATAATGTTACAAAATAACTGTTCACTAGTGAATTAATGGTACTTAAGGATAAAGAAATAATTAGAGGGATAAAAAGATAATTAACCTAACTCTAATTATGAACCATCTATAAATGGTTGAATTGCACGTAGTGATTAAATCAATGGACTACTTTAAGTTTTCTGAGTAAATTACATCTACAATTTCAAAAGTGCAATTCTAAGTTTTTAGTAGAATAGTATTAGAATTAATAAATTGAATTAATTAATTAAAGAGTTTAATTAATTATTCAAAATTTATTGGAGCTTAAAATTGTAGGTCCTCAATACCACCTCTTTCGTTATTACAGTGAACAATTAAAAAAAATGTGTTATTACATAAATTGTTTGTATAAAAAAAATTGTTTTCAAATATGTATATTTTATATTTGGATAAAATTAACTAATTAAGAATTAATTAATATAGATAAGATTTTATCCAAATATAATTAAATATTTAATTTAAGAAATTAAATAAATAAAATCTTAAGGATAATTTTTGAAATTATAAAAAATATTTTTATTTTTATTTTAGTGCTTTTCTTTTATTAAAATATTAATAATGCTCAAATGTTAGGTATTCTACATCAATCACAAAGAGTAGGACTCTATGTGGTCTACGTGAATTAGGCATCTTTTTAAGAGATAATAATTTAATTAAATTATTATTTAAAAAATAAGAAGACTAGTCTAAATATAAAAAAACACACACACACACATACGTAAAAAAAACACAGAATACGTATTTTTTCTTAAGAGAATAAAAAATTGGAAGTTTATTCTTTCTCTCACTGTAAAACAAGAGGCATGGTTTGGAATTCTTTAGTGGAAGAAAACTCGGCATGAATTCAAGGTATGTTCTTGTTAATTTTCATTTATTTTAACATTAAATTCATATACTCATAAGATCTTTAGATAAAAAGTATTTTTATCTAATGAAAATAAAGACTAAAGAATTTTTGTTTTCTACTTCGCTGTATTATGTCATAATAACAACTCTTTTAACCAACAATTGGTAACAGAGTGATGGTTTCTTAAATATATAATTTTTTGATGTTATGATTTATTTTATATTTTTTTATATACGTGTATTTGAGTGAGTATTTGTATTTTTATATTATTTATGTAATGAATGATTATTTTGTAAATTGATCTTTTGGTCTTTAATTAATAGTCTTCTAAAATTGATTGTAATATTTTTTTATTAAATTAAAATTTTGTAAATTCATAAAGAGTATTAAAATTTTTTTGTAATATTTTTTATTTATTTATATACTAATGAAAACAAATGTATAGTGCTACTTTGCTCCTTTTGCCGTAAAGAAAAAGATTGATAATATAATTATTTTTATTTTTTTTTAACAGTTGAAAGATGAAGAGCAAAATTAAAAAAAATAAAACAAATTGATTGATTAAAAGAAAATGGCAGAAGGTACTTTTCTGGAAGAATATGGAAGTTAAAAGAGAAAAAAAGGAGGAAATAGAAAGTGGGAGCCACCTTTTGTGATTTTCTTGAGAGGAAGGAACAGAAAGTGGGAGCCTTTTTTTTTTCAAATTTAAAGGTTTAATGCCATATGATGTAGGGCATTTTTGCCCTTAATGTAATGTAAGAGCCTTAAAGTACTCTAAGCAGCGGGCGGTATAAAGGGGTAGCAATTTTAACGTTGTTGATTTAGGTGCGTTAGGACAATAAAAAAGCTTATAATTCTTGATTTGAGAAGTTGAAATAAAATTGGATTTGATTTTTTATGATATTTGGGTTCAAAAAAAACATTTAAGAGTTGAACTATCTTGTAAAATATATAATGAGTTTAAGAAAAAAAATTTAAGCTCATATGTATAAAATTACAAAGAAAATGGATTGAACTCTTTATGAACTTAAGAATATCACATGCAATTAGGCCTGAATGTCTATACTTTTTATGTAATTTTTTTACTTTTATTTTATGGGTTGTAATTTAAAATCTTAGAAGACCCGACTGAAATTATATTAAATATTAATTTATATTATTTATTGATGTGATAAATTATAATATGATAGTGCATAATCACATGCCATGCATTTGTACCCACTCAGATTATTGTAATGTGACATGTATTCATGTCATAATTAAAATTTAAATAGTTTTATTTTATTATTGGCATATTATAATTAATAAGATTAAATTAGTGAATTGATTAGCATGTTTGGAACTTTTATAATTAATCAAATAATGTGAAATTAGATTTAATAGTTAAATTGGTGATTTCACATTATTCTAGATAACCTAAATTAAATAGTTTGATTTATGATTACTTAAAAAATTATTAATAAAATTATTAATTTTATTATTTATGAAAATAACTAATTTATCTAATAATTGAAAAACTAGGTTCACCTAAATTGTTATGCTTATTTAATAAGAATAATTAGACTAATGAACCTATGCCCAATATGATTGGACTTTATTAGGATTAATTAACTATACTTAATAATTTGTTATATGAAATATAATAATTTGTTAAGGTTATAAAACATAAGATGTTTTATAAATTATAAAAACACATGTTAAAAATAGTGAGTGGGAAAGGGTACATGACAATGAATCTATTGGTCTCCTTATTAGTACAACATCGTGAGATATAGGTGGTGCCTCGCGACGCTTTGATTTCATCCTCTCTACGGAGGGTGTCCGCTTATTTCAATAACAATGTTGACTTTCTAGAGATAGGATTAAGTGATGTATTTTATAATTGACCAACCTTACAGATGTATTTTTTGGGTTAAGTCATCTTGATTTGAAATAATGAGTTGCACTCACAAAGATAAAATTAAGATGTTAATCATATCTTGACCGAAATACACGATAGTTAATAGGTTAATGAAAATATGAGATATTTTAAAATTTTTCTATTAATTTGAGATAGTCTCAATTTTAATTTTAATTTAATATGACCTACTTTACGGCAGTATATTAATTATTAAATTGAACTATCATGAATTAGTATAAATTTATGTGTTTAAATAAATGCACTCATGCATCATATTTACTATTCTAAAAATCACTATGATATTTATTCAAGTATTCTTAAAATTGCTTTATTTATTTCAGCATCATGTCTGGAACAAACCCTATCATAGCCCTCTTAGCAAATAAAAAATTGATCGGTGATAACTTTATAAAATAGAAAAGTAATATGAATATTGTGTTGATCTGTGAGGACCAAAAGTTCGTACGGGAGCAGTATGAGAAATGGATACATGCTAATAATAAGGCCCGCTATTATATGCTTGCTAGCATGAGCGATGTACTTAGAATGAAGCACGAGCACTTGGAGACTACACATGAGATATGGCATTCTCTTCAAGCAATGTTTGGCCAATAGTTGGAATAAAGCCGTCATAAAGCTACTCGTAGCTACATGAATGCTACAATAAAGAAAGGAGTTCCGATGCATCAGGTAGAGATCCATGAAGCCACCATAAATGATAAGACTCAAGTCAGCATCATTCTGGAGCCTCTTACTCCAGCTTTTTCGCAGTTCAAAACAAATTATATTATGAACAATCTCTCATATAGTATGACTCAGCTACTTAATGAACTACAAACTTTTGAGGCTATATCAGATAAGCCTAAAGAGTCTGAGAAAAATATTGTTGAAGCTAAGCAGTCTTCCTCTGAGCAAAATAAAAAGAAGAAGAACACTGGTGGTGGTTCAGGTTATGGAGAAAAAGCCAAGAAAGCCTTTAACCGTAGTAAGAGCAAGAAGAATGACTCCAAAGCAAAGAAAAGAAAGTGTTTTCATTGCAGAGTCGAGGGGCATTAGAGGAGGAACTGTAAAAAGTATCTCTCCGAGTTGAAGGAAAATAAAAAAGGTAAATATGATTTACTGGTTTTAGAAGCCTGTTTAGTGGAAGATGAACTTTTTCTTTGGATAATTGATTTAGGAGCCACTAATCATGTTTGTTATTCCTTACAAATGCTTAATTCTTCTAAGGAGCTCGTTGATAGGGACTTTACTATACGGGTTGGCAATGGGGCAGTCGTTTCAGCTTTAGCAGTGGGAGTGACTCGATTAAATTTTAGGAACAATTTTTTAATTTTAAATAATATTTATTTTATTCCTAAATTCATAAGGAATTTAATTTCTGATTCTAAGTTACATAAACAATTATTTAATATTTTCTTTTATAATAATGAGATTATTATTGGTAGAAATAATTTAGATATTTATCATGCGAAATTAAAAAATGGGCTTTATATTTTAAGGCCCGATGAGTCATCGCTACTTAATTCTGAACTATTTAAAGTAGAATATCCTAAATCTACTAAAAGGCAAAAGGTTTCTCCTAATGATGACACATATCTTTGGCATCTTAGGTTAGGTCATATTAATCTAGATAGAATTAACAGGTTAGTAAAGGAAGGTCCTTTAAGAGAGCTAAACATTGGCACTCTTCCTGTATGTGAGTCATGTCTAGAGGGTAAAATGACTAAAAGACTCTTTTCAGCTAAGGGTGAAAGAGCCAAGGAACCATTTTAGCTTGTACATACTGAGGTTTGCAGTCCATTAAATATACAAGTAATGAATGGTTATGAACACTTCGTCATATTTATTAACGACTATTCAAGATACGGTTATGTTTACCTAATGCAAAGAAAATCTGAGACTTTTAGAAAGTTTAAAGAATTCTTAGCAGAAGCTATAAAGCAATTAGGTAAAACACTTAAGACCCTTCGATCCAATAAAAGTGGTGAATACCTTGACATAGAGTTCAAGGATCACTTATTAGAGCATGAAATTTTATCCTAACTCACAGCACCTAGAATACTATAGTAAAATGGTGTTGTAGAAATGAGAAACAAAACCTTGATAGATATGGTTAGGTCTATGATGAGCTACTCTTTACTGCCGCCCTTATTTTGGGGATATGCACTACAGACTGTGGACTACATTTTGAATATAATACCTTTCAAATCTATCTAAAGTACACCCTTAGAGATGTAGAATGATAATAAACCTAGTTTATGTCATTTTCATATATGAGGATGTCCGGAACATATGCTGAAAGGAAAGACTGAAAAGTTAGAACCGTGAACAAAAGTTTGTCTATTTGTAGGCTACCCTAAAGGCATAAGAGGATGTTTATTTTATAGTCCTCAAGAAAAGAAAGTGATTGTATCAACAAATGCTACTTTCTTGAGAATGATTATATATTAAAGTACAAACCTTGCAATAAAATTGTACTTGAGGAAATGCTTTCTGATCAAATCAGACATTACCGCCGACAATTAGTGAACGACAAAGTTAGGTAACCACCAATTATGATTAGAACACCTTGAAACTTCGATGTAGTGGGAGGATAGTGAAACTACCTTCTAGTTACAGAGAGGAGGGAGAGGCACAGGTAGTTGTATTCGACACAAGCCAAGATGATATATTAATATATAGAGATGTAATGAAAGATTCTGATAAAGAAAAATGGCAAGAAGTCATGAACCAAGAAATGGAGTCTTGTACTCCAATTCAGTCTAGAAACTTGTAGATCCACCTGAAGATGTCAAGCCTATTAGATGTAAATGGATCTTCAAGAAGAAAAGAGGCTTGGATGAAAAAATAGAGACTTTCAAAGTAAGACTAATGGTAAAGGGTTATACCCAGAAAGAGGGAGTCGACTATAAGGAGACTTTCTCGCCAGTAGCCATGCTCAAATCCATTCGCATTCTCTTGTCCATTGTTGTATGTCTCGATTATGAGATATGGTAAATGGATGTCAAGACAACCTTTTTGAATGGCTATCTTGAAGAGAGCATCTACATGGTGCAACTAAAGGGGTTCGTGGCAGAAAGCCAAGAGCAGAAAGTCTACAAATTGCTCAAGTCCTTTTATGAACTTAAGCAAGCTTCAAGGTCTTGGAACATAAAATTTGATGAGACAATTAAATCTTATAGTTTCGAGCAAAATGTTGATGAACCTTATGTATACAAGTACATTAAGAACAAAAAGGTGGTTTTCCTGGTACTTTATGTGGATAACATTTTACTCATTAAAAATGATGTAGAAACATTATCAAACATAAAGAATTGGCTAGCCAAGCACTTCTAAATGAAGGATTTGGGAGAGACAAGTTATGTCTTTAAGATTCAAATTATCCAAGATTGCAAGAACAGACTATTGGCACTGTCTCAGGCATCGTATATTGATAAAGTGTTTATGCAATTTTCGATGCAAAATTCCAAGAAGGGTCAATTACCGACTCGACATGGAATTACTCTTTCTAAAGAGCAGTGTCCTAAGATACCTCGGGAGGAAGAAGATATGAGACAGGTTTCCTATGCCTCAGCAGTTGGTAGCCTTATGTACGCTATGTTGTGCATGAGGCCTGACATTTGCTATGCAGTAGGAATAGTCAGTCATTATCAATCCAACCCTGGATTGGCTTACTGGATTGCGGTAACGCACATTCTCAAGTATATTCGAAGAACAAGAAACTATATATTTTTGTGTTCAGGTGGAGACCTGAACCCCACTGGTTATACTAATTCTAATTTTCAATCAGATAAAGATAGTCGAAAGTTGACGTATGGGTTAGTGTTTACTCTTGGTGGCGGAGTCATAGTCTGGAAAAGTGTAAAACAATCCAGTACTGCTGATTCAACCATGGAGGCTGAATACATAGTAGCTTGCGAAACAGCTAAAAAAGCAATATGGCTTAGGAAGTTCTTCATTGATCTGGAAGTTATTCCAGATATTGATAAACCATTGACCCTTTCCTGTGACAACAGTGGGGCAGTGGCAAATTTAAAAGAACCCAGGAGTCACAAGAGAGTAAAGCATATAGAGAGAAAGTATCACTTGATCATGAAAATAGTGCATATAGGTGATGTGATAGTCATGAAGATATCATCTAAAAATAATCTTGCAGACCCATTCACCAAGACATTACCGGCTAGGTCGTTTGAGAGTCATATGGAGTGCATGGGTTTAAGAGACACGTCTCACCTGCTTTAAGGCAAATGAGAGATTGTTAGGGATAATGCCCTAAAAGCATGTACTTATACTATTTTTATAAAATTAATAAAGTTGTAATTTTATACTTGATGAGTGTTCATAATTTTATGACATAAATATCAGAAAATTCCTTATTTATTTATGTAATCATAAATTTAGTATATAATTATTATATACAGGAGAATTAAAATTATGGATAATGTGAAGAAATAGAAAAGAAGAATTCTTATTCATTGATTATAGAAAAAATACATCATTATATAGGTGAAGTTATGTGTCCTATTTGGAAGGTCAATTAGTCTTATTTGGAAGGTTATCAATCTATTTCCTATTCTATGATATTGACTAGAAATATAAACAAAATACTATATACATTTCAACACTCCCCCTCAAATTGGAGCATATAAATCATATGTGCCAAACTTGTTACAAATAAAATCAATTCGAGGACCCCTGAGAGATTTAGTGAGAATGTATGCTAACTGGTTGTTTGAGCAAATATGACTTATAGAAATACAGCCAGACAAAATCTTCTCTCGAATAAAGTGACAATAAATTTTTATATGCTTAGTCATTTCATGAAATACCGGGTTAGATGAAATGTGAAGTGCAACTTGATTATCACAAAGTAACTTCATTTGTGATATGTCTGAAAATTTCAGTTCTTGAATCAATTGTTTCAACCATATAAACTCACATATTGCTAAGGCCATGACACGATATTCTACTTCTGCGGTTGACCTGACAATAACTTCTTGCTTCTTACTCTTCCATGACACAAGGTTTCCTCTAACAAGAACACAATACCCAATAGTAGAACGTCTATCTGATGGAGAACCTGCCCAATTAGCATCTGAATATCCGACTACCTGTGTACGAACCTTATTCTCATATAGCAAACCTTTTCCTGGTATACCCTTGATATACCGTAAGATTTGGATAACTGCATCCCAATGACTATCACATGGAGCATCCAGTAGGGTTTCAACGCTTGTCTTCTTAGGGTATCGCCGGTGAGTTACTAGTGATCTCAAACCTGAGGACACGACCACCGAAAAAATAGAGAAAGCATGGTGGCCGAAAAAAGAACAAGTTATTTCGCCGAAAAAATTAGGGATCGAAGAGAGCACAATAGCTCTGATACCATGTGAAGTAATAGAAAAAGAAGAATTCTTATTCATTGATAATAGGAAAAATACATCATTATATAGGTGAAGCTATGTGTCCTATTTGGAAGGCCAATTAGTCTTATTTGAAAGGTTATCAATCTATTTCCTATTCTATGATATTGACCATAAATATATACAAAATACCATATACATTTCAACAAATAATAAACAAAAAAGTTTGTAATAAATTAATTAAAGTTTGAAATCTTTAGTTAAATATTGTTAGTGCGGTTCACAGACATTTAAAATATAGTGATTTTATCTGGATCACTAATATAGTGACATAATGGTGGAGGCACTATCTATAATATGATTATATAAGACTGGATTAGACGTAGTTTGAATTCTTATGTAAAATATCGTTGTTAATTAAGAATTCAAATAATGTCAACTGATGATCATATGCAGATTAACCTTAATCATGAGTGATCATAAACTCATATTTGTATCATTATGTCATTTGAAATATTCGTTACGATTTGTCTAAAGAACAGACTAAAAACTTGTATTTTGGTGGCATAGTGAGATAAACGGTTACGAATATGATTTACAGATATGGAACCCATTTATTCCTAATGAAAGTTAAAAAAGATGAGTCTTTTAAGGGTTAATTCTAAAACTGAACGGTTACAGCGCTAAATTTGTAATAATGTTACAAATTAATTATTCATTGGTGAATTAATGGTACTTAAGGATAAAGAAATAATTAAAGGGGTAAAACGATAATTAACCTAACTCTAATTATGAACCATCTATGGAGCGTTAAATTGCATGTAGTGATTAAATTAATAGACTACTCTAAGTTTTCTGAGTAAATTATATCTACAATTTCAAGAGTACAATTTCAGATTTTTAGTGGAATAACATTGGAATTAATAAATTGAATTAATTAATTAAAGAGTTTAATTAATTATTCAAAATTTATTAGAACTTAAAATTGTAGGCTCATAGGTCTTCAATATCACCTCTTTCATTATTACAATGAACAATTAAAAAAATGTGTTATTATATAAATTGTTTGTGTAAAAAATAATTATTTTCAAATACGTATATTTTATATTTAAATAAAATTAATTAATTAAGAATTAATTAATATAAATAAGGTCTTATCCAAATATAATTAAATATTTAATTTAAGAAATTAAATAAATAAAATCTTAAGGATAATTTTTGAAATTATTAAAAAGATTTTAATTTTAATTTTAGTATTTTTCTTTTATTAAAAGACTAATAATGCTCAAATGTTTAGTATTATACATTATACGTTAATCACAAATAGTAAAACTCTATATAATTTACATGAATTAGGTCTCCTTTTAAAAGATAATAATTTAATTAATAAATATTATTAATTAAATTATTATTTTAAAAATAAGAAGACTAGTCTAAATAAAATTAAAAAAAAACACATGTACCTAAAAAAGACGCAGAATACGTATTTTTTCTTAAGAGAAAAAAAAAGTAAAAACTCACTCTTTCTCTCACTGTAGAATAAGAGACATAGTTTAAAATTTTTTGGTGAAAAAAATTCGGCGTGAATTTAAGGTATGTTTTTGTTAATTTTTTATTTATTTTAACATTAAATTCATATATTTATAAGATCTTTAAATAAAAAATATTTTTATTTAATAAAAATTAAAATTAAAAAAAAATATTTTTTATTGCGTTATAAACGTAACAACTTTTTTAACATTTAATTTCATACGATTAAGAATAAATGCTTACTAAAATGATCTGTCTGACATTTTTCACAAACATTTAAAACTTCTTCCGATAGAATTTAGATGGGAAATTGAAGTCACCGTCTCCAATTTGTTGCCGAGAGTCAACAACTGTGAAGCATGGCATCAACCTGGAACCGGCTACTGAAAGGCAGTAGCCAGTTACCCATTCCCATCCAGCCTTGATCCAGCCTGCCGATGTTGGACCAAACTTGACACTAATTAAAGGTACAATATGGGCATTAAACATTCATAAACTCCTAAAAGGGACAATTGCAAAGCAAAATATGTAACAATCACAAGTTGGGTTCCCACCAACTCTTCATTTATGCGCGTCAAATCCATGAAAACTTTTTAAGAGTCTCTGGCGTTGTATTTACATTTGCTTTCATGAAATGCATACACAATTTGCTTTGTGGGTTTTGGACTTTTTAGTCCCATTTTTTGACTGACAATATTGTTAATACATTACACTCTCTAATCAATTAATGGGGTGCATAATCAATCACAAAAAAACATGCTTAGTGTGGACTTATCTGCATTCATCACTCTTTAAGTCATCCATGAGTATCTATCAATTACTTATCTTCTTGTGCTCTTATTGTTTCTTTTTGGACATTGTGTTTTATCTCCCTTTTATTAAACTCTTTCAAATAAAGGGTTTCTCAAGTCATACGGTTTCGGGATATTTCATTGCAATTATTGGACTTGTATAATCTATATGTAAAATTTGTAACCTGAAACGTAAAGACTGACAACCCAATATTTATATATAAGGTTATAAGTTTGGCAGTGAAAGGAATAGAGATACAATGGTCACAAAAAAATTTATGATTCTGAAGGCACCACACAACAACCTTCAGCAATGGTAAGACACCTATGCTTTGCCTGTACACTTCAGAATTGAAATATAGGTTTAAGATCAAACCATTCAAAGATATCCTTTCAATCAATATATGAACATGTCAGGCCCACTAATAATTCCTTTGAAAATGAGTTTTTCATCATTAGACCAGATAAATCTTTTTATATATCTAAGAAATATTGTTGCATATTCCGGAAAGGAAATAGAAAAAAGTGTTATTTGACTGTTGCAGCTTCTTACATGGATAAGCAGTTAAGGAGTATACGTTATATTAAGGCAATAAGCCTATTTTAAGTTGCCTCAAGGAATCGTATATTTGATGAGATTGTTTGAATTATTCAATCCCATGTTGAAGGTAGTCTATGATTCCATTATTTTATGGACATGAGAATTAACCATTCATGATCAATAAATGCTACTCATTATTCAAGTAACCTCCCATGATAAAAAAAAATACGGAGGTGACAATTTTCATGAACAAATGTCTATAAATACAGCATTTAGTTAAAATTTTAAATTATCAATCTAAAATTGAATTTTATAAACACCATTACCAGAGAATGTAAGGGTTTAGAATCATCTAACCTTTGTCACTAAATTATGAGAAAACTTCAATACAAAAAATATGTCAAATTTGTATTTTTTTTATTCCGTAATTAATTTAAATGTTATTTAGCTGTTATAAGCATGTTTACATAGTTTTTAGATTATCCCAACAGATAACCCAAATTGATCTTCAAATTTAGATGAAAAAGCACAGTAGAGTTTGTAAAGATTCAGAAATTCTCTTCTCACTCCCTGTCTGTGGCTAGCAGTCTTAAGAATTCTGCCTTCAAATTGAATTGCTATTTTAAGTTTCACCAACCCACAAAGAATATGCTTCACACCTCCATCAGTTTCCTTTTACATTCCTTTTATTTCACCAAAAATCAAGTGCAATTCATTCAATCTAGGATCCACACAGTTGCTTGAGCTTATTAACAAAGAAGAAACATAGAATAAAAGAGAGTAGGTGTGAAGAATATTATAAATTCCAACAAAGCCAAAGGAGAGTTAAATGGGATGTCCCTCAATAGGACCCTTCAATAATATACACATGGACTTGTCCAGAACAAAATTAAAAAACAAAAAACCAAATACAATAAAATCTTTCTTTGAAAATAAAACTATAATAATGATAAATAAATAAAATTGTCGATAAAATTAATTAGAGGGTTTTAGGTGCAGGGTATGGTCACACATTCATTAATGTTCCAACGCAAGATATCTACATCGGTTTCCTGGCAACTTATTGCTGTGTCGATGATGACAATTTCCCTAAAAACTTAACTAACTGCTGTATTTTTTTATTTTTTCTTTTGTTTTTCTACCGTGCTTCTTCCGTGAACTTAAAATCCTCTTTATAAATGACCAATACCAACTGCTATCTATTCTCAAAACTCAACTTTTTGGCTGTTATTTCACGTTCATGGAGCTCAAATCTCTCATCACCACTTGCTTTCTCCTCTTCCTTCTTCTTGCCTCGCCTTGCTTTTCTCGAGGAGGTACGAGTGGTTTGTTCTCTAATTTGGTATTCTCATGTTATTTGTTTGGCAAGTAATGTAATATTTAGACGCGGTGTATTGAATTACTTATAATATGGTCTGGGCTTTTTTTTTTTTTTCTTTTTTTGTCATAATGAAGGCGGGTTGATGATGGAGTTGGATTCGGATGTTTATGAGATTGATTACAGAGGTCCAGAGACTCACTCTTCAGTTCCTCCTCCGGATCATTCTCGTGGCAAGCCTATGATTCATCGTGAAAGATCGAAATCCAAGTGCTTAAATGGCTGCAACACCAACGGAAATGTAAGACTCCAGTACGCAATCCTGTGCCGTTCTTTCTGATGATTTATAGTTGTTGTAGAAAAAGTACTTAAAATGGTAGTACAGTTTAGTTTGATTCCAATTCGAGAATCATCTAAGAAACTTATGTGGGTTAAAAGGGGTGCTACATATACAGTGCTTGAAAGCACTTTTTAGTAGAGAAACTTAACATTTTGAGGTGAGTGATCAAGTACTTGTTGTTCATTTTATTTCCCGTTTCTAAGCTACTGTTTTTGTTTTGCAGGAAAAGAAAATTCATGGGTAGAGAAGTTCTGGAAGCCAATTTGACGTTAATTTTGATTGAAGTCATAAAATAGTATAGTTCCTCTTCCATAGACATCAAGAATACATGTAAAAATTGCAGTATTTGTGTCACTTTTTTTTGCTTATATCTATCAGTCTTCGGTCTCTGTAAATGTGAACCGTTTGATCTTATAGAGTAATGGTAATCTCATCATCTCTTGTGATCTCTTCTGGATAATAATTTTAGTTCTCTTGAGCGGATCTCACACTCAATTGCCTCGAATCTTTTTGTGTAACAATCACAAATCCCGTTATTGAAGGAGGGACATCCTAAGGCAATGAAGAAGAAAAATTGTGGCCCAATTTGATGCATGAAAGAAACATGCACCTAACATGAAATTGAATGTCAGAAGACAGAGAGGGAACCAAAGGCCCAATGGGATGCTTCTCTTCACACTCAAATTTATTTGCTTTATTTATTTATTTTCTTTCTTAAAAAAACGTGCATAGAGAGAGAGAGAGAGTTACACAAAGACCCTAAATTTTGTTTCATTGTTGGGCAAAGTTCTCTGAAATTTTCATTAGATCTATTTAGATGAATTGCATGGCTATGAATTTTTGATATCATCATGCCATTTCTTGTATGAATATATCAAATTAAACAAAAATTATATATATGTCAATTATTGTTATAAACCAGTGGATCTCGACGCTTGTTATTCTCTCATTTACTTCGTAATTGGTGGCAACTTTTCAATGGACGGTTTGTGGCAATTATGTTGATGGCTAAAGATGAGTTGTGCTTTTATTGGCATATTATGATTGACCCAATTTTGAGAACTTCACCTGCCATTGTACTTCCAATCCGTTCTACCCATATTGTTTTATTACATATCTTATTCCATTTTGTATATCGGTTCTTAATACGTTGTGAGCACGAATTGTTGAAATGATTTTTTAAAATGAATTGTTCACTCTTTAAAAAAATTTCTAAGCAAAGATCAAAATTATATTAAGTTTTACAACTTTAATTGAAAGCTCAAAGAGTAATAAATTTGTTATCAAATGAAACAAAGTTATATATTGAAGATAGTTTATGTATATGTAGATTTACAATAAATTTGCTTAATTTTAAATATATTTATTAGAATAGATATTACATCAAGACTTTAAATAAAAATAATATAAAATATTTCTGTATTATTTCTAATGTCTCAAGCAAAAAATACGTATTAAAAAAACTTCCTACTTTATTGTTTGGATTACATTATACAGTTATAAATTTAATTGAAAGTTACGCAATAATAAACTAAAAGTTCAATTATTTAAAAAGGTTTATGCTATAACATAAATGCCTTAGTTATTTATGATCAACAATGATGTATAATTATTAAAAATTATTGTGGACACTCATTAAAAAATCTAAATAATTTATTGTTTAATAAGAATATTTGTACCTCTTCTTTACGAGACAAATTATAATTAGGCTATCTTTTTTTAATATTTATCTTAAATCTCTGTCATTTTACAAAGTATTGAATGAGATATTCGTAGACTAATCCATCCACCAAGTGGACATTTTCTCTATTTTATAGTTTTAATTGATATATATACACTATGGTCATATGTTTGTTTACTATTTATATAAATGTTGCATTTCGTAAATTACTTATACAAATCATCGTATTAAGAGCGCAATTTTTAGACTATCTAATTAAAATTATACGTTTAAATAATATTAGTGAGTTTATATTTAAAATATTTGATAATTATTGTATATCAATAGAGATCTATGTAGAACATCTTATGCTATATATTCATGCATAAAATAAATTAGTAGAATCATTAATTAAATAATTTCAAATAATTGCACGTATTTTATTAATGTGAATACAATTATTATTTTTTACATAAGGTCACGATATTCTGCATGTTGCAATATTAATTTATGTTATACCCATTACATTTTAATAATATTTTTTATTATAATTTGTACTTAATCATTAACTTAATATTTACCATTTGTGTACTTTTAATTGTGTTATATATATACTTATAGCACTCTCGCAACGTACTATAAATAAGATCTTAACGTCACATGAAGATTTATGTTATTTTATATCTTAAACCCTTAAGAGATTGAACTAAGTATATATTTTTTAAATATTCTTCTACTCATGAGCTGCAGTAGTGCAAGAATATTAATATTAAATAGATGCGATTCATTAATAATTTTATAAAATTGTTCACTAAATCTTTATTAGCATCAACTTTAAAGAAATTAGTTCGTAAAATTGACATGCACTAACTTAATAAATTATTAAACTAATAAATATTATTTTGAGGATAAATATTTAAATAGAGAGAGCATATTCTTAGAAAAAAAAACTAAATCAATTATAAATACGTATTATACTTTTTTTTTCCTTCAATCAAATTTATTTTATTAATAAAATTTTTAATAATACAATATTGAATATGTTTAACACTATTATAGATTATAGATTGTACTTATTTTACTTTTTTTTAATCTTATTGTAATTTTTTAATAATATAAAAAATAATTAAAGTGATGAATATTCAAGAGAGTATTGTATACCGGTGGATCTCCACACATGTCATTCTCTCATTTACTTTGTAATTGGCGGCAACTTTTCATTGGTTGGCGGTGGCTCAAGATGAGGTGTGCTCTTAATGGTTCTCACCTGGGCATATTATAATTGGCTCAATTTTGTGAACTTCACCGCCATTGTACTTTCCGTTCACATATACGACTTATTTGAATGAGCTGCTTAGTTCACTATTGAGAAATTTAAGTAAGTGCTAATAATTATAAAATTTATTAATTATTTTTATATTTTTATCTATATGTATAAAGATAGGGCCCAATCTAGAGTTAGCATTTTTAAATATAAATATTAATATTTAAAAAAAATAAAGAGTTTAATTTTTATATAATAGACGGTTAAAATATTAAAATTAAAAATTTATAAATGTCAAAGTACAAAAAAAGTCTTAAGAATAAATTATAAATACATATTTATTTAAAAACTTCTTTTTTAGATTCAATTGCTCTTCCACTCAAGTTTTATTAAAAAAATCATTGCATATCAATTTTTAAAATATATATAATATATATTAACAATATAATGATTTGTTGAAATTATAAATCAAAATTAACAAATAGATGGATAATTTTGTAAAGATCTATTAGAGGAGTCAAACATATAAGTCAGGCTAGTCTAGGTCCTATTAATATGAGCTTAAGTGGGCTTACCGGTCGACTGGGCCAAAATCTATTATCATTCATGAAGCTCAGCCCATCTGTCTGGTCAAACTCAAAATAGATTGGGCTTAGGCGATTTGTTTGAGTTGACCCGTGAAATTCATTCGAATTAATTTAGTATTTTGTAAATAAAAAAGTAAATAGTCTTCAATTATATATTTTTATTAATATTACGATAATCAAATAAAAAATATTATAATTTAATAAAATGCTAAATTTTATTAAATTAAAATAAAATATACAAATTTTTGTGTGGTAAAGGAAAGAGTGATAATTACATCACTATAATTTTAGTACATTTCAATTAAGTTAGCACTTACTAAACTACCAATCACTTACAATGCTATAACTCTACTTACAAATATTATTGTGATAAATTCAACTTATTGCTGATATTATCTATAATATTTATAGATTTTTAAAATCTCCAATTATGTTGCTATTATCATTTTGTGCTCTATTTGTTATTGCATCCCAATCTTTTAAGCATATTAGGCATTCAATTACATCATTTATTAACCTACTCTTTCAATCATCTAATATCTTACTATTTGCACTCAAATTCGACTCTGATGCTATAGTTGAGACTGGAGGAATTAGTAGAATACGTACCATAATAGAAAGTATAAGAAATTTTGTTTTCTTGTTGTTTCCACCAATTTAAGATGCCAAGTGATTTTAATTATTATGTAATGAAAGTATTTAATAAATAAATTTATAAATACTTAGATAATTTATAAGGTGTAGAACTACTACCACTAATCTTTTACTTACATTTTCAAGTTATTATTAATCAAGACAAATCATCATTATTATTTTTTATATGCAAAATAATGATTGTTTAATATTTTAAAAAGCATCATATTCGATAAATGGGTTCCTCAAATTTGTATTTACGTTAAGTAAAGCCTTCACATAATCCAATTTTTGCACAGGATTCATAATTGCAGCCAACATAAAATTTGAGAGAATTATTTGCCAATACTTATTAAATTATAAATTGGTCAATTGATTAATTAACATGAGCAATTGTTTAAATAAAAAAAATATTTAATGTTGAAAAATTGGTGATTCAACAATCGTGATTAGACAAGAATTGAGATGAATACCAAAGTGGAGAGTCACAATAAGTTTAGAACATGTGGGACACGTATAAAGAAGTCTAGGACGTGTGGGACACGAAGAGGGAAGTGAAACGGGACTTGAAAACGCGAACAAAATGAAGAAATAGTAGAAGAAGCTGCCAGTGCCGCGGCGGTCAACACAGAAGACCAGCGTCGCGGCAATGGGCGCGAGAAGGGCCAGCGCCGTAGCGCCCAAAGATGAGCACCGCGGCACCCAGACGCGTTAGGATGTCCGTTTTGGTTCGGGATTTTGAGTTTTGAGAAGTTTTAAACTTTCAAAACAAGTAGACTCTTACTATAACAAGGAATAGGTTTAGTAGGCACGAAATATACTCTATATAAATACTTGTAAACCATTGTTTAAGATTAAGCATTTAAGGTTTCAAGATTAAGCATCTAAGGTTTCAAGATGTAACCATAAGAGAGAATAGAAGAGTTAGGTAGGTACTAAGTGCGTGGTGTACTAAGGTGTAACCTTTGGGGAGTATTTTTTCTTTAGGTTCTTTGAGTGAATAAAAGAGAAACATCATAGATCCTTTTAGCTTAGATGCTCGGGCTATTCTTGTGTTCCTTGTAAACATCTCTTATGAGGAGATACTAAGAGGTCATAGTGAGTCATGGTGATCAAGGGTAGATACTTAGAGGTCTCTATGAGAGATACTAAGGGGTCTTGTGGGATCATTGATGATGTAAGAAGATACTTAGTGATCTATTTCAATAGTAAGAAGCTGGATCATGGATTCTCCGTGGACATAGGCAATTTTGGGCCGAATCACGTATATCTTGTGTCTTATTGATTGGTTTGTTTTCTTTATCTTTATTGGTGTGTTAATCTTATGTATTCTTTCTTATGGTATCAAGTTATGATTTTTCACTGCGCATAGAATAAAAAAAGTATCAAGGTTGTGGCTTAATTGATGCCATAGGAGTGTCAAATTGAAGTGCATGACTTAATATCCGCAACATTTAATATAAATTTGATCTATTTTATTAATTGCAATATCACTTTTTATATTGTATATATATAAAAAAAAAACCTATCTTATTTTAACAAAGAATTTAAGATAAAAAAAATAAAATTTATATAGTATAAAAGTTTTTCAAAATTAATATTAATAATTATTTAATTAATAATAATTTGATATTAAATAGTCACTATATATAATTACAAAAATGAAATGTTATTATACATTTTTTAATAAAAATTATTACTACTCTTATTATTTGAAAATATTTTTAATTATCAAGTTTAATGGGCTTAAAATTTAAACCTAATCCTTTTGCAGGCTACAACTAGTTTATATTTTACAGGCTATAAAATTAGGCTTAATCAGCCCATTGACAGACCAAACTTAATCGGACTTATACAAAAACAAACTAAACTCATAATGGGCTTAGATAGCCTAATTCATTTGACACCTCTAGGCCCCATTGAGGTTTGTTGACATATTATTATTCTTTTTAATATTACGTTAAATGTAATTTATTAATATTTGTAATTAAAAAAAACCTTAAGAGTTAGTTGAGATAAAGTAAGTTTTGGTGCTAAAAAAAGTCTAGGCCAGTCTAGTCTATAAAGAATTGCAATCTAGTGTTCATTATAAGGTGAGAAAAATTATTATGGATAACTCTTTTACATTAAAAAAATAATCAATTTAGCACCTAGTTATATTGTTCGGTGACAATGTCAATGAACCCCTGGTCTAAGGCTAAGGGCTGGTGATACGTGTCCTTTGTTTCTCTTTCCAAGTATTGTGTTTTCTTATCTTTATTATGTTGAATAAGTCAATGAGTAGTGGTTAAATAGATTAGTTCAATTACTGAGATTGTTTAAATTTTTATGGAGAAAATAGTGAGCACTTGCCTCTCTTTTAAGAATAAATTGTTATTATCGTCAATATTTAAACAATGTGAATGAGAAGGAATGGGTAGACTTTTGACATTAATTTACTCTTTTATTTTTCGGAGGTAAAGCTCCCTCAAACGAGTTATTTTTTAACTTCTACTTGATTCTTTGTTGTTACTTTTCAAAATAGGCAGGGGAAAGCAAGTGCCTGCTTACTCGTCTGTACCAAAGTGGTATCAGAGCCTGACTATGGAACAGAGGGTAGAGCAATTGGAGAAAACCATGACGTCTGTAAGTGGGCATGGAGAACTACTGCTTCAAGTAATTGAGACACTCAAACAACTCAATGTCGGGTGGAAGAAATTGCAATCAAAACCAACGGTTTTGTAGAAAATTCATCGGCACATATGGAAAATTTATCAGCAGTGGGTAGCACCCCACCAACTCGACAAAATGCTCAAGAGAGCCAAGCTAATCAGTCCACTCATTTGTATATGCCTAAAATAGTGAAGATTGATTTTCCTCGTTATGATGGCAAGAGCGACCCATCAATTTGGTTATTTAAGGCACAACAATTTTTTCAACTATATGATATCCCAACAAGCGATCGAGTTGCACTGGCATCCTTTTATTTGAAGGGTGATGCTCATTTGTGGTACCAACTACTGAGGCAAGAATTAACAGTAGTATCTTAGAAGGATTTCGGTGATGGCTTAAACTCAAGGTATGGGCCAAATCAGTACCTTGATTTCTTTGGAGAACTCACACAATTGCAGCAAACAAGCTCGATCCAAGAATATCAAGATAAGTTCGAGAAGTTGTTGGACAAGGTTGGTCCTTTGGAACAATTAAGGCAGGTTAGTTATTTTATTAGCGGTCTTCGAGAATCAATTCGTACAGACGTAAGAGCTAATAAACCTCAGACCTTGTCGGCTGCCATTGGATTGACACGGTTATATGAAGCACGAGACATCTCCCATCGCAAAATTAGTCCACTCCTCCCTCGAGTTGTTCCACCACCACGCCATCTTCCCATTACCCCTTCAATCAAAAGGATGATCACAGAAGAAATCAACGAAATGAGACAAAAAGGCTTGTGTTTCAAGTGCAATGAGAAATTTCGTCCTGGGCATGTTTGTAAGAAACTCTTCTTGATACAAGCCACCTTAGAGGAAAGTGATGATGATGTAGAGATGGAAGATGATGGGGTTTCAGAAGAGCCATTCCAAGAAAAACTGGAGATCTCATTACATGCAATCGCGGGCATTCAAGCACCAAAGACCATGAGAGTTAAGGGTTGTATTGCTCAAATAACTGTTTCAGTTCTGGAAGTACACATAACTTTGTAAATGAGTAGCTAGCAAACACCCTTGGGCTTCAACCCATTCCTGATAGAAACTTAGAAGTAATTGTAGCTTCAGGAGAAAAATTGGTAAGCTCAGGTAAGTGTAATCACACTTAGCTAACCTTACAAGGTCATCCTATTTTGGTTGATGTTTATTTGTGATGAACACTTGAAATTACACATTTAATAAGAGTTTTATATGATTGTTTTGTATTACTAGTGTATTTAATTTTCTTAACTTAAGTATGTTTACAATATTGTACTTAATTATCTTTTAACTATTTTGTAGTAGGTTTGGTAAAATGGGCATAACGTTCTACCTAAAGATTCAATTGAGGTGATTCTTAATCCTGTGGAGATCTGACTCAATGAGCTAACATATTGTATTTCACAAAGTATTGGAAATTCGAGTGTTTAGAGGGTGAAAAATAGCCTAGAACAGAACTGATCTGCAGTACAGGTTCAGTTTGAATAGTCATCCGTATTTGGCCCATAACTATAGAAATACATATCTAATACGTATGAGATTACTCAATTTGGACAGATAAGAGACGTATCTACAACTTTAATTTTTTGAGTGACAGCTAATTCAGATCACATCAATTCCAAATTGGATAATCAAGTGGGTGCCCAAGTGATAATGAATGCAAATTATTTTGCCACCATTCTTGACTTTCATCAATCAAGTGGTTCCCTCCAAATTTGTCTCGATTTATCCATATTTTTCTATAAATAGGTGGCTTGTTTATGCCTAAAGAATGTAATTAGAAAGTTAGAATTTAGTTCAAAATACTTGTCCTTTATATCCATTTCTTTGTAAATTTATTTCTCTTGTTTACTATTAAATCATGTTATTTCTTCTTCCATTTCTTTTCTTTTTCTTTAGTTTTATTATGTCCAAATAATTTTCTTTAAGTTAAGGTGAAAGGGTGAAGCTCTTGGCAGGGTAATAAGATATATTTAATATTTATTCATAAATTTAATGCTTCATTTTTAAGTTATACAAACTTATATATGATGTATTTATTTTGTTTGTAGAATTAATACCCTTTCTTCTAAAGTAGTGATTCTTGATTTATTATTGACAAACTTAATACTTGGCATAATAAATTCTTGAAACCATTTACAAGATTTAGTGTATATAACCTTTCTTGTAAAGTGGGAGTCTTGATTTATTGTAGACAAATATAAAGATTGGCACAATAAATACTTGAACCCATTTATAAGATTTGGTGTATAATAATTGAAAGAAATAAATACTAATCAATATATAAATGATGATAAACTTTAATTGCTATATTTTTGGTTAGAACATCCTTTGTGTGAGAATTTCAATTGCGTTATAAAAAAAAAGTTAAATATATTCTTACTTTTTATGTCAAGAGTGAATCCCCGTAACCTTAGCTTTTTATTTGAATTGGTTAATTGAAATAATATTTGCAAATATCTTATACTGCATTAATTATCTTTAAAGTATTTATAATTTGTAATTTTAATTCTACTTCCCTGTGGATCGACCCCGTTCTCATCGGGTTATTTATTACTTCGACAATCCTACACTTGGGAATAACTCCTATATTCTGAACGTGTCAAGTTTTTGACGCCGTTGCCGGGGAGGTAAAATTAATATTTTGTTTTGTTGTTGTTTGTTTGTTTATTTTATTTTCATGGAAGGCTAAACCTCATAACGTGCTTTACTTTATTTATTATTTACTTTTTATTTTCGTTAAATATATTTTCATGGAAGGCTAAGTCTCCTAACTTGTTTAATTTATTTATTATTTTTGCCTTTATTTTTATGGAAGGTTGAGCCTCCTACTCTTTATTTATTATTCGTTTTTTATTTTCGTTTTTTATTTTCATGGAAGGCTGAGCCTCCTACTTTTTATTTATTATTCGCTTTTTATTTTCGTTTTTTATTTTCATAGAAGGCCGAACCTCCTAACGTGCTTTACTTTATTTATTATTCTATTTTTTTTTTATTTTTACTTTTTATTTTCGCTCTTTATTTTCATGGAAGGCCGAGCCTCCTAACGTGCTTTATTTATTATTTTGTTTATTATATAATGTAACATTACTAATCTAATTTCTAATTATTTATCTTTATTTTGCTTTTCGTTTTTTCTATTTTATTTACTTGTGTTTAATATTTGTTTTTCTCTTATTTGTATTATTTATTGTTATTGTATTGTATTTTATTTCTTTTATGAGCGGTTGGTTTCGAGATCCTAATTCTCATCATTTGGTGAAAGGTAATTGCAAAACTTCCTTTGATAATTTGTTAGATTCTCCTTCATCTTCTCATTCTTTACTAATTAACACCATGAGCAAAAATCAAATTGAGGGACTCATAGACCCATAGGACAATCAATCTCAACATAATGAGCATAACCGACCTAGGACACTTAGAGACTACATGAACCCTACACGAACCGGTGTACTATCTTGCTTAATTTTTTCTCTGGATGCAATGCATTTTAATTTTAAGCCAGACATTGTCCAACTTTTACCTACTTTTCATGGCTTAGATGCAAAGAACCCTTATCTACATCTAAGAGAATTTGAAGAAGTGTGTAACACGTATAATGATCAAAATTGTAGCATGAACACAATTCGACTTAAGTTTTTCCCTTTTTCTTTAAAAGATAAAGCTAAAACATGGCTACAAAACCTTAGGCCAGGATCCATTTCTTTATGGGACGAGATGCAACAACAATTCCTGAAAAAGTTTTTTCCCTCCCATAGAACAAATTCTTTCAAAAGATAAATCACCACTTTTGCCTAAAAACCAGGAGAGACCCTTTACCAATGTTGGGAAAGGTATAAAGAATTACTTAATACCTGTCCCCATCATGGTTTTGAAACATGGAGAGTAGTCTCAAATTTCTATGAGGGCTTAACACCCCAAGTTAGGCAAATGGTAGAAATGATGTGTAATGGAACATTTGAGGAAAAAGACCCAGAAGAGCCAATGAACTATCTTGACTTACTAGCAGAAAATGCTCAAAATTGGGATACTGCTAGTACCTGTGAGACACCTAACAAAAATTAAACCACTACACCTAGTGGGGGTATTTATCATCTTAAGGAAGACCATGACCTTCAAGCCAAATTAGCATCCCTTGCTAGAAAAGTAGAAACCTTAGAAATGAAAAAGAGTGGTCAAATAAAATATGTTTAAGAAATTGTGTGTCACATTTGTGAAACCCATGATCACTCTACCAATGATTGCCCAACTTTGCCTGCATTAGGGAATGTCTCCATAAACAAGCCAATGTTCTAAACACGTTCAAGCGGTCAAACAATAACCCATATTCACAAAACTATAATCCTGGATAGCGAAATCACCCGAATTTTAGTTGGAGGAATGACACTCAAGCACAGGCTTCACAACCACCTTTCTAACCACACCAAAACTTTCAAAATCATCAAGATTATGCACCATATGTCCCACCTCCTAGGAAAAATCTTGAAGAAACATTGCATACATTCATTGAAAAATAAGAGTCTGTTAATTCTCAAAATGCTCAAACATTTGCTGATTTGAAAGATACTCTTGCTAAATTTGCATCTGCACTGAACATTCATGAGAAAGGAAAATTTCCTTCTCAACCACAGCCAAACCCCAAAGGACAACATAACTCAAATGCATGTAGTTTAGGGAGCTAACACATCGATCAAGTTAAAGCAGTTATCACTCTTCGGAGTGATAAAATTGTTGAAAAAGAAATTCCTAAACCTCATGAGAGTGATGAATCAATCTCTAAGGGTAAGGAAAGTGTTGAACCTACATCTAATGAAGAAAACACCAAACCCTTACCTCCACCTCTATTTCCTCATGCATTACGTAATACTAAGAAGATGAATCACAATCCTAAAAATTTTAAAATCTTCAAACAGGTAAAAGTTAATATCCCTTTATTGGATGCTATTAAACAGGTTCCCTCTTATGCAAATTTTTTGAAAGATTTATACACAGTAAAGCGAAAACTGAATGTGAAAAAGAAAGCATTTTTAGTTGAATAAGTAAGTGTCATTCTTTAGAACAATAATTCTTTGAAATATAAAGACCCTGGTTGTCCTACAATTTCATGTATTATTGAAAGTCATAAAATTGAACAAGCCTTACTTGATTTTGGTGCTAATGTGAATTTATTGCCGTATTCAGTTTATCAGCAGCTCAATCTCGGGGAGTTAAAATCAACATCTGTAACTCTTTTACTTGCCGATAGATCAATAAAAGTACCAAGAGGGACAGTGGAAGATGTTTTAGTTCAAGTTGATAAATTCATATATCCTGTGGATTTTATTGTCTTGGACACAGAACCTGTTAAATGATGTAATCCGATACCTGTTATTTTAGGTCGTCCATTTTTAGTAACTTCTAACGCTTTGATTAATTGCAGAAATAGAGTAATGAAGCTTTCATTTGGAAACATGACACTTAAACTCAATGTTTTCAATATGTGTAAGCAACCATATGAAGAGGAGGATGAAAGTGAAGAAGGTGACATGATTGAAACGATTGTGGAGGATCATATTCAAAAAGGGAGTTCTACAAATCCTTTAAAAATGTGTTTAATAAATTCATTTGAGTCAAATATACAATTAGATCCTAAAATCTCTGATATATATTCTTTACTTGATTGTGCACAGGTGATTGAAAATAAAGGATGAAAACTAAAGTTTGAAGAATTGGGAGAAAATGAGGATAAACATAACGAAATTTCAAAGTTGGAGTTAAAACCTTTGCCCGAAGGACTGAAATATGCATTTCTTGGAGAGAAACAAACTTACCCGGTGGTAATCTCTTCTACACTCACAAGTGAACAGAAGGTAAGTTGATTGAATTATTGAAAATGCATAAAAATGCAATTGGGTGGACTTTAAAAGACATAAATAGTATTAATCCTCTAATTTGCACACATAGAATACACTTATAGGATAATGCCAAAACTTTCCAACAATCTCAAAGGAGATTAAATCCACATATGAAAGAGGTAGTGAGAGTTGAAGTTCTCAAATTACTTGAAGTAGGAATCATCTATCATATCTCAGATAGTAAGTGGGTAAGTCCTACTCAGGTAGTACCAAAAAAATCTGGAATCACAGTAATTGAAAATGAAAAAAGTGATTTAATACTAACTCGAGTCTCATCTAATTGGAGGATGTGCATAGATTATAGAAAGTTGAACTCGGCCACTAGAAAAGACCATTTTTCTTTACCATTCCATGATCAAATTATAGAAAGAGTAGCAGGACATCCCTACTATTGCTTTCTAGATGGTTACTCTGGCTATTATTAAATTCCCATAGCACTAGAGGACCAAGAAAATACTATATTCACATGCCCTTTTGAAACCTTTGCCTTTAGAAGAATGCCCTTTGAACTTTGTAATGCCCCAGCAACATTTCAGAGATGTATGTTAAGCATTTTTAGTGACATGATTAAGCATTATTTAAAAGTTTTCATGGATGATTTAACTGTGTTTGAAAATTCTTTTGATAATTGTCTTGAAAACTTAGAAAAGGTTTTAAAAAGATGTGAAGAAAAAAGTCTTGTATTGAATTGGGAAAAAATATCATTACATGGTTACTTCTGGAATTATTTTAGGACACATAGTATCTTCTAAAGGAATTGAAGTGGATAAGGCAAAAGTCGAACTCATTACACATTTGCCTCCACCAAAAACAGTCAGAGAAGTTCGATCCTTTTTAGGACATGCTGGATTTTATAGGAGGTTCATAAAAAACTTTAGTGCTATATCTAAACCTCTTTGTAACCTCTTAGCAAAAGATGTATCATTTAAATGGACTCAAGAGTATCAAAATTCGTTTGAAAAATTAATTGGCCTCTTAACATCTGCTCCTATCATACAATCTCCTGACTGGTCTTTACCTTTTGAGCTCATGTGTGATGCTAATGACTACGTTGTTGGTGCTGTATTAGGACAAAGAAAGAAAGGTAAATCCTATGTAATTTATTACGCAAGTAGAACTTTAAACAGTGCATAAATGAATTACACAACAACTGAAAAAGAACTACTTGCTGTAATATTTGCATTAGACAAATTTCGTTCTTACTTAATTGGTTCTTCAACTGTTGTATTTACTGACCATACTGCTGTAAGGTACTTAATGTCAAAACAGGATGCAAAACTAAGGCTGATTCGATGGATTCTATTGCTTCAAGAATTTATTATCACTATAAAGGATAAGAAGTGAGCTGAGAATGTTGTTGCAGATCACTTATCAAGACTCACACCAGATTCATCAACAGAAATAACACCTATTAATGATTCTTTTCCAGATGAATTTTTATTTTCTACTGTTACAATGCCTTGGTATGCTAATATTGTTAATTTTCTTGTAACAGGAGAAATGTCACCTCAATGGAATGGTCAAGACAAAAGAAAATTTTTAACTGAGGTAAGAAAGTTTTATTGGGATGATCCTTATCTCTTCAAATATTGTCATGATCAAATATTTCGAAGATGCATACCCGACAATGAGGTAAATAAAGTTATTGAATTTTGTCATTCTGAAGCATGTGGGGGACATTTCTCATCAAAGAAAACAACTGCAAAAATCTTGCAGTGTGGATTTTATTGACCCACTTTATTTAAAGATACACATGCATTTTGTATAACTTGTAAAAATTGTCAAAAGTTGGGATCAATTTCAAAACGAAACATGATGCCTTTGAACCCCATTCTTGTTATTGCAATCTTTGATTGTTAGGGGATAGATTTTATGAGACCATTTCCGTTATCATTTGGATTTACGTATATCTTAGTTGCAGTAGATTATGTCTCAAAATAGATTGAGGCTATTCCATGTCGAAATAATGACCATAAAACAGTCATGAAATTTTTGAAAGAAAATATCTTAAGTCGATTTGGAATCCCTCGAGCCATTATAAGTGATGGAGGTAACCATTTTTGTAATAGACCATTTGAAACATTAGTAAAAAATTATTGTATTACTCATAAAGTTTCCACCCCTTATCATCATTAGACAAGTGGACAAGTTGAATTAGCAAATAAGGAGATAAAATAAATTTTAGAAAAAATTGTAAACCCAAATCGCAAAGATTGGTCTTTAAGACTAAATGATGCACTATGGGCTTATAGAACTGCTTTTAAAACTTCATTGGGTATATCTCCCTATAGGATAGTTTATGAAAAACCTTGTCACTTACCTATGGAACTTGAGCATAAAGCCTACTGGGCTATTAAAACTTTCAATGAAAATCTTGATTCTGCTGGACATATACGTAAATTACAAATAAATGAACTTGAAGAATTGAGAAATTATGCATATGAGAATTCAAAAATTTATAAAGCTAAAATTAAAGCCTTTCATGATAAAAAAATTTAGAGAAAAACATTTGACACTGGTCAGAAGGTTTTGCTTTATAATTCTAAACTTCACATATTTCCTGAAAAATTAAGGTCAAGATGGAGTGGCCCTTTTATTGTGAAATATGTGTACCCTTATGGAACAATTGACATTGAAAATTCTAGAAATGGGAATGTGTTTAAGGTAAATGGGCAAAGACTCAAGCCGTTTCTAGAAAACCAAGCTTTTCATGAAGAATTTACGTTCCTGTCGGATCCTTGTTACGAGACCAATTAATCTTTGTTTTATATATTTACATATTTATATATATATTTATTATTCTTCTAACATTTTTTTTTACTTGCAGGTTAATTTAGTAGTTTTGTTAAAGTTTTATTTTGCACCCTAGTTAAGTGGCGGATAACGGTACTCCATGATATTTCAAATCGGTTTTGTTAGTTTCCCATAATTATTGATATCTTCTCTTCTTCCCCCTTTTCTAAAAAAAAAAAAAATAGATGACATTCTAAAAAATTTAAAAAAACGTTTTTCCTCATTGCCTCAAAATTCCTTGAAGAAAATTTATCAAGCAAGATGTGAAAGATTAAGGTTATTAATGATTATGAATATACCTGCTGATTTACGTTGGTTAATTGAAGCCAAAGTTAGATTGACAGGTGAATTTTCAGACTCATTAATTTCCTACATGCCTGACTTAGGTAAAAGCTCTTTTTCAAAAAAACGAAGAGCAAAACGATTAAATGTTTGTTACAAGTGTGCACGCACGACTTGCAACACACATTGCCGCATTTTAGGAATGGTGTCTGTAAATTGCAAAGATAAAATTAGGTTCATTAAGGATGGCATGAGTAAGGAGTCTTTAGATAATATCTTATCGACTCTTGAGACGCATCCTAGTGGATATGTGCATATTGCAATTCATGAATTATGAGACATATTCCTAAAAGAACATGAGCGGTACAGTCTCGGGAATCTGACTTTAAAAGACCCTGTTTGCCAATTTATAAGAAAATTGGATGGGAAGCCTATCCCCGACCCATAGAGGGCGTTTAAGCCGTTACTGGACGTAAAACCAGAGAAAGATGTGAGCCACAATCACAACTACTTGTATATATTTACTATAGCTACTATTTTTAAATGTTTCATTTCAAACTCAAATTTCTTTTCAATAATCAACCACCTATAATCCTTTTTGAAAATTTTGCATTTTAAGCCGACAACCCATGTGACTTTTCCAGCTAACAAATTAAAAATTGGTAAAAGGTGTTGAATCTTGTATTTCAAGCCAATAACCATGTGATTTAACTTTGCAATACCTTTTGACTCTATAAATACATTGCATTATTTCTGCATCTTTGTACAAACTCAAAATCATTCAAGAGAGAGGGTGAGTGTAATCATGGAAGGATCATCAACTCATAAATTCACAAAAATTTGTGTCTTTTGTGGATCTAGTCCTGAAAAAACTAGTGAGTTTATAGAAGCAGTAGAAACCCTTGGTAAGATGTTAGCTGAGCGAAATATTCATTTAGTATATGAGAGAGGTAGTCTTGGATTAATAGGATGTGTGGCAACCGCTGCACAAAATAATGGCAGTCGAGTTTTGGGTATCATACCAAAAGCTCTAGCTGTTGGAGACATTGTAGGAAAAATAATTGGGGATGAGTTACAGGTATCATCAATGCATGAACGAATTTCTTTTATGCTTCGTAATGCTGATGCCTTCATAGCTCTACCTGGAGGTTTCAGAACATTGGAGGAAATTTTTCAAATTGTCTCATGGGCACAATTGTAAATCCATAAAAAACTAATTGGTTTGTTAAACGTTGATGATTTTTATAATGGGTTGTTATCTTTTCTTGACTATGCGGTGGAAAAATAATTCGTCTTATCTGCAGCACGACAGATCCTCATTTATGGTTCAACTGTTGATCAGTTACTCGATGAACTACAAACTTTTACACCTTTATCTGATCCAACAATGAGTCAGATAGATTGGTATTCTGATAACAGTGAAAAGAAACGTAAGATAGATTTGATGCTTCATCTGTAGCTGATGCGATAATTCTATATCATAAATTAAGTGCAAGTATACACTATCGTATGCAAGTAATAAAGAGACTAAATAAGTCAGATGTCGAACCCACAGGGATAATTTCTTCTTTTTAACCAATTACTAAAATTATATCTTCCTAATAATTATTCAGATAAATAAAAACTTAAGAATGAATGTAGAAAATATAAAACAAAAACACAATGTAAAGAAAATTAGGTGATAGCAATGTAGAGAAAACCTAGGATTAATATTATCCCTCAATATGCTTTTTAATGATTAATCTTCTAATATTTAACTCACTTAGTCTTTGTTATTGATCAAGACACTAATGTATTCACAAGCCTCTTCTAAGGTCATGCAAGTATACCTTAGTTTACAAAATACCTATATTCCTATGGTACTTGTAATAAACTAAGGTTCATTAAGATTAGGTCTTATCGATCATACATGCCAATTAGGTATATTCCTATCCTAAATTGAAACTTGCATATGCAACATTGAATGTTACTCTACAATCATGCATCAAATTACCTAGGTCTAAATATTATGATTCCTCTTCCGAGTTTATCAATAATATTACCAACTCATTCACCATATATTGGCCAGATATATTGAAGCATTAAACACAAGTAATTTAAATAATAAATGACTAAGTTTATTAAATACTAAAAGATATGACAATTTAAGCGCACATATTGAGTTCAAATATTAACCCTAGAAAATAAGTTAGCTCATGGCTACAAGAGAACAGCAGTAAAAATAATTATAAATCATGATACAATTATTAGCAAACCAATATAGACGTCGAATTGCTCTTAATTGCGCTGCCTAGGAACTCTTGATGCCAAAGAACGTCTTGTATCTCTCTCTAAAGTTGCTTCAATTAAGCTCCTATTGCTCTCCAAGACTCGTGCTCTGTATTCTTGGTGCTCTTAGGTCGTCTTCGATTCCTTCTTGAAGGCTGGGAACGAGTGGCTTTATATAGGGGCTGGGGCGACGGACTAGGACTAGGACTCGCACTACCGCTGGCGCGCTATGCATCTGTCGCTGGGGCGACGCATGAAAAAGCTATTACCGCTGGAGCGGTGGGATCTTGGCGCTGGGGCGCTGCATGAAAACGGCTTCACCCCTGGCGCGGTATGTTGATAGCGCTGGGGCTATGTAGCGTCGCTGGCGCGGTGACTCTTCAGCGCTGGGGCGCTAGACGCGACTTAAGCAGGTCATTTTTCTTATTTTGATCACTATTTCAGCGTTGGGGCGACAATACTTGTGGCGCGGGGGCGCTGAACTCATAATTTGAAAACTTTAAATTTCGTTCAAGTCCCTATAAATAACAATAATGCACATAAATAGCCATCTATTCTCATAAAATCATAAAATATCAATAATAAAAACATGAGAAAACATATGACAAATTTGCCCTTCTCAGTAGCCTATCTATTTCTATGTATTTTTAAGCTTTTTGTGTGGCTTGTTTTATTTTGTTGCAGGTTTAATTTTCAATAAAAGATGTTTCAGGTGATATCTTCTATACTTTACTCTTTCTATATTTTGACATTGAGGACAATGTCTCAATTTGGTTGGGGGGGGGAAGATAGTTGATATTATTGTTATCACCTTGTTTACTAAAAAAAAATTATTATTATCATGAATGACGTGAATAAAATGTTCATTTATATATTCTTGAGACGCATTCTAGCTCTAGAATGGCAGAGTAAAGAGTACATTATAAACTTTTGAAACACATTCTAATTGGTTTATTTTTAATGTATTTTATGTTTGTTGCTTTGTGATGAACACTTGAACTTGCTTAAGTTCTTAGTAACTCTTGCGTAAATAAATTTGCTTTGCTATCGATATATGATTTCAAAATTGTTTAATTTAAATCACTTTTTCTATCTAGGTTACTAAAGAATAACTTCTGAAATTATTTCTTGAGAACAATATTAAGCCTTGTGGTAAGATGGATGATTCAATATATATAGACAAAAGAATTTTCATGTTTAAGTATACATATTATTTTCTAAACTCACATATCTTTTGTGAGTGAGTGGAGAGGTTTGAGATAACAGCTTACGAACTTTCATTGATCTTTTGAAATGGTTAATTTTTATTTGGGATGACATTATTTGGGATGAGGAATGATTTGATTGCTTAACTGAAGGATAAAAAAAAAAATTAGAAAAGTATTATGGTGATAAATTGCTCTTATTTTGTAATGATTCCTTATATCTTTCAAAAAAGAAAAAGAAAAAAATGAATAAAAAAAAAGAAAGAAAGAAAAGAAGTCAATTCAGTTCAATAAAGTCTTCATTCAATTTTAGAAGACTAAAGTCATTAGGAAGCAATCTTATCACCGAATTCTATATTCTTCTATATTCGTAAGATTCGCATTAAATAATTAAAGTCTTGAAGCTAGCATTTGGCAATAATGGTTTGACTCTAAATATTTGATTTTCCTATCTTTGGATCAATGTTAGTTTGTCTGTCTGTCCTTAAATATAACTTTTTCTTGAGCGATTATCTGTTTTCCAACTCCATGAGTGAAATCCTAAGCCATTAAATAAGTTATTCACTTGTAAGGATATGGAGTTGAGGCTTTTACTTAGAAAATTTTTAAGGCTATATATGTTGTGGTTTGTGTAAGAAGGCTTTGGCTTAATTCACACACACACACACAAATATTTTTGGAAGTTGTGATTGAAATAACCTTTATAGCGCTTGTGATCTTAAACTGACGTTTTATTTGAAATACTTAGACAGTATTCAAATTTTATTTATGCTCGAATTGCTAGGGATTAGTAATAAGCCAGTTGGTGGGTATGATGAACACTTGAAATTACACATTTAATAAGAGTTTTACATGATTGTTTTGTATTACTAGTGTATTTAATTTTCTTAACTTAAGTATGTTTACAATATTGTACTTAATTATCTTTTAACTGTTTTGTGGTAGGTTCGATAAAATGGGCATAACTTTCTACCTAAAGCTTTAATTGAGGTGATTCTTGATCCTGTGGGGATTTGACTCAATGGGCTAACATATTGTATTTCACAAAGCATTGGAAATTCGAGTGTTTAGAGGGTGAAAAATGGCCTAGAACAGAACTGATCTGCAGTACAGGCCCAGTTTAAACAGTCATCCGTATTTGGCCCATAACTATAAAAATACGTATCTAATATGTATGAAATTATTCAATTTGAAAAGATAAGAGACGTATCTATAACTTTGATGTTTTGAGTGACAGCTAATTCGGATCACATCAATTCCAAATTAGATAATCAAGTGGGTTCCCAAGTGATAATGAATGCAAATTATTTTGCCACCATTCTTGACTTTCATCAACCAAGTGGTTCCCTCCAAATTTGTCTCGATTTATCTATGTTTTTCTATAAAATAGGTGGTTTGTTTATGCCTAAAGAATGTAATTAGAAAGTTAGAATTTAGTTCAAAATACTTGTCCTTTATATCCATTTCTTTGTAAATTTATTTCTCTTGTTTACTATTAAATCATGTTATTTCTTCTTCCATTTCTTTTCTTTTTCTTTAGTTTTATTATGTCCAAATAATTTTCTTTAAGTTAAGGTGAAAAAGTGAAGCTCTTGGCAAGGTAATAAGATATGTTTAATATTTATTCATGAATTTAATGCTTCATTTTTAAGTTATGCAAACTTATATATGATGTATTTATTTTGTTTGTAGAATTAATACCCTTTCTTCTAAAGTGGTGATTCTTGATTTATTATTGACAAACTTAATACTTGGCATAATAAAATTTTGAAACCATTTACAAGATTTGGTGTATATAACCTTTCTTGTAAAGTGGGAGTCTTGATTTATTGTAGACAAATATAAAGATTGGCATAATAAATACTTGAACCAATTTATAAGATTTGGTGTATAATAATTGAAAGAAATAAATACTAATCAATATATAAATGATGATGAACTTTAATTGCTATATTTTCCGGTTGGAACCTTCTTTGTGTAAGGATTCCAATTAAGTTATAAAAAAAAAGTTAAATATATTCTTACTTCTTATGCCAAGAGTGAATTCCCGTAACCTTAGCTTTTTATTTGAATTGGTTAATTGAAATAATATTTGCAAACATCTTATATTGCATTAATTATCTTTAAAGTGTTTATAATTTATAATTTTAATTCTACTTCCCTGTGGATCGAACCCGTTCTCATCAGGTTATTTATTACTTCGATAATCCTGCACTTGGGAATAACTCATATATTCTGGACGTGTCAATTTGCTTCCATTAGAGGGATGTGATGTTGTTTTGGGAACTCAATGGTTAAGCACTCTGGGGCCTATAAAATGGGATTTCTCTAAGTTGATTATGAAGTTCCAATTGGAAGGAGAAACAAATACTTTATGTGGCCAAAGAAAAAAGGAGGATAAAGTAATTAACTGCCAATAGTTTCAACGATTAGCTCGAAAGAAGAAGGGAATTTTTTTTCAGTTGCTGGCAGTCACAGAATTGAATTCTATCCAATCACAAGTGCACCCACAAATCCAGCAGATTCTTCAATAATATGCAGATGTGTTAAGGGAACCACGAACCTTGCCTCCTAATCGTCTATGCGATCATAGAATTCCATTACTATCTGGTCACAGTCCTGTCTCAGTCAAGCCTTATCGCTATCCTTATTTTTAAAAGTCAGAGATAGAAAAACTAGTCGCTGAAATGCTTGCATCAGGCATCATTCGCCATAGCAACAGCCCTTACTCATCACCTGTGATCTTAGTAAAGAAACCTGATGGTTCTTGGAGAATGTGTGTCGACTGCTGAGCCTTAAACCAGATAAAAATCAAAGATAAATTTCCGATCTCGGTGATTGATGAATTACTAGATGAACTCTATGGTGCAAAGACGTTTTCCAAACTTGATCTTCGTTCCGGGTACCATCAAATTCGCATAAACTTAAAAGATGTTGAAAAGATAGCCTTCAGAACTCATCAAAGCCATTATGAATTCTTGGTAATGCCGGTTGACCTCACTAATACGCCATCTACCTTTCAAGCTCTCATGAATGAGGTATTTAAAGATTATTTGAGAAAATTTGTATTAGTTTTCTTTGATGATATATTGATTTACAGTAAATCATGGGCTGAACATATCCAATATTTAGACATTGTATTTTCTATTCTACAGTCACATGAGTTGTATGTAAAATTGGAAAAGTGTAAATTTGGGCAAGGGGAAGTTAAGTACCTAGGCCACCTAATCATTAGTGCAGGAGTGGCAATTGATCCAGACAAAATTGAAGCAATAGTCAAGTGGCCTAAACCTCAAACTCCAAAGGCTTTGCGAGGTTTTTTGGGGTTAACGGGATATTACCGAAAATTCATCCAAAATTACGGAAAGGTAGCTGGACCATTAACTCGAATGTTGAAGAAAGACTCTTTCAAATGGGAGGAAGTTGCTGTGGTAGTTTTTTGCAAGCTCAAGGCTACAATGACTCAAGCACCAGTTCTATCCTTGCCAGATTTTTCAAAAGAGTTTATAGTAGAGTACGATGCTTCAGGATCTGGAGTTGGTGCTGTTTTAATGCTAAAAAGACCAATTGCTTTCTATAGTCATGCACTTCAAGGAAAGCACCTTTTGCTATCTACTTATGAGAAAGAAATCCTAGCTTTGGTTTTAGCAGTTCAAAAATGGAGACTATATTTGTTAGGGAGAAGATTTGTGGTGCGCTCCGATCATCAAAGTTTAAAACATTTATGGACTCAGAAAATTATAACTGAAGCTCAACAAAAGTGGTTGTACAAATTGATGGGATTTGACTTTCGAGTGGAATACAAGAGTGGAAAAGAAAATCTTGTGGCAGATGCTATTTCAAGAAGAGCATCTAGGAAATAGGAGAATTTTGTGCATTATCTCAGCTGATACCAGATTGAACTGAAGAGATTAAAGAAGAAATACAAAAGAATCAAGAGTTGCAGCGATTAGTACAATTGATTATAGATGGAGAGGCAGTAGGACCTTGGAAATTCCAAGGTGACCTCTTATTCTTTAAAGACAAGATCTATGTGGCTTTAAATTCACCACTTATTCCAACAATAATTGATCAGTTTCATAGAAGTACACATGAAGGCTTCCTCAAAACCTTACAAAGAATACGGTCTAATTTTTATTGGACTGGAATGCGGCATGGGGTTAAGAGCTACATCAGAAACTGTGATATTTGTCAAAGACATAAGGCTGAACAAGTAGCCCCAGCTGGCCTCCTTCAGCCTCTTCCAATACCAGAACAAATTTGGGAAGACATTGCCATGGACTTTATTGATGGGCTGCCACTCTCTGAGGGTAAATCGACTATTTTTGTCATAGTTGATAGATTGTCAAAATATGCTCATTTTATTGCAATTTCTCATCCTTACACTGCTGTGAGAGTTGCTAAAAATTTCTTTGATAATGTTTTTAAGTTACATGGAATGCCTCGTTCAATTGTTTGTGATAGAGACGTCACATTTACTAGTTTGTTTTGGCAAGAGATATTCCATCTTAATGGAACATCCTTTAACTTCAGTTCCAGCTATCTTCCTCAAACAGATGGTCAAAGTGAGGTAGTGAATAAAACTCTAGAGATGTATCTTTGATGCTTTACAAGCTCTCAACCTAAGAACTGGACTCGATGGCTCACTTGGGCAAAATATTGTTACAACACTAGCTGGCACACTGCCATCAAACAAACATCATTTGAGGTAGTTTATGGAAGGGCACCTCCCTCTCTTTTGTCCTACATCCCAGGGACAGCAAAGGTGGCAACTGTTGAACAACAACTTAAGGATAGAGATTTGATTGTGAAAATAGCACGTGCTAAGATCAAAGAAGCTCAAGCCCGGATGAAGCGAGTATATGATGTCAAACACACTGATAGAGAATTCTTTGTGGGGGATATGGTATACTTGAAATTACAACCCTATAGACAATTGTCAGTATTTATGAGGAAAAATCTGAAGCTTTTAGCCAAATATTATGGCCCTTTTAAAGTGTTGCAAAAGATCGGTAAAATGGCATATAAGTTGGACCTGCCTACTACTTCTCGAATACACCCTGTATTCCATGTTTCACTATTGAAGAAGAAGATTGGTGATCAAATGATACAGCCACAGCTTCCAACAATGGATGAAGAAGGAAAAAAATTAATTCCCACTCCACAAGCTGTGCTGGATCGAAGAGTGAGAAAGAGAAAACAAGAGGTGTTGATTCATTGGCAAGGTTTGTCGCCTGCAGAAGCGACATGGGAAGATAGAGATTTCATAAAAAATCAATTTCCTGATATTAGCCTTGAGGACAAGGCTGAAATTTAAAGGAGAAGGAGTTGATACGTGTCCTTTGTTTCTCTTTCCAAGTATTGTGTTTTCTTATCTTTATTATGTTGAATAAGTCAATGAGTAGTGGTTAAAATAGATTAGTTCAATTATTGAGATTGTTTAAATTTTTATGAAGAAAATAGTGAGCACTTGCCTCTCTTTTAGGAATAAATTGTTATTATCGTTAGTATTTAAACAATGTGAATAAGAAGGAATGAGTAGACTTTTGACATTAATTTACTCTTTTATTTTTCGGAGGCAAAGTTCTCTCAAACGAGCTATTTTCTAACTTCTACTTGATTCTTTGCTGTTACTTTTCAAAAATAGGCAGAGGAAAGCAAGTGCCTGCTTACTCGTCTGTACCAGCTGGTCTCAATAATTTTATTTTCTTTAATTATTAAAGATAGATACAGTTTCATTTTTTTTCATTATTGAAAATAATTGTAATTAAAATAATTTAATAAATGCAAGGGAATTCATTTCCTTCAATTATTGAAGGTAGTTGTAATTTGAATAGTTTAATAGATATAATTCATTTGACAATAGTTATAATTTAAATAGTTTGACAGTTATAATACTTTAGTTGTAATTTGAATAGTTTGGTAGATGTAATTCATTTGACAGTATTTGTAATTTGAATAGTTTGACAGATGTAATTTATTTGATAAATATTATAGTTGTAATCTAACAGTTGTAGTTTAACGGATGTAATTCACTTGGCAATTGTAATTTAATGTAATTCATTTGACAATTATAATATTCTAATTGTAGTTTGACAGATGAAATTCATTTAGCAATTGTGTTTTGATGTAATTCATTTGATAATTGTAATATTCCAGTTGTAATCGAATAGTTTGATATATGTAATTTATTTGATAGTAGTTGTATTTTGAATAGTTTGACAAATGTAATTTATTTAATAATTATAATATTCTAGTTGTAATTTGATAATTGTAATTTGATAGATGTAATGATGTAATTTATTTGACAATCGTAATATTTTAGTTATAGTTTGACAGATGTAATTTATTTGACGGTTATAATTTGATGTAATTCATTTGACCATCGTAATATTTTAAATGTAGTTTGATAGATATAATTTATTTGACAATTGTAATTTGAATAATTTGACAGATGAAATTTATTTGACAGTTGTAATATTCAAGTCTTAAGAGGGTTTAAATTTTTTTATTTTTTCAATTTAAAATGTATTTTTAATTAACGATTGTAATATAAGATATTTGCATTAAAAAAAAAATTCAAAGTTAAGAATGAGTAATGGCAAGAGTTTAAATAATAGTTTTTTTTTTTCCATATTTTTAGTCTAATCTATAACTGGTATTTGAGAAATTTCAACGATTTTCAATAAAAAAAATATCCCTTGATAAATAATAATAATAGTCTGGCGAGTGCCGTGCCGACAATCAATTTCAATTTCAATTTCACAGGACAGGAGAATAATGCAAACTCTTTTCCACCGCGTCTAATATTCTAATTAAATTATAAAAAGAACACGTTATTTTGGTAATTTCTAAACGGATACTAAACATCTGGACCATGTTTTTGGTGATTTCTACAGTGAGCACATAGTTTGTTAATTTATATGAAATAGGTCCCTAACCTCTTGAAATGACGAATATACTCTTTAATTTAAGGCTTAAGCACTGTATTAGAGAGTTTTTTTTTTTTTTAAAAAAGAAAAACTAAATTTTGAATAGAATTTAATTAAGTTAAATGTTAAATACAATTAAATAAATAAATTTCAATGACTTATTTTTATTTTTTTGCTACATTAAATTATTTATGATATCATTTTTACTTTCTACTTTAACCAAAAAATTAAAATTTTAATTTCTTTTACTAGATAAAAATTAACTCAAATTTTTTATTAAATTAGAAAAATGAATAAATAAACTAAATTAAGTTATATTTAGCATTAAGCTAAAAAAAATACAAACATTCCTATTATTACGATGATGGTTGAAAATTAAATAATTTGAGGGTACTTTGATCATTGACCAGAAACGAGGCACTTATTTAATACAAATTAAAAAACTCTCTCCTTTAATGTAAATACGTAAACTATAGAGTACTGGGATGCTATTATCCTATTTCAAGACATGGATATAACAATTCTACGTGTCGGTGTTGTATTAAATCACTTACTTAAGAATCGTGATCTCATCCGCACCTTATAAAAAACCCGTGAAATAAGAGCAGGGGTCTTTAGCAAAACGCGTTGAACGAGGCTTCGGTTTGGTTTCTACGCACCTACAAAAATAATTTATTTTTTCAATTACCCCCATACAATCAAACGAAACCCAAAAAAATGGCCAACAACAGCGATAACAGCAACAACGATTCTGAATCGAGCCCGCTTTTGAGCAATCACGTGGCAGCGGAATCCGAAAACGAGAAGAAATCGAATGTTGACGCCAAGGTTAACGGCGACGGCGTTAGACACGAGAAAGTTCCGCCAGTTGAGAAATTCGAGGTGCCCGAATCGGGCGGGTACGGTTGGACGGCGGATGGGCTGCCCTTGGGTCACGGGAATGTGATGATGGGCGAGCCAATGGGCCGGAGCCACTGGGATTCCAGTCTCCTTGCTTGCCTCGGTCGCAATGATGAGTTCTGCAGCAGCGATCTTGAAGTTTGTGAGTGATTCCTTTTAGGGTTTGATCTATTTTATTAATTTTTGATGAATTTAGGGATTGATTGATCATTTTTGGAGAAATTGATGTATAGATTTAGATCTAAAGATTTCATGAGTTTCATTAATTGTTGTTTTGTATTTTAATCATCATTAAAAAAAAAAAACAATACCGATTTCATTGAAAAATGAAAAATAATATAGCTTTAGATAACTTGATGCAGATGGCCATTTTTGTATCACTTTTATATGTTGTTGATTAATGTCTTCTTAGATAGCTGTATGATTAAATTCTCTGCATACATTGAATGCCAAATATGTTACCTTTTGACTTGATCAATATGTTTAAGCTATGATTGTTGAAGTTTCATATTTGGATTTGCTTGCTTTAGGCTTGACACTTTGATTTTTCGTGCTTTTAGGCAACTGTTTGGTTTCAGGAAATAATTGGTGAATGAATATAGAAATATTAATATTTTTTTTCCTTTTAACGAAATTTGGTCATGTATGTTCTTTTTGGTGTGAATATGCTGTGCCGCTCTTTAGGTTCCTGGGATGTGATTTATTTTTTTAATTTTAAATCTGTTTTGCGTCAGATTTCTGTTTGATCTAACTCTGATCATTGCTAACTGACTAGGTCTCCTTGGAAGCATGGCTCCTTGTGTTTTGTATGGAAGCAATGTGGAGAGGCTTGCATCTGCTTCAGGGACCTTTGCAAATCACTGCCTGCCCTACACTGGTCTGTACCTGATCGGTAATGCATTTTTTGGTTGGAACTGCCTCGCACCATGGTTTTCATATCCTAGCCGCACAGCTCTCCGTCGGAAGTTCAACCTGGAGGCAAGTTATTCTTCTGTTTCCCTCCCTATCCTCTTTAAGTTTTTTATCAACTTGGGTGTCTCCTTGAGCTTGTCTGAGTTTTCTTCGTTGACTTGTGCTGAACAACTCTTACCTACGTATCTGTTTTGACATTGATTATTTTTCTTATTTTTTATTAAGTATCATTGATTATGTTTATCAACTCTTACCTACATTGATTATGTTTCTTCCGGATGTCTTATTTTTTATTAAGTATCATTCTCCTAGTCTAAAGGACTTTAGGTTATTCTTTCTTCTGAAATTTGCTAATTGATGGTAATGAGTTGGTTTTTAGATAGATATTACCTTAAATTTTGAGGTCCAGCTTTCTTGAGGTTGTTTGTTTCCTAATTATAGTCACACTTTTAAATCCTATTATGCACTGTTATGTTTTGGTTTTACTATTATGCACTGATACAAGTATTTTTTATTTGACTCTTAATTTTTTCATAACTGACTTTTATTCTTTTGAACTGGGTATGTTGAGGCATTCTGTAGTCTAACTAGTTGATAAGATTTTATACTTCAAAATACAGATTACAACAATGTTTTTCTGTTTCTAAGATGCAACTATGTATATAATCGTTTTCACTGTCATTTGGTTGGTTTCCATGTTCCCAAATCTTCTTTTTATTTTTTATTGAGTAGTCTTGTTTTACATATTGGTGTAACAGGGCAAAGAAGTATTGATTGTTTAATGTTTTTCCATTTTTCGCCTTGTTATAAACAGGGAAGCTTCGAGGCACTTAATAGGTCATGTGGGTGCTGTGGAAGCTGTGTGGAAGATGAGTTGCAGCGTGAGCAATGTGAGACATCTTGTGATTTTGCCACCCATGTCTTCTGCCACCTTTGTGCTCTTTGCCAAGAAGGTCGTGAGCTTCGTAGAAGGTTGCCTCACCCGGGCTTCCATGCTCAACCTGTCTTGGTCATGATTCCTCCTGGCGAGCAGACCATGGGCCGTGGAGCCTAAGACCATTCTTCCTTGGCATCACGTCTCCATCTGAGAGAATTCTATCTTGTGTATACTTATGTTTGTGGGGTGAAATATAGTAGAATCGTTGTCATACTTTATTTGCATTCCAAAAATTGCCATCTATGACCTATTATGTAACTTGGTTGACGAGACCAAGTATGAATAAACTGTAATGGATTTATGGTCTTTTTGCTTATATTGTGTTTGTAATGCGTTACATACAGGATGGGCTCTGCTTTTTGTATCTAGTTGATGAATTTTAATGGAAAAGTGCATGCTATAATCTTTGGTAGATTTTATAGCAACTGCTCCTGGTATTCTTGCATTTTTCTGACCCCTGTTAGAAGGTGAATGCCATTATCAAATCCGATGCTGAATGGCAAAATCTTCTAATGACTATTAGACAGTTTAGTGTAAATTGAATTGAATGGAGGCCCTTCCCCACTCTTGATCCTGTTTAAAATTTTTCTTGTAAGAAATTAACACTTAGTGGCCTCTCAAATTATTCATTGTTTCTAGCCTATTCAAGCAATACTTGCAAAGTTGAACAAAGTCATCTGACATGTAATTTATTATTTAGTGCTCCCTAATAATACTTGCCAATATCAACTTACTAGCACCACCGATCTCGGGTGAATTGGATGAAACAGGGAGACAAGAACTGTAGATATTTTTATCATAAGGCTTCGAGGTGGAGAATTAGGAATTAGATTTTGGAGCTTACGGATAGTTGTGGGGTTTGGTGTGATGCTCCAGCAGAAATTGTACAGATTATTACGGAGTATTTTTATCCCCATATTTGTTTATTTTATGTGCGAAGGGGTTATCTCGACTCTTCCAAAACAGAAGAAAAAGACGTTAAGCAAGAGAGAAAAACGAGAAGAAAAAAAAAAGGTTGAAGGTGTTTGGATCCGGGAAGATTTCAAGTTATTCATCCTTTCCATGGCTGGTTCTATTTTCTTTGTTGATCCCAATTTAATCATCTCTTTTTAATTTTCTTTTACTAAGATTAAGGATGATACCTAGATGAAGTAGTTGTCATTTTATTAAATCAATTTCCTTTGTTTGTTTTTTAATATTTATAGTTCTTGTTGCTTAAGAATAATTGAATTAAATTCTTTTCATCATTAATATCAAGTAATTTTGATAGTTAAGAATTTGTTTAATTATTTTATGCTTGAAACTTTAATAATTAATGTAGTTCCATTTGCTTCTTTGGTTTCATTGAATTGATATATAAAATACTTAAGTACGCAATTAAATAAAGAGAAGAGGAACCTATCTAAGATGAATTTAATTGTGCTAAAATTTATATCTATAAAATGAAAATAGATTAATTTTAACATGTCACTCTAATTTGAGAAATTAAATGATAAATAAGAGAATTATTAAGTTAAATAGTGTTGAATTTCAAAACCTTGATAATTTTAATCACTTGAATTTTAAAACTTTGCTTTAATATTTTTATTTTTATTAGTTTAATTTTCTTCTAACAAATTTATTTTTCTTTAAATTATGTCAGAATTATATTTACTTAAATTAGATTAATTTTTATTAATTTTAAGCAGTCGCTGTGGACTGACCTTGTTACTCACTTTTCTATATTCTCATAAACTCGTCTTCTTGCGAGTATAATTAAAAATTTACACAATAATCTGCCATGAATCTACTGCACATGCACTATGGTTCTGCCGATCTTTAAAACAGCTCCGCCGAAGATGTTCTTATCTCAGTGTATGGTCTGAACCTGAATCAATTTCTTTTAATGATCTCGTGTTGTTTTAAGTGAAACAGTCAAAAGTTATTAAGTTCGAAAGGTGGGTTGTGCTTCTCTAGCCTGTTTGGTATAGAAGGAATAGATTTGTACGCAATGGAGTACTGTTGAGTAATGATGATGTTCTTGGGTGGGCGTCATCTTTTGTGGATGATTTCAAGCTCTGAAGCCCACCTCGTCTCATGGCAGTCACCAGCTTGCAACACTTTCAAGATTAACACTTGAGGTTGCATGTAATAGATGTAGGGGGATTGTTGAGCTTGGGGCTACAATTCATAACCAAGATGGTGAGGGACTGGCTTCTTCAGCCACCAATCTTATTTCATTTGTTCCTGTGAATATTGCAGAAGCATTGGCAGCTATTTGCAGATTAAATTTGGCAAGCCAGTTCAACGTGTAACATATTGTTTTAGAGCTTCATTCTCTAAAAATTGTCAAGGCAGTTAAAGATGCTGAAACTTCAATCTCTGAGTTGGGGCTTATTCAAAATGTTATTGAGCTACTAAAAAGTTTCTCATTTCATGATATTGTTCATGCTCAGAGAGAAGTCAATAAGCTGGTCCATAGTCTTACTAAGACAGGTCTCAATGCATCTCATGAGTTAGTTTGGAAAGCTGCTGTCCCACCTACACTTTGTTCTGTTATAAGGGCTGACTGCCATTCTCTTATTTAGTTGCTATGAAAGTTTATTCTTTATATAAATAAATATATATCCCATAAATAATGGTATAAAATGCCGATAAATATTCCACGACAGTCGTTAGTTAAGACCACATTAATTAAATATATATAATTTGTTTATATTCTAACTTTAGTATTATAGAGCATAATTTCATAGATTATTTAACAGGTCACAACTGTATATAATTATGATTATATGAGGTTTTATCGACTTTCAATTTGTTTTCGTTCTATTACAAAGATAGGGGTGATAAATGAGACAAGTTAAGGCGAAGATCACAATTTCTATTTCTATATTAAAAAAGGGTGATAATTTTTATACTTATTTCATATTCAATTTATGTAATTCAAACTTGAGACGCAAAATCTTCAAATAGAAATGGAAATCCCATAAGTACTCCATATTTAATTTTTTTAAATATTTTTTTTATTCTTACTAATTTAATTTTATAAAATAATCTTTTACTACGTATAATTATAATATAAAAAAAATTATAAACATCACAAAATAAAATACAAACTATATACAAATAGGTAAAGACTTCGAGTCTTTAACTATTAATTTTAAATATCAATAACATAAATTAAAATTTAAAAATTATAAAAATTATAAATTTCTTTAAACTTTGACATTTAAGTCATCATTATTTATAATTCAATTATCAATTTCATATTAAAATTTCTTACATACTTATAACACAAAAATTAAAAAAGAAAACGTTTATTTTATTTTTATTTTTAAAACAAGAATTCGAGTCAAGTCCAAAAGACCTAACCCATCTCTTAAAAAATCTTAAAATATAACTTAAATTACTTTTCATTCAAAATAAATCACCACAAAAAATTAATCCCGTAAAAAATTCTACTAACCCTATCAAAGGGGGTAGTAGCTTTCATGTTGATGGTCATTTCAAAGCTTGTAACTGAAACTATTCACCAATAAACTCTCTATAAATGCTAGAACAATGCTATACTTTTTAAATTATATTTTAAATTTTAAATTTTAAATTTTAAATTTCAAATGAAATGTTAAACAATCATTAATTAAAAAATAATATAATAAATAATTTTAAAAATTATAAAAATTAACCACCTAATAATTACTTACATCTCATTTAAACTTTAAAATTTAATATTCAAATTTAAATGTGAGATCATAATTTGGGATTCGAATTTGAAATGTATAACATTATTGATAAATTCTACATCAAAAACATGTGGCAGGTCTCAAGTTTATATATATATATATATATATATATATATGGGCAAAATTTACTTTGGCTCCAGCATCGACAGGCACTGTGCAAAACAATCACTTGCCATCTCATCTTTACAAGTGAAGCACAATGGAGCGCCGATCCTTCTTATGCCAAGTCGATTCATTTTATAAAGAACTTGTAAGATTAACATTTTAACCAAAGGAGGAGCAAAATGGATAAGTGGCATCAACTACCAACTTCAGCCTTCCAAGTATGAAGGCTAAAACCACTATTAAGCATTAAGGCAAAAGTACTTGACAAGAAGCTTTTCAAGTTGTAAATGCCTTTTCATGCTCTTCTCTTATCTTGCAATCAATCACACTGAAGTTACATCCCACCCCAACAAAATTACCAGAGCATTTATTTTTGTGGCCAAATGCAATTGTCATATTAAAAAATCCATCATATCATTAACATTCAACATCGAAAATATAATGCTGTCATTTGACGTTGAATGTTACTAATATTCAGACAGATGTTCTAATAACGTTATGAAGACTTCACTCCTGGTGGCTTTAGTACTTCCCTAAAGAGGCATCATGCTAAAGTAAGGACACTAAGAAAAATAAACCACATATAATGGATAAACAGCATTATATCCTCCTAGTCTACCCAAATACAGGGTCACTTTTAATTTCATGGTCATGTTTCTAACCAGTACTGATTTTTTTTTAATAAAAACAAGCAGAAGATAACAACTGGGACAACTCACTTGACACCAAATCTGAGAAGAATTCCAAACATGAATGTTTAACGTTAAGGAGAACAACAAAACCGGATCTAAAATTTCTACTCTCCAGGTGCAGAGATACCTTGCTTCAGTTTTTCCTTCTTCATCTTCTTCTTTGATATAGGCTTCTTCTTTTTGGGGGGAAGGTTCTTCTGTGCATACGTGTACAGAACATAATTGCCCACGAGAAATACCAACAGCAGCCCCACTACCACCAGCAGCACTATCAATCCTGGGTTGAACCCTTTGGCCTCAGCATCCTTTATTGTGTTTCCCTATTCATCAAAAAAGTGAGTCACACTCCATAAGTACACAACAGACCACATTTCAAGAGAATATGGTGCAACAGACCACTCATCATTTTTCATGTTCCCGTGTCATATTATTTATCAGACAACCAGTTTTCTAGTATTAGCACACATCTTTTTACAACACCTTCAATTTTATTTTTCTGTTTACTAACGTTTAATTTACCCTTACTGTTGATAACTGGTAATAGTGCTCCACATTACTTGACCAATATTTCAAAAGTTCAGGGTGGGTAACTACATCATTTACATTTTTCTATCTGGAAGATATTTCCCGCATTCCTTCATTATGGGAAACTAATAAAGGAAAAACTAATATTCAAAGAGCCTTTTCCTGTTCATATACATAATGAAAATGTGCTACTGGATAATGCCTATTTATAACACCCTCAGCCAACCTGCACAAGCATTCAAATATTCATCCCACACCCTAAGAAAAAATAATGTCCTAAATTCATTTATGAAGGTACTCTTAATTGGTTGGAGACAAGAATCAACAGGCTGCCTTATTGCAAACCCAGCTGAGTAGCATTGAACCCTTGGCCAAATTTATCTACAGCAGAATAACATTACAAGAAATATAATGCTCCAAAAAACCAATAGATACATAAGAACGATTAATAGATAAACTCACAGTATCAAGACACACATAAACTCTCATATTCCCTTCCTTTGTTTGACCCAATAGACCAAATTCACAAGCATGACCTAACTACTGATCCATGAGTATACATATAGGTTTAATTCTATTTGTACAAGGGTAGTTAGACAGAACATAGAAGTACGTTGCCAATAAAGGGGGAAAATTCTTGAGCACTGTCAAAAGTATTGAATCTGATCAAGGGCATGAGATGAATTGTTCAGGCCATCGGTTCTCAAGGCAACAAAGTTCAGGACAACAAAGTTCAGGACAAGACAAAAAGCTACAGCTCAGCAATCTCTCTCTGCATAAGTCAGGACAAAGTGTCAAGCCTCAGCTCAGCACCATTCCTTGTATTGGCAGAGAGGACTGCTGTACAAATGCAGAGAGAAGTTGTACCAAAGATGCTGCAGATATGAGCTGGAGCAATCCTGATCATGGAGGTATAACAAGCACTGATCCAACGATGAGCATAGATTCTGGTACAAGGGAAAAGCCTAGAAAAAAGTACCTTGTATGGCAAAATGAGAAATGTAATATCATTTGTAAATGTAGTATACATGTGTGTAAAGTTCACATTACTGTATCATCGAAAATTACATTTGAGTTCAATACAAATCTGAGCAAATTCATTCAGCTATTTTCAGTAGCTATACACTTGTTATTTCTAACTTGGTATCAGAGCAAATGGAATCAAGTTCCTCAACCCAACAAAACACACCCTCAAACACAAGCAACCCCTCTCACCAAATCAATATTGCCTGGCAATTCCTTTGTGTTTTCAGCTCCAATAAAGCTGACAAATACCAACTACTTACTGTGGAAATCCCAAGTGATTCCCAGCAGACGAGACAATGGCCTGATGGGTTTCATTGATGGCAGCAGACCGTCACCCAGGCAGCAACTTGTCTCCATAGATAAGCACAGTTCTGTCATAACAACTGAGAACCCAGAATACCACAAATGGCTGATGCAGAACCAAAACTTGATGTCATGGTTACTGTCATCAATGTCAGAAGCCATGCTTGGTACTGTGGTCAAGTGCTCTACTTCATGTGAACCGTGGTCAACTTTGGAGAAACTATTTGCATCACACTCCAAAGCAAGACTTAGTGCCTGTTTGGTTGGGCTTCTCTACTGGCCAAAAGAGCTTTTTTAATGCTAAAAGCTCTTTTTAAATTTTTTGATTACGTTTGGTTATAATTAGAGAAAAGCTTTTGAAGATTAAAAAAGCTATTTTGCCTCTACTTTCAAAAACTCAAATTTTGAGCTTTTGAGAGTAAAGATTTTTGAATTTTTTTAATATTTGTGTAATGTCACATATACCCAAATAATATTTTCTTATTTCTATATTGTACCCTTAATAAAATTGAACCCTATTCAACTAATATATTTTAATATTTTTTTAAAAGTTATTATACCTCTAATTCTTCATATCTCTACAACAATTATATTTTTACAAGAATCTACCAAAATCTATTGTTGATTATTTTATTTTTTAAATAAAAAGAAGTGTTATTTTATTTTTAATTTTTGTACAAAAATACAATAATTTATATTGATTCGTTGATTTCTAGGTATTTATTTTACTTAATTATTGTTTTTTAATAAATTGAATTTGAAAAAATACATAACAAATTTAAACTTATTTATAAAAAATATCAAATTGTTTAGAATTTAAATATAAGTTTTATTAAGTGTTTTTTTTTATAATTTAATAACAGATAAACACTTTTAACATTGAAATAACCAAACTATCTAATACTTCAAAAGAAGTTTTTTAATTGACAACCAAACGACCAATGGCTTTTTCTTAAAAGTTCTACTTCTAAAAGCTCTACTTCCAAAAGCTCTATTTGAAAAGTTCAACCAAACAAACCCTTATTCAATTAAAGAGTCTTATTTAGTCTACAAAAAAAGGTTCCATGAGCATGACTCGATATTACATGAAAATGAAAGGAATAGCAGAATCACTCAGGTGTGCAGGATCTGCTATTTCTGATGATGAACTCATAGACTACATTCTTGGGGGTCTAGGAAATGAATATGATCCTATCTTTGTGAATGTAACCTCGAGATCAGACAAGATGCCACTGGCTGATGTTTATGCACTCCTCTTGAATCAAGAACACAAATTGGAGCAGAACACAACACACGACACTTATGACAGTCCAACAAGCTTTAATGCAAATTTTGCTCAATCAAACTGGAGCCAGAAGAAGAACTGGTCTAACAGGATGAAGGGAAGTGCAGCTCAAGGCAGTCAAGGATTCATCCACCAACACACAACCCAACATGGAAACTACACAAGTGGGGATTCAGCACAAGCTAAGGGGAAGGCATATGAAGCAGGAAAACCAGACTCTACTGAAGTGTGTCAGATCTGTTTCAAGCCTAAACACACAGCTGCTGTGTTGGCACAGATTCAAGAAGGATTTTGCTCCCAAGGTGAACCAGAAGTATCCTCCAAAGAGAGCTTATGCAGCAACAGTTGAGAACCAAGAGAACCAGATGTGGTACCTTGACAGTGGAGCAACAAACCATGTGACAAACAACTTGAGCAACCTCACTCTCAGCAATCACTACCAAGGAAGTCAGCAGCTTACAGTAGGTAATGGTCAAAACTTGCCTCTCAAATACTGGTGGGAAGCCATACATACTGCCACTTACCTAATAAACAGGCTACCCTAAAAGAAATTAGGCTCTAAGTCACCATTTGAAAGACTACTAGGCTATGCACCAGATTACACTCTATTGAAAACCTTTGGTTGTGAGTGTTACCCATATCTAAGACCTTACCACAATAACAAGTTCAACTTTCACACCAGCAAATGTGTCTTCATATGATATACTAACAAGCATAAGGGTTATGTCTGTCAACACCCGTCTAGAAGAAGCTACATTGCAAGACATGTCTTCAATGAAGAAGTATTTCCATTCATGTCAAATTCTGAGTTTAAGCTGTCAAACAGATGTGACACAGATAAACCAGAACACATCAGTAGACAGTTCATATTCTTGGAAACCCTTTCCAGTCAAACAAATCAAGCCCCTCTTGAAGCTGGTATAGAAACTTCACCAAGCAACTTCCTAGAGATTGATGCATCTCAAAACTCAGACTACACCAGATACATCAAAGTCACACACTCAAGACCATCAACCAGATGAACCTACTCAACCACAGTCACAACACTCACCTCAATACCAAAACACTCACCCTATGTTGACCAAAGCTAAAGCAGGTATCTACAAACCTAAAGTGTACACGTCAACCTTCCCTGAAACATCACTCACACCCATCTCTGCAAAACAAGCCTTACAAAACAAAATGGAAACTAGCCATGGAGGAGGTATACAATGCCTTAGTTAAAAACAAAACCTGGACTCTTGTTCCTCACACACCAGAAATGAGAATAGTAGGGAACAAATGGATCTTCAGGGTAAAACATAGAGCTGATGGAACAATGGAGAGGTACAAGTGGCAAAGGGGTTTCATCAAACCCCAGGTTTGGATTACAATGAGACTTTTAGTCCAGTAATAAAGCCTTGCACAATCAGACTTGTTCTAACTCTAGCACTAAAAAATGATTGGACTTTAAGGCAGGTAGATATCAATAATGCATTCCTAAATGGTGAGCTAACAAAGGATGTGGATATGCATAAACCTGAAGGGTATGAAGACCCCAAGAGACCAGACCATGTAGGGAAGCTCTCAAAGGCACTCTATGGCCTCAAACAGGCACCTAGAGCCTGGTTTGACAAGTTGAAAAACACACTGATCCAATGGGGAATCTCAAGAGCAAAATCAGACACTTCACTGTTTTACAAATGGAATGGCAAGGAGATTACACTGCTTCTAATATATGTGGATGATATAATCATCATAGGCAGTAACTGCAAGGTCATACATGATCTGATCAGCAACTTAAAGTCCAAGTTTGCTCTCAAAAGACCTAGGGGAATTACATTTCTTTCTAGATATAGAAGTCAACTGATCAAAAGATACTATCTTCCTTTCATAGACCAGATACATTACAGAATTACTACACAAAAACCAACATGCTCAACAGCAAAAGAGCCTCAACTCCACTGAGTGTCGGAACCAAGCTGTCCAAAACAAAAAGGAAGATCTTTCACAACCCCACCTTACACAGAAGTGTAATAGGAAGTCTTCAGTATGCAACATTGACCTGACCAGACCTCTCATTTGCAGTCAATAAAATGAGCCATTACATGAGCAATTCCTTGGATGAACAATGGATCTCATGCAAAAGAGTGCTGAGATACCTTGAAGCAACAATTGATCATGGATTGACCTTCAAGAAACAGCATGTCTGAAGTTAACTGCATTTTCAGATGCAGACTGGGCAAGTTGTGTGGATGATAGGAGATCAGTTGGTGGGTGTCTTGTGTTTCTAGGTGGAACTCTAATTTCTTGGAGCTAAAAAAAAGGTAGGTAGTCTCTAGGTCCAATGCTGAATCTGAGTATAGATCTGTGGCAAGCACAGCAGCAAAAATTAGTTGGATAACTTCCCTAGCTCAAGAACAGAGACTTAACATGCCAGACACACCAGTGATTTGCTCTGACAGCACTAGTGCAACTTCAATGGCTTCAAATCCAGTATATCATGCCAGGTCCAAGCAAATTAAATTTGACATTCATTTTGTCAGAGACAAAGTCTGTAATGGTGAATTAGAAATTCAATACATGCCTAGTGTCATGCCCTAAATGTTCTCAAGCAATTACTTGAACACTTGTTGTGCGACAAGACCACCAAGAGGGTATTTGGCCCATGGAGAGTTACATGGGCTAGATTTTCTAGAAGGCCCAATTGACTTGGGTTAAGGCCACATTTGTGTGGTAGGTTGGAGAATATTTTAGAGATGACATATTCCTTGAGATATTCTTGTGGTAGGTGGCATCTTTAAAATATTCCTCTGTATATTCTTCTCTTTAGATGTGGACCATTAAATTAAGTGAATCCTAGCCGTCCATTGTATATAGCTTTAGCTATAAATAAATGGAGCTCTCATTTGAGCAAACCATCCTCCAAACACCTCTTAGCTTGTGATTCTCCTTGTCATTAATACAAGAAACATTCTCTCAAACACCTTGTGCTCTTCTTCTTCATCTCTTTCTTGGTTTGTTTGTTTTTAAGCTGCTTAGTACTAGCAAGTGTCTAAGGCCACACGGGTTGAAGAATTAAGTCCGTGACAAGTGATATTAGAGCGGGTTCAAAGAAGATGGTGAAAGAAGTTGCTAGATCATTAGGGATTACTGAAGAAAAAGGTAGAGACCCCAAAACGAGGAGACATGAGATTGTTCCACCAAAAACGTTCGTTTATCCGAACCATGAACTAGGGGACATGGTTATGAAGCTCGGTGGTGCTATGAGCAAGTCGACGGATTGCCTTGGGGAGTTGGAAGAGCAAGTCAAGAAGCTCAAGGTAGGCCTTGACACTCAAGGGGATGAGCTGCGCTCCCTCATCGAAAGCTCCATTGACGAGCACGCTGACAAGCAATGGGACTGGATCAAGGCTTTTCAAGAGAAGGTTTACAACACCATGAACAAAGTTCCAGCCTAAGTGGAAGAGCTGGGAAAAGGGTTTGAAACTGTCAAGGAGGAAGTGGTGCTGTGCAAGCGAGTGGTCGCTAATGGCGTAGCTATTCAAAGTACGATGTCTACACCAAAGCTTGAAGCCCCTAAATCGAAGGAGTTTAACGGCAAACGGGATGCCAAAGAGCTTGACAACTTCTTTTGAAAAATGGAGAAGTACTTCGACACTATGGGCGTGCAGGACGAACATAAGGTAAGTACCGCAACTTTGTACTTTTTTGATCATGCAATTCTGTGGTGACGTAGGAAAAACGAGGAGATTCATAAAGGTACCTGCACCATAAATATATGGGAAGAATTGCAACGGGAATTGAAGCGCCAATTCTATCCTGAGAACGTGGCGCACAATGCTCGTAAGCGGTTGAAGGAGTTGAAACAAACGAAGTCCATTAGGGAGTACGTGGAGTACTCATTGTTAATGTTGCAAATCCGCAATATGAGTGAGGAGGACTTCTTGTTCAATTTCCTGGATGGGTTACAAACATGCGCTGCTAATGAGTTGAAGTAGCGTGGAGTGCAGAATATATCCGACGCCCTTACAATGGCGGAGACGCTCATGGATTACCGCAAGGGAGAAACGAGTAAGTCCAAAAATTCTAAACCCAATCACAGCAGAGGTAGGGAAGCCAAGGAGTTTTCACCTCCGGAGAGCGACGAGGAGAAAAGCAAACCGCCTAAGTGGAAGGAGCTGAAACGTGATAGCCAATGAGGTAATGGTCCAAAATCAAGCTACTTCCTCTGCGACGGGAATCATTGGGTGAAGGACTGTCCGAAGAAAAAGGCTTTCAATGCAATATACGAGGCACAAGAAGAGGGTGAACAAAGTCGTATGGGTTGTATGCAACTGAACAAAGCCAAGCGGGGTGCCAACGTGCCAACGGGGACGGCGCTTATGTACATCAGCCTATCAATTGCATAAAAACTCGAGTGCTGATTGATACAGGGGCTACGCACAACTTCATTAAGCGTGCAGAAGCGAAGCGCTTGGGCCTTTACGTAGAGAAAGGAGAAGGATACCTCAAGTTCGTGAATGCAAGAGCCAAGCCGCTGGATGGAGTGGTTTGAGGAGCTGAAATCCACATAGGCAAATGGTACGGTAAGGTAAATTTCTCAGTAGCACCTTTCGATGATTTTGATGTAATGTTAGGTATGGAGTTCTTACTGCAGTACAATGTCGTGCTACTCCCTCAACACAACAACATGTGTATTCTGGAGGGAGGACCTCGAATGATACCGACGGTAACCAAGCCCAAGGGTGGGCGATCTAAGCCAAACGCCAAGGTCCTTTCTGCAATGCAACTAAGGGAAGATGCTGAGCACAAAGGAGGGATACATCCAGCCACAACAACGGGGTGGATAATGAGGCGAAAAAGGGCGAGGATGAAATATCAAAGGACATTGTGGAAGTGCTCGAGGAGCACAAAGGGGTCATAGCTACTGCCTTAACGGAAGAACCGCCTTCAAAAGGGGAAATTGAGGGCAAGTTGGAGCTTGAGATTATGCTTCCGACAATAGTGCCGACGCCTCAATCGGAGATGCGAGAGTTGCGGGGGCAGCTCAAGAAGTTGACGGATGCGAGTGTCATCCAACAATCCACAGGCATCACAAGATGTGCATTTATAGCACAAGGAGTGGGTTGAAGACAAGCAACAACATGTCAAGCATTGTGCGGGGACTTGGTGATGGAGACGATACTTCCACCACAATGCAAGTCAACACGCCCACTTCACAAGGTCCTTGATCGTGGGGACGAGGGGCCAAGGGTAATTGCCAAGAGAGTTAGCTACGTCTCGTATAAGGTGGGGATACCTTTGAGATAGCGGCAGAGGCTACATCTAGTGCATTCCGCAAGCTATTGGAAGCATTACCATGGAGGTACGAAAGGCGCGGAGCTTGAGCCACACAACCGGGAACCTATGGGGATTTTCACACGCCAAGGCAAAGAGGAGGAACTCAAGACGAGCCTTGAGTGCTTTGTCAAGTGGAAAGGGTTGCCCGATGGGAGAGCACGCTCGAGACACAAGAGCGCATAGCCAAAGTTTGAAGAACGGAGTGTGCAAGTTCCAGCGACGATGCGACGAGGGCATCATGTGAATTTGGTTGGGGAGAATGTCACGCCCCAAATGTTCTCAAGCAATTACTTGAACACTTGGTGCACGACAAGACCACCAAGAGGGTATTTGGCCCATGGAGAGTTACATGGGCTGAATTTTCTAAAAGGCCCAATTGACTTGGGTTAAGGCCACATTTGTATGGTAGGTGGGAGAACATTTTAGAGATGACATATTCCTTGAGATATTCTTGTGGTAGGTGGCATCTTTAGAATATTCCTCTGTATATTCTTCTCTTTAGATGTGGACCGTTAAATTAAGTGAATCCTAGCCGTCTATTGTATATAGCTTTAGCTATAAATAGATGGAGCTCTCATTTGAGCAAACCATCCTCCAAACACCTCTTAGCTTGTAATTCTCCTTGTCATTAATACAAGAAACATTCTCTCAAACACCTTGTGCTCTTCTTCTTCATCTCTTTCTTGGTTTGTTTGTTTTTAGGCTACTTAGCACTAGCAAGTGTCTAAGGCCGCACGGGTTGAAGAATTAAGTCCATGACACTAGTCTTGAACAACCTGTAAACTTGTTGACAAAAGCCCTTAGGAGTGATCAGTTCAATTACTTGAAAAACAAGCTAAAGGTTCAACCCAAAACCTTTAGCTTGAGTGGGGATGTCAAAAGTATTGAATCTGATTAAGGGCATGAGATGAATTGTTCAGGCCATCAGTTCTCAGGGCAACAAAGTTCAGGACAACAAAGTTCAGGACAAGACAAAAAGCTACAGCTCAGCAATCTCTCTCTGCATAAGTCAGGACAAAGTGTCAAGCCTCAGCTCAGCAACATTCCTTGTATAGGCAGAGAGGACTGCTGTACAAATGCAGAGGGAAGTTGTACCAAAGATGCTGCAGATATGAGCTGGAGTAATCCTGATCATGGAGGTATAACAAACACTGATCCAACAATGAGCATAGATTCTGGTACAAGGGAAAAGCCTAGAAAATAAGACCTTGTATGGAAAAATGAGAAATGTAATATCATTTGTAAATGTAGTATATATATGTGTGTAAAGTTCACATTACTGTATCATCAATAATTACATTGAGTTCAATACAAATCTGACCAAATTCATTCAGCTATTTTCAGTAGCTATACACTTGTTAGTTCTAACTAGCACAATTAAGATATAAGAACTTAAATAATGTAGAAATCCAGAAAAATTAAGTCTTTTAGAGTATGTATATAATATGATGAAAATTCAAGCATCCACTTCAAAATTTTGATGGCAAAACAAAACTCCATAGCATTGACATACCAAAAATACATCTTCGGATAGTATGAAAATATTTACAGGCTCATTCACAAAAATTCAGATCCATTTAAAATGGAGTTGAAGCTAAAATAATCACAATCAGCACATGCATATTATTTCTTCCTGCCAAGTGAGAAATTACTTATGATCCAAAATTTCAAGATTGGCTAAAATATCATAACATCTAATTGATAGAAGATGAAATACATAATATTCTGTCAAAATAAGCATAAACCGCATGCAGAAATTAATATCATTTAATTCCATCGAAATTCAAGGAAATCAAACAACCCCAGGCTCAATTAAACGTTTGCAGCAATAAAATTCATAAAATCAATCCACATAAACTAAATTTTCACAAACAAAAGGGAAAATAAACACGAGATCGACGTGAGAACATCGAAGGAAAATTACAGAAATAGCTAGATCTTGGAAATGGAAACGCAAATCAAATCAATCAACAAGCAGATCTCTTGAATCGCGCAGGTAAAATTTCGGAAGATTGACAAAAGCCATTTACCATGCGATTAAAGGAGGGAGGGACCTTATCAGCGAACTCGAACTCGTCGTCCATGGATAAAGATAGATTAGAACAGTTCACTGTACGAACCGAGCCAGTGAGAAGATTCCAGAAAAAAAAAAAAACAGCGTTGGTTGGATCTCACGTAAAGAAAATGATAATAACGATTATTTATAGCACAAAAATTTCGCCTCTTTTTGTTTCATTCTCTTTCTGTATTTGTCGTTTTGGGTATTAACATTGTTACCCCCTGATTATTATACAAATTATACTTAGATAACAGTTTTATTTTTAATTATATTGTCACACCTCTACTTAATTTGAAAGACAAAAATATCCTCTATTTAAAAATATTTTAATTACTTATGTGATAAAATAAATATAACCCTAAGGGATAATAACATCTTTGTTTCATGAATTTGGTCTAATTTTTAATTTTGTCTCATAAATTTTAAATGTTCAATTTTATCTTAGTCCACTAGTTAATATCCGTTAAATTTAATATAAAAGATTTTTTTTATGTACAATAATATTCTTATTTTTACTAAAATTCAAGTAACATAATTTTAATAGGACACATATCACAGAAATAAAATTTAAAATTAAAAAAATAAAATAATTTTAAACATGTGACATGTTATGATATGTTTTAAATTTTAATTTATAAACATAAAAAATTTGCTATTTTCATATTAATTAATATTGTATAATTTTATCTTAAAAATATAAAATTTTAATCATTTTAAAAAATATAATTTTTTTCACAAAATTCACAAATTTATAAAATACCCAACATCTTCATCATCGTTCATTGTCATTATCCATCATCATCTTCACCCTTTCACTTTCTCTAAAAGTTTGATAAATAAATATCTTAAGTAACATAAGAGAAGAAAACCGAGTCCTCAATTCAACTTTAGATGAGCTTGTATAATTCTTCTACTTTTAGATATGGAGATGAATCCGTATATAGATTTATATCCTTCTATCAATAGATAGATAAATAAATTGAGAAATGGCTATTGGTTTTTGGATTACTCTTCCTAAGATCAAAATTTGATCAAAGTACTAAAAATCTCATTTATTTTTTTGCTTGTTTTCAGATTTTCTCGATTACTGATGAACGGATTTTGCCCGTATGTGATGCGAATAGTTGCTACTTCCTTCATTAGTATGAGTGGTTTGAAACTCTTAAAATTGGTTACTAAACAGTCTCAATCCTTTCACTTGAAAGTCTCTTTTTTTTTGTCTCCTTATTTTAGTCGCCCTTCGATTAATTGAAAAAAAAAATTGTGGAATGGAGATGGGTAGAGACAGAAAGTGAAGAGAGTGATGCTTTGATGAGATACGAAGGTGAATGGACTATTGGAATTAAAAAAGGTTTTAACTTTATATTAAAATTTAAATTAATTGTGAGTTACAAAATTTAATGGATATTATAAATTCTTAGAGTTACAATTTAAAATTCAAATACATATTAATGAAATTTAATTTAAGAGTTACAAAATTTAAATATAAATTGCATAATTAATATTTTAGTTATAAAATATTTAAAATTTGTAATAATACGAATTTAATATTGGTATTAATTTTTAAGCCTTATCACTACTATATAAGGGGGTTATTCCCTATTCTAAACACATATATTTGTATCCTATGTCCATACTCTAAACCTTTACGTACACAATTTTCTTGCAACTTCAACATTGTAGATTTATTATTTTGTTTTGGTGATCGTGCTCATTAAGGAGAGTGGCTAAGAGCATTTGAGTTGTATTTTAAAGTTGAGGAGAACCGCAATTACTCGTATAAGGGGAGATCTCTTTGACTTTAGGATAGCTTTACACGTGTGCCTCTCCATTGCATAGGCCAACTTTATTTTTCTTATTTAAAATTATATTTGTTTTATTATTTTATTTGTATAGATAAATTTCGGTGCTACATAGTTTGATGATATGCCTAAAAAATAATATATGATATATACATGTTACTTACATTCTAAAGCCAAAGAGAGAATTTTAATATTTTTAAAATTGTGATTTATTATTATTTGTGTTGAATTCTTAAATTGATATATTTATTATTTTGCTTGAATTGAAATATTTTTTTTTTGCAATTTGTTAGTTACTTTTCTTTTTAATTTTATTTACCTTCTATTATACAACTAGAAAAAAAAAACTTAGATATTTCTTGTAAGAGTTAATTTCTTATATTGAGTTTAGTTTTCTCAAATTCATGACATATTTTAATAATTAAATTTCAAATATATATATATATATATATATCTTGCAAATTTTGAGAGTTATAAACATAAATTTTTTAAAGATAAAGAACAATTCTCTGGTTATAAAGTATTTTAACCAATACTATTTAATTTGTTAAAAATAATTTTTGTGTTTAATTTTGATCTCTTTATTGCCCAAACATAAAATTGCATTTACAATTTTATGTAACATAACCTTTAGAGTTCTTTAAAAAAAAGGAATAAATTTATTTTTCTTTAAAATAATTAAATTATTTTAAAAAAAACTTGAACTTTATATATAAAAAAATTGCACTCTTAGGTGTTAATATATGTTTACTTAATTTATTGAAATAAGTAGTTGGTACTTTATAGTTTCCTTAGTTTGAATTGTTATTTACTATATTGCATCTAATTTATATCTTTGAGTTTTATTTTCTAGATATTTTATTTTAATAAATTATGTTATATATTCAGATTGCATATTCTTTTACTTTTAGAATTCTTTAAGAAAATAAATAGTTCACAAGAAGCGTTTAGTATTAAACTTGAAAAGTTTAATGGACAAAATTTTAAGAGATGGTAAAGACGAGTGAAATATTGGTTTACCGTTTTAGGATTAGTTTCAACCATTGAACCAAATAGCCTAATAACTCAACAAACTTCTAATTCTAGTTCTTTAATAACTTATACTACTCAACTTTTGAAAGAGGACATTGATTATCATTGTTATAATCGAATTTTGAGTGCTTTATCGAACAGATGATATTTATCAAACTACCAAGAATACTTTAGATTTATGTAATACTCTTAAAACTGTTTATGGAGTAGAAGACATTAGTATAGATAGATCTGTTGTGTCTAGTTTTAATAATTATAAGATGGTAGACTCAAAATCAATGAATGATCAAATTCTTAAGTTTCAAGAACTTTTGAGAAAAATGATACTAAACTTAGCAAAAATTATAAGATATCTTGTTTGATAGATAAGTTACCTACTAGTTGGTCTGATTTTGCAAAGTCTCCTAAGTATAGACAAGGAGAACTTACCATAATACAGAAATTAATTCACTTAGAATTGAAGAGAAAAATAGGCCCAGTGATGTGAGTGAAAATGAGACTATTAAGATAAACCTAGTGGAAAGCTCAAAGAATAATAAGAAATACAATAGTTATGGTCATAATAAGAAAAATTTTAAAGCTAAGATCAATCAAAACTCTCACTATAACAATCCTAAGAATTCTAAAGGCAAGGAAGATAGGTCATGCCATATTTGTAGAAGGACCAACCATATGACTAAGGATTGTTACTTTAAGAAGACTGAGGTTCATAAGTTTAACTCTAAATATTTTATAAAAGGACCAAGTAAATGTGCTAGAAGACAAGGATGATTCGAGTGGACCCATTATTAGGTATAACCCTAATATTCTAAGTGTTAATTATGCTTTTAAAAATAACGAATGGTAGTTAGATTCGGGTACAAATGTACATGTTTATTTTGATTGAGGTTATTTTAAAAATTATCAGCACTCGAGTGGAGGAAGTGTGACTCTAAGAAATAATTTTACTACATAAATAATTTAAATAATCTCGTATTAGTGTAATGCCAAGTATTTGTGTAGTATATATGTAGATCATATTAAATTAAATACGATCTATAAAAAGATTTTGACTCTAAAAAATGTCAAGCATATACCTAAAGTAAGGAAAAATCTTATTAGTGGATCTTATTTAATCTAATAAGGATATAAAATTGTGTTAAAGGCTAATAGAGTAGTGATTTTTAAAAACAATGTATTTGTGGGAAAATGATATTTTGTTATAGTTTGTTTAAGTTGAATATTGTTTCAAGTTTCAATAAAAATTTTAAAGTTCTTAATGTTGAAACTATTAATATGTGGCATAAAAAACTTGGTCATGTGAATTTAAAGAATATTACAAGAATGATGCATCTTAGTTTATTACCTAAGACACAAATTATTTTTATAACATAAGTGTGAAACTTTGTGTACAAGCCAAACAACCTAGCAAAGCCTTTTAAGTCCATAGAAAGAAATGCTCAAGTTTTAAAACTTATACATAGTGATGTTTGTGATTCTAATAGAAAATCCACTAGAGGTGATAATAAATATTTTGTGACTTTTATTGATGATTGTTCAAAATATTATTATGTATATTTGATTAAGACAAATGATGAGGTATTTGATAAATTTAAAGTGTATAAGAATGAGGTAGAGAATCAATTAGAGAAAGGATTAAGAAACTTAGATTTGATAGATGAGGAGAATATACACTTAGTGCTTTTAATACTTTTTGTGAAGAAAATAGAATTATACATGAGGTAATCCCTCAATATTCACCACAATCCAATGGTGTTACTGAAAGAAAAAATAGAACTTTAATGGTTACGGTGAATTCAATGTTGTTAAGTTCTATTTTACCCGATAACTTATGGGGGAAAGTAATGCTATCTACATGTTTTATACTAAATATGATAACAATAAAAGATCAAGGAAAGACTCCTTATAAGGTTTGGAAAGATAGAGCTTTTAACCTTAATATTCTTAAAGTGTGAGGGCGTCTAGCAAAAGTTAGAATTTTCAATCCCAAGAGAAAAAAGATAGACCCTAAAACTATAAATACTATTTTCGTAGATTATGCTCAAAATAATAATGCTAATAGATTCTTAACTATAAATTCTGAAGTTAGTGAAATTTCTAATAACTCAATAATAAAACTAGAGAGCAACTTTCTTTGAAGATATATTTCCTTTCAAAAACAAAGTCAAGAAACGTATAAGTTATAATCAAACTTCAACTAGTGAGATCAACCATCTAGTAGTATATTGGAGAAGTAAAAGACCTAAAGCAGCTAAGAATTTTAGAAAAAATTTTAAATTTTTCTCTTAGAATGAGATCTTACATCTTACAAAAAAACTATGGTTTCTATAGATGTACCTTTTTGGAAGAAAGCCATTAATAATGATTTAAGTCTATTATTCACAACAATACTTAGTTTGAATAGATCTTTCTCATGGAAACAAGGCAATAGACTGCAAGTGGGTATTTAAAAATTAGTTTAAACCTGATGGTACTATAGATTACTTTGATATATATTCATTTGTTACTAATATTACAACAATTAGGAGATTAATTGCCTTAACATCAATTCATAATTTAATCATTCATCAAATGAATGTAAAGACTGCTTTCTTGGATGGGGATTTAGAGGAAGAAATGTATATGAAACAACCTAAAGGTTTTATAGTGAAGGATCAAGAACATAAAGTTTGCAAGTTAATAAAATCTCTTCATGGTTTTAAGTAAGCTCCAAAGCAATGGCAGGAGAAATTTGATAAAATAATTTTAAATTATAGTTTTAAGATAAATGAGTTTCACAAATATGTATATTATAAAGAAAATAATGGAGCCTATGTAATATAAAGTTTATATATATATATATATATATATATATATGATATTTTGATCAAATTTGGAGATAGTAAATGATGTAAAAGCTTACTTATCTAGGAACTTTGATATGAAAAACTTGAAAAAAGCTCATATGATTCTAGGCAGAAGAATTAGAAAGACTTCTAAAAGTGTTATATTGGATCAATAAAATTCTATTGAGAAAATGTTAAGAAAATTTAGATAATTTGATTGTAGATCTGTCTCTACACCTTATGATCCTAATATAGAGTTAAAGAAAAATAAAAAAGAACATGTATCTCAATTAAAGTATTCTCAAATGATAGGATTTTTATTATATATAGCCAACAAAACTAGGCCTGCTATATCATATGCCATAAGAAGACTTAGTAGATATACTCATAATCTTAGTAATGAACATTAAAATACTTTAGAGAGAATTTTTAAATTTCTTAAAGGTTCTATTGACTATTCTTTATATTATCGAGGTTTCTCTTATATGATAAAGGGATATAATGATGCAATTTAGATAATTTATAATATATATATTAAGTCTACAAGTGGTTATATATTTCTCTTAGGATAACTAGCCATATCTTAGGGTTCTATGAAACAAACGTTAATTTCAAGAAGCACTAAGGAGTTCAAGCTTATAGCTCTTGATATAGCTTGCAAAGAATGTGAATGGATTAAAAGTTTTATAATAGAGATACCTATTATAGGTAGAAGTTTATCTATAATTTCAATGCATTGTGATTGTAAGGCTGTTATATATTTAGTGAAGCAATCTTATACAAATAAAAAAATGAACAAACATATTAGAGTAAGATATAAATCTGTTAAAAGTCTTCTAAGTAATACTATTATAAGTTTGGAGTATGTCAAGTCTGAGCTGAACAAAGCTGATCAATTGACAAAAGGGCTTTCGAGGAAAGTCGTCTTAAAATTGTTGAGGGCGATGGGCTTAAGCCTACAAGGAAGTCACCTAGGGAGGCAACCCAACTTTTGTGATTGGAGACCCCATGAAAAAGGTTCAATGGGTAGGAACAATCTATATTACGTGACTGCACAACATTTATGGACATATCTTATAGAAGATATGCTTTCACTCACCCCTATGGAAATAAGTGCTACAATGTGACATTTAAGAGGGCACTAACTTTAATGAGTCTAAGGCGAGTATACTCTTGCGAGGCATAGATCACATATGCTATTGAAGGACTCACCAAAATGAGAGTTGTCGTGAGGCCGCGACTATGAGAATTAAGTTGTTCTCTAAAAATCTCATTAGAATCAATATGCGAGCACATGGTCATTAATAGTGTTAACTCATAAAATCAAGTCTTCGTCTTTATTATGTGTGTAGTAGTTGAAGTTTGGTAAAAAAAATTGAGTTCAAGACATAATTCACTCAAATTTCTCAAATAAATGCTATTTACACTAAGTATAGGTTCAAGCTCGAAATGCACATATACTAATTGTATAATAGATTGTTGCAATGTATAAAGAATTGTATATGACTTAATATACATAAAAGGTTTTCAAACCTTTGTGATACTAATTGTATAATAGATTGTTGCAATGTATAAAGAATTGTATATGACTTAATATACATAAAAGGTTTTCAAACCTTTGTGAGGGATTGCTAGAATTAAAAAAGATTTTAAAACCTTATATTAAAATTTAAATTAATTGTGAGTTACAAAATCTAACGGATATTATAAATTCTTGGAGTTACAATTTAAAATTCAAATTTATGTTAATAAAAATTAATTTAAGAGTTACAAAATTTAAATATAAATTGCATAATTAATATTTGAGTTAAAAATTATTTATAATTTGTAATAAGGCTAAAATTGGTATTAATTCTTAAGCCTTATTACTACTACAAAAGAGTCATTCCCTACTCTAAACACACACATATGTATTCTAAGTCTCTACTCTAAAATTTTACATCCACCATTTTCTTGCAACTTTGATATTGTAAACTTGATATATTTTTTTTGTGGTTGTGCTCATCAAGGAGAGTAGATGAGAGTATTTAGGTTGTATCTTGGAATTGGTGAAATTTGCAATTAGCCACACGAGGGTAGATCTCTTGACTTTAGGACAGTGCTACATGCGTGCCTCTCCATTGCACAGACCAACTTTATTTTCTTGTTTAAAATTGAGTTAGTTTTATTATTTTATTTGTATAAATAAATTTTAATGCTATATAATTTGATGATACACCTAAAAATAATATATGACATTTACATGTTACTTACATGAATTGTAATTTGGGGAAGATGAATGGAAAGTTTAGTTGATTTTTAAAATGAAAAATTTGGCTGCTTTTTAAAAGTGGAGGCTTCATTTGTGAATCTAGCGATGGTTCTAGTCCAGGCTCACGTTCTAGTGACGAAGGAGGAGATTTTATTTTTAATTATTTATTTAATTATAAATTAAATTATTAATTATATTACATGTCATTTTAATTTTTTAATTATGTCATATTTCATTTTACTTTTTATTTTATTAATGATCAATAGTGATTGATATGTCTCACTCAATCAATCACTTTAAATTTTGTGTTTAATTTTAATTTTATCTCTTCTTTGTGAAAATAAACAAAAGAAGACTAACAAATTAAAATAAAATTAATTATTTTAAAATTCATAAAATAAATTAAGTGTCACGCCCCAGACCCAACAGATCTGACACACGACATCACTTACATTCATTCAATAATACTTAAAATTTCATTTTAATTTCTTTCAGAATTATAGCAATTGAATTATGACTGGGACAATTACTAAACCGGAGATACGCAGAGTTTTCTCAGAGATTAACACTCTACTACGTCACCAGTAGCAACTTTGTTACCGGGAGCCCAGAATATATCCATTGCAAATTCTTACTTAAAATCATCCAATAACCACACTTTATAAAACTTAAACCAAATCCAATCCACACACAATGAAATAATACATAAGTATTTATTCAATAGGGACAAACCAAATATCCTATCCCACGTGTCCCCAAATGAAACACACAACAACCTAGCAACTTAGGGAACCCAAGGAACAGCAGAAGCCTTGCCAAATCCGCTAAGCACACATGTACCTTATTTACCTGAAATCACCATAAACTATAATGAGTATAAAACTCAGTAAGCATACTAGTTTTTCATATATCAAATACAAATACATATATGTACACAATGCATATGTATGATATGCTGTGATCAATCAAAATCATAATCTTATCAAATCACATATCATGTAAGCGCTTACACATTCTTTCAAAACACATAATAGGAATACCATCACTCAACTACTACTTAGTAGGACTTACATATCACATATCACATAATGAGCCAAATGTCACTCGTAGGTGACATACCGTATGAGAGGAATAGTACAAGTGAGGTCTTCAAATTACACATATATAATGCTCATGCCCGAAGGTAAAAGCCAAACCCTCACCCTGATCATCGGTGAGTCCTCTCACATGCACCAATACGCCACCACACGAATGTGATGACTCACACTTCCTTTAGGTACCAATAGGATCCTCCCTACATACGGAACACATAACATATACCAATCCCAAAGGAAAGGCCACACATAAAGGCTCCAAAAACCACATAAAATGCCTACTAAGTTAACAGTGAGTTCAAGTACGCTCAAAACACAAAATATTTCTCATGAACATATTACACTTTAAAAGCTTTCTTTGTTAAACATATCTTATTTTGAAAGCTCACTTTCAAAAACACATGTATGTCCATGCTCAATGTCAATGCTCATATTCATAAACATATATTCACATTTCATATCAAAATATACTTTGACATAACATAAACATATTCTTAACCCCATTTTCAAAATCATACAAAACAATTACTATGTTTATTGTGATTTCAGTAAAAAGTCTAGTATACTTACCTCTTAACACTTTCAGCTACAAGGCTTAAATCTCCTTAACCTATCAATGGAGATTAATCCTTTCATAAGCCTCACAATTCACACAAAATACTTTAAATAGCTTACAAAATTATACACAATGCATTTATCACATCAAATTGGTCTAAATATTTGGTTTCTCAAAACCTGTCATTCTGACCACTTACACTTAACAAAAATTTCTAATACATCAAATGATGTCCAATTACTCCAAAATCAGAATATACCATTCTTGACTCATATATCCTTCTTATATATGAACATTATATCAAATTTCCTACACAATCCATTCCATACACACCATCGAATCCAAACTACAAACCTGACAGGATCAAGATACTTACTGAACAGTATTCAATCTCCCAATTTTATAAAATCATATACTAACTCAAAAATTATAAAACTACCACATAATTACTCATAACACATATCTCCGTCCATGATAAATATTTCTCTTCCAAATCACTGCGAAAAATATTTTAAAACTATTTTATTCCATAGCTTTAAAAACCTGTTAATCAAATACTGCAATGAGCTGATACACTTTAGAAATTCATAACACTTCAACCACATTGATCTAAATTCTCAATTCCGAGTATATCATATTAGACATATAAAATTATCATATTCCACAAATTCGTAATTTTTAAAGATCATTCAGTAGGACAAACATTGTTCGTCACTGTATTATACTGTTCACATAGGAAATTTCCATAATTTCAGGGTCATTTTGGTAAATTCACTATAAATTCAATTTCCAGAATTTTCAATCGATTCAAAGTCTCAGATGATCCTTAACATGTCTAATTTCATATACTCAAAATTCAAAACCAGAATCGAATCACAACAATTTATAAAATTCCTAGATCAAGAGGTTATCCAGCAGAAATTCCATAATTCATCATGATTTATCAAACTATCTTATAGATCATCATCAATTCTCATATGATCTTACGAAATACACAACAAATCCTCAATTATACATATTTTTAGAAATCAAAACTTAAAGGAATTAACTTAATTAATACCAATAAATTGAGAAATACGTATGATATACCTCTTAAAATCCAAAATTCCAATTTCTTCTTCTTTTTCTTCTCCTTCTTCTCTTTCTTCTCTTTCTCTCCCCTCTTTTCTCTCTTCTCTCTCTCTAAAAGAGGTAGCTCGACCAAAATGAGAGAATTAGGGTTTTAAAAGTGTATTTTTATACTAAGTGGCTAATTTTTAGTATTTACAAATTTGCCCCCAAAACTTTCAAAGTATAACAATTTGGTCCCTAAAATAATTCCAAAGTCTTGCAAATAAACCCAATACTAATAGTATATCCTTAACCTATAAAAACACTACTAATAACAATATATAAATCAAGGATCACCCACATACAAATAAAATACATATATTTATATATATAAATATACATATTCTTACCGGTTATGGATACTGGTTACTACAATTCTCCCCTCCTTATAAGAATTTCGTCCTCGAAATTCATAACTTAAGCACATAGATGAGGATACTTGGATCTCATTTCTTCTTCTCATTCTCAATTTTCCTTTTTAACTGTATGGTTTATTCATAAAATATTTACAAAGCAATCTTCCTTGTATATAGGATTTGCTCATTGTGGTCCAAAATCCTAATAAATACTCATTCATATGTTAGATTATCTCTAAGTTGGCTCATAGCTGAGTATACGAGAGGAGTACGAAACATATATTCATAAAATAAACATATGACACACATTATGGACTTATAAAATTATACACACATATTTTTATTCTTTTTTTTTTTTTTCCATTCGTTCAATATTTAATGGGCATCTATACACTTCACATTTTATTCATTAAAGAATAACATAGATGTAGAATATCCATACTAATCTCTTAAATAAAATTCTTAACTCCTCTGAAAATTTTAATCCATTCAACATATACTCATACGTCATAATATCATTCACTACCTTGATATCATTCAAAAAAAATATAGCATTTCTACGCAACTAAGTTGTCATTCAAATCAGAATATTGAAGGTATTATCTTAAATGATCAATGATTCTTAAACTATAGATCTCAACATTATATCTCTTACTCTAACTCTTTAAAAAAAATAGTCCACCTTATTGGACATCATTTTCTCATTGAGATTGACATGTCTGCTTTTTTCTAATATGCTCAGTTTCAAACAGAAAAGATTGCACTAGCACAATTACTGTGATGGCAAATATGGTTTTTCAACTATTCCTTTAACGTCATCCACGGAAAAGGAAAGAACAAAACGATTATTGATTTTCTTTCACAAAACTCTATAAATAGCCTAAACCTCATAATCACTTTTCTAGCAATAAAAAAAAACCAACCCTCATACCATCTTCATAATGAATCCTATTATCATAACTCCTCATGTTCCTTTTACTCCACCACAACTTCCAGACCTAATCAGAACCAGAACACTCCATTCCCGTGCCAAAGAATTCATCAGACACTATGCCATCTTGGCAGTCCAAGAACATGGCCTCACAGTTCTTGGTGGCCCTTCGTTCAACTTGGAATACCCTTTCTTTCACCTGCACTATTTTTTCCCATTTTCCCAATGGTCCAAATCTGTCCTTTACTTGTTATGGTACCTGTTGGATCTGTATACAATCGCCATGGAATTTCCATTACTTAGAACTCTCCAAAAATTAGAAAAATGTGATGAAGATCATCCAGCCCTGATATTTCTCCAATGGTTTTACCCAAAGACATGGTGGATAACTAAATTTCAACACATGATTGCAAACAACACAAATGCTGCAGTCCCTAGACAACATCTTTGGTCTGTTTTACTTCTCCAACGAAAGGGTATGATTGTTTCAGATCATGAAATCCATTATTACCCCACTGTCAATGATTACCTCACCTTTACCCTTTCACTAAAGGGATCAATTAAGCTCTGGCCTGAAGAAGTAATCCAGCAAAAGAGAGAACTTGAAAGAATTCTTGCTCAAGAAAACCAGATAATTCCTCCATTCGTTTGGATCTCCCCAGAAGATGCTGCACCTTGGGAACAGGTTGAAGATGACTTTGCAGAAGAACTGAATTTTGCCAATATACTCAAATTCCAACAAAGACAAAAATATCATCTTTCACATCTCAGAAATACAGATTACTCTACTCATCATCACCATATCTCAAACATGACTTATTATGCCAATACAGACAAGCAATGGATAACCTTCACCAATGGCCTCAGCTAACTGTCCCGACAGAACCTACCCAATCTCAGCCAGTTGTCCCGACAGAACCTGACCAACACCAACCCAATCTTGACTTATCCCTCTTTCAAGACTCCCAACCTTATCTAACCGACACTCAAATCCAAGGGGAATCCAGCACATCCCTCATCCAGACCAGCTCACCTGCAGAAGATCAAGATATGGTAGACCCACCTTCCACTCAGCCAGAGCCCTCATTCAATGTATGGGAACAACAACTCCATAAGTTTCTCTCTCACGGATACGACACAGATGAAAGCGACCAGGGAGACTCATTTTAACCTACATTGCTGTTTCTGTTTGTCACAGAAACTAGATCCGTGTTGTTCTATCACATCAAAGAGAGACTGACTACTGCTTTTATCTTTATGTCAAGTGTGTTTTATCTTTCTTCATATCTGCTTTTAATCTATCCAAAAATCAATGTTAAGATCACAAAAATCCTTGAAATTAATAAAGTTAATTTGGCCTCATGTCCAAAGTCCAATTGTTCGCTCAAAAAGTCTTCAAGTCATAGATGCATTGTCGGCCATTAGTGCCAAAACGACAAAGTCCCTAAATCCATAAAATAGGCCTTTATTGACTTTTCTTAATTATCTTACCTAACTTATCACGCTTCCGACATAATTTTTATCACACTTACATATCAACATATATTTATTCAAGATTTTGCGGCCTATTGTCCCTTATAAAATGATAAAGTAAAACTGATTCTTTTCTTTTCTTTTTTTTTTGCCTCACAAGAATCGAGAAAAATATATACTTGAACATACTTACACATACGCTCCATAGCTATTATCAATTTGTTTCTCTATAAATACATTATTTTTGCATCCTTATACAAACTCAAAAATATTCAAAGATTAGGGTGAGCGTAACAATGGAGGAAACCTCAGCTCGTCGATTTACAAAAATTTGTGTCTTTTGTGGATCCAACCCTGGAAATACTGAAGAGTTTACAAAAGTTGCAGAAAATCTTGGTAAGGTATTAGCTGAGCGAAATATACATTTAGTATATGGAGGAGGTAACCGAGGGTTAATGGGGTCTGTGGCAAAAGCTGCACACAATAAAGGTAGTCGAGTTTTGGGTATCATTCCAAAACCTCTAGCTATTGAAAATGTTGTAGGAAAAATAATTGGGGATGAGTTACAAGTCTCATCTATGCACGAGCGAATGGCTCAAATGCTTAGGCATGCAGATGCTTTCATAGCTCTACCAGGAGGTTTCGGGACCTTGGAAGAAATTTTTCAAATTGTCTCATGGGCACAATTACAAATCCACCAAAAACCCATTGGTTTGTTAAATGTTAATGGTTTTTACGACGGGTTGATCTTTTTTCTTGACTATGCAGCGGGAACACAATTCATCCCACTTCTAGCACGACGGATTCTTATTTCAGCTCCAACTGTTGATCAACTGATTGATCAATTGCAGTCTTTTATTCCTCTGTCTAATCCAACATTGCATCAGTTAGATTGGTCTACTCATGACAGTCAGAAGAAGCGCAAAATAGACTTAAATCTCACTCCGTAGCCTCTATTGTATTTTTGTTGCTGCTATTGTTGTTGTGTTGTTGTTTTCCTTTTCAATAAAAGTTGTTTCAATTGATGTCTTCAATACTCTACTTCTCTATATTTTGTCATTGAGAAAATTATCTCAATTTGCTCTATCACATGCAAATTATCATTATAAGATATTCAACATCACTCTTACTAAGCATATTAGTCATAACTTAAAAGAAAATCTAAATGGTAACATTAAGATCCACAAGGTACCATTATCCACAACAACAACAATCTTAGCAGCTCTTGGATACTGTGTCATCTTCACAAAATCATACAAAATTTAAGGAATATGTCAAACTTTTACACAACAAAGCTACAAATACAATCCTAAGGATTTGGCATCTGCTCGGTTCCCTTGACTCGACACTTAAAAGTCTACAGAATCATATCTTAGCTCTGATACCAATAAAAGCTGTCACGCCCCAGACCCAACAGATCTGACACACGACATCACTTACATTCATTCAATAATACTTAAAATTTCATTTTAATTTCTTTCAGAATTATAGCAATTGAATTATGACTGGGACAATTACTAAACCGGAGATACGCAGAGTTTTCTCAGAGATTAACACTCTACTACGTCACCAGTAGCAACTTTGTTACCGGGAGCCCAGAATATATCCATTGCAAATTCTTACTTAAAATCATCCAATAACCACACTTTATAAAACTTAAACCAAATCCAATCCACACACAATGAAATAATACATAAGTATTTATTCAATAGGGACAAACCAAATATCCTATCCCACGTGTCCCCAAATGAAACACACAACAACCTAGCAACTTAGGGAACCCAAGGAACAGCAGAAGCCTTGCCAAATCCGCTAAGCACACATGTACCTTATTTACCTGAAATCACCATAAACTATAATGAGTATAAAACTCAGTAAGCATACTAGTTTTTCATATATCAAATACAAATACATATATGTACACAATGCATATGTATGATATGCTGTGATCAATCAAAATCATAATCTTATCAAATCACATATCATGTAAGCGCTTACACATTCTTTCAAAACACATAATAGGAATACCATCACTCAACTACTACTTAGTAGGACTTACATATCACATATCACATAATGAGCCAAATGTCACTCGTAGGTGACATACCGTATGAGAGGAATAGTACAAGTGAGGTCTTCAAATTACACATATATAATGCTCATGCCCGAAGGTAAAAGCCAAACCCTCACCCTGATCATCGGTGAGTCCTCTCACATGCACCAATACGCCACCACACGAATGTGATGACTCACACTTCCTTTAGGTACCAATAGGATCCTCCCTACATACGGAACACATAACATATACCAATCCCAAAGGAAAGGCCACACATAAAGGCTCCAAAAACCACATAAAATGCCTACTAAGTTAACAGTGAGTTCAAGTACGCTCAAAACACAAAATATTTCTCATGAACATATTACACTTTAAAAGCTTTCTTTGTTAAACATATCTTATTTTGAAAGCTCACTTTCAAAAACACATGTATGTCCATGCTCAATGTCAATGCTCATATTCATAAACATATATTCACATTTCATATCAAAATATACTTTGACATAACATAAACATATTCTTAACCCCATTTTCAAAATCATACAAAACAATTACTATGTTTATTGTGATTTCAGTAAAAAGTCTAGTATACTTACCTCTTAACACTTTCAGCTACAAGGCTTAAATCTCCTTAACCTATCAATGGAGATTAATCCTTTCATAAGCCTCACAATTCACACAAAATACTTTAAATAGCTTACAAAATTATACACAATGCATTTATCACATCAAATTGGTCTAAATATTTGGTTTCTCAAAACCTGTCATTCTGACCACTTACACTTAACAAAAATTTCTAATACATCAAATGATGTCCAATTACTCCAAAATCAGAATATACCATTCTTGACTCATATATCCTTCTTATATATGAACATTATATCAAATTTCCTACACAATCCATTCCATACACACCATCGAATCCAAACTACAAACCTGACAGGATCAAGATACTTACTGAACAGTATTCAATCTCCCAATTTTATAAAATCATATACTAACTCAAAAATTATAAAACTACCACATAATTACTCATAACACATATCTCCGTCCATGATAAATATTTCTCTTCCAAATCACTGCGAAAAATATTTTAAAACTATTTTATTCCATAGCTTTAAAAACCTGTTAATCAAATACTGCAATGAGCTGATACACTTTAGAAATTCATAACACTTCAACCACATTGATCTAAATTCTCAATTCCGAGTATATCATATTAGACATATAAAATTATCATATTCCACAAATTCGTAATTTTTAAAGATCATTCAGTAGGACAAACATTGTTCGTCACTGTATTATACTGTTCACATAGGAAATTTCCATAATTTCAGGGTCATTTTGGTAAATTCACTATAAATTCAATTTCCAGAATTTTCAATCGATTCAAAGTCTCAGATGATCCTTAACATGTCTAATTTCATATACTCAAAATTCAAAACCAGAATCGAATCACAACAATTTATAAAATTCCTAGATCAAGAGGTTATCCAGCAGAAATTCCATAATTCATCATGATTTATCAAACTATCTTATAGATCATCATCAATTCTCATATGATCTTACGAAATACACAACAAATCCTCAATTATACATATTTTTAGAAATCAAAACTTAAAGGAATTAACTTAATTAATACCAATAAATTGAGAAATACGTATGATATACCTCTTAAAATCCAAAATTCCAATTTCTTCTTCTTTTTCTTCTCCTTCTTCTCTTTCTTCTCTTTCTCTCCCCTCTTTTCTCTCTTCTCTCTCTCTAAAAGAGGTAGCTCGACCAAAATGAGAGAATTAGGGTTTTAAAAGTGTATTTTTATACTAAGTGGCTAATTTTTAGTATTTACAAATTTGCCCCCAAAACTTTCAAAGTATAACAATTTGGTCCCTAAAATAATTCCAAAGTCTTGCAAATAAACCCAATACTAATAGTATATCCTTAACCTATAAAAACACTACTAATAACAATATATAAATCAAGGATCACCCACATACAAATAAAATACATATATTTATATATATAAATATACATATTCTTACCGGTTATGGATACTGGTTACTACATTAAGAATTTAGCCTAACTTTTAAGATAAAAATATCCTTATCTTTATTTTCTAATAATATATTCGTCCTTCAAATTAAGTAAAAAAAATCAAAATATAATTAAAACTAACACCGGCATCAAAATATAATTTGTGTAATGTAAATATTTTTATTATTTGGGTAGTACTTTAGATTGTTAGTCTATCTTGGGTCGGGCCCACGAGAATAGCTGGCATCCTTGAGCTCAATATTCTTGATGATTGCTACTTCACCCCCACTTTTTTTCTTTTGAGACGCTCGCTACTTCTAAAATTTTGACTATGTATATATATTTTTATTGTAAATATGAAGATAAAATAATAAAAAATATATGAATTGAAAGAAGTAAAAGGGTCGTTATTAATATTTGTTAAGAGTACATGAAGCCCTTTATTTGCGGATGAGATGCATGATAAGAATCAAGATAAGTTAAGTTTGTAATTTACTTATTTATTAAGATAAATTAAGATTTTTATTAATTAATTAATTTTAAATTGATTTGTTTTAATTTTATTATTTAATTTAAATTATTATTTTAAAATAAATTTATATTCTAATAATATTTGACTTCTTAATTTCTATACTGATTTGTTGTTTTTTTTAAACTAAACAAAAGCTTTTTTTTTATAAAAAAAAATAATTCTAATACTTTCCTTTGCCGTACAAAAACTTGGTAAAAATCTTTCAATCATACAAAATTTTCTACTCTTTCTCTTTTTCTTGTTCTTTCTAAAGATTGACAGCATATATTTGAATTTTGAAGTGGCATATGATAAAATAAATTATGTGAATACTTCTTATAATTTGTGTTATGACATGAAAATAAACCAACTCTTAAATTTGTATGATCTTAGCTTTTTGGATTTGCGAATGATAAATTTTAGGGATCTTTTGTTACAATTTAAGGTAAATGCATGGTTTTAAAAATTTGAAATTATATTAATGGTGTAAATACTAAAATTCAATTAACATTTTTTTGGGTAAGAATTTGATTCACTCTTTTAATAAGATCACATAAGATAATTTTCAAAATTGACTCGTATTATTTTGATTTATCTTAATTTATGTACTTTATTTATATTATGCAATGATATAGATAGATAAAATTTTATTTTATGAATTATCTACCAAAACAATGTTTTAAATTACTTTCATATTTTAAAGTATTAAATTAGAACGTGAGATAGGTTGATAGAGTGGCTTAACGGACTTGATTGTTGATATTAGAGGGATTGTTTTTTAGGACTTTTAATATATTTTCACGAGCAATATAAGAGATAATTTTTCTAAATTTATTTCTAATAAAATACTTAAATAATTATCATCGAAAAAACAACTCAAAGGCAAAATAATGTAGTATTTTATCCAAATAGGGTTCTTAAAAAATAATTATCACATTAAAAAAAAGGATAATTAACCTAATTTTATTTTTAATAAAATACCTAAAAAAAAATCATACCCGGCTCAAAAATCAAGTAAGTCTTTTACGCAAGGTAGGGTTCTTAAGGATAATTATCACATAAAAAGATATAATTATCCTTTTTTCATCTAATAAAGTACGTAAAAAATTATCACATAGTACAATTTCAAAATGAAATAATTTAATCTTTTACTCAAAATGTAATTCTTAAGGTTCATAAAATATTACTGAACTTGTGTTTCTCGTTAACTTAATCATATCATTTTTCTTTTATTAGACTGAAACTTCCCCTAAATTAATTTTAACTTAAAGATCTATACGTTTTAAGTTTTAGTGCAATTTCGAATTTGCCAAACTACTATTCACATGATAAACCCTAGTAAATGATTTGGATGTACATATTATACATTTATATCTCCATGAGCTTGGTCTTGGACCCAAGAAAGAGTTTTTGTGTATTAATAATATAATGTTGTCTATGTAATATATAAATTTTATTTATGCTTTGAGCTTTGCATATATTAATTTAGCTTAAATTAAAGTGATAAATATATTGACTTCCTACTCCAATGACCTAAACAAATGAAGGAAATTGTCTTTGATTCTTAACGATGAAACTGATGATCTTCTTAATATTGATGATAATTAAAGATAAATTATTAAATTAAAATATTGAAAACGGTCTTAGTATGAATTAACACACAAGTTTCTCATTCAATAGATTTTTGTCACACATTTACAATGATTCACACATTTAAAAGAATAAATCAATCATATTAGATATAATCTCTATAAAAGAATATATATATATATATATATATATATATAAGTTTGAAACATATATGAAGTTTTAACAGAGTCCAGCTGAATCAGACTTTTAAAATGCTCAAGGTAGGCTTTAATTGGGCCTCAACAATCCAAGCACATGGGCCTGAAAAGGCTTAATATCATCTCCCTGCTTATATTTATGTCTTCCTTCATTCGAAACTTGAGCGGGGGTACATGAACATAAATATGAATGGATGACCAAAATGTTAATAGAGTGCTAAAATGAACCTATTGGCTATTAAGAAATAAACCTAAAAAAAAGCACATACTATCTTCATCTTTTTCGGTAGAAGTTCTTTATGAATGGTCTAGAGTGAATTCCAATTTTCTCTTAATTAATTAAGGGTAAAAGATTATTGAACTTTTTAAATTTAATTTGAGTGCCTTAAACATCTTATAATTTTAAACTACTTGAAAGACTCTTTTTTATCAATGTTTTATGTCCTACACATCTTCTAAAATTAAGTATTGATATTAAAAAACAAGTCTTTTAAATAATTTAAAAAAAAGTTATTTAAGACAATCGAACTAAATTAAGAGGTCCAATAATCATATTTTCAAACTTATATAAATTGATTAAAATAAAAATCTATATTAAACAAGCTCGAAATAACATATATAATAACACGCATTATTTCCAAAAGTTGGTAACGAATCAAATCCGACGTAAATAAAAATTAAAACAAAGGAATCATATCAACATGACACCAACTGAATATCATAATGACCACAAATACATTTGTAGGGACTGATAAAGATATTATTTAGAAAAGGGAATCCTGTGCATGACATTAAGAAATGTCATTATCTTAAGAAAGATAAATTAAGATTTCTTAATCCACGAGTTGGCATTCATTGGACAAATGACAAATCCTGTGGGCTAATATGCCTATATTCATTTGAACCATCGATAACCCACTTGCTTTTTATATATATATATATATTTATTTATTTATTTATTGTGTTTTAAACTCTAATAAAGTAAAAAAGAGACTAAAAAAATAATAAGATGAAGCCAAATTCTGCAACCTAAATCCTTGTCTTTTTTTTTTTGTTAATAAGCTTTTTATATTTGTGATAAATAGTGGACATAATTTATATTACTTTTACATTTTAATATTTACAATGCTGACAAGATTCCCAGTTTAACTCTGCTTAAGGATCGTTATTTGTGTGGTCGGCAACTGACAGGCTTTACTGTATCTAAAATTGGGCTCTGCTGATAGGTATTTTATCCAATCACACAGAACCACGTCGGCATTTCACTGCCCCAACGGTAGAGAGGACTTTTTTTTATAGCATTTTTCAATATTTTAATGGTCAAACTTCAATATTATAAGTTATAACTGTACTTTGGTGATCCAATAAGGGTCAGGTTCAGGAACCTATTTGATATAAATAGAAAATCAATAATCTAATTTGAGAAAATAAAAAGAATATAAGGACTCAGATATTATTATTCCAGTAAAAATAGAGATTCCACGTTAATAATAAATATTTTTTAATGTTATAAAGGAAAAAGGAAAAAGAAAACGGGGTATGTTCAATTCGTAGTGATTGGCGTGAAAGAAACGAGAAAGGTAATTGTACAACAAAAGCAGAAAGAAATATGTTTCGGCAGTGGGTGATGAATGGGAAGGGGGCTTAGAGAAAAGTGACAGAGAACAGTCTAAGAGTTGAGCCATTCATTCCTGCTTGCACACAGACAACGTGTGCTGGATCTGGCCCAAATATTTACGCCCACATGATAATGTTCGGACGCCATTTCACTGAAAATTGCCGCTCGTTAAAATCTACCATCTAATATTTTTGTTTTGCATGCACGCACTTGTTTGTTCCAATGACAATATTTGTGCACTGATCTAAAGTTAAGAGTTTCAAATTTTTTATTTTGCATGCATGTCCTTGCTTGCTCTATCGGTAATGTTTGTGCAGTTAAGAGTTCAAGCCTTGGAGAAGCTAAAAACTTTAGTCAAATTTCATTAATTTATAGTTATATGTGACTTCAGTTATAAATAATTTTTATTGACAAATATTTATAATGAGATTGAGATGTTCACTTTGTATTGATATTAAAAAAAAAAATTGTTTTGCATTAGTTGACCATTTTTGAAAAAAAATAAAGAAAAGGATGTATGGATCATTAATATTTTAGGAAAGGAATACGTAAACTTTATTAGTTTATTAATATTTTATTTATTTTAAAAATAGAAAAAATCTGTATGTCCCATTTTTTAAAACTTTAGGCATTTGAATTTTTTTTTTTCCGAAAACAATTGTCTAATAAAGATGTTATGAGATTTTTTAAATTATTGAGATTTACATATCTCTTTTTGAAAATATCAGTGATCTAAATATCTTTTTCTCTTAAAAAAAAAATCATAAAAGCAAATGATTTCTTTTAACCACTTTTAATTTCTTTAGCTAAAAGAGAGGCAGAATCTTAATGAATTTGATGCTCTCTGGTCAATTGATGTTAATGATGTGATGTTAAGCTGATGGGCACTTTATACTCTGTAGAGAGAACAGCAAGCCTTATCCCCCTTTCAGAAGCAAAATTTTCTAATCTTTTCAAAAGCAACAACCCAAGACCCACATGTATTTAAATTTGCTAAGTCTGATAAAAGCATTATTAAAGTCTGGATCGCATTAGCCTCCTCCTATTCCTTCTTTCTTAAAACAGTTAAATAATAAATAAACTGCTTAAGCAGATGCGGATACATCCAAATTTTTAAAAATGCGGAGGTCGCAATTATAAATTATTGGTGGCATTATATGAGATATATATTCTAAAGAAATATTGATTTCATTGCTTTGGCTGTTTCATTAATCAGACCAACCACCATGAAAGAAGTGCCTAAAAAGCTAAAATAATAAACTTTTGCCCACTATACTTTACCAAACTTCTACTCAAAAACTATTCTAGCCTTTTGACTATGGAGATTGCTTGTGAAAGCAACTAACCAGCCAACCTTCTAATAAGATCGAGAAATTGACTACCACCACTAACCAGCCAACCTTCTAATAAGATCGAGAAATTGACTACCACCATCCATCAACAGCTTTGAGCACTCATAATTGTACCAAGGATAGGCTAATTAATCTAATAATTTATGTCAAAAAATTTGCAGCCCTAAGGCACTAAACCTTGTGATTACATTAATTCATGTTATTGTGTTGTACATACATGAACAAACGAATATAATACATATATGAAGTTAATTAATAACTTAATAATAAACAGAGGATATTGGTAGAAAATCTTGACCTTTTATGATGAAGATGATGATGATTAGACTAGATGATCACCACCAATGAAATCGTTTTCTGAAGAGGAAGTGGAGATAGTGATCATGCCATTACAATCAGAAACACTGTCTTGTAAACTCAACAGTAGATGAGAAGTGCTGAAACTCATTGAAGGTTTTGCTCTTGGGACAATGGGGACCTCAGCCTCACCAACTAGCATCTGAACCACGGCCCTCATTGTGGGTCTAGCCAATGGGTCAGGGTGCGAACACGCTAGCCCAACCAAAAGCACTTTCCTCATCTCAGCTTCAACAAACTGACCCTCAAGCCTTGCATCAGCTGCCGTTAACAATCTCCCTTCTCTATGTAAACTCCAAACCCATTCAACCAAATTGCTGCTAACGCCCACTTTGCCAACCCCGGTAACTTCTTTCTCAATTGGTCTTCTTCCACTAGCCACCTCAAGAACAACAGCTCCATAGCTAAACACATCGGTTTTCTCAGTTGCTCTTCCCGTTAGGAGATATTCAGGAGCCAAATACCCCATTGTGCCAGCAGCCACTGTTGCATCGGGTGATTTATCGTGCTCAACTTGTCTTGCCAAACCGAAATCTCCTACTCTTGCGTTGAACCCTTCATCTAACATAATGTTGCTGGTCTTAACATCTCTGTGAATTACCTGGTTTTCACATTCTTGGTGCAAATAAGCCAGAGCAGAGGCAACGCCTAACAAAATTTTTTGCCTATAAGGCCATGGCAAAGGTGATCTTGCTTCAAATAAAGCTTTATCAAGACTCCCATTAGGCATCAAATCATATACTAATAGAATCTCACCTTTCTCATGGCACCATCCTTGAAGCCGAACAAGATTCCGATGCCTAAGACTACCAATTATTGACAATTCGGATAAAAATTCATTCTTTCCTTGACTATTGTGACTACATCTCTTCACGGCGACAATGTCACCATTCTCTGGTAAAATGCCCTTATAAACTGTCCCAAATGCGCCGTGGCCAATAATTCTATTGGCATTAAAGCACTTAGTAGCCGATTTCAGCTCTCTATAACTAAATTCCTTGGGCATTTTAATAATATCCGATGCAAAAGATTCAGATTTCTTCACATGTTTGTACCTTTTAGAGAAAAACCAAATTATCACGCCGGCAAAAATGGCAAAAAAAGCACTGGCTGTGACCACCCCTGCCACAGCCCCTGCACCTTGCTTGCAGAGCTGGTTATGACAGGACGAAGATTTACTGCTCTTCTGTGTAGTACTTGCTACTGAATTAGAACCAGAAGGAGCCAATGACGGCGGCGGTGACGTCATAGAATTAGCCGTTGGGTTCATCAAACTAGTTGTTGGTGGCGGCGGTGACGAAGAAGAAGCTGACCCAGAACCAGAACTTGACTCAAAGGATGAACTAAAACTCCACCATTCAATATTGTGAATCTCTGTACTGCCCTGAGTTGACCCAGAAAATCCAACATACATAAAATCATTCACGTACTGATCTAGATCAAGACTGAAGGACAAAGTCGGCTCTTTTGGCTTCAAATTGGAATACGAAACCGAAATATTAAAAATCCGAGTTAAGCCATCATATTCGATCCAAGAATTCACAAGATCACCGCTTTTAAGGTCAATGTTTATAGCGCTTAAATCACCAACCTGAGTAGAAACCATACCGTTTAGATCCAAACCCACATGGTTCCCGTTAATGTCTTTGAACTCAACGTCCATTAGAGTGTCGAACTCCACCGCAACAAACCCCAAGCCCAGCCCTTTCTCATCTAGAAGCCCGAGCGAGCCGCCAGCCGAGCCAACCACCTCATCATCCGGTGAGATAACAAATGCAAGCCCGGCGCCAATTGAGGACGGGTTAAGGTTGGTTATCGAGAAGGAGAAAAAGGTAGAAAAGCTTGCCGGAGACTGAGTTCCCGGTTGCCGGAATGTGACTGGTTTAGAGTATAGGACTTTTCCGGCACCGGAGTAAGGAACGGTGACGTCTCGAGTGAGTCTGACGCTGCCATTGTTCAAGTGGGCATCGCCTAGAAGCTTCAAGCTGCTCAAAGTTAAAGTGCCGAAGTCGAATTCAGTTGTGCAGATTGTTATTACAACATTGTTGAAGAATGAAAACAAGAGTGAAGATAGATAAAGAGTTGTAATTACTCGTGAAAACTTGCGACTAAAAAGCAACATTGTCTAGTAATGGCGATTGCTCATTGGTTGTTTATTTGAAAGGTGAAAAGAAGAAAGAAGATCAAATTTCACGAGATTTTTGAGAGAATGAATTGTATACTTCGGGGTTAAGACAGAACAAATAACACCCAAGTGAAGAAGAAACAAAGGAATACGAAAGGATGGGGGCAGAGAATCCAAGGGAGAGACGAAGAAGACAGGTGATAGATGTGAGGACACGTGTCCTCGTGTAACGGTTATTTTCGTGTGATAAAGATACATTTTTATTATTATTTATCTTTCTTCTCTTCGTCGTCGGTTCACGGTTCACACACTTTATCAGATACACGCTGGGTCGCACGTGGGTGAAGGAGGCGTGATCTTCACGCTCCAGTAACTCGACTATGCAGTAGATTGATCGAGATGCCAAGGTTAATCGAAAAGACAAGTAAAAAGGAATATCACTGTAGGGGATGAATCTTAATTGAGTCTTTACCAATGTTAATCAAGCACATGACCCTGCTTGCAAGCATTATCTAACTCTTTTATTTCTTTATATTTTGTTTTAACTTTATTGCCCTCAGTCCCCTTGGTCATCGCAAAGGAATACTTTTTCAACGGGTACAAATTTTTAAGTGAGAAATTAGAGGGGGAGATCGTAATTGCCCCATATTTTCAATGGGTATAAAAGATAATCTCTTTATAGTTAGTTTTTATACTCTTATATATATATATATTTAAGAGCAATTACACACAAGCAAAATAACAAAAAAAAAATAAGGATAAAATAAAAAAAACACATCCAATCAATTACGCAATATGGTATAATGTTTACATTCGTGATAGATCAATGGATTATAATATTTTTAATTATAATTTATTTAAAATTTCACAAATTTTTTCACAAAAAATTTATTAAGAATTACAGAATTTTTAAATGATCTATTTAATACCACTTTTTTTACACAAAAATAAAGACATTTATTATGATTTCACTTAATGCACCTAAACATTTAATGTTTACATATCTCTCTATTTTTTTAAAAAAAAATTTAATATTTAATAAATTTTAAAAAGTTATAAGAGTTTATATAGTATTTAAAAGTTTAAAAAACTCTACATATAATTAGAATATAAAATCTTATATATCAGAGTCTAAAACTTACTTAAAGAAATCAAATTGAATAAAAAATAAATTTTTTTAAATAAGTAATACTAGAGCGTTCAACACCCAATGTTCAACATCCAATACTAGAGTCTTAGTGCAACTATTTTAAATCTATGACATTCCTCAACAAACATTAGGGCGTTGGTGCGACCTTGTCTGTCACGCTCCAGACCCAAAAGATCCGACACGCGACATCACTTACACATTCTTTCAAAACACATATTAGGAATACCATTACTCAACTACTACTTAGTAGGACTTACATATCACATATCACATAATGAGCCAAATGTCACTCGTAGGTGACATACCGTATGAGAGAAATAGTACAAGTGAGGTCTTGAATAACACATATATAATGCTTATGCCCGAAGGTAAAAGCCAAACTCTCACCCTGATCATCGGTGAGTCCTCTCACATGCACCAATACGCCACCACACGAATGTGATGACTCACTCTTCCTTTAGGTACCAATAGGATCCTCCCTACATACGGAACACATAACATATACCAATCCCAAAGGAAAGGCCACACATAAAGGCTCCACAAATCACATAAAATGCCTACTAAGTTAACAGTGAGTTCAAGTACCCTCAAAATGCAAAATATTTCTCATGGACATATTACACTTCAAAAGCTTTCTTTATTAAACACATCTTATTTTGAAAGCTCACTTACAAAAACACATGTATGTCCATGCTCAATGTCAATGCTCACATTCAGAAACATATATTCACATTTCATATCAAAATATACTTTGACATAACATAAACATATTCTTAACCCCATTTGCAAAATCATACAAAACAATTACTATGTTTATTGTGATTTCAGTAAAAAGTCTAGTATACTTACCTCTTAGCACTTACAGCTATAAGGCTTAAATCTCCTTAACCTATCAATGGAGATCAATCCTTTCATAAGCCTCACAATTCACACAAATACTTAAATAGCTTACAAAATTATACACAATGCATTTAACGCATCAAATTGGTCTAAATACTTGATTTCTCAAAACTTGTCATTCTGACCACTTACACTTAACAAAATTTTCTAATACATCAAATGATGTCCAATTACTCCGAAATCAGAATATATCATTCTTGACTCATATATACTTCTTATATATGAATATTATATCAAAATTCCTACACAATCCATTCCATACACACCATCGAATCCAAACTACAAACCTGACAGGATCAAGATACTTACTGAACAGTATTCAATCTCCCAATTTTATAAAATCATATACTAACTCAAAAATTATAAAACTACCACATAATTACTCTTGACACATATCTCAGTCCATGATAAATATTTGGCTTCCAAATAACTGCCAAAAGTATTTTAAAACTATTTTATTTCATAACTTTAAAAATCTGTTAATCAAATACTACAATGAGCTGATACACTTTAGAAATTCATAACACTTCAACCACATTGATCCAAATTCTCAATTCCGAGTATATCATATTAGACATATAAAATTATCATATTCCACAAATTCATAATTTTTAAAGATCATTCAGCAGGTCAAAAATTATTTTCCACTGTATCATACTGTTTACACAGGAAATTTCCAGAATTCCAGGGTCATTTTGGTAAATTCACTAAAAATTCAATTTCCGAGATTTTCAGTCGATTCAAAGTCTCAGATGATCCTAAACATGTCTAATTTCATATACTCAAAATTAAAAACCAGAATCGAATCACAACAATTTATAAAATTCCTAGATCAAGAGGTTATCCAGCAGAAATTTCATAATTCATCATGATTTATCAAACTATCTTATAGATCATCATCAATTCTCATATGATCTTACGAAATACACAACAAATCCTCAATTATACATATTTTCAGAAATCAAAACTTAAAGGAATTAACTTAATTAATACCAATAAATTGAGAAATACGTATGATATACCTCTTGAAATTCAAAATTTCAATTTCTTCTTCTTTTTCTTCTTCTTCTCCTCTTTCTCTCTCCTCTATTTCTCTCTTCTCTCTCTTAAAATGGGTAGCTCGACCTAAAAATGGTAAATTAGGGTTTAAAAGTGTATTTTTATACTAAGAGGCTAATTTTTAGTATTTACGAATTTGCCCCCAAAACTTTCAAAGTATAACAATTTGGTCCCTAAAATAAATCTAAAGTCATACAAATAAACCCAATACTAATCGTATATCCTTAACCTATAAAATATTACTAATAACAATATATAATTCAAGTATCACCAACATACAAATAAAATACGTATATTTATACATATATAAATACTTATTCTTACCAGTCGTGGATACTGGTTACTGCATTGTCGCTATGCTGCAACATTCTCTGCCAACATTTGGACTTTGGTTTCTTTGAAATTGATGTGAGGAGTTTTGCCATCTAATGTTAATGAGTTTAGACTTATACATTCCTCCTTGTGTTCTACATTGCTCATTATTTTTAGTTCTATATTTTATTTATTCCTTATATGACATTCATATATTAGATTTTTTATTAACATTAATATCTATCTTAAATTTATATTTAAATATAATTGTTTAATCACCAATTCTAATACATATTTATCATTGTGATCATAAAATACAATTCTAATATTCTATGACTCATTTTAATATGGATTTTGTAATGAATTTATTAGGAATTTTAGTGTGCACTTAATCAAAATTGTCTTCTTTATCATTTAAATACATGATTTTTCATGTTTTATTAAATAAGTACATATTTTATAAATTTTGCTTGTCTTTTTAAAGAAAAATTCATTTCTTAAAAAACTTGAGCATTAGAATCACTAGCAACGAGAAGAGAAATATTACGTAGATCCCAACCAAACAAAGTCCGTAGAGCATGATAAGGCATATTTTGCTATAGCATGAGCCACTTTGTTTGAGTTCCTTACAACATATTTCACCTTAAATGTTTGAAAGGAATTTAATAATTGCCTAATATTATCAATTAATATTCCAAGCTCTGTACAAGAATCATTCTTAGAAAGGATTTCATTAATTGCAACTTAGAGAGTCTCCTTCCACTTCAATAGATTCAACTTGAGGATTTACTGTTAATCGGCTCAATAAATTAGTCGGCAGTTAATTTTTTGGGTTGAATTTTATGTTTTCGAAATTTAATTTTTCCCCGCTTTTGTTAGTAATTAATTAATAAAAAGAATATGCTACACAAATAATTGAATCGTGTTAGTTTTGGCTCAGGGAGCGTGAAGATGAGAATCCGTGGGAAAGAGTTTACTTGAACAGTATAATTTCACGTGACTGAGTCAACAACAAAAACACTTTGTAGTCTGTAGCCACAGCCCAAAGCTGAGTTAGCGAGTCTCGAATCTAAACTCATATCTAAAACCCATTCGAGTCAAGGCGCTCCTTGTACGAGTGAGCTCTACGCCTAGCCCTCCACGCCACTCTGTCTCCATGCTGCGCCCGCCCGCCCGCTTAATCACGTGATTTGGGGGCCCACAAAAACGGAATGAGTTTTAGTGTGGCTGCGTGGGATTGAGCGTTTTGCAAGTTACGGGTTTTGCTCTCTTGTGTATGATTGCTGCGGTAGACTGTTGAAATTCTGTACCATTTGATATTGAAATTCGTTCATGTGGTGGGCCCCCGGTGGACCCTAATTAGGTGGACATTCATGGTAATAAGACATCTAATCATTGTTAATTTGTCTCGTTATCATCGGACGTTCCAGATGGAACGATGGAGAGTACGGATGCTGGCTGACTGGATTCAACAAGATTTTTTTTAATTTTTTATTTATTTAGAGTATTATTAGATATTTTAAATTAAAATTATTATTATAATTAAATATAACTTAAAATCAGCACTAATCCTTAATTATAAGATTCTGTTAAATTGAATGAATGTGTCAACAGAGCACTAAAATGTCCATTATACTCTTAAAAAATTAAATTGACATTTACATTCAAAAATAAAATATTAATAGAAATCAACTTTTGTGATAAAATGCTCTTACAATTGGCTTTTAATATTCCCCTAAACTTAAAAACAAAAACAAAAATGTAAAAAACAAAAACCTGTTGGTTGAAATTGGATTAGACGATTAAAAATAAAATATTAATTAAAAGACATAAGCATTCATTCTCTCCAAAGCAGCAATCTAATAAAATAACTAAGAGAGAAGGCAAGATATCACTCAAAAAGATATTTTTAGAAGAAAAAAATATCACTCTTAGAGAGGGTGAGTTTTTCTTAACTCTTATTCACTCCGATTTACAATATTATATCAGGTTTGAATTATTTTATTGTCTTTTTAATTTTTTTTAAAAATATCATTAAAAAAGATTACATGTATATCGATTAAGTTTCCTTTTTTTGTTTTTGGAGTATTTTTAATTCTTGATATGAATTTCATTTTTTAAAGTCTAACTAACATGTTGATGTATGTTTTTTTAGATTTTTGTGTTTCGTTTGTTACTCTTCTTTTTGACTAAATTCTTGTGCATGCTGGATCTGTAACTACATTACCCTGTTAGTTTTCTTAATCTATTTATTATTGATTGAGATTTTATACAATATATATTCAGCACTGATGTTATTGCTTCAGCCTTTGAATATTTTTAATTTCTGACATGGGTTTCATTTTTTACTCAAATCTAAAATATTGATGTATTTTTTAATAGTGTTTTTAAAAGACTATTGTTGTGTATATTGCGTTTGGTTCTTATGTAAAATATATAGGTTTCAAAATGTTGACCCAAAAAAATACCAGGCCTGCAAATAATAACTCATGGTGTGAGTGTGGAAGACCTTGGGTAGACGAGTGCTTTTATTAGTCAGATAATGATAATGCCGATGAGCAACATAAAGAGTTAAAGGACATCATTTTTGTTTTGTTTTGCAATAGACAATATTTTGTAATAGAACATGTTTGTTCGTGAATTTCATGGTCTTTTAAACATATACGCCATTTTAATTTATGGGTTATTATTACAATCAATGATAGGATTTTGAATAAATTTTATTTAAAATTATATTATTAATTGGTGAATGCTTTAATAAATGATGTTTTTTAATTAATATTTTATTTTTAATCGTTTATACTAAATTTAGATATCTATCAATAAATTTTTATTTTTTTTATATTATCTTTTTTAATTTTTAAGTGAAGAAGAATATTAAAAGTCAACATTGTGTTTAATAAAGTCATTATGCGACTATTTTATCACAAAAGTTGATTTTTATTAATATTTTATTTTTAAATGTAAATTTGATTTTTTAAGGGTATAATTTCAAAATTTGAGGGTTTGTGTGAATTTTAAGTCATATGGGATCATAATAATCTTTTAAAATTATATTTAAAAAGGTGACGTGATAAATAATTATTGGGTGTAATAAATAATTTTAAAATTTATATAATTTTACTATTTAATAGTTATTTGACATATTATTTTTTAATGAGATATAATTTGGGATGTTTAGTATTATTATTTTATTTATTGATTAATGTTAGGCATCTCAAATTATATCCTAAAAAGTAATATGTCAAATAAACATTAAGTGTAATAAATAATTTTAAAATTTATACTATATTCACTATTTAATATTTACTTGGCACATAATTTTTAAGATATAATTTGAGATACAAATTAAGATGCCCAACATTACTCTTTATTTATTAGACGGTCGTTGAATTAATCGTGGCACAAAGCATAATATATTGTTGGTTTCGTGCGAGTTGTGATATGTGAACATCTATTAGGGATTATCAGGTCGGGTCGAATTTATTGGGGCTCTATTTATGTTCACACACATCCTTACTAAACTTAACCTTGCTTCGGCCTTCTAAGTAGGCTTTTCAGACTGTATAATTCAATTCAAATTCTAAAACAATTATAGCTTGTATAATAAAGGAAAATTTTTGAAAATAACCAAAATTGAGGAGCATTCAATTTTTTTTTAACTTTTAAACTAAATAAACTATTTTTGGACAAAATACCTTATACACTATTTCAACAATACATGTTACAATGAACAATATCAATACAATAACTTTGTTTATTCAAAATTAAATTATTTATTTATTTATTAAAATTATGTTTATTTTATTTATTTATATTATTTGTTAATTATTTAATCATATTACTACAAAATATAATTTTTAATAAATAATATAAATTAACTAAATTATACATAATAAAATATATTTTAAAAAGTTTAAAAATAAATACAAATATAATTTTTTATAAATAATATAAATTAATTATATTATACATAATAAAAATTATATTAAAAATTTAAAAATAAAAATAAAAATAATTTTTAATAAATAATATAAATTAGTTATATTATATATAATAATAAAAAATATATATTAAAATTAAATAAAATATTTATTTATATAATTATAAATAAAATAAAAATAGTTTTAATTATAATTTAAATAAATAAGATAATAAAAAAATAAGAGAGGGTAAATCGCCGTCCCACTTTGCATCCAAATATGGGTGCAAAGTGGGGGCGATTTGCCTCTATCTTATTGTATTACCTATTAAATTATTTTATTATTTAATAATTATTTGACACATCATTATTTAAAATACAATTTGAAATTTCTAACATTATTCTTATTATATAGCTTACTGTTAAGAGAGAATTTAGTAATAAGATTTTAAACTCACTATCGATTGTGAGTTAGGAAAAAATTTAATATTCATATTTTAAAAAGATGAGTGTGAACGCTTAATTTCGAATGATTGACTTCAAATTTGCTCGACTTTCATCCCTAGTCAATAGTTTTAATTTAGTTAAATAAAAAATTTCAGTAGATTTCTTTAAATTTTTTCACAAATTATTAGGTAGATGGAGAAAGTATTATCACTAATTCCAAATCAAGTCAAATTTAAACTATAAATTAGTATAAAGTATTATGTAGATATAATTCATTTAAAAATATTTTTGTTTCAACAAATTCACCATTTTTTATAGTATGCAAATCCATAAGAGCTTGTATTAATTCCATGAAAGATACAATAAGAAAGTCTTGAGACCTCCGTGAAGGATACAATTACACTTGCAAAATCTTGCGACCTTTTTATTGCGAACATAAAAGAGAGGTTTAGTGTTTGATTTAAAACAAGCTGAGGCATTGGCCTCTAATAATAATAATTAATTATTAGTTGCTATTTACATAGCGACAATCCTTTCTGATTTCACCTTGGTCTCCAGTAAGTGGGTTATTCTCCGATAACAGAACCACGGCCCTGGAGAACTGTTCATGGAAATAGTCATTATCGGCGGCCATCTTCTCAACAAAAGGAGCTGTACGCGGATCAGAAGCCAGTTGTTGATCAATTATGAGCAATCCCTTTTGATTTAACAGGTTCTTGTAGTAGTAGTTGTCGAGAATCATTGGCGTTTCTCTGTCATTTCTTGCGTATAAAACGGCTTCTGGGTCGGGATTTGGTGTGGGGCATCGGCCTTTTAGATATTCAGCGTATTCTGGATTCAACGTTGGATCTACGCTAGGATAGAGTCTGTGTACAAGATTTACGCAATGAACTCGTCCTACTGAATGAGCTCCTGCATGCACAAGATATAAACAGCTTGTTCTTTAGTAGTGGAAAGGCTTTTCAAAGACTAAGTTGGGAAATAAATAATGGCATACCTAGAAGAGCAACAGTTCGTTCAGTATCAATGCCGATGTCTTGGAAACGAGAAAGGACCGTGGCAATGCTATCGTTGTGATTAGGGATGAAATTATCCACCTGTGCGAAATAACTTTCTTTGCTATCTCTTCTTCCTGTTTTCATTTCGACGCGTGGTCCTCCCAGCTACAACACCCGCAGCAGAAAATATACTTAAAAATCATTTGAATCTGCATGCTTAATCTTGAAATGTTTTTGTTTCAATATCTGAGAAAATATTAAGATTATCTGGAAATACAAACCATGACAATGCCATCTCTTGCAGAAAGAGACACAATATCAGCACAAGAAACCGTCAAGGGGCATTCTTTTTCGAGAGCTTCTTTGATTGTGCTCACGTACTTGAAATTTCTCATGCCAAAGCTTCTCTCCGATGCTTGCTCCGATTCTATGCCATTCACTGTCTCCAACAAGAGCGACGCATCGCATGACTGCAATTTTTAAGCAACTTAAATTATTAGCTTATCAGCAAACCCAGCTAGGATTGTTATCTATATAGTTAAACCCAAAAGGTAAATAAATAATATGCTAAATTACCTTAAGGCCGCAATCGTGGAAAAGATTTCTGACCCAAGAAACTGCAGTGTTTCCATGTTTATTGTAAAGCTTGATGACTTGTTCTTTGATGATCTCCTCGGCTCTTGGGCAACTTTGTGCATAGTAATTAAACTGGAGCTGACTCTTAGCTGCGTCAAAAGCATGAAAATGGTATAAAAAATGCTAGGCAGTAAGTCATCAAAGTGGTAGTAACATTATCGTGTCTATAATTTTATGAAATGTGACCACAGCTGCTTGGGAAAAAAAAGGGCAAATAGTTGACAAGATCGCAAGACAAAAAAAAGAAAGTACCGGAATTAAACTGCAAGACTAACGGTAATAACAGAAAGAAGAAGCTTGAGCAAAGATGATGATGATGCCTCTTCGTGGCCATAATCTCTCTCTTGGTAGCTTTTTAGCTTCTTTGGCTTTTTTAGTGATGCAAAAGAGGGTAATGTCCAATTGCTTATATAGGAAGTGCTTTTGAAGTGCTAGATGAAATTGTAGCCTCCACTACGCCACTTTCTTTGACCTTTCGGCTAGTTCCTCACCACGCGAACGGCCCCACTTTAAGCCAATCCAATTCAAATGAACAGAATTATTATTATTTATATGCATTATCTTGCCACCATTTATAAAAATAATCAGTATATTTGGAATCTGCCGTTGAATTTGTGTAATGATTTGCATCAAATGAAACAAAGCAAATTGGAAAATTTAAAAACTAGAAGACAACCTATCACTAGCTAGCTGGTTTCAGGGACTTCATTAAAATTAATGTGATTGGTGGGTGGGTCGTGTATGATTTTTCAAACATCTTAATTCTCAAAGAAGTAAGCAGTTATCTAATTAGATATTCCAAACGTAGAAGAAACATTTGCTAATAAATATATTAGAGCATTACATACTTACATGTAGATATCATACGAATAATTCAATTACTGGTCAATGATTATATCAATAATTCAACCATCTTGGAAAGATTTCATTAAAATAGAGGGTTACTGAGTCTGAGTAACATAATTTAATGGGAATTTCTAGAATGATAATTAATGTGTTCATGGAGTTCTTCTAACTGGGGGTTATCTTTCAGAAATGCATGGCTCCGATCCCAAAGAGAGCGAAAGCTCGATGATCAATTAATTAAGTTATAAAATTTAGATAACCGATAGATGCTGCCCATTTTAAAAAAAAAAACATTTTAGATACTATTATATATATATATATATATTTTAAAATATTAATTCTATATCATTGATAAACATTAAAATATTCATCATAAGATTTCTAATATTACAATTACTTGATTATTAGGTTAACTATAATAAATTTACACTGACCCTTCCTTAAATTTAAACTCTTACAAATAAGAACAATAATTATATCCTACATTAAAAAGGTATAACCTTAAAAAAGAAATTCAACCTTTACAAAAAAAAAATAATACATATTCTTCTAAAAAAGAGAATATAAACTTTTTTTTGAAACAGGAAGACAAAAACCATTTAAAAAAGTGATACAAACCTCTTGAAAAAATAAAAATACAAATCTCTTTGAAAGAGGAAGATATAGACCTCGTGAAAGAGAGATTAATTCGTTAATTTCAGCCACGGTTCTATTTTTATGCACAAGAGAAAAAATACATATAAACTCTGAATGTGGCATACCATGTCACCCCTCATTAGAAATTTCAGTGGAATGAAATCACAAATCATAAGCATACTCGCATTAAACCAAGTGGCTCTCAACCAGAAAGTCGTTTTTTAGAGACTAAAATCATGTGGACGAAAATTTCCATTGCAAAAAATAACATCCAAATCCCTGAAATTAGAACCACAAGAACTTGGTTTGTAAATCTTTTTCATGCGAGTCCCTGCAGCTGCAGATTTTAGTAAAAGTTTAATAAGAACTTCTTCTAGATGTATTATAACGTTTTCACATGCATAACACTTTCCCCTTTAATTTTAAGCCTCTAAAACAAAATGAGAAAGAACATCCAGCAACTAATGACAAACTTTTTCATTTTTGAAATAAAGTAATTACATTTTTTTAGTTTTTGATATTAATAAATTACAAATACAAACCTTGACAGGTCAAATTATGCTTTCCATTTCTAACTCTGATTTTCTTTTTCTTTAAAGATTGTTTTTGACCCTTTTGGTTTTCCACAAATCTTTTGGTTCCAAAATTAATAATGAATCGATTAGGATATTGTGCCAGGATAAGCCTTGATTTTTTTTTGGGGGTCAGAAATAAGCTTTGAACCCCCTATTTTTAAGTAAACCCAATTGGAAAATTTAAAATTAAACAATTGCTAAGTAAACTTATATTAATGTCAAAACCAACATTTATTCATTTTTAAAAAATAAATATACAGATTTTCGGGAATAATCTTGACCATTATAATGTAAAATATGTGTATTTTATTTGAACACTTGTTGAGTCGGTAGATAAATGATAAACGATGCAAGGAGGTGATTAGTGTAAGCTAATGCAAGAGATTATTCCTTGGCCATGTGAGAACATTATTGGAATAATAGAAGCCTTGACTGAACGCAATGAACATCTTTGATCAAAACTCTCTCAGGGTTAGAATCAGAAACCAGACCATGTGGTGGAATCAAAAGTGACGACTTTTGATTGTAATCTCTCTTTGCAAGTTCATGTTGTATGCGTTACAACTTTTCATATATGAGACAACCGGGAAGCTTCCCATGAAGAGTTTAATGCCTTGTCAATACAATTTTTTTTCTGTTGCTAAAAAAGCATTTAAAAAAAAAACAATTAAGAGGAAATAAACATAATAAAAAGTTTGATATCAACTCTTAAAAAAAGAAAAGTAAACTCAGCCTTTACCCTAGACTATTTTAAGGAAAGAAAGATGAGAATAAAAAATGATTTTCAATAACTAATTAGTTTTAGATAAGGGTGAAAACCTCCCCTCCTGATAATATCAATATAAGAGAAATAGTGTAATTCCTTTAAGAGACTTATGCTTAAAATGTATTTGTGAAGAAATTACTCTCAATTAAAGATGGGTAAATTTTGGTTTCGCATTAGTTTGATCTACAACTAGCATGAAATTGAATTGAAACTAAACTAATAAAAAAAAGATCCTCTAATTTAAAGCAAATTAGTTTTGTTCTCAACTTTTATCATTCTTTTTAGGGGGAAAGGATTAATGAACCAATAAATTTTAACAAAAATGATATACAGACCCCTCTTTTAAAATAAGTAATATTTATATCTTTTTTATTAAATTTTTTTTAATTAAAATAACAATGATCGTCGTTGGCTTCGTTAAATTATTTAATAGGGGTAATGCCTAATGTTGACTATTATTTATTGACCATTGACAGACAATAACCGATCATTGACCGACATTAACTAGTGTTGACTAACATTGACAAATAGTTGACTGACATTGTATCAACATCATGTATACATTATTGAATTCTAAATTTTATGATCTACATAATGGTAAGATTATTTTTTTTAATAAAGCATTAGAGGAGTCCCAAAATTAGTAAGAAAAGTAGTGGCTCTATAATGTCGTTGTCAAATAATTTTTTCACTAAGTTTCAAGCTCCTCCGATACTTCATTTATAAAAATAATATCTCTATCGTGTAAATCACAAAATTTAGAGTTTGACAATATCTACGAGAAGTTATTACAAAGTCGATCAACAGTCAGCAACAATGGTCAAAAGTCAATTAATATTAGTCAATACTGGTTACCGCATGTGGAGGGCAAATGAGTCATTTCATAAAGTCAACAATGATCAACTAAAATTTTAGTGAAAAAAAAGATAGGAGTATATATGTCGCTTATTTCAAAATAAGGAGCATCTTTGTCATTTTTACTATACTTTTGAGGTTTAATGGTCCTTCTTTATTTTCTTTTGATCGTTTTATTTATTTATTTTCTAAATTCTTTTCGTCATTTTTTCTTTCATTTTAAAAAAAAAAAAAAACTTAGACATTAAAATGTCTTTTGCATATTGCATCGACAAATTTTCATTGAAAGTTAATTTGGTTGACAATAGTCCTTGGCCATAGATTATTTTTTTAGGAACAATGGTATAGCTTGAAGGTAAGTTAGTCTGGCTTTCCTTAAGCACACTTTGTCGTTCAAGTTTAGTCTTTGCACTCATAAAATTAGTAAAAGCTACATTGATAATTATCACTAGCAATAACTCTCTGATGCTTAATTCAACAATTTAGACTAATAGAAAAATAAAAGCCAGAAGTAATGTGTTTTAGGTTAGCTTACTTATTTTTTTATAATTCAAAGATTATAATTATCATGTTTAATATATTTTTAGTCATGCTTTTTTTTATGTGATTCTTGTTAAATTATAATTTTTATTGGTTACATTATTTTACATGTTAATCTTTTACTTCAATATTGTCAATCGATATATTATCGATTTTAGATAACAATAATTGTTTGATATTCAAGTTGATCTTTTACTGCAATATTGTCAAAATGATATATTGTCGATCTTAGATAACTTGTATAAATGAACATAGTTTGTGATAAAGTTTGCAAAGAGTTTAGTCATATTAAATACATGTATTATCAAATGTGTCATATTTTATATATTTTTTGATTGATTGTTTAGGATGTGAAATTTTCAATTGAGTTATAAAAATTGAATCAAAGTATAGAATAGATTTATGAAGCATAATTGTGATTCTCAAAGTCTTGCTTACATCATCATAAGACTTCTCCTTTAATTCATATACAATTCTATCTAATCCACATAAACCAATTAGTTAATTTTCTCATTTATTATTGTTTTAATATTTTTATTTCACTAACTTATTTTGTCAAAAGTTTCATCGTGGGATCGACACCTCAATCTATACTGCGATAGCCGCATTATATTTTGAGCGTAAATAAAATTTAGCGCCATTGCCGGGGAGGTATACTAAGCGAAAGTAGATTGTGTTTATCAATACTAAAGCGGTAACTTTGTACATTTACTTTTCTTTATAAAATTTTAATTCTTAAATTTATTTCCTTTATTGTAAATTATTTTATTGTTCATGGTTGGTTCTATTACCTGACTTATTTTTGTTATCTTCTTGTATTTTTATTTAATTTTATATAATTAGTTCTACCACCTAACTCAGTTTATTTTATTTTATTTATTTGTTGTATTTGATAGTTTATTTGTTGTATTTTACAGTTTATTATTTTATTTGTTGTACTTTACAGTTTATCTCATTTTATTAATTTGTTGTATTTTATATCCATTCTTTATTTATTATGATTGGTTCTACCACTTAATTTAGTTTATTTTCTTTTATTTATGTATTGCACTTTACAGTTTATTTTTTTGTTCATTTATTGTATTTTATTTTATTTTTTATTTATTTATTGTATTTTATTTTTTATTTCACAGTTGGTTTTACCACCTAACTTTTTTTTTCTTTTGTTCACTTCTTAATTTTTTCTTGAAAATTTTCTTCATTAAAAAAAGGTTAAAAAAAAAAGTAAAAAAAAAAAAATTAACTTAGAGATTTAAAGACAAACGAGAAAGATTTGTGAGAAAAGTAGAACTAAAACCATTACCACAATTTGTAAATGAAAAGAATTCACCATCTATTTCATCTTATAATTCTAACACAGTGAGTCAACACGAGGATAACTCGGTTAGAACTCTAAAAAAATACTTGTATCCTACTTGCATCATACTTGCACACACTATGATGCATTATATTTCTACTTAACACACCACATTTAAATTTTAAACTTGGAATGATATAACTTCTGCCTAATTTTCATAGTCTAGATAGTAAAAATCTTTTATGTACATATTAGGGAATTTGAAGAGGTAGTGGCCACCTTCCATAGCCAACTTGAAGCCATAGACACTGTTAAGCTTAATTTCTTTTTCTTTTTCTCTGAAAGACAAAGCAAAGAGTTGGCTATACTCTTTGAGGTCGAGGTTTATAGGAACTTGGGCAGAAATGACCCAAGTATTTTTCAATAAATACTTTTCACAACACAAAACTAATGGCCTGAAAAGACAAATTTCTTCATTATCTCTAAAAGACAGTGAAACCTTGTATATGTTGGAGGTTGGTAATTCTAGGGTGCTTGCATGTAGGATGTGTTAATCATACAAAAATATACATATCTCATATATATATATATGTGCATAGTGGAAGATTAAAATTAATAAAATGAACACATGTTATACAGATTTATCAAATAAAAAACGAGATTGAGAAATATAACCTATGAAGCCTTTGAATTAATTTGCTTGAAGTCCACTATGAAATGAAACTTTGATCAATCCTAGTAGTCAACAAGGGTGGGTTTGGTTGTCTAGAATGACAGTATGTTAATCCAGCATTTTGTTAAACTCTTAAACTTGATTTAAAGTTAAACATTTTAATTTAGTTAAATTTGTTTTTCCTTTTATTCAACTCTTGAATAAAAGTAAATTTAATTCATATTTTAATGGCTAAATTAATTGAAGAAGATGATGAATAGAAATGATTTCAACTTTTGAAACATTTCAATTTTCGTTCTCCATTTATCTCTTAATTTTCTAGCCAATTAAAAACACCTTAACCTTATTAGATTAACTCTTAATCTAATTAAATTAATTTGTTTGATCTTTTATTCAACTCTTAAACAATTAAAATAAATCTATTTTTAATTATTACAATTAGTAACTATTTATTTATTTGTTTGTTGTTCTAACACTTAAAACACAAAACAAAAAATTTCAATTTCTCAAATTGAAATGGCTACCAAATATTACATAATCTAAAACTTATGAATTTTGAATTTTATTTCACTTTATATACTAATGCATAAATTTCAAACTAATTTGAATTTCATTTGTATTTAATTTAACTTAATCTAACCATAGTTAACATTTATCCTTAGTTAGGTTAGTTTAACTTAACCCTTAAGTTAATAAATATTTAAATATTTTAACCATAGTTAACTAACTTAACTATGGTTAGGTTAACCTTTACTTAATCATTAAGTAAAGTTAACTTAACTTATGGTTAACCTTTAACCATAGTTAAGTTAAATAATTTATTTAACAATTGAATAAATAAATATTTATTTTAATTATTTAATAATTAAATAATCATAAAGTAAAATTACATTTATATCCTTACTAGGTTACCAAGTTAACCTAAAGTGGGTCCCACCATTTAACTATATACTTTAGTTAACTTAACCTTAGTAAACCGTTGAATTATACTGTATTGAACCATTCAATACGGTAAACTGTCTAAGTGCTCAAAGAGTATATTTCATATTAGGACTCTCTAGGTCTACATCGGATTTGTCAAATAAAACTATTCCATGAATCTGTAATTGATACCCCACACACATGTTACGAATATTACAAATCAGAGCATCAGACCATACAAGTTGAGGTCACAACGCATACGTATAATCCTTCCATCATTTATACCCTGGATGTGCGGGGATATAGATCAGCACCATCAAATCCCCATTTGCTTATCCATAAACTTATCTCCAGATTTGTATCTCGATAAACAATATACGCAAACACATTTGCGTATATTGTTTAACCCTATGGAAAACCTGTTGTGTGATATGGTGTGTGATGTGTATAGATGTGTATAATTTCAAAAATTAAATATGCAACGGAAGTATTCATACATATTAAACAATATGTAACATATTCAAGCATGTATGATCATTCAAGTACATATATATCTCATATATATATTTCATGCATGATATAAAATAAATAACAAATAAATAACCTACCCGGATATGAAGGTAGCTTTACAAATCTTCAAGAACTCCAAGCTTCAATTTGTTGAGCTCACCTTGAAGTGTTCCCTTGCACAATTCTAGTTCACAATTAAATTCGGTGGGATTGTGAAGTTAGAATGGCAGCCTTGAATTTCCAGCAAATGATTATTTTAACACTTAAAACAATTTGTCCTTTTGATTACTACCAAGAGATGAGAAGAATTGAGTGTTTTCTATAGTTCTTTACAACTCTATATGTTGTAGCTTGGTAAGCCTTTGCATTTTCTCTCAACACTTTGAGAAAAAACACTTAGGAAAAGCTCTCAATCCTCTCTCCTTTCTCCTAGTACAAATTTCACTCTATCTTGCACACATTGAATTCTTTCAATTCTTTCTTAAGTGCAAAGAATGATTTTTCTTAGTGCTCCACCACCACTTAACCATGTTTGCCATTACAAAGATTAATCTATTATATTTTTCACTCACCAATTTGATTCAACCAATTGAATCAATTTCTAGAGAGTAAATGGCATTTAATCAATGTTAAGTGGTTTTACCACTTCCTTAGTGCATCATTTAAGAATTACAAAGTGGTAAACTTTCCTTATTATTAATAACAAGTGCATTCTCCATTAGTAAATGGTGTTTGCCACTTATTCCAATTAATAATAATAATTTGATTAATATATAAAATATTAATAATTCAAAACTATTTTGAATATTTACATTTACCATATATGTATTTACCAAGTAAGGTAAATAGGTAAATACATGGTAAATAATTTATAGAGCAAGATTATGTCACTTGTCAAATTTCTTATTGGTTAACAACTCTTGTAAACCAATAATGTGTTTTACCTTCAATTATTGACAAGTGAATAATAAAAGGAACCTAGAAACATTTTTCATTTTGCTGAAAATTGTTAGATTAATTATTCAATCCAATTCGCCGCCCCAGTGCACAACGAGTACACTTCATATTGTGAGACTCTCCAGGTCCATGCCCGATTTGTCATATGAAACTATTTCACACGTCCGTGAACAATGTCCCACACACATGTTACAGATATTACAAAACGACGCATTAGACCATACAAGTTGAGGTTATAACATATTCGTATAATCCTTCCATCATAAATATCCTAGAAGAGCGAAGATATAGATCAACACCGTCAAGTCTCCATGTGCTCAACCATAAACTTATCTCTAGATTTGTATTTCAATAAATAATATCCGTAAACACTTTCACGATATTATTTTCCCAAGAAATTCTTGGATGTCTGCTTATGGCCATAAGGCTTTCTGAAATACAATCTTAGAGTTACATGATATTTTACTCACCCAATTGAGTTGATGGATCCCATATCTGTACACACCGGACTCCATGAGCATCGGATCATACCCAGCGACACCCAGCGGTCAGACCATGAAAGGTATCTGACATGTGTGGAACCAAAGTATGATGGATCACTCACAAGTCAACCGTGGCACTCAGGTCTAAGGACCACGAATACTACTCAACTCGAAAGATCCTTCATTGACGGCTTTATGGGATGTCTATTGGAGATCTTTGTGAGTCTGTTCAATATTCAGTCCTTACTGAATACTTGTATCTCTATACGAGTTTCCACTAAACTCATGGTCTGCTAAGACTAACCATCTGGACTATCTAGATATAGACATACACTGATCTATATATATATTAAGATCTTCACTAGCAGACCCGCATTAGTGAAGGTAGATCAGGAACATTAAATTTAAGAACAAATTTGCATAACAACATTTCTTAGCACCATTTGCAACCCATTGCAACTATGTCATTATTAATATATTCTTAGGTCTTTGTCCCATTTCAGACAAGGCTCTAACTCTTTAGATTTTACTAACTCTTAGTTCTGATCTAAACTCCTTTAGATCAGATCTGAACTCGTTCAGATCATACAATGTCTAAAACGTTACAAGCATCTTACCATATTTATAAATAAAATAATTAGTGATATATTGAAATCATAAATGTATAAACATAAAGCAAATATTTATACATAAAAGGGATGGCACGTAAGCACAAATCCCAACAAAACCCTTTTCCCGAGTTTATGCTTGTGGCCACAAGACTTCATGAAATACAATCTCGGAGCATTGGATATACAACTTACCTACGTAAGCTGATGGATCCCGTATCTACGCACACCAGACTTCATGGGCATCAGATCATACCCAGCGACACATAGCGGTCAAACCATGAAAGGTCTCTGACATATGTGGAATCAAAACATGGTGGATTACTCACAAGACCATCGTGGCGCTCAGGTCAAAGGACCACGAATACTACTCAACTTGAGAGGACCTTCATTTGATGGCTTCATAGGATATCTATTGGGGTCATCATAAGTCTATTCAGTATCCAGTCCTGACTGCCTATACAAGCTCTAAGCTCATAGTCAGTTAAGAACAACCATCTGAACCAGTCAGATATAGACATACACTAATCTATATAATGTGAATTCACCCATAGACCTGCATTAGTGATCATAGATCAGGAACATTATATTTGAGACATACTTACATAATGATATTTCTTAGCACCTATTACAACTCTTTGCAACTATATCATTACAAGTATACTCTCAGGTCTTTGTTCCATTATAGATAAGGTTCTAATTTTTTAGACCTCGCTGACTCTTATAACCTGCTAACTCTTAGTATTTGCTAACTATTAGTTCTGGTCTAAACTCTTTTAAACAAGATTTGAACTGTTTCAGATCAAATTGTGTCTGTAATGTTACAAGTATTATACCATATAAATATGATATTAACAATTTTTATTCGAAATGTTTATTGTATAAATATTAACAATTAATATTCATACAATATTGGAATGGTACGTGAGCACCAGCTCCAACAGTATCAAGCTTAGGAAAGATTTAAAGAGTTTTTAAATCTGTACCCTCACTATGGGTAAGAAAATTGACACTTAGCTAGCTATTTTTATGAGGGACTCACAATTAGAGAAAGCCAATTTGTTAAGATGATGTGTAATGAGGAGTTCCTTCACAAAGATCCTAAGGAACCCATAGAATTCTTTAATAACTTAGCTGAAAAAGCCTATACAAGAACTGGACCTAACGTTACTGAAAGTACAAATAGGTTACTACCTAGTGGAATTTTTTATCTTAGAGAAGAGGATAACCTTAAAGCCTAGTTAGAGGTCTTAAATAGAGAATTAGAGGCTTTAAAATCCAAAGAAAGAAGGGTCACCCATACGGTTGATAGGATTGAATAACATGATGTTTGTTTTGCCTGTGGAGGAGCGAAACACTTAGTTCAGGATTGCCCCACTTATAGTGAGATGAGAGGGATAAATAAAAAATAATGTAATGTTCTAAGGATGTACAAGAAGCCTTATTCACCCTACTCTGAAACCTATAATCCTAACTGGAGAAATCACCCAAACTTCAGTTAAAAATCTGATCGACAAGATAATAACCATTAAAAACAAGAACAACAAGCACTCAAGTCTTATGGTGCATCTCAATATAATATACAACCAACTAGGAGTCCTTTAGAGGATACATTAAGACTAATAAAAAATTTAAAACAGTTATTGTACAGGTGGTAGACGAAAACAAAGAAATCAAGAGTCAAATCACTAAGTTGACCAGTGCCTTAATTGTACAAGAGCGAGGTAAGTTTCTATCTCAACCTCAATTCAATCTAAAAAGATAATTTGTGGCATAAGCTTCTACTTCTGATGCTCAAAATCTTAAAGAAGTTGATGCCATTATTACTCAAAGTCGTAAGATTTTGAGTGAGTCAACTTCTCCAACCAATACATCTACGAGCAGTAAAGATGCTTCCTTTGAAAAAGAGCTCGATAAGTGTTTACGCTCAAAATATAACGCGGCTATCACAGTATAGATTGAGGTGTCGATCCCACGAGGAAGCTCTTGGCAAAATAGGTTGGTAAAGTAAAATATTAAAGCAATAGCAAAGGATAAAATTAATTGATTTAAGTGGATGAGATAGAATTGTCTATGATTTGAAGGAAATGTCTTATGATAATTCAAACAAGGCTTCGAGAATCACAATTATACTTTATAAATCTACTCTACACTTTGATTCAGTGTTTATAACTCAATTGATAGTTTTACATCTAAACAATCAATCGGAAAATATGTAAATATAGCATATTTGATAATACATGCATTTGATATGATTAAACTTTTTTGTAAATATTAACACAAATCATGTTTATTTATACAAGTTATCTAAGATTGACAATATATCATTTTGACAATATTACAATAAAAGATCAACTTGAATATCAAACATTTATTGCCTTTACATGTTATCCAAGATCGATAATATATCAATTTGACAATATTGCAGTAAAAGATTAACATATAAAACAATGTAACTAATAACAATTATAATTCAACAAGAATCACATAAGAAAAGCATGACTGAACATATATGAGACATGAGAATTATAACCTCTGGATTATAGAAAATAAACTAGATAAGAGTTTAATCAAAACCAAACTTACAACATTTGTAGCTCTTAACAACGAATCAAAGCATAGAAGTGGATTTATTACACATAAAAGTTCATCTCTTAGCCTTGTCAAAAACTCTAGCTTAAATTACAATACATGTTAATGGGAAGAAAAGAAAAGAGAATTATCTAATGTTGAAAACTCCTAAGAGTCTCCTTATATAGGCAATGAATGAAAATATGTCATGGTGACATCAATCTTCAATAATTTTAGGCCAATAACTCATTCATCCACTTGTAGTATATTTTTGATAATGTAAATGGCAGATGTAGCCTCTATAGTCGACATGAAAGTTGTACCATTTTGTCTCTTCTTTTCATAGGCACCGAGTTCATGCAAATTGGATGAGTATCCAATGAGATATGAGCAAAATTCCAAAGATACATCAGATTTCGACCAACAACCATTTTACCCACTTGCAATGCAATTTGGTCCATGATAACGGCTGATTTGGACTTTACCATCAACATACGAGTTGTTGATAGTTAAGTCAACATTTCACAGCTTTAAGAATTATACCAATTGAGTACGTATTTTGTGAGATACGGTCCAAATACGTGAGTTGGGTCAAGCTGGGCAGAAGTTATAGCCCGATTCTATTGTATCTCAATTGTTGGCCCATAAGACGTTGGATTTGGCTTTTTTACTATTCTTCAAGTTTGTGTAAGATTGAGTCATGTTACATCAGGTTTAAGAATTTCTTCATTTTGATTTCTACATTGAGAGTTATATCCATTTTACCTAAACCTGTGCAAATAACATTCATTAACCACAATTTAAGGAGAACACTTTATTTCAAACTAAATTACAAGAAAATGCTAAAATTAGTAACATTAAATGGTGGCTGAATCTCTTAATAAATATGCATTTTCATGTTCTCATCAATAAGCTTTCAGTCCTAGTTCCTTTTCCTCAAGCTCTTCGACTTGTTGAAAAAAATTCAGAAATTTAAGGTGAGATTTTAGAACATTTAAAACAAGTTAAGATTAATTTTCCTTTGTTGCACTTGATTAAACAGGTTCCAACTTATGCCAAAGTCATCAAGAATCAGTGCACTATCAAAAGAAAATACCATGTAAAGAAAATTGCATTTTTAGTAGAACAAGTAAGTGTAGTGATTGAATAAAAGACATCACCCAAGTATAAAGACCTAGAATATCCCATAATCTCATACCAAATTGGGACACATGAGTTTGGTCAAACTTTGTTGGACTTAGGGGCAAGTGTAAATTTGATGTCTTATTCTATTTACTTACAATTGAGACTTAGTGAGATTAAACCTACATCTGTAGTCCTATAATTAACTGATTGATCAATCAAGAAACCACAGGGAATAGTAAAAGATGTAGTCCTACAATTCTATTTAACACTTAAATATAGACACGCACGTATTTTCGTAGTAGTGCTGAATATGGCTAGATTAAACAATTTAATTTGGCGTGCTGCCCTAGTGCACAACGAGTACACTCCATATCGCAGGACTCCCTAGGTCTTACACCCGATTCGTCAAATGGAACTACTCCTTGAGTTTGTAAGCAATGCCCTACGCACATGTCACGGATATACAAATTAGCTCATTGAACCATACAAGCTGAGGTTACAACGCATACGTATAGTCCTTCCGTCATGATATCCAGGATGTGTGGGGATATAGATTATCATCGTCAAATCCCCATGTGCTCATCCATGTCCTATCTCTAGACTTGTATCTCACCGAACAATATGCGCAAACTCCTTTGCCATATTGTTTCACCTTGGCGGAACTCTTTCCTGGGATGATTGCTTGTGGCCACAAGACTTTTTGAGATACAGTCTCAAAGCATCTTGATATCAAACTTCATATGAGAGCTGATAGATCCCATATCTGTACTCACCGGACTCCATAAGCATCGGACCATACCCAGCGACACCCAGCGATTACACTATGAAAGGTCTGTGATATGCGTGGAACCAAAGTATGGTGGATCACTTACAAGCCCACCGTGGCACTCAGGTCAAAGGACCACGTATACTACTCAACTCGAGAGGACCCTCCGTTGACGGCTTACATTGGGTGTCTATCGGAGGCCCTCGTGAATCTGTCCCATATCCAGTCCTAACTAGATACCCATATGTCAATACGAGCTCCAAGCTCACAGTCGGTCAGGAACGACTATCTATACCTGATAGGTATGACATATGTTGATCTATATTTAAAGGTATCCGCCAACAGACCCGCATCAGCAGAAATAGATCAAGGATAATTATTCAAGAACATACTTGCGCAACTTGCATTTTCTGACACCCGATTACAACTTTTGTAACTATACAGTTACTAGTATATTCCCAGGTCTATGTCCCATTACAGACAAGACTCTAACTCTTGGATCTACTGAGTATTATAACCAGCTAACACTTAACTATGCTAATATTTAGTAATTATATATCTCAGTGTGGCTAACTATGAGCCCTTATCTAAACTCCTTTAAATCTGATCCAAACTCCTTCAGATCTACAATGTCTGCAACGTTATATGCATTGTAGTAACCAGTATCCACGACTGGTAAGAATAAGTATTTATATATGTATAAATATACGTATTTTATTTGTATGTTGGTGATACTTGATTTATATATTGTTATTAGTAGTGTTTGTATAGGTTAAGGTGATACTATTAGCATTGGGTTTAATTGCAAGACTTTAGATTTATTTTAGGGACCAAATTGTAATACTTTGAAAGTTTTGGGGGTAAATTCATAAATACCAAAAATTAGCCACTTAGTATAAAAATACACTTTTAAAATCCTAATTCTCTCATTTTGGTCGAGCTACCTCTTTTAGAGAGAGAGAAGAGAGAAAAGAGGAGAGAGAAAGAGAAGAAGGAGAAGAAAAAGAAGAAGAAATTAGAATTTTGGATTTTAAGAGGTATATCACAACTATTTCTCAATTTATTGGTGTTAATTATGTTAATTTCTTTAAGTTTTGATTTCTGAAAATATGTATAATTGAGGATTTGATGTGTATTTCGTATGATATTTTGAGAATTGATGATGATCTATAAGATCGTTTGATAAATCATGATGGATTGTAGAATTTCTGCTTGATAGTCTCTTGATCCAAGAATTTTATAAATTGTTGTGATTCGATTATGATTTTGAATTTTGAGTATATGAAATTAGACATGTTTAGTATCATTTGAGACTTTGAATCGATTCAAAATTCCAGAAATTGAATTTGTTGTGAATTTACCAAAATGACCCTGAAATTCTGGAAATTTCCTATGTGAACAGTATAATACAGTGACGAACAATGTTTGTCCTACTGAATGATCTTCCAAAATTACAAAATTGTGGAATATGATAATTTTATATGTCTAATATGATATACTCAGAATTGAGAATTTAGATCAATGTGGTTGAAATGTTATGAGTTTCTAAAGTATATCCGCTCATTACAGTATTTGATTAACAGATTTTTAAAGCTATGGAATAAAATAGTTTTAAAATATTTTTGGCAGTGATTTGAAAGTGAAATATTTATCATGGACTGAGATATGTGTTAAGAGTAATTATGTGATAGTTTTATAATTTTTGAGTTAGTATATGATTTTATAAAATTGGGAGATTGAATACTGTTCAGTAAGTATCTTGATCTTGTCAGGTTAGTAGTTTGGATTCGATGGTATGTATGGAATGGATTGTGTAGGAATTTTGATATAATATTCATATATAAGAAGGATATATGAGTCAAGAATGATATATTCTGATTTTGGAGTAATTGGACATCATTTGAGCTATTAGAAAATTTTGTTAAGTGTAAGTGATCAGAATGACAGGTTTTGAGAAACCAAGTATTTAGACCAATTTGATGTGATAAATGCATTGTGTATAATTTTGTAAGCTATTTAAAGTATTTTGTGTGAATTGTGAGGCTTATGAAAGGATTAATCTCCATTGATAGGTTAAGAAGATTTAAGCCTTGTAGTTGAAAGTGTTAAGAGGTAAGTATACTAGACTTTTTACTGGAATCACAATAAACATAGTAAGTGTTATGAATGATTTTGTAAATGTAGTTAAGAATATGTTTATGTTATGTCAAAGTATATTTTGATATGAAATGTAAATATATGTTTATGAATGTGAGCATTGACATTGAGTATGGACATACATGTGTTTTTTGAAAGTGAGCTTTCAAAATAAGATATGTTTAACAAAGAAAGCTTTTGAAGTGTAATATGTCCATGAGAAATATTTTGTGTTTTGAAGGTACTTGAACTCACTGTTAACTTAGTAGGCATTTTATGTGATTTGTGGAGCCTTTATGTGTGGCCTTTCCTTCGGGATTGGTATATGTTTTGTGTTCCGTATGTAGGGAGGATCTTATTGGTACCTAAAGGAAGAGTGAGTCATCATATTCGTGTGGTGGCGTATTGGTGTATGTGAGAGGACTCACCGATGATCAGGGTGAAGGTTTGGCTTTTACCTTCGGGCATAAGCATTATATATGTGTTATTCAAGACCTCACTTGTACTATTTATCTCATACGGTATGTCACCTACGAGTGACATTTGGCTCATTATGTGATATGTGATATGTAAGTCCTACTAAGTAGTAGTTGAGTGATGGTATTCCTATTATGTGTTTTGAAAGAATGTGTAAGCGCTTACATGATATGTGATTTGATAAGATTATGATTTTGATTGATCACAGCATATCATACACATGTATTGTGTACATATATGTATTTGTATTTGATATATGAAAAACTAGTATGCTTACTGAGTTTTATACTCATTATAGTTTATGGTGATTTCAGGTAAATAAGGTACATGTGTGCATAGCGGATTTGGCAAGGCTTCTGCTGTTCCTTGGGTTCCCTAAGTTGTTAGGTTGCTAAGTGTTTTATTTGGGGACACGTGGGATAAGATATTTGATTTGTCCCTAGTGAATAAATACCTATGTATTATTTTATTGTGTGGTTGGATTTAGTTTAAGTTTCACCAAGTGTAATAATGGATTGATTTTAAGTAAGAATTTGCAATGAATATATTCTGGGCTTCCGGTAACAAAGTTGCTACTGGTGATGTAGTAGAGTGTTAATCTCTGAGAAAACTCTGCGTATCTCCGGTTTACTAATTGTCCCAGTCATAATTCAATTGCTATAATTCTGAAAAAAAATTAAAATAAATGTTTAAGTATTATTGAATGAATGTAAGTGATGTCGTGTGTCAGATCTTTTGGGTCTGGGGCGTGACATGCATAATACCATATAAATGGGTATTAGCGATTTAATGGGAATATACACTTGTATAAATACACAAGTATATGTACATTCAGGGATGGCACGTAAGCACCGACCCTAACAGTATATGCATATCTATGGATATATATCAAGATCGTAAATCATGTTTATGCATTAAAAGCTCATAAAACATAATATTTCAATATGCGAAAATATAATAAATGATAGATAAAAAAAATGACAGATTGTCACTCACAACCGCTTTGAACTTAATGTCGCTCCGAATTTCTGCTCCCATTATCGGTCTCAATTTTCTTCACCTACACGCCATAAATGAATTTAGAACCAATTCAAACGCTAGAATCTCATTTAAGTACTAAATGCCATAATCAGCATACAAAGCCCGATGGATACTACTTTTTGATTTTCATTTACGAAGCCATTCAATTTTATCTATTTCACTATCCGGCACCCTGAAAATTTCTTAACACCTTATAACTTTGGTTAGACATAATTTGCCTTCACATTTCCAAAATGGACAATTATGTCCCCTTTTCTTCATTTTTGATTTTTCACCAACCATATACATTCAATTTACATAAAGCACCATTTATACACCACAATTCAACCAAAACACAACTCAACTCTAACTTCTATAAAGTGGCAGAATTTACATCCACCACCCAACACATTTGTTTTCTCAATTTCTTGTTCTAATAGCATCAAAATCAAGCCAATTTCATTCTAATGCTCTAATAACATTCAATTGAATGTTCTACATCAATGTCACCTAAACCCTAATTCTTACCTTACTAGTTTCTTCAATTTGATGACTCCTTCAAGCTCCATACTAGAATTCAACTTCCTACATCAATAATTCCCATAAAAATATCAATCAAAGAAATCTTGAAAATTCCTACATCATCATTACAAAACAAGGCTTTTCTGTCCTCTTTCTCTTGGATTTTCACTAATAAAAGTTTCAATTGATCTTAAAAACTTGTGGTTGGCTTTATTTTAGCTTGATCAAGCATAAAAAAATTATGAAATCACTTTGGGTTTTACTATAGCAGTGTCATCCCTCACTTGGCCAAAATTTTCATTCTTTTGAGCTCTAAGATGTTATGCTTTCCTCTCTAAAAAATTCAACATAATTCCACCTTTATATAGAGCTTTCTCAATTGCCCAATTTATCCCTCAACTTACTTTAAATTTTTAATTTGCCATTAGTTCAAAATGGAAGGATTTAATTGGTTCCTTTCTTACTATTTAGTTAGAATAGTCAAAGGAACTAACTAGACTTCCAACTTGGCAATCTATGAAATTGTCTCTAATGGGTCTATTCTTTAATATATGGCTTGTGTTTCTCAACAAAGACTTATTCCATACATAACCCTTAAATAGAAATTCATGAAGTAAATTAAAATTTCATTTTTCAAGCCAATAGAGAAAATTTTCAAAAATATTCTAGAGTCGTCCAACGCTCAAACCGAGTGTGAAATTTCTAAATTAGGTCTAATATATCTCACGCGCACCATAAAAAAAAAATTTCTAATAGGGTTAAAATCGGGTAACCCTACAGTGTCTTTATTACTCTATACCGAAATTTAGGCGCCAATACTACTAATAGAGATTGGATATTACATAAGAACTCTCTCAAAAGTGTGCTTATTCCTTTTTTTTATCTTTAGCCAAAAGTTTGAATCAACCTTTACCACTTATTTGGTGGAGCCATGCTTTAGTTAGATGTTAGTTAACTCTCCTCAAGTTCTTGGGACTTCAAGCTCTCTTCTTCTCTTAGGTCCATCGAGGTAATACAAAATGTCCTTTTGACTGAGACCGCATAACAGTTCCTTTCCATTTTCTAATCTTCACAAACTAATCTACTCTGTTGCTGGTTAGGAATTTTAGCTTTAAGTGGTGAATGAACATTGGTGTCTTGGATTTTCTTATAAAAGGCCATACCATCAGGATCTTGTAAGGGAAAAACTACTCGACCTCCATGAAGCTCACCATTATGGTTTACATTGGTTTTTTTTTTCATTTAAGGACACCAGAAGAGTGACTACTCATAATGACATCAGATAGCCATCTCTAAAATTCGTATAGTACAATTTGTGTCTTTTTCACCTTCAAGTCCTCAATGTTGAGTTCATCTAAGGCTTATTTGAATATTATATTAATTGAGCTTCTAGGATTGATGAATACCCTATTAATGTTAATTCTTCCTAGTTGTATGATGACTACCAACTCGTCTTATGCTAATAACTAAATCCTCGGGCATCTTTTTTAGTGAACATTATGGTTACTGCTTGCATCTCAGGCTTTTTGGAGGTCGAATGTTGCATATCACTTAGTGACCTATCATGGAATATAGTATAATTATTTCTCTTACAATTAGAATCCCTAGCTAATGTAGGACTCTTAATAATTATCATATTCTTTTTCTGCTGAACTGAAGGCATGTGATCTAAGTTCTCGGACTGCTAAGGCTCCTTTTATTCTTGGTATGTTCCAAACTTGTTTATATATCCATTCCTGAATAGTTGATCTACTTGTTTCCTCAAGTTGTTACCCTCTTTGGTCTTATGCCGATGATCTTGATGGAACTTAAACCTTCTATTCTTGTTCCATCAAATACAAGTGTTAGGATGGCATTAGGTTTGTCGAGCAGGCCCTTATCCTTGATGGACTTAAAGATAATATCTAAATATATTGTATGGGGAATATATGACCATTTATCCTAGATCTTGGCTACATTAAGCGGGGATCTCCTCGTCCTCTCACTTTATCTTTCTGCACGCGACCTCTCTCCTCTAGTTGTCAAACCTTGGTGGTGTTTGGTCTTTTTTTCCTCTACAAATTTTTTTTCTCAAAGAACCTCTTGAATTCTTTATCTCGAACTCTTCTTTAAGGATTTACTACCACTAACCTCTTACTTCCTCCTCTTTCTCAATCTTAATATAGCTGAGTGTTTAGTCATAAATGATGTCATAGGTTGGAATATGGTTTTAAATTAAGTGGTACTAGAACCTGTTTAACAATATACCTTCCTTCAAGATTTCTAGAGCAATTAGTAATATGATGCCCTGAGCTGAATTATCTCTTCAAGTAACCTATCCATAAATCCCCCCAGGCTTTTTATTTTACCTTTAGTTGATTGATATGCTTTTCAAAAGTGTTGCACAAACTTGTCGGCTAGCTCATTGAGATGCTCATTTATTTAAACTTTAGTACTATAGAAGGGACTACCCCCCCGAGTTCATATGGAATAACAATACATCTAACTTTACCAAAGTTTGATAATGTATAGAAGGTTAGTGATCTGATCAATGTACTAATTAGGTTTCGAAGTTCCCTTGCAGGTTAAGATACTGTGTAGGCTAAAGGTCGCAAATAGCTCCATATCTCTGAGTTAGTAAGTGAGCGATGAAGTTTGCTTCCGTTCTGAAGTCCTTAGTAGAGTTTGTCTTCATCTTTCATTGCCTTCCATAAGCTTTTGTATCATCTGCTCTAGTCATTTAAAAGTTTCTTCTAAGTCCGCTTCTCTATTTGCCACTTCTCTTGGTTTATCCCTAGTTGCACTCTCTTTTTTATCCTTCTACTCCACCCTCAAAATTTATTGGGTATCAAGTTCATCTAACTCATCCTCATTTCTCTAATCTCTAGTGTAATACCTTACTTTATCCAAATCCTTAACTTGTGATCTTGTTAGAGCTTAATCTTCATGTTCTTAGTATGACATCCTGCTATAAGGTTTAATCTCATATGCCTCACATGGGCCTCATCCTAACACCCATTTCTTTTCTCCTTATGGGTATATCAATGGGCAGCCTTAACCACATCATTCGATAGGGGAGGATTTTGAGAATTAGATGGCCATACCTATTAATTGGTAGACCCCTGTGATTCTTAGTGCCCATCTAATCTCTATGAGTGTTTAGTACCTCCAGCAATAACTTTTTTGATTCTTCTATTTCTTTTCTTACATCCTTCAATACCCTTTACTCCTGCCTTTATGCGAAGTCAGCTTGTGTATAATCTTAGTAGTTAGCATTCATCTCCCATCCTTTTAACCGTTTACCTTCATTTGGATTCGTTTGATCAGGGTTTCCAACTATACGTATGGTTTAATTCATGATTTTAGTTTGTTTTAGCCTAGGCAGCCTTTTTACTTAACTTGATTTAGCTGATCTCAATGACTTTTTACACCATTTTCAAAGACCATGCCAATCTATTGATAGTATTCCTCAATCACATAAGCATTTTCTTATGGGAACAATAGTCTAGCTTGAAGTTGAGTAAGTTTGGTCTTCTTTGAGCACTCATTGACATTCGAGTCTAGTTTTTGCATTAAAAAAAATTGGGTAAAGTTACATTTGTGGTTATCTCCGATAATAATCATCTGATACTTAAATTAGCAATTTAGAGTGATTAGAAAAATAAATGTGGTTGGAAGTAATGTGTTTTAGGTTGGCTTACTTGATTTTGTTTTTAGTTAAAAAAAATCCCCCATTTCTGTTATTTCTCATTTCCCTTTATAAAGGCTCTCTTGGATGCTTAACCGTCGTCATGTGTAGGTCACCCGAGATTGTAGGGATAAATATGTCTGTGATTATAGTGATAAGTCACTTGAGATTATAATGATAAGACATGCTTGAAATTGTAGCAATTAATAAGTCATGCCTATTTCTAAGGTAGTCCATGGCACGAGGTGAATTATGAGATTGGTCAACTTAAGATAATTGAAGTTGAGCAAAATAACATGTTTATCGAGGACAAGTTTAAGAAGTGCTAGTTCTAAACACTTTGGATCTGATTAGGCCTGCGATTTTATGCCCATATACGGATACTGATAAGTATTGGCTGAGTTGGGTAAATGAGCTTGAAAAAGTTAAGCCTTGGGATTGGATCTTTGGTGTGGGCTTGTGGGGTTGTGCCTTGAGGATTGGATCTTCAGCATTGGACTTTAAGGTATTAGGCCTTTAGAGTATTAGGCTTTGGGGTTGGATTTTTGGCCTTGGCAGGTTAGGTTGGGTTTGGCTAAGGGGCAACAAATTGATAATGATCATAATAGTGTAAAATATAAATTTTGACATAAATTTGTCATAGGCAAATTAACATTAAAATATTTTTAAGAGGACATTTGCATATGCATTTTAAAGTAATTTTATTAAAAAAAAGAAATATTATCATAAATAACTTCAAAGTAAGGTTTAATTTTAGTAATATTAATTAGTTTAAAAAATATACAATAATACTAAATAATTAAGGAGTGTTCCATGAAAGATAATTTGTGTTAAATTGTGTAAAATGACGCTATTATCCTTATAAACATTTAAAGGTGGTGATATGACAAATGAAAAAATTCATTTCTCCATCAAAAATTAACATTTCAATAATAAACAAAATTGCTTATTATTATTTAAATATCAAAAAAATATTATATATAAACACTAAAAAACTGTTTGCAGAGGAAATAATTACAATTTTTTTAAAATATATACAGTAAAAAATACTTTTAATTATATATATTTTTGACTTAATTTATTATCACAATTGCCGTCAGCCCACCAGTACCAACACCAGCTCCACCACCACCGATTTCGTCAGCTCCAAAATTGCAATTTGCTCGTTAATCCTCTCGGTATATGGGCTGAACCCAGAATCCACTTTCAACCCCGGTTTTCTTTTAACTACCATTCCACTCACAATACAAATACATGTTCTGCTAAAAAAACAAAGAACAAACAAATAAGAACCATAAGTAGAAACAAATACAGAACCAAAATAGTTTTTGTTAAAAAAAAAGATTTTGATTTATTTTCCTCTCAAAGATTTGATTTTTATCTAACAAAATTCTTTCTTTTTCTCCTTTTTATCACTTTGACACCATCTTTTGCCTAAAACCCAACAACATATGAAGTCTTGAAAGACTATAATTTCCCTATTGGTATCCTTCCAAAATAGGTCATTGGCTGTGATCTTGAATCTTCATCAAGTAAATTTTGAGCACATGGTAGATGCGGTGGAAAATTACCCCGACCCAGTGGAGGTGATAAGGAGGTTGCTGCTGCAATTTCAATGAAGTCCTTTACGATGGTGTCTTTTTTGTTGGCCTTTAGATGACGTGAGAGTGATGCAACAGTTAGGGCTTAGGGTTTTAATTTTGATGTCAATTGGGAAGAGGCTGGTTTCTAGGTAACAATCGAAACAAAGTTGGGGCTCAGAGGTTTTGGGTAACTATCAGGAAGAGGTCAATTTTTGGAAAGAGGCTACATTTTTGGTAACGACCAGGGCTTAGGGTTTTATTTTAGTACAAATGAACTGATATTGTTTGGTTCTCTCCCTTTAATCCATTGGGCCAAGCGAACCGACAAGCGGTGCTATACATCGAAGAAGAGGAAGAAGCTTAAGTATAGACACAACAAGTCCTTGGCGGCGACGTTAAGAACTGAGATTATTTGGACACGGTGCTTACGTTTTGATTTCTGAAAGAGGCCTGATGTTTTGTAATTTTTTAACACTAAATATTTTGTAATTTGAAAAGAAAAAAATAAATAAAAACTGGGACAAAGGGCCTGTTTAAACACGAGTTCATGTGTGTTTGGATTCGGGATAAATTTTGTTTAGACATGAGATATCTAGTATTTTGTTGGATTTGGGATAAATTTTATTTAGACATGAGATATCCGGTATTTGGTCAACTATAAATTTAAAATAATTTAATAATTTTTTTTATCTTTAATAAAATATTCTTTGACGATCAAATATTATTATTATTAATTTTTTAAATTAATAAGTATTATTAAAATTAAACTTTATTTTAAAAATATTTATGATAATTTAAAAAAAATTATAATTACAAATATAAGGGTTTTACGAGGTGACTACTAACTAGAGAGGTGCTATTAGCACCACTCATATATAGTAATGGGAATAAAAAATGAATGAAAGCTCAATCGGGCCATATGAAAATTGGAAAGTGCTAGGTACAGGTATTGTTCCGTATTGTTCCAATGGGTTCCACATTGTCGCCTTTGCTACCCCTACAAACGTGACATGTTTAGACTTCGGGTCCCATTAGGCTCACGGAACCCAACCAGCTCGCAGCCTGTGACCACAATTTACGTACACTTCTTTTCTTTATAACAAATTCAGAATTAATTAATATCCTCTTCTCTTTTCAGTTCACCTTAATATTTATACATCTAATTACGATGCATAAACTACCAATAATGATACGTGGATAAAATTTGTATATACCGTATTTGTTAAAAAAGAAGAGGAAAAATGTGTGCTTGTGTTGTATAAATATATATTTGCATAACTTCCCATATTTGCATATTTAGTTTTAATTTTCTAATTAACGGGATATTAGTTTTAAATTATTGTATGGAAGACAAAAGGCAAGCAATCTTGTACCAAAAACACGCCTTTAAGAAATGGAAGTAAAGATTTCATTATATTTAACTCAAACTTTCGAACTCCCTTTATATTTCAGTTAAATCTCCATTCAATTAATCTTCTGCGTCCGTATAAGTTTGTGTTTATTGCCTATTCTTGTTATTTTATGTTAACAAATTATAATTATGAAGAAGTAAAGAATGTAAGAAAAGACAACAATCAAAATGACTGCAAAACAAGTTGGGGAATAATGGGTAGGTCATGAATATGGAGGAGGATTGAGGAACATGAGACATGATCATGAATAAATTAATTAAGAATACCAACTCAGCGCTTATATGCAGACAAACTCAGCATGGAATGCTGCCACGGGCCACTTTCTATTCTTTTAAAACCCACCAATTTCTGGTAGGACCTTCACTATTTTTAACTCATTCTCATTGCATTTGCATTATTGATTATCACTTTCATTATAGTTAAAATTTCAAACAGAAAATGGTGACAAAAATTACATATTGCAGCTTGGCGTTTATTTATTCTTTTATTCAACAATTGAAGCAACTCTTTTTTAGAGTGCAATGTATTGTCGGTGGTGAGTATCAACCTCATCCTCTCTTTGAGTTAATTAATGAGCAAGAAGTGCTGTTAACATTCCTGCTGAACTGCTGATGCAACAGTTTTAGCCCAGAATCTTATATGTTTCTTCATATCAGCTGGTGCAGTGACCCTTGGCATTCTCAAATTCAGTAGTGGTGAATCGGGTCTCTTTATTAGCCAAGCTTCTGATAAATATGGTCTTATTACACCTCTCTCATATTTCTCTTGTTCAATTTCGTCATCATCTTTAGCAAGAGTAGTCTCTTTATTTTTGCACGACTTTACTCTTTGTAGTCCAGGGAGTACGCTCATCATTCTCGGGCTGAAATATTCTTTGTTGAATTTAAAACCGAGATCCATAAACCCTTTTACTTCTTCAAGTTCCAAGTCCATTAAGCTCCTGCAGCTCATGGACTTTTGGAATTTACTCTTCGAGTGGTGTCTAGTTTTCTGACGTTTTGGAGTTGAAGGTGAAGAAGATTGTGATCGAGTTCTGTCTGTGATAAGATTGAGTCGCGTTGGTCTCTCATTCAGGTTCAGCCCCTTCTCTTCGTCTTCGATGTTAGAATCATCCTTTAACAAGAAACAAAAATTTAGAAACAAAATCAGGAAAATTATATATGTTGACTCAGAGAGTATGTGAAGAATAAGTTCGTAAAGTTATTTTTCTATTGTTAATTACCAGTGAAGTACTAATTGGCGACGAGCCTGATGATTTTTCTTCATCTTCAAGAGGTAATGAAATGATCTCTTCAACTTCATCAAGAGCAGAAGAAAAAGAGACGATTGACGATGGGCATGTAAGAGATTCTGAGGTGGGTTTAACGGCTTCACGAACAAGTAGTGAAGTGGGTTCTGAAGAAAGAATTATGCGGTGAAACCAAAGTTGATCCATGGCTGTAATGAGACATAAAGAGAATTGATCAGCCATTGAGATAGAGAGAGAGAGAGGATGAAGCTTTTGAGAAGCAAAATCTTAATAGTTATCAGAGAGAAGAGAGATTGTGGTGCAAGTGAAAAGAAATTGCGAATAAGCGAAAGCAAAAAGGAATAATGTGGAAAGTAAGTGGTGGAATCTTGGAGTCGGACAAATGGAGGATGTGGTCATGAGTTGTGGATAGTTCTAAGCCCACATCTTTCACATGTTTAATGACTATATTGCCCATAACTAATTACTGACATCGGTCATCAATGCGTGCTTGTCGTTGCATATTTCCCATAGGCATATCCAATAGTAAAAGCCAATCCATGACTAGCAGGATTTGACATGTGCTATAAACTCCTCTCAGAATGCATAGTTGTCTTCTAGTTAAGTTTTAGCCTTCCTGCTGTTCACCTTATCTGGATAACGCTTTCTTCTGGGTATAGCAAATTTATCGAGTTGTAAAATTACTTACTGTTTTTTTTAACAACTTTTAATTTATTTAGCAAGCTATTAGTTTTGTTCATTTTATTAGTTAAAGATGAAAGTGTGAGTACTATCTTAATACCCTTTATAATTGGAAATTTTAGAAATAGCCATGTAATTTTACAAATATTTTTTATTAATCACATTTTAATTATTTATTATTTATTAGCCAAATAAACTGTAAATAAATATATTTGTCATTGTATGTATGGTATAGTGTTAAAGAAAATATATGAATCTTAATTTAACAAATTTAAACTTAATTTATGTCAACTTATTTTTAAAAATATAATTTAATATTTAAATTTTAAATAATAATAAAATTTAAAAGAAAAATGAAGTTGAATGCAAAAGAAATGAAGTGGCGGAAGAAAAATTTAAATAAGTTGTATCGCAGGCAATTGCCGCGGCCTGTGATGCAACTCACAATGCAATTCTCTAATTTTTTTCTTGTCATCTTATTTCTATCACATTCAACTTCTTTTTTTTTTCAAATTTATTATTATTTTAATTTTAAATATTAAATTATATTTTTGAAGATGAATAAATTCAAATCAAATTTGACTTTATTAAATTTGACAAACTTGATTTATTAAATTTGACATTTATATATATTTTTTAATATTATATTATACATACAATAATAAATATGTTAATTTATAATTTATTTGACTAATAAAAAATAAGTAATTAAAAAGTAACTAATAAAAATATTTGTAAAATTAAAAGTTATTTCTAAAAGTTTTCCTTTATATTTCATCATTCAAAATACTCTATTTATCCATTTCTATTTCTCTAATATCCAATCAAACAACTATATTTCTATACAAAAATTCTCAAATACTCTTCCCATCAAATCCTTGAAATATCAAACCTTGTTAATATCCTTTTAGAGCATAATAAAAAAAATCGTACATATCATCCAAGAAATTGAAGTTGGCGAATTTCAAACACACTCTTTTTAGTTCAAGATCGACAAGATTACTAATTGAAATATTGAAAGTTTTACTTATCTCAGGTTAGTTTTACTCATTTTAGTAAATAGATTATACTTTTTAAATATTAAATTTAGAAAATTTTGAGATTGTTTATTGTGTTAGAGATTTTATTTTATTTGAGGTTGGATTCTTTTAAATTTTAAGAATGTATTTCAAATAAACAAGTAAAAAAAAATATATATATTAGAGTAAAGAGAAATAGTAGAGAAGAGAAAAATGGTTAAAGGGGAAGCGCTCAAACCATAGGAGGCTTTGCCGCTACGACATTAGGCTTAACACCGCGGTGCTCTAGCTTTAGGGTTAGGCGCCATGGCGCTGGCCTCTGGACACCACGACGCCAAGTCGAGCAAGTGCCCAATAATGTAGTTGGGCGTCGCGGAGTTAAGGTGAGCGCCACAGTTCCCAGCGCCGAGTTGGTGACCCTATAAAGAGTCACCTACCACTTTTATATGATGTGACATTTCAAAGAGCTGTTGTGTCTCTCCAGAGAGACACATATAATTCTATAAATACTACAGACACATTTTAAATATGAAATAAACTTCTCTTCTCAATCTTTGACTCAAGTTTCTCTCTTATCAACCATTTTTTTTTAGTTTAGACACTTGTAATCCAAGATAAGTATTGAGTATGCATCTAATATTTTCTTATAAGTCATTGAATTCTGAACCTATCCTAGTAACCAACCCATTTGCATCTTTGATTATAATCAAAGTAGGAGTAAAAATAGTTTAAGGACAATGCATTGCAAGCCTTGACTTTAAAATTTATCTACTTGTATTTGTTGGGATTTGTGTTCATGTGCCATCCCATTGTTGTATGAATATTTTATTTTATAATATTTATACAGTACATTACTTGTTAAATCTATAATTATAATTATTAAATGGTTCAATGCTTATGACGCTACAAACATTATATAATTTGAAGGTGTTCAGATTTAGTCTAAAGAAGTTTAGATCAAAGTTAAGAGTTAACATGTTATAATAATCAGTAAAGTCTAAGAGTTAGAACCTTGTCTATAATGATATAAAGACCTGAGAGTATATTAGTAATAATAGTTAGAACCTTGTCTATAATGATATAAAGACCTGAGAGTATATTAGTAATAACATAGTTGCAAGAGTTGTAATAGGTGCTAAGAAATGTTATTATGCAAATCTATTCTCAAAATTATATGTTCATGATCTTAATTCATCGATGTAGGTCTGTCGATGGAATCTTTTCACATAGACCAGTGTATGCTATACCTAAATGGTCTAGATGGTTATTCTTAGCTGACCATGGGCTTACTGGAAGTTCGTATAGCATACAGGTGTTCAGTAAGGACTAAACAATGAACAAACTCAATGAGGACCCCAATAGACATCCCACGAAGCAGTCAATGGAACGTCCTCTTGAGTTGAGTAGTATACGTGGTTCTTTGACCTGAGTACCACGGTGGACTTGTAAGTGATCAATTTTACTTTGGTTCCACACATGTCACAGTCTTTTCATGGTGTGACCACTAGGTGTCGCTGGGTATGGTCCGATGCTTATGGAGTCCAGTGCGTACAGATATAGAATCCGTCAATTCACATGGATGAGTTATATATTCAGATGCTTAGAAATTATATCTTAGAAAGTCTTATGACCATAAACAACAAACTCAGGAAAAGAGTTTTCTATAAGATTAAACAATATTGCAAAGGTGTTTGCATATATTATTTATCAAGATACGTGTCTGAAGATAAGTTCACAGATGAGCATATAAAAATTTGACGGTAGTGATCTATATCCTTACTCTTCTAGGATATAATTTGCAAAAAGATTATATATATGCGCTATGACCTCAACTTGTATGGTCCACCGCATTGATTTGTAATATCCATGATGTGTGTATGAGGCATCGATCTCGGACTCACAGAATAGTCCTGTTTGACAAATCAGGAGTGGACCTAGAGAGTCCTGCAATATGAAGTATGCTCATTGTGCACTGGGGCAGCGTACCGAATTGAATAGTTCAATCCAGAAAATTTCAACAGACCGAACATTTACTTCAGTTTCCCTCCGGCAGTGCACGTGTCAAGACTTAAGAGTTAAGCATATCAATTAGTTATTGACCAATGAGATGTTGACACATGACACATTGTGGGACAATTATTGTTTGACTTAAAAATTATCAAAATAACCTTATTTGTTGGACAAATAATATCATTATTTTATTCATTAAAATGTTTCTCATTTTAATGAATAAACATTTTAATGAATAAAAAAAAATATAATATTATTATTTAAATTGAAGTCAAACAATTATATTTTATTCATTTGTAACATATTTTAATTTGATTAAAATATTAAACAAAACAAATGAATCGCCTAAAAATTTAATGTATTAAAATTAATATATTTGATTATTTAAATTATTTAAATAATTACAAATAAACATTAATATATAGGAATGATGAATGGTGGGGGCCTATTGCATGAATAGGAAAATAGTTCTTCAATTCATTTGACCTTTATTAAGGGTAAGTTCATTCCTACACAAATGCATAAGTGTTTTATTCAATTTGTTTAAGTGTAAACAAATATAAAACAAAAGGAAATGAGACAAGTGTTGTCCATTGAGTGGGAAAACAAAAACAACTTATTAAGAGCAATTTGTTGCTCATTTTAAGAGGGTGATATTTGGCCAAGGCAAAGATGGGAGAGAGAAGTTTTAGTTTTGCTAAGTATTAAGAAAAATTCTCTAATGTTGAGAGCTTGAACAATACTTTTTCTATTCTTCTTCTTTTGGCCACATATATTACAAGGTATAAATAAGGATTCAAGAATTGAATCATTTGCTAGAAAAGCTGCTATTTTAGTTTTTCCAAACCCACCGTGTTAAAGAACTAGAATTGTGAATGAGTTACTTCAAGACGGGTACTTCTGTTCAACCAAATACCAAAGGCTTGTCAATGTAATATATTCTCAATCTTTATGTAGTTTATATTTATGAGATAACATGTAAAATTTATTTGTGTTTATCATAAGAAAATTAGTATTCCGATCATCTGTTGCGCATATATGTATGTGATACGTATACATATTTGAATGATAGACACAAATCCACATGCATGCACACTAAGTTTAAAATCACTCACAGTATCCGTGTGTATTTACTACAATATAGAACCATTTTTACAACATTCTTAAACTATTTCTAGTCATATACACATGGATACTATAAACGAATCTTCACTAATGGCTATAGGAAAGTCTCTCTCAGAAGCTACAAAGATCCTACCATTTGACGGGAAATATTTCAAGAGATGGCAAGATCGGGTGTATAATACTCTAGACATTATAGGTTTGGCTGAATTTCTCATAATTCCTCATTCGGAGTTTACTGCATAAAATTACAAAGAGGAGTTCCTTAAATGGAATAGGGCAAACAAGGTATATCGTAACACAATTCTTCACACATTATTAAATGAATTGTATGATGTTTACTCCACATATAAATATGCACATAAGTTATTGGCACAACTTAAGAAAAGGCATGTTATAGAAGATGTTGGTGCCCAAAAGTATGTTGTAGCAAAATTTCTAAACTTTAAAATGTTTGAGAAAAAAGTGGTCACTGCATAAATACATGATTATCATCTTTTACTCACTGATCTGAAAAATAAAAATTTGTTCTCCCTAAATATTTTATTGTAAGTTGCTTAATAGAAAAGTTGTCTAAATTCTGGAAGGATTATAAGAAAAGCAACAAACATAAAAGGAATAATTTAACTTTAGAAGATTCATTTGTGCACATTAGAAATGAAGAAAAGAATCGTCAAATGGAGAACATAAAGAAGGCCAAAGAATTAGTTTTTAAGGCTAATTTAGTAGAATGTGATAATTATGATAAGAAACATTAAGATTCCATAAACAACACTCACTTTAAGAAGAGTAAAGCCGCATTCAAGAAAAAAGGGTAAGTTCTATATTTGTGGAAATGATATTTGATGCGCTATTTCTATATCTTATAATTGAGTGTAAGTATACACTATCGTATGCAAGTAATAAAAGAAAAAAAGAGTCGAATGTCGAACCCACAAGAATAATATCTTCTTTTTACCAAGTACTAAAATTATATCTTTCTAGTAATTATTCATAAAAAAATAAAAATCTAAGAATGGATTTAGAAAATATAAAAATCAATGACACAATGTAAAGAGATTTGGAAGGTAGTAATATAGAGAAAACTTAGGGTTAATGTTATCCCTCAATATGCTTTCTAATGATTAATTATCTAATATTTAACTCCATTTGTTCTTGGTATTTACCAAGACACTAATATATTTACAAGCCTCTCCCAAGGTCATGCAAGTATACCTTAATTGACTAAATACTTATATTCCTTTGGTACTTGTAATAAATTAAGATTCATTAAGATTAAGTCTTATTGATCACACATGCCAATTAGATATATTCCTATCCTAATTTGAAGCTTGCATATGCAGCATTGAATGTTACTCTACAATCATGCATAAAATTACATAGGTCTAAATATAATGATTTCTCTTTCAAGTTTATCAAAATATTACCAATTCATTCACTATATATTGATCAGATATATTAAAGCATTAAGAACAAGTAATTTGAATAACGAAGAACTAAATTTATTAAATATTAGAAATATATGATAATTAAACGCACATGTTGAGTTTAAGTATTAACCTTAGAAAAAAAAATTTAGTTTATGGCTACAAGAGAACAGTGACAAAAATAATAAGAAATCATGATACAATCAATAGCAAACCGATATAGATGTCGAATTGCTCTTGATTGCGCTGCCTAAGAAACTCTTGATGCTAAAGAACGCATTGAATCTCTCTCTATGAATACTGCAATTGCTCTCTAAGGCTTGTGTTGAGTGTTTCTTGATGTTTTTGGATGCTCCCTAAAGGTTGGGGACTAGTGACTTTTTATAGAAATTGATTTGAGCTTGAAATCTCTTATTCTTGTCAGGTTAAGAATCACACTATCGCTGGGGTGCTGCGTGTAAAAGGTTGTATCGCTGGAGCAGTGAACTGTGACTTAAACATGTCATTTTATTTTTTTATTTTCTTATTTTGTCTCAGGTTTCAGCACTGGGGCGACAAATGCATATTTTGAAAAGTTTATATTTAGTCATTATAGATAATAATAATGTACATAAATAATCATTTATTCTCATACAAAATAATAAAATATTAAGAAAAAACATGAGAAAATAAATGATAAATATACCTTTATCAGTTGCCATTTTGCTTATCAATGTAACATAGGAACAAGAAAGGAAACAAAAAAACTCCCAAAGCCAACTTGGTTGAGGGAAAAGATGTTATTGTTGCAGTTATTGTTTTACAGGTGAACTTGGTGGCAAGTAGCAACAAAGAGTGAGTGATTGACTCTAGAGCCACTAGACACATATGTAGAGACAAGAGTTCTTTTTAAAAGTATGTTTTCATTAGAGAAGGGGATGAATAAGTGTATCTTAATGATTCTCATTCTGCACCGGTGGTGGGGAAAGACAAAGTTATTCTCAAACTTACTATTGAGAAGTCTCTTGTATTGAAAAATGTACTCCATGTTCCCAATATTAGATATAATCTAGTTTTTGTATTTATGTTAGGAAGGGTTAATGTAAAAGTCTCATTTGAAGGGGATAAAGTTGTAATAACCAAGGGTGGGACATTCATTGAAAAGTTATATTCTTCCAATGAATTGTTCAACTAAATGTACTTGATGTTTTTATGAATTAAAATGTTTCTTCTGCTTATATTGTTGAGTCTTCCAATTTATGATATTATAGACTAGATCACTTGAATTATTTTTATTTAAGAAAGATGAAAAGAGTTAGTTTACTATCTAATATGTGTTTAGATGAATTACATCAATGTGATGTATGTGTGGAAGAAAAGTCCATAAAGAAAAGTTGTTAACCTATAACTCTTAGAGAAACTGAATTACTTAGTTTAATTTATAGTAACTTAAATGATTTTAAAGATATTATGACTATAAGGGAAAAAAGATTTTACATAATCTTTGTTGATGGTTTCTCAAAATATACTAAGGTGTATTTGTTAAGAAACAAAGATGAGCTATATAATAAGTTCTTGATCTATAACCAAGAAGTTGAAAATCAACTTGGTAGAAAAATTAAGAGATTAAGAACTGATAGAAGAGGAGAGTATGTGTCTAACTTATTTAGCTCCTATTGTGAAGATAGTGGAATTATACATGAAGTTACATCACCATACTCACCTGAATCTAATGGAGCGACTGCAAGAAAAAATAGAACTTTGAAAGAAATGATGAATTGATTATTGATTGATTCTGGGGCACCTATAAATTTATGGAGGGAAATAATATTGACTGCTTGCCATATACAAAATAGAATTTCCTACAAGAAAACAGGAATTACTCCTTATGAGTTATGAAAAGGTTATGCTCATAATCTATCATACCTCAAAGTGTGAGAGTATCTTGCAAAGGTTCTTATCCTGAATCCTAAGAGGAAAAGAATAAGACCTAAGATAATTGATTGTATGTTCATAGGCTATGCCTAGAATAGTGTTGCATATAAGTTTTTGGTATTAGAGGACACCATGGGGTTGTTTAATGCAAACATAATAATAGAATCTCAAAATCCAGAATTGTTTGAGTCTATCATTTCTAAGAAAGCCAATATAGATAAAACTATGACTCAAATAAAAGGTTAATGTAAATCCTCCAGAAAGCTTTGACAATGAACTTAGAAGAAGTAAAAGAACGAGGAAGGCTACTAGTTTTGGTAATGATTTCTATATTTTTCGTATGGAATGAGACCCTAAAACCTTTAGTGAAGCTATAACTTCTTATAATGCTTTTTATGGAGAGAGATAATAAATGATGAAATAAATTCTATTATGAGTAATCTTGTATGGGAACTGGTTGATTTACCTCCGGGTTCTAAGAATTCACTCAAAAGAAAGACTTATAGGGGTTGATAGGACTATTGAGAAGTATAAGGCAAGATTGGTTGTCAAAGAATTCACTCAAAAGAAAGACTTATATTATTTTGATATATATGCTATTGTTACTAGAATTACATCAATTAGAATTTTGATTGCATTGGTTGCAATATATAATTTGTTTATACACTAAATGGATGTAAAGACTGGCTTTCTAAAAGGTGATTTAGAATAAGAGACTTATATGAAACAATTGAAAAGTTGTTTTAGTACTGGTACAGAGCATAAAGTATGTAAATTAGTGAAGTATTTATATGGCTTGAAGCAAGTACCAAAATAGTGGCATAAAAAGTTTGACAATGTTCTTGTATTAAATGGTTTTATGATAAATTATTCCGACAAATGTGTGTACTATAAATCTTTGATACTAACAGATATGTTATTATATATTTATATGTGGATGATATACTTATATTTAATTTTAGTATGGAACTGATAGTTAAGACTAAGAGTTTTCTATTAAATGTATTTAATATGAAAGATTTTGAAGAAGTTGATGTTTTACTTGGGGTAAAGATTATGAGAACATCTAATGGTCTCACTTTATCACAAGAGCACTATGTAAAGAAGTTTCTTGAGAGGTTTGGGTATACAGCATGCAAATCGGTGACAATACCTTATGATGCTAGTGTTAAACTTTAAAAGAATATAGAATATAGTGATAACTAGAACCGTTATACTCAAATTATTGGTAGTCTCATGTATTTGATGAATACTTAAAATTACACATTTAATAAGAGTTTTACATCATTGTTTTGTATTACTAATGTATTTAATTTTCTTAACTTAAATATATTTACAATATTGTACCTAATTATCTTTTAACTGTTTTGTGGTAGGTTTGGTAAAATGGGCATAACTTTCTACTTAAAGATCCAATTAGAGTAATTCTTAATACTGTTAAGAGATGACTTAATGGGATAACATATTGTATTCACAAAGCATTTGAAATTCGAGTGTTTAGAGGGTGAAAATGGCTTAGAACAGAACTGATTTACAGTATAGACCCAATCCAAACAGTCATCAATCTTGGGCCCATAACTATTGAAATACGTATCTAATACGTATGAGAAAACTCAATTTGAAAAGACAAGAGATTTATCTATAATTTTGATGTTTTGGAGGGCAGCTAATTCGGACTACATTAATTCTAAATTGGATAATCAAGTTGGTGCATTAATGATAATCAATGCAAATTATATGCCACAATTCTTGACTTTCATCATCCAAGTGGTTCCCTCCAAATTTGTCTCAATTTATCCATATTGTTTTATAAATAGGTGACTTGTTTATGCCCAAAGTGTGTAATTACAGAGTTAGAATGTAGTTCAAAATACTTGTCTTTTGTATTATCTCTTTGTAATATTATTTCTCTTGTTTACTATTAAGTCATGTTATTTCTTTTTCAATTTCTTTAGTTTTATTATGTCCAAATAATTTTTTTTATGCTAAGGTGAAAGGGTGAAACTCTTGGTAAGGTAATACTTAACTCTTATTTATGCATTTAATGTTTTATTCTTAAGTTATGCAAATTTATATATGATGTATTTATTTTATTTATAATAATAATACAATTTCTTCTAAATGGTGCATCTTGATTTATTATTGACAAACTTTATACTTGACACAATAAATTCTTGAAATCATTTACAAGATTTGGTATATATACCATTTCTTGTAAAGTGAGAGTCTTGATTTATTTTAGACAAATATAAAAATTGGCATAATAAATACTTGAACCCATTTATAAGATTTGGTGTATAATAATTGAAAGAAATAAATACTAATCAATATATAAATGATGATAAACTTTAATTGTTATATTTTTCGGCTGGAACTTCTTTTGTGTGAGGATTCCTATTGAGTTATAAAAAGCGTTAAATATATTATTACTTCTTATGCCAAGAGTAGATCCTTCTAACTTTAGCTTTTATTTAAATTAGTTAATTGAATTAATATTTACAAATATTTTATACTGTATTAATTATCTTAAAAGTATTTATAATTTGTAATTTTAATTCTACTTCCTTGTGGATCGACCTCGTTCTCACCGGGTTATTTATTACTTCGACAATCCTGCACTTGGGAATAAATTCTTATATTCTGGACGTGTCAAGGTTTCGGCGCTGTTGCCGGGGAAGTGAACGTAACATTATTTATTTGGTTGTTTGTTTATTTATTTTATTTTCATGGAAGGCTGAGCCTCCTAACGTGCTTTATTTTATTTATTATTCGCCTTTTATTTTCATGTAAGGCTGAGTCTACTAACGTACTTTACTTTATTTATTATTCGCTTTTTATTTTCATGGAAGGCTAAGCCTCCTAACTTGTTTTAGTTTTTTTATATTATTTTTGCTTTTTATTTTTATGAAAAACTGAGCCTCATGCTCTTTATTTATTAACTTTTTATTAAATGATTTAACATTACTAATCTAACTTCTAATTATTTATCTTTATTTTGCCTATTTTATTTATCTGTATTTAATATTTTATTTTATTTTCTCTTATTTGTATTATTTATTGTTATTGTATTTTATTTTATTTCTTTCTATGAGCGGTTGGTTGCAAGATCCTAATTCTCATCGTTTGGTGAAAGGTAATTTCGAAACTTCCTTTGATAATTTGTTAGATTCTCCTTTATCTTCTTATTCTTCACCAATTAACACCATGACCGAAAATCAAATTGAGGGACTCATAGACCCAAGGGACAATCAGTCCCAAAATAATGACCATAACCGACTTAGGACACTTAGAGACTATATGAATCCTACATGACACTATCTTGCTTAATTTTTCTTCCGAATGCAACATATTTTAATTTTAAGCCAGACATTATCCAACTTTTACTCACTTTTCGTGGCTTAGATGCAGAGAACCCTTATCTACATCTAAGAGAATTTGAAGAAGTGTATAACATGTATAATGACAAAAATTATAGCATGAACACAATTCGACTTAAGCTTTTTCCTTTTTCTTTAAAAGAGAAAGTTAAAATATGGCTACAAAACTTTAGGCCAGGATCCATTTCTTTATGGGATGAGATGCAACAACAATTCCTGGAAAAAATTTTTCCTTCCTATAGAACAAATTCTTTCAAAAGATAAATTACCACTTTTGCCCAAAAACCAGAAGAGACCCTTTACCAATGTTGGGAAAGGTATAAAGAATTACTTAATACCTGTCCCCATCATGGCTTTGAAACATGGAGACTAGTCTCAAATTTCTACGAGGGCTTAACACCTCAAGTTAGAAAAATTGTAGAAATAATGTATAATGGAACATTTGAGGACAAAGACCCAGAAGAGGCAATGAACTATCTTGACTTACTAGCAGAAAATGCTCAAAATTGGGACACTGCTGGTACCTGTAAGGCACCTAGCAAAAATCAAACCACTATATCTAGTGGGAGTATTTATCATTTTAGGGAAGACCATGACCTTCAAGCCAAATTAGCAACCCTTGCTAGAAAAGTCGAAACCTTAGAAATAAAAAAGAATGGTCAAATAAAACTGTTTAAGAAATTGTGTGTCACATTTGTGAAACTCATGATCACTGTACTAATAATTGCCTAACTTTGCCTGCATTTAGGATATGTCTCCATGACCAAGCCAATATTCTAAACACGTTCAAGCGGTCAAACAATAACTCATATTCATAAAACTATAATCCTGGATAGCGAAATCACCCAAATTTTAGTTAAAGGAATGACACTCAAGCACAGGCTTCACAACCGCCTTTCCGACCACACCAAAATTTTAAAACCACAAAGTTTATGCACCATATGTCCCACCTTCTAAGAAAAATCTTGAAGAAACTTTGCATACATTCATTGAAAAGCAAGAGTCTATTAATTCTCAAAATGCTCAAACATTTGCTGATTTGAAAGATACTCTAGCTAAATTTGCATATGCACTGAACATTCATGAGAAAGAAAAATTTCCTTCTTAACCATAGCCAAACCCCAAAGGACAATATAACTCAAATACATGTAGTTCAGGAAGCCAACACATGGATCAAGTTAAAGTAGTTATCACTCTTTGGAGTGGTATAATTGTTGAAAAAGACATTTCTGAACCTCATGAGAGCGATGAATCAATCTCTAAGGGTAAGAAAAGTGTTGAACCTACACCTAATGAAGAAAACACCAAATTCTTACCTCTGCCCTCATTTCCTCATTCATTATGTAATACTAAGAAGACGAATCACAATCCTAAAATTTTTGAAATCTTCAAATAGGTAAAAGTTAATATTCCTTTACTGGATGCTATTAAACAGGTTTATTTTTATGCAAATTCTTTTAAGGATTTATGCACAGTAAAAAGAAAACGGAATGTGAAAAAGAAAGCATTTTTAGCTGAACAAGTGCCATTCTTCAGAACAATAATGCTTTGAAATATAAAGACCCTGGTTGTCCTACAATTTCATGTATTATTGAAAGTCATAAAATTGAACAAGCCTTACTTGATCTTAGTGCAAGTGTGAATTTACTGCCGTATTCAGTTTATCAACAGCTAAATCTCAGTGAGTTAAAATTAACTTCTGTAACCCTTTTACTTGCCGACAGATCAATAAAAGTATCAAGAGAGATAGTGGAAGATGTTTTAGTTCAAGTTGATAAATTCATATATCCTGTGAATTTTATTGTCTTGGACACAGAACCTGTTAAAGGATGTAATCTGATACCTGTTATTTTGGGGTGTTCATTTTTAGCAACTTTTAACGCTTTGATTAATTGCAAGAATAGAGTAATGAAGCTTTCATTTGGAAACATGACACTTAAACTCAATGTTTTCAATATGTGTAAGCAACCATATAAAGGGGAGGATGAAAGTAAAGAATGCGACATGATTGAAACGATTGTGGAGGTACATATTCAAAAAGGGAGTTCTACCGATCCCTTAGAAATATGTTTAATAAATTCATTTGAGTCAAATATACAATTAGATCCTGAAATATCTGACATATGTTCTTTACTTGACTGTGCATAGGTGATTGAAAATAAAGAATGAAAACTAAAGTTTGAAGAATTGGGAGAAAATTAGGATAAACAGAACGAAATTTCAAAGTTGGAGTTAAAACCTCTGCCTGAAGGACTGAAATATGCATTTCTTGGAGAGAATCAAACTTACCCCATGGTAATCTCTTTTACACTCATAAGCGAACAAGAAGGTAAGTTGATTGAATTATTGAAAATGCATAAAAATACAATTGGGTGAATTTTAAAAAATATAAATGGTATTAATCCTTTGATTTGCACACATAGAATACACTTAGAGGATAATCCCAAAACTTTTCAACAACCTCAAAGGAGATTAAATCCACATATGAAAGAGGTAGTGAGAGCTGAAGTTCTCAAATTACTTGAAGTAGAAATTATCTATCCTATCTCAAATAGTAAGTGGGTAAGTCCTACCCAAGTAGTACAAAAAAAATATAGAATCACAATCATTGAAAATAAAAAAGGTGAGTTAATACCAACTCGAATCTCATCTAGTTAGAGGATGTGCATAGATTATAGGAAGTTGAACTCGGCCACTAAAAAAGACTATTTTCCTTTACTATTTCTTGATCAAAATATAGAAAGAGTAACAGGACATCCCTGCTATTGCTTTTTAGATGGTTATTCTGGCTATTATCAAATTTCTATAGCACTAGAGGACTAAGAAAAAACTACATGCACATGCCTTTTTGGGACCTTTGCTTTTAAAAGAATGCCCTTTGGACTTTGTAATGCCCCAGCAATATTTCAGAGATGTATGTTAAGCATTTTTAGTGATATGATTGAGCATTATTTAGAAGTTTTTATGGATGATTTAACTGTGTTTGGAAATTCTTTTGATAATTGTCTTGAAAACTTAAAAAATGTCTTAAAAAGATGTGAAGAAAAGAGCCTTGTATTGAATTAGAAAAAATGTCATTACATGGTTACGTTTGGAATTGTTTTGGGATATGTAGTGTCTTCTAAAGGAATTAAAGTGGATAAGGCAAAAGTCAAACTCATTACACATTTGCCTCCACCAAAAACAGTCAGAGAAGTTCGATTCTTTTTAGGACATGCTGGATTCTATAGAAGGTTCATCAAAATTTTTAGTGTTATATCTAAACCTCTTTGTAACCTCTTAGCCAAAGATGTATCATTTAAGTAGACTCAAGAGTGTAAAATTCATTTGAAAAATTAATTGGCCTCTTAACATCTGCTCATATCATACAATCTCTTGACTAGTCTTTACCTTTTGAGCTCATGTGTGATGCTAGTGACTACGCTGTTGGTGCTGTATTGGAACAAAGAAAGGAAGGTAAATCCTATGTAATTTATTATGCAAGTAGAACTTTAAACAGTACCCAAATGAATTACACAACAACTGAAAAAGAACTACTTGCTGTAATATTTACATTAGACAAATTTCGTTCTTACTTAATTGGTTCTTTAACTGTTGTATTTACTGACCATACTGCTGTAAGGTACTTAATGTCAAAACAGGATGCAAAACCAAGACTGATTCGATGAATTTTATTGTTTCAAGAATTTATTATCACTATCAAGGATAAAAAGAGAGTTGAGAATGTTGTTGCAGATCACTTATCAAGATTCGCACTAGATTCATTAATAGAAATAACACCTATTAATGATTATTTTCCCAATGAATTTTTATTTTTTACTGTTACAATGTCTTGATATGCTAATATTTTTAATTTTCTTGTAACATGAGAAATGCCACCTCAATGGAATGCTCAAGACAAAAAAAAAAAAATTTAATTGAGGTAAGAAAGTTTTATTAGGATGATCCTTATCTCTTTAAATATTGTCATAACCAAATATTTCGAAGATGCGTACCCGACAATGAGGTAAGTAAAGTTACTGAATTTTATCATTCTAAAGCATGTGAGGGACATTTCTCATCAAAGAAACCAGCTGCAAAAATCTTGCAGTGTGAATTTTATTGGCCCACTTTATTTAAAGATACACATGCATTTTGTATAACTTGTGAAAATTGTCAAAAGTTGGGATTAGTTTCAAAATGAAACATGATGCCTTTGAACCCCATTTTTGTTATTGAAATCTTTGATTGTTGGGGGATAGATTTCATGGGACCATTTTCGTTATCATTTGGATTTATGTATATCTTAATTACAGTAGATTATGTCTCAAAATGGATTGAGGCTATTCCATGTCGAAATAATTACCATAAAACAGTCATGAAATTTTTGAAAGAAAATATCTTAAGTCGATTTGGAATCCCTCGAGCCATTATAAGTGATGGGGGTAAGCATTTTAGTAATAGGCCATTTGAAACATTAATGAAAAAATGTTGCCACCCCTTATCATCCTCAGACAAATGGACAAGTTAAATTAGCAAATAGGGAGATAAAACAAATTTTAGAAAAAACTGTAAACCTAGATCATAAAGATTGGTCTTTAAGACTTAATGATGCATTGTGGGCTTATAGAACGACTTTTAAAACTTCATTAGCTACGTCTCCTCATAGGATAGTTTATGAAAAACCTTGTCACTTACTTGTGGAACTTGGGCATAAAGTCTACTGGGCCATTAAAACTTTCAATGCAGATTTTGATTCTGCTGGACACATACATAAATTACAAATAATGAACTTGAAGAATTAAAAAATGATGCATGAGAATTCGAAAATTCGTAAAGCTAAAATCAAAGCTTTTCATGATAAAAGAATTCAGAGAAAAACATTTGATACTGGTCAGAAGGTTTTGCTTTATAATTCTCGACTTCACATATTCCCTGAAAAATTAAGATCAAGATGGAGTGACCCTTTTATTGTGAAACATGTGTACCCTTATGGAACAATTGACATTGAAAATCCTAGAAATGGGAATGTGTTTAAGGTAAATGGGTAAAGACTTAAGCCGTTTCTAGAAAACCAAGCTTTTCATAAATAATTTACGTCTCTGTCGGACCCTTGTTACGAGACCAATTAATCTTTGTTTTATATATTTACATATTTATATATATTTATTCTTCTTCTAACTTTATTTTTTTTATTTTTACTTGCAAGTTAATTTAGTAGTTTTGTTAAAGTTTTGTTTTGCACCCCAGTTAAGTGGCGGATAACGGTACTCCGTGATATTTCAAGTCAGTTTTGTCAGTTTTCCATAATTATTGATATCTTCTCTTCTTCCCCTTTTCTAAAAAAAAGGATGACAATCTAAAGAATTTGAAAAAGCTTTTTTCCTCATTGCCTCAAAATTCCTTAAAGAAAATTTACTAAGCAAGATGTGAAAGATTAAGGTTATTAATGATTATGAATATACTTGTAGATTTACGTTGGTTAATTGAAGCCAAAGTTCGATTGACAAGTGAGTTTTCAGACTTGTTGATTTTCTACATGCTTGGCTTAGGTAAAAGCTCTTTTGCAAAAAAATGAAGAACAAAACGATTAAGTGTTTGTTACAAGTGTGCACGCATGACTTGCAACACACATTGCCGTACTTTAGGAATGGTGTCTGTAAATCGCAAAGATAAAATTAAGTTCATTAAGGATGACCTGAGTAAGGAGTCTTTAGATGATATCTTATCGACTCTTGAAACGCATCCTAATGGATATGTGCATATTGTAATTCGTGAATTATGGGACATATTCCTAAAAGAACATGAACGGTACAATCTTGAGAATCTGACTTTAAAAGATCCTGTTTGCCAATTTATAAGAAACTTGGATGGAAAGTCTATCCTCGACCCATAGAGGGCGTTTAAGCCGTTACTGGACGTAAAATCGGAGGAAGATTTGAGCCACAATCACAACTACTTGTATATATTTACTGTAGCTATTTTTTTTAAAATGTTTCATTTCAAACTCAAACGTCTTTTTCAACAACCAACCACCCATGTGACTTTTCTAGCTAATAATTTGAACATTTGTAAAAAGGTGTTGAAAATTTTATATTTTAAGCCAACAACCCATGTGACTTAACTTTGCAGCATCTTTTGGCTCTATAAATACATTGCATTGTTTCTACATCTTTATACAAGCTTAAAATCATTCAAGGAAGAGGGTGAGTGTAATAATGAAAGGAACATCAACTCGTAAATTCATAAAAATTAGTATCTTTTGTGGATCCAGCCATGAAAAAACTAGAGAGTTTTTAGAAGCAGTAGAAACCCTTGTTAAGGTGTTACCTGAGCGAAATATTCATTTAGTATATGAGGGAGGTAGTCTTGGATTAATGGAACGTATGACAACCGCTGCACAAAATAAAGGCAGTTGAGTTTTGGGTATCATACCAAAAGTTCTAGCTATTGGAGACATTATAGGAAAAACAACTGGGGATGAGTTACAGGTATCATCAATGCATGAACGAATATTTTTTATGCTTCGTAATGCTGATGCCTTCATAGCACTACCTGGAGGTTAAGGAACATTGGAGAAAATTTTTCAAATTGTCTCATGGGCACAATTGTAAATCCATAAAAGAACCAATTGGTTTGTTAAATGTTGATGGTTTTTATAATGGGTTGTTATCTTTTCTTAACTATGCGGTGGAAAAATAATTCTTCTCATCTGCAGCATGACAGATCCTCATTTCTGCTTCAACTGTTGATCAGTTACTCGATGAACTACAAGCTTTTACACCTCTATCTGATTCAACAATGAGTCAGATAGATTGGTATACTGATGATAGTGAAAAGAAGCGCAAGATAAATTTGACGCTTCATCTGTAGCCTATCTACTTCTATGAATTTTTAAGCATTTTGTATGATTTGTTTTATTTTGTTACAGGTTTAATTTCTAATAAAAGATGTTTCAGGTGATATTTTCTGTACTTTACTCTTTCTATATTTTGACATTGAGGACAATATCTCAATCTGGTTGGGGGGAGAATAGTTGACATATAATGATAGTGTTATTTATTTATTGTTTGTTATAATTTTGTTCTTTAAAAATTTTTTATCATGAATGGCATGAGTAAAAAGTTTATTTATGCATTCTTGAAATGAATTCTAGTTCTAGAATGGCAGAGTAAAGAGTACATTACTGAACTTTTAAAACACATTATAATTGGTTTATTTTTAATGTATTTTACGTATATTTGTTTGTTGCTTAAGCTTTTGGTAACTCTTGCATAAATAAGTTTGCTTTATTATCGAGGTATGATTTCAAAATTATTTAGTTTAAATCACTTTTTCTATCTAGGTTATTAAAGAATAACTTCCGAAATTATTTCTTGAGAACAATATTAAGCCTTGTGGTAAGATGGATGATTCAATATATATAACCAAGAGAATTTTTATGTTTAAGTATACATATTCTTTTTTAAACTCACATATCTTTTGTGAGTGAGTGGAGAGGTTTGAGATAATAGCTTACGAACTTTCATTGATTTTTTGAAATGGTTAATTTTTATTTGGAATGATATTATTTGGGATGAGAAATGATTTGGTTGCTTAGCTGAAGGATGGAAATTGTTTTTTGAAAAAGTATTATGACGATATATTGCTCTTATTTTTTAATGATTCTTTATGTCTTTAAAAATAAGTAAAAAAAAAATAAAGAAAAAAGAAGGCAATTCAGTTCAATAAAGTCTTCATTCAATTTTAGAAGACTAAAGTCATTAGGAAGCAATCTTATCACCGGACTCTCTATTCATAAAATTCGCATAAAATAATTAAAATCTTGAAGCTAGCATATGGCAATAGTGGTTTGACTCTAAATAATTAATTTTTCTATCTTTAGATCAATGTTAGTTTGTTTGTCTGTCCCTAAATGTAACCTTTTTTTTGAGCGATTATCTGTTTTCCAACTCCATAAGTGAAATCCTAAGCCATTAAACAAATTATTCACATGTGAGGATATAGAGTTGAGGCTTTTACTTGAAATTTTTTTTTAAGGCTATATATGTTGTGGTAAGAACACTTTGGGTTAATTTACACACACACACACAAATTTAGAAGTTATGATTGAAATAACCTTTATAGCGATTGTGATCTTAAACTGACGTTTTTTTTTAAATACTTAGGTAGTGTTCAAATTTTATTTATGCTCGAATTACTAGGGACTAGCAATAAGCTAGTTGAGGGGTGTGATGAACACTTGAAATTACATATTTAATAAGAGTTTTACATCATCATTTTGTATTACTAATGTATTTAATTTTCTTAACCTAAGTATGTTTACAATATTGTACCTAATTATTTTTTAACTGTTTTGTGGTAGGTTTGGTAAAATGGGCATAACTTTCTACCTAAAGATTCAATTGGAGTGATTCTTGATTCTGTTAAGAGATGACTCAATGGGATAACATATTGTATTTTGCAAAACATTTGAAATTCGAGCGTTTAGAGGGTAAAAATAGCCTAGAACAGAACTGATTTGCAGTATAGGCCTAATCCAAATAGTCATTAGTTTTGGGCCCATAACTATTGAAATACGTATGAGAAAACTCAATTTGAAAAGATAAGAGACTTATCTACAACTTTGATGTTTTGGAGGACAGCTAATTCAGACTACATTAATTCTGAATTGGATAATCAAGTGAGTGTATTAATGATAATCAATGCAAATTATATAACACTATTCTTGACTTTCATCATCCAAGTGGTTCCCTCCAAATTTGTCTCGATTTATCCATATTTTTTTTATAAATAGGTGGCTAACTTGTTTATGCCCAAAGTGTGTAATTAGAGAGTTAGAATTTAGTTCAAAATACTTGTCTTTTGCATTATCTCTTTGTAATATTATTTCTCTTGTTTACTATTAAGTCATGTTATATAACACTATTCTTGACTTTCATCATCCAAGTGGTTCCCTCCAAATTTGTCTTGATTTATCCATATTTTTTTATAAATAGGTGGCTAGCTTGTTTATGCCCAAAGTGTGTAATTAGAGAGTTAGAATTTAGTTCAAAATACTTGTCTTTTGCATTATCTATTTGTAATATTATTTCTCTTGTTTACTATTAAGTCATGTTATTTCTTCTTCAATTTCTTTTCTTATTCTTTAGTTTTATTATGTCCAAATAATTTTCTTTGTGCTAAGGTGAAAGGGTGAAACTCTTGGCAAGGTAATACTTAACTCTTAGTTATGAATTTAATGTTTTATTGTTAAGTTATACAAATTTATATATGATGTATTTATTTTATTTGTAAAATTAATACATTTTCTTTTAAAGTGGTGATTCTTGATTTATTATTGACAAACTTTATACTTGGCACAATAAATTCTTGAAACCATTTACAAGATTTGGTATATATACCATTTCTTGTAAAGTGGGAGTCTTGATTTATTATAGACAAATATAAAGATTGACATAATAAATACTTGAACCCATTTATAAGATTTGGTGTATAATAATTGAAAGAAATAAATTCTAATCAATATATAAATGATGATGAATTTTAATTGTTATATTTTTCGGTTAGAACCTCATTTGTGTGAAGATTCCAATTAAGTTATAAAAAGAGTTAAATATATTATTACTTCTTATGCCAATAGTGGATCCCCATAACCTTAACTTTTATTTGAATTGGTTAATTGAATTAATATTTGTAAACATCTTATACTACATTAATTGTCTTAAAAGTGTTTATAATTTGTAATTTTAATTCTACTTCCTTATGGATCGACTTCGTTCTCACCGGATTATTTATTACTTCGACAATCCTGCACTTGGGAATAAACTCCTATATTTTGGACGTGTCAAATACTACTAGACCTAATATAGCACATGTTATAGGGAGATTGAATAGATATACTCAAAATACAGGTAAAGAACATTATAATGCCTTAGATAGTGTTATAAAATATTTAATAGGCACTAAAACGTATGAATTTACATATGGTAGATCACAACCTGTGATTGAAGGTTATTGTGATCTAATTGGATATTTGAATCTAATGAGGTCAAGTCTACTAGTAGATATATCTTCACTTTAGGTGGAGGAGCCGTATGTTGAAAATTCACTAAATAGACTTATATAGCTCAATCTACCATAAAGTCAGAATTGATAGCCTTAGAAAAGGCTTGTTCTGAGGTTAAGTGGTTAAGGACACTCATATATGGTCTTCCCATTAGTACTCACCCTCCTATTACAATTTCTATAAACTATGATTGCCTGGTAGCCATTGCTAGAGCAAAAAGTAAAATTTATAATGGGAAAAGTAAATATATATGTCTACGACATGGCATCATTAAGTAGCTAGTAGAATCTGGGGTTATAAGCCTAGATTATATGAGGTCAGAAAGGAACTTGGTCGATCTCTGACAAAGTCACTAAATAGGAGATTAATGGAAGACATGTCAAGGGAGATGAGACTTCTACTTAGAGCATAAGGTAAGAGTGACGGTAACTTTACCTATGTGATTAGAGATCCTAATGAAGTAGGTTCATAAGGGTAATAAAAAGTCACTTGTTGTCTTGTTATACTACCGATTATATTTGAGTCCATCTCTATGGCGGGGTAGTGCATCTGCAGTGAAAAAATGTGAGTTAGTCTCTAAATGAACTTCATAGCCCTTTATAGGGTGGTGTGTTAAACCTGCAGGATATGCTTGATAGAGTGTCATCTATATAAGTGTAGAATTGGTTCGGTTCCTATGAGAGTTAGACAGACTACTCTAGAGCACTTATGAAGCTAGGAAAGCACATGGCCATTAATAGTGCTAAACTGCGGGCATAGATAAGTTATTGATAATTTAACTTGATAATTTAACTATTTGTTTTACATCAAAAGAAATGAAAGGTTGATAGAAACTTGGTTTCACATAGTTCCTATAAAATACGGTTACTTAATCAATAGATTGGTTCATAGCTTGGAAGAACACCAATTTATATAAGTTAAATTCTACTTATATATGTGGTTGATTTGATTCACATTTATTTATTTGAAATATGTGAGAGATGTTAGAATTTAAGAATGTATTTCAAATAAATAAGTAGAAAAATAAATATTAGAGTAGAGAAAAATAGCCGAGAAGAGAAAGATAGTCGAAGAGGAAGTGCCCAAGCCGTAGGAGGCTTGGGCATTGCGGCACTAGGTTCAATGTCGCGGCGCCTAGTTGGGCAAGTGCCCAATAATACTGTTGGGTGTCGCGGCACTGAGGATGAGTGCCACAGCACCCAGAGCTGAGTTGATTACCCTCTAAAGAGTCACTTACACCTTCCATATGATATGACCTTTTAAAGAGGTGTTATGTCTCTCTAGAGAGATACATACAAATCTATAAATATTGTAGGCACATTTGAAACATATAATAAACTTTTCTTTTCAATCTTTGATTCAAGATACTCTTTTTTCAACCATTTTTTCTGAGTTTAAACACTTATAGTCCAAGAAAAATATTAGGTGTGCACCTAATATTTTCTTATAAGTCATTGAATTTTGAAACTATCTTATTAACCAACCCATTTGCATATTTGATTATAATCAAAGTAGGGGTAAAAATAGTTTAAGGACAGTGCATTGCACGCCTTTACTTTAACATTTATTTACTTGTATCCTTGTATATTTACTATAATACATAACCATTTTTGCAATAGATTCTATATAAATTAAGGTTGTTATATGATTTATATATGTATATGTAGTGTTTTAAATCCAAAAAATAGGCAAAAGAGGGTTGGGTTTATGTTTGCAAACCAAGTGCTTGACAAAATGTCAACATAGGTGCTAGTTTATGAGCAAAAACTACTTGTCAGGCATATCAAACACATCTTGACTTTCACTATAAATATGCTTGAACACATATCAAGCATTTTGCGTACACAGACATTCAATTGTACTTGACATGATATTGATCAAAAGCACCAAGGAGTTGCGACCCAATTGCTTAAAAGACTTGTTAAGAAATTAAGGCGCACTTGGTTGGTTAAAAAGAAGATTGTTGAGCAAATAAGTTGTGCTTACTTGTGCCATTGCTTGATAAGCTTCTTAATGCCGACTCAAGTGAGATAATGGCATTTGACAATGTTAATTGCCTGTAATAGATTTTTGCTTAACGAATTAGTTGCATTTTTCTAGGACTTTTGTCCAGCACTTGGTGTTCATTTTAACATCCTCTTACATTTTATGCTTCAATGTTCAATTAATATGGATTTTAACTTTGTTGTTATATTAATTTATGCATCACTTATTAATTTTAGAATTATCATGGTGAATATTAACGTATTGTTATTGTTGTTGTTGTGTTATTAATTTGTGCAAACTTATTAATTTTAGGACTATCACGGTGAATATTAACGTATTAAAAGTTTTTAAGATTAAGATTGAAGATCGTTTTCAATGGCAAATAATTTTGTATCCACAGTTTTTGAACACTTGATAGAATTACAGTGAATTTAACAAAAAGTCAAACAATAATTTTCAAACAAACGTACATGAAAAGTTTTTTGAATGTATAGTCCTTAACATTCATTTCATAACTCATGCACATTGTCTTAATTGAAAAGTCGCATACTATGAATCTTTCATTCAAGAGATGGTTTCTCATCTTTAAGAAGTGAAATCATACCTCTTGTATGGATTCAAGAAATGATTACCTCATAGATTTGGTCGGTTCAAACCATCATGAATAGTCCCGCCCAAAATCCATTAATTATAATAACAAAGGGTTAAGTATTACTTTCTACATATCTATGTGTTGGAACAATAGAATCTAGGTATAGTAACTTATTTAAAAATTGACAACTGGAATTACTTTAAGTATTTCTTTGTGGCACTGAGACCATGCATAAAAGGTTTTCAATCATCCATTCGACAGGTAATTGAAATTGATAAAATATTTTTGAAAGGTGTGTATCTAAATACAATATTTTTAGTTGTATGTAAAGATCGAAACAATTAAATTTTTTCATTGGCATAGGTGATTATTGATTCTAAAAACGACGCTTTTAGAACATAGTTTATGGTCAGTTACTGGAGATATGGAGGATCTTGTATTTGTATTTGATTGACACGTTAACATTAAGAATGCCATTTGAGAGGTGTTTCCTAATACTTATCACGGGTATGCATCTATCACTTAAAAAGAAATTTGGTCACTAAATATAAAATACCATTAGAGAAAAGAAAAAGAAAAAAAAAGAATTTTTGGTTTCTTATTTTATTGATGCGAAGGCATATCACATTTTTTACTTTCAAGAGCAAATTAATAAAATGCGAGAGATGAACCATGATGCAACAAAATACTTGAAGAAGATGTGGTTTCTCAATTAGACTCGATCAGTGGAAACATTTAGAAATTATGACATTATAACCATTAATATTATAGAGAATATTAATGTTGTTGAAAAGGATTGACGATCCCTTCTTGTGACAACTTTGGTTAAGTCGATACAAAATTTAACGCAAAAATTGATTTTTTTATGTATCTTGGCTGTAAAAAGTATGACATCTTTTTGGAATACTTGGGCTCATCACAAGGTTTGGAAGCATAATGATAAGTCTAACCACATGACAGTTTATCCGGTCGATAATTCACACTTTATCATGAAGAATAAAAGTAGAAATAGAATAGTGAACATCCTAGTAAAGTCATGCAATTGTCGAAAGTTTAACTTTTAGCAACTACCTTATGTCCATATTATTGTAGTATGTAGACATACCAAATTATAGTATCAAGGTCTTTGTTCACCCCATTTCACATATAAGTATTTATTTTATGCGTATAGTAAGCCTGTCAATCTGGTTAGCCATCCATCAAATTGGATACTTTCAAATGAGTTGAGAGATGCTAACATTTAGCCTCCTATAACACGTTAATGATCAAGGAGGTGTTAAAAGAAGTGAATTCCATCACAAGGTAAGGAACCGACGAATAAAATGTGCAATCGCTATAAATAGCATAGACATAATTGTTAGACATGTCAGAACTCTGTTGCTTTATACAACCGTTGATATCGCTTGTTATTCCATTTTGTTAATATTTGATGTATCTTGTTTTTGGATAACTTAAATTTAAATTTAATGTGACTTGTCATTAAATTTGTCATTTGGCTACCCTTTTGTAATTCATAACAATTAATATCGACTGTTGTTGTATTTTGTTACTATTTGATGTTATTTGTATTTCTATAATTTAAATTTAACATTAATATATATAATGAACTAATTGCATCTACCACTTTTAAATTAATTTGTAAAGTCATAAACATCCAAATCATGCATTACATTTATTTTGAGGCATATATGTACAACGCTATAGCCATCTTCTATCTAAAAAAAAAAAAACCAGACTTAAGATCCAATCTATGTGCCAATCCAATATTAGGTATTCAATAAACATACAAACAAAAATCTCGCAATCCCCACTCTGGACCCTCTGTTGAGGCACACCCATTTTTTTAACCTAATGACATCAAAATACAATATATGACTTGTCATTATTGATGACATTGAAATACAATACATGACTTGTCATTATTGATGACATCGAAATACAATAATATGTACAATCGCTGTAAGCAGCATATACATAATTGTTAGACATGTTAGAACCCTATAGCTTTATACAACCATTGATATCGCTTGTTATTCCATTTTGTTAATATTTGATGTATCTTGTATTTGGATAACTTAAATTTAAATTTAATGTGACTTGTCATTAAATTTTTCATTTGGCTACCATTTTGTAATTTATAGCAATTGATATCAACTGTTGTTGTATTTTGTTACTATTTGATGTTATTTGTATTTCTATAATTTAAATTTAACATTAATATATATATATATATAATGAACGAATTACATTTACCACTTTAAAATTAATTTGCAAAGTCATAAACATCCAAATCATGCATTACATTTATTTCGAGGCATGTATCTACAATGCTATAGCCATCTTTTATCTAAAAAAAAAAAAAAACTAGATCTGAGACCCAATTTATGTTCCAATCCAATATTAGGTATTTAATAAAAATACAAACAAAAATCTCACAATCCCCACTCTGGACCGTCTGCTGAGACACACCATTTTTTTAACCTAATGACATCGAAATACAATATGTCTAAAACAATATCCCTTATAAGATCATAAAACATGCATAATTGAAGATAATGTGACATCAGAATGCATAATAGGGCAACATGAGCGTCCAGCACACTGTCAACATATCCATTAAGGCTAGAATCATAAATAGTGATCTTCTGTTGTACAAAATCCACCTTAGTCACAATCCAATACTTGCATTTGTAGTTGATGAGAATATAAACCTATATAAAGTTAGACATTGTTACATATTTAATATAATATACATAAAAAACACTTAACCACAATAATTACCTTGTCAACCTCAGCCTACAGTTTGTTACCCAGTAAATTTTCTTTGAGTCCTAATCCAATTGACAAAGGCATGAGTCTTATGTAATAATAGATAGCTATGGGCACATTGGTTGTAGATGTAATTATAGGATTCCTAAATTTATAGCAAAACAAGAAATTATTAAATATGAATAATACACTAAAAGGAAATAATGTGTTAAAAAAACTTACAAAAAAATACGCATTCACACTAGTAGACCAAATGGTCCTTTTCACGTTGATACTTGCATTGTTTTTTTATGGACCAGTTTTATGTACTTATTATTGTGCTACGAATCCAACAAAAAAATTTAAAACTTAATTGATACGAAAGCCAATGAAACTCAACATATATATAATTTTCACTTACAAAGTCATCAGTTAGTTGTTTAAAATCTAATGAAACCATGATAGGTTAGCATTAATCCTAAGTAAACTAACATAACCCTCACCACTACGAACCCAATCCTCAAACTCAATTTGGATGACTAAGTCTACTGATAAGGGTTCATTAAGTCTAATATTTCTATCTTCCAAACTTAATATTTGTTGGTAGAAATTAAGATTATTTAGCTTTTGATGTATTTTATTATTATTTTTGTCGGTTTAGAGTCAATGGAGTAAAAATGGTCGAAACTCTAATGAAAATAAGCTAAAAATATCAAATTGCTACAGTGATAAACTACAGTAATCTGCTCTCGTACCCATCGCCACGGCACCCAAAACAGTGTCTCAGCGTCTAAAATTCAGCACCGCGGCATGCGTGACAGCAAACAGTGCTGAGTGAACAGTAACTCATGAACATTATTTTGCCACAGTCATTCGTGAATAATTTTTTGAAGACAAAAACTTATGAATAGAAGGTTAAAAACCTTAATTGAGGAAGAGAAAAAAAAGGAAAGAGGCAAAAACTTAGAGAGAGAATGTACAACACAAAATCAAATATCAAAGCCAAAGATTGAAGAATCAAGATTAAGATTTAAGCTTCAAATCAAGATTGAAGGAGAAGCACATCAAAGAGTCACTTTGATTAGTTTTTCTTCTCTTTCTTTATCATTATATTCTTGTTCTTGTTGATCTTTATGAATTAGTTTGATACTTTTGATTTTGTGATGGGCTAAATTGTTCATCTAGGGTTGGACTATATGAACCTAGTATAAATTTGGATTGTGTTAACTTTTAGTTTATGAACTTGATACATTCAATTGATTCATTATATCTTATGTTTAATGCTTTCATTATACCTGATCAATATTTTGAATGATTGAGGAACTATGATGAACTTGACAAATAGATTCATGTGTTTAGCCTAAGGTAGTTTGATACATGATCATAAGGTAACAACTATGAGTTCCATCTATGATAGACATATACCTAGGTGGCATGTATGGTATAATTTAGACTTGATCTTAATGAATTACATTCTGATTTGATTTTCATAGACATATAGGTGATTGTTAGAATGTGTAATATAGTCACTTGACCATCGACAGAGGCTTGTGATGAGATTAGTGTCTAAGTCAATCAATTGATATTAAGAGATTAACTAAGAGGTTAATAAATCTAATGAAATATTAGAAGATGAGTTAAAACCCTAGATTATCTTTATTTGTGAATTTTATCTTTTATTTTTGTTTAGTTTAATTAATAGAATTAAATTAGTGAAATAAATTTCAGATTTTAGTTTTCTGAATAAAAGTTAAGTAGGTACAATTTTAATACTTAATTTATATTGGACTTAAAATTCTATATTACTTGATACGATAGCGTGCGCTTACGCTTAGCTAATATAGCATCAATCATCTACCGACTGTAATCACATTCGCCATGGTCTCATCACATTGAGGCTATACCTAAAGTTCTGTCTTCTTTTTCCTAATCTTCTATAGTATAGGATTGGTAAATGGAGTGGGTTTTATTTGTGCGTCCTTGTATTGTCGTCTAAAACTATACTCATATTTTAGTAGGATCGGGTAAGATTTGTATGCTAGCAAAACTATCAGGCTAGTATTACATGTCTGGTTGCAAATTAAACCCATCTGGTGGGGTCTAAACGTCATTTGCTGCGTTTTCTTCTAACCGGAAACAAAACACATAAGTGGATAAGTCAAGTGAACTAACTTCATTTTTCGTAAGCCAATATTTATTCCATTATCATATTCTAGCAAGTATTTTTCTAGAAGGAACACGACTAGAAATATTGCATCACTAGCTTCATCTAATGCATAAAATCACCCCGGACTCGACCAAATTGATTTGGACTCAAACTTTACCCTGATTTAAAGATGAAAGCATATAAATAGAAAGGAAAAAAAAAGCTAATTTTGAGGGAATATTAAAGAGAGCATTAGAGAGAAACAACCTTTTGAGAATTTAGAGTAGACTTTTAAAGAATCAAAGAGATAAAAAATCAAGAGAAGAAGAGATTGAAGATTAAAGAATTCAGAGCATCATAAGATTTATTTCTTTTTTCTTTGTCTTTCTTACTTTATTATTATCTCCATGATGTTGAACCTAATGTATTTTAAAATGTTTTATTTCATCATAAGCTAATTTATTTTTCTAAAATTACAATTTGAACTTAATATATAGCTTGAATTATTTATTTTTCCTTAGTTTATGGAATCAACATTGAATTGTTTATTCTTTTTTGTACTTAATGCTTCTAATTACTTGATCACTAATTAGATCATCAGGGAAACCTTAATGAACTTGGATAAAAAAAAAATTTATTTGCGTTTGAATAGAATAATCTATTATCAATGCGTAAAAGCTTTAAGTTTCATGTGATAAAAATATACTTATTTGACATATATAACCGTTTAAGAGAACCTATTCTTAATGAATCTTTCTTTAATCTAATTATCATAGGAATATAGATAATTGATTAGGTGAAGTATTTTCATTTGACCATTGAAAAAGGCTTGTAAAGATATTAGGTTTCCTAGTTAACAATTCGTATTGATGAATTAAATTAAGGGGAGTAATTAAATTCATATGAAATATTGATGGATAATTGTAATCTTAGGCTTTTTTTTTTTTATATTACTGAACTTATAGTCATTTTCTTTACTCTATTTTTCTTTTATTATTTAATTTAGATTTAATTTACTTAAATTATTGATTGTTTGAATAAAAATAGAAAGATATTATTTTAGTAATTAATAAATTTAATAATAATTCTTCATGAGATCAATACTCTATTCATGATTATATTACTTGTTGTGATAACGTGCACTTGCATTCTAAAATCACATACCAAGTTTTTAGCATTATTATCGAGAAATTTATTTTTTAGAATAAGTACTATACCCCCAAACTTTGAGTCTTTCAACTCATTTACAATAAACAAAGCCCACAACTACTCTTTATTCCACTAATTCTTTCCATAAATTCAATAATTCTCATAACTCTCTAATAAGACCACTATAATTATACTGTGAAAGATGTTATGAAGGAAAATTTATTTAAAAGGTAAGACATAGATGTGGTCATTAAAGAAAAGTGATCATTACACTCAAGAAGGTAACTAGGGATAAAAGATACACATATAGGCTAAAAAAAAACTCAAATGATCCAAATTTGGTTTAAAATCATTTCATTAATCATCTGCAACCTAGAATTTCATCTCAATGGTAATCAAACAAGTTTTAGAATGTGTGAGACTTCTTAACGTCATTGTCATGCATAAATATTTTTTAAGTAGCAAACAAACAAAATGATCATAACTATGTGCTCAATGTGTTCAAGTATTCAAACATAAGGTAAAATCTTGATACAATAATTAAACATGAAAACAAATACAAAATCTATCATTTTTCATGAGATATATCAATCACAATTAATCCTATAACTCTTTGATCATCTGTGCAACATCATAATTTGATGATGTGCTACGTTAAAACTATACGTAAAAGTAACCATATTCAATCTACAATTTAATATACTAATTAAACTAATTTTGTCAAAAAAATTAAATAATTGTTAAAGATAATATACCATTGCTCCATATACTTTTGGGGATTCATCATCCTAGCCACCCTTAACATTTATGTCATACTTAAGGTTAGTAAAACGGACAAATTTCTATCCAACACCATGAAATGGTAGGTCCTCAACATAGCTCCCAGTTGGAATCTTAAATTTCTAATCAACTAGATGACCTCTTCCTTTTTATGTTTTTTCTGTATTAACTTACGATATACCTCCAAAACTTACAAAAAATTTTAAATTTTGTATATATATCACATAATTGTTAATCATTAATAAAAATTATATAATTATATGTAAATAAGATAAAATGGATTAAGAACATGCCAAACCCTTCATCAAAATTGCTACTTTAACGTCCATAAATAGTGTAATTCCCTTACTTTGTCAATTCAAAATGCACAGGAAGCGGTCACCATTGCTACGTGTAAATATTTCACCACACACTGTTATTGCCTCATAAATTCAAACCTTAAATAATTAAAAAAATAGCAAAGTATTCTCAATAAAAATAAATTATTAATCTCATTAATGTTCGGCAAAATGATTACGCACATGAAAACTATACGAAAATGCATATACATTATATTTCTCCAATCCATCTTTAACAAAGCTATGACTTTCTTTAACTTTTGGAAAATCGCTATGCTAAGTAAGTTGTACATAATGCTTCATGCAACGTTACCTATGGATACTTAGCAAACTCATCTAAATTGTCAGTTAGACTTAGCACAAAGTTTTGAATCCTTCAATGATTGTTGTGTAGGATCAAAACACAACGAAGAAATAGAATAAACATAATTTTATCTCATCTTCATCGTCGAATTGCTATAAGTCCAAAGCACTAAACAAACAATCTACATACTTGTACATCAACGTCTTTCTATCTGAAAAGTACTTCTCCCATAATCGAATATCCTATTTTTTCTTAACTCTCAAATGGTCGGATAATCTCTCATCTTCAGCCTCATTATTACTATAAACTCTTTTCAGGCGAATCATATGCATTTCTTGTCAATCAAAAACCACATCTCTTCAAACAAATTGACAATTTGAACCTGATGCAATAAAATCTCATGCAACCATATTCTTAAAAATGTAATATTCTGCATGTTTAAATACCTCCCCATACATGTCGCCTTGAACAATTCTAACTGAATGGACATCAACTTATGCCTAATAAGATCTATAGCCCACATCTTTGAGTAAGATGTAATTGACTTTTAAAAAAACTCATTTGCTAGAATTCTATATTCTATGGCACATTATGCTTCCTTTAAAAATAAATGACAAATCAAATAAAACAAACAAATTAAATCAAATCAAATAAACAAACTATTAACATAATAATAAATTATATACACTAACTAACAAAACAAATATCAATTACTAAGTTAAATTATAAATACACATATTAATTAAATTTTTAAACAATTATTTAATTATTTAATTAATAATTTTCTATTTAGTAAATTATATAAACAAATTAATAAATAATATTAATTATTTAATTAATATTAAATAATTTATTCATAATAATTTATAACAAATAATAATAAATTATTTAAAATATGTTTAATAATAATTATTCATTATGTATTTATCAATAATTAAAAGTAAAATAATTGTGTGCCATGTAGTGTGCCCATTACACTCCGCTGGCACATGCCTTTTATTGAGCACAAGAGGTGTGCGTCAGCTTGGTGCACCTATTTTGTGCATCATCCCATGGCATTGGCACACGATGCAATTTCTCGCCATAACTTTCCTTAAAATTTTGCTTATTTAATAAATTATAATTTCATTAAAAGGAAAAAATAAATTTAATAATAAAAAAGTTAAAATCTCAATTTTATTCTGAACAAAAAAACTATTAAATAATTTAGCAATTTAAAAAATAAGAAAGTTAATAATTCTAGTTTTAAAAAAAAATCTAAGCACCGTAAAAAATCTTATTAGGCTTATATCTCTTTATTAGCCTTAATAATATAATTTACCTTTATTTTGAGTTAAGCACCCTCTAAATGAGTTTTAGTTAGGTGTTCATTTACTTTAGGTCACACTTAGTGTAACCCTACACCTTCTAAACTACGCCCTACAAATTATATCTTATAAAATAATTTTGGACCACCCACATGTTTTACCTTATTGAACATACCTGAGTATACATATAGGCATGGACCTTTGTGCATTTTATATGGAAACGTTACTAGCAAATTCTTGACCATTACAACTATTGATGCAACATGCACAAAAGTTATCAATTTGCTTGTTGTATAGGTATTGTTCCTTTAAAGATAGACATATAAATAGTCAATCGTGTTACATTATCAATGAGTATTCTAATGTTAAAAATAAAAATATTTACGACAAGTAGACATGGTAAGTGGGCCATGTCAAGTTGGTACGACCCATAAAAAATTAGTTCATATAGGCTTTCGTGCCTGGATCGTGACCCAACACGGCCCATAAGCACGTCATAAAGTCACGTCATGATGTTCTAGCACGGTTGGCATGGGCCATCTTTTATTTTTTAAATGTTTTTAAAAAGTTTTTAAAAAATTAAAAAAATAAAGAAAATTTGAAAAAAGGTTGTTGTGTGCAGCAACCTTTGCCCTTTCTCACACTACTAAACTCACTCACTATTCTTTACACTTTTCACTCTTTCAATCTCTTCAACTCTCTCAACTCAACTCAATTCTCTCCTAAATTATTACATCTCTCTTTAAAAATTATATTCTCTCAAATTATTTATTTATTTTTTAATTTTTATTTATCCAATTACATTTTTATTATCCATACAAAGGCAAGTTTTAATTTCAATACTCTAAATAAATTTGAAGATATTCAAATCTCATCAACACAAACTTCTAGTATTCAATATATTTCACAACTAAAAATATTTGAAGTGGTAGAAATCAAAAAGAAAGCGAACATCAGATGTTTGAAAAAATTTTAAATTGAAGAATCGTACAGATGCAGTTTCTAAAAAATTGAAGAAAAAGCTATCTGTAAATTTTGTAGTAAAGCTTTAGTTGCCAAAATGGCTTCACGAGACCAAGCATTTGAATCAACATGCCAATGCATGTTTTAAAAAATATGGTCCAAATGAGCCAACTCAAACTCAAACTCAAACTCAACTTGCTCAAAGTGCTCCTAGAGGAGGTCTCTTTAGATTTTAGTATAATCAACACATAAGCGTACTAGATTAGCTAAATACGTTGCAGCATGTGAACTGTTGAGATTTGTGCTTACATGCCATCCTATTATGTATAAAATATTTAACCATAGTATTTATATAATTATCATTTCTAATAAAATTATTAAAATTATTAATTATTAAATGGTAAGATGCTGGTAACGTTTTAGACATTGTATGATATGAAGGAGTTTAGATCAGTGTTAAGAGTTAGCAACGTTAAAAGTTATAAGTGCTAATAGTTAGCAGTGCTGAGGGTTAACAGGTTATAAGAGTTAGCAAAATCTAAGAAGTTAAAGTCTTGTCTGAAATAGGAAAAAAAAACCCGACGTAAATATAAAGAGTTTCAGATGGTGCTAAGAAATGTCTTTATGTAAGTATGTTCTCAAATACTATGTTCTTAATTTAATTTCATCGATGCGAGTTTATCAGTAAAACCCATTAATATATATTAGTGTATGTCTATATCTAGATGGTCTGGATAGTTAGTCTTGGCAAACTATGAGTTTAGTGAAAGTTCGTATAGAGATATTCAGAAAGGACTGGGTACTGAACAGACTCACGATGACCTCTAATAGATATCTCATAAAACCATTAATAAAAGGTCTTCTGAGTATAGTAGTATTCGTAGTCCTTTGACTTGAGCACTATGGTGGGCTTGTGAATAATCTACTATACTTTGGTTTCATACATGTCAGAAATCTTTCATGGTCTGATCATTGGGTGTCGTTTAGTATTGTTCGATGCTCATGGAGTCTGGAGTGCATAAATATGGGATCCATAAACTCATATGAGTGAGTTATATATCTTGATGCTCCAAGATTGTATTTTAAAAAATCTTGTGGCCACAAGCATAACCCTGAAAAATATTTAACGTATGGTTAAACAATATCGTAAAAGTGTTTGCAGATATTGTTAATGAAAATACAAATCTGGAAATAAGTTCACAGTTGAGCAAATAAAGATTTGACAGTGATGATCTATATCTCTGCTCTTTTAGGATATAAATGACAGAAAAATTATAAGAATATGCTATAACCTCAACTTGTATGGTCTAATGCGTTGCTTTGTAATATCTATAATGTGTATGGGGGGGCATCGTTCACGGATGTATAGAGGAGTTTCATATGAAAAACTGAGTGTGGATCTAAAGAATCTCACAATATGAAGTGTACTCGTTACACACTAGGGTAGCATATTGGATTGAATAATTCGATTCAGAAAACTCTAGCAAATCGGACAATTGTTTCAGGATCCCTCAGGATGTGCATTTGTCACGAATTAAGTATTAAGTACATCACTTAATTAGTTAACAAAAGTTATTAATCAATGAGATGTTGATAAATGGTACAATTTAGTCCATGAATTATTTTTACTTTGAAATGACTTATTAATCTTACTAGTAAAAATAAGGTAAATTAATTATTCAAAGTTGTTTTTGAATAATTAATATAAAATTTATTTTTTATTATTATTATTATTATTATAAAAAAAAACATTAATAATAAATCATATGTCGACCATTCAAATTATTTAAATAATCTAAATGTTAGGTATTTAAATTTTTGTTAGCCATTAAATTTAATAAGTTACTAATTAATTGAAAGAGGAACCAACCATTAAGTATAATGGAATATCCTATTCATTGCCATAAATTGATTACTAATTAATTGAAAGAGGAACCAACCATTAAGTATAATAGAATATCCTATTCATTACCATCAATTGATTCCATTAAGCTATGTTAATGGTAGAGGCATTAAGATGATTATGTTGGTAAAGCAAAAATGAATGAATTCATTCATTCTTTGGTAATGCAAGATATAGTAATTGAGAGAAAATGAGAGTTTTTTCTTTAGTTTTTCTTAAATGTTGTCAGAACAAAAAGAATAATGAAGGAGATGTTCTTAGTTTTTCCAAGTATTATGATAGCAAAAGAAACATCTTTTCTTCTTCCCTCATAGATGGTCAAACATGAATCAAAGAAAATGGAGAAGAAAAATTGATTTTGAACAAGAGTTGTTCAAATTAATTTTTTTATGAAAATTGTTTCCTAGTGTTATGCAAGAGTTGTAAGAACATATTTACTATATTCATTTTCTTAGAAACAAAGATTTGTATTCAAAGAGTTTGAATATATGTTGTTAAAAATTTTAAATTAAAACTACTATTCTAAATTCATAATCCCACTGGACTATTATGGACTAAAATTGTTTAAGACTGTACTTTAAGGTGAGCTTTACATTTGGATATTGAATCACTTGAAGATTTGTAAAGTTACCTTCATTAGGTAAGTGTTCATCATTTATAATTTTTGTATATTGGTTATACATTTTGTGGAAAATCAAGCGTATGACATACGAGTGTATACGTAATTTTAAAAATTACTACACGCAGCGAAAGCATGTTAACATATACACTTAATTTAATGAATTTAACCACATATATCACATATATGCTCAAGTATAACTATTATACAACAACTTATACATGATGAACAATTGTATTACTTAAAAAATAAAATGTAAAGAACATTTACCTAATGAAAGTACATTTACAAATTCTTCAAGTCCTCCAACAATCCAATTGAAGAGTTCACCTTGAAACGAATTGTTGAACAATTCTAGTCCATAACGGTTTGGTGGGATTATGAAACTAAAATGGTAGCTTAGTTTTTAGAATTTTTAGCAACATGTATTCAAACTCTTTGAATACAATTTTATTTCTTAAATGGAGATGACAAATATTTTACATACAACTCTTATATTAATTCTTAGAAACAATTTCTTAGGATAATTATTTTGAACAACTCTTGTCTAAAATAATTATCTTTTCTCTATTTTCTTTTCAGTCATTTTTAGCCATCTATGAGAGAAGAAGAAGAAAGGTTTTTCATATTTTTCAACACTTGAAAAAATAAAAACAAATTTTTTCTCTTACCTCTCAATGCCTTGGCCGATTTTTACACTTCCTAATTGAATAAATTCATTCAATTGTTTTGTATCAATTTGTTGCAATAATATATTCAATTGTTAGCCAAATTTTGTTTTTGTTATTCTAACACTTTTTGATAAAATAAAAATAAATGCTCCAACAATTTAATTGTTGGTCTCCCACTTAGAATTAATTTATTAAGCACTAGAATAATGACCACCTAAATAAATCATTATCTAACAAATATAATTATTTTAATTATATGAGATAAATAAATGGCCAAAATCTAGGCCCCTCATTATATTAAAATACAATGAATATGATTAATATATTATCATATTATCTAATAATATAATAATAATATTTAATTTAATTATTCAAAATAATTTTGAATAATTACTTTTTACCTTACTAATTTTTACTATTAAAGTTAAGTGGTAAAACTAATGTAAAATCAAATCATAGACCAAATTATGCCGCTAGTCAACATCCTATTAATTAACAACTCTTATTAATTAATTCAATGATGTACTTAATAATTAAGTTTTGACAAATACACATCTCGAGGGATCCCGAAATAATTATTCTATTTTGCTGAATTTATTGGATCGAATTATTCAATCCAGTCTGCTACTCCAGTGCACAATGAGTACACTTAATATTGTGAGACTCTCTAAGTCCACACCTGATTTGTCATATAGAGCTTCTCCATACGTTCGTGAACGATGCCCCACACACACATTACGGATATTACAAATCAACGCGTTAGACCATGCAAATTAAGATTATTGCATATTTGTATAATCCCTCCATCATATATATCTTGGAAGAGCAGAGATATAGATCATCACCGTCAAATCTCTATTTGCTCAACCATCAACTTATCTCCAGATTTATATTTCCTTAAACAATATCCACAAACACTTTTCTAATATTATTTATCCCTTCGGAATATATTTTTCGAGGTTTATACTTGTAGCCACAAAACTTTCTGAAATACAATCTCGGAGTATTAGAATATACAACCCACTCATATGAGCTGATGGATCCTATATCTATGCACACCAAACTCCATGAGCATCGGACCATACCCAGCGACACACAGCGGCCAGACAATGAAAGGTCTCTGACATGTGTGGAACCAAAAGTATGGTGGATCACTCACAAATTCACTGTAGCGCTCAGGTTAAAGGACTACAAATACTACTCAACGCGGAAGACCTTCCATTGACGGCTTTATGAGATGTCTATTGGAGGTCTTTGTAAATCTGTTCAATATTCAGTTCTCACTGAATACCTGTATGTCTATACGAGCTTCCACTAAGCTCATAGTTTACTAAGACTAACCATCTAAACCATCCAGATATAGACATACACTAATCTATATTAATGGGTTCCACCAATAGACCCGTATCGATGAAATTAGATCAAAAATATCATATTTGAGAACATACTTGCATAATGACATTTCTTAGCACAATCTACAACTCTTTACAGTTATGTCATTATAAATATATTCTCATGTCATTGCCCTATTTCAGACAAGACTCTAATTATTTAGATTTTGCGAACTCTATTAATCTGCTAACTCTTAGCACCACTAACTTTAGTACTTTAACTATTAGAGTTGCTAACTCTTAGCACTGATGTAAACTCCTTTAGACAATATCTGAACTTCTTTAAATCATACAATGTCTGAAACGTTACAAGCATCTTACCATTTATTATAAATAATATTAACGATTTTATTAGAAATGATAATTGTATAAATACTATCATTAAATATTTATACATAATAGGATATCACGTAAGCACAAATCCCAACACATATGTATATATGTTATATATGTATTTAATTGAGTGTATTTTATTAATATGCTTCTATTGTGTGTTGTAAATTTTTAAAATTACATCTACACTCATAAATTACACACTCAACTCAACATAAACAATCTTTCTCATTCACAAAAAATGAAAAGTATGAGAAATTTATGGAAATGTATGTTCAACTTAATTTCTCTTGTGTTCATAAAAATACTATTAAAAATAATATTTTCACCGTATTTATTCAAAGTAAACAACAATTAAAAGGCAAAATCTGGTAATTTTAGTGAGTGTTTTCTATTACTTTTGATTGTTGAATGGGTATTAATAATTTTTGGTATACTTGTCTTACACTGCATTATATTAATAATGAATATTTTTTGCAAAAAAAAAATTATTATTTTTCATGAATTAGAATATTTACGCACAACTAATGTTATTTTTTAGTTCTTTAATGAATATTTTTAGATAACTTCAAATTGTTGACAAACTTATTATTGTTACTTTTGATAAGGTAAGTGTAAATACTCATGTTATAGATTTGTTTTCAATTCAATCAAAACCTGCGTGTGGGTCAAGTTTTTTTCATTTAAGATGCTTTATTTTTAATTTAATTATTAAAGATGGTTAGAATATAATTAATTCTTAAATTAAAAAAATTAGAGAAGCAATAAAATATATTGTTTCATCATTACGATAAGAATTTAAAACTGTATTAAGTAATTTTAGATTGGATAGTAAAAGATTCAAACTTAACGTGAAAACTCGTTGAAATGCCACATATTTAATTGTGAAAATTTGTGAAGGTTTTAGTGATTATATTATATATTATTATAATAATAAAATAAAAATCTATACTAAATAATAATATTGATAAATTGAATTTTATTATATGAATTTTTTAGAAGTATTTAATGAAACCATGTTAGCATATTCATGTATATTCAAACTTCATTTTTTATTATTTTGACTCATATATATATATATAATATTAGTTATATTTTAGTTAAATATAAAGATAATATTATGTTATCTGATATTTGCATTGTTATGGGGATTAAATTCTAAAAATATTAGAAAAAAATTCTTATATTATTTATTTGTACAGTCATAATAAATCCCTTAATCAGTTGGTCTGATGTAAATATTTTAATTTATGAGATTTTAAAATTTTCAACTCTAAACTTTGTTATGATTTTAACGAAATTTATAATTTTATTACACAATTATTTATTTTTTATGAGAATAAATTTAGATCAACTATAGCTATAAAAGAAACAAATAGGCAACCTATTTATGATTAGATTGCTCCACCTATTTTGTTAAAAAGTAAAAAAAATGTAAGTTCTAATTCTAGTATTTCTGTTGCGTATGAATTGAAAAAAATATATTAATATTAACTATTATTTTATGTTGAGTACACAATAATAAAGAAAATTAATTTGATATTTTATCATAGTAGAAATCAAATAAAATAGTTTACCTTATCTAATCTATCATGGCTCAAGATTTACTAACACATCTGATGTCTATTGTAGCATCAAAATCTACTTTTAGGGTAGGAAAGAAAATATTGAACGAGAAGTCAAGATTGTGGCGAAATTTTTAAGACTTTAATGTGTGTAAGAGATTGAGAAGATGTAGAGGACTAAAAGTAAAATTGACAAGAAAAGAGATAAAAAAAATTTCATAACTTTGAGATTTGATCATTTAAAAATAAAAATATTGTATTAAAACTATAATAATATAACAAAAACTGAATTTGTAAATGATAAATAATTCAATAGATGCCAACCTATATTTTTGTATTTGTATCTATATTTTAAAATTTAAAATAATATTAATAAATTTTTATCTTTATAGAATTACAATTATAAATTTATGAATTATGATTATAACACAAGTTCAAATTTTCAATCTAATATAAATTATAATCCTAATTTATATTACAATTATTAATTTTAATTGTTATTACAATTAAAATAATTATAATTAAAAATTTTAAAATATATTATAAAAAATGATTGTCATTAAGAGAATTATTTTAAAATATAACATAATAAAATATTTTAAAAAATTTAGAAAAAAGTACGGTCTATGAATCGTACGTACCGTACTGAGCTTATAATAGATTCGTACCAACACGGCACAGTAGGCAACACATTGCAACCAACACAATATAGCTAAATGTGCAGTGCTGTGTCGTGCATGAGCAATACATCCCCATTTGCCACCTTTCTGGACAAGGCAAGAGAAAGTAGGTTAGATAAGCTAACTTATGTAACTCCCTGTTGTACCATAGGCCTTTCGGAATCGCTTGAAAGCATTCCTACTTCGCCTGAAACTTCTTCAGTAGAAAATGCCTACATATAAAGAGAAAGACACAAGATTAGGAAAATTAGGGAGGGTGAAAAATTCCTTCTAGTCAGAGATCGGAGTGTGAATTACAAAGAAAAACTGAAATAAGCCTACGTTACATTGCTTGTGCTCGCCAATTAACCTGAAAGCACTTACATAACAGAAATTCACAACTCAACCAAGAGAGAGAGAATATAGTTTCTCGACCAAAAGAGCGGATGAAACTACGCAAGTTGCAGAGAGAATTGTAATAAGATATTTGATGAAACAGAGCAGGAGTCTAAGCCATGCAGGCAGAAAGTAGCCTTGCCAAATATTACTGAAGCATTTCTTTCCGTCTACAAGAAGTTTGATCCGAGAAACTTTCAGATCAAATTCCACCATCAAATAAGCTGAATGAAAATTCCTGACAGTAATCAATAGATGTCCGTTAAATGAATTTTCTCAGAAAGAAGTTGCTAAAAATTCTGTGACAATCACATATTATACTCGCTACTCAAAATATAAAATACAAAATCTTAAAACCTAACCTTTTCATATTTAGTTTTTATCTAACCAACTAAACCTTCAGTGCCTTTGACATTCTTTTTTCTGTCAATGAGAAAGAATGTGTTAAGTCAGAACCCAACTCCAGGCAACCTACACAAGTCCCCTGCCTTCTGTCTGCCAACTAATGCAAGTGTTCCTGTTTATAACATTCTTTAAGGAATCAACAAGCATAACAAGAAAGTCATCCTGTAATTGACATTGGAAAATTATAATAACCTCAGAGGTCAGTTTGTATATGTCCAGGTCTCTTTGTCAATCAAACATACTTCTGGACACAAAAAGTTGGGCAGTCCACAATGATAAAACCCCAAATTATAAGTGAAGTACAACTTTGAGAAACAGATTACAGCAATTAAAATTGGAAAATCAATTTGTCTATTGATATTAAGACTCCAAAAGGCTCACAAAAATTGAAAAAAAGTAAAAAAAAAAATGCGACTGAGTACAATTTTCACTCGCCGTCACAAATCATGTTTCAAGCTGGGACCAGGGACCAGAGAATGACAGGGAGCATCACCTTGTATTTTGCAGGCCACTTACCTTCCTTAAGACTCATAAATACACAGAGACACATGCTAAACACACTCAACTTCAATCACCAATATCCAAAACCAAGATTATATTGGTTCCAAGTTGAGCATAAGCACTAGCCAGCGTAAACAGGGTATAAAAATTTACCTCAGCGACCGTATCTTAGGCCCTATGCTATCACGAGGAAAGAAAATCACATGACTCTCTCAAAGGAAGTCCATCAGTAGCCTCTTTCCTAATCTTACTTATTGACCATGAACAAAATGCTAGTTCTGTCCTCTGACAATTCAATATGCGCATTTCAGTGCTTGCAGCTATGAACTACAACACATAAGATCACTTGTATTTCAATGACAATCAACATGAATCATGGGCTAAACTGCTAAAGAACTCAAATCTCAGGTGAAACATTGCGGTGGCTTCCCAAAATGAGAAGAAATGCCATTACATACTGTTTTTCTAACGACTGTAGAGAATAAATGAACTCCGTACAATGACATGAAATGCCATTACTATGAAAACATTTCAACTTTGCCTAGATGATTTCAGCAAGATTAGAACGAAATATCCTAGATTTGAAGAAAAACACAACAATCGTACTAAAACGTGTTCAAAAAAAATTTAGGAAAGGACATAGTAAGGAGAAATTTCCTTCCAAACAGAGATTGCCATGTGAATTAGAAGGAAAATCTGGAATAAGCCCGAGTCTTGACATTGCTTGTGCTTGTAAATTAATCTGAAAGCATAACAGAAATTCACAACTCAAATGTAAGATGAAAGAGATTTCTAATAAGATATATATAATGATTGAAAATAGGAGTCTAAGATGTTCAGAGCATGAACGAGCACTCACCAAATATTACTGAATCATCTTTCTATCAGAAGCTTGATCCTAGATAGAAACTTCCATTCAAATTCCGCTATCAAATCAGCTCAGACGGAACCCCAGAGAGGAAATGTTATATGTGCCTCATGAAAGAAAATTCTCCGAAGAAAGCTACTCAAAGTTCTGTAATAAAATCTGACACAACCGACAATCTAACAACATAAATAAAAGCAATTATCGCATATGCATAGCATAAATAGGATATTTACATTTTTATTTCATTAATTAGACACAATACTTCGCTTTATTATTTACAACCATTATCTCTTCTTTTTCTTTTTCAATAAAAATACCTCAGTTGGAACCTAATTCCAATATATTTCTGTTTCAAAAAAAAAAAAAAAAAAAAAAAAACGAATACCAGGATACAAGTCCCTCCTGCATTTGATCTGCCAGGTGCTTAGAACAGTACATTATTTCTATCAAGCACTTGGATATCGAATCTTCTGACATGCCTAACCTGCCACTTGTGCAAGTGTTCCATTTTTCAATTTTTTCGAATCCAACAAACATAACCAAAAAAGTCATACTATAATTGACACTGGAAAAATTATAGTGAGCTCATCGGTCATGTTGTATATGTTTAGCCCATGTCTCTATGGTGATCAGACAACCTCTGGAGCCACAAAGAGTTGAGCGGCCACAATCATAAAACCCTGCAAATTGAAAGTGAAGTACAGACTTTGTGCAACAATAGGACTGACTTTCAGTTAGCAACTGCAGCCCTTCATCTAAAGATCCTCCCACACATATTGCTTGAAGTAGCCCTAAAAGCTAGGGTAGAATCTCTGGAGAATAACTACAGCGAACAACCCTCTTCGATTAAATTGAGGTACCATAGAAACTTCACTACCGAAAATGAAAATCTTTACTAAATGCCCCAGTCTCTAAAGCATTTCTTGCACTGCCTCCAACATGACATAATTGTCTCATGATTAAAACAACTTGAATCTGCAAATAGCCAAAAAGAATCTTATAAACAACAAGGAGATATTTGTCTATGTACCACTCTGCAGTCAGGGCACCAGAACTCTGATTTAAATGATCCACAGAACTAAAATGGTCATGGCAGCATGTTGAATGAGAACTTAAGGCAGGATTCATTGACACAAGTGCAGAGTGCAGTAGCAGAGTTGGATTCTAAATCAAGTGCAGCACCGCCTTCTCAAAAGTTCTCATACCACCCTCACCCCTAATTGAGAGAGTATTACTAATGGAATTGGGAGTCATTGTAACACAATTCCATGGCATTCATAGGGAATTGATATTTGGTCTCCCCAGCCACAAGTCAAAGGCATAGGGAGGTTAGAAGTCATTCCAAGACTTAAATATCTGCTTGTGCTATTTCTCACACAAACTGTGAAGGGACTCCTGGGCTTCATTTGCTTATGGAGCGAGCCCTCTTGCACTATCCATGTTAAGATCAAGAAAAACTACTTCCAATGAAATAGACTTTCCACCTGCCTGTCACAATTTGAAGAAGTAGCATCAAGCATCTATTTTCTGGGACAGTGTAGAAGGCTCCAGTAGTTGATAGCTGCAGGAAAGGTCTTAGGAAAGGTCTTAGGAAAGGCCTGAAGCAACTAGTTGGTAATGCACCTACCCATTTGAGCTAGCCTGGGAGTTCCAATGACAAGCAAGAAGCAGTCCTTTCAGAGACACCTTTTCTCAAGATACAAGGAAGAACCATTTCTCAGCAGTGCCAGCACTTTAGTGCAAGAGTTAGTTCCCAAATATAAGGATGGAGATTCAGCATTCTACATAATATAGAGCCCACAAATGACATCAAAGGTTTGTTTGTTTTGGCTCCAAATCCCATGTTAACATTCCAAATTTGCCTGAAGCTGAAATATTTTTAGGTCATAAGAATATGATGCCATAACAAATCACATTAAAACAATTAAGCTCTAAAGCATACTAAGAGTCTTCGAAAAATTAGGACAGACAAACCAAAGCAAACTTTCCAGCCAAAGAGATCCCAATCTGGTTAGAAAAACAAGCTGGAATAAGCTTCAGCCATTACACAGACTCATGACGAAATTTGCTACTTAAAGCTAGCAGAGACAAACCAAAACAAACTTTCCACCAAAGAGATCCCAATCTGGTTTAAACAAGCTGGAATAAGCTTCAGCCATGACATAGACTCTGACCAATTTTGCTACTTAAAAGTATCAAATTATGCAAAGTCCAAGGACATTTGACGATGCATAGAAGTATTGAATGACACCAAAAATCAAACTACACCCATTCTGCTGCAACTCTACCGTTCATATTCTTAAAATAAACACCAGGACTCCCCTCCAACAACATGTAAGAGAAAAGGATAATTAAAAGAGATTTATAATTATCTTTCATATTTACACCAAAACAAGTTACACCTAACAATTACAATTTCAACCTTATATGAGTAAGCATCTTCCAAAGACGGGCACTAGTAGCAATAAAGCAGCGATTACACCATCTTAGAACAGAACCACATGTGCATACACAAGTAGAAAACCACATCCATTAATAAGCATTTTAAAAAAAAATTCAAAAATATTAAACCACCGAACTTTAAAGAAAATTACTTAAACTAAATTTTTATTCATAAAAGCATAAAACGTGTTGGACAAAAATATAAAACAAAAGAGACCATTAATAAATGCCAACAAGTCCTGCTTTAGACGAGACAATACAAAACCAACAAGACAGAACCAGACAGACACAAATGCAAACCAAGATCCTCAAACTTGACCACCACGGAGACGGAGCACAAGGTGAAGGGTGGACTCTTTTTGAATATTGTAATCAGCCAGAGTCCTGCCATCTTCGAGCTGCTTTCCAGCGAAGATAAGTCTCTGCTGATCCGGCGGAATTCCCTCTTTGTCCTGAATCTTCGCCTTCACATTATCAATTGTGTCAGAGCTCTCCACCTCCAAAGTAATGGTCTTCCCAGTCAGAGTCTTGACAAAAATCTGCATTCCACCCCTCAGACGCAGCACCAAGTGAAGAGTTGATTCCTTCTGAATGTTGTAATCGGCCAAGGTTCGACCATCTTCCAGTTGCTTTCCGGCGAAGATCAGTCTTTGCTGATCCGGCGGAATCCCTTCCTTATCCTGAATCTTTGCTTTGACGTTGTCAATTGTATCTGAACTCTCCACCTCGAGCGTGATAGTCTTTCCAGTAAGGGTTTTAACAAATATCTGCATACCACCACGTAACCTTAGAACAAGATGAAGCGTAGATTCTTTTTGAATGTTGTAATCTGCCAAAGTTCGGCCGTCTTCGAGTTGCTTTCCGGCGAAGATAAGTCTTTGCTGGTCGGGAGGGATACCTTCTTTGTCCTGGATCTTGGCCTTGACGTTGTCAATTGTATCTGAGCTTTCGACCTCAAGGGTAATTGTCTTCCCAGTCAGGGTTTTGACGAAGATCTGCATACCGCCACGGAGCCTGAGGACAAGATGAAGGGTCGATTCCTTCTGAATGTTGTAATCAGCCAAAGTTCGGCCGTCCTCGAGTTGTTTGCCGGCGAAGATCAAACGTTGCTGATCCGGAGGAATTCCTTCCTTGTCTTGGATCTTGGCCTTAACGTTGTCGATGGTGTCGGAGCTCTCTACTTCAAGAGTGATGGTCTTGCCGGTCAAAGTTTTCACAAAGATCTGCATATTGACGGAAAAAGAAAGAAGAGCGTGGTTTGTTAAGAGGGCTATAAAAGAGGCTTAACGATTTTGCTTATTTGTTAAGAGGGCTAGAAAAAAGGCTGAACGATTTTGCTTGAGAACGATGATGGGTAACGAGAAAGGCCAGCGTTTATATAGAAGAGGAAGCCCACTCTATTACGCAATCGCCGGAAGAAACGCTCTAATTTGAGAAGGTGGCGTGACGTATACGCGGGGCCAGGGGCGGGGGTCCGGGGTTACATATTTTAAGCGACTACTCTTCTAATTCTTCCACCCTTTTTATTCCAGAGTTCTCCAGAGTTAAAAAAAAATTAGTTTTACTGGAATTTGTGCGAAGGTTCGAATGCTTGGCCAATTATTTTATTAATGCAAAAGCGAGAGTTTACATAGAAAAGGAAACGGTGGCGTGTGAACAGAGGCGGGGCCGGGGCTTAAATGTTTCGGAAAACGCCGAATTTGCCTTACCAGTATATTATTTGGACCCGATTAATAATTTTTAAATTATATTAACTAAACACACGAGCATCACATTATTTTATTTTTAAATACAAAAATTAATACTTATTTAATATGGTGTCACGCGGTGTCAAAGTGCCATGTTACATAAATATTATTTATTTATATAATAAAAAATAATTTTTTTTAAATTTAAATAAACTTCATTTTCTCTCTCATATATTTTTTTATCTTATTTTTTATTTTTATTTCATATTCATAAAATTATTTAAAATTTATCAAATTTACCACATAATTTATAGATCAGTTTGTATTTTAAAGAATAGAAGTGAAATAAAGATTACGGAGTCAAAAAAAAATTAAAAATAAGGTAAAATTAGTAAATTTTTATTATTTATTTATTATTATTATTGTTGGTTTGTAAATGTAGAGTAAAAATTATAAATTTAGTATTAAGAATGTTAAAACAAAGTTGAAAATATGTGTAAAAAATCAAAAACGGTAATATAATGATCGTAAATAACGGATTTAAGACTTGATCTGCATGTATTTCGTGAAGCACATGCCAAGCGAACACGCCCCAATGCGCATGCATTAGGGCACTTGGGCGTGCTAAAAAGTGCACCAAGCTGACGCGCATTAGAGCATTTCATGTGGCGCTACGTTGCCACGTGGCATTTTTATTTTTTTTAAATCAATATTTTTTTCATTTTTTTAATATTAAGTTTTATTTTCTTTTTTATATTTTTATATTCAATATTTTGTATTGTTTTAAATTATTATATATAATTATACTAAACTAATAATTATTTTTGTTATTTTGTTTAGGTGCTGTTGATATTATCGTAGCACAAAATTCGACCATTATATGTTTTGACGAAAAATAAGAGAGTTTTAGTGATGGTTTTGAGAAATACATTAGATATCAAAATATGTACATGATAATTTTAAAAAATATTAAATATGAAGCATTGTTGAGAAGAGTTTGTCATTTTCTAGGAGTTGATCAGGTGCAGTATAAAGTCACTCTGAAGTTCAAGGTTTCTTCAAGTACTATAAAGTTGAAACCTATTTCACTTGAAAATTATAACCATGTGATATTATGGTTGAGCCTATATAAGAATATTGATATACCACTATGTGTAACAGTGGATGTTCGAGTCCTTGAATATGAAAATAATGTAGAAGCACCCATAAAGCAAAAACAATACTATTATAATAAATTCACGTTTGCAACTCTTGTGTATGTTTCAAATCCTCCAGAGGATTATCATTATTCTCCTCCAATGTTCAACGAACAACCTGTTAGGGTCAGTGCTTATGTGTTATCCCTAAATGTACATATTATAGTAATCACTTATCCATAACCGGTAAGAATAAGTATATATATAATATTCATATTTTATTTGTATGTGGGTGATACTTGATTTATGTATTGTTATTAGTACAGTTAGTATAGATTAAGGACCTACTGTTAGTATTGTGTTTATTTGCAAGACTTTAGATTTATTTTAGGGACCAAACTGTAATACTTTAAAAAATTTTGAGGCTAATTTGTAAATACTAAAAATTAGCCTCTTAGTATAAAAATACACATTTGTAATCCTAATTCACTCATTTTGGTCTAGCCACCTCTTTTAGAGTGAGAAAAGAGAGAAAGAGAGGGGAGAGAAATAGAAGAGGAAGAAGAAAAAGAAGAAGAATTTTAGAATTTAAGCTTTAAGAGGTATATTATAACCATTTCTTAGTCTCTTGGTGTTAATTAAGTTAATTCCTTTAAATTTTGATTTCTAAAAAAATAAAAAATTGGAGATTTTATGTGAATTTTGTAAGATATATTGAGAATTGATGATAATTATATAGATAACTTGATAAATCATGATGAATTACAGAATTTCTACTTGATAGTCTCTTGATCCGGGAATTTTATAAATTGTTTTATTTTGATTTTGATTTTGATTTTTTTAATGTAAAACTAGACATGTCTATGAATCATTTGAGACTTTTAATCGATAGAAAATGCAAGAGATTGAATTTGTAGTGAATTTATCAAAATGACCCTAAAAATTAAAAAATTTCCTATGTTAACAGTATGATACAGTGACAAATAATTTTTGATCTGCTGAATGATCTTCAAAAATTACGAATTTATGAAATATGATAAATTTATATGTCTAATATGATATATTCAAAATTGAGAATTTAAATCAATGTAGTTAAATTGTTATTATTTTCTAAAGTGTATCAGCTCATTGCAGTATTTGATTAATAGATTTTTAAAGATATGGAATAAAATAGTTTTAAAATACTTTTGATAGGGATTTTGAAGTGAAATATTTATCATAGATTTAGATATGTGTCAAGAGTAATTTTGTGATAGTTTTATAATTTTTGAGTTAGTATATGATTTTATAAAATTGGGAGATTGAATACTGTTCAGTAAATATCTTGATCCTGTCAGGATAATAGTTTGGATTTGATGGTGTTTATAGAATGGATTGTGTAGAAATTATGATATAATATTCATATATAAGAAGGATATATGAGTCAAGAATGATATATTCTGATTTTGGAGTAATTGGACATAATTTGATGTATAAGAAAACTTTGTTAAGTGTAAATGGTCAAAATGACAAGTTTTGATAAATCAAGTAATTAGAACAATTCGATGTGATAAGTGCAATATGTATAATTTTGTAAGCTATTTAAAGTGTTTTGTATGAATGGTGAGGCTTATGAAATGATTAATCTCCATTGATAGGTTAAGGAGAATTAAGCCTTATACCAGAAAGTGCTAAGAGGTAAGTATACTAGACTTTACTGAAATCACAATAAACATAGTAATTGTTTATGTATGATTTTGTAAATGTGCTTAGAAATATATTTATGTTATGCTAAATTATATTTGATATAAAATGTGAAAGACATATGTTTATGAATACAAGCATTGACATTGAGCATGGACATTTATGTGTTTATGAAAGTGAGCTTTCAAAATGAAATGTGTTTAACAAATAAAGCTTTTGAAGTGAAAAATATTTATGAGATACGTTTTGTGTTTTAAGAATGTTTGAACTTACTATTGACTTAGTAGGCATCTTATGTGATTTGTGGAGCCTTTATGTGTGGCCTTTCCTTCGGGATTAGTATGTGTTATGTGTTCCGTATATAGGGAGGATCCTATTGGTACCTAAAGGAAGAGTGAGTCATCACATTCATGTGGTGGTGGATTGATGCATGTGAGAGGACTCACCTATGATCAAAGTGAAGGTTTGGCTCTTACCTTCGGACATGAGTATTATATATATGTAATTTAAACCTCACTTGTACTATTCTTCTCATACGGTATGTCATCTACGAGTGATATTTGGCTCATTATGTGATATGTGATATGAAAGTCCTACTAAGTAGTAGTTGAGTTATGGTATTCCTATTATATGTTTTGAAAGAACATGTAAGCGCTTACCTGACATGTGATTTGATAAAATTATGATTTTGATTTATCACAGCATATCATACATATGCATTGTATATATATATGTGTGTGTGTGTGTGTGTATTTGTATTTTGATATACGAAAAATTATTATGCTTACTGAGTTTTATATTCATTATAGTTTATGGTGATTTTAGGTAAATAAGGTACATGTGTGCTTAGCGAATTTGGCAAGGCTTCTGCTATCCTTTGGATTCCCTAAGTTGCTAGGTTGCTGAGTATTTCATTTGTGGACACGTGATTTAAGATATTTAATTTGTCCCTATTAAATAAATACTTATGTATTATTTTATTATGTGTAGTTGTATTTGGTTTATGTTTCATCAAGTATAGTCATAAGTGGAACTTTGTGTTGAACTTACTAGTAACTTGCTAAGGATTCTTATATTGAATTTAAGTTTGAAATTTTATGCAATATTAATTATAAGTGTACATTATTAAATGAGTGTTAGTTATGTCGTGTGTCAGAACTTTTAGGTCTGGGGTGTGACACATATACTTATATATTTATACAAGTATACATTTCTATTAAATCACTAATACCAATTTATATGGTACCATGCATGTAACGTTACAGACATTGTACGATCTGAATGAGTTTAGATCAGATCTAAAGAAGTTTAGATAAGGGCTCATAGTTAACCATGCTGAGGCATATAATTGTTAAATATTAATTAGTTATAATACTCAGCATATCCAAGAGTTTGAGCCTTATCTGTAATAGGACATAGACTTGAGAATATACTAGTAACTGCATAATTGCAAGAGTTGCAATCAAGTGCTAAAAAATGCAAGTTGCACAAGTATGTTCTCGAATAATTATCCATGATCTATTTCTGTCGATGCGGGTCTGTCGATGGATACTTTTTTATATAAATCAGTATATGTCGTACCTATATGGTATAGATGGTCGTTCCTAGCCGACCATGAGCTTGGAGCTCGTATTAACATATGGGTATCCAGTTAGGACTAGATATGGGACAGACTCACGAGGGCTTTCGATAAACACCTTATGTAAGCCGTCAACGGAGGGTCCTCTCGAGTTGAGTAGTATACGTGTTCCTTTGACCTGAGTACCATGGTGGGCTTGTAAGTGATCCACCATACTTTGGTTCCACACATATCACAGACCTTTTATGGTGTGATTGTTGAGTGTCGTTGGGTATGGTCCAATGCTTGGAGTCCAGTGTGTACAGATATGAGATCCGCCAGCTCTCATATGGAGTTAGATATCCAGATGCTTCAAGATTGTATCTCAGAAAATCTTGTGGCCACAAGCAATCATCCCGAGAAAGAGTTCCGCCAAGATGGAACAATATGGCAAAAGAGTTTGCACATATTGTTCAATGAGATACAAGTCTGAAGATAAGACATAGACGAGTACTAGGGGATTTGACGGTGATAATCTATATCCCCGCACATCTAGGATATCATGACAGAATGACTACACGTATGCATTGTAACCTCAACTTGCATGGTTCAACACATTAATTTATATATCCGTGATGTGTGCGTGGGGGCATTGCTCACTAACTTATAGAATAGTTTCATTTGACGAATCGGTCGTTGAACCTAATGAGTCCTGCGATATGGAGTGTACTTGTTGTGCACTGGGGCAGTGTGCCAAATTAAAGTGTTTAATTTAACAATATTCAGCAATACTACGAAAATGCGTGCGTGTCTGTATTTAAGTGTTAAATACAACAATTAATCAATAATTATTATTTACTAATTGTATAAGGACACGTGGCACATTGTGGACCCTCAGTTGAATTTACCCAAGTGTGAAATTTGGTGAGACCCACTTAGAGGTAGACTTGATAATTATTCATAAGAGGCAAAATGGTCATTTTCACACTATGATTATTTAATTATTAAATAATCATTCTCTCTCATTATTATATTATATTATATAATATTTTATATAATAATATAATATATATTATTATTATTATTATATTTGGGTGCCAACTATTTGGCACCCATTTAATTATTATTTATATTATATAATATATATTATTAATATTTTATTATATATATATAAAGAAATAAAGAGAAAAGTGTGTGTAGTCATTTGGCCGAGAGAAAAGAGAAGAAGAAATGGAGAAAAAAAAGAAAAAAAAAATAAAAATAAAACTATTTCATTTTTTTTTATGCTTCCAATTAAAGCAATAGTAGATTGCTTTCAATTCTTCATTTTTTTATCATTTTGGAAAAAATGATATAAACATACACCTATCTATTTTAGGGAATAAGAGTTAATCCTATACTGTATATAGGGCTGCTATTCTAGTTCACTAAGCCCACCATATTGGTAACTAGAACTGCCCGCGAGTTAGTCTCCATGCGGACTCCAGGGATGTACGTGTATAACGTTACACGTTAAGGTGAGTTCTCTAACCTTACTAATATATTAATGTGATTAATATATTATATTTATTGTGTTTATTGTATATTTCACGCTTCCGCCACGTAGAATTCGTATATGATACGTGTTTAGGCAATAAACACAATTGCACATGCATACACTCATATGTCTTAGATTCCCAGTACAACCAACCTACATATATTATGATAATCATATATATAGAGGTGTTGGCATTGATCTTGATTATGATATTGAGCATAATATTGGTTATAATGTCAGTAATGATAGTGGAAATAATAAATGTTATGAGAATGATGATTGTGGTTATGAGGTTAGTAATGATGATGAAAATTATGATGATTATTATATACTACTCAAAATTGCGATAAAATGTATATAAAAAAATTATAACAAACATAAAAATAAAAGTCCTACCGTATCTTCAAGCCAATGAAATAATAGCTCCTTAAACTATAAGTTACTAGCATCGACTCTGTGTAAAGCAACAAGCTGCGTTTGATCATTTTTATTTATCCAATCTATAACGTCCTTTAATTTTTCTTGATAAATAGGAATCAGTTGCTTGTTTATGTCAACTGTAACTTTTGCTTCCAATTCTACAAGTTTCTTTTTCACGAGCTTTTTCAATGGATTGGTATAAGAACTACTTTGAGCTTGCATCTTTCTACAGTAGCACCTATACTTGTTCATCTTTTAAGCTAATGCAACAAGTATAATTTTTACACTTACAGGGCTCTCAGCTACATGTTGTATATCCATTGGCATTAGTTAATGCTTAGATTCACTATTAGAAATGTAAGCCTGAAAGTCAACGGCCATGAATTTAGTGCCCTAAAACTAAACAACACCAATCAATGTATTGACTTCTTAAACTTTGCACCCAATGAAATATAGATTTAAAACGTATCATAGCTTGCCCTGCATCCTCAGATATCCTGAAAGACTTTATATGCTGCATAACAAGAGATATCTGATGCAAACTCTCTTTTTTGTCCTTATCCAATCTACTCTGAATTTGTGAGCTAACATTATCAATATTTGTGGTAAGTTCTGAGCTAACCTTATCATTCTTGTTAAATAGTTTTGCTTAAAGATCATCAATTCTTTTTTCCAAGATATGATATTGTGATGATGACGTGCCAGGTTCAAACTATACAGAAGTAAATATAATCAGTCTTCATAATGTAATACTCATCAACAATATATAATAGTAAATTCAAAGAAAAAGATTAAGTTATTATACCGTTAATTCAGTCGCTGGCGGAGCTTAAAATTTGTACTCAGGATAAACATCCATATCAACCTGACGATCGATGAATTAGGTGTTCGGAATCTCAATTTTCTTCAATTTCAGAGTCCCTCCTCATTTTTTCGATGGAATGTGCAATTTTGCTGCCACGCGACAGTCCACATTCTTCTCATAGTTATAGGGCACCAACTTCTTATATACTTCCAAAGCCTACACAAAATTTTAGATTTATTAATCATTAATAGAAAAAATAATAAAATTTATAGAGAAAACACATTCCCACATCTCGAAATTGCCTCGTAGATCCACACCTAAGATAATAAAGAAAAATTTAACAATCTCAAAAAAATAACAACACTATTCTCTTATTTAATGTAAAATAAAAAGATCAATTTTTTCTACATCTTAATATGATAACAAATCGAAAAGAAAAAAATTACTCACCAAGAATGCCTGACAAAATGTGTATAGGTTGTATGCTTCCTCATCCGGAGCGCTCTAATTTATGACATTCTTTAACTTTTTAATTAGGACTATGCTTAAGTTATGGTAGAGTATAGTCCAAGCAATTATGCCTCAATGATAAGCATTAAAGTCATACAAATCATCTATAAGGAGAAGCACAAAGTATTAGACAACTCTATGAGGATCACGTGGCATCAACAATTTATGAAATATATAAAATAAACACATTTTTATTTCATCCATATCATTGTCAAATGTAACGATGTTGAACCACAAATCTAAATCCTTGTAGATCAACTTATTTCTAATCTTAAAGTATTTTTGTCGAAGTCTACTATCCAACCCCCCTTACTAAGGGATAATCCCTCATCCTCAAACAAAACTCTAGATAAGAAAATCTAATACGTCTGTTGCTTATATAAAATTATAATTTTTCATGTAAATTTTTTGTATGTATGCGTCTTAATAAAATCTCGTGTACTAAAATACTTGAGAATGCAATATCTTGTACATCTAAAAAATGGCAAAAACATGTGGTTTTAAATATTTCAATTTACTTTGAAGTTAATTTCCCTTTTATTCTTTTAATAGCCTATAATTTCGAGTAAGCAGTTATAGTCGATCGGTAGAATTCGTTTTTGGCAATTATATATTCCTCTGAGACATTCTCCTTGCTAAAAAAGTTTTTTTTTGTATACAACTAATTATTAGATAATTCAAATAATTACTAAAAATTAAAAATAATTATTAGTAAAAAAATTATTAAAAAATTTTCATTTAACAAAAAACAAGACAAAAAAAATAATATAATGACTAAATTTAAATAATTTTGTCACAATTTTAATATTTTAATTAGAAATTAAATATAAAATATTTTGAAAAAATTTGCCACATGGCGCCATATAGCAGTGCAGATGAGTAGACATGTCGCGCGTGCTTCAGCGGACGCGTCAAGGCACCTGTCAAGCTAGCATGCAGGCTTTAGTGAGCGCGTCACACTAACACGGTGCGTGAAGTCACACGCGGGGCGTGTGGGCCACTATGTTGGCGCGTGACACATGCGTCAGTGCATGAAGCCATGTGTGGGACGCATGGGCTACTGTGCCAGTGCATGATGCATGCGCCGACGGGTGGCTTCATGTTGTGGCTTGAAAAATAGCCGAAATTTGCAATTTCTAGCCCCTTTTTAGCCATTTTTTGACCACTTGCACTCATTTTCAACCTATTTTACATATTACTAATACTACATCTATACATTTCTAACTACATACAAAAACAACTCAGAAATACAATAAAATTAATTTAGAATAAAAACTCACTAAGTTTCACCAATTTTTAATTTTTTCAACTTTACAATTGATTATTTTAATTCAAATCTTTAAAATATGCTAAGTTTGCAACCGGTCTACATGTTTTGAGAAATTTTGGGACAAAAATGAATTGTGGCTAAGAGAGAAAAAGGAAAGAGGAAAGAAAAAGGGGTGTAATGGCGAAGGGTGCTTTTATGTTTCAAAGGGCAAAATAGAAAGAAAAATATATATTTGGTTAATATATTTTAAAATCGTTGGCTGAGGTTAAATTAAATTATATATTTTTTTGTTTAAAAGGAGAATTTCCCTAGATGTTTTAATAGGAAATTTAAAAAAAAATGGCGTTAATTAAGATATTATTTTAATCACGCATAAAATTTTCAATCCTTTAACATTAAAAAAAGTTAAATTTAGATAAATCTTCCTCAATTTTAAATGCTTTCAATTTTCTCCTCTCTGGTCTAAGTATATAAATTTGTGAAAAATAAATAAAATTTAAAATTTTTTTTTATAAAAATTAGGAAAACAATAATCGAAAAAAATAACAAAAATGCCATTTTTGAGTGCAATAAGCGACGTGCCTATGGCAGGCCTTGGTGCTGCCACATGGCACGACCTAATTTTTTTTAAATTATTAAATTTATTTTGATTTGAAATTAAATTATTTTTAATAGTTATTATAATTAATAAATTAATATATTTAATAATATTAATTAAAATATTGTTATTTTAAATTGGTATGATTTTTTTAAATCAAATATAGTAATTAATTATTTAGTTTATTAAATTATTAATTAATATTTTTAAATTTTAGTAATTAAATAATATAGTGAAATATTTTTACTCTTAATAGTGTAACAAAATATATATTTTAAAAATGTTTCCTGTACAATAATTTACAACATCAATAGAACAATTGAAAATATGAGAAATCCTAAATTGTAAATTTTCAACCCATGATCCTTAACTCTACATCTTAAATTCTAAACCACCTATAATCATTAAACATAAATTCTAAATTCTAAATCCATAACCATAAACTTTAAACCCACAAACCTTAACTTTAAACTCTAAATCCATAATTCTAAACTCATGATCATTATGATTATTATTAAGAAGAAAACATTCAATACACCATTGAATTTTGAGTCTTCTATAGGGTTTATGTTTCTTTTTACAATCTGTCATTTTAATGAACGAGGTGAAATATAAGGGGGAATAGTATGCCTTATCCAAATGATGAAGTTGTACTCATAGATAAAACATAAAAGGAATTTTAGGACTCAATTACGGATTATTTAATAAATTTGTTAATGAAAAAAGTGAAAAATCATTCGACCAAAAAGCAAGGATATTACTTGCCTTAACAAAGGCTTGTTATGAAGGCATAAATCTTTTAAGAGCTTCAAGAATTGTGTTGTAGATATTATGCGAAACCCATCAATGGAAAGACACGCTATAAGTCAAGCATACATACTTGGTAAGAAAAATATGGTATATGATTACCATCTAATTACATCGAGGATAATGGAAGAAGATAAAATTTATCAACAAGCTAATGTCAAAGCAGTATTATTATTTTGAGATGACTTCACAATAGAATTCTCTAAACATCTATTATTATTAGGATGGCAAAAAAATTTACAAACCTGTAAACCCGCTAAAACCCGGCCACATTGAAAATGATTTGATAAGGTTTGAAGTGAGTTTAGTACGAATTTAGTATATAAAATTAAAACCTGCAACAAATTTGGTACGGGTACGAATTTGGTAAAAAATCTACGGATACCCGTAATGGGTATCTACACATACTACATTTTATAAAAAAATATTTAAGAAAAATAAAAATATGAGTTGATTGTTTTTACATTTATTTTTAGCTCACATCAAAAATTCTAGATTTGATTTGATGTTACTCATATCGTTCAATAAAAATAAATAAAATTAGTTCAAAGAGACTAATGATTGTAATTGAAATTAAAAATAAAATTATAACATTTAACGTAATTGAAATTAGAATTAGAATATATAATATTTAACGTAATTAGAATTGAATTTGGAATTATAACATTTAACGTAATTGTAATTGGAATTAAACATTTAATGCAATTGAAATTGAAAATAAAATTAGATTTAAAATGATAATATTTAATGTAATTGAAATTGGATTTGAGATTATAATATTTAACACAATTAAATTTAAATTTGAATTTGAATTTAGAATTATAACATTTAATGTAAATAAAATTAAAATTAGAATTGAAATTAAAGCATTTAACGTAATTAAAATTGGATTTAGAATTATAATATTTAACTATTGAAACTAAAATTATAATTATAACATTTAATAAAATTGAAATCAAAATAGTTAACGTAATTGAAATCGAAATTTGATTTAAAATTATGACATTTAACGTAATTGAAATCTAAATTGCAATTAGAATTACGACATTTACCATAATTGAAATTGGAATTGGAAATGGAAATGAAATTATAGTATTTAATGTAATTGACATAAAATTAGATTTAGAATTATAATATTTAATGTAATTGAAATCAAAATTGAATTTGAAATTATAATATTTAACTTAATTGAATTCAATACTAAAATCAAAATTATAATATTTAACGTAATTGAAATCGAAATCGAAATTGAAATTATAATAGTTAACGTAATTAAAATTAAAATTAAATTTTGAATTATAATATTTAACGTATTAAAATTAAAAATTAGAATTGAAATTATAAAATTTAATATAATTGAAATTAAAATTCGGTTTAGAATTATAACATAAGTGAAATCAAAATTGGAATTGAAATTATAATATTTTAATGTAATTGAAATAACAATTAGAATATGAATTATAATATTTAACATAATTAAATTATAATTATAACATTAACATAATTAAATTTGAAATTGGATTTAGAATTATAATATTTAACGTAATTGAAATCGAAATTAAATTTAGAATTATAACATTTAACATAATTGAAATTAAAATTAGAATTAAAATAAAAATATTTAACGTAATTGAAATTATAACATTTAACATAATTAAAATCGAAATTGGATTTGAAATTATAATATTTAATGTAATTAAAATTGAAATTAAAATTAAAATTATAACATTTAATGTAATTAAAATTAGAATTAGAATTGATATTATTTTAATTGTTATATTTTATAAAATTTTAATTAAATTAAGATTATAATTTTATTTTTTATTATATTAATTCAAAACCCGGTTAAAATTTAGAGATAACTCGTTGCGGGTTTGGTAATAAGTACAAACCCGCAAGTGCTAGTTTGGTAATGACACTCCAAATCTGCAACGGGTTTGGGAAGGATTTGATATTTCATTTTTTAAACGAATGTGAATACAAATTTAGTGGTATTTCATTTTTTAACCTGCTACCATCCCTAATTATTATCACTAATTCTAATATGGACTTGAGACAATTCCTATAAAATTGACAATCAATCCTTCATTAAAGCATTATCGACATTATGAACGGAAACTTAGCCATAAATAAGACAACGGCTTTTACTTGATTTGCGTTTTTCTTCTTTATTAGAGCATATTGTGGAATGTTCCTCTATTTTGTGTAATTATGAATAAATTGAATATTTTTTATTATCTCAAACTGATTAAGAGCAGTTCTAGGAACAAATTTAATAACTTGTGGTGAGAAGTTGTCAAGATAAACCAACACACTCATTTTCTCTTGAAATGCAATGTACTCTGCTTCTTGAGTTGTCGCCATATAGGATGAAGAATGCGATTTTACACTTACTCTACATACAACTGCACTTGCAAGTTTATTATTGGCAATTTCTTGTTATTTGCCTTGAGGACGTAAGATGTATTGTTAAAATTTATAATTTAGGGTTAAGGATCATGAGTTTAGAATTTAAAATTTATTATATTTTCAATTATTCAATTACCTAAGAGCCAAACATATCAAGTCGGACTAGAAGCGACATTAAGCGATATAGTAGAGTTGCCTCTCTTTTAAGATGTTACAATACAACTAACTCCATATCCATAAGGTTGAACATGCATGATGGAAATCCTTTTCTTTATCAATATTTCTTGTTGCAACATATTAGTTTCTTATAACCATACTTATTTTAATTGGGTTGTCTCTTAGACACAAATTTAAAAGTTAATTTTTTTCATATATTAATATATTTCTTTGTTGTAACTCCTATTTTCTTACAACTATACTTGATATTATAAGGTGGTAAATGAAAATAAAGTGAATTTTATATAAATAAAAGTTAAGTTATATAAATACATATAATATCCAATAGTAATATCGGAGATAATGGAAGAGGATAAAAGATGGTAAAAAACAATAGTGAACTCATTAGAGTTTATAGTTTAGACTTAAGGATGTTTAGGGTTTCGGTTCATAAATTTAGGATTTAAAGTTAAAGATTAAGGATCACGAGTTTAAAGTTTAGAGTTAAGGTTTAAGATTTAAAGTTTACCATATTTTCAATTGTCAATTAATTTTATAAATTATTTTATAGAAAAAAATCTTTAAAATATATTTTGTTATACTCTTAAGAGTAAAAATATTTTACTATATAATTTAATTATTAATTAATTATTCTTAAAAAATAAACAATTAAATAATCTAAATATATTAATTACGATATTTTATTTAAAAATTACACCAATTTAAAATAATAACACTTTAAATAATATTATTAAATATATTAATTCATTAATTTCATTAAAAACTTAATTTAATTTAATTTCAAATCAAAATAAATTTAATAACAAAATTTTAAAAATTAAAATTTTTCAAAAACTTATGTCGTACCAAGTGGTGGCGCCAGGGTGCTCCATGTGGTGCAACCAACATTACGCTAAGCGAACACCACAGGTTCGTACCCCGTCACTTACGGCGCTTAAAAATTGTATTTTTGCCAATTTTTTTTTCTTCAATCATTTTTTCATCAAATTGACCTATATTTTTTTTTTAAATTTATACACTTAGATAAGAGAAAGGAGAAAATTGAAGATATTTGGGGTTGAGAATAAAACTGTTCAAATTTACCTTTTTTTTATTATAAAAGATTAAAATTTTGATGTGTAGCTAAAGAAAAGTACCTTATAAAGTTAGGAGATATTTTCAAAATTTTCCCTTTGTTTTATCATCATGGTGATTGGGTGGCAATTTCTAAAACTAATGCCATAAAAATACGCAATTGATCGTGGCAATTTCTAAAAATAATGCCATAAAAATACTCAATTGATGTAATTGACTAGAAAAACAAATCATGAATGTATATGCTCCCAAAAACACTTTGTTTAATTTTAAGAATATTTTAGGAAAGATTGTAAAATAAATTTCTTTGTAGACTTTATTTCGTATTTGTGATAATTATTATCATTGCTTTATAAGAAAAAAAAATTGACTTCTTAAATTGTATTTAAATAAAAGTCATACTTAATTTTAGATTTTAAACTTTATTTATTTTTGTTCAATATTTTTAAAATTTTTAATTGGGACGTAACATAGGTAACAGCAGCGGCGGCTGAATTTTATTTATATTATATTATTAATAACATTTATATTTATATATAATGGGTGAAGCTATTTGAATTTATTAAAATACATTTTAAACCTACTTTTTATTATTAAAATACCCACAAAGTAAATTATTGTTTGGATAAAATAATATAATTAAGTTAAAAAGATTTACTCTCTATACTTATATTTAAACTTTAGGTCTAACTATATTTAATTTATTATCAACTGTCTTAAATTTTGTTATTTTTTTTAGTATCAGATATATTTACGTCATAAAGATGAAATATTCGGCATATATAAAGTTATAAAAAGGCCAAATTAATATTAGGAAGTATTTGTTATGAAATGAAGATTAAAATGGTTCAAAATCTCAACTATTGATCCTTATACACAAACACACACGTGTGTATATATATATATATATATATTTGATCAGATGGGTGACGGACACTGTTTAGCATTGTTTGGCACTATATATACTTTCATTGTTGGTCAAGTTTTTTTTCTAAAGAATAAAATTTTTTGTTTGTCTTAAGAATTTATTCATAAATGATTTGAACAAATTTATTTAGAGATATAGATCTCAATGAATTCACATCCTACAATTTTATTGGAAAAAAATAAATTGAAAATTTATTTATGGGTTTATCTAATAAATATAGTGAAAAAAATTTGAAATTCGGTTTAATAAGGTCATATTGAGCATTTAGGTAAGTTATTGAGTACAATTTACACACTTAAATTTTACTAATGGATTTATTAGTAAGTAGATTTAAAGAGTATTTTAGTAGGTTCAAATAGTCTCACCTAAATAATATTTTTAATTATAATTTCTAGATTAATATATATGTTTTAAATTAAAAATATATTTATAATTTAATAGTTTAAATTCTAATCGAATTTAGGTAGTGAAATTGTGAAAAATTTAAAATTATTTATTATATTATTTTATAATTCATTAATTATTTAACGGATCATAAAATTATTTAAATTAGAAAATTTTGAATTATTATTTAAAAATATAATATTATTTTATTTTTATTATTCAATCCGATTCGACGCACCAAATTCCATGGTATATGAACAAATACTTAAAACGAGCTTAGTCCCAATGAATTAGAACTTCTGAACGATGAGAATGTTTAGTCAGTTTGGGGGATTAACAATAAATTTAAGTTGAGCTCAATTCTAAGTTCTAGTCAGCTTTTTATAAATCATGTAATTGGAACAGAAAATTAGTTTATTTAAGCATTAAGCATGGCCAAATTCCTGATTCAAATTCAACGACACCTCAATTTAGACTATAAATCGAAGTAGCTAAGAGCAATGTGACCTTTAAGAAACCCATAATAACAAAACAAACAAGAGGATGAGAAAGGCTTTAATTACATTTCATCTCTTTTATTGTAATTACAACATAATATATGATGATTTTATAACATAAATCTAATGTAATCTATGCAAGACAATTTAAATTTATTTTATATTGTCTTATTTGAATTAAATTTGTTTTATTTATATCATTGCTATTTTATTATTTAATTATACTAGAGTTTGAGATTATTTTATTTGACTGATTAAAATTAATATGCTATTTCTTAATAGAGATTAATTCTAATATTAGTTCAAAGAAAAAACAAATAACGTCAAATCTTAAAAGAATTAAAAAATAAAATAATATTTATGTAGGAAAACTTAAAAAAAAAACAAATTCTAATAAAATAAGAAAATATAAAATAAAACTCGATTAAATATATCACTTGACAAAAGCACTCTAGATTGCCTTCAACTTTGTTCTCATAAATAGAAAACTTGAGTGCAAACTCTTCAGTCCTAATTAACCAATGCAAATTCCAATTCCAATAAATCAACCCAGCCAAAATACATACTTGCACTCAGCTTTTTCCCCATCACCATAATATGACGCTTGTTGCTAAAAGAAAGTTTTGCAAAAGGCGGTATGGATTTCGACAAAGGAATTCGATTGCAGTCCAGCCCACCATCTTTAATCGTGGGTCCATGATTGTTGGCCAACCTTGACCAACAATTTCGAGTTTAAGATGGTTGGACGAGATGCCCAACAAAGTGTTGACCATCTCAACTAACAATATCTGACAAGAGATGGCTAACAATTTGTTAGTCATATCGGGTCGAGATGGTTGGTCGAGATGCCACTATTTTGTTGACATCTCGACCAACTATCTCATTTTTTAGATTATTGGTCGAGATGGTCAATAATTTGTTGGCCATCTCAACCTCGCAAGTCTGTAATGCAACTCGTTCTAGTTTTCTTCGCGTCACTTTATTTTTCTCTCATTTAATCTTGTTTTTCTTTCAAATTTTGTCATTATTTTAATTTTGAATATTAAACGGTGTTCTTAGAGATGAATTAGCTCAAATCAAGTTTGAATTTGTTAGATTTGGTGTTCATATGTTTAGCACTGTATTAGACATATCAGGGCAACTATGTCTATTTATAATTTATTTGGCTAATAAAGAATAGGTAATTAAAAGGTGGCTAATAAAGAATATTTATAAAATTATAGGATTATTTTTGAAATTTTTCTATTGAAAAATCATAAATTATGTCCAACCAGTTCTTAGCGCCATTCTCATAAGCAAATGCAAATGCTTATAATTATGTTAGACGTGGTTGTAGAGGAGGGAAAAGGTATGGTTATTGCCCTTATGGTAGCCATAAATACCAAGGACAAAGGAATACCAAAAAGAGGCAGAAACACTAAGATAAAAATAACAGTATAGAGAATAAACACCATGAATATTGTAAAATATTTGTCATCAATGTGGTGCAGAAAGGCATTGGTCACATACATTTCGTACTCCAAAAGCATCTAGTATCTAGTCGAACTTTATGAAGTATCTATCAAGGCAAAAAGGAAGTATATAGAGACAAATCTTATTGATGACTTAGATCGTATAGATCTTACTCATTTAAATGTCTCCAATTTCTTTGGAGATAAAGAAGAGAATGCCAATCATAAAACTTTAAGTGATATCTCTATGTTGGATATATTTTTTATAATATTGATACATATTTGTAACATTTTGTATAAATTAAAAAGAAGTGTAACTTTTGTAATGTATCTTGATGTCTAACACAAAATTTTATTTAATATAAGGAATAGATTTTATAGATAGATTATCCACTTTAGAAAAGAAAGTTGAGGATGCCTATTTAGGTGACACTGTAATTACACACACTATCATTCAAGATAAGAAATATTTCTTAAAACTAATAATGATTGAGGAAAAATTTAATATACTATTAGGTCCTACAGATTTGATTGAAGGCTCTAAAAGGGCAATGATCTTGTTAGCAAATGAAATAAAGTTATTTATTAATGATTTTTTATATGCAAATAGATCTAGAAAAAAATCTGCTTAATTTTAAAGATATTTTTCGAAATTAATATCACATTGAGACTTTAAATAAAAAAATAAAATAAAATATCTCTGCATTACTTCCAATGTCTTAAACAAGAAATGCATATTTGAAAAGCTTCTTACTTTATCATTTGACTTGTATTATCCTATTATAAATTCAATTGAAAGCTTCATAGTAATGAATTAGAAGTTCAGTGATTCAAAAATGTTTATGCTGTGATATAACCACCTTAGTCATCTAGGGTTAACAATGATGCATAAGATTACTAAATATTCTCATGGACACCTATTAAAAAACTTGAAGATTCGATTATCTAATAAGAATATTTGTACTGCTTGTTCACAAGAAAAACTTATAGTTAAACCATTCCCTTATAATATTGGTCTAGAATCTTCATCATTTATACAAAGGATCTAAAGAGATATTTACAGACCAATCCATCTACTAAATGAACTTTTTCGCTATTTTATAGTTTTAATTTATGCATTTGTATTATAGTCACACATTTATTTATTGCTTACATGAAATTTTGCATTTACTAAATTACTTACACAAATTATTATATTTAGGACATAATTTTTAAACCATTTAATTAAAACTATACATTTAGATAATGTTGGTGAGTTTACATCTAAAACATTTGATGATTATTGTACATTCATAAGAATCAATGTAGAATATTATGTCACATATTTATACACAAAATGAAATAGCAAAATCCTTAATTAAAGGACTCTATGTAATTGCACGTACTTTATTAATACGTATACAATTACCAATTTTAGCATAAGGTCACGCTATTTTACATGCTGCAACATTAGTTCATTTTAGACCTACGACATATCATCAATATAATCCATTATAACTTGTACAGTTTGATATATCTATTTGTGACATTTAGTTATGTTGTGTATTGATATGTGCTATAATAGCTTAGTGCAAGCGCACTCTATCGTATCAAGTATTATAGGGTTTAAGTCCAGATTATCACTCCCATAGAGATTATTAAACCTATTTCTTTGAATTAATTACTAAAATTATTCTACTTTACTTTTATCTAGAAAATTATAATGTTGGATGTTAACTAAATTAACCTACTTATTAATTAAACCTAATTTAATATCAAAAGCAATCAAAGATTGAATTCACTAATTGAGAAGAAATCTAGGGTTTTGACTAATCCCCTAGTATTTTATTAAATTTCTTAATTATTTAGTTACTTTCTTAGTACTAATTGATTTGCTAGACACCAACTTCATCATAAGCCTCCATTGATGGTCGAATGACTATATCACACCCTAACAATTACCTATATGTCTATGATAATCCGAGTAAGATACAATTCATTAAGAACAAGTCTAAATTAAACCATACATGCCACTTGTGTATATGTCTCTCCTAAATGGAACTTATAGTTGTTACCCTATGATCATGCATCAAACTATCTTAGGTTAAACACATGAATTCCTCCGTTGAATTCATCATGGTTCTTCAAACATTCAAAATATTGATCATGTATAATAAAAGCATTAAGATCAAGATAGAATGAATCAATTATGCTATATTAAGTTTATAACTAAGAGTTTATGAAATTCAAACTACATACTAGGTTCAAAACGTCTAACCCTGAATTAAAAGAGTTTAGCTCATGATTAACACAAGAGTATCAAAGAAAGAATTAAAAAAACATCGTGAATAAGATCATCTAATTAAAAGAAGAAAGATAATAACACAAGTGACACCATGATTTGCTCTTCTTTCTCTTAACTTGAATGCATAAGAACTTGTACTTCAATCTTATATAATTTACTTTGATATCTTGAATTGAATGTGAATCCATTTGCTCTAGGTTTTCCTCTAAAATTCTATATTTTTTGGCTCCGAAAAGTATGCTTTTATACGTGCTTTGAAACCTCTCGAATTAAAACTGAAAAGTAGGGTTTTAAAATATATCGTGTGAACGCCGCGGAGCTAAGACCTGGAAAAGCTATTCCTGCATTCTTTGATTGGGCACCGCAGCACTGACCTCTCTTCCTTGGGAGTTGTAGTTGTTGGCAGATCTTAGGCATGTGTGGGTGTATACATGTGCAATTGTGTCTATTGCCTAACGCAGTGGAAACATATAAATTTTGCAATAAACACAATAAATACAATATATTAATCACATTAATATATTTATAGGATTAGAGAATTCACCATAACGTGTAACGTTATACACGTATTTTTTTAGAGTCCGCATGGAGACCAACTCCCGTACAGTTTTAGTCACCAACTCGATAAGCTTGGTAAGCTAAAACAGCAGCTCTATATTCAGATCGGGATTAACTCTTAATCCCCAAAATGGTTAGTGTGCATATTTCATCATTTTCTCCAAAAGAATAAAAAATAGAGAATTTAAAACAATTCATAATTACTCCAATAGGAAGTATAAGAAAAATGAAATGATTTCATTTTTCTTTTTTTTTTTCTTCTTCTTTTTCTTTCTTTCTTTCTTTTCTCTTCTTTCTTTTTTCTTTCTTCTCCATTTCTCTCGGCCAACTTTTGGCCCTTTTTTTCTCCCAATCTCTTTTTCTCTTTCTCTTTTTCTTTATATATATAAATATATAATATAATATAAATAATAATAATAATCATATAATATATAATAATATATTATATAATATAAAAAGAGAGATATTTGATTATTTAATAATTAAATAATTAAAATGAGAAATGACCATTTTGTCCCTCATAAATAGTAGGTCCTACCAAATTTCACACTTTGGTAAACTCAACTGAGGGTCCACAATACACTACGTGTCATAATACAATTAGTGAATAATAATTATTGACTAATTATTATACTTAACACATAAATACAGACACACACGCATTCCCGTAGTAATACTGAATATTGCTGGATTAAACAATTTAATCTGGCACACTGCCCCAGTGCACAATGAGTACACTCTATATCGCAGGACTCCCTAGGTTTTATATCCGATTCATCAAATGAAACTATTCTATGAGTTCGTGAGCAATGCTCCACACTCACGCCACGGATATACAAACCAGCGCGTGGAACCATACAAGCTGAGGTTACAATGCATACGTATAGTCATTCCATCATGATATCTTGGATGTACAGGGATATAGATTATCATCGTTAAATCCCCAGTGCTCATCTATGTCTTATCTCCAGACATGTATCTCAATGAACAATATGCGCAAACTCCTTTACCATATTGTTTCACCCTGTCGGAACTCTTTCCTGAGATGGTTGCTTGTGGCTACAAGATTTTCTGAGATACAGTCTCAAAGCATCTGGATATCTAACTCCATATGGGAACTGACGGATCCCATATCTATATCCATCAAACTCCATAAGCACCGGACTCTATAATCATTGGACCATATCTAGCAACACCCAGCGGTCACACCATGAAAGGTCTGTGATATACGTGGAACCAAAGTATGGTGGATCACTTACAAGCCCACCGTGGCACTCCGGTCAAAGGACCACATATACTACTCAACTCGAAAGGACCCTCTGTTGACGGCTTACATTGAATGTCTATCGAAAGCCCTCGTGAGTCTGTCCCATATCTAGTCCTAACTGGATACCCATATGTCAATACGAGCTCCAAACTCACGGTCGGCTAGGAAAGACCATCTATACACTATAGGTACAATATATGCTGATCTATATATAAAAACATATCCACCGATAGACCTGCATCGGCAGAAATAGATTAGGGACAATTATTTGAGAATATACTTGCGTAACTTGCATTTCTTGGCATCCGATTGCAACACTTGCAACTATGCAATTACTAGTATATTCTTAGGTTTATGTTCCATTACAGACAAGGCTCTAACTCTTAGATCTGCTGAGTATTATAACCAGCTAACACTTAGGTATGCTATTATTTAGCAATTATATGTCTCAGCATGGCTAACTATGAGCCCTTATCTAAACTCTTTTAGATTTGATTCGAACTCCTTTAGATCTACAATGTCTGTAACATTACATACATAATATCATATGAATGGGTATTAGTAATTTAATAGGAATGTACACTTGTATAAATACACAAGTATATGTACATTTAGGGATGACACGTAAGCATCGACCCTAATAGTAGTGCCAGCCTTGGACACTATAGCGCTCATGCCTGCTTTTTCTAGGTTGCATAATTTGAGCGCATCTCGTTCGTTTCTCGTTTGATTCGTCTCTTGTTTATTTCCATTTGTCACATTTTTTTCTTATGCACTTATTTAAGATAAAAAAAATTAATAAATAGTAAAATATTCATAATTTAGAGCAAAATGCCTAAGTTGGAGTACCAAGTATACTATTATAATTATGCTCTTATCAAATACTCCCAAATTTAAGACTTTACTTGTCCTCGAGCAAACAAAAAAAAAAAAAATATAAGCTAACTCTTAAACTACTGTTAAACAATAAATTGAATAGGTCAATCAGAAAAATTAAATAGTTATCTCAAAGGTCGAATTACACTTATAAAATCTTTAGAATAAAAAATTACTTATGATCATTTCATACTATAATCATCATGCTTAAACTTACCCTATAACTCTCCACTTTGTAAATGTGTGTAGAGCTATTTATTAGTGCATCAATTGTATTTTGAACAACTTATTCTACAAAAAGATCAAGATTGAAACAATTATCTATAAGCTTATTTTTCATAGCAATCTTCAATAATGTAGGACTATTATATAACAAAAGATCAAATATGGCTTTTCTCAACTTATAATGAAAGGCTTAGGTTAGGGTAAGATAAATGAGTGCACCATAATTATATCTGGATCAATCCATTCTTTCTTTCTTAATCCATACCCTAAAACTTATTTTCTTTTAACCCAAAATTTCAACAGCTCTGTTATTCTCGACTATATTTCTTAGGAGGTTTTTTTTTAATCTTCCAAATCTTTTTAATTGAATGAGAAAAATTCAAGAGCCACCTTTTCTTTCACCTATAATCTTGAATCACTTCATGATCCTTATAACAAGATATTATACATCATAGTGTGAAGGGTATTGATGAATGATACAAAAACTAATCGACTGTAGGCTTCTAATGTGGTTTTTAGGAAAAAATATATAGTCAATATAGCTAAAAAAGAGTGACTAGGGATTAGAAATAAATCAAGGCTGGCTAGAAAGGTTAAATCGATCCAAACATGGCCTATAATCATATCTTTTGCTATATACACCCTAAGATTTCTCTTCGAATGCTAATAAAAATAAGTTATAGATATTGGGCGACCTTAATAACTTTCTTCATATGAATAAATATATTCATATTAACAACTAACAGATATTTAATAGCTCTAGTGTGTAAAGTGTTTAAAGCGAACAAATTACAAGCTAAATATAAGTAAATTCGATTACAATATAAAATTAGCACAATAATTATAAGTCTAAAGAATTTCGTAGCTTTTCTTCAACTCATCATTTCATCATTGACTACGAATTCTTTTTAACCCATACAAAAGATAATAATAAAAAGAAAATATAAACTAAAAACATAAAAAATAAATAAAAATAAAATAAAAGCTAAAAATAAAAGAATGAAGTATAGAAAAGAAATAAAATAAAACTAAAAAAAATTACAAAGTGCTTCCCCTGCCCCCAAACTTAAAATAAGCCATGTCCTCATAGTGACAGTAAAAGAAAAAAATTGAAATACTTCCCTATTTATATGGGATAAGACTCAGTTACCATTCTAATCATCTTCCATCACCTCATCATCCTCTTCATTATCTTCCTCATCATCATTAGCATTGGCTTCCTTGACTGGAGTGGTATAAGGTAGTGGAGATACATATTGTGGGAAAGGAGTTAGTACGGTGGTATCCATCCCAAAATGTGCTAGTGCAATCCTCAAGACTTGATCCTGATAAACTACATAAGTTTAAAAATAAGTCAAGTGAGACTTGATGCAGTCAAGACGCTCTTCAATGGTGGGTGGAGCTGGTGGTGCTGCTGTCGAAGGTAAGCGTTGCTAAAGCGACTGTGCTTGTGGATCTGGGACATCGGTAATTAAGTTGATCACATCATTGTCAAGGGTGTGAGTTGGGTGGAGTAACTCCTCGAAGGGTGCCCACTCGACTCTGGCTCGGGCACACAAAGTAATGATCAAGGATATGCAATAGAGACCAATTTTTGTGTTCCGAATAGCATGTAATATGATGTCCTTGTTCACTGTCCCAATGTTTATGTAACGGCCGGTCACGATAGCATATAGAAAGATGACTCTAGATGTTGTGATAGAACTTAGGTGACTTACCGACATAAGGCATGCAACGATAAAATAGTGCCATGCTTTGTATTCACAACTTATGAAGTGGCTAGGAAATTCTTTGGGAATGTTCCCTTTGAATTCCCAAACAGCACCTGGAGCTAGAAAATTAATGATTGCAATGTAGTTTGGCTCATTTAATAAATCATTATAGTTGTTGTTGTGGGTCGTTAGAGTGCCAAAGAATGAATTGGTAGCCAAGTTGATGAATTCTACGTAACGGCCCTGCACACAAACTTTTAAACATTGATTTTCTTGGGCGTTAGCGTAGAACTCTCTAACCATCGGTATAACTGCTACTTCAAGCTGGGGGCATAACCGTTCTAACTTTCTATCATCAATAATTTAAATTATATTTGGGTAGTGATTAGGAGCCAGTCAAAAACCCCTCTCTAGCATAGCTTTTCATTTGACGATAAACTTAGTATAACTATCGGAAGCCTTTTTTGGAAGAACCAATTTGTGCCATATGTGACAGATGAAGAAGCAGTGGACTTCTTGGATTTGCATGGAGGCATGATGACTGTACCTAAACAAAATTTGAACAGTCCCAAATTTGTCAACCAAAAACCACATACACCTCATTATGTCTCCAATCATAATCACAAACTGTCATGTAATGTAAATTCAATCTAACTGACAATAATAAATTGGCAAAACCAAAATGGAATTGCATGATATGTGTAGAACAAATTAATATAAAATCAACACCACACGATTTCAACTTAAGTAATTTTCTAAGCCCTAAAATTTTTTCTTTATAGCACAACAACAATATCAATCACCTAACAATCATGTCAATACCATATGGCAATAATAGCATCTTAACAGCCAACTATCCATCAACCAACATAATTGCCTTATCAATTCATCCAACGAACATGTTCTTCATGGAATGAGTATGAATAAACAACTTTGATCTAAATATAATGACAAGTTTGAGCCTAAGAGTTAATAATTTATAATATAAATAGTCATGCATGTATCCTAAAGTAATTATTCAAATATGCACAAAACAATCATCAATAAGAATATTATACGAAATAAAATGAACAAATTAATGATGAATGTTGATGTAATGCCCAAATGCCCTAAGAAATTGAAGGAATTTGGTACTTGGTAGGCAAACTCAAAAATGGGGATGGGATGTGTTCTTGAAGAGATTCTACATGTTAATGAGTGAAGGTGTGTGAATTTTGTGGTTTGATTGTGTTGTGGATATGATTCTTTATTGAATTTGGAAGTGGGTGAAGTGTGAATTTAGGGATTTGGGGTGAGTTTGGTGATATGATGATTTAGGGGATATTTCTAGGGTTTGTGTATTGGGAGAGGAAAGAGTGTATTATGAGAGAAAAATTAGAGGGAAGGGTTAAAAACCCCTTTTCCTGTGTTGGCTTTGCAGTCCTGGTAAGCTAGTGCTGTAGCGCCAATACATGGGCAAATGGTATGCTTGCCCAAGTCATAGCGCTGCAGCACTGGCAACCCATCGTCGTGGTACTGTACGCTCGACTTGAGACGCTGTGATATTGGTAAACCAGCACTGCAGCACCCAGGCCTGGGTGCGTGGCTTTGTTTCATAAGGGGCAATACTGCGGCGCTGGCAAGTTAGCGCTACGGTGCTGTAGGTTTTGTCTAACGCACTACGGCACTAAATCTTTTCCCAATTTTTATTTTTATTATTTTTTAAATTTTAAACCTAAGCTACTTAAACCTAATAATGCATGATGAAAATTAACATTAATCAAAGAAAAATAAGAATTCAAAAATTAAAATTAAAGGATACTAAACTTGGATTGCCTTTCAAAAAGCGCTTGGTTTAATGTCTTCGACTTGATGTCTTGATTCCTCGATTACTTGGGTTCAATCAGATCGATGCTAACTTTTTGTCGATCAATGCATCCTCTCTGATAATGTTTGAAGCACTGGCCATTCACCGTAAATGAAGCTTGAGTGTTTGGATCCTTAATCTCAATAACTTTATGTGGATATACCGTGATAATTTGGAACTGCCCGGACCATCAAGACTTGAGTTTCCCAGGAAATAACTTTAAGTATGAATTGTATAGCAACACTTGTTGTTCTTTTTCAAATGATCACTGAAGTATCTTCTTATCATGCCATTGTTTTGTTATTTCCTTATAAAGCTTAACATTCTCATATGCTTGTAAATAAAACTCGTCTATAGAGTTAAATTGAAGTAAATGTTTCTTACCTATAGCTTGGAGATCAAAATTAAGGGCTTTAATAGCCCAATATGCTTTGTGTTCCAACTCCAAAGGTAGGTGACAAGCTTTTTCAAAGATCAAACGAAATGAAAACATACCAATGAGTATTTTATAAGCAGTGTGATATACCCATAAGCACCATCTAAGTGTAGTGCCCAATCTTTATAGTTTGGCTTAACCGTCTTCTCTAAGATACCCTTAATTTCTCGATTGGATACTTCTACTTGTCCATTATTTTTTGGATATGATATGCAGTGGCTATTTTATACTTGACCCTATATTTTAGCAAAAGGGCTGAGAAGTATTTATTGTAAAAATGCAAGCCCTTATCACTTATAACCGCTCTCGATGTTTCATATCTTATGAAAATATTCTTTTGAAGGAACTTAATCACTATTCTAGCCTTATTTGTTGGTAACGCTACTGCATTTACCCACTTTAAAATATAATCCACCGCTACAAGTATATACTTGTTGTTGTGAGATGGTAGAAATGGTACCATGAAATCTATGCACCACATGTCAAAGATTTCTACTTCTAAGATGTTCGGTTGCAGCATTTCATGCCTTTTGGAGATGTTCCCCATCCTTTGACATTGATCATAACCTGCAACAAAATAATATATATCTTTAAATAATGTAGGCCAATAAAAATTGGATTAAAGTAGCTTGGCTATAATTTTATCGCCCACAAAATATCCACTATAACTAGATGCGTGACAATGGTGTAAGATGTGATTTATCTCCTCTTTTGGGACACATATTTGAAGGATTTGGTTTGCACATGATCTAAATAAGAAAGGTTTATCCCAGAAATAGAATTTTGTGTCATTGAGGAACTTCTTCTTTTGCTGAAAAGTCAAAGTAGGAGGTGTTAGTCCAGAAACTAAATAATTGACAATATCAGTATGCCATGGAGTCTCATAATGTTTTGTTGCAAGGAGTTGTTCATCTGAAAAGGTCTCACTGATTTGGATCTTCTATTGGTGTTGATTTGGTTCTTCCAAACAAGAGAGATGATCGGCTATTTGATTTTCAACTCTTTTTCTATCTTTGATCTCAAGATGAAATTTTTACAGCAATAAAATTCATTAAATGAGCCTAGGCTTTGTATATTTCTTATTGATGATGTACTTAATTGTTGAATGATCTATGAAGACTGTGACCTTGACTCTAATAAGGTAAGTATAGAACTTGTCAAATGTGAAAACTACTGGAAGAACCTCATTTTCTATGGTAGAATAGTTAGACTGTGTGCTCATTAGGAGTTTTGCTTGCATAGTATATAGTGTGAAAAAATTTCTCTTTGCGTTGTCCTAGTACAACATGCACAACTATATCACTTATATCACACATTACCTCAAAGGTTAAGTTCCAACCCGATGCTATAATGATAGACGTAGTAATGAGCTTCTTCTTTAAAGTTTCAAAAGCTTCAAGACATACGTCATCAAAATGAAATTGCACCTCATTCTTTAGTAAGTTGCATAAGAGTTTGGAGATTTTAGAAAAATCTTTTATAAATCATCTATAAAACTCGACATGTTCAAAGAAACTCCGCACTCTTTTCACATTAGTTAATTGTGGCAACTTCTCAATTCTATCTTTGCATTATCAACTTCAATATCATGAGCAAAACTTTTATGGCCTAAGACTATGTCTTCTTTGACCATAAAATAGCACTTCTATCATTTAAGCAACAAATTGGTATCTTCACACCTCTTGAGCACAAATGATAGATTATCAAGGCATAAATCAAATGAATCTTCAAAAATAGAAAAGTCATCCATAAATACCTTTATAAAGTGCTCTATAATATCTGAAAATATGGCCATCATACAATGCTGAAAAGTGGTTTGAGCGTTGCATAGGCCGAATGGTATATTCCATAAGACAAATGTACCATATGGGCATGAGAACATAGTCTTTTCTTGATCCTCCTGAGCAATTATGATCTAATTATAGTCGAAGTATCCATCCAAGAAATAATAATATTTATGTCTAACTAATCTATCCAACATTTAATCGATGAAGGGTAAAGGAAAATGGTCATTGTGGGTGGCTTTATTCAACTTTTGGTAGTCCATGCATATCCTCTAACCAGTGACAGTCCTAGTAGGGATTAAATCATCGTTCTCATTTGCCACCACAGTGATTCCTCCATTTTTTGGTACACATTGCACTGGACTTACCTATGAGCTATGAGCTATCAGAAATAGGGTAAATAATCCTTGCATCTAACCACTTAATGATTTCTTTCTTCACTATATCTTCCATTACTGGATTCAACCACTTTTGATGCTCTATTGTGGCCTTGTTCCCTTCCTCTAACAAAATTTACGCATGCAAAATGAAAGATTGATTTTCTTGATGGCAACAATTGTTTATTCTATTGCTCTCTTGTGATATCTTAAAACCCTTCATAGTTTTTCTTCTTGGAACTCATCAACTTATGCAGAAACTATGACTGGTAGTGTAGAAAACTTTCCAATGAATGCATAACTTAAGTTACTCGATAAGGGTTTCAACTCTAACTTGTAAGGTTCTTCAATAGAAGGTTTAGTGTGAGTTTGCAAGCCTTTTAGTCTATCTAAAGGTTCAACTCTCATCTTGAATCTGTCATATCTTAGAGAAAGGCTTAAACCTTGTTAGTATTCTTGAGCTTCACTTTTCTCTATCTCATCCCCATTTACCACAACATCTTCTAGAAATTCTTAAATGCTATTCTTATTGAAGACCCCTTACACTTCTCTATCAATAACATTAATGCTCATACATTCCTCTTCATCACTTGGTCCTTTCATGGCTTTGAAAACATTAAATGTTACTTCTTCATTTTGCACTCTTATTGTTAATTCTCTTTTTGTACATTAATAAGGGTTCTTCTAGTAATTAAGAATGGTCTTTCTAGTATGACAGGTACTTCATAATCTTCCTACATATCCAATACTATAAAGTCCACCAGAAAGATGAACTTATCAACCTTTATCGAAACATCTTCAATAATGCCCCTAGATAAGTAAGTAAACGGTCAGCTAATTGCAATGTGACATTAGTAGGTTTAGTCTCCCATAAACTTAACTTCTTGTAGATGTTCAATGGCATTAGGTTGATGCTAGAGCCTAAATCACATAATGCTCTCCCAAAGAATTTCTCCTTTATAGTGCATAGGATAATGAAATTGCCTAGATCTTTTAACTGTGGTGGCAATTTCTTTTGTAAGATTACACAACATTCTTTGGTGAGTGCTATTGTTTTATATTATGCTAGTCTCCTATTCTTTGATAGTATATCCTTTATAAACTTCACATAACTTGGCGTTTGTTCAAGGGCATCTGCAAAACGTATGTTAATGTGAATTTTCTTGAAGATATCTAAGAACTTTAAAACTGCTTGTTTAACTTCTATTTCTGTAGCCTCTAAGGGGATGGTGGAGGTGGATAAAGAGGCTGAATTGCTTGTTTCTACTGAGATTTATTTGTTTGTGTTGTTGCATCTTACTTTTCTACATTTCTGCATTGCTTCTTGCACTTTTCTGCTGCTGCATATCATATTTTGCATTTTTCTGCTGTTTTACACTATTTTTTGCATCATTTACTGCACTTTTCTCTTTTTTTACACTGTTGGAATGTAATTCTTTACTATTTCTTAGAGAGACAGCTTTGCACTGCTCTTTATCCCTTCTTAGATTAGCCTCAATATTGTTTGGTAAAGTCTTTTGAGGTCGGTTATTTAAGGCTGCAACAAGTTTTTCTATTTGAGTCTCTAGAGTCTTCAAAGATATAGAATGGTTTTGCAAGATAACATCATTAGACTTCATATACTGCATAATCATCTTTTCTAAGGTTGACTTCGTTTCTTGTGGGGGATGAAATCCGGGTGGGTTTGGTTTAGACCGCTGCCCTTGGTTGTTATCCCAAGAAAAATTAGGATGATTCCTCCACTCCGAATTGTAATAGTTCGAATGTGAATTATTCTGCTGCTTATTATAGTTCCCCATATAGCTTGCGAACTCTATGCATTGCCCATTCATATTAATGTCACCATAGAAAGTCACAAATCACATTTTAGGTCTTAATGGCATTCATGGCATCGAATCTCTTTGTCAATATTTTGATTTGTATAGCTAATGCATTAAATGCATCAATATCATGAACTCTAGCAATCTTTCTCAGTGTGACTCTCTCAGTAGTCATTGATAACTATTTAATGCCATCACCTCTAATAGATCATACACATCATTTGTGGACTTATTCATCAAAGCCCTCCAGCAGCAGCATCTACAATGGTCTTTTACTAGCCTATTGTAAAATGTCTGGACTAATAGCCATTTATAAACTCCATAATGAGGGCACTTCCTTAGCATGTCCTTGAAACACTCACATACCTCGTATAATGATTCACTATCAAACTAGACAAATAAGGTGATGTCATTTCTCATCTTGGCTATCTTTACTGGTGGGAAAAACTTCACTAAGAACTTCTGTGCTAGGTCATCCCACATCGATATAGATCTTGACGAAAATGACATCAATCAGCTCTTGCCTTTGTCCCTCAATACGAAAGGGAATAGTCTTACTTAGATGGCGTCGTCTGATACTTCATTAAACTTGAATGTATCACAAATTTCTAAGAAATTCACCATCTATATATTGAGATCATTGTTTGAAGCTCCGTTGAACCGTATAGAATCCTTTAGCATTTAAATAGTACTTGGCTTAATCTCAAAGTTGTTTGCATTAATAGTCAGGCACCATATACTAGACTGAATACCTTTTATTATAGTAACACCATAATCCCTCAAAGTTCTCTGCTCAACTATAGGCTAATACACGGGATTGTTGATGTTGTCATGATTCTCTGCCATATTTCTGTGTTGATGTTATTCATAATCAAAGTTTTCAGAATGTTCTTTCAATTTAGGATCAAAGTAAAATCTTCGCTTTTAGTTCTTTGTATGAACTATCAAATTTCAAAACAAATAAAAATAAACAATATTGAAAAATAAAATCTTAATTAAAAGAAAGATATTATGGTATTAGTATTGATCAAAGAATAGATAAAATTAGGTCATCGGCAATGGCGCTAAAAATTAGATGTGTGCTATAATAGCCTAACGCAAACACATGTTATCATATCAAGTATTATAGGGTTTAGGTCCAAATTATCGTTCTTACGGAGACTGTTAAACCTATTTTCTTGAATCAATTACTAAAATTCTTTACTTTACTTTTATTTAAAATATTCTTATGATAGATTTTAACTAAATTAACCTACTGTTATCAGTTAAACTTAATTTAATATCAAAAGCAATCAAAGATTAAATTCACTAATTTAGAAGAAATCTTGGGTTTCAACTAATCCCCTAGTATTTCATTGAATTCCTTAATCCTTTAGTTACTCTCTTAATATCAATTGATTGGCTAAATACTAAGTTCATCATAAGCCTCTGTTGATGGTCGTATAACTATACATACCTTAACAATTACCTATATATCTATAGTAATTTGAGTAAGATATAATTCATTAAGAACCAGTCTAAATCAAACCATACATGCCACCTAGGTATATGTCTATCCTAGATATAACTCATGGTTGTTACCTTATCATCATGCATTAAACTATCCTAGACTAAACACATAAATTTCTCCGTCAAGTTCATCATCATTCAAAATATATCAAGTATAATGAAAGCATTAAGATCAAGATAGAATGAATTAATTATGCTATATTAAGTTTATAACTAAGAGTTTATGAAATTCAACTACATACTAGGTTCAAAACATTTAACCCTAGATCAAAAGAGTTTAGCTCATAATTAACACAAGTATTAAAGAAAAAATTAAAAAAAATCATGAACAAGATCATCTAATTAAAAAAAGAAATATAATAATACAAGTGACACCATAAGTTGCTCCTCTTTTTTTTACTTGAATGCACAAAACTTGTTCTTCAATCTTCAATAATTTACCTTGATCTCTTGAATTGAATGTGAATCTATTTACTCTAGGTTTTCCTCTGAACTTCTATGTGTTTTGGCTCTAAAAAGTATTCTTTATATGTGTTGAAGGCCTTCGAATCCCTCTCGAATTAGGACTGAAAAGTAGGGTTTTAACATATATCGTGTGAGCGTCACGGCGCTGGGGGCTCAGCGCCGCAGCACTGAGACCTAGGAAGGCTATTCCTACATTTTTTGATTGGACGATATAGCGTAGGCAAGCCAGGGCCACAGCACTGACTTTTCTGCCTTGGGCACTACAATGCCCAACCTTGGGCACCGCAGCACCCAGTTCTGGTTTGTCTATGTTGCGTAATTTGAGTGTATCTCGTTTATTTCTTGTTCAATTTACCTCATGTTTGTTTTCATTCTTCACATTTTCCCTCATGCACCTATTTTAGATCAAAACACAAATAAATACCCAAATATTCATAATTAGAGCAAAATACCTAAGTCGGAGTACTAAGTATACTATTTCAATTATGCCCCTATCATGTATATACCTATAACACCTTTACAATATACTGAAAACAACCTCAATGTTGCCTAGAGATTTATGTTAGTTTTAACTCACTATCAATAATAAAGTATTTTGAACTCTTGACATGTTTACCACACGATTTATGAATTGATATTTTGATGAGACAATATTTCAACCATTATGGGAACAAAATGCCTCATGAAGTAATTGATGAGAAAAATGTCACACTATTGTGACATGAACTTTCTTGAGAAACAACCACTTTGTTATATTTTGATCCTAGAACAAATCCATGTAAAAATGAGGTTCGAAGAATTGTTCATCTTCAAAATATTATAAATGAAATGCTAATTACATTAAATGTAAATAAATTTTATATACCAGCTGCCAATGCACCAACCTGAGTAATTGTTTTTATAGAACAATCTTATCAAAAGATAGTAAATAAATCATTTGTTACACGCTAGAAGCAAAACAGAACATTTGATTTAAAAGATATTATTCTGCGGAAGAAAAAAGTGAAAAATCAGGATCTTGTTAAAAATAATGTCTGAGCTAATAAGTCTACATTCTCTAAATCACTAACATTAGAAAAGTTAATAGTCCTTGAAGAGACACAAGTCTCTAAAAAAAACATAAGTCCCTCAAGAGAAACATGCCTCTGAAGAGATAGAAATCCTAGAAGAGACATAAGAATTTCAAAATAAGGAAAAGACTACAAATTATGCTTACACATGAGAATTGTAAAAATGTGATAAAATAATTGCCGACAATGTATTCTTATTTACAATAGCTACTGAAATTATAAATGATAAGTTTAAGCCATAAACTATTGATGAATGCAGAGAAAGACATAATTGGCTCCAATAGAAAGCAGCAATTCAAGTAGAATTGACTTCTCTAACCAAGTGTGAAGTATTTTAACTTATAGTTTGGACACCTTAAAATGTCCAATCGGTATGACACAAATGAGTTTTTGCACGAAAAAGTAACGAAAAAATAAAGTTATCAAATACAAAGTAAGATTCATTCTCAATGTTTCTCATAGAGATCTTGTATTGATTAAGGGTGGGCATAGTTCAGTTTGGTCCAAATTTGGCTAAAACTGAACCGAACCGCAATTATTCTATTTTTTGACAATGAAAAACCGAATATAACCAAAATTAGATCTAGAACTGAACTGGACCGAACCGATTTTTTTCAGTTCAATCCGATCAGTTTTTTTATTTGTTTTCATTCCCTAAACTCTATCTCCAAATTCTAATCCAAATCTAAATCACCAAAATTTTCCAAATTTTAATCTCTAAATTCACATCAACTCAAGCAACTATAACCAATTAGAATTAATCATAATAACATGTAAATAGATTAAATAAAAAAAATGAAGAAAAAATATTTAGATGACTCATTGTCCGTCTGTCACGGTGAGGCGGTGCCAGGAAGGAGGCGAGATGGTGAGACGCAATAGTGGAGCAGCAATAGCTAGTTCAGCGATAGCAAGGCAGTGACGGCTTGATTGCTTACTAGTTGCTATAGGGTGCTAGTCTTGCTAATTGCTGCAGAGAGAGACGAAAGTTGTGCTAGTTAGCAGTTGCAGGCTTGCAATTAGACTTGCATGATGAGAGAGAGACGAGAGTTGTAAAATTTTATTTTAAAGAGAGACAAAAGAGGTTAGAAGTGAGGAGACCAAATTAATTTTAGGGTTTGAAAAGATTTTTCTTCAATTTATATATACTAATGATTCGGTGCGGGTGAGTGTATTCTAAAATTTTTTTTCATCAAATGAGATTTTGCCATGTGGAAATTTGTTTTCTTCAGTTTTTTCAACACCAAACTAAACCAAGCCATTTTTTTTATTAATTTTAAACCGATTGATTTTTTATCAATTAAAACTGAACCAAACCAACCGGTTTGATTTGGTCTAGTTCAATTTTTTCGATCCCTGATTTATTTTGCCCACCCTTAGTATTGATTATGATGAAACCTATTTGCCCATGATGGACACAATTATATTTTAATTTTCAATAAGCTTGACAGTCTTAGAAATGCTTAATATATGTTTTATGGATGTAGTGACAACTTATATGGTTCACTAGACACATATTTATATGAAAATCTCTAAATGATTTAATATGCCTAAAGTATATAATCACAATTTATATTCAATCAAACTACAAAATCTTTGTATACACTAAAATATCTGGGTCTAAATACTTAATAAAAGAATGATATATTAATAACCCAATATATCCATGTATATTAATGAAAAAGTTAGATTTTGAATTTACCATTGTCGTAAATGACATGAATCTGATCAGAACTCTTAAAGATCTCATAAAAATTATAGAATACTTAAAAAGTGAGTTTGAAATGAAATAATCGAGGAAGACAAAATATTATCTCGCCTTGTAGATGGAGCATAATTCAAACAGAATCTTTATCTATCAATTTACCTATGTTAAATTTTTTTTAAGAAGATTCAATATGGATAAACCTCATCCATTAAGTAATCCTTTGGTATTCAGTTTCAAGATCTTTAAAAGGATCTATTTCGTCTCAAGAAAGATGACGAGAAAATAATTAGTCTAGAAATAATATATCTCAATGCAATTGGTGCTTTTTTATATCTAGCTTAACACATCGAATTGAATGTAGTATTTACGGTAAAATTATTAGCAAGATTTAGATCTATAGCAACACAACATCATTGGTATGTTTCAAACATATATTTCATTATCTTCGTGGAATGCCAAATTTAGGACTATTTTATTTTAATAAACCTACAAAAATTCTGGCCTAGTTGGTTATGTAAATATTAAGTACTTATTTGATCCCTATGAAGCTAGCTCGTAAACATGATATGTTTTTACTTATAATAATACAATAATTTTATGATGATCCACAAACTAAACCTTTATTGCCACCTCCTCTAAGCACTTTGAGATTCTTGCATTATATGAAGTAGAGAATACATCTGGATAAATCTATCATTCATCACATCCAAAAGACATGTAGTTTTATCTTCTACAATATATATTCTAACTATAATTTATGAAGACAATATTGCTTTTATTGCTCAAGTCAGAGATGAATACATTAAAAAGGATAAAATCAAACATATTTCTCCAAAACTATTTTACATTCGTAAGCTGCAGCAAAGTAAAAAGATTAATGTTAATAAATACGCTTCATTAATAATTTTACATATTTATTCACCAAATCTTTGCCAACGTCAACTTTTGATAAATTAGTTTATAGAATTGGTATGCTTTAGCTCAACAAATTGTCTAACAACAAATTGTCAAACTAATAAATATCTCTCTAATGAGGAGTATTTAATTAAGTTTAACATCGCAAATCGAATAAAAATTAGGTGAATTTGGGGTACACTGTTAGAGATGACGCTTACGTGCTATTTCAATATTGTATGAATATTAATTGTTTAATATTTATACAATATATATTTCAAATAAAATTATTAAAATTAAATATATATATATATATATATATATGGCAAGATGCTTGTAACTTTTCTGATATTGTATGATTTAAAGGAGTTTAGATTAGTGCTAAGAGTTAGCAATACTAAAAGTTATAAGTGCTAAGAGTTAGTAGGTTATAAGAGTTAGTGGATTATAAAAATTAGAGCATTGTCAAAAATGGGACAAAGACCTGAGAATATATTAGTAATGACATAGTTACAAGTAGTTGTAAATGGTGCAAGAAAATGTCATTGTGCAATATGTTCTCAAATATCTTATTCTTGATCTATCTTTATCGATGTGGGTCTGTCAATGAAACCTTTTATACAGATCAATGTATATCTACATATGGATGGCTAAAATGATTAGTCTTAGTAGACTATAAGTTTAGTAGAAGCGCATATAGAGATGCAGGTATTCAGTAAGAACTTGATATTGAATAGACTCACAAGGACCACCAATAGACATCTCATAAAGTTCTCAATAAAATATCTTCTCAAATTGAGTAGTATTTGTGGTCATTTAACCTGAGCGCCACAGTGGGCTTGTGAGTGATCCACCATACTTTGATTCCACGCATGTCAAAGATATTTCATGGTCTGACCGCTAGATGTCGCTGGGTATGGTCTATGCTCTTGAAGTTTGGTGTGTATAAATATCGATCTATCAGCTCATAAGGGTGAGTTGTATATCTTGATGCTCTGAGATTGTATTTTAAAAAGTCTTGTGGCCACAAGCATAAACCCCAAAAAAGAGTTTTTCATAAAGTTAAACAATATCGTAAAAGTGTTTACGAATATTATTTGTAGAAATACAAATTTAGAGATAAGTCACGGTCAAGTAAATAGAGATTTAGCAATGATGATTTATATATGTGCTCTTCTAAGATATAGGTGACGAATGGATTATACGTATATTTTATAACTTCAGCTTGTATGGTCTAACGTTCCGCTTTGTAATATTCAAAACGTGTATGCAGGGCATCATTTACATATTTATAGAAGAGTTCTATTTGACAAACCAGGCGTGGACGTAAGGAGTCTTACAATATAAAATGTACTCGTTGAGCATTGGGACAACAAACTGGATTGAATAGTTCGATCCAAGATATTCCAGCAAACCAAATATCTATTTCAAGATTCCTTGGGATGTGCACTTGTCAAGACTTAAGTGTTAAGCACATCATTTAATTAGTTGACAAAAGTTGTTGACCAATAAAATGATGACAAGTGGCATAATTTGGACCAATCATTGTTTGACTTAAAAATTGACTAAAATGATTCTACTTGTGAGACAAACAAGATCAATTGTTTATTCAAAATTATTTTAAATAAATAAAATAATAGTTATTAAGTCAAAAATAAGAAAACAATTAGGCATGGTTATGACATTTGTTAACATTGCTTAGTGGGGCCACATATTGACCATTTGAAAATAAAACAAATAAAATGAATGATTTGGCTTTCATTTGTTCAAGTCTTATACTCGACAAAATTAAGAGACAAAGAAACAAATGAGAAATGGCAAAAGTTGTATGTAGGGACATCTTCGTTGAATCTTGAAGGAAAAATTAAAAAAATGAAATTTTGTTTTCATTTTGCAAAGGCTTTTAGTTTGGCCATGAGACTTGAGGGAATGGACAGCTTTATTTTTCCAGGTGTTGAGAGAAAACAATAACTTTTTCTTCCTCCTCTATTTGGCTGGCCATTAATAAGTAAAAGAGAGATTATTTTGATTGTTCAAGATTTGATCACATAAGAACAATTTCATTGCTTTGAAACAAATACATTTAGTTAAAGTGTTTAACTAAAAACCAAGGTTTAAAGAGTTTAAACTATGTTAAAAGTGTTTAACCAAGATTAGTGTTTAAAAGTTAAACATTATTTCTGGAAATTAGTGTTGTTATTCTAGAGATCCAAGCTCACCCAAGTTAGATCTTAGAATTACCAATGAGTGTGTTTTAAGGTAGACTCCAGTTTTGAACAAATTTTCAAATGCTTCAAAGATGATTCTCAATCTCATTAGTGTAATGAAAACTTAAATTTAAATGTGTTTGTTGCATTAGAAAATTATATTTCTGATTTTGATGCGCTATATATATGTATGACGTGCATAAGTTTAATGTTGATAAACACATTGTACATGTATGCACCCTAGCAAAATAATATGCTCACAATTGGTATCATAGCATGTTTGTGTGATGTTTGGGTTGATTTGAGTGATTATTGTGTTGCTTGTGATGTCCCGGGTTGTGGGTGATGCATTTTGAGTATTAAAAGTGCAAGACCAAGTTGCAGCCAAAAGGGACACTGTGGCGCTTCTAACTACTGTAGTTACTTTTATTGTCTCAATGATCATATAAGTGAAACAATAGCTCATCACAAGACTGCTCGCTGCCTTTTCTTCGTGATAACATATACAGGAACCTAGGCATAGCCTGCTAAGGAACATAGTAAATTGCACTACACTCAGTACGCACTTATTTCTGGGACCGCATTTTAAGTTCAATCCTGACTGAAGCAACAAATCGATCAAAACCAAAATATGGTCTATTGACATTTAGTGCCGCGGCATTGGAGTTTCCAAGCTCTAGTACCACAGCACTGGATGATGAGCGCTATAGTGCTGGGAGCCTAACACCACGGTGCTCGCACTTGTTACTCCGTTTTTTAATGCATTTAAAATGCATGTAGATTTATTTATTCAATAATAAGAGTTATTTGACTGCATTTATAAACAATAGTCATTTTTTTCTGTTGTTAAACGCAATAAGAGCTCTACTAGTATGGGTTAGTTGTGCTTGCACAAAATAAATGTATGATTGAGAATTACATCCTTGTGAAATGGGGATAAGTGTTCAAAAATATCTCTTAATCAAATTAAATAGTATTTCATTATCAGAAATATTATACAATGGTCTGTCTTATCAATACAATTTAATCTTTCTCGATATTGCTAAAGTGTGAGGGATTGATCAATGTGATTTGTACTATGCCGGTTAAACATGAGATACGACAAATATATACAAATGTATTGCCTAATATTGCTAAAGTGTGAGGATAGTATCAATAATATATATTTGATCATTTATAAGTTAATTTGAAATACACTTATCCAATATTATTAAATCATAATGATAAGGTATATTTAGGATCAATGATAAAAGTTGCATGAGATGCAATTGATAAGATTTGTCTATCTTTTGAGTTTACAAAGGCTAATATTGCTAAAACGTGATGCTGGAGTAAAATGGCAATGATGTCTACTTCTCACTGTATAGTTTAAATAGTTTAAACTGTCGTTTTCTTGTTTGAGATATTAAAAGAATTATGTAAAGTAGTGGGATGGCATTTTTAGACTAAAAAATGTATAAATGTTATACCCATGATCTAAAACTTCATTAATTAACAATTATAAATGTTTCACTACACATCTTCTGTTTTATCTTACAGAGATAAAATGAGTATCTTATAGAGATAAGATCAGTAAGAGCAATCCATTAATACACTTTATTTAGGCACATTAACTATAGGGTACCGAAAATATTTTAACTTACTTATGAATCTGAGAATTTTTCTAGATTTGACAATGCTTGGATATATCGTTAATCAAAAAATGATTATAGGTGTTTCTGATAATGTCTCTTTAGAAGAGATGAAAGTTTATCATAAATGGATTGATGATGATTTGAGAGTTAAATCATATATCATGGCCTCGATATTTAATGACCTTCAGTAGGAGAATATGTACATGAGATGTGCAAGCACTATTGTGCTCCATCTGAGGAACTGTTTGATATATTTAAACTATAGATAGAGAATAATCATAATGAAAAGTGTTTCTACTATGATGAGGTTTAAAATAGTAAGCGTTACTGTTTACAGTATCTTACCTTAGAAAAGATAGACCCCTTAGATTTATGTTTACCAATCATTGACACTTCATTAGCATAAAATGCTAGAAGTGCAAGGGTCTGAGATAGCATTTGTCCTTCTCATATCTGCAAGGTGTTGCATGTTTTGAGGAATGCTAGGAAGTTATGAAAAGAGAAGTACAACTTCGCGTAAAAAATAGAGATTTTCTACACATGGAAACTATTAGGACTATTAAGTTATTTCTCCATTCCAGAAGAAGCATTATGTTGTATAATTGCTATTTTATGCCAAACATTATTAAATGAATCATATCATTTATTGTGTTAGATAGAAAGGGTTATCATAAATACATTAGGAATAGTTCTTCATGTTTATATGATAATGATAAATGTTTTTCTAACTGATTGTTAGTTAATGAATGGCCATTATATCTTACATACAATAAGAAATGTCGTAAATCCATAGGTGAACAGAAACAATAGTAGTTCAGGAACTTTAAATAATAAAAAATTGTGGCACATAAGATTAGGTCAACCGTGAGACGACTATCGCGTCTGGTTAAGGATGGTCAGATATTTGATCTGACTATGAAATTTTAGCCAGTTTATGAATCTTGTATTTAAGGGAAGATGACCAAATCCTTGTGTAAGTGTTAGACAACCGGCCACTGATAGGGGTATAAAAGCACTAGTATAAATTGTACTCAACTTTCGTATTTTCCTCCAAATTTTGAATATTTGGCTATTTAATTATATATTTTTATCATAAATAGATGTACGATGAAAAATGTGACGTATAGAACAAACGGGAGGCAAATCGAACGTAAATTAAAGAAGTTACGCTTAAAATAATAGCGACTAAACCATAGCTGGGTGCTGCAGCTCCCAAGTCAGTAACTAGTAGCCAGGGCGCCCACAACCCAGCACCGCAATGCCCTATAGTGCTCTTTGAAGTCATGTTTCCATGTCTTGGCACCACGTTGCCAAGCCCCCAACGCCGCAGTGCCTGTGCTACGTATGAACTCCCATCTCAACTATCTTATTTTGACTTAGATTCGAAGGCCCTCGCCTCTAGAGTTTCTCATAGCTATTAAAGTACTCTTTTAAGAGCACAAAAAAAGACTTGAGGGAGGCAAAAAATTATAGAAATAATTCATAACACAAAATCAAATATCAAAGCCAAAGATTGAGGAACCAAGATCAAGATTCAAATCAAGATTGAGCGAGAAGCACATCAAAGAGTCACTTTGATTAGTTTTTCTACTTTTTTTTTTATCATTATGTTCTTATTCTTATTGATCTTTATGAATTAGTTGGATACTTTTGGTTTTGTGATTGGTTAAATTATTCATTTAAGGTTAGACTATGTAAACCTAGTATAGATTTGGATTTTGTTAATTTTTAGTTTATGAACTTAATACAACAAATTGATTCATTCTATCTTGTGTTTAATGCTTTCATTATACCTGATCAATATTTTGAATGATTGAGAAATCATGATGAACTTGACAAATGGATTCATGTGTTTAACCTATGATAGTTTGATGCATGATCATAGGGTAACAACTATAAGTTTCATTTAAGATAGACATATACTTAAGTGGAATGTATGGTATAATTTAGACCTGATCTTAATGAATTACATTTTAATTTGATTACCATAGACATATAGGTGATTATTAGAATGTGTAATATAGTTATTTGACTATCAATAGAGGCTTGTGATGAGATTAGTGTCTAAGTCAATAATTAGTATTAGGAGATTAACTAAGAGGCTAATAAATTCAATGAAATATTAGGGGACGAGTCAAAATCCTAGATTACCTTTATTTGTGAATTATACCATTTACTTTTATTTAGTTTAATTGATAGAGTTAAATTAATTAATTAAATTTCAAATTGTGATTTTTTGAATAAAAGTTAAGTATAATTTTAGTATTTGATTTATAGAATTACATCGCATAGTCCCTGTGGGATCAATATCTGGACTTAAAATCTTATATTACTTGATACGATAACGTGTATTTGTGCTTAACTACTATAGCATCAGTCAGCCACTGATTTATTAAAATTGGTGCATAATGATGTATATGGTCCTTTATCATACTGTCATTGGTAGATTTTGATACTTAGTTGTCTTTATCAGTGATTTGTCACGATGCGAACATGTATTTCTGGTAAAACACAAGTCGAAAACTTTTGAAGTGTTCAAAGAGTTTCGACTAGAAGTAGAGAAACAAACTATTATGTATATTGAATACCTTCGATCAGATCGAGGCAGTTTATACATGAGTAGTAAACTCACAAATTATTTAAAGGAGAATGGGATTCTCGCTCAATATAGTCCTTTAAGTACTCCTCAACACAAATGTGTTTTAAAGTGGAAGAACCAGACTTTATCAAATATAATCCAATTGATGTTGAGCTTCACCAATCTTTCGGAATATCAATGAGGGTTATGCTCTAGAAACTGTTACTCGCTTATTGAAGATAGTTCCATTGAAAGTCGTTCCTTCTACTCTATATGAGATATAGATTGGAAGGAAACTGAGTCTTAATTATGTTAAGATTTAGAGCTGTTTTGATTGCATAAGATTTAAATTGGATAAACTTGCACCCAAGAGGTACAAGTATCAATTTATTGGGTATCCCAAGCATTCTATGGGATACTAATTCTATGATAGATAAACGAAATTTGTTTATTACTCATGGATCGTGGAGATTGTAAAAAGATTGAACTTGATGAAGTTAATCAAGATGTATATAAATCGACGAGGAAACTTTAAGCTCAATTGAGTGAAATACCTTTAACACATTCTCCCCGTACGTCGAAAATAATATCAAGGTCACTTGTTAGGTATGTTTGTACTTGAAGGTAATGATGGCAAAAAGCCCGGATTAAAAAACCCAAAGCCCGACCTCGTCCAGATCCAGAATTCGGCCTAAAACAATTCGAGTTTTTTTGTATCAAGATCTGGGTCCGACCCAAATCCAAATTTTCTTATTTTTTAAAAAAAAATTCTATTTTTAAAAAAAAAATTAAATTAATTTCTAATCTTTGATATATATATATATATATATATATGTGTGTGTGTGTGTGTGTGTGTGTGTGTATGAATCTAACAATTACTTTACAAAATAAATGCCTCAAAATTTTAAATTTAACCTAAAAAATTAAAAAAACAAATTATAACAAGATAAAAAAAATACATATTAAACTATAAATACAAATTATACGTGTCACTTATACAAATTATAGATATTAAACTATATGTATAAATTAGACAATACAAATTATAAATATAAATCTAACAACTAATTTATAAAATAAATACCCCAAAAGTTTAAATTTTACCAAAATAAAAAAATTGAGCTTAACTCGGATTTGGCCTGAAAAAACTCAGGCTAAACCCAGGTTTCGAATCTGGAAAAAAAAAAAATCGGATCTAAATCTGTGTTGAGCAAAACCTAAATCCAGATTTTGCCAACCCTACCTGAAGGTGCCCTTGGTGTTTCTTAATTGAAGAAAAAGATCCTTTGACTTATAGAAAGGTAATGTTGAACATTAATTCGAGAAAATAGCAAGATGCTATCAAATTCAAAATTGATTATATGCATGACAATCAAGTCTGAGACTTGGTTGCACTTCCCACAGGAATTGTTCTTATTTGTTGTAAATTAATTTACGCAATGGATGCATGGGCCTGATATAAAAGTAGAGACCTTTAAAGCCTAACTAGTGACAAAAGGTTACACTCAGATATCTAGGATTAGTTATGAGGAAACCTTTTCACCAGTAACCATACTAAAGTCAATTTGAATTTTGTTGACTATTACAGCATATTATGATTTTGAGATCTGGTAGATGGATGTAAAGACAGTGTTCCAAAATGTATATCTCGAGTAAGAGATATACATGAAACAGCCTGAACTTTTTGCATCCAGCTTGACTTCTAATCTAGTGTGCAAATTAAAGAAGTCAATTCGTGGACTTAAGTAGTCTTTCCGAAGCTGGAATATTTGTTTTGATGAGGTAATCAGAGAGTTTGGTTTCATCAAAAACGAAGAGAAAGTGTGTGAGTATTCAGAAAGGGTAGTGGGACTATAATTGTCTTTCTTACTCTTTACGTGTGTGACATACTCATTTTTAGAAACAACGTTGGTATGTTGCAAGTCAATCAATTCAGAGTTATCTGAGTAAGAACTTTTTCATGAAAGATTTGAGAGAGGCTTGCTGTATACTGTTTGGTGTTTATCATAGAGTGTGTGATTATACGAGTGTATGCGTAATTTCAAAAATTACTATATGCGCAGCGGAAGCATGTTACAAAATACACCCATTTTAACAAATTCAACATATATCACATATATGCATAAGTATAACAATTATACAATTATGAACATGATGAACAACATATATCACATATATGAACAAGTATAACAATTATACAAATATAAACATGTTGAACAATATTGTATTATAACACATAATGTAAAATACTCACCTAATGAAGGTAGCTTTACAAAATCTTCAAGTTCTTCAATAATCCATGTGAAGAGCTCACCTTGAAGTATATGTTGAACAATTCTAGTCCATAACTTTTGGTGGGATTAAGGAGCTAGAATGGTAGCTTAGTGTTTAAAATTTTCAGCACTTGTATTTAAACTCTTTTGAATACAATTTTTGTTTCTTAAATAGAGATGGTAAATATTTTCTATACAACTCTTGTATTAATTAAAAATCTTTAACATACAACTCTTGTATATTAATCTTAGAAATAATTTCTACATGATAATTATTTTGAACAACTCTTTGCAAAATAATTATCTTTTTTTTCATTTACATATCATTCATTTTGGCCATCCATTAAAGAAGGAGATGAAGAGAAGTTTGTTTATTTTTCAACACTTGAAAGAATAAAACTCAAAGAACTCTCTCTTACCTCTCTTCCTTGCCATTGCCAAATTCTTCTCCCAAAATTAAATGAATGAATGAATTCAATTGTTTTGCCAAAATTCATTTTGTTTATTCAACACTTTGATTAAACAAAATAAACAAAATGAAGTGCTCCACCAATTTTATTGTTGATCTCCCATTTAGAATTAATTAAACCAAGCACTAGAATAATGGCCACCAAAATTAATCTTTACCTAACAATTATAATTACTTTAATTATAATGGGTAATTAAATGGCCAACATCTAGGCCACTCATTGTATTAAAATACAATGCCATGATCTATATATATTATAATATTATCTAATAATATAATAATAATATATGATTTAATTATTCAAAACAATTTTGAATAATTACTTTTTACCTTACTAATTTTTACTACCATGGTTAAATGGTAAAAAGGTAAAATCAAATCATGAAACAAATTTTGTCATTTGTCAATATTCTATTAATTAACAACCCTTGTTAATTAATTAAGTGATGTACTTAACAATTAAGTCTTGACAAATGTACAATCCGAGGAATCCCTAAACAATCGTTCTCTTTTGCTGAAATTTATTGGATCGAACTATTCAATCCAATCCGCTACCCCAGTGCACAACGAGTATACTTCATATTGTGAGACTCTCTAGGTCCACACCTAATTTGTCATATAGAGCTCCTCCATACGTCCGTGAACAATGTCCCACACACACGTTACGGACATTACAAATTAGCATGTTAGACCATACAAGTTGAGGTTATTACATATTCGTATAATCCTTCCACCATTTATATCCTTGAAGAGCAGAGATATAGATCATCACCGTCAAATCTCTATTTGCTCAACCACGAACTTATCTCCAGATTTATATTTCATAAAATAATATCCACAAACACTTTTGTGATATTGTTTATTCCTCCAGAATTTCTTTTCCGAGGTTTATGCTTGCGGCCACAAGACTTTCTGAAATACAATCTCAGAGCATTAGGATATACAACCCACTCATATGAGCTGATGGATCCCATATCTACGCACACCGAACTCCATGAGCATCGGACCATACCCAGCGACACCCAGCGGTCAGACCATTAAAGGTTTCTAACATGTGTGGAACCAAAGCATGGTGGATCACTCACAAGCCCACCGTGGCGCTCAGGTCAAAGGACCACAAATACTACTCAACTCGGAAGACCTTCCATTGACGGCTTTATGAGATGTCTATTGGATGTCTTCGTGAGTCTGTTCAATATCCAGTCCTTACTGAATACCTGCATCTCTATACGAGCTTTCTACTAAGCTCATGGTTTGCTAAGACTAACCATCTGGACCATCCAGATATAGACATACACTAATCTATAATAATGGGTTTCACCGATAGACCCGCATCGATGAAATTAGATCAGGAACATTATGTTTGAGAACATACTTGCATAATGATATTTCTTAGCACCATCTGCAACTCATTGCAGCTATATCATTACTAATATATTCTCAGGTCATTGTCCCATTTCAGACAAGACTCTAACTCATTAGATTTTGCTAACTCTTAGTACCACTAACTCTTAGTGTTTATAATTATTAGCATTGCTAACTCTTAGCCCTGGTCTAAACTCTTTTAGACCAAATCTGAACTCCTTCAGATCATACAATGTCTAAAACGTTACAAGCATCTTACCATTTAATAAAAATAATATTAACGATTTTATTAGAAATAATAATTGTATAAATACAATCACTATATATTTATACATTATGGGATGGAACGTAAGCACAAATCCCAACATATACTACGTATAAAGTTTTATAGAGATAGAGCTAGGAGGCTAATAAAACCTTTTTAGTCTCCACACACAAACTATGTCCTGAAAAGGTACAACAATAATAATTGTGAGATAGTTAATGTACCTTTCAAACATGGCATTCATCATTATCAGAGGAAATTTTCTCAATAAGAAGATAAAATTATTAGAATGTCTAACATACTATGTGCATCAGCTAAAGGTAGCTTGATGTACGCCATGATATGTACGAGACCTACATCTAGATGGTTGTAAGTATTACGAGCCAGTATCGATCTGATCTAGATAACGACCATGAAACATATCTAAAATACCTGAGATGTATAGAAGATAAGTTTCTGACTTATGAAGAAATTTATTTACAAGTGAGAGAATACACAGACTTAGATTTTCAGTTTAATCTGGATGATAGAAAATCTACATTTGGTTATGTATTTCTTCTCAATGGTATCGTAATCAATTGGAAGAGTGCAATTCAAATGTCCACAACTAATTCTACCTTGCAGGTAGAATATGTTGTGGCTTTAGAAGCCTCCAAAGGAAGTTCTGTAGCTATTCAAGCCAGTTGCAGAGCTTAGAATAGTTCCAAGCTCAATAGATCTTGTCCCACTATATGGAACAATAACATGGTAGTTGCTCAAGTTAAGAAGCCATGAGGCATACCAAAAATCTAATCATTTGGACTCTAAATACCACATAATTAGAAAGATATTGGCTATTGGAGGTGTAATAATATTTATGATACATTCCATGGATAACATAACAAACCCACTCAGGCCTTAACTCTTAGAGTGTTTGAGAAACATATAAAGTCAATGGATATGAGATATTATCATAAATGGCACTAGAGTATATTAGAGTTATTAGAGATAGTGCTTACGTGTCATTCCAATATTGTATGAATATTAATTATTTAATATTTATACAATATATATTTCAAATAAAATTGTTAATATTTAATATATATATATATATATATATGATAAGATACTTGTAACGTTTTATACATTGTATGATCTAAAGGAGTTTAGATATAATCTAAAAAAGTTTAGATCTGATCTAAAGAAATTTAAATCAGTGATAAAAATTAGCAACACTAAAAGTTATAAGTGCTTAGAGTTAGCAAGTTATAAGAGTTAGGAAATTCTAAGAGTCAGAGCCTTGTCTAAAATAGGATAAAGACCTGAGAATATATTAGTAATAACATAGTTGTAAATAGTGCTAGAAAATGTTATTATGCAGTACATTTTCGAACATCTTGTTCCTGATCTATCTTTACCGATGCGAATTTGTCGGTGAAACCTTTTATACAGATCAGTGTATATCTATATATGGATGGTCCAGATGGTTAGTCTTAATAGACCATGAGCTTAGTGGAAGCTCATATAGAGATCCAAGTATTTAATAAAGACTGGATATTGTACAGACTCACAAAGATCTCTAACAGATATCTCATAAAGCTGTCAATAGAATGTATTCTCGAGTTAAGTAGTATTCATGGTCCTTTGACCTGAGCACCACGACGGGCTTGTGATTAATCCACCATACTTTGATTCCACGCATGTCAGAGATCTTTCATGGTCTGATCGATGGTTGTTACTGGGTATGATCCAATGCTCATGAAGTCCGGTGTGTATAGATATGGGAAGTCTTATATATCCTGATACTTCGAGATTGTATTTCATATTGGTGAGTTGTATATCCTAATACTTCGAGATTGTATTTTTAAGAAGTCTTGTAGCCACAAGCATAAGCCTCAAAAAATAATTTTTTGTAAGGTTAAACAATATCGCAAAAGTGTTTGTGAATATTGTTTGTAGAAATACAAATCTAGAGATAATTTTACGATCGAGCAAATAGAGATTTGACTGTGATGATCTATGCATTTGCTCTTTCAGAATATATGTGGCGAATAGATTATACGTATATATTATAAACTCAACTTGTGTGGTCTAATGCGATGCTTTATAATATTCATAATGTGTGTGTGGGGCATCATTATTTACGAACTTATGAAAGAGTTCCCTTTGACAAACCGGATGTGGACCTAAAAATCTCACAATATGAAGTGGACTCGTTAAGCACTAGGACAGCAAACTGGATTAAACAGTTTGATCCAAAAAATTTCAACAAACGAGATATTTATTTCAGGATCCCTCAGGATGTGCACTTGTCAAGACTTAAGTGTTAAGTACATTATTTAATTAGTTGACAAAAGTTTTTAACTAATGGAATGATGACAAGTGGCACATTTTGAATCATTCATTATTTGACTTGAAAATTAACAAAAATGACCTTACTTGTGAACAAGTAAGATCAATTGTTTATTAAAAATTATTTTAAATAAATAAAATAATTATTATTAAGTCAAAAACAAGAAAATAATTAGGCATGGTTATGATATTTGTTAACATTGCTTAGTGAGGCCACATATTAACCATTTGGAAAAAAAAAATGAATGAATTGGCTTTCATTTGTTCAAGTCGTAGACTTGGCAAACTCAAGAGGCAAAGAAACGAATGGGGCATGGCAAGAGCTGTATGTTAGACCTCTTTGTTAACTCTTGAAGGAAAATTTGATAAAATGAAAATTTGTTTTCATTTTGCAAAGGCTTTTGGTTCGACCACAAGACATGAGAGAGTGAAAAGCTTTATTTTTTCAAGTGTTGAGAGAAAACAATAACTATTTCTTCTTCCAAAGTCCGACCATTAACAAGTAAAAGAGAGATTGTTTTATTACTTTGACAAAAATACATTCTAGTTAAAGTATTTAACTAAAAACCAAGATTTAAAGAGTTTAAATTAGGTTTAAAATGTTTAACCAATATTAATGTTTAAGAGTTAAACATTATTGTTAGAAATTGGAGTTTCTATCTTAGAGATTCAAGTCCACCCAAGTTGGTTCATAGAATTGCCAAGAAGTGTGCTTTAAGGTGGACTCTGATTTTGAACAAATTTTCAAAGGCTTCAAATGTGATTCTCAATCTCATTAGTGTAATGAAAATTTAAATTTTTAAATGTGTTTGTTGCATTAAGAAATTAGATTTTTGATTCCGATAAACTATAGATATATATGTGTGTGTGTGTGTGTGTGTGTGTGTGTGTGTGAGTAGACAACATTACCTAACATATTAGTCTTTTAGGTTAATGATAAGCACTTAACAAGTGACGTGGTATTAAAACATGCTTAAATTTTCATACGCATATAGGCCTCTAAAATTGCACTAATAAAGATTGTCATACTAGATGTGGGTTTTCTATGGCTTTGTGGATTAGCAATACAAGCTAAGTAGGCCATGAGAATCCTTTATTGAACCTTAACAAAAATTGTCACGTGGATAGTAATTTCTTATAGCTTTAGAGAAATAGGCAATACGACCAAGATTGACCCTTGAGTTTAACCAAATCGTGCCTACAAAGTCACGTGATTGGGTAAATAAAGAATATCACATTCTACATCAAATTAAAATTAAGTAAATCTTAAGCATATATAAGCGAATAAGCAGCATTATCTAACAGATTAATTTTTTAAGTAATAATAAATGCTCAACCGTAACACAAAGAGAGCACATTCTTTTAAGAGAAACTACATCAATTATAAACATGCATTATACTCGTTTTTCTTCGATTAAATTTTATTTTATTAAATTTTATTGACACATTCTACCCTACTAATATTATTAATAAAATTTTTAATAAAACAATATTGATTTTACACTATTTTATATTATAAACTATATTCACTTTGCTTAAATTTTTCCAATTCAAATTTTTCTTAATAATATAAAATATAATTGAAATAATGAAAACCAGTGTTACATAAAGCAAATTGCAAAAGGCACCTCCGAATATATATATATATATATATATTAGTTAGTTTAATAAATTAAAATATTCTCACTAAATTTTATTAACATGTTTTATTCTACAGATATTACTAATAAAATTTTTAATAAAATAATATTTAACATTTCACATCATTTTATATTATAAAGGATATTTTGTCTCTCTCTCATTTGATTTTATTCTCATAAGTGTGCATTATATACAATGTACATGTGTTAGTCATTAATAAATTATTAAAACAATAAAAAAGATATGTGACATGTTTTTATTTAAATTTTAATATTTATTAAAATTTTATTTTATAATTAAATTAAATAAAACTGCTAAAATTACCAGTTGCCATTCGTTGCCGATCACTATAGGTCACTGGATTTCAATGTCAAAATTAATCAAGATTTACGTCATTGAATTCTATTTTTTTTATCTACACAATAGTAGAGTTATTTTTGTCAATGAAAAATAAAAAGATGACCAAAAATGAGGGGAGAGACGGTGGTGGCCACCTAGCGCCACTGTCAAAATGTGGGGCAGTGATATGCACTACCCCCGTCACATGATAGATTAGCGGCCGATCTATCCAATAGTGGGGGCAATGCACGCCACCATCCCTCCGTTGGCAGGAGATCGATGTCGATGGGGGACGACCACCGCTATTCGCCGTTGAATGACAGGGCAGTAGAGTGCATCGCCCCCACCATTAGACAGATCAGTAGGCAAACTGTTTAATGATGGGGGCAGTACCGACAGCGAACAACGGTGACTGCCGCCTCCCACCATATTCTTTCACATTTTTTACACATCTACGAATCACCCTTAACAAAAAAAAATCTCATCACGTATATTACAAAATTTAAAATCTAATAATGTTAATTTTAAATCAAATCGTAATTAGTCACCAGCGACAAATCGACTGTTGACCAATTGTTCTCTTTTTTTATTTTTTATTTTATTTAATTATTTTTGCAACTAACAAATAATGATTAATGTATATATTTTGTATCAAACAATTTTAAAATTATGTAAAGTAGCGATTTTACTCCTTTTTAAATCTTATTAACGAATTTAAACAAAATTAAAATTTTTAAAACTCAAAAAAATTAAAAATTAAATTAAACTCAAAAGACAAAAAAATATCAATTGCTCTATAATAAATTATATTTACTATGCTTAAGTTTTGTCCAATTTAATATTTTTTTAATAATAAAAAAAACAATTAAAGTGGGAATAGAGTGCTATCAAGGCAATTTGCAAAAAGCAACTCCTAATTTATATATATATATATAAATATATAATTAATATAATGAGTTATAACTTATTATTATAGTAAATAATATTGTTATATAGCATTATATAACAGTTTAATCATTTTACAACTTTAAAAATTATAAAATAATTAAATAATGTTATGTAACAATATTATTATAGTGCTATATGTCCTATTAAATTATATATATATATATAATGAATATATACCCTGTGCTCTAATATTTGAGTTTCGTATTTTTAAGATGCAAAATGCAATATAAGATGCTCTAATATTTGAGTTTTCTTTGCTTTTCAAGATGCAAAATGCAATCTAATAAAGGAAATACATAAGAGAGCAATAAAAGGGCATAATTTGCCTAGTGTCATAGATCTTTCGAAAATCATGCGACCTTAGACACATTATGTTTTAAGCAGTCGAAAAAATTACATAAAAAAAAACACACACACCAACTGCTTATAAGAATGCTCTCTATATTGTTGAAAAGAAACACAAGTTGTGAGATTTATATTGTGTTGGATGATTTGTACAACTGAGGCTCTCTCCTTTATATACTACTAGCCCTATATAATCGACGGCTAAGATCTAAACAATCTAACAGTATATATACAAGATAAAATAATATGTCCTAAAATATTCTTACACGCCATCATATATTCTCTAAAATATTCCTTTCCTAATTAAGGTTAACAACCCTAATAAGTCACGGGCTTGGCCCACTTCTTCACCCATGTCAGCGGGTCTTCTAGAAGTTTCAGCCCGCGATCCGTTCCAATAGTCTTTAAGGCCTCTAGGAGACTTTGTCGCGCACCAAGTGTTCGAGAAAATGCTTAAGAACATTTGGGGCGTGACATTCTCCTTCACCAAATTCACGCGACGCCCTCGTCGCGTCTTCACTGAAAACTGTACACCTCGTTCTTCAATCTGCCGTTGTGCGCTCTCGTATTTTCAGTGTGCTTCAATATCGGGTACCTCTTTTCACTTGACAAAGTACTCACGCCTTGGAGGTAGATCTTTTTTCTGCATCTATCCATTGCGGATGAGTTTTGCCATTTTGTCGTCCCATGTGAAAATCCCTAAAGGTCCCTATTTCTGCTCTATGTCTTCCATATCCCCTCGGTATAGCTTCAAACAGCTCTCGGAAGACACCAAATGTAGCTATTGTCTCGAAGGTTTCCCCACCTTATGCGAGACGACGTCATCCCTTTTGGTAACATGATATGACCCCTCGTCCCTATGATTAAGGCCCTTGTGAAGTGGGCGTGCTGTCTTGTATTGTGGTGAAAGTATCGTCTCCATCACCAAGTCCCCCGCACGATGCTTAACACCCCGCTGCTTGTCTCTAACTCACTTGTTGAGCTGAAAACGCACATCATGAGATGCCTTAAGTTGTTGAGCGACAACCACACTCGTCAACTCCTTAAGCTGCCCTCGCAGCTCATTTAATCCCGAATGAGGCATTTGCACTATAATTAGAAGCATAAACCTCAGCTCCAACTGTTTCCCATGCTCGGTATCACCTTGATGTGGTTGCGCCTGCAGTATGTCAGTTGGTATGACCCTCATGTGCTCCCTGAGCACTTCTACAACCCCCGTTGGTAGCTTACCCCTGCCCCTTGTTGCCTTATTATCCATTCTTCTCACTGTGGCTGGATGTGCTTCTCCCTTGCACCCAGCAACTCCCGTTAGTTGAATGACAGAAAAGATTTTAGTATTGACTTTTGGTTGGGATTGCCCACCCTTGGGCTTGTCTACCGTCGGTGTCATATAAGGCCCTCCTTTCATAATGCACATGTAATCGTGTCGAAGAAGCGGCACCATATCATACTGCCTCAAGAACTCCATACCTAATACCACATCGAAATCATCAAAATGTGCTACAGAGAAATTTACCTCGCCGCGCCATTTACCTAGGTGGATATCGACCCCTCGAACCACCTCATCCAGTGGTTTGACTGCAGCATGTACCAATTTGAGGAATCCCTCCTCTTTCTCCACGTAAAGCCCCAAGCGCTTCGCCTCCATACGCTTAATAAAGTTGTACGTTGCGCTCGTATTTATCAGCATTTGAGTCTTTATACAGTTGATGTAGGCTTCAATATACATGAACGCCTTTCTCGTTGGCCGCTGAAACTCTACTCGACTTTCATTGTGTTGAGCAGCTGCAGCCACCCTATTTGACCTTGCTCGCAAGCCTCATGCACCGTAACCATAGAGTTGAGAGCCTTCTTCTCTTTGGACAGTCCTTGACCCAGTGATCTCTATCGCAAATGAAGCAGTTTGTCTTCGGTCCATTACCTCTATATGGTCATTGCGCTTCTGCTTTTTTCATTTGGGCGACTTACTTTTCTCCTCCTCAACCTCCGGAGGCTGAAACTCCTTGGCGCCCCCACCTTTGTTATGATTGAATCTCGAATGCTTGGACTTTCCCGAGTCACCCTTGCAGTAACCCATGAATGTTTCTGCCAATGCTAGAGCGTCAAATATTCTAGGCCGCTTCAATTCATTGGACATCCATGTTTGCAACCCGTCTAGAAAATTGAACAACAAGTCCTCCTCGCTTATGTTGAAAATCTAGAGCATTAACAGGGAGTACTTCTCGACGTACTCGCTGATGGACTTGGTTTGTTTCAATTCTTTGAACCGCTTTCGAGCATTGTGCGCCACATTCTTTGGATAGAACTAACGCTTCAGCTCCCGTTGCAATTTTGCCCATGTGTTAATTGTGCAGCTACCCTTGCGTATCCTCTCGTTTTTTCTACGCCACCATAGAAATGCATGATCGAAAAGATATAAAATCACTGTATTTACCTTGTCTTCATCCCGCATGGCTTCGAAGTATTTTTCCATTTGCCAAAAGTAGTTATCCAGCTCTTTGGCGTTCCGCTTGCCGCTGAATTCCTTCGGTTTAGGAGCCTCAACTCTTAACGCCTCTTGAGCAGCAACAGACCCATTCGCCATTGCTCGCTTGCACAACACCACGTCCTCCTTGACAATGTCAAATCCTTTACGCAGCTCCTTCACTTGGGCTTGAACTTTATCAAATTTGGCGTATACCTTCTCTTGAAAAGCCTTGACCCAGTCGAGTTACTGATCAGCGTAACTCTCAATGGATGTGTCAATGAGGAAACGAAGCTTGTCCATTTAATTGTCGAGTCCCACCTTGAGCTTCTATACTTGCTGCCCCAACTCCCCAAGACGATCTGTCGCCTTTCTCACAGTGTCACCGAACGTTTTCACCATGTTTCCAAACTCATGGCCTGAATTGACAGACTTGCCATAAGATACACTTTCGTGCCTCTTATTAACTTTGGGGTCCTTACTCCTGCTCTTCAGGCAAATCTAACAGCATTACATCTTTTCTCATCTTTCTTGAACCTACTCTAATACTAAATATTATGGACCTTTTGAGAACTGTGTAACCTTAGACGCATTGCATGCCAAGTAGTCAAAAAAATCACATAAAAATAAAAAAAAAACACGCACACAATTATTTACAAAAATGCTCTCTTTATTGCTAAAGAAAAACACAAACTGTAAATTTTATATTGTGTTAGATACTTTATACAACTGAAAATCTCCTCTTTATATACTATTAAAAGATCTAAATAATTTAACAATGTATATATAAAATAAAATAATATATTTTAAAATATTCTTAAATGTCATAATTAAAATATTTTTTTTTAATTAAAAATGATAACCTTAATCTATTCTTGACTTATATTTCAAGGGTCTTCTAAAATCTCTGATCTATGAACTGTTCTAGCATCCTTTAAAACCCTGTAGAAGACTTTGTCTCGCACACCAAATGTTTGGTGTGCAAAAAAAAATATTTAAAAACACTTCAAAGCGTAACACCAAGAATATATGCTGTTAATATTTGTGATTTTGATATCGAAGGAAACCACTGTGCAGACTCAATGACAAACGTATTAGACACCAAGCACAGATGTCAGACAGTAGGAATGCAAATGAGCACCAACTATCGCAATTCTCTTGACTCCATACTTAAACATCAATTTATCTGTTACCAACATAACAAGCACTAAACATCAATTTATCTGTTACCATCATAACAAGCACCATCCAGTAACCCCATGTGGAATTCATACAAAAACGCATATAGATGGCATAAATTCATCAGCAAATAAGAGCATTTCATTGTATAAACATAAAATAAAGCAAAACCAAAGGAAATTATTTTAAACTAGATTTTTATTCATTAGCACATAAAACTTGTAATGACAAGACCCAGTAAGACGATTATCGATCAAGACAACCGACACCAGCTTGAACTAAGGAAGAACAGGCAGAAATAAAATCAGAATTCACCACCACGAAGACGGAGGACAAGATGGAGAGTGGACTCCTTCTGAATGTTATAATCAGCAAGGGTGCGGCCATCCTCAAGCTGCTTCCCAGCGAAGATGAGCCTCTGCTGATCTGGTGGAATCCCCTCTTTATCCTGAATCTTAGCTTTCACGTTGTCAATTGTATCAGAACTCTCCACCTCCAAAGTAATAGTCTTTCCGGTAAGAGTCTTGACAAATATCTGCATTCCTCCCCTTAGACGCAGCACCAAGTGAAGAGTTGATTCCTTCTGAATATTGTAATCCGCAAGCGTCCTCCCGTCTTCAAGCTGTTTGCCAGCAAATATCAGACGCTGTTGGTCCGGCGGAATACCTTCCTTATCCTGAATCTTGGCCTTGACATTATCAATCGTATCCGAACTCTCAACCTCCAAAGTAATTGTTTTTCCAGTCAACGTCTTCACGAAAATTTGCATACCTCCACGGAGACGAAGAACTAGGTGCAGAGTTGACTCCTTTTGGATATTGTAATCGGCCAAGGTACGGCCATCTTCCAATTGCTTTCCGGCAAAGATCAGTCTTTGCTGGTCCGGCGGGATACCCTCTTTGTCCTGAATCTTGGCCTTCACGTTATCAATGGTATCTGAACTCTCAACTTCAAGAGTAATCGTCTTACCGGTTAGGGTTTTGACGAAGATTTGCATACCACCACGTAACCTCAGGACAAGATGAAGAGTTGATTCCTTTTGAATGTTGTAATCGGCCAGAGTGCGGCCATCTTCCAATTGCTTGCCAGCAAATATCAACCTTTGCTGGTCTGGAGGGATCCCCTCTTTGTCTTGAATCTTGGCCTTCACGTTATCGATCGTATCAGAACTCTCCACCTCAAGAGTGATCGTCTTTCCAGCGAGAGTCTTGACGAAGATCTGCATGCCACCTCGGAGCCTAAGGACAAGATGAAGAGTGGATTCTTTCTGAATATTGTAATCGGCCAAGGTTCTGCCGTCCTCCAATTGCTTTCCGGCGAAGATGAGACGCTGCTGATCTGGGGGAATTCCCTCCTTGTCCTGGATCTTAGCCTTGACGTTGTCGATCGTGTCAGAACTCTCAACTTCCAGGGTAATTGTCTTGCCGGTGAGAGTCTTGACGAAGATCTGCATTCCTCCACGTAGACGGAGGACAAGATGAAGCGTCGACTCCTTCTGGATGTTGTAATCGGCCAAAGTACGGCCGTCTTCTAGTTGCTTTCCGGCGAAGATGAGACGCTGCTGATCCGGGGGAATTCCCTCCTTGTCTTGGATCTTGGCCTTAACGTTGTCGATGGTGTCGGAGCTCTCGACCTCGAGAGTGATGGTCTTGCCGGTAAGGGTTTTGACAAAGATCTGCATCTTGAAGAAAAGAGAGAGAGAATACTAAGAGCGCTTATCAGATGAGAGATGGAAAATGAAAATTGGTTTACAGAAACTGATGACGGTTGAAGGCAAGGAGAGACCTCTTATATAGGCTTTAGCCAAGTAACCTCTTGGTTGGTTCCAAGAAAGAACAGTACAGAATCCTTAATGCTTATCCTGAGAAGGTTTGCTGACGTAATTGTCTACTCTTTCTACATTCCAGAACCTTCCAGCTTTTACTTGTTGGAGCCCATGTCTTAATTTTGGGCTCTGCCCAGAGGCGAAAAATTAGATCCGCTCAATTCGGTCCAAAATTTTTCAATATTCAAAAATTCGATTTGTACGTGATTTTTTTTCTGGTTCGGATTAAATTCGGGTTTTAATCCCGGCAGATCCGAGTAGTCCGTACCCACATTTTTATTTTTCAATTTCCCATGGCTGGACGCCATGATCTGCCACTCAGACGCTTCAGTCTCCACCACAAATCCATTATTTTTTGTTTTTGGCCCGTGATCTGCATCTGCATCTACAATTGCCCACCACAAATCCATGATCCGCATCTGTTACTCTTTCCACCACCGCAAACCCGTTTTACTTATTTATTTTTTAAATTTCCCATGGCCATGATCTACCACTGCCCCTCTCTCCAACACAAATCCGCCATACCACTGCCTATTTACTTTGCCTTTTATTTTAATGGCATTTATTGAACGCCTCAGTGATGAAAAATGACATGATCATAATATACGAGGCGAGAGTTGTAATCCAACACGTATCAGAGTTACATTTTCCTAATGTTTTCTATTTTCCTTTTTCCATCAAATACGTGTCTCGAGAATATTAATCATCCCCAATTATCACACGAAATTCATATTGAACAAAATCATTGGAAATAACATTGGCATTTCAAGCTCCAAATAATTAAATATGGAAGACTAAAACAAATGGACCGACGTCGACTAGCATTTCCTTTACAACCTTTCTGGAAAAGTTTCTTTCCTTCATTTTAACGAATATCCGAATATCATATTTTATATATTCACAGCAATGATAAATTGAAAAAAGCTGACAAATAACTTATTCCTTCTTATTATCGGCCAGAACAGAAGCTTTGCAAATTGGACACGAATTCTTCATTGATAGCCATTTCCTGATGCAGCTAACATGGTAATCATGCCCGCAAGATTTTAGCGTTCCAACATCATCCATGTTCTTGTACTCTTCCTGTCAATAACAATACAAATTTATTAGATCTCGAGTTTGAAGAAATGATATATTTATTATCTGCCACAAACCAACATTGAAGTTGAAAGAAATTGGTAATTATTATTGGATTGTAAAGAAGAGATCAAGATATCACTGGAACTTCTATCAATTAATTTACATTGTGCACATTATACTTGCTGATGTTACTATATTCACTACAATAACACTTCAGTTGGAACCCAACTACAAATTTATTTCTGTTTCAAACAGTCCTTACCAGGCAAATTACACAAGTCCCCTCCTCCTGCATTTGATCAGCCGAACAGTATATTGTTTCTGTTAAGCACTTGGATATCAAATCTTCTGACAACCCTGTACTGACATTCCCAATAGTTTCCCCTATTGCCAGTAGTTCCTGCTCAGGTCAGTCATTCACGAGATTTTAGTATCCAACAATTGCTACAAAGAAAGACAAAATGTAATAGACAACGAACAAAACCATAATAACCTCATAAGACATGTTGTCTATGTCTAGCCTCATGTCCCTATGCTGATCAAACATGCTTCTGGAACCATACAAAGTTGAGCGATCCACAAACATAAACCCCTGCAAATTGAAAAGAGTACATCTTTAAACAACAAATGATGGTAATAGAATTTTATAAAAGAAATGGTGTATTAATATTTAGTACTCCAAAATAAGTCCTAGGCCATGAAAGAGAATCAACTGAATCTGAAATGCTAGCAACTTAACATGAGATGAATGATAGTCAGTCAACATGAGATGCAATGAGTGTCAGTCAACTCCTTCGGTCCTGTTTCAAGATAGGTATGAAATACAGCATGTATTTTGCAGGTTTTGACTTCAGCCGCAACCCCCAAAGCTTATTTTCCTTTTCATCTTTTTGTGGAGGGTGCTAAGGGGGCGAGGGGGAGGTGTCCATGTAAATGCCCTCAATCTCACTCTGACCCACAGAATTTGGATTCCAAATTGAGCACACACAATAGTCACAAGAGTAAACAGGGTGCTTCTGCTTTAAAATTTGAATACTGTATAAATTGTTCCCAAACAATCATGTTTCTACCAACATGCAACTGTCTCACCGAAAGTCCCCTGATAGCCCTTTTACTATTTTTACCAACTGTCAATCAAATTCTAGTTTTCCATGTTCTGAATCCTCCTACACTTCTAAAGAGAACATCCCAAAACTTGCAGCAGAAAGCTGGGTAGGTGATGAACTAAGCTACCCCATTTCAGGTTAAATGATGCACTGGCTTCCATAAAATCAAATGAATGAAATGAAATATTTTTTTACTAATTAGAATCACTAACCACTCTCATGTTGCACAAAAATCAAAGCTCCTCCTCAAGGAATACATACCTCAGAAGAAAATCTCTCATGTAGACTTGGCCCATCAGAGAGTGACCGAAATCTCTCATTTGACATCCTTGATCTGCCAGTCCTATCACCATTACGCCATGCTCCGGCAGACAATGGCCTTGGATGTCTAGAGGAGTAACTTTCCGCAACCAATTGCATCCCCTCATCGGAAGATCCCACATGCCCCATACGCATAGTGCTTGAAGATGCCCTGAAAGCTGGGCTAGATCTCTGAGAGAAGCTACTGCGCACACCCCTCACTGATGGATTTGAGGTACCATGAGAACTTTGAGGAACAACAGGATTTCTACCCAAAATTAAATCATGATTAAAAGGACCAATCTCTAAAGAAGCATTTGATGCAGTGCTGCCAATATTAGAGTCATTAGTCTCATGATTAAAACCACCTCCTGAATCTGCAAATTCCCACCAAGAATTTTATTAATAAAAAGTAATTCAAGTAATTCATCGCATGGAAAAGAACAATGTGCTGATAACTACCTGAAACATGAATTCTTCCATGGGCTGGAGATATCCTACTATGGTGCCATTCCCTTGTCGGGGCACTAGGATGCGGAAATGAATTATCCCTAGAGCTAGGATGGTCATGGTGGGCTGCTGAATAGGAACTGTGGGAAGGATTGATTGATAAATTATGTGCACTGGCAAGGTTGGATTCTAAATCAAGTGCAGGTCGGCTTCTCACATTCCTCATAGAACCCTCGTTCCTAATTGAGAGAGCATTACTTCTATAACTGGGAGTAACGGTAACACAATCCCAAGGCATGTGTTGGGAATCCATAATTGGTTTCTCCTGCCACAATTCAGAAGGCATCGGGAGGTCAGAGGAACTTCCAGCACCAAAATATCTGCTAGTGCTGCCTCTTTCACAAACTGATGGGACTCCAGGGCTTTTTCGCTTATGGGGCCCTCTTCCATTGCCCACAGTAAGATCTACAAAACCACCTTCAATGCCATGGAATGTCTGCCTGTCATAATTAGCAGCAGCAGCAGCATGATGCACGTAATTTTCAGGGACTGTATAAAAGGCTCCAGCATTTGACTGGTGTAGAAAGGGATCATAGGATGGGCCAGAAGTGTCTGGTTGGTAATGTGGCACTTCAACATTGTGACTTGAAGTATACCCATTTGAGCTAGGTGCAGGGTTCCAATGGGAAGCAAAATGCACTCCCTCTACTGACATATTTTCCCCTGGATACAAGAAAGGACCATTCTCTGTAGTACTGCTCCTGGCTGCAACATAAATTCAACATTATTATAAGACTTTAGCAAGAAACTAGTCAATGGAAGATCAAGTATTGTACATAATGTTAGATCATAAATGCATCACAGGTTTATTACATCCTTGCTTAACCATTTCATGTCATCAAATTACCAGTAAATGAACATCTCATCATGGCAAGGAACAAGAATAGTTGCAGTTCTTCACAAATACAAAATGTGTTTCATCTGTTATGAAATGCTGCAAAGACAAAACAACTTCATTGGCATTCATTTTAGATGTGGCCACTAAGAGAGAACATTATTAAGTAACACCAGAGCTATGCAATAGAAAAATACATCCCTACCATGTGAAGCCATAAGTTATGCTGAGTTCAAGTCAGCTAGGAAAGTCTCATCCACACTATTTATCAGCAATTAACAACTATAGTCCAAATGATTTCATGTGCAAGTAAGGTATTTAAAGTCCCAATTGCTAGATTTGCATAACGCTGCTCTGTATGCATTTGATTTCCAGTTAGAGTGACCACCAAGAGATAACATTATCAAGTAAACACAGAAGGTATGCAATAGAAAAATATATACCCACCATATGAAGCCATAACTTCATTGAAACATGCGCTGAGTTCAGGTTAGCAAGGGAAAAGACACGTCTACACTATTTATCATCAATATCAAGTGTAGTCCAAATGATTTCATGAGCAAGTTTTGTTTGGTCACAATACCTGGATTTGCATAAGGTTGTTCTGTATGCAAATGATTCCAGTTCTGATCACGTCCACTCTCGAACATTTGTGGCATGCCAAATAAATGTCTATGTCCCATAACTACTCCACCAGAGAGCCAACAATAAATTACTTTCTAGAGTCAAATCAGCCTGCATACAAGAGGAAAACATCTCAAATTTCAAACAAGATAACAGCATCAAAATTACACTTCCGTGCCTCCAAGTATTGTCTTAAGCATAGAACAATTTTTATCACAAAGAATTAACTCTTACAACATATGGATCCCATCCACTAGTCATATGGATGGCAACATTGGGTATAAGATATATTTTTCATTTTCGTTGATTACTGGTTTCCAACAAGAAATCATTTCTTAGTTTTTCGACAAATTCAGAATAATGTTATTTTCAAAGGCTAGAAATTCCCCATTTCAGTGTCAATTATTTTATGACGACTCACTAGCAAGGTCTTTCAAAAACCCAAAACAAAAAAAAAGAAAAAGTCCAATCATTAAAACTATATTTTATCTCTTCACCCATCTCACTTGCATCAAATAGCTAGATCGGCAACTTACATCGCATCAAAATATCAATTATCCAAAATTATGGTATTGAAATTAACCCTCACAATTTTGGCAGTCCTAAAAGCATCACAATTTGACCTTCGAAATATAAAACAGTGCCAGCATTCATTTTTCCTTATTTGAAGATAAGTCGCAGAAATAACTCCTTCAAATTCTCAAGCCCATGAACAAACAATAAAAGATCTAGGTACAACAGTATTGCAAGATATCTTAATTATTTATAAATGTAAAGTTACAAACTAAGTACTGAGCCTATTCACATCTATGTTGCAATAGGAGCTACGATACTTATCAATAAGAACAAGGAAGATCAGGGTTAAGATTGCTGTTAGGAAGGACCTTACCTGGATTTGGATCAGAGGAGGCATAAAGCTTACTATAAACATAAATACACTACCATTTTCTTTCTTGTCCCTGCACCTGAAGCTAATTTCAACTGCACACGGTATTGAAGTTTGTAAAGGCACATCAGAGGAAGAGAAGACAACCTTTTTCTATCCAGGTGTGTGAAAGAGTCATCAAACATAAGAATAGGAACTTCACAAAGTAACATCCATCTAGAATAAATTTTCTCCGCATCAGGAAAATTAATATTTCTAACCTGTCTAAGTGTGAAGATGCAACAGGAAACTAGAGATAAAAACGAAGAGATCTGACTTTGGTCAGAGTACGAAGGAACATTAGAAACATTAGGTATACCCCTTAGCAAAGTGGAGTCAGATGCGTTAAACACAATAAGCAGTTGTATTCAAATCACTTTCGATAACAACACCCACATAACCTCATCAACAGTTCAACTGCTGGAAAGCTACACAATAGCTGCAAACCTAGGAAGCATTTGAACCATCCCTGAGAGAACAAACTCCATATGTTCTCCTAGGTACCAAATTTCAGAAATAAGATAACTTTTGAGTTCAAAATTGTAAGTTCTTTAAATAAATCAAATAAATTAGTGTGGAACCATGAAATACCAAGCATCAATGTAAATTAGAAAACTTAGCGCAATGATACCCTTCTTAAGCGAAGTACATAACTTAGTAATCTCAACACCATCTTTACATAAATGGATACAATACAGCAGAGGAAGACACTGTTTATGCAATAGGAAGATTCCAATTTCAATAGGTTAAATGAGGAAGAAGTTGGAACACAACTGAGATGGCAAACAACAAAACAAAGTTCTAAATTGGCTCATAAAACTTTGTAAAAAACACCACAAAGAGTACAAGTGCTAGTGCATGTACATTGCATGGCCAGAATACCACTACTGAAAAGAGTCTTGAGTCAAGCATGTATTTGACAATTTAGTAATTTGGCATGCACCTAAAATTTAAGACATAATATTGCAATTTGGAAATGCAGAAAAGTCTACAATAAAATGCGTCATCACATTTTCAGGGGGGAAAATATCAAGAGTAAATAATAGATAAGAGGAATTGAAGTAGAAGCAGAAGTTATAAACTTAAAGAGGATAAAACTTGAAATAGTTGAATGCATAGACATAGAGATGAGGCAAGGAGGACACAGAAGAGGATGCAAAGCAGTCCACTCACATAAGGAGTTTGTTTAGCAAATTAGTCATTGTAAAGAAAAAAGCAATGGTCAGATGCACCAAATTTAAGAACTGCCAATTTCCTAAAATACTAAATGATGAAAACTAGGATACCATGGGAAAGATGAAAATTCCTCATTTTCACTATGAGATTGTGTGACAAGGGAGTAGTTATTTGTTAGGATCCCACATCAGTTAAGTATAGGATTAACTGATGATTTATTAAACCTTAGACACCCTTCCCTTATAAGCCGGGTTTTAAGGATGAGTTCTACCCAAGAGTTCGTAACATTTGGTATCAGAGGCAACCCCACAAAGGTGCCCACACTGTGGAAAGAGCGACCTAAAAAGGCCAGAGTGGGCCACCGTGGACATTAGTGTTGAAAGCGTGGTGGCATGTTAGGATCTCACATTAGTTAAGTATGGGATTAACTGATGGTTTATTAACCCTTGGGTACCCTTTCCTTATAAGCTGGTTTTTAGAGGTGAGTTCTACCCAAGGGTTCGTAACATTTCGTAACATTATTCCTTATGGTAAGCAAGAAAATAACCTAAGACTTATTTCAACCACACCTGTCTCTCTTCTCTTGCTTTAGGAAATAGAAACTAGCAAAAATTCTTCAACAGATATAAAACCATAATGATTTCCATTCTAAAAAACCAGTTGTCATATGGCTTGAATTGGCATAGCGCAATTATTACTTGCTGGCCACATTTATGAAAATGCATTAAATGGAAGAGGAAAAAACCTATACATACACTTTTAATTCCAGTCTTTGATCTAGTTATGGTGTTCAACAGTTATTTAATGGATGAACATAAATAACACATATACATAGTAACTTTTAATCAAATTGTATTGCAATACCATATTCACTTTTTATGAAAAATTACATATTAAGTCAGCAATTAAAGGAAAGCTGCAAACCACAACTATAGAATTTTAAAAACTTTCTCAAATGTCAAATAATCATGTATGATAAACAATATATAAAGTAACTTCATCCTGAATTACACTCAGAGATTGAGATCAAACCTCATGCTTTAGTGATTACTTCCTTAGGGCATGAAACAAGATCAGATCTCATGCTTTTAGTGACTACTTCCTTGGGGCATGAAACAAGTTATATCTTTTTCCCATGTCTATTTCAGTATATGTAGAATGCTTTAATATCTTTCACATTAAATATGTTTGTTTATGTAGAATGCTTTAATATCTTCCACATTAAATATTTTTATGGTTCTCTTAGCAAATATTAAAGTACTTCTGAAACAACAATCCTAACATGCAAAAGAAGAACTAAAACAGCATCATCACTTATAATTACCCATACAAAACAGACTCACATTCATTACAAAATCAGCAACTAACCTTAAAATCCTTGTCTAGCTAATGAGCAAAAGAATACCCAGCAGAAAACTACAATCAGTTGACCCATATATGGGCATAACCAAATCTTAGTTCTCTGCTAAAAGTTTACGAATAATATCATCGTGCTATCTGTTTAAAGGTGCTAAATGAGATCAGAGTGAAAAGCACAGGATTGCTTCAACAAGCAGGATATAAACTATAGTTTCAACAACTCACTGGGGAAACAATAAAGCAGTATAACCACATTAATACTTTGCTTAAAACTTATTAGTCTTCTATATTAAAGTTAATCTTACAATATATCCATGCTCAATATTAAGAAATTGTTTCTCTAGAAAATCAGTAATTGGTACTTATCAAGCACAAGCTTGGAGAAGTTCACTATAAAAGCTTTGGCAGTACAAATTACAGGAGATACATGTAACCTAGAACGATACAGATGAGGACTTCTGGAGATGACAAAAGTTTCTCAGACAAATTTACAGTACTATCTTCAGAAAGGCTTGTCAGTGAAAATACATCCTAATATGTAATGGGAATATTACCACAAATATAAACTCTTGGCACTTGTCCTTCAATATCAAGCAGCAAAAAGGCCTTGTCAACAGCAAAGTTAAAGGTAATTTTGTTTTTCATGAGCATACAGGCTTCCTGTCAAGAGGGTCCACAATCCTGCATCTAGGAAATGATTATTATAAGCATTGGATTTGATTACAGGTCAGGACATGAAAGTTCTCCTCCTCCACCCTCATATACATCAATAGGCTTTAGGCTATTTTTCACTATATTCATATGAGCATTTGCATCTTGATGCTACAAGTTATAACTATCCCTTACTCATAGGGGTTAGGTCACATCAAGAGTAAGAAAACAACCACCTAATAACTGTGTCTGCAAAAACATACATCCACTCAAGAAATGAAATCCATATCCGGCCTCATTCCCACTGTACCTGCCACCATCACCAACAATTCAAGTTTGTTATACACAAAACCAATTCACCTTTGCCCAACAAATGCTATAAAATAGCAGTAAAAGTGGCATCCACTAAAAACAAAGATTTTGGTAAATCCATCACCAAATCCTATATTCTCAACCCCAGCTACCAGTAGACCAATTATTACCAGATTCTTAATGCCATGATAAGACCCAAGCAATTATATTAACCACCCAATGTCATATGAGTAATGCATGCCACATGCTAGAAATGAAATACTCATATGCTTAGTTGTTTCATATCAATGGCACTCCTAGTTTTCAGGCAACACTCTCTCAACCAAACATGCAGCATCACTAATAGAAATCTCCAAGCCGAAGGATCTAAAAATCATGGCATCCTCAACATAATCACTAGGTTTGGTTCCCCCGGTTCAGCCTCCATTTCATGGACTGGAAGATGCTGTTGTAAAATCAATTTCACTGAGCATGGTCTAAGTCAGAAATCAAATCTCTAGCACCATATAATTTGGCTCCACAGTAGGAATCCAATATACAACACTCCAAAATTGTGTATATATGCTAGTAAGTTCTTCAGGAAATACAAATTTGCAATTCATATCTGTTCTTCGGTTGCCCCAAGACCCAAAAATGCCTGCAACACCATATGCAGTTTAGAAGATGTATACAGGAAAGACTAACTAAACCATCCACCAAGTAGTGCATCCTACATATGACTGGTTCAAAGGGGTCAATCACCAATTTTATAATAATAATAATAATAATCTGCAATTAATCAACCAAAATGAATTAAATGCCAACGGAATGGGGATTTTAAATACATCTGAGGCTGTGTTAAGATAAGACAAGATAATAAGGATTTATGAAACGTAAAGAGAAGATAGGCTCACTGACCTACTTAACCACTGGCCAAAACCTACAACAGGTATATATGTATGCATCTCTTACTATTGTTTGAAAGAAGAAATTGCTCAAACAATAAGAGGAAGCTCATAATATCAAACCTCTCACCAGTAGCTGTAGGCGTGCTATCGTTCCAAAAACCCCCATACTAGATTCCTGTCCTCAATCTCAACACACATGAGCAATATTGACAGACCATCAGAGCCCCTAAACCTGCAATATAGAAACCATCTAAACCTAGTTGCTGCTAAGGTAAGCATGTGTAAAACTAGGACCAAGGCTATCTGCTATAGTTCCTCATCCAATCAGCAGCTACTTTTCATATTTGAAGCTAAAACAAATTGATAAACCAACACCGGTGCTACAACAAAAACAATAATCATCTTCTCATAGAACTGGATGGAACAGGTGATAATTATTTATATGATTCTCTCATTAACTAATAGCGAAGCTCCCAATTTGCAATGAAAATCAACACTAGGCAGCAATGATTTGCTTGCTATACAAAGATAATTGCTGTTCATTGTGTTTATTTATAATAATATTTTTATTAAAAAAATGCAAGAGTTCAGTGAAGTGAAAGTATATTGACTACAGCAAAGAAAATTAAACAAATGCTTCAAATTATTTATAAAAGAAAAAAAAAACAGAGAAATCAACAGGTTTTAGCAATCGGATAATTACAAAATAAGAATAATCCAGCACAATTAATTAGCATTATCAGATTTAACATATGGATTGGCCACATTACTCTGGATAATATTATCAATCGTCTAAAACTGATTAGAAATTATTATTCAATCCACAACAACCAAAAACCAGAATTAAATCTAAGCAACAAGTTCTCCACACTTGATAAACAAATGATATGGTGATGATTCATCATCATCATCACGGTCACGGTGATGAAAATTCTAAAATTTTTGGATTAAAACACGTGTACAAATCGTAACCACCATCTACAAAATGGGTACCGTCTGAAAATAAGACTCACAGACACGATAATCCCCTTCAAAGAAATACACAAAACATAAAATAAAGAAACAAGAAGGAAAAATAATGATACACCGGACGAGGGGCAATTAAAACGCAATGATCAAACGCTAAAAACGACAACTTGCGCTTGCGCACGAAGTTGAAGGATCAGGCAGTACGTTACAAACGTGACCAAAAAAACGATGATCGGAAGACGATCAAACAAAATTTAATTATAAAAAATTTATAAAAAAATAAATGAACAAAACGGGAAGACGCTTGTCCTAACACACATAAATAAAATCAACGAGGAAATTTTGCGGAAGAAACGTACCTTGGTAGATATTAAAGAGACGTGCCGATGAAGGGAAAATCAGAAGTATGATTATGCAAAGAGAGAATTTTACAAGGGAGTTTTAGAGAGAGAGAGAGAATGTGAAAAAATATTGTTCTTGAAAGGTAGCATGAAACAAAGCATTTGGTCTGTATAAATAATAAGAAGAGCAAAATTGGCTTTGGCTTTGGCTATATAGCTTTGGCTTGGGCTTGGCTGGTGCAGGTCTGCCCAACCTTTACCGGCAACCGATTTAATCAGTATTAGAAACTCTCTCATTTATTACGGTTTCGTGTGTTAGCCTTTCCTATTTATTATACTTGCTTCTGGGCTTGGCATTTAAAAAACACACACAAATATATATATATATATATCTTTTTTTTAAATTAAATAATTCAATAATTTTTAGAATTTGTGTCTTATTTTGAGTTAAATTTTTTTTAAAAAAAAGTTATTTACTAGAAAAATATAAAATATATACTTTTTTATGAGATAAAATATATTTTTTTTTGAAAGGGGAAGAGTAAATAGTTTTTAGAATACATAAAACATTTTTTTCTAAAGTATCCAATTTTGAAAACAAAAATCTACGTTTTGTTGATTAAAAAAGTAATAAATTATTATTATTTATTTGATCTAATAAATGTTGTATTTAATTTGAATTATTTCGTAACTATGTAGACAACCATATGCTCTTTAAAGAAAATATCTTTTTACCATCAAAAAATTTTTCTTCATGTTTGTTGCTGTTAGGCAGTTGTCAATTTTATACGACATTATAATAGTAGGAATACATTTGGATTTGCCGTTTGAAATAATTATAGATAAAATTTTCTTTTTTAATTTTAATTTCAAATTTTTAAAAAAAATATTTAATAATAAAGTTACATTTTTAATTTTTTATTATAATAAATGTGCTAAATATTTATTGAATGTTAAATATTAAGATACAATTTGAGTATAATTCGCTTATAAACTGTAATATCTGTTGTTTCACGAATTTTTTTAAATATGTTTACTTAATAAAAGGTTATATATGTTTTAAATTAAAACGATGTATTTATTAATTAAAATCAATTTCTTGAATTACTTTTACCCAAATATGTGTATGCACATGCGAGGGTGTTATGGTAATTGTGAGGCGTAGAAAAGGAGATCATTTAGTTGGCTGTCAAAAGGGTTAAGGCCCTTAATACCGGTAAAAGTAATGAATATGGAGCTAACTGCTAAGTACTGCAATTCGGCAAAAGTCACGAAGAATGCTGTCCACGCGTGGGCGTAGCTAAAAGCGCAGGTGGCCTTGGAATTGTTTTTTTTTTTGAAAGGAGGTCTTGGATTATCATTATTACTAATCTGCGTACACGTAAATGAAACCTGACACACTCTTACGGATTAACGATAACGTGTCGTGGGTCAATGTCGTGGTGCTTATACACCATTCTACGTCCCAGAAATTTGAAAGAAATATCAACGAAGATCAACGCCGCGAATCTTGCACGAAGATGCGAAACCCTGACTACGAAATCGACTTTATATTCGAGCAATGTTTTTTTTTTTTTGAAATAATATATTCAATCAATCTTTAATAAAAAATTTATTAAACTCTTTTTTTAAGTAAAAAGAATATTATTTATAAATTTTATTAATATATCATCTACATATTTTACATAATATTAGATAAAAAATAAATAATGATGAATTTTTTATAAGATAAAAATATTTTTAAGAAATAAAATAATTTTATAATTCAATTTTTTTTATATTTCGTCAAAAACTTAAAAAAAATTACTTCTAATATTAAATAAATTTTGATTTAAAATTATTATGAACTTAAAAAATATATATATATATATATTATTCTCTTAGATTTTGTCTCAAACTCAATCTCAATAAACCCAATGCAACTCATACCTCCAAAAGATTTAATAGACTTTGAACTCAAATATTTTGATAACGTAATTAAAAATACTCAATATTAAACAAATGAGTATTCTCAAAATTTATTCATCCTCAACTCTCAAAGTATTCGGCATCAATAAATATTTTTAATAATTTATTCTACTCAAAATTAACTATTAATTCTTTCAAATGGCAATATAAAATATATATTAATTGAGAACTTAAATTATTTTTGTCTTTGCGAATTTCCTAGTATTAAGATTTTGATATAAATCTTATTTTTATAATTCCAAAATGAGTTTAAAATATAAAGATAAAGGTATATTCTAATTTTAATAAAACTCTACAATCTCTTATATAAAAGTCTAAAAAGAATGCTAAACATCAAATAAATACTTTTTTCAAAAATAAATTATAACTCTAGAAACAATATATTTGCATCAGGTAAAAACTAAGTCTTTGTATACTAAAAAAAAACTAAATCTCTCTTTATTATTTTCCTTTATTCCTATTTTCTCACATACTCATTATTAACTTTAGTATCATAGGATTATTGTCAAGAAAAACTTTTAATATAGTCTAACTTTATTTATAGTTACAGAATACTTTTAAAATTTAGTACCCAAAGAAATATCATCTCAACCTAACCCTTTAAAAAGATATAATTATTGTTTAAAATAAATAAATAAATTTAACTTATAAACCTATAATCTTCTAAATTCTATGATCAACACATACATTCTTAAATAGCTAAATAAACTATATTATATTATATTCAACATCAAAAAAAGAAGAAAAAACAAACAAACAGTAAATTTAATTTACATGAAAACTAGATTAATTTGCTTTGTTGGGGTATAGAGTTATGAGCTATACTATCAAAATTGTATAATAAATAAAGGCTATTGTAACGATAGATGTAATGTATTATTAAAAAAAAAAACTTGAATGTGAATATTTAAATTGTTATAAGAAATGTAAAATTTAAATTTCTCTTGTATTAAAGCTAGAAGAAAAAAGACTTTAGTTTATATTCTTAAATATTGAAAAATAATAATAATTAAGTAAACCGATACATAATTAAGAGAAAACTCTAATAGACTTTTAAAATATTTATAATTATTGATGCGTTTTAAACCTAATAACATTTTGTTCATATTTTAATTATGTTTTTAAGATTTAGTTCCTTTAAAGTTTTATATTCAAGTATAAAAATATATTTATGTGTTCATGCCACTAATTTCTAGGTTAATGATTAAAGAAATTAAAGAAAAAAAAAGAATTGGACTTAAAACAAGTACTATTGTATGGATAGCTGATGAAAGAAAGTAATATTATAATAAATGTGAACATAATCTTAATAAAATCTCATATCTTTAGCTCACCATCTTTTAGTCCAAGTGGGTAGCTTTCTTTTTCATTCTGAGGGTTAAGATTCGAGTATTTTATTATTAGAGTAATGATAGATTTTTTTTTAATTTTTAGTGAAATAAATTTAACATTTTCTAGATTTAAAATTACGTGCTGTGTTTTAACAGATATATATATCTTTATAAATTATTGATTGTAAATATCAATAGATTGTTATAATATTTATAATAAAAATCTTCACATTTTAAACAAAAACAAATAATGATGGAATGTTGGTTATTATTGTTAAATATTATCTTAAAATTTTTATTTTGATTGATATATTAAATAATAAAATAGTATAACATGTAATTTTAAAAATTATACTATTTTATTATTTAACACCTAAACAAAAATTTTGTGACAATATTTAAAAACGTAGCATTACCATTTCTCTTAATTTTTTTATGGATTTCCGCTTTAATGTTTTTAATAGATTATTAGATTGACACTAAATTTTTTTAAAAAAAACAAAAGTTGTTTTTTCTTATTTATTTTTGGATAAAATTATCTCGAGGCAGGCTGTAGTTTTTTAAGTTTTAATATAACTCAAAATTATATGTAAAAAAAAGAAATTAATATAATTTGAATATAGAAGAGATCTTATCATATGTGTGTTTAGAGTGTGGACAGGGGACACCTAACCCATTAATTGGGCAACCAATTTGGTCTAATAATAAAAACAAACCTAAATTGTAAATTTTTACACAATTACAACATTACCCTTTGAACATTTTCCAAATTTTCTTCCCCTATTTGGTAGAGATTTCATTAATTATTATTAAATTTGTTTGAAAAATATTAAGGCGTTTTAGTCAATCAAAAAAATTAAGTCACCATCCCTCCCCCTTAAGTTTATAAAAGTTCATTTAGAATAATCTTTAATAAATATAATTCAAATTTAATTAAATTGTCAATTTTATAATAATGGAAATAGTAATAATTTAAACTTCAAATTTATTATCTCTTAATGAATTATACTACATAGTATTTTTTTAATTATAAAAACAGTTCATCAACCATATGGATAAAAATTAATTTTTTTTTTCCAAAATATTCAATTATAGAATCAGGAAAATTGATCACAATAAATTAATTATAATCAAAATGAGGGTTGTGAATTGATAAATTTTATTTATTTGACAGCTAAATAGAATTAATTGAAATGAAGCCTAGAAGAGTCAATTTGTTAATAATATTTTTAAAAAAATTCATTTTCAAATAATTTATTAAATAATTATTATAATAATAAAATAATGTAATAGCATAATTTAAAGTAAAAAATTTGAGAAATTATTTAATAAATATATATTTTCTATTTTCGAAATTCGAAATGAAGGACAATGAATACATAGAGGTGAACGCGTGGCGTGCGTTAACCACCGGCTATTCTTTTAAAAAGAAAATAAATAAATAATCAAAATGGCTTAGGATTAAAGCGTTCTTGCTTTCTTTTTATAAGATAACGTATGATATCTCGCTACAAACAAATTGCGCCATTACCAACGGCGCACACTTTTTTCTTTTGTCTTTTTTTTTTGGTTTAAAATTACAAATCTCGAAATCAAGCATATTATATGTGCACTTAATTGCGATAATCCACGCACAAAATAATAATAATAATCATCATTAAACAATTTGGATGACAATGGAGTTGACTTGCATTTAGAATTATGCAATATACCATGCTTACCAACTATTCTTCACTTTCTTTGATCCCAAACAATGATTTTAAAAAATTAATTATTAACTCTTATGGTAGTAATTAATCAGATAAACCAATTTTCAATATGTAAAATTTGTTAGAAAATAACTCTTATTTGTATTTAATTGAAAGATAGCGTGCTACAAGTAATTTCAAAAAGCACATAAGAATATTATGATTCATCATGGATATGCGTTGTCATTGAACTAATGATGATAAACTAACCTAAAAATAAGTATGCATGCAACTACTTTTTTCATTTAATAGCTTTCTAATAATTTCATATGGTTGTGTCCATTTACACCTAAAAAGAAAATATTTTCAACATTTAATTTTTTTTAGATTTATATTATTAAAATATTCTTATATAATTTACTTATAAGCTTTTATTAAAATTTATAATTTAAAATTGTGTTTGAGTATAATTTTAAATTAAAAATTAAAAAAAAAGTTAAGTTGAGGTCAAACATATGTTGGATGGATGAACAGCAGCCGAAAACAGAAGCTAAATGCAAGAAGGAACGCGATAACACAAAAGGGGACTTAACGTTTGAACGTTGCGGCAATGAAATCTCTATGCCGTAGCGCTAATTTCAGTATGCTCAATGCCAATTGTCCAATGAATGCTGTAGTGTCAACTCGAAGACGTGTTACTGCCTAGCGATGGATACTGAATACTGCAGTTTTGTCTATTAAAAAAAAACTCCTTTTTCAATAAAATTATATTTTAAAGTCGACTTTAGACTTCTTAAATGTGTGAATTCTTATTCCAACTAGAAATAAGATTCTTAAGGACTTTATAAACATTATATAAACTCTTATAATCCTTAAAACTTATCAAGTATTAAAAAGCATTAGAAAGAGACTCCAATAGAGAGTCAGAGAACCTTGAGCGTTGATTGTGCAAGAGAGTGCCATATATAGTGCTTGAATTCTAAGTGAACGAAAAAAGCATTAATAGATCTTTTGAGAGCTCTTTATTTATTGTATTTCTTCATAATCTCTTAAGAGAGACATCTTTATGATTGGTGTTCTTTGTGAACTAATAAGAGAGGGTAGAATCCCATGATCCACCATAGATGTATTGAATCACGTAACTTGATTGTATGATTGTTTTATCTTTATGGTGTTCTCGTTTTTATTCTTATTCTTATTTGCATGTGATTGAATTTTTTTGCATTCACTTAGGATTTATTTAGAGTGCACGCTAAAGAAATCTCAATAAATTAATATTAGTGTAAATATTAATTCTTAAGAAAGATTAATACTAAGACTAATATTTGTAATAGTTTTTTTTTTCAATTGTAACTATTAAAATTTTCAAAAACATATCAATTTTCCACTTAATGGTAGACGAACAAAACTAAAAAAAAATACTGTTTAAAAAGAAGTTATTTTAAAAAGATTATTGACTTTAACATATATCATACTAATCTTTCTAATTTATTTAAGTAAAATATTCAAGATTTTATCCAAGATTTGAAGATTAGAACACAATTTTAAAAGAGGAATATTAAACAAAGGACAACTTTTTTTTTTTAATTTGGTGCCAAAACTAAAGTGTGAAAAAACAGACAATTATCTAAAAATATATAATTAACTAGAAAGAATATGCAATTTATTTTGCAGGCGATAAAGAAAAATAATAATGTACTTTGACAAAAATTATTCTCAAATTTTTTTTTTGTTGCCTTTGGGTTTTTGGTAGAATGGGTATTTTCGAGTTCGGGTCGAATTCAAAAATTCTTGAATCCAACTAGGACACCGAAATGTATTTTATTTGGGACACTTTTTAGGTCGGGACAAGACGGATCAGGTCAAAAAATTCTAATTTTTTAAAAAAATATTATTTTGAAACAACGTAATTTTGATTGGGGATGGGACGGGATGGGACAGAACGGTTCGGGATGGGTTGGATCATGAATTTTTGAATTTAATTTAAAAAAATGAAACAAAATTAAAAGAATAAAAAATGAAACAAAATTTAATTGAAATTAAAAAAAAGAGGTTCGGGTCGGGAAATTCCTGTTCGGGTTCATGAATTTTTTGAATTCGATCCGACCTGTTCGGGACCAAACAAATTATCCCGATCCCATTTTCGTTCCCGTCCTGACATAAAATTTCAGGACAGGACAGGTCGGATTGGGTTGGGTTCAGGAATAATGCCCACTCCTAATTTTTGGGCTCAAGTTGCCAAAGCCAAAAAAATTTGGGCTTGACTTATAACCACTCAATTAGTAACAAGCTAAAGAATGTCCGAGCTCGATCTTAGGAAGCCTATTGACTTTGAGTTATTAATAATCATCATTAGTCGAGGAATACTTCCAATTCAAGGATGACCTCGATCTAGAACTATCCACAATATGCAGAGAATGTAGAGAGAGTGTTATTAAGCTCATGATCCCAAGAAGTCCAGGTAAAGTAGAACACATCACTCATTTTCCCATACACGCAGGGTATAAGACAATTGACCTATGATCTTTAAAATCTTATGGCAACTATGCCATTATAGATATAAAACAACATGAAATAACTATATGAGAAACTTATAAAATGGAGAGTCCAAGCTCACAAGTAGAGAGAGAAAATCATATTCAAATTTAGAGGAAAAAAAAACATAGTAAAAAAAAGGAAAAACAAACTTTGTTTAGAGGAACCTTATCCGTCAATTTAGTGTCCCACGTGCCATTATCACTGACTATGACAAATAATTTAATAATAAGAAATTCAAAGCTTTTTTGCTAATGTTTTTGCTTACAATTTCAGTTCGCTTGTCTAGCTCACTCGAAGTCTAATGGGCAAGTGGAATCTTCAAATAAGCTCATCAAGAAATGGCTAAGGAAGAAACTGACTAAGAAAAAGGGTGCTTAGTGGAGGATTTGCCTGAGGTGTTGTAAGCCTTTAGGACCATTAATAAAATAGTGCCCCGAAAAACTTTTTCTCATTGACCTTTGAGTGTAAAGTCGTCATCCTAGCTAAGATCAAGATGCCAACTCATCAGATGCTATATTTTGAGGAGTTTGAGAACCATAAGCTACTATAGGGACACTTGGACCTTATTGAGTTAAAGAGGGAATAAGCGAGAATCAAAACAACAACTTATCAATAAAGAGCCATTTGGTACTATAATAAACAATTTTGAGTACGATAATTCATAAAAGAAGATTTAGTTCTGAGAACAGTATTATTGAACATAAAAATTCCCCCAAAAAAGGTCCTGAATCCAAACTTAGAAAGCCTCTATAGGATTCTTAGCAGAATCAGGCCAGGGACGTATGAGTTTGAATATATAAATGGAAAGGTTGCTAGAAAATCTTTGAATGTCGAGCTCTTAAAGTGCTATAAAGGTAGCTCTTAAAGTGCTATTACCTTTAGGGAAATCTTTTAAGTATTGTTTTTACTTAAGTTGTGATTTTGTCATGCTTTCGAGAAATGTAATAATGAGCCCCTAAAGCACTACTCAAGGATCCCTTTTACAATTATATGCATTCATTTAAAGTTCAATTCTCAAACTCTACTTCATTGATTAGATTAACTATGTTACAATTGTCTTTGGTTATATGTTTACAACTACCGTGTAGATCATAGCTTGTCCAAATAGGACATTCTAAGAACTACTATTCTTAGATCCTTAAGAATAACTAGCATTCCCATTCTTGGAACTTAAGAGAGATTGAGAGGTTAACAATAAAGGAGGTTGGTAATTAAATCCCTCAATAAATATCAAATGATTTGTATTTGGAAGATTGGAGTTTTGATAGTCATTTGTGTACCATCAAGAATACGAGGAGTTCTATTTTGAATGTAACAATCCTTGAGAACTTATATTCTTTGAATTTAATTTACTCTAAGAAGATACCAAAATTTTTAAACCCTCATATTAGTAACCAAAATTCCAAGCTTATAGGGTAAAATAATTTTTGCACTTAGAAAATTTTTGGCAAAAATTATTTTTGTGTTTTTCAAAGGTCAAGCCTTTAAGGTTCTCTTAGAACCATGAGCTCATTGCATAAAATAATTCACATATTTAGGTAAATTATGTCCTAGATTCTTTATGTGCTAACAGGAACCTTGAGTGTTATAAAACCAAGACCTATTATAATCAATACACTATCAACTATCAAATTTCATTCCCCACATTATGAGGTTTGTGGATGGTGTATTATTCCAGTACTTAGTCAATTTCCTTTATTCTTTGAGATTGGACAAGCATAATTTGGTTATTTTAGAGTTATTATTGATTTCTTAACGAGTTCTCAATCACTAAAGAGCTCAATAATAATGAATGAAAAAATAGAATACTTTATATAAAAAGATAGTCAAGCCAAAATTTTATTATCCTTACAATGTTCTTAAAAAAATAAACAACAACATCAACAATCAAGAAGGGTAAAATATCATTCTTTCAAGCAACAAGTGACAATGATAGAGGCTCTTTATCATTGATCTCCTTTTAGAAGGCCTAAGCAGTGAAAGATCAACAAACATCTCTATATCAGCCTAATGTCATGAACCTTTGGCTTAGTTGCTTTGTATGCTAAATAGTCTAGAATACTATGCAAAGAGAGAATAAAAAACAAAACACCAATTACTTGAGAAAATGCTCTTTCGTATGATTGAAAAAAAGATAATAACTAAGATGGTTTTATACAACTAATAGTCTTTCCATTATATACTACTAGCTAAGATGGTTTTGTACAATTAGAGGTCTCTCCCTTATATACTACTAACTCTATATAATCAATGACTAGAATTTATAATGCTATACAATGATATAATGATGTATAAACTAGATGAATTAATATGCTGAAGAAATTTCAAAATGCCTTTATATATTCCAAGGAATATTATTCTTTTAAATAAGGGTTTACATCCTTTATAAGTTGCGAGTTTGAATCATATATCTATCCAAGTCAATAGGCCTTTTAGAATCTCTGATCCATATTGAGCTTTATAAGTCCATGTAGCCTCTAAGAGGCTTTTACTGCACGCTAAGTGTTTAAAAAAAATATTTGAGAACACTTAGGACAAGACATTCTACCCTACTAAATTCACACGATGTGCTAGTTGCATCTTCTCTGGAACTCGAACATCTTGCTCTCGAATTGCCATAAGGAGCTTTTGAGTTCTTAGCTAACTTCACTATTGGACAATTAGTTTCACTTGACGAAGTACTCACGACTCAGAAGGTAGTTCTTCTTTTGCACTATCTTCACATCAAGGATAAGTTTTATCTTCTTATCATAATATGTAAAAACCTCTAAAGATGCCCGGGTTTTGTGGTCCATGCTCCATATTTTTTGCATATTCATAGTATGACTTCAAATAACTTGCATGAAACACCGAATGTAGCTGTAGTCTCGAGGCAAATTTACCTTGTACAAGACATTTTCAACCCTCTTGGCAATAGAAAATTGCTCTTCACACTTTTGAACAAGGCTCTTGTAAAGTGCGCAAGTAGACTAGTGTTGCGTTAGAAGTATCTTTACTATCACCAAGTCTCCTATATTGAACTCTACATGCCTTTGCTTATCATCGGCCTATTTCTTCATCAACTTTTGTCACCTTATTGAGATATACATGCGCTATACTGACTGCTTATGCCAAGACTTTGTAGCTTTGTATGCTATAAAGCTTATTTTTGTATTACTAGATACGAGTGTGTGCACTGTAAGATGTTGCTAGTTAGTAGCTAACTTGAATGGGCTTTGGTTCGTTGACTCACTTCGCTGTAAGTTGTATGAGAACTGAGCTATGTCGAGTAGCTTTACCCAATCTTTTCAATTTGTACTCACAAAGTGCTGCAAGTACAAGTCCAAAAGTGCATTCACTCTCTTGGTTTACTCATTCGTTTGTGGGTCAAAGCTGATGGAAAAATAAAGCATCAATCTCATAAAACTAAACAACCACGTCTAAAATCTCCCATAAACCTCATGTCATGATTGTTCACTATCATCCTCAATAAACCCTAACACTTGATCACATGTTTAAAGAATGGCCTTACAGTCTCTTTTGCACTACACTTCTCAGGTATCGATATAAAAGTAGTGTACTTGCAAAACCGGTCTACTACTACAATGATATTTCCATATCCTTCTGATTTCAACAAAGTAATAATGAAATCCATAGAGATGCTCTTCCAATGTCTCTTCAATATGAAAAACAGATCAAGTAGGCCCACGGGATTCCACTACTCGACCTTATCTTGTCGGCTAGAAAGTACATATACACTTTTTTCCAAGATGTTCAGCCCATTCTATGCCATGGCACTCTTTAATGAGGTATCATTGCAAGTTTTCCCATTTTGGCATGTACACCCAATGACCCTTAATGTAGAGAAGCCAGTATTTTTCCTAAAATTGTTGTGTTTTCCCCTATACGTTTGTATAAAAAGCTGTTCAACTAATGGATCATGCTTCATCCCTTCTTGAAATAGGTTAAGTAACTCTCTTTTCAGCTTGCTTATAGCTGCTAACTTGACCATTTAGCTTAAGGTGTTCACCATTACGTTCACCTTGGTCGGTTTATACTTAAGCTTATAACTGAACTCCGCCAAAAAATTATGCCACCTAGCTTAGTACTGGCTAAGGTCTTCTGGATTTGAAATTAACTTGTCACCACATTATTCATCATCACTACAAATTTTTTCCTATTAAAAATTATCGCCAAGTGCATAGACAATGGATGACCCCCATCATCTCTTTCTCTTGTATCATATAGCCTTTTCTGTCTCGTTGAGTTTTCGACATTCATACCTAATTGGATGACCCTATTACATTAAAATACTCCAAATGAAAAAATCAAATGCATCAATGTGTACCTCATATGATACCAAGTGGTTTGGCAATGCTAGAATTAGCTTCTTGATCACTGCATTCTTTGATCGATTAAAAGCCCCTTGGCACTCTTTAGTCCACTCCCGTATTTTTGTCTTCTTTAATAGGTTAGTAAATGATGCGACAATGGTGAAATAACTTTTGATAAATCTTTGATAGTAGTTAACTAATCCAAAAAAAGACCACAACTTAGTAAGTTTCGTGGTTACCTCTTAGTCCACTATAATGTGAATCTTTACCCTATCCATCATCTACTTGCCCTCCTTGACCTTGTGACTAAGGATGGCAGTGGATCGGGTTTGAGATTGATACCTATAAATCTGTATCCATATCCGCTTAAAAAATAAAATTTCAAATCCCTCCCAAATCTGTTGCAGATTTAAAGTTCCATTACCAAACTTGTACTAATGGGTATGTACTTATTATGAAACCCGCAACGGGTTATCCACGAATTTTAAGCAGATTTTGAATTAATATAATAAAAAATTTTATAACCTTAATTTAATTAAAATCTATAAAATATAGTAATTAAACTAATTTCAATGGCAATTTCAAATTTATTTATGTTAAATATTATAATTTTAATTCTAATTAAATTAAATGTTGTAATTTCAAATGTAATAACATGCTTTGACAAAAACTAATCTCAAAATCAATTTTTTTGTTGCCTCTAGGTTTTCGGGCTCAAGTTGCCAAAGTAAAGAAATTTTGGGCTCGACTTATAACCATTCATTTAGTAACAAGCTAAAAGAATGTCTAAGCTCAGTCTTGGGAGGCCTATTGACTTTGAGTTATTAATGATCATCATTAGTCGAGGAATACTTCAAATTCAAGGATGACCTCGATCCAAGAACTATCCACAATATGTAAAGAACGTAGAAAGAGTGTTATTAAGCTCATGATGTCACGCCCTAGACTCAAAAAATCTGAAATATGACATAACTTACACTCATTTAATAATGTGCACTCATAATTAATATTGTATAAAATTTCAAACTTGAATTCAACGTAGGAATCCTTATCAATTTACTAGTAAGTTTAATATAAAATCAACCCATGACCATACTTGGTGAAATATAAATCAAATATAAGCACACCTAATAAAATAACACATAAGTATTTATTCAATAGAAACAAATCAAATATCTTAAATTATGTGTCCACAAATAAAACACTTAGCAACCTAGCAACTTAGGGAACCCAAGGGACAGCAGAAGCCTTACCAAATCCGCTAAGCACACATATACCTTATTTACTTGAAATCACTATAAACTATAAATGAGTATGAAACTCAGTTTGCATACTAGTTTTTTATATATCAAAATACAAATACATATATGTACACAATGCATATGTATGATATGTTGTGATAAATCAAAATCATAATCTTAACAAATCACATGTTAGGTAAGCGCTTACACGTTCTTTCAAAACATATAATAGGAATACCATCACTCAACTACTACTTAGTAGGACTTTCATATCACATATTACATAATGAGACAAATGTTACTCGTAGGTGATATACTGTATGAGAAGAATAGAATAAGTGAGATTTAAATTATATATATATAATGCTCATGCCCGAAGGTAAGAGCCAAACCCTCATCCTGATCATCGGTGAGTCCTCTCACATGCACCAATACGCCACCACACGAATGTGATGGCTCAATCTTCCTTTAAGTAATAATAGGATCCTCCCTATATATGGAACACATAACATATACCAATCCCGAAGGAAAGGCCACACATAAAGGCTCCACAAATCACATAAGGTGCCTACTAAGTAAATAGTAAGTTCAAGCATCCTCAAAACACAAAATGTATCTTATGGATATTTTTCACTTCAAAATCTTTCTTTATTAAACACATTTCATTTTGAAAGTTCACTTTCATAAACACATTTATGTCCATGCTCAATGTCAATACTCACATTCATAAATATATGTCTTTCACATTTCATATCAAATATACTTTGGCATAACAATAATATATTTCTAAGCACATTTACAAAATCATACATAGACAATTACTATGTTTATTGTGATTTCAATAAAAGTCTAATGTACTTACCTCTTAGCACATTCAGCTACAAGTCTAATATACATATACATATTTCTAAACATTTTGACATAACATAAATATATTTTTAAGCACATTTACAAAATCATACATAGAAAATTACTATGCTTATTGTGATTTCAGTAAAAGTCTAATATACTTACCTCTTAGCACTTTCAACTACAAGGCTTAATTCTTCTTAACCTATCAATAGAGATTAATCATTTCACAAGCCTCAAGATCCACACAAAATACTTTAAATAGCTTACAAAAGCACACATATTGCACTTATCACATCGAATTGGTCTAATTACTTGGTTTCTCAAAACTTGTCATTCTGACCACTTACACTTAACAAAATTTTCTTATACATCACATGATATCCAATTGCTCCAAAATCAGAATATATCTTTCTTAATTCATAAACCCTCCTTATGAATGAATATTATATCATAATTCCTATACAATCCATTTCATAAACACATCAAATCCAAACTATTATTTTAGCAGGATCAAGATATTTACTAAACAGTATTCAGTCTCCCAATTTTATAAAATCATATACTAACTTAAAAATTATAAAACTATCATAGAATTACTATTGACACATATTTCAATCTATGATAAATATTTCACTTCAAAATCCCTTCCAAAAGTATTTTAAAATTATTTTATTCCATAACTTTAAAAATCTATTAATCAAATACTGTAATGCGCTGATACGCTTTAGAAAATCATAACAATTTAACCACATTGATATAAATTCTAAATTTTGAATACATCATATTAAACATATAAATTTATCATATTTCAAAAATTCATAATTTTTTAAGATCACTCAGCAGATCAAAAATTATTTTTCACTGTATCATACTGTTAACACAGGAAATTTCCACAATTTCAGGGTAATTTTGGTAAATTCACTAAAATTTAATTTTTGAATTTTCAATCTATTAAAAGTCTCAAATTATTTTATACATGTCTAGTTTCATAGTCTCAAAATCTAAAACCAGAATAAAAGCACAACAATTTATAAAAATTTTAGATCAAGAGACTTTAAGTAGAAATTCTGCAATTCATCATGATTTATCTAGTTATCTACATAATCATCATTAATTTTCAATATATCTTACAAAATTCACATCAAATCTTCAATTTTTTCCTTGTTCAGAAATTAAAACTTAAAGGAATTAACTTAATTAACACAAATAAATTGAGAAATAGTTATGATATATCTTTTAAAATTCAAAATTTTAATTTATTCTTTTTCTTCTCTTTCTCTCCCCTCTATTTCTCTCTTTTCTCTCTCTAAAGGGGTGGCTCGACTTAAAAATGAGTAAATTAAGGTTTAAAATGTGTATTTTTATACTAAGAGGCTAATTTTTAGTATTTATAAATTAACCCCCAAAACTTTTAAAGTATTACAATTTGGTCCCTAAAATAAATCTGAAGTCTTGCAAATAAACTCAATACTAATAGTATGTCTTTAATCTATACAAACAATACAAATAAAAATACATAAATTAATTATTATCCATATACAAATAAAATATGAATATTATACATATATATAAATATTTATTCTTTTCAGTGTTGGATAAGTTGTTACTACAATTCTCCCATCCTTATAAGAATTTCGTCCTCAAAATCCACGACTTAAGCAAACATATGAGGATACTTAGATCTCATTCCTCTTCTCGTTCCTAAGTTGCCTTTTTAACTGTATGGTTTATTTATAAAATCTTTACAAAGTAATCTTCTTGGTATATAAGATTTGCTCATTGTGGTCAAAAATTCTGATAAACACTCATTCATATGTTAGATTATCTCTAACTTTAAGTGACTCATAGCTTAGTGGATGAGAGGAGTACAAAACATATATCTGAAAAATAAACATATGACACATATTATGAACTTATAATAATAACGCGAAAGGAAAAAATTGATCAACCACATCATCTGTGCCTTCAAGAATCTCAAATGGACCAATAAATATAGAGTTGAATTATAAAATTTATACACACATATTTTTATTCTTTTCACCCGTTCATTTAATATTTAATGGGCATCTATACACTTTACCTTTTATTCATTAAAGAATGACATAGATGTAAAATACCCATGCTAATCTCTTAAATATAATTCTTAACTCTTCTGAAAATTTTAATCCCTTCAACATATACTCATATGTCATAATATCATTCACTACCTTGATATCATTCTCAAAATGAAAATAATTTAGCATTTCTACACAACTAAGTTGTCATTCAAATCAGAATGTTGAAGGCATTATCTTAAATGATCATAAATTAACTTAAATAAAAAGACCTTTAGTTCAATTGATTTTTAAACCATAGATCTCAGCATTATATCTTTTACTTTAACTCTTTAAAAATAGTCCATCTTATTGGACATTATTTTCTCATTGAGATTGACATGTCTGCTTTTCCTAATATGCTTAGTCTCAATCAGAAAAAGATTCCACTAGCATAATTACTGCGATGGCAAAGATAATTTTCTAACTATTCCTTTAACATCATCCACGTAAAAAGAAATGACAAAACGATTACTGATTTTCTTTCACGAAACCTTATAAATAGCCTAAACCTCACAACCACTTTTTCAGCAATAAAGAAAACCAACCCTCTTACAATATTCATGATGAGTAACTTCACAATCACTCTTCCTGTACCTTTCACTCCTCTTAAACTCTCAGAGCTCATTCAAACTAGAACACTTCACTCAGCAGCTAAAGAATTAATCTAGCATTATGCAATAGAGACAGTTTAAGAACATGGTTACTCTGTAATCGGTAGTCATCTTTTTAATCTAGATTATCCATTTTTCCATCTCCATCGAATCACTCATCTCCAAAAATGGTCAAAATCCATCCTTTAACTACTCTGATATCTGTTGGATCTATACATCATTGCAATGGAGCTTCCATTACAAAATACTCTGGACTGGATACAGCAACATAATGAAGAAAATCATGTATGCATTTTTCTCCAATGGTTTTATCCAAAATCTTGGTGGAATAGCAAGCTACAATATATGTTGTATAGGCACGTAAACAATTCAGTCAATCCCAGACATCTGTACACAGTCCTATTACTCCAAAAAAAGAAATGATATTCTCAAACCATGAGATTCATTACTACCCTACTGTTAAAGATTATTTCACCTTCCCATACTCTTTGTAGTTATTCCAAGAAGAAGACAAAATAGAGCTCAGAGCACTTGAAAAGGTCTTGGCAGAAAAAAATCAAATTATTTCACCTTCGATGTGGATCTCTCCCCATGACCAAACACTTTGGGAGAATGTGCCACCCGACTTTTTTGAAAGAATGAATAATGCAAATTTCATTTTTCATAGAAACCAGATCCGTGTTGCTCTATCACATCAAAGAGAGACTGACTACTCTAGACACCACCACTATTTTTCAAATCCAAATGAACTTCCTCTAAACCTGGACAACTTTTCACAGCCCAATGTACCAAGTGACCATATGCAGATTGATGAAACATCTCACCAACCCAACTTGACTTTATCATTATCCCAAGATTTTCAACCTTATCCAACTGACAACAAAGTTTAAAGAGAAACAGCTGCATTGATGAGAACCAGCTCAATGGATACCACATCACTAGACACGAGAAGTTTTTGGGCCCAATTCAATGACTTTACCCAAGGATACGATAGTGATAATTCAAGCTAGTCATCATTTAGCAGTTAATCATGATAGAAGTGCTTCTGCTTTATCTTTATGTCATATCTGCTTTTAATCTATCGGCCAAAAGGTTCATGTTAGGACCACAAAAATTCTTGTAATTATTAAAGTTAATTTGGCCTCAAGTCCAAAAGTCCAGATGTTAGCCCAAAAGTCTTTAAGTCATAAATGTATTGTCGGCCATTAGTGCCAAGATGAAAAAGTCCTTAAGTCTATAAAGGGGCTTTTATTTGACTTTTCTTAATCATCTTACCTAACTTATCACTCTTCTAACACAACTTTATCACACTTAAATATCAAAAAATATTTATTCAAAATTTTGCGGCCTATTGTCCCATATAAATGATAAAATAAAACCTATTATTTTCTTTTTTTTTTGCCTCACAAGAACCGAGAAAAATATATACTTGAACATACTTACACATATGCTCCACAGCTATTATCAATTTTTTTTCATCTATAAATACATTATTTTTGCATCCTTATACAAACTCGAAAACATTCAAAGATTAGGGTGAGCGTAACAATAGAGGAAACCTCAGCTCGTCGATTCACAAATATTTGTGTCTTTTATAGATCCAACAATAGAAATACTGCAGAATTTGTAAAAGCTGCAGAAAATCTTGATAAGGTATTAGCTGAGTGATAATAGCATAATGACAATAGTATTTTAACACTCTAACTTGGGTATTTTTGCTTTAATCTATTAATATTTGGCTACTTATTTGTATTTTTAATCTTCAATAGGTGCGTGAAGAAAAATGTGACGTATAGAAACAAACGAAAAGCTAATCGGGCAAGAAAAGAGCAAAATGTGCTTCAAAGACGAAAGAAGAGAAACAAATGGTTGGGCGCCGCAGCGCCCAAAACAATGAGTGAGCGCTGCACCCAGTGCCGCAGCGCTCGACGAAGATTTGCAAAAACCTATGCTCGTGCCCAACACCGCGGCACCCGTGCAGATGTTTAAATACTCCTCTCAACTCGCCTATTCAGGGTGGATTCGAAACTCTCACACTTAGGGTTTCTCTTAGCAACAAAAATACTATTTTGAGGTAAAAATAGAGGGATTTAGCAAGGAGAAAAGCGCAAGCAATGAATACACATTAAAACCAAGAGATCAAGGTGAATTTTATTGAAGATTGAAGAATCACTCTTGGGTAATCAAGTCAAGAGGAAGAAGAACAACTCAGGGCATCACTTGTGTTATTTTCTTCCTTAATTTTAAGAGATGATTTTGATCATGATATTTTTATATTTTTGCTTTGATAATCTTGTTTTGAACATGAGCTAAATACTTTTGATCTAGAGTTAGACGTTATTGAACCTAGTATGTAATTGATTCTTTTAAACTCTTAGTTATGAACTTTTATCCCTTAATTAATTCAATCTATCTATGCTTAATGCTTTCATTATACTTGATCACTATTTTGATTGTTTTGGAACCATGATAACTTTAACAAAAGAAAACATGTGTTTAGCCTAGGGTAAATTGATACATGATCATAAGGTAATATCTATGAGTTCCATCTAGGATAGACATATACCTAGGTGGCATGTATGGTTTGATTAAACTTAATCTTAATGAGTTGCATCTTATTCGGATTACCATATACATATAGGTAATTGTTAGGGTGTGATATTATCATTCGACTGTTGACAGAAGCTTATGATGAAATCAGTGTCTAGCCAATCATTTGATAAAAAGGGAATGACTAAGGAGTTAAAGGGTTCAGTGAACTACTAGGGAATACGTCGATACCCTAGATTACCTATCAATTTAGTGAATTCTATCTCTAAGTACTTGCAATATTTTAAATAGGTTCAATTCAATAGCAATAATTTAGTTAGTTAACTCCATCCTTGAAGCTAGTCTGGATAAAGGTAAAGTAGAGTAATTTTAGTATTCGATTGAAGAAAATAGAAACAATAGTCTCTGTGGGATCGATAATCTGGACTTAGTCCTATATTACTTGGTACAAAAAGTGTGCACTTGCGCTAGGTCATTAAATTAGACATCACTGAGCGAAATATATATTTAGTATATGGAGGAGGTAACCGTGGGTTAATGGGGTCTGTGACAAATGCTGCACACAATAAAGGTAGTCGAATTTTGGGTATCATTTCAAAACCTCTAGCTATAGAAAATATTGTAGGAAAAACAGTTGGGGATGAATTACCAGTCTCATATATGCACAAGCGAATAGCTCAAATGCTTAGGTATGCAGATGCCTTCATAGCTCTACTAGGAGGTTTCGGGACCTTGGAGAAAAATTTTTAAATTGCCTCATAGGCACTGATGAACACTTGCAATTACACATTTAATAAGAGTTTTACATGATTGTTTTGTATTACTACTGTATTTAATTTTCTTAACTTAAGTATGTTTACAATATTGTACTTAATTATCTTTTAACTGTTTTGTGGTAGGTTTGGTAAAATAGGCATAACTTTCTACCTAAAGATCCCATTGAGGTGATTCTTGATCATGTGGAGAGCTGACTCAATGGGCTAACATATTGTATTTCATAAAGCATTGGAAATTTGAGTGTTTAGAGGGTGAAAAATGGCCTAAAATAGAACTGATCTGTAGTACAGGCCCAGTTTGAACAGTTATCAGTATTTGGCCCATAACTATAGAAATACATATCTAATACGTATGGGATCACTCAATTTGAAAATATAAGAGACTTTTCTACAACTTTGATATTTTGAGTGACAGTTAATTCGGAGCACATCAATTCCAAATTAGATAATCAAGTGGGTGCCCAAGTGATAATGAATGCAAATTATTTTGCCACCATTCTTGACTTTCATCAACCAAGTGGTTCCCTCCAAATTTGTCTCGATTTATCCATATTTTTCTATAAATAGGTGACTTGTTAATGCCGAAAGAATGTAATTAGAAAGTTAGAATTTAGTTCAAAATACTTGTCCTTTGTATCCATTTCTTTGTAAATTTATTTCTCTTGTTTACTATTAAATCATGTTATTTCTTCTTCCATTTCTTTTCTTTTTCTTTAGTTTTATTATGTCCAAATAATTTTCTTTAAGTTAAAGTGAAAAGGTGAAACTCTGGGTAAGGTAATAAGATATGTTTAATATTTATTCATGAATTTAATGCTTCATTTTTAAGTTATGCAAACTTATATATGATGTATTTATTTTGTTTGTAGAATTAATACTCTTTCTTCTAAAGTAGTGATTCTTGATTTATTATTGACAAACTTAATACTTGGCACAATAACTTCTTGAAACTATTTACAAGATTTGGTGTATATAACATTTCTTGTAAAGTGAGAGTCTTGATTTATTGTAGACAAATATAAAGATTGGCATAATAAATACTTGAACCCATTTATCATATTTGGTGTATAATAATTGAAAGAAATAAATACTAATCAATATATAAATGATGATGAACTTTAATTGCTATATTTTTTGGTTGGAACCTCCTTTGTGTGAGGATTCGAATTGAGTTATAAAAAAAAAGTTAAATATATTCTTACTTCTTATGCCAAGAGTGAATCCCCGTAACCTTAACTTTTTATTTGAATTGGTTAATTGAAATAATATTTGCAAACATCTTATACTGCATTAATTATCTTTAAAGTGTTTATAATTTGTAATTTTAATTCTACTTCCCTGTGGATCGACCCCGTTCTCATCAGGTTATTTATTACTTCGACAATCCTGCACTTGGGAATAACTCCTATATTCTGGACGTGTCAAGTTTTTGGCGCCGTTGCCGGGGAGGTAAAATTAATATTTTGTTTTGTTTATTTTATTTTCATAGAAGGCTAAGCCTCCTAACGTGCTTTACTTTATTTATTATTTACTTTTTATTTTTGTTAAATATATTTTCATGGAAGGTTAAGCCTTCTAACTTGTTTAATTTATTTATTATTTTTGCATTTTATTTTCATGGAAGGCTGAGCCTCCTACTCTTTATTTATTATTCGCTTTTTATTTTCAGTTTTTATTTTCATGGAAGGCTGAGCCTCCTACTCTTTATTTATTATTCGTTTTTTATTTTCATTTTTTATTTTCATGGAAGGCCAAGCCTCCTAACGTGCTTTACTTTATTTATTATTATATTTTTTTATTATTTTCGCTCTTTATTTTCATGGAAGGCCGAGCCTCCTAACGTGCTTTATTTATTATTTTGTTTATTATATAATCTAACATTACTAATCTAACTTCTAATTATTTATCTTTATTTTGCTTTTCGTTTTTCCTATTTTATTTACTTGTGTTTAATATTTGTTTTTCTCTTATTTGTATTATTTATTGTTATTGTATTGTATTTTATTTCTTTTATGAGCGGTTGGTTTCGAGATCCTAATTCTCATCATTTGGTGAAAGGTAATTGCAAAACTTCCTTTGATAATTTGTTAGATTCTCCTTCATCTTCTCATTCTTTACAAATTAACACAATGAGCGAAAATCAAATTGAGGGACTCATAGACCCAGGGGACAATTAATCTCAACATAATGAGCATAACCGACCTAGGACACTTAGAGACTACATGAACCCTACACGAACCGGTGCACCATCTTGCTTAATTTTTCCTCTGGATGCAACGCATTTTAATTTTAAGCCAGGCATTATCCAACTTTTACCCACTTTTCATGGCTTTGATGCAGAGAACCCTTATCTACATCTAAGAGAATTTGAAGAAGTGTGTAACACGTATAATGATCAAAATTGTAGCATGAACACAATTCGACTTAAGCTTTTCCCTTTTTCTTTAAAAGATAAAGTTAAAACATGGCTACAAAACCTTAGGCCATAATCCATTTTTTTATGGGATGAGATGCAACTACAATTTCTGAAAACAAAATTTCCTTCCCATAGAACAAATTCTTTCAAAAGACAAATTACCACTTTTGCCCAAAAATCAGGACAGACCCTTTACCGATGTTGGGAAAGGTATAAAGAATTACTTAATACCTGTCTCCATCATAGCTTTGAATCATGGAGACTAGTCTCAAATTTCTACAGGGCTTAACACCCCAAGTTAGGCAAATGGTAGAAATGATGTGTAATGGAACATTTAAGGAAAAAGACCCAGAATAGGCAATGAACTATCTTGACTTACTAGCAGAAAATGCTCAAAATTGGGACACTGTTGGTACCTGTGAGGCACCTAGCAAAAATCAAACCACTACATCTAGTGGGGGTATTTATCATCTTAAGGAAGACCATGACCTTCAAGCCAAATTAGCATCCCTTGCTAGAAAAGTCGAAACCTTAGAAATAAAAAAGAGTGGTCAAATAAAATCTGTTCAAGAAATTGTGTGTCACATTTGTGAAACCCATGATCACTCTACTAATGATTGCCCAACTTTGCCTGCATTTAGGGAATGTCTCCATGAACAAGCCAATGTTCTAAACACGTTCAAGCGGTCAAACAATAACCCATATTCACAAAACTATAATTCTGGATGGCGAAATCACCTGAATTTTAGTTGGAGGAATGACATTCAAGCACAGGCTTCACAACCACCTTTCCAACCACACTAAAACTTTCAAAATCATCAAGGTTATGCACCATATGTCCCACCTCTTAGGAAAACTCTTAAAGAAATCTTGCATACATTCATTGAAAAACAAGAGTCTGTTAATTCTCAAAATGCTCAAACATTTGCTGATTTGAGAGATACTCTTTCTAAATTTGCATCTGCACTGAACATTCATAAGAAAGGAAAATTTCCTTGTCAACCACAGCCAAACCCCAAAGGACAACATAACTCAAATGCATGTAGTTCAGGAAGCCAACACATCTATCAAGTTAAAGCAGTTATCACTCTTCGGAGTGGTAAAATTATTGAAAAAGAAATTCCTGAACCTCATGAGAGTGATGAATCAATCTCTAAGGGTAAGAAAAGTGTTGAACCTACATCTAATGAAGAAAACAGCAAACCCTTACCTCCACCTCCATTTCCTCATGCATTACGTAATACTAAGAAAATGAATCACAATCCTGAAATTTTTGAAATCTTCAAACAGGTAAAAGTTAATATTCCTTTATTGGATGCTATTAAATAGGTTCCCTCTTATGAAATTTTTTTGAAAGATTTATGCACAGTAAAGCGAAAACTGAATGTGAAAAAGAAAGCATTTTTAGCTGAACAAGTAAGTGCCATTCTTCAGAACAATAATTCTTTGAAATATAAAGACCCTGGTTGTCCTACAATTTCATGTATTATTGGAAGTCATAAAATTGAACAAGCCTTACTTGATCTTGGTGCTAGTGTGAATTTATTGCCGTATTCAGTTTATCAGCAGCTCAATCTCGGGGAGTTAAAATCAACATCTGTAACTCTTTTACTTGCCGATAGATCAATAAAAGTACTAAGAGGGACAGTGGAAGATGTTTTAGTTCAAGTTGATAAATTCATATATCCTGTGGATTTTATTATCTTGGACACAGAACCTGTCAAAGGATGTAATCCGATACCTGTTATTTTAGGTCGTCCATTTTTAGCAACTTCTAACGCTTTGATTAATTACAGAAATAGAGTAATGAAGCTTTCATTTGGAAACATGACACTTAAACTCAATGTTTTCAATATGTGTAAGCAATCATATGAAGGGGAGGATGAAAGAGAAGAATGGGACATGATTAAAACGATTGTAGATGATCATATTCAAAAAAGGAGTTCTACCGATCTCTTAGAAATGTGTTTAATAAATTCATTTGAGTCAAATATACAATTAGATCCTGAAATTTCTGATATATGTTCTTTACTTGATTGTGCACAGGTGATTGAAAATAAAGGATGGAAATTAAAGTTTGAAGAATTGGGAGAAAATGAGGATAAACAGAACGAAATTTCAAAGTTGGAGTTAAAACCTTTGCCTGAAGGACTGAAATATGCATTTCTTAGAGAGAAACAAACTTACCCGGTGGTAATCTCTTTTACACTCACAAGTGAACAAGAAGGTAAGTTGATTGAATTATTGAAAATGCATAAAAATGCAATTGGGTGGACTTTAAAAGACATAAATGGTATTAATCCTCTAATTTGCACACATAGAATACACCTAGAGGATAATGCCAAAACTTTCCAACAATCTCAAAGGAGATTAAATCCACATATGAAAGAGGTAGTGAGAGCTGAAGTTCTCAAATTACTTGAAGTATGAATCATCTATCCTATCTCAGATAGTAAGTGGGTAAGTCATATTCAGGTAGTACCAAAACAATCTGGAATCACAGTCATTGAAAATAAAAAAGGTGAGTTAATACCAACACGAATCTCATCTAGTTGGAGGATGTGCATAGATTATAGAAAGTTGAACTCGGCCACTAGAAAAGACCATTTTCCTTTACCATTCCTTGATCAAATTATAGAAAGAGTAGCAGGACATCCCTACTATCGCTTTCTAGATGGTTACTCTGGCTATTATCAAATTCCCATAGCACTAGAGGACCAAGAAAAGACTACATTCACATGCCCTTTTGGAACCTTTACTTTTAAAAGAATGCCCTTTGGACTTTGTAATGCCCCAGCAACATTTCAGAGATGTATGTTAAGCATTTTTAGTGACATGATTGAGCATTATTTAGAAGTTTTCATGGATGATTTAACTGTGTTTGGAAATTCTTTTGATAATTGTCTTGAAAACTTAGAAAAGGTTTTAAAAAGATGTGAAGAAAAAAAGTCTTGTATTGAATTGGGAAAAATGTCATTACATGGTTACTTCTGGAATTGTTTTAGGACATATAGTATCTTCTAAAGGAATTGAAGTGGATAAGGCAAAAGTCGAACTCATTACACATTTGCCTCCACCAAAAACAGTCAGAGAAGTTCTATCCTTTTTAGGACATGCTGGATTTTATAGGAGGTTCATAAAAAACTTTAGTGTTATATCTAAACCTCTTTGTAACCTCTTAATAAAAGATGTATCATTTAAGTGGACTCAAGAGTGTCAAAATTCGTTTGAAAAATTAATTGGCCTCTTAACATCTGCTCCTATCATACAATCTCCTGACTGGTCTTTACCTTTTGAGCTCATGTGTGATGCTAGTGACTACGCTGTTGGTGCTGTATTGGGACAAAGAAAGGAAGGTAAATCCTATGTAATTTATTATGTAAGTAGAACTTTAAACAGTGCACAAATGAATTACACAACAACTGAAAAAGAACTACTTACTGTAATATTTGCATTAGACAAATTTCGTTCTTGCTTAATTGGTTCTTCAACTGTTGTATTTACTGACCATGCTGCTGTAAGGTACTTAATGTCAAAACAGGATGCAAAACCAAGGCTGATTCGATGGATTCTATTGCTTCAAGAATTTATTATCACTATAAAGGATAAACAATGAGCTGAGAATGTTGTTGCAGATCACTTATCAAGACTCACACCAGATTCATCAACAAAAATAACATCTATTAATGATTCTTTTCCAGATGAATAAAGATTAATCCTTTCATAAGCCTTAACATTCACACAAAACACTTTAAATAGCTTACAAAATTACACATATTGCACTTATCATATCGAATTGGTCTAATTACTTGATTTCTCAAAACTTATCATTTTAACCACTTACACTTAAAAACTTTTTCTTATACATCATATGATGTCCAATTGCTCCAAAATTAGAATATATATATTTTAATTCATATATCCTCCTTATGTATAAATATTATATTATAATTCCTACATAATCCATTTCATAAACACTACCAAATCCAAACTATTATTCTGGCGAGATCAAAATATTTACTAAACAGTATTTAGTCTCCCAATTTTATAAAATCATATACTAACTTAAAAATTATAAAACTATCATAGAATTACTATTGACACATATTTCAATTCATGATAAATATTTCACTTCAAAATCTCTTCCAAAAGTATTTTAAAATTATTTTATTCCATAGCTTTAAAAATCAGTTAATCAAATATTGGAATGAGCTGATACGCTTTAGAAATTCAGAACAATTTAACCACATTGGTATAAATTCTAAATTTTGAGTAAATCATATAAGACATATAAATTTATCATATTCCAGAAATTTGTAATTTTAGAAGATCATTAAGCAGATCAAAAATTATTTGTCACTGTATCATATTGTTAACACAGGAAATGTCTACAATTTCAGGGCAATTTTGGTAAATTCACTAAAAATTCAATTTCTGAAATTTTTAATCAATTCAAAGTCTCAAATGATTCCATACCTGTCTAGTTTCATAGTCTCAAAATTCAAAATCAGAATAAAAGCACGACAATTTATAAAGTTTTCGGATCAAGAGACTTCAAGTAGAAATTCTGCAATTCATCATGATTTATCAAACTATCTATATAATCATCATTAATTCTCAATATATCTTACAAAATTCACATCAAATCTTCAATTTTTCATTTGTTCAGAAATTAAAACTTAAAGGAATTAACTTAATTAACACAAATAAATTGAGAAATAGTTATGATATATCTTTTAAAATTCAAAATTTCAATTTCTTCTTCTTTTTCTTCTCTTTCTCTCCCCTCTATTTCTCTCTCTAAAGGGATGGCTCGACCCAAAAAAGAGTAAATTAGGGTTTAAAATGTGTATTTTTATACTAAGAGACAAACTTTTAGTATTGACAAACTAACCCCCAAAACATTCAAAGTATTACAATTTGGTCCCTAAAATAAATCTAAAGTCTTGCAAATAAACCCAAGACTAATAGTATGTCTTTAATCAATACAAATAATACTAATAATAATATATAAATTAAGTATCATCTACATACAAATAAAATATAAATATTATACATATATATAAAGTTTTATTCTTTTCGGTGTTGGTTAAGTGGTTACTACACATGATCCCATGAAGTCTGGGTAAAGTAGAACACATTACTCATTTTCCCCATAAACGCAGGGTATAAGACAATTAACCTATGATCTTTAAAATCTTATGGCAATTATGCCATCATAGATATAGAACAACATGAGGTAACCATCTGAGAAACTTATAAAATAGAAAGTCCAAGCTTACAAGTAGAGAGAGAAAATCATATTCAAATTTAGAGGAAAAAAATACTTAGTAAAAAAAAAGAAAAAAAAACTTTGTTTAGAGGAATCTTATCCGTCGATTTAGTGTCTTATATGCCATCGTTACCGACTACGGCAAATAATCTAATAATGAGAAATTCAAAGCTTTTGCTGATGTTTTTGCATGCAATTTTAGTTCGCTTGTCCAGCTCACCCGAAGTCTAATGGGCAAGTGGAATCCTCAAATAAGCTCATCAAGAAATTGTTAAAGAAGAAACTGACTAAGAGAAAGAGTGCTTGGTGGAGGATTTGCCTGAGGTGTTGTAAGCCTTTAGGACCATTAATAAGACAGTGCCTCAACAAACTTTTTCTCATTGACCTTCAAGTGTAAAGTCGTCATCTTAGCTGAGATCAAGATGCCAACTCATCAGATGCTGTATTTTGAGCAGTTTGAGAACCATAAGCTACTATAAGGGCACTTGGACCTTATTGAACTGAAGAGGGAATAAGCGAGAATCAAAACAACAACCTATAAATAAATAGCCACTCGGTACTATAATAAACAATTTTGAGTACGATAATTCATAAAAAAAGATTTAGTTATGAGAAAAATATTATTGAACATAAAAATTGCCCCAAAAGAAGTCCTCAATCCAAACTTCGAAGGCTTCTATAAGATTCTTAGCAAAATCAGGCCAAGGACATATAGGTTATTAGAAAATCTTTGAATGTCGAGCTTTTAAAGTGCTATTACCTCTAGGGAATTCTTCTAAGTGTTGTTTTTACTTAAGTTGTGATTTTTTCATGCTTTTGAGAAATGTAATAATAAGCCCCTAAAGCACTACTAAGGGATCCCTTTTACAATTGAATGCATTCATTTGAAGTTCAATTCTCAAACTCTAGTTCATTGATTAGAATAACTATGTAACAATTGTCCTTGGTTATATATTGGCAACTACCGTGTAGATCATAGCTCGTCCAAATAGGACATTCTGAGAATTACTACTCTTAAATCCTTAAGAACAACTAGCATTCCCATCTTAAAACTTAAGAGAGATTGGGAGGTCAACAATAAAGGAGGTTGGTAGCTGAACCCCTCAATAAACATCAAATGATTTGTATTTGGAAGATTAGAGTTTTGATAGTCATTTGTGTACCATCAAGAATATGAGGAGTTCCATTTTGAATATAACATTCCTTGAGAACTTATGCTCTTTTAATTTAATTTACTCTAAGAAGCTACCAAGATTTTTAAGCCCTCATATTAGTAACCAAAATTCCAAGCTTATAAGGTAAAATAATTTCTGCACTTAGAAAATTTTTGGCAACAACTATTTTTGTGCTTTTCAAAGGTCAAGCTTTTAAAGTTCTCTTAGAACTCCGAGCTCATTGCATAAAACAATTCACATATTTAGGTAAATTATGTCCTAGATTCTTTATGTGCTAATAGAAACATTGAGTGTTATAACTAAGACCTATCATCATCAATATATTATCAACTATCAAATTTCATTCCCCTACTATAAGGTTTGTGGATGGTGTATTATTCCAATACTTAGTCAATTTTCCTTTATTCTTTGAGATTGGACAAGCATAATTTGGTTATTTTTAATGTTATTATTGGTTTTTTAACGAGTTCTCAATCACTAAAAGCTTGATAATAATGAGCGAAAAAATAGAACACTCTATATAAAAAAAGTACTCGGGCCAAAATTTTATTATCCTTACAAATATTCTTGAAAAAATAAACAACAACAACAACAACAATAGAGAAAAGCAAGATATCATTTTTTTCAAGCAACATGTGATAATAATAGAGGCTCCTTATCCTTGATCTCCTCTTAGAGGGCCCAAGCAGTGAAGGATCAACAAACATCTCTATAAGAGCCTAATGCTATAAACGTTTTTAGAACTGTGTGGCTATAGTCGCTTTGTGTGTTAAATAGTCTAAAAAACTATGGAAAGAGAGAATAAAAAACACGTACACCAATTAATTGAGAAAATGCTCCCTATTATGATTGAAAAAAAAATACAAACTAAGATGGTTTTATACAACTAATAGTCTCCCCATTATATACTATTAGCTAAGATGGTTTTGTACAATTTAAGGCCTCTCCCTTATATATTACTAGCCCTATAAAATCAACGACTAGAATTTATGATGCTATTTGATGATATAATTATGTATAAACTGGATAAAAAAATATGTCGAAGAAATTTCAAGATGCCTCTACATATTCCAAGAATATTGTTCTTTTAAATAAAGGTTTTCATCCCTTATAAGTTGCAAGTTTGACTCATATATCTATCTAAGTCAGTGGGCCTTTTAGAAGCTCCGATTTATGTTGAGCTTTATAAGTCCATGTAGCCTCTAAGAGGTTTTTACTACACGCTAAGTGTTCGATAAAATACTTAAGAACACTTAGGACATGACATTCTTCCCTACTAAATTCACGCGACATGCGAGTTGCATCTTCACTGGAACTCGAACATCTTGCTCTCGAATTGCCATAAAGCACTCTTAGGTTCCTAGCTTACTTCACTATTAGACAACTATTTTCACTTGACCAAGTACTCACGACTCAGAAGGTAGTTTATCTTTTGCACTGTCTTCATATCAAGGATAAGTTCTGCCTTCTTGTCATAAGATGTGAAAAGCTCTAAAGATGCTTAGGTTTTGCGGTCCATGCTCTATATCTTTTGCATCTCCATAGTGTAACTTCAAACAACTTGTATGAAACACCAAATATAGCCGTAGTCTTAAAGGCAAGTTTACCTTATACGAGACATTACCAACCCTTTGGCAATAGAAAATGGCTCCTCACGCTTTTAAACAAGGCTCTTGTGAAGTGCGCAGGTAGACTAGTGCTGCGTTAGAAGTATCTTTACTATCACAAAGTCTCATATATTGAACTCTATATGCCTTTGCTTGTCATCTGCCAACTTCTTCATCAACCTTATCACCTCGTTGAGATATATTTGCGCTATATTGACTACTTATGCCAAGACTTTGTTGCTTTGTATGCTACAAAGCTTATTCCTGTATCACTAAATACGAGCGTGTGCACTGTAAAATATTGCTAGTTAGTAGCTAACTTGAATGGGCTTTAGTTCGTTGACTCACTTTGCTATAAGTTATATGAGAGCTGAGCTATATCGAGTAGCTTTACCTAATCTTGTTAATTTGTACTCACAAGGTGCTGCAAGTACAAGTCTAAAAGTCCATCCACTTTTTTGGTTTGCTTATCTGTTTGTAGGTCAAAGCTAGTGGAAAAATGAAGCACCAATCCTATAAAACTAAACAACCACGTCTAAAATCTCCTTATAAACCTCATGTCATGATTACTTATTATCACACTCGGTAAACCCCAACACTTGATCACATGCTTAAAGAAAAGCCTGTGTTATTCTCTGTACTACATTTCTTAGGTGCCAATATGAAAGTAGTGTACTTGAAAAATCGGTCTACCACTATAATGATATTCCCATATCCCTCTGATTTCGACAAAGTAATAATGAAATCCATAAAAATGCTCTCCTAAGGTCTCTTTAGTATGAAAAATGGATCAAGTAGGCTCGTGGGATTCCACTGCTCGACCTTGTCTTGTTGGCATACAAGAAAAGTCTTCATAAACTGCTCTATCTCATCCTATATGTGTGGCCAATAGTACTTGCCTCTAAAAAGTGCATGTACGCTTTTGTCTAAAATGTCCAGCCCATTTTGTGTAATGGCACTCTTTAATGAGGTATCACTGTAAATTTTTCCACTTCGGCATGTACACCTAATATCCCTTAATGTAGAGAAGCCAGTCTTTTTCCTAAAATTATTTTGTTTTCCCTTATGCGTTTATATAGAAAGTTGTTCAACTAATGGATCATGCTTCATCCCTTCTTGAAACAGGTTAGGTAACTCTCCTTCTAGCTTGCTCATAACTGCTAACTCGACCTTTCAGCTTAAGGTGTTCACTATTATGTTCACCTTGGTCGGTTTGTATTCAAGCTTGTAACTGAATTCAACCAAAAAGTCTTGCCACCTAGCTTAGTATGGGCTAAGGTTCTTTTGGCTTTGAAAGTAGCTTGTCACCACATTATTCGTCATCGCCACAAACTTTTTCCTATTAAAAAATGTCGCCAAGTGCATAGAAAATGGTTGACCCCTATCATCTCCTTCTCTTGTATTATATAGCCTTTTCCGTCTCGTTGAGTTTTTTACTTTCATACCTGATTGGATGGCCCTATCGCATCAAAACACTCTCAATGACAAAATCAAATGCATCAATATATACCTCATATAGTATCAAGTGGTTCGGCAATGCTAGAATCAGCTTCTCGATCACCGCCTTCCTCAACCGATTAAAAGCCCCTTGGCACTCTTTAGTCTACTCTCATATTTTTGTCTTCTTTAATAGGTCGGTCAAGGATGTGACAATGGTGGAATAGCCCTTGATAAATTTTCGATAATACTTAACTAATCCTAAAAATGATCACAACTCAGTAAGTCTTGTGGTTACCTTTTAGTTTACTATAGTATGAATCTTTACCCTATCCATCATCTACTTGCCCTTATTGACCTTGTGGTTAGACATGACAACGGATCAGGTTTATGACAGATACTCCTAAATCTATATCCGCATTCACTTAAAAAATAAAACTCCAAATCCTTCCCAAACCTGTTGTAGATTTGGAGTTCTATTATCAAATCTGCACTAATGGGTATGTACTCATTATAAAACCTGCAAGGGGTTATCCGCAGAGTTTAAGCGGATTTTGAATTAATATAATAAAATAATAAATTTATAACCTTAATTTAATTGAAAATCTATAAAATGTAGCAATTAAAATAATATCAATTATAATTCAAATTTTATTTACATTAAATGTTATAATTTTAATTACATTAAATGTTATAATTTCAAATGCAATTTTGATTCTAATTATATTAAATATTATAATTTCAATTACGTTAAATATTTTTATTTTTATTCTAATTTTCATTTTAATTACGTTAAATGTTATAATTTCAAATCCAATTTTGATTTTAATTACATTAAATATTATAACTCCAAATTCAATTTCGATTTCAATTAGATTAAATTTTATAATTTTAATTTCAATTTTTAATTTTAGTTACGTTAAATATATTTATTCAAAATCTAATTTTAATTTTAATTACGTTAACTGTTATAATTCTAAATCTAATTTCGATTTCAATTACTTTAGATATTATAATTTTGATTCTAATATTGAATTCAGTTATGTTAAATGTTATAATTTTAAATTCAATTTGATTTCAATTACTTTAAATATTATAATTTTAAATCTATTTTTTATTTAAATTACATTAAATATTATAATTACAATTATAATTTCAATTTCAATTACGTCAAATGTCATAATTTTAAAATCAATTTTAATTTTAATTACGTTAAATATCATAATTTTTTTCATTTAAATTTCATTAAATATTATAATTGCAATTGCAATTTTGATTTTAATTACGTCAAATATCATAATTTTAAATTCAATTTTAATTTTAATTACGTTAAATATTATAATTTTAAATCTAATTTCAATTTCAATTACGTTAAATGTTATAATTATAATTTCAATTTTGATCAATTATGTTAAATATTATAATTCTATTTCTAATTTTGATTTCAATTACATTAAAATATTATAATTTAAATTCCAATTTTGATTTCAATTACATTAAATATTATAATTTTAAATTCAATTTTGATTTTAATTACGTTAAATGTTATAATTCTAAATACAATTTCAATTACATTAAATGTTTTAATTCCAATTCTAGTTCTAATTTTATTTACATTAAATACTATAATTCTAAATTCAATTTCGATTTCAATTGCGTTTATAATTTCAAATCTAATTTTAATTTCAATTACATTAAATGTTATCATACAAAATCCAATTTCATTTTCAATTTCAATTACGTCAAATGGTTCATTCCAATTCCAATTATAATTTCAATTATGTATGTTGACCGGAAAAGATAACTTTCTCGGACCAACGAGCTTTGAATTTGTTTGACGCAGAAATCAGTGTACTAGGCCTCAAAAGTTTGATCCTGTCATCCTTTTTCTTTGACAATCATGGTTGATCGCCTACAAAACACTAGCAACTATCATTAAGACCTCGCTAGGGTGGGTTTCGGCGTAAACTCTCTGATGTTTAAGTAAAAAAAGGCTGTTTGGTGAGAGAAAGGTTCAGTAAGAAACTGAAAGAGCTATTGTGAAAGAAAAAGTTTCAGTGTCTTTCCTGTTGCGTTTACTGCACATATTTATAGCATCAGTCTTTTGAGAATATTCTTTGTGCTTATCTTCGCTGGTGTAGTGATTGATTTGGGTAAGTCTTACTAATTTTGGGTTATCCAAGTTTTGGATTATCCGGATCTTCTGGCGTAATTTGTGAGATTCTTTCCTAAGAACTTTACTGTCCTTTTTTGTTTACATTTTTATTTTCTTTATAACATTAGTTTCCTCTTTAGGAGTGTTTCCATAATGAAAACTAGTTGCCCTTAAGTCGGCTTGAAAATCGTATGGTATCATTTCTACTGTAAAAGCGGTTCGGCGCTCCATACCTAACTAGTCTTTCCTATAGTACTTATACTGAGCTAGTTTTCCTTAGTCATGATATTCTTAATTCTGGTCGGAATTACGCGAAGCTGATGTGCAGGTATTTAAAATTGGACTAGGTTCATAAGACCAAGTTAATTTTTTTATGAGCGACCTTTTTAGGCATGTTATCAATACTTTTTGGTAGCCTATGTCGTCTTGGGCCTGGGATTCAATGATAGGTCTATATGGGGATGTCTTTAAAGGACCCGATCATTCAGGGCTTGATGATAATTTGTAGGGGGAATAGAGGTCCGCTAGTTTCAAATTTTGACTTGTTCAAAATTGGAAACTTATATATTTCTTTTTGTTATCTACAGTCTTCTCCCATTTAGTTGGAATTTTTACTTCGCCCCTACTCGAATTGGTTCTGTCAGTACAACCTTTCTTAGTGTGCTGAGCTAGTCGTCATTTGTTAGGGTTTTTATGAAGATCTCCATGCAGTTGGGGATATTTCTTGTACTTTGGAGGTTTATCGAGTAATGATGATGAGGATTTTTGAAAACATCATTCTCGATCCATTTGAAATAGCGTCTAATACATGGAAACTAATCGTGGCCGTTGATTCCTTTTTTATTGTAAGGCTAGAGGCAGCTAAAACCAGGACGTCATGTCTCTTTAAATTTTGAGTGATATTTGGGCGATCGAAATGATCTGGTCTATTGAATTTTCAAATTTCAACGGTCCGAATGAGAATTTTTGAGACGACGTACATTTAAAACTCTGGGAGATTGGAAAGTTGCGTCGAATTTTTCAAATAGGTGTTTTTCTAGCTTCTATTGATCTCGTCCATCTATTTGATCTGAATGGTTGTGATTCCTTCGTCTTGTTGGCTATAAATAACAAATCCCCTATTTACCCATTTTTCTCTTTATCCACAATTCTTCTTATCGTTTTGTCTTTGATCTTGATTGTTTGGTTCTTGTTGCTATGAGCGTCAGTGTTTTTGCAAACTTCATTCGATTTTAGCATTTCCCTCTAGTAAATTTTCTGTCTCTTTATGTTTTCTTGTTTTAGTCTTTAAGCATGCTTTTTAATTTTTCCTATTTCTTTGCCATTTCTGGGTTTTTCTACTTCTATTTCTTGTCTTTTTGGATTTCTATGTGGCTTTGAGATGCTTATAGTTACATTGTTTTGCCTTATTCTTGGGTGTGATTGTCTTTGTCGTCGCCCCTATGTCTCTTCTATAGATTTTTTACAAAAAAAACGCTCCTTACTTTTCCTTAATGATGTATAGAAGAAACTTAAGTCTCTTTGTCATTAACATAGCTAAGGAGAAAGAAGCTGTCAGCCTTGAGATCCCACTTGTCAGGAGGATTGGTAAGGGCCAGTAGTAGTAGAAGGTAGGGACATCCAGCTTGGTTAGTGGCATGTCTTCTTAATCTTTGGCTATTATGACTAAGGCTGAGCCAGTCTCCAGTGTTAGGGAAGACCCGGGGCATGATCTTATGGACCTTAGTTAGGACGCGGAGGTTATGGATTTCGAGTTGGACGTTAGATATCGCACGTCCAGCTTGAATGAGGCCGATTTAAGGTTCATTTGGTCAACCTACAATATACCTGAGTTGGTCACCCTTAGGTTGCCTTCCCCAAATGATTTTTCGAGTAGCCCTATAAAAGGCGAGGTAACCATACATGTAAAATTCTCAAGGATGTTAGCATGCCTATGAGTAGCTCTCTCTCAGTTAGGTCTCAATTCTTGAAGGGTATTAGCCAGTCTTTACATCTTTTGGGCAAAGGCAGGGCTATCCCCCTTATATTTTCAATAGTTGTACTACCTATATCGCTTTAGAAGCAACGTTAAAAGTTAGATAGGTTGTAGTAACCAGTATCCACAACCGGTAAGAATATGTATTTATATATATATATATAAATATACATATTTTATTTGTATATGAGTGATACTTGATTTATGTATTGTTATTAGTAGTGTTTGTATAAGTTAAGGACATACTATTAGTATTGGATTTATTTCTAAGACTTTAGATTTATTTTAGGGACCAAATTGTAATACTTTAAAAATTTTAGGGGCTAATTTATAAATACTAAAAATTAGCCTCTTGGTATAAAAATACACATTTGAAATCCTAATTCACTTATTTTGGTCGACCTACCTCTTTTAGAGTGAGAAAAGAGAGAAAGAAAGGGGAGAGAAAGAGAAGAAGAAGAAGAAGAAAAAGAAGAAGAAAGTTGGAATTTAAGTTTTAAGAGGTATATTATAATCCTTTCTTAGTTTCTTGATGTTAAATTAGTTAATTCTTTAAGTTTTGATTTCTAGAAATATGTACAATTGAGGATTTGATATGTATTTCGTAAGATATTGTGAGAATTGATGATGATCTATGTAGATAGCTTGATAAATCATTAAGAATTGCAGAATTTTTACTTGATAGTCTCTTGATTCAGGAATTTTATAAATTATTGTGATTTGATTCTAGTTTCAAATTTTGACTATATGAAATTAGACTTGTTTAGAATTATTTGAGACTTTGAATCGTTGAAAATTTCAGAAATTGAATTTGTAGTGAATTTACCAAAATGACTCTGAAATTCTAGAAATTTCCTGTGTTAACTGTATAATACAGAGACAAACAATTTTTGATCTGCTGAATGATCTTACAAAATTATGGATTTATGAAATATGATAAGTTTATATGTCTAATATGATATATGTAGAATTTAAAATTTAGATCAATGTGGTTAAATTGTTATAATTTTCTAAAGAGTGTCAGCTCATTACAATATTTGATTAACAAATTTTTAAAGTTATAGAATAAAATAGTTTTAAAATACTTTTGACAGTGATTTTGAAGTGAAATATTTATTATGAATTTAGATATATGTTAAGAGTAATTATGTGATAGTTTTATAATTTTTAAGTTAGTATATAATTTTATAAAATTGGGAGATTAAATACTATTCAGTAAATATCTTGATCCTATCAGGTTAGTAGTTTAGACTCGATGGTGTTTATGGAATGGGTTGTGTAGGAATTATGATATAATATTCATATATAAGAAGGATATATGAGTCAAGAATGATATATTCTGATTTTAGAGTAATTGGACATCATTTGATGTATTAGAAAATTTTGTTAAGTATAAGTGGTCAGAATGACAGATTTTGAGAAGTTAAGTAATTAGACTAATTCGATGTGATAAGTGCAATATGTGTAATTTTGTAAGCTATTTAAAGTATTTTGTATGAATTTGAGGCTCATGAAAGGATTAATCTCTATTGATAGGTTAAGGAGATTTAATCTTTGTAGCTGAAAGTGCTAAAAGGTAAGTATACTAGACTTTTTACTAAAATCACAATAAACATAGTAATTGTTATGTATGATTTTGTAAATGTGGTTAGGAATACATTTATATTATGTCAAAGTATATTTTGATATGAAATGTGAAAACATGTGTTTATGAATGTAAGTATGGACATACATGACATATATGTATTTTTGAAAGTGATCTTTCAAAGTGAAATGTGTTTAACAAAGAGAGTTTTTGAAGTGTAATGTGTCAATGAGAAATATTTTATATTTTGAGGATGCTTGAACTCACTGTTAACTTAGTAGATATTTTATGTGATTTATGGAGCCTTTATGTGTGGTATTTCTTTTGGGATTGGTATATGTTATATGTTCCTTATGTAGGGAGGATCCTATTGGTACCTAAAGGAAGAGTGAGTCATCACATTCGTATGGTGGCATATTGGTGTATGTGAGAGGATTCACCGATGATTAGGGTAAGGGTTTGGCTTTTACCTTCGGGCATGAGCATTATATATGTGTAATTTAAAAATCTCATTTGTACTATTCCGCTTATACGGTATGTCACCTACGAGTGACATTTGGCTCATTATGTGATATATGATATGTAAGTCCTACTAAGTAGTAGTTGAGTGATGGCATTCCTATTCTATGTTTTGAAAAAATGTGTAAGCGCTTACATGACATGTGATTTGATAAGATTATGATTTTGATTTATCACAGTATCATATACATATGCATTGTGTACATATATGTATTTGTATTTTATATATGAAAAACTAGTATGTTTACTGAGTTTTATACTCATTATAGTTTATGGTGATTTCAGGTAAATAGGGTATATATGTGCTTAGCAGATTTGGCAAGACTTCTGATATTCCTTGGGTTCCCTAAGTTGCTAAGTTGCTGAGTGTTTCATTTGGGGACACGTGGGATAAGATATTTGATTTGTCCTTATTGAATAAATACTTATTTATTATTTTATTGTGTGTGGTTGGATTTGATTTAAATTTCACCAAGTGTGGTTATTGGTTGATTTTAAGTAAGAATTTGCAATGAATATATTCTGGGCTTCCGGTAACAAAGTTGCTACTGGTGACATAGTAGAGTGATAATCTCTGAGAAAACTCTGCGTATCTCCGGTTTACTAATTGTCTCAGTCATAATTCAATTGTTATAATTCTGAAAGAAATTGAAATGAATGTTTAAATATTATCAATAGAAGTTTATGTTTATATATTAGGTTATAGGTTAATTTTAGTGTTGAACTTACTAGCAACTTGCTATGGATTCCTATATTAAATTAAAGTTTGAAATTTTATGTAATATTATTTATGAGTACACATTATTGAATGAATGTAAGTGATGTCGTGTGTAGGATCTTTTGGGTCTGGGGCATAACATAGGCTTCTATTATCTGTCTTTCTATGGGCTTCGAAATCCAATCTCTAGTCACGCCTTTTATGTTAAAAATTGGAAGGGAAAGTGATTTTTTGCTGGGAGGACTAAGGTCAAAGGGTCCCTAATAAAAATCTGGAAGAGTAGGTCGTCTCTACCAACTTTTCTTTGAACACATGTTTCATTTCATTCATTCTTTTATGTCAGCAAGTGTTGTTGCTCCTGTTGCAACTGCTACAGTCTAGTTAGCTACGCCTTCCACTGACTAGGCTTCTGCTACCGCTAACCTTACTCAGTCTCTAAGACCAATTATAGTCCAAGTCAACCCTTCAACCCTAGTCGATCCTCTTTCGATCAATATTACTTTCGGATCTGTGATGATAGTAGATTTAGAGTCTAGTGACACAGCTCCAGCTGCATGGGCTGGTGTCCTGCTTTTTTGTACATATATTTTTTTTTTGTAAACTACATGTAATTCTTCTATTTATTAATGAATGTGAGTAATTTTTCTTCCTGCATTTTTCTTTATATGAGCTTGTCATTTTATAATTTCTTTGATTAAATTGCTCCCTTATAATCATCACAGAATAATATCCTATTCAAAAAAAGAAAAATGATCTGGTCGAACAAATATGTAACATTGTCAAATACTTGAGGCAACTGTTAGTTAATAAAGATCATTTTCTTAAAGGGTTGATATAACCGAGCAGAGCAGGATAACTCATAATTCTTGAGTGGGAGATAAGTTTATGAAGGTGTTATTAAGTTTATCATATAATTATCCCAATGAAAGTGTTTTTAAAATTACCATTGAGTCGACCAGCGGATGCCCCTTTTTTAGTCTTTGAGATATGATTTTTTTATAGGTACCTAGTTTCCTTTAATATCTTATGATCAATCCCTCATCGGGGTACTACTTGTCTGTAATAAATATCATTGTAAGGTACACCTTACTAAGCTTTATTCGATCTGGTGGTCTGTGGGTAATCTTGTAAGTGCGCCCCCTATGGGTCTTCTATAAATATATCCTCGTAGGGTACACCTCGCTGAGTCTACCCGATCTGATGATTTATAGGTAATCTTATGAGTGCCGCCCCCTATGGATCTTCTATAAAGATATCCTCGTAGGGTATATCTCATTGAGCCTTACCCAATCTGGTGGTTTGCAGGTAATCTCACGAGTGCTGCCTCTTACAGGTCTTCTATAAATATATCATCGTAGGGTACACCTCATTGAGTCTTACTCAGTTTGGTGGTCTATGGGTAATCTCGTGAATGCAGCCAACTTACAGGTCTTCTATAAATATATCCTCATAGGTTATACCTTACTAAACCTTATCCTGTTCGATGGTCTAGAGGTAATCTCATGAGTGCAGCCACCCTATAGGTCTTCTATAAACATATCCTCATAAAGTACACCTCATTGAACCTTACTTGGTCCAATGGTATGTGGGTAATCTAGTGAGTGCCGCCCTCTACGAGTCTTCTATAAACATATCCTTGTAACACTGAGCCTTACCCGGTCCGATAGTCATCTCGTGAGTGTTGCGCCCATATGGGTCTTCTATAAGTATATCCTCGTAGGGTACACTTCACTGAGCTTTACTCAATTTCGTGGTTTGTGGATAATCTCGTGAGTGCTGCCTCTTATTGGTCTTCTTATTTTATTTCGAATAATGTTCGCAGATGCTCGTGATTATTTAGTCCCAGGTTCTGAGTAGACGTTTTTGTAGAAGTACATGCAAGAAACTAATGACTTTATTAGAGATTATGTCCTTATATAGTGAATAAATAACATATAAAAAAAAATTAGACATAGTATTTCTTTAACAGCTCAGCATTCCAGGGTTTCTTTATGACTCTTCCATCCATTCCTTCCAGCTCGTAAGTTTATTTGATTCATTTGATGGATTTATATGGTCCTTCTCATGTTGGTCGAGAACAACATCTACTGGGTTCCTTGTGTTTAACACAACTCTTCTTAGTATTAAGTTTTCTTCTTTCTTAAATCAACAGTGGAGATACAAAAGGCTATTTTTGCAAACACTGCATAGTAACTCTTGGTCATCTTTTGATCTCCCGATATTACCCCTATGCATTCTCCAACTAAGAACTTGAGTTTTAAATAATGTATGGACATGGTTGTATTTGTATTTCTTATAAATGGTCGACCGAGAAGGATTCTATAGGGAAAAGGTTGGTCGACTACTACGAACTTGGTCATCACTATTTTTTCGTACGACTTTTGCCTTATAGTCAGAGGAAGGGATATTATTCCTACTGGTACCATAGCTTTCTTTGAGCCTCTGTAAAGGTGTCTGGGTCTTCTTTATGTACAAGTTCTTAATTTTCAGCCTATCCAGTGTTTCTTTGAAAATAATATTGACCGAGTTATTTGGTCAATGAATACTCAATTTATCTTCTCATTAGCCACCTATACCTCGATTATAAGAACATCATCGTGAGGGTAACTTACTCTTTATGCATCCTTATTGCTGAACATGACCAATACTTCTTATTGTAACCTAGGTTTCTTGGTTTGAGGCATGTTACACATGACCTGATGTGCCACCATATAGTACTTTGAATAAATTTTTCTCTACTTATTAGAGTTCCCAGCAAATGTGGGCCTATTAGATTTGATTATAATGGAATTATAATTTGGTGTGCTAGGCTGGTTATCGAATGGGTTATTTTGTGTCTCAGCTCAAAATTCTCTCAAATATCCATCCCTTATTAAGGTGTTTACTTGCTTTTTTAACTCGAGGCATTCCCCAGTGGCATGCCCCGTACCCCTATGTAGATGGCACTAGCTTTTTAGGTTTGTTCGCTATTCTACTTCTTTCCCCTTAAAATTATTGTTGAGCAAGCCTTTGTCCTTTATGGCTTCGTAAACATCCTCCAGCAGCATTACTAGAAGGAGGAAATTTTCTATCTGAGCCACCATTTTTTCCTCGGTCGGGTACTCTCGGTTATTTCTGAGATTTTTTGGTCACTCAGGGTAATAATATGGGCAAGGTCTGTTCCGCTCATTATTCCTCTAATTATTACGCAAATTATGGTTGTTTGAGAAGTTACCTTTTTATTAGGGTCTGTATTTGTTGTTTGCCTTTTGGTATTTTTGCTGATGGGATGGTCTATCTCTTCCTCCATGTCTTTTATTCTCTCTCATCCTGACCTGCTCTCTAAAAGAGTCTGTGAAGGCTTGTTTTGCTTCATCTTCCTCTTCTATAGCGATGTACTTCGATGCATTGTTATATGTTGCTGCATATTTTGGCATATTACTCTTGGATAGGTAATACCAGAACCAATTCAGTTTCAACCCAGTTTTGAGGGCTTCTAGAGCAACTGGTTGGTCAAATGCCCATAGTAACATTACTTTCTTGTAAAACCTTTGGATAAAATCTTTCAGGTTCTCATTTCGACCTTGCTTAATCTGCTTTAACTACCTTGGATCCTTGGTCACCTCATAGAAGCCTCAAAATTGCTGAGAAAACTATTTGGTCAGCTTGTGGTAAGACAAAATACTCTGCTGCTTCAAACCTCTATACAAGAGAAGAGCTAGTCCCTCTAGATTATATGAAAAAGTTGGTACATCTGGTCTTACCTCAATCCTACGATTGATAATAAGTCAATCACCTGATCCATGTAGTGATTGGGGTCGGTGACTCTTTAACAGATGGGGAGGCTCGGTAATAAAACTCGCTTGAAAGCTCCATATCCTTTAACTCTTCTACCAATAGAGATTTTCTTTTCTTTTTGTCTTTTTTGGCGAAGGTTGCTTTTTCTTCTATTTTTCATCCAAAATGTTCTTTAATTTTTTTTCTAGATCTCGAGCCTTATCCTCGAGAGGCAGTTTGGTATTATAGTGCTATTTTGTGTGCGACTTTTTCCTAATTAGTTGGTCATAATCCCTGACTTGTGACACTTCTTTTTTAAGGGGTGCTCATTTTTACTCAACTATTCCAACTGAGTCGCGTGGAGTTTTTGACCTGTCTCTTCTCTCCAGCCACTATAATATTTGAACCTCTATAGCTTAAAAATCTCTTCGAGCACTGTTTCTACCATTTTTTGCTGCTTTTTCTCTTTCTATATTTTTTATCAACTCAATCATAAATTACTTCAACACTTTCTTTTTTTCCCTCAAACCCGCAACTCTTCTCGCGCTTCAGCAGGTAGCGAATTCTTTGTTTACTGCATTGGCCAATTCCTGCACCTTTCATTCTTATCCTGATTCAGGGCTTGTTCATCGATAATTAAGTTCTGGCTACTAGATGATTACTCTGCTATTCTGACAGTACTAGAAGGGCGAGGCATCTTTTAACAAGATTTTCGTTCTAATTTCCACAGACAGTGCCAAAAACTATTGACCAAAAAAATAACTTTCTAGGGCCAACGAGCTTTGAATTTGTTTGATGCAGGAATCAGTGTATTGGAATTTTCTTTACGAGGCCTCGAAAGCTAGATCCCATCTTTCTTCTTCTTTGACAATCGCGGTTAGTCGCCTGTAAAATACTGAAAACTATATTTAAAAACTCGCCGAGGTAGGTTTCGGTGAAGACTTTCTGATGATTAAGTTAAAAAGACTGTTTGGTGAGAAAAAGGTTCAACAAGAAACTGAAAGAGCTATTATGAAAGAAAAAGTTTTAGTGTCTTCCCTGTTGCGATACTTCACACATTTATAGCATCAGTCTTCTAAAAATATTCCTCATGCTTATCTTCACTAATATAGTAGTTGAATTGGGTACGTCTTACTAATTTTAAGTTATCCTAAGTTTGGATTATCTTGATCTTTTAGCATGATTTGTGGGATTCTTTCTTAAGAACCTTATAGTCATTTTTTGTTTACTCCTCTATTTCATTTATAATATTAGTTTCCTCTTTAAGAGTATTTCCATATTGAAAACTGGTTGCCCTTAGGTCTGGTTGGAAATCATTTGGTATCATTTCTGCTGTAAAAGTGGTTCGGTGCTCATGCCGAGCTGATTTTTCCTATAGTACTTATACCGAGTTAGTTTTCTTTGTTTACCTTAACAATGATATTCGTAATTCTGGTTGGGATTATACGGAGCTTATGTATAGGTATCTTAAATCGGACCAGGTTCATGCGACTGAGGTGGTTTATCATGTTTTAGGCTCGTTATTAGTACCTTTTGGTGGCTTGTGTCATCTTTGGCCTATGATTAAACGATATGTCTATATGGGGATGTCTTTAAAGGGTTCGATCATTTTGGGCCAAATGATAATTTATAGGAAAAAGAACGTTAAATGTTATAATTTCAAATCCAATTTCAATTACGTTATATTAAAATTCTAATCCAATTTCAATAATGTTAAATGCTATAATTTCAATTACAATTATTAGTCCTTTTGAACTAAATTTATTTCATTTTTATTAAACGATATAAGTAACGTCAAACCAAATCTTGACCTTTTGATGTGGGCTAAAAACAAATGCAGGAAACAAATCAACTCATATTTTTATTGTTTTCTAAATTTTTTAAAGGAAATATAGTATGTGCAGATACCTTTTGTGGGTATTTGACACGTCCAGAATATAGGAGTTATTCCCAAGCGTAGGATTGTCGAAATAATAAATAATCCGATGAGAACGGGGTCGATCTACAGGGAAGTAAAATTAAAATTACAAATTATAAACACTTTAAAGATAATTAATGCAGTATAAGATATTTGCAAATATTATTTCAATTAACCAATTCAAATAAAAAGTTAAGATTAAGAGGATTCACTCTTGGCGTAAGAAGTAAGAATATATTTAAGTTTTTTTTTATAACTCAATTGGAATCCTCACACAAAGGAGGTTCCAACCGAAAAATATTGCAATTAAAGTTCATCATCATTTATATATTGATTAGTATTTATTTCTTTCAATTATTATACATCAAATCTTATAAATGGGTTCAAGTATTTATTATGCCAATCTTTATATTTGTCTACAATAAATCAAGACTCTCACTTTACAAGAAAGGTTATATACACCAAATCTTGTAAATAGTTTCAAGAATTTATTGTGACAAGTATTAAGTTTGTCAATAATAAATCAAGAATCACCACTTTAGAAGAAAGAGTATTAATTCTACAAACAAAATAAATACATCATATATAAGTTTGCATAACTTAAAAATGAAGCATTAAATTCATGAATAAATATTAAACATATCTTATTACCTTACCAAGAGCTTCACCCTTTCACCTTGGCTTAAAGAAAATTATTTGAACATAATAAAACTAAAGAAAAAGAAAAGAAATGGAAGAAGAAATAACATGATTTAATAGTAAACAAGAAAAATAAATTTACAAAGAAATGGATACAAAGGACAAGTATTTTGAACTAAATTCTAAATTTCTAATTATATTCTTCAGGCATAAACAAGTCACCTATTTATAGAAAAACATGGATAAATCGAGACAAATTTGGAGGGAACCACTTGGTTGATGAAAGTCAAGAATGGTGGTAAAATAATTTGCATTCATTATCACTTAGACACCCAGTTGATTATCCAATTTGGAATTGATGTGATCCGAATTAGCTGTCACTCAAAACATCCAAGTTGTAGATAAGTCTCTTATCTTTCCAAATTGAGTGGTCTCATACGTATTAGATATGTATTGCTATAGTTATGGGCCAAATACAGATGACTGTTCAAACTGGGCTTGTACTGCAGATCGGTTCTGTTATAGGCCATTTTTACCCTATAAACACTCAAATTCCAATGCTTTGTGAAATACAATATGTTAGCCCATTGAGTCAGCTCTCCACAGGATCAAGAATCACCTTAATTGGATCTTTAGGTAGAAAGTTATGTCCATTTTACCAAACCTACCACAAAACAGTTAAAAGATAATTAAGTACAATATTATAAACATACTTAAGTTAAGAAAATTAAATACACTAGTAATACAAAACAATCATGTAAAACTCTTATTAAATGTATAATTTCAAGTGTTCATCACACCCCCCAATTGGCTTATTGCTAGTCCCTAGCAATTCGAACATAAATAAAATTTGAATACTACCTAAGTATTTTAAACAAAACGTCAGTTTAAGATCACAATCGCTATAAAGGTTATTTCAATCATAACTTCCAAAAATATTTGTGTGTGTGTGAATTAAGCTAAAGCATTCTTACCACAAACCACAACATATATAGCCTTAAAATTTTTTCAAGTAAAAGCCTCAACTCCATATCCTTACAGGTGAATAACTTGTTTAATGGCTTAGGATTTCACTCATGGAGTTGGAAAACAGATAATCGCTCAAGAAAAAGTTATATTTAAGGATAGATAGACAAACTAACATTGATCCAAAGATAGGAAAATCAAATATTTAGAGTCAAACCATTATTGCCAAATGCTAGCTTCAAGACTTTAATTATTTAATGCGAATCTTATGAATATGGAATTCGGTGATAAGATTGCTTCCAAATGACTTTAGTCTTCTAAAATTGAATGAAAACTTTATTCAACTGAATTGACTTCTTTTCTTTTTTTTTTACTCATTTTTTTCTTTTTCTTTTTTGAAAGACATAAGGAATCATTACAAAATAAGAGCAATTTATCACTATAATACTTTTCCAATTTTTTTTTTTTATCCTTCAGCTAAGCAACCAAATCATTTCTCATCCCAAATAATGTCATTCCAAATAAAAATTAACCATTTCAAAATATCAATGAAAGTTCGTAAGCTATTATCTCAAACCTCTCCACTCACTCACAAAAGATATGTGAGTTTAGAAAATAATATGTATACTTAAACATGAAAATTCTTTTAGCTATATATATTGAATCATCCATCTTACCACAAGGCTTAGTATTGTTCTCAAGAAATAATTTCAGAAGTTATTCTTTAGTAACCTAGATAGAAAAAGTGATTTAAACTAAACAATTTTGAAATCATATATCGATAGCAAAGCAAATTTATTTACGCAAGAGTTACTAAGAACTTAAGCAAGTTCAAGTGTTCATCACAAAGCAACAAACATAAAATACATTAAAAATAAACCAATTAGAATGTGTTTCAAAAGTTTATAATGTACTATTTACTCTGCCATTTTAGAGCTAGAATGCGTCTCAAGAATACATAAATGAACATTTTACTCACGCCATTCATGATAATAATAATTTTTTTTTTAGTAAACAATGTGATAACAATAATATCAACTATCTTCCCCCCAACCAAATTGAGACATTGTCCTTAATGTTAAAATATAGAAAAAGTAAAGTATAGAATATATCACCTGAAACATCTTTTATTAAAAATTAAACCTGCAACAAAATAAAACAAGTCACACAAAAAGCTTAAAAATACATAGAAATAGATAGGCTACAGATGAAGCGTCAAATCTATCTTGCGTTGTTTTTCACTGTTATCAGTATACCAATCTATCTGACTCATTGTTGGGTCAGATAGAGGTATAAAAGTTTGTAGTTCATCGAGTAACTAATCAACAGTTGAAGCAGAAATAAGGATCTGTCGTGCTGCAGATGAGATGAATTGTTTTTCCACTGCATAGTCAAGAAAAGATAACAACCCATTATAAAAACCATTAACGTTTAACAAACCAATTGGTTTTTTTATGGATTTACAATTGTGCCCATGAGATAATTTGAAAAAATTTCTCTAATGTTCCGAAACCTCCAGGTAGAGCTATGAAGGCATCCGCATTACGAAGCATAAAAGAAATTCGTTCATGCATTGATGATACCTGTAACTCATCCCTAATTATTTTTTCTACAATGTCTCCAACAGCTAGAGCTTTTGGTATGATACCCAAAACTCGACTACCATTATTTTGTGCAGCGGTTGCCACATGTCCCATTAATCCAAGACTACCTCCCTCATATACTAAATGAATATTTCGCTCAGCTAACATCTTACCAAGGGTTTCTGCTGCTTCTGTAAACTCACTAGTTTTTCCAGGGCTGGATCCATAAAAGACAAAAAATTTTGTGAATTTACGAGTTGATAATCCTTCCATGATTACACTCACCCTCTCTCTTGAATGATTTTGAGTTTGTACAAAGATGCAAAAATAATGCAATGTATTTATAGAGCCAAAAGGTATTGCAAAGTTAAATCACATGGCTATTGGCTTGCAATACAAGATTCAACACCTTTTACCAATTTTCAATTTGTTAGCTGAAAAAGTCACATGGGTTGTCGGCTTAAAATGCAAAATTTTCAAAAAGGATTATAGGTGGTTGATTATTGAAAAGACATTTGAGTTTGAAATGAAACATTTAAAAATAACAGCTATAGTAAATATATACAAGTAGTTGTGATTGTGGCTTACATCTTCCTCTGGTTTTACGTCCAGTAACGGCTTAAACGCCCTCTATGGGTCGGGGATAGGCTTCCCATCCAATTTTCTTATAAATTGGCAAACATGGTCTTTTAAAGTCAGATTCCCAAGACTGTACCGCTCATGTTCTTTTAGGAATATGTCCCATAATTCATGAATTGCAATATGCACATATCCACTAGGATGAGTCTTAAGAGTCGATAAGATATTATCTAAAGACTCCTTACTCAGGCCATCCTTAATGAACCTAATTTTATCTTTGCGATTTACAGACACCATTCCTAAAGTGAGGCAATATGTATTGCAAGTCGTGCGTGCACACTTGTAACAAACATTTAATCGTTTTGCTCTTCGTTTTTTTTGAAAAAGAGCTTTTACCTAAGCCAGGCATGTAGAAAATTAATGAGTCTGAAACTTCACCTGTCAATCTAACTTTGGCTTCAATTAACCAACGTAAATCAACAGGTATATTCATAATCATTAATAACATTAATCTTTCACATCTTGCTTGGTAAATTTTCTTCAAGGAATTTTGAGGCAATGAGGAAAAACATTTTTTTTAGTTTTTTAGAATGACATCCATTTGTTTTTTTTTTTTTTAGAAAAGGGGGAAGAAGAGAAGATATTAGTAATTATGGGAAACTAACAAAACCGATTTGAAATATCACGGAGTACCGTTATCCACCACTTAACCGGGGTACAAAATAAAACTTTAACAAAACTACTAAATTAACCTGCAAGTAAAAAAAAAAAATGTTAGAAGAATAATAAATATATAAAATAAAGATTAATTGGTCTCGTAACAAGGATCCGACAGGAACGTAAATTCTTCATGAAAAGCTTGGTTTTCTAGAAACAGCTTGAGTCTTTGCCCATTTACCTTAAACACATTCCCATTTCTAGGATTTTCAATGTCAATTGTTCCATAAGGGTACACATGTTTCACAATAAAAGGGCCACTCCATCTTGATCTTAATTTTTCAGGGAATATGTAAAGTCGAGAATTATAAAGCAAAACCTTCTGACCAGTGTCAAATATTTTTCTCTGAATTTTTTTATCATGAAAGGCTTTAATTTTAGCTTTATGAATTTTCAAATTCTCATATGCATCATTTCTCAATTCTTCAAGTTCATTTATTTGTAATTTACGTATATGTCCAGCAGAATCAAGATTTTCATTGAAAATTTTAATAGCCCAGTAGGCTTTATGCTCAAGTTCCACAGGTAAGTGACAAGGTTTTCCATAAACTATCCTATAGGGAGACATACCCAATGAAGTTTTAAAAGCAATTCTATAAGCCCACAGTGCATCATTTAGTCTTAAAGACCAATCTTTGCGATTTGGGTTTACAGTTTTTTCTAAAATTTGTTTTATCTCCCTATTTGCTAATTCAACTTGTCTACTTGTCTGAGGATGATAAGGGGTGGCAACTTTATGAGTAATACCATATTTTTTTACTAATGTTTCAAATGGTCTATTACAAAAATGCTTACCTCCATCACTTATAATGGCTCGAGGGATTCCAAATCGACTTAAGATATTTTCTTTCAAAAATTTCATGACTGTTTTATGGTCATTATTTTGACATGGAATAGCCTTAATCCATTTTGAGACATAATCTACTGCAACTAAGATATACGCAAATCCAAATGATAACGGAAATGGTCCTATGAAATCTATCCCCTAACAATCAAAGATTTCAATAACAAGAATGAGGTCCAAAGGTATCATGTTTCATTTTGAAATTGATCCCAACTTTTGACAATTTTCACAAGTTATACAAATTGCATGTGTATCTTTAAATAAAATGGGCCAATAAAATCCACACTGCAAGATTTTTGCAGTTGTTTTCTTTGATGAGAAATGTCCCCCACATGCTTCAGAATGACAAAATTCAATAACTTTATTTACCTCATTGTCGGGTATGCATCTTCGAAATATTTGATCATGACAATATTTGAAGAGATAAGGATCATCCCAATAAAACTTTCTCACCTCAGTTAAAAATTTTCTTTTATCTTGAGCAGTCCATTGAGGTGGCATTTCTCCTGTTACAAGAAAATTAACAATATTAGCATACCAAGGCATTATAACAGTAGAAAATAAAATTTTATCTAGAAAAGAATCATTAATAGGTGTTATTTCTGTTGATGAATCTGGTGTGAGTCTTGATAAGTGATCTGCAACAACATTCTCAGCTCCATTCTTATCCTTTATAGTGATAATAAATTCTTGAAGCAATAGAATCCATCAAATCAGCCTTGGTTTTGCATCTTGTTTTGACATTAAGTACCTTACAGCAGCATGGTCAGTAAATACAACAGTTGAAGAACCAATTAAGTAAGAACGAAATTTGTCTAATGCAAATATTACAGCAAGTAGTTCTTTTTCAGTTGTTGTGTAATTCATTTGTGCACTGTTTAAAGTTCTACTTGCGTAATAAATTACATAGGATTTACCTTCCTTTCTTTGTCCCAATACAGCACCAACAACGTAGTCACTAGCATCACACATGAGCTCAAAAGGTAAAGACTAGTCAGGAGATTGTATAATAGGAGCAGATGTTAAGAGGCCAATTAATTTTTCAAATGAATTTTGACACTCTTGAGTCCACTTAAATGATACATCTTTTGCTAAGAGGTTACAAAGAGGTTTAGATATAGCACTAAAGTTTTTTATGAACCTCCTATAAAATTCAGCATATCCTAAAAAGGATCGAACTTCTCTGACTGTTTTTGGTGGAGGCAAATGTGTAATGAGTTCGACGTTTGCCTTATCCACTTCAATTCTTTTAGAAGATACTATATGTCCTAAAACAATTCCAGAAGTAACCATGTAATGACATTTTTCCCAATTCAATACAAGACGTTTTTTCTTCACATCTTTTTAAAACCTTTTCTAAGTTTTCAAGACAATTATCAAAAGAATTTCCAAACACAGTTAAATCATCCATGAAAACTTCTAAATAATGCTCAATCATGTCACTAAAAATGCTTAACATACATCTCTGAAATGTTGCTGGGGCATTACAAAGTCCAAAGGGCATTCTTCTAAAAGCAAAGGTTCCAAAAGGGCATATGAATGTAGTCTTTTCTTGGTCCTCTAGGGCTATAGGAATTTGATAATAACCAGAGTAACCATCTAGAAAGCGATAGTAGTGATGTTCTGCTACTCTTTCTATAATTTGATCAATGAATGATAAAGGAAAATGGTCTTTTCTAGTGGCCGATTTCAACTTTCTATAATCTATGCACATCCTCCAACTAGATGAGATTCGAGTTGGTATTAACTCACCTTTTTCATTTTCAATGACTGTGATTCCAGATTTTTTTGGTACTACCTGAGTAGGACTTACCCACTTACTATCTGAGATAGGATAGATGATTCATACTTCAAGTAATTTGAGAACTTCAGCTCTCACTACCTCTTTCATATGTAGATTTAATCTCCTTTGAGATTGTTGGAAAGTTTTGGCATTATCCTCTAGGTGTATTCTATGTGTACAAATTAGAGGATTAATACCATTTATGTCTTTTAAAGTCCACCCAATTGTATTTTTATGCATTTTTAATAATTCAATCAACTTACCTTCTTGTTCACTTGTGAGTGTAGAAGAGATTACCACCGGGTAAGTTTGTTTCTTTTCAAGAAATGCATATTTCAGTCCTTCAGGCAAAGGTTTTAACTCCAACTTTGAAATTTCGTTCTGTTTATCCTTATTTTCTCATAATTCTTCAAACTTTAGTTTCCATCCTTTATTCTCAATCACCTATGCACGATTTCCAGATCTAATTGTATATTTGACTCAAATGAATTTATTAAACACATTTCTAAGGGATCGGTAGAACTTCCTTTTTGAATATGATCCTCCACAATCGTTTCAATCATGTCACATTCTTCACTTTCATCCTCCTCTTCATATGGTTGCTTACACATATTGAAAACATTGAGTTTAAGTGTCATGTTTCCAAATGAAAGCTTCATTACTCCATTTCTGTAATTAATCAAAGCGTTAGAAGTTGCTAAAAATGGACGACCTAAAATAACAAGTATCGGATTACATCATTTGACAGGTTCTGTGTCCAAGACAATAAAATCCACAGGATATATGAATTTATCAACTTGAACTAAAACATCTTTCACTGTCCCTCTTGGTACGTTTATTGATCTATCGACAAGTAAAAGAGTTACAGATGTTGATTTTAACTCCCTGATATTGAGCTGCTGATAAACTGAATACGGCAATAAATTCACACTAGCACCAAGATCAAGTAAGGCTTGTTCAATTTTATGACTTCCAATAATACATGAAATTGTAGGACAACCAGGGTCTTTATATTTCAAAGAATTATTATTCTGAAGAATGGCACTTACTTGTTCAGCTAAAAATGCTTTCTTTTTCACATTCAGTTTTCGCTTTACTGTGCATAAATCTTTCAAAAATTTTGCATAAGAGGGAGCCTGTTTAATAGCATCCAATAAAAGAATATTAACTTTTACCTGTTTGAAGATTTCAAAAATTTCAGGATTGTGATTCATCTTCTTAGTATTACGTAATGCATGAGGAAATGGAGGTGGAGGTAAGGGTTTGCTTTTTTCTTCATTAGATGTAGGTTCAACACTTTCCTTACCCTTAGAGATTGATTCATCACTCTCATGAGGTTCAGGAATTTCTTTTTCAATAATTTTACCACTCCGAAGAGTGATAACTGCTTTAACTTGATTGATGTGTTGGCTTCCTGAACTACATGCATTTGAGTTATGTTGTCCTTTGGGGTTTGGCTGTGGTTGACAAGGAAATTTTCCTTTCTTATGAATGTTCAGTGCAGATGCAAATTTAGAAAGAGTATCTTTCAAATCAGTAAATGTTTGAGCATTTTGAGAATTAACAGACTCTTGTTTTTCAATGAATATATGCAAGGTTTCTTCAAGAGTTTTCCTAGGAGGTGGGACATATGGTGCATAACCTTGATGATTTTGAAAGTTTTGGTGTGGTTGGAAAGGTGGTTGTGAAGCCTGTGCTTGAGTGTCATTCCTCCAACTAAAATTCGGGTGATTTTGCCATCCGGGATTATAGTTTTGTGAATATGGATTATTGTTTGACCGCTTGAACGTGTTTAGAACATTGGCTTGTTCATGGAGACATTCCCTAAATGCAGGCAAAGTTGGGCAATCATTGGTAGAGTGATCATGGGTTTCACAAATATGACACACAATTTCTTGAACAGATTTTATTTGACCACTCTTTTTTATTTCTAAGGTTTCGACTTTTCTAGCATGGGATGCTAATTTGGCTTGAAGGTCATGGTCTTCCTTAAGATGATAAATACCCGCACTAGATGTAGTGGTTTGATTTTTGCTAGGTGCCTCACAGGTACCAGCAGTGTTCCAATTTTGAGCATTTTCTGCTAGTAAGTCAAGATGGTTCATTGCCTCTTCTGGGTCTTTTTCCTTAAATGTTCCATTACACATCATTTCTACCATTTGCTTAACTTGGGGTGTTAAGCCCTGTAGAAATTTGAGACTAGTCTCTATGATTCAAAGCCATGATGGAGACAGGTATTAAGTAATTCTTTATACCTTTTCCAACATTGGTAAAAGGTCTGTCCTGATTTTTGGGCAAAAGTGGTAATTTGTCTTTTGAAAGAATTTGTTTTATGGGAAGGAAATTTTGTTTTCAAAAATTGTAGTTGCATCTCATCCCATAAAGAAATGGATCATGGCCTAAGGTTTTGTAGCCATGTTTTAACTTTATCTTTTAAAGAAAAAGGGAAAAGCTTAAGTCGAATTGTGTTCATGCTACAATTTTGATCATTATACGTGTTACACACTTCTTTAAATTCTCTTAGATGTAGATAAGGGTTCTCTGCATCTAAGCCATGAAAAGTGGGTAAAAGTTGGATAATGTCTGGCTTAAAATTTAATGCGTTGCATCCAGAGGAAAAATTAAGCAAGATGGTGCACCGGTTCGTTTAGGGTTCATATAGTCTCTAAGTGTCCTAGGTCGGTTATGCTCATTATGTTGAGATTGATTGTCCCCTGGGTCTATGAGTCCCTCAATTTGATTTTCGCTCATTGTGTTAATTAGTAAAGAATGAGAAGATGAAGGAGAATCTAACAAATTATCAAAGGAAGTTTTGCAATTACCTTTCACCAAATGATGAGAATTAAGATCTCGAAACCAACCGCTCATAAAAGAAATAAAATACAATACAATAACAATAAATAATACAAATAAGAGAAAAAAAATATTAAACACAAGTAAATGAAATAGAAAAAATGAAAAGCAAAATAAAGATAAATAATTAGAAGTTAGATTAGTAATGTTAGATTATATAATAAACAAAATAATAAATAAAGCACGTTAGGAGGCTCGGCCTTCCATGAAAATAAAAAGCGAAAATAATAAAACAAATAGAATAATAAATAAAGTAAAGCACGTTAGGAGGCTCTGCCTTCCATGAAAATAAAAAACGAAAATAAAAAGCGAATAATAAATAAAGAGTAGGAGGCTCAGCCTTCCATGAAAATAAAAAAAACGAAAATATAAAGCGAATAATAAATAAAGAGTAGGAGGCTCAGCCTTCCATGAAAATAAAATGCAAAAATAATAAATAAATTAAACAAGTTAGAAGGCTTAGGCTTCCATGAAAATATATTTAACAAAAATAAAAAGCAAATAATAAATAAAGTAAAGCACATTAGGAGGCTTAGCCTTCCATGAAAATAAAATAAACAAACAAACAACAACAAAACAAAATATTAATTTTACTTCCCCGGCAACGGCGCCAAAAACTTGACACGTCCAGAAAACAGGAGTTATTCCCAAGTGCAGGATTGTCGAAGTAATAAATAACCCGATGAGAACGGGGTCGATCCACAGGGAAGTAGAATCAAAATTACAAATTATAAATACTTTAAAGATAATTAATGCAGTATAAGATGTTTGCAAATATTATTTCAATTAACCAATTCAAATAAAAAGCTAAGGTTAGGAGGATTCACTCTTAGCATAAGAAGTAAGAATATATTTATTTTTTTTTTTATAACTCAATTGGAATCCTCACACAAAGGAGGTTCCAACCGAAAAATATTGCAATTAAAGTTCATCATCATTTATATATTGATTAGTATTTATTTCTTTCAATTATTATACATCAAATCTTATAAATGGGTTCAAGTATTTATTATGCCAATCTTTATATTTGTCTACAATAAATCAAGACTCTCACTTTACAAGAAAGGTTATATACACCAAATCTTGTAAATAGTTTCAAGAATTTATTGTGACAAGTATTAAGTTTGTCAATAATAAATCAAGAATCACCACTTTAGAAGAAAGAGTATTAATTCTACAAACAAAATAAATACATCATATATAAGTTTGCATAACTTAAAAATGAAGCATTAAATTCATGAATAAATATTAAACATATCTTATTACCTTACCAAGAGCTTCACCCTTTCACCTTGGCTTAAAGAAAATTATTTGGACATAATAAAACTAAAGAAAAAGAAAAGAAATGGAAGAAGAAATAACATGATTTAATAGTAAACAAGAAAAATAAATTTACAAAGAAATGGATACAAAGGACAAGTATTTTGAACTAAATTCTAAATTTCTAATTATATTCTTCAGGCATAAACAAGCCACCTATTTATAGAAAAATATGGATAAATCGAGACAAATTTGGAGGGAACCACTTGGTTGATGAAAGTCAAGAATGGTGGTAAAATAATTTGCATTCATTATCACTTAGGCATCCACTTGATTATCCAATTTGGAATTGATGTGATCCGAATTAGCTGTCACTCAAAACATCAAAGTTGTAGATAAGTCTCTTATCTTTCCAAATTGAGTGGTCTCATACGTATTAGATATGTATTGCTATAGTTATGGGCCAAATACAGATGACTGTTCAAACTGGGCTTGTACTGCAGATCAGTTCTGTTATAGGCCATTTTTTACCCTCTAAACACTCGAATTCCAATGCTTTGTAAATTACAATATGTTATCCCATTGAGTCAGCTCTCCACAGGATCAAGAATCACCTTAATTGGATCTTTAAGTAGAAAGTTATGCCCATTTTACCGAACTTACCACAAAACAGTTAAAAGATAATTAAGTACAACATTGTAAACATACTTAAGTTAAGAAAATTAAATACACTAGTAATACAAAACAATCATGTAAAAATCTTATTAAATGTGTAATTTCAAGTGTTCATTACACCCCCCAATTGGCTTATTGCTAGTCCCTAGCAATTCGAACATAAATAAAATTTGAATACTACCTAAGTATTTTAAACAAAACGTCAGTTTAAGATCACAATCGCTATAAAGGTTATTTCAATCATAACTTCCAAAAATATTTGTGTGTGTGTGTGAATTAAGCTAAAGCATTCTTACCACAAACTACAACATATATAGCCTTAAAAATTTTTCAAGTAAAAGCCTCAACTCCATATCCTTACAGGTGAATAACTTGTTTAATGGCTTAGGATTTCACTCATGGAGTTGGAAAACAGATAATCGCTCAAGTTAAGTTAAGAAAATTAAATACACTAGTAATACAAAACAATCATGTAAAACTCTTATTAAATGTATAATTTCAAGTGTTCATCAGTATTAAGAGATTTTTCACCAAACTCGTACTCAAACCAGATCCGTTATAGGTTTTACTTTTGTATACTAAATTCGTACCAAACCCGCTTCAAACTTTACCAAATATTTTTTAATATGGGTGGGTTTTAGCGGGTTTGCGAATAATTTACCATCCTTACTTATGGCCCAAAAGGTCTACCTCTGACTTGGCAAAAGAGCACTTCTTCTTTTTTACATATAACTCATTCTCACGAAGTACTCTTAAAATAGGCTACAAATGCTCCACATACTTCTCAAGAGTGTTGTTGTTGTAGATCACGATGTTGTCTAAGTACACAACGATGAACTTGTCAAGGAAAGGTTGGAGTATTATGTTTATCAATATGCAAAATGTGGCTAGTATGTTAGTGAGGTTAAACAGCATAACAAAAAATTTGAATGCACCATAATATGTCACACATGTAGTCTTTGGCTCATCACCCATAACTATTTGCACTTGATTGTAGCCTGATCTCAAGTTTAACTTCTAAAAGTACTTTTCTTACCCCAATTAATCAAACAAGTCAGTAATTAAAGGAATGAGATAATACCTATTCTTGATGGTTCTTTGTTCAACGGCTGGTAGTCTATGCATAGTCATATTGAACCATTATGCTTGCACTGAAAAAGCATTGGCGTACCATACAACATCTTGGATGGATGGATGAACCCCGCATCTAACATCTTTTTGAGCTGCCTCTACAACTCCGCTAACTTTGATGGATACATTTAGTAATTCCAATTCTCATTTTTCATAAAGTGATGTTTGAAATCCTTGAAGGTTGTAATGATCTCCTAAGTATGTTACTTCGAACCTCCAACTTCAACTAAAGAACTTTGGTTGGAGGCTTAGTCCCTCGTTCCAACTCATGATCGATTGCCTGTCTTAATGGTAATTTATGTGGTAATGCTACAGGCATTACGTCTTTATGCTTATCAACCACTCTTGTAATCTCTGTTGGTAGCTTATCTTCATCCTCGTTCGCCTTATCACCCACCTACTATATTGTGGTAAGATATGTCTTTTCTCCCTGTTTGGTCCTTTTTTTGATTGCATAACAAAAAAGAGGATAGTGTTGGCATTGGCCTCGAATTGCCAACCCTTAGGCTCAAATTTTAATGATGGTGTTAAAAGAAGTTGTGTTTAAAGTACTTTTTAGGGTGTAAATAGCCACACTAATTTATTATTGATCTTATATTTATAATAAGGTTATTTGAATCATCAAATATTATTCGCAACTATTTATTTAATATACTCTTAATTAAAATTTTAATGTTCATTCCCAGTTGGATGTCAAATATACTCTAATAAGATTTAATGCTTATCAGGTTATTATTTATTAAATTTAAATATTATTCCTCAGAATTCACTCTATCTGAAATCACCTGTTTTTTTTTTTCCATAATTTTTCTGCTTAAATCTCTTCATCTATATCCATTATTTTATAATATAAACTTGTTTTGTTTGTCAAAAAAAAAATTTCAATTAGTTCTAGATTCTTATTGAATAAACGTTTCTTCATTTATTTCAAAAACAAGCAGGCTCTACCTATATTTAGTTTTTTTTAAAAGATATATTTAGTTACTTCTTATTGGATCTTGCATCATTGTTGGACTTGATCAAACTAATTTTTTCTTTAAAAAAACTATTATTTTTATAATTCCATCTTTCTAAATTGATGAAAAAGGCTGAACGAGAATTGTTTGCTGATTATTAGTACTCATTATCATAAGACGACTTGTCGTGCATAAGCATAATGCATGCATATCAATAACTTGTTTAATTTCACAACTAGAATGCTCACCTCGCATCTAATAAAAAAATGGAACAATAATATATGAGCTTCTTAACATTTTACATTTTCTCAAATAAAGATATAGTTTGTCCATTTATATAAAATAAGTCTTGATTCCTTATTCACATTTAATTATTCTATTTTAAGTTTTCTACACATTTGCATCTTTTCTTATTCTTTTTACTTCTTTGAACATGGATAAACAAGTAAGAGGAGATTGAGACTCTAATGGCTATGGTTTATCACTCAAACTGAGTGATAAATTAAAATCTCGGGGTCTTTAATCTCTTTAAAAGGAATAGAGTGTATTGAAAGCATAGAAATCATGGATATAGACTCACTCATAAAGATGTGTAACTCAGTCAAAATATTAGAGGAAGAGAATGAACAAATAGAAATCAAAAGAGAGTGCAAGAAGACAGGGGAAAAGATTAGGGTAGAATACTTGATAACTAATATATTTTCAAGTCGAGCAATAAACATAGAGGCATTTAGAACTACGATGCAACAAGTATGGAGGCCAATGGAGAAACTAAAGATTGAAAGCATAGGAAACAATATATTCCTTTATTACTTCGAAGGTAAAAGAAACAGAAGGAATATACTGGCTGGTCAACCCTGGTACTTTGATAAAGCACTCATTATATTAGTAGACTAGAGGGTATAGGAGCAATTTCAAATGCTCTATTTTGGCTCACCTCTTTGTGGATTCAAATCCTTAATGTTTTAGTATTTTGCATGAATGAAGACGTAGTAAGACTGATAGGCAACAAATAGGGTGAATGGAGGAGGTGGACTTGGATAAGCAAGGCAATTGTATGGGGAAATTCTTTAGGGTTAGAGTAAGAATTAATATAGCAAAACCTCTTTGAAGATGTATCAAAGTAGAAATGGAAAGGTTGAATGAAGAAATAATTATGCCCTTGCAATATAAGAAATTGCCCAAATTTTGCTAGCAATGTGGGTACTTGGAGCATTCTTTCAAAGAGTACAAGAAAGAGGTAGATGAAGAATAACAGGGCTAAGAGATGGAGAGAAACACAAATGGGGGGTAAGAAGTAGAAGATGGATGATATGCTTATTGATAGGGGCGTAAAAGCACTAGTATGATTTATACCAAACTTTCATATTTTGCTCTAAATTATAAATATTTGACTACTTAATTATGTTTTCTGATCATAAATAGATGCATAATGCAAAATTTGATGCATAGGAACAAACGGGAGGCGAATCGAACGTCAAACAAAGAAGTTACGCTCAAACTACGAAAGGGGTACCAGGGCTAGGCGCTGCAGCACCTAGGTCAGTAGCTAAGCGCTGTGGCACCCATAACCGAGCATCGTGGTGCCCGTGGACATATAAAATCCCATCTCAACTCTCTTATTTCAACTTGCATTTGAAGTCCCTCGCCCTTAGGGTTTCTCATACTAATAAAAATACTCTTTTGAGGTCAAATACACAGACTTTGGAGAGGCAAAAATGGAGAGAAAGAATTCACAATACAAAATCAAAGTTCAAAGCCAAGAAATCTAGATTCAAGATTAAGATTCAAGCTTCAAGTCAAGATTGAGAGAGAAGCAACCTAAGACATCTTCTTGATTAGTTTTTCTTCTATTTTCTTATTATTATGTTCTTGTTCTTGCTGTTCTTCATGGATTGGTTGGATACTTTTAGTTTTGTGATGAGATGAACTTGTTATTCTAGGGTTAGACTATGTGAACCTAGTATATAGTTGGATTTCATTGATTCTTAGTTTATGAACTTAATTATTATAATCAATTCATTCTATCTTGTGTTTATTCTAGGGTTGTTTATTCTATTTTGGTTTTGTGATGAGATAAACTTGTTATTCTAGGGTTAGACTATGTGAACCTAGTATGTAGTTGGATTTCATTGATTCTTAGTTTATGAACTTAATTATTATAATTAATTCATTCTATCTTGTGTTTATTGCTTTCATTATATCTAGCCAATATTATGAATGATTGAGGAACCATGTTGAACTTGACAAAGGGATTTATATGTTTAGTCTAGGGTAGTTTGATGCATGATAATAGGGTAACAACTATGAGTTCCATCTGTTGGGATTTGTGCTTACGTGCCATCCCTTTTGTGTATAAATATTTGCTTTATGTTTATACATTTATGATTTCAATATATCACTAATTATTTTATATACAAATATGGTAAGATGTTTGTAACGTTTTAGACATTGTATGATCTGAAAGAGTTCAGATCTGATCTAAAGAAGTTTAGATTAGAACTAAGAGTTAGTAAAATCTAAAGAGTTAGAGCCTTGTCTGAAATGGGACAAAGACCTAAGAATATATTAGTAATTACATAATTGCAATGAGTTGCAAATGGTGCTAGGAAATGTTGTTATGCAAATATGTTCTTAAATTTAATGTTCCTGATCTATCTTCACTAATGCGGGTCTGTTAGTGAAGACCTTAATATATATAGATCAGTGTATGTCTATATCTAGATAGTCCAGATGGTTAGTCTTAGCAGATCATGAGTTTAGTGAAAACTCGTATAGAGATACAAGTATTCAATAAGGACTGAATATTGAACTGACTCACAAAGATCTCCAATAGACATCCCATAAAGCTGTTAATGGAGGATCTTTCGAGTTTAATAGTATTTGTGGTCCTTAGACCTGAGTGCCACGATGGACTTGTGAGTGATCCATCATACTTTGGTTTCACACATGTCAAATACCTTTTATGGTCTGACCGCTGGGTGTCGCTGGGTATGGTGGGATACTCATGGAGTCCGGTGTGTACAGATATGGGATCCATCAACTCAATTGAGTGAGTAAAATATTCTGAAACTCCAAGGTTGTATTTCAGAAAGTCTTATGGCCATAAGCAGACATATCCGAGAATTAATTTTATTCTTGGAAAAATAATATCGTAAAAGTGTTTACGGATATTATTTATTGAAATACAAATCTAGAGATAAGTTTTTGGTTGAGCACATGGAGACTTGACGGTGTTGATCTATACCTCCGCTCTTCTATGATATTTATGATGGAAGGATTATATGAATATGTTATAACCTCAACTTGTATGGTCTAATGCACCGTTTTATAATATCCGTAACATGTGTGTGGGATATTGTTCACGGACGTGTGAAATAGTTTCATATGACAAATCGGGCATGGGCCTAAAGAGTCTCACAATATGAAGTGTACTCGTTGTGCACTGGGGCAGCGAATTGAATTGAACAATTAATCCAATAATTTCTAGTAAAATGAAAAATGTTTCAAGGTTTTTTTTATTATTCACTTGTCAATAATTGAATGTAAATACATTATTGGTTTACAAGAGTTGTTAACCAATAAGAAATTGACAAGTGGCACAATCTTGCTCTATAAATAATTTACCATATATTTACCTATTTACCTTACTTGGTAAATATATATAAAGTAAATGTAAATATTCAAAATAGTTTTGAATTATTAATATTTTATATATTAATCAAATTATTATTATTAATTGAAATAAGTGGCAAACACCATTTAGTAATGGAGTAAGCACTTGTTATTAATAATAAGCAATGTTGGCCACTTAGAATTTGTTAAATGGTGCATTTGTGAAGTGGTGTGACCACTCAACATTTATTAAAAGCCATTTGTGCACTAACAGTTGATTCATATGGATGAATCAATTTGTTGAGTGAAAAATATGATTGATTAATGTTTGAAATGGCAAACATGGATAAGTGGTGGTGGAGCACTAAGAGAAGTAATCATTCTTTGCACTTAATTAAGAATTGAAAGAGTTCAATTTGAGTAAGTGAAGAGTGAAATTCATTCTAAGAGAGAATTGAGAACATTTCCTAGGTATTTTTCTCAAAGTGTTGAGAAAAAATGCAAAGGCTTACCAAGGTTCAACATAAAGAGTTGTAAAGAACTAAAGAAAACACTTAATTCTTCTCATCTCTTGGTAGTAATCATTCATAAGGACAAATTGTTTTAAGTGTTAAAACAATCCTTTGCTGAAAATTCAAAGCTGTCATTCTAGTTTCACAATCCCACCGGATTTAGTTGTGAACTAGAATCGTGCAAGAGAACACTTTAAGGTGAGCTCAACAAATTGAAGCATGGAGTTCTTGAAGAATTGTAAAGCTACCTTCATAACCAAGTAGGTTATTTACTTACAATTCATTTTATATCATGCGTGAAAATATATATGAGATATATAAGTGCTTGAATGATCATACATGTGATTACATGCTTGAGTTTGTTATATAGTGTATAACATGTATGAATACTTCCATTGCGTATTTAATTTTTAAAATTATAAGTATCTATACACATCACACACCATATCACAACACCATCTAGGATAGACATACACATAGGTGGCATGTATGGTATAATTTAGACTTGATCTTAATGAATTACATTCTAATTTGATTACTATAGACATATAGGTGATTGTTAGAATGTGTAATATAGTCACTTGACCATCGACAGGGGCTTGTGATGAGATTAGTGTCTAAGCCAACAATTTATATTAAGGGATTAACTAAGTGGTTAATGAATCCAATGAAATACTAGGGGATAAGTCTATACCCTAGATTATTATCCTTTGGTGAATTTATATCTCTTGTTTATTTTTTATTTATGTTTAGTTTAATTTGATAGAATTAGGTTAATTAATTCAGTTTCAGATTTTGATTTTTCTGAATAAAAGTTAAGCAGGTACAATTTTAGTACTTGATTTATAGAATTAGATCGCATAGTCCACGTAGAATCGATATTTGGACTTAAAATCCTAAATTACTTGATATGATAGCATGCGTTTGCACTTAGTTAGTAAAGCATCAATCATATATGGGCATGGATGAGGGTAAGAAACATAGGGAATATCTTGAGACAAAAGCTCCAAAAGAGAAAGAGAAAAATTAAATAACTAATGAAGGTAGAAAGAACGAAAGGAGAACCCATCAATAAGCAGTACAACATGGTGAACATGGAGTGGAAGGAACTGAGAAAATACTAGAATAAGAAATAGAGCAGAGGGAGCTTGACAACTTGACCCAAAAAATTGAGAGCAATAGAACAAAGAGAGAATGAAAATCATAAAGATGAAAATGATGGGATGGTGATGGATCTTGATGCAAGAGACTGTGATGGATCTTGATGCAAGAGACTAAGATGAGATAGAAAATAGGAGCTAGTAGGATAGAAGTATGGACCCTAGCAAAAATAGAAAAGTAGCAGAAGAGTATGAGAAAGTCGATAAGGAATTTAGTGCTAAAGCAATTCAAAAAGGTAGTAGTTATGTAATGGGCTAGAATTTAATAATTACAAATGAAGCCAAAGAAGGGTATGAGAAAGAAATAAGGTCTAATAAATAAAAAGGAAAGCTAAGGAGAAAAGGGTGGAAAGGTTAGCTAGGGGGCTAAGCCTAGAGGTCCAAATGAAATAAAATAAAGTAGTAAGGAAGAAGAACATTATTGGGAGAATAAAAAAGATGGAGGCCAAGAAGGAAAAAAGAACAAGTTTGAATGCTTACAATGGCTAACAATTAGCCCTGCCATGAACTATGAAAATCATCAGTTGAAATATTTGAGGGTTGAGGAATACTCATACATTTTGAGACTTAAATAAAATTCTCTAAGAGATTAGGTTGGATATTATTTTTGTGTGAAATAATGTTGCATGAATATAAGATGGGGGTAGGAGGGTTGGGAAAAAGTTAGATTTTGAAAATTATTTATCAGTAAGTAAAGAAGGGATAACAGAAAGGACCATATTGTTATGGAGGAAGAAAGTAAGTCTAGAGGTAATGTCATGCAATAAAAGCCACATATAAGCTATTGTTAAAAGAGAAAGAAAATGGGAATGAAGGTTTATGAGCATATATGGAATGTTAGAAATAATCCAAAAAAAGCACATATGGGAATTATTGAGAAGGCTATCCCAACTAACTACTATGTCATAGTTATGTTGTGGTGACTTTAATGAAGTCAGAGGATTATAGGAGAAAAATAGAGGCCGACTAAGGGATATAAAGGCAATATGGAATTTCAAAGAGGCTACAGATTTTTATGAACTCATAGATATAGGTTGGGATGGATTCTCATCCATGGTCAAATAAGAGATAAAGTTGAAGCTGGTAAATGAGAGGTTAGATAAGTTTCTAAGTAATGATGGATGGAAAACAAAATTTGGGAGATTCTAGGTATCCTATTTAATTATTATGAGCTCTAACTATAGTCTAATTATGTTGGAAGCTTAGGAAGAAGCTAATGATAGATTAGAAGGAGAAGTAACTGACCTAGATTCTACTATGAAGATGTATGAGATCTTCATAAACGCTTCTCAGATAAGGTTAATGAAATATGGAATGGAGAGGTGGCTTGTAAAATTAAAATTGTTGAAAATTTCATTAAAAGAGTGGGAAGGACAAAAAAACTCTCAATGATTGGCATAAACAAGATTTTGGGGGCAAGAAGAAAAAGCTAAAGCAATTTATTGCGGAATGTTAGAACTGTAAGTCCACTTACCAACAATATGAAGGAAGAAATAAGATTAAAGAACTAGAGCACCAAGTGGATAAGTTACTGAAAGAGGGGGAGATATATTGAAGGCAAACGTCAAGAGTAACTTGGCTTAAGAAGGGAGATAAGAACACAAAAGTTTTATATACAAAAGCTATTCAAAAGAGAAAGAAAAACATAATAAGAGGATTAATAGATGAGGCAGGGGAGTAAACTGAAGAGGAGGTAAAATTGAATAGATCTTGTACAACTACTTTAAGTAGCTGTTTGAATTAACTAATCTAGGGAAAAGAGTAAAGATAAATCATTAAAAGAGATTGAAAGGAGAATAACTAATGAGATAAATAAGATGCTGACTAAGCCCTTTTATAAAGGATGAGATCATTGAAGTAGCTTGGCAAGTTAATCCCCAAAATACATTAGGGCTTGATAGATTATTTGCCAATTTCTACCAGAAACACTAGAAACATATAAGGGCTAATACCATTGATTTTTGCTTACACATTTTAAGCCAACAAGGTAACTTAACTTCTCTAAACTATACTTTCATTATGTTGATTCTAAAGGTACAAAATCTATAGAGGTTAGTAGATTTCAGGCCATTTTTCTTATGCAATGTGATTTATAGGATCATTGCAAAAACTATAGCCAATAGATTAAAAAATATCCTAAATTAAATCACAACCTCTTATCGGAATGCTTTTTTTTCCCCCTAATAAGCTAATTAGTAACAATATCATAATTGCCTATGAGTGTTTGCACAATTAAAAGCAAGAAAAAAGGGGGAAAAGTATATTACTCTAAAGTTGAAGATAAGTAAAGCTTATGATAGAATAGAATGGGAGTTTCTAGGGGATGTTATAAGGAAGATGGGGTTCAGTAAAGTTTAGATTGGACTGATTATAAGGTATGTATCCACTACTTTCTCAATTCTACTGAATAATGTAAAGGTAGGGTACTTTAAAGCTAAAAGGAGGTTGAGACAAGGTTGTTCTCTTCTACCCTACTTGTTCATAGTGTGTGCAAAAGTACTATCATCCTCCTTAGGAAAGCCGAGGAAGAGAGAAAAATAAAGGGCATCAGGTTCAACATCTCACTATCAATGTTACATCTCTTGTTTGCAGACGATAGCCTAGTTTTTATTAGTGCTAAAAACCTTGAGTGCAACTAGTTAAGGCACATATTTGACTGATTTGGGAATACATTTGACAGGTCTTTAATTATGGGAAATCATCAATACTACATAGTCTTAATGTGTTTAAAGACCAATTATGCCAATTAAAAGATATATTTCAATTGAAGGAAGTGTTAATGCATGAAAAATATCTAAGTTTGCCTTTAATGGTAGGAAGAAAGAGGAAACAATTTTTTAAAGAGATTAAGTTGAGAATAATCAATGTAGTTAGAAGTGGCAAGATAAAATCTTCTTAAGTGTGAGTAAAAAAGTGCCAATTAAGGCAATTGCACAAATAATACCTACTTATGCAATGAATGTTTTTAAAGCTCCATGAAGCTTTTATAAAGGAATACAGAGACAGCTTTTGAAATTCTGGTGGGGTCTAAAGGAAAGAAGAGGAAGATTCATTGGATGTGATGAAATAGGATAAGTAGAGGGCAAGGAAAAGATGGAATGTGATTTAGAGACTTCAAATACTTTAATGAAACATTATTAGCAAAGCAAGAGTGGAAGATCTTGTAGAACCCTGAATATATGGTAATAAGGATTTTATGCAGATGCATTATGTAGGGTAAGGAGCTCACAAAAAGAAAGTAAAATTGGGGTTGGGGGGGGGGGGGGGGGGGGGGGGGGCTTATGGGAATTAGTAAAATAGTGGGAATATATAATGACATTTGGATCCTCAGATCATTTACATTGAAGCTAATATCTCTACAAAAACTCTTTATAGGAACAAAGTATTAGCTCTTTTGGATAAAGGCAATGAATAGAGAAGAGAACTAATAGAGCAATGTTCTAATAAAGAGGATGTAAACCAAATATTAAGGATTAAATTGCCAAGAGTGAAAGTGAAAGACTTTGTGAGTTGGCCTTTTGATAGGAGGGGAAAGTATACTTTGAAAAGTGGGTAACATGTTGCTTTGCAAAGGAAATTAGATATAGAACCAGAGCGATCAATGTGTAAAGAAAAGGAATAGAAGGTTATATTGTCTTTCTCAGTGCCTTATAAGGTGAGAGTAGTGTCTAATTTGGAGAGTAGTGTCTAACTTGCTACCAAGTATTGTAGCACTCTAAGCCAGAAAAACTATCACCAGCCTAATATGTCAAAGATGCTAGGGGAAAGAAGAAACCAACTTTCATGCCCTAATCAGATGTAGAGATGCAAAAAGATATGGAAACACCCAATTTGCTAAAGTCATGTAGGAACAAAAGATATGGAGCTCTGGGATTTTGTCCAAAATTTGATGAAAACTATAACCAAGGAGGAGATAGAGAAGATTGTAATGTTGTTATAGGTAACTTGATAAGAAAGAATTAAAACTATTGTCGATGGAACCCAAGAAAAGGCATAGACATGGATTGCCAAGGTAAAAGCATATTTGGAGACTTATAGCACAAGTAAAAGGAGAAAATGGTTTGGTGACAAAGCATAAGCAGAGCAAAAATGTAGATTTAGGATCCCCTACATAGTGCGCTTAAAATGAACACAAATGCAACTATAGAAACTAAAAGCAACAGGGCAAGATTAGGAATGATCTTAAAAAACCTGAAGGGGAAAGCTCTGATCATGGTAGACAAAGAAACATGAGATGTATAGGAAGCAGAAATAGAAGCAATCAACTTTGGGTTGTAGGTGGCTGCAGAACATAATCTTAAGCCTACAATAATTGAGTCAGATACAAAGAATATCATTGACTTGGTTAAAAGAGTTACTAACTCTTTAAAAGAGATCAAGTGGATAGTTATGAAAATCTAAAGGCAGCTGAAATGCAGAATCAATTGTCAAAATAGTTTGCACCAAGAAATTATAATTTAAATGCTCATAAGCTAGCTAATTTAGCACTAGTTACTCCTTGTACTAAAACTTTGATGGATAACTTTCCTATATTTTTGAAGAGTTGAAACGGAATTAAAAGCTTAAAAAAAGATCCTAAGTCGCTACTAAAAAGAACAATGCACTCACATACCACTAAACTTATTGAATAGAACAATGTATTTACATACTACCGAACTTATTAAACTCTTAATATTTTAGTAGTTTTGTACTTATATTAATAGTTCAATGATAAAAAAATTGGCAATACATATTTACCTTCATTTTGGCGAAAGTCCCAAATTCAAATCCCCTTCCTCGTGTAAAAAAAATAAAAAATATAGTAATTTCAATAGAAATTAAGGACAATATTATTAGAGACAATATTGAACATTGAATATTGAATGAATATTTCCATCATTCTATAGCACTTAGGCATTAGCCATTTAGCAATCTATTTGAACAAATGAACAAATAACATCATTACATGAGAAAAATATAAAAACGTAGGGATCTAAATGTTATCACTCAGAAATCGTTCACACTTCGTACAGGCTGTAAACTAGGCTCTCTTCCGGTGTTGGTTACCCACACCTGCAAGACTAACTGAAACTTTCTTCTTCGTTTTCTTTACTTTTTTTGTTGGGAAAAAAAAAAAACATAATTGAACACAAATCCTTCTTTTCTCTTTCAATTGTTCTGTTCATCCTCTCATTTTCTAGTGATTTATACTCTAAAGTTGAAGAAAAATTAAAAGGGAATTAGAAAATGAGCGTTATCGACATATTAACGAGGGTGGACGCGATCTGCAAGAAGTACGACAAATACGACGTCGAAAAGCAGAGGGAGACCAATGTCTCCGGTGACGATGCATTCGCTCGCTTGTACGCCGCCGTTGAAGCCGACATCGAAGCCGCTCTTCAGGTCAGTTCGATCTCTCTTCCTTCATTTCTCATTTTAGGAAATAAAGCTGAAGACACTGTCAAATCGGATGATTTTCCGTCAACTGAATGGCGCCTTATCGTAATTTTGAACCGCAGTGGTGGCTGAGTTAGGGTTAATTGGAGATCTGTGGTCATTACTTAAATCATAGGCATTTTTTATAATGATTATCTACGAGGTTTTTGTTATCGATTTTCAATATTCTTGCGATTTTTCTTTGGTTTAGACTGTCGCTCAGTTTTTCAGGAAGCTGAGGTAGTAAGACGCGAGAGAGAAAATTTCCTATGTGATGATTTTTGCCTTATTTTGACTTTGGATTAACTTCGAATTTACCTCAATTTAAGTTAATTAGTCATTGATTAGAGTAAGATATGTGGAGATCTATGGTTCTTTTAGCTACATTTTGGGGGGAACCAGAAGTGGGGTTTGCAAATTTTTTTGTTTGTTTGTTTACTTTACTAAATTGGAGAATATGATCTACAGAAAGCGGAGGTTGCTTTAAATGAGAAAAATAGGGCATCTGCAGTCGCGTTGAATGCTGAGATTCGTCGGACTAAGGCTCGTTTGCTAGAAGAGGTCCCCAAGTTGCAAAGACTGGCCATAAAAAAGGTTAAATCTCTACTCTTTAGTTGCGTCTAGTTATAAGCGGTTTTGATTTATTTGTTGAAATCATTTTAGTAGATTCTCGTAATAGTTACAGAAATTTTCTGAAAACCAAACAGAAAACCGTTTAGATTTTTCCCATTAATTGCATGATTTTGTTTTGGAGTGTTGAACTATGTATGCATGAATTGGCTAATTCATCACCTAGATATAAAGATGTGTTGATGGTCTTCAGTTCTGTGTTTGTTATCACTGGTAAATAATTATATGGTTGCAATTTGAGTGAAGTGGATTGGAGACTCCATTGTTTATTCCTCACATAGTTAAGGAGTTCTGGGATGTCTTTTCTAAAGAAAATATTAAGAGAAAATGGATTAGTCTGGTATCAGTCTATTCAACCAGTGAAGCTGTTATCTAGCATACCCATGTTACTTTGTCTGTAAAGGCATAAACCATACAATTTATGTACAGGTTAAGGGCCTTTCAACAGAAGAGCTTGCTGCTCGTAACGACTTGGTACTTGCATTGCCTGATAGGATCCAAGCTATTCCAGATGGGACTGCTGCTGCACCCAAACAAAGTGGAGGTTGGGGAGCTTCAGCTTCTTCAGCTCCTCGTGCTGAAATCAAATTTGATTCAGGTAAGTGGTTTCAAATTCTATTTACAGAGCTGTAGTTGCGCAATTGTTAAATGGATATTAAAGCCCTAGGGATAGGATTGATTGGTAAAAGACCTTGGATCCAACCAAAAGTTCAGGGGTCAAAACCTCTTGGGGCCACCTATCTAGGATATTTATATCCTAAGATGAATCCCGACTACTAAAGGTCATAGGGCCTGGCAATAGTCCCTGGTTTAGAATTAGGTGAACATAGAAAAGACAAGGGATTTCTGGGATTAATTTTTTAAAAAAAGATGGATATATAGGTGTTTATTTTAAAAAATTTCTATCTCTCTTTACTTTTCCTTTTAATGGGAATAATTGTATGCTGAAATAAAAAAATTAATACATGGTATAACTGGAATATTAGTGTTATTATAGCTTACAGAAAGAGCAAAGATGTAAATTTTGTACAAGGATTCTCTAGATTGCTGTGCTTTTGCTTTTGGACTCTTGTCGAGCATTTAAATTTGACCACCAATTTGATCTTGGCCAAATGTTAAAATTTAGTTATTTATGTTTAATTTCTTCTTTACAACCTTATATCTAAGGTATAATAATTAGGCGCAGATTATAGACAAATTTCACTTTTATCTGGATTTTGTAAATCAATATAAAGAAAATACATGTGCTAAATGTTTGGAGGCCTTACGGAGCACCTTACTCACATAAAGGAATGGATATAACAAGCTTAAGGAGACTATTCGATCTATATATGTACTTGAATGCATTTATTGTGTTATATTAAGACAACTTGATGTGGAGTTATGGTGCCTAATATTTCTGCTGTAAAATCAAAGGTTAATAACTGGAGATCATATGATTCATTTCGCTGTCTACTTACCTTTTGTGTTTACTGTAGATGGGCGGTTTGATGATGAATACTTTCAAGAAAGTGAGTCATCAAGTAAATTCAAGCAAGAGTATGAAATGCGTAGAATGAAGCAGGCAAGTCACATATTTCAAGATGCAGTTTATTATAGCATGGTTTTATAATTTGGATAGAAGTGTGCATGTTTTCTAATTTATGGACTGCCCTTTTCAACAATGGTTTTTGAATTTGATCTATTTTCACATTCACACAGGATCAAGGTTTGGATGTGATTGCAGAAGGCCTGGATACTTTGAAGAACATGGCCCATGATATGAATGAGGTATGCTGGGTTGTATCAAACCACTAGTTCATTTGCCATATTTATACTTGTTTTTTCACTGTATGTCTGTATCATGGGGATGTGCAGGAATTCGACAGACAAGTTCCATTGATGGATGAAATTGACACTAAGGTGAGCAACATTGTTGCATCCTTTATGCTTTCAAAACTTGCCCTGTTGAAGTAGAAAGTTTATAGTAAGCATTCTTCATTCATCTTTACAGGTGGATCGTGCGACAGCTGACCTTAAGAATACCAACGTTAGACTTAAAGACACTGTTAACCAGGTGATGACCTCTAACTTATGAGGTGAACATTTTGATTTCTTTTAATCTGTCTTTAGTTGTACATCTCTTTGACATAACTTGGTTTATATTCCAGCTGAGGTCCAGCCGCAATTTCTGTATTGATATAATTTTGCTCTGTATTATTTTGGGAATTGCTGCCTATTTATACAAGTAAGCTGCTTCCTCTTTCATAAGAGTTTCAATTCAAATGCTTGTCACCTTTCATCAACTTCAAAGTATCATTTTTCCCGTTGTTGGATCTAAATGATTGGGAATTCCTAAATTTAACTGAAATAGCTTAGGACAAACAAATCTAAGGATTGAGATTGGGTTGCATATAGTTTTCTGATGGTACTATTCTTGGCAGTTTCTGGACATTGCTTTATTGCAGGACTTCCTAATTCCTATCATTGTGTTTTCTTATTGGGTTTAGCTACATCTCATTTATTATCGTTTTGGTGTGCATTTTCATTCATTTCGTCTCCTTCAATCTATGTTTTTATTCATTCTTTGGAGGATCAGCTTCCCTGGATTTACCCCAATTGCCTCCATAGGATTACCGTATCTATATTCTTTTTATATTAGAAGTCACTGTGGTGTGCAATCCATATGGGCAAATATTTGAGTGATTCATGTAAATTGTTCTGGGATTGAGGCATGTAAATGGGAAAATTGCAAATTTGGTTGAATAGCTTTAAATGGTCTTGTCAGTCTTGTGTTGCCTGTCCAGCAATTCAGTTATTGGATGTTGAGATAGTTGATAACATAGCAAGGATAGAAGATCTAGATTGATTAATTCTTTGAGATTTGAAATCTTTGGTGTATTGAGAGAGAATTTGGTGGCATTGCATGTGCAAGATTTTGATCATTGTGTCCTCACATTGGGGTTGTATTAAAGATTGATTTGTTTATTTCCCCCAGTTTGAATTAAACTTTTACACTGATCGTCTTGTGCCATATGCACTTAAGCTTGTGGAACTTTATTCTCTAGAATCAGTTGGCTTCTTCATTAACTTCCTTTGCATCTTAATTGGAGTTGCTAGAGAGGAAATAAATATTGTATTTCACAATTTAGTTATTCCGATTTTTGGGTGTGTTTTTGGTCTTGTGCAAGGAAAAATGGAATTCGGCACTCAAAGCATGAGCACAAAATAGAGAAATAGGTTTTCCCCTTTAGTACTTGCTGTTATTTGTATGTGGCCTCTGATTAGGTTTATGGATGACTCATAAACTAGTGAATTTGCTTGGAGAATTTTCCTACTAAAAAAGGAAGAAGAATTTACTTGGAGAATTGGGGTAGATGCCCTCATTAAGGGCACACATGGTCCTACTCACTATGATTGAGAGTTGGTAGTAGAGTTGCTATCTTGAGATCCTTTTCTTGTACTTGGCTGGGTCAGAACTTTCTGTGATGGATCAGTCAATTTATGCTTGCATTAGGATTATTATATTCTGTATTTTTTTTTCCAAAATTTTATTCTGATTGAACGTGCTTTGTTTGCAGTGTCCTGAAGAAGTGAAATGATTCCAAGAGCTGCCTCATCCATTTCCCTCGTATGGCTGTTTTTTGCTTCTGGTATTTTTGGCTTTTCAGGATTTATGGTGGTGCTTATTTTTTTATTTGGTTTGTCTCGTATATTTGGGATAATTGCTCACATTTGGAAAATGTGTGGTTGTCTTTTATGGATAAATTTACTATGATTGTCCATACTCGATATCCATGTTGATAATATTTTGCTGTCAGACAGTTTACCTTATCTACAATCTACATAGTTTAAGCTGATATTCTTTTATCCTGTTTCTTACTCTTTGAGCCGCAGAAGTCCAAAAACCAGCAATATGACAGCGGCCATTTATACAGAAAAAGAAAAAGTCAACATTGGATGGAATATAATAAATAAAAACAGATATTTGTTGTTTGAAATAAATTTTGATTTTGGAAAAGGATGTATTGATGATATATGGCTAGTACTCAGTATGTTCTTTCTGAAACCTAAGTGAGCATGTAAACTGAAGTTTATCTAGTTTTTTTTATGTTGGATAGATATAAATCAAACTTTGGACGCTCAAACTTTTCGCCAAATGCAACTGCGTGCATAATGAATATGGGAATAATTTCTGCTGTATTAATTTATTGAGTTAAAAATTATAAAATTTTGTGAAAAACGTGCACATTTAGGTAGGTTGATCATTGATTTTTTTTTAATCATCGTATTGATTAGAATTGTAAATATTATATCTTAAAACTGCTGATATGCAATTAGACAAATTATCGAGATGCTATACATATTGAGATACGTCCGATTTTTTGATAAGAGATACAACCAATCTCGTTATAGGAGACTATTTCTACAGAGAATTTTACCCTTATTAAAAGATAGGGCTCCCAAATTACAGCCCCCTTATTATTAACATCCTGCCTTAACTACAGAAATTACCCTTTCAATACTTCAAACACTACATAAAAGTTAATACAGAATAATCTCACAACAATTGGAAAAAAAAAAAAACAATTCAAGCTTGTATCGCTATTCGTGGCAGTGGAGTTGTTCAACTTTAGTGGCCGGGGAAGCTTAGTGTCGCTAGTGGTTGCTTATCACCGGATTTGGACTAAGCTCGACTGCTGGTGAGCTGTGATCACTCAGGAGGCAGAGGTTATAAGCCCGGCGGTGGTTGGCGGCAGCAACGAGTTCTATTAACTTGGTTGAGGAGGACATGGGTGGCAACGCCCGGCAGAGCCCCTTCGAATTTCGGCAAATCTCGTCGACAGCCGACAGAGCCATGGAGGAGCCGACAGGTGCATTTCAGCGACCAGCGAACTTCGTGGAAGCCAGAGAATCTTTGGCTGAAACACCCATCAAAGTCTGATGATCTCTGCAAGAGCCGACTAAAGGAGACTACAATCCGGCAAGTCTTCGGCGAATAGCTAGCTGGAAAACCAAGAAAACAGAAACAAAACGCAAAAAAATATAGTTAAAACAGAAGAGGGGAAACGAGAAAGGTAAAGCAAAAAGGGGGAAGGGTGAGAGAGGGTGGGTGGGTTATCCACTAGGGTTTTCTTTAACAAACCCCTCTCTGGTTAAAGAAATTTGAGGCAGTTAGGGTTTTCTTGAAAAAGTTTAGAGAGATGAGAGAGAAAGCGAGTTAACCCTATTTGAATATCATTGATTTTTTTTTTTTAATAGCTCAATTAGATTGGCTCCGATCCCCTTAAATTTTTTCCTTCAAATATTTTTGGTTCAAAACGACTCTGATGCAGGTTGAAGTAAAGTAAGAAACACAAAGCTACATGCAATTTGGACTTCTTAATTATGAATTCTAAATTCTGATGCGTTTAAGGTATGTATTTCGAGAAGTCAAGTTTTTATTCCGGCTTTTATAAAATTGTTATGTATATATTGGACATTGCCCTACTTCAGTTTTAAATCACTACTTATAGTAAAATGAAATATTGTTTACAAATTCATCGCTACGAAAATCAATAATTTTACTCGCGTCAGACTACAACAGAGTCCATAAATGATATAATGGCGTAATTAAAATCACACCTAAATTGATATGAATCCAAAGTATGTGCAAAATATGTACACATCTTTTATCATTCTATATACAACTATTACTCTAAGATATCACACGTTGGTCACTCAAACCTAGGAAACACACTACTAAATACATGAACATGGTGGAGTGAATCACCGTATCTGTATAGGCTGCAATCCACACGATACCACACTGTCTTCAACTCTTATAGTGGCTAGCAACTCCAACTCCCACGTTCCTTATTCATCTTATACTAGATTTCAACTCGTAGCACAAACCCTAGAATGTATATACCCATTACCCATTATTATTGCTTCTCTTTAGTGGCCTTCTGTGAAGGCCAAGTTGGTAAGCTCTTGATATTCCAAGATGGAACTCCATTGATGATCATCACCGAAGTCGTTACCCTGATCAGAATGATGTGCTCCATAAATGTTCATATCTGCAATATTCCCGTCGTTACTCAAAGATATGACAACTTCTTCCGTCACAACATCTCTCTCTTTTATTTTCTTGCTTGGCGGAACACAATTGTCGCTCTCGTTTCTTTCAATAAGCTTTCTTCTCAGTGGGTTGAAAAAGCTGTCAAAGGAAGAAACTGAGAACTGTAGGTTCTCCTTTTGGTTAGAACGGTCCCCGTATATTGCACTGCACGATTTTTCACTTTCTTGAACGCTTATACTTGACCCATCTGTATCAATGAAGTTTGGAAAATCTTGAGAGGCGAAGATATATGGTAACATTGGGCAATCGTTGTATCGATAATTTTTCACCATCTCAATATTAGGGTTTGTATTCATAGGCCACAGCTCATTCACTTTTGAGAGAAAACCAGAGGCTTCGTTGCTCGAAGTACTATTTTGATCTTCCCAAGTGTTCCTGGGGTTGCTGTTCTTTTGCCTCACTCGGCACAGCACCCAATCATCTAACTGCAATATAATTAAGATAAATACGTTAATATATCTATAACTCTTAACGGTCATATTGGTGTTTCACACTCTAAGAAGAAAGAAACGGAAGGATCATCTTGATGTGTGTTGTTGTGACTTGCCTCGAAAAATGAAAAGCAATTGTTGTTAGTAAGAAGACGATGAACAGGTTTGCTGCTTAAATTTGAAGAGCTTTTGTTATTTTTTTATATATCAAATTCTCGACTTTAACAACTGTTTCTGACATGTATGCCCATGTCAAATGTGTTTTTGAAGTAAATTTAAAAGAAAGCAAAGTTCTAAGTTTCTTAAAATAAATTTGAAGTGTCCTGAACAAGCTATGAAGAGATAGCTTTCGCTATAAACTAAACTCGCATGCTTGCTGAGTGACCAATTTTTGGATACGAGTTTCTTTTCTTTTTCTTCTCTGAATCACTAACAAATTAAATAAACTTTTTTTCCCCTTTCTTATGGCTGTAAACTAAAATTAGAATCTTCTCCCAACTTACCAAACCTTTGAAAGATCATTTAACACATAAAATATTATTCACATGGTCTCAAGAAAAAGTCTTCTGTGCTTCTGGTACATGGCATTATCTTCAGTAGATTTATGACGTGTGTATTAATGTTTTTTTATGAGTGATCTATTAAAATACTCATATGAAAAGGTGCAATTCACGAAAGTAGTAAATTTTATTTAATTAATAATCAATCGTACGCATTTATTTGCTCAAATGAAAGTTTAAATAAGAAAATGATACTAATCCCGTAAAATGGAGTTTTATGTGATAGTATAAAAAATATTTTTCTATGTTCTAAAATGAAAGTTTATGTAAGAAAATGATACTAATCCTGTAATATGATGTTTTTAAGGATGGTATAAAAATATTTTTATGTCTTCAACTGTATTTTGTGTTTGTGTATAGTTTCCGCTAAGAAACCTAAGATGAAGAATATATATTGATTCAGACAAAAACATGGAAGAGTAGCAGATTTTAACTCCTTACTCTCATAGAGCCTTTACGCCTTGGGGTCCAAGCAATCGTGTCAATTAATCTATACTCGTGCATGATCCACTCAGTCTTGTATCCTTTTGGAGGGCGTCCTTTGTAGAAAACAAGAGCCTTTTTAACTCCAATACTCTTGGTTCCACAAGAAGTAAGAATCGGCTTATCAGTCCCAGTCGCCTTCCAAAAACCCGAAGCTGCTGATCTGTTTGGCCTAGCTCCATTTGGGTACTTCCTGTCCCTTGGAGTGAAAAAATACCATTCTTCTTCTCCAAACGAAGCTTTATCTATTCAAAAGAAAAGGGCAAGAGCATTAGTTAAAGATCACTTATTTAATAAAATAAATGAACCAAAAAGAAAAAAAGATTGTAAGATGAGATATTATACAGACTTGGAAGATCCCACGGATTGTATTTATACAAGTTGATATCAGCTATGACAGAAGCTGGAAGAGGATTTGAAGTGACTTTATTTCTCAAATAATGAACAATGAGCTCTTCATCAGATGGGTGGAATCTAAAACCAGGAGGAAGTTGAATATCAGTTGAGGAGGGCTTATTATTTTTCTCCATTGAAAAAAGCATTGTTGATGAATTTTTTTTTAGTTCTTGGTGATGCCACGGAAACCACTACTGATATTATCGAACAATATTCTTGGTGATGCAAAGTTTGGGATCACTGTGAATAGGTTATATAGGAATTAGTGTTCTCATTCACAGACGTGGGCGTTATTAACAGAATAATTAATTAAGTATTGTATGTTTGATGGTAAAATGGCGAAGGTTCAAAGAAAAGAGAAATTGAAATTGAAAGCAACCCGATATTTGTCTTTGTTCTAATGTATGAGCTGTTGGGTACTAGACTTGGTTGGAGCCTATATATCATTTTAGATTAATTTTCTATAATTACGGAAAAATTGAATTTTGGTCGTATTAGTTATTAATATAGTAAATTTTGATGTAAGACATTTTGTTTAAGTAACACCATATATATTGCCATCCACACCTACATGAGAGAAAGTCTAAAGGGACGCCAAAAAGGTTGTTCATTTATTTTTTTCTTTATTGAAACTGTCCTCTTAGGACAAACTAAGTCTAAGGTCTTCAACCCACAAGACCTGAAAGACTTTACGCCAAAAGAGCAAATTAGGGATCCCAAATGAGTAAGATCCAAAAAGAAATAAGTGTTAGGCCTATGAATGTCCTCGAACTTAGGTGTCTTTTCCAAGCTGATTAGAATATTGGCCTATAAACTATCCTATTAAATCAGTTTTACAAAGAAAAGAAGACTAAGTTCACACCTTCTGAGCTGGTTGGAACATTAACTCATACGTTACCCTATTTGGTTAGTCTCACAATGAAAAATTACGATCTCTTCGAGCTAGTCAGAGCACTGGCCCATTAACTACCCTACTCGATTAAATTCATCATTTACAAGGTCAAGGAGAACAATAGTTAAACATTGACTAGCTTGTTCAAAAAGGCTTATTTGAGGAGACATAACCCTCTACTCAAATTGAGTAGGGGAAGGTTCAAAATTAACTGTCTCGAAAAAGTTAAAATTTTTTTTAAAAATGATCAAACTTTAAAAGACGTAAAAATTTGTGAATAAAGTCAAATTTATCAAGGAAGATATCTCTAAAAAGGGAATAATCCAACAAAGACAAAAAAAAAAAGTCAAGTTCAATTTCAAGAAAATTCTAAAAGCAGTGTTTAAAAATGGCAAATCTATAAAGATATCATCATTAAAAAGGACGCAAAAAGCTTTAAGTGAATCCCAAATCCTCATCCTATAAATAGAATGTGAAATCAACACCAAAGGCATAATGATCATCACAATATAAATAAGGAAAAAAAGTTAACATATGCTCCAAACACATAGAAAAATTATATCAAGCACGAAATTAGTTATTTGTATTGAATAATTCTCTCACCTCTTTTATTTTCTTGCCTTATTTGATTCTTTTTTGAATCTTTGCTGACTTAGTTATTGGAGTGCTTATGCTAGAAGACTTTCGATGTGGTCTCATATGATATTTTTTATTGCAAGGTCCTCCCAAAGAATATTCTTATGGAGGGGCATTTGAGCTTTCGGTCACAACCTTTTTGTCCAAATCAACATTCCCAAGTAAAAACAAATCTAACTCATTGACTTTCGGATTACCAAATTTTAGGGTTAACAAAAACTTTGTGCATTTTTTTATACAAGCATTACATTTCAAATTACAATCTTAAATCTAAAATGATTACAACATTATAACTCAAATATCAATTAATTACTAATCCTTAACCTAGATCCAAAGGTGCACGGCCTTTGTCATTGAGGCAGACAATTGGATGCTAAAATTTTGTATGTTAGGTATCATTTTTTTTTAAATTCTTTATTTTTGAGTGAAATTTTTTGCTTAACACTTATTTATTTTTTTAATCTGAAATATATATTAATGTGATTTATTATTAAACATTTAATTCTTGTCTACTTTAGATTGTATGTTTTTCTCAGCTTATTATTCATTGGAAACATTTTCATTTAAAAAAAATCAAAGGTAATCACTTTTATATAAAGTTTGATTGTTTAGCGAATTATTAAAAATTTAATTGTAAATAACGTGGCTATATATATTTATATATATATCCCCATAAAACACTTTTTTTATACTATTAATATATTTCTATTTCTATATATATGGTTTTGTTTATAATGAAAACCACAACTTAAAAATCATTAATATTAATGAAGATATCATTTTGTTCCCCCAAGAGTCAACCTAGGTAAGAGGCTCAATTTGGTGCAAATGGGTCTGGGTTGGGATTTCAACTACTCAAGCTTAAGACTGCAACGACAAGGTGCTCCCATAAAAGGTCTCGTTGGTACTAAAGTTTCAACCTCAAGGAGACCATAATGAACTTCCTGTGCATCATGGGATCCTAAAGATCATAGGATTTGCATTAATTGCCTTTCAGAAAAGAAATCATACGCATCTCGGGATCTACATTAACAGCTACTTGAGAAGTAAATCTCTAGGATCACGGGGTCTGTATTAACCGTAGACTGATCCTGTGAACCAAGAGATCGCCGCCAATCTTGACATAAGAGAATAACTTTGGGTTTCTTAAGGTTGACATTAATAACGATAATGATCGACTATAAAAGGAAAAGCTACAGTAGCTGAGATAAGAACTTGTTTTTCTCTCTCTCATTCTAGCAACTTTAAAAACATTTTCTATATTTCTTTCCTTTACAGAAAAGATTCAGCTAACTTAAGTATCGGAGGGTCCTTACCAGAAAACCAACTGGTGAAATCTAACTTTATTTGTTTGTAATTGCAAGAAAATCAAGCCTTGAAACCAAAGGCTATCCTCAAAATAGTCCATCAATGAAGGTCTAGTTTCGTTTCTAATATACAAATTCAAGCTCATGGGCCCAAAAGTTAATTTTTTAGGTCATTAATTTTAGCACTGCCTATGGAAAACAACAGACCTTGGAAGGGTTAACTAGAATTAAGATGGCGAATCGATCTTGAAGCAACACTAACCATGAGCCAAATTTGTGGCTAACTGAGCCTCATGAGTAGACTAATAGGATCTAGTTGACAAATCCCCGAGCAGATAACCCAGTACAACATAATAGAATAACACTATTTTAGCAAGTGGGGAACGAAGAACTTAGGATGATGAGACAAGAGAGAGAAGCTAAGGGAATTACTGGTAGCGATCTTGAAGGAGTATAAGAGATCGGATGAAACAGATGAACCTTAGGGCATTGACGGCAAGCTAGCCCTTTTAACTCAATAAAGTCGAATGCATTAGGAGAAAGGGCAAGCCTTTTGCTTAAGTTTCTTGAAAAGAAAAAGAAAAATAAGTGCAACAGAGTTCACTCAATGACCAATTGATGAGTTGGTCAAGATCTAGCCATAACAATAAAGAACACATTTAATCGCAAGTCAAGAACTTGAACTATTTGAGAGGTCAGAATATGAGAAGGGACTGTGAACTCCTAGATGAATAAAAAAGAATCAAGAAGACAAAGTACCGAAAAGCTTGCTTGCAGAGATGTATTTGAAGGAAAAGGTCCATGGACTAGAGGAACGAATACGTGATCTATTCAAGGAAAAGGGAAAGTGAGACCTTCCTCCCCTAAGAGCAACTAAAAGGGAGAGGAGGTGTGGATACCTCAATCAATTCCTTTCGAGTTCGTCCATAAGACCAACATAAGAGAAGCTGAGAAAGTAATGCAAATCGACCTCCAACCTAACTGGATAGAGTTGAGAGATTATATAGAAATTAGGTTCTTTATGCAGAATAAGCAATAAACACAATAACTCCGATACAGAACTACTCGATGTGAACTGATAGATTGTGTACTCTATTACCAATGGTATTCCCATTCGGATTTAAGGTGCTTATGGCTTAACAAAGTAGTGTATGTACTCACAAAGATCCATGAAGGCATTTACAGAATCTATTCCGGGGTAGAGGCTCTAGCTTATAAAGTTATGAGGACGGGATATTACTAGCCTACCACCCTCCAGGATGCTAAGGAGCTAGCCAAGAAGTGTGACATCTGCCAAAGTTATTGTTATAACATCCACGCTCCTTATACCTCTACATCTAAGAAAGAGATTTACCTAGTATACTATCATTGCTGATGAACACATGAAAATGCATGTTGTTAAGAGATTCAATCACCATTTAATGTCACCAATTTTAGTATTTTCTATATTTTTAGCTTGAAATAAAGTGTTCTCCTTAAATTGTGATTAATGAATGTTATTTGGACAGGTTTAGGTAAATTGGACATAACTCTTAATGTAGAAATCAAAATGAAGAAATTCTTGAACCTGGTGCAACATGACTCAATCTTACACAAATTTTAAGAATAGTGGAAAAGCCAAATCCAATATGTTATGGGCCAAAAATTGAGATACAACAGAATCGGACTACAACTCTTACCCAGCTTGACCCAACTCACGTATTTGGACCGTATTTCCCAAAATACGTACTCAATTGGTATAATTCTTGAAGCTGTGAATTTCTGACTTAACTATCAACAACTCGTATGTTTATGGTAAGTCCAAATCAGCCGTTATCATGGACCAAATCGCATTGCAAGTGGGTAAAATGGTTGTTGGCCGAATTCTGATGTATTTTTGGAATTTTGCTCATATCTCATTGGGTACTCATCCAATTTGCATGAAATCAGTGCCTATGGAAAGAAGAGTCAAAATTCTACAACTTTCATGTCGGCCGCAGAAGCTGAATTGATCATTTACATTATCAAAAACGTGCTACAAGTGGATACACGAGTTATTGGCTTAAAATTATTGAAGATTGATGTCATCCATGACATATGTCCATTCATTGCCTATATAAGGAGACACTTAGGACGTTTTTAAATAGAAAATTCTCTCATCTTTTATTCTCATTAACATGTATTTTAATTTAGGCTAGAGTTCCTAGCAAGGCTAAGAGATGAACTTTTATGTGTAGTAAATCTACTTCCATGCTTTGATTCGGTGTCAAGAGCTATAAATGTTGTAAGTTTGGTTTTGATTAAACTCTTATCTATTTTATTTTCTATAATCCAAAGGTTATAATTCTCATATCTCATATATGTTCAGTCATGCTTTTCTTATGTGATTCATGTTGATTTATAATTGTTACTGGTTACATTGTTTTATATGTTAATCTTTTACTGCAGTATTGTCAATTTGATATATTGTCGATCTTGGATAACATGTAAGGGCAATAAATGTTTGATATTCAAGTTAATCTTTTACTGCAATATTGTCAAAATGATATATTGTCGATCTTAGATAACTTGTATAAATAACATGATGTGTGTTAATGTTTGCAAAGAGTTTAACTAAATCAAATACATGTGTTATCAAATGTGTTATATATTACATACCTTCCGATTGATTGTTTGGGATGTGAAACTTTCAGTTGAGTTATAAATATCGAATCAAAGTATAGAGTAGATTTATAAAGCATAATTGTGATTCTCAAAGCCTTGCTTAAATCATCATAAGACATTTTCCTCAATTCATAGACAATTCTATCTCATCCGTTTAAATCAATTAACCCTTTGCTACTACTTTAATATTTTACTTCACTAACCTATTTTGCCAAGAGCTTCCTCGTGGGATCGACACCTCAATCTATACTGCGATAGCCGCGTTATATTTTGAGCGTAAACAAAAATTTGGCGCCGTTGCCGGGGAAGCACACTAAGCGAAAGTCGGTTGCGATTATAAATACTAAAGTGGTAACTTTGTATATTTTCTTTTCTTTGCAAATTCTTAGTTTTATTTCCTTTGTTGTAATTTATTTATTATTCATGGTTGGTTCTACCACCTAATTTATTTTATTTTCTTTAGTTAATTTGTTATATTTTATATTATCTTAATGGCTGGTTTTACCGCCTAATTAGTTTATTTTCTTTTATCTATTTATCGCACTTTATTTTCTTTAGTTTATTTATTGCACTTTTTTTTAATGGCTGGTTTTACCGCCTAACTTAGTTCACCTTCTTTTATTTATTTATTGTACTTTATTTCTTTAGTTAATTTGTTGTATTTTCTTTTTATTTTGTGGCTGGTTCTACCGCCTAACTTAGTTTCTTTATTTCTTATTGTACTCTATTTATTTATTGCACTTTTTTTTATTATACTTTATTTTCATTTTCTTTTACGTATTTATTGTAATTTATTTTCTTTAGTTAATATGTTGTATTTTCTTTTTATGGCCGGTTCTACCGCCTAACCTTGTATTTATTTACTTATTTTATTTTCTTTTTATTATTTATTTATTGTACTTTTTTTTCCGTACTTTATAGTCTTTTGTTTAGTTATTGTATTTATATTTCATGGTTGGTCTTACCACCTAACTTATTTCTATTTCTTGTTGTGTTTATTCCACTTCTTAATTTTCCTTAAGCATTTCTTTCCTAAAAAAAAAAAAAAAAACAATAACAATTAGGATGATTTGTGAGAGAACTAGAACTAGAACTAGAACCACTCCCACAATTTGTAAGTGAAAAGAATTCACCTTCTAGTTCATCTTGTAATTCTAACACAATGAGCCAACACGAAGAAAACCCCGTTAGAACTCTAAAAGATTACTTGCATCCTACTCGCACAGCCACACCATCATGTATTATATTTCCACCTAACACACCACATTCGGATTTTAAACCTGGAATGATACAACTTCTTCCCACTTTTCATGGTCTAGATAGTGAAAATCCTTATGTACATGTTAGGGAATTTGAAGAGGTAATTGCCACCTTCCATAGCCAACCTGAAGCCATAGACACTGTTAGACTTAAATTTTTCCCTTTTTCTTTGAAAGACAAAGCAAAGAGTTGGCTATACTCTTTGAGGCCAAGGTCTATAGGAACTTGGGCAGAAATGACCCAAGCATTTTTCAATAAATACTTCCCATAACACAAAACTAATGGCCTAAAAAGACAAATTTCTTCCTTCTCCCAAAAAGACAGTGAAACCTTATATCAAGCATGGGAAAGATTTAAAGAGTTGCTAAATCTGTGCCCTCACCATGGGTATGAAAATTGGCGCTTGGTTAGTTTTTTCTATGAGGGACTCACAATTAGAGAACGCCAATTTGTTGAGATGATGTGTAATGGGGAGTTCCTTCACAAAGATCCTGAGGAAGCCATAGAATTCCTTAATGACTTAGCCGAAAAAGCCCATACATGGACTGGACCTAGCATTGCTGAAAGCACAAATAGGTCACGACCCAATGGAGTTTTCCATCTTAGGGAAGAGGATAACCTCAAAGCCCAATTAGAGGTCTTAACTAGGGAGTTAGAGGCCTTGAAATCCAAAGATAGAAGGGTCACCCACACGGTTGCTAAAGTTGAGTCACACGATGTCTATTTTGTCTGTGGAGGAGCGGAACACTTAGCTCAGGATTGCCCCACGTATAGTGAGATGAGAGGGATATATGAGGAACAATGTAATGCCCTAGGGATGTACAAGAAGCCTTATTCACCCTACTCTGAAACATATAATCCTAGCTGGAGAAACCACCCAAATTTCAGTTGGAAATCTGACCAACAAGCCAACAACCAATGGAAACAAGAACAACAAGCACCCAAGTCTTATGTTGCACCTCAATATAATGCACGACCAACTAGAAGTTCTTTAGAGGATACATTACAAGCATTTATGGAGGCACAAAGTAAGACTAATAAAAAATTTGAAACAATTCTTGCACAGGTGGTGGACGAAAACAAAGAAATCAAGAGTCAAATCACAAAATTGACCAGTGCCTTAACTGTACAAGAGCGAGGTAAGTTTCCATCTCAACCTCAATCCAATCCAAAAGGATAATTCATGGCACAAGCTTCTACTTCTGATGTTCAAAATCTCAAAGAAGTCAATGCCATTACTACTCGAAGTGGTAAGATTGTAAGTGAGCCTACTCCTGAAATTAACACATCTACGAGTAGTAAAGATGCCCCCCTTGAAAAAGAGGCCACAATGGAAAAAGAGCCTGAAAGTAAGTTTTTAATCCCAGTGCCTTTTTCTCAAGCTCTTCGACCGGTTGGGAAAAATTCAGAAATTCAAGGTGAGATTTTGGAACATTTGAAACAAGTTAAAATTAATCTTCCCTTGTTACATTTGATTAAGCAGGTTCCAACTTATGCCAAAGTCATCAAGGATTTATGCACTATCAAAAGAAAACACCATGTGAAGAAAACTGCATTTTTGGCAGAACAGGTAAGTGCAGTGATTGAACAAAAGACACCACCCAAGTATAAAGACCCAGGATGTCCCACAATCTCCTGCCAAATTGGGACACATGAGTTTGGTCAAGCTTTATTGGACTTAAGAGCAAGTGTAAATTTAATGTCTTATTCTATTTACTTGCAGTTGGGACTTGGTGAGATTAAACCAACATCTGTAGTCCTACAATTAGCTGACCGATCAATCAAGAAACCACGGGGAATAGTAAAAGATGTTTTGTTGCAAATTGACAAATTTTACTATCCTGTTGATTTTCTTGTTTTAGATACTCATTCTGTTGTTAACATGGAGTCAAAAATCCCTCTTATTTTGGGGAGACCTTTTCTAGCCACTGCTAATGCTCTTATTAATTGCAGAAATGGTCTAATGAAATTATCTTTTGGGAATATGACTCTTGAGGTGAATATTTTCAACATTGGCAAACAACCACGAGAAGAAGACGAGTGTTATCATTCATATATGATAGACACACTTGTAGCGGAGGAAGCTTATAAAAATAATGGCTATGATTCTTCGAAAAACCTTCTCAATTTTGATTTTGAAGAATTGTATTATCCTGATGTAACAACTAATGTGTTTAGTATTTTTGACTCACAGGATAAACGGACTCGATTTTGGCAGCCACACTTTGAAGAGTTGCCACGAGAGAGGGAGAGACCAAAACCATAAAACCTCGAGACACCACAAGTTGAGCTTTCTCCACTGCCCAAAGGTTTGAAACACGCATTCTTGGGACCAGGTGATACCTTTCCTATCATCATTTCTTCTGAACTTAGTGCTGAACAAGAGAAAAAATTGATAAAATTGTTAAAAGAACATAAGTCTGCACTAGGTTGGACTATAGCTGATATTAAAGGTATTTCTCCATTGATATGCTCCCATAGAATTCATTTAGAGGAAGGTTCCCAACCTCGTAGAGACCCACAAAGAAGACTTAACCCAACAATGAAAGAAGTAGTGAAGAAAGAGGTCTTGAAACTATTAGATGCGGGTATAATCTACCCAATTTCTGATAGTCAATGGGTAAGTCCAACTCAAGTAGTTCCTAAGAAATCTGGGGTTACTGTTGTTGAAAATGAGAATGGGATACCTATTCCAACTAGGGTAGTAAGTGGTTGGAGAATGTGTATTGATTATAGAAAGTTAAACACAGCCACTAGGAAAGACTATTTTCCATTGCCTTTTATCGACCAAATTTTAGAACGTGTAGCTGGACATCCTTTTTATTGCTTTCTTGATGGGTATTCAGGGTATTACCAGATTGAGATAGCTATAGAAGATCAAGAAAAAACTACTTTTACATGCCCTTTTGGTACTTATGCTTTTCGTAGAATGCCATTTGGATTATGTAATGCACCAGCTACTTTCCAGCGTTGCATGTTGAGTATTTTCTCTGATATGGTTGAAAAATGCATGGAAGTCTTTATGGATGATTTGACTGTTTTTGGTAATTCTTTTGATTTATGCCTACTTAACTTGAAATCTGTTTTGAGTAGGTGTGAAGAAAAAAGACTTGTACTAAATTGGGAGAAATGTCATTTCATGGTATCTTCAGGAATCGTTTTAGGGCACATTGTATCTGAAAGAGGGATAGAGGTTGACAAGGCAAAAATTGAATTAATCTCTAAATTACCTACACCTAAAACGGTAAAAGATGTCCGATCCTTTCTTGGACACGCTGGCTTTTACAGAAGGTTTATACAAAATTTTTCTGCCATATCTAGACCATTGTGTAACCTTTTGCTAAAAGATGCAGAATTTACATGGACACAAGAGTGTGAGAAGGCATTCCGAACACTCATTTCCAAACTCACCACCGCTCCTATCATGCAATCATTGGATTGGAACCTCCCATTTGAAATTATGTGTGATGCAAGTAATTATGCTGTAGGAGCAGTTCTTGGGCAACGGAGGGAGGGAAAACCCTTTGTTGTTTATTATGCTAGTAGGACTTTGAATGATGCTCAAATGAATTACACTACTACTGAAAAAAAAACTATTAGATGTTGTTTTTGCCTTAGATAAATTTCGTTCTTATTTGATTGGTTCACCTATTGTTATTTTTACTGACCACGCAGCCCTTAAGTACCTTCTTTCTAAGAAGGATGCTAAAGCCCGTTTAATTAGGTGGATTCTTCTTTTGCAGGAATTTGATATAACCATCAAAGATAAGAAAGGCGTTGAAAATGTTGTTGCTGATCATCTATCCCGCCTTGAGTTCACTGACTCTACTGATTTGCCACCCATTCGAGACGATTTTCCAGATGAACATCTTTTTGCTATAAGCCAAATACCTTGGTATGCACATATCGTAAATTATTTGGTTTGTGGTGAACTTCCATCTGACTGGAGTGCACAAGATAAGCGTAAGTTCTTGGTTGAGGTACGTAACTTTTATTGGGATGATCCATATCTTTTTAAATACTGTCCTGACCAAATCATGAGACGTTGCATTCCTGAAAGTGAAGTTTCTAGTGTCTTAAATTTTTGCCATAGTGCTGCTTGCGGTGGCCATTTTTCTATGAAGAAGACAGCTGTGAAAATTTTACAGTGTGGTCTTTATTGGCCCACTTTGTTCAAAGACACTAATAATTTTTGTCGTTCCTGTGAAAGATGTCAAAAGTTAGGTGCTTTATCTCGAAGAAATATGATGCCTTTTAACCCTATTCTTGTTATCGAGATATTTGACTGTTGGGGTATTGATTTTATGGGTCCATTTCCTTCATCTTTTGGCTATCTTTACATCCTTTTAGCTGTTGACTATGTATCAAAATGGGTGGAGGCTGTAGCTTGTCGTACTAATGATAATACAACTGTGGTAAAATTCTTAAAAGAAAATGTGTTATCTAGGTACGGTACGCCACGTGTCATCATTAGTGACCAAGGAACACATTTTTGTAATCGTTCTTTTGAAGCTTTGATGCGCAGGTATGGTGTTCTTCACAAAATTTCCACTGCATACCATCCACAGACAAATGGACAAGCCGAGCTAGCAAATAGAGAGGTTAAACAGATTTTGGAAAAGACGGTTAACCCGAATCGCAAAGATTGGTCTCTACGCCTTTCTGATGCATTATGGGCATATCGTACTGCATACAAAACCATCTTAGGAATATCCCCATACCGGCTTGTTTATGGGAAAGCTTGTCATTTACCTGTTGAGCTAGAACATAAAGCTTATTGGGCTGTCAAAGCCCTTAACTTTGATTTGAATGCTGCAGGTCTCCAGAGAAAGTTACAATTGTCAGAAATAGAAGAGCTACGAAATGACGCATATGACAACTCCAAAATTTACAAAGCTAAAATGAAAGTAGCTCATGATAAACAGATATCAAGGAAACACTTTGAGCCAAATCAACGGGTCTATCTTTATGATTCTCGATTGCATTTACACCCTGGAAAGTTGAGATCTCGATGGACTGGTCCATTTATGGTAAGACATGTTTTTCCTAATGGTGCTGTTGAAATAGAAGACCCCACTGATAGACGGACTTTCAAAGTGAATGGACAGCGGCTAAAAAGCTACGTGGAAAAGGTAAACGACTCTATGTACCTAGGCGAGATCCCTCTTGTGGATCCTGTCTATCGTGATTGATCAGGTTCAATCTATCTGTACCATATTTTATATTTTGTCTATATTTTATCTTTTGACTTTCTATTTTTGCTTTTATTTTCTTGCACATTTTATTTTACTTTATTTTCTTCTTTTTATTTTTTCTTCAGTGTAATTTTATTTTCCGGTGAAGTGGCGGATACGGTACTCCGTGACTATTAAAGTCGGTTTTTCAGTTCCCTAAAAACTGTCCCTCAAACTGTGCATTCATCTCTTTTCTTTCTTTCAAAATGGATCGCATTCTTGCCAACCTTAAAAAACGTTTTCCTTCATTTCCTCAAAATGCTCTACTTAAGATTTACAAAGCACGGTGTGAAAGACTAAGGCTATTGATGTTGGGTAATATCCCTGTGGACCTTCGTTGGTTAATTGAAGCCAAGGTTCGGTTGTCTGGTGAGTTTGAAAATGATTTTGTTTCTCATATGCCTGGTCTTGGAAGAAGCTCTTATGCCAAAAGGCGACGAGCAAAAAGGTTACAAGTCTGTCATAAATGTGCTCGATGGAATTGTAATCGGAGTTGTCGTTCTTTAGGATTCGTATCTAGAAATCGAGAAGACAAAATTCAGTTCATTAAGGATGGACTGAGTAAGGAGTCTTTGGATGATATCCTATTGACTCTTGAGACGCATCCCTGTGGGCTCGTGCAACGTGAACTTCTCGATTTATGGAACAAATTCAAAAATGAACATCAACGGTATAGTCTCGGGAATCTGACTCTAAAAGACCCTGTTTGCCAATTTATAAGAAAATTTGATGGGAAGCCTATCCCCGATCCATAGAGGGTGTTTAAGCCGTTACTGGACATAAAACCAAAGGAAGATGTGAGCCACAATCACAACTACTTGTAAATACATGTGTTTTAATTTCAAACTTTATTTTATGAATAGTAGGGCTACTTATATAGATGTCTTAAATTCAAATCTTTTGGTTAAATAATGTATTATTTTTCTTTGTTTTATTTATTTATTTGCATCATCATTTTAGTTTATGTTTGCTTAAGTTTCTCTCAGGTTTGTTTCTTTCAAATAACTGGCGTTTCAGGTAATGTCTCCTATACTTTATCTCTTTCTATTTAAATATTGAGGACAATGTTTCATCTGGTTTGGGGGGAGGATAGTAGACATACGTTGCATTTTGTAAAAAAAAAAAAATTGTGGTCCGACATTTGATTAAAATGGCAGAGTAAAGAGTTCATTCTTGAACTCTTGAGACGCATTCTAGGTCAAATTAGAATGGCAAAGTAAGGAGTTTTAGTACTAACTTTTGAAATGCATTTTAACTAACTTTTTGTTATTTTGTTTTATATTTCATGCATTGTCGTTTACTGCTTGTAGTCTTGGTAATTCTTGTATAAAGGAATTTGCTTTTCTGCCTAAGTATGATTTCAGAATTGTTTAGGTTGAGTCACTGTTGTGTGTTTTCTATAACACAAATTAGCGCAAGTGCACATTGTCGCAACAAGTAATATATGATGAGAAAAGTGTCGATCCCACAGAGAATGATTTATCTTTTCTAGTTTAAGTACTGAAATGGTGTCTTTCTACTATTATCCAGAAAATGATTTAATGTATGATATTAAACTACTCAAGTAAAAGAACAACTTAATTATGCTAAGTGATAAACTAAATTACCAGCAAGTTAAATTCAATATGAGAAATCCTAGGATTACAAACTATCCCCCATTATGCAAATAAATTCAGCAGAATCTCTTTGATGTTTATTGGTTCTCAACTTGATATATTGACCAAAACACTCAACACATCACAAGCCTCTTTTGCAGGTCAAGTGAATCTATTCCATCCAATCAAATATCTATATGTCTATGATAAATAAATTGAACAAAATTCATTAAGCACAAGTTTTATGAGCCATACATGCCTTATGAGTATATGTCTATCTCATATGAAACTCAAGTGTACTACACTATGATCATGCATCAATATGCTTAAGACTAAATACCTAAATGCCTTTGTCAAGTTTATTTAAGCATTTCTAGATCAATTTAACCACTGGCCAAGTAATCAAATAGCATTAAGCACAAGCACAATGAATATATCAAAAGCTGAATTAATACCATAAAAGAGAGAACTAAAATCAATCACATAATGAGTTCAAGGATGTAATCCTAGATGAACGAAATTAGCTCATCATTAAACTACACAATCTTGAAGCTAATTCCATCAATACATGTAAACTAAACATCTTACAACAAGTAAAGAATCAAAGCAAAGAAGACATCCCTGTCAAATGCCTTTGTTGTTGAAGCTTGCTTCCCTCCTCTTTGATTTCTTCAAACTTAGAAGTTAGGTGTTTCTTTGTGTTTCCAGCTGCTGTCCCAGCTGGAGTCCTCCCCCAAAATGTAAGTTTTGAGCAAATAAATAGGTAAGAGCACGGAATTAGGGCGCATTTTGGGTTGCTTTTGGGTTTCCTGATTTTCAGGAACCTGTCAAAACTTGTTGCCCAGGTCCCGGCGCCGCGGCGCTGCGATTTGGCGCTGCGGCGCCCACTTTCTGCAATCGGCGCCGCGGCGCTGAAATCCAGCGCTGCGGCGCTGCACTGTTGCTACAGTGTACTGTCGCAGTGTTACTGTAGCAAACAGTGCCCCCATTCGTATTTTTATCTCTAATGCTCCGATTTGCGTCCGTTTTCCGGTATTTTTGCTCCGATAATGCTTCAAACTATAAAATAATATTAATACGCATATGTCTATGGTAATCAAATTAGAATGTAAATCATTAAGATCAAGTCTAAATTATACCATACATGCTAACTAAGCATATGTCTATCCTAGATGGAACTCATAATTGTTACCCTATAATCATGCATCAAACTATTATAGGCTAAACATATAAATCTATTTGTTAAGTTCATTATAGTTCCTCAATCATTCAAAATATTGGCCAGATATAATGAAAGCAATAAGATAAAGATAAATGAATCAATTATATGTATTAAGTTCATAAACTAAGAATCAACAAAATCCAATTACATACTAGGTTCAAAAGTCTAACCCTAGAAATAAAAACTTAGGTCATTATGAAATAAAGAGTTCTAGAGCTTATCAAGAATAACATCATGAAAATCATAGAAAACTAGATATAAATAGTTGAAGAGATAAAACTAATTTTTCTACAGTCTTCAATCTTCTAGTTTTCTTGCTACTCCAAAAGTTGCTATTTATCTCTCTTCTTTCTTTCTCTTATTCTCTCCCCTGTTGATTCTTTCTTGATTGTTGAATTAGGCTTTTTAGTCTTCTATTTATAAGTTTATATTTTTAAATTAGGGTAAAAAATCAAATATAAGTTAGATTATGATTACTGTTCATACAACGCCGCAGCATTGGATTACACAATCTGTGTAAGGCACAGTTGCTTTTTAATCGTAAATTACTTGCACAAATAGCTATTTCAAATAGAAATTATCTTTTTTGGGCGTTGAGCATACTATTTTAAGCGCCGTTCTGGGTGCTTCGGTGCTGGTACTGTAGCAGTGTACTGTAATAATCTACTATAGCTTAGTATTATAGCATTTTGATGCTTTTTTTTTACTTATTTTCATTAGATTTTCATCCTTATTAGCTTCATTGACTCCAAACCTACAAAATAACAACAAAGGATATAAAAAGTCAAATAATATTAATTTAATCGAATAAATATTAAATTTGAAAGATAGATATATTATACCTAATTAACCCTTATCAGCCTTCAACTTCTTGCCCACATTCCCTACCACTAGAAAACAAAAATTCCTTCCACCATTGTTATTGGAGGGCACAATTCGGACATAAGCAGGGTTCTTTTAACCTAAAAATTGTGGAAGCCTTTTTTCTCCTCATTATGCTTGAACTAATACAAGTATTATAGCTCTTGAAAAAAGGCTCAAACTACCCAGCCCTTGCCTACAAAATAACAAGCCCCAATAAGATTCACTAAGATTTTAGACCTACCTAAGAATGGGTAATCTCAATCTAATCTTTCAAAGCATGGCTGTATAGGCAATCTCAATCTAATCTTAAAAACTATAGTTTGTAAGGTACCTTGTCCTGTTCATAGTTACTTGAGAAATCATCAGGGTAAGGGACACTTAGCACCATAAAGTTGGGGATGTTATATTAACACCAAAGATACCATGAGTCCTCTTCGGTTACATAGAAATTTTGGTACCTAAGGTCCAACTCTAGTTCTAATTCTCCAGGTTCGGCAAAGAAATCATCAATTAATACCTCCTCATTCTCTCTATCTTCTAACTCAGAATCAATCTCATCTTTTATTATGGGTTCATTCCCTATCCTACTAGAACCTACAATGGCCAAAGCAACCTCCTAAATTCTATACCCGAGAGTTTGAGGCTTCACCTCAAGAACCTTATTCCCCCAGGGTACTTCTGACTCTATTATTTTTTCTAATAATGAGGGTCTCCTCGACCTCTTTCTTTAGCTCACTCATAGACGGTTTGAGGTTAAATTAGCCCTCGTAACCATTATCAGAAAGATGTTATGGCCTAGGAAGAAAATGGAGAGGCCAAATAGTCCAAGCCAAACAAGTTTATAAGTTTACAAATGCCTTAGTGCAACAGTCTACGAACTACTGTAGATTAAAAAAATTCAAAATACCACCAAAATTCATCTCATAAAATTATTATTAAATGATAGAAAAAGCATTGTTAATAAAGTAAGGGCTAAAGAAAAGAGTGAAAACAAGGAAAAAAGACTTACCATGACAATCAAAGAAGAAAGGATGAAGTAAAAACACGTATCAGTAGAAATTATCGAAACAATAACTGCAAATCAGTAAAAGTCAAGCTCTTTATATCTCACTTTTTCCTCTTTGGCAAGATAGCCAAAGAATGCAAACAAAATTTATTGGAAGAATCACTAAGGTTATACTTATAGTCCGAACCTAAAAATAATCCTAACTATTTATTTAGTAAAATGGATCAGATTAAATCGCACCCAGAAACATTCCCTCGTCTGGCCGATGTAACAGTTGGAGGGTTGATGACCATTGGATTCAAACCCTAAGACCTTAGAGTAAGAGACGTTTGCAAAGACCGTTCATTTTAATGCTTAATGATGATAAAAGATAGGAATAATGGGCAAATAGTTTTTAAAAAGACATCTGTATTAAATACGAGGATTCTAGAAAGGTGAAAAATGAACCATTAAACCACCTAGGGGTGAGGATAAAGAATGGATGTTAGACTACATAAAATTCCAAGTAAGACCTGGGTATTAAGGAATTATTATCCAAACACCCAAGCAATATCCTGAGGATACGTAAAACTAAAATACCTATGTTCTTCCTTAAGAGTCAGCCTAGGTTAAAAGCCCAATTTGGCGCAAATAGGCATGTGCCGAGATTTTAGGTACTCAAGCTTAGGATAGTAATGGCAAGAACTCGCATAGAGGATCTCCTTGATATTAAAGTTTTAACCCCGATGAGACTATAAAGGAGTCCCATGCACCATGGGATCCTGAGGATCATATGATCTATATTGATTGCCTTTCAGGAGGGAAAATGGAGATCCACATAAACTGTTACCTGAGAAGAAAATACCGAGGATCATGGCACCTGTATTTACCATAGACTGATCCTGTGAACCCTATGATTGCCACAAATCGTGGTATAATAGAATAACTTCGAGTTTCTCAGGGATGACATTAATAACAACAAGGACCGACTATAAAAGGAAACATTACAGTGACTGAGAATGTTACTTTTTTCTCTCTCTTTTAACAACCCTAAGAACTTTTTTTTATATTTTTTTTCCTTGATAGAAAATATTTAGCTGACTTAAGCATTGGAGGGTCCTCATCGAGAAAATCATTAACGAGACCTAATTTTGTTTGTTTGTGATCGTAAGGAAATCAAGCCTTGGAACCAAAGATCATCCTCAGAATAGCCCATCAATGAAGGTCCAATTTCATTTCCAGTATATAAATGCAAGTTTGTGGGCCCAAAAGCCAATTTGTTTGTGTCAACACATTTATTTTCCAAATCTTTTTTAGTAGCCAAACAAAATAGAATTTATGACGACTGTTCAAGAATTATACTACTGCTTCCTACATAGCTCAATGAGCTTCTCCACATAATGGTTCAATCATATTCAACTAACCACAAACCTATTATACTAATGCATGTGTACTTAGAGTTTTAGTAAATCCATTTTTATGTTGTATAGTTTAGAAAGTTAAAGAATCTTATTTGAGTTGTTTTATTTTTTAATTTTATTTTAATAGAGTTTTTTTGACTAATTTTTTTATTTAAATTTTTTTTCCTTTATGTGAATTAAATTTAAAGTTTAAGAAAATTTGTCTTGTTTAAATAGGATTTTACTAGTCTATTGTTATTGACCATAGAATTTGAGAAATTTTAGGCCTACAAGTTGAATTTATTTTTCTCTTAGGTATAGTGAATTAGATCCCTCCAAGCCAGACTTAGATGATTTCCTTGGACACTTGTTGATAAATAAAGTTATTATGACAATCACGAAACACAATTATGCCACGCTAGAAGTTGTTCCCAGCAATGACTCTCTTATGCTTTAGTTAGCTATGGAGTTTTTAAGAAAAGACTTTGATGACTGAAAAATGATAAAGAAAAATAAATGGGGGATTTTTTTTTTATAAGAGTAGGGTTTTCAATCTTCAAAAGTCTAATTGTTGTGCAATAATTCAACCTTCTTTTTATAGGCAGATAAGTGTATTTTATACTTATTATTTTAGTTCATTAGGCTTAGCATTGTTCATTTTAAACAAGAATATTAGGCTTTTTATATTTTATTGTTATTTTGTAAGTTTAAAGTTAACATAACAAATTGAGATAAAAAAAAAATTAGAAGAAAACAAGGCAAAAGTATAAAGATAGAGTCAAAAGATCATCGTCGTAGCCCTAAAAGTCAAGGCTACAATATTAGAATGACCAAAAATTAACCTAAAGTCAGAAACTCAAGGTTGTAGTGCTATGATTCAATGTGTAGTGCCACGAGTGGTAGAAAGTTGATGTCATAGCCTTAAAAGTCAAGGTTGCAGCATTGGTATATTAAGAAATCAACTTGAAGTTAGTAGTTTAGGATCGTGGTGTTATGAAGCAATGTCGTAATAGTAGATCATTATTAAGTTGGCACCACAATGCTGGGAGGCAAGGTCGCAGTGCTAGATGTATGATTTGGAAACCATACTCTAATTTAGACTAAAATTTTTGTCCCAACTTGAAGATAAAAACCTATAAATAGAAAACAAAAAGCCCATTTTTTAGAGTAATCAAAGAGAGCAATAGACATTATAACTTTTTTGAGAGTTTAGAGCAGATTTTTGGAGAATCAAAGAGATCAAAAATCAAAAGAATAGGAGATTGAAAATTAAAGAATTCAGAGCTCATGAGCTTTGCTTATTTTCTTTTTATCTTTATTAGTTTTATATTATGTCTATGATATTGAACTTAATTTGTTCAAAAGTTCACTTTTTTAAGATTATAATTTGAACTTAATATGTAGCTTGAATTATTTATTTTCCCTTAGTTTATAAAATAAATGATGGGTTGTGTTATTCTATTATGTGCTTAATGTTTCTAATTACTTGAACACTAATTAGATTGATTTGAAAAATCTTAATGAACTTGAAAAAGAGATTTTTGTGTTTGGCCTTGAATAGAATGGTGTATGATCAATGAGTAAAAACTTTGAATTTTGTGTGTGATAGGAATATACTCATATGACATAGATAACCGTTTAGAGAACCTATTCTTAATGAATCTTGTTTTAATTAATTTTTATAGGAATATAGTAATTGATTTGGTGAGGTATTTTCACTTGATTATTGAAAAAGGCTTGTGAAGATATTAAGTTTCTTGGTTAACAATTCATATTGATGAATTAAATTAAGATGAGTAATTAGATTCAAATGAAATATTGAGGGATAATTGTAATCCTAAACTTTTTGATGTTGATGAGCTTTTACTCTATTTTGCTTTTCTTTTCTTTTATTATTTAGTTTAGATTTTATTTGCTTGAGTTATTAACTGTTTGAATAAGAATAAGAAGACATAATTTTAGTATTTAATGAATTTAATAATAATTATGTCGAAATGATACTTGATTCATTATTATATTACTTGTTTGTGATAATGTGCACTTGCATTTCAAAATCACACAATATAAGCTTTGAATGTTAGTTTGTTGAGTCTTATCAGAATTAGTGAATATATTTTGTTTCCTTATTTAGACTTTGGGATTGTATGGGTAGCATTTATTCAAAAAAATTGGGATACTATTAGATTTTTGAAGATAAGGATAATTATAATCCTTAGATAATGTGCATTTCTAGCTTAGTCTTCAGAATTTGAGTGGTTGGCTCAATCTAGATGGGCTACTTTGGGGTGTCTAGGATTAAGCTAGTTGATATCAAGGATAACAAAGAGCAAAGGCATCTCCCCTCTAACATTGACACTATACTTTCTATTGGACACTAGATGCTTGAACCTTTAGTGTCTTAGTGTAAATGCCTTCTGTTGCGAGCCTCAAGTGACATGTCTTATAAGGGCCTAAGCTTGGGGGCCATTTGGTTACGTAAGCTCTTCTTTTAATAAATTGGGTTTGGGCTGAGGCTTTTAGGGGAAACAAGGGTCCCTTTGTTTTTGGTGTTGACTTGTCAATATTGAAAACTTTATTGTCGTTCTTAGACTAGGAAAATATCCTCGGTCAAATTGAGCTCAAAAAGTTCTGATTAATAGTTTGGCTAGTATTAGTCCTCGGTCTTGATCTGCAATAGTCCTTAGAGTCTTATGAAATAGAGACTTTTTCGTTCCAAATTTTAACGGATTTTCAATAAATAGTGGTGTCTCATTGAAAATCATGTAACATACCTATTATACTTCATTAATAGTCAAGGGTTAAGTAGATATGGTTATTGGGGACGTAGAACCTTCCCAACTTTAGAATTTGATCCAATGGCCAACCTTTCTCCTCAATTACCATGTTGGTCAGATGAAGCAATATTTATAGGTGTGAGAGACTCAATACTATCAAATCCCTTCAATGGATAAGATTACTCATCGAAATTTATTATAAATATGTGGATTTTTGTGCCATTTTGAAACTTTCTATATTCCAAAAGAGAGAGAGAGAGAGACCAAAACCTAATTTCAGGTACTTTACAATTCTCGATAGTGTTTAGTCTTTTCTTTCCTTCAACATTCTTCTCTTGAGAGATCTTCTTAACTCTCTACTCTAAACTCTTTCATAAGGTTCTATTGTTGAAGTCATTTTTGCCTTTTTTTTCTCTCGATCCTTATGTACCTGAGTGCTTAGTCGTATTCAGTCGTATAGGTAGTGATAGAGTTCTCGATTAGCTAATACCAGAGTCGATTAGCTGCGGTCCATCATTTAGCATTTTTAGAGTAATCAGTAGATCAAAAGCCTCAAGTTGAATCACTTGTGACACTAGCCCATGAAATGTCTCAAGCTCTATGTTTAGCTTTGCTTAAGCTTCTTTAATTATCGGGGGTCCCCAACCAATTCATAAACTTTTCAAAAGTGCTAGATGAGAGCATGTACTTTTAAATTTATATAAAATGAGCAACACATTTGGTTTTACATCAGCCCTGTGATGGCCAGTCGGTTGGCCACCTAATCCATATAGTGGTTTGGGTTAATTGTTCCCGTATAAACTAGAATACTAGGAAGTCAAAACACCATAAGTAACTTCATATCTTTAAGCTCATCAATAAGAGGGGATTTTTGCTCCCTCTCTGTCACCCTTAGGGAGGCAGCTCTTGGCTCTCTTTACCCTCAATGAACTCATGTAATCGTTCCTCTTATCCTTTGACTTTGTCCTTCAAAGCCACTTCTTTTAGTACCACACTCATTTATCTGTCTCTACCTGCACCTTGTTGGGATTTGTGCTTACGTGCCATCCCTTTTATGTATAAATATTTGCTTTATGTTTATACTATTATCATTTCAATATATCACTAATTATTTTATAGATATATGGTAAGATGCTTGTTCGTTTGAGACATTGTATGATCTGAAAGAGCTCAGATCTGATCTAAAAGAGTTTAGATCAGTGCTAAGAGTTAGAAACGCTGAAAGTTATAAATACTAAAAGTTAGCACTGATAAGAGTTCCCAGGTTATAAGAGTTAGCGAAATCTAAAACGTTAGAGCCTTGTTTGAAATGGGACAAAGACCTAAGAATATATTAGTAATGACATAATTGCAAAAGAGTTACAAATAGTGCTAGAAAATGTTGTTGTGTAAAAATGTTCTTAAACTTAATGTTCCTGATCTATCTTTACTAATGCGGGTCTATTAGTGAAGACCTTATTATATATATAGATCGGTGTATACCTATATTTAGATGGTCCAGATGGTTAGTCTTAACAGACCATGAGTTTAGTAAAAACTCGTATAGAGATACAAGTATTCAGTAAGGACTGAATATTGAATAGACTTACAAAGATCTCCAATAGGCATTCCATAAAAGTCGTCAATGAAGGATCTTTCTAGTTGAGTAGTATTCGTAGTCCTTAGACCTGAATGCGACGGTGGACTTGTGAGTGATCCATCATACTTTGGTTCCACACATGTCAAATACCTTTCATGATCTAACCGCTGGGTGTCGCTGGGTATGGTCCGATGCTCATAGAGTCCGGTGTATATAGATATGGGATCCATCAACTCAATTGGGTGAGTTAATATCCTGAAGCTCCAAGATTGTATTTCAGAAAGTCTTATGGCCATAAGCAGAAATACCTGGGAAATTAGTTTTATCCTCGAGGTAAATAATATCGTAAAAGTGTTTACAGATATTATTTATTGAGATACGAATCTAAAGATAAGTTTATGGTTGAGCATGTGGAGACTTGACGATGTTGATCTATATCTCTGCTCTTCTAGGATATCTATGATGGAAGAATTATACGAATATATTATAATCTCAACTTGTATGGTCTAATACGCCATTTTGTAATATCCGTAACATGTGTGTGGGATATTGTTCACGGACGTATGAAATAGTTTAATATGACAAATCGGGCATGGACTTAGAGAGTCTCACAATATGAAATGTACTTGTTGTGCACTGGGGTAACGTATTGGATTGAACAATTAATCCGAGAATTTCAACAAAGTGAAAATATATTTTAAGGTTCCTTATGTTATACACTTGTCAATACCTGAATGTAAAATACATTATTGGTTTACAAGAGTTATTAACCAATAAGAAATTGACAAGTGGCACAATCTTGCTCCATTAATGATTTACCATGTATTTACCTATTTACCCTGCTTGGTAAATACATATAAGGTAAATATCATTATTCAAAATAGTTTTGAATAATTAATAATCTATTTATTAATAAAATTATTATTATTAATTGGAATAAGTGGCAAACACCAATTTGTAATGAAGTAAGCACTTATTATTAATAATAAGCATTATTGGCCACTTAGAAATTGTTAAATTGTGCACTTGTGAAGTGGTGTTACCACTTAACATTATTTAATTGCCACTAACTATCTAACAATTGATTCATACGGATGAATCAATTTGTTGGGTGAATTTACATGTTTTATTATTAAGCAAATGGAAAATATAACTAAGTGGTGGTGGAGCACTAAAAGAAGCAATCATTTTTTTACACTAAACTAAAAATTGAAAGAGTTCAATTTTGAGAATGAGATGGTGTATGATTCTACAATTGAGAGTAGAAAGAAGAGAGACTTTGCTAAGTATTTTCTCAAAAGGTTGAGAGAGTTTGCAAAGTCTTAACAAAAGGTTCATAACAAAGAGTTGTGAGGAACTATAGAAAAAAAACACTTAATTCTTCTCATCTTTTGCTAGTAATAAATCATAAGGACCAAATTATTTTAAGTGTTAAAACATATATTACTGAAAATTCATGGCTACCATTCTAGCTTTAACATCCCACCCATTTTAGTTATGAACTAGAATTGTGCAACGGCATACTTCAAGGTGAGCTCAACAAATTGAAGCTTGAAGTTCTTGAAGAATTGTAAAGCTACCTTCAAAACCGGGTAGGTTATTTACTTACAATTCATTTTATATCATGCATGTGAAAAATATATATGAGATATAGATATGTGCTTGAATGATCATACATAAAAATATATAGTTGTGTATGTTATATAATGTATAATATGTATGAATACTTTCGCGCGTATTTAATTTTTTTAAAAATTATACGTATCTATACGCACCACTCACCAAATCCATCACACATTCCCTAATTTTCTATTTGTTCAACAATATTTTCTGAGCATAATACTTATTTAAATCATCTACATTTCTTACTTTATTCGAGTTTCTTCTAATTCATCCTAAGTCTTCTACCTCTAAGTATATAAACGCTCGATCATCATATTCTTGGTGTGACCTCATGCTATGAAGCTAACTGTCATGCACTTCTAATAACTCTTCTTCTTGTATCTCTTTTTTTTCCTTAGGTATATCGAGTAGGAAATTTATCATCATTGAGCATCGGAAGAGGTCCTCGGGGGTTTGACTAGTCTACCCACCAATTAGTTGCTCCTTAGGGCTCTTGGTGCTTTTCCAGCCTTCTGTTCTTTTTTAATACTTTTGTTAATAAATCTTTTAACTCCTCTTTCTCCCTCCTTGACTTATCTATCTAGTTCTATTCATTAGATAGGGCCAACCTCATCCTAATGTGCCACATTGTTATCTCACAACTCAAATAATTATCCTTGATTTGTTTAGTTGAGATTCTCTATCATTTGTTGATCTTGCTTATCATCTTGGGTAGTCTTGGATCAAGTAATCATTTTTTCTATCTTTGAAAGATTGCCTTTCATGAATTTTTGCATTGTTTTCATAGATGACACCAAGCCTTTGATAGTAGAATTTAGGAAATTCTAGACCCATGAGCTGAATTTATTTCTCCCAAAGGAATAGTAAATTGGATGCCTCCAAGTCGAGCTTAGATGATTTCCTTAGACATATGTTGATATCCGAAGCTATTCTTACAACCAGAAAATACAATTAGGCCATGTTGGAAGTTGTTCTCGGTGATGCCGTCTGATACTTAAGTCAACAATAATTTTTTGGAGAAAAGAGTTTAATAGTTGAAAAATAATTAAAATAAATAAATGAGAGATTTGGTTTTAGGAGCAGAGTTTTTAATCTTCAAAAGTCCATTCCTTGCATAGTATTCCTTTTATAGGTTTTGCATGTTAGGTTATTGAATCCTATTAAAATTAGTACTTATCTTTAGTTTCATAATTCAAATTTATTTTAAGATTATATGAGTAGCATTTATCTAAAAAATTTAAGGTGCTCTAAGATCTTAAAAAATAAGGACAATTAGAGTCCTAAGATGACACATGCATTTCTAGTTTGGTCTTTGGAAGTTGAGTGGTTGATTCAACCTGGATGGGCTACTTTTGTGGTGCTGATGATTAAGCTAGTTAATATTGAGGATAACTTTGAGCCAATGACATCTCTGGGTGGACACCGAGGGCATCCCTTTCGATTAAATAATTAATTTTATACTAAATTAAATTGAATATTTATTGTATTAATTAAATTGGTAAATAATATTTTTATTTAGTTAATTTTATAATTCAATGTAGTAGTTGCACTATTTTATTAACTAATTAATTCAATGTTGATGATTAATTCATATTAATTATTATACTTTAAATTTTTTTTTTATTACATGAATAAACATGTAATTTTATTTAAAATGACATAAAATTTTAGGTATAAAAATTATATTATCCAACTATTTTACTAATTTATTAGATTTTAATTATGTTAAATGTATTTTTATTGATAAATTAAAAATATATAATTTTATTTAAAAAATAATTAAATATTTAATTATATTGTATATAGACTTAATTTAGTGCAATCTTAAGTCATCACACGGGTAATAATGGGATAATTCATACTATGAATTTAAGACAAATTCTAAGATTACACTGAAAATCCTAAACAAGTTAAAACACCAGAGGTGTGGATTATAAATTAGTCTAGTTCAATCTAGTTCAGTTTCATAAATTAGTCTAACCCACTCTTGCACATCAAATGCAACACAAATGTCTAATCTTGAAAATTAGCTTGTTAAGTGATTCATTCTATTTATTTATTGAAGTATCTCACCGTTACTTGTTAATATCAAACAATTCAATCACCTCTCCTTAATGAAACGTCTTATATTACAAGCTTTGCATCAATCATTTTGTTTGACATACATGAGTTAATTCATATTTTAATTATTATTCCACTTGAATGTCACTTATTAAAGAATTTAAAATTCAAGTGCTCCACTTAAAAATTAATCTTTTAAGTTGAACAATTAAATTTTAAAAAATTAAAGCAAATATTCATGTAATGCAAATAAATAAAAAATATAATTTAATAAATTACATAATTTATTATATAAAAAACATATTTTTCCAAAAAATTTATCAAAAAGTGGGAACCTATGTTAACTTTTATGTTTACAAGTTTGCTTTGAGTTAAAAGATAGCAACGAGTAGAGAATATACGAAGTGGTTTGGAGAAAGAGTTTTCTTGTTAATTTCATATGGGCATAAAGTTACTAAACCTAAATGCTAAAAGTCCAAAAACCAAATGTCAATTTTGAGAATATATGCATGAGATTTTATAGTGTTAAAAATTTTTAACACACATAAAAAGATAAGCAGGGCCGGTGATCATTGTCAGTTGTCCGACGTCAGGCCACCCATAATTGTTGCCATACATTATTTTAATTTTTAACGCCGAGTGCCCATCACCGTGTTACTCTCAATTTCCTACATTTCACATGATCGGCTACATCTTGCAAATATTTCATTATTCCGTACAATACTTTTAACTTGTAGATTAATCTATTACTCAATTTTATATTAATTTATTATTTAATTTAAAATTTAAATTAATAGATAAATATTTAATATTAAAAATAATTTTTTAACAATTTCGTTCACATAAAACATAAATTTGAATCAAGTAAATTTTTTTATCAATTTTTTTTGTATAAAATGTGAATTCAATTATATGTGAATTAAGTAAATTTATCATTTCATAAGTATTTTTCTCACATAAAATATAAATTTAAATAAATCGTCTCAAGACTTTAATATTAATATTATATTAATTTATCACATAATTCAAAACTTTAAATAAATAAGTGAATACCTAATTCTAATATTTAAGATGGGAAAACAAACGAGAAGCAGTTATTGGTTAATTAGGTTAATTGATTGAACAACACTCCAAGAAATAGAATATGATTGAGACATAATAGTCAAATTAGATTCGGTGTTATGTTTTTATTTCGTTGGAATCTCCTGCTCACTAGTTTGATTCGCCAGCCATTTTTAATAAGTCTCTTTCACCGTTGATATAAACTCTTTGTGGGTATTCTTCCACATCTCAAACTCAAAGATTGCACATATATTTACTTGGTTTGTTATATTGAGAACATAAATTCTCTACTCAGAAGAGAATCTTGTGTTAATATTGAATCATCAAAATTCCCAACCATGGCGTGATGCAAGAAGTGAATTCACGTTGAATGTTATTCCTCCTAACTCGTAATATTGGTCGTAGTACATCCTTAATCCAACTCAATCACGGTTTTTAAAAAGAAAAAGAACTCCCACCCCAAATTTCATAAGACATTATGAGAAATGGATTCTTTTGAAGAGATATGATTTATTAGATCTTTTTGTTAGCAATTAAAACAGTTCTTTTTTTTAATTATTAAATCGATTGATTATATATTATTAAAAGAGTTTGTCTATTATTAAATTATCAAAAAGAGATAATACATAGTAAAAAAATAAATTAAATAAATTATTATGTTTGATCTAAAAATTAAAAATAAATAAAATATTACGTACTTATGACAAAAAAATTTTTAATAAAATCTTATAAAAATATAATAATTATAAAAATGTGAAAATATGATGATTTTTAACAAAACGTTCAAAATAGTTTAATAGGATATGCTATAAAATTAAAAAAATATTATTAGGATATGTATATATATATATATATAAATATAAAAAGAACTCAAAATACTCTTAAAATCTCAAATTTTAAGCTTTTTCAAATAGAGATAAAATGATTTTTTTAATCTCCAAAAACCCTTCCCTAATTACTTGTTGAAATTTATAAGGAAGAGGGCATTGTAATATATAGTTGAACATAGTTTAATAAATAGTTAAAATTCATTGATTATTTTTATTAATTAATATGTTTATAAATAGAAAAAAATTATATTTTAGTCTCTGAATTAATGAGTATATATCAACTTAGTTCCCCATATTTCAATAAACACCACGTTAACCTTACCGTTAGTAAGATTCGGTTAAATATTTTCTTTTTTTGCTTCTTTTATTATAATATCATTAGTTAAATATCTACTAATCATTATGACACGTGTCATCACGTAATTAATTTATTTTTTATTAAATATTTTTAAAAATAAATGAAATAAAATAAAAAAAATAAAAAGAAATTAAAAACAGGACTAACACCGTCACCAAAAAATGGCGATCGATCGACCGTTATTTTTTGGAAATTTTTTGACAATAAAAATTATCAAATTTTATATCATTGAACTCCATTTTTCTAGATCTGCATAATAGTAGAGTTATTTTAACAAAACAAATACCTGAATATAGCAAAAAATAGTAGGGAGGGGCAGCGGCAATGCTGCTTGCTATCAAACGCGGAGGACAGTGACTTACACCACTCTCACCTATGAATAGATTGGCAACTAACTTGTCCGTAGGTAGGAATTGTACAAGTCATCACCCATTCTTTTAACGAGGGGCAGCAGTGGTTGTCGCGCCTCCCTACCATTTTTTGCCATTTTCTACCCTTTTTTTTGCAAAAAAACATGACTCTATTATTGTGTATATTAGAAAAAATAGAGTCCAATGATGTAAAATTTAAATTTTATTAATAACCCACCATTGCTGAAAAATGGCAGCCAACAATTTAGACTTTATTAGTAACCTATTGTCGCTGGAAAATGATGGCCAGTAGTTGGCCAATCGCTATTTTTCGGAGATGGTAGGCAGTAAATATTTTAATAATTTATTTTATTTTTAAAATATTTATTAAAGATATAAATCAATCATATGATAACACGTGTCATTTGTAATTATTCATATTATGACAGGTGTCCTTTTATTAAAAAAATTTAATAAATATATATTTATTAATTTACTTTTAAAAATATTTATTCCTTCAAAAAAATTATTAAATATATAAACTAATTACATGATGACACGTGTCATTTGTAATTAATCATATTACGACACGTATCCTTTTATTAATTTATTTTTAATATTTTATTCCTTTAAAAAATATATATGTTAAAAATAGAAACCAATTACATGATGACTCGTATCATTTGTAACTAATCATATTATGACACGTGTTCTTTTATTAAATAATATTTATTAATTTATTTTTAAAATATTTTATTCCTTAAAAAATATATATGTTAAAAATATAAACTAATTATACGATGACATGTGTCATTTGTAACCAATTATATTATGATGCGTGCTCTTTTATTAAAAATATATTTATTAATTTACTTTTAAAATATTTATTCTTTAAAAATTATATTTTTTAAAATTATATTTATAAAAATATAAACTAATTACATGATGACATGTGTCGTTTATAACTAATCATATTATGACACTTACCCTTTTATTTAAAATATATATTTATAAATTTAATTCTAAAAATATTTATTTCTTAAAAAATATTTATATTTATTAAAAATATAAACCAATTATATGATGAGTATCATTTTATTAAAAAATATGTTTATTAATCTACTTTTAAAAATATATATTTTTTCAAAAATATAACAATCTTTTATTTATACAATGATGGTGATTTTTTTGTCAATAAATTACCACAATAAGATAAATGAGGTGTTTAAGATGACAAGCATCGACTACTACAACACTCTCGTCAAACATGATGAATTATAATACATTGTCATCATTATCATGTAGATCACTTACCATCGATTCTAATAATAGTGATGGTGCATCATCATGCATCGTTGTTTGACAGTATCATTATAGTGGCCATCACTTCAAACAATTTATTCGTTCAATTTTGGTGCTTTATTAATAAAATTATTATTGCTTACATTGAGAGATTGTGAGTCCAAAAATATTTTATAGATATTAAGTTTTCTTTTTTTAATTAATATAATTTAAATATAATTATTTAATTTAAAATTATAAAATGTGTCAATATAATTTTAATGTATATGTAATTAGAGTATTAAAATTTTCCTATTTCGTTTAAATGAATAGAAAGTTAATGGACAGAGATAAAATTAGCTGTTTCTAATCACTAAGATAAAATTATCCATTTAATCAAATTCGCGGGATTAAATTATCTCTATCTCTTGAATATAATATACAAAAATATTTTCAAAATTTTTGGAATACCTACTCTTCATCTAATATTGGTATCATTATCACATAATATATTTTAGTAATTTTAACAAATGTAAAAATTTAATGATTGCATAATATTTATTTATTTATTTTATAAAAAAAAATAAAGAATTTTTTCTTTGTCTATTGACACTCCTTTTGTGTAAAATATTAAATAGTTTATTAAGAATATTATCGACCACTTGAGATCAACAGAATAAAATTATTGGTAAAGCAGAAAAGATTATGAAATAATGAACCTCCGACGTGGTTCGAAGAGTACAAACAACAGAGAACAAAGTGAAGTATAAATGGCATTCAAATTAAAAACACTTAATAATTAATTACATAAACGCTTTGCTCATACCCAGGTTTCTATTTCATTACCTGCAAACAAAATTGTCGAATCCTAAGAATGTTTTTGTCTTTGTGACTTTGAGCTTATCAATTGGACATTGATTTTAAAAGTATGTTTTGATTTAAGAATAAAAAAGAACGGGGGAAGGAGTAGGAAAAAGAAAAGGAATTTTTTTGTGAAAGACACGTGTTGATGTCATTTTATTTTTTAATTTTATTTAAAAATATAAATTAATTATAATATAACATTTTTCACTTTATATTTAAATTATAAATTTATATGTCGTCTTAAATTTGTGACACATGATTTTTTAAGAATAAATATACGAATTTGCTTATTTTATCATTTAAAGAGACAAAATTTGTTAGTTGATGAAGAATTTTTTGGTCCCTGTTAAAACCAAATAAATATATAAGTTCTTTTTTTTTTAATATGTGTCATTTTTTCACAAGTTAAATTAAATTTCACATAGTTCGATTTTATTAATATACCTAATATATTTTGGGTTTCTTTATGAATCAATTTGGGCTTCTTGACGAAAGAACTCCAACATCTATTGTAGTGTTCACTGATCCTTGGCTACCAAGACCCTTCTCATTTTGGCCTATAACGCTGAATTTTGGAAGGGTCGTTTACAGAATTTCTGATCTGCAAAGACCGGATGGAACTTGGAATTTCAGTGTCATCAAGGACATTTTAGGGCCAGTTGATGTGGAGATCATTGCCTCAATACCAGTGGGAGACTTCTCAGGTCAGGATATCTTACTATGGCATTTTTCAAGTTCAGAAACTTACACTATAAAATCTAGATATCAAGTAGCAAGGCTAAGCTACATGGGACAGATCGAGAGCTCCAGCCAAGATTTGGTGAAAGGATGTTTGGAGTTTGAATATTCTAACCAAGGTAAAGATCTTCATATGGCGCGTTTATGTTGATATACTGCCCATTGCATCTAACCTTAAATATGTTGATATTGTTGAAAATTGGTTTATATGTCAATTAAGCTAATTTCATATTGATAGGAGATGGGGGTAGGTTGATGGGCTTATATAAAATAAGGCTTTATTGGTTATTTGTTGTATTTTTGAATAATTTTTTTCCCTCTCTTAATTTATAGAATCTTTTAATGAGAATCTCATAGTTCAAAAGTTTTACATCCATGAAGTTTGTAATAATTTAATTTTTATTTTATTTTTTAGATATTTGTAAGTAATACCTATTGTTTGGATAATTACAGTAATGACCTTACTATTTGGGTATTTGTAATTTGATCCAATACTTTAAAATTTGTATTGTGGCTCATAAGATTTGTAATTTCTCTTTAAAGATAATGGGTTTGTTCTAGCGGTGCCTGAGGACGTAAGTAATATTACCGAATCTCGTTAAATTTAGTGTTCTTTCTATTTTGCATATTGTACTGGATGATTGATTGATTGGTTACTTAGTTGTGATAATATGTCTCATTGCTAGTATTATTGGTTAGTTGTGTTTCAATTACCCAAAAATTGTCCCATTGCTAACAGTGTTAATTGTTGTTTGAATGCTTCTGGCACAACAAGTATATCAAAGCTTTAGGTTTAGGACAATGAATGACTATTTTCTATTAAGCACTTATTATTATTATGAGTTATGAATTTGGATTGCTAGTTGTTGGATATAATTGTTTTGTGGAGCTTGATTATTTGTGATATTGTGTATTGAGCTCAGTTGTGTGAGGAAGCTATGGCATCATTATCAACTACATCGATGGAGACAGTGACAGTGTCTAATGCAAAAATAGATGTGGAAAAATTTGATGGCTGGAATTAATTTTAGCTTATGGTAGAGTAAGGTATTGGACGGATTGTGTCAATAATATTCGGATATAGTTCTAGAAGAAACAAAATCAGAAGATATCAAGGAGACAGACTGGAATATGCTTAATATAAAATCTTGTGGGTTGATTCGTTCTTATTTGTGTAGAGACCAGAAGTATCCGTTTATCAGAGAGAAGTCAACCAGTGCATTGTGAAAGGCCCTAGAGAATAAATATATGAAGAAAAGTAATGAAAATCGACTGTATCTGTTGAATAGATTGTTTGGTCTTCAGTTGAGATCATGTACGAGTATTCGTTCTCACATTGATGAGTTTAATAAGTTAATTGTTGATTTATTAAACTTAAAGAAAACCTTCTAAGATGAAGTGAAGGCTATGTTATTGATTGGTTCTCTTCCAGATGTTAGATCATTTATATATTACTCTTATCCATGAAAAGGATAAACTGTCGTTTGAAGAAGTTTGTTCTTCTTTGACAAACTATAAAATCCGTAGAAAGGATTAGAGAGAACATAGAGATGATTCAATAGTAGCATTGATAGTGAAAGGGCGTAGTCAGAGTAGGAAACCAGAAAAAGGGAAAATTTAAGTCGAGGGGTAGAGTAGAAAAAAATAAGTGTACTTTTTGTTAGGAGAAAAGACATTGGAAGAAAGATTGTCTGAAGTTGAAAAAGAAAGAAAATATATGTTTATTTCTAATGCATGTGCTATTTAGAGCATAAGTGATGATAGTGTATCAGATTTTTATTTAAGTTGTAGTTCTTCCATGTCTAATTCTAACGAATGGATTATAGATTCGAGTTGCACTTATCATATATGTCCACATCAAGAATGGTTCTTTACTTTTAAAGAGCTTAATGGTGGAATTATGTATATGGGCAATAATGATAGTTGTCATACTGCTGGGATAAGTTTAATTCGATTGAGAAATAATGATGGATCAACTAGAGTTCTGATAGATGTTCGGTATATATCAAAATTGAAGAAGAATCTCATCTCTTTAGGAGTCTTGGAATCTAAAGGTTGTACTGTATTTATACGAGATAAAATTTTGAGGGTCATTTCAGGCTCTTTTGTGACTTTGAAAGGTACAAGGAGAAAAAACTTGTATTACTATAACAGTAGTATAATGTTGGATCATCGGTTATGGTTTCTGATAATGATGCAGATTTAGAGATCATTAAATTGTGGCATATGCAATTAGAGCATGCAAGTAAGAAAGCCTTATTCAGTTTAGTGAAAAGAGGCTTATTGAAAGGTGTAAAGACCTGCACGCTAGACTTTTGTAAGCATTGTGTTTCAATAAAGTAAAAGCAAGCGAAGTTTGGCATCGTTATTCATAATATCGATGGTATTCTTGATTATGTTCACTTAGATGTATAGGGACCTTCCCAAACTACGTTTATGAGAGGTATGCGCTATTATATTATTTTTTTATGACTTTTTCAAAAGAACTTAGGTGTGCGTTTTGAAATCTAAAGATGATATACTTAGTGCTTTCTTTAAATGGAAAAAGATAGTTAAGACACAAACTAACAGGAAAATCAGATATCTCAGAATAGATAATAGTGGTGAGTATTACAGTGATTAGTTATTAAAATTGTGTCAAAATGAGGATAGTATACGTCATTTTATTGTAAGAGGTACACCATAGCAAAATAGGGTGGCAGAACACATGAATTGGACATTGCTGGAGAAAGTTCGATGTATGTTGTCCAATACTAGATTGGGTAAGGAGTTTTAGGCTGAGGCTATGATCTATACGTGTCATCTCATTAATCGTCTACCATCAGTTGCTATTAGTGATAGAACTTTATTGGAGGTTTGGTCTAAACAACCTATTTTTTATTATGATTCTTTACATGTATTTGGTTCCACTACATATTATCATGTGAAAGGATCGAAGCTAGATTCTAAAGTCAAGAAAGTAATTTTCTTAGAATTTTCTTTAAGAGTGAAAGAATATCATCATTGGTGTTCAAGTTCGAGGAAGATTGTTTCTAGTAGAGATGTAACATTTGATGAGTCTTCTATGTTGAAGAAATTAGAAAACTAAAACAATAGTGAATAGTGTTCTACAACAAGTGGAGCGTACTCAGTAATAGGTGGAGTTGGAAATAACCACATTGAATCCAATTAGAGCTGTAAAGACTAATAATGGTACTCCTATGACAAATGAGATTTTGGGAGATGATGGAGAAAGTTCTACTCAAGAACTTCAATAACAATTAGAATTTATTGCAGTAATTAAGCCAAGACGTGAGATTTGTTGATATAGTGGCCTATGTACTTTCAATTGTAGATGATGATTTTCTTTCCACTTATAGAGAGGCAATCATATATTCTAAAGTTGATAAGTGAAAGATAGCTATGGAGGAAGAGATGCAGTCATTTCAGGAGAATTAAACTTATGAGTTAGCTCAACTACTAAAGGATAAAAAGGCAATTGGGTGCAAATGGGTATATGCAAAGAAAGATGGATTTTCTGACAAGAAAGATGTCCGCTACAAGGCAATGTTGGTGGCAAAAGGCTATACAGAAAGAGAAGGAATTGACTACAATGAGGTATTTTCTCTAGTTGTGAAATATTCTTCAATTAGAATTTTATTAGCCTTAGTAGCTCAGTTAAATATAGAACTAGTTCAACTCGATGTAAAAATTGCATTTTTTTTATGGTGACTTGGAAAAGAAAATCTATATAACTCAACCAGAGGGATTCAAAGTTTTTGGTAAGGAAAAATTGGTTTGCAAACTGAAAATATTGCTTTATGGTTTGAAACAATCACCAAGATAGTGGTATAAACGATTTGATTGGTTTATAATGGGTTAGAGGTACACAAGAAGCAAATTTGATCATTGTGTATATTTTCGGAGGCTACATGATGATTCTTTCATTTATCTACTATTGTATATCAATGGCATATTGATAGCTTCGACACATGTCAAAGAAATTAGAAAATTAAAGACTGAGTTGAACTGAGAGTTTGAGATGAAAGATTTGGGTAAAGTTAGGAAGATACTTGGATGGAAATTAGTAGAGACGGAGAAGAAGGCAAAATTTATTTGACTCAAAAGTAATATCTGAATAAGGTAGTACAACATTTTAGGCATTTAAGAGGAGTTAAAACCTGTAAGTACCTCATTTTCTCTTTACATGAAGATCAGTATATCTTTATCTCATAATTTAGATGAAGAACGAGAGTATATATCTCGAGTTCCATATATTAATGCAGTTGGTAGTCTGATGTATACTATGGTGTATACGAGACTCAACATTGCAATTGGTGTAGTGAGTAGATATATGCATGATCCTGGTAAAGGACATTGACAGGCTATGAAATGAATTCTATGGTATTTATTGAAGATCGTAGATGTTGGCTTAGTCTTTGAGAGAGATGTTACATATGATCAATGTGTTGTTGGTTATGTTGATTATGATTATGCTGGTGATTTGGATAAACGCTGGTCAATATCCAGTTATGTGTGAGAGTACTTGTGAATTGGAAGTCTACTTTACAGTCTACTATAGAGACAGAGTACATGACAGTTACAGAGGTTGTGAAGGAAGCTATTTGTTTACAGAGATTGCTGAATGAGTTGGGAATTGGTCAGAAGAAAATTCTTGTTTATTTTGACAGTTAAAGTGCTATTCATTTAGCAAAGAATCCAATATACCATGTTCGAACAAAGTATATTGATGTTCAGTATCATTTTGTACGAAAAATCATTAGTGAAGGAAGAATCTTACTTTAGAAGATTGCGATTGCTGAGAATCCTGTAAATATGTTGACTAAGGTAGTGACAATTATTAAGTTAAAAAATTGTTTAGACTTGATATATATAGTTTGATATTGATAGCGCCATTGTGCACAAATTTGGAGGCGTTACGTTTGGATAGAGAATTTTATAAAAAGTGAAGCTTTGTAGAGGATTGACGTATTCGCCAAGATAAAGATTTGTTAAAAATTGGCTTATATGCCAATTGAGTCAATTCCACATTGGTGGAAGATGGCATTGGGGTGACTTAGTTGAGTTTATATAAAATAAGGAGCTTTTTGTTATTTGTTGTACCTTTGAATAATTCTCTTCTCCCTCTTCAATTTATAGGATCTCTCAATGAAAATCTCATAGTTCAAAAGTTTTACATATAAACTCATAAAGTTTGTAATAATTTAATTTTTATTTTCTTAATTTTTTGGGCATTTGTAAGTAATACCTTACTATTTGGGTAATTACAGTATTAACTTTACTATTTGAGATTTGCAGTTTGCCCAAATAATTTAAAATTTGTATTGTGACTCAAAAAATTTATAATTTCTCTTTGAAGATAGTGATTTATTCCAACGGCACCCGAGAACGTAGATAATATTATTGAATCTCGTTAAATTTGGTGTTGATTCTATTTTACATTTTGTGTTGGATGAATGATTGGTTGGTTGTTTCGTTCTGATATTATGTCTTATTAATAGTATTATTAGTTAGTTGTGTTTTAATTACTCAAAAAAATTATTCTGTATAACAATTAATAGCAGTGTTAATTGTTATTTGAATACTTTTAGCACAACAGATATCTCTCACGTTGCGTAAGATGCTTAATGGAGATTGAGAATCCTTCCATGCTCTTGTAGGATGCTCGCTATTTCAGACGCTTGGGAGGCAGTGCCTTTGGCAACACAATTCTGGAATTCATGGAGAACGATATTACTGTGTTACTGAGGCTCTTTTGGCAAACACTATCAGGTGAAGATTTAGAGATGGTTTGCAATTTATTATGGTCTTGATAGAATTATAGAAATAAATCCATCTGTTAGTAATATTAGACGTCAGCCAAGGACATTTTTGGACAACGTTGGGTTCTTCAACGTGCTGTGAAGATTCCACAACAAATTAGTTTCGGCAGGGGAAAAAGAGATACTTATGAATGTGTTCCTCGACATATGTATTAGAAGCCCTGAGTGCAAACAAGCTTAAAGTAAATGTTGATGCTGCTTAAAACCGTCGAAAATATGCATTGGAGTTGGGTGGGTCCTTAGAAATTCATAAGGAATCGTTCTTATAGCTGCTGTAAGGACCTTCACAGGTGGTCTTATCCCTTTTCCACTATGTGTTTTGCTATGTTTATGTCTCAAGGACATCTTGGAGCTCAATAAAGAAGTTCATTTGATGCAAACGGACTGCAATAATTTGGTCTAATGTTTGAAGACCAATTTGTTTTCCGAAGTTGAGAGAGATCTACTCCAAGGAATTTCTAGGCTACTTGACTCTTTTGGGAATATGCCCATATCACTTTTACTAAAAGAGAAGGGAATTCGATAGAACATTTATTGGCTAAATATGCAAATACTAATTTTGTATCTTCCTTATGGGTTGATTCTCTTCCCATCTTTCTTTGTAATTATTTGTACAGATGACTCCAACTTCTTGTATAAAATTATCTATGAACATAATATACGTTAGCAAATTTTGGAGATTTGAGGAATTGTTTCCAAAACCAAAGTGCCAGAGAATATTTTATGCTACTGATGGAATTGGATATTGTTTTTTTTTTTTTTGAAAGATGGAATTGCATATACTTAAAACTAGAGAGATTTGTTTTTCAAAGTTAAGTGATTATATCAACTAATTAACATTTAATATTTTTAATTATTGATGAGTGATAGTAAATCTTTTAAGCGCTATTTTAATATATTTTTATTATAAATAATATATTAAATGACAAAATAACATATTTAAGTTTGGTAAAATTTTTAAGTTCAAAAAAAAAAAAAGTTTGGTAAAATTTCAGGTAGGTTAGTAAAAGTAATCGAAGGTCAAGATTTGGAGAAAAGCTCCAAGTTTTTATAAATCAGTTGGGCTATTTAAGTAAATCCTAGTGTCATGAGTAAGATTTTTTCATTGATTTAAAAAGTTAATTTATTAGGTAATATTAATTATTTATTTATATATCAAAAATTTATTAAATTTTTATTTGATGTAAGATGTGATATTGTCATGCTCCAGACTCAAAAGATCTGATACACGATATAATTTACACTCATTTAATAATGTGCACTTATAATTAATATTACATAAAATTTTAAACTTTAATTAAACATAAGAATCCTTAACACACATACAATTTTAATATTTCTAGTATATTCTTAAATTCTTATTTACGAGTTGGTCTCATGTTTAAAATATAAACATAAATATTTATTGATAATATTTAAATATTTATTTTAATTTTTTTAGAATTATAACAATTGAATTATGACTGAAACAATTAGTAAACCGGAGATACGCAGAGTTTTCTTAGAGATTAATACCTTATTATGTCACCAGTAGCAACTGTGTTACCGAAAGCCCAGAATATATTTATTACAAATTCTTACTTAAAATCAACCCATAACTACACTTTGTGAAACTTAAACTAAATACAACCACACACAATAAAATAATACATAAGTATTTATTCAATAGGGACAAATCAAATATCTTAACTCACGTATCCCTAAATAAAACACTCAGTAACTTAGAAAACCCAAAGAACAATAGAAGCCTTGTCAAATCCGCTAAGTATACATGTACCTTATTTACCTAAAATCATCATAAACTATAATGAGTATAAAACTCAGTAAGCACACTAGTTTTTCATATATCAAATATAAATACATATATGTACACAATGCATGTGTATGATATACTGTGATAAATCAAAATCATAATCTTATCAAATCACATGTTAGGTAAGCGCTTACACATTTTTTCAAAATATATAATAGAAATATCATCACTCAACTACTACTTAATAGGACTTTCATATCACATATCATATAATGAGCCAAATGTCACTCGTAGGTGACATACCGTTGAGAGAAATAGTATAAGTGAGGTTTTAAATTACACGTATATAATGCTCATGCCCGAAGGTAAAAGTTCAACCTTCACCTTAATCATCGGTGAGTCCTCTCACATGCATCAATACGCCACCACACAAATATGATGACTCACTCTTCTTTTAGGTACCAATAAAATCTTCTTTGCATACAGAACATATAACATATACCAATCCCAAAGGAAATGCCACACATAAAAGCTCCACAAATTACATAAAATACCTACTAAGTCAACAATGAGTTCAAGCATCCTCAAACTATAAGATATTTCTCATGGACATATTACACTTCAAAAGCTCTCTTTGTTAAACACATTTTATTTTGAAAGCTCACTTTCAAAAACACATATATGTCATGTATGTTCATGCTCACATTCATAAACACGTGTCTTCACATTTCATATCAAAATATACTTTGACATAACATAAACATATTCCTAACCACATTTACAAAATCATACATAACAATTACTATGTTTATTGTGATTTCAGTAAGAAGTTTAGTATATTTACCTCTTAACACTTTCAATTATAAGACTTAAATCTCCTTAACCTATAAATGGAGATTAATCCTTTCATGAACCTCAACATTCATACAAAACACTTTAAATAGCTTACAAAATTATACATATTGCACTTATAACATCGAATTGGTCTAATTACTTGATTTTTCAAAACCTGTCATTCTAACCATTACATCTAACAAAAAAAATTTATACATCAAATGATGTCCAATTACTCCAAAATCAGAATATATCATTCTTCACTCATATATCCTTCTTATATATGAATATCATATCATAATTCCTACACAATCCATTCCATTAACTATCAAATCCAAAATCTCTTAATTTTATAAAATTATATACTAATGTAAAAATTATAAAACTATCACAGAATTACTCTTAACACATATTTCAATCCATAATAAACATTTCACTTCAAAATTATTGTAAAAAGTATTTTAAAACTATTTTAAAACTATTTTATTCTATAACTTTAAAAATATATTAATTAAATACTGTAAGGAGCTGATACACTTTAAAAAATTATAACAATTTAACCATATTGATTTAAATTCTCAATTCTGAGTATATCATATTAGGCATATAAAATTATCATATTCCATAAATTCGTAATTTTTGAAAATCATTCAGCAGATCAAAAATTGTTTGTCACTGTATCATACTGTTAACACAAATTTTTTTTAAAATTTTAGGGTCATGTTGGTAAATTCACTACAAATTCAATTTCTGAAATTTTTAATCAATTCAAAGTCTCAAATGATTCTAAACATGTCTAATCTCATATACTCAAAATTCAAAACTAGAATTGAAGCACAACAATTTATAAAATTTTCGGATCAAGAGACTATCAAATAAAATTTCTGCAATTCATCATAATTTATCAAACTATCCACATAAATCATCATTAATTCTCACAATTTCTTACAAAATTTACATCAAATCCTCAATTGCACATATTTCCAGAAATCAAAACTTAAAGGAATTAACTAAATTAACACCAAAAAACTAAGAAAGGGTTATAATATACCTCTTAAAGCTTAAATTCTAACTTTCTTCTTCTTCTTCTTCTTCTTCTTCTCTTTCTCTCCCATTTCTTTCTCTCTTTTCTCACTCTAAAAAAGGTGGCTCGACCAAAATAAGTGAATTAGGATTTCAAATGTGTATTTTTATACTAAGAGACTAACTTTTAGTATTTATAAATTAACCCTCAAAACTTTTAAAATATTATAATTTGGTCCCTAAAATAAATCTAAAGTCTTGCAAATAAATTCAATACTAATAGTATATCCTTAATCTATACAAACAATACTAATAATAATATATAAATTAAGTATCATTTACATACAAATAAAATATGAATATTATACAAATACAAATATTTATTATTTTTTATTGTGGATAAGTGGTTACTACAAATATTCTTTCCCACTCAATCACATGACGCTCTTGTCATAATCTGATCCAAACTTAAGAGCTAACATGATCCTTATTGCTCATCCCTTAGGGCCAGGAGACCCATTAACCACGTAACAATGTCTATTAAGGGTTCAAGACACAGAATTTTCAAGACTCACGTAGCTCGTATTGTCTATTCCTCTAGAGTCAGAAGGACTCACATCCTATGTGGTAATTTCAATTTAAGTAATTTTAAGGGTCTACATACGAATAAGAATTGAGATTTACTCTGATACTACTTATCACAATCTGAACACTTACCATTGATTCAAAAAAATTAACTTGTTAAATAATACTACCTATTTGCTAATATACATTCAAAATCTACTAAATTTCTATTCAATGTAAAATGTTACAGTAGACTTAAATGGGTTTATACTATTTATTAATTTTTTTTAAAATAAAAATAATAGGATAAAATTTTATATTTTAATTAATCTAATATTTAATATATTGATTATTAATAAGTAATATTACATTTTAAATAATATCTCAATATTTTTTATTTTAATTAACGTGGGCTCAGTTCAGGCTTGCATAGAATTAACTTGAGGTATGGGATCGGGGAAAAGCTCAGTTTTTATAGACTGTCCTGAGCTATCTAATCAAAGTCTGAGCTTGATCTGTGTTTACACTTTACATTATTCATTGATTTTCTTTTTTTTCTTTTTTCTTTTTTTAAGTAACGGAGGTGAGACTCAAACTTTGGACTTATAAATTATAAGTTTGACATATTAACCTTCTTGCCCTTACTTCCTTTTAGTCATTAAGCTCTATTTAATATTTAAATAATAATAAAAAGTGAAAAAAAAACTCCTAAAATATTCGGGCTTTTGAGCTGGGCTTGAGCTTTTTCCACTATGCTCGAATTCACGTTTTTAAGTACATGTGCTAGATAGTTACCCATATTATTATAATAAATAATTTTAAAAATTATAAAAAATTAATTATTAAAAAATATTAACACATAAGAAAGAAAAAATATTAAAATATTATATTATTTATTATTAATTGATATAATAAAATTATTATATTAATAAAATATAAAAAAATTATGTAACATGTAATAATTATTGATTAGTAACATATTAATTAAATATAAATTTTACAACTTAATTTAATTAATTTAACATTACTCTTTTATAACATCTTAATTAATGAGAGATTACCATACTAGAATGGAGTTAGAAAACAAATATTTTTTTATTACGGTGTCGAAGTTTATAGGATCTGGTTGATATTATATTTTTTACATCTATTGAAAAACAAATTCTCACACATGGAGGAGTTGAACATAAGAAAAGGGAAGTAGACGACTACTCTACCACTTGGTAGTTCCTTTTGAAAATATGTTAGTTCTTCGAGTTAGACAATTTTACTTTTTATTTTAAGAAATTATTAGTTTAATCCTTAAATTTTTCATAAAATATTTAATTTAGTCCGTATTGTTAAAATAAATAATGTTTAAAGTACACTTTTAAATAAGTTTGATTAAATATAGAACTAATTTTTATGATTAAATATATTAATTTACCTTACTACCATAAAAAAAAAGTATAATTAAAATGTTATTTTTTTAATAATAGGGACTTGAATATTTTAAAAAACTTATGAACCTATTAAATAATTCAAAAAAAATTCATAAATTAAACTATCAATTCTCCTTTTATAATCATTGTAACTTGTAAGTTCTATAGTGATATTCTCGTTAAATATGTTGTCACAACAATAAAAATATAATTTTTGTATTCTAATCTTATAAATATATTATCACTATTTTTTTTTACATATTTTTAATGTTAAGTAAAAAATAGCCGCAAAAGCCAAAAAAGTAGAAGCACTGCATGGAATCAGGGGACTACGAGTTTCTTTTAATAACTAAAATATAATTCAATCAATTAAATCAATATCAATAAGCTTCATTCGATCAATTAGGGTCGACGAGTTGCAATTCTAATTTTAAAAATTGAATTGAAATTTCTAAAATTTATCTAAACAATTCGGTTGGCTAAGGCTTCGTTGGGTGTTAATGTGTTTAAATTTTTTTGTCATGCTATTAGGTAGTACCAAAAATTTAGTGGATTTAAAACTGGTTCACTTTATCTAAATAATTCAGTCTAATCCAATAATTTACTAGAAAATTTGAAGGGATTAGATTGAGTTTTATCATTTCAAATCAATTAGAATAGACTGCTCATCTAACAAATCAATCACCATTGTATTTTGACAAAATTCGTATGAAGCAGTAGATTATAGGGAATTTATCATTTACCCCTTTAATAAATTATATAATTACCAAAATCTTTCTTAGTATTTAATAATATTCAAACTCCCTTACTGTTATAATTGTAATAATGTAAAGAGTAATGTTAAGTATTTTAAATTATATCTTAAATTATATTTAAAAAAATAATGTGTCAAATAATTATTGAGTAATGAAATAATTTCAAGATACATTTAGGGATGTCTATCATTACTTTAATATAAATTAATTTTAAAAAAGTATAACAATTTTTTATTTTAAAAGTCAATAATTACATTTATACAATACTAACTAAATAATAATAATGCACTATGTAAATAGTAAGATTAACACTGTATAACATAATTCTAAATAGTTAAATAGTATTGCATAAACAATAAAATTACATTGTGCTACAAATATTGACTTTTTTTTATTTATTAAATTAATATGATGATTGATATTAAATATTTATATTTTAATAAAAATATAGACATTCGTATTAAATAATTATTTGATAGAACAAGTATATTAATTTTATTATTTACACAATGTATTTTTTTTATTTGATATTGTACAAACATAATTATTGACTTTTTAAATAAAAAAATTATTATACTCTTTTAAAATTAATTTATACTATTATTATTATAACGATAGGAATATTTTTAAATATTATCAAATATTAAAGAAATTTTTGATAGTTAATAAATTTGATAGGAGAGTTAATGACATTTATCTTATATTATATCCCTTCATTGCTTGATCAAAATTTCCGCCTAATATTAATAAACTCACTCAAGGGCACAACATTCCAAGAGAACTGTAATTAATTTAAACGCAGGGAAATTTGGAAGGATCTTTGAAGATCTAACAGCACAGCGCAATTTCTGGCATTGCTACATTTCTTCAACAACTTCTATGAATTAATTTTATCCAAATTATTCTTTAATTAATTTCTTTCTATATCACCAAACACAAACTCGGGTTGATTAAACAAAGAGAATGGGGGCATTCTCTATATGTGCATTTGTGGGGGCAAATGAAGGGGAATCTATGCAAATATTAGATGGGAGTGAACGATGTCGTATCTTGTCGGATGTTTAAAAATTAAAATTAAATTATACAGAAATATGAACTCATTCTCTTGCTCATCATCTGGGAATTAGGGTTTCTTTAATTGATTTCTATGAATATATATGAAACTAATAATCAACAAACATGGCTGTCGTGGGGTTTGTTCGTTTGTTTGTGTTTGATTTAAGCTTCGGATACCAACCGAGAGATGAGGAAGCATCAATTATGTACAAGGAAGATCCGAATGCATGAAGCCAAAAGCAGTTCAATTATCTATTATTATATACTTTGTACATATCCCATGCATATGTGATATGTACAACTTTTTTTTCTTCATATTTTATATTAGGTTTGTTAAATTTTCGATTGCATTCTTCAAGGTATTTGTAATTTTTTTTAAAAAAAAAATAGTTAGTATTATATTATGATGTTTAACACCATAATTTTAAAAAATAAAAAGTAAAATTAAAGAATAAATTATAAAGAATACTTATTTTTAAGGAGTAAAATTATAAATAAAATATTATTAGGTGTAAAAAAATTCTGAGGTTATGGGAAGTCTATGCAAATCACTCTAAAGAACAAATTTTTAAAAAATATTAACGCGGATTTATTATATAAATAATAAAATAATTTACTTTAAAAATAATGAATCGGCTTCATATCACATGCCAAATATTTTGAAATTGTTTACGGTAGATTTGAATGATTTAATAGGTCGCCCGACGAATAAAAGTCAACTGGCCAAATGCCTATAGTTCCATTTCGAAATGATTATTTTATAAGAAGATAAGAAAATAAACTCAGGTACGTTTACTTTTGTCTATGTGTTAAGACTTAATGAGTGAGTTTAAAAGTGCTCTCAAAACTTTTGAGCAATCGTCGTTCGCAAGTAGTATAATTCGGGGGTATTAACACTCTCACCCTCTCAAATTGGCATAAATTATATTTTGTTAACAACTTTGATTTTAACTACATTATTATTCTTTCTATTTAATTAAAAAGATGAAAATATTTTTATAAGTTTATTACATAAATAATTAAAATATATTTAAAAGATGAAAATATTTTTATTTTTTAATTAAATAAAAAGATTAATTGTGTAATTGAAATCAAAGCTACTGTTAAAGTATAATTTGTACTGATTTCAGGGGGTGACAGTGTTAATATCCCAGTATTGTTCTTAACAAAATATTATGGATTGAAAATAAAGTTATCATCAGTTTTTTTTTTTAAAAAAAACTATTTGAATTTCAATTTTTCCTGTAAAAAAAAAAACTTTTATTGGAGTAAACAGAGTTAAAATTGGAGTGGGGTGATTGGGTCGACGTCAACTCACCGAGCTCTGCGGAGGGCGGTGGAGGATTGTCACTTCAGCAATAGGCAACGATTAATATTCTCCATTATTTTCAAGACAGACGTGTGATGAAGATAGATCAAGCATCTCTTGATTAATATTGTTTAACACTTTCTTTCTTCATTTTTTTTTTCTTTTGCTATATGTTAAGAAATTCAGATTATTGTTTTAATTATCATTAAATATAATATCATTAAAATAAATTAATAATATTACATTGTAAAATTTTTAATACAAGATTAAAAACTTATCAAAACACTATACAGAAAATAAATATATCTATTATAGTTCATTCGAACTTACTGTTCTTTTATAAAAAGAAATATACAAATCTCCTAATAAAGGGATCATTCTAATTAGAATCTCTACCTCCGTTTAAGACGAAAAAAATTTATCTCATTAAAGACAAAAATTACCAATCCCATTTAAGACGGAGATAATCTATCCCCTAAGTTGGGGGCAAAAATTATCTTCCTCAAAGAAAGATAAACAACCTCACACAAAATATAAATTTATCTAACGAATGAAGATTATTATACAACGAAACAAAATCACTTTCGCGTATAAGTTACAGATGATTACCTTTACCATAAACACACTCCGTCTAATACAAATTATGACCCTATCAAATACTCAGACATCAACAATATACTACAGTAGACTAACAAAGTAATATGACATAATATATTTGGTTGCTTTAAATGGATGCAATATTATGGATTAAAGGTTGTCGGATTGCTTAACATCGGTTCAGGCGGAGCGCAGGCTGCGAAAGCTACACTATTTTGGTATAGTGGCTAGGTGTTTGACAATGGTCGGTACGGCAGAGGGTTAGAAAGATGGTCGGAGATAAGAAGAAAAAAGGCAAGCAACTGAGTTGGATTTGGGTTGAGCGAAGGGCGTTGTCGTCGAGAGGCAAAGAGGGCAACGCATCTGTGCCATTCAAAATTCCATCCAAACTAGATCCAGTCAAAGCACGATCAAAAAACGGTTAGTTGAAACAACCGACAATTGTTAGAGAAGCTCGATGATGTTGAGGAGGCTCTGCAATAGCCGAAGAATTGCAAACATCACGCAAAGAGTTCGCTGGTCAAAAGACATGACTTTACCTGAATCAGAATGTATATGAAAACAAAAACAACAAAAAAATTAAAGAAGAAAAAAACGAGTTAAAACATGATAGCAAAGAAAAAACGAGAAGAAATCCTACGAGATAGGGTTTGAATAGATGGGTCGCATGATATTCAGATTATTTAAAATTATACAAATGTATAATATTACATAGTCGATAGTAGTGTCTCTGTAAAACTAAGCAGGGATACAGAATTGCAACAGCAGGATACAAGACTTAACAATATTCCTCGACGTTTATTTGTTTGAATTTGGAGATAAATTGTTCAAAACTAATTAAGGGAGTATCAGAACTTCGATTAAACTGGGTGATAAACTTTCACATCAAGCCAAAATTGATCATTTCGTCATGAAGAAATATGTTGACAAAATTAATTAAGCCTGCACGTGCAAACGAGGATTTTATATGATATATAGAAATTTAAGTATTTTTTAGTAGGTTGTTGTTGGGTATAAATATATATATATATTTTAGTAATTAGAATTAAGAAATGGATTAGCCTACATAGTAATATCGACAGCTTGGTGATTATGGACAATAATTTGAAATTAAACATCATTAATGATAGTTTTGTTTTAATAAATCATGTTAACACATTGTTCATTAACCCCTTCTGTTTTTTTTTTAAACAATAAGTATCTGATTATTCTTTTGCTTGAAAAGTTGTTGAGATTGTTTTTATAAAATATATTTGTTGTTTTTATTTATTTATTTATAAAAGCACATGAGAGAAGTTTTGAGAAAGCACTTGTCTTGCAAGTTGATTAATACAAGTAGCCGTTTAGGAATTTTTGTTCTCTTATTTTTTTTCCACTTCTTTAACTTAATTGTGCGACAAATAATTTCTGCTAATTAAATGAAAATACCTTCAATCAATCTATTAGCTTATCATTTCTGCTGTAGTTAGTAGTAAAATTAAAATACTTATATATAAAGAAGATGGATATAAAAATTCTAAGATGCGTACACATTAATTATATAACTTTATATGAATATTTATTATATTTTATTTTATTTTATAAAATCATTGATTCAAATCTTAATAAAAATGCGAACATAACAGAAATATATATATATATATATATATTTATATAAATCCATCCTTATAGAAGATTATCAACAATAACAAAATAATAGCGTAGGAAAAAAAATTGGAGAAATAACTTTCAATTATACTATTAAGTATAGAAAGAAAAAAAAAAAGGAGTTTTGGAAAATGGGATGTTGACATTATTGTTTGAATAAATTAGTGATAGAAGTATTAACACTGTCAAAGCCGAGGTTTATATAAATTATATTTTTAAATATATTATTATCTTCTTTATTTAATTTAAAAGAAGAAAATATCTTCAGTCTTTAAAGATATAATTTTAAAGATATAATTTTAAGATATTTTTATTTTTAAAATTAAATAAAGAATAAAAATATAATTAAAATTAAAGTGTAATTTGTATAAAGATCAGGGGGTAACAGTGTTAATATCCCAGTAATGAGATGTGAAAAGAAAGTTGTGATTGTGAGGGATCCAGCAAAGTATGGTCCCACGGTGAGGTAAGAGGAGAGCCAGTGAGACAGGTATCACGGACGGTACTATCAGCTGCCTTGGGAAACGCAACTCTCAATCTCTCTCTCTCACAGACTGCATCTGCCCATCTCTAAGTTTGAGTTTCTTTGCTTTTTAATTAATTATGGTTTAATCATTTTATACCTGATTGATCAGATCCAAACCAAAAGCCTTTTTACTTTTTAGCCAACACCTTTTTCACGTATTCAAATCCCTCATCGATCATCATTGCACCTTTTTTACATGCATGGATTCCTTCGTCCCTCTCTCTCTCTCTCTCTGTCCTTCTCTGAAAGGATTTCTTATTGATTTTGAGAACAGACTTCTACCAAATCAAATTATTGTACTGCCATACCATAAGATAATAATATCTATATAATTAGATATAATGTATTCAAGAAGATTTCTCTAACTTCCTTAATTTACAATATTCATTTACTTCAGAAGTTGGTTCCATAAAGTTTAGAATTTGCTCAGAGAGTTATTTATTTTATTGTACAAATATTGTGTACTACAATGTCTCCCTTTTTTTCATTAAATCTTCTAAATTTTTATTTACACGTTTTAATTTTTTTGGTTATAAATTGAAATATTTTAAAATATAAAAATAATTTAAAGAAATATAAAAATAATTAAATAAGTAACAAAGATTTTGAGATATATAACCAAAAAAAAAAAAAAAAAGAGAAATGCTATAAATTCTAAGTTATATCTCAAATAATAATATGTTAAGTAACTATTGAATAGTAAAATAATGTAAATTTTAAAATTATTCATTATATTAAATAATTACTTGATATATTATTACATAGGATAAATTTTTTAGATACAAATTTAAGATGTGTAACATTATTCAACCAAAAAAAGTAACCTTAAATATTTTTTGGGTGAAATGGGTTTTTCATAAATTTAAAAACTGGTTATTTATTTATTTTTTAAATACTATATTATATCAATTAATATTATAATTAGAAATATAAACTGAAATTGATTGAGAATAAAAAATTAATTACATAATTTAAAATTCTTGGTTCATAAAGAGCCCAATATATAATTTATAAGAATAATGTTATACTTTTTAAATAGTATTTTAAAATTTTTTCATTTTAAATGATGTGTCAAATAACTATTAGATAGTAAAATAATATAATAAATAATTTAAAAAATTATACAAGTGAACAATTACTTAATACTTTAATTTAAAATAAAAAATTTGAGATATTATTTAAAAAGTGGCTAAATGTAACATTATTCAAATCTATAAATGGTGATAGTCTCCTTCCAACAAAGAGTAGGAAATATTTTGTATCCACTTAGCATGAGATTTGAACAAACGCAAGGTACCACCAAGAAGCTGGAAATTAATGCCTTTTATTTTAGGGTAAGATAGGTCTTAGATTTTTACTGTGTAGTGTAAAGTCAGTGGGTATCCCGAATTTACCCATGATTTTAAGTAACATACTATAAAATAAAGCTGTCATCTTTTTCTTGGTATTGAAATAATTGGAGTTCGAGCTTCAAAAAGGCTACAAAAGACGCACAATCCTACACTACACATTGTGGTTACACGAGACGAGCAGCTGCTTACTGTCTCACACATTCAACAAAGCTTCCTCAATCGCTTTCTGGCGCGCGTATGAGAATAAAGAAACGGAGAAATGGCCCACCTAAATCAATGGCTGACCGACTTTGTGGGTATGAGTAAGATAAAAAGGGCTGCTGAGCGTATAATGTAAGACCAAGATTTATGAAGGGAGAGAGTGGTAGAAAATAAAAAAATGAGATATTCTCCTTTAGGCTTTAGCCATCGTGGTTTTGGTTTTTTCTTTTGAATCAAACAAGAGTAGTAAAACCAGATCTCTGTAAGAAGAGTCCGAAAGTTTTAGACCTTACTATATTGTTTTAATTAGATTAAAGTGTTGTTAGTTTGGGTTTTTTCTTGTCTTTTGGCTGAATCAGGCAGTCAGTTATTTGAATATACCAAAGATTTATCTGCTTCTGTTTGTTGAAACCCTGCTTTGTTTTTGTACTTACACTGTTTTTTTGTGAGTTTTTCGAAAGCTAGCTGTTGTGTTTTGTTGCTTGCAACTAATTCATAATCCATCGATTTTCAATCCAAACATGCAAATGATTTCTGGTAATGCTTTTTCTATACCATCTTCTCTTGGAGTTGGAGGATTCGCTCCTCAGGAACAAAACTCAAACCCTAACCCTAAACCTAATCCTAACCCAGCTGCCAAAAAGAAGAGAAATCTACCAGGAACACCAGGTAAGCTCAACCTCTATTTTCAACTTGTTCGTATACCTTAATTCCTTTTGTTTCTTTGTTCATTGCTTCGAGTGTCTCTTGGTATTGTTTTAAGTTAATTATACTCTACTTTTGATAGATTAATACATTTGTGTGTTCAAGCAGATCCAGATGCTGAGGTTATTGCTCTTTCTCCCAAGACCCTCATGGCTACCAACCGGTTCATATGTGAAATATGCAATAAAGGGTTCCAAAGAGACCAAAACTTACAGCTTCACAGAAGGGGTCATAATCTTCCATGGAAGCTCAGGCAAAGAACCAACAAAGAGGTAAAAAAGAAGGTATATATCTGCCCAGAAAAGACCTGCGTTCATCACGATCCGTCGAGAGCTCTCGGCGACCTCACTGGTATAAAGAAACATTATAGCAGAAAACATGGAGAAAAGAAATGGAAGTGTGAGAAATGTTCCAAGAAATATGCAGTTCAATCCGACTGGAAAGCTCACACGAAAACTTGCGGCACCAGAGAGTATAAGTGTGACTGTGGGACGTTATTTTCCAGGTATTACAATCTTATGACAGCTTATTCTTGCTTTTGGTTTTGAGTTTCAGTCACGTTGTGGAAGAAATAAATGCTCATATAGAGGGTTTCATGTCTTTTTGGTTCGAAATTTAATACAATCAAATGATTGGCTAGCAAATAATTAATTGTAGTTGAATTATGTACTGAATTGGGGTTCAATTCTTTTGGTTCAACAGAAAAGATAGCTTCATCACCCACAGAGCTTTCTGTGACGCGTTAGCTGAAGAGAGCGCAAGAATCACTTCAGTTGCAGCTGCAAATCTAAACTTCAGAAGTGATACTCTAAATATTCCTCATGGATTCGCTAACCAGGGACTACAAGACGTTGCCGGCGTTTCTCAATTTGGATCCGGATTTCGGCCTGATTTGGCCGCTGCAGGTAATAAAACTCTTGATCTTTGGCGACAATCACTTTTACAGGCTAATTCTTAAACTAATACTTTATGCTATGTAACTAATTTATTCCTCGAGAATTTATATAGGTTTGCCTGAGATGGTGCAAATGGCTTCAGGTAATTTGTTTGGCTCATCATCAAATATGGCTAATTTTGGAAGTCACAATCAGTTTCAAGGCTTTGACAAGCCAATGGTTACAAGTTCAAAAAATGCAAATCTCTCCTTATCGGCAACTTCCCATGGATTAAAAGAAGAAAGCTCTTCTCTTTATTCTTCTGATGCTCAAAAGAAACAGTCAAAACCAATTGCCCCCATGTCCGCCACTGCACTCTTGCAAAAAGCAGCCCAGATGGGTTCTACAAGAAGCAACCCGTCAATCTTTGGGAACAGCTTCAATGTGATGAGCTCTTCTTCTTCAAATACAACAAATTTCAATTCTCTCAATCAGAACAGAAATGAGCTGCATCAAGTCTTCAAGCAGCAAGAAAATTTTTCGGGTACAGTTAGTTTGGCCACGAGTGATGGAGTAATGAGTAGTTCAATGAGCTCCATGAATTCTACTACAACAATAAGCAATACTCTTAATCAGCTGATGATGCAAACAAGAGGAGACCAAGTACAAAATGAACAAATTCAATTGAAGCTGCATCCAGGTTCAAACTCAATCGAGCACAGTCTAACAAGGGATTTCCTTGGCATGAGTAGTGATCAAACTGGTCGTCCATTTTTGGCCCAAGAGCTAGCAAAGTTTGCTTCAATGGGATCACCCATGGGTTTAAGCCAATTCACTAGCAACCACTGAAGTTGTTTCAGATGCCATTTTTCATTTAGCCAAAACGCGGCTAGTCCGCACGTGTAAATGCCACAAACCTGAAGCAATAGCAAACTTTTACTAGCATGGTAATTTTAGGGGATTCAAGGCAATCACAAGATCAGACACAAAAGACACAAGCTGAAGATCAGCTTGTGAATCGTCAGTGACAAGTGGGGGCGGGTTATCAGGGGGCCAGGGCATACTTGGAATAAGTGACCAGCATTGAGCAAACTCCAAGTCATGCATGTTCTCTCGTTGTTGTTATTGTTGATGATGTTGTTGTTTTTCTCGTGTCTTAAGGCTTTTATCGTATTCTGGCTCTCCCTTTTTCGTCTTTTCAAATTGAACACAGCTAGCACAGAAAACTACGCGATATTAGCGTTGACTGTCCGTCAAAATTAAGCATCCATCTCGTCAACGTTGGTGGGTTTACAAGAAAATTCCAAAGTCTTTGTCTGCAATTTATTTAATCCAACTTACCCTAAAACATTATTTAAGATAACTTACACCATTATTATTTCTCTATGATATGATAGAATTAAGGCAAGAAGGCTTAACACGTCTCTTCTCATTTAAGCTAAGCTCACAACTCACAAGTAGCGCCATCTTGGATCAAAACTAGCCGCAGAATCTAGCTAGGTTTCTGTTTGACAGACCCTTAATTAATTATAGTATATAGTGAGGAGTAGAGTAGTTCATGGCCAAATTAAAGAACCCTAGAGGAAAATATTAGAGGTTAAGGATGGTCGCATGATCTGTCAAAGAACATGTTGGGTTTGAATAATTATGAATGATCTGAATTGCATATATATATATGCATGAATCATGATGGGATTGACTAGTATAGCCCAATTCCTAGGAACCCTATCGTTTACTTTCTGATGCAAGTTCTTTCTAGGTTTTCTTACTCTTGGAAATGAATTTGTATTGGCTTTTCCTGGGAAAATTTCACATGGGTTGAATCAATAATACAGAGGAATTCCGAATTCTACTTATAACAAGATGATCTGCACCATTCTTGACCAGTAGCCTTTTACTGTAGTTTGAGTAGTTTTGGGAAGACATCATGTTGATCTGCGAAAAGATTCTAATCTGGAGTGTACATATAATTCAAGTTCAAAATCAACGATCCAAATTAACTAATTTAAACAATTTCTATGTGTACTTAAAAGTTGGAGTTAACTTCATGCTTCAACCAACATAAATATTTTTTTTTATTAGGTGAATTTAGTTTATTCTTTGCAAAATAAATTCCAAAAGAAAGGTGATATATTATATTAGAGGTTAATAGATTTAGTTTTTCCTTAGAAAATATTTATCTTATCAGAGAATTTCCATGAATTGTATTCGATATTCTTAAGAAATTCCAAAATTTTAAAAATTCTATCGAATTACAAAGTCATTTTTCGTGTTTTGTCTTGATCAAGGGGTAGTTAGAATGGTCAATAAAAAGCAGTGTCAGATCACAAATCTTGGAAGTTGAAGCCAATATAGAATGTGTAAATTTCCGATTAGGATAGTTGGAAACTGAATGTACGCCGGTCGTCTTCTTTCACTTTCAGCAACTGGCTACTCATGATACGAAACTGTATAGGAATTAAAAATGAAAGCTAGTAAATAAGAAAGTTTTCACTTGTCAATGTAGAGAGGGGACCCTAATTTTAGGTAAAACTTTAGGGTACCCCTCCTATTCTAGGGCTTTGTTGTCCCTAACAAACCGTTGATGGGGCAATTTTTGACTTTCAATGGCCTTTATTATTAAGATATTTATTTACACCTCCATAAATATTTTTAGGTGCCCTATATTTGTAGAAGCTGGGGATTCTACAACACAGATAAAGTTATGGAGATTAAAATTTTAAAATATACAAATGAAACTTTATTGTAATGAGTTTCGCCTTTTTATCGATACCTGCCACGATCGACCAGCTTTTTGAGACCTGGGCTTGCTATGCCTTTGAACTTGAAGTTAGAGCTGTTCCATGTAACAGTTCCATCATTTTTCACTGCATGTTGTGCAAACATCACACAACTTTGGGCAAGTTTGACTGTAGGAAGTATATGTTACAAAAGCTTCAGTGTATATATATATATATATAATTTCATCTCAGTATTTGTGGTTAGAAAGTAAGTTTAGGAATTTGTGATCTAACTATAATTATTCTTCAACAATTGGTGTATTTTTGTAGGGAAAAAAAATTCAATGTACGATAAGAATAAAGCATAATAATATGTACATTCTCATTCTTTTTTCTCCATCAACCCTTTTTTATCGTATAAATCTTTTAGTGTATTAGCCATTCTATTAAAGGCTTAGTACTTGTGATATTATGTACCCTTTTATTATATCATTTCTTCATAAAAATAAATTCCTAAGTTTCCAACCATGGAGGTTTGCATATAAATGAAAAAAAGGCAATTTTGTTGATCAAAGTAGGTTATTTTGCTTTAAGAGTTATTTTTACAGACGCCCTTAAGGTAAGTTTTATTGTCAATGCTACCTCTTACATTTTAAAATTAACCTTCAATGTCTCTACTATTTACAACATTCCATTTAAGTAGATAGAATATATCATAATCATTATAAAATACTTAATATACCCTTAATCATACACTTTTTTTTAAAAATTTTGCTACTCTTTTTTTTTATTTTTTTTTACTTGAGTACTAATTTTTTTTTTTACAAACTACTTATTATTTTTAATTTTTAACACAATTTAATTTTTACTATAAACTTCTACTAAGATTAAAATTTTTAAATTAAAAATGTTAAATACATGTTAGAAAATATAAATAATAAATACTTTGTTAAAAATATTTTTTATTTTAGTACTCAAGAAAAACAATTAAAAAAAGAGTACTAAAATTAAAATATAAATTAAGAAGATCATGAATAAAGGTATATTAATCATTTTATATTAATTTTAGTATATTTTATTCACTTAAATGACATCTTACAAGCAGTAGAGGTATTAAAAACTAATTTCAAAATGGAAGACATTAGATCTTACTCAAAGATATCCATAAATATAATCCTTTACTAATAGGTTAATTACTTAAATCTTAAAGACGGTCATAAATATCATCATCAATTTGGTAGCTAGGATTAAACAATTTTACTATAATAAAATTTATAAATAAACAAAATTCACTTACGTAAACTTGTTAATACTTAAAGTGAACCAATAAGTTACGAACTAAAGTAACTTAGGACTTGTCCAACAACATTTCACAATTCATATCTGAATTTAGAAAAAAAAATATCTATCTTAATTCTACCCTTTATTCGACTAGTTTTTATTCATCAATTTGCCATGTCCTATGCTTTTTAAAAACCAAATATAAATATTATATTAGTAATACCTGTTCCAATTTTTTTTTTCTCTTAGCTTTTGTTTGGTAAGCTGTTCTAATAATTGATACGATTAGATGAGTCTTAAAATATAAACGAACCTTTAATTAAAATAGCAAAATTCTTGGAAAGCCATGATATAATTTTGTCCCCCCATTTATCAATTTTGATATTTTTTTCACTAAAAAATTATATTATAACTTACTACAATATCGAAGTCTAATTGTGCTTAAATTTCTGAAAACTCTTTTCTATTTATAAAATTCTAAAAATAACTTAATTTCTTGATGTCAAAATAAGCTTTCAGATATATAGTATAAAAATAAACTATTTTTTTTTTCTTTTTTCCCCCAAAAAATAATTCGGAGATTGTATAATGCTTACTCTCAAACTATTTGACACCCTACTGATATTCTGTGTTTTCATCTTTAGATTCCTATCTAATGATTTAAAACTTACACGAGATGTGAAGAAAAAAAAAAAACAGAGAACGTTTTCCTTACTTTATTATTATAAATATTCATAGGATTTTCTCTATTCCACATCTTTTGCTATTAAATTCAAAAGTGTTTGTTAAATTTGAATTTGAAGATACCAAGCTGTAAACATAAATGGAAAGAGAAAGATTCAAACCCTTGGTGTGAAAAACTCATATACCAAGTTAGCAATCCAATGCTTTAATCCACTTTGTCATCGCTCCTAATTGAAAAAAAATTTATTATGTTACATTACACAAAAAAAAAAAAAAGTAACGTTTGAAAAATGCTTACTTTGTTTATTATATCTCCATCTTTACGTTCTCCATTTTATATTATTTTACTTTTTATATTATAGAAATATTTTTTTATATAAATAAAGGAATTATATATATTCGAGAAAATAAAGTTTATAAAATTTATTTTTTATTGTTTTTTATATTCCAATATATAAATGAATACAATTTTTATCTACAATTCGATTTTCATAATTTACAGAAAATAAAAAAATAAAAAAATAACAAACGATTCTATAGAGATAGATCTAATAAAAATAAAGCGTAAATAAATAAAAAATATATATCTTTAATTTTATTCAACAGGGCCTATTTTGATTTCCACTTTCACAGTTTGGCCTGGTCAGTACCTAGCCGGTCCTTTTGTTTTTCTAATAAACAATAACACTGAACCTAAAAAACTTTTATTTGGATTTGATTAAAAACAAATAAAAAGTAAATACTTGTAGTGATCGTAGAATTTAGAAACTTATAAGCCTATAAGCTAAATTTATTTCTTCTTCGACGCAACTTATCAGATCTCTCGCAAGGCCGGGTTGAGATATCCTCCCTTAGTGTGTGCTAGTCTCTAAAGCCATATTGTAACCACAAATACAGTTAAGCCACACTAAAAAAAAATTTCGACGATGACCCTCTGATTCTTAAGTCAACAATATGTTTATGAAAAAAGACTGAAAAAAATAAGAAAGCAGTAAATAAGGGTTTTGTGCTTAGTATGGAAATAAAGTTTTAGGATTTTTAGTTTTACCTTTTAAAAATTGACCATTTGTTTAATGTTTAGCCTCCATTTTATAGGCTCATTAGAATTAGGTTATAAAATTCTATTAAAATTAAGACATATCTTTACTTTCTTAATGTGGACCTACTTTGAGATTATAAAAGTAGGATTTATATAAAAAAAATCTTGAGATACTTCAAGATTCTTAGGGATAGGGACAATATGAAATCTCGGATAATATATATCTCTCATGCTTTATCTTTGGAGGCTATAATGGTTGGCTTGGCTTACACAAGTTGCCAAAGATATCGATTAATGTAGAGAACTTTTAGGGTCGAGTATGTGGGTAAGTCCTCCTCTGTCTAATATCAGGTCTCTTGATGACAGTGGGCTTAAGCCTTTGAGTGCCTGTGTAAGGGGTTTCATCTGTAGGCTTCGAGCAAAATGACCTTTGGCATTTGAGTTCGAGGTCTATATGTCTAAGCCCAAGGTTCATGGACAATATCAAACTTTTAAGCAAACTGGCCTAGGCTTAGGCCCTTAGAGAGGAATAGGGATCTCTAAAATTTTAATATCAATTTATCAATGCTAGAAGCTTCATTGTTGTCCTAAGATAAGGATATATCTTCGAACAAATTGGTCTTGGGACGTTTTGAAAATGGTCAGGTAGTTGGAATCCTCAATCTTGCTTTAATAGAATCCTTAAAATGTTATGGAATAAAGCCTTTTACTATACCAAATTTCAAATTTTTGGCAGTCCCCCAATAAATGCAGGCATCTCTTCAAAATTTATATAGCTTGCCTATTATACTTCACTCAAAACCCAAAGGTCAGGGTTACAGTTAATTTGAATAGGTGGATCTTTATTCAGCCCTTAGGTCTAATCCAACGGTCAAAACTAAACCCTAATTGTAGTAATCACTTATCCAACATCGAAAGGAATGCATATTTATATATATATATATATAATATTCATATTTTATTTGTATGTGGATGATACTTAATTTATGTATTGTTATTAGTCTTGTTTGTATAGATTAAAGACATACTATTAATATTAGGTTTATTTGTAAGACTTTAGATTTATTTTAGGGACCAAATTATAATACTTTGAAAGTTTTAGGGGCTAGTTTATAAATACTAAAAATTAGCCTCTTAGTATAAAAACACACATTTGTAATCCTAATTCACTCATTTTGTCGAGCCACCTCTTTTAGAGTGAGAAATGAGAGAAAGAGAGGGGAGAGAAAGAGAAGAGGAAGAAGAAAAAGAAAAAAAAATTTAAAATTTAAGCTTTAAGAGGTATATTATAACCCTTTCTTAGTCTCTTGGTGTTAATTAAGTTAATTTTCTTAAGTTTTGATTTTTTAAAATATGTACAGTTGAGGATTTGATGTGGATTTTGTAAGATATTATAAGAATTGATGATGATTATATAGATAGCTTGATAAATCATGATGAATTGCAGAATTTCTACTTAATAGTCTCTTGATCTAGAAATTTTATAAATTGTTGTACTTCGATTCTAGTTTTAGATTTTGATTATATGAAATTAGACATATATAGAATCATTTTAGACTTTGAATCGATAAAAAATTTCAGAAATTAAATTTGTAGTAAATTTATCAAAATAACCCTAAAATTTAGAAATTTCCTGTGTTAACAGTATGATACAGTGACAAAAAATTTTTGATCTGCTGTATGATCTTAAAAAATTACGAATTTATGGAATATGATAAATTTATATGTCTAATATAATATATTCAAAATTGAGAATTTAGATCAATGTTGTTAAATTGTTATGATTTTCTAAAGCGTACCAGCTCATTTTAGTATTTGATTTACAGATTTTTAAAGTTATGAAACAAAATAGTTTTAAAATACTTTTGGCAGAGATTTTGAAGTGAATTGAAATATGTGTCAAGAGTAATTCTGTGATAGTTTTATAATTTTTGAGTTAGTACATTATTTTATAAAATTGGGAGACTGAATACTATTCAGTAAATATCTTGATCCCGCCAGAATAATAGTTTAGATTTGATGGTGTTTATGAAATAGATTGTGTAAGAATTATGATATAATATTCATACATAAGGAGGATATATGAGTTAAAAAAGATATATTCTGATTTTGGAGCAATTAGACATCATTTGATGTATAAGAAAAAAATTTTAAGTATAAGTGGTCAGAAGTTTTGAGAAATCAAGTAAATAGACCAATTCGATGTGATAAGTGCAACATGTGTAATTTTGTAAGCTATTTAAAGTGTTTTGTGTGAATGTTGAGGTTTATAAAAGGATTAATCTCCATTGATAGGTTAAGAAAAATTAAGGCTTGTAGCCGAAAATGCTAAGAGGTAAGTATACTAGACTTTTACTGAAATCACAATAAACATAGTAATTGTTTATATATGATTTTGTAAATGTGCTTAGAAATATGTTTATGTTATGCCGAAGTATATTTGATATGAAATGTGAAAGACATATGTTTATGAATGTGAGCATTGACATTGAGCATGGACATACATGTGTTTATGAAAGTGAGCTTTCAAAATAAAATGTGTTTAACAAAGAAAGCTTTTGAAGTGAAAAATGTCTATGAGATACGTTTTGTGTTTTAGGGATATTTGAACTCACTATTTACTTAGTAGGCACCTTATGTGATTTGTGAAGCCTCTATGTGTGGTCTTTCCTTCAGAATTGATATATGTTATGTGTTCCGTATGTAGGGAGGATCCTATTGGTACCTAAAGAAAAAGTGAGTCATCACATTCGTATGGTGGCGTATTGATGCATGTGAGAGGACTCACCAATGATCAGGGTGTGGGTTTGGCTCTTACCTTCGGGCATGAGTATTATATATGTGTAATTTAAACTTCACTTATGCTATTCCTCTCATACGGTATGTCATCGACAGGTGACATTTGGCTCATTATGTGATATGTGATATGAAAGTCCTACTGAGTAGTAGTTGAGTGATAGTATTCCTATTATATGTTTTGAAAGAATGTGTAAGCGCTTACCTGACATGTAATTTGATAAGATTATGATTTTGATTTATCATAGCATATCATACACATGCATTATGTATATATATGTATTTGTATTTTGATATATGAAAAACTAGTATGCTTACTGAGTTTCGTACTCATTATAGTTTATGGTGATTTCAGGTAAATAATGCACATATGTGCTTAGCGAATTTGGCAAGGTTTCTGCTATCCCTTGGGTTTCCTAATTTGCTAGGTTGCTAAGTGTTTCATTTGTGGACATATAGTTTAAGATATTTGATTTGTCCATATTGAATAAATACTTATGTGTTATTTTATTAGGTATGGTTATATTTGGTGTATGTTTCACTAAGTATGGTCATAGGTTAATTTTGCATTAAACTTACTAGTAACTTGACAAGGATTTCTATGTTGAATTCAAGTTTGAAATTTTATGCAATATTAATTATAAGTGCACATTATTGAATCAGTGTAAGTCATGTCATGTTTAAGATCTTTTAGGTCTGGGGCGTGACACTAACAGTCACGTTGGTAAGCCAAAGAGACATTTCTAGTCATTCAATTACTTTAATGGTTTAGGTCAGCTTTTAAGTCATATTATAAATAAAGGGCTTTTGGGCCATTTTTAGACTTTTCACATTATAAGCATTTTAAAGAGAGAGAGAGAGAGAGAGAAAGAGAGAGCAAAGAGGCTGCTATTTGTTTTCTTAGGAATGAAAGAATTAACATTACTACAGTAAGACCGTCAATCACTCCTTCTATTTTAGACTTGTGCTTTTGGCTTCCAGTTTATGTTCTATTCATCTTATCTTATCATTTAGCCACCATTAGTAAGCCCTTTACTGCTTCTAATTTTATATCATTTTTAGATTATTTTATAGGGGTGTGGGTACCTCTGTAGATATATGTATATGATTTTTAGGGTTGTAAATATTTCTACTGTACTATTGTTGCCATGGCTTTTAGTGATTGGATATGAGAGCTTATTTTTTACTGGTAATTATGGTTGGTTAGAATGCCTGACTTTATTCAAAATTTTGGTTTATTTCTTTAGTTTTAAGAATGTCAAGCTATAGTGACCGACTTACACAGTGTAAAGGACCATATATTCGTAGATATTAGGCTTGACCTTAATGATGTAGAAGAGAAAAAAGTTCTTTTAGTGTGAAGGATTCGGTCCCAAAGGGATTTTGCTTCTCATGGAGCAATATTGGATCTTGTTCAATGATAGAACTTGAGTCCGTTATGATAAGATAGGATAAGCTTTTTGAGTTGAAAGTTAAGGTCGAGGCTACAACAAAGACTTTGAGGAATGATCAGGTTAAGGTGGTAGAGAAAATCAAGTAGTTGACAAAAGAGTTAGAAGTTGCTCGAGTTGTTGAATAAATGTCCTTGGATAATTTTCCATGATCATTGTGGATGGGTTCATTAGGTATGTATAGGATTTTAGGGCACATTACCCAAATCTCAACCTCTAATAGCTTAAGGACTCGCTTGTCAATTAGGCTAGGGAGAAATATGTTGAAGACCTTGACTTAGGTGATAGCATGAGTGCTGTCACAACTAACCTTGCTCTTCTAGGTACTACTCCTACCTCGAGTGCTTTAGTCGTGACTAGTTAAGGAGGTGCCTAGTAAAGTTATTCCCAATATTCTAAGTGTTGATGTTGTTACATTGACCGAGGATGTGGTTGCCTTGGTAATGGCCTTGATGATTGTCTTGGTGGCTCTTGAGGAGGCTCTTAGTGATGCGCTCTCTCTTATTATTTAATAATTTTCATTGCACTTTTTTACTTTTTGTTCCTTAAACTTTGTAATGTAAACTTTGGTTAAGGACTTATTATTAAGAGTGGATTTTTCAACGGTGTTTACATGTGAGTTTTGTGTTTAACAACAAAATATACATATCTCATATATATAAATACGCAGCAAAAACTTAAAACTTTGCAGTAAACACAATCATTACATATTAAAGAAATTAACAAAAACGAAATTGAGAAATAACCCTTGAAGCCTTTGGATCGAAATTGTTGAAGTCCACCGAAATGTAATCTTTGATTAATTCTAGTAATCAACAATGGTGAGTTTGATTATCTAGAATAACAGTCTTTGATCTAGCAAAAGTTTAACAACGTAAACTTATGTTCTTGATTTTTTCTTTTGATTAACACTTAATCAATTAATCAAAACTTCATTTGCTAAATTGATTTTAATGCCTTATAAAAGAAAATTATGAATTCAACAACTTGAATCCAATAATTAGAAAATAATTTCTCTTTTCTCTCTTTGTAATGGCTAGCCAAGGTTTTAGCAAAAAGAAAATTTAACAACTTTTTAAATTTAATTACATTTGGCTAATATATACAAATGAATTTAATTTCAATTTATTACACTTAATTTCACTTAATTTCAATTTGCATTTAACCTAACTTAACTATAGTTAACTCTTAACTCTAGTTAGATTAAATGAACATTTAAATATTTTAACCATAGTTAACACTTAACTCTAGTTAGGTTAAAAGAACATTTAAATATTCTAACTATAGTTAACTATCTTAACCATGATTAGGTTAACTTTTACTTAACCATTAAGTAAGGTTAACTTAACTTAACTATATGGTTAACTCTTAACCATAGTTAAATTAAATTATTTATTTAAAAATTAAATAAATAAATATTTATTTGAATTATTCAACAATTAAATAATCATTAAGTAAAATTATATTTATGTCCTTATTAGGTTACCAAGTTAACCTAAAGTGGATTCTACCATTTAACCCTATACTTTAGTTAACTTAACCATAGTAAATTGTTGGATTTTACTGTATTGAACAATTCAATACGGTACGCTACCTATGTGCTCAAAGAGTACATTTCATATTGGGACTCCCTAGGTCTACGCCCGATTCATTAAATGGAACTATTCCATAAGTCCGTGATCGATACCCCACGTACACGTTACGGATGTTACAAATTAGCGCATTAGACCATACATATTGAGGTTACTACATATTCGTATAATTCTTCCGTCATTTATATCCTGGATGAGCGGGATATAAATCATTACCATTAAATCCTGATAATTTCATCCGTTACTTTATCTCCAGATTTGTATTTTAATGAATAATATACACAAACACTTTTGCTATAATGTTCAAACCTGTAGGAAACTCTTTTCTCAGGTTGATTGCTTGCGGCCATAAGACTTTATAAGATACAATCTCGAAGTATCGGATATACAACCTATATTTGTGAGCTAGCAGATCCCATATCTACGCACACTAAACTCCATGAGCATCGGACCATACCCAGCGACATGTAGTGGTCAGACTATGAAAGATCTCTAATATACGTGGAACCAAAGTGTGGTGGATCTCCTACAAGCCCACCGTGGCACTCAAGTCGAAAGACCACAAATACTACTCAACTCGAAAGGACTTTTCTTTAACGGTTTCATAGGATATCTATTGGGGTCCTCGTGAGCCTGTTCAGTATCCAATTCTGACTAAATACCTGTATGTCTATATGAGCTTTTACCAAGCTCATGGTTAACTAAGAATAATCATCTGTACAATACAGATATAGACATACACTAATCTATATTATTGTGTTTCACCGATAGACCTTCATTGGTGAACATAGATCAGGAACTCTATATTTGAGAAGATACTTACATAATGACATTTTTTAGTATCTATTGCAACTCTTTGCAACTATGTCATTACAAGTAGACTCTCAGGTCTTTGTCGCATTATAGATAAGGTTTTAACTATTTAGATCTCGCTAAATTTTATAACTTGCTAACTCTTAGTAGTGCTAACTCTTAACATTTATAACTATCAATATTGCTAATTCTTAGCACTGGTCTAAACTTCTTTAAATCAGATTTGAACATATTCAAATCTTATAATGTCTATAATATTACAAGCTTAATTACCATTTAATAAAGGTTATTAGCAATTTAATAAAATATTCATTGTATAAATATTACAAGATAAATATTTATATAAACAGGGATGACACGTAAGCACAAACCCTAACACTTATAATGTAAAATTTTGGTTAAGTAATGAAAGAATAGTATTTCTTTAATGTGTAGCTGAAGACTCTTTATTGTGTTTTATTTATGTCTGAGCAGATCTTTATACTTAGGATTTAATTTGGGCTAAGGATAATTATACATTTATGAAATTGACCTAATAAATAAGTTTGCCCCAAGTAGATTTGAAATACTTATGTTTACCATAATCTGTTAACTTTTACCATCAGTTAAATGGTAGAAGGGTAAAAAAATAATCTAACCATTTGCCATGTCAGAAACACGTATCAAGCCCTGATTTGTTAAGTGGATCAAAATTCACATTCTCTTTCGCATTGCCACATATCACCAATAAACATCGTTTTCGCCATTAGTTGGCTGGCTGCTGGTGATCGATGGTAATTTGACTCAAAATTAATATTACTAGATTTAAAATTTGTGATCTAGTGATGTCAAAAAATTCTCATCAAAGAAGCACCGTAAATGTGCCAAATGTAGGGAGAATATAGTGGAAGGGCAACCGACATTGTCATTCACTGTTGAATAGTTTAGCAGTGACATGCACCGCCACCACCCTTAAATAGATTGGTGCGTGCACTGCTACTACATTAGACGACCACTACCTTCCCGCCCTAAAGAGTGATAAGCACTGTTGTTCGTCGTCAAATGGTGGGGAGATGATGAGCATCGCCACCACTATTGAATAGATTGATTTGTCCAATGGTAGTAACGGTGCACGTTACTGCCCTACTATTTGACGATCATCACTATGTCACTCTAGAGGGTGGCTACCACTACTATTCACCATCAATTTGGGGGGAGAGGGGTGGTGTTCAAGTATTTCTTTTTAATTAATTGCTCTTAAATTAACCTTAAACTTAAATATTTGGATGACTAATCCAAGAATAGACCCTTGGTTTTCCTTTTAGATGTCTGAACATTGTTCGAGAACTCAGCCTCTCCAAACCTCCACTTATTGATGAGTTATCTGGAAAGGTACTCCAAACCTCCAACCTTTGGGATGAGTCATCTTGTCACCCCCTAGACCCAAAAGATCTGACATATGACATAACTTACACTCATTCAAGAATGTGCTTTCATAATTAATATTGTATAAATTTTCAAACTTGAATTCTACATAGGAATCCTTAGCAGGTTGCTAGTAAGCTCAACACAAAGATCAACCCATAACCACACTTGGTAAAACATAAACCAAATACAATCACAGCTAATAAAATAATACATAAGTATTTATTCAATAGGGACAAATCAAATATCTTAAACTATGTGTCCACAAATAAAATACTCAGCAACCTAGCAACTTAGGGAACCCAAGGGACAGCAGAAGCCTTGCCAAATCCGCTAAGCACACATGTGCCTTATTTACCTGAAATCACCATTAACAATAATGAGTATAAAACTCAGTAAACATATTAGTTTTTCATATATCAAAATAAAAATACATATATGTACACAACGCATGTGTATGATATGCTGTGATAAATCAAAATCATAATCTTATCAAATCACATATCAGGTAAGCGTTTACACATTCTTTCAAAACATATAATAGGATTACTATCACTCAACTACTACTTAGTAGGACTTTCATATCACATATCATATAATGAGCCAAATGTCACTAGTAGGTGACATACCTTATGAGAGGAATAGTATAAGTGAGGTTTAAATTACACATATATAATGCTCATGCCCGAAGGTAAGAGCCCAACCCTAACCCTGATCATCGGTGAGTCCTCTCACATGCACTAATACGCTACCACACGAATGTGATGACTCACTCTTTCTTTAGGTACCAATAGGATCCTCTCTACATACGGAATACATAATATATACCAATCTCAAAGAAAAGGCCACACATAAAGGCTCCACAAATCACATAAGATGCCTACTAAGTAAATAGTGAGTTCAAAAATTCTTAAAACACAAAACGTATCTCATGGACATTTTTCACTTCAAAAGCTTTCTTTGTTAAACACATTTTATTTTGAAAGCTCACTTTTATAAACACATTTATGTCCATGTTCAATGTCAATGCTCACATTCATAAACATATATCTTTCACATTCCATATAAAATATACTTTAGTATAACATAAACATATTTTTAAGCACATTTACAAAATTATACATAAACAATTACTATGTTTATTGCGATTTCAGTAAAAGTCTAGTATACTTACCTTTTAGCACTTTCGAGTACAAGGCTTAATTCTCCTTAACCTATCAATGGAGATTAATCCTTTCATAAGCCTCACCATTCATACAAAATGTCCCCAGACCCAAAAGATCTGAAACATGACATAACTTACACTAATTCAATAATGTGCATTCATAATTAATATTGCATAAAATTTGAAACTTGAATTCAACATAGGAATGCTTATCAAGTTGCTAGTAAGTTTAATGCAAAATTAACCCTGATCATACTTGGTGAAACATAAACCAAATACAACCACACCTAATAAAATAACACATAAGTATTTATTCAATAGGGACAAATCAAATATCTTAAACTATGTGTCCACAAATAAAACACTTAGTAACCTAGCAACTTATGGAACCCAAAGGTCAGCAGAAGCCTTGCCAAATCTGCTAAACACACGTGCCTTATTTACCTGAAATCACCAAAAATTATAATGAGTACGAAACTCAGTAAGCATACTAGTTTTTCATATATCAAATTACAAATACATATATGTACACAATCCATGTGTATAATATGCTATGATAAATCAAAATCAAAATCTTATCAAATCACATGTCAGGTAAGCGCTTACACATTCTTTTAAAACATATAATAGAAATACCATTACTCAACTACTACTTAGTAGGACTTTCATATCACATATCACATAATGAGTCAAATGTCACTCGTAGGTGACATACCGTATGAGAGGAATAGTACAAGTGAGGTTTAAATTACACATATATAATGCTCATGCCTGAAGGTAAAAGTCAAACCCTCACCCTGATCATCGGTGAGTCCTCTCACATGCACCAATATGCCACCACACGAATGTGATGACTCAATCTTCCTTTAGGTACCAATAGGATCCTCTCTACATACGGAACACATAACATATATCAATCTCGAAGGAAATGCCATACATAAAGGCCTCACAGATCACTTAAGGTGCCTACTAAGTAAATAGTGAGTTCACGTATCCTCAAAACACAAAACGTATCTCATGGACATTTTCCACTTCAAAAGCTTTCTTTGTTAAACACATTTCATTTTAAAAGCTCACTTTTATAAACACATGTATGTCATGCTCAATGTCAATGCTCATATTCATAAACATATGTCTTTTACATTTCATATCAAATATACTTTGGCATAACATAAACATATTTCTAAGCATATTTACAAAATCATACATAGACAATTACTATGCTTATTTTGATTTCAGTAAAAATCTAGTATACTTACCTCTTAGCACTTTCAGCTACAAGGCTTAAATCGCCTTAACCTATTAATAGAGATTAATCCTTTCATGAGCCTTAACATTCATACAAAACACTTAAATAGCTTACAGAATTATACATATTACACTTATCACATCGAATTGATCTAATTACTTGGTTTCTCAAAACCTGTCATTCTGATCACTTACACTTAACAAAATTTTCTTATACATCAAATGATGTCCAATTACTCCAAAATCAGAATATATCATTCTTGACTCATATATCCTTCTTATGTATGAATATTATGTGAAAATTCTTACATAATCCATTCCATAAACATCATAAAATCCAAACTATTATCCTGACAAGATCAAGATATTTACGGAACAATATTCAATCTCCCAATTGTATAACATCATATACTAACTCAAAAATTATAAAACTACCACAGAATTACTCTTGACACATATCACAATCCATGATAAATATTTCACTTCAAAATCATTTGCCAAAGTATTTTAAAACTATTTTATTTTATACCTTTAAAAATCTGTTAATCAAATCCTACAATGAGCTGACACTATTTAGAAAATCATAACAATTTAACCACATTGATCTAAATTCTCAATTCTAAGTATATCATATTAGACATATAAACTTATCATATTCCATAAATTTGTAATTTTTTAAGATCATTCCGCAGATCAATAATTATTTGTCACTGTATCATAATGTTAACACAAAATTTCTAGAATTTTAGGGTCATTTTGGTAAATTCACTACAAATTCAATTTTTGAAATTTTCAATCGATTCAAAATCTCAAATAATTTTAGACATGTCTAGTTTCATATTTCCAAAATAAAAAACCAGAATCAAAGTACAAGAATTTATAAAATTCACGGATCAAGAGACTATCAAGTAGAATTTGTGCAAATTCATCATGATTTATCAAGTTATCTACATAATCATCATCAATTCTCAATATTTCTTACAAAATCCACATCAAGTCCTCAATTGTACATATTTTTAGAAATTAAAACTTAAAGAAATTAACTTAATTAACACCAATAAATTGAAAAATAGTTATGATATACCTCTTAAACTCAAAATTCCAATTTCTTCTCCTTTTTTTTCTTCTTCTTCTCTTTCTCTCCTCTCTATTTCTCTCTTTTCTCTTTATAAAGGGGTGGATCAACCCAAAAATGAGTAAATTAGGGTTTAAAATGTGTATTTTTATACTAAGAGGCTAACTTTTAGTATTTATGAATTAGCCCTCAAAACTTTTAAAGTATTACAATTTGATCCCTAAAATAAATCTAAAGTCTTGCAAATAAACCCAATACTAATAGTATGTTCTTAATCTATAGAAACAATACTAATAACAATACATAAATTAAGTATCATCCACATACAAATAAAATATAAATATTTATTTTTTTCAGTGTTGAATAAGTGGTTACTATACAAAACACTTTAAATAGCTTACAAAATTATACATATTGCACTTATCACATCGAATTGGTCTAATTACTTGGTTTCTCAAAACCTGTCATTCTGACCACTTACACTTAACCAAATTTTTTTATACATTAAATGATGTCCAATTACTCCAAAATAAGAATATATCATTCTTGACTCATATATCCTTCTTATATATGAATATTATATCATAATTCTTACACAATCCATTTCATAAACACCATCAAATCCAAACTATTATTCTGGCGGGATCAAGATATTTACTAAACAGTATTCAATCTCTCAATTTTATAAAATCATATACTAACTCAAAAATTATAAAACTACCACAGAATTACTCTTGACACATATCTCAATCTATGATAAATATTTCACTTCAAAATCACTGCCAAAAGTATTTTAAAACTATTTTATTTCATACCTTTAAAAATCTGTTAATCAAATACTACAATGAGATGATACACTTTATAAAATCATAACAATTTAACCACATTGATCTAAATTCTCATTTTGAATATATAATATTAGCCATATAAATTTATCATATGCCAGAAACACATAACTTTTTAAGATCATTCCGCAGATAAAAAATTATTTGTCACTATATCATACTGTTAACACAGAAAATTTCTAGAATTTCAGGGTCATTTTGGTAAATTTAATTTCTGAAATTTTCAATCGATTCAAAGTCTCAAATAATTCTAGACATGTCTAGTTTCATATTTCTAAAATAAAAAATCAGAATCAAAGTACAAGAATTTATAAAATTCTCGGATCAAGAGACTATCAAGTAAAATTTGTGCAAATTCATCATGATTTATCAAGTTATCTACATAATCATCATCAATTCTCAATATTTCTTACAAAATTCGCATCAAGTCCTCAATTGTACATATTTTCATAAATTAACTTAATTAACACCAATAAATTGAGAAATAGTTATGATATACCTCTTAAAATTCAAAATTCCAATTTCTTCTCCTTTTTTTTCTTCTTCTTCTCTTTCTCTCCCCTCTATTTCTCTCTTTTCTCTCTATAAAGGGGTGGCTCGAACCAAAAATGAGTAAATTAGGGTTTAAAATGTGTATTTTTATACTAAGAGGCTAACTTTTAGTATTTACGAATTAGCCTCCAAAACTTTCAAAGTATTACAATTTGGTCCCTACAATAAATCTAAAGTCTTGCAAATAAACCCAATACTAATAGTATGTTCTTAATCTATAGAAACAATACTAATAACAATACATAAATTAAGTATCATCCACATACAAATAAAATATGAATATTATACAAGTACAAATATTTATCCTTTTCGGTTGTGGACAAGTGGTTACTATACATCTAAAAAGGCAATCGCCTCAACCTTTATTATCTTTTGTCTATACTCAAGTCCATAAGGGGATGATTCTTGTTCACAATTACGTAGACCTTAGGTGATCATTATCAGACGATCTTAGTTCAAAACAAAAAGGTCTTTGGGTTGTCACTTTTTAGAAGAGCTTGGACTTATGTACTTATCACTGATAGTCAAATGTAGAAAGGGAAAATTTATTAATTATCCAAATATTCCATACAATCTTAAGGAAATTTAGAGAGAAAAAAAGTAAGAAATAAACATTAATGGGTAATATTTTTTTAGGAGCTCGGCATTCGAAGACTTTCTGACTACTCGACTATCTACGTGTTCGAGTGTTCACGAAACTAACACACATGAATATTGCATGCAAGTGCACGGGTCGTGAGTAAGTAATAAAGTGATGATTGAGTATCATTCCTACAAGAATTGATCTTCTAGATTAATGCAAATTATTATGGTGTTAATAACCTACTTTTATCCAAGCTAATTTTAATTTGACCTTGATTAAGAAAATTAAAGATACTTAAACTAATAATTTAAGGAGGTGAGAAATCTATGGTAAATAGTTCTAGGGTCTTGATTTCACTCTACTCTTCCCATGTTCTTCATGTTTTAGTGATTAACAATTATCCTTATAAATTCATTAATAAAGAGATTTAATATTAATCTCATTACCTCTCTCCAGCATTAAAGGAGATCCTATGTATATATATTCAAGTTGATATCACTATCTAACTTGTCTCTCTATATATACATTATGTAACCCTCAAATGATTACCCAAGTTTTATTGATTTTTCAACTCAATAAAAGATAAGGTCATACTTTTCAAATCCAACAAATGGGTTAATCTTTTCTAAGTATACAACCCACAAGTTTGGATCATCTAACAAATAAAAAACCATAAATATAGAAAAGCACAAATGAATAAAATAAGAAATAGTTATTGATCAACTAAAAACATCAAAACATAATATATGGTAGAGCTATATTAAGACTTTAGAACAAGAAATTTAGCCAAATATGTTCAAGTACAAAATCACAATGATCCAAAAGTTTTCAAGAGTAACTATGTTTAAAGTAACAAGCCCTCAGAGCAAGAGTTGTAGCCTACTATGCTTAAGCATAGAGTCACAATAATTTAAAAATTTACAAGAGTAAACATGTTAAAGGCAACACAATCTATAATTATAAACTTTTAATTTAAGTAAACAAGAAAGGAAAAGGAGAAAACTAGTGGAGATGTCTCTTGAGGGCTTCAATCTTCAAGAATCTAAGCCCTAAAATGATTTTCCTTTATAAAATCCTTTATTTCTCTTTAATTTTGTGATCCTTCCTCTTTGACAAGTGAGGCTTTCAATCTTCTTTATATAGGCTCAAAAAATGACCTTGAAAATTAAGGCATAAACTTCAAAACATATTTGAGGTATTGACGGCACCGAAGTGCCAAGTATTTTTCCAAGAGAGCTCAATTTGGCACTTAGGCAACAAAACTTGGGTTTATGGCACTTAGGTGGGGCACTGTAGCAAAAATATTGTTCACGATTACTATACAAGTTCACCATATCAATACACTGTAGCATATTTAATATTTTTACCTTGTTTTCTTTAGACTTTCATTTCAAATAGCTCTATTAACTTAAAACCTACAAAATAACATTAATACACATAAAAATTCATATATTCTTATTCAAATTGAGCAATTACCAACTTTAAGAGTTCAAAACAATAGATATAAAATGCACTTATCACCGACTTATGTGTTCTTAGTTCGATTCTTCTGAGAATTTTGTAAAAACCTTCCCAATTAGAGTCTAGGAATCCTTCGGTTGGGTTCTTGGTATTCAATATCACTTTTCTTATCATCAAGTCCACTTCTACATATTCTCGTGCTTAGACTCTTATTGTAGTACTAGGCAACCTTTTACTAGTATATTACAGTTTGAATCCTTGCTAATTTTTTCTTTATTGGCTAAGGTCTAGGCTTTTTTTGAATCAACTTTTTGTTTTCCCTCTCGTTAAAATACTACACTTGATGAGCCGATATCCCACCTCGGTAAAAATCCTAGCTTTGTACTTGAAGGCTAGGGGGAAGGAAGTTTCTCCAATGGTTGTTTTACTGGAAGTTGCTCCACTTCAATAGGAATAATAGCTCGATTGTTTCTCTATAAGCCTGCATAAAGATTCCACTTGCTCATTAGTATTTAGATGAGCTGGGGAGACAAAGCAAATTTTTATATTGAGCCATTCATAAAAGCCTCTAAAACTTTCATTGTCGAACTGTTTCCTATTATCAGTGACGATTAATTGTGGTACTCCAAATTTACAGACTAGGTTCCTTCAAACAAAATTCCTTGTTTTCGTCTTTGTAGTGATGATTAATTATGATAATCCATGGCGACAATGTTGTATTTGTCCAAGCCTCTTTCTTGAGGAAAAGGTTTAATTAGGTTGAGCCTAACTGTTTGAAGAGACAAGTGCTCGACATGGTCTTCAAGTTCTCAAGAAGGACATTATAGTTATCGACATAACTTTGACATATGTCACACTTCTTTACTAACTTCTTAGCATCTTATAGAACCATGGGCTAATAATATCCTAACATCGAGGCTTTGTTGGCCAAAGCTTATGCCTCTAAAATAGTTTTTGCATATTCCTTTATGGATTTTTCAAAGTACATAATCAGCTTCATTGGATCGCAAACACCTCAGATATATATATATATATAGGAATGTCCTTAGTGGTAGAGGATACCCTCAACCAGCTTGTTTTGCGTTGATGTGTATTTAAATTAGTGCTTCTAACTTATTTTATGGTAATTCCCTAATTTCTATGTATTTTATGATTGGATCTATTTAATTAGGGCAAGGATCTACGTACATTACATCTACTACCTCTTTAATGCTAAGCTCTAGAAATACTTTAAGGGTTACTGGTATTCAGGCTTCCTCAGTTAAGGTTAATCGTGCCAACACGTTTACTTTGTGGTTCTTTGCCATTAGGATTGTTGAATCTCGACCCCTTAAAATTACTTCATGAGCTCATTAACCTTTTAAAGGCATGATGCCTTATAGTCTCCTCGAGCCTCAAAATCTTTATTGATTTGGTACATTATAAGTTGTGAGTATCTCTTGATAAGGATATTTTTTAGCTAGAAGTGCTCAAGCGACCTTAATCCCAGCTAAGAGGATCTCATACTTAAGTCTCATTATTAAAAGTTGGGAAGCCAAATTAAACTATGTACCTGAGCTCATCTCATTTAGGACTGATGAAGACAATGCCAATCCGGCATCTTTAAGAATTGGATGCCTTATCAATGTAAAGTGTTTGTGCTAGGGTTTACGGGTTCTTACTTGTTCGACTGCCTAAGGATACTTCGAGCAGTATTTCTTCTGACATGACTAAATCCTCGTAGGTGCATTCAATAATAAAGTTTGCAAGGGCTTGCACTTTGATAAGCATCCTTAGTTTATATTAGATATCAAACTCATTAAGCTCAACTGCCCATTGAAACAATCACCCGAAGAGGACTAACACTATATGCACTTAAAAATAAGGTCACAATTTTGCACATAACATACTAATACAAAGGCTAGATTTTTAGTCGAGGGGTAATGACTCATGGATGGCTTTCAAAATGTATCTACTAAGGGTAACCACTCCGCATGTTAACTTTAAATCTCTTTTATTGTGCTTCAAAATTTTATCTCTAAAATGGCCTTGACTTTTTATAGATTAGCCTTAATCCCCTTTGGGCTCACCATAAACCCAAGTACTTGCCCGAATCAATTCTAAAGGTGTACTTCTTTTGGGTTCAACTTCATATTATGCTTATTCCAACGTCTTCCTTAAGTCGTATATATAGTCTTTAGTCAGTATTGATTTAGCTATTATGTCGTCCACGTATACCTTCATAATTTGTCTACTCAAGGGTTTAAATAGCCTATTAACAAGCCTATGATAAATAGCTCGAGCATTCTTCAGTCCAAACAACATTACTTTATAATAAAACTCTCATAATGAGTAATGAATAAAGTATTCTCTTGGTCAGGTAGGAATATCTTGATCTGATTATATCCTGAGAAGGAAATTATAAAACTAAAGAAAGCGTGCTTAGCTGTGGAATCAACTAATTATCAATTTTTAAAAGAAAAAAATTATCTTTCAAGAAAACTTTATTCAAGTCCGTGAAATCTATACACATTGTCTATTTTTCATTGGCCTTCTTAACTATCACTACATTAGCCAACTACTCAAGATAATGAACTTTCTGAATAAATCTTACTATTAATATTTTTTTTTATCTCAGTAACCATAACTTCATTCTTCTCCTAATTGAAGATTCTTCTTTTTTTGCTTAACAAGCTTGAAAGATGAGCTAACAACCAAGGAATGTGATAATAGAAAATGATCTACACTTGGCATATCTTCATGAGACCAGACAAAAATATTCGAGAATTCCCTTATTAATGTGCTTCGGCCATCTCTAATCATTGGGTTCAATTATGAACCAATCTTCACCATCTTCTTAGGAGATCTTTGTTTAACCTGAATGGAGATCAACTATTCTACTGGCCTTCGAGATTTTAGCTTTTTCTCCTTCCTCATATCTCTATCAAGATATAAAAGGTTTTCTTTGTTGAGGTCGCATAACAACTCTTTGCCATCTTTTGATCCTCAAAGACTACCTCTACTTTATCTCCAACTGGAACTTCAATAATAAATAATGAATGAACATGGTCGCATTAAAGTTCCTTATGAAAGGTCGCCTAATAAAATGTTATAGAAGAATAGCTAGTTAACCATAATAAAGCTCATTATCATAGTCTTCATGTATGATCTCTCTTTTAGGGACACAAGTAAGCTAACGACTTTGTACGACATGATGCAGCCATCTTTAAATTCATATAAAAGAGTTTGGGTTCTTTTAATTTTCAAGTCCTTAATGCTGATGTCATCTAGTGCTTCCTTAAAAATAATGTCCATCGAGCATCCAAGGTTGATGAACACTTAGTTGGCTTTTACCATCTGCATTGAAACCACCAAAGTGTCGTCATACATCCCCATCCCCATCTCTTCTCTCGATCTTACTCTTTAATCTCTCCAAATCCTAAAAGGCAAAAATAATTTTCAACCAAACACATGACTGTACTGCTTACCAGACTACTCGTTAGCCAAAGGCTGATTCCTCATATTTTCTCTCGTCTTTCTCACTCATCGAATTGCTCATTTGCTAAAATATGTCGCTTACATGTCTCTACCAAAACACAATATTATTGCTCGATTCTCCATCTTCTATCTATCTAATAGGTAATTCATAGGAATCATTCTATTCATAAATTATAATCCAAAAAAAAAGGAAGGTGGGGGGGGGGAAGATGGCAGATTTATGTTATTTTGTACTCTTTTTAATTTATTGGGGAAAAAGGCTATTTCTTGACTATACAATTATATAAATTGCTTGATTTTAATTTCCTATATTTTTACCCCCCATCTCAATTTTAAATTTATGAATGGTTTGGGATTATTGTAGGTGGTTTATGCCCTTGTTCCATTGGCAAAGATGTTTAATATATTAGTACGCTCTATAGGATGACAAAAGGCTGAGCATTTTATATAATGCAATTAGCCAAATTCAACATGTTCCTTTAACATATTCAATACTAACTAGCAGCAAACAAATAATAAGTTGCAGCTTGATATCTCAGAGTTGATACGAATCATTAAATATTTCATTAACCTAATAAGTAAACAAATCAAGTATTTTTATACCAATTTATATAAGTTGAAAAATCATGATTATTGATCTTCTCCTTTTTAAACTTATATATAGAAGTCAAAATAGAATCTACCACACTAGGTCGAAGTTGCAGTGTGATAAATTGATTGATTTTCCTTTTTGAACATGTATATATAAGTTAATCTCATAGGCTATGCCAATTGGCCCAAAAAATTGAGAAAAGTGAATAGAATTGAATCGAAAAAAACTAGTTAGGTTCAAATATTCTTCTTTAATTCATTTTTTTCGGTTCTACTTTATAAGTGAACTAAAAAACCATAAGCCACGTCAATTCTAGCCAAAACCATATTGAACCAACTTGCATCCACCCTAATTTGAGAGAAGACAATGAGAGTGAGAGAGAGAGAGAGAGAGAGAGAGAGAGAGAGAGAGAGAGAGAATAGGTTATGACTCATTGAAATTCTTATAGTAAAATAGAAGTAATAAGAGAACTTGAGGATAGAGATGAAAATACATTTGTTAAGATGATTGGATAAGAGAGAAATTGTATATTTATTTAACATTGTTTTGTAAATTCATTTATTTATAATTTCACTTCATGTTTTTCTTAACATTTAGCTACCATTGATAATAATCAAATAATAAAATTTATCAAACAACAATTCTTCAATACTTACACCAATATGTTTTAATGTATACTCACTTTCATAATACATTTTTAAAAAGAGTGAGGTTATTTTAACTTAAATTTTTAATTTAAAATTGATCAAAAAATTTCATTTATTGATCTCATATAATTTAATATTATTAATATTATTTTCATATTTGTTGTTATGTCATTATGAAATATAGACAATGAGAGAAAGATGTAGGGAAGGGAATTGGATCTTTGTAATTTAAAATGCAATTATGAGTGATTTATGCAATAACAAAGTAATACATCAACAAATGATTAACGCGAAAAATTAAAAAAAGTACGAGAAAGAGAAATTTAACGTCAAATTTTTATGTAATTTAGGATTCTACTCAACCTACATCTATACCCTAAGTAATCGTCTTATGAATTTACTAGTCTTGCCTTAACTTTAAACCAAGAATTAAATACACTTGACTTTTAAGATATTAAAAAATTCTTATAACAAATTGATCTTTAAGGTACTAATCACTCAACTTTCAACTTGTTTTCACAAACACTTAAATAATCAAATAGAATAGATAATTTAAATACAAATGATTTAAAGTCCCAAATAAGTAAATACGAAGATTAAACACTCTTAATTGTATATGATTGAAAGTGTAAGCACAATCGAGGCCAAGAATGTTGAAATATAATGGCTTGATGTTCTTTGAGCTATCTTGAATGAGATATTTATACATAAACGAGGGAACTAGTTGTTTATAGTTATTGTAGAGCTTTTCACATCCAAACTACTGGTTGACTGCTTTGCCTAAATTGGTTAACCACTTTGAGCAGGTTAAGTATTGACTCAAATTGATTTTGATGTTAGTTGAAAAACTAGCTTGGTGGTTTAAATCGCCAAACTATTTTGACTAAAATTAGTTAAACACTTTGTACTCTTCATGTTGCTTATGCTTAAACAAGTTGACCATAATTTATCAAGAAAAACTTTAAATTGACTTAAAATTATTTAGAAAATTGACAAAATTATCTTTATATTGACATCAAACTTGTGCTCAAATTCATCCTCATGCAATACTAATACGATTCCCAAATTGCAACTCTATTTTGTCAAAATACCTGTCTTTAGTCGTTTAAAATTTTTAAAAAATTTTACTTTGATTTAAAATTATTATTTTTCTCTATTGTTTTGAATCAATAAAATCTTCAAGCTAACACATTAAATTGCATGAGATTACGATTAAAAAATTGTGTTATAAATTTAAATATAAATTAAAAAAACCTATTATTTTTTTATATGAAAGATGGGAGATTCGAACCTAAATTCTCATGCACCATAAGCCCTTTAAGCAAGTGCGGAAAAAAAAATTAATAATAAAATTACCTTTTTAAAAAATATTATTAGAGGTTTACTTAAATTTTGAGTGTTAAAGGTGAGGATTCGAACCTTAGAAAATGAAAGGTAAAGATTCGAATATTTTATTTTGCAAATTGTACACTCGTCGATATCAAATTATCAATATGTCGATCGTATACATGGAGTGGGCTTGCTTGGGATTTATAAAAAAGAAAGGCCTCATACCAATTGATTTTAAAAGATGGAAACCAACACCTGAACCAAATGGATCCGAGCCCAAATATTTTCTTAAAAAAAAAACGAAACGAGTGTTCCCCGGGGGGTGCTAATACGTGTCAATTTATTATTGGCAGGATGACAAGCGAACACGTGGAAAGCTTCGGCCCCGATTCCACGTGTAGATTATCTATTGGTTCCAGCAACGTGTAATTACGTGCAAACTATCATACCCTTCAAATACCTGTGTCGACAACATTAAAAATCCATAAATTTATGAAACTGTGTGTTAATTGTTATCGAGGTGACCGTCTCTTCCGTCTCTCATCTTCACTCTTCTCCGTTTCAATCTTCAATCAAAACGAAGAGAGCCACACGATTATACGACATGTCGTACATGTAACTTAGGAACATATTGCACGTATATGCAGTACAAACAAGCGACAATGAATCTCTTAAGTTTGTGTTCTGTCATGGATGCAATAGCATGGAGAGGGATGGTTTATACAATATTTATTCTTCATTTTGTGTTTGCTTGCCAGCTCCTTTTATTGCAGCCTCTTGTTTCCGCTTTAGGTAATTATTTAGCTCTCACTTTGATCTCTGTTCTTCCTTTTTTAAGTAAAGTTTCAAGGCATTGTTTACGGTTTTTGGAATTAAGAATAGGGGGAAAACGATTGCGTGCCTTGATCTATTGTTGCTGTGTGGAATTTTGTTTCCTAGGTAGTAATTGTTGAGTATTTATTGTGATTTGAGGGTCAATTTTCTTTTTGATTTATGAAATTGCATTTTTATGCTTAGATGAATTTGCAGATGCAAATGATGTCTCTTTTGGGGCTTTACTGGCGTTTCCCATTTGCATATTGCTTTAAGCATTTATGTAGAGAAGGAAATTCTATGCTCTTTAGAGTGCATTTTGTAAAATCTAGTTTTATTTAATTGTACTACTACACAATTTGTTAGTAAAGATTCCTTTTCATGCTTTGTGATTTTCGATTAATACCTCCTAAGATAATATTTGACCATTTTCATTTGCAATTAAAGTTAGCTTTTTTGACATTCTAAAAGTTTTTTTTTTAAGAAAATGGTTTAAATTAATCAGCATGTCTGGTATTTTCTAATATTCGAACTCATGTTCAAATATATGAATTTTTAGGTAATTATATTGTTTTACATATATCCTCTTGATAACGTGAAACTAGATACATTCAGCATATCTTTCCTTGAACAATGCGAAACATGTGTTTGAATCCAATCAGATGAACAACTGAGGTTCTTTGTCAAATTATTTTCAAGTGCTTCTCTCTATATTAAGCCCATTAAGTTTTTGGTAGGTGCTAGTTGTCAATAGGTAAAACTTTAGAGGGGTAAGAGGTCCGGGGTTTTGAATCTCGCTTGGGTTAGGTTTATACTATGTAATAAAAAATGTAACATTCTTTTTTTCCAAGGAAGCTCATTAAGTTTCTAAGAGTTTGGGATGTCAAATTGTTTATTATGTGTAGCTAGCAAGATGCCTTACGTTTTTAATATTAGAAGTTTTATCTCGTGTATCTTATGTGTGTCCAACTTGGAAGTTGCAGATGGCAAGTCTGGTAATGCTGCTGAGTTGTTCGAGAGAGTTTCACAAAGTGTAAAGGTGAAACATTACAGTGAGGCACTTAATGATCTCAATGCTGCTATAGAGGCAGATCCTGCTCTTTCAGAAGCATATTTTCATCGTGGATCTGTTCTTCGCCAGTTATGCAGGTTGTTCAGTTGTGAAATTTTGTTGTCCTCCTCCCCCGACACACCCCCCCACCCCCTCTTTTTTTTCAAAAATTATTTCAACAAGTTTTCTTTCTCGTATGTTTCAAGAGCAACAAAATATTGTAAAGCTATGAAAAATTCTGAGTCATTTTTTGAGGTACCATGTCATGATAGATTGCAATGTAACAAATTATTTGGCTCTGCAGATACCTTGTGCATTCATATTCATGGTCTTCAACCCGTTTTTGTCTCCATGACCACCTTTAGATTTTGATTGCATTCTGTGGTCATTAGAACATCAATTCTTTGTCACATCCTTAATACCCTTTGAGCTTTATGAACTTTTCATCCCCTTGGGGACCTTATCATTTTGTTTTCACATATGTTCACAACCTGTAGCTGCAATCATCGTGTTCTCACAACCAAGCATGTTAGTGCAGCTCCAAAACAACTTTTTCTAGTTTCTGGAGTGACTTTGTGGGAGCGTGATATTAGCTTATACAATGTGATCAGAAAACTATTGAACCAGGGTACTGGTGGATTGTTTATAAATTATAATTTTTCTTTTTCCTTTTTAAAGTTGGTAAGTTTAAGAAGCTGTAAGATTCTGAATGGACTTGAATGTGGTACTTGAAACAAGCTATGTTCAGTGCTATTAGTTACATTTGTTTTAAATCTAAATCAAAATTGACTGTTATCATGGAAGGAAATATATTTATATTATTTACAGATCATATGGATTTTGGGATAATAGAAACGCATGTGGAACACCTCTAATCTCCTACCCTCCAACTTCTGATTGGAAACTTATATGATTCAGGCGCTTTTTCGATGTAGATATGAGGATGCTGAGAAGAACTACAGAAAGTTTCTGGAGTTAAAACCAGGGCACTCAGCTGCAGAAAAGGAGCTTTCTCAATTGCTTCAGGCTGAGAGTGCTTTGGAAACAGCTTTGAAGCTCTTTGATTCGGGTGACTACACAAAACCATTAGAATACATTGATAAAGTTGTGCTAGTTTTTTCTCCAGCGTGCTCGAAGGTATCATCTCCTTTGTATTTACACATCATTAAGCAATACATTTATTTTTCTAATAGTTAGTATTCCAGAAGCTTTTGGCTAACCCCAGGTAGTTAAGAATAAAGCTTGTGAAGTTGAACACCTAGCAGACTATTAACTTTATGTGATTTGCATGTGACAGGCCAAAATCCTGAAAGTGAAGTTATTATTAGAAGCTAAAGACTATTCTAGTGCCATTTCTGAAAGTGGATTTATTCTCAAGGAAGACGAGAATAATTTAGAGGCATTGCTGCTCCGTGGGCGTGCCTACTACTATTTAGCAGATCACGACGTTGCTCAAAGGTTTCTTTAACAGCAAACTTTGTTAAATTATTGTATTGTCAATATAACTTCTTTAGAAGTAGAATTTTATGTTCATGATTATGCTTTCTTCAGGCATTTCCAGAAAGGCCTTCGCCTGGACCCAGAGCATAGTGATTTGAAGAAAGCATATTTTGGATTGAAAAATTTACTCAAGAAGACAAAAAGTGTAAGACCACTAATAACTCTTTGGTACCTTCTTATTTTTGTTTTACTTTTTGTAGGTTAGGGTGGGGGTTGTAGATGGAATGGAGTTTTATTTGATGTTTTTCTCATCAAGTGGCACGTTTGGGGCTTAATTTGGAAAGAACTTCTTTTGTTGTGTACGCAATTATAATACTTGACCTCAATTGTGTTTTGTACAGGCTGAAGATAATGTAAATAAAGGTAAGCTGCGCCTTGCAGTGGAGGACTTCCGGGCAGCTCTTGCAATGGACCCTAAACATTCTGCACATAATGTTCATCTTCATCTTGGTTTGTGTAAAGTCTTAGTCAAGCTTGGCAGGGGAAAGGATGCTTTAAGTAGTTGCACAGATGCACTTGACATTGATGAGGAGCTTATTGAAGCTTTAGTTCAGGTTTGTTAAGTTTCCATTCCCTCATCGGCTTAAGTTGTTGGAGTTGTCTGTACATGAATGTATCCTTTTCCTTTGCTGTGCCGTCCACCAGGATGATGACCAATCTGTGTGCTTCTTTTTGTTATATATAGCTGTGCTCAGCTTCTTTTGCTTGCTTGGTGCTTTTCAGAGGGGTGAAGCTAAACTTTTAACAGAGGACTGGGAAGGTGCTGTTAATGATTTGAAATCAGCAGCTCAAAAATCACCTCAGGTTAGTTAAAATAGAAGTATATATAAATTGGACTATTTTCTTATACCTTACTGTTGATATGACCACCAAGATCTTGGAAGGTCCATTTATATGTTGCTATTCTTGTACTCATGCCTGTCTAGAGTTTTTATTTATTGCTAAAATGTAGTATTATTTTTAGATATTTTTTCCAACTCATGTATCTGTGGACTGTAAGAATTAGAATTTTCTCTCCCTGCAGGATATGGATATCCGAGAAGCACTGATGAGAGCTGAGAAAGCATTGCAGATGAGCAAACGCAAGGACTGGTACAAGATTTTGGGAGTTTCAAAGACTGCATCTATATCTGAGATCAAACGTGCATACAAGAAGCTCGCTCTCCAGTGGCACCCAGATAAGAATGTTGATAATAGAGAAGAAGCAGAGGCCAAATTCCGAGAAATTGCTGCAGCATATGAGGTATGACTCTGGAATCTTGAACTTTTGCCATAGTCAGTTTTAAATCTCCTGCTTTTTGGTTGAACGTGGTACTTGGATGTATTTTTCTTAATGTACTAGTGTAATTATGAAGCCATCAATAATCATGATAGGACACTTGTATTGACCTTAACAGGTTCTTGGAGATGAAGAAAAGCGCACAAGATATGATAGAGGGGAGGATATTGAAGATATGGGGATGGGTGGAGGTGGTTTCAACTTTGGTGGTGGGGGACAGCAATTTACTTTCCATTTTGATGGAGGCTTTCCTGGTGGTGGTTTTGGAGGTGGCTTTCCTGGTGGTTTCGGATTTAATTTTTGATTTGAGTGAAGCATGACTATCTGTTCATGGAAGGTTGCAAGAGCATAGTTGTTTCGATATGCCGGGAATACCATTCTGACTAATGCTGACTGGTACATGGTGGTCATCAAAGGAGGATTGTTATATGGGAAATGCATTTGATAACAAAGTTTTGCTGCATGAATTTCTAGATACTTGAATTGTTATGTAGTTGATTAAAAGGAAATGATTAGCCATTTTGTTAGTTACATTGCATGTATCAGTCAATTTTTTAATATACTTGAACTCCAACTTGCCCTAAATTCCATTCAACGTTCAAGGGGGTGGAATAAAATTTTTCCTCGACATAGTGTAAAACTTGTCCAGATTTTTACTTGCAGTAAAAGTTAAATGGTAGTAGATAATATGGAGCTTAAGTTCCTTGTGTGATTTTGCTTCAACTAACTAATTTCACAGATACAGCAAATACAATATTGCATAAAATGGTGGAATTAGTAAGCGGTAGGAATTCTTTTGGTGGAAACTGTATTTTCTCTTTAGTTGTAAAGGGGGTGTAAAGAACAGAACTAGTATCTAGATTGTGTGATTTATGTCAATACAGGATTTCATCGTCAATATCATTTAACAATTAACTCCCAGAAGTTGACACCAGAGACACTTTTGTAGGTTTGATCATAATTCATAAGATAACGGTATTGTCAAAGTCAGAAACACAGAAAAGTATGCAAACTTTGTGGTCTTTGATCAGCTTATGATAATAACATAATTATTTGAAAGAATAAAAATTTTCATTTCACACTTTTTAACAATAATAACACAAAGATCTCATCATGGATCAATACACAATCTCAGAATCAACCAAAACAAAATCTTAGCATCCCAAAACAAAAATTATAGCTACAAAGAAAAAGCTACAAAAGCTGCAACTCCAATAGATGCCATATTTAGTGCAGGATGGCTCAAACTCAATGCACCAGATGTATCAGTAGAGGCATCATCCGAAGATCCTTTAGGGGTTGAAGCAGTTGGAACTTCCTTCTCTGGCTTGGAAGGTGCTGGAGCTGGAGCCGCTTGTGACCCGAAAAGGTTCAAAGGAAGCAGCACCTGATCAACCTGATACACAGCTAAATTGCTTCCGGTAAAGACAGTGTTGGCAACTGTTGCATCATTGACCCCTGTTGTTAGGTTAACTTGATTCCCTGAAGTTGTGACATTAAGTGGGAACTCGCCGGCATTGCTGTTTCCAGCCTGTGTACGCAAGGGATTACTCGCAGTTTGGAATTGTGACGTAGTCATCAAAGTAGGAAGAATGTGAAACTGTACAAGCTGAACTTTTTGCTGATCGCTCAGTGAGTTGACCGCGCCTGATTTTAGATTAGCAAAAGCATTATCTGTCGGTGCAAACACAGTAAGGCCCTGGTTTGAGTTGTTGAGCTGTGTGTTGATTTGGTCATCCTGCTGGGTGTTTTCCAGTAGCCGAATAAAGAAAGTAAATTGGCCACCCTTTTCAAGGATTGCTGTGATGTTGGGTGGCCCTGACGGCGTTGCAGCAGGTGCTTGAGCTGAAGTTTTGGAGCAACGGAGGAGGAAAACAAATAGAAGAATGGACAGGAAGTAAAATGGCTTCATCATTTTGTTAGCTCCCTATTGTTATGACTCGGTAACCCTGGACTGTGTTTTTCAAGTGGTAATGGACAAGAGTTTTCAAGCATATTTATTGACTGGAATCAGATGGAAAGTGATTGTAAAAGTTAGGTGAAAGGGTCCAATTTAAGGTGGCAAGGCAACCTCAACATGGATATCTTTCTTTGTAAGGAAGATGAAATCAACAAAGACAAAGCAAGATTGCTTTCCAAGGAAGGGAAGTAACAGAAGAAAATGCAATAGCAATTGAATTATGAAGTGGGCATCATAATCCATTTGCTTTTGCTTGTTTTTGGGACAACTTTGATAGGAAACCTTCAATTTAAAGCTGTCAAACAAGCAGCAGTCCATAGTTGGATGATTATGATTGTAATTGTGATGACCCACAATGCGGACCAATGTTGATATTGTATTCTGGATACTTGAAGCAAACTTTGACCAAAATCATGACAGCAGTTTTCATTAAAAGTTAAACAGACATTTTTCTACTGCATTCTTATCGTCATTTGAAAAGCCTCTAAATTCTGTTGAGCAATCTATTTCAAGCATTGTTAACACTTTAATGTTGTGGTTGATGACCTGAATTAAAGTCTTGGTTCACATGCAGAAATTTAAGGTGGTGTTACGTGATATCCGATAAATAATTTTGAAATATTATTTAAAAAGTATAGCATAATTTTTTATATTTTTTAAAATGTAGATAAATAATTTTTTTAAAACTGCTAAAAGTGTTATTTTTTTTATCATTTTGTTGATCTGTGTTCTTTATCTCCATAAAAAGAAAAAAAGAGTTGATATTGTTTTAACTGATTTGTTTTATTGTATTTTTTGTTTTTAATTTTCAATTTGGATATTTTTTTTTGTGTTTTTAATTTTTAATTTAAGTAAAAATATTTTTTTTATAAAAAAAAATCAAGCATGATTTGAAAACTCTGCGATGTATACATGAGCGGCTTTCATTGGGCTTCCTTTTCGATTGAAAAGCATATTTTCTAGAATTTTAGTTAATTCTTAATCATAAATGGGCTTTCTTTTTTTTGCCTTCTCTTAGTGCAAATGTGTTTCTTATTGTTTGATTTTATTTCTTTATCTTGAAATTATTTTTAGTATTTGGTTAATTTATGATCTTAGTTGTATTTTTGTGTAGTTCTAATTTTTTATTCTAATTATAGAGGGCTTGAAGTAAGTTATTAGCTATTAGATTTAGTGACTCAATAATCTTATAATAATAAGAATTGAAATAAATATTAAAAGGAGAGTCACATTAAAATCAAGAACGTGTAAAACGCACAAAGAAAAAACGAAGCCGAACTTAAAAGGTGCGAAAGGGTGAAGAAAATGAAGACTTATTGTTCAAGCCGCAATGCCGGAAGTCATAAGCCTAGGCAGCACAAAATGAGGAGAAGTCTATTTTGGACTCGGCTTGACTTGTTTGAGGTGGTTTTAAAATTTTAAAATATGTTGACTCTTATTTCAATTAAATTTCTGAGCATGTTATTACTTCTATATAAACCTTTATAAACTCTTTAAATTGATTATTAAATATTAAGAGAGACTTTAAAAGAGAAAAAAATTAGATAGATGCTAAATGCTTGTGTGCATAAAAGTAAAACCGTTGTTTAGGTCCAGGCCGCAATGCCGGAAGTAATAAGCCTTAGCGGCACCAAATGCAAAGAAGTCTATTTTGGACTCGACTTGACTTGTTTGAGGTAGTTTTAAAATCCTAAAACACATTGACTCTTATTTCAATTAAATTTCTGAGCATGTTATTACCCCTATATAAACTTTTGTAAACTCTTTAAATTGATTATCAAATATTAAGAGAGATTTTAAGAGATAGAAAAATTAGATAAATACTAAATGCTTGTATACATAAAAGTAAAACTGTTGTTTAGGTATTTATTGTTCTTGAGAGAACAAAGATACGCCGTTCATAGATCATTTGAAAATTTTTCATTATTGTTTTCTTAAAATTCTCTAAAAAAATTAATAAAAAAAATTAAAATTCTTAAATCTACTGTGGACATAAACAATTAGTCGAATTACGTATATTAATTATGTTGTGTTTTTAATCTATTTTAATTATTTTATTTATTTAATTTATTTAATTTATATTTAATTATTTCACTCTATAAAAATATAAACTCATTCTAAAATTTTTCACTTAGGAAAAAGATATTTCTCTCAACACTAGCATTGCAGAAGCAAAAACATTCTAAGTGCATATGAAGATTAGAAAAGAAAAATTTAATACGTTAAAACAAAAAAAACAAAAAAAATCAATGTCAAAGCCTAACAATAAAACGATATATCCTAACTTCCTTGAATAGTTGATGGCTGAGGCTGACTGCTTAACGCCATTGCCACTTTCATTTCTGTACAAGTATATTGCAACCAGACTCATTATTTCTAAAGCTTGAATCCTAATACATTCACGTTAGAATTTTAACATGTTAAAAATAAATAAAAAATACCAAGTATTACCTTTGACAATTCATTTACAATACGACATACAATTAAGTATTGTAAACGAATTCTTTAGTAGATTTTGTTACACGATTCAATAGGCAAGTTCTGTAATTCATCCTGAAATTTATAAAAAAAATTTAGGGGTATGAATTGCAGTGATTTACTTCTCAATCTCCACCTGTAATTTCAGTATAGTTAGGGGTGATAGAATTTCCAACAGAGTGGGTTTTGTAGGACCTGCCATAAACGAAAGTAATTTAAATTGTATTTTAGATATTTTTTGAAATGTGACATATTTGAGTAAATAATTTAAATTTGAATTAAATTTGGATTGGAGGTAGAGATAAATAAATTTTTTTAGACTCGCATTAAATATTCAATTAAAAAAATTTTAATATAATTTTTTTTTATTTATACAAATTAAAATTGACTACATGTTAAATTTTGATGTATAAAATTTACTTTAATTATATTCTTAAAAATTTTGATTCTTATTCATATATTTTATTTTTAATTTTTTTCTTTATTTTTTTAATTATATTTAATATTAAACACTTACTTTCAAACTCATTCGTTGAGGAAGAAAAAGAAGATGAAGATAAACAAATAAAAGAAGTAAATAATTTTATTACTATTTTTTGTTTCTTAGTCATCACTCATTTAATTCAAAATTTCTTTTATTTTGTGTCATAAGTTTGTATGAATCTTAATAGAGACTTGATATTTAGATTATAAATAAAATATGATAATTTAAATGTCAAAATTCAAATAAATCATTATTTTTTGTAGTTTTTAGATTTTAATTTATGTTATTCATTTTTAGAATTAATAGCTGAAAATTTATAAACTTGATGTAGTTGATATTTTATGTCATGTTTATAATTTTTTAATATATTATAGTTGTACATGATAAAAGATTTTTTACAAAATTAAATTTAAATAAATAAATAAAAATTAAAAAAATTCAAGTATCGTATCTATAGAAATCATCATCCCCATTTAGAATTTCACAATTTCAAACTTAAATTATATATACTGAGGTGAGAATAAAAATAATTTATTCTAATCAAATATAATGATAAAGATTGTGATCCCGCCGCGCTGCCAAGATGGATTTTACACTTATCTCTTCATGACATTGATGTGCAAGTACCTTATTGAATCATGTAATAAAATTCACCAAATGAGCACAAGGACTCAGCTAAATTAGTTGAATACCTTCAAGACTCATATTTTTATTTGAATTTGAATTTTTCTCTTTACAAGTGGTGCGTGAAATATTATATATATATATGTAATTTTTCAAAAATATATATATATAAAATAAAATAAAATCTATCAAAATTTTTTTTTTTAGAGATGTGCCTTTTAAAAAAGACATTCCAACGAAAAAGTATTATTAACAAATACAAACATGCATCTTTTAATTGTAGAATCAGGATTAAAGATGAGAGGATTTGATGTTAAAATTAAAATTATATTAAATTAGATTGTAATTATATAAAAGTTTTAATGTTATATTTAAAATCTTAGATAATCAAAGTTAAAAATATTTATTTTAAAAATTAAAAAATATTATTAAATTTAAAAAAACAATCGGGGCTCGGGGGCATAGCCCCTAGACTAGACCCTTGTATGGCTCCGCCACTACCCATCTTGATTGCAAATCATACATTAACTGAAAGCCATGCATTATCACTTAAATTACTTTATTTGTTTTTCAATTATTTCTATCCACTGAGTCAAACTCTATAGGAGTGTGTGATTCCTAAATGCACCCTCTAGAAGTTACTGCATTTAACTTTTAAGAAAATTTATTTAAGATTTGTCAATTACAATATTTGTGAATGTATCTGAAAAAGCTTTAAAAAGGCTTTTGTCACCATTGATAAACTTTCAGGGCAACAATAAGCATAGCTTTCTTAAATTGCTCAAATAAAAGAATAAGTGGTCTCATTACTTAAGAATGAAGATTATAGTTTGACCATGATTATTAACCCTGGTGCAAATATCATACCATATTATTATTATTTATATTATAGGTAATATCAAATACTATCACATCACATAAAATGTATAATGTGATCTTTGTTATTTGTCTTGGTAAATGCAGGATTTTTGTTGTTGTTGATTCGAAAATTTGAGTAATTTTTTATTTTATAAGTTAAATTTATTTTTTTTATTAAAAATAATTAATTAAAATTAACAAAATAATAATAAATAAGTGGAAAGATAATAGTTAAATTTACTTTTTTTTATTGAGAACATTTGATTAAAATTAACAAAATAAAGATAAATAGGTGAAAAGACACCAAATATATAATGGTTCAATTTAATTCAAACTAATATTCACTTTATCAAATTGGATGAACTCACTCATAGGGCAATAATTTTATAGTAGAGAAACAAGATATATGGAGGCCAAGCATTTATAAAATAAGAAAAGAGATAAAAGAAGGAAATTACTCATTAATTTTTTGATCTCAAAATTTTTGGGATATAATTCCCCCTAAGATTAGGTTCCATTTTTAGAATAAGGATTTCTTTTTTAGGATACCCTGAAATTTAAATAGAAACAAAGACCCTTTAGTTTTCAGTATTAATTTGTTGATACTGAAAATTTTATTATAGTTTGGATTGAAAGATTTACCTTTGAATTTTGAGTCTGTCTTAGAGTGATCGAGTAGTATGATTCTTTGGTTTTAAGTTCTCATCTTAGTGCTTGGATTATATTTTGTGTGCTCAAATTGGTTTATACCTTAATCTTTGAGGAGCCTTTAGTAATGGTCCTCCACGAGAAAGAGCATAGGCAGCATCCATTATGTTATCGATGGTGAGGTAGACGGTGGTAATCGAGTCCGATTCTATCATTCGTTAAGGTAGAGATTATCCCTTTGTGGGGTTTTTCTAGTAATTTTACCCTTTGAATTTTGTCTAGGGCTAAGTTATTTAAAGTTGAGTCATTAATTAATGCATCTTGGTTTCTTGTCTTTGTTCAAGGATTTCTTATATGGCTTTTATGAGCTTTTACCCTGAACTGCTAGATCCTTGATGGACTTTTTAAGATTCTATTGCTTTAAGTTATTTGACTCGCAAAATTACAGTTGTGAGTCATTTATGTCTTGGGGGACTCTCATGAGTTGGTCATCGTGAGTCATTTAGGAAGGAGGCTATAGCCTTGACCTTCTTAGCTTCTCGACCCTAGGCAAACTTAAGACTCTTATGGACTAACTTCCATGAGTTATTTGGAAGAGTGCTAAGGCCTTAACCCTTTCGCTTTCTCAGTCCATAAGGGACTTTGGTATTAATAGTGGCAAACACCCTGATTGGTACTCGGGGGCTTAGGTATGTTGATGGAGAGCACACCTATAAGTTTTCAGGTGCCTGGGTTTTGTCGAGCACCTATATTAGTATCTAAGAGCCCGGGTTCTTAATGTTGAGCTCCCATATTGGTACAAAGAGGTCTGGGTTTTTAATATTGAGCATCCCTATTGGTACCCAAAGGCCTGAGTTTTTAATGTCAAGCACTCCTATTAGAACCTGATGGATGAATTTTATATTTATAGTTTCACTTCTTTAAGCTTAGCGTTTGTTCATTTTAAGCATAAATATTTAGTTTTTTTATGTGTTTTATTATTATTTTGTAGATTAGAAGTCAATGATGCTATTTTGGATGAAAATTTAAAAAAAAAACAAAATAAAAATATCAAATTTAGGCAAAAACTCAAGGTTCAGAGCTAGGAATCAATACTACAACACGTTATTGTACTTGATATAGTACACGAAACAATGCTCAATGCTCTAGCCTTAAAATTAGTGTCACAATGCTTAAGGTTGGTGCCACAGTTGTGTTGCAACTATTAGGCCAGTGTCGCAGCACTAAAAAGGCAAAGCCGCAGCGTTGAACGCTGGATGCTAAATCTGGAAACCCTATTCTAACTTGGATGTGAAGTAATTGTTGGGTGTTGATTAATTACTAGGGTGCTTGCATGTGGGGTGTGTTCATCATACAACAAATATACATATCTCATACATATATGTGCATAGCGAAAGATTAAATACAATGAACACATAAAATACATATTTAATAAATAAAAACCGAGATTGAGAAATATAACCCATAAAGCCTTTGGATTAATTTGTTTGAAGTCCACTATGAAATGAATCTTTGAACAATCTTAATAATCAACAAGGGTGGGTTTGGTTGTCTAGAATAGCAATATGTTAATCTAGCATTTTGTTTAACTCTTAAACTTGATTCAAAGTTAAACTCTTTAACTTAATTAAATTTGTTTTTCTTTTTATTCAACTCTTGAATAAATAAAATAAATCTCCTTTTTAGTTATTACATTTAGTAAGCAATTATTTATTTGTTTTGTTGTTCCAACACTTAAAACACAAAACAAAGAATTCCAATTTCTCAAATTGAAATGGCTCCCAAAAATGCAAATTTTAAAACCTAAAACAATTATGAATTATGAATTTTATTTCACTTTATATACTAATGCATTAATTTCAAACTAATTTGAATTTCATTTGCATTTAATTTAACTTAACCTAACTATAGTTAACATTTAACCATTTTGAATTTTATTTCACTTTATATACTAATGCATTAATTTCAAACTAATTTGAATTTCATTTGCATTTAATTTAACTTAACTTAACTATAGTTAACATTTAACCATAGTTAGATTATTTTAACTTAACTTTTAAGTTAATAAATATTTAAATATTTTAACCATAGTTAACTAACTTAACCATGGTTAGGTTAACCTTTACTTAACCTTTAAGTAAGGTTAACTTAACTTAATCATATGGTTAACCTTTAACCATGGTTAAGTTAAATCATTTATTTAACAATTAAATAAATAAATATTTATTTTTATTATTTAACAATCAAATAATCATAAAGTGAAATTACATTTATATCATTACTAGGTTACCAAGTTAACCTAAAATGGGTCTCATTATTTAACTATATATTTTAGTTAACTTAATCTTAGTAAATTGCTGAATTATATTGTATTGAACAATTCAATACGATAAACTGCCCAAGTGCTCAAATAGTACATTTCATATTGGGACTCTCTAGGTTTACACCTGATTTGTCAAATGGAACTATTTCATTAATCCACAATCGATGCTCCACGCACACGTTACAAATATTACAAATCAGCGTGTCAGACCATACAAGTTGAGGTTATAACATATACGTATAATCCTTCCATCATTTATACCTTGAATGTGCAGGGATATAGATCGGCAAGGTCAAATCCCCATTTGCTCATCCTTAATCTTATCTCCAGATTCGTATCTCAATAAACAATATACTCAAACACTTTCGCTATATTTTTTAACCCTGTGGAAAACTCTTTTTTCAGGTTAATGCTTGTGGCCACAAGATTTTATGAAATACAATCTCGGAGTATCGAATATACAACTTACCTACGTAAACTGACGGATCCCGTATCTACGCATACTGGACTCTATAAGCATCGGACCATACCCAGCGACACATAGCGGTCAGACCATGAGAGGTCTCTGACATATGTGGAACCAAAGTATGATGGATCACTCACAAGACCACCGTGGCACTCAGGTCAAAGGACTATGAATACTACTCAACTCGAGAAGACCTTCATTTAACAGCTTCATAGGATATCTATTAGGGTCCTCGTGAGTCTGTTCAGTATTCAGTCCTAACTGGATACTCGCATGCTTATACAAGCTCTAAGCTCATGGTCAGCTAAGAAAAACTATCTGAACCAGTTAGATATAAACATACACTAATCTATATAATGTGAATTCACCGATAGACCCGCATTGGTGATCATAGATCAGGAACATTATGTTTGAGACATACTTACATAATGATATTTCTTAGTACATATTGTAACTTTTTGCAATTATATCATTACAAGTATACTCTCAGGTCTTTGTCCCATTATAGACAAGGTTTTAACTCTTTAGAGCTCGCTGACTCTTATAACCTGCTAACTCTTAACAGTACTAACTCTTAGCATTTATAACTCTCAGCTTTGCTAACTATTAATTCTGGTTTAAACTCTTTTAGATTAGATCTGAACTCTTTCAGATCAAATAGTGTCTGTAATGTTATAAGCATTATACCATATAAATATGATATTAACAATTTTTATTCGAAATATTTATTATATAAATATTAATAATTAAAATTCATACAATATTAGAATGGCATGTGAGCACCAGCTCCAACAGTATTGCCCTTAATTAAAGACTTAAGCTTATAAATAGAAGATAAAATTGCTATTTCAAGGGAAAAATCGAGAGTGATAGAGAGAATAACTTTTTGAAAATTTAAAGCAAACTTTTAAAAAAATAAAAGAGACAAAAAATCAAATAAAGAAGATATTGAAGGCTGAAGAATTCAGAACATCACATCTTTGTTACTTTTCTCTTTATCTTTCTTAGTTCATTAATTATCTCTTTAATGTTGAACTTAATATATTTTAAAACTCTTTATTTTATCACGAACTAATTTACTTTTCTAGAATTTCAATTTGAACTCAATATGTAATTTGAATTGTTTACTTTCCCTTAGTTTATGAAATTGATACAAAGTTATTTACTCTACTATTTGCTTAATGCTTCTAATTATTTGATCACTAATTAGATTCGTTAAAAAAATCTTAATGAATTTGAAAAGAGATTTTTATATTTGACTTAAATAGATTAATTTATGATCATTGCATAATAACGTTGAGTTTTATATGAAATGGTAATATATTCATGTGGTATATATAATCATTAGAGAGTCATTTCTTAGTTAAGTGAGGATTTAAAGTATGTTTTTTTTATTCTTTATTTTAAATTACACACTTAAATCATATATTCATACAAATTTAATAAGATAAAAAAAAAGCTTTTATCTAATTTTTTTTAAAAATTAAATTCCACTGCAAATCTTTGATAAAACTAATGAAAGAGACATAAGCCTCTTTTGTAGTTGTAAATATCATTTATGCACATTCAATATTTTGTATGTCACCAGTTGCAACTCGAGCGTACGTATCTATTGATGAGTAAGAATATTTGTAGCTAAGAAATGCTAAGTTAATGTATTTTTGACTTATGATTATGCTCTTTGACAACAGAATTATTTTCTATCATTTTGACAATTGCTAGCTTTGCATGACAACCCTTTTGAACTGATCCTCGACGTGTATATATATATATATATATTTACAATCGTTGCTTTTTAACACTATCATTTTTTAACATAACCCAAAAAAACATTATATCCCAAATTAAATTTTAATAGACTCAAAAGAATAACGTTATATTTTCTAAACAGTATCCCAAATTCTCCTTGATATTTTAGTTGACTTGTCCGTAACCACATTAAAGTTTCTCTTACCCTACCTCTACCATAAGATTCTTTAGGTAAATTACGAACTCAATCTGGGTGCAAGAATTGGTCTAGGCTAGGTTTGATTTAGGCTAAGTTTTGAGCACCAAAACCCAAATAAAGTAATGAAAGGCTTTTGGGTTGGAGCAATTCTTTTGGGCTTTTTATTATAAAGAATTTGGATTGTTCACTATCGTAATAATAGATTTTTTTGGGGGGCTTCTTTATTGGACTTTGGTTTAAATTCTATTATACAACTTTATTATAATTTATTTTACAATTTGTTTCACATTAAATTTAGAAACATCAAGCCATCTTATGACTTATGTTGTAATAACTTAACTCAAATAGTCAAATAGTCAACTTGTTTTTGTACAAAATAACACAATAATGTTTTCCTATAATTTGACAATTAATTTCTTTTTTCTCACATAAAAGTTTTGGTAGAATTTTCCTATAAAAATAATTGTTTATTTTAAAACTTTATTGTAGTTTATTTTTTATGAGTTTTATTACTAGATTTTGGTTTAAATTCATTGTTACAAGTTATGACTTTTTTTTTTTTACAAAGGATTTAATTTCGTTGCAACAAAGGAATTGAAAAATGATCCAACCAAAGAGCTTTACAAGGGGATTGAATAACAAGCTTAACTAAGATACGAGTTACTACATTACAATTTTTTTAGAACAAGCTTGATTCTACTTCATAAATCTATCTTTAATTATTTTTGGATGCTTGATATAAGTCACCTATCTCCCTTAGGGACTTTAATGAACTTAAGACCCGTTGAACAACATTCTTTGCATTTGATTCAATGATAGTAGGGGTTATTTCTAGCTATGATGCTATTTGGAGGCCATAAAGCATTGCTTCAGCTTCTGTAATTTCAACATCCTCCCAGAATTTGCCAATGTTTGTGGCCATTACAATAATTGAGCCTCTCTTGTCTCTTATATGCACTCTCATTCGTGTCACTTTTTTTCTATCAATAGCTGCATCCACATTAATTCTATAACAGTCACCGAGGTTGCCTTCTTCACCATTAATATGAATCTCTTTACTCTTTGTAAGATCACTCATATCAGTTTTACCTTTGTCCTTACTACAGCTTGATACAAGATATGCTTCAGCTCTGGCTAGTAATCTTTGTGGATCTTTTGCCTTGCCTTGCATTAAGACACTGTTTCTTGCTTGCCAGTTTACCTACAGAACTGTTATAATTCTCTCCATTTCATCCTTAGTATATTACTGATATATGTTTTATATAGCTCCAAAGATCCATATTATGAATTCTTTTCACTAAGTTTGCAAATTGGGAAGCCTTATAAATTGACTTATTTACTTTGTACTTGACCAAGGCATGGAAAGAGTTTTCTTCTTCCTTAAGACATCTCTGGCAAGCTGGATGTAATACAACTTTCTTGCTTAGTAGGGCTAAGGTCGTTAGAAGCAAATCTGATAATGCTCTCCGTAAGAAAAGTTTTACTTATAAGGAACTGCCAGTGTCTATATAAGCCTCTATCTTTTCCCTTAAGTTGTTGAGGATGTTGTGTCAAAATAAGCCTTTGATTCTAAGGCTACATGATACTCACTTTTCACTAAATATACATTTTTATCAAAATGCCAACACAGCTCATCATCCATCTTTGTTAAAGAGAGCTAGATCTTAAAGATTATTTAAGTATCTTCCTCTTTAAACACTTGCTCTATCATTTTCTTCCTCTATTGATTTTCTTCACTAATCAGGATTTCCACCTTGCTATCACTAGAGAGTTGCTAGGGGGATATTGGTTTAAATGTTGAATATTTAAGTAGTCAATTGCTATTATAAATATCCACTTTGTCTTATTTTCCTATTAACCACCTCAGGCTCTTCTGCAATAACTATTTATCCTATAAAATGCTTCCCCATACATATGAGAGATTGCAACAAAGCTTAACTTAAAAAAACTAACCATGAGAAAAGTATCTGGCCTAGAGTACTCTGGTAGCTAAAGAATCTTTCATCTACAGGATCTTCTAGTTGTGTTTTGAAAAGAGAGCCTGGTTAAAGCAATTAAGCTTTCTAAACCCCACCCCTCTTTTCATTTTCTACGGCATAATTTCCTCCAACCAACCTAGTGAATTATCTTTTTTCCATCTTCTGTTGAAACCCACCAAAACCTTATAAAAGTATTCTGTATATCTTGACACAACCTAAATGGAAGCTTAAACACACTCATAGTATAAGTAGGAACTACTTGGCTAACTACTTTAACCAAGACCTTTTTGCCTCCACTTGAGAAGAACTTTTCTTGCTAGCCAATCACTTTAGTAGAAACCTTGGTTTAAACTTCATTAAAGAACAACTTCTTGTTTGTACCAATCATGGATGGGAGCCCTAAATACTTTTCATTCAATAAGACTTTCTTGAGTTAAAAAATATCCTAGATAACTCTTGCTTGATTCCCTGTGACATTAATACTGAAGAAAATTGAAGATTCATTATAATTAAAAAGCTTGTCCTAATGCCATGCTGTAGCAGTCAAAACTTCCTTGAGTGTTCTGCATTCTTAATATATTGCTCTAACAAACACCAAACTAATAATAGATGGGATATAATTAAAGTATGGCTGAACTTGATCCCTTTTATTTGTCATTTTTGTTCAGCTTTCTCCATCAAATCAGACTTAGCTTCAGCACAGCGAATGAATAAGTAAGAGGATAAGGGGCAGGTTTATCTTAGCCCCCTACTTGCTTTGAAACTTCCACCTACTGTTCTATTAATCAAGATTGAGAAATTTATAGTAGAGATACACCTGATAATAAGTTCAACCCATTTTTTCTTAAATCCTAACCTTAGCACAACATTTATTAAAAATTCTCACTTTACTCTATTATAAGCCTTGCTTATGTCTAACTTGAGTGCTGCATAGTCTAATTTCCCATGAATTTTGTTCTTAATTTTGTGCAAGCACTCATAACCTATGATTATATTATCACTGATTAATCTACTTGGAATTAATGTAGTATAGTTTGGGCAGATGATATTTGCCAAGCTTATTAGCAATAACTTTGGCAATAAAGCAATATATTACATTGCACGGGCTTATTGGCCTTAAATCAATTGGTGTTTGAGGATTTTTTTTACTTTTGAAAGCAAAGCAATTATAATGCGATTTAGGTTTGACAGATTACTTTAGTAATTCAACACTTGAAGACAAGCTTTAATTATTTCTTCACCCACTTATTCCTAATGTTGATGTTAATAACTAGCTGAAATACCATCTGAGCTAAGTTCTTTTGAGGGGTTGGTTTACCATACGGATGTTATGACTTTATCCTTTGTGAAATACTTATTCATCTCCTTATTTATAGTCTTTGTGACTCTAAGACTTAATCCACTCAAGGCAGCTTCTTTCTTTTCCTTAAAGGGGCTTGTTAATCTAAATAATGTCAGGACTATATGGGGTCCACCAACTCCTTGGTCCACCGGCTGGATGACACCTCAGAGCCACCGGCACACCGATATATCCAGCTTAGGTTACCTGTGCCCCCAAGGAATCGAACCCCCGCCCTCTTCTCCATGGAGGCCTTATAGGCCTTCAGAGGTTCGTCCTTGTACCCATTGAGCTGGCCAGCCCAATGGGTACAAGGACGAACTCGTAAGGCACTAAGTGGATGAGATCCCGAGTTCGATTCTTTGAGGGCGCAGGTAACCTACCTTTTGTCAAGACTATGTGGGGTCTACCAACTCCTTGGTCCACCGGCTGGATGACACCTCAGAGCCACAGGCACACCCACATATCTAGCTCAGGTTACCTGCACCCCTAAAGAATCGAACCCGGGATCTCATCCACTTAGTGCCTTACGAGTTCGTCCTTGTACCCATCGGGCTGGCCATCCCGATGGGTACCAGTCTCGAACTCTAAAGGCCTATTAGGCATGAGATGTGGGGTTCGAGCACTGGGGAGGCGTAGGTTACCTGAGGGAGTGTGTGGGTCGTCAGCGCTTGACTGGTGGGACCAGTGGGGGATAGAGATCCCGGTGTTGGTTGGACTATAGAGATGGTGGGGCCCACACCTAGGCCAAAAGACTGACTTTTTTGTCAGGACTATGTGGGGTCCACCAACTCATTGGTCCACCGACTGGATGACACCTTAGAGCCACCGGCACACCCACATATCCAGCTCAGGTTACCTACGCCCCTAAGGAATCGAACCCGGGATCTCATCTACTTAGTGCGTTACAAGTTCGTCCTTATACCTATCAGGCTGGCCATCCCAATGGGTACCAGTCTCGAACTCTAAAGGCCTATTAAGCATGAGATGTGGGGTTCGAGCACTGGGGAGGCGCAGGTTACCTGAGGGAGTGTGTGGGTCGTCAGCGTTTGATTTGTGGGACCAGTAGGGGATAGGGATCCCAGTGCTGGTTGAACCATAGAGATGGTGGAGCCCATACCTTAGCAAAAAGATCTACCTTTTTGTCAGGACTATATGGGGTCCACTAACTCCTTGGTCCACCGGCTGGATGACACCTCAGAGCCACTAGCACACCTACATATCCAGTTCAGGTTACCTGCGCCCCCAAGGAATCGAACCCTCGCCCTCATCTTCATGGAGGCCTTATAGGCCTTTAGAGGTTCTTCATTGTACCCATCGGGATGGCCAGCCCGATGAGTACAAGGACGAACTCGTAAAGCATTAAATGGATGAGATCCCGGGTTCGATTCCTTGGGGGCATAGGTAACCTGAGAATTGTATGCTGGGACGCTAGTGGCTCTGAGGTGTCACCCAGCTAGTAGACCAGGGTGTTGGTAGGTCCCACACACTCTTACAAAAAGGCTGACCTTTTTGTCAGGACTATGTGGGATCCACCAACTCCTTGGTCCACTGGTTGGATGACACCTCAGAGCCACCGGCACACCCACATATTCAGCTCAGGTTACCTGCGCCCCTAAGGAATCAAACCCGGGATCTCAACCATATAATGCCTTACGAGTTCGTCTTTGTACCCATCGGGCTGGCCATCCTGATGGGTACAAGGACGAACTTGTAAGGCATTATATGGATGAGATCCCGGGTTCGATTCCTTAAGGGCGTAGGTAACCTGAGCTGAATATGTGGGTGTGCCGGTGGCTCTGATGTGTCATCCAGCCGGTGGACCAATGAGTTGGTGGACCCTACATAGTCCTGACAAAAAGGTTGACCTTTTTGTTGAGGTGTGGGGCCCACCCCAGTCGTTGCACTGGGGTCCACCAGTCAGAGCCAAACTGGAGCCCCAACACACTCCCTTAGGTAACCTGTGCCTCCCCAGTGCTCGAACCCCGCATCTCATGCTTAATAGGCCTTTAGAGTTCGAGACTAGTACCCATCGGGATGGCTAGCCCGATGAGTACAAGGACGAACTCGTAAGGCACTAAGTGGATGAGATCCCGGGTTCGATTCCTTGGGGGCGCAGGTAACCTGAACTGGATATGTGGGTGTGCCGGTGGCTCTGAGGTGTCATCCAGCTGGTGGACCAAGGAGTTGGTAGACTCCACATAGTCCTGACAAAAAGGCCAGCTCGATGGGTATAAGGACGAACTCGTAAGGCACTAAGTGGATGAGATCCCGGGTTCGATTCCTTGGGGGCGCAGGTAACCTGAGCTGGATATGAGGGGGTGCCAGTGGCTCTGAGGTGTCATCCAGCCAGTGAACCAAGGAGTTAGTGGACCCCACATAATCCTGACAAATAACTCTATAAAATACTTGCACAATGTCTGATCAATCTCCTCATCATGTTCTATCCATATTCTATCTTCATTTAGCAGCCCTTTAATCTCATTTTTTAACTATGCTATTCTGGATCTCTGTCTCTAATAAAGTTCTTCTTTCTGAAGCAGCATGGCTCATTGATTTTCTAGCTCTTTTATTCTGTTTTTTTTTTTTTTTGCTTAAATTATTGGTTGGTTAGTATACATTGCTTCATCTCTTAGATATTTGCTTCATCTTTCTCTCCTTACCCTTTAACTCCTTCTTCCTCCACTCATGTAAAGCTTCTTTAGTTTTCCTTATATTGGTTAAAAAATTTCTCGATTGGTTCCTGGTTCTTGACACCTTAACTACTTTATTCATTTGCTACTATTTTCTTACATTCCTAATATAAGTTCTAAGCTTCCTTATAATGGAATTTGGGTTCAGTTCTTTTTTTTTTTTTGTTTCCATGCTTTTTAATTCCACACCTCAACCAAAATTAGGCATTGATTTAAGCCTATTCCTGCCAGATGAAACACTTTGTATCTTTTAAAGTCGTCGTTCCAACTCTTATTACATAAGAATCGATCTAACCTCTCTTTCACTAGGTTCGGACTAAACCTTCTATTAGACCAAGTATAAGGGACCCCACTTCACCCTATATTTTTCAAATAACTCACTCTAAATGCCTTTCTAACTCCCTCAAGTATTGATGAACTTCTCGAATTACCATATAATTTCTCCTCACATAATAGAATTTGGTTAAAATCCCTCTCCTCACCACATACACCTACCTACCCTACCCCACCCCACCCATGGGAGATCACTCAACTTGGCTAGTCTCTTTATAATTTCCCTGTGTGTTTCTTCTGTTCTACTTTTAGCATTTTATATACCCATTTAAATCTCTATACATTTGACTCATTTTCTTTAATTATGGAATCAACATAGCACCTGCTATAAAATAGTATCTGTAAGTCTACATCCTACCTCTACATCAAGGCTACTCCTCCTGCCAAGCCATTTTTACTAACAGCCAAGCAATTTTCAAAATTTAATCGATTCCCGATATGTCTCATTTGATTCACTTCTAATTTTGTTTCACAAATAAAAACAACATTTGGATTAGTCTCTTTGAGGATTTTGTTAAAGGTTTGGAATATATGAAGATTCCTTAAACCTTAGACATTCCAGCTTAACATCTTTATAGATTCTGGCAGGGCTAGGGCCCAGCCACCGCTGATCTTCTTTTCTCTCTGTTACGTGTCTTGTCTCATTCTTCCCCATTATAAATTGAGTCTATTAGCCATTAGTCTATTTTGAATTTCCCATGTTTTATATTTGGACTCTCTCCATTAGTCTCTCTATCTTTCCTTTGTCCAAGGCTATAGTCGACCCATGATGCCTTTCTGTTTTAGGCTTTTGCTTCTACTTTTTCTTCTCACCCTCAAATGAGCTTTTGGAATATTCATATTTGTTCTCAATTTGGCCTTTCTGGCCTAAACTCATTTTCTGGCCCAATTGCAATGGTCTTAATGTCTTTTCAGTTTTGGCACTAACAAGAGTTTACTCATTTTCCTCTTTATTCTCTTTTCCCACTTTACCATTGCCCGCTAGCCTTATTCCTTTAGCTTTCCTCTTTAGCTCCTCTTTCTTATTCTACAACATTTCTTCCTTAGTTGTACTTATAGCCCTAATATCTATATCCATCATATAGCCATCGCTTTTATCATAAATGCTCATAGGATTTCACCTTAACCTTAATGGATCATTATTTACTCTGTTTTGTACACTTTTTAACAAAAATGATCCAGTCTCCTGAGTCAAGTCTTCTTCTCTGGTATCCTCTGTTCTAGGTTCCTTTGCTTTCATCCCTTATTGATTATCTTCTATATTTCTCCCCATCTGTTACCACTTTCGCTTTCAATAATGGCTTCCATGATTTTCTTTTCCCTTACAAAGTGTTGTTTATCCTTTCCTCTATATTGTTCGTTTGAATCAATCTCACTTTTAGCTATCATCCATGGTCCATATTCAAAGTCATTCTTCCTTATCGACTCTATTTGAACTGTATTATCCTCATCCGCACTCTTTCTCAACCTTTTTTTAAACTCTTCACATTCTCTAAACCCATATTTAGTCTGTCCAAATATATTAGAAGTTGGGAAGCTTTTCGTACAGTATTGGCATAGTTACCTCCTCCTTGAAACCATTGACCACAACTTTCAAGAACCTTCTTAATGGCTTTGTAATATCAATTCTAATTCAGACTCGAACAAATTTCCCCATACAACTACCTTAATCATCTGATTCAATCTCTTCCATCTATCAAGTTTGCTGCCTAGTTTCCTGACCATACTCCTTTGCATACACATTATTGGAATGTTATATATATGTAGCCAGAAAGACACATACTAGAATGGTGTTTTGCTGATCTCTCCTAATCCTTCCACCTCTACTAAGGCTATTAAGGCTCTGTCGAAGTGTTATAGCTCTCTTGCCAAAATGTTCCTCTTATCTTTTCTGGATTGAAAATGACATAAGAACCTATTGTTTCCTAAGCTTTCAATCTCCTGCTGTTCCACCAGCTTCCATATCTGGTTTATAGTAACTTTAAAGGCTTCTCTATTTATTGGTCGATTAGATAAGACTTTCCTCATAAGGATCTTGCATTCATTATTTCTCCTTACTTCTTAAATTCGTAGCTATTTCAAACACTTTCTCGGTAATAGTTAATGCACTACACTTTTTGATTAACTTCTTCGTGTCCATATTGTTGATTTGAACTCTTTTTATAAAATATTTTGTTTAAATGTAACTTTTGAGATAAGATGTAATTGTTCCTCAAAAAGAGTGACTTCTTCAAGCCATTTCGGCTTAAATCTACTTCCACTCGCACTCTATTCTAGAAACACAAAGAGAACGAGAAAAAAAAAAGTTACAAACTTTTTAAAGTATGGATTTGTTGCCCCAATGATGAACACTTGAAATTACATATTTAATAAGAGTTTTACATCATTGTTTTGTATTACTAGTGTATTTAATTTTCTTAACTTAAGTATGTTTACAATATTGTACCTAATTATCTTTTAACTATTTTGTGATAGGTTCAGTAAAATGGGTATAACGTTCTACCTAAAGATCCAATTGGAGTGATTCTTAATCTTGTGAAGAGCTGACTCCATGGTCTAACATATTATATTCCACAAAGCATTTGAAATTTGAGCGTTTAGAGGGTGAAAATGGCCTATAACAGAACTGATTTGCAGTACAAGCCCAATCCGAATAGTTATCAGTATTGGACCTGAAACTATTGAAATACGTATCTAACACGTATGATAAAACTTAATTTGAAAAGATAAGAGACTTATCTACAACTTTGATATTTTGGAGGACAGCTAATTTGGACCACATCAATTCCGAATTAGATAATTAAGTGGGTGCATTAATGATAATCAGTGCAAATTATATGCCACCATTCTTGACTTTCATCATCCAAGTGGTTCCCTCCAAATTTGTTTCGATTTATCCATATTTTTTTATAAATAGATGGCTTGTTTATGCTCAAAGTATGTAATTAAAGAGTTAGAATTTAGTTCACAACACTTATATTTTATATTATCTCTTTGTAATATTATTTCTCTTGTTTACTATTAAGTCATGTTATTTCTTCTTTCATTTATTTTCTTTTTCTTTAGTTTTATTATGTCCAAATAATTTTTTTTATGCTAAGATGAAATGGTGAAACTCTTGACAAAGTAATACTTAACTCTTATTTATGAATTTAATATTTTATTCTTAAGTTATGTAAATTTATATATGATGTATTTATTTTATTTGTAATAATAATATTATTTCTTTTAAGTGGTGCATCTTGATTTATTATTGACAAACTTTATACTTGGCACAATAAATTCTTAAAACCATTTACAAGATTTTGTGTATATATCATTTCTTGTAAAGTGGGAGTCTTGATTTATTGTAGATAAATATAAAAATTGACATAATAAATACTTGAACCTATTTATAAGATTTAGTGTATAATAATTGAAAGAAATAAATACTAATCAATATATAAATAATGATGAACTCTGATAGTTATATTTTTCAGTTGAAACCTCATTTGTGTGAGGATTCCAATTGAGTTATAAAAAGAGTTAAATATATTCTTACTTCTTATGCCAAGAGTGGATCCCTTTAACCTTAACTTTTATTTGAATTGGTTAATTGAATTAATATTTGCAAACATCTTATACTGCATTATTGTCTTCAAAGTGTTTATAATTTATAATTTTAATTCTACTTCCCTGTGAATTGACCACGTTCTCACCGGGTTATTTATTACTTCGACAATCCTGCACTTGGGAATAAACACCTATATTCTGGACATGTCACACAGCGCCACAAGAATTTTCGCCCCAACTCTGGAATAGTGATCGAAAAAAGAAAATCAGAAAAGACAACTTGTTTAAGTCGCGACTGGCGCCTCAACGCCAGACCTTCATCGCGCCAGCGACAGTCCAACGCCCTAGCGCCATATCGTTACCGCACTAGCAACGGACCAGCGCTTCAGTGCCAACATTCCACCATGCTAGCGGTGAGACTTATTACACTCAGTACCTTATCGACAGTAGCATAGCACCCCAGCGGTAGTGCGAGTCCTTGTCCGACGAGAATTGAGATTTTCAAGCTCATATTAATCCCTATAAAAGGCCACTCGACCCCAGACTTTAAAAATCAACCTAGAAGACCCTAGAGCAATTCAAGAACACAGAGCATAAGTCTTAGAGAGCAATTGGAGATTAATTGAACTAGCCATATAGAGAGATTCAAGGCGTTATTCGGCATCAAGAGTTTCCTAAGCAGCGTAATTAAGAGCAATTCGACGTCTATATCGGTTTACTATTGATTGTATCATGATTTATTATTATTTTTACTGTTGTTCTCTTGTAGCCATGAACTAAATTTATTTTCTAAAGTTAATACTTGAACTCAATATGTGTGCTTAATTGCCATATCTTTTTAATATTTAATAAACTTAGTCCTTTGTTTTCTAAATTACTTAAACTTAATGCTTCAATATATCTTGCCAATATATGGTGAATGAATTAGTAATATTATTGATAAACTCGAAAGAGGAATCATGATATTTAGACCTATGTAATTTTATGCATGATTGTAGAGTAACATTCAATGTCGCATATGCAAGTTTCAATTTAGGATAGGAATATACCTAATTGACATGTATGATTAATAAGACCTAATCTTAATGAATCTTAATTTATTACAAGTACCATAGGAATATAGGTATTTGATAAATTAAGGTATACTTGCATGACTTTGAAAGAGGCTTGTGAATATATTAGTGTCTTGATCAATAACAAAGACTAAGAGAGTTAAATATTAGAAGATTAATTATTAGAAAACATATTGAGGGATAATATTAATCCTAAGTATTCTCTATATTGCTATCACCTAATTCTCTTTATATTATGTTATTGCTCTTATATTTTCTACATTCATTTTTAAATTTTTATTTTTTTGAATAATTATTAAAAATATATAATTTTAGTACTTGATTAAAACGTAAAAATTATCCTTATAAATTCGACATCCGACTTATTATGTCTCTTTATTACTTGTTACAATAGCGTATACTTGTACTTAATTATAAGAGATAAAAATATCGCATCAATTATAACTAATATTATAATAATTCAACTCAATCAGTTAACCTCTTTTTTACAAAATAACACAATAACCTTTTCCTTACAAAATAACACAATAACTTTTTCCTTACAAAATAACACAATAACATTTTCCTATAAAATTGTCAAATAATTTTTTTTTCCTTAAATAAAAATTTCAACAGTATTTTGTCTTTAAAATGGACAACTCAATGTACTACAAACTATTTACAAGTCATCAACAATTAACTCAATACTTTCAAAATAATTATTTCCTATCACCATACTAATTTACTATAAAAAAAATGCCACAAATATAATAATATTTACATTAATAAGTACTAAAAGATAAAATAAAGCTTTCAAAAAAAAAAAGCTCACTATCATAATGCACATGTTCATAACATTAGAAATAACTTAAATCTAACATAACATAAAATCATAAATAACATAAGAAAAACTCAATACCTATAATAGGTAATGGCTTAAGCTTGTACCAAACTTTATAAACCTTTTTTTGTATCATGTCTTTATAGAATTTTGCCTAAAAAATAAAGAAAAAATAGCAAAAACAAGAAATTATTAAACTTTTACTAATGATAAATAATAAGACTATCAAAAGGTACAAAATATGAGTTGTTCGTACCTGTAATTTAATCCAATAGTAATGTTATGTATACATCAAGATCTCTAAAGTCTTTGGCTGAAGTATGTTGTAATATAGACTTAAATGTCTACCTTCAATGCTAAAATTGGACTCAAAAGGAAATATGGGCATAAAAATAAACAAAGAAAAAAAAATCTCTAACAATTCTATCAAAAATTAGATATCTGTCTTTATTATTCATCCACTTGGACAAAATATTAAATTAGGAGTTTGAACTAGAAGTTTTTCTTCCAAATAATCATCCAACTCTAATTTTATTTAGTAGTATAACCAAGTTTTGAGATACAAATATATGTCACTCATTTGTAGTCTTACCCTCCATCAACCCACTTACATCTTTCCCTATATCTTGATAGTCCTTGTGAAGAACTTAAAAAACAAGCCTCGTTTGAAGATGATATTGTATCATCTAAAATCTAATGGAAATTTTTTATTTTATATTCTACGACTATGTTAGAAGTAAATTGATGTATACTCTTAAATTGAGCCCAACATCTAAATCTATGAATTTTATAAGAAAATAAACCTAAAGAATAACATCTTGAACTTAGGATTCAAAAATGTCCCGTAATTATAACATTGTGAATCACATCTCAATACTTTTCATACTTTCTAATCATTAAATTAGTCATATTTTATTTTCCTAAATTATGCAATGTATTACATACATTTATGAATAATCTAATTTCACAAATCTAGGGAAATAATAAATTACTTGTGGGGGTATAAATTCATAAAAAATCTCCGTCAATTTATAAAACACATAAATGCCAACTTGGCTAGAGAAGGATCGATGCGGTGGTTAGCGACGCATTTTGAGTTCAAATTTGCATCTAATCAATTTATCCACCACGTCTTTGGTCCACAATGACAATGTAAGATTCCAATAATTAAGGTTTTGATTTGAATTTGGGAAATGATTTAGAGCCATTAAAGAGTGTTTGAAGTGTAAAAAAGGCTAGGGTTCTACCCTTTTAATTTGTTTTTCTTTTTTTTTTTGCTTTTACTTCTACTTTTTAATTTTTTTAAAAAAATTGAGTTTCAAAATGAGAATATTCATGTTTGTATAAACTTATACTTGACCCACTCAGAAGTTTAAAAGAAAATAAATTTGCATTGGAGTATAGCCCAACTAAAATTATTTAAATTTGAGTTAAATTGTTATCTCTACTTATAAGGTGGAGAAATGTGCTACCACCAATCTATTTTGTGGAGCTCTAAAATATTAATATGTTAATCAAATACCTTTTAAATTGTATTTTATATTAAAAAAAATTGTTATTATGAATACTCCTAAAGTAAGACATAAATATGCGAATACTCAAAAATTTTAAAAATCGATATTAATATTTAAATATTTGATAAAATATCACCAATGACATTCTGTTAGAGAATTTTTCGTAAAATTTGACAAGAGGAGGGCAATAAAGTCATTTTATGTCACGGATTAAATTAATTTAAAACATGTCAATTCAAAATGACATGTGTTGTAATAGGAAAAGGACACACATGCTATGAATTAAAAAAAATAGATAATAAATATTAACAATAATTAAAAAATTAACAAAAATTAAAAATATAAAAACAAACCGGCCACTCCGCACGGCCATAATGGCCGCCAATCAAGGCAGCCAAAATGGTCGCTTGAACTAGCGACCAAATGGTCGCCTAGATCAGGCAGCCAAAATAGCTGCTTGAACTTTGTTTTTTTTTTTAAAGTTTTTTTGTTTTTAATTTTTTAATTATTGTTAATATTTTTTTAATTCTTTTTGTTTTTAATTTTTATTATTATTTTCAATATAGTTTTAAAATGTTAAATTTTTAAGAGTATTATTTTATTATTGTTATTATTAATTTTAATTTTTTAATTTTTAAAGGATTTTATTAAGATAAAATTTTAAAAACCATATTGAAAAGGACAATTAAGTCATTTGGTGCATATTGACAAATAATCTATTAACTTTAATAAAATATTCCTAACAATAAAGCATTTATAAATATTTTATCAAATATTTGAATATAATATTAATTTTTAAAATTTTTGAATATTCATGTATTTAAACCTTACTTTAAAGTATTTATAATAATAACCAAAAAAAAAAAAAATCCTAACACACGTTAAGATTCTCAATTTATTTTTGCTAGTTGTATTTCCACTCTTTGAAGAGAAATTGAGAGCATGAGTTGCCAACTGCCAAGTAGGCAGGCCTGAGGTGGTGGGCCGTGGGCACTAGTCTTAACTTTTCACCAGCCATTCCATTATAAGGAGTGGGTGTGGCATGATCAGATTCAGCCATTCCATTATAAAAGAGAACAAATGCAGCATCATCATGACTTGGTCTTCTCAACGCCTTTGACCGGATGATCAAGTGATTTACATATCAATCATTCACGGCCCAAAATGTCCCAAGTTAATGCTAATTGCTAGTTCTCATAGCCCATGTTGTCAAAAGGATCGTACCACCCGTTGAATCTGGGTTTACATCTAACTTGGGTGGGCGGGATCCGGGATAAACATGATTTTTTTTAAAAAAAATTTTTGTTATTTTTTATATAAAATTTAAACTTTTGTATATTTATTTTATAAAGTAATTGTAAAATTTTTATTTATAATTTAATATATTTATAATTTTATTTAATTCTATCTTCTTATGATTATTAAAATTTTAAATTTATTCTTTTATCTTATTTTAATTTTTTATGTTAAATTTAATTTTTAAATATTTATTTTATAAAATAATTATTAAATTTATGTATATTAAATTAATTTAAAAATTTTCTTAAAAAAAATGTATGTAAGCCGATTTTTAAATTCTCCTAAAAATTTGAATTTGATCTTGATCTAATTTTTTTTTAAAAAAAATTGAATATGAATTTAAACAAAAACTCAAATATTTTTTTAATTAGGTTGAATTTTAAAATTTTTCGAATTTAGACTAAATTATCATTCTTATTTTGAGATATCAAATTCAATCATATTAGTATTATTTTTGAAATATAAATTCAATATTATCTCTAAGTACACCATTTTAAGATTACAAATTATCCGAGTTTAACTAACCTACAGAATTTGAATTTAAGATGAACTGTAATTGTACATATTTTTATTTAAAAAAAAATTTTGGTTGTTCAAACGGAATAAAAACGAGTCCAAAATTACTGTTTTAGTAAAATAAGATTGAGTTAATAAACTATAAAGAATCCTAGATGCTGTCATTAACTCACCACCACCTTGATGATTCTGTTAGTGTGATTATAGTCATAGAATATGCCTTTAATCACACCTGTATATACATTTTTTACAAAATCAGAACGGTGTATCATTTTACTATGTGCCCGAACGTAGAGTAGAATTCCTCCAACGTGTTTGAATTGAAACCCGTAAGCAAGATTTGAATCTATCTCTCCCATCTCTTTCTCTATAAAACTTGTAGAAAGAGAGGGAGAGACGGACACATATCATCTCCTTTTCATCATGACCGTTCATTCCGTTGACTCTTCCATTCTAAAGTCAAATATCTAATAACTAATCTCTAAAAGGAGAGATATTTTTGAGACCCAAAAACCAGTTCACATTCACCTAAGCCGCAAACCACAGGATCCGAACCCATCTTTGATCCGGTAGCCATTGAAGAAGAAGAAGACCCAGAATAAGAGCAAAGCAAAACAACAAACAACAAAAACCAAAAAAACAAAAACCAACACTCACGTACAATTCATCTTCGAGAAAACCCAACACAAAAGGCACAAAAAAGAAATCATAAACCCTCGTGTCATGATCACATGCTCTCAGGTCTACCGTAAGAGAAGCAATGATCAATCCAGCCAACGGTATGATTTCGCAGTCGTCTTCATCGGCGAACGCACAGTCGCCGGGTCTTAAGACCTATTTCAAAACCCCAGAAGGAAGATATAAGCTTCACTATGAAAAGACTTACCCTTCGGGTCTCCTTCCCTACGCTCACGGCAAAACTGTTACTCAGGTGCTTCATTTTTTTTTCTTAAGATTCTTTAGATACCAATTACATCATATGAGTTTCTAGATGTATTTTTTTTCTCTTTCGGTAAAAATATCCATTTGATGTGTTTGCCGATACCCATTAGCCAATATCTAATATTTTGTGAGCATTTCTGTATGTTAGTTCTGCTTTATAGGGATTGTTCATTGTTTAATTCTATTTTTTGTTTCTTAATTATCAAACTTATATATAATCTGGCTGGGTTCTTAGAAGTGCCCAGTCCGCAAAATTGTGTATGTGGTCATATTGTTGGTTAATTATTGTTTTATAAGTGGTTAATTCAGTGTTCATTTTCTAGAATAATTTGTGCAGTGCATTTTTTAGTTATGTGTTTGGATCTCTTTTGGGTTTTTATTATATCCACATTACCAATTTAATATTGATGGCATCATGAGTCAGTATGTGTCGGGAACCAAGTTCAAATATCAGTTTTTAAGAGCATATTTTGGTTGGATATGATGCCCAGGCTACCCTAGCTCACCTCAAGGAGAAGCCAGCTCCATCAACACCGCCTGCCCCACCTTCAAGCGTCAGTTCTAGCAGTGGGGTTCGGTCAGCTGCAGCGAGGCTTTTGGGTGCAGGGAATGGGAGTCGTGCACTTGGTTTTGGTGGAGGCAATGGGGGGAGTAAAAGCCTTAGTGGGAGTAGTAGGATGGGTTCATTGAGTGCTTCCAGTTCAAGTACGTCCATGACTAATACAAATTTTGATGGCAAAGGGACCTACATAATATTCAATGTCGGGGATGCAATCTTTATAAGTGATTTGAATTCCCAAGATAAGGTACTTTGTGGTATTTGGCGTTTAGGTTTTAATGATTAGTGGGTGTGCTGGCTTTCTGTATAAATTTTGTTGTTTATTGTTGAATGTAGGATCCAATAAAATCTATTCATTTTAGTAATTCAAATCCAGCGTGCCACGCATTTGATCAAGACGCAAAGGATGGACATGACTTGCTTATTGGGTTGAATTCTGGTGATGGTAATATTTTCAACTTGAATTTAAATCACAAGTTCGATTGGAATGGTCAAACTTTCCAAATTTATTTGTTCTGTGTGCATTATTGTAGTCTACTCAGTGTCACTGAGACAGCAATTCCAGGATGTTGGAAAGAAACTTGTTGGGGCTCAGCACTATAACAAAGATGGTTCTGTTAACAGCAGGCAAGAGTTATTTATATTACCAACCATTCAATTATCTATTTCTATTTTAATTTTTCTTCACTATGCATGATTTCTGATATTGATTTCTCTTCAAAATGGAATTACTAGTCTCATTGGGTATTGCATTCATTTTTATACTGTTGCTGTGGGCTTATAGGATATCATGTGGTTTAGGACTGGACTTTATATGGTTGTGCTTTTCTCCTCATGATGCATGTTGAAGAGTAAACTTTTGTGAGACGTGTGAATATCCTAAGAAGAGTAGTAAGGAATAGTATTCATGTTTTTGTGCATGCTTAATCCTTGTAATTTATTTTTCATGTTTTTTCTGCAGATTAAATGTTGGTTAAGAATGACCTAAATTTTTTTGGCCATGCTTGCCTGATGGCTGAGGCAGGATAAAGTTTTTTGGCCCTTGAAATAACTAGATGTGCTTCGGTGGTGTATAGTGGTACTTTTGCTTTCACTCCGTGAATGTAGTGTCGTTTTTTAGTTTAATTCAGAAGACTATAATTAAATAACTTGTTAAACATACATGGTATTCAAATATAAGATGATAACATTCTGTTGGCATTCAATGTGGAAAGGGTATTGAAAATATATGCAAATTGATCATATGTGAAAAGGGGTTGTGGCCCCTTTATTTTGATCTCTTTTAGTGTATTTTTACTTGTCAAAAAAATAAAAATTGTGTCAAATTACTGGGATAAGTTTTTTATCCTTAGAATAGGGATGGCAAAATGCCCTGCAAGGATGGGTTTCCGTAGGGCCTCGCCTTGAATGGGGGTACGGATGGGGTAATTTTTGTGAAAATGGAGTGGGGATGGGATTAAATTAATCTCCCCGGCTGTTTTCTATTAATATAATATTATTTTTTTAGTAGATATTTATATATTAACAAAAATTTGATAAACTTTTATTTTGCAATTTATATTTAACTAGGACATGCTTTAATAATATATATAGTAATAAAAACAAAAAATATACAATAAAAAACCCCTAAAATCTACTTTTTTTTTCTTCTTTATTTTAAATAACAAAAAGACTTTTGTTTTTGAGTTGGGTGGCCATTGATTTAATGAGAATATGAAGCAATTAATAGGAAAATTAACGATGCTACGCACTAGAATATTATTTAAATTTTTATTTTTTGTTTTATTTGTTATTTATTTAAAAATTTGTTTACTAATTACTATTCTTAATATAGATTAAAATTTTATATTGTTGACATTTGTAAACATAAATTAGTATTTAATATTAATAAAGAGAAGATGGGGAAATGGGGCAGGGATGGGAAAGGCATTCTCTGTACGGAGATTCCCCATTCCCACCCCATTAAATGTTTTGGGGAATGGGACTTAAAATAAAAAATGGGGCGTGGTACAAGAAAAGTCTGCCCGCCCCCACCCCGCCTCATTGCCATCCCTATCACAGAAACAAAAGAAAAGAATATTGATAGCTGGGATAACTTAAATCCACCATATAGACAAATTCTTTCATCTTTCAAGAAACCATCTGCTTGTCAGAAGGTTAGGGAAGCCTCCAGTAAATTGAGTAGTGGCTTGTAGAGTTTCTAGAGGTGTAACTATAAAAAGGGGTGTATGGTTGATTTGTCTAGCACTTTATTTTGTAGTTATTTATATACCTTCTACTAGGGGCACGCTTGTGCTATACTTCTGAATTATTCTTTAGTTTTGTCCATCATGGACATGATGTCTAATAGTCTATTATTGGGTAGTTATCACCCTACTTTGACACTTGACTAAAAGGAAAAAAAAAAAGTTGTTATTTTGTTGGATTTTAAAAGCTTATATACACCATATATGTTGATAAGTAAATATACTGATATAATGCAGAGCTCTCTATGAAGAAAGATAGAAAATCCTCTAAGCCATGATCTCTAGTTTCTTGTTATATATTCTTGCTGAAGTTTAGTTTCTGAAATGCCTAATGGCAAGATATTTTTGGCTTTGCTCTAACCTGTTTTGACTATTAGTTTAGTCAGCGTTTCCTTTTTATATTTAAAGTTAATACTACCTTGGAAGTCCCTACTGAGTATTAAGAGTAAAACTATTTATTAATTCATAGCTTATAAACTTTCTGTCTATTTATTGATTTTTGTACAACTTTGAAACATTTTATACTTAATGCACTTGGAGACCATCCAATTAACTCTTGTTTCCAACAGTCGTTGTACTAGTATTGCATGGATTCCCGGTGTTGATGGTGCTTTTGTTGTTGCTCATGCCGATGGGAATTTGTATGTGTATGAAAAGGCAAGCCTCAAATATCGAGAGAAATACTTTATTCTTCTTAATTATCTATTTTCCATGTAATTTATATACTAATTGTACTCGTGCCTTTTTTTTTTCTAGGGCAAGGATGCCGCTGGTGATTCTTCATTTCCTGTTATAAAAGATCAAACTCAATTTTCTGTTGCACATGCACGTTACAGCAAGGTACTAAAGTCATTGTTGTTTAAATCTAAAAGTTTTGGATATGTTTCCTTTTTGTTGCTTCCTCAATTTGTATTTAACATTTCATAAACAGCATACTATCAAATCCAGAAGCAAATCATTTCATCATATATTAATTAGGCTTAATGCATTTAGCTTTGTCCTCTATTAGTTCCTTCTAGATTTTTGCCTCTAGATAGTCCTGTTTAAATTTAGATGAGACATCGGATTGCGCATCTTCTTTGTTGATGAGGTGAATTTTATATAGATTCATTATGGTAAACTGAAGCTAGCATTCTTGGAAAAGCTAAAAGTAATTATGATGTTTCAGACTGACCCCTTTTGGTTGGGGTCCTTTATATTTTTGGAATCAAGACTCTTAGTGACACTAGGGTAACCGTTTGGTGGCACCCTTTAGTTTCATTGTTCCTGTTATTCATGTTATACTATTTGTCATGTCTTTCCCAGTTTCTGGTTGTTCTCTCTCCCCCTGCCCTCCTTTCTCTCACACGAGCGTGATCCCATGAATGTATGGGGTTGTAACTTCAACCAACAAATTTCTTCTCTGCTTGTGTATCTTCTTATTTTGAATGATTTGCTCTCCATGAAATTTTTCTCTTTGCTTTTGCTTTTGCTTTTTAAGTATAATATCTCTTTGTGTTTATATTTCTCTTTGTGTCAAAGTACGACTAAATTATTTTAAGCATTGTTTTTAGTGTCAAGAGTACATTTTCATACTCAATTACTCTTGAACACATTGGGGCCATGGACATATATATCTTCTTGTTAACCTGATGTAATTCTTATGCAGAGCAACCCTATTGCCAGATGGCATATTTGCCAAGGTTCAATTAATAGCATTTCTTTCTCTGCTGATGGTGCCTACTTAGCAACTTGTGGAAGAGATGGTATGATGTTTACCCTATACCATTGAAATCTTATTGTTTCTCGTCTTTTAGATTTTATGTCATGAACTTAAATTGTTCACTAAATGTTGTAGGTTATCTACGAGTTTTTGACTATTCAAAAGAACAATTGATTTGCGGTGGCAAAAGCTATTATGGTGCTTTATTATGTTGTGCTTGGAGGTATCTTTATTGTTTATATCTCAAGCTATTCACTAGTTAAAAATATTTCTTTTCATCTCAAAACTTCCATTCTTCATCTAAATTTTTATTATATCCTATAGTTCCTTTTTTTTTTTCTCAAGATATTATCTCCTTTGAAAACATTGAAGTCATATTTGACAACAAAGTGCTGTTGAACAGCTCGGATGGAAAATACATTCTGACTGGTGGTGAAGATGACTTGGTTCAAGTCTGGAGTATGGAAGATCGCAAAGTTGTAGCTTGGGGTGAGGGGCACAATTCGTGGGTAAGATGGTTATCAAATTTGCAGACTTGTTATACTTCACCAGACATGGTTGTATCCATCTTTCTTAGTTCTTATTGGATAAGTTCTTGCTGATGTTGTTGGCAGGTCAGTGGTGTAGCTTTTGATTCATATTGGTCATCACCAAATTCAGATGGCACAGCTGAGACTGTCATGTACCGTTTTGGTTCTGTTGGTCAGGTATGTGATAGGTGTTTATACCATCAGTCAGGTTAAATTGTATATATGATGGGGGTATTCTTATCTCTTGTGATGCCATTCCTTGTACTGCTACCTGCATAGAAATAGAATGATTGTGCTTGTAAAGCATCAACCCTGCAATTAAAACTTCAACTTCTAATAGTGGAACCTGAAGTTAATACTTCTATAAGAATCTCAAGATAGCCTCAAAAGACAAGATAGGAATTTTGGTGTATAGTTTGCATGTTCCAAGCCTTTGCTCATTCTGCTTGTGCTTAAAACATAATTGTGAAAACCGGAAAAGAATAAAGATGAAACAAGGAACCAAAATGCAAGTGCTACTAGGTCAAGTCAGTAATATGGTATGTGTTGATAGTAAGGCTCATGCAGTTGACATGTTGACCTTTGATCAGAGTGAGAGTCATGTTGTATATCAGTTCAGCCTTTTGCACTTTTGCCTACTTTATTAGTATGCTTGAAGTCTTCACTGTTCTCATATACCAGCATAGCAATTTAATTATATGTAAGCAGGACAAAGAAAATACTATCATTTTTCTTTTTCAACTTTTTTGTTCTTAGATTACCTTTATGCCTCGATTCTTCATATGATCATATCTTAGGCCTTGTTGTAACTTACTATTTCTGATTTGTGAACAGGACACACGGTTGCTTCTGTGGGACCTGGAAATGGATGAGATTGTAGTGCCATTGCGCCGAGGTCCTCCTGGAGGTTCCCCTACTTTCAGTACTGGAAGCCAGTCATCTCATTGGGACAACGTTTGCCCTGTGGGCACTCTGCAACCTGCTCCAAGCATGCGAGATGTTCCAAAGCTGTCACCACTAGTTGCTCATCGGGCTCACACTGAACCCCTTTCTGGTTCGATATTTACCCAGGAATCCGTTCTTACTGTTTGCCGAGAAGGGCACATAAAAGTGTGGATGAGACCTGGAGTGGTGGAAAGCCAATCTGGCCACTCTGAAACTGTGTTAAGTACAAGTTCAAAGGATAAGCCACTATTGTCTAGCAAGGTTGGCAGTTCTAGTTACAAGCAATAGCAAACTGTCATCATCTGCAAGGCAAATGAAGCTCTTTTTTTTTTTCTTTTTTCGGTCACGGTGTTGCATTTCTATTTGCTAGCATGGTCGTTCATCTCATCATCCAGTTGGTCTTCTCAGGACTAGCATTGTGTGAACATAATCTGGCTGCAATATCAACTGGCTCCATTGTATATTCAAGGTCCAAAAGCCATTGATGGCACTTAGAGATTCAGAGGAAGGGAGAACCTCGGTTGTAAGTACAAAACGTCTGTTGCTAGGATATATTTAATGACACAGGAATAATGTGAAGTCACTCCTTTTAAGAATTGGATCGCTTTGAGGTGCATTCAATGATTCAAGTGTTTATCCTATTGGTATTGCATTGATACAATGAAAATATTAATTTTTTCTGCATACCTTAGGACTGGCACATAGAACCATTTGCCATGTCCATAGCTACTTGTGGTTTATGCAATTTTGGAGAAGTATATCCATTAAATATTCTAAACGAAGACGAGTTATTTGGTTTAAAGTTGTTGACATGGTGTATGAAGTAGATATCTGGCTGCTTAGACCTTTATGTAGAGCCTAAAACCTGGAGCAGTTATTCATTTGCAAGTATCTTGTTAGAAATCTTTTATTTTTGTGATCTTGGAAGTGTATCAAATTGATACCACTTGCTTCTTGAGAGGCTCTTTGTAAATCCGGAATCAGGTGGATGGATTTTGCATTTGCGCCAGTAGCGACAAATAGTTTTTATATGGCTTAAGCTGCTTGGGTTAACTTTTATTTGTTTCTCGCGGGTGGATTTTTTTTTTTTTCTTCTCTCAATTATGGACAGAAAATCAAGCAAGCCCAAGTGATATTTCTCCAAATCAAAGTCCCAATTTCAATGGCTGGATTTTCCTTCTTCACGGCACTATAAAAACAGCTTCTTACAAGTAATCATGTGCCAGAATACAATTCCAATCCCAGAAGGTAATTAAGGAACTAAGTTAATGAGGCGCTCAGCTCGGACCAATTGTTTGCAACTCAAAACTTGTATTTGTGACTTTATATCCACGAAGGATGCCCAGTATCAACATGGAAATGATCAAATCTATATACACACCCATGCATTGTGATTAAATATGTGGAATACTGTTATACAAATACACAAATGATGCAGTTACACAGCCAAGAATCTGTCATCTAATACAATTGATTCCCCCTTTAAAGGTATCTCAAAACATTCAAGTCAGCTGCCACGAGCAGTTTCTGAATCTCTTATTTCAGTTTCATGCTGTTGAGGATCCATCTGGATTTGATGTACAGTTACGGAGAGCTGATCTGGTTGCGTCGCCTGAGTACCAGCCTGTTGACTAGACTGAACTAGCCCTCCTCTCCACCACTTTGAAACCTCACCATAAATAGAAGTTCCACACATTGTGATACCAAACCCAGCAAAAGTGGAGAGTAGAACAGATAGAACAGCCTGCACGTGAAGCTGTGGATTGCCCGAAACATAGAGAACATAAATATCATATATCTCTATAAGTGGGTATTGCACCAAGGATTCTATGATCCTAAGCTCATTATTGTTTCATTTTTAGATTGTCCAGTTTAGCAACTAGATTAGATTGGCTATATTTCCGAAGTAGAGCCATAATAGAGAAGAGAATCCCTTACCAAAGAGTAGAAAAGATGAGCAGAGAGAACCACCAGTCCAAACTGAATGACTGCATAAAGCCAGACATATTTTCTCCTTACTGTGCACCAGTTAGAGGGGTCAGATACTTGATAGCTGACTCAGAAAATCTATCTAAATAAAAAAGAAACAAATCTTTAAAAAAAAGAAGGAAGAAGAGAAGAGATTGAACTCAAGCTTTACCCATAGTCGTTGCTGTCATGGAGGCAAGAAGGCCCAATATGCATGAAAAAGGGAGAGAGATAGCAATTGCGCCAGACTTCATTTTTCCAACCTGTACACTTGATAGTATTAAGAATTTTGACAGGCTTGAAAGAGCAGCATTTAGAAGTTGCTAAACTTACCAAAAGTTCCTCTAGAAAACAAAAGTAAGCGAGCATGCTGACAATGACAAGTATGGGAATATCCTGCCAAACCCTGATTGATTTGAACTACATTAACAATCTTTAAAGAGGACATTTAACAACACTCAAAAGAGAAAATATAATCCCAAATCCTCAATTGCTCAAGTGAGATAGGATTGAAGGTTCTTAGTTCTATAGTTACAAATTATGCAAATAAAACAATGAGCAATATTCAAATTCAATAGAACAACCTAGAAACATATTCATGCAACACATACATATAGAAATTAAGCATCTCATATCCTAGGCATTCCAGCTGTCAAATTGCACTTGCCTGTATTGAGCAATCTGAACTTGCTGAGCTCTACTTCCTTGCAAAGTACTTGCCCGGAGATTTCGAAGTCGCAGAAGGGTAACAGGTAGATTCTGGACTTCTTGTTTGCACACATCACATGTTTTGTTACCTTTAATGCTAAACCACTTTACAGCGCATTCTTGGTGGGCAAGTGCAAGTTCACCTTTGCAGCTACATTCCATCTTGAGGGTCTCAGCACCTTCTCCCAGTTCAATCAAGCAGATCCTACAAACAGCTTCTTCTTCAGGGATATCTTCACCACCATCATCTTTTTTATCTGAACAATAAGACTAAGATAAGACATAGGTTGGTCATTGCAAGTCAAGAAACTAAATAAAAGTGGTGGCTGAAAATTGAACATGCAGGCAACTAGAGCATTAAGAAACATTCCAGATAGAATTTCAGAACGGATAAGTGAAAAATCATGAATTCCAAAATTTAAAATACCTCGAAAGCAATAAATTAATTTAACCCATTTCTCCTAAATATTAACCAGCTTATACTGCAAGAGTTAAATTCCAACATTACGTACCTGAATTGAAGAAAAAGATGAAAGAAACATATAGGCAAAAAAAATTTAATTTATCAAACACAAGAACGGGAAGCTCAAAGTTCTAGTTTCATTATTGGTCTACTTCTCTTTTCTTGTTATGGCATTTTTATTCTTAATCATTTTTGGAGATCTGGAGATAATAGAGTTAAAGAGTAACCGTGAGAGTAAACTTTTACCAGTATTATTTGAAGGAAATGTCTGTGATGCTGTCATGACAGTGCCCTCAGCCACTCGTGGAGTAGTGGGGATTACACGGTATACACCATTTAAAGAATCTGTCTGCTTTATGCTTTCTTCTTTGTTAAGCACAGGGACTGAATGTGAACGATGAATAGGTAGTTGAGCTCCTTTCTGTGAATTAGGAATTGTCTAATCATTAGGCGAAGCATTGATGAATGCAAATACAAGGTATAAATTCAAAATGCCATTTACACCATGGACATAAATAAGGATAAAAAAAAAGAGTATAAAGAGTACCGATGCATGCAAATGCAATGAAAAATCTGCATCTTATATGCATAGACAAGTCATAACTATTCTGAAGGTTCATGAAGGAAATACTACCCTCCAATTTTAACCTCTGTTTAGAAACTGATTGCGCGGCACAAAAGGATTACAATGAACCAACTTGAAATTAGCTAGTTGGAATCCCATTTATTGAACTGACCTTAAATATGTTAATACGATGGTATTTAGGGGAAGCCAGGGAACTCTTCATACAAGGGTTTAAAGCCACACCAATATGTGTTTGAATTGAAATGAAGAAAATTAATTAGCTTTCAGCATATATGAACATTCAGTATTTGTCCAGAAAGCCAACAACGTTACCAGGGAAGAAGTTTTCATCTTCTCTATCATCAAGCATTACTAGACTGCTTCTATCGACAACAATAGTACTCAAGACATAATTATAGTTTTCAAGCTGAGTAAGCATTAGTACTTACGTCCGAATTTAATGGATCAGTTGTTTTCCCTCCATGCATAGACTCTGGATTTGAGTGAGCAATTGGGGTAACAGGTAAAGATGATGTTCTCTTTGTCCTGGATGCAAAAAACTTTGTAAGGGATAGTGTCCTCGACATCTTAGGCTTCTCCATTGTCTCTGCAAATGAACTTCCTAGCGCTAGGATGGCAGCCCTTTCAATATCTGAAGTAGTGTCTCGATATTTGAAACTTAGTTTCGGAAGAAGGGCTTTAAAGGTTGATTTACTTTTTGATGAAGAGGGATCTGGGGAATCACAGATCTGTGTGAAACTAGGGCTAGGCATGGGGGAAAAATTAACTCTTATAGGAGTAGATGGTGTTAAGGGTATGTTTATTCTCACAAAATCCTCTCCAGCATCCTCAAGAGTTCTTGATGGTATATCTGTAACAAGATCTTGCCATCTCCGTATTTGATCAGGCGAGGTCACTTCAATTATTTCAGTTGAATCTCCAACCTAAAAAAACAAAAAGTTCAGCATGAGCTGCTCTTATACAAACAATAACTTTATGTACTGTAATCAACTTATCTTTAAACTAAACTGTAGGTACAAACCATCACAAGAGCTCATCGTGACCAACAATTACTGACGAATTGATACAGGAGATCTAGGGATTAATCCCCTCAACTCAATTGGGAAGGGGGATTAAGTTTAATTTTGTTTTTGTACTAGGCAAAAGGAAGAGAAAAATATTGAAGGCTCAAAAACATAGTTTATTCACGATGAAGGCAGGATTACAGTCAAAGGGATAAAAGAAATTTGGTTCATTAGTTGGTGAGCAGCAAAATATCCAAAGGGTTACTATGAAAATTTAGTTTGCCTTTGCCTTTATGTAGAGAAGTAGTCAAGTCACAAAATTTCCAGATTCGAAAATAGAATCATATATACCCCCAACAACAAGGTAGATGGTATGGCATTGACAAATTTGGGAGTCTTATAGCTATAGATTTCAAGAGGGTTTTGTCTGCAAGACGGTGGCCAACAGCTAATTCTTTTAATTTGCAGGAAATTAACAGTGTGTAGATACTAGATGTGGTATACAAGCATTGGTCTATCATCCGTCATTAACAGATAATATGGGAAAGTGATGTTGAAAAGCTCGAGCTTTTGTCCGCTCAAAAACCAAAAACAGATGCCTCTAATGTAATCTTCTCGATTACATAACGCAAAAAATTTGAATACCAGTCGGTAAAAGGCAATTAATAATAGAAAACGTTTCAAACAGAATACACAGCTAATGCGTCACCAATTCAACTAAAAGCAATAACTTCAAAATCTGTAACTAAGAGTAGAAACAAGAAAGCGAAGACCGAGGAAAGAGCAAAAACTTAGTACCCTTTGAACAGGAGGATCAACAGTACTAGTAAAGTTGGAAGGTCGTGCATCGTCATTCTCCTTATTCAGAACTGCTTCTTCTTCATTTCCCATATCCAAATATCGAAGGCCAAAGTTGACAGCAAATTTTTTAACAAAGAATCCCTCCCAAAATTTCAACCTTCTAAACAGCCTAGAAACTGAAAGTACCAAGTACTTGAGATCATATCGTACGTGGACAGGTTCTATCCGAGAGACAAGAGGCAAGGTGGCAAATGACAGACAAGAGAGATCAATATTTTCTTCTTTTTTTTTTTTGTTGTTAATTTTCGGTTACCAGTTTTGTTGTTTCTTTGACTCTGGCTGGCTGCTGTGCTGGCTGGTTGGTTATGATGCCGTAGGTAATCGACTTTAGAGAATAACTGCTCTTGTAAGCATTTTAGGATTATTATTTATAAATATAAAATTATGCTGGTAATCTTATCGGGATATTTTTTTAATATTCTATTAACATTAAAATAATAATATTTAATATGATATGGGATATTTTTATAGTCGATATTTTGCTTACGAAGCAGTGTATATGATTTTTAACTTAATATTATTTTAATAATATTAATTTATCATTCAATTAAAAAAAATTTAAATTGTTAACCGAAGGTTTAATATTTATTATTTTACATAAAATATAAGTAAGTGTTATTATTTAATCTAAAAACTTAAGTTGCTAGATAAAGGCTCATATGTTATTATTCAACTCAAAAATTTAAGTTATTAAGTATAAATCTAATATTTATACTTTCATATGAAATATGAATTTGAATAAATTTAAATTATAATGAATTTTTAGTAAATTAAAATAGAGAAATAAAAAAAAATTAACTAAAAACAAACAAAAAATAGACTGAAACAAAGAGATAAATCAAAAAATTAATTAAAAACAAATAGAAATATAAATCAAGAAATTAACTAAAAACAAATAAAGAGATAAATTAATAAATTAACTAAAATCAAACAAAAAGATAAATTAAGAAATTAATTAAAAACAAATAAAAAGATAAATAAAAAAATTAATTGATTTCACTTAAAATATATACTAATTAGTTTGATTAGCCTCCTAGTCCAAGTGAGTTGTAATTAAAGTTGTATTGATTATTTTCAATGTTTTCAATTGTGCAGTTTAAATAAGATGTGTTTGAAAGTTGTATGTATTAGTCAAAAAAAAAAAAGAGCAAGGTTATTTTTAAATTAAATAAAATTTAGATTTTAAGTCAACTTATTATTAATTTTTTTTAAGAATTCTAAGTAATAAATATTCAATAAAGCTACATTTATATACGTAGTTTGTATTTGAAGTGATGTGACAATAATTAAAAAATAATATATATATTAATATTTATTATTATTTTTAATTATATTATATATATATTAATTATAATGCACTTATGAATAAATATAATATCATAATAAAAATATAAAAATAGATGCAAAGTAAGTAATACAACATTAGTCACAAATATTAATCATTTTAGCGTGACATATCATGTTGGTACTAGGCTCTTCACTCATACGTTAATAATTAAGAAGTGTCATGTTATAATATTTATTAATTTATTTACATTATTAATAAGTTAATTATATTACATCTATCAATAAATGTCAATGTCATAGCGGCATACAAAGTTAAAATGCATATAATATAAATATATATTATTTTTATATTAAAATATGAGTAATGCTGAATTTACAAAGTTACAATACAAATTTTGTATGCAATACTAATAATAATGGATGCATCTTTTTGGTATCTCAATTTTATACGTCTAACATTAAAATGTTTATCGTTATTTACTCTAAACTTTTAAATTTTCCATTATTTTAATTAAAAAATATAAAATAAATATTTTTTCTTAAAAAAAAAAAAGCTTTTTCTTAATACTAACATACAAGTTAGAAGTCTAATTATAACTATGCCAGAATGTCCATTAGGGCCACTACATCTCAATCATTATTAGTTTAATCCAATTCATTAGAGAAGACTTAAACGAGGTGGTTATCAATTTTTAAATAATCTAAATTAGAAGCAATATTTATTTTATAATAATGGAGGGTAGCTATGAAACTGTGGGCTGCTGAATAAGACTTGTAATTACGTAATCTAATTAAAAATAGGGGATGTATGCATTGACTACTTAGCTTAGCACAAGTAAGTAGTCAGTCATGCTAATGCCCATTACTACGACAAGATAATGTTTCTTCAGAGAAAGAGAAAGAGAGTTGGCTCTTCCTCTTCGTTACGGGCAAAGGCTCATCATGGATGGAAGTTCAAACCTGGGTGCCCCCTGTTGTCTCTTTCAAGTGAAAGAAAGTAAAATGTATATACTAACAAATTGCGGCAGCTAACTTAAAATAATTGTTTTATAAAATTGATTAAATTGAATTTCATAGCTGGTTTGATTCCATTTAGCTTCTTTAAGTAGAGTGAACATAACCTTAAAATAATTGTGTTATACATTCAATAATAGAATCTAGTTTACTCTTTGTGGCCTTTAAATTAGGAGACAGCCATCTTGATTAATTTAGATTTGTGAGCATTATTTTTTTCTTGTAAGAGATTTTAAAAAAAGAAAAGAAAAATATTGCATTATATTTTTATTGATAAAATTAAATTAAATTAAATCTCTTAATTTCTTTTTTAAAATTAATTTTGGGGTAATCAAAAATAAAATTACTCAGTTATCAAGTCGCTTCTCAATTTATTATTATAATGAGAGATAATAGCAGTTATTTTTGTGAAATTTTATAATCACAACTTTTTTTTTAATAATTTTGATTTTTAAAATTATAGGAAAGTAAATGATTATTACAAAATGGAATATCATTTTAATTTTCTTTCTTATGAGAATTGGAAAGGATTTTAGGCACAAATAGATTTTGTGATTAGAAATTTAGGGAGAAAAAATAAAAGTGTAATGTTATATATTTTAAATTATATCTTAAATAATACTATATTAAATAATTATTAGGTAATAAAATAATAAAAAATTTAAAATTATTTATTATATTTATTTTATAACTTAATAATTATTTAATAAATTATTATTTAAAATACGACTTAACATTATTTAAGATAAAATTTATCCAAATATAAGAGTCTTATCCCATGTGTTAACAGTAGAGGCGCAGGTCATGTGCCAGAAAATTCTCATTCAGGGAAGGTTCATATCTAAGTCTGACCATATTAAGGAACCAAAAATTATAGCTTTGTTGACCTTAACTCTTCTATTATTTTTATATTAAAAAAAGAAGCAGAAAATGAATGGTTTAGGATTAAGCTCACCACCAGACAGTTGCATAAATATAATTATTTGATGGTTGAAATTTGAGTAGCAATCTTTCATGTGCAATCTGCCGTATGCAAAGCACCCAAGTTGTTCATTTTTGTTTTGAAGAGAAAGATGCTTTGAGCTAAAGTGCCCGTTTCATTTTGGTTTGACAATTACGACAATGACCCATCATTATCTAAAAACCACCATTTCTTGAGATGCTACTTCCATATTCACGTACCCACCACAACTTTATATACAATGCTTTTTATATACAACTGGGCTATATGTATTTTAATTATTCTATATATAAATTAAAGCGATTAAAATTTCATTTGAAAATTTTAATATAAGAATTTAATTTTTAACTTTAAATTTAAATTTGACTTTTTAACTTTAAATTTAAATTTGACTTTTTAAAATAATTAATCTCTCTTACATAAGTTTGTTTATGTTATCATGTGAATCTCTCTTACATAATACTTTAGTAATCGTAGACAATACTTTTTATATTTTACCCTTATTTGTATAATTTATAAAAATATATTTTTTTAATTAATTATAATTAATTAAATTAATCAAAATTTATTTTTATAAGAAATAATCAAAATTAATTATTTACATAAAAAATTATTTTAAAAAATAGTTATAATTATTTTAAAAAAAAAAACCAAATTGCCCGCTTTGCATTGGGAACACACATCCCGGGCCAAGTAAGCTCACCAACGCACGCAGGCTCTGGCGCTACCACATGGCGCCACGTGGTCAACTTTTTAAAAAAAAGTATTTAATTAATTTATTTTTTAAATTAAAATATTAAAATTGAGTGTAAATTATTTAAGTGTAGTCATTATTTTAAAAAAATTTGTCATTATTATATTTTTTCATTAGTTAAAAAAGTTTTAATAATTGTTTTACTAATAATTGTTTTTAAATTTAGTAATTATTTGAATTAAGTAATTCGCTAAATACTAATAATTGTATTTTTTTTAAAGAAAGGAAAACGTCTCAAAAGAACAAAAAGTATAAGTGTATTACAAAAGTTACAAAATTCAACACTCTAACACAAAATAGCATAATTAAAAAAATAGTATATAATAACCCTTTATACAATGAAATCTTTATTTTTAATGGTTAATAATCTAACGCGCTTGCATTGGCCACATGGTGCCACATAAAGGTGACATGTGGTAATTTTAAAAAAAATTATTTAGAAATTAAAATTAATTTTTTAATTTTAAATATTAAAATTGTTCCTAAATTATTTTTTAATTTTAACTAATATTTTGTATTTTTAAATTATTATACATATATTTATACTAAACTAATAATTATTTTGATATTTTTTTAGGTGTTGCTAATATTATCATAGTGCATATTTCGACTATTAAATCCCTTTGTCAAAATGAAAAAAATTAATATTCAAATAAACTAAATTAATTAAAAAATAAAATTTTAATCAAATCAAATAAATTAATTGTTTAAAAAATTAAATTTGAATAAAAAAACAAAAAATATTTAATTAGTTTTAAATAATTAATTAATTTAATTTAAAAAATAAAAAATTAATTAATTAGGATTTAAGGTAGACATTTAGAATTTAGGATTTGGCGTTTAGAGTTTAGAGGTCACGATTTAAGATTTATGATTCAACATTTAGAGTTCAGGTTTAAGGTTCATGGTTAGGGATTTAGGGGTTTTAGGGTTTAGGATAAGGTGGTGCTAGGTGGCAATTTTTTAATTTTTTAAAATTTTATTATAAAATTAATATTTTTTGTCATTAATTTATTTATATTAAGTTTTATTTTTTATTTTTAAATTAACATCTAAATCCCTAATGTTGAACTGTGAACCATTAACCTTAAATCCTAAATTTTGAACCATAAACTCTAAATCCCGAAACTCTAAGCTCTAAATCTTGAACACTAAACTCTTAATCTTAAATCGTAAATGTCGACCCTAAATCTTAACGCGCATATATTATATATTTCAAAAATTTTATAATTATGTTTTTGAATAATTTTTTTGTAAAGTGATTAATTTTTATTATATCTCATAACAATAAATTTTATGATTGTTAGTTAAATTAAATAAAATAAATTAGAACTTTATATTAAATAATTAATTTTTTTAAAATTAAATATTTATTTTTAATTTTTTTTAAATATTATTATAATTATAATTTATAACTTAAAAATAAAAAGCACACATGTGCTTTTTTTATTATAAATTATAATTATAATAATATTTAAATTAATTTTAAAAAATAAATATTATTATATAATTTATAACTATAAACAAAATGAAGTATACATGTGTGCTTTGTCAAGCTGATGCACAAAAATACGAAATTAGAGAGAGAAGAAACAAGAGATTTATAGTGAGAAAAAATATTTTGGAATTTGAATTCTTGAAGATTCTCTAAGGTTAAAGGTTCAAAGAGACATCTCCAACTAATTTTTTCTTTTTTCTTTTTTATTTACTTTAATTTAGAGTTTATATTTGTAATTTATATTATTTTAAACATAGTTATTCTTGTAAACTTTTGGATTACTGTGATTTTGTACTTGATTATGGTTGGCTAAATTTTTTATTCTTAAGGCTTGATATAGCTCTACTATATACTATGTTTGGATATTTTTAGTTAATTAATAACTATTTATTGTGTTATTCATTTGTACTTTTTTAAATTTAATGCTTCCAGTTTGATTAAAAAATTGACTAAATGATTTAGATTTGTGAGTTGTATGCTTGAAAAAGATTAACCTATTTATTGAACTTAAAAAGTATGACCTTAGTTTTTATTGAGTTGGGAGATTAATAAAACTTGACTAATCAATTTAAGGGCTACGTAATACATATATAAATAGACAAATTAGATAGAAATATCAACTTGAATATATATGTATAAGATCTCATTTGACACTAAAAAAGGGCAACAACAATCTAAAGGCGCGCACACCCAAATGAAAACTAAGCTCCCCACTCATGACCTATATAACAAGATACACCAACAATTAACCTATAAAGAGCACCATTGTATAACCATTCATCAACGGATGTCGCTTCCCATATTAGGTAAAAGTGCAAGCCTATAGATGGTAGATTTGATATTTGAAAATTATTTGTATCAATGAACTAGTTAATCATGAATGATTGGTTATGATACCTTGAAAATTTATAACTTTTCTTAATTAATAAATGGATAACAAAAAAAATTCATTCATCTTTATTAAATGTTCATACAATAAGAATAAAAAAGGGTTGATCAACCAAGTGTTAATTTTTATGCTTAATGACCTATTTCGCTAAGGTGTATTGGAATAAGTAGTTTGAAGAATAATTCTATGTACTTCTAAATATTGTTGAAGTTCAAAACTCTAATACTCTCTACTATTATGATTGAGTGAACCCGAACTTGTGCATTGTACTAAGTACGAACCATTTTATGAAATTTCTTAAACAAGTGTACTTTTACCTTTGGACTTAATAAAGTATACCTAGGTCATCATGTTACATTCGTTCATCAATAAAAGTAACAAACCAATGTGAGTCATCCAAATTGATGACTTCGAATCTAGATATCAAAATGTATTGTTGAGATTTATGCTTACGTGTCATTCATTTATGTATGAATATTTGTTTAATATTTATACTAGTATTATCATTTTATTAAATTGTTAATTATATTTTATATATGGTAAGATGCTTGTAACGTTTCAGACATTATACAATCTGAAAGAGTTCAGATTTAGTCTAAATGAATTTAGATCAGTGCTAAAAATTAGCAATGCTGAGAGTTATAAATGCTAAGAGTTGGCACTGATAAGAGTTATTAAGTTATAAGAGTCAGCGATATTTAAAAAGTTAGAGCCTTGTCTGAAATTGAACAAAGACCTAAGAATATATTAGTAATGATATAGTTGCAAAGAGTTGTAAATAATGCTAGAAAATGTCATTATGCAAATATATTCTCAAATACTATGCTCCTGATCTATCTTCATTGATGCTAGTTTATCAGTGAATACCTTAATAAATATATAGATCGGTGTATGTCTATATCTGGATGGTCCAGATGGTTAGTTTTAGCAAACTATGAGTTTAGTGGAAGCTCGTATAGAGATATAGGTATTCAGTAAGGACTGAATACTGAACAGACTACAAAAGATCTCCAATAGACATCCCATAAAGCCGTCAATGGAGGGTCTTTTGAGTTGAGTAGTATTCGTGGTCCTTTAACCTAAATGCTGCGGTAGGCTTGTGAGTGATCCACCATACTTTGGTTCCACACATGTCAGAAACCTTTCATGGTCTGACCGTTGGGTGTCGCTGGGTATGGTTCGATACTCATGAAGTCTGGTGTGCATAGATATGGGATCCATCATCTCATTTGAGTGAGTATTATATCTTAATGTTCTAAGATTATTTTTCAGAAAGTCTTATGGCCATAAGCAATAATTTTCGAAAAAAGAGTTTAACCCTAGGGATAAATAATATTCTTAAACACTTTTGTAATATTATTTATGTAAATAATATTACAAAAGTGTTTAGGAATATTATTTATTGAAATACAATTCTAAAGATAAGCTTTCGATCAGGCAAATGAAGATTTGATGGTGTTGATCTATATCTCCGCTTTACCTGAATATAAATTATGGAGGGATTATATGAATATGTTATAACCTCAACTTGTATGGTCTAACGCTTTGTTTTATAATATCCCTAACGTATGTATGGGGCATCATTCACGGACGTATAGAGGAGTTTCATATGACAATTCGAGTGTGGACCTAGAGAGTCTTACAATATGAAGTGTACTCATTGTGCATTGGAGCAACATAATGAATTGAACAGTTCTATCCTAGAAATTCCAGCAAACCAAAAATATATTTCAAGGTTTCTTGGGTTGTGCACTTGTCTAGACTTAAATGTTAGGTATATCATTTAATTAATTGACAAGAGTTGTTAACTAATTAGATGTTAACATGTGGCATAATTTTGTTCCATGAATTATTTTACCATAAATTCACCTATTAATCATGTTAATAAAATCAAATAAGGTAAATATTAATTATTCAAATAGTTTTTGAATAATTAAATAAATAAAAAATAATTTTATTTATTTGTTATTTTATTCCTAAATAGAAGACATACCTAATTTGATAAACATAAATTAAATTAAGTGGAGCACCATTTTGTAAAATTAATGGTAAATTTTATTAGACTATTAAAATGGCCACCAAAAATTATTTTTGGTAGTTGGCCACTTAATCTAATTTTGGTGAAGCACTTGTGAAGTGTTGAGAGCACCAAATACGGTTAGTTTTCATTTGTGTTAACAATGGTGAATTAAAATTCACGCAAGTGTAGAGAGGAAAAAGAAGAGTTTGATTTTTGAGAGTTTTTCATTGAACAAACAGCTGTGAGAAAACCTAGAGAGAAAGAAAAATAAATTTTTCTTATTGTTTTTTCAAGTAACATAAACCTTGTTGCTGGAGATTAAATTGCTGCTATACTAGCTTTACAATACCACTGGATTTATCACGCCTTAAATCCAAAAGATCTGACATACGACATAACTTACACTCATTCAATAATGTGCACTCATAATTAATATTGCATAAAATTTCAAACTTAAATTCAACATAAGAATCCTTAGCAAGTTGCTAGTAAGTTCAACATAAAGTTTCACTCATGACCATACTTAGTGAAACATAAATCAAATACAACCACACATAATAAAATAATACATAAGTATTTATTTAATATGAACAAATAAAATATCTTAAACTACGTATCCACAAATGAAATACTTAGAAACCTAGCAACTTAGGGAACTCAAGGGATAACAGAAGCCTTGCCAAATCTGCTAAGCATACATGTGCCTTATTTACCTGAAATCACCATAAACTATAATGAGTATGAAACTCAGTAAGTATACTAGTTTTTCATATATCAAAATACAAATACATATATGTACATAATGCATGTGTATGATATATTGTGATAAATCAAAATCATAATCGTATCAAATCACATGTCAAGTAAGCACTTACTATTTCTTTCAAAACATATAATAGGAATACCATCACTCAACTACTACTTAGTAGGACTTTCATATCACATAATGAGCAAAAGGTCAGTTGTAGGTGACATACCGTATGAGAGGAATAATATAAGTGAGGTTTAAATTACACATATATAATGCTCATGTCCGAAGATAAGAGCCCAACCCTCACCCTAATCATCGGTGAGTCCTCTCACATGCACCAATACGCCACCACACGAATGTGATGACTCACTCTTTCTTTAGGTACCAATAAAATCCTCCCTATATACGGAACACATAATGTATACCAATCCCGAAGAAAATGCCACACATAAAGGCTCCACAAATCACATAAGATGCCTACTAAGTAAATAGTGAGTTCAAAAATTCTTAAAACACAAAACGTATCTCATGGACATTTTTCACTTCAAAAGCTTTCTTTGTTAAATACATTTTATTTTGAAAGCTCACTTTTATAAACACATTTATGTCCATGTTCAATGTCAATGCTCACATTCATAAACATATATCTTTCACATTCCATATAAAATATACTTTAGCATAACATAAATATATTTCTAAGCACATTTACAAAATCATACATAAACAATTACTATATTTATTGTGATTTTAGTAAAAGTCTAGTATACTTACTTTTTAGCACTTTTGGCTATAAGGCTTAAATCTCCTTAACCTATCAATGGAGATTAATCCTTTCATGAGTCTCAACATTTATATAAAATACTTTAAATAACTTACAAAATTACATATATTGCACTTATCACATCGAATTGGTCTAATTACTTGGTTTCTCAAAACCTGTCATTCTGATCACTTACATTTAACAAAATTTTCTTATACATCAAATGATGTCCAATTACTCCAAAATCAGAATATATTATTTTTGACTCATATATCCTTCTTATATATGAATATTATATCATAATTCCTACACAATCCATTCCATAAACACCATCAAATCCAAACTATTATCCTGACAGGATCAAGATATTTACTAAATAATATTCAATCTCCCAATTTTATAAAATCATATACTAACTCAAAAATTATAAAACTACCACAGAATTACTCTTGACACTTATCTCAATCCATGATAAATATTTCATTTCAAAATAACTGCCAAAAGTATTTTAAAACTATTTTATTCTATAGATTTAAAAATCTGTTAATCAAATACTGTAATAAGCTGACACTCTTTAGAAAATCATAACAATTTAACCACATTGATCTAAATTCTCAATTATGAGATATCATATTAGACATATAAAATTATCATATTCTATAAATTCGTAATTTTTGAAGATCATTCAGCAGATCAAAAATTATTGGTCACTATATCATATTGTTAACACGGAAAATTTCTAAAATTTCAGGGTCCTTTTGGTAAATTCACTACAAATTCAATTTCTGAAATTTTTAATCGATTCAAAATCTCAAATGATTCTAGATATATCTAATTTCTTATACTCAAAATTTAAAACCAGAATCAAAGTACAACAATTTATAAAATTTCTGGATCAAGAGACTATCAAATAGAAATTTTGCAATTCATCATGATTTATCAAGGTATCTATATAAATCATCATCAATTCTCACAATATCTTACGAAATCCACATCAAATCCTCAATTGTACATATTTCAAAAATCAAAACTTAAAGGAATTAATTAAATTAACACCAAGAAACTAAGAAAGAGTTATAATATACCTCTTAAAGTTAAAATTTCAACTTTCTTGTTCTTTTTTTTCTTCTTCTTCTTCTCTTTCTCTCCCCTTTATATCTCTATTTTCTTACTCTAAAAGAGGTGTCTCGACCAAAATGAGTGAATTAGAGTTACAAATGTATATTTTTATACTAAGAGGATAATTTTTAGTATTTACAAATTACCCTCAAAATTTTTAAAGTATTATAATTTGGTCCCTAAAATAAATCTAAAGTCTTGTAAATAAATCCAATACTAATAATAGGTTCTTAATCTATACAAATACTACTAATAACAATACATAAAGTAAGTATCACCCACATACAAATACAATATATTTATATATATATATATATAAATATTTATTCTTACCGGTTGTGGATAAGTGGTTACTACAAGATTGTTGTGAACTAGAATTGAACAAAAGTACACTTCAAGGTTAGCTCAAAGTTGGAGTTAAGAAATTCGAATTTGAAATCTTTACCAAAGGTCTTCAAATGTATGTTTTTCATAATTTCAAGTTGTTAAGAATTTAAGTACATAGGTATATGTTGATTACACGATAAATTCCGCTGCGAAATTCGTGTATTATGATATATGTGTTTATTTATCAATATGTACACAATCACATGTATACACCCTAAAATACGTTAACATATATAACCAGTGTGCTAACACAGGCAACCAAAAATAAATCATATACTCCTAAAAATACATGTAGTAGTACCAGTAAGGATCGTTCTCATGAAGAGTATGTAGCCTAGTTTTATGCTACGTGAACAAGGATGAGGGGTTGAATATAACAAATTCTTTTAAAGAAAAATCACTAAGGAACAATTCAAATTGAAGTATTGAAATTAATCAAATGAACAAACCTTAGTCTAAGATAACATCCACCATCGAAATTTTACAACTGATCATCGATGCAAGTATGTATCAATTCACACTTTGAATATTCACCGTTGAAACTATTTTTCTATCTCTCCCTTGTCGCAGTTAATTAGAAAATAGATGATCTAATTAACCCTAACTACTAAATAACCCAAGATAAGCGCTAAATATTTAATCTAGTAGCAACCTTAATAATTAGAGAGATCAATGAAGTTAAACAACACAAGCACAAACGATTACATTTAATTTAGTTGAGCATTCTTCTTAAGATCTAATAATTTCTAATGCAGCAAATTATTAAATCTTAGTTGCTTCACAAATTAGAAGGATCAAACAATTATGGATTTGATATCTAATCTAGCAGTTAATTGCAACAAATAATAAATCAGTAGGCCTCTTAGTAATTAAACAAAAAACTATGAAAATAAGCACAAAAGAATATATGATACTCAAAACATAAATTGAATAATAAAAATAAATTAGATCTTGTAATTTTATTGATTCCAAAGCTTCCATTTCCTTCGACCAATTATAGAAGTTTAGCCTTGAAAGACCATGATAAAAATTTAAAGAAAAAATTAGAGAAGAAATGGAGAGAGAGAGAGAGGCGTGTTTGATGTTTGCTTTATTCTCTCCTCCTTTACATATTATTTATAATATTAGAAGCCTGCAAGATATCATAAGAATATTTTAAATACTATCATAAAATAATAGCATCCAAATCTGATTAATTAAGAAAAATATAAAAAAAATAAAATCCTAATATAACTAAGATATTGGTGTTTTCAATTGAAAATTTTGTGCAACAAATCTAGAAACTTCTTAAAATAAACCGCATATTAGAATTACAGGCTTAGAGATATTTCAAAAAGTCAACAATGCAGTTGCAGAAATTTCAAACCCGATTTCGACTTTGATGAAGCCAGTATCTCTCAAAACTTAAAACTCAAAGCATAAAGTTTAGAGATTGTTCTTCTCGTTCCATAGAAGCTTGAATTATCTGAATCAGAGCTCGAATGAGAGAGTTATGCCTAAATTACTAAACAATATCGAAACTGTCCGACATCGCCAAATTAGTTTCGTTTTGCACTTAACGCCTTCATTTACATCCTAAACTAAAATATAAGAATAATGAGTATATTTAGACACTAAATAAGTATAAAAAATTAAACATTAAAAAAATATATATAATATCATAAAAGAGATTGGACATTTACTTAAAATTAATAAAAATAAAGTGTGATGAATATTTGTCACTTCACAAACATCACATAAAAAATTAGAAGCATCCAAATTTGTAAATAAATTAAGAAACAATTTCTTCAAGTACCTAAAGGAAGCATGCCTTAAACATTAATTGCACAATTAGATGATTAATTTCTTTTTCTCCCCTTCTAGCAATCCAATGCAAATAATTGGAGCTCTTTGACACAAAGTCCAAGTAACATAGTTTTTCTCGCCTAATAACTAATTGTCTGCTTTGTGAGGATGTTATTTTTTTTAAAAGTATTTTTATAACTATGGAAGAGTGAGAATTTGAACCTCTTACTTCAAATCAAAAGGGTGTACTTATAAAAGAGTACTTTGCCTTGTTAAGATGTTGTTAAACATAACATTTTGGCTAAAAAATTATAACACAAAATAAGATTGTGGTTATTTAAAAAACCAACAAAAGATTATAATTTAAAGATGAAATATCTAAACAGAATTTAAATTCAGGTCAGAGATTATTTCCCATTAATTAAAGTCGAATTAACATTTGCAGCAGAAATAATTATTAGGAGGATTATGTAAGGAGTGTGACTTGTCTAGAATCAAATATCATATGATCTATAGCACCAAAATCAATTATGCATGCACTATTAGAAATAGGTGTAGACATATTTAAAACCTTACCATCATTGCCAAAAGCGATTATTAGTGATGAGATTTGTCCAGCAATACCATCTTCTATCTTATTTCAACAACCATATCAGTAGAGGTCTTCATGGAGTTCCTCTCCCATGGATCACAACTATGGTCCACTATTTGAGATACTGAATAAGTTTATAACAATAACTTTTTCTGTCACCAATTTGATTGCAACGAGTACATTTGTAGGTGGACTTGTCGGTACCATTCATGGTCTTAGAATTGTTGGGTTGTGTTTAATCCTATTGATGTTGAGGAAAGTAGTTCTTATTAGATCGGTTTTAAACCACCATTTTTGAAGTGTCAAATTTTGTTGTCTCCTCACTTAGGATGGTACAACGTACTACCTCACGTCACACCAAAGAATAGCATTTCTCTAAATTTTAAACTAATTCTTTGTGCAGAATCTCTCCATGAATTTGTTCAAAATTTCTGTCCAATCTAATAAGAAATATATATATATATATATATAATACCCTTAATCATTAAATGGACTTCTGTTATGCTTCAATGTCACCAGAATCCTTCATGACCACTTTATAACGGTAGTCCAATTCTTGGAAGGTTTCAGTCAACTCTTCATAATATATAGTGAGTGATTTGCACTTTGTTTGATAGTGAAGGCCAAATTCATGACTTCCACTATAGAAGAACTTAGGTATGGCACTCCGAATTTCACGAACAGCGAGCAAGCATAAATAATGCTTGATAATTTCTTGAGACATGGACATCAATAGCCACCTCTTGACTATGATTTTCAACATGTCACTTTTCATATCCAACTTTTGATTTTGCAAGTAGCTTTGTCTTGCCACGAATATAGGAAAATTTCTCCCTATCAAAAATATGCATGTCTACAAGCTAGGGCCAAACATCATAAATTTATAGACAGACACCTTCAGATTGAACAGCCAGAATAAATTTTCTTTTAGACTATTCAATATTTGTTCCATTTATGATGGTTCTTTGGTTTGGGCAAGGTAGTTTCTTGATGGATTTTCGTAATTAAGTTTCAGTGATTCAAAAGACTTTAAGGATTCAAGGCTGCACAGGTGTTGCAGTGACTTAAAAGGTAATATCTTTTTTATTGATTCATTCTTTACAAAGAGACTGTATATGATTATATAGAATACCCATGCACAGATTATGCGTTTGGCTCCTACAATTAATCCCCTATAATCAAGCTACTGATCTCCTATAAATAATCTCTAAAATTTCCTGCAATCAAGCTACTAATCTCCTACAATTAATCTCTAGGATTTGTTTAAATTTCTTCTTCTTGTTTTCTAGTTTCTTTCGCGCATCACTTTGAAAGATCCACAAGTCCACAAAGAGTGAGTGTTTAAAGAATAACAATGCCTAGATATGCTATGTTATAATTATAATAATAAGTTAGCCCAGTCCAACTTTTCTAATATACAAAGTTTCTAAAAGCACCCCAACATTTTCTTAATTGCACTAGCTTATTAATCTTTTTTCCCCCAATTTTACCTATATTTATTGCCAGGAAATTATCACCCATCGTATCCGTCGCGCTCTCTCTTTATAAAATCTTAAAATAGAATTTTCTTTTTCCACTTTGATTTTCTGCTTTTATTTTTTCTTTTTCTTCTAAAAAAAGAAAATCAATTTTCTATCTGCTCACCCATTTCTTTTAATCCTATCAAATAAATTAGATTTTTTTTAATTAAAAAGCCTTAGGATTTAATGTTATTTGTACAATTGAATTGTATTTTTCACTCTTTTTTTTTTCTTTGTTAGAGTTAATTATTATTAGAAGTAAAATATATAACTATGTTTATTTAATGGAAGTAACTAAACAACTCATAAATTTTGTTTAACTCTCTGACTCATAAATCTGTTTAGTGTTATACCTCTTACTAAATATTTTTATTTTTTCATTAAAATTTGGTTCTACAGTTAAAATTGGTTAAAATGAGTTTAACTACAAAAAAAAAAAAAAAAAAAAATCAACTCAGCCCAAAGTCAATTTCTGATTACGTCCTTGGTTCTGAATCATGCTTTTATTTAAGAATAATCTTTCGAATTTCTTAAATTAATAAAAACTAATATAATAAAAATATAAATATTGATTATATATGAGTAACAACTCAGCAAAATTCTTTAAAGTTTAAATACACTCGCATAATAAAACGGTTTTAAGTTCTCAGAAGATAATGACTAATTGTTCGTGCCTTCAATTCTTAAGATTTTGGTTAGGGTGGCAAAATTTATGGACGGCCTTAAATAAAGGGTAATTTAAATTATATTTTAAGTATTTTTTTTGAAGATGAGAAAGGTTTGAGTATAGTAAACCGAAGAGATGTTGAGTGTTGCAACGCTGAGGATGAGTGCTGTGACACCCAGAGTTGAGATGGTGACACTCTAAAGAGTTACATATATTTTTTATATGATGTAGTCTTTTAAAAAGGTATTACGTCTCTTCAGAAAGACACATATAACTCTATAAATACTGTAGCACATTTAAAACAAATAATTAACTTTTCTTCTCAATATTTGATTCAAATTTCTCTCTTATCAATCATTTTCTGAGTTTAAATACTTGTAGTTCAAAAATATTATTTGGTATGCACTTAATACTTTCTCATAAGTCTTTGAATCTTGAAACTATCTTACTCTGAAACTCATTTGCATATTTGATTAGAATCAAAGTGAGGGTAAAAATAGTTTAAGGATAGTGCATTGCACACCTTGACATTGAAATTTATTTATTTGTATCTTTGTGTATTTTCTACGATACAGAACCTTTTATTCTACATGCAAAATAGCAAGGTTCACATTATGTTGTTGAGCATACTAAAAGACTTTACTCGTGTAAGTTTGAGTAATATTAGATGGTTTATAAAAGTGGCTTACCCTAAAAGAGATTATTTTGATGATATTTTAACTACTAAACATGATATATAAAGCTAAATATTACTAGATACATTATAATTGGTAAGCAATAGTTCAAACAGTTATACGGTCTCTTTTTAAAAACTTAAAAAGTATATAAAGTAAGCATGGTACACAATGATAACGTCAATCTGTTTAATAACATTTCACTTCATCTGAAACCTAGAGGACGAGTGCTTTGAGGTAGCTAAAGACTTCTAGTCACCTTTATATAAATAAGTCCACCTTACGCAAAGCTTAAAGCTTCAAGTGTAACGGAAATGACAAAAGCAAGTACGGTAATAGAAAGGACAAGATTAAGATAGCTTAAGTTCCAGTGTCCAATGCTACAACCCTACTTCCTAGCATTACAACGCTAGCTTAATGAGGTTCCACCATTATGGATTTAGCTCCTAATGTTGTGGCGCTAGCCTAACAAATTTCCATCACCGCGCTATTTTCTAGCATCGCAGCTCTGAGTTTCTAGCTTTTATATGATTCTTTTGCCACTCCAGTGCTACAGCTTTACTTCCTAGAGCAATAGTGCTAGTATTGGGTCTCATTTTTCTATTCTTAACTTTTTTTCTTGGAATTTCAACTCAATAACTCTATTAGTTTCAAATCTATAAATTAATAATAAAATATATAAAAACCTAATAACCATGCATAAATTTAACAAATATCAAACTTCAGGAAACTAAAATAATAAGTGTAAAATACATTTATCACCTAACTATAGAACCATTTGAAGATAAATAGGTTTCGCACAACAAAGTAAGATGTATGACATAATTTAGAAAGTGTAAGACACGACTAGTAATAAAAAAAAAATACCATACCTAACGAGAGGGTGTAGACTCAAAGAAAATCTTTTCTTTGGAAAAGAGATGTACTTCTATATAACTGATTCTACAATTATTACACATATGGACCTAGAGTTACATCAAATGGTTGTTAAAACTCATATTCTCAAAGGATAATTAGAAGAAGGTGTTTGATGGAACAACTTATAGATCATAATAACAAAAGCTAAGAGCGCAAAAGTTTTTTATTATATATATATTATATTTATTGGTTATAAATAATTAAGAGTTTGTTAACATCATTAATTTATGGTTATTTTAAAATTTTTGGGATGAATGAACGGGCGAGATAGCTTATATAATAGGATTTAAAATCCATAAAGATCTTTTAAAAATCTTTTAAGAGTTTAACAAAGTTTTGTTAAACTCTATAATAAAAGCCTTACATTAAAAAATTCTTGAAAGAATATTTATAAGCGAATACTAACATTATAAAAGGGACAAACTTTTCGTTTTGACAAGTGTCTTAAGACTTCTTAGAAAGCAAGAAATATATTACATGAGTTTTGTACTCAAGTATTATTGCAAGCCTTATATATAATTTCATGCGTACAAGATCAGTATTGTCATATTAGTGAGTAGATACCAATCAAATATTTGATGCAAATGATTAGCATGTTGACATGAGAATTTTAACACATTTTAGAAACCTTGTAGACTACTTTTTATGCTGTAGAGAAAGTGATTTTTCTTATATATACATGCCAGTTGGGTAGATGGTCATGATAAACGAAATCAATATTAGGAGATTCATTTTCTTTTAATAAATAGTGGTACCAAATCATAAAAGTAATAAGAAGCAAACATGCATAAGATTTATTGATAGTGATTTACTAGAAATATGACATGTTTAGTGGTAGTGTAAGAGAGTATTTAGCTTAAAGATTATTGCAGGATCTCAATGTTATCTTTGAAACTTTTAGTTCAATGATTTTGTATTTTTCAACAACTAAATAATATCTCTTTGAAAAAGATATTAGTTATTATAGTAGATTGAATTACATAGAGACCAAGTTCAATTTTGAGTAATATTGTATCACAAAAAAGGTGTGTAAATAATATATATCTACAAGAGTAGACATGCTTACCAAATCTATGATTAAAGATATTCTTATGTGGTAAATGTACAATTTTTGAGATTTCGTACATTATAACATTGTACATGATGAGATTTTAATTGGATATTTCACTTTTATGATTGCTCATATCTAGTATATTACACACAAGAGATGATAGAAGATATGTCATTAGGTAATGATTAACTTTTTTACACAAGCAATCGCCTTAATTGTTAAAAGTTAGCTAAGATAAGACACAATAAAAGAGAATAAAATAGATGATTTATTTTTATAAAGTTTATATTTATTTGTATAATTGAGTGTCACCTTGACTGGGTCAAGATGAGAAATTGACCATAATACACCTTACTATTATAAAAATATGATTTCATCAAATGTTAGTTTTGTAATTTGTCACTTTTTGATAAGTGAGCATATTAAGAACTTGGATAAGCATATGAGTAATGACTAAATTAACATATGTACAGTAAACTTTTAAGTGATATGCTCTTTTAAAAGAATTCATTGTAGCACATAAGCCATACCATGTGTGCCTTTTGGGATTAACTCAAAAAATGAGGTAGTGGATTCTTGCTTTCTCATTGTGTAAGTTTCATTGAAGTTTGTTAAATATCTTTAATTATCATTAATTATATTTTGAAGGAATGATCAATTTATGCTACCTTAACACTTTTTTATAACTATGATATTATTTGGTATATGAAACATAAATAGGAAAGCAATTAACTCGAAATCAAAAAATATGAATTAAATGAAAAAAATTTATTTCTTACGTCTGACATATATATTGTATAATACATAGGAGGACAGATATAATTATAAATACATAAAGTAATAAAAGTTGAGCATAGTTATTATTGAGAGATTAAAAATGTTTGGAATGAAATAACAAAACAAAATATTTCAGATACAAAATATTTTATAAATCTCTTTTCTATATGATTGCAATTGAAATTTTTTGTTTTTACAAATCCTGTTTATATAAAATTTGTTAATGAGTCAGATATTGTATTGGCTCATATGTTTACTATTTTCATGGTATTGGACTGAAGACTCTCTTGTTACTTTATCGTAGAATGTCAGCCTAACATGTATGAGTGAGAGATGTTACATTTTGGATGAGTCCACACATAATGGGTTGATTTGATGCAAATTTATATCGAAATTACTAAGTGATAGTTTCTTACATGTATGGGTGGGGACTTACTGAATAACTTCCCCCGTACAATTTTACAATAGGTGATTACTATATTCGATAACCGTTGTACCTTTATAGAAGCAATTGGTAGAAAAAAAATTATTAGAATAAAGTCGTTCTCTAGTTTTTGCAGAAATGCTAAGACGGAGAAACAATAGATACAAAGAGACAAAAAAAAAAATTTAACAAAGAATTTTATTTTTTATTTTATAAATATATTGAAGTTTTGCGATGTGAACTGAGGGAATTTTTTGTTCGTAACATTCACTAACCAATAACAATAAAACAAATTCATTTGTTTCTAAGAACTTCCGCACCCAATATTCGGATATGTTATTTATATTAAATTTATGCACAATTCTAACAGATACATTGAAGTTTATTCAAATTTTAAGTCAATTCAGATTTTTTTTTTGAAGATAAAAAGTTTTCCAAGTCAAAGTAAAAGACAAAATATTTTTAAAAACAAATTCTTTAACCCCAACTACAGTTTTGTTTTTTTACATTAAACAAGAAACAAAGGAAAACAAATTTAAGAACTCTTATTCAAAATTTACTTTTATGTCATATTTTAAAGGGTGTCATTAGTTTAATTTTCTTTTTTAATTAGTGATTTAGTATTCCCCCAACCCCCACCCACCCCCCCCAAAAAAGGGTTAAACTAAGAATTAAAATTTTAAAAAAAATAAAGAAAAAGAAAATTTCCAAATGATTTTGTTGGATTTATGATGTCTCTCGTGGGGGCTTTGAAACTTTATGTCAAATCATTTCAAAAAGTTAATTAGAGGAAGAAAAACCATATGAAAAGTTAGAACAATCAACACTATCGTTAATCTTTCTTATGAGTAGCAGAGAAAAATATAAAGATAGATTGGTTCCCATTAGTTTTTGTTTTTTTATTTATTTTTTCCTTCTTCGAGTACTGCGTGCGTGGTTCACACTTCACACGACGTTTGTGAAGCTCAAATTAATCATGAAATTTTTATTGAATGTGTAAGATATAAGTGAGCCATTGACATGATACAGGAACAAGATATGGAAACTTATTAGCTTCTCAAAAAAAAAAAAATTTCTTATGTAAATGATTGAATCCAAAGCTGATTTATTTGTGAAAGGGCGAGGATTTTTAAACTACTAAAATATTTTATAAATTCATTTATTATAATTACATTATTAAATTTTAAAATTTAACTTAATAGAGAGGGAGCGAAAATTGTCATTTATCAATGAGCTCAGTGATATAAAACTATCTGCAATCTTCAATTACCGAGAATCCCAAAGTATAAAGGAACGTTTGATCTAAATTATTATGTGGATCAAGTGATCATCTACTAGTCATTGTTAGATTGAAGTAGAAATAAATGTGCCGACTATTCTACATGAATTTGGAAGGGCAAGTCCTCATGTGGTATCGAAGCTTTAAGCATATAAACATGTCCTCGTATAGCTTGTTAGACATTTTATGTGATTTTATACCCTTAAAGCATGTGTAATAATATTTTATTAAATTAATAAAGTTTATTCATACATATAATTAAGCATATATTGATTAGGGATGGCAGCGGGCGGGTTTGGGACGGATACCTCTAATACCATATCCATATCCGCTTACAAAATGAAATACCATATCCTTCCCAAACCCGTTGCGGGTTTGGAGTACCGTTACCAAACCCGCACTTGCGGGTTTGTACCTATTACCAAACCCGCAACGGGTTATCCGCGAATTTTAAGCGGATTTTGAATTAATATAATAAAAAAATAAAATATTAATATTAATTAAATTAAATTTTTTTAATTATAGTAATTAAAATAATATCAATTATATTTCCAATTTTATTTACATTAAATGTTATAATTTTAATTTTAATTTTAATTTTAATTTTAATTAAATTAAATGTTATAATTTCAAATCTAATCTCGATTTTAATTACGATAAATGTTATAATTTTAATTACGTTAAATATTTTTATTTTAATTATGTTAAATATTTTAATTTCAAATCTAATTTCGATTTCAATTACGTTACATATTATAATTTATAACTCCAAATCCAATTTTGATTTCAATTACATTAATATTATAATTTTAATTTTAATTTTGATATCAATTATGTTAAATATTATAAATTTTATTCAAATTTTGATTTTAATTACGTTAAATATCATAAATTTAAATTAAATTTCGATTTCAATTACGTTAAATGTTATAATTTCAAACTAATTTCGATTTCAATTACGTTACATATTATAACTCCAAATCTAATTTTAATTTTAATTACGTTAATGTTATAATTATAATTTTGATATCAATTATGTTAAATATTATAATTCTTATTCCAATTTTAATTTCAATTACGTTAAATGTCATAATTTTAAATCCAATTTCGATTTCAATTACGTTAAATATTATAATTCTAAATCTAATTTCGATTTCAATTACGTTACATATTATAACTCCAAATCCAATTTCGATTTCAATTACGTTAATATTATAATTTTAATTTTAATTTTGATATCAATTATGTTAAATATTATAATTCTTATTCCAATTTTGATTTCAATTAAGTTAAATGTCATAATTTTAAATTCAATTTTGATTTCAATTACGTTAAATGTTATAATTCCAAACTAATTTCGATTTCAATTACGTTACATATTAAAACTCCAAATTTAATTTTAATTTCAATTACGTTAATGTTATAATTATAATTTTGATATCAATTATGTTAAATATTATAATTCTTATTCCAATTTTAATTTCAATTACGTTAAATGTAATAATTTTAAATCCAATTTCGATTTCAATTACGTTACATATTATAACTCCAAATCCAATTTCGATTTCAATTACGTTAATATTATAATTTTAATTTTAATTTTAATATCAATTATGTTAAATATGATAATTCTTATTCCAATTTTGATTTCAATTACGTTAAATGTCATAATTTTAAATCCAATTTCGATTTCAATTACGTTAAATATTATAATTTTAAACCTAATTTTAATTTCAATTACGTTACATATTATAACTCCAAATCCAATTTCGATTTCAATTACGTTAATATTATAATTATAATTATAATTTTGATATCAATTATGTTAAATATTATAATTCTTATTCCAATTTTGATTTCAATTACGTTAAATATCATAACTCTAAATCAAATTTCGATTTCAATTACGTTAAATGTTATAATTCTAAACTAATTTCAATTTCAATTACGTTACATATTATAACTCCAAATCTAATTTTAATTTCAATTACGTTAATGTTATAATTATAATTTTGATATCAATTGTGTTAAATATTATAATTCTTATTCCAATTTTAATTTCAATTACATTAAATGTCATAATTTTAAATCCAATTTCGATTTCAATTACGTTAAATATTATAATTCTAAATCTAATTTCGATTTCAATTACGTTACATATTATAACTCTAAATCCAATCTCGATTTTAATTATGTTAATATTATAATTTTAATTTTAATTTTGATATCAATTATGTTAAATATTATAATTCTTATTCCAATTTTGATTTCAATTACGTTAAATGTTATAATTCCAAACTAATTTCGATTTCAATTACGTTACATATTATAACTTCAAATTTAATTTTAATTTTAATTACATTAATGTTATAATTATAATTTTGATATCAATTATGTTAAATATTATAATTCTTATTCCAATTTTAATTTTCATTACGTTAAATGTCATAATTTTAAATCCAATTTCGATTTCAATTACGTTACATATTATAACTCCAAATCCAATTTCGATTTCAATTACGTTAATGCTATAATTATAATTTTAATATCAATTATGTTAAATATGATAATTCTTATTCCAATTTTGATTTCAATTACGTTAAATGTCATAATTTTAAATCAAATTTCGATTTCAATTACGTTAAATATTATAATTTTAAACCTAATTTTGATTTCAATTACGTTACATATTATAATTTCAAATCCAATTTTGATTTCAATTGCGTTAATGTTATAATTATAATTATAATTTTGATATCAATTATGTTAAATATTATAATTCTTATTCCAATTTTGATTTCAGTTACGTTAAATATCATAACTCTAAATCAAAATTTAATTTTAATTACATTAAATTGTTATAATTATAATTTCAATTTCGATAGTTAAATATTATAATTTTAAATCCAATTTCAATTATGTTAAATATTTTAATTTCAATTTTAATTCTAATTTTATTTACATTAAATATTATAATTTCAAATCCAATTTCAATTTCAATTACATTAAATGTTATCATTCTAAATCCAATTTCATTTCAATTTCATTTCTAATTTCAATTGTGTTAAATATTTAATTCTAATTACAATTACAATTTCAATTTTAATTACGTTAAATGTTATAATTCTAAATTTAATTTCAATTACGCTAAATATTAAATATTTTAAATTCAATTTCAATTATGTTAAATGCTATAATTTTATTTTTAATTTCAATTACAATCATTAGTTCCTTTGAACTAATTTTATTTATTTATATTTAATGGTATGAGCAATGTCAAATAAAATGTAGATTTTTTGATGTGAGATAAAAAAAATGCAAAATAATCAATTTATATTTTTATATTTTATATTTTTTTTAGATGTAGTATGTGCGGATACCCGTTGCGGGTATCCGCGGATTTTTCACTAAAACCATACCCGTACCAAATCCGTTGCGGGTTTTAATTTTAAATACCAAACCCGCTTCAAGCCTTACCAAATCCTTCCCAATGCGGGCGGGTTTTAGCGGGTTTGCGGGTTTGCGGATTTTTTTGCCATCCCTAATATTGATGAGTCCATATTTATAAAGTATGTGATCTATGTATTAGGTATATGATACTAACACAGAGGGTATAGATTACAAGTTCTTTATAGATTAAATTATGTTCACAACCATTAATGAAAAAGACACTTCATTATGTAAGGTTGTAGTTTTTCTGCTTCTTATAGTGGATGATTTACTTTGATCATCGAAGTAGAGACTTTGAGTAGAGAAACTAATGTATATGATACATTGAACAGGACTACTGTAAATTTCGATATAGTTAACTAAATGTCGTAGATTTTAATTCACAAAAGCTTTAATAAGCTTGATTGATCTTAATCCTGAATAAGTAATGAACTTACATTCATACGTTATATCTTTTGAGTTATCACGGAGTGAGATCCTCATAAACGGTCAAAACCTCGATAGCTTGGAGATATAATTTCATGGGTCGTAGGAACATATATTTGCAAGATGGAATCTAATAATTAATGTCCACCTAAGATGTTTGCAGTACTTGATCATTAGAATTTGTGGCCAAAGTTTATTCAATAAATTATTTATTGAATAATAATATTTATTTGTAAATTTGTTTACAAATATAGATATATTAAAAGTGATCATTAGAGCATTCAATGACTTAGGGGTAAATAAATAATTAAAGAGGTAAGATATTTTGCAAGACCTAACTTTAATTATGGACATCAATTAGAGCATCAATTAAGTGGTTATTGTTGGTCTAAAGATCAAGCATAATTTAATTAAAATGACTTTTAATTAAATGGGCTTTTATTTAATAACATGAGTTACTAGAGTACAACTCTTGGCTTTTAGTGGAATAGTTTGGGGTTAACTTAGAAGAATTGATGTATTATGAGATAATGAAGACTAGTCCTTTTAAGTTGGAGTTAGGAAGGTCATGAGTCTTGCAGTCCCTTTACTAACTCAAATCTTAATCAAACTCTAATTTTTCAATCCTAATCAAATTCTAAATACCCAAGGGAGATCCCTATACATATGAGAGGTGTAGTAACCAGTATCCACAACCAGTAAGAATATGTATTTATATATATATATATACATGTTTTATTTGTATGTGGGTGATACTTGATTTATATATTATTATTAGTAGTGTTTGTATAGGTTAAGAACATACTATTAGTATTGAGTTTATTTGCAAAATTTTAGATTTATTTTAGGGACCAAATTGTAATACTTTAAAAGTTTTGGGACAAATTTATAAATATAAATAATTAGCATTTTAGTATAAAAATACACTTTTGAAACCCTAATTCACTCATTTTGGTTGAGCTACCTCTTTTAGAGTGAGAAAATAGAGAAAGAAAGAGGAGAGAAAGAGAAGAAGAACAAAGTTAGAATTTAAGCTTAAGAGGTATATTATAATCTTTTCTTAATTTTTTGGTGTTAAATTAGTTAATTCTCTTAAGTTTTGATTTCTGTAAATATGTATAATTGAGGATTTGATGTGTATTTCATAAAATATTGTGAGAATTGATGATGATCTATGTAGATAGCTTGATAAATCATAATGAATTTCGGAATTTCTATTTGATAGTCTCTTGATTCATGAATTTTTATAAACTGTTGTTATTCGATTCTAGTTTTGAATTTTCATTATATGAAATTAGACATGTTTAGGATCATCTGAGACTTTGAATCGATTAAAAATTCTAGAAATTGAATTTGTAGTAAATTTACCAAAATGACCCTGAAATTCTGAAAATTTCCTGTGTAAACAATATAATACAGTGACAAATAATTTTTTATCAGCTTAATGATCTTCAAAAATTACGAATTTATGGAATATGATAATTTTATATGTCTAATATAATATAATTAGAATTGAGAAATTATATCAATGTGGTTAAATTGTTATGATTTTCTAAAGAGTGTCAGCTCATTGCAGTAATTTATTAACAGATTTTTAAAGCTATAGAATAAAATAGTTTTAAAATACTTTTGACAGTAATTTTGAAGTGAAATATTTATCATGGATTGAGATATGTGTCAAGAGTATTTCTGTGATATGTTTTTATAATTTTTGAGTTAGTATATGATTCTATAAAATTAGGAGATTGAATACTATTCAGTAAGTATTTTGATCATGTCAGGTTAGTAGTATGGATTCGATGGTGTTTATGGAATGGCTTGTGTAGGCATTATGATATAATATTCATATATAAGAAGTATATGTGAGTTAAGAATGATATATTCTTATTTTGGAGTAGTTGGACATCATTTGATATATAAGAAAATTTTGTTAAGTGTAAGTGGTCAGAATGACAGGTTTTGAGAAACCAAGTAATTAGACCAATTCGATGTGATAAGTGCAATATGTGTATTTTTGTAAGCTATTTAAAGTATTTTGTATGAATGTTGAGGCTCATGAAAGGATTAATCTCCATTGATTGGTTAAGGAGATTTAAGCCTTGTAACTGAAAGTGTTAAGAGGTAAGTATACTAGACTTTTTACTGAAATCACAATAAACATAGTAATTGTTATGTATGATTTTGTAAATATGGTTAGGAATATGTTTATGTTATGTCAAAGTATATTTTGATATGAAATGTGAAGACATGTATTTATAAATGTGAGCATGGACATACATGACATATATGTATTTTTGAAAGTGAGCTTTCAAAATAAAATATGTTTAACAAAAAGAGCTTTTGAAGTGTAATATGTCCATGAGAAACATTTTGTGTTTCGAGGATGCTTGAACTCATTATTAACTTAGTAGGCATTTTATGTGATTTGTGGAGCCTCTATGTGTGGCATTTCCTTCGGGATTGGTATATGTTATGTGTTCTGTATGTAGGAAGGATCTTATTGGTACCTAAAGGAAGAGTGAGTCATCACATTCGTGTGGTGGCGTATTGGTGCATGTGAGAGGACTCATCGATGATCAGGATGAGGGTTTGGCTTCTACCTTCGGGCATGAGCATTATATATGTGTAATTTAAAGACCTCACTTGTACTATTCCTCTCATACAGTATGTCACCTACGAGTGACATTTGGCTCATTATGTGATATGTGATATGTAAGTCCTACTAAGTAGTAGTTGAGTGATGGTATTCTTATTATATGTTTTAAAAAAATGTGTAAGCGCTTATATGACATGTGATTTGATAAAATTACGATTTTGATTTATCACAGCATATCAGACATATGCATTGTGTACATATATGTATTTGTATTTTGATATATGAAAAACTAGTATGCTTACTGAGTTTTATACTCATTATAGTTTATGGTGATTTCAAGTAAATAAGGTACATGTATGCTTAGTAGATTTGGCAAGGCTTCTGTTGTTTCTTGGGTTCCCTAAGTTGCTAGGTTGCTGAGTGTTTCATTTGGAGACAAATGGGATAAAATATTTGATTTATCCCTATTGAATAAATACTTATGTATTATTTTATTGTGTGTGGTTGGATTTAATTTAAGTTTCACCAAGTGTGGTTATTGGTTGATTTTAAGTAAAAATTTACAATGAATATATTTTGGGCTTCCGGTAATAAAATTGCTACTGGTGATGTAGTATAGTGTTAATCTCTGAGAAAACTCTGCGTATCTTCGGTTTATTAATTGTTCCAGTCATAATTCAATTGTTATAATTCTAAAAAAAATTGAAATGAATGTATAAATATTGTCAATAGAAATTTATATTTATATGTTAGATTATGAGTTAATTTTAGTGTTAAACTTACTAGTAACTTGCTAAAGATTTCTATGTTGAATTAAAGATTGAAATTTTATGTAATATTATTTATGAGTGCACATACATTTAATGAATGTAAGTAATGTCCTATGTCGGATCTTTTGAGTTTGGAGCGTGACAGGAGATATGTAATAAAAAAAACAGAATATAACCATAAAGAGAAAAATTCTTTTACGTATTCTTATATGGAAAAATTCTTTTTCCACGTAAGAATACGTAAAAGAATTTAGTTAATACCATTCTCTCAAATTTGGGTATTAGTGATTTTAGAGATTAAGAAAGATCCACGCGCCCACACATGTTGAGTTTGAAGTTTGAGGATAATAGAGAAGATTGCAGCCATTCAATTCAATATCTGTCATAGTAAGGAATTGAGATAATCTTCTATTCCTATACATGTAATTATGAACAAGACGATCTGTCTTCCGCTACGTTTATTATATTAAACAGAAATATTTTTATTTACCATACCTACAGTTGACACACAAGACAAATTTGTGCAACACTTCTAAAAAGCATGTAAGTCGGCCAAAGATCCCTGACAACTAAATAAGATTAAGCAAGGCTGAACAAAGAACCTAAGAAATTCATAGATTAATTACATAGGAAGGTCATCCAACTCAGAGCATTCGACCTACTACTCGCTTTAGAGGTCTTAAACGAGGGATCACAATTTAATTAATTTTGGTACTATATGACTGTCATATTTTGACCTATATTGCAACCTATGATCAAGCACTTGGTTGTATGAGAATCAAAAAGGAGGAGGAACTAAACAAGTCATTGGTGGTAGAGTCCCGAGGAAGAGTATAGAGCAGGGAATTTAGGAGATTGCTTGAAAGACGACTATATAAGAGAAGAAGGGATCGAACACTGCTAAGACTTATGAAATATCTGTTGAATTGAGTGTGTGATATACAAGTGTATATGTAATTTTAAAATTTTACTACACGCAGCAGAAACATGTTAATAAAATACACCCAATTTGACAAATTAAACACATAAATCACATATATGCATAAGTTATACAAAATTTAATATGATGAATAATTGTGCTAAAATAAAATGTAAAAAACACTTACCTAATGAAGGTAAATTTACAAAAAAATTTAAGTCCTCTAACAATCCAATTAAAGAGCTCACCTTGAAGTACATTCTTGAATAATTCTAGTCCATAATAATTTGGTGAGATTATGAATCTAGAATAGTATGTTTGATTTAGAGTTTTTAGCAACATATATTCAAAGTCTTTGAATACAAATATTTGCTTCTAAGAAAAATAGAATGTTCATACAACTCTATTGAAAACAATTTCTATAAAAAATTGATTTTGAACAACTCATGTTCAAATTCAATTTTTTTTTACCCATTTTTCTTTGATGCAAGTTTAGCCATTCATGAGAGAAGAAGATGAAAGGATCCTATTGTGTTTCAACCTTTTGAAAGAACCAAAAATAAAACTCTCTCGCTCACCTCTCTCTACTTTGGTCGAATCATTCTCTACCAAAAAATGAATGAATAAATATATTCATTCATTTTTCTTTTTCAATACCATTTTCTCAATGCCCTACCACTATCATGTCATAATAGAATGAATTGATGGCCATTGTCACGCCCCAGACCCAAAAGATCCGACACACGACATCACTTACATTCATTCACTGCATGTGCACTCATAAATAATATTACACAAAATTTTCAACTTTCATTTCAATTTCTTTCATAATTATAGCAATTGAATTATGACTGGGACAATTATTAAACCGGAGATACGCAGAGTTTTCTCAGAGATTAACACTCTACTACGTCACCAATAGCAACTTTGTTACCGGGAGCCCAGAATATATCCATTGCAAATTCTTACTTAAAATCATCCAATAACCACACTTTATAAAACTTAAACCAAATCCAATCCACACACAATGAAATAATACATAAGTATTTATTCAATAGGGACAAACCAAATATCCTATCCCACGTGTCCCCAAATGAAACACACAATAACCTAGCAACTTAGGGAACCCAAGGAACAGCAGAAGCCTTGCCAAATCCGCTATGCACACATGTACCTTATTTACCTGAAATCACCATAAACTATAATGAGTATAAAACTCAGTAAGCATACTAGTTTTTCATATATCAAATACAAATACATATATGTACACAATGCATGTGTATGATATGCTGTGATCAATCAAAATCATAATCTTATCAAATCACATATCATGTAAGCGCTTACACATTCTTTCAAAACACATAATAGGAATACCATTACTCGACTACTACTTAGTAGGACTTACATATCACATATCACATAATGAGCCAAATGTCACTCGTAGGTGACATACCGTATGAGAGGAATAGTACAAGTGAGGTCCTTAAATCACACATATATAACGCTTATGCCCGAAGGTAAAAGCCAAACCCTCACCCTGATCATCGGTGAGTCCTCTCACATGCACCAATACGCCACCACACGAATGTGATGACTCACTCTTCCTTTAGGTACCAATAGGATCCTCCCTACATACGGAACACATAACATATACCAATCCCGAAGGAAAGGCCACACATAAAGGCTCCACAAATCACATAAAATGCCTACTAAGTTAACAGTGAGTTCAAGTACCCTCAAATCACAAAATATTTCTCATGGACATATTACACTTCAAAAGCTTTCTTTGTTAAACGCATCTTATTTTGGAAAGCTCACTTTCAAAAAACACATGTATGTCCATGCTCAATGTCAATGCTCACATTCATAAACATATATTCACATTTCATATCAAAATATACTTTGACATATCATAAACATATTCTTAACCCCATTTACAAAATCATACAAAACAATTATTATGTTTATTGTGATTCCAGTAGTAAGTCTAGTATACTTACCTCTTAACACTTTCAGCTACAAGGCTTAAATCTCCTTAACCTATCAATGGAGATTAATCCTTTCATAAGCCTCACAATTTACACAAAATACTTTAAATAGCTTACAAAATTATACGCAATGCATTTATCACATCAAATTGGTCTAAATATTTGGTTTCTCAAAACCTGTCATTCTGACCACTTACACTTAACAAAAATTTCTAATACATCAAATGATGTCCAATTACTCCGAAATCAGAATATATCATTCTTGACTCATATATACTTCTTATATATGAATATTATATCAAAATTCCTACACAATCCATTCCATACACACCATCGAATCCAAACTACAAACCTGACAGGATCAAGATACTTACTGAACAGTATTCAATCTCCCAATTTTATAAAATCATATACTAACTCAAAAATTATAAAACTACCACATAATTACTCTTGACACATATCTCAGTCCATGATAAATATTTGGCTTCCAAATAACTGCCAAAAGTATTTTAAAACTATTTTATTTCATAACTTTGAAAATCTGTTAATCAAATACTACAATGAGCTGATACACTTTAGAAATTCATAACACTTCAACCACATTGATCCAAATTCGCAATTCCGATTATATCATATTAGACATATAAAATTATCATATTCCATAAATTCATAATTTTTAAAGATCATTCAGCAGGTCAAAAATTATTTTCCACTGTATCATACTGTTTACACAGGAAATTTTCAGAATTCCAGGGTCATTTTGGTAAATTCACTACAAATTCAATTTCCGAGATTTTCAGTCGATTCAAAGTCTCAGATGATTCTAAACATGTCTAATTTCATATACTCAAAATTCAAAACCAGAATCGAATTACAACAATTTATAAAATTCCTAGATCAAGAGGTTATCCAGCAGAAATTCCATAATTCATCATGATTTATCAAACTATCTTATAGATCATCATCAATTCTCACAACATCAAACGAAATACACATCAAATCCTTAATTATACATATTTCCAGAAATCAAAACTTAAAGAAATTAACTTAATTAACACCAATAAATTGATAATTAGTTGTGATATACCTCTAAAGATCCAAAATTCTCATTTTCTTCTTCTTTTTCTTCTTCTTCTTCTCTTTCTCTCTCCTTTATTTCTCTCTTCTCTCTCTAAAAATGGGTAGCTCGACCAAAATGAGAGAATTAGGGTTTTTAAAATTGTATTTTTATACTAAGTGGTTAATTTTTGATATTTACGAATTCACCCCCAAAACTTTCAAAGTATAACAATTTGGTCCCTAAAATAATTCCAAAGTCTTGCAAATAAACCCAATACTAATAGTATATCCTTAACCTATAAAAACACTACTAACAACAATATATAAATCAAGGATCACCCACATACAAATAAAATACGTATATTTATATATATAAATATACATATTCTTACCGGTTATGGATACTGGTTACTACAGCCATAAAGAAAGTGCTCCATTACAATTAATGGTTGATACATCTTTTTAATAAATTAACAATTTATTTCATTTAATGGCTAACAAATATTAAATATCTAATAGTTAAATTATTTTAATATTTTGAATGTCCAACATATGGTCAATTGTCATAAATATATTTATTATAATATTATCTAATAATATTTAATTTAATTATTCAAAATAATTTTGAATCATTATTATTTTACTAATTTTTACTACCAATGTTAAATTGTAAATTTAAGGTAAAACCGATTCATGGACCAAATTGTACTACTTGTCAATATCCTATTAATTAACAACTCTTTTTAACTAATTAAGTGATGTATTTAACAATTAAATCTTGACAAATACACATCTGAGGGATCCTAAAATAATTATTCAATTTTGTTAGAATTATTGGATTGAATTATTCAATCTAGTCTGCTACCCTAGTGCGCAATGAGTATACTTCATATTGTGAAATTCTTTAGATCCACGCCCAGTTTGTCATATGGAGCTCATCCATACATCCGTGAACAATGCCCCATATATACGTTACGGATATTACAAAGTGGCACATTAGACCATGTAAGTTGAGGTTATAGCATATTCGTATAATCCTTCCGTCATTTATATCCTGAAAGAGCAGAGATATAGATCATCACCGTTAAATCTCTATTTGCTCAACCATGAACTTATCTACAGATTTATATTTTCATAAAAGATATTTACAAACACTTTTATGATATGTTTATCCTTTCGGAATATATGTTCTGAGGTTTATGCTTGTAGCTACAAGACCTCCTGAAATACAATCTTGGAGCAACAAGATATACAACTTACTTATATGAGCTGACGAATCCTATATCTACGCATACCAGACTCCATGAGCATTGGACCATATCCAACGACACTCAACGGTCAGACCATGAAAGGTTTTTAACATGTATGGAACCAAAGTATAGTGGATCACTCACAAGCCCACCGCGACGCTCAGGTCAAAGGACCACAAATACTACTCAACTCGAAAGACCTTCTATTCACGACTTTATGAGATATCTATTGGAGGTCCTCGTGAGTCTGTTAAATATCCAATCCTCACTAAATACATGTATCTCTATATGAGTTTTCACTAAACTCATGATTTGCTAAGATTAACCATCTGGACCATCCAGATATAGACATACACTAATCTATATTAATGAGTTTCACCGATAGACTAGCATCGATAAAATTAGATTAAGAACATAGTATTTGAGAACATACTTGTATAATGGTATTTCCTAGCACCATTTGTAACTCTTTGCAGCTACGTCATTACTAATATATTCTCAGGTCTTTTTTCTATTTCAAACATGACTCTAACTCCTTAGATTTCACTAACTCTTATAACCTGCTAACTTTTAGTACTTATAACTATTAACGTTGCTAACTCTTAGCACTGATCCAAACTCTTTTAAACCAAATCTAAACTCCTTCAAATCATACAATGTCTGAAACGTAACAAGCATCTTACTATTTAATAAATAATAATATTAATAATTTAATTAAAAATAATAATTGTATAAATACTATAATTAAATATTTATACATAATGAAATGGCACGTAAGCACAATATCTCAGAGGAGAAAGGTAGTGTGAGGAAGGACAAGGCAAGAAGACGAGGAAGTCACCCTTAGGGTGGCAAAAATATAAGATGAGAAGGATGTTCCTTTCACCATGCCTTTGGACATTGTCTTTGAACCCATTAAAGATAAAGGTCTACTCGAGGAACCAAGCACCATTTGAGTAATTGTTAGACAACAGAATAAGGACAAGAGCACCATAACTTGAGAAAACAAGTGGACCAATTAATAAAGAATAGATATTTGAAGGAATTCAGAGTAAATTGATAATAGAAAGAGCCTCAGCAGCCTGCGAACATAAACTCGGGCCGAATGTTCAGTAAAGAATGACCATGATAATCATTAAGGGTCCTATATTAGCTAGAGACTCTAATAGACAGGAAAAATTACTGCTGGTATTCCATGTTGGAATATCAAGTAATGTGCAATGCCCTTAATGCCAAAAAATCTCGAGTGCAGACAGTATCCATCATGTTTACTGAAGAAGATGCTCGAGAAGTTAATTATCCACACAATAATTCATTAGTGTTCATGATGCAAGTGGTAAGTACTAACATCAATCGGGTAATCATCTACTTTAGAAGTTTGATAGATATTATTTTCAAAGAAGTCTTGGACGACTTTGACATCAAAGATTTAAAGGTAAAGAGAACACATACACCACTCTATGATTTCGAAGATGATTGCATAAAATTATTAAGAATGGTCCAACTACGTATGTCTTTTAGGGAGAAGTCTTACATAAAAATCATAATGGTAAATTTTGTAATCATCAATAATTCATTTTTTTTATAAAATTATGATGGGACGACTTTTTATAAGAAATTCTAATACGATCATGTCTTTTCATTATTTAAAATTGAAATTCTCGATGAAGAAGTAGGAATAATTTCTATGGATAACTAGTAATTAAAATAAAACAATTTAGTAGGGAAACGTGGTATTACAAGTGTCAATTATCTATTTAGGCCGGTCAAATTTAATTTGAAGCAAATTTTGTATATGAATAGTACTTAGGATTTTTAGGCTCCTTACTTCAGGATTTAAAGAGAGCTAGTCTTTTTACTGTGTTTTAGATTATTTATTTATTTTCTTAAATAATGTAGGTATTAAAAAGTCTGTCTTTTATTTGCTTTTTGGGTAATGTTATGTAAGTATAATTTGTTTAGTGATGTGCATAGACGTTCAAGTCTAATAGGGGTGGATATATATGATCAAAACATATAATAGTAAACGTCTATTTAAAGTGCTAAGTATGAGGTTTGAGTTAAGCACTTTTCTTGACTCTTAATTCTTTTAAAACTCTATTTTGTACTGATTATTAGTTGAATGATTAATAAAGACAAATGTTTTTCTATTATTGTGTAAAAAGAAGTAATTAACCATAAATTGAGATATTTTAATCGTATCCAACTAAAAGTTTCAAATTATCATGGATAAAATAAGGATATTATCTAATTTAAAAAGGTAAAAATAATTCTTTTATTCTGAAAGAATTCTCAAGAGCCCAAAAGTACTTATGGACTTATAATTTTTCATTAACTTAATTACATGAGCTTTCTTTTTTATTGGGCTAAGTTTCCTTTTTCAAATGAATTTATGTTTAGAGACTACATGTTTTAAGTTAGTACAACCGCAAACTTACCAAACTATAATCCACAAATTAAGCCCAATTTGTGGTTTAGATCTACGTGCTGTACTTTTATATATGCATGAGCACCAGTTAGGATTAGGGCTCAAGGAGGAGATTTGCATTATATATTTATAACAAAAATTATTATATGTTATTCCTTTATTTAATATTAATTTTTTTTCATTGTAATAAATTTCTTTATATTGTATGCAATATATTAAAAACTATTTACATATCTAGAATAGTTTAAAATTACTGATATAATGAATTTATAAGATTAGCTTATGCATTTTGAAGTGATATTGAGAATTTTTAATTAAATATTGAATACCAAATGTAGAAAAAAAACTTAACTCATATTTTTATTTTTTTCTAAAAAAAATTTAAAAAATATAATATGTACGAATATTCATTGCGAGTATTTACAAATTTTTTACCAAATTCGTACTTATATTAAATTCGTTGTGAATTTTAATTTTATATACTAAATTCATATTAAATTTACTTTAAACTTTATCAAATCATTTCTAATGTGAACAAATTTTAACGAGTTTACAAATTTTCAAATTTACAGATAATTTTACCATCCCTAATTAATTTTAGAGAGATATTTTTTATCAAACAATATAATATATTCTGTTCAATCAAATTATCTCCAAAGAGAATTCCTTATTCATACTAAATAATGAAAATTTTACTCCCTCATTAGTTATTATTCTATTAGTTAATTACATTTAGGTATTTATTGTTTGAGCAAAAGTCAAATGAATCAGAAGTTTAGAAAAATGATATATTAAAGTACTCATGTTTTCGATCTTTTTCACCCGTCATTTAACCTGTTTTAATCATATTTGTCGTTACTAAAATGACATATCTTCCTTTTTACAACTTTAAAAAATGAAATTGCCCATGACCTTTAATAGAAAATTATAATGTAAACAAGTGAGAGAGTAAAAAGTTATTTTAGACTTTGTTTCGCACACTGTCAATCTTTGATGAGATCTACTTTTAAGAAAAATCATTTAAGAATAATTTTAATTAATTTTTTAATTTTTTATATTATTAAAAATAAAAATTATTAACATTCAACTCAGTCCAGTAGTTAGGCCTAAACTATTTTCTGAACAGCCAACCTAAAATAAGCTACTCGAGTAGGATTAAGCTTGAGCTCAAATACTTAGACTTCTATAATTCAACCCAAGTATTTTATTTAGTGAGACTTATATAAGAACATGTGTCACTATTTAAATTGGTGTCATATGATACATCACAGAACCTTGAACCTATTAGGATTTGTACTTACGTGTTATCTTTATTTGTATGAATATTTATTTTGTAATATTTATATAATATATATTTATTAAATCTCTAATAACCTTTATTAAATAGTACTAATTCTTATAACATCATAAATATTATGTGGTCTAAAGGAGTTTAAACTAGAGTTAAGAGTTAGCACTACTAAGAGTTAACAAGTTATAAGAGTCAGCAGAATTTAAAGAGTTAGAATCTTGTCTATAATAGAATAAAAATCTAAAAGTATATTTATAATGACGTAGTTATAAAGAATTGCAATAGGTGTTAGAAAATGTCATTATGTAATATGTTCTCAAATATAGTGTTCACGATCTATGTTCAATAATGCAGGTTCATTGGTAAATTCCTATTATATAGATTAGTGTATATCTATATCTGCATTGTACAAATGATTGTTCTTAGCTAATTATGAGTTTAGTGGAAGCTCGTATAGATATGCAGGTATTCAGTCAGAACTGGATACTGAACAAACTCACAAAAACCCCAATAAACATCCTATAAAACCGTCAATGATATCTCTCGAGTTGAGTAGTATTCGTGGTCTTTTGACCTAAGTGCCATGGTGGGTTTATGGGTGATTCATCATACTTTGATTCCACGTATGTCAGAGACCTTTCATGGTCTGACCGCTACGTGTCGCTGGGTATGGTCCAATACTCATAGAGTTCGGTGTGCGTATATACCGAATCCGTTAGCTTACATAGGTGGACCGTATATCCAATACTCTGAGATTGTATCTTACACAGTCTTATAGCCATAATCAATAAACCCGAAAAAAGAGTTTCCCACAATGTTGAATAATATAATAAATGTGTTTGCGTATATTATTCATTGAGATACGAATCTGAAGATAAGTTCACAGATGAGTTTATGGAGATTTGACGGTGATAATCTATATCCCGCCCATCCATGGTATAATTGACGGAAGGATTATACGTATATGTATTATATGGTCTAACGCACTGATTTGTAATATCCGTGACGTGTGCGTAGGGCATCGATCATAGACTCATAGAATAATTTCATTTGACGAATCGAGCGTGAACCTAGGGAGTCCCAATATAAAGTGTATTCATTGTGCATTAGGACAGTATACTGAAGTGAATAGTTCAATTCAATAAAATTCAGCAATTTACTATATTTAAGTTAATTAAAGAATATGGTTAATGGTAGGACTCACTTTGAGTTAATTTAGTAACCTATTAAGAACATAATGGTAATTTCACTTAATTGATTATTTAATTATTAAATAATTAAAATATTTATTTATTTAATAGTTAAATAAATAATTTAACTTAATTATGATCAAAAGTTAACCATCTAGTTAAGTTAATTAGATATTAACTTTATTTAAAGGTTAAGTAATGGTTAACTTAACTATGATTAAGTTAATTAAATAAGGTTAAGTTAGTTAGATATTTACTAAACTTAAGGGTTAAGTTAAACCTAACCTAATTTAACTAGAGTTAAGTGTTAACTTGAGTTAAGTTATGTTAAATGTAAATTCAAATTTAAGTGAAATTAAATGAAATTAAGTGTATTTGTATATATTAGCAAAATGAAATAAAATTTCATAAGTTTTACAATTAGAAGTGGCCGGCCAATTTTTTTTTTTTTTGTAAAAGAGAAAGAAATTTGTTCTTGATTTTTAATTTTAAGTGTTGAAATTATTAATTCTTAATATACTTCATTTAGACTACTTCTATTAATGTCAAATGAATTTGTTTTAATTCTTCAAATGTTGATCAAAGTTAAAATAAATTTTATTTCATTAAATTAAGAATTAATCTAATTAGTTTAAGTATTAAACTAATTATTAGATTAAGATACTACTATTCTAAACAATTAATCACACCTTTGTTGATTGTTAAAATTGACAAAAATTGTATTACAAGTGAACTTCAAACAAATTTAATCCAAAAGCTTTAAAGGTTGATTCTCAATTTGTAATTAATTTGTTTAATTTGTATAATTGTGTTCATTATTTAAATTTTTAGACTTCCGCTGTGTATGTATATGTATGAGATATGTATATTTGTATGATAAACACATACACCACATGCATGCACCCTATATAAATTAACACTTTTTAGAGTCCTTACCACGTTATAATAGACCTACCAATAGGCATTCATGTCAGCGGGCCTCAAGTCTCACCACGTCACTAATGGGACCCACTAGAGAAGCACATGCCACCTAGCTATTTGACCTAAAAATAAAGTTGGAAAAAAGAATCCCTAATGAACCAATAAGAAAATGCCATGTTAGCTAACATCAGATGATCTGTCAGTTAACATCCAATCTAATATTCAACTCACTCTTAAATCGACTTTAGATTCTCTATCACTAAAATAACCCTCAACTTAACCCTTGATAAAAGAAGATTTAAGAAACTCAAACTTCCTAATATCTATTTCTCTCTCACATAACTAGTTAGGGTTAAGCTACCCCTATACCAAAATTTAGACCTTAATGTATACCCAAAGCAAACAAAACTTTATTTACCAAAAAATAAAAGAAGCAAGCAAGACTCCCGGCTTACATTATACACAAATGATTGTTGTTAGAGATTTGTGACTTACCTCGTCTAGATTTGAGTTAAGTAAAATAAATAAAAGATATTTATGTATTTTGAGTTTTAATCTTATATGGTAAAAAATAGGAGATTGTAATTATTTTAGTTAAATCTCCTATTTATAGTACTTTTAGTGAAAAAGATGGTTGTGGGAACAAAAATACCTCAACATCCCTAACATTTCATTAATAACTCTCATCCAACTCTTTCTATTAACTCTCTTTTCCAACTCTCTCTTTCAATTCTCTCTAAATATATTATTTAATTAATTAAAAATCAATTACAACTTGTCAAGTTGATTAAATTCAAACCACGAAATACACAAATTTACATGTTGGAAAATTTGGGAGCATAATTTTATTTTAACAAAATAAAAATCTTAATGTAAAGTTGAAATAAAATAAATTTTGAATTTTATATTACTTGATTTTGTGTTTTTTTCTTTACTTAATAGAAAGTGAATTTAATCAAACTTGTATTGTTGGAATTGTTCATGATGTGTTTGAGGATGTATATAATAATATGTACAAATGTTATTTGAAACTAAAAAGAGAATTGTCAAGCGCGAGTGCTGTCAAGTGCCCACTTGCACTTTAACTCTAAGGGAAATTTTTGAAGTTGATCATTTTTTTAATATTAATTTTTATTTTGATCAAAGTTAAATATTTTAAATTATATTAATTAAATATATGATTGTTTTACTATTTTATCATTATTATAATTTTAATATTTTTTATTATTATTTAATTTTTTATTTAATTTATTATAAATTATTGAAGAATACAAATTTTTAAATAATTAAAATTTAAATTAATTATAAAAAGATTGTAAATTGATAATAATAATTAAAAATAACACAAAATGGTCGCTAGGCGCACACCCGGGCGCGCGCCCAGCGAGCATTTGATTGCTGGGTGCACGCCCGAGCGTGCGCCCAACGACCATTTTATGTTTTTTTAAAATAAATTTAAAAATAAAATAAATAATTATATATTAAAATTTTCTTATATTTTTTTATTTATTTAAATATATAAAATCATTGTATTATTATTATTATTTTTATTTACCCCTAATATCATCTCTCGTTTTATTCGTTCTTAGATCTGGCGTTCTCAAAACTCACAGATCGCTCTCAAAATTCATATCTCTCGATCATAGCTAAAGTTTAAAACAAGTAAGATTTTATTTATTTTAATTTAATTAATAGTATTATTTATATTTATTGAAATAAGTGTTTGGATATATATATCTGTTACGATGAAGTTGTGGTTTATGATTAAGTTATTGTTACGATGAAGTTGTAGTTTATGATTGAGTTATGGTGCGCGTATAATTGTTGCTGGTGCTGGATTGGTATGCGTCTGCGCGTGACTGCACATATAGTTGTTGTTGGCCACCGTTATGTACACACCAGTAACAATTGATGGTCATGTACAACCCATTCTGATGAGCACCGATTGTAATAAAGTGCTGCTGCGCATCACCGCAACGTTATAACACCACCACCAAATAGCTTTGATTTCTGAAACTACATATTATATTTATTTTATATATTTAAAATATATTTTTATATATAGTTATATATTCAATTATATTTTTTAATTTAATTAATATAAAATTAAATTAAAATTATGTTATATTTTTTTCAGATATGTCACAAATTTCAACCATTATATGTTTTGGGGGGACATGGGAGAGCTGTAGCGATGATTTTGAAAGATACATTAGATATCAAAATATACATATGGTTGTTCCGAAAAATATTAGATACAAAGCGTTGTTGAGAAGAATTTGTCATCTTTTAGGAGTTAATCAGGTGCATTATAAAGTAACTTTGAAGTTTGAGGTTCCTTCGAGTGCTATAAAGTTGAGACCCATTCCACTTGAAAATGACGATGATGCAATATTGTGGTTGAGCTTACAGAATAATATGGCTACACCGCTTTGTGTAACAGTAGATGCTCGAGGACCTGAAAGTAATGCAGAAGCATCAATGGAGCAAAAAGAAGGCTATATGCTAAGCAATTCTCATTGACAACTCCTGTGTATATTCCAAATTCTCCGGAGGATTATCATTATTCTCCTTCGATACTCAACGAACAACAAGGTTACACATATAATCATGGTCAGATATATGAAGATGTTGGCGTTGATATTGGCTATGATATTGGTGAAAATGATGATCATGGTTACGAGGTTGATGATGATTGTAGAAATGATTATGATGATGATTATAAAGAGAATGAGGATGTAAATGATGATGCTGATGATGATGATGATGAGGATGATGAAGAGGGTGATAATGATGATGATGATGAGGGTTATGGTAGAGAAGAAAGGGTTAAGATAGAAAATCCATTTCAGTTTCAGCATGAGATACCACCATTTGACTTGAATGTATCGAAAAAATTTTCTTATAATAGGATTGGTGATGTATTGGTAGGAAAATTATATAATAGCAAAGATGAAATTCATGAAGCTATAAGTATGGTTGCACTGAAGGAAAAATAGAGTTTTAGAGTTTACAAATCCATCAAAGATCATTTCGAGTTGAAATGCGATGATGACAGCTACAAGTGGAGATTACGGGCAGTGTCAACAGAAGGGCGACATTTTTTTGTTGTTATACGAGTAGATACAGGGCACACTTGTGTTTTGAGTAAATTAAGGGATGGTCACCGGCAAGCCAAGAGTCGAATTATTGCTAAAGTAATAAAAAATAAGTTTACATCGGTCAATAGAAACTATAGGCCGAAAGACATTCAAACAAATATACGTGAACAATTCGATGTTTAAATAACTTATACTAATGCTTGGCGCGCTAAGGAACGTGCATTAAGATTGATAAGAGGTACTCCTGAGGATTTGTTTAGATTGCTTCCTGCATACAGCTATGTGTTACAACAAAATAACCCAGGTACGGTTACTCATTTGGAAACTGACGCGAATAATCACTTCAAGTATTTCTTTATGGCGTTAAGACCCTGCATCAGAAGTTTTAATTCATTAATCCGATCGGTAGTTGCAGTGGATGGAACATTTTGGAAAGGTTCCTATCTTGGTACAATATTTGTGGCCGTTTGTAAAGATGGAAACAATCAGATTTATCCATTGGTTTGGAGAATTGTTGACTCAGAAAATAATACTTCTTGGGAGTGGTTTATGGTTAAAGTGCGAGAAGTTATTGCAAATCATTAGAATCTTATTTTTATATCTGATCGACATGCCAGTATTGAAAGGGCTATACGGAGTGTGTTTCCTCATGCTTATCATGGGTTCTGCATATATCATTTGAAAGGAAATTTGATGACAAAATACAAGTTACCATCAGATAAGTCTAAAAAATGGGTATACCTATCTACCTACTTCAGTGCTGCTAAGGCTTATCGTGTCCATGATTTTCAATACCAATTAAACAAGATGCGACAAATAAGACCTGACGTAACAAAGTATTTGGAAGAAGATGTTGGTACGGTGAGATGGGCACGATCATCTGGTGCTTTCAGAAGGTATGACATTATGACTACTAATATCGCTGAGAGCATTAATGCAGTTACAAAAGAAGCAAGAAAGTTTCCGGTGACTAATTTGGTGGAGTGGATGCGAGAGCTAACGCAATTGTGGTTTTACCATAGACGATTGGCATCACAAAATATGACCAATGTCTTGACGAACTGGGCACATCATAAAGTCATGAAATATAACGATAAGGTAAGTCGAATAACCATTTCTCATGTTGATGATTTACGATTTATAGTTATGGATGGTGGAGTAAACTGGATTGTAAACAGTGGCGAAAGAACATACAGCTGTCGAAAGTTTGATTATCAGCAACTGCCTTTTTCCCATGCACTCGCCGCATGCAGATACATCAGATTATTGCACGAGAGTCTTTATTCAACTTATTACACGTCCGAGACTTTATTCCGTGCCTATAGCGAGCCAATACTTTCGGTTGGTCAAGTGTCAAATGGGATAGTCCCAGAGTATTTGAAAAATATGGACATTCAACCTCCGATAGCACGTTGCAGTCAGGCAAACGTCGAATGAATCAGATTCTATCTTAATGAGAGGAACCATCAAAGAATATATGTAGTCGTTGTAGACAACATAGACATAATCGACAAACGTGTCGAAACCCTGTACCTTTACAAAGCAGGTGATGTATATTCATTTATAAATATTTATTTTATTGATATTTAATTATGTATAATATAAAGTTAATATTTAAATATTTTTTTATTTCAGACGGATCTGAAAAAATAAGAGAAAGAGTTATACCATGAGACTTAATTACGTATAAGAGTCGAGTTTCGTCACTTCTGTAATTCACTTATTTTGTAATGCACTTAATTTGTAATTCACTTAATTTTGTAATTCATTTATTTTTAATGCACTTGTACTGTGTATTACATTTTTATTTTATTTTAATGCACTTGTCTTTAGTATTAATGTTGATAATTTTCACAAAAATTTTGACAAAATCTCCTCTATAATATGGACAATTCTAAACCTATCATATTAAATAAACACACTTCTATCAAACTGCGAAATCACTTTCGCATACATACACCCAAATCAACGCCCACAAACAATTATACACCCAAATCAATGCATATTGATTAAATCACACTTCTATCAAACTGCAAAAACACTTCCGCATACATACTCCCAAAACAATTATGATATATCAATTATACACCCAAATAAATGCATGTAAATAAACTATAGTGCTAAATATCTACGAAGCTGTAGTCCACAAATCAACGGCTATCTTCTGTCTATAAAATGTACCAATGTCAGGGAATGAGTTAAATGACCGACCTAACATAAGATATTCAATATACATATAGACGAAGACGCCACAGTCCCCGCTCCCAACCTCTTGTTGCGGCACATTCTCCCGGATACGAGTCACCGGCCAAGGGAACAAATTTGGGCTTTGTATGCCTCTCAAACTATAAAATCTACACCTTTGAAGTTAAAAAAGCATTGCAACACACAGAGGATCTATAAATCTCATGATAGACTCGTCTGAATGTCCGTTCACGCTAAAATCATAAAGAATGATTGCAAACTGAGTAAGGTCGAGTTGCGCTACAATCCAATGTTCTTGATTCATATTCAGAGGAATATATACCTACAAAAATAATTATGGTATTATTTTTAACTTAATGTTGTTATATGCACAGTAAAAAGTCAATATTATTCTTAAAAAAATACCTTATTGACCGATGCCCACGGTTTAGCGCCAAGTAACTCGGTCTTTGTTCCGAGTGCATAAGCCAACAACATTTCAAGCCAATCGTTGTTGTTTGGAGGATTGGCAGTGAAGGACGTTTTTCACATTTCTCGAATGTACTCCTAAACACAAATAAAAGATACTTGTTAAAGTCAATAATATTATATGCACAATAAACGGGTAATATAATAACTTACGTAGAAATATACATCTGCAGTTATACAATCCTATAAGTACATGTCAGAAAACGTTCTTTGACGCAAACGCAAAACCTTCAAATATTCATTTATATGCTACAAAACACACAAAATATGTTTAAGTTTTGATATTATTAAACAAATCACAAAACAAAAAAAAGTTAAAATAAATCCTCACCGAATCGTCAAGCCAATTTTGTAGTATCTTATTAAACCACGTATTGTTCGGATCGAGTCCGTGCAAATAAACCCGTTGTGTTGGGTCATTCTTTTTTATCCAATCCAGCAGCTCAGCATATTTACTCTGATCAATAGGAATCAGCTGCCCGTTTATGTCAATAATAGGTCCTACTTGTAAGTCCACAAGTTTCTTCTTCGCGGGCTGTTTTAACGGATTGGTATATGGACTGACTTGGGCTGCTGCCTTCTTACGAAGACGCCCATACCTACTTATATTTTCACCCAATAGAGCAGGTATAATTTTTAAGCTTGTAGGGCTATTAGCAACAGGAGCAAATGACTGATGCTGAGACTCGCTGGCAGGAGTAAATGTATGAAAGTCAGTAACCATGAATTCGGCACCCTACAAAACCAAACAATACCGGTTAATGTATTGACTTGTTAAACTTTGTATCCAATATATTTTAGGTTTAAAACGTACCATACTCTGCCCTACATCTTCGGAGATATTGGCTAGTTTAAGCTGTTGCATCAAGAGAGATATTTGATGCAAGATATTTTCTTCAGCCTTATCAATCTTGGCTGAAAGCTCTGCGTTACCCTTATCAATCCTAGTAAATATCCTTTCTTCAAGATCATCCATCTTCTTCTCCATCTTCTTCTCCAGGATTTCATACTGTGATGTTGACGTGCTGGATTGAAACTATACATAAGTTATTATAATCAATTTTCACAAGCTAATACTAACCAGTAACAAAAGCATCAAATAATTGAAGGAAAAAAAATTAAATTATTATACCATTGATTCAGTTGCTAGCGGGGCTTGAAATTCGTTGAGGTGCTGCATATTATCGATGAATTGGGTGTCCGGGATATCAACTGTCTCCAACTTAAGACTCCCTCCCCATTTTCCCAATGGAATGCAAAAGTTTACCACCGCACGATAGTCCGCAATCTTCTCATGTTTGCGGGGTACCAACTTCCTCTGAACCTCCAAAACCTTTATAATATTTTAGATTTATTAATCATTATTAAAAAATATAACAAAAATTATAAGGAAGTTATATATATTTTTTGTTGAACATAAAAGCATACCCCAACACCATCGAAAAGGACATTTACAACGTTTTCGTATAATGGGGTGCTCGTGCCAAACCAATTTAGAATACGAGAAAAATAATCTCCATTCTTATTGGCAAACAACTCCCCACACCTCGAGATCGCCTTGTAGATCCACACCTGAGATGATAATAAATTTAAATTACAATGCCAACAAAATAAATTTTTCTCTATCATAATATCATAATGAATCAAAAAGATAGAATTACTTACCAAGAATGCGTGACAAAATAAGTATAAGTTCTATAATTCTATATCCCCAGCGCCTGTTTTTTTTACCTTCACCAACTTTTTAGTTAGAGCCGTACATAAACTATTGTAGAGTACAGTCCATGCGATTGTGCCCCAAGGATAGACATTAAACTCATCTAAATTATCTGCCAGACGAAGTACAAAATATTGTATTATTCTATTCCGATCACGTGGCATTATCAATTTATGAAATACATAAAATAGACACATTTTTACTGCATCTACATCATCATCAAATGTAATGTTGCCAAACCACTGATCTAAATCCTTGTAAGTCAACTGACTTCTACCCGAAAAATATTTATGACAAAGTCTATCACCTAACCCACTTACTACAGGATAATCCCCCATCTTCAAACCAGTAATCAAATAAAAATCTGGACGAGAAAATCTAATACGTTTTTTTACCTATATAGAACCATAATTCTTCATATAAATTTTTGGTATGCACACGTTTTAATAAAATATCATGAGATAAAATACCTGAGAATGGAATATTTGATACATCTAATAAACTACCAAAACATGTGATTCTAAATATTTCTATCTGCTTCGAAATCAATTTATTCTTTATATTTCGTATAACTCATAACTTCGAGTACGTATGTACGTTTGCTCGGTAGAAAATTTTTTCAGCAATTACATATTTTTTCGTGACATTCTCCTTCCTGAAAAAATTAAAAAATTGTTAATATTAACAAAAAAATAATCAATATAACATATAATCAAAATTTAATTTAATTATAACCAACAACTTAAACTATTTACATAATTATTAACCAAATTAAATTATTAAATTAAATAATTATAAATAAACATAAACAACATAAATTAATTAAAAAAATTTATAAAATGACGTATTTTTTGGGATAAATGGCGGCGGCGCGTGCGTTTACGCGCTGCTGGGGGCGGCGCATAGACGCACCCGCTAACTGCGTTAAGCGCACGCGGCTTGGCGCGCGCGGAGCGGCTTGTGCCTAACGCAGTTGGCCCGGGTAAGGTCGTCGGGCGCACGCCTTAAATCTATACATTTCTAAATATTTTTAATTAATATAAATTATAATACTAAAAAATAAAAAAAATTATTTATAAATACATACCATTCCGCCATAACGAGAGAGAGGGAAGACTGCCGTGAGAGGTGGCGCGCCGTCGTGAGAGAGAGTGACCGTGAGGAGCGCCGCCAAGAGAGAGTGAACGTGAGAGAAAATTTGAAAAAGTGAAAAGGAAAGTGAAAGTGAAAATATCGGTGGAGAGAAGAAAAATAAAAATAAATAAATAAATTTTTATTTAAAATAAAAGAATAAAATAAAAAAAACTTATGTAATTAGTTAATAATGCATATGTTATTTTGACTCGGTCAAAATAACATATGCATTTAAAATTTCAGTCAAATTGACAAATTTCTCGAGCTCTAAAGGTTATTGACAATTTTTTGTTTAAGACCTTCAGTGCACTAATTTTTAAATTTTTTTTTATGCTTTTTTAAAATTTATTTTTATGCATTTAAATTATTTTTATTAAGTATCATAATTTATTTTATCTTATTTTTATTTATAAACTTTATTTTAAAAAAATATAGGTATGTAGCTATATTTTTTTTAAGGTGTAACTTTATTACCTCATGGAATGCATTATGTGTCTAAAAAGTTCAAAATTAAAGTTAATGATATTTTTTAGGGTCGAATAACATTGCATTACAAATTATGGACATTTGATAAAATAAAAAAAAATTAAATTAAAATATTTAAAAAAAATTATATGAGTAAATTCTTGGATATGCAACCTTTTATCTTACAATTGGTACAAAACATTCTTATACGTAAGGTACATATTGAATAACTTTCCTTAAGAGATGTGATTTTTAGTGAATTCGATTCTCTTGTACAGAATTTAGCCTAGTAACCAATTTGAATTTTAAAAGTATCCAAATAAAAACATGTCAAGAAAAAAGTTACGTCCAAACTACTTGAACCAACTTGTCAAGAACTATCCAACACATCTTATACTTGCTCAAAAATGATCATTTTTCATCCCATTCAACTACAAAACTGTAAATTCAGATTTCAATCAACCCTTATAGATTACATTACACGTAAATGGTATTTTGCATCTGTATATCATTCAAATAAATACTATATAAAGATCCAAAGTAAATAATATATAAACATTAAAATTAAATGAATAAATCATAAAAAGCTTCCCTTATTTTTTTGTAGACTAACTGATTTTTTTTTAGTATTTGTTTTATTTTACATGCACAAAAATTTATTTAATTTGTTTGTTTTATTTTAAAATTAGTTTGTTGTATAAAATAATAAACTTTATTTGTTTGTTATTAATAAAGTCGTTGGAGACTATCAAAATATTTTTAAAAAAATGACATCTACACTCTTAAAATTTTAAGAAATGACATATAGACTTTAATTGTTTCAAAATTTTTATTAATATTCTTATTAGGTAATAGTCTCTATTTATTTTTAATAATAAAAATAATTTGCATATCTTTTTTTTTTTAATTTTAAGAATTCAAATGTCTTTTTTTTATTTAAATTGTTATTTGACAAAGTTAATGATGAAATTTTTGAAACTATTAGATTTTCATATTTTTTTTTGTAAAATTTTAGAGTTATCTTTTTTCCAAATATTTTTGTTCTTATAATTTACTTTTTACTTATAATAATAAAAAATAGAGAATTTTGACTAAAATAATTAAAATTTTCAATTTTTAACAATTTAAATTAAAACCTATATATTTTTGACTTTATTGTTTGAAGTTGCACAGTCGATAATGTAATGAATGAGCCAACAGACCAGAGTCCAGAGTTAATGATGACAGAAAGGGTTGTGTTATGTATAAACTGTCGGTGGGTGGTGCTCTAAGTCATGGTATATCATCTTGATATTTAGGCTTACAGTGTCGAAAGTTGATTTCTGGGTTAACGTAATGCTGAAGGGATCTATGTGCAAGATTATAAACATTAGGGATCTAGTTAATTTTTTATTTTTTTTAAAAAAAATTATACAAGAATTTGGATGTGAATTACCTTTACCTTCCTCCCGTTATATCAATCATTCTATACCTTCTTTCAAATTATTTTTTAAAAAAAAAAATTATTCTATACCTTTCACATTTCATTTCACTCCTCCCATCAGACATAATGATTAATATTACATATTTTAAATAATTATTAAAATTTTTTATTTTATTTATATAGTATAACATTTACTAGCTGACTTATAAAATAATGTAATAAATTATTTATAAGTGTATAAATAATGATACTAAATCATAAAAGTAGTAAAAAGCAAACATATACGAGATTCATCAATAATAGTTTGCTAGAAATATGATATGTTTAGTAGTAGTGTAAGAGAGTATTTGACTTAAATAATTCTTGAACAATCTCAACTTTATTATTAAAATTTTTAATTCAATGATTATATATTTTTTAATAATTAAATAATATCTTTTTGAAAAAGATATTAGTTATCATAATAGATTGAATTACATAGAAACTAAGTTTAAATTTAAGCGATATTGTAATATAAAATAATGTGTGCAAATAATATATATCTACAAGTCATATGATAGTAGACATATTTTTTTTTTTTTGAAAGAGATAATAGACATACTTACCAAATTTATAACTAAGGATATTCTTACACTGCAAATGTGCAATTTTTAAGAATTAGTAAATTATGGAATTGTATTTAATGAGATTTTAATTAGATATTATATGAATATTACACACAGAAGATGATGAAAGATATATCGTCAAGTGATGACCAACTTTTTTACATGAGTAGTCGCTTAATTTGCTAGAATGCAAGCTAAGATGAAACACAAAATAAAAGAGAATAAAATAGATGATTTATTCTTATAGAGTTGATATTCATTTGTGTAATTGAGTGTCGCCTTGACTTGGTCAAGATGAGGTTCATTTTAGTAAATATCGAACTGATCATGATATACCCCATTATCATAAAAATATGATTTAACCAAATGTGAATTTTGTAATTTGACGTTTTGTGAAAAATATGTTTATTGAGAACTCGGGTTAAGCGCCAGAGTAGTGACTGAACTAAGATTTATACAATGAACTTGGAAGTCTTATGCTCTTTTAAGAGAATTTATTGTAGTGCGTAAACTATACTATGTGTGCTTTTTGTGATTAACTTTGAAAAATTAATGGATTCCTGTTTTTTTATTGTGTAAGTTCTATTGAGATTAGTTAAAATATCGATTAGTATCTTTAATTATCATCAACTATATCTTAAAGTGAAGATTAATATATACTACCTTAGTATGTTTTCTATGACTATGATAATGTTTGGTATATCAAACATGAATAGGAAAGAAATTAACTTGGAATAAAAAAATATCAATTAGATGAAAATTTTATTTTTTTTACATCTGACTTATGTATTCACAGATCGACTAATTGTATAATATGTAAGAGGATATATATAATTGTGAATACATAGAATACATAAAAAATCGAGCATAACTACTATTGAAGGATTAAGTATACTTGGAATGATGTAACAATACAAAATATCTAAAATACAAAATATACAAAATAATTAGTAAATCTCTTTCTACATGATTACAATTGAAAATTCTTATTTTTAGAAATCATGCTTACATGAAATTTGTTTGAGTGTCATTATGTAATTGCCTGTATGTATACTATTTTTACGGCTTTAGATCAAAGACTCTCTTGTTACTCTATTGTAGAAAGTCATCCTATCATGTATGAATAAAAAATGTTGTATTTTGCGTGGGTTCATCTATGATGGATTGACCGGCACAAATTTATAACATAACTATCAAGTGGTAGTTACTTACACTAATGGTAGGGTCATTCTCTAGTTTTTGCAAAAATGCAAAGGTAGATAAAAAAAAATTTGATTTTCTTTAAGGATGGGCATCGATTTAGTTGAATCAAAAATCAAATTGAACCGAACAAAATATTTTTCGTTTTGTTTGATTAAGAGTTTAATTTTATTTATTTGAAATCAATCAATTCGATTTTAGTTTGGGTTCAAATAAAAAAACAATACGCCAAAATTTTTGAAAAAACTAAAAATCAATTTGTATCGAATCAATTCAATTCGATTACTTGCGTTTAAATCGATCGATTCTAATTTCTTAAAATTGATTTGTCCTTTTTAATTCAATTTTGGGTCAAACTAAATTGAAACTTAAAAATGCCTACTTCTAATATTCTTTAAATACATAAGATTCTTACGATGTGGACTGAGAAAATTTTTTATTCGTGATCGTTCTCTAACTAATATCAATAAGACAAATTTATTAGTTCCTAAAAGTTTTCACCCCAACATTCGAATATGTTATTTATATTGAATTTATGCACAATTCCAACTGATACATTTAAATTTATTTAAATTTTAAATTAATTCAATTTTTTTTTAAAAAAAGTTTTCCAAGCCAAAATAAAATACAAGAAAACATTTTTTTTAAAAACAAATTCTTTAAACCCCAACTGAAATGTTTTTTACATTAAACAAGAAAAAAAAAGAACTCTTATGCAAAATTTACTTTTATGTCACATTTTAAAGTTTTCTATTTGTTTAATTTTCTTTTTTAACTAGTAATTTATTATGTATAATTGTTGGGCATTCTAATAAATATCTCTTCTATTTATTTTTTAGGGTGTAGTCTAATGGCATGTTAATCATTTGTCACGTAAACCGTTCAAAATTAATTTTTAAAAAAATATCCCCCAGTCGTCTTACTTCTCAAAGGGATAATAAGATAAACCAAAAGTTTTTTCTAAAAAAAAAAAAAGAAAAGTCCCAAATGATTTTGTTGGATTTATGATTTCTCGCCTTCAAAACTTTATGTCAAATCATTTCAAAAAGTTAATTAAAAGAAGAAAAACTAAGAACAATCAACACTATCGATCTTTTTTGTATGAGCTGTGAGAGAAATATATAAAGAAAGACTGGTTTCCGTTAGTTTTTGTTATTTAATTTTTTTTTTTCTTTGAGTGCACGGTTCACACTTCACACGACGTTTGTGAAACTAAAATTAATCATGAAATTTATATTGAATAAGTGTGTAAGATATAAGTGAGCCATTGACATGATACCGTAATAACATATGGAAATTTATTAGCTTCTCAATTTTTTTTTCTTAGTAAATGATAGAATCCGAAGCTGATTTATTTGTGAAAGGGCGAGGATTTTTTAACTACAAAAATATGTTATAAATTCATTTATTAATAAGTACATTATTAAAATTTAAAATAATTTTACTTAGTAGAGATAGAGCAAAAATTGCAATTTATCGATGAGCTCAAAGATATAAAACTGTCCGCAGTCTTCATATTACCGAGCATCTCAATGTACAAAAGGACGTTTGATCCAAATTACTATATAGATCAAATGATCACCTACTGGTTATTATTAGATTGAAGTAGAACTAAATATGCCGATTATTCCACATGAATTTAGATAAACAAGCCCTCACGCGGTATCAAAGCTTAAAGCATAAGAGCATTTTCTCATATAGCGAGTTGATAAACAAGACAAATTCGTGCAACACTTTTGAGAGGCATGTGAGTCGGCCAAAGATCCCCGATAGCTGAGGAAGATTAAGTAGGGTCGAACAAAGAGCCTAAGGAAATTCATAGATTAATTACATAGGGAGGTCATCCAGCTCAGAGCATTCAACCTACTAGTCGCTTTAAAGGCCTTAAGTAAGGGATTACAATTTAATCAATTTTTAGTACTACATGATTGAGAATCATATTTTGATCTATTTTGTAGCCTATGATCAAGCACTTGGTTGTATGAGAGTCAAAGAGGAGGAGGAATCAAAGAAGTTATCAGTGGTAAAGCCTCGAGAAAGAGTACAAAGTAGGGAATTCAGGAGATCCTTTGAAAGGAGATTGTACATGGGAGGAAGGGATCGAACACTGCCAAGATTCATGAAATATCCCAAGAAAGAAAAATAGCGTGAGGAAGGACGAGACAAGAGAACGAGGAAACCACCTCGCAAGGTGGCAAAAATACAAAATGAGAAGGATGTTTCCCTCTCCATGCCTTTGGACATTGTGTTTGAACCCATCAAATATACAGGTCTACTTAGGGAGCCAAGCACTATTTGAGCACCCATTGTAAAATGAAATAAAAATAAAAGGTGCGAGTTCCATCAAGACTATGAGCACACGACCAAAAAATGCCATACCTTGAGAAAACAAGTGGACCAGTTAATCAAGAACGGATATTTGAAGTAATCAGGGCAGATTAAGAACAAAAGAAGCCTCAGTAACCTAAGAACACAGACTCTAAGCCCATTGTCTAGTAGGGAATGACCATGATAATCATTGAGGGTCCTATATAGGGATGGCAAAATTCGAATCTAGGTTTTGTTCAACTCTAATTTGGATTTGAATTTTTTTCATAGATTCGGAACCTAAGTTTAGTCAAAAAATTTGTGAGTCAGACCGGATCCGAGTTTACATCCAAACCGAGCCAGGTTGGATTTGGGTTAAACTCAATTTTTTTTTAATTTTTTCTAATTTTGTTTTTAATTTTTTTGATAAAATTTAAACTTTTGGTGTATATATTTTATAAAATAAATGTTAGATTGTAAAATTTGTATTCATAATTTAATATATTTTTTTATCCTTCAATTTTTTTAGGTTAAATTTAAACTTTTGGGAGATTTGTTTTGTAAAACAGTTGTTATATGCATATATATAAAGGATTATGAATTAATTTAGGGTTTTAAAAAATATATACAAAATTCGGATCCAAAATGGATTTTCGGTAACCCAAATCCGGATTTTGCAAAAAAACAAATAGATCCAGAGCTGGATAAAAATCTAGATTTTTTCATGTCGGGTTCCAAATCTGGGTAGACCCGAATTCCAGGTTTTTTTAGATCCGAATTTAGATCTAGGCTTTTTTGTCATCCCTAGTCCTATGTTAGCTAGGGACTTTAACAGATAGAGGAAAAATTACTACTAGTATTCCGTATTGGAATATCAGGTGATGTGCAACACCCTTTCTATCAAAAACTCCTAAGTACATATAGTATTCATCATGTTTACTGAGAAAGATGCTCGAGGAGTTAGTTATCCTTATGACAACACGTGCAACGTCCTTACTCTGAAGAAACCCTAAGTACATATAGTCTTCATCATGTTTACTGAGAAAGATTGTAGTAACCAGTATCCACGACTGGTAAGAATAAGTATTTATAAATGTATAAATATACGTATTTTATTTGTATATTGATGATACTTGATTTATATATTATTATTAGTAGTGTTTGTATAGGTTAAGGTGATACTATTAGCATTGGGTTTAATTGCAAGACTTTAGATTTATTTTAGGGACCAAATTGTAATACTTTGAAAGTTTTGGGGGTAAATTCATAAATACTAAAAATTAGCCACTTAGTATAAAAATACACTTTTAAAACCCTAATTCTCTCATTTTGGTCGAACTACCTCTTTTAGAGAGAGAGAAGAGAGAAAAAGAGGGGAGAGAAAGAGAAGAAGGAGAAGAAAAAGAAGAAGAAATTGGAATTTTGGATTTTAAGAGGTATATCACAACTATTTCTCAATTTATTGGTGTTAATTATGTTAATTTCTTTAAGTTTTTATTTCTGAAAATATGTATAATTGAGGATTTGATGTGTATTTCGTATGATATTTTGAGAATTGATGATGATCTATAAGATAGTTTGATAAATCATGATGGATTGTAGAATTTCTGCTTGATAGTTTCTTGATCCAAGAATTTTATAAATTGTTGTGATTCGATTCTGGTTTTGAATTTTGATTATATGAAATTAGATATGTTTAGGATCATCTGAGACTTTGAATCGGTTCAAAATTTCAGAAATTGAATTTGTTGTGAATTTACCAAAATGACCCTGAAATTCTGGAAATTTCCTATGTGAACAGTATGATACAATGAAAAATAATTTTTGTCCTACTGAATGATCTTCAAAAATTACTAATTTATGGAATATGATAATCTTATATGTATAATATGATATACTCGGAATTGAGAATTTAGATCAATGTGGTTGAAGTGTTATGATTTTCTAAAATGTATCAGCTCATTGCAGTATTTGATTAACAGATTTTTAAAGCTATAGAATAAAATAGTTTTAAAATACTTTTGGCAGTGATTTGGAAGTGAAATATTTATCATGGACTGAGATATGTGTTAAGAGTAATTATATGGTAGTTGTATAATTTTTGAGTTAGTATATGATTTTATAAAATTGGGAGATTGAATACTATTCAGTAAGTATCTTGATCCTCTCAAGTTAGTAGTTTGGATTCGATGGTATGTATGAAATGGATTGTGTAGGAATTTTGATATAATATTTATATATAAGATGGATATATGAGTCAAGAATGATATATTCTGATTTTGGAGTAATTAGACATCATTTGAGGTATTATAAAATTGTGTTAAGTATAAGTGGTCAGAATGACAGGTTTTGAGAAACCAAGTATTTTAACCAATTTGATGTGATAAATGCACTGTGTATAATTTTGTAAGCTATTTAAAGTATTTTGTGTGAATTGTGAGTCTTATGAAATGATTAATCTGCATTGATAGGTTAAGGAGATTTAAGCCTTGTACCTGAAAATGCTAAGAGGTAAGTATACTAGACTTTTTACTGGAATCACAATAAACATAGTAAGTGTTATGAATGATTTTGTAAATGTGGTTAAGAATATGTTTATGTTATGCCAAAGTATATTTTGATATAAAATGTAAATATATGTTTATGAATGTGAGCATTGACATTGAGCATGGACATACATGTGTTTTTGAAAGTGAGCTTTCAAAATAAGATATGTTTAACAAAGAAAGCTTTTAAAGTGTAATATGTCCATGAGAAATATTTTGTGTTTTGAGGGTACTTGAACTCACTGTTAATTTAGTAGGCATTTTATGTGATTTATGGAGCCTTTATGTGTGGCATTTCCTTCGGGATTGGTATATGTTATGTGCTCCCTATGTAGGGAGGATCCTATTGGTACCTAAAGGAAGTGTGAGTCATCACATTCGTGTGGTGGCGTATTGGTGCATGTGAGAGAACTCACCGATGATCAGGGTGAGGGTTTGGCTTTTACCTTCGGGCATGAACATTATATATGTGTAATTTTAAGACCTCACTTGTACTATTCCTCTCATACGGTATGTCACCTACGAGTGACATTTGGCTCATTATGTGATATGTGATATGTAAGTCCTACTAAGTAGTAGTTGAGTGATGGTATTCCTATTATGTGTTTTGAAAGAATGTGTAAGCGCTTACATGATATGTGATTTGATAAGATTATGATTTTGATTGATCACAGCATATCATACATATGCATTGTGTATATATATGTATTTGTATTTGATATATGAAAAACTAGTATGCTTACTGAGTTTTATACTTATTATAGTTTATGGTGATTTCAGGTAAATAAGGTACATGTGTGCTTAGCGGATTTGGCAAGGCTTCTGCTATTCCTTGGGTTCCCTAAGTTGTTAGGTTGCTAAGTGTTTCATTTGGGGACACGTGGGATAAGATATTTGATTTGTCCTTATTGAATAAATACTTATGTATTATTTTATTGTGTGTGGTTGGATTTAGTTTAAGTTTCACCAAGTGTAGTAATGGATTGATTTTAAGTAAGAATTTTCAATGAATATATTTTGGGCTTCGGGTAACAAAGTTGCTACTGGTGACATAGTAGAGTGTTAATCTCTAAGAAAACTCTGCGTATCTCCGGTTTACTAATTGTCTCAGTCATAATTCAATTGCTATAATTCTGAAAGGAATTTAAAATGAACGTGTTTAGAAATATTATTGAATGAATGTAAGTGATGTCGTGTGTCAGATCTTTTGGGTCTGGGGCGTGACAAAGATGCTCGAGGAGTTAGTTATCCTTACGACAACACGTGCAACGTCCTTACTCTGAAGAAACCCTAAGTACATATAGTCTTCATCATGTTTACTAAAAAGGATACTTGAGGAGTTAGTTATCCTTACGATAACATATTAATTGTCATGGTGCAAGTGGCATGTACTGATGTCAATAGGGTAATAATCTATCCTGGGAGTTTGGTGGATATTATTTTTAAAGAAGCATTGAATGACCTTTACATCAAGGATTAAAAGGTTGAGAGAACACGTATACCTTGCTATGGTTTTAAAGATAGTTGCATAATGTTAGGAGTGGTCAACCTACTTGTGTACCTTAAGGAGATGCCTTATGTAAAAATCCTGATGGTAAGTTTCATAGTTGTCAATCAGCCATTTTATAACAAAATTTTAACAGGACAACCTTTTATAAAAAAAAACTCCAATACGACTATATCCATTTATTATTTGAAGTTTAAACTCTCAGTTAAAGAAGAAGTCAAAATGATCTATAAAGATTACTAATGATTAAAATAAAACAATTTAGTGAAGAAACGTTCTATTGAAAGTGTTAATAATCTATTTAGGTTGGTTTTATTTAGTTTGAAGCGAATTTTTAATGTGAATTGTAGAGAAACCTTAACTTTAAGGTTTAAAGAGAACTTATCTTTTTATTGCGTTTTAGGTTATTTTTTATTTTTTAATTTTGGATAATACCGACACTAAAATGTCTGAAGTCTTTTATTTTCTTTTTAGGTAATGTAGGTATAAGTTGTTAGAGTGTGCATATACTTTCAAATTTAAACGTGAATATATGATCAAAACATGTAATAGTAAATCTATTTAAAGTGCTGAGTGTGAGTTTGAGTTTAGCACTTTTTTTGAACTTTAAATCTCTTAAAATTCTATTTTTATATTGATTTATTAATTGAATGATTAATAAAAACGAATGTCTTTGCATTACTGCGTAAAAAGAAGTAATTAATTGTAAATTGAGATATTTTAATCTTATCCAAGTAAAAGTTTCAAATTATCATGATAAAATAAGAACATTATTTAATTTAAAAAGTACAAATAAGTATTTTATTTTGAAAGAATTATCAAGAGCTAAAAAGTACTTATGGACTTATATATTTCTTCTTATTTTTTTAAAAAATAAACTTTCATTCAACAACTCAAGAACAAGAGCGAAAATCCTTAAAAATAAAAGATTCTATTGACTCTAAAATAAAGTTCCTCTAAGATACAGTTGATACAAGATTAAGTGCTAATTTTTTTAAATTGTGAGCTACTACATTAGTTTTTCAAGGAGCAAAAGAAACCTTAAAAAAAATTATAGAAAGCTAAGCACTCGTAAATCTCTTGAAAAACAAGACCTATCTTAGAATTAGGCAAAACATTAGTCAAGATATCATTCACCATTACTTTTGAATCTGATTCACCCAAAATTGTATTGAAGTTAAAAATTTTAAGAGCAACCAAAGCTTTAAGGATAGCCATCACTTTAGCAATCGAAATGGAGAACACACCATCATACTTCGCAATTCCAGATAAGACCACAATCTTCAAGTGGTCTTAAACCACAAAACCAAAACCAGTAATACCACGAGTGGTATCAACAATCGCATCTAACTTAATTTTTATACACCCGCTCGGTGGAGGCATGTATTGATGCCTTAATGTGACTTTGGCTAAAAGGGATTGAGCCCGACTCCTCTAATACACATCCAAAAAATCTCCCACCCATCCACACACTGCCTTAACATCCACAACTTTTTACCATTAATCCACTGATTTCTAACAAACCATATCCGTCATAATATAACACAAAGAAAATCAAAGTCTCTCATTTAGAAGGGACATACAAGATATGAGGCAATCACATAATGATGTCGGATGAGAGCTGCTGAGGTGTGGGGGTTCGATTCCTTTGGGGGCGCAGGTAACCTGAACTGGATATGTAGGTGTGTCGGTGGCTCTGAGGTGTCATCCAGTCGATGGACCAAGGAGTTGGTGGACCCCACATAGTCCTGACAAGAGCATCTAACGACAAACATAAAGCTACATCAATTATGCACCTCTTTCAATGAATGGCACAACCATAGTGCATGAATTGAATTCTCTGTACTTCTTCCACATTTAGGACAAGCTTCACTTATATGTACCTCGCTAGATTCGTGTTTGTTGGGATCCAATTATGAGCTGCTTTTCATGAAAATACCCTGACTTTTGGAGGGACTTTCAACTTCTAGCATCCTTTCCACTACTCACTAATTGTCGACTGTTCAAAACTACTGGCCATCTCACTCTCCTGGCAAGCCAACCAGTAGCCACTTTTAATCGAGTATCTACCTCAGTGATTATAGTGCCACATAATAGTATCCTTCTGATTAAGATCATAACAAGGGAGAGGAATACTTAAGATAGCTTGTTGTTCCTCAAAAGAGAAAGACCTACGAATCATGTTAACATCCAACTCTCTTAAATCCGAAATAAGTGCAGAAATTGCTATATGCTCATCCAACTTATGAGAATATAACAGTTTAAAGGACATTGGCCTAGTGTCACGGACCTTTTCGAGACCGTACGGCCTTAGACATGTTGCGTGCTAAGCAGCCGAGAAAACCACACAAAGAGAAGAAAAATAAGCACGCCAAGTATTTGCACGAATGCTCTCTATATTGCTGAAGAGAAAACAATGCTATGAGATGATTTATACAAGTGAGAGTCTCCCATTTATATACCAGCAGCCTTATACAATCGACAGCTGAGATCTAAACGATCTAACAGTGTACATACAAGATGAAATAATATTTTCTAGAATATTTTTAGATGCCATCACACCTATTATGAAATTCTAATTAAGGTGAACTACCCTAATAAGTCGCGGGCTTGGCCCAGTTCTTCACTCATGTCAGCGGGTCTTCTAGAAGCTCTGGCCTGCAATCCATTCCAGCAACCCTTAAGGCCTCTAGGAGGCTTTGTCGCGCACCAAGTGTTCGAGAAAATGCTTGAGAACACTTGGGGCGTGACATTCTCCCCCACCAAATTCACGCGACACCCTCATCGCATCTTCACTGAAAACTGTACATATCGTTCTTTAATATGCCGCTGTGCGCTCTCATGTTTCTAGTATGCTTCAATATCAGGTACCTCTTTCCACTTGACAAAGTACTCACACCTTGGAGGTTGATCTTTCCTCTGCACCGTCCGTCCGTTGCAGAAGAGTTTCGCCCCCCTTGTCGTCCCATATGAAAATCCCTAAAGGTCCCTGTTTCTGCTCCATGTCTTCCATACCCCCTCGGTATAACTTCAAACAGCTCTCGGGAGACATCGGATGCAGCTGCTATCCCGAAGGTATCCTCACCTTATGCGAGACGTTGCCAACCCTCTTGGCAACAGTAAATGGCTCATCATCCCTGTGATCAAAACCCTTGTGAAGTGGGCGTGCTATCTTGCGTTGTGGTGGAAGTATCATCTCCATCACCAAGTCCCCTGCACGATGCTTGACACGCCGCTGCTTGTCCTTAACCCACTTATTGTGCTGAAAATGTATATCATATGATGCATCGAGTTGCTAAGCGACACCCACGCTCGCTAACTCCTTGAGCTGCCTCTGCAACTCATCTAATCCCGGTTGAGACATCTGTACTGTAGTTGGAAGCATTAACCCCAGCTCCAACTGTTTCCCATGCTCGGTATCACCATAATGTGGCTGCACCTGTGGTATGCCAGTTGGCACAACCCCTTTGTACTCTTCAAGCACTTCTGCAACCCTCTTTGGTAGCTTATCCTCGTCCCTTATCGCCTTATCATCCATCCCCCTCACTGTGGCTAGATGTACTTCTCCTTTACCCCCAGTAACTCCTATTAGTTGAATGACGGAAAGAATTTTAGTGTTGGCTTCCGGCTGAGATTGCCTACCTTTGGGCTTGTCTACCGTCGGTATCATGTAAGGTCCTTCTTGCATGATGCACACATAGTCGTGTCGAGAAAGCGGCACTACATCGTACTACTTCAAGAACTTCATACCTAACATTACATCAAAATCATCAAGAGGTGCTACAGAGAAATTTACCTTGTTGCGCCATTTACCCAGGTGGATATCGACCCCTCGAACGACCCCATTCAGTGGCTTGGCGCAGCATTCACTAATTTGAGGAACCCCTCCTCTTTCTCCACGTAAAGTCCCAAGCGCTTTACCTCTGCACGCTTAATGAAGTTGTGCGTTGCGCTCGTATCTATCAGCACTTGAGTCTTAATGTAGTTAATGTAGGCTTCAACATACATGAGCGCCTTTCTCGTTGGCGCGCTGGCACCCTGCTTGGCTTTCATTATATTGAGCAGCTGTAAACACCCCATTTGACCCTGCTCGCAAGCCTCGTATGCTGTAACCATGGCGTTGATAGCCTTCTTCTTCGGGCAGTCCTTGACCCATTGATCCTCATCGCAAAGGAAGCAGCTTGTCTTCGGTCTATTCCCTCTATGGCCGATGCGCTTCTACTTTTCCCATCTGGGTGGCTTACTTTTCTCCTCATCATCCTCTAAAGGCTGAAACTCTTTGGCGCCCTCACCTTTGCTGTGATTGGATCTCGAATGCTTGGACTTTTTCGAGTCACCCTTGCGGTAATCCATGAGCGTTTCTGCCAATATTAGAGCGTCGGATATTCTGGTCACCTCGCACTGCTTTAACTCGTTGGACGCTTATGTTTGCGACCTGTCCAGGAAATTGAACAACAAGTCATCCTTGCTTATGTTGGGAATTTAGAGCATTAACATGGAGTACTCCTCAACGTATTCGTTGATGGATTTGGTTTGCTTCAATTCCTTTAACTGTTTTCGAGCGTCATGCACCATATTCTCCGAATAGAACTGGCGCTTCAGCTCCTATTGCAATTCTGCCCAGGTGTTGATTGTGCAGGTACCCTTGCGTATCTCATCGCTTTTCCTGTGTCACCATAGAATTGCATGGTAGAAAAGGTATAAGGTCGTGGTATTTACCTTGTCTTCGTCCCGCACGCCTATGGCATCGAGGTATATTTCCATTTGCCAAAAGTAATTATCCAGTTCCTTGGCGTTCCGCTTGCCGTTGAACTCCTTCAGTTTAGAAGCCTCCACTCTTGGCGCCCCTTGAGCAGCAACAGGCCCATTCACCACTGCTTGCTTACACAGCACCACGTCATCCTTGACAGTATCAAACCCTCTACGCAGCTCCTTCACTTGAGCTTGAACTTTGTCAAAGGTGGCGTATACATTCTCTTGAAAAGCCTTGATCCAGTCACGCTGCCGATCAACGTAACTCTCGATGGATGTGTCGATGAGGGAGTGCAGCTTATCCCCTTGAGTTTCGAGGCCCACCTCAACTTCTCTACTTGCTGCTCTAGCTCTCCAAGGCGATTTACCACCTTTCCGATAGTGCCACTGAGGGCTTTCACCATACTCCTCACATTCTAACTTGGATCTGCTGACTTATCGCGAGGGACATTGCTGTGCTTCTTAGCTTTGGGGTTCTGACCTCTCTCTTCAGTCAAATCTGATGGTACGCTGTCTTTCTCCATCTTTGACTTGCTTTAATACCAACTGTCACGGACCTTTTCGAGACCATGCAGCCTTAGACGCGTTGCGTGCTAAGCAGCCAAGAAAACCACACAAAGAGAAGAAAAATAAGCACGCCAAGTGTTTGCACGAATGCTCTTTATATTGTTGAAGAGGAAACAAAGCTATGAAATGATTTATATAAGTGAGGGTCTCCCCTTTATATACTAGCAGCCCTATACAATCGACGGCTGAGATCTAAACGATCTAATAGTGTACATACAAGATGGAATAATATTCCCTAGAATATTCCCAAATGCCATCACACCTATTATGGAATTCTAATTAAGGTGAACTACCCTAATAAATCGCAGGCTTGGCCCGGTTCTTCACCCATGTCAGCGGGTCTTCTAGAAGTTTCGGCCCGCGATCCATTCCAACAGCCCTTAAGGCCTCTAGGAGGTTTTGTCACGCACCAAATATTTGAGAAAATGCTTGAAAACACTTGGAGCGTGACACTAGACAACTACTTGTCATGATACACTAAAATATTCTTAACATTACCAATCCACCATCTAGTTCCCATAGCCAAGATGTCTCTCCCCTATAAGATACTACACCAAATAAAAGAAGCCTAATAAGATACTTTAACTTGCCAAAAACTATCATTAGGAAAATAGAAACCTTTCACAACTCGAGTCATAAGAGAATTAGGATTATATAAAATACACCATCCTTACTTAGCAAGCATGGCTTGGTTGAAGACAAATAAATTCCAAAATCTAAGACCACCTTCTTTTTCCTCCTGACACAAAACTTCCTACTTACACCAATAAATTTTTTGATGCAGCTCATCATTACTCCACTAAAAAAATGCTTATAATAGTAGTTTGTTGGAAAGTTGACTAAAATAAAAAAAGTTGTCTCACATTGAGATGTCGATTCGTTTTTCACCCCCAATGATATAGGCTAGTGTAGCCGCACAAGCCTCTAACTTGTACTCTAAAAAGAGAAGGTGAGAGATTTAGAGATGAGTAGATAGACTAGATCAGCCAACGCATTTTATACCCTGCTTGATGTGATCCACATACTATACTCTATCATGGACTAAAAATAATATTTTTTCTCACTCACACGCTTAAGGAGTAGTCTATCCTTTCCATGTCGATACAATATTCTGTCAATCAAAGCATAATAAGCACAAAATTTATAGATCCCATTTATCATGAATCTCTTATACCATGATCTCATATAAACTATTCTAACTTATTCCATGAATCTCTTTCATCTTTCAGCAAATCTAATGAAATTGTATTTTTTATTACACTAACTTTTCTTTTTTATTGTACTAAGTTTCCTCCTCAAAGTGAATTTAGGTTTGAAAATTGCATGTTTTAGGTTTGTACAATCATAAATTTACCAAACCATAATCCACAAATTAAGTCAATTTAAAGTTTAGATCTACGTACAATACTTTTATATATGCATGTGCAGCATATTTCCTTTTTTATAACAAAAATTATTATATATTATTCTTTTATTTAATATTAATTCTTTGTATAGAAATAAATGTCTTTGTATTGTTTGTAATATTTTAAAACCTTTTTATATATCTAGAATAATTTAAAATTATTGATATAGTGAATATATAAGATTAATTTACGCATTTTAAAGTGATATTGAGAATTTTTAATTAAATTATTGGATATCAAACATGTCAAAATTGGAGGATATTTTTTTATCAAACAATATACCATATTCTATCCAATCAAATTATTTCCGAAGAGAATTCCTTATTCAAACTAAATAATGAAATTTTTACTCCCACTAATTATTATTCTATTGGTTAATTTACATTTAGGTCCTTATTGTTTGAGCAAAAGTCAAATGAATAAGAAGTTGAGAAAAATGATATGCTAAAGCGCTCGTGTTTACGATCTTTTTCACATGTCATTTGACCTTTTTTAACCATCTTTTTCGTTACTAAAATAATAATATTTACCTTTTTACAACTTTAAAAAAGATGGAATTGCCCACGACCTTCAATAGAAAATGATATTCCAAACAAGTGAGAGAGTAAAAAATTCTCTCTTAGACTTTGTTTTGCACATTGACAATTTTTGATGAGATCTATTTTTTAAAAAATCATTTCTAAAGAATTATTTCAATAAGATTTTTTATTATTTTTTTATTTTACTATACTCAAAGCAAATAAAACTTTATTACTAAACAAAAATAAATAAATAACTAAAAGAAGCAAGCAAGACTCTTGGCTTACATTATACACGAATGATTGTTGTTGGGAATTTTTGGCTTACCTCGTCTAGATTTGAGTTGAATAAAATAAATAAAAGATCTTCTTCTATTTTGAGTTTTAATCTTATATTAATCTTATATGATTAAAAATATATAAAATATTTTAATTATTTTAACTAAACCTCTTATTTATATTAATTTTAGTGAAAAAGATGGTTGTGAGGAAACAAAATACCTCAACATCTCCAATATTTTCATTAATAACTCTAATCCAACTTTCTCTTTCAATTCTCTCTAAATATATTATTTAATTAATTAAAAATCAATTACAACTTATCAATTTGATTAAATTCAAACCACAAAATACACAAATTTATATATTGGCAAATTTGGAAGCATAATTTTATCTTAACAAAATAAAAAACTTAAGGTTAAGTTAAAGTACAATAAAATTTGCAATTTATAGTACTTGATTTTGTTTTTTTGTTTTTTTTTTACTTATTAGAAAGTGAATTTAATCAAACTTGTATTGTTGGAATTATTCATAATGTGCTTGAGAGATGTATATAATAATGTGGGGGAAATGTTATTTGAAAATTGAAAGAGAATTGTCGAGCGTGGGTGCTGTCAAGTGCCCACTTGCACTCTAAAGGCTATTCACAATTTTTGTCTAGCACCTTTTGTGCGACAATTTTTAAAATTCTTTTTAGGCTTTTCAAAATTATTTTTATGCATTTTATTTTTTTTAAGTATCATAATTTATTTGACCCCATTTTTATTTAATTATGGATTTTTTTTATTTATAAATTTTATTTTAAAAAAATATGGTTATGTAACTATATTTCTTATAGCAAACATAAAGAGTTTAAAAAGTTTAAAATTAAGGTGGACGGTCATTTTAAAGGTTAAATTATGTCGCACTGCAAGTCATGGGCATTTGATCAAATAAGTGGAAAGTTAATAGAAAATTAGATAAAATTATTTTTAAAAAAAAACTTGCTTATAAGTAAATTCTTGAATATGTAAGCTTTAACTTTTATCTCACAATTAGTACACTATATTCTAGGCTTAAGGGATAAATTTTAGACAATACTCGAATTAGATAAACCTTGTCAACGCGACCTGTACTTAGCTTAAAAGTGATATTTTTCGTCTCATTCAGCTACAAAACTCTTAAAATCAGAACTTCAATCAACTCTTGTAGACTACATTACACGTAAATGGTATTTTACATCCATATATCAATCAAATAAACACTATATAAAGAGCCATAAGCATTAGTAAATTAAACTTTAAAATTAAAAGATAAATCATAAAATGTTAACTTTATTTCAGCTTGAAATTTAGGTTTTTTTTTTGTTGTAAAAAATTGTTTGTTAGTATTTGCTTTATTTTATATACATAAAAATTCATTTTGATGACTTGTTTTATGAATAATTCTATATTTTTTAAATGGTATTCTAATTTTTTTTTTATCCCAAATAGAGATGTCAAAATTCGATTTTTTTTTTGTTAACTTGAAACTTGGGTTGAACTTGGTTTTCATTTTTTTGGGTAAATTTTGTACTTTTGAGATATTTATTTTATAAAATAATTGTTAAATTATAAAATCTGATTGTATAATTTATATTCATAATTTAATATGTTTAAATTTTATTAAATTTGTTCCTCTTGAAATTATTAAAATATTAATTTTTTATTTTATTTCAATTTTTTTAGATTATATATAAACTTGTGGGTTATTTACTTTGTAATGCAATTGTTAGATTCATATATATTAAATTAATTTATAAATGTTATTAAAAAAATAAATAAAATCCAAATTTAAGCTGAATTTTTAGATTTTTGCAAAAATTCGAATATAATTTTTCAAATAAAATTTTTTTATAGCTAAATTGTTATCCCTAATATCAAATTATGTGTTAAACCATCATTAAATAGTAACATAATATAATTGATTATTTTAAAATTTTATATTATTTTATTACTTAATAATTATTTAACCTATAAATTTAAAACAAAAAAATTTAAAATACTATTTAAAACTTCCAACATTACTCTTGTTTTGTTTTAAAATTAGTTTATTATATAATTTTTTAAAATTATTTATAAGGTTGTCGAAGATTGTGAAGATATTTTTAATCCTTATTAACTTATTTTTTACTTATAATAATAAATTTGGACTAAAATAATTTTAAAAAAAAAAACTTCAATTTTTAATTATTTTAAAATTAAGCCCCAAATTAATAAAATTAACACCCATCACCCCATGGATTTAAGATGTACATTAAGTAATGCAATGAATGTGACAGTTGTTGGGTGTAGCCCACCATTCGTTTGATTTTAATGATGAGAGAAAGGGTTGTGCTATGTATAAACTGTCGGTGCTGCTCTAAGTCTTGATGTTTAGGCTTACAGTGTCTAACGTAACGATGAAGGGATCTAGTTGATTTTTATTTTATTTTTTAAAATTTATACAAGAATTTGAATGTGAGTTTTTTTATAAACAATTACAGTATCAATCATTCTATACCTTCTTTCAATTTCAATTTTTTTTATTTAAAAAAAAAATCATTCTATACCTTAAACCTTTTATTTTATTTATATAGTATAACATTTATTAGCTGGCGTATAAAATAATGTAATAAATTATTTAAAAGTATGTAAATTTTTTTTTCTCGTTAAGATACTATTACGCTGCACTAACTTTTTTTTTTTTAACTTCAAGTGTAATTTTATTAATTAAATTAATAATATTATAATATAAAGATTTTAATATAAAATTAAAAACTTATTAAAATTTTATATAAAAATAAAATAAATTTATTATTACTCGTTTAAACTTAATACTCTCTGATAAAAGGAATATAGTAATTTCATAATAAAAAATTATTATGACTACCCAAACGGGAAAGATCCACCTTCGTGAGGAAAAACCTACTTTTAGAAAATATCTACCCACGAGGAACAAACAGTGCACTTACTTAAATTGTTAAATAATAAAAAAATTACAATATATTTCGAAAAAAATAAAAAAAATTAAATTTAAATTTAAATCTCCCTTCCTTTTTTTAGAAAAATTTAATTGAAGCCGTATATGTCCAAATGGGATGGGCCCCAGTTATTGGCCGAATAATTTAAACACATTTTGTTTTTAAAAATAATCGATAATACGAGTATTATCGTACAATCACATGGCCTCCTTTTTTGTTTAGGGAACACGGTTTCGTGATTCGATCCAATGTATGGTTTCAGAAGCATCTTAAGTGGGCCCACTTCCCACGCGCTTCTGTCAGATGATAAATAAAATAATACATCTCATCACATCCAATCATAAATCGACAAGTGTGCGAAAGGAAATTATAAGAAGCATCGTTCTGTTGCCACGTTAGCTTATGAGGTCATCAATCAGAAAACTGTTGCATTATTACAGATCAGATCTGAGCACTTCACTCTCGCTTTTTCTACTCAGCCCTCAGCCCTCCTCCCCAGCCTCACTTCATTTTCTGTGAAACCCTAACTTGTAAAAAAGGAAAAGAAACACAGATTTTTTTTTCTCTCTCTTCAGTTTTTGTTCTTTCAATCAAAACCCATATACACTTGTGGGAAAAAATTGTATAAAAAAATGTAATATAGAGTTCGTTTAAATTGATGATGGGTGGGTTCGGTTCTTGAAGAAACATGGATCGACATTGGTTCAAGCCAAGGGCAATGAGGATTCCAATGGGGGTCTGGTTAATTGTTCAAAAATCAATGGGTCTCCTCGTGGGTGGGAATCACACCTCCTCCAGGTTTTGCACTCGCTAATTTTCTTTTTCGCTATAGATTTGGCTGGCTTTTCAACTCTCTTTTGATTTAACATCAAAACAAGCTCTTTCTGTTTTTTTTTTTTAATATTTCATCAAAATTCGACATTGCTGCTATTTGTTGGATTGAAACTGAAAACCATGGATTTCAAGTCCTTGAAACTCAAGATCCTTCATGGGTCTATCGCAAGGCGCTTGCTTTTACGCTCATTTATGCTCGCCACGGCGTTGTCCATCGTTCCTTTGCTGCAAATGCTATCTGGGTCCGATCCAGTTATTTTCAGTACAGTTGGCTCTAAAGATTGTGCTGTGATTTACGGTTACTCGAATCCATACATGTTTTTGGATCGGTTCATTTATCCCATCTTGGGCTCATTCGACTCAATGCAGTGCAAGGAGAATGTCAATTTGACTGTCACTGTGGTTAGAGAGCTAACGGCCATGAAAATGTTGAGCAATGATGCAAAAGCTCTCTGTGTTGGTGAGGGTTCAGCCTCGTCTTTGTATGCATTGCGAGAACTGGGATTTGGCAATGCTTATGGTGTTTATAGACACCCATTTTTCTCGCTGAAGCATAGAAAGTTCGTTTACGAGCTTGATTATGAGGAGAAATCCTTTGATTTTGTGTTCTCCAGGGATTTCGAAAAGGTTTCTGTCCCTGCACTTCTAGTACTCGAGATCGAGCGAGTTCTTAGGCCCGGTGGAATTGGGGCTATGCTTGTTGGTGTTGGTAGTTCGAGCCCGAATAGCCTGATTAGATCTGCAACCCCCATTTCATCAATACTGAAAACTTCCAGTATTGTGCATGTTGGTCATGTCTATGAGTTTACTCTGGTTGTTTTCAAGAAAAAAACCGAAGCTGTCTCTTACTTTGAGCAGTATCAACTTCCGGCTGATTGCCAGTCCGTCATAAACAACAAACCATTTATGGAGTTCCTTGAGCCTCTTGTGAAAGAAAAACCAATGGACAATGAGAAAGAGATTACTTATTTGCCTAAATTTATTGATGCTGCCTCCAAGAAGCGTTTAGTGTATATTGATGTTGGGGCAGGGGAGCATCTGAACTCCAGTGTGAAAAGTTGGTTCTTTCCTTCTTATCCGTTGGATCACAAAGCTTTTAATGTTTATTTTGTTGATCATAACACTTCAGTCATGCTATCCTATGTCAAGAGGCCTGGTATTACCTTCGTTTATCATCCAGACCTTGCTGGAAGCAAGGCCACAGCCAATCTAGATGCTTTTGAAGATTTAGACCCATATGGAGAGGATGATGGATTTGACTTTCTTCTCTGGTTTAAAGAAACAGTTCGCTATGCGGATTTCGTGGTTCTGAAGATGAATGCAGGGGAGGTAGAGCTGAAATTTCTCGTCGAGTTGTTCAAAAGTGGAACCATATGCTTTGTTGATGAGCTGTTTCTTCGATGCCCGGGTAGTGCCGATATCAAAGATACTGTTGGTGGAAGCTGCATGGACCTCTTCAAGAGTCTCAGAAGCAGTGGTGTGTTTGTTCATCAATGGTGGGAAGATTAAAACCCATTGATGCTTAGGATGTCTGATGTTGTCTTGTATGAACTATTGTGGTATTTGCTTTTATGTTGTGGTTGTTGTTGTTGTCGTCTTAGTTCCTAGTGTAGCATCCAAGTTGCTTTGTGGTTGGGGCACTTATGCTTATTATGCTAAATAAACAACCACGTACTTTATGTTGAATGATCTTGTGTTATGTTATGTGTTTAGTTGTTGCTAAAAATCAGTTTTTATGTTCCCTTGATCTTGACGCATATGAATGGAAAGGTCAACCATTTAGACCTTTGGGAGAACCTAATAATCTGCTTAGCAATTGATTTGATAGTTGAGATCTGTTATCACGGGCAAGCCCTTGCAGAGATTGCTTAGAGTGTAGGGCTTTAGCCGATCTTCTCCCTTGCTGCTGATTTCCATTGACTGCAAACCGGCCTTTGTTTCCGTGCTTTTCTTTGGGTTAAATGATTTTTACATGATGAAAAGATAAATGACTTTGCAAGTATACAAAGGAGGGTAGCCGTTGTTGGTTAAGTCTATGTACAAGGTTGGAGCGCTCTTCTAGATTTTTAAACAACTTGGCAAGTAGTCTTGTTGAAGTTGTCCTCTTATGATTTACAAACATTGATTCTCTTTTAGATGGCGCCTGTATTCTGCAGCTGCAATTTTCAGCCAACCCAATTTCTCGTCAATGATTACAAACGTCTGGGATATAAATGAATTGAGTAGATCACCTAGTAATGAAAAATTGTAACGTAACTCCTCCCTGTAATTGGAGAATCCGAAGTCTGTGGCTGTCGGTGGCGGCCACCTTCGCTAACAAGGAGCAAATAAAATTAGCGACATAAAATAAAGCTTCCCTTGAATCCTCCACTACAGAAGAGACTAGCTCAACTTGCTATACGAAAAGATTCATTCCTCGGTGGAAATCCACCAAAAATCACAACACTGAACATAATAATAATAGAAACATTTGAAAAGGGGAATGAATTAAATAAATAAATTTGGCACTCTTGTGAAGCAAACAACCGCATATACTATATTATATATATCATATGAATAGTATAACACTTGCATCCATAAGCCACTAGGTTTTTATATGTATATATTTCTGCTGCAACGCCAGAAATTCAATCATGCCACAACTTCCTGTCTGGTTATTACAAAGGCAGAAAATGCCTAAGAAAAAGAAAAATGTGAAAGTACATCCAGACAACAACAAATTACTATACATAAAACTAGCGGCAACAAATTGTTCGGTCTTCATTCATCAGACCCATTGACCTTTATCTCCAAAAGCCTCTCAACTGGTTGTCTGCATATCGGGCAGCGATTTGTTTGGAACCTCAGAACCTTTGCACAACTGCTGCACATACACTGAAGCACAAGGAAACCCAACCCAGAATGTGTCAGTTATGAGCTATTGCAAGTGATTCTATTCATTAGTAAGCTGGTTTACTCCCACATCAACGAGTTTGGAAATACATATACTAACATATAAATGCTTGTGAGATGCTGGAGCTCATTACATCAAACTTATCAAGTACTGTCATGGGAAGGGAGCGAATATCAGATTTAAGAGAGCAATGTAAAATGGATACGTACCATGTGTCGGCAGGGAAGGACAGTTGTGTCCCGTGGTTCTGATAGGCAAATTACGCATTCTTTTCCAGGATCATTTGCATCAACGTCACCATCAACTGAATTCCCAATCCCGTATATCTCCTGCAGCTCATACCTCATCCCATTCACCCACAGAATTTGTTTAACAACCCTCACCTGGTATTCACCTTTCTCCTTCTCAAACACTGCCTGAGTCATCTGAGAATTTGCAGGTCCTGGAACAGAGTTTCCATCTGATCCATTCTGATTAACAGGGGATGCCTCCGCCTTCACTGCAAGAGGATAGACATCCAGGTTACCCTCTTTCAGTAATTCTGATTCCTCAAATATTGAAAAGTCAATCCCTGTTCCAGAAGGCTGTCTGAACTTCTGGCCCAGGCCTTGTTGGAATTGAATTGTCACTGGTGCAATAACATTTTCCTTTGTTGGATTCAGGCTACAGTCTTCACCTTCTTTAGCAAAGAAAATAACAGTGATGCTGTTTAAAAGGGCAATCCAGTTATTGTTAAGACCAACCTCAGATAGATGACAAAAAGGAATGTACAAGTAACTTTACAAGGAAAAAGAGAAAAAAAAATGAAATTCTAACTGATGTAATACAATCCTGAAGCAAAAAAAAACAGTCTATAGCAATCACAATGCTGGTTCCACAGACTATAATATTTATGAACAGAGAAAGCAATGCCTATATAGTAAAGTGCACAAACAATTGTTTAAATGCTGGCAAACAACTTGGGTACTGTTTGTATAGATTTTATCTATAGAAAGAATATATTCAACGCTACATCAAAAGATCTCATACATTTGCAAATAGTTAGACAACTTACCCAGAAAAATGAAAGGATTCTGAATATAGATGAACCAGCATATTACATAAAGATCACCCAAACTAGTACAGAAACTCCTTACTGTAGTACCAAATGAAAATGAATGTCTTTGACCCTTTATCATATTTTAACTCTAGACAGAACATGAATGTCTCTCCCAAAGGAACCATTATCATTCCCTCCTTTTTTCTGGCAAGGAAACACACACAGGAACCAATATCATTTCAATTTTTCTCAAAAAAATTTCAGGTGCCTTCTCAGGTTGCAATTAAATGACACCATACATTTCTAACTGTTTTGTTCTAAAAACATTTGATTAAAGAGAAGGATCAATGCTTCTTCTTAGGTCATAAGATTTTACAAGCCAGAAAAACTATATATGAAAAGATTAGAAAAGATTTTCATTCAAGTAATAACTAGTAGAAAGTGAAATAGTGTCATCCTGACACTTTTTCATAATTTAAAAAGAACAGAAGCTATCAATAATTGATTGCAAGAAATTTCAGTCATGTAAAAAATGTTGGAAATAAAGACACCACAATAACCTTCAGTCTCCAGTAGCAATTACCCCAAAGCACAGAATGAGGGAAAGAAAAAATAAAAATCAGAGTCGATTTTATACTCACTTTGGATAGAGTAGTTTACAGAAAAAAATTTCTTTTGCCAGAAAAGTAATGTCTACTTGCCATAATAAAAATGTCAATTCATCATTCTAGGAACTCAATAACTTAATATGTCACCACATATAAATAACTTACAATAACCTACACTTTCAAACATAAAAGCTATTTCCTATTTCAAGCTAGGAATTCAGTTTTCTGGTAGGAGATTCATTTTATTATCATTATCCACATGCTAGAAAAACACCAACAACTGAAAGAAGATACTTTGGCAGGCATCAGTTCCTATCTCAAAAGGGCAACTTCAGATGGAAGAACAAAGCCAGTCTTATCAGGAACTTCATTTATACTATTCGGATATTCTTCATAACAAAAAAATAGCTAAAGGTTAAAGGTATTGACACCTAGTATTCAAATAAACTTGGCAAAACAGCATGAAGTCGCATTTCCTTCTTTCACGTAATTCCAGTAAAGTATATGCATAAAATAACAACAAAAATTTCTTAAAGACAAGATCCATGCAATTCCTAAGCAAATTATAGAAATTAGAAGCTTATTTTGTAAATAAGTGATTGTATCACTAATGGAATCCTTAAAAGCAGGCGTGCTCCTATGATGAATTCTAAAACCACTCACTTGGGTAGTATACAGAGACAGAATCCATATATTCACTCCAAAAGAAACTGGATTCTAGTAAGTTAAAAGAACACTTGTTAATTCTTGACTCCACAAACATAATAGTTGATTATTCCCTTTCTCATATCTATCTTCCCGACGCCACCCTCACTCCATACTTGGCTACTTCCCCATTTCAAGGTGGCATGACACAAGTTCTCATCCCCTGAATTAAATATGCAAATTCAATAATACTAATAATTAAGCAGATTTAAGTAGCCAGACATGATCGTCCTGTAATATCAAAAAAATCCCCATATCAGGTATTAATCCATATAATTGTAGACCAAGTCAAAGATATCAGCTACCAAGAACTCATCTAATCATTTTTTCTTTTGATTCCTAACATCTCTAGCAACTACATTAAAATAGACCAAGCTTGTATTATACTAAAAGAGACCAAAGCATGTACTAAGTTACCATTTATAGAAACATTAAGAATAAAATTCAAACTCTTATCAATCCCAGAAGAGAAATTTTTTTTTTTAAAAAAAAAATCAGATTCAAAAACAAAGCCCTAACTGAAAAGCTCCATTCTTTTGCTATTACCTGCCAACAACAGTAGCATCAAACGTGAACGAAACCAAGAACTTTCCAGGATTCTCCTCATCTGGCTCAAGCCTCAAACTCTCCTTCTTCAAATTCACGTCGTTTCGTATTGTAACGGCCTTCTGGTGCTCCACGTATGGCGGCGGAGGCGCCACCATGGGCCCACACGGGTACCTCCAAGGTCCAGGCTCCATATGACCTCCGCTGCCGCCACGATGATGGTGATCGTACGGCGCAGGAAGCGGCGCGGGCATCGCGGGGGGATAGTACCCTCCGGGAGGGTACTGATAGTACTGCGGGGGATGGTTAGGGTTATTAGAATTGGGGTACTGCGTCGGATAGGGAGTCACCGCGGCGAACACGTAACGGTTGGCGGTGATTTCCTGCTGAGGAGGCGTGGGTGGTGGGGGTGGGGGGTGACTACGTCGGCTGCTGCCGTGGCGACGGCGGCCATTTCCGCCGCCACTGCTACCGATATTTCCCATAATTAAGGAGTAACAAACAAGATTATACAATACCGAAAAGCGTTGGAAGGGAGGAAATGAATCCATAAGGAAAGGGGAAGGAGGGAATAAAAAGAAAGCAAAGAAGGAGGGAATCAAATGGAATGGATGTGGGTGACAGGTATCATGGGGGTTGCGTAAAGCTCCACCCAAAACACCACTCCATGATTTCTCTTCAATTTGCCTAAAGTTGCCCACTTTTCCTTTTTTTTTTTTTTAAATTAATTTTTTTATAAAAACAAATTATTTGAATATGAATTTTTGGTATTGTAACGGAAATGCACTGTCTGTCATTACTAATAACTAATATTATCTCGTTTAAACTGATTATTTCTTTTTTCAGGAAATTCATTTTTATAGCTTTTCTCAGAAATAATGAAAAACAAAACGAAAACAAGGCAACTAATGATCCTTGTACTTTTTGCTAGACCTCTGTCAAACAAGAAAAACAAACAGATGACACATCAAAATAAATCACAATTAGACAATAATTATTAACAAATGTAATAATAAAAGCCTTATTGATGTAGATCTATTTGATAAAAACACTTGACACATTTGAAATCTTAATTACCAACCGTCCGGGATAATTCTGATGACACTTGGGTCTCTTTAAAAGGTTGTCAGTTTAAATAAAAATCTCGGTAAGAGTTTAAGTCTAGTAATGCTTGCTTAGTACTCAAATATGAGCTAATTAGATGGAGCCCATTTAAAAATTTATGTTATCACCGAGTCTTATAACCAGAGGATATGTCAATAAGAATATGTCAGCTTTCACATCACCACTAACTCACAATTAACGGACATGTTAGTGAAACCATATCATGTTTGAGTCTCACAATAATTCGTCAAGAAAATTTTATTGTTGGACAATTAGAGTAAATAATAAGGTCCTAATGGGTGTAAATTTAAGATTCATTATTGTATTATTATGTTAGCATGTTTAATGCTCTATCCTTGTTGAAAAAGAGATAGAGTCTATTTAAAAATAAGTAGAACAAACATACACTAAATAAAAGTTTGAGTGTCAATACTAAGAATCACGTACTGCTTATTTTTCTCACAAAATTAATTGTTTCATAAATTGTCTAGGAGTGCATGTACTACAAAATCTCAAGTAGCTCAATTATAAAATAGCATTGATTCTTAATATTGAAAATTACTCTACTAAATATGAGAAACTCCAATTATGCATCGTCATGTGTTGCCTTCAAACAAAATTCTTCAAACCCTTTTTTTCTCTCCATGCTTAAGGGTATTCTCATAACTTTTGAACACAAGTAAAAAAAATAGTTACTTAATACTCTAGATAAGTAAGAAAACTTTTTTTTCCTCCTTATTCTCAAACTCTCTTTAGTGCAAAAATCCTAGAGAAACATTCACCGTTAAAGACATAGTCTTACTTAAGTATTGAAAGGCCGTTGCCGCCTACCCTGCTAGTGTTAACTTTTTCAATGTGTTTGTGTTATATAAGTTCTTAACAATTTCTAGTTTAGTGCTTCATTTTTCGTAACTCTTTAACCGGTTCAGACCTATCTCTTAACATAAATTGACTCAATAAATTTAATTTTTTTTACACTCAAATAAATTATTGATATTTTAGGGAGTAACTATGAAAACTTCTCACGTAAAATAAAAAAAAATGGTAAATAAAAGTAGTCAATGAAATCTAAGGTTTTAAGCAAAAATTCTAAAATTTCACATTTACAGTAATTAAAAAAAATTCATAACAACAAAATTAATTTATTTATTTCATATTTTATTTCTCAAACAAACTATAAACAACCGGTCAATTCTCCTTGAAAGCAAAAATGAAAAATCAAACAAATGCATTTTGCCCTCACCTAATCCAAAATTAGTTGAAATATATTATCAAAGAACAATGACCTTGTTACTTTTTTTAATATTAAAACAAAATTATCAAATCAGAAATAATATGTGCCATGCACGAGAATCAAATAATTTTGTTAACGAAAAGAAGTTCCTATAGGTAGGAAGGTCTACTTTCTCAATGCAATACATAATTAAAAGCCAAATCACACTCTATCTCGACTTTACCCAAATCTTTACTAGAAGCAATAATAATCTAACATTTATAAAAAAAAAATTCTAAATTGAAAACTTTGTTAAAATTTTAAATTCAAATAAGATGACAAAGGAAACAAGGTCACTCATATATTTAGGATGTGTTTGATATATATTTCAAATAATTACCAGAGTTTTTTTAATTTATTTTCTATAATGTGTATTTTTATTATAATTTTTATTTTTCGACTCCTAAGGGTCACAAATAAATATAAAGACCGAGTTAATATTAGTTTATTTTGATATATTTTTATGATAGTTAAAATCAAAATGCAGCGGAAGGTCCTCGATTATATTATACCAATAAAATTTTGTTTGTTATAAGGATAAAAAAAGAAGAATATTTTTAAATTAATTTTATTCTTTTAAAATCTAAATTTATCTGTGTTGAGATATGAGTTAATCAACCCTTCATGTTTTGTTTTGATTTCTAACAAAATTATTGGCGTCTATCAAAAAATTGAAATTTGAACTTAATTTATATCAACTTGATGAAAATTTAAAATATTCCAAAAATGCTTTTTTGGATGACAAAATTTGCTGTTTAATTCATTTTTAAAATTAATAATCAAATAATTGTTAAGTGCTTTTTTTTTGGGGGAAAAAAGAATAGACAAGTTGGAGCAAAATACAAAGCGAGTGGGACATGCAATGAAACAACTTGCCAACTTTATGTTAGTGATATGTTAAATTAATATTTCTTGTTTTTCTTCGCAATATCCCTTTCAGAATCAAATAATCTGAAGACAAATAAATGATTCATTACTTTTTTCCTTTTTCTTTGATCATTAACTGACAAATAAATGATTCATTATTTTTTGAAAATTTGCACAGTTAATTCGTTTTTTTGGTGTAAAATATTTTTTGATCGAACTCAAAATTATTATATTTTATTGATCAAATATATAATATTTTATTTATTTTATTATTATTTGTATAATTTATAAAAATTTATATTTTTAATTTATTATAATTAAGTGATTTAATAAATAAATTTAATTAAAAATTTATTTTAATAAAAAAATAATTAAAATTAATCATTTATATAAAAAAAATTAAATTATAAAAATAATTTAAAATTTTAAAAAATTAATAATTTTACCGTGTAATGGGCCCTGGTGCACATTACTATAGCACGCACCAGGGTGTGCCACAACGTTGTACCACGCTAGGCGTGCGTCACAGCGCTATATGATTTTTTAAATTTGTATATTTTTTAAATTTTAAATTATATAATAATATTATAATAATTTAAAAATTAAATAAAAAATAAAGGAAATAATTAAAGATACTTTTTTTATTAAATTAATTAAAAAAATGTAATTTTAATTAAATAAAATAAATTAATTATTTAAAAAAATTGAATAAATTTAATTAAATTTAAAATTATTTTTAATTTTATTAAGATTTAGGGTATGGTGTGCCCTGTGGGGTGCATATTGTGGGACGTGCCTTCCGGTGTGGCGCTCGCCCCAGCATGACGCCCCATGACGTTTGCTGATGAACACATGAAAATGCATGTTGTTAAGAGATTCAATCACCATTTAATGTCACTAATTTTAGTGTTTTCTGTATTTTTAGCTTGAAATAAAGTGTTCTCCTTAAATTGTGATTAATGAATGTTATTTGGACAGGTTTAGGTAAACTGGACATAACTCTCAATGTAGAAATCGAAATGAAGAAATTCTTCAACCTGGTGCAACATGACTCAATCTTACACAAATTTGAAGAATAGTGGAAAAGCCAAATCCAACATGTTATGGGCCAAAAATTGAGAAACAACAAAATCGGACTACAACTCTTACCCAGCTTGATCCAATTCACGTATTTGGACCGTATCTCACAAAATACGTACTCAATTGGTATAATTCTTGAAGCTGTGAATTGTTGACTTTACTATCAACAACTCGTATGTTTATGGTAAAGTCCAAATCAGCCGTTATCATGGACCAAATTGCATTGCAAGTGGGTAAAATGGTTGTTGGCCGAATTCTGATGTATCTTTGGAATTTTGCTCATATCTCATTGGATACTCATCCAATTTGCATGAAATCAGTACCTATGGAAAGAAGAGTCAAAATTCTACAACTTTTATGTCGGCTACAGAAGTTGAATTGATCATTTACATTATCAAAAATGTGCTGCAAGTGGATACACGAGTTATTGGTTTAAAATTATTGAAGATTGATGTCATCCATGACATATGTCCATTCATTGCCTATATAAGGAGACCCTTAGGACGTTTTTAATAGATAAATTTTCTCTCTTCTTTTATTCTCATTAACATGTATTGTAATTTAGGCTAGAGTTCCTAGCAAGGCTAAGAGATGAACTTTTATGTGTAGTAAATCTACTTCCATGCTTTGATTCGGTGTCAAGAGCTATAAATGTTGTAAGTTTGGTTTTGATTAAACTCTTATCTATTTTATTTTCTATAATCCAGAGGTTATAATTCTCATGTCTCATATATGTTCAGTCATACTTTTCTTATGTGATTCACGTTGATTTATAATTGTTACTGGTTATATTGTTTTATATGTTAATCTTTTACTGCAGTATTGTCAATTTGATATATTGTCGATCTTGGATAACATGTAAGGGCAATAAATGTTTGATATTCAAGTTAATCTTTTACTGCAATATTGTCAAAATGATATATTGTCGATCTTAGATAACTTGTATAAATAACATGATGTGTGTTAATGCTTGCAAAGAGTTTAACTAAATCAAATACATGTGTTATCAAATGTGCTATATATTACATACCTTCCGATTGATTGTTTGGGATGTGAAACTTTCAGTTGAGTTATAAATATCGAATCAAAGTATAGAGTAGATTTATAAAGCATAATTGTGATTCTCAAAGCCTTGCTTAAATCATCATAAGACATTTTCCTCAATTCATAGACAATTCTATCTCATCCGTTTAAATCAATTAACCCTTTGCTACTGCTTTAATATTTTACTTCACTAACCTATTTTGCCAAGAGCTTCCTCGTGGGATCGACACCTCAATCTATACTGCGATAGCCGCGTTATATTTTGAGCGTAAACAAAAATTTGGCGCCGTTGCCGGGGAAGCACACTAAGCGAAAGTCGGTTGCGATTATAAATACTAAAGTGGTAACTTTGTATATTTTCTTTTCTTTGTAAACTCTTAGTTTATTTCCTTTGTTGTAATTTATTTATTATTCATGGTTGGTTCTACCACATAATTTAGCTTCTTTTCTTTAGTTAATTTGTTATATTTTATATTATCTTAATGGCTGGTTTTGCCGCCTAATTAGTTTATTTTCTTTTATCTATTTATTGAACTTTTTTTTAATGGCTGGTTTTACCGCCTAACTTTGTTCACTTTCTTTTATTTATTTATTGTACTTTATTTCTTTAGTTAATTTATTGTATTTTCTTTCTATTTTGTGGCTGGTTCTACCGCCTAACTTAGTTTCTTTATTTCGTATTGTACTCTATTTATTTATTGCACTTTTTTTATTGTACTTTATTTTCATTTTCTTTTACGAATTTATTGCAATTTATTTTCTTTAGTTAATATGTTGTATTTTTTTTTTATGGCCGGTTCTACTGCCTAACCTTTTATTTATTTACTTATTGTATTTTTTTTTTATTATTTAATTATTGTACTTTTTCGTATTTTATAGTCTTTTGTTTAGTTATTGTATTTATATTTCATGGTTGGTCTTACCACCTAACTTATTTCTATTTCTTGTTGTGTTTATTCCACTTCTTAATTTTCCTTAAGCATTTCTTTCCTAAAAAAAAAAAAAAAATTAGGATGTATGCATCGACCTAGAGACAAACGAGGAAGATTTGTGAGAGAACTAGAACTAGAACTAGAACCACTCCCACAATTTGTAAGTGAAGAGAATTCACCTTCTAGTTCATCTTGTAATTCTAACACAATGAGCCAACACGAAGAAAACCCCTTTAGAACTCTCAAAGATTACTTGCATCCTACTCGCACAGCCACACCATCATGCATTATATTTCCACCTAACATACCACATTCGGATTTTAAACCTGGAATAATACAACTTCTTCCCACTTTTCATGGTCTAGATAGTGAAAATCCTTATGTACATGTTAGGGAATTTGAAGAGATAATTGCCACCTTCCATAGCCAACCTGAAGCCATAGACACTGTTAGGCTTAAATTTTTCCCTTTTTCTTTGAAAGACAAAGCAAAGAGTTGGCTATACTCTTTGAGGCCAAGGTCTATAGGAACTTGGGCAGAAATGACCCAAGCATTTTTCAATAAATACTTCCCACAACACAAAACTAATGGCCTGAAAAGACAAATTTCTTCATTCTCCCAAAAAGACAGTGAAACCTTATATCAAGCATGGGAAAGGTTTAAAGAATTGCTAAATCTGTGCCCTCACCATGGGTATGAAAATTGGCGCTTGGTTAGTTATTTCTATGAGGGACTCACAATTAGAGAGCACCAATTTGTTGAGATGATGTGTAATGGGGAGTTCCTTCACAAAGATCCTGAGGAAGCTATAGAATTCCTTAATGACTTAGCCGAAAAAGCCCATATATGGACTGGACCTAGCATTGCTGAAAGCACAAATAGGTCATGACCCAATGGAGTTTTCCATCTTAGGGAAGAGGATAACCTCAAAGCCCAATTAGAGGTCTTAACTAGGGAGTTAGAGGCCTTGAAATCCAAAGATAGAAGGGTCACCCACACGGTTGCTAGAGTTGAGTCACACGATGTCTGTTTTGTCTGTGGAGGAGCGGAACACTTAGCTCAGGATTGCCCCACGTATAGTGAGATGAGAGGGATATATGAGGAACAATGTAATGCCCTAGGGATGTACAAGAAGCCTTATTCACCCTACTCTGAAACATATAATCCTAGCTGGAGAAACCACCCAAATTTCAGTTGGAAATCTGACCAACAAGCCAACAACCAATGGAAACAAGAACAACAAGCACCCAAGTCTTATGTTGCACCTCAATATAATGCACGACCAACTAGAAATTCTTTAGAGGATACATTACAAGCATTTATGGAGGCACAAAGTAAGACTAATCAAAAATTTGAAACAATTCTTGCATAGGTGGTGGACGAAAATAAAGAAATCAAGAGTCAAATCACAAAATTGACCAGTGCCTTAACTATACAAGAGCGAGGTAAGTTTCCATCTCAACCTCAATCCAATCCGAAAGGACAATTCATGGCACAAGCTTCTACTTCTGATGTTCAAAATCTCAAAGAAGTCAATGCCATTACTACTCGAAGTGGTAAGATTGTAAGTGAGCCTACTCCTGAAATTAACACATCTACGAGTAGTAAAGATGCCCCCCTTGAAAAAGAGGCCACAATGGAAAAAGAGCCCGAAAGTAAGTTTTCAATTCCAGTGCCTTTTTCTCAAGCTCTTCGACCGGTTGGGAAAAATTCAGAAATTCAAGGTGAGATTTTAGAACATTTGAAACAAGTTAAAATTAATCTTCCCTTGTTACATTTGATTAAGCAGGTTCCAATTTATGCCAAAGTCATCAAGGATTTATGCACTATCAAAAGAAAAAACCATGTGAAGAAAACTGCATTTTTGGCAGAACAGGTAAGTGCAGTGATTGAACAAAAGACACCACCCAAGTATAAAGACCCAGGATGTCCCACAATCTCCTGCCAAATTGGGACACATGAGTTTGGTCAAGCTTTATTGGACTTAGGAGCAAGTGTAAATTTAATGCCTTATTCTATTTACTTGCAGTTGGGACTTGGTGAGATTAAACCAACATCTGTAGTCCTACAATTAGCTGCCCGATCAATCAAGAAACCACGGGGAATAGTAGAAGATGTTTTGTTGCAAATTGATAAATTTTACTACCCTGTTGATTTTCTTGTTTTAGATATTCATTCTGTTGTTAACATGGAGTCAAAAATCCCTCTTATTTTGGGGAGACCTTTTCTTGCCACTGCTAATGCTCTTATTGATTGCAGAAATGGTCTAATGAAATTATCTTTTGGGAATATGACTCTTGAGGTAAACATTTTTCATATTGATAAGCAATCACGAGAAAAAGACGAATGCTATCATTCATATATGATAGACACACTTGGAGCGGAGGAAGCTTATAAAAATCATGGCTCTAATTCTTTAGAAAATCTCTTTGATTTTGATATTGAAGAATTGTATTATCCTGATAAAACAACTGATATGTTTAGTATTTTTGACTCACAAGATAAAGGGATTCGATTTTGGAAACCAAGCATTGAAAAGTTGCCACGAGAGAAGGAGAAACCAAAGTCATCAAAACTCGAGACACCACGTGTCATCATTAGTGACCAAGGAACACATTTCTCTAACTGTTCTTTTACAACTTTGAGTGCTGCAGGTCTCCAGAGAAAGTTACAATTGTCAGAAATAGAAGAGCTACGAAATGACGCATATGACAACTCCAGAATCTACAAAGCTAAAATAAAAGTAGCTCATGATAAACAGATCTCAAGGAAACACTTTGAGCCCAATCAACGGGTCTATCTTTATGATTCTCGATTGCATTTACACCCTGGAAAGTTGAGATCTCGATGGACTGGTCCATTTATGGTAAGACATGTTTTTTCTAATGGTGCTGTTGAAATAGAAGACCCCACTGATGGACGGACTTTCAAAGTGAATGGACAGCGGCTAAAAAGCTACGTGAAAAAGGTAAACGACTCTATGTACCTAGGCGAGATCCCTCTTGTGGATCCTGTTTATCGTGATTGATCAGGTTCAATATATCTGTATCATATTTTATATTTTGTCTATATTTTATCTTTTGACTTTCTATTTTTGCTTTTATTTTCCTGCACATTTTATTTTACTTTATTTTCTTCTTTTTATTTTTTCTTCAGTGTGATTTTATTTCCCGGTCAAGTGGCGGATACGGTACTCCGTGACTATTAAAGTCGGTTTCTCAGTTCCCTAAAAACTGTCCCTCAAACTGTGCATTCATCTCTTTTCTTTCTTTCAAAATGGATCGCATTCTTGCCAACCTTAAAAAACGTTTTCCTTCATTTCCTCAAAATGCTCTACTTAAGATTTACAAAGCACGGTGTGAAAGACTAAGGCTATTGATGTTGGGTAATATCCCTGTGGACCTTCGTTGATTAATTGAAGCCAAGGTTCGGTTGTCTGGTAAGTTTGAAAATGATTTTGTTTCTCATATGCCTGGTCTTGGAAGAAGCTCTTATGCCAAAAGGAGACGAGCAAAAAGGTTACAAGTCTGTCATAAATGTGCTCGATGGAATTGTAATCGGAATTGTCGTTCTTTAGGATTCGTATCTAGAAATCGAGAAGACAAAATTCAGTTCATTAAGGATGGACTGAGTAAGGAGTCTTTGGATGATATCCTATTGACTCTTGAGACGCATCCCTGTGGGCTCGTGCAACGTGAACTTCTCGATTTATGGAACAAATTCAAAAATGAACATCAACGGTATAGTCTCGGGAATCTGACTCTAAAAGACCCTGTTTGCCAATTTATAAGAAAATTGGATGGGAAGCCTATCCCCGACCCATAGAGGGCGTTTAAGCCGTTACTGGACGTAAAACCAGAGGAAGATGTGAGCCACAATCACAACTACTTGTAAATACATGTGTTTTAATTTCAAACTTTATTTTATGAATAGTAGGGCTACTCATGTAGATGTCTTAAATTCAAATCTTTTTGTTCAATAATGCATGCGGGTCATTATGTTTAAATTTTTGTGTTTTATTTTTAACTCTCTTTTGACAAACTGTCGGGTTACCATAATCATTGTTATCATTTGGCACTCTATAAATACAGCACCTCAGTTTCTTCATTTTCATATATTGAGATAAAGGTGAGAGTAGATATGGAGGAAACCCAAGTTCGATAATTTCGAAATATATATGTATTTTGTGGATCTAGTCCTGGGGAGAGTAAAGTGTTCGTAGAAGCAGCAAACAATCTAGGAAAAATATTAGCTGCAAGAAAAATTCATTTGATTTATGGAGGAGGTAGCCTTGGGCTAATGGGGTGTGTGTCAACAGCTGCACATTTAGGAGGAAGTCAAGTTTTAGGTATTATTCCTACAGCTTTGGCCGTGGGAAACCTGACCGGGAAAACAATAGGGGAAGAATTACAAGTCTCATCCATGCATGAACGTATAGCCAGAATGCTTTGCAATGCAGACGCTTTTATTGCTTTACCAGGTGGTTTTGGTACCTTGGAAGAAATTTTTCAAATTGTCTCTTGGGCCCAACTGAATATCCACCGAAAACCCATAGGTTTGTTGAATGTTAATAACTATTTTGATTGCTTACTTTGTTTTCTTGATCAAGCTGTGGAACAGAATTTTATTTCACATTCGGCGCGACAGATCCTGGTTTCTGCTACTAAGGCGGATGAATTAATTAACAAATTACAGGCAGTTACCTACGAACTTGACCCAGCAATAACTCGGATCGATTGGTCAGTGGGCCTTAACAAGCGAAAATTGGATCTGACACTCCGTTTGTAAATTTTTCTTTTTATTTATTTATTTATCAGTACCATCATTTTAGTTTATATTTGCTTAAGTGTCTCTCAGGTTTGTTTCTTTCAAATAACTGGCGTTTCAGGTAATGTCTCCTATACTTTATCTCTTTCTATTTAAACATTGAGGACAATGTTTCATCTGGTTTGGGGGGAGGATAGTAGACATACGTTGCATTTTGCAAAAAAAAATAAAAAATTGTGGTTCGACATTTGATTAAAATGGTAGAGTAAAGAGTTCATTCTTGAACTCTTGAGACGCATTCTAGGTCAAATTAGAATGACAGAGTAAGGAGTTTTAGTACTAACTTTTGAAATGCATTTTAACTAACTTTTTGTTATTTTGTTTTATATTTCATGCATTGTCGTTTACTGCTTGTAGTCTTGGTAATTCTTGTATAAAGGAATTTGCTTTTCTGCCTAAGTATGATTTCAGAATTGTTTAGGTTGAGTCACTGTTTCTATCTAGGTTACTAAAGAATGACTTCCAAAATATTTTTGAGCACAATGCTAAGCCTTGTGGTAAGATGGATGATTCAATTTATATAGCCAAGAGAATTCCCATGTTTAAGTATATATTTTTCTAATCTCGCATATCTTTTGTGAGTAAGTGGAAAGGTTGAGAAAACAGCTTATGAACCTTCATTGATCCTTTGAATTGGTTAATTTTTGTTTAGAATGATATTATTTGAATTAAGGGATAAGTTGGTTACATTTGTGCATAATATAATTTGGTGAGAAACCTTTATAATGCTTCCTTGTATTCTTCAAAAATACAAAAAAAAAAAAACACAAAAGTACCAAAAACAAGAAAAAAAAAAGAAAAAAGAAAAAAGAAGCAATTCAGTTTAATAAAGTCTTCATTCAATTTTAGAAGACAAATATCTTGTAAAACAGTTTTCTCACCAAGTTATAATTGTATTATTCTCACAAGCCAATTAAAGTTCTAAAGTTGGCGTATGATATGAATAATTGATTTTTAAACAAATAATTTTCCTATCCTCGGATCAATGTTAGTTTATATATCTGTCCTTAAAATTGACTTTTTCTTGAGTGCTTAACTGTTTTCCAACTCCATAAGAGAAATCCTAACCTTTTAAACAGTCATACACCTGTGAGGATATGGAGTTGAGGCTTTTACTTGGAGAAATTCTCAAGGCTATATCTATTGTGGTTTGTGGTTAGATGGTTATGGCTTAGTTCACACACACACAAATTATGGAAGTTGTAATTGAAAAAACCATGATAGCAACAGTGATCTCGAACTAACGTTTTGATTGAAATGCTTAGGTAGTTTTGCATATTCTATTTACGCTTGAATTGCTAGAGACTAGCAATAAACTGGTTGGGGGCTGTGATGAACACATGAAAATGCATGTTGTTAAGAGATTCAATCACCATTTAATGTCACTAATTTTAGTGTTTTCTGTATTTTTAGCTTGAAATAAAGTGTTCTCCTTAAATTGTGATTAATGAATGTTATTTGGACAGGTTTAGGTAAACTGGACATAACTCTCAATGTAGAAATCGAAATGAAGAAATTCTTCAACCTGGTGCAACATGACTCAATCTTACACAAATTTGAAGAATAGTGGAAAAGCCAAATCCAACATGTTATGGGCCAAAAATTGAGAAACAACAAAATCGGACTACAACTCTTACCCAGCTTGATCCAATTCACGTATTTGGACCGTATCTTACAAAATACGTACTCAATTGGTATAATTCTTGAAGCTGTGAATTGTTGACTTTACTATCAACAACTCGTATGTTTATGGTAAAGTCCAAATCAGCCGTTATCATGGACCAAATTGCATTGCAAGTGGGTAAAATGGTTGTTGGCCGAATTCTGATGTATCTTTGGAATTTTGCTCATATCTCATTGGATACTCATCCAATTTGCATGAAATCAGTGCCTATGGAAAGAAGAGTCAAAATTCTACAACTTTCATGTCGGCTGCAGAAGTTGAATTGATCATTTACATTATCAAAAATGTGCTACAAGTGGATACACAAGTTATTGGTTTAAAATTATTGAAGATTGATGTCATCCATGACATATGTCCATTCATTGCCTATATAAGGAGACCCTTAGGACGTTTTTAATAGATAAATTTTCTCTCTTCTTTTATTCTCATTAACATGTATTGTAATTTAGGCTAGAGTTCCTAGCAAGGCTAAGAGATGAACTTTTATGTGTAGTAAATCTACTTCCATGCTTTGATTCGGTGTCAAGAGCTATAAATGTTGTAAGTTTGGTTTTGATTAAACTCTTATCTATTTTATTTTCTATAATCCAGAGGTTATAATTCTCATGTCTCATATATGTTCAGTCATACTTTTCTTATGTGATTCACGTTGATTTATAATTGTTACTGGTTATATTGTTTTATATGTTAATCTTTTACTGCATTATTGTCAATTTGATATATTGTCGATCTTGGATAACATGTAAGGGCAATAAATGTTTGATATTCAAGTTAATCTTTTACTGCAATATTGTCAAAATGATATATTGTCGATCTTAGATAACTTGTATAAATAACATGATGTGTGTTAATGCTTGCAAAGAGTTTAACTAAATCAAATACATGTGTTATCAAATGTGCTATATATTACATACCTTCCGATTGATTGTTTGGGATGTGAAACTTTCAGTTGAGTTATAAATATCGAATCAAAGTATAGAGTAGATTTATAAAGCATAATTGTGATTCTCAAAGCCTTGCTTAAATCATCATAAGACATTTTCCTCAATTCATAGACAATTCTATCTCATCCGTTTAAATCAATTAACTCTTTGCTACTGCTTTAATATTTTACTTCACTAACCTATTTTGCCAAGAGCTTCCTCGTGGGATCGACACCTCAATCTATACTGCGATAGCCGCGTTATATTTTGAGCGTAAACATTTGCCGTGTGGTGCCACGTGGTAATATTTTTTATAATATTTATATATTTTAGTTACATTTTATAATTTAAAAATATATTAAAATAGTGAGTAAATTCATTTATTTATTAATAGTTATTTAATTATTTAATTTTATAATTTTTTATTTTAAATTATTTTATCATTATTATATATATATATTTTTAGTTGTAATTATTTTTGAGATTTTGTCATTATTTTTTTGATGTATCCAATATTTCATTCCATTCTCAAGTATTTTAGTATATGAAATTTTTATTTTTATAAAAATAATTTAATTAAAAAATAAATGTGTGCTTTTTTGAGTTATTATAATATTTATCATAATTAAAAAAAATTAATTTAAAAAATTAAAAAAAATCATATGGTGCATGCCACAGTGCTACAGTAATGTGTACTAGGTGCGCGCAAGATGCCGTAGCATGCTACAGTGTGCACCAAGCACTTGGTGCGCACTACAATAGTGCGAACCAAGGTGCGTCACACGGTAAAATTATTAATTTTTTATATAAATGATTACTTTTAATTATTTTTTATTAAAATAATTTATTAATTAAATTACTTAATTATAATAAATTAAACATATAAAATTTATAAATTATACAAATAAAGATAAAATGAGTAAAGTATTATATGTTTAGTCAATAAAATATAATAATTTTGAGTACGAAAAAAAAAATTTGCACCCAAAAACAGATCAATTGTGCGAATTTTCCTTTACTTTTTATTGCTTTCAAATAATAATAATAATAATAACAATGGCATTTGCTTTTATTTATTAACGTATATGGTTTAATAACTTTAACTAACCATGAAGCAGCGCCATGGGTTGTGCTGTGGTTACAGTTACAGCCTTTGAAAGGCACGAGTCTTTAATTAAACGAAAGTACTTGATTTTATATCTAACTAATTCAATATTTTCTCATAATTTGATACATTGAGAATTAAAAATTGAAGTAGATTAAGTATGACTTTTATTTCTCTAAATTCAGTATGAAGCTATTTTAATTAACATATAGTGGAATTTCGATAAAGTAGAAACTCTATTAATTTTTTAGTGATTTAGTTCTAATATTGAGTTATTTTAACTTCTCCTCAGTTTTTTTCAACTTTTGAAATCCATTTTTGCACTCACAAAATTGATTGATGGTTATCTCTAATAATAATTCTTTAATGTTTAAATTAATAATGGAGTTGATTAAAAAAAAAAGAAGACAAATAAAAATAATGCTTAGATACATTCCGAGATCTAAAGGATGAAATATACTAAAGATCTCAAAAATAGTATATGCCCAAAGATCTTAGGAATGAGATATACCCGAAATCTTAGAAATAGGATATGTTCGAGATCTAAGAGATAGTGTGCATCAAAGATTATAGTGACAAGGTTTCACCCTATTTTTGAAATAGTTATTAGTGCAAGGTGGTAGACGACGTCAATCAAGTTGAGATTGGTTAATCTAAGATACCCAAGGATGTTGGCAGGGTTGCTATGGACAATCTTCTTGGTGTTGACTCTAAGCTTTTTGGGCCTTTGTGGATTTGAGGCCTCGGAATTATACAAAAGTCATTAAGCTTGTGCTTTAGGTAAGTTGGGCCTCAGGGGGTTAAGCCTCGGATTGGTCCTAAGCATCGGACCTCGAGTTTGGACCATTGGTATAGGCTGTTGGGGGTTGGTTCTCCTTTTTGGTGGACTAGGCCTATGCTGAGGTCTTTAAAGGAAACAGAAGTTTCTCAGTTTTCAATATTAACTTGTCGATATTAAAAATTTAATTGTAATGCTTGGGCTGGGCAGAATCCTCAATGATAGTGAGCTCGGTATGGTCTAATTATTGGTTTGGCTAAAGGAAGTCCTAAGGACTTTATTATCTTGAAATTTGAAACTAGTACCAAGTATTAAATAAATTTGCCCCTTTGAAAACCATGTCTCATTTCAGTTGTACTTTTTAAGCATCCAACAATTGGGTCGCTATAATTATTGAAGATATGGACACTTTTATAGCCATAAGATCTCATATGGTGGCTGAAATTATTATCAAGTTGTCACATCTATCAGGTGAAGAAACGTCTCGCATGCATGGAGATAAATTTAGGTCATTGGATCCTTTTCAACGACTGAGATCAACTCTGGGATATTTTATAAATTTAGAGCGCTTTAGATTTTTCATATGTTTACTTATTTCAAATTTTTTAGAGAGAAAGTGTAGCTAATTCAAAAGAGAGAAAACGTTTTTACTGTGAAGATCGTTTGCTTCCCATTTTATCGGCTTCCATTTCTAGTAAATCTTCTTTATATTTTTGTTTTTCCTTGTGCATATTTTCTCGATTTTTCTGGTTTTATTACTCTAAGTATGTATGTTATTGCTTAGTGCCTATGAATTTTGAATGCTTGGCCTTACTTCTTTGAATGCTCGGTTTTCTCCTCTTGTTGTTTGTTCTTTTTTATGCTTGAAAGTTTGTCTGATTATCTTGTGTGCTCAAGTTAGGTTGTTTGGCCTCACCCTTTATAGTTTTACCTTTTAAGAAGATGTTTTCAGATAATTCTACTAGTGATTCTCAAAGTGTATTAGGTTAAGAGTTATTGAGAATGATACTTATGTGTTATTCCAATTGTTGTATGAATACTTATTTATTTAATATTTATGCAATGAATATTTATATTAAATTATTAATTATTAATTATATAGTAATAAGCTTATAACTTTCAAACACATTAGAACTAAAAGAGTTTAGGTTAGCGTTGAGAGTTAGTAATTCTAAGAGCTAGAACTTTGTCTGAAATGGAGACAAAAACATGTGAATATATTAGTAGTGATATAGTTGCAAAGAGTTGCAAATAGTGCTAAAAAATATTTTTATGCACTATGTTCTTGAAAACATTGTTTCTGATTTATTATTATCAACACAGGTCGATTGGTATACTTTAAGAATCAGTGTGTGTCAATATTTGAATTAGCCAGACTGTTATTCTTAGCATACTGTGGGTTTAGTAGAAGCCCATATAGGCATGCAAATATTCAATGAGGATTAGTATTGAACAAACTCATAAAAAAGTCCAATAGACATCTAATAGAGCCGTCAATGGAGGGTCTTCTCGAGTTAAGTAGTATTCGTGGTCCTTTGACCAGAGTGCCACAGTAGGTTTGTGAGTGATCCACCCTGTTTTGGTTCCACGCATGTCAAAAACTTTTTATGGTCTAACCTTTATGTGTTGGTAGGTATGGTCCGATGCTTTTGAAACCCAGTATGCATAAATATGAGATTTGTAAGCTCATATGTGTAAGTTGTATATCCGGATGCTTATAAATTATATTTTAAAAAGTCTTATTGCTATAAGCGAGAACCATTAAAAAGAGTTTTATATAAGGATAAACAATATCGCAAACTATAATATCGCAAAGGAGTTTGCGGATATTATTTTTGAAAATACGAATTTGGAGATAAGTTTATGGTTGAGCATATAGAGATTTGACAGTGATGATAAATATATTGGCTCTTCCAGGATATAAATGAATGAAAGATTATACAAATATGGTTAACCTCAGGTTATATAGTTTAACACGTTATTCTATAATATCCGTAATGTGTGCGTGTGACATCATTCACAGACTTACAGAAAAGTTTCATAAGATAAACAGGTGTGAACTTAGGGAATCTCACAATATGAAGTGCTCATTGAGCACTCAGATAGTGGATTGGGTTGAACGATTTGATCTGAGAGAATTTTAGAAAGTAAGTTTTGTTTCAGGAAAGTTGGTTGTTTCATGATCTCTCTGAAAAATAAAGGACAAAGTTTGTAAATGTTACAAATAGATCCATTTTTCATTAAAAAAAAAGGATTATGCATATGGCATAGGCACGCGAAAAGTATCACCCATGTAAATGGCTTGCATGTGTTACGAGTGACACTTGTCAATCATAAACGAATAAATGATAACTTTGAAAGTCATACAATTAAGTCCCCATTTTTGGCCATGTATATAAGTTAAACTTTGAAAGTATTTCAAAGTGGTCCATGTCTTCATTATTTGAAGAAAAAAAAGAGAGAAAACACATTGTTGAAATGTTGAACAAGTACGGAATCTTGCTAGAAATTCAAAGAATAGCTACCATTCTGGTTTCATAATCCCATCAGATTGTTGCGGACTAGAATTGCTCGACGAATCGCTTTCGTGTGAGCTCCGATTTAGAAATCTTCACTAAAGTTCTTCAAGGATATGTTTTAGATTCCCATACTGTTTTTGATTCGTTTTAAAGTGTGTTTGTTAATTAATTACATGTTATTCTGTTATGCTGATGCTTGTAAGACAAGCATCAGTGAATTAGTCAATGAGCTCTTTTCATATACATGCACCCTTAATGCACATTTACAAAAATATCAAAACATTTTTTTATGTGTTTTTGGGTTAATAGAGTATTATTGAGCTGTTTAGGATGCTCAGGAACAATTGGTACTGCATTTTTAAGTGTTGAAAGTGTAGAACCAACTTATTATCCAAAGTAACGCTAGCATTGTATGATTGACATTGCGGTGTTCATTAAGGTTGGATGAATGTTGAGGCATTAGACATGTAACTTCAGGGCATTCATCATGCTATTTGCATGTAAGACCATTGGGTCGTTAGCTTGTCACCATAGAGGCGTTATGTGATAACACTGCGGCAGTGAAATGTGCCACTTAAGGGCATTTTCTATGCAAAATGCTAAGGCTTTATATGATAATGTCGTAACATTAAAGTGTGAAACACTGGGGCGTTAAAGCAATTTAATATGAGGGAATTCTAAGTCCTAATGTTGTGATGTTTTGAATAGTTCACTTTATTTTGTATTTTATGCATGTGACGTTTATTTAATACAATAATATAATTTTTATATAATTATTTTATAATACATAATCATTTATTTATCTTGTTAATTATAATGGGAGCTCTACTTGTGAGGGTTAGGTGTGCTTAGGTAAAACAAATGGATGATTGTGATTCAGATTCTCATGAGATTTAGATAAGTTATAAAATTGCAAAATGTCTCTTAATTAGATTGATATGTATTTCATTATGATATAATATTATGCATGGTTCGTCTTGTTAATACAATGTTAGACGAGTCACTTTGATCATTTTCAATATTGCTAAAGCATAAGGGATTGGTTGGTGTGATTTGGACTATACTAGTTAAACACGAGATGAGGCAAATATAAGTGAACGCATTATCCAATATTGTTAAAGCGTAAGGGTAGTATCAGTAACTTATATTTAATCATTAACAAGTTAATCTGGAAGACATTTACCCAATATTGCTAAAGTGTGATGATAAAGTGTGTTTAAGATTAATGGTAAGAGTTATATGAAATGCAATTGATAAGAGTTGTCTACTTTTTGAGTTTATAAAGGCCAAGTATAACGACTATAAAATAAGATAAAATAATAAGAGGGAGGGCATCATCTTTTGCTTCTTTTTCCATTCACTCTCTTGTATCTTATAAGGGTTATGATATTTGATACTTCTATTATAAAACTATTGTTTAATTTGAGATATAAGTGAGTTTATCAAGCTTAGTAAGTGAATATAATCTTACTTTGAGCTAAACCATTAAATTTTCTATCTTGTTACATCTTTATTAATTTTTTTTAGTCCCAATCACTATTTTTAAAAATATAAATTCAACTTGTCGGTCTCAAAATCACCTAAAATTTGGAGTTAACAGTTTGGTGATGTCTGTGAAAAATAAATTAAAATGTACAGAGAACAATTAATTAAAGGCATAATTTTTTTTTTAAATAAAAAGAGTTTCTTGAGAATGACCATTTTTGGCGAAAATGACCGTTTTTCGGTGAGTTTAGCAATGGCGCATAGCAAACAGGTAAGACTTATATGGCTTCCGAAAACTCTAGCAAAGCAGACCTTGATCCTTGGCAGTGGGCAATAAATGATGCAAGGTAAGGCAGCATGTTCCACACGCAAATGGCTTGCCGAAAAGTTAAGCGGCTTGCAGTGGCGAGGAGCGACGTGGTCAGGTCGTGAGGTGGTTAGCGTACTTTAGGGGAGTGAAAATCTCCTCGTAGTGGCTGAAAGTTGTTAAAAGGTTAGGCAGAAAAGAAGGGTGACGATGCGAGAGAGAAAGATGAAACTAGGGTTTTATCTGGATTTTCTCACTTAAGCCCTTCATAGTTTAGAGAAATTTGGTTCTAACCAGAATATTCTTAAACTTTGCAAATAAGCCCCAAAAAGAATGTATGTTTTGGATAATTCATTATGGCATTCGGCAAAATTGAGGATCGAGGCCACTTAATAAACCCTTATCGAGGTTGCACAATAAGCCTTTATCAAGTCCGCCCTATAAGCCTTCATCAAAGCCCCCCGTAAGCCCTTACTGAGGTCGCCCCGCATAAAGGCTGCTCAATAAGCCCTCATTGAGGTCACCTAGTAAGCTCTTATTAAAGCCACTAGTAAGCCCTCACTGAGGCCACCATGTAAGCCCTCATTGAGGCTACCATGTAAGTCCTTATCAAGGCTGCCCAATAAACCTTCATTGAGGCCGCTTTGTAAATCCTCATCGAGGCCACCAGGTAAGTCATCTTAAAATTGAAATATAAACCAACCAAGGATTCAAACCATTTGAGGGTAGAGGACTCAAATTGATCCCAAAAACTACATCGGGTTGCTAGACAGAAGAATTACTATAAAATTTTCAGTATTAATAAGTTAATACTAAAAATTGAGTGATTTTTTTTTCATTGAATTTCGAATAATATATTCTAAAATTATTAGGGTTCTTTTTAGGGTATATTTTAATAAGGAAAGTGATATATTTTAATCCTAATCGAGAAGAATCTTAATGAAGAAAGTGTATTTTTTAAATCCTAAAAAGACTATACAACCAAGCATAATAATACCTATAAAAATAGGCAAAATAATGAGAGGGGCATCATCTTCTACTTCTTTTTTCATTCACTCTTCTATCTTTGTAAAAGTTATATTTTTTTTTATATTTTTATTGTAAAAATATTATTTAATAATGAGATATAAGTAAGATTATCAAACTTGGTGAAATTGATGTAACTTCTTGAACGAGATTATTATAATTTTTTTGTTTTGTTGTATCTTTATGATTATTTTTGTTAGTCTCAATCATTATTTTTAAAAAATACAAACTCAAATCGTAGAATTGTCCAAAATTTAGAATCAACAATAATAAATGGAGAAAGTGGAGAACAATTAACAATAAAATAAAATATTTTTTTCAAAAAAAAGGAGAGAGTCAATTTTGAGATTAAAATTCTGCTCACATTAAGATAGGGTGGGATTATTGGTTAATTCAATGTTATTAAAAAAAGGCCAACTAAAAAATATTTATTTATTGATTTATACATGTTGGTGTTAAATAGTTTAATTGGTAAAGCATTGTAAATGGAACTAAAAGATTTGAAGTTCTAACCTTTAAATTTTTTTTAAAAATTATGTGTATGTAAGGGGTTTGGGGTTTACACATGATCACACCAATAATAATAATAATAATTCTAATTTTTTTTCCCTATTAACACAAAAAAAAATTAGTTATTTATATGTAAGAGAAAAAAAAATGAGCTCTGTTTTAATTTCATATAATAATTTATTTATACGAAGATGTGCTCTACACTTGTTTTGCAGTCACAACAACTAACAGAATGCTGCTCTGTTTTAATTTCATTGTAGGTTTATTGAAGTAGTATTATTAGAAATATTGCAGAATGCCTTTACAGTTTTCATATTTTGCTGAATTTGATTGTTAACTCTATTTTAATTCGTGATGTTTGAACAAAGTGATTAATTCGCTCAATTTTTCATTTTAGAATTTTGTTTAACATTACAATTGATCTTATTTAAGACAAAGAAGACGTGCATTCTCAGTTAACTAATTTCTTCTATACTTTAATTTTATTTTTAAACATCGTGGATTTAACTTTGTCTCTCCTTTTAATCTTGTTTAATATTTTGTTACTTGTCACCACCTTCAGAATTACAAATTTATAATTTTGTCTTTGCTCATCATGCTTTGAATTGACCACCACCGAGATTGAAGTTGCTATGGTCCTCTAAATGTGCCCATAAAAGTTTGCATTATATTATCTTCATTAAACGAGGAGTGATTCCCAAATACTAAAGCAAGATTTCCGCCTTTGATAAGAGAAAAAATAAAAAATAAAAAATAAATTGACACTTTAAGTCTTTAACATTTCCCAATAAATTTTAAAAAAAAAACTGTTATATCTTTTTATGGTCAAATGGGACCATGATCACACTCTTTGAAAGAAAGCCTCTCAGAATTTGTTTATTTTAAATAAATAAGTAATAAAAATCTTCACTAACTTATTGGCAAGATGCATTATTTTGAGGCTTTGCCTAACACTTTTGAGTCTTGGAGGTCAAGCGTTCCATGATGAATGATGATGATGATGATGGTTTGGTACAAGACTACTCATTGGCCAATTTTACTTATTCTTACTTATTATTTTCTTTTCTCCCACTCTCCCCCAATGCAAGTACACCCTCCTCCACTGAAATTTTATGTTAATTTAAATCAATTTCTAGTGTTTTTGTTGAATTTGGTAAATTAGTGGATTGATTTTAATTATAAAAAAATTATAATCTCTTTTTATGGATCCATTCATGAATTTACATTGATAAATTCGCTACAATCCCACCTAATTTAAAAGAAATAATATCATAATATTTTATATGTAAAATACTTTAAAATTTTTATGTCTTTATCTCATTGTTTCAAAATAAAAAATTACAAAGTAGTCCACAAAATTTAAACCCAAACAGATTATTATATTAAATTAGCCTAGATATGAATGATATTATGTTGGGTTGGCCTAGACACATTAGATTGGAGGCAGGCCTAACATGGCCTATAAGCACAACCCATACGAGATTATGTTGTTTATTATGTTGTTTTCAAGTACATGAGCCTAATAAATCGTGTTTATGGTTGGTTAATGAGTCAAGTTTATAGGTCGGTTTATTTGTGTAAAATGCACCGACCAATGAACACTTGTATTTTAATTTATTTATTATTTATAAATTATAATTATAATAATTAAAAAAATTGAATGAAAAAATGATAAATGAGAACAAAATATAACTTCTCTATTTATAAAAAATAATGTGAAGACTAAAAAGTAAATAACCAATGACTTTCAAATTTAAAAAAAAAAAAAAAGGCTTCGTGTGTCAGTGTGTGCATGCCAACAAAATATTATGTGTGTTTAAATTTTCAATTTTTAAAATTATATATATATATATATATTTAAAAAAGTTGGCAGGTGACATGCTGCATATAGGCAGTAAAAAAAAAAAGAGGCATTTGAAATCCAACAACTCTTTTTATTTTTTATATAATTATGATTCATTTGTTTCATTTGCAAATTATTTCTTTGAACTGACTCGCACGTAATCTTAATTCTCAAATTTGAAATCTCAAATCTCTCAATTCTCAATTTGAAACTTTTGATTCGTCCAATTCTAAAATTTTCAATATTTTTATTTATTCATCAACACAATATCAAATTTCAATATTCTTAATATTAAAAGTAATGAATTAAAAAAAATGCCAATACTACATTCACAAATAGATATTTTTATTTTTTTCTAATAGTTAATTTAATTCCACAACTCAAAATGTTAAAAATAAAAAAAAATTAAAAAAGGTCTATCATAAAATATTTAGAATTATTTTAAATTGGAGACTCGTAATTCTATTTCTAAACAAATTAAAAAAAATTCTATCGCTAAATTTTGAATTAAAACTTTAGATGGCAAAATTTAAGCTGGCACAAGGTATTTGAAATGATGTGCAATAAATGAATTTAAATACATAGTCTAAAATGTCTAACTTAAACTCAAATTATCTAAAATTCTTCTAAATTTTTTTTTATTGGATTCAAATATAATTAACAGTGTATATGTAATGCATTGGCTAGTTATAATTGCAGTTGGTGAACAATTTCTTTTATTTGCTAAAGGTGAATGATATGATAAATTTATTAAAATATATGTTCAATGCAACTTTTTTCGTGTTTTTAGAAATACAATTAAAAATAATATATTTATTACATATTATCAAACAAAATAAATAAAATTTAATTAATAAATTCCACATTTTAAAGAAGTATTTATTGTTACTTCTAATTATTGGACGAATACCAATGATTTAGAATATATTTGTATTACTTTGCATTATATTGATAATGATTGGTTATTGTAAAAAAGAATTATTACTTTTCGTGAATTAAAAGATTCACATATAGATAATATTATTTTTAATTCTTTAATAATATTTTTAGAGAATTTTAAATTGTTAAAAAATTTATTAATATTATTTTTAATAATGCAAGTGCAAATACTACTGCTATAAATTTATTTTCCGGTCATTTCACACCTATGCGTTGTTTAAGGTTTTTTTTCTTTGAACTATTTTTATTGTATTTTAAATTTTAATTGTTTAAGATGGTTTGAATATAATTAATTCTCATATTAAAAAAAATAGATGAGCAATAATTATTGTTTCATCATCTTTTAGACAATAAGAATTTAAAATTGTGTTGAAGAATTGTAGAATAAATAATAGAAAGTTCAAACTTGACATGAAAACTCATTGAAATGCTACACATATAATGACAAAATCATATATAGGTTTTAATGATTATATTAAATATTATTGACCTTATACTAACTATAGAGATTGAAAAATTACATTTTATTATATGTATTTTTTAGAAGTATTTAATAATATCACAGTAGCATGTTTATGTGTGTATTAATCTTTATTTTTTTATTGATTTGACTTATATATATATAATATTAGTTGTATTTTTCACAAATTAGAGATCATCATATGTTTTCTAATATATTTATTATTATGGAGATTAAATTTAAAAAATATTGGGTGGGGAGGGGAAAGCTTCCTATGTTATTTATTTGCACAACGATAATGAATTCTCAAATATTGGTCTAGTATAAAAATTTTAATTGCAGAGATCTCAAAAAATTTAAAATTTAGACTTTCTTTTGATTTTAATCAAATTTATAATTTTATCACATAATTATTTATTTATTTTTTATAAAAATAAATTTGGTTTAACTTTTATCTTTAGAAAAAATAAATGAGGAGTTTGTTTATGATCAGACTACATTAAATATTTTGCTCAAAAGTTTAAAAAAAAAAAATTGTTCTAGTTCCACTGTTTTCATTGAATTTGGATTGAAAAAAATATTTGAATATTGATTATCCTTCTATATTGAATATAAAGCATAAAAGAAATTTTGATATTTTATCATTGTGGAAATTAAATGAAAGAGTTTATTCTGTGTTATCCCTCATGACTTGAAATACTAACTCCTCTAATATCCACTGTAGTATCATAATCTACTTTTAATACAAGGGATAAGATATTAGACGAAAAACGATTAAGATTAACATTAGAAACTTTGGAGGCTTTGATATGTGCAAAAGATTTTAAAAATATAATGAAAACAAAATTAGTAAGAAGACATGAGAAGAGAATTTAAGAACTTTTAAATAAAAGTTTGTGATTTATTATAAAAAGATTGAATTTGCTAATGATAGATGATTCAATAGGTGCCAACCTAATTGGGATATATTGTAATTATAGTGATGTAAATTTAACCCTTTAATTTTGTATTTGTATCTAATTTTTTTATTTATAATAATATAAAGAAATAAAATATCATTGACTCATTTGTTAAATTTTTATTTCAATTTTTTTTTGACCATAACAAAATTATATTTCAATATATACTATCGAATTGTTTAAATTTACAAACTAAAAATTGTAACTAGAATTATAATTACAAATTATAATTATATTTATATTTATAATAACCGTGATTCTAATTCTAATTATAATTACGATGCAATTTTAGTTATAATAAAAACACAATTTCAATAAAATTTTTAATTATTATTACACTATTATAATTGTAATTATATTACAATATTACATTATGATGAAATTTATTATGCTTATGAAATAAAATATTTTTTAAAAATAGTTATTGAATTTTAATCGTACTCTAACACAAATATTAAATTTTGAAAAATATAAATAAATTTTTTGTTTGATTTAGTGACTGACTTGGTTAAATTTTTGACCACGAGGCCTTGACACAAAATTTTATATTTTATAATGGGCTTGTCAAGTGGGATCGTGGGCTCTATTCATGCCAATCTCTTGATAGGCTGTGCTTGGCATTAGCCCAAGATGGGCTCATAGGCTCAATCCGTACCAAGCCCATGAAAAATCGTGCCTGACATGGGTCTGTTACGAGCTCGTACTAGTTGGGGCAAAATTTGTGTTGTGTTGAATTGTACCGTTCAATTATAATATAAAAATTTACTGTACTGGCCCATGATATGCTACAATATCACGGCGGACAAGACCTGACCCAATTGCCAACTCTATCCAAAAAGTATTAAGCCACTCAATTTATAAAATACAAATAATTAATTTATTGAATTATAAGTACTTTGGTGGTAAATCACCTTAGCATCAATTCAAATTATTATTTTTAGTTAGTGGGCCAAAAATTAAGTCCAATTCTCCAATCAAACAACCTGCAATATAATTCGGGCCAACTAATTTATAGCACAATAGACTTAATCATTTTAGACTCGAGCTACCTAAACTATTTGACAATTTTGAATACAATCAATACTTTTTATTGTAATGTTAGATCGAATTAGATTAGATTGGATTGTAAATTTTTTGTGTAAATTATATCGTATTAGATTTTACATTTTAATAGATTAAAATAATCAACAATTCGCTTAATCATGGATTAGATAAATTATTAGTCAAATTTGTCGGGTCTAATTTGATGTAAACTCTTACTTTCTTTCATTACAAAAGGTCAAACCAATTAAATTATCCTTTTATTATTATTTAAAAAAAAAATGAAAGTAGTGCAATAATTACATCGACTAAGATTGAGGTCTTATTGTTTAAATCCCTCTCTCCCAAATAGAAAAGGAAAAAAATTGAGGATAAAATATGATTTTCATCTTTACATTTCATTAATTGCACTTTAGTAATTCTTTTTAATCTTCAAGTTTCTATCTCTCTCTCTCTTTTTAAATGTCAAGTGATTATAAGAGGTCATGAATTTTTATACAGTTATTAGATGTTCAATTTTTATAAGTAAAATGGAATTCTAGTTTAGAAAATCTAAGAGGTCATGAATTAAGTATTTAAAAATTTAAATACAAATGTGAGATAAATGTATAATTTAAACTAAATGCACAAGTGAAAATTTAAACTAAAGCAAATGAAATAATTAAACACAAATATATAATTTAATACATAAAATTGAAGAAAGTAAATAAAAAATAAATTTAACACTAAATATTTATGTAATTCGATACTTCGCACAACTTATGTCTACGTTCCAAATAATCGCTTTAAAGATTCTTTTAATCTTGTCATACCGTAAAGTTAAGAATCAAATATAGTTAATTTTAAGGTGTTAATAATTTGTCATAACAAATTAATTTTTAAAAATACCAATTAAACCATTACAATAATCAATAAATCAACAATCAATTAAAGCTAGATGTTTCCTAAATCAATCAAATACAATAATGAATAAAAAAGCATACAAGATGATAACTCCTTTAGAGTAAATGTATAAGTTATAACTCAAGGATTATATATGATTAAGCAAGATTGGAGAGCTCAAGTTGTTTCCCAAGTGATAATAGGCAAATTTGAATTTTGAAAATTTATTTTATGCGAAAAATGGTTTATATTTACAGATTTCTCAAAACGTACTATCAAGAGATGTTTGAAAAAAAAATCTAAAATTAAGCAAATCAATTGACTGCTTTAATAAACCAGTTAACCATTTTTGTCTTATTAAAAAATATAGGGAATTTTTTTGTATGTAACTAATTTGTTGGGGCTATTTTTTTTATTTAGCTAATTTTAAAATTTTTTAATTTTTGTAGCCAAATAATACAAAAATTAAAAAATTTATTTATAACTAATTTATTATAATTTTATTTTATTATGTATTGTATAATTAATTTATATAAATTATATTTATATTGTTCAAATTTAAAATAATATTTATTTAATTATTTGAGTTAATGATATTATTTATTTAGCTTAATTTAACTACATTATTTAATTCTTTAATAATATGGTTAAATTAAATAATTAACATATAATATAATTAAATAAGATAAATATAATTTTAATAAAAAAAATACAAATTTAAAATAGCCAATTTTAAATATAATTTTCACTAAATAATATAAATTAAATATACTATACATAATATTTTTAATAATTTAAAATAAAATATTTATTTAATTACAAATAAATAATAATAATGTTATTATAAATAAAAAGAGGGGAGGGGGGAGTGATTATCGCCCTCATATGTGATGAGGGCACGACTAACAAATGGAATGCATAACCTATTCAAGTTTCAGTTGGTCCGGTTATAAGGGCTCGAGCTAAAAGGTTCAAAGAAACTCTCAATGGACTAATTCAAAATATTTGGGCAGACGTAAATTCATGGGGGTGCAAGGAAGATATTCCACGTGTTCCAAAAAATTGAATTTTCATGATTCAAGCTTTGGAATAATCTAGAAGAAATTTCTCAGATCACAAAGTGGATGGAATTAGAGGAGTTTTCTAAATTGGTGATTACCCAAGTTTGACTCATCAAATGTTAGGGAATGATAGAAATAACAATTAATTTAAGCAACCCAAGTGGTTAAAAGTTTTTGGGGGCCTACAATAAACATTTATAATAGTAGTTATAATAGTTGAAATAAAGCCTTAGTTGTTGATGGTTGATAGTTAGTTAAAGTCTATAACATTTATTGTTGTAGTTGCAAAGTTTAAAAAATCTAGTTAAAAGCTATGTTGGTAGTAGTTGGTAGTTACTAGTTTTTTTTAAGTTGTCATTCAATATTGTAATAAATGCTAGCATCCCAAATGTTCGCTATAAATACATAAGGGATGATAGAAAAGTATTCAGCAATTTGATTAAGAAAATTCTCTTTGGTTCTTTTGAAACTCTATGAACTTTTCAGAATAATTTATGTGGCGTTCTCCTTCGACTTATCAATTAATCATTTCATAATTGATTGTGGTGTCTTTATTATACCAAGGTTCTTGCTTCAATATAAGCAATAGGTTGCGGTTTCATACAAATCTGTTTCTTAACAATCTTGGAGTCCTTCTTGATCCACAACTTTATCAATATATTAACGTAGATCATATTAGTTGGTATCAGAGCTTGGCACTAGTTACAAGTTTGCATATCTTTATATTTTTTTAAAAAAATTTAAAAAAGAAATATTGTGATTCAGCTCTTATAATTCTTATTTCAATTTTACATCTTAAGTTCCTTTTCGATTCCACAAACCTGAATTCCTTACTAAAAAAAAAAAAAAAATCCATGACACAACCTTGTTTTTTTTTTTCTTTCTAAGCCTTTAAATTCAAATTTCTCTTGGTGAGTTCTTGGAGAATCGTTGCTGAAAATTGTGATATTTGTTTGATTAATTTGATAAGAACCTATAGAGGATTACTACGAGTGAAAAAAGGCAAGAGTGGTGAGAACATAAGAGGGTAAAAGCCAATCTGTTTTTGTGTGAAACACGAGTGAAAGTTGAGTGAATAATTCTTTGAGTGAAACATGTGAGCGAGTATGTGAGGTTCTTTTTTTTTTTAAACTTTGTTTTACAGCAAATATGTCGGACAATAAGAACAAAAATACTTCCGGAACTACATCAGAAGAGGTTGATTTGAAGTTTCTCATGGATGCTATAATGGGTGAGATAAGGAGAGTATTGAAAACAGAGATGGAACAGATTCATGAACGAATAGATTGGATAGAGAATGCATGTTTAGAGCAGCCATAAAACAATCTTAATGTGCTTAGGAGAGGGAGAGTTTAACCTAGGGAAGTGAGAGTTAAAGCTGAAGAGTGTTATGGGGAAGGTTTCGATGATGAAGATGTAACCAAATCTATGCCACCATTGGTAGACGTGGATGATGAGGAATACATTGTCCAAGGTGAATTGCTGGTTGTAAGAAGAGTTCTAAGTATGCAGGTCAAATAAGATGATGAAGTCCAATGAGAAAACATCTTTCATACTAGATGCCACGTGCAAAACAAGGTATGTAGTGTGATTATTGATGGAGGCAGTTGTACTAATGTTGCTAGCACTACAATGATAAAGAAATTAGGGCTGCCAACAATTAAACATTCATGGCCTTACAAATGGCAATGACTCAATGACAGTGGCGAGGTAAGGGTTACTAAACAAGTGTTAGTTTCCTTTCATATTGAAAAATATGAAGATGAAGTCCTGTGTGATGTAGTTCCAATGCAAGCTGGACACTTGTTACTAGGCCGACCATGGCAATTTGGCCGGCGTGTTAAGCACGATGGTTTCATAACAAATATTCATTTATGTTTAATCAAATGAAAATCACTTTAGTCACTTTCTCACCAAAGTAGGCCTATGAAGATCAAGTGAGATTACAAAAAGAGAGTGATCAAAAGAAAGAGAATGAGGAAAAGAAGAAAAATGAAAATTAGGAAGAGAAAAAAAATAAGGCCGAGAAAAATGAGAGAAACACAAACTTCTATGCAAAAATGAGTGAAATAAAAAGAACGGTGTTTTTGAACCAGCTAATGATTGTACTTTTATACAAAGAGACGTATTTAAACACTAACTAACTTGACTCGTCTCTGCATAGTTCAGTTGTTTCTTTTTTGTAGGAGTTTGATGATGTCTTTCTCGAAGAGATTTCACCTGGCTTACCTCTTATTCGAGGAATTGAACATCAAATCGATTTAATGCCCAATGCTTCAATTCCAAATCGACCAGCCTATCGAAGCAATCCCGAGGAGGCAAAGGAGCTACAAAGACAAGTAAGTGAATTGATGAAAAAGAGGTATGTAAGGGAAAGTATGAGTCAATGCGTCGTGCCAATAATTTTGGTTCCTAAAAAGATGGATCGTGGAGAATGTGCATTGATTACCGAGCAATTAATAATATAACGGTAAAGTATCGTCATCCTATTCCTTATTTAGATGATATGTTAGATGAGTTGCATGGTGCTTGTATATTTTTTAAGATTGATTTAAAGAATGGGTATCATCAAATAAGAATGAAAGAGGGCGATGAATGAAAAACTACTTTTAAAATGAAATACAGCTTATATGAGTGGTTTAGTTATGTCATTTGGATTAAATAATGCACCAAGTACTTTTATGCGATTAATGAATCATATCTTGCGTGCTTTTATAGGCAGGTTTGTTGTTGTTTATTTTGATGATATTCTCATTTATAGTAAAAACTTGGATGATCGTGCTGTACATTTAAAATCAATTTTGAATGTACTTAGAAAAGAGAAGTTATTTGTTAACTTGAAGAAGTGCACCTTTTGCACCGATAAGCTTCTGTTTTTTGGTTTTGTTGTTAATGCACAAGGAATACAGGTTGACGAAGAGAAGATCCGCGCGATTCAAGAATGGCCAAGTCCCATAAGTGTAGGTAATGTTTGTAGTTTTCATGGGCTCGCTAGTTTTTACAGGAGGTTCGTGAAAGACTTTAGCAGCATTGCCACACCGTTTACTGAAGTCATCAAGAAAAGTGTTGGATTTAAATGGGAAAACAAACAAGAGAAGGCATTCCAATTGATCAAGGAAAAATTAACTCTTGCTCATTTATTTGCTTTGCCTGATTTTACTAAAACTTTTGAAATTGAATGTGATGCTTTAAGTATGGGTATAGGTTCAGTTCTTATGCAAGGAGGAAGACCAATAACATATTTCAGTGATAAATTAAATGAGACAGCCTTAAATTATCCTATTTATGATAAAAAAATTGTATGCATTGATTCGAGCATTAGAAACATGGCAACACTATCTTTGGCCTAAAGAGTTTGTGATTCACATCGATCATGCGTCCTTAAAACATTTAAAGGGCCAACATAAGTTGAACAGGAGATATGCAAAATGGGTGGAATTCATCGAAACATTCGCATATGTCATCCGATACAGGCAAGGTAAGGAAAACATCGTTGCTGATGCACTTTCTCGAAGGTACGCATTAATTTTTACTCTTGATGCAAAATTACTTGGTTTTGAGCATATTAAAGAATTCTATCCTCTAGACCATGATTTTTTGTGAGGATTTTCAGACGTTCGAGAAAAATGCAATAGGTAAGTTCTTTAGGCACAAGGGCTTCTTGTTTCGAAAAAATAAATTGTGTGTGCCAAATTACTTTGCGCGATTTGTTAGTAAGAGAATCCCATAGTAGAGGGTTAATGAGACACTTTGGAGTCACTAAGACTTTAGCTATTTTGCAAGAACACTTCTATTGACCACACATGAAAAGAGATGTTGAGAGAATTTATGGTAGATGTGTTATATGTAGGCAAGCAAAATCCTGAGTACAACCCCATGGTTTGTACATGCCACTGCCTATTTCCAATAAGTATTGGATTGATATTTCGATGGACTTTATATTAGGTTTGCCTAGGTCTAAACGTGGTAAGGACTCAATTTTTTTGGTTGTGGATAGATTTTCTAAGATGACACATTTTATTCCATGTCACAAAACTGATGATGCTTCACATGTTGCTGATTTATTCTTTAGAGAAATTGTAAGATTGCATGGTATTCCTAGAATAATAGTTTCAGATAGAGATGCTAAGTTCTTAAGTTACTTTTGGAAGACTTTATGGTGTAAGTTGGGAACTAAGTTATTATTTTCTACTACTTTTCACTCACAAACTGATGGTCAAACCAAAGTAGTAAATAGGACTTTGTCTACATTGTTGAAGGCTATAATTAAAAAGAACATCAAAACTTGGGAAGAATGTTTCCTATGTTGAGTTTGCTTATAATTGTACTATTCATTCTGCTACTAAGTTTTCACCATTTGAAATTATTTATGGTTTTAATCCTTTAACTCCATTGGATTTAATGCCATTACCTTTGTCTGAATGTGCTAACTTAGATGGAAAGAAAAATGCTGAATTTGTTAAGCAGATATATGAGAAAGCAAGACTCAACATTGAGAAGAGGAAGGAGCAGTACGCAAAATAAGCTAATAAAGGGTGTCGACAGCTAATTTTTAAACCCGGAGATTAGGTTTGGTTGCATATGATAAAAGAAATATTTCTGGCACAAAGGCGATCTAAGTTACTTCTAAGAGGAGATGAACCTTTTCAAGTCCTTGAGCGCATCAATGACAATGCATATAAGTTGAATTTTCCAGGTGAGTACAATGTTAGTGCCACTTTTAATGTTACTGATTTAAGTCATTTTGATGTAGGTGATGATTTGAGGATAAATCCTTTTCAAGAGGAGGGGAATGATGAGGACACGACTAACAAATGGAATTCAGAACCTATTCAAGTTCCAGTTGGTCCGGTTACAAAGGCTCGAGCTAAAAGGTTCCAAAAAACTCTCAATGGACTAATTCAAAATATTTGGGCAAAAGTAAATTCATGGGGGTGCAAGAAAGATATTCCACGTGTTTCACAAAGTTGAATTTCTATGATAAAAGCTTTGGAATAATCTAGAAGAAATTTCTCAGATCACAAAATGGATGGAATTAGAGGAGTTTTCTAAATTGGTGATTACCTAATTTTAACTCATCAAGTGTTAGAGAATGATAGAAACAACTGACAATTTGAGCAACCCAAGTAGTTAGAAGCTTTTGGAAGCCTACAATAAATATTTATGATAGTAGTTGTAATATTTAAAATAAAGCCTTAGTTGTTGGTGGTTGATAGTTAGTTAAAGTTTGCAGCATTTATTGTTATAGTTGCAAAGTTTGAAAAAAGTTAGTTAAAAGCCATGTTGGTAGTAGTTGGTAGTTACTAGTTTTTTTTTTAAAGTTGTCATTCAATAATGTAATAAATGCTAGCATCCCAAATGTTCACTATAAATACATAAGGGATGATAGGAAAGCATTCAACAATTTGATTAAAAAAATTCTCTTTGGTTCTTTTGGAACTCTTTGAACTTATCGAAATAATTTTCGTACTGTTCTTCTTCGACTTATCAATCAATCATTCCATAATTAATTGTGGCATCTTCATTATACCAAGACTTGCTTCAATATAAGCAACGGGTCACGGTTTCATACAAATCTGTTTCTTGACGATCTTGGAGTCCTTTTTGATCCACAACATGATGTCAGTATGATATAATCGGTCAAAAGTAACTTGTAAAAATTTCTCCATAAAGGATTTTTGAAGAGGTTTCCTTTATATTAGGTATAAGCTTTATAGAGATAAATCTTGGAAGCTGATAGGACTCTCCCAAATCATTTCACATCAGTAGTGTCTAAGAAAGGTACGGTTAGTTAACTATGAGATAGTTAACGTATCTTTTAGACCTGATGTTCATCTTTCGAGGAGAGTGTCTCTTCAGATGAAAGATGAGAGAGTTAGAGTGTCTAACATACCAGATACATCAGCTCCTCAGAGCTTGATGTATACTATGATGTGTTTAAGATGTGAGATCAGTTTGGCTATAAGAGTTACGAGCGAGTTTAAGTCTGATTCAGGTGATCGTCACTTGTTGGTAGTCAAACATGTCCTGAGGTACCTTGAGGGTACGAAGGATAAGTTTCTCAAATATAGAGAAAGTTACAATTAAGAAGACGCATGAAGTCAGACTTTTAGTTTGACTTAGATGATAGAGAGTCTACATCTGAGAATGTGCTCATTCTCATTAGTACTAAGGAAGTTGAAATTGCACTAAATTGGGATTCACTGCTAATTTATTGTGGGTGCAGCAGAAGCGATAGTAAGGGTTTGTAGGTTTATTGCTGGCCTTGGAAGAGTTCCAAGGAAAATGGATCATATCCTATAATTTTGTGACAAAACAAGGCCATTGTACAAGCCAAGGTGCCAAGAGGACACCAGTACTCTAATCATGTTAAGAGGAGTCTCATATGACTAGAGAGATCTTGGCATAAGGAGATGTGATTATTTGTAGAAGTGCTCTATAAATAATTTAGCGGATCCTCTATCTAAAGACCATGGCTCTTAAAGTGTTTATGAAACACGTAGAGTCGATGTACATTTGATGCCATCAGGGAATGGCACTAGAGTAAGTGGGCGATTGTTAGGGTCGGTGCTTACGTGTCATCCCTGAATGTACATATACTTGTGTATTTATACAAATGTACATTTCTATTAAATCGCTAATACCTATTAATATGGTACCATGCAATGTCATGTTACAGACATTGTACGATCTGAAGGTGTTCAAATAAGATCTAAAGGAGTTTAGATAATGGCCTACAGTTAGTTACGCTAAGAGATGTAAATGCTAAATGTTAGCACAACTAAATGTTAGCTGGTTATAATAATCAGTAGATCCAAGAGTTGGAGCCTTGTCTATAATGAGATATAGACCTGAGAATATACCAGTAACTGTATAGTTGTAAGAGTTGCAATCGGTGCCAGAAAATACTAGTTACGCAAGTATGTTCTCGAATTATAGTCTATGATCTATTTCTGTCGATGCGGGTCTGTCGGTGGATACTTTTAAAATATAGATCAGTAAATGTCGTACCTATAGGGTATAGATGGTCGTTCCTAGCCGACTGTGAGCTTGGAGCTCGTATTGACATATGGGTATCCAGTTAGGACTGGATATGGGACAGACTTACGAAGGCATCCAATAGACATCCTAGGTAAGCCGTCAACGGAGGGTCCTCTCGAGTTTAGTAATATACGTGGTCCTTTAACCTGAGTGCCATGGTGGACTTGTAAGTGATTCACCATACTTTGGTTCCACGTACGTCACAGACATTTTATGGTGTGACCGTTGGGTGTCGCTGAGTATGGTCCGATGCTTATGGAGTCTGGTGTGTACAGATATGGGATCCGTCAGCTCGCATAGGGAGTTAGATATCAAGATGCTTCGAGATTGTATCTCAGAAAGTCTTGTGTCCATAACCATTAATCCCGGGAAAGAGTTCCACCAGGGTGGAACAATATGGCAAATGAGTTTCCGCATATTGTTCAGTGAGATACAATTCTGGAGATAAGACATGGATGCGCACTAGGGGATTTGACGGATGCACACTAGGGGATTTGACTGTGATAATTTATATCCCCGCAAATCTAGGATATCATGACAGAAGGACTATACGTATGTATTGTAATCTCAACTTGCATGGTTCAACGCGCTGATTTGTTTATCCGTAACCTGTGTGTGGAGCATTGCTTACAGACTCATAGAATAGTTTCATTTGACGAATCGGGTATAAGATCTAGGGAGTCCCACGATATGAAGTGTACTCGTTGTGCACTGGGGCAGCGTGCCAGATTAAATTATTTAATCTAGCAATATTCAGCACTACCATTGGAATACGTGCATATCTGTATTTAAATGTTAAATATAACAATTAGTTAATAATTGTTATTTACTAATCGTATATGACTCGTGGCGCATTGTGGACTCTCGGTTGAGTTTACTCAAGTGTGGGATTTGGTGAGACCCATTAGGAGTTGACTTGGTAACTATTTATGAGGGGCAAAATAATTATTTTACACTTTAATTATTTAATAGTTAAATAATTAAAATATTTCTCATTATAATATATCATTATATAATATTATATATATTAATTTTTTACTTGGGTGTCAATTAGTTGGCACCCATTATGATTATTTATATTATATATATATATATATATATAAAGAGAGAGAGATGAAAAATTATGTGTGTGTGTTTTGTGTTTGATGAGAGAAAGTGAAGAGAGAAATGGAGAAAGAAAATAAAGAAGAGAAAGAGAAACGAACCGAGAAGAAGAAAAAGAAGGGAAAAAATGAAATTGTTTTATTTTTTTCTATGGTTTTAATTGGAGCAATTGTGAATTAGTTCAAATTCTCCATTTCTTATCCTTTTAGAGAAAATGATAAAAAAACACACACCCAGCCATTTTGGTGATTAAGAATTAATCCCGTGCTGGATATAGGGCTGCTGTTTTAGCTCACGAAGCCCACCGTGTTAGTGACTAGAACTTCCCACGAGTTAGTCTCTATGCGGACTGCTAAGAAATACGTGTATAACGTTACACGTTGAGGTGAATTCTAAAACTTCTAATATATTAATGTGATTAATATATTTATTGTGTTTATTACATATTTATACGCTTCCGCCGCGTTTAATATGTATATGATACATATTTCAGTCAATAAATACAATTGCACATGCATTCACCCACATATATTAGATCCCCGACAGATATTTGTATTGTACTTCCATATAAGAGCGATATTTCTATTGCACCTCTATATTGGAGCGATAGTGCTGTTGTACCAAATAGCTTTGTGTAATGGTATTTTGATACAATACGCAGCCAATCACCTTTTATTTAGGCAATATTGCAATATAATATTTTATTATGTTAGAAAATTGGTGATTCAACAATCTTGGCTGGACAAGAATTAAGATGAATACTAAAGTGAAGAGTTACAAGAAGTCTAGAACGTATGAGATACGTATGGAGAAGTCTAGGACGTGTGAGACACAAAGGGGGAAGCGAAACGGGACTCAAAGACGTGAAGGAAGCAAGAAAACGTTGATAGGCGTACAGGGCTTAGCGCCGCGGCGCCCATGGCTGAGCGCCGCAGTGTCCAGGACAGCGACCCAGCGCCGCAGCGTTGGATGCGAGAAGGGCCAGTGCCGCCGCGCCAGAACGAATGGAAAAGTCCATTTTGGTTCGGGATTTCAAGTGTTGGGAAGTTTTAGACTTTCAAAACGCGTGGACTCTTACTCCAATAAGGAATAGGATTAGTAGGCACGAAATACACTCTATATAAACATTTGTAAACCCTTAATTTTACAATTAAGCATTAAAGAGGCTCTAAGAGAGGGGAAAAACTGGGTAGACACTAAGTGCTTGTGTGGGTTAGGATGGAACCGTTGTTTGGGTGATCATTGTTCATGGTAGAGTAAGGGTTCAGTAAACGTTTAGGTCATTTTGAGGGTTCTTCATATTGGGTTTCCTTGTAAAATTTGTAGGGAGTTATAATAAGAGAGGCTAGGATCCTTGGATCCACCATGGACGTAGGCAATTGACTGAACCACGTAAGATTGTGTTGTGCTCTTTTATATTCTACTTTGAATTCTTAGTATTTTGCTTGATTAACAAGTTATTCTGCTATGCAAGGAGGTTAGGATTTTAAGTTGAATCTTGGGTTCTTCGCTTCAACATAACCTCGAGAGGGAGAATGACGTTCCCTCCCTCAACATATTATTTATGGTATGATTAATTTATATTATTTATTTAAAATTATATTCATATTTGTTCAAAGTTAAATTTGTATTGTTTATTAAAATTATATTTATACGTTTTCGCCGCATTTAATATGTATATAATATGTATTTTAATTAGTAGACATAATTACACATATATTTATCCACATGTATTAAATCCCCAATAAATATTTGGCGTGATATTTGTATTGTACTTCTATATGAGAATAATATTTCTATTGTATCTCTATATTGGAGCGATAGTGCCATTGTACCAAACAGCTTAGTGTAATAATATTTTGATACAATACGCAGCCAATCACCTTTTATTTAAGCAATATTATCCTATAATATTTTATTATTTATGATATGGTTAATTTATATTATTTATTTAAAATTATATTTATATTTATTCAAAGTTAAATTTGTATAATTTATTAAAATTATATTTATTTTATTTAATTATATTATTTATTCATATATTATATAAAATTTAACTACAATCGTTAAATTATATTATTTATTTATTTTTTAAAATAATTATTGCATGTGAATTCCTAGATTGAGACGTTGTAGTATTCAAAGGCTTTATTCTTTTTCAGAAACGATAGATTTAGAGTTCGATGGGATTCCAAAAAAAAAGGAGCATGATTAATTTAATTAAAGCATCATCTAAAGGAAGGGACATTACTAGAAAGAGAAATTCCCATGGGTGATACCACAACCCTGCAATCAATCAAGACGTAAAGATAACAGGTAAGGAATTGGTAGTATTTAATTATAAAATTTGTTAATTATTTAATTTAACTATATTATTTATTTAATTACAAACATAATAAATAATATTTTAAATTAGAAAATAACAGTTGGACCACATGCAATAATTATTAAATAAAATAAATAAATAATATAATTAACTAATGTAGTTAAATTTTATCTAATATATAAATAAATAATATAATTAACTTAGATAATCAACAAATAATATAATTAAATAAAAAATATAATTTTAATAAACAATGCAAATTTAACATTGAATAAATATAAATATAATTTAAAAAAATAATATAAATTAATCATGCCATACATAATAAAATAAAATAATAAATAAAATAATTATAACATAAAATAAAATAAAATAAAATAAATGGTTACTATAGCAAGTATTGTTGAAATAGTAAAAAAGATATTTTTATTCATTTTTGAATTATTTTGTTACAAAAGTTAAATTTTTTTAAAGTTAGTTAAATAAGAAAATAATCTCAACAAATTGATTATTTATGAAAAATTTCTAAAATTATGACCATTAATCAAGCAAACTAGTTGACCGTCTAAGAAAATTAGCTAGTTGGTTTGGTTCAGGTTTGATTGTATAACTACCGACTTAAATTGATTTTTAAAATAGTTGGAAAATCGATTAACCTCTTTGAATCTGATGCAAGGGATTAACAAACCGGTTTGGCTGATTCTAATTGCTACGCTGTTTTAGACAAAATGAATTTTTTATTTAGTTTGTTAGGTTGCACATCGTTGAATAAATTTGGCCATAATTTATTATAAAAAACTTCAAATTAACTTCCATAAAATTATATAAAAAATTGAAATAATTATCTTTCTATTGATATATAATTTATGTTCAAATTCTGTCTCATGAATTATTAGTACAACTCCCAAATTACCCTTCTATTTGCTACTGCTATTGACACATAGTAGTATGCTTTTGAGTTAGTTTTTTTTTGGTGAAATATCCTCCCATGCTCTATTAATCTTTCAAATGTTCAGTAAACCTATAATTTATTTTAGTAAACTCATAATTTAAAAATAAAATGGGGTTTGTGCTCTCTTAATCCTATCAAAATGCATCCATATATCTCCCCTTTGACAAGCATATCTCAAATTATTAGGGTGAATCATCAAAATATTGTTCATGAAAAAAAAAGAAAAAGAAGCAATATATCATTTACAAACTTTATGCATTCAAATTAATGTGTAAATATAACATGCATAAATCATTGCAAAATATTTCATGTCAAATAAAATGCGAGCCACATTAATCAATAAAGTATAACATATGAATTTCAATCAGATGCATGCTCTTAAGTCATTACTCAAAATTAATGAAGCAGATAATCGTTACCAATTTCGGTCATACTCATTGCCTCTCTCATGACTTCATCATTAAGGAGCCATTCATCATTCCTCGACATTAGTACCTAAAAGAAAGTTTCAAGTTGCATTCATTGGCGCTCAATATTCCTCAAGTCAATGTATATTAGCAATGGTTCTTTTTGGAATCAAAAATTTTCTAATACAAACTTAAATGTTCATTCTAATTGAGCAATCTTAAACCTTACATGACCCGTTTGTTCACATAAACGACAAGTCACATTGGGTTCATTTTTAGAAGTTGCTTTCGTAAAGTAATTTTTTATTAAGTTTATTTTACATTGTGTGGTAAAATAGTATAAATTTTAAGATTATTTATTACAATTAATATTTATTTAACAATTTTTTTAGTATTACTCTTTAATTAATGTGAGGTTATACCCTACACTTTCGTTATCAAAGACAAACTTTAGTGAACTAAGCAATCTCTAAAACCACTAATTAGTGGTTTTAGAGATTAAAAAGATTCACTAATTAGTGGTTTTAGAGATTAAAAAGATTCACGTGCCCACACGTGTTGAGTTTGAAGATTGAGGATAACAGAGAAAATTGCAGCCAGTCAATTCAAGATCTGCTATAGTAAAGAATTAAGGTATTTTATCTTTATACATGTAATTATGAACAAGACGATCTGGCTTCTGTTGCGTTTATTTTATTAAACAGAAAATTGTTGGTATGTAAAATAAAAATTTTTCTGTTTAATAAAATAAACCCAACGGAAGCCAGATCATCTTGTTCATAATTACATGTATAGGGATAGAAGATTACCTCAATTCCTTACTATGACAGATCTTGAATTAACTGGCTGCAATCTTCTCTACTATCCTCAATCTTCAAACTCAACACATGTACAATACAATACAATGTATCCCGAAGAAATAATATCGAATTTGGACTCATAGTTATGTTTGAATTCAAGAATCATAATTAAGAAAGAAGAAGGAATTATATTTCAAACTTGTTTCCTCATTCCAGTGTATTTCCTTATTTATTAAGGAAATATTCGTAGGTAAATAGGCTGAGTTTTACCTGTTCATGAGTCAAGAAACGCGGATATGAACCTTCTGATAGTTTTGGACCACATGCCAGGATGTGTCAACTCCAATTTTCCCTTGCTTTGGGTTAATATCCTTTAAAAAGTCTTACCATTTACCTTGAGTGGTGCAAGTTGGTTGGGCTCATTTTAGTAATGGGCTTAACAGATACCCTCCACAAACAGTGAAGGAGTGTGCTTCTTACATAAGAAGTGTGTAAAATACACTTCTTTATTATCCAACAAGTGAGCACCACGAGTCTAATTAATAAACATCTCGCCTCTTTTAAAAGAACTTGTTTAAAAGCTAGAAAATGTCTAATTGCGGTGACGTTTTCCAATTCTGAGGTACACGTATAGCCTTGAATAGGAGGTGGTTACCCTATTTTTCGAATATAAAATAAGATTATATTCTTATCTTTTTCACATGTGAAAAATCAAAACCCTTTCACTTGTATCTTGTTGCCTTCTTTAAAAAGCAACCTGTTAAAATTTTTAGAGAATCTCTAGAAAAATGGTTCGAAGTGTGAGTTTCGTCCTTATTAATAAATTGAAAATAACTTATCAAATTCCTAAAGGTATAAAAATCAGGGTTCTCTCTGATCCCCATAGATAACCCAAAACTATAAAGTTAGAGGAACTTTCATTGTTCAATAAGCCCCTGAAGTGTTTTATGTTTCATATCCCTCTATCATCCTAGAGCTTTTTTTTATGCCATGGACCTGTCATTTCCAGATCCATTTCAATGTGTTTTATTTACTCCAGAACGTGACTATCCTGAATTATATGATGAATCTTTCTCATTGGTTAACTCTATATGATATCTTCCTCACTTATAACTTAATTTGTCCTAAACAAACCTATTTCTGGCAACCAAAGGGAGAAAAGAAATTCTTTGAAAAGTTTCAGGGAAAACGGCCTGGTTTTAAGGAAACCATAGTGGTTATTAGTGATGATTGGAAGTAACTGTGGTTTTCCTATGAAGTAAACACATCTTTTAATTTTTATGATTGGAAGTTAACTATGAGTTTCCATTCTATCCCGAGAAGGGAAAGGTTCCTTTAAAAAAATTCTTCTGGAAGAATCTGATTAACCACAAACACATCTATACCCCTAAATGTTGCAAAAGTACTCGAAGTTGAAAAGAGTGTGTCATTTCTTGTGTGCTCCACAAAGGAAGAGGATTTGTATTAAAAAGAAAAAAGAAAACACCATATCAAAAGATTTCTCTTGAAGGACCCCGTACCTTTGCTAGAAAGCACATATATCAAAAGACTTCTTTGGAAGAGTTTAATACCTTTGCCAAAAAACACCCATATAAAAAGATTTCATTGGAAGGGCCTATTGCCTTTACCAAGAAGCATCCATATCAAAAGAATTCTTTGGAAAGGTCCAGTACCTTTGCTAAGAAGCACCAGTATTAAGAGACTTCTCTAGAAAGGTCCAATGTCTTTATTAAGAAGCACACATATCAAAAAGACTTCTCTAAAAGGGTCTAATGCTTTTGCATTTGAAGCAAGTATATCAAAGACTTTCTTAAAAAAGGAAGCACTTATTTAAAAATAGAAGCAAAAGACTTCCCTTATAGGAAGCATGATATTATAAAAGACTTTCACGATCGGAAACATAACATTTTTTCATATGAAATACTAGGATACAAAATTATTTTGTTGAATCATGAAGCATCTAACAAAGAACTTCTTAGGCAACCATGCTACTACACTTGGAAGGTTAACAATCTCTCCGCGAATACATTCAACAAACAAGGTCAACACGAAAAGTATTTAAGAAGTATAATTTACCTTATATGATTTATTCAATTACCACATTCAATCTAACACTTTTAGAAATAACACTTGTCAAAATTTCCTACTGCATATCGGTTAGTAATTACAGGAAGTAAGTCAATAGAAACAATAAGCCTGTAACAGAAAAGTAATGCTTAACCAATTTTTTTTGCATCCTTTCATATGCATGTAGAAGCATGACTTACTATCTTCTCTCATGTAATTACATGATTATTATATTACATGCATGGGTGCATTCAATACATGATATATTTTAGGGACCAAAGTACAAATAAAAGTAAATTTTATTACTTTTAGAGTAAATTGATAAAAACAGAAGGACTGCAATAATAATTTTCAAGAAAATCTAAAAGCTCAGAAGTGCTCCAATACACATCCATCCTTTATATTGAAAACATCTCCACTATATAAAAAAAGAGAAGCATGAAAATCTTGGAAGTATGAAGCACTCGCAAGTAGAAAGGCGAAGGAGTACCTCTAGAATGCTTCCACTCCTTCACTTTTAGGGGGCATCTGTTGGGCTCATTATTTGTAAGTCCAAACAACTCGTACATAACAAATTCACAAGCTTAAACAGATCCATTATGCTAGATAATTAGGTCCGCCAACTAAGAGATTCTACAAATAAGTCATGGTCTTTATGGAAAGATGAGAACGAATTAAAATTTGAATCTTATTCAGATTTTAATTGATTAATTATAATTTTATATGAAGAAGGATTTCTCACAAGTAGACAAATTTTACTTAAATCCTTTTTCCTTAAAAGGATTAGAGTTCTTAATTGATTAATATTTAGTTAAATTACACTTTGATTTGGATTCATGCACTCATATTTCGACATGAATTAGGATTTACACACTATAAATAAGCATGCACCATTGTCTAATTATTCATTGAATTCAAATTCAATCAATTCTATTCAACTTTTATACATGTGATACATTCATCACACTCCTGTTTGTTCTTGAGATACTCCTCACATAGTAGTACATTTCTTTTTGATCAAATAATGACTTAAGTATTGAAGTTTTGTTTCTTACAAAAGGATGATATTTTTTCTAAAATGTCAAAAAATCATCAAGAACAAAAAAGTAATTATTTTGAAGTTCCTAATTGAGAAACTTCACATGAGAAATTGCATATAAGATTTATACTTGCAAATTCTATTAAATGCATTACATCTAATCCACAAAACATATGGTTTATGGCTTTAGCATTTGAAGAAATTATTTTAATATCCCGTTATTTTACTCTTTTCAAATTTAGTTATCAGGTAGTTTAATGATAAGCTTGCCTTTTAATTCTTTTTTTTTTGGCACATGAGAATCATTTTGTATAGTATTTGTATAATATTTTAAAGATTATAATTAATTATTTGTAAATAAGTTCTCATTCTATTTTTCAATTAGTTATAACTAAATTTATTAAATAATAGAGATTTAGGGGTGCATTGTCCCTTTTAAGTGAGTTAAAGAAAAGATTATCATAAATCATTTTAAGACAGTTAAGTAATTTTTTTTTAAGAATGTATTATTTATGACAAATTATAATAAAATAAACAATATAAAGTAAATGAGATTAAAAATAAAGAACACTATTTTTGCGTGGTTCAATACCCTACACAGACTACATCCACATTTCACGCTATATACAATAAATATTTTACTAAAATAACCTTAAATCAAGACAAGTTCAACAAGGTGACTTAAAGGGTGTCATCAAATTCTTACAACAATTAATAAATTACACCTACAACCCATATGTGTCTCAAATCAATCAAATATAGTAATTAATAAGAAAGAATAGAAGATAAGAACTCTAAGAGTAAATTTACAAGTTAAAATCTAGGATTATATATGATTAAGCAAAACTGAAGAGCTTAGGCTATTTTCCAAGTGATAATAGGCAAATTAATATTTTTAGAATTTATTTTAAGTGGAAGTGGTATATGTTTATAGATTTCTCAAAAAATAGCCGTTAAGAGACCGCTTGAAAGAATCCAAAATTAACCACACTAATTGACTGCTTTCATAGCCAGTTAATTGCTTTAGGTTATTTAAAAAGGGGAACTATAAATTGCCTCCTTTATGTTTTAAGCATACCTATTTATTTTTTTAATGTTTTAAATTATCAAAAAAATATTCTTATTATTACAAAATTTTTATTAAATACTAATTATTTATTGTGTTTTTACTAATTTACTCTCACATTACTATTTTTCATAAATTTTTAATGTAATATTTTTTAAAATAATACTAAAATTATGAAAATCATAAAAATCATAACATATTTATACTATTATGGAACGATGAATATTTTAGTTATTTTATTTTTCAATTTTTTTGTATTAATATTAATATTTTTTAATGCATTAACATTAATGCTAATTACAAAGAATAAATATCGTACAATTTTTTTAAAACACAATTTAAAAAATAATGAAACCATAATATATTTATTCTTCCTCAAAAAATATTTAATACTATTGTCATTAAAAAAAAGTCATTAATGAAATTCATTATTTAAAAAAATTAAATTTTAAATAAATTATTATATTACGATTTTATATTTTCATTACTTTTAAGTATTTGTGTTTTAAAAAAATTATAAGATATTTATTCTTTCTAATGAGCACTAAATATTAATACATTAAAAAAATGTTGATATTAGTAAAAATATAATATACAAAACAAAAAAAAATAAAAAGAAAACAATTAAAATATTCATCATTCTATGATAATTTAAATATGTTATGATTTTTATTATTTTAGTATTATTTAAAAAAATTATATTAATAATTTATGAAAAATACTAATGTGAGGGTAGATTAGTAATAATTAAAACATTAGAGGGTAGATTAATAATAATTAAAATACAATAAATAGTTAGCATTAAATAAAATATTGTAATAATAAGATTTTTTTGTGGGTAATTTAAAACATCAGAAGGTAAGTGAGAAATGATTAAAACATTAGGGAGAAAATTTATAGTTTCCCATTTAAAAATATGGCCGTTAATTAAGCAAACCGTTGAGTTCTTAGGAGATTCGATAATGAGTTTGAATCAAGTCTCATTTCATAACTACTAACTTAAAGCGATTAATTGCTTAAAATTGGATCACAAGTTGTTAATAAACTGGTTTGGTCGTGTCAAAACGTAGAGTTGTTTTAGATAAACCGAATTACCTTTTTGCCTTTTCAGGCTATCAATACTTGAATGATTTGTATATAATTTATCATTAAAAACTATAAATGGACTTTTGTAAAATTCTTGGAACTTTAACATAAATTTTTTGTTTAAATTTTGCCGCACAAAGTGTCGGTATTATGTGCAAATTACCCTTTATTTTGTGTGCTCCTAAGTTAGTTCATTACTAAAATGTCTTCAAGTCTCAAATCACCTTACTTACACTCTTAATCTTTTCAATGCTTAATAATATCATAACTACAAAATAAAATGGGATATGTTATTATTAAAACATGACCTTGCATAACTACTAAGGCTAACATAAATAATTTACTGCATTATTTTATCATCCATTAAATAAATGAGGAGCTACATGATTAAAACATGTTAGGAAGTTGGATATTTTATAAGAATTTTAAAATATACAAAAGTAAAAAGTTGTGACCTTTCATTTATATATGCAACTATTTATGAGGTTGCATCTTTTCATATTAAATATAAAACAATACAATCATTAGTGACACATTTTAGTTTCAAAATGGTGATGGTTCATTTAAAATCATTGATCAAATTTGAATTTGATTTAACAGTCATAAATCAAGAGGTGCATGTGGAAAGTTGTGTCCCAAATGAAAGAGTACTTATTACTTATAAATATGTGACTTGATACTAGAGGAATGAGAGTATAAGATGTGCATAAGAGGTGCATAATGAGAATATATAGTGGGTGCATGAGAGAGCACAATGGTACATATGTGCATAAAAGAGCACAATGGTTCATAGGTACACAAGAGAGCACAATGATGCGTAAGTGCACAAAAGATGTCAAAGAGTTGTTATAGGGTTCAGTTGTTAGGGTCGGTGCTTACGTGTGATCCCTGAATGTACATATACTTGTGTATTAATATAAGTGTATATTCCCATTAAATCGCTAATATCCATTTATATGGTATTATGCATATAACGTTACAGACATTGTAGATCTGAAAGAGTTCGGATCAGATCTAAAAGTGTTTAGATAAGGGCTCATAGTTAGCCACGCTGAGAGATATAAATGCTAAATGTTAGCACAGCTAAGTGTTAGCTGGTTTTAATACTCAGCATATCCAAGAGTTGGAGCCTTATCTGTAATGAGATATAGGCCTGAAAATGTACTAGTAACTGCATAATTGTAAAAGTTGCAATCGGGAGCTAGAAAATGCAAGTTGCGCAAATATGTTCTCGAATTATTGTCCCTGATCTATTTCTGCCGATGCGGGTCATCGACGGATACCTTTATATATAGATCAACATATGTCATACCTATATGGTATATATGATCATTCCTAGCCGATTGTGAGCTTGGAGCTCGTATTAACATATGGTATCCAGTTAGGACTGGATACCATATGTCAATACGAGCTCCAAGGACTGGATATAGGACAAACTCACGAGGACCTCCGATAGACACATTATGTAAGACGTCAATACAGTGTCCTCTAAAGTTGAGTAGTATATGTGGTCCTTTAACCCGAGTGCCACAATGAGCTTGTAAGTGATCCACCACACTTTGGTTCCACGCATGTCACAAACCTTTCATAGTGTGACCGCTGAGTGTCACTAGGTATGGCTCGATGCTTATGAAGTCCGGTGTGTACAGATATGGGATCCGTCAGCTCCCATATGGAGTTAGATATCTAGATGCTTCGAGACTGTATCTCAAAAAGTCTTGTGGTCACAAGCAACCATCCCGAAAAAAAGTTTCGCCAGGGTAGAACAATATGGAAAAATAGTTTGCGCATATTGTTCAGTGAGATACAAGTCTGGAGATAGGACATGGATGAGTACTAGGGGATTTGACGATGATAATCTATATCCTTAGCACATCCAGGATATCATGACGGAAGGATTATATGTATGCGTTGTAACCTCAGCTTGCATGGTTCAACGCGCTGATTTGTATATTCGTGATGTGTGCGTGGGGCATTGCTCACGGACTTATGGAATAGTTCTATTTGACGAATCGGGCGTAGGACCTAGGGAATCCCGCGATATGGAGTGTATTCATTGTGCATTGGGGCAGCGTGTCGGATTAAATTGTTTAATCTAGTAATATTCAGCAATACCACAAAAATACGTCCGTGTCTGTATTTAAGTGTTAAATACAATAATTAGTTAATAATTATTATTTACTAATTGTATTATAACACGTGGCGTATTGTGGATCCTGAGTTGAGTTTATTCAAGTGTGGAATTTGGTGGGACCCACTAAGGGGTAAACTTGGTAACTATTCATGAGGGATAAAATGGTAATTTCTCACTTTGATTATTTAATGGTTAAATAATCAAAATATCTCAATTTTATATTATTTATATTATATAATATATTATTATTTTATTATATATATATAAAGAAAGAAAGAGAGAAATAGGGTGTGAGGTGTTTTGGAGGCCAAAATTTTGGCCGAGAAAGAGAAAGAAAAAATGGAGAGGAAGAAGAGAAGAAGAAGAAGGAGAAAAAGAAGAAAAAAAAAAGAAAAGGAGGGAAAATAAAATTGTTTTATTTTCTTTATTCTTCCAATTGGAGCAATTATGAATTGCTTCAAATTCTCCATTTCTTATCCTTTTGAAGAAAAGAATGAAAAATGCACACCGGTCATTTTAGGGATTAAGAGTTAATCCCGAACTGAATATCGGGCTACTATTCTAGCTCACCAAGCCCACCGAGTTGGTGATTAGAACTGCACCCGAGTTGGTCTCCATGCGGACTCTAGAAAAATATGTGTATAACGTTACATATTGAGGTGAGTTCTCAAACCGTCTAATATATTAATGCGATTAATTTATTGTGTTTATTGTTCAATTTCACGCTTTCACTGCGTATTATATGTATAGGATACGTATATTAGGCAATAGACACAATTGCACATGCATACACCCAAGTGTACTAAATTCGATCCTCCGCCAACATCAGTTTCATGGGAGTGCACCCATATAGAACCAGATCTATTAAATGCTGGGGTTAGACTTCCATATAACATAATTGCACTAGGACAATGTCCTAGAGGGGCGAAAATATATCCTTAAGTACAATGTATTCTTACACACATTGGTTTACTATTCGTTGTATGTATGATCTATGTTTGAAGTATCCATCAACATTCCAATATTTTTAATAATCTTAAGGATAGAATTTTTGCTTAATGGATGGAGAGATCTACAACGGTAACAAGGTGTGTTTGTTTTTATTTATTCTATTTGATGGTTCTTGACATGAAATATATTATGCATGGTATATTATGATTTTTACTTCTTAATGCATTCAATTATATGCATATGAAAGAAATATGCGATTTCAAGAGGATTACCACAAATTTATTATGCATGTGATATATGTTGTTATTCATAATGGGATTTTGACATTTGAAGTGTAGATCAAATGCCAATAAATTTAAACTTTTGAAGTTGTCTTTAATATATATTTGATGATGAATATTTATTGCAATTGAATAAGGGAAACCGATGCAAGTGAAGAGCCCAGTGCTGCGTGCTTGCATGTCAGAGAAGGGGTGCCACGACATTGAATGCAAAAAGCCCAACACCGCAGTCACCAGAGGAGTGATGCCATGGTGCCAAGTAGACATTCTGCCATTATGTATCTTTTATTTGAAGAATTAGGAACAACATTATTTTTTTTTAAGTGTGTATTGTTATCTCTGATATATTCAATTTAACCCATTAAATGAACATGTTCAAATATTGAATATTCAAAAGTTGTGATAGAATATCGAAATGGAAAAAGCAAGCAATTGGCAAGATTAAAATAAACTTTCTTATCTTTAACAAATCACTAAATGAGGTTAGTGATTCAAAGTCGACGGGGAGTGGATTATGCCAAGAACATAAGGTAAGAGTGATAGTAGCTTCACCTATGTAATTGGAGAACTCATGAGGTAGGTTCATAAAGGTAAGAACAAGTCACTTGTTATTTTGTTGTACTATTGATAATATATTGTATGTCCCTCTTTAAGGTTAGGTAGTATATTTGCAGTGAGATAGGATGAGTTTTATACTCTTAATGAATTCTATAGCCCATATTGTATGGTGGTATGTTGACTTACAGAACAAACTTGATGGAGGTTCACCTATATGAGTATGAAATTGGGTCGGTTCCTAGAGAGCTTATAAAGGCATCTTTAGAGCAGTCATGATTCCAGCTAAGCACAGGGCTATTTAATGTCAAACCGCAGAATAACTCACTTGGAAAGAATTCAATGTGGGTAGCTAGTCCTCTGACTCATGCCAAAGAGGTATTAGTTTATGGAAACCTGGTTTCACCAAATTCCTGCGAGATACCATTTGTTATTTAATGATTGGTTTATAGCCTGACAAGATCCAATACATATACATTGAATTCTCTCTCTCTCTCTCTCTCTATATATATATATATATATATTCTTTGGTATTTATTTGTGTATTTTGAAATGAATGGGGTTATTGGATATTTCATAAGGATTTTAATATACACAAAAATAGAAAGTTGTGACTTTTTATTTTTATATACAACTCTTATGAGATTGCATCCTTTCATATTAAATATGAATAAAAATAACCATTGGTGACACCTCTTGATTTGAAAATAGTTATGGTTTATTTAGAACCATTGATCAAATTTAAATTTGATCTAACAATTTAAACCAAGAGGTGTATATGGAGGGTTGTGTCCCAAATGAAAAGGCACTTACTACTTATAAATATGTGATTTGATACCAGAAGAATGAGAGCATAAGATGTGCATAAGAGTATATAATAAGAATATATAGTGCATGGGTGCATAAGAGAGCACAATGGTGTATATGTGCACAAGAAAACATAATGGTGCATATGTGTTCAAGAGAGCACAATGGTGCACGGGTGCACAAGAGAGCACAATGGTGCACGGATGCACAAGAGAGCACAATGATGCATAAGTGCATAAGAGATGTCAAAGAGTTATTCTAGGGTTTGTTTCATGGGAGTGCATGCATACAGAACAAAAGCCATTGCATGCTAGAGTTAGACCACTATATAACCTGATTGCACCAGGACAATGTCCTAGAGGGGCGAAAATCTATCCTTAAGTATAATGTACTTTTACATGACTTAGTTTGCTATCCATTGTGTGTGTGATCTATGTTTGAAGCATCCATCAACATTCTAATATTTTCAAAATAGGATAATACTTGAAAGAACACATTACTCTTCTTTTTAATTTTATGAATTAATAATATTACACACCTTAAGTTTTCATCCCAATTTTTTTTTTTTGGTTTCAAAAAATATAAACTTATAAGGACCTAAATGTAATCCCAAATTTAGGAGAATTTTAGCTAACAAACCAATAAGAAGAAGGGTAAAGGACTGATATACCCTAGACAATATAGACTCTATAGTTTTGAAATTACCTTAATAAACCCTTTTTATTAATAATTACTGTTAATTTGGATAAATTCAAAGGTAATTTGGTACATTTAACTATACAGATACTTAACAGAGTTTGATTGCTTTTTAACATTTTATTTTTGTTTATAAATTAAAAAGTGTAATGTATAGAATAAAAAATCTAAAAATTTAAAATATCAAAAGTAGATGAAATAAAGGCAGACAACTTAAGAAGGAGTGAATTAGGTGTTTAAAAGATTAATTCTCTAAATAAATGATTTATGCAATTATTAACATGTAAGTAAATTCAACAACAAATAATTGTAATAAATAAAAAAGTAAGAGAGAGAGAATTACACCTCTATTATTTACGTGGTTCGGTACTTGACACGGTCTACATCCATGCTTCAAGTAAAGATTCTACAAAGCTTGCCTTAAACTAAGGCGAAGAGTTGCGTTAGCTTGGATACGTAGAGCAAGAGCTCTTGAAGTTTACCCAGGCATGCTTCTTCATTCATCCATTTAGGCCCGACTAAGAACATATGGATCCAGGGAACAAAACTCGGGAAGTTATTGTTGTGCGATCTGGGGCAGACACGTTAAGTCATATTTTTCACAATTTGTCATGATTGAGATAAGTAAATCCCTGAGCCTCGCAACTTCCCTCTCTGTACTAATAGGCGAGCCTCCTTCAATCTCTTCGAGAAATTATAGCTTTGTTCGATGTCTCTTTCTTTTCTCTGGGGGCTAATTACAGTAAGAGAGTCCAATCTCTAAAATAGAGCTTATCTCTCCATAGTAGTATACTCTTCTTCAATGATAGAGCAATCTATCCAGTTACAGATGTAGTTCTCTTTGCTGCTGTATGGCTAGGATAGTTCCTTTGAACACCAATCCAATCTCAACAAAGTTAAAGGAAACAATTCAATCATTCAAGTCGGATAACATTTATTTGCAGTAGGATTTGACCTACGTTAACAACTTTCTTCTCTTATTCAATTGATAAAAAGAGGCCAACAATGAATATACTTGACTTTTAAGGTGTCAAAAAATATTTACAATAAATTAGTTTTAATGTACCAATATAACTCTTACAATGAATGTGTATATCCTTTAACTCTCAAAGTGTTTTCCATAAGTACTTAAGTAAGCCAAATGTAAGAATTGATACAAATAAAAATAATTTAAACTCCCGAATAAGTTAATAAAAATATTTTAGCACAATGAGGGGCTCATGGATATTGAGATGTGATGTCTTGATGTGTTTTGAGTTTTTTTGAATAAGATACTTAGAAAAAAAAAGCCATTGGAACTCATTTTTAGTCGTTAGATAAAAAAAAAAAATTGAAATCAATTTGACAAGTTTAGAAACTGATTCAACTAGTTTCGTTATGTTTAAGCCGATTATGAAACTGGTTTTCAAACTATAAATCGCTTTTCAAATTTTATGCTAAGCATGTTTGAATGATTTGCCATAACTTTTCGTAGATAACTCTAAATTAACTTCTGTAAAAGTATTTAGGAAGCTGATACAATTATATTTTTAATAACATTTAAGTACGTTCACATATTCAATTCCATGAAGTACCATAAGTACTTCGCTTGCTCACAATATGTCTCTCTTATGTACTTAAATTTTTAATACTTAATAGAACAATATATTAAAATCAATATAAGATTTGCTATCATCAAAACATTAATTTGTATAACTAAATATCTAATATTAGAAGTAGCCACCAACCTACTTTTGTAGTCATAGCAGCTATTAGTTGACTTTCTAATGGTAGAAAAATTTGACACGAACAGATTAGTTAAATGTCAACATTATTAGATTTCAGTTTTCCTATTTTATGAATGGAGGAGTAATTTTTCACACAGAAACAATGAATGGTAGCAAAATAAGACAAAGAGTCTAGCGACCACTATTGCATTGATGTTAAATAGTTTTGCGATGTTTTGCATTGTCACTACCATTGAAATTAGTGACTTGTGAAATTGTCAAAGGTGGTAATATTATAGCTTGATGTGCCAACATTAAACAATGATACGTTGGTGGCCATCAACCTCATCACCTCATTTGGTCACCTTTTGGTATTTTTTTTGGGATAAAAAATGACTCTACTTTTATTAGATTAGAAAATTTGAAATTCAATGACATAAATATCAATCCGATTCACAATTGCCACTGCCACCGCTAGTGGTGACAAAATTGGTCACGACACAATTATTCAACATAAATTTGACACACTTTAAGCGAATATGAATAGAGATAAATTGACATAATTAATAAATGGGTTGAAATTGCGCTACTTATTATTAATCGTGTTGAACATGTGTTTGAACTCTATGATTTATAAATTCATTTAAGATACGATATTGTTTAACTTACTATTGACTTTTACCTTTTAATAATATTTTCTTTTCTATTTTTTGTAACTTTTTTATTTTAAATTTCAAAAAGTAAAATCATAATTGCTATTTCAATAATTATGTCTTCATTTTCATTCCTATGGTGCCAACACACTTTCTTTTTTTTTTTTCTCTTTTTTTTTTTTTTTTTTACAATTTTAATGATTTTACTTCACCTTTTCTCCACAATCCATATATATCATTCTTCCTTTAGGGTTTTAAGCCACTAAGTGCACACACCATATAACCTGCACTTAACATGGTCGTTGCTTCCTATTGAGTCTGTACAATACTTCGACTATAAGAAGATGGTCATAACTGTCACCTGCTGTAAGTGTGGCCGTGACTTGATCAAGATCAATGTTGCCCGATCGAGTTGGTGGAGCCAGAGATCCTATCGTATGAGCTGATCCTCTTGCTTGGACGACACCTTTCGCTAAAGTCGAGATGAAGATCTACGTCAAGGGTGGAGGGCACACCTCTCAGATGCTATTTGATAAAGTATTGCCAAGTGTACGGGCTGAACACTTGTTATTAATTTAAAAGACTAACCTATTAGGTAATACTGCATACCTAACCATATATATCTAATCACCAAATTTTTATTTATTGTGAGATGTGACATTCTTACCTATCTAATTATACTCAATGGCCAACTTAGCCTGTATTGCCCATCTAACTATTTTTAAGGGACTTGCATGCCATGGGATTTGGGGAACCTATATCCCATATAGTAATTTATATTAGGGCTTAAGATATAGGATTTCAGAGCCTACTTAACCCCTATTGCTCATCTCTACTATTTTTAGAGGACCTATTACTTACGTAAGAATCTCTATTGGAGCATAATTAGGGTCTACATACGAATGACTATTTAAGTCTGCTCTAATATTATTTGTCACATGTCAAACATTTTCTTTAACCTAAAAGATTAACTTATTAGATGTTGTGTACCCAATTATATATATTTAAAATTTATTTAATATAAAAAATAACATAAGAATCATGTGATATTTTACCAAAAGTACGTTGACGAGTAAAGCAAGAAAGAGATTAAAGATTTTTTGGTCAGATATAATAGGACTTTGTTTGTGACTGATCCTAGACGCTATAAGCCCAAGAAGTTTGGAGGCCTTGGTGCTAGGGCTAGGATCCAGAAATCTTGTCATTGAAAAAACAGAGAGTCAAAAGGTTTATGTTTCTTTTTGGATTTTGTTAAAGGATTAATTATTTAGAGTATGACTAGTTCTTATTGCTATTTGTTAAGGGTACGGTGCTCTGTAGATTTTTTTATTTTATTTTATAAATTTATATTTTCCCTTCATTTAAGAAATAACTTATGTTTATATTATTGTTAGTCTTTAGATATTATTGATGATGAACGCTCATATACATTTGCATATGCAATAGTAATAGTTAAATGTGTTTATTTTTAAATAAATATTTATCATGATTTAAATGTATTTAATCACATTAAACGAATAAAATATTTTGTGCAAATAAATTAAATTTAATATTATTATTCGTTTAAATAATTATAATCGTAAACGAATTAAATAGTGTGTAATTATATAAATAAATTAAATTAAATTAATTAATTTAAATATATTTAATTATACCGTATCGTGTAATTTATATATTAAACGAATCGAATTTTATATATAATTATTTAATTTATTTATGTAAATAAATTATATATAATAAAAATTTATTAATATTTTATATTGACCATCATTAATCATCACCATTGTTATTGTCACTAACACCCGATAAAAATTAGTTGCCACTGCAAAAGTGACTGTGGCAGGAGCAGTTTTTTTTTTTTTTGCTATTTATTTATATAATAAATGTTTTAATTTAAAAAAATTACATATATAAACCTATTAAATTAAGACATATACTTTTAAGATAAGGTACATCATTACCATTTGAATCAGTTCAAACTACCCGTGATTATTAATAAAAAGAGTTTATTAAGGGGTTTTCAAAATCACGAGGGTCTATAAAACTTGGGGGTGTAGTAGTCTTTGACAAAAAAGAATCAATTTTTTTCCCCCTCTTATTTTAAAGAAAAAGAGGTGAAAATCACTCATCTCCCACTTATACTTCACATTTATTAATGTCATCTCACAAAAGTAATTTGTTCAAAGTTGTAACATCTTGCTCCCAAACATATTAGCAATATGCTAGTTTAAAATAAAGGCATTTTGTTTAAAATTTTATTTCGTTTTATCTTAATTTGATTTATAAAATTTTTAGTTCAACTTAATGAAAATTAAAATTAAATTAAATTTAATTTTAATTTGAATTATTTAATTCTCATAAAATTAACCAATTTCAATATATTAATTTATATTTTAAATTAGACCGTAATCTAAATTACTATAAATTGGATTGAAGTCTCTAGAGATATGAATGCATCCATTCAAATAATATAAGTGTTAAGTTGAGTTATTTTTACAAAATTAGTAATTTCACATTTATGTTTTTTAAAAGTGCTAAATTTACTTGTATTATGTGTTAGAAATATTGTCAAGTTATTTTAATTTTATAAAATTAATAAATATGCTAAGTAATGTTGAAAATATTTAACATTAAGTTTTAGCTAATTATTTATAAAAAAAGATTTAAAAATAAAAATATATTATATATGTAATTTATTTTATGTAAATAGCACTCTAAATTTACTTAATGGTATGACACGTAATTCATTTTTTTAAAAATAAAAATTACTTATAAAAATTTATAATAAATAACCTGTTTTATAAAAGATAAAACTAATTATGTTTCTAGATGGTAGGAAATAGAATGTTTATAAGGTAATTTTGAGAGTTAAATTTAAATAATTCATGCAGCAATCAAAATAAGTGTTAAGTTAAATTTTTTGACTTAATTCTGTCAAACATAAATCACTTAATTTCAATGTTTCAGATGAGAAAACAAACATCTTAAAATATTTGAGTAATTGAAATTAAGTCACGTTCAGACTTCAAACAAAAAAAAAAAAACAAATAACTTCTTAATTTCATTAGTTTCTATTTTAAAATATAAGATATATTTGAGAATTTAAATTTGCATGAAATCAATGTTTTTTTTCTAGTTTTAGATAATATATATATATATATATTTTATGAAAACGTAGTAATAAACATTTATGTCGACACCCTTTTATCATAAGAAAAATACTTATAGTGATTTTTTATATGACAAATTTTAAAAAAAAACAATTCTAAAATACTTGAAAAGTTCTCTTAAATATTTTTATATGACAATTTTTAAATCCGTATTTTATAAAATGTAGAGGTAAACCAACAAGATAAACTGTGTGGATTGGTTCAATTTAAAGACCGCAAAGCATGGAGAAGCCCAACATTTTAAATTTCTGTCGACGTCCAGACGCGTTCGGCCAGGATCTTGAACAAGAACTGTTGGATGATATTCCTCAAATGTAAAAAATTCTCATTTTGTACATCATTTGCTAGTGAAAGCGTGAAATGTAAAACCATCTTGACTCAATTGCAATTTTGAACAAGTCTCTCCGAGTCGAGATGTTTCCACATGATCATTGAAAATAATTGCAAATTAATGACACTTCAATATCTCTAAAGACATCTTCAATTCTGCTCAGGCTAATTGAATTCTATCTTATTTGCAAAGTAGGTATAAAGCAAATATGAATTTTATCCTTGCTTTGGTTTTTTCTGTGTCTTTGCAGAGCATGTTTTGGGAGGTGAACTCAACTACTCTAAGCATTCTCACGGATAAGGAGGCACTGCTGTCGTTTAAGTCTCTGGTAAGTTATGATCCTTCAAACATTCTTTCTTCGTGGGAGTATAACTCCAATCCTTGTAATTGGACTGGTGTTTACTGTGGTGAAGTTAGCCAAAGAGTCACTCGCCTTGATTTATCAAGCTTCAGATTGGCCGGTTCCATAAGCCCTTATATCGGCAATCTTCCTTTACTTAGCTTTCTTCAACTACAAGAAAACCATTTGACGGGCACCATTCTTAATTAAATTGGTGATCTTTCTAGTTTAATGGTTTTGAATTTGAGCTCTAACTTCCTCAAAGGTGTTATACTACTAAACATGACCATGTGCCTAAATCTCAAGGCTCTTCAACTTAACAGGATATGAAATCTCAGGAAGGATTTGGCCTTCTCTCTAATCTTAATATTTTGAAGTTGGGTCGAAACCAACTTTCAGGTATGATTTTGCCTTTCATTTCAAACATTTCCTCTATCTCGACTCTAAATTTGGACACCAATAAACTTAGAGGTATCATTCCTCGTGATTTGGGTCGTCTTCAAAATTTAAGATTTCTTGATCTTAGTATTAGTTATCTTGAGGGTGAAAGAAATGAAGTCAAAATGAGTACTGAGCTGGATGATTCAAAAGCTAAGCTGATATAATAAGAATAACAAATATCTTGAGCTGGCAAACTAAATAATAAAATCCATGATTTAAGGAGCAAGTGGCACCAAAATTTTCACACTTTTCTCCTAATAATTTGTTACTCAAAATTACATTTTTCTTATTGTTTTATGCAAGGCTTTCATGTACTATAAATAGTGATGTAAATATTTAATTGAATACATAATACATTTTTCACATTTTTAGCTCCTATATGTGTTTGGTTGTTAAGAAAAATCTTTGAACATTTTCTTGGAAACTATTTTTTGAATTAGCAACATTTCCTTTTTGGTATTAGAGCTACTAAAACTTGGCCTACGCCTACTCATCTAACACAAACACTACAAATTATACAAACACAAACTCTTCAATGATTCTACAGTAGCTGGACAAAGCAATCATTTTAGCTTTGCTTCTTCTGTCAAACTTGATTATAATAACTTTTAATTATGGAAATCTCAGATCCTTGCTACAATACGTGGCAATAATTTTGAGGATTTATTACTTGGATTAAAACCTTGTCCAAGCTATTATGCTACTCATTCAGGTGAGATTATAGACTCAACATAATGCATTGTTAATGAGTCTTCTCTGCTCATCGATGATAGTATTAGTCTTAAGTTTTGTTATTCACTGCAAGACTTCTACTGAGATCTGGCTTCATCTTAAAAAAATATTTGGAAGCCAGTTTATAGCTCATCTAACATAATTGAAAGCTCAAGTACAAACTATTAGAAAGAGAAATTCTTTTATAAGTGATTTCTATGTGAAGATCAAGACCATTGCTAATAATTTAGCAATGGTTAGCAAAATAAATTACTGATGCTGATCTTGTTACATACATGTTGGCTAGACTAGGGACTGAATATGATTCAATTACAGTATTTGTCTCAACAAGGACTAAAAAGCTCAGTTTGGCTGAAATATACTATATTCTACTGAGTTATAAAAATAGAATGGAGCTAGCTAATGCCAATGGTAGCATAAATTATGAAAATCTCAGATCCTTGCTACAACATGTGGTAATAATTTTGAGGATCTATTACTTGGATTAAAACCTTGTCCAAGCTATTATGCTACTCATTCATGTGAGATTATAGACTCAATATAATGCATTGTTAATGAGTCTTCTTTGCTCATCGATGATAATATTAGTCTTAAGTTTTGTTATTCACTGTAAGACTTCTACTGAGATCTGGCTTCATCTTAAAAAACTGTTTGGAAGTCAGTCTATAGTTCATCTAACACAACTGAAAGCTCAAGTACAAACTATTAGAAAGAGAAATTCTTTTATAAGTGATTTCTATGTGAAGATTAAGACCATTGCTGATAATTTAGCAATGGTTGGCAAACAAATTACTGATGTTGATCTTGTTACATACATGTTGGCTAGACTAGGGACTGAATATGATTCGATTATAGTATTTGTCTCAACAAGAACTAAAGAGCTCAATTTGGCTAAAATATACTCTATTATATTGAGTTATAAAAGTAGAATGGAGCTAGCCAATGCCAATGGTAGCATAAATTTAGTTGCTAATGCTAATATTGGTCAAGCAGGAATGAAGCAAAAATACAAAGGTAGATTTAATAAGAATGGTTCAGGATACAATAAAGTTACTGGTAGAACTAAAAATTATAGTTACTAGAATAACAATGCAGGTAAAGAGAGAGAGAGAAAAAAAAACTCAAAAGGACAAGGAAAGAATGGTCCAAAGATTGTATGTCAAGTTTGCTATAAAGTTGGACATGGAGCTCTCAAGTGTTGGAATAGATTTAATGAAGAGTTTGAACCTCCAGCTCAATTTAACAACCAGCAACAAGCTTCTCCATATGTTGCTATGCTTGCATCGGTTGCTGAGAATCAAGATGATAATGGCTAGTACATGGACAGTGGAGTAACTCACCATGTCACCAATAATGCAAATAACTTGATAAATCGAGGTAAGTTCTCTAGTAAAGAAGTTATCATGGTAGGTAATGGATTAGGACTTAAAATACTGCATTTTGGAAAAAGCATACTAACAACTAAACATTCCTTTAAGCATATGATATTGAAACATGTGTTACATGTGGCTCAAATGAGAAAAAACTTGATTAGTATATCAAAACTTGTTTCTGATGATAATATAAAAGTGAAATTCATTAAAGTATTTTGTTTTATTAAGGATCAGAAAAGGAAACCTCTACTTCAAGGGGTTGCTAGAGGAGGACTTTATCAGCTGATGTTGGTCACACTTTTGATCAATCAAATAAACCTAAAGCATTGCTTATGAGTCTTTGTTTGCTTAGTGTGTAGTCAATAAAAAGTCCTGTAATATACAACCAATGAAGGCTCTTGTAGCTATGTCAAATAGTCATAATGATGCAGTTGTAATTGATCATAAATCTGTTAATGTTTAACACAAAAGATTTGGGCATCCAAATCTTGATGTGTTGAAGAAAAATGCAAAAACTTGTAAAATATTCTTTCAAAGAAATAAAGAATCTATTGTTGACTTCTGTTATGCTTGTCAATTGGGAAAACAACAATATTTACACTTTGATGCTTCTGAAATCAAAACCATAGAACCACTTAAGCTTGTGCACTCAGATGTTTGGGGTCCTACCTCTACAACTTCAGAAGATAACTTTAGGTACTATGTTTATTTTATGGATGATTTTAAAAGGTTTAGTTAGATATATCCCTTACAATTGAAGTCTCAAGTCACTTCCAATTTTAAGCACTTTCAAATAAATATAGAGAAACTATTGAACAAGAAAATTAGAGCATTAAAAATAAATGGAGGAGGTGAATATATTGCATTAAGTAAAGAACTAAAGTTACAAGGGATCACTCATAGGCTATCTTGTCCTTACACACACCACCAAAATAGTAGAATGGAAAGAAAGCATAGGCATTTAGTGGAGACAGGTTTAACCTTATTAGCACTAAGTGGATTACCTTTGAATTACTGATGGGATGCTTTCACTACAATAGTGTTTTTGATAAATAGAATGCCTCTGAAAGTCACAAACCACAAATCACCTTTTGAACTTCTTTTCAGTAATAAACTAGATTATAGTTTTATGAAGACCTTTAGATGCTCTTGTTATCCACACATGAGAGAATATCAGAACCACAAGCTGAATTTTTATACAAAGAAATGTTTATTTTTAGGCTATAGTAATCAACACAAGGGGTATAGATGTATAAACCCAAATGAAAGAGTGTACATAGCTAGACATATGGTGTTTAATGAGTCTGAATTTCTATATCTTACAGACTCCTCCTTTAATCCAAACCTAATGCCTAAACAGTCTTTGAGCTCAAAACCAAGCAGCAACAACAACTGTTTTAATCAAAATCTATTTCAATATTACAGTCCAATTAACCCGTGTTCAAGTTCAGCTGATAAAGAGCCTTTAATAGCTCCACCTAGGAGAAATGCAGAACCTGATGCATCTATCTTACCTGAAAATAATACTCAACACAAATTAGCACTTAACGTGAACATATCCAAAACCTATCACCCACAAATATTAATACTAAAACAGATGATATACTAGAAACACATTTACTTAATGATGTAGGTCAGACTCTCATCCATGCCTGCTTTAAACTCACCTCAATCAAACCAAAGTTTGAATTTTCACCCAATGATAACAAGAAGTAAAACAGGTATATACAAACCTAAAACATATGCTGTCAATATAACTAAAAGTTCTGATTACATGCCAACTATGGCCAGAGAAGCACTAACTATATCTTATTGAAAAATAGCCATGAAAAAAGAGTATGAAGCCTTGATGACTAACAAAACTTGGGTTCTTGTGTAGAGTTCACCACAGAACAAGATTGTGGGCAATAAATGGGTGTTCAAAGTGAAAAAGCATATAGATGGTAGCATATCCAGGTACAAAGCAAGGTTGGTGGCTAAAGGCTATTACCAAACACCTGTGCAGACTATAAAGAGACCTTTAGTCCAGTTGTAAAAGCAAGCACCATCAAAGTTGTACTCAGTATTGAAGTAACAAACAAATAGAGAATAAGACAAGTAGATGTTAATAATGCTTTCTTGAATGAGGACTTGACAAAAACAGTCTTCATAAAGCAACTAGGGGTTTCCTTGTACCTGGGAAAGAAACTTGGGTATGCAAACTCCAAAAAGCTTTATATCGGCTCAAACAAACCCCAGGGCTTAGTATAATAAATTGAGGAGTGCAATGCTGAAGTGGGGTTTCTATAACACCAAGTCAAATGTGTCAGTGTTTGTAAAAAAGAATTCTTTACATATTTTGATTGTTCTAATATATATAGATGATATCATAATTACAAGTAATCATAGGGCAGAACAGTAATAGTTTATTAATAGACTGAATGAAGAATTTGCTCTCAAAGAGTTGGGAGATCTAATTTTTTTTCTTTGTATAGAAGTGACTAAAGTACCAACAGGGTTGCACATTTCATAAACTAAGTATCTGAATAAGTTATTGTATTTTACACATATGACAATAGTAAAGAGCTGTAGTACTCTTATAAGTACAGGTAAAAAAATTATAAGAGACAGAGGTGAAGTTCACTCAGATATGAAACAATACAAAAGTATTTTAGGTGCCTTACAATACTTAACACTAACCAAACTAGAGATTACATATACAGTAAATAAATTAACTCAATATGTATCAGCCCTAACTGTGATTCATTGGTAGTGTTGTAAATGTTTACTAAGGTTTTAACAAAGGACTCAAGATCATGGATTATTGTTCAAGGCAGGAAGAAGCTTAGACTTAATAGCTTTTACTGATGCAGATTGAGGTTATAATGAAGATGATAGATGATCCATAGGAGGATATTGTGTGTATCTAATTGGTAATCTAATTTCCTGGAGCTCTAAGAAACAAAGGGTAGTTTTTCGTTCATGCACCGAATTAGAGTATAAAGCTTTAGCTTATGTTATAGCAGAAATAGCATGGTTGCAGTCTTTACTTACAAAGTTGCAGTTGTCTCTTGTCAAACCACCGATAATATAGTGTGACAATCAAAGTGCAACTGCACTTGCAGCAAACCCAATGTTTTATAATCGAACAAAGTATCTTAAGATTGATTTACCCTTTGTGCGAGACAAGGTTTTGGCTAAAGAGATTGATATTCGATATGTTCCCTTAAATGCTCGAATAGCTGACATTTTTACTAAGGCTTTATTAGTTTCTCAATTCCAATATTTAGCATCCAAGCTTAATGTGACTTCCAGACATATTAGCTTGCGGGCGATGAAAGAAATGAAGTCAAAATAAGTGTTGAGCTGGATGATTCAAAAGCTAAGCTGGTGTAAGCTAGGCTGGTGTAACAAAAATAACAAATATGCTGAGCTGACAAACTAAATAATAGAATCCATAATTTAAGGAGCAAGTGGCACCACACTTTTCACACTTTCCCGCCAATAGTTTGTTACTTAAATTACATTTTTCTTTTTGTTTTATGAAAGGCTTTCATGTACTATAAATAGTGACGTAAATATTTAATTGAATACAGAATATATTTTTTCAGATTTTCAGCTCTTGTGTGTGTTTGGTTGTTAAGGAAAATCTCTGAACATTTTCCTGGAAACTATCTTCTTGAATTAGCAACATTTCCTTCTGAGGGCACTTTCCCACCTTCTGTATACAATATTTATTCTTTTCGCCCTAGCTTCAAACCAACTATGGGGTGAAGTTCCGAGTGATATAGGAGATAAGACTCGCAAATCTTTTACACTTCAATTTCTGCTTCAACAAATTCACTGGTTCATTTCTTCGGTCGCTGCATAATTTGACCAAGATACAGGAAATTCGTTTGGCGCATTACTTTGTGGGTGGATCAGTACCATCGGGTTTAGACAACCTTCAAGAACTGCGACTGTATAAGAAGCTGGAAGAGCTTGGAGAAATTATTTTTGAAAAATAACATGTTCTCAGGCCCTATACCAGATGCTCTTGGGGAAATAAAGGGCTTGGAAATTCTTGACCTTTCCTCGGACCATCAGGCTTAATATCAAAAAGTAATCAGAACCTCCAGGCTCTTCAATTGTTGAACCTCTCTTTCCATAGCCTGGAAGGACTTGTTCCCAGTGAAGGGATCTTTAAAAAACTTTCCAGAGTTCACATGGAAGGAAACTTAAAGCTTTGCTTGAATCTTCTTTGCGAGGATAAAAGAGGTACCAAAAGTTCCACTCTGGTTTATATTATCACCACAGGCACTGTTGTAGTCATAATATGCGCATTACTTGGACTGACATTTTGTGTTAGAAAAGGGAAACCGAAAATCGTCCCCACATCAGAGTTGCTTAGAGTTCAGCATAAGTTAATTTCATATGATGAACTTCGTATAGCAACAAGGAATTTTAACCAGGAAAATCTTATTGGGAATGGGAGTTTTGGGTCAGTTTACATAGGCAATCTCAATGGAGGGGCTGTTGTAGCAGTTAAGGTGCTTGACATATAGAGAAACAGAACTTGGAACAGTTTTCTGGCGGAGTGCGAGGCTCTGAAGAATGTAAGGCATCGAAATCTTGTTAAACTACTCACATCATGCTCAAGTATAGACTTCAATGGTGTGGAATATTTGGCCCTGGTTTATGAGTTCACGAGGAATGGGAGCTTGGACGACTGGATTAAGGGAAGGAGGCGGCACTCGCAATTAAAGCCACTGGACATCCTGGAAAGGTTGAATATTGCCATCGATGTTGCTTGTGCGGTAGATTACTTGCACCATGACTGCGAACCTCCAGTAGTGCACTGTGATCTAAAACCAAGTAAGGTGGACATGAATGCAAAGGTTGGGGACTTTGGTCTGGCCAGATTGCTGATTGAAAAAACAAATGATACACAGTCAATTATGACTTTTTCTGGCCTCGGGGGTTCCATAGGGTATATACCTCCGGGTTAGCATGTTTTATTTTCGGTTAAAATGTATACGTTATTTCGCGGAATAATATATTATCCCTGATTACATCAACGGTGAGATTAATTTGTTTCAGAAAATGGTCTGGGAGTAAAGCCGTCAAAATCGGGAGATGTATACAGCTATGAAGTGATGTTGCTGGAGATATTTACAGGGAAGAGTCCAACAAGTGAGAAGTTAATTGGAGAAATGAATTTGATTAAGTGGGTTCAGTCTGCTTTCCCTGCCCACATAGAACAAGTACTAGACCCACAGCTTCAACATTGGATGCACCAAACATAAAACCGGGGACCGCAGCTTGAATGTTTGCTCACTGTGATTGGTGTTGGGCTGTCTTGCACTGTTGATTCTCAGGATGGGCGCATCAGCACGAGAGATGCTCTCCACAAGCTGAAAATGACCACAAGCTGGTAATCAATCTTTATGCTTGCATATAGGATATTTTATACACAGACATACAAATAATACATGTTTTTCTATTTACAATTCTACATGACACGAGGAAGAAAATATTTTATCTAACAAATAAATTTAGAAAAGAAAACAATTAGTAAAACTCGTGGCACTGTGCAAGTTTTTTTTCTCTCGGCGCATGTTAGCTTAAGCTAACATACGCCGTTTTCGTGAGAAAGAAGAAGGCTCGTCATGTGTCCCCCTCCACGACACGATCTCGACCAAAGATCGATTCTGAAGCTGTGGTTATGTCCCAAACATCTGTTGAATCTAGGATGAGGAAAGATGTGCCGGTGGATGACGCGGCTGAAGGATCCCTCGTGAAGACTTCTGAGATCACCAAAAAATCATCAGGTGATTTTGGCTGCTAGTGGGTTGGGTTTTGATTCAAGCCGAAGCTCCACCGGCCACGACTTACTCCATGGGATCGGTGATAGCAGCTTTTCTTTGATGGCTGGAGTTGTAGATGAGGCCAGTGGCGTTTCTGTTAGGAAGTGTTGGAAGGCTACCTTCCAAAAGTTGAACTGAAAGTTTCTTCTAGAACGGCTGCTGTTATTTTTGGTCAGGGAGTTACCAGCACTACTGTGGGAGAGCGGGTCAGCCAAAATAACGACTATAGAAGAGAGGAGTTCGCTTGCCCGTCTGTGGGCTTCGTTATTTTCTGATAATCGGACCAGGTGTTATGGGAGTGAGTTGTAGTTTGTCTCCCGTACAATCTGCAATGGTAAGAAAATTATTAAATTTTATTTTGATGAATTGATTGAAGAAGAGAGAAGATGGCAGTATTCGTTAAATGACTATGTTTATTGTCTGGTCCCTAGAATTCAACAACTACAAGCCTTCATTTAATCGATGGAAACAATTTGGGATAATCTCAGTTCATGCAATTAAAATAGCCTATTCTTGTTTAATTTTGAGAATGAAATTGGGCAACGGAGAGTTCTTGCGGATGGTTCACTTACTTTTGATAAACACTCATTAATTGTTAAAATCTGAAAATCTCGGATGGTTATGAATGTAGCTAGCATTAGATGCTAGCCTATTTAGGTGCAATTTCTAGGATTGCCTTGTAAAGTTTAGAGCTCCCCTCTATTAAGTCGTATTGGTATCTCTCTGGGTACTCCAAAGTACTGTGACCAATGTGTTTTGAATAGAAAAAGGTTAGCATATACAAGAATTTTGATAAAGATAGATGTGAAGGGTGATTTTCCTTTTATATGAAAAAAGCAATGTTATCATATAGAAGGTAATTTACGAGTAGAAGCCTACTATATGCCACAAATGAAAAAAGTTTGGTCATGATGAGAAAGTATGTTGGACAGAAATTAAACAGGTGTGGAAAGTTAAAAGTACTAATCAAAACAACATAAGTAGAAATAAAGCTCCTAAAATACATTCTGAAAATTACGTATAGATCATGTATACTGAAGGCCAGGTTGGGATGGTTAAGTAGAATTATGATGAGATTAGGGTAAGAGATCCTAAGGAAATGGTACAAGCGCTAGAAGTTGATTGCTCAAATGCAACTAAGGCGGTTTATAGATTCAACTTAAGAAAGACTAGTGCTCTGATACATGAGATGAAAATTATAAGAGAGGGCTGGCGTGCTATGAGGACCTATAAATCCCCTATTAAAGGACAATAATCTCTAGTTGGAACATGTGAGGTCTCCATGACCCCTGTAAATAATTAGAGGTAAGAACTTTAATTAAGATGAGAAATTTTTGTCTTTTGGGATTGTTAGAAATAAGAGTTAAACTAGCTAACATAGATGCTGTTTGGAGAAAATTAGAGTTACAGGGTTGAAAGTGTTGGGGTGTTGTATAATTACTAGGGTGCTTGCATGTGAGTTGTGTTCATCATACAAACAATATACATATCTCATACATACATGTGCACAGTGAAAGATTAAATACAATGAACACATAAAATACATATTTAATAATCTGAAAACCGAGATTGAGAAATATCACCAATGAAGCATTTGGATTAATTTTCTTTAAGTCCACCATGAAATGAAACTTTGATCAATCCTAGCAATCAACAAGGGTGAGTTTGACTGTCTAGAATGACAGTATGTTAATCCAGTATCTTGTTTAACTCTTAAACTTGATTCAAAGTTAAACTATTTAACTTAATTAAATTTATTTTTTCTTTTATTCAACTCTTGAATAAATAAAACAAATCTCCTTTTTAGTTATTATATTTAGTAACCATTTGTTTAATTTATTTTGTTGTTCTAACACTTAAAACACAAAACAAAGAATTTCAATTTCTCAAATTGAAATGGCTCTTAAAATGCAAAACCTAAAATCTAAAATAATTTCAAAACTTAAAAACTTTCAATTTCATTTCACTTTATATATTAATGCATTAATTTCAAACTAATTTGAAATTCATTTGCATTTCATTTGGCTTAACCGAACCTTAGTTAATATTTAACCTTAGTTAGATTATTTTAACTTAACCTTTAAGTTAATAAATATTTAATTAATTTAACCATAGTTAACTAACTTAACTATAGTTAAGTTAACATTTACTTAACCTTTAAGTAAGGTTAACTTAACTTAACCATATGGTTAACTTTTAACCTTAGTTAAGTTAAATCATTTATTTAACAATTAAATATATAAATATTTATTTTAATTATTTAACAATTAAATAATCATAAAGTGAAATTACTATTATATCCTTACTAGGTTACCAAGTTAACCTAAAGTGGGTCCCACTATTTAACCATATACTTTAGTTAACTTAACCTTAGTAAATTTGCTGAATTATACTGTATTGAACAATTCAATATGGTACACTGCCCAAGTGCTCAAAGAGTACATTTCATATTGGGACTCTCTAGGTCCAAACCTGATTTGTCCAATGAAACTATTCCATTAATCCATAATCGATGCCCTACGCACACGTTACGAATATTACAAATCAGTGTGTCAGACCATACAAGTTGAGGTTATAACGTATATGTATAATTCCTCCATCATTTTTACCCTGGATGTGCGAGGATATAGATCAGCACCGTCAAATCCCTATTTGCTCATCCATAATCTTATCTCCAGATTCGTATCTTGATAAACAATATACGCAAACACTTTTGCTATATTGTTTAACCCTGTGGGAAACTCTTTTTTCGGGTTTATGCTTGTGGCCACAAGACTTTATGAAATACAATCTTGGAGCATCGGATATACAACTTACCTATGTAAGCTGACGGATCCCATATCTACGCACACCGGACTCCATGAGCATCGGACCATACCCAGCGACACATAACGGTCAGACCATGAAAGGTCTCTGACATATATGGAACCAAAGCATGATGGATCACTCACAAGACCATCATGGCGCTCAGGTCAAAGGACCGCGAATACTACTCAACTCGAGAGGACCTTCATTTGACGGTTTCATAGAATATCTATTGGGGTCCTCGTGAGTCTGTTCAGTATCCAGTCCTGACTGGATACCCTCATGCCTATACAAGCTCTAAGCTCATGGTCAGCTAAGAACAACCATCTGAACCAGTCAGATATAGACATACACTAATCTATATATTGTGAATTCACCAATAGACTCGCATTGGTGATCATAGATCATGAACATTATATTTGAGACATACTTATATAATGATATTTCTTAGCACCTATTGCAACTCTTTGCAACTATATCATTACAAGTATACTCTCAGGTCTTTGTCCAATTATAGACAAGGTTCTAACTTTTTAGACCTTTCTGACTCTTATAAACTGATAACTATTAACAGTGCTAACTCTTAGCATTTATAACTCTCAGCTTTGATAACTATTAGTTCTGATCTAAACTCCTTTAGATCAGATCTGAACTCTTTCAGATCAAACAATGTCTGTAATGTTACAAGCATTATACCATATAAATATGATATTAACAATGTTTATTCGAAATATTTATTGTATAAATATTAACAATTAATATTCATACAATATTGGAATGGCACGTGAACACCAGCTCTAACAGAAAGTTGAAAAATAACTCGGATTGTTTAAATATAGGAAGAATTTGGATTGTTTTAATCCTATTAGATGCAATGTGGTGATCTTGAAAAAGCATTAGCAATTTATCCATGGTAAAGTTCTTATTGATGTCTGCGAGTTATTTTTTAAGACTATTGTCTATGGGGCTTCCTCTACTAATGATAGAGAGAGTCTATAGACAAACCTTGTGGATGGGTTGGCTGCCAACACTTCACCTTGGCTGATCTAATACTATAAAAATGGGTTTCACTGATACTATGCTACTGACACTTTTTTAAATAGTATCAGTAAAGAAAAATGTCAGTGGATTATTGATACCATAGTATCAGAATCATGAAGTGTAGTAAATTTTTGATACCATAGTATCAGAATCATGAAGTGTTAGTAAATTTCTGATACTATAGTATCAGAAACATGAAATGTCAGTGAATTAGTGATACCATGATATCAGAAACCTAAAATTACATAGTTTAATTTAATTAAAAAATAATATTTTATTATCTTTTATTTAAAAGTTAATTATTGAAAGTAACTTAAATTTATAAAATTTAATATAAAAAATATATTAATATTAATTTTTAAAAATAAAAAATAAATTTCAATACTTTTTAGAAGCTTCTCATTTGTGTTTCAATTATTAGATTTTTTTTTCGTAATTTTTATATTTAATTTTCTAATAATGTTGGTTCACATATTGATAAAAATGTAAATTTTAGATATTGGTAATGGTAATTTCGCAAAGTGGAGGATATGTAAAGAATCGTATATAATTAGGATCTGTAATGCTTATATGAAATGAAATAGATATTGCGACAAAAGATGTCATTTTGTTAAGCTATCGGTGAATAAAAATGATGTCGTATTATAAGCATAGGTAAATAATAATTTAAAAATTAAAAGACATTATTATTCTAAAAAAATAAAAAGGAAAAGGCCACCCATAAACACAATTTGGGGAGGATAACAAAGATAAGAGCTAACTCTAAAACTTAAACTCTCTCAAAACCAAAGCACACAGTCGCCGCCTCTATAATACATATTTGCCGGAGATAGGGCCTAGGCCTCCTCTTCGGTGGAGACAATCACGCTTCCTACCTTATTTCCCCATTTGCTTCAGTTATTCCCCTTTTACTAATTTTTTTCTCTCTGATTTTGCCATCTCTTCATTTCTTCGGTGGGCTCTATTTGGTTCTGGTGATCGGTCGAAGTTTTACTGCTGTGGTACCCCGCTATAAGGCTAAGTTCGACAGGCTTTGCCATTCGACGTTGTGCCGTTCCAACCGTCGGAGGTCAATAGACTCAGCCGACCCTAATACAACCAGCAAATCTTTACTGAGTCAGTCCAACGACGGGTCTGTTACTCCTTTTATCAGACACCATTTCATATCTTCTTCTCCGTTGGCTCATGGGCCCGTCGATTATTGCTGGCGTTCCTCCGCGGTAACTTGCTTAGACGTTTCTGCTTCTTCGGTGCTTGATGTGGCGTTTGCTTCTGATGAAGTTACGACAATCATGCCTCTGCTTTTTTACTGTCTCCTATTCCAGTCCCTCGCTGAGGCTAACCACCGTGGGAAGCGGTCGCCTTCAACTGAACATGTCATGCTCTCCAACTATTGCTCTGCCCTCAAGTCGGTTTTATGCATTTTTCAGCAATCTGATTTGGCCTATGACATGGATGTTTGTTTAGTTGTAGAATTAGACTTAGGGATCTTGGAATGTGTGTAAGTTATGTGTGGTTTGTAATTTCTTTCGATTGCACTGCACCTTGCTATTGAGAGCTCGATGAACTCAGCCTATGCTTAACTTTGTTTTGATTCATATGAATGTAGCTTCTTGGAACTATTGCTTTAATTTTCCCTCTTTAGAACCCCCAGGCAGTGTTGGCAACGATCATTGCTGCTGGTTTTTTAATAATGGGGCTTCTCGGTTGATTTAGTTTTTAATAATTCATTCTTTGTTTAAGGGATTCGTATTCCCCTATTTGCGAGGTCTGTCACTCCATTTATTTTGTTGATTTGTAGTCCCTAAAGCACAGATGCAAACATTTTCCCTGACTAATGGAACAGGCATGGTTATCAAACTCTTGGAAATCTCAGTGGTATGCTCTTTCTACATGCTGCCATGGATAATTATTTCTTCAATTTAAGGAATAAACTTATTTGACTTGATTTCAAAAGTTTTGGTATTATTATTGCTAACATTCACTTTTCAAAAATTCAATAATCAAAGTTTGGTAGAAAATGCAGCCATACTTAGCATGAAAATTTGATTTTATCAACTGAAAAGAAAATTGGAAAAAATTGAAAGTAGAGTTTATCAACTTTAAGACTCTTTGAACAAGTACTATTAATTTTGCTTGGAGATTCATGTATGATCATTGATGTGATTGTGCTTACTTTATCTTTAAAAACAAAATGCTTTTGTTCCTTTTTTTGTAATCAAAATTGTATATCATGAGATTTTAATTGTTTAACTGTTTAAACTAATAGTGGTGTAGTTTATCTTGTATTGAAGATCTGATAGTTGTGTAATCGTTTTATTTGAACATGTATCTATACAAATTCGTATGTACCATAATATACTTGCATGGCTAATACAGCTATATATGCACATGGATTTTGGGCATCACTTTGGATTTGTTTCACTTCTACTGTCTTCCTTTTAGACATATGAGTTCCATGTAACTAATATCAATATGTTTCATTCAAGTATTAAAGGTAAAATTTTCATTACACTTGATGGGATAATTACTTTAGACATGTTATTATGTAAAAGATCATTAATTAGACTTCCTTATTGATTACTTTGTACTTTTTATTGTATGTTTTTTCTTGTCTTCTTTATTTTTTCTACTAATAATATGCAAGTTGAATTTAAGGTGGTATTTGATATGTCGTTTAATCAGTTTATTAATTGCTTAATATGTCATTTAATTAGTTTAGTAGCTTACTTTTATGTTTCAATTTTATGTCTTTTCCACACATAAGAGGATGATGAGAATAAGGAAATTAAAGAGCTATTTAAGATGGATAAAAGGAGGAAAAAGAATGAGAAAATTCCTATTATTGTTGAAGAAGATGTTGAGCTTAATAGACAGAGTAAACCTTCAATAAATAAATTGAAGAAATTGTCTCTTCTGACAGAGGTTCTCTCAAAGTAAGTTGCTTGCATTACTTCCGTTTTTTGTTGTATGCTTTTGTTCTCACCAGTTGTAGTTCTTACTCTTCCTATTACTTTTGATGCAGAAAGCAACTTCAACAAGAATATTTAGACTATGGAGTGCTAACTCTGTTAAAGAATTGACTTAAACCACTTCTTGATGAAAGCATGCCAAATATAAACATCCATGCATCTATTCTAAAGATTTTGACTGATGTATGAAATAGATCCTCATTATAAATGTAAATAGCCATTGCCTTGTACAAGCTTTATATTTTTTTTGGAACCTGAGTATTTCTTCTCACATACAATTCTCGATTTATTTAGAGCAGTATGATAGAAGGGGACAATTGAAGAGGAGTAGTCTTGGAAAGTTTAATAACTATTACATAGAGCAAGTGTCCTGTCTTGATGCTTTGTTCTTTCAAGTAGAAGCAGCAATTTTGACGAATTTACTTTCAGGGCAGGTTATTAAGTTTTTATCAAAATCTGATGAGGAAACTAGATCTAACAGAAAATTTGCCAAGGATATAGTTGATAAATAGGTAATTTGATATCTGCTTTGCCTCGTGTTTTTTATTTACTAAAATTTACATTTTACTATTTCATTTACATTTTGTTTCAAAATTTCATGCTGTGTATTTGATAGGGAATGACATTAGAATGGCATGATGAGGGTTTGATTATAGCTTATATTGAGAATTTGTCAACTGTAAATTGTGGTTGTGATAAGATGAAGAGAATGCTTTACTTAAACTGGCTTTTGCAATGTCAATGTTATAAATCGAAAAATAATTGCTTTGCATAGGAAATGTTCTCATTTAATAGATATGTACATAATAGTTCTTCTAGAGCCACTCACTCTCTCTAATAATAATTACTTTAAAGGTTCTCATTTTGTAATTATTAATTATTTTTAATTGTTTTATTAGTTTCTTTGCAATAACTTTTTTTTTAACCTAAATTAATGAATGTCATATGCAGGAGGTTACCTTCATAGAAGATTATGTTGTACCTAATATAGGTCAGAAATTTGGTTTGGTCATCCTTGGTGATAAAAATGTGGCGATCCTAATTGTTTCTGTAGTGTTAGGGATCTACTTACTCACAAGACTATGTCCGAAGAAAATTGTGAAATGCTTATTACATTGCTTGATAATGTTTATAGGAATTGGCTAGATAAAGTTTCTTCCACCAAAGGTGCTTTGTTATTTTAAGATTTAATTTGAGATACTTTGTATAATTTATGAAACTTAGTTTGGATGTTTGTAGTTTTATTTATAAATAAATAAATAATTTAATATTTATTTAAATGTGCTATTTATATCTGGAATTGTAGTTTATAAATAAATTCAAATTTTAATCCAATAATTCAAATTTAAAATTATAACAATTGTTTTTAAGTTAAATATAAAATCTTTGATCCTAAAGTGTCAGTGATTTTTTGATACCATAGTATCAGCAATTTACTAATATAATAGCATCAGTAATTCAATGATATCATGGTATTAGTAATTCACTGGTACCGTGGTATTAGAGAATCACTGATACATAGTATCAATAATTCACTGACACCATATATGGTGTCAATAAATTTCTGACTCGAGCAACACTGACACTATAAAATGGTGTCAGTGAAACCCTTCACTGATGCTACCTTAGCATCAGTGAAGACAATTCTTTTAGTCATAATCTAAGGTGACTTCATTAATATTCTTAGCAACAATGACAGAATTGATGGCCAGTGGGTTAATGATATTATAGTGGACCCGTTTAAGGAATGGATCTCACGACTTGAGTTTTTTGAGTAAAAAAACTATGAATGTAGATTCACATGGTGCAATAATCAGATAGGAGATCAAAAAATATAGAGAAAAATTGACTGGGCTGTTATAAATGGAAAATGGCTGGATACGTGGAAGGCTTCTGAATGTGAAGTATTGCCAGTTGGTATTTTCGATTACTCCCCTTTTGTGGTTTCTATTAGCAGAAATTATGTTGGATGTTATCTTGGTCTTGGTTGTATTGGTGGTAATTATGCTAGTTCTCATGTCTCAAATAGATTAGCAACAACAAAATTTGCATTATGGTTATTAAATCCATAGCAGAAACTCTACTTGAAGAAGAATGGCATGCACTAGAGAGTATCATTGATTTAATTTGGTATATTAATTCTAGGGCCACTTATCATTTGACCTATGATACTGGGAATCTTGGTAACAGTACAACATTCATAGGTAACGACAAACTTATTAATGGCAATAGTAATAACCATTGAAAGCATCAACTGGTTATAGTCTATTAATGCTTAAAGACATATTGTTTGTGCCTTAGAATACAAATTTTTTTTTTAATATCTCTAACTTAACTTAAGACAATGATGTATTCATTGAGTTTTATTTTAATTTCTGCTTTGTTAAGGGCAAGAAGAAGGGCACGCTTTTGTTGAAGAGAATTGTTGAGAAAGGACTTTATAAAATGCTACCAACTCCTTTAAGTTCAACTTCAACTTTATATAGAAATACCTTGTGCTTCCATAAGTCCAAGTTGTTCATTTTCTTTCAAAGTCAAGCATGTAACATAAATATATAAATACAAGAGTCAATAACAGTTACTATAGATAAACCAAATTCTTATTTTCAAAGCAATTTTGCTGGAGTACAGTTTAATTCATGTAAAGATCTTAATCTGTGGCACTTCAGATTAGGCCATCCTAATTCCTATACATTCATGATTGTACTCAAAGATTGTAAGCAACTTTATTTCAATAAAAAAAAACACTTAAACTTGATTTTTGTAGTGCTTGTCAGTATGGTAGACTTCATTTTCCTTCAACCACAATTAAAACAATAGCCTGTTTAGAGCTTCTTTACGTTGATCCTTGGAGACCAACTCCTATGCTATCTAGAGGTGTATATATATATATATATATATATATATATACACACACGATATCATCATTATTGATGTCTATACCAAATTTGGTTAGATTTTTCCTTTGAAGGCCATAATCTGATTCTTTAAGTGCATTTATTACCTTTAAGATACATGTCAAAAAATAGTTTAATCAATCTATAAAGGCCTTACAAATAGACTAGGGAGGGGAGTTTAGACCTTTTGCTAATTATCTAGCATAAAATGGTATTCAATTGAGACTCACATGCGACTATACAGATTATTAAAATGGTGTGGTCGAGAGAAAACAGACACCTAGTAGAAACTAGCCTTACACTACTTGCGCAAGCCAATATGGCACTTTATTTTTTGTGAAAGGTTTTTATACAGCTTCTTATCTCATTAACAGGTTACTTACACCAATTTTTTTTCTCATCAATCTCTATTTTTCAAGCTGTTTTATTTTATTCCTGGTTATGAATTCTTGAAACCCTTTAGATGTGTCTATTTTTCACCCTTAAGGCTATATCAAAGACATAATGCAGACTTTTATACCAATATTTGTCAATTCTTGAGATATAGTAACCAACACAAAAGATATAAGTGTCTCAATCCATCTAGCAAGCTATATATTACTAGGCATATAACCTTTAATGAAACCTCTTTTTCCTATGCTGAATTGTTCCATCCTTTAACATTAAATTTTATTTCTATTTCTAATACTATACTTCTTGCATTTTCTACTTTTCCTTATAGCAATAATGATAATATTCCTTCATTTTCAACTTACACTCCAACAACAGATGATTTTTCTACTTTTCCTTTAAGTGAACCATTAAAACTAGTTGTTCCTAGCGCTAATGTTATCAACAACCATCCTATGATTAATAAAGCTAAAGCAAGTATTCCCAAGCCTAAGTTCTTTCTAACTCAAACAACTTCTCTTGAACCTGCTTTTGTTAAAGATTGCTTTGTTAGATGACAATTGGTGTGCAGCAAGAAAGATGAGTATCAAACTTTATTGAGAAACAAGACATAATCTCTTTTCCCTACCTTTTAAGCAACAAAGATTGTGTCAAACAAGTATGTTTTTAGGTTAATACAACTTTAATAGATCCATCTTTAAATATAAAGCTAAGTTGGTGGCTAAAGATTTTCTTCAAATCCATTGTATGGATTATTTTAAGATATTTAGCCTTGTTGTTAAGCCATCCATTATCTAAGTTATTTTGAGCTTAATTGTTATGCATCATTGAACATTTTGACAAATTTAATCAATAATAATTTTTTGAATGGGGATTTATCTCAGGCAGTTTACATGACTCAACTAGAAAGATTTATTGATGCTACTTATCTTGATTATATATACAAGTTTTATAAAGCTCTTTTTAGGCTCAAACAAGCTCTTAAGGCTTGGAATGGGAAGTTAAAATCAACATTGATACAATGGGGTTTTACCAAATTCCAAATCTAATACTGCTATTTTCTTTAATCAATATGATGGAGCTTTGATTCTTATTCTTATTTATATTGATGACATCCTTATTACAGGCCATTCTTTTTCTGCTCTTGAGCATCATATTAACTAGCTCAGTATTACTTTTGCTCTTGAGGTCCTAGGAGAATTTAATTACTTCTTAGGACTGGAAGTTACTTATTTCAGATTTAGTCTTTATATTTCACAGACTAAGTACATTCGTGATTTTCTTCTTACGGCTAACATGCCTACTTGTCAAGGCAGTGATGCTTTAATGAAAGTTGGTTAGAAACTCTATAATACTGCCTTTGATCTATTCTCTACTGTTTTCTTTCATAGAAGTATTGTTAGGGCTCTGCAATATGTTACCTTGACAAGACTTGAATTATCATTTTCTATTTATAAACTTAATCAGTTTGTTCAAGCTCTATGTATTGAAAATTGGCAAGCTTGTAAGAGGGTTCTTAGATACCTTCAACTACTACTAATTGTGGTTTATAATTTATTCCCATTAGTAGTTTAATTCTCATTGGTTACTCTAATGCAGATTAGGGCACTGATCTTATTGACAAAAATCCATTAATGATTATTATATTTGTCTTGGATATAATATGATTTCTTGGTCTTTCAAGAAACAATAAGCTATTGCTAGATCTTTTATTGAGACTGAATGAAAAGCCTTGGCATTTGCTTGTTCTAAAGTTTTATAGTTAAGAAGCTTGTTGAGAAAAATGAGAATCTATTTCTCTTGTTATTCTATCATTGAGAAAAATGTACATTATATATAGGAGAAGGGATAACCCTAACAAGAAGTCAATTAAACTAAAAAAGGAATATTATCAATATTTTCCTATTCTATAATACAATCCATATATATAACTATCATATATATATATATATATATATATATATATATATATATTTCAACACTCCCCCTTAAGCTGGAGCATATAAATTATATACGCAAAGTTTGTTACAAGTGAACTCAATTCGAGGAGCCTTAGAGATTTAGTAAGAATGAAAGAGCCCACCCGTCCCCGTGCAAGGTATTGTCTGCTTTGGGGTTTATGCACGCATCCTTCCCCCTCACGATTTTGTCCTTTATGGGCGGATTTCTCCTTATAAGGCCTTCACTTTGGGCGAGTCTGCCCGATGTGGGATTTGGGTCATTACAAAGAATATCTACTAGTTGGTTTTTAGAGCTGACATGATTGGTGGAAATACAGCCAGACAAAATTTTATCTTTAATGAAGTGACAATCAACTTCTATATTTTTAGTCTTTTCATGAAACATCGAGTTAGATGAAATGTGAAGTGCACTTTGATTACCACAAAGTAACTTCATTTGTGAAATATCTATAAATTTTAATTCTTGGATCAACTGTTTCAACCATACAAGCTTACATGTCATTAAGGCTATGGCACGATATTCTGCTTCTGCGTTTGACCTGACAACAACGTCTTTTTTTTATTACTTTTCCATAATATAAGATTGCCTCTAACAAGAACATATAACCAGTAGTAGAATGTTTATCTGATAGAAAACCTATCAATTAGCATCTGAGTATCCAACATTCTGTGTGTGACCTTTATTATTATACAACAGACCTTTGCCTAGCGCACCTTTGATATACCATAAGCTTTGATAACTACATCCTAATAACCATAACATGGAGACTATAAAAATTAACTAACAACACTAACTGAAAAGAAAATATTAGGCCGTATGATGGTGAGATAATTAAGTTTACTAACCAGTCTTTGATATCTTCCAGAATCTATAAGATGCTTCACTTGTCTAGGTAGAAGCTTAGTATTAGGGTCCATATAAGAATCTATAGGTCTACAGTCTAACATTCATATTTTCTTTAGAACATCCAACACATATTTTCTTTGAGAGATAGCAATCTCAATCTTAGACAGCGCAACCTTTATACCAAGGAAATATTTGAGCAGTCCCAAATCTTTAGTTTGAAAATGAAAGAACATTAGATTTTTTAATTTGCTTAATATCATCATAATCATCTCCTGTTATGACAATATCATCAATGTGGACTACCAAATAAATGCATCGGCTCTATGATGTTTGTCGATGGAAAATAAAATGATTTAACTCACTTTAAATTATGCTAAACTCCTATATAACAGTACTAAAATAGGCAAAACAGGCACAAGGAGACTGTTTCAAACAATACATGGAGCGATGAAGTTTATATACCAAACCAAACTCCTCATGAGTAACAATCCAGATGGTTGCTCTATATATATTTCTTCCTAAGTTCACTACGAAGAAATGCATTTTTGATATCAAGTTGGTGTAAAGGCCATTGAAAAATAGCAGCCAGAGACAAGAACAACCGGATCGAAGATATTTTTGCCACAGGAGAGAAAGTCTTGTAATAATCCTGCCCATAAGTCTTACTGTACCCATTTATAATCAATTATGCTTTCAATCTGTCAACATGACCATTGGGTCCAACCTTTATAGTGTAAACTCATCGACAACTAACGGTGAAGTGTCCAGGTGATAACTGAACTAATTCCTATGTACCATTATCATGCAAAGGAGCCATTTTCTCAACCATTGCTTGACGCCACCCAGGATATGAAAGAGCCTCACGAAGAGTGACAGAAATAGAAACAGAAGATAAAGTAGATACAAAAGTATAGTTTGGGGAAGATAAACGATGATAATTAAGAAAATTATATATAGAATGTGGGCTGTGAGTGGATTGTATACCTTTATGAACAATAATGAGAAACTAGGCATCAGGAGATAAGACCTCAGTAGGAGAGGAATCTAGAGTAGGTAGTAAGTCAACAGGAGCTTCATGAACAATATTAATGGCATCACCTACAAGATCAATAGGAACAAAACTATCTCGAGTCAGAGATGGAACGTCAGATACTGGTTCAGATACTAGCTCAATAGGTGACATGGGAGGAGTAGTAATATAAGGAACAGAAAGAGCCTCTATCATTATTTGTGATAAAAAGAAAGGGAAAGACTTAAAAATGTGAAATCAGCAGACATAAAATATTGACGTGTGTTAGGAGAATAACACCTATAACCTTTTTGAAGACAATAGTATCCTAGAAAGATATACTTGATGAATCAAGCAAATAACTTATCTTGACCAAGAGAGTTGACGTGGATAAAGTACGTGCAGCCAAAGGCCCGAGGTGAGAGAGGATACAATAGCTAATCAGGATATAAAATAAAATGAGAGACTTTATTTTGTAAGATTAGGGAGGACGTATGCTTGATAAAAAAACAAGTAGTAAAGACGGCGTTGGCAAAAATTAAAAAAAAAACGTAATTGTGGACAAGTAAGGTGCGGACAGTTTTAAATAAGGTGTCTGTTTTTATGTTCAGCAACCCTATTTTGTTGTGGAGTGTAGGCACAAAAGGCATGATGTTAAATTCCCTGAGAAGACATGAATTTAGTAAAGGGAATATAAAAATATTCATCTGCATTATCACTATGTAATGTACGAAGAGTAGTAGAGAATTGTGTCTTAATTTTAGCACAAAAATATTCAAAAATTAAAAATAGTTCAGTTCGATCTTTCATTGAAAATAACCAAGTGCAATGCGAATAATCATTAATAAATATAACAAATATTTAAACCTCAAAATAGAAGAAATTCAACTAGGACCCCAAATATTAGAATGAACTAATTTAAAGAGGGATGCATCCCGATTATTGCCACTCTTGGGAAACTATCCACAAAAGTGTTTTTCAAGTTGACATAACTCACAATTTAAAGATGATAAACTAGAGAGATTTGAAACCATTGTTCGAAGTTTCGATAGACTTGGATGTCCCATACGATTAGTGCTAAGGATTCAGTAATTGAGCATGCAATAGATGGTTGTGGAAGATCGAGATGATAAACCTCTATGCCAATTATCTATCTATATTGTGGTCCTGTTTAACAATAGAGTCATCAACAAAGGTGATAGCACAGTTTAAAGAGTGAGTAAATTTACTGACAGATATAAGATTAAAAGGACAATATGAGATATAAAGAACAGATTCTAAAGGTAATTAAGGAAGAATATGTGCTTGACCGATTGCTTTCTCAGAAGTCGTGAACCTATTAGCTAAAGTACAGATGGTAATGACCTAGATTCATAAGTACAAGAAAGTAATTGAAGGTTACTAAAAATATGGTTAGAGGCACCAAAATCAAGGACCCATGGTTCTAGAGAGGAAGACTGAGTAAGGCAGGTGATCGAATTACTAATATATACAATGGATGCAATGGAAGAGGTAGACTACTTAGTCGCTTGATATTTGAGATATTCCTCATAGTCGACACCAGTAAGAGTCAATGATAAATGTTGCTTGTTTGTAGTGTTACAGTGATCAGATTGAGCAAGGTTAGTAGCTCGAAGAGGTCGTTCATGTAACATTTTTCCCAGGTATATCCCCACCGATGATAATAAGTACACCTGGGATGATTTTTTCCACGATCACCTTGCTCCCCTTTTAAAGAAGTCTATAATTAAGATTCCAAGGCTAAGGAATCAGCTACGGAGGATATGGGAACAAGACCTAGAACAGAAACACGTAGAAGCCAACCAGAGACATCGTCCATAGAAGGAACAACAACACTAGCAAGGGTTTGATTGCAGACTAGTGAGAGCTCAAAGCTAATAGATGCTACGGTCAAAACCATAAAAAAGTGTCCTTCTATACAAGATATTCTGTGGCAATCTTATCACAAATAAGAATGCATTGAATTTAGCTCTGAGTGAGACCATTCGTCTAAGAAATTTTGATATGTCTATACTCTATTGTTTTAGATTCTCAAGATTTAAGACAGCAGAATGCAGTTTTTGAATGCCATTAGTATATAACAACTTAGCTTGATTTCAAATATCAAAACAAGTCTGGTAGGCCTTATAAATGGGATATAGTTGAGGATCGATGGTTTGTCATAATTAGTTCCACAATCAGACATCAATATTTTTCCAATCAATTTTATCTTTATCTTTTAAATTTATAACCTTGATAGTTAAATAGTCTTCTAAGCTGTGTCTCATACACCATAATTTAATGGATATGGCTCAAGAGGTATAATTATTGCTTCTTACCAAGTTTTTAGCAGAAATAACAAGAAATAAATTGAAGGAAAAGATAGAACCTATTTTGGAACTCTCAGCAGTCATATTTTCTTATAGATCAAAGAGAAAGAGAAAAGAGAAAACAAACTGACAGTTATGAGCAATTTTTCAATGATAGTAGAGGTTTTCTAGTGGTCAGTGACGGTGAATGGTGATGGTGAGTGGCATGGTGTCAGGTATTTGGTTTGCTGCCATCTTCTAAAGTTATTGGTGTTAGCGGTGAGGACTTATGAGCATCAGCAAAAAAGATCGACGATCACGTGATAGTGGCAGAAAGGCAGTGTGTAGGGGCGCGTCTAGTGGTCGATGAGTGCATGACTGTTACGTACTTAGTCGTCGACCTCATTTGAGTTCACATGAAGAATGATCACCAAAGAAAAGTCACCGAAGAGAGAGAGAGAGAGAGAGAGAGATTAAAAATTGGTTGAAAATATTAGAGGTGCATGACAGCGCATCCAACGAAATCTGACATTGATCTTCTTTGGGTTTATCGGTGAGTCTCCGATGATCTCAAAAATAAGGTCAGACCGTCGGAGAAGAAACAAGGCATAGTGGCCAAAAAATGATGGGTGATACTCGCCGAAAAAAGGTAATTGAAATGTCAAGAATTGACTTTGATACCATTATAAAGAGGAGAATGTATTTCTCTTATTATTCTATCATTGAGAAAAGTGTACATTATATATAGTAGATGTGATAACCCTAATTGGAAGTCAACTATACTAAAATAAGAATATTATCAATGTTTTCATATTCTATAATACTATCCATTTATACAACTACCATATATATTTCAATATTTGTTGTCTAAGATCTCTATTTCATTGTCTTAGTCTCCAATATTATATGTAATGATCAAAGTGCTCAAATACTAGCCTTGAATCTTGTATTTATGCTCATACCCGACGTCTAGAACTTGATGTTCATTTTCTTAGGGACAAAGTCGCAGCTAAAAAAAGTAACATCAAATTTTTTCTTGTGAAGGATCAAGTTGCTAATCTTCTCAATAAGCCTTTATCATTTTCAGTATTTTCATATGTTTGTAGAAGCTCATGTCTCTGAAATATTATAATGTGATAATCAAAGTACTCAAGCATTAGCCTTGAATCCAATATTTCATGTATGTACCAAATATATAGAACTTGATGTTAATTTTCTTAGGTACAAAGTTGCTGCTAAAGAAATTGACATTAGGTTTGTTTTTAATGAGGATTAAGTTGCTAATGTTCTCATTAAGCCTTCATCATTTCTAGCTTTTTCATATGTTCGCAGCAAGCTCATGGTCTCTCCTTAACATTGAGCTTGAAGAGGGATATTGAAGTATATCAGCCTAAAGCTAGTAGAGCCATTAGTTGCCAATGTTCTGCTACTACGGTCATGAGTATTGAAGTAGATTAGATGAATTAATTGTACTTGTTATAATGCTAATGTGGACTGATGAGTTAGAAAAAGATATTTATGAAGATTCCTGCCAAAAGTTACTAGGTTTTGTTTTTAAATTCGGATGTAAACAATATATAATAGCCTCTGTTTTGTTATTTTCTGTTATCGAATCATCCTACTGAGATTGAGAATTTGAATCAATAAAATTTTCTTTTTGAATTTTCTTAGTAAACAAACATAAAATTGTTGAACTTTCATATCTCTACATGATTGCGTGTAGCCAAGATTTACCTTAAACTCCTTGTGAGATAGTTGTTTTCTTTTGTTTTTCGGGTATAACATTTATGTGAAATTTATTAATAAAGAATATTATAATAGAAGAAGGCATTATTATTATTTAAATGTGAACATGATATCAACAAAAATTCAATTTAATTGATGTTACCTAAGAAATTAAAATCAGGACAAGATATAAGAGACCCTTTAATGCTTCTATATGGAATTTCTTTACAAGTTCATCTTAAGCTATATTCCTACACTATATTTTATTTCTGCAAAGTTCTTTGTTGGTTCATGAGCAAAAAATTAACCAACATGTGAAAAAGGAGCAAGCATTGAAGGCTTGGACAAAGTGGAGCTAAAGCACTTATATCAAACTAGTACTAGTCTTTATCTTGGCTAGCAACCCCTTTTAAGTTAAGTAAGTTCGAAGCAAGACCCAAGACCTAATCGAAACAAAACTGATAGGAGAGGAAAGACAAAAAAAAAAAAAATTACTCGGCATCAAGAAAAGATAGAGGACGAGGCAAAGGTAAAGGTAGAGATAAAGGAAATGATGTTTGTGGAAACCATTATCAACACCATCAACATTAAGAGAATCAATTTCAAAGAAGAGGAAAAGGACAAGGAAACCACCACCTAACAACTAATAAACCAAAGTACTTAGCATAGGTCAGTTACAAGAAAAGGAATATGAGATTTCTATCAAAGATAGAGTATATTGAATTAAAGATACAAAATTGGGCTTAATTGCTCAAGTCAAAATGACGACCAAACGTATGTTTCCACTTTATCTCCATAATACAACTTATTCCTATTTCTCTACAAAATTGAAGGAGACAATAAGGTTTTGGAATTTTTGCTATTGTCACTTAAACTTTGGTGGATTAAAAACTCGATAGCAGAAAAATATGGGGATTGGCCTTATTTAAATCATAACTCCTTCTTAAGTTTATGAAGAATGTGTTGTTAGCAAACAACACCATAACTAATTATCTCAACTAAAAAATTATAGAGAGCAAGAAAGGCATTGGAGCTAGTATAATCCAAGATTTACAGGCCAATAAATCCATCTTCATATAAAGGTAAAAGATATATAATTATTTTCATAGATGATAATAGTCGAAAAGGTTGGGTCAATCTTTTGCGGGAAAAAATTTCAAGCTTTACCGCCCTTAAAAGCTTTAAAGAATTTGTTGAGAAAGAAGTTAGCACCCAATAAAAGTTCTTCAAATTGATCGTGATGAAGAATACCACTCACACAAATTCAAAAATTTCTATGGGACCTATGGAATCAAGAGGAAACTTATAACAGCTTACATGCCTTAACAAAATGGTGTATAAGAGAGAAAAAGTTGCACTATTATGAATATGGTGCAAAGTCTTTTGATAGGAAGTGACATTCTAAAATGTTTCTGGCTAGAAGTAGTTAACTATAGAATTCATATTATGAATAGAAGTCTCATTCTTACTATTCAAAATATAACATTAGAAGAAGCTTAGAGCAGACAAAGACCAAGAGTAGATGATTTTAGAATTCTTGGTTGTATTACTTATGCTCATATTCCAAATGAGAAGATAAAAAAGTTAGATGATAAAGGAGAAAAATGTATTTTTCTTGGTGTTAATGATCAATCAAAAGTTTAAAGCTTTATAATTCTATCACTAATAAAATTCTTATCAGTCACGATGTTATTTTTTATGAAGAAAAAACTTGGTCATAGAACGAGAACGATGTTCGACAACATATTCCATTAGATTTTGGTGGTGATGAAAAGAAAAAGCTTCTATGAAGACAATGTTACTGTTGGAATTTGTGCTCACGTGCCATTCCATTGTTGTATGAATATTTTATTTTATAACATTTATACAATACATTACTTGTTAAATCGTTAATTAAGATTATTTAATTGTTCAATGCTTATGACACTACAAACATTATGTGATCTAATAGAGTTCAGATTTAGTTTAAAGAAGTTTAGATCAATGCTAAGAGTTAGCATCACTGAAAATTATAAATGCTAAAGAGTTAGCAAGTTATAATAATCAGTGAAGTCTAAAAGTTAGAACCTTGTCTGTAATGATACAAAGACTTGATAGTACACTAATAATAACATAATTGTAAGTGTTGCAATAAGTGCTAAAAAATATTATTATATAAGTCTATTCTCAAATTATGTGTTCCTGGTCTTAATTCACCGATGCACATCTGTCGGTAGAATCTTTTTATATAAACCAATGTATACTATGCCTAGATGGTCTAGATGGTTACTCTTAGTTGACCATGGGCTTACATGAAGTTCGTATAGCATACAGGTGTTCAATAAGAACTGAATACTATACAAACTCAACGAGGACCCTAATAGACATCCCATGAAGCCGTCAATGAAATGTCTTCTTGAGTAGAGTAGTATACGTGATCCTTTGACCTAAGTACCATAATGGGTTTGTAAGTGATCCATTATACTTTGGTTCCACACATGTCATAGACCTTTCATGGTTTGACCGCTGGGTGTCACTAGGTATGATCTGATGCTTATGGAGTCTAGTGTGGACAGATATAGAATCCGTCAACTCACATGGATGAGTTATATGTATTCGGATGCTTAGAGATTGTATCTTGAAAAATCTTATGGCTATAAGTAACAAATTCAAGAAAAGAGTTTCCCACTTGGTTAAACAATATTACAAACGTGTTTGCATGTATTGTTTGTCAAGATACATGTCTAGAGATAAGTTCATGAATGAACACATAGGGATTTGACGGTAGTGATCTATATCCCCACTCTTCAAAGAAATGATTGGCGGAAGGATTATACGTATGCACTATGACCTCAACTTGTATAGTCTACTGCACTGATTTGTAATATCCATGATGTGTGCATGGGGCATCAATCTCAAACTAACAGAATAGTTCTATTTGACAAATCGGGAGTGGACCTAAAGAGTCCTGCAATATGAAGTGTACTCGTTGTGCACTAGGACAGCGTAACAGATTGAATAATTCGATCTAAAAAATTCTAGCAGACCAGACATTTACTTCGGTCTCCCTCCGGGCATGCACATGTCAAGACTTTAGAGTTAAGTACATCAATTAGTTAACAATTAATTATTGACTAATGTAGTAACCAGTATCCATAACCGGTAAGAATAAGTATTTATATATATATATACGTATTTTATTTGTATGTGGGTGATACTTGATTTATGTATTGTTATTAGTAGTGTTTGTATAGGTTAAGGACATACTATTAGCATTGGGTTTATTTGCAAGACTTTAGATTTATTTTAGGGACCAAATTGTAATACTTTAAAAGTTTTGGGGGCAAATTCATAAATACTTAAAATTAGCCTCTTAGTATAAAAATATAAATTTGTAAATACTAAAAATTAGCCTCTTCATAATTCGTGAATGATATTCAAAAATTACGAATTTATGAAATATAATAAATTTATATGTCTAATATGATATACTCAAAATTGAGAATTTAGATCAATATGGTTAAATTGTTATGATTTTTTAAAGAGTGTCAATTCATTACAGTATTTGATTAACAGATTTTTAAAGCTATATAATAAAATAGTTTTAAAATACTTTTACCAAGGATTTTGAAGTGAAATATTTATTATGAATTGAAATCTGTGTCAAGAGTAATTCTGTGATAGTTTTGTAATTTTTCAGTTAGTATCTGATTTTATAAAATTACAAGACTGAATACTGTTCAGTAAATATCTTGATCCCGTCAGAATAATAGTTTGGATTTGATGGTGTTCATGAAATGGAACGTGTAGGAATTATGATATAATATTCATATATAATAAGGATATATGAGTCAAGAATGATATATTATGATTTTAGAGTAATTGGACATCATTTGATGTATAAGAAAGTTTTGTTAAGTGTAAGTGGTCAGAACGATAGGTTTTGAGAAACTAAGTATTTAGACCAATTTGACATGATAAGTGCATTATGTAAAATTTTGTAAGCTATTTAAAGTATTTTGTGTGAATTGTGAGGCTTATTAAAGGATTAATCTCCATTGATATTTTAAGGAGAATTAAGATTTGTACTCAAAAGTGCTAAGAGGTAAGTATACTAAACTTTTTTTTACTAAAATCACAATAAACATAGTAATTGTTATGTATGATTTTGTAAATGTGGTTAGGAATATGTTTATGTTATGTCAAAGTATATTTTGATATGAAATGTGAAGACATGTGTTTATGAATGTGAGCATGGACATACATGACATATATGTGTTTTTGAAAGTGAGCTTTCAAAATGAAATGTGTTTAACAAAGAGAGCTTTTGAAGTGTAATATGTCCATGAGAAACATTTTATGTTTTGAGGATGTTTGAACTCGCTGTTGACTTAGTAGGCATTTTATGTGATTTGTGGAGCCTTTATGTGTGGCCTTTCCTTTGGGATTGGTATATGTTATGTGTTTCGTATGTAAGGAGGATCTTATTGGTACCTAAAGGAAGAATGAGTCATCACATCTGTGTGGTGGCGTATTGGTGCATGTGAGAGGACTCACCGATGATCAGGGTGAGGGTTTGGCTTTTACCTTCGGGCATGAGCATTATATATGTGTAATTTAAAACCTCACTTGTACTATTCCTCTCATACGGTATGTCACATACGAATGACATTTGGCTCATTATATGATATGTGATATGTAAGTCCTACTAAGTAGTAGTTGAGTGATGGTATTCCTATTATATATTTTAAAAGAATGTGTAAGCACTTACTTGACATGTGATTTGATAAGATTATGATTTTGATTTATCACAACATATCATACACATGCATTGTGTACATATATGTATTTGTAATTTTGATATATGAAAAACTAGTATGCTTACTGAGTTTTATACTCATTATAGTTTATGGTGATTTCAGGTAAATAAGGTACATGCGTGCTTAACAGATTTGGCAAGGCTTCTGCTGTTCCTGGGTTCCCTAAGTCACTAGGTTGTTGAGTGTTTCATTTGGGGTCAAGTAGGTTAAGATATTTGATTTGTTCCTATTGAATAATTACTGATGTATTATTTTATTGAGTGTAGTTATGGGTTAATTTTAAGTAAGAATTTGCAATGAACATATTCTGGGCTTCCGGTAACAAAGTTGCTACTAGTGACGTAGTAGAGTGTTAATCTTTGAGAAAACTCTGCGTATCTCCGGTTTACTAATTGCCCCAGCCATAATTCAATTGTTATAATTCTTAAAAATTGAAATGAATGTTTAATATTGTCAATAAATGTTTATGTTTATATTTTAGGTTATGGGTTGATTTTAGTATTGAACTTACTAGCAACTTGCTAAGGATTCCTATGTTGAATTAAAGTTTAAAATTTTATACAATATTAAGTATGAGTGCACATTATTAAATGATTGTATGTTATGTCATGTGTCAGATCTTTTGGGTCTAGGGCGTGACAACTATTGAGATGTTGACACATGGCACATTGTGGGCCAATTATTATTTGACATGAAAATGACCAAAATGACCTTATTTGTTGGACAAATAATATCATTATTTTATTCATTAAAATGTTTATTGAATAAAATAATAATAATATATGATATTATTATTTAAATTAAAATCAAACAATTCATTTTTTATTTAAATTAGCGTGTATTTCTACCATGATTTAATATGATTAAATCATTTGTTTAATATTAATTAAATAATATAATAAGAATAAATGGGTGACACTTGTAAATGGTAGGCCTTAACATGTTTTTTGCTAATCAGAAAGTGTTTCTCATTTACCATAAATTTAGGTCAAATTCTTCTAAATGATTTGCCATTTTGTTTTATTTTTATTTGGTTTATTGTAAACAATAATAAATAAAATACTAATGGCAAACATTGACCATGATAATAGAGGACATTATGCAATTAAAATGGACAAGTGTTGTCCATTAAGTGAAAAACAAATAAATGACCAATATGTTGTTCATTTTGAAATAGATATGACTAAGACATTTGGAGAGAGAAGTGTGAGATTTTGGCTAAGAGTTGAGGGCACAAAGTACACTTCTTCCATTTTTCTTCCAATTTTGGCCACCTATACTACAAGGCAGAAATAAGGATTCAAGGGTTGAATTCTTCGTTAGAAAAGCTGCTATTTTTGCTTCCTTAAGCCTATCGCGTTGAAGAACTAGAATTGTGAATGAGTTGCTTCAAGGCGGGTACTCTGGTTCGACCAAAAACCAAATGCTTTTCAAGGTAATAAATTCTCAATCTTTATGTAGTTTACATTTATGAGATAACATGTAAAAATTATTTGTGTTTATCATTAGAAGATTAGTATTCCGCTCATTCGCTACACATATATGTATGTAATAGATATGCATATTTTAATGATAAACTCATATGCATGCACCCTAGGTTTAAAATCACTCACAATTACAACCAATGCCAACCACTTAAAATATTCCTCAAAGTTTTCTTGTAAATGAAGCAGTTGAACAACAAAGACCTTAAGACAAAAGGGAAATGTCTGTATGGATGATGGATTATAAAGTAACTAATTGTGACAAGTTTAAAAAGGACACACTCTTATTTCTTGTAGCTTTCAAAGATGTAAAAGAATCAAAATGGTGAAATGCTATGGATGAAGAAATTGTAGCAATTGAATGGAATAATACTTAAGAGTTGACTGAGCTTCTAAAAAGGTATAAGGCAATTGGTATCAAAAGGGTACACAAGAAAAAATTGAAGGAGAATGAAGAAGTTGATAAGTATGAGGCACACTCAGTAGTTAAAGGCTATAAGACAGAGTTTAGAGTGGACTATGGAGAAGTTTTTGCCCTTGTAGCAATATGTGATCAAACTGGTGATTGTATTGGCAGCTCAAGATTTGTGGCCTATTTTCAAATTGAATGTGAAATTAACATTCTTGAATGGTGACCTGGAAGAACAAGTATTTATTGATAAGCCTCCTAGTTATGTGAAGCTTGAAAGTGAACACAAGATTTATAAGCTAAAAAGGGTATTATACGGGCTAAAATAAGCTCCATAAGCTTCGTATAGTCATATTAATGTATATTTTGTTTATAGAAAAATGTCCATAAAAGCATACACTGGTTATGAAAATTGGTGATAGAGGAAAAATGCTCATTGTATGGTTATATGTGGACTATCTTATTTTCATTAGAAATGAAAGTGTCATATTTGACAAATTTAAAAGCTCTATTATGGTTGAATTTAATTTGTATGATCTTGGAAAAATGCATTATATTTTGGGCATTGAAGTAGTGCAATTTGCATCAAGGATTTTTATTCTAAAAAAACGTATGTGAAAGAAATTTTGGATAGGTTTCCAATGAAAATTTTCAATTTTGTTAGCACACCCATTAAAAAAGGTTTGAAGCTTATCAAAGATCGTAAAGGAAATAGGGTTGATAGCATTCTTTACAAACAAATTATAAGGAGTTTAATGTACTTAATTACTACAAGGTATGATATAATGCAAGCTATAAGTCTCATTAGTAGGATTAATTGTGGCTTTATCGACTGCAAAAGATGAGTTGTAGCAACAATGGCTTCCACTTGTTAAACAATTTGATTGCAAAAGATTCTTAAGAAAATTAATTTTAAGCACGAATAACCTACTCTCATTTATTATGACAATAATTCAACAATGAAGCTCTAAAAACAAAAATCCTATTTTACATAAAAGAAGCAAGCATATTAATGTGAAGTTTCACTTCTTAAGAAATCTCACAAAAGATGAAATAATTGATCTCATCTACTACAAGAGTGAAAACCTGATAGCTTATATATTTACCAAGGCGTCAAATTGCCTTCGCTTTAAAAGTTAAGGATGTTGCTTGATGTCTACATTTTGAAAGGTCCAATTAGACACAGAAAACTCATAACTAGTATATTAAACTAAATATTTGAATAATTTTAGTTTAAGGGAAGAATTGTTAGATTTTGTTTTGTATTTCATTAACATTTGCAACACTTCATCAATACTTATCCCATTCTTTTAGTTGTCCCAATCTTTTGAACTTAGTGGATGTGTGATCCTATTTTAATGTATGTAAACATTGGTAGTATGATAAAACTAATCCCGAACTCTTCTTAAAAGTTGAGGTGGATCCTATGATGACATGGAACTAACATGCTCTATACTCATTACAACTAATATAATGAGGTTATATGCCTGGACAAAAATGTACATATGTACATAAATATATAAAACATAGCAACATATATAGTTATATGTATCGTGGGCTAACTTCAAAATATGAAAATGTATTACACTGCATAAATTCTTGCAATAACCTAGAAACACAAATAAGAAAAATAGGAAAAACGGTGAACTTATGGCTCAATAAATGGACATAATCAGAAAATATTATATATTATAGGTTTATTATTATGAATATGCTTTAACTAAGGCCTAATTTTATAAATACTCACAAGTTTCAAATTATGTCAACAATCCCAAAAGGTTTGAAAAAATTTCACTAATTTATTTCCTTTAGGAAATCTTTTATGAAAATTAATAGATTCTATGTCAGCAAATATGAAATATCAAAATTACCCTTGTATTAATAATACCTTATCACATTAATACCCATTTTCAAACTCAAGATGGTAAAGTGGAAGCAAGCTTGAGTTTAGAGACTAGAGTTTAGAAACGACCAGGAAGTGGAGATTTAGTGAAGATATCAGCAGGTTGATCTTCAGAAGAGATGGAGTGGAGCATAACCATTCCCTGACAAACATGTTGCTAAACAAAATGACAATCTGTTTCAATGTATTTAGTTTACTAATGGAAAACATCATTGTAAATATTTTAAATAGCATTCTAATTGTCACAATAAAGAAGTATAGCTCCAGTGTGAGAAATACCCATATCTTTAAGAAGCCAGCGAAGCCAAACAATCTCTTGGGTCTTATCAGTAAGAGCACAATACTCTACCTCATTACCAGAGCAAGCAGTACCTGTTAGCTTCTTACTTTTCTATGAAAAAAAGAGAATCACCCAAGAAAAAACAAAACCCAATAGTTGATCGTTGATACGTATAATCACTCACCCAATCCGTATCGGCATAAGCTTGTAACACGAGAAGAGAATGAGCCAAAAAAATAAAGGCTATAAAAACGTGTACCCTTGAGATAATGTAGGATATAAAGAATGCTGTATAATGGAAAGTACGATGAGGCCATAAATTGATTGAAGACATGAACAGTGTGAACAATGTCTGGGCTAGTAATAGTAAGATATACCAAACTACCAACCAACTGGCAATAGAGATTGGCATTACTGAGGAAAGTACCATCAGAAGATCAGAGTTTGGTGTTAGGCTCTAGAGGAGTATAGACAGTCTTACTATTTGTCAAGTCAACTTTAGTAAGTAGATCTGATGCATATTTAACCCGTGAGAGATAATACCAATAGATTCGAACAGTACTTCAAAGCCAAGAAAATGACTAAGAGCACCGAGATCTTTCATTTCAAAAATTACTAAAGAAAGATTTTGAGAGTAGAAATACTAATAAGATCGCCATAATGATAATCATGTCATCAATATAAAGAAGCAGTATAACGCAACCACAATTTTTTCTGTGGATAAAAAGAGCTGAGTCATAGAGGCTGGACTAAAAACCATGTTGAAGAATAGTGCCATTGAATTTTGTAAACCAGGCATGAGAAACTTGTTTAAGATTATATAAAGATTGAGAAGCTTGTAAACCTTGCTTGGGGGATGTGGATAACTAAGATGAGTCTTCATATAGACTTCTTCAGAAAGATCACCATTAAGAAATGCATTTTTGACATCTATCTAAAATAATTTTCAACCATGAACTGCAGCAATAGCTAACAAATACCAAACAGAAGTAAAGCGAGCAATAGGGCAAAGGTTTCTTCATAATCAATTCCATATTCTTGAGTAAAGTCCTTTGCAACAAGACATGCTTTATATTGCTCAATGGATCTATTAGACTTTGACTTAATCTTGTACACCCATTTACAACAAATGATAATTTTATTATGTGGAAGAGTAATAAAATTCCAAGTATGCGATTTCTCAAAAGCATGTAATTCTTTTGTCATTGCTTATACTTAAACAAGGTTAGAGCTAGCCTCGAAATAAAGTGAGGTTTATATAACAAAAGAGTACGAAGTTTAATAGGAGGTTCTCTTACCCAAGAAGAACAATAAAGATGGGGTATAAGAGAGGTCTTAGGGATATTGAAAGCAAATCCTTCAAACAAGGAAAGAGGCTTAAAAGTAAGCATCGTATCAGCATGTTCACCTGTATGAAACTCAGAGGAAGCATAAGGAAAGAAGTCAATAGTATTGTTAGTAAAGTACTGAGAAACGGGTGAACACACAAAATGAAAGTTTAATATGGAGGTGAACATTTTATGTTCAAGAAATATGACATGACAAGAGATGCGAAGATGTTTAGATATAGGATCCCAACAACTATTACCTTTATGTGCTATCCCGTATCCCAAAAAGTAATATAATCGTGTGCGAGGCTTGAGTTTGGTATGTTCATATTTTTAAAGTATAACAAAACAAATACAACTAAAAACTTTAAGGATACTATAATTAAGAGAGAATTCATATAAACGCTCATAAGGTGACTTATTCTTTATAACAAGAGAAGGGATATGATTGATTGTATTAACAATAGTTAAGGCAACTTCACTCCAGAATTGTTCAGGATAGGAAGCAAAGATTATAAGAGCACGAACTATGTTAAGAATATGTTTGTTTTTACGTTCAGCTCTCTTATTCTGCTGAGATGTACCTGGACAAAATCTTTAGAAAATAGTGCCATGTTCCTATAAAAGATTTAAAAAAACAGAATCTTAATATTACATGGCAGTAGCTATGCAAAAAAACTTAATGGAATAAGAAAATTGTGTTTTAATCATTTGAGTAAAATCACAGTAAATGTTTGTAAGTTTCGATTTCTGTTTCATAAGAACCAATCACGTATATCAAGAATAGTAATTGGAGTTAATTAGGTCTAATATTTCTATCTTTCTAGCTTAATATTTGTTCATTGAAATTAAAATTATTTAGCATTTTTATGTGCTTTTTGTTATTTTTGTAGGTTTGTAGTTAATGGAGCAAATGGGAATAAAAGCCCAAAGAAAATAGGGCAAAAACATCACATTGCTATAGTACATACTACATTAAATTGCTATTGTACCTAGCACCACGGAGCTTAAGACATCTAATATTTCCATCTTCTTATCTTAATATTTGTTCATTGAAATTAAGATTATTTAGCATTTTTTTTTATATTTGTGTAAGTTTGTAGTTAAAAGAGCAAATGGGGATAAAAATCCAAAAAAATAGGGCAAAAAATTAAATTGTTATAATACATATTACATTAAATTGCTACAGTGCCCAGGACTGCAAAGCTTAATATAGTGTGTACAACACCCTCGCGCCCAAAATTCAGCACCTCAACTGAGCGAACAATAATCTTATTCTGACTTGTATTTGATGTTCCCTAATTTGAAGACATAAACCTATAAACAGAAGATCAAAAACCCTAATTTAAATAATCAAAAGAAGAGAGAAGAAGAGAGAGAAAAAGTAATTTTTAAAGGATTAAAAAGAGTAGAAGATTGAAGACTACAAAAAAATTACTTTTTTTTTTCTCTTCAACTCTTTATTTTTCTAATTTTTTTATGATTTTTATGATGTTATCCTTAATACGCTCTAAAACTCTTTATTTCACCATAACCTAAGTTTTTATTTTTAGGTTTAGACTTCTGAACCTAATATGTAGTTGGATTTTGTTGACTCTTTATGAACCTAAAACTCTTCATGAACTTAATACATTATAATTGATTCATTTTATCTTATGTTTATTTATTTTTCATTATTTTTGGCTAATATTTTGAATGCTTAAGGAACAATAATGAACTTGACAAATTGATTTATGTGTTTAGTTTAGGATAGTTTGACGTATGATCATAGAATAACAACTATGAGTTTCATATAGAATATATATATATATATATACCTAGATGGCATATATGGTATTATTTAAATCTATTCTTAAAGAATTATATTTTCTTCGGATTACCATAGACAAATAGGTCATTGTTATAATATGTAATATAGTCAATCGACCATTGATAGAGGCTTATAATGAGATTAGAATTTAATGATATAAAATTTGAATTTTTTTCTACCCCAATCGACTGCATTTTCTAGCGATAATGACAAAAGTTTTAATTGTTAATTATTTTATTTATTAATAATTAACTAATTATATGGTGATATGTGCTCAAATTACATTATAACACATGTTTATTCTCATATTTTTTAAAAATCTGTTAATAATAAGGACAAATTTATAAATAACTATTAAAAATAAAATTTTCATTTAAATAGATGCTAAAAAGTAAGGGATTGAGAAAAAATTAGATATTAAAATTTTTATTTAAAAAAATATTTTTTAAATTATAATATTGAAATACGTAAAACTTTTCCCTATAAAAATAATTTACCGCCCACCGAACAAATCTACTTATTCCATTTTAATATTATTTAATCTTTTTATTACAACTCTAAACATCACTTAGCACTATAAGTAATTTCTTATACGCTCCACCTGGCGAAGGTATATCACTCCATTTAAAGTTCAAAGTCACGTGCTTTAATTTAGCAAACTATAGGTAGGGATGGGCAATTTCGGGTTTGGGAATTCCCGAACCCGATCGGGACGCCGAGATCGGGACACATTTTGGGTCAGGACAAATCCCGACCCGACTTCAGGTCGGGAAATCCCGATTGTTTTTTGAAAAAAAATTATTTTGAAACGATATAGTTTTGATTCGGGTTCGGGAAGGGTTGGGATAATTCGGGACGGTTTAGGATGGATTCGGAACGGGTTTGGGATAATTCGGGATGGTTCGGGTTCGGGACAGTTTCGGGACAATTCGGGACGATTCAGAATAGTTCAGGACAGGTTCGGGATAATTCGGGATGGTTTGGGTCGGGACGGTTCGGGTTCGGGATGGTTTCGGGTTCGGGACAGTTTCGGGACGATCGGAACGATTCGGGATGGATCGGGTCGGGTTCGGAACGGGTCGGTAATTCCCGTTTGGGTTTCGGAATTTGCCGAACCCGACCCGTCCCGTTCGAGACAGAATTTTCTATCCCAAACCCATTTCCGTTCCTGCCCTGACCTGAAATTTTGGGACGGGACGGGTCGAGTTCGGGAATAATGCCCACCCCTAACTATAGGTATATAAATTAAGAGTACACGTATTGCATAGTAGTGTGATGTGTGGTCCTAACTTTATATAATATAAATTTGTGTATGAATGTTACTAAGTGTGAAACAAAGTTGGTTCAATTTACTTTTATGGTCACTTATTTTTTTCTCTTTATTTATGAAGTATTGTATACCCACGTTAATTCTTGTTTACCAACTAGGAGTGGGTATGATCTAGTTTGATCTGATTTCGACTAAAACCAAACTGGCTCATTGTTTTTCAGCTCTCTTTTAAGAAAAATTTAAAAAAAAACTCGCTGCACTAAGAAAACTCAACCAATTCTTTTTTAAAGTTTGGTCCAATTTGATTTTTAGCTTTCAGCTCAATTTAAAGAAAGTAAAAGAAATTGAAAAACACAATATGTTGTGTCTCAAGCCTATGACTTGAGAAGACTATTGTCTTCACTTTTATTGGATATATATGATGGAGGGGATGAAATTAGGAGATAAATCTATTAATAAAGGAGCAAATCAATAAACAAAATGATGTCGACATGTAGAACAAATCTTGTAAGGAGCAAAAAAACCTTCAATTGAAGATCATATTTCTTCAAAATTAAATTTAAAAGACATGACCTACACTTAAGATCATAAAAAATGCTGCTGGAAAATTTTTTAAGAAAAAAAAAAAGACAAATTGAATTTTTGATACAAACACTTTTCAAAAGATGCCATCTAATCTATAAGTAAATTGTTCCTCCCAAGAAATTAGCCCAACTGTCGGTCCAAACCCCCTACAAAATCGACCTAAGTATAATGTTGAACCTCATAGCAAACTAAAAGCATGGGATTTAGGGCCAACTCCTCCGTATTTAGCTCGGGCAAGAATTCTACAGTGATTTCCCTCGATCAAAAAATCCCCTAAGTAGAAATAGTCTTGAGATCATGAGCATTTATTGATTCTATGATTCTAATCTCCCTATTAGAATAGAACCCGATAATTATAGGATTATTTAAAGCACCTTTTATAAGGCAAGGATAGGAATCTTAGGATTGAAATTGATCTAATCATTCTGAGCAATGTCATCATCATGATGAAAATAGTTTGACATCTTGCTCGTGATCCCCGAGATAGAATAGTAATGACCAATTATAAGAGAGGCAGTTAAACTATTGCCAAGGCTAATAAACATTTTCTTACAAAACACTTATAAACAATTACAATTCCCTCTTTTTTAGAATCACTAACTTAGACATCGGAGTGTCATTTCTGGAACAATTATCCATGAGACTATACGTTGTTATCTTTTTTATAGAAAAACCCAAAGCGACCAAGTTCAAAGCCCATTTTTAGTGCAGCTAAATCTAGTGGGCCTAAAGTATGTTCCTTTACAATAACAAATTCAAAACCTTTCGACCCAAGAAACCAAATTGTTTTATTAATAGTTTTTAGCACCTTTTGTGGAAACAAAACAAAAAGCCTCCAAGAATGCTTACCAGAACTATAATGGAAAACAAATATTCATAGTACAGTGCTAAAAACAACACACCTGAACACATGGTTGACTGAAATGGTCTACTAAAACAACAAGCTTTGGTGGGTGAACCCCCAAGAAAATACAATGGCATAGATAGGAACTTCATTGTAAAGAGGGATTAAGGATGAGCTATGAAGGTTAAAGGAACAAAGAGAGGAAATAAGAAAGTTGTTGATGGAGATCCAGAAGCAATACAAAGGGTTAGACAGAGCTGGGGAGCATTAAGAGGTGGATCAACGAAAGGTATAACAAACTCTAAGGCCTTGAACATACAAAATGCACCTTTAGCCAGAAATGCCCAATGAGGCAGGGTGGATGCACTTAACCCATCATTAAGCGAGTCGAGGTTTAGCCATGTTAGAAAATAAATGACTAATCACAGATTAGGAACTCATACTATATGGTGAGACAAAAAGAAAGGACAACTAGGGGATTAAGAGAAACGAGAGAAAAATGAGAGAAAGGGAATAATAGAGGATCTCGATCAAATTTGGCTCTTAAGAGAAAGGTTTGGAGCTAGAGGAATGGCTGCGTAATTTTCTCAAGAAAACGAAGAAGAAAGAATAACCTCTCTGAAAAAAGATAAATAGAGAGAGAAAATCCATTTTATTCAATGAGTTAAAGGAGATGGAGCTCTTCAAGTGTTTCAGATTGCCTAGCGTTCCTATGTATCAGGATATGTTAGACTCCAATCATTATATGGATTAGATCATAGATCTATTGTCCATTACAAGTCTAAAGCAAGAATAGATGTGTTGGCTATTCCATATAAGTTTGGAAGGCTCGCGCTCATCTGGTATCGAAAGTTGAAGCAAGAGTAACATTTCCTATAATGAGCTCACATATAGTTTTGCAAGGCATTTTCATGGGTTCTGTGAAGTAGCTAGAGACCCCTAGTAACTGAAGGAAATTAAGTAGACACAAACAGAGAGTTTGAGGGAGTACTTGAAATGATTTCACAGGGAAGTGATCCAGCTCGGGGCATTTGATTACCCAATAGCCTTAGAAGCTTTGAAAGATGGGTTAAGATTGAACCGGTCTTCATACTACCTATCTTAGAATCATGTCTTGTGCTATTTAACTACCTATGATGAGGTACCCAAATACATTAATATTGAAGAAAAAGGAGGAAGCAAAGAAAATGACATTGGTTGATGCCACTCAGGGATAGGTACAACCTTAGGATATAGGTAGAAAAATATCTCTTAGGAGAAGGTAACCAAGAGGGAGGAAGAGAACCCTATTTCAGATGTTTAAATATCCAGTAGTAGATTGACTAGACCAGTCATAGATGAGACAATCAGATTAGCCTCGAAAAGCTTAAGGAATCAATTCGCGACATTGGAAGTAGAGGTACAACCCTTGGTAACTCGGATTGATGGTTCCACCACTTTAACAAATCTATTAGAAGTTATCTACGAGGCCATAAAAGGCCAAGGCCTACTCACCGAACTACTTATAATAACGTCACCCATAGATTGATAGAACTTGGAGAAAAGATGTGATTTCCACCAATATGTAAGGCATGTCATAAGAGGATGTTTTACCTTGAGGAAATAGGGGAACTAGCTGATAAGAAGACCAATGCTAGGTAGATATTCTAACAGGTAAAAGAAGAATTATTCAAGATATTCAATGGTATGAAACTAATATATTTAATGGTAGGAAACTAAAAAACCACAGATGCAAGATATTTTCATCATATTCACTAAAGAGGATGCCCGAAGGGTAAGCTACTTGTATGGTGATGCATTGGTAATCATATTGTAGGTGGTTACAATTCTCTCTTTTTTAGAATCACTATTACATGGTGTTGTGTACGAGGATAAAAGATGGCTCAGAGTTGCTATACAGTACCAGCAAAAAGAACCTACTATATTTTTATTTTCAATCATCAAGAAGAACGAACGAGTGCCCAAGACTCGTAAAGGAGTTGTACACATTTTAGGTCAGGTCAGGAACACAAGATAAGGTAGTAAAGATTGAGTCCTAATTGAAACCTGAAGTCAGAAAGGGCCTAATTCCACCGGTAAGAGAGTTCTCAAATGTCTTTGTAAGTCTCACGAAGATATGCTAAGGATAGACCTATTACCGATGCTTTACGCCCTAGCTATTAGCAATACTTTCAAGCCCATCAAGCCAAAAGAAAAAGAATCTTTAACTGAGAAAAAAAATGAGGCAGTGGTAATAAAGGTTAAAAATTACTAACTGCAGGGTTCATAAGGGAAGTCCATTACCCTTAGTGGCTTACTAATATGATAATGATCAAGAAAGCTAATGGAAAGTGGAGGATGCGTGATGATTTCATAGATCTAAATAAGGCATGCTCAAATGATAGTTTCTCACTTTTAAAAATTAACCAATTAGTGGTATCAATAGTAAAGCACGAGCTCCTAACTTTATGGATTTTTTTTAGGTACAATTAGATCAGAATGTTTCCTCCATGCCAAGAGAAAACTTCGTTTGTTACCCAACAAGGCATCTGTTACTACAAGGTAATGCCATTTGACCTAAAAAAACATCGAACCTACGTATCAGAGGCTGGTGAATAAATTATTTAAACCCCTAATAGGGATAAGCATGAAGGTATACATAAATGATATGATTGAGTGGAGCATCTAAAAAAGATCTTCAAATTACTTAGAAAGCACAATATGACACTGAATCTAGAAAAGTGTGCCTTTAGGGTAAAGTCATAAAAATGTCTGAAGTTCTTGGTCAGTAAGCAAAGGATAGAAGCAAACCTCAACAAGATAAGGGTTATTTTGGAGATAAAGTCCTTCAGTACCATGAAAGAGATCCAATAGCTAACAGGTAGAGTGGTAGCCCTTAACTGGTTCTTTTCCCTAGCAATAAACAAGTGCTTTAATGTTTTGTAAGCCATCAAAATAAGAGAGAATACTAGACCCAAAATAGGAACAGACATTCCAATCCTATCTTGCACAGCCTGTTCACTTGGTTATTCCTGTTGGGATTTGTGCTTAGGTGTCATTCCCTTTAACGTATAAATATTTATTTTTTGTATTTATATATCATTATTTCATTAAAATCGCTAATTGTATTTAATATATGATAAAATGCTTGTAATGTTTCAGACATTATATGATTTGAAAGAGTTCAGATCTAGTCTAAAGGAGTTTAGATCAGTGCTAAAAATTAGTAACACTAAGAGATATAAATATTAAGAGTTAACACTGATAAGAGTTAACAGATTATAAGAGTTAGTGAAATCTAAGAAGTTAGAGCCTTGTTTGAAATGGGACAAAGACTTAAGAATATATTAGTAATGACATAGTTACAAATGGTGTTAGAAAATGTTATTATGTAAGTATATTCTTAAATACTATATTCCTGATCTATCTTCATTGATACAGGTCTGTCGATGAAGATATTGTTATATATAGATTAGTGAATGTCTATATCTGAATGGTTTATATGGCTAGTCTTAGTAGACCATAAGTTAAACAAAAACTAGTATAGAGATACAGGTATTCAATAAGGATTGGGTACTGAACAGACTCACGAGGACCTCTAATAAATATCCTATAAAGCCGTCAATGGAGGGTCTTCTCGAGTTGAGTAATATTTGTTATCATTTGACCGAAGCACCACAGTAGGCTTGTAAGTGATCTACCATACTTTAGTTTCACACATGTTTGAAACCTTTTATGGTCTGACCACTAGATGGCACTGGGTATGACCGGATGTTCATGGAGTTTGGTGTATATAGATATGCGATCCATCAGCTCATTTGGGTGAGTAATATATCTTGATGCTTCAAGATTGTGTTTCAGAAACTCTTATGGCCATAAGCAATAATACCTAAGAAAAGAGTTTTATCATAGGGATAAATAATATCACAAAAGTGTTTAAGGATATTATTTATTGAAATACAAATCTGGAGACAAGTTTATGGTCGAGAATATAGAGACTTGATGATGTTGATTTATATCTCTGCTTTACCAAGATATACATGATGGAGGGATTATAAGGTAGTGGATCAATATGGTGAGTGTCATTAATATTTCCACTTAAGCATGTCTCTTGTAGGTTTTGTATAGTATTATGTGTTAGGAAGAGAATTGAATTCATTCATTCAATTGTGAAAGCAAAATACGTGATAATTGAGAGAGAATTGGCTTATTCTTTTTGGCAAGTGTTCTAAACAAAGAGTTGTGAAGAAAAACATAAAAAACACAAAATATTCATACAATTTTTCACTCTAAACATTAAATACTTGTTATTGGAACAATTTTGTGGCTGCTTTTCTAGATTTACAATCCTACCAATTTTGCTGTGAACTAAAATTGTGCAACAACACATTTTAAGGTGAGCTCAAGACTTGACGATTGGAATTCTTTGAAGAATTAAAAGCTACCTTCAATCCTGGTAAGTTTTACTTATTCATTATCTAATTTAATTTACATATGAAAATATATGAGATATATGCATATGATTATGTTTGATTGAGTGTATTTTATATATGATACTTTCACTGTGTGTAATAAAATTTTAAAATTACATGTACACTCAATTAATCACTCACTCACTTAATAAATGGTATGAGAGCATGTAAAATTAATTGTATAATTTATAATAATGTTTAAATTTGAGCATGATGATATTTCAACTTTAATTATGGTAGTGTTTAAAATAAGGACACGTTGATGTTTGTAATTTTAACTATAGTTTTGTTTAATTTTTTAACATGTTAATGTTTAATGACATGTCCAGAATATAAGAGTTTACTCTTAAGTACAGGATTGTCAAAGTAATAAATAACCCGATAAGAATGGGGTTGATCCACAGAGAAGTGAAATTAAAATTATAAATTATACTCTAAGACAAATAAAACAAAATAAGACGTTTACAAATAATAATTCAAATAACCAATTAAAATGAATGCTAAAGTTAGGGGGATCCACTCTTGGTATATGATATAAGAACATATTCAACTCTTTTTATAAATTAATTGGAATCGTCACACAAAGGAGGTTCCAATTGAAAGATATAACAATTAAAGTTTGTCATTATTTAAATATTAATTTGTATTTATTTCTTTCAATTATTATACACCAAATCTTGTTAATGGGTTCAAATATTTATTATACCAATCTTTATATTTGTCTACAATAAATCAAGACTCTCGCTTCACAAGAAAGTGTATTTACGCCAAATCTTGTAAATAATTTTAAGAATTTTTGTGCCAACTATAAAATTGTTTATAATAAATCAAGATACACCACTTTACAAGAAAGGGTATCAATATTACAAATAAAATAAATACATCATATATACATTTACATAATTTAATAATATAGCATTAAATTCTAGAATAAGAGTTTAAGTATATCTTATTACCTTACTAATAGTTTCACTCTTTCACCCTAGTAAAAGAAAAATTACTTGGACATAATAAAAATAAAAATAAAAAGAAATGAAAGAAGAGATAATATGGTTTCAGAATAGTAAATAAAAGAAATAATACTATAAAGAGATAATATAAATGACAAGTATTTTGAACTAAAATCTAGCTCTCTAATTATATGCTTTGGGCATAAACTTGTCACCTATTTATAGCAAAACATGGATAAATCAGGACAAATGAAGAGGGAACCACTTGGATGATAAAAATTAAGAAGGGTGGAAACTAATTTGCATTGATTATAATTAATACACCTATTTGATTGTTCAATTTGAAATTGATGTGATCCAAATTAGCTTCCACTAAACAACTAAAAGTTGTAGATAAGTCTCTTACCTTTCTAAATTGAGTTGTCTTATACATATTAGATACGTAGTTCTCTAGTTATGGGCTAAATACTAATAATTCTTTGAACTGGGCCTATACTGCAGATCAGTTCTGTTCTAGGCTATTTTTTACTCTCTAAATGCTTGAATTTAAAATGACTTGTGAAATATAATTTTTGATCCTATAGAGTCAGCTCAACACATGATCAATAATCACTATAATTTGATTCTTAGGAAGAGAGTTATGCTTATTTTACCGAATCTACTATAAAGCAGTTAAAAGCTAATTAGGTACAATATTGTAAACATGCTTAAGTTAGGGAGATTAATGACACTAGTAATACAAAATAATAATGTAAAATCCTTATTAAATGTGTAATTTCAAGTGTTCATCACACCCCCCAACTATTTTATTGCTCGTCCCTAGCAATTCAAGTATAAATAAAATATGAATACTACCTAAGTATTTCAAATAAAATGCCAGTTCAAGATAACATTTGCTATTAAGGTTATTTTAATCATTACTTTCAAAATTGTGTGTGTATGAATTAAGTCGAAGCCTTCTTACCACAAACCACAACATATATAGCCTTAAAAATTTGCTCCAAGTAAAAGTCTCAACTACATATCTTCATAGGTGAATAACTGTTTAAAGGGCTAAGATTTCACTAATGAGTTGAAAAATAGATAATTGATCAAGAAAATGTTACATTTAAGGACAGACAGACAAACTAACATTGATCCAAGGATAGAAAAATAAATTGTTTAGATTCAAACCATTCTTGCCACATGCTAGTTTCAGAACTTTAATTATTTTATGCGAATCTTACGAATAGAGTCCGGTAACAAAATTATTTCCTAATGATTTTTATCTTCTAAAATTAAATGAAAACTTTATTGAACTGAATTGGCTTCTTTTCTTTTCTTTTTCTTTTTTTATACTTTTTTTTTTTTTGCTTTCTTTTTTTTTTGAAAAATATAAGGAATCATTACAAAATAAGAGCAATTTCTCACCATAATACTTTTTCGTAATTTTTTTATCATCCTTCAGCTAAGCAACCAATGAAAGTGACCATTTCAAACAAAAAATTAACTATTTTAAAATATCAATGAAAGTTCGTAATCTGTTATCTCAAACCTCTTGAGTCACTCATAAAAGATGTGTGAGTTTAGAAAAGAATATGTATATTTAAACATGAAAATTATCTTGACTATATAAATTGAATCATCCATCTTCCCACAACGTTTAGCATTGTGCTCAAGAAATGATTTCGGAAGCTATTATTTAGTAACCTAGATAAAAAAAAAGTGACTTAAACTAAACAATTTTGAAATCATACCTCGATAGTAAAACAAACTTATTTACACAAGAGTTACCAAGAACTTGAGCAACAAACAAATGTACCTAAAATGCATTAAAAATAAATCAATTAGAATGTATTTTAAAATTTTAGTAATGTACTCTTTACTCTGCCATTTTAGAACTAGAATGTATCTCAAGGGTACATAAATGAACCTTTTACTCACGCCATTCACGATGACTTTTTTTTAAGAACAAATTGGTAGCAAAAATTAACACTAACATTATATATCAACTACTCTTCCCTTAACCAGATTGAGACATTGTCCTTAATGTCAAAATATAAAAAAAGTAGAGTATAGAAGATATCACATAAAACATCTTTTATTGAAAATAAAACTTGCAACAAATAAAATAAATCACATAAAATGCTTAAAAATACATAAAAGGAGAGAGGCTCCAGATGAAGAGTTAAATCTATCTTGCGTTTTTTCCACTGTTATTAGTATACCAATATATTTGACGCATTGTTGGATCATATAGATGTGTAAAAGCTTGTAATTCATAGAGTAATTGATTAACGGTTGAAACAGAAATGAGGATCCATTGTGCTGCAGATGGAATGAATTATTTTTTCACCGCATAGTCAAGAAAAGATAACAATTCATTATAAAAACCATCAACATTTAACAAACTAATGAGTTTTTGGTGGATTTGTAATTGTGCCCATGAGACAATTTGAAAAATTTCTTCCAAAGTTTCAAAACCTCCAAGTAGAGCTATGAAGGCATCACTATTCTAAAGCATAAAAGACATTCGCTCATGCATTGATGATACCTATAACTTATCCCCAATTATTTTTTCTATAATATTCCCAATAACTAGAGCTTTTGGTATGATATCCAAAACTGACTGCCTTTATTTTATGCAGCTGTTTCCACACAACCTATTAATCCACAGCTACCTCCCCCATATACTAAATGAATTTTTCGCTTAGCTAACACCTTACCAAGGGTTTTTGCTGCTTCTACAAACTCTCTAGATTTTTCAGGGCTGGATCCACAAAAAACACAAATTTTTGTGAATTTATGAGTTGATGTTCTCTCTATTATAATACTCACCCTTTCCCTGGAATAATTTTGAGTTTGTATGAAGATGCAAAAATCATGCAATGTATTTATAGAGCTAAAAGGTGTTGCAATGTAAAGTTATATGGACAGTTAGCTTTTAATGGATAAGATTAAGCTTTAAATGCAAAAATTTTCAAATTGGCTATGGGTAGTTGGTTGTTATTGGAGAAGATATTTGAGGTTAAAATGAAACATTAAAAAAATAACAATTACAGTAATATATGTACTAGTAGTTGTGATGGTGGCTCATATTTTACTCTAGTTTTACATTCAGAATTGGCTTAAACACCCTCTATGGGTCGGGGATAGGCTTTTCATATAATTTTCTTATAAATTGACAAATAGGGTCTTTTAAAGTTAGATTCTCGAGACTGTACAACTTATGTTCCTTTAAGAATATGTCTCATAATTCACAAATTGCAATATGCACATGAACTAGGATGTGTCTCAAGAGTTGATAAGATATCATCCAGAGACTCCTTACTCAGGCCATCCTTAATTAATTGAATTTTATCCTTACGATTTACAGACACTATTTCTAAAGTGCGGCAACGTGCGTTATAAGTCATACGTGCACACTTGTAATAAACACTTAATCTTTTTGCCATTCGTTTTTTTTTTTGTAAAAGAGCTTTTACCTAAGTCAGGCATGTAAAAAATTAATAAGTCTAAAAACTCATCTGCCAATTGAACTTTGACTTCAATTAACCAACGTACATTAGTAGGTATATTCATAATTATTAATAACTTTAATCTTTCGTATCTTGGTAAATTTTCTTTAAAGCATTTTGAGACAGTGGGGGAGAACTTTTTGTAAAATTCATTAGAATGTCATATATTTGTTTTAGAAAGGAAAAAAAGATAAGGTATTAATAATTATGAGAAACTAACAAAACCAACTTTAAATATCACTAGTATCGTTATCTACCTCTTAACTAGAGTGCAAAATAAAACTTTAACAAAAATACTAAATTAATCTACAAGTATGAAAAAATAAATAAATAAAGTTCGAAGAAGAATAAATATATATAAATATGTAAATATGTAAAATAAAGATTAATTGGTCTCATAACAAGGGTCAGATAGGGACATAAATTCTTCTTGAAAAGCTTGATTTTCTAGAAACGACTTGATTCTTTGCTCATTTACCTTAAATACATTACTATTTCTAGGATTTTTAATGCCAATTGCTCTATAAGAGTACACATGTTTCACAATAAAAGGGTCACTCCATCTTGATCTTAATTTTTCAAGAAGTACGTGAAGTCGAGAATTATAAAGCAAAACCTTCTGATCAACATCAAACTTTTTTCTTTGATTTTTTTGATCATGAAAAGCTTTGATTTTAGCTTTATGAATTTTTTAATTCTCATATGCATCATTTCTCAATTCTTCAAGTTCATTTATTTATAATTTATATATCTGTCCAGCAGAATCAAGATTTACGTTAAAAGTTTTAATGTCCCAATAGGCTTTATGCTCAAGTTCTACAGGTAAGTGACAAGGTCTCTAATAAACTAGCCTATAAGGAGACATACCTAATAAATTTCTAAAAGCAGTTCTATAAGCTCGAATTGCATCATTAAGGCTTAAAGACCAATCTTTGCAATTTGGGTTTACAGTTTTTTCTAAAATTTATTTTATCTCTCTATTTACTAGTTCAACTTGTCCACTTGTCTAATGATGATAAGGGGTGAAAACATTATGAGTAATACCATATTTTTTTATTGTTTCAAATGGCCTGTTACAAAAGTACTTACCTCTATCACTTATAATGGCTCGAGGGATTCTAAATCGAATCAAGATATTTTCTTTTTAAAATTTCATGACTGTTTTATGGTTATTATTTTGACATAGAATAGCCTCAATCCATAATCTAATACGACTAAGATATATATACATCCAAATGATAGTGGAAATTGTCCTATGAACCCCCAACAATCAAAGATTTCAATAACAAGAATGAAGTTCAAAGGCATCACGTTTCGTTTTAAAATGGATCCCAAATTTTGACACTTTTTATAAATTTTACAAAATGCACGTGTATCTTTAAATAAAATGGGCCAATAAAATTCACACTGCAAGATTTTTGCAGCTGTTTTCTTTGATGAGAAATGTCCCCTATGTGCTTTAGAATGAAAAAAATTCAATAACTATTGATTGAATGCTATATTAGCTAAGGCAAAGGCACACTATCGTATCAAGTAATATATAATTTTAAGTCTAGATATCGATCCCATAGAGACTATGCAATCTAATTCTATAAATCAAGTACTAAAATTGTACCTACTTAACTTTTATTCAGAAAATCACAATCTGAAATTTATTTAACTAATCTACTCTTTCAATTAAACTGAACAAAAGTAAAGAGTAGAATTCACAAATAAAGATAATCTAGGGTTTTGACTTATCCCCTAATATTTTATTGAACTCATTAAGCTCTTAATTAATCTCTTGATACCAATTATTGGCTTAGACACTAATCTTATTACAAGCCTCTGTCGATGGTCAATTGACTATATTACACATTCTAACAATCACCTATATGTTTATGGTAATCAAATCAGAATGTAATTCATTAAGATTAAGTCTAAATTATACTATACATACCACCTAGGTAAATGTCTATCTTAGATGGAACTCATAGTTATTACCCTATGATCATGCATCAAACTACCCTAGGCTAAATACATAAAACATAAGATAGAATGAATCAATTGAATGTATCAAGTTTATAAACTAAAAATTAACATAATCCAAATTCATATTAAGTTCACATAGTTTAACCTTAGATGAATAATTTAGCCCATCACAAAATCACAAGTATCAAACCAATTCATAAAGATCAACAAGAACAAGAACATAATGATAAAGAAAGAGAAGAAAAACTAATCAAAGTGGCTCCTTGATGTGCTTCTCGCTCAATCTTGACTTGAAGCTTGAATCTTGATCTTGGTTCTTCAATATTTGGATTTGATCTTTAATTTTGTGTCGTGAATTCTTTCTTTAAGTTTTTACCTATTTTCTTTTCTTTTCCTCCTATTCCCCAATTAGGGTTCTTGTCCTTCTATTTATAATATGTTTATGTCTTCAAATTACTGTTCACGATTCACTGTAGCAAAAATACTATTTATGTGTTACTGTTCACCTGGTATTGTTCACAGCCACATGCACTACGGCGCTGGGTTGTGGTCGCTGTGGCGCTGAGACACTATTTTATTTATAGCGACGCTCATCTCTGGTCGTTGTGGCAACGGTATTGTAGCAAATTACTATAGTATATACTATAGCAATTCACTATAGTAATTTTATATTTTTGGCTTATTTTCATTAGAGTTTCGACCCTATTTACTCCATTGACCTCAAACCTATAAAAATAATAATAAAATACATCAAAAGCCAAATAATTTTAATTTCTACGAATAAATATTAAGTTTGGAAGATGGAAATATTAAACTTAATGAACCCTTATCACTCTACTTACCTTATTGTCGGATATGTATCTTCTAAATATTTGGTCATAATAATAAAAGAAGAGATAAGGATCATCCCAATAAAACTTTCTTACCTTAGTTAAAAACCTTTTTTTTTCTTGAGCATTCCATTGAAGTGGTATTTCTCCTGTTACAAGAAAATTAACAATATTATCATACCAAGGCATTGTAACAGTAGAAAATAAAAATTTATTAGAAAAAAATCATTAATGGGTGTTATTTCTATTGATGAATTTGGTACGAGTCTTGATAAGTGATCTGCAATAACATTCTCAGCTCCCTTCTTATCCTTGATAATGATATTAAATTCTTGAAGCAATAGAATCCATCGAATTAGTCTTGGTTTTACATCTTGTTTTGACATTAACTACCTTACAGTAGCATGGTCAGTAAACACAATAGTTAAAGAACCGATTAAGTAAGAACGAAATTTGTCTAGTACAAATATTACAGCAAGTAGCTCTTTTTCAGTTGTTATGTAATGAATTACATAGGGTTTACATTCCTTTCTTTGTCCCAATACAGCACAAACAGCATAGTCACTGGCATCACACATGAGCTTAAAAGGTAAAAACCAGTCAGGAGATTGTATAAAAAAAGCAGATGTTAAAAGGCTAATTAATTTTTCAAATGAATTTTGGCACTCTTGAGTCCACTCAAATGATACATCTTTTGCTAAAAGATTACAAAGAGATCTAGATATAATACTAAAAATTTGTACGAACCTCTTATAAAATTCAGCATGTCCTAAAAATGATTAGACTCCTCTGACTATTTTCAGTAGGGGCAAATAAGCAATGAGTTCAACTTTTGCCTTATCCGCTTCCATTCGTTTAGAAGACACTATATGTCCTAAAATAATTGTAGAAGTGATCATGTAATGAAATTTTTACCAACTCAATACAAGACCCTTTTTTTCCATATTTTTTAAAGATATTTTCTAAGTTTTCAAGATAATTATCAAATACATTTAAATCATCCATGAATACCTCTAAATAATGCTCAACCATGTCACTAAAAATGCTTAACATATATCTTTCAAAGGATATTTTTCTAAAAGCAATGGTCCCAAAAGGCATGTGAATGTAGTCTTTTCTTGGTTCTCTATGCTATAGAAATTTGAAAATAGCCAGAATAACCGTCTAAAAAGTAATAGTATGGATGTCCTGCTACTCTTTCAAAAATTTAGTTAATGAATGATAAGGAAAAATGATATTTTATAGTGACAGAGTTCAACTTTCTATAATTTATACACATCCTCTAACTAGAAGAGACTCGAGTTAGTATTAACTCACCTTTTTCATTTTCAATGACTGTGATCTCAGATGTTTTGGTACTACCTGAGTAGGACTTACCTACTTACTATCTGAGATATGATAGATGATTCATATTTCAAGTAATTTGAGAACTTCAGCTCTTATTATCTCTTTCATATGTGGATTTAATCTCCTTTGGGGTTGTTGGAAAGTTTTGGCATTATCCTCTAGGTGTATTCTATGTGTGCAAATCAAAGGATTAATGCCTTTTATGTCTTTTAAAGTCCGCCTATTTACATTTTTAATACTTTAATTAACTTACCTTCTTGTTCATTTGTGAGTGTAGAAGAGATGACCGCTGGGTAAGTTTATTTCTCACCAAGAAATGCATATTTCAGTCCTTTAGGTAGAGGTTTCAACTCTAACTTTAGAATTTTATTTTGTTTATCCTTATTTTCTCCTAATTCTTCAAATTTTGGTTTCCATCATTTACTTTCAATCACCTGTGTATAGTCAAGTAAAGAATATATGTTAGAGATTTCAAGATCTAATTAAATATTTGACTCAAATAAATTCATTAAACACATTTTTAAGGGATCGATAGAACTCTCTTTTTAAATATGATCCTCCACAATTGTTTTAATCATGTTGGCTTCTTCACTTTCATTCTCTTCTTCATGTGGTTGCTTACACATATTAAAAACATTGAGCTCAAGTGTCATGTTTCCAAATAAAACCTTCACTACTTCATTCCTGTAATTAAGCAAATCGTTAGAAGTTGCTAAAAATGGACGACCCAAAATAATAGGTATCGGATTATATCCTTTAATAGGTTCTATGTCCAAAACAATAAAATCTATAGAATATATGAATTTTTTTACTTGAACTTAAACATCTTCTATTATCCCTCTTGACACTTTTATTGATCTATCAGCAAGTAAAAGAGTTACAGAAGTTGATTTTAACTTACCGAGATTGAGCTGTTGATAAACTGAATATAGCAGCAAATTCACACTAGCACCAAGGTCAAGTAAGGCTTGTTCAATTTCATGACTTCTAATAATACATGAAATTGTAGGAAAACCAGAGTCTTTATATTTTAAGGCATTATTGTTCTGAAGAATTGCATTTACTTGTTCAGCTAAAAATGCTTTCTTTTTCACATTCAGTTTTCTTTTTACTGTGCATAAATCCTTCAAAAATATTTCATAAAAGGGAACTGTTTAGTAGCATCTAATAAAGGAATATTAACTTTTACCTGTTTAAAGATTTCAAAATTTTCAAGATTGTAATTCAACTTCTTATTATTAGGTAATGCATGAGGAAATAGGGGTGTACGTGAAGGTTCGGTATTTTCTTTACTAGGTATAGGTTCAACACATTCCTTACCCTTAGAGATCGATTCATCATTCTCATAAGGTTCATAAATGTATTTTTCAACAACCTTACCATTTCGAAAAGTGATAATCGCTTTAACTTGATCCATGTGTTGGCTTTCTAAACTATATGCATTTGAGTTATGTTTTCCTTTAGGGTTTGGTTGTGGTTGAGAATGAAAATTTTCTTTCTTATGAATGTTCAATGTAGATGCAAATTTAGCAAGATTATCTTTCAAATCAGTAAATGTTTGAGCATTTTAAGAATTAATAGACTTTTGTTTTTCAATGAATGCGTGCAAAGTTTCTTCAAAATTTTTCTTAGGAGGTGGGACATATGGTGTATAATCTTGAGAGTTTTAAAACTTTTGGTGTGATTGAAAGGGTAGATGTGAAGTCTATGTTTAAGTGTCATTCCTCCAACTAAAATTCGAGTGATTTCTCCAACTAGAATTATAGTTTTGTGAATATGAGTTATTGTTTAACCGCTTGAACTTGTTTAAAACATTGGCTTGTTCATGGAGACATTCCCTAAATGCAGGTAAAGTTGGACAATCATTGGTAAAGTGATCATAGGTTTCACATATGTGATACACAATTTCTTGAACAGATTTTAATTTACCACTCATTTTTATTTTTAAGGTTTTGACTTTTCTAGCTATGGATGCTAATTTAGTTTGAAGGTCATGGCCTTCCCTAAAATAATAAATACCCCCCACTAGATGTAGTAGTGTAAGGTTTGCTAAGTGCCTCACAGGTACCAGCAATATCCCAATTTTGAGCATTTTCTGCTAGTAAGTCTAGTAGTTTATTGCCTCTTCAAGGTCTTTATCCTCAAATATTTCATTACACATCATTTCCATCATTTGCCTAACTTGGGGTATTAAGCCCTCGTAAAAATTTGAGTCTAATCTCCAAGTTTCAAAGCCATGATAGGGATAGGTATTAAGTAATTCTTTTTACCTTTTCTAACATTGGTAAATGGTCTCTCCTAGTTTTTGGGCAAAAGTGGTAATTTATCTTTTGAAAGAATTTATTTTATGGGAAGGACATTATTTTTTTCAAAAATTATTGTTGCATCTCATCCTATACAGAAATAGATCCTAACATCAGGTTTTGTAACCATGTTTTAACTTTATCTTTTAAAGAAAAAGGAAAAAGCTTAAGTCAAATTGTGTTCATGCTATAATTTTGGTCATTATATATGTTCACACTTTTTTAAATGCTCTTAGATGTAGGTAAGGGTTCTCTGCATCTAAGCCATGAAAAGTGGGTAAAAGTTGGATACAGCTTGACTTAAAATTAAAATGTGTTGCAACTGGAGAAAAACCTAAGCAAGATGGTGCACCGGTATGTGTAGGGTTCACGTAGTCTTTAAGTGTCCTAGGTCAGTTATGGTCATTATGTTGGGACTGATTGTCCCTTGAGTCTATGAGTCCCTCGATTTAATTATCGGTCATGGTATTAATTGGTGAAAAATTAGAAAATGAAGGAGAATCCAACAAATTATCAAAAGAAGTTTTGAAATTACCTTTCACCAAACAATGAGAATTAGGATCTCAAAATCAACCATTCATACAAAGAAATAAAAAAAATACGATAACAATAAATATTACAAATAAGAGAAAAAAATAAAATATTAAATAAAGACAAATAAAATAAGCAAGACTAACAATAAAATAAAAGTTAGAGAAATAGTTATAAATTAGATTAATAGATGTTAGATTAGAATAATAAAAAGTTAATAAATAAAGAATAAGAGGCTTAGCCTTCCATGAAAATAACAAATGAAGAATAATTAAAGTAAAACAAGTTAGGGGACTTAGCCTTCCATAATAATAATAATAAAACTTAGTTAATTTTATTTTCTCGACAATGGCGTAAAAAACTTGACACGTCTAGAATATAGAAGTTTAATCTCAAGTGCAAAATTGTCGAAGTAATAAATAACCCAGTAAGAATGAGGTTGATCCACAAGAAAGTAGAATTAAAATTACAAACTATTAATACTCTAAGACAAATAAAACAATATAAGACGTTTGCAAAAAACTAATTCAAATAACCAATTAAAATTAATGCTAAGGTTAGGGGATCCACTCTTGGTATATGAAATAAGAATATATTCAACTCTTTTTATAACTAATTTGGAATCCTCACATAAAGGAAGTTCCAATCGAAAAATATAACAATTAAAATTCATCACCATTTATATATTAACTTGTATTTATTTCTTTCAATTATTATATACCAAATCTTGTTAATAGGTTCAAGTATTTATTATGCCAATTTTTATATTTGTCTACAATAAATTAAGACTCCCACTTTTTAGGAAAGGGTATCTACGCTAAATCTTTTAAATGGTTTCAAGAATTTATTGTGCCAACTATAAAAGTTGTCTATAATAAATCAAGATACACCACTTTATAAGAAATGGTATCAATATTGCAAACAAAATAAATACATCATATATAAATTTTTATAACTTAAGAATGTAACATTAAATTCTAGAATAAGAGTTTAAGTATATTTTATTACCTTACCAAGATTTTCACCATTTCACCTTAGCAAAAAGAAAATTACTTGAACATAATAAAATTAATGAAAAAGAAAGGAGATGGAAGAAGAGATAACATGACTTTAGAATAGTAAACAAATGAAATAATACTATAAAGAGACAAAAAAAGACAAATATTTTAAACTACATTCTAGCTCTCTAATTATATACTTTGGGCATAAACAGGCTACTTATTTATAGAAAAATATAGATAAATCAAGACAAATGAAGAAGGAACCACTTGGATGATAAAAGTCAAGAAGTGTGGACACTAATTTGCATTAATGATCATTAATACACTTAATTGATTGTCCAATTTTGAATTGATGTGATTTAAATTAGCTTCCACTCAAAAAATAAAAATTGTAGATAAGTCTCTTATCTTTACAAATTAAGTTGTCTCATACGTATTAGATATGTAGTTCTCTAGTTATAGGCCAAATGCTGATGATTGTTCGGACTGAGCCTGCATTGCAGATTAGTTCTGTTCTAGGCCATTTTTTACTCTCTAAACACTTGAATTTCAAATAATTTGTAAAATATAATATTTTAGCCCATTGAGTCAGCTCTGCACAAGATCAAAAATCACTCTAATTGGATTCTTAGGTAGAGATTTATGCCAATTTTACTGAACCTACCACAAAATAATTAAAAGTTAATTAGGTATAATATTGTAAACATGCTTAAGTTGGAGAGGTTAATGACATTTGTACTACAAAACAATGATGTAAAATCTTTATTAAATATTTACTTTCAAGTGTTCATCATTTAAGAAATTGAACATGCTAATATTTAATTTTTGACACGGTGATGTTTATAAGTTAGATATACATGATGGAGAAATTATACGAATATGTTATAACCTCAACTTGTATGGTCTAGCAATCACTTTATAATATCGGTAATATGTATGTGGGATATTATTCACAAAAGTATAAAGAACTTTTATATGACAAACTGGGCATGAACTTAAAAAGTCTCATAAAATGAAGTGTGATTGATGTGCACTAGCGCAGTATATTTGATTGAACAGTTTAGTCCAACCAATTCTAGTAAACTGAAAATTTGTTTCAAGTTTCCTACGATGTATACTTATTGAGACTTAAATATTAAGTACGTCACATAATTAGTTGACAATAGTTGTTAACCAATAGGATGTTGATAAATAGTACAATTTGCTTCATGAATTGTTTTTACCATGAATTTATTATTTAACCTTGCTAGTAAAAATAAGTGAGGTAAAAGTAATTATTCAAATATTTTGAATAATTAATTAAATACTAGATGGAGTATATGTATTCATGACATGGGCTAAGTGCACAATATGTGTAATTAAATTGTGTTTGCCTTTAATAAAGCAGATTGGTGAAAGTATGTAATGATAGGGCATTGATTTTGTATTGTAATACAAATTACACAAATAATATCATATGCCATGATGAAAGGTGGTGGATCAATATGGTGAATGTTATTAATATTTTCACTTAAGCATGTCTCTTGGTAGGTCTTGTATAGCATTATGTGTTGGGAAGAGAATTAAATTCATTCATTCAATTTATAAAAGAAAAATATATAAGTGAGAGTTGAGAGAGAATTGGCTTATTATTTTTGGCAAGTGTTCTAAACAAAGAGTTGTGAATAATAAAACCAAAAACACAAAGTATTCAGACCATTTTGTACTCTAAAAATAAACACTTGTTGCTAGAATAATTTTATTGCTGTTATGTTAGATACACAATCCCACCAATTTTGTTGTTAACTGAAATTGTGCAACAATATACTTCAAGGTGAGCTCAAGACTTGCAGATTAGAATTGTTAAAGAATTAAAAGCTACCTTCAATCCGGTTAAGTTTTACTTATTTGTTATCTAATTTAATTTATATGAACATAATGAGATATATGCATTATGATTATGTTAGATTGAGCGTATTTTGTATGTGATACTTTTATTGCGTATAATAAAATTTTAAAATTACACGTATACTCAATTAATCACACACTCGCTTAACTGTTCCACCCTTGGGGATGAGCTTATCATATATCTCTAGGTGATAGTTCAGATGGAGAGTTTGATTCTGATTAGAGAATAAGCAGGAATTTGGTGTGGCTAATCTCATAGTTATTTTTTTTCTTGACCAAAGAAAACGTGATAGATAACGGTTTTTTTAAAATATTTTAATAAAAAACTAATTTTTGGGTTTGGTTTTAGTTATTTGTATAACCGAGCAAAAATCAAACTGAACCATTCAATTTTTTTAAAATAAAAACCAAATGATTTTTTATCATTGTAGAAATTGAAACATACCAGTTGGTTTAGTTTAGACTATTCTAATTTATTCAATTTCTAGTCTTTTTTGCCCACTTTTAATGCCAACCACTAATCATAGCATAGAGAGATTATTTGACCAAAGCTATAACTGAGATAATCATAGGATAAAATAAAAAATCAAAGTTAGGAAAATCAAAATCTAATAAATCTATTACAAAAAAATTTAAAGGTTAACTATTTTTTATTTTTGTTGTTGTTTTACTTTTAAAAGAATAAGAATTTTAGACCACAGGTACTTGGTTGATTATGAATGCGGACTTTTTTTAAGAAGGGAATTCCATTCAACTAAAAGATGGGAAATTCTCTAACCAAACCTGATAAGGATTACAACAAGAGGATAATGCAAGCTTTGCAAGCTTTTGAGCAATCAAATTACAATTTTTTGGGATATAAAGGACTCTAGCATTGCACACTTTTTTATATCTATTTCGGATATCTTCAATGGCCCATTTGATGTCATTAGAGATTCAATTGAGCCCTGAACCAATTTTGAAACATTAAGAGAATCAGTCTCCACTGTAGAAACTTTAAGATTTAAAATTTCTGCTACTTGTAGAGCCAATTGGATGGCTTGAGCTTCAGCTAACTCTATGTCTCCCCAACAATCAATAGTAGCAATAGCATGGCCTTAGTCTCCTCATTCCAATCCTACTTTGCCCTTTGGCAAGTTTGTGGCCACATCTGTATTAATTCTATAGAAGCCTTCTGGTATAGGATCCCTTATTCTCTAGATAATCCTTAGAAGTCCTCCTTTCTGCCCAACATCTTGAGTTACTTAGTTCTGCTTGGCCTTCATCCATGCTTCTACTTTTGCACTAAGTTTTTCATGATCCTCGATCCTTTCAGAATTACAAAGCTATTCTTTAACTGCTAATTAGCCCACAGCAGGATGACTGTTTCATCCCTTTCATTACTAGAGGTAGTAGAGCATACATGCTGATATAGATCCCATACGTTAGCATCTTGCCTTTCCTTCATGAGATATGCATAAGGGGTCTTGTTCCAAAAACCTTTACGTTGCTTGCACCGAGTCAAGGCGTGTATATCCGTTTCTTTCACCTTAAGGTACCTTGAATATATTGGGCTTTCCATAACTTTTTCCTGGTATAACATCTCCCATGTTGGTAGTAGGTTGGATACTTTCCTCCATAAAAATATCTTTACCTTCAAGGGAATCAAGAGCCTCCATATTGATTTCCACCAACCATCCATCACTGATGATAAAGAAGATGCATCATAGTGCCAACATTCAAAATCTTCTTTCTTTTTCTTTTGGCAATTGGATCTTTAGGATTTCACATATATCTTTCTACTTAAGGCGCTGCTCTATAAGCTCCCATTTCTATTGATTGTCTACGGCTATTAACTCAGCTACCTTGCTGTCTGCTGGTAGGGAAGGGAGGAATAGGCATCAGAGTTAATTCCTTTGGAATCCAAGTGCTTTTATATATACTGACCTTGTCCCCTTTGCCTATAGTCCATCTTAGGCCTTTATCTAGGATGAGCTTATCCCACTAAAAGGCTTCTCCAAACATAGGAAAGGTTGGAACCTACTCTTGCTTTCATGAACATAGTATCCTTAAAGTATCTTGCTTTAAACACCCTAGTAGTCAGAGAATTTAGGTTGTACACAATTCTCTAGGTCTGTTTGCTAAGCAAATCCTGATTGAAGCATACAAAACCTCTAAACCCCATCCTCATTTGCACTTAAGTTGACATAGTCTCCTCCAATTAGTCCAATGAATTTTTTCCCCTCTTTCCCTCTCATGGCCCACTAAAAACTAATAATTCTCCGCTGCATTTCTTCAGATAAAGATCCAGGAATCTTAAAAAATACTCACCACATATGTAGGCATTTCCTGGGCAACCGTCTTGATGAGAATTTCCTTACGTTCATAGGATATTAGTTTCTCCTGCCACAAGCCTACCTTGCTGGCCACCTTCATCTTTATCTCATTAAAGAAAAGCTTTTTGTTTCTTCCTACCATCGTTGGCAACCCGAAATACTTTGTATGGATAGTGACTTCTTGAAGCTGGAAAATATTTCTCATTGTTTCTGCATGCTCCCTGTTCACATTTGGGCTAAAGAAGATGGATGATTTTGCATAATTAAATAGTTGGCCTGATGCCTTTGCATATCCCTCAAAAACATACTTCAAATTCATACATTCTTGGATAGTGGACTTTACACAAATCAAACTATCATATGCAAAAAGCAAATGTGAGATTGACAGAGATGGACTAAATTTTATACCTCTTATGAGACCTGCATGTTCAGCTTTATTGAGAAGTGAAGAAAGTGCTTTAGTACACAAAAGGAAAAGGTATGGTGATAAAGGACATCCCTGTCTAAGGCCTCTATATGCTTTAAAATTCCCCACTGCTGCAGCCCCATTTAACAGGATTGAAAAAGAAGTGGTAGTTATACATCTCAAGACCAGATTTACCCACGCCTCAGCAAAACCCATCTTAAGCATAACTTCTCTCAGGAAATCCCATTCTTCCCTATCATACGCTTTGCTAATAGCCAGTTTGAGAGCTACCTACCCCTATTTACCCATTTTTTTCTTCTAATCTTATGAAAACATTCATACCCAAATATAACATTGTCAGTGATGAGTCTATTGGAAATAAAGGCACTTTAGTTAGGAGATATAATACTATTAACGGACTGTTTAATTCTATTTGCAATGATCCTGTAAATCACATTACAAAGACTAATTAGCCTAAAATCACTTGGCCTTTGAGGAACCTAGATTTTGGGAATAAGAGCAATCAAAGTGTGGTTGAGAGTTTGGAGGTTACCTCTATGATTCAAGATCTGTAGACATGCCTTAATGGTATCTTCCCTTATATACTCCTAGTGTCTTTAAAAGAAGCCAACATTGAGGTCAGCCGGCCCTGGGGCTTTGAAGGGACTTATTTTTCATACTGTTCTTTAGATTTCCTCCCTTGAGAATGGTTTAAAAAACAATCCATTCATCTCATCTGATACCCTTTTCTGGATCCTATCAAAAGCCTATTGCATTTGATCCTATGATGGTTGGGTATATGTGAACATCTCTGAAAAACAGCTACACATGATATTCTGCATATCCTTTTCTTCTTCAAACCAGCAACCTTCCTCATTTTATAGTCCCATAATTTTGTTATTTCTTCTTCTAGTATTAGCTTTAGCATGGAAAAATATGGTGTTTTTATCTCTCTCTTTGAGCCAGCTTATCCAAGATCTTTGCCTCCAATAGATCTCCTCTTCGTAGAGAAGATTGTCTATCTATTTCTCAATCTCCGTAATTCTATTTTTTCTCTCATATTGGCTCCTTATTTTCTGCATTTTTCCATTTCCCTTTTTAATTCATTCAGCTTTTTCATCCTGTGACCAAATACCACCTTGCTTCAGCTTCTGAGTGCTATCTTGATACTTTTCACTTTTCCGCATAAATGCTTGAATAGGTTCATCATCCCCGTTAGCCTGATTGTTCTATCCTTTATCAACTATTTTTTTATAGTCACAGTGTAGATTCCAAATATCCTCAAAGTAACTAGACCCCTTTCTTTGCCTTTTCCCGTATCCCCCACTCTTCCATGCTTCCATCGCAATAAGACAATGGTTAGAACCCGTAGCCACAATATGATTCACTTTCCATCTTCTAAATATTTCCTTCCAATAGTCATTACATAAGAATCTGTCCAATCTTTCCTCTACCAACTGATTACCACATCTCTGATTGGACTATGTGAAAGGATATCACTGCCACCCCATATTCTTTAAGCCACTGCATCTAACTACTTCTCCGAACATTTCTTTGGCAACTGTGCTTCTTGGAAATCCTTTGAGTTTCTCATATAACTCTAGAATCTCATTTAGGTCTCCCCTACAGATTCAAGGGAGGTCAGATACGGTAGCTAATCTCTCAAGTATCTTCCTCGTGAATTTCCTTTGGTCAGTTTCAGGTAGGCCATAAATCCCCGAGAATCTCCAGCTACTTTTTTCTTCTTTTACAATAACATCAATATGGCATCGGTTGTAGGAATTTAGTGAAATATTAATATTTCTTCCCAAAGCAAAGCTACACCTCCTTTTCTCCATTCTATACTTAACACAAAACAATTTGCGAACTACAATCTCTTTCCAACCTGCATCATTTGAAAATCCCGTAACTTTGTTTCACACACAAAAGCAATTTGAGGTTTGTGTTTGGAGAACTTCTTTCAATGCCCGGAACGTTTCCCTAATCCTCGAACGTTTCAAATTAAGATCCTCATGGCTCCCGACGGGGATGGTTTCCAGCCTCCACCGATCTCAATTGTCCTGCTTCAAAGACTGTCTTGCTACTGTCCCGTCCAGTTCCTTTTTCTCATCTTCAAAGATTAGTTTTTTCTGTTGAAGATACAATTTTCTTTTTTTTAGGCTGTCAATTCAACTTTCCTCACCCTTCTTTTGAACTGTTACTGGGCTGGCCTCTTTTGCCTCTATCCCCAATTCTCGGGCTTTTAATTTCTATTCCTTCTTTCCTCCTATTTTCCTATTCGGGTTGGGTTTGTCCTTCCTCTCTTTTTGGGCTAGGATAACAATCTCTTTACCACAAATTAATTCTATTTTCCCCCCAGTCTTCCATCCAAAAAATGCTATCGCTTTCCTAAAATCCTCTTCTTTTCCATATAGGGTACTTTCCGTGTCACTTCTCCCATCCTTCCCTAGCCTACTGTAGTCTTCCTCGACACCCGTCTCTTTCATTGCCACATCAGTAATCATATCATTTCCCTCTTCATTAATTATCCTTAGAATCCCCCTTCTATACGCGACTTGAGAATTTCGGGTCTCAGACACTCCCCACTTCTTTTTGGATCTGGCAGAGGATTCAAGCCTTCTTTCTTCCTAGGCTCTCTGGCCATTGTTGCTAGTGTATCATCCATCCTATTATCCTTGCTGCTTTCTCTAATGCCTGATATACTTTTTGTTTTCTTTGAGGGGCTTTTTGTGTTTTGATTTGTTTTCTAAAAACATTCAGCTCCTTTTCCAATTTTCATCTGCCTCCCCACATTTCTAACACGTAACCATGACCATATTCAAGCTCTGTAGTTTCCTCTTCTTCCCCACCGGGGTCCTTCCCCTTATCTTTTTTTGCCTTCCTCTGGTAATCATCACACTCTCTATGCGAATGGCCTATCTTCCTATAGGAGTAACAAAAGTCAGGTAACTTTTCATATAACACTGGTAGTATTACCCCCTCATCAGTATTCTTCATTTTGACTTCTATGAATTTCCGCAAAAGGTTTTGATATATCAACTCTAATTCGTACCCTAGCATACTTCCCCAAGCATTCACCTTGATCGTCTACTTCAACCTCGTCTACTTGGCCAATCTTTCTTCATATCATTTTGATAATATTCCTTTGCATACACACAATAGGAATGTTATGTATTTGGATCCAAAATGATGTAAAAGAGAAATGGACTTTATTTATATCCCCTATACCAGCGGCTTCAGAGAGAACAATTAAAGCTTTGTCAAAGTGCCATGGTTCATCAGCCAAGACTCTTCTCTTATCTTCTTTGGTTTCAAAGCTACAGAGAAAACGGTTTCCCCCAAGACTCTCAATCTTTAGGCTTTCCACTGGTTTTCACACTTGTCTCATTATGCTTTTGAATGCGTCTCTATTCACTACACGATTGGATAGGACTTTCCTCACCAAGCATCCATTCTCATCATCTCTCCCTTTGACTTGATCAATTCCTCCAACCTCAAATACCTCTTTCTCAGATTTAGTTATTTTAAGGGACTCATAATTAAATGAGTTTTTGAAATAACTGTCACTACTTTTATTTGTAAGAAATAGAGCGGCAGTGATCACATAAAAATAAGAAGTGAGAATTTTGTGTGTTTGTATTTTAAGGTGAATGTTATATATTTATAGATTATGATTTAATTTTGATGTTATACTGATTTGTAAAATTTTTAAATTTATTTTAAGGATTAAATTAAAATATTATAAAAAGATTAACAGTAAATTTAAGAAAATGATAAATCTTAAGTTTGATTAACAATATACAATAAATAAAGGTGTCAAATAAAAGATAATTTTCTGCAATTTGGAAACTTGTGTTTTTATTTTTTAGGTTTCAATTTTTAAAAACAATTTTATTTGAGAGTTTGATGAGAATTTTATGTTATATACTTAAAGTTGGCAATGATTGTAAGGATAAAAAAAAGGAATCATAGATAAACTGCAGGTTTTTCTCTTGACAATATTTAGATTTAAAATTTTTATTAATTTTTATAATATGATTTTAGTTTCGAGATTTTGAATAATTAAATTAGACATGTTTATAGGTAGTTAAAACTTTGAATTGTTTAAAATTTCAATAAGTATGATTTTTAGTGATTTTTCAAAAATAACCTTGAAATTTATGAGAATTCATTGTTTCTGCAATAAGATCAAATGTCGAATTAAATTTGATATATCAAATGATCTTAGAAACTTATGAGTTTTTGAAAACTAATAATTGAATATGTCTAGTATATCAAATTCAAAATTTGTAATTTAAAGTTTTAGTTTCGAATTGTTATGATTTTCATACGATAATAGTCTTAGTACAGGATTTTAGTTGACATATTCTAAAAGTTTTAGAATAAACTCATTTTAAAATATTATTTTTTAAAATTAAACTTTGAATAATTTATGGCATTGAGATATATGTTGTGAATAATTTTGTGGTTTCATAATTTTTGAACAAGTATATAATTTTATAAAATTTGAATACTAAATACTGCTCAATGGAATGTTTTGATTTAATTAAGTTAAGAACTTAGATTTAAGGATGATTAAGACTTGAATTTTAAAGGGGACAAGATCTGATTTACTTGATTTGATGATGATTTATGTCTCGATAACAATAAAGTTTGATTCAATGATGAATGGATATTGTTTGATGCATGAGAAAAATTGGTTGGGTGTTATTGGTTGAAATCTAAAGGTATTGAAAAAACTCTATTTTAGATTAATTATGATCCAATTTCAGGTTGATATTATTTTATAAGTTTAAATTGTTAATTATCATCATTTTAGGACTCTAGGGAGATAAACTTTATGATTTAGGTCAAGAAATACAGAATCTGCCTCGAGGAATTTAGTGAGTGAATACCTAAACTACTTTTACGATTTCTACTTAACGATTTAAAAAAAATGTATTTTAAGTATGAGCATAGTTTCTTTATATTTATATTTTTTTTAATGATCATTTATCCTTAATAATACTTTATTTTATGGAATGATTTATTTTATATTTGGAGAAAAACATCTATATTATAATTTTTTCTCATGAATTTACACTTGAGATAACATTTTTATATATTAGCAATGATGTTTCTTTAAGTGGTTTGAGATTCATAGAGTATGAGATATGATTTAATGAAATGTTATAAGTATAGATTGTTAGAGTGGGTGCTTACATGTCATCTCTGAATGTATATGTACTTGTGTATTTATACAAGTGTACATTCTCATTAAATCATTAATATCTATTTATATAGTACCATGAAATGTAACATTACAGACATTGTATGATCTGAAAGAGTTCAGATCGGATCTAAAAGAATTTAGATAAGCGCTCACAATTAGCCATGCTGAAAGATATAAATGTTAAATGTTAGCACAGCTAATTGTTAGCTAGTTATAATACTCACCAAAGATCTAAGAGTTTGAGCCTTATCTGTAATTGGACATAGATCGGAGAATATACTAGTAACCACATAGTTACAAGAGTTGCAATAAGGTGCCAGAAAATATCAGTTGCGGAAGTATGTTCTCGAATATTGTCCCTGATTTATTTCTACCAATGCGAGTCTGTCGATGGATACTTTTATATAGATCAGTATATGTCGTACTTATAGGGTATAGATGGTCGTTTCTAGCCGACTGTGAGCTTAGAGCTCGTATTGACATATTGGTATCCAATTAGGACTAGATATTGGACAGCTTACGAGGGCCTCTGATAGACATTTTATGTAAGCCGTCAACGGAAGGTTCTCTCGAGTTGAGTAGTATACGTGATCCTTTGACCTAAGTGCCACGGTAAGCTTGTAAGTGATCCACCATACTTTGGTTCCACGCATGTCACAAATCTTTCATGGTGTAACCACTGGGTGTCGCTGGATATGGTCTGATGCTTATGGAGTAAGGTGTGTACAGATATGAGATCCGTCAGCTAGCATAAGGAGATAGATATCCAGATGCTTCGATATTTTATCTCAGAAAGTCTTGTGCCCACAAACATTAATCACAGGAAAGAGTTTCCACAAGGGTGGAATAATATAGAAAAGAAGTTTGCACATATTGTTCAATGAGATACAAGTCTAGAGATATGACATCGATGAACATATGGGAATTTGACGGTGATAATCTATATCCCCGCACATCTAGGATATCATGACAGAATGACTATACGTATGCATTGTAACCTCAACTTGTATGGTTCAACGCACTGATTTGTAATATCTGTGACGTATGCGTAGGGTATTGCTCACGGACTCATAGAATAGTTTCATTTGATGAATCGAGCGTGGATCTAAGTATGGAGTGTACTCATTGTGCACTGGGGTAGCGTACCGGATTAAATTATTTGATCCAGTAATATTCAATACTACTACAGAAATGCGTGCGTGTCTGTATTTAAGTATTAATTATAATAATTAGTCAATAATTGTTATTTACTAATTGTATAATGACATGTGGCATATTGTGGTCTCTCGGTTGAGTTTATCCAAGTGTAAAATTTAGTGGGACCCACTAAGAGTAGACTTGGTAACTATTCATAAAAGGCAAAATAATCATTTCACACACTAATTATTTAATTACTAAATAATCAACATATCTCATTATAATATATTATTACATATTATTATATTACATATTGGCAATTAGTTGTCAAGCATTTTTATTTTTATATTATTATTTTATAATAATATTTTTTATCCATAAAGGTGGCCATGTGATTTATTTTTATAATATTATATTATTATTTTAATATATATATATATATATATATATATTATGAGATATATGTGTGGGAGGAGGGTGTTGGGTGTGTCGGCAATGGTAAGAAAATGAAATTGTTTCATTTTCTTTCAAAGTGCCGAGATAAAAAGAAATGGGAAGGACATGAAATTGTTTCATTTTTTTTTATTTTGGTGTTGAGAGAAGCAATTCACAATTTCCATTTCTTTTCCTTTTAGAGAAAAGAAAAAATACACACAACTGGTTATCTTGGAGTTAAAAGTTAATCCCATGCTGAATTTTAGAGTTACTGTTCTAACTTACCAAGCCCACTAAGTTGATGACTAAAATTGTCAACGAATTGATCTTCAGGCGAACTCTGAGGATACACGTGTATAACATTATACATTTTGGTGATTTCTCAACCCTTTATATATATTAATGTGATTAATATATTATTTATTGTATTTATTACAAGTTTTAATTTTTTCGCAACGTTAAATATGTATGTGATACGTATTTTATGCAATAAATACTACTACACATGCATACACCCACGTATATTAGATCCTTGACATATATATATGTTGTATAAAGGATTTGAAACCATTAAGTTGTACCTCTCCCTTTTTCAGATATGAGATTTAGGCCTTGGGGACTCGTCTATTCACACACATAGGCTTTGGACAGTGTGTATGGGTGCTTTGCTCTTTGGGACCCACTTTACTCTGCACATGCGTACGATGAGGATTTGAGATGAGATATAAGATGAGTACGTTCAATGCTCTGCCCAAATGACATTCTGGGTATGACAAAATTTTTCTCTGAGAACTAGTTTAGTGTAGTTTTCTATATAAATAGTTGTGTATGATGTTTTAAATGCCAGATGCATTTGATCATGCTCAGCTAAATAAATATATGATAACAGATTTCAAATATTTATAATTGAGTATATAATTTTATGATAATTTATATTATTCATGATTTAGCCATTACATGTGTTTAGAGATTGGGAAATGCTTTTCCTATAGTAAGCAATTTCACACAATGATTTTATATGTTTTAAGTAAATATCATTTTATTTGGTTTATTTATTTTTTATAATAAATAGTAAGAGAAATATTATTTATATGTTTATGATATGTTTTTAAGACTTCAATATTTAAACTGCATTTACTTACAAAGTCAATCAATTTACCTTATTTTTATTATATTTTCATAATAAATAGTAAGAGAAATATTAGTGGAGTTAATATTAGAAAACAAGTTAAGTGATAGGATGAGAACTCTTTTATTTTTGAGTTGGTACATTTATAAAATTTTTATTTAATAGAGTTTAAGATCCTTGAATTTTTACTTTATTTTGAGTTGTATGAGATTATTTGTTTTGCAAATGTATTATACTTTTTTGACATTTTATGCTATAAATGATGTTAATATTTCTTTAGATTCTTACAATATTATAGATAAATAGGTTACATAAATGTAATTGATGATGATTGTGCGTTGTGAATAATAAATAAAAAGTTTAGAAGTACGGGTGCATACAAGAAAAGTATAAAAATTTTAATTCCTTTGAGTTATAAATTAGAATATATTCAAAAAATACAGAAAAATTTAATCAAAATTCTAATAAAATTCTTTATGTAATAAAAATGTATAAAATTTACAAAATAGCATTTAAAATCAACCTAAAAAATTTTAGAATATCATGGCCGGGTCGTTTCAATTTTTCAATCTCCAATACTGTCGTACTTCACCTACATTCCTTAATATTGGTAAAGCCTAATTAATGAGAAGAAGATTAGTTTCCCCACCCCACACTACTGAGCTCATGCCAAGTGTTATGGACTGATTTCTTGAACCTGCGCGACCTTAGATACTTTACAAGCGCTAAATAGCTTACAAGACCCAATTAACTAAAGAAAGAGATGAAGAAGAAGAAGCACACTAAATGTTTGAGAGAATGCTCTCGTATTTTATTATTAAAGAGATATTACAAAGTTATAAAATTACAAGTATTGAGTATTTCTATAATTTGGAGGATGATTGCTCAAATAAGAGCTCCATCTATTTATAGCTAAAACTATATACAATGAACAGCTAAGATTCATCTAATCTAATGGTCCACATCTAAAGTAAAAAATATTCAATAAAATATTCTAAAGATGTTACCTACTATAAGAATATCTTAAAGAATATAATATCTCTAAATTATTCTTCCACCTATCATGTATAAGTAGCTTTAACCCAAGTCAAATGAATTTTTTAAAAACTCTAACTAATATAATACACAATGAGTCAAAATACCTTATTGTTGTTCTCGTCGTACACCAAATATTTAAATAATTGTTTGAAAACATTTTAAGTGTGACACAAGCGGCCATTATGGCCCAAGGCTGCTGTTACTCTGCTTCCCCCGAGGCACTGCCTGAGAGAGAATGAGAGAAAAGATGTTTCGGAATACGGACTTGAATGATATTATGTCTTGAATTTTCTTTAAAGCAGTTCTCTTATATAAATATAATATTCTAACAAAATAATGCATAATAAGAAGTGGGATCGAAGCTCAGCTTGCTCCTTCAACCTAACACGTCTGTTTGTGAGTAGTTCTTCATCGTATAATAAAAAATTAAATGGAGTACAGGAATTTAATGCCTCCGTTTTAAGAAGTCAAATCCATAAGCCTTTGTTTCTGCCGTGCGATCATCAAACTTGGAAGAATCTGCTACTATATCTGCTTTCTCATTAAGCCAAATTTCAAATTTTCAAGGAAGGTGCGCGGACAATATGAAGTTGCTTTTCTGTTGCTCAAATTGTTTCAGCTCTGTTTCGTCAGAAGCTGCCACCTCTACTAGCAAGAACGGTGAAGTTCAAACAATTCTGTTTCAGTATGACATACTAAAATCAATCAGCTTCTTGTCTTGATTCTGTTTTCTTTGTTATTCATTTATCCAAGATTGGCTCTTGATTGCTTTCTATACATGCCCACAAAAACAGGAGGAGAAAATCATAAAAAATTTCAAGTATTTTCTTATAATGAGCTGAAAAGTGCTACTGATGGTATCTCTAGCTCTAACAAGATAGGTGAAGGCAGCTTTGGTTCTGTCTACAAGGTTGACTTTCTTACCTTATATTTGATGTGAATAGAAAATTTTCTGTCTTATTAATTTTCTTATGCGTATAGCACATTATCTAAGCTCATCTGGGTCATTTTCAATTTCTGGTTAATACTTAATACAAGTTATCTCTGGATTGTCTATCAAGGGCCGGCTTCGAGACGGCATTTTTGTGGCTGTCAAAGTGCTTTCAGTTGAGGTTGAATCAATAAGACACGAGAGGGAGTTTGTATCTGAACTGTCTGTTTATCAACAATCAAGCATGAAAATCTGGTCACGCTTCACGGATGTTGCATTGACGGAGCCAGCAATATCTTGTCTATGATTACATGGAGAATAACAGCCTCGCCCACATTTTACTTGATATCGTAATTAGTCATCTTTTATTTGATTAATGTAGGAATAGGATATTCTTTATATTCAACAAATAGAACCTAAAATCAATGCTTTGTATAATAAACAATTAGTAGAGCGAAAATATTGATTAAAAATTTTTGAGATATAATTTGGAGAGCAAGTTAAGTGCGTAGGGTACGCGAGGATCAAAGACAGACGCTAAAGAAGGCGATAGGCGCTGAGTGCTGCGACACTGGGCCTGGGAACAGTTTCCCATTTTGATACTTACTTATTTCATCTCTCACTTGCTTCAAGACTACTTAATATGACTCTCACACGTTTAGAGTAAACTTAAGATGTCCTAAAGTTTATATAAAAGCTTCTTATTAGCTTGTAAACACATCTTAGTGATTATTGAAGAAATCTTTGTGACAGTTAAAGTGTCATACACCTAAGTAAGCATCAAGTGTTCCACGAGAGGTTAAAACACATTGATGTGCGATTCTATTACATTCGAGAGATTATCCAAAGTGGTGAAGGTATTCTAACAAAAATAGCATCGTCTAAAAACCCTGCTGACATGTTGATTAAACTACTGCCCTCGGTTAAGTTCATCTTATGCAATGCTTAATCGGAGTCACTACTTTGTGATGGTGACCGAAGATGCGTAGATGAGAGATCGAATTACTTTGTGGATGATTTTGAATTAAAGAGGAAATTTGTGAAAATATTGATTAAAAATCATCGGGATATGATTTGAAAAGCAAGCCAAGTGCGTAGAGTACGCGAGGATTGAAGACGGGCGAGAAAGGAGGCGAAAGACGAAGGCGCGGTGCCCAGGCGTAGGCGCCGCGACACCCAAAACAGAACCTGAGTGCCATGGCGCCAGGTGACCAGCGCCGCGGTGCTCAAGCGGGCACACCAGCGTCGCGGCGCTGGGCGCGAGAATAGTTTCCCATTTTGATACTTACCTATTTCGTCTCTCACTTGCTTCAGGACTCTCTCATACGACTCTCACATGTTTAGGGTAAACCTAGAACGTCCTAAAGTCTATATAAAGGCTCTCTATTGACTTGTAAACACATATTAGTGATCATTAAAAAACTTTTTATGATTAAATATACTTTGTAAGAAAAATTCCTAAATTGCAAGAGAGAGTATTTATTTGTGAGTCTTTCTTATAAAATGCATACTTTGTGAGTATCTCTTGATTCAATAATAACACTGAGTGATTTTGATCCGCCGTGAACATAAACAAATTGTCGAATTACGTAATTTTTGTGTGTTCTTCTTCTACCTTTCTCTCTCTTTAATTTCTTAATTACTTGTTTTATACTATTTACTTGAGTGATATTATTTATTTGTATGTTTTCGCTTCAACAAATAGTTATGTGACTTGATTATAAGGCGGGGGCAAAAATAGGATGAAACTCAGTTAGCAAACCGTGCAGGGAATATCGTTAGGAACATATTGCTCGAGGGCTTGCCTATCTGCATGAAGAAGTTGAGCCAGTTGTGCATAGAGATATCAAAGCTAGTAACATACTTATTAAGAGATAACAGGTCTCACGTTAGCACTCGAGTTGCCGGTACATTGTCATTGAATTACTGTTTCAGTACTTGCGCTCATTTTCTTTTCAGACTACATGTTATGGAAAAATCAATCCAAGCGAATTAATGAGATTTTTTGCGCCAATCGCAAATGTGAAAGAGGTTATCTTGCTCCAGAATATGCTGTTAGTGGACATTTGACCAGAAAATCATATGTTTATACTTTCGGAGTATTACTTCTGGAGATCATCAGCGGCCGACCAGTTGTGTCTTTTGATTTAGAACGAGGGGAATCTTACCTGGTTCAAAAGGTAATTTGGATTACATCCAATAGTTTTTTTTCTCTTTTTGAAAGAAATTTTTTTTATTATGTTAACTAAGAATATATTTGTGATTTATGTGCTTCTATTTAATTTTAAAAACACAGCCGCTAAATTTTTTATAAATATCACTGTTAATGTTTACTATTTACCTCTCCCGTATATTTGACACCTAATGCTTCCATCCCACAGCAAGCAGGATTTGAAGCAACAACAGTTTAATTCCAAACATAACCATAAGTTGACCTGTTATCATAATGTTGAAATGAAAAGGCTTACTGTTTGATGCAGGCGTGGGAAGCCTACGGGACTAAGAACATGGCAAGATTAGTGGATCCGACGCTTGAAATGAACTATCCCGAAGAAGTAGCTGTTCGATTCTTAAAGGTGGGCTTGATCTGTGTGCAAGAAAATGTGAGGACACGGCCATCAATGTCAACAGCCATCAAGATGTTGAACAATGACATCGACATCCAAGATGTTCACATTTCACAGCCTGGACTGATCGCTGACTTTATGGATATCAAACTGGGCCACAAAATCCAGTCATAAACCATATCTTCTTTTGGCACGCGCAGGATTTCTAACAGAACTACTTTTTGATAGTAGTTTCTTTTTTTACAAGGAAATTCTAATTGCACTTTAATATATTCACACCAAGAAGGAGAAAAAATAGAACGACGCCCACTCTTAACTCATTCAGATGCCGTATGTACAAATCATGTTTATGGTCCATTTGGTTTCCGTAGCAAAACCTATAGATTTTGGGGAATTTTTTGCTTGTTATGGGATGAATAACCTTTTGAAAGTGTCAGAATTGTAAAACAATATAGTCATTTTTCAAAGGAGAATAACGTTTATATTATGGAGAACAATGCTAAAATCGTTCATCAAGAGTTGAGGAAAAGTCCTGGTTTCAAATATGTTACATATATATGATGCATCTCTATACCAGAGTGAAAAAAAATGGATGTGCAGTCCAAGCCTGAAAGACTACCCTACCAAAAACCCAGAAGAAAACGTCTAAGTGATTTTTTTGTTAGCTTGTTCTAACATCATTTTTTTTTTTTTGAAAGAATAAGCAAGCTACTCTCTTAGTTTCTAGAAATTCAGTTAGGCTGTCCTGTCTTACCTTTGGACCCTCACTGATGCCAATCTTCTAATATAAATCGCCCTGCACGCTTACAAAATTTTGAGGCAATTAATCATTAGCCTTGCATGGATGTAGCCCTTGTCTGTTACAAATTCAACAACTGAAGATGAAAGTCCTATAAAAATATAGATCCGTAGCTTCAATAAGAAAAACAAGGAACTCATACCTGTATTGAAGAATAATAGAAAGCTAAACATGGCTGCTGGACTGATCATAGATTCATCAAGATCTAGCTAGAGTAATTACTAATCAGGTGCATTCTATCATAGGCTAAACATCTAGACCTGCATACCTTACATTCAGAACTTGACACTACTAAATATATTACTTATACTTCTCCGATAAACACAAGCAGAAGAATCAAAAGAAAATCCTCTTATAACACTAAATTTAGCATGCATGGCTCCTCGCACGCTATCTACGAAGACCACCAATCTTCTGATGGGCTTTGCAAATGGCATACAGGGAGCCAGGCATACTTTCTAGTACTACATGCATGCATAGGCATAGCCGTTATTATAAATATAAATATTCACAAATAACCAGAGAATCAATCAATATGCATCATATTGATATTATCTAAACGTCTGCATATATATAATATTCCTAATGCTAATTAATTAATCTAGCTTGCCACAATCTGAATCTGTGATCATCCTTCATTGATATACTCTGGGGACCTTAAAAGTCCTGCAGTCAATAAGTTAGCAGAGGCATTTAAGAATAGGAGATATGATTACATATATAAAGGGAGAGAGAGGTCGCTTGAATATGCCTTTAGTTGATCATAGTACTCAAGTTGGCATTATGGTGACTACATCGCATGCTCTCTTTCCTTTTTTTCCCACTGTTTTCCCTAGAACCAAACGAACTAGCTTTTGAGTTGGCAAGATTCTGGAAATAGTAGAAAGCACAAATAAAAAATAGAAAATATATAAACCACTTCACCAGAAAGGCCACTTCTTTTTCCTACTTTTGTCACTAAACTTGGTGAAGTTCGCTTACTTGTGTGTTCTGACTATAATAGAGTAACAATGAAGCTGTATGGTAGAGAGAGAGAGAGAGAATTGGGTTCTCTTTTTCCTCTTTTCTGGATCAAAAGCAAAGGTTCTGAAACCGATTTGTCGTTAAGTGTTTGTAAGATTTGGATTCCCGTATCTCTACACCTGGCTTATTATTTGTAACAACACCTTCTTCCTCGTGGCTCTAATTAGTTGTTGCCAAAGTGCTCCTTAAACTGCTTGTATCATAGCCAAATGCCACAATAAACGTGCCATTGCTCAGTAGAACTTGAAGATATCACTATATGAAAGTACATTATGCCTCTCCGCCACCCAGTCATTACAAAATATACAACACAATTTAGTAATTTTTTACCCATGATTAAAGAATAAACTATAGTGTCAATTTGTCATATGTTTATATTTAATTTATCGCCAACGAATTTGCGGCATGCATAATAAACCAGCACTCTCTTTTTACCTCATATGACTTCGTTAAGTTGAATAATATTTGGATTTTATAGATGTTAAAATGAGGATTACAAGAGTAATTGACAGGACTCTTCCTAGCTTTTTTTCAAAAATTGAGGTGAATCTTATGAAAAATATGAACTATCATACTTTATATTTATTAAATTAATATAATGAAACTACATGTTTCAATAAAATTATATAAGTATGCATGAATATACAAATACGACAATTCATGCAGATGTGTGAGTATTGATTAAACCTCTAAATGTGAAGATGTATTATATTACACAAATTCTTGCAACAACTTAAGAGAAATAGGAAAAGAATATGAGGTTGTAGCTCATTGAGTAGTCATAATATGAAAATACTATATACTTCACATATAATGTCCATAATAGCTCTTTAATAATAAAAATATAATAATAAATAATACTATATATAATACATATGTACAAATCTGTAATATAAAATAATCTTAAAACTGTATATTGAGTAATCATAAAACTTGTACTAGAAGTATAACTTGTCATAATATATATACTAAAATTGAATATACATAACATAGTACTGAGAATATAATGTATTGTATGAATACTGAAAACTATATTAAACTTGTTTATAGAAAAAAGTTGATTTAACTTAGTGAAATAACTCACGAACAAACAAAGTAATAGATTTAATCTGGTCTAACCAATGAAATTTCTGTATTGTTCAAGTAGAATAAAATAAATTGATCTAAGACAAAGTAAACCTATAGGGGAAGGTATATATCTAGTGATTTAAAAATCACTACTATATAATATTGTAGAAATATAATTATTTTAAATTAAATATTTATATACTTAAGATAATCATAAACTATACTCTAATAAATTTTAAAAATAATTAGTATAAAAATTTATTTATTAACAAATAAATAATAATAAAAAAAATCTAATAACGTATAATTAAATTATAAACTATTGTATTAAAAACACACATACATAACGTATATATAAATATCCGCTCATAAAAAATGTGTTAATCTTGAGTTGGGTCAAGAATTTGAGATCTACTTACAATCGAAACTCCTTATAAATTATTTAATGTAAAAAATTATAAATATTAAAATATAAATATTTTAATATTATAAAATTATTACATGTTAAATTACTAGATTTTAATTTTAATTATACACATTTTCTACGAATTTTTATTTTATTTTTTTCTTGGCTCTCTTCCTCTTCTTCTTTTCTCTTTTTCCTTTTTTCTTTCTTCTTTTTTCTTTCTTTTTCTTCTATCTCAATTTGCTTATGCTTCTCTCGGTTACCAACAAAAGAAATGAAGCAAATTCATTTCTTTTATATACTGCAGATGGCCACCACTTAGAACCACTCCGGAAGCCACCGCTTACATTTAATATTATTTAAATTCTAATTATTATAATTTGCAAGCCACCACTATGCAACAAAATGATGCTGAATGACACATCCCTTGATATGGACACGTGCATCACGGTAATATTCTTTTTTAATTTTTACTTTTTAACTTCTTTTTTTTCAAAGATTTGATGGTTTAGCAAGAGTGATTGGAGCTGGAGAACAAGGGTTCTTGAAATGGGAAAAAATCTGTGACAGGAGAAGGGTTGGCTTGGCCTTTGAATAATTGAATGGTAATGGAGAAGCTGGAACGCAGTGTTTCCATTCCTTGGTTTTAGAAAAGGCACCAGTACAAAAGATGCGAAAGTTGTGGTTAACAAATAAAAATTCTTTCATTTGCAGGTTTGGAAGGAAAGCAAACCCAAGCATGGGAATCCTCTTCTTTTTTTCTTTCTTTTTTTTCCTGACAGAATTCAGAAGCCAGAGCTCAGAATTCACAAGGTTTCCCATCTTTTTTGTGTTTTGAGGGGCCTCATTACCCACTATGTGTAGATTCTCTGTCTCTCACAACAACAAACATACATACACATACATGCTGCATGCACTATAGCAGTAGGGGCTATGTGCGGGAAAGGCTTTAATATAGGTACAGTTCCTAACTTCTTGTTACATATCTCAATTTCTTAGTTTAATTTATCAAAGCTTTGAGTTCTCTAAAACAGTGAAATAGAACACGAGTTGTAAAATCTGACCAAAAAAAAAGGAAAAAGACTTAGAGAAGTATTTCTCCAGGATTTCAATTTGTAAGGCCAATCACTACACGCCCTCAGCCTATTTACTCAAGTCTCGAAAATCAAACCTATAAGTCCTTTGGAAAAGGGAACACGTGAACTCTGGGTCTGCATACAACTCTTTCTCGGCCTACGGATTCATCCTTCGAGCCGAGTGAGCACTAGTCATGAACATATCACTCAGTTTGCTTAAGTAAAAACTGAAGGGCTCACACCAAACAGATACCCTTCAAGCTGAGTGAATAGTCTGTTTGCTTAAAGTAAAAAATTGAAGGGCTCACATTGGACGATCACCCTTCAAAGCTGAACAATTAATAATCATAACGATTATTAACCACACCTCGAGCCTTCGAGCCAAGCAATCAATGATCATAACTCAATCGCCATGAACGCTTGGTAACAACTGAAGGACTCCTATTGAAAAAGGGACAAGCAATCTTATAAGGACTCAACTATCGAGAATCATGGGTAAGATTCACCGCATAAGATATCATTCTTACAACTTTGGTACAAGTTCTAACAGGGCAAGAAAGGATCTGACACTATTTATGTAAAACTTTAATAAAAGAATCTCAAATGAAAAAGTCATAAGAACTACCAATCTTAACAGGATTTCAATATTATGTATTCAACCAACTTTCTCACCTATAAATAAGGCCTAATTTTTCCATTACGATGATTATGATCTAGAACCTAAAAATATACTAGTGTAGTGACCATACACAATAAAATACTTCTTGAATTCTTTAATCTTCTTACATTGTTCTTCCTTTTTTTATATTATTACTAACTTAAACATATAAGTGTTTACGCAAGAAAAAAACATTGATATGGCCTTATTTTCTTTTCTAATTGCAGGATTCTCACCAAAAGCTTAGTTCCTTTAGAGTGGGAAGGATCAACCTAATTTCTAGTTCTTCATAGACCAAAACTTGTTTCCTAAGGAAATAAATTCTACTTGTTGATTCCAAGGTAACCAAATTCTAGGATCAACAGTTAGCGCCGTCTGTGGGAAACAAACAAAAAATTATCAAATAAGATGAAAAGCATGAAGAATAGGCTATCAAAAACTGTTACTACCAGCTCCATGGCCGCTTGGAACCATAGACAAACTCCACAAGCCAATGAGATTCTTAATTACAAAATCCAAAAAGATCTGGGGAAGCATAAAGTGGCAACTACCCACACTAAAACACCAACTTGACAAAAGGCGTTAAAAGAAGAACTGATAAAGTCTTGACAAGAAAGGAATGAATTGAGAACGAACAAAGTTCCAAAAAAACACAACAACATAGAAGGAGTGCAGGGATTCCAACCAACCTTTGAGTCATGACACAACTATCCGAATCCCAAGAGCGTCTTCTTAATAGCAAGGGAAGTAAGAATTCTCCTCGCCTCACTTGAGAACCAAAAGGGGAAAGAATTCTAGTAGAACCCTTCGAGATTCTATAAATAATATAGCAGACTCACTTAATAAAGCCTTAACTCAAAAGGTGTTTAAAAAATACATGGAGTCTATGAGTATTATATACTACTATGAATGGCACTAGAGCAAGTGGGAGATTGTTAGGATTAGTGCTTACATGTCATCCCTATCTATATGAATATTTGATATTTATACGATGTATATTTTATTAAATTGCTGATTATATTTTATTATATGGTACAATGTTTGTAACGCTACAAACATTGTATGATCTAAAGGAGTTCAAATCTGATCTAAAGGAGTTTAGATTAGGGCTAAGAGTTAGCAACACTGAGAATTATAACTGCTAAGAGTTACGAGGTTATAAAAATTAGTGAAATCCAAAGAGTTAAAGCTTTGTCTGTAACAAGACAAAGACCTAAGGGTATACTAATAATGACGTAGTTGCAAGAGTTGCAATCAGGTGCTAGGAAATATCATTATGCAAGTATATTCTTAAACATTATGTTTTTGATCTATTCTCATCGATGTAAGTCTGTCAGTGAATACGTTTTCATATAGATCAGTGTATGTCTATATCTGTACGGTACAAATGGTTGTTCCTAATTGACTATAAGCTTGGAGCTTGTATAGGCATTCAACTATTCAGTAAGGACTGGATACAGAACAAACTCACGAAGACTCTTATAAATATCCTATATAGTTGTCAATGGAAGGTCCTCTCGAGTTGAGTAGTGTACGTGGTCCTCTGACCTAAACTCTACGACGGGCTTGTGAGTGATCCATCATACTTAGGTTCCACGGACGTGAGAGACCTTTCATGATCTGACAGCTGCATGTCGCTAGGTATGGTTCGATGCTCATGGAGTCTAGTGTACATAGATATAGGATCCATCAGTTCTTATAGAAAGTTGTATATCTAGATACTTCGAGATTGTATCTTAGAAAGTCTTATGGCCATAAACAATTAAACCGGAAAAAATGTTTTCCACTAGGTTGAACAATATAGCAAAGATGTTTTGCATATAATATTTCGGTGAGATACAAATCTGGAGATAGGTTCATGGATCTGCTTATGGGGATTTGACAATGCTGATCTATGTCCCCACGAATCCATGATATAAATAACAGAAGGACTATACGTATGTGCTTTGACCTCAAATTTTAATTTTTAAATTGTTTAAATAATTAAATATACATGTAGGGATTTATGAGATGTAGTAATAAGAGTTATCAGTCTGCATAATAAATAATGATATTTTTTTGTGTTGGTAACCACAATGAGAGCCTTACTAGTGGGGGTTAGTTGTATTTGCACAAAAATAAATGATTGATTGAGAAATCACCTTTTAATAGCCTAGTTTAAAAATCTCTCTTAATCAGATTGAATAATAGCATATTTTGAGATGTTCAATAACTGATTTGTCTTGTCAATACGGTGTTAGACAAATCACGTCGGTCATTTTCCAAGATCGCTACAATGTGAGGGATTTTGTCGGTGAGGTTTAGACTATAGCAATTAAACATGAGATGAGGCAAATATATGAGAAAATATTATCCTAGATTGCTACAGTGTGCGGGTAGTATTGGTAGCATATATTTGATTATTGACAAGTTAATCTAAAATACACTTACCCTAGATTGCTATTGTATACTGATAAGGTGTATTTAGAATCATGAATAAGAGTTGCATGAGATGCAATTGACAAGAGTTGTCTAACTGTTAAGTTTACAAAGAGCTAGATCACTACAGTGTGCGATCGGAGTAAAATACTAATAAGGTCTACTTCCTACTGTATAGTTTAAAAAGTTTAAACTATTAATATTCTATTTGAGAGATTTTAGGGATTGTGTAAAACAGTGAGAGGGCATTTTAAATTGAAAATATCCCATGATTTAAAACATTTTAATTAGCGATTTAATAATTCTGCTAACATCCTCTATTTATTTTGTCTTATGAAGATCTGATGGCCTTAACCAACCCCTTAGTGCCTATACTAGATGCACACTAGCTCAAAGGCGCAGAAAATTACTCTCATTGGCTTATAAATTTGAGAATTATTCTTGATTCAAAAAAACTTAATATGTTATCGATTAGAGATTGCCCATAGATGCTTTTGATAGTGTCACACCGGAGGAACGAAAAACTTATTAGAAATGGTTGGATTATGATTTAAAAGTTAAATCACACATCATCGCCTCTATGACTACTAAGTTGCAGCGAGATTTTGTCCACACAGGCAGTGCCATTAGCATTATGCTACATTTGAATGAGCTCTTTGTTGACCAACCCTAGGTTGAGATTTACAGGGTCGCCAAGGCACTCTTTTGGGCTAGACTGGCCAAGGGTAGTCCAGTAAGTCTTCATGTCCTCAAGATGATTGGATTAATCGAGAGGCTTGAGACTATAGACATTTCTCTGAACAATAACTTAAGGAATAATTTGATTCTTCAATCGTTATCGGGGTTATTTGCATAGTTTGTTATGAACATCAATATGCAAGGATTGACCCCAATATATGCTAATATTCAAAATATATTGAAGACAGCAATAGAGGACATGACCAAAAGGGGTTCGGCCCTCTTTGTTCAGGGTACTTCATCTTCTGCTCCAAAGGCTTTTGGGAAGTCTAGGGGGAAAAGAAAAAAGAAGGTGAGGCAAACACCCAGTATATGTCCTCAGAGGCAACTGATATCCAACCCTTAACAAAAGAGCAAGGTGAAAGGAAAATGTTTCTTTTCCGACGAGAATAGGCTTTGGAAGCGTAATTACCCAAGGTATTAGGTATATGCTCTTACTATTATTAACATTTCATTAGCATTTAATGCCTATTCTGGCTAGGTATTAGATACTGCATGTCCTCATATCTGCAATAAATTGCAGAGTCTAAGGGAAGTTAGGATGCTACAACTTGGAGAAGTAAAGCTTTAAGTTGAAAATGGTGATTTCCTTCAGGTCCAAGCTATTAGACATTTTGATTTACTTCTTCCCTATAATAGAAAATTTGTATTATACAATTATTTATATGTACCTAACATCATTGGACAGATTATATCCATACCTATACTTGACAGTAAAGGATATCGTATGAATATTCAGAACTATTCTTTTATATTTATATAATGTATATGATGTTTAATTAGCTAAGTGCTAGTTAATTAATGGGCATTACATATTGAATACAACTGAAAATGTCATGAATGTACAAACTAGTACTAGTAATAAACGTAGTAGATTGAAAACTTTAAATGAAACAAAAATGTGGCATATGAGATTAGGAGATTGTTAAGGTTAATGCTTACATGTTATCCCTATTTGTATAAATAATGTACATTTTATTAAATCGTTGATTACATTTTATTATATGGTATAATGCTTGTAATGCTATAATTATTGTATGGTTTGAAAAAGTTGAGATCTGATCTAAAAGAGTTTAGATCAGATTAAGAGTTAACAGGTTATAAGAATCAGTGAAATTCAAGGAGTTAGAGCTTTGTCTGTAATGAGACAAAGACATAAGGGTATACTAGTAATAACTTAGTTACAAGAGATGCAATTGAGTGCTAGAAAATATCATTATGCAAGTATATCCTCAAACATTATATTTCTAATTTATTTTCATCAATGCAAGTTTGTCGGTGAATACCTTTTTATATAGATTAGTGTATGTCTATATCTGTAGGGCACAGATGGTTGTTCCTACTTGACCATGAGCTTGGAGCTTGTATAGGTATACAAGTATTCAGTAAGAACACGGTATAGAATAAACTTACGAGGACTCCAATAGACATTATGTGTAGCCGTCAATGGAATGTTCTCTCGAGTTGAGTAGTGTATGTAGTCCCCCGACCAGAGCACCACGGTGGGCTTGTGAGTGATCCACCATACTTAAGTTCCACAGACATCAGAGACCTTTTAAAGTCTGACTGCTGCGTGTTATTGGGTATGGTTCAATGCTTGTAGAGTCCAGTGTGCGTAAGTATGGGATCTTTCAGCTCTCATAAGGAGTTATATATCCAGATACTTCAAAATTATATCTTATAAAGTCTTATGGAAATAAGTAATTAACCCAAAAAAGGAGTTAAACACTTTAGCAAAGATGTTTGCATATATTGTTTAGTGAGATTTAAATCTGGAGATAACTTCATGGATCCACTTATGGAGATTTGATAGTGTTGATCTATGTCCCCATAAATCCAGGATATAAATGAGGAAGGACTATACGTATATGCTTTGACCTTGGCTTTTATGGTCCAACGCACTAATTTATAATATCCGTGATGTATATATAAGGCATCGTTCACAAACTCATAGAATAGTTCTATTTGACGAATTAGACATGGACCTAGGAAGTGCTGCAATATAGAGTGTACTTGTTGTACATTAGAGCAGCATACCAGATTGAATAATTCAATCTAATAAAATTCAGCACAACTAAATAATTATTTTAGGAGTCCTTGGGATACGCACGTATCAATACTTAAGTGTTAAGTATATTAATTAGTTAATAATTATTATTGACCAATTAATTTATGACACGTGGCACATTGTGAGCCTTTGGTTGAGTTTACCTAAGTGTGTGGAATGGTGGAACCCACTGTAGTTTACTTGTTAACTAAGTAAGGAAATTTTGGTAATTCTACATATTTAATTATTTAAAAGTTAAAGAATCAATAAACTTAACCTAAGTTAAAAGTTAACTAAGATTAAGTTACTTTAATATTTAAATATTAAAGTTTACTTTTATAGAAAAGTGAACTAACCTTACTTTGGTTAATAATTAACCTTAATAAGATTTAATTTAATATTTAAATATAATAAAATTGGCGGCCAAGTATATTAACCTAACTTAAGTTAAGAATTACTTGAGTTTGGATAATTAAATAATATAATAATTAAGATTTTTATTATTCAATAGTTAAATAATAGTTAACTTAACATGTGTTAATGGTTAACTTTAATGTTAAGTCTTAATTATTATAAGTGTGAAATTGAAACAAAAATTGGTACTTTTTGCTTTTAGGTTGGCTGGCCACTTTGAGAAGCAAAATACAAAGTAAATTTGTGTCTTTTGACTTAGAAATCAAGGGTTGAATTCATAGTTATTCATCTTTTCTATTAAGCCTAGCCATTAAAAAGCAATTCAAGCTTTTGTTTAATTGATCAAGATTTGATCAGTGGGAAATAATTAGCTTATGGTTTAAGTGTTAAACCTAGTATTAGATCAAGCTTTTGTTCTAGACAGTCAAGCTCACCTAATTAATTGCTAGAAATGTCATATTAGCAAGAATAGCTTTAATAGAAGAAGCTCGAATACCACAATTTGTTCATCTTAAAATCATCCTTAAGTCAAGCACTGAAGAGACTAAAACCAAAAGTGACATACAAATTAACTCTCATTCAAATTTGATGGATTGAATTTGATAATTCATCGAAGAAGGGATTTTGTCGCAGAATAAACAAGAATCTCGACAACTATGAGGTAGATCAGCTCAATACACCATTATTGTTGGCATCTTCTATCGATGAAGGCACTTGATCCTTTAAAATCAGAAGAAGCTAAATATATGCTTTACGAAATACTTGAAAGAATTTGTGAAAATCACTCTAGAGTAGAAGCTTTGGCTCACATGGTCTGCAAGATGGGATATTATTGGCCCACTACACTCATAGATGGTAGAAAGTTAGTAAAATGATATGATGCATGTCAAAAATATGCTGATAGTATCTACACTCCACTAGAGACATTAAAATTGATGACCAGTCCCTGGCTCTTTACGCAATAGGGATTTAACCTAATCGGACCTCTACCCTGTGGAAGAAGCTATCATAGCAGTTGATTATTAAGTAAATAAAGGTCGAACCATTAACCTCCAATACCATAAAAAAGATAAAGACTTTGCATGAAAAAATTTAATCTGCAGATTTGGAATATCAAACACTATCATTACAGATCATGACAAACAGTTTGATAACAAAAGCTTTAAGGACTTTGCCATACAACACGGGATAAAACTCTTATTCCCCTTACTTACTCACCCAAAGACAAATGGTTAGGTCGAATCTTCCAATAAGCTCATTAAAGTTACTAAAAATGAAGCTAACTAAGAAGAAAAAGTTTGGGTCAAGGAGTTGCCCGAGGTACTATGGTCATTGAGAACCACTAATAAGACAACTATTAGAGAAACTCCATTCACCTTGGTTGTAGTAACCAGTATCCATAACCAGTAAGAATATGTATATTTATATATATAAATATACGTATTTTATTTGTATGTGGGTGATCCTTGATTTATATATTGTTATTAGTAGTATTTTTATAGGTTAAGGATATACTATTAGTATTGGGTTTATTTGCAAGACTTTGGAATTATTTTAGGGACCAAATTGTTATACTTTGAAAGTTTTGGGGGTGAATTCGTAAATACCAAAAATTACCACTTAGTATAAAAATACACTTTTAAAAACCCTAATTCTCTCATTTTGGTCGAGCTACCCATTTTTAGAGAGAGAAGAGAGAAATAAAAGAGAGAGAAAGAGAAGAAGAAGAAGAAAAAGAAGAAGAAAATGAGAATTTTGGATCTTTAGAGGTATATCACAACTAATTATCAATTTATTGGTGTTAATTAAGTTAATTTCTTTAAGTTTTGATTTCTGGAAATATGTATAATTAAGGATTTGATGTGTATTTCGTTTGATGTTGTGAGAATTGATGATGATCTATAAGATAGTTTGATAAATCATGATGAATTATGGAATTTCTGCTGGATAACCTCTTGATCTAGGAATTTTATAAATTGTTGTGATTTGATTCTGGTTTTGAATTTTGAGTATATGAAATTAGACATGTTTAGGATCATCTGAGACTTTGAATCGACTGAAAATCTCGGAAATTGAATTTGTAGTGAATTTACCAAAATGACCCTGGAATTCTGGAAATTTCCTGTGTAAACAGTATGATACAGTGGAAAATAATTTTTGACCTGCTGAATGATCTTTAAAAATTATGAATTTGTGAAATATAATAATTTTATATGTCTAATATGATATACTCGGAATTGAGAATTTGGATCAATGTGGTTGAAGTGTTATGAATTTCTAAAGTGTATCAGCTCATTGTAGTATTTGATTAACATATTTTTAAAGTTAAACAATAAAATAGTTTTAAAATACTTTTGGCAGTTATTTTGAAGTAAAATATTTATCATGAATTGGTATATGTGTCAAGAGTATTTCTGTGGTAGTTTTACAATTTTTGAGTTAGTATATGATTTTATAAAATTAGGAGATTAAATATTGTTCAGTAAGTATCTTGATCCTGTCAGGTTGGTAGTTTGGATTCGATGATGTATATGAAATGGATTGTGTAGGAATTTTGATATAATATTCATATATAGGAAGGATATATGAGTCAAGATTAATGCATTCTTATTTTGGAGTAATTAGACATCATTTGATGTATTAGAAAATTTTGTTAAGTGTAAGTGGTCAGAATGACAAGTTTTGAGAAATCAAGTATTTACACCAATTTGATGTGTTAAATGCATTGTGTATAATTTTATAAGCTATTTAAGTATTTGTGTGAATTGTGAGGCTTATGAAAGGATTGATCTCCATTGATAGGTTAAGGAGATTTAAGCCTTATAGCTGTAAGTGCTAAGAGGTAAGTATACTAGACTTACTACTGGAATCACAATAAACATAATTATTGTTTTGTATGATTTTGTAAATGGGGTTAAGAATATGTTTATGATATGTCAAAGTATATTTTGATATGAAATGTGAATATATGTTTATGAATGTGAGCATTGACATTGAGCATGGACATACATGTGTTTTTGAAAGTGAGCTTTCCAAAATAAGATGCGTTTAACAAAGAAAGCTTTTGAAGTGTAATATGTCCATGAGAAATATTTTGTGATTTGAGGGTACTTGAACTCACTGTTAACTTAGTAGGCATTTTATGTGATTTATGGAGCCTTTATGTGTGGCCTTTCCTTCGAGATTGGTATATGTTATGTGTTCCGTATGTAGGGAGGATCCTATTGGTACCTAAAGGAAGTGTGAGTCATCACATTCGTGTGGTGGCGTATTGGTACACGTGAGAGGACTCACCGATGATCAGGGTGAGGGTTTGGCTTTTACCTTCGGGCATAAGCGTTATATATGTGTGATTTAAAGACCTCACTTGTACTATTCCTCTCATACGGTATGTCACCTACGAGTGACATTTGGCTCATTATGTGATATGTGATATGTAAGTCCTACTAAGTAGTAGTCGAGTAATGGTATTCCTATTATGTGTTTTGAAAGAATGTGTAAGCGCTTACATGATATGTGATTTGATAAGATTATGATTTTGATTGATCACAGCATATCATACATATGCATCGTGTACATATATGTATTTGTATTTGATATATGAAAAACTAGTATGCTTACTGAGTTTTATACTCATTATAGTTTATGGTGATTTCAGGTAAATAAGGTACATGTGTGCATAGCGGATTTGGCAAGGCTCCTGCTGTTCCTTGGGTTCCCTAAGTTGTTAGGTTGCTAAGTGTTTTATTTGGGGACACGTGGGATAAGATATTTGATTTGTCCCTAGTGAATAAATACCTATGTATTATTTTATTGTGTGGTTGGATTCAGTTTAAGTTTCACCAAGTGTAGTAATGGATTGATTTTAAGTAAGAATTTGCAATGAATATATTCTGGGCTTCCGGTAACAAAGTTGCTACTGGTGACGTAGTAGAGTGTTAATCTCTGAGAAAACTCTGCGTATCTCCGGTTTACTAATTGTCCCAGTCATAATTCAATTGCTATAATTCTGAAAGAAATTAAAATAAATGCTTAAGTATTATTGAATGAATGTAAGTGATGTCGTGTGTCAGATCTTTTGGGTCTGGGGCGTGACATTGGTCTTTGGATGTAAAGCAGTAATCTCGACAGAAATTAGAATACCTACCTATAAAGTGTAGTATTTCAACAAAGATAAGAATGAAAAACTTATATGAGAGAACTTGGAACTAATCGAACAAAGAAAATAGGTAACCAACATTCAAAGTACTATTTATCAGCAAAGGATAGCTCGATACTACAATGAACAAGTTCGAGCACGAGATTTTAAGAATAAGACCTTGTTATAAGAAAGGTTCTGCTAAATAGTAAAGACCCAACAAAATGAGTCCTTGGACTTAACTGAGAGGGTCTCTACAAGGTACTCAAAAGAACACAACCAAAGGCTTACAAACTCAAGCACGGAGATGGCCAAATTGTCGAAAAATCCTAAGAATACAGAATTCCTCAAAAAAATACTATCCTTAAGTGATAATGATTGTACTCTTTTTTCTTATTTCAAAAAATTAGAAAAGCTATCAATAAAATTTTGTCCTTTTCCAAACATAAGAGCTCTCATCATTTCTTTAATTTTCTTTCATTATTTACACTTTTTATGGAGAAAAAGTAAAGATAAAAGGCAAAATGAAACACATCTATTAACAAATCATATGAGTAGTCATATATTAAAACATAAGGTTCATTTAAAAAGACTAATTTAAAGGATCCAAACATTCAATTACAATGAACCATGAAAGGGTTTCGTAAAAAAAAATATATTCAAATTTGTCAATAAAGAGGAGTAGTGTGGTGGTTTAAAGCATCCAAAGAATCAATTAAGTCATCTTCCTCCTCAATGGCATTTAAAGCATTATCCAACCATTAAAGATTAATGTTTGGATAACGCTTTTTTAAGAGTTCAATGCTCCTCTCAAACCCTTCCATAACCCTTGAAGCAAATGCATGGTCTTCAATCTCAACAACCCTGTTAGCATGTGCTTTGACCTTAGTGCTTCTGGCTCATATCCTATCGAACTCCTTTCAAAGAGCATTAATAAGATCTTTCATAGCTTTCAATGGTCCTCTAAATGCTTGTTCTGTCTTACAAGCCTGAAAACCTTATTCTCACCAATTTCCAAACCCTCGGTATCATCACCACAATTGACCTTAATTTTTTGCTCATCCTCAGAGCCATGACTTTTAGACGTGGCCACCTTAGTAGCCATCTCTTTGAGCTTCCTTACAAGGACTTCACCTCTTTATCTTTAAGACGACATCGTTTCCAACATCATATAGCTTCTTTATCATATTTGAAGCCTATATACTATCATAAATACCACCGAGGATAACCTTTTGACAAAGTAACAAGCTATATACCCCTTAAGAAAAGAGAAATATCAATACAGTAATAGAGAGCCCAAATTTAAACAAATAAAGATGTGAAAGAGTTACGAATCTCAATCCCGTATATAATGAGCATAAGAAGGACTAATAGCTCGTTCCCCTTCTCTAATAAGAGGAAGCAAGTATCTAAATTTATTTCTATGAAATAGCATAGAAGCTGCTCGAAGTAAAAGTCAGAGGATTCCCCGTTATCAACTTATGAACCGTATCCTAATCCGTTAGTTCTATTAGAGTTGGTGCTTACATGCTATTTTAATATTGTATGAATATTAATTGTTAATATTTATACAATATATATTCAAATATAATCGTTAACATTATAATAAATGGTATTATGCTTGTTAAGCTACAAACATTGTATAATCTGAAGGAGTTCAGATCTGGCCTAAAAGGGTTTAGACTAGGGCTAAAAGTTAGAAATCACCGAGAGTTATAAATGCTAAGAGTTAGCACTGCTTAAGAGTTAGTAGATTATAATAATTAGCGAAATCTAAAGAGTTAGATCCTTGTCTAGAACGGGACAAAGACTTGAGGGCATACTAGTAATGACATAGTTATAAAGAGTTGCAATAGGTGCTAGAAAATGTCATTATACAAGTGTGTTCTCAAACACTATGTTCCTGATCTATTTTCATCGATACGGGTTTATCGGTCAATCCCTTCTATATAAATCAGTGTATGTTATATCTGTATAGTACATATGGTTGTTCTTAGTTGACTATGAGCTTACCGAAAGCTCATATAAGCATATAGGTATTCAGTAAGGACTGAGTATTGAACCAAGAAACTTCTTATGAAATTTTCAATGACGAGTCCTCTCGAGTTGAATAATATTCGTGATCCTTTGGCCTAAGAACCACTATGGGCTTATGAGTGACCCACCACGCTTTGGTTTCACGTATGTCAAAAACCTTTTATGGTTTGAACACTACGTGTCGCTAGGTATAATCCGATGCTCATAGAGTCTGGTGTGCGTATGTATGGGATTCATTAGCTCACATAGGTGAGTTGTATATCTTGATGCTCTAAGATTGTATTTCAAAAAATATTGTGGCCACAAGCAAAAACCAGGGAAAAGCGTTTTTGTAGGGCTGAACAATATCGCAAAGGTGTTTGAGTATATTATTTATCGAGATACAAATCTGGAGATGAGTTCACGGATGATCGTGTAGAGATTTGGCGGTGGTGATCTATGTCTCCGTTCATCCAGCATATAGGTGACAGAATGACTATATGAATATGTTATGACCTCAGCTTGTATGGTCTAGCGTGCTGATTTGTAATATCCATGATGTATGCATGGAGAATTGATCACGGACTAATGGAACAGTTCTATTTGACAAATTGAACATGGACCTAAGGAGTCCCACAATATAAAATGTACTCGTTGTGCACTGGGGCAACGTATTGGATTGAATAGTTCAATCTAGTAAATTTCAGCAAACCAAGATATTTGTTTCAGGTTCCCTCAGGATGTGCACGTGTCAAGACTTAAGAGTTAAGTACATTAATTGGTTAATAATAGCTGTTGACCAATGGGATAATAACACATGGCACATTGTAGGCCATTTATTATTTAACTTTGTAATTAACAAAATTACCTTACTTGTGAGACAAGTAAAATCATTTATTTATTCAAAAATATTTTGAATAAATAAACATATTAATAATTTTTATTAATATTATATTATTCATGATCAAACAATTGATTTAATTGTTAAATCTCAAATCACATGTTTTATTTTTATTATTATTAATGTGATTAAAATAAAATATAAAACATGTATGAATGGCAAGTAATGGGTTAACAAAGGTGGTGGGCCATTTGTGTTGAATTTTTTAAAATAAAATGAAAGAGTTTCATTTCATTTCCAATTCCATCTTCAGCCATGTCTTAAAGGAATTGAAAAAACAAATTGCCTTGTCATGTGTTAAACAAGAAGACATGGTCATGGCATAAATGGTAATACTTGGTGCGGCCCTTAGTTGACTCATTAATGGAGGAATTTTGTTGCAAAAAAAATGAATTGAAGCAAAATTACATCAATTTTGAGTATCGCTGGCCAAATCCTTTGATATAGCAAAAAGGTATTTTTGTTTATTTCAAAAGTCAACAAGGCACATGTGTTAATTATTGCAAAATAATAATACAAATGGTTTATATTATATTTTGTTAAAGGCATGGGCTTGCATGATTTATGGGTCCTTGTGTTGTTGACAAAAAAAGGAAAAAATTGATAAAAGATGAAATGTGATTCATTTTTTTTATAGTGCAAGATTCAACCAAATGAATGAAGGGGTGGAGAGAGAATTTTTGCTTTGTTTTCCAAATGGTTGAGAAACTATTTTTTCATCTTCTTCATGGTTGTTTCGGCCATTAGTGGGAAAAGTGAGAGCAAAATTGTTTTGTTTGTTTTGTTTCAATAGTTTAAACAAACCATATTCATCTTTTTCTCATTAAGTTAGTTTTTCCAATTTTGAAGCAATGGAAAAGTTATTTTGTTTATTTCAAGTGTTGAATAAACAAAAATAATTTATTTTCTTTGAAACAAATTAAGGTAGTTAAAGAGTTTAACTACAATTAGTTAAAGAGTTTAACTAATAATCTCTAGCTTTAAGAATTTAAGCAATGGTTAAGGGTTAACCAAGGTAATTAAGAGTTAATCACTTTTAGTGTTTCAGAGTTAAACATCATTGCTGAAAATTAGAGCTGTTATTCTTGCGATTCAAGCCCACCCCAATTGGATCCTAGAATTGCTAATGAGTGCGCTTCGTAGTGGACTCTGTCTCGGTAATTTTCAAAGGCTTGACAGGTGATTCTCAATCCTTTAATTTCATTCACGTAATTAAACTTAAATTTAAATATGTTTGTTGCACTACGAAATAGAGATTTCTATTTTCGCTGCGCTTAATTTATGTATAAGATTCGTAAATTTTAATGTAATGAACACGCACCATATGCACACGCCTTAGAAAATTAGCATACTTTCAATTGGTATCAGAGCATGATTGTTATGTTGATTGGGTGAATTGGAGTTTTGATCATGCTATTGATGATGTCCCAATGTTGAAATGGATATACCAAGGCGAAAAAACACCAGGACACCACGGTGCTGGGGATTCTGTCCCCGGCGCCACAGCACCAGATGATAGTTTACCTCCAGCGTTGCAGTGCCAAGGGATGGGCGCCACAGCTCTGGTGTTAGTGACCTCTAGTATTGTAGCTCTGGGAACCCAGTATTGCAATGCTGACACTAATCACTCTAGAAATGTTTTTTATTGTTTGAAATTTATTTATGCATATAAGGTTCATGAGATACAGTAATAAGAGTTTTTAGTCTGCATCATGAACTAAGATTATTTATTTATACTAGTAACCACAATGGGAGCCCTACTGGTAGGAGTTAGTTGTGATTGCATAAAATAAATGTCTAATTGAGAATCAAGTCCTCATGAGATGGGGATATGAATTTTTTTTTTTAAATCTCTCTTAATCAAATTGAATTGTATTTCATTATGAGATAGTATTTTTCATTCGTCCGTCTTGTTAATATAGTGTTAGACGGTACGTCAGCCTTTTTTCAAGATCACTACAGTGTGAGGGATTTGTTAGGTGAAATTGGACTACACTGGTTAAACATGAGATTAAGCAAATATATGCGAAAGTATTGCCCTAGATCGCTACAGTGTGTGGGCAATATCGGTAACATATATTTGATCATTGATAAGTTAATCTGAAATACACTTACCCTTGATCGCTACAGTATACAGATAAGGTATATTTAGGACCAGGAGTAAGAGTTGCATGAGATACAATTGACAAGAGTTGTCTACGTTTTGAGTTTAGAATGGCCAAGATCGCTACAATGTGTGGCTGGATTAAAATACCAATAGGGCCCACTTTTTGCTGTATAGTTTGAAAGAGTTGAAACTATTGTTATCTTGTTTAAGAGATTATAGGGATTAAGTAAAGTAGTGCGAGGGCATCTTTAGATGAAAAATATATAACTGATATACCCATGATCTAAAGCGTTATTATTAACTATTAAAAATGTTCTGCTTCACTTCTCCTATTTTTTTCTCATAGAGATAAGACATTCACCTTATAAAGATAAGATACTTGCCTTATAGAGATAAGACAAGTACCAGCTATTCGTTAGTATACTTGAACAATATACATTAACTATAAGGTACCAATAAACTTTTAGGACTTGTTTATGAATGTAAAAATAGTTCTAGATTCAGAGAAAGTTGGATATATAATTGATTAATAAATAATTATTTGGTGTTTCTGATAATATCTCTTTGGAAAAAGAGAAAAATTACTAGAAATAGATAAAGAATGATTTGAGAGTCAAATCATATATCCAGACCTTAATGTCTAATGATCATCAATGGAGACATGTGCATATGAAATGTGCAAGTAGTGCTCTTTCTGAAAATTTATCTAAACTACAAATAGAGAGTTGTCACAATGAAAAGTGTTTCCATTGTGATAAGGTTTGAATAGTAAGTGTTACTGTTTAAGGTACCTTGACTTAGAATAGATAAAACCCTTAGATATCTGTTTACTAAACATTGACATTTTTTACTGACATATGATGCTAAACGTGCAAGGGTATAAGATATCATCTATCCTTCTCATATCTACAAGTCGTTGCATGATTTGAGGAATGCTACAAAGCTAGGAAAGGATAAGTACAACTTCACGTGGGAAATAGAGATTTCCTACACGTGGCAGCTGTTATGACCTTTTAGGTCACTTCTTCATTCTGATAATAGCATTATGTTGTATAATTAATATTTTGTGTCATCCACTATAAGGTGAATCATATCACTCTCTGTATTAGACAAAGAGGGTTATTATAAACACGTAAGGAATAGTTCCTTATGTTTATATGATAATGATAATGTTTTGTTAATTAAGCGTCAATGAATGAATGGTCATTATATCTTTAATACAACAAGAACTGTCTTAAATGTCTAGGTGAATGAAATAAATAGTAGTTCGAAAACTTTGAATAATGAGAAATAGTGACGCATAAGATTAAGTCACATAGTCGTGAGATGACTATCTTGTCTAGTTAAGGATGGTCAGATACTTTATCTGATTATGGAACCTTGGCCAGTTTATGAATTTAGAATTTAAGGGATAATGACCAAATATTAGTATAGGTATTAAACACTAGGTCATTGATTTGTTGGAACTAGTATATATTGATGTATTCAGTCCAATGAATTATACTGCAATAGGTAGATTTCGACACTTTATTATCCTTATAGTGATTGTCACCATACGGACATGTTTCTTGGAAACATGAGTTGGAAAATTTTGAAGTGTTCAAAGGTTCTGACTAAAAAGTAGAGAAATAAACCTTTATGTATATCGAATGTCTTCAATTAGATCGAGACAGATTATACATAAACAGTGTATTCAAATTATTTAAAGGAGAATGCAATTCTCGCTCAATATAGTCTTCCAGATACTTCTCAACACAAAGGTTTCTTAGAGTGGAGAAATCAAACTTTATTAGATACAGTCTAATTGATGTTGAGTTTCACTAATCTTCTAAAACATCTTTGAGGTTATGCTCCAAAAATTGTCATTCACTTATTAGATAAGGTTCTATCGAAACCCGTTCCTTCTACTCTATATGAGATATAGACTAAAACGAGCAGAGTCTTAAGTATGTTAAGGCTTGGGGATATTTTGTTTGCATAAAGAATTACGCAACAGGATAAACTTGCGCCTAAGGGTATAAGTATCGGTTCATTGGATATCCCATACATTTGCTAGGATACCATTTCTATAATCTAGAGGAACGAAATATGTTCGTTTCTCATAATTTCATTTTCCTAGAGAAAGAATTTCTCATGGATCGTGGGGATTATAGAAGGATTGGACTTGATGAAGTCAATCAAAATATATATAAACTAAATGTGAAATTTTAAATGAAATACCTTTACACACTCTCCTAATAGGTCAAAAAGGATATCAAGGCCACCAAAGAGGTATGTACTTGAAGATGTCCTTGGTGGTTTTTGTTTTTTTAGTTGAAGAAAAAGATCATATAACTTATAGAGAGATGATGTTAGACATTGATTTAAGAAGTTGGTATAATGCCTTGAAATTCAAAATTAACTCTACACATGACAATCAAGTTTAGCACTTGGTTGAGCTTCTGTGGGAATTATTCCTATATGTCGTAAATGAGTTTCTGTAGCAGAAGTGTGGACTCAAAGGTAGAAACCTTCAAAGCCTCACTGATGGTGAAAGGTTAAACTAAGAGATCTAGGATTATAACTAAGAAGATATTTTTCACTAGTTACCATGCTAAAGTCAACTCAAGTGTCACTAGTTTTCCTAAAGTTGAAATCTTCATTTTAATGAGATAATCAGAGGGTTTGATTTCATCATAAATGAAGAGGAAGCATATGTGTTCAGAAAGGGCAATGGGAGTAAAATTATCTTTCTAATTCTCTCTATGGTAAATATACTCAATGTCAGAAATGACTTTGGGATGTTGCAAGTCAATCAGGTAAGAGTTATCTGAGTGAGAACTTTTTCATAAAAGATTTATGAGAGGTTTCTTGTACACTAGGTATAAAGCTTTATAAAGATAGAGCTAGGAAACTGATAGAGCCCTTCCAATCTTCGTATATAGATCAAATCATGGAAAGGTATACTTTATTAATTATAAGACAGTTAATATACCTTTCAGACATAGTATTCATTTTTTAAGAAAAAGTGTCCTCGAAAGAAGATGAAAAAGTTATAATGTCTAACTTACCTAATACATCAGCTAAAATTAGCTTGATGTACACCATGTTATGTACATGGTATAAAACCTAGTTATAGATGGATGTAAGTGCTACATGGTGATATCAGTCTGATCTAGGTTACAACTATTAAATGGTTATGAAATATATCCAAGATACCTTAAAGGTATAGAGGATAAGCTTCTATATATGAAAAATGATTCTCACAAGTAAAATGGCACGTATACTCAGACTTTTCGTCAGATTCAGATTGTAGATAGTCTACATCTAGTTATGTGCTTCTCTTTATAGGTACTGGAGCTAGTTATAAATATATTATATAGATGTCTGCAGCTAATTCTACCTTGGAGGTAGAATATGTTGCAATTTGAGAAGCCTGCAGTGAAAGCATTATGGATATTTAAGTTAGTTGCAAAGCTTAGAATAGTTTTAAGCTCGGTGAATCTTATCCCACTATAATGCACAATAATGGAGTAATTGCTTAAGCCAAGAAGTCATAAGGTACACCAATATTCTAATAATGTGAACTATGAATACCAAGTAATTAGAAAGTTATTGGCCAATGGAAATGACATAGTGTCTAGGATTCAATCCATGGATGACGTAGTAGACCTACTCAGGCCTAAACTCCTTGGGTGTTTGAGAAACACATAAAGTGTATTAGTATGAGATACCAGTACGAATGACACTAGAGAAAGTGGGAGTTTGTTAGAGTTGGTGCTTATTGCCATTCTAATATTGTATAAATATTAATTATTAATATTTATACAATATATATTTCAAATATAATCGTTAATATTATATTAAATGGTATTATGCTTGTTACGTTATAAACATTGTGTGATTTGAAGGAGTTCAGATCTGACCTAAAAGAGTTTAGACCAGGGTTAGAAGTTAGCAATTGTCGAAAGTTATAAATGCTAAAAGTTAGCACCGTTTAAGAGTTAGTAGATTATAATAATCAATGAAATCTAAGGAGTTAGAGCCTTGTATGTAACGGGACAAAGACTTGAGGGCATACTAGTAATGACATAGTTGCAAAGAGTTGCAATAGATGTTAGAAAATGTCATTATAAAAGTATGCTCTCAAATACTATGTCCCTGAACTATTTTCATCAGTGCGGGTCTATCGGTAAATTCTTTTTATATAGATCAGTGTATGCTATATCTGTATAGTATATATGGTTGTTCTTAGCAGACCATAAGTTTATTGGAAGCTCATATAAGCATATAGGTGTTCAGTAAGAACTAAGTACTCAACAGACTCACGAGGACCCTAATAAACATCCTATTAAGCCATCAATGATGAGTCCTCTCAAGTTGAGTAGTATTCATGATCCTTTGACCAGAGCGTCACGGTGGGCTTATGAATGATCCATTATGCTTTGGTTCTGCCCATGTCAGAGACCTTTCATAGTCTAACTGCTACATGTCACCTGGTATGGTCCGATGCTCATGGAGTCTAGTGTCCATAGATATAAGATCTGTCAGCTCATATAGGTGAGTTGTATATCATAATGTTCCAAGATTGTATTTCAAAAAGTCTCGTGGCTACAAGCATAAACCCAGAAAAAAGCTTTTGGTAGGCTTAAACAATATTGCAACTGTGTTTACATATATTGTTTATTGAGATACAAATCTAGAGATGAGTTTATGGATGAGTATGTGAAGATTTGACGGTGGTGATCTATGTCTCCGCTCATCCAGGATATATGCGATGAAAGAATTATACGAATAATTTATAACTTCAGCTTGAATGGTCTAACACACTGATTTGTAATATTCGTGACTTGTGTGTGGGACATCAATCACAGACTCATGGAACAGTTCTATTTGAAAAATCAGGCATGGACCTAAAGAGTCCTACAATATAAAGTGTACTCTTTGTGCACTTTGACAGTGTATTGGATTGAATAGTATAATCTAATAAATTTTAGCAAACCTGGATATTTGTTTCAGGTTCCCACAGATGTGCACATATCAAGACTTAAGAGTTAAGTACATTAATTAGTTAATAATAGTTGTTGACCAATGGGATGATAACACGTGACACATTGTATGCCATTTATTATTTGACTTTGTAATTATCAAAATGACATTACTTGTGAGACAAGTAAAATCATTTATTTATTCAAAAATATTTGAAATAAATAAACGTATTAATATTTTTATTAATATTATATTATTTAAAGTCAAACAATTAATTTGATTGTTAAATCTCAAATCACATGTTTTATTTTTATTATTATTAATGTGATTAAAATAAAATATAAAACATATATAAATGGCAAGTAATTGGTTAACTAAGGTGGTGGGCCATTTGTGTTGAATTTTTTAGAATAAAATTGAAATAAAATGAAAGAGTTTCATCTTATTTTCAATTCTATATTCGGCCATGTCTAAAAGGAATTGAAATAAATATTATCTTGTCATAAATTAAACAAGAAGACATGGTCATGGCATAAATGGCAATACTTGGTGGGGACCCGTAATTGACTTATTAATAGAGGGAATTTATTTAAAAAAAAAATGAATTGAAGCAAAATTGCATCAATTTTGAGTATGGCCGACAAATGCTTTGGTATAGCAAACACGCGTTTTTGTTTTGTTTCAAAAGTCAACAAGGCACATGTGTTAATTATTACAAAATAATAATATAAATAGTTTATATAATATTTATTTATATTACATGTGGGTCCTTATATTTTTAACAATGAAAAGCAAAAACTGATAAAATATGAAATGTGTTTCACTTTTTGGTGGTGCAAGATTCGGCCAAATGAATGAAGGGGTGGAGAGATAATTTTTGCTTTGTTTTTCAAAGGGTTGAGAAACTATTTCTTCATCTTCTTCATAGTTGTTTCGGCCATTAGAGAGGAAAGTTATTTTGTTTGTTTATTTTCAATAGTTGAAATAAAAGTACTATTCATCTTCTCATTAAGTTAGTTGGCAAATTTTGGAGCAATGGAAAAGTTATTTTGTTTATTTCAAGTGTTAAATAAACAAAATAATTTATGTGCTTTGAAACAAATTAAAGTAGTTAAAATATTTAACTAAAGAGTTTAATTAATAATGCCTAACCTAAAAAATGTAAGCAATGCTTAAAGGTTAACCAAAAAGATTAAGAGTTAATAACTTTTTGTGTTTAAGAGTTAAACACCATTGCTAGAAATTGGAGTTGTTATTCTAGCGATCCAAGCGCACCTAAGTTGGATTAATAATTAGTTAAAGAGTTTAATTAATAATCCCTAACTTAAAGAATTTAAGCAATGGTTAAGGGTTAACCAAGGTGATTAAGAGTTAATCACTTTTGGTGTTTAAGAGTTAATCACTTTTGGTGTTTAAGAGTTAAACACCATTGCTAAAAATTAGAGCTACTATTCTTAGCGATCCAAGTGCACCCAAGTTAGATTTTAGAATTACTAATGAGTGCACTTCGTGGTGGACTTCGTTTCGGTAATTTCCAAAGGCTTGACAAGTGGTTTTCAATCCTTTAATTTCATTAACGTAATGAAACTTAAATTTTAATATGTTTGTTGCACTAGGAAATAAAGAATTCCAATTCCGCTGCACTTAATTTATATATAAGATGCGTAAATTTTAATGTTATGAACACACCACATGCATTCACCTTAAAAAATTAACACACTTTCAGGTTCTTCTTTAAAAAAAGTATGACCTACGTTAAAAAGCTGAGGAGCTAGCCACCCCCTGTCCTTTATCACTTGAGGAAATGGGCCTTAATGAGCGTGATTTAGTTATATATTTCGGCCCCATTCTAACTTAGAAATTTCTTATTTTCAAGTAATTTCATACCATTTATGCATTAAAGTGTTTATTTTGTAGGATAAATCATGGAAAGATGAATGCTCAAGAAATTGGAGTAGAAACATCAAAAACTAGAGACAAAGAGTGAAGAATCAAAGGTGAAGTGCAAAAAAGTGATGAATGCCTTAGGTTCTCCACTTTAACGCATTAACATTGATAGCAATGGATAACCACCCCAACATTCTAAATCACAATGCCTCGGGGTTCATGCAAGAGGTCAATATTAATGCATGAACATTGTGAACATTGTAGCATGAAAACTAGGGCAGGTAATGCTCCCACGTTCCAACAGCACTGTGGCTGCATTAAGAACGCGACATTTTAGAGGCAAAGACCGACGCAACTTAGGATGATAAAGATAAGAAAAGGCCTCAACGTTCTAGAGAAAATGTCATGGCATTACGCTTATCATTGGTACTAAAAACTCACTTTTGGAAGACAACAAGAGCTTTTTGACGATTTAGCTTCATTTTTCCTTCAAGTTAAACCGACTCAAGGCCACAATTCATCCTTTTTAGTGACAAACATAACAAATAACAATGGAATCACTTGGAGAGTAGAATCAAGCAAAGACAGTACAATCTAAGAGTTGGTGGCTATAAAAAAGATCATTCAACTAAGACTAAGAGCTGATTGGGATTCTCATCATCTTCACTTTATGTGGTTTGGGATTTTTGTTGTACTGTGATTTTTATTACTTTTACTCATTTGTCTTTCATTACGTTAACTAAATTTATTGTCTAGGATTATAGTTTTAAATCAAATATCTGGTTTTAAAATATGTTTATCCTTTAATGTTATAAACTTAGTTTGTTATTCAATTTATCTGTTCTTAATGTTTTCAATTAACCTAGGCAGTTGTTAAATGATTTTTGGTACATTAAGATAAGCTTAGAAAATAGCATTTTAGTGTTAAGCCTACGATAATTTAATGAATGATTACAACATAATAGTTGTGAGTTTCAAATTAGGATAGGAATATACCTAATTGGCATGCATGGTTGATACAACTTGTACTTAATAAATCTTGGCTTAATCACATTACCAAGAATATAGGTAGTGGGTGAGTTAAGATATAAATGTTCAACCATCGAAAGAGGCTTGCGATGAATGTTATGTTGTGACCAATAATTAAACTAAGGGATTAGCATTCGAAATAATATCATTAGTAGAACAAATTGAGGGATAACTATATTCCTAAATATTGTCATTCAATGATTTTATAGTTTTTTTGCTTATCCATTTAAGGTTGATTAATTAGTATTAATATTAGTTTTTATTTATAGTTTAAAGAATCAATTATCTAGATAAAAACAAGATGATCTAGTATTAGTTTAAAAATACATATAAATTTCTCGAGGGACGATATTTAACTAATCATATATTATTTGTTAACGATATCATGCACTTACGCTTGGTAATCACACAACAGGCCTCCATTCTAACATCTTCGACCCTACTCCTTTACCAGAAGTAGAGGTTGGATCCCTTTTAACCATAACCAGATGTGTTCTCATTAGCTCCTTGAGCAGTGGGCCGAGCAGAAGACCTATTATGGCAAGGACGTTTCGTGTCCCTCTCACTACCTTGTATATCTACAAAAAAAAAGAACAAAATATAAAGCTACACCAGTCACAAAGACTCTAAAGCAAGAACAAATTCTCATTTCCTTATAGGTGTCTCACCTAGAGATTGAGTACCTTGACTACTTTTCCATACAAGAAAACCTCATATGGCAATGGGTTCTATGGACTTGACTTGGTCTTAACAACTCTTGCCTGATCACTCAAACATGATCTTTAACAATAGAAGAACATCAACCCATTATTAACAATACATATTATGGTCTAAAAAGCAAGGATGGCTGGCTTAGAATATCTAAAGAGACATCACTGATAGATAGAAAATGCCTAATTTTAGAAGAAAAAAATTCTTAGATTGTAAAGGAACTAAAGATATGTTCGAGAAATTATTATAATAAGAGAAGATAAAATTAAGGAAGAGTAAGAAAAAGAGACACAACTCAAATCAAAGAACCCCAAATATTAGAAGACACGGTATTTTCTCTCTCAAACAAAAAGAAAAACAAGATATGAAAAAATAACCATAATCTCCCAATAAGAAAGGATTCTCAAGCTTTCTAAATGAATCCAAGTCATATATCAAATCTAATGGCTATTGAGAAGTCCCACTCAAAGATGTCTCTTCAACTACTAAGAAATAGATGAGCATTCATTAGAGATGCAGACAATCCAAAAAATGAAAAAGGCCACGTCAATCAAGCCACTCCTAGTATATAGCTTATTAGAAAAGTGTAAAACTCGAGAAAATGTGCATTTAAAATGAAATGATCAACCAAAAAGACCAAGGGTCCTATTACAAGAATTCCCCAAGGCAATAGAATCCTTATAGTATCTTTAAGAAACTTTTAAAGGAAGTAAAAAGAATATGGTAGATAAAAAAGTCTTTACAACCATTCATAAAGGTGGCCTCAAAATGATTCATGGCAGTTAAAAAAAAGTTTAAGGCAAACACTAAACCTTAAACTCCATAACACTTATCAGAGAGATCTCTTCAAACAAAAAACAAGCAATCCTTTTAGAAATTAGAAAATCTATAAACATTCATTCAAAATAGACATCTGGAAAAAGATCATCCATAATATGCATTAATACCTCATAATATAAAAGGCGATTAAAATAAGACAAGAAGGAGGCATAAACATAAAATTCATTTATTCATCGAACAAAAACAAGTTCATTACATCATGAAAGAAAAACAAAAAAAGAAAGGAACAGAATAAAAGATTATGTTTAGGCAATAAGGGGATCATCTTCAACAGCATTGATAGAGACAAGAACATTATCAGCACAAGGAACTTCTCGAGAAGTAAATTCATTTAAAGGCAATGGAGGAAGCTCTTTAGCCACTTAACGAGTTAGAACTTCAATCTCAAGAGCCTTGACCTCATCATCTACTCCTTCATGTGTAGCAAATAACTCCTCCATCCAATAGAGGTCTACATCTAGATAGTGGTCTCTAAACAAGTCCACAAACCTAGAAAAAACTTCAAAGACCTATGCGACTAGACAAGACTCTAAAGACCCAAGCTTTTCTTTTAAGTGTTTGAGTGAATGCTAAAAAGCAATCACTTGACCTTCAAGCTCCTTCAACTCAGACTCGAGGACTAAGATCCTACTCTTTGCTATTATAGCCTTTGCTTTAGCTGCCTCTAAATTAGTCATTGCATTCTCCTCGACAAGCTTTATTTTGGTTGAATAATGATTAAACTCGCACTTAAAGACTTTCATTCTTTTCTTTGTCTCCTTCAAGGCCTTCTTCACCTTAGTTACCTCAGCTTCAACAATGGCTGACTTCTATACATCAGTTATCGCCCTGAAGAAAATCACGGTGACTACCAATTATTATCCCCCTATAAGAGATCAACCATAAAGATCAATAAAAGAAGGATACTAAGTGTTCGCGAAATTATACGCACGTAAATTATACACACGTGATCAAGTAATATAATGATGAGTGAGTATTGTGTCACAAAGATTAGATTCTAAATTAATGTTAAATACTACGGTGTTGGCAACCTAACTTTATTTAGGCTAAAAGGATAAGTTGAATTGTAAATTAACGATGTTTAAAACTAAATAATGTGGCAAATTAAGTATATGAGAGTTCTATGGCAATGGGTTCTAGGGACTTGATTTTTCTCTATTGATCCTATGCTCTTTATCATTAATGATTAACAATAAATTCTATGTATTCATTAGTCAAGGGTGTACGATTAATCTCATTACCTCTCCTGAGTGTCGAATGAGACTTTATGCATAAACAACTAGGTTGATATCTAACCCGTCATACATACATGCATTAAGTTACCCTTCTATAACTACTTTAAGTTTATTAGTCTCTCAACTTAACAAACTTAAAGTTATACTTTTACAACCAACATATAGATTAGACTCTTCTAAGTACATAACCCAAATTTTTTTAAACATCTAATCTATTTTTCAATATAATTAGAAGCACTAAGCACAAAAAAGGATAAATAAATAAACATAAAATAATTATTAATCATATAACAGTATCAACACATAGTGTTCAATAGAGTTCCATCCATCCTTAGAACATATAATCTAGCAATCCATAGGAAAATATTCAATTACATCCATCCAAATGTTTATAAAAGTACTCATGTTCAAATCAACAAAAAACATAATTACAAGCTTGAAATAAATATAAATGAAGTAAAGAGAAAGAATGAATTAGTTGGAGAAATCTTGGGAAGCCTTTAATCTTCAATCCAAATCCAAGCTTCAATGTGTTTCTCTCACTAAAATCCTTTGTTTCTCTCTCTATTTTATGCTCTCCTTCCTCCTCTTTAAATGATACCTTTAGCTTTCTTTTTATAAGTTTTAAATTAGGCAAAAGTGATCAATATTAGGATTTTCTGCATCAATTAGCGCCGCAACACCACGACCTAAGTTTGACAGCGCCACAGCTTGGCCCTGTAGCACAATACTGTTCATGTCTACTATAGCGAATTACTGTGCATATCTAATAATAGTTACTGTAGCCTTTTTTTTTATATTTTTGCGCATTCTCCCTAATGTTTCACTCCAAATAGCTTTGTTAACTTGTAACCTACAAAATAACATAAAGCATATTAAAAACATATATTCTTATTTAATTTGACCAATCATCAAGTGTAGGAGATGAAAACTATCATAAAGTTTAGGAGATGAAAACTATAGATATAAAATATGCTCATCACTAAGAGAGATGACGAACTCATGGAAAGATAAAGAAGGAACCTTTAAGAAACACCAAAACTGTGGGCAAGAGATTCAGATGCACTACACGTTAGCAAATAAGCATGACGTTCTTTAGGCATAGCCATTTTTCCTTTTTGAGATAAGGCAATAAGTATTCATACCTCCCTTTTTTTTGTGGAAATAAGGTCTGAAGAGTGAAGAGACCCTGGTCCATGCCTCAACCAAGGCCTTGGAGTTAAAGACTCCCTTTAAATCCCCACTTCAAAATCTCCTCCACTTAGTTAAGGTGGTGGAAGAAAAAGAGGTGAAGTATTCGCACCAATAGGAGTTAGACTGGTAGGAGATTGTCTAAATCTTAACAGGCTCCTTCCCTTAAGGAGGAGGGGTTAATTTCCTAGTAAGATCTCCCCTCTGAAAAATCTTTGAGGCTTCAGCTAACCTCTTTTTAAGACTAAGGTCCGAAGTCCTTCTCTCAAAGCTCTTGCTCGATTCTTTAGCATCGAGACCAAGCATACCCACGAGAACTCTTTGTGTTTTTTTTTTTTACCTTCACAATCTCAGAATCATTAGTAGGAAGAGATCATTTCTTCTCTTCTCTCATTATTGCCACAAGAAAAAAAACACAATAATCAACTAGATAATAACAAATAACTCCAACATAATTTAAAGCCCATAAAGGTTACCTCCAAATGAAGAATTAAATGAACTAGACAACTCTCTAACAAGTCCAATAGCTACTAAGTTGTCCAAAAAGAGGAGTTCCTTATAAGGAGCACTATGAGCCCTTGTTGCCTTAATTTGATCCTTCTTCTCCTTGGTAAGTTATGGCTTAGACGACCAACACGGCTAAAAAGAAAAACCAAAGTCAAAAAGAAAACTCTATAGAAGAACAAAAGAAATTGCAATTGAAGGAAATAACTAAACAAAAGATCTCTTTCTTAGAAAACCTAAGGACATGACCAACACTCATTTGGTCCTTCATACTCTTGTCCTCATTGACCTTTAGCAAAAAAACCACAAATATTTCCATTCATAATTATTAGATGGCAAACCTTTCACAAAGGCAATACTCTTCTCACTATTATAAGAAGTAAGATAATGAAAGCCCCTCTACCGATAACAATTAGCTCTAATTTGGTACAAGAACTAGAGCTCAAAAAGTAATGGACCATCAAAACCAACCTCATGCCATATAACACCGAGACCCATCAATATTCTTTATTAATTCAAAGTTAACTTAAATGGGGCCAAATTCAGATGGGCCAACATATTTACAAAATAAGGCTAGAAGAGAAGCCTCAACCCTAAATCAAAGAAATGCAAATTAAAATCCACCTTTCTCTATGATGGTGTGATGTCATACTAATCATTTTTTAAGAATGTTAAGCCCTTCCCCTTAAATCAATAAGAATCTCCTTATTCACACCCGAGGGTCGATAAGGGGAGTAATCCAATTCAAAAGGGGTTCCTTCCCTACCTCATTGAACATCATTTTTATTCTTCTTTTTCAGCTTACTTGGTTGGCCAGAGGTTCCCTCTGACCCTCAAGGAACCAAAGAAGACTCGGCACCATTAAAAGTCTGCTCAAAATCTTGGGGATCCTCAACCACCATAGCAACATTCTCTTTTCAAGCACTCTCATTACCTACACCTTAGATCACGCTACTCCCAACATCTGAGTCATTTATAGATCGTGCTGAATCTCAACCAAAAGCACTCTAAGAGTCACCCAATGAAGACATGATCATAGATAATTATAGAATATGCCCTATCAAATATGTATCCAAGGCTAATCAACATACTAAGAATCAAGGCGAACACTCAAGAAAACAAGACACCAAACAAAAAGAAGAGAATACGAACAACAATAAGAAAAATAGCAATGCCAAAGAAACAAGCACATTTACTTGTAGAGATCAAAAGCGGAGATTGCAGGCATAGTGAGATACTAAACAAAGACTTCAAATCACCTAAAGTGCATTTCTCGAAAGGGGATCTTATCTAAATAAACGATTCAAAAAAAATGAAACTTCATCATGAATTGACATGTATCCCTAAAGAACGCACCTCAACCATGAGATTAGGCTATAACTCTCTAGATAATGCCACGCCATTAAAAATTTCAAAACAAAAAGAGATTTCACATATGGCCACTAGATAAAGCGCATTTCCTGAAAAGTCACCAATATTGAATAATTGACACCAAACATCACCCTCCTTAAATACGTCTGCAACATGCAAGTATCAAGGACTATTTAAAAGAATGGATCTCGTTTAACTGAAAGAGATTTATCCCCCCATGTGAGACCCGGTTTCAAGCACATACCACACATCACAAAACCAAAGACATTGGTCAAACACATTAAAAGGCCCTCTAAAAAAAGACCTCAATTCAATGATTACATTTATAAAGTTTTCAGTGTCAACAAGTTAACAATAAAAAGCTCAGGGACCCATATTTTTCCCTGAATTTCAAGCCATAAGGCCCAATCATTGGACACCCTCGACCGATCTACTAAAGCCTCAAAAACTAAGCCTGCTAGCTATGCCCTTTGGAAAAATAAACACATGGACTTTAGGCCCACATACAACTCCTTCTCAACCATATTGTCCTCGGCCCACATGTTCACCCTTTGAGCTGAGAGAGCACTAGTCATGACTCAATCACCCTATTCGCTTAAGTAAAAAAGTGAAGGACCCATATTGGACGGTCACCTTTTAAGCTAAACGATCAGTAGTTAAAACTCAATCACCCTGGTTGATTAGTAAAAACTAAAAAGGACACACATCGAGTCTTCGAGCCAAGCAATCAGTGATCATAACTCAATCACCATGGACGCTTGGTAATAACTGAAGGACCCGTACTGAAAAGGGATAAAAAAATCATATAAGTACTCAACCACCAAAAACCATAGATAAGATTTGCCACATCAAGTATCATTCCTACAACCTCGGTACACTACCAAGGAAAGAACAGATCCGACACTATTTAGGTAAAACTCTAATAAAAAAAAAATTAAATGGGAAAGTCTTAAGGAATTCTAATCCTAACAACATTACATTATTGCATATTCAACCTACATTGTCACCCTATAAATAGGACATGATTTTGCCATTACAAGGGCATTATTATGATTATGATCTTAATTTTAAAAATCTACTAACGTAGTGACTATGCACTAAAAAAAACTTTCCGAATCCTTTTATTCTTGACTCTTCAACCTTCTTGTCCTATTCTCCTTATTTTAAGATTATTATTGACTTAAGTATTAAAGTGCTTTGCGAGAAGAAAAATCCCAACAAGCTTCATTCTCTTTTATGAGTGCAAGATTCTCACCAAAAACTTAGTACCCTCGGAGCAGGAAGGATCGAGTCAATTTTCAATTTTTTATCGGACCAAAGTTTGTTTTCCAAAGAATAAATTCTAGTAATCAAATTTTGGAATTAACAAGAAGTTTAATAAAAAAAACTTTATAAATATTTTTTTTTAAAAAAAAGTGGTGTTTTTATCTTTACCGTGTATGCATAATATGAATGGATTTAGTCGTGTGCTCCTGTGAGAGTTTTAGCTAACACTTAGTCAAGAACAGAACCCCTCTCAAATTTAAGAGGATGAGGCATGCAAACACTTAACTATTGAGTTACAATTCTAAGCACTGACACTTATAAAAATATTGTTCTACAACATCTTCAATTTAAACACAGAAGCAGTTATCATCAATTGATTATATCATGTCACGACTTGATTTTTTCTACAGGATGATAACTTGACAAGCCTTATTTGTTTTTGGTAATTTTTCTTACAAAAGGACTGACATAATCATTTTTATGATTGAAACGGATTAGTATGTGAATGTCAAATATTTTAGAGCATGCGTTTGGGTTTACTTGGCTAGTGTTAACTATTTAGTTAATAAGTCTAATAACGTGATTTTAGAGAATTGTGAAGCTTTCAAATTATTTTCATTTTTCATACAAGGACTTTGTGTGCATTTGGTTCTATCTTCTCTCTATTAAATCTCAAACGACATAAACTCTGCTCATTCACACAATTCAGCAACTGGGCTATCTGCATTAGCATTAAACATCATATCATTGCTTCTCTTCAAGTGTTTGAATTTTGCTTTGCCAGGGAATTTCTTGGAAACCTACAATAAAAATCAGCTTCAACTTTAAAGTCAGTTAAATTCCCGGCCAAATGAAGAAGTTAAATGGCCAAATTTTCGTTGGATTTATTTCTGCAATTTGATGAGGATGTAACGGTTATCAATTCTAACTTCTAAGCTTTTTGAAGTCTTAGCTTTTTGGAATTTCATCTTTTATTATGGTAAGCGGGCAAAGATCGGAGAAGGATTAGCAATATAGCATTAAGATATTGCCCATTTCAAGAATTATGTAGTATCACAATCACAGATACAAAAGTAAAAAATGTCACATATAGAGCCAAAACATAATTGGGAGCAGAGCTAGCACAAATAGCTAATTATTGGAATATCTTCCCGTGTCAGCTAACATGCATAGATCTCAAACTACAAACACCATATAGGGCATATATTCCCTGTTAGCTATTGTTTGTAAACTAATAGTTTTCATATATTCTGCCATAGATTTCATTTCAGAAACATCAAAATTTTCCTGATTCCGAAACAGCAGCATACTACAGTACTGAATGAACTAAATATTTTGCTGTCGAGTGGGGACAGCTAACTAATCCGGAAATACAGACCAAAAATGCTTCATGAAATTTATAGTTCTGGAAACAAAGGATTTTTTTAACACATCCCACTCCACCCTTTCCTGACGCACAAATAAAAATCAAATTGATTTCTCCACCAAAGTTGGTATGAGGGGAATCAATCCCTGTAAAAGGCCAAACCGACTAGGCTAACCCCTCGTGGATGCAGAAAGTTGCTTCTTGAAGGTATGGGATTCATTGTCAAGAAAGTATTTGCTCATCCATTTTAATCCCATTAATGGTCACATGCTTGCTTTCTCAAAAGCATCACACTGATTTGTAAATTAAGGAGGAGAGAGAGAATTCAGAAAGTAAGAAGTTGTTTCAATTTTCCAGGAAAGTGAAGCCAAACAAGTAATGGTTAAAGAGAAACGAGAAAAGTGAAAAATAACAGGGAGAGATTTTTATTGATAATCTCAAAATTACATTACAATGAATACAATGCTCTCTATTTATAGCTAAGAAATTGATCAAATCATTAAGTGAGAGAAGTTTGTTATTTTGGCGGGAAACCATGACAAACTTGACTAACGAAATATAAGCTAAATGAATTTCTTCTTCTCTTTTAGAACCTTCATTGTCTGACTCAGCCTCCATCTCACAAGCTGGCATAAGCTTCTGAGCTGAGGATACCAATTGTTGCTGAGCTGAAACCATCCTCTGCTGCCCTGGAACTGATCTCTGCTGCTTCTGCCTTTCACAGAGCAACCGAATGAAGTTGGAATTCCAGGGAAGGAGCTGAGCTGCAGCATCACCAAATCAAAAAAATTAAAGCAATTGACTATTTTAAAAACAGAGGTAAGGTAAGGCAATGACAGAGGAACTACAATCATTGTGATGATCAAGACAATGATGAGATGAAATTATTAAATTCTTATTTTTCTTAAAAAATAAAAAAGTCAGACTGCTAAATGAAATTAACGGGTAAATATGGGGGAGATGTAAGAATAAACAATATACATCTACTAAGTACAAAGGTGTTCCCTGTACAAACATGAAAATTAACCAAATAATTATAGTCATATCGCCTGCAAGTATTGTATGTCTTTGACAATGTAACATTCCATTATTTATTCCTGAAATACAAGGAAGCATAACTGCTTTATTACAAAAAAAGGGAAAATTCATTGTATAAATTTCCATAAATGAACAAATGTAAAATGTTGAAAAAATTGCATCTCCTCACTTTAGGGAGATTGTTGGAAACATGCACAAAGAAAATGAAAAAAAAAATTGGGAGGGGCCTTAGGTGGTGCATGTGTATGCAATGTCATGTACAAGGAGCTCATAAAAATGTACATTTTCCAAATGGCACCACTCACTGAAACTGATGTATGTATGAATTTTTTACTTCGCTCAAGGTATGAGAACCAAATTGAAGACTACAAGATTAAACCATCTTTCACAATTTGCTCCAACCAAGTCGCCAGTTCTGACATAGTAGGACGTTCACTAGGAATTTCCCTGATAGCTAACTCTGCTACGTCAGCAAGATTAAATAGAGGCTCAACATTTCTTGGCAGTACCACGTTCCGATCAATTATTGCAGCTGCCTTACCCTGTTTGATCAAGGGCGATGCCCACTCAACTATACCATGGGGAGTGTATTCTGTATCATATGTTTTTCTTCCACTAAGAATCTCTAACAGTACAATTCCAAAGTTGTAGACATCACTCTTCATGTCTGCACTAAGATCCCTATCACTTGACGTGGGAAGCCCAAAATCAGCAATACGAGCTCTCCAATCAGAATCCAAAAGAATGTTTGATGTCTTGACATCCCGATGGATGATCGGGGGAACAGCTTCCTTGTGGAGATACTCAAGACCTTTTGAAGCCTGCATTGCAATTTTCAACCTAAGGCTCCAATTCAGAGGAGACAATCCTCCATGTAGGCGATCATGAAGTGTTCCATGGGGCATAAACTCATAAACAAGAAGCCTTTCCCCCATCTCTAAACAGTACCCTAGCAAGTTCACAATATTGCTGTGACGGATATTGCAAAGAACTTCCAACTCCATTTCAAATTCCCGGATATTTGTGTGGATTATTGTGGCAGCATTTGCTCTCTTAACAGCAACTTGCCTCCCATCAGCTAGAACAGCTTTGTAAACAAAACCATAGCTTCCCCTGCCAAGCTCATTGAACTCCTTGAATGCATTGGTGGCATCTTTTAGTTCTGACAGCCGGAAAACTTGAGCCATCCCAGGACAGGTAGCAACAGGAGGAGGGAGTGAATCAGCAAGAGCATCAGTATCCAACTCTTGTTTACCTATGCAAGATTTGAATTGGTTTTTTGGCCCTTCTTTTCTAGTTGTAAACACACGAGGAAGGATACACCAGCTAAGTACTATCAATAAGAAACCTGAAGCACAGCAACCAATTATAAGTACTAATCTACGTAACTGATGCCAATGCTTCTCCGCAGATGGCTGAAGCCCACAAACATCCCAACAAGAACTATTCTGGCAAAGAGAACAAGCAGTGCAAACTCTATCAGCATTCTCAGTACATGGACTAGACAAGAAGAATCCTTGAGAACAATTTGACCCACAAGGCAAACAAATCTTAAGATCTTTCCTAACACACAAGCTTGTCAAATCAGGTTCATTGAGAACACTTGCATTGAAGGTGAACTCCCCAGTGCCACAAGGACCAGGAGTACAAAGCCCTGGACTACACAACTCCAAAGGAGGATCAAAATCAGGTTTCGAGGAGACATTAGCAAACCAGCAATCAAGAACCAAATCATTTTCCCTAATACCGCATGTAGTAAAATCAGATGAAGCAATAGCCATAAACCCAGAATTCTTGGGCATGGACGAAAAATTAAAGCTTCCCCAGCACTCAACGCCGTGATTATCTTCTCTAATAGCACAAAAATGATTAGCACCGGCTGCCAATGAGACAAATCGCATCCCGACGGGCGGAACTAATGATGAATCATTACTACTCCAACATTTGACTTCACCAGATGCTTCTAAAATCCCACAAAGACAACCTCTGCCTGAAGCTAAAGCCTTGAAACTATCTGTGACATTAGAAACTCCTAAACTCCCAGAGTTTGGTCCCCAGCAGACAAGCCCACCTTCTCTAACCCCACCACAACTAAACCCTTCACCAGACACAACATGTTTCAAAACAAGGGTACTTACATAATCATCATAAAACATCGTACTTTGTACTGAACTCAAAATATTGTTACTCCTAACAATCTCCCAACAATCAACAGCACCGGAATCATGATCGGCATAATAAGATCCTCTTATGGCACACACGTGATTCTTGCCAGCGGCGATGCGTGAGTAAGTAGTAGTTCTATATACAGAAGGTACGAGATCTGTACCTGATGAAATACCGGGACTCCAACAAAATGCTTGTGAAGTGTTCGCTAAAATGCCACAAAGAAAGCCTTCGCCGCCGGAGAGAGCTGCCATTGCAGGAATGTTGCTTAAATAAGCAGAGTTTGTGGACAAAGACGATGAAGATAAAGAAGAGCTGTTCTTTGCCCAGAAAATAACGTCTTGTTTGCCGCTGGCGTCGATGGCGCAAAAGAAGCTGTTGTCACCGAAAGAGGCGGCGATGGGGCCCGTTGAGCCGAACCCAGATGCGTGCATGGAAGAAAGGAGAAGTAGGAGAAGAGAGAGGAGAAGTGAAGAGCAGAATATGCGCATGGTGGGTTTGGGTGTGGGTTTTGGATCGAGAAAGTCATGGACTGGGAAAGAGAGTGTTTGTGTAGTGTTGTATGATTGGAGGGAGTGTTGTTGTTCTTGTTGATGTGTTGTTAGTGACGATGAAAGAACGTGGCTGTCGCCATTTTTACAGTGTGACCGTTAGAATTCAAAAACTACTTCGCTAGTTACCGCGAACTTTGCATGATTAGCGTGCCAACGCCAATATATATACCTATATTGTTATTGTAAGCTACTTTAGCTGATGAATTCTCTAAGTGTTTTTTAAAAAAAATATATATATATATATACTATGACATCAATACTTGGTATTTGTTAGCATTCGTATTTTTTTAATTATTACATGAAATATAAACTGTCTTCGCAACTTTATTTTTTTTTAAATTATTATGACATTTTTTATAATAAATTATTATGACATTTGAAAGCTCTAAAATCTAGAACTTCATGAATTATCCTCTTTATCTTTAAAATCTTGTTGAGAATATTGTCTTTCAACAAAAAATAATATTATGATATTCAAACTGATCTTTATCCCAAAAAAGAGTGGTTTATATATAGAGTATTTCAAGAACAAACAGATACTTTAAATGCTCAATCGAGAAAAAAATATTAAAATCTCAATAAATTATTAAATTTTTAAAAATTTGATAGACTTGATTCATTTGAATAAAAACCTATTATAATTATAACGCATGTTCTCAAGTTTTACTCAAATTATGTATTAGTAAAAATAATGGGATTAGTTCAAGTTTAATTTGGGTTCTAATTCATTTGTAACTTGTAATACAATATTAATAGAGAAGACTTTAATAAAATTCATTCTGTGAGAAAATTTTCTTTATGCAAAATTATGCTTAATTTAATCATAATCAAATAAAAACATTAAATTTTATCTTTTTCCACTTCATCGTGTCTTACACGATCCATTTTTAAAGTCTAAATAACTATATTAACTTGGGTTTATATTGAAATCTATATAAACACTTGATTTCAACATATTTATTGATGTGTGCTTCTCTTAATAAAGACATTGCAACATAAGTCATTGGGCTCATTTAATAACGGGCTCAACAACATTAATACTCAAATAATTTTTTTTTTATTATGAAATGCAACTTAAACCCCTCCTATCCTATTTTAATGAGAGTGGAGTTTAAATGTCAAACCTCTTAGTTTAATTTTTTTTTAAATTGCTAGTTGAATCAATTAATGACCACTTGATGAGACTTTTTCGAATTCAAAATATTATGACATTGTATTAAAAAAAAAACAACGTTCATTCTCAAACTTGAGCTACAATACATTTATTTAAATGTTTGCATTCAAAGAAGATAATATTGTATTCTTAAATTACAACATAAAGTTGGACATGTGTGCCTTGAAAAAAGAAGCTTGTTATCAAATCCGAGTCACTCTCATACACAAAAATATGAGATATCTCAAAACCCCAAATCTCGTCAATGTAAATCATTAGTTATAAGTTTCACTTTATTTGATAAGTAAATAAGAACATATATTAAACGAATTTTATATTTTTAAAATAAATTTTTGAAGAATGTAAAATGCATTTTGAAAAGAAATCACGTAAATGGATAAATATTTGGACTTTATTATGTTATAAAAAATTATAAATTAAAGCGGTATCTTAATTAAAAATAGAGATGAGAAATTGAAAGAAAATTAATGACACGGATTTTACGAGAAAAATCCTCAAACAAATTGAGATAAAAATCACGAGGCAAGTACAGAAGAATTTCACTATAAAAAATAAGATTACAACATTTCTCTAATTATAATAAGAGAATAATTTTCACCATCTCTTAAAATTAGGAGATACATCTCAACCTCATTTTTTTTTTCTTAATAAATAAAGATAAACTAAATATAATGAAATATGAGATTGAATTACAAGAAATTATAGATGATAGAATGATTATGAGATTTTTGGGATGACGAAAATAGTGTAGAGGTGCTTCTATTTATATGGAGCCAAAGCACTCTTTTTAATTGCTAACTACCACTAACCTCCTAATTCACTTATTTCTTCTTTCTAATTTCCATCTATTAACAACTACCAATATCATCTACAAATAACTACCAACATTTCTCTCACTTGAAGATTTGATTAGAATAATCACGTCTCCACATTCTTTCACCTACACTTGCCATCTCCATGCTGCTTACATTTCTGCCAGGCCATATGAACTTATCAGTGTTAATCGATTTGGTTAATGCATCTGTTAGGTTTTTTTGGTGTGAATCTTCTTCATATTCACGCTTCTACTTTTTATCACTTCACGAACAAAGTGATACTAATCTCATATGTGATTTGTTCTGGAATGAAAAGCCGAATTTCTTACAATATGCAAGGTACTCTGACTATCACAATACAAAGGAATCTTCTCTTAATTGTGTCTGAGCTCCTCCAAGAGTCTTTTTTATCCAAAATGCTTCTTTATAAGCTTATATAGCTGCATATACTCAGCTTCTGTTATTGATAGAGCTGCAACAGTCTGAAGTTTAGAGATCCAGCTAACAGTTTCTCCTGCAATTATAAACACATAGTCTGTGGTGAATTTTCTTTTTTCAAGATCACCTGCTAAATCTAAATCAACATATCATCTAACAGTGAATTATGATCTTCCATAACATAATGCAGCATCTGAGGTATCCTTAATATATATTAGGATTCTCTTAATAGTACTCCAATGCTCTTTACTAGGATTGCTCATGAATCTGTTAACCACTCCCACTACTTATGCAATGTTCGGTCTTGTAAAAATCATAGCAAACATTAAATTTTTCACTACTGATGCATACAGTACTCGAGACATCTTCTTCCTCTCTGCTTCATTACTAGAACACATACTTGAGAATAACTTGAAATTAATAGGAAATGGGATAGAAATTGGCTTACAATCTTGCATATTGAAATGTCACAAGATCTTCTTCAAGTAGTTCTTTTGTGAAAGAAAACTTTTCCTATCACTTCTGTCTCGGTGAATTGCATTCCTAGAATCTTTTTTGCTGGTCCCAAGTCCTTCATGTCAAATTCCCTAGTCATTTGAGCCTTTAACTCTGTTACTTGATCTTTATTAGAGCATTCTACCAATATGTCATCAACATACAATAACAAGATAATGAATTCATTATCACCAAACCTCTTGAAATATGCACAAGGGTCTACATTAAGTCTGTTGTATCCAAGAGTCAATATAAAGGAATCAAATCTCTTATACCAATACCTCAGCGCCTATTTGAGACCATATAGAGATTTGTTCAATCTGCAAATCAAGTTCTCTTTTTTTGTTTTTGTAAAACCTTCTAATTAGAGCATATAAATTTCTTCTTCAAGATCACCATGAAGAAAAGCCATTTTTACATCTAACTGTTCTAGATGTAAATCAAATATAGCATTCATAGTAAGGACTATTCGAACAGTATTGAGTCTAACAACTGGTGAAAAGATCTCATTAAAATCAATACATTCTTTCTAAGTATATCCTTTTACCACCAATCTTGCACGATACCGCTCTACTTGATCATCGCTATTTCTCTTGATCTTGTAGACCCATTTGTTGCCGATGGCCTTCCTTCCATGTGGTAGTGGTACAAGATTCCATGTTCTAATCTTATGAAGAGCTTCAATTTCTTCTTGTATTACTACCATCCATAGAGATGCATCAGAACTATTCGTTACTTCTTGGAAAGTCGATGGCTCTCATTCCTCCATTAGAAGACAGTATATAACATTACTCTCCATGTGATAATCTGAATGCAAAATTAGTGCTGACCTCACCCGTTTTGATTGTCCAAAAGGTGGCTTCTCTGGCTCAACTGGTTCTTGTTCATCATGCTCTGGTGCTGCTTCATAAATTTCTTTTTTTTATTATTATTCTTCCTCTACTTGCATTATGGTAGTTTCTGATTTTTCCTTCGTTGTGCCATCATTTTCTTTCTTTTGCAGCTTATCTTCTGCAAATATCACATCTCTGCTGATAACTACCTTGTGGGCAATGGGATCCCATAGATGATACCCTTTACTCCATCAGCATACCCCAAGAATATATATTTTTTAGATTTTCGATCAAGTTTTATGACTTATTGGGTATTGCACATCACATACACAGGACTTTCAAATGTATATAAATTAGAATAATCAGTTGGCTTACTAATCCACATCTGCATTGGTGCCTTCAGATCAATCATTGTTGATGGAGATCGGTTAATCACATAACAAGCAGATCACCTCTAGTTCTTTCAAGTAGAGTTCAATTCGTTCGCTCTACTACTCCATTTTGTTAGGGAGTGTATGCTATTGTGAATTGTCTTTTGATGCCTTCTTGTTTACAAAATGCATCAAATTCTTCGCCAGTATATTCTCCTCCATTGTCAGTCCTTAAACCCTTGATCTTTTTCTCAATTTCAAGTTCCACTCGTGCTTTGAAGACTTTAACTACAGGAAACATATTTACCTTTCTTCTGATTAGATAAACTTAACATCTCCTAGAGAAGTCATCAATGAATGACACAAAATATTTTGCTCCTCCCAAGGATCTAACCGGTGCTTGCCAAACATCAGAATGAATTAAGTCTAAGATGCCATTACTCTTAGCTGTTGATGTGCTAAACTTCAATCTATACTGCTTACTTATAACACAATGCTCACAAAAGGGTAAAGAAATATTTTTAAGCCTAGGAAGTAACTTCTTATCAGAGAGAATTTTCAAACCTCGTTCTGACATATGACCAAGTTTTTGATGCCATAACATCGTCATCTCTTCTATAGAACTAGTTGATGCAATATATACTTCTGCCTCTGAATATGTTTCATCTAAGAGTATGTATAGGTTATTAGCTACTTTTTCTGCCTTCATTACCACAAGTGTGCCTCAAACAATCTTCATGATCCTATTTTGCATATGAATTTTGTATCCAAGCTCATCTAGTTGTCCTAAAGATAATAAATTTTTCTTCAAGTCTTTCACATACCGTACATCTTGGATAGTATAAACCATTCCATTGTACATCTTCAACTCGACGGTGCCAATACCAACAATCTTCAAGGTATGATCATCACTTATATACACAGATCCTCCAGAGATGGATTTATAATTGTGAAACCAATCTCGACGAGAGGTCATATGCCATGTTGCTCCCGAATCTATTATCCAAACATCAGTGAGCTTCTTTCTATCCTTAGAAATAGTTGTTTCCTCATTGTATAGGACGTTACCATCATCAGAAGTACTTATAACACAACCTTAAGATTTTGGTGGCTCAATGGTTTTCTCTACACCTTTCCTATATCGACACTTACTTTTAAAATGTCATTTCTTGCCACAGTTGTTGCATTTGATATTCTTCTTACTCATTTACTTTTTGATCTTCCTTGTCCTTGACTCCTACTAGAGTTATGCTCCATTAACATGCCTCTAATCATCGGTAAAGCCTCTTCTTGCTGCGAACTAGTTGCTTTGTTGTCTTTATTTTTAAGACTACTTTCTTCCTCAAGAACAGAGGCTTTTGTTGGAGCTAGTGCTCACGTGCCATTCCAATATTGTATGAATATTAATTGTTAATATTTATACAATAAATATTTCGAATAAAGATTGTTAATATCATATTAATATGGTATAACGTTACAGATATTGTTTAATCTCAAAGAGTTCAGATCTGATCTAAAGGAGTTTAGATCAGAACTAATAGTTATCAAAGCTGAGAGTTATAAATGCTAAGAGTTAGCACTGTTAATAGTTATCAGTTTATAAGAGTTAGCGAGGTCTAAAGAGTTAGAACCTTATCTATAATGGGACAAAGACCTGAGAGTATACTTGTAATGATATAGTTGCAAAGAGTTGTAATAGGAGTTAAGAAATATCATTATGTAAGTATGTCTCAAATATAATATTCATAATCTATGATCACCAATGCGGGTCTATTGGTGAATTCACAATATATAGATTAGTGTATGTCTATATCTGACTGGTTCAGATGGTTGTTCTTAGCTGACCATGAGCTTAGAGCTTGTACAGGTATGCGGGTATCCAATCAGGACTGGATACTGAACAGACTCACGAGGACCCCAATAGATATCCTATGAAACCGTCAAAGGAAGGTCCTATCGAGTTGAGTAGTATTCGTGGTCCTTTGACCTGAGCGCCACGGTGGTCTTGTGAGTGATCCATCATGCTTTGGTTCCACATATGTCAGAGACCTTTCATGGTCTGACCGCTATGTGTCGCTGGGTATGATCCGATGCTCATGGAATTCGGTGTGTGTAGATACGGGATCCATCAGCTTACGTAGGTAAGTTGTATATCCGATGCTCCGAGGTTGTATTTCATAAAGTCTTGTGGCCACAAGCATAAACCCGGAAAAAGAGTTTCCCACAGGGTTAAACAATATAGCAAAAGTGTTTACGTATATTGTTTATCGAGATACGAATCTGGAGATAAGATTATGGATGAGCAAATGGAGATTTGACGGTGCTGATCTATATCCCCGCACATCCAGGATATGAATGATGGAAGGATTATACGTATATGTTATGACCTCAACTTGTATAGTCTTACAGGCTGATTTGTAATATTCGTAACATGTGCGTGGGGCATCGATTACGGATTAATGAAATAGTTCCATTTGACAAATCGAGTGGGGACATAGAGAGTCCCAATATGAAATGTACTCTTTGAGCACTTGGGCAGTGTACCGTATTAAATTGTTCAATACAGTATAATTCAGCAAATTTACTAAGGTTAAGTTAACTAAAGTATATGATTAAATGGTGGGACCAACTTCAGGTTAACTTGGTAACCTAGTAAGGATATAATAGTAATTTCACTTTATGATTATTTAATTATTAAATAATTAAAATAAATATTTATTTATTTAATTGTTAAATAAATGATTTAACTTAACTAAGGTTAAAAGTTAACCATATGGTTAAGTTAAGTTAACTTTACTTAAAGGTTAAGTAAAGGTTAACCTAATCATGGTTAAATTAGTTAATTATGGTTAAATTAATTAAATATTTATTAACTTAAAGGTTAAGTTAAAATAATCTAACTATGGTTAAATGTTAACTAAGGTTAGATTAAACCAAATGAAATGCAAATGAAATTCAAATTAGTTTGAAATTAATGCATTAGTATATAAAGTGAAATGAAATTCAAAATCAAAAAGTTTTAATTTTTAGGTTTTACAATTTTGGGAGCCATTTCAATTTGAGAAATTAAAATTTTTTGTTTTGTGTTTTAAGTGTTAGAACAACAAAACAAATTAGACAAATGGTTACTAAATGCAATAACTAAAAAAGAGAATTGTTTTATTTATTCAAGAGTTGAATAAAAGGAAAAACAAATTTAATTAAGTTAAATAGTTTAACTTTGAATAATGTTTAAGAGTTAAACAAATATGCTGGATTAATATACTGTCATTCTAGACAATCAAACCCACCCTTGTTGATTGCTAGGATTGATCAAAGATTCATTTTATGGTGGACTTCAAGCAAAATTAATCCAAAGACTTCATTGGTGATATTTCTCAATCTTAATTTTCAGTTTATTAAATATGTATTTTATGTGTTCATTGTATCTAATCTTCCGCTGTGCACATATGTATGAGATATGTATGTTTGTTGTATGATGAATACAACCCACATGTAAGCACCCTAGTAATTTAACAATACCCCAACATGTAACATCTTCAAAAACTAGATAGTCCATAAAAAGGTTATTGGTTAAGCTGGTGATTAGATGGTCATATGAATCTGGAAGACTTTGGAGTAGAATCTTGGCACGTTCATTTTGCTCAATATTATAACCCAATGAAGAAAGTTAAAAAAATAAAGTATTGAGAGTGTTGATATGATTAGTTACCGTAGTAGATTCTGACATTTGAAGGGTGTATAGTCTTCCTTTTAAAAAGATCTTATTGTGAAGAGACTTTGCCTGGTACAAAGTTATCAGAGTATCATATATCTCATTTGCCGTCTTTTTCTCTGCTATGCTTGATAGAACTTCATCTGCTAATCCTAAATGCAAGTTGGCAATAACATCTTCCTCTATCTCTTCCCATTTTTCATTAGTCATAGTTGCCGGTGTGTCACTAATTGCCGCCAGACAATGGTCATTTCTTAAGATTACTATAATTCTCATTTTTCATATTGATAAATTATTCCCGTCTATCTCATACTTTACCGTCATATTTATTGACTACGATCTGCTTCTCTCTTATATCGGCTCCCACTATTTCATTGTGAACAGTTAATGTATACTTGAATAGTATAATATGTATAAATAGTACTGTATACGTGAATAGTTACACACCTGTAAATAGTGGCTGTGAAGGATATATCTTCACCTAAAAGTCTTGAGGCTCTGATACCACTTGTTATGGAGAATTATAAGTTGAAATAATATCTTAATTTAAAATAGAGATGAGAAATAGAAAAAAAATAAATGACATATAGATTTTACGTGAAAAACCTTCAAACAAATTGAGGTAAAAATTATAGGGCAAGTATAAGAGAATTTCATTATAAAAATGAAATTACAACCTCTTTCTAATTATAAGGAGAAAACAATTTTTATCATATCTTGAAATTAGGAGAAATTTCACATTTCTCTCTTAACAAATAAGGAAAAACTAAATATAATGAAATATGAGATCGGATTGAATTACAAGAGATTATAAATAATAAAATAATTATAAAAATTTTAAAATAATAAAAATAATGAAGAGATGCCTTTATTTATAGGGAGCTAAAACATCTCTTTTAATTATCAATTATTATCAACCTCTTATTTCATTTATTTATTTTTTTCAATTTCTACTTATCAATGATTACTAATACTATTTACCAACAACTAGTATTAACCAGAGGGATTTTATATTGTTGGTTAAAGCAAAGTCATTCATTTTGTAAAATATACACGTGTTAGTACTTTATATTTAACGTAAAATTAATGATTCGTTACCACTTGTTATTGACCAAAAATTCAACACAACTTGCATTTTTATAAAATGTAAAATCTGGATCCAAAACATACGATGACAGCGTGATTATTGCATTTGAGGTTGTCTCGATCAATTGCATTTTCCATAATTAGTACGTGGTTAAGACTCAAGATGGAATTTTCATGATTGATCTTCGCTATCAATACCATCATCAAATAATTAATAGGAAGCTTATTAAGAGCATGTGATTGCGTTAAATCAAAATAAGAATTGAGAAGCAGGGAGATGATCCATAATTATCTAGACGAGACCGAGGAAAAAAGAAATGAGAAGAAATTAACTTTAATCCTTGACTATGAGGGTTGTTTTGTTTTTCTCCTTTCTTTGTAAAGATTTCTTTAGTCAGAATTAGTACATTTCCCTTACTTACAAAGGGTTGGGATCGGATATTTATTAATTGGTAAATATATCAATAGAGTCTGTAAATTTATCTGATTATCAATATATCAATAGAGCTCATTAAGTTTATATCTTTTTTAATTTTTTTTAATGAAATTCAATTTATTTATTAAAAAAAATCCTGATCCCAAGTAAAAGACAGTGAAAGGACAGGCTATCAGATACTTAATAATAAATACATAAACTTGAAACGGAGAAAAATACAGTGAACGAACTGTAAACATTGACGTAACTTAAGAATCACTTGTGTCTATAATTGCATTAATGGATAAAGCGAGACCCACACCACACCCACTTGCCATTTTGTCCATGCAAAAAAAATAATACTATGCGATGATGCATGTATCAACATGTATCGGTAATTCTGACGCCCATATAAATAAACTATTGGGATTTGACTCTGAAGGCAGACCCCCATATAATCCAACCTATTTAATTTAGGATGTTAAAATGATTCGTAAATTTAAAAATTAGTTAGCACTGGCTTTTTGTTAGAAAGAATTTAATAAGATTAAAAGGGATTTTAGAATAAATTTAGTATACAGTTAGAATTTGTAAATAAATTTGAAACTGATACAAATTCGGTGAAATTATGAATATTAGTTATAGGTATCCATAAATATTTATATATTTTTTTCTATTTTATAAAAAGAAGATCATATGATTTTTTTTATTATAGCTTTAAATAAAAATTTAAAAAAATAATTTTTATTTTTTCTTTAATTCATCGATTACTTTTACTCTCACTTATTATACAAAAATTATCTCAAAATTTTGTTATATCTAAATTTTTTATTTTTACAAAATTATTAATTTACACTCGTAAAATATTTTTGTGATTCTCAAATGAGATATTTTTTTTTATTTTTTTTGTTTTTATCTTATTAATATTATATTATATACATAAATAATGTGAATATTTTAAAAGAGTTGAATTAATTTTTCATTAATAATCACTTTATTGGACTTAATCAATAAGGGTTGTTTCAGTGCTGACATCCATAATTTTTTTTGTGTGTGTGAAGATTCTGAGTTTTTATGGTGCCTCTCTCATATTTCAGAATTTTTTTTCCTTTTACTTAATTTTAAAAGCAAATTATGCTTTTTATGAGTCATAATTAGTTGGGTTTATTATGAGTCCAGATTTCTAGGTTGCACAATATCTTCTATTCGAGCTAAATCTGCAAAGACCAAAAAACATATTAGTGTTAAATAATAATAATAATAATATTTAAATAATGTATTTAATAGTCATCAATTGATAAAATAATATAATTTTTTAAAATTATTTATTATAATATTTTATTATTTAATAATTATTTATTATATTATTAAAATAATAAAATTTAAAATATTATTTTATTTATTAAAAAATTTGACTTATTTTACAAGCACGTTACCCGACCAATTTTAATTTATAAACTTAATTATCTCTCAACTGAAAATATTTAAAAATAATTTATTTTTTTAAATAAAAAATAAAAAGGAAAAAACTTTGCCGATAATTAGTGGGGTCTACTGTGTAAATGGTGGAGCACATGCAGCCAAAAACTACATAGAAATTCTAAACCGCCGATCTCATCACGTGGTCAGCTGTCTGCTATGTTCTGTATTCGGATCAAATTGGCTCTTTCTCAAACCTCTTATCTTACTCAAAACTCAAAACCTATTTCAGTTCAATCTAATTTCATTAGTGGTATACTGTACTTTAACGGGCGAAATTTTATTTTTTTATTTTTATTTTTTTACACTTAGTTCGATATTTACAGAAATTTCTGGCTGCAGTACTAGCACAGTTCAGAGATTTACGCCTTTTTTTTTTTGGGACCAATTTGAAAAATCTGACCAAACAATTGTCTATTGTTGTATCCTTTGCAGCTGTTTAAATGTAGCTCTTTCTCGTCAATACCATTCATCGATAATTCTTCAAAGTGTGCCGGCAATCTTTGAGTTACAATTGTTTTTTCTTATTAGTACCAACTAAATTATTAATTTACCACTTAATTTAAAATTTAATATTAATATTAAAAATAAACTTTAATTTCTCTCACATAAAACATAAATTTAAAGTTAATAAAGAGATTAAAATTCTAACTCAAGACTTTAATTAATATTATATTAATTTATCATTCAATTTATAAATTTAAATTGATTAATAAAAATTTAATATTAATATTAAAAATAAATTTTAAACACGAATGATTAATACTCGATACTAATACTATTTATTCAATGGTGCTTAATTTAAATTTCTCAATTAATTATATGAAAAAGTCTCTCCATTGAAATTGAGAAGTTTCAAACCATAAAGGCTTTGAATATAGACATTGTGCTGTGTATGGTCAGGGTCAGTGGTCAAATATGCAATGATATTCAGGTAGAGTTTTACACATAGGTAAAAATCAGCAGGCAGGGAACAAGATCCCTTGTTAAAAGGATTGAAATTAAATAAATAAACAGCATGGAGGTTGATGGGGAAAACTCTGAACGGAGGAGGAGAGGATCATTGGTGAAGTTTTTGGCGTGGGACCCCGTAGTTTGGACTTGGGACTGACTATGTGTGAACGATAGTGATGGAGCATGTGGACTTGTCTTGGAGATGGAAGCAGATGTATATGGAAATTGCCCTTCGGCCTTCAGTAGCATAATCTTCAGGTTTTGTCTGCTTGTTGGATATTTGTTTTATTTAGGTGTTATTATGAATTATGAACTGTACTTAAATTTTGTTGATTATTTTTGCTTGGAACAACCAGGTTTTGACGCGTCAACACAACAAGCTTGCTTGGCATTTGATTGATTTGGCAGCCTACCTATTAATTTATGTGTGATGCGCAAGACCTGATAAACCAAAGTTCTGAAACCTGCTTCTCCAAAAATATATCATGTATGAATATGATATTCCACCCAATAATGAAATAAAAATAAGACATCCTTATAATCATAGGCATCGTGAATTTGTTAACACTAATATAGGCATTATATTTCAATTAATGTAATAAATTATACGGAGAGTGTTATGTATTAAATAATATTTACCTTATCATTCTTATAATAATTCTTGATATCTCATCTCTTTTTAATTGTACCATTTCATCTGGCAATGTCTTGAAATACACAATTTTAAACCATCATTTTGTAATTTTAGGTTTTTTTTTATTGCAAGATAAAACAAAACAAGAGACTTGATGCAGAAGGCTGAAAGAAGACTTGATGGGCCGAGGCCGCATTGGGCCCAAAACATATTTACTCCCGATGTATAGTATATCAAACTCTTAAACCGCTGAGTTGCAAAAAATTGGGTGGTTCAAGGCAACGAAGTGAAGATTCTGTTTGTAGTGGGTGCAGTTCAGAAATCATGAGAGGACTGGTGCTTCCACCGAGCTAGATAACTTGCATGCTCTGCATCTATTGTGCTCCTCAGCTCTGAAAATTTTCATCTTTGCCCTAGTCATGAGCGAGTGATGTACATGTATAATACCTATGCCATCCCACCAATTTTTCTGGAAGAACTTTCTCGATGAAACACTGAAGAACCATAGACGACTTTACCAATTTGAAGCATGTTGTTATCAAAATCAAAATACAAATGTCATGGAACAGTGAGGATCACTGGATGTTTGATGCATATGAACATATGCACGAGTGCAACCCTGTCCCACAGATCTCAATAAGGCAGATTATCTGACTAACCATCAGCTAAGGCATGCCCACAGGGGAACAAGTGCTCTTTATTGTTCAATTTTTCATGATAAAATAGAGTGGAGCAGACTTTGGGAAAATCAATTGGATCGATAAATTAAGAAATTATTTATTCTAACAATGAGCACAATTTGAAGTACAATCAACACATTTAATAGTTTGATGAAGTACAAAACGCAATATATCAAACAATGAAACAACCAATTTGCAAGGATCCTAAATACAGCACACAGGAAGTCTATGATTCACAATGAACCAGAAAAGGAGAACAGGACATCTTTAGACATCTGCCAACAGACTTAACCATCAAGAAGTTTAATTCTTCACAGTTGTCACGTGCTTCAGGAGCATTTGCACAACATCATATGATATTTTCTCAGCACTAGTTTTCAGGTGATGAATTTTCGCCTCTGTTTCTTGTTCAAGCCGCTTCACATTCGCACCAGAATCTCCACTACTCTGATAATGAAAACAAATAAAACAAAGAAAGGCAGAGTTAGCACATTTAGGATAGTTTGTAGTGATGCAGTCCTACTATAGCAGTAACAATACTGAGGAATGGCCAATGTTAATTAAGACATATTTCTTGCCAAGGATCTGATGGCATAACAAAATTTAATTTAACATGACAAGCTAAGGGAGAACAAGAATCAGAAATCACTCGCTTGAGTAAAGTTCATAAGAACCGATTTAGCAAAATTAAATTCACCTCTGCAAGTTTCCTCTGAAACTCACGCTCCACCTGAGCTCGATATTCAGCAATCTCCTTTTCAGCCTCTTCTTTGGCTTGCTTCAGTCGAGCCAACTTTGCTATAAAAGCATAAAATCAATACATTATGCACCAAACTTATAAGCAAGAAGACTTCAGCAACAAAACATCAGTTCACATCATAATAAGCAAAAGCAAAGCAATATCAAGAAAAGGGACCTCTTCTTCAGCCTGCTTCAGTCAAGCCAATTTTGCTATAAAAGCATAAAATCAATGCATTATGCACCAAACTTATGAGCAAGAAGACTTCAGCACAAACATATTAGTTCAAGTCATAATAAGCCAAAAAGCAAAGCAATATCAAAGACAAAGGGATTTTAAGCAGACTCTACACATGCACATAATCACAGATGTTCTCTAAACTAAGTACTCATCTTTACATATGACAGAATATTCAACTATAAATGTTATAGCTATGAGTTCCATACAGGCCATGCATCAAGACTTTTGTGAGGCAGCATACAGAAAACTCCCAATTAAAACTATTGAGGGCACATTTTGTGTGAATAAACAAGGATTCATCAGACATAAAAGTCTTCAACAGTTAATCATCTTCATATGTAAGAGAAAATACAATAGAGAGCATGACTACCATTTCTGGCAGCATTGACAATGTGTTGAGCTTCTTGTTCTGCAGCCAGCAATTGCTGAATCCCACCTTGACCCCTGTTTGATGCCATGCTTTCCAGGCTCTAAGAACAAATTAAAAAGCACAGCAACATCATCATATAGTGTTCCAGAAAGACGGCCTTAATCATGAACATTAAAAATGAACAGCAAAGATAGCATTAAACAGAGTCATTGAATTCTTCTGCAGTAATCACAAACCACCCCAACAATTCAATTAGCACAGCTAAGACTCTTGCCACTGTATCTTCACTCAAAAGGATACAAATTTAAAAGTTTAACTCATGGCATGTTAACAAGCTTCCGAGCATAAAGATCTGAACCATAAATTTTTTTTTTTTCAGTTTTCTTTTTGGGTATAATTATTGTATTACTATTATTTTATTTCAGGCTTCCATTCTCAGAAAGTAAATGCAATCATCTGGAGACCAAAACTTAATATTTTTGTTGTCATTCGAAATTTCTTTTATCGTAGGCTAGAGACTTATCCTGATAAAGGGTCTCAAGAGGAAATAAGCACTGAGATATACAACATACAGACCTGACTTGAAACACTTCCCATGATTTAAACAACTAATTAAACCCAATTAAACATCTTTAGAGATCATTAACGATTTAGAGACTATATAAATAATGATAATCGAAACACCTTAGGCAATTCATAACAGAAATTTGACCCAGAAGAGTGGTAAGTTCCTGGATTTAATTTACAGATCCAAACTAGCAGCTTATATATGAGATTGGAGTGAAAATAATTAAACAATTAAATCTTCAGAGAGAAAACACGGAATCATCTGGGGCAATAAGAACAACAATAATAATAATTAGAGATATTGACTTTTGTTTAGAAGAAAGATCTGATTTACAGTAACAGGAAGTGATAAATATAACAGTAGAGATTGATCCGCAAGAGTATGGCAGAGCAAAGAAAATTAGAGGAAGAGCAAAATTGATGGGCAGTGGTTACGTACCTGTTTGAGACTTAGAGAATCGTTTTCACCCAAGATTCAATCGAAGTCGAATGCTGGTTTGGTTTTACAGACGCGACCTTTCTAGTTTTATTTTATTTGGGAAAAGGTGTCCCCATCCAACTCAGTTTGATCCGCTGACACGGCGTCGTTTCTCACCATTTTTTTTTTCATTTTGTTTTTGTAAATACGTTATTAATTTTTTTTTTTTCAAAACTAAATTTTGTGGTAGCTTATTGTAAGAGGACTTAATTCGTAGAGTTTATTTGAAAGACTCTTGGGGTTTCCCTGGTGTAAATTCAGTGTGTCAATTCTCACATGGTTTCCCACAATGTATGATATTCCTTTTTAATTAATAACTTTTTCGGCATTCATATGAAAAAAAGAAATCTTTAAGATTTGGTTATATACAAAATTATGCCTTTGCGAAATAAGGATTAAGACTAGTTTAGTTGAGTTTTTTTAATAAATTTTCAGAAGTAAAATTTTTAAAAATAAAATTTTAAAAAGTAAAATTTTTAAAGAAAAGTTATCGATTGTTTATTTGCCAATTAAATTTTTTTTTAAAGTAATAAATTATTTTATTTATTGTTAAAATACAAAAAAAAATACTTAATAAATATCGCATAAATTCATTTATTTAAATTATAGGCAAATTAAATATAAATATAAATTTATTATATATTTCTATAAATCCAATTACTTAAAATACAAGAATCTAAAAAAAATTAATACAGAGCAAATAGCAAATCAAATAAATTATTTTTTGGCACACAAATTAAAAATAAAACAAAATAAAATAGTATTGACAAAAAACAAATGAGAGAGTCTTGCAGAGATACAATAATTTTCTAGAGATAAAGATACGATGACTTTTAAGAATATATTAAAAACATATTAGTTAAATGAAATTTATTTTTATTAAGGTTACATCATAAAATTAAAAAAATATTATTACAGTATATGTGATATTATACAAATATTTTTTTTATAAAAAATTCAAAAAATTCTACTTTTAAAAATTCAAAATTTGATATTTTACAAATAGAGCAAAAAGTTTGAAAACAAATTGAGCAATACAGCTTTTGGCATTAAAAGAGTTTTTTTTAGCAAAAGAGAAACCCAATCAAATATATACTTAGTTATTTTAGAGATGTGAGTAATATATATATATATATATATATAAGAAAACTTTATAAATTCAAACAAAACTAGATCGTACCTCCAACAATCATCGTTCAAGTGAAACAAATAACTTCATACTTTCTATCCTATTCTTATTAAGAGTATGTTTAGTGATGGATTTCAAAGGCGAAATTTTTTTCATAGCTCTCTTGGCAACAATAGGGATTATAGGTTCTTTTATATCTTTTATCACTTTCTCCCATCAAGAAAGTGGCAATTACAAGATAACAAATATCTTACCCATTTTTCACGTTCACTATCTAATATTGATATTTACCACATCACCTACTAATTATTTTTAATTATTAAAATTTGAATTTCAAATTTTAAGCTTACATTTATTTTTAAACGTGGACTACTATTATATGAAATAATATCTAACATTCTCCCACTTGATCCACTTATAAAAAGTATAATCTTAAAGTGATTAATTTGTTATGACCATAAAATTAAGGTAACTCCTTAAAGCAATCCATAGTGAAGCTTTTATTTACCCAAAAGAAAATTTTCAATGTATAAATCATGACAGTTATGTGTTTAATAATTGCACATTTCTTTTTATGTATCATATGTCTAAATATTTTCAAATGAATAACACATTATTTTATAAATGAACTTCCTATAAGTCATTCAGGTTTTCTTAAATAATCCCAACAAATTAAGACTTACAAAAATTACGTGCATAAAATATTTCAATGATTAAAATGATTCAGATAAGTAAATACTTACACAATTAAAGAATAAAAACAATACTAAAGACAAGTCTATTATCCAAAAATTCTATGTTATCCATATGATCTTTATACAACTTAGTCGGTAATTCTTTAGTCATAGGATCTACTAAATTGAGTGCAATCTTTATATAATTAATGACCACCTCTTTTCTTTTGATATGATCTCTGACAATAAAATATTTTATGTTGATATATTTGTTGTTTCTTCCACTTTTATTATTCTTAGTAAAGAATACTACAGCTGAGTTATTATAGTAAATCCTTAAAGACCTTGCTATAGAATCGACAACCTTTAAGCCTATAATAAAATTTCTTAACCATAATGCCTATGAAATAACATTATAGCAACTAATGAATTCTTTTTGCATAGTAAACGAACTAATTATCATTTGCTTAACACTTCTTTAAGACATAACACCTTCAGCAAGAAGGAAATTGTATACTAAAGTAGAATTTTTGTTGTCTGAATATCATAAAATATTTGAGTCTGAATATCCAATCACCTCAAGATGATTGTTATGCTTATGTGTAAGTCTGTAGTCCTTGATTCCTTGTAGAAATGTCATCACTCTTTTTGCACCCTTCTAATGTTTCATACCAGGATTGCTTTGATATCTTCCTAGTACACCAATTGTAAATGCAATATCAAGTCTAGTATAGACTTGTGCATACATTAGGTTACCTACAACAGACACATAAGGTATTTTCTTCATCTGTTCTCATTCTAATTCATTTTGTAGAAATTTATTATGACTGAACTTATCCCCTGTCATAATGGATGCTACAATATGAGTACGATACTTTATTCTAAAAGACTCTAAAACTTTTTCAATATAGATATTTTGAGACAATCCTAATGTCCTTTTGGATCCATCTCTATGAATTTCTATGCCAATAACTTAAGAAGCTTCATTTTAAAGTTTTATGCAAAAAACTTTTTTGTGTCATGTAACAAACTCAAGTCATTACTTGCAACGAAAATGCCATCTACATATAGCACTAGAAAATGTATTTGTTCCCACTGATCTTAAAATATATACATTTATCAATGATATGTTTTGTAAATTTATATAAAGTAACAACATCATAAAACTTCAAATACCATTGATGAAAAAGCTTAAATATATATTTTTTAAAATTTGCATACTAGGTGACCATTTTTATTTTCATTGAATCCTTTAAGCTGGTTCTTCTATACCTCTTTCTCATGATCCCTATTCAAGAATGTTGTTTTCACATTCATTTGATGTAGTTGTAAATCAAAATGAGATACTAAAGCCACAATGATTCTAAACGAATCTTTCTTAGAGACTAGAGAAAATATTTCAAGTAATAAATGCTTTATTTCGAGTAAAACCTTTTGTCTATAAGTTTGGATTTATATCGTTCTATATAAGAGTGGGCATTTGTCCTGGTCCCTACTTGACCTGGACCGTTTAACCCAAAAAATGGGTCGGGATGAGATGGGACCCGTAACCAGGACAAAGTCCGGATGGAAAATGTAAATCCTGGTTATCTCAGTCCAATTGGGACAGTACCCGATTTGGTTCAGGTTGTTCCCGAACCGAACCATTTTTTTTCTGGTTCTTAAAAGAAATCAAAACGGCATCATTTCTGAAAGTTAAAACGGCGCTGTTTAATAAGAAAAAAAAAGATTTTAGGTTCGAAATGTAAAAAGCAATTTCATTCTCTCAAATTTCAATTCTAACTAAACTTAAAACCTAAACTAAAAGCTTAAACATTCACAAATCAAAATTTTTGGCATTATTCTGCCGTTGTTGCTGCTAGCCATGAGGACCATGACTGTCGTCTACCGCTTCTCATCCTCAGTGCCGCCATTTTGCTGCTTCTATCGCCTGCTGCTGCGTGATCTGCGCTGTCGCCTGCCACTATTCTGCCACTGCTATTCCAGGTCAGCCGTTGCTTTGCTGTTCTGCGCTGCCGCCTGCCATAACTGCTTAAGTTGGTATTGTTTAATATTTGGTCGCTTAGAACAATTTTGGTGTTTCGTTACAGCAATGATAATTAAATGGTAATAAAAATAATCAGATGACATTGTCCAATAGTGCATAACTAGTTGCAAAGACCCATCATAATTTTAGAACCTGTCATTCTAGTTTGAATACTTAGTTTAAAGTCGATTAGAGGTAACATATAAAAAATGTGTGCTATGAACTGTAGGCTATACTACATGCAATCACTTGTATAAATGCATATCTCATCAACCTTTTTGATAAAATATTCATTGGAGTCCCTGTACTTATGGAATTCTCCATAGTTTTCCACCTTGTACATTAATGAATCCATATAACTAGAGAAGTTGAATTAATGCCACTTATAGGATCACTTGTCTTGTTTTATTGTAACTTGTATGAAGAAAAACTGAATCCTATTTTGCCCTCATTGGTACATTTCAGCTCAAGCTTCTGAAGGGCAGATTTTATGTTAGCAAAATTAATATATAAAAAAAATTATTATTAATTGTTATCTTGATTAATATTTACAGATTGTATGTTATATGAATTGTTATCTGATTAATATTTACATGTTACATTAATTTGTATTATAGTATGGAAAAAAACTGGTTGTATAAGTTTTTGCGTGTTTATAAAAAATACATATTTGTGAAATATTAAAAAAATTATGAAATGTTCAAATTAATCTTGATTTATCTTTATGTATTATTATACTATTATATTACAGATGAGTCGTGATTCAACTTCAGAAAATATTATGAATATTAGAGGATCTCATGAGGATACGCAATGCTGCATTGATGATACATATGCATTATTACCTCCACATCCTAATACTAAGAAGAGAACAAGATCAATGGTGTGTGGAGTCACTTCACCCTGTGCAACGACATATGTGTGTAATTTAACAAAAGATGAAACAAATAGTATGAGAAAACACTTACAGGTATGTAAGAAGGTCCCACGTTCATTGTTGGATGATAGACAAATAATATTTAGTAGAGAACCCACAGGACGAGAAGAGGGAAATAGTAGTAATATTGTGCCTAGAGGATGGAGTCAAAAAGCATGTCGAGATGTAGCTGTAAAAATGATGATTATAGATGAATTACCATTCAGTTTTGTAGAGAATGATGGGTACCGATATTTTTGTAGTGTAGCATGTCTTCTATTTGATGGTCCGTCATGTAGAACTTTAACCAGAGATGTAGTATAACTATTTGCTGAGGAGAAAGCCATGTTAAAGAGTTTTTTTAGTGTAATTGGGCAACGAGTGAGCTTGACAACTGATCTTTGGACTTTTATTTATAATCAGAGCTATATGGTTATTACTGCCCACTTCATAGATTCAGATTAAAAGTTGCATAGAAAAATTTTGAATTTCTCTCCGATGCATCCCATAAAGGGGATTACATCGACAAGCAACTTGAATCTTGCTTGTTGGATTGGGGTATAGAGAAAGTGTTTACCGTTATAGTTGATAACGCAAGTGCCAATGACGTTGCCATCAATTATTTTAAGAAGAGACTGAAGAGTTGAAAAGATGAGGCACTAATATTGAATGGTGAGTTTATACATGTGCGTTGTTGTGTGCACATTTTGAATTTAATTATGACTGATGGGTTAAAGAATTTGCATAAGAGCATTATTTCTATACGTAATACTTTAAAATATGTGAGATCTTCAACAACAAGAGTTTAAAATTTTAAAATTTTTGTGGAGAGAGAGAGAGAGAGAGAGAATTGATTATAAAGGGAGTGTGGTATTAGATGTGCTAACAAGGTGAAATTCCACTTATTTGATGTTGGCGACTGCATTAAAATTTGTAAAGGTGTTTGATTAAATGGCAGAAGATGATGAGTTATATGAGAGTTATTTTTTGGATGATGAAAATGAAAAGAAGAGATGTGGGCTACCAATTATTGCGTATTGAAAGAATGCTGAATGGTTTGTGAAGTTTCTAAAATGTTTTTTTGACGTCACGTTAAAATTTAATACTTAATTGTCTGTGACATCTAATATTTGTTTCAGCGAGATTTGTAATATTAATTTCAATTTAGCTAAATTAAGTCAGAGTGAAGATGTTTTTTTATGCATCATGGGTAGCAAGATGCAGACAAAATATGAAAAATATTAGGAATTTATAAAGAAAATAAATAAATTGTTGATACTTGCTACAATGCTTGATCCAAGACGCAAGATGCAATTTGCTAGATTTTGTTTTGGGGTTTTATATAGTGATGACAGCGCCAAAGTTGAAGACATGAAGAGAATAAATAAAAAATTATTGTATGGGCTTTACGAAGCTTATAATACATCGTATTGTAGAGTAATTGGTAGGTCAAGTAGTAATGTTGGTAGTGTTGGTGGGTCTGGAAGTGGAGTTGAGAGTAGCACTAGCATGTATGGGTCACAATCACAGCAATCTGGTCCATCAAATTTATATTCAGACGTAATACAGTTTGATGTGGGGGATGATGACCCTTGGCGAAATTCGTAGGATGTGTAAATGACGAAATAGATTTGGCTGAATCCAATGAAGTGGATAGATACCTGATGGAGAAAGTTGAGAATCTAAAAAATCAACGTTTTGATATTTTGAGTTGGTGGAAGGTAACTTCTTCGAGGTATCCAGTGTTGGCACAGATAGCTATGGATATACTTGTTATTCCTATATCTACTGTTGCCTCTGAGTCGGCTTTTAATACCAGGGGACGTATTCTAGATTTATTCTGCAGCTCATTGACTCTAAATATGGTTGAGAGTTTGATATGCACACAAAATTAGATAAGAGCTTTACTTTTGCTAAATAGACCAAAGAAAGAAGAATTTTTGGAAGATATTGAATTTTATGATAAAGTCGAAGCAGGTAAAAAAATATTATTATACTATTTATTAATTCTCCTTTTAAATTTTTTCTATTATTTCTTAATGTTTTATGTTTTTATAATGCAAAAATTATTTTCTTATTTCTTTCATATACAATTTGCACATGTTATACAACTGCCACCTCCACATCATTAAATTTACTAAGAGGTTACTTACATTACTTGTGGGTAATTCAATTTTAAGGTAATTATTCAATAGTTCAATTAAATTAACAAATATGAGTAACTAAGTTTTATATTGTAATATTTAATGTTTGTTATACTTATGGATTTAATGTATTTATTATCTAAATGTTGCACTTTGTTTTTATTTTGTGAAGATGTTGGCTATTTGGCTCGGTTATTTATATATATTAGCCATTGAAATTATTTTGGACCTATTGGTTGGCAACGGGTAATTGCGAAAGGTATTATGGATGAATTGATTTGATGTGGTGAATATTGAAGTGTCAATTTTGTGCAGGTATATGTTTATGGGAATGTTCAATTTTTAGGGGAGGTTTTGCTGAAATTTTTTATTCGGATAATAAAAATTAACATAATTAAAATTAAAATTGGACTTAAATTTGGATTTGAAATTATAACACTTAAACAATTGATGTCACTGTCACGTTAGGATTTGCTAAATCGAAATGATAATATTTGTGATTTGACGTAATAGACTTTAAAATTAGAATTATAACGTAATAGACGTTAAAATTTATTAGAATTAAAATCAATAATTATATTAATGATAGGAAATTAAGTTAATTAAAAATTATTAAAGTCTAAAAGAATACAAAACTACACTTTTTAGATTAAAAATACAAATTTGTAGCAATTAGGATTATGGACTACAAATTAACCTAAAATATTAATTTAAATAAATTAGGGATATGGGCAAAATTTGCCCGTGTCCCGGTTAGGGTAGAGACATGGCCCGTCCTGAAAAAAAACCTTGTTCGGGACAATTTGCCCCGAACTAGACTTGGGACCAGTCGGGTCGATCTCGAACCCGACTTGATCCCGGGATGCCCACCCCTAGTTCTATGTTACCAATTACACTTTTTTTAGTTTTATAAACTCATTTACAGCCTATAGTTGTATGGCCAATTGGCAACTCAACGAGATTCCAGATCAGAGTTTTAGTCATAGGTTTTATCTCTTCCTTCAACATGATGCCAAAATGTAGAGTTCTCTTCATTTAAGGCTTATGAAAACGAGTTTGGATACTTATCAAGTCTAACATTAGAGTTAGAATCTTGAAGATATACAATATAATCACTAGAAAATTTGGTCTCTTTTTTCTTAAGGATCTTGTTAAATTTACTGTCTCATTCTCATTTAGTAGAGTTTAAGTTGCAGGTTCTTCACAAGTTTTATTGAGTGTGCATTCTTGAATTGGTTACTCCTCAATAAATTCTTAAATATCTTTTTAGAAAAATATTATCGTATCATTTTGAGGAGGTGATTCATAATTTTTCATTCCTTCATGAAATTTAATATTTCTTGAAAATTCACTCCCACTCACTTTATGATCATTTAGAAATTTTGGATTTCTAACTTCTACAATTCTTGTAGAGTGTAAAAGACAATATAACTTGTACCCATTGGAGTTTAATGGATAGCCTATGAAAATATTGCTAATTGTTCTTAGGTCCAACTTCTTTAATTAATGATTATAAGTCCTAACTTCAACTAGACACCCCCAAATGAATAAAATTTTCAAACTTGATTTTCATCCATACCATAATTCAAAAGGTATTTTAAGAATTGCCTTCTATGGAACCCTATTTAAAATATACATAACAGTCTTTAAAGATTCACTCCATAAATTCTTTAGAAGAACTTGAATTGTTGACCATGCTCATTACCATGTCCATTAAGGTTCGGTTTCTCATTTGGTAACACCATTTTATTGTGGTCTTCCTGGTATTGCATATTGTGTAATAATTCATTCTTCTCGGAGAAATTTAGTAAATGGACCTGATATTTGATCATTTTTAGTGAACCTTCCATAATATTTTCACCCTTGTTTAATCTAAAGATTTTGATTTTTCGTTTCTTTTATTTCTTTACTTCTACTATATAAATCTTAAAGGTGTCTAGTTCCTCATCCTAATGATTTATGAGATAGAGATACATATATCTTGTATAGTTATCTATAAAAGTTACAAAATACCTTTGACCATTCAGACAGGGAGAATATGATCCACTAATATCCGTATGTATAATCTTAAGTATTTCAGTAATCCTCTTGGCACCTTTAGACCTTTAGTTATTTTACTTACTCTTGATGCAATCTATACAAGTTCCAAAATAAGTAAAATCAAGAGTTTACAAAACTCCTTCATTTACAAATCTTTTAATTCGCATAATGAAGATATGTCTTATCCTCTTACACTATAATTTAGAGGAATGCTCATTAATAATACTTTGTTTAATGCCAACATTAGTATTTTGCATGGTTAAAAGTTTGTATTCATATGTAGGATCTAAATTTAAACTTAAATAAACCATCAACTAGAAAATCATTTACAACAATGGTACCATTTTTAAATAAAAACAAAGTTTAAATCTTCAAATAAAAACTTAAAATCCAAAGGTACTAGTCTTGCAACAAAACCCAAATTTAGAAAAAGATAGAATATAAAAAGTATTCTTAAGATCTAAATAAAAACTAGAGTTTAGAACTAATCTAAATTTCCATGCCTTCAACCTTTGAACTCATCTTATTTCCTGAATAGATGCATTGTTCATTTGCCTTTAGTTTCCTTAGATTCAAAAAAATCCTATATAACATTAGCAACATGAATTATAGTATCAAAATCAATCCACCATATATTATTAGGAGTTTCAATAAAATGATATTCATGACATACATAAATGAAGGGCGTACATTTCTTTTTGAGCTATTTCTTACATTTTAGGCAATCATTCTTCATGTGTCCTTTTTGCTTGCAAAAGAAGCACTTACCATTATCTCATTTCTTGAACTTTGGCGCATTGTTTTTTTTTTCCCTTATGACCATTCTTAGGCTTCTAGTCATTTTCCTTATTATTAGTTGTAAGGTTAGCAACCTCTATATTTACATGCTTAAACCTTTCATCCTCTTAAATACACATAGTTAGAAGTTCATTGACGACCATTAATCTTAATGTGTGTTATATAATTTCTGAAATGGATTATGGTCCTTAGAGAGAGAGTTCATAATCAAATGAACCAAGAATGACTCAAAAATGTTAATCTCTAGAAACTTGAGTTGAGCAATAATGTCTATCTCCTCCATAATATGCTCCCGCATATTGGTAGAATTTAATGCTTTGTGCTTGAAAGCCTCCTTATAAGGGTATTATGCCTTATCAGAACTTGTAAATTGCTCTTTAACAATTCTCATAAAGTTCTTAGCCTTATTACGTTCTAGAATTGAACCTTTTTATACTCTTGCTAATATTATTCTTTATAAACATAAACTTAAGCGATTGGATCACTCTTAAGATTGATAGACAACTCTTTCACTTAACGTATTTGATTTTATAGAGACAAGTGGTTCATCTTCACGAAGCGTTAAGTCAAAGTCCATACACCCCGAAGTTACATGAATTTTCTCATTCCAATCAGAAACATTATCACAACATAAATCTGAAACATGAGAATCAAAGAAAATATTATGAATCACTACATAAAAAATTACCTACATATTAATGCTATGAATAAAATTAAACTAGATATTAAATTAACCAATTTTAAATTCAATTTGTAAATTCAAACCTTCCTATAGGTAGAGGTTGTATACACACATTGAATTTACAAGAATATATTATTTTCTTGATTTGAAGTAATAAATATATTGTGCAAGATCCGATCTACGTAATAACAACTTCAAAATTTTCGATCCAACAACTTAATTCTTAGTTCAGTGAAGAGACACGAGAGAAAACTTAAAATTTTTATTTTGGGGGTATAAATGTCATATAATGAGATGTTTAGCTAATAAAAAATAATGAATTAAAATTTAGTTAAAAAAAATAATTATAAAATTTATAGGCTATTTTTAAAAATATTCCAAACAACTATCTTCTTATGGGGCCAAATAATTATTTCAATGAACTAATGGTAATTGGTGAATATCATATACTTATATTACTTAAGTAGTTTCCATATGTGATTTTATATATTATCATAACTTAAGATGTTATGACTACTATTAAAGCTACAATAACATTTCTAATTTTAATTATGGTATTAATTTATTAATAATTTATCATATTATCAAGGCATTTAAAAAATTGTACTATATTTTGCGGCACAAATACTACTTAATCACAGAATTAATACCGTAAAATATTTTATCTAAAATTCATGTGCTATTTAAAAATACCAAAATAATTCTCTATCATGCCTTTTTAAATCTCTACAGAATGTATTAAATTTTTCAATAAAAAAACTTAGACAATCTATAAGCTGTACGCATATGCATATATACATACACAATTTTCTAAAACAGCTATATATATATATATATATATATATATATAAACCTCTAACAACCAGTAAGATACATATACACATACATTTGCTATTGGTCACTTTATGCTATTTGAAATCATTGGCCCCATTATATATATGCAGCCATAAATAATTCTCTCAATCTTATAATAATTAGCAAAATTCATTTGAACAGTGGAACTAAAAAAGCACAGCGAAACTCAATTTCACAAATATACGTATTTATATAAGTAGATACTTAATTCAGAATAAATGAAAAACAAATACACTTAATTCAGAATAAATGAAAAAAATACACTTAATTCAGAATAAATGAAAAAAATACACTTAATTTAGAATAAATGAAAAAAAAATACACTTTATCATTTATGTTTATGGTAATAAATTAATTCTTAGAGAACTTGCACGAAAGAGACTTATGGATTAAGTAAATCAGTAAAACACATATTGCTATGAAATTGAATATAAAAAATATGGATATATATATATATAAAGTATTTTATAATAATAAAATAAATATAAATCCTATTGCAAATTCTTAAATCTTATACATACAGTCCTAATATCCCCTTAAAGTATCTTATCCACATACAATTATCATTTTATATGACAAGCAAATTATATACCCTAAAATCCATTTAAAATTTGCAAATCACAATATATATATATATATAAAGCAAAACAAACAGCTGTATGTATATATAAAGCAAGCTTACTAAAAACCCTAAGTTAGACACTCGAGTGGTGACTAAATAAGATCGATACAGTGAATTGAAAAGATATATGCTCTATAAAAGAGAATTTACTGTAGCATGTAAATTATATCGTGTGTGTTTTCTATGACCAACTTTGGAAAATGAGTGAATGGATCCTTACTCTTTATTGTGTAAGTTGATAAGTGTATTTTACACTTATGATTTTAGTTTCTTTAGGACAACATTTGTTATTAGGATTTTTATATCTTTTGTTGTTATTTTGTAGATTTTATGCCTAATGGTGCCATTGGGTTGAAATTCCAAGGAAACAAACAGAAATAGCAAAAAGGAGAGAAAATATAGCGTTGCAAAGATAAGTTGTAAAGACAAAATGCCAAAGTGGACCAAAAATCATCTTGGACTTGAGACTCAATGTCACAGCGGTGAGTACCAAAGTCGCGGTAGGAAAAACTTTTCAGGCAAGCATTGTAGCACTAGGAAGTAGAGTCATCGCATTGGCTGCTATAACTTGAGCCACAAGTTGTTTTTAAAATCGGGAATTAACCCTAAACTAGGAGGAAAACTTATAAATAGAGAGCAAAAGGACAATCTTAGAAAGAGATTAGTTTTTGAGAGTTTAGAAAAAAGGAATAATATTAAAAAAAGTCCAGAATAAGAGGAGATTGAAAATTAGAGTGTTGAAGCAACATATTTTTATTTCTTTTCTCTTTATTTCTTCTTAATATTGTATTTTCTTCATGATGTGAACCTTTTGTGTTTTGAAATTCTTAATTCCATCATGAACTAGATTAATTTTTTAGGGTTGCGATTGGATCTCTACATGTAATTTAAATTATATTTTCTTCTTTGATTAGTATTATTCAATGAATAATATTTTTATTCTAGGTTATGTTTAATGCTTCCAGATGCTTGATCACTATTTAAATTGATTGGGTAACATTTATTAACTTAGAAGTCTCGACTAGTGCTCCTAAAGGGTGAGTATTAGTTTTTTGTCAACCAAATAAGCCAAAGAAAAAGAAAGTCTTTATCCATTGGTTTGATGAAGAAGTTCCATTTGAGTTGGAGTGTCTGCCTTTTTGAGGTGTAAAACAAGGGTATCTTGACTTATTAAGGATGAAATATAATGTATTGAGCATGGTTATTATAAAGGTACCTCGGGAGGATGAATATGCTACTATATCACCAGCTGGGGAGGTGGCTCTTAACTTTGTTTATTTTAAATTAGGGTTAAAACTTCCTCTTCAACCCTATTTTATACATGTGTTGTGTTGAAATAGAGCACAAGTGTACACGATTGTAACAAGTAATAAAGTGTTAATAGAGTATTATTCCCACGAGAAATTTTTTTATTTTATTCTTGCTAAGTACTAAAATTGTGTCTTCTTACTTTTATCTAGATAACTAAAATCAAATATGATCAATCTAATCTAAGTAAATAGAAAATAATAAATATATGACTAAAATTAACAAGTATAAATCACCAGTATAAAAAAATCTAAGATTACAACTATTCCTCGATACTTTACTTGATTCAAATATATTAAATTTAATCCTTCAATATGAATTATTGGCTAAGACTCCTAATAGCTTCACTAGCCTATTTTGATGGTCAAATGAATATATCTTATCTTAACAACATGATAAACATTTAGTTAAAATATTCCATCTTTTGCTCTAGTAATCATTGGATGCGTTTACATGGTTTAGTTGAGTGGTTTTTTTTTTTGTTTTTGAAGGATTTATAAGTGTGTGGTTTCATTTGATAGTGTTAGCATATTTTTTAGAAGTTTGAGTTTGATAATTGTTCTATTATTTGTTGTTGTATTGAGTTTATATATGGCATTGTGTTGTATGAATCTTGTTGAACTAAATTTTGATCAAATTCTGCTTGATGTTGCTGAGTGAATTATTTCACTAAAAGCTGCTTGAACTATTGTTACTTGTGACCAAAGGTATTTTAAGTTTGCAGAGAGGTTGTGGATGTATTTTTAATTTGGGTTCAGGATTTGTCTTGAACTTAGTATCTGTTGATTTCTCATCAAAGATTACATCTTTGGCAATATACACTTTGCTTGTATGTCTAATGAAAGTGCGTTGTGTATAGGGTGAGCATGTATATTTTATTTTTTAATTGCACATCACACATGCATAATTAAGTGCAGATTTATTAATAAACATCTCATTACATTAATGAGATATTACAAAACTCACCCTTAAAGCTTACTTTGCGTAATTTTAGTCTATGACTTGATGGGATCCATCGAGTTAGAATAGTAGCTTCATATTCTTGGTAAAATTTGAATACTTGAAGTAACTCTTGCTTCCTTTTATATCTCTCAGCCTTTTACTATTTAATTTGCTTACCATTCACATCTTTTTCAAATGAAAGAAGTGTTAGGGTCGATGCTTACGTGCATCTCTAAATGTACATATACTTGTATATTTATACAAGTGTACATTCTCATTAAATCACTAATACCCATTTATATGGTATTATGCATATAACGTTGCAGACATTGTAGATCTGAAGGAGTTTGGATCAGATCTAAAGAGTTTAGATAAGGGCTCATATTTAGCCATGCTGAGACATATAATTGATAAATGTTAGCACAGTTAAGTGTTAGCTGGTTATAATACTCAACAGATCCAAGAGTTGGAGCATTGTCTGTAATGAGATATAAACATGAGAATATATTAGTAACTGCATAGTTGCAAAAGTTGTTATCGGGTGCCAGGAAATGCAAGTTACGCAAGTATGTTCTCAAATAATTATCCATGATCTATTTCTACCGATGCAAGTCTGTCGGTGGATACCTTTATATATAGATCAGCATATGTCGTACCTATAGGGTATAGATGGTCATTTCTAGCCGACCGTGAACTTGGAGCTCGTATTGATATATGGGTATCCAGTTAGGACTTGATATGGGATAGACTCACGAGGGCCTCCAATAAACATTCAATGTAAGCCATCAACGGAGGGTCCTCTCGAGTTGAGTAATATACGTGGTCCTTTGACCTGAGTGCCACGGTGGGCTTGTAAGTAATACACCACACTTTGGTTCCACGCATGTCACAAACCTTTCATGGTGTGACCGCTGGGTGTCGCTGGGTATGGTCCGATGCTTATGGAGTCCGATACATACAGATATGGGATTCATTAACTCCCATATGGAGTTTGATATCCAGATGCTTCGAGACTGTATCTCAGAAGTCTTGTGGCCATAAGCAATTATCCCGGAAAAGAGTTTCGCCAGGGTTGAACAATATAGAAAATGAGTTTGCGCATATTATTCATTACGATACAAGTTTGGAGATAGGACATGGATGAATACATGGGGATTTGATGGTGATAATCTATATCCCCGCACATCCAGGATATCATTACAGAAGAACTATACGTATGCGTTGTAACCTTAACTTGCATGGTTCAATGCGCTGATTTGTATATTCGTGACGTGTGCATGAGACATAGCTCACGGACTCATAGAATTGTTCCATTTGATGAATCGGGCGTAGAACCTAGGGAGTCCCGCGATATGGAGTGTACTTGTTGTGCACTGGGGTAGCGTGCCAGATTAAATTGTTTAATCCAGTAATATTCAGTATTACCACAAGAATGCGTGCGTGTTTGTATTTATGTGTTAAGTACAATAACTAGTTAATAATTATTATTTACTAATTGTATTAGGACACGTAACGTATTGTGAACCCTCAGTTGAGTTTACCCAAGTGTGAGATTTGGTGAGACCCATTAGGGGGTAAACTTGGTAACTATTCATAAAAGACAAAATGGTCATTTCTCATTTTAATTATTTAATTGTTAAATAATCAAATCTTTCATTTTATATTATATAATATATATTGTTATATTATATTATATATATTATTATTATATATATATATATATATATATAAAGAAAGAGAGAGAATGAGAAGAGGGAATTTGGCCAAATTCAGCTGAGAGAAAGAAAGAAATGGAGAGAAAGAAAGAATAAAAAAAGAAGAAGGAGAAAGGAAAAAAAAAGAGGGAAAATGAAATTGTTTCATTTTCCTTGCGCTTCTAATTGGAGCAATTGTGAATTGTTTCAAATCTCCGTTTCTTATCCTTTTAGAGAAAAAGATATAAATTCACTCCCGATCATTTTGGAGATTAAGAGTTAATCCCAGGCTGAATACAGAGTTGCTGTTCTAGCTCACCAAGCCCACCGTATTGGTGACTAGAACTACACACAAATTGGTCTCTATGCGGACTCTAGAAAAAAAATACATGTATATTACACGTTATGGTGAGTTCTCTAACTTATAAATATATTAATGCGATTAATATATTATATTTATTATGTTTATTGTAAAATTTAAATATTTTCGCTGCGTTAGGTAATAGACATAATTACACATGCATACACCCACACGTGCCTAAGATCCTCCGCCAATAAAAAGTTGGGTATTTATACGCATAACTTGTTGCCTATTTAAATTTAAAAAAGTGGCCATTATAAATCCAGCACAACAAGGCAACACTTCTTGCCACTTCATGCTCTTAACTAAACTTTGATGGCATGGCTAATAAGGCAGTCGAATATAAAGAAAATAAGTGGCCTTTTTCTTGCCAAAGGCTATTAAACAATGACACCACTTGCTTCCATTTACTTAAGGATGACAAATCAATTGAGCTTTGCTACCTTTTAGTGCTTAATTTGGCCGAACATTAATAAATTAATGGTCGAATGTGTTTTCATGGCTATATTATCAAATAAAATAATTTATTTAATTTTGAAACATTTGCAAATTATTTGTTAAGCCAATGAAATTATGTCATGTGTCATGATATTATTAATTAATGGCATGACATGTGGCATTTAATAAAAAGGATAAAGTGACAAATTCTACTTGTCAAGATTTTAGGCTTAACGTTTAAACCCTATGATTTTTTCGAGAGATCATAAAATAATTTTAATTTTCTGAGAACTTCCTAGATTGAACTATTCAATCCGGTGTGCTACCCTGGTGTACAACAAGTACAATTCGTATATGAGACACTTTAGGTTCACACTTATTTTATCTTACAAAACTCTTTCATAAGTCTATAAATGATGCCCCTTACACACAATATAGAAATAACAAAACAATGTGTTGAACCATATAAGTTGAGATTAATACATATTCATATAATCTCTTCATCATTTATATCTTAGAAAAGCGGAGACATAGATCATTACTGTCAAGTCTTCATTTGCTTAACATTAAAACTTATCTTCAGATTCGTATTCCGATAAACAATATCTGCAAACACTTTTGTGATATTGTTTCTTACATAGGAAATATTTTTCTTGAGTGAATTACTTACGGCCATAAGATTTTCTGGAACACAATCTCAGAGCATCTGGATATACAACTTACCCATATGAGTTGATGGTTCTATTATTTACACACACTGGACTCTATGAGCATTCGATCATACCCAGCGGTCAAACCATAAAAGGTCTCTAATATGTGTGGAACCTAAGTGTGATGGACACTCACACGTCCACCGGGGTGCTCAACTCGAAAGGATCATCCATTGACGATTTTATGAGATGTCTATTGAAAATCCTAATTGAGTTTGTTCAGTACTCAGTCCTAACGAAATACCCTTATGTCTATACGAGCTTCTATTAAGCTCATGGTTTGCTAAAACTAACCACCTAGACCATCAAAATATAGACATATACGGATCTATATTAAATAAGGTTCTTACCGATAAACCCGCATTAAGAACATAATATTTGAGAACATACTTGTATAATGACATTTCATAGCATTATTTGTAACCTTTTGCAACTATGTCATTACTAGTATACCATCGCGACTTTGTCCCATTTCAGATAAGACTTTAACTCTTTAGATCTCGCTGGCTCTTATAACCTACTAACTCTTAACAATTATAACTCTCAATATAGCTAACTTTTAATGCTAGTCTAAACGCCTTTGAACCAAATTTGAACTTCTTTAGATCATATAATGTCTAAAATGTTACAAGAATATTATCATATATATATAATATCAATGATTTTATTCAAAATTCTTATTGTATAAATATTAAAGAATTAATATTCATACAATACTGGAATTGCATGTAAGCACTAGTTCCAACAACTCCCACTTACTTTAATGCTATTCACAATGACATCTAATACCTATCGATTCTATATGTTTCTCAAACATATTAGAACTTAAGGTTTTATGTAGTGGGTATGCTATATTATTCATAGAATATATCATAGTTACTATAACATCTCCAATGTCCAAGGACTTTCTAATTATATGGTATTTAAAGTCCACATAATCAGAATTCTTGTACGCCTTATGACTTTTTGGCTTGAGAAATTATCTTGTTATTATTGTATTTAGTGGGATAAGATCCATTAAGCTTGGAACTATTCTAAGCTCTGCAACTAACTTATATATATCCATAGAACTTCTTTTGCAAACTTCTCAAGCCACAACATATTCTGTTTATAAGGTAGAATCAATTGTGGATATTTATATTACACTCTCAACTAATTATGGTACCAGTGAGAAGAAATACATAACTAGATGTAAATTTTCTGTTATCACTAGAAGTCCAAATCTGTGTATCTTCTTATATATAAGTAACTTTCTCCATGAGTTAGAAACTTATCCTTTACACCTTTCAGGTGTTTCATATATATTTTATGGCCAATTAATGGTCATGACCTAGATTAGATTGATATCGGCTCGTAACACTTACAACTATCCAGATCTGGGTTCCGTATTTAACATGGCATACATCAAGCTATTTCTAACTGATGTATTTGATGAGTTAGACAATCTAACCCTTTCATCTTCTTCCTGAGAATATTTCTTCTTAGAAAGATGAATGTCATGTCTGAAAGTCACATTAATTGTTTCACAGTCAATTAAGTTGTACATTTCTAGAACTTAGTCTATGTACAAAGATTGAGAGAGTCTCATCAACTTCCTAACTCTATCTTTATAAAGTTTTATACTTAGTATACATGAAGCCTCTCGCAAATCTTTGATAGAGAAGTTCTTACTCAAATAACTCTTACTTGATAAACTTGCAACATACCACCGTCGCTTTCGACATTGAGTATATCTTCCATGTAGAGAACTAGAAAGATAATCATGCTCTCACCGCCCTTTTTGAATACACACACTTTCTCTTTGATCTTGATGAAACCAGACTTTTTGATTTTGTCATCAAAATGAAGATTCTAACTTCAGAAAACTGCTTAAGTCCATAAATAAACTTTCTCAGTTTGCACACTAGATTAAGAGTTAGGCTAAATACAAAACTGTTATAAAGTTCATGTATATCTCTTACTCGAGATATACATACAGGAACATCATGGAACTGGTATCCCATCAAATGCTTGGGATATCCAACGAATCGATACTTGTACCCTTTGAGTATAAGTTTATCTTGTACCGTAACTCTTATGTAAGCAGAATAGCCTCAAGCCTTAACATACTTAAGACTTAGTTCCCTCTGAGTCTATATCTTATATAGAATAGAAGGAATGACTTTTGATGCAATTATGTTCAATAAATGAGCCGCAGATTCTAAAGCATAATCCCATATTTTAGAAGATTAGTGAAGCTCAACATCAATCGGACTGTGTCTAATAAAGTATGATTGCTCATTACCAAAACACCTTTATGTTGAGGAATATGTTAGAGGACTATGTTGTGCGAGAATTACATTTTCCTTTAAATAATTTGAGAATATACTTCTTATGTATAAACTGCCTCGATCAAATAAAAATCATTTAATACACATAAGAGTTTGTCTCTCTGCTTTATAGTTGAAACCTTTTGAAAACTTCAAAAGTTTTTCCTTGTGTTTTCTAGAAACACATGTCCGTATCGTGAAAAATCATTATAAAGACAATAAAGTATCAAAATTCACCAATGACAATATGATTCATTGAACTAAATACATCATTATGTACCAGTTTCAATAAATCAGTGGCCCAATGTCCAACACCTACATAAGGATTCAGTCATCTTCTCTTTTATTCAGAATTCATAAACTGGTCAATGTTCTATAGTCAGATCAAGTATTTACTATCATTAACCAGACAGAATAGTTATTTTACAACTACATGACCTAATCTTATGTACCACTATTCTTTATTATTCAAAGTTCATAAATTACTATTTATTCTATTCACCTGAACATTTAGTTAAATCATGCAACATTTTACTGAAATAAGAATGAATGATGGTATCTCATACCCTACTACTGCTTAACATCACATGTCAATGAAATGTCTATAAGATAAACAATTATCTACAGAATTTATCTTTCCTAAGGTAAAGTACATTTAATAGTAAAGATTACTATTTTAAACCTTATAAGAGTGGAAACACTTCCTATTAATGATTATTCTCTATGTGTAGTTTGGATATATCAAATAATTTTTCAGACGAAGTACTGTACTACTTGCACATTTTATGTGCACATGCGTCTACTGAAAATTATTAGACATTAAGGTTATAAAATATGATTTGACTCTCAAATCATCCTTAATCCCTTTTCAATAAATTTTATCTTCTTTTGAAGAAATATTATCATAAACACCTCTAATTATCTATTAATCATAAATATATTTAAGTTTTTCTGAATCTGAGACTATTTTCAGATTTATTGGCAAGTTTGAATATTTTTCGATACCAAAAAGTTATTGTGCTTAGATCAAGTATATTAATGAATTGCTTATCCTGAACTCATCTCTATAAGATACCTTGGAGATGTTTAGTGGATCATTTTTAATCGTTAATAAATAACGTTTTAGATCATGGATATAACCTTTATACATTTTAAATCTAAAGACGCCCTCCTACTACTTTACATAATTTTCTTAATCTCTCAAATGAGATAACGATAGTTTAAACTCTTTTAAACTATATAGTGGGAAGTATACTTTATTGGCATTTTACTCCAATCTCACGCTATAGCAATATTGTCTTTTGTAAACCCAACAGGTAGACAACTCTTGTCAATTGTATCTCATACAACTCTTACTACTGATTCTAAATACACCTTATCCTCAAATTGTAGTAATATTAGATAAATGTATTCCAGATTAACTTTATTAATTATCAATTATATGTTACTAATACTACCCTTACGCTGTAGCAATATTGGGTAATACATTTGCATATATTTTTCTCATCTCATGTTTAAACAGTATAGTCCTAGTCAAACCGATCAAATTCCTCACATTGTAGCAATATTAGAAAAAGAATGATATGACCTGTTTAACACCGTATTGATAAGATGGATCAAGTAAAACATTATCTCATAATGTAATACTATTCAACAGATTAAGAGAGATTTTTCTACATTTTTCTGCATATCATGAAGATGTGATTGTTAATCACATATTTGTTATGTGCAAGCACAACTAACCCCCTACCAGTAGGGCTCCCATTATGGTTACAAACAAATGGGCCACTATTTATATTGTAATAATTATAACAACTTATAAATTGTATAAAATAAACAATAAATATTTTTAAACAATTTAAAAATAAACAATTAGAGTAATTAGCGTAATTACATCTTTTCCTAAGTTCTCGGTCTTGCAATACTGAAGGCCCAGCCTTCAAAATCCTAGTTCCAACCTTCACAACACTGTAGTGCTAGAGTCCTTACCCTAGTACCATGGCATTGAGTTTTCGGCGCTTAGTCACTATCTAGCGCTGCGGCGTTAGGGTTTGGGAACCCCAACGTTATGGCGCTGGGGCCTGGAAACCCCAGTATCGTGGTACTGTGCAATGAACGCTACAGATTCTTTGATTAAGTATACAAACAACACATAATCATGCGTTCTGATATCAATTTGAAAGTGCGTTATGTGTAAGGTAAGTGTGTATATTTTATTTTTTAATTACATATCACACATGCATAATTAAGTGTAGCGAAATATTAACAAACATTGCATTATACTAATGAGATATTAGATAACTCACCATTGAAGCATGTTTTGCACAGTTCTAGTCTAAGACTTAGTCGGATTCTTCGAGCTAGAATGGTAGCTTTCTATTCTCGGCGGAATTTGAATACTTCAAGTAACTCTTGCTTCCTTTTATATCTCTCGGCCCTTTAATATTTAATTTACTTACCATTTAGATTTTCTTTTAAATGAAAGAAGTTGAGTATTTATACGCATAACTTGCCACCCATTAACCAATTAAATTTTTTTTAAAAATGGCCATTATAAATCAAGCATGACAGAGCAACACTTCTTGCCACTTAATGCTTTTAACTAAACCTTGTTGGTATGGCTAATAAGGTGGCCGAAAATAAAGGAAATAAGTGGCCTTTTGCTTTTCAAAGGCTATTAAACAATGACACCACTTGCTTCCATTTACTTAAGGATGATAAATCAATTAAGTTTTGCCACCTCCTAGTGCTTAATTTGGCCAAACATTAATAAATTAATGGCTGAATGTGTTTCCATGGCTATATTATCAAATAAAACAATTTATTTCATTTTTCAACATTTACAAATTATTTGTTAAGCCAATGAAATTATACCATGTGTCATACCATTACCAATTAATGGCATGATATGTAACATCTAATAGAAAAGATAAAGTGGTAATTCCCACTTATCTAGATCCTGGGCTTAATAATTAAACCATATGATCTTCATAAAAAGACCTTGAAATAATTTTGATTTTTTGAGAACTTTCCAGATTGAACTATTCAATCCGGTGTGCTACCCCAGTGCACAACAAGTACACTTCATATAGTGAGATTTTCTAGGTTCATACTCGTTTATCTTACGGAACTCTTTCGTAAGTCCATAAACGATGCTCCACACACACATTATAGAAATAACAAAACAACGTGTTGAACCATATAAGTTGAAGTTAATACATATTCATATAATCTCTCTATCATTTATATCTTTGAAGAGTGGATACATAGATCATCTCCGTCAAGTTTCCATTTGGTCAACTCTAAAACTTATCTCTAGATTCGTATTTCAATAAACAATATCCATAAACACTTTTGCGATATTGTTTATTACACAGGAAATATTTTTCTTTAGTGAATTCCTTACTGGCATAAGATTTCTAGAACACAATCTCGAAGCATTTGGATAAATAACTCACCTATATGAGTTGACCGATCCTATATCTACACACACCGAACTCTATGAGCATTGGACCATACCCAATGACACTGAGGGGTCAGACTATAAAAGGTCTTTAACATGTGTGAAACCTAAGTATGGTGGATTACTCACAAGTTCACCGTGGTGTTCAGGTAAATAGATCACGAATACTACTCAACTCAAAAAGATCATCCATTAATGACTTTATGGAATGTCTATTGAAGATTATAATTGAGCCTATTCAGTACTTAGTCCTAACTTAATACCCGTATATCTATACAAGCTTCTATTAAGCTCATGGTTTGCTAAAACTAACCATCTAGACTATCCAGATATAGATATATACCGATTTATATTAAATAATGTTCCTATCGATAAACCCACATTAATGAAAAATAGATCAGGAATATAAATTTGAGAACATATTTGCACAATAACATTTCTTAGCACTATTTACAACCCTTTGCAACTATGTGATTGCTAGTATACCTTTAGGTCTTTATCTTATTTCAAACAAGACTTTAACTCTTTAGATCTCACTGACTCTTATAACCTGCTAACTCTTAGCAATTATAACTTTCAGCGTAGCTAACTCTTAGCGCTGGTCCAAACTCTTTTGAACCAGATCTGAACATTATTTAATACCCGTATATCTATACAAGCTTCTATTAAGCTCATGGTTTGCTAAAACTAACCATCTAGACTATCCAGATATAGATATATACCGATTTATATTAAATAATGTTCCTATCGATAAACCCACATTAATGAAAAATAGATCAGGAATATAAATTTGAGAACATATTTGCACAATAACATTTCTTAGCACTATTTACAACCCTTTGTAACTATGTGATTGCTAGTATACCTTTAGGTCTTTATCTTATTTCAAACAAGACTTTAACTCTTTAGATCTCACTGACTCTTATAACCTACTAACTCTTAGCAATTATAACTTTCAGCGTAGCTAACTCTTAGCGCTGGTCCAAACTCTTTTGAACCAGATCTGAACTCTTTCAGATCATACAATGTCTAAAATATTACAAACATCTTACCATATATATATAATATTAATAATTTTATTCAAAATGCTTAATTTATAAATATTATAATAATTAATATTTATAAAATACTGAAATGGCACGTAAGCACCAGTTCCAACAAGTAAGACACTTACACCTTTTGTGGATTAGACTGTAGCCAATAAAAAGACGTTTAGTGGTTTAAAAGTTGAACTTGTGCTTACTATATGGTCTCAAGTGGGGAAAACAAGCACAAACAAAACATTTAAGAAAGTTATAATATGGTTTTAAGTGATAAATCAGTTTAAATGGTGATTTATGTTTAAGATAGGTATAGGTAATTTGTTTATTAGGTCGACACTGGTATAAAAAGCTTCCTATAAAAAACTGAGGTGCAATTTTACTTAAGCAAACAATGTTAAGCCTAATTCTACAATATGTCTATATTTCCTTTTCATTATGCCATTTTAATAGCAAGTGTAAAGGGCAAAGATGTCTTAATAAAATTCCTTATTCTTGAAGAAATGACACAAAGCTCCTAAATTCACCAACCCAATATGACTATAAGGTTTTAATATGTCTTTCTAATTGTTTTTTTGCTTGCAACTTAAATAATTTGAATATTTCAAGGCTTTCTGACTTTTCTCTCAAATGGGGTTATCCAAGTATATCTTGTGTAATAATTGACAAATCTTATGTAATATCTGAAATCATCTCTAAAGTTTACTAGTATAAGTCCCCACACATTTATATATAAGATTTCTAATGGATGATTTTTGTTTCTATTATAGAGTAGTAGTGCAGTTTATGAACTTTACTATACTGACAAGCATCACAAAATTTGGTAATAAACTTTTATTAATAAACTGAAAGTTGTCACAATACTTTATCACATGATACAAGACTTGGTTATTGGGGTGTCCTAACCTTCTATGTAAGATACTAATATTAAACGTTGGTTTACTACTAATATATGCAGTCTTGGTACACTTAGCTTGATTTACTTGCTCAATACTAGAGATAATTGGTTTATTTGTTGTGCAACAGACAGAAAGCATTGAAGAAGGTTTATTGGCTAAGTAAAAGTTGTATGACTTATTAATAAGACTAGGATCAAGCAACAACTGTATGTACAACTTTCTATTAGCAATTCCCCTTAACAAAACCTTGCCTACCTCTGATCCTTTATTAAACAATAATTGTTAAGAAATTCAACAAATAAAGAATTGTTAGCTATTAATCTTAAAATACTAATCAAGTTTTTGATAGGAAGCCTTCCATACCAGTGTATAGTTGTGTCAGTTTGAGTGTCATTAAGTAAAGCACAACCAATATGCGTGATTTTCAGGCCAAACCATCTCAATAATGAGAGAATCTTTACATTTATACTCTTCTTTTTCAACAAAGTTGCTTTGATCATTGGTCAGGTGATGAGTTACTCCATTATCAAGGTACCATCCTTAATCTGCAATTCCTTCAAGTGTGGCAATGTATGCTAACATATTGTATTGGCTAGAACTTTCTTGATTACTAATGTAGCCTCATTTGTTGAAGTTAATCTATCCATAACTTGTGTATTTAGGACCTCTAAAGTTTTGAAACTCATTACTATGGTTTTGATTCCTATAGTATTGATATTGTGGTACAAAGCTTCTGTTAAACCTATTATGCACTCAGAAGCTATATGTCCAGGCTTATATCTGACATATTGGTTTGTTGAATATTCTTCCTCTATATTGATTATTTTGATTTCCGCCAGATGCATTTTTACCTCTTCCAAAGTTACTTCCTAGTGAGTTATTATTAAAACCTCTTCTAGCATTAAAATTTCCTCCTCTATAAAATTGCTTCCTCCTTATCCATTTTCATCACTAAAACCTCTACCAGCTTAATTACTAAATTTCTTCTAATTTGATTTAGTCTGAGCAACATTAGCTTCAATCCTCATATTAACAAATTGTTGTTCAATTTCACTCTCTTGAATCAACATTAATGACATAACCACATTGAAATCAATTAATCCTAATGTAAACCTGAACATGAACAATTGTAGAATCAAAGCTTTTGGCAAGTCCATTAGGAGCATGTATAATTAAATTCTCTTCATTATTTGGACAATTAATAATAGCCAAACTATCTACTAAACTTTTTACTTCCATAAAATACTCAGTGATTTTCATTGTGTCTTTTATGATATGTGAAAGTTGAGTCTTAATTGTCATTGCAAGAGCTTTAGATTGATTATCAAACTATCAATTTATAGCTTTCCACAGCTCAAATGAGATTTTGCATCTAAGTATGATGCGATATTTCTATATCATAAATTAAGTGCAAGTATACACTATCGTATGCAAGTAATAAAGAGACTAAATAAGTCAGATTTCGAACCCACAGGGATAATTTCTTCTTTTTAACCAATTACTAAAATTATATCTTTCTAATAATTATTCAGAAAAATAAAAATCTAAGACTGAATGTAAGAAATATAAAACAAAATACACAATGTAAAGAAAATTAGGTGATAGCAATGTAGAGAAAACCTAGGATTAATATTATCCCTCAATATGTTTCTAATGATTAATCCTCTAATATTTAACTCACTTAGTCTTTATTATTGATCAAGACACTAATGTATTCACAAGCCTCTTCCAAGGTCATGCAAGTATATCTTAGTTTACCAAATACCTATATTCCTATGGTACTTGTAATAAATTAAGACTCATTAAGATTAGGTCTTATTGATCATACATGCCAATTAGGTATATTCCTATCCTAAATTGAAACTTGCATATGCAACATTGAATGTTACTCTACAATCATACATCAAATTACCTAGGTCTAAATATATTGATTCCTCTTCCGAGTTTATCAACATATTACCAATTCATTCACCATATATTGACCAGATATATTGAAGCATTAAACACAAGTAATTTAAATAATAAAGGACTAAGTTTATTAAATACTAAAAGATATGGCAATTAAGCATACATATTGAGTTCAAATATTAACCCTAGAAAATAAGTTAGCTCATGGCTACAAGAGAACAGCAGTAAAAATAATCATAAATCATGATACAATTATTAGCAAACTGATATAGACGTCGAATTGCTCTTAATTGCGCTGCCTAGGAACTCTTGATGCCGAAGAACGTCTTGTATTTCTCTCTAAAGTTGCTTCAATTAAGCTCCTATTGCTCTCCAAGACTCGTGCTCTGTATTCTTGGTGCTCTTGGGTCGTCTTCGATTGATTCTTGAAGGTTGGGAACGAGTGGCTTTTTATAGGGATTGATATGAGCTTGAAAATCTCAATTTTCATCGGACTAGGACTCGCACTACCGCTGGCGCGCTATGCAGCTGTCGCTGGGGCGACGCGTGAAAAAGCCTTTACCGCTGGAGCGGTGTAATGATAGCGCTGGGGCGCTTGAGTGTCACTGGCGCGGTGACTGTATGGCGCTGGGGCGCCAGATGCGACTTAAGTAGGTCGTTTTTCTTATTTCGATCACTTTTGCAGCGCTGGGGCGACAATATTTGTGGCGCGGCGGCTCTGGACTCATATTTTGAAAACTTAGCATTTTAGTCCCTGTTTTCGCTCCTTTTGCGTTCTTTCTTTAAATTTCATTCAAGTCCCTATAAATAACAATAATGCACATAAATAGCTATCTATTCTCATAAAATAATAAAATATCAATAATAAAAACATGAGAAAATATATGACAAATTTACCCTTATCAAAGTACAAGGCCAAGAACCGACTCTGTTATAGATGCCTTAAAACCAACCAAGAAGGATATGATCTTATCGTTTCCAAATAGCATATGCAAGATTCATTAATGGTTTAGTTAACTTGAATCTGTGTGATTCAAGTACTAACCTGGCATCTTAATTGTTCCATCGATATAGCCTTCAAGGCCGTGACCAATTACAATGATTTGTGTTTGCAATTTCAACAACAAAAAGTTTGATCGGTCAAGCTTAATCTGTGATGGAAAAAGAAAATGTAATAAAAGAAGGGTAATTTGATGAAGATGACATTGTATTAGCAGTGTTTGTTATAGAAGGAAGCTCTGATACCAAGTTAAAGAATTTTGTTGATTGAGTGTTTGGTTCGCAAGAAAAACAGAGAGAAAGTAAAGAGAAAATTTAGAGATATTATGGAACAATCTGGAAACTCAAACTTTATTAATGAATCAACTTAATAAAAGCTGAAATACATACTGCTATATATAGTTACGATCTACTATAACTAACTAAAAACTTGGCGGGAAAACGGAAATTCAAACATGTGCTGCAGTCTATGAAACTATGCTGACTAACCACAGCCCTTCAAGACAGCTTTCATCAACATTATTCTCATCATCACACTCTCTAATATCCATCAATCCAGGAAGGTCTCAGACTCCTTTATACAAGGGCTGGTACTGGAACTCTGTCTTCTTCTTATTCTTCTTGTTGTTGAACACAATACCTGCCAAGCCAACGAAGCATACTCCAATTATAACTCCAGCCACGACCACATAGTTTTGTCCATGCCAAGAACCCCAGGTACCATTGTCTTCTTCATGTACGATGTCAATAGTTTCATCTTCAGCTCTGTAGTTGGAGGGAAAAACTGAAGGAGTATTAGCCATGGGAGGCATGTCGACGCCCTCATCAATATCTTCTGCTGGAGAACTTTCCTGTGCAGTTTCAGTGTCCGCTTTCGGCAATGTTGAGTTCTCGGATGGTGCGGCGGATTCTGCTGTTTCAGTTGGCATATTGTTATAGTCGTCTACTATGGATTGAGGAGATTGATTATCTGCTTCTTCTTCTGTGTAATTGTCGGATGAAAATGAAGAAAGAAGCGTGGGAGAGGCAACGACGGTTTCTGGTAATTCAATTGCCTCTGATGGTGCTGATGCAGAGGATTTAACGGGAGAGCTATCACCATCAGCAGATGAAACGTTCGTTTCTGGTACTGTCACCACTGTTGATGGTACAGATGCTGAAGATTTGATTTGAGATTCATAGTCATCAACTTCAATTTCTGCTTGAGGTTTATCTGATACTGCCTTGGTTTCTGGTTCTGGGAAATTTGTTGATGGTGCAGATTCTGGGGCTTTGAGTTTAGAATTGTATTCACCAGGTAATAAAACTGTTGACGAAACAGGTTCTGTGGATACGATCTGTGAGTTGTTAATGGCATCAGGTTCAGCAGATACCGCTTCCGTTTCTGGTAATGTAAAATCCGTCGCTGGCGCTGCAGTTGGGGTTTTAATTTGAGAGTCAGAACCATTGACTTCAGATTCAAGTTCAGACTTAGTACCCAAAGATTCTGGAAATGGACTGGGAGAATATAGTTCTGGAGAGAAAACATCAGGTTCTTCTACATGTTTAGGAGCGGTCCCATTAGCATATTGATCAGGAGAAAGACTTTGATCTTCTGATTCCAGGACTGGAGCACCTTCAGTAGAAGGAAGAGAAAGGTCTCCTGGAGAGTGATCAGTTTCTTGTTTTGATTCCGGGGCTGAATCAGGGAAGAATTCAGATGCGTCAGTGGATACAGTTTGGTCATTTTCTGACTGGGAATAAGAGATCTCATTGAATGATAAGACCAAGATAAGTACCAAGAAACCTTTTCTCAGGACTTGTTTTCTCATCGTTGGAGAGAGAGAGTCCTGGCGAATTTGATATGTGATCACCGAGAAAAAGGCAGAAACAATAGGATTAATATCAAGGAAAGTAGTACTGAAATTGTTGTGAAACTCTTAACTCTACAGACTTACAATTGCAGGCTATAGCTCATATATATACACAGGTTTTAGAGTGACATTGGTGGGAAATGGGTTCCCTTTCACTTTCAATCTGGGTCTGTGATGACGCTTTCCGTTGGATAATAGGGATACTGATACAGTAATTATTGCATTTAATGAGATAATTGTCTTAGTGAGAAAGATTGCCACTGAGATTTCCTTTCTGAAATTTTATTGCTCTGCCAAGTGAAAGCTAATGACACTAACCCAAAATTATTGCAAAGAAATTTGAGGAGACAATATGCCTTGAGATAATGAAAGAATAATGTCAGACATCACATGTGAGAAAATTTTGATGTTCTTCCCTTCAGATGATTATGGCACAGAGTTAATCAAATTGTGACCTTTTATAACGGAGTTTTAATGTGGCTTACTCTTGAAACTTATGTCAAAGAGAAATAAGGATGATTTATTCTTTGGGACATAAATGTGAGTTATAGGATTGCAATATTGATAAAATCAAATAATAAATTATGCAACTTATTCTGCAGAAATGGAACTCATCTTTTACCATTTTTGACTTGCCCACCAGCAATAATTGGGTTGAAGTTAATTCAACCCAAATAGAGAACGGCTCTAAGCCTAACATAATTCATAACTGTAAACATCCAAACTTACCTGATATGTTTAAAGGTATACATGAAATAGGCCTTGCGATACACGCTGAAGGCCTGCATTCTCTAGCTAAGGGGACAGTTAAGTGATAAAAAAGGTGATTATAAAATAAGATGTTTTAAGTGTAATCTGCACTAAAATCATGTTTTTTCAATGCATTTGATGCCAAAGAAGTCTTAAAACATATTTTCTGATCGTCAAGGTTCCAGACTATAGAAGTTGCAATGGAAAGCTTTTGCTGAAACAGAGCAATTCTGTTTGGCAAAAGCCCCGGAATTAAACATCACTATATTGCTAACAATCGAAGATTATGTTTGACCTGTTGGGATCCTCACTTAATCAGAATTTACATATTGTTTTAGTACTTAAGATAAAAATTATAGAGTCAAGATCCTATATATTATGATCGTTTTGATTATATATTAATTAGTATTTCGGTAGATAACAAATCAAATTGAGTATTGCATGAAAGGCTACATAAATTTCAACCGTTTGCGTTTCCCATCATTCTTTTTCTAATGTAATGATCATCAATGATGTTCTTTTCACATTTTTAGTACCTTCTTTAATAAAATTAATTTTGTTGGTTGAAACAGACACTTATTAAAAGTTAACAGAAGTATATGACACAAAGCACGCCCTTTCAAATTTCTTAATAAAATCACGAGAGCAGAGCAGATTACAACTTTTAGGCACGTTTAAAACAAGGCCTCCAAGTAAAAGAAAAACACAACAAACTTGACATCGATCTTCACCCCATTAATAGATAAATAATGTACAAACTCCACGGTCCCCAAGCCTCTTGACCAAATAATCATAGGCCCATTTCCAATTATCCTCCATCATTTTAAACTTCAATCATATGTTGGAGGTGCTTCTGAAGGATCCAAGAGCTTTAGCAGCAGATGCTCTGAGTATATACTGGTGGTAAAATGCAGCAATGGCAGCACCAATGAACGGTCCAACCCAGAAAATCCACTGCAGAAAGAAGAAAAATTTACTCAAGTTAATAGACGAAAAGAAAAGAGAGAATATTAGAATCAAATTTAGAGGTGAAATTGGTGCATACTTGGTCATCCCATGCCTTGTCCTCGTTATAAATCACTGCAGCTCCAAAACTTCTGGCTGGGTTAATACCAGTTCCAGTCACTGGAATTGTTGCCAAGTGAACCATGAATACAGCAAATCCAATTGGGAGTGGTGCCAAGACCTTTTCAATAAAAAAAAATGAATAAAATCAATCAGACTTTGGTAAATTTCAAATATCTGAAGACGATTGAATAAGAACAAAATAAGACGAAATTAACGAAGCAGATGTGGTACATACAGGAACATGGGAGTCCCTGGCATTTCTCTTAGGATCAGTGGCAGCGAAAACAGTGTAGACAAGAACAAAGGTACCAATGATCTCAGCACCTAATCCAGTGCCAGTGCTGTAGCCATCAGCCAGCTCGTTGGCCCCGCCGCCGTACCTGTTGTAGTAAGCTTTTTGGAACGCCTTCACTAGGCCGCAACCACATATGGCTCCCAGACACTGAGCCGCCATGTACAATATGGCTCGCACCAGAGACACCTTTCTCGCCAAGAACAGCCCAAATGTCACCGCCGGGTTAATGTGCCCACCTGCCCATTTTTTTTTCCGAACACCATGAGAAATGAATAAAAAGGGAACAAATGGAGATCAATTTTCTTTCTATAATTTATAACTCCATGACATGTCGTTGGATAAATTCTCAAAAGTCCGACACGTCGGGAGGATAATTCAAGAAATTAATGACATGTTGTTTGGTCTTACCAGAGATACCAGCAGTGCAGTAAACCAGAACAAAGATCATGCCACCAAAAGCCCAAGCGATGCCAAGGATGCCAACCCCACCGCAACCATCACCAGCATTGTTGGGGTCATTCTGGCTCTTGTAACCAATCACTGTCAACACAGTGATGTACAAAAACAGGAGGGTGGCAATAAACTCAGCTATAATAGCTCTATAAAACGACCACTTGGTCAACTCCTCGGCGTCGATCAAAGGAGCCGGAGGAGGGTCATGATAATCCTTTGCGCGGAACTCGTCTTGCCCACCAACTTCAATGTCCTTAGCCATATCTAGACCTTGCTCTTGACTTAGAATTAAGTGCTCCTAAGACTTTTTCGAGTGATGGCTGATGAGAAGAGTAAAGTAGTGGAGGGTATTTATGGGGAGTTTAGGGAGGATATGACTATGAGTGGGTAATAATTAAACTTAGTTTTGCCGCCCCATCTTTGCTAATAATCTGGTTTATATCGTTTTCTTATCTTAGCCCCACCATCACCTAACAGGGTTTATTGGGTGTGCCATTCTGGCTTTCCGCGATTTGGCTAACCCAAACTAATTTGATAGATAAGCTAGTTTCCATTATGTTCTAACAACTGAACTACCCCGTCCTAGGATGTCATTAGTATCACTCAAATTAATCTTTTTATCAAAGTAATTGAATGTGAAAATGATCGTGATCGTGATCGTGGTTATATGGGATACGATAAAGCTTGACCATTTTTCTGTTAATTCTAGTGTACTCTCCTAGCATAAAGCATATGCTTTACTATCACTATGTTTACTGTTTTCTACTGTAAACATGTTGGAATGACGGCGATATGAGTATATGTAGCAGCAAATCAGTAAACTTTTATAGATATGCATAATGAGCTTCCATTTAAAAGGTTAGATCAATGTTTGTACCCAATCACGAGGATAAATGGCATGTCAGTATACATACCGATCCATGCATGATTCCTGAGATGTACATTTTTGTAACTATATATGAAGACATTATAGACTATAATTGCTTATTAAAGAAATACTTGAAGCAGTTGGCTCCCATTAATTTAATTAATTAGATTATTTTGTAATTATACAACACGTCTCGAATTATAATTCCACGCCTATCAAGATAACAGGGGATTAAAAATTCTTGAAGCATTGAAATGACATCTAAATATTCAAGTAGTAGTTATTCATTATAAATAAACAGCTTATCGCTTTTGTCATTTCAAAAGCGCAAAGCTCAAAAGCACCTTCATTATATTGTCAGGGAGCAGTGAAGATAGTCCACATTTTTATCTATTGCTGCATAGGAGCATAGATTGAGAAAAATACGATGTCGTTAGACTTTAGTGTCTCGTAGTGATTGTATTTACCAAATAAGTGGCTGATTCGGCTAGTGGGTCCACGATCACATGGACTATTGTGAGTTGACGACGTGTGAACAAACCGACCAATCATCATTCATTCACCACCACCGCCCATTCAACTCTAAGTCCAACCACACCTCCTCCGCTGATTCTCTCAACCACTCATGTCCTGCCACGTTTCGTTGTCCACAGAGCCGCCTCCACACCGCCCCCCGCGCGCCCCCCCCCAAAGCAATCATTATTTTCATTTTCAATATTTACAAATTTTAATTCTAAATAAAATTGTTAATCTTTTATAGTTAAAAATTTAAAAGATTGATTGATTTATCCCCATTATTATTTTGTCTCTTTTGAACAAAAAATCCTCCCAATTCTCACTTCTCAATTCTTTAAACAAATAAAACTTAAAAATAAAAAGTAGGGATAACAACAATTTTATTCAATATTTTAAATATAAATATAATTTTATCTTAAATAAAAATAAAATATTTAATTTTATTCTAATTCATTAATTTTTATTATTATTTTAATAATAAAAAGATAAAAATAATAATTAAAATTAAAATTTAGACACATGACACAATTATACTCATGCACTGTATTTAAACACATATCATAATATAATTAATTAAAATAACACGTGTCACATATAATTGGTTATATTTTAAAAATATTTTAAAAATAAATAAATTAAATAATAAATAATTAAAAAGTATTTGATACCGTCATCGAGACGACTGCAGATATTTTAATAAATATCATTGAACTTCATTTTTTCTTATCAACACAATAATGAGGTTATTTTTTAATAGAAAAAGATTAGAAGATTGACAAATATAGTGGTGAGGGGTCATTTAACTGTCCCTCACCGTCACATTTAGCTATTTTCTGATTTTTTTTTTGGATAAAAAATGATCTAACCATTGTGTGGATAAAAAAAATAGAGTCTAATGACATAAAATTTAATCATTTTTGTAGCTGAAAAATAGCAGCCGATCGCTGTTTTTTTAGGACACTCTGACAATAGTGGCAGGTCTGTATTTAATTATTTTTATTTTTAAAAATATAAATTAATTGTATGATGACATGTGTAATTTATAACTAATCAGTATTTGACATGTGTCATTTTATTAAATATAAACCAATTACATAATTACATGTGTCGTTTATTACCAATATTTTATGACCCATATTCTTTTATTAATTTTTTAAAAAATTATATTAAATTAAATGAATGGATAGGATTGCGCCATGAATTTAATGACAATGATGAGTGAGATTGTACCCGTGTTCGAAGTTAAATGACAAACAATGAGAGTAAACTTGTAATTGTGTAAATATATATATTTTAAAGTTATTAGTAATTGTATATTAAAACTATTATTCTATCCAAATTGTAGAATATGTAGAATATTTTATTTTGGAGAATTTTGGTTCATGGGGTATCATTAAGACAAGTACAAACTAGAAATTTGTATAAAAAGATATAGTTTTTTATATTCAATAAAGTGCATTCAATTCTCCCAAGGAGTTTGTATTGATAATGAGCAGAAGATGAGAGATTATTTGCCTATTCGAGACTTGACACAAAAATTAGATAATCAATTATGAAAAAAATACTTTACTAATAAAAAAACACTGGCATGCAAGTAAGTAGATAATTGGTTCAATGAATTGGACTTACATCAATTCGATGATGAAGTTGCTATAAAATTACATTTTTTTTTCTTCATCGTATTTTGATACCATGTGAAGAGTGTAGAAGTATACAAAACTTTATGCTAAGTATAGTCGATGATTTAAATAAGTTTAATAACTATCCGTAGAGTAATATTATATGAAAAGTAACGCATGACTCACTTAGCACAATAACCTTATTAAAGTTGGCAAAAGTTAAAAAAGAAAAACCCTAATTAGAAGGAGAAAGAAAAATATAATATGTATAGATTTGCATATAGCTTTCATATGTATAATTTTCTTGATCATTATTGAGCTTAATAATTCAATTTTATTTAGATTAATTTATTGTTTTTATTATTTGAGGTTTGGATTTTCAAGACAATAATGTCTATGATGAAGTATTTGCACATTGAATTAAAGACCATTTCCTATGCATTCTAAATTAGCAGAACAAGAAGATTTTACTATTTACAAACGTTGACGATTGCATTTTCAAGAAGGATCTAGTATATTTTTAATCTATTTTATCACATTCAAATAAAATATTTTAATTTTTAGTAGTAGTCAACAATTTTGTGATATATATATAAATTTCTTATAGGTTCTAGAGGTATATCGTAAGTTAGTGCTGAAAAAATATGAAACAAAAGAGAAGGCTATTAAGTTGATAAAAAATTTGGGTATTCCAATAGAGAGCTATGTTGAGGACCTTAAATTATTTGGTGTTGCACAGAACTGGAGGAGATTTGTCTATTTTACTAACCTCAAGAATGATATAGATGTTGAGAGTGGCCAGGATAAAGAAGCCCTGCAAGTATCTAGAGTAATTATATATTATCTTGGATGCTTATTTAATATTTTAACAAAATCATCTTAATTATTGTATTATCTTTAAATTAAAATTATTTACGTATAATTTGAACAGAGCACGTCATCAAATTATGATGTTGCAAAGATTAAAAATCTTTGGGAACGATTAAGGCTAGAAAAGAAAAGTTCATGCAAAGAATGGACCAAGGCATAGTTACCTTTCAAAGGATGGATTGGTTCCAGGATGACATTATACATTAGATGACATTAATAATGCAATATTTTCAAATTATGGTAAAGGAATAAATATAACTTATAAAAAATTAAATTAATTCACTTGACATGTATACTAGTATGTTTAGTTTCAATTTAGAGAAAACGTGACTAATGACATTTAGATTCTACATGATGGGTATAACTTACAGCCAAACATGCAATATCAACTTGATAACCTCGCAAGTGTATAAATTTTACCTAATACTGCAAAAGGTATGAGTATGTTTAGATGCCAATAGAATGTCATATTGATAAAAACACACCTCATTTACCACGTCGAAACTCATTGAACTTTTTATAGGTTTCTAACTTGTGATTCATAAAAAATACATATCTATATCATGACAAATTATCAATAAAGATTATAAAGTATCAAAATCTATCCATCGTAGCATGATTCATTGGACCTTATACATTACTATGCACTAGTTCCAATAAATTAGTGGAATGGCATCTAACACCGACAAAGAGCGATTTGGTCATCTTCTCTTGAATATAAGATTTACAAGCTGGATAAAGTTCTATGGTCAGCTTAGGTATCTGATCATCCTTAACCAGACGAGATAGGTGTTTTACACTTATATGACTTAATCTCATATGCTATAATTCCATCTCATATAAAGTTCCCGAGCTATTATCAGCATTATCCTATATATTCGTGACATTTTCAGTTGTATCTGTTGGCGGATCTAAGGCACGTGAGTGTATGCATGTACAATTGTGTCTATTGCCTAACGCAGCGAAAATGTATAAATTTTGCAATAAACACAATAAATAAATATATTAATCACGTTAATATATATATTGGATTAGAGAACTCACCATAACATGTAATGTTATATACGTATTTTTTTGGAGTTCGCATGGAGACCAACACGTATGCAGTTCTAGTCACCAACACGGTGGGCTTGGTAAGCTAGAACTGCAGCTCCATATTCAGCCTGGGATTAACTCTTAATCCCAAAATGGCTGGGAGTGTATTTTTATCCTTTTCTCTAAAAGGATAAGAAATGGAGAGTTTGAAGCAATTTATAATTAGTCCAATTGGAAGCATAGAGAAAAATGAAACAATTTCATTTTTCTTTCTTTTTTTTTTCTTTCTCTTTTTCTTCTTCTCTTCTTCCTCTTCTCTATTTCTTTCTTTCTCTCGGCCGTTTGGCCAAATCTTCAATTCTCCTCCCTTTCTTTCTTTCTTTATATATATATATATATAATATAATATAATATAAAATAATAATATATAATATAATATAATATAAAATAATAATATATAATATAATATAAAAGAAAGATATTTTGATTATTTAACTATTAAATAATCAAATTGAGAAATGACCATTTTACCCCTCATAAATAGTTGCCAAGTTTATTCTTTAGTGGGTCTCACCAAATTTCACACTTGGGTAAACTCAACTGAGAGTCCACAATACACTACGTGTCATTATACAATTAGTAAATAATAATTATTGACTAATTATTATATTTAACACTTAAATACAAATACGCACGTATTCCCGTGGTAATGCTGAATATTGCTAGATTAAACACTCAAATACGGCACGCTGCCCCAATGCACAATGAATACACTCTATATAGCGGGACTCCTTAGGTCCTACACCCAATTCGTCAAATGAAACTATTCCATGAGTCCGTGAGTAATGCTCCACACACACGTCACGAATATACAAATCAGCGCGTTGAACTATACAAGCTGAGGTTACAACGCATACATATAGTCCTTCCGTCATGATATCCTAGATGTGCAGAGATATAGATTATCACCGTCAAATCCCCTTGTGCTCATCCATGTCCTAACCCCAGACTTGTATCTCACTGAACAATATGCGCAAAATCCTTTGCATATATTGTTCTACCCTGATGAAACTCTTTCCCGAAATAGTTGCTTGTGGCCACAAGACTTTCTGAGATACAGTCTCGATGTATATAAATATCAAACTCCATATGGGAGCTGACGGATCCCATATCTGTACGCACCGGACTCCATAAGAATTGGACCATACCCAGCGACACCTAGTGGTTACACCATGAAAAGTCTGTGACATACGTGGAACCAAAGTATGGTGGATCATTTACAAGCCCATCATGACACTCAGGTCAAAGGACTACGTATACTACTCAACTCGAGAGGACCCTCCGTTGACGGTTTACATTGGGTGTCTATCAGAGACGCTCATGAGTCTGTCCCATACTCAGTCCTAACTAGATATCCATATGTCAATACGAGCTCCAAGCTCACAGTCGGTTAGGAACGACCATCTATACCTGATAGGTACGACATATGTTGATCTATATATAAAGGTATCCACCGACAGACCTACATTTGCAGAAATAGATTAGGGATAATTATTTGAGAACATACTTGCGCAACATGTATTTTCTGGCACCCGATTGCAACTCTTGCAACTATACAGTTATTAGTATATTCCCAGGTCTATGTCCCATTACAGACAAGGCTCCAACTCTTGGATCTGCTGAGTATTATAACTAGGTAACACTTAACTGTGCTAACATTTAGCAATTATATGTCTCAGCGTGGCTAACTCTTTAGATCTGATCCGAACTCATTCAGATCTATAATGTTTGTAACGTTACATGCATAATACTATATAAATAGGTATTAGCGATTTAATGGGTATTAGCGATTTAATGGGAATGTACACTTGTATAAATACACAAGTATATATACATTCAGGGATGGCACGTAAGCACCGACCCTAACAGTATCTAATATATAATAGCCATTAACTAGCTGACACTCAGCTAACAAAACATTATCTATATCATATAAATATAAGAAACGGTTCCGAATATACATATAATAACCTTCACTATTTAACACAGGAAGGGATATAATCTACTTAATAATGTTCAACACAAATAATAGTTATACAAGATGATTGTTCAATTATATAGAAGAAGTAAATCAAAATTTTTAACAGCTTTAATTAGTAAAAAATTTCCATTTCTAGCACGAAATTGTACTTCTCCTGGCTGCAACAATCTAATATCACTCAGACTCTACAATATATTATAAATGTGAGAAGGACATGTTGTATCCAATACCAAGCTAGAACTAGCATTAAATGCTAAAGAAATGTAATGATAGGTAAGCATTTACCCAAGGGGTTCTTCTTAATAGTGGCAAGGTACCTTTGGCAGTTGCATTTCCAGTGCCCGTCCTCACCACAATAGAAATATTTTTCCTTTACTTTGATTTTCTCTTATGGCTTAGGTATAGGTCACTTCTGAGGACCTATGGTGGGTGTTTGTTTTACCTTTTTTTTCTTCTTCTCTTTAGACTTCTCAAAATTCCTCGAGGTAAAAAATGAAGCACTCTAAACATAGAGAGCCGTGTCCCTTTTATTCATATCCTCTTGTGTTATCGTAAACATATTATGTAGATCAGTATAAGTAGAGGTCAATCATTGCATGTTAAAGTTCATGATGAATTATGCGAAAGATCATAGAAACGATTGAAGAACCAAACTATTCCTTAATGAATTATTCATCACTATATCCATGGTCTCTAACCTCTCAGCATATCTAATAATCTTGAGCACAATAAGACTAACAGGATTACCGTTAGGTAATTTAGCCTGAAAGAGCGATTTGGTAACCCAGTATATCTCGACCCGAGGTTTTTCACCAAATAGTTCTTTCAAATGGAGCATAATACTACTAGTACTATCTATATGAATATGCTCTCTCTACAGCTCCGTAGACATAGAGGCGAGGATATAAATTTTGACTTTTAAATCATCATCCAACCAATTATAATATGTCACTCTTTCCTTTAGAGTGGCATCATTAATCATATATCCTAACTTTTCAGAATCTATAACTATTCTGAGATTCATGAGCCAGTTAGCTTACTTCTCGGCACCCTTGAGTTAGTATATATCAAGTATGTGTACCAACTAATTGGTCGTCGCCATTGTATCTTTACAATACAAAATAAAGAGGTGTTTGTAGAATATTTCATTCTCTAATAAATAACATTTTAAATCACGCGTATAACAATTATACATTTTATAATCTAAAGACGCTTTTCTACTACTTTACATAATTCTTTTAATCTCTCAAATGGAATAACGTCAGTTTAAACTCTTTAAACTATATAACAAAAAGTGGACTCTATTGGCATTTTACTCCAGCTTTACGCTTTAGCAATATTGACCTTTGTAAACCCAAAAGGTAGATAACTTTTGTCAATTGCATATTATGCAACTCTTACCATTAATTCTAAATACATCTTATCCTAGCGCTTTAGCAATATTGGGCAAAGTGTATTTTGGATTAATTTATTAATAATCAAATATATGTTACTGATACTACCCTCACACGTTAGCAATATTGGGCAATATGTTCACATATATTTGCCTCATCTCAAGTTTAACCGACGTAGTATAAATCACACCAACCAATCCCTCACGCTTTAGTAATATTGCGAAAGACTGTAATGAACCGTCTAACACCATATTGCTAGGACAGACCACTATATAACATTATCTCATATAAAATACTATTCAATTTGATTAAGAGAGATTCTGAACACTTGTCCCTATTGCATAAGGATGTGATTCTTAATCACACATTTGTTTTGTATAAACACAACTAACCCCCATCAGTAGGGCTCCTATTATGGTTAATAATATAAACAAATGATATATAATTTATAAGATAGTTATAAAAAAAATTATATAGCTCAAATAAACCTTACATGCAAAAGAATGTAAAATAAAGTATATGCCTTGAACGTCATTGCGTTATACACCCAATGCATCGGTGTTCATCCAAATTCATGAACACCCTTGTGCTAAGCATGAAACACCCTAGGCTTCCCTCGAATAAAGACTCAGTTCTACACTTACAATACTTGAAAATGCACTATCCATTGTTCCTAGGGACCTCATATAGCTCAAAAACACTCGATTGTTTTCAAAACATCACATAAACATGCTCTGATACCAATTGTTAAGTGTGCTATTACATGGATTCATGCATGTGCTATGTGTTCGTTACAATATAATTTATGCATCTTATACATATATATTACGTAGCAGAATCGAAAATCTAGTTGCCTAATGCAATAAACACATATTGAAATTTAACTTTTCATTACACTAATGAGATTGAGAATCACTTTTGAAGCCTTTAGTAATTTTTTCAAATTTAAACTCACCTTAAAGTGCTCTCTTTAAAACTTTTAGATTCTAATTTAGTGGGCTTGAAATGCTAGAAGGATAACTTTTATTTTGCAAAGTTTTTTAAAACAACTCTTGCTTTAGTCTCTTTCAATTTTGGATGAGATAATAAAACTTGAACGAAAATAGCAATACTTTTTTTTTCTTCTCTTCTATTCTCTTCTTCACCAAAAAATGGTTATTCATCTCTTCTACAAAAGATAATAAATAAAACTCTTTTGTTCACTTTATTACATCTTTTGATCTAACCCTTTTACATAAAGGGTAAGTGCCAAAAACTATTTTTGTCTTATTATCCTCCAATTGAACAAACACTTTTCCAAGCCTTTAACAACATATCTCTTAAGCTTTTTATTAATTTAAGTCATCAAAAGTATACTTGTCACCATCTTAAACAATGTGCCCTTTTTCATAAATAAAGCTTATCTAATATACTTTATTAAGATAATAAGACCATTGTAAAAGAGACAAGTATCTAAGGACTTATTTAAAGCTTATCCAATAAGTTTTAATAAAATAATTAAGTCCATGAATAATGTCCAACACTTGTCACCATCCTACAGCAATGTTTAACCATTAAGCATTCTTAAAATAATCAAGTACATGACAAGTATCCAACACATGTACAAGTACTATACCAAAGCTTATTCTTTAAGGCTTAATGATATGTTAAATTCTAACAATTAGAATTTAACATGTATCCAATTTGAGTGGTCTAAAAAATGAGCTCTCTCTTAAGATCGAACTCTTCGATCTAGTGTGCTATATTCTCGAGAGGTTCGAATAACAAATCCTGCTCACCCATAATCTTTTCAAATTGAACTCTTCAATTGAGGATGTCATATCTTCAAAAGTCTTAAAGTTAAACTCAATTGCAATCTCCTCTGATTGAACTCTTCGAACGAGGATGTTACCCTAGTGCTCAACTAGTACACTTCATATTGTAAAACTCTCTAGTTCTATGCCCGGTTTGTCATATAGAAATACTTCATACGTCCATGAACGATGCCCTACACACATATTTTAGATATTACAAAGCAGTGCGTTGAACCATACAATCTCCTCTGATCAAACTCTTCGAACAAGAATGTTACCCCAATGCTTAACTAGTACACTTTATATTGTAATACTCTCTAGTTTCATGCCCAGTTTGTCATATAGATATCCTTCATACGTCCATGAACGATGCTCTACACACACATTTCAGATATTATAAAGTAGCCCGTTGAACCATACAAGCTGAGGTAAAAATATATACGTATAATCCCTCTGTCACCTATATCCTTAGAAGAAGAGAGATATAGATCTCCACCAAAAAATCTTTATTTTCTCAACCGTGAACTTATTTTCAGATTCTTATTTATGTAAACGACATCCGTAAACACTTCTGCAATATTATTTATTATATGAAAAATGCTTTTTTGAGTTTACTGTTTATGGCCATAAGACTTTCTGAAATACAATCTCGGAGCGTCAAGATATACAATTTACCTATCTGAGCTGACGGATCCCATATCCATACACACTGAACTCCATGAACATTATTGTAGTAACCAGTATCCACAACCGATAAGAATAAGTATTTATATATATAAATATACATATTTTATTTGTATATGGGTGATACTTGATTTATGTATTGTTATTAGTAGTGTTTGTATAGGTTAAGGACATACTATTAGTATTGGATTTATTTGCAAGACTTTAGATTTATTTTAGGGACCAAATTGTAATACTTTAAAAGTTTTGAGGGCAAATTTATAAATACCAAAAATTAGCCTCTTAGTATAAAAATACACTTTTGAAACCCTAATTCACTCATTTTTGGTGAGCTACCCCTTTAGAGAGAGAAAATAGAGAAATAGAGGGGAGAGAAAGAGAAGAAGAAGAAATTAGAATTTTGAATTTTAAGAGGTATATCACAACTATTTCTTAATTTATTGATGTTAATTAAGTTAATTCCTTTAAGTTTTGATTTTTAAAAATATGTACAATTGAGGATTTGATGTGTATTTCGTAAGGTATTGTGAGAATTGATTGTGATCTATGTAGTAGCTTGATAAATCATGATGAATTACAGAATTTCTACTTGATAGTCTCTTGATCCAGGAATTTTATAAATTGTTGTGATTCGATTCTGATTTTGAATTTTGAGTATATAAAATTAGACATGTTTAGAATTATTTGAAACTTTGAATCGATTGAAAATTCTAAAAATTGAATTTGTGGTGAATTTACCAAAATGACCCTGAAATTCTGGAAATTTCCTGTGTTAACTGTATGATACAGTGACAAATAATTTTTGATCTGCTTAATGATCTTCAAAAATTACAAATTTATGGAATATGATAATTTTTATGTCTAATATGATATACTCAAAATTGAAAATTTAGATCAATGTGGTTAAATTGTTATAATTTTTGAAAGAGTGTTAGCTCATGGCAATATTTGATTAATAGCATTTTAAAGCTATAGAATAAAATAGTTTTAAAATACTTTTGGAAGGGATTTTGAAGTGAAATATTTATCATGGATTGAAATATGTGTCAAGAGTAATTCTGTGATATTTTTGTAATTTTTGAGTTAGTATCTAATTTTATACAATTACGAGATTGAATACTGTTCAGTAAATATCTTGATCCAGCCAGAATAATAGTTTAGATTTGATGGTGTTTATGAACTGGAATGTGTAGGAATTATGATATAATATTCATATATAAGAATTATATATGAGTTAAGAAAGATATATTCTGATTTTAGAATAATTGGACATCATTTGATGTATAAGAAAATTTTGTTAAGTGTAAGTGGTCAGAATGACAGGTTTTGAGAAACCAAGTAATTAGACCAATTCGATGTGATAAGTGCAATATGTGTAATTTTGTAAGCTATTTAAATTATTTTGTGTGAATGTTGAGGCTTATAAAAGGATTAATCTCTATGGATAGGTTAAGGAGAATTAAGCCTTGTAGTTAAAAGTGCTAAGAGGTAAGTATACTAGACTTTTATTGAAATCACATTAAGTATAGTAATTATCTATGTATGATTTCGTAAATGTGCTTAGAAATATGTTTATGTTATGTCAAAGTATATTTGATATGAAATGTGAAATAAATATATTTATAAATGTGAGCATTGACATGAGCATGGACATACATGTGTTTATGAATGTGAGCTTTCAAAATGAAATGTGTTTAATAAAGAAAGCTTTTGAAGTGAAAAATGTTCATGAGAACGTTTTTTTATTTTGAGGATGCTTGAACTCACTATTTACTTAATAGGCACCTTATGTGATTTTGGAGCCTTTATGTGTGGCCTTTCCTTCGGGATTGGTATATGTTATGTATTCCGTATGTAGGAAGGATCCTATTGGTACCTAAAGAAAGATTGAGTCATCACATTCGTGTGGTGGCGTATTGGTGCATGTGAGAGGACTTATCGATGATCAGGGTAAGGGTTTGGCTCTTACCTTCGGGCATAAGCATTATATATGTGTAATTTAAACCTCATTTGTACTATTTCTTTCATACAGTATGTCACATACGGGTGACATTTGGCTCATTATGTGATATGTGATATGAAAGTACAACTAAGTAGTAGTTGAGTGATGGTATTCCTATTATATATTTTGAAAGAATGTGTAAGCGCTTACATGACATGTGATTTGATAAGATTATAATTTTAATTTATCACAGTATATCATATATATGCATTGTGTACATATATGTATTTGTATTTGATATATGAAAAACTAGTATACTTACTAAGTTTTATACTCATTATAGTTTATGGTAATTTCAAGTAAATAAGGTACATGTGTGCTTAATGAATTTGGCAAGGCTTCTGTTATTCCTTGGGTTCCCTAAGTTGCTAGGTTGCTGAGTGTTTCATTTGGGGACACGTGGGATAAGATATTTGATTTGTCCCTATTGAATAAATAATTATGTATTAATTTATTATGTGCGGTTGGATTTGATTTAAGTTTCACCAAGTGTGGTTATTGGTTGATTTTAAGTAAGGATTTGCAATGAATATATTCTGGGCTTCCGGTAACAAAGTTGCTATTGGTGATGTAGTAGAGTGTTAATCTCTGAGAAAACTCTGTGTATCTTCAATTTACTAATTGTCCCAGTCATAATTCAACTGTTATAATTCTGAAAGAAATTGAAATGAATGTTTAAATATTATGGAATGAATGTAAGTGATGTCGTGTGTCAGATCTTTTGGGTCTAGGGCGTGATAATTATACCATAACCAGCGACACACAGCAGTCAAACTATAAAAAGTCTTCGACATCCGTGAAACTAAAGTATAGTGGATTACTCACAAGCCCACTGTGGCGCTGAGGTCAAAAGATCATAAATACTACTAATCTTTAGAAGACCTACCATTGACGGCTTCATAGGATGTCTATTAGAGATCCTTGTGAGTCCGTTTAGTTCCAATCCTTATTAGATACCCGCATGCCTATACGAGCTTCCACTAAACTCATGGTCTGCTAAGACTAACTATTTAGACTATTTAGATATAGACATACACTGATCTATATAAAAGAGTTTCACCAATAGATCCACATCAATAAAATAGATTTGGAACATACTTGCATAATGACATTTTCTAGCATTATTTGCAATTCTTTGCAACTACGTCATTAAAAATATATTCTCAAGTCTTTGTTACATTTCAGACAAAATTATAACTCCTTAGATTTTGCTAACTCTTAGCACTGTTAACTCTTATAATGTGCTAAGTTTTAGCGCTACTAACTCTTAGCACCCGATCTCAACCCATTTAGAGTATATCTAAACTCTTTTAGATTATATAATGTTTAAAATGTTACAAGCATCTTACCATTTAATAAATTTAATTATCAATTTAATGAAATACGGATTGTATAAATATTACAAAATAAATATTCATACAAAATAGAATAGCACATAAGCACAAATCCCAACAGATGCATAACCACACATGGCATATGCATGAAATAATTAAAGTGAAAAATGTCACTCTTGCAAATTGTTTGCATGATTTATGTTTTGCTCTTTGTTGGACAAGTACATATATGCAAAGAACAAAAATAAATAAATTGAAAATATTGAATCGCTCGTTCATTAGAGAGAGATTTTGCCAAGACATGAGTTAAGTGGGAAAATTTAAAAATGTTACATATTGGTCCTTAAAACACTTTCTTGGCCATTGGAGATAAAAACAACATCAAAAGTTGAACACATTCAGTTGCTACATGAAATTAATAAGCCACCATACTAACTTTGTAAGCCCTCCGGGTTGTTATAGGCTTAGATTGCTCATTATTATCCTTCCATATGAGCTATAAGATTAATTCTTCACAGAACTCCTTTAAGGGTATGATTTTGATTCTATTTAATGTATTTGATTTCATATTTTGAGTGTTTTTATTGATTAATTGTGTATAATTCTACTGTAATGTGTATTGGACCTGCATTTTAAAATTAATCAATATATACATAATCACATGTATGTACCCTTAATACATGTTAACAATGGTATCAAAGCATCTTTGTATGTTATTTTGGGTATAATTGAGTGCTCTGATTTAATTGAGATGCCCAAGAATAGTTGAAATTTTATTTTTTAGTGTTGAAAGTGTAGAACTAGGTCACTGTTTGAACTGGCATTGGGGCTACAAGTTTATTTTGTTGCAGCATTCATAGAAATTGGATGAACACTGCGACGATGCTTGGTTTAACGTTGGGGCGCTCTTGCATTTTTTGCTGCAGTCGTGGCTGCATAGCAATGAAGGTAATAACCTTAGGCTACAGCGGTGGGGACATAGTGCTGCAACGCTCAAAATATAATTGGCTCTGCAGCGGTGACAACTTGTTATCGTTGCGTTAAAGGTACTGAACTTAATGCTACAACGATGTGTATCTGGCACTGCAACAATAGACCCATTTCACTTTATTTTGTATTTTATTCATGTGAATTTTATTTAATGCAATAATATATTTGTTATATAGCTGTTTTACAAACTATAATAATTTGTTTATGCTAGTAACCATAATAGAAGCCTTACTAGTAGGGGTTATTATGCTTGCATAAAATAAATGTTTGGTTATGAATCATATCCTCATAAGATAGGGATGAATTATAAAATCTCTCTTAATCAGATTGAAATTGTATATCATTATTAGATAATTTTATTCATGGTCCGTCTTATCAATACAGTGTTAGACAGATCACCTCAGTCCTTCCCAATATTGTTATAGCGTAAAAGATTGGTCGGTGTGATTTCGACTATGTTAGTTAAACATGAGATAAGGTAAATATAAGTGAAAGTATTATCCAATATTGCGAAAGAATGAAGGTAGTATCATTGACTTATATTTGATCATTGACAAGTTAGAATAGAAAATATTTACCTAATATTACTAAATTTTGAGGATAAAGTATATTTAGGATCAGTGGTAAGAGTTACATATGATGCAATTGATAAATATTTTCTACCTTTTGAGTTTTAGAAAGGCTAATATTGCTAAAACGCGATAGAATGTCGATTGGTTCTACTTTTCACTATAAAGATTAAAAGTTTAAACTTTCATTTTATTGTTTGAGAGATTAAAGGAAATATGTAAAGCAGTGAGATGTCGTCCTTAAATTGAAAACATATATTAGCTATATTCATGATTTAAAGTGTTATCAATTAACGATTTTGAAAACTTTTTCCGCTAACATCTCTTATTTTATCTTGTAAAGATAAGGTGGCTTCGAACAATCTATAGATTCATATACTTGATGCACATCAACTGAAGTGTACAAGAATTACTTAGATTGGCTGATAAATCTCATAATTATTTTAGATTCAGAGAAGTTTGGATATGTAATTAATCAGAAGATGCCTAGAGGTGTTTCTGATGCTGCCTCTTCGGAAGAGTTACAAACTAATCAGAAAAAGGTTGATGATGATTTTAGAGTCAAATCATATATCCTCACCTCGATGTCAATTGAATTTTGAAAAGAGCATGTGTACAATAGATAGTGCAAGAGGATTATGCTTTATCAGAAAGAGTTATTTGGAGACAGACCACAAGTTGATCTATATAAGGTCTTCAACACACTCTTTTAGTTCAAATTGGCTAAGGACAGCTCAGTAAGTCCCTATGTACTTAAGATGATTCCCTACATCGAGAAGTTGAAGACTTGGGATATATCTCTAAACAATAGCTTAGGGAATGGTTTAATTTTCCAGTCTCTGTCAAGGTCATTTGTGAATTTCATTATGAACTTTAATATGCAAGGGTTGACTCTCACATATAATGAGTAGCATAATATGTTAAAAACAGCTCAGAATGATATGAATAAAGGAGATGCAGCCTTCTATGTTTATAGTGATGCTTCATCTTTTCCCTCAAGGCTTTTAAGAAGTCTAAAGATAAGAAGAAAGAGAAGTAAATATATGAGTCCTCAGAGACAATTAATATCTAAGTCACAAGAAAATGAAAAGACAAAAAGAAAAATTTTCCATAGTAGTGAGGACGGACATTAGAAGTGTAATTATCCCAGGTCCCTTGCCATGGTTAAGAAGAACCCCTCAGATATATGTTTACATATTGTTGATATTTTATTAGTATATGATGCTTGTACTGACTGGGTATTAGATACCGTCTGTCTTTCTCACATCTATAATATATTACAGGGCCTGAGGGAGGTTAGATAGCTATAGCATATAGAAATACTATTTCGTGTTGAAAATGGTGATTTCCTACTAGCCAAAGTTGTTAGAAATTTTGAGTTGTTTCTCCCTTATGGTAGATCTTTTATGTTGTATAACTGTTATTTTGTGTCAAACATTATTAGACAAATTATATCCCTTTCTATATTAGAATAAAGGTTATCATGTATTTATTCAAAATCGTTCCTTGTACTTATGAGATGTTGATAATGTTTTATTAGCTGAATGTCAGTTGATGAATAGTTATTATATTTTAGATACAACAAGAAATGTCTTGAATACGAAGGGAAATACAGGTAGTAGTTCAGGAACTTTGAATAATATGAAATTTTGGTATATGAGTTTGGATCATATAGGAGTGAGACACCTAGCCTGTCTAGTTAGGGCTGGTCAGATACTTGATCTTATCATAAAATCCTATCCAATTTGTTAATCTTATATTCAAGGGAAGATGACTAAATCTCTTTTTGTAGGTTTTGATCAATGTACCACTGATTTATTAGAACTAGTATATAATGATGTATGTGGCCTAATGAATTATACTGTTATAGGAGGATTTTGATACTTTATTATTTTTATCATTGATTCATCATAATACTAACATGTGTTTCTAATGAGACACAAGTCAAAAACCTTTGAAATGTTCAAAGAATTTTGATAGGAGGTAGAGAAACAAACCAGTATATATCTATATTAAATATCTTTGATTAGATCGAGGTGGTGAATTTATGAATTATTTAAAGAAGATTGAGATTCTCGCTTAGTATAGTCCTCTAAATACTCCTCAACACAATGGTGTTTCAAAGATGAAGAATAAGACTTTATTAGATATAGTTTAATCGATGAGCTTCACCAATCTTTTAGAATATCTATAGAGTTATGCTCTAGAAACTGTTGCTCATTTGTTGAAAAGAGTTCCATCAAAAGCTATTCCTACTACTTTATATGAGATATAGATTGAGAGGAAACCAAGTCTTAAGTATATTAAGATTTAAGGTTGTCCTACTTAGGTAAAAGTTATGTAATAGGATAAACTTGCACCTAATAGTTACAAATACCAATTCATTGGATTTCCTATGGGAATCAGTTCTATGATCTAGAGGAATGAAACATAATTATTGTTCATAATGCCACTTTCTTTGAGAAATAGTTTCTCATGAGATGTGGGAATTGTAGAAGGATTGAACTTAATGAAGTCATTCTAAAAGTTTATGAACCGATGATGGAACCTCAGGCTCAATTGAGTGAGATACCTTTGACACATCCTCTCCATAGGTTGGAAAGGATGTTAAGGCCATCTGTATAGAATGATACTTGAAGATGCCCTTGAGGTTTCTTAGTTGAAGAAAAGGATTCTCTTACTTACAGAGAGTCAATGTTGGATATCGATTTGGAAAAATAGTAAGAAGTTATGAAATCTAAAATTGACTCTATGCATATCAATCAAGTCTGGGACTTAGTTGAATTTTTAAAAGGAATTATTCCTATTGGTTGTACATAGGTTTATAAGTGTAATCATAGGCCCAATGAAGAGGTAGAGATCTTCAAAGCTCAATTAGTTACAAAAGATTATACTCAACAATTTAAGATTGATTATGAGGAAACCTTCCACCAATAGTCATGCTAAGGTCAATTCAAATTCTATTAGCTATTGTAGTATATTATGATTTTGCAATCTAGTAGATAGATATAAAGACGGCTTTCCTGAATGAAAATCTTAAGGAATGGAGTTTTATGGAGCAACCTGAATGTTTTACATCCATCTTGACTCTTAATTTAGTGTGCAGACTAAAGAAGTCTATTTATAGACTTAAATAGGCTTCCCAAAGTTGAAATCTTCTTTTTGATGAAGTTATCAAAGGATCTAGTTTTATCAAAAGCGAAGATGAAATATGTGTGTACAGAAAGGTCAATAGGAGCACGATTGTCTTTCTTGTTTTCTACGTGGATGATATGCTCATTATCGAAAATGATATTGGTATGTTACAGTCAGTCAAGAGTTTTTCTAATAAGAATTTCTCTATGAAGGATTTAAAAGAGGCTTTCTATATATTGGGTATAAAGCATTATAGAGATAAAGATGGGAGACTAATAGGACTCTTCTAATCTTCATACATAGAAAATGTTCTTGAAAGGTATAACTTTACTAACTGTAAGAGAGTTAATGTACCTTTCAAACATGGCATTTACCTTTCTAGGAGAATGTCTTCTTAAACAAAAGATGAAAGGGTTAGAATTTCTAACATACTATATGCATTAGCTATATATAGCTTGATGTATGTCATATTGTATACGAGACTTGACATCAATATGGTTGTAAGTGTTACAAGTCAGCATCAATCCAATTTAGGTAGTAACCATTACATGGCCATGAAACATATCCTAAAATACCTTAAGAGTAAAAAGGATATGTTTCTAATTTATAGAGAAAGTGACTTACAAGTGAAAAGATACACTAATTCAAACTTTTTAGTTTGATTCAGATAACAGAAAGTTTACATTTAGATATGTATTTCTTCTCAATGGTACCACAATCACTTAGAAGAGTGTCAAGTAGGCATCCACAGTTAATTTTACTATAGAGGCAGAATACATTACAACTTCAGAAGCTAAAAATAAGGTTATGTAGATATACAAGTTTGTTGCAGAGCTCGAAATAGTCCCAAGTTCAATAGATCCTATCCCACTATTTTGTAACAATAATAGAGTAATTGCTCAAGATAATGACCCAAGGGCACACCATAAGTCTAAGCATATGGAGAGAAAATATCATATAATTAAAGAAATCTTGGTTAGATGAGATGTAATAGTATTTAGAATAGATTTTATGAATAATGTAGTAGATTCACTCACTAAGACCTGAACTTCTGGAGTGTTTGAAAAACATGTGGAGTTGATGAGTATTAGATATTATTGTGAATGGTACTAGAGCAAGTATGAGTTGTTGAGAATAGTGCTTATGTGCTATTCAAATTGTTATATGAATATTTATTTATTTAATATTTATCTAATGAACAATTTTATTAAATCATTAATTATTTATTATATGGTACTAAGCTTGTAACTTTTTAGTTATTGTATATTTAAAGGAGTTTAAGTTGGTGGTAAGGGTTAGCAATTCTAAGAGTTTGAACCTTGTCTAAAATAAGGATAAGGACCTGAGAATATATTAGTAATGACATTGTTGCAAATGGTGTTAAAAATGTCATTATGCAGTATGTTCTTGAAAACACCATTCCTAATCCATGGTTGCCGATTAATATTTCTTTTAGATCAATGTGTGTCAATATCTGAATTGTCCAAACGGTTAATTTTAGCAGATCGTGGACTTAGTAGAAGCCCTTATAGGCATACAGGTATTCAATGAGAACTAGATATTGAATAGACTCACGAGCACCTCAAAACACATCCTATAAAGCCATTAATGGAGGATCTTTTTAAGTTAATTAGTATTCGTGATCCTTTAACGTAAACGCCATAGTAGGCTTGTGAGTGATCTACCATGCTTAGAAGTCAGCTTGATTTCACTGGAGCATTCAGCTTTTTTTCGCTACATGTTTATTCTTAACTTTCTAAACTTTACATTTTAGTCCTGATTTGACTCTAAATTCGGTAGTTTTGCTCTAAATTCTTCATTTTTCATCTTTTAATATTCAAATCCTATAAAATCAACATTAAGAACATAAATAGCATTCTATTCACTTAAAATAAATAATTTCTTAGTAAATTGAGGACAAAATATAAATTTATTTATTTTGCTTTTATCATATATCAACTTACAACTCCTACTACATATTCTATGTCTAATCTTGTACTCACCATAGCATACATAAGACTGCCAATAGCAGAAGCATAGAATACCTTGGCCATGAGTGCTTACTCTTACTCTGCTAAGCGTGATTAATCCTTAGATTGTTTGAAGTAAATAACTAAAAGAGTGCTCACAAACTTTGCTTTATCCATAATAAATATGTTAAGAGTTTTATTTACATACTCTTCTTATGATAGCTTTAAGACCTCCTTCACCTTATTTATGGTGGTCATCATCTTGAGGATTTGTTTTACAACTCTCAAGTCTTTCATTGCAAATTCTTTTGACAACTTCCTCTTTAGCTTAATGATCTCTTCTATATAACCCCTTACAATGAGTGTGTCATCTATGTACAACAACAAAATGATGTAGGAGTTGTTAAATTTCTTCATATAATAACAATGATTTTCTTGGCATCTTAAGAAGCCATTATTACACATAAATCTGTCAAATTTTTTATACTATTACTTTGGCACTTATTTTAGACCATAAAAGCTCTTTTGAAGTTTACATACCATACTTTTTTTATCCTTTACTTGGAAATCCTATAGTTGCTACATATAAATTTCTTCTTTCAAGTCACCATGAAGAAAGGTTATTTTTACATCTAATTGCTCTAGATGTAAGTATTCTTTTACCAATAATCTAACTACAAATCTAATAATAGTCATCTTTATCACTAGAGAAAATTTTTCAGTATGGTCAATGCCTTCCTTCTGCTGAAAACCTTTTACCACCAATCTTGCTTTATATCTTTTGCTACCATCGTGCTCTTATTTGACTCAAAAACCTAACTCCCACTTAATAGAATCATTAACTTGCATTGCTTCCTCTAAACTCTCTAGTTCACCTCGACCAGTCAACAAGATGTAGTATAATGAGGGTGAATATCTTTATGATAGTTTAATAGCTCTAGTGGATCTCATAGTCCAAATACAAGAGTATATGGTTCTTCTTGTAGATCTATATTCTATTAATTATCTTTATCATTATTTTTTAAAATTATTTCCTAGAAAAGCTTCTAATTAAACAACTTTTAACTTCTTAACTTTAAGACATGTCCTTGTAGTTTATGTACTCAACTTATCCTTTCTCATAAGTTGTTTGTTAAAGATAACATTCCTGCTTTTAATAACTTTTAAATTTTGGTTATCCCAAAAATGATAACTAAATTTGATATCACCATAGCCAACAAAGAAGCATTTCTTATACTTAATCAAGTTTTTTTCTATCAACAAAATTATCAAGAATATAAGAAAGACAATCAAATACTTCCAGAAGAGATAATCAAATATTTCAGGAAAGAAAGATTTACCTTTTTACCGTTCTAAAATTTGGTTATTATTCAACAATATAATAATGTTGAAGGTCCATTGTTAATCAAATATGTTACAGTATTAACTACATGAGCCTAGCACGTCTTTAATGACTTTGGGTGTAATCTTATACTCCTAGCACTTTCATTCATAGTTTTATTCATCCTTCTAGCTATACAATTTTGTTGTGAATTTTCTAGAATGGTCTTCTACATCTTAATCTCATTTTAGCATAATATTGTTTGAACTTAGCATCAATGTATTATTAGACCACAAGTATTTAACTTTAAAATTTTTCTCATTTTCAAACATGGTTGCCCACATTTTAAAAGTATTGAAGACATCATATTTATTTTTCTAAAAATAAACCAATACTTTATTACTTGAGTCATTAATGAATATCACATAGCATCTTGAGCCTACAAGGAATGCTATAGAAGTAAATCCCTATACATTAGTGCAAAACTACTTTAATTTCTTTAGTTTCAATTTTATGGCAATTTTTTAAAAATGGACCCCATTTTGCTTATCAAGAATGCAATTTTCACAAAAGTGTATAGTACCCAAAGTCTATAGTGCTATAAATTTCATTTGACACTTACATTAACAACTACAACAGTGTCCTTGTAACTAGAAGTCATATAGAGAATTCTAATTTTATTTCCTCGAGCAACTACCATGGATTCTTTTGTGACCTTCCACGTACCACCAGTAAAGCTTACATCATGCCCTTCATCATTAAGTTGCCTCGTTGAAATTAGTTTGCACTTCAACTTAGGAACATGTCTTACTTTTTGAATTTTCAACAAGATCTATAATATCTAAAAGTACTCTATCAGCTAGTTATACGTTTCCATAATTTCCATCAATGTAAATATCTATAATATTGTAGTATGTAGTAGTGTAAAAGAAAAAGCTTCTAAGTCTAAACCCAAAAGTCGATAAGACTATTAATAAATAAAAGTAATAAATTATGTTCTTCATCATTATAGAGTAGACAATATCTTTGTTTTCATCCTTTTTTAGTAACTCATAGTTCTTTTAGTGACCAGTTTTGTCACAATTCCAGCGCTTAATGTTTGGCCAAATTTAGATTTGTCCCTTGCATTTCTTAACTTTAGTATACCGTTGCTTTGATTAGAGTTCCTATCATTGCCTCTACACCTACTCTCAATATTTAGGGTCGAATTAGATTTTGATGTCTCACTTGGATCTAATTTTTTGAATTTTTTCAAAGATAATTTTATCTTTATCATCTCTGAGTTAAAAGTTTTGCAATACTTGTGTGGAATTTGTAACTTCTGCTCGCATGTGCTCCTAACTATTTGATATTAAGGCTAGAAGAATTAGGGCTTCATTTTTCTCATCAAAATTGATTTCAAACATCATTAGTTGATTACAATTGTATTGAATTCATTCAAATGGTTTGTTATTGGAGCACCTTCTGCCATCTTCACATTAAATTTTTTTTTTATGTGATGTACTTTGTTATTTGCAGTGGGCTTCTCATACATTTTAGATAGTACTTTCGTCAAATCCTTTGTTATCTTCGCCTTCCCTATACTATGAGCAACATTATTTTACATTGTTAACTGGATAACACCTAATACTTATTTATCAAGGAGTTTTTAATGTACTTTTGACATAGTTACTAGTCTTTCTTCTAAGAGAGATTCATGCAACTTCTTATCATAGAGGTAATCTTCAATTTGCATTTTCAAAAATACAAAATCTGAACCATCAACTTATGAATTCTATGCCCATAGACATTCCCAGTTTTATCTTCGTTAGTGATTGTTTTTTGCGCGAACCTTAGGTATTGATACCAGTTATTGCATGCTAAACCTTAATTCGCCTATAAACAAGAATAATAAAAATAATAAACAAATAAAAATAAAACATATAAAAAATAAACACATACAAAATTTATAATGGTTCACCTTTAACCAAAGGTTACATCCATTGTTGTTGCATTTTTTTACTATAATGAAAAAGAATTACAAAACACAATCTTTATCCTCATTTCACCATTTATATAAATACACAAACACTCCTTTAAAAAATCATATGTCTAGTAGGAAACGCATTAGAATACTATCATTTTTTTAATAAAAAATAAATTATAACAATTTCACTTTATTAAGAGAAAATGAATTATTATAAATATAAATAATGTATTAAATAACCATCACTTATTCAACACTGATAATATATTACTAACTATCAAGAGTTAAGCCTGACAATTTGGAAACCTTGCTTGATCACATTTTTGTAAATTTAAAATCATTTTATAATAGTTATTATATTATTCTCTATATTTAGGCAACGTCATCTTTATTATATTATATATAGTCTGGAGATGGAAAATAGAAAAGATGATAGAATCCTTAATTAAAAAAATTAAATAATTGACAACAGAGCTGCACTTATACTCATCACATCTGGAGGTCGTCGTACCTTTCTGTTTTTATTTTTTATTTTTTTTCGTAGCTTCTGAACTGGTTGCATGTAGTGACTTGTTCTTTTACATTCTTAATACTTTTTAATAAATAAATAAATAAAATCATCTTTTATATTGAAACAGCCACTACATACTTGGGTTAATAAAAGTATTGGACACAAGTACATAAAACAAAGTACTCAGCTTTTTCATTTCTTAATAAAACCATTGATTACAAAATTTTGCGAAACAGAAAAGGGAAATAAAAGCAGAGCAGATAAGAACTTTTGGACACATTTAAAACTAGTGCCTGCAAGTAAAAGAGAGGCAACGCAAACTTGATATCGATCTTCACCACCATTGTTACATAGTAATGTGCAAATTCCGCGGTCCCCAAGCCTCTTGACCAAATAATTAGTGGTCCATTTCCATTAATCCCCATTCTTTGGAATTAATTATATGTTGGAGGAGCTTCTGAAGGACGCAAAAGCTTTAGCAGCAGATGCTCTGAGGATGTATTGGTGGTAAAATGCAGCAATTGCAGCACCAATGAAGGGTCCAACCCAGAAAATCCACTGCAAGAAAAAAGAATTAAAGAAAGATTACGTAAGCTTTAGAAGAAACTAGAACAGAGAAAATTAGAATCATGGGTAGAAGCGCAGTTGGTACATACTTGGTCATCCCATGCCTTGTCCTGGTTGTAGATCACTGCAGCTCCAAAACTTCTAGCTGGGTTAATACCAGTTCCAGTCACTGGAATTGTAGCCAAGTGAACCATGAACACAGCAAATCCAATTGGGAGTGGCGCCAAGACCTTTTGATGTGAAAAAACAAATAGCAAAATCAATCACAAATGGTAAATTAATTATGTTTAATAGAAGAAATAAATAATTTAAGAGAAAAGAAAGGAGTTAGATATGGTACATACAGGAACATGGGAGTCCCTGGCATTTCTCTTAGGATCAGTGGCAGCGAAAACAGTGTAGACAAGAACAAAGGTACCAATGATCTCAGCACCCAATCCAGTGCCAGTGCTGTAGCCATCAGCTAGCTCGTTGGCCCCGCCACCGTACCTGTTGTAGTAAGCTTTTTGGAACGCCTTCACTAGGCCGCAACCACATATGGCTCCCAAGCACTGAGCCACCATGTATAATATGGCTCTCACTAATGACACCTTCCTCGCCAAGAAGAGCCCAAATGTCACCGCCGGGTTAATGTGCCCACCTGTCCATTTTTTCAAACGCCCTTGAGAAATAAAATAACGTATACTGCAAACAAAGAATACCAAAATCCTTTCTATTTAATTGATAAATCTACGACAAGTCGATGATGTATTTCACATAGACTGTCGTGTCGTCGTCTAATTAAGAAAGGTAATGATTTTTCGTTGGGACTTACCAGAAATACCGGCGGTGCAGTAAACCAGAACAAAGATCATGCCACCAAAAGCCCAAGCGATACCAAGTATACCAACACCACCGCATCCATCGCCACTATTGTTGGGGTCAGTCTGGCTCTTGTAACCAATCACTGTCAACACAGTGATGTACAGAAACAAGAGCGTGGCAATGAACTCAGCTATAATGGCTCTATAAAATGACCACTGGGTCAACTCCTCGGGGTCAATCAAAGGAGCCGGAGGAGGGTCATGGTAATCCTTTGCATGGAACTCGCCCTGCCCACCAACTTCAATGTCCTTGGCCATTGCTAGAGAGCTTGCTCTTGACTGAGAAATAAGTGCTTTTAGTAAGAAGAGATAGATGTTTCGAGTGATGAAGGGGTGTAAAGAAAGTGGAGGGTTATTTATGGGGAGTTAAGAGAGGATGAGTGAGAAATAATTAAACTTAGTTCTGCCGCCCAAACTTTGCTAATAATTTGGTTTATTTCATTTTCTTAGCCCCGCCAAACAGATTGATAGAGATGGAATGTTTCCAGTCAGCTCTAACAGCTACCCAGTTCATCCTTGGAGGAGTGAAGATAGTCCAAATTTGCTCGCATACGACGTCGTTCACTTCGCACAGTGATTTTATTCCCAAATAAGCGGCTCATGATATGCCACGTGTAACCAACCTTTGCTTTCGGGCCCACAAATCACATGACTTTTATGAGTTAAGTGACGTGCGTAAATCAGAAGTCATTCACCGCCACCGTCCATCCAGCTCAAACTCCAACCACACCCCCTCCGTTGGTTCTATTAACTACTCACATCCTGCCACGTTTCGTTGTCAACACAGCCGCCACCAATTATTCTTCTGATTTTTAATCTAACTAGCATCAGTTCATCACTATTTTACTAAAAACATATTTTTCAGACACACCAGGATAATGAATATTAAAGTTCCTGGCTGGTATTTCGCCAAGTTGTCATGTGGTCGGTTTGTCCTCTTCTGTTATGTGATAATACATTGAACCTGCAATCTTCAAACATGCACACGCATGTAAAATATGGAATTTAATGGCAAAGACAACAAAAATGGAAGCTACGACTCCTTTCCGAAAAGTAGCTTTTAACCCTAGGCCTTGGAAGAAGAAAAGGGAAAATAAATTCAATTGGTAATTTATTAATAAATATTAATACGAAGAAAATTATACAGAATAATAATACAACTAATAGAGTTAAATTTTTTTTTTATCTGAATTCTAAAGTTATTTTTTAAAATGAAATTAATATTTACGTCAAAAAAAAATTTATACAAGTTAAGCCGGTTTAAAATTAGTGAATTAGTAAAAATATAGATTGCCATATAAATGAAAACAAAAGTAATAGACCATATGGTAATTATATGATAGTTTCGAAGTAATTTGCGCTAGATAATTTATACTTCAAAATTTACTTGTAGTGTTGCTTAATTGAATAAAAGCTTTTATATTTAATTTGTACAAAATCAAAGATTAATTATATATTACTATAATTTTTTTTAGTAAATTAGATCATTTTAGTACAATTCCTGAGTTAAAATATGCAAAGTTAGAACCATGATTTTTTATGCTCTAATTTTTTGTTTAATTGAAAAAAAATAATGTTATACTTTTTAAATGATGTTTTAAATTTTTTATTTTAAATTGATAAGTAAAATAATTATAAAATAATAAAATTATGTAAATTTTAAAATATTTTATTATTTTATTTTATTATTTAATAATTATTTAACGTGTTATATAAAAAATTAAAATATTATTTAAAAATATAATATTGTTATATATAAAAAAATTAAATAAAAAAACAAATAGAGTGGTTGGCTCATTACACCTCCCAAGATAGGGGGTGTGAGTTACCTTTAAAGTTAACAATTTAGGTTAGTAGGTCAGGTTTCGAATCAAATCGATTTTTAACTTATTTATTTTTTTTGTTTGACTCAAATGTGAATAAAAGAACTCCGAGTTTGAACGCGATTTGAGTTCTCTTAGTAACGCAACCTATAGCCTCATTTGTGATCCACCTAAATCATTTAACCCGGTAATTTGTTTGATGACCTACTTAACCAATTAAACCGTTTAACCCAAATTTCATCTAAAGATTATAAATTTATATACAACCTAATTTTTTTATAAAAAAAATAGTTAAAATAATACATAGTTATAAATATTAAACATATAAGACAAACTTAAGGTCTTAAATCATCCAAACAAATTTCCTTTATATGTATTATACAAGTTTTATAAAAACATAAGCTATGAACTTTTGAACTAAAACATTTAAGGCATCATTCTTTAATTGCCCTTAATTTTTTGTATAATATTTAAATTTTATTCTTCATATTTAATGGGTTGACTGGTTAATTACCCCTAATTTAAACGCAACTTATTTATTAATTGAGTCAATAAATTTTAAAACAATTTATAAGTCAAGTGTAAACTATCAACTCTAATTCAATTGTTCCCATTTATAAGTAAAAGTTCTCTTATGTTTGCGAAGGCAGACTCAAGATTTTACATAAGCTCGGGCTAAATTAAACTTAAAGGTAAATTTATTTTGGTGAATTTTGACGATATGAGAATTTTATTAATGAAAAAGATAAACTTAACTAGTATAACTATTTTTTAGATGAGCTTTGACAACACGAGCCAATTTTATTAATAACAATAACAAAAGTTGAGCCATACTCCTCAAAATGCATAAAACAAAATTAATTCAATGACAATTGAAGTTGTTAATTTTTAAGAATCTTTAGAAATTACTTTCACCCTTTTGGATTTGGGCTAGAATTTTGTGTTCACTTTTAATTAGTTTCAAGAACTTTTTTCGAAGATAAAATTGTCCTCTTAAAAAAAATAAATAACAAAAAAAGTCGTGTTCGTGTGTGTAAGTGTTTAAAGAGTTCTAAAAAATTAAGTGAATATCTCAAGAGAGTTTTGAAATTCTTACCAATGCTTAGTTTTTTATTTATGTGTGAGTCTGTTTTCATAATTGATTTTTGAATAAATATAAAACGTATAATGCATGTCTTATATAGTGTAAAGATATAATATTAATTATAAGGTAAATAATCGTGATGAAATGAACTTTAATTCATTTTAAAATTGAAGAGGTTTACTCATATTCTGAGTAATTCTTATTTTTTTTGAAAAAAAAATTTCTTATAATTTTTTTCTTGAGTTTAATTTGTTTCTTAAGACAGAATGTAGCTTAACTCTTACACTAAATTCAAAATAAACAAATCATACAATTTAATTTCAATTAAACTATCATACTCAAATAGTTAAGATAAATCAATAAAAGAGAAAACATTTGAACTTGACTCAAATTCTTCATTTGTTTTTTTATTATAAAAACACTAGGGAACTTGAGTTAGAGTAAAACTCTGCCACAAGCTCGACTTAACGCCTTTCTTGTATAGAATGGCATTTTGGTAATTTTTGGACCCTACAAGACTGTCTTCTAAATCTGACAATCAGAGTGGGCTTGTCAATTCCTCGTTCTTATTTGGAGCTTGACTAACGTGTTTGATTTCTTTATGCAATAAGACTTTAACTTGGTTGACTTATCAAGTTAAGGGCCCAACAACAATAATATACAAAATAATCATGTGACATATATCCGAAACAATGAATATTTAATTATTTAGTGTTGTAATGATATTTATGTGATGTATATATAAAGATATAATGAAATATTAAGTATTTATTATCTAGTTGCAGAGCATGAGGGCTCAGCCTAGTTGGCTGAGCACTTTCAAGTCTCACATCCCCACTTGGGTTCGAATCCCTCCTCCCCTCAGGTGGTGCGGAAAAAAGAATATATGTTACAATCCCCCCCTTCAAAAAAAAAAAAAAATTATCTAGTTGCACCTTCCTCGAGTTCTTCGATCTAAGAGGTTAAAGAATATTAACTTATTTACTCTTTTCATTATCTTATATGATTTTAGTTTACTATTAAAAATTACGGGTATGTGAATTACTTATGTGGATTACTAAATAATAAATTTAAATAATTGAATAAAAATCAATTTAAAAAAATTAGAAGAAATTTTAATAGAGTGACAATATAAAATTCAACATGTATTGTCCTTAATTTTTAAATTTAAAAAAAAAAGAGAGAAAAGACAATAAAAGAAATAATGATGGAAGTGGGTGTTAAAAACATAAATAAATTACAATTGAGGTTGAAACTTCTTATTAACAAATAATGACATTTTCACAGTTAAATATATGTTTTTTCAAAGACTTGCAAAAAAATAATTTTTAGACAAAATCTTAAGTACTCACGACGTATTGCTCACTTTTCTATTAAAATGTTGATATGTATATCATTTTTTAATGGTTGGTTAACACACATAGTAATAATTTAGAGTAAAGAAAAAAAATTAGAGAGCACCCAAAACTCTCTCGAGCTTTAATCATGCATAATGCATAGTAAAATATAACATTTTTGTAGTTAAAGACTTTTTATTTAATGAAAATTAATTAAAATTAGCTTCATAATATTTTTAAATATATTAAAAATAATTCTTTGAACCTAGCTCTCATAGTCCTCCTTACAATTTGTACCTATACGTTTGGAGAAGGAATTATCCCAAAAAAGAAAAATCGACTAAGATTGTTCTAGATGTCAATGTAACTTGTCTATTGATAAATGGATGAAAAAGAAAATGCGAAAAATAAAACTCACTTAGATTGAAAAATAGATAAAAGGTGAAATATATTAATGTTACCTTTAGATTTTAGTTTATAAAGTGCGAGTCCAAACACTTTAAATGTATATTGGTTAGGGTTAGGGTCTAAAGCTTTTGGCTCACCACCCTCAATAAAACTAACAACATGTGAAGAGGTATTCTTGTATTGGCTCGTTATCTTCAATTTTCTTAAGAGGTCTTCGATATTGGGTATCCTTCTCGACCAAATTGACTACCCTGATCACATATTAACGACCTAAGAAGAACTTGCCATCAACGATCTCGAGGTTTGAGATTACCTCTACAATTATACCTCCTATAATTTTAGTATAAGTTCTAAAAGGATAAGAAAGATCTATTATTATTTTGATAAAACTTTAATAAATTAGTCCAAGAAAGAGAAGTCTTGATACCCTTCAATTTTAAATTGGATCATACTGTTGGGTTTCGTACTTACGTGCCATCCTATTATGTATAAATATTTAATTATAGTATTTATACAATTATCATTTCTAATAAAATTGTTAATATTATTATTTATTAAATGGTAAGATGCTTGTAATGCTTTAAATATTGTATGATCTGAAGAAGTTCAGATCTGGTCTAACGAAGTTTAGATCAATGCTAAGAGTTAGCAACGCTAAAAGTTGTAAATGTTAAGAGTTAGCAATGCTAAGAGTTAGTAGGTTATAAGAGTTAGTGAAACCTAAGGAGTTAGAACATTGTTTGAAATAGGATAAAGACATGAGAATATATTAGCAATGACATAACTGTAAAGAGTTGTAGATGAGAAAATATCATTGTGCAAATATGTTCTCAAATACTATATTCCTGATCTAATTTTATCAATACGGGTTTATCGGTGAAACTCATTAATATAGATTAGTATAGGTCTATATCTGGATGGTTCATATAGTTAGTCTTAGTAAACTATGAGCTTAGTGGAAACTTGTACAGAGATAAGGGTATTCAATGAGGACTGGATACTGAACGGACTCACAAGGACCTCCAATAGATATCTCATAAAGCCATCAATGAAAGGTCTTTCGAGTTGAGTAGTATTCATGGTCTTTTGATCTAAACGTCACGGTGGACTTGTGAGTGATCCACCATATGTTGATTTCACACATGTTAGAAACCTTTCATGGTCTAACCATTGGGTGTTGTTAGGTATGGTCCGATGCTCATAGAGTCTAGTGTGCATAGATATGAGATCCGTCAACTTATATGAGTAAGTTGTATATTCTGATACTCTAAGATTGTATTTCAAAAATAGCATAAACCCCAAAAAAAAAAAAATCTATAGGAATAAATAATATCACAAAAGTGTTTGTGGATATTATTTTTGGATATAAATCTAGAGATAAGTTCATGGTTGAGCAAATGGAGATTTGATAGTGATAGTCTATGTCTCTGCTCTTCCAAGATATAAATGACGGGAAGATTATATGAATATGTTATAACATCAACTTGTATGGTGTAACACCCTGAAATATTTATTTATTAGATTTTATTTATTTATTAGAATTAATTTTTTTATTAGGATTAAATTTATTTGTTATAGGAAACAGAAGAATTTGATTGGTTGAAAAAGTGTTGGTATGGTAAAAATGGACTCATGAAATTAAAACCTTGACCATTTACACTTTTCCAACACTTAATCATGAATCAATAGCAATTAGCCACCAAATGAATTAGAAAGTGATAGAATTAGTTAGTTTTTAACTAGATTTTTATTTAGTTTAGTTATGAATAGTTTTTGGAATTTTTGGACCAATCAAATGCCACAATTTCTAACCAATGACATTTTTTAAATTTTGGATTTAGTTGGAGGCAAATTTGGCAAGAAAAGTGAGGAGTATATAAATGGGAATAGTGTGAAAAAAATACCCATTTTTACAAGCATAGTGTCGTTTCCCCCTTTGACTTTTCTCTCTATTTTTTCTTTTATTCCCCTTTAAATTCAACAATTCTTAATACTTCTATTAGTAAATTAAGCTCTTAAACCCTTAATTAAACACCTCTTCATCAAGTTTCAAAGTTCAATTTTTAAGTTAGAAGGTGTTATTCAAGGTGAAAGGTTGGCCAAGGATAGCCAAGGGAAGGAGAAGGAGAAGGAGAAGAAGTGAGTCACAAGTGGGAGAATTAAGTATATAAGGTTGGTGTACACTTTATATTGAAATTTAAAATTTTACTTTAGGGAATTTAGTGTATACTCATGTAATTTAATAATATGATGAATGAGTGTGTTGAACTATGACGTTGAATTGATAATTATATAGTTTCTAAATGTATTAAATATATTTTGAACATTGGATATTAAATGGTGGTAAAAACAAATATTTGAATATTAAATGGTGGTAAGAAAAAATAATATTTGGGTATAAATATGAATTTTGAGAAAAATAGGACTTATATGATAATTTTGAAAACATCTAGACTAATTTATAAATATTTGAAAATTTTAGGTCTTTATGTGAATTATTATAGAATTAGAACTTATATATGACTTTTTGAAGAAATTGGGGCTTAATTGCAAAATTTTGAAAATTTAGGCCTATAAGTGGAAAATTAGAAATTTGTGGGCTTAATTGTTAAATCTTGAAACTCTAAAACTTATTTGGGTATTTTTGAATATTCTGGACCTATATGAAAACTTTTAGGATATTTGGGCTTATGTGTAAAATTTTAAAAAATATTTGGGCATAAAGGTAAATAGTAAAAAAAATTGGGCCTATTTGTAATAATGAAAACATATTTGTGTCTAAATATAAATAATCAAAACAATTGAGTAAATGTGAATTTGTATAATAATTTAGTTTATTATTATTAATAATAAATTTGTGTTAAAATGTTTTTCAAGGAAAATAATGTATTAATAATATTATGAGGCGCTCTAAGTAAACTTGAACATTGGTAGGAGAGGATTGGTAGTTAGCATGCCAATAGGGTATTATAGCAATACTGCGCCGTTTGCTTGTCTAATGACACCGCTCTGTGTATCTGATTTGTTATTTGTTTTGATTTATTCTGGATCCGGTGGATAGTCACCGAGTGGCCGATGCCGGATCACTATCTGATATCTGTTAGCCCATTAGCCAATCTATGGTATAGTGCCAGTGTTAGTTTGGGCTTCTACTTGGATTAATTGTAATTTATTAAAATATTTAATAAGTGAATTATTAAATTATAAATATGATATGTATATATATATAGATCAATTGAAATGAGAAATTTAATAATGTTTTAGTTTACTGAATTGATTAATTGATAAATTTTGATTTATTATTGTTATATGATAATATTGGTTATTATTAAAATTTTTATTATTTATATATATGGTTTATTTGCAATAAGGATAATAAAACATTATTATTGTTTCAACTTTTGTGTACACTCACTAAATCGTTGTGCTTGGCGCGTTGAACTTATTATGCACAGGTAGTAGAGTTGTCGTTCTGAAAAACTGAAGAGTAAATCTTTCTGCAGCAGTTCAGAGTTGCTTACATCCTCTATATACATATAAATATATTTGATAGATATTTTATTTGTCTATAAACTATTGTATATTATATTATTGACATTAATTGTATGTACGTGTATGTATGTAGTTCTTCAGAATTGTTTTCTTTAAAACTATGATGATATATGATATTTGTTTTGATAATATATTGGATTTGAAATAGTTTGGTGAAGGTTTGATGTATTTAAATTACAATATGAGTCGTGGATAATTGTTGGAAAATGAGAAGTTGGTTGAGAATTGATATTGAGATTTAGGACTGTTTTCTTTTGTCACAGGTAGTGTAAAGTCCAATTTTTAGGGGAGACACTGCCAATTTTTCAGAATTGTTTTCTTTAAAACTATGATGATATATGATATTTGTTTTGATAATATATTGGATTTGAAATAGTTTGGCGAAGGTTTGATGTATTTAAATTGTAATATGAGTCGTGGATAATTGTTAAAAAATGAGAAGTTGGTTGAGAATTGATATTGAGATTTAGGACTGTTTTCTTTTATCATAGGTAGTGTAAAGTCTAATTTTTAGGGAAGACACTGTCAGTTTTTCTTCGTAAATGTTTATTTCAAAAGAAATAATAATAAAAAAATAAAAAAATTAAAATATGTTTTTGGTAAGTTTAAATAATTATTTATTATTGTTTGTGTTCGATGCTATTGTAACATCCTCTAATCTCGTGTCTCGATGAGATGCGAGTGAGGAGAGTGTTACATATGGTCTATCGCGCTACTTTGTAATATCCATAACGTGTATGGAGCATCATTCATGGATGTATAGAGGAGCTCCATATGACAAACCGGGAATATGAAGTGTACTCGTTGCATAGCGGATTGGATTAGATAATTTGATCTAATAAATTTTAGCAAAATTGAATAATTTTTCGAGATCCCTCGAAATGTACATTTGTTAGTACTTAATTGTTAGGTACATCATTTAATTAATTAATAAAAATTGTTAACCAATGAAATGCTGACAAATAGCATATATTGATCCGTGAATTGTTTTTACCTTAAATTTACTAATTAACCTTGTAGTAAAAATTAATGTGGTAAATTATTTATTCAAAAGTGTTTTAAATAATTAATTTAATTTAATTTATTAAGTAAAAATTGAAATATATTAAATGGTAGTGTACCATTTATCTTTCAAATAATAAATTCAAAAGTAGGCCATGCATTTTATATTAAATGGCAAATGTTTGCCATTTGATAAAATATAATTAATTTATTTTTTCATTCATTTTGGAAGTGCAACATTCAACCATATGATTCAAGAAGTGAGATGAGCACTTGAAGTGTAATCTAGTATTTCAACCACTAAAGAAATAATGGGTAATCATTATTCTTATTATAAAATTTGAGTGAAACACTAGTGGTATATTATCAAATGCAAATACCGTTAAAAGAATGAAGTGTATTCATTCTCTATACTTAATTCATTCGGCCAAGGGATGCAAAAATAAGAGAGAGAGAGAGAGAGAGAGTTTATTTTGTTTCTCTAAAGTGTTGATAGAATAAACACATCTTTATCTTCCTCTTCTTTTATGAAAAATTCGGTCGTTTAAGAAAGAAAAAGAAATTGTTTCAATTTTGCAAGAGTTACAAAATTCTTCAAATAATAATTTCTATTTCTCTTTGAAACAAAATCAAATTGGTTAAAAAGTTAACCAAAGAATTAAAATGTTTAAGAGATAAACCAAAATTTATTGGAAATTTTAAATCAAAACTACTATTTTAACTTCATAATTCTACTGACCGTTATAGATTATAATTATTCAAGAATACACTTCAAGGTGAGCTTTTCACTTAAAAAATTAGAGGACTTATAGTTTTGTAAAGCTACATTCATTTGATAAGTGTTCTTTACATGTTATTTTTGTACAATTGTTCATCAATATAAATTTTTTATAACGGTTATACATATGCATATATGTGATATATATTTAATTTGCATTAATTGAGTGTATTTTGTTAACATGCTTCCACTGCGTGCTGTAAATTTTTTAAAATTAAATGTACACTCTTAAATCACACACTTACCTCAACACCTACGATTGTGATTTTAAACCATTTTACAATCCTATAAAAAAGGTCTAAAGTACTGAGTGAAATGGAGAATTCTAATTCTTAATAAGCCCTTTCTTGCTCTCATACACTTAACAACCTCTCTCTCTTTCTTTTTTATCATTATTTATTTCCATTTTTACTCTTTTTACCTTTTTTTAGTCATTGCTGAATTAAACATCCGAGTGCCATCGGACAAAAAATTCTAGCGTGACCTAACTTTTCTTTAGTTATAGGATCATTAATAAGCCAAATATCCTTGGAGCGAACTAGTTTAGCCTAGTTTTCATGAAGTCCAACCATTATCCATTGTTATACTTAGAAGATATAATTTCAACTCGATTTCAAATTACCTAATTTTAAAGTCAACAGTTTGGTGCTGTTTGTGAAAATAGTTGAAGGGCAATCAATTCAAAGTTAATAAAAGGGTCACTTGATCCCTGATCATTCTTAACAATGGTCAAAACAAATAGATAATCAAACATCTTGATTAAGTCTGTCACGCCTTAGACCTAAAAGATTTGACACACGACATAACTTACACTCATTCAATAATGTGCACTCATAATTAATATTGCATAAAATTTTAAATTTAAATTCAACATAGGAATCCTTAGCAAGTTGCTAGTAAGTTTAACACAAAGTTCCACTCATGACCATACTTGGTGAAACATAAACCAAATACAACAACACCTAATAAAATAATACATAAGCATTTATTTAATAAAGACTAATTAAATATCTTAAACTACGTGTCCACAAATGAAACACTTAGCAACTTAGAGAACCCAAGGGACAACAGAAGCCTTGCCAAATCTGCTAAGTACACATGTATCATATTTACCTGAAATCACCATAAACTATAATGAGTATAAAACTCAATAAGCATACTAGTTTTTCATATATCAAAATACAAATACAAATACATATATGTACACAATGCATGTGTATGATATGCTGTGATAAATCAAAATCATAATCTTATCAAATAACATGTCAAGTAAGCGCTTACACATTCTTTCAAAATATATAATAGGAATACCATCACTCAACTACTACTTAGTAGGACTTTCATATTACATATCACATAATGAGCCAAAATGAGAGGAATTGTAGTAACTAGTATCCACGACTGGTAAGAATAAGTATTTATATATGTATAAATATACGTATTTTATTTGTATGTTGGTGATACTTGATTTATATATTGTTATTAGTAGTGTTTGTATAGGTTAAGGTGATACTATTAGCATTGGGTTTAATTGCAAGACTTTAGATTTATTTTAGGGACCAAATTGTAATACTTTGAAAGTTTTGGGGGCAAATTCGTAAATACCAAAAATTAGCCTCTTAGTATAAAAATACACTTTTGAACCCTAATTTACCATTTTTAGGTCGAGCTACCCATTTTAAGAGAGAGAAGAGAGAAATAGAGGAGAGAGAAAGAGGAGAAGAAGAAGAAAAAGAAGAAGAAATTGGAATTTTGAATTTCAAGAGGTATATCATACGTATTTCTCAATTTATTGATATTAATTAAGTTAATTCCTTTAAGTTTTGATTTCTAAAAATATGTATAATTGAGGATTTGTTGTGTATTTCGTAAGATCATATGAGAATTGATGATGATCTATAAGATAGTTTGATAAATCATGATGAATTATGGAATTTCTGCTGGATAACCTCTTGATCTAGGAATTTTATAAATTGTTGTGATTCGATTCTGGTTTTGAATTTTGAGTATATTAAATTAGACATGTTAAGGATCATCTGAGACTTTGAATCGATTGAAAATTCTGGAAATTGAATTTATAGTGAATTTACCAAAATGACCCTGAAATTCTGGAAATTTCCTGTGTTAACAGTATAGTACAGTGAAAAATAATTTTTGTCCTACTGAATGATCTTCAAAAATTATGAATTTGTGGAATATGATAATTTTATATGTCTAATATGATATACTCGGAATTGAGAATTTAGATCAATGTGGTTGAAGTGTTATGAATTTCTAAAGTGTATCAGCTCATTGCAATATTTAATTAACAGATTTTTAAAGTTATAGAATAAAATAGTTTTAAAATACTTTTGGCAGTTATTTGGAAGTGACATATTTATCATGGACTGAGATATGTGTTAAGAGTAATTATGTGGTATTTTTATAATTTTTGAGTTAGTATATGATTTTATAAAATGGGAGATTGAATACTGTTCAGTAAGTATCTTGATCCTGTCAGGTTTGTAGTTTGGATTCGATGGTGTGTATGGAATGGATTATGTAGGAAATTTGATATAATATTCATATATAATAAGGATATATGAGTCAAGAATAGTATATTCTGATTTTGGAGTAATTGGACATCATTTGATGTATTAGAAATTTTTGTTAAGTGTAAGTGGTCAGAATGACAGATTTTGAGAAACCAAATATTTAGACCAATTTGATATGATAAATGCATTGTGTATAATTTTGTAAGCTATTTAAAGTATTTTATGTGAATTGTGAGGCTTATGAAAGGATTAATCTCCATTGATAGGTTAAGGAGATTTAAGCCTTGTAACTGAAAGTGTTAAGAGGTAAGTATACTAGACTTTTACTGAAATCACTATAAGCATAGTAATTGTCTATGTATGATTTTGTAAATGTGCTTAAAAATATGTTTATGTTATGCCAAAGTGTATTTGATATGAAATGTGAATATATGTTTCTGAATGTGAGCATTGACATTGAGCATGGACATACATGTGTTTTTTTTTTAAAGTGAGCTTTCAAAATAAGATGTGTTTAATAAAGAAAGCTTTTGAAGTGTAATATGTCCATGAGAAATATTTTGTATTTTGAGGGTACTTGAACTCACTGTTAACTTAGTAGGCATTTTATGTGATTTGTGGAGCCTTTATGTGTGGCCTTTCCTTTGGGATTGGTATATGTTATGTGTTCCGTATGTAGGGAGGATCCTATTGGTACCTAAAGGAAGAGTGAGTCATCACATTCGTGTGGTGGCGTATTGGTGCATGTGAGAGGACTCACCGATGATCAGGGTGAGGGTTTGGCTTTTACCTTCGGGCATAAGCATTATATATGTGTTATTCAAGACCTCACTTGTACTATTCCTCTTATACGGTATGTCACCTACGAGTGACATTTGGCTCATTATGTGATATGTGATATGTAAGTCCTACTAAGTAGTAGTTGAGTGATGGTATTCCTATTATGTGTTTTGAAAGAATGTGTAAGCGCTTACATGATATGTGATTTGATAAGATTATGATTTTGATTGATCACAGCATATCATACATATGCATCGTGTACATATATATATTTGTATTTGATATATGAAAAACTAGTATGCTTACTGAGTTTTATACTCATTATAGTTTATGGTGATTTCAGGTAAATAAGGTACATGTGTACATAGCGGATTTGGCAAGGCTTCTGCTGTTCCTTGGGTTCCCTAAGTTGTTAGGTTGCTAAGTGTTTTATTTGGGGACACGTGGGATAAGATATTTGATTTGTCCCTAGTGAATAAATACCTATGTATTATTTTATTGTGTGGTTGGATTTAGTTTAAGTTTCACCAAGTGTAGTAATGGATTGATTTTAAGTAAGAATTTGCAATGAATATATTCTGGGCTTCCGGTAACAAAGTTGCTACTGGTGACGTAGTAGAGTGTTAATCTCTGAGAAAACTCTGCGTATCTCCAGTTTACTAATTGTCCCAGTCATAATTCAATTGCTATAATTCTGAAAGAAATTAAAATTAATGTTTAAGTATTATTAAATGAATGTAAGTGATGTCGTGTGTCAGATCTTTTGGGTCTGGGGCGTGACAGGAATAGTACAAGTGAGGTTTAAATTACACATATAGAATGCTCATGCCCGAAGGTAAGAGCCAAACCCTTACTCTGATCTTCGGCGAGTCCTCTCACATGCACCAATACGCCACCACATAAATGTGATGACTCAATCGTCCTTTAGATACCAATAGGTTTCTCTCTACATACGAAACACATAACATATACCAATCCCAAAGGAAAGACCACACATAAAGGCTCCACAAATCACATAAGGTTCCTACTAAGTAAATAGTAAGTTCAAGCATCCTCAAAACACAAAACGTATCTCATCGACATTTTTCACTTCAAAAGTTTTCTTTGTTAAACACATTTCATTTTGAAAGCTCACTTTCATAAATACATGTATGTCCATGCTCAATGTCAATGCTCACATTCATAAATATATATCTTTCACATTTCATATCAAATATACTTTGGCCTAATATATACATATTTCTAAACACATTTACAAAATCATACATAGACAATTACTATGCTTATTGTGATTTCAGTAAAAGTCTAGTATATTTACCTCTTAGCATTTTCGAGTACAAGGTTTAATTCTCCTTAACCTATCAATAGAGATTAATCCTTTCATAGTCCTCACAATTCACACAAAACACTTTAAATAGCTTACAAAATTACACATATTGCATTTATCACATCGAATTGGTCTAATTACTTGGTTTCTCAAAACTTGTTATTCTGACCACTTACACTTAACAAAATTTTCTTATACATCCACTGATGTCCAATTGCTTCAAAATTAGAATATAGTTTTCTTAACTCATATATCCTCCTTATGTAAGAATTTTATATCATAATTCCTACACAATCCATTTCATAAACACCATCAATTCTAAACTATTATCTAGCGGGATCAAGATATTTATTGAACAGTATTCAGTCTTCCAATTTTATAAAATCATATACTAACTCAAAAATTATAAAACTATCACATAATTATTCTTGACACATATTTCAATCCATGATAAATATTTTACTTCAAAATGCCTGCCAAAAGTATTTTAAAACTATTTTTTCCATAGCTTTAAAAATCCGTTAATCAAATACTGGAATGAGCTGATACGCTTTAGAAAATCATAACAATTTAACCACATTGATATAAATTCTCAATTTTGAATATATCATATCATACATATAGGTTTATCATATTTCAGAAATTTGTAATTTTTAAAGATCATTCAGTAGATCAAAAATTATTTTTCACTGTATCATACTGTTAACACAGGAAATTTTCAGAATTTCAGGATTATTTTGGTAAATTCACTACAAATTCAATTTCTGGAATTGTTAATCGATTCAAAGTCTCAAATGATTCTATACATATCTAGTTTCATAGTATTAAAAGAAAAACCAGAATCAAAACACAACAATTTATAAAATTTCTAGATCAAGAGACTATCAAGTAGAAATTATGCAATTCATCATAATTTATCAAGCTATCTGCATAATCATCATCAATTCTCAACATATCTTACAAAATCCACATTAAATCCCCAATTTTTCATTTGTTCAAAAATCAAAACTTAAAGAAATTAACAAAATTAACACCAACAAATTGAGAAATAGTTATGATATACCTCTTAAAACTCCAAATCTCAATTTTTTCTTCTTTTTCTTTTCTTTCTCTTTTCTGTCTCTAAAGGGGTGGCTCGACCCAAAAATAAGTACATTAGGATTTAAAATGTGTATTTTTATACTAAGAGGCTAACTTTTAGTATTTACAAATTAACTCTCAAAACTTTTAAAGTATTACAATTTGGTCCCTAAAATAAATCTAAAGTCTTGCAAATAAACTCAATACTAATAGTAAGTACTTAATCTATACAAATACTACTAATAACAATACATAAGTTAAGTATCATTCACATACAAATAAAATATGAATATTATACATATATAAATATTTATTCTTCCGATTGTGGATAGGTGGTTACTACAAAGTCGACCAAAACTCATCGCTAAGATTAATGGATGACAATTTTGCACATCATATAAGGGCAATATTTTCTTGGAAAGTTAAACTAGAAGAAGAACTAATGACAGAGAAGCAAGAAAAGAAGAAGTTGAGAGAGCTATTGGCAGATTTGTTGGATGAACATGACATGTTAAAAAATCAATATGAACCCCGAGGAAGGGTCAACCGATGAGGTGCTCCATCTGACCCCATGGGGCCTCTCCCACTGGTTAGAAATAATAAACCTCTAGCTCGATTCACCTGAGCACCAAAATGAAACGAAGTCTAAGAGTTGTTTGAGGATGGGAAATTTAGTCGAGTATATCACACCAAGATCATAATAACCAAGCACCTACACATTTGAAAGTAGGGAACTCAGACTGTGTCAAAAATTATAATAAAGAAAAGAACAACAATGATCTAGTTAGGTATGATATTCGCAGACTAATGAATAAGAGAAATAATAAGAGAGGCAACGAACAAAGTAATGAACATCTAAAGTACCCTTGGAAGAGAAGGTTCAAGGATTAAATGAGTGGATATACGAGATGTTAGAGGAAAAATAGAAATGTGACCTCCTTCTTCTAAGGGCCACTAAGAGGGAGATGAAGTTTTTCCTTATCGATGAGCTCACAGACATGAAACTGCTTGCCGCCTTCAAATTACATAGCCTTCCTACCTACAAAGGTTTAACTAACCTGAACTACTATGTGGATAAAGTAACTGACTTGTTGATAGGCATAATTATAATAATTATTCTGATCTCTTTAAACTTTATATTTGTTCATTTCAATTCAAATATTTGGCTATTTATATGTATTATAGTTGAATTATAGGTTTAAAGACATTTGGCGTAAGAAGGATTGAAAGTTGATGAAAAATGAGCAAACAAAAGTCAAATTTAAAGTCAGCGCTACAACTATAGAAGGGAGGGCCACAACACTGAAAGCAAAAAAAGAAAAGAAAAAGAATTCTGAGAATAGAACTTAAGCACTGTGGCGCTAGCATGCCAAGTGTCACGCCCCAAATGTTCTCAAGCAATTCCTCGAACATTTGGTGTGCGCCAAGACCCTTCAAGCCTACTTGGGCCATTGGAGCATTTCATGGATCACACATTCTAGAAGGCCCATTAGAGTTTGTGGTATTTATGGGCCAAACCCACTTGTAATTAGTAGTTGGTAGAGTATTCTAGAATAAGAATATTCCTTTGGAATATTACCCACTTGTAAGTAGTAAGGTGGTAGAGAATTCTAGAATAGGAATATTCCTTTAGAATATTACCTATGGTAGGTGGCTTTTATTTTGGACCGTTAGATGCTTTCAATCTTAGCCATTCATTGTACATAGCTTTTGCTATAAATAGGTGAGCTCTCATTTGGAGCAAGACACCTCTTAGCTTGTAATTCTCTTTGCTATCAATACAAGAGTATTTCATCACACATCTTGCTTCTTTTTCTTCTTCATCTCTTTCTTGGTTTATTGGGTTTTTGGCTGCTTAGCACTAGCAAGTGTCTAAGGCCGCACGGTTCGAGAAATTAAGTCCGTGACAAGTGGTATCAGAGCGGGTTTGAGAAAGATGGTGAAAGAGAAGGATGTTGCTGGATCATCCGACCTTTCGGTTGAGAGGGGTAGGGACCCCAAAGCTAGCAGAGTTGCGAAGGCAGCTCAAGGAATTGTTGGATGCGAGATTCATCCGGCCATCCAAGGCGCCTTATGGCGCGCCAATTTTTTTTCAACGCAAACATGACGGTTCGCTGCGGTTATGCATAGACTACGGGGCATTGAACAAAGTCACCGTCAAGAACAGGTATCCCATCCCCTTAATTGCTGACTTGTTTGATTAATTGGGGCAGGCCAAGTACTTCTCGAAACTGGACTTGAGGTCAGGATATCATCAAGTGCGGATAGCCGAAGGAGATGAACCGAAGACCACATGTGTAACACGCTACGGCGCATTCGAATTTTTGGTTATGCCATTTGGTCTCACCAATGCACCAGCTACTTTCTGCACTTTGATGAACAATGTACTCCAGCATTTCCTTGATAAATTTGTTGTTGTGTACTTAGATGACATCGTAATCTACAGTAACTCTCTCGAAGAACATGTGAGGTATTTGCAGACTGTTTTGAGGGTGCTCCGAGAGAATGAGCTGTATGTGAAGAGGGAGAAGTGTTCTTTTGCCAAATTGGAGGTGGACTTTCTGGGCCACAAGATCAAACAAGGCAAGTTGCTGATGGATAGGGCAAAAATTCGGGCAATAGTGGATTGGGAGGCGCCCACGAAAGTAACCGAGCTGTGGTCCTTTCTCAGGTTAGCCAATTATTACCGGAGGTTCATCAAAAGCTACTCCACCATTGCTGCACCCCTCACTGACTTGCTGAAGAAAACCAAAGCGTGGGAATGGACTGAGGAGTGTCAACGGGCTTTTGATCAGTTGAAGAAAGCGGTGATTAAGGAACCGGTTCTTGCGCTGCCAAACTACTTGCTACCGTATGAGGTACACACCGATGCATCCGATTTTGCTGTTGGGGGTGTTCTAATGCAACAAGGCCATCCAATCGCATTTGAGAGCCGAAAGCTCAATGAAATGGAGAGGCGGTATACGGTGCAAGAAAAAGAGATGACGGCGGTCATCCATTGCCTGCGCACTTGGCGACATTACTTGCTTGGGGCAAAGTTCATAGTGATGATGGACAATGTCGCAACGAGCTATTTTCAGAGTCAAAAGAAGCTCAGCCCGAAGCAAGCCAGGTGGCAGGATTTCTTGGCGGAGTTCGACTATGAACTCGAGTACAAACCGGGTAAGGTGAATATGGTGGCGGACGCCTTAAGCCGGAAGGCCGAGTTAGCATCTATCAGTAAGCTAGAAGGGGAGCTACTCAGCCTATTTCATGAAGGTACAAAACAAGACCCCTTTGCTAAGCAAATTTCTGTACAGGCGCATGATGGGAAAACACAGCGATTTTGGGTAGAAGATGGGCTTCTTTACACCAAAGGCTGTCGGGTGTATGTGCCAAAGTGGGGAAACTTGCGGCAGAACCTTATTAAAGAATGTCATGACACCAAATGGGCAGGACATCCAGGATAAAGGCATACACGTGCTCTACTAGAGACGGTGTACTATTGGCCACATATGCGGGAGGAGATAGAGCAGTTCATAAAGACTTGTCTAGTATGCCAACAAGACAAGGTGGAGCAGCGGAGTCCCGCAAGTTTACTTGATCCCCTGCCCATACCGGAGAGACCTTGGGAGAGCATCTCCATGGACTTCATTGTGAGTTTGCCGAAATCAGAGGGATGTGGGACTATCATCGTGGTGGTAGACCGATTCTCCAAGTATGCTACTTTCATTCCGGCACCAAAGGAGTGCAATGCGGAAGAGACCGCAAGGCTTTTCTTCAAGCATGTGGTCAAATATTGGGGATTGCTGAGAGTGATAGTAAGTGATCGTGACACCAGATTCACCGGCAGGTTCTGGACGGGGTTATTCAATCTCATGGGGTCAAAACTTCACTTTTCTACCAGCTTTCACCCACAAACGGATGGGCAAACCGAACGGGTGAATGCACTTTTGGAGCTGTATTTGCGGCACTTTGTGAGTGCCAATCAGCAGGATTGGGTTAAGCTACTCGACATTGCTCAATTCTCATACAATTTGTAGCGGAGCGAGTCAATAAATTGGAGCCCATTCGAACTAGCAACTGGCCAGCAGCCTCTTACACCGCATGCGCTCGTATCTAGTGATACGGGGAAGAGTCCAGCAGCATACAAAGCTGCAAAGTCTTGGCATGAGCAGTCAGACTTAGCGCGGGTGTATCTCGACAAGGCGTCTAAACGGATGAAGAAATGGGCGGATAACAAGCGGAGACATGTTGAGTTCAATGTGGGAAACTTGGTGATGGTAAAAATACTCCCGACACAACACAAGTCTACCCGCCCACTTCACAAGGGCCTTGTTCGAAAATATGAGGGGCCATTCCCGATTGCCAAGAGAGTTGGCAAAGTCTCATACAAGGTGGACTTACCATCGAGACTAAGGCTACATCCGGTGTTTCACGCAAGTTGCTAGAAGCCATATCATAGAGATGCGGGTGACACGGAAGAAGAATTATCCTCTGAGTTTTCACATCTTACGACAAGGAGGCAGAACTAATCCTTGATGTGAGGACAGTACGAAAGAAGAATTATCCTCTGAGTCGCGAATACTTTGTCAAGTGGAAGGGGCTGTCCGATTGTGAAGCAAGCTGGGAACCCAAAAATGCACTATGGCAGTTTGAAGACAAGGTGCGCGAGTTCCAGCGAAGACGTGACGAGGGCGTCGCGTGAATTTGGTGGGGGAGAATGTCACGCCCCAAATGTTCTCAAGCAATTCCTCGAACATTTGGTGGACGCCAAGACCCTTCAAGGCTACCTGGGCCATTGGAGCATTTCATGGATCACACATTCTAGAAGGCCCATTAGTGTTTGTGGTATTTATGGGCCAAGCCCACTTGTAATTAGTAGTTGGTAGAGTATTCTAGAATAAGAATATTCCTTTGGAATATTACCCACTTGTAAGTAGTAAAGTGGTAGAGAATTCTAGAATAAGAATATTCCTTTGGAATATTACCTATGGTAGGTGGCTTTTATTTTGGACCGTTAGATGCTTTCAATCTTAGCCATTCATTGTACATAGCTTTTGCTATAAATAGGTGAGCTTTCATTTGGAGCAAGACACCTCTTAGCTTGTAATTCTCTTTGCTATCAATACAAGAGTATTTCATCACACATCTTGCTTCTTCTTCTTCATCTCTTTCTTGATTTATTGGGTTTTTGGCTGCTTAGCACTAGCAAGTGTCTAAGGCCGCACGGTTCGAGAAATTAAGTCCGTGACACAAGGCTGCGATACTAGAACTACTAGAAAAGTGCTCTAAGTCAGAATCTAAGTGTCATGGAGCCTAAAGCTCAGTACTACAGTGCTAACGCGACCTAGAAATTACTAAACAACCAAAAGCTGAGCACGCATCACTATAGAGGTAATGCTACAACGATGAACTACAAAGCTGATAAGAGGGTCACTCGATCCCTGATCGTTTCTAACAATTATCAAAACTAAGAGATAATCAAACATCTTGATTAGGCCGACTAAGATCTATCGCTAAGATTAATGGATGACAATTTGGCATATTATATAAGGGTGATACCTACTTGGCAAGATAAACTGGAAGAAGAACTAATGATGGAGAGGCAAGAGAAGAAGGAGCTGAGAGAGTTATTGGCAGACATGTTGGATAAACATGACTAGTTAAAAAATAAATATGAACCCTAAAGAAGGGTCGACCAACGAGGTGCTCCGTCTAACCCTACGAGGATTCTCCCACATGTTAGAAATAAAAAACTTCTAGCTCGACTAACCTTAGCACAAAAATAAAAAAAAAGTATAATAACCAAGCACCTACACAATTAAAAGTAAGAAACTCGGTCTGAGTCAAAAATCATAATAAAGAAAAGAATAACAATAATTTGAGTGGGCATGATACTTGTAAACTAGTGAATGAGAGAAATAGCAAGAGAGGCAATGAACAAAGTAATGTAACATCTAAAGTACCCTTGAAAAAGAAGGTTCAAGGATTAAATGATTGGATATACGAATTGCTAGAGGAAAAATAAAAACGCGACCTCCCTCTTCTAACGGCCACTAAAAGAGAGATGAAGTCTTCTCTTATCAACGAGCTTAAAGACGTGAAACTACGCCCAGCCTTCAAATTATATAGCCTTCCTACCTATAAAGGTTTGACTAACCTGAACCATTACATGGATAGGTAACTGACTTATTGATAGACATAATTATAATAATTAATCTTATCTCTTTAAAATTCATATTTTTTTCATTTAAATTTAAATATTTGGCTATTTATGCGTATTATAGTTGAATTATATGTTTAAAGACATTTGGAGTAAAAAGGATTGAAAGTGGATAAAAAAAATGAGCAAAAAATGTCAAATTTAAAGTCAGCATCGTAGCCATAAAATGGAGGGCCATAACACTGGAAGCAAAAAACAAAAAAAATAATGAATCATGACAACAAAATCTAAGCACTATAGCACTAACATGCCAAGGTCGCGATGCCAGAATTAGCAGAAAAAAATGCTCTAAGTCAAAATCTAAGTGTCGTGGCACCCAAAGCTTAACGTTGTAGTGCTAATGCGACCCAAAAATTAGTAAAGATCCAAAAGTTGAGAATGTAGCACTATAAAGGCAGTGCTGCAATAGTGAACTACAATTGAGTTAGTACCATAGCACTGGGAAGTTAGGGTCGTAGCACTAGGGCAAAAATTAGCAAATCCTATATTAACTTGGACGAAAAAGATGCCCAAATTTAGAGTTTTAAACCTATAAATTGAAGTCCTTTGAAGTTAAAAAATAATCAATAAAAAAAGAGTATAAAAGAGAAGAAGTGTTAGAGAGTTTAGAAGTCATTAAAAAGATTAAAAAGGAAGCTTTTGTAGAAAGGAAGGGAGAGATGTAGAATCAAGACATTATTCCTTTGCTAACTTTCTCTCACTATTGTACATTGTTATTCTTCATGATATTTATCATTATAAGTTCCAAAACTCTATTTATCACCATGAACAAATTTTGTTTTAGGATTATAATTTTGAACTCGATATGTAATTGATTCAGTTTCTTTTCTTGTTTTATAAACTTAATATAAATTTTTTTTTATGTTTATCTATGCTTAATGCTTTTTATTTTTATTTGGCTAATAAACAAATTGATTTAGGAATCACAAGTAACTTGGGAAAGGATTTATGTGTTTAACCCTAGATAAACTGATATATGATCATTGTGTAATAGTTATGAGCTTAATATGAGATAGAAATATATTCATATGACATATATGGTTTAAAAGACTTATTCTTAATGAGTTTTACCTTTATCTAATTACCATAGGAATATAAATAATTGTTAGAATAAGATAAATTCAGTAGACCATCAGAAAAGGCTAAGTGAAACTATTAGGGTTTTAGCCAACAATTCACACTAAGGTATTAAATCAAGAAAGAATGATTGATTCAAGTAAAGTATCGAGGGATAGTTATAATCCTAGGTTTATTCCATATTGGTGATTCACTCTTGTTAACTTTAACCTTCTATTTGTTATTTGTATGTTTATTTAAGTTAGATTAAATATCTTTACCTTATAGTTATTTAGATAAAAGTAAGAAGATATAATTTTAGTACTTAGAAAGAGTAAAATAAATTTTTTTCATAAGAACAATACTCTATTAACTTTTTATTACTTATTTACGACAGTGTACTTGCACTTTAAAATCACAAATTATATTTTTGGCACCTTTGTCGAGGAATTTGATATTTATTTTTGCTAGTACTAATACTAATCTATCTTACTTTTAATTTAGACATTTTCTTTTTTTGATTTTCAGTAACTCTTAAGTAATTTATGCGATGTTTAAAAAGTATTAACTTGGTTGCTCTTTATCCAGAGATCAAGAGAACACTAAGTAGATTATGTCAAGAGCGTAACCAAGCAAACACTACAGCTGAACAAGTTCAAAATCAAGCTAAAGAGCAAAGATCCTTAAGGGATTATGCAGTCCCATTAGTTGATGGCATTCACTCCAGCATATACAGAATAACTATTAATGCCAACAATTTCAAGATAAAACCAAGTACAATTTATATACTAAAAGACTATGTGAAGTTAAGTGGACTACCAAATGACAATCCTAGCAAGCATATCGTAAAATTCTTGGAGATTTTTAATACCTTCAAATACAACAAAGTCTCTAATGATGTTATATGACTGTAACTATTCCTTTTTTTTCCTTAAGGATAACGCAAAAGCTAGTTAATGTCATTACCATCTGGATCAAGAATGACATGGGATAGTTTGATGTAGAAATTTTTGGCTAAATTCTTCCCACCAACAAAAATAGCAAAGATGCAAAGTAATATAACATCTTATATGGAGTATAACTTAGAATATTTCTATGAAGCATAGGAAAGGTTAAAGGATATACTGAGGAAGTGTCTATGTTATAGGGTCCTAAAGTGGTTGTTAGTTCAGATGTTTTACAATTGATTAGTAGGGCACCTGCAAACTATAGTGGATACTGTAGCAAGAGGGGCATTAATAAACAAATCAACTAATGGAACATATGACCTTTTTGAGAAGATGGCATCTAATAGCTACTAATGACTAACAGAAAGAGTTAACCCAAGAAAGATTGGTGGTGTTCACGATATTGAAGCACTCACTACATTGACAGCACAAAGTCAACCTATTGTCAAAGAAAGTTGATGCCATTGAGGAGAATATAGTGAAGAATCAACTCGTCACTTGTAACTTTTGTAGTGAAACCATCAGAATGAATAATGCATGAAGACTGCAAAGTATGTTGGAAATTATAATAGATAGCAACACAACCCTAATTCTAATTTCTATAATTCCGGGTAGAGGAATCATTTGAATTTCCCTTAGAGGAAAAACCAAGGACAACCTTCAAAACCAGTAAATCCTCTAGGATTTTCAACACAGCCTCAACAGTAGCATGAAAAGAAACTAGCCCTAGAGGAAATGTTCATACATTATATAAAGTAGTAGATGTACTTCTTCAAAGTTAAGCCAATCTTTTGCAAAGCCAAGCAGCTTCCTTAAGGACCTATGAGACACAAGTATGTTAGTTGACCACATCAATGAATGGCCATCCTCAAGGCTTCTTACCTAGCAATACAGAGATAAATCCAAAGAGTGATAGTTGCAAAATAGTAACTTTGAGGTGAAAATAAAAATATTAAGATATTGTAGAAAAATCCCAACCACAAAACATCCTGTCCAAGACAACAACTAGTTAGCAAAAAAATAAAAATGAAAAAATAAAAGAGGAAAAGACAGTAAAAAAAGATAACTCAAACTTATGCAATCCTCTACCATCATTTCCCCAATGCGTTCAAAAGCAAAAGCTTGATAAGTAGTTTATTAAAAATTTTGAAGTTCTTAATAAACTACGCATCAATATACCTTTTGATGATGCTCTAAAGCAGATAACTAGTTATGTGAAATTTATAAAGGATATTTCATTGAAGAAAAGAAGATTTGAAGGCTTCAAACAATAGCCTTGACATAAGAGTGCTGTGCAATTTTACAAAAGAAATTGTCACCAAAACTTAAGGATTCATAGAGCTTCGTCATTCTATGCACAATTAGGTGCTAGTATTTTAGTAAAGCTTTGTGTGATTTGGGGGCAAGCATAACTCTAATGTCATTATCAATTTATAAGAAATTAGGTTTGCAGGAGGCAAAGCCAACAAATGTTACTTTACATTTAGCAGATTGATCACTCATTGATCCAAAGGGCATAATTGAGGATGTATTGATAAAAGTTTATAAATTTATTTTTCTTGCAAATTTTATTGTGCTAGACATAGAAAAAGATCATGAGATCCCCATCATCTTAAAAAGACCATTCTTAACCATATGAAAGACGTTAATCTATATGCAGAAGAGAGAACTCATAATGAGAGTGCAAGATGAAGAAGTAAACTCAATATATTCAGAGCTATAAAGTTCCTAAATAAAGCATAAGAATGTTTCAGTATCGACATAATTGACAGTGAAGTCCAAGAAGTGTTTGCCAAAAATTCTATTAAAGACACTAGAAGATGTTGTGATTAATGGAATTAATGTGGAGAATCATAAAACACATGAGTACCTAAAGGTGTTGAATGCCTTTCCAAGATATGATAGAGCCAAAGAAAAGTTTGAGCCATTAGAAAGATAAAAAAAAATATAAAAGCTTGCACTAAGCCTTTAATTGAAGAACCACTATCGTTGGAAGTCAAGCCCTTACCAAGCCATTTGTGTATGCATTCATAGGCGATTCTTTTACTCTTCTTGTAATAATCTTCACTGCCCTTGATGATACATAGTAGTAAAAATTTCTTAGTGTTAAGAAAGTATAAAAGAGCATTGGGGTGGACCATAGTTAATATTATATGTATTGGCCCTTCATTCTGTATGCACAAAATTCTATTAGAAGATGGCCATAAAACCTCAGTAGAACATCAATGAAGATTGAATCATATCATGAAAGAAATGGTAAAAAAAGAGATTATCAAATAGTTTGATGGAGGAATCATTTATCCAATCTCATAAAGCTCATGGTTAAGTCTAGTCCAATGTGTGCCAAAAAAGAAAGCATAACAATTGTAGCTAATGAGAATAATAAGCTAATCCCCATGCAGACAGTCACAGGATGAAGAATATGCATAGATTATAAAAAACTAAATAAGGCTACTTACGAGGATCACTTTCCATTGCCATTTATTGATCAAATGTTGGAAAGACTCGCTAGCCACAAATAATATTGCTTTTTAGATGGATATTCAACCTATAATCAGATTGCTATAACTTAAAAGATTAAGCGAAGACTAAACATGTCTTAAAAATTAAAATTTTAAATAATATTACCAATAAACTCTTTTTACATATTAAATTGCATGATATCTAGCTAAAACTTTATATCAAAATTTTAAATAAAAAATTTAAATGAATAGTGCTAATTTTATCAAGTTGGGATATAAATTTTATATTCTACTTAATTGCCATCAATTATATTTATTATGTGTTAAATAGTATCATTTAATTTTTATTAATATAATAATTAAGTAATAAATACTCAAAATACGGCATCAATTGAAATACAAAAAATTTTAAGTCTAACGTTATTAAATTTAAATTAACATATCCTTCTTCACAAGTTTATAACTAAATAAATAGAATGAGTCTTTGACAAATTATTCAAGTGTTCGTGGGCATTATGCAGGGTTAACGGTGGATTACTCGCATGTTTCTGAAATTTTGAGGAGCATAGGACAAAGATACAGAAGTTTGCTTTTGTTTTTTTTTTTGGACAGAATAGTTGAAGAAACCAATTATTGCGCATATCTCGGAAGCTGGTGGTTGTGACTAGTAACCCGTGCTTTTTCATGAGACAGCTACCAAAAAACTTGGTAGTCATGAACTTTGTTCTTTTGTTTTTGTTAGGGATAATGCCCTAAAAGCATGTACTTATACTGTTTTTATGAATAATAAAATTACAATTTTATACTTGATGAGTGTTCATAATTTTATGACATAAATATCTGAAAATCCCTTGTTTATTTATGTAATCATAACTTTAGTATATAATTGTTATATACAAGAGGATTAAAGTTATGAATAATAAACAGAAAAAGTCCGTAATAAATTAATTAGAGTTTGGGATCTTTAATTAAATATTATTAGTGCAGTCCACAAACATTTAAAATGTAGTAATCTTATCCGGATCACTAATCTAGTGACATTATGGTGGAGGCACTATATATAATATGATTATATAGGACTGGACCAGACCTAGTTTGAATTTTTATGTAAAATACCGTTGTTAATTAAGAATTCAAATAACGTCAACCGATGATCATATGTTAATTAACATTAATCCTGAGTGATCATAAACTCCTGTTTGTGTCATTATGTCATTTGAAATACTCGTTACGGTTTGTTTGAAGAATAGACTAAAAACTTGTATTTTGGTGGCATTGTGAGATAAATGGTTGGGGATATGATTTACAGATATGGAATCCATTCATTCCTAATGGAAGTTAGAAAGAAGGTTCTCTTAAGAGTTAATTCTAGAACTGAACGGTTAGAGCGCTTAATTTGTAATAATGTTAGAAATTAACTGTTCACTGGTGAATTAATGGTACTTAAGGATAAAGAAATAATTAGAGGGGTAAAACGGTAATTAATCTAGCTCTAATTATGAATCATCTATGGAGGGTTAAATTGCATGTAGTGATTAAATCAATGGACTGCTCTAAGTTTTCTGAGTAAATTATATCTACAATTTCAAGAGTGCAATTTCAGGTTTTTAGTGGAATAATACTGAAATTAATAAATTAAATTAATTAATTAAAGAGTTTAATTAATTATTTAAAAGTTATTGGAGCTTGAAATTGTAGGTCCATAGGTCCCCAATATCACCTCTTCTTTATTACAGTGAACAAATAAAAGGATTTTGTTATTACACAAATTGTTTGTGTCCAGAAAATAGTTTTCAAATACGTATATTTTATAGTTTTGGATAAAATTAATTAATTAAGATTTAATTAATATAGATAAGATCTTATCCAAATATAATTAAATATTTAATTTAAGAAATTAAATAAATAAAATCTTAAAGATAATTTTTTGAAATTATTAAAAAGATTTTAATTTTATTTTAGTGTTTTTCTTTTATTAAAAGACTAATAATGCTCAAATGTTAGGCATTATACGTTAACTACAAAGAGTAGGACTCTATATAGTTTACATGAATTAGGTATCCTTTTAAGAGATAATAATTTAATTAGTAAATGTTATTAATTAAATGATTATTTTTTAAATAAGAAGATTAGTCTAAATAAAACACACAAAAAGATATATATGAAAAACAAGATACGTATTTTTTTTTAAGAGAAGAAAAACAAATGAAAGAAGCCTACTCTTCCCCTCACTGTAAAAAATAAGAGGTTTGGTTTGGAATCCTTTGGTGGAAGAAAACTCTGCGTGGATTCAAGGTATGTTTTATCAAATTTTATTTACTGTAACATCAAAATCATATATTCATAAGATCCTTAGATAAAAGTGTTTTATCTAATGAAAACACAAATAAAGAATTTTTTTTTCTATTCTGCTGCGTTATGAATGTCATAACAATAGGAACAATCTTACAAACTGGTATCAGAGCATTTGTTTCTTGACTATATGATTTTTATGTTATGATTTAGTTTATATTTTTGGATATGTATGTTTTAGTGGGTACTTGCATTTTTATATTATTCATGTGATGAATGATTATTTTATGTATGGATCCTTTGGTCGTTAATTATATGGTCCTCTAAGATTGATTGTAATTGTTTTTTATTAGATCAAAATTTTGTAAACCCATAAAGGGGTATAGGTTTGTTTTTGTAATATTTTTTTTATTTTTATTTTTTTGTTGTTTCGAACACCGGAAGAAGAAGAAATTCATTCATATGTTTTCAAAAGAGAGAGAGCAGAAGAAGACGAAAAAAAAAAAGGTAAAAGAAAATAAAGATGACAAAATTCGTCCAGATTTTTTGCCTTGCACAAAAGAACAAATTGTTGTTCTTTTTGCCATGTATTAAGAATTATTTGGTGGGACCAATTGTTCTTTTAAGCCAATTGCTCAATTTCAAAGATGTGATCCAATAACTTGAATGGCTATATGACAATTATAGTCACAGAGGGCATGGTACAGGCAGCAGCTTATGGCGGCCGCTGCTATGGCAATAATGTTAAGATTATCGTCTTAGGTGGACTACGGCAATATAAAGTCCAAATAAAATTAGATTTGATTTGTGGGCTTTAAATGGATAAATTTAAAAAAAAGGGGGTGTTTAAGAGTTGGACTACCTTGCAAAATATACAATGGATTTAAGAAAAATTCTTAAGTCTAAATGTATAAAATTATAAAGAAAGTGAATTGGGCTCATTATGGACTTAAGAAGACTATATGCAACTGGGCCTGCGTGCCTATATATATTTTTTTATGTAATTTATTTACTTTTATTTTATGGGTTGTAATTTAAAATCTTAGAGGACTTGGTCAAAGTTATATTAAATATTAATTTATGTTATTTATTTATGTGATGAAATATGACATGATCATGCATAATTACATGTTATGCATTTGTACCCACTTATATTATTGTAATATGACATGCATACATGCCATAATTAATATTTAAATAGTTTTATTTTATTATGGCATTTTATAATTAATAAGATTAAATTAGTAGATTGATTAGCATGTTTAGAACTTGTATAATTAATCAAATAATGTGAAATTAAATTTAATAGTTAAATTGGTTATTTCACATTATTCTATGTAACTTAAATTAAATAGTTTGATTTAGGATTACTTAGAAAATTATTAATAAAATTATTGATTTTATTAATTATAAAAATAAATAATTAATTCAATAATTGAAAAACTAGGTTCACCTAAATTGTTAGGCCTATTTAATAGGAATAGTTAGACTAATGAACCTAGGCCCAATAAGATTGAATTTTATTAGAATTAATTAACTATACTTAGTAATTTGTTATATGAGATATAAAAATTTACTGAAGTTATAAAACATAAAGATGTTTTATAAACTATAAAAACACATAGCTAAAAATAGTGAGTGGGAGAGGGTACATGACAATGAACTCACCGGTCTCCATTATTAGTACAACATCGTGAGATATAGGTGGCGCCTCGCGACGCTTTGATTTCGTCCTCCCTACGGAGGGTGTCTGCCTATTTCAATAACAAGGTTGACTTCCTAGAGATAGGATTAAGTAATGTATTTCATGATTGACCGTCCCTACGGCGGCATTTTTTGAGTTAAGTCATCTTAATCTGAAATAATGGGTTACACTCACAAAGATATAATTAAGAGGTTAATTATGTCTTGACCGAAATAAATGGTAGTTAATAGGTAAATGAAAATATGAGATATTTTGAAAATTTTCTATTAATTTGAGATAGTCTTAATTTTAATTTAAATTTAATGTGACCTACCCTACGGTGACATATTAATTGTTAAATTGAACTATCGTGGATTAGTATATATATTTATGTGTTTGAATAAATGCAGTCATGCATCATGTTTACTATTCTAAAAATCGTTATGATATTTATTCAAGTATTCTTAAAATTACTTTATTTATTTATTTCAGCATCATGTCTGGAACAAACCCAATCATAGCCCTCTTAGCAAATGAAAAATTGACCGGTGATAACTTTGTAAAATGGAAAAGCAATATGAATATTGTGCTGATCTGTGAGGACCAAAAGTTCGTCCTTATGGAGGAGTGTCCTTTAGAACCTGCAGCCAATGCTCATCGTAATGTACGGGAGCAATATGAGAAGTGGATACAGGCCAATAATAAGGCCCGCTGCTATATGCTTGCCAGCATGAGCGATGTGCTTAGAATGAAGCACGAGCACTTGGAAACTGCACATGAGATATGGGACTCTCTCCAAGCGATGTTTGGCCAGCAGTCGGAACAAAGCCGCTATGAAAGCTACTCATAGCTACATGAATGCTAAAATGAAAAAAGAAGTTCCGGTGCGTGAGCATGTTTTGAACATGATCAATTTAATGCATCAGACAGAGATCCATGGAGCCACCATAGATGATAAGACTCAAGTCAGCATCATTCTGGAGTCTCTTACTCCAGCATTTTCACAGTTCAAAATAAATTATATCATGAACAAGCTCTCATATAGTATGACTCAGCTACTTAATGAACTGTAAACTTTTGAGGCTATATCAGATAAGCCTAAAGAAACTGAAGCAAATGTTGCTGAAGCTAAAAAGTCTTCCTCTAAGCAAAATAAAAAGAAGAAGAACATTGGTGGTGGTTCAGGTTATGGAGGAAAGGTCAAGAAAGCCTTTAACCATAGTAAGAGTAAAAAGAAGGACTCCAAAGTAAAGAAAGGAAAGTGTTTTCATTGCGGAGTCGAAGGGCATTGGAAGAGGAACTGTAAAACGTATCTCTCCGAGCTGAAAGAAAAGAACAAAGGTAAATATGATTTACTGGTTTTAGAAGCCTGTTTAGTGGAAGATGAACTTTCTCTTTAGATAATTGATTCAGGAGCCACTAATCATGTTTGTTCTTCTTTGCAGATGCTTAGCTCTTCTAAGGAGCTCGTTGATGGGGACTTTACCATGTGGGTTGGCAATGGGGCAGTCGTTTCAGCTTTAGCAGTGGGAGTTGCTCGATTGAATTTTGGGAACAATTTTTTAATTTTAAATAATGTTTATTTTATTCCTGGATTCAGAAGGAATTTGATTTCTGTTTCTAAGTTGCATGAACAATTGTTTAATATTTTCTTTTATAATAATGAGATTATTATTGGTAGAAATGGTTTAGATATTTATCATGCGAAATTAGAAAATGGGCTTTATGTTTTAAGGCCCGATGAGCCCTCACTGCATCATTCTGAACTATTTAGAGTAGAATATCCTAAATCTACTAAAAGGCAAAAGTTTTCTCCTAATGATGACACGTATCTTTGGCATCTTAGATTAGGTCATATTAATCTGGATAGGATAAACAGGTTAGTAAAGGATGGTCCTTTAAGAGAGCTAAACGTTGGCACTCTTCCTGTATATGAATCTTGTCTAGAGGGTAAAATGACTAAAAGATCCTTTTCAGCTAAGGGTGAAAGAGCCAATGAACCACTTCAGCTTGTACATACTGACGTTTGTGGTCCATTAAATGTATAAGCAAGAGGCGGTTATGAATATTTTGTCTTATTTATTGACGACTATTCAAGATACGGTTATGTTTACCTAATGCAAAGAAAATCTGAGACTTTTATAAAGTTCAAAGAATTCTTAGCAGAAGCTGAAAAGCAATTAGGTAAAACTCTTAAGACTCTTCGATTCAATCGAGGTGGTGAATACCTTGACACAGAGTTCAAGGATCACCTATTGAAGCATGGGATTTTATCCCAACTCACAGCACCTGGAACACCACAGCAAAATGGTGTTGCAGAAAGGAGAAACAGAACCTTGCTAGATATGGTTAGGTCTATGATGAGCTACTCTTCACTACTGCCCTCATTTTGGGGTTATGCACTACAGACAGCGATCTACATTTTGAATGTAGTACCTTCTAAATCTATCCAAAGTACACCCTTAGAGATGTGGAATGGTAGTAAACCTAGTTTATGCCATTTTCGCATATGGGGGTGTTCGGCACATGTGCTGAAAGGAAAGACTGGAAAGTTAGAACGACGAACAGAAGTTTGTCTGTTTGTAGGCTATCCTAAAGGCACAAGAGGAGGTTTGTTTTATAGTCCTCAAGAAAAGAAAGTGATTGTATCGACAAATGCCACTTTTCTTGAAAATGATTATATACTAAACTATAAACCTCGCAGTAAGATTGTACTGGAGGAAATGCTTTCTGATCAGATCAGACCTTTACCACTGACAGTTAGTGAATGACAGAGTCAGATAACCACTAATTATGATCAGAACACCTTAGAACCTCGACGTAGTGGGAGGATAGTGAGACTACCTTATCGTTATAGAGAGAAGGGAGAGGCATAAGTAGTTGTGTCCGACACAAGAGAAGACGATCCATTGACATATAGACATGCAATGGAAGATTCTGATAAAGAAAAATGGCAAGAAGGCATGAACCAAGAAATAGAGTCTATGTACTCTAATTCAGTCTGGGAACTTGTAGATCCACCTGAAGATGTCAGGCTCATTGGATGTAAATGGATCTTCAAAAAGAAAAGAGGCATGGATGGAAAAGTAGAGACTTTCAAAGCAAGACTAGTGGCAAAGGGTTATACCCAAAAAGAGGGAGTCGACTATGAGGAGACTTTCTCGCCAGTAGCCATGCTCAAATCCATTCGCATTCTCTTGTCCATTGCTGCATGTCTCGATTATGATATATGGCAAATGGATGTCAAGACAGCCTTTTTGAATGGCTATCTTGAAGAGAGCATCTATATGGTGCAACCAGAGGAGTTCGTGGCAGAAGGCCAGGAGCAGAAAATCTGCAAATTGCTCAAGTCTATTTATGGACTTAAGTAAGCTTCAAGGTCTTGGAACTTAAGATTTGATGAGACAATTAAATCTTATGGTTTCGAACAAAATGTTGATGAACCTTGTGTATACAAGTACATCAAGAACAAAGCAGTGGTTTTCCTAGTACTTTATGTGGATGATATTTTACTCATTGGGAATGATGTGGAAGCATTATCCAACATAAAGAAGTGGCTGGCCAAGAACTTCCAAATAAAGGATTTGGGAGAGGCAAGTTATGTCCTTGGGATCCAAATTATTCGGGATCGCAAGAACAGACTATTGGCACTGTCTCAGGCATCGTATATTGATAAAGTGCTTACGCGATTTTCGATGCAAAATTCCAAGAAGGGTCAATTGCCGACTCGACATGGAATTGTTCTTTCTAAAGAGCAGTTTCCTAAGACACCTCAGGAGGAAGAAGATATGAGAGGGGTTCCCTATGCCTCGGCAGTTGGCAGCCTCATGTACGCTATGTTGTGCACGAGGCCTGACATTTGCTATGCAGTGGGAATAGTTAGTCGTTATCAATCCAACCCTGGATTGGCTCACTGGATTGCGGTAAAGCACATTCTCAAGTATCTTCGGAGAACGAGAAACTATATGCTTGTGTATTCGGGTGGAGACCTAAACCCTACTGGTTATACTGATTCTGATTTTCAATCAGATAAAGATAGTCGAAAGTCGACATCTGGGTCAGTGTTTACTCTTGGTGGCGGAGCCATAGTCTGGAGAAGTGTAAAACAATCCAGTACTGCTGATTCAACTATGGAGTCTGAATACATAGCAGCTTGCGAAGCAGCTAAAGAAGCAGTATGGCTTAGAAAGTTTTTCATTGATCTGGAGGTTGTTCCAAACATGGATAAACCATTGACCCTTTACTGTGACAATAGTGGGGCAGTGGCAAATTCAAAGGAACCCAGGAGCCACAAGAAAGCAAAGCATATAGAGAGAAAGTATCACTTGATCAGGGAAATAGTGCATAGAGGTGATGTGACAGTCATGAAGATAGCGTCTGAAAATAATCTTGCAGACCCGTTCACTAAGACATTACCAACTAAGTCATTTGAGAGTCATATGGAGGGTATGGGTTTAAGAGATATGTCTCACCTGCTTTAGGGCAAGTGGGAGATTGTTAGGGATAATGCCCTAAAAGCATGTACTTATACTGTTTTTATGAATAATAAAATTGCAATTTTATACTTAATGAGTGTTTATAATTTTATGACATAAATATCTGAAAATCCCTTGTTTATTTATGTAATCATAACTTTAGTATATAATTGTTATATACAAGAGGATTAAAGTTATGAATAATAAACAGAAAAAGTCCGTAATAAATTAATTAGAGTTTGGGATCTTTAATTAAATATTATTAGTGCAGTCCACAAACATTTAAAATGTAGTAATCTTATCCGGATCACTAATCTAGTGACATTATGGTGGAGGCACTATATATAATATGATTATATAGGACTGGACCAGACGTAGTTTGAATTCTTATGTAAAATACCGTTGTTAATTAAGAATTCAAATAACGTCAACCGATGATCATATGTTAATTAACATTAATCCTGAGTGATCATAAACTCCTGTTTGTGTCATTATGTCATTTGAAATACTCGTTACGGTTTGTTTGAAGAATAGACTAAAAACTTGTATTTTGGTGGCATTGTGAGATAAATGGTTGGGGATATGATTTACAGATATGGAATCCATTCATTCCTAATGGAAGTTAGAAAGAAGGTTCTCTTAAGAGTTAATTCTAGAACTGAACGGTTAGAGCACTCAATTTGTAATAATGTTAGAAATTAACTGTTCACTGGTGAATTAATGGTACTTAAGGATAAAGAAATAATTAGAGGGGTAAAACGGTAATTAACCTAGCTCTAATTATGAATCATCTATGGAGGGTTAAATTGCATGTAGTGATTAAATCAATGGACTGCTCTAAGTTTTCTGAGTAAATTATATCTACAATTTCAAGAGTGCAATTTCAGGTTTTTAGTGGAATAATACTGAAATTAATTACTTAAAGAGTTTAATTAATTATTTAAAAGTTATTGGAGCTTGAAATTGTAGGTCCATAGGTCCCCAATATCACCTCTTCTTTATTACAGTGAACAAATAAAAGGATTTTGTTATTACATAAATTGTTTGTGTCCAAAAAATAGTTTTCAAATACGTATATTTTATAGTTTTAGATAAAATTAATTAATTAAGAATTAATTAATATAGATAAGATCTTATCCAAATATAATTAAATATTTAATTTAAGAAATTAAATAAATAAAATCTTAAAGATAATTTTTTGAAATTATCAAAAAGATTTTAATTTTATTTTAGTGTTTTTCTTTTATTAAAAGACTAATAATGCTCAAATGTTAGGCATTATACGTTAACTACAAAGAGTAGGACTCTATATAGTTTACATGAATTAGGTCTCCTTTTAAGAGATAATAATTTAATTAGTAAATGTTATTAATTAAATGATTATTTTTTAAATAAGAAGACTAGTCTAAATAAAACACAAAAAAAGATATATATGAAAAACAAGATATGTATTTTTTTTTTGAAGAGAAGAAAAACAAAAGAAAGAAGCCCACTCTTCCCCTCACTGTAAAAAATAAGAAGTTTAGTTTGAAATTCTTTGGTAGAAGAAAACTCTGCGTGAATTCAAGGTATGTTTTATCAAATTTTATTTACTGTAACATCAAAATTATATATTCATAAGCTCCTTAGATAAAAATGTTTTATCTAATGAAAACACAAATAAAGAATTTTTTTTTTCTATTCTACTGCGTTATGAATGTCATAACAATATGAACAATCTTACAGTTTCTTTTTTTAAAAATTAAATTCTTAAGGGCTTAATATTTTGACTGGATTTCTTCATTTCGAAATTAAAGAACAGAAATTCGAAAATAGCAGCAGCAATTTTTCAGTTAATTTGCACACAGAAATTATTATAAAGCGATGTTTCTGTAATAATCGTGTACACAGATACCAAATGATTTATGTGTGATAATTGATAAAATAAAAGCGGCAGCTTTCTTATCTAGCTTTACTTGAGAATTTTCAATTTACTAGACTAGATATATTTTAAAGTAATTAAATGAAAAGCTAACCCTTTCTGGAACTTGTATTGAATATAAATCCGGGGTTTTCATTCTGATAAAAAATTATGATAAATAGTGTATAGAAGCATCTGAAGGAAGAGACTCAAACTAAATTAAATGAAGGAAACTGAAAATTCCATTCATATGTTAGATATACATAATTCAATGTCTATTATAGATCCTTTTGGAGCAAGAAGTAGAATATGTAACATCCTCAAACAAGCAGATCTCAAGAATATAAGAGCAGGAAATGTTCTCTCTACTTTTAACTTTATAGGTCTTCTTCATATTCTTCTGTTTCCTCTTCTGTGATTGTCTCCAATCTTGGAGAATTCGAAGTTTTAAGAGGGGAAATCAAAAGGGCTGGCACAACTTCAATCCAAGAACTCAAATATCTAATCTCCTTTGCCATTGCAGTAAGTGAAAGGCCCTTGAAGTTGAAGGCTGAAGCTGTGATTTGCAGTTGTTAATCTGTTTTCTGGGAACCAAGGTTCCAATGAGAGGAAGGCAGAAAGAACAGACTCCTCTTAAGATCCAAATGAGACCGTCTAGATGCTTGTTCCTTAAGGTTTCAACAAATAAAAAGTCGCAAGTAAGAGATGGGAATTTTCTGGAAGCTGTTCACGAGGTTTTATTTTTGCGTGGGGTTGAAGAGGAAATGAGGGCAATTGGCCTTTTTATAAAGGCTTAAACTCAATAATGGAGTCAAGGGAGGTTACTAGACGGTGACAAATCAACACTAAAAGACCTGAAAAATGTGGAAAATGTGAAAGATAAGGATGAAACTTGTGAGAAACGCAGACTCAAGACACATTCCACCTCAATCATGCACACGTGGTGTGGGAGTGAGCTTTCCCAGAAGTAACGGGAATTAAAAGAAGATGAAAGAATCCAATGCTCCTTTTTTACTTCCAAGGGAAATAGCTCTGCGGTTGGAGAGAAAAAATTCAAACCTGCAAGCCAAACATTTTATGTTCAATATGTGAACGTCATTTGTTACAAGTGGTAAAACTTTTTTTTTTTGTTGAAAAAAAAGGTTGAAATTCAATTAAATTAAAATATAAAAGAGTTTGATTTATATTTTTACAATAATTAAGGTAAATTAATTGTAAAAAGAGGTGTAAATTTAAATAACCAAATTTTTTTTTATCAAGCTCAGAACTTAAACTTCCAACAAAGAGTCTAAATTTTTTAAAAAATAAAACTTACAGGTTACAGCATCTACGTGTTTAATCCATTCTGAAGAGCCAATAAAATTTCGGCATCTTTTTTATCTTCAAGTAATTATTAACAATCAGAAATAAAAATGTTTACCTTAAAAATTATTTGAAAAAAAATTGTAAATTTAATTTTTGATATTTTTTAAAGTACTCCGTTAATATATATTTTTTTAATATCTCGAATTAGTTTTATCATCGGAAAAAAAACTTTTAAAATTTAATATATCTAATAAATAATTTCATATTTTAAATAACAACTTAAAATTAAAAGATATGTAAAATTTGTTTGTGCGCAAATTTAGAAAGTCCACAAATTCAGGGCCAGTCGTCTCTTGAGCTAAAATAAGTAAGGATTTGTTTATTGAAAAAAGTAACAATTTAGTGGAGGATGTTAGAGTCAAGGGCAATGAACGGAGAATTATTTAAATGAGATAACTTGGCTTAACTAAGTTAAAGAATGCTAATAAGGTTGTATTTAAGGCTAGGAGGTGCTTGCAAAGCTAAGCATAAAAGAACTTAGAATATATTTTGGAGGCTTAGGAAACTTAGGTTTTCTAGAAGGTTAGAAGATGGCCTAAATCGGAACTAAGGTTAGAGAATTATCTAGATGTGATTATATAAAATTAAACTTAGTAGAGCACATTTGAACTAAACTCGCAACTCAATCTTGGTTCAGAGTAGGTAGTTGCAATCTTTAACATAGTAAAAATGGGGCTAATGTCCAAATTAGGCTTATGTTTGTAACAATTTTGTAGTTTCAAAGTTAGACACCATTGAGTAAATAATTAGTAAAAAAATGCAACAAAAAAAATCAACACACAAATTTATGTAGTTCGGTTTTAAAGTTTACATTCACGAGTAGATCTAATCATCAAAATCTACTATATGAAGGAGGTGTTACAAATCATAAAATTACAATGAAAGCAACAACACACATAAGTTAAGATTTCATATGTTCTTCCATTCTTTTAATTTATGGAGGATGTTTCCATGTTTTTTAATGAATTTTTTTTTAATAAGGATAAAAGGTAATTCTTGATGATTTATCAAATAATAAAAGGTATTAAGTATGTTGTAAAGTAAGCCTTAATATAAAAATAAAGAGAAAATAACTTTTTAAAAGAGAAGAATGAGATGAATATGTAAAAGTGGAGTAATGAATAAACTCTTCTCTCAATGAAGAAAGTACAACTTATATAGTGAAAGGTGTAAACTCATAGAGATACTTTGAGACTTTTTAATGACAAAAAAAGTGTAATATCTTTAAGGTTATGTGTTATATTTAGAGTAAGAAAATTTCTTTTATAATAAGGAATATATTACTCCTCAAGTGTCAATGCCCTAAAAGTGATCTCAACACATATCACGTCGTGAGTAAATAATATTGGTGATAGTGCAATCCTTATTCAGTGTCATTTGACAATTCTGTGCTAATATGTTCCCTCTATAAAACATATTATTGATTACATATGTGATCTTATTTTTAATGAGGTACTGATGATAACTTTTACATCATTATCTACAGTAAAAGAGTAGTGCATTTAGTCCCCTACCAAATGTTTTACAAAGTTGTACCTATATTTTTGTGCCTTATTATTTCTTCTCTTGCCAATTGTTATCTAACGTGGTTTTTGCGAGCTGACATAACAAGTGTGGAGTTCAACTGTGATGTGAATTGTTGAGCTATTTTGCTATTGCCTCATTTTAACTATTTAATAGTCACTTATATGTCAATATGATAAATTTGAATTTTGTTAACATATAAATTAACTGTAGGACTCAATAATAACATGTAGGTTACTTAAACCTATTTTTTATCTATAAAATTAATTAGTTATGTAAAATTTTACTTAGATCCCATTTGACGTCAAATGATGAAAGCTTTTAAGCTTGGGTTTGTAGTGAATCTGATAACCAGATCTCAATTTGAGAGTAACTGGTACAAAGCTCAATCTTACTCTCAATAAACCACATTCCAATTTATCATTGATCCACATAGCCAATTCAATATTATCCCCTAACAAAATTAATTAAATAAATAATTTTTCATTATTAAAAAATATTCATTCCAGAAATATGAAAGTGACCATCATTAAGTAAATAACGAATGTTCTTCATTTCCAATTTTTTTTTTAAGGTAGAATGAAAATAAAATGACTTTTAATGATAATTTTAGGATAATTCTTGAGACGAATGTTATGATTCATTCAAAACATTCTGCTTGTATTTAAACTTAACAAATAAGCAATCTAATTTCACTCTCCAGTGTAGAATTGAAATTGAACGTGAACAAGGAAACCAGGTAGATTGAGAAAAGGAAATTGAATATTCCGTTCAGCAGTTAGATTTTACTAAAACCTAAAGGTCCCATTACAAAATTACAGACCCTTCACACCATCAACCTAGAAGCAATTATTAACAGTCTGAGAAAGGAAGGACGAGTGACTTCCCCACTTTACAAACTTCTTCTGCGATTGTTTCCAACCTTTGAGAATTCGATGTTCTGAGATGAGAAATGAGAAGTGCCGGTGCTACTTCACTCCAAGATCTTAGATACCCGGTCTCCTTTGCCATTTGCGGTAAGTAAAACGAATTTCTAAGACCAAATATGCTAAAGAGCACAGAAAAATGCGAAACTAGCTAAAACCCAGTTGATAATATCAATTAGATACTTGTTGCTTTAGATTCAAACAAGAAAGAAAAAGAGACAAATGTGTTGTGGATATCAAGTCATGCACTTCAATTTAACATCCCTATAGTATCAACTAAGCCACAACCTTGATACTTATTTTATTCTATACACAGCGGAAAATCATAACTTGATATCATAAGAAAGAACACATAGGATTAACACACCAACAAAGATAAAGAAAATAAACCAATCAGCAAGATACAAGATGTATGTGGTTCGACCCAAAATTGCCTACGTCCACGAAGGATCCATGATCTAGCTTCTTATTATTGAAATAGATCACTAAGTATCTTCTTACATCATCAATGATCCCACAAGACCCATTAGTATCTCCCATAGATACCTCTAAATATCTATCCTTGATCACCATGACTCTTTAAGATCTCTTAGTATCTCCTCATAAGAGATTTTTACAAGGAATACAAGAATAACCCGAGCATCTAAGCCAAAAGGATCTATGGTGTTTCTTTTTTATTCACTCAAAGAACCTAAAGAAAAAACACTCCCCAAAGGTTACACCCTAGTGCACCACGCACTTAGTGCCTACCTAACTCCTCTATTCTCTCTTATGGTTACATCTTGAAACCTTAGATGCTTAATCTTAAACAAAGGTTTACAAGTGTTTATATAGGGTATATTTCATGCCTACTAACCCTATTCCTTGTTGGAGTAAGAGTCCACTTGTTTTGAAAGTCCAAAACTTCCCAAAACTCAAACTCCTCAACCAAAACGGACATCCTGACGTGTCTGGGCACCGTGGCACTTATCCATGAGCGCTGCAGCGCTAGCCCTTCTCGCGCCCAGCGCTGACCCTTCTCGCGCCCAGCGCTGCGGTGCTGGTTTTCTGTGTTAAGCGCCACAACGCTCAGCCTTGGACGCCGCGGCGCTGGCAGCTTCTTCGGCAATTTCTTCGTTTTCTTCGCATCTTCAAGTCTCGTTTCACTTCCCCCTTCGTGTCCCATACGTCTTAGACTTCTCCATAAGTGTCCCACACATTCTAAACTTCTTGTGACTCTCTACTTTGGTATTCATCTCAATTCTTGTCCAACCAAAATTATTGAATCACCAATTTTTCAACAAAATGGAAGATGGGATTTTTCTGAAATCTGCCTAGAAAGTAATTTCAAATAGATTCAGTTGAGAAGGAGATGAGTGCAGCTGTTCTTTTATAAGGACTTAACAACGGAGTAAAAGAGAGGTAACATTGTCCCATTTAACATGGTTGGTCACCGACACCCAAATGTGTTAAATAAGAAGATTAAGGAGTGCATTCAGTGATTGATTACACTTGGCAAGCTCTACAGTGCACTTTTTTGTGTCAATTGAATATCAATAGGGAGAAAAGATTTTTCGAATTCATTGTGGAGCTTGACATGGACTGGTGTTGGGTTTATTCATTTTTCTAAGTTGAAGTTTAGTACTATTTTTTTTTTTTACTTCTTTCAATTCTTTATTTAAAGAATAAAATTGAAATTACACGAGAAAAACTCTTCTATGGTGGTTTGCCCATCTTTTTCTTCAACATGGATAATAAGATTTAAATCTCCTTAAGTTGATGGGAGTAAATTTCTTTTCATATAAAAATAGATATTTGAATTAAATTTGAAGGAGTTTAACATCAAATTGGCTCCAAAAAAACTCCTTTATGTGAATAGATCATAATTAACTAGCGAGAGAGAAAAAGAAGAAAGAAGAAAGTATACCCTTATATTTAACTTGATGCTAAAAGCTTATGTCTTTAACTTTGTTTCCTAAACATAAATTTTCTTTATTAATCACGTGTAATATTGGATAATTTTTTCACATTTTTAAAATGTTAATGGTGAATTGTTGATCTAAAAATTTCATCAATATTTTAAATCGATAAGTTGAATTTATTTCTCTTGAGAAACTTAGCTAAGTCTTCAAAAGAATTGAGAATTGAGTTGGATTGATCTGCACAAAAAATGTTGGACTTGATGAGAATCCTATAACTAAAAACAAAGTGAGGCTGTACTAGAAATTTTCTTGGCGAATACTTTCTGATGCTTAAGTCAGCAACAATCTATAAAAACAAGAAAAGTAAGAGAGAAAATGGATAAGATAAATGGATGTTTAATAATAATTTGTAATTATGCCAAGGGTTTGAAAGAACAAAAAAAAAAAAAAGAATGAGATTAAAGCCTTTAGAATATTGTCGCGTTGATTATAGATGTTGAGAATGATCATCTCATGATCCTTCACTTTGCAAAACTAGACCTTATTTATAGAGTTGTAATAAAAGTTCAATGCGTAGTGTTGAAATCATGATAGGGTTAAAAGTCCTCAAGACTTTTGCTTCCTAGATTCTAATATTAAAGTTTTACTAAATAGGGTTAGATCTTTCTTATATGTGCAAGATTTATACCGAGATTATATGAACTATTTTTTTAAATATAAAAAGTGTATTTTATCTATGATTCTCACTGATTAAGTCCTTTTGAAATTGTCATTTTGACCAAGTTAGTTGATCAGATCGAAATGTACACCCAATGACCAACGATAGTGTTGGCAAGAGGAGGACTATGAACTAGCTCAACGACACTTGCGTACCCTTGTAATCATTGGGCCCGTGCTTATGGGCATGGCCTTGTGAGCTATAGCAACAGGCTAAGGATGAATAGTTATTAGGTCTTATAGGCTCAGATTTAAGAGGAAACATGGGTCTTTTTTTTAGTGTTAACTTGTTGACACTAAAAACTTTATAAATATTATCTCTTGAATTAGAGATTTCTTCGAAGTGCCTTTTAATGTAATTGATTAGCATCCTCGGCTTGTTCCTTTGAGACAATCCTTAAGATTAGGTCTTCTGTGAGGAACTAGATACACTTATTCAGTGAGATTCCATTTAATTAATGAGTCCTTAAACCCACGTAATGCTGACGTGTGATTATAACGATGATAAGACTTAATTATTTAAAGCTAGCATCGAAGGCATATTTTATATTAATAACCTTTTGAAGATGCTTGCTGTCAGACGGCTATATAAATAGTTGTCTCTTTTTTGATTTCATGGTGTGTACTATCTTGGGAATTTGATGTTGATCGAACAATCGGGGTGTGCCCTTTGGAAAAGTGCATCAATTCACAAAGACGTTTTTCCTTTAGGGGTATTTCAAACTCTATATCTTAGATCAATGACTAGAATGACTTATTAAGAGTGGTTTCTTTATTCTCCCACTTTGGCTTCATTTAACATTTTTTAAGAGAGAGAATTCTCAGCAATTCAGAATTTTTACTTCACAGCTTGCTTACATCCGTAATTTCACGTTTTGATTTCTGTACAATAAGTGTTTAATGTTGTGTTCTTGATATTATTTTTTTTTCTATTGTTTTTTGTATGCCTTTTTTGCATTTGGTGTCTTATGGCTTGTGTGCTCATCTTGCGTCCTCATATTTCAAGTGTCTGTTAGTTGGTCTTAGGCAAATTTTGATATGGTGTATTTCGTACTTATCTAGGTGAGAAAATCATGCCTTCAATGGGTGACTCCTAGAATGTATTTGTTTAGTAAATGTGTGATTAATTGAGTGTGCGTATAATTTTTAATTTTATTACACGTAGTAGAAGTATCACGTACATAATACACTCAATCTAACGTAATCATACACATATATCTCATATATGTTCATATATATTAATTAAATAAATTACAAGTGAGAAAAACTTACCCAAATTAAATGTAGCTTTCAATTCTTCAAGCGTTCCAATATCCAAATCTTAAGCTCACCTTGAAGTATGTTGTTGCACAATTCTAGTTCACAACAAAAATGGTAGGATTATGAATTTAGAATAGCAGCCACAAAATTTTCAGCAATAAGTATTAACTTCTCAAATACTTTGATTCTTATGGTAATTGTTTCTTATGAGAAATGAGAAGAATTGAATGTTTTTGATCTTTTGTTCTTTTTCAACACCTTGTTTAGAACACTTAGAAGACTTAGCAAAAACTCTCTTAACTCTATTTCTCTTCTAATGGCTGAATGGTTAAAAAATAATTTATGGACTAAATTATGCCACTTGTCAACATCCAATTGGTTAACAAAATTTGTCAACTAATTAAGTGATGTACTTAACATTTAAGTCTAGATAAGCGCACAACCTCAGGAACCCTGAAACATATTTTCGATTTGCTGAAATTTTTTGGACCGAACTATTTAATCTAATATGTTGCCTCAGTGCACAATGAGTACACTTCATTTTATGATACTCTCTAGGTCCACGCCCGATTTGTCATATGGAACTTGTCTATACGTCTGTGAACAATGTCTCACACACATGTTATGGATATTACAAAGCAACGAGTAAGACTATACAAATTGAGGTTATAATATATCTATATAATCCCTCAATCATTTATATCTTAGAAGAGAGAAGATATAGATTATCACCGTCAAATCTCCACATGCTCAACCGTAAATTTATCTCCAGATTCATATTTCAATAAATAATATCCGCAAACACTTTTACAATATTATTTATCACTAGGGTAAAACTCTTTTCTCGGGTATTACTACTTATGACTATAAGACTTTCTAAAACACAATCTAGGAGCATCAAGATATAGTACTCACTCAAATGAGTTGATGGATCTCATATCTAGGCACACCGAACTCTAAGAATATCGAACCATACCTAGCAACACCCAGCGGTCAAACCGTAAAAAGTTTCTGACATGTGTGGAACTAAAGTATGGTGTTCACGTCAAAGGATTATGAATACTAATTAACTCGAGAAGATCCTTTATTGATAGTTTTATGAGATATCTATTAGAGGTCCTCGTGAGTCTATCAGTAACTAGTCTTTACTGAATACATGAATCTCTATACAAACTTCCACTAAACTCATGGTCTAATAAGACTAACCATCTAGACCATCCAGATATAGATATAAACTTATCTATATATATAATAAGGTCTTCTTTGATAGACCTGCATTAGTGAAGATAGATCAGGAATATAGTATTTAAGAACATATTTGCATAATGATATTTTTTAGCACTATTTACAACTCTTTACAACTATGTCGTTACTAATATATTCTCAGGTCTTTGTCTATTTTAGACAAGACTCTAACTCCTTAGATATCACTTACTTTTATAACCTACTAACTCTTATCAGTGCTAACTTTTATCATTTATAACTCTCAGCGATGCTAATTGTTAGTACTGATCTAAACGCCTTCAGATTATATACTGTCTGAAATGTTACAAGCATTTTACCATATATATAAATTATAATTAGTGATTTAATGAAATGATAATAATAATATAAATATAAAACAAATATTCATACATAAAAGGGATGGTACGTAAGTACAAATCCCAACAACTCCTACTTGTTTTAGTGCCATTCGCAATGGTATCTAATGTCCATTGACTCCACATATCTTTCAAATATTTTTGGAGTTAAAGGTTTAGTAAGTGGGTTTGCTATATTATTCATAGAGTTTACTCTACAAACTATTAAATCTCCTCTAGCCCAAAGTTCTCTAATGATATAGTATTTCCTTTCCACATGTTTAGACTTTTAGTGTGCTCTCGGCTCTTTGGCTTGTGTAATGGCTCTGTTGTTGTCATAAAATAATAGTATAAGATCCATTGAACTTGAAACTATTCCAAGTTCAACGACAAATTTATATATCTATACTGCTTTTTTTCCTGCTTCTTAGGTTGTAATATATTTTGTCTCTATTGTGGAATTAGTTGTGGACAACTATTTATTGCTTTTCCTACTTACTGCAGCACCATTGAGAATGAATACATACCTAGATGTATACTTTCTATCATCTGGATCAGACTGAAAGTTTGAATCTGTGTATTCTCTAACTTATAAATCACTTTTTTTATATATAAAAAATTTGTCCTTGGTACCCTTAAGATATTTAAAGTTATGTTTCACAGCTATCTAATGACCTTCACCTGGATTAGATTAATACCGGCTCGTAACATTTACAGCCACACTAATGTCAAGTCTCATACACTTCATAGCACACATCAAGCTTCCTATAGCTAATGCATATGGTATGTTAGACATTCTAACTCTCTCATTTTCATTCTGAGGACACATCTTCTTCAAAAGATGAACATTATGTCTAAAAGGTATATTAACTGTCTTACAGTTACTAAAATTGTACATTTCTATCTATGTACGATGATTGAGAAAGTTCTATTAACTTCCTTGCTCTATCTCTATAAAGCTTTATACCCAGTATATAGGAAGTCTCTCCTAAATTCTTTATAAAGAAATTCTTACTAAGATAGCTTTTGACGGACTGTAACATACCAATATCATTTTTGATAATGAGTATATCATTCATATAGAAAACTCAGAAAATTACCATGCTCCCATTGCTATTTTTATACACACATGATTTCTCTTCGTTCTTAATAAAATTAGACATTCTGATTACCTCATCAAAATGAAGATTCCTACTTTGAAAAGCTTGCTTAAGTTCATCAATGGACTTCTTCAGTTTGCATATTATGACTATGAAATTTAGCAAATGGATGTAAAAATGACTTTAAAAGTTTTTACTTTCCCATCGAGTCCACGCTTCTGTTTATAAATCAATTTACAAAGAATATGAATAATTTCTTCATAAAGCTCAACCAAGTCCCAAACTTGATTTTAATGCATTGAGTTAATTTCAGATTTCATGGCTTCTTGCCATTTATCTGAATTGATATTCAACATCGCCTCTCTGTAAGTCAAAAAATCATTTTCTTCAACCAAGAAAACACCAAGAGCACTTGAAAGTATTGAACCGTACATTTCAAGTGGTCTTGATATCCTTTCTCACCTATGTGGAGAGTGTGTTAAAGGTATTCCGCTCAATTGAGTTTGAGGTTCCATAATTAGTTCATTTACATCCTAATTGAATTCATTTAGTTTAATCTTTCTACAATCTCCATGATCCATGAGAAATTATTTCTCTAAAAAAGTGGTATTTCGAGCGACGAACACATTTTGCTCCTCAAGATTATAGAATTTGTACCCTCATTGAATTCTTAGGATATCCGATGAACTAATATTTATACCATTTAGGTGAAAGTTTATCTTGTTGCGTAACTTTTACGTAAGCAGGGCAGCCTCAGATCTTAACATATTTAAAACTTGATTTTCTTTTATTTCATATCTTATGTGGAGTGGATGGAACTTTATTTAATATATGAGCAGCAGTTTCTAGAGCTTAACCTTAGAGATATTTAGGAAGATCGATGAAGCTCATCATCGATCGAACCAGATCTAATAAAGTCCAATTCCTTGTCTCTTAAACACCATTGTGTTGTGGAGTACTTGAAGGACTATACTAAGCGAGAATTTCATTCTCTTTGAAATAATTCAAAAATTCATTACTCATGTATTCACTACCCCGATCTGATCGAATGCATTTGATATACTTTTCAGTTTGTTTCTCTCTTCGAGTCAAAACTCTTTGAACTTTTCAAAAGTTTTTGACTTATGTTTCCTAAGAAACACATATCTAAATCATGATAGAGCATCGATAAAGACTACAAAGTGTAGAAATTCATCTATTGCAATGTGATTCATTGAACCACATACATCACTATGTCCAAGTTTCAATAAATCAGTGACACTGTATCCAACACCAGTAAATGAATATTTGGTCATTTTTTTCTTGAAACCAAGATTCACAAACTGGATAAGGTTCTATGATCAAATCAAGTATTTGACCATCCTTAACCAAACGGAATAGACGCCTCACACCTATATAACATAATCTTATATGCCATAATTCGGCCTCATTTAAAGTTTTTGAGCTACTACTAGTATTTACCTATACATTCATGACATATCGTGGATGAAATATATCAATGACAATTTAATTGCATCTTCATCATCCATCTATTGAAATTGTGTTCCTTAAATATCACATCTAATTGCTTCAATGAGGCATTTCTTTAGAGCAGGTACTTGTTTTGTAAACGATCAATCAATTTCTTTGCCAAATACCTTATTTCTATATATTCTCTTATTTTCAAGCTAAATATAAACGCAAACTCTTGCCAACTAAAATGGTTGCACTTATTATTTACCATATGCTAAAATCCATTGCCCATATCACTAATTTCACCTCATTAAGTAATAAGTGATGAATCAAAATGCTCGAAAAATTAAAGTGTTACAACTCCAAGAAATAATCATACCTTTCCATATCTGTTTTTGACACTCAGTCAAATGTTTTTTATAATATCAAGAGCCTTTAGCTTGGAATGGCATGATATGGTGGTAAAAAAATAGTCTTTAACTATAATCTTTAATTTTTTTTAAACTACGTTGTTCCTGAAAAAATTAAATTATTAATTAATAATAATTAAATAAAATTATAATTATTACAAATTTAAAAAATAAATAATTAAATAAAATTAGAATCATGCACTTTACATGCTCAATTATTTTAATTAGGAGCTAGACTATGGCGCACTAGTTTTTATCGCACCAAAATGAATTGGTACGATAAGTTTTATTGCACTATTTGTGAGATAAAACTTATCATGCCAAGTGATTAGCGGCGCAATAAGTTTCATTTAATCATGATTCAGGCACAATAATATTATTGCACCTCCATTCTAGCACAATAATATATTTACAGCAACCACAAAACACCCCATTCTAATTAATAATCTAATCACAAAATCAAAACTCTAATCTTTTTTCCCATTTCATCAAATCAATTCACTATATATACTTTATTTAATTCCAAAATATGTGAAATAGAGATCATAACCTCATTTTGATGATTATTTGGGCTGTTTATACCTTCAATCTGCTATTAAGCCACCACCATAGGTAGAGAAAATTTGTGTTTAGATTTTGAGAAAGTTTTGAATTGAGAGAGAAAATTAGATTTGAGGGTATTTCTGTTAAAATATTTTATGTTTGGCTAAAAACGTTACAAATTTTTATACATAGCTAAATTAGTTAAGTATCCAAAGTTGGTTTTTGCAAAAACATTTCTGACTCTTTTATTAAAAAGTGTAGCGTTACTCTTTTATCATTACAACTTTTTCCTTGCTTTATTTTTAATTATTATTAGTTGCAGGTTTGAGCTTTCCGAGAAGTAAGTGGAATAAGAGGAAGGGAAATTTTTTAAAATGGCCCTCTTTTTAAGGAAAAATTTATTTTAACCTTTTAGTAGTTTTATAAACTTTATTTGCCAAACACATGATTTTCTGACCATTTTTACCCTCTAGTATATTTCTCCACTTTAGCTTTGAACTTCTAATTCACACAAAGAAAACTTTTAAAAAATCAACCTAAGAACAAGTAAATCAAGTGTTTGAACATTGAAATTTTGAATATTGGAAGTTAAAAAAACTATTAGAGAAGTGTAAAGTCAAGAAGTGAGTGAAAATTGGTGAGTTTTTCCTTTTCTTTCAGTTTTTTGATATTTTTCTTAGAAATGTATGAAAATGAATAGATTCAGAATAGTATAGGTTCAAAATGTCTAGATTTGGTTGAAATAGCTGGAAAAGGATAGACAATGGGCAAAAGCTTATTAAAATCGCAAGAAAGATGCAAAGACACAGTAAACTCGCGGTGCGCACATATGTGCAAACCTTACGTGTGACATACATCACAAGGCACCTGTGCGTCTACATCTCTCTCCTCATGGCACTCGCCTTGCACCTTGCAACATGTACACGAGGTGCAAGGCACTGTTGGGATTTGTGCTTACGTGCCATCTCTTTTGTGTATAAATATTTACTTTATGTTTATACTATTATCATTTCAATATATCACTAATTATTTTATACATATATAGTAAGATGCTCGTTCGTTTTAACATTGTATGATCTGAAAGAGTTCAGATCTGATCTAAAGGAGTTTAGATCAGTGCTAAGAGTTAGAAACGCTGAAAGTTATAAATGCTAAAAGTTAGCACTGATAAGAGTTACCAGGTTATAAGAGTTAGCAAAATCTAAAGAGTTAGAGCCTTGTATGAAATGGGACAAAGACCTAAGAATATATTAGTAATGACATAGTTGTAAAAGAGTTGCAAATAGTGTTAGAAAATGTTGTTATGCAAATATGTTCATAAACTTAATGTTCCTAATCTATCTTCACTAATGCGGGTCTGTTAGTGAAGATCTAATTATATATATAGATCGATGTATGTCTATATCTGAATGGTCCAGATGGTTAGTCTTAGCAGACCACGAGTTTAGCAGAACGTATAGAGATACAAGTATTCATTAAAGACTGAATATTGAACAGACTCATAAAGATCTCCAATAGACATCTCATTAAGCCGTCAATAGAGGATCTTTCGAGTTGAGTAGTATTCGTGGTCCTTAGACCTGAGTGCCACAGTGGACTTGTGAGTGATCTACTATACTTTAGTTCAACACATGTCAGATACTTTTCATGGTCTGACCGCTGGGTATAGTCCGATACTCATAGAGTTCGGTGTGTATAGATATAGGATCCATCAACTCAATTGGGTGAGTAAAATATCCTGAAGCTCCAAGATTGTATTTCAAAAGGTTTTACGGCTATAAGCAGAAATACCCGAGAAATTAGTTTTATCCTCGGGGTAAATAATATCGTAAAAGTGTTTACGGATATTATTTATTGAGATACAAATCTGGAGATAAGTTTATAGTTGAGCATGTGGAGACTTGACGGTGTTGATCTATATCTTCGCTCTTCTAGGATATCTATGATGGAAGGATTATATGAATATGTTATAACCTCAACTTGTATGGTCTAATGCGTCGTTTTGTAATATCCGTAATATGTGTATGAGACATTGTTCACGGACGTATGAAATAGTTTCATATGACAAATCGGGCATGGACCTAGAGAGTCTCACAATATGAAGTGTACTCGTTATGCACTGGGACAACGAATTGGATTGAACAATTAATCCAACAAATTTTAGCAAAGTGAAAATATGTTTCAAGGTTCCTTATGTTATACACTTGTCAATACTTGAATGTAAAATATATTATTGGTTTGTAAGAGTTGTTAACCAATAAGAAATTGACAAGTGGCACAATCTTACTCCATAAATGATTTACCTATTTACCTCTTTTGGTAAATACATATAAGGTAAATGTAATTATTCAAAATAGTTTTGAATTATTAATAATCTATTTATTAATGAAATTATTATTATTAATTAGAATAAGTGGCAAACACTATTTTGTAATGGAGTAAGCACTTGTTATTAATAATAAACATTGTTGGCCACTTAGAAATTCTTAAATTGAGCACTTGTGAAGTGGTGTAACCACTTAGTATTGTTTAATGCACATTTCTCTCTAATCAATTGAATCATACAGATGATACAATTGTAGATGGCCTATGCTAGTTTGATTATATTTTGTATTGGCAAACATAGCTAAGTGGTGGTAGAACACTAAGAGAAGTAATTATGTTTACACTAAATCAAAATTGAAAGAGTTCAATTTTTGTGTAAGAGTGTTTGTAAGATTCAGCCAAGAAAGAGAAGAGAGAATTCGTTGCGTGTTCTCAAAGTGTTGAGAGAGTTGGAAAAGGCTAACAAAGGTTCATTACAAAGAGTTGTAAGGAACAATAGACAAAACGCTTAATTTTTCTCATCTTTTGCATGTGATAAATCATAATGACCAAATTGTTTGAAGTGTTAAAACATCCATTGCTGGAAATTCGTTGCTGCCATTCTAGCTTCACAATCCCACCCGTTTCAATTGTGAACTAGAATTGTGCAACGGAATACTTCAAGGTGAGTTTAACAAATTGAAGCTTGGAGTTGTTGAGAAATTATACGTATCTTTACACATCACACACCAAATCACAACAAGTGGTATCAGAGCATGCTGATTTGGTGTATTATGTTTGATGTTGTTAAATTTTAACATGTTGATGTTATATTGATGAACAATACGATGATGTTTGATTTGAAGCATGTTGATGTTGAAAATTGAACATGATGTTATTTTGGGAGTTCTTGAACATGTTGATATTTTGAATTGATTATATGATGTTTGATTATGATTTACATAAGACAAATTGAGTGCCGGAACAGAAGAAAAATTGTTTTTCGAACACCGGGTACGATGACAATGTTCTGTGCCGCGGTGCCCGCATGTAGGTGCTGCGACGCCTATACACTGGAAGTGGCATCGCGGCGCTAATCAATAAGAGTCGCGGTGCCTGGCCTATCTTTATTGGACGCTGCGACATCCGTTATTGTTACAGAAATATTTTTTGTTTAATTAATTTATCATGTTTTGACTTATTTTGTTGTTGTTATATACTTCTATAATTGTCATAACATGATGTGATTATTCAAATACACTGATAATCACAATGGAAGCCCTATTAGTGGGGGTTAGTTGTGATTACCTAATATTTAAATGAATGATCTATATTATTCATTTGTATGAAATGAGTATGTGATTAATAAATCTCTCTTAATCAGATTGAAATATTTTTATTATGAGATAATGTTAAATATAACCTGTCTTGTCAATACAGTATTAGGCGATTCACTTTGGTCTTTTTCAATATTGCTAAAGCGTGAGGGATTGATCAGGGTGATTCGGGCTATGCCGATTAAACATGAGATAAGGCAAATATATGTGAATGTATTGCCCAATATTATTAAAGTGTGAGGGTTATACTGGTAGCATATATTTGATAATTGATAAGTTAATCTAGAATACACTTATCTAATATTGCTATAGCTTGAGGATAAGGTATATTTAGGATCAATGCTAAGAGTTGCATGAAATGTAATTGACAAGAGTTGTCTACCTTTTAGGGTTTACAAAGGCCAATATTGCTATAACGTAAGGCTGAAGTAAATGCCAATGGGATCCACTTCTCACTATATAGTTTAAAGAATTTTAAACTATTGTTTTTTCGTTTGAGAAATTAAAGGGATTATGTAAAATAGTGAGAGGGCATTTTTAGATTAAAAAATATATAACTGTTATACCCAAGATTTACAACGTTATTTATTAGTGATTGAAATATTCCATTAACATCTTTTTTTTGTCTTGTGATGATCAAATGGCTTCAAGCAACCCTTTAGCTCGCATCCTTGATGCGTACCAACTAAAAGGCGCAGGAAAATATGCTGACTAGCTTATTAATCTCAGAATAGTTCTGAATTATGATAAGCTTGGATATATAATAGATCAGCATCTGCCCCAAGCTGTTTCTGATAATATTTCTCCAGAAGAAAAGGAGACATATCAGAAATGGTTGGATGACGATTTGAAAGTCAAATCGTACATCTTCGGCTCAATGTCTACAGAGCTCCAAATGGAGCATGTCTACATGAACAGTGCTGGAAGTATCATGCTCCACCTAAAAGGGTTATTTGGTAACCGACCTCAATTTAAAATATATAAGGTTGTCAAATCTCTCTTTCAAGCTAGACTACCCGAGGGCAGTCCAATAAGTCGTTATGTCCTCGAGATGATATCATATATTGAGAGGTTAGAAACCACATATCTCTTACTGAGCAATGGATTGGGGAATAGCTTGATCCTTCAATTACTTTCAATCCTTCAATCACTTTTAGGGTCATTTACATCGTTCATTATGAACTATAATATGCAAGGATTGACTCCTACTTTTGTTGATTTGTATAACATGCTAAAAATAGCTTAAGAGGACATGAACAAAAGGGGCACGGTCCTCTATGTTCAGAGTACTTCATCATCTACCCGAAAGACTTCTAAGAAGTCCAAAGGAAAGAATAAACAAAAAGTAATGTATGCATCCAGAATGGGTCCTCGAAAGCAATACATATCCAAGCTCCAACATAAGAACAAATCGAATGGAAAATGTTTCCATTGTAGTGAGGATGGGCATTATAAGCAAAACTGCCCAAAATATCTTGCCATGATTAAGAAGACACCATCAGGTATACACTTACCTTTTATTGACATTTTCTTAGCATTTGATGCTAGTATTGGTTGGGTATTAGATATCGCTTGTCCTTTTCACATCTGCAATGTGTTACAGGGTCTGAAGAAAGTTAGAAAGTTAGAAAGTTACAACCAAAAGAAAGACAACTTCATGTTGAAAATGGAGATTTCCTACAGGTCAAGGCTATTGGATGTTTTAATTTACTACTTTCATGTAATAAAAATATTGTATTGAATAATTGTCATTATGTGCCAAACATTATCTGGCAAATTATTTCAATTCCTGTATTGGACGGTGAAGGATATCACATGCATGTTCGGAATCGTTCCTTATGTTTGTATGATTTGGATAATATTTTGTTAGCTGAATATTAGTTGATAAATGGGCATTACATATTAGATACAATAGGAAATGTCATGAATGTACAAGTGAATGCTAATAATAATGTAGGAACTTTAAATGATACAGAATTGTGGCATATGAAATTAGGTTATATAGGGGTTAGACGCCTAACCCATCTGGTCAAGGATGGTCGAATACCTGATCTGACCATAGAATCATATCCAATTTGTGAATCTTGTATTCAAAGGAAAATGACCAAGGCTCTATTTATTGGTGTTGGACATCGTGCCACTGATTTATTGGAACTTATACATAGTGATGTATGTGGTCCAATGAACCACACTGTGATGGGTAGTTTTTGATACTTTGTTATCTTTATCGATGATCTGTCACGATATGGATATGTGTTTTTTTATCAAACACAAGTCAGAAACTTTTGAAAAGTTCAAAGAGTTTCGAATTGAAGTAGAGAAACAAACCGGAATGTATATTAAATGCCTTAAATCAGATTGATGGGGTGAATACATAAGTAGTGAATTTTTGGATCATTTAAAGGAGAATGAGATTCTCGCTCAATATAGTCCTACAGGTACTCCACAACACTATGGTATTTCGGAGAGGAGGAATCAGACTTTATTGGATATGGTCCGATTGATGATGAGCTTTACTGATCTCCTTGAATATCTATGGGTCTATGCACTAGAAACTGCTTCTCATATATTGAATTGAGTTCCATCAAAAGCCATTCCATCTACTCCACATGAGATATGGACTGGAAGGAAACCAAGTCTTAAATATGTTAAGATTTGGGGTTGTCCTGCTTACGTAAAAGTTACGTAACAAGATAAAGTTGCACCTAAATGATACAAGTACAGGTTCATCGGATATCCCAAGAACTCAATGGGATACCAATTCTATAATCCAGAGGAACAAAATGTGTTTGTTTCTCATTATGCCACTTTTCTAGAGAAAGAGTTTCTTATGAATTGTGGAGATTGTAGAAAGATTGAAATAGATGAAGTCAATCAGGATTTGAATGAACCAATAATGAAACTTCAGACTTAATTAAGTAGAATACCTTTAACACACCCTCTACGTAAGTTAGAAAGGATATCAAGTCCACCTGAAAGGTATTGTTCCATACCTGAAGGTGCTTTTGATGTTTTCTTGATTGAAGAAAAAGACCCTTTAACTTACAAAGAGGCGATGTTAGACATCGATTCGGGAAAATGGCAAGAGGCCATAAAATCTAAAATTGACTCAATGCATCACAATCAAGTCTGGGACTTGGTTGAGCTTCCTGAAGGAATTGTTCCTATCGGTTGTAAATGGATTTACAAGCAAAAATATGGGCTTGATGGAAAAGTGAAGAATTTTAAAGCCCGATTGGTTGCGAAAGGTTATACTCAACGATCTGGGATCGATTATAAGGAAACCTTCTTACCAGTAGCAATGCTTAAGTCAATTCAAATTTTACTAGCAATTGCTGCATATTATGACTATGAAATTTGGCAAATTGATGTAAAAACAACGTTCTTAAATAGATATCTTAAGAAAGAAATCTATATGGAACAACCTGAAGGTTTCACATCTAGCCAAACTTCTAGTCTAGTATATAATCTGAAGAAGTCTATTTATGGACTTAAGCAAGCTTCTTGAAGTTGGAATCTTCGTTTTGATGAGGTAATCAGAGGATCTGGTTTCATCAAGAACGAAGAAGAATCATGTGTGTACAAAAAGAGCATAGTAGTCTTCTTGGTTCTATATGTGGATGGCATACTCATTATTGGAAACGATATTGGTATATTGCAATCAGTCAAAAGTTACTTAAGTAAGAATTTCTCTATTAAGGATTTGGAATAGGCTTCTTATATAATAGGCATAAAGCTTTATAGAGATAGAGCTATGAGGCTTATAGGACTCTCTCAATCATCGTACATAGATAATGTCTTAGAAATGTATAGTTTCAGTAACTGTAAGATAGTTAACATACCTTTTAAACATGACGTTCATCTTTCAAGGAATGTATGTCCTCAGAGTGAAGATGAAAAGGTTAGAATGTCTAACATACCCTATGCATCAGTTGTAGAAAGTCTGATGTGTGCTTTGATGTGTACGAGACCTGATATCAGTATAGTTGTAAGTGTTACAAGCCGCTATCAGTCTGATCTAGGCGAAGGCCATTGGATGGCTGTGAAACATGTCATAAAATATCTTAAGGGTACTAAGGATAAAAAAATTTTATATGGAGAAAATGACTTACAAGTGAGAGGATACTCAAACTTCCAATCTGATCTAAATGATAAAAAGTCTACATCTGGATATGTATTCATTCTCAATGGTGCTGTAATTAATTGGAAGAGCAATAAAGAGTCATCAACAGCTAATTCCACAACAGAGGAAAAATATATTGCAGCATCAGAAGTAGCCAAAGAAACGGTTTGGATATACAAATTTATCGCTGAACTTAGAATAGTTCCAAGTTCAATGGATCCTATACTATTGTTCTGCGACAACAACAAAGCCATTGCACAAGCAAATATATGAAAGACATATGGAGTTAATGGGCATTAGATACCATCGTGAATGGCACTAAAGCAAGTGAGAGTTGTTGGGATTTATACTTATGTGCCATCTTTTTTGTATATAAATATTTGCTTTATGTTTATACTCTTATCATTTCAATATATCACTAATTATTTTATATATATATGGTAAGATGCTTGTTCATTTTAGACATTGTATGATCTAAAAGAGTTCAGATCTGATCTAAAGGAGTTTAGATCAGTGCTAAGAGTTAGAAATGCTGAAAGTTATAAATGCTAAAAGTTAGCACTGATATGAGTTACTAGGTTATAAGAGTTAGCGAAATCTAAAGAGTTAGAACCTTATCTGAAATGGGACAAAAATCTAAGAATATAGTAGTAATGACATAGTTGCAAAAGAATCACAATGGTGCTAGGAAATATTGTTATGCAAATATATTCATAAACTTAATGTTCCTGATCTATCTTCACTAATTCGAGTCTGTTATTAAAGACCTAATTATATATATAGATCGATGTATGTCTATATCTGGATGGTCCAGATGGTTAGTCTTAGCAGACTATAAGTTTAACGAAAACTCATATAGAGATACAAGTATTCAGTAAAGACTGAATATTGAACAGACTCACATAGATCTCCAATAAACATCCCATTAAGTCGTCAATAGAGGATCTTTCGAGTTGAGTAGTATTCGTGGTCCTTAGACCTGAGTGCCACGGTGGACTTGTGAGTGATCCACTATACTTTGGTTCCACACATGTCAGATACCTTTCATGGTCTGACCGCTGGGTATAGTCCGATGCTCATAGAGTTCAGTGTGTATAGATATAGGATCCATCAACTCAATTGGGTGAGTAAAATATCCTGAAGCTTCAAGATTGTATTTCAGAAAGTCTTGTGGCTATAAGCAAAAATACCCGAGAAATTAGTTTTATCCTCGGGGTAAATAATATCGTAAAAGTGTTTACGGATATTATTTATTGAGATACAAATCTAGAGATAAGTTTATAGTTGAGCATGTGGAGACTTGACGGTGTTGATCTATATCTCCGCTCTTCTAGGATATCTATGATGGAAGGATTATACGAATATGTTATAACCTCCACTTGTATGGTCTAATGCACCGTTTTGTAATATCTATAATATGTGTGTGAGACATTGTTCACGGACGTATGAAATAGTTTCATATGATAAATCGGGTAGAGACCTAGAGAGTCTCACAATATGAAGTGTACTCGTTATGCACTGGGACAGCGAATTGGATTGAACAATTAATCCAACAAATTTTAGCAAAGTGAAAATATGTTTCAAGGTTCCTTATGTTATACACTTGTCAATACTTGAATGTAAAATACATTATTGGTTGTAAGAGTTGTTAACCAATAAGAAATTGACAAGTGGCACAATCTTACTCCATAAATGATTTACCATATATTTACCTATTTATCTCTTTTGGTAAATACATATAAGGTAAATGTAATTATTCAAAATAGTTTTGAATTATTAATAATCTATTTTGTTAATGAAATTATTATTATTAATTAGAATAAGTGGCAAACACTATTTTATAATGGAGTAAACACTTGTTATTAATAATAAGCATTGTTGGCCACTTAGAAATTCTTAAATTGAGCACTTGTGAAGTGGTGTAACCACTTAGTATTGTTTTAATGCACATTTGCTCTCTAATCAATTGAATCATACAGATGATACAATTGTTGATGGCCTATGCTAGTTTGATTATATTTTGTATTGGCAAACATAGCTAAGTAGTGGTAAAGCACTAAGAGAAGTAATTATGTTTACACTAAACCAAAATTGAAAGAGTTCAATTTTTGTGTAAGAGAGTGTGTAAGATTCGACCAAGGAAGAGAATTGAGAATTGAGAGAATTTGTTGAGTGTTCTCAAAGTGTTGAGAGAGTTGGCAAAGGCTAACAAAAATTCATTACAAAGAGTTATAAGGAACAATAAACAAAACACTTAATTCTTCTCATCTTTTACATGTGATAAATCATAATGATCAAATTGTTTAAAGTGTTAAAACATCCATTGCTAGAAATTCGTGGCTGCCATTCTAACTTCATAATCCCACCCGTTTCAAATATGAACTAGAATTGTGCAATGGAATACTTCAAGGTGAGTTCAACAAATTGAAACTTGGAGTTGTTGAGAAATTATAAAGTAACCTTCAAAATCAAATAGGTTATTTACTTATAATTCATTTTAAATTATGCATGTGAAAATATATATGAAATATATATGTGCTTGAATGCTCATACATGAAAATATATACTTGGGTATATTATATAGTGTATAACATATATGAATACTTTCGCTGTGTATTTAATTTTTAAAATTATAAGTATCTCTACACATCACACACCAAATCACAACAGGCACAACCTCACATGTATCGAGAAGGACAGGCGATTGAGCTTCCTATAGGCGTGCACGAAAAAAATGATAATTATTATTTAAATTCCAAAAAATAATATAAATAATATTGTTGAGGATAAAACTAAAAAATAATAATTAAAGATTGTATAATAATGATAATTTAAATTCCAAAAAATTATTATTATTTAAATTTTGGAAAGAAAAATAAAAAATAATAATGAGGATAAAATTATAAAATAATAATAGAAGATTGTATAATATAAAATAATGATATGGATGTATAAAATTAATAATGATAATAATATTATTAATCGAAATAAAAATTCAAATTATAATAATACAGTAGAAAACATATATAATAGTAATTAAATTTAGAATTATTATAAATATAACAATAATAATAATAATATAATTAGCATAAATAATTGTTAAAAATAAAAATTAAATTTATATCTAATGGAAATAATTAAAATAGTAAAAATACAATATTTAATAATTAATAATAAAAATAAAAAGCTCATCATTATTTTCTTTATTAATAATTATGTTAATATAATAATAATTATATTGATATTATTTAAAATAATAATAATAAAAAATCAATTGTTATAATATGTTTATTATTATTATTTTATTTTTTATTCTTTGTTATAATATGTTTATTTGTACTAAATTGAATTTTTATTTAATTTTGTAAGAAAAATATGTATTTAAAAAGTACAAAATTTTGATGGAGAAATTCTATCCCGCAACTCTTTCAGTGGCTGCAAGCCTGTGAGCAGTTGCTCTTATATGATGGAAGTTGACAATCAATCAGTTGGCTACATTCAAAGAGACATGCATGAGTTATTTTTTGGACTTACGATCTAATTGTTTTTTGGGACGTTGGTGCACCAAATCTTGTTACAATAGGTGCACACTGTTATTTTATATAAGGACTTATGATTCCTAATCGGTAGTAGGCGGATTTAGTTTTAACATAGGGAATTTGTATTGATTATAGGGCTACAGATGAAAAATTATTCGCTTATCCGAGATTTGGAGAGAAAATTACAGAGTTGGCTGTGGCAATAGTACTGGCTGGAGAAAATACATTTGATGTACTGAGAATTGGGTTAGTGGTATAATGATGTGAACTTTTCAAAGTCAACAGTGAAGATGCGGTGAAGCTTAGTTTGGTGTATCTAATTCATAGATTGTTGTTATAGTTGGACGCCCGTAGAGAGGTTTAACATTTTGCGCTAGCATTGTGGATTATTTAGAAGAATTAAATAATTATCCATACGAGAACGAACAAAGTAAGAACTAAGCCTGCAGATGACAAAGAAAAATGCAATATGCTAGGTATTTCATTTACTTTCCTAGTACTTATTTTTTTAAAATTGATTGTTGATGTTATTTACTTTTACCAAGTCTTATTTATTATTCTTAATTATTTATTAGGTGTGAATATATGAAGCCGTTCTAGTTTGTAGGTAAGTATTTGCACGTCGAGTAATTAATTGTTTTTCTTGCATGTTAAATTGGATGAGCAAAGGGCTCCGAAATTGATAGATATTCAAGAAATATTTTTGAAGCATAAGCATGTATGTTGTGCTTCACTCCATTTCATTACATTTCTTTTTATATTTTATAATGACTATTAACTGTTTGGTTTTTAATTTTGATATAAAAATTCTTAATTATTAGTTTTGCAGGTTACTCTGGTACAACGTAGGCTAATACTATAAGAACATAAACTACAAAAGGAGGTTATTCAGAGGCTTCGAAACTTGGGGTTCCCATCGAGGATTTATACCGAGGACTTGCCATATACGAGCCATGTACAGGCTCTAATGAGGGCCATTCGATCTAGACCCTCAGTGAGAATATGAATATGGACAAAGGCCCGAAAGTCTTTGGAACAATAATATAAACTCTTAACTGTTTATTTATTATAATTTTTTGGCATTCATAAAAGTAACCACTAAAATTATTTTATTATAAACTATGATTATATTCTTACTGAACAAACTAAAACAGTATCTTATATGTTATTTAAAAGATCGATGAGTTATGGGAAACAATTAAGAGTGGATAAGATTGAGTTACTATAACAAATTAGCGTTAAGTGGTAAAACTTTTTATGTTGAAATAAAACAATTTGGATTGAGTTTTAATTACATTATGTTAGACTAATGATCAAAGCACCCATGGTGGGATGCCCCATTCTTCCACCAAAAAAACACACCTAGCTTGTTCCAATAATAAAGTGGGATGATCCATCTTTTACTATGAAAGCACACCTAATTTGTTCCAATAACAAAGTGGAATGATCATCATAACCCACTAAAATGCACCCTATAAATACATGGTCTCTAGTGAGCAAATGTGTGAAAGAGGTATGAAAAAAATTATGTACAAGAAATGTGTGTAAAATACGTATATAGAAATTGATCAAAATAATAGTGTATGTAAGTTTAGAGTTTTGGCCAATCAATACAAAAGTTCTTACAACGTGAATTGAGAGAATTCTTTACTTGTGATTGTTCTCCAACCAAAAGAAACAATAACACAAATTCATTTGATTACGACTTAAAGCTTCCGTAAATAAACATTCGGGTATGTTACTATTTTTAATTATTTCCTTCACATTAAAATATAAAAGAGTTTGATTTTTATTTTTAAAACAAATAAATAATAAATTGTAAGAAGAGATCTAAATTTAAATAACCAACAATTACTTATAAATCAGAACTCAAACTTCCAGCAAAGGAGTCTAAATTTCAAAAAATAAAACTTACAGGTCACAGCATCCACGTGTTTAATCTATTCTAAAGAGTTAATAAAATTTTGACGTCGCTTTTTGATCTTACAATAATTAATCAGAAAAAAAGTTATACTTTAAAAATTAGTTGAAAAAACAATTGTAAATTTAATTTATGAATTTTTTGGAAGTCCTCCGTTAGTTTTTTTTTTGTTTTTTGTTTAATCTCTCTAAATAGTTTTATAATCGAAAAAAAAGACATTTTTAAAAATGATTTGTGATGATAATTTTAGGATAATTCTTTTGAGACGAGTGTTATGATTCATTGAAAAAATTCTGTTTGTATTTAAACTTAACAAATAATAAATCTAATTTTTGACTCTCCAGTTTAGAATTGAAATTGAACATGAACAAGGAAACCAGGTATAGATTGAGACAGAGGAAATTGAACATTCTGTTCAGCAGTTTGATTTTACTCAAAACTATAGGTCCCATTACTAAATTACAGACTCTTCATTCCATCAACCTAGAAGTAATTATTAACAGTCAGAGAAAAGGACGAGTGGCTCCCCCACTTACAAATTTCATCCAATTCCTCACTTTCTTCTTCTGTGATTGTCTCCAACCTTTGAGAATTCGATGTTCTGAGAGGGGAAACGAGAAATGCTGGTGCTACTTCATTCCAAGATCTGAGATAACTGGTCTCCTTTGCCATTTGCGGTAACTAAAAAGAATTTCTAGCACCAAAAATGCCAACGAGCACGGAAAAATGCAAAACAGGCTAAGACCCACTTGATAATATCAATTAGAATTTTGTTGCTTCAGCTTCAATCAAGGAAGACAGAGTGAGAGACAAATGGAAGATGGTATTTTCCTGGAATCTGCTTAGAAAGTAATTTGAAATAGACTGAGTGAAGAAGGAAATGAGTGCAGCTGTCCCTTTTATAAGGACATAACAACGGAGTAAAAGAGCGACCCATTTAATAAGTTTGGTCTCCGACACCGACACCCGCTACAAATCTAAAATAATACATTTGACATGTGTACAATAACAAGATAAGAATTGCACATAAGGATTGATTACACCTGGCAAGCTCTACAGTTTGCCCGTTTTTGGTGTAAGTTGGATGTCATCGACGGGGAGGAAAGATTTATGGAATTCATTATGGAGAATGACACGGGACTGGTGTAGGGTTTATTCATTGTTTCAAGTTTGGTACTAGGCCTTTTTCATTTTTTCTTTTAATTCTTTATAAATAGGTTTTATTTTTGTTCTTTTATATGGAAAAAATAAAGATAATATCTTTTTTTTTTTAGCTTTTTTTCTTCAATGAAAATTATAGCAGTTGGCAGTGGTATGGATTTGGTGTTTATGAGTGAGGGTGGTAGGTGGTAGGAAATCATGAGAATTAGTTTAATTTAATTTTTTTTGTTTTAAGAATTATTCTTTTTAACTTCTTAATCTATTAAATTTTTTTTTTACATTTATTTTATTTTATTATTATTAGGTTTATCTTTTTTTTTTAATTTTTATTTGGTTTATTTCTTTTTTAAGTTTACTTTTTTTTTCTTATTTTAGTTTATGATTAAAATTTTATAAATATTCAAACATTTATTAATAAGAATACAACCCCCTTTCCATTCTCAAACAAGTTTTTTTAATTTTTTACTTTATTTTAAAAGTTAACTTTTTTTCATTCCCAAACGGGTAATATTTTTACTTTAGTTTTCATTTTATATTTTATTTTAAGGATTTGCTTTTTCAATACTCAAAAAGTTTCTTTTCCTTTCTATTACTTTCATATTTTTCTTTTAATTTCAAAATTCATCAAGTTCAATAATTAGAGCTAATCTCCAACTTCCTTTTCCATCTTCATTTCTTTTTCTTTTTTTTGTTATTGTTCAATGATTTCTTTTGGATGATTGTTCAATAAAGAAGAATCACTAATGATACAAAAAAAATTAAATTATTCTGGTTAACGTCAATGATTTCTTCTCTTAATAAGATGCATTTTTATGCGCCCTTAATTTGTCATCTTGAAGAAAAAGATTGGACTCTCCCCTCAAACCTTCTCTTTTTTATTGACAAGATTGGACTCTTTTCTTGAAGCTCCATCTTGTAAGGGCATGATAAAGAAAATTAAGAGGTTTAATTTTATTTAAATTTATTTGTTTTAGGAATTACCCTTATTGGCTCTTTAACCTTTTAAGTCTATTTTCTTTTTAGATTTATTTTTTTCTTATTTTGATTTATTCCTATTATGTTTATTTTTCTAATTTAGTTTATTCTTATTTAGATTATTTTTCTTTTAAAATTACCTTTTTTTTTATTTTGATTTATTTGCAAACTTTATAAATTCTCAAATATTCATCAATAAGAAAATAACTAGCAATGCAATATTTTCTCCCTCCTTAAATCTCAAAAGTAGGTAGCTTGGAAAAGTCACTATACCTGACATAGAGATAGGCTATAATATCACTTGATACAGGGCGAAAACGCTACAAGATATTGTTCTAACCGTATGTTTCGAATCTATGAGATAAAATACTTAAAAGGATCAAAATAATTCTCAATTTAGAAATAAACTTAAATATTATTTATAGTTGAATGTTGTAAAAACTAAGCATGACAAGCCTATTTATAATTAACAAATTCAATACTAATTTTAGTAAGAAAAGAAAAAAATAATCAAATTCAATTTAGGACAAGATTTCTATTTAAATAAAATAAACATAAATTTTAAATAACATATATATTCCTGAATTTTTCTATTTTGAATTTTCTACATCATATTATCAATCTGGGGGTTGCATTCTGCTAAAAACAAATGATGATAAATAGTGTAAAGAAGCATCTGAAAGGAAGAGACTCAAACTAAATAAAATGAAGGAAACTGAAAATTCCATTAATATGTTAGCATACAAAATTCAATGTGTATTACAGATCCTTTTGGAGCATCAACTAGAATATGTAACATCCATAAACAAGCAGATCTCAAGAGTATAAGAGCAGGAAAATGCTCTCTCCACTTTTGACTTTACAGGCCTTCTTCATATTCCTTTGTTTCCTCTTCTGTGATTGTCTCCAATGTTGGAGAATTCGAAGTTTTACGAGGTGAAATCAAAAGGGCTGGCGCAACTTCAATCCACGAACTCAAATATTTAGTCTCCTTTGCCATTGAAGTTAGTGAAAAGCCCTTGAAGTTGAAGGCTGAAGCTGTGATTTGCAGTCGTTAATCTGTTTTCTGAGGACCAAAGTTCCAATGAGAGAAAGGTAGAAAGAATAGACTCCTTGTGAGACCCGTTTAGATGCTTCTTCCTTTAGGTTTCAACAGAAAGTCACAAATGAGAGGGGAATTTTCTGGAAGCTGCTCACGAGGTTTTATTTTTGCTTTGGGTTGAGGAGGAAACGAGGGCAATTGGCCTTTTATAAGGGCTTAAACTTAATAATGGAGTCGAACTGTATAAGGAAGGCGACGGTGACCAATCAACGCTAAAAGACATGCATGTGAAAAATGAGGAAGATAAGGATGGAACTTGCGACGAACGCAGACCGAAGACACATTCCACCTCAAACACTGCACACGTGTTGGGGGATTGTTAATGGAAAATCGAGAGATATTTACTAAAATAATGTTTCAAATGGTATTTTAATATTCAAACAATTATATCTCAAATAATTATTTGAATAATAAATAATAATTTTATTATTTTATAATTTAAAATAAAATTTTAGAATAATATTTAAAAATATAATACTACTTCATTTTTTTACTATTACAATTTTTTCTTTGTTTTATGTATTAATTATTATTTTTACAGGTGTGAGCTTTCGCAAAAGCAAAGGGAATTAAAAGAAGGTGAAAGAATCCAATGCTCCTTTTTTACTTCAAGAAAAAAAATGAAATAGCTCTGCAGTTGGAAAGAAAAAAATTCAAACCTGCAAGCGAAACATTTTATGTTCAATATGTGAGCGTCATTTGTTATAAGTAGTAAAATGTTTTTTTTTTTATAAAAAAAAAAATTAGGCTGAAATTCAATTACAGTAAAATATAAAAGAGTTTGATTTTTTTTTTTACAATAATTAAGGTAAATTAATTGTAAAAAGAGATGTAAATTTAAATAACCAACAATTTTTTATCAACTTCAGAACTCAAACTTTCAACAAAGGAGTCTCAATTTTAAAACATAAAACTTACAGGTTACAGCATCCATGTGTAAATCCATTCTGATGAGTTAACAAATTTCGGCATCAGTTTTTGATCTTACAATAGTTATTAATAATCAGAAAAAAGTTCTTTAAAAATTATTTGAAAAAACAATTGTAAATTTAATTTTTGATTTTTTTGAAAGTACTCCGTTAATATTTTTTTTTGAATATCTCTAGTTAGTTTTATTATCACAGAAAACATCTTTTAAAATTTAATATATCTAATAAATAACCTCATTTAAAATTAAAAAATATATAAAATTTATTTGTAACCAAATTTAATAAGTTCACAGCTCAAGGACCCAACCGTCTCTTGAACTTAAACGAGTAAGGATTTATTTATTGGAAAAAACAGTAGCTTAACAGAGGTTATAAGAGTTAAAGAGTAGTGAGCAGATAATTATTTAAAGGGGATAATTTGGCTCAGGTAGGTCGGAGAAAAGCATTGAGGTCGTGTTTAAAGCTAGAGGAGAAACTCAGTGGATACAGAGCTAAGCAGGGTAGAACTCATAACATATTTTGGAGACTAAGGAGACTTAGGTTTTATAGATGATCAGGAGATGGCTCAAATCAAAACTAAAGTCAAAGATTTTTCAAGAGAAAATTATACAAAGTCAGACTTAGTATAGCTCATTTGGACTAAGTTCTTAACTCAATATTGGTTCAGAATAGGGTTGTTAGATTCACTAACATAGTAAATATGGAGTTAAGGACCAAATTAGTCTTATGTTTGAATAAATCTTATAGTTTCTAAGTTAGATACCATCTAGCAAATAATTAGTAAGAAATTACAATACAAAGAGAACTAACACACAAATTTATGTGATTCGACCTTAAGATTTGTATCAATGAGAAGAGCTTATTATCGAAATCCATTATATAAAAGAGATATTAAGAGACATAAATTACAATAAAAGTAATAACATTCATGAGCTAGAATCTTATATGTTATTCCCCTCTTTGAACTTGTAGAGGACATTTTCATGTTCTTTAATATATGTTTTCTTTGTAAGGATAAAGGGTGATTCTTAATAATTTATCAAATGATAGAAGGCTGTTAAATGGGTTGTAGGGCACGCCTTAATAAGAAAATGAAGAGAAAAAGAACTCTTCAAGAGAGAAGAATGAGATGAATCTGTAAAGTGGAGTAATGAATGAACTCCCCTCTAATTAGAGAAAGTGAGGCTTATATAGTAGAGGTTACTATGAACTCGTTGAGCTATTTGGATACTTTTTAATGAACAGATGAGTATAATATCTTTAAGGCTAGGTGTTATGTTTCGAGTGTGCAAATATTCATTTTGTACTAAAGATTATCATACTCAATAAGTGTCAACATCCTAAATGTGGTTTTGATATGTGTCACATAGGCAATAGATATTGGTGATAGTGCGGTTTCTACTTAGTGTCACTTGAAAATTCTGTTAATTTGTCCTTTCTATGGATAAGACAGCATGACGTGGCGCTTCAGGATTGGTTCCTTATTGATTGCTCATGTAATCTTAACTTCAATGAGGCACTGAGGCGGATGATAGCTTTTGTAGTACCATCTACATTAAATGAGAACTGTTTGTAGTCCTTTACTAAGTGTTTTGTAAGGCTGCACTTATATTTTTTATGCATTGTTATCTATTCTCTTGCCAGTTGCCATCTGATGTGATTTTTATAAGCAGGCATTGCAAGTGTAGGGCTTAATTGTGACATGAACTACTCTCAATGATGACGTAAATTGCTGAGCTATTTTGCTGATATCTATTTTGCCTATTTGATTATCACTTATATGCCAAGATAAATGTGGGAATTTTCTATCATGTGCATTGATTTGTGGGGTCTAATGATAACATAGAGGGTTACTTAATCATGCTGACTTGTCATTTTTAAGTAATTATAGAAAATTCTATATAGGTCTTATCTGATGTGTCCTTTAGGTCAAATGATGAAGGTTAATGATCCCAAATCTAATGACTAGATCTCAATTTAAGTTGAATAATTAATCTGGTACAGAGAATAGTCTTGTTCTCAATAAGTCACATATAAATTTATTATTGACGTAGACAATCTAAAATTATCCCAAAAAAATTAATTACATAATTCAACTAAATTAAATAAATAGTTTTTATTTTTCAAAAATATTCATTCCAAAAATATGGAAAGTGACCATCATTAAGTAAATATCCAATGTTCTTCATGTCCAAAATAATTCTAAGATAGAATGAAAATAAAATAATTTGTAATGATAATCTGCTGTTATTTAAACTTAACAAATAAGAAATCTAATTTCACTCTCCAGTTTAGAATTGAAATTGAACATGAACAAGGAAACCAGGTTTTTTTTTTTTTTTTTGAGAAAGGAAACCAGGTAGATTAAGACAAAGGAAATTGAACATTCTGTTTAGCAGTTAGATTTTACTCAAAACCAAAGGTTCCATTGCAAAATGACAGACCCTTCGCACCATCAACCTAGAAGCAATTATTAACAGTCTGAGAAAGGAAGGACGACTGACTCCCCCACTTTATAAATCTTCATCCAATTCCTCACTTTCTTCTTCTGTGATTGTCTCCAACCTTTGAGAATTCGATGTTCTGAGATGATAAATGAGAAGTGCTGGTGCTACTTCATTCCAAGATCTCAGATACCCGGTCTCCTTTGCCATTTGCGGGAAGTAAAAAGAATTTCTGGGACCAAAAATGCCAAAGAGCACAAAAAATGTAAAACAGGCTAAGACCCAGTTGATAATATCAATTAGATATTTGTTGCTTCAGCTTCAATCAAGAAAGACAGAGTGAGACACAAATGGAAGATGGGATTTTTCAGGAATCTGCTTAGAAAGTAATTTGAAATAGACTGAGTTGAGAAGGAAAGGAGTGCAACTGTCCCTCTTATAAAGATTTAACAATGGAGTAAAAGAGTGGTAACATTGACCCATTTAATAAGTTTGGTCACCCACTACTAATCTAAAATAATACACTGGACATGTGTTCAATAACAAGATTAAGGATTGCACTTGTAACAGGACCACAAACAATAATTGATTGCACCTGGCAAGCTCTACTGTTTACACGTTTCTGGTGTACGTTGGATATCACATTATCAATGGCGAGGAAAGATTTTTGGAATTCATATTATGGAGCTTGACATGGACAGCACCGGTGTTGGGTTTATTCATTATTTTAAGTTAAAGTTTAGTATTAAGTTTTTTCATTCTTTTACTTCTTTTAATTCTTTATTTAAAAAATAATAATAGTGCATGTTTGAATTTTTTAGACGGGAATTTTTAAAGAATAAAACTGAAATTACACGAGAAATACTTCATTGTGGTCATTTGCACGTCTCTTTTTTGAACACAGATAATGAGATTTAAATTTCCTCGAGTAGATAGGAGTAAATTTCTTTTTATATATATAAAAGTAGATTTTCAAATTAAATTATAAGGAGTTTAACATTAAATTGGTCCTGGACAAACTATTTATCTGAATATATCATAATTAACAAAAAAGAAGAGAGAGAGAGAAGAATGTATATGCCTTTATACGTAACTTGATGCTAAAAGCTAATGTCTTTAACTTTGTTGCCTAAACACATCATATCTTCATTAATCACGTGTAATATTCGATAATTTTTTCACATTTTTAAAACGTTAATGGTGAATAATTCTTCCAATGCACTGTCAAGTAATACGATTTTTTTTTACAATGCACCATTTTATTTTATCGTGATGACTGAATTGTTATGACATGTAGACGGTTACATAAAAAGTTAAAGAACAATCTAATTACTAATATAAATAAAGAAAGAAAGAAAAGGAAAAATAACATCACATGATCAGATTCTAAAAGATCACATTAACAATAACAAAGATTAATCCCGTTGGGAACTGGTCTTACGCTTCCGAGGGAGGAACCAGTTGATTGAGACGCCATTATTAAGCTGATAATAGGAAATGCTCCAATCTTTTTTCTAGCAATTTATCAGCCACTTCTCAAAGCAAGTTTGAACATTTTGTCCCTCTCATAAGAAAGGGGAAAGGGCCATTGGTCCTACTCATGCCCATTAAATATGGGATTGAGATTCTTTTATTGTATTCCATATGTCACTTGTGAGTGTGATGGAGGTAATCATCTTGTATCCTTGTTTGTCTAAGTTGAGTTCCACTAGCTATATTAATCAAAATTTTCTTTTTCAAGCGGTGTACGCGCTATCACTATGTTGACAGACTTAAGGGGATTTTTGATGGTTTGAAAACTTTAGACCTCAAGAAACAGCTAGCTAAAAAAAAAAAACCAAATTAAGTTTAAAGACAAGGAGATGAAAGCTTTGAAGGAGAAGTTGGAGGAGATGGCCATTAAAGTAGCCACAGCTAAATATCACGTCTCAAAGCTCGAACGGTAAAATAAAGTTAGTTATGATTAGGCCGTTAGTGGTCTAGTCTCTATTGAGAGTAGGACTGCTGAGCGGACAATGCAAAATAAGCACCTAGAAGATCTAATGAAGACTGAAAAAAAGTCTTGAAACCATAAAAAATTCACTTAAGGACAGTTTGTCGATAGAGTGACAGCCCAAACACCACCTGAGACAGAAAATTTTGATTAGTATAGATCTTGAGAAGAAGTGGGAACTAATCTACTTTAAAGATATTGGGTCGATGAGAATCTTATAATAAAAGATAAAAGTGAGATTGCGGTGAAGGTTTTTTTCGGTGAAGTCACTTTAATACTTAAGATAGCAACGATTCAAAAAAAAGAAAAATAATAACGAAAAAGGTCAAGATGGATAATGAATAATAATTTGTAATTCTGAGAGAAAAAAAATAAAAGGGCTTAAAAGTTTTCAAAATATTGTTAAATTGATTATAGATGATAAGAATGATGATATCATGATCCTTCACTTAATAAAATTGGACCTTATTTATATGGTTGCAGTACATGTTCAATACTTAGTGTTAGAATCCTAATAGATGTCTAACCTTGTGAACTATAGTAGAGAGGTTGGGGATGCATAGTCTTTCTGCCTTATGGGCCAAGATCTTGTGGGAACAAGGATCTCTCAGTATTTAATGTTAACTTGTTGACACTAAAAACTTTATAAATATTGTCCCTTGAATTATTAATTTCTTCATGCCCTTTAATGTGATCGGCCATAATCCTTAGCTTGTTCTTTTGCGGCAATGTTTGAGTTCAAGTCTTATATAGAGGAATGGATACACTTGTTAAGTGAGATTCCCTTTAGTTAATAGTCTCTAGCCTCATGTAATACACACTGTGTGATTATTTGAAGCTGGCGTTGAAGAATATTGCTAACCTTTCGAAAGATGCATGCTATTAGGCGACTAAATGAATAATTGCCTATTTTCTTTATATTTGTAATGGTGCAACACTATCTTGAGGAACTAATGTTGATCAAACAATTAAGGTGTGCCTTTTAGGAAAATACATTAGTTCACAAAGACATTTTATTCAAATATTTAAATTAACAATTTGGTGCAGTCTGTGGGAATAGAGCAAAAAGTTATAAAGGGAAATATATCTAAAACTGATAACAAGGTCACTCGATCTATGATCATTTCTAAGATCCATCTAATATCTATTTAATGTGGGACGTGACATTTTTTTCCACCCAATCAGTGACGCATTCATCACAGTGTAGCCCAAACTCAAGGGCCAAATTAGCCCGTATTACCTATCTTCATGGGGTTAGGGGACCTACTACTTACATAACAATCTTGATTGAAGCTTAAGATACGCGATTTTTAGGGCCTACTTGGCCCATATTACCCATCCACTAATGGCATAGGGGACCTACATCCCACGTGGCAATCTCCATTGGGGCAATTTTGGGGGCCCATATACGAATGAGAATTCGAGCCTACTCTGATACCACTTATTACGGGTCTGGCGCTTGCCATTGACCCAAAAAACTATCCTGTTAGGTATGTTGCATACCTACCCTTATGTACCCAATATCCATCCAATTTTTATTTAATGTGGGATGTGACACGAGGAAGGATTAACCAACAATGTGATATATTTTCCCAAAATAGCCTTAATTGGAAACAATAAACCTCCAACTCGACTTACCCAAGTGCAGAAAGGGAAAAGAGTATAAATTTCATTTAAAGATGAGAGCTTGCAGATGAGCGGGTCACACCAAGATCATAACAACCAAGCACCAACACGTTCAAAAGTATAGGACTTGGACCGATTTAAAAATAAGAATTAAAAATGAAACAACAATGATCTGGATGGGCATGGCACTTATAGACCAGTGAAAAAAGAAACAGTATAAGAGGCAATAAATATGATAGTGTAACATCTAAAGTATCTTTGAAAGAGAAGGTTCGGGATTAAAAGAGTGGTTATATAAGCTGCTAGAGAAGAAAGAGAAATGTGACCTCTCTTACCCTAAGGTGAATGGGATGGAGAAGAAGTTTGCTTTTATTGATGAGCTCAAAGATATAAAACCGCTCTGACCTTCAAACTACCTAGCCTCTCTACCTACAAAGGTGTGAGCGACTCGAACCATTATGTGGATTAAGTAACTAACTTTTTATCCATTGCAGGGTTGATGTAAAATCATATATGTCGAGTGCTTCACGTAAGCATAAGAGAAGTACTAAAGTTTGAAACAGATGAGTATTTCTTTTATAAAGAGTTGACCAACAAGTTTGTAGAACATTTTCAAGGAGATTATGAGTTGTCAAAGGACTTCCAACAGCTAAAGAAACTCAATCAATGTCGAGAAGAAAGCTTGAAAGACCTAATTGGTCGATTTCTTTTAAAGTGATTAACTTGGGGCCTTCGGCCTATCTATTGCGTTAAAATCTCTAAGGGCAGGGCTAAGTCTAAACTGATTCTAGTACTATCTGCTTAAAAGTCCTATGACAACCTGTGTGGTCACCTATGACCAAGCATTTAAATCATGATGATCGAAGATGAGGCAGAGGTAAAAGTATGACAATAATAGATGATACAAGTGGAAGAATACAGGGCAAAGAAATGGGATCTTTTGAAAGAAGATTATTCAGAGAATGGAGAGATAGAATACCACATAGGGTGATAAAGTATCCTTGAAGAGAATGCCCACGTGAGCTTTGTAAATGTGATTTTAATGGTTGTATACATGTGATAGTGTTTATTGAATATTTAATAGATGTCAAACATATGTATACGCAGCGGAATGAAAATCTAATTTTCTATTCAACAAATACATACATAAATCAAAGCCTGTAACACAAATAGAATTAGAAAACTCACATTTGAAGCTATTCTGTGAAGAATTAGATTCCAAAGCTTACACCAAAGTGATCCGTTGAACAATTGTAGTCCACAACAATCTAGTGGGATTATGAAGTTAGAATGATAGGATAAATTCTAGCAAGATTAAATTCATGCAACAATTGCTCTCATTATTTCAATTTGGCCAAAATGGAAAAATGAACGTAAGTGAAACTTTTTCAAAATTTTCTTTATACATATGGCCAAATAGGGATCTCTTTACAATATTTACAAAGTTTCTTATACTTAGCCTGAATACTTGACACTTGTCTTTCATGCATCCCATGTATCAAGACAAATGCCCCATTTCATTTACCAATTGTCACCCATTAAAGCCATGCATACGCCATGTGTTACACACATGTTCATGCATTATGCCACTTATTATATTTCCATTAGTTAATAACTTTAACTAATAATATATATATATATATTTAACACTTAAACCTTGACAAGTGTGCTTCCCGAGAGATCTTAAAATAAATCTTACTTTTCAAAATTTTTCAGATTGAGCTGTTTGACTCAGTCTGCTACCTCAGTGTACAACAAGCACACTTCATGTTGTGAGACTCTTTAGATTCACACTCGTTTGTCTTACATAACTCTTCTATAAGTCCGTGAACAATGCCCTAGCACACACATTACAGATATTACAGAATAGTACATTAAACTATACAAGCTCAGGTCAATCATATATATATAATCCTTCTGTCACCTATATCCTAAAAGAGCAGAGATGTAGATTATCATCGTCAAATTTCTATATACTCGACTGTGAACTTATCTCTAGATTTATATTTCAGTAAACAATATCTGTAAACTCCTTTGCAATATTGTTTATTTCTATAGAAAACTTTTTAATTTGATGTTTATGTTTGTGGCTATAAGACTTCCTTAAATACAATATCAGAGTATCAGGATATATAACTCACCTATATAAGTTGAAGGAATTCATATCTACGTACATGAAATTCCATGAGCATCGAACCATATCCAATGATACTTAGAGGTTAGACCATAAAAGATATCTAATATGCATAGAATCAAAGTATGGTGGAGCACTCACAAGACCATTGTGGCACTCAAGTTAAAGGATCACAAATACTACTCAACTCGAGAATACCCTTCATTGACAGTTGTATGGGATGTCTATTAGAGGTCTTCGTGAGTTTGTTTAGTGCCTAATCCTCATTGAATATCTACATGCCTATATGAGCTTCTGTTAAACCCACAATCTATTAAGACTAACCGTCTGGATAATCCAGATATAGATACACATAGATCCGGAAGGAATACCAATCGACCTATATAAGCAACCATAAATTAGGAATGATATATTTGAGAACATTACTAAGCAATGACATTTCTTAACATCATTTGCAACTCCTTGCAAGTATGTCATTACTAATATATTTCTAAGTCTTTGTCCCTATTTCAAATAAGGTTCTAACTCTTAGAATTCTAACTTTTAATGTTGACTTCAACTCATTTAGATCTAATCTAAACACCTTTAGATCTACAATGTTTGAAAAATAATATGCTTGGTATCATATAATTAATTATTAACGATTTATTGAAATGATTATTGTGTAAATATTAAGCAATTAATATTTATACCAAATTAGAGTAGTACCTAAGCACCATCTCTAACAAGAAATACCGGGGAGAAAGAACAAAAGGACGTTTACCTTAAGTGGTGGGAATCTAAGAGAAAAAGTTTGATAAGTGTAAAATAGATATATATTTTTATCCCCAAATTACTTAGGAATTGTTTATTTTTATATGAAAAGAAAGCTATTTATGCATTTATTGTTGATTCTATAAGGATGATACATTAAAAGATGAAAAGAGAAAACATTTGGAGCGAAAATGTGGAAATTAGAACCAAAACTAAAAAATAGGACTTAATTAAAAAATATGAAAATTTCAAGATAAACATCGTAGCGATAAAGAAGAGAATGCTTTAGTGATCATGATTTGGCAGAACGCCTCAGTGATAGATAAAGAACGTCAAGGCGATAATTCCAACACTTTACTGCTCTAGTATCAGAAGGTTATCGCCTCAGCAATGCGACTAAACCAAACCTTAATTTTTTGTCATGCTCAATGCTTAAGTTTTGAGTAAATAACACTGCAACGATGGAGATTTTTTGGGTCAACACCCCAACATTGATGCGATTTTCGGATCTAATTCTATCTAACTTCAATATTCCAAAGCTTCCCCATAAAAAGGCTATTCATCCTAGCCTTATAAATATACACAATTCAAGTCTTTGAGGCAATTTTAGCATATTTTAGATCAATTGAGAGAGAAATTTAAGTGCATATACAAGGGAGCAAAGGAATTTCATCAAGATCAACCAACAAGCAGTTCAAGATTTGGATCTGCAATTCGGTTGTATCATTTTTTTTTAATTTCTCTTTAACTTTTGCTATCTTGTAATCATAAACTAAATTTATTTTTTAAGGCTATTTCTTGAACTCAATATGTGAGCTATTATTGTTATACTCTTTTATATTTATGAACTTAATTTTTATTTTTTCAAATTATTTACTCTTAATGCTTTCAAGATACCTGGCCAGTTATTGAATGATTTAAGAACATAAATATAAACGTATTAAAGGTATCTTTATATTTAGTCTAGGATAATTTGATACATGATTGTAGAGTAGCATTTGCAAGGTTCGATATAGGATAGGTATATACTTATATAACATATATAGTTTAAAAAAAACTTAAGCTTAATGAATCTTGATTTTATTAGGTTACTATAGTAATATAGGTAATTGGTAAATTAAGATATATTTACTTGACCATTAGAAGAGGCTAGTAAAAAATTTAGTATCTTAACCAATAATAGAACTGAAGGATTAATTATTAAAGGGTAGTATCTTTATAAAAGCATATTGAGAGATAGTTAGAATCTTAGATTTTTTCTATATTGATATTTTCTTAAGTTGTGGTAATCTTAGTTTAATTACATTTATAATTTAGTTTTTAGTTACTTGAATATTGATTTTTTTGGATAAAGATAAGTTATTGTGGGTACATCTATTCTCAACTTTATATTACTTGTTCACAATAGCATATACTTATGATTAGTAATTAAACAACAAAAGTTCATCCCCTTTATTGTCCATTTGGAGATCATATTTTAAGATATAAAAGATAGATGTTTGCTTGAAGAGCCAATCGCCATAAAAACATTCATATGATGATGTGACAAGACTAAAAAATATAACTTTCACCAAGATCATAGGTATACAATTAACAAGTGTCACCATCTATGGGAGCAAGTAGACCAGCTAGCCAAAAATGGGTGTCTCGATGAATTCAAAGCTAATTGAGAGAGCAACAAACCATCGCTTTAGATCTCGAGCTCCTGAAGTGTGAACATCCATGAATAACAACCTTTAAATTATTTTTTCAAAGATTGTTAAAGTGTTTAATAATCATTAATAAATCTTCATTCTCTACATCTTATTTCTGTTGGAGCTGGTGCTCACGTGCCATTCCAATATTGTATGAATATTAATTGTTAATATTTATACAATAAACATTTCGAATAAAGATTGTTAATATCATATTAATATGGTATAATGCTTATAACATTAGAGACATTGTTTGATTTGAAAGAGTTCAGATCTGATCTAAAGGAGTTTAGATCAGAACTAATAGTTATCAAAGCTGAGAGTTATAAATGCTACGAGTTAGCACTGTTAAGAGTTAGCAAGTTATAAGAGTCAGCGAGGTCTAAAGAGTTAGAACCTTGTTTATAATGGGACAAAGACCTGAGAGTATACTTGTAATGATATAGTTGCAAAGAGTTGCAATAGGAGTTAAGAAATATCATTATGTAAGTATGTCTCAAAGATAATGTTCCTGATCTATAATCACCAATGCGGGTCTATTGGTGATTCACTTTATATAGATTAGTGTATGTTTATATCTGACTGGTTCAGATAGTTGTTCTTAGCTGACCATGAGCTTAGAGCTTGTATAGGTATGCGGGTATCCAGTCAGGACTGGATACTGAACAGACTTATGAGGACCCCAATAGATATCTTATGACACCGTCAAATGAAGGTCCTCTCGAGTTGAGTAGTATTCGTGGTCCTTTGACCTGAGCGCCACGGTGGTCTTATGAGTGATCCATCATGCTTTGGTTCCACATATGTCAGAGACCTTTCATGGTCTGACCGCTATGTGTCGCTGGGTATGGTCCGATGCTCATGGAGTTCGGTGTGCGTAGATAAGGGATCCGTCAGCTTACGTAGGTAAGTTGTATATCCGATGCTCCGAGGTTGTATTTCATAAAGTCTTGTGGCCACAAGCATAAACCCGGGAAAAGAGTTTCCCACAGGGTTAAACAATATAGAAAAAGTGTTTGCGTATATTGTTTATCGAGATACGAATCTGGAGATAAGGTTATGGATGAGCAAATGGGGATTTGACAATGTTGATCTATATCCCTGCACATCCAGGATATAAATGATGGAAGGATTATACGTATACGTTATGACCTCAACTTGTATGGTCTGACACGCTGATTTGTAATATTCGTAACGTGTGCGTGGGGTATCGATTACGGATTAATGGAACAGTTCCATTTGACAAATCGGGTGTGGACCTAGAAAGTCCCAATATGAAATGTACTCTTTGAGCACTTGGGCAATGTACCGTATTGAATTGTTCAATACAGTATAATTCAACAATTACTAAGGTTACGTTAACTAAAGTATATGGTTACATGGTGGGACCCACTTTAGGTTAACTTGGTAACCGAGTAAGGATATAATAGTAATTTCACTTTATGATTATTTAATTGTTAAATAATAAGAATAAATATTTATTTATTTAATTGTTAAATAAATGATTTAATTTAACTATGATTAAAGGTTAATCATATGGTTAATTTAGTTAACTTTACTTAATGATTAAGTAAAGGTTAACCTAACCAAGGTTAAGTTAGTTAATTATGGTTAGAATAATTAAATATTTATTAACTTAAAGGTTAAGTTAAAATAATCTAACTAAGGTTAAATGTTAACTAAGGTTAGGTTAAACCAAATGAAATGCAAATGAAATTCAAATTAGTTTGGAATTTATGCATTAGTATATAAAGTGAAATGAAATTGAAAATCATTAAGTTTTTAGTTTATATGTTTTGCATTTTTGGGAGCCATTTCAATTTGAGAAATTGGAATTCTTTGTTTTGTGTTTTAAGTGTTAGAACAACAAAACAAATTGAATTAATGGTTACTAAATGTAATAACTAAAAATAAGATTTGTTTTATTTATTCAAGAGTTGAATAAAAGGAAAAACAAATTTAATTAAGTTAAATAGTTTAACTTTGAAAAATGTTTAAGAGTTAAACACATATGCTGGATTAAGATGCTGCCATTTTAGACAATCAAACCCACCCTTGTTGATTGCTAGGATTGATCAAAGATTCATTTCATGGTGGACTTCAAAGAAAATTAATCCAAAGGCTTCATAGGTGATATTTCTCAATCTCGAATTTCAGTTAATCAAATGTTATTTTCTGTGTTCATTGTATTTAATCTTTCACTGTGCACATGTATGTATGAGATATGTATATTGTTTGTATGATGAACACAACCCACATGCAAGCACCCTAGTAAATTCGCCCAACCCAACACACCCAACAATTTCAACATTTGATGGCTTGAGAACTTTACATTGATTTGAGATCTCATGAGTTACTCAAAAACTAAGAAGTTAAGAAGGTTGAGGTGATAACCTTCCAAATGACTCATCCCAAAAGGATAGAGGTTTGAAGCATCTTCCCAGATGACTCATCCCAAAGAGATGGACGCTTGGAGCACCTTTATAGTTTACTTATCCTAAAGGGATGGAGGTCTGTAGCACCTTCCCTAATGAATCATCCCAAAGGGATAGAAGTTTATAGCACCTTCCCAAATGACTCATCTTAAAAAGATTAAAGTCTAAAGCACTTTCTTAGATAACTCATCCCAATGGGATAGATGTTTGCAATACCTTCTCAGATGACTCGTCCCAAAGAGGTGGAGGTTTTGAGCACATTCTCAAATAACTCATCCTAAAAGAATAAAGGTCTAGAGCATTTTTCTAGATGACTTATCCCAAAGGGTGAAGGTCTGAAGCACCGATGATGAATAACAAGACTGAGGATAGAGCTGTTGGGATTTGTGCTCATGTGCCATCCTAAATTTTATATGAATATTGTATTTTCATACTTATATAATAAATAAATATTTCATTAAATTGCTAATTATTTCTTATACGGTAAGATGCTTATAACATTTTAGACTTTATATTGATCTAAAAAAGTTTAGATTAGGCCTAAAGAGTTAGAAGTTTGTCGAAAAAAGATAAAGATCTGAGAATTACTTGCAGTGGCATAATTGTAAATAGTTGTAAACATTGCTAGAAAATTTCATTTTGTAAATATGTTCTCGAATTGTTTATTCCTGATCTATGTCCACCGATGTAGGGTCTGTCGAGTGGAATTGATTATAATAAATCAGTATATATTTATATCTAGATCGTCCAAATGATTAATTTTAGCAGACTATGAGTTTAGTGAAAGCTTGTATAGATATACAGGTATTTAGCGAGGATTAAATACTGAAAAAAAAAACTCAATGAAGACCTCCAATAGATATCACATAAATTCGTCAGTGAAGGGTCTTCTTGAGTTGAGCAATATTCATGATCCCTTAACCTGAGCACTATAGCAGGCTTGTGTGTGATCCATCATACTTAGGTTTCACACATATTAGAGACCTTTCATAGTTTGACCATTGGGTGTCACTGGATATGGTCTGATGCTTTATGGAGTCATATGTGTAGATATGGGTTCTGATGGCTCATATAGATGAGTTAAATATCTAGATGTTCGAAGGTTATACTCTAGGAAGTCGTATGGCCATAAGCATTCAATATGGGAAATAGTTTCATGTGGTATAAACAATATCTGCTAACAACAATATCATAAAATAGTTAGCGGATATTGTTTATTAGAATACGAATCAAAGAGATAAGTTTATGATTGAGCAATAGGGAACACCACGGTGTTGATCTATATCTCCACTCCTCCAGGATATATATATGACAGAAGGATTGTACGAATACGGATTAACCTCAACTTGTATAGTTCAACACGCCTTTTTGTATTATCTATAACGTGTGTATGAGGCATCAGTTATGGACTTACAAAAATATTCTGTGAGATAAAATAAATGTAAACTTAAGGAGTCTCACTATATGAAGTGTACTCGTTGAGCCCGTGGTAGCGCATTAGATCAAATTGTTCTATTTGGAAAGTTTTAAAAAAATATATATTTATTTCAGGGTCCTTAGAGAGTAACTAAGATTCAAGTGTTAAACTTAAGATTGTACCAGTTGAGACTTATCACTTTTATCTACCTAATGAATGCTTCAAATTATACTAATAATTTGCATAGGTACTAAATTGGACATTTGTACATAAGTGAATGAAATAATTGTTGTTTCAATTTGCTATTTAGCCATTAATCAAATGAATTGTTTTATTTGATGAAAGATGTTTTATTGTTTAACTTTCATTGGATGAAATTAATAGCAATGAAATATGTTTCATTGTTATTGGCTAAATGAAGAAGTGATAGTTATTAGCTGTGCATTGATTGGCTAAACCATTTAAAGATTAAATGAATTAAATTGGATTCAATTTAGATGAAGCAGTAGGTGGCAGCGTATTAAGACTTTAGCCACAAATTGCTTCTTTAAATGGCCACCAAATCAAGCTACTGCCATTAACCTTTTAAGCTGCCGAGTCATTAATAACAAATGTCTTCCTGTTTTATTTTAATTGGCTAGTGTTAAGGCAAATGTTGCCTATATAAAGTGATGGCTGAGAGTTCTATAAAAGAACGAAAATAAAAAAAAGATTTGCTTCTGTTATGCTTTGTGTTAAGAGTTAACACATAAAATAAAAAGGCATCCGAGAGACAAAATAAACCTGAAGCAAGTATTGCTTTAAAAATTTTAAAATAGAAAAGCTACCAGTCTAACTTAAGAAAGCCTACCACGTCTCTAACTAGACTTATTCAAAGCAAGTTTCATGGGTGAGTACTCCTATCTCGTTAGAGTAATGAGGTAAAATATATAATTTTGCTGCATTATATATGTGATATACTATTATTAAATTATTTAATTATGTATACATTCACCTGTTACACAGCACACACACATAGCACCCACAAGAGCATCTTAGATGAGTCCCAAGGTCAAGGTTAGAACACCAGGGCCAAATCCAAGACTAAGAACTTAAGAGGTTGAGGATCGAGAACTGAGGAGCCATGAACCAAGGTTACATATCTAAGGACCAATGACCTAAGGCCACGTAAGCCCTTATCAAAGAGCCCATGTAAGCCTTCACCAAGGTTAACCACTATTAAAACTCATTAAAGAATAAGGTATAAACTGACCCAAGCACGCAAAATAAACTAAACCAAGCTTGACCTGATCATGAGATGAAGGACACATCACACGAGTACTCTAAGATAGACCAGACCAAGGGTAGATCTTCCAACTAAATCATAATAAATATTTTAACATCGACAAGTCGATATTAAAACTAAGGGATTCTTATTTCTCACTAGATTCTTATCCATAAAACGCAAGCCCAAATACTTTTAAGGACATATTGGTTAGGGCAGAGCCTAAAGGCTTTGGCCTACCATCTTCAATAAAAACCAACAACAAGTGAAGAAGTGTCCTCGTGCTAACTGGTAGTCTTCTACTCTCTCAAAAGAAGTCCATAACATTCGGTGCCCTCTTCAGCCAAGCCGACCACTCTAGTCACATACTAACAATCTAAAACAAACATGTTAATTTGAGTTACAGGATCTGAGATTCCTTCTACAAATATAACTCCTATAATTCAGTCTGAACTCTGCAAGGGCAAAATATATTTGCACTTGTTTTAATAAAACTCTAAAAAATGAGTCCAATAAGGAAAAGTCTTGATACTTTTTAATTCTATACAAGATTCTACTACTATGAATTGAACCCACATTATAATCCTATAAATAAGGTCTAAAGTACTGAGTTAAGGAGAGAATTCTAGATTTTGAATAAGCCATTTATTACTCTCATATACTTAGCAATCTCCCTCTTTTTTTTTATTACCCATTATCGTCATTTTTACTCTTTTTACCTTTTTCTAGTCCTTATTGACTTAACCATTGGAGTGTTATCGCCTTAGTCTCACTCTTCTTTGGTTGCAGGGTTATTAACAAGCCCATTACTCTTAAAGCGAATCAGTCTAGATCAATTTTTGCAAAGCCCATTATCAATTGTTGTTCTTAAAATAAACAAATTCAACTTATTGATTTAGAATTAGCCAAATTTTCAGAGTCAACAATTAACTTAAATTTTTGGCTTAAAATTTTAACACAAAGTATGAATCATGAATTTCATACAATCTGGTAGATAAAATAAAAATCTACAAATAATGTTACCCATCAACTCTTTTTACAAATTAAATTACTTGGTATCAATAGTTTAAAATTTCTATCAAAATTTTAAATAAAAAAATTTAAATGAGTAGTTCTAGTTTTATAAAGTTGGGACATAAATTTTGTATTCGAGTTGCGTGTCATCAATCACATTTACCATGTGTTAGATAGAACATTTTAGATTTTATTAACATAGTAATTATATAACATTACTTAATAATAATTACTCAAAATACTGCATTATTTGAGATACAAATGTTTTTCAAAATACCACATTATTTAAGATATAAAATTTTTTAACTCTAACGTTACTAAATTTAAGTTAACATATCCTTCTTAACAAGTTTATAACTAAATAAATAGAACAAGTCTTTGAAAAATTGTTCAAGTGTTCGTAGGCGTTATGCCGGGCTAACGGTGGATTACGCTCATGCTTCTGAAATTTTGAGGAATGTAGGACCAAGATACCGAAGTTTGTTTTTGTTTATTTGTTTTTTTTTTTTGACAGAATAGTTGAGGAAACCAATTATTGCGCATATCTCAGAAGCTGATAGTTGTGACTAGTAACCCGTTGCTTTTTCACGAGCCAGCTACCAAAAAACTTGTAGTCTTGACTCTTGAACTTTGTTCTTTTGTTGCTTGTTTTAAAAATTTAATTCTTAAGGGCTTAATATTTTGACTGGATTTCTTGATTCAGAAAGTAAAGAACAGAAATTCGAAAATAGCAGCAGCAATTCTTCAGTTAATTTGCACACAGAAATTAGTATAAAGCGGTGTTTATGTAATAATCGTGTACACGGACACAAAATGATCAGTGTGTGATAGTTGATAAAATAATAGGGCAGCTTTCTTATATGCTTCACTTAAGAATTTTCAATTTAGTAAACAAGATATATTTTACAGTAATTATATTAATATCAATCCAGGCTTTGCATTCTGATAAAAAAATGATGATAAATATTGGATTGAAGCATCTGAAGAAAGAGACTCAAACTAAATTAAATGAAGGAAACTGAAAAATCCATTAATATGTTAAATATACAAAATTCAATGACTATTACAGATCCTTTTGGAGCATCTACTAGAATATGTAACATCCGCGAACAAGCAGATCTCAAGAATATAAAGAGCAGGGAATGTTCTCTCCAATTTTAACTTTATAGGTCTTTTTCATATTCCTCTGTTTCCTCTTCTTTGATTGTCTCCAATCTTGGAGAATTCGAAGTTTTAAGAGGCGAAATCAAAAGGGCTGGCGCAACTTCAATCCAAGAACGCAAATATCTAGTCTCCTTTGCCATTGCAGTAAGTGAAAGGCCCTTGAAGTTGAAGGTTGAAGCTGTGATTTGCAGTTGTTAATCTGTTTTTGGGAACCAAAGTTTGAATGAGAGGAAGGGAGAAAGAAAAAACTCCTTTTGAGATCCAAATGAGACAGTTTAGATGATTATTCCTTCAGGTTTCAACAAATAGGAAGTCACAAGTGAGAGATGGGAATTTTCTGGAAGTTGCTCACGAGGTTTTATTTTTGCTTGGGGTTGAAGAGGAAAGGAGGGCAATTGGCCTTTTATAAGGGCTTAACCTTAATTATGGAGTAAAAGGGAGGTGACAATGACCAATCAACGCTAAAAGACTTGTGGAAAATTTGAAAGATAAGTATGAAACTCGTGACTCAATACATATTCCATCACAGTGCACAAGTAGTGGGGGAGTGTCAATGGAAAGTAAGAGATTTTTACTAGAATAATGCTCCAACCTTTTTTATTATATTATACTAATTGACTATCCGATTTGCTAACAAAATTAATTTTGTTACTCAACAAATGAAAGCAGCTGTGTTTCATCTAATTGTGCAGTTATCAAAATCATTTGTCAAAATGGTCTTTTTTTATTGGCTTATTAAAAGGCAATGGTTGCTTATAAATATACTAAAAGACCGAGATAATATAATGCAATACAATTGCAAATTTTGCTTGAGTACATAGGGTGTAGTTAATTTCACCACTTTTTTTATTGTAAGGTTTAATTATTTATCTTTCGATTCTGAATATGTGAATGATTAGTTGTCTTTTATATTATAAGTATGCAATATTAGTTGCTTTTTATTTAAAAGTGTATGACTTAATTATGTTGGGATTTGTGCTTACGTGTCATCCCTTTATATATAAATATTTATTTAACATTTACACTAGTATTATCATTTTATTTAAATTACTAATTATATTTTATATATATTGTAAAATGCTTGCAACATTTCAGATATTGTATGATCTAAAAGAGTTCAGATTTGATCTAAATAAGTTAAGATTTGATCTAAATGAGTTAAGATCAGTGTTAAGAATTAGCAACGCTGAGAGTTATAAATGCTAAGAGTTGGCACTGATAAGAGTTATCAGGTTATAAGAATCAGTGATATCTAAAGTGTTAGAACCTTGTTTGAAATAGGACAAAGACCTAAGAATATATTAATAATAACATTGTAGTAATCACTTATCCACAACCGATAAGAATAAGTATTTATATATATATAATATTTATATTTTATTTGTATGTAAGTGATACTTGATTTATGTATTATTATTAGTATTATTTGTATAGATTAAAGACATACTATAAGTATTGGATTTATTTGCAAGACTTTAGATTTATTTTAATGACCAAATTGTAATACTTTGAAAGTTTTTGGGGCTCATTCGTAAATATTAAAAATTAGCTTCTTAGTATAAAAATATACATTTTAAATCATAATTCACTTAATTTTGGTCGAGCCACCCCTCTTAGAGAGAGAAAAGAGAGAAATAGAGGGGAGAGAAAGAGAAGAAGAAGAAGAAATTAAAATTTTAAGCTTTAAGAGGTATATCATAACTCTTTCTCAATTTATTGGTGTTAATTAAGCTAATTTATTTAAGTTTTAATTTATAAAAATATACAAAATTGGGGATTTGATGTGAATTTTGTAAGATATATTGAGAATTGATGATGATTATATAGACAACTTGATGAATCATGATGGTTTTACAGAATTTCTGCTTGATGGTATCTTGATCCGAGAATTTTATAAATTTTTATACTTTGATTTTGATTTTTCTTTTTGAGAATATGAAATTAGACATGATAATAATCATTTGCGACTTTTAATCGATTAAAAATTCTACAAATTGAATTTGTAGTGAATTTACAAAAATGTCCCTGAAATTCTAAATATTTCCTATGTTAATAGTATACTAAAGTGACGAACAATGTTTGGTTTGCTAAATGATCTTAAAAAATTATAAATTTCTGGAATATGATAAATTTATATGTCTAATATGATATATTCAAAATTATGCATTTATATCAATATGATAAAATTGTTATGATTTTCTAAAATGTATAAGCTCACCATACTATTTGATTAACGGATTTTTAAAGCTATGGAATAAAATAATTTTAAAATACTTTTGGCAGGGATTTTGAAGTAAAACATTTATCATGGATTGGGATATGTGTCAAGAGTAATTTTGTGATATTTTTATAATTTTAGAGTTAGTATATGATTTTATAAAATTAGGAGATTGAATACTATTTAGTAAATATCTTAATCCTGTTAGGATAATTATTTGAATTTGATGGTGTTTATGAAATGGATTGTGTAGGACTTATGATATAATATTTAGGAAGGATATATGAGTGAAGAATGATATATTCTGATTTTGGAGTAATTTGACATCATTTGTGTATATATATATATATATATGTATTTTTATTTTGATACATGAAAAACTAGTATGCTTACTGAGTTTTATACTCATTATAGTTTATGGTGATTTCAGGTAAATAAGGTACATATGTGCTTAGCGGATTTGGCAAGGCTTCTGTTGTCCCTTGGGTTTCCTAAGTTGCTAGGTTGCTAAGTGTTTCATTTGTGGACACATAGTTTAAGATATTTGATTTGTCCCTATTGAATAAATACTTATGTATTATTTTTATTAGGTGTGGTTGTATTTGGTTTATGTTCCTCCAAGTATATTTATGGATTATTTTATGATGAACTTATTAGCAACTTACTAAGGATTCATATGTAGAATTCAATTTTGATATTTTATACAATATTAATTATGAGTGCACATTATTAAATGAGTGTAAGTTATGTTGTATGTCAAATTTTTTGGGTCTGGGGTGTGACAGACATAGCTGCAAAGAGATGCAAATAGTGCTAAAAAATGTCATTATGCAAATATGTTTTCAAATATTATGTTCCTGATCTATCTTCACTAATGCTGGTCTGTCAGTGAATACCTTAATAAATATATAAATCGGTGTATGTCTATATTTAGATGGTCCAGATGGTTAGTCTTAGCAGACCATGAGTTTAGTAAAGCTTGTATAGAGATATAAATATTCAGTAAGGACTGGGTACTGAACAGACTTACGAAGATCTCCAATAGACATCCCATAGAGCCAATAATTGAAGGTCTTTTGAGTTGAGTGCCACGGTGGGCTTGTAAGTGATCTACCATACTTTGGTTTCACACATGTTAGAAACATTTCATGGTCTAACTATTAGGTGTCGCTGGATTTGGTCCGATGCTCATGAAGTTCACTGTGTATAGATATAGGATCCATCAGCTAATTTGGGTGAGTAATATATCCTAATGCTCTAATATTATATTTTAAAAAGTCTTATGGCCATAAGTAATAATTCTCAGGAAAAGAGTTTAACCCTATGGATAAATAATATCACAAAACTTTTTGAGAATATTATTTATTAAAATGCAATTCTAGAGATAATTTTTTGGTCAGGCATATGGAGATTTGATAGTGTTGATCTATATTTTCGCTCTATCCAGATATAAATGATGGATGGATTATACAAATATGTTATAACCTCAACTTGTATGGTCTAACGCACAACTTTATAATATTTGTAACGTGTGTGTGGGGTATCGTTCATAGACATATGAAGGAGTTCCATATGACAATTTGGGCGTGAACCTAGAGAGTCTCACAATATGAAGTGTACTCATTGTGCACTGGGGCAGCAATATGGATTGAACAGTTCCATCCTAGAAATTCCTACAAACCGAAAATATATTTCAGGATTCCTCAGGTTATGCACTTGTCTAGACTTAAATGTTAAGTACATTACTTAATTAGTTGACAAGAGTTGTTAATTAATTAGATATTAACAAGTGGCACAATTTTGTTCTATAAATTGTTTCACCGTAAATTCACTCATTAACCATGTTAGTAAAATCAAATAAGGTAAAACATTAATTATTCAAATAATGTTTGAATAATTGAATAAATATTATTTAAATAAATAATAATATTTATTTACTTTTTATTATTTTGGTTTAAGTGGGAGACATATACCTAATTAGGTATAATTGCCACCAAATATTTTATTTTTAATTTTTTGGCCACTTAATCAATTTTGGGAGCACTTGTGAAGTGTTTAACACACCTAAAATTATTTTGAATAATTGATTAACAAATGGTGAAAAACAAATGTGCAAGGAGAGATGATTAGAGAGAGTTTTTGGCTTTTGAGAGGTTTTTTTTTAACAAAGTGTTATGAGAAAAACTAGAGAACGAAAAATAAATTATTCTTATTTTTTTTCAAGAAACAAAATCTTGTAGCTGAAAATTCAGTTGCTGCTATTCTATCTTCGCAATCCTACCAGATTATTATGAACTAGAATTGAACAACAGTGCACTTCAAGGTGAGCTCAAAGTTGGAGTTAAGAAGAATTCGGAATTGAAATCTTCACCAAAGTTCTTCTAGGATATGTTTTTTGTCATCTTATGCTGTTAATGATATAAGTTACATGTGTATATATTGATCAAATGCTTAATTCTGCTGCGAAATCATGTATATGATACATGTATTTAGTTTTTTTAATATGTACATAATCACATGCATACACCCTAAAACACATTAACATATTAGTCATCTTTCAATCGTGTAACTTCTTTAGTTGTCTTTTAATCTGTCATCTCATGTTGTTAATGATATAAGTTACATATGTATATGTTGATCAAATGCTTAATCTGATGCAAAATCATGTATATGATACATGTATTTATGTTTTTCAACATGTACACAATCACATGCATACACCCTAAAACACATTAACAAATTAGTCATCTTTCAATCGTGTAACTTGTTTAGTTGTTTTTTAATCATGTGACTTGTTTAGTCGTCTTAATTGTGTGAGTTATTTAGTCATCGTTTGATTTGCGTAACATAATTGATCATCTTTTGATTTTGATTGTGACATGTTGGTCATTTTTTGAATATGCAAGATAATTATTTGTCTTTTTAGCTTTGGATGTGCAACATATTGGTCGTCTTTTTTTTTTTGGGACTTATGTGTATGTGACAAGATTAATCATCTTTGAGCTATGCAATAAAACTAATCATCTTTTTGATGTAATGGTGCGACATGATTAGTCATCTTTTAATTATAAGGGTGTGATATACTCAGTCATTTTTTAATTATGATGTTGCGACATACTCAGTCGTCTTTTGATAATAAGTGTGCAACATACACTCATTATGATAATGAGTCTTTCAATTGTGACTTTGTTTAGTTGGTTTTCAATTGTGAACGAGATGTGCTATTATATAACTTGTAATTTTAATGTTTACTTAATCTACAAAATTATATTGTCATGATATAATTGTAAAGAAACTAACTTGCATCTCGTTCAAATAATATTTTCTAATAACATTTTATATGGAAGCTCCTATAAATAGGTACTTTGCGAGACTTTTAATAATTTGTTTGATTAACTACTTGGGTACTTTGGTAACTCACGTGTGTTTCAAATTTTAACTTTTCTAGAAATCGTGTATTCAAGATTTATAAGATTTGCTCTTTCGCACTCCTATTTATAAAACAAAGTTATCTTTGCATCTTTTTACTTTTCTAAAAATCGTGTATTCATGATTTATAAGATCATCTCTTTTGCACTTATGTTTATAAGGCAAAGTTATGGTTTGTATACTCGTGCTATTGTTAGGTAAGCAATCTATGGCATTTCTTTTGTTTTGTTTGTTTGTTTTTATTTTTTCTTGATTTTTTTTTAAATGAGTGTGCAACGTGCTTGGTCATCATTTTTACTATAATAATGTGACATACTAAGTAGTCTTTTAATTATAAGAGTGCAACATAATTAGTTTTGTTTTATTATAAGGGCGTGACATACTCAATCATCTTTTGATCGTTCGGTGAGTTACATTGTAATATAAGTTACAATTATATTATTTTGCTTCTTTAACTACAAGGTTTTATTGTCAAGATGTGATTAAAAAAAGAATGACTTGCATCTTGTGCAGCTAATAACTTTTATTTGAAAATTTTACATCGATGTGTATTTTGTAAGATTTTGATAACTAGCATGGTTTAGTAACTAGTGTGATTTGGTAACTCATTAGATTTTGACAACCCGGGCATCTTTTTTCTTTTTTCTACCTCTTATAATTCTTTCTCTTCTTGGAATCCCCTGAAAGTAGTTGTAATTGTTATTTGTCAAAGTTCTGTATCTTATTTTACGCAAATGGTGATGCAAAAATCTCTTTGAGTTATGAGTACGCGACATGACTAATCGTCTTTATGATTTTAGGTATGCAACATATTTAGTCTTCTTTTGATTATAAATATAAGACATAATTAGTAGTATTTTGACCGTAAATGTATGATGTAACTAATCATCTTTTAATTATATATATGCAACATAATTAGTCGTCTTTCAACTATGAATATGTGACGTGATTAGTCATCTTATAAGTATGAATGTGCGACATAATTAGTCATTTTATGAGCATGAATATGTAACATAATTAGTTGTATTTGATTTTGAATGTACGACATGATTAGTCGATTTAAATGTGAGTGTGCGACATGCTCAATCTTCTTTTAATTATAAGTATGAATGTGTGATATAATCAGTTGTCTTTTAATTTTGAATGTCTGACGATTTGGTCGTCTTTTTATTTTGATGATGCAACATGATTAGTCGTCCTTTTTTGTATTCCAATTATACAACATATTTAATTGTCTTTCATTCTTGAATGGACAATATGATTAGTCCTTTTTTGTTATAAGAATAAGACATACTCAGTTGTCTTTTGATTGTGAAGGTGTAACATACTCATTTGTCTTTGATTATAAAGATGTAACATATTTAGTTGTCTTTGATTATGAGGGTACGATATACTTAGTCATCGTTTTGTCCACATAGCAAGTTATGCTAAAATATGACTTGTAGTTTTACTCATTGCTTTTAATTGCAATGCTCTTATTATTATGATATATTTGAAAAAATGATATCCTACATCCTTGTGCAAATAATTTTAGTTATTTCTATCTAAAACATAGATATTGAAACATAAATTTTGTTCACTTTATAAAGAAAGATAAGGATAAGATCTTGTCCAAAAAGATCATATCTCTTACTTACTTGTAATATTTTTTTATATAGATGGTATTCTGTGAGTTAGGTACCTCTTGATTATTCAGTAGGCCCAAATTCCCTTAGTTGTGTGCTTCTTATCATTTCTGTTTCATCTTTTTGGTTTGCTTGATATCATGTTCTTACGAATCATTGGTCTCCTTTAATGGTGGTGATCCTCACATTATTTTTAGCTTTACATCTCCATTTCTTTGTAGACACTACCACATGCATTCAATGAATCTAGTTTCTTCCTATAATGACATGGTATCCTAACGGATCATCCATTACTAAGAAATTTACAAGTTAAAGTTCTTTGAGTTGCAATGACTTATAAATGATTTGATCTTACTGGTATTATCTTAGTTCCATTAAAAGCAACTATGGGCAACTCGCTTGCTACAATCTGTCTCTTCTTAGACCAATTTCTAAAATGTACTTCAGAATAGTGATGACTAGGGGATTATTGTATGGATAAACAATGCCGATTAGATCTTTGTCTGAAAATTTGATGTAATTGTAACCCTTAGTTGCTAATTATTAGACAGACATAACAATGGCTAATAATGATAGTGCTTCATTCACTTTTTTTGCTTAGGCAAGCTTTCTTTCTTCACTTCTCCTCTCATTTTTTACGAGGCTTACATCATTAAGCCAACCATTAATAATAAGAACTCTAAGATGGTTGAATACTTCATTTACTATTTTAGGGAGGAAACTTGCATATTAGTTAAAACTACTTTATGAGTGCTTCAAGCATTCTTTCTATAATGATATCATTATTATATCCCTCAAAATTCTATTAGCGAGCATTACTTTGGAAAGCATCATCATCATTGCCAGGTCTGCCATGTATACATAACGTGTTTATTGGTGGAGACGTTGTAATCTTTGCTTCTCCAGAAGTAATGTTAAGGGTGTAAACAATTTTTTACTCATTGCTACGACTTTTTGATAAAGGAGATACATCATTCTTGAGGATGTATTTGGCCAAAATGCTTCTTTATGCCAAGTCTTCAATTTTCCTTCTTAATGTCCGCACTCATTCATATTGTGTATATAGTCATTGTGGTATTTTAGCTTTACCTCGAAAATCAATTGGAGTTCTTATGGGTAAAGGATCATGAAAGAGTCTTTTATACTTACTGTTTATCTATATCTTCTCTACGAAGGTATTAAGAAGGAGTTCAGATGATTGAAGAGCATTGAAACTTGCTCTTTTTCTATGAATTTTGGGACAATATAGTGTTGTCATACTATTCCTGAATTTTAAAAGGAGCAAACTGGGTGATGGATGCTTTGTGACTTCTACTTAATCCATCTACTTCCACGCGAATAAAAAGACTCTGCTCGTCAAAAAAAATCTTTGATACATATTGAGAGTTATCACATAACGTCTTCATTTATTTGAGTAGCAGGAAGTAATCCCTTGAAAAATGTAATTAGAGGTGTAGTATCATTCAAATTCTTTATTTGCATGTACATATCTAGGAAATGCTTCACATAGTCTTCTAAAATTTCTTTAGACCTTTATTATATAATAGCCAAATCGAAAACATTGACTTGTTACTGGTAAATTGTTTAACAGTGGCTGACAAACAACTTGCAGAGGTTACCAAAAGACTTAATTGACTTTGGTGGCAGGTTTTAAAACCACATCATAGCAACTCCAGTCAAGGTAGAGGGAACATCTTGCATTTGGCGATGTCACTATAATCTTCAAGGGATATACCTTGCTTAAAGGAGTATACAAAATTTATTGGGTCAGAATTGGCTTCAAAAGTTCTAAAGTAGAGCATTTGGAAGTTGAGTTGCTTCTTTTAGTTTTCAATCTCTTCTATTAATGGAGATTCTTGTAGTTTCCAAACAACAAAATAGTAAGGGACACCAGAAGTGTGAAGTTGGTTGCTCTGCAGTCGCTTGTCAAATATATTTTTCATGCGAGCTTTTAATGCTTCTTCTAGTAAACAAACTGCAAGAGATAGCTTAGCGGTTAGTGTGATAGGAGTAGTTGGTACAACATTAGCTGGGAGAACTTATGGTGATGTATTATGCACTACTAATTATATAGAGAAGTGAACTTGAGGTTATTGTGTTGCCTATAATTCAGGCTTGGATGTCTTATTGATTGAACTATCTGTGGGGCATCACCAGATGTGTGTATGTGGATGTAGAGTTGAATCATCATTATGAATGATGTTCATACTCTTAGAGGACTTGCTGTGTTGCGCTAGGTTGGCTCGTAACTCCTTAGTTTGTTTGAGAACTTCTTGCAGGTAATCCTATAGCTGTGTGAAGGCCTTAGAGAATTATTCCAATTGTTGAGTTTATGGATCAAGTTTTTGTTGCATTGTTGACATTCAATCTGCGACTTATAGTGAAGTCGCTTATGTTATTGTGCCTATGGGTGCTAGGACTTATTGATTATACATGTTGTCTGGATTGTTTAGAGTTTGTTCATGCTGCTAGAAGGAGACTTTGTTAACTTTGGAAGAAGTGCTAGTTTGGCATTTATCCATCATCTTGTGCACAAATGTTCAAAGAGTTGAAAAAGAGGAGTTAAATTACCTGAAATGCTAATAACTTAACCAAAATGACATTACTCACATTAGTCTTAAATTTTATGCTGGTTTTAAATGAAATTATTATTAGAATTTGTGCTTACGTGTCATCCCTTTGTGTATGAATATTTTTTTAATATTTAGATTATTATTATTATTTCATTAAACTACTAATTATATTTTACATATATGATAAAATACTTGTAATGTTTCAGACATTGTATAATCTAAAAGAGTTGAGATTTGGTCTAAAAGAGTTGAGAGCCTTGTATGAAATAGAACAAAGACCTGAAAATATATTAATAATTTCATAGTTGCAAATTGTGTTAGAAAATGTCATTATGCAAATATGTTTTCAATACTAAATTCTTGATCTATCTTCATTGATGCGGGTCTTTCAGTGAATACCTCATAATATATATATATATATATATATCAGTGTATATTTATATTTGGATGGTCTAAATGGTTAGTCTTAGTAAACCATGAGTTTAGTGGAATCTCGTATAGAAATATAAATATTCAGTAAGGACTGGGTACTGAACAAACTCACGAAGATCTCCAATAGACATCCCATATAGCCGTTAATTGAGGGTCTTTTAAGTTGAGTAGTATTTGTGGCCCTTTAACTTGACTGCTATAATTGGCTTATCAGTGATCTGCCATATTTTGATTCCACACATGTCAGAAACCTTTCATGGTTTAACCGCTGGGTGTCGTTGGGTATGTTCCGATGCTCATAGAGTCCGGTGTGCATAGATATATGATCCATCAGCTCATTTGGGTGAGTAATATATCCTAATACTCCAAGGTTGTGTTTTATAAAGTCTTATGGCAATAAGCAGTAATTCCTGGGGAAAAGAGTTTTACCTTAGAGATAAATGATATTGTAAAAGTATTTGTAGATATTATTTATTTAAATATAAATATGGAGATAAGCTTACGGTCGAACATATGGAGATTTGACGATATTGATTCATATCTCCGCTCTACCCAAATTTAAATTATGGAGGAATTATATGGATATGTAATAACCTCAACTAGTATGGTCTAATGCGCCGCTTTATAATATCCATAATGTGTGTGGGGGGCATTGTTCACTGACTTATGGAGGAGTTCCATATAACAAATCGGGTGTGGACCTAGAGAGTCTCACAATATGAAGTATACAAGTTGTGCACCAGGGCAGCATTTTGGATTAAACAATTCCATCCTAGAAATTCTATCAAACCAAAAATATATTTCAGGGTTCTTTAAATTGTGCCCTTGTCTAGACTTAAATGTTAAGTACATCACTTAATTAGTTGACAAGATTTGTTAACTACTAAGATATTGACAAGTGGCACAATTTTAGTCCATGAATTCACCCATTACCTTGTTAGTAAAATCAAATAAGATAAAATTAATTATTCAAATAGTTTTTTGATAATTGAATAAATATTATTTAAATAAATATTATATATTTTTATTTGTTTGTTATTTTATTGTTAAAGGGAAGGCATATCTAATTTTACAAATATAGATTAATATGGTGGAGCATTATTTGTAAAATTAATGGTCTATTTATATTTAGACAGTTGAAAATTGCCACCAAAAATTGTTTGGTAGTTGGCCAATTAATCAAAATTTAGTGGAGCACTTATGAAGTGATTAAAGCACAAAAAATGAATTTAATTCATTTTTTATTGACAAAGAGAAGCAAAAAATGTGATACAGAGAGAAGGATTAAATGAAGGAGTGTTTTTGTTTTGAAAGCCATTCTTTAAGCAAAGAGTTGTGGGAAGAACTAGATAGAAACAAAAACCAATTCATCTTGTTTTTCTTTCAAGAAATAAAAACTTGTTACTGGAAATTCGGTTGCTGCCAATCTAGCTTTATAATCCCACCAAATTATTTTGAACTAAAATTGTACAAGAATTCACTTCAAGGTGAGCTCAACGTTTGGAGCTTGGAATAATCTAGAAATTTAAAATCTTCACCAAAGTTCTTCAAAGGTATATTTCTATAATCTTAAGTTGTTCACGATTGAATTTACATGTACATATGTTGATTATATACTTAATTCCACTACAAAATCGTGTATATGATACATGTATTTAATTTTTTTAACATGTGCACAATCACATACATACACCCTAAAACATGTTAACAAATGGTATTAAAGCTTATTTATTATGTTTCTGGTTGTTGGAGTGCTATATGAAGTATTTAGAATGCCTAAAAATGGTTAAAACTGCATTTTGAAGTGTGCAAAATGTAGAAAAATAGTTTCTATCGAAAGAACGTTGCTGTGCTGTAAACCAAACACTAGGGCATTCATGTGTTAACATGATTGCCGCAGTGTTCATTGGTGAACGTTGGGGAGTTCGTCAATGAATACTAGTATGTTTGTCGAATAACACTAGGGTGTTAGTTGTGATAACACTAGGGCATTATGGTGCTTAACGCAGAGGTGTTCAAGTGTTGAACATCGCGGCGTTCATAAGGCAAAGCACCTGGGCGTTCAAGTGTTGAACGTTGAGGCATTTATAAGTTAGAACCCAAGGAGCTTTAGATTGAAGACAAAAAAAAGAGTATTTTTTTAGAGTATTATATAGTATAATGCTATAACGTTCAACTTTTAATGCTGATCATTATGAACAAAATACTCCAATTTGAAATTTTTGAATGTGAGGTTCATTTAATATAATTATAATTGTATTAAATATTATAAATATTTATTTATACTGTTAACCACAATGGAAGCCCTATTGGTGGGGGTTAATTGTGCTTATATAAACAAACATTCTGATTATAAATTAGATCATTAATAAATATTAAAAATTATTAAAAATTATTAATAAAAAAATCTCTCTTAATCAGATTAAATAATATTTTATTATGAGATAATATTACACAATGATCCATATTGTCAATACAGTATTAGATGGTTCACTTCGATTCTTTTTCCAGATTGCTAAAGTGTGAGGGATTGATCAGTGTGACTTGAGCTATATCGATTAAACATGATATGAGAAAAATATATGCGAAAGTATTACCCTAGATCACTAAAACTGTGCAGGTAATATCGATAATATATATTGGATGATTGATAAGTTAATCTAGAATACACTTATCCTAGATCGCAAAAGTGTACGGATAAGGTGTATTCAGGATCATTGGTAAGCGTTGCATGAGATGCAATTGACAAGATTTGTCTACCTTTTGGGTTTACAAAGGCCAAGATCGCTAAAGTGTACAGCTAGAGTAAAATGCCAATAGGATCTATTTCTCATTGTATAGTTTTAAAAAATTTAATTATCATTTTCCCTTATGAGAGATTAAAGGGATTTTTTAAAACTTGGGAGGGCATTTTTAGATTAAAAAATATATAACTGTTATAACCATTATCTAAAATGTTATATATTAGCGAATTAAATATACCGCTAACATCTTTTTCTTTTTGTCTTGTAAAGAACAAATGCCTTCAAGTAACCTACTAGTTCGTATCCTTGATGCGCACCAACTCAAAGGTGCAAAAAATTATATTGACTGGCTTATGAATATTAGAATAGTTCTGGATTCTGAGAAGCTTGGGTATGTAATTGATCAGTGTATTCCCCAAGCCATTTCTGATGATGCTTCTTCAGAAAAAAAATGAGACATATCAGAAATGGTTGGATGATGATTTGAAAGTCAAATAGTATATCATCGGCTCAATGTCTACAGAGCTTTAAAGAGAGCATGTCCACATTGACAGTGCTGGTAGCATAATACTCCACCTGAAGGAGTTATTTGACAACTGACCTCTAGTTGAAATATATAAGGTTTTCAAATCTCTTTTTCCAACTAGACTACTCGAGGGCAGTCCAATGTGTCTCCATGTCCTCAAAATAATATCTCATTTTGAGAAGCTAAAAACCATGGATATCTTACTGAACAATATATTAGGAACATTTTTATTTTTCAATCACTTCCAAGGTCATTTGCATAGTTCATCATGAACTTCAACATGCCAGGATTGACCCTTACTTATGTTGATTTGTATAACATGCTGAAAAGCAGTTCAAGAAGACATGAGCAAAAGAGGCACGACCCTCTATGTTCAGGGTGCTTCATCTTCTACCCCAAAGACTTTTAAGAAGTTCAAAGGGAAGAATAAAAAGAAAGTAAAGCATGCACCCAAAATGGGTCCTTAAAAGAAACATATGTCCAAACCCCAACATAAGAACAAAGTAAAAGAAAAATATTTTTATTGCAACGAGGATGGATATTGGATACGAAACTGCCCAAAATACCTTGTCACGATTAAGAAGACCCCCTTAAGTATACACTTGCGTATCATTGACATTTCTTTAGCATTTGATGCTAGTACTGACTGAGTATTAGATACTGCTTATCCTTCTCATATCTGCAATGTGTTGCAGAGTCTAGAGGAATTTAGACTATTATCACTTAGAAAAGTACAGCTTCGTGTTGAAAATGGAGATTTTTTGTAGGTTAAGACTATTGAATGTTTTAATTTACTTATTCCATGTAATGAAATTGTTGTATTGTATAATTGTTATTATGTGTCAAATATTATGCGGTAAATTATTTTCATTCTTGTATTGGACAGTGAGGAATATCGTATGTATGTTGGAACTGTTCTTTATGTTTATATAATTTGAATAATATTTTATTAGTTGAATGTCAATTAATGAATAACCATTATATATTAGATACAATAGGAAATGTCACGAATGTATAGGTTAATGCTAATAATAACTCGAGAACTTTAAATAATACGAAATTATGGCATATGAAATTAGGTCATATAGGTGTGAGACACCTAACCTATCTGGTTAAGGATGGTCGAATATCTAATCTAACCATAGAGTTTTATCTAATTTGTGAATATTGTATTCAAAGGAAAATGACCAAAGCTCTATTTATTATAGTTGAACACAGTATCACTAATTTATTGAAACTTGTACATAGTGATATATGTGGTCTAATGAATCACACTGTAATGTATGGATTTCGATACTTTGTTATCTTTATCGATGATCTATTATGATTTTGATATGTATTTCTAATAAAAATAAGTCATAAATTATTAAAAAGTTTAAAGAGTTCTAACTCAAAGTAGAGAAACAAACCAAAAAGTATATCAGGTGCCTTCAATCAAATCGAGGCGATGAATACATGAGTAATGAAATTTTAGATTATTTAAAGGAGAATGAGTATCTTGCTTAGTATCGTCCTTCAGGTACTCCACAATACAATGATATTTCGGAGAGGAGGAATTGAACTTTATTATATATGGTTCGATCGATGATGAGCTTCACCGATCTCCCTGAATATCTATGGGGTTATGTTCTAGAAACTACTGCATATATTGAACAGAGTTCCATCAAAAACTATTCCATCTACTCAGCATGAGATAAAGACTAAAAGGAAATCGAGTCTCAAGTATATTAAAATTTGGGGTTGTCCTACTTACGTGAAAGTTATGCAACAAGATAAACTTATACCCAGAGGATATAAGTACCAGTATATTGGATTGTTGGAGCTGATGCTTACGTGCCATTCCAATATTGTATGAATATTAACTGTTTAATATTTGTACAATAAATATTTCGAATAAAAATTGTTAATATCATATTTATATAGTATAATGCTTCTAACATTACAGACATTATTTGATCTGAAAGAGTTCATATCTGATCTAAATGAGTTTAGATCAGAACTAATAGTTAGTAAAGCTGAGAGTTATAAATACTAAGAGTTAACACTGTTAAGAGTTAACAAGTTTATATTAGTCAGCGAGGTCTAAAGAGTTAGAACCTTGTCTATAATAGGATAGAGACCTGAGAGTATACTTGTAATGATATAGTTGCAAAGAGTTACAATAGGTGCTAAGAAATATCATTATGTAAGTCTGTCTCAAACAAAATGTTCTTTATCTATGTTTACCAATGTGGGTCTATCGGTGAATTCACATTATATAGATTGGTGTATGTCTATATTTGACTGGTTCAGATGGTTGTTCTTAGCTGACCATGAGCTTAGAGCTTGTATAGGCATGCCGGTATCCAGTTAGGACTGGATACTGAACAGACTCACGAGGACCTCAATAGATATCCTATGAAGCCATCAAAGAAAAGTCCTCTCGAGTTGATTAGTATTCGGGGTCCTTTGACCTGAGCGCTACGGTGGTCTTGTGAGTGATCCATTATGCTTTGGTTCCACATGTGTCAGAGATCTTTCATGGCCTGACCGTAATGTGTCGTTGGGTATGGTCCGATGCTCATAGAGTTCAATGTGAATAGATATGAGATTTGTCAGTTTACGTAGGTAAGTTGTATATCCGATGCTCCGAGATTATATTTCATGAAGTCTTGTGGCCACAAGCATAAACCCAGAAAAAGAGTTTTTCACAGGGTTAAACAATATAGCAAAAGTGTTTGCATATATTGTTTATCGAGATATGAATCTGGAGATAAGTTTAAGGATGAACAAATAGGGATTTGATGGTGCTGAACTATATCCCCGCATATTCAGGGTATAAATGATGGAAGGATTATACGTATACGTTATAACCTCAACTTGTATGGTCTAACATGCTGATTTGTAATATTCGTAACGTGTGCGTGGGGCGTTGATTACGGATTCATAGAATAGTTCTATTTAACAAATCGGGTGTAGACCTAGAGAGTCCTAATATGAAATGTACTCTTTGAGCACTTGGGCAGTTTACCGTATTGAATGGTTTAATACAGTATAATTCAGCAAATTACTAAGGTTAAGTTAACTAAAGTATATGGTTAAATAGTGGAACCCACTTTAGGTTAACTTGGTAACCTAGTAAGGATATAAATGTAATTTCATTTTATGATTATTTAATTGTTAAATAATTAAAATAAATATTTATTTATTTAATTGTTAAATAAATTATTTAACTTAACTATGGTTAAAGGTTAACCATATGGTTAAGTTAACCTTACTTAATGATTAAGTAAAGGTTAACCTAACTATGGTTAAGTTAGTTAACTATAGTTAGAATATTTAAATATTTATTAACTTAAGGGTTAAGTTAAACTAACTTAACTAAGGTTAAATGTTAATTATGGTTAGGTTAAGTTAAATTAAATGCAAATAAAATTCAAATTAGTGTGAAATTTATGCATTAGTATATAAAGGGAAATGAAATTCAAAAGTTATAAGTTTTTAGATTTTGCAATTTTGGTGGCCATTTTAATTTAAGAAATTGGAATTCTTTGTTTTGTGTTTTAAGTGTTAGAACAACAAAACAAATATATAAATGGTTACTAAATGTAATAACTAAAATAGATTTATTTTAATTGTTCAAGAGTTGAACAAAATATAAAACAAATTAATTTAATTTGATTAAAAAAATGATAAGTGTTTTTGGATGGCTAGAAAATTAAGAAAGAAATGAAGAACGAAAATTGAAATGTTTCAAGAGTTGAAAACATTTTCTATTCATCATCTTCTCCAATTAATTTAGCCATTAAAACATAAATTAAATTTATTTTTATTCAAGAGTTGAATAAAAAGAAAATTAAATTTAACTAAGTTAAAGAATTTAACTTTGAATTAAGTTTAAGAATTTAACTAAATGATGGATTAACATACTGTTATTCTAGACAATCATACCGACCCTTGTTGATTGCTAGGATTGATCAAAGTTTCATTTCATGATGGACTTCAAGCAAATTAATCCAAAGGCTTCATGGGTTAAATTTCTCAATCTTTTTTTTCATTTGATAAATATATATTACATGTGTTCATTGTATTAATTTTAATCTTCCGCTGTGTGTATATATATATATATATATAAGATATGTATATTTTTTGTATGATGAATACATCTCACATACAAGCATCTTAGAATAATCAACACCTAATATGGATATCCCAAAAATTCTATGGGATACCAATTCTATGATCCAGAGGAACGAAACGTGTTTATTTCTCGTTATTTCACTTTTATAGAGAAAAAATTTCTTATAGATCGTAGAGATTGTTAAAAGATTGAATTAGAAAAAGTCAATCAGATTATAAATGAACCAACGATAGAACCTTAGACTCAATCGAATAGTATACCTTTGACACACCCTCTATGTAGATCAAAAAGGATATCAAGGCCACCTAAAAGGTATGGTTCAATACCTGAAGGTGCTTTTGGTGTTTTCTTGGTTGAAGAAAATGATCATTTGATTTATAAAGATGTGGTGTTAGACATCGATTCAAGAAAATGGTAAAAGGCCAAGAAATCCAAAATTGGCTTAAAGCATCAAAATCAAGTTTGAGACTCGATTAAGCTTCTTGAAGGAATTGTTCTTATCGGTTGTAAATAGATTTACAAGTGAAAACGTGGGCCTGATAGAAAATTAGAGACGTTTAAAGCTCTTATAATGGCGAAAGGTTATACTTAGCAATCTAAGATTGACTATGAGAAAACCTTCTTACTAGTAGTAATGTTTAAGTTAATTCAAATTTTATTGGTAATTTCTATATATTATGCCTATAAAATTTGACAAATATATGTAAAAACGACGTTCTTAAATGGATATCTTGAAGAAGAGATCTATATAGAACAACCTAAAAGTTTTACATCCAGCAAAACTTCTAGTCTAGTATGCTAATTGAAGAAGTCCATTTATAGACTTAAGTAGGCTTCCCGAAGTTGGAATCCTCATTTTGATGAGGTAATCAGAGGGTCTGATTTTATCAAGAACGAAGAGGAATCATGTGTGTATAAAAAGAGTAATGGGAGCTTGGTAGTCTTCTTAGCTCTCTATATGAATGACATACTCATTATCGAAAATGATATTAGTATGTTATAGTCAGTCAAAAGCTATCTTAGTAAAAAGTTCTCCATGAAGGATTTGGGAAAGACTTCTTATATACTTACTATAAAGCGTTATAGAGATAGAGTTATGAGGCTTATAGGATTCTCTCAATTATTGTATATAGATAATGTCTTGGAAAGGTATAATTTCAGTAATTATAAAATAATTAATATACTTCTTAAACACGACGTTCATCTTTAGAGGAAGATGTATCCTCAGAGTGAAGATGAAAAAGTTAGAATATCTAATATACCATATTCATCAACTATATAAAGCTTGATATATGCCATGATGTGTACGATACCTGACATCAGTATGGTCGTAAGTGTTACAAGTTGGTATCAGTCTGATCCAAGTGAAGGCCATTGGATGACTGTGAAACATATCTTTAAATATCTTATAGGTATTAAGGACAAGTTTCTGATATGGAAAAATGACTTACAAGTGAGATGATACATAGATTTAGACTTTTAGTCTGATCTAGATGATAGAAAGTCTACATTTGTGTATGTATTCATTCTCAACGACTACAATAATTTGAAAAAACTACAAACAGTAGTTTACAGCTAATTCCACAACAGAGGTAGAATATATTGTAACCTCAGAAGTAACAAATGAAGTGGTATGGATGCACAAATTTGTAACTAAACTTAGAAGAGTTCCAAGTGCTATGGATCTCCATTGTTTTGTGACAACAACGGAGCCATTGCACAAGTTAAAAAGCTAAGAACACACCAAAAGTCTAAGCATGTGGAAAGAAAATACCATATCATTAAAGAAATATTAGCTAGAGAAGATGTAATAGTTTGTAGAGTAGACTCTATAAATAATATAGCGGACCCACTTACTAAAGCCTTAACTCCAAAAATATTGGAAAGACATGTGGAGTTAATGGGCAATAGATACCATTGTGAATGGCACTAAAGCAAGTGAGAGTTGTTAGAATTTGTGCTTACAAGTCATCCCTTTATGTATGAATATTTGTTTACTATTTAGACTATTATTATTTCATTAAACCACTAATTATATTTTATATATATGGTAAAATACTTGTAACGTTTTAGACATTATATGATATGAAATAGTTGATATTTGGTCTAAAAGAGCTTAGATCAGTACTAAGAATTAGCAATGCTGAGAGTTATAAATACTAAAAGTTAGCATTCATAAGAGTTAACAGGTTACAAAAGTCAACAAAATCTAAGGAGTTAGAGCCTTGTCTGAAATAGAATAAAGACCTGAGAATATATTAGTAATGACATAATTGTAAAGAGTTACAAATTGTGCTAGAAATGTCATTATGCAAATATGTTCTCAAATACTATATTCTTGATCTATCTTCATTGATGCGGGTCTGTCAGTGAAGATGTCATAATATATATATATATATATATCAGTGTATGTTTATATTTGAATGATCCAGATGGTTAGTCTTAGTAGACCATGAGTTTAGTAGAAGCTCGTATAGAGATATAAATATTCAATAAAGACTGGGTACTGAACAAACTCACAAAGATCTCCAATAGATATCCCATAGAGCCGTTAATAGAGGGTCTTTTGAGTTAAGTAGTATTGGTGGTCCTTTGACCTAAGTGTCACAGTTGGCTTATTAGTGATCCACCATACTGTGGTTCCACACATGTTAGAAATATTTCATGGTCTGATCGCTGGGTGTCGTTGGGTATGGTCAGATGCTTATGGAGTCCTATGTGTATAGATATGAAATCTATCAGCTTATCTGGGTGAGAAATATACCTTGATATTTCAATATTGTATTTCAGAAAGTTTTATGGCTACAAGCAGTAATTCCATAAAAAATAATTTTACCCTATAGATAAATAATATTGTAAAAGTGTTTACAGATATTATTTATTGAAATAAAAATCTAGAGATAAACTTACGGTCGAGCATATAGAGATTTGATGGTGTTGATCTGTATCTCCACTCTACTCGAATATAAATGAGGGAAGGATTATACGGATATGTTATAACCTCAACTTGTATGATCTAACGTGCCACTTTGTAATATCTATAATGTGTGTGTGAGGTATCGTTCATAGAAGTATGGACGAGTTCCATATGGTAAATCGGGTATGAACTTAGAGAGTCTCACAATATGAAGTGTACTAGTTGTGTACTGGAGCAGCATTTTGGATTGAACAATTTCATCCTAAAAATTTCAGCAAACCCGAAATATATTTCAGGGTTCTTCAAATTGTGCACTTGTTTAGACTTAAATGTTAAATGCATCACTTAATTAGTTGATAATATTTGCTAACTACTAAGATATTGACAAGTGGCACAATTTTAGTCCATGAATTATTTTACCATGAATTCACCCATTACCTTGTTAGTAAAATCAAATAAGGTAAAATTAATTATTCAAATAGTTTTTGAATAGCTGAATACATATTATTTAAATAAATATTACATATTTTTATTTGTTTGTTATTTTATTGTCAAATGGAAGGCATATCTAATTTAAAAAATATAAATTAATATGGTAGAACAATATTTGTAAAATTAATGGTCCATTTATTTTTAGACAATTGAAAATTGACACAAAATATTATTTTGATAGTTGGCCAATTAATTAAAATTTTCTAGAGCACTATGAAGTGAGTAAGGCACCAAAAATAAATTTAATTCACTTTTTATTGACAATGAGAAGCAAAAAATGTGATAGAGAGAGAAGGATTGAATGAATGAGAGTTTTTGTTTTGAAAGCCATTCTTTAAGCAAAATGTTGTGAGACGAACCAAATAGAAATAAAAACCAAATCATCTTGTTTTTCTTTCAAGAAAAAAAAGGTTGTTACTAGAAATCTGTTGCTACCATTCTAAATTCACAATCACACCGAATTATTGTAAATTAGAATTGTACAAGAATTCACTTTAAGGTGAGCTCAAGATTTGGAGTTTGGAACAATCTAAAAATTTAAAGTCTTCATTAAAATTCTTCAAATACATATTTCTATAATCTATAATCTTAAATTGTTAATTATTTAATTTATATGTGTATATATTGATTTTATACTTAATTTCGGTGCAAATTGTGTAGATGATATATATATTTAATTTTTTTAACATATACACAATCACGTGTATATGATATATATATCTAAAATACGTTAACAAATATCAAATTTTTTTATATTAATATGAATTTAAAGTAACTATTTTAATGAATTTTTTTATCTAAACATGTGTAGAGTTAAATAATGAGAATATTGATATGCTATTGTTGCATATCATTTAATAAGTAAAATATTATGAAATTAAAAAAAAAATTATAAGTAAATATGTGAATAACTTGGATCACCGTAAATTCATCATAAATCGTCGTGCATCATAAATTAAGTGTGCATCATAGATCGACATCACCGTGATCGATTGAAATCGACACTATAAAAACTAGATCTAAGTGTAATATATGATCAAATTATTACAAAATAATCAAATCATAAATAAGTTGAAAAATATCATAAAAGAAATAAATATTACAATTATATAAGCATGGTGTAAATATAATTAAATATGAGATTAATTATAAATAATTATAATTTAATGCTTTTTTTTCTTGATGACTATTCATTAATAAATGAAAAAATAAAGATTATAAATAATTATTTAATCAAGATGGGGCTATGAATGGACTATGATCATGTGATTTATCGTGATCCAATTTTAATCATTTGATCACATTATGATATTAACAAAATACTATTACAAAATAAAGTATAAAAAATAATAAAAAAATAATATTAAGCATATAAATAATGACTATTATTTAATCTTAAAATTATCTAATTCTAATAATCTAATAACTAATTTATGATAATCTAGTGTTGAACTATGATTATGTGATTGATTCATCATAATCCGATTTTAAAATGACGATGGATGACTATATGATTAATTAGCCATAATCTTAAGATGATCATGACCGTGTGATCATGATTCATACGTGATTTAGATTAAAATGAACTAATAATAGTTGTGTGCATTGATCAAGTCAATTAAACGGCTCAATATATAAAACAAGAAAAAAAAACAAAAGTAATCCATGATAGTGACATAGATCGGTTGCCAACCATTGATCAACATATCAAGTCGTAAAGGAGCAATTGATAAAAAAGTCGATAATCAATAATCAGTTGCCACACGTCATATGCCACAAACAATTAATTAAATTATAAAAACAATCAAATGATAAAATAATCAATGATCAATAATTTGAGAGGTTATGTAATGATGAAATAATCAATTGGTAGTAAACAGTACTAGAATTCTATTTATATTTAATATTTTAAATTATATATTAAAAATAATATATTAATAAAATAATATAAATTTTAAAATTATTATTATATTTAATAATTATTTAATATATTATTTTTTAAAATATAATTTAAAATATTTAGTGTTACTCAATTAATAACCAATAATCAAATAGTATGCAAGGTATGGGATTCGAGCATTTGACAGTGTACAAATATATTTATAAATCTCATTAATTTTTTTTAACTTAACTAGTTCTCTTTAATGGAATTCAATTTTATTTTAAAAAATTAATAATCAACAATCAAGTGCCAGACGTCACATGACCGCAATTAATTTAATTAAACGGTAAAATAATCAATGATGAGATCAAAGCAATCAGATGATCTTAAAATTATCAAACATAATCAGATCAAATTTGAGCATCATGATCAAGAGATCAAGTCACCTTACCAAGCAATGATCAGAAATCCCAAATTTATCAACATATAATTGAAAACTACCTTATGATCTTGATCAAGTGATCAAAATTATCAAGTCACGTGATTTTGATGCGATCATGATAATAGATCTGAAAACAGAGTAATCAAAGACCACTTGATCATTAACAAACAATCTGATTGAACAAATCATTAAAAAAAAAAAGAAAAGCAAAGATACACATAAACAATGATCATGATGTGGCCGTCGTTGATCTTTCCGCCGTTGATCTAGGCTGCTTTTGGTCATGATTCGGTCATTGATTAATCACATGCGAAAATAATAGCCATAAATTAATGGCCATTGCTGATGGCCTATCACCGTTCATTTTTGTGGTTAATTGAAAATGTAAATTTAAAAATTTTAAATTATATTTTAAAAATAGTTTGTTAAATAAATATTAAGTATTATAAATAATTTTAAAATTTATATTATTTTATCACTTAATAATTATTTAATTATTATTTTTTAAAATATAAATTTAAAATATTTAGTATTACTCTAATTAAAAATAATAACAGATCAATGACAGGTAATTCTTATAGAAGCAAAAACCAACAAATCAACGTTTGTTCTTTTTAATAATGACCACCGAAAACGATATCGAATCGATGAAACATAGTTAAAAAACCATATTGGATGAAATAAATCTAATGAGACAAAACTAAAAATAGATATCGGATCCTAGATTAGGATTAATTGAAACGATTGAATCAAATGCAGAAATTAAATTGTGATAAAATAGATCTTATTAATTAGATTATAAAATTATCAATGGTCTTCCCACATTTGGCGCCGTATGAAAATTATTTGGACTCTATCAATCTATGAGTTCTGTTAGAAATTTGGTAATTCAATAATTTTGAATGGATAAGAATTGAAATGAATATCAAATAGAAGAGTCACAAGAAGTTTAGAATATGTGAGACGCATATGGAGAAGTTTAGCACGTGTGGAACATAAAGGAGAAAGTAAAACGGGACTCGAAGACGTGAAACAATCGAAGAAAATACGGGAGGAGCTACCAAGGCTAAACGCCACGACGCCTAAACCAGAAGCCCAGTGCCGCGCACCGTAGCAATGGACGCGATTAAACTCAACATCGATGCTTCAAGGCCTCAGTGCCGCAGCACCAGAGCCAGGAAATTTCCTTTTTAATTCGAATTTTTAGTTTTGGAAAGTTTAAGAATTTCAAAACAAGTGGACTCTTACTTTAACAAATAATAGGGTTAGTAGACACGAAATAAACCCTATATAAACACTTGTAAACTATTTATTTTAGATTAAGCATTAAGGGAGACTCTAAGAAAGAGGAAGCATTAGGTAGACACTAAGTGCTTATGCGCGCTAGGGTGGAACTGCCGTTTAGGTGTTCATTGCTCGTGGTAGAGTAAGGGTTCACTAAACATTAGGTCATTTTAAGAGTTCTTCATTGAGTTTTTCTGGTAAAATCTCTAGAGAGTTAATAAGAGAGGCTAGAATCCTTGGATCCACCGTGAACGTAGGCAATTAGCTGAACCACGTAAGATTGTGTTGTGATCTTTTATTTTCTACTTTGGATTCTTGCTATTTTGCTTGATAACTAGGTTATTCCGCTACGCAGAGAGGTTAGGGTTCTAGGTTAAACTTTGGGTTCTTCGCTTCAACCTAATCTCAAGAGGAAGAAAGGTGTTTTCTTCCTTAACAAACTGGTATCAGAGCAAAAGGTTCGATAATAAACACCTGTGGTATTTAAACCATGGATGCAATCAAGCAAGAAATAGAAAAGCTCAATGGGATAAATGACTTTAATCTTTGGAGGAAGAAAGTTATGGCTCTACTAGTGAAGGAAGGGCTAGACTCAACCTTGGAGAAAGCCAACTCCTCAACTAGTGAAGGGATAATAACCTTAAAGTCCTGGCAGAAAGATTGGCACATGATTCAGAAAAATACTCACAGCACCATAATCCTAGCGTTGAGCGACAAAGTATTAAAGGAAGTTGGTGATAAAGAAACTGCTTTGGGACTATGGAAGAGACTCGAGGCATTATACATAAAGAAGTCTCTTGCAAATAGACTTCTTGTGAAGAAGAAACTACATCGGCTAACAATGCATGAGAGATCTTTATTAGAAGCCTATATTGACGAGTTCAACAAGATCATCATAAGTCTTGAGCAATTGGGCATCAAGACTGAGGATGAAGACAAGGTCATAATCTTGTTAAGTTTGTGGCTGAAAAACTATAAGAATTTTGTGAATACGCTGCTATATGGTAAGGAGTCTTTAACGATGAATGACGTCAAGGCATCATTAAACTTAAAAGAATTGACAAAGAGATTTGAATCTGAGAGTAGAGCAACATTGCTTGCACAAGGGAGGAAGAGCAACCAATCAATGAGGAGATCTAAGAAGTGTTTCCTTTGTAATAAGAAAAGGCATTTTGTAAAGGATTGTCCGAAATCAAAAGGCCAAAGAGGGTGGGCTGCAATCGGTATTAAGAAAGAGACCGAAGTTGTAAACACATTGGTAGCCTCAAGGGGAAAGTACGCTGATAAATGGATACTAGATTCGGGGTATAACGTCCATATATATCCTGACAGATCGATGTTTACCAACTACAAAACGAAGAGAGGTAAAGCTCTAATGGGGAATGACATGACTTGTAAGATCATGGAAGTTGGTGACATAAAGCTAAGGATGTAAAGTGGAGAAACTAGGGACTTATATGATGTAAGGCATATTCCTAAACTGATGAGGAATTTGATATCCCTAGGCAAGCTCGATGAGGAAGGGTAATCGGTTAAAACGGAAAAAAGAAAACTAAGGGTAAAGAGAGGACCTATAAGGTTTGAAGGTGAGAAGCACAATGGAATGCTCTATATGCTGACTATGATGGCCATAAGTGGCCCAATACGGGGTGTTAGGGTAATGCAGACCATTAGGCGATATCCAAATCGTGCTCATCGAGGTGATGAAGGTCGAAAAAGAGTGCAACGCATCCATACCCTATGCTAGGTGCACGAATGCCTTTGGAGACCAAAGTCACTAGCCCGGAAAAAGTTAAGTCTTGATGGAGATTTAATTGAACTCAACTCTAGGTGATAGAATATTGGTGTAGATCGAATCTCGAAGCCTTCTTATTTAGAAGATTTTGAATCAATGAAGGGTTTGTTGAAGATTTGATGATTCAACAATCTTATATGGATAAGAATTAATATGAATACCAAAGAGGAGAGTCACAAGAAGTCTAGAATATGTGGGACACGTATGGAGAAGTCTATGATATGTGGGACACGAAGGAAAAAGTAAAATGGGACTCGAAGAAATGAAGGAAGTAAAACAAAACGCGGGAGAAGCTACCAGGGCTAAGCGCCGTGGCTGAGTGTTGCAGCGCCCAAACCAGAAGCCCAGCACTGCGACTCTGAGTCCTCAGGCTTGCTGCGATGGTCGCTATTAACCTCAGTGCCGCGGCACTAAAGCAAGGAAATTTTTGTTTTTAATTCAGATTTTTAGTTTTGGGAAGTTTAGGGTTTCCAAAACAAGTGGACTCTTACTCTAACAAGGAATAAGGTTAGTAGGCAAGAAATAAACCCTATATCAACACTTGTAAACCCTTTTATTTTAGATTAAGCATTAAAAGAGACTCTAAGAGATGGGAAGAACTGGATAGACACTAAGTGTTTGTGTGCGCTAAGATAGAACCGTCGTTTGAGTATTTATTACTTGTGGTAGAGTAAAGGTTCATTAAACATTAAGTCCTTTTAAGGGTTCTTCATTGAATTTTCCTTATAAAATCTCTAAGGAGTTAATAAGAAATGATAGGATCCTTGGATCCACTGTGGACATAAGTAATTGGTCGAACCACGTAAGATTATATTGTGATCTTTTATTTTCTGCTTTAGATTCTTACTATTTTGCTTGATAAATAGGTTATTCTGCTGTGGAAAAAAGTTAGAGTTTTAGGTTGAATTTGAAAATTTTCATTTTAATCTAATTTCAAGAGGAAAAGGGTGTTTCTTCCTTCAACAAGCTCCGAGATGAATTAAAAATTAAAAAATAAAGAATGAGAGAATTAAGGCTTTTAGAGTGAGAAAATAATTTTCTCAAAAGTGAATTAATTTATGCTTTTGACTGCAAAAGCGAGAAGGTCCATGAATTTTGTATAATTACAAATATAATTTTAATAAATTTTGTAATTATCAAATAAATAAATCACCTTTCTAGTAATTTACTATTCCTATACCAACAATTTTTTGGTAAACTTCAGAACTCAAACTTCCAACAAAGGAGTCTTAATTTTAAAAATAAAAATCACAGGTTACAGAATCCATGTGTTTAATCCACTCTGAAGAGTTAATAAAATTCCGGCATCACTTTTTGATCTTACAATAATTATTAATAATCAGAAGAAAAAACGTTTACCTTAAAAATTATTTGACAAACAATTGTAAATTTAATTTTTCATTTTTTTAAAGTACTCCATTAATTTTTTTTTAATATTTCTAGTTAGTTTTATCATTTTAAAGGCATCTTTTAAAATTTAATACATCTAATAAAGAATTTCATATTTTTAAATTACACTAGTAAAAATTAAAATATATATAAAATATGTTTATGTCCAAATTTAGTAAGCCCACAACCTAAGGTCCAACCATCTCTTGAAACCAAACAAATAAGGATTTATTTATTGAGGGAAAACAATAGATCAACAAAGGTTATCAAAGCTCAAGAGTAATGAATAAAGAACTATTTAAAACGGATAACTTAACTCAGTTAAGATAGAGAAGGCTATTGATATGGTATTTAGAACCAAAGTTTAGAACATATTTTGGAGGTTAAGGAAACTTAGATTTATAAAATATCAAGAGATGACTCAAATCAAAACTAAGGTCAGGGAGTTGTTTAAAGGTGATTATACAAAACCAGACTCGGTAGAGTTCATTTGAACTAAGCTCTTAGCTCAATGTTAGTATAGAGTAAGGTTGTTGAAATCATTGACGTAGTAAATATGGGATTAAGGTCAAAATTAGGATTATATTTATATCAATCTTGTAGTTTTTAAGTTAGATACTATCTAGCAAACAATTACTATGAAAATGCAACACAAAGAGAACTAAAACACAATTTTGCATAGTTCGACCTTAAGACTTACATTCACTAGTAGAGATTATCATCAAAATCTACTATACGGAGGAGATATTAAGGACATAAATTACAATAAAAGCAATAACATTCATAAACTAGAATCTCATATGTTATTCCCTTCTTTGAACTTGTGGATGACATTTTCATATTATTTAATGGATTTTTTCTTTGTAAGGATAAAGGGTGATTCTTGATGATTACCAAATGATAGATGGTTGTTAAGTGGGTGTAGGGCAAGCCTTAATATAAAAATGAAGAGGAAAATAACTCTTGAAAATAGGAGAATGAGATGAATATGTAAAAGTGGAGTGATGAATGAACTCCTCTCTAATTGAAAAAAGTGAAGCTTATATAATGGAGTTAATACGAGCTCACTGGGCCATTTGGAGACTTTTTAATGGACAGATGAGTACAATATTTTTAGTGCTACGTGTTATGTTTAGAGTGTAAGAATATTCATTTTGTACTAAGGATTATCCTACTCAACAAGTGCCAGCACCTTAAAAGTAGTTTCGACATGTGTAATATAGGCAGTAGATATTGGTGATAGTGCAGTTCTTACCAATTGCCACTTGGTAATTTTGTGCTAGTTTGTCCCTTTTATGAATAAGGCAGCATGACGTGACGCTTCAAGATTAGTCCCTTACTGATTACCCTTGTGATCTTATCTTCAATAAATGTTGAGGTGGATGATAATTTTTGCAACATAGTTTGTAGTAAAGGAAAATTATTTGTTGTTCCCTAGTAAGTGCTTTGTAAGGCTGCACCTATCTTTTTATCCCTTTTTATCTCTTCTCTTACCAGTTGTCATCTGATAAGATTCTTGCAAGTTGGTGTAGCAAGTGCGAGGCTCAATGGTAACATAGACTATTAAACTATTTTGCTAGCATCTTATTTGATTGTTTGACTGCCACTTGTATGCCAACATAATAAATATAAAGTTTTACTCACGTGTGCGTTGATTATGGGGCTCAATAAAAACGTAATAAGTTACTTAACCATACTGACTTGTCCTTCAGCTACAGGGACTAAGTAATGATGAAAAATCCTACATAGGTCCCATTTTTCGTGCCCTAAGTCAAATAATGAAAATTAATAGGCTTGAACTCATACTGAGTTTAATGACCATGTCTCAATTTAAGCTGAGTAGCCAATCTAGTGCAGAACACAGTCTTGCTCTCAATAAGTTACATGTCAATTTATCATTGAACCATGTAAACAAACCAAAATTATCCTCCAACAAAATTAATTAAATAATTCAATTAAATTAAGTAATTCATTTATTATTCAAAAGTATTCATTCCAAAAATATGGAAAGTGACAATCATTAAGTAAATAACGAATGCTTTTCATGTTCAAAATAATTCTAAAATAGAATGAAAATAAAATTATTTGTAATGATAATTTTAGGATAATTCTTGATACGAGTGTTATGATTCATTGAAAAAATTCTGCTTGTATTTAAACTTAACAAATAAGAAATCTAATTTCACTCTCCAGTTTAGAATTGAAATTGAACATGAACGAGGAAACTAGGTAGATTGAGTCAAAGGAAATTGAACATTCTGTTCAGCAGTTAGATTTTACTCAAAACTATAGGCCCCATTACAAAATTACAGACTCTTCATTCGATCAACCTAGAAGTAATTATTAACACTCTGAGAAGGAAGGACGAGTGACTCCCCCACTTTGCAAATCTTCATCCAATTCCTCACTTTCTTCTTTTGTGATTGTCTCCAACCTTTGAGAATTCGATGTTCTGAGAGGGGAAATGAGAAGTGCTGGTGCTACTTCATTCCAAGATCTTAGATACCTGGTCTCCTTTGCCATTAGCGGAAAGTAAAAAGAATTTCTAGGACCAAAAATGCCAAAGAGCACAAAATAGGCTAAGACGCAGTTGATAATATCAATTAGATACTTGTTGCTTCAGCTTCAATCAAGAAAGACAAATGGAAGATGGGATTTTTCAGGAATCTGCTTAGAAAGTAATTTGAAATAGACTTGAGTTGAGAAGGAAATGAGTGCAGCTGTCCCTTTTATAAGGACTTAACAATGGAGTAAAAGAGTGGTAACATTGACCCATTTAATAAGTTTGGTCACCAATACATTGGACATGTGTTCAATAGCAAGGATTGCACTTGTAACAGGACCACACACAATGATTGATTGCACCTGGCTAGCTCTACAGCTTACACGTTTTTGGTGTACGTTGGCGGGGAAAGATTTTTTGAATTCATTAATTATGGAGCTTAACATGGACAGCACCGGTGTTGGGTTTATTCATTGTTTCAAGTTAAAGTTTGGTATAAGGTTTTTTCATTCTTTTACTTCTTTTGATTCTTTATTATAAAAAAACAGTGCACGTTTGAATTTTTTAGATGGAAATTTTTAAACAATAAAATTGAAATTACATGAGAAATACTCTTCATTATGATGATTTTCACGTCTCTTTTTTGAACACAGATAATGAGATTTAAATCTCCTTAAGTAGATGGGAGTAAATTTCTTTTTATATAAAAGTAGATATTCAAATTAAGTTACAAGGAGTTTAACATTAAATTGGTCCTGAACAAACTCTTTATTTGAATATATCATAATTAACAAAGAGAGAGAGAGAAGAAAGAATAAAGTATATACCTTTTATACCTAACTTGATGCTAAAAGCTAATGTCTTTAACTTTGTTGTCTAAACACATAATATCTTCATTAATCACGTGTAATATTCGATAATTTTTTTTCATGTTTTTAAAAAGTTAATGGTGAATAATTCTTCCAATGCACTGTCGAGTAATACGATTCTTTTTACAATGCACCAATTTCTTTTATCGTGATGACTGAATTGTGTATGACATGTAGACGGTCACATAAAAAGTTAAAGAACAATCTAATTACTATTATAAAATAAAATAAAATAAAGGAAAAATAACATCACACGTGATCAGATTCTAAAAGATCAATCCTACATTAACTAGAACAAATAAAAGGAAAATCTGTTTACACGATATACAATCACATTCAGCATCACAAATATTTGGTAGCTTCAGTTTGCAGATAAAAGAAATAAGCAGCAGCTAGCAAAATGACATGAGTAATAACAGAGACTAGGACTAGGAGTCCTCATTATCTTCCTCCTTGTCCCCTTTATCCTTGGAGTCTTCATCCTCATCCTTGGTGGTCTCTTCAATGATGGTCTCCAAATGGGGCGAATTCGAACACTTCTTTGGGCATATAATAGGAGCTGGAGCTACCTCCATGCACGTTTCCAAATTTCTAATTTCCCTAGCCATTAAAGTCACAAAAGTAAACGGAAGCCGGTTGATTTGAGGATAGAATTTCAGAAAGGGCGGCAGCAAAGAATGTCTTTGATGCTTTGGTTGTGATTGAGAAGAAGGGCTTGAGTGGAGAGGTTGTTATAAAGGGGGGCAAGAGGGATCAATGAGAGAACAAAAAACTGAAAAAGAGTGGAAACTAAGTGTCGCCAAGCAACAGAAAAATTGGCGGTGGAGTGCGAGTACATTTGTCCAAAGCTACAACGACTTGTAAAAGATCCCAAAAATATCAAACGGGTGATGTTGTAATGAAGGATAAGCACAAACGAATATTCTGGAAATATTGAATAAAGAGTATCAACTACGGACCACAGAAGAAAAGGTTTGGTGTGACAAACTTGGCAACGAACTGCCCCTTGCACTTCACGGCCAAACCTACCCAACGATTATAATAGCTCCTGTATATTGATGGGAAATTTTTTTAAAAATTATTGTAAAACTAATACGAAGTTAAATTATTTTATTCATATTTATATGTATAGGGCTATGAATTATGTCAAATTTTCACTTGTTAAATTTAAATTAAACGATTGTAATTTTTTTTACCATCTTCAATTTTTAAATTTATGTATATAGATATGTAGATCTCTTTAGACAATATTATAAATCGAGAAAAAAAGTAGTCTAATTCTCTTATTCTAAACATAAAATATGTAAAAGAATTTTCTGTTTACTATTAGGCACCACCTCATATGAATTTAGAATACAATTAAAATTTGAATTAAAAGAGAGAATGATAAACCTATAAACTTCTCGGCTCTAAATTAACTTGTCAAGCCCAGGTTGTCTTATGATTTATCAACTCTTATAAGTTAACATCAAACTATTCTTTTAAAATTTAAATGTTGAACTCTAATAATCCATAAAAAAAATTCATCTTTATAATTATAACTAGGCTTAAAAAAATATTTTATTTTTTTAATTATCTATTTATCCCTTAAGTCACTGAATACTCTAATAATTATTATTTTTACATATTTATATTTATAAATAAATTATATTATTTAATAAATAATTTATTAAATAAATTACGCCATTTATTTAAATAATTAAGCGCTGGAGACAGCTTAAGTGAACATCATTAAATATACATTCTATCTTGTAAATATTGTTAGCGTATTTTAGGGTGTATGCATGTGATTGTATACATATTAAAAAACTAAAAAACATGCATCATATACACAAATTTGGTAGCAAAATTTATTATGTAATGAATATATACACATGTAGTTCAATTCTTAACAACTTAATAATACAAAAAAACATACTTTTGAAGACTTCTGATGAAGATTTCAAATTCTGAATTTCAAATTTTAAATTTCTTTGCTCTAACTTTGAGCTCACCTTGAAGTGCATTTTTGTTCAATTCTAGTTCACAACAATCTGGCAGGATTGTGAAGCTAGAATAGCAGCAGTATAATCTCCAGCAACAAGGTTTTGATTACTTGAAAGAAAAATATGAAGGATTTATTTTTCTTTCTTCTTTGATTTTTCACACAAGTCTTTGTTCAAAGAAAAATTCTTTCAAAACCAACTCTTCTTTTTCCTCTCAATCCTTGCACGAATTTTTCATTGACTCTCTTGTTAACACAAATAAAACTCAACCATTTTGAGTGCTATCAACACTTCACAAGTACTCCACCAAAATTAGATTAAGTGGCCAACTACCAAAATAATTTTTCTTGGCCATTTTAATGGTCTGATAAAATTAACTATTAATGATAAAATGGTGCTCCACTTAATTTAATTTATGTTTCTCAAATTAGGTATGCCTTCCATTTAAGAATAAAATAATAAATAAATAAATAAAATCATATTTTATTTATTTAAATAATATTTATTTAATTATTCAAAAATTATTTGAATATTTAATATTTACCTTATTTAATTTTACTAACATGGTAAATGGTTGAATTCATGGTAAAATAATTCATGAAATAAAATTGTACCACTTGTTAATATCTAATTAGTTAATAACTCTTGTCAACTAATTAAATAATATACTTAACATTTAATTTTAAACAAGTGCACAACTCGAGAAACTCCGAAACATATTTTTGGCTTGCTGGAATTTTTAGGATGGAACTGTTCAATCCATTATGCTGCCCCAGTACACAATGAGTAAACTTCATATTGTGAGACTCTCTAGGTCCACGCCCGAATTGTCATATGAAACTCCTCCATACGTCCGTTAACGATGCTCCAGACACACGTCACGAATATTACAAAGCGACGCGTTAGACCATACAAATTGAGGTTATAACATATTCATATAATCCCTCCATCATTTATATCCTGTTAGAACAGAGATATAGATCAACACCATTAAATCTCCATATGCCCAACCGAAAACTTATCTCTAAAATTGTATTTCAATAAATAATATTTTTAAATACTTTTGTAATATTATTTATCCTTAGGGTTAAACTCTTTTCCCGGGAATTACTGCTTATGGCCATAAGACTTTCTGAAATACAATCCATAGAGTATTAAGATATAGTACTCACCCAAATGAGCTGATGAATCCTATATTTATGCACACCGAACTCCATGAGCATCGGACCATTCTCAGCGACACTCAGCGGTCAGACCATGAAAGGTTTCTGACATGTGTGGAATCAAAGTATGGTGGATCACTCACAAGTCCACCATGGCACTCGGGTCAAAGGACCACGAATACTACTCAACTCGAAAAACCCTTCATTGATGGCTTTATGGGATGTCTATTGGAGATCTTTGTGAGTCTGTTCAGTATTCAGTCTTTACTGAATACCTGTATCTCTATACGAGCTTCCACTAAACTCATGGTTTGCTAAGACGAACCATCTGGACCATCCAGATATAGACATACATCAATCTATATATTTATTAAGGTATTCACTGACAGACCAGTATTAGTGAAGATAGATCAGGAACATAATATTTGAGAACATATTTGCATAATGATATTTCTTAGCACTATTTGCAACTCTTTGCAACAATGTCATTACTAATATATTCTTAGGTCTTTATCTCATTTCAGACAAGACTCTAACTCTTTAGATATCGCCGACTCATATAACCTAATAACTCTTATCAGTGCCAACTCTTAGCATTTATAACTCTCAGCGTTGCTAATTCTTCGCACTGATCTAAACTCATTTAGACCAGATCTGAACTCTTTCAGATCGTACAATGTCTGAAATGTTACAAGCATCTTATCATATATAAATATAATTAGCGATTTATTGAAATAATAATACTAGTATAAATATTAAACAAATATTCATACATAATGAGATAGCACGTAAGTACAAATCCTAAAAAGTCAGGCCTTTTTGTAAGACTGTACGTGGAGCCCACCAACCCTTTGGTCCACCAGTAGGACCTCAAAGCCACTGACGCACCACGCACAGAATTCGCAGGTTACCTGCACCCCCAAGGAATCGAACTGGAGATCTCATCCATATCATGCCTTACGAGTTCATCCTTGTATCCATTGAGCTGGCTAGCCTGATGGGTGCAACCATTAAACCTTAAAGGCCTATAAGGGATGAGATCCCAGGTTCAACATTAGTTAGGGGTAGCATAAGATGCGGTTCTGTGCCTGGTGCACCAACTAGTATGCCTGGTGGACCCAAGCCGTTGGGTGGGCTGCACGTATAATCCTATCAAATATATATTCCTACTATCTGTGAAATCATACTCTAAGTCATCAGCATTAATTCAATTTCACTCCATTATAACTTAAAAGAAATAATATATGAATACAAGTTTATTATTGTTTAGGATAAAAATCAACTAAACTTATTATAGTTTACATGAATTAAGATCAATGACATTTTTTCAAATCAAAATTTAAAATAATAAAGTTTAATGTATCAAATAATACACTAGTTTTTAATTTAAACTATCTACTTCAATAATTAAGATAAATTATTTAATATAAAAATTAAAAAAAAAATTATACTTTATATAATAAAATGTCCATTGAAATAATGAATGTGAACTTTTTTTATTTATAATAAAATATCATTTATATTTTTTTGTAGTAATATTTTATATTCAATACTTACATTGCATATTATAGGTGCGCAAAAAATAAAACTGATCAGTTTTTAGTTAATTTGGTTTAATTTCATTTAAAGATTGGTTCTTGGTTAATACCATTTATTTAAAATTGATTTATTCAATTTTAATTCGGTTCAATTAAAAAATAAAAAAAATGAACTAATAGTAAACTAATTTTTTTAAGAAAAATTAAAAATTAAACTAAATCAAACTAATTTAATCGATTCAATTCCTACAACTTAAACAAATAAGTTGCATTTGAGACTGAGCTCTTATGCTTTGCAAAAGTGGGTTTAATAATATATACTCAATATAATAAATGAATAAATTATTTTATTAAATAATAAAATATTATTAATAGATTTATGTCTAACATGTGAATCCGCTTACCCCAAGACAACCTCTACGTCTACGAGGTAGGCACATTACTGCTTTGAATGTTTTCAGTTACTTCATACGAACAACACGAAAGCATTATAATAAACCTGGGAGGGTTAACCCATCTAATAATACTTAGTTGAACTGACGTCATATATGGTAAATTCCCAACAAAAAAAACAAGAAAACAAACAAAGCTCACACAATAAGGCAATACATAAAAATAAAGTAACGTCAATAATTATATTAAAGTTCCGAAATGAGCCCACTGACTACATGAAGCTATAAACCAAATGATGAATCTAAATACAATAAAAATCATAATGTGACCCAATTGAGTGTATAAAAGCAGCATAACAGCTAAAAGAGCCCTTTCTTGGTGATAAAATCCAATAAGAAAAAGAACACCATCCATTTTCAGGAGCGTTAAAACATGGGCACGGGTTTTAGATGAACTTATGAAGCTTCTCTTCATCATCCTTAAACTTCTTCAAAAACAAAACCCATTCTTTTCCTTGCAGCTTCTTAGTGGGCCTCTTGGCCTCCTCACACTATGATTATGCCTAAACCCTGTTATCGGTTTATAATTATATGTAGCCAAATCTAAAACTGGGGTGTAGGCTTTAGTAAGGTTCTCAAGGACGATTGACGCCAAAATAAGAATCTTTTGATCTTGCAAGTAGCCAATTTAGTAAATCTTTGACAATATCTCAGTTACTTTTGGCAGACGACGGCCTAATATTCACAAGTCACAGCTGCAGAGTGCAAAAATCTGAAAAACATTTTTAACATTTACACAAAATCTTTAAGGCGGCTTATAAATCTCGAGAAATCATCTATGTTCTTCAGTCCCAATGTCTAACAAAGCAACAGGGTAGAAATATGCAATATATTTGGCCTAAAAGTAGTCTCCATTCACGAGAAATACTTGGGATTACTTTCGATGATAGGAAGAAAAAAGAGAAGCTACTTTGAAGCTCTCAAATCCAGAATTATAGGCCGAATCAGCTCTTGGAGAGCAAAAGTTCTTCTCATGGAGAGGAAACGAAGTTCTCATAAAGCTGTTGCATAGAGCACACCAACCTATCATATAAGTTTTCAAAATTTCAAACAACTTGTTCAAACACCTTGTGTGAGGAGAATCAAAAGCTCTTTGCTGCTCAGTGGTGGGTAAAATGGATAACTCAAGATCAATTCATTAGTGCTCTTGGAGAGTTTTATGTGTCCCAAAGAAGGATGAGGGATTAGGTTTTAGGGACATGCATTCTTTTATCCAGGCTCTTTTAGCTAAGCAAGGTTAGAGACATGCAATTCCCCAACACACCCATGGCTAGAGTTTTGAAGGCTCATTATTTTCCAAATAGTTCTTCCTGAATAGCAATCTTGGAGGCAAACCTTCTTATATTTAGGGGAGCATTATTTGAGGGTAGGAAAGTCTTAAGGGTACAAGATGGAGAATTGGCACAGTTAAACAGGTGCAGATATATAGTGATAAGTGGCTGCCCAAGTCTTTAAGCTTTAAACCTCTTTCACCTTAAACCCTCCCAGGAATAGCTTGTGTTTCAGAACTTATAACTGGTGATAAACAGAGGAATTCCCAATTAATTTACCAGCACTTTAGACCTGAGGATATGGAAGTTATTTCGAGAATTCCTATCCCAAGGCAAGCTGTGCAGGATCAAATATTATGGCATTATAACAAACGAGGCACTTATTCTGTAAGGAGTAGTTACCAAGTAGCTCTGCGAATCAAATATCCAGACCCTTCAACCAATTCCATAAGCTCTCTAGCTTGGTGAAAATTCATGTGGAATTTCAGGGTTCCGGCGAAGGTGAAAATTTTCCTATAAGAGGGCCACAAAAAATTTACTGCCCCCAAATATGAATTTAGCAAATAGAAAGATCATTGATAACCCCCTCTGTTTCTCATGTTCTAACCATCTTGAGGATGTGTTTCACTCCTTAATTGACTGCAAGCAGGTGCGCAGGACATGAAAAAATACCAAATTTGCATATTTGATGAAGGGGAAGAACCCATCAAGTTTCTTTTGCTTCATAAGAGACATTGCAGAAGTACTGCCCAAGGAAGATTTTGAGCTGCTCACAATAACTAGGTGGCTAGTTTGGCACTCAAGGAACCAATCCCAATCTATTAAGACAGCTCTTGACTCAATAAAAATTGAATCCCAAGCAGAAGCCATTCTAAAATCTTACAAATCAGCCAATTACTCAGAACCTTCATCCCAAAATCAAATTCACAAGCCTATCACTTCATCCTAGACACCCTCGAATCCTGATCACCACAAAGCAAACATTGATGCTGCTCTGAATGTTTCTGAAGGAAGGGCGGGAATAGGCATAATTATTAGAAATCACATCTGAGAGGCAATGACACCAGCCATCATCCTGAAGGCTTTACTGGTGGATGCAGAATTTATGGAGGCTGAAGCAATCCTATTAGGAGTCAAATTGGCAATGGAGACGGGTCTACTCCCAATTATTGTTGAATCTAATTGCATGAATATTGTCAACTTAATCAAGCAAATGTCTCCCAATAAGATCGGAACTAGGCTGGTTGCTATCAAAAATTTAGGACTATGTTTACAATTCTGGCAATGTGGAGATCTGCTACAACTCAAGAAATTGTAATCACAGCTCATAACCTAGTCAAATTGGCTTGTACTGTAATTAACCTAAAATCTGGTTGAAAGAGACTTCAGAGGAGATCTCTCCTTTCTTGTAATTTTGCTTTCGCTTTTAATGGAATTTCCATTGCTACAAAATAAAAAAAATAGCCATTAGAGAAGGTCTACAGTGCTTCTCCTCTCAGCCAAGAAGAATGAAGTAAGCTAGGCATCATCACATTTACCGTATCGTGCAATCAAGTGTTGGTGTTACTTTAAAGGAGAAGAATGTGTTATAATTTCAGCAAACCGGCACTTTTACTTGTGCAATTTCATTTGAACCTCAAGGAGGTATGTGTTAATAGACCTAAATACTTATTGATTCAATTTACACGTCATTATGATAAACCAGATCTTTGATCATCTCATTCAGGTCAAGGTTGGGTTTGAGATTCAATTTCCATTTATAAATATTAGACGAAAGCATAGTAATATGCCATCAGCAATAAATCATTAGTCAAAAAGGCCCAAGTTGTAAATCACCAACTGATCTGACCTCAAAAAAGGAATATTCAAAATTTAGTTTTTGCTCAGGCTCTTAAACAAAAAGTTGAGATGCAATGCCAATTTTGTATGTACCATTCAACTTCGTTTGACACTGGGATGCCAGCCAATACTATCCTAAACAAACACCTTTTGACATAAAATACTGATGCGGTTTGCATAAACAAAAAAGCTAAGGCAATTACATGGAAAATCACTTCCTAATGCTAAAAAATTAACCTAAAAGGCTTTCACAATATGCCCTATTAAGTGACTTGGGGAAAGCATGCTACAGGAAAGCCATGTACATGACATACTTGAATTATATTACAAACCATATACCACAACAATAAGGAGGCTGCCTGTAAATTTAAACCACAGGACAGAGACTAGGATAGAAAGACACCAACATCGAAAACAACTTTTGAACCATTTAACAGACTGTCAACACACCAAAAAAAAAAAAAATAATGAGCATGTCTTAAAAGATAAACATCAAGCAAACAAGAATTGGCAGATCTGTATGACATATAACACAACCTTGTGGAGGGGACTAGCTGCTGCATATCGGAACACCCAACAATAAATGACTAATGTAGAACTAATAGAACTACTTCATGTTTGAGGGTCAAAATTTCTTTATTTACAACCTCCAACACACTTGCAATTCATCCCCATTTAGGTTTTAAGTCTCACACAAAAGCTACACTAGAGTTTTTGAGGAATCCATGGCCTCAGACATAGGAAAAAATAAACAAGTGATTAATTCATATAACCAAAAGATTAAAACTCAAATGAGGGTCAAGCTACAACAAAGAGTCCAAATATACACAAATAAATAATCAAAATCCTTGCAAAATCAAATCAAGATCATCATATTTAAGTTCTAAGAGTTGAAATATTCACAAAAAGAAACATTACATCCACTTTTTCTACAAAAAATCTAATCCACATCCTAAATTCTCCTATCTACTATACTTCATTCTAACCACTAGCTACAAAGTAATCAAAGCAAAAATTAGCTAGCGTGTACATTCGGTAACAACAGTAAAACCTCAACTACTAGTGATTGAGAACAAATCCTAAACCGGCAACGCTACTACACTAATGCATAACCAGAATTTCCACATTCACTGAATAAGCATTCACATGCATAACATTGAAAAAGAACCCAAAATTAAAAAGCATTCACATGCATAACATTGAAAAAGAACCCAAAATTAAAAAGCATTCACATGCATAAGAAAATGCATTATAGAATTAAGCTTAAACGATCCAATTTGCATCTCAAACATTATCCAAACAGATCCACTAAATTAACCTTACATCTCCAAGCACTCATTAAGCTCTCAAAAGCTCGAATTCAGAGACATAATCAAAATATCCAAAACTGATAATTAAAGCACAGATATTGAACTTTAAAAAAAACTAAAAATATTAAATTTTAAAAAATAAAACTAAAAGAAAGACCCTCACAATCTTCATTCAATCAAGAGGAATCTCGACGTCACCATCAGTAATCTCCTCCTGAAGGTCCTTCGGGTTCTTGCCATCAACAGTGCAACCAACTGACACGCACGTGCCCAAAATCTCCTTAACGGTGCCACTGAGATCCTTGGCCATGGACCTCGGCCTCATAACCTTCGCAATCTCGATCACGTCATCAAGGGTAATGTTTCCACTGTGCTTGATGTTCTTGGTCTTCTTCCGGTCTCTCTCCGGTTCCTTGAGTGCTTTGATGACCAATGCGGCGGCGGAGGGGACCACGGTGACCTTTGCCTGACGGTTCTGGACGGTGAGCTTGACTGTGACACGCAAGCCCTTCCAGTCCTTGGCGGTTTCCTTGGCGATGTCTTCTCCAATTTTCTTGGGGGAGAGACCGAGGGGACCAATCTTTGGGGCGAGGGAACTGGCGGCACCAACCTCACCGCCGGTCACACGGACGTAGACGTCCACCACCTGGGATGGATCGAATTTTGGCGGCATGGTTAATCGGCTTAGTTGCGGCTTAAGAGACTCTGGGAAGCTTTGTGGTGTTGGTTTTGCGGAGGGGAGGCGCAGCGACAAATGAAATTGAGGACTTGGGGCTGCATATAAGCAAAAGCTAGGGTTTTCGCAGGGTTGGTTCAAAATTACTAATGAGTCCTCGGGTTTTAGCTTCTTTCTTTCGCCGCATTTTATTCTATTTTTTATTTTTAGCGAGATGTGAGCGATTGTGATTCTTGGCCCAATTTATCATTGAGTTCTCACAATAGATTATTACTTAGTGACACCCATTTTATTCTTGAGTACCCCAAATTGAATTTCATGAAACGACAGAAGAGTGCAAGGCTACTTTACCCCTTCAACTGAAAATGGTATTGCTGAGAGAGTTGTGGAATGTTGATCCAACCATAGTACACTTTTCAGTATATTGCCCAATTAAGACCAAAAAAGAAAGAGAGACAGCAAACGAGAGAGAAGAGGAAACACAAAAAAAAAAAAAAAAAAATTCTTTTTTATTTTACAAGTTTGCCGCTAGTAGTGGGATTTAATTAGAAAACGACAGGGGCTATTTAGTACCACTCAAGATAGAATCCCATTTTAGAGCAAGGGTGTAGTCAGTATATACAGAATCTGATGGAGGATGGGCTTTTTCATCTATGTGTTAGATGCATTAAATGGGGTTAAGTTTTATAGGCCTTATCCATGAAAGAGTAATGCTAAATTGGGTTGCATCCACTAATACAATTTTTATTTTTATTCTTTTTAACAAAAAAAAAAAGGAGATAGTCCAGCACAGAATCTTCACTTGTTTGTTCTCCAACTGAGGATCAGTTAAGGATAGCCAAAGCTTCACCACCCCTTAATAACTCCACTGCAATAATATTAGATTTAGATATGATATTATTGAATTTGAAATTATATTTAAAATTATAATATTTAAGATAATTAAAATTAAAATTAAATTTAAAATTATAATATTTAATGTAATTAAAATTAAAATTAGACTTGAAATAATAAGATTTAATGAAATTAAAATCGAAATTGAATTTAAAATAATAACATTTAATGTAATTAAACTTGAAATTGGATTTATAATTATAATATTTAACGTAATTAAAATTAAAAATTGAATTGAAATTATAATATTTAACGTAATTAAACTCGAAATTAGATTTACAATTATAACATTTAACATAATTGAATTTAGAATTAGATTCGAAATTAATCAAATTATAACATTTAATGTCATTAAAATTGAAATTAAAAATTGAATTATAATATTTAACGTAATTGAACTCGAAATTAGATTTATAATTATAACATTTAACATAATTGAATTTGGAATTGGATTCGAAAATAATCAAATTATGATATTTAACGTAATTGAAATTGAAATTAAATTTAAAATAATGATATTTAACGTAATTAAAATCAAAATTAGAATTATAATTATAATATTTAACATAATTAAAATTTAATTTAAATTTTTTTTCATTTTTTAAAAAAACATTCAGATATTTTTTACCCGACTCGTCCCGACCCAAAAAGTGTTCCGATCGAAACACTTTTCTTTGTCCTGATTAGGAACAAGAATGATTCTAAAATTCTTGAACCCAAAAGTGTCCACCCCTATTTAAAGCTGCTCAAATGAAATGTTTAGTAATCCCTTCATCATCCTAATCTAAAAGATGTCTAAGTATTTGTATAATAACATGTAGCATTTTGCATTAAATGCACATATAATCCTACAACACTTATTTAATAAAATATTATTTAATAAAAATGGCATTATTACACTACATACGTTTATGAAATATATTGGAATTTTGGTGATTGAAACCAGAGTTTGAGTTTGATTTTGAGTTAGAAATTAAGGAGGAGTCGAATACGAAGTCAAGTGCGCGTTGGACATACGAGAAAGGAACAAATTGAGAACCGAAATCGACGAGGGGCTAGAAGGCTTGAAACCGAAATCGATTTCAAGCCTTGGTACTATGGTTTAGCTGGGTGGAGTTGTAGCACCACTTGTTGCTCACACTAGCAGTTGGCGCTACAGTGCTTAGTTTTAAGAAAACACAGGTTTTAGTTTTTTAGGTATGTGTTGAGCTGGTTTTGGACTTCTCTTCACTTGAATTCCTATTCTAGTAAGAAATAGAGTTTCTAGTGTTAGTAGAACCTATATAAACCTTTGCAATACATTAAAGTAGAAAAAGCATCAACAAGAGAGAAGAAATAGGGCTAGGGTAGCTCTGCTGTTAGGCATAAGCACAAAAAAGCATCGTAGAGTGCTTGATCGCTGGGCATAATAATAAGAAAATACTAGGTAAATCTATTAAGAGCTCATCTATTATTGTATTTCTTAGATTTTTGTTATGAAAGATCTTTATATATAAAAGAATTGAATAAAAGAAGCAAGCATCTAGTGATCTACTATAGATGTAAGCGTTTGTTACCAAACCATGTATATTTTTATGCCTTGCATAATTGATTTTTATCTCTGTTGTGTGATTAATATTATTTATTCTTGTTTTACTTATGAATGGAAGACTTTCGAAAAGCGCATAAAGTTTTATAATGCTAAATATTAGGCCAAAATGTATTGTGGCATATAAAAACCCTAATGAGTGGAATCAGTTGTAAGGCTAATTCCTAAGTGGGATTGGTGCTAAAAGTCGATTCTTGTAAAAATACTAATATTAGAACTATAGTTTAGGTCAATAGGTGAGCATAAGTTATTCAACCATGAGGATTTACAAGTATAAAGATAGAATAATATGAGAAAATATTAATAGCCTTGGAGTGTAGCAACTTGACTGCAAAGAAGATGGGCTATAAAATATATATTAAAAAGTGATCAGAGAGGAAGGTAAAGAAAGATAAATGTGTTGCAATTAATTTATGAATAGGACTTGAAATTGGAGAATCCTTAAAGGCTTATTGTAGAATGAATACAAAAGATATTTAAAAGGTCTATGAGTGAAAAGTACAATTGAGTCTATGTGCTTGATGGAATGTTGTGGGGTCTCAATATAAATTTGTTGAGGGGATGTATACTAAAGACAACATTGTAGATTATCTCACAGTATCGGCAAGTATTAAAAGAGAATATATGGTAAGGAAGGATATAGCCACAGAAATATTATAATGGTGTTCAGTGACACTGAAGATCATAATATTATAAATACCCGAAAAGAGACACATTCAAAAACTATGAGATTAAAGTCATGAGTCTTAGAAGAGATAAGTTTAAGTATAAGACTTAACTGAATTAACGCTAGAGTAATTGAGCATTGAATAAGGAATTGATAGATTCCTAAAAAGCTTTTTAGAGAGATTTTGAATCAATAAGGGGATTCTTGAAATTTGGTGACTCAAAATTAAGGTTGAGTTTAAATTTGAGTTAGAAACCAAGGAAGAGTCGAACACGAGGTCACATATGCGCTAAACGTACGAGAAAGGGACAGAAATAGATAGCCAAAACAAAGGAGGGGTGAAAAGGTAAGGGGATGCCGGTTCTAAGTCTTGGCACCACAACCTAGCTTGGTGGCATTGCAATGCCACTTGTTGCTCGCACCAATGCTATAATGCCTGGTTTTGAAAAAAAATACTAGTTTTAGTTTTTTAGGCGTATTTGAGTCAATTTTGGACTCTTTTTAAGTAGATTTCTATTCTAACAAGATATAAGGTTTCTAGGGGAGATGTAGAGACTATATAAACTCTTGTAATATATTAGAATAGATAAGGCATCAACAAGAGATAAAATACAGGGTTGAGGCAGCTCTAGCACTAGACATAAGTACAGAAGAGTGTCACAGAGTGTTTGAGCGCTAAACATAAGTATAAAAAATTACTAGTAGATCTTTTAAGAGCTCGTCTATTGTTATTATAAAGAGCCAAAGTTAATAAGGTAAATATTTAGGATAATTATTTATTTATTTATTTGGACTAGAATTTTAAGTTATATGACTAGAATTAAAATTTTCAAATCCTATTAGGATTCCTCAAGTTTTATATAAGAATATAACTTAAATTAGGATTCTATTGTGCCTTAAAACAAATTCATACACTATAAATAAGTTAGTTTAGAAGCCTTTAATCAGACAATACATGTTTTTCTCTAAACAAGATAGTCTTAAAAGCTTTAAAAAGAAGTTAAGAGATTCTTGAGGAAACTCTAGAAATCAAGGAGGTAACTTTACAATCCTTTAAATTATTTTTGATGTTGTTCATTAATTTAGAGCAATTTTATGAAGACTATTAAGAAGAATAACAGATTAAGTTCAGAATTGGTTGTTCTAGGGTTATTAGGCTTGAATTTGAAAAGTCATTGGTTAAAAGAATCACAAGTACATAGTATAAGATAAGAATCAATAAAGTTTTACAAGTTTTATTCATGACAGTATTATATTTCAAAATTTGGTTTACATTTTTTGTAATGCGTTGTGCTAAGAACTTTATTGAATTAAAATATACATCTAGAGGATAATATAGAATTTTAATTCATTCAAAAATTCCATTAATTGGTTTTTTAGTGATTTTTTGAATCTAACCCTAGGTTTCTGGAATCCGTGAGTCTATGTAATATGACTAAACAACGAGAATTATTTGACTGAACAAAACTCCTTGAAAAACTATGAAATTAGGTATAGTGATTCCTTTATGTGTCTAAATATAACATGTTAAAATTTTATGGTTAGATTCTAGGTTTCTAATTGTTATGAATTTTGGAGTATACAAGTATCAGTACAAATTCTGAATGATAGAATCTGAAGGTACTAGAGCAAAATTCATATAATAATATTTGAGTTGCTTTAAGACACGAATATTTTTTGACGAACCCTTTTTGAGTCTATAATTGCTTTGTCAAATTTCAAGAGATTTTGATAAGTGATTTATTTGTCAAAAAAATAAGGAGATTATGGGCTATTCAATAAATAATTAGTTTCTAACAAGTTTTTGTTTTAGGTTTTAGAATTTAGATAAAATATGGTTATAAGGATTTAGTATTCTATATTTTTGTATAAGTTTTAATAATGTATTGGAATTATGATATTCTGAAATCATAAGCATTGGACTTTGTTTGTGCCCTAAAAAAATTTAAAAAATATTAAAGGGTTAGTTTAGGCAAGTTAAAGAGACTAACTTGATAGGTTAATATGATGAAATAAGTAAATGGCTTAACAAATTATTTTAAACTTTTAGTTTTGTAATAGTATTTATGAGAGGATTTATTTTTGACATTAGGTTAAGGAGTTTGAGTTTTTATTAAAATCTGGTAAGAGGTAAGTATTCTAGACTTTTACTAGGATCACAATAAACATATTATTGTTTATGCATATGATATTTTGTAAATGTTTCAAATTATGATTATATCTTATGCCAAAACTATTTTGATATAAAAATATGAATTTCTTTGGTTTGTATTCTAAGCATTGGCATTAAGTATGGATATTGCATAAGACCTTATTTGAATAAAAAAAAGTTTATGTTAAATAAGAAGTTTTTTTTTCTTAAAGTGAAAGTTTTTTCCATGATATAAGTTATATTTTTCTAGGATACCTAAACTTAATTTTTACCTAGTAGGCACCCTCTGTATGTTGTGGTGTCATTCGATTATGTGTAGTCTTTTCTTCGAGATTGGTATATATGATCTATTTGTTTATGCTATTATATATTGAGAGGAGTTATATAGGTACCATCGGAACTTATGAGTCTTCACATTCGTTTGTCAACGCATTAGTACATATAAGAGGACTCACCGATGATTAGGGTAAGGGTTCGGCTCTTACCTTCAGGCATAAGTGTACTATGCATTTGAAATTTAAGCCTCACTTACTCTATTCCTCTCATATAGTATGTCATTGACAGGTGACTTTGTGGGCTCATTTTGTAAGTTATAAAAGTCCTACTAAGTGATAATTGAGTGAGGGAATTTCTAGTATAAGTTTGATAAATTTTTTGAAAAATATGATTTGATACGTTTTGGAATTTTGAAAATGAGTTTTGTACTCACTATAGTTTGTGAAAGATCATGCATATGCATTATATATATTTATTTATTTTGTTATATGAAAAACTAGTTTACTTACTGAGTTTTGTACTCACTATAGTTTGTGGTGATTGCTAGATAACTGAAGATTTATACGCGTAGTGAATTTGGCAAGGCTTTGGCTGTCTTTTAGTTTCCTATAAGTCATTAGAATTTTTAAGAATGGATATTTTATTAGAGTGTTATCTTATTTTTAAGCAGTATATTTCTGCACTTTTGAATTTGAGGATTATCATAACTAAGTTTAACTTCTTAATTATTTATTAAGTATTGAATTCAAATTTTGTATAGTAAGTTTGGTTAGGTGTGATTCACTCTTTTGATCCATTCGGTTTAGAGGCATGATAGTTGTGGTATCAGAGCTTTGTTTAGGATCCTATAGACTTTTTCATTTTAGTCAAGCCAACCAAGCAAATGCCAAATCCTTAGGGTTATATATATGTGTATTTATATATATTTGTTTAATATGATGCTTACCTTTATGGTATTATTTTGAAGAGATGGTATGAACTAGAGGAGCTACTAGTAGTGTTGTCATAAATTGTAATACTAGTCAAAAGAATGCAAATACAAGAGTTATAGCTCCAAAGACAGGTACTATGAATGTTTTGATTGAATTTTTTTTTGCAAAATAGTGACTAATGGAATGTGTAACTCCCTCGGGAGAATTGTTAAATGCTAATGAAGCGCTAAAATCATGTAAGATCAAGATAAATGATAGAATATTAGAGGCAGATTTGATAATTTTAAACATGCATGATTTCGATGATATTTTAAGCATGGATTGGTTGTCTACATACCACCAGGCGAAACTAAGTTTAGACTTATGGGTAATAGATTATGTCTTTTACTAAGGGTGATATCAGTTATACAAGTTTGGAGAAGTAATAGAAATTAGTGTCAAGGTTACTTGGCAATGGTAATTGATAATCTGAAGAAAAATATTAAAATCTAAGATGTTCCAATAGTAAAAGAGCTTATGGATGTCTTTCTCGAAGACTTACCCAAAATCCCTCTTGATCGTGAGATCGAGTTTGATATAAAACTTATGCCTGGAATGACCCTTATATCTAAAACACCTTATCAAATGGCACTAGCAGAACCTAAAAAACTTAAGGAGCAATTACAAGGATTACTTGATAATGGTTTATCCAGCCTAGTGTATCATCTTAGGGCACTCCAGTTTTATTTGTTAAGAAAAATGATGGAACAATGAGACTTTACATTGATTATAAAGAGCTGAACTAAATGACTATAATAAGTATCCACTTCTAAGAATTGAAGATTTGTTTGACCAATTACAAGGAGCATGTATGTTTTGTAAGATTGATCTTCGTTCTAGGTATCACCAATTGAAGATCAATAAAAAAGATATTTCAAAGACTGCGTTTTGAACAAGATATGGTCATTATAAGTTCGTGGTAATGCCATTTGGGTTGACAAATGCTTCAGCTGATTTATGGATCTAATGAATCGAGTTTTAATGATTATTTGGAAAATTTTGTAATTGTATTCATCGATGATATCTTAGTGTACTCTAAGAATAAAGAAGAGCACAAAGAACATTTAAAAAAGGTGTTATAAGTGTTGAGGGAGAAATAACTCTATGCGAAATTTAAGAAATGTGAATTTTGGCTAGATCAAATTACATTCTTAGGACATGTTGTTTCTGTTAAAGCAATTTTTGTTGACCTAAGTAAAATTGAAGCAGTAGTGAATTGGACAAGACTGACCTATATTGGGGAAGTTTGAAGCTTTCTTGGGTTAGTAGATATTATAAAAGGTTTATGAAGGGTTTCTCTAGAATAACTTCACCCTTAACAAAATTGTAAAGAAGAATGTTAAGTTTTAATGGACAGATGAGTGTGAGAAAGGTTTTTAAGAGCTCAAACAATGATTAGTGTCAGCACTGGTATTAACCATTCAGTGCACTTCTGGTGGGTTTATTATTTATAGTGATGCTTCTAAAAAAGGACATGACTATATATTAATGTAAAATAGAAAGGTGGTGTCATATACTTCATGGCAGTTGAAGAGTTATGAGCAAAATTACTTAACGCATGATTTAGAGCTAATGGCGGTATTTTTCACTCTTAATATTTTAAGGCTTTACCTTTATAAAGAGAAGAGTGAAATTTATATAGATCACAAATGCCTCAGATGCTTCTTTACCCAAAAAAGGTTAAACATAAAGCTACAAAGATGATTGGAATTAGTTAAAGATCATAATTATGTAATTAATTATCACTCAGAAAAGGCTAATGTGGTGATAAATGCCTTAAGTAAGAAATCTTCCAGACACTTAGCTATACTAGTGATTACTCAAAAGCATATCTTTCTAGATTTAGAAAAGCTTGGCATTGAGATGGTGAAGGTTAGTAATCATGCCTATCTTGCAAGTATAACCATTCAACCTACTTTGATTAAGAAGATCAAGGAAGCACAAGGTAATGATGCATACTTAAAGAAAATCATAGAAGAAATTTCGAAGGATAAAAGACTTGGGTTCAAGGTAACTAATGACGAGGTATTATGTTATAAGAGTAGGCTTTGTGTGGCTAACAATTCTAATTTGAAACATGAAATTCTGACTAAAGCACATAATTCCCCACATACTGTCTATCTTAGAGGTACAAAAATGTATCAAGACTTTCAAACAAGTTATCAATGGGTCAATACGAAGAAAGATATTGCATAGTTTGATGTGTTAACAAGTCAAAGCAGATCATCAAAGACCATTAGAATTGTTAAAGCCTTTGTTAGTGCCTAAGTAGAAATGAAAATGCAAAACTATAGATTTTATGGTAGGGTTACCAAACACAGAAAAAGGTTATAATATCATCTGGGTGATTATCGATAGGTTGATAAAATCTACACATTTTATTCTAGTACATACTACTTATTCTATGGATAAGTATACATATTTGTATGTGAATGAGATTGTAAGATTTCATGGAGTACCAATTTCAATAGTTTTAGATAGAGATTCAAGGTTTACCTTAATATTTTAGGAAGCTTATTGATGTCTGATTTAATAACCTAGCGCAAGTGTACGCTTTTTGTGCCAAGTAATATAGGACTAAGTCTAGATTATCGATCCCACAGAGCCTATTATTTCTCTTTCTTTAGTCGATTAATAAAATTACTCTATTTTACCTTTATCCAAACTAGCTTCTGAGATGGAGCTTAACTAACTAAACTACTGCTATCTAATTAAACCTAATTAAGATATCGCAAGTACTCGGGGATAGAATTCACTAATTTGATAAGTAATTTAGGGTATCAACATATCCCCTAGTAGTTCATTGAATCCTTTAACCCCTTAATTATTCCCTTATTATCAATTGATTGGTTAAACCCTGATTTCATTATAAGCTTTGTCGACAGTCGAATGATAATATCACACCCTAACAATTACCTATATGTCTATGGTAATCCGAATAAGGTGCAACTCATTAAGAATAAGTCTAATTAAACCATGCATGCCACCTAGATATATGGCTATCCTAGATGGAACTCATAGATATTACTCTATGACCACGTATCAATCTATCCTAGGCTAAACATATGTATCCTTTTTTCAAAGTTATCATGGTTCCTAAATAATCAAAATAGTGATCAAGTATAATGAAAGCATTAAGCATAGATAGATTGAATTAAATAAGGGATAAAAGTTCATAACTAAGAGTTTAAAAGAGTCAATTACATACTAGGTTCAAGAATGTCTAGCCCTAGTTCAAAAGTATTTAGCTCATGTTCAAAACAAGAATATCAAAGCAAAAGTATGAAAATATCATGAAAAAAATCATCTCTTAAAACTAAGGAATAAAATAACACAAGTGATGCCCTGAGTTGTTCTTCTTCCTCTTGTTTTGATTGCCCAAGAGTTGATTCTTCAATCTTCAATAAATTCACTTTAATCTCTTAGCTTGAATGTGTATTTATTAATTGCATTTTTCTCCTTACTAAGTCTCTTTATTTTTATCTCAAAATAGTATTTTATTGCTATGAGAAACCCTAGGCACAAGGAGCTTCGAATCCACCATTTAGTTGAGAAGAGTATTTAAGCATTTGCACGGGCGCTGCGGTGTTGGGTACGAGCTTGAGGTTTCCACAGACGTTGACGAGTGCTGCGGCACTCACTCGCTGATCTGGGCACTGCGACGCCCAATCACTTGTTTCCTTACTTTTGTCTTTCAAGTACATTTCGCTTGTTTCTCGCCCGAATTGCCTCCCGTTTGATCCTATGTGTCACATTTTCCTTCACGCACCTATTTAAGATTAAAAACACAAATAAGTAGCCAAATATTAATGGATTAAAGCAAAAATACTCAAGTACGAGTGCTAAAATACTATTGTCATTATGCTATTATCACTTCCACAAAAACAATGGGCACCAAATTGAATTTTAATATAGCTTTTCACCCATAAACTGACGAACAATTTGAAAGAACCATTCAAAATTTTAAAGATATGTTACGGCCTATGCATTGGACTTTACAAGTAGTTGGGACAAACACCTTCCATTAATAAAGTTTACATACAATAATAGTTACACTTACACAAAGCAATGAGCACCAAATTGAATTTTAATACAGCTTTCCACCCATAAACTGACGAACAATCTGAAAGAACCATTCAAAAATTTGAAGATATGTTACAGCCTGTGCATTGGACTTTATAGGTAGTTGAGACAAACACCTTCCATTAATAAAGTTTGCATACAATAATAGTTATCAGTCTATCATTTGTATGGCTCTGTATGAGGCTCTTTTTGAAAGGAAATGTAGGTCTGCTATGCACTAAGATGAATTTGAAGAAAGAAAGATTTTGGATCTTCAAATTATTGAACAAACTTGTAAAGTTATTGTAAAGATAAGAAAAAGAATGAAAGTAACTCAAAGTAAACAAAAGAGCTATAATGACAATCGAAGGAAAAGCATAAAGTTTATGGTAGGTGACAAGGTATTTCTCAAAGTAGCTCTAATGAAAGGGGTTATGAGAGTTGGTAAAAAGGAAAAGTGAAGTCCAAGGTTTATTGGCCCTTTTGTGATTCTTGAAAGAGTAGGTGTCATGAATTGTAGGCTCACTCTTCCTCCATCATTATCGGGGGTTCATAAGGTTTTTTATGTATCTATACTATACAAGTATATTCCAAACTCTTCACATGTAATAAGTTATAAGCCATTTTACCTTAAAGGTGATTTGACATATGAAGAAGTACCTATCCAAATCCTAGATTGAAAGAACAAGTTTGCGCATAAAAAAGATATCCTTAGTAAAGGTTTTATGAAAAGACATTCAGTGGAAGAGACAACTTACGAATGAAAATATGAGATGCAGTCAAAGTACCCCAACTTTTTGGTTAATGAAGTAGTGAATTTCGAGGACAATTTTTTTTTTTTAGGGGGAAAAAGTTATAACAACCCAAAGTTAATAAAATAAGTATTTAGGATAATTATTTATTTATTTATTTGGACTAAAATTATAAGTTATATGACTAGGATTAAAACATTTAAATCTTATTAGGATTCTCCAAGTTTTATATAAGAATATGACTTGGATTAGGATTTCTTTGTGCCTTAACGAAAAATCCTACACTATAAATAAGTTAGTTTAGAAGCCTTTCATCATACAATAAATATTTTTCTCTAAAGAAGACGGCTCTAGAAACTTTGAAAAAGAGTTAGATTCTTGAAGAAAGTTTGGAGATCAATGAGGTAAATTTACAATCCTTTAAATTGTTCTTGATGTTAGTCCTTAATTTAGAGTAATTTTATGAAAAGTATTAATAAAAATAAGGGATTAAATTTTGAATTTGTTATTTTAGGGTTATTAGGCTTGAAAAGGGAGAGTCATTGATTAAAAGAATTACAAGTACATAGTATAAAATAAGAATCAATGAAGTTTTATAGTGATTCCTTTATGTGTCTAAATATTACATGTTAAAATTTTATGGTATGATTCTAGGTTTTCTAATTGTTATTAATTTTGGCGTATACAGGTTTCGATACAAAATTCTGAATAATAGAATCTGAAGGTTCTAGAGCGAAATTCATATAATAATATTTGAGTTGCTTTAAGACATGAATATTTTTTGGCAAACCCTCTTTGTGTCTATAATTGCTTTGTCAAATTTCAAAAGATTTCGATAAGTGATTTATTTGTAAAAAAAAAAAGGAGATTAAGGGCTATTCAATAAAAAATCAGTTTCTAACAAGTTTTTGTTTTAGGTTTCAGAATTTAGATAAAATATGGTTATAAGAATTTAGTATTCTATATTTTTGTATAAGTTTTAATAATGTATGGGATTATGATATTCTGAAATCATAAGCATTGGACTTTGTTTGTGCCATAAAAATATTTTAAAAAAATATTAAACGATTAGTTTAGGCAAGTTAAAGAGACTAACTTGATAGGTTAATATGATGAAATAAATAAAAGGCTTAACAAGTTATTTTAAACTTTTAGTTTTGTGATAGTATTTATGAGAGGATTTATTTTAGATGTCAGGTTAAGGAGCTTGAGTTTTTATGAAATTTGGTAAGAGGTATGTATTCTAGATTTTTACCGGGATTACAATAAATATATTATTGTTTGTGCATATGATGTTTTGTATATGTTTCAAATTATGATTATGTCTTGTGCCAAAACTATTTTAATATAAAAATATGAATTTCTTTGTGTTTGTATTATGAGCATTGGCATTAAGCAGGACATTGCATAAGACCTTATTTAAATAAGAACGTATGTGCTAAATAAGAAAGTTTGTTTTGAAGTAAAAGTTTGTCTATGCTATAAGTTTTATTTTTCTAGGATACCTAAACTTAGTTTTTGTTTAGTAGGCACCCTCTATATGTGATGGAACCTTTTTGTTATGTGTGGCCTTTCCTTCAGGGTGGTATATGTGTAGCCTTTCTTTTGAGGTTAGTATTTATGATCTATTTTATGCTACTATATATTGAGAGGGGTCTTATAGGAACCATCAGGAATTATGAGTCTTCACATTCATGTGTCGATGTGTTGGTGCATGTGAGAGGACTCATCGATGATCAAGGTGAGGGTCTGGCTCTTACCTTTGAGCATGATTGTACTTTGTCTGTGAAATATAAGTCTTACTTATGATATTTCTCTCCTACAATATGTCACCGACGGGTGACTTTTTGCACGTATTTTGTAAGTTATGAAAGTCCTACTAAGTAATAATTGAGTGAGAAAACTCATAGTATAAGTTTGATAAGAATTTTGAAAGATATGATTTAATACTTTTTGGGTTATTTTTAAATGATTTCTTTCATGGCATATCATGCACATGCATTATATATGTGTATTTATTTATTTTTCTATATGAAAAACTAGTTTACTTACTGAGTTTCGTACTCACTATAATTTGTTGTGATCGCTAGATGACTAAAGATTTATGCGTGTAGTGAATTTGGCAAGGTTTCTACTAACCTTTAGTTCCCTATAAGTCGTTAGAATTTTTAAGAATAAACATTTTATTATAGTGTTATTTTATTTTTAAGTAGTTTTTTATGCACTTTTGACTTTGAGGATCATCGTGACTAAGTTTGACTTCTTGATTATTTATTAATTATTGAATTCAAATTTTGCATAGTAAGTTTGGTTAAGTGTGAATCACTCTTTTGGCCCATTCGGGTTAAGGGCATGACAATTATATTCTTTGAGTTTCTTTTGTGGGAGTTTTTTGTGTTGAAATTTATGCTTATGTATCATCTCATTTTGTATAAATATTTATTATTTAATATTTATACAATCAGCATTTTATTAAAATAATTAATGTTATTAATTAAATGATAAGAAGCTTTTAATGTTTCAAAGATTATAGATCTAAAGGAGTTTATATTTGATCTAAAAATGTTTAAGTCAGTGCTAAGAGTCAACAGTGCTAAGAGTTATAAGTGATAAGAGTCAATAGTGCTAAGAGTTAGTAGGTTATAAGAGTTAACAAATTCTAAGAGTTAAAAACCTTATCAGAAATAGGATAACGACTTGAGAATATATTTGTAATAACATAGTTGTAATGAGTTGCAAATTGTGCTAGAAAATGTCATTATGCAGTATGTTCTCGAACACCTTGTTGCTGATCTATTTTGCCAATATAGTTCAATTGGTAAGACCTTTTATCTAGATTAGTATATATATATCTAGATGGTCTAGATGTTAGTCTTAACAAACCATAAAATTAGTGGAAGCTCGTATAGAGATGCGTGTATTCAAAAAGGATTATTTACTGAACAGACTCACAAGGACCTCTAACAGATATCCCATAAAGTCGTTAATAGAAGGTTTTCTCGAGTTGAGTAGTATTCGTAGTCTTTTGACTTGAGCGCCACAGTAGGCTTGTGAGTGATCAACCATGCTTTGGTTCTACGCATGTCAAATACCTTTCATGGTCTGACAGTTGGGTGTCGCTGGATATGGTCCAATGCTCATGAAATCCGATGTACATAAATATAGGATTCATTAACTCATATGGGTCAGTTGTATATCTTGATACTTTGAGATTATATTTCAAAAACTCTTATGGTCATAAGCAATAAACTCATAAAAAGAGTTTTCTATGGAATAAATAATATGGTAAAAGTGTTTGTGGATATTGTTTACAGAAATACGAATCTAGAGATGAGTTCACGATCGAGCAAATAGAGATTTGATAGTGGTGATCTATGTCTTTGCTCTTCCAAAGGATTATACTATATGTTTTAACCTCAGCTTGTATGGTTTAACACCCTGCTTTATAATATCCATAATGTTTATGTGGAGCATTGTTCATGGACATATGAAGGAGTTCTATATAGATAAACCAGGCGTGGACCTAGAGAGTTTTACAATATGAAATATAGTCGTTGAGCATTGAGGTAGCATCCTCGTTCGAAGAGTTCGATCTGCGGAGATTGCGGATGAGTTTAATTTTAAAACTTCTCGAGATGGACAGTTCTCGATCAAAGAGTTCAATCCGAAGATAAAGCTCGTTATTGGGACTTCTCAAAATGTGGTGTCCTTTATCAAGGAATTCAATCATAAGAGATTATAATGAGCAAAAATTCATTATTAGGATCTCTCGAAAAAATAAAGCACTTAGTTGAAAAATTCGATCCGAAGAAAGAGCTCATTATTGGGACCTATAGAGAATATAACGCACTTAGTCGAAGAGTTTGATCCAATGAGAAAGCTCAAATTTGACACATCACTAAGCCTCAAAGAATAAGGTTTGATATATAACTTGGATAAATGCCGGACACTTATCATGTACTTGATTATTTTAAAAATGCTTAATAGTTAAGCATTAGTGTAAGACTTTGATAAGTGTTAGACACTAGTCATAGACATAATTACTTTTATTAATGCTTATTGGATAAACTTTGAATAAGTCATTAAACATTTGTCTCTTTTACAATGGTCTTATTATATTAATAAAGCTTATTAGATAAGCTTGTTTATGGAAAAGGACATATGGTTTAAGATGAATCGAAAATTAGATTTTCATTCCGCTGTGGATTTTGTATGTATAACATGCAATTTTTGTAATTCAATGAACACATTTTATATACATGCACCCATGGAATAGCACACTCAACAAGTGATATTAGATCATGTTTGTGTGCTGTTTTGGGTAAATGGAGTATATTTGAGCTATTTGGGATTTCAAAGAACAATAGATAATGCAGTTTTCAAATGTTGAAAGGGTAGAACTAAGTTTTTGTTTGAAGGAAGCCTAGGCCGTTTCATGCTTAGCGCAAGGTTGTTTAGGAATTTAGATATAAACATTGGGGCATTGGATGTACAATGTTGTGGCCTTTAAGGCATATACTCCATTATATATTGTTTTACATGTGAGGTTTATTTGAGCTATATAATTGTTATATAACTGTCTTATAAACTGTATATCATTTGTTTGTACTGTTAACCACAATGGGAGTCTTACTGGTGAAATTAGTTGTTTACACAAAATAAATCTATGATTGAGAATCACATCCTCATGAGATGGAGAAGTGTTCAAAATCTCTCTTAATCAGATTAAATAGTATTTCATTATGAGATAATATTATACAATGGTTTGTCTTGTTAATATTGTATTAGATAGGTCACTATGATCTTTTTTAATATTGCTAAAGCGTGAGAGATTGGTTGGTGTGATTTGTATAATGCTGGTTGAACATAAGATAAGGCAAATATATGCGAACGTATTGCTTGATATTACTAAAGCATGCAGGTAGTATCAGTAACACATATTTGATCATTGACAAGTTAATCTAGAATACACTTTCCCAATAATACTAAAGCATGAGGATAAGGTGTATTTAGGATCAATGATAAGAGTTATATAAGATGTAATTGACAAGAGTTATCTACCTTTCTAGTTTACAAAGGCTAATATTGTTAAAGTATGAGGCTGAAGTAAAATGACAATGGAGTCCACTTCTCACTGTATAGTTTAAAATATTTAAACTTTCATTTTTCATTTGAGAGATGAAATGGATTATATACAGTAGTGGGAGGGCATTTTTAGATTAAAAACTATACAATTGTTCTACCCATGATCTAAAGCGTTATGTATTAATGATTGAAATGTTCTGCTAACATCTCTTTGTTTTTGTCTTATGAAGAAAAAAATGGTTTCAAGAAACTCATTGGTATATATATTTGAAGCCCACTAACTCAAGAGTGCCGAGAACTATGCTAACTGACTTATGAATCTAAGAATAGTTTTGGATTCTAAAAAGTTTGGGTATGTAATTGATAAAATTTTTCCCGAGGTATTTCTGATGATCTCACTCCAGATAAAAGAAAGACATATCAGAAATGGTTGGATGACGATTTGAAAGTCAAATTTTAGATCCTCGCCTCAATGTCTACAGATCTACAAAAAGAGCATGTATACATGGACAGTGCCAGTAGTATCATACTCCATTTGAAGGAGTTATTTGGCGACAGACCACAAGTTAAAAAATACTAGGTTTCTAAATCTCTTTTTCAAGCTAGACTTCTAAAAGGCAATCTTATTAGTCATCATGTCCTCAAAATTATTGGATATACTGAGAGGTTTGAGACTATAGACATAGTTCTGAATAATTCTTTGAGGAATAGTTTGATTCTTCAGTCGCTTCCAGAATCATTTGCACAATTCATTATGAATATTAATATATGAAGATTGACTCTCACATATGTTGAGCTACACAATATATTGAGGACAGCTTAGGAGGATATGAACAAAAGAGGTACGACCTTATACATTCAAGGTGCTTCATCTTCTACCCCAAAGGCTTTTAGAAAATCTAAAGGAATGTGAAGTAGACATCCAAAATGTGTCCTCAAAAGCGACCTGTTTCCAAGCTACATAAGAAAAGAAAAAGCAAAGAAAAGTGTTCCCATTGCGATGAGGATGGGCATTGGGAGCGTAATTGCCCTAAGTTCCTTACCACTATCAAGAAGGACCCCTAAAGTATATACTTATCTATCATTGACATTTCTTTAATATTTGATGCTAGTTCTGGCTGGGTATTAGATATCATCAGTCCTTTTCATATCAGCAATATGTTGTAGGGTCTGAGAGATGTTAGATTGTTGCAATTGGGAGAAGTGTAGCTTTATGTTAGAAATAGAGATTTCCTACAAGTCAAAACTGTTGAAAATTTTGAATTACTTCTTTCATTAACAGAACAATCATATTGTATAATTGTTATTTTGTGCCGAATATTATTGGGCAGATTGTATCCCTTCCTGTGTTAGATAGTGATGGTTATTATATGAATATTCAAAACCACTTCTTATGTTTATATGAAATGGATAACGTTTTGTTAGCTGAATGTCAGTAGATAAATGGCTATTACATATTAAATACAACTAAAAATGTTATGAATGTATAAATAAATGCAAGTAGTAGTTTGAGAACTTTAAATGATACAGAATTGTTGCATATAAGATTAGGTCATATAGGTGTAAGACTCTTATCCCGTCTAATTAAGAATGGTTAGATACCTGATCTAACCATAAAAGTTATCCTGTTTGTGAATTTTGTATTCAAAGAAAGATAATCAAGTATCCTTTTACTAGTGTTGGACACCACGCCACTGATTTATTATAATTAGTTCATAATGATATATATAGTCCAATGAATCATACTGCCATATGTGGGTTTTGATACTTTATAGTCTTTATCAATGATCTGTCATGATTTGGATACGTGTTTCTTATAAAACATAAGTTAGAAACCTTTAAAAAGTTTAAAGAGTTTCGACTTGAGGTAGATAAACAAACAAAGATGCATATTAAATACCTTCGATCAGATCGATGTGGTGAATACATGAGCAGTGAATTCTCAGATTATTTGAAAGAGAATAGGATTCTTGCTTAGTATAGCCCTTCATACGGAATTGTTCCTATTGGTTGTAAATGGATTTACAAACAGAAGCACAGGCCCGATGAAAAAGTTGAGACCTTCAAAGCTCGATTAGTGGCAAAAAGTTATACTCAAGGATCTAAGATCGATTATGAGAAAATCTTTTCACCAGTAGTAATGTTTAAGTCAATTCGAATTTTGTTGGCAATTACAGCATATTATGATTTTAAGAAATAACAGATGGATGTAAATATGACGTTCTTGAATGGATATCTTATGGAAGAGATTTATATGAAACAACTTAAAGGTTTTGCATCCAGCCTAACTCGTAGTCTGATATGCGAACTGAAGAAGTCTATATATAAACTTAAACAGGCCTCCCGAAGTTGGAATATTCATTTCGATAAAGTAATCAGAGGATCTGGTTTCAAAAAAAATGAAGAAGAATGATGTGTATAGAGAAAGGTAAGTAAAAGCATGATAGTCTTTTTAGTTATCTATGTGGATGATATATTAATTATTGGGAAGGATATTGGTATGTTACAATTAGTGCAAAGATATATGAGTAAGAACTTATCAATGAAGGATTTGGGATAGGACTGGGTATAAAGCTTTATAGAAATAGAGTTAGGAGGCTGATAGGATTCTCCCAATTACTATACATAGATAGTGTCTTGGAAAAGTACAATTTCAATAACTGTAAGAAAGCTAATATACCTCTTAGACATGGCATTCATCTTTCGAGAAAGATATGTCTTCAAAGGGAAGATAAAAGGGTTAGAATTTTTAATATCCCCTATACATTAGCTATAAGAAGTTTGATGTATGTCATGATGTGTACGAGACCTGATACTAGTATAACTATAAGTGTTATGAGTCGGTATCAGTTTGATCCAAGTGATAGCCATTGAATAGTAGTCAAACATGTCCTTAAATACCTTAAAGGTACAAATGACAAGTTTATCATATATGGAGAAAATGACTTACAAGTGAGAGGATACAGAGATTCAGACTTTTAGCTTGATTCGGATGATAGAAAGTCTATATCTAGGTATGTATTTATCCAGGCACCTTAATGAGTTAAAAAAATACTAAACAGGTGTCCACAGCTGATTCTACCATAGAGACAAAATATATTACAACTTCGAAAGCTACAAAAGAAGTTGTGTAGATACGCAATTTTTATTGACATATTTTAGGGTGTATGTATGTGATTGTATACATATTGAAAAACTAAACACATATATCATATACACGTATTTGGCAGCAAAATTTATCATGTAATCAACATATACACATGTACTTCAATTATTAACAACTTAATAATACAGAAAACATACCTTTTAAGACCTTCGATGAAGATTTTAAATTTCGAATTTCTTTGCTCCAACTTTAAGCTCACCTTGAAGTGCAATTTTATTCAATTCTAGTTCACAACAATCCGGTGGGATTGTGAAGCTAGAATAGCAGCAGTATAATCTCTAGCAACAAGGTTTTGTATTGCTTGAAAGAAAAATAAGAAGGATTTATTTTCCTTTCTCCTTTGGTTTTTCTCACAAGTCTTCTTTCAAAGAAAAACTCTCTCAAAACCAACTCTTCTTTTTCCTTTCAATACTTGCACGAATTTTCATTCACTCACTTGTTAACACATATGAAATTCAACCATTTTTAGTGCTCTTAACACTTTATAAGTGCTCCACCAAAATTAGATTAAGTGGCCAACTACCAAAATAATTTTTTGTGGCCATTTTAATGGTCTAATAAAATTAACCATTAATCACAAAATGGTGCTCCACTTAATTTAGTTTATGTTTCTCAAATTAGGTATATCTTTCATTTAGGAATAAAATAATTAAAATCATATTTTATTTATTTAATTATTCAAAAACTATTTGAATAATTAATATTTACCTTCTTTGATTTTACCAACATGGTAAATGCCCGACCGAAAGCTTATCTATAGAATTGTATTTCAATAAATAATATTCTCAAATACTTTTATAATATTATTTATCCCTAGGTTTAAACTCTTTTCCCGGGAATTATTGCTTATGCCCATAAGACTTTCTGAAATACAATCTATAGAGTATTAGGATATAATACTCACCCAAATGAGCTTATGGATCTCATATCTATGCATACCGGACTCCATGAGCATCAGACCATACCCAGCGACACCTAGCGGTCAGACCATAAAAGGTTTCTAACATGTGTGAAACCAAAGTATGGTGGATCACTCACAAGCCCACCATGGCACTCAGGTCAAAAGACCACGAATACTACTCAACTTGAAAAACCCTCCATTGACGGCTTTGTGGGATGTCTATTAGAGATCTTTGTGAGTTTGTTCAGTATTCAGTCCTTACTGAATACCTATATCTCTATACGAGCTTCCACTAAACTCATGGTTTTCTAAGACTAACCATCTGGACCATCCAGATATAGACATACACTAATCTATATATTTATTAAGATATTCACTGACAGACCAGCATTAGTGAAGATAGATTAGGAACATAATATTTGAGAACATATTTGTATAATGACATTTCCTAACACTATTTGTAACTCTTTGCAACTACGTCATTACTAATATATTCTTAAGTCTTTGTCTCATTTCAGACAAGGCTCTAACTCTTTAGATATTGCTAACTCTTATAACTCGATAACTCTTATCAGTGCCAACTCTTAGTGTAGTAACCAGTATCCACAACCGGTAAAAATATGTATCTATATATATACAAATATACATATTTTATTTGTATGTGGGTGATACTTGATTTATATATTATTATTAGTAGTGTTTGTATAGGTTAAGGACATACTATTATTATTGGGTTTATTTGCAAGACTTTAGATTTATTTTAGGGACCAAATTGTAATACTTTAAAAGTTTTAGGGGCAAATTCGTAAATACTAAAAATTAGCCTCTTAGTATAAAAATACACTTTTGAAACCCCAATTTACTCATTTTTGGGTCGATCTATCCCTTTAGAAAGAGATACTTAATACTGTTCATTAAGTATCTTGATCCTGTCAAGTTAGTAGTTTGGATTCGATGGCGTTTATGGAATGGATTGTATAGTAATTATGATATAATATTCATACATAAGAAGGATATATGGGTCAAAGAATGATATATTCTAATTTTGGAGTAATTGGACATTATTTGATGTATTAGAAAATTTTGTTAAGTATAAGTGGTCAGAATGACAGGTTTTGAGAAATCAAGTAATTAGACCAATTTGATGTTATAAGTGCAATGTGTAATTTTGTAAGCTATTTAAAGTGTTTTTTATGAATGTTGAGGCTCATGAAAGGATTAATCTCCGTTGATAGGTTAAGGAGATTTAAGCCTTGTAGCTGAAAGTGTTAAGAGATAAGTATACTAGACTTTGTACTGAAATCACAATAAACATAGTAATTGGTATGTATAATTTTGTAAATGTGGTTAGGAATATGTTTATGTTATGTCAAAGTATATTTTGAAATGAAATGTGAAGACATGTGTTTATGAATGTGAGCATGGACATACATGACATATATGTGTTTTTGAAAGTGAGCTTTCAAAGTGAAATGTGTTTAACAATGAGAGCTTTTAAAGTGTAATATGTCTATGAGAAACATTTTGTATTTTGAGGATACTTAAACTCACTATTAACTTAGTAGGCATTTTATGTGATTTGCGGAGCCTTTATGTGTGACATTGCTATCGGGATTGGTATATGTTATGTGTTCCGTATGTAGGGAGGATCCTATTGGTACCTAAAGGAAGAGTGAGTCATCACATTCGTATGGTGGCGTATTGGTGCATGTGAGAGGACTCACCGATGATCAAGGTGAAGGTTTGGCTTTTACCTTCGAGCATGAACATTATATATGTGTAATTTAAAAAACTCACTTGTACTATTCTTCTCATACGGTATGTCACCTACGAGTAATATTTGGCTCATTATGTGATATGTGATATGTAAGTCCTACTAAGTGGTAGTTGAGTGATGGTATTCCTATTATATATTTTGAAAGAATGTGTAAGCGCTTACATGATATGTTATTTAATAAGATTATGATTTTGATTTATCACAGCATATCATACATATGCATTGTGTACATATATGTATATGTATTTGTATTTGATATATGAAAAACTAGTATGCTTACTGAGTTTTATACTTATTATAGTTTATGGTGATTTCAGGTAAATAAGGTACATATGTGTTTGACAGATTTGGCAAGGCTTCTGCTGTTTCTTAAGTTCACTAAGTTGCTAGGTTGCTAAGTGTTTTATTTAGGGACACGTGGGATATGATATTTGATTTGTCCCTATTGAATAAATACTTATGTATTATTTTATTGTTTGTGGTTGGATTTGGTTTAAGTTTCATCAAGTGCGGTTATTGATTGATTTTAAGTAAGAATTTGCAATGAATATATTTTGGGCTTCCGGTAACAAAGTTGCTACTGGTGACGTAGTAGAGTGTTAATCTCTGAGAAAATTCTACGTATCTCTGGTTTACTAATTGTCTTAGTCATAATTCAATTGTTATAATTCTAAAAGAAATTGAAATGAATGTTTAAATATTATCAATAGAAGTTTATGTTTATATGTTAAGTTATGGGTTGATTTTAGTGTTGAACTTACTAGCAACTTACTAAGGATTTCTATGTTGAATTAAAGTTTAAAATTTTATGTAATATTATTTATGAGTGCACATTATTGAATGAATGTAAATGACTTCATTTGTCAGATCTTTTGGATCTGGGGCGTGATAGCTTTTAGTGGTATCAGAGCTAAGAATAGGATTCTGTAGACTTTTATGTGTCTAGTCAAGGGAACCTAGCCAATGCCAAATTCTTAAGATTGTATGTGTGCTTATTTATATTTATTAATTTATTTGATATCTTACTTACTTATTTTTATGATTTTGAAAAGATGAGGCGTAATCCAAGAATTACTAGAAGTGCTGATACTGTGAATGATAGTACTTCAAGAGAAAACCTTGCTACCATCCAAAATATTGTTCAGGCAGTGACTAATGTGCTTCAACAACAACGACCCAAAACAGACCATAATGATAAATTCCATGTTATTGAGCAATTCAGAACATTGCAACCACCATCAATTAAAGGCTCAACAAACTCGCTGGTTGCTAAGGAGTGGATCCGTGAGTTGGGAATGATATTCAGTCTCCTTGATTGTTCAGAGTCACATAAAGTGAGTTGTGCCACTTACATGTTCAAAAAGAGAGCCAGTCATTGGTAGGAGATGACCATGCGAACACTGAATGTTGATAAGAACTAGATGACATGGGAAAGATTCAAGGAAGTATTTAATGAAAAATAATTTCCCCAGTCCCTAAGAGATGAGAAAGAAGTAGAATTTATCCACCTTACTCAGGGAAAAATGCCAGTGACAGAATATGAGAGGAAGTTTGAGGAGTTGTCCAGGTTTGCTCCTCACTTAGTAAATACAGAAGCACGTAAGGCTAAGCAGTTTTAGATGGGTTTTAAACCAAAAATGAGAAGGTTAATCTCTGTACTTGATCTACAGACATATAGTTCAGTACTACAGAGGGATGAAATATTAGCAAGGGATGAAATATTACAAGGGATGAAGAATTAGCAGCTCCATCTAAGTCCAAACATGTGGGTCAGCATCGATCAGAAAAGAAACCCTGGGTTAAAAATAATCAGAAAAAGTTTGACAGGTGGAAAGGAAAGAAAAGGCAGAGGAATAATGACATTGAAAAAAAGGATTTCCCATTATGCGATACATGTGGGAAACAACATAGAGGGATGTGTTTCAGAAAGAGTGGAAGTTGTTTTAAGTGTGGAAAGACTGGTCATTTTATTCAGAATTTTCCAGAGATGAAGAATGAGTAGGGATGATTTAAAAAGGATCAGAAAGTTTAAGCAAGAGTCTATGCTCTTACCAGGAAAGAAGCAGATGATTCACCTTCTGTGGTGACAGGTACAATTTCTATATCCGGCCAGCACGGTTTAGCTCTTTTTGATTCGGGTTCTACCCATTCATTTGTGTCACATGCATTTGTTAGTAATATAGGTGTTGTGCCAGAACCTTTGGGAGTAGATTTATATGTTGTAACTTCTTTAGGAGATTTGATGTGTGCTACGAATATAGTAAAATCATGTAAAATTGAAATAAGAGATAAGGTGCTATAAGAAGATTTGATTATCTTGAATATGTATGATTTTGATGTTATATTTGGCATGGATTGGTTGTCTATGTACCATGCTAATGTTAAGTGCTTTGAGAAAGAATGTGTTTTCCAACCACTCGAAGAGCCTGAATTTAGTTTTATTGGTTCTAAGTTATGCTCTTTGCCAAAAGTAATATCTGCTTTACAAGCTTGAAAAAGTCTTAAGAAGAGCTGTAAGTGTTTCTTAGCGACTGTAGTGGATACAAAGAAAGAAGAAGAGAAAATACAATATGTTCTAGTGGTGAATGAGTTTATAGATGTATTCCCTAAAGATTTACCTGGAGTTCCACCAGACCGAGAGATTGAATTCACTATAGAACTTCTGCCAGGAACCAGTCCTATATCTAAAGCACCTTATCGTATGGCACCAGTAAAGCTTAAAGAGTTGAAGGAACAACTACATGAATTACTTGAGAAAGGGTTTATTCGCCCAAGTGTTTCACCTTGGGGTGCTTCAGTTCTTTTTGTTAAGAAGAATGATGGTTCAATGAGATTATGTATTGACTATCAAGAGTTGAACCGTGTAACTGTGAAGAATAAATATCCACTTTCAAGAATCGATGATTTATTCGATTAGTTGCAAGGAGCTTGTGTATTCTCAAAAATTGATCTTCGTTCTAGCTATCATCAATTGAATATCAAGAAAGAAGACATTCCAAAGACTGCATTTCGTACCAGATATGGGCATTATGAGTTTATTGTTATACCATTTGGGTTGACAAATGTACCTGCTGCCTTTATGGATCTATGAATAAAGTATTCAAGGACTATTTGGATAGGTTTGTTATTGTGTTCATTGATGACATTTTAGTGTATTCTAAGAGTAAGGGAGAACATGAAGAACACTTAAGAAAAGTTCTACAAGTGTTAAGGGAGAAATAGTTTTATGCAAAATTCAAGAAATGTGAATTCTAGCTAGATCAAATGGTATTTTTGGGACATGTTGTTTCCTTAAAGGGAATTTCAGTGGATCCAAGAAAAATTGAAGCAGTGGTGAATTGGTCCAGACCAACTAATGTGGGGGACGTTCGAAGTTTCCTTGGGCTGGTAGGATATTATAGACGGTTTGTTGAAGGATTCTCTAAGATAACTTCACCTTTAACTCAATTGACAAGAAAGAATGTCAAATTTCAGTGGTCAGAAGAATGTGAGAAAAGTTTTCAAGAACTCAAGCATCGGTTAGTATTTGCTCCCATACTAACCATCTCTTCTACTTCTGCTGGATTTGTGATTTATAGTGATACTTCCAAGAAAGGGCTTGGGTGTGTATTAATGCATGATGGAAAAGTAGTAGCATATGCCTTACTGACAGGACCTGACCCGAGACCCTCTACTATAGATCCCAGCGACCCTGCCGGGCACCCCGACGGAAGTTCCTCCGAACCAAACTGGGTATGTTGAGAAATTCCAAGAGGCAAACCCCTTTTTAATTCTTGTTACTACTAAGAAGGTCTAGTAATATATATGAAAACGACATCTTAATTTTAAAAATAAACGGACAGAGTTTCCCCTGTTTTTTAGAAAATCCATATAAAACCTGCAAAAAAATTTCACTTCTATTTCCAATACATCTCAATTCCACCAATTCGGACCTCCAGTCCTTTCCAAATCAAATCCAACACAACTCAATTATTTCGTTTAAATCACAAAATAAGCATAATCATAAAAAGTAAAAACGATCATCATAAACTGGAAATCTCTTCTTCTTGATTCAACACATATTTACAAATATACATGCCTACAACTATTATGCATAAAGTAAAGAGTACTATTAGCACATTTACATGTACAAAAATTATCTTTGGATTCGGCCCACTACTCGGCAATAGGAGAATCAACAGCTTGAGTTCCGAGACCTGCACCTGGGAAAGGGGTTTAAAAACATAAAACATAAAACATAAAACGGGTGACCTAAAGGAGTTCATTGAGTGTAAATGAGATTTCAATTACAAAAACATTATACAAAGATAGCAATTTCTAAAGTACACGCAGAAATTATGCTTCTAAAACGGATGTAAAACTGTAAAACGGTTTCTAATATCATATGCTAATGAAATCTTGCCGAGCGGGTTTTATCTACATCTTTGAAAAACTATATTCAGAATCTGTATAACATAATAACTGCTGTGTGCATATAAATGCATAAATGCTATCGGTAAATCGAAAACTAGTAAAATCCTCACTCGGCCATTTTCTTTCTAAACTGTACCAATGGTAACCCTAAAGCTCTATACCCACGCAGCGACTCAACTAGCACCGCATACGTGAGTAGGTCACGGGGCACCTCAACTAGCAGCACCCATAGTGACATCTCAAGACATCTCACTGGCTACGCAGCGGAATCCTACATCGCATGCATATAGCGAGACAATATCCCATACACATAGAGTGACTCACATGACTCGACATCCCGACTTTCCGGAGTTAGTGACACACCCCCAAGACCTGTCCATGTGCACGGGATATACCGGCCGGGTCTAATACAATCATCACCACTATAATCTGAGGGTACCAATGGCCTTAAAAACGAATGCAGAAATTTTAAAACCGTTTCTCAATTCGAACATGTAACGGCATGTCTATGAATATATATCAAGATCATAAATCATGGTTATGCATCGAAAGCTCATAAAACATACATAGTCATTGTGTGAAAATATAATAACCGAAAAGTAAAAGAAATGGTAGATTTTCACTCACAACCGCTCCGCGCTCAATTTCGCTCCCGATTTCTGCTCCCGTTAAGGCTCTCGGTTATCTTCACCTACGCGCCATAAATGACATTTAGAACCAAATCGAATACTAGAATCTCATTTGACTACTAAATGCCCTAATCGGCATACAAAGCCCGGATGTAAACTACTTCCCGATTTTAGTTATGGAGCCATAATCGAAACTAACTCACCATCCGGCGACCTGAAAATTATTGAACACCTTATAACTTAGTTGGACATAATTGCCCTTCACCTTTCCAACATGGACAATTATGTCCCATTTTCTTCATTGTTTTGGTTTTTCCATCAACCATATACATTCAATTCACAATATGCACCATTTACACACAACAATTCAATCAAAACACCACTCAATTCCTAACTTCCCTAAAGTGGCAGAATTTCACCCTAGGTTCCAACACATTTCTTTTCTCAATTTCTTGTTCCAATTACAACAAAATCATGCCAATTTCATTCTAAAGCCCTAATTACAACCAATTGAAATCTCTACAACAAAATCACCAAAAACCCTAATTCTCACCTTACCAATTTCTTCAAATTGATGACTCCTTCAAGCTCCACACTAGAATTCAATTCAATCTAAGCCAAGAATACACATAAGAACATCAATTAAAACATTCTTAAAATCTCACTTATCAAACTCATAAAAGATTTTTTTCTTACCTCTTTTTCTTGAATTTCCACTAATAGAGACTTCAATTGAGCTTAGGGATTGGTTTGTAACCTTATTTTGGCTTGATTACACATGAAAAATCATGAAAAAAAACTTGAATAGTCACTGTAGCAGCACCCCCCTTTGAAGCTCGAATTTCTCTCTTTTTTTGACTAAGTGTTGGTTTTGATCTCTCTTCAAATTTCTACACACTTCTAACACATATATAGTGCTCCCTCAATTTACCATTTTGCTCTTCAACTTACTTAAAACTTCTAATTTGCCATTAATTAAAAACTAATTGTGTAATTAGTTCATTTGTAACTATCTAGTTAGAATAGTTCAAAGAACTAACTAGAACTTTCAACTTGGCAATCCATGAGATTTCTTCTAATTGGTCCATTCTCTAACATATGGATTATGTTTCTCAATAAAGGCTTGTTCCATACATCACCATTAAATGGAAATGTATGTAGTAAATTAGAATTTTCTTTTCCAAGCCAATAGAGAAAAATTTTAAAAATATTCTAGAGTCGTCCGGCGCATCGATTGAGTGTGAAATTATCAAATTATGTCTAATATCTCTCACGTGCACTATAAAGGGAATATTTTTAATAGGGTTAAAATTGAGTAACCCTACGGTGTCTTATTTGTTCTATACCGAAATCTAGGCGCCAATACTACTAATAGGGATTGGATATTACACAAACGACAACTAAAGAGTTATAAGCAGAATTACCCTACTCATGATTTGGAGTTGGCTGCAGTAGTTATTGCTCTTAAAATTTAGAGGCATTATCTTTATGAAGAAAGGTGTGAAATTTACACAGACCACAAAAGCCTTAAATACTTCTTTACTCAAAAGGAGTTAAATATAAGGCAACGTCGATAGTTGGAACTAGTCAAGGATTATGACTATGTGATTAACTACCATCCGGGGAAAGCTAATGTTGTAGCAAATGCTTTGAGTAAAAGATCTTCATGACATATGGCAGCACTTTTGACTACTCAAAAGTAAATTTTGTTGGATTTAGAAAAGCTTGGCATTGAAGTGATAAGATCTAATGATAAGGCTTATGTTGCAAGTATGTCTATTCAGCTTACCCTAATTAAGAGAATTAAGGAAGCACAAGGTAGTGATGTGCATCTGAAGAAAATTATGGAAGAAACTCCATTGGGTAAAAGGCTTAGCTTTGCTATTTTTGATGATGGAGCTCTACAGTTTGAAGGTAGACTTTGTGTACCTAATAATGATGAGTTGAAAAATAAGATCTTGGCTGAAGCTCATAGTTCACCATATACTGTCCATCTGGGAGGTACCAAGATGTATCGAGACCTTCGAGCTGTTTATTGGTGGGTTAATATGAAAAGAGAGATTGCAAAATTTATAGAGTAATGTTTGACATATCAGCAAGTTAAGGCAGAACATTAGAGACCATCTGGGTCATTGAAACCTTTATTGGTACCAGAATGGAAATGAAAGCATATAGCCATGGATTTTGTAGTTAGGTTGTCAAGTACACAAAAGGGTTACAATGCCATATGGGGGATTATTGATAGGCTAACAAAATCAGCACATTTTATTCCAATATGCACCACTTATTTCATGGATAGGTATCCCAATTATATGTTGATGAAATTATGAGGCTTCATGAAGTACCTGTGTCAATCATATCTGATAGAGATCCTCGACTTACTTCAATATTTTGGAAGAGCCTATATAATGCCATGGGCACAAAGTTGAACTTTAGTACTGTATTCTACCCATAGACTGATGGTCAATCTGAAAGGACTATTCAAATTCTAGAAGATATGTTGAGGGCATGTGTGTTAGACTTTAAAGGTAACTGAAATAAACACCTTTCATTAGTGAAGTTTGCATATAACAATAGTTATCAATCAATTATTGGTATAGCCCCATGTGAAGCTTTATGTGGAAGAAAATGCAGATCTCCTATGCATTGGGATGAAGTTGGAGAAAAAACAATGTTAGGGCCAGAGATTGTTTAGCAAACTTGTGAGGTTATAGAGAAGATAAGAAAAAGAATGAAAGTGGCTTAGAGTAGACAGAAAAGCTATGCAAACAATAGAAGAAAAGATCTAGAATTTAAGGTGGGGGAAAAAAGTGTTTCTTAAGGTTGCTCCAATGAAAAGAGTCATAAGGTTTGGCAAGAAAGGAAAGTTAAGTCCGAGATTCATTGGTCTATTTAAAATCCTTGAAATGATAGGCGATGTGGCTTATAGACTTGCCCTTCCTCCATTATTATCAGGAGTTTATAATGTGTTCCATGTTGTGAAAATATATTTCAAACTCCTCACATGTGTTAAGCTATAAACCACTTCAACTTAGAGATGATCTCACCTTTGAAGAAGTGCCCATTAGAATTTTGGACAATAAGGAGCAAATTCTTCGTACTAAAAGGATTGATTTGGTAAAGGTTTTATAGAGAAACCATGCAGTTGAAGAGGCAACCTAGGAACGAGAAGAGGAAATGAGATCTAAGTATCCTCATCTATTTGCTTAAGTTATAAATTTCGAAGACGAAATTCTTATAAGGAGGAGAGAATTGTAGTAATCAGTATCTACAACTGGTAAGAATATATATATATATATAAATATACATATTTTATTTGTATATAGGTGACACTTGATTTATATATTGTTATTAGTAGTGTTTGTATAGGTTAAGGACATACTATTAGTATTGGGTTTATTTGCAAGACTTTAGATTTATTTTAGGCACCAAATTGTAATACTATAAAAGCTTTAGGGGCAACTTTTGTAAATACTAAACATTAGCCTCTCAGTATAAAAATACACTTTTGAAACCATAATTTACTCATTTTTTGGTCGATCTATCCCTTTAGAGAGAGAGAAGAGAGAAGTAGAGGGAGAGAAAGAGAATAAGAAAAAGAAAAAGAAGAAGAAATTAGAATTTTGAATTTTAAGAGGTATATCACAACTATTTTTTAATTTATTGTCATTAATTAAGTTAATTCCTTTAATTTTTTATATCTGAAAATATGTATAATTGAGGATTTGATGTGTATTTCATAAGATATTTTGAGAATTGATGATGACCTATGTAGATAGCTTGATAAATCATGATGAATTGTAGAATTTTTACTTGATAGTCTCTTGATCTACGACTTTTATAAATTGTTGTGATTCGATTCTAGTTTTGAATTTTGAATATATGAAATTAGACATATTTATAATTATCTGAGACTTTGAATCGATTGAAAATTCTAGAAATTGAATTTTTAATGAATTTACCAAAATAACCCTGAAATTCTAAAAATTTCCTATGTATACAGTATGATACAGTGGAAAAAAAGTTTTGATCTGCTTAATGATCTTCAAAAATTACGAATTTATGGAATATGATAATTTTATATGTCTAATATGATATACTCAGAATTGAGAATTTAGATCAATGTGGTTAAATTATTATGATTTGCTAAACAGTGTCAGCTCATTGCAGTATTTGATTAATAGATTTTTAAAGCTATAGAATAAAATAGTTTTAAAATACTCTGGGCAGGGATTTTGAAGTGATATATTTATCATTGATTAATATATATGTCAAGAGTATTTTTGTGGTAGCTTTATAATTTTTGAGTTAGTATATGATTTTATAAAATTAGGAGATTAAATACCATTTAGTAAGTATCTTGATCATGTCAGGTTAGTAGTTTGGATTCGATGGCGTTTATGGAATGGAATGTGTAGGACTTATGATATAATATTCATACATAAGAAGGATATATAAGTCAATAATGATATATTCTAATTTTAGAGTAATTAAACGTCATTTGATGTATTAGAAAATTTTGTAAAGTATAAGTGGTCAGAGTGACAAGTTTTGAGAAACCAAGTAATTAGACCAATTCAATGTGATAAGTACAATGTGTAATTTTGTAAGCTATTTAAAGTGTTTTGTATGAATTTTTAGGCTCATGAAATGATTAATCTCTATTAATAGGTTAAGGAGATTTAAGCCTTATAGTTGAAAGTGCTAAAAGGTAAGTATACTAAACATTTTCCTGAAATCACAATAAACATAGTAATTATTATGTATGATTTTGTAAATGTGGTTAGGAATATATTTATGTTATGTCAAAGTATATTTTGATATGAATGTGAGGACATGTGTTTATGAATGTGAGCATGAACATACATGACATATATGTGTTTTTGAAAGTGAACTTTTAAAGTAAAATGTGTTTAACAAAGAGAGCTTTTGAAGTGTAATATGTTCATGAGAAACATTTTGTGTTTTGAGGATACTTGAACTCACTGTTAACTTAGTAGGCATTTTATGTGATTTGTGGAGCCTTTATGTGATTTGGGGAGCCTTTATGTGTTGCCTTTCCTTCGGGATTGATATATGTTATGTGTTCCGTATATAGGGAGGATCCTACTGTTACCTAAAGGAAGAGTGAGTCATCACATTCGTGTGGTGGCATATTGGTGCATGTGAGAGGACTCACCGATGATCAAGATAAGGGTTTGGCTTTTACCTTCAGGCATGAGCATTATATATGTGTAATTTAAAAATCTCACTTGTACTATTCCTCTCATATGGTATGTCACCTATGAGTGACATTTGGCTCATTATGTGATATGTGATATGTAAGTCCTACTAAGTAGTAGTTGAGTGATGGTATTCCTATTATATGTTTTAAAAAAATGTGTAAGCGTTTACATGACATGTGATTTGATAAGATTATGATTTTGATTTATCACAGTATATCATACATATGCATTGTGTATATATATGTATTTGTATTTGATATATGAAAAACTAGTATGCTTACTGAGTTTTATACTCATTATAGTTTATGGTGATTTCAGGTAAATAAGGTACATGTGTGCTTAGTAGATTTGACAAGGCTTCTACTGTTCCTTGGGTTCTCTAAGTTGCTAGGTTACTGAGTGTTTCATTTGAGGACACGTGGGATATGATATTTGATTTGTCCCTATTGAATAAATACTTATGTATTATTTTATTGTATGTGGTTGGATTTGGTTTAAGTTTCATCAAGTGCGGTTATTGATTGATTTTAAGTAAGAATTTGCAATGAATATATTATGGGCTTCCAGTAACAAAGTTGCTACTAGTGACGTAGTAGAGTGTTAATCTCTGAGAAAACTCTACGTATCTCCGGTTTACTAATTGTCTTAGTCATAATTCAATTGTTATAATTCTAAAAGAAATTGAAATGAATGTTTAAATATTAGCAATAGAAGTTTATGTTTATATGTTAGGTTATGGGTTGATTTTAGTGTTGAACTTACTAGCAACTTGCTAAGGATTCCTATGTTGAATTAAAGTTTGAAATTTTATGTAATATTATTTATGAGTGCACATTATTGAATGAATATAAGTGATGTCGTGTCAGATCTTTTGGGTCTGGGGCGTGACACTTAGCATTTATAACTCTCAGCATTGCTAATTCTTAGCACTGTTCTAAACTCATTTAGACCAGATCTGAACTCTTTCAGATCGTACAATGTCTGAAACATTACAAATATCTTATCATATATAAATATAATTAGCAATTTATTGAAATAATAATACTAGTATAAATATTAAACAAATATTCTTACATAATGGGATGGCACGTAAGTATAAATCCCAATAATTTTGTCACCAAGCTCAGAATAGTTTCAAGTTCGATGGATCCTATCTCATTTTTTGGCGACAATAATGAGGTGATCACTTAAGCTAAAGAGCTAAGAGCACACCAGAAAGTCTAAGCATATAGAGAGAAAATATAACATAATTAGAGATATCTTGACCAGAGAAGATATAATAATTTCTAGAGTAAACCCAATGAATAATGTAGTAGACTCACTAACTAAGATCTTAACCCCTAAAGTGTTTGAAAAACACGTGGGGTTAATGAGTATTAGATACCATCACGAATGCAACTAAAGTAAATGAAAGTTATTAGGATTTGTGCTTACGTCTCATCTCATTTTATATAAATATTTATTGTTATATTTATACAATCAGCATTTCATTAAAAATTATTAATATTATTAATTAAATAGTAAAAAGCTTATAACATTTAAGACATTATAGATCTAAAGGAGTTTAGGTCAGTGTTAAGAGTTGACAATACTAGAAGTTATAAATGTTAAAGGTCAGCCGTGCTAAAAGTTAGTAGGTTATAAGAGTTGACAAATTCTAAGAGTTAAAAACCTTATCTAAAATAAGACAACGACTTGGGAATATATTATTTATGACATAGTTGCCAGGAGTTGCAAATGGTGCTAGAAAATGTCATTATGCAGTATGTTCTCGAACATTTCATTCCTGATCTATTTTACTGATACAGGTTGATCGGTGAAACTTTTTTTCTAGATTAGTGTATGTCTATATCTAAATAGTTCGTATGATTATTCTTAACAAATTATGAGCTTAGTAGAAGCTCATGTAAAGATGCAAGTATTTAGTAAGAATCTGGTACTGAATAAACTCGTGATGACCTCTAATCAAAATTCTATAAAGCCATTAATGAAAGATCTTCTTGAGCTAAGTAGTATTTGTGATCCTTTGACTTGAGTGCTATAGTGGGGTTATGAGTGATCTACCATGATTTGGTTCCACGCATATCGGAAACCTTTTATAGTTTAACCACTGGATGTCACTAGGTATAGTCCGATGTTCATGGAGTTTGGTGGGCATAGATATAGGATCTGTCAGCTCTTATGGGTGAGTTGTATATCCTAATGCTATGAGATTGTAATTCAGAAAGTCTTATGGCCATAAGTAATAAACTCAAAAAAAAGAGTTTTTCATGGAATAAACACTATCGCAAAAGTGTCTACCAATATCTTTTACAGAAATACGAATCTATAGATGAGTTCACGATTGAGCAAATAGAGATTTGACCATAGAGATCTATGTCTCTACTTTTTCAAGGATATAGGTGACAGAAGGATTATACATAAATGTTTTAATCTCAGTTTTTATGGTTTAGCATACTACTTTGTAATATTCGTAATTTGTGTGTGGAGCATCGTTCATGGACATACGAAGGGGTTCTATATGATAAACTGGGCATAGATCTAAAGAGTTTCACAATATAAAATATATTTGTTGAATACTGAGGTAGCATCCTCCTTCGAAGAGTTCGATTTAGGGAGATTGTGGATGATTTCAATTTTGGAACTTCTCGAGATAGACAGTTCTCGATCAAAAAGTTCGATCCGAAGATAAAGCTTGTTATTAAGACTTCTCGAAATATGGTGTCTTTGATTAAGGAGTTCAATAAAAAAAGATTATGGATGAGCAGAATTTGTTATTGGGACCTATCAAGAAGATAGCGCACTCGATCGAAGAGTTCAATCCAAGGAAAGAGCTTGTTATTGGTGTAAGATTTTGACAAGTGTTAGATACTAATCATAGACTTAATTACTTTTATTAATGCTTATTGGATAAGCTTTGAATTAGTTCTTGGACAGTTATCTCTTTTACAACGATCTTATTATCTTAATGAAGCTTATTATATAAATTTTGTTTATAAAAAATGACACATTATTTAAGATAATGACAAGTGTACTTTTGATGACTTAAACTAATAATAGGTTTAAGAGATATTTTGTTAAAGGCTTAAAAATTATTCATCCAATTGAAGGGAAATAAGATAAATTAGTTTTTGACTTTTATCTTTGTTGTGAAAGGGTTAGATCAAGAGATGTAATAAAGTGGACAAAAAAATTTTGCTCTTAATCTTTTGCAAGAAAAAGAACGATCACTCTTGGTAGAGAATCAAGGAAAAGAAAAAGTAAGTATTGCTCTTTTCTTCCAAGTCTCATTATCTTATCCAAAATTGAGAGGAACCAAAGTAAGAGTTGTTATAAAAAAATTCAAAAAAATAAAAACTATTATTCTAGCTTTCTAAGCAAAGCAAGTTGGAATTTAGAAGTGCCAAGGAGAGCACTTCATGTGAGCTCAAATTTGAAACCTCTTCCAAAGGCTTCCAAAATGATTCTTAACCTCTTTAGTGTAATGAAAGTTAAATTAAGTGTGTATTTATTGAACATGAAATTAGATTTCCATTTCGCTGTGTTTTTTTGTATATATGACATGCAAATTTTGTAATTCAATGAACACATTTCATATGCATGCACTTATGGAATAGCTCACTCAACATTTTGTGTATAAAAGAATTGAATAAAAAAAAGCAAAGATCTAGTGATCCATCATAAACATAGGCTTTTGTTGTTGAACCACATATATTCTTGTGACATGCATGATTAATTATTACCTCTATTATATGGTTAATCTTGTTTATTCTTATTTTTCTTGTGAGTGAAGACTTTCACCAAGTACATGAGGTTTTGTGATGCTAAATATGGAGCCGAGTGGTATTAATGCACATAAAACCCTAATGAGTGGAATCAATTGTAAGACTAAAGTGAGATTAATGCTACAAAATATTAAACCAAATCTTTCTTTGTTTTATTCTTTTTATATTTGGCCTCAGAAAAACCAATTAATGTTGAATTCTACTAGGCCATTTACATACATACAACGACCGAATCTTTTAAATATCTATTTGGTTGGGTTTTTCTACTGACTAAAAGAGCATTTTTAATGTTAAAAGCTCTTTTTAATTTTTTTTTACGACTCAATTAGAGAAGAGTTTTTGAAGATTAAAACAAAAAACTATTTTCCCTTTACTTGCAAAGTTTAAATTTTGGACTTTTGAAAATAGATTTTTTTTAATATTTGTGTAATGTCACATATACCTTTATAATATATTTTTATTTCCATAGTCCACCATTTATAAAAATAAACCCTATTTAACTCAATATTTTCTTTAATCTCTATTTTTCATATTTATACAACTATCATATTTTTATAAGAATCTACCAAAATTTTTTGTTGATTATTTTATTTTTTTAGATAAAAAGATGTATTATTTTATTTTTAATTTTTGTACCAAACCCAATAATTTATATTGATTCATTGATTACAATGTAGTAATGTTACTTGATTTTTGTGTTTTAAGTAATTAAATTTGAGAAAATATATGATAAATTTAAACTTATATAGAATAATATTAAATTGTTTAAATTTTAAATATAAAATTTATTAAGTGTCTTTTTTGGTAATTTAATAACAGATATAATCAAATGATCTAGTACTTCAAAAAAAAATTTTAATTGACAACCAAACTATCAATGGTTTTTTTCTTAAAAGTTCTAATTTAAAAAACTCTATTTCTAAAAATTCTTTTTGAAAAGTGTTGTGTATTTTCTATAATACAAATTAACGCAAGTATACGTTATCGCAACAAGTAATATACAATAAGTAGAGTATCATTCTCACGAGGATTTGTTATTACTACTTGCTAAGTACTAAAATTGTATCCTCCTACTCTTATTCAAACTAGTGATATTTCAATGATTTTGATATCTTAACTAACTAAATAATGAAACTAATTATAGAGATTGAGCAAAAAGAACCAATATGACAACACCAATACTCAAATGCTTAGGATTATAATAATTCCTCAATACTTCACTTGAATCTTATTACTCTCTTTAAAACTATCAATATGAATTGTTAATCAAGAACTCTAATATCCTCACAAGCCTCTTTCGATGGTCAAGTGAGTATATCTCATTTAATTAATTATCAATATTTATATGATAATTAAATTAAAATAATATTCATTAAAAGCAAGTTCTTTAAATGGTCATATATGTCATATGAGTATATTCCTATCTTATATGGAACTCATATTTTTACACAATAATCGCACATCAATCTATTTATGGCCAACACAAAATTCCCCTTTTCAAGTTCATTAAGGTTCCTAAATCAATCTAATACATTATCATATAATTAGAAGCATTAAGTTTAGAACAAATTGGACAATTTAATACCAATATGATGAATAAGGAAAAATAATCAATTCAAGCTACATATTATGTTCACATTGTAATCGTAGTAATAAAACTTAATTCATAGTATAAATATAAGTTTAGAGCATCTCACAACATCATTATACATATTAGAATCAACAACAAAGTACGAAATTGAAGAGAAGAGAAAATTCCTCTAATGTAACAATGGTGTTCTTCTTCCTATATGCAAAATTTATTCTCCTCTTTATTGATTCTTGCTGCAAAGTCCTAAATGATGTGTTAATTTTATGTTCTCTGCAGCCCAACACATTTTTGGCTCAATAGTGAATATTTATATAGACTTAGGGTTGTAAACATAGGACAATATTATCCTTAAAAGAGTGCCCAACATCCATTGTTGCGGCATTGGAATTCACTGCCACAACGCTAGAGTTACTGATTTCAATGCCACGGCCAATGCCTCAGTGCTACACTGTAGCGGATGAACAATAACCATTGTGTACTATTCGTGCTACTGTAACAATATCATTGTTAACCCATATTGTTCATAGCATTGTTCATATTTTGAGCATTCTACTCTCATCTCAGATTTTCATCTCAAATAATTTTATTTGCATCCAATTTTTGGTATTTTTGCACCGATAGTCTTTAAACTTATAAAACAACATTAATATATATAAATGGTCAAATTATTGAGATAAATTAAACAAATATTAAGTTTAATAAAATAAAATATTTTATATAGTTACACCCTATCAAAAAGTTCAACCATATGAACCCTATATAAAAGATAATGCTTGTAAGATATATTACAAGTGGGCAATTAGTATTTAATGATTGTAATTTTGAATTAAATATATAATTAAAATCTTTCTAAGAGATTACGCATAATCACATAGTGTGTCAAGATCTAAAGAATTCAAATACAACTTTTTAGTTCTCTTTTTTTTTTTCCCTTTTATTTTGTTCACATTTATGAAAGGTAGTAAGAACAAAAAGAAGTAACCTCAATTGTTTGGAGGTAGTATGTATTAACTTTATTACAAATAAAAATAGAGTTTAGGTAACATGAGTATCCCATAATTGAGGATTATAATTATTTGTATATTTCTAAAAATACTAGAGATTTAATGTTATGTTCAATACACAATATTAAAAGACACATTATAAATTGATCAAGCTTTTATTTCAAGAAATCATATATATATATATATATATATATATATAAGGAAGAAATATTTAAGTTAATTATAATTTAATTCTTTATTAAATAAAAAAAGAAGAAGAAGATTCAATCCAGTCCAACATAATGTATTATGATTCTCGCCTCTATCCTTTTAATCTTCAAAGTAAAGTTTCAATTATTTTCTCAATTTGTGGAAGCAATTTTTGCTATTTTGTTTTTAATTTAAGAGTTGTTTGGGTAATTTTAAGAGATCATGACATGACATGATGTCACTAGCTACAATAATTTTATGCTAACATGGCAAGCTATATAAACAATATAGCCTAAGCTTGAATGTTAGATATCAATCTCTTTACTCTTGTGAATTCGAGAGTAAGCCCGCCAAATCTCTAAATAGCTCTTGGAGTCTAAGAGATTTGATGTTGTGAATTTGTGCTAGCGATCTTAAGAGAAAGTGATTTGTTTTTCACATAAATAGTTATAATCTATGAAGTTGTGGGAGTCGAATTTGTACAACAAATAATAGAGAAACACATTGTTGTTGTGGTGTATTTAATAATTTTTATGGGTAATGTGAGGTGCTTGACATGCAATGCAAAATTATAATTTCAAATCATAAGAACCCCAGCTTTGTAGGTTTGAGGGGACTCACTTTTTTTAACCTTGTATGCATATATAGGGAATTAGTTTTTGAAAATCTTAAGGATATTTCATAAGGATTTTAAAATACACAAATATGAAAAGTTGTGACCTTCCGTAAGGTTGTATTATTTCATATTAATTATAAAATAATATAACCATTGGAGACACTTCTTGATTTAAAAGTTGTGATAGTTCACTTAGAACTATTGTGTTGTAACCTTTCATATTTAGTATAAAAAGGATATAACCATTAGAGATATCATTTGGTTTGAAAATGATGATAGTTCATTTAAAATCATTGATCAAATTTAAATTTGATCTAACAGTTATAAACCAATAGGTGTATGTAGAGGGTTATGTCTCAAATGAAATGGTACTTGTTGCTTATAAATATGTGTTGATACCAAAAAATATGAATATGAAAATATTGTGCATAAGAATAATGTAAAAGAATATACAAGAGATTACAATAGTGTATATGTACACAAGAGAGCACAATGGTGCAAGAGAGAATACAATAATTCACAATATAAGGATATAATGTTAACAAAGTTGTTCTAGAGTTCTATATTGTGGGAGTGCACCCATACAAAACCAGAGCCATTAAATGTTAGGGTTAGAACTGTCATACAATCTAATTGCACCAGGATATTGTCCTCGAGAATTGAAAATCTATCTTTGAGTATAATGTACTTTTACACGCCTTGACTCCCTATTTGTTATGTGCAAGATTTATGTTTGTGTAGCATCCATCAATATATTTTAAATTTTTAACAGCTAATTTGCTTGAATTTTTGATAAAGAATGTGAGAATAAACCAAGGAGTAGGGTGTTCTATTTGCTAAGGAAGAGTATGGCAAGTATGGTGTCAAAAAGTCATATATTCACGTGTATTACGAAAGTTTTTAGGGTTACAATTTTTTATTAGGTTAAAACTTCTTATTCAGTCTCTTTCTTTAAAAATATAATTTATTTAATGAGTTTTATCCAATTAATAGATAAAAATAATTTTAATAAATAAAAGAGGTAAGATACCAATTTATTCTAAATAAGTTTTTTTAAAAGTTAATTACTTACTAAATTGAATAAGAAAGTTTTATTTATTTATTTAAGTTGGATTCTATAAAAGTTAAAAAAAAATGTTTTATTAGACTTAAGTTTCTTCATTAATAATATTTTTATAGATTTACTTTTGTTCTGGTTAAGTTTCTCTCCAATTAAGTCTTAACTTTGAGATCTACATACTTTACATATTATTTAACCTACCAAAATACAATCTATAGGTTTAGTTGCATAAAATGGTTTGAGCATAAGTGTTTTATCTTTTTAAACATAATTTGTATGTAGGCTTGCATTTGAGGCTTTTATACATTTTTGTATGACAAGAAGAGTAAACTTCTATTTATTTAGATGTAAACATTTAAGCACATTTATAATTAATTTTTTTAACATATGAAAAATGAACTTGATTTAAGCATACGGAGATAAATAAGTCTATAACTACTAATGTTAGCCTTAAAAGAAAAAAAAAACCAGTGATTAATTATCAAAGTTCACAAAAGTAATTTTCCTATGATAAAAGCTAAATGATAATTTTCAATCTTTACATAAATTATCCATAATCCTCACACTATTTACCAAATTGTCATGTCTGCCAGGCTCATGATACACGTCACTTTTATTTGCTAAATGGGGTCGCCCTCTAACATGCCACGTCATTCTCACGTCGCGACAAAAATGGCAATCATGCAGGCGATAATTTCTTAGACGACGTGTCAAGATATGGACATTTAGATCTTTACTGGACGGTGATGGGCAGCGGACCCCACAACTTAGACTTGCAGTTGGTGAGTGCCTATACAATACAGATTGCGCGTCAGTGAAGCTGATCAGTTCAAAGGATTGAGTAGTTGAATAATAGTAGCTATTGGTCCACGTGTCCCGTTAGTCTGGACTGGATAAATTATACGACGTTATCTACTGAGAGTAGTATAAAAAATTCGTAAAATATTATCCTACGTGTCATTACAGGTTTTTTTTTTTTAATTTTAAGAATATAAGGGTTGATAAAAAAAATTGAATCAAATTGAATGATCTGTTCAATTTGATTTGATCTGATTTTTTTAACAAAAAAATGGGTTTAATTTTTTTAAAAAAAGTTAATTGATTCCATTTGATTTTTTATAAAAAATTAAATTAAAAAATAAATAATTTATAATTTAAAATAAAAAATATAAAAAAATAAATTAGACCGAATTAAAAATAATAATTTAATTTAATTTATTTTTTAATTAAAAAATTATTTTTAATTTTATTTATAAAAAAAATTGAATTCGACCGAAGGATGTCATTACAGATTTTTGATTTTGGCTCTGTTGACAATTGATGGTTTATTATTATCTAACGTGTCATTCGAATGGAAATTAAGGAGTTTTTTTTTTTTCATTCGAGCTATTCTTCTCTGTTGACGCCTCCACAAATATATACTCAACCCTCGGCTTGATTTGTATATCGTGTAAATATTGAAGCAAACAAGTAAATTTAAAAAAAAAAAGTCTAGATCGATCAAATAATATTCATTTTTTTTTTATAAAAGAAGAACTTATCTGACGGAAATCTTACTGATAATGAACCTATTCATTTTAAAAACAAAAAAGAATTTATCTGATGAAAATCTTAGTGATAATGAACCTAAGGCTATTATGTAATAATCTTACTGCGGGTAAAATGACCACGGGTTTTCAGTGGATTGGGTAAGGTAATAAGTTTATTTTTAAAAATTAAATAAAACCGGGTCAGGTAAATTTATCCAAATAATTGGGGTTGAGTATTATAAAATCTCAACCCAATCCGAATATTCAATATATTTATTATAAATTTTAAAATTTTGAGAGTGATTTTAAAAATTGAATAGAATTTTAAATTGAATTTTCAATTTTGATTGACAAAATTTTAAATTCAGTTGATTGAAATATCTATTCTGAAATTTTAAATTTCCAAAAAATGGTTTCAATATTCACTCTTAAAATCTGCCATTTACATTAGAAAAAGAAAAAAAAATACACAATTACACGGAAACGAGACGATGTCGTTACAAACCGAGCCAGGCTAGAATATTGGGTTCGGATTTGTGTAAAGTTCGTACATGAATTGTGCCTCGGCATTCAAGCTGCTTACGTTCGTCAAACACTTGATTTCATCTGTGTCAACGAGCAATTTGCTGTCTCCATCTTTCCACGCTATCAGCTGTATTCATTTAAATCAAATGGTTTCGGTTCAAGAAGAAGCAACAAAGACCAAATTTGTTGAAATAGAATAATGGGTTCTCCAACGATGCAATGAAGACCGAATCAAGTTAGTGGAGTTAGGTCTAGAAGGTAAGAACATTGTTATCAATTTTGTAAATCATTTCATTTCTTTTTCCCTTTTTAGGGATAAGGATTTTTTTTCTTAAGGATTTTTTTTCTTTATAAATCATTGATACATGTAATATCATTAAAGAAGTTTGTTAATATTATATCTTAGGATTATTAATATAAGAATTAGATAAATTACTAAAATTTTACATAAAATAATTATAATATGGTAAACCCGAACCTATTATTTCATTAAAAGAGAATCATAAAATACAATCTTATGATAGGAGATTATCTCAATAACTTAGATTTTTGCACTTATTTAGACAAATAATTTAACCCTCATGTAACATGAACAAAATTCCTATAAAAGAGATATAAATTGCCTACAAAGGGACAAATCTTTATCCTCTCATCGAAGGAACAATACACTACATTGCCTTAAATTTACACCACCTCAACTTCTATCAATAACACTAATAAATCCTTCTATATCACCCAAACTACAAACATCAAGATGCAGAATAACTAAAACAGATAATACAACTCAGAAAGGCCATAGAGTTTTACTGCCCGAATGGTGGAATGGCAGATGAGAGAACCATTAGAGGTTGTTGAACACAGGGAGAAGATGGGGCAATGATTGTGGTGAGTGAAATGCTCAGGAAATAGAGGTGCTTTGTTCAACAATGGTTGCAGAGGCGACGAGCTATAGGAGCCAGTAAGAGAAGAGAAGGACAACAACAACCACAAAATAAATTAGCAAAATGGCGATGAGCATGACTAGAAAGATATACCTACAAGGGTAACAAATTTGGTTAGAGTTGTTGAAGCCTGTCGTCGGTTGATCCGCCTGGTCAAGTGGAGGATTCGCTACTGTAAGCTTGGACTGACAATAAAATTCAGCGAGAAAACACTAGTGGAATTGAATGACAAACAATGGAAAAGGAAAAAGAAAAAAGATATTCCTTACTTTGGTAAAATTCTAATTCACTCGACAAGCCAATCACCCTAATAATTTATTAGCAACGTAAAAGGATATACTATCGAGAATCACGAAATTTGAGTTTTTTTTAACAAATACAATTCTTTTAATCTCAGTAAGAGTCTTACAAAGATAAAAATATATATATATTCTTACTTTGATAAAATTTTAATAAATGAGTCCAATAAGAGGAAAGTCTTAATGCTTTCAATTCTAATGAAATTTTATAACTATGAATTGAACTCATATCATAATCTTATAAATAGGGTTTGAATTATTACGTTAAGACATTTTTTTTAAAGTCTCTCTCTCTCTCTCTCTCTCTATCGCCTTTTATTGTCTTTATATTTTTTTTTTACTTTTTTTTAATTTTTGTTAATATAAACATTGAAGTGTCATCTTTAAAAAAAAATTTAACGTGGTCTGACTCATTTTTTAGTTATCAGATCCTTATTAAACCTAGTGCCTTAAGAGTGAACTAGTCTAGCTCTCTTTAATAAAGTCCAATCGTTTTGTGAGTTGTTATTTTTAAAAGAAATGAATTCAATTTGTTGATTCATAATTAACCAAATTTTCGGATCAATAGTTCTTAATATTTTTTTCCTTAATTCTTAGTTGATAATGTCAAATAAATAATAGAGGGTGAAATCAAGTAAAAAAAAATAAATTTTGAAGTTGCAAAATATTTACAATCTATTAACAGTTATTTAAAATAAAAAATATTAACATAATAATTAAAAGTGTAGTATTATATATATATATATATATTGAAGTGCTAAGCTTGGTATTATAACTGAAGTGTAAAATATATTTGGGAGGAAGCTTCTCTTTGGAGTTTAGACCAACATAAGGTAGCACGTAGAAATGGGCCCCCCACAGTTTTTTATAACGTGAGTTGAAAATCAATCCGCCTGTGAAAAAACTGATTTGGGAGCTCATGCTAAACACATGGGGGTGCCCGCTTTTAAGCAATTACGTTTAGCTTTTTTTTTATATAGTAACTTATAATAATTGATTTGTTCAAAGAACGAGCTTATCCATTACAATATAAAAATGAGAGACGACATCGATCGACAATACTAAGAAGCAGAAAAGGTAGAGTAGAAGAAAGCCCGTAAGAAATAATAACGTCTACAACTTCTCTATTTCAGAAAAGAAGCACAGACCAACCGAAATTAATCCCAATTTCAGAGCCATAGCTGCTTCTCTTCTTCAATGGCATCAAGAAAGATCTTCCATGCAAAGCCAAGCTACATCTATCCAACCTCACTTGCTGACACTGCAACCATTGCTTCTGATAATCTTTTCCAGTTTGACGAAGCTGATATGTTCAAACCAAACGAATCTGTTACCATGGAGGTGAAAAAGCCAATACCAAGTTCTCGTTCCTTGAGAATGCATGCGAAAAAGAATATCGATGCCGGCGACCGGATGACGTCCGTGGCGTCTGGTTCGTTACCGGTGAACATACCGGACTGGTCAAAGATTCTCAAGGAAGAGTACAGAGAGCATGGGAAAAGAGAGAGCGATGAAGATGTCGATGACAACGACAACGAGGACGATGAGTACTATGGATTGGTTCCTCCTCATGAATATTTAGCGATGAGGAGAGGGGCTTCGTTTTCTGTTCATGAAGGAATAGGGAGGACTTTGAAAGGGAGAGATTTGCGCCGGGTCAGAAATGCAATTTGGAAAAAAGTTGGCTTTGAGGATTAGCAGATAAGAAGAAGAAGATTACAATATTTATTACTAGAGTGGGGATGGTAACTCAATATTTATTACTAGAGTGGGGATCGTATAGAGTTACCATTGGAAATTTTGATAGAACTTAGATCAATGACTTCTCTGGGTTGATCAAATTTTATGGGTTTGTTCTTTTCTTCTTCCTTTTTTTTAATCCTCTGGTTCATGATGTTTTCAGTATATAATCGGAGGATGGATTTTTAAATATGTAGCTATTTAACTTTGATACTGTAGAGAAATCTGAAATTCTGACTGTTCATTTTGGTTCATATGGCCACAGGTGTATGAGAATCTAATAAATGAATGATACAACGAATGATACTGTTAAGTTTCACTATTTTATTTACTCCTTAATGCAAAATTGTTTCACACGTGTAGCTTTTCACCTAACCACGTCATTTACCTATGTAAGTTTATTCATTCATTTGCAAAATGTAGAGGAAATCAAGGCGAAAATAAGGGATGTCATGATATGAACTCATAGTCATTGGTGGTTGGCATGAAAGCTACAGAGTAGCTAGATAGAACAAACCTTGAAGTGAAATTCACCATTCTTTTTTCTGGAATGACAATATGTTGTAGCCATTTTTGTCTGTCTTGTTTGTTCTTTTGACAAGGAAAATTTTTAATTCCATGGGCAGATTGATGTTGTCATCAGATCAACAAATGGGATCAGTGATCACGGTAACAGTGCAAATTATTGACAGCAGTATTGAAACTCGATTAGTATATATAATAATAGAAGCACATTCTTGAAATCACGTCATATGTAAAATTGCAGGAACTTGTGCATTTTCAATGGATAAGGATCGATCATTCTATTAAATTCGCCTGGACTTTCGGGGTAGTCGATGTTTAATTATTGTCTAGATTCATACCATCTGCAAAAGATAAAACACAATAATTAATTTTGTCATCTCTTCGTAAAGAAAAAGGGTGTTTTCCCTGATTGGTTTACAGGGAAAAAAAAAAGGACGAAACTTTAAATCGTTTGTAAGGTGAGATTAAAAAAATAATGATATAATTTCTAATAATGTGATGTTAAAAAAATAAACACTTTCAGAAAATATAGATAATGACTTTAAAAAAATACGAGTCTTTTTTTAAACAAAACTTGCAGTTTCAACAGCTATGCCAAACTTAGGTTACAGAGAAAAAATATTTTACATGTGAGATACTCCTTTCTCAATTCTTAAATATTTTACATGTGAATCATAATATATTTCAATCAAATTTTATAGTCATTAAAAAACAAAGGGGTTTTAGGTTACAGTGAATCTAGTTTTCTTGATATTTCAAATATATATAAGCCAAAATTTTTATTAAAAAAACCTAATTAGTCAGCCAATATATACCTAATTTTCAGTGTTTTGTTCAAAATTTCAAAAATAAGATAAAATATCTTATCTTTATCTAGGTTTTTTGACCCCATGGGCAACCAATTAAACTAATTCAGGTTGAGCAAGGGTAATAAACAATAAATTATCATTATGTGTTTGTTGTAAAATGATCAAACAAGGGGCGCTGCTTGATTTACTCTTCCCCATCCCACGTTTATTGGCCAAGGCTTTTATTTTTAACGTCTCTTTTCACCTATTAAGATTGCGTATTAAATTTCCTCAAAGAAAAACAAAAGATTGCGTATTAAAGATCATTAAACTTACAATTACATTCATCAATACGGTTCCCCTTAGTATTAGTTTTCACGACCGTCATTAAGGAAAAAAAAACTTTCGAGATTTTAGTAATTAAAAATGCTGAAAATAAGGGTAATATTATTTTTATATTCTTATTAATATAATAATTATACAACATGTATCAATAATTAATATATTACATTTTACGTTAATTAGAATATAAAAAAATTAATTAATAATTAAATATTAATATCATATTAATTAAGATATAAATTTTGTATTTAATAATGTAAATCTTGCATTGTTAGTTTAAAAAAAATGATGTAAATAAAACATTTTCATTGTCATGATGTTTGCACCTTCCTAATTTTATGTCCTTCAATTAAGCTTAATAAATAAGATCACTTGTCGAAGTCTAATTGGCCTTTGAATAAAATAAATGCTCAACCTATTATTCATTGTTGTTCTTATCTCTATCGCACGCCTTTGCATTCATAAGTGTATATATGATCTTACTTTTTTTTTATTTGTAGGTCCTTTCCCTCTCTCGTAGGATAGGGAGAGAAGGATTAAACTTTAGTTTGGAAATCAGGAGATAAGGTCTAGAATTTAGCTTCGAAACTATAAAATTCAAGGCTTAGGAAATGGTTAAATAAATGATGTGAGTAAGACTTGAGTTGAAGATAATTTATATTTTTATATTTAAACGAGTAATGTGTTACATATTTTAAAAATTATTTAGAAAAAATAATTTTTAAATGAGGTGATATGCCATATGATTTTATCGAGTATTTTATATTTTTTAAAGTAATTTATTGTATCTTTTTTACTATTAAATGTCATATCATTTAAAATGCAGTAATTTATCTCACGTAAATTTTTATTATATTTATATGATTAATTAAGATAAAATATCAAATTATATTTTTTAATTTATTTGTAGGTATTAAGAAAAGGAACATAATTTGACAGTTTTATCAAAGCCCACATGCAAGTTTTATGTTACTAGATTCATAATTTTTGAAACATGATTTATATAGGTAAAATATGATATATATATTTATTAGTCTCATGATTTAAATTATAAGCATGTATGTTTAATTTTTATGCAATCTGTAAATTTTTTTAATATAAGATGTGATATTCTCGAACTAAAAGATGACAACTATAAAGCATGGAAGGAAAGAATTATCTTTCATTTGGGGTAGAAGAATATTAATTATGTTATTAAGAAAGACGAACTATCAATTATTGAGATTAGCACTTTAAAAAAAATTACTCTTTATGAACGATGGAGGCAATCTAATTGCCTCATTGTAATGTTCATAAAAACCAAAATCTCTACTAATATTTGTAATTCAATCAATCAACATAATCAATATAATAATATCCCAACATTACTAAAGACTAGTGCTGATTCTTTTCCCTCTCTTAGTATAAGGAGATAAGGATTAAAATTTAATTTGAAAATTAAGAGATAGGGTTTAGAATTTAGTTTCGAGACTACAAAATTCGAGGCTTAGGAAATGGTTAAATAAATGATGTGAGGAAGACTTAAGTCGAAGATAATTTATATTTTTATATTTTTAAATGACTAATTACATATTTTAAAAATTATATAGAAAAAAATATATTTTAAATGAGGTGATATGTTGTATGATATTATTGATTATTTTATAAATTTTAAAGTAATTTATTATATTTTCAAATATTAAATGTCGTATCATTTAAAATACAGGATCGCTGTAACTTACCATTTTAACTTAAGTTTTTATCTATTCATTTTATGAAATTCAATAGTCGATATTTAAAATTAAAAGTAGCAGTTAATTTTATTAATTATAATATCAGTGAATTATAAGAGATTAGTGTATAAAAATTTAACTAAATATTTTAAATTAAGGGAACTTTGTGTGTGTCTATATATATATATATATATTGTGAAGATTCTTCTTAATTTAAGAGTTGAGTAGAAGTGTTAACAAGAAAAAAGAGAAAATAGTTGACACACGCAGCCAACCTATTTAATATTGAAATTTTTTCATAAATAGTCCTCATATTTTATAAATATATTTATTTAACCACATTTAAAATTAATATTCTTTAATAGCAAAAAATGTAAGATTCAGATTTTTATACTCTTAAAAGAAAACACACTCTCTTTATCCTCTCTCTACTTGAACTTCATTTAAAAAGTTTTTAAACAAATTTAGTTAAATCAAAAATTTAGAAGTTATTATTGTGTAAATCAAGTTTTGCACAATATATTTACTTTTAAAAACTTTGAAAATGGTCAATTCTTAGTAAGTTTTTCTAAATATTAGATTTTTTTTTTATATTTGTTAAAAATGAGTTTAAAATTGTATTTTAAGTTAGAAATAGGTAATAGTTGAATTAAACATAAAAAATAGATTAGAATGATGAAAAACAAATTGGAATCTGGCCAAAGATAGTTTATTTAGGGTTTTTTACCGAACTCAAACTGTGAGCGGAGTGGTGGCCGGCTGCTATCTGGGTCGATCACATCTTGAGTGACAAAGGGCACATGTCGTTTCAGTGTGGTAGACCTAAGGTCCACGACACTGCACTATTTGCGCCATGTGATGCCTCATTAGGGTGCCACGTAGCACAGTGATTTTTTTATAAAAAAATAATAATTAGACAAAAAATTTTTAAGTTATTATTTTAAAGATGATGTTAGTTTTATTTTAAAAGTAAATAAAATAATTAATTTGAATTAGATTAATTAATTATATTAAATAATTTTAATTAGATTAATTAATTAATAGTGTGTGTGAATTTTCGTATGCATTTTTGGTACGTAATAATTTTTTTGTATTCAATATTTTAATTTTAATTATTTATTTATTTTTATTTATAGTAAACTTATCTTTTGAAATTATTTTAGATATGAATTTATGAGGTCATTCCTATCTGCGGTCAAGTTTTTAGTATGCACTCCAGTGACTTTTTCTCTCGTATTTTGAATTGAAGGTCTAAAGGGATTCCACAATTCGAGAATGTTAACAACACAATTTTGAGAAAAAATTTGATATGTTTTTAATCAATTCACATGTAATTATATAAATCTTATTTTATAATACATGTAACTTAATTTTAAATTTATAGGTTCTTTCAGTATATCGTAAATAAAGTACTAAAGGATCAATAGAATAAGGAGAAGGTTATAAGAATGTTAAGACATTTAAGTATTCCAATCAAGAGCTATGAAAAGACTTACCAAATATGCATGATTATGTACAGAGCAAGAGCAAGAGCAAGAGTAAGAGCTAGAGGGGTAAGGAAAATAAAACTAAAATTGCTTACAGTAATTTAATTTCAATTTGACTTGTATTAATATATACATGTGTTGACTAAATTTTAGTTTGGAGAGTACGCACTGATAGGCTTTCAGTTTGGAGAAAACACGATGTATAGTTTTGAGAACCCAGCTGCTAGGCATGACATATAACTAATTAACAGTTCTACAAGCGTCTAAATCTTACCCAATCCACCTAAAAGTGTGAGTATGTATGAGAGAAAGTATAGATTTTTGCACACCTTATACACAAATCCTATACCACAAAAGATGAAGAAGAGAAATATTCAGTTTCGAGTAGAACCTCAAGTGGATGTGAATCCACTGTAGCAAATAAACTTGGCCATCCAATCTGAGTTAATAGTATGTTGAACGTAGGGTAAGTATGTACATATAAATTCTACACATCACACGTGTATAATATACGTAGCAGAATATAAACAATTTATCTTATTATATTAATGAGATAAAAAGGAACTTACCCTCGAAGCGTACTTTATGCAGTTCTAGTCGAAGATAGGGTAAGATTCCTTGAGCTAGATCGATAGTTTTCTTTTCTCAATGAAAATTTATTTAAGCAATACTTACTTCACATATATATCTCTCGACCTAAGCTAAATATTTAGCTGATTTTACTTTACACTTGAATTGTATATTATGAATGAACTGAGAAAAGCTATTTATGGTTTTTATTAGCCGCCAATTCTTCTAATTGAAATCAAGAGAGTGGTTTTTATTATCAAACATGACAAGAAAACATTATTTGCCACTTTATGTTATTGTCAAAGAGTCGGTTGGCAAGGTGTGTGATTTATTGGCTGAATACAAGAAAAATAAGTGGCCGTTCACTTTGATAAAATGCCACCTCATGTTTAAAGAATAGCATGACCAATCATGTTTTAAATTAAATAAATGCTAACTTTTGAAATTTTGCCGAATATATGGCTTTTATGGCTTTATTTATTATTTCATTTGTTTGGCCACTTTTAACTATTAACACTTAATAATTAAATTGGCCAATTAAATCATGTTATGTGTCATGCCATCAAACATTAATGGCATGACATGTGACATTCAATAGAAAGAATGAAATGTCAAATCCCACTTGCTAAGATTCCGAGCTTAACACTTAAACTCTATTATTTCCTCGAGAGACTCTAAAATAATTTTGACTTTTCAAGAACTTCCCTGATCAAACCATTCAATTGGGTATGTTATCCTAATGCACAATGAGTACACTCTATATAGTGAGACTCTCTTGGTTCACATCCATTTTGTTTTACAGAACTCTTTTGTAAGTTTATAATCGATGCCCCCCACACACATGTTATGAAAATAATAAAATAGCGTGTTGAACTATGTAAGTTGAGGTTAATACATATTCCTATAATTCTTCTATCATTTATATCTTGGAAGAGCGGATATATAGATCATCACCATTGAGTATCCATATGCTCAATCCTAGAGCTTATCTCTAGATTTGTAATCCCATAAATAATATCCGCAAACACTTTTACGAGATTGTTTCTCTCACAGGAAACACTTTTTTTTGCGTTAATTACTTATGGCCATAAGATTTCTTGGAACACAATTTTGGATCATCTGAATATACAACTCACTCATATGAGCTGACGGATCCTATATCTACACACACTGGACTCTATGAGCATCAGACGATACCCAACAACACCCAATGATCAGATCATGAAAAGTCTCTAATATATGTGGAACCCAAGTATGGTGGATCACTCACAAGTCCAATATTGATGGTCAAGAGATAACAAATACTACTCAACTCAAAAGAACTCTCTATTGATGGCTTTATAGGATGTTTATTAGAGAGCTTAATTGAATTTGTTCAGTACTCAGTCCTCACTGAATACCTGCATATCTATACGAGCTTCCACTAAGCTCATAGTTTACTAAGACAAACTATATGGACCATCCAGATATAGACATGCACCAATCTATATTAAATAATGTTTTCATCTACAGATTCACATTAATGAAAATAGATCAGGAACATAACATTTGAGAACATATTTGCACAATGACATCTCTTAGCACTATTTGTAACCTACTATAACTATGCCATTGCTATACCCTCGGATCTTTGTCCCATTTCAGACAAGACTCTAACTCTTTAGATTTTGCTGACATTTATAATCCGGTAACTCTTAGCAGTTATAATTCTCAGGGCAACTAACTCTTAGCACTAGTCTAAACTCCTTTGAACCAGATCCGAACTCTTTCAAATCATACAGTGTCTGAAATGTTATAAGCATCTTACTATATAATAAAAATAATTAACAATTTAATGAAATATTAATTGCATAAATAAAAAATATTCATACAAAAATAAGATGACATGTAAGCACAAATTTCAACAATGAGTTTCACTCCTAGTCTATACAAGGATGAGGGTGTAGTCATCTTACTTGGTCTTGAAACTAACCCGACATAGTTTTCGTCTTTACTATATAACTTGTTGAATGACTTTGTAAGTAAAAATTATTTACTCATTTAATTGAATTTAATCATATATATAGAAATAAATTAATTACTTTATAACTTTATTTATTGGCTAATGTAGCACATTAATGAGTACCTGAAGATGGTCCGGCTTAGACAAGGTTGTAGGAAAATGGAAGAGACTTTTTTGTATATGATAATCAAAGGGAGGAGGAAAGCTGGTTCGGCTTAGATAAGGTTAGTATATTAAGGCATTGCCACAATTGTCTACTTGTATGGATTCATACTTCTTTACAAATGTTTAAATAAATTAAAATTTATTTCTTATATACATATCACTGATTACTTGTTTAGCTGAAATTTAGGAGATTTTTTAGGATCTTCTACGAGCAACACAAAATAGACATTTTTGCCATTACATGAAACAATGGTGTGTTGTTGTAGGGCTTAGGTACTAAAGACGATTTACTCGATGCACGAATGTGGATTAAGGTTGACACCATAAAATATTATATGTTAAAAGAGTTATTCTTTTTAAATTATTCATATAGTATTATTTATTTAATTGTCCAATTTATGTAGGTTTATATTCATGTCAACTATAAGCAAAAGTATTGGATTACAGTTGAGGTTAATATCTTGCATCTATAGATTGTCATCTATGATTCCAGCCTCAACGGATATGCTGATGGCATGATGGAGAATCATGTTGCACCATTATCTATGTTGTTATTGAAAGTGCACTATTTTACAAGGGTGCATGTATGTGCCATGTGCTTATTACATTGTAATATGCGTGTCATACATACATATTAGCGTAGTGAAATTGGAAATCTAATTTTGTCACGCCCCAGACCCAAAAGATCCGACACACGACATCACTTACATTCATTCACTGCATGTGCACTCATAAATAATATTACACAAAATTTTCAACTTTCATTCAACACAGAAATCCTTAGCAAGTTGCTAGTAAGTTCAACACTAAAATCAACCATAACCTAACATATAAATATAAACTTCTCTTGACAATATTTAAACATTCATTTCAATTTCTTTCAGAATTATAGCAATTGAATTATGACTGGGACAATTATTAAACCGGAGATACGCAGAGTTTTCTCAGAGATTAACACTCTACTACGTCACCAGTAGCAACTTTGTTACCGGGAGCCCAGAATATATCCATTGCAAATTCTTACTTAAAATCATCCAATAACCACATTTTATAAAACTTAAACCAAATCCAATCCACACACAATGAAATAATGCATAAGTATTTATTCAATAGGGACAAACCAAATATCCTATCCCACGTGTCCCCAAATGAAACACACAACAACCTAGCAACTTAGGGAACCCAAGGAACAGCAGAAGCCTTGCCAAATCCGCTAAGCACACATGCACCTTATTTACCTGAAATCACCATAAACTATAATGAGTATAAAACTCAGTAAGCATATTAGTTTTTCATACATCAAATACAAATACATATATGTACACAATGCATATGTATGATATGCTGTGATCAATCAAATTCATAATCTTATCAAATCACATATCATGTAAGCGCTTACACATTCTTTCAAAACACATAATAGGAATACCATTACTCGACTACTACTTAGTAGGACTTACATATCATATATCACATAATGAGCCAAATGTCACTCGTAGGTGACATACCGTATGAGAGGAATAGTACAAGTGAGGTCTTTAAATCACACATATATAACGCTTATGCCCGAAGGTAAAAGCCAAACCCTCACCCTGATCATCGGTGAGTCCTCTCACATGTACCAATACGCCACCACACGAATGTGATGACTCACACTTCCTTTAGGTACCAATAGGATCCTCCATACATACGGAACACATAACATATACCAATCCCGAAGGAAAGGCCACACATAAAGGCTCCACAAATCACATAAAATGCCTACTAAGTTAACAGTGAGTTCAAGTACCCTCAAATCACAAAATATTTCTCATGGACATATTACACTTCAAAAGCTTTCTTTGTTAAACGCATCTTATTTTGGAAAGCTCACTTTCAAAAACACATGTATGTCCATGCTCAATGTCAATGCTCACATTCATAAACATATATTCACATTTCATATCAAAATATACTTTGACATATCATAAACATATTCTTAACCCCATTTACAAAATCATACAAAACAATTATTATGTTTATTGTGATTCCAGTAGTAAGTCTAGTATACTTACCTCTTAACACTTTCAGCTACAAGGCTTAAATCTCCTTAACCTATCAATGGAGATTAATCCTTTCATAAGCCTCAAAATTCACACAAAATACTTTAAATAGCTTACAAAATTATACACAATGCATTTATCACATCAAATTGGTCTAAATATTTGATTTCTCAAAACCTGTCATTCTGACCACTTACACTTAACAAAAATTTCTAATACATCAAATGATGTCCAATTACTCCGAAATCAGAATATATCATTCTTGACTCATATATACTTCTTATATGAATATTATATCAAAATTCCTACACAATCCATTCCATACACACCATCGAATCCAAACTACAAACCTGACAGGATCAAGATACTTACTGAACAGTATTCAATCTCCCAATTTTATAAAATCATATACTAACTCAAAAATTATAACACTACCACATAATTACTCTTGACACATATCTCAGTCCATGATAAATATTTTGCTTCCAAATAACTGCCAAAAGTATTTTAAAACTATTTTATTTCATAACTTTAAAAATCTGTTAATCAAATACTACAATGAGCTGATACACTTTAGAAATTCATAACACTTCAACCACATTGATCCAAATTCTCAATTCCGAGTATATCATATTAGACATATAAAATTATCATATTCCACAAATTCGTAATTTTTAAAGATCATTCAGCAGATCAAAAATTAATTTCCACTGTATCATACTGTTTACACAGGAAATTTCCAGAATTCCAGGGTCATTTTGGTAAATTCACTAAAAATTCAATTTTCGAGATTTTCAGTCGATTCAAAGTCTCAGATGATCCTAAACATGTCTAATTTCATATACTCAAAATTTAAAACCAGAATCGAATCACAACAATTTATAAAATTCCTAGATCAAGAGGTTATCCAGCAGAAATTCCATAATTCATCATGATTTATCAAACTATCTTATAGATCATCATCAATTCTCATATGATCTTACGAAATACACAACAAATCCTCAATTATACATATTTTCAAAAATCAAAACTTAAAGGAATTAACTTAATTAATACCAATAAATTGAGAAATACGTATGATATACCTCTTGAAATTCAAATTTCCAATTTCTTCTTTTTCTTCTTCTTCTCCTCTTTCTCTCTCCTCTATTTCTCTCTTCTCTCTCTTAAAATGGGTAGCTCGACCTAAAAATGGTAAATTAGGGTTTAAAAGTGTATTTTTATACTAAGAGGCTAATTTTTGATATTTACGAATTTGCCCCCAAAACTTTCAAAGTATAACAATTTGGTCCCTAAAATAAATCTAAAGTCATACAAATAAACCCAATACTAATCGTATATCCTTAACCTATAAAAATATTACTAATAACAATATATAATTCAAGTATCACCAACATACAAATAAAATACGTATATTTATACATATATAAATACTTATTCTTACCAGTCGTGGATACTGGTTACTACAAATTTCCTATTGCAATAAACACATTTAAAATTTAAGTCCCATTACACAAATGAGATTGAGATTGAGAAATTACCTTATCAAGTCTTAGGATTATAAATGGAGTCCGCCTCAAATTGAACGCGTTGACAATTCTAAAACTCAACAAGGTAGGCTTGAGTCGTTAGAATAACAGCTCTTAATCCAACCAATTTTATTTAACTCTTAAATACAACTCTAAGCTAAACTCTTTAACTTACTTTTTTTTTTCAAGACTAAGAAATTATTTTTCAATTTGTTCAACTCCTGAGCAACTAAAACAACTTCTATTTGCTTTCAATGGCCAGCCTATACAAGAGAAATAGAAGAATAAAAGTTTAGTGCAATTTTTGTACTTAAACAAAGAAAAATAATTTTTCTCTCTTTGTTTTCTCTTTTGGCCAAATCATCCCCTTTATGGCAACAATGAAACAATTTCATTCAATCTATGTTCCAATGAAGTGGCCGGCCATCATAAGAGGAAATGAGAAGAATAAATGTTCAAAGCAACTTTTGCACTTAAATAAAGAAAAACTAATTTTCTCTCATTTGTTTTCCTTTAGTAGCCAAACTATCCCACCAAAATGAATTTAACAATTCATTTTTATATGCCCTTTTCATTTAATAACTTTACTTAACAATTAAGCAAAAACAAGCTTTTCATGTAAGCTTGTCATTTTATATTAACTTAAACAAAAGGCTTCTCTTGTAAGCTATGGTAATTTACTTATTAAATTAAACAAAAAGGAGCCCCACCTTAACTTAACCCTTACGTTCACTTAACCATTGAGTAAAGTTTATTATTTGAATTTTAATAATCAAAACTCCTTTTTGATTATTTTAACAATAATGGCTTTGTCCAACATGTTAAGAGTATTTTGGTAATTTTTATGGTTAAATAATGAATGGCTCACAATGCACCACTTTTCATCATCCAATTAGTCAGCAACTTTTGTTAATCAATTGATGTACTTAACTCTTAAGTCTTGACAAGTGCACACCCCGATGGATCTTAAAACAAATATTCAGTTTGCTAGAACTTACTAGATTGAACTATTCAATCATGTACATTGCCCCAATGCACAATGAGTACATTTCATATTACAAGACTTTATAGGTCTACGCTTGGTTTTTTATATAGAACACTTTCATATATCTGTGAATGATACCCCACGCATATGTTACAGATATTATAAATTAGTGCATTAGACTATACAAGTTGAAGTCATGATATATTCATATAATACCTTCGTCAATTATATCCTAGATGAGCAGAGACATAGATAACCACCATCAAATCTCTATTGGTCATCCGTGAACTTATCTGTAAATTTTTATTTTGATAAACAATATACGCAAACACTTTCGCGATATTTTTTAATCCTATGGAAAACTCTTTTCTCGAGTTTATGCTTGTGGCTACAAGACTTCTTGAAATACAATCTTAGAGCATCAGGATATACAACTTACCCATGGACTGACGAATCTTATATCTACACACACCAGACTCTATGAGCATTAGACCATATCCAATGACACACAACGGTCAGACCATGAAATGTCTCTGACATCCGTAGAACCAAAGTATGGTGAATCACTCATAAGCCCGCCATGGCACTTAGGTCAAAGGACCACGAATACTACTCAACTCGAGAAGACCTGTCATTGACGGCTTCATGGTATATCTATTGGATGTCCTCATGAATTTGTTTAGTACCCAGTTCTTACTGAATACCCGTATGCCTATACAAACTTCCATTAAACTCACGGTTTGCTAAGAATAACCTTATAGACTATCCAGATATAGACTTATGCTAATATATATAAAAATGGTATTCACTGATCGATTCGCATCAGTAAAGATAGATCAGGAACAGAGTGTTCAAAAATATACTGCATAATGACATTTCTTAGCACCAATTGCAACTCCTTGCAATTATGTCATTACTAATATATTCCTAGGTTGTTGTCCTATTTCAGACAAGGCTTATAACTCTTAGAATTTTGCTAAATCTTTCAATTACTAACTCTTAGCGTTTATAATACTTAGTGTTGCTAACTCTTAGCGTTGACCTAAACTCATTTAGACCAGATTTAAACTCTTTAAGATCTTATAATGTCTGAAACGTTACAAGCATCTTATCATATTATCATAAAATTAACAATTTTAGTCAAAATATTTATTGTATAAATATTAAACAATTAATATTCATTATAATATTGGAATGACACGTAAGCACAATCTCTAACAGTTACCCCACTACCTACATGCTTGTAGATTTTATGAGTAACAATAAATTATACTTGACTTCACCCATTTTATGTAGTTAGGTTAAAAGAGGGAGTGCCCTGAACTTGAGTCATTTTTTAGGATATAGTGAAAATTGTAGGGATTATGTTTATATATTTATAGAGTTTCTAATGTTGTGTCATCACTTATATTTTGGCCTCAATCACGAGTCATTTTTTAGGATATAAATTGCAATCAATTTATGGATTAGTGCCAAGGACATTTTGCAAAACAATGTCCTGAGAAAGACAAAAGGAAAAAGATGCTGTCGACCATTAGTGCCATTACAAAAGAAGAACCCATTAATTCAGACCTGAAATCTATTTTATCCAAACAAAGTTGTGAGGACAGTGACACAATCCTTGTTTACTCAGAATCCGAATCTTATATATTCTATACATTTTTATTCATTTTGATAAATGGTAAATGTATTAAATTAAACAATAGTAAAAAAGTACAAAATCAATTTAACATAAATTAACATTAATTAATTTAACTAGTCATATATATAAAATGCAGTCAATGCATCTTTTAGGACAATAATAACAAAGTACAAAATAGATTAAGCTTACAAATACAAAATAAGAAATACAAGATAAAAAAGATATTAACTGCTATGCAATGCAATCGTGTTTTAATATGTTTCTGGTTATGTCAATACTGCTTACAGCAGCTGCACACATTCTCTGTTGGTGCCTCATCATATGATAGGATTCGATTCTTCTGACATCTCCCTGATTGATGACGTACTATAAAAGGCTGGGTATCAAAAACTCTCAATTCTTTTGGAACAATCCAATTTGACGGGTGGCCAATTTGATTAACTAGATCGTTGTATGCATGCAATGAAAACTCAATCATGTAATAGAGCGAACAAAGAGTTTAAAATTGCAATTTGGTTTATCTGTATACTACACATCCATGGACATATGGTAGTTGCTGAAAATTAAACTTCTGGCAATTGCATGACTTCACCAGAATGTCCATTATTCTATTTCTATTTTCGCCCTTAGCGACAAAATGAGACTAATCTATTGGGTGCACTGTCATACGAGTGGACACGTCATTATACTTCCAAACCTTGCAATAGGCCCAATTTGTCAAAAGGTTTGACATACTTTGTGCAACCTCATCTCTCAACAAACCATCTTTGCATTAATTCTCAAATTTCTCAACTAATACAATCACCGAGAGGCCACGTACATCTTTTGCAACAGTATTAATGCTCTCTGCAATATTAATGGTCATGATGTCATATCTTCTGAATGTTCCTACTGATCGTACTCATTTTAAAAAACTAACCTCCTCTCCAAGCATCTTCTTGCCTCTAGTTTAATTTCCCATATCTTCTTAATTTACGCTTGAAAGTCAGCTAGGTGATAAACTTTAGTAATAATAAAATAAGAAGTTAAGTATCCCACAATTTCTTCAGCTCTAACGGTATCTTGTATCTTGTGACCAAATTTTCTTTTAAGTGATGAATACATACCCTATTATATGCATTAGAAAATATCTCACCAATGGCCTTCTCAATACTGACATACCGATTAGATATAAACACAAGATTCTCAAGATCACCAATGACTTCTTGGAGTTTTGCCATAAACCACATCTAAGAAACTCATTTTTTAAGTTACCAATACCCCATGCCAATGACAAATTTTGGTTGCTCCAACCTTATAAACTGTTAGGGTCAGTGCTTACGTGCCATCCCTGAATGTACATATACTTGTGTATTTGTACAAGTGTATATTTCCATTAAATCGCTACTACCTATTTATATGGTACTATGCATATAATATTACAAACATTGTATAATTTGAAGGAGTTCAGATCAGATCTAAAAGAGGTTAGATAAGGGATCATAGTTAGCTACCTTGAGAGATATAAATGCTAAATGTTAGCATAGCTAAGTGTTAGCTGGTTATAATACTCAACAGATCCAAGAGTTGGAGCCTTGTCTGTAATAGAACATAGACCCGGGAATATTCTAATAACTGCATAGTTACAATCGAGTGCCAGAAAATACTAGTTGCGTAAGTATGTTCTCGAATAATTATCCCTGATCTATTTCTGCCGATGCGGATCTATCGGTGTATACCTTTATATATAGATCAGCATATGTCGTACCTATAGGGTATAGAAGGTTGTTCCTAGTCGATAGTGAGCTTGGAGCTCATATTGACTTATAGGTATCTAGTTAGGACTGGATATGAGACAGACTCACAAAGGCCTCCGATAGACACCCTATATAAGATGTCAACGAATGGTCCTCTCGAGTTGAGTAGAATACGTGGTCCTTTGACTTAAGTGCCATGATGGGCTTGTAAGTGATTCACCATACTTTGGTTCCACGCATGCCACAGACTTTTCATGGAGTGACCGCTGGGTGTCACTGAGTATGGTCTGATGCTTATAGAGTCTGGTGTGTACAATGAGATCCGTTAACTCATATAGGGAGTTCGATATCTAAATGCTTCGAGACTGTATCTCAGAAAGTCTTGTAGCCACAAGTATTAATCTCGGAAAGAGTTCCACCAGGGTAGAACCATATGGCAAAAGAGTTTGTGCATATTATTTAATGAGATATGAGTCTGGAGATAAGACATGGATGAGCACTAGGGGATTTGACTGTGATAATCTATATCCCCGCACATCCCAGATATCATGATGAAAGAACTATATGTATGCGTTGTAATCTCAGCTTGCATGGTTCAACGCGTTGATTTGTATATCTGTGACGTGTGCATGAGACATTGCTCACGGGTTCATGAAATAGTTCCATTTGACGAATCGGGCGTAGGACCTAGGAAGTCTCGCGATATGGAGTGTACTCGTTGTGCACTAGGGCAACGTGCCAGATTAAATTGTATAATCCAACAATATTCAGTATTATCACGGAAATGTGTACGTGTCTGTATTTAAGTGTTAAACATAATAGTTAGTTAATAATTGTTATTTACTAATTGTATAAGGACACGTGGCGCATTGTGGACCCTTAGTTGAATTTACCCAAGTGTGAGATTTCGTGGGACCTACTAAGGGGTATACTTGGTAACTATTTATGAGGGATAAAATAATCATTTCACACTTTAATTATTTAATCGTTAAATAATCAAAATATCTCTTTTATTATATTATATAATATTATGTTATATTATTATATTATATTATATATTATTATTTTATTTGGGTGCCAAAATAGTTGGCACCCATTATGTTTATTATATTATTATTTTTATAATATAATATAATATAATATATTAATTATTTTATTAATATTATATTAATATTTTATTATATATATATAAAAAGAGAGAGAGAAGTGAAAAAGAGAGATTTTGTGTGTGTTTTGGCCGAGAGAAATAAAGAAGAAATGGCGAAGAAGGAAGAAGAGAAGAAGAAGAAGAAAAAAAAAACAAAATTGTTTCATTTTCTCCATGCTTCCAATTGGAGCAATTGTAAATTGCTTTAAATTCTCTATTTCTTATTCTTTTGGAGAAAATGATAAAAACACACACTGACCATTTTTGGGGTTTAAGAGTTAAACCCAGTGCTGCTGTTCTAGCTCACCAAGCCACCGTGTTAGTGACTAGAATTACCCTCGAGTTGGTCTCTATGCGGACTCCGAAAAATTACGTGTATAACGTTACACGTTGAGGCGAGTTTTCTACCTTACTAATTGTTGGGATTTGTGCTTACGTGCCATCCCTTTTATGTATAAATATTTGTTTTATGTTTATACATTTATGATTTCAATATATCACTAATTATTTTATTTATAAATATGGTAAGATGCTTGTAACGTTTTAGACATTGTATGATCTGAACGAGTTCAGATCTGATCTAAAGGAGTTTAGATCAGAACTAAGAGTTAGTAAAATCTAAAGAGTTAGAGCCTTGTCTGAAATGGGACAAAGACCTAAGAATATATTAATAATGACATAGTTGCAATGGGTTGCAAATGGTGCTAAGAAATGTTGTTATGCAAATATGTTCTTAAATTTAATGTTCCTGATCTACCTTCACTAATGCGGGTCTGCTAGTGAAGATCTTAATATATATATATATAGATCAGTGTATGTCTATATCTAGATAGTTCAGATGGTTAGTCTTAGCAGACCATGAGTTTAGTGGAAACTCGTATAGAGATACAAGTATTCAGTAAGGACTGAATATTGAACAGACTCATAAAGATCTCCAATAGACATCCAATAAAGCCGTCAATGGAGGATCTTTCGAGTTGAGTAGTATTCGTGGTCCTTAGACCTGAGTGCCACGGTGGACTTGTGAGTGATCCATCATACATTGATTTTACACATGTCAGATACCTTTCATGGTCTGACCGCTGGGTGTCGCTGGGTATGGTCCGATGCTCATGGAGTCCGGTGTGTACAGATATGGGATCCATCAACTCAATTGGGTGAGTAAAATATCCTGCAACTCCAAGATTGTATTTCAGAAAGTCTTATGGCCATAAGTAGACATCCAAGAATTTATTGGGAAAATAATATCGTGAAAGTGTTTACGGATATTATTTATTGAAATACAAATCTAGAGATAAGTTTATGGTTGAGCACATGGAGACTTGACGGTGTTGATCTATATCTCCGCTCTTCTAGGATATTTATGATGGAAGGATTATACGAATATGTTATAACCTCAACTTGTATGGTCTAATGCGCCGTTTTGTAATATCTGTAACATGTGTGTGGGACATTGTTCACGGACGTGTGAAATAGTTTCATATGACAAATCGGGCATGGACCTAAAGAGTCTCACAATATGAAGTGTACTCGTTGTGCACTGGGGCGGCGAATTGGATTGAATAATTAATCCAACAATTTTCAGCAAAATGAAAAATATTTCTAGGTTCCTTTTATTATTCACTTGTCAATAATTGAAGGTAAAACACATTATTGGTTTACAAGAGTTGTTAACCAATAAGAAATTTGACAAGTGACATAATCTTGCTCTATAAATTATTTACCATGTATTTACCTATTTACCTTGCTTGGTAAATACATATATGGTAAATGTAAATATTCAAAATAGTTTTGAATTATTAATATTTTATATATTAATCAAATTATTATTATTAATTGGAATAAGTGGCAAACACCATTTACTAATGGAGAATGCACTTGTTATTAATAATAAGGAAAGTTTACCACTTTGTAATTCTTAAATGATGCACTAAGGAAGTGGTAAAACCACTTAACATTGATTAAATGCCATTTACTCTCTAGAAATTGATTCAATTGGTTGAATCAAATTGGTGAGTGAAAAATATGATAGATTAATGTTTGTAATGGCAAACATGGTTAAGTGGTGGTAGAGCACTAAGAGAAATCATTCTTTGCACTTAAGAAAGAATTGAAAGAGTTCAATGTGTGCAAGATAGAGTGAAATTCGTTCTAGGAGAAAAGAGAGAGAATTGAGAGCTTTTCCTAAGTGTTTTTCTCAAAGTGTTGAGAGAAAATGCAAAGGCTTACCAAGCTACAACATATAGAGTTGTAAAGAACTATAGAAAACACCCAATTCTTCTGATCTCTTGGTACTAATCATAAGGACAAATTATTTTAAGTGTTAAAACAATCATTTGCTGGAAATTCAAGGCTGCCATTCTAGCTTCACAATCCCACTGGATTTAGTTGTGAACTAGAATTGTGCAAGGGAACACTTCAAGGTGAGCTCAACAAATTGAAGCTTGGAGTTCTTGAAGATTTGTAAAGCTACCTTCATATCCGGGTAGGTTATTTATTTGTTATTCATTTTATATCATGCATGAAATATATATATGAGATATATATGTACTTGAATGATCATACATGCTTGAATATGTTACATATTGTTTAATATGTATGAATACTTCCGTTGCGTATTTAATTTTTGAAATTATACACATCACACACCATATCACACAACACTAATATATTAATATGATTAATATATTTATTTATTGTAAGTTTCACGCTTCCGTCAGACTTAAATATGTATTTGATATATATTTAGAAAATATACATAATTGCACATGCATACACCCACGTGTATTAAATCCCCTCCAATATAAACAACCACAAATATTATACCCAAGTATGCACTTTTAAAAAATGTACCATCAACTATAATAACTAATTAGATGGATGATTGGAACCCTCTAATACATGGTCCAAGCGCCTTAAAGAAATATTTAAAGTAATTGCAATCGTTAATTTTCAAATGCATAACTGTACCAAGGTTCTGTTGTTCTAGCCCATAGCAATATTCAAGTAATTTATATGAAGCCTCTGGAGTATCGCTTATTAACCTCAATACATGCTCCTTAGCTCGCCAAGCAGTGGGGTAAGTTATCTTATCTCCACATTAAGCACCTCACGTATATTTACCTGGATTTTCTTCGGTCTGTAAAGTCGACTCATAGATGCAAACTTATGTTTTATGAATCTATCAATAATTTGAGACTTTATTTGTCCATGACCATCGTGTAACTGATTTGACTAACATACGTGATCTGCATTAATTCTTTACATAATGAAATGCTTCATTGCATCTGTCAATACTACACGTAATCACCATTGGCATCTATCATCATCACATTTTACCTCAAAATGATCTTTTGTCGACCTTGAGATTCTAAAGCTCCATTTACCCTTAAGAGCTAGCATACTAATAGGTTGATGAAGTTCATCTTTGTTATTAAACATAATATTGCACATAATCCCCAATTTCACTACATGACATCCTATCGAATAATGCTTAAGTTTAATGGTGATATTGGAGGCATAAATGCAAAAAGGTTTTTAACTTCACAATAATCTCCTGTTCTATCTTTAATATTTATGGAGCTTGTTGAAATATAACAGCTTCTGTCTTCCGGTAAATCATCTAAACCAACATATTCTTCCACATAACAATCCTCTTCTATATTACTAACATTTTCACCACCATCACAATCCTCTTTCATATTATCAACATTTTCAGCACCATCACAATCTTCTTTTATATTACCAACATTTCTAATGTCATCATTATCGTAGTGTGTATAAGCTGAGCCTTCATTAAATATTATAGGGGAAAAGTAATTATAGTTATTTGTTGTGTTTGAAGGGATCACTGTTGGTATTGTTGGGAGTTGTGTGGCTTACTTGGTTACTACCGTTGGCTAACATGAAATGGGTATGAATAGGTGATGGATTTTGACTATAAATGCTCTTTATAGATAGGAGCTGTAGGATTTACTGTTACACATAGAGGACAATATGATTTTTTGTTGGCCCTAAAAAAGAATTATACATCATTATCATTTCTAATATCAATATGTTTTAATTTATACTTCGTTATATCAATTTTAATTTTTAGAGTCACATTATACTCCACATTTTCAACGCTAATGGCATAACAAACAGTATTCAAAAGATCTTCATATTTAATATCTTTTGGAATTAAAATCTTGAAGTTATTGTAGTCAATATAACTCTTTTACCATCACTAGAAATCTCATACTTTTTTTTTTCAAAACAAATAACAATTGCATCATACTCAATAGGACTTGAAACAAACAAAAAAAATCTCAAAAATTTAGAAATCATAATTTGAAAAAACCCCGTAAAATTGCAATACCCGAGACATGAGACATGCAAGCACATAGATAGCTGCATCTTGACACGCGATGTAAGGCCGAGATGACACAATCACATCTCGACCCTATGTCATGGGTATAGTCCCTGTGATGCAATTCTCATTTTTTTTAGATTTTTTAATCTCATTTTTCCCCATTCAACTTTACTTCTCTTCTAAATTTTACTATTATACACTACAATTGTATTTTATATGTATTCATTTCAAAATAACCACAACTTTTAACAATTCTAACATTATGAATATATATGACATAAAATACATAACATGAAAGAAATATTTCTTATCTAAAGATGTTTACAACTTTAAATCTTTTTATCTCGAATTTTGAATATTGAAATATATTTTTGGAGATGAATCAAATTTGTATTTATTAGATTTAAGTTCAAATATTTTCTTTAACACTATATTTTGTATACGGGGTCAATATATTTATTTATAGTTAAGTTGGCTAATAAAAAATAAAGAATTGAAAGGTGGCTAAAAAGCATATTTTTAAATTTTTAGAATTATTTGTGATAATTTCCCTTTAATAATTATGGAAGCCGGCACAAAACAATAGAGTAAGCCAAGGCCATAGTAATGGATTATGTTTACTTGGTTATAAGCCCACTGGTCCAAACATATATTATTTTAGACAGCAACTCTTTCTCTACTTAATAAACCCACGTTCCTGGTTAAATGTCAGTTTGTTTTAGTTTATTTATCCAAACCGAAATTTTTTTAAAAAAATTGTTTTTACTTTTTTTCCTGGTCTTTCCATGATTTTTTTTGGGTTGAAATTTAAGTTTTTTTTTCACGAGTTAAATGGGAAGATTTCTCTGTAAACACTTAGGGACGGGCTATATTTAAACTTTATTTGTATTGATTTTGCTAATTTCTCACAACGTATTGTAAAATTATATGTTTTTTTATTTTTATTTTATAAATATTAAATTTATTCAAAATATATTCATTTTTAAAAAAAAAACTTTCACTATAACTTTCTTGTAACAAAATATTTTAGTTAACATAATTTATGTGTAACATATTTATATTAAGAAAAAAATGACATATACACTTTTAAAGTTAAAAAAAGGGGACATTCAAATTTTTGTGATTTTAAAAATCCTATTAAAGAATCTTTGTTAGGTAATAATTTCTGTTTATTTTAACAAAAAAAGGGTAAAAATAATAAAAATATAATTTTGTCCTCGTTTTGATTAAAAAAAGTCAAAATTCAAACAGTTTTAATATATATTTAACGAAAATGATAAAAATAGTAAAATAAAATTATGCCCTCATTTTGACTAATTTTGTTTTTTTAAATGTCATTGATATGAATCGAATCTTAGTTATTGTATGACAGGTAAGAGTACTTATTATGTTATAACAAATTTTATTAGAATAATGTCAATATAAAAAAAACAAAAAGGTGAAATAAAGAACCTTAGCCACTACCTGTCGGTTATGGCTAAGGTTCTATTATTTTATTTTTTTATATTTTCTGTTTTGATATTATTTCAACAAAATATGTTATAATATATAGGAGAGTTTTATTACAAGTCATGTGGATAATTAGGCTTCAATACCTATCATTAATAGTTTTTTTCTTTCTAACTTAAGATATGAGTTTAGAATGAATTTTTATTTTTATCATTTCTTCAATTAAAATTAATAGACGCTACATAAGAGTTAAGTCCTTGTTAATGACGGTTTTTTTTAAACTTCAAATCTTAATTTAAATTGAATTTTTATTTTTATCTTTTCTCCCTTTCTCCAATTAAAATTAATAGATGTTACTTAACTCAGATTCAATCTCTGTTAATAACAATATTTATTTTTTTAACTTCAAATCTAAATTTATATTGAATTTTTATTTTTACATTTTTTTAATTAAAATTAATGAACCTATTACTTGATAAGGGATTTGATGATATTTTTAAAAATATTGTGTTTAAATTATTGGGATTTATGCTTACGTGTCATCCCATTATTATATGAATATTTTATTTTATAATATTTATACAATAATTTTTATTAAATCATTAATTTTATTAATTAAATAATATAATGTTTGTTATATTATAGACATTGTATAATCTGAAAGAGTTTAGATCTGACTTAAAAGAGTTTAGACCAGCGCTAAGAATTAACAACGTTGAAAATTATAATTGCTAATAGTTAGCGCTATTAAGAGTTAGTAGGTTATAAAAGTCAACAAAATTTAAGAGTTTAGACTTTATCTGTAGTGAGACATATATCCAAGAGTATATCAGTAATAACATAGTTGCAAGGAGTTGCAATAAGTGCTAAGAAATATTATTATGCATATGTATTCTCAAACACAATGTTACTGATTTTATTCACCGATGTAGGTCTGTTGGTGGAACCATTTTTAATAAACCAGTGTATACTATACCTAGATGGCAAAATAGTTGTTCTTAGCTGACTATAAGTTTATCGGAAGTTTGTATAGTATACAAGTATTCAGTAAGGACTGGATACTGAACATGCTCAACGAGGATCCTAATAGACATCCCATGAAGCCGTTAATGGTAGGTTCGATTGAGTTGAGTAGTGTACGTGGTCCTTTGACCTAAGCGCCACGGTAGGCTTGTGAGAGATCTACTATACTTTGGTTCCACATATGTCAAAGATCTTTCATGGTTTGACAGCTATGTGTCGCTAGGTATGGTCCGATGCCCATAGAGTCCGATGTATGCAGATATGAGATCCGTCAACTCATATAGGTGAGTTATATATTCGAATACTCTGAGATTGTATTTAAAAAAAATTAATAGTCTTAAGTAATAAACTCGAAAAATGAGTTTCCTACAGGGTCAAATTATTAGCAGATCTAATATACGTATGAATATATGCATGTGTAATTGTGTCTATTGCCTAAATACATATTATATACGAATTTAAATCCAACAGAAGCGTGAACCATGCAATAAACACAATAAATAAATATATTAATCACATTAATATATAAGAAAGGTTAGAGAACTCACTACAACGTGTAACATTATACACGTATTTCTTCGGAGTCCGCATAGAGACCAACTCATGTGTAGTTTTAGTCACCAACACGGTGTGCTTGGTGAGCTAGAACAGCAGCCCCATATTTAGCCTTGAATTAACTCTTAATCTCAAAAATGGCCGAGTGTATGTTTATATCATTTTCTCCAAAAGGATAAGAAATGAAAAATTTGAAGCAATTTACAATTGCTTCAATTGAAAGCATAGGGAAAATGAAACAATTTCATTTTCTCTTTTTTTTTCTCTTCTTCTCTTTCTCCATTTCTTTTTTCCTCTTTCTCGGGCGAATTTACCAACACACACAAGCACTCTTCCTCTCTTTCTTTTTATATATATATAATATAAATGATAATATAATAATATAAATAATAATATAATAATATATATAATATAATAATATATTATATAATATAAAAAAAGAGATATTTGATTAATTAACAATTAAATAATCAAAATAATAAATGACAATTTTACCTTTTATGAATAGTTATCTAGTTCACCCTCTAGTAAGTCCCACCAAATTTCACACTTGGGTAAACTCAACTGAGGGTCCACAATATGCCAAGTGTTATAATACAATTAGTAAATAATAATTATTAACTAATTATTATATTTAACGCTTAAATAGAGACACGCACGTATTTCTGTGATAGTGCTGAATATTACTAGATTAAATAATTTAATCCGGCATGCTACCTCAGTGCACAACGAGAACACTCCATATAGCGGGACACCCTAGGTCTTACGCCCGATTTGTCAAATAAAACTATTCTATGAGTCCGTGATCAATGTCCCACACACACGTCACGAATATACAAATCAACGTGTTGAAACATGTAAGCTGAGGTTACAACGCATACGTATAGTCCTTCCGTTATGATATACTGGATATGTGAGGATATAGATTATCACCGTCAAATCCTCTAGTGCTCATCCATATCGTATCTCCAGACTTGTATCGCACTGAATAATATGTACAAACTTTTTTGCCATATTGTTCTACCTTGACAGAACTCTTTCTCGGGATTGATAGTTGTGGCCACAAGATTTTTTTAGATATAGTCACGAAGCATCTAGATATCGAACTCCCTATACGAGCTGACGGATCGCATATCTGTACACACCGGACTCCATAAGCATCAGACTATACCCAGCGACACCTAGTAGTCACACCATGAAAAGTCTGTAATATGCGTGGAACTAAAATATGGTGGATCACTTACAAGCCCACCGTGGCACTCAGGTCAAAAGACCACGTATACTACTCAACTCGAGAGGACCCTCCGTTGATGGCTTATATAGGATGTCTATCGGAGACTCTCGTGAGTCTGTTCCATATCTAGTCTTAACTGGATACCCATATGTCAATACGAGCTCTAAGCTCATAGTCAGTTAGGAACGACCATCTATACCCTATAGGTACGACATATGTTGATCTTTATATAAAGGTATTCACCGACAGACCCGCATCAGTAGAAATAGATCAGGGACAATTGTTCGAGAACATACTTGTGCAATTAGCATTTTCTGGCACCCGATTACAACTCTTGTAGCTATGCAATTACTAGTATATTCCCAGGTCTATGTCACATTGTAGACAAGGCTCCAATTTTTGGATCTGCTAAGTATTATAAACAACTAACACTTAGTTATGCTAACATTTAGCATTTATATCTCTCAGCATGGCTAACTATGAGCCCTTATCTAAACTTCTTTAGATCTGATCCGAATTTTTTCAGATCTACAATATCTATAAAGTTACATGCATAATACCATATAAATGGGTATTAACGATTTAATGAGAATGTACACTTGTATAAATACATAAGTATATGTACATTTAGGTATGACACGTAAGCACCGACCATAACATAAATAATATCACAAAGGTATTTGCGTATATTGTTTATCGAGATACATGTTTGAAGATAAGTTCATAGATAAGCGTGTGAGAATTTGACAGTGATGATCTATATCCCTGCTCCTCTAGGATATAAATGACGAAAATATTATACGTATGCACGATGACCTCAACTTGTATGGTCTAGTGCACTGATTTGTAATATCTGTAAAGTATGCGTGGGGCATCGACCTCGGACTCATAAAATAGTTTCTTTGACAAATCGGGTGTGAATCTAGGATACCAGATTGAATAGTTCAATTTAATAAATTCCAGCAGACTGGACATTTGCTTCAATTTTTCTTGGGCCGTACATGTGTCAAGACTTAAGAGTTAAGTATATTTGTTAGTTAATAATAATTATTGACCAATGGAATGTTGACATGTGGTACTTTATAAAGCCTATCAGTGTTTGACTTAAAAATTACCAAAATGACTTACTTGTTGGACAAGTAAATTATTATTTTATTCATTAAATTTTTTATTGAATAAAATAATAATAATAATAAAATAATTATAATAATATATAATATTATTGTTTAATAGAAGTTAAACAAGTGTTATTTATTACAATAGTACACATATTTTATTGCATTTAATATTAATTAAATAAAATAATAAAACACTAATACATGAGCATATAAGATATGGTGGGACCAAAGTGTGTAAATGAAACAAATGAAGAAATTATTTTTTCATTTTACTTTGCGTCTCATGGCAATACAGACATTATCTAAAGCATATGCCTTTTTGTTTTAATTGTTTAATGTGAACAGTTGTAACAAAAGACAAGCAAACATAAGACAAGTGGAGTCAAAATTTGAAACATGAATTTGTTCTAATTTGCTCTAAATGATTGGCTAAGTGCATCCATGGTTTTAGTTTCATTTTGTTTGTTTCGAATAAATAAAAGAAACAATGCAAACATGGCAAGTGTTGCCATACTTGTGGGTTATTGATTGCTTGTTGGAGGAAAATGCAAATGCAATAAAATGAAGCAAATAAAAGAGCAATGTTGCTCGTCTTGCTTGTGATAACGTGGCCAGAGAGAGAGAAAGTAAGAAGCTTTGCATCTTTTTCAATTGTTGAACTTATTTTATATTTTCTTTCTAATTAGTCCAAGTGCTTAAGAGTTAAGCATATAGGTTTAAGGAGTTAAACTTATGGTTGGAAATAAGTTGCCATGTTAGACTTCTCAAGTCCACTATGTTAAAAAATTAGAATTATGAATAAGTTACTTTAATACGGTACTCCGTTTCAACGAAAGACTAAAGGTTTAGTAAAGTAATAAACTCTTAATTCGTATGTAATTTATATTTATTAGATACATGTAAAATTTATTTGTGTTTATCATTAAAAAATTAAATTTTTGGCTCTTTCGATGCGCACTATAATATATGAGATACATATGTGATGTAATTTTAAGATGATAGACACAATATTCACATACATCTACCATAAATTTAATATCACTCACATAAATATCTCATTTTTAAAATTTTAGTGGTCTAATTTTTTTTATATTATTTTATACTTAAAGTGATTATTCTTTTTTAACATAAGGTAGAAAAATGATTATTAATAATATGTTTAAGGATGTGTACTAAAAAAAAGTGATACATTGTAAAAATACTTGACGTTTTCAAATAAATATTTGATAAACATTTTTACTTGGAATTTGTTTTTTTTAAGTCCTTCGAACACCATATCACTAACCCCTGTAAATCCCATTTTTCTTTTAATGAAATACTTGATAATAATATAATAACTTTTGAAAACACTTTAATTTGTTTATAAAAAAAACACTTTAATTTGGAAATTTTCTTTTTTATTTTTGGACATGGAAAATTTTCGTTTTAAATGTACTTTTGATTAACTATTATGTATAACGAGCGAGCCAATGTGATTAAGATGTCAATAGCAACCTCACCGAATCTATACCGACCCGACTTACGCCGGTTGACATGTCTGCATCTCAGTCCAACTTCTATACTGCAGCTCCCTGTTTTCTCAGTTGGCAAAAATCTTCGCTAAAACGATCACAAAAGAAATTTAAAAAGTGAAAGGAATAAAAAAAAAGGTGTTTACAGAGAATGGCAGGAGCAAGGACGCCCATATTGGTGGGTTTGGTAGTGGTTATGGTCATGGGAATTGCCGTTTACTTGAGGCTTTGGACTATCGACTACACTGTTTCATCTGTTGACACTGAGTTGCTAAGGTTTGATAAATTTCCCTTTTCTTTTTAATAATTAGTTATCAATTTAAGGAATTTTTTTTGGAAGCAATAATAATACTATTACTCAGTTCCCTTACGATCCTACGTGATTATCGAATCGTTGATGTAAAATGCCAACTGGGTTAGATGAGAACAAGAATTTTAATTCTGTTTAGTGACTGGTTTGCGTTTTTCTCTTAGTTGTTTTAAATAGTTGAAGAAATGTTCGTTTTTTTGGGTTTTAAATATTGCAGGAGACAGTTTGATATTGCAAATAGGGAGGCAATGGATGGATCTGCAGAATGGAGAATGGAATAAGACGAAGAAATGGAGAGGGCTACCAATTGTGCTAAAGAACTTAAAGAGGTTTGCATAAACCACCGAGGAAAATTGATACATTTTTTCTGATGGTTTCTTCTTGTCCTATTTACCTTTCCCTATCACCTTTAGTATATCTTTTGCATAACAATTGGACGTCATATCAGATTATTGTTAGTTTTGGTAATGGTGTAGGCAGTGTCACTGATATTTATGGGGCTGCATCTGAATTATAATGTTGTCTAAACTGTTCTATGAAATTCATTTGTGACATATTTCCAGAACGACCACTCTCCAACAGCTTTGGAGAAGATATGCTGTGTGAACTATTATATGGATCTAGCAGTATCCCTGTTTTATCAACAAATGAAATTATGAACACCTATTCAATTTTTTTTCCTGCTATGGATTTGAGTTTGTGTTATTGGTAACAACATGCATGTTGGAAGCTACATAGCTTTTACTTTGTTATAGTTTTTTTTTGTCTTTATTTTCTTAAATTTAGGTGCTGCATTTTGAGACTGAATAATATTTGTTGTCTTAGCAGGTTAAGGACTATTTCGAGCAGGTCATGGATGCGAATGGCACTAATATAAGATTAGCTTTGCTTCAAAAAGTGACTCTTTAATGCCATAATCTCTCATTCTTCATTTTTCATCTACTACCATTTCTTTCCTCCTGATGAAACTTCTTGGCATCTTTTAGTATTTGATATGTCATCCCTCAGTTCTGATTTAACAACTTAGGGAGTACTGGCGAGTAATTAATTTATCAGCATTTTGCTGGAAACAACTTTATTTTTATGTTAAATACTTTGCTCCAGTTTAAATAAATTGGCTTTGGGTTTTCTTACCAAACCCTAAAAACTTCATCAAAAGCATTTGGTGGTGTTAACTGAAAGGTATCTATTGAGTGTTTGTTTGTGTTAATCACCTCTTCTTTTTCTCCCTTTTTTTCTAATCGCATTGATCTAACAAAGACCACAGAGTTCTAAGGTAGTAAATGTGACAGAGAAGCTTGAATGCCTTTAGGGATCATATTCGGAAATAGTTTTTTGTTTCTAAAAGAAGAAATAAGTTAGAAAACGTCTTTAGTAGATATTTTTTAATCATGAGTTTTGTAAAGCAAGTTTAGTTTTTCTAAAATTCCTTGTCTTTGGAGTAGTAGAAAACAGAATTTTTGATGTTTTCTCTCTCTGTCTAAAATTGTGTTTAGAAAACAGAACTCACATTTCTGTCTCAACAACTATTTTGCTCATTTTTAAGAGCAATGCCAAATGTGTTTTCATTGTTTTTAGTTTAGTACAATACTCAAATCTTGGAAATTCTAAATCAAAAGGACCATTTTTATTTTCCAGACTATTTTTCAAAAGCATTATTATGAAAGGATATCAATGTCTTTCATTGTGAAATATTTTTTAACCAGTTTTTATCATTATTAGGAAAATGCAGCCTTGCTTGAACGGGTGAAAGTCTTAAATCTGCAGCTTGAGGCTCAGAAGTTGGAAGTGTGGCTCATGACATGTTAGGTGATATCATTGTGAAATATTTTTTAACCAATTTTTGATGTTTTTTAACCAGTTTTTATCATTGTGAAATATTTTTTAACCAGTTTTTATCATTATTAGGAAAATGCAGCCTTGCTTGAACGGGTGAAAGTCTTAAATCTGCAGCTTGAGGCTCAGAAGTTGAAGTGTGGCTCATGACATGTTAGGTGATATTCTGAAGTTGCTTTTGATTGAATAGATTTCATGCAACTTCATTATAATACATCATCATTGTATAGAAACTAATTTTCTGTTGTTTGAAGAAAGAATTCCTGATCACAAGTGTGCTGAGGGAGTTAAGAGATTCCAGTTGGAACGTCTGTAATTCAACCTAAAGGTCATTTGATTGTAGATACTATGTTTCTTATCACCTACTTGCAATACTGACTAGGCATCAAGTTTTTCAGCTAAGAGGCATCCATGGAAGAGCCTGCTGTTCTTCTTCTCAAGAGCAGACTCTTTGTGGGTTTCTTTTTTGTCGTTAATACTGGAAGAACTCAATGTATATTGTTAATTGGTCTTGATTAGTTGATTGAGGCTCAATGTATATTGTTGTTTTGAATTTGAAGAACTCTTGCTTTTAGTGCAATTTCTTGAGCAGGTGGACAGCTGGAATTGTATTCTGTTAAAAAAGAGAGAAGTTTCGCTTGCCTTTACTGGGTCATACTTTCATATCTTCTCTTGCCAAATTTCTTTTATATTTTTTTAATACATTAAATGTATTACTGCGAATGTATTGCTAAAACTAAATTGCATCGCATCGGCGACGACGAGAAGTTTAATTCTAACACGAATTCATGCGAAGCTCTACATGCATATAGAGAACTCATTACAAATGTATAGCTTTTTTTGTTAGGCTGAATTGACACAAGGACGCAGATTGATTAGCGTCGATGCTTTCTTCACAACTCCGTAAAACAAGCAATAAATTAAAGCACAAATATCCGGATCCAGCGTAGACTTCAAAAAGCCCGGGTCCTGGTTGAACCTGGCTTCCATGTTCTTGTCCTAAAATCTCAGTTTTCGCCTTTTGGGTTCATTGTTTTAAACCCACACGTGTTGCGGGTCGGGCAGATGCCCACAACTTGAAGTCTTTTTTTTTTTAAAATTTATTTTAAAACAAATTTTTTTTTTTTTAAAATTCCCATCAAAAGAACCCATATCGGGTCGGAGCATGCGTAGACAAACACAAAGTCAATATCTGTCAATCATCCACAAAACTTAGAACAAGTGTCTAAATGATACCGAAGGAAAAACCTTTTCCCATGAAAACATCTTGAAGTAATAAAACTTTCGAAAAAATTATTGTCTTTCACAAAAATAAGAGAAAAAATAAGAAAAACAAATATACCTTGTCGAAGAAATATGTGTACTCTACTATGACTATTTTCCTAATAGGGCCTCTTTTTCTTGGTAAACTAAGCTTCAAAAAAACAAAATAAAAAATAGAATTAAAAAGAAATCAAATTTAAATTAGGTCTGCATTGAAATTTCAGAATCCGCATTATTAGAATAATGGCTTATTGTGTCAGATTAACCCTAATATCTCTCAACTTTCTCTTTGAAAAAAGAAGCGCCGCATGAGCACACACCCCCACCGGAGAGGGGCTTCACCGTCCTTCGCCAGTGGAACCTTTCTCCCTCTCCCTCTTCTAGATCTCCTTCTCTGTTCTAGTTCCCTTTCTTCGATTTTCACCTGTGCTCTTCTGATAAGGGTAAATTTGTCATATATTTTTTCATATTTTTATTATTGATATTTTATTATTTTATAAGAATAGATGGCTATTTATGTGCTTTATTGTTATTTATAGGGACTTAAACGAAATTTAAAAAAAGAATGCAAAAGGAGCGAAAACAGGAATTAAAATGCAAAATTTTCAAAGTATGAGTATATCGCCCTAGTGCTACGTGGATTATAGCCCCAGCGCTGAAATAGTGATCGAAATAAGAAAAACGACCTGTTTAAGTCGCATCTGGCGCCCCAGCGCCATACCTTCATCGCGCCAGCGCAGAGACAGCGCCCTAGCGCCATCATCCCACCGCTTCTGCGGTGAAGCCTTTTCACGTGTCGCCCCAGGGACAACTGCATAGCGCCCCAGCGGTAGAGCGAGTCCTAGTCCGACGAGAATTGAGATTTTCAAGCTCATATCAAAAGCCACTCGTTTCCAACCTTCAAAGGGAATCCAAGAGCAACCTAGAGCAATTCAAGAGCACCAAGAATACAAAGCACGAGTTTTGGAAAGCAATAGAAGTTTAATTGAAGCAACTTTAGAGAGAGATTCAAGGCGTTCTTCGGCATCAAGAGTATCTTAGGTAGTGCAATTAAGAGCAATTCGACGTCTATATTAGTTTGCTATTGATTGTATCATGATTTATTATTATTTTTACTACTATTCTCTTATAGCCATGAGCTAAACTTATTTTTTAGGGTTAATACTTGAACTCAATATGTGTGCTTAATTGCCATATCTTTAGAATATTTAATAAACTTAGTTCTTTGATATTCAAATTACTTGATTTTAATGCTTCAATATATCTGGCCAATATATGGTGAATGAGTTGGTAATATTATTGATAAACTCGGAAGAGGAATCATAATATTTAGACCTAGATAATTTGATGCATGATTGTAGAGTAACATTCAATGTTGCATATGCAAGTTTCAATTTAGGATAAGAATATACCTAATTGGCATGTATGATCAATAAGACCTAATTTTAATGAATCTTAATTTATTACAAGTACCATAGGAATATAGATATTTGGTAAATTAAGGTATACTTGCATGACCTTGGAAGAAGCTTGTGAATACATTAGTGTCTTGATCAATAATAAAGACTAAGGGAGTTAAATATTAGAAGATTAATCATTAGAAAGCATATTGAGGGATAATATTAATCCTAGGTTTTCTCTATATTGCTATCATTTAAATCTCTTTGCATTGTGTTTTTGCCTTTATATTTTATACATTCATTCTTAGATTTTTTTTATCTGAATAGTTATTAAGAAGATATCATTTTAGTAATTGGTTAAAAAGAAGAAATTATTCCTATGGGTTCGACATCCGACTTATTTAGTTACTTTATTACTTGTATACGATAATGTATACTTGCACTTAATTTTATGATATAGAAATATCGCATCAAGTTCTGTTGTCTTCAGTGGCCTTTTACCGATTTTGTCTCTGAGTTTTGTTGCTTCGTCGGCTTTCTGGCCATGTTCCTAGGTTAGCTTCCATCGTGTCGCTAGGGGCCGCAGTGCTCCTCGACCATGACCAGCGGTGAAGGCTGAAAAGTATATCTCGGCCTTTTTCCAATTCTGGTTTCCGAGTTTTGTTGCTTCACCAGCGTTCTGGCCATGTTCCCAGGTTAGCTTTCATCGAGTAGCTTGGGGCCGCGATGCTCTTCGACCATGACCTGTGGCAGAGGCTGGAAAGTATATCTGTATGGCGTGTGAAGGTGTGTTCAGTGGCCAGCAGGGGCTAAGATGAAAATGGTTCACCGTCGTGACTCCAACCTTTATGGCGCACCAACCACGGCCGACCCTCATCTACAATAACCGATTGATTTTCGCCGTTGGCATTTTAACGATGTGACCACTGCTCCCTTTGCCGGACACCATCACATTTTCTATCCTCCTGCTGGTTTCATGGGGCCACCGGTCATCCAACCACATCTGCACTTGCCCAGCTCTGACGACGTTTTTCTTGAGTCCGACCACCTTTTTCCATGGCTCCTTTCCTACTTACGGCTCTTCGGTGCATGGTCTGGCACTTGCCTCTGGTGAAGTTTCGGCGATAGTATCTCCGTTCTGTCCTGCACCGTATTCCAGCCCTAATTTGAAGCTGTAACCATGCCAGTGCAATACATTTGTCATTGATCTATTTTGGCTACGAACATTATTTTTCGTACTGGTTATAGAATAGGATTTGAGTTATCTTGGAATATATTTTATTATAAATAATGTGGGTCTTGTAATAATTCATCCCTTTGATGGGATCTGTATTTCTCTCATTTGTTGAGGTCTGTTATTTCTCTTTCCTTAGAAAGGTCTAGATTTCACCCTTTTTATCAAAAGGGTTTGTATTCAGTTTCAAAGATGTCCTTACCCATTGTAGGTATGATTAGTACTCTTCTTTGAAAGAGCTTGGTTCAGGAAAATGTCTATATGTACTCATTCTATTATATCCTAGTAATCCTTTGATTACAGAATCAAAGGTCCGTTGATGTATTGTCTTTGAAGTTATTCAATGATAAAGATAATTATTTCTAAAAAAAAAAGAATAATGGCTTATTGTAAAAAAATTTGGGAAAAAATGATTTGAGTATTGTTATGATTTTTTTAACAAAGTTGGTAGGAATTTTGAATTCATTATTATATAAAAAAAATTAACATTTTTTGTTACAAATATAATCTATCACAAATTTATGATAGAATTTTGTGATAAAATTTAAAAACAAATAATTTTATGACAAAAAGTATCTTATTTTACACTTTTAAAATGTGTAAAACCTTATCGATTTGGATAAAATATAATTATTTAAAATTTATTTTTTAAGGTAAAAAATTGAATTTATTTCGAAACAAACGAAAAGGAAACGAAAGAATAAAGCGCCTTCCTTCCTAACTATTTCATTCTTAACCTTAACACCTTAACAATCCCCGTTCCCACCATATAGAGCCACCATCGCTTTCGATCGCAGTCGTTTGAAAAGACGATGTTAGCAGTTTCAGAGCTACTAATTTACCACAAAATGGTGTTGTTTAATGCTGTTGGGCCTATTATTGATAAGTCCACCAGTCCACTCTAATTAAAATAAAATAGTATTAACAAGTTTTGTCATCTCTTTTTAATTATAGTTGTAATTAAATTTGATTTCCATTAACCTTTAACTTTAATCTATGAAAATTATTATGGTATGTTGTTATCATGTGATTACATAATGATAAGATGATCGCATTGCAATGAGGATCACTTTATCATAAAAAAATTATCTTGTACATGATTCAAATTCTATCATATTCACACTATAAAAAGGCATGCATAATTCATTCATAAAAAAAAAGAAGAGAAAAAGAGTGTGACATTTGTTGAAGAACATTAAGAACAAGAGTATTATAATATTATATTCAGAGAAAAATCACAAGATTATAATCCTCTTACTGGAAGCACTCCTACACATTGCACACTTTTTTTGAACATCTACTGACTTGAGCATTAGATTATTATTATTTTTTTGCAGGAAGACAATTTGTTTTGTAGTAATTCAAGACGATCAAAAGGGCTAAGACTTTTTTTTAGAGTTCTGGATTTGAAGCTTTCAATGGTGCCAACTGTGGGGGAAGCAAAATAAAAAGCTAACTTTTTTTAAGGCCAGCCATTACCTATTACCATTACTTCGTTTGAAAGAAATTTAAATCTTTTGAACTGTTGAATCAGAAGTCAAAACAATGGAACAGCTAAGAGAAAGATGCAGCTTTAATAATGAAGGAGACCTTAGTGAGAACCACTCAAAAGGAAGAACAATCATTTTGGAAATAGCCTGTATAGAAACAAATCATTCTTGCAACTGGATGAGAGACTTCCAAATGATAAAAAGAAATAATGTAAGTTGAAAAGTAAAGAAGGAAGGTTTGCCATTCACAAAAATGTACTTTGCATGCGAGCATTTTTAGGAGTGTACCTCAAATGTGTACCCCAAAAAGAAGGAAAAAAGATATTGGAAGAGATACACGAAGGAACCTACAGTAACCATCAAGTGGACAGACATTAGTACACAAGATTCTGAGGCAAGGATATTATTGGCCCACACTCAAGAATGAAGCTCTGAACTACGTAAAGAAATGTGAAAAGTGCCAAAAGTATGCTCTGGTTATACATATCCCTCTAGATAACTTGTATATGGTTTCCAACCCATTGCCCTTTATCAAATGAAGAATGGACAACATTGGACCATTATCCACAATAATATGAGGAAAATGATTTATGCTACTAGAACTAACTACTTAACCAAATGGGTGGAAGTAGAGGCTTACAACAATATCACAGGATTAGAAGTGAAGTAATTCCTTTGAATTGACATTATTACAAGATTTGGGATGATATGAGTACTGGTTTTAGACAACAGAAGATGATTCACTAGTATTGTAGTGATAACATTATGCAAAACATACAAAATCAAGCAAAAGGTCTCTTTTAGAAGTTACCCACAAGGAAATGGAAAGCAAAAATCATAAACAAGGCAATCTTTACTTCTTTGAAGAAGAGACTTAAATGAAAGAAAGGAAGGTAACTAAAAGAGCTGCCAGACGTCCTGTAGGCATAACAAAAAACTCACCCTATGCACTAGTGTACGGAACAGAAGCCATATTACCGATGAAAGCATTATTTCTAACTTATGAACAAGGATGGTGAACTTATAGTTGAACGATGAAGCTTTGACTCTTTCTAAAGACTTAGCAAATTAAGTTGGAGACATTACTGTGATCCATGCAGTAATATACAAGAAAAGGATGAAGAAGCAACACGAGCACATAATCAAGAAGATAACCCTTAACGAAGGGGACCTAGTACTAAGGGAAGACCTAGATAACAACAGAGAGAAAAACGTAAGAAAAATGAGTGAGACATGGAAAGAACCTTATAGAGTCGGAAAAAAACTAGATCGATGAACATACTTACTGCAAATTATAGAAATAGAAGACATACCAATCTCATGGGACATATTGAAATTGGAGAGATTTTATGTGTAAGAGAATAATTTCCACATTTTCAATAAAGATTTCTAAATTAAATAGTGATACGAACAATGAAATAGATGTGAGGGGATTAGAGTACCTGATGCATTTCCCTCAAGATTGAAAAAGATAAACCGGAGGGACTGGGCTACTTTGTATCTTCCTTCCTCAAGGAAAAGTAACCTAGAAGGACTAAAGTACCTAGTACCTTCCCTTTGTGAGGAACAGTAACTAGAAGGACTAGAGTACCTAGTACATTCCCTCAGCGAAAAACAGTAACCTTGAGGGACTAGAGTACCCAGTATTTTTCCTCCGCGAGAAAAGTTACCTAGAGGGATTGAGGCATCTAATACCTTCCCTTCGTGAGGGAAATAATTTGAAGGGATTGAGGGTACTTAGTATCTTTCCTTCAAAAAGAAAATGAACCCCGAAAAAGGATTGAGGAAAAAGATGTATCAACCAAAAAAGTACCAATCACATTTTTTTTTCACTCTTTAATAAAAAGTAAGAATAAAGTTTCAGAAATAGAGAAACATTTGAGAGAGGAAATGTTCCCACTACCTTCCTTTCCTCCTTTGACAACATTTAGAGTTTTAGAAATAGAAAAAAGTTCAAAAGGGAGAAGGTTCCCATCGCCTTTCTTTCACCCCTCGATAGCATTTATAGTTCTAGAAACAAACAACATTCAAAAGGAAGAAGGTTCCCATCGTATTCCTCTTACCCTTTGGTAGCATTTAGAGTTCCAGAAATAGAAAATGATTCAAAAGAAAAAAGATTCCCATAAGCTTTCACTCACCCATTGGCAGTATTTGTAGTTCTAGAACAAAAAAAAGTTCAAAAGGGAGAAGGTTCTTATCGGCTTTCTCTCACCCCTTGGTAGCATTCAGAGTTCTAGAAATAAAAAAATAGTTTGAAAGGAAAAAGGTTTCCATCGGCTTCTTCTCATCCCATAACAACATTCACAGTTCCAAAAATAGAAAAAGTTCAAGAAGGAGAAGGTTCCCATAAACCTTCATCTTACACCTTACAAACATTCCAGAAACTTAAGAAGAAATAAAAGAAAATTTTCCAAACAAGCAAAAATATTTAGACATCAAGATAGGATAAATAAACAAGGATCAACTAAAATTATATTCCATTAAAGATGATCAAAATATAAGATTTTTCAAATTATACAAGGTAGAAAAGAGGAAAAAAGCTATCATTCATTGTTCCTAGCATCATCCCCAGAAATGGAAGTACTGTCAGGGCCTGTCTCAAAGGCTAATTTCCTGAAGAGTCATAATTAATATGATGATGATTGTCCCTATGGTGCTTTACAGACCAACCCTTATACATACTAAGCTTCTGATTGTAATCATTGGGAAGCTTGTAATAAAACAAAGGCTCTTTCCTAGAGCTAAACCCTCTACGAAAGCTCCAAGCCAAAGAAAGAGTTACTTGATGGTGAAAATGAACCTTTAAAACCTAGTTACGAGTATTCCAATAGTTATTTAGTATAGCTGTCATACTCTGACCTAATTTCAAGAACACCCTAAATTCCTTGATTGTGTGCTCTAGATCCTGGGTCTTCCCTTTAGAAGCCCTAGGAATATTAGCACCGATAGCTATACGATCAATAGATTCTTGCAGCTCATTGTGCTTTTTCATGATTTCGTAGTTGGCAGTAGCTAGCTTATCATAAAGCTCACCAATCTTGAAACCTAGAGAATCCTTGAAAGACCAAAGATTAGCATTTTCACCTTCCAAAGGATTTATCCTAGCTTCATTGGAAAATAGTAAAGACGATAACTCATTTTGTTTCTGAACCAGTGTCTCGGTAGCAATATTAAACTTATAAATCTCTGTCATAAGGTCAACAATGGTCTTCTAGAGATCTTTCATCATTGATTAATCTTCTTGGTTGGCATAAAACTTCTTCAACTCTTCATCTAGCTTTGAAACCTTGATTTAATACAGGAGGTTTTGATTCTCTAAAAGTACATTATTCTCATTTGCAGAATTTAACACTTATTAGAAGCTCATCAAATTCTTCATAACTGTCCACAACTCCTTCTCATAAGTCCATAAAGTTAATCTATAGTCTTGGAGGGCCTGTAAGAAGAAGAGAAATTATTATACTTACTAATACAGAAATATAGTGTTGAGATTTGTGCTTACGTGCCATCCCATTATGTATAAATATTTAATAACAGTATTTATACAATTATCATTTCTAATAAAATTATTAATATTATTTATTATTAAATGGTAAGATGCTTGTAACGTTTCAGATATTGTATGATCTGAAGGAGTTCAGATATGGTCTAAAGGAGTTTAGATCAGTACTAAGAGTTAGCAACGCTAAAAGTTAAAAGTATTAAGAGTTAGTGGTGCTAAGAGTTAGCAGATTAATGAAATTAGCAAAATCTAAACAGTTAGAGCCTTGTCTGAAATAGAACAATGACCTGAGAATATATTAATAATGATATAGCTGCAAAGAGTTACAGATGGTACTAAGAAATGTCATTATGCAAGTTTGTTTTCAAACATGATGTTCTTGATCTAATTTCATTGATGCGGGGTTTATCGGTGGAACCATTAATATAGATTAGTGTATGTCTATATCTGGATGGTCCAGATGGTTAGTTTTAGTGATGCGATATTTCTATATCATAAATTAAGTGCAAGTATACACTATCGTATGCAAGTAATAAAGAGACTAATTAGTCGGATGTCGAACCCACAGGGATAATTGTTTCTTTTTAACCAATTACTAAAATTATATCTTCCTAATAATTATTCAGAAAAATAAAAATCTAAGAATGAATGTAAGAAATTTAAAAGCAAAAACACAATGCAATGAGATTTAAAGATAGCAATGTAGAGAAAACCTAGGATTAATATTATCCCTCAATATGTTTTTTAATGATTAATCCTCTAATATTTAACTCACTTAGTCTTTATTATTGATCAAGACACTAATGTATTCACAAGCCTCTTCCAAGGTCATGCAAGTATACCTTAATTTACCAAATACCTATATTCCTATGGTACTTGTAATAAATTAAGATTCATTAAGATTAGGTCTTATTGATCATACATGCCAATTAGGTATATTCCTATCCTAAGTTGAAACTTGCATATGTAACATTGAATGTTACTCTACAATCATGCATCAAATTACCTAGGTCTAAATATTATGATTCCTCTTCCGAGTTTATCAATAATATTACCAATTCATTCACCATATATTGGTCAGATATATTGAAGCATTAAACACAAGTAATTTAAATAATAAAAGACTAAGTTTATTAAATACTAAAAGATATGGCAATTAAGCACACATATTGAGTTCAAATATTAACCCTAGAAAATAAGTTAGCTCATGGCTATAAGAGAACAGCAGTAAAAATAATTATAAATCATGATACAATTATTAGCAAACCGATATAGACGTCGAATTGCTCTTAATTGCGCTGCCTAAGAACTCTTGATGCCGAAGAACGTCTTGTATCTCTCTCTAAAGTTGCTTCAATTAAGCTCCTATTGCTCTCCAAGACTTGTGCTCTGTATTCTTGGTGCTCTTGGGTCGTCTTGGATTCCTCCTTGAAGGTTGGGAACGAGTGGCTTTATATAGGGATTGATATGAGCTTGAAAATTTCAATTCTCGTCGGACTAGGACTCGCACTACCGCTGGCGCGCTATGCATCTGTCGCTGGGGCGACGCGTGAAAAAGCTATTACCGCTGGAGCGGTGGGATCTTGGCGCTGGGGCGCTGCATCGTCGCTGGGGCGGTGACTGTTCGGCGCTGGGGCGCTAGACGCGACTTAAGCAGGTCGTTTTTCTTATTTCGATCACTATTTCAGCGCTGGGGCGACAATACTTGTGGCGCTGGGGCGATGGACACATACTTTGAAAACTTTGCATTTTAGTCCCTGTTTTCGCTCCTTTTGCATTCTTTCTTTAAATTTCGTTCAAGTCCCTACAATTAACAATAAAGCACATAAATAGCCATATATTCTCATAAAACCATAAAATATCAATAATAAAAACATGAGAAAATATATGACAAATTTGCCCTTATCACTTAGCAAACTTTGAGCTTAGTGAAAGTTCGTATAGACATACAAGTATTCAGTGAGGACTAGATATTGAACAGACTCACAAAGACCTCTAATAGACATCTTATAAAGCCGTCAATGAAATGTCTTCTAAGTTGAGTAGTATTTGTAATCCTTTGACCTGAGCGCCACAACAGGCTTGTGAGTAATCCACCATACTTTGGTTCTATACATATCAGAGACCTTTCATGGTCTAACAGTTGTGTGTCGCTGGGTATGGTCCGTTACTCATGGAGTTCGGTGTGAGTAGATATGAGATCCATTAGCTCATATGAGTGAGTTGTATATCCTGATGCTTCGAGATTGTATTTCAGAAATTCTTGTGGTCATAAGCACAAACCTTAGAAAATATATTCCGAAGGAATAAACAATATCACAAAAGTATTTGTGGATATTGTTTAAGGAAATATAAATCTGGAGATAAGTTGATGGTTGAGTAAATAGAGATTTGATGGTGATGATCTATATCTCTGCTCTTCCAGGATATAAATGATGGAGGGATTATACAAATATGAAATAACCTAAACTTGCATGGTCTAACGCGCTGATTTGTAATATTCGAACATTTATGTGGGGCATTGTTCACGGACGTATGGAGGAGCTCCATATGAAATATTAGGTGTGGACCTAGAGAGTCTCATAATATGAAGTATACTTATTGTGCACTAGGGTAGCGAACTGGATTGAATAATTCGATCCAATAAATTTTAGCAAATTAGAATAATTGTTTCAGGATCCCTCGAGATGTGCTTTTGTTAAGACTTAATTGTTAAGTACATTATTGAATTAATTAACAAAATTAATAGAATGTTGACAAGTGACAAAATTTGTTCCATAATTTGATTTTATCTGAGTTTTACCATTTAACCTTGGTAGTAAAAACTAGTAAGGTAAAAAGTAATTATTCAAAATTATTTTGAATAATTAAATTAGATATTATTATCATATTATTAGATAATATGATAATATATATAATCATGGCCATTGTATTTTAATACAATGAGGGGCCTAAATGTTGGCCATTTATTTATCTAATATAATTAAAATAATTATATTTATTAGGTAATGATTTATTTAGGTGGCCATTATTCTAGTGCTTAATAAATTAATCATAAGTGGGAGACCAACAATAAAATTAGTGGAGCACTTATTTTTATTTATCAAAAAGTATTGAATAGCAAAAATAAAATTAAGCTAACAATTGAATTCATTCATTCAATTAGAGAAGAAAATTTCGGCCAAGATTTGAGGTAAGTGAGAGAGTTTTGTTTTTGTTATTTCAAGTGTTGGAAAACATGGAAAAACCTCTCTTCTTCTTCTTCTTCTTCTCTCATGGATGGCTCAAAATGAATGAAAAAAAAATGAAGAAAATATAATTATTTTAGACAAGAGTTGTTCAAAATAATTATCCCATGAAAATTATTTCTGAGAATTATACAAAAGTTATATATAAAATATTTATCATCTCCATTTAAGAAATAAAATTATATTCAAAGAGTTTGAATACATGTTGCTGAAAATTCTAAAAGCTAAGCTACCATTCTAGCTCCATAATCCCACTAAACCGTTATGGATTGGAATTGTTCAACAATATACTTCAATGTGAGCTCTTTACATGAATTGTTGAAAGACTTGAAGAATTTGTAAAGCTACCTTCATTAGGTAAGTGTTCTTTACATTTTGTTTTAAGCAATACAATGGTTCATCATGTAAAAGTTATTGTATAATAGTTATACTTGAATATATATGTGATACATGTGGTTAAATTTATTAAATTGAGTGTATATGTTAACATGCTTCCGCTACGTGTAGTAATTTTTGAAATTATGTATACATTCGTATATCACACACTCAATTTTCAACATATAGAACTTACAAAAGTAAAGAAAACCTACCATGAGAGTGGAAGAAGAACTCTTCCATTTTTAATCAGTAGTGGACATATTAGGGATCAGCTTTAAGTACCACTTGGTAAAAAAACAAGGCCTAAAATCACCATAAAAGCTTCTCCATCAATTTAAAGGAGATATGCTTCTCGAACAAATTCCTTTCCGACTTTTAAAAATAAAGGCGAAACTCAGGACTGAAGCTAGGCTCCCCCTATAAACCTTTTGTGTTTCTTCAGGAGGGGGAGGCCTAGATCTAGCTTTCTTTCCCTTCTCATTATTTATATGTGCAAAAGAAAATAACCTACACCAACCAATCCACCAAAAGAGAAAGACGATACTCCTATTCTGACGCCATATAGGTGTCGCATTCCCTTCATACTTCTATCTTTGTGGGAGGAGTAAGACCCCTCAGAGTTAGCATCCATGCTAGTAGCTTCCTCTGAATAAAGAAAAAGACAAGACGAGATCAAAAAGGACTAAGTGAATAAGAGAGTAAAGAAAGAAAGAAAAGATACATAAAAGAAAGGAAAAATATTTTCTTTGCCCGGAGGCACAAAACTCTCCATTAAAGGATTTAGAGGAAACTGAAAGTTGTCTTTCATATCATATGAGCCCTGAGTTGTCCCAGTAAAAGGTACTAAAATTGGAATAGGCGAAACCTCATTGACCAGAAGAAGCTTACTCTAGAGGAATGTCGAAATACTCTGATCTAACTTGAGAACCCATCAAAACCTCAAAAGTACTAATAGAAGCTTTGGTTGGCTTTAGAACTACCATAGGACCACTGAGGCAGAAGAATTATAGTGCTTGGAAATAGACAATTGCTTTAATGGCCTCTGTTTATGAGGAACCCATTCTTTTTCAGGAGTACTTTTAAAGATATCTAGAAGGATGTCTAAAAGATATTCCTTCGAATTGGGAATAGGGATTGTCCTAACAGGAACAGACAATTTAGCAACTGCATGAGCCTTGGGAAACCCTTGTTCTGGAAGACAATCGGAGCACAAAGGTTTCATTATAACAATAGGTCTTGGAGTTGCAGTAGGAACGCAATCTAGAAAAAAAGTCTCTTCCATAGGGTGCTTTTCTGAATCCGCACCTACACTAATACTAGGACAAATGTCAAGCTCAAAAGGAGGGAAAGCAAGGGAATGATTGATTATTCTACTTTTTAGTGACACATGCACGACATCCAAATTAGTACATGCATTGGAACATTCAGTTAGCAACAATGATAACAATAAAAAGGTAAAAATTTCATTTTCATTTGAATATTGAAATAAAGAACTCATATATGTCAAGTAAAAGTCATTATATGTGAATGGAAAATATATTTGCTTACTGTTTAAGCCTTTGGCATCAACATCCATCTTTGGAGGGAAGAAAATAAAATCTAAAAGAGTCCGAAAGTTTGACCGTTAAAGGACGGCTGAGGACCAAGATGTTAGAGTGTTGGTTTATCCCGATTCACAACCTAAACCCATTGGGTGTGTGCATGTGGTATTGTGTCCATTTTAAAATTCATATACATACGCATCTAATACATATATATACAAATCATAAACGCAACAGAAGCTAGAAATATAATTTGCTAAAATGAACACAATAAAATTTATTTATTACATTAATGAACAAAATATAAAGCATATTAATCAAATTAATACTAATGATTGAAAATATCACCTGTCAAGCCTTTGGAACGAATTTGTAGTTGGAGTCCTGTATGAAGTCAGCCCGTTGGCAGTTCTAGGAGTCAACATAGTGGGCTTAAGTCTCTAGAACAATAGCCTATATATTTTCAGCATTCGTTTAACACTTAAATCGTTTGATTAATTTTTAATCTCTGTAGCCTAACACTTAGACTATATTCATTTTATTCTTGATGTATTTAACACTTAAATACATTAAAATAAACAACTTAAATGCAACAATAGTGGCTTTTTGTTTAGGAGAATAAGATGAATAGCAAAATAATTTTTACTATTACGTTTTTGTTGTTTTTAACACTTAAAAACTTAAAACAAAAACAATTTTTTTACCTTCAAAATTGGCTGAACACCTTGTTAGCTTCAAAGAAAAATGAAAACCATTTTCATCTTGTTTCTTCCTTCCTTGCCAAAAGCCCCTATACTTGAGTTCTTCTCTTCTCATGTTTTTCAAGAAGCAAAAATGAATACCAAAGACCACCAAATTTTAATGGCCGGCCACATTTTTTATCTCTTTTAATTATTATTTATTTCAAAGACAAAATTAATTCAATGCCAACCAGCCACACTTATCATGGTTTGCCACTCACTCTTTTTTGTATTCATCAAATGAATACATATGTTATAATAATGAGAAATATCTTCTCTTTTGTTTAATGAATTATTATTAAACTAAATTTGGTTTATTACATAAACCAATCAAGTGTCCAACATTTGGAGAAGAGTGGGTGGCTGGTCATCATATGTCTTTGATAAGAAAATTGTCATTCAAGTCCTCAAGGTTCATTTAATTTCCCTTTTAAGCAACATTTACTTTAACTTAATTATTTGCTTAATAAAATCTAATTTTATTTAGTAATTAAGTCCTCAATAAAATATTTACTCTATTAATTTAACCATGAACTAACAATTGACTCTAGTAAAATTAACTAATCACTTAACTTTTAAGTGAGAACAAATATTTAGATTATTTAACATATAAATAATCAATTAAGGAAAATAACCCTTAAGCCTTTAATTAACCCAATGTAGATTCTACCTTACCCAATACTTGAGTTAATTTAACCGAAGGCTTAAAATGCGCTACGTGTCATTATTTAATTAGTTAACAATAATTATTAACTAATTATTGTACTTAATAATTAAGCACTGACATGCGCTAATCCCGAGGATTCTTGAAACAAATATTCAGTTCTGCTAGAAATTACTAGATTGAACAATTCAATCTAGTATGCTGCTCTAGTGCACACCGAGTACACTTCATATTGCGGGACTCTCTAGATCCACGCTCAATTTGTCAAATGAAACTATTCCATGAGTCTGTGATCGATGCTCGATGTACACGTCACAAAAATTACAAATTAGGGCATCTGACCATACAAGCTGAGGTCATAACGCATACGTACAATCCTTTATCATATATATCCTGGATGTACGGGAATATAGATTAGCATCGTTAAATCCCTGTATGCCTATCTATGAGCTTATCTCTAGATTTATATTTTCAAGAACAATATACATAAACATCTTTGCTATATTGTTCAACCTTTTGGGAAACACCTTTCCCAGTTTAGTACTCGTGGCAACGAGATTTACTGAAATACAATCTCAGAGCATCTGGATATACTACTTCCTTATAAGAGCTGACAGATTCTATATCTGTACACAAGACTCCATAAGCATCAAACCATACTCAACGACACCCAGCGCTTATACTATAAAAGGTTTGTGACAATGCGTGGAACCAGAGTATGGTGGATCACTTACAAGTTCACCGTGACACTCAGATCAAAGAACCACATATACTACTTAACTCGAGAGGACTCACAATTGATGATTTTATAGGATGTCTATTGGCATTCTCATGAGTCTGTTCAGCATTCAGTCCTAATTGAATACCCATATGTATATACGAGCTTCTGGTAAGTTCATGGTCGGCTAAGAACAACCATCTATACCATATAGATATAGCATATATTGATCTATATAAAATGGATTCACCAATAGACCTGCATCGGTGAAGCAGATCAGAAACATAGTGTTTAAGGACATACTTGTATAATGACATCTCCTAGCAACTATTGCAACTCCTTGCAGCCATTTCATTATTGGTATACCCTCAGATCTTTGTCCCATTACAAATAAGGATCTAATTTTTTAGATTTGGCTGACTGTTATAACATGCTAACTGTTAGCAGTGCTAACTGTTAGCATAAATATAACACTCAACTCTGTTAATTCTTAGCACTAGTCTAAACACATTTAGACCAGATCTAAACCCCTTCAGATTATACAATGTCTATAACGTAATAAGCATTGTACTATGTATTTATATTGTATTAATGAATATACAAAATGTTTGCTTTATAAATATTAAATAATTTAATATTCATAAATATTGGAATGATACATAAGCACCAACTCCAATACAAGAAACTTGAGATTTGGAAGAGTTAAGGTCAAGAAACCCTCATCATAGGATAGAGCACTAGGTTGATGACTCACACTTTCCTAATTAGCATAATCTGTCAAAAGATGAACGTGGGCTAATTCATTGTGATGGATGGGTTTGTTCCAAAAGGAATTTTTTAATTAATAATCTCTCTCGACTAGGAATCTTAGAAAGGGATAAATTTGTATTCAAGTCAAGGTTCGTAAATGTGGTGGAAGCCTTAAAAGAGTACTAAGGTCGCTTCTACTCGCCGCTGACAACCATTACATTTTTCTCAAAACCTGCCTTCTTTTTGTTGAAGCCATAGACAAGGACTCTCTCATCTTGAGGAGAAAAGTAATAGTTTTTAAGGGACACTAAAGGTTATAAGAGATCATCACTTCATAAAGAGTAAGAGCGTATGAAGGGGGAAATATATGGTTAAGGGTAGACACATCCTGTAGCAGGTAAAAAACATTAGGGTCAACTTAAAAAGGGAAAGTCCTATAACATAAAGAAATTCTTGGATAAGAGGAGGAGGAGGAATACGGAAGCAGTTAAGGTATCCCTAAAAGGAGGACGTTCACCAGGAGATATAAAGGGAAGAATGGGATGAGACTTGTCATGAGGAGGATTATTTATCTTAACCCTTGGAGGGAACTCAAAAACACATTTCAATTCCTGAAGGGAAAAAGATTGAACAGTTCTCAGCCATTGAAAGAGTTTCTTGATTTTGTTTTCTTAAACAAGAAGAAAGAGAAAAGAATTTCTTGAAAATAGGGATTTTGAGAATTTTTCAAAAATTGAAAGTGAAAAAAGAAAGGCAATGATTTAGGCATTTAAAGGCAGTCACTATTAATTGTTTCTATTTACTCAAAGAGTAGGAATTCTTAGCTGAGAGAAGAGATTATATTTAAGGGAAAGGATTTATATGTGTCGCGCCTGATTAGGTGGAGTAAAGAAAAATACACCTGTTTGCAAACGATTTAAAGGCCTTTCTTTCTTTACTTGTGAGAGAATATCTGTTAGACTTATTATTATTAAGCCCATTGGCCCGTTTCATTGAAAATAATAGCCTATAGCTTTAAAAGAATGGAGCTGGAGCTAAATAGAAGCAAGCCAAGTCTATCGAAGCCAAGTGACCCAAAAATTGAACTTGAGCAGAAAAGAAGGCTGGACCATCCATTTTATGAAACCCAATAAAGGTAAAAAGACCAAAATAGCCACAAGAGATAAAAGAGCATTAAAACATTTCTTCATCTCTTTTTAATTACAGTTTTGATTAAATTTGAGTTCCATTAACCTTTAACCTTTATCTGATGAAGATTATTATGTTATATTGTTATCATGTGATTGCATAATGATAAGATAAACTCATTGCAATGAGGATCATCTTATCATAAAAAGATTATGTTGCACATAATTCAAATTCTATCACATTGGCGCTATAAAAAGGCATACATAATTCATTCATAAAAAAGGAGAAAAGAGTGACAATATTGTTACATTTAGAGAAAAATTATGAGAGCATAATCCAATTGTTTGAAGCATTCTATACATTGAACGCTTTCTTTAAACATCTATTGACTTGAACATTTGAGTGTTCTTTTTTGTAAAAAGATAATATTTTCTCGCAATAATTCAAAATGATCAAAAGGGTTAAGACGTAATTTCTAAAGAGTTTTAGATTTAGAGCTTTCAGACGCTTATATAATAATCATAAATGACCGCATTTGAACTATAAATTAAAAAGATGACATTTTTTAAATTGATACTGGGGGTGCATAATTGAACAGTGTTGTTTTATGGTTTAAGTTATTAGATTTAAAAAATAGCTTCAAAAGGACATTAGTTTTGAGATTATGGATAGAACTAAAATGACGCCATTTTGTAAAAAAATTAATAAATTATAATGGTTTAAATGACTCTATTTGTAAAGGAAAAATAATAAATTCATATAAAAGCAGCGTTATCCTGAGCTAGGTCATTGATGAAAAAATAAGGGGGAAAACCATCCCTCTACACTTGGGCAATTTTATTTTGTCTAAAACTTTGGTCTTCAACTTCTTTTTCTTGTCTTCAATTTTGTTTCGTGCATGCAAGCGAAAAGTGAAAGTCATGAAGCACCATTAGCTGTTGGGGTTGTCTCCTTACGAGTGGACCAAGATTGGAATTGTTAGGTATAAAATACTTATGGGTTTCTTTTTTATTTGTATTATATTTGTTGTCTATTTGTTGGGTTGTTATTTTATTAGTTAAATATTAATTTCAGTGGTCCTTAAGGTTAATAAAAATTTTGTTTGTTGATTTTAAAAGTTTATTTGCACATTGATGATGTTAATATCTTTACACATTGATGATGGATTGCTGGTGCACGTGTTTGATGTTAAACGTTTGTTGTCCACATGCATTCCCATTCCCTTAGCCTATTTCACTTTATTAAAGTTATTTTTATAGAACTGATTTGAATATTATTAGATGTGTTTCTGCACTTGAACAGAAAGTAGGAAAAAGGTGTTATAAAGTAATTTACAAAAAAGAAAATAGAAAAAAAACTTACATTTTCAAAAGGTATTTTTTTGGTGACACAAACTTGTATGTATTAGCAAGCTTACACTGCAGAAAGTAGCAAACTTATGAATATTTTGCTAAAATCCACAAATGACTTTAATTAAATTTTTTTTTGGTATTTTGCTATTTCAGGTCATTAATATTGGGATAACCATTAGAATGTATTATGATAAAGTGAATTTAGTTATTTTATAAGGTTTTTTTATGGGTTGATGTGAGACTAAAATATAAACTTTGTGTTTAAGTGTTATAATATAGTTTTCTAATGAGAATTATGGATTTAAAAACTTTTCTTTTGTGGCTTTTTTTGGTATATTTAGAAGAATTTTGTTTTGTTACTTGAGATTGGATGCAAATAGACATTTGCAGTCTACCAGGTGTTTCTTTTTATGAGAATTCAATTTGTGTATATGTGTATAACTTTTATTCTGTTGTAATTGGTGTTCTTAAAGATGTATCTTGAGCTTCTTTTGTGTGACCCCCCTTTAAATAGTTCTTTTTGTGTTGGATGTAATGTCTTTCTTTGTTGAAACTTGACTATTGTGACTTCATCTTTTTACGTTGCTATTCTTCATTCTTACTATGAATGCTATGCAATTAAAAGTAGTTACATGACATCTGATGATTTTGAGGGATGTGAATATTTTTTTTAAGTATTAAAAAATGTAATACTCTATTTTGTTTATTTTGTTGCAATATTGTTAAATCATCATAATACAAATATTCTTTGCATTAAGAAAAAAGTAAAATATGTTATAATTTTTATTCATGAAATATGAAACATACAGATCACAAAAACTTCTCATATTTGAGTTTAATACCTACCAATAATGTTTGAAAGCATATTTAGGATGAGTGGAAAATAAATAAAAGTATATTTACTAAATATGAACTTATGTGATAAGTAATTATCATAATTGATACCATACCTTATGTTGATATCAACTATTACTTTACCATTGCTCATTTGGACTCTTGCTTGCTATTTGATCACTTACTATGTTAACTGATGACTTTCTATATGATTGTATAAAGGTAAAAGTGAATTGAGATCCATGCTAACATAAAATAAGTAATATGCATTATTTGTCTCGAGGTCATGGTCTATAATATATGATATCTGAATGTTTTGATTGTTGTAAAAGAAATTATTTTCGATTTTGACGATAAAAACAAAAAAAATTTAATGTTGTATAGGCAGAACAATTTGATGGTGTAAACCATGTTGCATAGGCAAAATCATTGGTGGTATAAAAGTGGAATGTGAAAACTATTTATAAGTCACACTATATGCAGAATCTGGAATTATATTCATTTCCATATATTTATTTACTTGCAATTGTCAAATAGCTTTTGTATTGTTGTGTAGATTAGTAGAAACTCATTTAAAACCCTTACTACTCACAAGCTAAAAAAATTACTGTATACTTGGTATATTAGTTGAAAACCCAAAAGTAAATTCCACTGGTATTCTCGAATGGGCACTAGAATGATTTGCATTTGGAAAACAATAACGTAGTACAAATTATTATTTTTCCTTTGACCATACGAGTATGAGGAGATTAATAAGGTAAATGTATAAATGAACTTATATTACATTCTGACATTACTTATAAAATTGTGTTAGGATTTTAATTTTGTCTTAATATAGATCAATCTTAGATGTCACGTGATAGAATGTTCAAGGAATATGATGAAGGTGTAGAAGAATTCATAGATTTTGTAATATCACATTCAGATAACCATAGTTTGATAAGATGTCATTGCATAAAATATCTTAACATTAGGGTTCTGTCTCCATGTAAAGTTAAAGATCATCTTTTTCTATTTAATATTTATGATAATGATAAGACTTGGTATTGGCATGGAGAAGAAATGACATCTCCACAACACAATGGCCAAGATGTGAAAGAAAATATTGAAAATGACTTTGCTGAAATAGTTGAAATGGTGCACAAAGTATACAGGCATCATGATTATGTTAATGGATCCTATAGACAACTTTTGAAAAGTGTTAATAAATCTTTGTACCTCAGTTTCACTAAATACACAAAGTTATTTGGGCTAATAAAGATGTACAATTTGAAAAGGAGATATGGTTGGTCAGACTAGAGTTTTTTCTGACTTGTTAAGTTATGTACACGATATTCTACCAGAACATAATTTGTTACCGTCATTAACTTATGATGCCAAAAAGATACTAAGTATATTATACATGGAGTATGAAAAAATACATGTCTGCCCAAATGACTATTTGTTGTTTAGGAAGAATTATGAGCATCTAACTAAATGCCCTTCGTGTGGAGAAGGTAACAAAAGAATTCTTGCCAAAGTGTTGTGGCACTTTTTAATTATTCTAAGGTTGAGACGTATATTTCAATCACCACAGACTGCCAAAGACTTGAGTTGGCATACATATCAAAGAAGTAAAGATATGCTTTGTTATCTTGTTAACTTTCCTTCCTAGCATCTTGTTGACAAAAAATGGCCAGAATTTGCTTCTAATCATAGAAACCTTAGATTGACTCTTTCAATTGATGATATCAATTCTCATAATTCTATTAGTTGTTGTTGTGTATCTTACTAAAATATAAGTGCACGCTATCATACACAAGTAATAAAGAGTTAGTAGAATATTGTTCCCATGAAAAATTATTATTATTATTATTATGCCAAGTACTAATATTGTGTCTTCTTACTTTTATTCAGATGAATGATGAATTAAAAGATAGTTAATCTAAACTAAATAAATAAAAAATTAACAATTAAGAGAAGTCTAAAGATAACAAGATATAATCACTAATAATAGATAAAACATAGGATTACAACTATCCTTCGTTACTTTACTTGACCCAATTAATCTTTTTTCAAGTTAATCACTCAATATGAATTGTTGATTAGATCTTTAATATCATCACAAGTCTATATCGATGGTCGAATGAATATATCTTATCATAACAATTATCTATATGTCTGTGGTAATCAGATGAGAAAAAGATTCGTTAAGAACTGATTTATTACTACTATATATTCTATATGAATATATTTTTATCCCACATGAAACTCATAACTATTGCACTATAGTTATATATCAAATTATTCAAGGCCAACACCTAAATTCCTTCGTTAAGTTTATTAAGATTTTCACAACTATCTAATTAGTGATAAAGTAATTAGAAAGCATTAAGTATAAATAAATGAACAATTCTATTATTGAGTTTATAAAAATAAGACAAGAACTTAGATTCAATCACATATTGAGTTCAAAGTTGTAATATGAGATATACAAATTAGGTAATGATAAAATAAAGAGTTTTAGAGTTTATTAAGAAAAATATTGTGAAAACTAGAAAGATAAAAAGTTGAAGAAATAAAATTAATTTTGCTACAATTTTCAATCTTATAGTCTTCTTGATCCTCCCAAGTTGCTCTCTCTCTAAAAAGTTATTTTCTCTTGTACTCATTCTCTTCCTTTCTCCTTCTCTCTTTTCTTGGTTTTCTTTTTTTGAAATAGACTTTTTGATATTATATTAATAGGTTTTTAATCTTCAAAATTAGAGTAAAACATCAAATACAAGTCAGACTAAGATTTTCTTTTTTTGTGCGCACGTTGACACTTTAAAAGTATTGTTCATGAGGCACTATCCATGCATTACTGTTCAATTGCTGTAGTGCTGAAAACACTGACTTCAGCACCGGGGCATTGGGACTATAGCAAAATTAGTGTAGCTCATCACTGTAGCAATCACTATAGTTGATTTGATATTTTTGTATTGTTTTCTTTGAATTTTTATCCCAAATAACTCTGTTGACTTCAAACTTACAAAATAATAACGAAGCACATAAAAAAGCCTAATATTTACACTTACAATGAACAAATGCCAAGTCTATAAAAGCTTAAATAATATATATAAAATATACTCATCAATAGTACATATAGTTGTTGGTCAATTGTACTAACTACTTATAACCTTCCATCATAGTTGTGTATGAAGTACAAGTTCATGATATTGTCTTTGTTGACATCCGACCTATGTTTAATAATAAACAAGAGACTAGATGTCCACCTGATCTGTTAAGTGATGAGCAAATATTATTTGAAAAATGAAAGGTATTGACCATATATATGGGAAACAGTGAAAAAAATAAGCAAAAAAAAATGAATGAAATGGAAAATTAATAACTTGGGGATAATAAATATTGTTGGGAAAAGAAGTCAATATTTTTTTAACTTCTATATTGGAAATATTTCTGTATTTGACATCAAGATGTCATGCATGTTGAAAAAAATATATGTAAAAATATCTATGATACTTGCTAAACATTCCTAGTAAGACTAAAGATGGTGTTAATGCAAGGATAGATTTTTTGAAAATAGAGATAAAGATTAAACTGGTCCAAAAGTAAAAGAAATTGTTTTTTGAAGGACCTTGTATCCATGGATGATTTAAGAATTCAAAGATTAAAATCCTACGATTGTTATGTTTTGATACAACAATTTCTTCCATTATTGATGCACTCAATTTCAACAAAGTATGTCCAAATTGCTATTACTAGAGTGGGTTACTTTTTTGTAGTTTATGTTCTAATGTGGTTGACCCTGCCAAGTTGGGCACGTTGCAAAGTAACATTGTTATTACTTTGTGTTTATTTGAAAAATAATTTCTGCCTTTCTTTTTCAATATTATAGTTCACTTAACAGTCCATATTATAGAACAAGTTAGGGTATGTTGGTCAATTTACATAAGATAGATGTATCCATTTGAGAGGTTCATGAAAGTTTTAAAGGGTTATATGCGGAATCGTTATCGATCAAAAGGTTGAACTACTGAGTGTTATGTTATCAAGGAGTCATTGAAAATTTGTACTGATTATTTGTCTAGCTTAGATGCCACAGGGAAGTCTCTTGGTCAAAAGGATAAAATGGTAATTGATAAACCATTAACTAATGGAACAATTATGGAAGTACAACGTAATTTTCTAAATCAAGCTCATTTGTATATCTTACATAATACTTCAAAAGTGCAACCGTATATTGAGTAAGTGTTTCATTCTATGATAATTGTTTATTGCGTTCTATTAAATTTAAACTATTAAATTTTTGCATACTAATAATAATTCTGTAATGCGTAAACTAAGGAGTATTTCATGTAGTTAAAGCAAAAATACCCGATGTCAATTACATAACACAAAATGGTTGCAAGACCAGCACAATTATACTTTTATTTGTTGGTTTGAGGATAAGGTATGAGCTTAATAATTGTTCTTTGTCTTGAAGACTTTATAATTAGTGGACTACCCATTCTTTCATACTTATAATAATATTGAATTTATAGGTTTTAAGTGTTATGTAGAAAAAAAGGAGTTTGTCTCACCTATCATTGAATATTTATCACGTGGACTGAGATCAAATGTCATTTAATACTAGGGTACAAAATTAATGGTTAGCAATTTCTAATAAATAATCAAGATAGTAATCACGTTACTCAAAATAGTGGTGTTAATTTAGTTACCACGACAATGGAAGTCGTTAGTGCCAAGGACAAAAATCTTGTAATTGGGGAATAAGCATTTTATGGAGTCATATATGAGATTTAGGACATTGATTATTATTTGTTCAAGGTTGTAGTTTTCAAGTGCAATTAAGTTAATAGTGCAGCCAATGTGAAATTTGATAAACTTGGGTTCATAATTGTTGATCTCAAGCTTCTTGTTCATAAGTTATACTTTTTTATATTAGCATCTCAAGCCAAGTAAGTTTTCTATATTGCTTACCAAGAAGATAACTAGTTAATAATTGTTTGCTCCTTACCTGAAAGAGGAAGTGTGATGGATTCAACTATTGAACTGGTTAATAATGTAATGGGGCATCCACCTTTAATTAAAGAAGCACCAGTTGTTGATGCTTGTGATATGGATGATGAAAATCCTGCAATGTACACCTAACCAGATTTTGATGTTATATTGGTGTCTTAAGTTCAAATACGTACGAGTGTAAGTTTAAAAACTATTCTGTTTTCCCCCCCTTAAATTTAAGGCTATATCGAATAAATGAGCTACTGAGACTTTCTTGTCTTAGTTTATATTTGTTGTGTTAGTGTAAAACTCTTGGTTTAATTTTGCTTATTTGACTCCGTTTGACTTGGTTGCCTTGGTTTAATTTTAATTTTGGCTACATTTGCTTATAAATGAGGTACTTTATTTTGATGTACAATAATGTTGGGCTTGAATTGTTATTCACATGTTATAAAATGATGTACAAACATTTAGTTTCTAATTGTCATATGGAAACAAAAAAAGTTATCATCTAAATATCTCTTTGTGTGTGTACATGTTTAAATGATATCTTTTTTTTTGTTTTCCCTTTTTACTGATTCTAGTCTTGCAATTCATCATTACCTTATTTAATTGAATTTTTCTTAGAAGTTGTCATACTTGTAACCTATGATAACCACTACAATTAGATTCTTTATCACTTTGAAATCTGTCACAACATTTAAAGCATTGAATGATGTTAACTTTTCTGGACTCATGATTAAGTAAGAAAAGTGAGAAAAATATCAGATATGGGGTTGTCTTCTAGATAGAAACTAGTTTATGTAAGTGTAGTAAAAAATATCTATTGAATGCATAAGTTGGTTGACTTGGTTTAAACTATAACGTGTTTTAGGATGAAAGGGAGAAAAGGAAAAGAGAAAGCTGTTAAACCAGATAAAGAGTTCTTTTAAGTGGTGATAAGCTCTCAAACCTAAAAAATCGAATAACTAGAGGTCTGAAAAATAATTAGGTTAAACAAAAAGTGATGGCCAAAATTTAAAAGTAAAATATAGTAAAAGAGGTGTTCCAAAGCGTAAAAAGGCACTGAAACTTACCAATGCAGTTGGTGTTTTAGCGAGACAATTAATCCCCATTATTTACACCGATTGGCATAAAGTTCTTTCATGGCTAAATGATACTCTTTAAAAATTTGTACAAGTATTATACATTGAAATCATTATTTTTTTATTAGTCATAACTGATGGCAAATAATTTACAAAGTACATTTCCTTATCTTTGTTGAGAAACTCTGATGTTGATCGTTATTGTCACGCCCCAGACCCAAAAGATCTGACACACGACATCACTTACATTCATTCAATAATACTTAAACATTCATTTTAATTTCTTTCAGAATTATAGCAATTGAATTATGACTGGGACAATTAGTAAACCGGAGATACGCAGAGTTTTCTCAGAGATTAACACTCTACTACGTCACCAGTAGCAACTTTGTTACCGGAAGCCCAGAATATATTCATTGTAAATTCTTACTTAAAATCAATCCATTACTACACTTGGTGAAACTTAAACTAAGTCCAACCACACACAATAAAATAATACATAGGTATTTATTCACTAGGGACAAATCAAATATCTTATCACACGTGTCCCCAAATGAAACACTTAGCAACCTAACAACTTAGGGAACCCAAGGAATAGCAGAAGCCTTGTCAAATCCGCTAAGCACACATGTACCTTATTTACCTGAAATCACCATAAACTATAATGAGTATAAAACTCAGTAAGCATACTAGTTTTTCATATATCAAATACAAATACATATATGTACACAATGCATATGTATGATATGCTGTGATCAATCAAAATCATAATCTTATCAAATCACATATCATGTAAGCGCTTACACATTCTTTCAAAACACATAATAGGAATACCATCACTCAACTACTACTTAGTAGGACTTACATATCACATATCACATAATGAGCCAAATGTCACTCGTAGGTGACATACCGTATGAGAGGAATAGTACAAGTGAGGTCCTTAAATCACATATATATAACGCTTATGCCCGAAGGTAAAAGCCAAACCCTCACCCTGATCATTGGTGAGTCCTCTCACATGCACCAATACGCCACCACACGAATGTGATGACTCACTCTTCCTTTAGTTACCAATAGGATCCTCCCTACATACGGAACACATAACATATACCAATCTCGAAGGAAAGGCCACACATAAAGGCTCCACAAATCACATAAAATGCCTACTAAGTTAACAGTGAGTTCAAGTACCCTCAAATCACAAAATATTTCTCATGGACATATTACACTTCAAAAGCTTTCTTTGTTAAACGCATCTTATTTTGGAAAGCTCACTTTCAAAAAAAACACATGTATGTCCATGCTCAATGTCAATGCTCACATTCATAAACATATATTCACATTTCATATCAAAATATACTTTGACATATCATAAACATATTCTTAACCCCATTTACAAAATCATACAAAACAATTATTATGTTTATTGTGATTCCAGTAGTAAGTCTAGTATACTTACCTCTTAACACTTTCAGCTACAAGGCTTAAATCTCCTTAACCTATCAATGGAGATTAAACCTTTCATAAGCCTCACAATTCACACAAAATACTTTAAATAGCTTACAAAATTATACACAATGCATTTATCACATCAAATTGGTCTAAATATTTGGTTTCTCAAAACCTGTCATTCTGACCACTTACACTTAACAAAAATTTATAATACATCAAATGATGTCCAATTACTCCGAAATCAGAATATATCATTCTTGACTCATATATACTTCTTATATATGAATATTATATCAAAATTCCTACACAATCCATTCCATACACACCATCGAATCCAAACTACAAACCTGACAGGATCAAGATACTTACTGAACAGTATTCAATATCCCAATTTTATAAAATCATATACTAACTCAAAAATTATAAAACTACCACATAATTACTCTTGACACATATCTCAGTCCATGATAAATATTTGGCTTCCAAATAACTGCCAAAAGTATTTTAAAAATATTTTATTTCATAACTTTAAAAATCTGTTAATCAAATACTACAATGAGCTGATACACTTTAGAAATTCATAACACTTCAACCACATTGATCCAAATTCTCAATTCCGAGTATATCATATTAGACATATAAAATTATCATATTCCACAAATTCATAATTTTTAAAGATCATTCAGCAGGTCAAAAATTATTTTCCACTGTATCATACTGTTTACACAGGAAATTTCCAGAATTCCAGGGTCATTTTGGTAAATTCACTACAAATTCAATTTCCGAGATTTTCAGTCGATTCAAAGTCTCAGATGGTCCTAAACATGTCTAATTTCATATACTCAAAATTAAAAACCAGAATCGAATCACAACAATTTATAAAATTCCTAGATCAAGAGGTTATCCAGCAGAAATTCCATAATTCATCATGATTTATCAAACTATCTTATAGATCATCATCAATTCTCATATGATCTTACGAAATACACAACAAATCCTTAATTATACATATTTCAAGAAATCAAAACTTAAAGAAATTAACTTAATTAACACCAATAAATTGATAATTAGTTGTGATATACCTCTAAAGATCCAAAATTCTCATTTTCTTCTTCTTTTTCTTCTTCTTCTTCTCTTTCTCTCTCCTTTATTTCTCTCTTCTCTCTCTAAAAATGGGTAGCTCGACCAAAATGAGAGAATTAGGGCTTTTAAAAGTGTATTTTTATACTAAGTGGTTAATTTTTGGTATTTACGAATTCACCCCTAAAACTTTCAAAGTATAACAATTTGGTCCCTAAAATAATTCCAAAGTCTTGCAAATAAACCCAATACTAATAGTATATCCTTAACCTATAAAAACACTACTAATAACAATATATAAATCAAGGATCACCCACATACAAATAAAATACGTATATTTATATATATAAATATACATATTCTTACCGGTTATGGATACTGGTTACTACAGTTATATTAAGAAGTTAGTGTTCTAAACCATGGAAACAGCTCATAGACAGTTCTAATACCATTTAAAAACTGATTACATCTTGCTAAACAAGAATGATCCCAATGTATTGAGAAAACCCATCATCGATTACCATTGGATCAACAAAAATATTGGGATGCCTATATTAAGAGGAGGACATAAAAGGAATTTGAGGTTTATCAATATGATTTTGAATAAAGAAAATTCTATTGGAAAAACACTTCATTTAGAGGACTAACTATTTTAATATGTTATGGCCCCATAAAGGCATGTCACAACAAAGGAGAAAATGCAATAAGTACAACCATTATTTGAGCCGAAAAGGATATATAGGCATTATTGAGGAGATTGTAATGTTTATATATTTCCTCTTTTAGTACCATGTTTTAAATAATTATCAATTCATAAGTAGTTAACATAATTAAACCTGCTCAGTATAATAATGTTTATGTTTATTTGTTGCAATCAGATGAAGGAGCCACATTATCATAATTTGGCGATTGACAAAAGCATGGCGTGGAAATGGCCTCGAAGAAATAAAAAAAAGGAGAATATGATTGCGATGTTCTAGAAGTTATCTAGAGGATTGTAATGTTTAAATTTTTAAAACTGAAATTTAGATGTTTATAACTAATTTTAATGATGTAATATATATTGCCATAATTGAATGTTTACAGTGTCTTTTCTTTTTCATTCTTCTTCAGGTTTCTCTTGAAAGTGAAGCATGAAAATGTTGTCATACTTAAAAGAACCAATGACATACTTGCTTATTGAGAAATTATCCCTACACAAGTTATATACAGGGCATCAGATAGTTTATTACAGTAAGCACGTTTTTCAATTTGCCCACTAGTGAGGATTTGTTAGAGAGAGAGAGAGAGAGATAGCGATATGAGAAAAGTTTGCTGAAGTTAATGCCAAACTTGACTATTTGGTGAAATTTTAAATAAGAGCCATAAAAGATCTGAGGTTACTAGTTTAAATACTCAATGACCAAGCAAGAAGAAAGCTGTAAAGAGATTGGTAATGGATGATTGTTTATAAGAGGACCTACTTAACTATGATTTAAGTTATTATACTTAACTATTATCTTTAAATTATTGATATGTAATAAGGGAATTAAACTTCCTTCTTTGATGAAATTTTAAACAAGGATGTGGAAACCCTTTTAAAGAAGCCCCAGAAAACTCAGGGTGAGAATGATGATAAGAAAACCCCAAGAAAGAAGCCTCGGAAGGCTCAGAATGAGAATGATGATGAAAAAACATCAAATATACAGCCCTAAAGAAGTGCAAGAAAGAGGACTAAACCCACCATTCTCTTAAGGTCTAATTTCTTTCGCTGTACTCTATTTTTAGAATAAGCCACAAGCTTCCTTAGTTATTTTCATCATCCTATAACTAAAACCAAAACTTTTCATCATCATGGAACTTGAAAGCCTATATTTATGTTCAATGTTTGTCCAAATGAAAGTTTTTGCTTCAAACTTAACAAATTACTATATGCAATATTATAGGCTGTTCCTAAAAAATGTATTTAGTCTTGGAGATGCTTGAGAAGGAAAAACAATTCTGCCCAAGATTTGCAAGAGGTAATATTTACATCATGATGATTTCTTAAATGAACCTTCAATAATAAATATCTTTTGTCATTTTTCCCATGATATAACACAAACACTATTGACGCGATGCAAATATAGGACAAATATATGCAAGTGCACGTATCGTACCAAGTAATATAATGATCGAAATCAAATATTATTACCATAGATACTTTTAAATATAATCGTTAATTAATTACTAAATTAATGCTATTCAACTTTTATTCAGACAAAACTAAGGATGAATGTTCTACTTTATCTAATTGTATTAAAATTAACCTAAACTTAAGCAAAAGTAAACAAAGTTTTGGATTCACCGGATAAAGAGAACTTAGGGTTTCAACTTATCCCTTAATATTTTATTGACCCTTTTATTCTCTTATTGATTCCCTTAATAATGAATTGTTGTCTAGACTCGAATATCATTATAAGCCTTTGTCGATGGTTAGATAATAATATTGATTCCTAACAATTATTAATATATGTATGGTAATCAAAATAGAATGAAATTCACTAAGAACAAGTCTATCAAGGCCGTATTTGCCATATAGGTATATTTCTATCTTATATGAAACTCATAATTGTTACCTTATGATAATATAACAAACTATCCTAGGCTAAACACATAAATTCCTCTTTCGAGTTCATTATGGTTCCTCAAACAATCAATATACTGGCCAGATATAAAGAAAGTATTAAACATAAAATAGAATGAACAATCTCCTTTTTTGATTCATAAAATAAGAGAAATAAAAGAATTCAACTATATATTGGGTTCAAGAGTTGAACCCTAGATAAAAAAAAAAGTTTATTTAATGATGAATCTAAGAATACCAATGCAAATATTGAAAAGCATAATAAACAAGTCCATGAAAATAAGAGAAAAGAGAAGAAATTAAACATGGTGGATGCGGCGAATCGCTTTTTTCTCTCTTTTGCTTAATGCATAAGTCTTAATCTTTAATCCCCAATCTTGCTTTGATCTCTGTTGTTTGATGTTTTTCTCTTGACTTTTCTCTAGTGCTTTCTCTTTTTGGCTGTAAAATAGGTTTTTTTTATAGGCCTTCGTAACCCTATAGGCTTGTGACTTTGAGTCCAAGTCATATTAGAAGTTCAAAATTTTTTTCCTTTAGTCGCATGGGCGCTACAGAGTTTAACTCTCTACCTCGAAGTCCAAGTCGTATTCGTTACCTTTTGTAACTAGACCATCAATGGTCACATACATTAACATAATCAATGACATAGATCAAACATGGATGTGTAGCATAAAAATTTTATATAATGTGATCCCTTAGCATGTTTATTTTTAACTAGTTTTACTTTATAACTCAAAAGAGTTTAATAATATACTTTTAAAACTTTATGCACAATTGTAACTTAAAGAATATAACTTTCCTTCAGAGTTTTCAAAAAATAAAGAAAGAACAATAATTTAGTCTGATTATAAAAAATGTCAATTATAATTAAATATAAAAAAATAAACTCTCACTATATAAACATATCGTCAGGATGAACCACACCCATACTAACCATGCATATAACATATCTTAAGTAGTACATCTTTAGTAATCGGATCTGCAATATGAAGTTTGTGCTAATCTACTCCATAGATATTTGAAGACTCTGAACTCTCTCTTTAACAATAAAAAACTTGATATTACTATGTTTCGATTTTGATGAGCTTTTTTTGTTCTTAGAATACGACTCAGTGGCTTTATTATATCAATTTATCCTTATTGATCTCTCTATGCCATGGATAATTTACAGTTTAATGATAAAATTTTGTAACCATATTACTTGGTTGTATGTCTTATAGTAATCTATAAATTCTATTTCTATAGTGAAATAAGGGTGAGTGACTGCTTGATATTCTTCCAAGACACAGCTCTTCTAGCCAACATGAAGACATAGTTAGAAATAGATCTTCTACTATGAGGCAACCAACAAAATCGGAGTTTGAATATTCAATTATCTCCAAATGATCTAATCTTTAATATGTCAGCATGTAATCTTTTGTTCTTTATAGATACTACGTAACCCTCTTAACGGCTTTCCAGTAACCCATTCCTAGGTTACTTAGTATAGGCGTTCTAACTACATACACAATATATAGACATGTACAAACTTGAGCATACATGAGACTCTCTACTAGTGACGTATAAGGGATTCTCTCCATCTCTTTCTTGGGCATTAAAGCATACTAATTTATCAACTTTAGCAATAGGTGTGTCTCTTGTCCTATAACTCTTCATGTTAAATCTACTAAGCACTTTATCAATATATGTATTTTATAATAAGCCAAGTATACCATGAGAATGATCTTGATGAATTTTTATGCATAACACAAAAGATACATTCTCAAGATCTTTTCTTTTAAAATTATTTAAAAGAAATTTTTTGGCTTCCTACAATGAGCATATATCGTTAGTTGCTAGTAGAATGCTATCTATATATAAGAAAAGAAGAATAAACTTGCTTTCACTGATCTTGTAATAAATGTATTAATCAATATATATTTTCTTAAAACTAAAATAGGTAATCATGTGATCAAATTTTTGATACCATTGATGGGATGCTTGCTTTATACCATAGATGGAATTCTTTAATTTGTAAATCAAATGTTTTGAATCTCTAGATTCAAATCTCTCTGGTTGCACCATGTATATGGTTTCTTCCACGTTCATATGATGTAGCTCTAAATCATAATGAACTATAAGTGCCATAATAATTTTGAAAGAATTTTTTGATAAAACTAGAAAGAAAGTCTCTTTATAACCAATGCTTTTTTTTTAGTGAAATCTTTTATGACTAGGTATGCCTTATATCTTTTGACATTACCTTTCAAATCCCATTTTTTTTTAAAAATCTGTTTACAACCAATTGGTTTCACTTATTTAGGCAATTCAATAAGATCCCCAAACATCATTGTCTTGCATTGATTTCACTTTATCTTTTATAATATCTATCCATTTTTGGGAGTTCATACTTTATTTGACTTAACTAAAAGATATTGGATGATTTTTTTTCAGTCCTATATCAAACTCTTGATCTTTGAGATAGACAACATAATCATCCGAAATTTCTAATTTCCTCTCCTTAATGTATCTCTATAATGACACTTCCAATTAAGGTTGTTATTGCTCCTCTACATGAGCAGCTTCTTCAATATTAGTAGCAAGTGCAATTACTTGGTCATTATTAATTGCAATATTAAAAATAGTGACATATTCCTAATAAAAAATAATATTTTTTAATTTAGCACTCCCACTATATTTAACATCCTCAATAAATTTAGCATTCCCTATCTCGAAAAAGGATCTGCTTGATAGATCATAAAACTTGAAACCTCTCGATCTTTTTGAGTATCCAACAAAATAGTAGTTTATTATTCTTGAGTCTAACTTAATTTCATTAGGCCTATATGATTTAGTCTTAGCTGGACAACCTTAGACAGGTAAATGCTTAATACTAAGCTTCTTTCTTGTCCATAACTCATATAGAGTTTTAGCTACTGCTTTACTTGGAACGTGATTAAGAATATACAATATAGCTTTTAAGGCTTCACCCTAAAGAAATTCTAGTAAAGAAGAATGATATATCATACTTCTAACCATATCTTTTAGGTTCGATTTCATCTCCTAGATGCACAATTTTGACTTGGCATCCCTGGCATGATGTATTAAAAATGATGACACATTCTTGCAAATGTCTCATAAAAGGGTCTGGACGTTGTTCACCTAATATATCATATTTACCATTTAACTCACTCCTACAGTAAGATTTAATTGCTTTAATTTTCTTGCTAATATGATTTTTAACTTCATCTTTAAAGGTCTTGAAAATATCCAATGATTAAGACTTCTTATGAATCAAGTATAGATATTCATAATAAGAATAATCGTCTATGAAAATAATAAAATATTATTGATCATTCCAAGAAGCCATAAAGAATGGATCACAAATATTAGTATGAATTAATTCTAAGAAGTTTAAACTCCTGTTGGCACTAACTTTTCTAAAATTTATTTGTTTTCTCTTAAGACATTCAATACATATTTTAAAAATTTAAAAATTAAGAAAATTTAGAATTCCTTCCAACACAAGCTTTTGAATTTTTTGTTTAGAAATGTGTCCTAAACACTTATGCTATAACATGTAAGAATTCACATTAATTGGTTTGTGCTTTATACCACAGTTGCTTGTATGCAAGGTTTGATTAATTTGCGAGGTATCAAGATCTAATTTATATAGATTATCAACTAAAAAACCAATACCAATAATATTTGAATTTTGAAATAGACTAAATTTTCTATTTCCAAAAGAATAAGAGTAATTGAATTTGTCTAAATAAGAAATAAAAATCAAATTTTGTCTAAATGATTGTACATAAAATGTCTCATACAAATTCAAATAATAACTAGAATTTAAATGTAATCTAAATAATCTAATTTTCTCAACAGGAGCCTTGTTGCCATCACCCATATAGATGAATCTTTTAGCATCAATTGACGGTCGACTCTTTAGACAACCCTATATAATCACACTTATGTGAGTAGTTGCACCCAATCTATCTACCAAGTGTGACTTGGTACTAAAGCCAAATTAATTTTTGAATAAACAAAGTTGAGAAATTTACCCTTTTTGGCGAGCCATTTTGCATACTTGGAAGGTTCACATGTCTAACTTTCTTGCAAAAGTAATAGGTGGTTTCATCATTCTATTTCTTTTGTACCTTAGGCTATAAAGTTATAATGTCTGTAGCTCTTTTTCCTTTATTGTTCATTTTTCTTTTCTTGTTGGCAGCATTGTTATTGGAAAAAAATTTTAAATGAGCACTCTTTATATTTTCTTATTTCAATCTCTCTTCTTCTTGCGCATATTGAGTAATGAGCTTATTAAGAGGTCATTTCTCATTTTGAGTGTTATAACTGATCTTAAAAGGATTGTACTGTGCATAAAAAGAGATCAAGATCAGGTGCATGAGAATGACATTAGACAACTCTAACTTTAATATCATCAATCTTGTAATAAGATTAGATATTTTTATAATGTACTTTCTTATATTTCCTTTATCTTTGTACTACATTGAAATTAACTTAGACAAAATGGTATCCGTTTCGATCTTTTCATTACCAATGAATCCATATACTATTTGGCTTTGGAGCTTTTAAGTATTTTCTTCCTTAGAAATTGCGCCGATGATGGTATTTGAAATACAATGCTTCATAAGTATCAGACTCATATGATTTCAACGCTATTATTTCTCATAAAGTGTTATTTGTTCAATAGTATTACCATTAGTAGGGGCAAAAGGTTCTTCGATCCGAATCACACAGTCTAGTTTTATACACCCAAGCACAATAGTAATATGTTCCTTCTATTTCTTGAAGTTAGTGTCGTTAAACACTGAAATATGGTTTAAGTTGGCAAATATAGAAGAAGTATTTACTTAATATAGAATAATAATAAAAACTCACAATTAATAACCATACCATTCAATCATGCATACATATAAACACATGGGATAAGATATAATAAATCGGGCTATTATAAGGTACTAAGCACAACATTAAAATTTAGCCTTTAGATAGAAATAATAATTTGTAAACAGTATTCTAAAAAATTAGTTAGTAGATATTGATAATAAAGTTTACTAACAATATGTCTTTTTTTGGACCGACATATTATATGCATGAAAAATATCAAAATTATCATATATTTACTATCACATGTGTCTATTATCTTGCCAAAAATAATCTTTTTTTAAGTCGATTATTTTTCGCATAAATTTATATACAATCATTTAGTTTCTTAAATAATATCTGCATAAAATAAATCTCATAAAAGAGATTACTTTGGTGACATTTTATTTCAATCTAATTTATTTTGAAATACTATATTTTAATTTGTAAGAAAAAAAAAGAAAAAAAAATGGTCAAAGTCAAAGTCAAAATCAACAGTTGGGGATCAAAGTCAAACCGAGTCAAAATCATGACAAGTCTAGAATGACTCGGAATTGAAGCGGTCGGGTTCGATCAAGCCTAACCTTTCTAAATTATTCAAATCCTCAATTTTATCTAATACCCTCAACTCAGTATGGGCTCAGACCTATCCTAAATTACTTGATTTGATTTATATATTGAATTTAAAAAACTTAAACTTGTTAGAATCTTTATAAGTTTTGTAAAATTAATAGACACTGATTAACAAAAGTGTATCATAAGTAGAAAGAAATCCCAATATATATGACATTATTACTTTGAACTTAATTTTTTTTTTAATTTCTGCTTTTTTTTTATAACTCCCGAATTTATATGACATTATCACAATGCCATAATGCTTGAATGCATTGATTCATGCAGTATATCTCTTTCACCTTTCTTTTTTAATATATAATCAATGCATTTAATACAGCAAAAGAGAAATTAATGCTAGATTGCCTTATATTTCATTTGCATTCAATTAACGCAAATCCCACATACAAATTTGCAATCAGTGCATTGAATTAGTAATATAAAAAAAAATGGTTATATCCGCCGTGCAATCATGATTACCATCCAATTGATTGATTGCATGAATTGTTACGGAATTGTTACCATGCAGTCCATAATTCCAGAATTGAATTGTTTATGAATCAATGCAATTCGGTATATATGTTTATATTTTGATCCAATACTAATATTGCCTTATTAGAATTCATATGAAAAAACATCACAAAAAAAATTTCAATAATTTAAAGTGACTGGTGTACAATTTATTGGAAAAAAAACCTTAATTGATGAAAGATTATTATAGTTAAATTTTTATATTAAATCATCAAAAAAAATTTAATTTGAAGTATACTGAAATCTATAGAGATGCTGAGAATTAGGTTTGATAATATTCTATGTTTAAATTTTTTTTTTTATAAAAAAATTACTATCGATCACTCACTGATGAGATCCGAATAAATAATATGTTAAGGTTTAGACTGCTGACCTTAACCTATTTATTTATAATATTTTTTTATTTTTGCTCATAATAAAAAAAAAAGATTTCTACACATTAAAGCTTACATCATATAAAATGCCTTATAAATTTAATAATAAATAAATTTTATTTGATCACTTTTAATGAACAATAAAATAGATAGTTAATAATATACAATTAATTGATATATGTAAATCTATTTTTATATAATTTTTCAACATCAGTATTTCTGGAAGGCCAGATGCAAGGATTGTTCAGAATGATCAAACTCAACAGCACATTGTTGACTGTTTGTAGTCTTTAAGACACAACCGCTTGATTCTAATATCGTATAATTCCAAGTAAAATTTATTTATTCATACATGCAATTATACTCTATTAATTATTATTTACTTGACTAATTTATTTTTTAAATTAACTTTCATTAAGTCCTCGTAAAAATTGACTTGTCCAAAAAAATAATAATATATTACTTGTACACCTTGGGATAAGGTTTACATCAATATTTGAAATTGATTGTTAACAAGTAAGTGGTTATATACTTAACTGTTATGGGGTCTGTCTTTGGTCATCATACAACTGACAATAATCTTTTTGTTTTGTCTATAGTGCCATTATTATAAATTTATCCTACCAAAAAAATTAGACTAAATAATCTATTTTAAATTAGGTTTCATTGAAAATAACATGTAATATGAATTGTTAATGTATTTTTGTAGTTTAATTTATAAAAAAATTTATTTAAGATGGTATTATGTAGGCACCCTTTCAACAAGGCAGTGTTGAATATAAATATTATGTCTTGGCTTACACGAAGGACATAATAAATGATACAAATATTTTAAAAAAAAATATTAGTTATTCATTTACAAATTATTATCTTTTTAAGCATTTATACTTTAATTCTTATAACAGTTTTATGAAAAAAAAAATTCAACTATAAAAGAGCTCGATGATGTCCGCGGAATGAATAACCTCATTTATACCAAGTTCAAGTTTTTTCTACCATAGAAACCACTATTTTTTATTTATAATTATTTATTTCATCAAAATAGTAATACTATTATATTGGTGTGTTGGACTGATGTTGGTTTAGATTACTTGTCATTTTATGTTAAGTTTTATAAACATATCATCTAGAAGGTAATTATGTCACACTTTATAGTTGGTTTGTTTTGATCTCATAAATTTGTATGATGTATTTATATTAATGATGTATAAATTCAATTTTTAAATATATTATTTAGATTGTATGATATTATTATAGGTTATTGGACAACATATATAAACATCTACACGGAAAAAATAAAAATTTACAACTACAAAATATTGACATCAAATATAAAATATAAATGTTATTTTCTAACATAAAATTGTAATACACAATGTCATAAATTTATGTTGGTTTCTGTTATAAATTTTTTATATAAAATGTCATAAAATTATGACATCTAATTTAGCCATCTAATGGCTTAAAATTTGCCATATCACATGTCAATAGTATTTTTACTTTACACGTGACATTGACATGTCATCTGTCATGACATTTGATAACTCAACTTTCCATTTATTTGGCACGTCATGTGAGCTACCAGATGGTTTGTGACAAAAATTCCTGTCAGATCACCTGCCAACAATACTTCAATTTATATGCGGCATTTTCATATTATCTACCACATCATATGATAACTCAACTCCCATCCACTTGGCACACTACATCAACGTCAGATGGTTTGTGACATAAATTTTCTGTCATAGATTAATTAAGCCCAATTTATCATAATTATATTGATAAATATATTTTGTCACACACACACATGTGAATGGACAGGTGACATAATGATTCTATCACAAGCCATAATTTGTGACAAAAAAAAGTAACTGTCAGCGTAGATCCTTTTTCTAATATTGTCGGTTCAAGTTAGATAAAACTTAAACTTGGTCCTAATTTTTTTCATTTTTAGTACTAACATTCTCTGTACACAAACAAAAAATATTTGTTTTGTTTAGGGAAAAACAGGAAGTAGGGATTTTGAAAGTTGAAGAGTAATGAGTAAAAGACTACTTAAGAGAGGATATTGGGTGCGGTGAGGTTAGAGAGGTAGTTAAGAATGATTTTAAGGCTAGAAAAGATATTTTAAATGGTTGGTTTTAGGATAATTCAGGTCAAGTCATACTTATAACTGTGAAACGTGAACATTACACTGTTAAAAGTGGATACCTACAGTTGGTTGCCTACATTTGCTAACTTGAGAAGCCAATGAATGCAAGTAAATGATGCATGCCCCCTCTGCCAGCAGTGTCAAGAAACCACGGGGCATGCCTTATGGTTTTGCAAAGCACTAAGGCTGATCAGTTCAGGCTGTTCATTCATGCATGAGTTTATTTGTGCGGATCCAGCTTCATTTGTTGACCTAGCGATGTTGTGTTTGGAGAGATCATCTAAGCGAGATTGGAGAGATAAGCAATATTAATTTGGAGAATTTGGTATCGAAGGCACCAATTTGTGCACCATATGGACTTGCTAAGTGTAGAGGCTATCATGGGACGCTTACTCATATCTTGAAGATTTCCAGACAGCAAATGTGTTTCTCCCTTCCTTTTCTTCTCAGGTGTGTACTCCATGGACACTGACAGATTTTTATGTCCTCAAAATAAATACTGACGCGACTTGTGATCATGGGAATGACCTTATTTAACTTAGTGTTGTTATCCATAATTACCTTGGCGAGGTTTAGATTTCATTGGCTTTCAAGCTTACCTCTATTATCTTTGTAGATATTGTTGAAGTGTTTAGCAGTCTTATGGGGTTTACAGTTGGCATGCTAACTCAATTTGGCAAAGATTGTGATTAAACTTGACTGCATGAATGTAGTGTCTGTTGTAAGGTTTGATGAGTCCTCTATATCTGAGTTAGATTTGGATGTCCAAAATATTTGTGAGCTTTCTATATTCATTTAATTGTTCCTCTATTATTCATAAACCTACGGATGCTAATAGTTTAGTTCATAGACTTGCAAAATTTACTTTAATTGTATCTTAGGAGACTGTCTGAGCTGCTACAGTCCTTTCTCCTGTACAACCTGTTGTAATGGAGATATTCATCTATCTACATAGTTGATTTTAATATATTTTGTTTTTTCTGTCTAAAAAAAAAGTCATACTCATACCAATCCACATAATAAAGAAACTATGTATGAGTTTTATAATTTAAACTCAGATAGGTCGTGAACCAATTGTCAGTATAGTGAAACTCAAACTCAACCTTGCCCATCACCTTACATTTTTTTTTGTTTTAAAAATTTTTTTAAAAAAAATCTAAAAACCTTAAATCCCTAAATATCAAAAGCCATACACCATTTAATCTATTTTAAAAGGCTTAAAAGTAAAAGAGGAAAGAAGTTATAAGTTTAAGTGTACAACAAAAAAGGATAATAATGATAGAAACTACAAATTGATGAAATTTAGAAGTTACGAGAAAGTGAGTCCCTCCTAGGGTTTTCTTCGAAAAAATAGAAGTGGGAGATAAGTTTTAGGGAAATTTTTTGAGTTGATTATTGATTTAATATAAATTTTATTATGATTGAAGTCAAATATTTTAAATTATACTAATTAAATATACGTGATATTTATTATTTTACTCTTATTATAATTTTAATAAAGTTTTGTTATTATTTAATCTTTTATTTTATTTTATATAAATTAATTAAGAACATAAATTTTTAAATAATTAAATTTTTAATTAATTATAAAAAGATATTAATTATAATAATAATAATTAAAAGTAATAATATAAATTATAAAAAAAGAAAAAAAATGCTGCGCGTACCCAGTTGAATATTTTTTAATAAATAAATTTAAAAAATAAAATAAATAATTATATATTAATTAAATATTATTTATAAATAAATTAAATATAACTTAAAAATAAAATTTTATTTAAAAAAATAGAAAGCCTTGAACGTATGCGTTGGGCGCGCGCCTAAGGTATGCGCCCAACAATACTTTACTTTAGCTGCATGCATTGGGCGCACGCCTAAGGCATACATCCAACAACGTTTTGCTTGGGCGCATACATTAGGCACGCGCTCAAAGCAAATTTTTTATTTTATTTTATTTAAATATATAAACCATTCCAACTCTAAATATATTTTTTCTTTTATTACCCCTCACAATATCATCTCTCTCGTTTTATTATCAAACCCACTTGTAAAACTCAAAATCTTAGATCTGCTGCCAATTTTGAAGATCAATCTGACTTTCCCATCTTTCTCCAATGATCCAAGGATTCAGACTCAGACAAATAGCTGAAGTTAAAAACTAGTAAGTTTTTGTTTGTTTTAATTAATAGTATTGTTTATATTTATTGAAATAAATGTAATGGATGAAAAGTAATGAATAGATGATTAAACTCGATTATTTCAAACAGTGTGTGACTGCACATATAGCTGTTATTGTTGGGCTGTGGCTGCGTGTGGCTGCACATGTAGTTGTTGCTGGCCGCTGCCTTGTACGCGCACCAGTCGCAACAAGGTGCTCATACATAACAGTCATAAGCACTGGTTGCAACAAGGTGCTCATGCATAACAGTCATGAGCACCGGTAGCAACAAGGTGCTCATGCACACCATCGTAACACTATAACACCACCACTAAATATATTTATTATTTTATATATTTAAAATAAAAATATATTTATATATATAAATAGTTATATATTTTATTTTTAATTTAATTATATATAATTAAATTAAAATTATGTTGTATTTTTTTCAGGTGGCGTTGATTATGTCACAAATTTTGACTATTATATATTTTGGAGGAAAATGAGAGAGCTATAGCGATGATTTTGAAAGATATATTGGATATCAAAATATGCATATAGTTGTTCCAAAAAAATTAGATACAAAACGTTGTTGAGAAGAATTTGTCATTTTTTAGGAGTTGATCAGGTGCATTATAAAGTAACTCTAAAGTTTGAGGTTCCTTCAAGTATTATAAACTTGAGACCCATTCTACTTGAAAATGATGATGATGCAATATTGTGGTTGAGCTTACAGAATAATATGGCTACACCGCTTTGTGTAACAGTAGATGCTCGAGGTAATGCAGAAGTATCAATTGAGCAAAAAGAAGGCTATGCTAAGCAATTTCCATCGGCAACTCCTGTGTATATTCCAAATTCCCAGGAGGATTATCATTATTCTCTTTCGATGCTCAACGAACAATGAGGCTACACATATGACTATAGTCAGATATATGGAGATGTTGGCGTTGATCTTGGCTATGATATTGGTGAAGATGTTGGATATAATGTAAGTAATAAGAAAAAAATGAGGAATATTATGAGAATAATAATCATGGTTACAAGGTTGATGATGATGGTAGAAATGATGATGATTATGAAGAGAATGAGAATGTAAATGATGATGCTAGTGATGATGATGATGATGAGGGTGATAATGATGATGATGATGATTATGGTAGAGAAGAAAGGGTTAAGGTAGAAAACCCATTTTAGTTTCAACCCGAAATACCACCATTTAACTTGAATGTATCGGAACAAATTTCTTGTACTGAGATTGGTGATGTATTTGTAGGAAAATTATATAATAACAAAGATAAAATTCATGAAGCTATAAGTATGGTTGCACTGAAGGGAAAATGGAGCTTTAGAGTTTACAAATCCGCCAAAGATCATTTTGAGTTGAAATGCGATGATGACAGCTGCAAGTGGAGATTATAGCAGTGTCGATAGAAGGGCGACATTTTTTTATTGTTAGGCGAGTAGATACAGAGTACACTTATGTTTTGAGTCAATTACGGGATGGTTACCGGCAAGCCAAGAGCCAAATTATTGCTAAAGTAATAAAAAATAAGTTTACATCGATCAATAAAAACTAGGGCCGAAAGACATTCAAGCTAACATACGTGAACAATTTGGCGTTCAGATAACGTATACTCTTGAGGATTCATTTAGATTGCTTCCTTCATACAGCTATGTGTTACAACAAAGTAATCCAGGTGCGGTTACTCATTTGGAAACTGACGCGGATAATCACTTCAAGTATTTCTTTATAGCGTTAGTACCTTGCATTAGAGGTTTTAATTCATCAATCCGACCAGTGATTGCAGTGGACAAAACATTTTTGAAAGGTTTCTATCTTGGTACAATGTTTATGGCCGTTTATAAAGATGGAAATAATTAGATTTATCCATTGGCTTGGGAAATTGCTGACTCAGAAAATAATACTTATTGGGAGTGGTTTTTGGTTAAACTACGAAGAGTTATTGCAGATCATCAGAATCTTATTTTAATATCTAATCGACATGTTAATATTAAGAGGGCTATACGGGGTGTATTTTCTCATGTATATCATGGGTTCTGCATCTATCATTTAAAAAAAAAATTGATGACAAAATACAAGTTACTACCAAATAAGTCTAAAAAAGGGGTATACTTATCTACCTACTTCACTGCTGCCAAGACTTATCGTGTCCATGATTTTCAATACCAATTAAACAAGATGCGACGAATGAGACCTGACGTAACAAATTATTTGGAGGAAGATATTGGTACGGTGAAATGGGCACGATCATCTGGTGCTTTCAGAAGGTACGACATTATGACTACTAATCGCTGAGAGTATTAATGCAGTTGCAAAAGAAGTAAGAAAGCTTCCGATGACTAATTTGGTAGAGTAGATGTGGGAGCTAACGTAATTGTGATTTTACCATAGACGATTGGCAGCACAAAATATGACCAGTGTCTTGACGAATTGGGCACATCATAAAGTCATGAAACATAATGATGACGTAAGTCGAATGACCATTTCTCCTGTTGATGATTTACGATTTGTAATTATAGATGGTGGAGTAAACTAGATAGTAGATATTAGCGAATGAACATGCAGCTGTCGGAAGTTTGATTATCGGCAACTGCCTTGTTCCCATGTACTCGTCGTATGCAGATACATCAGATTATCGCACGAGAGACTTTGTTTGACTTATTACACATCTGAGACTATATTCCATGCCTATAGGGAGCCAATACTTCCGGTTGGTCAAGTGTCAGATTGGATAGTCCCAGAGTATTTGAAAAATATGGACATTCAGCCTCTGATAGCACGTCGTCAGTCAGGCAGACGTCGGATGAATCGAATTCTATCTCAATAAGAGGAACCATCAAAGAATATACGTAGTCGTTGTAGACAACATGGATATAACCGACAAACGTGTCGCAACCCTATACCTTTACAGAGCAGGTGAGGTATATTCGTTTATAAACATTTACCTTATTGATATTTAATTATGTATAATATAAGGCTAATATTTAAATTTTTTTGTTTCAGACGGATTTGAAAAAATATGAGAAAGAGCTATACCACGAGGCTTAATTATATATGAGAGTTGAACTTCATCACCTTTTTAATTCACTTATTTTGTAATGCACTTATTTTGTAATTCACTTATTTTATAATGCACTTATTTTGTAATTCACTTATTTTGTAATACACTTATTTTGTAATTCACTTATTTTGTAATGCACTTATTTTGTAATTCACTTATTTTATAATTCACTTATTTTGTAATACACTTGTACTTTGTATTACATACTTATTTTATCTTAATGCATTTGTCTTTAGTATTAATGTTGATAATTTTCACGAAATGTCGACAGACTCTCCTCTATAATATGGACGATCCTAAACCTGCCATATTGAATAAACACACTTCTATCAAACTACAAAATCACTTCCGCACACATACATCCAAATCAATGCCCACAAACAATTATGGTATATCAATTATACACCCACCCAAACCTGCCATATTGAATAAACACACTTCTATCAAACTGCAAAATCACTTCCGCTCACATATACCAAAATCAACACCCATAAACAATTATGGTATATCAATTATACATCCAAATCAATGCATGTAAACAAATTATAGTACTAAATATCTATGAAGCAATGGTCCACAAATCAACGACCATCTTCTGTCTATAAAAGGTATCAATGTCAAGGAATGAGTCAAATGGCCGACCTAATATAAGATATTCAATATACATACAGGCGAAGACGCCAACTTATCTCCCACTCCCGACCTCTTGTTGCGACATATTCTCCAGGATACGAGTCACCGGCCAAGGGAACAAATTTGGGCTTTGTATGCCCCTCAAACTATAAAAGCTACACCTTTGAAGGTACAAAAGCATTGCAACACACAGAGGCTCTATAAATTTCATGATGGACTCGTCTAAATGGCCGTTCAAGCTAGAATTATAAAGAATGATTGCAAACCAAACAAGGTCGAGTTGCGCTACAATCCAATGTTCTTGATTAATATTCAGAGGAATATATACCTACAAAAATAATTATGATATTATTTTTAACTTAATGTTGTTATATTCACAGTAAAAAGTTATTATTATTCTTAAAAAGTACCTTATTGACCAATGCCCACGGTTTAGAACCAAGTAACTCGGTCTTTGTTCCGAGTGCATAAGTCAACAACATTTCGAGCCAGTCATTATTGTCTGGAGGATTGACAGTGAAGGACGTTTGCTACATTTTGTGAAATGTACTCCTAAACACAAATAAAAGATACTCGTTAAAGTAGATAATAGTGAATATACACACCAGTATGATAATGTTATATGCATAATAAACGGATAATACAATAGCTTACGTAGAAATATGCATCTGCAGTTGTACAATCCTGTAAGTATATGTCAGAAAATGTTATTTGACATAAACGCAAAATCTTCAAATATTCATTTATGTGCTGCAAAGCACACAGAATATGTATAAATTTTGATATTATTAGACAATTCACAAAATAAAAAAAGTAAAAATAAGTCCTCACCGAATCGTCAAGCCAGTTTTGTAGTATCTAATTAAACCATGTATTGTTCGGATCGAGTCCGTGCAAATGAACCCGTTGTGTTGGGTCATTATTTTTTATCCAATCTGGAAGCTCAACATATTTACTCTGATCAATAGGAATCAACTGTTCGTTTATTTCAATAGTAGGTCCTACTTGCAATTCCATAAGTTTCTTCTTTGCGGACTGTTTTAACAGATTGGTATATGGACTGACTTGGGTTGCTGCCTTCTTGCAAAGGCTCCTGATTGGTGTGTTATAGTAGTTAAGCGCAAGTGCATGCTATCGTATCAAATAATATAGGATTTTAAGTCCAGATATCGATCCCACATGAACTATGCAATCTAATTCTATAAATTAAGTACTAAAATTATACATACTTAACTTTTATTCAGAAAACTAAAATCTGGAATTTATGTAACTAATCTAGTTCTGTCAATTAACTAAACAAAAGTAAAGAGTAGAATTCACAAATAAAGATAACCTAGGGTTTTGACTCATCCCCTAGTATTTCATTGGATTCATTAACCACTTAGTTAATCCTTTAATACCAATTGATTGGCTTAGACACTAATCTCATCATAAGCCTCTGTCGATGATCAAGTGGCTATATTACGCAGTCTAACAATCACCTATATGTCTATGGTAATCAAATCAGAATGTAATTCATTAAGATCAAGTCTAAATTATACCATACATGTCACCTAGGTATATGTCTATCCTAGATGGAACTCATAGTTGTTACCTTATGATCATGCATCAAACTACCCTAGGCTAAACACATGAATCCCTCCGTCGAGTTCATCATGGTTCCTTAATTATTCAAAATATTGATCAGGTATAATGAAAGCATTAAACACAAGATAGAATGAATCAATTGAATTTATCAAGTTCATAAACTAAAATTTAAAACAATCCAAATCCATACTAGGTTTACATAGTCTAACCCTAGATGAACAAATTAACCCATCACAAAATCAAAAGTATCAAACCAATTCATAAAGATCAACAAGAGCAAGAGCATAATGATAAAAAGAGAGAAGAAAAGCTAATCAAAGTGACTTTTTGATATGCTTCTCCCTCAATCTTGACTTGACGTTTGAATCTTGATCTTGGTTCTTCAATCTTTGGCTTTGATCTTTGATTTGTGTTGTGAATTCTCTCTCTAAGTTTTTGCCTCTTTTCTCTCTTTTTCTCTTCTTCTCTTAGAGTTTTTGGCCTTTTATTTATAGGTTTTTGTCTTCAAAATACTATTTATGAGTTACTGTAGCAAAATATTGTTCCCCCGACAGTGTTCACCCCCCACGAGCGCTGCAGCGCTGGGTTATGGTTGCCGCAGTACTCCGTCGCTGGCTTAGTGCCCCTTTCGTATTTTGAGCGTAACTTTTTTGTTTGACATTCGATTCGCCTCCCGTTTGTTCCTATGTGTCACATTTTCCATCGTGCATCTATTTATGATCAAAAGCCACAATTAAATAGCCAAATAGTTATGATTTGGAGTAAAATACAAAAGTTAGGTATAAATAATAATAGTACTTTTACGCCCCTATCAGCGCTCATACCTACTAATGTTTAAGCTTGTAGGGCTATTAGCTACAACAACAAATGACTAATAGTGAAACTCTCTAGTAAGAGCAAATGTCTAAAAGTCAGCAGCCATGAATTTGGTACCCTACAAAACCAAACAATACCGATTAATGTATTGACCTGTTAAACTTTGTATCCAATATATTTTAGGTTTAAAACGTACCATACTCTGCCCTACATCTTTAAAGATCTAGACTGGTTTAAGTTGTTCCATTAAGAGAGATATCTTATGCAAGATATTTTCTTCAGCCTTATCAATCTTGGCCGAAAGCTCTGCGTTACCCTTATCAATCCTGATAAATATCCTTTTTTCAAAATCATCTATCCTCTTCTCCAGGATTTGATACTGTGATGTTAAAGTGCTGGATTGAAACTATACATAAGTTATTATAATCAATTTTCACAAGCTAATACTAATCAGTAACATAAGCATCAGATAATTCATGGAAAAAAATTAAATTATTATACCATTGATTCAGTCGCTGACGGGGCTTTAAATTCGTAGAGATGCTGCAGATTATCAGTGAATTAGGTATCCGGGATATTCACTGTCTCCAACTTAAAACTCCATCTCCATTTTTTCGATGGAATGCAAAAGTTTACCGTCGCGCTATAGTCCACAGTCTTCTGATGTTTGCAGGGTACCAACTTCCTATGAACCTCCAAAGCCTTTATAATATTTTAGATTTATTAATCATTATTAGAAAATATAACACAAATTATAAGGAAGTTATATATATTTTTTGTTGAACATAAAAGCATACCCCAACACCATCAAAGAGGACATCTACGACGTTTTCGTATAATGGGGTGTTGTGCCAGACCAATTTAGAATACAAGGAAAATAGTCTCCATTCCTATCGGTAAACAGCTCCCCATACCTCGGGATCGCCTCGTAGATCTACACCTGAGATGATAATAAATTTAAAAATTACAATGTCAACAAAATAAAATTTTCTCTATCCTAATATGATAATGAATCAAAAAGATAGAATTACTTACCAATAATGCGTGACTAAATGAGTATAAATTGTATGATTCCTTATCCCCAGCGCCTATTTTTTTTACCTTCGCTAACTTTTTAATTGGAGCCGTGCATAAACTATTGTAGAGTACAGTCCATGCAATCATGCCCCAAGGATAGACATTAAACTCATCTAAATTATCTATGAGACTAAGTACAAAATATTGTATGATTCTATTCCGATCACGTGACATTATCAATTTATGAAATACATAAAATAGACACATTTTTACTGCATCTACATCATCGTCAAATGTAACGCTCACGAACCACAGATCCAAATCCTTATAAGTCAACTCACTTCTACCCGAAAAATATTTATGGCATAGTCTATCACATAACCCACTTACTACCGGATACTCCCCCATCCTTAAACCAGTAAGTAAATAAAAATCTTGATGAGAGAATCTAATAGGTCTTTTACCTATATAGAACTATAATTTTTCATATAAATTTTTAGTATATATACGTCTTAATAAAATTTAATGTTCCTGAAATACCTGAGAATGGAATATCTGATACATCCAATGAATTACCAAAAGATGTGGTTCTAAATATTTCTACTTGCCTCGAAGTCAATTTATTTTTTATATTTCATATAACCCATAACTTCGAGTAAGTATATACGTTCGCTCGGTAGAAATATTTTTCGACAACTACGTGTTCTTTTGTGACATTCTCCTTCTTGAAAAAATTAAAAAATTATTAATATTGACAAAATAATAATCAACATAACATATAACAATTAAATCAAAATTTAATTTAATTAAAACTAACAACTTGGACAAAAATTTTATTTACATAATTATTAAACAATTTAATTTATTAAATTAAATAATTATAAATAAACATAAACAACATAAATTAATTAAAAAACAATTTGGGGATTTTGTTTCATGAGACGCGCCGGCGCGTGCGTCTACGTGCTGCTGGTGGCGGCCGAGTAGACGCACATGCCACCGCGTTAGGAGCAAGCCGCTTGGCGCGCGCCCAATGGTGTACGCCTAACGCGGTGGTGCGTACGTCTACTCGCCCATCACCAACAGTGCGTAGACGCACACGCCGGCAAGTCTCACAAAACAAATGCTGAATTCCACCATTTCTGACCATGTGCCCAATTTACACACATTTTCAACTTATACTGCATCAGCATCTACACATTTCTAACATAATATAAATTATAATGCTCAAAACTCACAAAAATTAAATTTAAAAAATACACTTATCATTTTTCTCCCATTTATGTGTAAAATGAGAGAGATTTTTGAGTGTTAACCGTGAGAGTGAGAGAGTTAACCGTGAGAGGGAGAGAGAGAGAGTGTCGGTGGTGATTGAAAAATAAGAAAAAAAATTTGTTTTTTTTATTTTATTTAGCATAAGGGTAAAATAAGGAAAAAAAAAGGTAATTGGTTATAAGTGTAATAGTTATTTTGACTCGGTCAAAATATCGTATACAAATTTAAAATGGGTCAACTCGGGAAATTTCCCTAAGTTTTATGCCCGTCTTTTATTGGTTATAAAAAACATGGCAATAAGTGCAATTGTAGCTCAGTATGAATCTATGGTGTTAGAATTGTTGAGCATAATAGAGTTCAAATAGAACACTTTTATTAATATAATAAACTCAAAACTTACAATACAAATTTTAGAAACTCTCACTTTTTCTCACTTATAACACAACACTCACACACTCTTTGTTGAGCTTATTATTTGCTCCACTCTCTAACACTCTTAACTCTCAACAATTAATCAAATACTTAATCAACTCTTTATTCTTAACTTTTTTGCTTACAAAACTAAATAAGGGAGGGGGGGTGTGTATTTATACTAAGTTTCAATAAACCAAAACCACACAAATAAAATATTGTAAAAATTTATTAACCACATATGTTTATAATACTTATCTCTGTAATTATTAACTCCAAAATATCTTACTTAACTTAGAAATTTCAAGAATTAGGCCTGTAAATATTTGAACTTAATCTTGGGCTTAGTGTTGTAATTTTAACACTCCCTTTCAACACCAACTTTTGTTCTTCTAATCACGTTGAGTTGTCTTCGAAACTTTTTAAACTTATTAACACCCAAGCTTTTTGTGAACAAATCAGCCACTTGATCTTTGGTCTTAACATACAGCCACTCAATTTCTTCTTATAAAACTTTCTCTCGGATAAAGTAATAATGCACCTCCATATGCTTTGTTCTTGCATGAAAAACTGGATTTTCTGCCAAACAGATTGCTGACCGATTATCACAATATATGAACACTTTATAATCTCTTGGCTGATGTAAATCCTCTATCAACCGCATCAATAATGTACTTTCTTAAGTTGTCATTGCTGCTGCTCTGTACTCAGCTTTAATATTTGACAATGATACAGTCGGTTGCCTTTTATTGCACCAAGAGACTATTCCTAAACTAATCTTGAAAAAATACCTAGTGGTCGAACGTCGTGTGTTATGATCTCCAGCATAGTCAGCATCACAATAGCTAACTATTTTACAATTTTGGTCTTTTTGTTAGAAGAGACCATAGTTAATTGTGACTCTCACATATCTCAATATCTATTGAACCGCTTTTAAGTGAGGTTTCTTAGAATTTTGCATGTATCAACTTATTACTCCAACTGCATAAGAAATGTCTAGTCGAGTCAATGTCAAATAGATAAGACTTCCTACCAGTTGTCGTTACATAGTTCCATCTTCTAAATTCTTTCCTTCATGACCGCACAACTTGGCATTGGCTTCTAGTGGTGTTGAGATAGGCTTGCATTCTAGCATCCCAAACTTTTGCAATAAATCTTTGGCATATTTTTGTTGTCCTAGGAAAATTCCTTTTACTGTCCGAGTGAATTCGAGCCCAATAAAATGCTTAAGTTGTCTAAGCTCTTTCATTTGGAAGCGAACCGTCAAATTCTCTCTTGTTTGACGGATCTCTTCTTCATCATCTCCAATGATAATTAAGTCATCCATATATACCAGCACAATTGCAAGTTTCTTTCCATTAGCTTTGAAGAACAGGCTAAAATTAGCTGGTGCTACAGAGTAACCACCATGTGTTAAAAATTCTCCAATTTTACCATACCACACCTTTAGAGCTTGATTTAATCTATACAATGCTTTTCTTAATTTACACACATAATCAGGATAAAATTTACTCTTAAATCTCATTGGTTGAATCATGTAGATCTCTGGATCTAACTCTCCATGTAAAATAGCATTCTTTATGTCCATTTGCCACAATATCCAATCTTTACTAGCTGTAGTGATCTTGGCTACTAAACTAAACATTTCATCATAGTCTAGTACATACTATTGAGAAAATCCTCGAGCTACCAACTGAGCTTTATACCTCTCCACCGATCCATCAGGACGTCTTTTAATCTTATACACCCACTTACAATATATAGGTTTCACATCCTTTGGCTTTGGCACTAAATCCCAAGTTTGATTTTACTCTAATGCTATGATTTCTTCTTCTATAACTTTAATTTATTTAGTGCTTTGTGATGTTTCTTCAAAAGTCTTAGGCTTTTTAACATTTTCCTCTTTCACCGCAGCTGCATTAGCATATTTGAGATTAGGCTTTCGTATTCTTATTGACCTTCGAGGATGAGATTGAGGGGTTGTAGGTTTTACTCCTTTATATTTGGTCTCCGTTGTTAGTTGTTTATAGATGCCAGTTTTCCAAGGATTTTGAGTTGTTTCTTGCTCGATGTTGTCATCACTGCTTCCATCATCAAGTTCTTCTTGACTCGGTTGGATTTTAGCAATTTGCTTATCTATCTTTTTTTGTAGTCGTTCTTCTATTTCTTTTGAATTTGAAAGTTCCTCTTTTTGTGGTGACCACCATGAAGATTCTTCATCAAACACCATATTCTTTGATGTGTAGCACTGCCCACTAGTAGGGTTACAATATTTTCATCATTTGCACTAGTTATCATATCCAATAAAGATACATCTGATTGCCTTTTTGTCGAATTTATTTCTCAGGTGACTTGGCACAAACACATAGCATATACAACTAAATACTTGAAAATAACTCACTGTAGGTTTTATATTCAATAACTTCTCAAAGGGTGATATAAACCCTAACCTTGGTTGAGGAAGCATTTTAATCACGTGGGCTGCAATCTTTATTCCTTCGGTCCAAAATCGTTCTGGTACATTTTTTACGTGCAACATACTTCTACAAATCTCTACAAAATGTCGATTCTTTCTTTCTGCAACACCATTTTATTGTGGCATGTTGGCACATATAAACTGATGTCGTATATTGTTTTCTTAAAGATATTGTGAGAACTCATCAGAGGTATATTCTCCTCCATTATCTCTGCGAAGACAAAGAATCTTTCTTTCGACTTTTCTTTCAGTTGTTTCTGTAAATTCCTTGAACTTCAAAAAAGTATCTGATTTTTTTCATAAAAAAAACTTATACATACCTCAAAAAGTCATCGATAAATGTCACCATGTACCACATACCACTAATTGATGGCTGCTTGATAGGTCCAAACACATCAGAGTGAACCAACTCCAATGGCTCCTTAGTTCTAAACTTTGACTCCTCATATGATAGTTGATATACCTTACTGTACTGACATCTTGTATATATTGTATCCACTCTCACATCAAGTTGAGGTAGACCCTGAAGCATTACCTTATTCATCATCACTTTTAGTTTATGTAACTTACATAGACCGACTCTAGTCATCGTTCTTCCATTATTGGTGGTCTCGTAATTTTTAAATCTTGGTACACCTTAACATCTTGTGAACCGAACAAGATATAGTGCCCAGAAGATGTTAACTGTGATACTGACAATAGATTCTTTTTCATGCCAAGGACAAGATGGACATCTTGAAGTGTTACCTTGTTAAGACTGTAATGAGGTACAAGGATGTGTTACCGATGTGAGCTATAAGTAATCTTTAGTTATTGGCTGTCACCACTACGCGACTTCTTTTGTACTTCGTTACCAGTCATATAATTTAAACATCCTAAGTCAATGATTCAATCATTTTCATAGTCAATCCATCCAAGCATTATCACTGAGAGTGATAGGTCTTCTTCCTCTATAGCGACAGATGCTTCAGCATCCTATTCATCTTCACTTTTCCTTTGAGTTTAATGTGGCAGTATTATCCTTAGCAGACCTTTTTTTGGACTAACAATCTTTTGCTATGTACCCTATTTTTCCACAAGTGTATCATTTTCCTTCAAACTTTTTCTTTTGCTTGAATTAACTTCCATTGCCGCAAGTCCTCCATGTTTCTTCTGTCTATGAGCTGCCTTTTTGGTGATGACTCTTTATCTTGTCATCATCTCTTTTAGGTCCTCCACCAGTATGTCATTTAAATTGACCTTTTCTTTTGTAGATATAGAGTGCTTCTTCATTGCCTTTTAATGAGACCCTACCTATTTGCTTGGTAATTGCTTCTTGATCAGTAAATAAATTTTCAAATTCAATGAGAGATGGTTAGGTTGGCCAGGCTTGTATAGCAGTAACAAAACTTCTATACTAGGGCCATAAACTATGGATGATAATTTGTTTCATCTTAGTTTCAGTAATAGCAGCGGCAAGATCTAACTCAGATATTTCACGGCACAAGGACTTTACCTTTGTGAAGTATTGGTTGAACGTCATGTTTTATTGTGCAATCGACAATAGTTCAGTCTCTAGAAACTGTAGTCACATGTTGTTTTTCTTTGAGAAGAGTGATGCAAAAGTGTTATATGCTTCATTTGGCGTCTTGGTGTTCTTTATGTGCTTTAACATTTCTTCTTCAACTATGGTCTTAATGGAGAACATAGCCTTACTAGTTTTTACCTTCCACTTCTTTAAAGTGGCTTCGTTTGTTGGCTGCTTCACTTCATTCATGCCAACAACCTCCCAAAGATCTTGGCCTTGAAAGTAAGACTCCATCAACATCGCCCATGTATTATAATTTTAGTTGTTGAACTTCTTAATTCCTTCAACTACTTGAAGGTCTCCCATTGTGCCTGCAATACTTTAATAATGCTAGACAAGCTTGATGTCAAACTGCAAGCTTGTAGAGTTTTAAACTCTTCACAACTCAAATAAAACTCTCCTAAGGTCAATCTCTGACCGTCCCGCTATTACTTCTAACAACGCTTCCACTAGTACCACAATAATAGTGCCTACATATTTGTTTATATGAATTGTACACCAGGAAAGTTCTTAGGAAAGATTGAAGGGGTCACAACGGTCCCACTTAAAATCAAGACTCCTTAAGCAATATTAGCCATTTTGACAGAACTTTTCTATAACATGCACCATTTATACAACTACACCAGGCTCTGATATTGGTACTGTATATTTGAACAATAATCGTATGAACAGTACTTCGACTACTATTCTATGCCCCGAACAAATTGGCTCTGATACTAATTGTTGAGCATAATATAGCACAAATAGAACACTTTTATTAATACAATAAACTCAAAACTTACAATACAAATTTTAAAAAGTCTCACTCTTTCTCACTTACAACACCACACTCACAAATCAACACTCATACACTCTTTGTTAAGCTTATTATTTATTCAACTCTCTAACATTCTTAACTCTCAACAATTGATCAAATACTTGACCAACTCTTTATTCTTAACTTTTTTACTTACAAAACTGAATGAGGGAGGGGAGTATTTATACTTAGTTTCAATAAACTGAAACCACACAAATAAAATGTTATAAAAATTTATTAACCATATAAGTTTATAATACTTATCTCATTAATTATTAACTCTAAAATATCTTACTTAACTTAAAATTTTCAAAAATTGGGTTTGTAAATATTTGGACTTAATCTTAGGGTGTTGTAATTTTAACAAAATGATCATAAGATTCCAGTTTCTGAATTATCACAGTCTGCATATCAATCAGGAGATAAATGCATATCACATTCTTTCGTGGGAAAAGTATTATACTCAAGATAGTGAATAGTGAAGCGTTTATCAATAATATACGAAAAGTATGGGAAATGGTGGATGATTTTTAATTGAGGTTTTCAATTCAAGGCAAAACTTATTTGTCTTTTCTTTTCAGACTGAATCAAGTAGAAACCGAACCCTAGTAAGAAGGTCTTAAACTTTCAACAACTGTTTAATAGTATCAAAACAATTCAGACTAGGGAGATTCTCGAATCTTCTATTTGGCAGAGTTTCCTTTTATGTGAAAATTCATGGCCTTAATATATACTTTATGAATGTCAAGGTATGCCAAGATTTTGGGGATTTAATTGGAGAAGTTAAGGATATAAACAAAGGTTCATCGAAAGAATGCATTGGGAAGTTTATTCAAGTCAAAGTTAATATCAATAGTAACGAACCGTTGAAGTCAGTGCTATGTGTGGCAATGAAAAATTATGATGAGATGGTTACAATTTTTTTAGATATGAATGGTTTTTGGAGATGTGGTTCAAATATGGATGCTTAGGGCACTCGGAGAGAGAGAGTGTTTCAAATCTGGCAAAGATTAGAAGAAGGAAAAGGGCTTTATAGTGACTAGATTAATACAAGTGTTTCCTTTAAACATACGAGCAGCTGGCAAAAAATAATGTGAGAGGTTCTTGATCGCATGTATAAAAAGAATATGAAAGAAGCAGTTTGGAAAAAGAAATTAGGAGGGGGTGTTAGCCATTATAATGTCATTGGAGTTTCTAAACCTGATAAAGGGGATTTGATATTGTCCACTTAAGCCAGAGTGAAGTTCCATAAGGATGCCATCCACCATTTAGAGGCCGTATCTAATCCCATACCAGGCCGAAGAAAAGGAAAGGAACCTATAGGGTTTAATGGCAGCAAAGTTTGTTTAAGGAGCCTGAGGTTTCTGTTTTTAGCCATCCTAATCTAGAGATTGTTTAAAATAGTCCAATTTCGAATACAAAATCTACCTTAGGCAAAGAGTGTAACGCTGAGATTGGAAGGGAACATCAAATTGATATAGCTGGGGAGAGAGAGATATTCTTTTCCATGAAATTGTGAAGGAAAGTAAAAATCTAGTAAAGGTTGAAAAGGTGATAGATCGGATCATGCTAGGAGGGTACAAACTGTTAAACAGGCCACTAGATGATATTCAATTGCAGAGGAATTTTTCTTTTCAAACCCTCATACGACTAGCAAAGAATACTAGACTATCTCAAGTGAAAAAAAATTAAAAAAAATAGCCTCAAAAGATTGCGAGGTTCTTAGAAATTGGTGCAAGGGGATTCTGATGAAGTGCATGTTGAAATTGTATTTTTCAATAAACCCAAAATTTATCATTTCTATCAACAATATATGAGTATTAAGAGTTTAGAATGCATACCTGAGCTTGAAGTCATTAGAATTCCTTTTGAAATAGTTGAATTTAGGCAGCCGCAGGAAATTAATTTTGTTACCAATTCTTTGGTCGAGAAAGATATGAGAAATGAGAGAAGAAAAGAGAAAGAAAAAGAGAGAGAAAAAAAATTCTACTCTTTACCTTGTGCCAAAATTATGAACTCAATGGGCTAACTTCATAATATATAGGATGAGGGTAGGGGCCTCTTCTTAATAGAAAAATACAAAATACCTATCCCATTATTGGTCATAAATAATAACCATAAATGGTCACACTTGTCCAAATAATATACTATTAAATATGGATGTACTAAAATGACTTATTAACAATATTGTGATCACTAACAAAATAAGTCAAACAAAAATGCTCCAAATAATTTAATATCATTCATGTAATAATTTGGCTTTGTTTAACAATTAAATGAATGATTATGCCAGTTCACCACCAATAGGAAGATTAAATAAAATATTTTAATAATCTCCCACTTGGATGGAATAAGCCATTTTAATAAAACAAAATATATATCTAAATTAGTCTATATGTGACTTCATCAAAAGATGTCAAATGTGAGCATATCACCCAAAACACAATAATGTCCAAAATGTGTCTATAAGCATCAAGTTACATAAACACCGATAAGATGCTCAACATACAACAAAATACCTATAAACATGTGACATAATAGTAATATACAAGTGTGATATGGAAATAACATGACAAAGTGATCAACATGTCCACTTTCATAAGATCCTTGCATCTCACCAAAATGAGACTAATACAAAATGTCTCTGAGATACTCATACATCTTTATATAATGAGACTAGAATAAAATGTCTCTAAGATGCTCTACTTCCTTAAAACTAAAATGAGGCTAAATTATAAAATGAAGCACACTGAGATGGGTCAAATGTCTCAGATCACAATATCCTCACAATATAATGCCATATCTACAAAATACACGTATAACAAAATATATGACAAATCAACAACATAATATGCATGCACAATCACAAAAGTGTGAACAATCACACAAATCTATTATAGTTGCAACTGATTTACACAATCCAGAGCTCTCACTATCACATTATAACAAAAGACTCTATTAATCACATATGAATCATATGCTCACTAAAGACTTTGGGAGTTAAGCCTTTAGTTAGTGGGTCTGCTAATATAAATTCTGTAGGAATGTGCTTAATAATAACAAAAGATTGAGCAACTTTCTCTTTCACAAACAGATACTTAATATCAATATACTTAGAGCGTGAGGAGCTTCTAGCGTTACAAAAGAAAGCAACTGCTGTAGAATTATCAAAATAGATCTTCAGCGGCTACGGTATGGATAATACAAAATTCAACCTTAAAAAAAAATTTTATAGCCAAATGGCATGACATATAGCATCATAACATGCCACATACTCTACCTCCATAGTTGAGGAAGCTGTAAGTGTCTGCTTGACACTTTTTCAGGAAATAGCTTCCCCAACCATCATAAATATATAACCAAAAGTGGATTTTCTGTCATCTAGACTGTCGGCGGAGGATCTTAGGCACGTGTGGGTGTACGCATGTGTAATTGTGTCTATTGCCTAACGCAGTGAAAATGTATAAATTTTGCAATAAACACAATAAATACAATATATTAATTGTATTAATATATTTATAGGGTAGAGAACTCACCATAACATGTAACGTTATACACGTATTTTTCCTGGAGTCTGCATGGAGTCCAATGCTTGTGCAGTTCTAGTCACCAACACGGTGGGCTTGATGAGCTAGAACAGCAGCTCTGTATTCAGCCTGGGATTAACTCTTAATCTCCAAAATGGCCAAGAGTAATTTTATCCTTTTCTCCAAAAGGATTAGAAATGAAGATTTGAAGCAATTCATAATTGCTCTAATTGGAAGTATAGAAAAAATGAAACAATTTCATTTTTCCTCCTATTTTTGTTTTCTTCGTTTTTTCTTCTTTCTCTTCTTCCTCTCCTCCATTTCTTTCTTTCTCTTTTCTTTCTCGGCCGTTTTGGCCAAATCTCTACACTTCTCTATCTCTTTCTTTTTCTTTATATATATATATAATATAATATATAATATAAATAATAATATAATATATTATATAATATAAAAAGAAAGATATTTGATTATTTAACAATTAAATAATCAAAATGAGAAATGACCATTTTGTCCCTCATAAATAGTTACCAAGTTTATCCCCTAGTGGGTCCCACCAAATCTCACACTTGGGTAAACTCAATCGAGGGTCCACAATACGCTACGTGTCATTATACAATTAGTAAATAATAATTATTAACTAATTGTTGTATTTAACACTCAAATACAGATAGGCACGCATCTCTCAACAAACCATCTTTACATTAATTCTCAAATCTCTCAACTAATGCAATCACCGAGAGGCCACATGCATCCTTTGCAATAGTATTAATGCTCTCTGCAATATTAATGGTCATGATGTCATATCTTCTTAATGCTCCTATTGATCGTACTTATTTTAAAAAACTAACCTCCTCTCCAAGCATCTTCTTGCCTCTAGTTTAATTTTCCATATCTTCTTAATTTGCGCTTAAAAGTCAGTAAGTGATAAACTTTAGTAATAATAAAATAGGAAGTTAAGTAGCCCACAATTTCTTCATCTCTAACGGTATCTTGTATCTGGTGACCAAATTTTCTTTTAAGTGATGAATACATACCCTATTATATGCATTAGAAAATACCTCACCAATGGCCTTCTCAATACTAACATCCCGATTAAATACAAACACAAGGTTCTCAAGATCACCAATGACTTCTTGGAGTTTTGCCATAAACCACATCTAAGAAGCATCATTTTTTAAGTTACAAATACCTCATACCAATGACAAATTTTAGTTGCTCCATCCTTATAAACTGTTAGGGTCGGTGCTTACGTGCCATCCCTGAATGTACCTATAATTGTGTATTTATACAAGTGTACATTTTCATTAAATCGCTAATACCTATTTATATAATACTATGCATATAACATTACAAACATTGTACGATCTGAAGGAGTTCAGATCAGATCTAAAGGAGTTCAGATCAAATCTAAAGGAGTTTAGATAATGAATCATAGTTAGCCACCCTGAGAGATGTAAATGCTAAATATTAGTATAGCTAAGTGTTAGCTGGTTATAATATTCAACAGATCCAAGAGTTGGAGTCTTGTTTGTAATGGGATATAGACCTAGGAATATACTAGTAACTGCATAGTTGCAAGAGTTGCAATCGGGTGCCAGAAAATGCTAGTTATGCAAGTATGTTCTCGAATACTTGTCCCTGATCTATTTCTGCCGATGCGGATCTCTCGGTGTATACCTTTATATATAGATCAGCATATATCGTACCTATAGGGTATAGATGATTATTCCTAGCCAATCGTGAGCTTGGAGCTCGTATTTGTTGGGTGTATGTCTAATCGAGTGTGTTATAATCCGAGTGTATACATAATTTCAAAAATTACTATATGCGCAGCGGAAGCATGTTACAAAATACACCATTTTTAACAACTTCAACATATATCACATATATGTATAAGTATAACAATTATACAATTTATAAACTTGATGAACAATTGTATCACATATATGAACAAGTATAACAATTATACAAAATATATATGATGAATAATATTATACTAAAAACATAATGTAAAATACTCACCTAATGAAGGTAGCTTTATAAATTCTTCAAGTCCTTCAATAATCCATGTGAAGAGCTCACCTTGAAGTATATGTTGAACAATTCTAGTCCATAACTTTTGGTGGGATTAAGGAGCTAGAATGGTAGCTTAGTGTTTAGAATTTTCAGCACTTGTATTCAAACTCTTTTGAATACAATTTTTCTTTCATAAACATGAACATTATTTAGCCATCCACGGAAGAAGAGAGGAAGATGAAGTTTTCTCTTGTTCATGTTAATAACGCCTTACTAACATAACAAGAATCATTTTTCTCTATTGTAATTTACAATTTTTTTTAAGCATGTAGAAATCTGAAAAATTACAAAATAACTTCACCTTGTATTCTTTCAACTCCTTAAAAGAAAAATTGAGACCTAAAATGTCTCTCTCTCTTTCTCCATCTTGCTTGGCCAAAATTCTTCTTCTTGCAAGAATGAATTCAATTCATTTGTTTTGCCAAAAATTCATTTTGTTTATTCAACACTTTGATTAAACAAAAAAAAACAAAATAAAGTGCTCCACTAATTTTATTGTTGGTCTCCCACTTAGAATTAATTAAACCAAGCACTAGAATAATGGCCACCTAAATTAATTTTTACCTAACAATTATAATTACTTTAGTTATAATGGGTGATTAAATGGCCAACATCTAGGCCCCTCATTGTATTAAAATACAATGCCATAATCTATATATATTATAATATTATCTAATAATATATAATTTAATTATTCAAAACAATTTTGAATAAATACTTTTTACCTTACTAAATTTTACTACCATGGTTAAATGGTAAAAAGGTAAAATCGAATCATGGAACACATTTTGCCACTTGTCAATATTATATTAATTAACAACCCTTGTTAATTAATTCAATGATGTACTTAATAATTAAGTCTTGACAAATGTACAATCCGAGGGATCCTGAAATAATCATTCTATTTTGCTAAAATTTATTGGATCGAACTATTCAATCTAATCTGCTACCCCAGTGCGCAACGAGTACACTTCATATTGTGAGACTCTCTAGGTCTACACATAATTTGTCATATGGAGCTCCTCCATACGTCCGTGAACGATGCCCTACACACACGTTACGGATATTACAAATTAGCGTGTTAGACCATGCAAGTTGAGGTTATTGCATATTTATATAATCCTTCCATCATTTATATCCTTGAAGAGTAGAGATATAGATCATCACTGTCAAATCTCTTATTTGCTCAACCATGAACTTATCTCCAGATTTATATTTCATTAAACAATATCCACAAACACTTTTGTAATATGGTTTATTCCTTCGGAATATCTTCTCCGAGGTTTATGCTTGCGGCCACAAGACTTTCTGAAATACAATCTCGAAGCATCAACATATACAACCCACTCATATGAGCTGACAGATCCCATATCTACGCACACCGGACTCCATAAGCATCGGACTATACCCAGCGACACCCAGCGGTTAGACCATGAAAGGTTTCTGACATGTGTGGAACCAAAGCATGGTCGATCACTCATAAGCCCACCGTGGCGCTCAAGTCAAAAGACCACAAATACTACTCAACTTGGAAGATCTTCCATTGATGGCTTTATGAGATGTCTATTGGATGTCTTCGTGAGTCTGTTCAATATCCAGTCCTTACTGAATACCTGCATCTCTATACGAGCTTCCTACTAAGCTCATGGTTTGCTAAGACTAACCATCTGGACCATCCAGATATAGACATACACTAATCTATATTAATGGGTTCCACTGATAGACCCGCATCGATGAAATTAGATCAACATTATGTTTGAGAATATACTTGCATAATGATATTTCTTAGCACCATCTACAACTCATTGCAGCTATGTCATTACTAATATATTCTCAGGTCATTGTCCCATTTCAGACAAGGTTCGAACTCCTTAGAATTCGCTAATTCTTATAAAATTACTAACTCTTAGTACCACTAACTCTTAGTGTTTATAACTATTAGCGTTGCTAACTCTTAGCCCTAGTTTAAACTCTTTTAGACCAGATCTGAACTCTTTCAGATCATACAATGTCTGAAACGTTACAAGCATCTTACCATTTAATAATAAATAATATTAACAATTTTATTAGAAATAATAATTGTATAAATACTATCACTATATATTTATACAAAATGGGATGACACGTAAGCACAAATCCCAACAGTATTGACATATGGGTATTCAGTTAGGACTGGATATGGGACAGACTCACAAAGGCGTCCGATAGACACCCTATGTAAGACGTCAACGGAGGGCCCTTTCGAGTTGAGTAGTATACGTGGTCATTTGACTTGAGTGCCATGGTGGGCTTGTAAGTGATTCACCATACTTTGGTTCTACGCATATCACAAACCTTTCATGGTGTGACCGCTAGGTGTTACTGGGTATAGTCTGATGCTTATGGAGTCTGATGTGTACAAATATGGGATCCGTCAACTCGCATAGGGAGTTCGATATCCAGATGCTTCGAGACTGTATCTCAAAAAGTCTTGTGGCCATAAGTATTAATCCCGAAAAGAGTTCTGCCATGGTAGAATAACATGGCAAAAGAGTTTGTGCATATTATTCAGTGAGATATGAGTCTGGAGATAAGACATGGATGAGTACTAGGGGATTTGACAGTGATAATCTATATCCCAGCACATCCAGGATATCATGACGAAAAGATTATACGTATGCGTTGCAACATCAACTTGTATGGTTCAACGCGTTGATTTGTATATCTGTAACGTGTGCGTGGGGCATTGCTCACAGACTCATGAAATAGTTCCATTTGACGAATCTGGCGTAGAACCTAGGAAGTCCGGCGACACGGAGTGTACTCGTTGTGCACTGGGGTAGCGTGCCAGATTAAATTGTTTAATCCAGCAATATTCAGCACAATCACAGGAATACGTGCGTGTCTGTATTTAAGTGTTAAACATAACAATTAGTTAATAATTGTTATTTACTAATTGTATAAGGACACATGACGCATTGTAGACCCTTAGTTGAATTTACCCAAGTATGAGATTTGGTGGGACCCACTAAAGGGTATACTTGGTAACTATTTATGAGGAATAAAATAATCATTTCACACTTTAATTATTTAATGGTTAAATAATTAAAATATCTCTCTTATTAAATTATATAATATTATGTTATATTATTATATTATATTATATATTATTATTTTATTTAAATGCCAAATAGTTGGCACCCATTATGTTTATTATATTATTATTTTTATAATATAATATATAATATTATTATTTTTTTAATATTATATTAATATTTTATTTTATATATATAAAAAGAGAGAGAGAAGTGAAAAAGAGAGATTTTGTGTGTGTTTTGGCCTAAAATTTGGCCGAGAGAAATAAAAAAGAAATGGAGAAGAAGAAGGAAAAAAAAAACAAAATGAGGGAAAATGAAATTATTTCATTTTCTCAATGCTTCCAATTGGAGCAATTGTAAATTACTTTAAATTCTCTATTTCTTATCTTTTTAGAGAAAATGATAAAAACACACACTGACCATTTTTAGGGTTTAAGAGTTAAACCCAGTGCTGCATATAGGGCTGCTGTTTTAGCTCACCAAGCCCACCGTATTAGTGACTAGAATTTTCCTCGAGTTGGTCTTCATGCAAACTCCAAAAAATTACATGTATAACGTTACACGTTGAAGTGAGTTCTCTACCTTACTAATATATTAATATGATTAATATATTTATTTATTGTGTTTATTGCAAATTTCATGTTTCCGTCAGACTTAAATATGTATTTAGGCAATAGACATAATTGTACATGCATACACCCACGTGTATTAGATCCCCTCCAATATAAAAAACCACAAATATTATACCCAAGTACACACTTTTAAAAAATGTACCATCAACTGTAATAACTAATTAGCTGGATGACTGGAACCGTCTAATACATAGTCCAGGCGCCTTAAAGAAATATTTAAAGTAATTGCAATCGTTAATTTTCAAATGCATAACTGTACCAAGGTTCTGTTGTTCTAGCCCATAGCAATATTCAGGTAATTTATATAAAGCCTCTGGAGTATTGCTTATCAACCTCAATGCATGCTCCTTAGCTCGCCAAGCAGTGGGGTAAGTTATCTTATCTCCACATTAAGCACCTCACATATATTTACCATAGATGCAAACTTATATTGACTCATAGATGCAAACTTATGTTTTATGAATCTATCAATAATTTGAGACTTTGCTTGTCCATGACCATTGTGTAACTGATTTGACTGGCATATGTGATCTACATCAATTCTTCACATAATGAAATGCTTCATTACATCTGTCAATACTACACGTAATCACCATTGGCATATATCATCATCACATTTTACCTCAAAATGATCTTTTGTCGACCTTGAGATTCTGAAGCTCTAATTACCCTTGAGGGCTAGTATACTAATAGCTTGGTAAAGTTCATCTTTGTTATTAAACATAATATTACACATAATCCCCAATTTCACTACATGACACCCTATCAAATAATGCCCAAGTTTAATGGTGATATTGGAGGCATAAATTTCACTACATGAGCCTTCATTAAATATTATAGGGGAAAATTAATGATAGTTATCTATTGTGTTTGAGGGAATCACTGTTGGTATTGTTGGGGGTTGTGTGGCTTACTTGGCTACTACTGTTGGCTAACATGAAATGGGTATGAATAGGTGATGGATTTTGACTGGCGCTATAAATGCTCTTTATAGATAAGAGCTGTAGGATCTACTGTTACAAATAAAGGACAATACGATCTTTTGTTGGCCCCAAAAAGAATCATATATCATTATCATTTCTAATCTCAATATGTTTTAATTTATACCTCGTTGTATTAATTTTAATTTTTAGAGTCACATTATACTCCATATTTTCAACGCTAATGGCATAACAAATAGTATTCCAAAGATCTTCAAATTAATATTTTTTGGAATTAAAATCCTGAAGTTACTGTAGTCAACATAACTCTCTTATCATCACTAAAAATCTCATACTTTTTTTTTTAAATAAATAACAATTGCATCATACTCAATGGGACTTGAAACAAACAAAAAATCCCAAAAATTCAGAAAACATAATTTGAAAAAACCCCGTAAAATTACAATACCCGAGACATGAGACATGCAAGCACATAGATAGCTGCGTCTTGACACGCGATGTAAGGCCGAGATGCCACAATCACATCTCGACCCTATGTCATGGGTATAGTCCCTGCAATGCAATTCTCATTTTTTTTAATCTCATTTTTCCCCCCATTCAACCTTACTTCTCTTCTAAATTTTACTATTATACACTACAATTGTATTTTATATGTATTCATTTCAAAATAATCACAACTTTTAACAATTCTAACATTATGAATATATATGACATAAAATATATAACATGAAAGAAATATTTTTTATCTAAAGATGTTTACAACTTTATATCTATTTATCTTGAATTTTGAATATTGAAATATGTTTTTGGAGATGAATCAAGTTTGTATTTATTAGATTTAAATTAAATTTGTATTTATTAGATTTAAGTTCAAATATTTTCTTTAACACTATATTATGTATATGGGGTCAAAATATTTATTTATAGTTAAGTTGGCTAATAAAAAATAAAGAATTGAAAGGTGGCTAAAAAGCATATTTTTTAGAACTATTTGTGATAATTTCCCCCTAATAATTATGGAAGCCGGCACAAAACAATAGAGTTGCCAAGGCTATAGTAATGGATTATGTTTACTTGGTTATAAGCCCACTGGTCCAAACATATATTATTTTAGACAGCAACTCTTTCTCTACTTAATAAACCCACGTTCCTGGTTAAATGTTAGTTTGTTTTGGTTTATTTATCCAAACCGAAAATTTAAATAAAAAAATGTTTATACTTTTTTTCCTTGTCTTTCCATGATTTTTTTTGGGTTGAAATTTAAGTTTTTTTTTTCACGAGTTAAATGAGAAGATTTCTCTGTAAACACTTAGGGACGGGCTATATTTAAACTTTATTTGTATTGATTTTGCTAATTTCTCACAACGTATTGTAAAATTATATATATATATTTTTTATTTTATAAATATTAAATTTATTCAAAATATATTCATTTTTTAAAAAAACTTTCACTATAACTTTCTTGTAACAAAATATTTTAGTTAACATAATTTATGTGTAACATATTTATATTAAGAAAAAAATGACATATACACTCTTAAAGTTTAAAAAAAGATACATTCAAATTTTTATGGTTTTAAAAATCTTATTAAAGGATCTTTGTTAGATAATAATTTATGTTTATTTTAACAAAAAAAAGGTGAAAATAATAAAAATACGATTTTGTCCTTGTTTTGATTGAAAAAGTCAAAATTCAAACAGTTTTAATATATTTTAATGAAAATAGTAAAAATAGTAAAATAAGATTATGCTTCCATTTTGAATAATTTTTTTAAAAAATGTCATTGATATGAATTGAATCTTGGTTACTCGTATGATAAGTAAGAGTACTTATTATGTTACAACAAATTTTATTAGAATAATACCAATAAATAAAAAATAAAAAGATGAAATAAAGAACCTTAGCCACTACCTGCCGGTTATGGCTAAGGTTCTATCATTTTATTTTTTATTTTGATATTATTTTAATAAAATATATTATAATATATAGGTGAGTTTTATTACAAGTTATGTGGGTAATTAGGCTTCAATATCTGTCATTGACGATTTGTTTTTCTAACTTTAGATATAAATTTAGAATGAATTTTTATTTTTATCATTTCTCTAATTAAAATTAACAGACGTTACACAAGAGTTAAGTCCTTGTTAATGACGATTTTTTTTTAAACTTCAAATCTAAATTTAAATTGAATTGTTATTTTTATCTTTTCTCCCTTTCTCTAATTAAAATTAATAGATGTTACTTAACGCGGATTCAATCTCTGTTAATGACAATATTTATTTTTTAACTTAAAATCTAAATTTAGATTGAATTTTCATGTTTACATTTTTTCCAATTAAAATTAATGAAACTATTACATGACAAGGGATTTGATGATATTTTTAAAAATATTGTGTTTAAATTGTTGGAATTTATGCTTACGTGTCATCCCATTGTTATATGAATATTTTATTTTATAATATTTATACAATACTTTTTATTAAATCATTAATGTCATTAATTAAATAGTATAATGTTTGTTACGTTACAGACATTGTATAATCTGAAAGAGTTTAGATCTGGCCTAAAAGAGTTTAGATCAATGCTAAGAGTTAACAACGTTGAAAATTATAATTGCTAATAGTTAACGCTATTAAGAGTTAGTAGGTTATAAAAGTCAGCAAATTCTAAGAGTTTAGACTTTATCTGTAGTGGGACATAAATCTAAGAGTACATTAGTAATAACATAATTATAAGGAGTTACAATAAGTGCTAAGAAATATTATTATGCATATGTATTCTCAAACACGATGTTACTGATTTTATTCACAGATGCGGGTCTGTTAGTGGAACCATTTCTAATAAACCAGTGTATACTATACCTATATGGCAAGATAGTTGTTCTTACCTGACCATGAGCTTATCGGAAGTTTGTATAGTATACAAGTATTCAGTAAGGAAGGATACTGAACATGCTCAACGAGGATCCCAATAGACATCCCATGAAGCCGTTAATGGTAGGTTCTATTGAGTTGAGTAGTGTACGTGGTCCTTTGACCTAAGCTCCACGGTAGGCTTATGAGAGATCTACCATACTTTGGTTTCACATATGTCAGAGATCTTTCATGGTTTGACAGCTATGTGTCGCTAAGTATGGTCCGATGCCCATAGAGTCTGGTGTGTACAGATATAAGATCCGTCAACTCATATAGGTGAGTTGTATATCTGGATACTTCGAGATTGTATTTCAGAAAAACTAATAGTCTTGAGTAATAAACTCGAAAAAAGAGTTTCTTACAGGGTCAAATTATTAGCGAATCTAATATACTTATGGGTATATGCATGTGCAATTGTGTCTATTGCCTAAATACGTATCATATACGAATTTATATCCAACAGAAGTGTGAAACATGCAATAAACACAATAAATAAATATATTAATCACATTAATATATAAGAAAGGTTAGAGAACTCACCACAACGTGTAACATTATACACGTATTTCTTCGGAGTCCGCATAGAAACCAACTCGTGTGTAGTTCTAGTCACCAACACGGTGTGCTTGGTGAGCTAGAACATCAGCCTCATATTCAGCCGATGATTAACTCTTAATCCCAAAAATAGCCTAGTGTGTGTTTATATCATTTTCTCCAAAAAGATAAGAAATGAAAACTTTGAAGCAATTCACAATTGCTTCAATTGGAAGCATAGGGTTTTTTTGTTTCTCTTTTTCTCTTTCTCCATTTCTCTTTTCCTCTTTCTTAGTCGAATTTGCCAACACATACACACACAAGCACTCTTCCTCTCTTTCTTTATATATATATATATAAAATATAATAATATATTATATAATATAATAAGAGAGATATTTAATTATTTAATAATTAAATAATTAAAATAAGAAATGACCATTTTACCTCTCATAAATAGTTACCTAGTTCACTCCCTAATGGGTCCCACCACTTTTCGCACTTGGGTAAACTCAACTGAGGATCCACAATATGCCACATGTTATAATACAATTAGTAAATAATAACTATTAACTAATTATTGTATTTAACACTTAAATAAAGACACGCACGCATTCCTGTGATAGTGCTGAATATTACTAGATTAAATAATTTAATCCGGCACGCTGCCCTAGTGTACAACGAGAACACTCCATATCGGGGGACACCCTAGGTCCTACGCCCGATTCGTCAAATGGAACTATTCTATGAGTCTGTGATCAATGTCTCACGCATACATCACGGATATACAAATCAACACGTTGAAACATGCAAGCTGAGGTTACAACATACACATATAGTTCTTTCGTCATGATATCCTGAATGTGCGGGGATATAGATTATCACCGTCAAATTCCCATGTGCTCATCCATGTCCTATCTCCATACTTATATCTCACTGAATAATATGCGCAAACTTCTTTGCCATATTGTTCTACCCTAACGAAATTCTTTCCCGGGATGATTGCTTACGGCTACAAGACTTTCTGAGATACAGTCTTGAAGCATCTTAATATCAAACTCTATATGAGAGCTGACGGATCCCATATTTGTACACATCGGACTCCATAAGCATCAGACTATACCCAGCGACACCCAGCGGTCACATTTTAAAATATCTGTAACATGCGTGGAACCTTAGTTGACGGCTTACATAGGGTGTCTATCAGAGGCCTTTGTGAGTCTGTCTCATATCTAGTCCTAACTGGATACCCATATATCAATACGAGCTCCATGCCCACGGTCAGCTAGAAACGACCATCTATACATTATAGATACGACATATGTTGATCTATATATAAAGGTATCCACCGACAGACCCGCATCGGCAGAAATAGATCAGGGATAAGTATTCGAGAACATACTTGCGTAACTTGTATTTCCTGGCACCCGATTGCAACTCTTGCAACTATTCAGTTACTAGTATATTCCCAAGTCTATGTTTCATTACAGACAAGGCTCCAACTCTTGGATCTGCTGAGTATTATAACCAGCTAACACTTAGTTGTGCTAACATTGAGCAATTATATGTCTCAGCATGGCTAAATATGAGCCCTTATCTAAACTCTTTAGATCTGATCCGAACTCCTTTAGATCTACAATGTCTGTAACGTTACATGTATTATACCATATTAATGAGTATTAGCGATTTAATGGAAATGTACACTTGTATAAATACACAAGTATATGCACATTTAGGGATGACAAGTAAACACTGACCCTAACATAGACAACCTGCATAATCAGCATTAAAATATCCAACCAAGTCAAGAATGTTGGATTATGGATATATCAATATAAAATATTTGGTACCCTGTAAATATCTTAGCACCTTATTTGTGACTTTCCAGGGACTAATGCTTAGTTCGCTTAAGTATCTCCAAAGTACACCCACAGCATAAACTATGCCAGGATGTGTACAAACTTGAACGTACATCAAACTACCCTCAACTAATGCATATGAGACTGTCTGCATATAAGTCTTATCATTATCATTCTTTCGACACTAAGATCTTGAAAAAATGTCACCTTTCACAATATGTGCTTTCCTAAAAGCACATGACTTCATATTGAACTTGTTGTTCAATATAGCTCTTTTGAGACAATTCAAGAACACCTTTAGATCTGTCATGAAGAATCTCGATTCCTAAAATATAATAGGCCTCTCTTAGATCCTTCATATCAAAATAACAGGACAATATGTGTTTTGTCTTAAATAAAAGATCAGTGTTATTAGCTACAAGCAATATATCATCAATATAAAGAATCAAAAAAACATAACTGCTTTCACTAATCCTTAGATATATACACTGATCTGTAACATTTTCTTGGAAATCACAAAAGGTGACAATCTCATTAAACTTTAAATACCATTGTCTGGATGCTTGTTTAAGCCTATAAATAGACTTCTTAAACTTACATACCATGTGTTCTTTGATAGCTTCAACAAATCCTTCAGGTCGCACCATATATACGTCTTCAGACAAACTTCAATTGAGAAAAACTATCTTGACGTCCATCTAATATAGCTCTAAATCAAAATGAGCTACTAATGCCATAATAATTCGAAATGAGTGCTTGGTAAAAATGAGTGAGAAGATTTCTTTATAATCAACACCTTCTCTCTGATTAAATCCTTTGGCCATAAGTCTGGCCTTATACCTTTCTATCTGACCTTTGGTATCCCTATTGGTTTTAAAAACCCATTTGCAACCTATTGGCTTACAACCATCTTGCAAATCAACTAAATCCTAAATATTATGATGACACATAGATGCCATCTTGTTATGCATAGCATGTACCTAAGATGAGGATTCAAAACTACTGATTGCCTCCTCAAATGTAATAAGATCTGAGAACATATTAATATCAAACTCATATTCCTGCAAGTAGACCATATAGTCATAAAAATTTACAGGCCTCTTGATCTTGTTAGATTTTCTCAATAGTAAATCATCAGTATTATCCTCTACAGTCATGTCTACAATATTTTGATGAGACTCTAACTGGGGAGGAACAATATTATGATCCGCATGTGATGATCTCACTATAGAAGCCGAAGATAAAGGGATAGGCAAAACCACACAATCTTCTCTCAAGAAAATATCATGAGACTCAGAACTCTCACTGTTATGGCTATACTAAAAATAAATGGAGTTACTAGACTTAATGATTCTAGTAGTATGCGAAGGACAATAGAACCTAGAACCCCTTGAGCCTATGCAATAGCCAATAAAATGATCACTAACAATTTTTAGATTAAGTTTCCTTAAGTCTTACTTCTACTCTACAGCATCAAACATGAAAATGACGCAAGCTGGGTTTCTTGTCTAACCATAATTTATATGGATTTTTAGGCACAAATTTACTGTGTACTTGATTAAGAATATAAATGCAGTCCTCAATGCTTCACCCCACAGAAAATTAGGTAAAATAAAGTTACTAAACATATACTGCACCATATCTAGAAGAGTACGGTTCCTGTATTCTGCAATTCTACACTTTTTGTTATGTGTCCTAGGTATAATATACTGAGCAACTATGCCACATTCTTGGAGAAATCTAGCAAAAGGTTCATGCTTACGCCCAGTTTCAGCATATGATCCATAATACTCACCACGTCTATCATATCTTACTGCCTTAATCTTCTTCCCCTTTCTAGAGCTCTACTATAGCCTTAAAAGCTTTAAAGGCATTAAGGGAATTAGACTTTTCAGTAAGAAGCTCAACATGAAAATAATGAGAAAAGTCTTCTATAAAGGTGATAAATTATCTATAACCTTATACAGTAGTAAGAGTAAATGGCCCACAAATATCAGTATATATTAACTCCAAAACCTCTTGACTTCTACTAATTTTATCTCTCATAATTTAAGCAGTGAGCTTACCTTTGACACAATCAATACAAGTGAAAAAATCAGATAAGTCCAAGTTATGAAGAATATCATCTCTAATGAGCCTTTCCATCATCTATCTCGAAATGTGACCTAAATACTTACGCCACAGCATAGAGGAATTATCATTTATTCTCCTACATTTTGAGCTAACAACATTCATAATATGAGAATTAAAAGAAGATTGGCTCACATCATGAGACAAATCAATCATATACAAGCTATCAAGTAGAGTACCAAAATCAACAAGTGTGGAATTATAAAATAAAAGTAATTTTCTGTCACCAAAATGAAAAGTATAACCATACTTATCCAAGATAGATACAGATATCAAGTTTCTCCTAATGGAGGAAATATAAGCTGTATTTGATAAGTCAATAAAGTGGCCAGATTCCAAATGCAATCTAATAACTCCTATGCGTTCAATATTGACTTTTACACTATTACCCATGTTCACAATTAGCTTCTTATCAATGGGTTCCCTGCTGCTTCTGAATTCCTGTAAGAAATTCGTAACATTAATGGTCACACCAGTATCCAACCACCAAGTATTAAAAGGAACATTAATAAGGTTGGACTTATATATCATAAGGGCAAAAGAAATACCTTTCTTTTCTAACCATGCCTTATATTTGTAGCAATCCACTTTCATGTGTCCATGCTTATGACAAAATAAACACTTTCCCTTGACTACCTCTGAATTGGATCTAGTAGCAATGGTGACATCAGATTGTAGAGCATTCTTTTTAAATTTTATCCTCTTAAAAGACTTACCAGTAACCCTTGAGAGATTTTTCTTTATACTCCTACTAGCCTGAGTAACCATCATGGCAGTGTGAGACTGATTTTTTCTCAAAGTTTCCTCTTCTTAAACTATATAGGCTGTCATTTCATCAAGATTCTACTAATCCTTTCGGGTGTTATAATTGCTTTTCAGATTCGTAAACTAAGGCAGAATTGATTCAAGAATCCTATAAATAAGGAAATTATCTGCTAATTGAATATCCATCTCTCAACTTCTTATGATAGTTGGCCATTCTCAATATATAGTCTCTGACCCCAGAAATGCTAGCATATTCTGTATGAAATAACAACCTTATGTAGTTGGCTTTTTCAGCCTTATTAATTTTTTAAAGTTTCTACCAACAGCATCCAAAAACTCCTTGGCATACTCACAAGAAGGAATGCTATTCCAAATGGATCTATTAATGGTGTACTACATTACATTAAGGCACACCCTATTAAAATGATCCTATGCCTCCCAATATGCTTTCTCAGCAATATTACTAACATCTGTGAGTATAATGGGACGATCCTTCCTCAAAGTCAAGTCTTTATCCATGAGTGACAGATAAACAATAATGGACTCACTCCAATCATCATAATTAGTCCTAGTTAAAGTCTTAATAGAGGCGAGTTAGAGAGACGACAAAGCATCAACTGATAAAGAATCGACAATAATATTAGTAAGCATGCGAAACAAATTCATGCAATTAATTATAATTCTTGTGCTTTTCAAAATGTCTCTTCATCAACAATAATATATATTGGAGCAAATCAGAAAAATGAGAAAACTCCAACATTAGATAAAGCAAACTAGTTGCATACAAAACTAACAGTGAAATCTCACCGACAGAGCAACTAGGTCACTCAGTACTAAAAATCCACCTAATCTCTTTACCAACCCAAGTATCTTACTAAGTAATGATTTACCGACAAGGTAATATCACACATGTATAAATCTCTGTAAAACAAAATATAATTCATAATACAAAATTAAGTATTTACCAAAAATGAGCATAACACAACAAAAGGCCTGAAAATTTTATCATGATTGGTCCCACGATATGTGAGTACACAACCATTTTAAATTATGGCCTTTATCAATAAAATTGTTATGTAACTTTATCCCATAATGCTTAGAATAGTGGATAATTAATGTTAGCGGGTCAAAATACCAACAAAACTCCAAAGATTAGACCAAACAATAATGTTGACGGGTCAAAATGCCAACAAAACAGAAATTATAGACTGAACTGACAAAATATCATAATAGTATAGGCCAATTTATAAATATTAATAAATTTTAGGCCATAGCATAATTACCAAAAATTTTAAGGCCAAAATATAATTAACTAAAATATTTAGGTCAATTTGTAATTAACCAAAAATTATGGCGTTAAATTATAATTAATTATAATATTGGGATCAATTTATAATTATCTAAAATTATAAAGTCAAATTACAATCAATTATAAATTAAGGGGTCTTTGTGATATTTTTCAAGGGCACAATCCATTTCACTTTCTTCATTGCCTATTGTCTATAATTTGGGTTTCAAACGGGTTTAACTTAAATTTTATCTAATGACATTTAAACATTTTGAAAAAATCAAATATATGGCCTATATCAGTAAATCATTATAAATATTCAATAGATCATGTTATATATTCAATGTAGAATACAAAATGAAATTCGGTCAAAAAAGTTATTTTGTCAAAAATGGAGTTTTAAGCCACCCAACACAATATGGCAGCATTCTAACTCATAATTGTTGAATAAAAAAGTCAATTCGACTCTGATACCGATTGTTGAAATCATATTTCTCAATAAATCCAAAATCTAACATTTTCATCAATAACACATGAGTATTAAGAGTTTAGAATGCGTACTTGAGCTTGAAGTCATTAGAATTCCCTTTGATTTGGCTAAATTTGGGCAGCTACATTGAATTGGTTTTGTTGCCAATTCTTTAGTTGAGAGAGATACGGAAGAGGAGAGAGAGAGAGAGAGAATTCTACCTTCTACCCTGTGCCAAAATTATGAACTCAATGGGCTAGCCTCATAATATATAAGATGATAGTAAGGACATCCTTTTAATAGCAAAATACACAATACTCATCCCATTATGGGTCACAAATAATATTAATAAATAGTCACACTTGTTCAAATAATATACTACTAAATATGAATGTACTAAAATGACTTATTAACAATATTGTGATCACTAACAAAATAAGTCAGACAAAAATGCTCTAAATAATTTAACGTCAGTTACGTAATAATCTAATTTTGTTTAACAATAAAAGAAATGATTATGCCAATTCACCAAAAATTGAAAGATAAAATAAAATATTTCAACAGTGCAATCTAGACTTGCTTTAGCCATCTCAAAATGGAGGCTATCAGAGAGGAAGATTAAGAATTCATATTTATATGAAGTTAGCAACAAAAGAGGATGTGAAGGTGAAAGAGGAAGAAAGATGTTAGAATTTAATTTTGAACTAGCTAATGACAAAGATATAAAAGTTTATAGAAGTGTTGGGCAAAAGGTGATGGGAGATTATTATTTTGATATCCAATCACAACTCTTGCGATAAAGCCTATCGATAACAATAAAAGCCTTATGTTGGAACATTTGGGGGATGGACAATGATCGAATGTTTTGAATCTTATATAAGAGGGTACTGGATATCTAGATTGACTTAGTCTTTCTTTCTGAAACATTGGCATTTAATCATCAGATGAAGAACCTGCGAATAAAACTTCAATTTATTAGTAAGTTAGTTAATGAGAAACGACATAGAAGTTGTGGCCTAGCACTTTTCTGGTAAGATAATGTGGGTTTATATTTGTTATACTTTTCTTGGTTTCACATTGATGTTCGATTTTGCTCCCATAATGGTAAAATTTGAAGCTTTATTGGGTTCTATAGAAATCTGGACACATCTCTAAAAGTTTATATTTGGACGTTGTTGAGATGCCTTTATGGTCTATACTAGTTGCCATAATTGTGTAGTAGTGATTTCAATGAGATTGTGGGAAATTGTTAGAAATGGGGAGGTGTGGACAGGCCTCAATTTCTTATGGAGAATTTTTGGGAAGCCTTAGATAATTGTGTACTTATGGATATGGGATTTAAAGGTGAGCCTTACACTTGGTGTAATGGGCAGAGTGGTGGGAATTTATCTAGGAGAGTTTGTAGGATTAGAATGGGCAGAGTGGTGGGAATTTTTGGGAAGTCTACAATTGGAGTTTCGCTTCTCTTTTTTCAAGTTTGGAAGTTCAGCACTTGGAGCATTGGGGGTCAGATTATCGACCCTTTTTAATTTCAATCTTATCAGCAAATGGCCCTTATTACAATGACTAAAACAATCTTAAGAATAGATGCTTCCACTTTGAAGAAGCTCGAGCTATTGATGAGGATTGTGAAGCTATTATCAAGCAATCAAGGTGTATAGGGTACAGTCGGATCACTTCTCTCAAATTAAATTTTTCTCACCTTCAAACTACTTTGTAGGATTGGAATAAAAACTCTTTTTAAAAGTTTGCTTGCTAAATCCAAGATAAAACGAATTGTTGCAAGCCAGAAGCCAAACCGCAGATTCTTGGAAGGAAGTAAGGCGAGTTGGGAAAAGAGTTGAGCTTTGATATACAAGCAAGAAACTTATTGGGGCCAGTGGTCAAAGGCGGAGTGGCTAAAACATAGAGACAAAAATTCTAAATATTTTCACTTTAAAGCCTCGAGAGAGGATGGTTTATCGGCCCTCTTTTTTTTTAGAAGTATTGGGAGATTGTTAGGAAGAATATTACAGAGGCGTGCATAGATTGCTTAAATAATGATGGGGATTTTGAGCAAATAAATGACACATTGGTAGTTCTCATCCCAATAGTGGATAATCCAAAAATGCCAAATGAGTTTAAGTCAATTAGCTTATGCACTGTGATATACAAGATTATAGCCAAGTGTTTAGCCAACAGAATTCGAGTCACGTTAGGAGATTTATTTTCTGAATCACAAAGTGCTTTTATTCCTGGGAGATTAATTACAGATAATGCAATTATTGAGTTTGAGTATATTCATGCTCTTAAAAGAAGAAAAGTTACAAAGGAGGTGTTAATGGCTCTTAAGCTCAATTTATCTAAGGTATATGATAGAATGGAATTGAGTTATCTTATTGTAGTGATGAGTCAAATGGGTTTTTCAGATAAATGGTGCTAGGTGATCAACAAATGCATCTCTACTATATCATACTCAATTTTGATGAACAATGCAGCTTACAAAATGATCAAGCCTTCTTGAAGACTCAGGCAAGGAAATCTACTCTCACTATACCTTTTTCTTATTTGTGCAGAAAGTCTATCTGCTTTAATATTGAAGCATGAGAGTAATGGGCTTATCTAGGGCTTAAAGTGTGGTAGGTCTGGACCAACTATCACTCATTTTTTCTTTGTGGATGATATTTTAATTTTTTGAAGGCATACGTGGCTAATGGCCAAGCCATTAAAAATAATCTCCAAATTTATGAGAAAGTATCCGGTCAATATATGAATTATGGCAAATTAGCAGTTTGCTTTGGTGGTTCTTTGGATGATGGAATGAAAGGGGCTATTACCCAAGTTTTGAAAGTCAAACAAATGAGATGCCATGAGAAATATATGGGTTTTTTGTGCTTCAGTGAGTGTAATAAAAAATCAATGTTTGATGGCATCAAAGATTAGTTATAGGAAATGTTGAAAGGTTGGAACTCTAAATTATTTTCAGTTACACGGAGGGAGGTTCTTTGTAAAGCAGTCATTGGTTCCAGTTACCTACATCTTTGATTCGAGAGCTACCTAGATTAAATGCTCGTTTATGGTATGGCGATGACAATTCTAGAAAATTTCATTGGTGTAGTTGGGGAGAAGTTGTGTAAAAATAAGAATGATGGTGGAATAGGTTTTCGAAATTGTCACATTTTTAATTAAGTCATGATTGTGAAGCAAGCGTCACGCATTATCCAGTAGCTCAATTCTCTGATGGCATAAGTTGTAAAACATTTATATTTCCCTAACCACTCTTTTTAGCTTGAGAAAAGTTCTTACAATGCCTTATTTTTATAGAAAAGTAAACTATGAGGTCGGGAGTTTATTTCTCTAAGGTCGAGATGGCAAATTTTCAATGGCTATTCTATATCCATTTATTATGACAATTGGTTAGCCCAACCATACTCATTTAGACCTTTATTTCCACATAAACTACCGAATCATGCCATGGTTTTGGAGTTAAGGATGGAATCTAGTGGTTAAAATATTAATATCATCCGAGAATCATTCCCTGTTGAGGAACAGAATCTAATTCTTAACATTCCACTGCTAACTTGGCATCAAGAGGGGCAAGATTCTTTGACATAGCACTTTGATCAACATGGGAATAACTCAGTTAAGATAGGGTTTTGGCTTGAACATTACCATAAAAAAAATGTGAGTTGTCTAAATAGTTCGAGCAACTATCTTTTGTATAAAAAGCTTTGGAAGCTTAATATCCCATCGAAAGTTATACTATTTGCTTAGAAAGCTTCACACAAGTGACTACCTTTGATATTGAATCTAAAATACCATTATACTTCAATGGATAAGAATTGTCTTTTGTTAAGATCAGAGTGTGTACAGCAAAAACATTAATATTGAAATGAAATAGAAAAATAAATAACACAAGAATTTTTTAACATGAAACTCATAAAGGGAAAAACCACGAGGTAACAGTATACCACTCACACAAAATATCTTTCACTATATCAAAAATAGGTATTACAATCTCTCAAGTTTATGTCAAAACTTGATAAATACTCTTTCAAAATAATACTCACAATTATTTTGGTATTTCTCACTATTTCTCTTTGTAAGAATTTTCTCACTTGAATGCAAAATAACATACTTTCTCTCTTACTTTTTCTTTTCTATTTCTTGCTCTTCGTGTGTTATACCTCTCATATATCTCTCACATTTGCTTCTCATCTCCCATACCATTAAGCTTTGGAAAGGTTCATATATAGAGAGAAGATGATAGATGTCTTTATCTTAACAAGTCAATAAAATAAGTTGCACTAAATTTTTCTTGCTGTCAAAAAATGTGGCCATCGAAATTTTGCTTTCAAAATGTTGGCTGCCAAATGCTGAAATTGAGTTAGAAATTAGCATTCATTTTCTAAGTCATTTCTTTTAACTTTTAGAATTTGGTTTTTCCATTAATTCTCCCCTTTTCCAACTTAATGAAGGAAAGAATTGATCTTTAGTCTTCAACATTAGTAATTCATCCCAATAAGCTTAGAACATAACTCATGCTTATATCGAAGGATAACCTTCGCTAACATGTCTGCAGCATTTTTGTTAGTGTGAATCTTTTGTATCTAGAATAACTTCTTCTTGATTACTTTATGAATCCAGTAATATCTGACATCAATATGCTTCGTTTGATAGTGGTAGGTGGTATTCTTACTCAAATCAATGGCACTCTGACTGTCACAGTGAACTACGTACCCATCTTGCTTTAATCCCAATTCTTGCAGAAATATTTTTTAACCATAACATTTCCTTCATAGCTTTTGTAATTATAATATACTCTGCTTCTGTTATGGATAAGGCGGCACATTTTTATAACTTAGACTGCCATGTCATAGCCCCCTTAAAAAAGTAAACAAGTATTTAGATGTAAATTTTTTGTCATCTAGATTACCTGTCATATCCACATCTGTATAACCATCTAATATTGATTTTCCATTCTCAAAGCACAAACATACTTTAGATGTTCCCTGCAGATATCTAAAGATCCATTTGATAGCTTCCCAATGTTCTTTGCCTGGATTATCTAATAATCGACTCATGACTCCAACTGCATATGCAATATCTTGTCTCGTGCATATCATTGCATACATCAAACTTCTTACCGTTGAAGAGTAAGGAATAACCGACATCTTCTTTTCTTTTTCATCAAAAGTGGGACATGACTTTTGGAGAGCTTGAATTGTGCTCAAAGAGACAAAGTAATAGGCTTAGCTTCTTTCATATTGAATCATTCAAGTATCTGTTCAGCATACTTCTCTTGTGACAACCATAATAATTGGGATCTTCTATCTCGGATAATCTCCATTCTTAAAATCTTCTTAGCTGGTCTCAAGTCTTTTATATCAAAATTTTTTTATGGTTCTTTTTTCCAATTGCTCGATCATTTGTACATCTTAGCCAACTATTATCATATCATCAAAATATAATAATAAGATGATAAACTTTTCACTAGAAAAATATTTGATGTAGACACACGAATCTGCTGCAATTCTTTTATACTCGTGATCTATTATGAATGTGTTAAACTTTATGTACCATTATTGTGGTTCCTATTTTAATTCATAAAGGCTCTTCTTTAATTTGCATACTAGATGCTAGTTTCTTTTAACTTCGAAGCCTTCAAGTTGATGCATGTAGATTTCTTCTTCTAAATCACTGTGAAGAAATACAGCCTTTACATCCATCTGCTCAATCTCAAGATCTAGATTAGATGCTAATCCCAAGATTACTCTAATTGAAGATATTACCAAAGAGAATATTTCATTAAAGTTAATTCCCTTCTTTTGTTCGAAGTCTTTTATAACCAATCAAGCTTTATATTTTGCAAAAATTTTGTATCCATCATCATTTAATCTGCACACTCATTTGTTCCTCAAGGCCTTTTTACCCTTCAGAAGTTCCAACAACTTTTAAGTGTTGTTCTTTTTAAGAGAATACATTTCTTCCTTTATGGATTCGATCCATCCATCTTTGTCTTTAGGAGTTAATACCTCCTGAAAAGTTTCTGGCTCCCCATTTTTAGTGAGTAGAACATATTCTGATGATGTATATCTTATGGATGGCTTTCGCTCTCTAGTTGATCTTCAAACAAGTTATTCTTCATTCTCTAGTTGTTGACTATGCTCCTTCTGATTGTCAATCTCTTACACTGATACTCCAGCATCATCATCATCATCAGGTGGGTTTGCATCTGATCAACTATTTTTTACTTTTCTTCTTCTGTTATTGTTTATTGAGGAGAACTTAGTTCAATTGTGACTTTTTTCGCTTCTTGCTCTTTACTAAAATCTTTAAATATTTGATCCTCATAAAAGATAACATCTCTACTTCTCACCATTTTATTTTCTTCTAGATTCCAAAATCTATACTCAAATTCTTCATCTCCATAACATATGAAGATATATGAAATATCCTTGTCATTAAGCTTTGATTTTTGTTCATTTAGTATGTGTACAAACACCTTACAACCGAATACCTTTAGATGAAAGTAAGAAACATCTTTCTCGATCCATACTCTTTTTGGAATATCTGACTCTAAAGCAACTGATGAAGATCTATTGAGTAGGTAACAAGCGATCTGTACAACTGTACCTCAGAAAGGCTTTGGTAGTTTGGCTACTTTCAGTATACTTCTAACTCTTTCCATAATGGTGCAATTCATCTGTACAGCTACATCATTGTGTTGAGGAGTTCCGGGAACAGTTTTTTCATGTCGAATCCTATGTTTAAAATAGTAGTCTCTAAACTCACAGGAAGTGTATTCTCCTTCATTGTTTGATCGAAGACACTTCAAAAGTTTCCCTGTTTCTCTTTCTACCATAGCATGAAACTTTTGAAAAATATAACAAACTTGAACTTTATTTCTTAAAAAATACACCCAAACCTTTCTAGAAGCATCATTTATAAAGGTTACAAAATATTCAGCTCCTCCTAAAGATTCAACTTCTAATAGACCGCATACATCAAAATACACTATCCTTAATACATTCTTCTTCTAATAGAGTAACTATTAAATAAAATTCTATATTGTTTTCCAAATAAATAATAATCATAGGGTCAGACATAGTACAATTCATCAAGGAATGATATTCTTATTGGCAAGAATTTATAGTCCCTTTTCACTCATATGGCCAAGCCTCGACTATTATATTCATACTGCTCATGAAAGCTTTTCTATGTGTTTTGTACAAACTACAACAAAGTTTTCCTCTTACAACAATCATCGATCCCTTATTGAGTTTCCATTTAACATTGTCGAAATAATTTTCATAGCTTTGCTCATCTAAAGCATTTATTGAGATCAGATTGAGATGTAATTCTGAAACATGCCTTACATATTTTAATGTCAATTTCCATCAAACATTTGTTTAAATACAAACATCTCTAATTCTAATAATTTTATAGCGAGCTGAAATTCTCATCTTCACATAACTAAAGTTTTCGACTTTGTAAGTGGTAAACATTTTATTGGGGCTAACGTGAAATAAAGCTCCTAAATCAATCACTCATTCAACCATATTATCATTGGCATGTAAGCATTCATCAACAAGTAGAGAAACTTCCTCTTTCTTTATAGTTGTTGCAGTTGTATTGTTGTCATTTTCGTTTGTCTTATGGCTATATTGTTGCTCTTCTCGCTTTAGTATCCGACAACTCCTTTTTATATGGCCTGATTTTCCACAATGATAGCAAGAAAATATTTTGCTTCTAGATTTTGATCTCCCTCTAAACTTGTTATTATGACATCTTTCTCTTTGACTTTTGTTGCTCCCTTTGTTTTTAGTAACAAATGCCTGTAATTCTCCAACACGTGTCTTATTCTAATTATCAGATAAAATCAACGCAGTAGAAACTACTTCAAACTCGAGAATATCTTTTTCATATGTGAGAATTGTGATGAGATAATCATACGACGTGGGAAGTATTGCCATCAAAAGTACAGCTTTCTCTTCATCTGTAAACTTCATATTGAACTTTGATAATTGTGAGATCATACCATTGAAGTTACCTAAATGAGGCAACATATCAGTATTCTCAAGCATCCGCATCCAATATAACTCCTTCCATAAGTGAAACTTGTTGGACAAATTCTTTGACATGTACAGCTTCTCCAAAGTCTCACAGGTTTCTTTCGCTGTTTTGCAATCCTTAAACTCAATAATTTGTAAAATACTATCTGAGAGATTTAAACGAATTGTACTAGCTACAACCTTATCCATATCATCTCATTGTTCATTAGTAACTTTATCAAACTTTTTTATCGTTACCTAATAAAACTTTGTGAACCTTTATTGGATGAGAAGATCTTTCATTCTTCTTTGGCAAAGTGGAAAATTGTTGCTACCAGTGAACTTCTCGATTTTAGTTTTCTGTCCTGCCATCTCGGATGCTATAGTTCTATATGGTGGCTTTAGTATTCTGCTACAGTATTATACGATGGCTACAGTATTCTGTTATAGTACCACCAAATGTTTTAGCAAGAAATTTTTAACTGGCTAGTTGTTGGGATCAAAGTGTGCATAATGGAAAAATTAATATTAAAATGAAAGAGAAAAATAAATAACACTAGAATTTTTTTTACGTGAAAAACCCTTACAGGAAAAAACCACAAGGTGACAGTATACCACCCATCCAAAATATCTTCCACTATATCAAAAATAGGTACAAAAATCTCTCAAGTTTATGTCAAAACTTGAGGAATACTCTTTCAAAATAATAGTCACAATTATTTTAGTATTTCTCACTATTTCTCTCTGTAAGAATTTTTCTTACAGGAATATAAAATAACACACTTTTGTTAGAGTTGGTGCTCAAGTGTCATTCTAATTTTGTATAAATCTTATTTATATTTATACAATATATATTTCTATAAATCGTTATTTTAGTATATGGTATTAATCTTGTTCTTTTCATATAGTTTACATCAATACTAAAAGTTAGTATTTCTAAGACTTAGAACCTAATATGAATTAAGACAAAGACCCGAGAATATTTATTGTAATGATATAGTTATAAGTAGTTAAAAATAATGTTAAAAATGTCATTATGTAGTATATTTTTCAAATTGGTTCCCAATCATAAATTTAACAATATAGGTCGATTGTTAAAACCAGAAAGACTGGTGTATATTTATATCTGAAATAATTAGATGATTAATCTTAACAAACCGTGAGCTTAGTGGAAGCTCGTATAGGTGTGCAAGTGTTAAATAGGGACTTGACACTAAATGGACTTATGAAGACATTTAATAGAAATTCCATAAAACCGTTAATGGATGGTTTTCTTGAGTTAAGTAGTATTTGTGGTCCTTTAACTTGAGCATCACGGTGGGCTTGTGAGTGATCCATCATACTTAGATTCTATACATGTTAAAAACTTTTTTATGGTCTGACCTCTGGGTATTATTGTGTATGGTCCGATGCTCATGGAGTCCGGTTTACGTAGATATGGGATTTATCAGCTCATATAGTTAGGCCATATATCCTGATGCTTCAAGATTGTATTTCAGAAAGTCTTTTGGCCAAAAGTATTTAACCGAAAAATGTTTCCATAAGATAAAACCTTATCGCAAAAGAGTTTATAGATATTGTTTATTGAAATATAAATCTGAAGATAAGTTTAAGGTCGAGCAGATAGAGACTTAACAATATATCTATGTCTCTGCTCTTCTGGGATATAAATGACAAAAGGATTATAAGAATATGGTTAACCTCAACTTGTATGGTTTTATGCACCGTTTTATTATATACGTAACATCTGTGTAGGACAATGTGCAGTACATATGAAAAAGTTCCATAAGATAAATAGAATGAGTGTGAACCTAAAAAATCTCATAATATGAAGTGTACTCGTTAAGTACTAGGGTAGCACATAAGATCAAAGAGTTTGATCCGAGAACAAATTTAAAAAAGTAGGATTTAATTTTTGTATCTCTCGAAAATGACACGTGTTGAATTCTAACTGTTAGAATTCAACACATATCAAAATACAATTGGATACCTAGTTGGTGTACTATAACACTCCATGTATATTTGTTTAAATTATACATAAATGTCCATTTATTAAATTAAATGCATAAATGTTATGCATTTGAATTTGAATTTGAATTTAAATTTTAAAAATTATTGCATTGATTTTGAGATCAAAATGTATTTAACATGTGTTTTTTAAAATAATTAAATATTGACACATTAGTTTTTAGTCATTTTAACTTATAAAGACTTACATTGCTAATGACAATTTTTTAATAGACTTTTGTATTCTTTCAAAGACTAAATGGGAGACAAACAAAAATATAAATGCATAATTGTTATGTATTTCAACAAAAGAGTTTGTGAACTCTTGGCTTTTGTATTTTTGAATAAAATAAAATAAAAATAAATATGTTAAGGAGTGTATGATATACGTAAGAAAAATAAAAAATGATAAAGAGTCATTTTTTGTCAATTTGAGAGTTTTAACTAAGTGTTAGAAAAGAAATCTCTCTTTGAGAAAGAAGAAAAATACTAACAGTTGAAAGAAACTAAAAAATCTTACAAATTTTTAATAAGTTATCATTCTATAGCCAAAATACACACCTTGATTTTGGTTTAATATTGTTTTAGAGTTATATTTTTTGTGAGCTCTACACTTGGATCTCAATAAATAATAAAGCTACATTCATATTGGTAAGTCTTTCTAATTTGTTAATATAGTATAATTGTTATATATATAAATATAAAAATATATGTTGTGATACATATGTTTAAATATTATATAAGTGTAATATATATATATGCTTCGGTTGCGTATTAAAAAAATTTTAAAATTGTATTTACACTTATATCATTATATACTCTTACAATTTTTTTTCTCACTTATTCTTTTCTATTTCCCTCCCTATGTTATGCCTCTTATATATCTCTCTCACATTTATTTCTCATCCCCTAAACTATTAAGCTTTGGAAAGTTTCGTATATATAAAAGATGATAGATGCCTTTATCTTAGCAAGTTAATAAAATATGCTATACCAAATTTTTTTTGCTATCAAAAAATGTGGCCACCGAAATTTTTCTTTCAAAAATGTTGGCTGCTAAATGCTAAAATTGAATTGGAAATTAACATTTATTTTCTAAGCCATTTATTTTTATTTTAAGAATTTGGTTTTTCTATCACCTTTGTGTGGTAAGGGAACGGAAAACACAATCTATGCATTGTAGTTTTGCTTGTTTCTGAGAAGTGTGTTAGAGAGGGAAACGTCTTTGAAGGGACTTCTTGTAGCCATAGTCGTACAATGAAAGATTTCTTTATTCAATGTAAAAATCAGTTTCCTCACTCAGAATTAGAGCTGTAGATCGTGGTGGTTTGGAGGGCCTGGTTCGCATAGAATGGTTGCTGCATAACTGTGCTTTAATTCACCATAAATAGGTAGTGGGATGAGCGACAGACTTTCTGAACGAGTTTCAAATGGCTCAAAGGAAAAGCTTTCAGGATCAGCAACCAAAACGCTTGAAATGGAAGCGGCCAGTAGCTGGGTGCAATAAGTTAAACTCTGATGCTGTGCTAGACCACAAATCTTCTTCTACCGGCCTTGGCTTTGTGTGCCGAGATGTTGCAGGGACTGTCCTCTTATCTGGGGTATCTAATTTGCCGTTTTTGCCTCCCTGTTCCTGTAGCTGATGCCTGTGCCATGAGTTACGGCGTGTTACAGCTAAAAAATATGAACTGATTTTTTTATTTTCAGTTTTTTTTTATTATGATACTGTTACTACAGTAAATACAATTAAAATAGTAAAAAAAATATTTTTATTCACTTTTAAATTATTTTTTTATAAAAATTTTAAAATTGACTAAATAAAAACTAATTTCAACAAATTGACTATTTACAAAAGCAAAACCCTAAAACACCCCTGATTTGGAGTTAAAAAAATAACGAATAAATAAATAGATTAGTCTCATTGGTCTTCTTTTCTATCTCCTCCTTCGTCTTCTTCTTCTCCTTCTCCTCTGTTTTCTTCTCTAACGGCAATGTCTGAATCCCTAAATCGCTGAAATATCTCCTTCATATTCTTCTTCTCCTATACTCACTAAAGATTTCTTTGGTTTCAACTTATCTTCGTCTCCAATCAACAGCTAAACTCTCAAACTCCGTCTCTCAAGCTGCTAATATCAAAGTCCGATAATTTACTTCTCATTCTAATTTTTTCTTAGCTTTAATTTTATGAATATTTTGTGATTAACTGAGACTATTTATTATGTGCCTTATTTATTATGTGCCTTTTTTATTATTGTTCCTTTTGACTGTTTTAGTAATCCTAAAGTATGATATTATCTGAAAAGTTGAAAATTTTGGCCTTGATAGACGAACATTGCTAATCTTTTAGCGTTAAATCATGGTCTATCTACACATTCTTTAGTGTTTAAGATTGGACTTGATGATGATGATTATGTGAGGCATTCTTTGATTACCTGTATCCAAAGCGTGGAGAACTAAAGTATGCGTGTAATTTGTGTTTGATGAAATTGTTAAGGGAGATTCGGTGTCTTGGAATTCGATTATTTCAAAGTATATCAATGAATATTTTATTGTTATTGAATAATTTTATATGATTTCATCTTCCAAATTTTAATTAACTTTTAATATTATAGTGTTATTAATTTTTTAATAATATAATATCAGAGTTTATTAATATTATAATATTAGTGAATTATTAATATCATAATAATACTTATTATAATGCCAATAAATTTTTAACTCCAACAACATAATAAAATAGAGTAAATGAAACCATTCACCAACATAAAATTAGCATTGTTGAAGTTCTTTTGTATAGTAATGGAGCCATTACAAGTATAACTTGGAAGGCAAAGAAAATTATTTTCACTCGCTTTACATTTTGGCAAATATAGGATTTGAGGGAACACACAGAGAAGTTATAAAAGTGACATGAAAATATAGGTACATTAACCTGAAATTCATTTTCTTTTCTGATATACGATGGCGAAAGGAAGGAAATAGTAGAGAAGTAATAATAAATTATGGTTCCATGATTTTTTTCGCTGTCAGGGAGTTCTGTTAAAACAAGACGATGTCTCAGGCAATGGAATTCCCCAATTCGGGGCAGCTTAAAAGCAATCCGATCGATGCCCTTGAGAATGAAGATTTATAATTGACTCCATTTGTATATCACGTTCTGGATATTGTAATAGCTTTATCTTATTTCTGTCCATATTTCTCCCCCCTCTAGACAAGAGTTAAAAATGGGTCCCCAAACTTATTACCTATTGCATTTTACGTTCTTAATTAACTCTTCAAGTTTTTCTTTCCTTTTTTCTTCTTTTGTCTGCTTTGTAGCTTAGCCTCTCTTACTCCGGTATTAATTCTGCTTTTGTTCACAAAGAAAAAGAACTCAAAAACCGAATCATCCTGTTAGACGGCAGAAACTCGCCCGAACTTTTGGCTGGTGCCACATTCTTCCACTTACATTGGATAGTCTGACACAATAGTTAAACAGGGTAAATATATTAATTACATCTTTGGATCTTTTCTTTCCTATGTTAAAATTATAGCATCCCCAAATTAAAGAGAGCAAGCTATTCTTGTTTGCGGGTGCCTGTTGAACCATCAGGATCTGTTGTTGAGTCAGCTCTCAGTTCTTGGAGAAACCTCGATATTGTCTGCACAAATACCTCATTGCTGTCAGGCTGACTTGAGGAGGTAGGTTGATTAGCATTGCTGCTTCCTCCACAGCTCTATAAACCAAGAAATAAATTAATGCAATTGCCAAAATATTAACGCACAAAAGTAATGCCATCTTGATTGATGGTAATGTCCAAATGCTTATAAGCATAAACAAACAGGTTGCAGTTATAGTTAAAAGGTAGCAACTTACTGAATTTACTCTTCGTCTTTTTGGTGGTTTGGTTCTGGAGCTCATCATCTCTATCAGCTCATCGAACTGAAAGTCTCACCGAAAAAGTTGTATCAGTTTGGAAATAGAGTTCACATTGATCTAAGCATTGCAAGTTTACAATAAGCTTCCTTGCAAATTAATCAGTATAATACTGTGTCGGCATCCATATCAACTATGATGCATCTTAACTATCTGATTTATAATGTGAAATCATATAGAAGTAGTAATATGTTGTTACAAGTTTCTTGTATATGTTATAAGCTTTGAGGTGAATATTGGTGTCGACCTCACATGGTAGTCGGGTTGGAGCTACAAAAGGGAGCTGGTTCCGCCTCCACAAAATTTTGTAAATAAATAAATAATATGTTTAAACTTTAGTAACTCCGGTAGTTTTGAAGTTCTGAAGTTTTGGCAACAATGTTATGGCCCCTCACAGTATTAACTCTGAAAAAATATGATGTTGAAAGACAAGTACCTGCTTAACAATCTTTTTGTACTTGTTCACACACTGATACAGCCTTCTTTCATCTTCTTGTTCGTTGGACATGGCAAAACCCTGTGAAATTCCTTCTTTCTCTGTGTTAGTAATGTTATTGATGACTTGAAAGCTGCTAAAGAGAATGTTATATTAACATGAAAATAGAAATAGGTTGCTTAAGAGATGTAATATGGCCGTTACCACCGACCCTCTGCACACTCCGTAAACAGAAAGAGAATTGACTGTTATCCTGTGGCCATAACCTTTCTCTTTTACGCATGTAAATACAATTCTTGTGAAGAGAAACTTCGTCAAAGCTTTCAAACATGCAGAGGGAAAAAGACAAAAACTTTATGAATATGTATATATAACCACTCCCGGAAACAAGAGAAATAAAACACTTGCCATAATAAGATACTTTATTAACAGAATAACTACCCTCATTGCCTACCCACCCGAATAAAATGAGAAAAATGAAAAAATGGTCGTTTCTTTATCAACTTACAAAGTTGAAATACAAGTTATATTTAATAAATATATAACCAATCAGTAATTATCACATATTTAAATTTCTATATTATTTTTAACATATAACATTTATATAGCATTAATTAATGAATGATACATTATTAATTACAGTATATGATAGAAATGCATATTTTATGTCTAAATTTTACAAACTTAGCATTAAATTTTATTATTAATTTTCACCATTTCCTCGTTTTCATCTCTCATTGAGTTTGTATTTTTGCAATAAAATTGACCATTTCAATATTTCCGTAAATTACTGAAACAGAAACATCAATTCAGACTTTGCAGGCCATAAGAGCTGTGCATGCAACAACAAATCAGCGAACATGTAAATCATGTAATGAAACTGAAGTTGCTGTTTCGAGAGGTCATGTAAAACGGTAAAATGACTAGCGTTATCGACTGAAAACCCTTTTATTTCACAGGTCATGACAAAAGCACTTCTGAAACTACCGAGAATATGTACATTTCAATTCAAAGTAAAATGTCGGGTTTACCGTTTACGACCACAGCATTGCAACTTATGGGGAGAGTATGAACAAATCACTATAGGATTTGGCTAGGTTAAATCAATGTAAGGTTACAGCCAATAGCAAAACCTGAAACCTCTTATATTAAAATCCTAACTTAAAACTCCAACACCAAAGTTGGAAAACTTGATAATTCCAATACAAAACTTGAAATGTCTAACGCAAAATTTGAAATTTTTGGTTGCATGATAAATAGTGAATCCCTTTGCTTTATCATTTGCCTAGCATTCCTAAAAGCAATATAAACAGGAACCACAAGTATAAGAGAAGAGGATAATGCCATCATGAGTGTACCTTAAACTACATAAACCCAGAAAAAGGGGGAAATGAATCATCTAAAGTCATCCCAAATTTTATACATCTCTTGCATAAAAATCTAGCAAAATTTATCTATGTACACAGGAGGTACAACTTAATTAAACTCCCCACCTGGAATTAGTTACACAATCTGTGCATCTGAAATAGAATTTTTTGCGCAATATAGATTATATCTACCCAAATCTTACTGGGAAGCCAATGACCAAAAATTTAAGAGAAAGATGGTGACATGGCAAACCAACTGATAAAAGCCATAGCTGTAGCGGTCTCAAACCTTGTACAGTGGTTCACTGAACATTTATTAAGGTCATTGCCAATTAGAACTGTGATGCCAGCAGATGCACAGGCAGCTGCGAATGTCAGGGTGGATGTGATCTGCACCAATATAACACATGTTTCAGTAAGCTTGGGGTGAAAGTAAATCCAATTACAAGAATCAGGCCAACAATTTGACATCCTAAAGCCTTATATATATATATATATATATATATATATATATATATATATATATATATATATATCTTTTATGGGCTCACGTACACAAACGCACACTAACGGATTGACAAGGAGACAAGTATTTGACATCCCACAGCCTTTAAATTACCTTCTACACACAAACATAAAACATTTTTTTTTTTAAATTAGAAGAATGACAGAGAAGCGTCGTATCAATGGATTACACTGCACAATTATATGTCTATATGGTGAACTCTAAGCAAGAAACGATTTTTTTAAGGAGTTTACATTATTACGCAAAACCATCAACTATTTACCTAATTCTAATTCAAGAGTGCCCCTATTTTAGAACTTAAAAATATTTAGGCTTGTTTTCTTGAAACAATCAGATAATTTCACTTCCTCTCTTAAGAAAATATGTTCAACAATGAAAAGACTGATTCATAATCGGCTAAAAACTGCAAAAATTATAGGTCTCTCTGTTATTAATGGGAAAAATTTAAGCTCAAACCTATCCCTACAGCACATCAAGCCAAATACCCAGTTCTTGAGCCACTTGAAACTGCAAAACTATCATGAAAGAAACATTAAAACTAGTTTAATCCTAAATCTTTAGAAGACTGAAATATCAGAGCAAATACTTCTGCTCCCAGATAAGTGTGTATCATTTGTTGAATAATAGAACCACAAGTAAACAACTATTTGCTAGAAATAACAACAAATCTACATTGCAGATAGATTAACCTCCACAAACAGTAGACACCAAACAAGAAGCTCATGAGTTATAATACTGTAATCCACACAGAACATTCATCATAGAGTTGAGAGATAGCTGAAATTAATTATTCATAAAATGGCAAAATGATATTAAACATACAGGGAGCCAGTTTCTTAGACTTTTATCAGCGGCATCTAATCATAAATATTCCTCAATAAGCTTATCACACATTTGCCAAGCTTGAAATAAAAGTTCTCTTACCCCATCACCAATGGTAAGTAGACAGATAACTATGTAGTTTTGCAAACTTCGTCTCACCAAGAGGGCATATATATCAAGCACTGCTAGGGACAGACTCCACAAACTTTGCAAGCCAACAGCAAGAGTAAGGTAATTGATCTTAGAATAAAAAATTTATGTCATTTCTTATATTAAAACTGAAAAAATATCAAATCAAATTTATTATAAAAGGAAAGAATATGTACACCATGTCCAGTATTTTAGGTGCCACAGAACAAAAAAAAAAAAAAAGAAGAACTCCCTCACCTCTAATGCAAATTAACCTTTGTGATTAAAAGATAAACTCAAAGGCAATGCCCATTCTTTGCCATGATAGTCTAACAAAATTCGCTAGTGTAAGAGACAAGATATGTTCCTAGGTTTAATCCATCTCCATATTCCACCTAGATGCTAAATAGTCTTGTTGCTAGTCTAAATATGCCAAATGTAGTAAATGATACTGAATATGGGAATCAAAAAACCTCTTTAGACATGAAATACCAACAACAACAAAAATTCGACAGTTTCAGCATGTTTTCATTAAAATGTAATTCTTTTGGCATATTTTCTGCAGGTTTACAAAATAAGAGCACTCCTAATTATCTCTTTCAAAAGATCACAACTTCACTGATTCATGGTGTGATATGAATGAAACCCATTTGCTACAATCACTAAAAATTACTTTTCTATAAAAAAAATATAACAAGAATCCAGATGTTTAAACGGTACCAAAACGCGGTGGCTTCGTGAAAATCATTGGTGGTGGCCATGACACAGACAGATATGACTGCGAAAATGAACTGGATGAGACGAAGAATGAGGCCGCCAGTTGTGCCGGGCATGTCCTGCACGTCTTTCATTCTACCTCTAGGACCCACTGCTTCCGTCAACGGTGGCGGCTCCACCGGATGCACCGCCGGCCTGCTCGCGTTCATCGCTTTGGTTGAAGCCCCGATCAATTAATTAATCAATCAATCATCAAAACCCTATAAATTTATTGAACGCTTGAAAGGAATGCAGTGAGTGCAAGGGGAAAGTGACTGACCATTTGATTTGCAAGTGTTAATGAGTACTGTAGATGTGCAGGTATTTTACCAAATTTGCATGATTAATTTCATTCAGTCGCATCTGGGCCTTTCAGCAGCAACTCGGCCAAAATCATAGCGGTTCCCCATGCTTTTAATGGTTAGATCAAAGGTGGAGTTCTTGTCGGTTTCTGAGATGGATTTTCAGTAATTTCACGAAAAATTCACGCTTTAGTTGCTTTGTGCAAAACGTTTATGGCAAAGTAACCGCCTAACCGGGTCAAGAGAGCATCTGGACAGAAAGTCTGGTGAACCCAATCATTCTTTCGCGACTGAAGATTATGATATCTGTGTGTTTCTGTAAGGAGTCATAATCGAATTTTGTTCTTCCAAGTTTGAAAAGCTAGCAATTTGTTTTAACTAACAAAAGAATTGAAAATTCTCTTAAATTGCAAGAGGGTTTCACTACATTAACACAAAGACGGTCGCTTTGTATGTAACGCGTTTGTCGTTTGCAGTTTCAGAATCGTAATGGAAAACAATAACAGATGCAAATGAGAATAGAGAATAGATTCCTTGCAGTTTGGATAAGATAAGCATCAAATGGCTAAAAACATTTAACGGAGACAAATATATTATAAACAAGAATTTTATTCATAAAAAGATGAAACTAGGCCTAACGGCCATTACATATTAATTAGTGAAGAAAAACAAAGCACGCATTTCAAACTGTTACAGATAAATAGCACACTCTAACGTCCCAGCTGAAACAACCAAAACAATCTTAGAGATCACCACCACGGAGACGGAGCACAAGGTGGAGGGTAGACTCTTTCTGAATGTTGTAATCGGCCAAGGTACGACCATCCTCAAGCTGCTTCCCAGCGAAGATAAGCCTCTGCTGATCCGGTGGAATACCCTCCTTGTCCTGAATTTTAGCCTTCACATTATCAATTGTGTCCGAGCTCTCCACCTCCAGAGTGATCGTCTTCCCAGTCAAAGTCTTAACGAAAATCTGCATGCCTCCCCTCAAACGCAGTACCAGGTGGAGGGTTGACTCCTTCTGAATGTTATAATCGGCCAAAGTACGTCCGTCTTCAAGCTGCTTCCCCGCGAAGATCAAACGCTGCTGATCCGGTGGGATTCCTTCCTTGTCCTGGATCTTGGCCTTTACATTGTCGATTGTATCCGAGCTCTCCACTTCGAGAGTAATGGTCTTTCCGGTGAGCGTCTTAACAAAGATCTGCATACCACCACGGAGACGGAGGACAAGGTGAAGTGTTGACTCTTTCTGGATGTTGTAGTCAGCCAAGGTGCGGCCGTCTTCGAGTTGCTTGCCGGCGAAGATCAGCCTTTGCTGGTCTGGGGGAATTCCTTCCTTGTCCTGAATTTTGGCCTTTACGTTGTCAATGGTGTCGGAGCTCTCGACCTCGAGCGTGATGGTCTTGCCGGTCAAAGTTTTGACGAAGATCTGCATGCCACCACGGAGACGGAGGACCAGGTGGAGAGTTGACTCTTTCTGGATATTGTAATCGGCTAAGGTACGGCCGTCCTCGAGCTGCTTTCCGGCGAAAATGAGACGTTGCTGGTCTGGGGGGATTCCCTCCTTGTCTTGGATCTTAGCCTTGACGTTGTCGATGGTGTCGGAGCTCTCGACCTCGAGGGTGATGGTCTTGCCGGTCAAAGTTTTGACGAAGATCTGCATGCCACCACGGAGACGGAGGACCAGGTGGAGAGTTGACTCTTTCTGGATATTGTAATCGGCCAAGGTGCGGCCGTCTTCGAGTTGCTTGCCGGCGAAGATCAGCCTTTGCTGGTCTGGGGGAATTCCTTCCTTGTCCTGAATTTTGGCCTTTACGTTGTCAATGGTGTCGGAGCTCTCGACCTCGAGGGTGATGGTCTTGCCGGTCAAAGTTTTGACGAAGATCTGCATGCCACCACGGAGACGGAGGACCAGGTGGAGAGTTGACTCTTTCTGGATATTGTAATCGGCCAAAGTACGGCCGTCCTCGAGCTGCTTACCGGCGAAAATGAGACGTTAATGGTCTGGGGGGATTCCCTCCTTGTCTTGGATCTTAGCCTTGACGTTGTCGATGGTGTCGGAGCTCTCGACTTCGAGAGTGATGGTCTTGCCTGTCAAAGTTTTCACAAAGATCTGCATCTGAAAACCACAAAACAGAACAACAGATTATTTAAGAACTATCAAAATATTTTTTTACAAAGAGGAGATTTAAAAAAACTTGAATACCTTGAAAGGTTGAGATTGGGAGTGCTGGTAACTGAAATTTGCTAAGGATTATGGTAGTGGGGAGAAGAGCCGGATGGGGGCCAATTTATATAGAGATGATAGCCGACTGAATGAGGCGAAATATCGTCACCCAACCCTAGACCACAAATTCAATGCCAACACGCAAACGACGGATCACCGTTCATTTGCCTGACCCCTCGCGTTAAAGTTAGGCCTAATAACGACAAAAAAACGGGTCCCACGCGCTGCAGTGCTGCTGCTGCCCACTACCGCCTCATCATTGCTCACCAACCATAGACTTGTAAATTATTTTCAAATAGAGCTTCTTGGAAACGTCTCCGGCTCCTTAATTTATGACCTTGGATTCTTTGAAACGTCTCCAGCTCCTTATGACCAATTTTTTTTTTTTTAAATCATTGGCGATGAATGTAATCATACAAAACTTTTGATATGAAATTAGATCGTCACATAATTGAGATTTTCTGCGAAAATCCTATCCTCTTATAGAATATACAAAATCTTTACATAAAAAAGACATTAACTATCCTTACTCTAAACACACCAAATATATATTACTTCCAGGTGGAGAGTTTACTTTTAAGGAAAAAGGTAATCGTAAGTTTTTATTTTATGTCTTATTTTTATAAAATATGAAACAGTTGTATTTAATGTGTAATATTTAAAATATAAAATAAAGTTAATTATAATTCAAGTAAACGTACATTACGACTTTGTATTCTCTCGAAGAATAAAATAATAAAAGAATTATTTTGAGAAGCTGTGTTTTATTTTTGTTCAAAATTATTTTTAAGGTCTTCAAATTTAAGCGAAGTCACTCTTTAAAGGTTTCGTCAAATATTTGTTAATGGGATAACTCTTTTAAAATTTACTATTTACAAATTAGTACATTTTGAAAATAAATTTATGATAATAGTTATATAATCAAGCTTTAGTAAAATTAGATAATGAAAAACTTATTCAGATTTAAAAAATTTGATCGATAATTTGAAGTGTCTGCTCGGTAGAACAAGTCAAGATACAACAAAATTACTCTTTATACACTAACCAGATCGAATCATCTCAACGTCTGCATAATCAATAAATAAACTGTGTTAGAATAGACATCATGTCAACTATCCGCCGAACAGGTCAACCAGGTACAGCCAGTAAAGTCATTAAAAAAATTAGCTCTTTGAAAAGACCTCGGACCACGGACAAGCCGAACAAAAAGAGACTACCAGAAAATCAACTCAGGCAGATCGAACTTAGCCTCACACTTAATCAAATCTACCAGTGAAGACGGACATAAGGAATATGTCAAAAATATGCTTAACGTATGACAGAAAGATACCTAATGTGTAGTAGAAACATGTTAGAAGGAGATCAGCAGAATGATATTTGGAGTGTGATAGAAGCACAACAAAAGTAGAATCAGAAGCATGTCAGAGAATATACTGGGAATATGCCTAGAAAATCCTCTAAAGATCAGTATTAAAAAAAATGAGGGAGTCACAGAGCAAGGGATGATGCCCAGATGATGCCAAAAAAAAACATAAGAACTAGACATAGAGAGAAAAAGTTTTTTCCTTTATTCTTTAGTATTTTATTTAACCTTTTCACCAGTCTCCTACCATAAAGACCCTTTCTAACTTAAGCATCGAAAAGTTTTCGCCGAAACCCACCCCGACAAAACCATCACAATAGTTTCGCTTGTATTTTACAGGTTATGCCGTAGCCGAAGAGGAAGATAAGACCCAGGCTTCCACAAATAAGCTCAACCAAGATGGCGCCCTAAGTGTTGATTCTCGCTGAAAATAAATTCAAAACTCGTTGGCTCGAAGAATTATTTTTTTTCGATCAACAATTTTTGGTGCCATCTGTGAAAATCAGAACAAAAGCTTTGTCCAAGAATATGATAAGTGGCTATGGTGGAACAGTCATCTACCAGCAGAAACCTCATCATCGGAGAGCGAGGTCTAACCTAAACAAGAATAGAGGCCATGAAAATAGGCCTCTTCATTGGATAAAAAGCTCGCTGCCATTCGAGATCCAAGCAGAGCTGAGGACTTTGAGAGAAGAAATAGAAGAACTGAGACATCTCATAACTGAGTTGATCAAAAGTAAAAGAATGGAAGCAGAGAACGGTGGTAGAAGGGAATCTTATGCAGAGATTCGAGAGCAAACAAATTGAGGGAACAGGTCGAGGACCTTACATGACTTGGTCGAAGCAACCAGGACAAGTCAAATACCCCCTGAGAGAGAGGTGACACAGATTGGAGATTTTGAGCACACGGCAGGGAAAGAGCCGTCTACTGAATAACGGCAACACCAATAAGGCAAGTCGGGTTTAGAAGACAAGGGCCGCGATTTGGAGGAAAAGATAGAGAGCCTCTTGACAGAGAAAGAGAAGAAAGATCAACCTCCTACGAAGAAGATAGAAATAGAGAGGAGATCGCCATTAACGAATGAGCTGAGAGACGCGGAGCTCCTAAACGGGTTTCGACTTCTAAACCTATCCACTTACAGGGGAGTTACTGACTTCAACTATTACGTTGATCAAATTACCAACCTGCTACCAATTGCGGGGTTGAAGAAAGATCAAATGTGTAAACTCTTTCACATGAACTTAGAGGGACTTACTCTACTCTGATATAGGGGTTTAAAGTAGCACAGTGTCAACTACTACCATGAGCTGATTGAGAAGTTCTCACAATACTTTTGAAGTTCATGTGAGGTAGCTAAAGACCCGGGGCAACTAAAGCAAGTTAATTAGGGTCAAGGTGAGAGTCTCAAAAATTTCATCTAGAGATTTCACAAAGAAGTAATAACATTAGAAGCTTTTGACCAACCTGTCGCCCTAGACGCCCTCAAGTCAAGGCTAAGGCTGAACAGATTCTAGTATTACCTGGCAGAAAAAAGAGTTGTGAATTATACGACAGCGTATAACAAGGTGTCGAAGTATATGTCAATATAAGAAAATGAAGAGGCCAAGAGATCCCTTACCAAACTGCCTAGAAAGTATGTCAGGCCCAGAGAAAATAACAGATACGAGGAAAGAGAATGACCTCCACCCCCTCCTCAGAAATACCAGAGGCTAAACAATGAATATTGACCTCCGCAGAGAGAAAATTTCACAAATCGGCGTAATATGCTGGACATTTGGAAGAATAGTGGGCTGAACAATAGGCCCAAAAATTAAAGAGATCATGGGCTAAACAAGTTTCGTCCAAGCAACTCTTATGGACTGCCTCAAAGCCCAATGGACCATGGTGAACACCCTGTCAAAGAAAGAAGGGTAGCTCATGTTAAAAATTTTCTTCTCCTGACCGTACCACTTGAAGATATTTATGAAGCAATTTAGAATAAGAGTTTGTTGAACAGAAATTTCAAAAGGAAGAGAGTATAGCAGTGAGCAGATCCAAAGAAATTGTGCGACATGCATAAGGAACCAGGATATACTATGAGAGAATGCTCAGAATTGAGGAAACAAGTAGATGCCCTAATGAGAAATGGGTACATAGGAGAATTCCAAGCTGATAAATAGCTCCTCACATCCGCTAACTAGCCTAGTGGGTTGAAGTCCAACCTCGTCGCAGTTATTTCTCGTAGACCCACATTGGCAAGAAACCGTCGAATGTCGAATTACTAAAGAAATACTACTTTTAATTCTCTATTTTTCTCTTTATGCAATGATTATTCACCATATATGAACATCATTTTTAATAAAGTCGTTTATGCCCTTGCATGTATCTCCGCAAAAAATGAATGTTTGGAATATGGGATAGAATACTCACAAACATTACCCTCGGGTCATCTGACAAAGGCCCTGTGAGGATTATCTCAAAAGAATCTCCTAAATCAACTTAAGCGGATCGACGTTCTCTAAAATTGTTTATGTTCTTGCATGTATCTCCACGGAAAACGAATGTTCGAAATATAGGATGAAGTACTCACGAACATTACCCTTGAACCATTTGACAATGGCCCTACGAGAATTATCTCGGAAGAATCACCCAGGTCGACCTAAGCGGATCGACGTCCTCTAAAGATATGCCCTTATAAACTACGGGTCTAGATGATGTTTTCAGACTGGTGTATTATTATTTTTGTTAGGGTCGGTGCTTACGTGCTATCCCTGAATGTACATATACTTATGTATTTATACAAGTGTACATTCTCATTAAATCGTTAATACCTATTTATGTTGTATTATGCATGTAATGTTACAGACATTATAGATCTGAAAGAGCTCGAATCAGATCTAAAGAGTTTAGATAAAGGCTTATAGTTAGCTATGCTGAGACATATAATTGCTAAATGTTAGTATAATTAAGTATTAGCTGGTTATAATATTCAGCAGATCCAAGAGTTAGAGCTTCGTCTGTATTGGGACATAGACCTGGAAATATACTAGTAACTGTATAGTTATAAGAGTTGCAATCGGGTGCCAGGAAATGCATGTTGCGCAAGTATATTCTCGAATAATTATCCCTGATCTATTTCTGCAAATGTGGGTCTGTCAGTAGATACATTTTTATATATAAATCAGCATATGTCGTACTTATCGGGTATAGACAGTCGTTCCTAACCAACTGTGAGCTTGGAGCTCGTATTGACATGTGGGTATCCGGTTAGGACTGGATATGGGACAAACTCACAAGGGCCTCCGACAGACACCCAATGTAAGCCGTCAATGGAGGGTCCTCTCGAGTTGAGTAGTATAAGTGATCATTTGACCTGAGTGCCACGGTGAGCTTGTAAGTGATCTACCATACTTTGGTTCTACGCATGTCACAGACCTTTCATGGTGTGACCGCTGGGTATGGTCCGATGCTTATGGAGTTCGATACGCACAGATATGGGATCCGTCAGCTCCTATATGGAGTTTGATATCCAGATGCTTCGAGACTGTATCTCAGAAAGTCTTGTGGCCACAAACAATCGTCACGGTCAAACAATATGGCAAAGGAGTTTGCGTATATTGTTTATTGAGATACAAGTCTGAAGATAGGACATAGATGAGCACATGGGATTTGACGGTGATAATCTATATCCCTGCACATCCAGGATGTCATGAGGGAAGGACTATACGTATGCGTTGTACCTTCAGCTTGTATGGTTCAACGCGCTGATTTGTATATTCGTGACGTGCGCGTAGGGCATTGCTCACGGGCTCATGGAATAGTTCCATTTGATGAATCAAGCGTAGGACCTAGGGAGTTCTGCGAAATAGAGAGTACCCATTGTGCACTGGGACAGCGTGCCGAATTAAATTGTTTAATCTAACAATATTCAGCAATACCAAAGAAATGCGTGCGTGTCTGTATTTAAGTGTTAAATACAACAATTAGTTAATAATTGTTATTTACTAATTTTATTAGGACACATAGCGTATTGTGGACCCTCAGTTGAGTTTACCTAAGTGTGAGATTTGGTGGGACCCACTAGGGGGTAAACTTGGTAACTATTTATGAGGGGCAAAATGGTCATTTCTTAATTTGATTATTTAATAGTTAAATAATCAAAATATCTTTCTTTTTGTATTATATATATTATTATATTATTATTATTTATATTATATATATTATATATTATATTATATATAGTAAAAGAAAGAAAAGAGAAGCAAGAAGGCCAAACGGCCGAAAAAGAAAGAGAAGAGAAGAAATGGAGGAGAGGAAGAAGAAAGAGAGAAGAAGAAGAAGAAGAAAAGAAAAAAAAAAGGAGGGAAAATGATATTGTTTCATTTTCCCTACACTTCTAATTGGAGTAATTGTGAATTGCTTCAAATCTCTATTTCTTATCCTTTTAGAAAAAAGGATGTAAATTCACTCCTGGCCATTTTAGAGATTAAGAGTTAATCCCAGGCTGAATATAAAGCTGTTGTTCTAGCTCACCAAACTCACCGAGTTAGTGACTAGAACTGCATGCGAGTTGGTCTTCATGCAGTCTCCAGAAAAAATACGTGTATAACGTTACATGTTTGGTGAGTTCTTTAACTTTATAAATATATTAATGTGATTAATATATTTATCTATTGTGTTTATTGTAAAATTTACACGTTTTCGCTACATTAGGTAATAGACACAATTGCACATGCATACACCCACGTGCCTAAGATCCTACTGCGCCGACAGTTTTACCCCTACCTACTAGTCCGAACGAGTTTCTCGGGACCATTTATCATCATATCACATCATCTCATCATCACCACATCATGTTGTAATCTTGGTCATTACATTGTCATGTCATCATCATCATTATCATCAGAATCATTGTGATTAGTTCGATGTCTACAGGGCATGTCGCCGTAATTGAGGCATTTCACCATCACTAGTTCGACGCCCACTGAGCATTTCACCTTGATTGATTTGACACCTACGAGGCATGTCACCATAATAGAGGCATTTCACCTTAATTGGTTCAGCGTCTATGGGGCATGTCGCTATGATAAAGGCATTTCACCATCACTGGTTCGAAGCCCACAGGGTATTTTATCGTGATTGTGGCATTTCACCTTGATTAGTTTGACACTCACGGGGCATGTTGCTGTGATGCAGGCATTCACCATCATTGGTTCGATGCCTACAGGGCATTTCACCATGATTGTGGCACTTCACCTTGATAGGTTTGACGCCCATGGTTCGACGCCTACGAGGCATTTCACCTTGATTGGTTCGACATCTACGGGGAATTTCACCATGATTAAGATATTTCATCATCACTGGTTCGACTTCTACGGGGCATTTCACCTTGATTGGTTCAATGCTCATGAGGCATTTCACCGTGATTAAGGCATTTTACCATCATTGGTTCGATGCCCATGGGCATTTCACCTTGATCGGTTTGACATCCATAGAGCATTTTACCGTGATTAAGGCATTTTATCATCATTGGTTCGACGCCTATAGGGTATTTCATCATATATAGTTCAACGCCTACGAGGCATACCACCACTACTGGTTTGATGCTTATAAGGATAATCAAGACGGCTTGGCAGGGAGAAGACGGTGTCATTTCCACAGCACCCATAAAGAGCTACTCGCTCAGCATTATTACGCAGAGCTGATCTCCCAAAAACACTGCAAGCTGCTTAGTCATCATTATTACTCTGAGCTGGCCATTATTTTTCAACGATTTTTGAATTGCAAGCTGCTTACTCGGTATTATTACGTTGAGATGATCTCTCAAAATAGCTACAAATTGCTTGATCAGTATTATTTCTCCGAGCCGGCCATCGTTTGTTAAGGATTTCTCAAGTAGCCACAAACTGCCCGTTCAGCGTCATCACACTGGGCCAGCATTAACCCATGCCCGCTCTGTTGTTAACGACTGCTCAGTCGTGTCTCTGCCAAGTGAAGCATTATTTTTTATAACTCCCAAGTTTTTGCAAGATAATTTTCATCACAACGACGAGCCAGTTATTATCTTAATTTTTACAGACTATCATCATATTTTCATGCTGAGCCGACTGTTATCTATTAACTCTCAAAAGCTTGGATGCACGCCGAGCGAGTCTCTATTTCAATTTATTATGGGGGGATCAAGCTCACATAGTTATCATTGACTCTAGAACGACTGAGCTTGATGCCTTATGGCCATAGAGGAACTGCTCGTTTACAACAAAAGTTTACCAAGTTATTCACAACCCACTACTATTATTTGATTATTACAAGCGGTTTGGCAGCTCGGTTAGCTTTTCTTATTGCAAATTTTATTATCATAAACAGCTCGGTTATGCTAAAATGCTCTTATTGCAAGTTATAGTTATTATGGATAGTTTAGTTATACTAATATAATTCTCTTACTGCAAACTCAATATTATAAGTTGTCTAATTATATTATTGTGCTTTTACTTATATGAGAAAACAGGTTCACTATAAATAGTTATAAGAAGAATAGATCGGCACAAGAACTGAAAGAATAAAAAATACTTATGTTCATTTGTAAAAAGTATTACAATAACAAAAAAGAGAAAGTGGAAGAGAAAGAAAAAAAAAAGGGACGGCTCGTGCTGCAGGAGCCATGTCAGGCACCTCTAAATCTATAACAAGAACCACCTCGGGGTTAACATCGACTGGAGTATTGGTTGGGGCAGAAGGATCGACTGGAGCTTTAACTAGCCTAGGAGGCTGAACAGCAGCAGCAATAGTAGTTTGGCTCTGGTCGGCAAGCGGAGCAGCCTCGCTGGTCCCTGCAACTATAACATCATTAACAGCAGCAGTTGCATGCATTGGTAGGAGCAGTATCAGCATTAGCACCAGAAGGCATTAATGCCTCTTTGACATGCCGAGCTCCAGAGGTCTCCCTATTTATAGTATGAGCATCTAGTGGCTAGGCTTCACAACCACTAGAGGTCAATTCCTGGGTAGTGCTTTTCAAAAAGGGAAATCGACCTCTGGAACCCCTCTATTGCTTCTCGGCGAAAGTCTTCTTCATGACCAGTAGACCTGTGATTCCTCTACTGCTCAAGTTGAGCTGCCAAGGAATTTCTGTTCTGCTCAATCAACTCTCTCTCTCACAGTGCTGCCGCGAGCTGTGCCTCAAGTTCTTCATTTTGGCATATTAGCTAGGCAATACAATTCTCTGCCACGGCCAGAGAGTTAGTCATCTTTTGCTCAACCAGCCTCTTCTGATGCTCAAGCTCTAACAACTTGCTCACTACCTCGATACTGGCGGCTATTATCTCCTCTAACTTGGTGCCCGCCTCATCCACCATTTTTTTCTCTTGCTTGACAATTCTCTTTGCTCGTAGGGGTTTGGGCTTTGGACAGAGAAAGATCATTCTAAGCCTTTTTGGGCTCGGGTTACAATGTCAAGCATCTCGGCCCAGAACTGAGAGAGGAGATAGACGGACTGCACAAAATAAAGAAAAGTCAGAACAAATAAACATATAAATAGGTTAACAGAATAAAACAAAACAGGAAAAGAAGCGAAAGACTTACATCCAGGGTAGACCCCATTGCAGCATGGAACCCCATGACAGGGTCCAGAGATGATACATGATCTACCAAGGCTGGGGTCAAGTATCTCTCCATCTCTCACATCATGGGGAGAAAGAAAGCTCAGATTCTCCCTCATCTCTAGGACCAGTGCGTATGGGGACACAAGAATGGGAGGACCTTCGTTAACCGATGGCCCCTCTCACCTTCTAAAGTCGGACCACCCCACGGCTCAGCCAGTTGAAGTTGTCTGTGTTAAAAGTTAAGCCGGTAAACTTCGCCCATTGTATTGAGTTTGGGGAGTAATGGGGTCATGTGCTTAAAGGGGAGTTTGGGTAGAAGCTTGCCCTCTCTCCGAAGAGCCACTCTGAACCTATCCCTCATCCTGAACAATTAGGCTCATTACAGTTATTTCTTTGGGGGCCCGTTTACTAGCAATATGGCCAGACGACCCTCCTTGCTCTGCTTCTTCCCGAGTCAGAGCCAAATAGAAGCCCATAACATTGTCAGGGTTCAGAGAACCCCGACCGCTTGAAGCAAATGAGCTTTTAGTCTGGCTTTGTTTTCTTCTCTCACCACTACCTTGTTCAAACATACCTGCATAGTGCATGCAGTGTGAGTTTAAGAAGAAATGAAAGAAGATTGGTTCGAGACGAAGGAAAAAAAGGAAACTTACTTTAAATATACGGCTCGAGCAGTACAGAAGGTATAAGACTTGATTCAATGAGGCTAATCGGTGATAGCAGCTCCTGAATAAGACAAATATACTGGAGTACAACGGTTATCCGATCAAGTCTTTGTTCAAATACCTTGATGTTAGTAGCTTAGGTCACTGCAAGAAAATTAGAAGTGTCAGCCGAACAATATAGGGCAACAAGAAAAATGAAGTGCAAAAAAAGATAAGGATCTGCGCCCAAAGAAAAGTTAGTGGGGATGACCCACTCTCCTCCATCTTTCTTGGGGACCCTTTGACCCCATTCTCCCCTAATAAAGAAATACTCCCATTCTAGTCCTTCACAGAGGTGGGATGACCGGGGTTAAGTTTTAGAGGCCATGGAATGAGAGATAATATAAGCCTCTTTAGCTTTTGACGTTGCTCCTAAAGTGCTACGGGTAGTATAATTCTTAAAAATGATATGGGGGAGTACCGCTACATGGGAAGCCTGAGGCCCAGCCTCAAAAACTCCACATGGATGACCACATCGTAATTTACAGGACTGCTCAGGTAATCTCCCTTGGTAGGTAGCCTAAGGGTGACCGACTCGGGGATATTGAAGGAATACCTAATGTGACCCAGGTCAGCATCATTTAAGCAGGACATACGATATCTAGTGTTCAACTTGAACTCTACCACTTCTACACCATAAACTTTCTCAGGGTCTTCTAGGTCATTGCCTTTTCCCTCTTTAATGATAGAGATCGGCTCAGCCTCTATGATCATTACTCCTAAAGAAGATGGCACGTCACCTATTAAAGTGGTGCCCTTCCACTGCTTTTGGCTTCACTATTCCTACTGACCAGTGAGACCTCTAGGGTCACTTCTGTCTCCTCCTCAGCCATGTTAATGGCTAAAAAACCTAAGTTGTCTCTAGATGCCATCAAAACACAGAGAAATATTTCCTAAAGGCTACAGACACTATAGGGCAAGGACGAAAATAATGAACCACACCTAAAAAATAGCAAACAAGGAAAAGCAAGAAATAAACGTCAAAAGAAGATACAAAAGCAACCAAAGCAAGAAAACAGTAGCAAAAATCTAAAAAATGGCCTAAAAACTACAAAGTTACCAAGAAAATAGAAGCAAGATCAAGCAATAGAAGCCCATACTATGAATGCAAAAGTACTAAAGAAAAGGAAACTATAAAGAAAAATAGGTAAAAAGAAGAAAGAACTCACCAGAAGGATGCATATATATCAAAAGCAAAACTCCATAAGCAATATCTATGAACCACTAGACGGAGAAGAAGCTTTCGTACTAGAGAAGCAGTGGAGCAACAATAGAGAAGAATGCAGAATAAAGAGGCAAATGAAGAAGAATGTGACTATTTATAGACAATAATGAAGCAATCAAGACTTTCTAAATTAAATTGCCAGACAGAATCAGCAGAAGACTGAAGAGACCTATTAGGATAGAGAGGGATGACACATTGGGTTTCCAGCCGTATTAAATGCTCGTCTTTTCAAACAGCAGAGACCCAAATCGTCAAATCTAACAGATTAACAACCTATATTATTTTGGTCAACTAAATGCCACTTAGAAAGCAGAAAAGACGCAACTCTTAGGTCTCAGTTATTCTCAGCCATACGATCAAAAGTAGATCAATGGCTAGCGATAAGTTCCTTGTTCGAAAAGCTTTTTACACGGATCAAGGATGACACTTAAGAAGATTCATCATTATTACTTGAAAAAAGACTAGGAGAAGCTGTCATTACGTGGTAGTAACCCCGAGCAACCATGACATTATCACCCCGAGCCAATCAGCTCTAACATATCCTCAAACTTAAAAGATAGTCAATCACTTGTGATAGCATAACACCACCTAGAAACCAGTTTGGATTAGCTCGGTCAAAGGAGAAACTGACAAAAAAGGAAGTGAAGAAAGCAAACAGAGATCAGAATGACGATTTGAATCGATCATGACAGAATAGAGTTTTCAGTTTTGAATGAATCAAAACTAGAAACTAGCAAACCCTTGTTCTCCCTAGAAAATCACTTTTGAGCCTAGGGCCTTCAGCCCTAAGAGAAGTCAACCTTCAATGGCTCAGTTTGATGTTTTTTTATGGGACAACCCTCTTCAGATCCTACTACTCCCTTGCAGGATAGCTCACTCCAAAGACAAGCCCATGGTAATAGCCATCAAGCTAGGGCCTGACACGGTTAGACAGCGGAGAACCTACTCGGATTCAAATGACCTAATTGATAATCTGAAGCACTTGTTTGGTAGAACGGGCCAGGATACAGTCAAAACCACCATTTATACACTAACTAGATTGGTTCATCTCAGCACCTGTGTAATCAACGAAGAAACTGGGTCAAAACAGATACCATGTCTGCTGTCTGTCGAACAGGCCGGCCATGTACAACTAGTGAAGTCACTATAAGACCAGCTCTTTGAGAATACCTCGGACAATGACTGATCCAAACAGGAAGAGATTGCTAGAAAATTAGCCCGAGCAGATCGAACTTAGCCTTACACTTAACCAGATCCACCAATGAAGACAGGTATAAGGAATATGCTAAGAATATGCCTAACGTATATTAGAAAGATACATAGTGTGTAGTAAAAGCATTTCAAAAGAAGATTAACACAAGTAAAATCAAAAGCATGTCAAGGAATATGTTGAGAATATGGCCAGAAAGTCATCTGAAGATCAGTATTATAAAAAAAGAGGGAACACATAAGCAAGGGATGATACTAAAAAAATAGAAGAATTCAAAGAGAAAAAAGTTTTTTTTTCCTTTATTCTTCAACATTTTGCTTACCTTTTCACAAGCTCCCAATATAAAGACCCTTTCTGATTTAAGCATTAAAGAGTTTTCGTCGGAACCCTCATTGGCAAGACCATCACGATAGTTTCGCTTGTGTTTTACAAGTTTTATCATAGCGAACGAGGACAAGAAGACTTAGGCTTTCGCAAGCAAGCGTAACTAGGACGAGGCCCCAAGTGCTGATTCTCGCTAATAAACAAATTCAAAACTCGTTGACCTGAAGAAACATTTTTTTCGGTTAACAATTTTTATTTTAAATGTTAATATAGTTTTATTTCATAAATTCATAATATAACACATAAATTTATGAAAAAAGAAATTAAAATCATGGAATGGTATCTAGACGCTCGTGATTTACCACAATAACAAGAGACCCTTTTTAAAATTATTGTCTAATTGCACCATTCTCTTTTAAGTTTTACAATGAACTCTTTAATCTGACTCGTTCACTATTAGAATGATATAAGATGAGATGGCAATTTAGTTCAAATTTAAATTTGGATTTGAAAAAACTCAACCTGTTTTGGATTCAAAATCTAATCTAATAATATCCAAGCTTTTTTTTTTGGTTTTGGATCTTTTTTTTTTTAAATTCTAAATCTAAGCTGGATTTGACTTTTTGTGGGAATTCAAAAATTTGGCCCAGATCTAAATTTTATTTGTTTATTTAAAAGTCTTAAAGTAATTTTTAAAATTTTAATATATATGAATCTAACAATTATTTTACAAAATAAATATCTTAAAAGCTTACATTTAACTTAAACATTTGAAATAATTAAAAAAATTCGAGATTTAAACCCGATTTTGATTTGGCCAAGAAAATTCATATAAAATTTAATTTTCGAATTCATTGAAAAAAATTTAGATACAAATTTAGATTAAGTAAAACCTAGATCTAAATTTGGTTTTCACCATCCCTAGATATAAGTGTCGAGGTTAATGTGGATATCATGCGGTGATTAAGGCTTCAATTAAAAATGGATGGTTAGATTCGGTTTTAGGTTCATAACCGTGATCTGATCAAACGATTGAGAACCGATCTAGATTTTGCGACCACAATCGAACTTGTACGATCGAATCCATGATCATCACTGATCCATCATGATAAGCTGTAATTTAAGTCTCGATTTTATATTTTATTTCATAGCCACATGATTATAATCATGCGACCATAATCATTAATTATTAATTGCATGGCTTGCAATTAGTTATGAGATGGTTTAATGCATGTGTAATGATCTTTGATGGTTGATCATGATCTAACCTAACTGTTGATCATCTAACCATGATTTTATTTTTGGTAGTTACATGATCTGGATCGTACGGTTGAATCATGACTTATTAATATAAAGTAATCATGTTCAGATCCTATGATTATGGTTGGTTTTTTTTTATTTTTGATTATTTTTATATTTTTTCTTCATCATTACATGGCCACGATCAAGTATAGTCATGATAATCAAATCACACCTATTAATTTTGATAATCTACTGTTTGATCAAAACAAATCAATGATCTTAATCTCTTTGAAAAAATTACAAAAGATAATTTAACATATCTATTTGATTTTATTATTATTTTATTATGCAAAATGGAATATGGAAAAACCCATAACGTAAGAGAGCTCCGTTGAGCCACATGGTTTATCATTTCCCAAAGTCCATTTGATTAATTTATTATTTCATTTTTTATTATTTAAATAAAAAAGTTGATATTTTTATTTTATTATTTTGTTATTTCAATAAAAGAAAGAGAAAAAGCAACCACATGGGGTCTATTGAATAAATAAAGCCACTTTAACCCTCATGCATTTCATCGTTATTTTGGATATTTTGATTATTTTATTATTTAATATTTAATAAATAAATCATTTATATTTGTAATATTTTATCAAAGTCTTGTCTTGCTAGGTGAGTTGTCTTAAGATCTTTTATCTTTAAATTGTCTAATCAAAATTTTTTATTTATAATTCTAAAAGATATAATTTATTGCTTTTATCGTCAATGCCCGGGAATGGGTTGGTCAAATTTTATGGGCCTTAAATGCATTACGCCAATTGTTATAGACCATAATTTTATTCGTTAATTATTTTATTATCATCATAAATTAATGCTTCAATTATTTACTGTATTGCTTATTGCATTGATTTATTATCATCATTCTTCCTTGGCCATCATCAAAGAATCATATATTATAATCATCAAGCGGTAACAAAAAAAATATTATTTTTATGATTTATATTTCATTTATTGATTGGTTATGATTATTCTTTGATCAAATTTGGCCATAAAGATCAAATGTCGATATTATGATTAAAGTGGATCATTGCATGCATTAAATCACATGATCGAGATTTATTTTATTTTATAAATAAATATTAAATTTTTTAAAATTATAAATATGAATTATTTATTTTATTATTCGATCTACCACTATTATCTTATCTGGTCAACAATGTGATCACCACAAATTAGTTATGATATTATCATTGTGAGTTTATCATATTATTTTTTATTCTTGTTATTATTTTTTACAATAAAACATTAAATACTAATTACTTGTGATCAATTTTATATTTAATTATATTTATATCATACTTTATATGTGTGATAATTCTCATTTTTTTTATTTTCCAACTTATTTGTAGTTTTATTATTCTATAATACATAGACCATATGTTACATTGAGATTGAGTTTTATAGTGACTAATCTACATCAATCTCAATGATGCCGATCTACGATGTAAGTTAACCGATGGTGTACGATGATCTATGATAAGCTTTATGGTGATCTTAACAATTCATAGGATTTCTTATAAAATTACTTTTTATGCAATTTCATAATATTTACTTATTAAATCATCCATTATATGCAAAAGTAGCATGTCAATATTCTTGTTATTTAATTTCCACACATGTTTGGACAAAAATCTATTGAAGTTGTTGATGGTGTTGTGTATGTGCACTTATGTATATAATTAAATAATTTAATAATAATAGCATAACATATATATAATAAAATTATTACATGTGTGTGCACCGTATTGCAGATAAATATGTATATTTTAAAATAATTTAAATATTGCATGTCTCACAAGCAATGCAATAAAAATATAATACATATTAAAATAATTTCATTACACTAATAAGATTATGAAACTTACCTTTAAAATGTGTTTTGTACAATTCTAGTTTAGGATTCGATGGGATCATTTAAGCTAAAATAGTAGCTTCTTATTTTTAAAAAAATATTTTTTTTAAAACAACACTTATTTCTTAAATATCTCTCAGATCTTTCTATTTAATTTTTCAATGATATTTTTTTATATTATTCACTTGTAAATTCAAGTAGATAAAATCATCTTTATATAGAAGCTTTGGCCGCCCAATGGTCCAATTAAATTTCAATTGATGGCGGCCAATATTTAAGTATGAAATTAGTCATTTTATGCTTACATTTTAGTTTGATGGCTAATAAGAGGAGTTGGCCGATTAAAGAGCAAATTAGTGGCAAATTGTCTCTGTATTGCAAACAGCTCCCGTTTGAAAAACAAGCATGACAAAGCATGCATTGATTTGTATTAGACAATGGCTGAATATAAGCAACAATTCCAATTTGTTTTGGTCGAATTTTATTTCTTTAAATGCATGACATTTGTTGTTAAATAATAAAACAATAATAAATTAACAATCGCAATTCATGAATGTAAAATAAATTTGGCGAATTGCATGCTTCCAAATAGTTAATATCGTTTGTTATATTTTTATTTCTTTTTAAAAAAAATAATTTTATTTATTAAGACTCAAATTAGCATCCATATAAATTATTAATACAATTTAAGATATACACTAAGTAGATAAAAGTGTCAAGTCTCACTTGATATAATCTTGAGTTTAACACTTAAACCTTAACTACTCTCGAGAGAGACTCTAAAATAAACAAGTGAATAATTAATTTAATTTAAACAAAATAACAATTATTTTCTTTAAATGGTAGCTATATTTACTAATGCTCAATTTAGTACCCATACAAATTATTGATATAATTTGAGACATACACTAGATAGATAAAAGTATCAAGTCTCACTTGGCACGATTTTAAATTTAACACTTAAACTTTAACTACTCTTTGAGAGATTCTAAAGTAAATTCATATTTTTCAAAAATTTCTCAGATTGAATAATTCAATTTAGTGCGCTACCCACGCGCTCAACAAGTACACTTCATATAGTGAGACTTCTTAAATTCACACTCATTTTGTCTAACGAAACATTTCTATAAGTCCATAACCGATGCCTTACACACACACATTATGGATAATACAAAATGGTGAGTTAAACTATACAAGTTGAGGTTAATCCATATTCGTACAATCCCTCTATCATTAATATCCTAGAAAAGTTGAGACATAAATCAATAACGTCAAGTCCCTTATTACTGAACAATAAACTTATGTATTCCAATAAATAATATACACAAATTTCTTTGCAATATTATTTACTCCACAGGAAACTCTTTCCTGAGTTAAATGCTTATGACCATAAGACTTTTCAAAATATAACCTTAAAGCATCTGAATATTTAACTCACTCATATGAACTGACGGATCCTATATCTACACACACCGGACTCCATAAGCATCGAACCATACCCAGCGACACCCAGCGGTCAGACCATGAAAGGTCTCTGACATGTGTGGAACCTAAGTATGGTGGATCACTAATAAGCCCACCGTGGTGCTCAAGTCTAGAGACCATGAATGCTACTTAACTTGAGAAAACTCTCCACTGACAAATTTATGAAAAATCTATTGGAGATCTTCATTGAGTCTAGTTCAGTATTCAGTCCTTACTAAATACATTTATATCTTTACGAGCTTCCACTAAACTCATAGTTTACTAAAATTAATCATCTGAACTATCCAGATATAGACATACACTGATCTATATTAATTGGTTCCATTTGATAGACCCTGCATCGGTGAAAATATATCAAGAACATTTAATTTGAGAACATATTTACACAATGATTTTTCTTAACAACTTCTTGCAACTATTTGCAATTATGTCATTGCAAGTATATTCTTAGGTCTTTGTCTCATTTCAGACAAGGTTTTAACACTTTAGACCTGATTTAAACTCTTTTATATTAATATAATGTCCGAAATGTTACAAGCAACTTACCTTAATAAAAATAATTAGCGATTTAATAAAATATTTATTTATTACATAAGTATGAAAATACAATATTCATACAAAATTGAGATGGCACATGAGCATAAATCTCAACAGTTATTACTCTAGATTCATACTAATATCTAAACCTTGGCATTCTCAACAAATGTAAAAATTCAAAGAATTAACATGAGTAATATTATTTTCTTTGTTAAAAAATTAGCATTTTAGGCTATTTCTACTCCTTTTTAAAGTCATAAACAGTGATACAAACACAAGATGGATAAGCGTAAAACTTGCGCCTCTACCAAAGCCAATAAAGTTTCTTTCCAACAACATGAGCAAACTTTTGTGAACCTTAATGAGGTTTATAATCAACAAGTCGCAGCACCTTTAGACACAGTACAACTAGCAACTTTACCACAAGTCATTGACCAAGTCTTAGTAATGCAGTAGAAACTTGATGCACAAGTTCTACAAATAAAGCAATTCTCTAAGGCCTTTGCAAAGCAGCAAAACTACTTATAAGAAGTTTTAAAACAAAATGAGGAGCTACGAGTCCAACTGGCACAACCTCGCAAGTCCCCCGAAAACGTCAACATCTTGCATAATAATGACCCAACTCTGTAACAACATATACCACCTCTAGTGATACCATTGCAGATGGTTCAACTAGCAAAACATCTAAGCCCGAACTTATAGGCAACATAACAACTTCAAGTTTGCTTTATCATAAAACTGCTAGTTTGTAATATATCATCGCAAGTTCTCCTAACCACTGTTACACCAACTATCCCTATTACACTAACTGTTAAGCCATATCTCGCAACTTGCTTGCTAAAGGAAGCATTAAAAGCTTGCGTGTAAGAGATATTTGATGAACATTTGCAAAGTCACAAAATTCATGCTTCTAGTGCATCTTATTCTTTTGCTGCTTGGAAATTACAAGAATCTACATTCATAAATAAGATTAAAAACCAAAAGAAGCCAAACAACTTTCATATGCCTTATTTCAAAACTTTTAAGGGTAACACTGATTCGATAAAGCTATGTGTACTCTTTTAAACAAGTTGTGTCTCTTGAGGACTACAATAATGCCCTTAAGTACAAGTTGTCCCCTCTCACTTTAACTGGCATTGCTATTACGTGATTTTAGAACCTTCTCCCAAGATCAATAAAGTTCTTCATAGCTTCTACAAGTTTTTTGTCAATTATTTCTAGATAATTCACCAATAGTAGATCAATGTATTCAACTTAGCTACTGTACAACAAAGACCCAAAGAAACATTGAAAGACTACTTAATGTGTTTTAAAGAATTGTACATGCAAATAAAGAGCCCTGATGATGCTTTCCTCCAATTGCATTCTTCAAATGACTACTGCTTGAAACTCACATTTATGAGGATCTTCAGCGAAAACCTTCTAGAAGCATAGAAGAATCCTTTTTTCGCACAAAATTTTTCATTCATATGGAGGAAGATCAACTAAGTAGAAGTCGTAGAATGACTATGAAGATTGTCAATCAATCTGTTCCTTTCAAAATTCAAGAGCAGCAGCCTAATACCAGAACAGATTACAAAAGAAGAGCACGATCTTTATGTTCACCTATAAGCCGCAGGAAAATATCAAATTTTAATACTCTACAAACACCCGAGCTGCCACTCAGTACTCGAGTAGAAAATATTTGGATGGACAATAAGCACATAGAATTATTTTGCTATCTGCTACATATAAGAACTTCAGCTAATCAGTGAGATAGACCTAAAAAGTGTCTGTATCACAATGACCACAGGTACAACACAAGTGAATGTAGGACATTGAGAAGACAAATTGAAGAATTGGAGTGCAAAGGTGTTTTAGCCAAGTACGTCCTAAAAATGATGCATCTCCTCCATTAAAAAGTTACAACAATAAGCGACAAGTTACCTCTACTCCCAATATTGCTCATAAAGAAATAGAGATCACAGCTCCTCTACCAATAAACACGTTATGCATACATGGCAAGCTTGATAATGAAAATGATGCCCATCTAAGCAGTAATTATAAAGAAGACCTTCATGAACACGATGGTGATGCCATTGTAAAAAGAATGTTCGAAACTTTCAAGAAAATAGAGTTAACTAATATACAAGCATCCTCACAAAATAATCTTAAAGAAGTAGCAAAAGAAGTATTCCAACAACTAAAAAACTCGGACTATCAGTGGTAGATCAGATGATGAAAGCCTCACCAAGAATAAAATAAGACATGAAGAAAGAAAGCTTGCCTAGGCTAAGCAAGTCAATTAAGTGTTGTAACTAGTAGCTACTGTCATGTTTGTCTGTCAATCAGCAACAAGTGACTCTAATTATATTGGGATCTCAAATGAAGATCTACTCAGCATCGTCTACCCATGCAATAATCCAATGGTCATTACTTTGCAAATACCCAACTACGTCGTCTCAAAATGTTTTAATTGATGGTGAAAGTAGCACGTATAGCATATTCTAGAGTACCTTTCAAAAGATGAGTTTAGAAGAGACGGAGATCGTTGTGAGCAAGTCACCAATGATTGCTTTTAATGGCACCAGAAGTGCTATTGGGGTCATTGCGCTCACAACTTGCAGCAGCTCAAAGAACCCTAACAATAAAATTCTTGATAATGGATGCTCCTTCAGGATACTATGCCATCATAGGTAGAGATTAGGTTCATCAGATGTATGGAGTAGTATCCACCCTGTACCAAAAAAGTGAGATGCAAAGGTAAAAATAGCTTGAGGATCGCTACCATAAAAGAAGATCAACAAGTTGCAAGAAGATGTTATCAGGTGAACTTGAAAGAAGAAAGGAATGAGAGTACATCTGCATCACCATTTGCATCAATCAAGATCCAGAGTTTTACTAAATAACAAATATAGCAAGTTTTAGAGGGGTCTATAAAAATAAAGATGTGGAGCATGAAAGGGCATAAAAGAGCAAAAGGATAAAAGATAAATGTTAATGAAGTTACAAAACTACAACTTGAAGTCACATAACCGTGAGTTGAAGAATTTGCTCTTGAAAATAAAGAAGAACCCTTCAGATCCAAAAAGGCAAGAATAGATAGAGCCTACACAAGAAATGCCTCTAAACTCTCTAAAACCAGGCCATAAGGTTCTTATAAGAACCAAGTTACAAAAAGAATATGCTTATGAACTGGTTAAATTGTTAAAAAAAAAGTGGCAATATATTTACTTGAAGCCATGAAGATATGCTAGGAGTAGATTCAAACATCTCTTGTCATTCTTTGAATGTTAATCTAAAAGTCATTCCAGTGAAGCAAAAGAATAGGCATTTTGCTCATAAGAGGAACAAAATATAGATGAGGAAGTTGAGAGACTGTTTAATGTTAAATTCATTAGGGAAGTTTATTACCTTGAATGGTTGTCGAATGTAGTTGTTATAAAAAAGAAGAATAGAAAATAAAGAGTTTTCATTGATTTCACAGATTTAAGTAAAGCCTGCCCTCAAAGACATGAGATGGTCGACACAATTACTAGATATAAGATGATGACCTTTATTGATGCATATTATAGGTATAATCAAATACCTATGAACTCAGCTAACGAAGAAAAGAAAAGATAGGCTTTATTACTGAACAAGGGACATACTGTTATTGGGTTATGTCTTACTAACAGTTAATGAATAAAATATTCAAGAAAATGCTGAATCAGACAATAGAATCTGCATTGATGATATGGTCGTCATAAGCAAAAAAAGAGAAGATCACTTTCAGCATTTATTTGAAGTATTCGATACCTTGAAGAATTACAAGATGAGACTCATGTTGGAAGTGTACCTTAAAAGTATAATTATTTATATTTAAATACTACTGAAAATAATTAATAAAGATTGTTTATTCAATATTATGTTTGTAATTATGATTATTTTTATTCAAATATCATGAAATTTATTGATTATTATATGTAACCTTAAACTTAGTATATAATAATTATATCGAGAGGATTAAGTTTAAGTATAATAATCTAAACTTATGCTTAGTTTGGATGAAGACGGAAACTTCTTTTTAATAAATTATAAGTGCAGTCTATTTGTATATTGTATACAATGATTTTATTCGAATTAGTTTTTCTGTTGACATAGAAAATGGAAGCGCTTTATATAGTGTTGATTATATAGGATTGGACTACGAGAAAATTAATTCTTTATTAATCTCTGTTAATAAAGAAAATTTATTTTATCATAATATAATCATATATGGATTAATCTTAATTTTGAGTGATTAATGAACTCTTATTCATTGAGTTATTTTTATTAATTCACAAGGGAAAGACTGTAAAATATTTTCAGTCAATTACTAAATATTTTATAAATGTAACAAAATGGATGACTGGGAATATTTCTCACAAATATGAAATCCCCTCATTTTGAAAAGAAGTTAAATAAGTTGTTTCCTTGATAATTGATTCTGTTCTTGAACATAATGAGCACTAAGATTTCTTTAAGAGTTAAAGAAAATAATAAATTTATAAATTTTATAAATTAAATGTTTAAAAGAAAATTAATGTGGATCAAGGATAAAAATGTAATTAGAGAGATTGACAGACACTTAATCTAACCTAATTATGAACACTTATGAAGGATTAATCTATATAAAATAATTATCAAATTGACGAAGATAGTTTTTTATTTTATAATTTATTTACAAAATTAAGAGTTCAATTTTATATTTGTAGTGGAGTAATATAAAATTAATAAATAAAATCATATTGATTAAAGAGTTTAATCAAATGATTTAATTTGTTGAAGTCTAATTTTGTAGGTCTATCAAGTCTTCATGTTAACTCCATAAACACTAAAATAGACTATTTAATTAATTGTAAGATCTAAAATATTAATTGTCTCAAGTTTAATTTAACTAAACTTATTAGAACTAATTAATTAATTTTATTGGCCCATATTTAATTTAATTAAATTTATTGGGCTCAATCACCCGATCTATTTATGAAATTAAATAAATAATTAAATTATTTAATTTAATTAGATAATTATAAATTATTTAAATTAAAGATAATATTAGATATTATATTTATCTTTTTAATTATGTAAATTAAAATAATATAAAAATATTATTTTATTCTAATCCTATTAGAATTAAGAGTTTAGATAAACTAAGAATTCTTACACTATAAAAAATGATTATTAAAATCACTTTTACGTTTCTTCGTTAGTACTTTTTTTTGGGCTTAATTGTTTATAGAGAGAACAAATTAAAGAACATAAAATTAGATATTTTATAATTTATTAACTCACCCTCAGGAATAGTTTATTGATGGGAGATATAACTTGAAAGATTTGTTAGTGTTAATAGAAATCATCTTATATCATCGTATTGCTATAATAAAATAGATATAAAAAAAATTTAAAATCAATCCTACAACTCAACCCTACAAAAGTGTGTTTGGCGTGACTTCGAAAACTTTTTTAGGGACACGTGGTCAATCAACATGGAATCGAAGCTAATCCAACTCAAATCAAAGCTCTTCAAGAGATTAAAGAACCCACGATCACTAAAGAAGCCCAAATTTTAACGGACGAGGGGTAGTATTAAACAGATTTATCTTCAAGATGTCAAATCGAAGTAAACCTTTCTTTAACATCATCAAAAAATCCTCATACGGAGAATGAGGATCTGAACAGTTGAACACCTACCAAGAATTAAAGAAATATCTAGCGGCTCCACCAATTCTAGCTGCACCAAAGTATAAAAAACCACTCTCTTTACATAATTATATTGGATGTCGTAGTAAACGCTGCCTTGTTTGTTGAAAGAAGGGATCAACAACACCCAGTCTACTATGTCAACAGAACTCTATGGACGCTAAAATTCGCTACACCAGGATCGAAAAATTGATACTTGCTTTATCCTACGTAGCAAAAAAATTAAGGCTACTTTAAAGCCCATAAAGTAATCATCATAACTTCTTATCCAATCAAAACAATCTTATCATAACTAAACTTGATTGAGTAGGTAACCAAATGGGTGATGCAGCTAAGTACCCTTAATCTGTAATACAAACCAAGACCAACAAAAAAGGGCAAGTTGTGGCGGATTTCTTCCTAGAGTTCTAACATAGCTATGAAGAGATAAAAGATTCAAACAAAGAAGATGTCAAACTTGATCAAGTTTCATAGAAAATCCTTGTTGACATCAAATCAATTTGGTGCTAGAATTGGTATTTAAATACTGATAGCTATAAGACTAGCATTAGACAAAGCTATGCAACTTAAAATGCCAAATGTCAAATAATGAAGCTGAATATGAAATTGTAATTAATGGAATGATATTAACATTAAACTGCATGTCAAAATGTTATAGCTCATGACAAAATTTCAACTGGTGGTTAAGCAATTCCTTAGGGAATACGAGGCCAAAGACGAAAGAATGAAGTTGTACTTAAAAAAAATTAAAGAACTTGCAAGAAAATTTCAATATTTTGGCCTATCTCAAATTCCACGAGAAGCAAATGAACAAGCAAACAAGTTGCAAATGAAGCATTTAACATGAATGAGGAAGGAACTCGCGAGACAAAGATTGAGCTGCTATACAATCCAAGTATTGAAAAGTAAATTGAAGTCCTCACGATGGAAGAAAGTTAGGATACTTAGGTGACCCCCTTCATCAAATACTTGGTTCTACATGAATTACCAAGAGATGGTAACGAAGCTTACAAGATAACTGTGCGAGCCTTAAGGTTCTCAATGATAGATGGGCAATTGTACAAGAAGTCACTGAATGGACCTTATTTAAGTTGTGTAGGCCCAGCAAAAGCAATCTTAAAAAAAGTGCATGAAAGTATTTATAGAAATCACACAGGTGGAAGATCCTTGGCTCATAGAATTATGTCAGCAAGAATATTTCTAGCCATACATGATTGCAAACTAAAAAGCATTTGTCAAAAAATGCAGATACATACACGTACCTTACATTAGCCAGCAAAAGAATTCCATTCAATTGTAAGCCGTTGGCCTTTTGCACAATAGGGATTAAATATTATGAAACCATTACCCAAAGCCAAAAGAGAAAAATAGTATGTGCTTTTTACCGCAAACTACCTCACAAAATAGGTAGAGTCAGTTGTGTACTTAAATGTCACTTAAAAAGAAGTTGAGAAATTCGTTTATCACAACATCATTTATCGATTTGGTGTTCCTCGAATAATTGTATCAGACAATGAAAAATAGTTCAACAACTATTTAATGAAAAAACTATGTCAAAAAATTGAAGATTACTCGCGAATTCTCTTCTAACAAATATCCACAAGGGAATGGTCAAGCAGAGTTAACAAACAAAACCATCTTTTCCATTCTAAAGAAAAAGTTAGAAGAACTTCCTATGATTTTGTGAGCCTATCAGACAAACAAGAGAAAAGCCACTAATAAAACCCTGTTCACAATGACTTATGGTAGTAACGCAGTAATCCCTACCGAAGTAGAATTTCTTACTTCAAGGTAAAAAATTGTTGAAGATCAAACCCTAAATGAGCAACAATTAGACACCTATGGAGACTTAATTAATGAAATTCGAGAAGTCGCAGTTATTAAAATTATAACTTGCTAGCAACAACTCCAAAAGCAAAGGCATATATTCATGAGACCGAGATTGTTTAATCAAGATGACTGGGTCATGAAAAAAGTAATAGAGAACATCAAGGAGCTCAATGCTAGCAAATTTGCCCGAGACTGAAAAAGACCACACCAAGTCAAAGCAATAGTAGGAAAAAAGGTGCTTACAAACTGATTGGCATAGAAGGAAAAAAGGTTCTTAAGCCAAGGAATACCATCCACCTTAAAAAAAAATACATGTAAGATTGGAAAGATTAATATCTACATATAAGTAAGAGATGTTAATTTCTTCTTTTACAAGCTCGTCTTTATTTCCCTTATGAAGTTAAAAAAGCTTATGTTTCAATTCAATAAGAATGTACATAGCAAAAATACTCCATGCAAAATGTCGAAATACACAGGTTGTCAAGGCACGCAAGTTGCCAAAACACGTGAATTGTCAAAACACGCAAATTAACAAAACACACAACTTGCCAAAATATTTGAGTTGCCAAAACATGCAAGTTGCCAGAACAAACAAATTATCAAAGTCTCGCAAAACATACAAAAGATGACTAAATAAATTGCATCATTAAAAGGACGATTATGTCACACATTCACAACCTTAAAGACGACTAATTATGTTACACTCGCATAACAAGAAGATGACTAAATATATTGCACCCTCGTGAATAAAAGATGACCAAAACAAGTCGCACAATCCATAAGACGACTAAGTACGTCGCAACCTTGTAATCAAAAAAGCAAACCAAACAAGTCACAAAACTCAAAAGACGACTAAAAATGCCACACCTTTATAATCAACGCTACAAAAAAGATAGAAAAACAAATCAATAAATCACAATACCAAAAAGATGATTCAATAAGTTGCACAATAAAAAAAATGAATGAAATAAAATGAATGAATGAATAAAATGAATGAATGAATAAAATGAATGATAATTGATCAAATGAATAAAATGAACGATAAATGATCAAACACACGAACACTAAACGATTAGAACTAATTGCATAATTGAAAGACGACTAAATGTCGCACAAAATAAAAAGCAAACAAATTGCATAAAAAAATTATGATCATATGATATAAAAGAAGAGAAGAAGGATAAAGCGAAAAAAAAGTAATGCAACTAAGCATTCAATATTCACTTTCTATTATAAAATCTACCATCCCGAAACAGGTCAACTACAATCTTCACTTCATATCACAAGTTGAAGTAATAACTCAACATAAAATAAATTTCTGAAAAGCGAAAAAGTCTTTTACATAATAAATAAAGTGTCCAAAAACAGAGGCGAAATGAACTTCAAGTCGCATAACAAAATTGCCCATTCTAAAAAATACAGGTACATTTGTAGAATTGCAAATTGCATATCACATGCAAACGATAAAATATACAAAAATCATAATCACATGTAATTAAATAATTAGAGTTGTCATTAAACCATAGAACGGCCAATATATGGCCCAAAATCTCAATCATCTTGTTTAAACAAACGAGATAATAAATGTACCTCAACAGGTAACTATGATATGCTCTATGAATGTCCAAAGTAAACATCTCAAAGTATGTACCAAAGTACGCCTAGACAGGCTCAGTAAACGCAATCATCAAAAGTAAATCTTTTAAGTCATCTATCAAATAAAGAAGTAAACTTCTAAAAGACGGAAAGCATCAGATAAATACATCAGACAAGCATATATATCAAAGAAGTACTGAAACACCAATACTGGTCAAAATATATAAAGTATCTACAAGAAGATGAAAAACAGTGATCTTATAATCTAAGGCACATCCTTGGGAGAAGTAGCCTTAGCAAAAAGGCTCTGTAAAAGTGCGGAATCCTCATCCTGGTACCCAAGATTCTGAGGAAGACAAAAAAGTGAAATTTAAAATTATGATAAGCAGTAACAGAATAAATACACAATAAAGTGAAGAGAAGAGGTAAAAATAAAACTTAAAAAAAAAAAAGAAAAGAAAAGAAGAATTTACTAACTGCAGTCTCAGAAGAAGGAACGGCAGAACTAATTGTATCATCATCAAAAGAAACATCACCATCATTAGACTCCAGGTCTGAATCATCAGCCATCTCGCTAGTAAGGTCGCCATCATTAAAAGACAATTGTGTCTGATAAAGGAACTTACCCTCCAAGTCTCCACTCAAATCACTAGTATCCCAACCTTTCTCATATCCTCCGGTGAAAGAAATCAAAACAAAACATTGATAGCAATCACCTTTCCTCAAATGACAAGCCTTCGGTCGGTGAGCTTGAACCTTCTTCCAGTTAAGTAGCTGCTCACGGCATTGTTGTGACTTCGCAAACTCAAGTTGTAGGGATGACATCTCTTTCTGGACAGCAGCGAGCCAGCATCCTTGGCTTTAAGATCTGTGAGTTGCTTAAAACCTACATCATCTACCAATTGCTTCTCTTTGGCTAACAAATCAGCCTTAACAAAGATAGCAGATAACTTGCGGCAAAAATTAGACAAATTGCCAGTCAAATCACCAATAAGATCCTCTTTTTCCTTTAGCAGAGAATCTTTCTCAACAGAATTAGAAGTAGTTCGCAAGCTTACACTATCATGAGCATCGATACTTCCAGGAGGAGCAGTAGTACCTATAAGTATAGGTCCACCTTGAGAACCTGTATCCAAATCTATAAACAAAATAAGAAAAATTAAAAATATCGCCATATAATAATAATAAGAAGGGATAAGGATAATTTTGTCCTTGGAGTTTGACCTAATTCTCAATTTTGTCTCGCGTGTTTCAGAAAACCCAATTCTGTTAATTTGATTCTGTTAGAATTGATAGAAAATTCCTTTTAACAGTATATTGACAATTTTTCCCTCCTTTAAATGTTAGTTTGATATAGTGATGCAAGTATATTATACAATGTACACGTGTCACATATTAATAGGCCTTGAAAAAAATAAAAAAGACACGTGACATGATATAATAGATTGAATAAAATAAATAAATACAGAGGGTAGCCAGACGGTGGCCTCCGTCGTCAATAGCCGACCGGTGACCAATTGCGATTTTACTCAAAATTAATATCACTAGACTTAAAATTTTGTGATCCACGCGATGGTGGTATTTGTTTTATCAACAGAGCACTGTAGATGTGCCAAAAATAGGAAAGAACATGGTGGTTAGCGGCGGCCACCACCGTTGAACGGCGGGGTGGTGGCGTGCACCGCCCGCCGATTGACGGCAAATGGCGGTGGTCGCCGCCAACCACCACAGGTTGGTGGTCGCTGATGAATGGCTGGGCGGTGGCGTGCACCGCCCTTTCGTTCGACGGCGAACGACGGTGGCCACCGCCAACCACCATGTTCTTTTCAACGACAAACGACAGTGGCCGCCGCCAACCACCATGTTCTTCCCCACTTTTGGCATATCTACAATGCTTCGTTGATAAAACAAATCCCACCATGGCGTAGATCACAAAATTTTGAGTCCAATAATGTTAATTTTGAGTCAAATCGCAATTGGTCACCGGTGGCATCGGCCACCGACGACGGCGACCACTATCTGGCTATCCCATTTATTTTATTATTTTATTCAACCTATTACAACATGTCACGTGTCTTTTTTAAAATTTTTTCAAGACCTATTAGTATATGACACATGTACATCATCATATCAAACTAACATATAAACGAGGACAAAATTGTTAATATACTGTTAAATGAAATTTTTTGTCAATTCTAACAGAATCAAACTAACAGACTAGGATAGAATTGGATTTTCTGAAACTCGTGGGACAAAATTGAAAATTAGGTCAAATTCTTAGGACAAAAATGTCATTATCCCTAATAAGAATGCTAAAAAGAAAATAAAGGAAAAAAATAAGCTTACCAAGACCCTGAGCTGGGACCAGACCACAATCCTTATCCTTAAAAACTTTATCATCAGAGACATTTCTCAATTTTGCCTCTATAAAGAATCAGGTGAAAAGAAGAAAGCATGCACAAGCTTCTTCTTAGGAGAATCCAAAGAAGCCGGAGAAGAAGGAATCGACAATTTCCTTTTTAAAGAAGCTTTTTCAGAGGTTTTGCCTGCAAAATAAAATAATTGCATTAATAATAATAAAGAAAGAAATCTCAAGAAAGAATAAGAAACAAAATAATAAATACCTAAAGAAGCCAGTGTCTTAGATGCTGCTACAACAACAGCAGAAATCCCAACAGCCGGCTTAGGAATAGAAGCTGGTACTTCAGTAACTAAAATGTTACTTGCACTGAGTATTGCATCAACTTGTAGCTCAGCCATTCTAACATTAGAAGTCGTAGTAGTATCATCCAAAGATGGAGTTACTTTTGGAACAGAATCGAAACTAACTCCCTTACCAGCATCTTCAAGCTTGGCCTTTTTCGCAAGTCTAGCCTCTCGACCCTTAGCAAAAGGATTCTCTTTTGGGGTCGACTTCCTCCCTCTAGACAGAGGATGTGTGGAAGAAAGTAAAGAAACATCACCCCATCTTCTTTTCACTATGGCCCGAGCCCTCAGGGAGACCCACAACTGAAGAAGACCTGCCAATATCGCAATAGATAAAAATAAAAATTCATAAAAGCAACTATAAAGCTTCAAAAAAAAAAAAAATATGAACAAAGGTAATTAAAAATAACCATTAAAAGTATGGAGTATACCTAGCAACAATTGACCTAATAGTGGCACTAGAGTATGGGACATACCAACGAGGATCTCCTTCCCAGCAAGGCTATCTTTCGAGATCCTAAGGAGATGCTCGCAAATAACCAGCATCTCCCAAGAAATGGAGGACTTATATTTTTCCCTCAAAGACGAAAGAGTATCATTGCCAAGGTTGGGATAATAGTTAGAATTCACCGAGAACAAAAAAGAAGATATTACTAACATACGAGTAAAAAAGCGATGTACAAAATAGAATAAATAAGAAATAAAAAAAAGGAGACAAAAAAAAGATATTAATAATAAAATAATAAAGATTTACCAATGCGATCTTCATGCAACTGAGAAAGATGGAAGCATCATATCTCTTCACAGTACCACTTCCCACTAATAATAATCAGTCCATCCTTCTAATTGGTATCAAAACTAGGGATGTCAGCAATAATACTTAAATTTTGGATACAGGGAGATAGATGATAAGTACTGTAACCCATCACTTTCAAGTGAAATATAATAACAATCTCCTGAAGGGAGGGAGCCATATTTGGGTGAGCGAAAGAAAGGGCTAAATAGGAAGACCAAATTCTGAAGAAATTTAGGTTTACTTTGATGAAGGAAATTCGATGTATATAAAGAACGTAATGGATCGCAGGATGAAGAGGAAAAGAGATAGCAAATAGCTACTCATCATACATCTAAACCTCCTTATCTTACAACCCTTCGTGTAATCGATAGACAGGTCAGGAGTGTGCTTGTAGACACCATCGAGAAGGTTGAGCATGGCATACTTGTTACTACTAGCTGCCATGAACACACTACAAAATAGATTAAAAAAAAAGAGAGAGAGAAAAGTCAAATCATTTCCTTCTCAAAAACAAACACAACAAAATCTCCAACAAAGCAAAAATATTAACCAAACAAAATAGTCACATAATCACATAAACTATCATCAATACAACAAAAACAAATACAAGTCACAACTAATGCTTTTGACTAGCAAAATATCGAGATCTGAAAGTCAAATAAAGAAGTAGAATACTTCTTGTGTGCAAGCAAAACCGACATCAAGAGAAACAAATCATCAAACAAATCTCAAATAAAGACATCCAAACAAGACAACACCATGCATATGTGAAAAATACTCTGAAACTTTATGACATGACATGCCTTTACAAACATTACACACAAAAAAGCAAGTCACGACTTCAATAAAAATCTTTCTCGGCTGACACTTAAACAACAAAGTATTATTCCAAAACTTCCGATGACGCACAACGCAAATAACCAAACGAGTCAACATTTCCATAACCCAACAACAGATTCATTACAAATAATTATCCATCTACCATTATTTCAAGTCACATCGCACAATACACGAAAAAACAAATGATATACTCAAAAAGTTACGTATCAGTTGTGCAAAATGCGTACACAACAATGAACAAAATGCATAAAAGGGCTTATTAAACAACACATTGCCATGAACTCAACTGCATTACTCCTCATTACATAAAATATAAGTTGAAATATCACATGGTTCAAAACAATCGATTAAACATTTTACAAAGTACTTAAGATGCTGAAAGTCGTGTATTTAATACACAAGGCATTGTTAAAGCAAAGAACATGTTGGAAATGAAATGCATTTTCTAGAAAAATTTAAAAATTGTCAAAAATATCTTGTAATAAAATCTAAGGGGTAGTTGAGTTAAATTCTAAAAATTATAGAAATTATGTAATTGGTCAAAAATATCATGAATATTATGTAATAAGTCAAAAATATTTTGGATATTTTGTAATAAGTCAAAAATTGTAGGAGGATTAGGTGAGATATTTGAGAAGTGTAAGGAGGTGGATGCAAATATAAATAGTGTAAGTGTTGAATGTGAGAATAGAGTGAAAACTTAACCATGATTACATCAAATGTAAAGGTTCCATTCCATATTCTCCTCTATATGTCAACAAAATATTATGGTTGTCCCTCAAATATAAACTTTATCATAACTACCCTCATCATCAAATAATCAACTATAGTACTCCATAACCAAAGTTACTCAACAGTGATAACACACCCCATAAATTCCTATCAGTGTATCTAAAGCCAAATGGTTCGGATCGTAAAACAATAGTCAGAGTACCGTTTATACGGTTACTATTTATAGAGGTACTGTTCACAAATACGGTACCGTTACTCTCAAAATGTTAAAGCCCAAAATTACTATCAGTTATTTTAGAGCAATCATTCAATTTCTATCATTGGTATCAAAGCTATCATTTTTCTATCTGAACACGCACCAAATACAATAAACACTTCTAAAAGTACACAAAAAGCTCGGTTCGGTACTACATTGCCACCAACCCAAATACGTTGCTCCATATAATATCAAACAATAGAAACCAATCATCAACCAACAAATTCCTTCAAAAAGCCCCAAATCGACTAAACCAAGTGTCAAGAGCAACACACTTTTTCACATCACTACCAGCACTACATGGCAAAAATACAGAACGACATGCATAAAACAAATATAATAATAATAAATAAATAAATGAATAAGAAACAACAATAATAACAATATAAATAATAAATAAATGAAAAAAATAATAAAATATACCCAATGTCAAAAGCAACCAGCAAAGGAGAAGGTGAGCCGTTCTCCGTCCGTGACTCACCAGAAAAGCTGCCGCCGTTCGCCGAAGAGAAATCAGTAAGACGATGAAGAATCGGTCTTTTGTTCGCAAAAGACGAAACAGACCAACCTTTCGTTTGCAAAGACGAAGTGAGCCAATGCCTGCTCGCCGCCGTTCGCCGGGAAAAAAAATCACAAATTTGAAAAGAAAAACCCTCTGTTCAGACTACTTGTTTACCGCCACTCGTCTGGAAAAGCCACCAATGGGTTTTCCGAACAGGATGCTACGAAAAAACTTCGGAGAAGATGAACGAACCACACTAAAAAACCAACCACGCAGAGGACGAACAAGTGAAAACAAAAAAGGGAAGAGAGGAAAAAAAATGGTGAAAACTTTGTCGTTTTAGTGAGGAACTTTGTCGGTTATTGAGAAGCTTTTGGAACCTTTGGTTTTCGTTTTTGGAAGAAGACCTTCGCTTCCTTCTTTGCAACAAGTAAGCGTGGGCCAACGTAAAATGAAAACATGGGCCAGAAAACTGAGATATCAAATAGGTGATATTGGACTGAATTTGGAGACTTGAGCTAATAAATTGAAGAACAATTTCTCAAAGGAAATGGGCCTAACGTCCTAATATAATGTTTTTAGGATTAAATGTAAATTTTGTTTTATTTCTCTTACATTTTCTTTGTAAAATTAAGAACTCTAATTTATTACACTAAGCTTATTTTATAATTTTGTGAAATAGATTATTTAATGAGATAAATATAGGATATATAAATTATTAAAAAGATAATTTACTCAATTAAATAGTAAAAAGCTCATTAAAGACATATTTGTAAATATACCAGGCTCATAGGCTATAAGGGAGTCTAAAGAGTTTAATGCAATAATACAATTTATTTTTCATAAAATTATTCTCTCTCTAAAAATTCCTAATATCTCTATATCATCTCTCTGCCAATTGTTTTGAGAACTATGAATTAATGGAGACCTAAAACCTTTCACAAGATATAACATAATATATTGTCAAGATGGTATAATAATTGATTTTAAAACTTTAAAGATTTTGTCAGGGGAAAAGATTAAGAAACAAAAGTTGTATTTTTTGATAATTAAATAATATGGGTAAGATAAATTAAAATTGTGGGATTATTTTTATATTTTACATTTAATTTTTAAAAATTCAAAAAGGGCACTTGCCTCTCCTTGCCATATGCTGGCTCTTGTCCTTTGTTGGGGCTTGCCAACATATGCTTAACCCAAGTAAATTTTGCGAAAAGTAGCATATTTAGTGGCAAACGAGTAAATAATGTATAAGAAACAATAACTGAAAACGGTCACTAATATCTTGTAGGTGTTATATTATTATAATATCATATTGAAATAATATTAAAAAAAATTAAAGTCATCGAGCTTTTTTTTTTCTTTTTTTAAAAATAATTTAACTAATTCAAACTCCAAAAACTAATTTTCTATTTTATTACGAAATTTTAGTAACTTTCAACTGAAATCTCAATAAGAGCTTAATGCATATATTTAAAACATATATATGTTTTTATTTATTTATTTTTCTCTCTTTTTGATGCTTGTATATAAGCATATAAAATTTGTAATTTGACCCCTATATCTTTTAAAGTGTCGCATTGACTTTGACATTTTTCGCATCCCTTTGATTGCTTAGCATCTACTCCTTACCACACTCTTTTGGTAAAAAAAGATTAAATTGACAATTTTGTATTTAAAATAAAAGTTGTGTTTTTTTTTCAAATTCAAAAAAATAAGATTAAGATAGTTGATCTATATGTTTAAGAAATATATAAGTTAATAATTTAAAAAGAATAAATAGAATTGATTAAATAATATAAAAATATGTTATTTTAGTTTTTAATAATTGAATGAAATGTGATTTATTTTTTATAATTTAATTATAAAATAGTAGATAATTAGTTTTATAAAAAAAAAGTGGCAATGATTATTACACATAGAGCCAAGGAAACAATCAAACAAGAAGGTGCAAAGAGACCTTTTAGAGCAAAAGACGATAAGGAAGATAAGAGAGGAAAGTACGTCTATTAGCCTTTGATTCCAATCAACACTCTCTAGTAGAGCAAATTTAGATGAAGTATAAAGATAAAGGCATTTTTTGAGAGATAAGAGGGATTGTTCTAGGCATTATGCCTTTATGATGAATCTGGCCACATAGGGGATTGCAAATTGTTGAAGGGGCAAATTGATGCCTTAGTAAGAAATGATCATATAATGGACTTAGTATGAATAATATTTGAGAATAAGTGTCATAATAATCATTCCTAAAAAGGAAATTGTCCAAATTTAAGAATTTTGTTGGCATAATCATTCCTAGAAGGATTAGCTTTTTGAAATATGAATATTTTAGCCACAAGATTCTTTATAGAAAGAATAGCCTTTAACTTATAATTTAGCATATGACGGTTTTGATTTTGAGTTATGAACATGATTATTCTTAAGAAAATGACTTTAGTTTTGGTTAAGCATAAGATTCTTTAAAAAAAAAATAGATTTTAATTTTGATTAAGCACAAGACTCTTATTAGGAAGAGTAGGTTTTAATTTTGATACAAATCTTCTTAGGAAGGGCGACTTTAGTGTTGATTAAGCACATGATTCTTCTTAAGAAGAATGACTTTTAATTTTGATTAAGCACATGACTATTCTCAAGAAGATCAAATTTTAAAATTGATTAAACATATAACTCATTTTGGATAGAGTGACTTTTTTTTTTTGGAATAAGTGTATGAATCTTCTTGAGAAGAGTGACATTAGTTATAAATGAAGTACATGACTCTTCTTGAGAAGAACGACTATTGATATTTGGTACATTGAATTCTTTGTCATTGTTTCATCCTTCTTGGGAAGGATAAATCTTTCAAAAAATATTTTAAAGAAGCTTTTCTAAGAAATTATTTTAGAAACAATCTTTTTCATTTGAGCACAAAAAACTTTATTGAATTTTGAAATCTAAGGGATTGAATGGTCTTATACATAAATATTTTTTGAGCTTAGAAATGTTTATGGTATAGAAATTATCTTTTCATCCATTATATGGTATATGAAGGCACCTTTCTTAATGCTTTTAAAAAGCTTGTATGGTCTTTCCCATACTTCTACCATATCCCTTGCATTAAGTTATTTGTTGATATCCTGGGCCTGACGCCACACCATATCTCATTTCCTTAAGACTTGTTTCTTTATCCACTAGTTAAACCACTTTATCATCATTCTTTTGTATGCTAGTGAATGTAGAAGAGCTCCATCATTGGCTTTACCTGCAAGGTATTTTGCTTTTAATAATATTCTATCAGATGCTGAAAATACTTGAAATTTAAGAAGTTGGTTCTTTCAGGAAGGATCGCTTAGTCACATAGCCTATCCTTAGAAGTCATTCTTCTTAGGAAGAAACATATGCATAAAATGTTTATTCACAAAGACCGATCTTCCTTAGAAAGATTGTGAGCTCGAATTCTTTTTCAAGATATCATCCTTCCCAAAAAGAATCATATGCTCGAATGTTGAAATGACTTTGCTAAAAATTTATTCCAAGAAAATCCTATAGTAATAACGCATAAATTAATGTATAAGAAGTTTAAATGATCTAAAGCTATTTTTACTGACAAGTTTACTGTTCTAAAGGGTAAATATAACAAGTAGTATCCAGAAAGAAACTATCAATTTGAACTATTGTTATTCTATAAATAAGTATTATATTAATTAAAATATTGTATAAATATTTTAAAATTCATTTTATCCAAGGAAAGTTATATTATAATTGTCACGAGCAAATTACATATTATATCATCATTATCAAAAGATTGTTAATAATTTCAAAAGAGGAAAAAAGACCAATATTGTTAATGCAACGAGAGATTAGAAAAAATGAATCCAATCTTCCATGAGCCATCTGCTGGAAGATAAAATACATATGGATCTTCCTCAGAGGCACCTTTGTTAAGCGTATTAGGTGTATTATGACCAACATCTTTTATCATTCCCATTAACCTTCATTATCTTTTATTATTCAAAGGTAATGGTCATCAGGTGTAAAACAACTAACCTATATTCATGAACATAGGGTGACATTTTTTTAATAGAAAAATGCCTATAAAGAGAGTACTTGGTTAGGTCCCTAAATTATTCAATTTTATTCAAGATACACATATACCATAAGTGGAGATTGATAAGGTTTAGAAGAGCTTAATCATCTCTTCAGATTGTTGAAAAATAACTTCAATGACAGGAGGTATGTTTAATCCAATTTTAGATTATGCATTTATCTTTATGCTTTTTAAAGTTACTGCAAGCATGTTTAGATCACCTTATGCTAGTCTAACAGTTGGTTTCAGAGCTATAGTTGCCTTTGCTTTGAATGATATGTAATCTGAAAATTTCAAAAGTTATGACCAAATTTTGTTTTGATCGAAACTCATTATTTTGACATTGTATGAAACAAAATAATATCATAAATCATTAGAAAATTAAATTTTGAGCATTTTTATAATTTGAAACGTCAAAATTGAAGTTAAAATGAGGGAGATATGATCAAAGTATTGAAATGAGTCAAATACAGATCGCAGGTCTGCAACCGGGTCTAAAAGACCCGACTGGAGATTGAAATGATTGGTTATTTTTATTTAGCCTCTCCATATTTTATAAATGATATTTTGACCCCATATTTTATAGATATTTATAATTGGACCCTTAAAGTATTACATAATTTTAGTTTGGCACTTATAAATTTATTAATTACAATTTAACCCGTATAGTATATAATATTTGATAATATGGCCCTACAAATTTGGTTAATTGCAATTAGTTTCTAAATATTTTTGTAATTATATTTGGCCATAATGCTTTATTAGTTTTACATACAAACTTAATAAACTTGAATATTGTTTTGTCAAACCCTAAAAATTTATGTATAATTACAGTTTGATTATAAATTTTTATAAAATGTGTAAATAACTCCCTATATTACTCAATTTTAGTATTTTTATGTACTACTTTCAAATTTAATTTTGTAAGTATCATTCTAGTAATGTATTGATACATGTAAATTTTATATGAATAATTCATAAATTTGGCATTTTGTAAAGATCAATTTATGAATTAAAATTTTGGATATTTATGTGTTTAGATTATGTTAATTTTTGTATGTATAGTTTATTATTTCATTTTGAATCCAATTTGAGTAGTACATAAATTGAAATTATATTCATATTTATAAATAATGCTTATTCTTACATTTATTTTATATGAACAATTATGAATAAAATTACCTGTCTAGTGATTCATACAATTTTAATTAATTAGACAATAGCCACAACATCCTTAATTATGCAAAATTATAGATATTTTGGATCATATATAGAAAAAGACACTAATAGTGATTAATCATATTTAGTGTAGTAGATTTTATCTCACAAGAACTTTTATTACATTTGTATGATTAATTTAAGATGAATATCAAATTATATTTCCTAATTTACCCATAAGAATTAGGAAATGGAACATAATTTGATAGTTTTTAACATAAGATAAATGAATATAATTGAATTATAATTTTAGTCCACAGACAAGTTTTATGTTACTAGATTTATAAATTTTATAACATGATGTACATTAGTAAAATATGATATATGTTTATGAGTCTCAATATTTAATTATAAGAATGTTTGTTTAATTTTTATGCAGTTATGCAAATGTGATATTCTCTAACTTAAAGGTGATAATTATAAAACTTAGAAAGAGAGAATTCTTCTTCATTTAGGATAGATGGATATTGATTATGCTATTAGGAAAGACGAACCATCTATTACTACTACTACTAGCACTAGAGAAGAAATTGCTCTTTATGAACGATGAGAGAGATCTAATTGCCTTAGTGTAATGTTTATAAAGACCAAGATCTTTGCTAGTATTTGTGGTTCAACTGATCAGCATAACAATGTTCGAGCTTTATTGAAGGTTATTGATGAACAATTTGAGACTTCGGTTAAGGCACTTGCTAGCACCTTAATTATGAAGTTTTCATCCTTAAGACTCACTAGTGTAAAAGGTGTACGTGAGCACATCATACAAATAAAGGACATTAAGGCACAATTAAAAACACTTGAGGTTGAGATGTTTGATTCTTTTCTTGTGCACTATATATTGAACATCCTTCCACAACAATATGGACCCTTCAAAATATCCTACAACACACATAAGGATAAATGGTCAATAAATAAACTTATGACTATATGTGTTCAAGAGGAAGGGAGACTGATAATGGAATTGGGTGAAAGTATGCTAATTACAACACAAGGAAAAAATTAGAAACAAGCCAAACAGAAAGGAAAAAGAAATTCTCCCGACACTGAAATAAAAAAAAAAGAATTCGAGTGCTTTTTCTGCAAAAAGAAGAGACACATAAAGAAAGATTACCCTAAGTTTCAGAAATGACTTGAGAAGAAAGGTAATCTAATCTTATTTATTTGTTATGAATCTAATATGACTGATGTTATTTATAACACATAGTTGATTAATTTTGGTTTTGCAATCCATATTTCAAATACCTTATAGGATATACAAAATCTAAGGAAGCTAGTGGGTAATAAATAGTGCATCTATTCTAGAAATAAGACTCGTTCACATGTGGAAGCTATTGGAACATGCAGTTTAAGTTTAAGCAGTGGTTTTATTTTAAATTTGAAAAAGACTTTTTATATTTCTAGGAATTTAATTTAAGTTTTAAGATTTGTGCTTTTGGATTATTCATTTAACTTTTCAGAAACATCTTTCAATTTATTTTATGAATCTAATTATATTGGGAATTATATATTGTCTGATGGTATTTTCTCCATTAATTTACAAGATAATACTACTTACAATATTGTACATGTTCACATTGGTACTAAATGATGTGTTATATTTGAATATTTCTCTATGTTATGGTATCGGAGATTGGGACATATTTACGTTGAAAGGATTAAAAGATTCGTAATGATGGAATACTTAGTACTTTAAATTTTACTGAATTTGACACTTATATAGACTGCATTAAAGGAAAGTAAACTAATAAGTTCAAGAAAAGTGCCAAGAGGAGTACAAATATATTAGAGATCATACATTCAAATATTTATAGTTCTGATATGAACTCGTATGGTCTAAAATATATCATCTATTTTCTAGATGATTACTCACGATATATGTATCTCTACTTGCTTCATAATAAAAATAAAGCACTAGATGCTTTCAAGATTTTTAAAAGTAGAGAAACAATGTAGAAGACAAATTAAAATTGTAAGAATAGATAGAAGTGGAGAATATTATCGAGATATATTGAAGATGGACAAGCACCTAGTCTCTTTAAGAAATTTCTTCAAGAACATGAGATAGTTGCCCAATACACCATGCCTAGTTCACCTGACTAGAATGGTATAGTAGAAAGAAGAAACCGAGCATTAATGGATATAGTGCGGAGTATGCTTAGCAGCTCTAAACTTTCTAAACACTTATGGACTGAAACTCTTAAAATGACAGTCTATATATTGAACTGAGTTCTAACTAAGGCTCTCCAAAAGACATAATTTAAATTATAGAAAGGTTAGAAATTGAGTTTGCGATATATACACATCCGAGGATGTCCGTCTGAAGTAAAAATTTATAATCCACAAGAAAAGAATCTAGACCCAAGGACCATTAGTGGGTATTTTGTTAGATATACAGAAAGATCCAAAAGTTATAGATTTTACTGTCAATCTCATATAACTAAGATTATGGAATCAAGAAATGCAAAGTTTCTTAAAAATGACATGATCAATAGGAGTGATCAATTCAGAACATTGTTTCTGAGAAAGATTATATTAATCTTCAACCTTCCACCTCAAGTAATAGATTGATTGTTATTAAAAATACTCTTTAAGTTCAATCAGATGTTGTATAACTAATCATTAAAGATTCACAAACTGTTACTCATAACAATCCAATAAATCAAATTATTCAAGAATTCTAAGAAGTTGTTGAACAACCAGTTGGATAATATATTCCTCAAGAAAATATTGGTACAATGTTAAGGAGATTTACTATAATAAGAAAATCAACAATTTCTATTAATTCTATTGTATATCTATAAGAATCGGACTATAATATTGGAGACGAAAATGATCATGAAACATTTTCACAAGCTATAAGTTGTAAAGAATCAATTTATGGTTCAATGCAATGAAATAAGAGATGAATTTTATGGCATCTAACGGAGTCTGAGATCTTGTTGAGTTGCCTGATTGTGTAAAATTCATAGGGTGTAAATGGGTATTTAAAACAAAAAAAGACTTATTGGGCAACATCCAGAGTTTTAAAGTAATAATTATTGCTAAAAGATTTGCTCAAAAAGAAAGAATTGACTATAAGGAAATTTTCTCTCCTGTATAAAAAAAGATTCTTTTCGAATTATTATGATATTAGTTGCTCATTTTGACTTAGAGTTGCAACAAATAGATGTGAAAACAACTCTCCTCAATGAAGATTTAGAGGAAGAGGTTTACATGAAACAACTAGAAGAATTTTTTTCTAGTAATGGTGATTATTTGGTGTGCAAGCTAAAAAACAAAATTCATATATGGATTGAAACAATTATATCGTCAATGGTATTTAAAATTTCTTGATACTATTTATTTATTTAGTTTCATAGAAAACATCATGAATTAATGTATATACCAGAAGGTCAGTGGAAGTAAAATTTGTCTTCTTATTCTATATATGGATGATATTTTACTTGTAACCAATGATAAGGGTTTGCTACATAAGGTGAAACACTTTCTTTCTAAAAACTTTGACATGAAAAATATGGGTGATGCATCTTATATCATTGGCATTAAGATATATAAGGACAGATTACGAAATATTTTGAATTTGTCTCAAGAAACCTATATTAACAGAGTTTTGGAGAGATTTCAGATGAAAGATTGTTCATCAAGTATAGCTCCCATTGTGAAGGGTGACAAGTTCAATTTGAATCAATACCCAAAAAATGATCTTGTTAGGAAACAAATAAAAACTATTCCTTATATTTCTACTGTTAAAAGCTTGATGTATGCTCAAATCTGTACAAGACCTGACATTGCATTTGTAGTTGGAATATTAGGAAGATATGAGAGTAATTCAGGTCTGGACCACTGGAAAGCTACAAAAAGGTAATGAGATACCTTTAAGGGACAAAGAACTATATGCTTATGTACAGATGAGTTGAGAATTTGAAGGTAATTGGCTACTTCTATGTGGATTTTGCTGACTGTGTTGATTCTAAACAATCAACATCATGATATATTTTCATGCTAATTGGTGGAGATGTATCTTGGAGAAGTGTAAAATAGACTTTAACGACCACTTCTAATATAGAAGCTGAGTTCGTATCTTATTTTGAGGCTACCTCGCATGGTGTATGGATAAAGAGTTTTATATATGGGCTTAAAATTATAGATTCAACTTTTAGGCCATTAAAGATATATTGTGATAATTCACTTACAATTTTTATGGTTAAAAATAATAAAAGTGGTAGTTGAAGTAAACACATCGACATCAAGTATTTAGCTATAAGAGAATGTATTAAAGACAAAACAATGTTCATTGAATACGTCAACAATGAATTGATGATAGCTGATCCCTTGACAAAAGGCATGCCACAATTTAAGCTCAAGGATAATGTAAAAAATATATGACTTGGTTCCTTTATGTAATATTTGTCATAAGAAAAATGTTATGAAACTTTATTTAAGTTATAATATTTTTTCATATTTGATTATTAATTGTATACACGTTCATTTAAGAAATATCATTAAGTTTGGACCTATAATAAACATATAGTTTATTCATTAAGTAATATGGGCAAGTATTAAAAGACATAATGCATTGTGATACATGAAAGATAATACTCGTTTTAGAGGACCTAGCGCCATGATCCATGTATTTTATTTCCTACTGTAGTAAATGATGAAATATATTATCCAAGTGGGAGAATGTTAAGTGTATTATGATGTAATATCTAATATTAGGTATAAACACATTATGACCAACATCTTTTATCATTCTTACTAACTTTCATTATCTTTCATTATTCAAAGATAAAGCTTATTAGGTGTAAAACAACTAACCCATATTCATGAACATGGGGTGACATTTTTTTTTATGAAAAATACCTATAAATAGAACATCTAGTTAGGTCCATAAATCATCTAATCTTATTCAAGATGCACATATATCATTAGCGAAGATTGGCAAGGTTTAGAAGAGCTTAATCATCTCTACAGATTGTTGAAAAATGAATTCAATGGCAGGAGGTATGTTTAATCCATTTTTTAGATTCCGCATTGATCTATATACTTTTAAAGTTGTTTCAAACATGTTTAGATCATATTAAGCTACGCTAACAACCTTTACTAGCAAAATTAAAGTTGATATTCTTTAGATCATCTTCAAAGTGCTTAGATAACTAGCCTCTATACCAGTCACATTCCTTATTAAAGTTTTTAAGAAGAATTTGTAGACAACTAGCTCTTTTCCATATCAAAATTCACACCTAAATGACCTAGCTATTGTGATTCAACATTGGCAATCATAATCTTACTGTCCTAATAACAATTTCTTTAAAGTAACAGCTTTTGCACTTTCAAAATTATCCTTTAACTCTTTCAATGGATTTTGTAAATTTTCTAAGGATAATCCAATGTCTTGATTAACCTTCTAAAGCTTATATACGAGCACTTCGGTCTTCCTAAGTAAGTTAGCACCAACTTGAGCTTTGTTGAAAGCTCCTCTCAGCTCATCATGTTTCTTTTGCAACTGAACATTCAATGAGGAAATTTGGTCTTGTTTCTACACCAAAACACTTTTCAAACTTTCACTTCTAGATTTAAGGTTAACAATCTCCTCCAATGAACTTCTAATTGTCTCATCTCTATTCTTTATAATTCCTTCCAAATCAACTCTCTTCTTTAGAAGAACTTTATTGCAATTTTTTAATTCCTCCATCAAAGAGTTGTTCCTCTCTATCTCTCTTAAAAATCCATCAATTTATGATTTATAGATTCCCATACATGTAACTCTACTTATAAATGACTATTCTTTGATTTCAACTTGGTAGTCTATAACTTTGTAAGTAACAATTGACTTTCATTCAAGAGCATATAATCACTCATTTAGAAAACCTTTTCCCTAATGTCTAAGTCTTTTGCTTTTTGTTTTTCCTTTAAGCCTCTATAGTTCAAAGGATATCTTGCAAGGACCAATCAAAGAGAACATCAAAAGTTCAAAATCAAGCTTATAGGATGACACACCTTCTAAAATATAACAAACCAAAAACACTTAACCTAATCTACAACTAAGAAATTTACAACTTCGAAGTTGTAATGTTTATCTTTAGAATTATTCTCTTATCTTTCTGGGTGAATAATGTTAGAAATAGTGCTTACGTGCCATTCTATTTTGTACAAATTTTTGTTAATATTTATACAATGCACATTTTTATAAATCGTTATTTAATATATAGTATTAGTTTTGTTCTTTTTTAGATATTGTAGATTTAAAATGATTTAGATTAGTATAGTTAGTATTTTTATAAATTAGAACATTGTCTGAAGTGGGATAAAAACTTAAAAATATTTATAATAGGGACATAATTGCAAGGGGTTACAATGGTGTTAAGAAATTTTACTATACAATATATTTTTAAAATTGGTTCCTAGTTATAGGTTTACCGACATGGGTCGATTGGTATGTATCTATCTCTAGAATGTTTAGACGGTTCATCTTAGCAAACCGTGAGCTTAGTAAAAGCTCGTATATGCATGTAGGTGTTAAGTAAGGACATAATACTGAACGGACTCACGGAGACATCCAATAGACATTTCATAAAGTCGTCAATGGAAGGTCTTCTTTAGTTGAATAGTATTCGTAGTCCTTTAACCTAAGCGCCACAGTGGACTTGTGAATAATCTATCATACTTTGGTTTTATGCATGTTAGAGACCTTTCATGGTCTGACTGTTAGGTGTCACTGGATATGGTCTGATGCTCATGGAGTTCGGTATGCATAAATATAGGACCTTTCAGTTCATATAGGTGAGTTTTATATCTTGATACTCCGAGATTGTATTTTAGAAAGTTTTATGTCTATAAGCAATAAACTCGGAAAAGAATTTTTCGTGAAATAAATAATATCGCAAAAGTGTTTGTGGATATCGTTTATAAAAATATGAATCTAGAGACAAATTCACGGTTGAGCAGATAAGATTTGATGGTGAAGATCTATATCTTTATTCTTCCAAGGATATAGTTAATAGAATGATTATACATATATGTTTTAACCTCAACTTGTATGATTCAACACACTGTATTGTTATATTTGTAACATATGTGTAGGACAGTATTTATGGACTTATGAAAATATTTCATAAGACAAATGAGTGTGAATTTAGAGAGTCTCACAATATAAAGTAGACTCATTGAATACTAAAATAGCGTATAAAGTCAAAGAGTTCAATCTAATTTTTTTTAAAAACAGAATTTAATTTTGATACCTTTTAAAAAGAATACATATCAAATTTTAATTATTAATAATTGACATATGTCAAAATTTAACAATTAAAATTTGATATATATTATGCCATAATTTTTTAATCTCTTTAGCTTTTTAGAAACAATTACTTGACAAGAATTTTTTAATATTATAATAATAAGTTATACCTTTTACTTATTATTGTTGCGGCCATTTGTAAGAATTGTTTTAAGTTTTCATTTATTTATTTCACAGGACATTTTTTTTAGAGCAACATTGGCTTGACAAGTGTTCATTTGTGATGAAAATAATCTATATCATGGACATTTGTCCATTAGAAATATATATATATATATAATGGCTTTTACATGGTTACAACACTCGGCAATTTGGCCATTTTGTTTAATGTATATGCTTTAGCCATTTGTGACATGTGTACGACACATGTTAATATGCATGCAAAATAGTTTGCATTATTCCTTTTGCTTTTGGCTATTCGGTCATGTGATTAAAGAAATGAAATGACTATTAAGTGCATGTAATAGAAGACTTGTCAATTGGTAGCGATAAGTATCGGTTACTTGGCAACATTTTACCATACTAATAGATATATGTAAGGAGCCTTTTTACTAAAAATAAAATAGAAAAAGGAAAAGGCAAAAAGGATATGCATAAGGTGTTATGCATTACCGAGAGAGAAGGTGAAAAGGAATATGTTTCTCCCTTTTCGCATGCTTTTGGTCAAACCTTTTGATCAACACACCTCATCCCTCATTCATGCATAAGGAGTTATGCTTGTACGAAAATGAAAGAGAGGGTTTTTCGAGTTTTATTCTTAAGAATTGCCGAACAAAGAGAGAAGAAAAAATGGAAACATGACAGCTTCTTGTCTTTGGCTTTGAAGAAGGTGATACGGAAATAAGGCTTCAGAGTTAAGCCTCCATAAACACAAAAATCCTGCGTAAATATTTTGTTACTATTCTAGAGTCAAAATCTTCGCATTTTAATTTGGTTTAAAATTATTCTTAAAATGCATTTTTAATGAGCTCTTCACTTAGGCATAGCAGTATAAAGATTTTTTAAAATTACCTTCATAAGTTAAGTATTCTCTATTTATAATTTATATATAATTATTATACATGTTTATATATAATATATATAATTAAATTGAATTGCATGAGATACATGTAAATTGCCTCTTCACAGTAGGAATAAACTCATCAGGTACAATGTCTGAAGAATTCTTCACGTTTTAGTGTTCTGTGCTTTCTTATTTTCTTTTTATTCTAGCTTTCAAGAAGTCTAGAGCAACATTGGGAAGATTCTCCATAGAAGATTGAAAATTTGAAATTCAAAAGTAAAAAAAAGAAGAGTTCACATGGCAATGAATGATAAATAATGGGAAGGTGAAATCCAAATCTTCTTCCTTAGAAGATATGACCGGGACCGAAAAAGTAGCAGGTTCCACAGTGGAAGAAGTTAGCAAAACATTCTTTCGAGAAAAATATTGAGAGGGAAGCTTGGAAGGATCTATAAAGGAAGATCCTCCTTCTAAGAATCAGAAGAAGAAGAATTTCAAAGGATAAAAGAGAAACTTTAGCTGAAACTTCATTTACATCTTCCAAGTGTTCACCTACATTGGATAAGGGAGCAGTAGCATCAAGGAAAGTCTTCATCACAATTTGCACAAAAAGATAAGTCAAGAATCTCACCAGTGGAAGCTTTTTCAAATGGGACGACAGGAGAAGGAACAAGTACTTTCTCTAATTTTGGTGTTTTGTTCTTTCTTTTTCTTTGTCCTAACTTTCAGAAAGCCAAGAAGGATGTCAAGCAAGCTTTCCATGAAGGACTGCAGATCTGAAATACCAAAAATAAAAGTATAAAAGATACAAATATAAAAAGTAAAAAACAACAAATAGGGAGGCGGTGAGATACCAGCTTCCTGTGAGGAAGGATAAAAAGGAGCAATCAAAATCGAGGAAGGTTTGTAGCCAGATAGAAAAATACCAGGAATTGATTGGTGACCTCAACATAAGAGGTAGTAGAAACAATAGGCTCTGCAATTGGGACAGCCGAGGCAAGACCAGAAGCATGATCATCTAAAATCTTAGCGAAGTATGATATGTAGAAGGACCATCCAAAACATGCGATGAAGCATCTATCTCGAGAGCAAGTAGAACGGAATAATGAACTGGGAGCAGAAGTAGTATAACAACTACCTTCTCCAAAAATCTTTATTTTAAATTGTGACGAGAAATAGGCTGGTGTCAGAAAAGTTTATTATATAAGTGGATCTCGAAACAAAGATATATCTAGATGTTAGATATAATTATAAATTAGAATTGATACCTACAGAATACAATCCTTTTGATATGCATATCAAATTATCAAAAATATATGTTAAGAAAAATTTACTTGAAAAATTCATAGTTATTAGAACGCGAAAGTTAATAGTTTTTAATAAGAAACGACAATATAACAATCTTTTACAATTAAATCTATTTAGAGCTTAATGAGGGTTTTTTTTCTTCTATTATATGAATAATAATTTGATTTCGGCACCACAACCCTAAAAATGATTTTTATATACTAGGTAACTATCATCTCATCAATTATAGTTTAACTAGTATTGGGTGTTTACATATAATAAGCCCTTGTCTATTACTTGTTTCTAGTTTCCAATAAGAAATAGTCCAAATAAATCACTTAAATTGATATTTTATTTATGATAGCGCATATTGTATAATTATTATTAAAATGTGGGCTCACTTAAGAAATAATAAAATCTAACAATCTCCCACTTGAGTCATATGCCATCTCCAAATAATTATACATTATAAATCTTTAGTGTGTACAATAAATGTTATCTTATTTTAAAATATCTCCTTAAATATAACATGATCTATTAATTACATCAAATCGACCTTCGTTTCACATATTCACAATTAAACTTATCTATGGTCACCATACCAATATAATCAATGACATAGATCAAATATAGATGTATAGCATAGAAATTATATAAAATATGATCTTAAATATACATGTGTCCAACTGGTACTACTTTATAAATCCAACGAGTTAAACTAAATACTTTTTAAACTTTATGCAAAACCACATACAAAATGTAACTTTATTTCAGGATTTCAATAACTAATCTATCAAACTTTATTCTATAAAAAATAAAAATAAATGTGTCTTGAATAAATGAACATCAAATAACAGAACCTTATTATTTACGCACATCATTAAATAACATAACACCCATATGATCAACATGTTCATGGAATACCTTAGGCAGTAACCATTTGGTGAGTAGATCCACAAATATAAAGTTTGTACCAATATGCTTTATCGATAACTGTTAACTTTGAACTCACTCTTTAACAAGTAGAAACTTGATGTCCATGTGTTTTGACTTGGAAGAGCTTTTGTTGTTATGAGAATGGAACACAACAGCTTTATAATCATAATAAATTTTCAATGGTCTTTCAATACCAATGACAACTTTCACCCTCGTAATAAAGTTCTGTAGCTATATCCCATGATTTGATGCTTCAAAATAAGCTATAAACTAGACCTCCATAATGTAAGAAGTTGTGAGTATCTACTTAGATCTCTTCTAGGAAATAGCTCCCTGGGCCAAAGTGTATATATAACCTGATGTGGATCTATTACTATCTAGGCATCCAACAAAATCAGAGTTAAAATACTCTTCGAATTTAATTATATCTAATCTTTTATATGTGAGCATGTAGTCTTCTATTCTCTATAAATATCGTGTTGACTTTTTAATCATACATATTATGTTTTGATGATAAAAAATCTCATATTTATTGTAATATATTAATTTATTAAGCATTGAAAGGTTTAAATACATAAGCGAGGTAAATAAAGTGCAAGAATAAGCACTCACGAAAACTCAAGAACTTCAAGACTTTAATAAAACTGAAAGACATATTGAGAATTATTCTGACACTGCATGATATAAAAGATTTGCACAAAATTAATAACAAAAGAAAGATAATTGTGTCAGCTTTCTAAAAAATTTTACGGAAGTGAATTTGGAGCTGTTTATAAAAAGTTATAACCAAATCACTTAAGCATGCTGAAGTTGAACTAAAGTGCAAAGTTTTGAGAGTTCCAGAAAATGGACTAAAATGTAAACAAATTAAAACTTTGGCAGGATCACTGTAGCGGGCACTGTAGCAACGGTTAATTTTTTGGCTCCTTATAAATACCTCACTTATTTGAAGCTCTACACAATTTTGAAAAGCATTATATGTCAATTTGAGAGTCTCTTTGTTCTTACACCTTCATATTAGCTCATTTGGGAGTTTAAAATCATTTGTATTTATTTTAATTTTTGTATTGGGTTTAGTTAAGTGTTTGTGGAAAACACTTTGAGAGGATAGTGATTACTCTTTTGTTGTAAAGGTTTCTTGATACTTTGGAAGTCAAGTGTATTGATTCTTGGCCTTGGTTTAAGACAAGCTAGTGGAATCCTCAAGGCGAGTTACTTGGGGCGTGGACGTAGGCCATGTAGAGTGCCGAACCACGTAAACATCCGAGTGCCATTCTCTCTTTCCCTTACTCTATTATTTGTTACAATTATTTATTATTAAATTTGTTTATGTTTTAATAATTGCATAAATTATTTACATTAGTGAATTAATTTTTAAATACCCAATTCAGCCCTCCTCTTAGGTTGTTTATCTAGAATTTTCATATCGCATAACCCATTTGGCTAGTTTCCAATGATTTATCCCAAGGTTACTTAAATATGTACCAGCATTCTAATAATGTACGTAATAGCTGGACGCATACACAAATGAGCATACATGAGATTCCCTATTACAGACTTATAAGAGAATTTTTTCATCTCTTTATATCATTCTTGGGACATGATTGAGACTTAACTTATCGCCCTTAGCAATTAGTATATCTCTTGGATAAACACCGTATCGGTATAATTCTTTTATGATAATCTAAGGATACCTTGAGTGTAATATTGATGTATCTGTATTCCTAATACAAAAGATGCATCCTCAAGATCTTTCATCTCAAAATTTCTTGTTAGAAACTTTTAGTTTTATGCAATAAACATATATGGTTGCTTGTAAGTAATATGCCATCAATATACCAAACCAGAAAGATAAACATACTAACATGCCAAACTAAGAAGATAAACATACTCCCACTTAAATTGCGATAAATAAATTCAACTATATTTTTCTCAAAGTCAAATGAGGTAATCACTTGATGAAACTTTTAATATTATTAATGGGATATTTTCTTGAGACTTTAGATGACTTCTTTAATTTATAGACAACATTCTTTAGATCTCAAGACACAAAGTTTTCTAATTACATTATATATCATTTCCTTAATATCACCATTGAAAAATGCGGTCTTTATGTTCATTTGATATGGCTCCAATTAAAATGAGTTACAAATATCATAATAATTCTAAAAGAGTCTTTCGTTGATACTTGAGAGATTGTCTCTTTCTAATCAATGTCTTCTTTCTGAGTGAAACTCTTGGCAACGAGATGTGCTTTATATCTCTCGACATTGCCTTTTAAGTCCCTTTTGGTCTTAAATATCTATTTGTAACCAACAGGTTTTGCCCTTTTAGACAACTCAACACAATCCCACATGTCGTTGTCTTTTATAAATTTCATCTCATTCTCTATGGCTTCAATTCACTTATGAGAATTAAAACTTTTTTCAACTTGTCTGAAACTAATTGGATCATTTTACAATCTCACATTAAATTTATATTCTTGGAGATAGATGACATAATTATTCAAAATTACACTTATCTTTTATCTGGTGGTTCTTCTCAATAGAACTTTTTCTTGAGGTTATTGAGATTGCTCTTCATGAATAGAAGCAAATTCTTCATTTAGATTGAGAACTCTATATATTATCTTGTATTCTTGGATTTGTGTCTTGAATAATGTCAAAATATAAAAGATGATTATTTTTAATAGTAACTATAGGAACAAAATTAAATTCTTTATCAAGACAATATTTCTAACCTTATCCCCCTCCCTCCCAAGCTCAACATCCTCAAGAAACCTAGCATTACTTATTTTAAAAAAGGATTTGCTTAAGGTGTCATAAAACTTGAAACCCATTGATCTTTCAAAGTATCCAACAAAATAGCAGCTAATTGTTCTTGAGTCAAATATTTTTTTCATTGGACTTAAATGGCGTAGCTGGACAACTTCAAACATACAAGTGCCCAATACTAGGCTTCTTGCCAATCCACAACTTGTAAAAAGTTTTATATACTACTTTACTTAAAACTTTATTAAGGATATAAACTGCAGTCTTTGGAGCTTCTTCCCAAAGTGATTCAGGTAAAGAAAATGACTAATCATATTTCTCACTATATCTTTAAATGTTGATTTTGTCTCTCAATAATATCATTCATGCTTGGTTTACTAGGTATCATGTATTGTGAGACAATGCTATATTCCTCTAAGAATTTTGCAAAAGGTTTTAGATATTGTTCACCTAATCCATCATATCTGCCATAGTATTCACTACTACAGTCAGATTTGACACCTTTAATTTTCTTGCCAATCCGATTTTTAACTTCAGCTTTAAAAACCTTAAATACGTTCAGAGATTAAGACTTCTTATGAATTAAGTAAAGGTACCCATAACGAGAATAGTCATTAATGAACATAATCAAATATTATTGGTCATTCCAAGAAGTCATAGAGAATGGTCCACAAATATTAGTATGTAATAGTTTTAAAACACTAGAGCACTTATTAGCATTTAATTTTCTATTGTTTGTCTATTTTTCCTTAATGCACTTAACACAAACTTCAAAATCTATTAAGAGAATCAAGAATACCATTTGACACAAGTTTTTCAATTGTCTATTTAAAGATATGTCTTAAATGCTTGTGCCATAGCATAGTGGAATTTACTTTGGTTAACTTTCACTTTATACCACATTTATTAACATGCAAGGATTTATTAAAAGAAGCATGAGTAAGTAATTTATAAAGATTATCAATCAAAAAACCAGTACCAATAAGATTTAAATTTAAATTTTGATAAAGACTATATTTATTATTTTCGAATTAACAATAATATCTAAATTTGTCTAAACTAGAAACAGAAATTAAATTGTCTAAATGATGGTACATAATAAATCTCATCTAAATTCAAATAACTTGACTCTAATTATAATCTAAACAACCTTACAACCTTTACAGGAGTTGCATTGTCATTTTTCACATAGATGAATCTTTCAACATTAATTGACAATTGACTCTTCAGATAAACTTGTATATATACACTTATGTGAGTAATTACATCTGTATCTATCCTCCAAGTGTGTTTGGGTATAGATGCTAAATTAGCTTCAAAATAAATGAAGTTGAGAAGTGTATATTTTTTAACACATCATTTGGTGTTTTTGGGACAATCTTTCTTTACAGGACCAGTCTTCTTGCAAAAGAAAGAAGTAATGATCGTATCTTGTTCTATTGCACCTTATTATATAAAGTCCCTATTGCAACTTCCTTTTCTTTATCACTTTTTCTTTACTTATTAACAACCTTATCCTAAGAAGTACTTACTAGATGAGCATTTTCAATCTTTTCTCACTTTAATCTTTCTTCTTCTTGCACAAAATGTGAAATGAGCCATTAAAAGTCCATTTATCTTTTTGAGTATTGTAACTCACTTTAAGTTAACTGTATTGTGCAGAAAGAGAAATCAAAACTAAATGCACGTGCAAATTATTAGATAGCTTTAACTTTAGTACATTTAGTTTGGAAGTGAGATTAGACATCTCCATGATGTACTCCTTTACATTCTCTTTTTGTTTATACCTCATTGAAACAAGATTAGTCAGTAGTGTACTTGTTTCAACCTTTTTATTTTTGGTAAAACATTTTTCAATTCTCTTAAAGAATGTCTTAGCATTTCCCTCTTCAGACATAGTGTCCTTAAAGATTTTCAGAATGATCCATTTTTCTTTAAATCTCTTTTATCCCTAGTGGAACTTAGATCCGTGAAAGCAAGAAGTTGTTTTGTCCAAAGTGTAAGATCAAGATCCATGCAACCGAGAACAATCATAATGTTCTCTTTCAATTATTGAAGTTTGTGTCATTAAGCATAAAGATGCATTTATATTTGCAAATATAAAAGAAGTAGAAGTAAAAACTAAATAAAAAATATACAATAATACAAAGAAGTTCACAATTAATAATTATGTTATGACTAGATGCATATACAACCTAAAATAATCTAACACATGTATATGCATGACATAAATAAATATATAAAAGTGAGCCCTATTATAAGATACTCAATACAACATTGATATTTAGTCTTTGAATAGAAATATCAACTATAAATGATATTCTTAATACAGTAATTAAATATTGATAATAAATCTTCTCAATAATAAACATTCTTTTAGAATAACTTATTGCATGCATGAAAAACTTGATAATTATCACATATTTATTATCGCAAATATGTCGATTATTTGGCTAAAACATTATCTTTCTTTGAGCCATTTTTTTTTTGTAGAGACAATAAACATATAATATAATAAATAAATATATTTACATAATAGAGGTTACTTTGACATCATATTAGTTCAATCAATTTATTATGAAATAGAAGACAAGTAATGCAAAGAAAAATAACCAAAAAATACCTAACAATAGAAAATTGTAGTTTTCTTATGTATTGGAATGGTGTCGCAGTGCTACTAAGGTGGCACCGTAGCACTAAGGCTGCTAGAGTTACAGCACTGCAATGCTAGTAATGGTCCAAAAACACGACAATTTTAGGTCAATGATTGTCAGGTTAAATTCAAATGGGTTGAATTTCAGGCTAGATCTACATAAACTAGATTGGGTCAATCCAATTCTCTCGAAAAGCTAAAACCCTAAGAATTAGGTCAAATTTAACCTAGTGTCCTAGCACTGCGGCATTGCCCATTTAGCGCACGATGCTGGAATAGATTTTTTTACCCTTTAGGGCCCAGCGCAGCTAATGTAGCGCTAGGGTGCTTAGACACTTCTTGTGGCGCTGCAAAGCTGCTAATTCAATGTCGTGACGCTTGACTCTTGTCTGGTCTAGCATTGCAGCACCATGAAGTGGTTTTGTGGCACTAGCCACTGCCTGGCCTAGTGTTGCGATGCTATGAAGCGGCACCATGAAGTTGCACCATGGCACTGCGTGCCAATCTAAAAATTTCAAATTCATCAAAGAATGCCAAAGACATCAAATTGAAGCCGAATTTTAATATTTCATCTTTAATTCCACTGGCTTAATCAAAACTAAACACTCAATTCACAATGAAAATTATAAATCTAATATTGTCCTCAACAAAATAATGTAAAATTGAAAATAGATACATATAATATCTGTGCCCTAACAAGCCATATGGGAAAAGATATTCAAACATAAATACATACATGAACAATATTAATAATTTAATATGATTTTTGCCCTCATACCACTTATTAGACATAATTATAAATAAGGATTGATATTCACAGAATACATCCTTCTTTATCTATCATGTCAAATTATCAAGATACATATTGAAAAAAGTTTACTTGAACAATTCATAGTGATTAGAATGCGAGAGTTAACACTTTTCAATGAGAAACAAGAGTATAAAAGTCTTCTATATTCAAATATGTGTAGCGTTCAATGGAGTTCTCTATTTATAATGGAAAGATGAGAAGAGCTCTATGAATAATGATTGGGACCACAACCTTATAAAATGTCTTCATATATTAGGTTGACTATTATTCCATCAATTATAATTTAACTAGTATTGAGTTTTTACACATAATAAACCTATACTCAATTGATGTTTTTAGAATTCAATAAGAGATAGTCTAAATAAATTACTTAAATTAACTATTTATTTATGATAGTCCATAAGTACATATAATTATTGTTAATATGTGAACTTACATAAAAAATAATAAAATTTAACTGTAGTATAAGAAATACCTTCTCCAAAAATTTTATTTAAAATTTTTGTCGTGAGAAGTAGCCTGGTGTCATAAAAGTTTCTTCTATAAGTGGATCTCAAAAGAAAGATATATCTACTATGTAAGAAAAAAAATGGAAAACTTATTAAGGATAAAAACTAGTAGAGGAAATGTTTCTGAAAATATCTTCGCTAACACAAAGAGGGAAAATAGCAGGTGGGAAAAGCACATCATCTGGATGGAAGGTTCTAGTACAAAAAATTTTATAAGTTGAATGGCACAATGCTCAGCCAAACTCATCAATAATTATATCCAAGGGACGAAGAACGAGACAAGGATTGCTGATCTCCGGACGAGGCTCCGGAACATCTATAAAAGGGTAAGGACGAACATTGGGAAGGTCAAGTGAAGCGAGTAAAAGATCGAGATGTTAGAAGTCGGAGTGCTAGAAACCCAAATGCGATTTTATAAGGTAGATCTGGCAGGAATGGGGGTCATAGTTACAAAACCACGAGTTATCAAAGAAATAAAAGATCAAACAATGAAAAAACATAAAAGGAAGGTAGTAAGAAAAGAAAAGAAAGGAAAGAATAACTATGAAGAATGACTACAGTAGTTGAGGATGGTGTAGGGAAGGTTCGGTTTCCTCCATGCACCACTGACAATAATTAAGTTGACATTGAAACCAGAGGTCTTTGACCTGAAATAGAAATTTATTTGCCTCCCTTTCTTAGTGGCCCAATAGTAATGACTTAACGGCAACTAAAGTATAAGTCGTACAGACACCAGAGGATACATCATATGGTTCGTAATGGAGATACCTTAAATCATGCGAAAGAAATTGGGATGGACTTGGAGGGGTAAAAGTTCAATGAGGTCAAGAGGAATAAGGAACCTAAAGCTTCTGAGATGCTACGTCGGTTCCTCCTATTATCATCTGTTGTGAATTCGTGGATATGCTCATGATGAGTAATCTTAAAGGCACTACATAACTCTTCGATTGAAAAGTTTTCAACTTTGCGACCTTGCATCTTCAATAAAGTTAAGTACGAAAGGAAGGACAGACATGAAAAACAAAGGTAGGGTTAAGACAAAAAGAAAAAGATAGTAATAAACAAAAAGGCGAAACAAATTGAGAATCGAAAGTAAAATGAAAAAGAAAATAGGGGTATTAATAAGGAAGGAAGGGATGCGACCATTTGAGTGATTAAAAGGATGGAATGGATGAGCAGAACGTCTTTTCTTGTAGCGACATTAAGAAGGGAGATATTCGTTTACTTGGCAAGGGGCATCTATTGAGACCAAAACCAGTTGGTCCAGTGACAGATCGCCACCTGTTCACTTGAATAAATCCAGGTTATACACCAAGAAAAGACCCATAGGGGATTATTGCTCAGAGCATAGCTCACCTCAAGTCAACACCGAAGAAAATAAACAAGAAGACCATTCATCTGAAGTGGCCAGATAAAAGGTTGAAGAAGAAGTAAGCTGATTAGACAGACGGAGAACAGAGTTTGGAGAACCCCTATTTCCCTCCAACTCCAAGCTCTTCCTATTAAAAAAAAGTTTTCTCTCATTCAAAAACACCCGGAAAATCTCACAATTTCTTAATGAATTCTCTTCAAAAAGAGCAGGAAAGAAAAAATGGTCAGTTAGACTAAGGTGAAGTTTTTGTAAATTCATTATTGATAATTGGTGTGAATATGAAAGATCGATTTGATGTTGCCGAAATTTTTTTTAAACCTTTTATAAATGAATAATAATGTATAAAATATAGTTTTAAGTTAAATATTATAAATTATTATTATTATATCATTATTATAACATTTAAATTAACCATTAAATTTAATTTTAATATTTTAGAGTTAAAAATTTATTTGTAATATTATTATTATTATTATGGGAGTTATAATATTTATATGATATTATTATTTTAGGGTTTTATATATTATATTAGTATATGAGTTAAAATATATTAAATTATTCTAATTAATATTAGAACTAATACCTAAACTATCTACCGTTATATAAAGGGAGTTAATCCTTCATTAGAGGTACTAGGTGTGTGAATGAAGAAGAAAAATAAAATAAAGTATTATATGTATATGTATACTTTTAAGAGAATACACTTTTCTTTTTATGTTTGAGCAACTTTAACAACGCAGATTATTATGCTCATCGAGGAAAGTGGTTAGGAGCATAGGGTTAAATTTTGGAATCATATAGATTCGTCATTATTTACACAAATAGATGACTATTTAACTTAAAGACAATTTCTCTAATGTCTGTTTGTGGTAATACCATTTTTATCTACCTTTACTCTTTATCTTATGCTATATATATTATTAATATATTTTATGTCTTTTATATATGATATGTGCAAAGTATAAAATATGATTAAAATAATATGTAAAATAAATTCCACCCAACATTTAATTCATTCTAAAAATAAATTGTCAATGTTCCTCATCGTGAACTCATGGTGACTTCACAAAGAAAAATATATTATTAACAAAATAGAGAATATTTTTTAACCAAGCAAAGAATTTCGATAATAATTTCTCTATTTAATAAAAATTTCTCTTATTTGTTATTTATTTAAGAACCACAATATGTAGCTTCGCAGCTCAATAACAATATTGCTACTAGGTCTAACCTATTGTCACAGACTTAATTCTTCAACCCGTGCGGCCTTAAACACTTGCTAGTGCTAAGTAGCCTAAAAACTAAAAATCAAGACAGAGATGACGAAGCTGAACACAAAGTGTTTGAGAGAATGCTCTTGTATTAATCATAAGAAGAATTATAAGCTAAAATGTGTGTTGCTCTAAATGAGAGCTAACTTATTTATAGCAAAAGTTATGTACAATGGACAGCCAAGATTAAAAGCATCCAACGGTTTAAAATAAAAGTCACCTACCACAAGTAATATTCTAAAGAAATATTCTTATTCTAGAATTCTCTACCAGCTACTACTTATAAGTGGGCTTGGCGCATAAACACAACAAACTCAAATGGGCCTTCTAGAATGTGTGGTCCATGAAATACTCCAATGGCCCAACTAGCGTTGAAGGGTTTTGGCGCGCACCAAATGTTCAATGAATTGCTTGAAAACATTTGGAGTGTGACATTCTCCCCCACCAAATTCACGTGACACCCTCGCCACGTCTTTACTGGAACTCATGCACCTTGTCTTCAAACTGCCATAATGCATTTTTGAGTTCCTAACTTACTTCACTATCAGGCATCCCCTTCTACTTGACAAAGTATTCGCGACTCGAAGGATAGTTCTTCTTTCGTACTATCCCTACATCAAGGATAAGTTCTGTCTTCTGGTCGTAAGATGTGAAAACTCCTAAAGGTGCCCGGGATTACGGCCCACGCTCCTTGTCTTTTGCATCTCCATGATATAGCTTCAAACAACTTGCGTGAAACACTAGATGTAGCCTTAATCTCGAAGGCAAGTCTACCTTGTATGAGACTTTGCCAACTCTCTTGGCAGTTAGAAATGGCCCCTCATATTTTCGAACAAGGCCCTTGTGAACTGGGCGAGTAGACTTGTGCTGTGTCAGGAGTATTTTTACCATCATCTAGTCTCCTACATTAAACTCAACATGTCTTCGCTTGTTGTCCGCCCATTTCTTCATCCGTTTAGATGCCTTGTCGAGATACACCCGCGCCAAGTTTGACTGCTCATGCCAGGAATTTACAACTTTATATGTTACGAGACTCCTCCCCGTATCGTTAGATACGAGCGCATGAGGTGTAAAAGGCTGCTGGCCAGTTTCTAGTTCAAATGGGCTTTGGTTTGTTGACTCACTTCGCTATAAATTGTATGAGAATTGAGTAATGTCGAGTAGTTTAGCCCAATCTTGCTGATTTGTGCTCATAAAGTGCTACAAGTATAGCTCCAAAAGTGCATTCACCCGTTTGGTTTCCCATCTATCTGCAGGTGAAAACAGGTGGAAAAGTGAAGTTTCGATCCTATGAGGTTGAATAATTCCATCCAGAACCTTTCCGTAAATTTTGTGTCACGATCACTTATTATCACTCTTGGCAATCCCCAATACTTAACCACATACTTAAAGAAAAGCTTTGCGGTCTCTTCCCCACTACACTTCTTAGGTGTCGGAATGAAAGTAGCATACTTGGAGAATCGGTCTACCACTATGATGATAGTCCCACATCTCTCAGATTTTGGTAAACTCACAATAAAGTCCATAGAGATGCTCTCCCAAGGTCTCTCTGGTATGGGCAAAGGATTAAGTATGCCTGCGAGACTCTGTTGCTCCACCTTGTCTTGTTGGCACACGAGACAAGTCTTTACGAACTATTCTATCTCCTCCCGCATGTAGCCAATAGTACACCGTCTGTAGTAGAGCATGTGTACGCCTTTGTCCTAGATGTCCTGCCCATTTGGTGTCATGACACTCTTTAATAAGGTTCCGCCACAAGTTTTCCCACTTTAGCACATACACCCGATGCCCTTTGGTGTAAAGAAGCCCATCTTCTACCAAAAACTATTGCTTTTTCCCCTCGTACGCCTTTGCAAAAAACTGCTTAGCAAAGGGATCATACTTCATACCTTCTTGAAATTGACTGGGTAGCTCCCATTCAAGCTTGCTTATAGATGCTAACTCGGCCTTTCGGCTTAAGGCATCCACTACCACGTTCACCTTACCTTATTTGTACTCGAGCTCTAGTCGAACTCTGCCAAGAAATCCTACCACCTGGCTTGCTTCGGGCTGAGCTTCTTTTGACTCTAAAAATAGCTCGTTGCCACATTGTCTATCATCACCACGAACTTTGCCTCAAGCAAGTAATGTCTCCAAGTACGTAGACAATAGATGATCGTCGTCATCTCTTTTTCTTGCACCGTATACCGCATCTCCGTTTCATTGAGCTTTCGGCTCTCAAATACAATTGGATGGCCTTGTTGCATCAAAACTCCCCCAATAGCAAAATCGGATGCATCGGTGTGTACTTCATACGGTAACAAGTAGTTCAGCAACGCAAGAATCGATTCCTCAATCACCGCTTTCTTTAGTCGATCAAAAACCCGTTGGCACTCCTCAGTCCACTTTCATGCTTTGGTTTTCTTCAGCAAATTAGTGAGGGGTGCAACAATGGTGGAGTAGCTCTTGATGAATCTTCGGTAGTAATTGACTAACCCAAGAAAGGACCATAGCTCGGTAACTTTCGTGGGTGCCTCCCAATCCACTATTGCCCGAATCTTTGCTCTATCCATAAGCAATTTGCCTTGTTTGATCATGTGGCCTAGAAAGTCCACCTCCGACTTGGAAAAAGAGCACTTCTCTCTCTTCACATATAGTTCATTCTCTCAGAGTACCCTTAAAATAGTTTGCAAATGTTTCATATGTTCTTCGAGAGTGTTGTTGTAGATTACAATGTTGTCCAAGTACATGACGACAATTTTATTAAGGAAAGGCTGGAGTATATTGTTCATCAAAGTATAGAATGTAGCAAGTGCATTGGTGAGATCGAATGGTATGACAAGAAATTCAAACGCCCTATAGCGCATTACACATGTAGTCGTTTGCTCATCACCTTCGACTATCCGCACTTGATGATATCCCGACCTTAAGTCCAGCTTGGAGAAGTATTTGGCCTACCCTAATTGATCAAACAAATCAGCAATTAAGGGAATAAGATACCTGTTTTTTACGATGACCTTGTTCAATGCCCCGTAGTCTATGCATAACCGCAGCGAACCGTCATGTTTGCACTGGAAAAGCATTGGTGCACCATAAGGCATCTTGGATGGTCGGATGAATCCCGCATCCAATAACTCCTTAAGCTGCCTCCATAACTCTGATAGCTTTGGTGGAGACATTTGGTAGGGCACTTTGGCTGGAGGCTTAGTTCTAAGCTCCAACTCGATCTTACGATCAATCGCCTGCCTTGGTGGTAACTTCTTTAGAAGTTTTGCTGGCATAACATCAATGTGCTCCTCGAGAACTCTTGCGATCTCTTTCGGTAGATCCTCTTTATCCACTATTTCCCCATCATCCACCTCCCAAATTGTGGCAAGATATGTCTCTTCTCCTCGCTTGGCTTCTTTCTTCAACTGCATTGCAGAAAGAAGAGTGTTGTTGACGTTCGGTTCGAATTTCCCACTCTTGCGTTTGTCTACCATTGGCACCATACATGGCCCTTCTTCCAACATGTACACATAATTATGTCGAGGGAGTGACACTATATTAAACTGTCGTAAGAAGTTCATACCAAGAACAGTATCAAAATCATCCAAATGAGCAACTAAAAAATTTACCTTACCGCGCCAATTTTCAAAGTGCATTTCGACTCCTCAAATGACCCCATCTAGCGGTTTGGCCTCGGCGTTTACGGTCTTGAGTAAGCAACCCCTTTCTCTACCTTGAGACACAAGCACTCCACTTTCGCACGCTTGATGAAGTTGTGCATAGCTCTGGTATTAACAAGCACTTGAGTTTTTTTACCGTTTATGTGGGCTTCCATATACATGAGCACTGTCCCTGTTGGTGCACTGGGAGCCCTTTTAGTATTGAGGGCATTAAGAAGCTGCAAACATCCTATTTGGGTCTGCTTACGTGCCTCTTTTGTCTCAAACATGGCGTTGAAGGCTCTCTTTTTTTGGACAGTTCCTTACCGAATGGTCCCCATTGCAAATGAAGCAGTTTGACTTTTGCTTGCTCTTGCCATCTTGTTTCTGTTCTTTCCCTATTAGTGGTTTGCCTTTTCCATCCTTGTTCCCATGAGGGTGGGACTCTTTTTACTCCCCCACCTTTGCTGTAAATAGGTTTAGGGTGTTTGGACTTACCAATTTCTCCCTTGTGGTAATCCATAAGTGTCTCCGCCATCGTAAGGGCTTCGGATATATTCTGTACTCTGCGCCACTTCAACTCATTGGAGGCCTAAGTTTGCAACCGGTCTAGGAAGTTGAATAGTAAGTCTTCCTCGCTCATGTTGGAAATTTGCAGCATCAACATCGAGTACTCCACGTACTCACTGATAAACTTGGTTTGCCTAAACTTCTTCAGTCATTTACGGGCATCATGCACCATATTTTCTGGGTAAAATTGGCACTTCAACTCTCGCTGCAACTCTTCCCATGTATTGATGGTACAGGTGCCCTTGCGAATTTCTTCGATTTTCCTACGTTACCACAGAATTGCATGATCGAAAAAGTACAAGGTTGCAGTACTTACCTTTTGTTCTTTCTGCACGCCCAAGGCCTCGAAGTACCTTTCCATTTGCCAAAATTAGTTGTTAAGATCCTTGGCATCCCGCTTACCACTAAAATTTTTTCGCTTAAGAGCTTTCACTCTTGGCGCAGCCACCGTAACATGGGTAGCGGCAGCCCCACTTACGACTGTACACTTGCATAACACCACATCCTCTTTGATGGTCTCGAACCTTTTCTACAACTCTTTCACTGGGCTTGTAAATTTTCCATGGTGGAAAACACCTTCTCTTAGAAAGTCTTGACCCAATCTTGTTACTTCTCCGCATACGTGTCAATGGTGTCATTGATGAAGGAGCGTATTTCGTCTCTTGACAGTCGAGACCCACTTCCAGTTTCTCGACTTGCTCCTCCAACTCTTCAGAGCGGTTCATCGCCTTGGTCATGGCAACACCAAGCGTTATAACCACGTCCCTAAAATTGCGACTTGGTTCAATGGACTTCTCTCGAGGAAGGCTAGCATGCCTATTAGCTTAGGGGTCTCTACCCCTCTCAATAATCGAAAGGTCGGATGATCTAGTAACATCCTTCTCTTTCACCATCTTTCTTGAACTCGCTCTGATACCACTTGTCACGGACTTAATTCTTCAACCCTTGTGGCCTTAGACACTTGCTAGTGCTAAGCAGCCTAAAAACCAAAAATCAAGAAAGAGATGAAGAAGATGAACACAAAGTGTTTGAAAGAATGCTCTTGTATTAATCACAAAGAGAATTTCAAGCTAGGATGTGCATTGCTCCAAATGAGAGTTCACATATTTATAGCAAAAGCTATATATAATGGACAGTTGAGATTAAAAGCATCCAACGATCTAAAATAAAAGTCACCTACCACAAGTAATATTCTAAAGGAATAGTCTTATTCTAGAATTCTCTACCAACTACTACTTATAAGTGGCCTTGACTCATAAATACAACAAACTCAAATGGGCCTTCCAGAAGGTGTGGTCCATGAAATGCTCTAATGGCCGAAGTAGCTTTGAAGGGTCTTGGCGCGCACCAAATGTTCATGAATTGCTTGAGAACATTTGGAGCGTGACACTATTATAAGCTCATATTTTATGCCATATCTAGTCAATTCGAGACTTTGTTAACATAATCTCAATAGTTTCCTCCTCAAACACAACCCCCTCCCCCAAATGGTGATCTATTCGTCAATCTTCCTTGATCAAACAAATCAAAAAGATTGCATATTATAAAAGTCTCCACTATGCCTACAATTGTGTTAATATAAAGGTCTTTATCGCGTCTTGACCACCAGCATTGATCACAAGAAGCACAGCCTATCTCAAGAGTTTAATGGTCAACATAGTTTTTTCTGTCATCATAATCTAATTGATGTTGTTTGATCAATATTTCAAACACTCTAACTCATTCAGGATACATTTTATGTGTACACATGGCCAAGTTTGGGACTTAATTCTGATGCCACTTAGAAAGAACTATAATTCCATCTTTGAAAAATAGTGGAATTATAATTCGTCAATCTTCGTAAGAGTTTCTATTTTTTGAATAAGACTTTTGGCAAATAAAGATTACTGTAAAGGCATATTTTTTATGACGTAGTATTCTTTGAGGGAAAGAAATTCTATCAAAATGTACTAGATGGTGAAAATGTAATAGAAAAAATGTCTTAGTGTATCATGATCAGTAGTTTTCTAAACCGAAGTCCTTTAAGCCTTTATACCCATATAAATTAGCTAAACACACCAAGGTATCATAATTAATCTCAAATTTGGGGATGGAATATTGACCTACTTGGAAACTTTTTTTCTAAAGAGAAGCAACAAGCTATTCTAAGCATCCATTTTCTGCACAATAATTCAGCTTATGTGGACAAGACTATATGGCAATATGATCGTATGGGTAGATATACAGTTATGAGTGGATATTGGCTCGCTTTTCAAGCCGAGGAGGCTGTTAATAGCTATGAGAAATTGGCAATTAATGAATGGTGGCAATATTATTGGAAGCTAGATTTCACTGAAAGTGAATATCTTCTCATACAGAGCAACTCAACAGATGAAAACTACCCAAAGTATGGTTGATAAAAGCAACAATAAATCTATATTTTATCCCTAATTTATTTATAAATTATTTGTTTTTAAATGAATAGAAGGCTATTTATATGCTTAATATTGATTTTTATAAGGATTGAGCATTAAAAGATGAAAAGTGAAGAAATTAGAGCAAACTATAGAAATTAAAGTCAAAATAAGGAATTTGGACTTAGATGTAAAATTTGCAAAGTTTCAGATGAATGCCACAATGACAAGAAACTGATTGCTCTAGCATTTATAAAAGGACAAATGCTCCAACGATAGATGGAGAATGTTGTAGCGCCTCGCTCTAGTGCTAGCAAGCCACTGCCCCAGTGATGTGACTAATTTTAGAATCCTATTTTTCAAGGCTCAATGCCCCAACATTGAGTGACCACTGCTGCAACATTAGTGCGATTCCTAATCAGATTCTAAATATAACTCTAAGACTCCAAGACTTCCTAATAAAAGGGCCACTCATCTCAACTTTTAAGATATTCACAAGTTAGGTTTTTAAAGCAATTAGAGCATAATTTAGATCAATTTAGACAGAGACTTTCACACATATCAAGAGTAGCAAGGGATTTTGGCATATTCTTATGAGATCAACCAATTATGGAGCAAAATTTGAGAACATAAATCTTGGTTTACTTTTTAGCTGTATCATGTTTTTAATTATTTCTTACCTTTATTTTCTTATAATCATGAACTAATTTTATTTTTTAGAATTATAGCTTGAGCTCAATATATGTACTTAATTGTTATATTTTTACTATTTTATGAACTTAGTTTTCATTACTCAAATTATTTATCTTAATACTTTCAATATACTTGATCTGTTATTGATTAATTAAGGAACACATTGATAAAGTTGGAAAAGGCATCCTTGTGTTTAGCTTAAGGTAATTTGATAAATAATTATAGAATAATATCTGTAAGTTTCGATATAGGATGAAAATATACATATATGACATGTATAGTTAAAAGGACTCGAACTTAATTAATCTTAATTTTATCTAGTTACTATAGGAATATAAGTAATTGGTAAATTAAGATATATTCACTTGACTATCGAAAGAGGTTAGTGAAGAGCTTAGTGTCTTGACTAATAATAAAACTGAAGAATTAAAATATTAAGAGTAATATATTTAGAAAGACACATTGAGGGATAGTTACAATCTTAGGCTTTCTTTATATTGTGATCTTTATAATTTGCTTAGTTATGATAATTTAGATTTATTGCATTTATTAATTTAGTTTAATTTTAATTAAAATTGAGGCATTGATTTTCTGAATAAAAATAAGAAGATATAATTTTAGTACTTGGTCAGAAATACGTATTAATTCCATGTGGGTTCTACATCTGATTTTAACACTATATTACTTATTGCGATACTTATACTTGCATTTAATTATGCTTAGAAATAATACAATAAGTTTTTAGCACCGTTACCGGGAAATTAATCTAGTTTAGTCAATACTAATACCAATCTATCTTATATTTACTTCAGATATTTTTTATATGTAGTTACTTTTTCTTCTTTTTCGTTTTTGTACAGTTGCTTTTTAAATCTTTTTACTTTTAATTTTTTAGATTACCTTTTAAATCTACATCATGGCCTATCAATTTTAATTTTGGCAACAAGACATAACATAGATCTTTGAAAATGATATAATCTTTATGATTGATAACATTCATACCAGCATATGTTGACCAACAATGAATGCCAACTACTTTTAAATACAGTCGAGAACAATCCAGATGCTAAAAGTCTCAGTACAGTTCAGTGGACTTCCAAGCGATGATCCAAATAAACATATTACAAATATTCTAGATATTTGTGATTTGTTCAAATATAATGGAGTCTTGGATGATGTAGTACGGTTGAGGCTATTTATTTTTTTAGTTTAAGATAAGGAGAAAAGTTGGTTGATATCATTATCATCATGATCAATTTCAATATGGGATGACTTGGCTAAAAACTTTGTATCAAAATTCTTTCCATCAAAACATCAAAGACGAGGAATGTCACTTCTTTCATGTAGTATGACTTAGAGACTCTTTATAAAGTATGAGAATTGTACAAAGATATGCTAAAGAGATATCTGCATTATAGGATTTCAAAGTGGTTACTCGTACAAAATTTCCATAATGGCTTAATGGGTCAATTACGAACAATAATAGATGCCATAACAGGTAGAGCAATAATGAACAAGTCAACTGATGAAGCATATGACCTACTTAAGGAGATAACATCCAACAATTACTAATGGTTAGTAGAAAAAATAATCCCAAGAAAGTTTGCAAGCATATATAATGAGAGAGAACTCACCTTATTAGTTGCATAAGTCAATCTACTATCCAAGAAGCTAGATGCTATTAAAGATAATGTTATGAAAAATTGACCTGTTACCTATAATTTTTGTAATGACAACCATTTAAATGACCAATGCATAGAGACTGCACACTACATAGGTAACTATCATGAGTAATAACACATCTCTATTTCAAACTACTATAATCTGAGGCAAAGAAATCCTCTTAGCATTCCAGTATAACCACAACAATCGATTGAAAAGAAACCAGGCTTAGAAGAGATGATCATGCAACATAAAGAAAACAGGCCAACTTTTATAAAGTTAAGTAGCTTCTCTTTGAACATTGGAGACATAGGTTGAACAGCTATGTACAATTGCCCACAAGGTTCTCTACTCAATAATATAGAGATGAATCCTAAAAGAGGTATAGAGCAATGTCAAGCAATCACCATAAAGAGAGAACAAGAATGAACAATATCTGTTGAAACATCTCAACTAAAAGAGAGCCATGTTAGAGAAAAGAATTAGATAAAAGATGAGACAACTACAAAAAAAAAGTCGATGGTACTTCAAAACAAATACAACCACACGCTTCACCACCACTGTTTTCACAATAACTCCAAGAAAAGACCCTTGTTCATCAGTAGTTTTCTAATAATGTCTCCCAATATTCAAAGTTGACATATTTATTTCAAATGATGCACCACTACCTCATAAATTAAAAGTGATAAAAGCCATGTAACTATAAGTATATGAGAAGATAAAATTGTACAATTTCAAGAAAAAGAAGGGGCATAGAAAGATCATCAAAGAAATAGTTAGATATCGACTAACAAGGTTCATTATTCTAGTCTAAGATTAAACTCCTTTCAGGAAGGCTCAAAGCAAAGTGTTTGAGTTTATAGCTAATAAATTTTCTCATAGAACTGTGAGTCAAAGAAAAAGAATGTCAATGCTCAAATAAATTGACTAAAGTTCTATAAGTAAGATGCCTCAGATATGTAGTTTGATCCAGCATAAGTTAAGGAAAAATGTCAAGCTAATGACGTTAAATCAAGCACCTCTTGGGAGGCAACCCAAGTAAAATTTTATTTTTTATGCTATTTTTTATTTTCTATTATTTTAGAACAACAAGTCAACATTTAAGGAGTAGCACAAGAAGTTGTAGTGTTAGGAGATGGAAAAGTTCAAACACCATCATATTAGGACTCAAATGTTGTAATGGTAAGCCTTCATTTACCAAGGAAGTTTCTTCCTCTTATTCATTATTTTCACCATTAAGGGCAATGTCAAAATTAAGTTTAGGGGAGAGAAACAATTATCTTTATTTATTTTCAGCTTCACGAATTTTCACTTACTATTTTGCATGCCAAAGTTTTTTGTTTTTATTTAGTTAGTCTTAGGTTGAGATGATGATCATTATTCAATGACAAGAAATAGAATATTAGATTAAATTTATTTTTCACAAGTCCCTAAGAAATGATAAACACTTGAGATAATTTATATACTAAAATTTAAACTAATTTCAACCTTGTATTTGATCACCTATTCTTAAGCATATTGAAATAAAACATGTTTAATTGAATTTTTTACTTGGAGATACTCATACTTAAGTAGTACACTCAAGTCTCAAGGACAGACACTCTAGAACTTGTTAGATTACCGCTTGAGGTAAAATCTTAGGAAACACATAAATAAGAAAATAAAATTATGCCATTTTTGGATCGATTGATCCTTTCAAACCTACCTTTTAGTTACCCCTTTTGAGCTTCAAAGCCCATTTTTTTATATAACAATAGTACAAGCCTATACTTTAAGGTTATTTATCCAAAACATTACCTGGTACACCATGAACCTTAAATTTACTTAGAAATACTCTGGGAAGGTGGAAAAGTTATGGTTGTATGAGAAAATGGTACTATATTGTATAAAATTGAGTGAAAAAACAATAAAAGTCTCACTAGTACATATCAATCTAAGTTTAGGGATATGTTAGTTTTTATTACTAAAAAAAATAACTCCTTAAATTCTTTATACCCCAACTTAGGAAAAGAATAAATTCTTTGAAAAATAGTGTTAAAAAGAAAGATAGAAACATCTAAAGTTAGGAGGAGGAGATAAAATCAAGGAAGGAAGATCAAGAGTATTCTAAAAAAGTCTAGTGTTCATGGTATGATGATGAACACTTGAAATTACACATTTAATAAGAGTTTTACATAATTGTTTTGTATTACTAGTGTATTTAATTTTCTTAACTTAAGTATGTTTACAATATTGTACTTAATTATCTTATAACTGTTTTGTGGCAGGTTCGGTAAAATAGGCATAACTTTCTACCTAAAGATCCAATTGAGGTGATTCTTAATCCTGTGCAGAGCTGACTCAATGGGCTAACATATTGTATTTCACAAAGCATTGGAAATTCGAGTGTTTAGAGGGTGAAAATTGGCCTAGAACAGAATTGATCTGCAGTACAGGCCCAGTTTGAACAGTTATCAGTATTTGGCCCATAACTATAGAAATACGTATCTAATACGTATGAGATCACTCAATTTGGAAAGATAAGAGCCGTATCTACAACTTTTATGTTTTGAGTGACAGCTAATTCGGATTACATCAATTCCAAATTGGATAATCAAGTGGGTGCCCAAGTGATAATGAATGCAAATTATTTTGCCACCATTCTTGACTTTCATCAACCAAGTGGTTCCCTCCAAATTTGTCTCGATTTATCCATGTTTTTCTATAAATAGGTGGCTTGTTTATGCCTAAAGAATGTAATTAGAAAGTTAGAATTTAGTTCTAAATACTTTTCCTTTGTATCCATTTCCTTGTACTATTATTTCTCTTGTTTACTATTAAGTCATGTTATTTCTTCTTCCATTTCTTTTCTTTTCATTTAGTTTTATTATGTCCAAATAATTTTGTTTAAGCTAAGGTGAAAGGGTGAAGCTCTTGGCAAGGTAATAAGATATGTTTAATATTTATTCATGAATTTAATGCTTCATTTTTAAGTTATGTAAATTTATATATGATGTATTTATTTTGTTTGTAGAATTAATACCATTTCTTCTAAAGTGGTGATTCTTGATTTATTATTGACAAACTTAATACTTGGCACAATAAATTATTGAAACCATTTACAAGTCTTGGTTTATATAACCTTTCTTGTAAAGTGGGAGTCTTAATTTATTGTAGACAAATATAAAGATTGGCATAATAAATACTTGAACCCATTTATAAGATTTGGTGTATAATAATTGAAAGAAATAAATACTAATCAATATATAAATGATAATGAACTTTAATTGCTATATTTTCCGGTTGGAACCTCCTTTGTGTGAGGATTCCAATTGAGTTATAAAAAAATAAAAAGTTAAATATATTCTTACTTCTTATGTCAAGAGTGAATCCCCGTAACCTTAGCTTTTTATTTGAATTGGTTAATTGAAATAATATTTACAAACATCTTATACTGCATTAATTATCTTTAAAGTGTTTATAATTTGTAATTTTAATTTTACTTCCCTGTGGATCGACCCCGTTCTCATCGGGTTATTTATTACTTCGACAATCCTGCACTTGGGAATAACTTCTATATTCTGGACGTGTCAAGTTTTTGGCGCCGTTGCCGGGGAGGTAACGTTAATATTTTATTTTGTTATTGTTTGTTTGTTTATTTTATTTTCATGGAAGGCTGAGCCTCCTACTCGTTATTTATTATTCGTTATTTTTATTTTTTTTTATTTTTTTTTCATGGAAGGCCGAGCCTCCTTACGTACTTTATTATTATTCTGTTTTTATTTTCGCGGAAGGCTGAGCCTCCTACTCTTTATTTCGTTTATTTATTATTTTTTACTTTTTATTTTAGTTTTTTTTTTTTTAATTTTCATGGAAGGCCGAGCCTCCTAACGTACTTTACTTTATTTATTATTCGCCTTTTATTTTCGCTTTTCATTTTAATGGAAGGCTAAGCCTCTTACTATTTATTTATTAACTTTTTATTATATATCTAACATCACTAATCTAACTTCTAATTATTTATCTTTATTTTGCTTTTAGTTTTACATATTTTATTTACTTGTGTGTAATATTTTATTTTATTTACCTGTGTTTAATATTTTATTTGTATTATTGTTATTGTATTTTGTTTTGTTTCTTTTTATGAGCAGTTGGTTTCGAGATCCTAATTCTCATCGTTTAGTAAAAGGTAATTTCAAAACTTCCTTTGATAATTTGTTAGATTCTCCTTCTTCTTCTCATTCTTCACCAAGTAACACCATGAGCGAAAATCAAATTGAGGGACTCATAGACCCAGGGGACAATCAGTCCCAACATAATGACCATAACCGACCTAGGACACTTAGAGACTATATGAACCCTACACGAACCGGTGCACCATCTTGCTTAATTTTTCCACCGGATGCAACGCATTTTAATTTTAAGCCAGGCATTATCCAACTTTTACCCACTTTTCATGGCTTAGATGCAGAGAACCCTTATCTACATCTAAGAGAATTTGAAGAAGTGTGTAACACGTATAATGATCAAAATTGTAGCATGAACACAATTCGACTTAAGCTTTTCCCTTTTTCTTTAAAAGATAAAGCTAAAACATGGCTACAAAACCTTAGGCCAGGATCCATTTCTTTATGGGACGAGATGCAACAACAATTCCTGAAAAAGTTTTTTCCCTCCCATAGAACAAATTCTTTCAAAAGACAAATCACCACTTTTGCCCAAAAACCAGGAGAGACCCTTTACCAATGTTGGGAAAGGTATAAAGAATTACTTAATACCTGTCCCCATCATGGTTTTGAAACATGGAGAGTAGTCTCAAATTTCTATGAGGGCTTAACACCCCAAGTTAGGCAAATGGTAGAAATGATGTGTAATGGAACATTTGAGGAAAAAGACCCAGAAGAGGCAATGAACTATCTTGACTTACTAGCAGAAAATGCTCAAAATTGGGACACTGCTGGTACCTGTGAGGCACCTAGCAAAAATCAAACCACTACATCTAGTGGGGGTATTTATCATCTTAAGGAAGACCATGACCTTCAAGCCAAATTAGCATCCCTTGCTAGAAAAGTCGAAACCTTAGAAATGAAAAAGAGTGGTCAAATAAAATCTGTTCAAGAAATTGTGTGTCACATTTGTGAAACCCATGATCACCCTACCAATGATTGCCCAACTTTGCCTGCATTTAGGGAATGTCTCCATGAACAAGCCAATGTTTTAAACACGTTCAAACGGTCAAACAATAACCCATATTCACAAAACTATAATCCTGGATGGCGAAATCACCCGAATTTTAGTTGGAGGAATGACACTCAAGCACAGGCTTCGCAACCACCTTTCCAACCACACCAAAACTTTCAAAATCATCAAGGTTATGCACCATATGTCCCACCTCCTAGGAAAAATCTTGAAGAAACCTTGCATACATTCATTGAAAAACAAGAGTCTGTTAATTCTCAAAATGCTCAAACATTTGCTGATTTGAAAGATACTCTTGCTAAATTTGCATCTGCACTGAACATTCATGAGAAAGGAAAATTTCCTTCTCAACCACAGCCAAACCCCAAAGGACAACATAACTCAAATGCATGTAGTTCAGGAAGCCAACACATGGATCAAGTTAAAGCAGTTATCACTCTTCGGAGTGGTAAAATTGTTGAAAAAGAAATTCCTGAACCTCATGAGAGCGATGAATCAATCTCTAAGGGCAAAGAAAGTGTTGAACCTACACTTAATGAAGAAAATACCAAACCTTCACCTCCACCCCCATTTCCTCATGCATTACGTAATACTAAGAAGATAAATCACAATCCTGAAATTTTTGAAATCTTCAAACAGGTAAAAGTTAATATTCCTTTACTGGATGCTATTAAACAGGTTCCATCTTATGCAAAATTTTTGAAAGACTTATGCACAGTAAAAAGAAAACTGAATGTGAAAAAGAAAGCATTTTTAGCTGAACAAGTAAGTGCCATTCTTCAGAACAATAATTCTTTGAAATATAAAGACCCTGGTTGTCCTACAATTTCATGTATTATTGGAAGTCATAAAATTGAACAAGCCTTACTTGATCTTGGTGCTAGTGTGAATTTATTGCCGTATTCAGTTTATCAACAGCTCAATCTCGGGGAGTTAAAATCAACATCTGTAACTCTTTTACTTGCTGATAGATCAATAAAAGTACCAAGAGGGACAGTGGAGGATGTCTTAGTTCAAGTTGATAAATTCATATATCCTGTGGATTTTATCGTCTTGGACACAGAACCTGTCAAAGGATGTAATCCGATACCTGTTATTTTAGGTCGTCCATTTTTAGCAACTTCTAACGCTTTGATTAATTGCAGGAATGGAGTAATGAAGCTTTCATTTGGAAACATGACACTTAAACTCAATGTTTTTAATATGTGTAAGCAACCATATGAAGAGGAGGATGAAAGTGAAGAAGGTGACATGATTGAAACGATTGTGGAGGATCATATTCAAAAAGGGAGTTCTACCGATCCCTTAGAAATGTGTTTAATAAATTCATTTGAGTCAAATATACAATTAGATCCTGAAATCTCTGACATATGTTCTTTACTTGACTGTGCACAGGTGATTGAAAATAAAAGATGGAAACTAAAGTTTGAAGAATTGGGAGAAAATGAGGATAAAAAGAACGAAATTTTAAAGTTGGAGTTAAAACCTCTGCCTGAAGGACTGAAATATGCATTTCTTGGAGAGAAACAAACTTACCCGGTGGTAATCGCTTCTACACTCACAAGTGAACAAGAAGATAAGTTGATTGAATTATTGAAAATGCATAAAAATGCAATTGGGTGGACTTTAAAAGACATAAATGGTATTAATCCTTTGATTTGCACACATAGAATACACCTAGAGGATAATGCCAAAACTTCCCAACAACCTCAAAGGAGATTAAATCCACATATGAAAGAGGTAGTGAGAGCTGAAGTTCTCAAATTACTTGAAGTAGGAATTATCTATCCGATCTCAGATAGTAAGTGGGTAAGTCCTACTCAGGTAGTACCAAAAAAATCTGGAATCACAGTCATTGAAAATGAAAAAGGTGAGTTAATACCAACTCGAGTCTCATCTAGTTGGAGGATGTGCATAGATTATAGAAAATTGAACTTGGCCACTAGAAAAGACCATTTTCCTTTACCATTCCTTGATCAGATTATAGAAAGAGTAGCAGGACATCCCTACTATTGCTTTCTAGATGGTTACTCTGGATATTATCAAATTCCTATAGCACTAGAAGACCAAGAAAAGACTACATTCACATGTCCTTTTGGAACCTTTGCTTTTAGAAGAATGCCCTTTGGACTTTGTAATGCCCCAGCAACATTTCAGAGATGTATGTTAAGCATTTTTAGTGACATGATTGAGCATTATTTAGAAGTTTTCATGGATGATTTAACTGTGTTTGGAAATTCTTTTGATAATTGTCTTGAAAACTTAGAAAAGGTCTTAAAAAGATGTGAAGAAAAGAGTCTTGTATTGAACGGGGAAAAATGTCACTACATGGTTACTTCTGGAATTGTTTTGGGACATATAGTATCTTCTAAAGGAATTGAAGTGGATAAGGCAAAAGTCGAACTCATTACACATTTGCCTCCACCAAAAACAGTCAGAGAAGTCCGATCCTTTTTAGGACATGCTGGATTCTATAGGAGGTTCATAAAAAACTTTAGTGCTATATCTAAACCTCTTTGTAACCTCTTAGCAAAAGATGTATCATTTAAGTGGACTCAAGAGTGTCAAAATTCATTTGAAAAATTAATTGGCCTCTTAACATCTGCTCCTATCATACAATCTCCTGACTGGTCTTTACCTTTTGAGCTCATGTGTGATGCTAGTGACTATGCTGTTGGTGCTGTATTAGGACAAAGAAAGGAAGGTAAATCCTATGTAATTTATTACGCGAGTAGAACTTTAAACAGTGCACAAATGAATTACACAACAACTGAAAAAGAACTACTTGCTGTAATATTTGCATTAGACAAATTTCGTTCTTACTTAATTGGTTCTTCAACTATTGTATTTACTGACCATGCTGCTGTAAGGTACTTAATGTCAAAACAAGATGCAAAACCAAGACTGATTCGATGGATTCTATTGCTTCAAGAATTTATTATCACTATCAAGGATAAGAAAGGAGCTGAAAATGTTGTTGCAGATCACTTATCAAGACTCACACCAGATTCATCAACAGAAATAACACCTATTAATGATTCTTTTCCCGATGAATTTTTATTTTCTACTGTTACAATGCCCTGGTATGCTAATATTGTTAATTTTCTTGTAACAGGAGAAATGCCACCTCAATGGAATGCTCAAGACAAAAGAAAATTTTTAACGGAGGTGAGAAAGTTTTATTGGGATGATCCTTATCTCTTTAAATATTGTCGTGATCAAATATTTCGAAGATGCATACCCGACAATGAGGTAAATAAAGTTATTGAATTTTGTCATTCTGAAGCATGTGGGGGACATTTCTCATCAAAGAAAACAGCTGCAAAAATCTTGCAGTGTGGATTTTATTGGCCCACTTTATTTAAAGATACACATGCATTTTGTATAACTTGTGAAAATTGTCAAAAGTTGGGATCAATTTCAAAACGAACATGATACCTTTGAACCCCATTCTTGTTATTGAAATCTTTGATTGTTGGGGAATAGATTTCATGGGACCATTTCCGTTATCATTTGGATTTACGTATATCTTAGTTGCAGTAGATTATGTCTCAAAATGGATTGAGGCTATTCCATGTCGACATAATGACCATAAAACAGTCATGAAATTTTTGAAAGAAAATATCTTAAGTCGATTTGGAATCCCTCGAGCCATTATAAGTGATGGGGGTAAGCATTTTTGTAATAGACCATTTGAAACATTAGTGAAAAAATATGGTATTACTCATAAAGTTGCCACCCCTTATCATCCTCAGACAAGTGGACAAGTTGAATTAGCAAATAGGGAGATAAAACAAATTTTAGAAAAAACTGTAAACCCAAATCGCAAAGATTGGTCTTTAAGACTAAATGATGCACTGTGGGCTTATAGAACTGCTTTTAAAACTTCATTGGGTATGTCTCCCTATAGGATAGTTTATGGAAAACATTGTCACTTACCTGTGGAACTTGAGCATAAAGCCTACTGGGCTATTAAAACTTTCAATGAAAATCTTGATTCTGCTGGACACATACGTAAATTACAAATAAATGAACTTGAAGAATTGAGAAATGATGCATATGAGAATTCAAAAATTCATAAAGCTAAAATTAAAGCCTTTCATGATAAAAAAATTCAGAGAAAAACATTTGACACTGGTCAGAAGGTTTTGCTTTATAATTCTTGACTTCACATATTCCCTGGAAAATTAAGATCAAGATGGAGTGGCCCTTTTATTGTGAAACATGTGTACCCTTATGGAACAATTGACATTGAAAATCCTAGAAATGGGAATGTGTTTAAGGTAAATGGGCAAAGACTCAAGCCGTTTCTAGAAAACCAAGCTTTTCATGAAGAATTTACGTTCCTGTCGGATCCTTGTTACGAGACCAATTAATCTTTGTTTTATATATTTACATATTTATATATATATTTATTCTTCTTCTAACATTTTTTTTTTTTACTTGCAGGTTAATTTAGTAGTTTTGTTAAAGTTTTGTTTTACACCCCGGTTAAGCGGCGGATAACGGTACTCCGTGATATTTCAAATCGGTTTTGTCAGTTTCCCATAATTACTGATATCTTCTCTTCTTCCCCCTTTTCTTAAAAAAAAAAAAATGGATGACATTCTAAAAAATTTGAAAAAGCGTTTTCCCTCATTGCCTCAAAATTCCTTGAAGAAAATTTACCAAGCAAGATGTGAAAGATTAAGGTTATTAATGATTATGAATATACCTGTTGATTTACGTTGGTTAATTGAAGCCAAAGTTAGATTGACAGGTGAATTTTCAGACTCATTAATTTCCTACATGCCTGGCTTAGGTAAAAGCTCTTTTTCAAAAAAACGAAGAGCAAAACGATTAAATGTTTGTTACAAGTGTGCACGCACGACTTGCAACACACGTTGCCGCACTTTAGGAATGGTGTCTGTAAATCGTGAAGATAAAATTAGGTTCATTAAGGATGGCCTGAGTAAGGAGTCTTTAGATAATATCTTATCGACTCTTGAGACGCATCCTAGTGGATATGTGCATATTGCAATTCATGAATTATGGGACATATTCCTAAAAGAACACGAGCGGTACAGTCTCGGGAATCTGACTTTAAAAGACCCTGTTTGCCAATTTATAAGAAAATTGGATGGGAAGCCTATCCCCGACCCATAGAGGGCGTTTAAGCCGTTACTGGACGTAAAATCAGAGGAAGATGTGAGCCACAATCACAACTACTTGTATATATTTACTATAGCTGTTATTTTTAAATGTTTCATTTCAAACTCAAATGTCTTTTCAATAATCAACCACCTATAATCCTTTTTGAAAATTTTGCATTTTAAGCCGACAACCCATGTGACTTTTCTAGCTAACAAATTGAAAATTGGTAAAAGGTATTGAATCTTGTACTTCAAGCCAATAGCCATGTGATTTAACTTTGCAATACCTTTTGGCTCTATAAATACATTACATTATTTCTGCATCTTTGTACAAACTCAAAATCATTCAAGAGAGAGGGTGAGTGTAATCATGGAAGGATCATCAACTCGTAAATTCACAAAAATTTGTGTCTTTTGTGGATCCAGCCCTGGAAAAACTAGTGAGTTTATAGAAGCAGCAGAAACCCTTGGTAAGATGTTAGCTGAGCGCAATATTCATTTAGTATATGGGGGAGGTAGTCTTGGATTAATGGGACGTGTGGCAACCGCTGCACAAAATAATGGCAGTCGAGTTTTGGGTATCATACCAAAAGCTCTAGCTGTTGGAGACATTGTAGGAAAAACAATTGGGGATGAGTTACAGGTATCATCAATGCATGAACGAATTTCTTTTATGCTTCGTAATGCTGATGCCTTCATAGCTCTACCTGGAGGTTTCGGAACATTGGAGGAAATTTTTCAAATTGTCTCATGGGCACAATTGCAAATCCATAAAAAACCCATTGGTTTGTTAAACGTTGATGGTTTTTATAATGGGTTGTTATCTTTTCTTGACTATGCGGTGGAAAAACAATTCGTCTCATCTGCAGCACGACAGATCCTCATTTTTGCTTCAACTGTTGATCAGTTACTCGATGAACTACAAGCTTTTACACCTCTATCTGATCCAACAATGAGTCAGATAGATTGGTATACTGATAACAGTAAAAAGAAACGCAGGATAGATTTGACGCTTCGTCTGTAGCCTATCTATTTCTATGTATTTTTAAGTTTTTTTTGTGTGGCTTGTTTTATTTTTTTTTTGTGTGGCTTGTTTTATTTTGTTGCAGGTTTAATTTTCAATAAAAGATGTTTCAGGTGATATCTTCTATATTTTACTCTTTCTATATTTTGACATTGAGGATAATGTCTCAATCTGGTTGGGGGGAGGATAGTTGATATATAATGTTAGTGTTAATTATTTTATTTTGTTGTTGTTATCACTTTGTTATGTAAAAAAAAAAAAATTATCATGAATGGCGTGAGTAAAATGTTCATTTATGTATTCTTGAGACGCATTCTAGTTCTAGAATGGCAGAGTAAAGAGTACATTATAAACTTTTGAAACACATTCTAATTGGTTTATTTTTAATGCATTTTATGTATAATTGTTTGTTGCTTAAGTTTTTGGTAACTCTTGCGTAAATAAATTTGCTTTATTATCGATGTATGATTTCAAAATTGTTTAGTTTAAATCACTTTCTCTATTTAGGTTACTAAAGAATAACTTCTGAAATTATTTCTTGAGAACAATACTAAGCCTTGTGGTAAGATGGATGATTCAATATATATAGCCAAGAGAATTTCCATGTTTAAGTATACATATTATTTTCTAAACTCACATATCTTTTGTGAGTGAGTGGAGAGGTTTGAGATAACAGCTTACGAACTTTCATTGATCCTTTGAAATGGTTAATTTTTATTTGGAATGACATTATTTGGGATGATGAATGATTTGGTTGCTTAGCTGAAGGATAAAAAAAAAAATTAGAAAAGTATTATGGTGATAAATTGCTCTTATGTTATAATGATTCCTTATGTCTTTCAAAAAAAAAAGAGTAAAAAAAAAAAATTTAAAAAAAAAAGAAAAAAAAAAGAAAAGAAGTCAATTCAGTTCAATAAAGTCTTCATTCAATTTTAGAAGACTAAAGTCATTAGGAAGCAATCTTATCACCGAATTCTATATTCGTAAGATTCGCATTAAATAATTAAAGTCTTGAAGCTGGCATTTGACAATAATGGTTTGACTCTAAATATTTGATTTTCCTATCTTTGGATCAATGTTAGTTTGTCTGTCTGTCCTTAAATGTAACTTTTTCTTGAGCGATTATCTGTTTTCCAACTCCATGAGTGAAATCCTAAGTCATTAAACAAAATATTCACCTGTAAGGATATGGAGTTGAGGCTTTTACTTGGAACATTTTTAAGGCTATATATGTTGTGGTTTGTGGTAAGAAGGCTTTGGCTTAATTCACACACACACAAAAATATTTTTGGAAGTTATGATTGAAATAACCTTTATAGCGATTATGATTTTAAAACTGACGTTTTGTTTGAAATACTTAGGTAGTGTTCAAATTTTATTTATGCTCGAATTGCTAGGGACTAGCAATAAGCCAGTTGGGGGGTGTGATGAACACTTGAAATTACACATTTAATAAGAGTTTTACATAATTGTTTTGTATTACTAGTGTATTTAATTTTCTTAACTTAAGTATGTTTACAATATTGTACTTAATTATCTTATAACTGTTTTGTGGCAGGTTCGGTAAAATAGGCATAACTTTCTACCTAAAGATCCAATTGAGGTGATTCTTAATCCTGTGCAGAGCTGACTCAATGGGCTAACATATTGTATTTCACAAAGCATTGGAAATTCGAGTGTTTAGAGGGTGAAAATTGGCCTAGAACAGAATTGATCTGCAGTACAGGCCCAGTTTGAACAGTTATCAGTATTTGGCCCATAACTATAGAAATACGTATCTAATACGTATGAGATCACTCAATTTGGAAAGATAAGAGCCGTATCTACAACTTTTATGTTTTGAGTGACAGCTAATTCGGATTACATCAATTCCAAATTGGATAATCAAGTGGGTGCCCAAGTGATAATGAATGCAAATTATTTTGCCACCATTCTTGACTTTCATCAACCAAGTGGTTCCCTCCAAATTTGTCTCGATTTATCCATGTTTTTCTATAAATAGGTGGCTTGTTTATGCCTAAAGAATGTAATTAGAAAGTTAGAATTTAGTTCTAAATACTTTTCCTTTGTATCCATTTCCTTGTACTATTATTTCTCTTGTTTACTATTAAGTCATGTTATTTCTTCTTCCATTTCTTTTCTTTTCATTTAGTTTTATTATGTCCAAATAATTTTGTTTAAGCTAAGGTGAAAGGGTGAAGCTCTTGGCAAGGTAATAAGATATGTTTAATATTTATTCATGAATTTAATGCTTCATTTTTAAGTTATGTAAATTTATATATGATGTATTTATTTTGTTTGTAGAATTAATACCATTTCTTCTAAAGTGGTGATTCTTGATTTATTATTGACAAACTTAATACTTGGCACAATAAATTATTGAAACCATTTACAAGTCTTGGTTTATATAACCTTTCTTGTAAAGTGGGAGTCTTAATTTATTGTAGACAAATATAAAGATTGGCATAATAAATACTTGAACCCATTTATAAGATTTGGTGTATAATAATTGAAAGAAATAAATACTAATCAATATATAAATGATAATGAACTTTAATTGCTATATTTTCCGGTTGGAACCTCCTTTGTGTGAGGATTCCAATTGAGTTATAAAAAAATAAAAAGTTAAATATATTCTTACTTCTTATGCCAAGAGTGAATCCCCGTAACCTTAGCTTTTTATTTGAATTGGTTAATTGAAATAATATTTACAAACATCTTATACTGCATTAATTATCTTTAAAGTGTTTATAATTTGTAATTTTAATTTTACTTCCCTGTGGATCGACCCCGTTCTCATCGGGTTATTTATTACTTCGACAATCCTGCACTTGGGAATAACTTCTATATTCTGGACGTGTCATATGACTTAAGCAAAAAATGTTTATCCTTAAATCTCATATTGATAGTCTTACGTTACAAGCTGATAAAAGACTTAATAGTCTCTAGACATATATCTTTCTACATTAGTGAAGTGCAGTATGAAAAGCAAGCCTATAGTATTGTTATTACAAATTAAAATATGCTGAGACATTATCTTCCTATACAATCTTGAGTACTTGAGTAAATCTAAGTAGAATTCAACTATTAGATTGCTGATTGCATACACATACAAGGTGTTCATTTATAAGAAAGAATGAGGAATTTGATGACGGTATTTTGAGTTATTGAGGGTTGTTTATTAATTTTGAATCGACTTGTTGATAGTATAACAACCTTCGAGACTTCATCATGATCATTAAATTAATCCAGTTTGTCATATCTATTAAGTCTTTATAAGTCAAGCTTTTGTTTTCCTTTATTTTTATTTTTCCTTCTTCTTGCTTTAGGACAAGCAATTCTCTAAGTTTGGGAGAGATTAATAAGAGCAAAATAGATCTATATTTTGTCCTCAATTTACTTAGAAATTATTTATTTTTAAGTGAATAAAAGGCTAATTATGTGCTTAATATTGATTTTATAGGAATTAAGCATTAAAAGATGAAAAGTGAAGAAATTTGAGCAAAACTACAAAAATTAGAGTCAAAATCAAGAATATGGACTTAAATGCAAACTTTACAAAGTTTCAAATAAACATCGCAGTAATAAGAGATTGAACACTCCAGCGTTCATAAGAGGACAAATGCTCTAATGATATATGAAAAACACTGCAGCGGTAATTCCAGAACCTGCATCGCTCCAGAGCCAGCAAGTCATCGCTTCAATAATGTGACTAATTTCAGAATTCTATTTTCCAAGGCTCAATGCCCCAGAGTTGAGTGACCACGATTGCAGTGATATAACTTTTTGAGGCAACACCTTCACATTAAGAAGAGAACGCCTTTGTATTAGTGCAATTCCTAATTATATTCTAAATATAACTCCAAGACTTTCCTATAAAAATACCTCATCTTAACCTTTAAGAGATCCATAACTTAGAGTTTTTAGAGCAATTAGAACATCATTTAGAGCAATTTAGAGAGAAAGTTTCACACATATCAAGAGTAGCAAGGGATTTTGGCATATTCTTATGAGATCAACCAATTGCAAAGCAGAATTTAAGAACATAAATCTTGGTTTGCTTTCTGATTGTATCATGTTTTTAAGTATTTCTTAACTTTGTTCTCTTGTAATCATGAACTAATTTTATTTTCTAGGGGTTATAACTTAAACTCAATATATATGTTTAATTGTTATACTTTTTAATATTTTATGAACTTTATTTTCATTATTCAAATTATTTGATCTTAATGTTTTCAATATACTTGATCAGTTATTGATTAATTGAGAAATACATTGATAAAGTTGAAAAATGCATCCTTTTGTTTAGCCTAGGGTAATTTGATACATGATTGCAGAATAATACATGTAAGTTTTGATATAAGATATGAGTATACCTATATGACATGTACGGTTAAAAGAACTTGAACTTAATTAGTCTTAATTTTATCGAGTTACTTTAGGAATATAGGTAATTGATAAATTAAGATATATTCTCTTGACTAGTGAAAGCGGCTAGTAAAAAATTAATGTCTTGACCAATAATAAATTTGAGGGATTAAAATATTAAGGTAATATCTTTAGAAAGACATATTGAGGGATAATTATAATCCTAGTCTTTATCTATATTGTGATCTTTATAATTTGCTTAGTTTTGATAATTTAGATTTATTACATTCATTAATTTAGTTTAGTTTTAATTACATTTAAGGCATTGAGTTTTTGAATAAAAATAAAAAGATACAATTTTAGTACTTGGTCAAAAATACGTATTAATCCTTGTGAGTTCGACATTTGATTTTAGCAATATTACTTGTTGCGATACATATATTTGCATTTAATTATGCTTAGAAACAAAACAACATGGGTCAAGGTGCTAAAACTCAATCCATGTGCTTTGGCTTTATAATTCTTTGAAAAAGGTTCGTCATTAATGTTATTTTATTATTGGTATTAGATGCTCTCATCAAATGTCTTTGTGTGAGTTTCTTATTTTTGTCATGCATCAACTTAAGGAGGATGATCTAGAATTCTGTTTCATTCTTTTATAGCATATTTCGGTTGTCAGACCAATGGACTAATGGAAAAATGATAGAGCATGTGAACGTGGTGTGTGTATGGGCTAAAGAGTTTTTGGAGGAGTGTAGGTGCAATCAAGCTAAAATGTATGCCAATGAGGTTTTGAGGCAGCAATGGAGGTCGCTACTTGTTGGTTGTATAAAGCTTAATTTTGATGTCGCTGTGTATGTGTATTGTGGGGTTATAAGATTCTGATTTGTGGTTTGGAACCACTTGGGGTTTGTAGTGTTATTTGGGATTTAGAAGTATAATGTCTTATTATCTATTCCAATTGCTAAAGTATTGTTTTGTTTTATGTTATGTTATGACAGGTTTGTACACGTTTGTTATGCTTTGTTCAAATTGGGCGTTTTGAAGAAACTTCAACCAAGTAAGTTATACTATAGAAAAAGAGGATTCTTGGGTTTTTCCTTCTACTGCGAAAGCATTTATTCTTTAGTTCATTTTTCAAAATTCTTCAATTGGTACATGTAAAAAATAGGCCAATTCTTTTGCTCAATTTCTCGTGGACTATTCTTAAGGGTTTGATTGCTCTTCGTGATTTAAATTTTAAATCAGTACTAGTTGAATCCGATGCGAAAGGCGTTATTAAGGATATCTTGTCTAATGATTTGGTTTGATCTGCAATTTATTTTGTTATTAAGGATATTCATGATTGTCTTAAATCTTTTGCATATTCTAAGGTGTGTTTTATTCATAGAGGTGCAAATATGGTAACTCATAACTTAGTTAAATTAGCTATTTATTCTGAGTTAGCTATCATTTGGAGAAATTTTATTATGAGGATGCTGGAGTATTTTGTTTTTAAGGACTCTCGGAGTTATAATTTAAACTAGTTGGAATGAAGTTTTTTGTTTTAAGAAAAAAATGAGCAGCCAAAAGACTTTGTTCACAAAATTATAATAGAACAAGGTTTTTTTTTTCAAAGGTTTGGATAAGGATGAGAAATATTACTCACTAAACACTAATCTTACCTCTTATTTTTATTCAAATTTTGATGGATAATAGAACAAAATTCTTGTCAATATAAAAAAAAAAAACACGTAGGTTCTTTTAACTAAAATTTGGATAGATTAAATTAAAATTGAAAAGAGCTTCAATATAACATGGTCAGTTTGAAATTACCTGTTGTGAGAAATAAGAACTACTTATTTCAGACCTTTCATCTACCATTTGCATTAGAATTCAAAAGTTTAAAATTCTTAAATAGTTTTTACAAAGTTATTTTCATTTGGATTATTTAATCAAGTAATTTAGTATATAAATGAAGATGTATGTCTTTATTTATTTTTCCTGAAAGAATAAAAATAATGTGATTTGGGACTTATGGGTTATTGTATGCCTTGAATTTAGCAACTATATATTTTGGCTCAAAGGCATTTATTAATTTAAATATTAGAAGTAATTTGATAATATTGTGATTTTTAAATTAATCACCATCAATTACATTTATAATAGGAATTTTTTTGAAAATGAACCTATTTTAATGCATTAATCTTTTGTAACCCTTAATATATTTTTAATCTTTTATAGCCAAATAACACAAATTTCGACCTTTTGACTCCTAATCTTATCCTTCCTCCACCCTTGAGTTAGAATCAGTTATTTTGCTCCTCAAAACACTCTAAAAAATTCAAGTGAAGAAGTAGATTGGTTGTTTGAATACTAACATTTTAAAGATTGGTAATTAAAAGGACTAGTAAAGTTGAAAATCTGAAAAATGGTGAAAATTTATAAGTTTTGAATTTTCAAGTGTATTTTTGCTAGTAATTAGTGAAAATAGTTAAATTTAAAATTAAAAAAGTGAAAAAAATAGTCAAAAATGACTAAAAATAATCGCAAATGACCTAATATGGTCAAAAATACTAACAACCCAAGCCTACACATGGCACGCAACCACATGTGTGCTGTGTGTAAGGGCACGACTATGCGCTAACCTCAGTGTACGCCATGCTTAGCACCAATCGCGTGGTCCCATGTGGTGCATTCAAATTTTTTAATTAAATTTGTATTAATTTGATATAAAATTAATTTTAGTTATTAATTTAATTAATTAATTAGTTAATATTTTGTTATTAATATACTATATTTATTTGTCATCTAAATAATTGTTTTTCTTGTTTAATTTTATTCAAACAATTAATATATTTAATTATTTAATTAGTTCTTTTATTAATTTTAGTTTTTGTTATTTCTTTTGATATTTATTTGTTATCTAAGAAAATTATTTTTTGATTAACTTTAATTATTTTATTTTAGTTTATTTAATATTTAATGCTTTATTTAATTTATTATTAATTTTATTAGTTATTATTAAGTGGTTTAATTTATTTAATTATCTACTCATATACTAATAAAAAAAATTTTCATGAAGTAAAATGTGCCGAAATCATTTATAGTTTCAAAAAATAAGTTCTATCGAGTGTTAATGATTGTTTATTTAAAGTTATGGGCCATAGACACCATTAGACATTAGTTGATGCCCAGATAGAAGGATTTATTTAGTACCACATATTGGGATCATTTTTTAGATGTCCATGATATCTCATTCTCAAATATATTAGTGCATGAGGTATTGTTAAGTAAGTGCATATCAAATAATTATTTGAAGAATTGTCATTTTTTATATGCAACAAGTGTATTAAATTCTCTTATTTGGATTTTTATTTAATTATAGAGTTGAGGATGAGAGATTATCCCTTAGTCAAAGAGTTGATTAGAAAATTTAGAAATAAATTATGGGCTAAATATTTTAGAAATACGATGGAGATGACTTATAAGGACTTTGATTTGTGGTTCAGTATAGTAGATTTGAGTGAAGAAGATGACACATATGTAGTAAAATTGTATCTATTTTTTTTTTCATCATGTGTGAGTGTTGGGACGATCATAAAGAGATTTAATATTTTATGCTTAGCCTTATAGACGACTTAGATGAGTTCAATTAGTACCATTGGGGCACAATTACATGGTTCGTACTCTTCGACATCTTAAGCACAACAACGAAAAATAAAGTTGAAAAATATAATAAAAAAGGGTGGCCAAAATAAGAAAGCATATAACGTGTATAGTTTTAATATATTCCTAGTGAGTAATTTTATAGATTTATTATTATATTAAAAAAAATTTGTTAATGGTTAACAATTTTATAATTTTGTTGTAGGGTTTGAAGGCAAATAGAAAGTTGATACCGAGACAACATGAGAAGACTGAGTGTTGCATGACAATGAAGTCGCAACTCCCATCAAGAATATTTAGAGGGAACCTTAAACTGGACAACATTATGAAGTCAAACATCTAATTCACCAATCTCAAATATGATATAAATGTTCAGCGTGACTACCTCTCCGAAGCCCTGACAACATCTAGAGCAACAGTATAATTTTAATACTTTTTTCATTTATTCACTATTTAATTATGATGAGTATTATATTGTAAAAATTAATTATAATTATTTATATATAGTTTGAGTCAAGTACATCATCACAGTATAATGTTCTTAAGAAGAAGATTTATAACCTGTGGGGCCAATTGATAGTTATGAAAGTGGAGTGATGACTAGGATGGACAAGAACAAAGCAGACCTCTTACATTAGATAAATCTCATGACGCAGTACCTCCAGTCATGTAGCATGTTTAAGGATATAGATCAAACAATAGTATGTTTTGTGGTGTTAAATGTTTTCATACATTCTTTACAACTTAATATATATTAATTGGTGTTATTTTGGTTTAGTTTAGTATAGAGGGCATGACTTATGATGTTTAAAATTCAATAGCTGGGTATCAGTATCAGTGGCAATCAGACATGTAGTCAGGCATGCAACCGAACATCCAAGTGGGTATGTAGTATGATTAAAAATCGTAAGTATGCAATGTATACCTAATGTTTTTTGCAAAAGGGATGAGTATGTTTTGGTGCCAGTACAAGGATGAGTGGGTTAAACACACCCCTTAAACTATTCTCATTCGACAGAATATCATAAGAAAAAGGAAAGTAAAATTACAAGTGAAAGATCTAACCAATGATTCTCAGGTTAACCTGGATCCACTATAACCGATTTGAACAACTTACTTGGCATCGATGCTGATAAAAAATGGTTTAATTAGCTCCTAACTAACTAGCTTGATGATTTTGTATGGACATCTTTGTATTTTGTTCTTGCTTTTCAAATATCAATTAGTAGTATCAATATTTATTATGTGGGATTTTGTAGCATAGTAATAAGTATCTAAATTTAGTCTATCAATGCCAGTGCAAGTACGTGCAAGCATATTCATAGAATTGCATAATTGTAAATGCATTATTTTTTATAATTTTTTTTCTAATTATTATTCACATTTTACTAGTATAATTGTTTTAATTTTATGTAATATATTTGATTTTATGAGTCCATTAGATATGTGCACCAACAAGTTGCCCATGCTTTAGATGGCATTATATAGGACTCGTCGTTATTGTCCTATAGACTAAGATCAAAGGAGGATTTACTTAATGGTAAATTATGGGTTGAGGTAAATAAGGTAATTAACATAAAATAATAATTTTTTATTTATTATAAATTAGTTCATAATAAAAATACAATTGTTTGTGTAGGTATATGTTCTAGTGAACTATAAATAAGGATTGGTTTGTGGCAGAGGTCGATTTGCTTTAGAGGAGGATTACTTTTGTATGACTCTAGTGTTAATGCATATATTGGAGAAAGTCATGGAAGTTTGCATCGCTCCTTTATGTATTCTTATGCCACAATATATCCAAAAAATACAAATTTTATATCTTTAAGAGAGAATCAAATAAAGATATGTCATCGTTCAAGCCCATATATTTAAAGGAAGGTGCGCCTCAATAAAGGGCCTAAAGTGGAGACCGTCGCGTATTTACTTATATATTTATTGAGTACCTAATAATGGGTTGATAATTTGATATTGACTTTAAGGCTAGTACTTTTTTTAGAAAGCAAATAGTCATAAATTTGTAGATCCATGCCTAAAAAACAATTAAGAACTATTTTATACAGATGTACAATGTTATATATATATATATATATAGTTATTATATAATTGTGTGTTGTCCTTATGTTTAGTGGATGTATACAAAGATGATGTATATATGTGTAAATTATATAGAAGTGTTATTTTTTAAATTGTAGGCTTTGTAATGTCCACAAAAAAGGGAAAATTCTACTAGAATGTCGATAAAACAACAAAAATTCTATTGGCATTTTAATATATCAAAGTTAACCTTATTTAACTGATAGTAAAATAAATCAAATATCAAATATAAAATATAAAAGTAAACCAAATCAATTTAATTTTTACAAACAAACATACAACTTCATTATAACAATATAAGTCAAAATTAACAAGCAAACATCAATTATTATATAAAGCACTAAGGTTCCAACATGTCTGTCACTTATATCTGTGTTGTTTACAGTGAATACAAACATTCTTTGAAGATTCATTCTCTTAAGATAGAATCTGCCCTCCTTGCTTGTTAATGTGATATAGGAGGTTGTATGTCAATATTTCTCAATTTTGTGTGGAACTATCTAATCTGACGGATGGTCAACCAAAAGGACTGACTCGCTATTAGTATGAACTAAGCACTCGAACGTGTAATATGCCAAACATAGATGCTTGTATTATAATTTCATATATCTGCATACGATAATAGCATAGGGATAAGATAATTACCGAAAGGCAAACTTTCGATAACTATATGTCTTTACGGTGATATCCACTATTATATTTCTACTCCTGTCCTTCACTAGAAACCGTGAATTATCTACTGGGTGAACTATCATTCGACACTCTTTATCATTGTGTTTCATCACGTTATGAATTACCCATGTCTGTTGTCTTAAATAAAACTACTACTGTATTATCTCTCTATCCATTTAACCAATATGGCTACAGGAAGAGATCTTGCAACTTCTGCAACTGCATTATTAGTGGTTATGATATTGTATCTTCTGAATACATATACTGATTGAGTCTATTTTCTAGTACCAATGTTTTCTTTCAAATACTTAGTTATATCAAGTCTTATCTCTCGTATCTTATTCATTTAGTGTTGAAAGTAGGAAAGGCAATATGCCTTTGCAATAATAAAATAAGTAGCTAAGAACCCTTTTTTCTTCTTCTTTTCTTTTGGTATTTTGTATTTTGTCACTAAATTCCCCTTCAAGTGATAGATGCAAAACGCATAATAAGTATTAGGAAACAGATCCCAAATGGCCTTCTCAATACTGGTGTGTTGATTGGATAAAAAAAAGCTAGATCCTAAAAGTTACCAATTTCTCTTTGTAGTTTAATCATAAACCATGCTCAATAAGTATAATTTTTAGAGTTAGCAATCCCTCATGCTAATGAAAAAATGTTATTGTTCCTATCTTTACATACAGCGATAAATATTATGCCAACCTTTCAAAAATGTTCTATCAACTATAATCACAGGTTGAATGAATGACAAAAAATCTCTTATGCATGGTCACAATGCCATAAAAAATATTTAAAATGATTGTTATAATTTCCAAGTGAGTAACTGTACCCGAGTGTTCTTGTTCTAGCACATAGCAGTATGTAGGAAGTAATCTAAATGAATCATTTAAAGCATCTTTTATCAACCTACATGCATGCTCCTTAGCTCACTAAGTAGTAGAATACGTTAACTCTACACCAAATTCGTTATGCATGTCCGCTTGAATTTCCTTTGGTCTATAAATTCTATTGATATATGCAAACTTCTTTTTTTCATGCAATCGGTCTAAAACTTATGTGTGCTCTGTACCTACTCTCCTCATAGTGACAAACTTCCTCCCTTTTATTGACACTACATGTAGTCTTCATTTGCATCTCTCATCATCGTATTTCATCTCAAAACGATTTTTGGTAGACCTATAAACTTTGAAACTCTATTTACCTTTAAGTGCTAGTATGCTTATAGCCTCATGAATTTCATCTTTACTATCGTACAACTTTCTTACAAATACATCTTCAATTCTAATACATGATATCTTATTTGACATGTTGAAGCCTGATGGTAGTACTAGAGGTATAAATAAAAATGATTTTTGGTTTGAACCGTATTTTTCTTGCATTCGAATTATATGTATCAAGCGACTCACAAAGAGAACTATTAGAAATATAACATGGTTCATCTTATGATATAGCATTCAATCAATCAACGTCGGTTTCATATTTAGCATTTTCATTACCATCATCATCCCCATCTATTTGACTATTATATTGTGTGTAAGTTAGATTTTCATTGAAGCGTGAAGGAAAATAATGATATTCATTTGTAGTATTTGTTAGAAATACAACTATGATACTTATTTGGTTACTATCACTTGCAAACAAGAAATTATTAGTGCATGCTTGTTCATTCACGTTAGGCTCCTCTATATTATTTTTACATACAGAAGCTCAAATATCTACTTGTTATACATAGAGGTGTCAAAGTTTTTTATGGATATCCAACCAAAATTGTACATCCTCATCATTTTCAATTTTAAGTAGACTTCACCCTCTTTGCATCAATAAAAATTCTCATAGACATTTTATTTTGCACCTGATCAACTTTTAACTTCTGACAAACTTTTCTCAATAGAGCTTCACATTTTATATTCTTCAGAACCAAATAGAAACGTGTTTTAATCTAATATATGTCTCATCATTATTACTAGAACTCCCCCACCTTCTCCTGAAGCATAAAACAGTTGAAACATACTCCATGATACCTATAACAAAAGAATTTGTCAAAATATGATTAGAATGAGAAAAAATTGGAAAAACTATGCGTAGTGCACGAAATTCCTGTGCACGCCACGTATTGCCCATTTCATAGGCACTTATGGGATAAAAGCATGGGCCACACGCAAGCATAGCCCACGCGCGTAGCCTTTTGCCAACTCCGTACCGATCGCCGCCTAATTTTCACATTAGATTCATTTTTCAATCATTTTGCACCATTTTAACACCATTTATATTCGGTTTTAACCAATATACTCATTTTAAACACATATATAACAAAACTATTTTATTTTCTAAGATTATTGCATAGTATATCTTTAATTTGAGAAACTTACTAAATGCTTGACATTGATTTACCAAGAATTTGCGTCCACTTAATTAGATCTTTGAGGAGAAGTGTATGCTTGTTAGGGAACTTTGAATATTTTTTTATTTTTGGGGTGAATTGTCCTAAATTGAAAAAAATATAGTTGAGGGGCAAAAGTGTAAAAATATCCTAAAGTTTGTCTTTTTTACTATAAAAGATTAAAAATTTGATGTTTGGCCAAAATAGAATAAAACATTATAATTTAGGGTTATTTTCAAAAAATTTCCTTTGTAATACTATAATAATACACACCAATTAAATATTAATATGTGGCAATCAGGCGCAGGAAAATCAAACATTAATAGAAAAAGTAAAAAACGTTATAATAGAATCATACATAAAGAGAGTACTTTTGTACTAAACATATTTTTAAATTTATTTTATCAAACATAAAAAATAAATCTTAACTTACTAAAATCATTTTTAGCATCCCAATAGCAATTTCAAGTTGTCCCATTATGAACAAAATGAAATCTATGAATGAAGATTCAATACTTATCAATAATTATGTAGAAAAAAGATATATTGTCTCCTAAGATTTTAGAAATTTTTTTTTATAAACTTTAGTATTTTTAATCTCATCTACACCTATATTAAGTAATGGCTTATATTAATTTTAATGAGAGAAAGAGTAAATTAATCTTTTGCTAATTTTTAGTTTTTAAACAAAAAAAACCCCTTTTAATATTTGTTAATATTCAGCCCCTTTTTCTTCTTATTCTTTTCAGTCTCTCTCTTTCACACATGCCTCTCTTAACTGCAGCACAACATTTTCCCTTTACCCTTACCCTATCACCACCATTATCAAGTCACCGTGTTCGATGTCGCTGTTGAACACTTGAAATTACATATTTGATAAAGATTTTATATCATTATTTTGTATTACTAGTGTCTTTAACCCCCCTAACTTAAGTATGTTTACAATATTGTACATAATAGCTTTTAATTATTTTATGGTAGGTTTGGTAAAATAGGCATAACGTTCTACCTAAGAACCCAATTAGAGTGATTCTTAATCCTGTGAAGAGCTGACTCAATAGGCTAATATATTGTATTTCACAAAGTATTTAAACTTCGAGCGTTTAGAGGGTGAAAATGGCCTAAAACAAAATTAATCTGCAGTACAGGCCCAGTCCGAATAACCATCAATATTTGGCCCATAATTATAGAAATATATATCTAATACGTATTAGACAACTCAATTTGAAAAGATAAGAGACTTATCTACAAGTTTAGTGTTTTGAGTGACAACTAATTCGGATCACATCAATTCTATATTAGATAATCAAGTGAGTGTATTAATGATAATAAATGTAAATTATTTGTCACCATTCTTGACTTTTATCATTCAAGTGGTTCCCTCTTCATTTGTCTCGATCTATCCATATTTTTCTATAAATAGGTAGCATGTTTATGCCCAAAGGATATAATTAGAGAACTAGATTTTAGTTTAAAACACTTATCTTTTGTATTATTTCTTTATAATATTATTTCTCTTGTTTATTATTCTAAAGTCATGTTATCTCTTCTTCTATTTCTTTTTTTATTTAGTTTTATTATGTCTAAGTAATTTTGTTTATGGTAAGGTGAAATGATGAAACTCTTGGTAAGGTAATAAGATATACTTAACCCTTATTCATGAATTTAATGCTTCATTCTTAAGTTATGCAAATTTATATATGATGTATTTATTTTGTTTGTAATATTAATACACTTTCTTCTAAAGTGGTGCCTTTTGATTTATTATAGACAATTTTTATAGTTGGCACAATAAATTCTTGAAACTATTTATAAGATTTTGCGTATATACATTTTTTTGTAAAGTAGGAGTCTTGATTTATTGTAGACAAGTATAAAGATTGACATAATAAATACTTGAACTCATTTATAAGATTTGGTATATAATAATTGAAAGAAATAAATACTAGTTAATATATAAATGGTGATGAACTTTAATTGTTATATCTTCTGGTTGAAACCTCCTTTATATGAGGATTCCAATTGAGTTATAAAAAGAGTTAAATATATTCTTACTTCTTATGCCAAGAGTGGACCCCCATAACCTTAGCTTTTATTTGAATTGGTTAATTGAATTAATATTTGCAAACATCTTATACTACATTAATTGTCTTTAAAGTATTTATAGTTTGTAATTTTAATTCTACTTCCCTGTGAATTGACTTCGTTCTCATCGGATTATTTATTACTTCGACAATTCTGCATTTGGGAATAAACTCCTATATTCTGAATGTGTCACTCGCCACCTCAAGCACCCATATGAAAGCAATCTAAGATGTTCATACACTTCATGAGCACATTGAGCTATCATTTAAAGATAATTTTTCATATAAAATTTAATGACTTCTATATAAATTGACAATAATAGAGAAAGAATCTAATCTTACCCTTGAATCTGATGAAGAAGAAGAATAAGAGTTATTAAGGATTATTTGTTACACACTCTGCTTAATCAAATCTTAATATAAGTTATTACCAAAGTTGGTTGTGGTGGGGCTTGGCTAGAGTTATAAGACTACGTGATGTTTTTGAAGGTTTGGAGTCTATCTTATATGGCAGGGGCGTGTAGAATGTAGCGCTCTCCAGTTGATTTCGTCATATAATGGACATGAGCTTGAGCATGGATGGGCCTAAGCTTCAAATGATGAAATGAGCCATGATCAACAAAAGTTGTTATGTAAAATATATTATTATGTTTATTTCTAATTAACAAAAGTAAGAATAGCTTAATTAGTTAGAGTGTATAGTTGTAAATCATAAGGTCAAAGGTTCAAGTCTTCTTTCTAATGTTTAATTGAATTAAAAAAAATTTAGTGAATAATCGTACTTTCACCAGTTTTACCTTTTTTTGTTAGAATAGATGAAATCGTTACCTGATAGGAGTATAAGTGGAGATGGTAGATGGATCATATTATGTCAACACGACCTAAATGTGATGTTATGCCTAGGCTAACACGGTATGGTATGAAAGTTTGTCATATTGTGCCATGTCGGCATGAAGTCATACCATGTCGTGTCAGCATGGCAGACCCAATAGCCTATGTCCATGGACCATTCTATGAGCCTTTTTAAAAAAATAAAAACAAAAAGTAAAAAGTTGCTGCCTATATCCTTAACCACAAGCTCACAGCTTTATTACAATACGTATTTTTTAATTAACTGATTGATTAATGGTCAAAATGACCATTGACAAATAGTTATAAAGGGGCCATGTGTGAGTTCTTATAAAATACCACCCACGTCCCCCAAATTCTCAACTCTCTCTCAAACTCTTTCAATTCTCTCTCAACTCAATTTGATTATTTGCTAAATTATTTCAACTCTCTTTAAATCTCTCAAATTATTTGTCACGCCCTAGACCCTAAAGATATGACACACGACATAACTTACATTCATTCAATAATTAATATTGCATAAAATTTTAAAATATAATTCAACATAGGAATCCTTAGCAAGTTGCTAGTAAGTTTAACACTAAAATCAACCCATAACCACACTTGGTGAAACCTAAACCAAATACAACTGCACTTAATAAAATAATACATAAGTATTTATTCAATATGAACAAATCAGATATCTTAAACCACGTATCCACAAATGAAACACTCAGTAACCTAGCAACTAAGGGAACCCAAGAGACAGTAGAAGCCTTGCCAAATCCGCTAAGCACACATGTACCTTATTTACCTGAAATCACCATAAACTATAATGAGTATAAAACTCAGTAAGCATACTAGTTTTTTATATATCAAAATACAAATACATATATGTACACAATGCATGTGTATGATATGCTGTGATAAATTAAAATCATAATCTTATCAAATCACATGTCAGGTAAGTGCTTACACATTCTTTCAAAATATATAATAGGAATACCATTACTCAACTATTACTTAGTAGGACTTTCATATCACATAATGAGCCAAATGTCACTCGTAGGTGACCTACCGTATGAGAGAAATAATACAAGTGAGGTTTAAATTACACATATATAATGCTCATACCCAAAGGTAAGAGCCCAACCCTCCCCCTGATCATCGGTGAGTTCTCTCACATGCACCAATACACCATTGTTTACACTCAAAATATAACACGGTTATCGCAGTATAGATTGAGGTGTCGATCCCACTAAGACGCTATTGGCAAAATAGGTTGGTGAAGTAAAATATTAAAGCGGTAGCAAAGGATAAAATTAATTAATTAATTTAAGTGGATGAGATAGAATTGTCTATGAATTGAAAACAATGTCTTATGATAATTTAAGGAAGGCTTTGAGAATCACAATTATGCTTTATAAATCTACTCTACACTTTGATTCAATGTTTATAACTCAATTGACAGTTTTACATCTAAACAATCAATCGAAAGATATGTAATATATAGCACATTTGATAACACATGCATTTGATATGACTAAACTCTTTTAAAAATATTAACATAAATCATATTCATTTATACAAGTTATCTAAGATCAACAATATATCATTTTGACAATATTGCAGTAAAAAAATAACTTGAATATCAAACATTTATTGCCTTTACATGTTATCCAAGATTGACAATATATTAATTGACAATATTGCAGTAAAAGATTAACATATAAAACAATGTAACCAGTAACCATTATAATTCAACAAGAATCACATAAGAAAAGTATAACTGAACATATATGAGAGATGAGAATTATAACCTCTGGATTATAGAAAATAAAATAGATAAGAGTTTAAACAAAACCAAACTTACAAACATTTGTAGCTCTTGACAACGAATCAAAACATAGAAGTAGATTTATTACACATAAAAGTTTATCTCTTAGTATTGCCAAAAACTCTAGCCTAGATTACAATGCATGTTAATGAGAAGAAAATAAGAGAGAATTATCTAATGTTAAAAATGTCCTAAGAGTCTCTTTATATAGGCAATGAATGGAAATATGTCATGTGTGACATCAATCTTCAATAATTTTAGGCCAATAACTCATTCATCCACTTGCAGCACATTTTTGATAATGTAAATGACCGATGTAACCTCTATAGCCGACATGAAAGTTGTATAATTTTGTCTCTTTTTTCCATAGGCACTGAGTTCATGCAAATTGGATGAGTATCCAATGAGATATGAGCAAAATTTCAAAGATACATCAGATTTTGTCCAACAACCATTTTATCCACTTGCAATGCAATTTGGTCTATGATAACGGCTGATTTGGACTTTACCATCAACATAAGAGTTGCTGATAATTAAGTCAGTATTTCATAACTTCAATAATTATACTAATTTAGTACGTATTTTCTAAGATACAGTCTAAATACATGAGTTGGGTCAAGTTGAGCAGAAGTTATAACCTGATTCTATTGTATCTCAATTTTTTAGCCCATAACATGTTGGATTTGGCTTTTCAACTATTCTTCAAGTTTGTGTAAGATTGAGTCATGTTGCTCTAGGTTCAAGAATTTCTTCATTTCAATTTATACATTGAGAGTTATGTCTATTTTATCTAAACCTATGCAAATAACATTCATTAATCGTAATTTAAGGAGAACACTTTATTTCAAGCTAAAAGTACGAAAATGTTAAAATTAGTGACATTAAATGATGACTGAATCTCTTAATAAATATGCATTTTCATGTGTTCATCACAGCCTCCAACCAACTTATTGCTAGTCTCTAACAATTCAAGCGTAAATAGAATAGGCAAAACTGCCTAAGCATTTCAAACAAAAAGTCAATTCAAGATCACTGTTGCTATTATGGTTTTTTCAATTATAACTTTCAAAAATTGTGTATGTGTGAACTAAGTCGTAACCATCTTACCACAAATCACAACAGATATAGCCTTGAGAATTTCTTCAAGTAAAAGCCTTAACTCCATATCCTCACAAGTGTATGACTATTTAAAGGGTTAGGATTTCTCTCATGGAGTTGAAAAATAGTTAAGCACTCAAGAAAAAGTCAATTTTAAGGACAAATATATAAACTAACATTGATTCAAAGATAGAAAAATTAATTGTTTAGAAATCAATTATTCTTAACATGTACTAGCTTTAGGACTTCAATTGTCTTGTAGGAATAATACCAATATAGCTTGGTGAGAAAAATACTTTACAAAAAATTTATCTTCTAAAATTGAATGAAGACTTTATTAAAGTGAATTGATTTTCAATTTTTTTCTATTTTTTTAATTTTTTTTCGGTATTTTTCTTTTTTTTATATTTTTGAAGAATACAAAGAAGCATTACAAAGGTTTCTCACCAAATTATATTATACACAAATGCAACCAATTTATTCTGTAATTTAAATAATATCAATCTAAACAAAAATTAACCAATTCAAAGGATCAATGAATAAGTTGTTTTCTCAACCTTTCCACTTACTCACAAAAGATATGTGAGATTAGAAAAATATATACTTAAATATGAGAATTCTCTTGACTATATAAATTGAATCATCCGTCTTACCACAAGGCTTAGCATTGTGCTCAAAAATATTTTGAAAGTCATTCTTTAGTAATCTAAATAGAAACAGTGACTCAACCTAAACAATTTTGAAATCATACCTAGGCAGAAAAGCAAATTCCTTTATACAAGAATTACCAAGACTACAAGCAATAAACAACAACATGAAACATAAAATAAAATAACAAAAAGTTAGTTAAAATGCGTTTCAAAAGTTATAAATAAAACTCTTTACTCTGCCATTTTAATCAAGAGTATATATTAGCATCATCATTTTAGTTTACTCCTTACTTCTTTTATTTTTTTTTTAATGCAAAATATAACTTATGTCTACTATTCTCCTCCAAACCAGATGAAACATTGTCCTCAATATTTAAATAGAAAGAGATAAAGTATATGAGACATTACCTGAAACATCAATTATTCGAAAGAAACAAACTCGAGAGTCATTTAAACAAATATAAACTAAAATGATGATACTGATAAATAAATAAAACAAAGAAAAATTATGCACTATTTAACCAAAAGATTTGAATTTAAGACATCTATATGAGTAGCCCTATTATTCATAAAATAACAAAATAAAATAAAATTTTGAATTTAAAACACATGTATTTACAAGTAGTTGTGATTGTGGCTCACATCTTCCTCTGATTTTACGTCTAGTAACGGTTTAAACGCCCTCTATAGGTCGGGGATAGGCTTTCCATCTAATTTTCTTATAAATTAGCAAACAGGGTCTTTTAGAGTCAGATTTCCGAGATTATACCGTTGATGTTCATTTTTGAATTTGTTCCATAAATCAAGAAGTTCACGTTGTACGAGCCCACAGAGATGCGTCTTAAGAGTCAATAGGATATCATCCAAAGACTCCTTACTCAGTCCATCCTTAATGAACTGAATTTTATCTTCTCAATTTCTAGATACAAATCCTAAAGAACGACAACTCCGGTTACAATTCCATCGAGCATATTTATGACAGACTTGTAACCTCTTTGCTCGTCACCTTTTAGCATAAGAACTTCTTCCAAGATCAGGCATATAAGAAATAAAACCATTTGTAAACTCACCAGATAATCGAACCTTGACTTCAATTAACCAACGAAGATCCACAAGGATATTACCCAACATCAATAGCCTTAGTCTTTCACATCGTGCTTTATAAATCTTAAGTAGAGAATTTTGAGGCAATGAAGAAATTTTTTTTTTAAGGTTGGCAAGAATACGATCCATTTTGAAAGAAAGAAAAGAGATGAATGCAGAGTTTGAGGGACAGATTTTAAGGAACTGAGAAATCGATTTTAATAGTTACAGAGTACAGTATCCAGCATTTGACCGGAAAATAAAATCACACTAAAGAAAAAGAAGAAAATAAAGTAAAATAAAATATGAAAGAAAATAAAAGGAAAATTAAAAAGTCAAAAGGAAAAAAAATAGATAAAATATAAAATATGATACAGATAGATTGAACTTGATCAAGCATGATAGATAGGATCCACAAGAGGGATCTCGTCTATATACATAGAGTGGCCTACCTTTTCCACATAGCTTTTCAGCTGCTGTCTATTCACTTTGAAAGTTCGCCCATCAGTGGGGTCCTCGATTTCGACAGCACCATTAAGAAAAATGTGCCTCACCATAAATGGACCAGTCCATCAAGATCTCAACTTTCCAGGGTATAAATGCAATCGAGAATCATAAAGATAGACCCGTTGATTTGGCTCAAAATATTTCCTTGAGGTCTGTTTGTCATGAGCTGCTTTCATTTTAGCTTTGTAAATTCTAGAGTTGTCATATACGTCATTTCGTAGCTCTTCTACTTCTGACAATTGTAACTTTCTCTGGAGACCTGCAGCACTCAAATCACAGTTAAGCGCTTTGACAGCTCAATAAGCTTTATGAGGTTTTCTAGAACAGAAATGCGTTTCTTGGTCACTAATGATGACACGTGGTGTCTCGAGTTGTGATGGCTTTAGTTTCTCCCTCTCTCATGGCAACTCTTCAATCTCTAGTTTTCAAAATCGAATCCCTTTATCCTGTGAGTCAAAAATACTAAATACATCAGTTGTTTCATCAAGATAATACAATTTTTCAAAATCAAAATCAATGAGGTTTTCTAAAGAATCATAGCTATGATTTTTATAAGCTTTCTCCGCTACAAGTGTGTTTATCATATATGAATGATAGAATTCGTCTTTTTCTCGTGGTTGCTTGTCAATATGAAAAAAGTTTACCTCAAGAGTCATATTCCCAAAAGATAATTTTATTAGACCATTTCTGGAATTAATAAGAGCGTTAGCAGAGGCAAAAAAAGGTCTCCCCAAAATAAGAGGGATTTTAGACTCTATGTTAACCACAGAATAAGTATTTAAAACAAGAAAGTCAACAGAGTAGTAAAATTTATTAATATGCAACAAAACATCTTCTATTATTTCCCGTGGTTTCTTGATTGATCGGTCAGCTAATTGTAGGACTACAGATGTAGGTTTAATCTCACCAAGTCCCAATTGCAAGTAAATAGAATAAGGCATTAAATTTACACTTTCTCCTAAGTTCAACAAAGCTTAACCAAACTCATGTGTCCTAATTTGGTAGGAGATTGTGGGACATCCTGGGTCTTTATACTTGGGTGGTATCTTTTGTTCAATCACTGCACTTACCTATTCTGCCAAAAATACAGTTTTGTTTTACATGATATTTTCTTTTGATAGTGCACAAATCCTTGATGACTTTGGCATAAGTTGGAACCTGCTTAATCAAATGTAACAAGGGAAGTTTAATCTTAACTTGTTTCAAATGTTCTAAAATCTCACCTTGAATTTCTGAATTTTTTCCAACCGATCGAAGAGCTTGAGGAAAAGGCATTAGGATTGAAAATTTATTTTCGGACTCTTTTTCTACTATGGTCTTTTTTTCAAGAGGGCATCTTTACTACTTGTAAATGTGTTAATTTTAAAAGTAGGCTCACTTGCAATCTTACCACTTCGAGTAGTAATGGCATTGACTTCTTTGAGATTTTGTACATCAGAAGTAGAAACTTGTGCCATGAATTGTCCTTTTGGATTGGGTTAAAGTTGAGATGGAAACTTACCTCGCTCTTGTACAGTTAAGGCACTGGTCAGCTTTGTGATTTGACTTTTGATTTCTTTGTTTTCATCTATCACTTGCGCAAGAACTATTTTAAATTTTTGATTAGTCTTACTTTGTGCCTCCATAAATGCTTGTAATGTATCCTCTAAAGGACTCCTGGCTGGTTGTGCATTATATTAAGGTGCAACATAAGACTTTGGTGGTTGTTGTTCGTGTTTCCAATAGCTATTGGCTTGTTGGTCAAATTTTCAAATAAAGTTTGGGTGGTTTCTCCAGTTAAGATTATAGGTTTCAGAGTAGGGTGAATAAGGCTTCTTGTACATCCCTAGGTAATTATATTGTTCCTCATATATCCCTCTCATCTTACTATAAGTGGGGCTCCTGAGCTAAGTGTTCCACTCTTCCACAAACAAAAGAAACATCGTGTGACTCAACCTTAGTAACCGCGTGGGTGACCCTTCTATCTTTAGTTTTCAAGGCCTTTAACTTCTTAATTAAGACCTCTAATTGGACTTTGAGGTTATCTTCTTCCTTAAGATGGAAAACTCCACTGGGTTGTGACCTATTTGTGCTTTCAGTAATGCTAGGTCTAGTCCATGTATGGGCTTTTTCGGCTAAGTCATTAAGGAATTCTATGGCTTCCTCAGGATCTCTGTGGAGGAACTCCTCATTACACATTATCTCAACAAATTGGCGCTTTCTAGTTGTGATTCCCTCATAAAATTAGCTAACCAAGTGCCAATTTTTATACCCATGGTGAAGGCACAGATTTAGCAACTCTTTAAACCTTTTTCATGCTTGATATAAGGTTTCATTGTCTTTTTAGGAGAAGGAAGAAATTTGTCTTTTCAGCCATTAGTTTTGTGTTGTGGAAAGTATTTATTAAAAAATGCGTAGGTCATTTCTGCTTAAGTTCCTATAGACCTCGGCCTCAAAGAGTATAGCCAACTCTTTGCTTTGTCTTTCAAAGAAAAAGATAAAAATTTAAGCCTAACAGTGTCTATGGCTTCAGGTTGGCTATGAAAGGTGGCAATTACCTCTTCAAATTCCCTAACATGTACATAAGGATTTTCACTATCTAGACCATGAAAGGTGGGCAGAAGTTGTATCATTCCAGGTTTAAAATCCGAATGTGGTGTGTTAGGTGGAAATATAATGCATGATGGTGTGACTATGCGAGTAGGATGCAAGTAATCTTTTAAAGTCCTAACGGGGTTATCTTCGTGTTGGCTCATTGTGTTGGAATTACAAGATGAACTATATGATGAATTCTCTTTTCTTACAAATTGTGGTGATGGTTCTAGTTCTACTTCTCTCACAAATCTCCCTCGTTTGTCTTTAAGTCGATCTATACATCCTAACAATTTTTGTTTTTTTTTTTACTTATTTTTTTTGTTGAAAGAAATGCTCCAAAAAATTAAGAAGTGAAATAAAACACAACAAGAAATAAAAATGAGTTAGGTGGTAAGACCAATCATGAAATATAAATACAATAAATGAACAAAATATAATAAACTGTAAAGTACAATAAACAAATAAATAAAAAGTATAATAAGTAAAGAAAAGAAAAGAAAGTACAATAAATAAAGGAAAATAAAATGTAATGTACAATAAATAAATAAAAAGAAAAAAAATAAAATAAAGTAGAATAAAAAAAGGTACACTAAGTAAATAAAAAAAAATTGGCGGTAGAACCAGCCATTAAAATAAAAAAATACAACATATTAACTAAAGAAAATAAAGTGCAATAAATAAATAAAAGAAAATAAAGTGTAATAAATAAATAAAGTACAATAAATAAACTAAAGTCCAATAAAAAAAATAAACTAAGTTAGGCGGTAGAACCAGACATTAAAATATGACAAATTAACTTTTTTAAAAAAGGTAAAGTGCAGTAATAAATAAATAAAAAGTAAAGTGCAATAAATAAATAAAATAAAATAAAGTGCGAAGTATAATAAATAAATAAAAAGAAAATGAACTAAGTTAGGAGATAAAATCAGTCATTAAAATAATATAAAATATACCAAATTAACTAAGAAAATAAAATAAATTAGGTGGTCGAACCAACCATGAACAATAAAATGAATTACAACAAAGGAAATAAAATCAAGATTTTACAAAGAAAAGAAAATATACAAAGTTACCGCTTTAGTATTGATAAATGCAACCGACTTTCGCTTAATGTGCCTCCCCGACAATGGTACCAAATTTTGTTTACGCTCAAAATATAACGCGACTATCGCAGTATAGATTGAGGTGTCGATCCCACGAGAAAACTCTTGGCAAAATAGGTTGGTGAAGTAAAATACTAAAGCGGTAGCAAATAATAAAATTAATTAATTGATTTAAGTGGATGAGATAGAATTGTCTATGAATTGAAAACAATGTCTTATGATAATTTAAGGAAGGCTTTGAGAATCACAATTATGCTTTATAAATCTACTCTACACTTTGATTCAATGTTTATAACTCAATTGACAGTTTTACATCTAAACAATCAATCGAAAGATATGTAATATATAGCACATTTGATAACACATGCATTTGATATGACTAAACTCTTTTAAAAATATTAACATAAATCATATTCATTTATACAAGTTATCTAAGATCAACAATATATCATTTTGACAATATTGCAGTAAAAAAATAACTTGAATATCAAACATTTATTGCCTTTACATGTTATCCAAGATTGACAATATATTAATTGACAATATTGTAGTAAAAGATTAACATATAAAACAATGTAACCAGTAACCATTATAATTCAACAAGAATCACATAAGAAAAGTATAACTGAACATATATGAGATATGAGAATTATAACCTCTGGATTATAGAAAATAAAATAGATAAGAGTTTAAGCAAAACCAAACTTACAAACATTTGTAGCTCCTGATAACGAATCAAAACATAGAAGTAGATTTATTACACATAAAAGTTTATCTCTTAGTATTGCCAAAAACTCTAGCCTAGATTACAATGCATGTTAATGAGAAGAAAATAAGAGAGAATTATCTAATGTTAAAAATGTCCTAAGAGTCTCTTTATATAGGCAATGAATGGAAATATGTCATGTGTGACATCAATCTTCAATAATTTTAGGCCAATAACTCATTCATCCACTTGCAGCACATTTTTGATAATGTAAATGACCGATGTAACCTCTATAGCCGACATGAAAGTTGTATAATTTTGTCTCTTTTTTCCATAGGCACTGAGTTCATGCAAATTGAATGAGTATCCAATGAGATATGAGCAAAATTTCAAAGATACATCAGATTTTGGCCAACAACCATTTTACCCACTTGCAATGCAATTTGGTCTATGATAACGGCTGATTTGGACTTTACCATCAACATAAGAGTTGCTGATAATTAAGTCAGTATTTTATAACTTCAATAATTATACTAATTTAGTACGTATTTTCTAAGATACAGTCTAAATACATGAGTTGGGTCAAGCTGAGCAGAAGTTGTAACCTGATTCTATTGTATCTCAATTTTTTAGCCCATAACATGTTGGATTTGGCTTTTCAACTATTCTTCAAGTTTATGTAAGATTGAGTCATATTGCTCTAAGTTCAATAATTTCTTCATTTTAATTTTTACATTGAGAGTTATGTCCATTTTATCTAAATCTGGGCAAATAACATTCATTAATTGTAATTTAAGGAGAACACTTTATTTCAAGCTAAAAGTACGAAAATGCTAAGATTAGTGACATTAAATGATGACTGAATCTCTTAATAAATATGTATTTTTATGTGTTCATCAACCACTACACGAATGTGATGACTTACTCTTCCTTTAGGTACCAATAGGATCCTCCATACATACGGAACACATAACATATACCAATTCCGAAGGAAATACCACACATAAAGGCTCCACAAATCACATAAGATGCCTACTAAGTCAACAGTGAGTTCAAGCATCCTCAAAACATAAAATGTTTCTCATGAACATATTACACTTCAAAAGCTTTCTTTGTTAAACACATTTTATTTTAAAAGCTCACTTTCAAAAACACATATATGTCATGTATGTCCATGCTTACATTCATAAACACATGTCTTTCACATTTTATATCAAAATATACTTTGACATAACATAAACATATTGCTAAGTACATTTACAAAATCACACATAACAATTACTATGTTTATTGTGATTTCAGTATAAGTCTAGTATACTTACCTCTTAGCACTTTCGGCTACAAGGCTTATCTCTCCTTAACCTATCAATGGAGATTAATCTTTTCATAAGCATATAAATTCACACAAAATACTTTAAATAGCTTACAAAATTACACATATTGCACTTATCACATCGAATTGGTCTAATTACTTGGTTTCTTAAAACTTGTCATTCTGACCACTTACATTTAACAAAATTTATTTTATACATCAAATGATGTCCAGTTGCTCCAAAATCAAAATATATCTTTCTTCACTCATATATATTTCTTATATATGAATATTATATCATAATTCCTACACAATCTATTTCATAAATACCATAAAATCCAAGCTATTATCCTGACATGATCAAGATATTTACTGAACAATATTTAGTCTCCCAATTTTATAAAATCATATACTTAGTCATAAATTATAAAACTACTATAGAATTACTCTTGACACATATCTAAATACATGATAAATTTTTTAATTCAAAATCCCTTTCAAAAGTATTTTAAAACTATTTTACTCCATAGCTTTGAAAATCTGTTAATTAAATACTGCAATGAGCTGATACACTTTAGAAAATCATAACAATTTAAACACATTGATCTAAATTCTTAACTTTGAATATATCATATTAGACATATAAATTTATCATATTCCAGAAATTTGTAATTTTAAAAGATCAATCAATAGATCAAAAATTATTTGTCACTGTATCATATTGTTAACACAGGAAATTTCCAGAATTTCAGGGTCATTTTGATAAATTCACTACAAATTCAATTTTTATAATTTTCAATCGATTCAAAGTCTCAAATGATTCTAGATATGTCTAGTTTCATAGTCTCAAAGTAAAAACTAGAATCGAAGCACAACAATTTATAAAATTCTTAGATCAAGAGACTATCAAGTAGAAATTCTGCAATTCATCATGATTTATCAAGCTATTTACATAATCATCATCAATTCTCAATATATCTTACGAAATCCACATCAAATCCCCAATTTTTCATTTGTCTAGAAATCAAAACTTAAAGGAATTAACTTAATTAATACCAATAAATTGAGAAATAGTTATGATATACCTCTTAAAATCTAAAATTCCAATTTCTTTTTTTTTTTTTCTTCTTCTTCTCTTTCTCACCCTTCTATTTTTCTCTTTTCACACTCTAAAAGAGGTGGTTCGATCAAAATAAGTGAATTAGGATTACAAATGTGTATTTTTATACTAAGGCTAATTTTTAGTATTTACGAATTAGCCCCCAAAACTTTCAAAGTATTATATTTTGGTCCCTAAATTAAATCTAAAGTCTTGTAAATAAATCAAATATTAATAGTAGGTCCTTAATCTATACAAACACTACTAATAACAATACATAAATCAAGTATTACCTACATACAAATAAAATATGTATATTTATATATATATATATAAATACTTATTCTTACCAGTTGTGGATAAGTGGTTACTACATTATTTCTTTATTTTTTAATTTCCAGTCATCCAATTACAAATTCTCAACATACATATTTATTATCTATATAATGACAAGTTTTAATACTCCAAATGAATTTGAAAAAATTCTAATGCAATCATCACAAATTTCTAGTAGTCAATCTGCTTCTACAATTAAAAATATTAGAAGTATTAAAAAGTATAAAAAAAATTTTAAACATCCTATATTTGAAATTATTTCACACTGGAGAATTGTACATATACAGTTTATAAAAAAGTTGAAGAAAAAACTATCTGTAAATTTTATGATAAATTTTTAGATGCCAAAACTTACGACACTAAGCATTTGATTCGACATACCAATGCATGTTTGTAGAATATGATCCAAAAGAGCCGACTCAAACTGAATTGCCCAAAGTGCTCATTAGGAAATCTTTTTAGATTTCAGTATAATCAATAGCGCATGCATACTAGATTGATTAAATACGTTTAGCTAGTGAACAATTTCTCTCATTTGTTGAAGATGAAAGATATGAAAATTTTATAAAAATATACATTCAACCCAAATGGGCTTGTGTTCCAAGAAATACTATTAAAATGAAAATTTTATTGCATATCATGAAACTAAAGAAAAACTAATTAATAAAATCTCACAATTTAAAGGTGTATTTGTTGTTACTTCTAATTGTTGAAAGAATACTAATGATTTGGAGTATATTTGTATTACGTTACATTATATTGATAATGATTAGTTTTTGCAAAAAAATAAATAAATAAATAAAATTGTTGTTTTTTGTGAATTAAAACATCCACATACAACTAATGTTATTTTTAATTCTTTAATAAATATTTTTAGAGATTTTCAAATTATTAACAAACTTATTAGTATTCCTTTTGATAATACAAGAGCAAATACTGCGACTATAGATTTGTTTTCAATTCAATTAATACATACATGTGATTCAAGTTTTTTTTTCATTTAAGGTAGTTTTGCCATATTGTTAATTTAATTGTTGAAGATGGTTTGAATATAATTTATTCTTATATTAAAACATCAATAAAATATATTGCTTCATCATCTTGTAAGCAACAAGAATTTAAAGTTATGCTGAATAATTATAAATTGGATAGTAAAATGTTCAAATTTAACATTAAAGTTATTGGAATGTTACATATATGATGGTAAAATATTTTATGGATATTAGTGATTATATAATATATTATTATAATAATAAAATAAAAGAATCTATACTAACTAATGATGATTAAGAAATGTAACTATATAAATTTTTTAAAAGTATTTAATGATATCAGGTTAATATGTTCATATGTGTAACAAGCTTCATCTTTTATTGCTTTAACTCATATATATAATATTAGTGATATTTTTGTTAAATATAAAGATAATTTAATATTTTCTTATATATGTATTGTTATGGATATCAAATTCCAAAACCTATTGGAGAAAAATTAATATATTATTTATTTATATAGCCAAAATGGATCTCATAATTAATTAGTCTGGTATAAATATTTTAATTATTGGGATCTCAAAAAATTTAAACTTTGGACATTCTTATGATATTGACCAATTTTATAATTTTATCACACAATTATTTATTTTTCATGAAAATAAATTTGGATTAGTTGTAGCTATAAAAAAAAAAAAGCAGTCTATTTATGATCAAGCTACTTGGACTATATTGTTAAAAGGTAAACAGAAAAGTTGATTCTAGTTCTAGTATTTATACTGCTTTTAAATTGAAAAAAAAAATTAATATTGACTACTCTTCTATATTAAATACACAACAGTAAAATAGAATTTTATATTTAGTCATGGTGGACATCAAGTAAAAGGGTTTACCTTGTGTTATCTATTATAACTCGAGATTTATTAAGAATCTACTTTTAGTGCAGGAGGCAGGATATTAGACGAAAATTAATCAAAATTAGCATCATAAACTTTAGAGGCTTTAGAACTTGGCAAAATTCGCAATGAAGATATGATTCGAATTTTCAAAACTGAGATTTGATAATTAGAATTTAAAAATAAAAATTTATAATTTATTAAAAACAAATGTTGAATTTACAACTGATAAATAGTTCAATAAGTGCCAACTTAATTAGAATGTATTGTAATTATAGTAATGTAAATTTGACCTTTTATTTTTATATTTATATCCAATAATTTTATATTTAAAATAATATCAATAAATTTTTATTTTTAAAGGAAATACAATTTTAATCCAATATAATCTTAATTTTTATTACATTATTTATAATTATAATTAAAATATTATAATAAAAATAATTATAAATATTATAAAAACTTAAAAAAATAATTAAAAAATCTAAACAAAATTAAATATCTAAAAAAATAAAATTTTTAAAAAATAAACACGACCCACCAGTCGTATCGTGCCGAACCATGATGGCCTGTGTTTGGCATCTCTAAGTAAAAATAGAATTTTTAAAAATATTGACATTTTCATGTCTTTTTACTAAAATGTTAGGGATTTAGATGATTTGTTTTTTTAATAATGCTCTAAAAATATGCAACAATTTATAAAATTATTACAGTGCTTTGGGTGTATTTTGGATGGTTACGAATGCAAATTGTGTATTTGTGGCTATCGAAGTTCAAATAAAAATATAGTATAAGAATTAGTATTTTGTTGGAGAGTGTTTTTCATCCATCAAAAGTGTTTTAAGATATAAAAATAATAAAACCATTTAAAGGGCTGTTTTTAGTTGGGCTCAGTATCTCTCAGGCTTTTAGTGGCCCATATTATAATCATCCTCGTTCTAGGCCCACAAACGGCAGTGCTACGAAGAGTACAGGAAACAAGAATACTATTCCCTGAAGCTAACAACAACAAGTCACCATCGGATGACGTCTTGCGTGTCAGTCGCCGTCATACATTTGGATGTCGGTCATGTCATGACTTGCTGTACGTGATTCAGTTGACAGAAACAAAGCGGGGACCACCCATGGAAGCGTCCGAAGCGCGCCACGTCATCAAGAATCTCTGTCGTTTTATTACAGGGTGAAATCATGGACGTTGATAGAGACAGATGAGAAGTTTTTTATCAGGTGGACCCAGGCCTACTTTTACTTGTATCAGACGCACGCATCATCCTGATCGGTAATCGGCTGCCCTGGCTCGTTATTTATAGTCTACTCTTGACTTATATGTAATTTCGGTGTGGAAAAAGACGCAAGTGTTTGATAAATTTAGATGATTAACATTTTTCAATTATTATTATGAATTCTTTATAATTAAATTCACATCAGCTGAAAGTTAAAATTCTTTTCGAAAAATATAAAAAAAAAAGAGGAGACTTAATGTTTAAGAAACAGCAATTCTATGGTTACATAATTGTAATAAAAAAAAATTGTTTCTTAATTAATGTAATATTTTGAATAAAAATATAATAATAATTTGATAAATAATAATTATTAATTAATAATATTTTAATTAAAATACAAATTTTATAAATATATTATAAACTCAATTTTAGCACCTAACATATCGGAAAGATTCAAAATTAATTTTATAATTATACATTGATAAAGATTTATATGTATTCTTACCATATTCCAAATTATCTATTATAATATTATCGTTTACGACGTAAAATCATTGGGATAATATAATTTACATGTTATTGTATATATTTTGATTTGTTTTGGTGTTATTAAAGATGAGCGAGATTAATTAACAGAAATGATCATGATTATAAATCAAATGTTAATACCCTTCCGTTTGTTTTCGAACATAAGAATTATATACGTAATCAGCAAGAATCAAATGTACGTCATGTGTGTAAACGTGGACATAAATATTAGTTGAAGAAATGGGATGGAGTCAATGTCATGTAAGTCATGCAATTAATTAGCTAGTAATTTGATAAATGTTTTCAAAGAAACTTCAAACACACGCCATCGAATGTAATGGTGATGAATTTTCTTCCCATCGCAAATTTAGGGATCTAAATTTGTACTGTATTCGATTTGTGTACGTATTTTTTTAGGATATTGATCTAAAATAGTTGGTTAGCTAAATTCCTAAATTAATTCATTGCGATACAATTATTACTACATATACCTTTATTTTGTAAATAAAAAATAAAAATTTATTTATTTATACTTATAATAAGTTCAATTATTGACCTTTGACGGCTATTATCTCAACACAATGTTTTTCATGATGAGTTTGTGTCATGCTTGCATCTTATAATAAACTTTATAAGAAACTAAATTTTAACCTGTTTAGCGGAATCCTTGAAATTGTGATTTGATCCATCCTTTTTGTTTTACAAGCAAATATTATTAAGAGGAATCCTCAGTTACAAAAGTTGAAATATAAATTGAAAATTTTGAAAATCAAGTCATAAGATCATTAATATGGACGATTTTATTGGCCTTCCTATTAATTAAAGCATCTCTAATATCATTAATGAACTCGATATCATAGTAATAATGGATAAAGAATTACTTTTAAGAATAATATGAGTAAAACCAACAGATAATGCCAACTTGAGTCTTGAAACACGCTCCATAGACTTCAACATTTCTATCGAACTGATAATCTCATTGGATTGATTGCTACAGCCATAACAACCCCTAACCTACTCCTAATAACCACTCATGTACCAGCTTTGGGCAATGAATATTATAGACCGCATCAAAATTAATTTTCACAACCTTTGCTTGCATGAGGGGACACCCACTTATGTATAGCCACTATCTCATAAAAGCTTGGATCCCACTATCCTTCCCATCATTGGCAGCATCAAAATCTATCAACAAGTCCTGAACCCAGCAAACTAAATCAGTCGCACACCTCCAAAGCACTTCATGCAAAATACTATTTCGGTTATGCCATAACGCCAAAAGCCAACCACTACTCATCTCATTTGTTCTACTAATACCCCTTCGAACAATCTAAAAAGGCCATCTCCCCAAAGTCTACATTATCTACACGATCACCATTCGCCATAAAGAACATCGAGCCTGCCACTTCTCTCCAAAATTGTTTAGCCACTTTAGAAAGCCACAAGGAATGAAGTACGAACTCACCTTGAAGACAACAACTAGGGCATCAGTCCTATATATCCATATTCCTCTGCCTAAGTTTATCTTTCATAGGTAGCTAATTGAAGTAAGCCTTTTAGAAAAAGAAAAAAATCTTCATTTTATTCAGAACTAGAATACGCCAAAATGACCACCACCACAATACCATGTCCTCCTCCCTCAATCATTCTCTTAAGCTCAATAGTCACCCTATAACTACTCCTAACAGAATAGCAGCCCTTTTTTTTATCATAATACCAAAATAACTGTTCTTGCCGATCTGAAATCAACCTAGGCAAGCCAAGAATGATCTCTATATCTTCTAAAACAAAAGCCTCTCGAATCAACAGTTCATTCTAATCTCCATCCAACAAACACAAATTAGTCACACATGCATTTTCTTGAAAAAAAAAAAAAGGAACATAGAATCACTTAAAGAGGGTTGATCCATCCTTCGGTGATATATTAAAACAATTGATGTAGTGTTAAAAAGTGAACATAAGTAAGACTTAATAGTTATCAACTAAACTTTCTTAAAAAATAAAAGTTTCAATTTAAAATTATACTTGTCATTACTATAATAATAAATTTATAAAGTTGGAATATAAATTTTACACACTAATTAATGCGATATTTAATATATTTATTACTAATTGATGTTGTATAACTACTGCGATAATAAAAATTAAAAAGTTAATAATTATCTGACATGTAGTAGTTATTGACAAGTGATACAATAGTTGGGATACGAAGTTTGTTTTGTATCCCAATTTTATAAGTGTAACACTATTATTTTTTTTAACAATACAAAAAGACAAACAAATGTGGGGTTGGCTGGGTTGTAGCCCGATCGAGCTCCAAAAGAAATCAATACATATATTTTTTTTTATAAAAAATATTATTTATTTAACCACCCAAATATATAATTTTACTTAAGATTATTACTATATTTTAAACTAGTTTATTTTAAAAGTTTTGTACTTCTTACATTTATAACATAATTAAGAAGTGATTTATAATTCTTAACTTAATATGATCAAAATTAATTTATATTTAATTTGATTTTTTCTTCTAGAACTTAAGAGCTAAAAATAAGTTTGTTAGTCATACTTATTAACAAATTTTTAATAATAATTTCAATTTACGCTCTTTAAAAGTTATTTCATTATGTACACTTAGTTAAACACTCAAGCTTTTATCTATCTCAAATGAATAAATTTTTTTTATTTCATAATCATATATATTTTAAAGTGAATTTAACCTTAATAGCTATTTTATTATTTTTATATTTATTTTAATTATACTAATTTTTAATGAATAAAGATAATTATATCTTGCACATATAAAGTATATTTTTTGTTTGCAATGAATAATTTTTTTATACCATTAATATTTATGAAATGATATTGAAAATAATATATAGCACAACTGAGAATATATTTTTGATTATGTCCCTAGTTGATGCGAACCAGACTACCAAAATGTCCATTAAAGCATCCATTGGTGATGGGAAATAGTAATACAATAGCACATGTGAGTAGCCCATGTGATGAGAAGCTTCTGGGAGCTTATAACTATATTTAGTATTGTGGTTGCAAAGTTTAACAGTCATTTTGAAGTAAAGTCTCAGTATTTGTAGTTGTTAATAGTTAGTAGTTATAAGTTTTCATTAATTATTGAATTAGTGTTGTCATCCTAAGTGCCTATGTTATTAGTGGTAGTTGGTAGTTAATAGTTATAAGTTGTCATTAATTGCTATAATAAATGCTAGACATCTTAAGAAGTTTTTATAAATACATGAGAGATAAGGGAAAAAACAGAATTGATGATATTAATGTTGAGAGTTTTTTCTTAAGTTCTTCAAAGAACTTTTATTAGAACTTATCAAGATTTTATTAATTTCTATAATAAATGCTAGACATCTTAAGAAGTTTTTATAAATACATGAGAGATAAGGGAAAAAACAGAATTGATGATATTAATGTTGAGAGTTTTTTCTTAAGTTCTTCAAAGAACTTTTATTAGAACTTATCAAGATTTCATCTTGTGGCATTCTTTTAGACTTATCACTTACAACTTCTTAACTATCTTGAGTATGACGTCTACAATCTCTTTATATCTTTGATTCTTATCTCTTATAGATAACGAGTCAAGGTTCTTATTTTTTGTTTCTCTAAAAATATGAATTAGAACAATCCTTAGGCAAAGGAACATCATTGAACGTTGGGCCTTACTTTTCTTTGTGAGGTTCACATAAATCAGGTTTGAAATATCCTATATTTTTTATTATTTGATCTTTCTTTTAAATCTACATCTTTGTTTTAGTTCCTATAATCCGTAGCTTATATCATCTTTGTTTCTTATTATCTATAACTTTTGCCTATTTCTTCATTATAATTAGTTCAAGTTTTGTTTTACTTATGAAGAAAAGAGACAAAAGAACTTAAAAAAAATAAAAGAAAAAAAATTCAAACTCCATTGATTCCAGGTTTACTATACTAAATTTAAAAAAAAGGTTCTAAATTAATTAAATTCAAGATTTGTTGCATCAAGTCTATATTTTGTTTATTTTGTGCAAATCCAGCCTAAAACAAAACAGAATCCTAGTTTTTTTTGTTTTCTTAATTCATTATTTCATTATAATCTTTTTCTCTTTACTTCTTCAAATTCTACTTCCTTTGGAATTAACCCATTCTTAGTGAACTGAATTGTTGAGTTTTGGACTGTCACAAGTTAATTTTGATTGTGTTCATTTTAGTTCAATAGAGAACTAAAAACGAGACTAAAGAGTAGAAAAAGGCAAGAGTATGTGAGTTTTCTTTTTAAGAGAGTAATAGCCAAATTTGTGTGAAGGCACGAGTGAAAATTGAGTGAATAATTCTTTGAGTGAAACACGTAAGGGAGTGTGCGAGGTTCTTTTATTTTTCTAACTTTGTTTTGCAGCAAATATGTCAAACAACAAAAATAAAAATATTTTCAAAGTTACATCGTAAAAAGTTGATTCGAAGTTTCTCATGAAAGCTTTAATGGGCGAGATGAGGAGAGTGTTAAAATTAGAAATGGAGCAGGTTCATGAACGGATAGATAAAGTTAAATCTAGTACATGAAGGGCACAATCACATAGAGTTCCAAATATGTGAAGGCATGATAGGCGTGCTACCATGAATGATGATGACATTGATAGAGATGTTTGGGATAGTTTTTTGTGTATGAAAAAGAAGGTAAAATGACAACTAAATAGGAAGAGTTTCACAAAATATGGTCAGAACTCGAGTGGCGAACCTATGCATTGATTATAAGCGATAACGGTGTCATTAAAACTGAAAGCAAGTCAGATGATGAACCTACACCACCTTTGAAAGATGCAAGTGATGGAATGGAGTACCCAATATATGGTGGGCTGATGGTTACTACGCGTGCATTAAATTTGCAAACTGAAGAAGATGAGAAGAAATTTGATGATGTATTTTCTGAAGAAATACTTAATGCTTTACCATTTATAAAGGGAACTGGGCATCACATCAACTTTATATCTTGAGCATCAATTTTAAATAGACCAGCCTATAGAAGTAATCTCAATGAGACAAAAGAACTTCAAAGACAGGTTAGTAAGCTCATGGAGAAGGGGTATGTGTATAAGAGCATGAGTCATTCTACAGTTCCAGTATTACTTATGCCTAAGAAGGATTGGTTATGGAAGATGTGTGTTGATTGTCACACTATCAACAACATTATTTCAAAGTTCAAGAAAGTTGTATTTGAGTCCGGTAAAGATTTGAGGACAAATATTTTTCAAAAGAAAGAGAATGATGCGAACCAGGCCACCAAAAAGTCTATTAAAGCATCCATAGGTGATGAGAAGCATTAGCACAACAGCACATGTGATTAACTAATGTGATGAGAAGCTTCTAGGAGTTTACAACTATATTTAGTATTATGGTTGCAAAGTTTGCAGTTATTGTGAAGTAAAGTCTCAGTATTAGTGGTTGTTGGTAATTAGTAGTTATAAGTTTTCATTAATTATTATAATAAGTGCTGTCATCCTAAGTACCTATGTTATTAGTGGTAGTTGGTAGTTAATAGTTATAAGTTGTCATTAATTATTGTAATAAATGCTAGGCATCCTAAGAGGTTTCTATAAATACATGAGAGATAAGGAGAAAAAACAAAATTGATGATATTAATGTTGAGAGTTTTCTCTTAAGTTATTCTAAGAACTTTTATTAGAACTTATCAAAATTTCATCTTATGGCGTTCTTTCAGACTTATCACTCACAGCTTCTTAACTATCTTGAATGTGACGTCTACAATCTTTTATATATCTGGTTCTTATCTATTATAGATAACGGGCCAAGGTTGTTATTTTTTGTTTATCTAAAAGTTTGAATTAGAACAATCCTTAAGTAAAAGAACCTTATTAAGTGTTGGGTTTCACATTTTCTTGTGAGGTTCACATCAATCCTTAGTGATACATTACATCAACTTGTTTTCAAACGTGCCTCAGTAATTATACTACAATAATTTAGACTTACAAAATTGATAATGTGCAATCTAATACTTTGATTGTTGACTTGTATTGTATAATTAACATATTAATAAAAAATAAAAAATCAATAATTATTTGACATATGGTTATTGATTAGTAATATATAAGATGACATATAAATTTTATATCTTAACTTGGTAACCATAGTGTTATTTACTATACTATTATATTATCTTGACAAAATTTTGTAAAGGCTTGAATTGTAATGAAAAATTTTATTCATTAAACATCAAATCTTCTCTTTATTTTTATTCGAATTCAATTAATTATATCATTTCCAACTAATTAAGCTAGGCCCAATAACATCACAATAGTTACATAGAAAAAGAAAAAAAAAAAAAAAGAGGCGCTTCTAAGACTTAAATGGCACTAATCTTTCAATACTCACGGGGTGGCTTGAAGAAGGGGCAAAAAGGATGAAAATTGAAATGTTAATGAGAGCCACGGGCAAAAGGAAAAAGTCAAAATTAGAAAACAATGTATGAAAACTCATTGAATGTTATGTAGGTGATGTACTTGTCCCATGTACCGTGCCCCTTTTCCCGTGACTTGGATCTCTCAACACAACTACTGACAGTTTCTTGACGTAATTCTAAAGCAAAAAGTAAAACCCTAGGTGTTAGGGCACCGTCTATATATTTTAATTTTTTTTTAATTAATTAATTATATTAAGGTGACTTGTTTAATGTTTCTAGATAGAAACCATGCCATACTTGGTGGAAAACTTGGCTACTGACATCAAAGTAAAAGCTCTCTCCATTAAAAAAAACAAACAAACAAACAATGCTTTGGGAATGGCTTTGTCCCCCCACCCCCCTCTTCTCTCTGTTTTTGCTGCTTTGACCATCACTTCTTTATTTTGACCATTTCGCTGCCTTTTGTTGTTGTTTTCAGGATAAGAACATCCCAATCCCTATGTCTTCATATTACTCTAGGAGTATAGAACTTAATGGTAAATACTATATTAATTTTTCAACACCGCAATTGGGAAGATGACTTCCATACTCCATTTACTTAATTTCATTTGGTTAAAAAAATTTCAAGAGTGAGTATGAAAATCCCCATGAATACTTGATCTCCAAATTCTTCTATGCTTAATTTAAAAAAAAACAATATAATGTAACTAAAATTTTTTCGATTGTTTTGCATGTTTCCATTTGATTTGAAATTAAACCAAAATTGATATTTTCATAGTATATGTTTTGAATCTAAAAAGAAAATGGCAATGATACATTTCAAAAAAAGTATGATATATTAAAAATTTATAAATAATAAGCCTATTTATATTAATAGATGGCATAATCCTAAATAAACTATCAATCATAATAAGTAAAAATTCTAAATTTTTTTTCCTAAAATTATGACTCAAATAAAAATAACAACTTGCTGAAATAAAGAACATAAATTAGATTAAAAACAAGAAATTCTACCATAATTTACCCTTAGTTTATGGCTTACATCATTTATTACCAACCTTAGTAGTTAGGGGTCTATTAGATCAAATGGATAAATTATGGTCTTGTTTGGCAAAAAAAATAAAGTAGAGCTTAGTGGCCCAAATATTATTACTTCATTTGTTTGTAAAGAACGGGAGCCTAGCCTTGACGTGAGCTTTTACATAAGAAAAATACGAACTTGTTTGATAGTGTACCCAAAAAAAAAAGCATTATAAATGTATTATGTGAATTAATAGGTTTTATCGGACAGCCTTTATTTTGTTACGAGAGTATTGATGTCAAGTGTCTGTCAACGTCAGGATTGGCGTAGAATTTAGTTTATGTGACAAATTTGGATAAAATTACATAGTTATGACCTATGAATATTATTATTTACTTATTGAAATTATTGACAAATTCATCCATTAGTAGAATTGAAAACAAACAGATTTCTTCTTTTGAATGTGGGATATCTTTTAGGGATTAATTAACGTTATTGGGAAGGAATTAAAGATGAGATTGATACAAAATGATGTTGGTTCAAGTACCGATATGAAAAGAAAGAAATCAAGAGCTGAGAAGCCGTCGATCAAACGGTTTCAGAAATTTCACACGATCCCACTAAGGATCTGGTCGCCATTGATGCTTGTGCTCTGGGTTTTGTTGTTTGTCGGTGACTCAACATTGAACTAATTAAACGATCCTTAATTTTTTTTTAACATAAATGCGTACCTTGCTCAAATAAAAAAAAAAATATCACGAGTTAATGATATGTAATTCCCCCCAAGAAGGAAAGGAATCGTATTTTTTCAGATACCCTTTTTATAAAACGTCTACCTTTTATATATCGTACGAAAAGAGTTAATATAAGGTTTTTTAGGTGTTAATTGATTTTATTAATAATGTTTTTTTGTAAATTAAATATTAATTTTAGATTTAGCTCATTTGTTTGAGGTCTAAATTCTGCTGGTATAAGTTTGAAGAAATGTTTTCCTTTACGTTCTTCATAATAATAATTAATAAAAAAAAAAAGAAAAAAGAAATATAGCGGGAAAACCGCAGTCAAAGAAGAAGGGGAAACAAAACAAAACGGCCCAGTCATCGAAACGCCGCAACACATGTAAATGAAGCTGACGTTGGCCACACGTGAATCTTTATGAACTACCAACTCAACTTGGGTCCCACCAATACGAGAATTAATGTGTTCTCTCTGTTTTCACTAAATTATTTTATTTTAATCTCATTTTAACAACCCCGATGCTTTACGTTAATTTAAGAATAATATTAATTTTTTAAAAATAAAATTATTATTCATTGATAAGATGATATAAAGTTAATAATTATTTAATAAAAATATAACTCTTAATTTAATTATTTTTAATTAATCCCACGCTTTTGGTATCAGAGATTAAAAAAGAAATTTTTTTATTTCAGTTTCTTCTAAAATTTATCATTTACAGGAGAAAATATTTCACCGGGTGTGAATCACTGTTGCTAATCTATGAGAATCTGTTGTCGTGTGAAACATCAGATTCTTAAGAAACCAGAAGGAGCCAATTTAGTCAACAAATTAAGTAATTTATTTTGGGTTGATTGGACATTTAAACGTATTGTTTTTTCAGTTTCCTAATTCACGCACGGAACATGGATTTTCCAAGTAAAAAAGAAACCAGTTATCTGGTTGATAATGACATTTGACAAAAAATTGGCAACTTAGTCAAGGAGTTTAGCAGCTCATGGACGTTAAATTTTATTTTTTATTTTAAAAAAAGAGATGGGTAATTTAATTGCGTGGCACTGGATCAGCCATTGCTGTTGCTGTTTAAGAACAGAGATACGATAACAACGACAGGAATTGTCAGTTTCCAAGGCAACAAAATCAGTTCCAAACTTTGAGCTGTATAATTTGAATCCCATTTATCATTGAGATGATGATTTGGTCATTTCAGTAAAGCTAGCAGTAAGTAATAATTAGCTTTAAAGAGAAAATTTGATTTCACTTTCTTACAATTCAGGCTACAAAAACAAAATCAGAGCCAACCAGGACCGACAATTCTTTTGCTCAGAACCCGGTTGGAATTTGCTGAGAAGATTAGTCTAAACTAAAGGGAATATAAGAAGGTTAAGAAACAATAGCAAGAAAAACATTGATTAAACTATGTAACACTGTAAGTATCCTTTATACTCCAACTATTCCTGAAAAACATAAAATTAAGACAAAACAAAAAACTGCGAGGATTTAGATTTGAAAGGCCAAAAAAATGGATTAGAGCAGCTCCTCAAATAACTTCAAGAGGCATAAAAGGTCAGCTGGGACACAAAAGATTCAATCAACCGGCTGTATAATTGAGACCAAAGCTTTTTTTCTATACTCTACACTCCTACATTGTCACTGCTTGAATCCATTAGAATTGTCAATCGCCTAGCCATTTTCATGAAGTTGCTGCATCGGGAACCAAAAAACAGATCAAATTAAACCACTTTCAGAAAATTCATAAAAAATAAAAATGTCAGTAACAGGAGCCAATGGAAGAAGAGAGACAAATGATTCGAACCTGAATGGTTCATCTCCTATATGCTTAACTGCACCTGTAACATCACGATAGAGCACATGGCTCAGTGTATTGGAATTTTCTATGCCAAACATGTCTGCAAGCTTTCTATACAATTCATCATACGATCCAAGCAGTGAGAGGTCAAGAGTGCGACCTACATCCTCCGATTCCATGAACACTTTACAGTGACCAGTCTCTAAGTTGGATTCAGTTTCTTGGCGGTTATCCTTGTACCACTGGAAACCTTCACAGAATGTGTGCTCAGGTGGGCCTTGTTGCTGAAGTGCAGATCCAGAACCATCAGAAAAATTTGCCATCTTATCTAAATTCCCTTCTGATGAACTATTTCCAGTAAGAACTGCTGAAACTGTATCACCAGAGCAGCTGAGAGACATCTGCTGCTCTGTAAGTATTGGTTGCCCAAAGAGTACAAGCTGTGGTGTCTTTACATCATCAGCTTTCTTTGAAGTCTGGGTCGAATGTGCCATGGTTAGCAAGCAAGAAACGTTCTCACTCATGCTAGGCTTCTGGAAAATTGGGCTATTGGAGGCCCTTGTAGTTGTAGCAGCACGATCAAACGGTGGGAAACCAGCCGGAAACAGACCTGACTGCAGTTTATTGAGATGGAGATCCGATAAGGATAGACCATAGTGAGCATGCCTGGCTCCCTGCATGCCAGCAGGAGTGTTATTGGGTATATACCCAAAAGGGCTGTTGGGCCCAAGGAGGTTGCCGGGAAATGCCGGCACTGGAAGTTGCCCATCGAGGGGGAAATCTGGGTGTTGTGGCAGTCTCGACTTCTTCCTTGGTGGCGAGAAGGGGGATAGATGGATGGCGGGCATGTTTGACACCAATTCCACCAGCCATGGGCTAACACGTTTCACATTTTGGAGCAAATCGGGCTCATCCCATGTAACCTGCAACATAAGTGTTCCAACAAATGAGAATAGATTGGTGGAGAATTAAAATCAACATGGCCAAAATTAAAGAAAAACAGATCTTGAGCCCACAATGAAATTTCTAACAAGTTTGATATGCTAATTCAAAATACCAAATAGGAGAAACTTGTGTGAACTTATCTTCAGAAATATTTGACCAGGTCTGAATGAAACAACAGGTGGTTGTTAAGTGCACGCTTCGTAACCTTATTCAAGTTAAACAAATCATATTTTTAAGCCAAAAGTTGAACAAGTTATATTGAAATGCATCATCACTCTTGCATAAGCAAGATTGACAACTAAAATACCCTTTATGTTTTCCACTAAAAGCTTTATCACATATTGCTCAAATAAGAAAAGACTTGGTCATTTATTAAACAACTTCAATAATTTTTCCATCTTCAAGCTATATCAAAACAAAAAGAGCCCAAATAAACAGATAACAAAATAAACCAATTGTTACCTGAGCATTTGAACACTCAATCATATCAGAAATTGAAATAATGTATAAGAAAATATAAATACAAAAGAATGAAATAAGAATGATATCAGCATTTGAAAAGCATAAACCATACGTTATGTTACCAAAACTTCAAAATGTCACTTTCATGTGGATTAGATACAGATGAGATAGATGACTTTACCAGGAGAAGCCTCCAGGGCGAATCAGGCCAGTACAGGGGATCAGAAACCTGAACAGAAGATATAGTTCCCATAAACCAACTAATTCGAGAAGAATCCTCAGTTTCAAAGGCCATCTTAAACCTCATTCCAGAACACCACCTGATCTGCAATGCTGCTTTCACCATTGAGGCCTTCACACAAAACTCTGGGGTACTAGCTCGAGGGTAATACACAACCTCAAATGGCTGCCTACTGGCAGCAAGTCCTGCAGCTTCAATAACAGATTCAGGCCTCACTTTCCCCCTCCCCATCAAATTAGTCCCATTATTCGAGCTCGATCCATTGACATTTCCACTTCCATTTCTTATTAACTTGTTCTCATCTTCCCTTGAAAAGGCCGAAAATCCTCCATAAGGCGAAATACAATTCCCGTTCCACCCAGAAGCCACTTCCGGTCCACCTCCAATTCCCCTTTTTGCACGGCGAATCCCCACACAAAGATCCCCATTTTCCGCCCTCAAAAACACAATTGAATCCCCAGCAACAAGCTTCTTGTGGTTCACAAAAGTACTCCATCCAGTAGTCAACAAATGCCTCCTAGGTGTCCCTCTATAAATATGCCTAAACTTCCAAGTCTCACCATGAACATCCTTAGCAAGAATGGTCTGAACAGGGGGATCTGCAGAGTAATCCAATCTGGGAAAGATTGTCTCCGCACAATACCTTGGAACAGAAAATCCCCCACCATTATTTGCATCAGATTGTGTCAATGTCTTGGCAAATGACGCAGGTTTATCTTGCGTTTCAGTGTTATGAATTCCAGCAATTCTATCATCATCAAAATCAGGCTCATTATTACTTATAGGAATCAACTTAATTTTTGCATATACCTCATCCGTTTCAGGATCGGCCAAGAATTTGATAGCTGAGACTCTACAGAGTATGTAAGGTGGAATTCTCTGGCAGCTCCTGAAATCAACCGGCCCACAAGCGTGCTCAGCTTGGCCCTGGGGAAAATAAAAAACTTTGGTGTTCACCGGCGGCATTTGCACCATGCCGCCGGCGCAAGCATGCCATAGCTGAGAATCTAAGCACTTGTCTGTCTCTTTTAGCTTCTCCTTTGAGTCCATAAAAGTAATCATCTCAACCTACTCATAAAACTGAACAAATCCCTTCTTCTTTGAGCTTATCTCTTATTAAGAGCTGTTAAAACCACATAGATTACAAGATTAGCCATTTTGCTATCTAAATTGAAGAGCCGATAAATGAAAACAAATTAATTATGGTTTCAAATATTCAGAGTGGAATTTCATGAAACTCTTACCTTATAATTATGAAGTTTTATGCCACATCTACTCAGAAACTGAGAAACTTGCTTTGATTTTCTCGCATATAAATTACTGTACTTCTAAGGCAGAACCCATAAACGAAACTTGTAATTCAGAGAAACTCAACATTGCCAACCAAAAATAACTTCAAATAATCCTAATAAAGCTCCACATATATCTCAATTCAGTCCTCAAATTTCATCACTCAGCAGCAAAAAGAAACTTTTGTAAATTATGGAACTGTAAACAGCTCTAACTCTCCTCAACAGCTTCATACCTCAAAATCCCACCTGCGATGAAAATGATACTCTCAGAATCCAAAACCAATTTCGCTTTCTGCTCAGTCAATCCAAAAGAAAATGAAAACATAGACACTGGAATAGAGATTTGCACCTAAACAATGATCTGGAATTAACTCATAAAAATAACAATCTCCAAATCCAGTCTGAGAAAAAAAAAAGGAGCAGAACTGATGAAAAGCAGAAGTGAGAAAAAAAACTGGGGATGAATCTTTCAGTTGTTCTTGTTAAGGAGATTCAATCAAGAATAAGGATATATGACCAAGCAGATAAAAAGCCATACACGCTCACACAGAAAGAAAAAGAGCAACTTTTCGGATCATGCAAGAGCCCAAAAGGCAGATGCTTAAGAAACTAAATAAGATTTTTAGAACAGAAAGAGAAAGGGATTATTTATTTAAAAGAAAACGAAACAAATATCAAGTTGCATAGTACTTACTGGTAGCAGTAAATAATACTAGTACTGTTGTGGGTTTTATTTATTTTTAATTGACCTTTTTCTTCGGATCTGAAGAAACTGTGTAACTTCAGAAGCCAGCAAAACAACAAAGATCTTTAAGGAACCTATCCATTTTTATTAAAATATTTATTTATTAATTCTCTTTCTGATTAATCTGACTGATAATACTTATCTTTTATATTCATTAGAAGCGTATGTTTCTTCATCGATTATATATATTTTTTCTTTTTTTTTACGTGTCGCGAGTTTATTGGCTTTGGCTCTTCTGCAAATAAGGAAATGGTTAACCAGACAAGTAAACTGTGGTTAGTGGGCTACGTCGCAATTTTGAGTCAACTAGGGTTAACACTTAACTGTACGTGGGTTGGGTTAGTAAAGTTTACTAGAACTGTTTGTTGTACTTCCGTTTCTTGTTGGTGGCGGAGATTATGGCATTTTCTAACTCTCCTTTTAGGCGAGTGGTAACACTCTCTGTATTGGACATGAAATTTTTAACTCAACAATTCGGTTCGCTAAAATAATAATAACTCAACTCAACAAATGCACCTAGTTGCTTGTACGGTGGTAATATCTATACATTCTTTAAGTTAAATGTTCAGAATTTTAACAGTGAACAGGATAATTTTAATTGGTAATTTTAATTTTTTAATTTATTAAAAAGTAGTTTTAATTAATTATATTTATAATTTTTTACAATTTAAATTGTGATTTATAATTAAAGAGAATTTGTTGAATGCGATCTCTTGATAGAGTTTTAAGAGACGCGGGTGATTTTTTTTTTTCTAAATGAGTTTTAGGAGTTTTATAAATTCTATTACCTAATATTCTTTTTTAGCTAAAAATTTAGAAAACCCTTTTAGTGATTGTATGAAGATGAATGTCACTCCGACAATTAACCCGTTGTATCACAGTTTCGTATTAGTGTTACATCCTTGTAATGCAGAATTGGCGGCAGTTTTTGAAGAATTACAGCTACTCAAAACTTTTTCTTTATAAAGTTTTGAAGTAAAAACGAATTGCGATAAATACTATTTCAACTCTTCCATCGAAGTCTATAACTTTGGTAGAAAGTTCTATTTTTGTCGACATTTTATCAAATTTTTTTTTACTTAAACATTTTCTGTAAGTTTGTCAAGTGAAAGGTTATTGATTATGTAGTAACCAGTATTCACAATTGGTAAGAATAAATATTTATATATATATATATAAATATACATATTTTATTTGTATGTGGGTGATACTTGATTTATGTATTGTTATTAGTAGTGTTTGTATAAGTTAAGGACATACTATTAGTATTAGATTTATTTGTAAGACTTTATATTTATTTTAAGGACTAAATTGTAATACTTTAAAAGTTTTATGGACAAATTCGTAAATACAAAACATTAGCCTCTTAGTATAAAAATACACTTTTAAAATCATAATTCACTCATTTTGGTCGAACTATCTCTTTTAGAGTGAGAAAAGAGAGAAAGAGAAAAAGAAAAAGAAAGTTGGAATTTAAACTTTAAGAGGTATATTATAACCATTTCTTAGTTTCTTGGTGTTAAATTAGCTAACTTCATTAAGTTTTGATTTCTAAAAATATGTACAATTAAGTATTTGAGGTATATTTTGTAAGATATTGTGAGAATTGATGATGATCTATGTAGATAGCTTGATAAATCATGATGAATTACAGAATTTCTACTTGATAGTCTCCTGATCCAAGAATTTTATAAATTGTTGTGATTCAATTATGGTTTTGAATTTTGAGTATATGAAATTATACCTGTTTAGAATCATTTGAAACTTTGAATCGATTGAGAATTTCAAAAATTGAATTTGTAGTGAATTTACCAAAATGACCCTAAAATTCTAAAAATTTCCTGTGTTAACAGTATGATACAGAGACAAATAATTTTTGATCTGCTGAATGATCTTCAAAAATTTCAAATTTATGGAATATAATAATTTTATATGTCTAATATGATATATTCATAATTGAGAATTTAGATAAATGTGGTTAAATTGTTATAATTTTCTAAAGAGTGTCAGCTCATTGCAGTATTTGATTAACAGATTTTTAAAGCTATAGAATAAAATAATTTTAAAATACTTTTGGCAGTGCTTTGAAGTGACCTATTTGTCATGGATTGAGATATGTGTTAAGAGAAATTCTGTGATAGTTTTATAATTTTTGAGTTAGTATATGATTTTATAAAATTAGGAGATTGAATACTGTTCAGTAAATATCTTGATCTTATCAGGTTAGTAGTTTGGATTTGATGGTGTGTATGGAATGGATTGTGTAGGAATTATGATGTAATATTCATATATAAGAAAGATATATTCTGATTTTGAAATAATTGGAAATCATTTGATGTATTAGAAAATTTTGTTAAGTGTAAGTGGTCAGAATGACAGGTTTTGAGAAATTAAGTAATTAGACCAATTCGATGTGATAAGTGCAATATGTGTAATTTTATAAGCTATTTAAAGTATTTTGTGTGAATGTTAAGGCTTATGAAAGGATTAATCTCCATTGATAGGTTAAGGAGCATTAAGCCTTATAGCCGAAAGTGCTAAGAGATAAGTATACTAGACTTTTACTGAAATCACAATAAGCATAGTAATTGTCTATATATGATTTTGTAAATGTGCTTAGAAATATGTTTATGTTATGCCAAAGTATATTTGATATGAAATGTGAAAGACAAATGTTTATGAATGTGAGCATTGACATTGAGCATAGACATACATGTGTTTTTGAAAGTGAGCTTTCAAAATGAAACGTGTTTAACAAAGAAAGCTTTTGAAGTGTAATATGTCCATGAGAAACATTTTGTGTTTTGAGAATGCTTGAACTCACTGTTGATTTAGTAGGCATCTTATGTGATTTGTGGAGCCTTTATGTGTTGTATTTCCTTCGAGATTGGTATATGATATGTGTTTCGTATGTAGGGAGGATCCTATTTATACCTAAAGGAAGATTAAGTCATCACATTCGTGTAGTGGCGTATTAGTACATGTGAGAGGACTCATCGATGATCAGGGTGAGAGTTTGGCTCTTACCTTCGAGCTTGAGCATTATATATATGTAATTTAAATCTCACTTGTACTATTCCTCTCATACGGTATGTCACCTACGAGTGACATTTGGCTCATTATGTGATATGAAAGTTCTATTAAGTAGTAGTTGAGTGATGGTATTCCTATTATATATTTTGAAAGAATATGTAAGCGCTTAAATGACATGTGATTTGATAAGATTATGATTTTCATTTATCACAGCATATCATACATATGCATTATGTATATATATATGTATTTTTATTTGATATATGAAAAACTAGTATGCTTACTGAGTTTTATATTTATTATAGTTTATAGTGATTTCAGATAAATAAGGTACATGTGTGCTTAGCGGTTTTGGTAAGGCTTTTGCTGTTCTTTAGGTTCCCTAAGTTGCTAGGTTACTGAGTGTTTCATTTGAAGACACGTGGGATAAGATATTTGATTTTTTCCTATTGAATAAATACTTATGTATTATTTTATTGTGTGTGGTTGGATTTGGTTTAAGTTTCACCAAGTGTGGTTATTGGTTGATTTTAAATAAGAATTTGCAATGAATATATTCTGTGCTTCCAGTAACAAAGTTGCTACTGGTAACGTAGTAGAGTGTTAATCTCTGAGAAAATTCTGCATATCTCCAGTTTACTAATTGTCCCAGTCATAATTCAATTGTTATAATTTTGAAGAAAATTGAAATGAATGTTTAAACATTATTGAATGAATGTAAGTGATGTCGTGTGTCGAATCTTTTGGATCTGGGGTGTGATAGCTTTTAGTGGTATCAGAGCTAAGATATGATTCTGTAGACTTTTAGGTCTCAAGTTAAGGGAACCGAGCAAATGCCAAATCCTTAGAATTGTATTTGTAGCTTTGTGGATCTTAATGTTACAATCTATAATTTTTGTTTTTAGTTGTGACTAATATGCTTAGTAAGAATGATGCCGAATATCTTATAATGATAATTTGTATGTCATAGAGCAAATTGAGATAAGTTTCTCAATGTTAAAATATAAAAAAGTAGAGTATTGAAAACATCAATTGAAACAACTTTTATTGAAAAAGAAAACAATAACAACAACAATAGTAGCAACAAAAATACAGTAGAGGCTACAGAGTGAGATTTAAGTCTATTTTGCACTTCTTCTCACTGTCATGAGTAGACCAATCTAATTGATACAATGTTGGATTAGACAGAGGAATAAAAGACTGCAATTGATCAATCAATTGATCAACAGTTGGAGCAGAAATAAAAATTCGTCATGCTAGAAGTGGGATGAATTGTCTTCCCGCTGCATAGTCAAGAAAAGACAACAATTCGTTATAAAAACCATTAACATTTAACAAACCAATGGATTTTTGATGGATTTGTAATTGTGCCCATGAGACAATTTGAAAAATTTTCTCCAAGGTCCCAAAACCTCCTGGTAGAGCTATGAAGGCATCTGCATGCCTAAGCATTTGAGCCATTCGCTCATATATAGATGAGACTTGTAACTCATCTTCAACTGTTTTTCCTACAATATTTTCAATAGCTAGAGGTTTTGGAATGATACCTAAAACTCGACTACCTTTATTATGTGCAGCTTTTGCTATAGACCCTATTAACCCACGGTTACCTCCTCTATATGCTAAATGTATATTTCGCTCAGCTAATACTTTACCAAGATTTTCTGCAACTTTTATAAACTCTTAAGTATTTCCAGGGTTGGATCCACAAAAGACACAAAGTTTTGTGAATCGACGAGCTGAGGTTTCCTCTATTGTTATGCTCACCTTAATCTTTGAATGTTTTCGAGTTTGTATAAGGATGAAAAAATAATGTATTTATAAAAAAAAAAAATTGATAACAGTTGTGGAGCATATGTGTAAGTATGTTTAAGTATATATTTTTCTCAGTTTTTGTGAGGTAAAAAGAAAATAATGGATTTTATTTTATTATTTATAAGGGACAATAGACTGTAAAATTTTGAATAAATATTTGTTGATATGTAAGTGTGATAAAATTGCGTCGGAAACGTGATGAGTTAGGTAAGATAATTAAGAAAAGTCAAATAAAGGCCTATTTTATGAACTTAGGGACCTTGCCATCTTGGCACTAATGGCCGACAATGCATCTATGACTTGAAGACTTTTTGGGCTAACATCTGGACTTTGGACTTGAGGCCAAATTAACTTTATTAATTACAAGGATCTTAACATTGATTTTTGGCCGATAGACTAAAAGCAGATATGAAGATAGATAAAGCACACTTGACATAAAGATAAAGCAGTAGTCAGTCTCTCTTTGATGTGATAGAGCGGCATGGATCTGGTTTCTGTGAAAAATAAAAAAAGCAATGTGGGTCAAAATGAGTCTCCCTGGTCGCTTTCATCTGTGTCGTATCCGTGAAAGAGGAACTTATGGAGTTGTTGTTCCCATACATTGAATGAGGGCTCTGGCTGAGTGGAAGGTGGGTCTATCATATCTTGATCTTCTGCAGGTGAGCTGGTCTGGATAAGGGATGTGCTGGCTTCCTCTTGGATTTAGGTGTCGGTTGAATAAGGTTAGGAGTCTTGAAAGAGGGATAAGTCAAGATTGAGTTGATATTGGTTAGGTTCTGTCGGGATAGCTGGCTGAGATTGAGTAGATTCTGTCGGGACAGCTGGCTGAGGCCATTGGTAAAGGTTATCCATTTCTTGTTTGTACTTGGCATAATAAGTCATGTTTGGGATATGGTGATGGTGGGTGGAGTAATCTGTATTTCTGTGATGTGAAAGATGACGTTTTTATCTTTGTCAGGATTTGTGTAAATTGGCAAAATTCAGTTCTTCTGCAAAGTCATCTTCAACCTATTCCTAAGGTGCAACATATTTTGGGGAGATATAAACAGACGGAGGAATTATCTGGTTTTCCTGAGCAAAAATTCTTTCAAGTTCTCTATTTTGCTAGATTACTTCTTCAAGCCAGAACTTAATTGATCCTTTTAGTGAAAGGGGAAATGTGAAGTAATCCCTGACAATAGGGTAATAATGGATTTAATGATTTGAAACAATCATACCCTTTCGTTGGAAAAGTAAGACAGACCAAAGAAGTTGTCTGGGGACTGCATCATTTGTGTTTTTTGCAATCATGTGTTAAAATTTAGTTATCCACTATGTTTTTGGGTAAAACCATTGGAGAAAAACCAGGGCTGGATGATCTTTATCACAATTTTCTAATTCTTAAAGGGTTCTAAGTAATAGAATTTCGTGGCGATTGTATACAGATCCAACAGGTCCCATAACAAGTAAAAGACAGGTTTGGACCATTGGAAAAATGGAAAAAAAGAGTACAGGTGAAAGAAAGGGTATTCCAAGTTGAACAAAGGACCACTAAAAACTGTGAGGCCATGTTCTTGGACTGCCAAGATGGCGTAGTATTTGATGAATTCTTTAGCACAGGAATGGAGTGTTCTGGTTCTGATTAGGTGTGAAAATTGTGGTGGAGTAAAAGGAACATGAGAATTTATGATAATGGGATTCATCATGAGAGGGTAAGAGAGTTGGTTTTCTTTATTGCTAGAAAAATGATTATGAGGTTTAGGCTATTTATAGAGTTCGTGAAAGAAAATCAGCAATCATTTTGTCCTTTCCTTTTTCGTGGAAGACATTAAAGAAATAGTTAAAAAATCATCTTTGCTATTGCAGTAATTGTGCTAGTGGAATATTTTCTGTTTGAAACCGAGTATATTAGAAAAAAACAAAAGCAGACATGTCAATCTCAATGAGAAAATGATATCTAATAAGATGGACTATGCTTTAAGGAGTTAAAGTGAGAGTTATAATACTGAGATCTATGGTTTAAGAATCAATTGAACTAAAGGTTATTCTTTTGAAGTTGATTCTGATCATTTAAGATAATGCCTTCAACATTCTGATTTGAATGACAATTTAGTTGCATAGAAATGCTAAATTATTTTCATTTTGAGAATGATATTATGATATATGAGTAAATGTTGAAGGTATTAAAATTTTCAGAGGAGTTAAAAATTTTATTTAAGCGATTATTATGGGTATTCTACATATATGTCATTCTTTAATGAATAAAAGGTGAAGTATATAGATGTCCATTAAATATTGAACGAACGGGTGAAAAGAATAAAAATATGTGTGTATAAATTTTATAAGTTGATAATGTGTGCCATGTGTTTATTTTCCTGATATTTGTTTCGTACTCCTCTCATGTACTAAGCTATGAGCCAACTTAGAGATAATCTATCATATTAATAAGTGTTTATCAGGATTTTAGACCACAAGGAGCAAATCCTATATACCAAGAAGATTGCTTTGTAAATGTTTTATGAATAAACCATACAGTTGAAAAAGCAATTTGAGAATAAGAAAAGGAAATGAGATCTAAGTATCCTCATATGTTTGCTTAAGTCAGTATCCACAATCGGTAAGAATAAGTATTTATATATATATATATATATATAAATATACATATTTTATTTGTATATGGGTGATACTTGATTTATGTATTATTATTAGTAGTGTTTGTATAAGTTAAGGACATACTATTAGTATTGGGTTTATTTACAAGACTTTATATTTATTTTAGTGACCAAATTGTAATACTTTAAAAGTTTTGGGGGCAAATTTGTAAATACCAAAAATTAACCTCTTAGTATAAAAATACACTTTTGAAACCCTAATTCACTCATTTTGGTCAAGCTATCTCTTTTAGAGTGAGGAAAGAGAGAAAGACAAGAAGAAAAAGAAAAAGGAAAAGAAAGTTAGAATTTAAACTTTAAGAAGTATATTATAACTATTTCTTAGTTTTTTGGCGTTAAATTAGTTAATTCCTTTAAGTTTTGATTTCTAAAAATATGTACAATTGAGTATTTGGGGTGTATTTCGTAAGATATTGTGAGAATTGATGATGATCTATGTAGATAGCTTGATAAATCATGATGAATTACAGAATTTCTACTTGATAGTCTCCTGATCCAAGAATTTTATAAATTGTTGTGATTCGATTATGGTTTTGAATTTTGAGTATATAAAATTATACCTGTTTAGAATCATTTGAAACTTTGAATCGATTGAGAATTCCAAAAATTGAATTTGTAGTGAATTTACCAAAATGACCCTAAAATTCTGAAAATTTCCTGTGTTAACAGTATGATACAGAGACAAACAATTTTTGATCTACTGAATGATCTTCAAAAATTATAAATTTATGGAATATAATAATTTTATATGTCTAATATGATATATTCATAATTGAGAATTTAGATAAATGTGGTTAAATTGTTATGATTTTCTAAAGAGTGTTAGCTCATTGCAGTATTTGATTAACAGATTTTTAAAGCTATAGAATAAAATAATTTTAAAATACTTTTGGCAGTGCTTTGAAGTGACCTATTTATCATGGATTGAGATATGTGTTAAGAGAAATTCTGTGACAGTTTTATAATTTTTGAGTTAGTATATGATTTTATAACATTAGGAGATTGAATACTGTTCAGTAAATATCTTGATCCAATTAGGTTAGTAGTTTGGATTCAATGGTGTGTATGGAATGGATTGTGTAAGAATTATGATGTAATATTCATATATAAGAAATATATATAAGTGAAGAAAGATATATTCTGATTTTGGAATAATTGGACATCATTTGATGTATTAGAAAATTTTGTTAAGTGTAAGTGGTCAGAATGACAAATTTTGAGAAATTAAGTAATTAGACCAATTCGATGTGATAAGTGCAATATGTGTAATTATATAAGCTATTTAAAGCATTTTGTGTGAATGTTAAGGCTTATGAAAGGATTAATCTCCATTGATAGGTTAAGGAGAATTAAGTCTTGTAGCCGAAAGTGCTAAGAGATAAGTATACTAGACTTTTACTGAAATCACAATAAGCATAGTAATTGTCTATATATGATTTTGTAAATGTGCTTAGAAATATGTTTATGTTATGCCAAAGTATATTTGATATGAAATGTGAAAGACAAATGTTTATGAATGTGAGCATTGACATTGAGCATAGACATACATGTGTTTTTGAAAGTGAGCTTTCAAAATGAAATGTGTTTAACAAAGAAAGCTTTTGAAGTGTAATATGTCCATGAGAAACATTTTGTGTTTTGAGAATGCTTGAACTCACTGTTGATTTAGTAGGCATCTTATGTGATTTGTGGAGCCTTTATGTGTTGTATTTCCTTCGAGATTGGTATATGATATGTGTTTCGTATGTAGGGAGGATCCTATTTATACCTAAAGGAAGATTAAGTCATCACATTCGTGTAGTGGCGTATTAGTACATGTGAGAGGACTCATCGATGATCAGGGTGAGAGTTTGGCTCTTACCTTCGAGCTTGAGCATTATATATATGTAATTTAAATCTCACTTGTACTATTCCTCTCATACGGTATGTCACATACGAGTGACATTTGGCTCATTATGTGATATGAAAGTTCTATTAAGTAGTAGTTGAGTGATGGTATTCCTATTATATATTTTGAAAGAATATGTAAGCGCTTAAATGACATGTGATTTGATAAGATTATGATTTTCATTTATCACAGCATATCATACATATGCATTATGTATATATATATGTATTTTTATTTGATATATGAAAAACTAGTATGCTTACTGAGTTTTATATTTATCATAGTTTATAGTGATTTCAGATAAATAAGGTACATGTGTGCTTAGCGGTTTTGGTAAGGCTTTTGCTGTTCTTTGGGTTCCCTAAGTTGCTAGGTTACTGAGTGTTTCATTTGAAGACACGTGGGATAAGATATTTTATTTTTTCCTATTGAATAAATACTTATGTATTATTTTATTGTGTGTGGTTGGATTTGGTTTAAGTTTCACCAAGTGTGGTTATTGGTTGATTTTAAATAAGAATTTGCAATGAATATATTCTGGGCTTCCGGTAACAAAGTTGCTACTGGTAACGTAGTAGAGTGTTAATCTCTGAAAAAATTCTGCATATCTCCAGTTTACTAATTGTCCTAGTCATAATTCAATTGTTATAATTTTGAAGAAAATTGAAATGAATGTTTAAACATTGTTGAATGAATGTAAGTGATGTTGTGTGTCGGATCTTTTAGGTTTGGGGCGTGATAGATTATGTTTGAGTTGAGTCCTTCCTTGCATTTATTTCAAAAGCTGTAAAATCATATTTCCTTCATCAATAAAGTTATTCTTCCACTTTGGAAAAAAAAGAAAAAGATGTTAATTTGTTCTAAAATTCAAAATAACACATGATATGTGATCATTCATTTGTAGCTTAGCTTACTATGAGTCAATACATTTACCAATGTGTTTAAAAAAGAAAGAATAAAATTTTAACTGGCTGAAGATAATTTTGTATGTTCATAGAAGAATCATATCAACTTAATTAAGGAAAAATACTTTGAAGTAAAAAGACCAATTAAGACATTGAATGACCAAGACAGTGAGCCATTTTATGATATGGTCGTGCTCAAGTTCAATTTATACATTTTGATGAAGATCATTCTCTTTTTGTTTTTCCCACAAAATAAGAAAAAGGAAAAATGATGATAAGTGACATAATTCAACTGCAAAGACTAAAACAAAACTAGCTTAAAAAGTCTACTTGACAATATTTCTTTTGTGTTTATATGTTAGATTTTGTTCATTTTTACAAGTTAAAAAATAAGTGTTGGAATCAGTGATCAAAATTATGTATGTGTATGATTTTGAGTTAGAAATTAATGAGGAGTTAACATAAAGTCGAGTACGCATTAGACATACGAATGAGGGACAAAATGGATGCAAAAGCAAGAAGGGACGTTTCAAGTATGAATGCCCCAACGATCAGCACTAGAACACTGTGGCACGAATTTTAGAAACTTTAGCGCCATGACAATAGACTTGCAACAACGCAGGGGTGTGACAAGGTCGCGATAACACCACAATGTTCAACCATTAGCGCCATGATGTCCAAAAATGGTAAAGTCCATTTCAGCTCGAATTAACTTCTCTAAGTGAGATTTGAATTTATATATGTATGAACTTTTATTCCAATTAGGTTTAGGATTTCTATAGACATTTTATATACTATATAAACCCTTGTAATTTCTTAGAATGCATTAAGTATTAAAAAATATTAGAGAGAGATTCTAAGAGAGAGAATAGAGAGCTGGAGAGCCTTGAGTACTAAGTATACAAGAGAGTGCCATAAGTAATGTTTGAATTCTGAGTGAACCAAAAAACCACTAAAAGATCTTTTAAGAGCTCTTTATTCATTATATTCTTTGATAATCTCTTGAGAGATCTTTATGATCTATGTTCTTTGTGAACTAATAAAAGATGTTAGGATCATGTGATCCACTATGGACGTAGGCATTTATTGTCGAACCACGTAACTTGATTGTAAAATTATTTTATCTTTGTAATGATCTTGTTCTTATTCTCAATAGCTTGTGATTGAAAGATTCTACATTCACTTAGGGTTTATTTGGATTGCACGCTAAAAAATCCTAACTAATTGGTATTACTGCAAAAATTAATTCTTAAGAGAGTTCAGTGCTAAGGCTAATATCCAAAACAATAAAATTTAGATTTATCTTATCAATAAAAAGTCTATTATTTTTTTTTAATGTTGTGCATTTGAAATTAATGTTAAAAAAGAAACTGAAGACCATATGATGATATGGTTTAGTCAATGTAGCAAATTCTTGATGATGCTGCTAGATTGTTAGTCGAATTTTAGAAATTGCATAATTCAATATTACAACTCAAGCTTCTTGCCTATATTCCTATGTCTAAGATTTGAAGATAAATGTAGATGTTATTATTTCTTTAATTAGTGCACTCCTAAGTTTAAGATTTGAAGATGAATGTAGATGTTGTTATTTCTTTAATTGGTGTTGATGCTATCATTCGAGATGAATATGGTGTTATCTTGTTGGATTTTAATAAGATAATATATAGTTGGTCTCTTTCCCTTATCAATAGGCTTAGTAAAGTTCTCTATGGGGTCGGGTTTTGTAGGGTCCCAATCTGAATGGATAAAGGAAGATTTTGTGATTTTTTGGGTTTCGGGCCAAGTATGGGGATAAGTTATCACCCTCGAACCCGCCCCGAAACCTCGAATTGAAAAACAAATAATAAAAAAATATTTTTAATGTTTTAAAATTAAAGTGTATTATTATAATTTAAAAAATATTTTTAAAATATAAAAAATAAATAAATTTGGTTACGGGGCACTCACGGAGACCCCATCCCCATTTTAAGGATCCTTATCCCCAAACTCAAGCTATTTAATTTGAGTATAGGGCGGGTATAGAGATTTTCAACCCATTCAAATATGGGGATAGAGATTACCATCTTTGACCCGACCCGCCCCGCTTCGCTCTATTACTAGCCCTCCCTTTCAGCATGAAACTTTTGGAATTTTTATGGAAGTATCCATTTTCTTTAGCATCATAGAAAAGATTTATATTCATTTAATATAAGAATATAATACTCCATAAAAAGGATGTGATAAAAATCTACACTTATTCTTAGAAAACTATGCAATGCCCATTCATGTTACATGCAAAGAAGATTCATATATATAATATGAAGTCAAATTTACATTGCAATTAAAAATTCTTTTTTCTAAAACATTAGAAAGCATAAGTACAGAGAAACTTAAAGAAGAATTCAGGACCAGGATAGAAAGTTGTAAAAACTTGAGCCTATCTAATGCTAGTAGTAATTAGGAAATATAAAATTTATTGAAATTGGCAAAATTCTTCCTATAGGTTTTCTTTGAATAACTAGGGAGGTAGTCTGAGTTCCAAAACTTGGCAATTAGGATTTTAATGTCAAGTTGCCGCCATTGTGGCCACCATTAATGGAACTAAATGAAATTTAGCGCAATATGTCAATCTTGATTTGTATGATGACAATGTCCTTATTAGTAAGTTGAGTTCCTTTATTCGGAAAGAAGGAGATCGTTGTAATGGCCTGCCTTTAGATGGCAAGGTTTTGAGTTTCAAACTGGTTAACTAGGATGCTTTCATCTATAATATTCATCTCCTATGGCAAACATCCAAAGAGATTACGGTGGAGGCAATTAGCACGGGCATGAACATGTTTGTCTTTTATTTTCGGCCAGATATAGATTGACAAAGAGTCTTTGTTGGAGCACCTTGATCTGTCAATGACCATCCACTTGTCCTTGACATTTCGACTGGGATTGGGAGGATTTTTGACCTAAATTTTGATAAAGCATCCTTTTGGGTACAACTTCATGGCCTTCCCCTTATTCTAATGAACCTTGAGGTGGCTAGGCACATTGGTTCCCTCAATAGGAAGGTTGAAAACATCGACAAGGGCGACTTTAGAGAGAGTTTAGGAAAATATGTTCTATTCCAAGTAAATATCAACAGCACTGAACCACTTAAGCTAGCCTTAAGGGTAACGTTAAAGAAAATGAAAGATGTTATTACCGTACTGTTGAGATATGAAAGGCTCCCAACAATCTGTATGACTTGTGGACGATTTGATCATTCGGACAGGAAGTGTCCTAAATGGCCTTTGGGTGAGTTTTCAAATGCAAATTCCATTTATATTGACTGGATTAGGGCTAGTCATAACCTGAACTCTGAAAATAACTACTTTAAGCAGCTTTATGAAGGGGTAAAAAAAATGCCAAATTCCTATCGGAGTCAGTATATAGACCTATTTATAGCTAAGGGAGGAAGATATCGGGTTCATGGCCGAAGAAATTAACTTTGATAAAAAAAAAAATACTAGTGATGTACGACATACGATGCCACAAACTTCAAATATTGTCATCGACCAAGTCATCAATCATAAAGAAGTTATACCTAGCAATTTCAATGTTTCATGATTGGTAGATACCAGAAAAGGAAAGCCATAGCAATTTCAATGTTTCATGATTGGTGGCTACCTCGATCATATTCTTTTAAACCATCATATCCGCATATATTGCCCAAGCATATTATAGCAGCAAATCTCAAAACGAATTCAGGTAGTTGGGACATGAACTTGATTCGTGTAGATTTTCCACCAAAAGAATAACAATAAATCTTGAGCATTCCCATGATCTTAGAAAGCAATCAATCACAAGACTTATTAATGTGGCATTATGATAAGCATGGACTGATTTTAAAGTGGCATTAATGTGGCACAAGACTTATTAATGTGGCATTATACGGTCATGTTAAAGTACTGAATTGATTTTTACCTAAAGGGTCACGCAGGTAGCTCTAATGCTTCAGAGGTTTAAATTTGGTGGAAATGACTTTGGAGACTTTCATTACCTTAAAAAAAATGAAATTTTTGCATGAAAGGTAGCATATGAATGGCTTCTAATAGTAGCAAATCTAAAGCAGCATCATATTTTGATCATGGAAACTTGCTCGATTTGCGGTGAAGTAAAAACACCTACTGTACTTCAGTTTTGCCAAAATTCCTAAGTCAATTCGAAATATGTGTGACACTACACAAAGAATTTCATACAGCCATCAAATATCCACGCAAGAATTATTTATTTCCTGTATGCACTAAATTATTACTCAAGATTTGAACTATTATTAGTCATTTTATGGTGCCTGTGGTATGTGCAAAATCATAGTATGCATAACTAGAAACAGATAATGAAATAAACCATCATTGGTGTGTTAAGTGACTTCTTGGCCAAGTATCAACAAAATCAAGTGACAAAATGGAACAATACACCACTGGCTATTGTGTAGTGGCAACGTCTCGCAGTAGGCTATGTCAAACTTAACTCTGATGCAGCGATGAACAAATACCAGATGCTACCAGGTTTAAGTTTTATCTGCTGTAACTATGAATGAATTGTCCTCTGCTCGCGTGTATGTAGGTTCCATACCTTCTTTCAATTACGATTACCAAAGCTTTGGTGTTTCAGAAAGGCCTATCACAAACAAAGATGTTAAGCTATATAAAAATTGAAGTTGAACGGATGTGGCTACAGTTGTTAATAACATTCTTTTTGTTAGACATTTTATGCCAATGCGTAATAATATTTTATTAAATTAATAAAATTTATTCATATATATAATTGAGTATATATTGATGAGCTCATATTTATAAAGTATATGATCTATATATTAGATATATAATGTTAATACAAATGGTATAAATTATAAATTATTTATAAATTAAATATAGTTCACAGCCATTAATGAAAAATGACATTTCATTATGTAAAATTGTAGTTTTTCTACTTTTTATAGTGAATGATTTGCCTTGATCATCGAAGTAGAGACTTCGAGTAGAAAAATTAATGTATATGTTACATTGAACAGAATTATTGTGAATTTCGATTAAATATCGTAGATCTTAATTTATAAAAATTTTAATAAGCTTGATTGATCTTAATCCTGAGCAGGTAATGAACTTACATTCATACGTTGTATCTTTTGAGTTATTACGGAGTGAGATTCATATAAACGGTCAAAATCTCGATAACTTGGAGATATAATTTCATAGGTCGTAGGAATATATATTTGTAAGATGGAATCTAATAATTAATGTCTACCTAAGCTGTTTATAGTACTTGATTATTAGAATCTGTGACCACAGTTTATTCAATAAATTATTTATTAAATAATAATATTTATTTATAAAATTATTTACAAATATAGACATATTAAAATGATCATTAGAGTATTCAGTGACTTAGAAAAAAATAAATAATTAAAAAGGCAAGATATTTTTTTTATAGCCTAACTTTAATTATGAAAATTAATTAGAGGGTCAATTAATTTATTATTATTGGTCTAAAGACCAAGCCCAATTTAATTAAAAGGAGTTTTAATTAAATGAGTTTTTACTTAATAACATAGGTTATTAGAGTACAGCCCTTAATTTTTAATGGAATAACTTGTGGTTAATTTAGAAGAACTAGTATAGTATGAAATGATTAATACTGAGCCTTTTAAGTTGGAGTTAAGAAGCCTATGAGTTTACAGTCTCTCTACTAGCTCAAATTCTAATTATTTAATCTTAATCTAATTCTAAATATTTAATGAAGATTCCTATATATATATATATATATAGAAGGTATGGAGTAGTAAATATTATAATACTATAATTAGAAAAAAAAAATTTAACGTAATTTTTTTTTTGATTATTACTCTTCTTTTAAATTTTGCTATTAATAATTTTTTTATATCTTTATACATGTAATTATTAACAAGACAATCTTACATTCATTATATTTATTTTATTAAATAATTTTTTTTTTATTTACTACCAATACTTTCAAGTACAAATTTATGTTAAAATTGGAGTTTATAATTAAAAAAATATTTAATTGCTTAAGCTCATTCTATTCATTTAATGTTTTATTAACTTCCCGGCTAATCGAATAACTCATGAACTTAAAGAAAGTGACTTTAAAGTCTTTATCTAATGTAATCTGGATTAGAACTGTTCCAACTTTTGTAGAACAGTTTATCGTAGAGGATCACTCACTAAATAAAATTATTCCTTGTATTAACAAAAAAACTAAAAAAATAGGCCGAGTAAAGTAATTGATCCCAAAGAGCGCGTGGGACTTACACTTGTTCTGGTCGGGTGAGAGGAAGCTGACGTCGTGATTTTCCTTGTTCTTTTTCTTTTTTGGTTTTTAAACTGTTATCCGACAACTAGTAGTCGGTGAGAGTTGAAGCTTGACCCCAAAAGTAAACCAATTTATTTGGTATTCTCCCACTTTTATTTTTAACAAAATCAGTTCATCACAAAGAAAAAGAAATAAAAAAACAAAAACATATACATAAACATGCTCACTCTCTTACATGTTTACACTTATAATGTATGTACTTTTCTTCTGATTTTATTCCAATTTATTGGAAGTGAATTTATTTTAGTGATTTTCATTTGGGTTTGATTCCATTCAAAATGTTTTATCGGATATTTGTCACTCGACATTAATAATTGTAAAAGATAAAATATAAAACCCCTTCAAATTTTTATAAAAATTTATTGAAAAAACTCGTGTATTTTTTTTAAAGAAAAAAAATTAATGAAACACATTTATTATTAGTTTGTCTAATCATCAAAATAGTGAAATATATCTATCATTATTCATTAGACCAAACCTTAAAGCAGGTAAACAAAATAATAATAATAATAAAAAAAAAGGTAGAGGAAAAACAGCGATAAATTTGGCCTCCGAAATAAGTTGATAGTCTTTTCCGAATATCATTAGTAAGTGAAAATTGAGAGGTTAATAATTAAACAACCATTACCATTTTTTTGGACCATATCTAAATATTAAATTCCACTCCTCTAACAAACTAAACTTTTTGGCTATGAATTTGATTATTAGACATGGCCTCTATTACTCTTGAAATAAAAGCAGATATCAATTTGATTATTGATAAAGTGAGAGTATTTTTAGATCATGTGTGGCTTAGAAAATAAATTTTGGACTAAAGCCCCCTAATGGTGATTACATGATTTATTGATTTCTCTTATTTAAATAATCTTCACATTACTTTCTCTCTATTGATTTCTTAATTGTTCATTTAGCTAAAGTATAAAGCCTAAATAAAGTAGAGACTAGCAGATTAGGTTTAGCCCAAGTGCTACGGTTTGAAATTTAATATTGCAAACTTTATGTCAACATATTATATGTAATCAAATCGACAATCTTTATTACAAACCAACTCCATTTTTATCTAGATTGAACCCAATAATTGGATGATGAATTGCCTCCATTCTTTTCACAACGGAAGGAACTCAATCGTTAAAGGAAAAAGCTGTTTCATTCTTTGATTTTAGTGATATATATTATCTTTATGTTTTTTTTAATATATATTATATTAGTCTTTATTGTTAATTGTTTTTTTGTTATTTTTATTATAATACTTTTATGTGATATATTAAGGATTTTTACGTGTTTTGCTGTTTTTATTATAATACTTGTGAGAATATTAATTAAAAATTATTGAAATATAATTTGGGGATCAAGTCAAGTGTGTAAGATGCATACGAATCGAAGATGGAGGTGAAAGGAGGCGAAAAATGAGAAGGCGCACCATGCAACCAGCGCCGCAGCGGCCAGAAGTGAGCGCCGTGGTGCCAGAACAGAACACTCAGCACCGCAGAGCCATAAATCTAGCGCCGCAGCGCTTAGCAGAAGCGCGCCAGCGCTGGACGCGAGAATAGTATCCCGAAATTAGGAAACTTCCTAATTTCGTCTTCCACTTGCTTTAGGACTCCCTAATACGACTCCCACACGTATAGGGAATACCTAGGACGTCCCAAGGCCTATATAAAAGCTATCAATTGGCTTGTAAACATATCTTGACAATCTTTGTGATCAAGTTAGTGAGATCTTTGTGATCTTAGAGAGATCTTGGTGATCAACAATAATCTTAGTGATTATTCTTAGTGGTTCTTTGTGAGAGAAAATCCCTAGAGAGTAAGAGAGAGTTTTCTTTGTGATCTTTCTTGTAATAGACATACTTTGTGGTTGCCTTGTGATTCATAATAAGTGAAGAGTGTGATCTTGATCCGCCGTGGACGTAGGCAAGTTGCCAAACCACGTAATTCTTTGTGTGTTCTTCTTCTACCATTTTTCTCTTTTATTTCTTAATAATTATTCTGCATTATTATATTACTTAGGTGAATTGTTTAGCTTGTTTGTGTGCTTCCGCTTCAACAAACTGGTATTAGAGCTTTGGTTCTAAGCAAACATGGCCACACCCTAGTATGAGGTAGAGAAATTCAACGGTACAAATGACTTCAATCTGTGGAAGATGAAGGTTAAGGCGTTGTTAGTGAGCCAAAGACTTGGTTCGGCATTAGAGGAGACTGCAGCTCCATCTAGTGATGATGAGAAGATGCTAGAGTCATCTAGAGCAGAAGCAGAAAGAAGGGACATTCAAGAAAGAGCTCATAGCACAATCGTTCTGTCATTGAGCGATGAAGTACTAAGGGAAGTAGCAGGTGAGATGACGACAATAGATCTTTGGAAGAAGCTTGACTCTCTTTATATGAGAAAATCGTTGGCCAACAGACTACATATAAAGAAGAAGCTGTATCAGCTGTCCATGTCAGAGGGGACGTCGATGAAAGATCATATAGACGCCTTCAATAAGATCATCCTTGATCTTGAGTCTATCAACATCAAGATAGAAGATGAAGATAGAGCAATTATTCTGCTGAGTTCACTACCCAAGAGCTATGAGAGTTTTATTGATACGCTACTCTACGGCAGAGAGAGTTTAACGATGAGTGATGTGAAATCATCATTAAACTCAAAGTTATTAGGAAAGCAGATTGAGGGCAATGCAGAAAGTTTATCTGTAAGAGGAGGGCCCTCATATAGAGATAGGAAGAAAAAAGGCTCAAGGTCAAAGTCTAGGACTCCTAGGAAGTGCTATTGCTGTAAGAAAGAGGGACACTTCATAAAGGACTGTCCTGAGAAGAAAGCACAGGACAAGAAGAAAGCGGATGCTGCGCTTGCCTATGACGATAGCTATGACAGCGCAGGGACACTCGTAGCTACTGATGGTATAAACTCTGAACAATGGGTTTTAGATTCTGGTTGTACTTTTCACATGTGCCCGCACAAGTCTTGGCTTACAAATTTCCAGCCTATTAGTGGTGGTAAGGTCTTAATGGGTAATGACGTTGCATGTCAGATGATGGGAATTGGTAGTGTTAAGCTTAGGCTGCATGATGGGCGAGTGAGAGAGTTGACAGATGTTAGGTATGTTCCTGACTTAAAGAGAAACTTGATCTCACTAGGGACTTTAGACTAGAATGGGTGTTCCATCAGGATCGACGGAGAGATTTTAAGAGTTTTGAGAGGTTCTATGGTGGTGATGAGAGGAGAGAAGCACAAAAGTGTTTATGTGCTTAAGGGTGAAGTCGTGAGTGGTTCTGCACTATTCTCTATAGATGATGAGAGTATGCAAACCAAGTTATGGCATCTTAGACTGGCACACTTAGGCGAGAGAAGCCTAAAAGAGTTATATAGTCAAAAGGCGTTTGGTGAGAATAAGTTCCAGCCCTTGGAGTTTTGTGAGCATTGTGTGCTAAGGAAAACACATAGAGTGAGGTTCAGTACCGGTGAGCATAAGACTAGAGGGACTCTTGACTACATACACTCGGATCTTTGAGGACCAGCTCAGACAGCTACTCGTGGTGGTGCTAGATATTTTCTCAGCTTGATTGATGACTATTTGAGGAAGCTGTGGGTCTATGTATTGAAGAGCAATGATCAAGTATTTGATGTGTTTAAGACTTGAAAGACTCTTGTTGAGAATCAAACTGGCAAAAGAGTGAAGAGGTTGAGAACTGACAACGGCCTCGAGTTTTGCAACAGAGAGTTTGATGGGTTTTGTGCCAAACATGGGATTGCAAGGCACAGAACAGTAAGATCAAACCACAGCAGAATGGGGTAGCTGAGAGGATGAACAGGACCCTACTTGAAAGGGTTAGATGCATGCTTACTAATGCGAAGATATCCAAGACATTCTAGGGAGAAGCTGTAGTGACTGCTGCTTACTTGATAAACAGAAGTCCCTCCTCATTAATTGACTTCAAGACGCCAGAAGAGAAATGGTCTGGCAATCCTCCAAAGTATGACCATCTTAGAATATTTGGTTGCCCTGTCTTTGTACATGTTAAGGAGGGGAAGTTGGAACCTAGAGCTATCAAAGGGGTATTCATAGGATATCCCGAAGAAGTAAAAGGATACAAGATGCGGTGTAAAGACTTAACACCACCAAGGAGTATCATAAGCCGTGATGTGACGTTCGATGAGATGACGATGTTGAAAACCTCCCAAGTAGATGAGAAAGAAGAACTTGTGACCAAGGAAAACTCAGCACCCGAGTCAATAGAAGTTGAAGTAGCGCCTGAAAACGGATCTGATATGCCCCCAGATCAACACTTCAACAAGGAAATCCTTGAAGATGAACTAAGAACACCGGCGTATTCCTCCAAGTCTACCCAAAAGAAGACTAGAACTCCTGAGTTAGAACTTGAAGAGTACCAGCTTGCTAGAGACAGGCTAAGGAGAACGATTAACCCACCAGTCAGGTATGCACAAGCAGACTTAGTTGCTCATGCTTTTAATATTGCTTACACTCTTGAGTATAATGAGCCTAGGACATATGGTGAGGCTATGAAGAGTGAAAACGAAAAAGAATTGCAGCAGGCCATGGAAGAAGAAATTTGTTCTCTTAGGAAGAACAATACCTGAAAGTTGGTGGAGAGACCTCAAAAGAAGCTAGTCGGGTGCAAGTGGATGTATAAGGTGAAGGAGGGGATACCGAGGATTGAGCCTACGAGATTTAAGGCTAGGTTAGTAGCACAAGGTTTTACTCAGACAGAGGGAGTCAATTTTCATAAGATATTCTCTCCAGTTGTCAAGCACACATCTATTAGAATTTTATTAGCTATGTGTGCAAACCTTGATTTACATCTAGAGCAGATGGATGTAAAGACAGCTTTTCTACATGGAGAGCTTGAAGGAACAATATACATGGCACAACCGCAAGGGTTCTAGGAGCCCGGCAAAGAAAATCATGCTTGTTTGCTAAAGAAGTCATTATACGGGTTAAAGCAATCACCTAGACAGTGGTATAGGAGATTTGATGAGTTTATGATGGCTTGTGGCTTTAGTAGGAGCAAGTATGATGGATGCATGTACTTCAAGAACATGAGTTGTGGGATGATGTATTTGCTTCTATACGTCGATGATATGTTGATCGCATGCAAGAAAATGGAAGAAATACAAAAGCTCAAAAAGCAGTTAAGTGGCGAGTTGGAAATGAAGGATTTGGGAGCAGCGAAGAGAATTTTGGGAATGGACATTGTAAGGGAAAGAAGAGATGTTATCTTTTTGTCCCAATAGCGATATATAGTCAAAATTCTGGAGAAGTTTGGTATGTTAAACGCGAAGGCTGTCTCTACTCCTTTGGCTATACATTTTAGACTGTCAGCAGCACAGTCGCCGACATCCGAGGATGAGAAACTGTAGATGAGCAAAGTACCGTATGCAAGCGCTGTGAGGAGCATCATATATGTAATGGTTTGCACAAGACTAGACATAGCACAGGCTGTAAGTGTGGTGAGTAGATACATGGCAAATCTGGGTAAAGATCACTGGCTTGCAGTAAAGTGGATTCTGAGATATCTCAAGGGAACGTCGAATCACGGGTTGGTGTATAAGAGGGACAAGGACAGCAATGAAATGGTAAGAGGGTACGTAGACTCAGATTATGCAGGTGATCTTGACAAGAGAAGATCGTTGACGGGCTACGTATTCAACAGTGTTTGGGTGTAGTATGTGTTGGAGATCAGTTCTACAACATGTAGTTGCACTTTTTACCACAGAGGCAGAGTACATAGCTGTTGGTGAAGCTATAAAGGAGGCCGTGTGGTTAAAAGGCATATGTGCGGAGATATTGGCTCATAAAGATGTAAACACCGGTGTATACTATGACAGCCAGAGTGCCATACATCTAAGTAAGCATCAAGTGTTCCATGAGAGGTCGAAACACATTGATGTGAGGCTCCATTACATTCGTGAGATTGTCCAAAATGGTGAAGTTAGTTTAACAAAGATAGCGTCATTTAAAAACCCTGCTGATATGTTGACTAAGCCACTGCCCTCGGTTAAGTTCGTCTTATGCAAGGACTTAACCGGAGTCACTACTTTGTGAGGGTGACCGAAGATGCGAAAATGAGAGATCGATTTACTTTGTGAATAATTTTGAATCAAGGAGGGAATTTGTGAGAATATTGATTAAAAATTATTGGAATATGATTTGGGGATCAAGCCAAGTGTGTAAGGTGCACACGGATCGAAGACGGACACGAAAAAAGAGAAGGCATACTATGCAACCAGCGCCACGGCGACCAGGAGTGGGCGCCGCGGCGCTAGAACAGAACACTCAGCACCGCAGCGCCATGTATCCAGCGCCACAGCGCTCAGCAGAAGCACACCAGTGCTGGAGCGACGAGATCCCAGTGCTACAGCATTGAATGAGAGAACAGTATCCTGAAATTAGGAAACTTCCTAATTTCATCTCCCACTTGCTTTAGGACTCCCTAATACGACTCCCACATGTATAGGGAATACCTAGGACGTCCCAAGGCCTGTATAAAGGCTATCAATTGGCTTGTAAACATATCTTGACAATCTTTGTGATCAAGTTAGTGAGATCTTTGTGATCTTAGAGAGATCTTGGTGATCAATAATAATCTTAGTGATTATTCTTAGTGGTTCTTTGTGAGAGAAAATTCCTAGAGAGTAAGAGAGAGTTTTCTTTGTGATCTTTCTTGTAGTAGGCATACTTTGTTGTTGCCTTGTAATTCATAATAAGAGAAAAGTGTGATCTTGATCCGCCGTAGACGTAGGCAAGTTACCGAACCACAATCATATAAAACACAAAAATATACATAATTCGACAATAACTGTCTACATTTATGGTATATCACAAATCTAATTTCTTTTATTTTAGTTCTTTAATACTCAAAGAACTTGTAACAAGAGAAACCCAAAGAATACAATAATTGAGAAACTACTACAGGATTTACCTAGTACTTTTTGTGCTTATACGCACTCAGCACTCAAGCACTCTATGCTATCCTTTCGCACTTGCGCACAATGCTCTAGAGCTATCCTAACTCTCTATTCTTTCTCTTATTATTGCATTCATAATTCTAATGAATTATAAGGGTTTATATAGTATTTACAAAATCCTTGTAAACACTTGTAAATCCTTGTAAACATTATTCTTTATTGAAATAAGAGTCCACATAAAAGAGAAATTCAAAACTGATTTAAACACGCAATTATAACCAAAATAAAAATTTCCTAGAAAGGGCAGAGTCACATGAGTAGTATCCATGGAATAATAACTACGTGAGTAGTACCTATAGAATAGTCACCACATGATTAATACAAAGTGAACAATACCCTTTGAATATTACCTTCTTTTTCGCTTCCTGTTTTGCACATTTTTTGTCCTTTTATTACATCATTGACCATGTGTCCAACTCTTCCTTGGTTTTCAACTCAAAATCAAATTATCATTGATATTGAATGACTAAAATTTCAACAAACCCCTCCTTAATTCAAAATCTCTCTAAAAAGCTTTCCAAATGAATCATCATTTTCTTAACCAACGCTAAATCACCAAGCATTATTTTCAGTTCAACCTTATGCTTAGACTTAACCCCTTTAAGGTTAATGACTTTTTTCTTTAAAAATTCAAAATGTATCTCTCTCTAGGTAGCCATTATATTATGATTAGACATTATCACAATATCTCCATGGCTATATCCTGCCTTACCATATATTCTTTTTTAACATTACAATTCTAGTTAAATAAACTCTACTAATGCTACTATTGTTATGTATCCCTTCAACACAAATCTATTTTGAAACCCTATAGCATTCTACTAAACACATACCCTCAACTGTGCTTCTCACTCATAAACCTTTAGATTATCCGTATTCTTTCTTCAAGAAGCCATTCTGCAACTCCAAGTCTTATTCATAGACTTATAGTAGTACCTCTACCCTTCTTTGCCTTCCTTTCTGATTGCTCTTCCACCTTAATTCTTAGCTTTATAGTTAGACCATTGCACCTTAAGTTCTTGATCTTTTTTCTTATTCTTCCGTTTTTCATATTTGTAAGTCCACATGGTTGAACAATCTATGTTTGGCCATTGACATCAACCATAGCTCTGATAAGGACCTAATCATGGCTCCGAATCTGAATTCGAACTTGACTTTGATACCAATTTGTTGAAGATTCTTATGTGCTTTAATACCTTTTAGCCCGATATTTAACTCCTTAGAACCTTATGTGCTTTGCAAAAACTTTTCCTCATAAATAAAATAAGAATAAATAAAGATCAACTAAGAAAATAGAGAAAATAATCACATAAGACACAATAATATACTAGTTCGATAATAACTGCTTGCATCCACGATGGATCACAGACCTAACTTCTTTTATTCTAATTCTTTAATACCTAAATAAATAATTACAAGAGAAACCTAAAGAATACAACAATAGAGAAACTCCTAAAAGATCTACCCAGTACTTTCTTGTGCTTATGAGCCCAACACTTAAGCACTCTATATTACTCTTTCACATTTGCTCCCAGTGACCTAGAGTTACTCAACCATTTATTCTTTTTCGTGTTGATGTATTCATAATTTTAATGAATTATAAGAGTTTATATAGTGTTTACAATGTCCATGTAAACCCTATTTCTTATTAAAATAAGAGTTCGCATAAAAAAGAGAGTTTAAAACTGACTTAAATATGTAATTAGAACTAAAATAGAATTTTCTCAAAAAGATATAGCCGTATGAAACGTAACAACGCGAACAGTCTCCATGAAATAGTAACTATGTAAACAGTATCCATAGAACAGTACCCGTTTTGAATAGTACATTCTTTTCGACTTTTTATTTCGCACATTTTTTTGTCTTTTATTGTGTTCTTAACTATGTGTCCAACTCTCCTTTGATTTTTAACTCAAAAATTAAATTATCCTTAATTTTGAATTACTAAAATTTTAACACGATAAATAAGTCTTTAAATTAAATATCAAATAAAATAATTTTCATTTTTCTCCACTCTAATTTTTAATTTTTCATTTCCCTCCAACCCAATTTTTAATTTTTATTTTCTCCTTTTCTCTCTTCTTCCCTCACCCCATAAAATTGTCCAAAACCAAACCAGTCATCTTTCTCATCTCTCGTCGGCTTCATCAACAAAATTATATTTGTCTATAATTTTATTAAGATTAAACTCTTTCTTTCCTATTCCATGTGCTTATGTGTCCAAGATGCAGTATAGTAGGGGAGCTGCCTTTTAGTATACTAGCCATCATGTGTCAAGGTGAAGCATGCAATACGAGAATCATGAGCATTAATTAGCTTTATCATTTGATCTCAAATTGCTCAATTCGAACTTGTCCTCGTTGGAGGCTCGAGCAAGCCAACATAGATGTACTAGAATGGTGAGAAAGGCAATAAAGTATGCTCAGTCAATATAACCACAAATTACAATAAGATCTTCGTTTATTGATATGTAGAAATTCATCTTCTTCTTCTCTTGGTATAACTTCTTACTTCCCCACCCTTCCTCTCTGTTTCCATCAATCCAATCATACTCACAAATTACAATAAAATGTAGCTCCATTCACTCTGACACTTCACTCATTCACCGACTCTGTCTGTACAAAATCACATGGCGTAAAAAGTGAATAAAATCTTGATATTTAATTTGAAAATTGTCCAAAAAAAGGAGCAAAAATAAATAATTTTGGCATTAATATATTCTTTTTACTTTACCTATTGAGAATGAGAAGTTCATGAGTTAGATTTTTATAGAGTCAAGGAATTTGATTTTAAAGATTACAGTCTATTATTTGCTCAGAAACAAAAATAATAATAATAGTAAATATATAAATTTTATTTTATTTTTAGAAAACAATAAATAAATACGAGCTAACTGAGAGAGAGAAATCACTAAAGAAAAGCTAAAACAAAGGCCGCGGGAGGGTAGTGTTAGAATTTGTGCTCACGTGCCATTCTATTATTGTATGAATATTTTACTTCGTAATATTTATATAGTTCATTATTTGTTAAATTACTAATTACTATTATTAAATGGTTCAATACTTGTGACGCTACAGACACTATATAATCTGAAGGCGTTCAAATTTGATCTAAAGAAGTTTAGATCAATGCCAAGAGTTAGCATTATCGAAAATGATAAATGCTAAAGAGCTAGCATGTTATATTAATCAGTGAAGTCTAAAAGTTAGAATCTTGTTTGTGATGGTACAAAGACCTTAGAATACACTAGTAATAACATAGTTACAAGAGTTGCAACAGGTGCTAAGAAATATTATTATACAAGTCTATTCTCAAATTATATGTTCCTAGTCTTAATTCACCAATGCAGGTCTATTGGTGGAATCCTTTTACATAGACCAATGTATACTATACCTAGATGATCTAGATGGTTATTCTTAACTAGCCATGGACTTACTGGGAGTTCGTATAACATACAGGTATTCAGTAAGGACTGAATACTGAATAGACTCAACGAGGACCCCAATAGACATCCCATGAAGCCGTCAATGAAAAGCCCTCTCAAGTTGAGTAGTATACGTCGTCCTTTGACCTGATTACCACAGTGGGCTTGTAAGTAATCCATCATACTTTGGTTCCACACATGTCATAGACTTTTTATAGTGTGATAATTGGGTATGGTCCGATACTTATGGAGTTCAGTGTGTACAGATATAAACTTTTTTAGCTCACATGGATGAGTTAATATATCAAGATGCTTAGAGACTGTATCTCAGAAAGTCTTACGGCATAAGTAACAAACCCAGGAAAATAGTTTTCTACAGAGTTAAACAATATTGTAAAAGTGTTTGCATATATTGTTTATTAAGATATGTGTCTGGAGATAAGTTCACAGATGAGCACAAAGGGATTTAACGGTAGTGATCTATATCCCTGCTCTTCTAGGATACGATTGGTGAAAATATTATACGTATGCATTATGACCTCAACTTGTATAGTATACTGCATTGATTTGTAATATCCGTGACCTGTGCGTGAGGCATTGATCTCGGACTCACAGAATAGTTATGTTTGACAAATTGGGAGTGGACCTAGAGAGTCCCGCAATATGAAGTGTACTCATTGTGCATTGTGGTAACGTATTGGATTGAATAGTTCGATTCAGAAAATTTCAGAAGACCAGACATTTACTTCGGTTTCCCTCCAGTCATGCACGCGTCAAGACTTAAGAGTTAAGTACATCAATTAGTTAACAATTAGTTGTTGACCAATAAGATGTTGACATATGGCACATGTGAGCTAATTATTGTTTGATTTGGAGATTACCAAAATGACCTTATTTGTTGGACAAATAATATTATTATTTTATTTATTAAAATATTTATTGAATAAAATAATAATATAATATTATTATTTAAATTGAAATCAAACAATTAGTTTTTTTATTTTAATTGGAATATGTTTCTACCATGATTTAATATGATTAAATTATTTATTTAATATTAATTAAATGATAAGATAAGTATAAATGAGTGACATTTGTTAATGGTAGGCCTTAAGATGTTTCTTAATAATGAAAAAGTGTTTTCTCATTTGGCCTAGATTAAGGCTAAGTTCATTTAAATAATTTTTCATTTTGTTTTGTTTTCATTTAGTTTATTGTAAATAATAATAAATAAAAACTAATAGCAAACATAATGGATGCCATTAGGTGAGAAAATGAAAGATAATAATAAACAAAACACTAATGGCAAACATAATGGATTTCATTAGGTGAGAAAATGAAAGATAATAATAAACAAATGAAAGAGCAATTAGTTGCTCAATTAATCATCAAAAATTCGTGCAAGGGATTAAGGAAATGGTAGAGAGAATTTTAAAAGGCTAAGTGTTAGAAATTCTCTCAAAATTCTCTTAAGTGTTGAGAGCAAAAGCACATCTTCCATTTTGTCTTTTATTTTTGGTCAACCATTCTACAAGGTAAAATACAAGGATTCAAGAGTTGAATCATTTGCTGGAAAAGCTACTATTCTAGCTTTCTCAAGCCCACCGTGTTGAGAAACTAGAATTGTGAACGGGTTGCTTCAAGGCGGGTACTCCGGTTCGACAATATACCAAAGGCTTGACAAGGTACAATTTCTCAATTTTTAGGTATTTTACATTTATGAGATAACATGTAAAGTTTATTTGTGTTTATCATTTGAGATTTGTATTTAGCTCATCCGCTGTGCAGGTATGTATGTGATATGTATGCTATATTTGAATGATAGACACAAACCAACATGTATACGTCATAGGTTTAAAATCACTCACAAAATGGTATCATAGCTATTTTGAGTTGATATTGGGTGTTTTGAGTGTAAAATGTTGTTGGTGATGTTCCGGTGCTCAAAAGGTACATTTCAAGTTGTTGAAATAGGTATATTGAAGGTGGGAGCACCGGAGAGCCGTGGCCATGAGTGCTCCGCGCCGAGGCACTGGAAAATTTTGTTCTAACTTCCCAATGCCAGGTAGTTGGTGCCTTGACGTTAGGGCTTCCAAGCCTTAACGCTGTAGGTGCTAGGCGCTCCAACGCTAAGCAAATTGTTGTTTAAGCACCGATTCTGGAATTCGTGCCGAAAAGTGGCACCCAGGCGCCACTACCTATTTTAAGCCCCCATTTTTTGCCCTAATTTGAAACTTATAAATACTACTCTTTAGCCATTTTCTCAATTATCAAAGGGAGGTACGAAATTTGCAAAAGAGAATAAGACTTGAGCTCAAATTTGAAGAGAAGAAATGATGTCTCCAAGATTTTTTGAGCATCATTAAAGACATTTATTGGATTAAAACCTTAGAGACATCCCCAAATTCAGTTTTGTCTTTCTTGTCTTTGTATTTTCTCTTTTGTTTAAATTTTTAGCTTTGAATAATGTTTATACATGTTTGTATCTAAGGATTTCTTGATAATTTTAGTTATGGTTACATTTTTATGTGATTAAACTTGATTCTAAGGCTTGATGTAGTTTTATTTATATTATGTTTGGATGATTTTGTATATTTTCGTGTAATCCATTTATGTTTCTCTATACTTAATGCTTTTAATTGATTGGAAAATGAATTGGTTGTTCTTGTAGACCCATTTATTGGATTTGGGAGAAACATAGCCTTAGGTTGTTATTGAGTTGGGAGGCTAATAATACTTAGATAATCATTATAGTTTTCTCAAAGATTGCATGTGGTGCACACCAAGTGTTTGATAAAATGTATGAGAACACTTGGGGTGTGCCATTATGCCTAAGATTTTATTTGACGCTCGAGAGAGGTAATAAAATTAATCATTGGGTAATCAATTTAAGGGTTGCATAATGCTTGTATAGGTAAACAAGTTAGTGACTGTTGTTATAATAGACTAGCATAAGTGTACGCTATCGTATCAAGTAATATATGATTTTAAGTCCAGACATCGATCCTATAAGGACTATGCAATCTAATTCTATAAATCAAGTACTAAAATTGTAACTACATAACTTTTATTCAGAAAATCATAATCTGAAATTTAATTTACAAATCTAACTATATCAATTAAACTAAAACAAAAGCAAATGGTAGAATTCACAAATAAAGATAATCTAGGGTTTTGATTCATCCCCTAGTATTTCATTGAACTTATTAACCACCTAGTTAATCTCTTAATACCAATTGATTGGCTTAGACACTAATCTCATCACAAGCATCTGTCGATGGTCAAGTGACTATATGACACATTCTAACAATCACCTATATGTCTGTGGTAATCAAATTAGAATGTAATTCGTTAAGATCAAGTCAAAATTAGACCATACATGCCACATAGGTATATGTCTATCCTAGATGAAATTCATAGTTGTTATCCTATGATCATGCATCTAACTATCCTAGGCTAAACACATGAATCCCTATGTCGAGTTCATCATGGTTCCTCAATCATTCAAAATATTGATTAGGTATAATGAAAGCATTAAACACAAGATAGAATGAATTAATTATAATAATTAAGTTCATAAACTAAGAATCAATGAAATCCAACTACATACTATGTTCACTTAGTCTAACCCTAGAATAACAAGTTTAGCTCATCACAAAACTAAAAGTATCTAACCAATCCATGAAGAATATTAAGAACAAGAACATAATGACAAGAAAAGAGAGGAAAAACTAATCAAGAAGACGTCTTGGGTTGCTTCTCTCTCAATCTTGACTTGAAACTTGAATCTTGATCTTGAATTTTGATTTCTTGGCTTTGATATTTGATTTTGTGTTGTGAGTTCTTTCTTTTTCATTTTTGCCTCTCCAAAGTCTGTGTATTTGACTTCAAAATAGTGTTTTTATTAGTATGAAAAATCTTAAAAGCGAGGGGCTTTGAATCCAAGTTGAAATAAGAGAGTTGAGAGGGGCTCTTATATGTCGTACGGGTGCTGCAGGACTGGGTTGTGGGCACCACGGCGTTCAGCTACTGACCTAGGCGCCCCGGCGCTCAGTCATGGGTGCTACGGCGCCCAACCCTGGTACTCCTCTCATATTTTGAGCGCAACTTCTTCGTTTTGCGTCTGATTCGCCTCTCGTTTATTCCTATGCATCACATTTTCTGTCGTGCATCTATTTATGACAAAAAAAATAATTAAATGGCTAAATATTTATGATTTGGAGCAAAAAATGAAAGTTGGGTACAAATCATACTAGTGCTTTTACGCCCCTATCAAATACCCCCAAACTTAAGACTTTGCTCGTCCTCAAGAAAAATAAAGAAAAATATTCACAACTTTTCATGACTTAAAAATAAAACAAAAAACTAAAAATAAGCTTCGATTGATTAAACAATCATCATTATAGTCACAAATTAAGGCTGTTAAAAAGCACAAGGCTCTTTAGAAATCAATAAACAACTTTCAACTTTAAGTTTGGGGAAGAAAAATATTCATTTCCATGTTGATCATGCTTACTTATTACGATTGCTGTTTTTAGTTATTTATTTTGCATGCAAAATTTATTTTATTTTTCTTTCATTTTAGTGTGTAGTTGTTGGTTGGTTGAATGATTAGTAGTCAATGATATAAAATAGAAACATGATTTCAAATGCTACGTTCTTTTGGAAACAATGAATATTGTGATTATTTGCTTTGTAATCTAGGACAAGTTCGGCTTCACTTTGTGACCACTTGATATTTTGAGCACATAGTTATAATCATTTAGTTTTTATGTTGACTTAGAAGACTTTTATGCACCACAAGAATAATTAGAGTCTTAAAAATATGCTAGAACTTGTTTAAGCATCACTCAAGGCAAAATCCTAGGGCGCACATAGTTAAGGATATGATTTAAGGCCATGTTTGGACCTATTGAGCCTTTCAAGCCAACCTTCGTATAGTTTTACCCCTAGTCACCCTGTTAAGCCTAATTTCTACTTTTCCTTCTAACCATATCACTACATTAACCTTACTTTTATTATCCATCATAATACCATCACGCCATAAGTATAACACTCTTTTTGGAGAGTTATGTGAAATTTTAAAAATGAAGTGGCGAATTAAAGAATGGTTATGGGTTTAGTTATAAATGTTGGTTGTTCAAATATAAAAAGCTTAAGTTTGGGGGTATAGTAACTTATATGTAAGAAAAAAAAAACAAAACAAAAACAAAAAATAAATAAATAAAAAATTTGAGTTTGCTATACCCCTAGCTTAAAAGAAAAGAAAAGAAGAGCAACAAATTAGCAAAGGAATCAAAGAAATACGTTTGGGGGAAATCGGGTGAAAAATAATGGTTTGGTTTGTGTAATCTCTAGAGAAATGTATGTTTATGGTGTAAGTTAAGCCGAAATTGATCTATTTTATCCTACCTTCACCCTGGCCATGCATTACAAGCTAACTAAAGTCATATTTGATCATTGATTAGGTGTGTGCCTACATTAGTGGAGAGTGATGCGAAAAATAAGCATATGAGATGTTAATATAAAAAAAAAACCTTATAGAGACCATTTCATTGTCTTGTGTGCATAAACTAATCCGAGTGCATGTGACTAATGATTTTAGCTATTCACACACACACCAAGTAGGTCACTTGTGGGTTTGAATAAGTATTGGATTAACATGTTGAACGGTTATGATGTTTAGACTTTTTTTAGTATAGTTGTCATGAGAAAGTTTTGAGACAAATTACTAATCATTTGCCGACCCAATATTTTGTATCTTTTTATAGTTTGCTGTCATTTTTTATTGTTGTGTGTGTGCTTTCTTACTCGAGGACGAGCAAGTATTTAAGTTTGGGGGTATTTGATAAGCGTATTTTATATATGATATTATACCCCTCTTAATTTGATAATTGCTCATTTTGAATGTGATTACATGACTTTTTATGTATATTAATTTTATTTTATAGGTTTCAAGTTAATGGAGCTATTTGGGATAAAAATTGAAAGAAAAATAGCAAAACACCAAAAATGCTACAGTGCAATGAACAATATCGGGTGTACAGTATCGCTACAGTGCCAGCAACAGTGTTTGGCGCCCTAACGCCAAAACGGGTAGAATACTTGGTGCTTGGGCACTGAAAAGTGGCACCCAAGCGCCACCACCTATTTTAAACTCCTATTTCTTGCCCTAATTTGAAACTTATAAATGCTACCCTTTAACTATTTTCTCCACTATCAAATGGAGACACGAAAATTGCAAAAGTGAACAAGACTTGAGCTCAAATTTGAAGAGAAGAAATGATGTCTCCAAGGTTTTTTTAGCATTATTTAAGATATTTGAAGGACTGAAACCATGGAGACATCCCCAAATTTAGTTTCTCTTTCTTTTCCTTGTATTTTCTCTTTTGTTTAAATTTTCAGTTTTGAATAATGTTTATACATGTTTGTATCTATTGATTTTGTTGGGTGTTGTATTATAGAGTGTGTTTCCGAGTGTATACGTAATTTCAAAAATTACAATATTCACAGCGGAAACATGTTACAAAATACACCCATTTTAACAATTTCAACATATATCACATATATGCATAAGTATAACAATTATACAATAATAAATGATGAACAATATGGTATTATAACATAATGTAAAATTCTTACCTAATGAAGGTAGCTTTACAAATTCTTCAAGTATTTCACCAATCCATGTGAAGAGCTCACCTTGAAGTATATGTTGAACAATTTTAGTCCATAACTTTTGGTGGGATTAAGGAGCTAGAATGGTAGCTTAATGTTTAGAATTTTCAGCACTTGTATTCAAACTCTTTTGAATACAATTTTGTTTCTTAAATGGAGATGGTAAATATTTTCTATACAACTCTTGTATTAATTAAAAATCTTTAACATACAACTCTTGTATATTAATCTTAGAAACAATTTCTATATGATAATTATTTTGAACAACTCTTTGCAAAATAATTATCTTTTTCTCCATTTACATATCATTCATTTTTGGCCATCCATTAAAGAAGGAGATGAAGAGAAGTTTGTTTATTTTTTCAACACTTGAAAGAACAAAAATCAAAACTCTCTCTTACCTCTCTTCCTTGCCATTGCCAAATTCTTCTCCCAAAATTGAATGAATGAATTCAATTGTTTTGCCAAAATTTATTTTTTTATTCAACACTTTGATTAAACAAATATAAAAAAAAATGAAGTGCTCCACCAATTTTATTGTTGGTCTCCCATTTAGAATTAATTAAACCAAGCACTAGAATAATGGCCACCAAAATTAATCTTTACCTAACAATTATAATTACTTTAATTATAATGGGTAATTAAATGGCCAACATCTAGGCTCCTCATTGTATTAAAATACAATGCCATGATCTATATATATTATAATATTATCTAATAATATAATAATAATATATTATTTAATTATTCAAAACAATTTTAAATAATTACTTTTTACCTTACTTGTCACGCCCCAGACCCAAAAGATCCGACATACGACATCACTTACATTCATTCACTGCATGTGCACTCATAAATAATATTACACAAAATTTTCAACTTTCATTCAACACAGAAATCCTTAGCAAGTTGCTAGTAAGTTCAACACTAAAATCAACCATAACCTAACATATAAATATAAACTTCTCTTGACAATATTTAAACATTCATTTCAATTTCTTTCAGAATTATAGCAATTGAATTATGACTGGGACAATTATTAAACCGGAGATACGCAGAGTTTTCTCAGAGATTAACACTCTACTACGTCACCAGTAGCAACTTTGTTACCGGGAGCCCAGAATATATCCATTGCAAATTCTTACTTAAAATCATCCAATAACCACACTTTATAAAACTTAAACCAAATCCAATCCACACACAATGAAATAATACATAAGTATTTATTCAATAGGGACAAACCAAATATCCTATCCCACGTGTCCCCAAATGAAACACACAACAACCTAGCAACTTAGGGAACCCAAGGAACAGCAGAAGCCTTGCCAAATCCGCTAAGCACACATGCACCTTATTTACCTGAAATCACCATAAACTATAATGAGTATAAAACTCAGTAAGCATACTAATTTTTCATATATCAAATACAAATACATATATGTACACAATGCATATGTATGATATGCTGTGATCAATCAAAATCATAATCTTATCAAATCACATATCATGTAAGCGCTTACACATTCTTTCAAAACACATAATAGGAATACCATCACTCAACTACTACTTAGTAGGACTTACATATCACATATCACATAATGAGCCAAATGTCACTCGTAGGTGACATACCGTATGAGAGGAATAGTACAAGTGAGGTCTTGAATAACACATATATAATGCTTATGCCCGAAGGTAAAAGCCAAACCCTCACCCTGATCATCGGTGAGTCCTCTCACATGCACCAATACGCCACCACACGAATGTGATGACTCACTATTCTTTTAGGTACCAATAGGATCCTCCCTACATACGGAACACATAACATATACCAATCCCAAAGGAAAGGCCACACATAAAGGCTCCATAATCACATAAAATGCCTACTAAGTTAACAGTGAGTTCAAGTACCCTCAAAATACAAAATATTTCTCATGGACATATTACACTTCAAAAGCTTTCATTATTAAACACATCTTATTTTGAAAGCTCACTTACAAAAACACATGTATGTCCATGCTCAATGTCAATGCTCACATTCAGAAACATATATTCACATTTCATATCAAAATATACTTTGACATAACATAAACATATTCTTAACCCCATTTGCAAAATCATACAAAATAATTACTATGTTTATTGTGATTTCAGTAAAAAGTCTAGTATACTTACCTCTTAACACTTTCAGCTACAAGGCTTAAATCTCCTTAACCTATCAATGGAGATTAATCCTTTCATAAGCCTTAAAATTCACACAAAATACTTTAAATAGCTTACAAAATTATACACAATGCATTTATCACATCAAATTGGTCTAAATATTTGGTTTCTCAAAACCTGTCATTCTGACCACTTACACTTAACAAAAATTTCTAATACATCAAATGATGTCCAATTACTCCGAAATCAGAATATATCATTCTTGACTCATATATACTTCTTATATATGAATATTATATCAAAATTCCTACACAATCCATTCCATACACACCATCAAATCCAAACTACAAACCTGACAGGATCAAGATACTTACTGAACAGTATTCAATCTCCCAATTTTATAAAATCATATACTAACTCAAAAATTATAAAACTACCACATAATTACTCTTGACACATATCTCAGTCCATGATAAATATTTGGCTTCCAAATAACTGCCAAAAGTATTTTAAAACTATTTTATTTCATAACTTTAAAAATCTGTTAATCAAATACTACAATGAGCTGATACACTTTAGAAATTCATAACACTTCAACCACATTGATCCAAATTCTCAATTCCGAGTATATCATATTAGACATATAAAATTATCATATTCCACAAATTCGTAATTTTTAAAGATCATTCAGCAGGTCAAAAATTATTTTCCACTGTATCATACTGTTTACACAGGAAATTTCCAGAATTCCAGGGTCATTTTGGTAAATTCACTACAAATTCAATTTCCGAGATTTTCAGTCGATTCAAAGTCTCAGATGATCCTAAACATGTCTAATTTCATATACTCAAAATTCAAAACCAGAATCGAATCACAACAATTTATAAAATTCCTAGATCAAGAGGTTATCCAGCAGAAATTCCACAATTCATCATGATTTATCAAACTATCTTATAGATCATCATCAATTCTCATATGATCTTACGAAATACACAACAAATCCTCAATTATACATATTTTCAGAAATTAAAACTTAAAGGAATTAACTTAATTAATACCAATAAATTGAGAAATACGTATGATATACCTCTTGAAATTCAAAATTCCAATTTCTTCTTCTTTTTCTTCTCCTTCTTCTCTTTCTCTCCCCTCTTTTCTCTCTTCTCTCTCTCTAAAAGAGGTAGCTCGACCAAAATGAGAGAATTAGGGTTTTAAAAGTGTATTTTTATACTAAGTGGCTAATTTTTGGTATTTACGAATTTACCCCCAAAACTTTCAAAGTATTACAATTTGGTCCCTAAAATAAATCTAAAGTCTTGCAATTAAACCCAATGCTAATAGTATCACCTTAACCTATACAAACACTACTAATAACAATATATAAATCAAGTATCACCAACATACAAATAAAATACGTATATTTATACATATATAAATACTTATTCTTACCAGTCGTGGATACTGGTTACTACAATACTAATTTTTACTACCATAGTTAAATGGTAAAAAGGTAAAATCAAATCATGGAACAAATTTTGTCATTTGTCAATATTCTATTAATTAACAATCCTTGTTAATTAATTAAGTGATGTACTTAACAATTAAGTCTTGACAAATGTACAATCCGAGGGATCCCTAAACAATCGTTCTCTTTTGCTGAAATTTACTGGATCGAACTATTCAATCCAATCCGCTACCCCAGTGCACAACGAGTATACTTTATATTGTGAGACTCTCTAGGTCCACACCTAATTTGTCATATAGAGCTCCTCCATACGTCCATGAACAATGTCCTACACACATGTTACGGATATTACAAATTAGCATGTTAGACCATACAAGTTGAGGTTATTACATATTCGTATAATCCTTCCATCATTTATATCCTTGAAGAGCAGAGATATAGATCATCACCGTCAAATCTCTATTTGCTCAACCATGAACTTATCTCCAGATTTATATTTCATTAAACAATATCCACAAACACTTTTGTGATATTGTTTATTCCTCCAGAATATCTTTTCCGAGGTTTATACTTGCGGCCACAAGACTTTCTGAAATACAATCTCGGAGCATTAGGATATACAACCCACTCATATGAGCTGATGGATCCCATATCTATGCACACTGAACTCCATGAGCATCGAACCATACCCAGCGACACCCAGCGGTCAGACCATGAAAGGTTTCTGACATGTGTGGAACCAAAGCATGGTGGATGACTCACAAGCCCACCGTGGCGCTCAGGTCAAAGGACCACAAATACTACTCAACTCGGAAGACCCTCCATTGACGGCTTTATGAGATGTCTATTGGATGTCTTCGCGAGTCTGTTCAATATCCAGTCCTTACTGAATACCTGTATCTCTATACGAGCTTCCTACTAAGCTCATGGTTTGCTAAGACTAACCATCTGAACTATCCAGATATAGACATACACTAATCTATATGGGTTCCACCGATAGACCCGCATCGATGAAATTAGATTAGGAACATTATATTTGAGAACATACTTGCATAATGACATTTCCTAGCACCATCTGCAGCTCCTTGCAGCTATGTCATTACTAATATATTCTTAGGTCATTGTCCCATTTCAGACAAGGCTCTAACTCCTTAGATTTTGCTAACTCTTAGTACCACTAACTCTTAGTGTTTATAACTATTAGCGTTGCTAACTCTTAGCCCTGGTCTAAACTCTTTTAGACCAAATCTGAACTCCTTCAGATCATACAATGTCTAAAACGTTACAAGCATCTTACCATTTAATAAAAATAATATTATTGATTTTATTAGAAATAATAATTGTATAAATACAATCACTATATATTTATACATTATGGGATGGCACGTAAGCACAAATCCCAACAGATTTCTTGATAATTTTAGTTATGGTTGGATTTTTATATGATTAAACTTGATTCTAAGGCTTGATGTAGTTTTATTTATATTACGTTTGGATGATTTAGTATATTTTCATGTAATCCATTTATACTTCTCTATGCTTAATGCTTTCAATTGATTGAAAAATGAATTGGTTGTTGTAGATTTATGAATTGATGCTTGGGAGAGCTTGACCCATTTATTGGATTTGGGAGAAACATAACCTTAGATTATTAATGAGTTGAGAGGCTAATAACACTTAGGTAATCACCATGGTTTTCTTAAAGATTGCATGTGGTGCACATGAAGTGTTTGATAAAATGTGTGAGAACACTTGAGGTATGCCATTATGCCTAAGATTTCATTTGACGCTCAGGAGAGGTAATGAAATTAATCCTTGGGTAATCAATTTAAAGGTTGCGTAATGTATGTATAGGTAAACAAGTTAGATAAGGATATTAACTTGAATATGTATGCATAATATCTCATTCGACACTTGAGAGAGGGAATAAGATTAGTCTTAAGCCATTGATTAATGAATTGAACGAACTACTAAATAGGAAGAACATAGGAAGAATGGAATGAAATTAATACTCTTAGATCCTATTTGTATAGAATTCACCATTTCATAATATTATCATTTTGTTGTTAGATTATATGTTCTAAGCCTTGATGAAACTTCATTGAACAATATGTGTTGATGTTGCTGGTCTAGTGATCCTTCCTAGCCACTGCCTAGAGCGCAGCCCGCTTACTGAATACTGTATCGTAAGTAACTCAGTGCTCCATACGGGAGAAATGAAAGCAGAATTCGTTCGGATCCTCGCACTTCTGATTGGTTCCATCCATCCCCAACCCTAATGAATTGAGTATGAAGGGGTCTGCAGGGGGTAGCCGCCAAGAAGAATGAATTCCCGAAGGGGTCCAATAAGACTTCCTTATGTGATCAATGGCTATCTTGTGTTATTCGTTTATACTTTTTATGTGCTTAATGCTTCTAATTGCATTAGAAAATAGATTGGATGATCTAAACATTTGGCTTTTGTGCTTGGAAAAGTTTAATCTATATGTTGGTTGTAAAAAGCATAGCTTTGAGTTTGTTGAGTTGGAAGACTAATGAACTTAGGATAGTCACAAAAGGGTTACTTAATGCGTGAATATATAACTGGTTAGATACGGATATCAACTTAGGCTTATATGCATAGTATCTCATTTGGCCATCGGGAGAGGGAATGAGATTAGTTTTAAGCCCTTGATTAATGAATATATTAGATTAGTTGTTAATTATGAATGATAGAGAGCATAGAAACAATACGAGAAAACCAAGTCCCTAGAACCCCATTGCCATAAATATATTATATCTTTAATTTATCGGTTTATTTAGTTTAAAACATTTTTATTCCATAACTTACATTATCACTTAGATTAGCATAGATAAAGTTAGGTTGTCAATATCATAGTACTTAGTATCAATTATTTAGGACACAATCTTTATAGGAACAATACTCATTCATCACTTTATTACTTACTCACGACCCGTGCACTTGCGGTTACAATTTGTATGTGTATAATTTTCTCGAACAATCAGCATGGCTATAAGTGTTACTAGCCGATATCAATCTGATCTAAGTGACAGCCAATGGATGATAGTTAAACATGTCCTTAAATACTTTAAGGGTACAAAGGACAAGTTTATCATTTATGGAGAAAATGATTTACAGGTTAGTGGATACACAAATTCAGACTTTCAGTCTGATCCATATGATAGAAAGTCTACATCTGAATATGTATTTATCCTCAACAGTATAATGAGTTAGAAGAGCACCAAACAGAGATCCATAGCTAATTCAACAACTGAAGCAGAATACATTGTAGCCTCTAAGGCAGCAAAGGAAGCAGTGTTGATACGCAAGTTTATCGCCGAGCTCAGGATTGTCCTAAGCTTAATGGATGTTATCCCTTTATTCTGCGACAACAATAGAGATATTGCACAAGAAAAAGAGCCAAGAGCGCACCAGAGATCTAAACATGTGGATAAGAAATACCACATAATTAGAGAAATCTTGGATAGGGAAGATGTAATAATTTGTAGAGTTGACTCTATAAATAATGTAATGGACCCGCTGACTAAGGCCATAACTCCAAAGGTGTTTGAGAAACACATGGAGTCTATGAGTATAAGATACCACTATGAATGACACTAGAGTAAGTGGGAGTTTGTTAGAATTTGTGCTCACGTGCCATCTCATTGTTGTATGAATATTTTATTTTATAATATTTATATAGTTTATTATTTGTTAAATCGCGAATTACTATTATTAAATGGTTCAATTCTTGTGATGTTACAGACATTATATAATCTAAAAGAGTTCAAATTTAGTATAAAGAAGTTTAGATCAATGCCAAGAGTTAGCATCATTCAAATTATAAATGCTAAAGAGCTAGCATGTTATATTAATCAGTAAAGTCTAAAAGTTAGAATCTTGTCTATGACGGTATAAAGACCTGAGAATACATTAGTAATAACATAGTTGCAAGAGTTGTAATAGATGCTAAGAAATGTTATTATGTAAGTCTATTATCAAATTACATGTTCTTGGTCTTAATTCACCTATGCAGATCTATCGGTGGAATCCTTTTACATAGACCAGTGTATATTATACCTAGATGGTCTAGATGGTTGTTTTTAACTAGCCATGGACTTACTGGAAGTTTGTATAGCATACAGGTGTTCAATAAGAACTAAATACTGAACAGACTCAACAAGGACCCCAATAGACATCCCATGAAGCCGTCAATGAAAGGTCCTTTTGAGTTGAGTAGTATACGTCGTCCTTTGACCTAATTACCACAGTGGGCTTGTAAGTGATCCATCATACTTTGGTTCCACACATGTCACAGACTTTTCATAGTGTGATCGTTGGGTATGATCCGATACTTATGGAGTTCGGTGTGTACAGATATGTTAGCTCACATGGATGAGTTAATATATCCAAATGCTCAAAGACTGTATATCAGAAAGTCTTACGGCTATAAGCAACAAACCCAGGAAAATAATTTTCTACAGAGTTAAACAATATTGTAAAAGTGTTTGCATATATTGTTTATTAAGATACGTGTCTGGAGATAAGTTCAAAGATGAGCACAAAGGGATTTGACGCTAGTGATCTATATCCCTGCTCTTCTAAGATATGATTGGTGAAAAGATTATACATATGCACTATGATCTCAACTTGTATGGTCTACTGCACTGATTTGTAATATCCGTGACCTGTGTGTGGGGCATCGATCTCGGACTCATAGAATAGTTATGTTTGACAAATTGGGAGTGGACCTAGAGAGTCCCGCAATATGAAGTATACTCGTTGTGCACTGGGGCAACATATCAGATTGAATGGTTCAATCCAAAAAATTTCAGCAGACCGAACATTTACTTCGATTTTCTCCGATCGTGCACATATCAAAACTTAAGAGTTAAGTACATCAATTAATTGTTGACCAATAGGATGTTAAAACATGGCACATGTGGGAAGATTGCTTTGTAAATGTTTTATGAATAAACCATACAGTTGAAAAGGAAAATTGAGAATGAGAAGAAGAAATGAGATCTAAGTATCCTCATCTATATGCTTAAGTTATGAATTTCGAGGACGAAATTCTTATAAGGAGGGGAGAATTGTAGTAACCAGTATCCATAACCGGTAAGAATATGTATATTTATATATATAAATATACGTATTTTATTTGTATGTGGGTGATCCTTGATTTATAGGTTAAGGATATACTATTAGTATTTGGTTTATTTGCAAGACTTTGGAATTATTTTAGGGACCAAATTGTTATACTTTGAAAGTTTTGGGGGTGAATTCGTAAATACCAAAAATTAACCACTTAGTATAAAAATACACTTTTAAAAACCCTAATTCTCTCATTTTGGTCGAGCTACCCATTTTTAGAGAGAGAAGAGAGAAATAAAGGAGAGAGAAAGAGAAGAAGAAGAAGAAAAAGAAGAAGAAAATGAGAATTTTGGATCTTTAGAGGTATATCACAACTAATTATCAATTTATTGGTGTTAATTAAGTTAATTTCTTTAAGTTTTGATTTCTGGAAATATGTATAATTAAGGATTTGATGTGTATTTCGTTTGATGTTGTGAGAATTGATGATGATCTATAAGATAGTTTGATAAATCATGATGAATTATGGAATTTCTGCTGGATAACCTCTTGATCTAGGAATTTTATAAATTGTTGTGATTCGATTCTGGTTTTGAATTTTGAGTATATGAAATTAGACATGTTTAGGATCATCTGAGACTTTGAATCGACTGAAAATCTCGGAAATTGAATTTTTAGTGAATTTACCAAAATGACCCTGGAATTCTGGAAATTTCCTGTGTAAACAGTATGATACAGTGGAAAATAATTTTTGACCTGCTGAATGATCTTTAAAAATTATGAATTTGTGGAATATGATAATTTTATATGTCTAATATGATATACTCGGAATTGAGAATTTGGATCAATGTGGTTGAAGTGTTATGAATTTCTAAAGTGTATCAGCTCATGGTAGTATTTGATTAACATATTTTTAAAGTTATGAAATAAAATAGTTTTAAAATACTTTTGGCAGTTATTTGGAAGCCAAATATTTATCATGGACTGAGATATGTATCAAGAGTAATTATGTGGTAGTTTTATAATTTTTGAGTTAGTATATGATTTTATAAAATTGGGATATTGAATACTGTTCAGTAAGTATCTTGATCCTGTCAGGTTTGTAGTTTGGATTCGATGGTGTGTATGGAATGGATTGTGTAGGAATTTTGATATAATGTTCATATATAATAAGGATATATGAGTCAAGAATGGTATATTATGATTTTGGAGTAATTGGACATCATTTGATGTATTAGAAATTTTTGTTAAGTGTAAGTGGTCAGAATGACAGGTTTTGAGAAACCAAATATTTAGACCAATTTGATGTGATAAATGCATTGTGTATAATTTTGTAAGCTATTTAAAGTATTTTGTGTGAATTGTGAGGCTTATGAAAGGATTAATCTCCATTGATAGGTTAAGGAGATTTAAGCCTTGTAGCTGAAAGTGTTAAGAGGTAAGTATACTAGACTTACTACTGGAATCACAATAAACATAATAATTGTTTTGTATGATTTTGTAAATGGGGTTAAGAATATGTTTATGATATGCCAAAGTATATTTTGATATGAAATGTGAATATATGTTTATGAATGTGAGCATTGACATTGAGCATGGACATACATGTGTTTTTTTTGAAAGTGAGCTTTCCAAAATAAGATGCGTTGAACAAAGAAAGCTTTTGAAGTGTAATATGTCAATGAGAAATATTTTATGATTTGAGGGTACTTAAACTCACTGTTAACTTAGTAGGCATTTTATGTGATTTGTGGAGCCTTTATGTGTGGCATTTCCTTCGGGATTGGTATATGTTATGTGTTCCGTATGTAGGGAGGATCCTATTGGTACCTAAAGGAAGTGTGAGTCATCACATTCGTGTGGTGGCGTATAGGTACATGTGAGAGGACTCACCGATGATCAGGGTGAGGGTTTGGCTTTTACCTTCGGGCATAAGCGTTATATATGTGTGATTTAAAGACCTCACTTGTACTATTCCTCTCATACGGTATGTCACCTACGAGTGACATTTGGCTCATTATGTGATATGTGATATGTAAGTCCTACTAAGTAGTAGTCGAGTAATGGTATTCCTATTATGTGTTTTGAAAGAATGTGTAAGCGCTTACATGATATGTGATTTGATAAGATTATGATTTTGATTGATCACAACATATCATACACATGCATTGTGTACATATATGTATTTGTATTTGATATATGAAAAACTAGTATGCTTACTGAGTTTTATACTCATTATAGTTTATGGTAATTTCAGGTAAATAAGGTACATGTGTGCTTAGCGGATTTGGCAAGGCTTCTGCTGTTCCTTGGGTTCCCTAAGTTGCTAGGTTGTTGTGTGTTTCATTTGGGGACACGTGGGATAGGATATTTAGTTTGTCCCTATTGAATAAATACTTATGTATTATTTCATTGTGTGTGGATTGGATTTGGTTTAAGTTTTATAAAGTGTGGTTATTGGATGATTTTAAGTAAGAATTTGCAATGGATATATTCTGGGCTCCCGGTAACAAAGTTGCTACTGGTGACGTAGTAGAGTGTTAATCTCTGAGAAAACTCTGCGTATCTCCGGTTTAATAATTGTCCCAGTCATAATTCAATTGCTATAATTCTGAAAGAAATTGAAATGAAGGTTTAAATATTGTCAAAAGAAGTTTATATTTATATGTTAGGTTATGGTTGATTTTAGTGTTGAACTTACTAGCAACTTGCTAAGGATTTCTGTGTTGAATGAAAGTTGAAAATTTTGTGTAATATTATTTATGAGTGCACATGCAGTGAATGAATGTAAGTGATGTCGTGTGTCGGATCTTTTGGGTCTGGGGCGTGTTTAATTTGAAAATTACCAAAATGACCTTATTTGTTGAAAATAATATCATTTTTTATTCATTAAAATATTTATTGAATAAAATAATAATAATAATATATGATATTACTATTTAAATTAAAATCAAACAATTAATTTTTTATTTAAATTGGCATGTGTTTCTACTATGATTTAATATGATTAAATTATTTATTTAATATTAATTAAATGATAACATAAGTATAAATGAGTGGCATTTGTTAATGGTAGGCCTTAAAATGTTTCTTAATGAGAAAGTATTTTCTCTCAAAATGGTAGAGAGAATTTTGAAAGGCCAAATGTTAGAACTGCTCTCAAGTGTTGAGAGCAAAAACACATCTTTTATTTTTCCTTTTATTTTTCGTCACCTATACTACAAGGTAGAAACAAGATTTAAGAGTTGAATCATTTGCTGAAAAAGTTGCTATTCTAGCTTCCTCAAGCCTACCGTGTTTAGGAACTAAAATTGTGAACGGGTTGCTTCAAGGTGGGTACTTTATTCAACAATATACCAAAGGCTTGACAAGGTATTATTTCTCAATCTTGAAGTATTTTACATTTATGACATAACATGGAAAGTTTATTTGTATTTATTATTATGAGATTTGTATTTCATTCATCCATTGTGCATGTATGTATGTGATATGTATGCTATATTGGAATGATAGACATAAACCCACGTGTATACACCCTAGGTTTAAAATCACTCACAGGTAGAGCCGTATGAACAGTACTCATAGGTAGAGTCGTTTAAACAATATCCATAGAATAGTTACTGCGTGAGTAGTACCCATAGAATAGTAATCGCATTAACAGTAAATAGTGAACACTACTTAATGAATAGTACCTCCTGAACATTACCTTCTTTCCTACTTCTCGTTTCATACTGTTTTATCTTTTTATTGCATCATTGACCATGTGTCCGACTCTTCTTTGATTTGCAATTGAAAATTAAATTATTCTTGATTTTGAATTACTAAAATTCTAACAAACTCCTTAATTTAAAATCTCTCCAAGATGATTTCCAAATGAATCATCCACTATTTAGTCAATGCTAAATCACCAAACATTGATTTCAGTTAAGTCTTATGCTTAAACTTAACCCCTTTAAGGCTAATGACTTTTGTCTCTAAAAATTTAGAATGTCTCTCTCTCTGAGTAGTCATTATATTACGATTAGACACTATCGCAATATCTCCATAGCTATATCTTCCTTTACATTCTATTTCGACATTACTATTCCAGTGAGATAAACTCTAATACTACCTTTGGCATGCATCCCCTCAACACAAATCTATATTGAGACCCCATATCATTTTGCTAAACACATAGCCTAAACTATGCTTCTCATTTATAGACATTTAGATTATCTGTATTCCTTCTTCAAGAAACCATTCTGCAACTCCAAGTCTTATTAATAGACTTATTGTAGTACCTCTACCCTTCTTTGTATTCCTCTCCGATTGCTCTTCCACCAATATTCTTAGCTTTGTAGTCATAACGTTGCACCTTAAGCTCTTGATCTTTTTTCCTACTCTTCCATCTTCTATACTTGTAAGTCCTATGGTTGAACAATCTATGTTTAGCTATTAACCTCAACCACAGCTCTAATAAAGACTTAACCGTGGCTCCGAATCTGAATCCAAACCTGGCTTTGATACTAGTTTGTTATGATTCTTACATATTTTAATATATTTTAACCCAGTATTTAACATCCTAGAACTCTATGCGTTTTGTAAAAATTTTTTCTCATAAGTAAAATAAGAATAAACAAATATCAACAAAAAAAAAAATTGGAGAAAACAATCACACAAGATACAAAAATATACATGGTTTGACAATAATCGTCTGCATCTACAATGGATCACATACCTAACTTCTTTGATTTCAGTTCTTTAATACCTAAAGAACCCATTACAAGAGAAATTTAAGGAATACAATAATAGAGAATTTCTTAAAAGATCTATCAAATGCTTTTATGTGCTTATGCATCCAGCACTCAATCACTTTATATTACTTTTTCACACTTGTTCTCAACGACTTAGAACTACCTCAACCTTCCATTCTTTTTTTAGTTAATGTATTCATAATTTTAATGAATTACAAGAGTTTATATAGTATATTCAAAGTCCCTGTAAACCCTATTTCTTATTAAAATAAGAGTTCGCATAAAAGGAAAGTTTAAACTTAACTTAAACATATAATTAGAACTAAAAAATATTATTTTTTTAAAAAGACAGAGCTGCGTGAATAGTTCCACAAAACAATAATAGTACCCAAAAAATAGTAACTAAATGAATAGTATCCACATAACAATAATAACATGAACAATATCCACTAAATAGTACTTTCTTTTCAACTTCTTATTTTGCATTTATTTTATCTTTTTATTGCGTTTTTGACTATGTGTCTAACTCTCCTTTGATTTCTAATTCAAAAATCAAATTATCCTTAATTTTAAATCATTAAAATTCTAGCACGATAAATAAATTTCTAAATAAAATATCAAATAAAATAATTTTCATTTTTCTCCACTCTAATTTTTAAATTTTCATTTCCCTCCAACCCAATTTTTAAATTTTTTTTTCTCATTTTCTCTCTTCTTCCCTCACCCCATAAAATTGTCCAAAACCAAACCAGTCATTTTTCTCATCTCTCGTTCCTCTTTTTCCTTTTCTCATCTCCCCTTCCAATCGGCTTCGTCAACAAAATTATATTTTTTCTACAATTTTAATAAGATTAAACTCTTTCTTTCCTGTTCCATGTGCTTATGTGTCCAAGATGCAGTCTAGTAAGCGAACTGCCTCTTAGTAAACTGGCCATCCCGTGTCAAGGTGAAGCATGCAATACGAGAATCATGAGCATTAATTAGCTTTCATCATTTGAGCTCAAATTGCTCAATTCGAACCTGTCCTCGTTGGAGGCCCGGGCAAGCCAACATAGATGTACTAGAATGGTGAGAAAGGCAACAAAGTCAGCTCGGTCAATAAAACAAAAAATTACAATAAGATTTTCATCTTATTACAATAAAACCAGAAATTACAATAAGATTTTCTTTTCCATCAATCCAATCAGCAGTCACAAATTACAATAAATGCGAGCTAACTGAGAGAGAGAAATCTCGAAAGAAAAGCTAAAACGAAGGCTGCGTTTAAGCCGCGGGAGGGAACTAACGGGGATTTCCAGAAAAATCTCGGAAAGAATTTCCAATCCTTGTCGAACATATCACCTCTCTTTCATTTAGACCTATACAAACTCCTTGACATCAATAAAATGACTGAGGCTGTTTTCATTAACATAACACTTGGTCGAGAGATCATCATTATCATTAGCTACTCTAGCACTGGCGGGTTTTCTCAGGCCATTTTCATATACAATATTTTGTTGATGAATTCGATTGAAGAGGGAGATGAGAAAGACAAGAAGAAGAAAGAGAGAGAGAAACTTTAAAAAATTATTTTAAATTTTAAATTAAGATACATACATATTTTAAAGTATTTTTTTATCTTCAAAAAATAATTTTTATATAAAATATTTTTAATAATAAAAATTAATGTTTATATTAAAAAGAAAAGACAAAATTAATATATAGCAATAAAATTAAAGATTAAAATAGTAATTTTTTCTACCGTTAAAATAGGGTAAAATTTCTCCTATTATTTAAGAGCAAAATAAGCTTTTGTGGGTCAAGATTTTTGGATCACACCATCTAGAGTTGTAAAAAGTGACCTAAATCTTGAAATGATAATTCCAACCTTCCATTTCTCCTCTCTGTTCTTTCTTTAACAGAGAAAAATATGCTGACAAAATTTTTTGTATCAACAATTCCATTCTAATACTTAAATCAGCGTCAGTTTTGATTAAGAAGATAGAAGAAAATAGTTATCGAGTGGTTGAAAAAAAATGTTAATTGTCTTTTTCAAAGAAATTTTTTTTTAGAAAATAAGAATGATTATTTTTTGTGGATGAAAAACTTCCCTTTTTACATGCGGAATTTAGAGAAAATGTTAGCTTTCCTCCAAATTCATGGTCTGAGCCGTTAAAAAAGTAAATGTTGATCTTTCCGCGTTAGATTAATGGTCAAAGAACGCATTAGATCTTTCCGCGTTCAAGTACGTAGAGTGTGTAAGGATTAAAGACGGATGCAAAATGAGGCAAAAGATGAAGGGAGCAATGCCCAGGTGTGAGTGTCACAGTGACCAGGGCTGGGAGCCGCTGCTTCCAAAATAGAATGTGAGAGCTACGGCGCTAGGCGGCGAGCGCCGAGGTGCCCAAGTGGGCGCACCAGCTCTGCAGCGGTGAGGGCTGAGCGCGAGAATTTGTTTCCCGATTTGAGACTTCCTTATTTCATCTCCCACTTGCTTCAGGACCCCTTACTATGACTCCCACAAGTACAGGGTAAACCTAGGACGTCCTAAAACCTATATAAAGGCTGTCAATTGGTTTGTAAACACATTTTTGTGATCAAGAAAGAGATCTAAGTGATTTTTTGTGAGAGAAAATTCCTAGAGTGCAAGAGAGAGTTTTCTTTGTGATTTTTCTTGTAAAAGACATATTTTAAGAGTGCCTTGTGATTCATAATAAGAGAAGAGTATGATCTTGATCTGCCATGGATGTAGGCAAGTTGCCGAACCACGTAATGCTTTGTGTATTCTTTTTCTACCCTTTCTCTCTCTTTATTTCCTTAATTACTTGTTCTGCATATATTGCTAGGGTGATTTTTCTTGTTTGTATGCTTCCGCTTCAACAAACTCGTATCAAAGCTTGGTTTTCTAAGCAGACATAACCACACCCAAGTATGAGGTGGAGAAATTCAAAGGTACGAATGACTTCAATCTGTGGAATATGAAGGTTAAGGCATTATTGGTGAGCCAAAGGATAGGCTCGGCATTAGAGGAGACTGCAGCTCCATCTAGTGATGAAGAGAAGACGCTAGAGTCATCTAAAGTTGAAACAGAAATAAGGGACATTAAAGAAAGAGCTCATAGCATAATCGTTCTATCATTGAGTGATGAAGTACTAAGGGAAGTAGCAGGTGAAACGACGGTAATAAGTCTTTAGAAGAAGCTTGACTCTCTTTATATGTGAAAATCGTTGGCTAACATATTGCATACAAATAAGAAGCTATATCAGCTGTCCATGTCAGAGGGGACACCGATGAAAGATCATATAGACGCCTTCAATAAGATCATCCTTGATCTTGAGTCTATCAACATTAAGATAGAAGATGAAGATAGAGCAATTATCCTGCTGAGTTCACTCCCTAAGAGTTATGAGAGCTTTGTTGATATGCTACTTTACAACAAAGAGAGTTTAACAATGAGTGATATGAAATCATCATTACACTCAAAGTTATTAGGGAAGCAGATTGAGGGCAATGCAGAAAGTTTATCGAAAAGAGAAAGACCCTCATATTGAGATGGAAGAAAAAAGGGCTCAAGATCGAAGTCTAAGACTTCTAGGAAGTGCTATTGCTGTAAGAAAGAAAGGCACTTCATAAAAGATTTTCTTAAAAATAGAGCACAAGACAATAAGAAAGCAGTTACTGTGCTTGCCTATGATGATAGCTATAATAGCGTAGAGACACTCGTCACTACTGATGGTAAGAACACTTAACAATGAGTTCTTGATTTTGGTTGTACTTTTCATATGTGCCCGCACAAGTCTTGGTTTACAAATTTCAGCCTATTAGTGGTGGTAAGGTCTTAATGGGTAATAACGTTGCATGTTAGATGATGAAAATTGGTAGTGTTAAGCTTAGGTTGCATGATGGATGATTGAGAGAGTTGACAGTTGTTAGGTATGTTCCTAACTTAAATAGGAACTTGATCTCACTAGGGATTTTAGACCAGAATGGGTGTTCCATCAAGATCGATAGAGGGGTTTTAAGAGTATTGAAGGGTTCTATGGTGGTGATGAAAGGAGAGAAGCACAAAGGAGTTTATGTGCTTAAAGGTAAAGTCGTGACTGGTTCTACATTATTCTCTATAGATGATGAGAGCATGCAAACCAAGTTGTGGCATCTTAGACTGGCACATCTAGGCGAGAGAAACTTGAAGGAGTTATTTAGTCAAAAGGCATTTGGTGAGGATAATTTCTAGCCCTTAGAGTTTTGTGAACATTGTGTGCTTAGGAAAGCACATAGGGTGAGGTTTAGTACCGGTGAACACAAGACAAAAGGGACTCTTGACTACATACACTCGGATCTTTGAGGACCAGCTCAGACAGCTACTCGTGATAGTGCCAAGTATTTTCTCAGTTTAATTGATCACTATTCAAGGAAGCTGTGGGTCTATATGTTAAAGAGTAAGGATCAAGCATTTGAAGTATTCAAGACTTGGAAGGCTATTGTTGAGAATCAGATTGGCAAAAGGGTAAAGAGATTGAGAACTGACAACGGCCTTGAATTTTGCAATAAAGAGTTTAATGGGTTTTGTGCCAAGCATGGGATTGCGAGGCATAGAATGGTAAGATCAATACCACAACACAATGGCGTAGCTAAGAAGATGAATATGACACTACTTGAAAGGGTTAGATGCATGCTTACTAATGCAAATATGTCCAAGGCATTTTAGGGAGAAGCTGTAGTGACTGTAGCTTATTTGATTAATAGAAGTCCCTTCTCAACAATTGGCTTCAAGACGCCAGAAGAGAAATGGTCTGACAATTCTCTGAAGTATGACCACCTCAGAATATTTGTCTGCCCTGCCTTTGTACATATTAAGGAGGGGAAGTTGGAACCTAGAGCTATCATAAATGGGTACTCATAGGATATCCCGAATGAGTGAAAGGATACAAGGTGTGGTGTAAAGACTTGACACCACCAAGGAGTATTATAAGCCGCAACGTAACGTTCAATAAGATAGCGATGCTGAAAACCTCTGAAAAATATGAGAAAGAAGAACATGTGTCCAAGGAAGACTTAGCACCCAAGTCAATAGAAGTTGAAGTAGAGCTTGAAAGTGGATCTGATATGCCCCTAGATAAAGACTTCAAAAATGAGATCCTTGAAGAAGAACCAAAAACACTGGCAAATTCCTTTAAGTCTACCCAAAGAAAGACTAGGATTCATGAGATGGAACTTGAAGAGTACCAACTACCCAGAGACAGGCTAAGAAGAATGATTAATCCACCAGTCAGGTATCTACAAGCAGATCTAGTTCCTCATGCTTTTAATTCTACTTACACTTTTAAATATGATGAGCCTATGACATATGGTGAGGCTATGAAGAGTGAAAATAAGAAAGAATGACAGCAGGCCATAGAAGAAGAGATTATTTCTCTTAAGAAGAGACCACAAAAGGCAACTAACCTAGTATTAAATCTTGTAAGATCTATCTCATGGCTAACAAGGTTTTACTCAGAGAGAGGGAGTTAATTTTCATGAGATATTCTCTCCAGTCGTCAAGCACAAATCTATTAAGATTTTATTAGCCATGTGTACAAACCTTGATTTACATCTAGAGTAGATGGATGTAAAGATAACTTTTTTACATGGAGAGCTTGAAGAGACGATATACATGGCACAGCTGCAAGGGTTCGAGGAGCCTGAAAAAATAAGATCATGCTTGTTTGCTAAAGAAGTCATTATACGGGTTAAAGCAATCACCTAGACAGTGGTATAAGAGAACTAATGAGTTTATGATGACTTGTGGCTTTAATAGGAGCAAGTATAACGAATGCGTGTACTTCAAGAACATAAGTTGTAGGATGATGTATTTACTTCTATACGTCGATGATATGTTGATCGCATATAAGAATATGGAAGAAATACAGAAGCTTAAGAAGCAGTTGAGTGACGAGTTTAAAATGAAGGATTTGAGAGCAGCGAAGAGAATTTTGGGTATGTATATTGTGAGGGAAGGAAGAAATATTATCTTCTTGTCCCAACAACGATATATATTCAAAATTTTAGAGAAATTGGTATGTCCAATGTAAAGGTTGTCTCTACTCCTTTGGCCATGCATTTTAGACTTTCAGTAGCACAATCGCGAACATCCGAAGAGGAGAAACTGCAGATGAGTAAAGTACCATATGCAAGTGCTATAGGGAGCATCATGTATGCAATGGTTTGCACAAGACCAGACATACCACAGGTTGTGAGTGTGGTGAGTAGATACATGGCAAATTCGGGAAAGGATCACTGGCTTGCAGTGAAGTGGATTATGAGATATCTCAAGGGAACGTTAAATCATAAGTTGATGTATAAAAGGGATGGGGACAACAGTGAAATGGTAAGAGGGTACGTAAACTCAGATTATACAGGTGATCTAGATAAGAGAAGATTGTTGACGGGCTACGTATTCACAGTATTTGGGTGTAGTGTATGTTAAAGATCGATTCTACAACATGTGATTGCATTATCTACCACAGAGGCGGAATACATAGCTATTGGTGAAGCTATAAAGGAGGTCGTGTGGTTGAAAGGCATATGCGCAGAGGTATTGGCTAGTGAAAATGTAAACACCGGTATATATTGTGATAGCCAGAGTGCCATACATCTAAATAAGCATCAAGTGTTCCACGAGAGGTCAAAACATATTGATGTGAGACTCCATTACATTCGAAAGATTGTCCAAAGTGGTAAAGATAGTCTAACGAAGATAACGTCATTTAAAAACCCTGCTGATATATTGACTAAACCACTGCCCTCGGTTAAGTTCGTCCTATGCAAGGACTTAACCGGAGTCACTACTTTGTGAGGGTGACCAAAGATGCGAAAATGAGAGATCGAATTGCCTTGTGGATGATTTTGAATCAAGGAGGGAATTTTTGAGAATATTGATTGAAACTCATCAGTAAATGATTTGGAGAGCAAGCCAAGTGTGTAGGGCGACGAATGGAGCAGTGCCTAGGCGTGAGCGCTACGGCGACTAGGGCTGAACGCCGCGGTGCCCAAAACAGAACGTGGGCGTCGCTGCCCTAGGGCGGGTGAACAAGCGCAGCGATGGTGAGCGCTGGGTGCGAGAATTTGTTTCCAATAGGGTAAACCTAGGACGTATAAGGTCCTACTACGAGAATTTACTTCAGGACTCTCTACCACGACTCCCACACGTATAGGATAAATGTAGGACGTCATAAAGCCTATATAAAGGCTGTCAATTGGCTAGTAAATACATCTTTGTGATCAAAAAAGAGATCTAAGTGATTCTTTGTAAGAGAAAATCCCTAGAGTGTAAGAAAGAGCTTTCTTTGTGATCCTTCTTGTAAAATGCATACTTAGTGAGTGACTTATGATTTATAATATAAGAGAAGAGTGTGATCTTGATTCGCCGTGGACATATGCAAGTTGCCGAACCACGTAATTCTTTGTGTGTTCTTCTTCTACCATTTCTCTCTATTTATTTCTTTAATTACTTGTTCGGCATATATTACTTGCGTGATTTTGCTTATTTGTGTGCTTTCGCTTCAACAAAAGCAAAAGGTACAATGCAAGTCCCTTACTAAGAGATTACAATCGCAAGTCACTACTAAAAAATGGCATTCACTGACGCTAAGTTAGCCTCAATAAAGGGTTTTGAATGTGAACACTGGTGTATATTGTGATAGCCCTCTCATACATCTAAGTAAGCATCAAGTGTTCCACGAGAGGTCAAAACATATTGATGTGAGACTCCATTACATTCGAGAGATTATCCAAAGTGGTAAAGATAGTCTAACGAAGATAACGTCATCTAAAAACCCTGCTGATATATTGACTAAGCCTCTGCCCTCGGTTAAGTTCGTCCTATGCAAAGACTTAATCGGAGCCACTACTTTTTGAGGGTGACCGAAAATGCGAAAATGAGAGATCGAATTGCCTTGTGGATGATTTTGAATCAAGGAGGGAATTTTTGATAATATTGATTGAAACTCATCAGTATATGATTTGGAGAGCAAGCCAAGTGTGTAGGGTATGCAAGGATCAAAGATGGACGCGAAAGGAGGCAAAAGACGAAGGGAGTAGTGCTCAAGCATGGGCGTTACGGCGACTAGGGCTGGACGCCGCAGCGCCCAAAACAGAACGTGGGAGCTGCGGCCCTAGGGCGGGTGCACAAGCGCAGCGATGGTGAGCGTTGGTCGAGAGAATTTGTTTCCAATAGGGTAAACCTAGGACGTATAAGGTCCTACTACGAGAATTTGATTCAAAACTCCCTACCACGACTCCTACACGTATAGGGTAAACATAGGACGTCCTAAAGCCTATATAAAAGTTATTAATTGGCTTGTAAACACATCTTTGTGATCAAGAAAGAAATCTAAGTGATTCTTTGTGAGAGAAAATCCCTAAAGTACAAGAAAGAGTTTTCTTTGTGATTCTTCTTGTAAAATGCATACTTAATGAGTGACTTATAATTCAAAATAAGAGAAGAGTATGATCTTGATCCGCCGTGGACGTATACAAGTTGCCGAACCACGTAATTTTTTGTGTGTTCTTCTTTTACCATTTCTCTTTCTTTATTTCTTTAATTACTTGTTCTACATATATTAGTTGCGTGATTTTACTTGTTTGTGTGCTTCCATTTCAACAAAAGTTAAAAGGTGCAATGCAAGTGCCTTACTAAGAGATTACAATCGCAAGTCACTACTATAAAAATGGCATTCATTGACGCTACTTAGCGTCAATGAAGACTTTTACTGACACCTTTTTATAGTGTCAGTATTGCTCGAGTCAGAAATTTACTAACACTATATATGATGTCAATGATTTATTGATACCATAATATTAGTAAATCACCAACACTGTGGTATCAGTCAATTACTAATGCCGTGGTATTAATAAATCTCTGAAACCGTAGCATCAATAAATCTCTAACACTATAATATCAATAAATTGTTGATACTATAGTATTAAAAAATTACTGACATTATGATATCAAAGATTTTTTATTTAATTTATAATATTTTGATAATAATTTCAAATTTAAATTATTGAACTAAAATTTAAATTTATTTGTAAACTTTAATTCCATACATAAATAACACATTTAAATAAATATCAAATACGTTATTTATTTATAAATAAAACTATAATGGTCAAACCACCTAAATAAGTTTCATAAAATATATAAAGTACTTTAAATTAAATCTTAAAAAATTAAAATAATTTTATAAAAAAAATAAAAAAATAATATATGTACATCATAAAATATGTTATCCGTCCAAGGCCACAAAATACCAAAGCACCTTTAGTAAAAAAATTCTCTCTAGAGACTATCTTTCTCCCTCTAGAAGGTGGACAACTAGGAGCAAGGCAACATCCTCTTTAGCAATGTCATATTTCTTTTTGCTCGGCCCTAGATACTTAATAAGATCCACAACAGGAGAAGGCCTGATAACAATACAATACAGTAAATAAATTCAAAATTAAAAAAAAATTGTAAAAAACCAAAAAGTATGATTAAATAATTAAAAATATCTACTAGAAACTTTAAATACAAATTACCTAGTAGCTAGATGCTCAACAGTGAAAATTAGGTACAGAGTATACCAAGAAAGGACTTCTTCCCAATAGGGCCTCTCCTTAGAAATCCTGAAGAGATACTCACGGGTGACCAAAGTCTCCAATGAAATAAAAAAGGATTTATACTTCTCCTTCAAAGCTAAAAGAGATCATCATTTTGGCCAAGATAGTAGCTAGAATTCACTTAAAGATAAAAAAGAAAACATAAAATATTTTTACAAAAGAACACAAAAATATGAAACAACGTATGAAAAAGCAAAGGAAAAAGACAAAAAAAAAAAAAAAGAAAAGAAAAGAAAAGAAAAAGAAAATAGTACCTTTGCAATCTTCATTTGAATAAGAAATGTGAAATGTCGCATCTCTTCAACAAACCACTTCCTACCAATAATGATAAGCCTGTCACTCCAGCTAGAACCAGAACCAGGTATATTAGTACAACAAACCATTTCTCACCAATAATGATAGGCCTGTCACGCCAGCTAGAACCAGAACCAACTATATTAGTAATTATATTTAGATTAGGGATGTGAGGAGCAAAACGAAAGGTGCTATAGCTCGTGCTTTTCCAACGAAACAAAGTAACGATCTCCTTCAATGAAGGAGCCATATCCGTATAGGTAAAAGAAAAGGCCAAATAAGAAGACCAACTTCTAAAGAAGTTTGGATCACTTTGGTAAAGGGAATACGATGGATATATAGAAAATAATGAACCGAATGATAAAGGGAAAAGGAAATAGCAGATAACTGCTCCTCATACATATAATCTCCCATCATGTAAACCCCTACCATTTGAATAATCAACGGAGGCATTGGGATAACACTTAAACACACCACCCAGAAGGTCAATCATAGCAATTTTTTTACTACTAGACTTCTTGCTATCTGAAACCATGGACAAGCTACAAAAAAATGAAATAACAAACAAAATCAGTAAATAGCAAACAAAATCAGCAAGTAGTAAACAAAATCCTCAACAAGTGAAATGTTTTTACTAAACAATAAAATCACACACGCACACGTCGCCACTATGACTAGTATTGACCAAACGAGTACCAAGACGTGTAATTTATAACTTGTTGATGAGAAAGTATATTCCCACTAAATAAGAACCAAAACAGTTTAAGTTTGACAAAAGTCGAAACCTAGGTTATTTCACTAGCCCAAACCAAGCTATGTTTCCAACTTTCGTACATTCATTCAAACAAGAAACATAAAATAAATAGATTACTTCTTACAAGCACACCAAGACCAATACAAACACACAATCGGAGAAACCTCAAACAAAACAATATCTTCAAGCAAGAGTCGAAAATGCTCAAAATAGCAACATAAACAGAACCAATACAACATTTGTAACAAAGGAACAAATAGCCACTCCAACAAAAAATCTTCCTCCATTATCAATAAGTGGCCATTACAACAAAAATCTTTTCCCATCAACGCTCAAATAACTACGCAATCTCAAATTTTCCAACAATATACGACATAACAATCAAGCGAGTAATACATCCACAATCCATTAACAAACAATCCATAAAAATTATCCATCCATCAGTGTCACAACTCATATTACATAAAGTACAAGTCAAGTATCATATAAGCCAAACAATCAATAAAAGCAACACGTCAAAACACTTAAAACACATACGTACAAAGCGAAGAACCTACACGAGCCAATAAATAACATTTACAAAAATGCACCAAATATTCTGTTTGACACTACATTGCCACAAAGCATTACTTCATACTATACCAAAACAAAGAAAACCCCATCATTATCCAGCAAAACAAAGCATAATAAAATTCTTTCAAGAAGTCCTAAATCGACCCAAATTGTGCGTCAAAAATTCACACTTTTCTATTTCTTTGCCAACATCACAAAATCAATTAAGCTATATGGCATGCATGTAAAAACAAAAGAAGAATAAAACAATCAAAAGATGTTATCCTAAGTCACATGTGTGGCAGTAAAATAATAGTGCTTAGAAAATTTTCAGGTGAAGAGTAAGTACGAGGGTCACCACCACTATTGACATAATTTGTGATAAAACATTGAATACGAAAAAAATTTCCATTACAATCAATACATAACCAAAACAAAACATACACTTGAGCAACTTAAGAATGAAAGAAAACATACAAAACTTGGATGAATCTTCCCACCATAATCGGTACTTAAATATTTTCAAAGGATGGTGTATTCAGGTGAGAGAAATTGCCGTCATCGGTCTTTGCCTAAAAAAATAAACTAAAGGCTCAACATTATCCCATAACCAATCACTCAAAACACCCCAAAAAAAATCAAATTTTCATCTCATGAAAAATAACTTGAAAATTAAACAAAACACAGCTGGCTTCAGTACTTATGAAGTCAAAATTTCGATTAACCAAAATAAAAACAAAACCATTAATCCATTCAGTCACAAAACCCCAAAACAACAAACAAGCAAGCAAACGAACACAAACACCCTCCGTTTCTCCAGATACCCATCAAAGTAAAACAAATTAAGGTTTTATTAATGCAACAATTAACAATCAATTTTCAAAAGAATGAAAAAAATAAAAAGATTAATCTGTGTTAACAAATATGCAGAGCAAAAGAGAGCACGGGGGTGAGAGCTTAATATGTTGAGTTTGAAGAGATTGGCTTCTTTGAGAGGCAGAGTGGCGCCCATTCTGTTGTTAACAGAGCTTTGAAAAAGAGAGTGAATTAGGAGGGAGAGCAGTGGTGGCATAAATAATAAATAAAAAAAGGAATCTGAAGACAAAGAAGGAATTTGTTCCGTCCTTATTAAGCTGCCATAACCTGGAAACTTGTAGAAATCAGATTAAAAAATTTCAGAGACGACATCCAAGCTAATATAAATAAAGTCGACGTCATCGAGACCATGGAAGTTCCGAAATAGAATTTCCAAGTTGTAGCGTACACCTAAACGGTTCCGATCAAGAACGCGCCAAATGATCCCGAGAAGGACAATAAGGCGGCGATGACAAGGGCATGAAAAAAATATGGGTGAGCCGTGAAAATTCTTAAAGAGAAGAAGAACTCTTCAAAAAAAAAAAGATGAAGAGAATAAGAACGGAGTTTTTGCCAAGTTAGTTTGACGGAGGAGGAAAGTCTTTGGGATTATTACATGCCCAAAACGATAACGTTTAGGCCTTAATTGTTTTTTTCATTTTTAGCTCCATAACGAAGACGTTTTAGAGAGCAGAGGGTGCTAATTCTGTAGCCCATCTTGTGATGCTCATTTAAATCAAAGGTTCAATTTCGTATGTTGATGATTTGTAAGCGTATATTGTAACACTCAAAAAAAAAAAAAACAAAGACGTTTTAGATGTTTTATTTTTTTATAAATTTAAATTAAATTTTTTAATTAATTTGTTTAAATAAAAAATAATTTTATAATATTATAATATTATTAATTTATTAATATTTTATATTTTTAAATATTAAAATATTAATAATTTATTGATATTTTTATTTATTAATATTATTTAAAAAAATATTAATAATATAATATTAATAAAATTTATTTTTGTAATAATGAGTCATGATTGTTTCCATTTTTTTTTGTTGGACTTATCTAATATCGGTGATGAGTTTAAATATAACCCACATAAATAGAAAAAGAAACATGCAGTTGTATATATTCGAGACAGAATGGGCCATTTAATCGGTTAGTATTACATTTTATATTCTAATTAATATGTTGGCATGTGACGATTTATCAAACTGGGCAGTTAGTTGAGACAATTTACCTAAAAATCAACGTTTAATTTGATAATTTATAATAATAATAATAATAATAATCACATCTTAACTATAATTATCACATGCGGCACATGGTCCCTCCCCCCCTCCCCCCCTCCCCCTTTTTCTGGAGGAAGTGTTCAAAATCATAAATTCTTAAACATATTTTTCAAACAATTTTAAGGCTTGAAGCTGGCTTGTTCCCACAGCTATTAAAAGATTTTACGTTCTGTTGCATCAACCCATCTTGAAAACATTAGGTTGAACACGTGAAATGTGAGTGTTTTAAAGGGTTAAATGATCATATATGTTTTTGATGGTCTTAATTCTTAATAGATGAATGTAATTTCATTTAAATTGTTCATAAATTTAGCATATAAATTATTGTATCCTTGATCTAAGTACATGGTATATGAATGTTTATTAGGGGATTTTGGAAGATCGTGACGTAATAAAATATTACTTGCTATGTCAATATCGTTGCAAAGTGGCAGGTCATAAAAATAATACGACTTGAGTTTAGATAATAGATATTAGCCTCTTCACTTTATTATTTTAGAAGTAAGGCCTAACAAGTTTCTAAAGAGCATTTGGAGTCCAACAAACTAAATGTTATAAATTTGTTATAACAATTTTAAGAAAAAATGATTTTTTTAATAAATTTTGGTTTTACCCTTTGAAAGGTTTGTGAGTTGAGTTTGCACAATAAATAATAGAGAAACACATGTAAATATATGAGGCTAAAGGTACTGTAAAAAGTATTTTAGGTCTTGATCGAGACATTTTTCTTGCGGTGCAAGTTTAAAGTATAAGGTCGTATGAAAACCTTCTAGAGTTTAGAGAGAGCATATGTCTTGGATCTCTCTAAGGCTTTTAGGTGGCATTTTGTAGGTATAATTGATGTGTTGTACTAAAGCAAAGTTCACGTTATCGTAAACAAGTAATAGAGTATGAATAGAGTATTGTTCTCATGAGAAATTGTTGTTATTGTTATGTTAAATGCTAAAATTTTATCCTCTTATTTTTATTCAGATTAATAAAAATTAAAAGATAAGTATTCTAATCTAAATAAATATAAACTAACAAGATGAGACAAAAGATAACAAGAGTGGATCACCAATAATAGATTAAACTTAAAATTATAACTATCTCTCGATATTTTATTTGAACTAATTAATCTTTTTTTAAGTTAATCCCTTAATATAAATTATATATTATCACAAGTCTTTGTCAATGGTCGAGTGACAATTATCATTGGATACTTTATTTGAACTAATTAATTTTTTTTTAAGTTAATCCCTCAATATAAATTGTATATCATCATAAGTCTTTATCGATGATCGAGTGAGTATATCGTATTCTAAAAATTACTTATATGTTTATAATAATCGGATGAGAATAAGATTCAGTAAGAACAGATCTACTACTATCATATATGATTATAAGTATATGTCTATCTCATATGAAATTCATAACTATTACATTGTGATCATAGATCAAATTATGTAAAGCTAACACAGAAATTCATTTGTCAAGTTCATCAAAGTTCTTCAATCAATATAATTAGTGATCAAGTAATTAGAAAGAGTTATGTATAAAATAATTGAATAATTCTACTATTGAGTTCATAAAAATAAGAAAAGAACTTAAATTCAATCACATATCGAGTTCAAAGTTATAATCTTGATATAAAAACTTAAGTCATGATAAAATAAAGAGTTCTAGAGTTTATTAAAAACATATCATGAAAATTAGAAAGATAAAGAGTTAAAAAGATAAAACTAATTTTGTTACAATCATTAAATTAGAGTATAACATCAAATATAAATTCGATTAGGATTTTTTTTTTTTGGTGCCTAGCGTTAATACTGTTTAAAAGTTAATGTTCATATGTACTGTTCACACATTATTGTTTACACTCTACAACGCTGGGAATACTAACTTTAGTGCCATGATGCTAAGATCTTGACGTTACGGCACTAATACTAGCAAAATCACTATAGCAGAGTACTATAGCAGATTTGATATTTTTGTCTTTTTTAAAAAAAATTTATCCTAAATAATTTTCTTGATTTCAAACCTATAAATTACAATAAAGTACTTAAAAAAACCTAATATTTATTTTTTTAAATAAATACTAGGTTTTTTTAGGTACTTTATTGTAATTTGTAGGCTTGAAAAAATGAATAAATATTAAATTTATGAAAGCCTAAATAATATGTATGAAATATGCCCATCAATGATGAACCTTGGATAGACACAAAACTATTGAAATATGAATATACATTGAAAAAACTTCACAACAAAGAAGAAAGTATGTCATGTGCGTACGGGTCAAGATAAGGCAAAGATTTGGTGAATAAAGTTGAATTGTGTCTTATTTTTATGTGTAAAAGAAGGTTTTTATAAAGTTAGAATTTTGTGCTTAGTCAAGATTCTTTGTTTAGCTTTAATCGTCCTAAAATCTAATTTCTGTAATGAGTTTTACCCTAACTAAAAGGAAAAATATATTTAATAAATAAAATAGCCAAGAAATTAATTTTATCTAGGATAAAACTATATCATGATGATTACTTGCCAAAAATGGAAAAATGTAGTTACCTTTTTTAATTTCAAAAAGATTATAAGGGCCAAAGAGTGCCTTTATGGGAATTATATTTCTCTATTAGCGTTAATTTTATGGGTTTACCCTTGTTTTGGACTAAGTTTTCTTTTAGTGAGCCTTAGTCTAAGGGTCCATATGTTTTTGGCCTTACTTAATGCAACTTATGTCTACCAAACCACGATCTACTTATTAAGATCATAAAGTGGCTTAAGCCGCACATATTTGCTGGGATTTGTGTTCACATACCATCCTATTGTTGTATGAATATTTTATTTTGTCATATTTATACAGTTCATTATTTGTTAAATTGTTAATTACTATTATTAAATTATTCAATGCTTGTGATGCTACAGACATTATATAATCGGAAGGAGTTTAGATTTGGTCTCAAAACGTTTAGATCAATGCCAAGAGTTAGCATCACTGAAAATTATAAATGCCAAAGAGCTAGCATATTATATTAATCAGTGAAGTCTAAAAGTAGAATTTTGTCAGTGACGGTACAAAGACCTGAGAATACATTAGTAATAACATAGTTGCAAGAGTTGCGATAGGTGCTAAGAAATATTATTATGCAAGTCTATTTTCAAATTATATGTTTCTAGTCTTAATTCACCAATGCAGGTCTATTGATGGAATCCTTTTACATAGACTAGTGTATACTATACCTAGATGGTCTAGATAGTTGTTCTTAAATAGCCATGGACTTACTAAAAGTTCGTATAGCATACACGTGTTCAGAAAGGACTGAATACTGAACAGACTCAACGAGAACCCCAATAGACATCCCATGAAGTTGTCAATGAAAAGTCATCTCGAGTTGAGTAATATACATCGGCTTTTGACTTGATTACCATAGTGAGCTTGTAAGTGATTCATCATACTTTGGTTCCACACATGTCACAGACTTTTCATAGTGTGATCGCTGGGTGTCGCTGTATATGGTTCGATGCTTATAGATATATAAAATTTTTCAGCTCACATGGATGAGTTAATATATCCAGATGCTCAGAGACTGTATCTTAGAAAGTCTTACGGTCATAAACAACAAACCCAGAAAAATAGTTTTCTACAAAGTTAAACAATATTATAAAAGTGTTTGTATATATTATTTTTTAAGATATGTGTCTGGAGATAAGTTCACAGATGAGCACAAAGGGATTTGACGGTAGTGATCTATATCCCTGCTATTCTAGGATATGATTGGCGAAAAGATTATACATATGCACTATGGACTTAACTTGTATGATCTACAGCATTAATTTGTAATATCCGTGACCTGTGCGTGAGGCATCGATCTCGGACTCACAAAATAATTATGTTTGACAAATTGGAAGTGGACCTAGAGAGTCTCGCAATATGAAGTGTACTCTTTGTGCACTGGAGCAACATATCGAATTAAATACTTTGATCCAAAATATTTTAGCAAACCGGACATTTATTTCGATTTTCCTCCGATCGAGCACGTGGTCGTGCATATGTCAAGACTTAAGAGTTAAGTATATCATTAGTTAACAATTAATTGTTGACACATGACACATGTGAGCCAATTATTGTTTGATTTAAAAATTACTAAAACGACCTTATTTGTTGGACAAATAATATTATTATTTTATTCATTCAAATATTTAATAAATAAAATAATAATATATGATATTATTATTTAAATTAAAATCAAATAATTAATTTTTTTATTTAAATTGGCATGTATTTCTACCATAATTTAATATGATTAAATTATTTATTTCATATTAATTAAATGATAATATAAGTATAAATGGGTAGCATTTGTTAATGGTAGGCCTTAAGATGTTTCTCAATAATGAGAAAGTATTTTCTCATTTGGCCTAGAATAAGATGTTTCTCAAGAGTTGAATCCTTTGTTGAAAAAGCTGTTATTCTAGCTTCCTCAAATCCACCATGTTGAGGAACTAGAATTGTGAACGGGTTGCTTCAAGGCGGGTACTCCGGTTTGACAATATACCAAAGGCTTGACAAGGTATTATTTTTCAATCTTGAAGTATTTTACATTTATAAGATAACATGTAAAGTTTATTTGTGTTTATCATTATAAAATTTGTATTCCGCTTATCTACTGCGTATGCATATATGTATATGTTTGCTATATTTGAATGATAGACATAAACCCATATGTATAAACACTAAGTTTAAAATCACTCACAATATCTTACCTTGTTAAACATACATGAGTTCATGTGAGGCTTGGACTTAAAGCTATTGTAGATTTTCATACAACAACATTTAGCTTATTCGATTATACAAGTTGTACATTGCAGATGAGACCGACATGTGATCAACACAACCTTAGAGTTTTGGTTTGCTTATTCACTTTTACCAATTAATGTGATGCAACATTTTTTGTTCTTTCTTTGCTCTTTTAGTGTGTATAATCATGCTTGCATATACATACATACATATATATATATATATATATATATATATCGATTGCTTGCATTTATGTTTTAGGGTAGTCTTTGTGCATGAGCAATGATTAGTAAAAAATAAAAGAAACATGGGATTTAGTTTGTATCTTTACTTTTCCAACAATTCTACTTGACGTGCTTAGTGATTTGAATTTTTTTCTCCTATTAAAATTGAGGTTACGTAAAACACTTGGACTCGGAAAGAGCCAAACCCCTAAAATAGTTATCCAGCCCTTAATATTCTCTATGTTGATTTAATAGATGATGTTTTGGCCTTATGATTCTTATTGCTTTATCCTTTTACAATAGATGAAATTGTTTTTTCTATTTTTATGGCTCTTTGTGATGTTTTTCCACCATACTTTGGAGGCATTATACTTGTTATTGAAACATGGGTATTTTATAGAAGAAACATGAGGATATCACTCGATACTACTAATAGGCATTATTATGATCATTACTTTTGTCTTTATAAACTTAGTATTTTCTCATTTAAATATAAATATTTACTTTTTATATGTTTTATAATTATTTTATAGGTTTAAAGATATTTGGTGCAAAATGAATTGAAATAGAATGAAAAAAGGGCAAACTGGAAAAAATAAAAGTCAGCTGTAACCCTACAAGGTAGAGTCGCAATGCTAGGAGAGGAAAAGGAATATCCAAGGAAAAACCTCAAGGCCGCAACACCAAGAGCTAGTACCGTGACACTAGCATATCAAGGCCGAAACGCTAAAATGATTAAAGATCTTTCCAAAGTTAGAACCTGAGCACTAAGGCGCTCAAATCTAATGCCCCAGTGCCAACATGACTCAAAGAAAACCAAGAAAAATAGAATTTGGACATTGTAGCACTATGAAGGTAGCACTGCAACAATGAAGAAACATTGAGTTAGTGTCATAGTGCTGGGAAACCCTAACTTGCCTTAAGCACAAAGATTGCTCTAATTTTGAGCCATAAACCTATAAATAAAAGCCTTTTTAGCTAGTATCAAGGGATATCAAGAGAGAGTTGAAGAGAAGAAAGTTTAACAAGAGTTTTGAGCAAATATTAAGATAAATAGAGAATATTTTTAAGGCAATGAGGAGATTGGAGACTAAGATTCAGGACATTATCTCTTTTGTTCTTTTTAATTCTTATTTAGTCTATTCTTTCTCTCATTAATGTTGATTAATTCATGCATTAAAAATCTATTTGTCATCATGAACTAATTTTTCTATTTTAGGATTATAACTTAAACTCGATATGTAATTTGAATTTATCATCTTTTTTTATTTTATGAAGTCATTATTGAATTATTTAGTTTTATTTGGTATTTAATACTTAATAATTGTCTGACCAATAATTAGATTGTTGTAGGAACCATAATGAATTGGAAGAGTGATTTGTGTGTTGTGATTAGATAAACTGATATATGATCATAATGTAAAAACTATGATTTTCATATAAAATATGAATATACTCATATAGCATGTATGATATCTTAAGTCTTATTCTTAATTAATCTTGCCTCTATCTAATTACCATAGGAATATAAATAATTGTTAGGGTAAGATTATTGACTTAACAATCGGAAGAGGCCGGTGAAGATATTAGGGTTTAATCAATAATTCATTATAATTGAACAAATTAAGGGAAGATCTTTTGATTCAAGTGAAATATCAAAGGATAGTTATAATCACTGGTTATTTATTAATGGTGATTTGTTAATTTACAATCTTAAGCAATCTATTCTTGAAACTAAACACACATAAATATTAACTATAAGTGCATACATGAATATTAACTATAAGCGCACAGGCTGTGAGCAAATAATAAAGTAATGAGAAGTATCATTCCCATAAGGATTGATCTTATAAATTAAGGTTAAATACTATGGTGCTAGCAACCTAATTTTATATAGGTTAATCTTAATTCTAGGGTAATTAATGAAAATAAAGATGCTTAAACTAAGAATTTAATAAATTAAAGAGGTGAGAAATCTGTGGTAAATAGTCCTATGGTCTTGATTTCACTCTATCGTTCTCATGTTTTTCATATTTTAGTGATTAACAACAACCCTTGTGAATTCATTAATCAGGGGTTGAATATTAATCTCAATACTTATCCTGAGAGTTAAATGAAATCTTATGCATACATATTTAAGTTAATATCATTATCTAACTTGTTTATCTATATATGAATTATGCAGCCCTTAAATTGATTACCCAAGTTTTATTAGTCTCCCAACTCAATAAAAACTAAAATTATAAATTTCAAGTCTAACAAATAGGTTAATCTTTTCCAAGCATGCAACCCCACAAGTATAGATCATCTAGTCAATTTTTCAATCAAACTAGAAGTATTAAATCTAGAAAAGCACAAATAAATAACACAATAAAAAGTCATTAATTAGCTAAAAATATTCAAACATAGTATATAGTAGAGCTACATCAAACCCTATAACAGCAAATTTACCCAACCATAGTCAAGTATAAAATCACAATAATCTAAAAGTTTACAAGAGTAACCATATTTAAAGCAATACAAAATATAAATATAAGATCTAAATTAAAGCAAATAAGAAAGAGACAAAGTAGAAAGAAACTCTAAATTAGCATTAATAAGCTTAGATGTGGGAGATTTTACTCCTTGGTAAAAGTCATCAGTGAAACTTTCTTAAAGTTTTCCTCATTGAGTAACATAGGAAATAAAAGTAGGTTATTGTGACCTTTTTAAGCACAATATGAACCCAAGTATACGTATCACAACAAGTAATATAGTGTAAAATTAAATGTCGAACCCATAGGGAATAATGTATTTTTAACTAAATATTAAAATTATGTCTTCTTATTTTTATCCAGAAAAATTAATACCTCAATTGGAATTAAAATAAAACTAAAGTTATAATTGTAATTAAACTAAAATGATCACAACTAAGCAATTTAAGAGAATAATAAGATAGAGAAAGCCTAAGATTATAACTATTCCTCAATATGCTTTTCTAAAGATTACTACTATTCAATATCTTAATCCATCAGTTTTATTATTGGTCAAGACACTAACCTATTCACTAACCTCATATGATGAGCAAGTAAATATATCTTAAATTAAAAATTACCTATATTCCTATTATAACCCGATAAATTAAAACTATAAAGTTCAAGTTCTTTTAACCATACATGCCATATAGTTATATTTTTATCATATGTCAGAACTTATAGTTACTACTCAACAATCATGTATCAAATTATCTTAGGCTCAAAATAAAGATGCATTTTTCGAGTTTATCAATGTGTTCATCAATCAATCAATAACTGATCAGGCATATTGAAAGCATTAAAATCAAATAATTTGAATATTAATAATTGATTTTATACGTTATCAAAAAGTATAACAATTAAGCACACATATTGACTTCAAGTTATAACCCTAAAAAAGAAATTAGTTTATGATGAAAATTAGAGTTTTAGAACAAGAATTAATAAGCATAATGAAGAAAACTAAAGGATAGAAGTAAGAGAAGAAAAAAAAACAAAGAATAATAGCCTGATCCTTCACTTTATCTTTAACTTGCTATTGAATCATCTTCTTCAATCTTCACATAGCGTTCTAAACTTTTAAGAACTTGTTCTCTTTCATACTTTCTCTTATGTTATATATTTTTGGATTCAAAGGCCTTTTATTTATAAGTTTTATAACTGCAAATTAGGGCAAATTCATGTCCAATGCGAGATAGGAGTCACTTTGATCGCACGGACACTGCAGCATTCATTTTTCGGTGCTGGGGCACTGACATTGGAATTATTGCCTCATCATTGGTTTTGAATGCCTCGACATTGGCACTATAGCAAAATTACTGTTTATAATTACTGTTCACAATTACATTAATGATTTACTATAGTATCTACTATAGTAATTTTGAAATTTTTGCCTTAATTTCAATAGATTTTCATCTTTATTTGCTCAATTGACCCCAAACCTACAAAATAATTATAAAGCACATAAAAAAGATTAATTTTCATGCTTGAAATAATCAAATGTTAAGTCTATAGAAGCTAAATAATATAGGTCATAAGAATTGACTAGCTAAGACCAATGACTAAATACAAAACAATGGAAATGAGAAGAATTTAGATACCTAAAGAAGGGGTAAGAACATGTAGCCTCTTAGGAGTGTTACTAAAAGAAAATGAGTTCTTATGCCTTGCATTAACAAAATTATAGTCTTAGGAAATTATATGAACTCTAAAAGAGAGAACGAATAAGTTGTTATATGAGTAAATTGAAAGTACACTACACATTGGGTGAGTGTGTACATTTTAATTTTTTAATTACACACCACATGTATAAATACCTACAGTGGGAATTAAACAAACATCTTATTACACTAATGAGATATTAGAAAACTCACTATCAAAGCGCGCTTTACCCAGTTCTAGTCTAGGACTTGTAGGATCTTTCAAGTTAGAACAGTAGCTTCCTATTCTCAGTGGAGTATTTTACCAAAGCCAACACTTGCCTCTAAAATTTCTCTTGGACCTTTACTATACTAATTATTAGTATGTACATAGTAATTCTTCTTCTAATTTTATACTACGTTATGGAAAAGAATTTCCATTTATATAGCCTAAGTCCCCACCTTAATAGCCAATAAAATGTGAATTAATGGCTTACCATTTGTAAGCATGAAAATGTAAGGAAAATTCCACTTCATGCTTACAAATGGAAACTTGATAGCAAGCTAAAAGAGTTGGCCGAATGTCATCCCAATTGGTGGCAAATTGAACTTCTCATTAATCCACCACAAGCTTAATATTTAAGTATAACTAACAAATGTCCTATTTGTTAATTTGGTAGAAAATGAGAAGCAATTCGATGTCAACTTAATATATAATAATTCCATCTCTTGAATGTAAGTAATCACTTGGTTGAATTCATTTGGATTTTTCAATGTTTTATAAATAAAATATCAATGACAACCCTTTACCAATTAAATAATAATACTTAATAAAATAGACTAATAGAACTATGCCACGTGTCATAACCTAATAAATTAATGGCACGATATATGGCATCCAATAGAAAAGTTAAAGTGGCAAGTCCCATTTGTCGAGATCTCGGGCTTAACACTTAAACTCTATGATCTCATTGAGAGACTTTGAAATAATTTCAATTTTCTGAGAACTTCCTAGATTAAACTATTCGATTTGGTGCACTATCTCAGTGCACAACGAGTACACTTTATATAATGAGACTTCTTAGGTTTACACTCATTTCGTCTTACGAAACTCTTTCGCAACTCTATAAGCATTGCCCCTCATACGTTATGAAAATAACAAAATAACGTATTGAACTATATAAGTTGAGGTTAAAACATATTCGTATAATCTCTCCATCGTTTATATCCTGGAAGAGCGGAGACATAGATCATCACTGTCATGTCTCTATATGCTCAACACTAGAACTTATCTCCAAATTCATATTTTGATAAACAATATTGGTAAACACTTTTGCGAAATTATTTTTGATACGAAAATTATTGTTTCTCGGATTTATTGTTTATGGCCATAAGACTTTCAGGAACACAATCTTAGAGCATGTGGATATATAACTCACCCATATGAGCAGACGGATCCCATATTTACATACATCAGACTTTATGAGCATCAGACCATACCTAACAACACTTAGCAGTCAGACTATAAAAGGTCTCTGACATGTGTGGAATCTACATATAGTGGATCACTTATAATTCCATCGTGGTGTTTAGGTCAAGGGACCATGAACACTATTTAAGTTAAAAGAATCCTCCATTGATGACTTTATGGAATGTTTATTAAAGATCTTAATTGAGCCTATTCAGTACTCAAGCCTAACTGAATACCTACATATCTATACGAGCTTCTATTTAAGCTTATGATCAGCTAAAAATAACCATCTATACCATACAAATATAAATATACAATGATCTATATAAAAGGGATTCATCAACAGACCCGCATCGATGAAAATAAATTAAGAACATAGGGTTTGAGAACATAGTTGCATAATGATATTTCCTAACACTATTTGTAACCCTTTACAACTATGTTATTGCTAGTATACCTTAGGGTCATCGTCTCATTTCAGACAAAGCTCTAATTCTTTAGATTTTTCCTACTCTTATAACCTGCTAACTGTTAGCACTAATAACTCACAGCATAACTAATTATTAGCACTGGTTCAAACTTCTTTAGGCCAGATTTGAACTTCTTTAAATTATACAATGTCTGAAATGTTACAAGTATCTTACCATATATATTTAATATTAATAATTTTTTATGAAATGCGTATTTGTATAAATATTAAACAATTAATATTTATACAATATTATAATAGCACCTAAGCACAAATTCTAATAACTCCCACCTGTTTTAGTGTTATTAACAATGATATCTAATACCAATCGTCTCCATGTGTTTCTCAAACACATTAAGAGTTAAGAATTTAGTTAGTGGATCCGCTATATTATTCATGGAATATATCCTAGATACAATTACATCTCTAATAACTTATAACTTTCTAATTATGTAGTATTCAGAGTCCACATTATCAGAATTCTGGTGCCTCTTATGGCTTCTTGGCTTGAGTAATTGTACCGTTGTTGTTGCATTTAGTGGGATAGGATCTACTGAGTTTGGAACTATTATAAGCTCTAGAACTAATTTATATATTCACAATACTTCTTTTGGAGGCTTCTCAAGCCACAACATATTCTCCTTTTAAGGTAGAATCAGTTTTGGATATTTATATTGCACTCTTAACTAACTATAGTTCTAATGAGAAGAAACACATAATCAGATGTAAACTTTCTATCATTCGGACTAGACTAAAGGTCTAAGTATGTGTATCTGATCATATACAAGTAACTTTTTCTTCATGACTTATAAACTTACCCTCTATACTTCTTGGGTATTTTAGATATGTTTTCAAAGTCAATTAATGGTCGTGACTTAGAATAAACTGATATCGGCTCATAACACGTACAGCCATCCAGATTCGAGTTTCATATATAACATGGCGTACATCAAACTATCTCTACCTAAGGTACATAATGTGTTAGACACTTTGACATTTTCATCTTCTTGTCGAGGACACTCCTCCTAAAAGATAAATGTCTTGTTTGAAAAATACATTAACTGTCTCATAGTTAATGAATTTGTATTTTTCAAGAACATTGTCTATGTACGGCGATTAAGATAGTCCTATCAACCCCTATCTCTATTTTTATAACACTTTATAGCTAGTATATAGAAAGACCTTCCCGAATCTATCATGGAGAAATTTTTATTCAGATAACATTTATTCGACTGACTTGCAACATATCAACATTGTTTTCAACATTAAATATGTCAACCACACAAAGAACTAGAAAAATAGTTATGCTCCCACTGTCCTTTCTAAACACACACACTTTTCCTCCATTTTAGATGAAACCAAACTCTTTAATTTTCTTATTAAATAAAAATTCTAGCACGTTGCAATAGGCAACAAAATTCAAATTAACTTAAGCATGATTACAAGTGAAAAGGTTTCCTCATTACCGATCATAAATCTGTGAGTATAACCTTTTATCATCAGTTAAGATTAGAAGGTCTCTACCTTAATATTGAACATATACTTCCGTTACGTAAACTCATTTACGATAAATAGGAGCAATTCCTACTAGAAGCACAACTAAGTCCTAAACTTGATTATCATGCATAGAGTCAATTTTAAATTTTATGACATCTTGCCATTTTTACTCATTAATGTCCAACATCGTCTCTTTATAAGTTAAAGAATGCCTTTCTTTAAATAAGAAAATACCAAGGGCACATATAGGTATCAAGCATACCTATTATGTGACCCTCGATATCCTTTCAAACTTATGAAGAGAGTGTGTTACAAGTGTTTCACTCAATTGAATTTAAAGTTCCACCATTGGTTTATAATTCTTTGATTGTCTTTACCAAATTCAACCCTTCTATAATTCCCATGACCATATAAAAAATGTTTTCTCTTGGGAAGTGGCAGTACTAGAAACAAACACGTTTTGTTCTTCTGGATCATAAAACAGGTATTCTATAGAATACTTGGGATACACAATGAACCGATACTTATACCTTTTAAATGTAAGTTTATCCTATTGCATAACTTTTTTTTTTATAGAAATAGAAAAATTTTAAATTTTAAATCTTAACTACTTAAGACTTGTTTTCCTTCCAATCTATATCTCATATAAAATAAAAGGAACAACTTTCGATAGAACTTTATTTAATGAGTGATTAACAGTTATTAGAGCATATCCCTAAAGATATTGCAAGAGATTCAGTGAAACTCAATATCAATCGGATTATTTCTCATAAAGTTCAATTCCTCTTCTTCAAAACACTTTAGCATTAAAGAGTACCTAAAAGACTATATTAAGTGAGAATCTTATTCTTTTTCCAATAATTTGTGAATTTACTGTTATTATTTTGTGTCCAGTTTAGATATATCAAATAAGTTTTCAAACGGAGTATTGTACTACGTATACATTTCATGTGCTAATGCTCATACTGAAATTTATTAGATATTGAGGTCAGGATATATGATTTTACTCTCAAGTCATCCTTAATCTCTTTTCGATAAATTTTATCTTCTTTCAAAGAAATATTATCAAAAACACCTCTAATTATCTATTGATCATAAATATATCCAAGTGTTTCTAAATTTGGGACTATTCTTAGATTCATTGGCAAGTCTAAATATTTAACGATACTCTATAGTTAGTATGCTTAGATCAAGTATACTGACGGATTGCTCATTCTAATCTTATCTCTATGAGATATCTAGGAACATTTCTAATCATTAATTAATAACGATTTAGATCATAGGTATAACTTTTATATAATTTTTCATCTAAAAAAAACTTCCCACCACTTTACGTAATTCCTAAAATCTCTTAAAGGGGAGAATGACAGTTTAAAATATTTTTAAACTGTATAACGGAAAGTAGATTCTATTGGCATTTTACACCAGCTCACGCTATAGCAATATTAGCATTTGTAAACTTAATAGGTACACAGCTCTTGTCAATTGTATCTCATGAAACGCTTATCACTTATCTTAAATACACCTTATCTCATGAAACTCTTATCACTACCACGGTGTCCCTTTCGTTGCATCTTGATTACGCATTTTTTAACATTTAAATTACATAATCGATAGTGCTAGGACATCCTAATTATGCTATGGACACTCCAATTAAGTATACAAATAGCATACAATCATGTGCTCTAATACCAATTTGAAAGTGCGCTGTGCATTGAGTGAGTGTGTACATTTAAATTTTTTAATTTATGCATCACATGCAAAAATATGTGCAGTGAAAATAAATAAACGTCTCATTACACTAATGAAATATTAGAGATCTCACCTTTGAAGCATGCTTTGCACAGTTTCAGTTTAGGACTTGGTGAAATCCTTTGAGTTAGAACGATAGCTTTTTATTCTCAACGGAGTATTTTACTAGAGGCAACACTTGCCTCTAAAATTTCTCTTGGATCTTTATTATACTAACTATTAGTATATATATAGTAATTCTTCTTCTAATTCCCTATTACTTTATGGCAAAGAGTTTCCATTTATACAGCCCAAGCCACCACCTTAATTGCCAATAAAATATAAATTAGTGGCTTACCATTTGTAAGCATGACCATGTAAGAAAATTGCCACTTTATGCTTACAAATGGAAGTTTGATAGCAAGTTAAAAGAGTTGGCTAAATGTCATCTCAATTGGTGGAAAATTGAACTTCTCACATAAGCCACCATATGTTTAACATTTAAGGATGACTAATAAATGCCTTATTTTACTTTTTAAATATTTTATAAGCAAAATATCAATGATAACCCTTTGCCAATTAAATATTAATACTTAACCAAATAGACTAATAGGATTATGTCATGTGTCATGTCCTGACAAATTAATGGCATGATATGTGGCATTCAATAGAAAAGTTAAAGTGGCAAGTTCCATTTACTGAGATCTCGGACTTAACACTTAAACCCTATGATCTCTTTAAGAGACCTTGAAATGATTTTAATTTTTTGAGAACTTTTTATATTGAACTATTTAATCTGGTGCACTACCTCAATGCACAACAAGTACACTTTATATAGTGAGACTCCCTAGGTTCACTCCCATTTTGTCTTATGGAGCTCTTTCGAAAGTTCATAAACATTGTCCCACACATACATTATGAAAATAGCAAAACAATGTGTTGAACCATACAAGTTGAGATTAATATATATTTATATAATCCCTCCGTCATTTATATCTTGCTCAACACTAGAACTTATCTCAAGATTTGTATTCTGATAAATAATATCCGTAAACACTTTTATAATATTATTTTTGAGATAGGAAATATTTGTTCCTTGATGTATTGCTTATGGCCATAAGACTTTCAGAAACACAATCTTAGAGCATCTGGATATACAACTCACCTATATGAACTGACAAATCTCATATCTATAAAAACTAGACTCTATAAGCATCGGACTATACCTAACGATACCCAATAGTTAGACATGAAAGGTTTTTGACATGTGTAGAACCTAAGTATAGTGGATCACTCACAAGTCCACCGTGGTGCTCAAGTCAAAGGATCACAAATACTATTTAACTCAAAAGGATTCTCTATTAATAACTTTATAAGATATTTATTGGAGATCTTAATTGAGCCTGTTTAGTACTCAGCCCTAACTGAATACCCGTATGACTTGACGAGCTTTTATTAAGCTCTTGGTTAGTTAAGAATAGCCATTTGTACCATACAGATATTGACATACACTAATCTATATAAAAGGGATTCATTAACAGACATATATCAATGAAAATAAATGAAGAACATAGAGTTTGAATACATACTTGCATAATGATATTTTCTAGCATAATTTGCAACCCTTTGTAACTATGTCATTGCTAGTATACCCTCGGGTCTTTGTCCCATTTTAGATAAAGCTCTAACTTTTTAGATTTTGCTGACTCTTATAACTTGCTAACTTTTAGCAGTAATAACTCTTAACACTAATAACTTTCAGCGTAGCTAACTATTAAAACTAGTCAAAATTCCTTTAGACCAGATCTAAACTCCTTCAAATCATACAATGTCTGAAGTGTTATAAGTATCTTACCATATATATATATATTTTAATATTAACATTTTTTTACCAAATGATTATTGTATAAATATTAAGTAATTAATATTCATACAATATTGGAATGACACATAAGCACTAATTCCATCATAAACAAGCTTACTAAACTTTTATGCATTTTTCTCTCATCGAGAAGCTTGTAGCTAAGCCTTGAAGAGGCTTTGGTCTTTAACCTACCAACATAGTTCTTGGTTTTCCTTTTAAGAAGCTTGGCGCTACCTTAAATAAAAGCCTCAATAAAGATTTAGAACTAGCTTGTTCCTTAGAGACCTGATAAAAGCAACATTATATTTCTAAACCTTACGACTTGAACAACCCTTCTTGTTATATCCCTTCACTATACTTCTAAACACATGTACAAGAGATGTACCTTCATCTTACCAGTTACAAAAATAAGACCAATTAAGAAAACACAACAAGAGAAAAAAGGGAGGACATACATTAATATAGGATACAACTTCAAAAGTCAAAACTCCTCCTTATTTGAAGAGCCTTCAGTACCAGTACGAGCCTTCCTCTCAGCCTTTTCCTCCTTAAAACATTACTTGACTAGTGCAGCATAAAGTTAAACTCTATATTCTTATTTAGATAAGGTAAGAACTCTGCTAACTCAAAAGAACCATCTTAAAAAAATAATGGACAAAGATAATGAGCATCATTATTAGCAAGATTATAAAAAGGTGGAACATGGAACAAATCAAATAGATAAGTATATTGCTTGAAAGTAAAGCTGACAATATCATCTAAGAAACAAATAATACTTTTAGCATAAATAGATTATGTAGCCATCGAATACCAACTAGTAGCAAGTTTAGAACAAATGCATCATCTACTCAAGTAGATAAATTGGTTAATCCGCATATGTGCCAAAAGGGCTTTATCATAGCCAGTGAATCTCATAAATATAAAAACCTACAAGAAATTTATGGCAATATGAGTGACTATTATTTATTTTCCTGCACCACAGACTTTAACATAGTAAATATCATTAAGTTTCTTATATAAAATATCAAGAAATAAAGAAGTAAGAGAGAAAGAGGAGCCCTTTCACTCTTTATAAAGATAAAAAAAGCCTTTTCTGCATGTGATCAATTATCAAATTATAAAATATAAACTTACTGTTGAGATTTGTGCTTATGTATGAATATTTATTTTAATATTATACAATTATCATTTCATTAAAATTGCTAATTATATTTATTAAATGGTAAGATATTTATAATGTTTCAAACATTGTATGATCTGAAGAAGTTTAGATCTGATTTGAAAGTGTTTAGATCATTTAGATCAGGTGCTAAAAGTTAGCAAAATTAAGAGTTATAAGTGCTAACAGTTAGCAGTACTAAACGTTAGCACGTTATGAGAGTTAGTGAAATTTAAAAAGATAGAGCTTTGTTTGAAATATGACAAAGACCTGAGAATATTTTAGTAATGACATAGCTTCAAAAAGTTGCAATTAGTGTTAGATAATGTCATTATACAGTCTGTTCTTAAATGCCATATTCATATTATACCTTTACCAATATAGATCTATCGATGAATACTTTTATCTAGATTAATGTATGTCTATATCTGGATAGCTTAGATGGTTAGGCTTAGCAGGCCGTAAACTTAGTGAAAGCTTGTAAAGGCATGTGAGTATTTAGTGAGGACTGGGTACTAAATGGACTCACTAGGACCTCCAATAGACATCTTATGAAGCCATCAATGGCAGGTCTTCTCAAGTTGAGTAGTATTTATAGTACTTTAACTTAAGCTCCACGATGGACTTGTGAGTGATCTATTATACTTTGGTTCCATACATGTCAGAGACTTTTCATGATCTGACCGTTGGGTGTTATAGGGTATGGTTCGATGCTCATAAAGTTTGGTGTATGTAGATTTGGGATCCGTCAACTCACATGAGTGAGTTATATATCCTTATACTCTAAGATTGTATTTTAGAAAGTCTTATAGCCATAAGCAGTTGAAGTTCTTGGTTTCGGGAAACCTTTAAAAATTACCTTTTTAGCCCTTTAAACACGTACAACATTTATTATGGAGAGCACCATCCTCCTGCAAAAAAAGACACTCTGACCCTTAAGTCAGTGTTTGATTAATCATAAGCATTCAGTGTGTGTGGAGTGTTTCATGTAAGAGGATTTTGATGCTCAATATGTGTATTTTTCAATCGACTTCTCCATCAATTTCCTGATGACTAAAAGAACGTAAATTGAATTTTTTTTATAGTGTCACTTAACACAGTTCAATTCATACTTATAGATGAAGTTTAATCATAATATGATAAACCTATCATAATGTGATAAAGTGATGGGGTTATTAGATAATGCGATAAGCTTATTACATTATGATAGAATATAACTTATTAGCAATTGTAAAATCATAATCTAAGTAGGGTTCTTGTCGTGTTTACCAATTCAACATTTTATCTCTTTTTAGGCTTAGACTAGGTAAGCTGGTTAAGTTAACAAATAATGGGACCAACAGATGTCTTCCCATAAGTGAAGGAGTGGAATAATTGTGATGAACTTCTTTGTTTCTCAACTAGTGAGCATCTTATGTATATGTTTCCATATATGCAATATATCAATCAAGTAATCATGTGAGAGAGAAAACGTGGTAAGTCGTACATCATGTTGTAATCTTCAATGTATTTATGCTAAAAATTCAAGGACTTAGCAAGAGTTATACTAGAAAACATGGCGATCAGAATGCAATATCCAATAATTGCAGTTAAGTTTAAATGATACTTTCTGAACATTTCTACTATCGAATATGTCTGTGGAAGTTCTGTGTTAGATATCCCATGGTTCATAAAATGGCTTATTGAATTCTATAATTTCTTGCAATATACTAGTTGATATACGATAAAATTTTTGACAAGTGTCGTTTCCAAAACAATATTAGTTTGAAAATGACAATAAATCTGAAAGTAAACGATACTTCTTGTTTGTCTTTGGGATGTAATTCTAAATCATGCTTTTGAAGAGTGTTGTTCTCATCCTTGAAAGAAATTATAAGTGTTTTTTTCTGCAGAAAAACATTATGCTTTTGGTCGTGGAAGTATTTTTACAATATTGTACTTATTGTAGAGGAAGGCTTTTACTTCTTTTTAGAGGAGTCGATTTTGGTTCCTTAGAAAAATGTGGTCTAGAACATATGATCTTCTCAAAAAGCATTGTGAGTGGCTCTAAGGGTGACGTAGGATAACAAAAAAGGTGTTGCTTAAATTTTCAAAATTTAAAAATAAGGGAGATCAAGTAAGTATGTAATTGGTACTTCCTAGGTTTGTTATAAAATTGATTCTCGTAAGTTCTATTAATACTTGAGATATTGTTAAGATATTTGATCTGGATAGTCACCTTACTTTTGGAGTAGAACTGGAGAGTGCAAGTGATAGTACTGCTCAATGCTGGCTCAATTTAATGAGAGAGTCGTCTAAGGAGGACGTAAAAGTGGTTGATAGGCCTATGACCTTTATGCGAAGTTGCAGAGGTATAACACCAAGGGCGGTTGGTAGGTATAAAGCCCTTGAAAGAAAAATTAGAGCTTCCAAGGCTGATCTGTAGGCACACAACCTTTAGAAGAAAATTAATGGTGTTTCCCAGGCAAGGTTGCAGAGTTCTTGAGAATTGTTTTTTCCAACATTCCCCGTGGAGGTGTAAAGCCCTTCTTAGGAATATTTACTATGGTGCATGCCTATGTAGGTATGGAACCTGTTATGGGAAGACTTTTGGTAAATGAGCTTCTTTGTGATGGCATACAATCAATTGATAATGATGCTTCCTTGTGGAGGCACAGAGGTCTCCCTGGGAAGCTTTCTAATTGTGGCGCTATTTATAATAGACACGGAGGCTTTTTACAAAAAATTTCTTATAATGATCCTTCATTGGTAAAGAACTTGTCAAAGGAAGTCTTTGTGGGTGTTTTCTTGGTAAAGGCATAAGTCATTTGAAAGAAACATGTCGGTAATAGGACTTCTTCACGTGGACACAGAGTTCTTGGGAGCTCTTTACAGTAATGGAACTTCCTTGTGAAGGCACGAAGCGTATCCTAAGAAGTATTTTCAGTAACGAAGCTCTTTTATGAGGACATAGAATCCTCATTGGGAAGCATTTCAAAATGAAAGTTTTTATTAGGAAGTCTTTTGATAATGTGACTTCTATATGAGGACATAAAGTATATCTTGGGAAGTATTTTTTGTAAGGATATTTCCCTTGTGAGAGGCACGAAGCTTTCTCTAGGAAGGCTCTCGATAATGATACTTCCTTTGTGAAAGTATGAAGCTCTCTTTGGAAAGGCTTCTTGGTAAAGGTGCTTTCCCACAGAGGCACGGAGATTTCCTGGGAAGCTTCTCGGTAAGGGTGCTTCCCCCGCAGAGGCACAGAGCTCTCCTAAGAAGCTTATCGGTAAGGTTGATTTCCCCATGAAGGCACGTATTTCTTTTATGAAGCTTCTCGGTAAAGGTGCTTCCCCTATAGAGGCATAGAGCTCTCATGGGAAGCTTCTCGGTAAAAGTGCTTCCCCACGGAGGCACGAAGCTCTCTTGGGAATCTTCCCTGTACAGGTTCATAATTATCTCAATCAAAGGTTCTAGACCATATAGAAGGATGATAGGTCTCTATAACATACCTGAGGGAATCAATTCTTATACCATCTCCTAGAACAGTTGGAGGATTTCTTTTAGCCGTCTCTTCTCCTTTAACGGCATAAATGTTTTTTGGAGGTTCCAGGCTGTGTAGAGGGGTGGTAGGCTTGTATAACACACTTGAGGGGGATTTTTTTCATACCATCTCCCCAGAATGATTCAAGGATTACTTTTTGTCATCTCCTCATCTATAACGGTGTAACTATTCAGAGGCTTTAGACCGTGTAGAGGGGCAGTAGGTTTCTACAACGCACCTATGAGGATCATTTTCTCATACCATCTCACCGAAATGGTTGGAGGATTTCTTTTATCCATCTCCTCTACTATAATAGCGTAACCTTTTAGAGGTTCTAGGTTGTGTAGATGGGTAGTAAGTCTATATAACGCACCTAAGGGGATCATTTTCATACCATCTCAATGTACCTTAGGGGATCATTTTCTCAAACCATTTCCCCTAAAATGGTTTGAGGATTGCTTTTGACCGTTCCTTCTTTGTAATGACGTAACCTTTTTAGAGGTTTTTGGCCGTGTAGAAAGGCGAAAGGTCTCTACAACACACCTAATTAGATCATTTTCTTATACCACATCTCCATAACGGCTAAAGGATTACTTTTGGCCTTCTCTTAATTTATAATGGCGTAACCTTTTTAGAGGTTCTAGATCGTGTAAAGGGGTAATAGGTCTCTACAACGCACCTAGGAGGATTATTTTCTCATACCATCTCATTGGAATGGTTAGAGGATTACTTTTGGCCATCTTCTCCTCTGTAATGGCACCAAACTGTGTAAAGGGTTAGCAATGCTCTGCATTAGCTCTAAGGGGATTATCAGGTTTACTATTTCCCCAGAACGGGTGGAGGATTGCTTTTATCCGTCTCCTCATCTGTAATGGCACCAGACCATTTTATCGGATAGAGGGTCGATAAGTCTCTTCCATGGATCTGAGGGAATTATTTTTTAGCAATCTCCCCAAAATGGTATATCATATGGAAACTAGAAAATGCGTAGAACTTGGATGTGCCCTATGAATTAGGTGTGTTCTTTTCTTATAGTTTGTGTTGGATAGGTTCCATGTCCATGTATGCACCACTCTCAGTTTCAACTTATATGAAACTTCTCGAAAAGCTTTCAAGATACAACGAATACCTTTTTTTAAAAAAAATTGGATATAGGTTCCTCTTTCTCGGTTTGTATTAGATAGGTTTCCCGAGCTAGCTTTGGCTTCACAGGATCCTTCCCATGTCTTAGGCATTAATTTCTAAACAAGGTTTATGAAATAAGAAGTTAACGCATATACTTGAAGTTAAAAATAAATGGAATTAAAAAAAATATATGTTTCCATTCTTTCCCAATTTGAGAGGAACCGTAGGTTTCATTTTCATTTTCTCTCTCTTTTTAGTAGTTGAAATACAGTGAGAACCATATGGAAGTGTCAGCCAGACATTTTTGTATGAATGGAACGTTCCTCGACCAAAAATAAAGTTCCAACAGTTTGACTAATAGTGACGAGGGCGCTTTTTGCGGAGCCAAATTTTTTCCCTTTTTTGGCCTTATTAATTTTCTATTGGGGACCTCTGCTGTAACATTCTTAAAGTATTTTGGCAGATTTGATATTTCGGAAATATGAAAGATTTGAATGAAATTGTATGCTGTCGGGGACCGTTATGAAAATACAGAGAAGTAATTGGTTCCCCATGAATTCTTTAAGACTAAGAGGGGCTGAATTATATTATCAAGGAAGCCGTTGTCCCCTTCGTGGCGTGCATTGTGCTTTTTGCCGGCTGGATTTTTGCCATCGTCGGCTTCCGTAGGGAGGTTCCCATCCGACGGAAATTACAAAAACATGTTAGGAGCGGCGAGCGTATGAGGGCAGCGACTGAATCTTCGAAGGTTCCGCTCTTTGATTTCTGCGCAACGACGACTGACGACGCTGCCTTGATTCTGGTCATCCGCGTTTTCTGAATTGAACAGTGCGTTTCCCACCTGCTGGAGATACTCTGATGCGGTGGCGGTTCCGCAAATTTTGCATCCTTTTCATGGTTCCGCGAGCTTTGCAGTTCCTTCTTTTTCTTAATTTGTTCGTGTATGCAACATCATTCCAATAAACTTGCATTGACACGGTGGCAAGTCATGCTCGGGTTGTTAGCTACCATTGAAGGGTGCTTCACGTATTTCCATTATCGTGTACATGATAACATAATAATTTCTCTGTCAACCTTCGCACCTTTCTGGCTTTCTCTAATGAAACACGCTTTTTTGCACTTTTTTTTTTTATTGGTTCCGTATTCATAAGCAATATTTCGTCTTATTCTCAATTGGTTCCATTGTCTTTTCTCAATTGGATCAGTATCCAATTTTTTTAATGGCAATTTGTGAGTTGAATATTTCAAGGATTCCTCCTTGGCAGCCACATCTTCCTCCTTCAATTCAGTGATCTTGTCGCTGGTAGTTGGAACTAAAAGACCCAGAAAAGAGAATAGGGAGTAATTCTTGTGCCGAGATGATTTCCGGAGAATGTCTCTGCCATGATCAGTTGTTTGGATGATGACAATGTTTTGCGAAAACATTTCTTTACAAATTCTTGACAATCGAATGTAAATTTAATTCCTTAAGGATATGTTTTGCAAATAAACAATGCAAAGAAAATAATAAAGAAAGAAAGAATATCTATTTTTCTTTTATTATGCTATCTTCTTCTTTCAGTTTTGTTTAGTTTTCCTACCGTTGGTACCACTGAAGTTTCCAGTTTCTGGGAATCTTCAGAAATTAATTTCTTAGTCCTCTAAATGCGTAGAGCTTTGTTGATGGGGAGAGCATTGTCCTCCTACAAAAAAGGCACCCCGACACTTAAGTTAGTGTTTGATCAAATAGGAGTGTTTCATGCAAGAGGATTTTGATGCTCATTTTTCCACCTATTTCTCCATCAATTTTTTAATGACTAAGAGAACGAATTTGCATTTCTTTTATAGTGCCACTTGACACAGTTTAATTCATGCTCAAATGCTTATGGATGAGGTTTAATCTTAAAGTGATAGACCTACCATAATGTGATAAGGTGATAGAGTTATTAGATAATGTGATAAGCTTATCACATTATGATAGAATTCTAATCTATAAGTAATTGTAAAATCATAATTTAAGTAGGGTTTTTATCGTTTAACCAATTTGGCCTTTTAACCTTTTTTGGGCTTGAGCTAGCAAGCTAGTTGGGCAAACAAATAATAGGACCAACAGTAGTAAATCCGAAAAGAATTTTTTACAGAATAAAAAATATTACAAAAGTGTTTGTAAATATTATTTATTAAAATATGAATTTAGAGATAAGTTGGCTGATGAGAAAATAAAGATTTAACGGTGATTATCTATATCTCTAATCTTCTAAGATATAGGTGACAAAAGGATTATATGTATTTGTTATAACCTCAGCTTATATTGCTAAATATGCCGCTTTGTAATATTGTAATATGTATGTGAAGCATCGTTCATAGACGTATAGAAGAGTTTCATATGACAAATTGGGCATAGATCTATAGAATCTCACAATATGAAGTATACTCATTGTGCAATAGGGCAGTAGACTTGATTGAATAGTTCGATCCAAAAAATTCTAACAAACTGAAAATTTATTTTAAGATCCCTTGGGATATGCACTTGTCAAGACTTAACTGTTAAGTACATCATTTAATTAGTTGACAAAAGTTATTGACCAATGAAATGATGACAAATGGCATATTAAACCTCTTAATTGTTTGACTTTTTGTCTTAAACAATTAGCTTGCCTGTTTGACTAGCAAAGTCCATAAAATATACAAAAATTAGTTTTGAATTATTTTGGAAGCATGGGCTTGGAATGATGGTGGTCATCTTTGTCGAGTCTTAAGGAAAATAAATAAAATTGAAAGTGTTCATTTTTAGGGGTTAACATTTGGTTCGACCATTGTAGGAGAAAAAGAGGGCTTTTGCAAGTGTTGTTCAAAGTTTTTCTTCTTCGTCATCTTCTTCGAAAAATCCAACCATTTTAGTAAGTTAGAGAGAGTTTGTTTTGTTTGTTCAAGAGTTGAATAAGCAAAACAAAAAATTTATTGCTTTGGAAAAAATACTAAGTAGTTAAAGTGTTTAACTAAAATTAAAGTTTAAAGAGTTTAAACTAGGTTAAAAGTATTTAATTAATATTAATATTTAAAAGTTAAAACTATTGTTAGGTAATTAGGGCTGCTATGCTAGAGATCTAAGCCCACCCAAGTTAAATTATAAAATTACGAATGAGTGTACTTCAAGGTAAACTTCGATTTTGAACAAATTTCCAAGGGCATGAAAGGTTATTCTCAATCTCATTAGTATAATGAAACTTTAATTTAAGTATGTATTTATCAAATTAAGAAATTAGATTTCCAATTTTGCTATGCAAATATATGTGTATGATGTGTATATTGTTAGTTGATGAACATATTTCGCATGCATGAACTTATAGATTAACACACTTTCACTTACTTAGCCATAAAACTATCATTGCCTTAACTCTACATCCTAAAGCATAGGCTTCTCCTTACACAAAGTGACCACCCTATGTGGAGTTGTAAAACTGTTTCAACTAGTTTGTGAAAGCCACTCTTTTTCAAATGTCTCAAAATCCTTTAATGTTTGCTTTTTAGTAGAAGATATATTAATGGAAAAATATGTTCCACTTGCTTAAAATTTACAAACTAGTGATGGCTAACACGTCTTTCCAAGTTGGGGTGAATTCTCCTTAAGCCATAACAAATGTATGGGAGATAGAGCTTTATCTATTCACCAACTAGTTAAAAGAATACTAGTCTCACATAATTGTCAACCAATTAGAAACAAAAATGACTGCATAAGCCCACTTTGAGTTAGCAATTCTCAAATGCTAGCATCTTCCCACTCATGGGCTACCTAATCAACTAATCCAATAGTTGGATTAAAGGAGGCATAAAAGGAATAGACATAGGCCTGAAGTTACTTTAGGGGATATATATATATAAGCGAGAGATTGAGTTTAGAGGAATTAAAAGGCTTTAACTCAATTCTTCATTGGAAAGACCCTCATCACTTAAATATTTGACATAAGATTCTACTTTAACCAATAAAATATCATTAACATTAAGGAGATGGTCATAAACCTCATCGCAAATATGTTGTTTAGAGGTAGACTTCACAACATAGGATGAAGAGGACATTATTTATTTAAGAACATTGAAGAAACATGATAAAGTCAGATGTACAACAATCAGGAAGGGAAAGATTTAAAAGGCACATGGGTCAAGAAACACAATTAGGTATGGTAAAAAAAACCCTAACATTAAAATTCAGTCTTTCCTTTATGATAACAAAATGTTAGAAATTGGTGATTCAACAATCTTGTATGGGCAAGAATAAGATGAATATAAAGAGAAGAGTCATTATGAAGTCATGTACGCATTGCGTGTATATGGGAAGAGCAAAACAGAAAGTCAAAAGTATGGATACTGTTTATGTGGAGATACTGTTCAAGGCAAGCATTGTTGCCCGTGACGATGGGTACTGTTAGCGCGTGGGTACTGTTCAATATGTTACTATTTATGCGACAACTTTAGACTATTTCTTATTTTGGCTTAATTGACTTCTTTAAGTGGGATTAAGACTCTTACAAGTAAAGACATTCATTCTAACTAGGTTTAGGGTTTCTAAGGGTATTTTATTCATTATATAAACCCTTCTAAACATAAGAGAAAGACAAAAATTTAAAGTTTCAAGATGTAACCATAAGAGAGAATAGAGGAGTTAGGTAGACACTGAGTACGTGGTGCACTAGGGTGTGATATTTGAGTAGTGTTTTCTTTTGGTTCTTGAGTGAACAAAAGAAACACCATAGATCCTTTTGGCTTAGATGCTTGGGCTATTCTTGTATTCCTTGTAAAAATATCTTATGAGGAGATACTAAGAGGTCTCGGGGAGCCATGGTGATCGAGGATAGATACTTAGAGGTCTCTATAAGAGATATTAAGGGGTCTTGTGGGATCATAGATTATTTAAGAAGATACTTAGTGATCTATATCAATAATAAGAAGCTAGATCATGGATCCTGGGTGGATGTAGGTAATTTTAGGCTGAGCCACGTATATCTTACATCTTGTTAATTAGTTTATTTTCTTTATCTTTATTGGTGTGTTGATCTTATGTGTTCTTGCTTATGGTGTGAGTTATAGTTTTCTGCTGTGCATAAAGTAAAAAGAGTATCAAGGCTGTGGTTTAGTTGATGCCACAGAGGTGTCAAATTGAAGAGCATGGCTTGATATCTACAACAAACTAGTATCAGAGCTTGAGTTGAAGTCTAAATTGGTATCAAAGTATGAGTTGAAGTCTAAATTGGTATCAAAGTATGAGTTGAAGTCCAAATTAGAGAGCATAGGTAGTAGTGTCAGATTGCAGAGCAAAGATTGTTAACCATGGAGACTCACAAATATAAAAGAAGAATAATAGGGAAGATGATTATCTAAAAGAGGAAAAGATGATAGCTTTATTGAGGAGGTTTTTAGGGGTAAAGATCACTCTTAAAAGAAAGACTACCAAGAATATGACATCATCTAGATCATAGTTAGAAGAATCATTCAAATTGGACACAAAATAAAAATGGCAAAAAAAGAACAATCAAAATTAAAGGGCAGATCTAAAAGATGTCTAGGGCACTTAAAGAGATAGTTGTAAAGAAAGACAAAGATAGAATTAAAGTGGATTTGCAAGTCCGTTGGATGACTAGGCAAAGACTCTGATTACATGAGAGCTTCTAAAGGAATAAGTGTCTAATGGATGAACTATTTTTTAGATCTAGGGTAGTGTTTTCATACGAGTCATGGAGAATCATTATTTACCAATTAGAGAAATATGGCTTGTGGTTAGTTGTAAGGGATTGGTAGAATAATATTGAGACTACATAGTAAAAAAGACAAGGGAGAGACTAGGTATAAGATTTCATTCCTCATCTCAAGAAGACCTAGTGGACTTGGGACTAATAGATCGAAATAGGGAGATTTATGGAAGACAGAAGAAAGGAATACTAAATGGGAGAAAAAGAATTGAAAAGTGATAAGCACAGAGGGAGGCTATGTGCTTGAAGAAAAGTACTTCGAATGGGATCAACATAAGGTTTTTGATTTAAAATAGACCATAAAGCAGTTTTTAAATTAATTTACTTTTTGAAAAGGGTCGTAAGAAAAATGTGTGGGAAGAGTAGTAATGGCGAGAATGGGTTTTCACCATTAGGGATTGTGGTCATGGTATCTTTGGGACATAGAAGATCGTAACATTGAACATCAGCATTTGAGAATTTTTAAAGACCGTAGTCGCAAGAGCCTTAGTTAAGTTTGAGATTTGACTTATAGATAATGCTAGTGAGCATTGGTCAATGAGGAGTGACGATGATTAGCTTCATGAAGAGAGATTTTGAATCAATGAGGGGTTTTGTTAAAAATTAGTGATTCAACAATCTTATATTGGTAAAAATTGAGATAAATACTAAGAGGAGAGTCATTATAAAGTCAACTACGTATTACGTGTACAAAAGAGAAGTAAACTGATAAGCCAAAAGAATGGATATTATTTATACGGTGACGTTGTTAACGACGAGAACTGTTGTGCGCAACAATAGGTACTATTTACGTGGCAACTTTAGGGTCTTTTTTTTGGCTTAATTGACTTCTTTAAGTGGGATTAGGACTTCTACAAGTAAGGACTCTTATTCCAACTAGGTTTAGGATTTCTAATGGTTTTGTATTCACTATATAAACTATTCAAAACACAAGAGAAAAATAAACATCTAAAGTTTCAAGATATAACCATAAGAGAGGATGGAGGAGCTAGGCAGGCACTAAGTGCGTGGGGCACTAGGATGTAACCTTTGGAGAGTGTTTTCTTTTGGTTCTTGAGTGAACAAAAGAAATATCATAGATCTTTTTGGCTTAGATGCCTATTTATGTATTCCTTGTAAAAATCTCTTATGAGGAGATACTAAGAGGTCTTGGAGAGTCATGGTCATTAAAGGTAGATACTTAGAGGTCTCCATAGGAGATACTAAAGGGTCTTATGGGATCATTAATGATGTAAGAAGATACTTAATGATCTATATCAATAATAAGAAGCTGGATTATGGATCCTCCGTAGACGTAGGCAATTTTGGGCCGAACTATATATGTCTTGTGTTTTGTTAATTGGTTTGTTTTCTTTATCTTTATTTGAGTGTTGTTTTATGTGTTCTTACTTATGGTGGGAGTTATGATTTTTCATTGCACATAGAGTAAAAGGGGTATCAAGCCTGTGGCTTAGTTGATGCTATAAGAGTGTTAAATTGAAGAGCATGGCTTGATATTTGCAACAAAAAAGATAGAAAAACTTAAGAACAAAAAGGTGCAAAAAAGAGAGAAAATATAATATCTGATCCCTATTAATAGTGTAGGTGCCTAGATTTTTGTACAAACAATAAAGACACCATAGGGTTATTCAATTTCAACCCTATTAAAAATATTTTTTAATGGTGTGCGTGATAGGTATTAGACCTAAATTGGTAATTTCACAGTTGATCGGAGTGTTGGCTGATCAGCAAATATTTTTAGAATTTTTTTTATTAGCTTGGAAAATGAAATTTTAATTTAACACATGACTTTTCATATAAGTGTTATGCACGGAACAAGCCTTTGTTAAGAAATACAATCCATGTATTACAAAATGGACTAATTAGACAAGTTGGTGGATTGCCAAGTTGAAAGTCTTGTTAGTTCCTTTGACTATTCTAACTAAATAGTTAGAAAGAAACTAACTAAATGCTTCTAATTCTAACTAATGATAATTTAGAATTTTAGAATTAATTAAGGGGCAAATTGGACTTTTGGAAGAAAAATATATAAGCAAGAAGTGTGTAGAAATTTGGCTAAGTAAAAAGCATAATATATTAGAGCAAAAGAGAGAAAATTCAACCAAGAGAAGAGAGGTGCTGCTACAGTAAAATTCAAGGCTTTTTCACGATGTTCTATGCATGATCAAGCTAAAATAAAGTCAAATACAAGTTTCTAAGATCAATTGAAGCTTCCACTAGTGAAATCCTAAGAAAAAGAGGTAAGATGGAACAGCCTGAACTTTTTGCATCCAGCTTGACTTCTAATCTAGTATGCAAACTGAAGAAGTCAATTTGTGGACTTAAGTAGTCTTCCCGAAGCTGGAATCTTTGTTTTGATGAGGTAATCAGAGAGTTTGGTTTCATCCAAAACGAAGAGAAAGCGTGTGTATTCAAAAAGAGCAGTGGGACTATAATTGTCTTTCTTACTATTTACGTGTGTGACATACTCATTTTTAGAAACAACGTTGCTATATTACAAGTCAGTCAATTAAGAGTTATCTGAATAAGAACTTTTCCATAAAATATTTGAGAGAGGCTTCCTGTATATAAAGTATAAAGTTTTATAGAGATAGAGCTATGAGTCTTTAGTAATGGTAGTATATGATTTTTTCAAGATTTCTTCAATTAATATTTTGTGTAATTCTTGACTTAGATTTGGGGTAAATGTAAGTGTAAAGTTCAAAGAAGACACCAAACTAAAGTTATTTGTAAGGTAAGAATTAGGGTTTGGTGGGCTCTTATTATAGAAACTTCAATTGAATGTTATTAGGGCATTAGAATTAAATTGGCATGATTTGAATGTTATTGGAACAAGAAATTGAGAAAAGAATTGTGTTGGGTGAGAAAGATGAATTTGACCTCTTTATGGATTTTAGGGTTTAAGTTGTGTTTCAGTTCAATTGTTGTGTATAAATGATTCTTTGTGTTAATTGGATGTATATGGGTGATGAAAAATTGAAAATGAAGAAAAATAGACATAATTGTCCATTTTGGTAAGATGAAGGGCAATTATGTCCAACCAAATTTATAGGGCGTTAAGCAAGTTTATGACTTCGAATGGTTAATTATACAAGATTAAATAACTTCATAAATAAAAAACAGAAAGTAGAATCCATTAGGGCTTTGTAGGGCATTTAGGGCGTTACTAGTTTAAGTGTAATTTTAGCATTTATAAAGGTTTAAAATGTCATTTGTGGTATGCAGGTGAAGGAAAACTTTTAGAAAAAAATTGAGTTTCGAGCGGTTGGTAAGTGAAAATTTGTAATGGCTAAACTTTTGTTTAATATGTTTCAGTATATTGAAATTGTATATTTTATGTAATTTTAATACATAAGCATGATTTACGGTTTTGGTATACAGTTATAATTATGCATTACTATGTTCAGTTTAAGAAACAGTTTTTAAAATATTAAATTAGTTTGAGAGGCCATTGGTACCCTCAGATTTATAGTGTGATGATAGTTTAAGATTCGACGGTAGATCCCGTACATATGGACAAGTATTGAGGGGTGAGTCACTAACAACGAAAAGTTGGGTGATCGAGTCATGTGAGTCGCTCTTTATGTATCAGGTATTGTCTCGCTATATGTAGACGATGTAAAATTTTACTACATAGCCAGTGAGATGTCTTTAAATGTCACAGTGGGTGTTATTAGTTTAGACGCTCTGTGACTTACTCACGTTGTGCGGTGCTAGTTTAGTCACTGTGTGAGTATAGAGCTTTAGGGTCACCATTTGATGTAATTTAGAAAGACAATAGCCGAGCAAGAATTTTAATAGTTTTTGAGTTACCGAATGCATATCATGTATTTATATGTGTAAATGTTAGTTACTATGTATTACAGATTTTAGCAATTGTTTAAAGTGATTATTAACAAAAATAGCTCGGTAGGATTTTATCAGCATATAATGTTTAGAAATAATTTTATAGTTTTATTTTAACTTGAGAAGCATGTTTTAGACAATATATAGAATTTAATGTTGATATAAAATCTTATTTTTACTAGAAATTTTAAATGCACTCATTGAGCTCCTTTAGCTCACCCGTTTTGTGTTTTATATTTTCTGAACCCCCATCCAGGTGTAGGCCTCGGTGTGCAGGTTGCTGATTCTCCTAAAACAAATTAGTGGGCCAAGAGGGACAATAATTTTATAAATGTAAATGTGTTGAGTAGAACATTTTGATTTTCTACATAGTAGTGATAGACTTTGCACATACTGTACATATGTTTCGAACAAACAAGAAAGGATTTCGGTAGTACAGTGACATTTTTTACTTTTCATTAGTATATTAATTTTGTAATTGGAATGAAATTGTTGTGCAGAGTTGGATTTGAATTTGAAAGGACCAGAGGTCTTATTTGGAAGTTAATAAAACTATTTTAAATAGAAGTGTGATTGTCCTTACAGATTTTATTTTTGAATTTTTCAAAAAAACAGAGGAAATTTTGACCTTTTGTTTTTTAATTTTTGGTAAATTATCATGACGAATATTCTGGGATTAATCAGTATTAGTAAGAATTAAAAAGGGTTCGTCTCATAAAATTTTTCAATCTTAATAGTTAGATTTTATAAAACTTTCGTTGGGGTATTTGATGGGGCCCACCAAAATCTACAATAGAGAATTTTGGGACGAGTCTTGTCAAAAAACATGTAAAATGGCACAATCATGATATGGCCAAGCATAAAAAAACTCTCAAGTAACCAAAAGAAAGAGAAGAAAATAATACCCATACTATGACATATAGATTGTGACAAGAGAGACCTTTCTGAAGCAATCATCAAGAATGCATAAAATACTTATCAGATATTAAAAAGGGACCATGAGGAAAATATAAAATAATAGCTCAAAGAGAATCTAGAAAGGAAGAAAAAAAAAGTATGTGTGCACAAAGAGCCAAGATCAAGAAAGAGAGAAAGACAAAAAGATTGTGAAAGCAAGAAGAAAACACTTAAAGAGAAGAAAAGGAGTTAAAAATAAAAGTGAAAAAGTAAGTCAACCAATCTTTTTTCTAGCTAAGTCAGTGGCTAAGGACCATTTAAAATTACTAGTCGTTTCAATATAATTGTCTTATCACAGTTGGAACGGCTAATAAATTTAAATTAAAAAAGTGAAAAGTTGTACAGTAAACATGTTAAATAGGTTTGTTATATAGTAAGAAACAAAAAAAGTTTTTAAATTAAAAAAAAAAAGTCAATTTGTATAAAAGTATGAGCAACAAAGGAGTAAGTTAGAACATTAAAGTTATACTGATCATACTACCTGCCTCACTTGCACTACCATAACTTATATGATTAAAAGAATTAAATATTGTTGTATAAAAATCAATAGATGTCCAAGCCCAAACACATCTAAGTACATTTAATAGATAAAACACGTGAGCCCAAGCCCAATTTATAAAATAAGTTGTAGTTTAGGCATAGAGTTGTACTAGGTAAGACTTAAAGTATGCATACACAAACTACTGCCCATTTGAGAAAAAACTTAGCCTAAGATAAATGTAAGGCTAACAAACAAATACAAGCCTAATAAAGCACATTTGGGCTCTTAAAATTCTTCTAAATAAAGAATAAGTAACTTCCTTATTCAATATAGTAACTAATTAACATAATAAACTTTTATTTAGAATAAAATAGGTATATTGTCTCTTTCATCTATTAAATTTATTTTGTAAATTTAAGATGGGTAAAATTTATTAAATAAGTTAGATTTTAGGAGGATTGTGAACCAATAAGAAGTATTGACCTAATACAAAATTTTAACCCTATAAAAACCTTTATACTATAAGTAGAACACATATTGACCATTATATTTTTTTACCTTGACTATTTTTAGTAAACATGTCCTACTATTTGCTTCCATCTCACTTTTTCACCAAAATACAAACAAAATTAGTAGCTTTAGATCTATTATAGGGCTTAAGCTCTTCATAAACCAATTTCTAGTATATAAATACAAGGTTCAAGATGCAAGTTCTCTTAAATACACAATGACAACACATGTTTCTCCAATATTTATTTTGTAAGCCTAGATTTCACACCTCTTATAATTTAAAACTGGGTTTATTCGAGGAAATCTCACTTTACTCAAGATCTCTGAAGCAAATTTATAACACTTAATTTCTTGAACTCTAAGAGCTCTTCAAATACTTAATAACCTTATTATCGAACTCACAAAGGGTAGATTTATTATTTGGGCTTAGGCCATGTGATTCAAATATCCTATTACTTCATCACAGAATCATTACAGTCAATAAAATTGAGCCACGTCACAATCTATCAAAGCCGCCTAAACAATATTATAAAACTTCCTTATTGATTATTTTGAAGTATTTGAGATTTTATAAAACATATTACTACAATTTTTAAATGAAAATGAATCAATTTTCATTCAAGATTTATAATTTTTTTTATCATGGTAATATCGTGCATGTGTATATAACATGGTAATATCGCGTGCGTATATATTATACGAGTAGTGTGAGGTTTATAAAGTTAAAGAACATACTTTGTCTTCTAAATGATGTGTTACTAATCAATAGTTATTACTTGTTAGGTGGTTGTTGATTTGTTTGTTTTTATTAATGTGGTAGTTATACAATATTAACCAACAACAAAAACATCATATACCATATTAATTGAAATACAAACTTTATATTTTAATTATATAAATATAGTATTTATAATATTATATTATATTTTATCACCGAATGATACACAATTGTTTTTAAAAAAAGTTATTGTAGTTAAGGGTAGGCATAGTCTGGTTTGGTTTTTTTAATAATTAAAATCGAAACTAATTTTTTAATGGAAAAAACCAAACCGATTTTTCGGTTCGATTTTTGGTTATTTTTTTATTTTAAATTGTGGACTTTTTTTTAATTCATTTGTTCAAATAATTTAGTAGCTTATTTTAAATCTTTTATTATTTTTTCATTACACCTTACAAGTCACTAAATTTGTTCTTATAAATTATATAAGTATTTAAAAAATTAAATTGACTAAATTAATATATATTACACGTTAAATATTATATAATAAAAAAATTCATTACACATTACATAAATCACTAAATTTATATTTACATATTATATAAGTTTATAAAAAATTAAATTGACTAAATTATTATATATTACATGTTACATTACACATTATATATTATATAATCAAAAAAAATTTATTACACGTCACATAAGTCTCTAAATTTATTCTTATTTATTATGTAAGTCTTAAAAAATTAAATTAACTATATATATATTATATAATCAAAATTACACATTACATAAACCACTAAATTTATTCTTATATATTATATAAGTATTTAAAAATTTGAGCTATTTTTAAAATTTTTTTTATTTGTCTAAATAATTTAGTAAAATATTTTTGACCTACTTTTTGGGTCTATTTCATATTAACATAATTATAATTTATTTAATTTGAGATAAATTTAATTTTTTATTAAGTAATTAAAAAAATTTTGGTTTTCCGATTCGGTTATTTTTTTTGGGGAAAACCGAACTAGAATTGAACCGAATCTGTCGGTTTTTCTCAAAAAAATTGAACCAATTTTTTGTTAAAAAAGATTAGACCAAGCCAAACCGAACCGGCCGGTTCAATTCAATTTTTCGGTTACCAATTGTTTTTTTTGCCCATCATTAATTGTAGTAATATTGTATATCATATCATGTGGACAAGTCACATGTATAATACATATATGATCGTAACATTCCTCGTCAATTTTTAAGTTGGAACATTCATCATCACATCAAATAGAATTATACTTATGGCCAGTTCAGTTCAATTTTTTGGTTACCAATTTTATTTTTTTGCCCATCATTAATTGTAGTAATATTGTATATTATATCACGTGGACAAGTCACATGTATAATACATATATGATCGTAACATTCCTCGTCAATTTTTAAGTTGGAACATTCATCATCACATCAAATAGAATCATATTTATGACTAGTTCAGTTTAATTTTTCTGTTACCAAATTTGTTTTTGGCCCATCATTAATTATAGTAATATTGTATATCATATCACGTGGACAAGTCACATGTATAATACATGAATGATCGTAACATTCCTCTGTCAATTTTTAAGTTGGAACAGTCATCATCACATTAAATAGAATCATACTCATTGTCATTGATTCATACTCTCCAAACTAAGCCAATTAAGATCATTAATGGAAGCCCAATTTTGCTACATTAGAAACAATTCTTCAATCTTGTCTTTGTGAGTCACAATGTTTATTAAAATATTTACAGAGGATGCAAAGACATACAAGTTTTGTCAGATGAGATCACCATTAAATAGAAAGTGGTTAGTTATAAAACAACAAAACAACCAGAAGTGACACCGAGATTGAGCTCACCGTGTCCCCTAATTAACTTCCTCGCCTGAAGTTTGAACCACATAAAAACTCATACCTAGTTATTACATTTGTTTGAATGGCCAGTTATAAAATGCTTATGGTATATAACTCTATTAAAGTTGAAAATTCGAGTTTAAATTTCCCTTTCTCCTAAAAAAACTACGTAATATTTATTATTATTATTATATCTTCATCAAGATTAAAGCCTAAATTTTGGCCAACAAGATGGCGTTGTCTCCCTTCTATTACCACACGTAATCTTCTAACTAGCTATATAGGGATGGCAATAGGGTAAGGCAAAGAGGCTAGTAGGGTGTTTCTTATTTCATTCTCAAAAATATTTTATCGACCTAATGAAAAATTCTCATGCGGAGAATTTCTTTCCAAACCCCCAACCCATTTCTTTTTTTTTTTTCTATTTATTAATATTAAATACTATATTAACAAATTTTTATATTATATAAATTTAATTTATATTTAATTAAAAAAGATCAAATAAGTAAATTAGAATAATATAACAATATCTTTCAATAATGTGAATAGTAATTAATACACAGATTTTTAAAGAAATAACAAATAAAACAATAGAAACATAGAATCTAAATAATGTTCTAATGCCTATTATTGATTTTCTGTTAATTGTTTCATATTTTTATTAAAATTAATGGTCGCCAACTCAAAAATATGTATCTTTTTGTTATTTACAATAAAAGTAGATTTAGGAGGTTTTTTATTATATTTTTTTATTAATAAAAATATTAATAAATCATATCTAGTTAAATATAATTACAAAAAAAAAATTAATAAATTATTTAATATATTAATAGATATTAAAAATATATATTCAATCTAATCTTGAAAAATGGAGTGGAGATAGAATAGGGAGACTTAATCCTATTCTCTTCTTATTAATAATTGAAAAAATAATTTTTTTTCATACACCACTTTATTTTAACAAAAATTAATTCATTCCCACTTGATTCAATCGAGCCTCACGGGTCCTATCCCAGCTGAATATTCACCAACATTTGAGGGGCCACCTATATGATCAAACACTGTCTTAATTTATGTCTTATTTTCAGAGACAGCTAACCCTTGAGTTATGCCAATTAGACCAAGCTTGTAAAGGCCTGATCTTTTAAGAGGGACACCAAATTTATTTCATTAATCATTTTTGAATTTGTCGTAGCTTATTGCCCTAAACGGCTCCCTTGTCTTGGCGGGATTTATTATAGCTCTAACTTTTTCAGAGATAACTTATGAAATAATTTGGGTATGTGCAACATATATGGTGGTCTTCTAAATCTGTTTCATTAATCATTTCTGAATTTGTTGTAGCTTATTGCCCTAAACGGCTCCCTTGTCTCGGTAGGACTTATGATAACTCTAACTTTTTTCATAGATAAACTCATGAAATAATTTGGGTATGTGTAACATACATGGTGGTCTTCTTAGGCCTCTTACAAGGATTAGAAACCCTCATATTAAAAGATGAGGCTTTTACAGGCTTGGTCCATTTGGCATAGCTCAAGGGTTAGTCGTATCTCCTAAATTGGTATCAGAGTCATGCGTTTTTTTTTCTTTGTAAGTATATGAAAGAGAATTCTATTCAAATATTATGGAAACTTCATCATTGGATTCTCCTATTCCTCTTCCAAACCTCTCTTCTTCATCATTTACACTATCTCCTTCTCCATTTCTTCGAAGTACAAATGCTAGTAAAATATACCACCTTGATGAAATCATTTACCTTCTTGAAGAATCTAGAATCACAGTCACAAATCTTCCCATAATCAATCCATATCATGCTAACCACAAAGATTCCTTTCCATTTCCATAAAGAAACTTGTCATTCTCATAAAAATCCAGACCTAAAAATATGTTCAAACTACTCAGTTTGATCACTGTTTTCTTCCAGCCACTACGGAAGAACAACTTGTCTCACTCTAATTTCCAACCGACCTTATTCCTTTGTCGATAAAGCAAGGCTACACTTATATGCACTTTAAAGCTGTTAGATTTCACTTTTCATGTCAGAAAAGTTCTAGAAACAGTTTCCCAAATTGCCCTTCTTGATGCTAGATTTTCTTCTTATAAAGATGCATGTATAGGCATTATTCAAACAACCCCGGAACAGTACTTATCACTCTTTATTCAAATCTTTGCATGCCTATTTCTGCTTCACTTACTGTAGCCTTAAAAGCCCAGATTCAGATTATTGGTGTAGTCTTTAAAGTTGACATATATGTAACCACCCTTTACTACCAAATAGTTTATTGAGTCCAAAACCATGCTCTTGTACCCCACACTTAAACCAAGATGCTCTTCTCATCTCTGTTGATTTGACCAGAGTTTCATCATGCACTTATATTCCTAGACAATTGACTAATGATGAGCTCATAAAACTTCTTCCTGATACTTGAATTACCAAGTATATACAAAACCAAAAATAGAGTCAAGCCCCAAAACCCATCCAGTCAACCAAGCACAGTTTTTTTCAAAGAAAATATGGTCAAACAGAAATCTATTTTGAAAAACCTGGACCATCAGCACTTTCTCTTCCATTCACTACCTAGTTCATGATGCAACCTGTTAACTATAAACAAGAAAGCTTACCTATTATAGCCTTTAGTGCTCAAGCCACACCAATCTACCCATTTAGAAGCCTTACTGGACATTGCTATTAGGACATTGACTGTCAATGTCAAGATGTCTAGAACATCCTTTTACAGACGATGAATATCACATGTCCAGAAATTGAAAAAACAAAAAGAAGAAAAGCTGTAAAAACTCTCAACAGCTTTCAAAAGAAAGACATGACAGAGGGGACCCAGATGTCGGCCTTTTCGGCAAACCATCAGGCAAATTCGATTACTATGTCACCTACTTCGGTCTAAAAATAAAATCCATCAAATCACTTTTACAATGTTGCCATCATCCCAAAACTTTCCATAAAAAACACCCTCCATACAGACCATATAGACCAACTCAAATAATATCTCAAGTCTGCATATTCACTCCTACTGATTTCCTACCTTTAACCCCGCAAGCCAAAATTGAAGAAAACACCTACCAATAATGAAAAGTCAAAAACCCGAACACAAAAAAACCAGATGGATCATTTGAACAAATTTCCCTTGCTGAAGCCGTTCTCTACTAGCACTCAGAAAATGCTACAGCTTAGAATACTGTTCTTAAGCGAATCAAAGAATCTCAACAACGAATCGATATAAAAATTAATTCTTTTTTCAGTATTAACTAGTCAAATCTTGACAAACTTCGCCTTGAGATCAAATCCCTTCATGAGCACATTCTAGAGCTTATACAGAATGACCTGCCTTTGCAAAACAAGAAAAAGGAATCAATCACCTCAAGATTCAACTCCAAAGTCTTAAAAGAGAATTTTTGTAACCATGGAAACCAGCTGATACTCTCCCAAAAATGTCACAATCGTTTCCTCTCATTTCTACAGAACTAGTTCAATTTGTGGTGATAGCTCTTCTCTTATCCTAAAAAAGAAAGACCAGTGTTCTTACCACTGAAAAAATAATGAAAATGTGTCCACTGAAAACACACAACAAACCACTGTTCCTTCCACTACTATAAACCCTACTTTACCAAAAACCTTACTGTCTATTTCTCAACTCACTCACTAGCTATTTCTTTCAGCCTAAAAAGCCATTTTCATGACAATTCGTCGAAATACCCTTATTACAACTCCCTCTACCTCAAATGTATCATCCTTTACTGAACAATCCTTTTCTGACTCTGAATCACTTTCTAGTCCAATACAACCACAATTCATAAATCAACTAGATCCCTAGCCTTCTCAGGTTTATGAAACCTACAACTCTTCATCCTCAATGGGTGAAACTATGCATATTCCTCAAACACAACCAATTCCTCCCGAAACAAAGGATTCTTAAAAAAAATACACTGGTTTACCTTTGATGATTTCCCCCCCAACAAATGGGTTGATAGAATTTTTGAATTCTAAGCCTAGTGCATTACTGAAAACCAAAAATCACACATAACTATTAATGATGTCATCCAAAAAACCATAGCAAGATTTCAGGGAATACTCAAATACTAGTATTAACATCTTGGTGAATACCATCAATTGCTACTTCAACAAAGCACTACGATAGAAACCTATATAAAAACTTTCATCTTTACAGAATTCGTTGGTGAAGAAACCTAAATCACTAACAAAGCCCAAGAAGAATTTTTCAAAATGAAGTGCTGCTCATTCAAGAGCAAAGATCTTGAACTACATTTTTGAAAAGCCACTTTAAGGTATTATATTTTCAGAATTGATGATCCAAATCTGAAGCAGGCCTACTTGAATTCTATTATAGAACCCTTGGGATAAGAAGCTCTGAGACTCATTATGGCAAAAGGAAAAACCTTAACAAATGCATCCATTGGTGTTATCCAACAATCAATTATGGTAACCCTTGACAAATATTACACCAGACACAAATTCTTCAAGTAGATGCAACAGATAGACAAAAGAATTCACAAAGCTTATAAAAGACCAGACCTGTTCATCAAATGCCCCAAGAAAGATTGTGATTGTCCAACAAAAAAGAAAAGACATTATAAAAAACTGAAATTTTAACTATCTTTTAAGCACAAAAATAGCAGTTCTTCAAACGTCGATCAACTTTTTTTTTAAAATCCAACAAATGCTTTATTTGCAAAAAATAGGGTCACTTTGTAAAAGACTGTCCTAAAAAAGAAAACAAAAGAAGAAAGTCTATTCAACCATAATATACCAAAATCCTCAAGACATTGATCTTAAATCCCTATTTTCAAAACAATCAGATCAAGACAGTGATACAGTTCTTATCCTATCATCCTCTGAATCTGAGTTAGAATCTGCTAAATCCCTTAAGATCCAACCAATATATTCATCCATAACCACTATTACCATCCCTATGTTAGACATCCAACTCCTCACCTCTAAATATATCCCATCCTTATTTCAGGCTTATTAGATATCAGTGCTGCAGCCATTATTCTTAACCCAAAAATCCTCTCAAAATAATTTTAGAAGCCATACCACTAAACATTCAAGGCAGCCAACGATGAAGTTTTTACTGTAGACCTGATTAGTAAAATAGTGTACTTCAAGTTCTTCCCAGGCCTTATCATCCGACACAAACTTCTTGGATCAAATATACTCGGTAAAGATCTAATTATTGGGTTTGATTTAATTCAAAAGTTATTAGAAAAGAAAGTCCTATCTAAGTCTAATGGTCTCAAATACAGAGTCCATTTTCTTTCACGAAACAACATTCCTAATTACTTCTCATTGGATTCCCTTTCCATACTCTTTGACCAAATTAAAGCCCAATCTGCTTCTAATAGCCATTTAGAATTCATGCTCAAATGTCTAAACCCATTATGGAAAAATAGTCAATTCTTCATTCGACTTCCTTTTTATAAAAAGGAAGCCATTAACCCAACCAAAGCCAGCCACCCAAGAATGTCACAAGAAGACCTTTAAATAGCAAGTGCAGAACTAACACAACTACTCCATAAAAGGCCTTATTGAACCCACATCATCTCAATGGGCCTATCAAGCCTTTTACTTTAATAAATGTAATGAACAGACTAGAGGAAAACTTTGTCTTGTTATTAATTATTAGCTCTTAATAATTTTTTATAAGATGACAAATTTTCATTGCCAAACAAACAGGTGTTATTCTACAGAATTGCTAAAGCCCAGATCTTCTCAAAATTTAACTTCAAAACAGGTTTTTGGCAAATTGGAATCCATCCAGATAACAGATATAAGACAACTTTTGCACACCTCATCACCATATTCAATAGACTGTCCTCTATTTCGGCTTAAAGACTGCCCCATCTTTTTTCCAAAAGGCAATTATGAACATTTTTGAACCTTTAGCTAACAATCCACTCATCTACATTGAGAATATTTTGCTATATTCAAATGACTCAGAATCCTACCATCACCTGTTTTCCAACTTTGGTACTATCCTATAGGACTATGGCAAAATGATTTCCCCTATTAAATGCATAGTGGGCCTAAATCACATTAACTTTCTTAGAATGCACATTGACAATGGACAATATACACTTCAACCCCAAATAGACAGCCAACTCATCAACTTTTCAGATTCGAATTTATCCACCACCCAAACATAGCAATTTCTTGAAATCATCAATTACATGTCAAACTTTATAAAAGACTTGGCCCTAGTCACCAAACCTCTTTACCAAATGCTTAGAAAAGATCATCATCTCTAGACCCAAACACAAACAACTTCAATCCAATACCTCAAACAACTTGCTCAAACTCTGCCACCTCTCCAAATTTCCTCCAATGGAAAAAGCGTTCTCCAGACAGATGCTAGTGTTTACTATTAGAGTGCTATTCTCCTTGAGGAGAACAATGGAAAAAGACAAATATGTGAATACAAAAGAGAAAGTTTTTCTGACTCTGAAATCTACTATTAGAGCATTTACAAAGAAATCCTTGCTGTCAAAAAAAGAATTCAAAATTTTGAATACCACCTTATCGCCCATAATTGTTTGGTTGAAATCGATATGTCAGCTTTTCCTGATATGTTAAAACTTAAACAGAAAAAAAATATCCAATGCTTAACTGCTATGATGGCAACAATGATTCTCAAATTATTCATTTCAAGTAGTCCACATAAAAAGAAAAGATAACATAGTGGCAGACTTTCTTTCTTGAAAACCTATAAATACCTAGTCCAACCCCACACATAAACAAACAGTTTCCACATTTTTCATTTTCATGATGAATCCCATTATCATAACTCCTCTTGTTCTTTTTACTTTTCCTCAATTTTCAGGCTTAATCAGAACTAGAATTCTCCATTCCTAAGTTAAAGAATTCATTAGAAACTATGCTATCCAAGCAGTCCAAGATATAGCCTCACAGTTCTTGGAGGACCTATACTTAACTTAGAATATCTCTTCTTTCATCTACACTCTTTCTTCCCATTTCCTCATTGGTTCAAACTAGTCCTCTATTTATTATGGTACTTACTAGACTTGTATACTATTGCCATAGAATTCTGTTTACTCAGGACCATCTAGAAACTAGAAAGATGTGATGAAGATCATCCAGCAATGATATTTTTTCAATGATTTTATCCTAAATCTTGGTGAATGAGCAAATTTCAACACATGCTTGGAAAACACACAAATGCTAAAGTTCCTTGAAAACATCTTTGGTTTGTTATTCTCCTTCAAGGAAAAGGTATGATTATTTTAAATAATGAAATACATTACTACCATACTATTAAGGACTATTTCACATTCCCCTTCTCTCTAAAAGGCTTAATTAAGCTCTAGCCTGAAGAACATTCCCAAGAAAAAAGAGAACTTGAAAGAATCCTTACTCAAGAGAACCAAATCATTCCTCCATCTATATGGATCTTACATAAAGATACTGCACTATGGGAGCATGTTGAGAATGACTTTACAGAAGAACTTTATTTTGCTAATATTTACAAAAAACAACAAAGACAAAAACGTCATCTCTCCCACCACAGAGACACAGACTATTCCACCTACCATTATCATATCCCAGTTGTGACCGATTATACCAAATACGGACAAGAAATGAATAACCTTGATCAATAACCTCAACCAGCTGTCCTAACAGATCACATTCAACATCTACCTAATCTTGACTTATTCATCTTCCAAGATTTCTAACCTTATCCAACCGACACCCAAATACAAGAGGAAGTCAGCTCATCCCTAATCCAAGAAGCCAATTTAACTCCAAATGATTCAAAAATGACAGACCCACTTTTCACACAACCTGAGCCTTCATTTAATGTATAGGAACAACACATGCAGAAGATCTTCTCTCAAGGATACAACACAGATGAAAGCAACTAAGGAGACTCATTCTGACCCATGTTATCTTTTATCTACAGCACAAAAATTACATAGGTCTTATCCTTTATGTAAATGATTAAGCTTGCCTTTAATTTTCTATATGCTTTAATAAAGTGTGACAGCTATATGCAAAAACTCCTGCTTTACTAGTTGTATCCACCCAAGGGTCCACGCACATGTCGGGTTAAAGCAATAGTTTTTAATTATTGCCAGTTGTAAGTTAAGACACCACTTATGTAAGATAATATGCCACTTGTTAGCTCTCATACTTATCTTAGAACTCTCTTAGTCTATAAAAGGGAGTTCACTCTTAGTTTGTAGGGTATGGTGTGAAGAAGAAATAAAACTTTCAGTTTTATCAAAATATGTCTCTCTAAACTTTTTTCAAGAATTCTCTTAGCATTACTAATCTTGAAAAATGGCATAGCAAAGATCTAAAAAGATAAGGGTTTCTAATCCTTGTAAGAGACCTAAGAAGACCACCATATATGTTACACATACCCAAATTATTTCATGAGTTATCTTTGAAAAAGTTAAAGTTGTTGTAAGTCCTGCCGAGGCAAGGGAGCTGTTTAGGGCAATAAACTACAGCAAGTTCATAAATGATTAATGAAATAGATTTGGTGTCCCTCTTATAAAAGGAGGCATTTACAGGCTTGGTCTAATTGACATAACTCAAGGGTTAACCGTCACTCCTAAATAAATATATTTCAATCCAATAATATTATTCTGCAGTTTTATATTCCAAATTTTCTATGTGGAAGAGTTGTCTATTTAAGTTGCATTAGGATAGAATTATCCTACATTTAGATATTGATACCTTTTTTTTCACTTTTTATTATATACAGCAAGTTTTTCATTTTATGTTTTAGATTTCGTTTTATATTTATCCAACTTGTAATTTTTTTTTAAAAACAATTACTTAAAAATATGTTGCAAAAAACTTAGAATGTGTTATATAAAGTTTGAAAGTTGTAAAAGAAAAAAAAACATAGGGAACGAGAGAATCAAACTCGCCCGAGTAAAAAATTATGCTATTATTCTGTTCATGGAAATAAAAATAAAATATATGTTAAACTTATTATTATCATCATTATTATTATATGATTTTTAAGTGTATTTTTCCGGGCTAAATTAAGGTAGATGATGAAATTAAATGCAAAGTATAAAATCCTGGTCCATTTCCGAATTTTATCTCAAATAAACTTTAAATTATTTTACTCTAGAATGAAATTTACATCTATGCATGTATTATTAAAAAAAGGAAAAAATAAGAAGGCAAACAATAATGTAAAATCATTTCACACTAACCCATTTATGATTTATGTAGATTAATAGTTGAATTATCTTCTAGCGATCGATCAAAAAATTTGTGGCCATGGCTTCTCCGGTGGGTGGGATTTTCTTTCCCAATATAATTATTAAATCACTTAATTTGAAAGCCACTTAACTATGATTAGACAGATATTTATATTTCTTTTTATGCTAAAAAAATGGGGAAAAAGACTGAACATATTTTATAAATGGAAACACAAGGGGCCATTGTTGTAGTTAGGGTTATGTTTAAGCATATTCTTTGCATAATATTTTAGATAGGTTACTTCTAACGACTTTGTTTAATAGAGCTATACGCGTGTTCCCATTTTTTTTGGGTTTATTTTAATGATTATTACAATTGATTCTTTTAAAATAAATGTATACGTAATGAGATTTTGTTGGATGACTCACTTAAGACTCTCTTGTTGTTTACTTGTGTTTTATTATTTATTTCATGGATGAAATATTCCACAATCTTTTGACGATGTGATAAGAAATTCTTTTGTTAAAAAATAAAGAGACAAAGTAATCTTTTGTTAAAAACTAAAGAGATAAAGTAATAATAATAATAATAATAATAATAAAGTTGTTGTATTATTGTAAGTGTAGTTGGTATGTGTTTTGAATATGATATATGACAAATGTCAACTATATATATATTTTGGCTTGATTTATAAAGTGCAAGAATTTTAAAGTGATGTAATAATTTTCTTTTATAAATTATTATAATTTTGGTGTATTATTGTAAATGTTGGAATTGGTGATTTAAAATTCAAATTAAGTTTGATTTTAAGTTAGAAATTAATAAAAGAAATTGACACTTGATTGAGAATGTAAAGGATGGATAAAAAAGAGAACGAAAAAAAAGTCGAACACGAATAATGGCGCAAAAGGCATAAGAAGAGATATGCCCAAATGTGGTGTTACGACGCTAGTCTTGGAGTGTGGTAACCCTAGGTCGAATCATGTCTGGCGCCGTCACACTTCCTATTAGAGAATTTGTCCTTTTAGGTCTAAATGCGAGTTTAAGTCAATTTTGGACTTCTTAATCACGTGGACTTTTATTTCAATTAGGTTTAGAGTTTTCAAAAATATTTTGAAGCCAATATAAACTCTTGTAACCCTTTAAATTTGATCAAACATCAAAAACATTAATAAGAGAAAGAATAAAGAATTTAAGTTGCACCTGAGCACTTTTAGTGCACAAGATAGTATGATATAGATCCTTTGAAGCTCTGGGCTATTGGGTTTTCTTGTAATCTCTTGTGTGAAGTTTTTGGTAAATTGAAAAAAAAGAAGTTAAGATCCTGAGATCCACCGTGGACGTAGGCAATTATCTAATTACATATATTGCTTGCTCATTCTTTGGTGTGAGTGATTATTTATCTTTTGATTGTGTGATCTTTTCTTATTCAAGTTTATTTGTGAGTAAAAGTCTTTCGCAAAGCACTTAAAAGGTTTTTAGATTACATGCTAAAAACCAACAAGTGGTATCAAACCCAAGGTTGAGATCAATTATTGAGCATAGGTTATTTAACCATGGCAAATCACAAGTGTAAAGTTAAGAAGTTCATTAAATAGAATGATTTCAATCTATGAAAGGTGAAGGTTATGGCTTTACTAATGAGTCAATGGTTAGATTCAGCTTATGAGGAAACTCAAGCAACAACTAACAAAGAGAAGAAATTGCTGAAACCTAAATCTGAGCCAGATAGGGAGATTATTCAAAAGAAGACCTATAGTACTATTGCCCTGTCATTAAGTGATGAAATTTTGAGGGAGGTGGCTGAGAGAAGACGATATTAGGTCTTTGAAAAAAACTTGACACATTCTACATGATGAAGTGTCTGGAAAATCATCTGTATGTCAAGAAAAAGTTATATCAGTTGTCTATAACTAAAGGAACTTCAATGAAAAATCACTTTAACACCTTCAACAAGATTATTATAAATCTTGAGACGATTAACATCAAGATTGAGGGTAAAGTAAGGGTGAGCATAGTTTAGTTCGATCCAATTTTTTTAAAAATTAAATCGAATCTTGAATATTCATTTTTTTTTTCAAAATTGAAATAACTATTTTGCTTAGAGAAAATCAAACTGGACTGATCTGATATTTTTTTTGATTCGGTCTAGTTTGGTTATTTCAATTATGTGCTCAAATAGTAGGCTTTTTTGGACTTTTTTTAGGGTTTTTTTTTTTTAATTTTAAACTTTGTGCTTTTGAACCTTATTATCCAAAAAACTTATTGGCCATTTTGGACTTAATTTTTGCGTCTATTTTTTATTAACATAATTACAATTTGTTTAATTTGAGATAAAAAATTTAAACTTTTTAATTATTAATAATTTCCTAATTTCTATCTATATCCATAAAAATAAAATTCTCCTATTTCATAAAAATAAAAATATCCATCAAAATTAAATTATCCATGAAAATAAAAAAAATTATCGATAAAAATAAAATTGTCAACAACAAAATTATCCAAGAAAATCAAAGTACCAACAAAATTATCAAAATCAATTATCCATAAAAATCAAAGTATCAAAAACATAAAATTGTCCATGAAAATAAAATTGTCTATCAACAACATTATCTACAAAAATAAAATTGCCATCAATATCTACTAATCCATTGAAATCAAAATATTCATTAAAATAAAATTATCCATAAAAATAAAATTGTCCATCAGCATCTAATTATCCATCAACATCTCGTACTAGTGACCATGTATTCAACTTCTTAAATCTAAAGTCTAAAATCTAACTTTTAAAATTCAAAATGGCCAACTCCATAACCATTAATATCAACTCCAATCTAAAAAGCCAACAAGTTTACAATCATTTAAAAGAAAATTAATAAACTATAAATTATAAATTAGATATAAGAAACATAATAAATTTAAAAATTATTACCTCTAATACTTTTATTAATTAGTGACCATAACATGCTTAGGCTTGCATCGAGTTGTAAAATTTTATAGAAAAAATATATAAAAGATAAGTAAAGAACAAAGTTGAAATAATTAACAATCATATGACAGTATAAGTATTTATTCTATCTGCTTCAATGTTTTCACAAATTTCAGCATCTTTCATGTTAGGAGTGTCCATCTAATCTCCAAGAGGAGTAAACCAAATCTAATTCTGAGCACAAATCAAGGCATCCACAGTTTTAGGAGTCAAAGAACTCTTAAATATATTAGAATACGTCTTCCCATACTACATGCAGACTTAGAGATAATAATGGACACAAAAATTGTGAAAACATCATTGGTAATTCAAGACAAAATTAGATACTTTGTCCAGTTAAATTTTCACCAACTTAAGATTTCAAAGTTTACATTTCTAGACTTCTCTCTCTTAGTTGAAAATACATCTCAATCTCATATTGTTGTTAAACATCAATTCTTTTTTTTTTTCTGCTTTATTGAATTGGGACAAAGCATCATAATTGTCTTCTTCTTTTTTACCCTAACCTCTAATTGCATATTACTAAAAGATTGATTTTGACTAACACTAGATTCCTCTTTTCCATTTGATTCAAATGCCTTATAATTGTTAAACAACCTAAACAACAATTGTCTGATAAAAGCCATCATTTCATCCATATTTATGTTATCAAATAAAGTGCTTAAATACCGCTCAATAAATTTCATTTTGCAACGATAATCAAGTATTACTACAACAATCAAGATGCTGTTGATTTTGTCTAAAGATCCCCAATACTCATCAAATTTTCTTTTCATAACACTAGTCATACCCCCCCAATAACATATCTTTACTATCTATGAGTGTCTTCAAATATGATTAAAACTTTCAAATTTTATTCAAAAATAAATGCGAAGACACTTGTGTGGATAAACTAAATTTTAAAGCCACATCATAAAATGTACTTAGGAACTTTACCAACCTTTGAGCATTATCTCAAATTAATAATATGTGTAGAACACCATAAATGCATGAAGTCATTATCCAAAAGTAATGAATCCTCCTTCCAATGCCTTAATTTTCTTTTGACATAACCCACTGCAACATCATTTGCACTTGCATTATCCACTATAATAGCAAAGACGCTTTCAATGCCCTATTCAAGAAAATAACTTTTTATCAACTTTCTGATAATATCTCTTTTATGGTTTAAATTTGTTCCGAAACTAATAAGCCTTTAATGCAAGTCCCACTTCTCATCAATAAAGTGAGATGTTATTACCATGTAATTCTTATTTTGGATTGAAGTCTAAGTATCCATTGTGATCGAAATCCTTTACCCATTAGAACTCAAAATACTTTTTAACAAGACCTTCTCATTCATATGTAGCTCAGGGATGTCTCTTGCAACTTTCTTCGAGATGACACTTTAAATCTTGGACAAGCTTTTCCCATAAACTCAGTAAACTCTTCACCCTCTACATTTTTAAAAGGCTATTCATTTTTTATGATGCACCGAATAAGTGATTTTCTAATTTCTTCCTTATTAAACCAAACTACTGCAACATTTGCACACCTTTTGCCCCTATATTCATATTTGTTTTTTTAGTACTAACTCCTATTGTGTATCATCAATTTGTATGCTTTAATAAGCAACATATCTCTTTAAATGTGGCCACATATTTAAAGTTTCAATATTACTACTATGACATGCATATGTCTTCTTATAATACTTGCATTTAGCTCTTTCCCCACTCGATAACTTAGTGAAACTTTTTCAAACTTTTGATCTCAAGTGACTATCACTACTACTAGTAAAACATTGACCATCTCCTTGAACTCTGAATTAAGATCCATTCTACACCAACCAAATCTAACCACAACACAATCACAATACTATCTCAAGACAATATATAATTCATCAACACTAAAAACAAATGTTCAACACTAAATATAAAGTAAGTTATACTAATTGGTAATATCATGTTAATACCCATTAATTCTCTTATGTATGAATTAATAGCAAAGGAAAGATCTCTATCTATGTGTGTATCCCTAAATAGTAAAAACATCTTTCTGGGGGAAAAAAAGATGTTAAAACTTAAAACTAGCTAGCTTGGCATGATTCACTTTAAATATTATGATTTGTAAATCAATGTATGGACTTTCTGTTTTAGTGTTATTTACTTTGTCTTCCTCAATTTCTCTTTACACTATTAATGAAACTACCACATTACATTTGATTTTTTTTTTTTCAAATTTCTCTTTAACTGATTTTGTTTTCAAACTACCACATTATTTGTTGGACAATTATGCCTAATTACTCACATTATTTGGGAAATAAATGAATAAGTATTACTTAGGGATATACTAACATTATGCATGATTATATAATTCAAGTACAAGATCATGAGCTTTACATTATGCTTAATCAACCAAACATAAAAAATTTAGTATTAATTTAAATTGCGACAATATATGTTGTCCCCAACAAAATGAAAATGTCACTACTACTTGACCAAAACAGTACATGTAAATGAGTACTAAAAGTGGAGATCAATTGAGAGATAATTTTTTTTAACAAAATAAGTAAACATAGCATTGATTCATTAGAATCACAATTCAAATTTCAAACCTTAACCCAATTCAAAATTTCACCAAACACTTAACACAGCCAAGCATCACTTCACAACAACTTATTCCCAACAATAGCCAAGCATCACTTCACAACAACAGCGAAGCACTACTTCATAATAATAATTTCAAATAGAGCAACTGAGTAACAATCAAAACCCTCAATTTTTCCCAAAAAAAAGAAAAAAAATTACCAAAAGCTGATTGAGAGAGAGTGTGGAGTTGCTCTTCGTGCATTCCTTTAGCTTTTGCAAATTTCACTTCACAGAGATGAGAGAGATTCGAAAGCATCAGTGTCATTTTGCTTGATGGAAAAAGACGAATTTGAGACTTGGGAAGAAGCTGGTTTATGAGTTAGGCTAGGTTTTGAGAGCTACCATCTATCAATCATATGATAAAAAAATGTAAGAAGACTCTTGCTGGATCATCGCTTCTTGAAAGACTGACTAATGCGAAAACACCACTTCTAGTATCAGCTTATGCTAGAGCATCTATTCTAAGAAGAGATCCTAATCTTGGAACTAAGCATTTTAGAAGAAAATCAAATTGAGACTTGCTCTTAAACATTGGAATCAATTAGAGGTGGAGCTATTGGGACTGATTTCTTCTGTGACTAGGTCTGTTGAAACTGGAACAAGCTCGAAAGATAATGCAGTTTGTCATGAAAGACGAAAAATGAATTAGGGTTAGTTGGGAAATTTATTATTATTTTTGTTTATTTTTTGGTTTTAAATTTTTAATATAGGGAAGAAATGTATATGGAAAAGTTTATGTTTGTTTTCAACCCTCCAATTATATAATGCCATATAAAAATTTCATTTAAATTTACCAAAATGCTTGGTTTCTAGTTCGATTTTTATGAAATAAAATCCGAACCGAATTGACCGGTTCGATCCCGTCTGATTCAGTATTCCAATTTTTCTAGTTTTATTTTCCCACCTTTAAAATAAAGATAAGACAAATATTTTATTGTGTACTATACCTTTAAGTTATGAGCACTTCATGAATATACTCATATATGGTACGAAGACTTGAACATATAATAATGTTAAAGCCTTGTTGTAATCTAAAAAATTTGAAAAAATATCAGAATCTAATAGTGTAGTAAGATTTGCTTTTAGAGAAAGAGATGGAAATAATAATCAGTGGGATAAATCTAAGAAGTACTATTATTACAATAATGAAGGACACTTCAAGAGGCATTGTCTAGAAAAAAAAACAAAGAATAATGGAATGACTACAATAGTCTGAGAAAAATACTTTTCATTAGGGATGGTGAAGTATTAATGGGTCAAATTAGTGCTAATGTGACCTATATGTGACAACAGGATCAGGTATCTTAACAAAGACCAAGTACTTAGATTTGGCTTCGACTTTTGCTCTCTTCACTTGGCGAATCTTCTTAGCTTTCTCTTTGTATACGTTAGCAAGCTAGAGTCATTAGGCTATAACAAGAAATTGATACTAGATTAGTCACTATCTAATTCAAATATGAAAATGATAGTCCTGTTTAGTAGACCTCATACAGCTTCAGGGCCTTTTAGACGCTCCTACAAACATGTAAAGAAATATCTCTCATTGTGATGGTAATAAGTTTAAAAGGTGACAGAAGATCGAAATAAACAACTTTATAAGAAGGAAAAAGATATACTACCCAGAACTAATTACTAGTCTTCTACCGCAACGGCCAATAATATGTGAATCATATGTTGAATTGGAGGAAAGGAAAAGGTTGTGAGTTGGTGAATATATGTAGGATGTAGCTATTAACATACGGTCTCCGAGATTGTTGAAATTTGGCTTTACTTTTCTTTATAAGGTTCTATTATCATATAAAATTAGAAATGTGTGCATTTCAATTAATTCAAACTCTTGTATTTCATTTTCTTTTAAAAAAACTCTTGTACGCAGTATGTGTACTGTTTTTTCTTTAAACGAATTCTCACAATGAACAAAAAAAAAATTCTTAATTACCTAACTTGAATTGAATGAAAGTCATTAAACCTAACTTTTAATCACAATCCTAATTAGATTAATAAACATTTTAATTAGCTTTAGATGTGCAAAGCTATTAGCTTGGCTTTGGGGTAATTAGCTATAGGGTATTTTTATGGATGCCCCTGAGATATACTTTAAAATTAAGAGTGCCCCTTAAATATGAGAAATAGCCTCCAATGCTTTTACTATTGTAAGATGTTATAGAATATTTCAAAATCATTATAAAATGACTATTATACCTTTATTCATACTATTTTAAATTTATTTTGAGTTATTTTGGTACTCTCTCTTTTTTTTCCTTTTACTTGAGTACTAAAATAAAAAATATTTTTTTACAAAATATTTATTATTTTAATTTTATCATTTGTTAATTCTTTTTTTCTCAATTTTGGTATTCTATTTTTCTTTTTTACTTGAGTACTAAAACTAAAAACAAAATTATTTCTATTTCTTGAAATTTGTTTAAATTTTAAATATTTTAATCTTAATAGAAGTTTACAATAAAATAAAATTTTAAAAATTAGAAATAATAAATATTTTGTTAAAAAAAATATTTTTTTAATTATAAGTTAAATTTTGAATTAAGTACAATTAACTATATTGTGAGATGTGAGTTTTATAAATAAATGTATAAAATTTTCTTTTTAACTATCCAAATTAATAGATTTCATTATGTATTAAACAAACGTATAAAATTCTCTTTTATTTTTTTTATTTTACTTGACCACCCAAACTAATTATACATTTACATGAGATGGATGATCAAATCATTGAATGATTCTTACATAGTTGATACCCTGAAATTGAAATAGATGGGTTATGTTTATTTCTATTTTACTTGACTACTAATACAAAAAATATATTATTATTTATAATTTTCAAAATTTATTGAAAAATTTTATTTTTATTGTAAACTTCTATTAAGATTAAAATATTTAAAATTTTAAACAAATGTTAAGAAAATGGAAATAAAAATATTTTGTTAATTTTTTTATTTTTGTACTCAAGTGACAGAAAAAATAGAGTACCAAAATTGAAATACATTACTTTAATTAAATGATAAAATTAAACTAATAAATATTTTGTAAAACTATTTTTTATATTAGTACTCAAGTAAAAGAAAATTAGTACCAAAATAAATTTAAAAAAGTATAAATAAGGGTATAATAGTCATTTTATAATGATTTGAAATATTCCATGTCATCTCACCATAGTAGGGACATTAAAAATTATTTTTCATATCTCAAGGGTACCACTTATTTTAAAGCATACCTCAGGAGCACATATAAAAATAAACCATTAACTATTAGCTTGGAACTGGGATTCAAGCTTAAAATGAAGTGAAGTTAAAGGTACAAATGAGCCAAACCAAATTAATAGATTCCTTTATGTATTAAACAAACATATAAAATTCTCTTTTATTTTTTTATTTTACTTGACCACCCAAACTAATTACACATTTACATGAGATAGATGATTAAATTATTTGATGATTCTTCCATAGCTGATACCCTGAAATTGAAATGGATGAGTTATTTTTATTTCTATTTTACTTGACTACTAAAACAAAAAAAAAATTATTATTTATAATTTTTAAAACTTATTTAAAATTTTATTTTTATTGTAAACTTCTATTAAGATTAAAATATTTAAAATTTTAAACAAATGTTAAGAAAATAGAAATAAAAATATTTTGTTAAATTTTTTATTTTTGTACTCAAGTGACAAAAAACTAGAGTACCAAAATTGAAAAACATTATTTTATATAAATGATAAAACTAAAATAATAAATATTTTGTAAGAACCTATTTTTTATATTAGTACTCAAGTAAAAGAAAAAGAGTATCAAAATAACCCAGAATAAATTAAAAAAAGTTTAAATAAGGGTATAATAGTCATTTTATAATGATTTGGAATATTTTATAGCATCTCACCATAGTAGGGGCATTAGAAACTATTTTTCATATCTCGAGGGTACCCCTGATTTTTTATAGCATACCTCAAGGGCACACATAAAAATAAGCCATTAGCTATTAGCTTGGCACTGGGATTCAGGCCTAAAATCAGGTGAAATTAAAGGTAAAAATGAGCCAAACCATGTGGAATAATAAAAAAAAAGAACATAAACCATTACAATGTTTAGAAAAAGCAGAAGAAAATGATCATAAGAAAATAGAAAAACAAAAGGGACCTTACAATCATCCTAGCATGCGTAAACATGTATAAATCATAGTTTCTAAGATGCCAATTTTTATGTCTATAACCATCTCTGTATAGGGAAAGAGAGGGGGTTAGTTTTTATACAGCTAGAATTAAGTTAAATAAAATAAAATAGCAGCATGTGATTGAAAATCAATTTCTTAAAGTTAAAAGAATTGGCATTAAGAAGAAAAAATGGCTTTTGATTATAGTTTCCAACTTAAATATGGCAACCATCTATATTTGACAAAGATTTTCGGTGTAGCCATATATATTTGACAAATAATGTTTTTTTGGTAGCAAGGAAGCCCTTTTTCTTCAAAAATTTCTTCTTTGAATGAAAACTTCCTATCCATTCATCAATCTATATATATATCAAGCTTTCCAAAGCTTAATAAAAATAAAAGAGAGATATCGCATGAGAAGCAATGTGAGAGAGAGATAAATAAGACGCAAACCACAGAGAGAGTAAGAAATTTAGAAGAAAAGAAATGAGAGAGTGTGTATTATTTTGTATTCTTGTGAGAGAAAATACTTACAGAGAGATAGTATGAGATACCAAAATAATTATGTGAATTATTTTGAGAGAGAGTATTCCTAAAGTTTTGTATAAACTTGAGAGAAATATTGTTATACCCATTTTTATATAGTAGAGGATATTTTGTGTGGGTGGTATACTGTCACCTAGTGATTTTTTCCTTTACGGGTTTTCACGTTAGAAAACTTTAGTGTTTATTTTGTTTCTTTCATTCATCTTTTTTTTTTTGCTGTGTATACTCTGATCCCAAAAACTAGTATTATAGCAAGTTAAAAATTTCTTAATGGAAAATTGGCGGCATTGTAGTAGATTATTGTAGCTCCCGTATACCACTACAACTACCTTATAGCACAGTAGCACTATAACAATCGTATAGATGACATTACTGTAGCATCCAAGATAAGAGGACAAAAAGCTGAAATCGAGAAGCTCACTGGCAGTAACAATTTTTCATTTTGGCAAAGGAGAATGAAAGATCTTCTCATCCCACAAAAGGTTCACGAAGTTTTATTAGGCAAAGATAAAAAGTCTGATAAAGTTACTGATGAACAATGGGATGATATGGACGAGGTTATAGGTAGTACAATTCGTTTAAATCTCTTAGATAGTGTTTTACAAAATATTGAATCTAAAGAGTGCAAAACAACCAAAGAAACTTGGGAGGCTTTAGAGAAGCTGTATATGCTAAAGAATCTGTCGAACAAGTTTTACTTATGAAAGAAGTTATACCGGATGCTGATGCCCGAGAATACTGATATGTTGCATCATTTGAGTAACCTCAATAGCATGATCTCACAATTATCAAAGTTCAATGCAAAGTTTATAGACAAAGAGAAAGCTGTACTTCTGATAGAAACATTTCCTGCGTTGTATGATCATCTCATCACAACTCTCACCTATGGAAAAGATACCTTCGAGTTTAAAATTGTCTCTACAGCCTTTATTTAATTTGAAAAGTAGAATAAGGCATGTGTTAAAGATGTTGATGTATTTTAGGGTGTATGCATGTGATTGTGTATATATTGAAAAATTAAAATTATGCATCATATACATGAATTTGGCAGCGGAATTTATCAAGTAATCAACATATACACATATAGTTTAATTTTTAACAACTTAAGAATACAGAAAACATACCTTTGAAGACCTCCGATAAAGATTTTGAATTTCGGATATCTTTGCTCCAATTTTGAGCTCACCTTGAAGTGTACTTTTGTCCAATTCTAGTTCACAACAATCCGGTGGGATTGTGAAGCTAGAATAGCAGCAGTATGATCTCCAGCAACAAGGTTTTGATTCTAGAAAGAAAAATATGAAGGATTTATTTTCTTTCTCCTTTGATTTTTCTCACAAGTTTTTGTTCTTTGCAAAACTCTCTGAAAACCAACTCTCCTTTTTCCTCTCAACTCTTGCACGAATTTACATTCACTCTCTTGTTAACACATTGAAACTCAACCATTTTTAGTGGTTACAACAACTTCACAAGTGCTCCACCAAAATTAGATTAAGTGGCCAACTACCAAAACAATATTTGGTGGCCATTTTAATGGTTTAATAAATTTAACCATTAATTATAAAATGGTGCTCCACTAAATTTAGTTTATGTTTATCAAATTAGGTATGTCTTCCATTTAGGAATAAAATAATAAATAAATCAAATCATATTTTATTTATTTAAATAACATTTATTTAATTATTCAAAAACTATATGAATAATTAATATTTACCTTATTTGATTTTACTAACATGGTAAATGGTTGAATTCATAGTAAAATAATTCATACAATAAAATTGTACCATTTGTTAATATCTAATTAGTTAATAACTCTTGTCAACTAATTAAATAATATACTTAACATTTAAGTTTAAACAAGTGCACAACCCGAGGAACCCCGAAACATATTTTCGTTTGTTGGAATTTCTAGGATGGAACTGTTCAATCCATTGTGCTGCCCCAGTGCACAACAAGTACACTTTATATTGTGAGACTTTCTAGGTCCACGCCCGAATTGTCATATAGAACTTCTCCATACGTCCGTGAACGATGCCCCACACACACGTTATGAATATTACAAAGCGGCGCTTTAGACCATACAAGTTAAGGTTATAATATATTCATATAATCCCTCCATTATTTATATCCAAGTAAAACAGAGATATAGATCAACACCGTCAAATCTCCATATGCCCGACTGAAAGCTTATCTCTTGAATTGTATTTTAATAAATAATATTCTCAAACACTTTTGTAATATTATTTATCCCTAGGGTTAAACTCTTTTCCAGAGAATTATTGCTTATGGCCATAAAACTTTCTGAAATACAATCTATAGAGTATTAGGATATAATACTTACCCAAATGAGTTGATGGATCCCATATCTATGCACACCGGACTCCATGAGCATCGGACCACACCCAGCGACACCCAGCGGTCAGATCATGAAAGGTTTCTGACATGTGTGGAACCAAAGTATAGTGGATCACTCACAAGCTCACCGTGGCACTTAGGTTAAAGGACCACGAATACTACTCAACTCGAAAGATCCTTCATTGACGGCTTTATGGGATGTCTATTGGAGATCTTTGTCAGTCTGTTCAGTAATCAATCCTTAATGAATACCTGTATCTCTATACGAGCTTCCACTAAACTCATGGTTTGCTAAGAATAACCATCTGGACCATCCAGATATAGACATACATTAATCTATATATTTGTTAAGGTATTCACTGACAGACCTACATCAGTGAAGATAGATCAGGAACATAATATTTGAGAACATATTTGCATAATGACATTTTCTAGCACTATTTGTAACTCTTTACAATTATGTCATTACTAATATATTCTTAGGTCTTTGTCCCATTTCAGACAAGACTCTAACTCTTTAGATATTACTGACTCTTATAACCTGGTAACTCTTATCAGTGCCAACTCTTAGCATTTATAACTCTCAGGGTTGCTAATTCTTAGCACTGATCTAAACTCATTTAGACCAGATCTAAACTCTTTCAGATCGTACAATGTCTGAAACGTTACAAGCATCTTACCATATATAAATATAATTAGCGATTTATTAAAATAATAACACTAGTATAAATATTAAACAAATATTCATACATAATGGGATGGCATGTAAGCACAAATCCCAACAAAAGAATCACAGGCCTTTGTTACTAAAAATAGAGGGAGAAGCACAGGTCGAGGAGAAAGAAGTCATAAGGACAAATCTAGAGGGTGATCAAAATCCAAAGGCAATACATTTTCTTGCTATTATTGTGGAAAACCAAGCTATATAAAAGGAAACTATCGAATACTAAAGCGAGAAGAATAGCAAAGTAGCCATAAGAAGAAAGAAGATGATAACAATAAAGCTGCAACAATGGTAAAGAAAGAGAAAGTTTCTCTACTTGCCGATGAATGCTTATATGTCAATGATAATAAGATTGAATTGGTGGTTGATTCAGAAGCTTCGTTTCACGTTAACCCTAATAATGAAATGTTTACCACTTACAAAGTAAGAGACTTTGTTTTGTGAAGATGGAAAATTCAACTTGTTGTAAAATTATTGAAATTAGAGATGTTTGCATTCAAACAAATATGCAAATTGAAATTAAAAGATGTAAGGCATGTTCCAGAATTACGTCTCAATCTGATTTTAGTGAATGCATTAGACGAGCAAGGCTATGAAAATTATTTTGACAATGGTAGATGGAAACGCAGTAAAGGATTTATGATTGTTGCAAGAGACAAGCTTTATTGTAGCTATACAAAACACATGGAAAATCTTTCATGAGCAATATGAATGTAATGGTTGAATCTTCACCGAATTTATAGCATAAACGGCTTGGCCATATGAGTGAAAAAGTACTATAAATTCTTGCTAAGAAGAATTTCATTCCCTTGGTAAAAGGTACTACATCTGACCCTTGTGATTATTGTTTATTTGGAAAACAATATAGAATTTCAATTAGTAGCTCCTTTATTAGAAGAAAGAATGCATTGGAAAAAGTATATTCTGATGTATGCGGTCCCAAAGAAGTTGAATTTGTAGGAGGAACCAAATATTTTGTAACCTTTATAGATGATACTTCTAGAAAGGTTTGGGTGTACTTGTTAAAAATAAAAGATCAAGTGTTTTATATTTTTCAAAGTTTTTATGCTATGGTAGAAAGAGTAATAGGAAAATCTTTGAAGTGTCTTCGATCAGACAATAGAGGAGAATATATTTTCTATGAGTTTAGAGACTACTGCTCTAAACATGAGATTCGGCATAAAAATACTATTCATAGAACTCCTCAATACAATAGTTTAGATGAACGGATAAATTACACAATTATTGAAAGAGTTAGAAGTATGCTGAGAGCAATCAAGCTACCAAAGCCTTTCTGAGGTACAGCTATACAAACCTCTTGTTACCTACTTAATAGATCTCTATTAATAGCTTTGGAGTTAGATATTTCAAAAAATGTATGGACTAGAAAAGATGTATATTACTCTCATCTGAAGGTATTTGGTTGCAAGGCGTTTGTACACATATCGAAGGAGTAAAGATTGAAGCTTGATGACGAGGCAACTCCATGTATCTTCATCGAATATAGAGATGAAGAGTTCGAGTATAGATTTTAGGATCCAGAAAAGAAGAAAATGGTGAGAAGCAGAGCAAGCTGTATCATGGCAATCTAAGTTGAAAAAATATGTCACCTTATCCACAACTGAAGCAGAGTATATTGCTATTACAAAAGCTGGGAAGAAAACCTTGTAGTTAACAATATTTCTCCAAGATTTGAGATTGAAACAATATGGGTACATGGTTTACTGTGATAGTTAGAGCGCTATCAATTTGAGTAAGAATGTCACTTAACCCTATCAAATGAAGTATATTAATGTCAGATATCATTGGATTCGTGAAGTAATCAAAAAGAAATTATTTTAGATACAAAAGATCCACACTGACAAGATTGCTACAGATATGTTAACGAAGGTAATTCCTTAACATAAGCTTGAGTTATATTTCAAGCTTGCATGGATAAGTTACCAATGATGAAGACCAGAGATCAATTCTTTCATCCATTGAGTCAAAAAAATTGACTTTTAGAAGAGAAATTAGCTTTTGATTATAGTTTTCAACTCAAATATGGCAGCCATCTATATTTGATAAAGATTTTCTGTATAGCCATATACATTTGACAAGTAATTTTTTTTAGCTGCAACAAAAATTGGTGCAACTCTATTTTTTTGACAGAAATTTCTTCTTTGAATGATGACTTCCTATCTATTCATGTATCTATATATCAAGCTTTCCAAAGCTTAATAAAAATGTAAGAGAGACATTATGAGATCCAATTCCTATGAACATCGTAGATACCTAGATTTTGAAGTATCGCAATAAAGAAACTGTTGGGATAATTGATTTTGACCTTATTGCAAATATTTTTGTGTGTGATACATGTGAATAATATTTCAACGTGGTTATGTTAACCCATTAGGGTGGTAATGCAGGACCCGCATAGGTGACCGATAGAACAAGTTAAATGGCAGTAGAGTAAAATCACGCATTTATTATTTTATTAATTTATTAACCTAACCATGGTTAAAAAATAACCAAGGTAGAGTTAAAAAGTTAACTATGGTTAATAGAAATTAACTAACATTTATCCAATTTTAATAATATAATAATAATAATAGATATTATGAATATTTATATTATTATTATTATATTATTTTAAATGGGATAAGTGTTAATTAAAGTTGGATAAGTGGGTTATGGTGATTGGTTATAGAAAAGTAAAAATGGGGTAATTGTATTATGTTGATTGGTTAAAAAAGAAAAAAAAAAGAGAGAAGTGTTTAAAATAAAGGATGAAGTGCACGTGAGAAATGGGAGAGGGAGAGAAGTGTTAGCAAAGAAGGGAGAGAAGAAAAGAGAAAAAAAAAAAAGAGGAAGAGAAGTGGTCGAGAGAAGAAAAGAAAGAAAATGGAAGAAAGAAAGAAAGGAGAAAAATGGAGAGGTAAGAAGAAATATTTGTTTTGGTATTTATTTCATGTTTTTGGATATGTATATATGTATATAGATATATATGTATATATATCTTTGTGTGTATACATGTATTTATGTATGTATAGGTGTAGATATACATATATATGTATGAATTAATAGAAATACATGTGTATTTTTATATGTATTTATGCATGTATATACGTATATATATGTGTGTGAATGTATGTATAGATTTATGTAAGTATGCAAGTATGGTGGTATGTATATATGAATATATTTATGTTGTATATATGTATATTGTATAAGTATGTATATGTGTGAATCTGTAGAATTAGGATTTTGGGTGACTTTGATGTAGAAATTTAAATTGGTTGTAATTAGGGTATTATAATGAAATTGGCTTGATTTTGATACTATTGGAACAAGAAATTGAGAAAGAAATGTGTTGGGTGAGTAGAGCAAAATTTGGTCACTTATGGGATGATAGGGCTTGAGTTGTGTTTTGGTTGAATTATTGTATATAAATGGTGTCTTTTGTAAATTGAATATATATGGTTGATGAAAAATCAAAAATGAAGAAAATAGGACATAATTGTCTATTTTGGTAAGGTGAAGGGCAATTATGTCAAACCAAAGTTATAGGGTGTTAAGTGATTTTCTGGGCGTCGAATGATGAATTAGATAATATTAAATGACTTCGTAAATGAAGATCGAAAAGTAGTATCCATCTGGGATTTGTATGTCGATTAGGGCATTTAGTAGTTAAAAGAGATTCTAGCGTTTGTATTAGTTCTAAATGTCATTTATGGTGTGCAGGTGAAGAAAATCGCAACCGATAATGGGAGCAAAAATTCAAAGCGAAATTGAGCTCGGAGTGGATCTGAGTGAAAATCTGTCATTATTTATCTTTCGTTTATTATATTTCCATGTAATAAAATTGTATGTTTTATGTACTTTTAATGCATAAACATGATTTATGATTTTGACATATATCTATAAATATGCTTTACATGTTCAGCTTAAGAAATAGCTTTAAAACTACTACATTAGTTTCAAAGGCCATTGGTATCCTCAGATTATAGTGGTGGTGATGGTTTAAGACTCGACCGGAGTATCCCGTACACATGAGCAGGTATTGAGGGGTGTGTCATTAACTCCGGGAAGTCGGGTTGTCGAGTCATGTGACTCGCTTTATGTGTACAGGGTATTATCTCGCTATATGTATGCGATTTAAGATTTTGCTACATAGCCAGTGAGATATCTTGAGATGTCACAGTGGGTATTGTTAGTTGAGACCCCCCGTGACCTACTCACGTGTGCGGTGCTAGTTAAGTCGCTGCGTGAGTATAGAGCTTTAAGGTTACCATTAGTACAGTTTAGAAAGAAAATGACCAAGCAAGGGCTTTAATAGTTTTCAATCTACCGATCGCATATTATTCATTTATATGCACATGCTAGTTATTATGTCTTACAAATTTTAGATATTGTTTTTCAAAGAAGTAAATAAAACCCGCTCAACAAGATTTCATTGGCATATGATGTTAGAAACCATTTTACAGCTTTATACAAGTTTTAGAAGTATGATTTATGCATGTCTTCTAGAATTTAATATCTATGCAAAATTTTATTTATTTTAAATCTTTAATACACTCACTTAGCTCCTTTAACTTACTCGTTTTGTGTTTTATATTTTCTAAACCTCATTTCCAGGTGCAGGTCTCGGTACACAAACGATTAATTCTCCTACTACTGATTAGTGGGTCAAATATGAAGATCATTTTTATAAATGTAAATGTGCTGAGTGCACCTTTTGGGTTTTCTACATAGTAGATACAATATTTGTGCATAGTATAAATATGTTTTGAACAAACAAGAAATGGTTTTAGTATTATGATGATAGTTTCTACTTTTCATTAATATGTTAATTTTATATGATTGTGATGAAACTATATGGATATGAGTTTGGAAATTAATTTTGGGAAGGACAAGAGGTCATATTCAGAAGTTGAGAAAGATATTTGAAATAGAAGTGTAATTTCTTTGCAAGTTTTGTATTGGATTTTCAAAAAAAATAGAGGAAACTCTGTCTATTTTTAAAAATAATTTAAGTCATTTTTATGTATATTTCAAGATTTTTTTAGTAATAACAAGAACTAAAAGGGGATTCGACTCGCAAAATTTCTCAACTTACACAGTTAAATTCTGAGGAACTTCCGTCGAGGTACCTGACGGGGCCGCTGAAATCTACAGTAGAGGGTCTCGGGGCGAATCCTGTTAAATATAACATGAGAGGCAATATGAGAAAGAGATAAGTGAGAGGTAAAACACATGGAGAGCAAAAAATTTAAAAAAAAAAAGAAATGAGAGTGTGCATTATTTTGTATTCCTTTAAAAGAAAATATTTTCAGAGAGATAGTGTGAGAAACCAAAATAGTTGTGTGAATTATTTTGAGAGAAAATATTCCTTAAGCTTTGTATAAAATTAAAAGAGATATTGTTGTAATCATTTTTATATAATAGATGATATTTTGTGTGGGTAGTATATTGTCACCTTGTGATTTTTTCCTTTACAATTGTTTACCTTAAAAAATTCTAGTGTGCATACTCTGATTCCAACAGCATGAGCAAGCAGCACTAGGAGGAACATTTTCGGGACCATTAGCTTATAGTTTTGTGTGGTGATTTTTCTAAGCCACAATCACTGTGAACATGGGAATGCAGCCTCACCAGGATTCTTCTAAGCCTGTAATTGAAAGAAGTTTATTAATTTTCTTGTATGCTAGAGACAGAAGGTCCTAATGTCATACCTTTAACCATCCAAAGAAGAAACATGCATGCACTCTAGACAACAACATAGCTCAATTCTCACAAAAATTTTAAGAGGAGAATAATGAATCCCTTTAACCATCCAACAAATAAATTGGTTCAACAATAGACGTTCGATATTACAGTTGTCCTTGCCAAATAACTAATGCCTAGGAACATCAGTACAATAAAATGCCGAAGAAAAAACTCCATTTCTTTCCCTTGGATTAAGCATTCTCTTCATATTAATAGCCCTTTCATCAATTGTACCCGGAACTGCTACATTGATAAGCTTAATGCAGAACAAAAAGCCACCAGAAAAAAAAAAATCATCAAAAAGTCTTAACATCTCAACGAGCAGAAAACAACAGCATGATGAAAATTTTAGTTACAAAAGAACTCCATCCTTTACAATCTCGAAAAGATCATTAGATGAAGGATCAATTGGGAGATATGTCTTTAGAAATTCATCTGCTGCAAGGTAATTATTGAAATGTGAAACCTAAGATGCTTTGTCAGATTTGCTAACAGTGTGAAGCAATGTAGTGGTTCCACCCATGAGGAACGCAGAGGATTCTTCGCATTACTTCCCGTTCTTGCATTGGCATGTGCTTGTGGTTTCAAATAAACCTACCACAATTATAACACAAAACTTCACTTTAACCTCACAGAAAATATAAGAAATGTTAATTGAAAATTAAATAAATAAATCAAACAGTCAAGTTTCAATTTCTTTTTCTTTTTAAGAAAAAGAAAAAGCCACTTTCTGCCTATAAATACAATAATAATATTTAAATTTACATTTAGGAATGAAAATTTTCAAAATTCAATGAAAAAGAAAACAAAGAAACAGGTTAATTTTAAATTGTAGAGCTTATTAAGTTTTGGCTACTGACAAGGTAATCACTCTTGAAATGTTATTAAACAATAAATAACTAGCTGAAAATATATAAAATAAAAAATGATGACTTGCCGTCATTGACTTTGAAGAGCAATTGACAACATGTTTCATGATAATTTCCTTCACTACTCGAAAAATGACATCTAAAAGTTAGTAGAAATTGTGAGAAAACATAAATCAACCTACAAAAACATATGAATGGTATTTTCTTAGCCTGTTTGGCTACTGAGAAAGCATTATCAAGCGATTTATCGTCAACCTACAGACCCGATGAACGATTGATCAAGTCTATAGAAAATCAAAGGCTCCGTTTGAAAAAACGAAGAATGCATACATGATAATTCATTCGAAACACAAAAAATTGAAGACAAAAATAAAAATAGAACAATCAAAAACAACAATAAGCAGTAGAATTAAGATAAATTTTCATTGAAAAGAAAAATAAAATAAAAAGATATTTACTTTCAAAAAGAGCTCGAAATCAACCCTATCTAGAAGGTTATTGTGATAATCTTGCAATTGAAAGTCGGTTGCGGTCGAAACCCTAAAGCAGCACCATAACATGACGAGACTCTAAGTAGAAATTTTAATAAGAAAAAAATTAATAGCAAATTGTTGATATGACAAAACAATTATTGATAAATTGATAAGAGATAGGGGTGAGATTAAAGACTTGAGATAAAAGTTGATAAATTTTGTTCCAGTTGTCGTCCCATCGATTTGAGAAAAAAAAAAAAAGAAGAAGACTGAAGAGATGAGTGAACGACCGGCTATTAAATATTTATTTAATTTTTTATTAAACGACACCGTTTTATTAATGTCATTTGGGGCAGCCATATTAACTATCACAAATAAGCCTTTTCGTTATAGTGGAAATCAGTGGCAAAGGCAAACTAATAAAAAGTTGTGAAATTTATTATTTTTTTATAATTTTTATATATTTTAAAATGTGTTACAGAATTTTATTACGTGTATACAAATTTACCATATAATAGTTACATAACTTACATGATAACTTTTATATATACTGAAATGGTAACTAACATTGATAATAATACGGTGTACAAGTGAAAACAAGAACTACGATATTAAAGAAGTTGTTGAGGCTACGAAGGACAAAAGTTAGTGAAGGATCCATTAGAATAAAGATGACCAATATGATTGAAGATGTGTAATATAATAAAAAAAGAAAGTTTAAAGGAAAATTAATTGTGAGAATATTGATTAAAAATTATCGAAATATAATTTAGAGATCAAGTCAAGTGCGTAGGGTGTACGAAAATTAAAGACGAATGTGAAAGGAGGCAAAAAATGAGATAATGAGTGCCAAGCGCCAGCACCGCAGCAACCAAGAGTGAGCGCCACGGTGCCCAAACCAAGATGTGAGCATCGCGGCGCTGGACGCAGGAAAAATGATTTCTTGATTTGAGACTTTCTTAATTCGTCTTTTACTTCCTTCAAGACTCCCTAATACGACTCCCACATGTTTAGGGTAAACCTAAGACGTCCTAAAGTCTATATAAAGGCTCTCTATTGGCTTGTAAACACATCTGTGTGATAATCCAAGAGATTCAAGTGATCAAGTAAGAAATCTTTGTGGTTATTTGTGAGAAAACATTTCTAGAGTGCAAGAGAGAGTTTTCTTTGTGATCTTTCTTGTAAAAGGCGTGCTTTATGAATGCCTTGTGATTCAATAAAAAGAGTGAGTTATCTTAATCCGCTGTGGACGTAGGCAAGTTATCGAACTACATAATTTTTCTGTGTGTTTTTTTTCTACCCTTTCTCTCTTTAATTCCTTAATTGCTTGTTCTGCACTATTTACTTGGGTGATATTGCTTGTTTGTGTGCTTCTACTTCAACAAACTAGTATCAGAGCTTGGTTCTAAAGCAGACATAGCCACACCTAAGTATGAGGTAGAGAAATTCAACGATATGAATGACTTCAATCTATGGACGATGAAGGTAAAGGTGTTATTGGTGAGCCAAAGGCTGGCATTGGCATTAGAAGAGACTGCAGCTCCATCTAGTGATGAAGAGAAGATACCAAAGTCATCTAAAGCTGAAGTAGAAAGAATGGACATTTAAGAAAGAGCTCATAGCACAATCGTTCTATCATTGAGCGATGAAGTACTAAGGGAAGTAGCAAGTAAGACGCTAGCAATAGGTCTTTGGAAGAAGCTTGACTCTCTTTAATATGCAAAAATTATTAGCCAACAAATTGCATATAAAGAAGAAGTGTATCAACTGTCCATATCAGAGGGCACGCCGATGAAAGATCATATAAACGCCTTGAATAAGATCATCTTAGATCTTGAGTCTATCAACTTCAAGATAGAAGATGAAAATAGAGCAATTATCCTGCTGAGTTCACTTCCCAAGAGTTATGAGAGCTTTGTTGATACATTACTCTACGAAATAGAGAGCTTAACGATGAGCGATATGAAATCATTATTAAATTCAAAGTTATTAGGGAAATAAATCGAGGGCAATACAAAAAGTTTATCTGTAAGAGGAAGACCCTCATATAGAGATGGAAAAAAAAAAGGCTCAAGATCGAAGTCTAGGACTCTTAGGAAGTGCTATTGTTGCAGAAAAAGAGAGGCACTTCATAAATGACTGTCCTGAGAAGAGAGCATAAGATAAAAAGAAAGTGGATGTTGTGCTTGCCTATGATGATAACTATGATAGCGCAGAGACACTCGTCACTACTGATAGTAAGCACACTGAACAATGGGTTCTTAATTCTTGTTGTACTTTTCATATGTGCCTGTACAAGTCTTGATTTGTAAATTTTCAGCCCATTAATAGTGGTAAGGTATTAATGAGTAATGACGTTGCATGTCAGATGGTGAAAATTGGTAGTGTTAAACTTAGGCTACATGATGGGTGAGTGAGAGAGTTGATAGATATTAGGTATGTTCCTAACCTAAAGAGAAACTTGATCTTACTAGGGACTTTAGATCAGAATGAGTGTTCTATCAAGATCAATAAAGGGGTTTAAGAGTGTTAAAAAGTTCCATAGTGGTAATGAGATGAGAGAAGTACAAAGGTGTTTATATGCTTAAGGGTGAAGTTATGAGTGGTTCTGCATTATTCTCTGTAGATGATGAAAGTATACAAACCAAGTTGTGGCATCTTAGACTAGCACACCTAGGCGAGAGAAACCTGAAGGAGTTATTTAGTCAAAAGGCATTTTGTGAGGATAAGTTCAAGCCCTTGGAGTTTTATGAGCATTGTTTGGTTGAAAAAGCACATAAGGTAAGGTTTAGTACTGGCGAGCACAAGACTAAGGGGACTCTTGACTATATACACTCAGATCTTTAGGGACCAGCTCAAACAGCTACTTATAGAGGTGTCAAGTATTTTCTCAGTTTAATTGATGACTATTCAAGGAAGCTGTGGGTCTATATGTTGAAGAGTAAGGATCGAGCATTTGATGTGTTCAAGACTTGGAAGACTCTTGTTAAGAATCAGACTGGCCAAATGGTGAAAAGGTTGAGAACTAACAACGGCCTTGAATTTTACAATAAAAAGTTTGATGGGTTTTGTGCCAAGTATAGGATTGCAAGGCATAGAACGGTAAAATCAACACCACGGCAGAATGGCATAGCTGAGAGGATGAATATGACCCTACTTAAAAGGGTTAGATGCATGCTTATCAATGTAAAGATGTCCGAGGCATTTTGGGGAGAAGCTGTAGCAATTGCAGCTTATTTGATCAATAGAAGTTCCTCCTCAGCAATTGACTTCAATATGCTAGAAGAGAAATGGTCTAGCAATCCTCCGAAGTATAACCACCTCATAAGATTTGGTTACCCTGGCTTTGTACATGTTAAGGAGGGAAACTTGGAACCTAGAGTTATCTAAGGGGCATTCATAGGATATCCCCGAATAAGTAAAAGGATACAAGGTGTAGTGTAAAAACTTGACACCACCAAGAAGTATCATAAGCCGTGACATGATGTTCGATAGGACAACGATTCTGAAAGCCTCTCAAGAAGATAAGAAAGAAAAATATGTGCCCAAGGAAGACTCAGCATCCGAGTCAATAGAATTTGAAGTAGAACCTGAGAGTAGATCTGATATGCTTCCAGATTAGTACTTCAACGAGGGGATCCTTGAAGATGAACCAAGAACACCTACGAGTTCCTCCAAGTCTACCCAAAGAAAGACTAAGACTCCTGAGATGAAACTTGAAGAGTACCAACTAGCCAAAGACAAGTTAAGGAGAATGATTAACTCACCAGCCAAGTATGCACAAACAGATCTAGTTGCTCATGCTTTTAATTATGCTTACACTCTTGAGTATGATAAGCCTGGGATATATAGTGAGGCTATGAAGAATGAAAATAAGAAAGAATAGTAGCAGGCCATGGAAGAAGAGATTAGTTCTCTTAGGAGAAAAAATACATAGAAGTTGGTGGAGAGATCTCAAAAGAAACTAGTTGGGTGCAAGTGCATGTCTAAGGTAAAGTAAGGGATACCAGGGATAAAACCTATAAGATTCAAGACTAGATAGATGCACAAGGTTTTATTCAGAGAGAAGGAGTTGATTTTCATGAGATATTCTCTCTAATCGTCAAGCACACATCTATTAGGATTTTGTTAGCCATGTGTACAAATCTTGATTTACATCTAGAGCAAATAAATGTAAAAACAGCTTTTCTACATGGAGAGCTTGAAGAGACGATATATATGGCACAACCGCAAGGGTTCGAGGAGATCAAAGAAGAAGATCATGCTTGTTTGCTAAAGAAGTCATTATATGGGTTAAAGCAATCACCTAGACGGTCATATAAGAGATTTGATGAGTTTATGATGGCTTGTGACTTTAGTAGGAACAAGTATGATGGATGCGTGTACTCAAGAACATAAGTTGTAGGATGATGTATTTACTTCTATACGTCGATGATATGTTGATCACATGCAAGAACATGAAAGAAATATAGAAGCTCAAGAAGCAGTTAAGTGACGAGTTTGAGATGAAGGATTTGGGAGCAGTAAAGAGAATATTGGGTATGGATATTGTGAGGGAAAAAAGAGACGTTATCTTCTTGTCCCAACAGCAATATATGCTCAAAATTCTAGGGAAGTTTGGTATGTCCAACGCAAAAGCTATCTCTACTCCTTTGGCCATGCATTTCAGACTTTCAGCAACACCGTCGTTGATATCCGAAAAGAAGAAACTGCAGATGAGTAAAGTATCTATGCAAGCGCTGTGGGGAGCATCATGTATGTAATGCTTTATACAAGACCAAATATAACATAGGCTATGAGTGTGGTAAGTAGATACATGAAAAATTCGGCTAAAGATCATTGGCTTACAGTGAAGTGGATTCTGAGATATCTCAAGGGGATGTCAAATCACGGGTTGAAATATAAAAGGAATGAAGACAACAGTGAAATGGTAAGAGGGTGCGTATACTCAGATTAAACAAGTGATCTAGACAATAGAAGATCGTTGACGGGCTATGTATTCACAGTGTTTGGGTGTAGTGTGTGTTGGAGATTAGCTCAACAACATGTGATTGCACTATCCGCCACAGAGGCAGAGTACATAGCTGTTGGAGAAGCTATTAAGGAGGCCGTGTGGTTGAAAGGCATATGCGGAGAGGTATTGACTAGTAAAGTTATGAACACTGGTGTATATTGTGACAGCCAGAGTGCCATACACCTAAGCAAGCATCAAGTGTTCCACGCGAGGGCGAAACACATTGATGTGAGGCTCCATTACATTAAAGAGATTGTCTAAAGTGGTGAAGTTAGTCTAACAAAGATATCGTCCTCTAAAAACCCTATTGATATATTGACTAAGCCACTATCCTCGGTTAAGTTCATCTTATACAAGGACTTAACTGAAGTCACTACTTTGTGAGGGTAACCAAAGATGTGAAAATGAGAGATCGAGTTGCTTTTGTGGATGATTTTGAATCAATGAGAGAATTTGTAAGAATATTGATTGAAAATCATCAAGATATGATTTGGAGATCAAGTCAAGTATATAGGGTGCACGAGGATCTAAGACTGACACAAAAAGAGGCTAAAAATGAGAAAGAGAGTGCCAGGCGTTAGTGTCGCGGTGAACAGGAATGGGTGCCGTGGTGCCCAAACTAGAATGTGAGTATTGCGGTGCTAGGTGATCTGCACCGCAGTGCCCAAGCGGGCACGGACCAGCACCGTGGTACTCACGTTCGTCTTCCACTTGCTTCAAGAATCTTATACGTTTGGGGTAAACCTAGGACGTTTTAAAGCTTATATAAATGCTCTTTATTGGCTTGTAAACACATCTGTGTGATAACCCAAGAGATCTAAGTGATCAAGTAAGAAATCTTTATGGTTCTTTGTGAGAGAAAATTCCTAGAGTGCAAAAGAGAGCTTTCTTTGTGATCTTCCTTGTAAAGGCATACTTTATGAGTGTCTTGTAATTCAATAAGAAGAGTGAATGATCTTAATCCGCCGTGGATGTAGGCAAGTTGCCAAATCACATAATTTTTCAGTGTATTTTTTCTTCTACCCTTTCTTTTTTTCATTCCTTAATTGCTTGTTCTACACTATTTTCTTGTGTGATATTGCTTATTTGTGTGCTTCCGCTTCAACATTAATTATTCTGAATGCAAATTAATTAATGGGAGATATATAGCAAAAATGGAAGGAGGTAAGAATGAAATTGAAGAATTTAACAAAAGTAGAGAGGCTGAATTTTAATAGTGTTGGAACTTTAGTGATTCAAAATTATTTTTGTATATAATTTTGAGTTGAAGACTAATAAAGAGTCAGCATAAGGACAATACGCACTGCACATATGAGAAATGGATGAAAATAAAAAATTAAAATAAAAAAGGCCACAAAAGTACAAGTGGGGATATTTTTCAAGTGTAGACACCATGGCACTAGCTGTTTAGCGTTGTGGCCCCAATGAAAAAACCCTCAGTACTACGATGCTAGTGTGAGATCACAGCAGCGCGACAACACCCAATTTCAATGGTTTCCATTTTTAAGATGACTTAATTAGTTTTTGTGAGTTTTGGACTCCCTAAACACTTGAACTCTTATTCCAACTAGGTTTAGGATTTCTATAGAGGCTTTGAAACTTATAAAAACCATTGTAAACCCTTAGAATAATCAAGTATCAATAATATAAATGTATGAGAGAATAGAGAGCTAGGTAGGCACTAGAGTGCTACCATAAAATCACTTGAGTTCTTAGTGCGTATGAGAATGGTGATAGATTCTTTGAGAGAGAGTTCTAACTATTCGTTGTATATCTTGATTAATCTCTTATTATAAGATCTTAATGATTTACAAGATCTTTATGATCTGATAGGTCTTTATGACTTAGAGTTCTTTGTGAGCTGTTAATAAAAGAATTTGGATCTTTGTTTTGCTGTAGATGTAGATGTTTGTTGTTGAACCATGTATATCTTGTGTTTTATGGTGATTGTTTCTTTATCTCTATTATGTGTGATCTTTTATATTCTTAGTTACTTATGGGTAAAGTGTTTTGCAAAGCGCTTAAGTGGTTTTAGAGTATTAAATACCAATCTTAGAGATATTATGGTACACAAAAACTCCAACAAGTGGTGTCAGTATTATTTTTTTGTGGGTGGAAAGAACTTTATCAAAAAAAATTTGCACCAAATCATCCTATATTGCTATGGATCCAGATGAAAGTGACATCAACTAGCTCTTTGCTTTGTATCTTAAGGAGAAAGGGAACAATGTAAGTTAGATGACATCATCAAACACTCCATTGTATTAAAAGGTATCTCAAATCTCTAAGAAATTCATTTTGTGTTCATTAGGATCATTGTTGGAGAGTCTGCTGAATTGCACTAAATCTTTAAGTGTTTGGATTGTGATAGTCTTGATTTTAAAATTGTTAGCTTGGATGGTTAGTCTTTGAATGCTTGAATGGATTCCATTGGCTAAGATGACTGCATATTCCCTTAGATGGTCTTGGCTTTCCAATAATTGTATTTTGAATTTGGTTGTTTGTTGTGTTGATTAGAGTTTTCTCTTTTCTAAGTCTTTTTAAGGTTCATTTTATTTTGGGATCAATGACAATCAAATCCACACTTTTGGATTGTCGCATGAACAACTAAAGTTATATGTAACAAATTAAAAGAAACAAAATAAAAAAAAATTGATGAAAAACAATAAAGATTTATATTAATATTGACAGAAAATAACTTAATTCTCCGACAATGGCAAAAACTTCTTGTATTATTTCTAAGCACAATTTAAATGCATGTATACGTATTGCAACAAGTAGTATAGTGTTAAAATCGAATGTCAAACCCACAAAAAATTAATATATATTTTTGACCAAGTATTAACATTGTATCTTCTTATTTTTATTAGACAATCAATGTCTCAATTAAAATTAAAATTAAATTAATTAATGCAATAAATTTAAAATAATCACAACTGAGCAAATTATGAATGTTACAATATATTAAAAGTCTAATGCTATAACTATAACTCAATATATTTTTCTAAGGATACAACTTCTAATATTTAATCCCTCAGTTTTATTATTGGTTAATATACTAACCTATTCACTATCATCTTCCAATGCTCAAGTAAATATATCTTAATTTATCAATTACCTATATTTTTATGATAACCCTATAAAATTAAGACTCATTAAGTTCAAGTCCTTTTAATCATACATACCATATAGGTATATTCTTATCCTATAACAAAAATTATAAATATTACACTGCAACCATGTATGAAATTACCTTAGGCAATAATGGCTTTTCCAAGTTTATTAATGTGTTCCTTAATCAATCTACAACTGACTAGGTATATTAAAAGAAATAAAATCAAGTAATTTGAATAATAAAAATTGAATACATAAAATATCAAATAGTATAACATTTAAGCACACACGTTGAGTTCAAGCTATAATCCAAGAAAATAAAATTAGGTTATGATTACAAGAAAATAGAGGGTAGACATAATTAAAAATATGATACAACCTAAAAAAAAAGCAAAAATTGAGGTCCTTTTGATCCACCTTACAATTGGTTGATTTGATAAGAATATGCTAAAAATCTCTTACTTCTCTTGATATGTGCAAAATTGTCTCTCTAAATTGCACGAAATTATGCTCAATTTGCTCTATAAAAACCTAAGTTATGATTATCTAAAACATTAGAACGAGTGGCCTATTTATACGGAAGCCTTGGAGCCTTGGAGTCATTTTTAGAATCTGATTAGGAAAAGTAACATTATTGGGGCATTCTTTACTTATCGATGAGGCATTAACTCGAAAAGTTCTATTGCTGCAGTGGTAATCACTCAACATTATGGCATTGAGCTTTAGAAATTAGGGTTTTTAATTTAGTTGCATCGTTAGGGTGATGGCTTGCTGGCGCTGGAGTGATACAGATTCTGAAATTATCGCACCAATATTTTCCATTTGTTGCTAAAGCATTTTTCTTCTTATGAACGCTGGGGCATTCAGTTTCTTGTCACTACAGCATTCATCCTTAATTTTTCAAATTTTATATTTAGTTTAGACTTCAAATTCTATAATATTGCTCCAATTTCTCCACTTTTTATTTTTTAATATTTAAACCCTATAAAAATTAATATTAAGCGCATAAATAGCCTTTTATTCACTTTAAAAAAAATTTCCAAGTAAATTAGGAAAAAATATAAATCTATTTTGCTCTCATCAATAAGGCATATATTGTTGTCTGATTTAGAAATACAAGTGCACATTATTACAAATAAGTAATATAATGATGTGTAAAGTATCGTTCCATGAAGAATTATCATTAAATGAGTCAAGTACTAAAATTTTATCCTTTTACTCTTATTCAAACAATTAATAACTTGAAGAAAAAAGAATCTAAATTAAATAATCAAAAAAACAAAACAAATGTAAAACAAAATAAAGACTGTAATTATTAGTTCACCAATATGAAAAAGTCTTGGATTACAATATCTCTCAATACTTCTCTTAATTTTATCCTTCAATATGAATTATTAACCAAGAAACATAATATCTTCACAAGTATTTTCTAATGGTTAAGTAAAAATATCTTATCTAAACAATTATATATATTCCTATGATAATTGCTTAATGAGAACTGCTTGCTTTGCTTCACCACCCTATAAGGCTAGGGACTCCACACTAAATTAAAACAAGATTCATTAAGAATGAGTTCTCTAAATAATTATATATTCTATGTAGGTATATTTATATCTTACATGAAATTCAAAGCTTTTACGCATTGATCATACCTTAATGTATTCAAGGCCAAAGACATAGCCCATTTTCCAAGTTCATTAAAGTATTTCTAATCAATCTAATTAGTAATCAAGTTAATAGAACCATTAAGCATAGAATAAACTAAACAATTCGATATTGATTTCATAAACAAAAGGAGAATATATAATTTAAGCTATATATTGAGTTTAAATTGTAATCCTAGAAAAGTAAATTAGCTTACGATGAAATAAAGAGTTCTAGAGCACATTAGGTTTAATGTCATAGAGATAATAATAAATAGAGAAAGATAAAGAAAAAAGAAATGAAGCTTATGAAGCATTGAATTCTTCAATCCCTCTTTTGATTTTTAATCTCTTTGAGTCTCTAAATATTTACTCTAAACTCTCAAAATTTGTTCTATTTATTGCTCTTTCTTTCTTTTCCTCAAGGTTTTTTATATACTATTTATAAGACTTCATCTTCAAAGTAGGGAAATACTTTGAGTCCAAGTCAGAGTCAGGTTTCTAAATCTAGTGTCTAGCTCTGCAGCTTTGATCACAATTGTTGTAATGCGGGCCTGACATCATTTCACAGTTGCGGGTTTAGCTTGGAGAATTATGGTGCTCATTTTTTGCCTTACTTAGTGCTACAACACTGAATCTTGGCGCTACAGCATTAAGTTCCTGACTTCGAGCTTGTTTTCTGGCCATTCCAATGCTAAAACCTTGACTTATGGGGTTATGGCACTAAGCTTTTGATCTTATCTTGACAATTTCACCTCTTTTTCCTATAATTTTTATCCCAATTAGTTTCTGTTGAATTAAAACCTATAAATGAAAATAAAACATGTAGAAAGCCAAATACTTATAATTAAAATGAACAAATACTAAACCTAATGAAGTGAAAATATAAGTATAAAATACACCCATCAAACTCCCCTAAACTAAAACCTAGAAAAAAATAATGGGTTGGTTGATGATAGTAATTTGTCTCAAAGATTGCATATAGTTTAAAACTCAAGAAAACTCCAAAAACCATAAAAGGTTAGAATGTTAACCCAAGTACTAATCTTACTATACATTTGATTCACTTGGTGTATGTGTGTTCAATCATTATCTTTAGTTTTTTGCACTCGGTTTAGTTTTTATACAAGGATGCAAAACAATTATCTCTAAGAGAATTTTATTCATATTTCATATGCTTGCTTTTCATACTACTCTCCACTTATTTAGATGCACACATAATCAAAAATCAAATAGGTCTTTATTTAGCTTGTAATGTACAGCTAAGGTGAAGGTAAGATAAAGTAGATAATTTTCGGCTTAATTTATACCGTAAACACACATTCTTTTCTTGGGTCATCAAACTTTCCAAAGATCATTCCAAACTCAATTTCTAACTTTCTTTATTAATATTGTTACTCATTGTTTCTCTTTGTTTTTCTAAGATATGTAATATTTATTCACTTTTGTCTTGAACAAGTCATTATACTGCCAAACTTAAGTGTTTACAACCTATTTTCAATTAATCAAAACCCACAACCACTATGCATTCTACTCACTCTTCCTATAAGTTCAACAAATCCCAAGAACTTCCTAATAATACCATTATGCTTATGATGTGAAGGGTATTATGAAAAAAATTTATTTGAAGTCTAAGGCATAGATGTGATTAACAAAGAAAAATAATCGTTAGACTCAAAATGGGTAACCGGGGATAAATATATTCACAGGTAGGCTCAAAAGACTCAAGTGATCTAAACATAACTTAAAATTATTTCTTTAATCATGTGCAACCTAAGATTTCGCCCCAAGTGGTAAACAAACAAAGTTCAAGAATGTGTGAAACTTCTAAATATCATTGTTATGCATAAACTTTCTCTAAGTAGCAAAGAAAAAAACAAAATGATCATAACCATATGCTCAATGCCTTCAAGGAATCAAATTTAAGGCGAAAACTTGATACAAGGATCAAACATTCAATAATTGCAATGTCTATCATTTTTCAAAAATTATATCAGTCACATTTAAGTTCTTATCATTGACTAGTAAACATCACACCAAATTTAAAACTAACTACAACTACAAACTAAAAAAAAATTTAACATGCAAACATAAAATAGAAAATAACAAATAAAACTGTCAAGCAAAACAGGAAGCAGTAAATTAATACAAAGATGTATTTTCCTCCTCTAAACTTAAGATAGACATCATCTTAAATCGAAAGACAAAGGTAAGAATAGAGCACTTCCCTGATAGTTGATGAACATATGAAAATGCATATTTATTAAGAGATTCAGTCACCATTTAATGTCACTAATTTTAGCATTTTCTTCTATTTTAGCTTGAAATAAAGTATTCTCCTTAAATTGTGATTAATGAATGTTATTTGGACAGGTTTAGGTAAAATGGACATAACTCTTGAACCTGGTGCAACATGACCCAATCTTACACAAATTTGAATAATAGTAGAAAAGTCAAATCCAACATGTTATGGGCCAAAAATTGAGATACATCAGAATCAGGCTACAACTCTTGTCCAGCTTGACCCAACTCACGTATTTAGACCGTATCTCACAAAATACGTACGCAATTGGTATAATTCTTGAAGTTATGAAATGATAACTTAACTATCAATAACTCGTATGTTGATGGGAAAGTCCAAATCAGCCGTTATCATGGACCAAATTGCATTACAAATTGGTAAAATAGTTGTTGGCTGAATTCTAATGTATCCTTGGAATTTTGCTCATATCTCGTTGGATACTTATCCAATTTGCGTGAAATTTGTGCCTATGAAAAGAAGAGTCAAAATTATACAACTTTCATGTCGGCTACAGAAGCTAAATCAGTCATTTACATTATCAAAAATGTGCTGCAAGTGGATAAATGAGTTATTGGCTTAAAATTATTGAAGATTGATGTCATCCATGACATATGTCCATTCATTGCCTATATAAAGAGACTCTTAGGACGTTTTTAATATTAGATAATTCTCTCTTATTTTCTTTTCATTAATATGTATTGTAATTTAGTCTAGAGTTCTTGGCAAGGCTAAGAGATGAACTTTTATGTGTAATAAATCTACTTCCATGCTTTGATTCGGTGTCAAGAGCTACAAATATTGTAAGTTTGGTTTTGATTAAACTCTTATCTATTTTATTTTCTATAATCCAGAGGTTATAATTCTCATGTCTCATATATGTTCAGTCATGCTTTTCTTATGTGATTCATGTTGATTTATAATTGTTACTGGTTACATTGTTTTATATGTTAATCTTTTACTGCAGTATTGTCAAAATGATATATTGTCGATCTTAGATAACTTGTATAAATAAACATGATTTGTGTTAATATTTGCAAAAGAGTTTAGTCATATCAAATGCATGTGCTATCAAATGTGCTATATGTTACATATCTTTCGATTGATTGTTTAGATGTAAAACTGTCAATTGAGTTATAAACATCGAATCAAAGTATAGAGTAAATTTATAAAGCATAACTGTGATTCTCAAAGCCTTGCTTAAATCATCATAAGATATTTTCCTCAATTCATAGACAATTCTATCTCATCAATTAATTTTATCCTTTGCTACCTCTTTAATATTTTACTTCACCAACCTATTTTGCCAAGAGCTTTCTCGTGGGATCGACACCTCAATCTATACTGCGATAGCCGCGTTATATTTTGAGCGTAAACAAAATTTGGCGCCGTTGCCGAGGAGGCACACTAAGCGAAAGTCGGTTGAAATTCTAAATACTAAAGTGGTAACTTTGTACATTTCTTTTTTTTCTTTGTAAAATATTAGTTTTATTTTCATGTAATTCATCTTATTGTTCATGGTTGGTTCTACCACCTAATATATTTTATTTTATTTAGTTAATTTGTTATATTTTATATTATCTTAATGGCTGATTTTACCACCTAACTTAGTTTATTTTATTTTATTTATTTATCGCACTTTATTTTCTTTTATTTATTATGGCACTTTATTTTATTACATTTTTCTTTTTAATGGCCGGCTCTACCGCCTAACTTAATTTATTTGTATGTATTTATTGCACTTTATTAATTTATTGCACTTTATTTTCTTTAGTTAATGTGTTGTATTTTCTTTTTATTTTAATGGCCGGTTCTATCGCCTAACTTTTTATTTATTTACCTATTGCACTTTTTTTTTATTATACTTTATTTTATTTTATTTATTTGTTGTACTTTACATTTTATTTTTTATTTATTGCACTTTCTTTTCTTTACTTATTGTACTCTTTTATTTCTTTTATTTATTATATTTTGTTTTATCGTACTTTACAGTTTATTATCTTTTATTCATTTATTGTATTTATATTTCATGGTTGGTCTTACCACCTAACCCATTTCTATTTCTTGTTGTGTTTTATTCCACTTCTTAATATTCCATAAGCATTTCCTTCCTTAAAAAAAAAATAAATACAAAAAAAAAAATTTAGGATGTATGCATCGACCTAGAGACAAACGAGGAAGATTTGTGAGAGAACTAGAACTAGAACCACCCACACAATTTGTAAGTGAAAAGAATTCACCTTCTAGTTCATCTTGTAATTGTAACACAATGAGCCAACACGAAAAAAACCCCATTAGAACTCTAAAAGATTACTTACATCCTACTCGCACAGCCACACCATCATGCATTATATTTCCACCTAACACACCACATTCGGATTTTAAACCTGGAATGATACAACTTTTGCCCACTTTTCATGATCTAGATAGTGAAAATCCTTATATACATGTTAGGGAATTTGAAGAGGTAATTGCCACCTTCCATAGCCAACCTGAAGCCATAGACACTGTTAGGCTTAACTTTTTCCCCTTTTCTTTGAAAGACAAAGCAAAGAGTTGGCTATACTCTTTGAGGCTGAGGTCTATAGAAACTTGGGCAGAAATGATCCAAGCATTTTTCAATAAATACTTCCCACAACATAAAATTAATGGCCTGAAAAGACAAATTTCTTCTTTCTCCCAAAAAGATAGTGAAACCTTATATCAAGCATAGGAAAGGTTTAAGGAGTTGCTAAATCTGTGCCCTCACCATGGGTATGAAAATTGGCGCTTGGTTAGTTATTTCTATGAGGGACTCACAATTAGAGAGCGCCAATTTGTTGAGATGATGTGTAATGGGGAGTTCTTTCACAAAGATCCTGAGGAAGCCATAGAATTCCTTAATGACTTAGCCGAAAAAGCCTATACATGGACTGGACCTAGCATTACTAAAAGCACAAATAGGTCACGACCCAATAGAGTTTTCCATCTTAGGGAAGATGATAACCTCAAAGCCCTATTAGAGGTCTTAACTAGGGAGTTAGAGGCCTTGAAAACCATAGATAGAAGGGTCACCCACACGGTTGCTAGAGTTGAGTCACATGATGTCTGTTTTGTCTGTGGAGGAGCGGAACACTTAGCTCAGGATTGCCCCACTTATAGTGAGATGAGAGGGATATATGAGGAACAATGTAATGCCCTAGGGATGTACAAGAAGCCTTATTCACCCTACTCTGAAACATATAATTATAGCTGGAGAAACCACCCAAATTTTAGTTGAAAATCTGACCAACAAGCCAACAGCCATTGGAAACAAGAACAATAAGTACCCAAGTCTTATGTTGCACCTCAATATAATGCACGACAAACTAGGAGTTCTTTAAAGGATACATTACAAGCATTTATGGAGGCACAAAGTAAGACTAATAAAAAATTTGAAATAATTCTTGCACAGGTGGTAGATGAAAACAAAGAAATCAAGAGTCAAATCACAAAGTTGACCAGTGCCTTGCATCTAACTTTGTGGGAGAAATAGCCTTGGCAGGAGATTGTGGGATATCCTAGGTGATGTTACGGTGTTGAGCTTTTAACTTTGTGGGAGAAATAGCCTTGCATCTTGGTGTTGCAGTGCTGACATTTTGCCTATTTGGGTGTTGTAGCCTCAATCTTGGCCACTGCAGCACTGACCTTCTTTTTTTTTATTATTTCAAATTACTAACTCCAATCATCTTGATTTAAGGCTTGCTTGAAAAAGTCATCATCAATAAGTAAGACTGCATAATCTCTTAAAAATCTCTGCTATCCAGTTGAATTTTGAATCTGATCAGCCATGATGTTTGGTTGATATAAAGCTTAATTCAACTATTACTGAATTCTTCTCAAAGTTCTTTTGATTTGAGGATTAAAAGCAACTAAGTTAGGACTTTATAAATGTCGCATAAACAGCTAATGAGTCACTGTAAGTATTTTTTTATAAAAAGTTTGAATTAAGAATAGGATAAATTAGTATTAATATTAACAAAAATAATAAATAATTTTTAGGCAACATTAAAAACTTGCTGTGTTGGATTAAAATGCAAGTGTACGCTATCATAAACAAGTAACATAGTGAAAGTTGAGTATCATTCTCACGAGAAATTATTATTATAATTTGCTAGGTAGTAAAATTATGTCTTCTTACTCTTATCCAAATAATTAAAAATTAAAACTAACTAATCTAAAAAAAATATAAAAAGAAAATAATGCAGAGACAATCTGAAGATAACAAGTATCGAATCACCAATGATGATTAAACCTAGTATTACAATTATCCCTTAATATTTCACTTGAATATAATAATCTTCTCTTAATTTATTCTATCAATATTAATTGTTGACTAAGAACTTTAATATCTTTACTAGTATTTTGCAATGTCAAGTGTGAATATATCTTACCTAAATAATTAGCTATATTCTTGTGGTAATTAGATTAAGCAAGATTTATTAAGAACTGTTCTTTTAAAATTATATATGTCATATAAGTATAATCCTATCTTATGTTGAACTCATAGCTATTACACTATAATCATATATTAGTTTATCTAAGGCTCAACACATAAATCACCTTTTCAAATTCATTATAGCTCCTAAAACAGTCTTATTATTAATCAAGTAACTAAAAGCATTAAACACAAGATAAATTGAACAATTCAATATTGACTTCATAAAATAAGAAAAAATAATGATTTCAAATTACATATCGAGTTTAAATTGTAATCATAGAATAAAATCTTAGTTCATGATAAAAATGAGAGTTTTGGAGCATAATACAATCAACATCATAGAGAAAATAATAGACTGAGATAGATAACAAGAAAGAAGAAAAGAGATAGTGCCCTGAAATCTTCAGCCTTCATTCTCTCATTTGCCTTGAAATTTATCTCTTGATTCTTTAAAATTGCTCAAAACTATTAATAACTTGCTTTCTATTGTGCTTTCTATGATTTCTCTCTAATATTGGCTGAATAAACTCTTATTTTTAGGGTTTAGACTTCTAATTAGGGCAAACTTTACTTCTAAGGTAGATTAGGCTTTTTAGTTTTAAAACCCAACACTGTGGCACTAAATTCCTAACACTACGCTGCTAGCTTGATACTCACACTATTGCCTTAGCGCTGGTTTTATAGCAATACGACACTCAACTTCTAACTTGGGAAGATAAGGGAGTTGTTTACGATCTAGTGCCACGCTTTAGCATGTAGGTGTTGTGGTGCTAAGCTATTGTTTTCTTAAATATTTTCTATTTCATTCTAGCTCTATGGTTATGCATCCTAATGCCATGACATTGGCCCTTTTTTATATTTTATTTTGACCTTTTTGCCCATTTTCCTTTAGATTATGTTCCTTTCTTACTCGTCAACTTCAAACTTATAAAATAAAAATAAAACACATAAAAAGCTAAATATTCATATTTAAATGAACAAATACTAAGTCTATAGAGGCCAAAAACAAAAGTATAAATACTCTTATCTGTAGTGGCTCTCGGGATCTTTGAAGGCCTTACTAGTAAAGTCAACTAGTTTTTAGGCTTCTCCTTCTTCTTTGACCAAGGCTGAGCTTACAGCTTGTGCTGAGACCCATAAATAGATGAACAGCTGATCCATGATCTTCAGTACTATGAAGTAGATGTGCCACACCGGGTAGTCCTTAAGACAAGATCGGGTACTTCTTAAGCTTTGGAAGGCTTCTTTCCATTTGGGGATCCATCTCTTCTCTATTTTCTATTAGACTGAAAAATTAAAAACATTTGTCATTGGATTTCTTTTCTGGTGCTCAGAGACTTTATCTTCAGAATGGCATTAACTTTATTTAGATTAGCCTCAATCCCCCTCTAGCTTACTATAAACCCAAGTATTTTCCTGACTTAACTCTAAAGGTACACTTCTCTAAGTTTAACTTCATATTATGCTCCCTTATAATTTTGAATGTGTTTCTTAAATTGTCCACGTAATCATTGGGTAACATTGATTTAAATATTATGTCATCCATATAAACCTTCGTACTCTTCCCGATCAAAAGTTTAAATAGCCTGTTAATAAGCCTTTGATAAATAACCTTAACATTCTTTAATCCAAACAATATAACTTTGTAACAATAAGTCATTTGATCAATAATAAATGAGGTCTTCTTTTAGTCGAGTAGGAACATCTTGATATAATTATATCTTGAGAAGGCATCTATGAAACTAAGGAGCAAGTCTCGACTTTAGAATTGACTAAATGGTAAAATTTTTAAAGAGGAAAACTATCATTCAAGAAGGCTTTGTTCAAATTCGTAAAGTTTATACACATCCTCTATTTCTCATTAGCTTTGTTTACCATCATCACATTGGCCAACCATTTAGGGTAGTGTACTTCTTGATGAATCCTATTACCAATAACTTTTTGATCTCGGCTGTCACAACCTCGTTCCTGTCCTAGTGAAGACCTATGTTTCTACTTGATGGGCTTATAGGATAAATTGAAAACCTAAGCACGGGATATTAAATAAGGATATATTCCCAACATATCTTCATGAGACCAGATGAAGATATTTAAGAACTACCTACCCAATACACATAAACCTTATTTGATCCTTAGACTCAACTATGAACCCGTTTTCTCCACTCTTTTTCTACTAGCCTCAGGGATATAGCTTTCTTCTCCTACATTGAATTTATTATCAAAATGCAAAATGTTCTCTTCATTGAGGTCGCATAATAACTCGCCACCATTGTTTTATCTTTGAAGACAACCTTTGCTCCATATTTCAGCCAGGAACTTCAACTTTACATAATAAATAAACATAGCCACATTATAGTTCCTAATAAAAGATCACCCTAACAAGATTTCACAAGGAATTGCCGATCCACCATGACAATGCTCACCATTATAGTTTTTACGTAGAACATTTCCCCTAGGGATATAGGTAGGCTGACTACTTCAAGAAATATGACATAGCCATGTCAAAACAAATACAAATGAGTTTGATTCTTTTCAATTTTTAATTCTTTAATATTGATGCCATCTAGTGCCTCATTCGAGCTTTTTAGATCGATGAATACCCAATTTACTTTAGCTCTCTGTACTTATATTAAAACTACCAATACATCTTTGTGTTAATAGTTGATCCTTAAACATCATTCTTGATAAACATAATGGGAACAACTTGAACTCGAGGTTTTTTAGTAGGCAGGTATTGCATATCACTTGGTGTCCAATTATAGAATACTAAGAGTAGTTCCTTCTCTAACTGTTAGAATCTCGAACAAGTATAGAGCCCACCAAGATTATCATGGTCAACCTTTAGGTACCAATTTCTGATTAGATGATTTACTTACTTTCTTAGATGGTAGTACTCGTTAGATGTATGCTCATTGTCTTGATAAAATTCATACCTCTTATCCTTGTTATGCTGTGTTGCAAGTACTTTTATGGCAGTTGGCTCTTCGAGTGGGTATTTTCTATAATAGCCTTAAATATAATCCTCAAAGAGACTATAGGGGGAATAAATTTTTCTTCTTAAATCCTCGCCACTATAAAGGAGACCTCTTCGTCTTTTTACCCTAACGTTTCTTCTAAGGTAGGGCTTTTTGAAGATACTTCATTGCCCTAGGTGATGTTTGATCTCTTCCTTCCCTGAACATTTTTCTTTTTGTATTATCTTTTTAACTCCCTATGCCGTATATTTCTCTGCATATGTATTATTGTTATCCTCTATACTTCTGTTTCCTTAATCCTTATATATTTTGGTGCTCATAGAAAATTTCATAGGTTTTGATTAGATTCTTAAACAAGTAGTGCCAAAATCAATTCAGCCTTAAATCCTCGCCACTATAGGGGAGACCTCTTCGTCTTTTTACCCTAACGTTTCTTTTAATGTAGAGCTTTTTGAAGATACTTCACTGCCCTAGGTGATGTTTAATCTCTTCATTCCCTGAACATTTTTCTTTTTGTATTATCTTCTTAACTCCTTATGCCATATATTTCTCTGCATATGTATTATTGTTATCCTCTATACTTCTGTTTCCTTAATCCTTATATATTTTGGTGCTCATAGAAAATTTCATAGGTTTTGATTAGATTCTTAAACAAGTAGTGCCAAAATCAATTCAGCCTTAATATTGCTCTTAGAGCCTCTTAGGCAATCGATGGGTCAACTGCCCCAAGTTATATCACTTATCTATGGAATCGACCCATGAAGTCTCTTAAGCTCTTTATTCAGCCTTGCTTGAGCCTCTTCAGTTATTGGGGGTCTTTGGTTGACTCATAAGCTTTTAAAAAATATCGAACAAACTTATCTATTAACTCGCTATAAGAGGAAATACTACTCTATCTCTAATATTAGAGGAGAGACTGCTCTTCCAAATTCATATAAAATTAATGACACATATGATTCTGTCTTAGTCTTGCAATAGATAGTAAGTCAGTCACTTGATCAATATAATAGTTCAAGTCGATTGTACCCTTATAGGTCGAAAGGTTGGGTGGTCAAAAGGCTATAGGCAACTCATGTCTATGAGTTTGTCAATAAGAGAGACGTTTTGCTCCCTCTTAATTTCCTTTAAGAGGAACCTATTGCCTTTCGTAATTCTATATTAGCTAATGTAGCAGCTCCTCTAGTACTCATACTTTTTCCTCTAAGAGAACTTTTAATACCATACTTTTGTACCCATTATTTGCATCTCTTCTAATTTTTTTTTTTAACAATATCCTCCAAGCATTATACTCATCTAGATCATCATCACTTTTTTTCTATGCCCTAGTTTCTTGTTCGTCCCAAGTCCCCAAAATCTGACTATGCAGGCACCTAGTCATTCTGCTCTTAGCATGACCTCTTGCTCTAGGGTCAGTTTTCTTCCCAAATAACTCTTCTCGTAGTCCATTTCATTTTTGATCTCGAGTGAACTGACCAAGAAACCTACTATTTTCAATTAGCAGGAGAGGTTCTTTTAGATTTGAGAAGTCCACTCATCAGTCAGTGGCTCCTTGAGGTTCACATTGCTCCTTTAACATCTTGTGATTCTCAAGTACTATTGCAATAGTTCTTGTAACTACTATCTTTCTTGTCTCGTTTTCTCCAATTCTTTCTCTAATTCACAACCCATTAGGGGAGGAAAATCTCCTATAGTGCAACATTATCATCCCATATCTCTATTAATCGTTATTGGTTTATCTAGTAGGGATTCTTTGTTATTCATTAATTTTGCTCATTATGTCGATCTATCATAAATCAGGTGATAATCATTTTCGCTTTCAAGTGATTATCCTTTATGCCTTTTTGCTTTGTTCCTATAAACGACGCCAAGTTGTTGATCGTAAAATTAGGGTTGAATTTTATCTTTTTGGCAACAGTGGCTGGATCTAGTAAAAGGCTAGGATAATCTCCCTTGATGCATACTGGGCTCTAAATATTTTTTTCATAACCATGAATAGGGTTAAGCCACAACAAAATTTGTTCGATGACCCTCCAATACTTAAGTCAATAACAATTCTATGAAAAAGATAGAAAAAATAAGAATACAATAAAGAAAGGTTTGATTCTTTGTGCGTTAATAGAGTTTTACGATTTTTGTTTGTTCAAAAAAGTCCATTGTTATTTAATGTTTGAATTTCATTTTATATGTTCATTAGTATTAAGTTATAAAGTCTTATTAAAATTATGACATATCTTCACCTTTCTATTTTAAACTCACTTAAGATTATAAGATTAAGATTTATATCGAAAATCTTTGGACTTCGAGATCCTCAAGGATAATGCTAATTTCAGCCCTCAATCAATATGTATATTTCTTGTTGCCTTTGAGGGCTTTTAATACTTGACCTCAATTAGAATAGATTGTTGAAGATACAGATTGATATTAAAGTCTTTGAGGTTGAGGATTGTTGGCAAATTCTAAAGATATTTCTTTATTTAATTTCTAAACTGCTAATGATGATAGGCTAAAGCTTGGAATGTAGGTGTGATGGGCCTTGGTGGCCCTCAGGTAAGATATCCTCTAAATGTCTAAGCTTAAGGTTCATAAATTAGGTAATACTTTTTGATGAATTAGACTTGAGTTAAAATTCTAGGAGAACATTATTATTATTATTATTATTATTATTATTTTGTACAAAAAGACCTTATATAAAAATTTGTAGTATTATTCCAGTAAACTTTTTATAAAAACAAATCATTCTATAAAACCATTTATAGCTTACATAATATAAAAAATAGAAATTAAATAAGCTGTTTCTTATTTATTTATTTATTTATTTTCTTTGGCACAAATTGCTTATATAAGTTGCATTAAGAAAAAGACAAGTGTGAGCGACTGAATCCAAAGTGAGAGAAAAATGAAAGAGATCAAAGTCAAGGAAACACTCTACACGTCGCCATTGGAATCGCTTCTTTCTCTCCTTCAATGCTTGCTTAATTTAGAAGTTCCACTCATCCCTTTCTCTTTCTCTAATCTCTATCTATTTATATCTCGCACGTTTATTTCAATGGGGACACTTTTTTTTTTTTCATTTTTTACTTTCCCATTTCACTGGTACATGGGACTTATGAAGTTGGGATCTAATTCTGAAGCATTTCATCGTGCAGGCCACAGTTGGTAGGCAATTCTATATCAATGATCATGTTTTCTTTTCTCGTGCTTAAAATAAGAGACCCAGAGCCAAGAGGAACAGCTTTGTTCTAATAGTGTTTTGATCTTTTGAATGCACATTACTTGTTAAAGATAAAGACCTCTTTGGCTTCAAATTTATTTGCATTTGTCGTACGTTGCTTTGCTTTGATGATTTTGAAAGTGCTTGCTATTTAGGGCATTTGGTGTGTACACATTAACCTTTGGCTAAAATTTCATATCAAAAGTGCTTTTCTTGATCTTTCTTTGTCTCGAACCCGTACCCCTATAATAAGGGTAGAGTAAAGGGTCGCCCCAAAGCCGAATTGACCGGTGTTGGTTGGTCGAAGCTCCAGTAGGTAGCCACTCCCTTCTCAGGGAACCGTACGTGAGACTTCCGCATCATACGGCTCCGTCCCGAGCTTCCGTCGTCGGCCCTTGTCATTAGAACACATTCAAATTCTTTTCTCATATGTTGAACGTCATTACATGGGCGTGGGGCATAGGCGCATAGTCATGGGTTTGTTATAATGGCAAAGTGTATTTGTATGTGTGTATCGGTGTATGTTTCTGAATCGATGAGTTGTGGGTTGTGGGCTTGGCTGCGAGTTTTAACAGTATTATTAGCGGAGAAGTGTGTAATGCATCTATTTAGTCATTGGTGATAGGTGTACACATGCAAACTTGTACATCCCCTTGGCAATACAACGTTATTTCGCTGCCAATCATGTACAGACCGTATGTTATAATAAGGATGCCTTCACTGAAAGTTTTTCGTTAATGTATCCATTAGACATTTAAACTACGTGATAAGAGTCCACTTTTGATTCTTTTTTAATTGTCAATGAAATTGGTTCACAGCTGAACTTGATCGTACTATATGATTTGTAACCGACTTTCTTAATTCTCTAAGTATTTGCTTCTCCTTAATTTGTTGTGATTTGATAATAAACATGCAAGAAATTTATCTGTAACATGCTTGATATTTGTGCTTACTCAGAAGGATTATACAGTAATACGTCCTAGATTTTATAATTTATTTCCTCCTTTGCTTTCAGGCTTTGCACGACTGGACTTCCAAGTGATGTAACCATTGAAGTTGAAGAGATGTCTTTCCATCTCCACAAGGTGCAATTTCTTGGTTACCTTTGGTCTTCAATCTAATTGTCTATATAGGGTTTTCTTGTCTTTTATCTATTTCTTTTCTATAACTCTTATCTCAAGCAACTTTGTTTCTTTTGAGTTCTAATCCTTTTCTTCCCCATTTTGGTAATCTGGTGTAGTTTCCATTGCTCTCGAAAAGTGGGCTGCTAGAGAAGCGTATTGAGGAGAATTACTGTGGGGATGCATCAGCTTGTGTTTTAAAACTTCACGAAATACCTGGTGGAGCTAAATCGTTTGAGCTTGTAATAAAATTTTGCTACGGTATTAAGATCGAGCTCACTGCTTTGAATGTAGTTAGTCTTAGATGTGCAGCAGAGTATCTCAGGATGAGTGAGGATTATGGACAAGAAAATCTTATCAAGCAAACAGAGGATTTCCTGAATGAAGTGTTCAGCAATTGGGAGGACACAATAAAAACTCTTGAAACATGTGAACAAGTGCTACATTATGCAGAAGAGCTTCACATTGTTTCAAGGTGCATTGATTCATTGGCAATAAAAGCTTGTGCAGATCCCAAGTTATTCAATTGGCCTGTCTCCGAATGCAATGACACTCAGAGCACACAGGGCTCAGTCATGTGGAATGGAATATCAACTGCTATCAAGCCAAAACCTAAGGGAGATGATTGGTGGTATGGGGATGTGTCATCTCTTAGCTTCCCTCTATATAAACAATTGATTTTAGCACTTGAATCAAGAGGCACGAGGCCTGAGAGCATTGCTGCATCTCTCATATATTATGCTAAGAGATACATTCCTTTGATGAATAGACAATCAAGCTTCAATGGAACAAATAATGTAAACCTAGGGACTAGTATTACCACCCTATCCGAGGCTGATCAGAGGACTCTCCTCGAACAGATTGTTAGCTTACTCCCAAATAAAAAGGAAGTCACATCCACCAACGTTCTGCTTAGGCTGCTTCTAACTGCTATGGTCTTACATGCAAGTCCATATTGTAAAGAAAATTTGGAGAAAAGGGTGGGAGCTCAATTCGAACAGGCCTCTCTTTTAGATATTCTAATACCCAATATGGGTTGTGTTGATACCCTTTATGATATTGACTGTGTCCAAAGAATGCTTGATCATTTCATGTCAGTAAACCAACCTTCTCCTTGCATAATTGAGGAGGGGGAATTGATGAGGGGATCTGATGCACTTACACCTATGACAATGGTGGCTGTTTTGATGGATGGATATCTTGCTGAGGTTGCACCTGATGTTAATTTGAAGCCCCCGAAATTCGAGGCGCTTGCTGCTGTAATCCCTGATTATGCTAGGCCACTTGATGATGGAATGTATCATGCAATTGACATTTACTTGAAGGTAATACAATTTGAATGTGCTTGTCTAATGAATTCGCATTATTTTCCCCATTAACTTCAGTTGATTCAGTCGGTTCAAATTCTCTTTGGGTCTATAATTTCAGGCACATCCTTGGATGACAGATTCTGAAAGAGAGCAACTCTGCAGACTGATGGATTGTCAGAAGATCTCTCTACAAGCCAGCACACATGCAGCCCAGAATGAGAGGCTACCTCTTCGGGTAATTGTTCAAGTGCTATTCTTTGAACAGCTTCGTCTCCGTACTACAATTTCTAGCTGGTTCTTTGTTGACAATCTTGAGAACTCAGGAAATCCTAGTAGAAACCTTGGACTTACTAAAAATGATGGGACTTCTCATCAAATGGTCCCTGCACAAGACGGTGCTGATCAAGGTGTTGATGACATGAAGGAGCGTGTTTCAGAGCTTCAAAAGGAGTGTTGCAGCATGAAAGAAGAGCTTCAAAAGAGTGTCAAGACAGAGAAAATTAGTTGGTTGACTTTTGCCAAAAGATTAAGTTTTAGACAAAAGTTGCAGCCTTGCAATTCAAAAGAATCAGAATGCTGCAATTTTAAGCAACGAGCATTTTCTCGGAATAGAAAACAAAATAGAAACAATGGTGAGGTGCTTCATTAACCTTTCAAACTCACTAATTGGAAAATAATGTTAATCTGTATTGTTATTCTTTTCCCCTTGTTTGTTACTCCAATTTTATAATAATGGGTGATTCTTTTTATATTGTTAAGATGATGATCAAATTGCAATAATACGTGGAGTTTAGGTTGTAACTCAATTCATATATATTTTCCTTTTTTACCTTTGAATTTTTAAATGCAAATGGTGGTATATTGTGGTTAAACTTATTTTAGATACTATTAAACTATATATTGTTATGTTTGTACGATAGAAATAATCAACAACATAATATAAATTAAATATTTATAGAAAATAAGTAAATATGACATTAAGTATAGAAGAGACAAAGAATATTGTATTAAAGTCGGATAGTCCTTTCGTGATAATAGTAACAAATTTTTATGATTTCAAAATTTAACTTTATATTTGTAACCATTCTTTTCGATAAACATGATCACTGAAATATAATGCTAAGTTACTATTGTCATAGATGCTTAAAAATACAATATAAGTATATATTATTTAAAATAGTATATATATAGAACACTTCTTTTCCTTTTTTTCTACTTTATTTTCACTCTTACTTTTAATAAAAAATGATTAGTACTCATTTATATAGTGGTAGATAGTGTATGTATTAATTTTAATATTAATAAAAATAATTTAATATATTATAACTTTTAAAAATTTAATAATATAAAACTCCCTAATAATAATAATAACATAAATATTATAATTTTCACATATTTAATCTATAATTTAATGGCTAATTTAAAATACTATAACTAATATGTAATGAAGATAATTTATTATTAATAATTTACAACATAAAAATTAAATTTAGATTATGTAACTTATAGAATATTTTAAAAGATTTTAAAATTTTTCTCCAACATATACCACGAGCTTAACAAGACATTCCTTTTAAATATTGATTCAAGGAACTATACATATATATACAAAGATCAGAATTATTTAGAGGAGCATTTGAATTTGAATTTGAATTTGAATTTGGTGCTACTTTGTGGTCTTGGTCAATGAGTACTAGACTTTTGAGAGTTTATTATGTTACATCGATTTTATAGTAAATTTGAATTTTATTAAAAGAATGGACATGTGATATGATTCTATTAGACTAATCAACTTTGGCCCCAACAGTTGTAGTACTTATAGCTAAACAAGGCATTCCTTTTAAATGTTAATGAAAGGAACCATCTATCCAAATATCAGAAATTCTTTGGAGGGGCATTTGTATTTGCCGTGTAGCCATATTCTCAGACTTGCGAACCATCCCGGAGTTCATTTTTCTTTTGAAACGGAAAGGAAACATAATCATAATATAGAAAGCAAACCTCGTGTGATTGAATTCCTTATTACATATTGAAGTTTCGCGTAACTCAATTAAGGATCTCAGACACAGCATTAGAATTAAAAGAATTTCCCTCCTAAAAGAATAATTTGCAATTTCCGCAGGCATCAATAAATATTGGCAAAGATTTTAAAAAATCTGAAAATTTTGTCTATGTCTACTTCATCTTCTTTCTCAGGCAACAAGGATTCAACTCCCCCCTCTCTCTCTCTCTCTCTCTACAAACTCCATTCTTGATCCAAATTTCTTCAAGATTTGAGTTTTTCCAAATAAGAACCATAAAGCTCTCTTATTCTATGCAAGAAACAAATTAAAATCTCTACTTTGTAAGCCAAAACCGAATCCAACATGAAGAAATAGGCTTGAAACTTACCTCATGTAAAGACCTCAGTTTGAGGTTTTTCACTATCAAGTTCTCTCTGTTGCTTCAAACTTTGAAAGAGAGTGAAAGGAGTGAAGAGAGAGTGACATAAAGAGAGAGAGAGAAAGAAGCATAATTTTTTAGAGAGGGAAAATATCTAAAGAGAAATTCAGGGAAAATATTAAAGAAAAATTCTAAAGAGAGAAAGTATGTGAATGCATTAATAAATTCTATATAATTATTTTTTATAATATTTTGAGAGATAATGCTGTTTGGACTCAATTATTTTCCGAAAAAGGATATAAGAATTTATATTATTATAAATTATGGTATTCTTTCTCATTTTTATTTTTATTGCTTATTGCTTTTTTAAATTTTGATTATTTGAGTATTAGACTGGACCGTAAATTTTCAACGCTTATGAATTTCATTTTTTGTGAGTTAAGAGTTTGGGATACTATTTCATTTCAAACAAAAAACAATTCTTTTTTTCAAATATAGAGCTGGATATTTTCCGGTGCATTCAAAACCTCTTTTTTCTTTTTCCTTTTTTTTTTTATAAATACATTTTCCAATCCAATACTTTTCATCTGCTGTAATTAAGATTTTTAGATTTTTAATTTTTTACCCTTTTTTTCATTAATGAATTCTTGTTCTGATTGAACAGTAAATGCCAAGCTAATTTCTTAAGACCTGTTAAACAAGTTAATGGACAATTAGACCATCTACCAGAAGCAAGGGCGGTGAAATATCAGAAAAGGAACCCTTGTATTCTTTTTTGTTTTTCAACCGTTAAAAACTCTAAATATTATAATCACGTGTTCGCTTGAGTCAAATAATAATGATAATTGTTTTAATTGAAAACAAAAGCAATTATTGGTTAAACGAGCTCTTTGTGTTCGCCATAAAATTTAAGTGATTGAATTTGTGTATGTTCAATGTTTTATTAAAAATATAAATTTTTTCAAAATTTCAAAGAGTACAAGATTAAATTTCATCAAATATAACAAAGTCAATTTTAACTTATAATAAATGAGGCTTAAAACAAACTTAACTTGCGAAATATCGAGCAAATTATAGAGTTTAAGTTACTTCTTATAAAAAAACAAACGAAACTTAATAAATGGATAATGAAAATCAACAAATAAAAATAAAAAATTCTGGGTTGAAAGCTAAAACAAGAGAAAAATAAATTGAGAGAAAACTATAATTGTTGTATTAATTTAGTTGAATCATAATTTATAATAAAATATTAAGTCTTTATATAAATTTCTTAAAACTCTATTTTAATTTTAATTTTAAAAAAATATAATTCTAATCAAATAAGGCTTTTTATGTTAATAGTACCTTAATATAAACTAAATACTCTATTGAGTTTGGATTAATGTATACAAAAAGAAAAAAGAATCTAATGGGCGCATTATGTAAAATTCATCAACAATACTTCTTGCAAGCCAATAAAAAAAATTTATTTTTGTTAAAGATTGCAATCCTAATAAAGCTAGCCTCCCACACTTCATGTTCAAAGTCAACACGGGTTCACCTTCTCAAAATCGATTGCCATATAGGTTTGTAGAGAAAAATTGACTTCCTTGCACTTTCCCTTTATATATGAATAAATTGGCTTTATACAATAATCTTGAGGATTTGCTGACAAGAATTGCCTTTGTAAAGATGCTCACGAGGGAAAATTGGCTTTTAATAGGTAACCGTATGAGCAATCAGCTAAGTAGCTACTCTTTCCAAGGATTATACGAGGAATTTGGTTTTGTTAACTATGTGTTTGTATTTTTCTAAATGTACTTGTTTAGGATAGTCCTGAATTTAATTATATGTTTGTAAATATTTAAATCTTAAATGTATGAAGTTAGTTTTTATTTATTTTGGTGATACTTAATGCTTATATTTGAACTGGTCAATCATATACATGAACTTTTAATTCATTAAGATAAACATAAAAAAAACATCTCATCAAATAGCTTAAGATAAAATGATGTATGATTATAGAATAACATCTACAAGTTTCAATTAGAATAGAAATATACCTAGTTGGCATGCATGGTTAATATTATTGGGGATCTAATATATGTGGGTGTATACATGTGCAATAGTATTTATTGCATAAAATACGTATCTCATATATATTTAGCACTGCGAAATAATTAAATCATATAATAAACACAATAAATAATATATTAATTATATTAATATATTTGAACGGTTAAAAAATCACTGAAACATGTAACATTTTACACGTGTATCTTGAGAGTTCGCCTAGAGACCAACTTGTTGGTAATTCTAGTCACCAACTCGGTAGGCTTAGTAAGTTAGAACAACAACTCCTAATCCAGCACTAAACTTAACTCTTAAACCCTTTGAATTTATTTTTCCCTTGATCAACTCTTTGATTAATAAAATAAATTCTTGTATTGTTGTAACTGGTAGCCAATAGTGAATATAATTTATAGACTAATTTCAACACTTAAAACCATTTCACAAGAGATCAAATCTCTATTTCTTCGCTTATTTGGCTGGCCACCTATTTTGAACAATTTACTTTCATTTCAACACAAAAATAGAAAAATGAAGCAATTCACAATTGTTTCTCTTGGCACATACACACTAAAAATCTCAATATATATATATATGTAAAAATAATATTATATTAATAAAAATACTATACTTGGCCATCAAATTAAATAAATAATATTATAAAAAAAATGGATGACAACTAAATGACATTATGTAATATAATAATATTATATAATATAATAATATATAATAATGAGATATTCATGATTATTTAATAATTAAATAATTATTATATGAAATGACCATTTTGCCCATTATAAATAATTATCAAGTCTCCCCTAGTGAGTCCCACCATATTCATACTTGAGTAAACTCAACTGAGAGTCCACAATACATCACGTGTCATTATATAATTAGTAAATAAAACTTATTGACTAATTATTGTATCTAACGTTTAAATACAGACACGCACACATTCCTATGGTAGTGCCAGATATTACTGGATTAAACAATTTAATCTGGTACGCTGCCCTAGTGCACAACGAGTAAATTTCATATTACGGGACTCCCTAGGTTCATGTTCGATTTGTCAAATGGAACTATTCCATAAGTCTGTGAGCAATGCTCCACGCACATATCACGGGTATTACAAATCAGCGCGTCGACCATCTAAGTTTAGGTTACAACGCATACATATAGTCCTTCCGTCATAATATCCTGGACGTGCAAAGATATAGATTATCACTGTCAAATCCCATATGCTCATCCATATCATATCTTCAGACTTGTATCTCACTGAACAATATGTGCAAGCTCCTCTGTCATATTGTTCCACCTTGGTGGAAACTCTTTCCCGGGATTAATACTTGTGGTCAAGACTTTTTGATATACAGTCTCAAAGCATCTGGATATCTAACTCCCTATGTGAGCTGACAGATCTTATATTTGTACATACTAAACTCCATAAGCATTGGACTATACCCAATAACACCTAGCGATCATACCATGAAAGGTCTGTGATATGCATAGAATCAAAGTATGGTGGATCATTTACAAGCCCACCGTGGCACTCAGGTCAAAGGCCTACGTACACTACTAAACTCGAGAGGACCCTCTATTGACAGCTTACATAAGGTGTCTATCGGAGGCCCTCGTGAGTCTATCTCATATCCATATATCAATACGAGCTCCAAGCTCACAGTCAGTTAGGAACAACCATTTATATCTTATAGGTACGACATGTGCTGATCTATATAAAGATATTCACCGACAGACCCGCACCGATAAAAATAGATCAGGGATAATATTCGAGAACATACTTGCACAACTGACCTTTCTTGGCAGCTAATTACAACTCTTGTAACTATGCAGTTACTAGTATACTCTTGAGTCTATGTCCCATTACAGACAAAGCTCTAACTCTTAGATCTTCATCGAGTATTATAACCAGCTAACAATTAGTTGTGCTAATATTTAGCATTTATATCTCTTAGCGTTGCCAACTATGAGTTCTTATCTAAACTCCTTTAGATTAGATCTGAACTATTTCAGATTATACAATGTCTGTAATGTTACATTGTATGGTACCATTTAAATAAGTATTAGCGATTTAATGAAAATGTACACATGTATAAATACATAAGTATATGTACATTCAGAGAAGACATGTCAGCACTAACCCTAACAATCTCCCACTTGCTCTAGTGCCATTCCTGATGGTATCTCATACACATCGACTCCACGTGTTACATAAACACTTTTGGAGTCTTAACCTTAGAAAGTGGGTCCACTAAATTATTTATAGAACACTTCTACAAATAATCACATCTCCCTAAGCCATGATTTCTCTAATCATGTGAAACTCCTCTCAATATAGCTGGAGTACTGGTGTCCTCTTGGCACCTCGGCCTACACAATGGCCTAATTTTGTCGCAAAACTATAGGATAAGATCCATCTGTCTTGGAACTCTTCCAAGCCATGCGATAAACCTACGAATCCACACTGCCTCCGTCGTTTCTTTCAAAACAAATCAATAGTGAATCCCAGTTTTGTACAATTTCAATTTACCTAGTATTAATAAGAATGAGCACTTACCTGGATGTAGACTCTCTATTATCTAGGTCAAACTAAAAGTCTGACTCTATGCATCTTCTCATTCTAAGTCACTTTCTCCATATTTGAGAAACTTATCCTTTATACCCTCAAGGTATATCAGGATATATTTAACTACCATTAAATGGCAATCTTCTGAATCAGACTTGTATCGACTCATAACTCTTACAGCCATACTAATATCAGGTCTCAAATACATCATAACATACATCAAGCTCTTAAGAGCTGATGTATCTGGTGCATCAGACACTTTAACTCTTTCATCTGAAATGACGCTCTCCTCGAAAGATGAACACTAGGTCCAAAAGATATGTTAACAAACTCACAGTTAACAAAACTTTATCTTTTTAAGATGCTATTGATGTGAAATAATTTAGAAGAGTCCTATCAGCTTTCTAACTCTATCTTTATAAGGCTTTATATCCAATATAAAAGAAGCCTCTCTTAAATCCTTCATGGAGAAATTCTTACGATTTACCTTTGACCGACTATAACATACCAACATCATTTCTAATGACTAGTATGTCATCAACAAAGAGCATCAAGAAGACTATTATGCTCCCACTGACCTTTCATGCACATAAAGCTTCCTCCTCATTTTTTATGAAACCAAACAATCTGATTATCTCATTAAAATAATGATTCCAGCTTTAGAAGGCTTGCTTAAGCTCATAAATGGACTTCTTCAGCTTGTACACTAGACCAGAAGTCTGGCTGGATGTGAAACTTTTAGGTTGTTCTATGAATATCTCTTTATTGAGGTATCCATTTAGGAATGTCGTCTTTACATCTATTTGCAAAACTTCAAAGTCATAATATGCCGCAATAGCTAATAACATTCTAATTGACATTAGAATCAATACTCGTCCAAAGGTCTCCTCATAGTTGATCCCAGATCACTGAGGATTACCATTTTATTACCAATATAGGACGTAGAAGGTCTCTACCTTCCACTTAGCTCCCATTACCTCTTGTAAATATTTTACAACCAATGAGAATAATTCTTAGAGGTAGCTTAACTAACACCCAGACTTGATTCTGAATCATTGTCTAACATCATCTCCATATAGGTCAAAGGATTATTTTCTTCTACCAAAAAAACTCCAAGTTCATTTTCAGGCATCAAAGATATCAAATAAGTGACTTGGACATCATTTTCGATCTATTGAGGAAGTGTGTTAAAAGGTCACTGCTTAATTGAGTCTGAATTTCCATCGTTGGTTCATTGATTTCTAGATTGATTTCACCAAGTTCAATATTTCTATGATTCTCACGATCTATGAGAAACGCTGTCTATAGAATAGTGGTATATTGAGAAACGAACACAGTTCGCTTCTCTGAATCATAGAATTAGTATCCTATTAAATTCACAGGATACTCAATGAACCTATACTTGTACTTCTTGGGTATTGGTTTATCCTGCTAAGTAACTCTTATAAAATAAGATATCCCGCTACGTAACTCTTATATAGGCAGGACAACTCAAAGTCTTAACATATTTAAGATACGACTTCCTTTCTTTCTGTATCTCATACGGAATGGAAGGAATAACTTTTGATGGAACTCTGCTTAATAAGTAGTTATATTTGGAGCATATTCTCATAAATATAAATCGGTAACACTCATTATCGATTGGACCATATCTAATGAAGTTCGATTCCTCCTCTCCAAAACATCATTATATTGTGAAAGTACCCGGAGGACTATAGTCAGTGAGCATCTCAATCTCCTTTAAATAAACAAAAAATTTATTGTTAATGTACTCACTACCTCGATCTAATCGAAGGAATGTGATGTACATTCTAGTATGTTTGGTCATCTTCGTGAATATATTATTTAAGTCTTTATGGTCAGATTAAGTATCCAACCATTCTTAACTAGATGGGTTAAGCATCTCACGCCTATATGACCTAAACTTATATACCACAGTTTTATATCATTTAAGGATTCCAATCTATAGATATTTCTAATTGTATGTAATGTCCATTTATTAACTGACATTCAGCTAATAAAACATCATTCACATCACATAAACATAAGGAACTATTCCTAATATTCATATGATATCCTTCACTGTCAAGTACAGGAAGGGACATAATTTATCAGATGATGTTTTGGATATTATACCAATTATGCAATATAATTATTGTATTGTGTATAAGAAGTAAGTCAAGTTGTCTAACAAATTGAACCTACAAGAAATCACCATTTCTTGCTCTTAACATTACTTCTACAAGCTGTTTCATTCTAGTGTCTCTCGATCCCTGCAACATATTGCAGATATGAGAGGGACATACGGTGTATCTTATACCTAATGTAAACTAGCATCATATACCATAGAAATGTCTATATATGTCAAGCATAAACCTGTGGGAGTCTTTCTAACAATTATAAGGCTTCTAGGGTAGTTAAATTTCCAATACCTAACCTTGTCTTTGGATAAATGTTGCCTCTGAGGACTTATCTTGGGTATTTGCCTCATCTTCTTCTCCTCACACATCTATTCTCACTAGATATACTTGGAGTAGAAGATGAAGCACCCCGAACAAAGAGGGTCGCACCCCCTCTATTCATATCCCTAGAGATGTGTTATCAGAAATACCTTACGGTAAACTCTAATCAATAATAAATCCAATATTTTTTTAATCTAGAATATTTCTAAGATTCATCTGCCATTCAGTGTAATTTCTAGTACCCTTGAGTTGGAATGCATCAACTATGATACCAACAAGTTCGTAGTAACCATTATACTTGACAGGCAAAAATAACAGGAGATATAAGCGGAATAGTCATTAAATCGCTAATAAAACGTTTTAAATTATGGGTTATAAAAATTATATATATTTTTAATTTAAAATGCTCTCCCACTGCTTTACATAATTCCGGTAATCTCTCAAACGGAAAAATGATATTTTAAACTCTTTTAAACTATACAAAGGGAAGTAAACCCTATTGAAATTTACACGGGCCGCACGCTGTAGCAATATTGGCCTTTATAAACCCAATAGGTAGACAACACTTGTCAATTACATCTCATACAACTCTTACCACTTGGTCCTGAATACACCTTATCCTCACACTGTAGTAATATTGGGTAAATGTATTCTAGAATAACTTGTCAATAATCAAATATATGTTACTGATACTACCCTCACGCTATAGCAATATTAGGCAATACGTTCACATATATTTGTCTCATCTCATGTTTAACCAGTATAGTCCAAGCACAATCGACCAAATCTCTCACACTGTAACAATTTGGGAGAAGGTCGGCGTGACTTGTCTAACACTATATTGATAAGGCAAATCTTAATAAAATATTATCTCATAATATAATATTATTGAATCTAATTAAGATAAATATTTCTTTCTATCGAAGGTCCCTATCTCATGGGGAGGGTGATTCTCAATTAATCAATTTTTCTATGCAAACATAACTAACACCTACCAGTATAACTCTCATGGTTACAAACATAAAAAGTAATCCTGGTTTATAACATAGACTGATAACTCTTATCACTGCATCTCATAAACCCCGATTTATAATCTAGACTAATAACTTTTATCACTACATCTCATAAACCCACACATGCAAAATTAAATTTGAAACATTGGTCAAAATACTGTAGCTGTGAACAGTATAGATACTACTCATTTTCGCTGGGAGGTCGAACCCGTAATGCCACAACGCCCATCCTTATGCGCTGCAACATGGGAGGCAGAACCTTCAGCGCTGCGGCGCGGACTAACTAACGTCGCAGAGCTAGGAGCAAAAATTTCCAGCGCCACAGCGCCCAGTGCACCCCCATATGTTATACCCATTTCAACACTTGAAACGCGCCATTTACACTAGGCTTTATATATCCATTCACTCAAACAATACCCAAATATCTCATATTTGGCTCTGATACCAATTTTATCGGGGATCTAATATACGTGGGTGTATTCATGTACAATAATGTTTATTGCATAAAATACGTATCTCATACATATTTAGTGCTGTAGAATAATTAAATTATACAATAAACACAATAAATAATATATTAATAATATTAATATATTTGAAAGGTTGAGAAATCACCGAAACGTATAACGTTTACATGTGTATCTTAAGAATCCGCCTAGAGACCAACTCGTTAGCAGTTCTAGTCACCAACTCGGCGAGCTTGGTAAGCTATAATAGCAGCTCCTAATCCAGCACTAGGCTTAACTCTTAAACCCTTTGAATTTATTTTTTCCTTAATCAACTCTTTGATCAATAAAATAAATTCTTGTGCTGTTGTAACTGGTAGCCAATAATGAATATGATTTATAGACTAGTTTCAATACTTGAAACCATTTCACAAGAGATCAAATGAAGCAATTCACAATTGCTTCTCTCAGCACACACACTAAACATCTCAAAATATATAAGTAATAATAATATTATATTAATAAAAATACTACACTTGGCCATCAAATTAAATAAATAATAATATTATAAGAAAAATGGATGACAACTAAATGCCATTATGTAATATAATAATATTATATAATATAATAATATATTATAATATTTAATAATAAGATATTTATAATTATTTAACAATTAAATAATTATTATATGAAATGACCATTTTGTCCCTCATAAATAGTTACCAAGTCTACCCATTAGTGTGTCTCACCATACCCACACTCGGGTAAACTCAACCGAGGGTCCACAATACACTACGTGTCATTATACAGTTAGTAAATAACAGGTATTGGATAATTGTTGTATTTAACACTTAAATACAGACATGCACACATTCCCGTGGTAATGCTGGATATTACTAGATTAAACAATTTAATCTGGTACGCTGCCCCAGTGCACAACGAGTACACTCCATATCGTGGGACTCCCTAGATCTATACTTGATTTGTCAAATGGAACTATTCTATAAGTTCGTGAGCAATGCCCAATGCACATCTAAATGATATTAAAAATCAGCTCATCGACCATCTAAGTTGAGGTTATAATGCATACGTATAGTCATTTTGTCATAATATCCTGGATGTGGAGATATAGATTACCACCGTCAAATCTCCATGTGCTCATCCATTTCATATCTCCAGACTTGTATCTCACTGAACAATATGTGCAAGCTCTTTTGTCATATTGTTCCACCCTAGCAGAAACTCTTTCCCGAGATTAATGCTTGTGGTCAAGACTTTTTGAGATACAGTCTCAAAGCATCTGAATATCTAACTTCTTATGCGAGCTGACAGATCTCATATCTATACACACTGGACTCCATAAGCATCGAACCATACCCAGTGACACCTAGCGATCACACCATGAAAGGTCTGTGATATGTATAAAACCAAAGTTTGGTGGCACTCATGTCAAAGGACCATGTACACTACTCAACTCAAGAGGACCCTCCATTGACGGCTTACATAGGGTGTCTACTGAAGGCTTTCGTGAATCCATCCTATATCTAGTCCTAATTGGATACCCATTTATCAATACAAGCTTTAAGCTTACGGTCAGTTAAGAACAACCATCTATACCATGTAGGTATGATATATGCTGATCTATATAAGGATATCCACTGACAGACCCGCATTGGTAGATATAGATTAGGGATAATATTTGAGAACATACTTGCGCAACTGACATTTTCTAGTAGCTAGCTGATTGAAACTCTTGCAACTATACAGTTACTAGTATATTCCCAGGTTTATGTCCCATTACAGACAAGGCTCCAACTCTTGGATCTTCGCTGAATATTATAACCAGCTAACATTTAGCATTTATATCTCTCAGCGTGGCCAACTGTGGGCTTTTATTTAAACTCTTTTAGATCAAATCTGATACCATTTAAATAAGTATTAGTCATTTAATGAGAATGTACACATGTATAAATACATAAGTATATATACATTCAGGGATGACACGTAAGAACCAACCCTAACAAATACAACTTAGACTTAATGAATTACACTTAATATCGATATCACAAGAATATGGGTATTGGATTGAGTGGGGTATAATCGTCTAACTATGGAAAGAGGATTGCGATGAGCCTAATGTTGTGACTAATAACTATCTAAGAAATTAACATTCATACCAACAAATTCACAACTAACACGGGTTAAGAGATAGCTACATATCGTAGATATTAATTATCATTAATAGTATTGGAAATTGTCATTGTATACTTAGTTGTTAATTTAGTATTAGTTTTATTTTCAACTAAATCAATTTGTCTAAAAAAAAATAGGATAATCAATTTTAGTACTTGAATAGAGCAAAGCACTAGTCGTCGTGAGTTAGACACCCCTCACTCTTTCTTACTTGTTAGCAATAGTGTGCACTTGCACTGGTTAGATTTTTCTATTGATGTATGCAATAATAGCTAAGTGCAAGTACACGCTATTATATCAAGTAATATAGGATTAAAGTCTAGATATTGTTCCCACATGGACTATTTAACCTATTTATTTCACTCAAGTACTAAAATTAATCCTACTTTAACTGTTATCTAAATGAATCAAAATATGAATTGTCTCTAATTAACCTAATTCTATCAAATTAAACTAAACCTAATATTAATCAAAAGCAATACAGGTGTGAATCACTAATCAAAGGGAATCTAGGGTTTCAACTTATCCCCTAATATTTTATTGGACTTAATAATCTCTCATAAGCTAGACACTAATCTCATCACAAGCTTCTGTCGATGGTCAAGTGACTATATTACAGCTTAACAATTACCTACATGTCTATGAAAATCTAAATAGGATATAACTAATTAAGAATAGGTTTAAATAATATTATACATGCCATTTAGGTACATTTCTATCCTATATGGAACTCATAACTGTTATCCTATGATCATACATCAAACTATCCTAAGTTAAACACATAAATTCTTCTATCAAGTTCATTATGTTTCCTTGATCATTCAATATATTGGCCAGGTATAATGAAAGTATTAAATATAAAATAGAATTAATTAATTTAATCTATTAAGTTTATAAACTAATACAGTCAATAAATCTAATTACATATTAGGTTCAAAAGCCTAACCCTAGTAAAAAGCGTTTAACTTATAACAAATTCAAGAGTATCAAAGTAATGAATGGAAAATATAATGAACAAGATCATAGAACTAATAAAAGAGAAGAAATAACACAAAGATGATTGCCTGGATCACCTCTATCTTTTCCTTGCTTGAATGCACAAATCTTGATCTTGAACCTTCAATTTCTTGCTTTGATATCTTATTTTGTGATATGTTTAGTTTTCCCTAAGTTTTCCTCTAATATTGTATGTATTTGGCTCTGAAAGAGGGTGCGTTTATAGGTCTTCGTAACCCTAGGGACGTGAGACTTCAAATCCAAGTTGAAATAGAACTTATGAACTAGGGTTTTATATGTCGCATAGGCACCACGGTGCTCCACATTCTACCATGGGTGCCGTAGGGTCCACCCATAGGCACCATGGAGCCAACCTTATGTTGGCTAGTTCTGTCGATTTTCGTAGTTTTGCATCTGTTTTGTGCCTGATCTCTCCCGTATCATCTCACCTTAGTTAGTAAACTTATATATAATTAAAAGCCTCAAATAAATAGCCAAATACTCTTGATTTTGAGTAAAATCTAAGTCTAAAATGATAGAAATAATACTCCATATAAACAAACCCTATCACTTATCATCATACACTTAAGCATAAGTAGCTTACAAACACAATAACCCATAATTCACAACACAAGGTTTAAAAAGTCCAAATCGACGAGGCTATCAAAACGTTAATACTACTTTCCAGATCCCAGGCTATTCTAAAAAGTGACCAGTCGCCTTTAAGGTACTCATTTTTATAGTCAATTCATCTTAGTACATACTAAGTCCCTATAAAATATACCTTATCCCCAAGTACCTTAGGTTTTTTCTAGCTCATAAGAATGACCCAATGATATTTAGGCATAAGCATAATGTGTCTTTCTAGTCAACCTCTAGGTCAATTAGGTCATGACCAAGATTGACTACTAATAAGGGATTATATAGTCTATTATTTCTATTAGTCCAGACTTAGGTTTTTCTTCAAATTAAGTTTATTTGGCTATTTATTTGTAGTTTTTGATCATATTTAGATTTACTAATCAAATAGTGAAGATATAGGAGAGATCGAGCATAAAACGGACATAAAATGATAAAAACCAATAGACTAGCCAATATTGAGATGGCGCTACGGCACCCATATGTGGACGTCGTGGCATCTGTGGTTAAATGTGGGGCACCGCAATGCTTAAGAAGCTTCTTACATCGGCTATTTTCTAGGTCTAGGCCCCGTGGCGCATGTGTGATAAAAGAAACACCTTCTCAAAAGTCCTATTTCGACTTGGATTTAAAGCCCCATGTACCTAGGGTTATAAAGACCTATAAAAGGGCTCTTTTTAGATCCAAAACATAGAGAATATCGGAGGCAAACTTAGGGTAAACAAGTCACATCATAGAACAAGAAATCAAAGTGAAGAATTCAAGATTTAAACATCAAACCAAGAGAGAAAGAGAAATGATCCAGGGCGTGTCCTTGTTCAGTTTCTTTTTTTTTTCTCTTATCATTTTCATCTTGTTCATAATGTTTTCCATTCATTACTTTGAGACTCTTGGATTCATGATGAACTAAACGCCTTTTATCTATGGTTAGAATTTTAAACCTAATATGTAGTTGAATTTATTGACTCTTAGTTTATGAACTTAATAGATTAAATTTAATGTTTTCATTATATCTTATATTTTATATTTTTATTATATCATGCCAATATATTGAATGATCAAGGAACCTTAATAAACTCAAAAAATGGATTTATGTGTTTAGCCTAGAATAGTTTGATGCATAATAATATACTGACAGCTATGAGTTCCATGAAGGATAGAAATATACCTAGATGGAATATATGGTATAATTTGGACCTCTTCTTAATGAATTGCATTTTATTCGGATTACCATAGACATATAGGTAATTGTTAGGGTGTAATATAATCATTCAACCATTGACAAAAATTAATAAGTTCAATGAAATACTATGGGATAAGTCAAAACCCTAGATTCTTTTTTATTAGTGAATTCAAAACCCTTGCTTTCTTTTGATTAAAATTCGGTTTAATTGGTAGAATTAGAGCAGTATTGACATCTAGATTCTTTATATATTTTATCAGTCCATGCCTTTAATCCATATTGAAATTGATTTGTAAAATTGGCCTCTGCTTTTCCTATTTCAATAGATTTTTTCTATCACTTTCTTAAAGCTAGATGCCTTATGAGCTAAGTCATTGGCTTCTGAATTATTGATCTTTGTCAAAAATTTGATTAGGGTGGAATGAGATTCTTCAAGAAAATCCTGAGTTTTGTTGCAGTATTGTATCAATAAGTCGGCTTCACAATTATATTCTCTTGTTATTTGCTTGATAACTAGTAATGAGTTGTCTTTAACTTATATATTTTCACCCTCATCTCTATAAGTATTTCTAGGCATATAATAAATGCTTTATATTCGACTTAGTTGTTGGTACAAGAGAAGTGTAGTATGAAAGACATTTTTAGTTTTAAGCCACATCAAGAAATTAGGACAAAGTTGGCTTCTACTGCTCAGGCTATTGTTGAACCATAAAACCATAATTGCTAATTGCTAATTTTGATTGCTAATACAACCTATTTCTAAATTGGCATTGGCTGATTAAGGTAATGGATGATGTGCTAGAAAGTCAGTTAAAATGTGATCTTTGATTGTCTTTTGAGGGATGTACTTCAAAGAAAATTCTGATAACCGGATCGAACATTTTGCTAAGTCGATTCCTCAAGAACAGCTTTGAAAGAAGATATTTGATAACATCAGTTTAGCTTACAACATGCAAATAGTCGATAATAGATCATATATGAGTTTTGTGCATGAGAAGTAGAGAGTCAAGCACAACTTCTCAATCACCATATATCTAGCTTCTGTTGGGATTTGTGCTTACGTGCCATCCCATTATGTATAAATATATAATGATAGTATTTATACAATAATCATTTCTAATAAAATCGTAAATATTATTTATTTTTAAATGGTAAGATTCTTGTAATGTTTCAGACATTGTATGATCTGAAGGAGTTTAGATCTGATCTAAAGGAGTTTAAATCAGTGCTAAAAGTTAGCAACGCTAATAGTTATAAGTACTAAGAGTTAGTGATGCTAAGAGTTAGCAGGTTTATAGAGTTAGCAAAATCTAAGGAGTCCTTGTCTGAAATGGGACAATGACCTGAGAATATATTAGTGATAACATAGCTGCAAAGAGTTGTAGATGGTGCTAGGAAATGTCATTATGCAAGTATGTTTTCGAATACAATGTTCCTGATCTAATTTCATCAATAAGGGTCTATCGGTGGAACCTATTAATATAGATTAGTGTATGTCTATATCTTAATGGTCTAGATTGTTAGTTTTAGTAAACCATGAGCTTAGTGAAAGCTCGTATAGAGATGCAGGTATTCAGTAAGGACTGGATATTGAACAGACTCACGAGGACCTCCAATAAACATCTCATGAAGCCATTAATGAAAGGTCTTTCGGGTTGAGTAGTATTTATAGTCCTTTGACCTAAGCGCAACGATGACCTTGTGAGTGATCCACCATGCTTTGGTTTCACACATGTCAGAAATCTTTCATGGTCTAACCGTTGGGTGTCGCTAGGTATGGTTCAATGCTCATAGAGTCTGGTGTGCGTAGATATGGAATCCATCAGCTTATATGAGTGGGTTGTATATCCTAATGCTTTGAGATTGTATTTCAGAAATTCTTGTGGCCACAAGCATAAACCTCGAAAAATATATTTCAAAGGAATAAACAAAATCACATAAGTGTTTGTGGATATTGTTTAATGAAATATAAATCTAGAGATAAGTTCATGGTTGAGTAAAATAGACATTTGACGGTAATGATCTATATCTCTACTCTTCAAGGATATAAATGATGGAAGGATTATACGAATATACAATAACCTCAACTTGCATGGTCTAACACACTGATTTGTTATATCCGTAACGTGTGTGTAGAGCATCGTTCATAGACATATGGAGGAGCTCCATATGACAAATCGGGTGTGAATCTAGAGAGTCTCACAATATAAAATGTACTCGTTGCGCACTAGGGTAGCGGATTGGATTGAATAATTCGATCCAATAAATTTCAGCAAAATAAGATAATTATTTCGAGATCCTTTGGGATGTACATATATCAAAACTTAATTGTTAAGTACATCACTTATTTAATTAAAAAGGGTTGTTAATCAATAGGATGTTGACAAGTGGCACAATTTGTTCTATGATTTAATTTTACCGTTTTACCATTTAACCTTGGTAGTAAAAAATTAGTAAGGTAAAAAGTAATTATTCAAAATTGTTTTGACTAATTAAATTATATATTATTATTATATTATTAGATAATATTATAAAATATATAGATCATGGCATTGTATTTTAATACAATGAGGGGCCTAGATGTTGCCCATTTATTTATCCATTATAATTAAAGTAATTATATTTGTTAGGTAAAGATTAATTTACGTGGCCATTAGTCTAGTACTTAGTTAAATTAATCCTAAGTGGGAGACCAATAATAAAATTGGTGGAGCAGTTGTTTTTGTTTAATCAAAGTGTTGAATAAACAAAATTAATTTTGGCTAACAATTGAATTCATTCATTCAATTTGAGAGGAGAATTCGGCAAAGACAAGGAAGAATAGGTAAGTGAGAGAGTTTTGAGTTTTGTTCTTTCAAGTGTTGGAAAAAAAAAAACTTCTCTTCATCTCATTCTCTAATGGATTGCTAAAATGAACAAAATAAAAATGGAGAAAAAGATAATTATTTTAGAAAAGAGTTGTTCAAAACAATTATCATGTGAAAATTATTTCTAAGAATTATATAAGAGTTGTATGTTAAATATTTTTAATTAATACAAGAGTTGTATGTAAAATATTTACTATCTCCATTTAAGAAACAAAATTGTATTCAAAAGAGTTTGAATACATGTTGAAAATTTTAAAGCTACCATTCTAGCTCCATAATCCCACCAAATCCTTATGGATTAGAATTGTTCAACATACACTTCAAGATGAGCTCTTCATATGAATTGTTGAAGGACTTAAAGAATTTGTAAAGCTGCCTTCATTATGTAAGTATTTTTTTATAATATTTTTCAATACAATTGTTCATCATGTATATTTTGTATAATAGTTATACTTGACTATATATGTGATATATATGTTTAATTTGTTAAATTGGGTGTATATGTAACATACTTCCGCTGCATATAGTAATTTTTGAAATTATATATACACTTGTATATCACACATTTGATTCTCTAACAATTTTGGCATTATTTAAGACTTAGCTAAGATAATACACTACTTTCTCTACCTCTTGGTGTCCTTGGGCTAACATACTATCAATTGATTCTTCGACTGTTAAAATATAGAGAGATCATAGGCAAGCTAGATTTTGGTGGAACCATAACTAGTTGACTTGTAAAGTATTTCTTGATTTCATAAAAAACTTACAGGTGATGTAACGTCCACTTACATTCCTCACCATTTTTTTATTTCAACAAGGGAGACCATAAACATAGACACCTAGCAGAATTTGAAATAAATCGTCTTAAAATTTTGGTTTTGCCAACTAGTTATTGAAGCTTTTTCCTGGTTCTTAGTGTGAGTGGCTCAATTATTTCCATGGTTTTATTTTGGTCGACCTCCACCCTCCGCTGGTGCACCAAGAATCCAAGAAAGTTACCTGTTAAAACGTTAAATGCACACTTCAAAGAGTTTATCTTTAACTTATGGAACCTTATTTTATGGAATGCTGACTTCAGATCGGCCAAGTGTGTTATATTTGAATTTGATTTGATGACTATATTATTGATGTATACCTTTATAAATCAGCCAATCACATCATGAAAGATTTCATTCATTACTCTAATATGTCGCTTTGACGTTCTTCAAGCCAAACCACTTTACTATCCACTAGTATGTCCCAATGACCCATGGGCATCTAAATTTTGTCTTGTTGACATCTGAATTTTAATAAAATTCTAGTTTTCTCAAGAATGGCTATCAAGAAAGCTCAAAATTTTATGATAACCAACCTAATTGACTAGTATATCGGCTATGGACATGAGATATTCATCATTCGCAAGCGCTATGTTTAAGTTCCTAAAGTAAATACAAAGGTGAAGTTTGCTATTTTTCTTTATAACTAAAACTATATTAGATAACCATTCTATATAGCTTGTTGGTCTAATGAAACTGGCTCGGAGAAGTCATTTAATTTCTTCTACTATCTTATCTTTGGACCTATCTTGACATCCTTCTTATATATTGTTTATAAGGCCAAAGTCCTTTCTTGATTAGTAGGTTATACTCTATTAATTTTCAGCTTAGTTCGAGCATTTTGATGTAACCCTATATAAAGCAATTCTTGTATTCCCTCAATAGTGCCACCAATTTGGTGTCAAATATTGGGATCTAATTGTGCACTTATAAAAATTGGCTAGGCTCATCTTTAGTTCCCAAATTTATTTGTTGAAGTCGACTTTAGATTTAAGGATTCTGGTCGTCCAATTTTTCTAGGGCTAGTTTTATTTCTCCTAATTCATGGCCAATTTAGGGGCCTTGAGACTCATCCTCGTATATGCATTTAGCTAAAGCTGACATGTGAATTTCCCTTTAACTATTCATTTAAAAAAATAAACCAAAGGTCAGCTTGTGATGACAATAATTGGCCAAGCTAAATCTTCTCTCTGGACCTATTACGTTTTTCCAAGTAAAGGCATGTCCTTAGTATATCGATCATCAGCATCTTTATTCAGAATGTAGATCCAAATAGATGGGTCATATAACAATGGTGATGCTACTTGTTCATTGCCAGTAAAGGGTTTTAGATCGACATGGATAATTATTATTGACCCATTTGGTTGCCATCTAAAATCCATTTTATGCCTGCTAGATGGCATAGTCTTGCTGGGATGGGTTCAATCCCTTCTTAATAGAATATTGCAGTCACTTAGCACGTTGACTAGGTAGAAGGGTTCTTCCCGCTCCAAATGGCTGATTTTTACTCTAATGTGAATCCATCGACAAGAGTTTCACAGCCTAAAAAATCATTCATGATTACCTCTCATGGTTCTAAATTATTTTTTGATATTCCAAGTTTCTTCAGCATCCACAAAGGTAAAATATTTACACCTGACCCATTATCAATAAGGATCCTTTTACAAGGGACTACATTGAGGTGGACCTTTATATAAAGTGGCTGAATATGCTGGGTAATCTCTTCACTTGTGGTATTGTATATCTCAACCATCAAGAGTCGAAGCTTAGGCAGGCTTAAGTGGAAAGGAATCGGCAACATAACAACCATGTTGATGGCTTCTTTCTAAAAGTCTTACATACTTGCCCCTAGTCGGGTTTGTCCTTGCTAATAGGTACCTAAACCTACTTTGGTCGAGATGGAGAATGATGGCCATCAAATGTCAGCTTTAATGGTAGCCAACTTTTTTGAAGCTTCATTGCCATAAAGCTTTTCATTAAGGCTGTCGATCCTGGACAAGTTCTCTTCCTTATCATGACCTTACTCGCCATAACACTAGACAACTTCTTCTACGGGTGGACAAATTTATAGAATTGAATCAACCCAACACATTCCGTCCTAAAATTTTTGGGTTGGTTTAGGATGGGATTGAGGCTCGACACTAATTTTCTCTATCCCATTCGGGTTGAGTCAAGTTCGAAAAATTCCCAAAACAAAATCGAGAATTTTTTTAACTATAAAATATTTTTTTTAAAAATAAAATGTTCGTTTTGGGCTAGAACATAATGGTTTAGATCAGTTCAAAATGAGTCAAGTCAAATCGGGTTAGGGTGGGAATTTTCTAAATTTTTTAAGAATATGAAAACTACATAAAATTTTAATTTTAATTATATTAAATGTTATAATTTCAATTTCAATTTTGATCTCAATTATGTTAAATCTTATAATTCTAATTCTAATTTTAATTTCAATTGGGTTAAATGTTATAATTTTAAATCTAATTTCAATCATGTTAAATGTTATAATTTCAATCCAATTTTAATTTTAATTACGTTAAATGTTATAATTTCAATTTCAATTTTCAAGTACGTTAAATGTTATAATTTCAAATCCAATTTCAATTTCAATTATGTGAAATTAAAATTAGAATTGAAAATATAACATTTAACGTAATTGAAATTGATATTATAATATTTAAAATAATTAAAAATAGGTTTGGAATTATAACATTTATAATTAAAATTGAAAATATAATATTTTACCTAATTGAAATTGTAATTGAATAACATTTTACACAATTAAAATTGAAATTGAATTTGCCGATTTGGAATAATAACATTGAACATAATAGAAATTAGAATTAGAATTGAAATTATGACATTTAACATAATTGAAATCAAAATTATAACATAATATTAAATATGTAATGTAACTAAAATTAAAATTAGAATTAGAATTGATTTATAACATTTGACTATTTTAAATTAAAATTAGATTTAGAATTATAACAATTAACGTAATTGAAAGTTCAAATTGAAATTGTAATTATAACATTTTACGTAATTAAAATTAAATTTTAATTTAAAATTATAACATTTAACATAATTAAAATTTTAAACTAGAATTGAAATTATAACATTTAATATAATTAAAATCAACATTATAACATAATATTAAATATTTAACGTAATTAAAATTAGAATTGAAATTGGAATTGAAATTATAACATTTAACATAATTGAAATAGAAATTAGAATTCTAACATTTAGCGTAATTGAAATCAACATTATAATATAATATTAAATATTTAATGTCATTAAAATTAGAATTAGATTTGCCGATTTAGAATGATATCATTTAACATAATTGAAATTTAAATTAGAATTAGAATTATAAAATTTATCGTAATTGAAATTGTATTTTTTGATTTTGAATAAAAATATTTAACATAATTGAAATTATAACATTTAATATAATTGGAATTGGAATTAGAGCTAGAATTATAACATTTAACATAATTAAAATTTTAAATTAGAATTTTAATTATAACATTTAACATAAATCAACATTATAACATGATATTAAACATTTAACGTAATTAGAATTGGAATTGGAATTAGAATTATAGCATTTAACGTAATTAAAATTAGAATTATAATATTTAACATAATTAAAATTAGAATAGAAATTAGAATTATAACATTTAATGTAATTAAAATCACATTATAATATTAAATATTTAATATAATTAAAATTAGAATTAAAATTATAACATTTGACGTAATTGAATTTGAAATTAGATTTGTCGATTTAGAATGATATCATTTTATATAATTAAAATTAGAATTACAAAATTTATGGTAATTGAAATTAAAATTGAATTTGTCAATTTGGAATAATAACATTTACTGTAATTGAAATTAAAATTGAAATTATAACATTTAATGTAATTGAAATTAGAATTACAGTTGGAATTATAACATTTAACGTAATTAAAATTTAAATTGGATTTAGAATTATAATATTTAATGTAATTGAAATTTTAAATTGAAATTAAAATTAGAATTATAACATTTAATTGAAATCAAATTTATAACATAATATTAAATACTTAATGTAATTGAAATTAAATTTCAATTTAGATTTTTTCATTCTAAAAAATAATTGAGAATTCCTGACTTGAACTGTCCCGAACCGACCGAACCAAAATGAAGTTGTTTTTAAAATCTAAAAAAAAAAAATAATTCGCTAATTCCTGACCTGAACCGTTGTCCCAATCAAGACAACTTTCAATGTACCGAATAGGATTTGGGTTAAGTCGGGAATTTTCGAATCCGAACTTGCCCACCCCTAACTTCTTTCAAGCGCCTCAGTTGGTCACGTCTTTACGTACGCCTCTTTTAAGTCGTAGTTGGCTTGCCATTGTATTTATAATATTGATAACCTCGAACCCGAACTTACCCCACTTTGGTATCATTTTCTCACACAACCACAACCTTTATACTTTTAAGAATGGTTCTAAGTAAACTCAAAATTTATGGTGTTATGGATAATTTTAGAATAAATAAGCTTAAGGTTTTTAGGCTTGTAATGTAGTAAAATAGAAAACATATTTGAGAATTTAGTTTCAAAATAGATAATTATAGATAAATATACATCTAAGATAGGCTAGAAAATGCTCAGTTTGTCCAAAGATGGTCTACTATCAGTTTCTTATTCATGTGTTTCTTAGGATTTTGCTTCAAGTAGTATTCAAGCAAGTTCTAGAGTATTGGTCCTCAGGACTGAGGTGTACTACTTACGCAAGAGTATTTCTAAGTAACTATTCAACTAATATATGCTTAATTTCATGTGCTCAAGAATAAGTGATAAAAAATAAATTCAAAATCAATTTAAGATTCTTGGTTTAAGAATTATCTAAAGTGTATATTGTTTCTTAAAAATTTTTAAAATAAATTTAACTAATATTTTATTTCTTATCATAGACTAATGATCATCTTCTCAACAAAAAACTAAACAACTAAAAAATAATTAATACACAAGACAACCAAAAAGTTATAAGCAGCAATAAACACAAGATAAATGTTCCCACCCCCAAACTTAAATTTGATATTGTCCCTAATATTAAAAATAAAAACTTGAGAGTAAGAAACTTCTCTGATAATTGAAAATTAAGTATTATGACGTTTGTATCAAAATGTGACTGTGTTTTTCATATCTCTTAACTCTTGTAATTGCTTGTGCTGCTTCTTTTGAATCCTAGCCTTGTTGTTTTATTCTTTAAAGATAAGAAAATAAACTAATAAACTAATAAAAATAAAAATAAGAAAACCTAAAAATAAAATTTACTTGGTTTGCCTCCCAAGAAGCGTTTGATTTAACTTCATTAGCTTAATGGGGCTTTCTTTATGGTGGATCAAACATAATGGTAGAGGAATGAGTGAATGTGTTCTGGTTGTTAGCTTTCTTCTCTCTAGGCTTCCATAGCCTTGCAATTAATCTTTGGGCAGTAGCTTTTGCTCTTTTCTGATAGCACTCTTCTGAAGAGATCAATTAGCAAGTTGGAGTATAACATGTCATCTTGCACTCTCACTGTCAACCTCTATTTTTTAATGTCAATGATTGTTTGTCCAGTTGCTAGGAAAGGTCTTCTAAGGATGATGGAAATCTCCTTGTCTTCTTCCATATCCAGAACGATAAATCAATAAGAAAGATGAACTTGTCCACCTTTAGTAGCACGTCTTCTATAACTCCTTTAGGATAGGTGAGAGATCAATTAGCAAGTTGGAGTATAACTTTGATAGGATTTTCTTCTCTAGAACTTAATTTGTTGTAGATCGAGAGTGGCATGAGATTTATACTTGCTTCTAAATCGTAAAGTGTTTTTCCAAAGTCATAGTTTCCAAAGCCATTCTTTTGAAGAATGGCACTACACTCCTCTGTCAATGCTACGGTCTCATAATCTTCTAGTCTTTTTTTCTTTGAAAGAATGTTCTTCATAAATTTGACGTAGCTAGGCATTTGTTCAAGCACATCTACAAAAGACAAATTGATATGTAATTTTTAAAAAATTTCAAGAAATTTTAAAAACTGCTTATCTAATTTCCTCTTTTGCAGCCTCTAAAGGAATAGTAGGGTGGATTAAATGACTGCATGAGCTCTGATCAACACTTGAAATTACACATTTAATAGGAGTTTTACGTTTTGTATTACTAGTGTCTTCAACACCCCCCCCCCCCCACCCCAAACTTAAGTATGTTTACAATATGATACCTAATTTGCTTTTATCTATTTTATGGTAGGTTCAGTAAAATAGGCATAACTTTCTACCTAAAGATTTAATTTGAGTGATTCGTGATCCTGTGAAGAACTAACTCAATTAGATAACATATTTTATTTCACAAAGCATTTGAAATTCAAGCGTTTAGAGAGTGAAAATAGCCTAGAACAGAACTGATCTGCAATACAGGGCCAGTCCGAACAGTCATCAATATTTGTCCTATAACTATAGCAATACATATTTAATACATATGAGACAACTCAATTTGGAAAGATAAGAGACTTATCTAGAACGTTGATGTTTTTAGTGACAGCTAATTCAGATCACATCAATTTTCAAATTAGATAATTAAATGGATGCATTAATGATAATCAATGTAAATTATTTACCACCATTCTTGATTTTTATCATCCAAGTGGTTCCATCTTCATTTGTCTTGATTTACCATATTTTTATATAAATATATAGCATGTTTATGCTCAAAGGATGTAAATTAGAGAGCTAGATTTTAGTTTAAAACACTTGTCTTTTGTATTATCTCTTTGTAATATTATTTCTCTTGTTTACTATTGTAAAGTCATGTTATCTCTTCTTCTATTTTTTTTATTTTTCTTTAGTTTTACTATGTCCAAGTAATTTTCTTTATTCTGAGGTGAAAGGGTGAAACTCTTGGCAATGTAATAAGATATACTTAACTCTTATTCATGAATTTAATGCTTCATTCTTAAGTTATACAAAATTATATATGATGCATTTATTTTGTTTGTAATATTAATACACTTTCTTCTAAAGTGGTGCCTCTTGATTTATTATAGATAATTTTTATAGTTGGCACAATGAATTCTTGAAACCATTTACAAGATTTGGCGTATATACCCTTTCTTGTAAAGTGGGAGTCTTGATTTATTGTATACAAATATAAAGATTGGCAAAATAAATACTTGAACCCATTTATAAGATTTGGTGTATAATAATTGAAAGAAATAAATACTAATTAATATATAAATAGCGATGAACTTTAATTGTTATATCTTCCGATTGGAACCTCCTTTGTGTGAGAATTCTAATTGAATTATGAAAAGAGTTGAATATATTCATATTTCATATGCTAAGAGTGAATCCCCTAACTTTAGCTTTTATTTTAATTGGTTAATTGAATTATTTGCAAACATCTTATACTGCATTAATTGTCTTTAAAGAATTTATAGTTTGTAATTTTAATTCCACTTCTCTGTGGATCGACCCAGTTCTCAGTAGGTTATTTATTTTGGCGCCATTGCCGGGGAAGTGAAATTAACATTTTTTTTGTTATTTATTTGTTTATTTTATTTTCATAGAAGGCTAAACCTCCTAACTTGCTTTACTTTATTTATTATTCGCTTGTTATTTTCATGAAAGGCTAAGCCTCATATTCATTATTTGTTAACTTTTTATTATATAATCTAACATTGACTAATCTAACTTCTAATTATTTATTTTTATTTTTATTTTAGTTTTACCTATTTTATTTACCTGTGTTTAATATTTTATTTCTTTTTCTCTTATTTGTATTATTTATTGTTATTGTATTTTGTTTTATTTCTTTATATGAGTGGTTGGTTTCAAGATCCTAATTCTCATCGTTTGGTGAAAAGTAATTTCAAAACTTCCTTTAATAATTTGTTGGATTCTCCTTCATCTTCTCATTCTTCATCAATTAACACCATAACTGAAAATCAAATTGAATGACTCATAGACCCAGTGGACAATCAGTCCCAACATAATGACCATAACCGACCTATGACACTTAGAGACTACATGAACCCTACACGAACTGGTGCACCATCTTGCTTAATTGTTTTTCTGGATACAACACATTTTAATTTTAAGCCAGGCATTATCCAACTTTTACCTACTTTTCATGTCTTAGATGCGGAGAACCCTTACCTACATCTAAGAGAATTTGAAAAAGTGTGTAACACGTATAATGACCAAAATTATAGCATGAACACAATTCGACTTAAGCTTTTCCCCTTTTTTTTTAAAAGATAAAGCTAAAACATGGCTACAAAACCTTAGGCCATGATTCATTTCTTTATAGGATGAGATGCAACAACAATTCCTGAAAAAAAAAAAATTCTTCCCATAGAACAAATTCTTTCAAAAGACAAGTTACCATTTTTGCCCAAAAACCATGAGAGACCCTTTACCGATGTTGGGTAAGGTATAAAAAAATCACTTAATACCTGTCCCCATCATGGCTTTAAAACATGGAGACTAGTCTCAAATTTCTATGAGGGCTTAACATCTTAAGTTAGGCAAATAATACAAATGATGTGTAATGGAACATTTGAGGACAAAAACCCAAAAGAACCAATGAACTATCTGGACTTACTAGCAGAAAATGCTCAAAATTGGGACACTGCTGGTACCTATGAGGCACCTAGTAAAAATTAAACCACTACATCTAGTGGGAGTATTTATCATCTTAGGGAAGACCATGACCTTCAAACCAAATTAGCATCCCTAGCTAAAAAAGTCAAAATCTTAGAAATGAAAAATAATGGTCAAATAAAATTTGTTCAAGAAATTGTGTCACATTTGTGAAACCCATGACCACTCTACCAATGATTCCCAACTTTGCCTACATTTAAGGAATGACTCCATAAACAAACCAATATTCTAAACACGTTCAAGCGGTAAACAATAACCCATATTCACAAAACTACAATCATGGATGGAGAAATCACCCGAATTTTAATTTGAGGAATGACACTCAAGCACAGGCATCACAACCACCTTTCCAACCACACCAAAAATTTCAAAACCATCAAGGTTATGCACCATATGTCCCACCTCCTAGGAAAAATCTTGAAGAAACTTTGCATACATTCATTGAAAAGCAAGAGTCTATTAATTCTCAAAATGTTCAAACATTTGCTTATTTGAAAGATACTCTTGCCAAATTTGCATCCGCACTAAATATTTATGAGAAAGAAAAATTTCCTTCTCAATCACAACCAAACCCCAAAGAACTACATAACTCAAATTCACGTAGTTAAGAAAGCCAACACATGGATCAAGTTAAAGCGGTTATCACTCTTCGGAATGGTAAAATTACTGAAAAAGACATTCCTAAACTTCATGAGAACGATGAGTCAATGTCTAAGGGTAAGAAAAGCATTGAACCTACACCTAATGAAGAAAATACCAAACCTTCGCCTCTACCCCCATTTCCTTATGCATTACGTAATACTAAGATGATGAATCACAATCCTGAAATTTTTGAAATCTTCAAACAGGTAAAAGTTAATATTCTATTATTGGATGCTATTAAACATGTTCCCTCTTATGCAAAAATTTTAACGGATTTATGCACAATAAAAAGAAAACTAAATGTGAAAAAGAAAGTATTTTTAGCTAAACAAGTAAGTGTCATCCTTCAAAACAATAATGCTTTGAAATATAAAGACTCTGGTTGTCCTACAATTTCATGTATTATTGGAAGTCATAAAATTGAACAAGTCTTACTTAATCTTAGTGCTAGTGTGAATTTAATGTCGTATTCAGTTTATCAACAGCTTAATTTTGGTGAGTTAAAATCATCTTCTGTAATTCTTTTGCTTGTCAATAAATCAATAAAAGTACCAAGAAAGATAATGGAAGATGTTTTAGTCAAGTTGATAAATTCATATATCCTGTAAATTTTATTGTCTTGGATACAGAACCTGTTAAAGGATGTAATCCGATACTTGTTATTTCGAGTCGTCTATTTTTAGCAACTTCTAACGCTTTGATTAATTACAGGAATGGAGTAATGAAGCTTTTATTTGGAAACATGACACTTAAGCTCAATGTTTTCAATATGTGTAAGCAACCACACGAGGGGGAGGATGAAAGTGAAGAAGCCGACATGATTAAAATGATTGTGGAGGATCATATTCAAAAAGGGAGTTCTATCGATCCCTTAGAAATGTGTTTAATAAATTCATTTGAGTCAAATATACAATTAGATCCTGAAATCTCTAACATGTGTTCTTTACTTAACTATGCACAGGTGATTGAAAATGAAGGATGGAAACCAAAGTTTTAAGAATTATGAGAAAATGAGGATAAACAAAATAAAATTTCAAAGTTTGAGTTAAAATCTCTGCCTAAATGATTGAAATATGCATTTCTTAGAGAGAAACAAACCTACCTGATGGTAATCTTTTCTACACTCATAAACGAACAAGAAGGTAAGTTGATTAAATTATTAAAAATGCATAAAAATACAATTAGGTGGACTTTAAAAGACATAAATGGCATTAATCCTTTAATGTGCACATATAGAATACACTTAGAAGATAATGTCAAAACTTTCCAACAACCTCAAAGGAGATTAAATCCATATATGAAAGAGGTAGTGAGAGCTGAAGTTCTCAAATTACTTAAAGTAGGAATCATCTATCCTATCTCAGTAGTAAGTGGGTAAGTCTTACTCAGGTAGTACCAAAACAATCTGGAATCACAATCATTAAAAATGACAAAGGTGAGTTAATACCAACTCGAGTCTCATCTAGTTGGAGGATGTGCATAGATTATAGGAAGTTGAACTTGGATACTAGAAAAGACTGTTTTTCTTTATCATTCCTTGACCAAATTGTAGAAAGAGTAGCAGGACATCTCTACTATTGCTTTTTAAACAGTTATTCTAGCTATTATCAAATTCCTATAGCACTAGAGGACCAAGAAAAGACTACATTCACATGTTTTTTTGGGACTTTTACTTTAAAAGAGTGCCCTTTGGACTTTGTAATGCCCCAGCAACATTTCAGAAGTGTATGTTAAGCATTTTTAGTGGCATGGTTAAGCATTATTTAGAAGTTTTCATGGATGATTTAACTGTATTTGGAAATTCTTTTGATAATTATCTTGAAAACTTAGAAACGGTATTAAAAAGATGTAAAGAAAAGAGTCTTGTATTGAATTGAGAAAAATGCCATTACATGGTTATTTCTAGAATTGTTTTTGACATGTGATATCTTCTAAAGGAATTGAAGTAGATAAGACAAAAGTCGAACTCATTACACATTTGCCTCCACAAAAAACAATCAGAGAAGTTCGATCCTTTTTAGGACATGTTGGATTCTATAGAAGGTTCATCAAAAAATTTAGTACTATATCTAAACTTCTTTATAATCTTTTAGAAAAAGACGTATTATTTGAGTGGACTCAAGAGTGTCAAAATTTATTTTAAAAATTAATTGTCCTCTTAACATCTGCTCCTATCATACAATCTCCTAATTGGTCTTTACCTTTTGAGCTTATGTGTAATGCCACTGAATACACTGTTGGTGCTATATTTAGACAAAGGAAGGAAGGTAAATCTTATATAATTTATTACGCAAGTAGAACTTTAAACAATGCACAAATGAATTACTCAACAACTTAAAAAAACTACTTGCTGTAATATTTACATTAGACAAATTTCATTCTTACTTAATTGGTTCTTCAACTGTTGTATTTACTAACCATGCTGTTGTAAAGTACTTAATGTCAAAACAGGATGCAAAATCAAGATTGATTCGATAGATTCTATTGTTTCAAGAATTTATTATCACTATCAAGGATAAGAAGAGAGCTGAGAATGTTATTGCAGATCACTTATCAAGACTCGCACCAGATTCATCAATAGAAATAATACCTATTAATGATTCTTTTCCCGATGATTTTTTATTTTCAACTGTTACAATGCCTTGGTATGCTAATATTGTTAATTTTCTTATAACAGGAGAAATGCCACCTTAATAGAATGTTCAACATAAAAAGAAATTTTTAACTGAGCTAAGAAAGTTTTGTTGGGATGATCCTTATCTCTTCAAATATTATCGTGACCAAATATTTCAAAGATGCATACCCGACAATGAGGGAAGCAAAGTTATTGAATTTTGTCATTCTGAAGCATGTGGGGGACATTTCTCATTAAAGAAAATAGCTGCAAAAACCTTACAGTGTGGATTTTATTGACCCACTTTATTTAAAGATATACATGCATTTTGTATAACGTGTGAAAATTGTCAAAAGTTGGGATCAATTTCAAAATGAAACATGATGCCTTTGAACCCCATTCTTGTTATTGAAATCTTTGATTATTGGGGGATAGATTTCATAGGACCATTTTCGCTATCATTTGGATTTACATATATCTTAGTCGCGGTAGATTATGTCTCAAAATGGATTAAGGCTATTTCATGTCGAAATAATGACCATAAAATAGTCATGAAACTTTTGAAGAAAAATATCTTAAGTCGATTTGGAGTCCCTCGAGCCATTATAAGTGATGGGGGTAAGCATTTTTGTAATAGACCATTTGAAACATTAATAAAAAAAATATGGTATTGCTCATAAAGTTGTCATCCCTTATCATTCTTAAATAAGTGGACAAGTTAAATTAGCAAATAAGGAGATAAAACAAATTCTAGAAAAAACTATAAATCCAAATCGCAAAGATTGGTCTTTAAGACTTAATGATGCACTGTGGGCTTATAGAACTGCTTTTAAAACTTCATTGGGTATGTCTCCTTATAGGATAGTTTACGGAAAACCTTGTCACTTACCTATAGAACTTGAGCATAAAGCTTACTGGGCTATTAAAACTTTCAATGCAAATATTGATTCTGCTGCACAGATACGTAAATTACAAATAAATAAACTTGAAGAATTGAGAAATGATGCATATGAGAAATTTGAAAATTCATAAAGCTAAAATCAAAGCTTTTCATGGTCAAGCTCATTCTACATGTTGCTACTAGTATTTTCTACCGAGTTTACACTTTTCTAAACTTTAAAATTTTTCTGCACTTATATACTAGTTTCTACTTTTTTTCTGCAATCTTTTTTGCATTTTTTACTGCTATGGTTTTGTTTTCACACTTATTTTTAAACTGTTTTGTTGCTGATTTTTTACTTTGCATTTGTTTTGTGCCTATATAGCTTTTGAGGAAAAGGTATTGGTGGTTTATAGGGATTTACTTCATCTTATTGTACTACATTTTCCTTCTCCTTCATACTTGAACATGGTGGTTAGGATATATTGTTATGTAAAACTTTACTACTTCTTAAGGAGATAGTTTGGTATTGCTCTACATTTCTCCTTGGATATATTGTTATGTAAGACTCTTAACAGTGTTTAATGCATCAAACTTCTTTGATAACATATTTATTTGTGCGACCAAAGCATTGAATACGTCAATCTTATGCACATTAGTGACTTTTTTAGGTGGAACCCTCTCAACTGGCCATTGGTAGTTGTTTGATCCCATCTCTTCTAGTAGATTATAAACCTCATCTGTAGACTTATTCATTAAAGCCCCTCCAGCTATGGTATTTACAATAATCCTCAAATGCTCTACTAGTCCACTATAGAACGTTCGGACTAATAGCCATTTAGGATCCCATGATGAAGAAAATTCTTCAACATGTTCTTAAATTAATCTCATGCCTCATATAACAACTCGCCATCAATCTGAACAAATAAGGTAATATCATTCATAATCTTTGCTATCTTTCCTAATAGGAAGAACTTTGCTATACAAAAAATGGATCTGGATAGCAATGAGTCAACCAACTCTTGACTTTATCCCTCAATGAGAAAGTGAATAGTCTAAGTATGATGGCATCGTCTAAGACTCTATTATACTTTAATGTTTCGCAAATCTCCAAAAAATTTACGATATGCATATTATGATCATTTGGAGTACAATTGAATTATACAGACTCCTTCAGCATCTGAATAATACTTGACTTGATCTCAAAGTTATTTATATTAACCACTAGCCTCTAAATATTAGATTGAACACCATCTGTAGTAGAGACTGCATATCCTTTAAAGATCTCTATGGCATCATAGGCTCAAATATAAGATTATTGATGTTTTCTTCTATGTCTTCTGATTAATGTCATTCATATCGAAGCCTTCGTAATGTCTTTCAATCTCAGGATCAACAGAAGTTAAATCTTCACTTTTTGACCTTCATATGAACTATTAAGTACACATTATTGTATCAAGTAATATAGGAATAAATTTCAAGTATCGTTTTCACAGAGACATATTTAATCTACATCTTTTAATCGAGTACTAAAATTAATCCTACTTAACTTTTATTTAAACGAATCTAAAGATTAATGTTAGCTAATTAATCTAATTCTATCAAATTAAACCTAATATTAACCAAAAGCAAACAAGGGTTTATATCCATTAATAAAAAAGAATCTAAGGTTTTGACTTATCCCCTAATATTTTATTGAACTTATTAATCTCATAGTTAATACTTTAATAACAAATTCTTGGCTAGATACTAACCTCGTTATAAGCCTCTATCGATGGTCAAATAAGTATATTACACCCTAACAATTACCTATATGTCTATAATAATTCGAATTGAATGAAATTCATTAAGAACAAACCTAATCATGCCATACATGCTATCTAGGTATGTCTATACTACATAGAACTTATAGCTGTCACCCTATGATTATGCATCAAATTATCCTAAGCTAAACGCATAAATCCTTCTTTTGAGTTCATTATAGTTCCTTGATTGGCAAAATATAATGAAAGCATTAAACATAATATAAAATGAATCAATATAATCTATTAAGTTTATAAACTAAGAGGCAATAAAATCCTACTGCATATTAGGTTCAAAAGACTAACCTTAGATAAAAAGCTTTTAGTTCATAATGAGTTCAAGAGTATAAAATTAATTAATTAAAGACATCATGGCAAGATCATAATGATAAGAAAATAAAGAAACTAAACAAGAACATGCCCTGGATTGCTTCTCTCTCTTTCTTGAGTGACGCACAAGTCTTGATCTTTAATTTCCAAATCTTTTCTTTGATCTCTTGTTTTTATAAAGTATTTTTGTTTTCCTTAAGTTGCCTCTGATTTTCTCTACCTTTGGCTGTGACAAATGTTTCTTTTATAGGTCTTTGTAACTCTAGGGATGTAGGGTTTCGAATTCAAGTTGAAATATGACACTTGAAAGAGGATTTCTTTTATCGCACAAGCCTCACGACACTGAAGATGAGGTGCTGCAACACTAAGACCTGGAAAAAGTCAACTGATGGGAGTTGAATAGGCGCTTAGGCTTCTGTTTTAGACACTACGGCATCCACCCATGGGCGTTACAGTGCTGGCTCAGTGTTGGCCAGTCCATGTTTTTTTTACTATTTCATGTCTTATTCTTCCAGTATCTTTATTGCTTGGTTAGTAAACCTATTTATGATATAAAAAAATCACAAATAAATAGCATAATACTTTTGATTTAGAGCAAAACCTAAGTCTGTAATGATAGAAATAATAGACTATATAAACCCCTATTAATATGCTCGAAGGTCATAATATTCTCCTATCTTGAAAATAAGAATAACTTTGGAATTTTATATCCTTTTAGAAAAGAGAAGAGAGAATCAATGTTATAGGGGTATGGCTTCTTATAAAAGGGCCTTGCCATTGGTTTCTCATATTTTATAAGGCTTCAACCAACATATTTTTATCGATCTCGTTATTCTGATGGTTGGCGGGTCTTTGTGGCTCTATATAACCAAATTAAATTAACTTTGGTTATGACTGATTGACTTGGTCATGCGTTTATTGAGTTGGTTGGTGTAAACTCTTTAATTTTATCATATTTCTAGCAGAATCATAGCTGAAAATTTATCCAAGTTGGCCTTGTTGGACTTGGGAGTTTGTAAACTCAACTCTCTCAGGTTGCCTTAAGATGTTAACCAAACGTGTTATAAGTCTAGGTTGACTATAATTCTAGCACCCTCGTGGTTCAATGAGCTTTAGATTAGGTCAATCTTGAAGTAAGTTGTGAGCTCGGTCTAGTTCTGTCTCATGGACTCCAGGTTTTTCATTATACTCTGGTTGATATTCTGATTATCTTCAATTAGTGATCTAAAAACTGAGACCATCTTATTAGTAAGGATAATGCCTAACTATTGATTTTTCAAATAAATTTAAGAACTAACCCTTGAATATCGACCATGATAAACTGCTTAGGAGATGGGAGATAACCCATTTGAATTTCTTCTAATTTTTGGTTAAGTAGTTCTTCGTCGACATGGATGCAATTGTTTCTTCTTTATATATAGAGTTTAAAGGCTTTCTAATATAAGGTTGGGTCATAGTTGGCTCCTTCCCTTTCTTAGTAACAATGGATGGTTTTACGGCATTCTTTCTTATCTTATTATTTTTACCTCCATTTTTTATATTCTTAGTTGCTATCGGCATTCAAAGATGAGTCCCACCGAGCATGCCAAAAAGATGTCCGCAAATAAAATTTAAGTGATTGGATCCGTATATGTCCAGTATCCTACTATAAATATGAATTTCCTTAAATTCTTGAAGAACTAAGATTAGGTTTCATTAAATAAGGCAAAGTCAAATTTGACTTACAGTGAACGAGGCTTAGAATAAACCTTGTCTATGAAATAGCAAGTAAATTGTTGAGCTTGGGTTATTTCTCAGAGAAGAACAAGTGAAACTCAATAATTAGGTACTGCACTATAACAGAGAATGACTTTTATTCTTTTTAATAGCCGAGTTTGCCAAAAAAATAAAAATAAATAAAAAGGCTAAAACAAGTATGCTACTAGCTAGTCTTATTTTAATAAGGTATAATTACCAAAGGAATATAAGAGAGTACATCATGCAAATGTCTAATCTCGCTTCAAAATTAAAGATATTAAAGTTAAAACTGTTTAATAAGTTGCTTGTACATCTAGTTTTGATATCTCCTCCTACATACTACAGGTTAATTTAAAGTAAGTTACAACACATAAAAATTTAAATGAACTCTTAATAAGTTCAATTCAGATTATGTGCAATAAGAAGACAACTTAAAGTGAGAAAAGACTGAAAGTGCTCATTTAATAAGTACTTCTAAAGATAAGGTTATCAAAAAGGAAAAAGAAAAAAGGAATAAAGGAAAAACTGCAATGAGGACTTCACATAATAAGATGCAAAAGAAACAAGATTCGGTCATTACTTATTTCTTCTGTAAACGTTATGCTCATGTGAAGAAGAATTGTCTCAAGTACACCAAATGTCGTGTTAAGAAATGTATAATTCTCAACTTTGTTTATTTTGAAGTTAATTTTTAGTTTTTGTACCTAAACATACTTAGTGAATAAATACAAGGTTGTTTTAGGAGCCGGTTATTAATTGATGCTAAAAGATGCATTTATGTGGGAACGGCAAAGCAAAAATTAACCGATGAGAATTTTGTTATGTTAAGGCACAAACATTTAGAACATAGTTCTAAACAGAGAATAAAAAGACTTGTATTAGATGAAATTTTTTATTCTCTTAATTTAATAGGTTTTAAAGTCTGTATTAAGAAAAAATAGACAAATAATAGAAAATTATGTACCAACAGGAGCAATAGCATCTTACAATTAATAAATACTGATATTTATGAACCATTCCTTACGGCTTTTTAGAATGATCAACAGTATTTTATTACGTTCATTGGTGACTATTCTCGTTTTGGGTACTTTTAATTAATTTATGAAAAGTCTCAATCTATACCGATGCTTAATGTTTTTAAAGTTAAAGTTGAAAATCAACTTAACAAGAAAATATAAATTGTCAAATCTAACCACGGTTGTAGACAAAGATATAGTTTTACTTTCAGAAAAAGATAAAGAGAAAATATATAAAAATGTCATAGTAGAGTGAAAATCAATTATGATATATGAAGTTCCACAACTAAAGATTTGTGGTACAATAAAATTTTGTGGTGTTTTTACTAAAATTACAGACATGGCTTATCAGAATGAATTGAAGAAATTGCTTTTAGAAAAGTAAATTATATTTTTAAGCAATTAACTTTGTTGTTCTCAATAGTTGTAGCAACAATATTTACACTATAACTTCTAAAAAGAATATATATATATATATATGCCACATTGCCTAAGAGAATTCCTAAGTATGTGAAGTAAGAAGCTGCATGAATGGCCAAGAATGTAGAGTGAGAAGTCGCATGAATGACCACGTAAGTGGAGTAAGAAATGGACCATTTCATGGGAGTTGCATGGGTGGATTACGTGGAGAAATAAATGGGTATTGCATAGGAGTTGCATGGAAGTTATTATTTGGAAATTGGTGCATGATTCAACGTGAGAGTTGCATGGTAGTAACTAAGAAGTGCTTTTAGTTAGTTTTCTTATTTTTGGAATATATTACATTTTCTTCTATTTAAATTTTGCAAGTTAGGTACAGGGGATATGAATGTTAAAAAAAAAAATCTTATGATTTGTCTTTCATCAAAGAAAGCATTATCAAATTATATCTATCGTTTCTTACTTTAACTAGAACCTATTATTGGTGTCAAAGATATTCTTAAACACTTTTAACAACTCAATTCAACAGATCCAATGACAGCCAACAAAGAGAGAATTATGAATTTAGAAACTATACTAGGAAGAGTGCAGGATGAGTTACACCGCATGGAGCTTAACATGGTCGACAAGCTTTATTATTTGAGAAAACCACACTCGAATCTCTAAGATCCTACTCTCTAACAAGGAATCCTCAAGCCACGACAATTCTAACTAAGAAGGGCATAGTCGCTTTACCATATACGAGAGCGATGGAGGACGATAGATCCTCTCCTCCAAAATAGCAAAGATTGAGTTTCCTTAGTTTTCATGAGATGACCCGACGGAGTGGCTTAACCATATGAATCAGTTTTTTTACTACCAGGGCACCATCAATGCTCAGAAGGTCCGATGGCATCCTTTCACCTAGAAGGAGAAGTTAACCAATGGTAGCAGTGGATTCGCAGAATATTTTAGGAAGAATGACGTATACTCACTTAGGAGATCTTTGAAGACAAACTCTAGGCTCTTTTCGGACCCTCAAAATGTGAAGATTTTGATGAGGCTCTTTCACGAATCATGCAGACTACTAGCAAGAATTTGACAAACTTGGAAATTAGGTTCGAAGATGGCTCAGAAAGCCCTCGTTAGGATGTTCATACGTGGCCTGAAGACGGAGATTTCGGACAGAATTCGAATGTTCAAACCTAATGTGCTGAAAGATGCTATTGGTCTAGCACAAATGAAGGACGATCAAATTAAAAGGTAGAAGCAGTACATGCAGCTACCTTTACCACCACAAGCTCCCTTAACACTCTTACCGACCGCTCAGGCAGCATCAGCGCTACATGCGACTCTAATTTGGCAACTGACTTAGGATGAAATGTAGAAAATGAGAGCGTAAGAGTTGTGCTTCCACTCTAACAACCACTTCACGGGAGGACACCGGTGCCAAGGATCATGGTTACTCTTACTAAAAGGGCACACCGGCATCAGCAATATTACGCGTGAAGACATCATCAATGAAACTATTGCTGAAACAATTTCAACTGTGGACCTTGAGGGCAAGAATTCACTTGGTGGGGGGAGTATTGATAGGCTATGTCACCTAAGAGTAACTCCAATTACGTAGAGTAGAAAGCTGTATGAATGGCCAAGAATGTGGAGTGAGAAGTTGCATGAATAGCCAAGTACGTGAAAAAATATGAAATAACCGATCGCCAAATTGTTTTTTAAGAAATAGAGTGGTAGCGATCGCATAATTCTAGTAGGAAAAAATTCTTTCATGTTTGTTTTTTTATTTTTGAGTGAATGTTATATATTTATAGATTATAATTTAATTTTGGTATTAAGATGATTTGTAAGAGTTTTAAATTTATTTTTAAGGGCCAAATTGAAATATTAAGAAAAGAGGTGCCAAATAAAATTTTTTAATATAAAATCTATCCTATTCTCCCAAACCCTCACATGGCCAACACAACCATAAAAGTAGAGAGAAGAGAGAATAGAAGAAAAAAAGAAGAAAGAGTAGGATTGGAGCTTTGAATTTATAGGTATATTATAATCTTTTATCAAAACTATTTTTATGTGATTTTTTTAAGGTTTTAATTTCGGGAAGGAAATTGATTGGAGAAAATGATGAGAATTTGATGAGATATTCTTAGAATTGGTGATGATTATGTATAAAGGAAGGAATTATAAATAAACTACAAGTTTTCCTCTTGTTGATCAATGGGTCCGAAAATTTTAGTAATTTTTATAGTATGCTTTTAGCTCTGATATTATGAACCGATTCACTGCCTACGTGCCCTTTACGCCCAGTCATTACAAAGAACACTTGCCCCACCCCTAACACCACCCCCCTCCCCTCTAGCTGCTGCTACGAAGTTAGTCAAGGGCTTCTTCCTCGAGTCCTGTCATGATTGCGCACTCAATAAAAGAGCTTTACAAGCAACATTGCCCTATGATTAAATTAGACATGTTTCTAGGCACTTGAACTTTTGAATCATTTAAAAATTCAATACGTATGATGTTTAGTGATTTTTTGAAAATAACTATGAAATTTATGTGAATCTTATGTTTCTGTAGTAGGATCAAATGTCAAACTATGTTTGATGTATCAAATGATCTTAGTAACTTATGGAATTTTAAAAACATATATTGTATATGTCTAGTATATCATATCCAAAATTTGGTATTTAAAGCCTTGATTTAAAATTGTGATGAATTTTTTAAGAGAGTAGTCTCAATGTAGGATTTTATTTGATAGATTCTAAAATCTTAAGAATAAAGTCATTTTAAAATACTATTTATGCTAATTAAGCCTTGAATAATTTATTATGGATTATTATATGTGTCATGAGTAATTCTGAGATGGTTTTATAATTTTTAAAGAAGTATATAATTTTATAAAATTCAGACATAAAAGGCTGCTCAAAGGAATGTTTTAATTTGATCAAGTTAAGGACTTAGATTTAAAAATTATTAAGACTTGAATTTTTAAGGGGATAAAATCTAATATATTTTATTTGATGATGATTTATGTCTTGAGAGCAATCAAGTTTGATTCTACGGTGAATGGACATTATTTGATGCATGAGAAAAATAAGTTGTTTGATATTGGTTAAAATCTAAAGGTTTTGGAAAAACTATATTTTTGATTAATTATGATCTAATTTCAGGTTTATTTTCCTTTGCGGGTTTAAATTATTAATTATCAACATTTTAGGACTACAAGGAAACAAGATTTATGAATTGGGTCAAGGAATATAGAATCTACCTCGAGCTCAAAAGTCGAAACCCTATTGTGAAAGAGACGTTTCACGATAAACTAAATAAATACACAAGGAGTTTGTGAGTGGATACTTAAACTACTTTTATAATTTTTGCTCAATGATTTAAAAAAAAATATTTTAAAGCATGATGAGCATGATTCCTTTCTATGTATATTTTTTACTTGATGATCATTTACCTTGAATTATGCTTTACTCCATGAAATGATTTATTTTATGTTATAGAGAAATCATTCGTACTATGGTTTTGCCTCTTATAATGTCGATGTTGAGATTGTATTTTTTTTTTATACCAACAATGACTAAATGGTTTGAGATTAAAAAGTATGAATATGATATAATAAATGTTATAAGTTTATATGTTGTATAAAAGAAATGGTTTTGAAAATCACTAGGCTATACTCTCCCCCCGCCAAATATAATATGAGATTTAGACCTTTGGGGCTCATCTGTATACACACATATGCTTTGGCCATGTGGTATGGGTGCTTTACTCTTTAGAAGCCAGTTTTACTCTGTGCACGTGTATGACAAGAATTTGAGATGAGTACGTTCAATACTCTGCCCGAGAGACATTCCGAGTACAACGAGATTTCCTCCTCAGTACTAGTTTAGTGTAATTTTTTGTATAAATAGTAGTATGTGATATTTTTAAATATCAAATATGTATGACCATGCTCAACTAAGAAAAGGTATGACAAAAGAAGATTTCATATTTTTACTTAAGTATACAGTTTTATGATGATTTATATTATTCATAACTTATATTCTTATGTTCAGAGATTGAGAAATACATTTTCTATGATAAGAGACTTTACACAGAGATTTTTTATGCTTTAAGTAAAGATTATTTTATGCACATTAATTATTTTCTATAATAAATAGTAAGAAAAATGCTATGTATGTGTTTATCACATACTTTAAAGATATCTTTTTATATTTTTAATTATCTCTACTCACTGAGTCAATCAACTCACCATATTTTTATTAAGAAAATATTTCCCTCAGGATATTGCAAAAACTAATCAATTTAGTAGAGTTTACCCTAGAAGTTAAGCTAGATACTAGTATAAAAAATTATTAATTCAAGATTAGTATATTTATATTGTTGTATTAGAGTTACGTTACTTGATAATTATTTAATCTTGTGTATTTGGCATAAGATGTATAATTTGAGATATTGATTTGATAGTATTAATTGGTGGAAGATGAGTATTGTGCATATTAATAGTAAATGATAATAAATTAGAGGTTATGAATAATTATTTGTTAATATATGATATGTTGAATATTGCTAATAAAAAAAATATGATAGGAAGAAAAAATTCTATCAAAATGTTGGAAAAAAAAAAAGAAATCTATTGACTTTTTATGACTATCAATTTTTTAAAAGAATGAATAAGGACTCATCTTAAAATTTTATAGAATTCGGAGCGATCTTTTCATAATAGATGGACCCTTTAATGGGAGCTGCATATTTGGATTACGTGGAGAAATAAATGAGCATTGTATGAGAGTTGCATGAAAGTTATTGTTTGGTAACAAGTGCATGATTCAATGTGGGAGATGTATAGCAGTTACTGGGAAGTATTTTTAGCTAGTTTTCTTATTTCGAGAATATGTTACATTTTTTATCTATTTAAATTTTACAAATTAGGTACAGGGGATATGAATATTTAAAACAAAAATCTTGTGATTTATCTTTCACTCAATAAAAAAGCATTATCCAATAATATTTATCATTCTTTGCTCTAACTAGAACCTATCCAAAATATATATATATATATAGTCTAAAAATAATATTTTTTTCAATTGTCTTTCAATATGGTAGAATTCACAAATAAATGGTTAATTGTCTTTTCCAACTACTAATGAAATTCCAACATAAGAGTACTTTGGCGATATGTTAACTATCTTGCATAATTGAAACTTGTTTTTTTTTTCATATATATATATATATATATATATATGTTATGCTCTAAATTTAATAGATAGAGACAATCCAAAATCCAATTAGTAGTAATGTTGATATAATAAATAGTCATATGGGATATTAGATTTCTGTAATATAAGTTATACATACTTATTTGTATCTTTTATTTTATTATACTTAAATCATTATCTATAATTTGTGTTTAAATGTCTATTTATCCTTATCATTCGATTGTAAGTAGTCTTTATTCAACATTGAGATATGACTTTTATCGTGCAAGTATTATTAAATTTCTTATTTGTTTACACCTACCTTCATCTAATATTTTTTATTTTTTTGATATACAATAGCGACCATCGGCATTCCTACCACTTGTTAACAATCTGTCTTATATTTCATTTTGGATGAATTATGAATTAGTTACCAAGCACCATTACAAAAATTGGTTACCAAGTTAGGTTGGAGAATGTTTAAACAAATATGGAAGATAGTAACTTGAATCATTAATTAAGTTTTTAACACGGCCATAAATTGAGTGGGAGCAAATTAAGACTTGGATCATAAATATGTTTAGATAAAAATTGGTTACAAGCTGGGTTGGAGAATGTTTAGACAAATATGGAAGATAGTAACTTGAATCATTAATTAATTTTCAAACACAACCATTCAGTGATTTTTTTTAGTGACTTGAAATAAATGATTAAGGCAAAAATTAAAGATAACAAAAATTTAAACTCCTTTTTGTTATTTATATTCTTAAGACAAGACCACAGAAATTATATTGAAAAAATAAAAAGATTACACTTTGGAGAAAGAGATACTATTGCAATTTAAAGATAATTTTTGAAGATACAATTAGAATATTCAAAGTTTTTCTTTAGTATGGACTTAGATGAGAAAGGTTAATGAAGGAATGGTTTTTTAGTAGATCCAAAAAATAAAGCAGATTTTTGAGATGTTATTACATTTAACACTACACATCTCACAAATAAATATAACATGCCTTTCGCTTCTTTTATAGAAGTTAATCATTATAGCTAGTAAATTTTTTTGTTGGATGTAGCTTAATTTTAGGCAATGATACTAAGACATTTACTTAGTTATTTTAGATATAGCTTGCATGTATGTTTAACTATGTTTCTAGTGGAATCACTAGTGACCAAGACAAAGTAATAAGAAAAATAATTGAGATTTTTTTCCATAATATTAAGCATCACTGAGCTTATGGAGCATTCTTAAGAAAATGCCTGAAAAGTTAGGGAGTTACAAATATTTTTAAGTGTCTATCACTTTTATTTTATAATACGGCGTTTATGATTCATAAAGCCTTGTCATATTTGAATAAGTTGGCATGTGATGATTATGAAATATGATTTGGTTAACAATGAATCATTGAATGGTTTTACAATAAGGGACTGTTGGGTATCATGCTTCGTGAAAGGTTATGAAATATGATTTGGTTAACAATGAATCATTGAATGATACACATTTCAAAATAAAGTTGAACAGGAGTATCAAACAAATGCGAAGCCTTTTTCCAAATAGCGTTTATGTGCAACAGCTAAATGAAATGGAGAAGCAAATTCAAAAAAATTTGCAAAATCTCCAAACTTTAAGAATTTCAGGAAGAGTTAATAAGTAAAATGTATTTTAAATTGCTCGAATTATAGATATAAAAATATGAAATAAGAAAAGAATTTGTAATTGAACAAAGTAGAAGGACTTATTTTAAAGTTTCACTATAAAAGGATAGGATGAAATTAGTTAGAGTTGTTCTAGATTTGAATTTAAAAAATAGTTATAGACATAATTTATCAATTTTGATACACAATGATATAATTTTATTTCTAAAGAAAAGATAAAAAAAAATATTTGTGAAGATGTCACAGTAGAGTGAAAATTAGTTATGTTATATGAAATTCCAAGACTGAAGATTTGTGGTACAAGAAGATTTTTGTGATATTTTTACTAAATACGTGGCTTATGAGAATGAATTCAAGAAATTGCCTTAAAAAAAAGTAAGTTGTAGTTGTAAGCAATTAACTTTGTTGTTTTTGTTGGAAGTATAAGATGATCATATTGATTATATTATATATAATTAAATAGTAGAAGGAAGAAAATTATCATAGAATATTTAATGAAAAACAAATTTCTTTAACTCCAATCTTCTCTTTCTTTGTTGTAGAAATAATTTTCTTTGGTTTTAGTATTCTTTATTATTCTGAAAATTCTATTCCTCAAGTGTGTGGGCACTTAATTTTCCTTAATGATTTCAACTATATGCCTCCTTTTAAAGTATTCAACTTTTATGAAAAAGTAGAAATTATGTCACAACTTATTTAAATCAAAAGAAGCAAACAATTATAATTATGTTTCCTCTTTTCAACTATCACACTCTTATATAAAATTAAATAGTAACTTATTTGAATAAAATGAAGCAAAACACTTATAATTATGTTTGCATCGTAATTGTTTTAGGTCAAAGATAAAATGGTAATTTGAGCTAATAAAGGGACTAAAGACTCGTGGGCTTTCTAGCTCCAAATTAAAAATTTAAATTCTAGTTATCTTATGACCCATTAGATCTTTTAAGTTGACCTGGGCTATTCTACTAAAAGTCTAAGATTGCACTCTAGTTGGCTCATGTAATAAATAAATCTAAATTTTAATTAAACCTATTTTAATTAAAATAATATTAATTCTTTGACTAAAAATAATTACTCAATTAACCATTTATATGATGTCGTAATTTAAAGTTAGGCCATTATAAAATGTCATGCCTCTCTAATTACTTATTTGTCTTTAAGACACGGAATGCTCTAATAATCATTTATTAATATATCAGTATTTGTATATAATTTTACAAATATATATTATTATTCAATAAATAATTTATTGAATAAATTGCGGCCACATATTCAAATGTTCAAGTACTACAAACAACTTAGGTGACATCATTTAATATAGATTCTATATTATAAACATATGTTCTTACGATCCATAAAATTGTATCTCTAAGTTATCGAGATTTTAACCGTCCAATTGGGTCTCATTCCATGATAACTCAAAAGAATGCAATACATAAATATAAGTTCATTACTTACTCATGATTAAGGTTAATCAAGTTTATTAAAGGTTTGTGAATTTAGATCAATAATATTTAGTTAATTAGATCAGAATTCATATTAACCTAGTTCAATATTTCATATACACTATTTTTGTTTTATTTAAATTCTCTACTTCAATGATCAAAATAAATCATTTACTATAAAAAGTAGAAAAGTTATAATCTTATATAATAAAATGCCCCTTTCATTAATGACTATGAACAATATTTAATTTAGAAAGAACATTAACATCATATGTCTAATACATAGATCACATACTTTATAAATATAGGCTCTTTAATGTATGCTCAATTATGCATGAAAAAAATTTATTAATTAAATAAATATTATTTGTTTACATCTACCTTTGTCTAATTGTTTTTAAACATGATAATAATTTCGTTTCTTTTTTTTTTTTTTGGTATACAATAGTAACCATCATTCTTACCACATGCAAACAATGTCTTAGATTTCATTTTAGATGACCTACCAAGGACCCGAACATTTGAGCTTCCAACAACTGCTTCAACAAAACCTGGCAGATGTTGATCAAACTTGATTTGGAAGTAATTGAGCAGACATATTGAAGCAACGTAAAGATTGAGTTGAATTACTTTTCCAATTCTTTTAAAGTTACTTAAGTTTAGACAATTTATACTTACTCTTAGTGGTTGAATTTATACCTACAGTTATTGGGTTATTTTCATATGATTATGGGAAATTTTCGTATTTGACTACTATTTGACGGGAGAAATTGTTTTTTTACCCAAGTCAAACTTTTTAATCTTTGTTAACCAAATATAGTATATGCTAACCATTTTGCCCTTAATTACCCTTAATTGAGAAATGTTGTAAGAATAATAATAGTGGTTACGATGTTGGTTATAAGGTTGATGATGATGGTAGAAATGATGATGATGATCATGATGATGAGGATGAGGATGATGATGATCATGAAGAGACTATGGATGTAAATGATGATGATGATGATGACGATAAGGGTGATAATGATGATGATGATAATAATGATTATGGCAGAGAAGAAATGGTTAAGGTAAAAAAATTTATTTCAGTTTCAGTTTGAAATACCACCATTTAACTTGAATATATCAGAAACGATATCTTCTATTGGGATTGGTGATGTATTTGTAGGAAAGTTATATAACAACAAAGATGAAATTCATGAAGCTATAAGCATGGTTATACTTAAGGGAAAATAGAGCTTCAGAGTTTACAAGTCCACCAAAGATCATTTCGAGTTGAAATGCGATAGTGACATATGCAAGTGGAGATTATAGGCAGCATCGACTGAAAGGTGACATTTTTTTAATTGTATGGCGAACATATGCAGAGCACACTTGTATTTGAGTTAATTATGAGATGGACACCAATAAGTCAAGAGCCAAATTATTGCTAAAGTAGTGAAAAATAAGTTTACATTGGTCAATAGAAATTATATGCCGAAAGACATTCGAGCAAACATACGTGAAGAATTCGATGTTTAGATAACGTATACTACATCTTGGCAAGCTAGGGAGCATGCATTAAGATTGATAAGAAGTGCTCCAAAGGATTCGTTCAGATTACTTCATGCATACAGCTATATGTTGCAACAAAATAACCCGGGTACGGTTACTCATTTGAAAACTAATGCGGATAATCACTTCAAGTCTTTTTTTTTTTATATTAGAATCATGCATCAGAGGTTTTAATTCATCAATCTAACCAGTGATTGCAGTGGACAGAATATTTTTGAAAGGTTTCTATCTTGGTACAATGTTTGTGGCCATTTGTAAATATGAAAACAATAAGTTTTTTTCCATTGGCTTGGAGATTTGCTAACTTAGAAAATGATACTTCTTGTGAGTGATTTATGGTTAAACTATGGGAGTAATTATAGACCATCAGAATCTTGTCTTCATATTTGATCGACACGTCAGTATTGAGAGAGCTATACGGCGTATGTTTTCTCATGCATATCAAGAAAATTTGATGACAAAATACAAGTTACTATCAGAAAAGTCTAAAAAAAAGGGTATACTTGTCTGCCCACTTCACTGCTGTCAAGTCTTATCGTGTCCCTGATTTTTCACTAATTAAATAAGATGTGACAAATGAGACTCAACATAACAAATTATTTATAAGAGGATGTTGGTACGGTAAGATAGGCCCGATCAGCTGGTGCTTTCAAAAGGTACGACGTCATGACTACTATTATTGCTGAGAGCATTAATGCAGTTATAAAATAAGCAAGAAAACTTCCAGTGACCAATTTGGTGGAGTAGATGTGGAAGCTAATGTAATTATGGTTTTACCATAGTTGCTTTTAAAAGAGACTTGATATAACGAAGTATTTAGAAGAGGATGTTGATACAGTAAGATAGGCCCGATCAACAGGTGCTTTCAAAAGGTCCTGACAAATTGGGCATATCATAAAGTTATGAAATATAACAATGATGTAAGTTGAATGACAATTTCTCCTGTTGATGATTTACGATTTATAGTTAAGGATGAAGGCTTGAACTGGATAGTGGACATTGGCGAAAGAATATGTAGTTGTCGGAGTTTGACTATCGGCAATTGCCTTGTTCCCATGCACTCGTCGTATGCAGATACATCAGATTATCGCATGAGAGTCTTTGTTTGACTTATTATACATCTGAGACTTTTATTTTATGTGTGTAGCGAGTCAGTACTTTTAGTTAGCCAAATGTTGGATTAGATAGTCCTAAAGCATCTGAAAAAATATAGACATTCAGCCTTCGATAGCACGTCGTCAGTTGGGCTAATGTTAGATGAATCAGATTCTATCTCAAAAGAAGGAACCATCAAAGAATATATGTAGTCGTTGTAGATAGTATGGACATAATCAACAGACGTGTTAAAATCCTATCCTTTTACATAACAGGTGATGTATGTTTGTTTATAAAATTACTTTGTTGATATTTAATTTCATTATAATATAAAATTAATATTTATTTTTTGTTTCAGACGGATCTAAAAAATATGGAAATGAGTTGGACCCTGAGGCTTAATTATATATGAGTGTCGAGTTTCATAACTTTTGTATACTTATTTTGTAATGCACTTATACTTTTTATTACATACTTAATTATTTCAGAATGCACTTATTATTACATACTTAATATTGATGTTGACAATTTTAAAAAAATTTGTTAGAATCTCCCCTATTATATAGACGTTCGTAAACCTGCCATATTGAAGAAACGCACTTCTATCCAATCATATCCCATCTTCGTACACATCCACCCAATACGCAAACATCAAAATAAATTATATTACATAAATGCTTATATATAAAAAAAAGTATAATATTAAACATCTATGAAGTAGATCCTACAATGGTCCACAAATCAACAGTCATTTTCTATCTATAAAAGGTACCAATATGAGGGAAGAAATCAAATGGCTGAGCTAACATAAGATACTCAATATACATATAGATGAAGGCACCACAGTCCTCGCTCCCAACCTCTTGTTGTGGCACATTGTCCCATAAATGAATCACTAGTTAAGGGAATAATTTGGACCTTGTATGCCCCCTAAACTATAAAATCTACATTTTTGAAGGTACAAATGCATTGTAACACGTAGAGGCTCCAAAAGTTTCATGATGGTCTCGTCGAAGTGGCCGTTTGATGCTAGAATCATAAAGAACAATCGCCATCCAAACAAGGTTGAGCTTTGCTACAAACCAATGTCCCTGATTGATATTCAAAGAGATATATTTACAAAAACTATTATTGCTATTATATGCACAATAAAAAGTTATTACTGTTCTTAAAAGTACCTTATTAACCATTGCCTCTAGTTTAGAACCTAGTAACTTGGTCTTTATTCTGAGTGCATAAGCCAACAACGATTCGAGCCATTAGTCGTCATTTGAAGGATCAATAATGAAGGGTATTCACCACATTTGTTGAATATACTCCTAAAAATAAATATATATGGCATTAAATCCTTAATAGTTAATATATACAACGGTATGATAATGTTATATACAAAATAGACGTGTAAAAAATAGCTCAAATAAAACTATGCATCTACAGTTATGCAATCCTATGAGTACTTGTCAGAGAACGTCCTTTGGCACAAACGCAAAACCTTTAAGTACTCATTTATATGTTGCAAAATAAAGAATATGTATAAGTTTCGATACTCTTAGACAACCTACAAAAAAAATACAAACACATGTCTTCACCGAATTGTTAAGCCAATGTTGCAATAGATCATTAAACCATGTACAGTTAGAATCTAGTCTATCCAAACGAACCTGCTGTGTTGGGTCATTTTCTTATCCAATCCAGAATCTCAATAAATTTAGCTTGATCAATAGAATCAATTGCCCGTTTACGTCAATTGTAGATGCTACTTGCAATTCTATATGTTTTTTTTGTCACGAGCTTTTTCAATAGATTGGTATATGGACTAACTTGGGCTGCTGCCTTCCTGCGAAGGCACCCAATCTCCTCATGTTTTGACCCAACGGAGCAGGTATAATACTGGCAGGGTTATTAGTTACATATTATATATCCACTACCATGGGCTGATGCTAAGACTCGTTGTTAAGGGCATAGGCCTGAAAGTCAGCAGTCATGATTTCGATACCCTACAAAACCAAACAATACTAGTTAATGTATTGACTTGTTAAATTTTGTACCCAATAAAATATAGGTTCAAAACGTACCATACTCTGCCCTGCATCCTCAGTGATCTTCGCTAGCTTAAATTATTGCATCAAGAGAGATATCTGATGCAAGATATCTTTTTCAGCCTTAGCCACCATACTTATTACCTCTGAGCTAACATGATCAATCTTGGTGGAAAGCTCTGAGTTAACCTTATCAATCCTGGTAAATAGTCTTGTTTCATCCATCCTTTTCTCCATGACATAATACCGTGATGATGACGTGCCGGACTCAAACTATACATAAGTAATTATTATCAATTTTCATAATCTAACACTCATCAATAACATAAGTAATTATAATTCAAGGAAAAAAAATTAAATTATTATATCATTGATTCAGTCACTGGCAGTGATTGAAATTCATAGTCAGGCTGAACATCATCGGTGAATTGGGTGTCCGGAATCTCAACTTTCTTCAACTTAAGACTCCCTCCTTATTTTTTTGATGGAATGCGTAAGTTTTCTGCCATGTGACAGTCCGCACTCTTCTCATGTTTGTAGGACACCAACTTTCTATAAACTTCTAAAGCCTTCATAATATTTTAGATTTATTAATCATTATTAGAAAAAATAACAAAATTTATAAGGAAATTACATATATTTTTTGTTGAACATAAAAGCATACCCCGACACCATCGAATAGAATATTTATAACGCTTTCATATAATAGGGTGTCTGTACTAGACCAATTTAAAAGACGAAGAAAATAGTCTCCATTTTTGTGGGCAAACGACTCTCCACATCTCGAGATCACCTTGTAGATCCACACTTGAGATGATAATAAATGAAAGAAATAACATTGTCAACAAAATAATTTTTTCTGTATCCTAATAGGATAATGCATCGCAAAAATAGAATTCTTCACCAAGAATGCTTGACTAAATGAGTATAGGTTGTATGATTCCTTACCCAGAGCACCCATTTTTCTGAGCTTAACTAACTTTTTAATTGGAGTCGTATATAAGCTATTATAGAGTATAGTCCATGTAATCGTATCTCAATGATAGACATTAAACTCATTAAGATTATCTATGAGGCGAAGCACAAAATATTGTACCACTCTATTACAATCATATTGCATTAACAATTTATAAAATACAGAAATAGACACATTTTTACTGCATTTATGTCATCATCAAATGTAACACTCTTGAACTACGGATCCAAAATCCTTGTAAGTTAACTCACTTCTACCCAAAAAAATATTTGTGCCATAGTCCATCACCTAACCCACTTACTCTGGGACAATTACTCAATCTCAAACCAGCAATCAAATAAAATTTTAGACGGGAGAATCTAATACATCTTTTGCCTATATAAAGCTTTAATTCTTCATATAAATTTTTGGTATGTACACATCTTAATAAAATCTCATGTGCTAAAATACTTGAGAATAGAATATTTGATACATCCAAAAAATAATCAAAACATGTGGTTCTAAATATTTCGACCTAACTCGAAGTCAATTTATCTTTTATATTTTTCATAACCCATAACTTCGAGTAAGTATATACAGTTGATCGGTAAAATTTATTTTCGGCAAGCACATAGTCTTTTGAAACATTCTCCTTCGTGGAAAAAAATTATTAGCATATAGAATTGAAAAAATTATTATTAACATATAACCAACTATCACATAATTCGACAAAAACTTAATATTACAACAAAAAAATATATAATAATGATAAAACAATTTCAAATTACAAAATTATAAATTAAACACAATTTAAATCACATAATTATTAATAAATAAATCAATTTACTATATTTTTAAAATAATTAAAATTTTAAAAATTACCACGTGGTGCCTTACCGTGGTGCCACATGGCAGAGGCGTGGGGCGCACACCACGCCGTGTGATGCAGCACCACGTTGTGGGATGAGCACTCCTGACACGCGACATAGTGCACCCCCCACAGCGTGCACCCCATGCTGTAGCCACGCGCCGCACACGTGGAGAGCAATTCTAGCGCGTGTCCGGCGTATATCTCGCAGAAAATGGTCAGAATTCACCATTTTGACCTTTTTTGTTTTTCATTTTCAGTCTTTTACACATATTTTCAACTATATTTCCACACTAACACTACGTATATATATTTCTAATAATTAAATAGAAAAACAACTCAAAATAACAATAAAATTAAATTTAAAATAAAAAATTTATCAATTTTTAATTTTTTTAACTTCACACTTGATTATTTTAATTCAAATCTTGAAAATATACTAAGTTTACTGCCATCTACGAATTATGGGAATTTAGAGACAAAATATGGAAGGTGGCCGAGAGAGTGAGAGTGAGGAGAGTGTTTTAAGAGAAAATTTCGTTTTTTTAGGGTAAGGGAAAAATGGTAGGGAACTTTAATATTTGGTTAATATATATTAAAAAGTTTTGACTTTGGTAAAAATAATTTTTTTATTTAAATTTTAGTTCAAAAAAGAAAATTTCCCTATAATTACTGGTCTTAACTAATTTAGAAATCGTACTCATTAAAAAATGTTACAGTAAGAGTTTTTGCTATTTTGAAAACAATTTATAACTTCGAAATTGTTAAGAGAACTTTGGGGCAAAATATGAGGCATGTGCAAAGGACAAAAAAATTGGCTTTTTGTTTCATAAAAATTCGATTAATTTAGTTGCTTTTGTTTTAAAATTTAAATAAATTTCATATTATTTAACTCAAGTTAACATATGACTAATAAGTTTAGAAAGCTGAGGCTGCATTCGAGAAGCCCTCATTTAGACCAAATATAATTATTGATCAAATCAATTTTTTGAACCATTAGTGGTACTAACAAAAAACTTTTATTAATTTTAAAATATCAAAAAAGTTTTTAATAATTAACAATTTTATCAGAGATGAAACGGCAAACTCCTGTGATAAAATAATAATAATAATATTCAAATGGCAAACTTTCATTGTCAACGTGTCCCAATTTTAGCACAATTTGTTTCAATTGGAATATGAACACAAACTAAAGAATCTAATAAATTGATGACGCACTAGTTAAATCGGAACAAGACTAGGAATTGCTTTCATAAGACATGGCGTTCGGATAATTTTCAGGCATAAAGCAGTTCTTGGCATTTGCCAAGGCGTGTCTGGCTAGACTTTTGATGATGACGATGAGACAACTCCAATTCCAAAACCATTATGGCTTTATGTATAAAGGGCAAGACTCTAGGAGATTTGGCTGCCATAGTTTGTCTGGTTCTTAGCACACTCGTTCGGTGCCAACAATGAACAGAAAGACGTAACAATTATTGGCTTATCGACGGATACTAGTGGTAGATATAGCAGTGAAAATGTTCATTTGGGGCCTGATTGCCCATGTCTACTTGTCCTCATCTAGAAAGTTAAAAGCCAACTTACAAAAGTGAGTGATTGTTCTGCGGCGAAGTAATACCAAAGCTCCTGTTCTCTCTGCTAGTGTCTGGATCTGGCAAAGGATCTCTCCAGATGGACCAATCTTCTGGGTCCTTCAATTATTAAGCTGGTGTTATTTTCTTGTGTTCTTACCGTTTCCGACTCTTTTGAGCATTATTATGAGGTGTAAGATCTTAAACTGATGAGTCCACGGAAACTGGGCTTATCAATGAATTTACATGCATCATAGTCGGTGGAGTGTCATTTTGAACAAGTTTTTTACATAAGAATTATCGACTGCGGATTACCGGTTTTAGTTTACACTTCATCACTTCTCTTATACCATTCAGTCACCTCTCAGGTTCTCCATCTGCTGATTTTTTTCAAGACATTTATAGATATAGCTGCAAATTTAAATCTTTTGTCCAACAATTTATTAAGTTCAGCTTACTTCAGAGAACTACATGTGAGAAAAAAAAAAATTGAGACTCAAGTTTCATCTCAGTGATATTGAACAACAAATACAAGTTATTGGAAACATTACAGATGGATTTGTACCATATACTCACAGGAGCATTCCTATTAACTTTAGCAAAACAAGGGATATTAAACCATGTAAACCAAAAAAAAAACTAACAAATTGGAAGAGGGGCACCATTCCAGTCACTGAGACAATCCAGCATTGGATCAATGATCTTCCCCTGGCACATTGCTGTAAACACTTTATCAAATTCCTCACCCGGCGACTTAACCTTTTCCCCAGATAGCAAACCTGTCCCAAGCTCCTCTCTCACAAACTTGTACAATGGGTAGGACCTGCACTCTTTGATCCTGTTGGGAATTGCTGCATTTCCATTCTCAAGTACCTGCCTGGCATTCTCAACCTCTTTGGGCAGAAGGGATTTCAGTTCCTCCTCAAAGGCTCCAATCTTTTGAAAGATTGAAGAGCTCACACACTTCTCGTTCTCACCATTATTCAATGCATGCTCCACAATAACTTGCCTTAGCTTTTGCATCAAGGGATATGTAGCACTGCAGGGATCATCTATGTAGGCAAAGACGTGTTCGCGATCAACCACTTTGAGCAGATCCTTCTCACAGAATCTTGATGGGTGAAGTTCTCCATTAACGCCGACGGTCAAAACTTTCTTAGCTACTTGACTTACAGTGTTCTTTACCGTGGTCTTCAAATTCTCCTCCAAATGCCTCAAATCAATAGCTTGGCAAAGTGCTACTAAGAACGTAGTAGACATGAGCTTCAAGATATCAACAGCTTCCGCAGTTTTCCTCGAAGAGATCAGTCCCAAGGAGTTCACATCTTGGTTGTGCTGCTCAGCACTTTGGACATGGTTAGTAACTGGATTGCCAAGAAATTGGAGCTCAGAACAATAGGAAGCCATGGCAATTTCAGCACCCTTGAAACCATAATCCAAGCTTGGGTTCCTGCCACCAGAGAGATTTGATGGCAATCCATTGTTGTAAAAATCGTTGACAAGCTCAGAGAATTGGGCAAACATGAGTTTCCCTATGGCGGCAAGAGCCAAACGCGTATTGTCCATTGAGACACCAATAGGGGTTCCCTGGAAATTGCCACCATGCAAGGCCTTGTTCCTCGAAACATCAATCAAAGGGTTGTCATTTACCGAGTTAATTTCCCTTTCAATTGATTTGGTAGCAAATCGGATCACTTCAATCTGAGGGCCGAGCCATTGTGGTGACGTCCTCAGAGCATAACGATCCTGTTTCGGCTTTTGCAGAGGATCAGTCTCATGCAACTTCTCAGCAGCTTTAACGTAGGAGCTGCCATCTAGAATATGTTCCATTATAGCAGCAGCCTCAATTTGACCAGGATGGTGCTTCAATTTGTGTGTCAAATGGTCGGTGAATTCCGGTTTCCCTTGCATCACTTCAGCAAAAATTGCAGATATAATTTCTGCTAAAACAGCAAGAATATTTGCATCGAAAAGAACCATAGAAGCCAAGCCAGAACCAACAGCAGTACCATTCACAAGAGCAAGACCTTCTTTAGGCTGCAACTCAAAGAACCCAAAACCCGCTTGCTTAGAGGCTTCTTGAGCATCAAGGACCTCTCCATTAGGCCCCGAGGCCCTGGAATTGGGGCGGCCGGTGAGCAATCCGGCAATGTAAGAAAGAGGAACCAGATCACCAGAAGCAGTGATTGTCCCACGTAGAGGCAAGCATGGAGTGATGTTGTGATTGAGGAGCTTTGTGATTGCTTCCAGGATTTCAAATCTGATGCCTGAATAGCCCTGGAGAAGTGTGTTGATCCTCACAAGCATGGCAGCTCTTGTTGCTGTGTGTGACAGCGTGTGGCACGACTCTGTCCCATTGCCAAAAATCCCAGCATTCAAAAATCTGCAGAATCAAAACACCATTATGCAAACTGATCATTAATTTTCTAAACAACATTCAGTCAATACAGTTAAATTAATATTTTTAGAAAAATATATATTAAAACGATGTATGCGCTTAACGACAAATTTCAGCTGCTACGTGGAACTAAAATATAATTTTAAAGAATTAACCAAGGCGACAAAAATTTTCCGTGGCCATCTCTGCCGTCACAAATTTCGTTGTCCTCTTCCCAAGAAGGCAAGAATAAAGACCACCTGATCATAGTAAATTCGGTATGACTCGTTCAACTCGGCTGAGTCAACTTGTCTAGTCCAACTCAAGTGGTCCTAATTATAATTAAGTGGCATAACTCACAAAACACTTCAACAAAACCGTGGCATTCTAACACACCCATCCATCCACCGAGTCAACTCGCCCGAGTTAACATCTCCGATCAACTCATTTGTAATAAAGACTAAAGTTAAGTAGCGGTTGCTAAAGCTTACCTAATGAGCTCCTTCTGAAGAGCACCACCATTCTTGGTTCTCCTATGAGAAGTGGCACCAAAACCTGTGGTAACGCCATAGCTATCAGTACCCTTATTCATGCTCTCCATGACCCAGTCGCTGCTAGCCTTAACCCCATCTTTAGCAGACTCAGAGAGCTCCACTTTAACCCCAGACTCCACATTCGAGGCAATGGCCGCCACCTGAGCAATCGTCAACGTCTCACCACCAAGCTTCACCAAGGGCTTCCTGTACTCGGTCACCATCCGCTTCACTTCCTCCAAATGACTCCCTTTCAACGTGTCCGCCATCACTCCCCAATTCAAGGGATCACCACCAACACTCTTGCTGCTGCACAGGCCCTCCAAAGAAGTACCATTCTCGTAAACGTTGTTGGCAGCCATTTCCAAATCTTTTATATAAATGATATTACTCGTTAACAAAACAAAAACCCCAGACCCAGTTGAAGAGAAGAGAGAAAGAGATTTCGAGTTAAAAGGAAATCTATGAACAATATAATTGATTTCCTGAGGAGAAGAGAGCAAGGGATGAGGTTTATATAGAGAATAAGAAAGGGGCCTTGTGTTGTAGAGGAGTAGCGGGAGGTTGGTAGGTAAGCATAAGGGAAGAGAGAGGGAAGATGCGGGGGTTGGTAGGAAACAAATCAAGACCGTTGATTGTGAGAAAGATCCAAGGGCTCAGATTGTGGTGGCGTGGACTACGTCAGGTTCATTGAAGGATAAGTGTGTAATAATATATTGTCAACCACCCCGAGGCTCAGTGGAAATTTGCAATAATTCTATCGCTCATTTTACAGAGATCCATTTGAACGAAAGAAAAATCAAAATCTTTTGAATGTTTTGATATATAAGAATACGAATATAGTTGTTAGGTATGTGTAGAAATTTTGAATAAAGTGTGTTGATTTTGACTGGTAAAAGATTAGTAAAATAGTGGGGGGGTTGGGGGATTGGTGAGGATGTGGTTGGTGAAGGAAGGAAGGCAATGCGAACTCAGTCAGCCAGTCAATCAGTCAAATTATGATCGTAATATGATACTACCATCTTCTTTGTTTTATATTTATATATATATATATATATATATATATATATATATATACATATGTTCCTGTTTGATTACCGATCCAATGTTGAAAATTCAAACTGCCAACATGAGCTTCTGAAAATATAGGTAAAACCATAATAACAACGCACTCCGGTAATGATTCTCATCTGATCATTTATATTTGGTTATTGATCCAATGCTAAATTAAATATGATAAATTATAAATAATAATAACCAGGATGTACCTCTTAACATATTGCTTAATCCTTAAGAAATTATATTGTAAGAACCCAATGTGATGTTATGTAAGATTGAGTTATGTAAAGTTTATGTTAGAACCTCGAAGTGGGACTAATGAAATTTAGGTAGTGTCTTTTTTTAACAAAATTATTAAATAAAAAACATATGAACTATGAATTAATTTGAAAATTGAACTCGAATATATGAAATTTAAATGACATCTAATATCTGAATATAGTGAAAAATAAAACTGTTTAATCTTAAATTTTCTAAAAAGTCAATATTTTGACATATGAGCCAACAATTTATGTAGTGCCAAGTTAAAAACTATATGAAACCAGGCATTCTCTTTCATATATATATATATATATATATATATATGAAACAAATAATTCAATAAACCAACAATTATCTAAACAACAATAATGAAGATTCTTCCCCAAAAAAAAAATGCAAATGAATTGGTTGATTCTAACCAAAACATCGTCTCTCTTTTTTTAAACAAAATATATATATATATATATATATGATTAAGTTGACAATTGAATGGAGAATGAGAGTTGTTGTTAAGATACAATCCCAATTTAGGAATCTAGATAATGTGAGAATACAAAAATGATCATTCTTTCAAAAAGAAATTATTTGTAGTTCAATTTTAGTTAAAGTAAAACATTATTGAAGTACTGGCTCATTGTTGCACGGATATAACTGCAGGACAACAAGAATCTTGGACTTTCTGAGGCTTTGAGTGATCAACTGATCCATTACTATTATTTGCTTTAATATTTGACTTGAACTGGTCCTTTAAATTAATTAAGGGACAGACGGCAATGGTACAAAGTTAGAAACAGAAGGTGAAAGCAAATTAAACAGTAATATATATTTCTGAAATGGCAATTGAATATTGTTATCAATTGTCGTAAATGCCCCATTCCATTTAGTTCGATTACAGCTTCTACAGCTTGATATCTTTCAATTAATCTGAATCTTGAAGACCTCTAATATAGAAGAGAACTACAACATAACATCTAAAAATAATAAAATTATCAAAATTTATTATTATTTCTATTCAAATTTAGTAGTCTCGCAGGCTCTAGAGTCCAACCATCTCATAAGTTTAAATTAGTAATAATTTATTTATTAAGAGAGAGCAACTGCTCTATAAAAGTTACCAGAGCTAAAAATTATTAAGTAAAAAACTATTAGAGGAAATAGTTTGACTAAGTTAAGTTGGAGAGAGTTACTGAAATTGTATTTAGGTTAAAGGATGTATAGCTAAACAGAGAAGAGCCTAAAATATATTTCAGAGGTTGAAGGAAACTTAGGGCTCATAGGATAGTTAGTATGGGGTTTGAATTAGAATTAAAGTCAGTGAGCTTTTCGAATATGATTCTAGCAAATAGATCTTAGTAGAGTCCATCCGAACTAAGCTCACAACTCAATATTACTACAACTAATAAGAAAATATAATATAAACAGAATCAATACACAAATTTACGTGATTCAGCCCAAAGGCCTACATCTATAGGTACAACTCATCATCAAAATTAATTATATGAATAAGATATTATAAGACCTAAGTTACAGTCAGAGTACTGTCACTCACGAGCTAAGAGCTCTTATGTTCTTCTTCTCTTTAGATTGTGGAGGTCATTTCTTTTTTGTGAATGTTTCTTTAATAGGATGAATGATTGAAGGTTTTTAAGTAGGTTTGTAGTACAAACCCTAATATAGAAATGAAGAAGAAGAGATGAGAATGAATGAATATAAAAAAGTGAAGTAATGGAGCTTAAACTTATAACTTGTTATCTCCTCTCTTCTCTTTGAGAAAGTGACACTTTTATAGTAGAGGTAAGCCTTAGAGGTGGAGGGAGCTGACCTGAGATTATCCCTCAAGGGTGACATGTGAAAAAATACTATTAAAAAATTATCCTCACCATGAGGGGTATTTTAGAAAACTTACTCAGAGGGGGCAATAAGGTAATTAAACTTCTCTTAAAGTTTGGAGTATTACGTGTCTTTTGATTGATTACTTTTGGAGTAGTTAGCTTGAGTAGGCAAACCTAAGAACACTGAGCAGGCTTTGTCCCTCTGAGGTCAACAAATTAGTGTTGAACCTATTCAACAATTTCAAACAGCCTCTAATTTGTGTCAATAGAGGACAGAAGCCTGTAAATGCGATATGGAGACTTTCCATTGGTCCTTAAAGAATTTTCTTATCACATCTTATCCTCTCAGTCCAGCCATCACCTAACATATTTTTAGTTGAACCTCTAAAGGGTACTTGATTATGACGTGACAAAACTTTAAATTTACTGACGTGGCACATGTTGGTTGGCCCATGATGAGTGGTAAGTGACTAGCCCGTAATAACGTGTCCTTCAACAATGGTACTGAGTAGCAATATGTGTCCTAAGTCAGGTCCCACTTAATGATCTTTCTAGGCTGAGTTATAGAGGCCTAAGTTTTTTAACCTACACTCAGTCAATTAAAATAGATGGAAAGAATTGGATGTGAGTGTCAAATTGATCTCTTTGTGAATGGGCCAAATTTCATCTAATTTTTCCCCAACAACTACAATTTTAGTTCTTAATAGAAAGTTTGCTAGGGTCCTACCTTCACACTACTACAAAAGAAATGAAAGAAAAAAAATTTAAAAAAAACTTCGAGAAATAAAGCAAGTTCAGTGGCTTTTCTTTTAGGGTTCATTTTTATTTTTCTGCTATGGAAATAAACAAGATATCTGTTACAAGAAGATTCGTTTCATAAACAATACATAAAGATATGATATCAAAAGAAAAAACACACAAAATAATCTTTAACAATGTTAAACATGTCATGAAACATTTTTTAAATATAATATTGTTGGGAATAGAAAATAGTGACACTTAGCTCATTCCAACACTTGGACCCAAAGTCTTTTGAGTATCCGACCTAAAGAAGATTACCTCAGTAGGACTGAGCCCAGATCAAGACACTTGAGCCTCCATAACTTAGATTATAAAACTCTTAAAGTAGGACCCAACTATGCCATATGTCACTATTCAATTGCGGTGACAAGGGAAACGTTACCCAAACTCAGGCAACTGCCACATCAGCATAGGCCCATTAAAAGTGCATACCTCAGCATTACTCAAGTCTTGCTATGTCATTAGCATCAGACCTACTAAAGGAGTACCCTGGCTATTTGACCTAGAGATAAGTTTAGATGGAGTAAATCGCTAAAGGCCTAATGAACAAGTGCCACATCAGCTTAGGCCAGTACAAACTATATCATTAACAAGGCCCAATAGATGAGCACTTAGATGTTACCTCAACTAGCAGTTAGACCTAAAGGATAAGATTGGATAAGAAAATTCCTAATGAGCCAACCACCGAGTGCTACATCAGTAAGACTAAGTGTCTTGGCCATAACTGATGCCACTGACACTGTTGATAGAGGCTGTCTGTTGGTAGGTGAACAATTAGGCTATTTATTGTCATAATCAACTTCAAAATTAAATTTTTCAATATTGACCTTCTGTCCCCTTGCTCTTCATCTTCTAATAGCCAAGAATACGATTTCAAGTATTTGTTAAAGTCATTTTAACAAGTTAAAATTTAATTAATTTAAAAAACATTTAAAAATTATTTAAGAAATGTGGATTATGTGTATTTTATTTGCAAAATGTTTGATTAATTGATTTGGTTAACTCCTATTAAAAATGAGAAAATTCTATTTTTCATAGGCGTAAATTGGAGGAAAAGAGGGATTTTTGTTCTAAATTCCTTTTTGGCCATTTGATTGGTATCACACTAGCAATTCAATTAGCAAGTTTTCTTTCTAGACTTACACAGCTTTTGTTTGTTTCAAGGAAAATATTCTTGTGTCTCCTCTTCCTTAAATAATTTCTCTTTTAATTTAAAAGAGTGAACAAGTGACATATTTACATTAAAAGTGTCACATTTACATTAAACCAATTAAATTTTGTCCCAACAATATCTATATACAACCGAACCAAAAGACATTATTTGAGAATAATCCTATCAAATTTCCAATTTACTTTTCTTTTTCTTATTTCCTCAATTTATTTTTGGATTATTTTTAATCAATAAGCAAGAAAATTAATGAATAATCCTATATTAAGAGAATTTAATATTTTATTAAATGATAATAATTTTGATTTACAGTGAATTGGCCTCCTAATTTAAGTGATTTGAAGAAGAGATTTGTGCATATAAATGTTAGAATTTTTCACGCAAAAATCTTCATTCACAAGTATTCAAGATTTATAAAAGATCACATAATTAAATAGAGATAACAATCAAACCCAGTGTTTATCAACGAACCACTCTATCATTACCATGATCACCTAAGAGATTATAAAGAATACCCAATAGAATGAACTCTCCAATAAGCTATATAGTACTCACTTGCACACTCAATAATCAAATGCTCCTCAAGCTCTCTATTCAGCACTTTATTTGATGTTTCTTGATGCATCCATCTCAATAACTTTACAAAGGTTTATATTGGCTCTAAAACCTCCCTAAAAATCTTATATCTTGTTGGATAGGAGTCCAAATGTGAAGAAATCTAAAATAGACTTGGAGACATAAAAAAAAAAGACTCAAAATAAGAAACCTAACACTTCATCGCCATGGGTCGATGCAGCCACAGCCTCAGGCTAGCATTGCAGCCTAGCTAACTTAGGGATGCGACTTCAAGGCTTAGAAATGAGTCTAATGTGCTTTCTGAGCCCTCCTTTCTTATAACTCTTCTTTTCACTCCAAATCTTGTCCATTTATTACATTCTTCACCTCATGTCACCTCTTAATTAGTCTTTGACTCAAAATCACACTCAAACACGATTTTGAATCATCAAATTCGAATAAACTCCTCTTTGATTTAAAATCACTATGAAGCTTTTCAAGATCCATCCACTCTACATCACATGCTCAATTACTCAGTGATGATCTAGTTAAGTCTTTGTACAGACTTAACTCTACTAAGGATAGTGACTTAAGTCCTAAAAATTTGAACGCATATCATTTAGGGTAACTTTTTTATGTTCTTCCGTGTCATTCTTGACTCTACGACCATAATACTCCAATGACTGTAATTTATTCCTACCAACAATACTTTTACCATACATTCTCTTTTGACCTCTTTCTCTTTAGTGAGTTACTCTCTAATGCCGCCTCTTATCACTATACACCCCTTCATCCCCCTTCAATATTCCTTTTTCTGCCTTAAATAAATATCTCACTTAATCTAGCTTCCTCAGGGATACCAAGCTCCTCATGACCCCAGGAACACCTCTTACACCAAGTAACTCTTTACTTTCCCATTATGCATCCTTAACCTTATACTACTAACTCTATGGCTTTACATGCCATATCATTACCGATTAATACTTTATCATCATTGATGGAACGATAATTAGTAAATAAGGATCTTAGGATACATATAGAAACTATAGCCAAAATCAAGTATCCACTTACTATTATATTTTCTATCATAAGTTACCAAGGTTTTTGCAAAATCATAGTCCTTCTCATAGATTATTGTAGCATTACCTTCTTCTTTTTTTTCATTCTTCATGGCCTTTCTCTCTGGACAATCTCTTATCAATTATCCTTCTTTCTTGTAGCCAAAACACTTTTTAATTTTCTCGTTGACTCTTTTGAACAATTATTCTTTCTATCTCTATTCTCAGTCCTTCCCTATATAGTAAAAAACAAAACCATTGCAGTACTAGTAAACTCTAATTTCCTATCTAATTCTTTCAAGTTTAATGAGACTTTAATATCAGTCATTGTTAAAGACTCTCTACCATACAAGAGTATTGGATAAAGTGTTCATAACTTGTAGGTAGAGAACTCAACAAGATAACCGTCTTGTCTTCATTTTCTATTTTGACTTCAATTGTCTCAAAATTAATAATAATCTTGTTGAAAATATCAATATGGTCTTTAGTCAAAATGCCTTCAGCCATAAACAACTTATACAACTTTTTCTTAATGTATTGATGATTCATCAAGCACTTTGTCATGTGCAAATATTAAGCTTCTTTTAAAGACCAATTACAATCATCTCTCTAATATCACTCAACAATAGAACAATTGTACTATAGGCTCTCTTCTGAATGGTTTCATAATCAAGGTTGGATCTAGATGTCTTAAGCTTATTTTCATCACTAGTTGTGGCAAAAGTCTCCTTATGAGCCGAATCAAGCCATTGATCCACCAGTAAAGACATCACCCCCACCTTCCATTAAATTGAAATCATTCTATCCATTAAACTTCTCAACTTCATACTTGTAAGAACCATAATCGAATAACTTTAACTATGATATCAATTGTGGGACTTTTCGCACGGAAGTCTTCACCTATAAGAATTCAAGAATTGTAAAAGATCACACAATCAAAATAGACATAACAATTAAATACACAAGGCACACAAGAATTTACATGGTTCGATAACTAATCTTCATCTACGATGGATCAAAGGATCCTAATTTCTTTTTATTACTCAATGTTTACCAATAAATCACTCTATGATCACAAAGATTGCTCAATAATTATAAAGAATACTCAATAGAATGAGTTCTTCAAGGGTCTATATAGCAGCACTTTCTTTTATGTTTCTTGATGCATATAATTCAATAGGCTGTAAAATTTCCTTTAAAACCCTATATCTAGTTTGAATATGATTCTACGTATGAAGGAATTCAAAACTAGATTTGAAGACATTGAAAAGGGCTCAAGATAGGAAACCTAGCTCGATGGTGCCATGGGCCAACATCGCAATACCCATCTACTACCAGGTTGGTGTTGCAAGCCCAAGGCTTGGAGATGAGTCCCACGTATGCTTTGAGCCCATCCTTAGCTTTTGACTCTCTATTTCACTCAACATCTTGTTCATCTATTACATTCTCAATTTTGTGTCGTCTCTTCATTAATCTCCAACTCAAAATCACACTCAAACATAATTTTAAATTATCAAATTCCAACAATAAAAAGATAAAATACTAAAAAAGTCTAATTAAAATATGAGTAAATTCATGTAGAGAATAAATCAATCCTTTAATAGTTAAAAATAATATTACAAATATTAAATCTATTTTTTTAGAATGAAAAATGACGAGGGCGCATTAAAAATAATTAAAGTAGTTGTTTTGAAGAGAAAAAAGATTGCTTTTTTAGTACCAAGTTTGAAAACAAAGTTTTCTATTTAAAAATAACTTTAATTACAATATTTATAAATAAAAAAAAAGCTTTCCGTTGTCTTTTTGTTTTTTAAAATGGGAAATAATTATTTTAAAAACACAGTCAAACACCCATTTAAATTATTAGATAAAAATGGATTGCCCAATGCCCAAGAATTTGGAGGGTTCAAAGTTCCCAATACTTAAAATAATATTGACAATATGTTCAAACATATTATTCAATCATTCATTAGGGTATATAATTAATTAACAATCAAATCAACAAGCCATCTAATTTTTGCCAATTAAGAACTCACGTCACATGAATCGAAGATGCTAGACATGGCAACAAAATTGACTGCCTCCCGTTCGTAGCTTGACCTTAATTATACACCATTTCTAATCAGGATCATGATTAATTTATGCCTAACTAGCATTAAAAAATTATCATGATAGTAGCTTAGCCTTAATTTATATTCCTTGATGCTTATTAATTAGTCTGTTTTACTAAGTCCCATTTCAGTCCAATAAATAAAAATTGTGTTTTCGTTAATCATGTATTTGTTTTTTCTTTTTAAGAAATGATAATGAAGTTGACTTGATTAAGAATTCAAATATAATTATTGAGAAATATACACAAATAATTTATTTAAAAAGACGATAATCTTTTATAATTATAAATTATTTAACTAATCTTTATTAATCAAGAAAATAAAAATGAACGAAATTGTCTTTATTAATAATTTTAAAAAATTGTTATTTTAATCATAAAATCAATATAAAAAAATAATTGTCATTGTCTAAATAATGAGAGTAACAATTAGTAGTAGTGTATTATAATGAAATATAAAACAAATAAAGTGTTCGCTAGAAAAGACAATGAATGGGTAGAAAAAAATGAAATCAGAGACGAAAAAGAAGACAAAACTCGAAAGTATCGTGCGCTAGTCATGCTTTATTCCTTGTGCCATGCGACCAAGCACGCAACCCGGTCTCGGGCCATTCTTTAGGCCACGCGGCTAGGAGCGTGATCCAGTCGAGCGCCTCATATGTGAGGCGCGAAAAATTATAGGCTTCATCTTCTTCTTTGTCTTTGATTTTATTCTTTTCACATATTTTTTTGAACTTTCACTTTTTAACAAGTCTTTAATTGATTTAAAAAAATTAAAATATTAGTATCCAAACACTCGATCTTTAAACTTAAATTTTTCAAAGTGTTGTTTAAATAAATTTTAAAAATAATAGTGGGAGATAGACAAAATATACTTCAAAGATAAAATTGTCTGAATTTAAACTTTGTAGCTATTAAAAATAGCATTTTAATTTTGCGGCTATAAAAGAATACAAGTTACTCATTTCTCATATTTATTTTAGTAGAAAAAATTTATTAAAATAAAAATATGTTTGACTAAGGCTTCGTTTGAAATTGCAGTTTTATGATTTTAAAATATAAGTATGGTAAAATAGGAACACTAATTGCAAAATAAAATAATAATAAAATAAATCAATTCAAATTTAAAAATAATGATCTAAATGTTTATAGAACATTTTAGTTGTTCTGTTTTTAGAAACTAAGTTGAATTTCAATAAAACCAAAGCGGAGTCTAAGTTGCTTTTACAAGAAGCTTTCTAATATACTACTTAAATCTAAAGATAATAAAAAAAAAAAATTCTTTCATGTTAAATTATATTCAAAATTATATTTTTAATATGAAAAGATTTTTGTTTCTACTAAGGCCGGAAGTTAAGGAATATTTTTGTTCTTCCCCTTCGACTCAATACCAATGCCATTATATGTACTTATTTTTATTAAGTTTATTATAATCAAAAGATACTACGATACTTATAATAGATTTATATTTTAAATAATATGTCATTAATTAATAATTATTATTTATTAAATAATTATTAATTTTTTAATTTTTATTAATATAATAATTATACAATATCAATTAATAATAATCACATTAAATATCACATTAAATACAAAATTTTATATTTTAACTTTATAAGTCTAATATTATTGTAATTGAAATATTTCTTTTCATCTATTGAAGATGGACAATGAGAAAGAGTTACTCTCGCTAAAGAATAATATTATATATACAATTATTTATATAAATTAATATAATATAATTAAACAAGTGAAATAATATTATAATTATATCTTTTATTCTTGTTTATTATTTTTGACTTTTTTTATTTTACTCATCTAATTATATTATATTATATCAATTAGTGTAAATAAATTTGTATGTGTAATACTACTCATTAAATATTTGTGTAATTTTTATAAATATCTTTTTTAATTAAATACAATTTCAAACTTCATTATGATCTAAATTCTAATGTCACATTTACAAATAAAAATCTCACCTAATATTTGTTGAAAGTCTATTTTAAATGCCCTGGAATTTATCAGAAAATATTAATTCGGTGGTTAGATCCTGTATGTATCGAAAGAAGTGGATAAGACATGTCTTGAAATCTTGAGAAATTTTCATAAATAACTTTTTAGTTATTGTATTATTATTTTTTAATTAAATATAAAATAATTATACTTTATTAACTAAAAAATTTATTTTTGAACATATTTGTCCTAATATCAAAAACATAACTTCCTCTCTTTTTTTTTACCGAATCTCCAAGAGTCATATTGATGAACCAAGAAGCATATTGATGCCGAATATTTTTAAAATTATTATTACGAAACTCGAGTGTTACTGAGCATATTTATCACTTTAAATTAAAGAAATAGCCGAATTTGATAAGTTTTCTAAATTTTTTTAGAAAATTTAATTTTAGTTAAAAATTAGATAAAATTTATATTTAAATTTAAAAATAGGTGTTATTGATGAATTAAATGTGAAAAATGAGTTAGAATGGTGTAAAAGACGTTGAAATCTAACCAAAAATAAGATTTTTAGTATGTTTGGAGAAAACCAGACGGCGGCCGGTGCGGCTGCCGTCAATTTAGGCATCTCGGGCCCGAGACGAGCCTCGAGATGCGCATATTATCCGCATCTCGGGGCCGTTGCACATCTCGAGGCACATCTCGGGCCCGAGATGGCCCCGCGATGCGCGTGATTGCGCATTTTTTATTTTTATTTTTAAATAATTATTTTGATTTTTTTAAATAATTTTACTAATTGTCATTTTTATTTTTTTCATGTCATATGGAGTATGATGCAATTGTTATTTATTTTGGAGGAAAGTAGGAGAGTTCTAGTGATGGGGAAGAAAGTTATATTGATTATAGTAATTTTAGAATTTCGGTTCCGAAAGATATTAATTTTGAAAATCTTTTAAATACAGTATGTTATACCTTGGGAGTCGACAATGTGAATTGTAAGGTGACTTTGAAAATCAAAATTGATACAACAAGGTATAAGTTAAAGCCTATTGAGATTAGAAATGACAGTGATGTTCGATTTTTTTTAGCGCCAATAGAAGATCGTACTGTCCTTTATATGTAACAGTAGATCCTAGAGTTCCCGTTTATGAAAATGATGTACAGCACCTCAATCAAAACCCACTATTGATTCATACTTATTTTATGTCAGCTAGCAGTAGCAACCAAGTGAGCCATACATCTCCATCAATTCTAGCAGTGGTTCCTGCAAACAAAACGAATGAGTATCACAATGTTTCTCCTATACCCTTCAATGAAGACCCAACCTATACACTTTACGCTTATTATGACATTGAAAATGTTGGGGATATGGAAGGGGACTGTGATGATGTTAGAAATGTTGATAATTTAGAAGGGAATGATTTAGCAGAAGGCAGACGTTGTTATGTTTCAACAAGCTCCCTAAATGTTGAAGCTAGAAGAATAGATTTTTGTGAAGCGGAAAAGCCCTTTGTGTTTATGCCTCTAATACCACCATCAGACTTGGGCATATCAGATAAGATATCGAGTAGTGAAATTGGCGATGTGTTTGTAAGAAAGTTATTTGATAGTAAAGACGAACTTCATCAGGCTATTAATATACTAGCACTTAAAGGTAATTAGAGCTTTAAAGTGTTAAGGTCGACAAAAGATCATTTTGAGATTAAATGTGATGATGATAGATGCCGATGGCGATTACGTACAGTGTTGACAGATGCAAGAAAATATTTCATTGTGCGCAGAATTAATTCAAGTCACTTGTGCCAATTAGATTAATTGCGCGATGGTCATTAACAAGCAAAGTCTCGAATTATTGGCAAATTCATAAAAATAAGTTTGCATATGCGAGTCGACTTTATAGACCGAAGGAAATCTAAGCAGACGTACATGAGGAGTTTGGTGTGGACATAACTTACCCTACTGCTTGGTGGTCTAAGGAGCATGCATTGGTGTTGATACGTAGTACTTCAGAGGGTTCATATAAATTACTTCCTGCATACTGTCATATATTGGAACAACAGAACCCAGGTACAGTCACGCATTTGGAGATTGACGATTGCAAGCACTTCAAATATTCTCTTCATGGCTCTTGGACCATCTATTAGAGGGTTTTAGTCTTCCATCCGACTAGTTATTGTAGTTGATGGTACATTTTTAAAAAATGCATACTTGGGAACAATGTTTGTGGCTGTTTGCAAAGATGGAAACAACCAAGATTTTTTACTTGCATAGGGTATTGCTGACTCTGAAAATGATGCTTTATGGAAGTGGTTATGGCAAAACTCCGAGGAGTCATTGGCGATCTTGAGAACCTTGTATTTATATCTGATCGACATGCTAGTATCGAGAAGGTCATTAGAGAGGTATTTCCTAATGTATATCATGGTGTATGTATCCATCACTTGAAGTGTAATTTGGTGGCACGATATAAGATACCGTCGCAGACAACAAAATGAGGGGGATATTTGGCTTCCTATTTTGTTGTTGCCAAGGCGTATCGCATAGCTGACTTTCTAAGGAAAATTAATAAGATGCGAGAAATGAAACCGGAGGCAACGAGATACTTAGAGAAGGAGGTTGGTTTTTTAAAATGGGCTTGATCAATGGGAGCATTCAGAAGATATGACATCATGACCACCAACATTGCAGAGAGCATTAACTATGTTGCGAAGGAAGCACGTGCCATGACGGTGATTTCCTTAATTGAGTGGATTAGAGAGTTAATGCAAAGATGGTTTGTTGAGAGACGTGAGGCTGCAGAAAATATGTTAAACTTCTTGACCACTTGGGCCCATGACAAGATTTGGAAGCACAATGATGATTCCGCTCACATGCCAGTGCATGCAATAGATTAATCTTGTTTTGTCGTTAAGGATGGAAAAAGAAATGGAATAGTGGACATCCCGAAGAAGTCATGTAGTTGTCAAAAGTTTGATATGCGGCAACTACTGTGTCCTCATGCACTTACAGTATGCAGGCAAGTCAGATTTCAGTACCAGACTCTTTGTTCACGATATTACACGACTAAGTCTTTGTTGCGTGCGTACAGTGAACTAGTAAATCCGGTTGGTCATCCATTAGATTGGATTATTCCAGAGGAGTTAAGAGCTGCTGACATCCAACCTCCTATAGTACACCGACAATCAGGAAGACGTCGGAAGAATCGAATTCTATTGCAAGGTGAGGCTCCCACGAAGAATGTATATAGCCACTGTCAGCAGCATAGACATAATCGACAAACTTGTCGAAACCCAATTCCATTACATTGTAGTTGATGTGTTCTTTATGAGTTATATTTGTAGTTTTAAGTCATGTAGTTATGAGCCTTATTTGACTAGTTAATTTATACTTTTTTACGATTGTGTTTAATTGATGCGTTTGTTATATTTTTTTTCCCCAATGTCGTTAATAATGCATGCTTTGACTAATTATATTTTTTCTTTTATAATTTACAATGAAATGTATAAAATACATTTAAAAAAAATTTATAAACATACAAACATTTAATTTTCTTTTACCATTTTTTTGCACATTTCCATAAGTCAATTGCCATTTTGGTTCTAAAAAATGACCTATGCTCAGGACCAAAATTTAGGGAACGACACAACATCAAAAACTCTATAAATATACAAACATAAACCCCACAATCTCTACTATTCACTGTCTGCTGTGGCACTCCATCCTTTAATCTAATTACATGAAAATGGGTTAAGTCAGGTGTAATTTGTCGTTACTCATTAAATCTACAAACATCTAGGTAATGGGGTAACAATGTAGATAATGGTAGGACATGATTCTCAATCACGCCATCGGCAAATCCCTTGATGCTAGAATCGTAGATCAATATTTGCCGATACAAGATGTCCACCTCAGTCATCACCCAATGTTGTTGATTGTAGTTGACAGGAATATAAACCTACATAAAATTCAAATAAGTCTCACAAATAGTACTACAAGTTATAAACAAAAATAACAACATTCATACAAAATATTATATTTTACCTTATTAATCTCAATCCACATACGTGCATCGAGTAAATCTTCTTTAGCGCATTGAGCATATGCCATCACTCTATCACTCTATACAATGCCAGTCATGTCGTTTTGTGTTCCTCATAAAAGAGTCTAAAAGTCTCCTAAAAATGTAGGGCCATCGAATAATCAATAAAGATGAAATAAAAAAATATAATTAATTTAATTCATCACTCACAAAGAAGTACGAATCCACAGAAGTGGACAATTGGGGCAATGAATTAGTGCAACCGTATTGCCTAAGCCGAATCACCTTCAAATACTCATTAATATGCTGCATTAAGAAACAATTACCGTCAAGTCAATGTGTAAATTTAAATAAATAAAATCACCATTCCACCAAATTATTAAATATATACTTTACATACAAAGTCATCCAGCCAGCTGATTAGCAATTCCTGAAACTATGCCGGGTTATTGTCAAGCCCAGGTAAGATGACTACACCCTCATCCTTGTCCATCCAGGCCTGAAACTCAGTTAAGATGGTCGAGTCTATCTGCTACAATGGATCCATGTCTGCTTGAGGTTGTACTTCAATTTCAATTTTCTTCTTCTCATGTATCATTTGTGAAAATGGATTTGTATATGGGGTGTGCAAATACTATGCAGGCCTATATGGTCTCCCAAATTGACTCACTTCCTTATACAGGGCAGGCAAGATCTTAACACTTGCATGACTGTCAATCAGTGGTTGGGGCAGTATATCATGACCAATAGCTGAGGTCTGAAAACTATATTGATAGCCTGCCGGTGTATTCTCTCCAATCTAAAATATATGTATATATTAAAATAAATCAAACTGCAATTAAGGTAAGAAAAAATTATTGCGATTTTAAATTTATTTTGCTTACCATATTATGATTTTCGTTCTGTTGGAATAAGCATGATTGCCTAAAGTATATCATCATCTGCTGCATCTGCTGTGTAAGATCGGTCATGAGTTGATCAACCCTAGTTAAAATTTCATTTCTATCATTGTCCATTCTTTGCAGAAGTGCAGCTTGTGCAGCTTCAGTACACTCAAATCTCTTAATCATCTCCTCCCGCAGTTGCTCAATCTGATGTGTTACGCCATGGTCTACAGATGCATTGTGTTCAGACTACAAGAAACATAACCATAGTTAATGACTTATTTAGAAATATATGAAAATTTCTCTTTAGTTAATCACGTAAATAAGTAATATACCGTTGCTCCTGGCACTGGTGTTGATATTTATGAGTTTGTCCATTTATATCCATCTCCCTCCACATCCATAACATCATCGTTAGGGTCGCTGAAATTGGCATAGGTCCTGGGGCGCTTGCTTTCGCTGTAATTAGACATATTTAGTAAGCCCCCAACATAACTTTCGCTTGGAATGCCTACACGTTTAACCAGTTGCACAATTGCCTCTTTTTTCTCATGGTCTTTTGGTACTAATTTATGATATACCGAAAAAACCTATAAATATAATATTAAGTTACACTTAAAACAAAATAAAAGTTATAAACTAATATATATATTTTTCATTAATATCAACACATACCAAATCCTTTCCTAATATTGTATCCTGAACGTCATCGAACTGTGGAGTCCCTCGAGAAGTCCAATGATAACCAAAAACCTCTCCGCACATTGAAATTGTCTCGAAAATCTATACCTAATATAATTATTTTTAAAATATAAGTTTGACGTATACAAAATAAATAATTAATTAAGATCAAAAAGTTAAGTACAAGAAAATTATGGCGTACCAGAAATGCGTGCGAAAATTCATACACGTTGTAACTCTCAAACTTCCTTTGCACAAACCCTTTCCTATTTATTTTCTCAAGTTTTTGGAATGCAGTCTTCTTAAATGAGTTATGAAGCACGGTCTATGCAATATTACCCTATAGATACTTATTAAACTCATCAAGGTCATCCACTAAACATAGAACAAAATTTTGAATCCCACTACGCTCGTTACGTGGGATCAAAACACGATGCACAAAATAAAAAAAAAAACACAACTTTACTGCATCTGCATCGTCCATATCCATCAAATTCAGACATCCGTATCATTTATCAAGAAATATGTAAGATAATATTTTTACTCCGAAAAAATATGTATCTCATAATTGAGTGCCCAATTTCCTATGCAGCTGCTGGGAGGGAGGGTAATCTCGCATTTGTAGTACGATGATTAGTACAAACTCCTGCTGGCTAAATCGGATGCGTTTTCTCCCTATATAAAACCATATCTCATCTTCTAAATTAAATGTATGCACCTCACGCAACAATAACTCGTGCATTAAAATACTAGAGAATATCAAATCTGACATATTTAAGAAATGCCCCATACACGTCTGTCTAAATAATATTTTTTAATTTTCTGTCAGTTTATCTTTTATACAATTTAGACCCCACATCTTCGCATAAGCCGTCACTGATGCACGAAAAAATATATGCTCTGGAATTCTATATTTTTTTGATACGTTTTCTTTCCTGTAATAATTAAAAAAAAATAAACAAAAGAAATTAATATTAAAAAAAATAATAATACGGAAAAATTTCATAAATAACATGCATACATATAGATTAAAAATAACATACAATATGATTTACACAAATAATTAATTTAATAGACATAAAAATTATAACATATTTTAATAATTAATTACTAACATATTAATCAACATATTATAATAATTAATTATATATTAAAATAAAAATAATCATATATAAATTATAATTACAAAAAGTACTCACAATAATAAATAATGTTATAAACCAAAATTAATGAGTCATTTACTTATTAATTAATATTAATTAATTACTTAATCTATTAGATCTATTCCTTCTAAATTAGATTTTATTTAATTTAAATAAAATTACATTTAATTTAAAATTTAAAAACAATAATTTAATTTAACCTATTTAATTTAAATAACATTAAATTTAATTTATTTCATTTAAAAAAATTAATTTCAAAATTTTAAAAACAATTGCACCACGTGGCATCCTATACAGGCGCCACGTGGCGCAACAGTGCGGCATTGCTGACATTACTTCCGCGATGCTGCATGCGATGCGCCTTAAGGACGCATCGCGGGCGCGCACCGCGGGGCCATCTCGGGCCTGCAGAACCATCTTGGGCCCAAGATAGCCTCGAGATTGGCAACGGCAGCCGGCCGCCGTCTGCATCGTGATAATACACTCAAAAATCTCATATTTTGACAATTTTCAACGTCTCTTACACCATTTTAACCTACTTTTCATATATTATTCAATAATTTCATATATTTCTAACTTTAAATACAATTTCTAATACATTTCTAACAATTTTCTAAAGAAATTTAAATTTTTTAAAAGTTCAACAAAACTTACCAAAAATCGTTCATTTCTTTTGTTTGAAGTGAAAAATATATTGTATAAACTCCGATCTATACAATGATAACTTCAAATTTTCCAATCTAACGAATTTTGTGAAAGTTAAAATATTTGGTGATTTTCGGTGGAGAGTAGGTTAAATTTTGATATTGGGCAAATGTGTCCAAAACTAAAAAATTTAGTTAATAAAATATATTCAATTTAGATTTAATTAAAAAAAATTAATGAAAAAATAAGGGAATTATTTATGAAATTTTTCCTAAAATCTTTTGATACCATTAATTTTATATCATTGACAATTGTGCTTCATTCACACAAAATAAATATGTTTTCAAGTACTACTTCAAGTAACTTCCAACAATAGCCAACTAGCAAGCTTAGGTTTCCAAACTTTTCTTCCGAAGCAAAGTAGTTGCTTAAAAAAATTTCTTACTTTGTCGAAGAAGGGCCTCCGACAAACACAAACTACTTTCCCTCTGCCCCACTCTTAGCTAACCCTCTTTATTTTTCTTACTCCCATTTTCTCTCTATTATTTTCTTCTCATTTTTTTAGCCATTTTTCATTTTTAGACTTAAATTTTTTAGTTTTTGGCTTGTCTTCTGTTCTCTTTCTCTTGCAGTGATCTCCGACTCTACTGGGACGACCATGCCTTCCTTCACCAACAACGACAGGGCTGCGACAAAATGCATCTCTTCTCGCCATTACACCCCCGACAACCTCAAAATCATCGGATCAGCCATCGACGCCATAGCCAACCTTCACCATTCAAAGTCATTAGCCACCGTGCCGGAAAGTGGCTTCCCCTCCACTGGCACTAGCTGGGATCAACCAAAATGTGAGCCTTTTAGCCGTCACTCCTCCAACGGCCATGTAACTCGCCTGCATCCGCCATGAAAGCTGATCCGAGCCATTGACAATGTTGGTCGTTGTCGGATTTCGGTGACTCACTATCGTGCCATTCCTACTCCTACCGCCTTGGTCTCCAGCCTCTATTTTTTTGTTTTTGGATCATCACTTGATGCTCCACTGCCAATTTTATGATGAATTTTTTTTTTTTTGCAATGTAATTTGTGTGTTGAAGTGGTTAATGGATAATTTAGGGTTTGATTTTTGTAATGGTTGTTATTGTAGGGGTATTTTTATAATCTCCCTCTTATGTGAGAGTAAACCTTTGTATAATAATTTTCCGTTGTGATATAGATATCCCCATTTGTGAGGTTAAATCCTTCCTTTGTGATGGTCAAATCTCTCAGTTCGTAATAGAAGCAGATGTCCTTAATAAGGATAAGTCCTATTTGGGACATCATTGTATCTTTGATATTTAGAAAAGTAAATTCGGGAAGGCTACAAAAGTTTTATCTAATCTATGTGAAACGTTCCGATAATTTGTCTAATTTTTATCAGTAGATCTACTTTGTAATATTGTAAAATTATTTATAATATTATATTTGAACTTAAAAAAAAGTACTATCCTAAGTTTGTTTTTTATTATTCAAAATACATCTGTTTCAAGTACTATCCAAGTTTTTTATTATTATTCAAAATACATCTCTTTAGATAGAATAAGGTAAAATAACTCAAAAAGTGTATTTTTTATTATCCAAATAGAAGTACTACCCAAGTTTATTTTTTATTATTCAAAATATGTCTCTTTAGGTAGAATAACTCAAAAATTGACATATACTCATAAGCTTATCTTCGCTATGACATGAAATGTCATAAATTAGGTTCCATTAAAGTTTGTCGGTGTGTCTCAAACTCTCTAAAACCTTCTCATTTCACAAAATTTTCTAGCTATCAATCCTCCTCATCCACCGAGGAGAGACCTTGTGTTTCTCTCAAGTGGAAAACCATCATCATTCTGTTTAATCTTTGTTTGTTGTCTTCGATTATTTTTGAGTTTTTGGTAAATCTTCTCTGGCAGTTTTTGAGCTTTTGGTATCGCCAGTGAAGGATCTATATGATGGTAGTCACGCCAACTCAGTGTGGACATCAACCGCTCTTGTCTTATATCATCGCTGGGTTAGCCAGATGTAGCCACAAGCCTCTGATTTCTTTGTCGCTTCTTTACTGGACGTCTGGATCATTCTTTGATTTTGCAACCACCTCGACTGCTGTTGAGCCACTTTGGCCAGCTGCTACAGCTTCTAGTTTTTGGGGCTAATCTTTACTAGCTAAGTTGTACAAATTTAGCCTTTGTCGTGTCTTTGGATAGCACCGTGGCTACTATTCATTGAACAATTACCGTCAATGATCTACAGCCGACAAGTCTTTAAACCCAGCCGCCGTTTTCTCTATTGAACAGTTAACAACCATTAGCCATTTTTGGCAACAGGGTTTATTTTTCGGCAGCACCAAACTCGATTGACAATTTATGCAATTTGAAATCTATTTGGTGCTGTTGGTTTTAATTGGACTTGTTTATTATTTTTTATCGCTTATTTAATTATCGTTAATTAAGTTGAAAATTTTGTAGTAGTTATTGTATTTCTCCCTTCTGCATGAGGGCTGTCTATTTTGCTCCTTAACTATTAGAGTTGTCTTTTCCTTTCTTTATAAGAGTCTCCCTTTTTTGGGGTTATTGTCATTTTCTTTGATTTCAAGGGATTGAAATCGGGTGCTCGTCAATGTAAAAATATATTGTTAAGTCTCATTAATTTCTTTGATGGTTTATTGGAAGGCCCTAAATCTATATCTGTACTATATTTTTTTTAATGAAATTCAGTTTACTTCAAAAAAAAAGTTTGTCCTGGTGTACTAGTTTGATAGGGCTAATAGTTTGTAATAGATAAAGGTTGTAAGAGTAAAATAGTAGTCATATGTATCCTTTCTGTACGAGAGTAGTTTTATTTCGTTGTATAATAATCTTTTTACGTGAGGTAGATATCCACTTATGTAAGGTAGATATCCTCTTTTGTAAAGTTAGATCCCTCGTGCATAAGGTTAGTTTTATCCTTATTTAAGAGAATAGTTTTATCCCTCATTTAAGGGAGTAGGTCATCATGTCTTTAATGGAGTAGGTAATCTCCATCCTAAATGTGGGTAGAGATCTCTGTTGGGATAGTCTTGTACTGGGTTTGTCTATTTCTTTTCATGGGAGAATTGTAAGTTCGAGAGAATTATAATAGATATATCTAATTCTTGTATATCGTTCTGGTAATCTTTTGATTTTATATCAGGAGCCCTACAATATAGTGTTATTGATATATTTAATGATATTACATTTAATGATGTTTTAAAAAAAAAGTTTATCCCAATGACATGTATTAAAAAAGTAAAAAAAATAATTTAATAAAATTTTAATAATTACACAACTATTTAATTAATAAATTAATTTTTTTAATTAAAAATTTTCTGTGTTCAACTCCTTAGCTTAAATTATTAGAAATCATTAACAAATATTCAAATTATTGATGGTCAAGTCAAGTCGTACAAACCTTTGATTAGTAATAATAAATTGAAAAGGTTTTTGTTGATTTTTGGAAGGAAGTCTTATAAGAAGACGAATGCTTTAGTGGGTTTGAGTCAATAAGATTAATCCACCGAACAACCCCAACGTTTTTCTCATGGTGAGGGGTAAGTGAAAAAAAGGCAGAAAGTCTTGAATGTTTTGTCGTTTTCCCCAACGAAACACTGCTTAATAATGGTCCTTGTCATCAATAATTGTGTATTTTTGCCACTACTCGCTACCCTTAATTGCACGTGACTCGCATGAAAATCCAATTATTAAAGATTAAACACCTTAGATAATCACGAGTCTGGTTAAGATTCTTGATTTCATTTTCTCTCTGTCTAATCATGTATATATTATATATAGCTCGTCAATATATTTGTTGGAGGTAACAATTGGTGATACTCAACTTAATTCAAGGCTTAGATCTCTTTTTGAGTACCTTACTTTAAAATAAACTATTTTAATGAAATTATACTTTGATTCAAACACTTAGACCTCTTTAATTAGGTTTAAAAAATTCATTTATTGAGAACCATATCAAGATATGTGTCACCATTTAATATTGATGTTAGAAGACACATTATGAGAGCTTGAGTGTTTGTCATGTCATCATGGAGCCACCAATAAGTATATATGTCAGTATAGTTTAGATTGTCACATCATTAGTAGGATCTACTAGAGGAGCACTTAAATATCATATCATCTTTGAGCTACAGACTTGAAGATAAGGTTGGATAAGAGAATCCCTAATGAGCCAATAAGCGAGTGTTGGGTTAGTAGGCATCAAGACCTTCTCTTCTAATGACATTGCTAACACGAGAAAGAAGATGTTTGTGGGAGTTAGGTAACTCGGTACAAGATCTATTGAGCTTAGAGGAACAAAGTCAGAAAACCTTTGAGCTCTCAAGTTTCACTAACTCAAGCTAACAATACCAAAAATGATCAATCACCTAGATTCCTAGTACTCCAAGCGTCAGGAAAGGTTAAATGACTTCCTGCCCCTCTGAAGTAGGTTCTCCAAAATATCCTTAATAATAAAGACTGTTCTCCAATGGTAATTCCCCACGTGTCACCCCTGAAGGAAAATCTTCAGGGTAACGCCCTCCTAACTAAAATTTATCTCTAAAAGTGAAATGTGGTAAGGAAGAACTCATATTTTTGAATTTTGAACAACTCTCTAGTAAGAGAAAACTCTCCTCTTTTTATCTAGAATTTTCTACACCTTCTCTAATGCAAGAAAACTGTAGGAAACGTTCTCACACAGTAGCTACTTAACTTGAGCATCAAAGGGCCATCGCCGGTTACCCCGCCAATGCCAATCACTGACCTTGTTTTTTCTATGCTTCTCAAGTCCCCTCAAGAAGACTAAATTTCACTTGGCCTTTAGCTTATTCTCTACTCAGTTTCAGACTCTGTGCCATCAAAACGGATTGTCAACTCAACCCTTGATGTTAGAAGGCCTAATAAATTTGAATTTTTCAACACTTTCCTCACAACCGTTAAGGTCAAACCCCTTAAGCCAAAAGTTAGATCCCCGTAATATTTATTTGCTCAAATTCATGAATTTTAACTAATAAAAATTAATTATTTTCATAAAATAAATAAAGAATGAACAATTTTTTTTATAAAAAAAAAACAAGTGTATTGAATATAATATTATGTACAAAAAACTTATATCAATGGATGCTTTTAAATTATTACCATTTTTTCTTGTCGAGCTATAATGAGAACCACCATTATTTTGCTGTTCTCGTCTGTCTCTCTCTTCTCTCTCTTCGGTGGCCGTCCTTAGTCGGCGCTTACTTGGATTTGGTAATATCACTTTTTCTTCACCGTCCCTTCTGGCCATGTAGTATGACTCTTTAGCTATAGTTGTCGGTCTTGGGATGTGTCGACTCGGCTTGCCATTGTTGAGCTTTCTAATGTTGCCTTGCCCATTTTCTTTAACTCCAAAACAGCAGCTACTATTTTGGTCACCAAGTTTCACCGCTGGCCATCTGTCAGAGTCGTATATTGTGGTTGTTTTACTTAATTATTGTGTACTGTAGTTGACTTGTTTTAGATGTATTAGAGTGTGATGTAGTAAGGGTATTTATGTAATTTTTTAGTAATTCTTTTTGTAATAATCCTTCCACTTAAGGTAGTTTTTTTTCTCTTATATAAGGTGTCTTTTCTCTTTGTAAAATTAAATCTTTCTAATGTGCGAGTTGAATTTTTTATTTATAATAAGGGTAAATATCCCTTATAAGATCATTCTCGTTTCTTAAATTTTAATATATTTTTACTGTTTAAAAAATAAGTTCGAGAGATCACAAAAATCTTATTTTATTTATATAAAATGTTTCGATAAATATCTAAAGTACCAATCTTGTAATATTGTGAATATTACATTTGAAATGTTTTTAAAAAAATAAGGAAAAAAGTCTTTTTAGCATGTGCCGTCGGGCAAGTACACATTAAATTAATATCTTTTTGTGCATGTCAATCTCACGCGCGAGAGAAATAACATAAAAATAAAAATAAAAAAGCAATCTCATCAATTCGGGAAAATAACTCGCTGGGCGATATGACCCACCTCACATGGCCTAATTATTAATATATTTGTTAAGTTTCTCTACAAATCAAAATATTTTTTATGTCAAAATTTCTTTTTAAATGCATGTTTGTTTAAATGCATCATTAAAAAATTTATTTTATTTTAATTTATAAGAATTTAAAATTTAAATTTTTAAGAAATAATTTTTTAAGCTCTTTTTATATTTATGTATTAAAATTATAAAAAATATTTAAACTCTTTTTAAAAATTAAAAATTTAAACTTTTAAGAAATAACTTTTTAAGCTCTTTTTATATTTATGTATTAATATATATTTTTTAATAATAGTTTTTTAATTTTATAATATATCTTTAGTAAAAATAAATTATATTAAACTAATATATTTTTAATATTATGTTAAAAGTCAGGTATTTTTATATCTTTACTATTATTATATTTTCATAAGCTTATACAAACAAACTTTTTATCATAGTCTATATAGTATTTTATTTTATTTTTATACTAAATATAATAATTTATTTAATTAATTGATTGTTATATACTAAGTGTCTTTTTTAATAATTTAATAACATACAAATATTCTTAGTAATATGTAATCAAATGATTTATTATTTTTTAAAAAAAATTAATTGATAATCAAACGATTAATGTCTTTTTATTAAACTTTATATTTTTAAAATTTTTATTTTAAAAGTTCTATATAAAAAGATAACTAAACAAACCTTAAGTGTTAAATTTAATGAAGTATTTATTAAAAAAATACCATAATATCGTGTGATAATATCATGTATGATAATCCAAATAAAGTCATTCACCTTATACAGCATATAATTATCTATGTAAGAAATGGGAGTTGTTAATTTTTCCTACCACATAATATCTCATTAATAATATCTTTAATGTCGAACTTAACAATGTATTATTATGTAGAAAGAGTTTTAGTTATTATTATTTTTTAAATAGTGAATTAATTTTTTTAAAATTTATTTTATGTATATATTAACTTTTTTGTAATTAATTAATAAGTATATAATAAAAATTCAATAGAAAAAAAATACACTAAAAATACCAAAAAGCCTTTTAGTTATTGTAAGAACAACATTGATCTAACAAAAATATAAATTGATGTGGAATAATGGGAAAGCAAAGTGGTTGGAGAAAGACCGAATTTTGAAGTTTGAACGGAGGCCATACATTTCAACTACCAAACCCCGAAAAGCAAGAAAGCGTGGATCATAACAAGTAGCTCCCACACGTTGCTGCGCAACGTGTTGACTCGTAATACCACAACGTGTTTCATTTTCATGCGTGCAATTTCCACGGCTTCATATTCAACACACTTCTCCCTTCTATTTAATTTATTTATTAATGTTTTCTTTTTCTCAGGCTTCGCACAAGTATGACTGAAGCTGCCAGCCTTTTTTTTTTTTGTTTGTTTTATTTGTTCTTTCTTTTCTTTTCTAAAACTCATATGAATTACTTTTTCATTTTTTCCCTAAATAATTAATCTAAATTATTTAAAGAAATTTGCCTCTTTTTTCCTTATTATTTTTCACACTTACTCTTTTAATTTTTTTTTATATTACCTAATTATCCCCCATGGTGAGAGAAACTACAATTTTTAATAATATTACTAGTTTTTTTACGTAATTATTTTATATTTTTTAATTTTTAATTAAATAAAATACTTTAAAAGATGTTATTTGCCTGACCTATATCTCGAGCTCTACCACCGCTGTTGACCACCGTAGGAGAGCAGTCACTATCATTCGAGCGAGCTAAGCTCACCGACAACTGCTCTGTTCCCAAATTCAGTGAAATGCAAAGTTTGACAATCCCGTGTCCTTCACAACCACTGAAAAATTTTAAGGCAGTTGGTTGTTGGTTGTGGTTGTAGGGTAAAATTAGTTAGGGTAGTTTAGGATAAAAAATTTATAAAATTGGGTGGTGATATGTATTTTTTTATGTGAGAGGTTTATTTTGCCTCCCTTGATAAGAGAAGTTTTTCTCTCTTTGTAAGGGTAGTTTTATCCTCCGGAGGTAAATTATTTCCGACTTAAACGGGGTAGGTTATCTCACCTTAAATTAAGTAAGTTTCTCCGTATTAATGGGAGTACAGATCTCAATTGGGATAGTCCCCCACTTAAAGATTTGTTTATTTCTCTCAATAAAAGAGTTGTAGGTCAAAACGAATCATAATATATATATTTAATTCTTGTGTAACATTCTAATAATCTTTTAATATTATATCAGAAGTCTTACGATATAATATTACTAACTTATTTAATAATATTATATTTAATGATGTTTATAAATTATAAAAAAAGAGAAGTTTAAGTTGCTTTTACAAGAAGTTTTCTAATATGTTACTTAAATCTAAAGATAATTAAAAGAAAAATCTTTTTTTTCTTTTATGTCAAACTATATTCAAAACTATATTTTTAATATGAAAAAGATTTTAGTTTCTACGGATGGAAGTTGAGGAATATTTTTGTTCTTCCCATTTGACTCAATATCAATGCCATTATATGTACTTATTTTTATTGAGTTTATTATAATTAAAGGATAATTCTATATTTATAATGTTGGGATATAGGATTTATATTTTAAGTAATGTGTTTTTAATCAATAATTATCACTTATTAAATAATTATTGACTTTTTTAATTTTTATTAATACAATAACTATACAACATTAATTGATAATAAGTATATCAAATATCACGTAGACAACATTAATTGATAATAAGTATATCAAATATTACGTAGATACAAAATTTTATATTTTAACTTTACAAGTTTAATATTATTGTAATTGAAATATTTTCTCTTATTTATTAAATATGGACAATGAGAAAAGAGTTATTCTCATAAAATAAATAATATTATATATACAAGTTATTTATATAAATTTATCAATATAAATTAATATAATATAATATAATTAAAAGAGTGAAATAATATTATAATTATATCTTTTTTTCTTATTCATTATTTTTGACTTTTTTTTATTTTATTCATCCAATTATATTATATTATATTATATCAATTTGTGTAAATAAATTTGTATGTGTAAATTCATTAAATATTTGTATAATTTTTTATAAATATCTTTTGTTAATTAAAATACAATTTCAAACTTCATTATGATCAAATTCTAATGTCACATTTACATATAAAAATCTCATCTAATATTTGTTAAAAGTCTATTTTAAATGAACTGGAATTTATCAGAAAATATTAATTTGGTAGTTAGATCATGATGTACCGAAAGAAATGGATAAGAAATGTCTTAAATTCTTTAGGCACCGTTAATTTTATCTGATTGACCATTGTCCTTCATTCACACAAAATAAATATGCTTTCAAGTACTACCCTAGAAATAAAATAGTATTTATTGTATTCTTTTTGTACCAGGATAGTTTTATTTCATTGTATAATAATTTTTTTATATGAGATAAATTTTTTTTTTTGAAATTAAATTCTTCATGTATGAGGTTAGTTTTATCTCTTTTTAGGAGGGTAGTTTTGTCCCCCATTTAAGGATAGGTTATCTCCATCTTAAATGGGGTAGGTAATATCTGTTATAAACGAGGTAGGTTTTTTCTATTTTAAACAGAGGTAGAGTTTATGGTTGGAATAGTCTCCGTTAAGGAGTTTGTCTGTTTCTCTTTATGGGAGAGTTGTAGATTCAAGCGAATTATAATAAATATCTAACGATACCTAGAGATCAGATTATAAAAAACCTCTGAAATATGTGAAATCTAAATATGGTGAATCACTTACAAGCATACCGTAGTAATTATGTTAAAGGACTACAAATACTACTCAACTTAAGAAGACTTTTCATTAATAATTTTATGAGATGTCTATTAGAGGTCCTCATGAGTCTGTTCAGTACCTAGTTCTTACTAAATATTTGTATGCCTATACGAGAACTTCTACTAAGCTCACAGTCTATTAATACTAACCATCTTAACAATCTAGATATAAGCATACACTTATCTAGAAGGTTTACTAATCAACTCATATCAGTAAGCATTGATCAGGAACGATGTATTTTAGAACATATTTCATAATGATATTTCTTATCATCATTTGCAACTCTCTGCAACTATATCATTACTATTATATTCTTGAGTTTTTGTACCATTTCAAACAAGGCTCTTATTATTACTAACTCTTAGCGCTAATTTAAATACCTTTATATTATATCTAAACTCCTTAGATTTACAACGTCTAAAAATTAATAAGCTTAGTACTATATAAATAACTTTACAATTTATTGAAATGTATATTGTAAAAATATTAATTAATATTCATACACATAATGGAATGGCACGTAAGTAATATCTCCAACAGTCCCTAAACCGGTTCATGACCTTGCTAAAAGCCTCAGAGACCTTCTCAGCAAGTTGGCCCTATACTTCGAGCTTTCCCATCAACTCTTCATTCTTCTTCAAGAGGCCAGCATTCTCCTTTCAAAGAACCCCTACCCGGGCCTTAAGCTTCTTCATCTCTAACTCAAGGATAGAGACCCTACTCTTTATCATCGCTGCCTTAGCCTTTAACTTTAACAGCCGTCTTCACCTTGACATTCTTCACCCTAGTTGAGTAGCTGTTGAGCTCTTGCTCAAAGCCTTTCATCTTCTTCAACCTTATTCAAGGCCCCTTTTAACTTAGCCAGCTCAGCCTTGGTTGCAGCTGACCTCTGCTCATTTGTCATTGCATTGTGAAGAACTTCACATTGACTAACAAAGGTGAACAAACTCTGCTAAAAGGAACTAAGCAGTTAAAAATGAGAAAACACTGCAAAAAGAAGCAAGAAAAATATATAAGGTTACCTCCAAAATATATCTCAAACTTTTAGCAAGGGATTGGGGCGTGCAGAATGTTAACGTCGAAGCAGTATGCTCCTTACATATTAGACACCTTGCCTCCCTCGTCAAGGGCACCGAGTGTTCATGCCTCCCTCTCTTTATAAATTAGAGGTGAGATGAATGAAGAGACACTAGTGCGTGCCTCAGCTAGGGACTTAGGATAGAAAACCCATTCTGAGCCCCTACTATAACACCACCCCTGCTAGGTCAAAGTGGCGAAGGATGAAGAGGTGGTGTGACTACACCAATGGTGTTAGACTAGTAGGAGTAGAGGTTGAAGACTCGACTAGCTTCATCCCCTTATCAGTTTTTAAGGTTTCAATTGGCCTCTTTCTCTTATCACTAAGGGCACTTTTCGAGCCAACTCCTTCATTAGAACTCCTACTCGACCCCTTGTCACAATAACTAAGCAGGTTCATAAGGTTCTTTTGTCTTTTCAAGTCCTTACGAGAATAGGCATTATTAGGGAGAAAATGCTTCTTTTCTCCTCCTATTTTTACAAAAAGAAAACAAGGATTAGTCGAAGAGAGCGAACATGATCTTCATGCACTACAAAACCCAAGAAATTACCTCTATACGATGAGCTATGTAATTCACTACAAAAATCAATGCCCTCTAAGTTGGCCTGAGAGATGAGTTTCTTGTACGGAGCACTGTATGTCCGAGCCTTATTGATTGTTTCTTCTCTTTCTTAGTAAGCTTGGGATTGGCCAACCAATATGTAGCTGAAAAGAAGGATGAAAATTGTTAAGAACATAATCAAAGACGAAGACATCATAACTCGAGAATATGGATAGATAAAAAGCCTCTCTTAGAAAAAAAATTTAAGGACCCGATTGAAGATAGTGGTGGTGGGCTTCCTGGCCTAGCATGCTCTATAGAGTGCCTGGGCTGGCACAACACTCTAAAGTATTGTGCTTTAGCGGCATGACCTAAGTACTAGTGTCATGTTAGCACAGGCTCGTAATGGGCCATGAGCCAATAAGGATGGAAAAAAAATTAGAAATCAAGAAAAGATCCGAACCGAATTAGTTGGTTTGATTTAGTTATTAATAAATAAAAAATTGGTCAATTATATTTAATGGAATAATTGATTGGCCTAGTTCAAATATCAGTTTAATTTTTTCAAATATAGAAACTAAACTGGAAAATTGAGTATTTTGGTAATTAAGAATAAATTGCCATGTGGCATTATTTAATTTCGAGGGAGGGGGTAAGAAAAATTAACACAAACTTGTTCACATACAATCACTCAATAAATTAAAAGGAAAAAACCCTAATCGATAGGTCCCAAATTAATTTTTTTTTCTCTTTCTCTCTCTCATTTTCTTAATCTATAAAATTGAATCATTCATCTCTCTTTCATAATTATTCTCTGAATTTTGAAGATTACCATTGAGGCTTTAGCCTTTAGCCAAGGCCGCCAAGTAGCACTGTTCTCATCTTTCTCGTCTCGCACTGCTCTTATCTGATCTACACGCCAGGTGAGCAAATTATGATATTAATTTGATACTTTTTTTCAACTGAGCTTCGTGGGTTGGAAGTTGGAATAATTTGGCCAAAATTTGGGATTTTTTTTATGACAAATTGCTTTTGTTTTACTAACTTTTTGTCTCTATTTCTTAATAATTTGGGATTTTTTTTGTTTTATTGTTCTTTTGTCAATTAGTTGGTAATTTTTTTATAAAAAAATTGGAAGTTTTAAGGGTTAACCATAAATGTCTTGTTTTAATTTCATTTAATGTAAGAATTATGGAAACTTTGAGTTTTGGTTTAAGTTCATCTCTAGTAGTTTAGTTTTAGTCAATAATAAATAGTACTAGTTTGGTTGAAGGAGCTCTAGACTATGTTCCACTAGTCTTTGGGTTTGTGTTTCATTAACAAGATGGGAAAAGGTTATGGATCGAAGAAATGTTAATCTCCATGGACTCATCTTCACAGAGCTATGTTTACAAAATGGAAGCAATAAGCAATATAGGTTTAGATGGATCTATAAATTCATTAAAACTGGTGGATTACGGAGATGATTCAACACTCGCTAGTTGGACATTCGAGATTGACCAGTCAAGGTTCTTGCAAGGACAACATTATTGATTATCTAGAATTTATGTATAAATCCTTTAAAAATGAATATATTCGGTTCTCCCTATTGAAAGAATCGAATATAACCGAACTAGTTTGATTCTGTTCGAAATCGGACTGAACTAGTCTATGCCTAGCCTTAAGTGCCAGCATGAGCCTAAGATGGGTTATGCCAGGCACAACCTGTCACGGGCTTGGCATGAAAAGGCGCACGAGCCATGTCGATTAATTGATGAATATTTAATGTTTTTAGATATTTTAATTTGTTTTAATATTTATAATTATTTTTCTTACAATATTTTAATTGTAATTATAAATATTGTAATAACAATTAAAATTATTTATTATAAGTTAACTATATTGAATTGAAAAATTATATTATAATCATAATTGAAATTGTAATTATAATTTATTGATAATATTTTAAATATGAAATTATTGGATATAAATACAAAAACAAATGTTAAATTTATATTACTATAGTTACAATGCATTCCAACTAGGTTGGCACCTATTAAACTAGCTATCTATCATTTGTAAATTTAATAATTTTTTAATAAATTACAAATTTTTATTTTAAATAATTAAATCTCAAAGTTCTAAAAATCTTTGTCATATCTTCTTATCAAATTTATTTTTAGTAAAGTTTTGCATCTTCCCAATCTTTTACACAAACTAAAACCTTCAAAGTTTCTGATATTAATCTTGATCGTTTTTCATCTAATATTATGCACTCTATAAGTAAAATAGATTCTGATGCTATAGTGACATCGAAAGTGTTAGTAGAACTCGAGCCATGATGGATAACTTTGGATAAACCTTTTCATTTGATTTTTACCATGAAAAAAATATCAAATTCTCTTTATTGTTATGAATGATTTTTTTTACCTTTAAACAAACCTTTTCATAAGTGTAGTTAATATCAATGAATTTTTTTCAATTCAAAAGCAGTAGAAATAGTTGACCTAAAACTAACTTTTCTTTTACTTTTTAACAAAATATTCCAAGCCGCCTGAATATAAACATGCTCTTCAATTGTTTCTTCTATAGATAAAGGTTATCTAAATTATTTTTATAAAAAATGAATAAATGTGTGATAAAATAGTAAATTTGATCAAAATCATAAAAAAGTTTAAAATTAAAATTTTTTGAGATCCCAACAATTAAAACTTTCATACCAAACAAATTAATTCTAGGATCAATTATCGTTGTGCAAACAAATAACATAGGAATTTTTCACTAATAGTTTTGGAATATAATATTCATAACAATATATTTATAAAAAATATATTAGATTATCTCTATATTTAATAAAAATATAACTAATATTATATATATGAGTCAAAACAAAAGAAGATGAAGACTGATACACACATGAACACGTTAACATGAAATCATTAAATACTTTCAAAAAATATATATAATAAAATACAATTTTTCAATCATTATTAGTTATATAGTGTTATTCATTTTATCATTATAATTACATGATAATATGTTATATAATTACTAAAAGCTACATAAGATTTCACCATTATATATGTAGCATTCTAACGAGTTTTTACATCAAGTTAGAACTTTCTACTATATATTTTATAATTATTCAACATTGCTTTAAATTCTTGTCATTTAGAAGATAATGAAGCAATAAATTTTATTACTTCTCTAATTTTTTTAATTTGAGAATTAATTATATTTAAACCATATTGAACAATTAAATTAAGAATATATAAAAAATATTTCAAATGAAAATAAAAACTTGAACCATGTATAGGTATAAACTAACTAAAAAAATAATTCTATAGCAGCAATATTTGCACTATTATCTAAAATAATACTAATAAATTTTTTAATAATTTGAAAATCTATAAAAATATTTATTAAAGAATTAAAAATAGTATTAACTGTGTGTGAATATTCCAATTCATGAAAAACAATTCATTATTAATATAATGCAATATAACACAAATATAACTAAATCATTGGCACCTGTCCAACAATTAAAAGTAACAATAATTACTCTTTAAATTATGAGAATTAATCAATAAGATTTTGTTTAGTTTGATGATATACAATGAAAATATCATTTTCAACTGTATTTCTTGGAACATTAGAGAATTTAGGATGAACGTACATTTTCATAAATTTATCATACCTTACATCTTTGGCAAATAAGAGAGGTTGTTCACTAACTCCAACATATCTAGCCAATCCAGTACATATATGTTGTTGATTAAATTTGAATCTAAAAAAGATTTTCTTTAGGAGCATTTTGGGTAAGATCAGTTTGAATTAGTTCTTTTGGACTATACTTTTGCAAACATGCCTTGTGTCATGCTCAAGTGTTCTCAAGCATTTTTTCGAACACTTGGTGCGTGACAAAGCCTCCTAGAGGTTATATGGGCTGCTGGAATGGATCGTGGGCCGAAGCTTCTAGAAGACCCGCTGACATGGGTGAAGAACCGGGCCAAGCCCATGACTTATTAGAGTAGTTCACCTTAATTAGAACTCTAATTAAGGTAGAATGACATTTAGGAATATTCTAGAGCATACTTATCCATCTTGTATGTACACTATTGATTGTTTAGATCTTAGCCATTGATTGTATAGGGCTGCTACTATAAAAGGGGGAGACCCTCACTTGTATAATTCATCTCATAGCTTTGTTTTCTCTTCAGCAATATAAGAGAGCATTCGTGCAAACACTTGGTGTGCCTTTCTTTCTTCTTTTTGTGTGATTTTTCTTGGCTGCTTAGCACGCAATGCGTCTAAAGCCACACGGTTCGAAAACAGTCCGTGACACTTGGCATGTCAATTCAAATGCTTAATGCCACCTACACTTTTGGCTTCTAAGTTTTAGCACAAAATATAAAGATAGTTTTTTCTTCAAGTTTTTTCTAAAAATTGTACGAGTCTTTAGCATGAATAATTCTAAACATTTGATGTTTAATCTTTTTTTGATTTTCTAATACTTTAAGCATTTTTAGTTGTGGAAGCAGATTGACCACTAAAAGTTTGTGATGGCATTAAAATATTTTCTTTAAATTCATTAGGAATATTGAAATTTGCTATTGTATGGATAATAAAAATAATTATGTTGAAAATTTGTAATTGGATGAATAAAAATTAAAAAATAAAGAAATAATTTGAGAGATCTAAAAGAGAGTTGAATTAATTTGGGAGAGATTTAAGAGAGTTGAGAGAGATTTGTGAGGGATTTTAGCTTAGTTGATAGAATTAAGAGAGTGAGAGATTTATTGTGCCCAAAATGGCATATGTGGTGCCATTTTATAAGCATAAACAATCTTAGCCATTGAGCAATGATTCATATAAATGAATAAAAAAGCTTTAATGACATTAATCAATGGTTAAAAAGATCGTTGATCAATGGTCCATATAAAGAAAATAAAAAACAAAAATATAAAGCTGTAGTTGTTATAGGCAACCTTATTTTTTTATTTTCAAAAAGAATAAATAAATTTTAGCATGGCCCATTAAGTAGGCACATGATAAAGGCATATTTATCATTTAGTTTCTCATATTTTTATTTTGATATTTTGTTATTTTATGAGAACAAATGGCTATTTATTTGCATTTTTGGTTATTTATAGGGACGTGAAATGGGTAAAAACTAAAGACTAAAATACAAGATATTAAAAATATGCACTTATTGCCCTAACGTTACAAGCATTTTCGCTTCAGTGCTAAGAAAACCAGAAATAAGACCTATTTAAGTCGTGAATTTTTGCTCCAATGCTAGCTAGTCACCGTGCTAGCGATATGTCCTCATTGCTTCAATGATACAAGCTTTTGAACACAGCCCCCCATAGCAAAAACATGGTAGCGCTCCAATGATAGTATGATTCCTGACCCAATAAGAATTGAGGTTTTCAAGTTCAAATTAATCCTTATTAAAGGCCACTCATCCCCAGCCTTTAGAAAACATATAAGAAGACACAAGACACTAAAGAGACACACAATACAAGTTTTTGAGAGCAATTAGAGTATAATTGAAGCAGCTATATAGAGAGATTCAAGGTGTTCTTCAACATCAAAAGTTTCTTAGGCAGCACAATTAAGAGCAATTTGATGTCTGTTTCAGTTTGCTATTGATTATTTCATATTTTTTTAATTATTTTTTTTTGTTCTCTTGTAGTTATAAACTAATTTTCTTTCTAGGGTTAATACTTGAACTCAATATGTACGTTTACTTGCCATATCTTTTTAATATTTAATAAAATTAGTTCTTTGTTATTCAAATTATTTATTTTTAATGCTTCATTATATCTGGCCAATATTATGATTGACTTAGTAATATTTTGACAAACTCAAAAGAGGCATCATTATATGTAGACCTAGATAATTTGATGCATGATTGTAGAGTAACATTCAATGTTGCATATGAAAGTTTTAGATTAGGATAAGAATATACCTAATTGGCATGTATGGTCAATAAGACTTGTTCTTAATGAATCTTACTTAATTAAATACCGTATAAATATAGGTATTTGCTAAATTAAGATATATTTGCATGACCTTGGGAGATGCTTGTAAATACAATAGTGTCTTGATCAATAACAAAGACTAAAAAAATTAAATATTAGAAGATTAATCATTAGAAAGCATATTGATGAGTAGTATTAATCTTAGGCTTTCTTTAATGCTATGTTCCAAATTTATTAACATTGTGTCATTACTTTTATATTTTTCAATTTCATTCTTAAGATTTTACTTTTTCTGAATAATTGTTAGAAAGATATAATTTTAATATTTGGTTAAAAAGAATATATTGTCCTTGTGGATTCGACATTTAACACTTTGTCCTTGTATTACTTGATTACAATAGTGTATATTTGCACTCAAATTTAAGATATAGAAATATCGCATCAGCACAACAAAGGGTTGTGCTGGGCTGCATCCTAGGATGTCATGCCTGAGCTGGCATGACACTAATTTTGATTTGTCGTGCCAACCTAGGCCCACTTACCTTGTCTAACTTGAGATTAAACAACCCTTCATACTCTTGCCCCCACTCCCTGCTAGTGTCGTGTGATTACCAAGTGCAATTGCACGCCTTGTCTAACTTGAGACCAAACAACCCTTCATGCTCTTACAATGCCATGCCTTGTAAAGATGTTTTTCTTTAAAAACTTCAGTACCACTTTAGCATCATTGGTTGGAAGTGCAACTGCTTTCACTTAATTTGACATATAGTCCACCACTACAAGTATGTATTTATGCCCACCAGACAAGATAAAATGACCTATGAAATCAATTCCTCACACATCAAATGTCTCTACCTCTAGAATGCCTTTATAGGGCCATCACTTGCTTCCTTGAGATGTTACCAGTCCTTTGTCATTAATCACATTGTAAAGCATATATAGTAGCATCCTTAAACAATACTGGCTGGTAAAAACCACATTGCAACACTCTCACAACTGTCTTATTACCCTCAAAATGTCTACTATAATCTAAAGAATGGTAATTATGCAAAATACTCTCAACTTCCTCTTGAGGTACATATATCCTCAACATTTGATCTGCACATTACCTGAACAAGAAAGGCTCATCCTAACAATATCTCTTTAAATCATTGATAAACTTATTCTTTGTTGGAAAGTAAGATTCGAAGGCAGTATGCTATAAACAAGATAATTCATATAATCTGCATACCATGTCTTATCTTTCTAATCTAGATAAGTGGTTTGCAACTTGAATTTTTGTCCTCTTTTTCTCTTGAATCTCCAAGTTAAATTCTTGTAAAAGCAACACCCATTGGATTAAGCAAGGCTGTTTAGTCTTCTTGGCAATCAAATATATGATGGTTGTATGATCTTTAAAGATTATTACCTTAACTTCTATTAGATAAGACTGAAACTTGTTAAAGGAGAACATCACAACTAACAACTCTTTTTTGTGGTTGTGTAGTTGATCTACAATCATTCAAGGTCTTATTGGCATAATAAATAATGTGGAAGACCCTACCTCTTCTTTGCCCAAGGATTGTACCAATAGATATGTCACTAGCATCACGCATCACCTCAAATGGGAGACTGTAATATAATGCTATGATAATTGGTGTTGAAATGAGTTTCTTATTTAATGTCTCAAAGGCTTTAAGGCAAGCATTATCAAATAGAAACTACATATCTTTCTCTAGCAAATTGCCAAAGAGCGTAGAAATCTTTAAAAAAATCCTTGATGAATCTCTTGAAAAACCCTACATGTACAAGAAAACTCTAAGCTCCTTTTACATTAGTAGGGGTAGTGTTTCAATAGTTTCAATCTTTGCCCTATCAACCTCAATGCCTTTAGAAGAACTTTCATGGCCTAAGACAATACCCTCTTTGACCATAAAATGACATTTTTCCCAAGTTAGCATTAAATTAGTTTACTTACATCTTTTAAGTACAAAAGCTAAGTTATCAAGACACAAATCGAATGAATCACCAAAAACTAAAAAAATAATCCATAAATACCTCAAAGAAGTGTTTTACAATGTCTGAGAATATCGCCATCATGCACCATTAAAAGGTGGTCGGTGTATTACATAAACTGAATGACATCCTTCTAAATATAAATGTACCATAGGGATATATGAATGTGGTCTTCTCTTGGTCTTCTAGGGCAATTATAATTTGATTATAACTGGGGTTACTGCCAAAAAAATAGTAATATTGGTACCCAACTAATCTATCAAGCATATGATCAATTAATAGTAAAGGAAAGTGATATTTCTTTATGGCCTTATTGAGTTTTTGGTAGTCTATACAAATTCTCCATTTCATCATTGTACGAGTAGGGATCAATTCATTGTTTTCATTCTCTATAATAGTGACACCTCCTTTCTTGGGCACACATTGAACAAGACTAACCTATGAGCTATCAAAAATTGGGTAGATGAACTCTGCATCTAACCATTTGATGGTTTCCTTCTTGATTACATCTTTCATCAGTAGATTCAATATTTTTTCCAGCTCAAAGGTTATCTTGTGGTTTTCTTCAAGCAATATCTTATGCATACAAAAGGATGAACTTATACCATAAATATTGGTTACAGTTCAATTGAATGCTCTCTTATGCTCCCGAAGTACTTTAAGTAGTTCAGCAGAAATAACAACAGGAAGTATAGAAGAGTCACCAAGATAAGGATACCGTAAATGACTAGGTAGTGGCTTGAGTTTAAATATAGGTGACTCTTTTATTGATGGCTTATATCTTGCCTCTGTCTTCTCTAACTTATCTAAGGGCTTCAATTTTGGTCTTAAGTGGCCAAAACTGTGTGAAACATTAAATGCTTTTACATTCTCCCTTGCTTCATGACTCTTTGTATTGTCTCAATTAATCATGACATTTTTAAGAGGGTCTTAAATATTATTAATTCTAAAAACTTTCTACATCTGTCTCTCTTAATGACATCATCCTCAAAATAATCATTTACTTCACTTGGAAATTAATTAAATCCAAATAGATTGTTGGGTCTTGATGACTAGCCTTGGTTGTTGTTCTAAGAGAAGTTTGGATGATTATGCCACGTGTGTTGTAGAAGTTTAAGTTGAGATTGTTTTGATTTCTGTTGTAGTTCCTAACATACTATATTGTTTCCATACAATAGTCACAAGTTGGAATTTGGCTCTTCATTGAATTAACCTGCAATGAACCAAACTTCTTGGTTAATAGGCTGACTTAATTTATTAAAGAGGTTAGCATCAACCTCATATACACTGGCTACTTTCCTTAGATTCACATTTTCTGATGGCCACTAAAAATTGTTGGCTGCTATTTCTTCTAATAATCATAGCCTTCATCTGTAGACTTATTCATTAGTGCTCATCTAACTACTGTAACCATAATAGTTTGTAGAATGTTTGCACCAATAACTTTTTTAGGACTCCATGATGTGGGCAATTCTTTAGCATGTCCTTAAACTTCTCCCAAGCTTCATACAATAACTCTTGGTCATGCTACAAAATGAGGTTATATCATTTCACATCCTAGCTATCTTGGTGGATGAAAAACATTTGGCTAAGAACTTCTGTTCAAACTCGTCCCAAGTGATAATTGATCCAGATGGCAATGACATCAAAACTCTTAGCTTTGTCCTTTAATGAAAAAAGAAATAATCTCAATCTGATCGCATTGTCTGATACCCCATTAAATCTTAATGTGTTATATATCTTAAAGTTCATTATGTGCTCATTTTGGTCATTATTGGAAAGGCTACCAAACTATACTGCATTTGGATGATACTTGGCTTTATCTCAAAGTTGTTTGCATTGACGGTTGGCCTTTAGATGCTTGAATTTATCCCATCAACCAATGATATTGGATAGTTCCTCAATAACCCTCGGTCTACAATTGTGAGATTAGGATTTTGATCACCCATAGTATCTCTTTGAACTTGCTCTCGACAAATTCTTCTTAAGGTGCTCTCTATCTCAGGGTCAAAATCAACCAACTCAGCACTTCTCAATCTATACATGCAATACTATGGCTACCTGTGAAAGCAACAATAAATCAAAGCTAACAAATTGAAACAAAAAAAATCTGAAATAGAAATAAGATATACTAGTATTAGTATTGGAAAAAGAAAACTAAACTTTTCGACAACGGTGCCAAAACCTTGTCATGTAATTACCAAACGCAAGTGCACGCTATTGTAAACAATTAATATATGATGAGTAGAGAATCGCTCTCATATGGAATTTATATGTACTTTTTAAAACTAATTACTAAAATTGATCCTCTTTTCTTTATCCATAAAATTGATTCTTAAAACTGTAAATAAAACTAATATTAATACTAATTAATCAACCTTAAATGGACAAATAAAAATACTTTAAAATCAATGGATGAGAATATCTAGGACTAGAGTTATCCCCCAATAAGTTCTACTAATGATATTATTCCAGATGCTACTCTCTTAGTTTAATTATTTGTCAAAATCCAATACTCATCAAAAGCCTTTTTCGATGGTCGAGCGATTATACCTTAACTCACCCACTACCTGTATAACTATAGTAATGTGATTAAACCAAGAATCATTAAGCTCAAGTTGTATTAACCATGCATGCCAATTAGGTATATTCTTATCCTAATTTGAAACTCACAACTATTGTGTTGTAATCATGCATCAAATTGTCATATTCTTTACACTAAGTTGCCCTTTCCAAGTTTATCTTAATGTACCAAAAAGGATGAATTTTAGGATTGAGATGATTTAACATGAATGGAAAACAAAGCTGAATCGTCAAAAAGTTCCTAATGTCTTCTAAATGTGAACTTTCATACTACCAGTGATAACTATAAAACCGCAGCATTTTCTCTAGAATCCTAGGGCATTCTTTAGCTTTATCATCATAACGTCATGACATTCCTTATTCTAATGCTTGGGTGTTGTCAATATTGGGGCAGTGCTTGGAACCCTCTGGATTTCATACCACGACGTTCAATATGTTCACACTATAATGTCAAACTTTTGCATGAATGCTTAGGCATTGTGATTTAGAGCTCTAGGATATTAATCTACTATTATTAATGCTGACATGTTGAAGAGGGGAATGCTGGGGCATTCATCTATTTTCTTCACTTCACTTCTGAATCTTCACTCTTTGGCTCTAGTTTTTTTTTATGTTTCCACTCCAATTTCTTTAGTATTCATCCTTTGTATGATTTGTCCTACAAAATAAGTACTGAAATGCATAAATAATATAAAATTACTTGAAAATTGACAAATTCAAAATTAGAATAAGGTCAAAACATATATCTAAATCATGATTATCAACTAGCAAAGAACAACAAGTGTTTCCACTTAGAATTATTTAAAGGCAAATCTTCCATAGAGGTGATCTTCCTTTCACTATCATAAGTAGTTAAGTAGTGAGAACCTTTCTTCTAATCGGCATTCACTTAGGTTTGGAATAATTTTTGGGGTTTAGAGAACACAAAACGTCACCAAAAGCTAACTTTTTGCCACATAACATTAAGGTTGAATAGTATCTTTTAGAAGTTTAGATTTAGTTGGCACCACACCAAGTTCAAATAAGCCATTATGTTCAAAAAAGTGGGTTGAACCATAAGTTGAAAACACGCAGATTAAGGGCTACCTCTCCAATTGCATTTGCATATTCATTCTCTTAGGGAATCCTTAAAGTAATTGCCTTCGAAATATCAATTCACCTCCGCAGTTCAAAAAGATTCCCTTCGCAGACAATTGAAGGATGATAAGGTGAGCAATTTAATTCAAAAGAGACCTCATCAACAGTCTAACAAGCGAACTTTTTTTTCTTTTTCTTGGGTTTGCTCATCTGATCGAAGGTTCCTACTTGCTCTTGATAAACTTAAGATGGCTTCACGCCATTGGGTGTCTGTTTAGAATCACTATGACATATAAGAAGCTCACCCTTTTGAGCACTCTCATTATCTATATTTTAGGCTGAGCTAGTCGAGCCCTCAAGAAATCTACTAGACCCTTGACCAAATATATTTTGTGAGTATCCATTAAAACAATGATTTCCACACCTAAACAAATAAAGAGTACACCCTATCAAAAGTTTTCCTAAATAAACTAACAGCACAAACACCTAAAGTTGAGGACTCAAGATGAGCAGTCAAGACTTAAAGGACACAAAAACATAGAGAAATACTTGTTGCAAAAATTATTGAAAGATAAAGAAATTAGCATTAAAATACTTGTTGCAAAAATTATTAAATAGTAAATAAATTGCAGATGGAAATATACTGCGAAGTTTGCAAGAATTTTGAATTGTTAAAGCCTTTATCTCTTTAAAATTATCAAGTAGAAACAAAGTGGCAGTGTAAAAGAGATCGCTTTCTTATATACACGGGTTTTAAAAGAAATTGCAACCATTTACTTGAGATCTAAAGGCTAGAGCACCTTTAAAGGTAAAACGTCTCGTTGAATAGACGTAGTCCTTCGAAGGGCACCTTGGCCGTTCAATCAACACTATCCTCCCAGATGAGACCACATCACCATAAGTTCAAAATAATAGGGCAACTATTTAGTAAGCTGCCAAATGATACGCACTTTTCAAAAGGCTTCCAAACATTAGATGTACCTTTAGTGCCATCTTCAAATAATCAGTCCCATTGTTGTTGTCAGTATACGACTATATCATGCAACCCTAAGACTATCAATAGAGGAGAATCTCACTAACTAGTATATCCATTCCCTTGCAAAGACATTTATAAAAGGGAATCTCACTAAGGGTGGGCAATTCAAACCAAAAATTGAAAAACCAAACCAAAACGGTCCGAACAACAAATTTAGTTCGATTATTGTGTATCTAAAAAATCGATCAATTTTTATTTGGGAAAAACTAACCAATCTAGTTCAGTTTTGGTTCGATTTTCCCTAAATAAAAATCAAACCAAAATATCAGATTTTTTTTTTTTGTAAATTTAACTTAACTCGCCACGTGGCGATAATTAATTGGATAATTGAAATGCAAAAATAAACTTACACACATTAGATCACTTACTAAATTCAAAATATAAAATAAAAAAATTAAAAAGAAAATTAAGTTGCTAAACCTAAGTTTTCTCTCAAACCAAACTCATGTCAGCAAAATAAGGGAAGAGCTTAGCCTACTACGGCGATGCCATCAATTTACCTGTAGCATTTACCATCGTACACTGCTACTATTTTTGTCAAAACCTTTCTACCTGCCAACTGCCAAGTCTGCCATTCGTACGCAGACTGCTACTACTACTTATTGGTCTGTTGTCGATGCCACACTACTGCTTGTCTATTGCGATACTATGCTAGTCAGCTGTCCATTTCTTCTTTTCCATCTGTTAACGCTCACAACTATTCCACTACTTGTATCTCTCAAAATACTGGTCACTGCAAGTTTAACACGGTTTATGTGGAATTGAAAATTGTGAAGGGATAAATGTAATGCAAATTCAAGAACCTCAAAGTCAGGCAAATGGAGAGAACTCCCCTCGTTCTTTCTATTTTTAGATGGGAATATTTCTTGAAATGTGCATTATTTTGTCTCTTAATGCATGTTTAATAATTAAACAGTGTTAATTGGTATTTGATCAATTGATTGTCTTTTAATATTCAAAGACTCATTAAAGTATGCTAATTCTTTAATGTACTTTTAAGTTGATATTAAAATAAGCAAATAAAGAGATATGAATTAGTACATATTTTACACTAGTTTTCTCAAATCACCTCTTAATTACAAGTGCTAATTGGTGTTTCTTGTCACTAGTATATTTTGGCCAGAGGCTATTAGAATTCAACTTATAATCAAACCTATTGACGTTTTGCCCAAAACTAATTACTCAATTTACTGTCTAATGTTAAAGGTGATTTGAGAATACTAAAAATAAAAAATAGCAAAAAATATTGAAACAGATACTTTAGTTTTGCTTTTTCAAAAAACTATACTGGACCGGTTCAGTTCGGTTTAAAAAAAAATTAGACCTAACTGAACTATACCCAACCTTAAATCTCACTAATTAGTGCATCCATTCCCTTCCAAATACATAATACCTGATCCTTAACACTATTTCAAACTAACAAGCTAAGACTCTGCCTGATCGCATCAAAAGGGCATTTTGAAGACTACTTAATGTGAATGGCTATACTTATAAAGTTTTCAGTATCAACAAGTTAATACTGAAAATTAAGGGATCCTTTTTCTCCATTAGATTCTGGACCATAGGCACAATCACTACAAAGCCCTACAGAGCGCAAGACTATAAGCATGACCCAGGCGTTATAAAGGTACACTGATGCACTCAAGCTGACATTTAGTCCTTATCTTACAAGTATCGTCCTTGATTGTCAAGTACCCTCATCAAGCTAACTGACCACCTTGATTGTGTACAAATATCCTAAAATAGACTTGCCATTGAGAATCATGAATTCGATATACCTTTCACAAATACGACTTCAATAATCTCTAAATGAGTCCTATATAGGCAAGAAATGTCTAACCTTATTTGGAAAAAAATTATAATTTATGAATTTAAGAAGGGAAAGTCTTAATGACTTTTAACCCTAATATGATTCCACAACTACGTATTAGGCTCACATTACAACCCTACAAATAAGGTTTAAAATACTAAGTTAAAGGGCATGATCAATATTGACATCAACATAGATCTAGGCATCAACATCTAAATCTATATATGTAGACTACTTTGCAAGATTTGGAGCCTTCAAGCATTCAACAAAACTTTCAATTCACAGCTCACTGTTGTGTTATACCAAAATGCAAATGAATGTTATTGTAAACAAATAATATAGAATGAGTAGAGTATCATTTTCTATGATGAATTATTATTATTATGCTAAGTACTAAAATTGTGTTTTACTTTTTTTTTCAGACGAATGAAAATTAAAAGATAATAATCTAAACTAAATAATAAAAAACTAACAAGATAGAAAAGACAAAAGATAACAAGATATAATCACTAACAATAGATAAAATCTAGGATTATAACTATCTCTCAATATGTTACTTGAAGCAATTAATCTTTTCTTAAGTTAATCTCTCAATATGAGATTTTTGGCTAGATCCCTAATATTATCACAGGCATCTGTCAATGGTTGAGTGACTATATCTTACTATAACAATTAACCTATGTGTCTACAATAATTAGATGAGAATATAATTCATTAAGAACTGATCTATTACTACCATATATGCCATATACTCATATATTTATCCCAAATAAAATGCATAACTCTTACGCTATGATCATATATCAAATTATTCAAGGCCAACACCTTAATTTCTTGTTAAGTTCATTAGGGTTCCCACATCAATCTAATTAGTGATCAAGTAATTAGCAAGCATTAAGTATAGAATAACTAAACAATTGTAATATTAAGTTCATAAAAATAAGAAAAGAACTTAAATTCAATCACATATCGAGTTCAAAGTTGTAACCCTAGATATAAAAATTAGCTCATGATGAAATCTAGAGATTTATAACATTAATTAATAAACTCAATGAAGAAGAACGAAATATATAAGTAAGAGAATACGAAAACATAAATCAGTATCTTGATTCAATGCTTCATATCTCTAACTTATAGTTGAATCCCTTCTTCAATCTTCAAATTATAATCTAAACTCCCTAAAATTTGTTCTCTTTTATGCTCTCTCTTCTTGTCTCTCTTTGAGGATTCAAAAGGATCTTATTTATAGGTTTTGTGGCTTCAAAATAAGGCAACTTCGAGTTCAAGTCTTATTTGCATTTTTCTTTTATTGCATGAGAGCCTTGGTAATGAACTTTCTGACTTAAGCACCATGCAACTTACTTTTTGGTCACCCCAACATTGAGACCTAGGATTAAAGGAGTCAATTTACAGGCTTAAGTACCGGAGCGCTAAATGTTTTGAATGCCCAAGTGCTGGGAACACTTACTTGAGTGCCACACGCTACTTTTTTTTAGCACCCTATGGCTGGCATTATAGCAAAATTATTGTTCATAGCACTGTAGTGATATATTGTTGTTGGTTACTATAGAAAATTTGATATTTTTACCTTATTTCCCTTGGAGTTTCATTCTAATTAGCTATATTGCATTCAAACCTATAAAATGATAATAAAGCACATAAAAAACGTAATATTCGCACTTAAAATGAACAAATGCTAAGTCTACAGAAACCTAAATAATATGTATAAATTATGCCCATCACTTATCACCTTTTCTTCTTGTCCGCATATTATTTTCTCTTTTTTTTCGGTTGTTGTTAACTGTAGCATTGAAGTGCCTTCATGACTTCACCTTCTTATTTAATTGCAAGATTCTCAACAGGCTTAATATTCTTAAAGCGAAGCAATGTAACTCAGTTCCTTCTAAAGTCTAGTTGTTATTCCTAAAAGAAACAAATTCAACTCGTTGACTTTAATATGACTAAATTTTAGGAGCAACAATCACAATAGAAATTGTTTTTTTTTAAAAAAAAATTGAAGGAATTTTTACACTTTGATTAAGAGGCTTATAAACAATATGTCAATCTTTAGAGAAATGCATTTGTGAATATTATCTTTTCTGTTCATTTATTTATTGTTGTATTTATAAACATGATTATTGGGACTTATGTGATATTTATGATTTATGGGCTTTTGGTAGAATAGATTATGTGTGTGTGTGTGTGTGTATATATATATATATATATATATATATATATATCTTACATAATTGTTTCCAAGTAGGAGTTCTATTTTGTTAAATTTTTAAGGGAATAAACAAATAGAACTGATATTTTGCCTAAATAGACTAAAATAATGATAAATTAATACTTTGAAAGGACCATAATTAGAAGCCTTATGACTTTTCAAATCTAATCCTTGTATTAACTTACCATGTATTTTTTTTTTGTTTTTATAATTGAGACAAAATAAATAAATATGTTTAATGATATATTATGCGAGCATCTCATTAATATCTCTATATTTATTTCATTAATTAAAAATGGCAACAATAAAGAATTTTGGGCATAACTAAACAAGGGAGAGAAACTGAATGGTGACACCTATAATATTTAGTAGTGTAAAGTTCAATACATCCTCGAAGAGAAAGAGAGTCTTGAGGCTTTATCCAACACCATGGTTGAGACACCTTATGAAAATACAACTCAACACAAGAGAGTTCTTGAAGCTTATCAAGCCTAAAAAAGAACAAATAGCAATGCTCCCATCACATTGCTAAGAAGCATACAAGACGATCTTATGTATGAATTTGAGGAGTATAAGATAGCTCACAACATGTCACTTGCCATAAAAGACAAGTTTGGTGGTACTTACATCACCAAGCTTAGAAGGCATACTATTAAATTTAACTCTTACAAAAAGTGCCAAAATCATTCGACGCGACAATATTTAAGAGAGATGTCAAGCATAATATGATAGCCTAAAACTGTTGGACATTTGCTGACTAACAAATAGCAAGTCAAGCAATCATATCATCGCTTCTTGAAAGCTTGGAGCATATGAGAGTTAATTTTGTTGATATACATGGTCATACCAACCTTAAATTTTATGAATCCAAACAATTATTTCTTTCTTTTAATATTCAAATTACTTGATATTCTCATAAGTTGTTTTGAAAACATTGTCTATACTATGAGAAATCAAGTGATATTGGACTTTATTGAGATTAAATTAAAGATCAAGACAAGTTTTATAATTTTAAAGTTGTATTTATTTAATAGCTTGTTTTGATGTATATAATTTATTTACATTTGAGAGCTATTTTAATTCTTAAAACAAAAATATTTAAAAAAACATCTGTTTTAAACTTTAAAAAACATGTTATACTAAAAAGGGGATAAATCTCATAAAAATTTGGAACTTGCAAAATACTTTGAAAATTTATGACCCAGGCCAAACTGATGGTGCAATTTGCTAAAGTAATTATACAATTTAAACTATAGAATTGGTTCGAGCCAAATTAGTCGTGTGTGGTTTTACAAAAGATTCAAACAAAATAATTTTCACAATTTTTTTTGAAATCGATTAGTGAATTGGCCATGTAGTTTGGGTGCTAATAGTTATAAGTTTTTTAAATAGATAAACTAGTTGTGTGGTTTGTGAAATTGGTTGTGTAGTTTTACATATTTGTTCCCGATTTTTTTCAAATAGCTATCAAAGACTATATTCCCAATTTCACTTGTAAGGAGGTCTTTTTTCACTCAAGAGAGATTTATTAAGTTTCCAAAACCACTTTAACTCATTTATTTTCAATTGAAAATAAATTAAGCTCTTAAATTATTGAAAAACATATACATGTCGTAGGATTTTATTTATATATCTACTCATTAAAGGGTTTTTTTTTTTCTCTTTATCTTTCTAATTTCATTTGCTAAGAGAAAATTATCAATTACTCAACTTGTGAGTAATTTTAGTGTTGTACAGGTTGATTGATACCTTTTTAAGTTAAGTTTGTAAAAATGTTTTATTTTGATGTAGTACAAGTTAAACCCTCATTACAACTGGCGTGAGGTATAGACGTAAACCGTTTAGAGGGTTGAGCATGAAAAAATTCAGTGTTGATCACTCTTAATTCTCTCATTATTTATTACAAAGTGTCATGTATTATTTATTATTTCATTCTTTGCACTTAATCTGTATTAATTATGTATTAAGTTTTAATTACCAAATTCACCCCCCCTCTTAAGATACTTAAAGTATAATTTTATTTGGTATCAAATCTTAGTTCATTTTTAAGGACCTTGTGATCTATGGTAACTCTTATTTGACCTAGCATGTATTAGGGACAATCCACAATTAGACTGGGATTTATTGACGAAGTAAACTAAAAACTATTAGATAGCTATGATAAAAATATATCTTTAATCCATTAGTTATGATTCTGGCTAATTGTTGAAGAGGGTCTCCATTTTTGTAAAATAGTTGATAGTGTGAGAAAGAAAAATCTAAAACTCCATATAAGTGAGATGATATCAATTAAGAAAAAATCACTGTAAATGCCAAAGTCATTAATCATCTTCTATATGTTGGAATTTATGTTTACGTACTATTCTATTTTGTATGAATATTTTATTTTATAATATTTATACAGTACATTTTATTAAATTACTAATTTCATTAATTAAATAGTACAATGCTTGTAACGCTACAGACATTGTATGATCTAAAGAAGTTCAAATATGACCTAAAAGAGTTTAGACCAACGCTGAAAATTATAATTGCTAATAGTTAGCACTACTAAGAATTAGTAGGTTATAAAAATCAGCAAAATTTAAGATTTAATACCTTGTCTGTAATGGAACATAGACCTGAGAGTACATCAGTAATAACATAGTTATTAGAAGTTGCAATAAGTGCTAAGAAATGTTATTATACATGCGTATTCTCAAACACGATGTTTTTGATCTCATTCACTGATGCGGGTCTGTCGGTAAAACCCTTTATTATATATCAATGTATGACCATATCTAGATGGTTATTCTTAACTATGGTTATTCTTAACTGACCATGGGCTTACTGAAAGCTTGTATGGCATACGAGTATTCAATAAGGACTAAATACTAAACCGACTCAACGAAGACTCTAATAAACTTCTCATGAAGCTGTCAATGGTTGGTCATCTTGAGTTGAGTAGTGTATGTAGTCTTTTGATCTGAGTACCAAGGTGGGCATGTAAGTGATCCACCATACTTTGGTTCCACATGTTAGAGACCTTTCATAGTCTGACCACTATGTGTCGTTAGATATGGTCCGATGCTCATGGAGTCGGGTGTGTGCAGGTATTGGATCCGTTAACTCAGATGGATGAGTTATATATCCGGATGGTCCAAGACTATATCTCAGAAAAACTTATGGCCATAAGTAATAAACCGGAGAAAAGAGTTTCTCATAGGGTTAAACAATATCACAAAAGTATTTGCGTATATTATTTATCAAGATATGTGTCTGGAGATAAGTTCACGAATGAGCGCGTGGGGATTTGATGGTGTTGATATATATCCATATTCCTCTAGGATATAAATGGTGAAAGGATTATACGTATGCGCTGTGACCTTAACTTGTCTGGTTTACTGTGCTGATTTGTAAAATTCGTGACATATGTGTAGGGCATTGATCTCGAACTCACAGAATAGTTCCGTCTGACAAATCAGACGTGGACCTAGGGAGTCTCGCAATATGAAGTATACTCGTGTGCACTAAGGTAGCGTACCAGATTGAATAGTTAATTCTAATAAATTCCAACAGACCGGACATTTACTTCAGTATCCCTCGAGATGTGCACATGTCAAGAATTAGTTAACAATAGTTATTGACCAAGATGATGACACATGGCACATTGTATACCAATTATTATTTGACTAGAAAATCACCAAAATGACCTTATTTGTTGGAAAAATAAGATCATTATTTTATTCATTAAATTATTTATTGAATAAAATAATTATAATGATATTTGATATTATTATTTTAATCAAGTTAAACAATTATTATTTATTACAATAAGTGCATGTGTTTCTAATTAATTTAATATTGATTATATTAATTCAAGATGAAACATGAAAGCATGGCTAATGTAAGTGGTGGGGCCAAAAAGTGAAATGAAGAAATGAAAATTGTTTCCCTTTGGTTGCACAATCTGGCCATATTCATTCACACTATTTGAATTGGATGTGTTTTATTTCATTTATTTATTATAAACAAATGAAACAAAAACAAAGAAAAATGGGTGTGGCAAATGTTTCCATACCATGGGGGGCCTATGCTTGATAATTGGAGGAAAAACAAATGAAGCAAATAAAAATGAGAATTTTGTTCAATTTTTAGAATGTTACACAGCCAAAAGGTAGAGATAGTGAAGCTACCTTTTTCCAATTGTTGGGCAAAAATTCAAAGGGTTGAACTTCTTCTTCTTCCATTCTTTCTATATTGGCCAATGTATTTACACAAACTATATTGTTTGATATTTCAAATGTTGAAATAGTGTAAAAAAATTGATAGCCTTGTAAGTACTCCAAATCTTAAGTGTAAAGCTAATTTGTTTAAGAGTTAAACTTAGGGTTTAAGTTGTTAAATCCTTTACTGGAAAAGGTTGCCATTCTAGACTATTGAAGCCCACCGAGTTAGGAGTTAGAATTCACAATGAGCACATTTCAAGGTGGGGACTCCGACAAAACAAACTCTAAAGGTAAATTTTAAGGTAATTCTCATCAAAGCCTTGTAATTTCATTTATGAGATAATATGAAAAACTGATTGTGTTTATCGCTTAGAAAATTAGATTTCCAAACTTTCATTGCGCACAAATATGTATATAATGCATGATGTTTTAGTGATGAACACAGTTCCACATGTATGCACCCTAGGATAATCAACACTCACACTATATCCCTTAGATAATTAGGAATTCAATAGGATTTCTGAATACAAATTGACGTATGCTATTTGGCAACATTTAGAGATAGTGTAAGGGAATCAACCAAATCAATGAGTCTAAGATTAGTAGACTTACTAGGGAATATAAAATGTTTAAAAGGGAATCCTATAAAATTTATACTCATTTTACTATCATCATGAATCAATTGAGCTCACATGGTAAAAGCAACTCAAAGAGTGAGCAAGCAAAGAAAATTCTTAGGTATCTACCTAAGGAATGGATGGCAAAGACAATATCCATTAACGAGGCTAATGATCTCAACATACTATCACTTGATGATCTTTTACAAAAGCTTATTCATTATGAAATTTAGTTAAAGGATAATGCAAGAGAGGAAGCTTCAAAGAAAAAGACAATTACATTTAAGAATATCTTTAATAAATATGATAATGATGATGATAGTGACGAAAGAGAAATTGAGAAAATGTTGTGATGCTTGCAACAAAGTTCAAGATGTTTCCAGTGTTGCGGCACTAGTTCAATGATCGTCTTACTGCTACAGCGTTGGCTTAAAGTGTTATAGCCCTAATGCGATACTGTCTCAGCACTGCAGCTTTGACTTGAAGTGCCATAATGCTAGCTTTCTGTCAATAAATACGTTGTAGCACCAACTCCTAGTCTTCCAACCTTAGGCTTTTACCTTTGAATTTTATTTTTATCTTTTCTAATGCTACAACCTTGACTTTTGAGGCTGTAATGCTGATCTTTTGACTCTATCTTGATACTTTTACCTATTTCTTTTGATTTTCATCCCATTTATCTTTATTTACTTCAAACTTATAAAGTAAAAATTAAACACATAAAAAAAAACCAAACGATCAGGCTTAAAATGAAAAAGTGCTAAACTTAAGGAAGTAAAAATATAAGTATAAAATATACCCATCACAATTTCTATATCAAATTTAAATCCATCGCTATATAAGTATGCTATTTTCTGATTCATGGTTAATTCAATCATATTCAATTCTTTGGAGTACTCTTTTAGAGGATTCTTAAAGCATATAATTACCCTCTTCCTTGTCTTAAAAATAATCCTCACATACCAACATCCCTCTTCTTGATCAAATACTAACTTAAGCATCAGAGTGTTTTCTTTTATAAAGGCACAGTGTTGTTGTTAGGAATCAAAAGTAAATTCAAAGGAAAGGAGGAGGATAAAGGTGTTCTTGTAGATACCAAAAAAGCTTAGAGGTAAACAGGTAACTTGCAAGGTTCAGAAACCTAAGAACTTCAGTGGCACCATCTATTGGATTGTCTCACAACAATAAACTAACCTTTCCAAAACAAAACCCCATTAAGAAATATGACAAACTATAGGAATAACCGCTCCTCTCACCTAAACAACAAGAAGAACGGAGGTTCTAGCACTTTCAAATTAGTTGCTCTTTGGGACGACCTTACCACCCATGTGGCGAACCTGTTTTCAAAATTAATCAATTAAATAAAATATTACTAGAAAGAAAAATCTTAAACTACGAGATAAAGTAATGATACTGGAATGAGGCTCAAATTAAGACTATGATCCAAAAAAAAAAAACCACCTCAAGTTAACAGAGACAAATAGACTACAAAAGTAAGGGTTGCTAACAAAACTCTCCAAAACGACTCAAGTCAGAACATAGACAAAGACCTTACCCTTGAATTATATAAAAGACTATAAAGTAAAGACATAAAATTCTACATCATCATGGAAGTAGGTGAAATATATGTGAAAGTACATAAATTAGGATCCTCTAGAGTACGCAATAGCCTTGGCAAGAAAGATCAATCAAGAATCATCTATTTGCGAAACTATACACACACGAATTTATAACCACAAGTGCACGGGTCGTGAACAAGTAATAAAGTAATGAGTGAGTATCGTTCCGACAAGGATTGTGTCCTAAAGTAATTCTAAGTACTATAATCTTGGTAACTTAACTTTATCTAGACTAATCTAAAGGGTAAGATTAATTATTGAATTAAAAACAACTTAAAACTAAATAACTTGGTTACTTAAAGACATGAAAGATCTATGGCAATAGGGTTCTAGGGACTTGGTTTCCTTTTATTGTTTCTATGCTCTTTATCATTCGTGATTTACAACTAATATAATACATTAATTAATCAAGGGCTTAAGACTAATCTCATTCCCTCTCCCGAGTGTCGAATGAGATACTATGCATATACATTTAAGTTGATATCCTTATCTAACCCGTTATACATACACACATTAAGCAACCCTTTTATGACTACCCTAAGTTATTAGTCTCCAAACTCAATAAACTCAAAGCTATGCTTTTTACAACCAACATATAGATTAAACTTTCGCAAGCACATAACCCAAATGTTTAGATCATCCAATTCATTTCCCAATGCAATTAGAAGCATTAAGCACATAAAAAGCATAAACGAATAACACAAGATAGCCATTAATCACATAACAACATCAACACATATTATTTAATAGAGTTCCATCAGAGCCTAGAACATATAATCTAACAAAAGAAATGATAATCTTACGATATAGTAAATGTTATACAATTGAAATCCTATAGTATTGATTTTATTCTATTCTTTCTATGTTCTGACTATTTAGCAATTCGTTCAATTCATTAATCAATAGCTTAAGATTAATCTCATTCCTTCTCCCGAGTGCCGAATGAGATACTATGCATACATATTCAAGTTGATATCCTTATCTAACTTGTTTACATATACATGCATTACGTAACCCTTCAATTGATTACCCAATAATTGATTTCATTACCTCTCCCGAGCGTCAAATGAAATCCTAGGCATAATAGCACACCCTGAATGTTCTCACACATTTTATCAAACACTTGGTGTGCACCATATGCAATCCTTGAGAAAACCATGGTGATTACGTAAGTGTTATTAGCCTCCCAACTCAATAACAACCTAAGGCTATGTTTCTCCCAAATTCAATAAATGGGTCAAGCTCTCCCAAGCATCAATCCATAAATTCACAACAACCAATTAAATTTCTAATTAATTTGACACATTAAGCATAGAGAAACATAAATGGATTACATGAAAATATACTAAATCATCTAAACATAATATAAATAAAACTACATCAAGCCTTAGAATCAAGTTTAATCACATAAAAATCCAACCATAACTAAAATTATCAAGAAATCCATAGATACAAACATGTATAAACATTATTCAAAGCTAAAAATTTAAACAAAAGTCAAAATACAAAGAAAAGAAAGAGAAAACCGAATTTAGGGATGTCTATATGATTTCAATCCTTCAAATGTCTTCAATGATGCTAAGAAAATCTTAGAGACATCATTTCTTCTCTTCAAATCTGAGCTCTAATCTTTTTCTCCTTCGTAATTTTCATGCCTCCTTTGATAATGTGAAAAATGGCTAAAGGGTAGTATTTATAGGTTTCAAATTAAGGCAAGAAAAAGGGGGTTAAAATAAGTGGTGGCACTTGGGAGCCGCATTTGGTGCCCGAGTGCCAAACACTGTTGTTGTCACTATAGCGACACTGTACACCAGATACTGTTCATTACACTATAGCATTTTTGGTCTTTTGCTTGTTTTTTTTAAATTTTCATTCCAAATATTTCCATTAACTTGAAACCTACAAAATAAAATTAATATATATAAAAAACTATAAATTCAAATTGAAAATGAGCAATTATTAAATTAATAGGGTTATAATATCATATATAAAATGCGTTTATCACCCTCCACAAAAGTGATAGAAAGGAAAAAAAAAACCGATCAAGTTTAGTATGCCCAGCTTTCATATGTTCAACGAGACGAGGGATCTTGAAGAACATATAATTCACTTCAATTTAAGGATGATAATGAATGCACACAACGGACCTTTGAAGTGTAAACTTTCCCATTTAGCCTTAAGGATCTCACTTAAATTTGATTCTGAGGACTCAATGAGAATTCAATTTCCTAGTTTGAAGAATATTACATAATTCATCATACATTACACCATAATCAAAAGAAAAGGAAGAAAACATCAGATCTTTTCTTTATGAAACAATGAGATAATGAATCAATAAAAAGTTTTCTCAATTAATTTAATAAAAAAATTAGTGAAATGGCCAATTAAGATTCTTAGATAGCTGCCCAAGCCTACAAGAAAGTAGTCAAACCATCCATTCCTTACTACAAGTATTTAGTTCGTAAGAATTTTACTTCATTTGAGCTAATTAATTAGAAATCAAAACATTAGATGTGTGAAGAAGAAGAAAAAGCTTCCACAAAAAGGAAGCCTCCATAATTGCAATAAAGAAATAAGAAAGTTCCTCCCAAAATGGGGATTATGAAAAGCAACTACAGAATAAGACAAGAATGGGAAAAGATCTTCCAATCAAATGGGGGGCAATGATGAAAAGTGGTTAAGGAGATCATTCAAACCATTAATTCTCATAAACATTCTAGCAGAGAAATTATGGGAGAAACACAATGATTCTGGGATACTCTATAAGCTTAGGCCCATGGACACACCAATGTCACAAAGAGACAGTACCAAACATTGTTCCTTTTATAATAATTATGGACACATAATCCAAGATGTTGAACCTTAATGTTCTAAATCCATCATCTAATGAAGGATGGGCACTTATTTAAGTATGAACTCAATATTAACCCTAAATAGAACGTACAACCATAAGAGAACCAAAGGACATAATAAAGAAAGATAATGAAGAAGAAGAAGTTCTAATACTAAATTACATCCATGAATCTCTATTCAATTTTGTTAAAATAGAAAGAAGATTCGTGAAACTAGTAACAAAAGAAGCTAATGAAGGAAAGCTTCTAATATTAGAGGCTCTGCAGAAGGACAAATCTTACTATCGAAAACTCTATAGAAGTGTTATCTGTAAGAATGGTCATTAATTAGTTTTAGGTGAATGTTGTACATGGTCAACTACTAAAGAAAGAAGGAAAAGATAAAAAGCAGAGGCCGATATCCAAAAAACTTGCCAAAGTGCAAAGATGTAGAATTTTGAAAACTTCAACAGCTCTTTCCATCACACAAGCACTTAGAAAAATAAATTTTTTTTTAAAAGACTTAACAGATCTATGATGCCATACTTAGATCTATTAGTAGTAAGCTTCAACGTCAGTGGAACTATAGTGCGAAGGATCTTAGTAGACAGAGGCAAACATGTTGACATATTGTTTTAGAAGTATTTAAATTGCTGAAACTCAATGAAAATAACCTTTGATAATGCAATACAGAGCTAATAACCATTGAAGAATGCAAAGTATAAGTTAAGGGAGTTATAACCTTATCCGCTATAGTGATAAGAAAGCCATTGAAAGTTGACTATCTAGTCATCAATGAACCTATAGCATACAATGCCATAGTAGGATGCTTTTAGATCCATTACATAAAAGCTATCCTATCGACTCTTCACTAAGTAGTTAAGTGTGTGTTGATATAAAAGGCGAACCAATCCAAGCAAAGCAATGCTATGCTAATTCACTAAAATTAATCACAGATATACCTAGAAACGAGGAAGTAATTATAGTAGAAATCTGTAAAAAGGCTAATGAGCAGACAAAGAACAAGTTTCACTACCCCCTTAAGATGAAAACCTCTTTCAGTATAGCAATTACAGGATTGGTTGCAAATGGACTTCTTTCAGAGAAAGAGTACTCACTGCCCAACACTAAAAAGATTAAGGAAGTAATCGCAAACCATGCGACCTCCAATCATAAAGTCCTTCTTGGCACCATCCTCTTCCTTTCTCCTCCATTTCTTCTTCTCTTCTCCCTCTCTCGGCCGATTAGCCAAATCATCTCTTCCCTATTTTTCTTTCTTTTTTGCTTTATATATATATATAATATAATATATTATATTATATAATATAAATAATAATAATATAATAATATATAATAATATAATATAAAAAGGAGAGAGAGAATGATTATTTAACAATTAAATAATCATAGTGTGTCATGACCATTTTGCCCCTTATAAATAGTTACCCAATTTACCCTCTAGTGGGTCCCATAAAATTCCGTACTTGAATAAACTCAACTGAGGGTCTACAATACTCTATGTATCATTATATAATTAGTAAATAACAATTATTAACTAATTATTGTATTTAACACTTAAATATAGGCACGCATGCATTCCCGTAGAAGTGCTGAATATTATTAGATTAAACAATTTAATCCGGCACGTTGCCCCAGTGCACAATGAGTACACTCTATATCGCAGGACTCCCTAGGTCCTACGCCTGATTCATCAAATTGAACTATTCTATGATTCCGTAAGCAATGCCCCACGCACACGTCACAGATGCACAAATCAGTGCGTTGAACCATACAAGCTGAGGTTACAACGCATACGTATAGTCCTTCCATCATGATATCCTAAATGTGCAGGAATATAGATTATCACCATCAATGTTACTAGTATATTCCCAAGTCTATATCCCATTACAGACAAGGCTCCAACTCTTGGATATGCTGAGTATTATAACCAGCTAACACTTAACTATGCTAACATTTAGCAAATATATGTCTCAGCGTGACTAACTTATGAGCCTTTATCTAAACTCTTTAGATCTGATCCAAACTCTTTCAGATCTACAATGTCTGTAACATTACATGCATAATATCATATAAATGGGTATTAGCGATTTAATGAGAATGTATACTTGTATAAATAAATAAGTATATGTACATTCAGGGATGACACGTAAGTGTTGCTAACATTTAGCAATTATATGTCACAATGTGGCTAACTTATGAGCCCTTATCTAAACTCTTTAGATCTGATCTGAACTCCTTTAGATTTACAATGTCTATAACGTTACATGCATAATACCATATAAATAGGTATTAGCGATTTAATAGGAATGTACACTTGTATAAATACACAAGTATATGTACATTCAGGGATGGCACGTAAGCACCGACCCTAACACTTACATGTCATCCCTGAATATACATATACTCTTTGTATTTATACAAGTGTACATTCCCATTAAATCGCTAATACCTATTTATATGGTATTATATATGTAACATTACAGGCATTATAGATCTGAAGGAGTTCGGATCAGATTTAAAGAGTTTAGATAAGGGCTCATAAGTTAGCCACGCTAAGACATATAATTGCTAAATGTTAGCACAGTTAAGTGTTAGCTAGTTATAATACTCAGCATATCCAAGAGTTGAGGCCTTGTCTGTAATGGGATATAGACCTGAGAATATACTAGTAATTGCATAATTGCAAGAGTTGCAATCAGGTGCTAGGAAATGCAAGTTGTGCAAGTATGTGCTCGAATAATTGTTTCTGATCTATTTCTACCAATGTGGGTCTGTCGGTAGATACCTTTATATATAGATCAACATATGTCGTACCTATCGGGTATAGATGGTCGTTCCTAGCCTACTGTAAGCTTGGAGCTTGTATTGACATATGGGTATCCTATTAGGATTGGATATAGGACAGACTCAATAGGGCATTCGATAGACACCTTATATAAGCCGTTAACGGAGGGTCCTCTCGAGTTGAGTAGTATACGTGGTCTTTTGACCTGAGTGCTACAGTGGGCTTGTAAGTGATCCACCATACTTTGGTTCCACGCATATCACAGACTTTTCATGGTGTAATTGCTGGGTGTCGCTGGGTATGATTCGATGCTTATGGAGTTCGGTGTGTACAGATATAGGATCCGTCAGCTCGTATAGGGATTTCGATATCCATATGCTTCAAGGCTGTATCTCGAAAGGTCTTGTGGCCACAAGCAATCATCCTGGGAAAGCGTTCCGCCTGGGTGGAACAATATGCGCAAAACAACAATATGGCAAAAGAGTTTGCGCATATTGTTCAATGAGATACGAGTCTGGAGATTAGACATGGATGAGCACTAGGGGATTTGACGGTGATAATCTATATCCCTGCACATCCAGGATATCATGATGGAAGGACTATATGTATACGTTGTAACCTCAGCTTGCATGGTTCAACGCGCTGATTTGTATATTCGTGGCGTGTGCGTGGGGCATTACTCACTGACTCATAGAATAGTTCCATTTGACAAATCGGGTGTAGGACCTAGGGAGTTTCGCGATATGTAGTATACTCGTTATGCACTGGGGCAGCGTGCCGAATTAAGGTGTTTAATCTAGTAATATTCAGCAATACCATATGAATGCGTGCGTGTCTATATTTAAGTGTTAAATACAACAATTAATTAATAATTATTATTAACTAATTATATAAGGACACGTGGCATATTGTGAACCATCGGTTGAGTTTACTTAAATGTGAGATTTGGTGGGACCCAGTAAGGGATATACTTGATAACTATTTATGAGAGACAAAATGGTCATTTCACACTTTGATTATTTACTTATTAAATAATCATAATATCTCTTTATTATATAATATAATATATTATTATATTATATTATTTTATTTTAATATACAATATTATTATATTATATTATTTTAATATATAATATTATTATATTATATGGTGACATATAGTTGTCACCTATTAATAATATTTTATTATTATTTACATTATATATTATATTATATTTATATTAATATTTTATAGATATATATATCTATAAAGAGAGAAAGAATAAGTGTGGGGTGTGTGTTTTGTGTCAGCAAAAAATGAAAAGAAATTGAATTCAATTTTCTTTGTGTTGCCGAGACGAAAGAAGAGAAATGGAGAAAGAAACCAAGAGAAGAGAAGATTGTTTCATTTTTCTTTATACTTTCAATATCACCCACTTGCTCTAGTGCCATTCCTGATGGTATCTCATACAAATTGACTTTTCGTGTTCATAAAAATTTTTGGAGTCATGGCATTAGAATGTGGGTCTACTAAATTATTTGTGGAACACTTCTATAAATAATCACATCTCCTGCAGTTAAGATCTCTTTAGTCATGTGAGACTCCTCTTAACATAATTAGAGTACTGGTGTCCTCTTGGCACTTCAGCTTGTACTATGGCCTTATTTTATCGCAAACGTATGGGATATGATCCATCTATCTTGGAATTCTTCCAAGGCCAGCGATAAACCTACAAATCCTTACTGCCGCTTCTATTGTGCTTTAAATAAATTAGTAGTGAGCCCCAGTTTGGTGCATCTCTAACTCACTTAGTACTAATGAGAATGAGCACATTTCCATATGTAAACTCACTATCATCTAGGTCAAACTAAAAGTCTGACTCCGTGCATCTTCTCACTTGTAAGCCACTTTCTCCATATTTGAGAAACTTATCCTTTGTACCCTCAGGGTACCTTAGGATATGTTTGACTACCATCAAATGGTGATCACCTAAATTAGACTAAAATTGGCTCGTAACTCTTAAAGCCAAACTGATCTCAGGTCTCAAACACATTACAGCATACATCAAGCTCTGAAGAGATGATGTATCTGATGCATCAGACACTCTAATTTTTTCATCTTTCATCTGAAGAGACACTCTCCTCAAAAGATGAACACCATGTCCAAAAGATACGTTAACTATCTCATAGTTAACAAATCGTACCCTTTTAGACGCTATTGATGTGAAATGATTTGGGAGAATCCTATCAGCTTTCTAGCTCTATCTCTATAAAGCTTTATACCTAGTATAAAGGAAGTCTCTCCTAAATCATTTATGGAGAAGTTCTCACGAGTTACATCTAACCAATTCTAACATACTGTCATTATTTTAATGACCAGTATGTTATCAACAAAGAGCATCAAGAAGACTATTATGCTCTCACTGACCTTTCTTGCAAATTCTTATATAACATAAATAATAATAAAATATTATTAATGGGTGACGACTATATGTCATCATATAATATACTAATATTATATATTAAAATAATATATAATATAATATAATAATATATTATATAATATAATAAAGAGATATTTTAATTATTTAATAATTAAATAATCAAAGTGTAAAATGACTATTTTATCCCTCATAAATAGTTACTAAGTATACCCCTTAATGGGTCCCACCAAATCTCACACTTGGATAAATTTAATCGAGGGTTCACAATGCGCTATGTGTCTTTATATAATTAGTAAATAACAATTATTGACTAATTGTTGTATTTAACATTTAAATACAGACACTCACGTATTTTTATGGTATTGTTGAATATTGCTAAATTAAACACCTTAATCCGACACGCTGCCTTAGTGCACAACAAGTACACTCCATATCACGGGACTCCCTAGGTCCTACGCCCGATTTGTCAAATGAAACTATTCCATGAGTCCGTGAGTAATGTCTCACTCACACGTCACGGATATACAAAATAACATGTTGAACCATGCAAGCTAAGGTTACAACGCATATGTATAGTCCTTCCCTCATGATATCTTGGATGTGCGGGGATATGGATTATCTTTGTCAAATCCCCTAGTTCTTATCCATGTTTAATCTCCAAACTCGTATCTCACTGAACAATATACATAAACTCTTTTGCTATATTGTTTCACCCAAGCGAAGCTCTTTCTCGGGATGATTGCTTATGGCCACAAGACTTTCCGAGATATAGTCTCGAAGCATCTAGATATCGAACTCCCTATACGAGCTATACCCAACGATACCTAACGGTCACACCATGAAAGTCTGTGACATACGTGGAACCAAAGTATGGTGGATCACTTACAAGTCCACCGTGGCACTCAAGTCAAAAGACATCGTATACTACTCAACTCGAGAGGTCATTCCATTGACGGCTTACATAAGGTGTCTATCGGAGGCCCTCGTGAGTTGTCCCATATCTAGTTCTAACTGGATACCCATATGTCAATACGAGCTCCAAGCTCACAGTCGGTCAAGAACGACTATCTATACCCGATAGGTATGACATATGCTGATCTATATATAAAGGTATCCACCAACAGATCTGCATCGGTAGAAATAGACTAGGGACAATTATTTGAGAACATACTTGCGCAACTTACATTTCCTGACACCCGATTGCAACTCTTGCAACTATATAGTTACTAGTATATTTTCAGGTCTATATCCCATTACAGACAAGGCTCCAACTCTTGGATATGCTGAGTATTATAACCAGCTAACACTTAACTGTGCTAACATTTAGCAATTATATGTCTCAGCATGGCTAACTATGAGCCCTTATCTAAACTCTTTTAGATCTGATCCAAACTCCTTTAGATCTATAATTTCTGTAATATTACATACATAATACCATATATATGGGTATTAGCGATTTAATGAAAATGTACACTTGTATAAATACACAAGTATATTTACATTCAGGGATGACACGTAAGCACAAACCCTAACAAAAACTACTAATACATAACCAAAATAACTTCACTTGATCCTATAAAGACATGATAGGGATTGATATAAAAGTCATGTGTCACAAACTAATTTACAAGAAGGTTATATACAGATTAACTTTGCTCTTGAATAGAACCAAATTATAAGTGATCAAGTTAACAAATTATTGGAAATTGGGTTCATACGAGAAGTAAACTATCTAGACACGGCTTTCTAATGTAGTCGTGGTTGGAAAGAAGAACAAGAAGTGGACGATTTACATAGACTACACCAATCTAAAAAAAGCTACTCCCAAGACTTATTCCTATTTTTGATGATCAATTAGATGGTGAATGCCATAAAGGTTCTCATTCTTAAATGTGTATAGTAGATACAATCAGATTTGGATGGCTAAAACAGATAAACAAAATACCAACTTCGTCATTGAATGAGGCATCTACTGTCATTAAGTAATGCTTTTTAGATTGAAGGATGTAAGAGCCACTTTCTAGAGGCTTGTTAGTAAAATCTTTAGGAAACTTCTAGGCAAAATGGTGGATGCATACATCAATGACAATGTAGTAAGAGGTAATAAGGTTAAAGGTCACATAAATGGTCTACAAGAAATCTTTAACATCCTACAGAAGTATGTAAATGAATCCAGCCAAATGCAACTTCAATACATCCTTTGGAATGTTCCTAGTACACATCGTCAGTTTGAGAAAGATTGAAGTAAATCCTGAACAAGTTCAACCCATCACGAATATCATTATACCTCATACACCAAAGGAAGTTTAGGCTCTAAATGGAATGATAGTAGCCTTAAGCCAATTCATATCAAGGATATTAGAAAAATGCAAACGCTTCTTCCAAGTTATCAAATCCAATAATGGGAACCTTTAGGGACCTGAACAAACAAAAACATTATAATGACTTAAAGAATACTTGAGGCAACTGCATATTCTATCTATATTGCTTCCCAAGAAAACTTATAGCTAAATCTTGTCATTTCCTCTATAGCAGTAGGTACAACACTATTTAGTGAATAAAGTTGTCAACAAAAACCAATCTTCTACATAAGCAGAGTCTTACTGGATAAAAAACTAGGTACTCAACAATAGGGAAGCTTGTCCTCGCCTTAGTACATTCCAAAAAGAAACTCTACCATTATTTTGAAACTCATCTAATCGTTGTGTACACTTTTTCCCACTTAAGCAGATCCTTTTAAGAGCGAATGTAATAGAAAAAGTCACCAAGATGGCTATAGGGCTAATCCATCTAGACACTGACTTCTAATCAGGGACAACAATTAAAAGGTAAGGCTTAGCTAATTTCTTACTTGAGTGCAAGCTGAAAATGCAGGACAATTCCTTACTTTTAGAATTATTTGAACTAGAGAGAACCTGGAAGATGAACATTGATAGAGCTTTTAGTAGTAGAGGCACAAGTCTTAAGGATCGGATCAAAAGTTTAAATGATCTAATCTTGGAACACTCAGTGAAGCTCCGAACTCCCACATCCAATAACGAAGTCAAATATGAAGCTCTGATCGAGGGATTTACAATAATGAACCAACAAATGATCAGGAAGCTAGAAATCTACACAAACTCCACATTCGTTAATTCCCAATGGAATAGAGAATACACCACCAAGGAAAAATGAATAAGGAACCTGTTAGCAAAAGAAAAAAAACTAATTGAACATTTTCAAAGTATAAATTTCATAAATTTCTTGAGAAAAAAATGTGGATGCATATAATCTTACCAAAGAAGCTTCTGATAGAACACCCACTGACAAGCTCAATCCTACTATCAATTAGGGACAAAACCAAGACCGATAGAGACAAAGAGTTGGAGACATGAAACTTATTGGAGATAAACACTTCCAATAACTAGATGACACCATACGTTGAATAATTAAAAGATGAAAAAGTTCTCATGGACCAAAAAGAAGCAAGGACACTACATAGCAAAGTATGAAGGTTTGCCCTTCTAGATAATCAACTATATAGAAGGTGCTTCTCCAAGGTCTACATAAAGTGTGTACGCGTTGTTGGGTATTTTTTGTTCTAAATTGTATTGGACGTGTGCATGTGGTATGTGTGACCATTGTTCATATATATGTAATGCATCTCATACATAAATATATACATAGTAGAAGCTGAAAATCATGAACAAACTAAAGTATATTAATCGCATTAATACCAAGATTGAAAATAATCACCTCACAAGTCTTTGGAACAGTTTAAGCTGGAGTATTGCTTGATTAGTCAACATTTAATTAGTCAACAATGATTGCTTATGTAATATTCAATCCCCATTAGTAGTATTGACGCCTAGATTTCGGTATAGAGTAATGAAGACACCGTAGGGTTACCCGATTTTAACCCTATTAGAAATATATTTTTTATGGTGCGCGTGAGAGATATTAGACCTAATTTAGTAATTTCACACACAGTCGGAGTGTCAGACGACCCTAGAATATTTTTGAAATTTTTCTTTATTGGCTTGGAAAAAGAAATTCTCATTTACTACATTAATTTCCATTTAAGAGTTATATATGGAACAAGCCTTTGTTGAGAAAATACAATCCATATATTAGAGAATGGACCAATTAGAAACAATCTCATGGATTGCCAAGTTAAAAATTCTAGCTAGTTAATTGGACTATTCTAACTAGATAGTTACAAAGGAACCAATTACATACTTAGTTTCCAACTAATGGCAATTTAGAATTTTAAAGTAAGTTGACGGGCAAATTAGTCAATTGAGGGAGCACTATATATATGGTAGAAGTGTGTAAAAATTTCAAGTGATCAAAAAGCAAACACTTAAAGCAAAAGAGAGCAAAATTCATGCAAACAAAATAATGGGCTGCTATAGTGAAATTTCAGTTTTTGTTTTCATGATTTTTCATGCTTAATCAAGCTAAAATAAGGTTACATACCAATTCCTAAGCTCAATTAAACCCTCCATTAGTGGAAATCCAAGAAAAAAAGGTAAGAAAATTATTGTTTTGTGAGATTTATAAGTGAACTTTCAAGATTGCTTCAATTGATGTTCTTGTGTGTATTCTTTGTTTAAATTGAGTTGAATTCTAGTGTGGAGCTTGAAGGAGTCATCAATTTAAAGGAATTAGCAAGGTAAGAATTAGAGTTTTGGGTGATTTGAATGTAGAGACTTTAATTGGTTGTAATTAGGGCATTAAAATGAAATTGGCTTGATTTTGATGTAATTGGAACAAGACATTGAGAAACGAAATGTGTTGGAACCTATGGTGAAATTATGCCACTTTAGGGAAGTTAGGGTTTGAGTTGTGTTTTGATTGAATTGTGGTATATAAATGGTGCCTTTTATCAATTAAATGTATTTGGTTGATGAAAAAATCAAAAATGAAGAAAATGGGACATAATTGTCCATTTTAGATATGTAAAGGGCAATTATGTCCAACTAAAGTTATAAGGCGTTTAATAATTTTCAAGGCGTCAGATAGTGAGTTAGATTAGATAAAATGACTCCGTAAATGAAAAATCGGAAAGTTGTATGCATTCGAGCTTTGTATGTCGATTAAGGCGTTTAGTAGTTAAATGAGATTCTAGCATTCGATTTGATTCTAAATGTCATTTATGGCGCGTAGGTGAAGAAAACCGAGAGCGGTAACGGGAGTAGAAATCCAGAGCAAAATTGAGTGTGGAGCGGTTGTGAGTGAAAATCTGTCAATTCTTTTATCTTTCGGTTATTATGTTTCCGCATAATGAAAATGTATGTTTTATGAGCTTTTAATGCATAAACATGATTTATAATCTTTATATATATCCATAGATATGCTTTTACATGTTCGGTTTAAGAAACAGTTTTAAAATTTCTGCATCCGTTTTAAAAACTATTGATACCCTTAGATTATAGTGGTGGTGATTGTATTAGACCTGGCTGGTATATCCTGTACACATGAGAAGGTTATGCGGGGTGTGTTACTAACTCCAGAAAGTTGAGGTGTCGAGTCCTGTGAGTCGCTCTATGTGTACGGGGTATTGTCTCGCTATATGTATGCGATGTAGGATTTCGCTATATAACCAATGAGATGTCACTATGGGTGCTGCTAGTTGAGGTGCCATGTGACCTACTCACATGTGCGGTACAGGTTGAGTCGCTGCGTGAGTATAGAGCTTTAGGGTTATCATTGGTACAGTTTAGAAAGAAAATGACCGAGCGAGCACTTTACTAGTTTTTGATCTATCGATAGTATTTTATGCGTTTATATTCACATGACAGTTATTATGTTATATAAATTTTTGATATTGTTTTCTAAAGATGTAGATAAAATCCGCTCGACAAAATTTCTTCAGCATAGATGTTAGAAACCGTTTTACAGCTTTACATCGTTTTAGAAGCATGATTTATGCATATACTTTAGAATTTACTATTTATGCATAATGTTATTTTATTTGAAATCTTAATTGCACTCACTGAGCTCCTTTAGACTCGTTTTATGTTTTATATTTTCTAAACCCCCTTCCTAAGTGCAGGTCTCGGTACGCAAGCAGCTGATTCTCCTGTTGCTAAGTAGTGGGTCAAATTCGAAGATTATTTTTGTATATGTAAATTTGCTAAATAATACTATTTACTTTCTGCATAGTAGTTGTAGGCATGTATATTTATATGTATGTTTTGAACCAACAAGAAGAGATTTCGATATTATGATGATCATTTTTACTTTTTATGAGTATGCTCATTTTGTGATTTAAATGAAACTATTGAGTTATGTTGGATTTGATTTAGAAAGGAACGGAGGTCCGAATTGGTAATATTGAGAAGTGTTTGAAATAGAAGTGAAATTTCTTTGAAGGTTTTATATGAATTTTTAAAAAACCTGGGGAAACTCTATCCGTTTTTCTTTTAAAAATTTAGATGTCATTTTCATGTACATTACAAGATTTTCTCAGTAATAGCAAGAACTAAACAGGGGTTCGCTTCGCGGAATTTCTCAACTTACCTAGTTAAAATTTGAGAAATTTTCGTCAAGGTGCCCGGCGGGTCCTGTCAGTTCACTAATTAATGTACTTAACTTTTAAGTATTGACACGTGCGCATCCTGAAAGATTTTAAAACAAATATTTAGTTTTTCTGAAATTTACTAGATTGAACAATTTAATCCGATATACTACCCCAGTGCACAACAAGTACACTTCATATTGCGGGAACTCCTTCGGTTCATGCCCGATTTATCAAATTAACTATTCCATGAGTCCACGATGCCCCATACATACTTCATAGATTTTATTTAATATTAATGATTTTATTCAAAATGTTTATTGTGTAAAATTAAACAATTAATATTCATACAATATTAGAATGGCACGTAAGCACCAGCTCCAATAAACTTCCATATGCTTTAGTACCATTCGTACTGATATCTCATACCAATACACTCCGTGTGTTTCTCAAACACCCTAAGAGTTTAGGCCTTAAGGAGTCTGCTACATTATCCAAGGAATGTATCATAGATATTATTATATCTTCAGTGGCCAAAAACTATTCTAATTATGTGGTATTCAGAATCCACATAATCAGAATTCTGGTCTACTCTATGGCTTCTTGGCTTAAGCAATTATTCCATTATTGTTGCATTATAATGGGATAACATTCACTGAGTTTGGAACTATTCTAAGTTCTACAACTAGCTTTAATATCTATAATGCTTCATTTGTAAGCTTTTCAAGCTGCAATATATTTTACCACTAAGGCAGAATTAGTTGTGGACATCTAAATAGAAAATTTCTAACTAGCTTTAGTAACAATGAGGAGAAAAACATAATCAGATGTAGACATTCTACCATTCGGATTAGATGGAAAGTTTGAATATGTGTGTCCCTTCACTTGTAGAAATGTTTCTCCATATTTCAAAAACTTATGTTTTATACCTCTTAGGTATTTCAGATATGTTTCATGGCCATATAATGGTTGTGACCTAGATCAGACTGATACCAGCCCATAACTCTTACAGCTATCCAAATTCAGGTTTCATACATAACATAATATACATTAAGCTACCTCTCCCTGATGCATATGATAATTTCGACACTCCCTGATGCATATGATAATTTCGACACTCTAACTCTTTTCATCTTATTCCTGAGGACACTTCCTCCTAGAAAGATGAATGTCATGTTTGAAGAGCACATTAACTGTCCCATAGTCAATAAAATTGTACTTTTCAAAACTTAGTATATGTACAAAGATTGGGAGATTCCTATCAACTTCCTAGCTCTATCTCTATAAAATTTATACCTAGTATACATGAAGTTCTTACTCAGATAACTTTTAATTGATAGACTTGCAACATACCAACATTGTTTTCGACTTTATGTATTTCTTCCACGTAGAGAACTAGAAAGATAATCATACTCCCATTGCCCATCCTGAACACACAGCTTTCTCTCCATTCCTGATGAAGCCAAACTTTTTCATTTCCTCATCAAAAAAATGATTCCAACTTTAGAAAAAAACTGCTTAAGTCTATAAATGGACTTCCTCGGTTTGCACACCAGATTAGAAGTTAGGCTAGATGCAAAATTTTTAGGCAGCTCTATGTATATCTCTTACTCGAGATACATATATTGGAATGCCTTTTTACATTCATCAGCTGGACCTCAAAATTTGAATATGCGGTAATAGCCAACAAAATTTGAATTGACTTTAACATGGTTACTAATGAAAAATATTTTCTCATGACTTTAACATGTTACATATATTGGAATGTAACATTTTGCCACCAGTTAGGCCTTGAAAGTCTCTACCTTCAAATGGGGCCCATACTTCCGTTATGTAAACTCATTTACAACAAAGAGGAACAATTCTTACAGGAAGCACAACCAAGTCCTAGACTTGGTTGTCATGCATAGAGTCAATTTTAGATTTCATGGCATCTTGCCATTTTCTCAAATCATTGTCCAACATCTTATCTCAATAAGTCAAAGGATTATTTTCTTCAACACCTTGAGGAATCAAACATACCTAATTAATGGCCTTGATATTCTTTTTGACCTATGAGGAGAGTGTGTCAAACGTTTTTCACTCATTTGAACTTGAATTCTATCATCGTTTTATATACATTCTGATTGACTTCATTAAGTTCAATCCTTTTATAATCCCTATGATCCATAAGAAACTCTTTCTTTAAAAAAGTGGGATCACGAGTAATGAACATGTTTCATTCATCTAGATCATAGAATTGGTATCCTATTGAATGCATAGGATACCCAATGAACTAATACTTATACCCCCTCAGTGTAAGTTTATCCTGTTGTGTAACCTTATGCAAGCAGAACAACGCTAAGCCTTAACATACTTAAGAGTTAGTTCCCTTTTAATCTATATCTCATACAAAGTAGAAAAAAAAGCTTATGATAGAAGTCTATTCAATAAGTGAACACCAGATTATCAGATCACATTTTTATTGATATATTAGAAGATTGGTGAAGCTTAAACATCAATTGGACAATATCTAATAAAGTTTAATTCCTCATTTCTAAAATACATTTGTGTTGAGGAGTATATAGAGGACTATATTGAGCGAGAATCACATTCTCCTTTAAATAATTTGTAAATTACTACTTATGTATAAACCTCCTCGATTTAATCAAATGCATTCAATATACGTAAAGATTTATTTCTCTACTTTTTAGTCAAGACCTTTTGAACACTTCAAAAGTTTCTGACTTATGTTTCCAAAAAAAACACGTCCGCATCGTGACAAATCACAATAAAGATAATAAAGTATTAAAGTACACCCATAGCAATATGATTTATTGGACTAAATATATCCCTATATACCAGTTCTAATAAATCAATGGCCTGGTTTCCAAAAACTATACAAGGATTTGGTCATCTTTCTTTGAATTCAGAATTCATAAACTAGCCAAGGTTCTATAGTCAGATAAAATATCTGACCATCCTTAACTAGACGAGATAGTCACCTTACGACTATATGACCTAATCTTATAGACCACTATTCCTTATTATTAAAAATTTCCTAACTAGTATTTGTTCTGTTCATCTATACATTTCTTGTTGTATTTAAGATATAATGGTCATTCATTAACTGACAGTCAATTAGTAAAGCATTATCATTATCATATAAACATAAAGAACTATTCCAAATGTTATTATAATAACCCTCTCTATCTTTTATAGGAAGTGATATGATTCGTGTAATAATGTTTGGCACAAAATAGCAGTTACATAACGTAATGCTTTTACCAGAATAGAGAAGCGACATAAAAGTCCTAATAGCTACCACATCTAAGAAATCTCTATTTTCCACGTGAAGCTGTACTTCTCCTTTATTTAAACTATACAATAAGAAGTGGATCTTATCAGCATTTTACTTTAACCTCATGCTGTAGCAATATTAGCCTTTGTAAACCCAACAAGTAGACAACTCTTGTCAATTACATCTCATGCAACTCTTACCACTGATCTTAAATACACCTTATCCTCACACTGTAGCAATATTAAATAAGTGTATTCTAAATTAACTTGTAAATTATCAAATATATGTTACTGATACTACCCTCATGTTGTAGCAATATTGGACAATATTTTCGCATATATTTGACTCATATCGTGTTTAACCGGCATAGTCTAAGTCATATAAACCAAATCTCTCACGCTGTAGCAATATTGAAAAAAGATTAACATAATTTGTCTAATACCATATTAACAAGACAGACTAATGTAAAACACTATCTTATAATATAATACAATTCAATCTTATTAAGAACAATTTTTAGATATTGGGTCTCATCTCATGAGGAGATGATTCTCAATCAGTCATTTATTTCTGTGCATACAAAACTAACCCCCACCAGTAAAGCTTCTATTATAGTTACTAGCACAAAACAAATTATCATGGTTTATAACACGGATTAATAACTCTTATTAATGCACCTCATAAACCTCCACATGCATAAATTAATTTTTAAACAATTTAAAAACAATTTATGGATTGTACAGTGTCAGCACTGCAACGTTGGAGGTAATGCCCCTAACACCGTAACTCCAGCCCTTCAGCTCTGCAGCATTAAGGCCTAAATGCCCCAGTGCCGTAGTGCTAGCATACCAATGTTGCGGGCTGAAGGCAGAACGCCCAGCAGTGCTATACTTCACTACCACGGTGTCCCGATCCCTGCCTTCCCTGAATTTGTATTTTCAACACTAGAAATACATCACCACAGGCTTGGGACTTCACCAACAACACAAATAACACACCCAAACACCCAATCAACACCACAAAATGCTCTAATACCATTTTTGTTGGGCGTTTTCAGTTCTAAATCATATTGGGTGCATGCTTGTAGTATGTGTGACTATTGTTCATATATATGTAATCTATGCATCTCATACATAAACATATACGCTGTAGAAGTTGAAAATCTAACTTTTTAAAACAATAAACATAATAAATTTGCCCTATTACAATAATGAACAAATTAAAGCATATTAATCACATTAATACCAAGATTCAGAATAATCACCTCACAAGCTTTTGGAATGGTTTAAGCTGGAGTACTGCCTGAAATGAACTAGTTGGCAATTCTAGGACTCAATGGGATGGGGTTGAGTCGCTAGAATAACAATTTTAATTTTTAGCACTGGTAACTCTTAAACCCCGAGATTAACTCTTAATTTCTAGTTTAATACTTAAATTATACTATAGGCAACGAATTTATTTTTGATTAATTCAACACTTGCATTATAAAAATAAAATTCAAAGCTTCCATGGTAAGTTTATTTTGGAGAAAAAGATATATAGTTCCTAAGCTTTTGTTTTGATGTTTTTTCACTTAAAACCAAAAACAAAAAACAAAAAACTTCTCATGCTCTCACTTAATGGCCGGCCACCTTGTTTCTTTTTTTCAACAACTAACATTTGTTTCATTTCATTCTATTAATTTAGATTTTAACTTAACCATGAGTCAACAACTGACTTTAGTTAAGTCAACAATTTGCTTAACAATTAAGCAAAATAAATATCTAAATTAATATAATATAAACTATGCATTTCACTTTTTGCTTTAACCTAACCCATGAGTTTAGAATTAACTAAGTTTAGGTTAGTATTTAACTTAACAATTAAGTCTTTAATTTAATATTTGTTTTATTAAATTAACTAAACCTTAGTTAGCATTTAACCAAGGTTGAGTTAAAAGTTTACTTAACAATTAAATAAACAAATATATAGTTAACCTAACTCATTCCATAATATTTAACCATAGTTAAGTTTACTTAATGCTTAAGCAATGTATTGAAATTATCCTTAAACCCTTGTTAGGTTACTAAGTTAACTCAAAGTGAATCCCATCTAACCACACACTTGAGTAAACTTAACCGATGGCTCACTATATGCCACGTGTCAATAATTAATTGGTCAACAACAATTGTTCACTAATTAATGTACTTAACTCTTAAGTATTGACATGCATGCATTCTGGGGGTTCTTGAAACAAAATTCAGTTTTATTAGAATTTCCTAGATTGAACAATTCAATCCTGTATGCTGCCTCAATGCATAACAAGTATACTTCATATTGTGGAACTCCCTAGGTCCACACTCGATTTGTCAAATAAAACTATTCTATGAGTCTACGATCTATGCCCTATGTACACATTAAAGATATTACAAATCAGTGCGTTAAACTATATAAGCTGAGGTCATAACGCATATGTCTAATCCCTTCATCACATATATCCTAGATGTACGAAGATATAGATCAATATTGTTAAATCTCCATATGTTCATCCAACTTATCTCTAAATTTATATTTCATAAAATATTATCCGCAAACTCTTTTACGATATTACTTAACCCTACGAAAAACTCTTTTTCAGTTTTATGCTTATGGTCACAAGACTTTCTGAAATGCAATCTCGGAGCATCAGGATATACAACTAACATATGTGAACTCATAGATCCCATATCTACGCATACTAGACTTAATGAGCATCGGACCATACCCAGTGACACGTAGCGGTCAGATTATGAAGCTCTCTATCATTCGTGGAACCAAAGTATAGTGGATCACTTACAAGCCCATTGTGGCACTTAGGTCAAAGGATCATGAATACTACTCAACTCAAGAGGACTTACCATTGACGGCTTCATAGGATTTCTATTAGGGTGCTCGTGAGTCTTTTCAGTATCCAGTCTTGACTAAATCCCATATGTCTATATGAGCTCTGAGCTCATGGTTAGCTAAGAACAACTATCTATACCCTACAGACATAAATATATACTGATCTATATAAAAGAAATTCATCGACAGACCTACATCGATGAAAATAGATCAAGAACATAGTGTTTGAGAACATATTTGCATAATGACATTTCCTAGTACTTATTACAACTTTTTGAAACTACGTCATTACTAATATATTTTTAGGTCATTGTCCTGTTTCAGACAAGGCTTTAATTCTTTTGATATAGCTAACTCTTAGCACTGATCTAAACTCTTGTAAACTAGATCTGAACTCTTTCAGATTATACAATATCTGTAATGCTACAAAGTTTGTACCATATATGTATATATTTAATATTAATGATTTTATTCAAAAAATTTATTGTATAAATATTAAACAAATAATATTCATACAATATTAGAATAGCACGTAAGCACCAGTACTAACTCTAACACCCGCAGATAACTAAAAGAAGATATTTGAATAAATTCACAAAGGAATATATAGGAGCTATTGCAATGGGAGAATCCTCGCACACAAGACCGTGCATTAGGGATACTTATGGCCATCCATCTAAAAAGATGAATTTGAATTCGTGAAGAGGTGTTAAAAGTGCCAAAAACATGCAACCCTCCTCCACTTATCATTGGGAGATTTAAATATAGTTTCTAGCCTCTGGGTTTTCATCCAATAAAGGATTGAAATTATGGGATCCCTTCTTTTCATAGTAGGAGGGAATCGGTTCATCCTCATTACCACAAAATATTTCATAAAATGGGTAGAAGCGAAGGTTTATAACCACATCACTGAAGTATAAGTTAAGATATTCATCCAATATAACATAATCACCAGTTATGGGATGCCACAAATATTGGTGTCTAACAATGTGAAGTAGTTCATTAGCTTCATATTCACTTCCTTCTATAAAAAATTCAAGATCTAGCAAAACTTCTCCTCCCGTAGCTACCTCCAAGGCAATGGACAAGCCAAAGTAACCAACTGTATAGTTTTCACCATGTTGAAAAAATGACTGGGAAAAAAAAAGAGGTAAATGGATCAAGGAGCATTCAAAAGCCTTTTGGGCCTACAAGACAACATAAAATAGGTCAGGATAAACCTCGCCTGACACATTGGTGTATGAAACCAAAATAGTATTTCCTATGAAAGCCTTCATCCTTACTTTGAGGACAAAAATGGTTTAACTAGAGCTAAACAATGAAGCATTGTCACTAGCCAAATACCTTACTGACGAGGCACGAGACATTACAACCATCTATTTAGTAATTACAGATAGTAGATGAAGAGACAATACTATACTAAGATCTAAAGAATACTTAACAACAACAAAGAACATAATGCTAGAAAGATGGCCAAAACATAGGAAGGTTCATAATCACCAAAAAACTAAACCGATGAGCCTTCCTGCTAGAAAGACATGCTAGAAAATCCCATTTCAACTCTATGGAACATTTTTAAACTAAAAAGGTTCTATGTATAAATTTTTAATTTTTTCATATTTTCAATAAAGGTAACAATTTTTGTTCCCAAATCTACCAGCATAAATATTCTTCCTTGGGAAAATAAATACTCTTTTAGGTCTTTCTTTCTCGAGAAAGCACATCATTCTATAAAAACAAGAATAGTTTAGTACCATTAAAACTTCCTTTGGGAGGCTTTATGCTTTAGCTTTAGAAGCAACTACCAATAAGACTTCTTTTGGGGGGCATCACGCCTTAGCTTTGGAAGCAATTACCATTAAGACTTCTTTTAGGCGCCTCGTGCCTTAGCTTTAGAAGCAACTACCAGTAAGACTTCTTTTGGAGGGCCTCGTGCCTTAGTTTTGGAAGCAACTACCAATAATACTTCCTTTAGGGGGGCCTCGTGTCTTAGCTTTAAAAGTAACTACCAATAAGACTTCTTCATGGGGCTTTATGCCTTAGCTTAAAAGAAACCACCAATAAGACTTTCTTAGATGATCGCATGCCTTAGCCTAGAAAGCAACCACCAAAAAGATTTCCTTAACAAGGCTTGTGCCTCAACCTTATAAGCATATAAATCAATCAAACTTCTTTGGGAATGCCTCATGCCTTAAGTAGGATTTATAGGTGATCTCACTTCCAGATTCAATTAATAAACTTTTGTGGATACAAATATCAAGGGAATGAATCATCCTAATACATAAAGATGACTTAGTAAAAAAGCTCCTAATAACAGGAAGGAAATATTTCCCCTTTATAGGAAGCAAAAAAGAAAAAATTCAAAGTACTAAGTTAGTAAACTTCCTTAACTTTGAAGAAATTATCTCCTTTCATGATAAGCATAAAAACACCATTCGATAAAAACAACATCCAGAATAGCAGAATGAATACTTCCACAAAAGACAATATACATCCCAAATAAGAAAGTGTCAACTTCTGACACGTGAGGAAGACGTGAGGAAGCTCCATATATGCCTCGTAAACCAACCCTTGCAAAACTTACATACTGCGTCAAAGACATAAGGAATCTCCTTATATGTAGTTGGATCATAAACAGAACGGAAAACTATGGACTAATGCTACATGCACTTTTTAGTTAAACACCTTTTTAGTTGTGCCAATTTCTTCTTTTGTAACTCGTCTGAGGCCTCTTTCTATGAATGAGCATCAACAACAACTTGCTAGGATCCTTCCAAGACAACCTGAAACACACCTACTGCTTCCCACAATCTAGAAAAGCACGTTCTTCATCCAACTTCAACAAGTTTGCTCCCACAGCAGAACAATAATAACCACTCTTAGCTTGTTGTACTTGTTCATCAACTCTACATTGGTTGCTAAAATTTACTTATGAAGTTTGCAGACAGTGCTCTCAAATAAATCCTTCCCATACTATAACTCATTCACTTTCACTTCTAGAATGTACTTTCCATGCTTCAAATTTTATACTTCTTTATTTAGGAAAGACACTTGATCTTCATTACTTTTTAGAGAGGGTTGCATATCTGATCGCTCCTTCAATAGCTCTTTATTTTCCTACTGCACTTCTTTTAGTTCATCGAATAGACGCTCTATTTGCTGTTAAAGCTCACTCATTACATAAGCTTCCTCTAATTTAGCCTAGGGCCTATGATTCTCTTCTTCTAACCTCTGGAGATTTGCACCAAACACAAAATTACTTCCCTGAAAGAATGCTTTCTCTTTAAAACTTTTGTCTACGTTCTCCCTTAATTTCTCAACTTGATGCTCAGCATCCCAGAGCTCCTTCTTATAGGCCTCTGCAGTAAGCAGACTATCCTACAAGGCCAACAATTAAAGAAAAAAGTGAGGAACCTATATAACGTAAGATAAAACTTCCACAAAACAACAAACACTTATCTTTAATGTGGAAGCAGCACTCATACGCTCTGAATCACTTGTTCGCATATTATGGATTATGGAAAATTGTTGTGTATTTTGTATAACACAAATTATCGCAACAAGTAATATACGATGAGTAGAATATTGTTCCCGCGAAGAATTGTTATTACTACTTACTATGTATTAAAATTATGTCTTCTTATTTTTATTTAAATGAATGATAATTCAAGATTTTGATATCTAAACTAACTAAATAATGTAACTAATTACAGAGATTAAGCGAAGAGAACAAATATGACAGCACCAATACTCAAATGTCTAAGATTACAATAATCTCTTAATAGTTCATTTAAATCTAATTACTCCCCTTAAAACTCTAATATCCTTATAACCTCTTCCAATGGTCAAGTGAGTATATCTTATTCAATCAATTATCAATGTTCCTATAATAATCAAATTGAAATAAAATTCATTCAATGGTCATATATGCGATATGAGTATATTCCTATCTCATATGAAACTCAAAGCTACTTATAATGATTATTCATCAATTCATCCATGGCCAACATGAAATTCCTTTTTTCAAGTTCATTAAAGTTCCCAAATCATTCTAATTCATTGTCATGTAATTAGAACCATTAAGTATAGAACAAATTGAACAATTTAACATTAATACAATGAATGAGGAAAATAATCAATTCAAGTTACATATTGAGTTCACATTGTAATCCTAGCAATAAAACATAGTTCATGAATGTAAGCATAAGTTCAAAGCATCTAATAATATCATTATACATATTAGAATTAACAACAAAGTATAAAATTGAAGAGAAAAGAAAATTTCCCTTGATGTAACAGTGTTGTTTTTCCTCCAATACGTAGAATTTCTTCTCCTCTTGTTGATTCTTACATCAAAGTCCCAAATGATGCGTTAATTTTTGTATTCTTTGCTATCCAACACGTTTTTAGCTCAATAGTGGATATTTATATAAGCTTAGAGTTACAAACATAGGATAACATTGCCCTTAAAAGAGTGCCTATCATCTAGTGTTGCAGCATTGGGATTCAATGCCACAGTGCTGGAGCTACTGATTTCAATGTCATGGCCAATGCCGCTGGGCTACACTGTAGCATATGAACAGTAACAATTGTGTACTATGTATGTTACTGTAGCAATATCACTATTTATTTGTAATGTTCACATTTTGAGCATTTTAGTTCCTTCTTGGATTCTCATCTCAAATAACTCTGTTTGTATTCAATTTTAGGTATTTTTGCACCGATAGTCTTTAAACCTTTAAAACAACATTAATAAGCATAAATAACCAAATTATTTGGATAAATTGAACAAAAGTTAAGTTTAGAAAGATAAAATATTTTATATAATTATGTCTTATTACAAATCCACTTGTGTAAACAAACTCCCCAGTACTACTACGACATTCTCCCCATTAATTCTAAGGACAGTAGACTCACACATATAATCACCAGCATCCCCTTCCAGTAGTAAGGAGAAAACTCACCTTTAAACTACTTAGGCCAACAAATAGGAGAATAAGGAGGTGAATACCCCTTTCCCAAACTTTCTATGCGACTTGAACTAACATGAACAGCTCTATCACCTCTATTCTTCAGCTCTACTCCATGAAATGGGGTAGGACCCTCCAAGTCACTAATCTCAATAAGATCATCTACAAAAGTGGAACTTTCGAAAGTCAATAAAATTGCAAAGAATAAAACAAGTTTATAAGAAATGGACATAAAAAGAAATTTTAAAATTTTCTAAAAATAAAAAACAACACAAGAAAAAGTATCCTTCACGTGAAGGCATAAATGATTTCGAAGTAGGCCCAAAACTGAATTCTTCAGACAAATGAACCTTTCAAGATTCTACACTAGCCACTAATTCTAGATGAACCACCCTAGGTTCTCCCTCAACTTCAGGCGTTACTACAACAACCTCAGGTTCCTCTCGAGGAACCTCCGATATCACCTCAGGAACCTTCGACTTAGCTTTTGGATATTGAAGGAATCTCCTTAATTCCAACGGCAACCTCAAGAGGCTTCAGACTAGACTTCTTAGAAGGTGAAGCTTCAGTACTTCCAATACTCTTTTGGACCCTTTTCTTTTGGTCCACAACATCCTTCGCAAGAAGAACTCTGTAAACACATCCAAGAGGTCCTCTATAAAAGATTGAAAAACTATCAAAGGAAAACAATCATAATACAAAAATATAAATCAAAAGGTAAAAGAGAAAATTTTCATTCCATTACATTCATTTTCTCAAGCCGCTACACCTTGAAGAGCGAAAGCATCAATAAAAATAAAAGTAGATTTTTCCATCCCCGAAGGAAACCTCTGTGATAAAGGATCCACAAATGAAATGAAATCTACAAGGATGGGTTTTGGAGTAGTTCATGAAGCACCGCTCCCTAAAATTGCAGGAACTACTAAAACAGGTTCCAGAACACTACTAGGCCTTTAACTAGCCTTCTCCTCGGTTCCAACAAAACTTTTAACTCTCATGAAGGAATAAACCAGAGTATAGTCAAAGATCTCCCCTTTCGAGGAGACCCAGACTACTTCCATTGGCATGGATGCACATAAAAAGAAAAAAGTAAGTTAGGCTATCTATAGAAACTAAAAATTAAAATATAAAATAGTCATTTTTAGGACTTACTTATATCTGAGAAGAAACCATTGTAAGTAAAAGGAGTAAATATGTCCGCATTGAATGGAGGTTCCCCATTTTAAAAATATTCCTCTATAGTCAATAACTCATGATATAGGACCAGTGAATGGAGAAGTTGCTACTTTAATGGTTAAGTCATAAGGGGTCAAAGTCCACACTCTTTCCTTTATCATGAAAGCGCATGGGAAATAGCACACTCTCTCAAATCCCTTATACTTCCGCAACATCTCTGAAGTATGAATATACTTGTGGTTGATCGGCTTGTTCCAAAAAATCCTTCGTAAGAACCATTCCTTCCTAGGGAAGAAAGTAAAAGTAATGGTTGTCTTTTAAGCATAAACAGCAAAAGAGGTGTTTACCTCATAAGATTGCTCTAATAGCTTCCAATCACTACTGATCATCATCACGCTCTCCACAAATCCATCCCTTTTTCCTTCAAAGTCCTCAAAAAATTTCCTTCATCCTTTGTGCAACCAAAAATAGTTTATTTTGGAACAAATCAACTTGTAGGTGAGGAAGATGCCACAGAGGACTAGACAGTAGAAAAGACTCATCATATGATTCAAGATGGCAACATCCTAAAAAAAGTAAAACATGTTTGGATGAATCTAAAGAGGGGACAGACCCGTTACATGTAGAAATTTTAAGATAATAAAGGAGATTTAGAACATAAAACATTTGATATACTCCCTAAACAAAGGCAGTTCCCTCATTTTAGAGTTTTAAGTTCCATATAAGGATCATTGTATGGGAGAACTCTAACTTTTACCCCTAAGGCATTTTGTAGGTATTTTGTAACTTATCTAATGGGAAAGAGCTCATGTTTCTGACCATTGTTTTGGAGGATGCTTAGAAGAAGAAAAAAAGGCTTCTTTAAAAAATTAAGAATTATTTAGAGAAAAAAGATGAATACAAAGTAGAAATTGAAAGAATCTTTCGAAATAAAAAAAAAACATAGGATAAAATGAGGCAAATCCTATGTTTATATTCAAAATTAAGTGACCACCCCCTATTCAAAAGCAACGCATCTGCTTGAAAAATAACCACAGCACCATGATTGGATATTTTTCGATTTAGAACTTAGGTCATTTAAGAGAGGCAAGATTTTTTAAGAGACATGTTGCGCTCACTAATTAGTTAGTAAAGAAGGATGTCTTGCACACTTCAAGGGATACACTCCTTCACTTATAGAAGGGGGGACATCTATTAAATCTATTATTAATACAGTCCAATCAATCCGCGCCATTATAGATAGTTAAAACCCAACCAATAACTCACAAATATTTTCCAAACAAGTTTAAAAATATGCGAGGATGAAGGAATTGGATTTGGATTATAATTTCAATTCCTTACATCATTATTATTTCTTTGTTCAAATACAATTATGTGTTCTAATTCATTTTTACTTCCTCCAGATGCATTGCATAAAGCATAATTGAACATATTTGTTTCCATCATCATATATACATGCCATTTTTTTAATTTATAATTCATTTAATAATATTCAATTTCTTAGAGTATTCTCTTAGAGTATCTTTAATGCATTCAATTACCCTTTTATTTATCTTATAAAAAACCCTTCACACATTAATATTTCTCTTTTTGATTAAATATTAATGTAAATGTTAAGAGTATTTTTTTATAAAAAAAAATCCACTTCCTACGAATAAAAAAAATCGAATGCAAAAACAAAAAATCGTAGGTGCTCTCATAATTGTTTTTTAAAAAAAAAACTGAGAAAACAAATAACTCTGCAAAGTTCCAAAACCCAACATCAAGTACGAAGGTGGAGGTGAAACCACAACTCCCTTTTTATTCAATCTTTTTTTTCTTGACATATTAGTCTGCATGCTGAAAGTATCTTTATTTATATATGTAAACCTTTCTTCTATTTACTTCTACTTGCTGCTCCTACTGTTTGACTACCGGACTGCAATTTCTTCGGGAAGATTTTTGAAAAAAGAAATCCCAAGCACAACATATATACTGTCATTCTCATATCCGTTTATTATAAATTTTCTTTCATTTTTTTTTCTTATCCATTAATTTGATTAATTATTTCAAATATATATATATATATATAATATGTCTAATAAAATTTTATTGGATACTTATGCAGGGTTGTGTATCCACAACTCTCTTGTAGAATGAGTAGCTCGTAATCTAATTTGACTCCATAAAAGGAAACTTATTAATAGTTACAATAATTCATTTCCATCCCAATTTACACAAACATTCTAGCCCTCTCTGTCACTGAGGATTTAGTATGCACAAAAGTTTAAATGAAATAGCCATGAAGAAACCATCGGTATATATTATCTAGCATTTTAATTTTGAAATGTTAAATTCTAATTAAGCCTTTGATTCAGAGGGTTCATGCTGAGGCTGATCAGGTGGAGTTTGGGCTTGATAAGGAGGTGCAGGAACAGGAGGCCCGTAATACTGTGGAATTGTTGCAGCAGCTGCTTCGGTTCTACCCCTTGACCTACCAAGAAGGTAAAATGCAAGTGCTACTATCAAGATGAACAATATCAACGGCAACGATACCACCACCACATATCCCATTTCAACTCTATTACAACACCCTACTCCTGCATCATCATCACTAGGCTGCATCATTTGTGGAATTAATCGGTTTCTCTAGAATAAAGGGATAACCATTTCCATTTGTATATTATAATAAATGGAGAAACTATGTGGGTCGTTTCTACATTTCTTAACTTAGGGATTGTTTGCCACGATTGTTTATTCATCTCCTAATGTATAACCCACTACAAAATTCAATACTTGCTCTGCGAAAGGCTCAAGTTTCACACAATTTTATCCCTCTAAGCCTTAAGTTATCTTTCAAAAAAAAAGGAAAACAAAAAAAAAAAGAAAAGAAAAGAAAAGCATTACGTTATGGGTCAAACGTCACATTGTGAGAAGTATCTATAAAACCCTGCAAAACTCATCAGTTATTTCCGAAGAAACAAATATCAATTTCTTTCCCTACAAAAATAGTAACCCATATCAATGTTTCCAATTTCTATCTAATGCTATTTCTCCAGGACCTTCTTTGACTTCAAAAAATACCAAAGACCCTCTTCCAAAAATTCCCAATATAAATGTTCAAAGCATTAGCAATAACTTTCCCATCATATTCCCACAAATTTCCTAATAAATTCTAGCATTTCATTTGTTTTTTCCTACAACAACCCCCCATCCCTCGCCCCCAAAACTCCCATAGTAATGTTCATAGCAAGAACTAGGCGTAAGATTAATCTTAAGATATGCACACACAAAAAAAAAAAAAATACAGCCCTAAATTAATTGAAATAAGTACATACCTCTGTGACTGATATGTAACCAAAATTAATCCCCTGCTCTAATATTTTAGGGTGAAAGAGATGGTGCAAAACATAGTTGGTCAATTGACCACGATGAGCAGAATTAGGTAAAAGAAAATGGTTGAGAAGTGAGATGAAAGGTTTGGTTGCTGCTGGCTTGCTTGCTGTGGTGGGCGTTTATTGAGATATCTCCACGTGTCTCAATTTTCCACGCACGTCTACTTTGCATTGCAAACAACTACTCCACATTGGATGAGTTTTACAGTAAAAGAATTTCATCTTATTCTGAATATTTATTATTTTATTTTTATTATAATAGAGCTCTCTTCGCGTTGCCTGTGAGCTAGACCCCCAGAGTTTAGGGATGGTAAAATGGCAGGTGATTGAGTCGGGCTTTGTAAAGCTCGGGCCTGCCCGAGTCTTGAAAAACCCGGATCATTGAAAGATCACGCAGTTACGGGTTAAACCGGGGCCGGCTCACATTTTTGACAACTATGTACTTTTTCTTTTTAATAAAAACGTTCTTACAATTCAAATAGTCTATTTAATTATCAGAACAAAGCTAAAGCATGAAATAATAATAAATTATAATCCAATTAACTACAAATCAGAAAAGCTTGTAATTGTAGAATGCCTTGTTTTTTTTATAATTTAAAATTATCTTTTCGTAGTAGTTAACATGGCTAAATTGGATTCTTTCGGGAAAAAAAAAAACATGGCTAAATTGGATTCTAAATTTAACGAACTTAATATTTAAGTTGAGCTTGAAATCTTAAACTTGGCCTTGAGTAGTTAGGTAGCTTTATTGTAATTAATTGGGCTCTGCATGAGTGTTTTGAGTTTTGACTTTTATGTCTGGATTAACGTGGCCCAACGACCAAACTTAAAAAAAAATCCGTAGCATGCAAATTTTGGACCAAGGCCGAGTCTGGGCTTTTTTATGGCATCTTCACAGCAGTCTTTTTTATTTGTGGATTAAAATTTATTCTCAACAAATGTATCACTTATTAAATAATTTTTTATTTTTTATTAATATAATTATTTTATAATATTAATCAACAATTAATACATCATATATCACATAAATAAATACTCTTTTAATGCTTAAACAGTAAGTACTTGTTGTTATCAGAATGCTTTAGTGTTGTAGGATTGATGACTGTGAGAGGTGTTGATAATTTGTTGTTTTGTTTTGACAAGTATATTGATACAAAGATAACAAGAGATAGAATTGACCACATATCTCGTTACCTTCTTATGTTAAAGGGAATTAGAAGCTTACTTTTTTTGCTAATCTGCTAACCAACTACTAATATTTTCCTCTTCCAATTTTTTTTTTTTTTTTTGGGGTTTTCCTATTATGTGTACTTTTGTTTTTAAAGTTAGCATAGCATTACTCTTAGTTATATTGTCATCTATGTACTAGACAAGAGCACAATTTGATATTATAGTTTTTAGTAAATAAATGTAGAATCTCTAATAAATATTATTAAATTATTCTTTTTAATGTTGAGTTTTATAATAGTAACTTATCTCATGCTTTATTTAAAAATTTGCAAAAGCCTCCCAATTGGATGGTAAGATATGCACCTCAATCGTAAAGTAGAGGGTCCGATTTCCAAAAGTAATTAGGCATGATTTTCCTACTAAAATAATTATAAAGGAATTGTAAAAATTTAAATATTGAAAATGATGAAGATCCCATTTTGTAACGAGTCTCTTTGATTGGACGGTGAGACGTGCACTTTTCCTACCTAAGTCCTAAGAGATTTAAGAAGCAAACAATGGGTGTAAAAAATCTCCTTGGTTAGATGGCCCAAGAATAGTTAGGGCCTTGGACAAAAATTTCAAGTGCATGTTTTTATACAATATATTAATTTATCATAAAAATCATTTGCTTAATATTTATTGTTCTAAATTTTTTATATGCAAAAGTATTCTTCTAGTTTTTTTTTTTATTTAAAATAAATTTTTTTTAATCCAAATGCTTATTTACATTTTTTTTTCTTATGAAAAGATGAACAATTCTCTAATTAAAAATATATTAGAATTATAAAAATCTTATGAAAAATATTTCTAATTAAAAATATATTAGAATAATAAAATAAAAAAAATTAATAGCAGAGTAGGGAAAAATATTTATCCTTTTTTTAAGAGAATATTTAGGATTTATCCTGAATACATAAGAAATAGAAAAATCAAAGGTTTATCTTTGAATACTTCAATAAAGTATTAAAAAAAATAAAAGATAAAAACTCTTATTTATAGGATTTTAAAAGAAATGTAATAAAAAAATTTTAACGTTTAATTTTGGGATGACAGTTTAAATATTTTATTGGAGAAATGATAAAATTTATTAAGGTAATAATTTGATTAGAGCAATTCTTTAACAAGATTTTGAGTTGTTAATTTTTTTTTTTAAGAATACATATATATATATATATATATATATATATTAATACACGCACTACACTGAGAAAGAGAAAATCCAACCCAGGTGAGAAATGAATTTTAGAAGCGTCCAGCCAACTCAGCCCTCACGCTCAGATTTGAGTTGTTATTAAATATATAATTTTTTTTTCTTTATTTTAAATAGGGTAACAATGGTGAATCCCAAAATTTAATTTAAATAACAGATGGATATTCTTTTCAAACATCCGTACTATCATTCTTCTATACAAATGCAAACAATCATTACTTTTCATTTATTAACAACAAGAAATTACCAAAAAAAAAATAATAATAATTTTCTTTTTAAAAAAATGCAAGTAGAAATCAAAAGAAGTAGGTCGACACAAGCTGCTTGTTACTGTTGTTGCGATTGTCCTTCTAATTGCTACCACTTCTAATCGATGACGCTATCGGACTCGACGTCCTTTGTCCGTTAAACACCAACTATCGTCGCCATTGAGGACTTTAACTCAAACAATCTAAATCGCGACTGCAAATTGTTTCCTTCGCCGTTGGAACCAACATCCTCCAGTCGTGAAACGCCAACTTTTCTGTTACCGTTAGACTGTCCCAAATTGCGCACAACAACCACCAAATCACCATCGACGTGCGAAACTTGTCCTCCAAAACCACCACAAAATGTAATCACTAGCTTAACTCTTTTACATCTATAACCACGACTTATTTTCAGCCGTGCCTCCTACTAGGAAATCGCTTCCTCAGCGTATATATTCATGTGCCCCAACCACTTACAAAATCTATTGCTGACACTAAGCTTTATCAAGATTGATCATTGGTTTTGTTTATTTTTGAAGAGATTTAAAGAAAAGAGAAAATTCTCATCGATCAAAATTTCAATTTTTAAAATTTATAATAAATAAAAAAATAAATTTAAAAGAAAAATAAATTTAATAAAATTGAGAAGCCAAATACAACAAAAAATAAACTTATTTAAAATAAAAAAATAAATTAATTTAAACTAAAATATTTGTTATCATGCACCACAATATGAAATTCTGAGAAAAGAGTCCAATTTTATTTTTTGAAAATAGATTAAGTGCGTGAAAGAGGTTGGTGAAGGCATCCATCAGTTAATTTGTAAAAAAAACATGAGTCACCCTAAGAGCACTACTCTGGGCTTGTTCATGAATGACGTGATAATCCAGAACTACATGTTTCATATAAGAGTGAAAGATAAAATTAGAACACAAATTTTTAACACGAATATTATCACAATAGATGACTAATTGTTAAGATAAGGATACACGAGTTTTGTTAGAAGTGAGCACCAGCGAAGCTTAGCTGCTATGGTTACGACCAAGCAATATTCAGCTTTTGTATAGGATTGAACAACAATATAATGGTTCTTAGAGCTCTATGAAATAAGATTGCGGCTAAGATAAACAAGATAGACCCTTGTGGAAGTAATATCATCCCTGTTACCTGCCAATTAACATTTAAAAAAAAAGCATAAAGAGATATAGGTGAGTTCTGATGAAGTAAAACGTTATGATCTGAGGTTTCGTACAAATAGCGAAGCAAATGTTTAACAGCAATCCAATGATCAAATATGGGACAATGCATAAACTGAGAAAGTTTATTCACAACATAAGTAATGTCCAATCAACTAAAGGATAAGTATTGGAGACTGAGAACAGTGGCCCTATACTCAGATGGGTTAGATTATGCATTTTTAAAAGTAGTAAAAGGACAAGTGTAGTAACAAGTGGTGTAGCAACAAGCTTAGAGGCAGACAAGTGCGTACGAGTGAAGAGATCAAAGATATAATGGCACTAAGAGAGAATGACGCCATGAGAGTGTGGAATGACTTTAACCCCAAAAAAGTAGTACAACGGACAGAAATCTTTTAATAAAAACTGTTGAGACAAAATCTTGATGAAATATTGATTAGACCCTATCACTGTTGCCTATAATGATAATGTCATCAACATAAACTAAAAGATATAAGATGTTACCACTAGTTTTGAGGACAAATAGGACGTATTAACATGAGACTATTTAACATGACAAGAAACTGATGCAACTCATGGTACCAAACACAATGAACTTGTTTGAGGCCATAGATGGCCTTACAAAGCTTACACATACATTGAGGATGGTCCCGGTCAACAAAGTTTGATGGTTGGGTCATAAAAACATCCTCAGAAATGGTACATTAAAGAAACGCATTGTTAACATCAAGCTGTCGAAGAGGCCATTACTAGACTGAGAATGTTGTGTGTATTTTCTAAGCACAAGTATACGCTAATAAAGGGACTATAAGTTGGATGTCAAACCCATATGAATAATTTTTATTTTCAATCAAGTACTAAAATTGTGTCTTTCAAGTAATTATCCAGAAAATTAAATCTTTAATTGTAATTAATTAAATAAACTAAATAAAAGTATAGAAAATTAAATAACACAACTAAAATAAATCAAGAAAATAGCAAGATAAAGAAAGTTTAGAGTTAATTACTATCCTTCAATATATTTTCTAAAGATTAATCTTTTAATATTTATATCCCTCAATTCTTATCACTAGTCAAGACACTAATGTATTCATAAGCTTCTCTTAAAGTCATATAAGTATATTTTAATTTATCAAATACCTATATCTCTATGGTAATTGCAATAAATTAAGATTCATTAAGAATAAGTCTTATTAACCATACATGCTAATTAGGTATATATTGGAACTAATAAATTTCTCTATCCTAAATTGGAACTAATAAATTTCTCGACAATCATATATCAAATTATCAAGGTCTAAATACAATTATGCATCTCTCGATTTTATCAAAGTATTACCAAATCAATCACAACATTGATAAAATATAATAACATTAAGATCAAATAATTTGAATAATAAAGAATTAAATTCAAATAAATATTAAAAACATCTAACAATTAAGCACACGTATTGAGTTTAAGTAATAACCCTACAAAAGAAATTAACTCATGATAACAAGAGAATTACGGCTATAAAATAAAATAAATATGATACAACTAAAGGCAAACTAATATAGACGTCATAGTAGCACGACGCTTGTATTTCTCTCCCACAACCCCATCCTCTTCTTTCTTCAACAATTTCTGATCTCTAGTAGACTTCTCAATAGGATTCAAACCCATATGAAGAGAGACCATCTATCAGAGAAAAAAGAACGAATGGATCTTGTAGGATTTCCAAGAAATTCTTCGATTTCTTTCGGAAGCAGATCCTTTTCATTGGTCTAGTCCATTCATTGGTCTAGTCCAGTCATTGTTTATCTCTTTCTTCTCTATTAGTGAATTGTGGAAAATAGTGCACCAATTCCATCCGTTTAATGAGAAATAAAAAGGAATATAAAAAATTCGAGTGGCTAAAGCTATTCATATACCTTTCACATTCTGTAAAATTCGTGCAAATGGTTAACCCGCCAAAGAATCGCCAACAATCTCTTATTTCTCTTAATATTCTCTCTTTAAATTGTTATAATTATGCTTTAATTGCTCTTATTGGCACTAAAAAGCCCTAGGTTGTGTATTCTTTATTTCTAAAATGAGTGGCATTATATAGTAGCTTAATTGGAGTTCTTGGATTTCTTTTCAAACTAGGAAACAATGTATCGCAGCAATGAAATTCCTACACCACTGTAGTAAAATGCTTTTGTGTTGTTTCGTTGCAATAAAGCATGTCTAACACCACGACGATTTTAGATGCTAATTTGAGATGTTTCCTTTAATCGCGTCATTGCAGCGAAATGTTTCTTATCACTGTAGCGACTCAACATTGGGGCAACATCTTCATTCTCGCTGTAGTGAATTTTTGCTGAAGCAAAACTTGCTTCACTGCTAGGGTGATTTTATCAACAACTTTGATTCTTTTACAATTTGGTCCCTAGTTTTGCTCTTTGTTCCCAAAATTTGTAGTTTTACTCCAATTCTTCAAATCTCATCTGTTTTGGTCCAAGCCTTATAAATAAATAATAAAGTCTATAAATAGCTACTTATTCTCAATTAAATAACAAAACCTAAGTAAAATGAGGATATAATATATGACACTTAAACCCTTATCAAAGAACAATGTAAACGATGCTTGGCTTAACAACCAGACTAAATGTGTCATGATAATTAATAATTGGATGTTGATGAAAGCCCTTGGCAATCGGACAAGCTTTAAACCTGTCAACAGATCCATTAAGTAAATGTTTAATGCGAAATATCCACTTACACCAAACTATATTGTAAGTGGAGTCATAGAGAACAAGTTCCCAAGTTATATTATGAACAAAGAAATCATCTTCTTTAGATATAGCCTGATGCCACCTATGATCTTTGATGGCTTGGGTTATAGTAGTGGGTTCAAGATTAGTGACATTCATTAATTAGGCAGTAAGGTTTAATTTTTGAATAGGTTTGAAGATGTTATTATTGAAACTTGTGATAATTTCTCGAGTAGGGTTGTGATGTAGGGCGTCAATTATAAAAGGTGGTGGTAGGAATGAAAAGGTGTTTGGTAGAAGAGAGGTGAGATTTCGAACCGGGGTAATGATGCAACGTCATAGCGGCTGAAGTGGGCAATGTCTTAGTGTCACAATATGAAAAATGTTAGAGATGACGCTTATGTACCATTCCATTTTGTGTATGAATATTTATTAATATTTATACAATGTACATTTCAATAAATCTTTAATTTATTATATGATAATAATCTTGTTACTTTTCAGACATTGTAGATCTAAAAGAGTTTAGATCTAATCTATAGATGTTTAGATTAATGCTAAAAGTTAGTAATTTTAAGAGTTAAAGCCTTGTTTGAAATGGAACAAAGACCTAAGAATATTTATTATAATGGCATAGTTGCAAGGAGTTACAAATGGTGCTAAGAAATGTCATTATACACTATGTTCTAAAAGATATTGTTCTTGATCAATGTTCACCGATATGGGTCGATTGGTAAACCTTTCAGATCAGTGCATGTCTATATTTGGATTATACAAGCGGATAGTCTTAGCAAACCATGAGCTTAATAGAAGCTCGTATAGGCATGTAGGTATTCAATAAGGACTGGATGCTGAACAGACTCGCGAGGACCTCCAATAGACATCTCTTAAAGTCGTCAATGAATGGTCTTCTTAAGTTGAGTAGTATTTATAGTCTTTTAACCTAGACGCTATAGTGGGCTTGTAAGTAATCCATCATACTTGATTCCACATATGTTAGAGACCTTTTATAGTCTGACGTCTAAGTGTCATTAGGTATGATCTGATGCTCATAGAATTCGATGTGTAAATATAAGATCTATTAACTTATATAAGTAAGTTGCATATCATAATACTGTAAGATTACATTTCAAAAAATCTTTTTAATTTCAGCAGAAACAGTTGGTTGTTAATAAACTCTTTGCTTGTGTCTCTAGACCAAAAAGAATTTTTGAGAAAATAAGAGCAACGTTTGCTCAAACCTATTTTGTAAAAATTTTCCAAATGAATCTGAAGAAGCAACTTTTACAATTTTCTCCAAAATGGTCAAATGTATGTTTACAAATTGCAACACTTTCAAATTACTTCATTAAAATGGCTGAAGACACACTTCTCTATCAAAAATTCAAAATGCATTTTAAATTTATATATGGTTGACTTTTGGCAATGGACATGGGTCCATTTAAAGCCATTTGTCACCATAATAACCTTTAACAAGCCATTTGTCTAATTAATTTAGCTATGTCATGCCAAGTAGCCACTAATGGCCAATTACATTGAGCCATATGGCCACAAAAGCCAATGATCAATTGTCACTTGTCACACAATGTTAATTAACAACAATTGTTAATTAAATATTCCTAAGCTTAACGCTTAAGCTCATGTGCTTACCGAGAGATCCTGAAACAATTTTTGTTTTTTGAAATTTTTTTGAATAGAACTACTTAACCCGGTCCGGTACCCTTGTTCTCAATTAGTGCACTTCATGTTGTGAGACTCCCTAGATTCACACCCATTTGTCTTACAGAACTTTTTCAAAAGTCTGTGAATGATGCCCCACGCATACGTTACGGTTATTACAGAATGGTGCATTAAACCATACAAGATGAGGTTAATATATATTTATATAATCCCTCTATCACATATATCCTGAAAGAGTGGAGATATATGCCATCACCATCAAATCTCCATATGCTTAACCGTGAACTCATCTCCAGATTCGTGTTTCTATAAATGATATCTGCGAACAATTTTGCAATACAGTTTATCCCGGGAGAAACTCTTTCCTGGGTTTACTACTTATGGCCATAAGACTTTCTAAAATATAATCTCGGAGCATTAAGATTTATGATTCACCAATTTAAGCTGATGAATCCCTTATCTACATACACCGGACTCAATAAACATCGAACCATACCCAACGGTCGAACTATGAAAGGTCTCTGACATGCGTAGAATTAAAGTATAGTGGATCACTCACAAGATCACCGTACCACTCAAGTTAAAGGACAAAAAATATTACTCAACTCGAAAAGACCTTCCATTGATGGCTTTATAGGATGTCTATTAGAGGTCCTCATGAGTTTGTTTAGTACCTAGTCTTCACTGAATACATGTATGCCTGTATGAGCTTCTACTAAACTCATGGTCTGCTAAGACTAATCATCTAAATCATCCAGATATAGATATATACTAATCTATATATAAAAAATGTTTCACGATAGACCCGTATCGGTAAAGTAGATCAGAAATATAGTATTTGCACGATAGACCCGCATCGGTAAAGTAGATCGAAAATATAGTATTTGAGAACATACTATATAATGACATTTTCTAGCACCATTTGCAACTACTTACAATAATGTCATTATTAATATATTATCAGGTCTTTGTCCCATTTCAAATAAGACTCTAACTCTTAGAATTCACTATCTCTTATAACCTACTAACTCTCCATATTGCTAACTCTTAGCACTGATCTAAACTCTTTTAGAACATACAATGTCTGAAACGTTACAAGCATCTTACCATTTTTTATTTAATGTTAACAATTTTATTCAAAATATTTATCATATAAATATTAAAATAGTACATAAGCATCATTTCTAACACTATTATTATAATAAAATTGTTATTTGAGGAATATAGTTATTGAAATGTGTTTTACGTTTCTGTTCCATGCTATGTTTAACATGCATTTGCATTTCACTAACCACACACATATAATCACAATAAAAAAGTATTGTAAGATGGGTGATTTAACACTGAATACATAGAGTTAAAATGAAAAATAGACACAACAAATTTAATATCACACAATTTGTAAATGCGAGAGGAGGAAGGGTCAAAATAGAAATAAGCACTTTGAGTGGAGGAATATCTAACAAAGACACACGGAGAAGAGTGATGAGCGAGTTTGTATGGAGTGTAGGGTCGGAGATTGTATTTCATAAAGTCTTATGGCTATAAGCATTAAACCCAAAAATGAGTTTCCATAAGGTAAAATAATATCGTAAAGGAGTATCGTAAGGTAAAATATAAATCTTGAAGATAAGTTCATAGTCAATCAAATAGTGATTTGACGGAAAGATTTATGTCTCTTTTCTTCTGGGCTATAGATGATAAAGGAACTATATGAATATAGTTAACTTCAATTTGTATGATACAACATGTTATATTTTTGTATCTGTGACATGTGAGTGAGGCAATGTTCACGAATTTATGAAAATATCTCATAAGACAAATAGGTGTGAACCTAAAGAGTCTTACATTATAAAGTGTACTTGTTGAGCATTAGGGTAGCAGGTAAGGTCGAAGAGTTTGATTTGGGAGAATTTTGAATAAGTAGGATTCAATTTTAACACCTCTCAAAATGAACACATTTTAAATTCTAAGTCATCACTAAACCTTAAAGGATAAGCTTTACTTAAGAAACTGACAAGTGTTGGACATTTGTTATTGTAAAAATTAAAAAAATGGACGCTTGTCATGAATAATGGCTAAGTTTACTTAAACCATTGACAAGTGTTGGACACTTGTCATGATTTTGTTTAATTCATAGACATGTGTTCATTTAAAAAATCAAAATATATGCATTTAGCTAGAAAATGGTTCAACCATTTTGATGTTGAAGAAGAGAGAGTTGTTTTGTTCCCTCTTTTAGTGAGAATCTAAAACAGTGAACGACAAATGGCTTAAGTGTTAAGCCTAATATACCAAAACAAATTCATCAAATTTTAGCTACCATTATAGAGTTTTAAGCTCATCGTAGTCAGAACCTAAATTTGTTCAAAGGAATATTTCAAGGTGAGAGTCTGCGTTTTAGTTGTCCAAATTCACTAGCGGTTCTACAAAGGTATATTTATTATTATTGAGATAGAATTGCCTATATAATGTGGTTTTGAAATGCTTGTTATTCTTCTGTTGCATATTGTGTGATACGTATTAGCATTTTACTACCTATACACACACTCTCACATATGCCCTTCATAATAATGGTATTAGAGCATACTTTGTATTGAGTGTATAACATAAGAGTTTTGTATTGTTGGACAATGAAGTGAATTGTGATGTTTGATATCAAGACCCAAACTATGGGCATCGCAACTTCAAGAGTTGACATCGCAGCACCAGACCTTTGTTTGGTGAATGCTAGGGCGGTGGCTATATGGTGCTGGGTCACTGAAGACACTGGAATTACAATTGGGGATTTAGAATTCTCAGTGTTGGGGTATTCATGGAATTTCTTCTCTTTCATTTTCAAATGCTTGTTATGTTTAAATACATTATGGTTATTATACTATTGTTTAATCCAATGATCATTTATTTACATTGTTAATCATAATAGGAACCCTACTGGTGAGAGTTAGTTGTGTTTTTGTAAAACATACAAGTATTTAAAAATTTATCCTTATGAGATGCGGATAAGCTTAAAATCTATAAAAATCAAATTATTATGCATATCATATCTCTTTCTATACTTGACATAAGAGTTATCATGTACATATTAGGAACAATTCCTTGTATTTATATGATAAAGATAATGTTTTACTAGTTCATTGTTAGTTGATAAATGGCCATTAAATTTTAGATACAAAAAGAAATATCTTGAATGTACTAACAAAATAAAAAGATAAAAAAAAATCAGAGAGTTTGGATTATACTGAATTGTGGCATATGTGATTAGGTCATATAAGCATGAGACGTCTAATCAATCTGGTTAAGGATGGTTAGATATTTAATCTTACCATAGAGCCATTACTATAGAATCAAATTTTATTTGGGGCCACTACATGGCAATAATGAACAGTGCCCCACGACGCCACTGGTTCGCACTACTAAATCGAATATGACGTTTTGACCCTAATTTAAAGCCTACAAATTAGAATTTTTAAGCCACTTCTCATATCATTAAGGGGAGGTACAAAAACACAAGAAAGAAAGGCTTGAACTCAAATTTAACGAAGAGAAAGAATGTCTCCAAGGCTTCTTAAGGATTATTGAAGACATTTGAAGGATTGAAGCCTTGGATATATCCCCAAATTTGATTTTCTCTTTTCTTTTCCCCTTTTTTCTTTTGTTTGAAATTTGTAGTTATGAATATTGTTTAAACATGTTTGTTTCTATCGATTTCTTGATAATTTGTGTTATAGTTAGATTGATGTGTGTCTAAACATTGAATTTTAGGGTTTGATATAGCTTTATGGATACTATATTTGGAAGATTTAGAGATTTATTATTTCATTCATTTATGTTTCTATATGTTTAATGCTTCCAATTGATTGAAAAATGAATTGTTTGTTGTCAATTTGTGGGTTAATGCTCGAGAGAGATTAACCCATTTATCGAATTTGGGAAATATAACCTTATGTTGTTGTTGAGTCGGGAGGCTAATAGCACTTGAGTATTCACCAAGGATTACCCAATGATTGCATGAGGCACACACAAAGTGTTCGAGAAAATGTATGAGAACATCTAGAACATGACATTATGCTTAGGATCTCATATGATGCTCGAGAGAGGTAATGAGATTAATTGTTGAGTAATCAATTTAAGGTTTACGTAATGCATGTATAGGTAGACAATTTAGATAGGGATATCAACTTGAATATGTATGTATAGTATCCCATTTTACGATTGAAAAAAGTAATACGATTACTTTTAATCCTTTGATTAATGAATTGAATAAAATTGCTAAATAGGAAAAACATAAGAAGAATAGAGTGAAATAATAAATTGTTACTTTGTTAATTGCTTAATTTAGGATCCCATTTATCATAAATTCATTATTTCTCAAAATTATCATTTTTAATTGTTGCTTTGTTAATTGCTTAATTTAGGTTGTTAGCTTAATTTTCCTTAGTTATTATAATTAAATTAAGTTGCCTATATAAAATTGAGATACAAAAATCCATAGTACTTAGTGTAAATTTGAAGGATCAATCCTTGTGGGAACGATACTCATTCTCCTCACTTTATAACTTGCTCACAACTTGTGTACTTGCGGTTAATATTCGTGTGTGTTAGTTTCCCAAACAAGTTTTTGGCACCGTTGCCAGAGATTTTAGATTTTGAATTTGTGCTAATATTATGGTTAAGTAACTTGATCTTAATTTAGGCATTTAGTTTCTTTTAAATTTTATTATGTTTTGATTAGTGTAGTTGTTTTGAAGGTGCATAAGAAGAGGTCATTATTTTGAAAATAAACAAGGTTAACACTTCCGAGCAAGATTTTAGTTCTTACCAAGCAAGCTCAAAATAAGAAAATCAAGGAAAGGAATTGGTAAGACCATTGAGCGAACATTGAAACATGATATGGGAGAAGTGTTCCTTAGGAAAAATGCCTCCAACATACATTTTACCCACCATAATCCCAAAAAAATCTAACTATGGACAATAAATAAAGACCTTCTTAGAAGGCAACTCAAGTGCATTTCAATTTTTAATTTCAATCTTTTCTATGTTCTTTCCTTCTTGTAGTGTGTTAAAACAGCATGTCGAGACCATAAAAAGCATGAAAAAATGAGCAGAAGGAAATATAACAAGTTACGGGCCAATGGAGCTCAAAATTGAAAAATTTTCAAGCCTTGACAGTAGGTGGGGCTGTAGCCCTAACACCTAGAAATTTGACACCTAAACTCCAAGTTGTGGCATCTCAACCTCACTCATTCCAGACCGTGGTGCCACTTGATTTCTCCATCTAAAACACTTCCCCACTTCTCTTTCACTGACTTTAAACACTTTTCTTACTCAAACTTAAATACTCCTGTTTATGCTCAAAATATGACGCGGCTATCGCAGTATAGATTGAGATGTCGATCCCACGAGGAAGCTTTTGGCAAAATAGGTTGGTGAAGTAAAATATTAAAGCAGTAGCAAAGGATAAAATTAATTAATTGGTTTAAGTGAATGAGATAGAATTGTCTATGAATTGAGAAAAATGTCTTATGATGATTTAAATAAGGCTTCGAGAATCACGATTATGCTTTATAAATCTACTCTACACTTTGATTTAATATTATAACTTAATTGACAGTTTCACATCTAAACATCAATCGGAAGATATGTAAAATATAGGACATTTGATAATACATGCATTTGATATGACTAAACTCTTTTGCAAATATTAACACAAATCATGTTCATTTATACAAGTTATCTAAGATCAACAATATATCATTTTGACAATATTGCAGTAAAAGATCAACTTGAATATCAAACATTTATTGTCTTTACATGTTATCCAAGATTGAAAATATATCAATCAATAATATTGCAATAAAAGATTAACATATAAAATAATGTAACCAATAACAATTATAATTCAACAAGAATCACATAAGAAAAGCATGACTGAACATATATGAGGCATGAGAATTATAACCTCTAGATTATAGAAAATAAACTAGATAAGATTTTAATCAAAACCAAACTTATAACATTTATAGCTCTTGACAACGAATCAAAGCATAGAAGTAGATTTATTACACATAAAAGTTCACCTTTTAGCCTTGCCAAGAACTCTAGCCTAGATTACAATACATGTTAATGAGAAGAAAATAAGGGAGAATTATCTATATTGAAAACATCCTAAGAGTGTCCTTATATAGGCAATGAATGGAAATATGTTGTGTGACATCAATCTTCAATAATTTTAGGCCAACAACTCGTTCAACCACTTGCAGCACGTTTTTGATAATGTCAATGACCGATGTACCCTATGTGGATGACATGAAAGTTGTAGCATTTTGTCTTTTCTTTCCATAGGCACCGGATTCATGCAAATGGGATGAGTATCCAATAAGATATGAGCAACATTCCAAAGATACATTAGATTTCGGCTAATAACCCTTTTACCCACTTGCAAGATAATTTGGTCTATGATAACGACTGATTTGGACTTTACCATTAATATAAGAGTTGTTGATAATTAAGTCAGTATTTCATAGCTTCTAGAATTATACCAATTGGGTAACTATTTGGTGAGATACGATCTAAATACCTATGTTGGGTCAAGCTAAGCAAAAGTTATAGCCCGATTCTATTGCTCATAATATGTTAGATTTGGCTTTTCCACTATTCTTCAAGTTTGTGTAAGATTGAGTCATATTGCTCCAGGTTCAAGAATTTCTTCATTTTAATTTTTACATTAAGAGTTATGTCCATTTTACCTAAACTTGTGCAAATAACATTCATTAATCACAATTTAAGGAGAACACTTTATTTCAAGCTAGAAGTACAGAAATGCTAAAATTAATGACATTAAATGGTGATTGAATGTTTTAATAAATATGCATTTTCATGTATTCATCATAACCCCCAACTAGCTTATTGCTAGTCTCTAACAATTCAAGCGTAAATAGAATATGTAAAACTACCTAAGCATTTCAAACAAAAAGTCAGTTCAAGATCATTGTTACTATTATGGTTTTTTCAATTATAACTTTCAAAAATTGTGTGTGTGTGAATTAAGCCGTAATCATCTTACCACAAACCATAACAAATATAGCTTTGAGAATTTCTCTAAGTAAAAGCCTCAACCCCATATCTTCACAAGTATATGACTATTTAAAGGGTTAGGATTTTTCTCATAAAGTTGGAAAACAGTTAAGCACTCAAGAAAAAATCAATTTTAAGGACAGACATATAAACCAATATTGATCCAAAGATAGAAAAATTAATTGTTTAAAAATTAATTATTCCTAACATACGCCAGCTTTAGAACTTTAATTGACTTATGAGAATAATACAAATATAACACAGTGAGAAAACTGTTTTACAAAATATTTATCTTCTAAAATTGAATGAAGACTTTATTAAACTGAATTGATTCTTCTCTCTTTTTTTCTTTTTTTTTCATTTTTGTTTTGGTATTTTGATTTTTTTTTTTTTTGTAATTTTAAAGAATACAAGGAAGCATTACAAAGGTTTCTCACCAAATTATATTATACACAAATGCAATTAACTTATTCCGTAATTTAAATAATATCAATCTTAACAAAAATTAACCAATTCAAATGATCAATAAAGGTTCATAAGCTATTTTCTCAACCTTTCTACTTACTCACAAAAGATATGTGAGATTAGAAAAATATATACTTAAACATGAGAATTCTCTTGGTTATATAAATTGAATCATCCGTCTTACCACAAGGCTTAACATTGTGCTTAAAAATATTTTGGAAGTCATTCTTTAGTAACCTAAATAGGAATAGTGACTCAACCTAAAAACTTTTGAAATCATACCTAGGCAGAAAAGCAAATTCCTTTGTATAAGAATTACCAAGATTACAAGCAAAAAACAACAATACATGAAACATAAAACAAAACAACAAAAAGTTAGTTAAAATGCATTTTAAAAGTTAGAACTAAAACTCCTTACTCTGTCATTCTAATTTGACCTAGAATACGTCTCAAGAGTTCAATAATGAATTCTTTACTCTTTCAATTTAATCAAATATCGAACCACAAAAATTATTTTTTTTGAATGCAAAATGCAACTTGTGTCTACTATCCTCCCCAAAACCAAATAAAACATTGTCCTCAATGTTTAAATAGAGAGAGATAAAGTATAAGAGATATTACCTAAAACGCCAATTATTTGAAAGAAACAAACTTGAGAGACACTTAAGCAAATATAAACTAAAATGATGATACTAATAAATAAATAAAACAAAGAAAAATTTACAAACGAAGTGTCAAATCTAATTTTTTCTTGTTAAGGCCCACTGACCAATTCATCCGAGTTATTGTTGGGTCAGGTTTGTAGATAACTGCCTGTAATTTGTCAATAAATTCATCCGCCTCGATAGCAGAAACCAAGATCTGTCGAACCGAATGTGAAATAAAATTCTGTTCCACAGCTTGATCAAGAAAACAAAGTAAGCAATCAAAATAGTTATTAACATTCAACAAAATTATGGATTTTCAGTGGATATTCAGTTGGGCCCAAGAGGCAATTTAAAAAATTTCTTCCAAGGTACCAAAACCACATTTTTCACATAGCTTTTCAGTCGCTGTCCATTCACTTTGAAAGTTCTCCCATCAGTGGGGTCCTCGATTTTGACAATACCATTAGAAAAAATGTGTCTTACCATAAATGGACCAGTCCATCAGGATCTCAACATTTTAGGGTGTAAATACAATCGAGAATCATAAAGATAGACCCGTTGATTTGGCTCGAAGAGTTTTCTTGAGATCTGTTTGTCATGAGCTACTTCCACTTTAGCTTTGTAAATTCTGGAGTTGTCATATGCATCATTTCGTAGCTCTTCTATTTTTGATAATTGTAACTTTCTATAAAAGGCCTGTAGCACTCAAATCAAAGTTAAGGGCTTTGACAGCCTAATAAGCTTTATGCTCTAGTTCAACAGGCAAATGAAAAACTTTTCCATAAATAAGCCGGTATAAAGACATTCCTAAGATGGTTTTGTATGCAATGCGATATACCCATAATGCATCAGAAAGGCATAAAGACCAATCTTTGCGATTTGGGTTAACCGTCTTTTCCAAAATCTGTTTAACCTCTCTATTTGCTAGCTCGGTTTGTCCATTTATCTGTGGATAGTATACAATGGAGACTTTGTGAAGAACACCATACCTGCGCATCAAAGCTTCAAAAGAACGGTTACAGAAATGTGTTCCTTGGTCACTAATGATTACACATGGCGTACCATTCTTAGAAACACATTTTCTTTTAAGAATTTTACCATAGTTGTATTATCGTTAGTACGACAAGCTACAACCTCCACCCATTTTGATACATAGTCAACAACTAAAAGGATGTCAAGGTAGCCAAAAGATGAGGAAAAATGACCCATAAAATCAATACCTCAACAGTCAAATATCTCGATAACAAGAATAGGGTTAAGAGGCATCATATGTCTTCGAGATAAAGCACCTAACATTTGACATCTTTTATAGGAACGACAAAAATTATTAGTATCTTTGAACAAAGTGGGCCAATAAAAACCACACTGTAAAATTTTCACAGCTGTCTTCTTCATAAAAAAATGACCACCACAAGCAGCACTATGGAAAAAATTTACGACATTAGAAACTTCACTTTCAAGAATGCAACGTCTCATAATTTGGTCAGGACAGTATTTAAAAAGATATGGATCATCCCAATAAAAATTACGTACCTCAACCAGGAACTTACGCTTATCTTGTGCATTCTAGTTAAATAGAAGTTCACCACAAACCAAATAATTTACGATATGTGCATACCAAGGTATTTGGCTTATAACAAAAAGATGTTCATCAGCAAAATCATGCAAATCAGTAGAGTCAGTGAACTCAAAGTGGGATAGATGATCAGCAACAATATTTTTAACGCCTTTCTTGTCTTTGATGGTTAGATCAAATTCCTGCAAAAGAAGAATCCACCTAATTAAACGGGCTTTAGCATCCTTCTTAGAAAGAAGGTACTTAAGAGCTGCGTGGTCAGTAAAAATAACAATAGGTGAACCAATCAAATAAGAACGGAATTTGTCTAAGATAAAAATAACAGTTAGTAGTTCTTTTTCAGTAGTAGTGTAATTCATTTGAGCATCATTCAAAGTCCTACTAGTATAATAAACAACAAAGGGTTTTCCCTCCCTACGTTGCCCAAGAACTGCTCCTATAGCATTATTACTTGCATCACACATAATTTCAAATGGGAGGCTCCAATCTGGTGATTGTATGATAGGAGTGGTGGTGAGTTTGGCAATGAGTGTTCAAAATGCCTCCTCACACTCTTGTGTCCATGTAAATTCAGCATCTTTTAGCAAAATGTTACACAATGGTCTAGATATGGCAAAAAATTTTTGTATAAACCTTCTGTAAAAGCTAGCATGTCAAAGAAAAAATTGGACATCTTTTACCGTTTTGGGTGTAGGTAATTTAGAGATTAATTCAATTTTTGCCTTGTCAACCTCTATCCCTCTTTCAGATACAATGTACCCTAAAATGATTCCTGAAGATACCATGAAATAACATTTCTCCCAATTTAGCACAAGTCTTTTTCCTTTACACCTACTCAAAACAGCTTTCAAGCTAAGTAGGCATAAATCAAAAGAATTACCAAAAAAAAGTCAAATCATCCATAAAAACTTCCATGTATTTTTTAACTATATCAGAGAAAATACTCAACATACAACGTTGAAAAGTAGTTGGTGCATTACATAATCCAAATGGCATTCTATGAAAAGCATAAGTACCAAAAAGACATGTAAAGTGGTTTTTTTCTTGATCTTCTATAGCTATCTCAATCTGGTATTATCCTGAATACCCATCAAGAAAGCAATAAAGAGGATGTCCAGCTACATGTTCTAAAATTTGGTCGATAAAAGGCAATGAAAAATAGTCTTTCCTAGTGGCTATGTTTAATTTTCTATAATCAATGCACATTCGCCAACCACTTACCACCCTAGTTGGAATAGGTATCTCATTCTCATTTTCCACCACAGTAACCCCAGATTTCTTAGGAACTACTTGAGTTGGACTTACCTATTGACTATCAGAAATTGGGTAAATTATACCCGCATCTAATAGTTTCAAGACCTTTTTCTTCACTACTTCTTTCATTGTTGGGTTAAGTCTTCTTTATAGGTCTCTACGAGCTTGGGTACCTTCCCCTAAATGACTTCTATGAGAGCATATCAATGGAGAAATACCTTTAATATCAGCTATGGTCTAACCTAATGCAGACTTATGTTCTTTTAACAATTTTATCAATTTTCCTCTTGTTCAACACTAAGTTCAGAAGAAATGATGATAGGAAAGGTATCACCTGGAACCAAAAATACGTGTTTCAAACCTTTAGGCAGTGGAGAAAGCTCAACTTGTGGTGTCTCGAGGTTTGATGGTTTTGGTCTCTCCCTCTCTCGTGGCAACTCTTCAAAGCATGGCTGCCAAAATCAAGTCCCTTTATCCTGTGAGTCAAAAATACTAAACACATTAGTTGTTATATCAGGATAATATAATTCTTCAAAATCAAAATTGATAAGGTTTTTCAAAGAATCGGAGCTATGATTTTTATAAGTTTCCTCCGCTACAAGCGTGTCTATCATATATGAATGATCGCATTCGTCTTCTTCTCATGGTTATTTTTCAATATTAAAAATGTTCACCTCAAGAGTCATATTCCCAAAAGATAATTTCATTAGACCATTTCTGCAATTAATAAGAGCGTTAGCAGTGGCAAGAAAATGTCTCCCCAAAATAAGAGGGATTTTTGACTCCATGTTAACAATAGAATAAGTATCTAAAATAAAAAAATCAACAGGGAGTAAAATTTATCAATTTGCAACAAAACATCTTTTACTATTTTCCGTGGTTTCTTAATTGATCGGTCAGCTAATTGTAAGATTACAGATGTAGGTTTAATCTCACCAAGTACCAATTGCAAGTAAATAGAATAAGGCATTAAATTTACACTTGCTCCTAAGTCCAACAAAGCTTGACCAAACTCATGTGTCCCAATTTAGAAGGAGATTGTAGGACATCCTGGGTCTTTATACTTGGGTGGTGTCTTTTCTTCAATCACTGCACTTACCTGTTCTACCAAAAATGCAGTTTTCTTTACATGGTGTTTTCTTTTGATAGTGCATAGATCCTTGATGACTTTGGCATAAGTTGGAACCTGGTTAATCAAATGCAACAAGGAAAGATTAATCTTAACTTGTTTCAAATATTCCAAAATCGCACCTTGAATTTCTGAATTTTCTCAACCGGTCGAAGAGCTTGAGGAAAAGGTACTAGGATTGAAAACTTATTTTCGGGTTCTTTTTTCACTGTGGCCTCTTTTTCAAAGGATGCGTCTTTACTACTCATAGATGTGTTAATTTCAGAAGTAGGCTCACTTACAATCTTACCACTTCGAGTAGTAATGGCATTGACTTCTTTGAGATTTTAAGCATCAGAAGTATAAGCCTGTGCCATGAATTGTCTTTTCAGATTGGAATGAGGTTGAGATGGAAACTTACCTTGCTCTTGTACAGTTAAGGCACTGGTCAGCTTTGTGATTTGACTCTTGATTTTTTTGTTTTCATCTATCACCTAAGCAAGAACTGTTTCAAATTATTTATTAGTCTTACCTTATGCCTCCCACAAATGCTTGTAATGTATCCTCTAAAGAACTCCTAGTTGGTTGTCCATTATATTGAGGTGTAACATAAGACTTGGGTGCTTGTTGTTCTTGTTTCCAATGGCTGTTGGTTTGTTGGTCAGATTTTCAGCTGAAGTTTAGGTGGTTTCTCCAGCTAGGATTATAGGTTTCAAAGTAGGGTGAATAAGGCTTCTTGTACATCCATAGGGCATTACATTGTTCCCCATATATCCCTCTCATCTTACTATAAGTAGGGCAATCCTGAGCTAAGTGTTCCGCTCCTCTACAGACAAAACAGACATCGTGTGACTCAACCTTAGCAACCGTGTGGGTGACCCTTCTATCTTTGGTTTTCAAGGCCTCTAACTCCCTAGTTAAGACCTCTAATTGGGCTTTGAGGTTATAATCTTTCCTAAGATGGAAAACTCCACTGGGTCGTGACTTATTTGTGCTTTCAGTAATGCTAGGTTCAGTCCATGTATGGGCTTTTTTGGCTAAGTCATTAAAGAATTCTACGACTTCCTCAGAATCTTTTTGAAGGAACTCCCTATTACATATCATGTTAACAATTTGGTGCTCTCTAATTGTGAGTCCCTCACAAAAATAGCTAACCAAGCGCCAATTTTGATACCCATGGTGAGGGCATAAATTTAGCAACTCTTTAAACCTTTCCCATGCTTGATATAAGGTTTCACTGTCTTTTTGAGAGAATGATGAAATTTATCTTTTCGGGCCATTAGTTTTTTGTTGTGGGAAGTATTTATTAAAAAATGCTTGGATCATTTCTGCCCAAGTTCCTATAGACCTCGGCCTCAAAGAGTATAGCCAACTCTTTGCTTTGTCTTTCAAAGAAAAAAGGAAAAATTTAAGCCTAACAGTGTCTATGGCTTCGGGTTGGCTATGGAAGGTGGCAATTACCTCTTCAAATTCCCTAACATGTACATAAAGATTTTCACTATCTAGACTATGAAAGTGAGCAGAAGTTGTATCATTCTAGTTTTAAAATTCGAATGTGGTGTGTTAGGTGGAAATATAATACATGATGGTGTGGCTGTGTGAGTAGGATGCAAGTAATCTTTTAGAGTCCTAACAGGGTTATCTTCATGTTGGCTCATTGTGTTGGAATTACAAGATGAACTAGATGGTGAATTCTCTTCCCTTACAAATTGTGGTGGTAATTCTAGTTCTACTTCTCTCACAAATCTCCCTCGTTTGTCTCTAAATCGATGTATACATCCTAACAAAAACAAAAATTTAAAGAAATGCTCAAGAAAAATTAAGATGTGAAATAAAACACAACAAGAAATAGAAACGAGTTAGGTGGTAAAACTAACCATGAAATATAAATACAATAAATGAATAAAAGATAATAAATTGTAAAGTATAATAAAAAAAATACAATAAGTAAAAAAATAAAGTACAATAAATAAAAAAATAAAGTATAATAAGTAAATAAATAAAAAGTTAAACGGTAGAATTGACCATTAAAATAAAATAAAAATACAACATATTAACTAAAGAAAATAAAGTACAATAAGTAAATAAACAAAATAAAAATAAAGTACAATAAATAAATGTAATAAATAAAAAAAATAAAGTGCAATAAATAAATAAAGTACAATAAATAAACTAAAGTGCAATAAATAAATAAAGTGCAATAAATTAAAAAAATAAACTAAGTTAGGCGATAGAACTAGCCATTAAAATAAAATCAAATCAAATACGACAAATTAACTTAAAAAAAAGTAAAGTGCAGTAATAAATAAAGAAAAAGTAAAGTGCGATAAATAAATAAAATAAAATAAAATGCGAAGTACAATAAATAAATAAAATAAAATAAACTAAGTTAGGCGTAAAACCAGTCATTAAAATAATATAACATATAACAAATTAACTAAAAAAATAAAATAAATTAGATAGTAGAACTAATCATGAACAATAAAATCAATTACAACAAAGAAAATAAAACTAAGATTTTACAAAGAAAAGAAAATATACAAAGTTACCACTTTAGTATTGATAAAAAAACCATCGACTTTCGCTTAATGTGCCTCCCCGGCAACCACGCCAAATTTTTTTTTTACGCTCAAAATATAACGCGGCTATCACAGTATAGATTGAGGTGTCGATCCCATGAGGAAGCTTTTGGCAAAATAGGTTAGTGAAGTAAAATATTAAAGCAGTAGCAAAAGATAAAATTAATTAATTGGTTTAAGTGGATGAGATAGAATTATTTATGAATTGAGGAAAATGTCTTATGATGATTTAAACAAGGCTTCGAGAATCACGATTATGCTTTATAAATCTACTCTACACTTTGATTAAATATTTATAACTTAATTGATAGTTTTACATCTAAACAATCAATCGGAAGATATATAAAATATAGGACATTTGATAATACATGCATTTGATATGACTAAACTCTTTTGCAAATATTAACACAAATCATGTTCATTTATACAAGTTATCTAAGATCAACAATATATTATTTTGACAATATTGCAGTAAAAGATCAACTTGAATATCAAACATTTATTGTCTTTACATGTTATCCAAGATCGACAATATATCAATCAATAATATTGCAATAAAAAATTAACATATAAAATAATGTAACCAATAACAATTATAATTCAACAAGAATCACATAAGAAAAGCATGACTGGACATATATGAGACATGAGAATTATAACCTCTAGATTATAGAAAATAAACTAGATAAGATTTTAATCAAAACCAAACTTATAACATTTATAGCTCTTGACAACGAATCAAAGCATAGAAGTAGATTTATTACACATAAAAGTTCATCTCTTAGCCTTGCCAAGAACTCTAGCCTAAATTACAATACATGTTAATGAGAAGAAAATAAGGGAGAATTATCTAATATTAAAAATTTCCTAAGAGTGTCCTTATATAGGCAATGAATGAAAATATGTTGTGTGACATCAATCTTCAATAATTTTAGGCCAACAACTCGTTCACCCACTTGCAGCACGTTTTTGATAATGTCAATGATTGATGTAGCCTCTATAGACAACATAAAAATTGTAGTATTTTGTCTCTTCTCTCCATAGGCACCAAATTCATGCAAATTGTATGAGTATCCAATGATATATGAGCAACATTCCAAAGATACATCAGATTTCAGCCAACAACCGTTTTACCCACTTGCAAGACAATTTGGTCCATGATAACGGCTAATTTGGACTTTACCATCAACATAAGAGTTGTTGATAATTAAGTCAGTATTTCACAGCTTCAAGAATTTACATCAACCAACATCAAACCTTAAGGATCAAAAGTGGGAATCCAAGTATCACGCTTTAGGAGGCATTCCTTGAGGACTTTGGGCAACAAATCATCAATAATTTTGGCCTTAAGTTTTGAACACCACCACGTTGAGCCTTTATCTACCATGGGAGTTTCCTAACCACATTTATTTTTGTTCTTGCTATTGTGGATAACGTCAAATTTAAATTTAGGGGAGGAAAACACTTATTTGTGTTTAGTTACCTTTTTATTATCATGTCTACTCTTTATGACTACTATTTTTAGTTGTTTTATTTTGCATGATAAACTTTTATTTAATGTTTTCATTGTTAGTCTTGGGTTGGTTAAATGATTAGTAATCAACGATATGAAATGAAATATTAACTCAATTGCTACTTTCTTCTAAAAACAATAAATGTTATGATTATTCAGTTGTTTAATCTAAGACAAGTTTGGCCTCATTTTGTGATCACTTGAATTATTGAGCATGTAGTTAGGATCATTTAGTTATTATGCTTACTTAGAGAATATTTATGCATAACAAGAATACTTAGAGTCTTGAAAACACACTAAAACCTTTTCAAGTATTACTTGAGGCGAAATCCTAAGGCACACATAATTTAGGAAATAATTTTAGACCATCTTTAGATCGATTGAGCCTTTCAAGCCAACCATTGTATATTTTTTATCCTTACTTACTCCCATTAAGCCTAATAACCATTTTTCTTTGCTAATCACATAATACCCTAGTCATAAATTTAATTACCCTTTAAGTATCCGTCACACCATAGGCATAATACTCCTTTTAGAGAGTTATGTGGACTTCTAAAAATGAATAAATGAATTAAAAAAGGGTTATGGGTTTGGTTATGGATTTTGGTTGTTCTAATATTATAAAAAGCTTAATTTTGAGGGTATAGTGACTTATATATATTCAAAAAAATAAAAAATTCAAAATCCAAACAAATTCAAAAAAGAAAAGAAAAAAGAAATAAAAAATACTGTATGGATTGAGTTTTTTATACCCCTAACTTAGAAAAAGAAAATGTTGAACAACAAAGTAGCAAGGGAATCGAAGAAATAAGTTTATGGGAAATTGATTGGAAAACAAATGGTTTGGTGTGATTATTCTCTAAAGGAATGTATGTTTATGGTGTGAGTTAACCGAAATATATCTATTTACCCTACCCTCACCCTAACCATGCATTATAAGTTAGATAAAGTCATATTTGATCTTTAATTATGTGTGCACTTACATTAGTAGAGAGTAATATGAAAAACAAGCTTATAGAGTGTTATTAAATAGAAACTCATAAAGACCAATTCATTGACTTGTGTGCATAAAAAAATTCGGATACATGTGACTAATGATATTAACTATACACATATGCACTAAGTAGTTCACTTGTGGGGTAAAACAAGTATTGGATGAACATGTTGCACTATTATGATATTTAGAATTTCCTTGAGATTTGTAGTCATGAGAAAATTTTTAGATAATTTGCTAATCATTTGTCAATCTGGTGTTTAGTGTCATCTCAGAGTTTATTTTCATTTTAGTTTTTAATTGTATCTCTTTACTTGAGGACAAGGAAGTTATTAAGTTTGAGGGAATTTGATGATTGCATTTTATATCTATTATTTTAAACTCCTAAACTTAGCCATTACTCGACTGAATAAGAACATGTAGCTTTTTATGTGCATTAATGTCACTTTGTAAATTTCAAGTTAATTGAGTTATTTGACATAAAAAAATTCAAGCAATGAAATGCCCAAAATTGTAAAATGGGGAACAAAATGCTCAAAGTGAACAGTGAATAGTAATTATGAACAATGAATATTAAAAAGTAAACAGCGTGCCGTAACGTTACTGTTCTGCCCTGCAGTCTTAATTTGGGCAACAAGTTACAACCGGTTGCAGCCCCACTCTTTCCATGTCGAGGCCCCAAATTAAATTTGACATTTTTTCTAATTTTTACCCTAATTTAAAGTCGATAAATTAAAATTTTTGAGCCACTTCTTATATCATCAAGGGGAGGCACGAAAAACACAAGAAAGAAAGGCTTGAACTTAAATTTAAAGAAGAGAAAGAATGTCTTCGAGGCTTCTTAAGGATCATTGAAGACATTTGCAGGATTACAGTCTTGGAGACATCCCCAAATTTGGTTTTCTCTTTTCTTTTTTCTCTTTCTCTTTGTTTGAAATTTGTAGTTATGAATATTGTATAAACATGTTTGTGTCTATGGATTTCTTGATAATTTTTGTTATGGTTGGATTGATGCGTGCCTAAACATTAAATTCTAGGGTTTGATGTAGCTTTTTGGATACTATGTTTGGTTGATTTAGTGATTTATTATTTCATTCATATATGTTACTCTATGGTTAATGCTTCAAATTGATTGAAAAATAAATTGGTTGTTGTTGATTTGTGGATTAATGCTCGGGAGAGATTGACCCATTTATCAGATTTGAAAAATATAGCATTAGGTTGTTATTGAGTCGAGAGGTTAATAGCACTTGGGTATTTACCAAAGATTGCTCAATGAGTGTATATGGAGCACACTAAGTATTCAAGAAAATGTATGAAAATACTTGGGGTGTGACATTATGCCTGAGATCTAATTTAACGGTCAAGAGAGGTAATGAGATTAATCGTTGGTAATCAATATAAGGGTTACGTAATGCATATATAGGTAAATAAGTTAGATAGGGATATCAACTTGAATATGTATGCATAGTATCTCATTTGACGCTCAGGAGAGATAATGAGATTAGTTTTAATCCCTTGATTAATAAATTAAATGAAATTGCTAAATAAGAAGAACATAGAAAGAATAGAGTAAAATTAAGACCCTATGATCCCATTTATCATAATTTTACCATTTCGCAAGATTATTATTTTTAATTGTTGCTTTGTTAATTGCTTAATTTAGGTTGTTAGCTTAATTTTCTTTAGTTATTGCAATTAAATCAAGTTGCCTAGATAAAATCAAGTTGCGAAAACCCATATTACTTAGTGTAAATTTGAAGGATCAATCATTGTGAGAACGATACTCATACTCATCACTTTATTACTTACTCACGACCCGTGCACTTGAGTTTAATATTTAGGTGTGTTAGTTTCACAAACACTTATCTAGTTTGTAAATCCTTCATTCAATGGAAGATGACCAAATCTCTTGTTATTGGTACAAGACACTGATTTGTTAAAACTACTATGTATGTGCTCTAATAAATTACATTGCCATGAGTGGTTTCAATACTTTATGATCTTTGTAGATGATTTATCATGATACGAATACGTCTAAAAATATTTAAATGTTCAAAGAGTTTAGACTAGATGTAGAGAAACAAACTGACTTGTTTATTAAATGACTTCAATCAAATCGAGACAGTGAATACATGAGCAATGAATTCATTATATATTTAAAATAAAATAAAATTATCACTCAATATAGTCCTCTCGGTACTCTTCAACATAATGGTGTTTTGAAGATGAGAAATCAGACTTTATTAGATATAGTTCGATCAATAATGAGTTTCATCGATCTTTTTGAATATCTTTAGAGTTATGAACTACAGATTATTGCTCACATGTTGAGTAGAGTTCCATCAAAGGTTGTTCTTACCATTTCATTTACAACCCCTAGTAACTATGTCATTACAATAAATATTCTCAAGTCTTTGTCTCATTCCAGACAAAATTCTAACTTTTAGAATTACTAACTCTTAGTCTTGATCTAACAAACTTTAGATCCGGTCTAAACTCTTTTAAATTTATGATATCTGAAAAAGAACAAGATTATTACCATATAATAAATTAATGATATACAAAAATGTGCATTGTATAAATATTAATAAATATTCATACAAACAAATAGAATGACGCATAAGCACCATCTCTAATAACTCTCACTTGCTCTATGTCATTGACCATGGTATTTAATATCCATTTACTCTAAATGTTACAAAATACATTAAGAGTTAAGACCTTAATAAGTAGGTTCGCTACATTATCACGAAAATCTACTCTAAATGTTATTATATCTCATCTAGCCAAAATCTCTCTAATTATATAGTACTTCCGTTCCACATACTTAGACTTCTGGTGCACAATAGGCTATTTGATTTGAGCAATTGCTCCGTTGTTATCACAGTATAGTGGGATATGATCCATTATACTTAGGATTTCTCCCAATTTTGCAACAGACTTGTATATCTACATTGCTTCTTTGCAGTTTCCGAAGATGTAATATATTTTGCCTCCGTAGTAGAACTAGTTGTGGATCCTTGATTTGCACTTTTTCAATTGACAGTGGCATTATTGAGAAGAAATACATAATCAGATATAGACTTTTTATTATTTGGATCAAATTGGAAGGTTGAATTAATGTATCATCTCACCTATAAGTCACTCTCTCTATAAATCAGAAACTTATCTTTTGTACCCTTAAGGTATTTCAAGATATATTTCACGGTCATCTAATGGTCGTCTCTTGGATCGGGCTAATACTGACTTATAACACTTACAGTTATGTTGATGTCAGGTCTCGTACATAACATGGCATATATTATGCTACCTACAACTGATGCATAAGAAATGTTAGACATTCTAACCGTTTTATCTTCTTTTTTAAGACAAATCCTCTTATAAAGATGAATGTTATATTTGAAAGATACATTAATTATCTTACAATTACAAAGTTATACCTTTCTAGAACATTATTAATGTACAAAAACTGGGAAGTTCTATTAGCCTCCTAGCTCTATCTCTATAAAGCTTTATACTCAATATAAAGGAAGTCTCTCCCATCCTTTATGAAAACGTTCTTACTCAAATAACGCTTGGCTGACTACAACATACCAATATCATTTTCAATAATAAATATGTCATCCACATAAAGTACAAGAAATTCAATCATGCTCCCATTAATCTTCTTATACACACATACACATCTTTTTCATTTTTGATAAAACCAGACACTTTGACATGGACTGCATGTTATGTGATATGCATTAGCATTTCACTACCCAAAAATACTCTCATGCATACCATTCATAATAATAATAATAATAATATATTAATAAATGTACCCAACAGAGTATGTATCTTAAAACAATGTATATGTAAAGAGTTGTAAAAACCTAAAAGAACTTTTCTCTAAAAAATAAAGAAGTGTCATCAACACCCTATTTTTTCCCGCCATCCTTGGGCCTCTGCCCTTATTATTTACCTGTATGTTTCTTACTTAGTTCATGGGGTTTTTTTTTCTCTTTTTCAGTTATTTTTTGTTTGTTGCATGCTTTTGTTGACCAGTGAGCACCGGTTGCTCTGTCGGAAAGTTCCTCAGCCGCCGTTGGCTTCCATGGCTCGCACCAAGCCTCTCAGCCCCTAGTGAGCATTCTCAAACCGACGTCGTTTATTTTTTCGGCCATTATTTAGCTAGACTCCGTCAAACCTGCTTTTCCTAATTCCTGTGTTTCCTATCAGCCAAACAGTTTTAGATTCACTCTGGTCCTACCATCACCATTGTTATAATGTTTTCTTTGGTCACCTGTCTGAATTAACCGCCGAGCTAACCACCGTTGGATACTCAACTCTTGCACCTGAGCAAGCTTTGCTCTCCGTAGTCATACTTCTGTCCAATTCAATGTGAAGCAAACTCTAGCAACTTGTAAACCATCTGTCGCCACCACAAAGAATGCCAATTGTTATAGTTTTTATTATTTGGTGTTCTTTTATGGGTGTATTATTGGTGAAGTTGGGGTAAAATGTGTGGATCTATAATTATGGAGAATGTATATGTTAATGGCGGATTATGTGTACCCCTCCTCTTTTGGAGATTGTTTTGTGTATTTATTCTCTTGCACGAGGTAGATATACTCCTTAGTAAGGTAAAATTCCTCCTGCATGAGGTAGGATATCCTTATCCTAAATAGGAGTAGAAAATTCATCTGTGGATGGTCTTCAATTATGGAGTTTGTTTTATTCCCTTTATAGGGAAAGCGTGAGGTCTAGACAGTTGTCAATAAGTCCGTATTTATATTATTTCGGTAATTATCTAATTTATAGCAGTAGAATCTGTAATATTGTTTATTTTATCAATGATATTAAAATTATTTAAAAAACATAAATATGTTAGAAAAAAAAAGAAATAGCATAGAAATAACAAATAGTAAATATGTTAAAGAAAAAAATAAAGAAACAACAAATAACAACCATTGAATATATTAAGAAAAAATTAAAAATGATTCATTAGAGTTTTGACAGAGAAAGGCCCCGAAAAAAGAGTGATGGTATCTACCGTCGGTATCATTCGAGGCCCTCCTTCCAAAATACACATATAGTTGTGTTGAGGAAGTAACACCACATTATACTGCCGTAAGAACTCCATACCTAGCACCACATCAAAATCATCGAGAGGTGCTACTGAGAAATTTACCTCACTGTGCCATTTCTCAATGTGAATTTCAGCTCCACGAACCACCCCATCTAGCGGCTTGGCACTTACATTCACGGACTTGAGGTATCCCTCTCCTTTCTCTACATAAAGGCCCAAGCGTTCCGCCGCACGCTTAATGAAGTTGTTACTTTTCTAAAAAAACAATTAGTAACTAACAATAGCAAAACAAAGATATGAACATGAGAGTTTGGATAAAGAAACAGCAACCATGAAAAACAGTATTAGTCTTATTATATAAAACAAAAGGGATGAAAAATATGAAGCACAGCAAGAATATCAGTATCTTTTAAACAATTGTCTAAACAAATATATATATAAAAAAAAAATCAAAGCACAAGAAATAGTAATTGATAATGGAAAAGAAAAAAAAAATGAGCCATCAGACTTAACGGGTGTGTATATCTCAAAAAGTGCACATACTAAAACTATGAAAAAGCACAATAAATAAAAAATAGTGAATGTATTATATATATATATATTTATATATATAAAAGAATAGAAAAGAAGAAAAACAACACAGCAAATGAAGAAAAGTGAATCTTTTAAAAAAAATTTATTTAAATTGATCTTTTAGAATTTTGAAAAAGAAAGACCCAACAAAAAGAGTGATAGCACCACTTATCTAGAGTTACACAAGCACAACAAAATAAACAGTAAATGATCATGGATGAAAAAAATAAACGAACATCGAAGTTTAAACAAAAAAGAGCCACCATGAAGCAATGTAGTGTCATTTTGTGTGTGTGTTTGAAGTTTAAACAGAAAATGGATCACTATAATAAATAGTGTTAGTGTTATTACGCGCATATGTGCGCGCGTGTGTCTATGTATATATGCACGTGTTCATGTGCATGTGTATACACACGTGTGTAGGGTGCGTGGATGTATGTATATGTGTGTATATTTGCATGCCTACATATGTGAGTGTAATTGATAATTGAAAAAAAATAAAGAAATGATCATTAGAGTAAATAAGTGTGTATTGTCAAACAGGACTATATTTCTTTAAAAAAAAACATAACAAATTATAAACAGCTAATATATTTATAAAAAAAAGCACAATAAATAACAAATTATGATATATTAAAAAATAAATAAAGTGATCCATTAGAGTTTGGATATAGAAAGAGCCATTGACAAAAGAGCGATAGTGACACTTTTTTGGGATCACTCTAGTAAAACAAAATTGTAAAAACATTTAGTCAAAAAGCAATTAGAAAAATTTTTAAATAAAGATTAAGTAATTTTTTTCTTTCTTGCAATGAGTAAATTAAAATTATTTTTATATAAACTAAATTCAAATCTAATTCAAGGTTGGATAGTTAAATAATGACTTAAATTAAACCCTATCTAAAGATTTTGGGTTTAGAGTCTTTAATAACTCAATTCTTCTCAATTCTCAAGTAGAAAGATAGATAGATGTAGAGATGGAATCAATTCTTCTCTATTCTCTTCAGGTAAAAATAGAGAGATATAAAGAAAGAAAAAATGACAGTTTAGAGAGAGAAATAATTCTAAAAAGAGAGAAAGTTGTAGGAACACCTCTATAATTTTATTCCCAATAATATTTTGAAGATAGTGTATGGTTAAACATATTATTCAGCTCAGAAAGTATATATAGTTTCATAAGAACCGAACCACTATAAATTTTTTGCATTCTTTCTTTTTCTTTTCGATTTTATTACTTGTCGATTTTAAATCTTTTATTATTTGAGTTTTAAGTTGGATTACGAATTTTCAACAATGGTATCAAAGCCAAAGATTCGAAAGATTAGAAGAAGACTCAAAGACAAATTATCAAGAATAGTGACCACCAAGTTTGAGGTAGAGAAGTCAAACAAGCAAAGAGACTTTAGTCTATGGCAAAAAATGATGAAGGCCTTATTGGTATAACAAAAGGTTACTAATGCTTTATTGGAGCTAAAGAAGGAACTTTAGTAATTGATTAGAAGATATCAACATCCTACAGTTATCTAACAATGTACTGCGACAAGTTAATAAAGATATCACAACAAGGGAACTTTGGGGTAAGCTTTAAAGCCTATATATTTTTAAATCTTTGTCTAGTAACATTCTTATAAACAAAAAGTGTTATTTCTATTTAAAAAAAGGCGGGGCAACTAAAAAGAAACTACCATGAAAGAATTGGAAAATTAAAATAAAAGGATTTAGATCATGCAAATATAGCAGTAGCATCGATAGGTACGACAGTTCAGAAGTTCTTATAGTTTCACGGTGAAAAATCTAAAAGATTTGGTCCTTAATTCTGGATGTGCTTACCATATGAGTCCTAACAAAGGCTAGTCTCTATGTTTTACAAGGGAGCACTATCACTGGAGATACTATTACTGCTACTCATGCAAGGTATAATGAAACTGAGTTGTAGCATAAGAAGTTAAGCCATATAAAGAAACTAGACTTATTACAGTTGAAAAAACAGAATCTCATTAGAATAAAAGGTTGGTTGGGATGAAATTCTGGAAAAACTATACATTGAAAAAAATAATGCTAATGTTAGTTTCAACACCAATAATTAAAAGGTAAATATAGTTTTAGAATACATTCATGTTGACTTATAAGGCCAACAAATATAGCAACACATGGTAATAATAGATATTTTCTATCTTTAGTTGATGACTACTCAATGAATGACCATATAGAAGTAAATAAGTTAAGAAGAACTCAGAGTAAGGCGTAGGAATCCCACCTTAAGATGGAATTACAGCCCTAAACTCTTCCTAAAAATAATATACAAGTTGAATCATAAGAGGATCCACAGCTTCAAATTAATCATAAACCAACACATCAATAGAAAGAGGTCTAAGATAGAGACCTAAGATGGCAACTCAAGACAAAGGCCAAAGACAAAGGTCTAAGAAAGAGGTCCAAGATAGAGTTCGAGATAAAAGTCCAAGACAGAGGTCTAAGATAAAGATTTGAGACAGATATTGATAAATAATGTATGGTTGCATGGATTGGTTCATAAATTTAAACTAGATAGATCAGTAGTAATAGTGTTTTCGAATTCATCTCTGAAAAACCAAGTATTCAGAAAGTTGGTTTACAGTGGAAGAGTAAAGTTGAAGAGGATAAGCACTAAGGAGAATCCTACAATGGAGGTACTATCCATGAAGAAGCTTAAGAGATGTTTAAGTTTGCTGCATATTGATAAGGAGTAAGCAGCAAATATAAAATCTGAGTAGAAGTATGAGTATTGCACTAGATACAAGAACTAAATTGTTTTATGACCAGAGTGGATATGTAAAGAATATTGGTCATAAATCAATTAAGAAAATTTTCAAATAAAGATTAAGTAATTTTCTTTTTTCTTGCAAGAAACAAATTAAAATCTTTCCTTTATAAGCCGAATCCAATTCCAATTCCAATTCCAATTCAAGGTTGGATAGTCAAAATGGGCTTAAAGCAAACTCTATATAAAGATCTTGGGTTTTGGGCTTTTAATAACTCAATTCTTCTCCATTATTTTCAAAGAGAAAGAAAGATATAGAGAGGAAACTCAATTCTTCTTCGATCTCTTTAAGCAGAAAGAGAGAGTTATAGAGAGAGAAAAATTATCTATTGAGAGAAAGCGCTAGAAACACTTCTGTAATTCTATTACTTATAATATTTTGAGATGAAGTGCAGTATTAAATATATTATTTAACTCAGAAAGTCGATGTAAGTTCATAAGAATGAGACTACTATAAATTTTTGGTGTTTCTTTTTTTTTTTTAATTTTTATTACTTATTAATTTTAAATTCTTAATTACTTGAATTTTGAGTTGAACTATGAATTTTTAATAAAAACAAACAGTTACTTATAATAGAAATAAAAAGAAATATATATATGAACATTGAAGTTTGGATAAGTAAAAGAGTCAATAAGAAAAACAAGGGCTAGTATTATTGTAAAAACTAAAGAGATTAAAAAAATCAAAACATGACAAAATAAACAGTGTTATTTATAATAATTGTATAAAATAAAGACATTAAAAAATATCGAAGTACCAATAAAAAAATATAATAGTAACTTTTGGATCTGTTTTTCGATTTACCAAATTTAATTAATTAAACTACCAAATATGCAAATAAAATAAGACATGGGGAATTTTGACGTGGTTCAGCAACGCTTAAATTCACAAGCCACGCTCGGTTATTCCACAATCCAATAAGTTATAATTTATAAGCAATTATAAACACAACGAACTTAAACAAAAAAAGGACTCCCATTTTAGATTTTTCACCGCTATGAAGAATCAAGTTGTTAGACTTGTTTAACGAGCACGATTCATCTTGATTGATTGCTACAATTGAATTCCTTTCAACATCGTCAGTCTTCTTATTCTAAACAAAATAACAAGTCACAAAAATACCTACAAGATATTTTCTAAGTATTAGGTAAGAACCCTAAACCAAATAAGTTCTCTTTTAAACTATTGAAATTTTACGTTCAAAAAGAATATTTACAACTTTAGGCTTTTCATAAGAAAATATGGGCTTAAAAATTCAAAAGATCAAAATATATGTTTCTCTCACTCAAAGGCTTAGCTTCACGTTAAAAACAAAGGTTTATATAAAAAAATTAAAAGGTGTGAAACTAAAAACGGATTAGGATTAAAATGTAAAATAAAAACCAGATTTTACTCTTTGAAAACAGATCTTTGAATTAAATTCAAGATTTTAAAAAATCTAACAGTTTGTTTAATTCAAAGATTTAAAAAAATCTAACACTTTGTGGTAAGGAGTGAAAATTCTAACGGCATTTTTGTAGGCCTGTGCTGCTATCTCTGAGTTGCAATTTTCTATCTCGCTCAGTTCTCTGTTGAAGTGTTGGAGAAAGCTCCAGATTGATTCGGTGTTGATCTGCCTCATTAAGAACAAATTTGAGGTTGTCTTTCTGCCTTTTCAATTCCGTAGATACTGTTTAATAAACCGCTCTGTCAATTCTTCAAATGAAGATATTGAGGTAGGTGGTAAGCGATGGAACCAGATTTAAGGTGGCCCCTTCAAGCTCGAAGAAAACACCATGCACTTCAACACCCCATCATAGGCGTGCACGACCATCCTGAAGTTGAAGTGAAAGATGTGTTCTTCGGAATCGCAAGTTCCATCGAATGAATAGAACTAGAGATGTTAAACTTCTCAGGCTTTAAAACGAGTCTAATGGCATCTGTGAAAAGATCCTAGTTTACTCTTCTCGCCATTAGTGAGACGTCATTTGTCTATTCCACTTGAATTACTTTTGCATACATGACGTTTACTTCCTTCAAGATGGAAGCTTTCCTATCCTCTCTTTCTTTTGAGGTTATGAGTTCTATAGTCAATTTTGAGTTGGCGAGGGTGCTCAATCCCACTCTTTCAGGAACCCTTTTAATGCTTGGTTTACAATAGGGAGTGTGTGGGTTGGCCAAGTGCTGGACCAGATCTTCCTCTTGGTTTCCATCGTCTCTATCCCCCTGTAATGCCATTACCTTGTTGCGAAGCTCCAGATTTTTGTTCCAGTAACCCTCAATTTTCTAAATCAGTTTGGTGAAGAGCACGATGCTCCAGGAGTGATTTCGTCGCCTAGGGCAGCGACTTCTTATGTAAGAGACCCTTCGAGAGGGTTTCCAAAACTAGCAAGGCTGCTCTTCTATAGATTCATGATTGCTAGTTTGGATTAAACTCAGAATTTATGTGAGAAACACTTCTACAGTAGTTGTTTTCCTACAAACAACGCCACTAAAGTTTCCAGTTTTTAGAAATCTCTAAAAATTACTTCTGCACCCTTAGGTCTTCACAGGAATTTTGAGAGCAGTCTTATGTTTGAGCTCAACTGGTCCCAAGAACCTTTTTTTGATAAAAGACCGTCTTATTACAAAAAAAAATTCTCCAACGCTTAAGTCAGTAACAACATATAAGGTTAGTTATATATGTGAAGAGTGTTTATCAAGCAAAAGGATTTCTATATATGTGTATGCTCTCGGAGATTAATCAAAGATCTTAAGAATATTTTAGGTTCTTGCTAATACTTTATTTTCTCAATGTGTTTCTAAATGTATTTCTCTTTATATTTTCTCAATGAATGAAAATGTATGATGCGTATCTTTTTATAGTGCATGTAATAGAGTTTAATCAATATGTAAATAGTTTATAATGAGATGAACTTCAATCCATTTCGGGATTGAAGTAGCTTAATCTTTCCTAGAATGATTTATCTTCTCTAAAGCAAAATTTCATTATAATTCTTTTCTAGTGTGTAATTTAACTTTCGTGATAGAATGCAGTCTCATTCTTTGGCCAAATTTGTAATAAGTGGATCATGCAATATCATTTCAATCAATTCATGCAACAACCATACTTAAATAATTAATCAGAATAAAACAAATCGGTAAAAGAAGAGGTGTTTGAACCTAACTCAAGTTTCTCGTCTATATCATGCTGGAAAAACGTAAAGGAACTTAAGTTTCAATGGAACTCTGTCGTGTGCTCAAACTCGGGCTCTTCCTAGTCAAAAGAGCATTTCGATAATTTTTGGACTCAGTGAGTTTGTTTTTTAAGTTTAACTAAAGTTGGACAAAAAAGACTAAAAATTAAAAAAATTTTGGTTCGGTTTGATTTTGTTTATATATTTTAAAAAACCGTTTGGTTTTTTCTATTAGAAAAATCAAAAAAATTGATTGGTTCCGGTTTTATTTTACATTGAACCGAAACCGAACTAGAAAATGGGTTTTTTATATTAATTATTTAAAATTAAATACAAATTAAATGTAGTGTGCATCTTGTTCCAAAATCAAATCTAGCCCAGTTCGCAGTTCACGCTTATTGTCTTTCCCTGTCATTGGTTCGAGTCCAGCAATCTTCAATTTTAAATTATTGATGTTTTACAATAAAGATATAACTAAATGTAATACATTTTGGTTTCAAGATGAACTTTAGCTGGGATGGTAATGTAGTGGGACTTTCTCTTTTTCAATTGGAAGTTATTGGTTCGAATCCACTTTGCTTCTTTAATTATTGATATTTTCAAATCTAAATATAATGAAATGAATTGAACTTCAACAAAAAAAAATCTGATCAGCTCACTTAATAAGCTTGTGATCATACATTCCTTCAAGTCCATCAACTTTATTTGGGTGTTTATCAATATATTTTTTTAATTTTTTTCGAATTGATAAAAAGCTAAATAAATATATTAAAATAGAGTGCACCTCAATCTCAAATTTGTCTCAGCTCAAATAGTCAGGTAAGGGTTATTTTTCTTTTTGTCCTGAGTTCGATTCATGAGATGTGTGTTAGTCAAAATATTATTTTAATTTTTTTCAAATTAACAGAAATTGAATAAATTAAAGGAAATGGAATGCACTTTAATCTCAAAATTAGTTTCAGCTCAACTGGTAAGATGGTAATTATTACACCTTTAACTATATAAATTTGGAGATTCTTAGATTTGGAGTTTTGTCAAATATATAAAAAAAAATTAAATTGATAAAAAAATTGAAAAAGTCAAACCAATTTTTTCTGGTTCGGTTTTTACAATTAAAAAATCAGTTTTGATTTTATTTCTTTTATAAAAAAAATGAACTAGATTGGCTCAGTTTGGTTTCAATAAAAACCAGACCGAATCAAATCATGCCCAGCCTTAGGTCTAACAGTCTCCTCAACTTGTTAGTTTCCCTATCAGCATTTTATCAATTCCAATTAAGTGAGGCTTTAATTGGGTTATTTCACAAAGTTGAATTTTATGAGTTATGAGCCCAACAATAACATATAATATAGGATATAATTAAAATAATATATAAAATAAATTTACCAAAAAAAATATGTAACTAAAAAAATGAATATGTTAAAAAAATAAAAGAAATAGCATAAAAATAACAAACAATAACTATGTTAAAGAAAAATTACAATGATTCATTAGAGTTCGGATGGAGAAAGGCACCGAAAAAAAGAGTGATGGTGCCACTTTGATCACTCAAGAACTACAAAAACAAATATTTATTAATAATAGATAAAATAAAAAAAAATGAACATCAATTTGGATAAAGAAACAACAACCATGAAAAACAGTGTTAGTCTCATTATATAAAATAGAGGGATGAAAAATATAAAGCGAATTTTATTTATTAGTGAGAGTGTTGGAATTTGTATCTTTCATAGTTGTTAATTTAGTATTTAATTTCATTATTAATTGAATCAATTTGTTCGGATAAAAATAAGAGAATCAATTTTAGTACTTAAATAGAGCAAAGTACTAGTCTTTGTAGGATCGACACCCTTTACCCTTTATTACTTGTTAGTGATAGCATGCCCTTACGCTTAGGATAAACATTCATATTGCATTATCACCAATACCTACTAGAGTCACTCTTCAACTTGCAAACCGTTCACTTACTTATCCAAAAAGAGTGATTGAGGATGTGCTAGTTAAGGTGGACAAGTTCATCTTCCTGACGGATTTTATAGTTCTTAACATGGAGGAGGATAAAGAGATACCTATCATCTTGGGCCGACCCATTTTATAGCTCAATCCATCTATAGAGGAGCCACCCATTTTAGAGCTCAAACCACTACCAAGTCATTAGCGGTATGCTTATCTTAGTGACTTTTCTACACTTCCTGTAATTATTTCAGCTAACTTTGATGAGACTCAGGAAGAAACGTTGCCTAGAGTACTCCGGGAGCACAAAAGAGCATTGATTGGACTATAGTCGACATTTTGGGTATTATTCCATCACTTTGTATGCACAATATCTTAATTGAGGAAGACCACAAATTCACAATTGAGCAACAAAGAAGGTTAAGTCCGGTGATGAAAGAGGTGGTTAAAAAGAAAATTATTAAGTAGTTAGATACGGGAATCATTTACTCCATCTTAGATAATTCTCGGGTTAGTCTGGTACAATGCATACTAAAGAAAGGATGAGTCATTATAGTGGAGAATGAGAATAATAAGTAAATCCCCATACATACAATGACCAGACGAAGAATTTGCATGAACTACTAGAAGCTTAACAAGGCCACTAGGAAGGATCATCTCCCTTTTTCATTCTTTAATCAGATGTTGGATAGACTAGCTGGACATAAATACTATTATTTTCTTAATAGGTATTCTGGCTATAATCAAATTGTAATTTTCTCAGAAGATCAAGAAAAGACTACATTCACATGTTCCTATGGTACTGATGTGTGGTTTATTAGCCTAATGCAAGTACATGCTTTTGTATCAAGTAATATAGGATTAAGTTCAGATTATTGAACCAACAGAGACTATTGTATCTATTTCTTGACTCAATTACCAAAATTACTCTAACGTGCCTTTATCCAAAAAAATTTAAAGATGAAGTTAACTAACTATACTACTACTATCAAATCAAACTTAATTAAATATCACAAACACTCAAAAATAGAATTCACTAGTTTGAGAGGTAATATAGGGTTTCGACGTATCCCCTAGTGTTTCATTGAATTCTTAAATATTCCCTTATTGCCAATTGATTGGTTAGACATCAATTTAACCATAAGTCTTTATCGATAGTCGAATGATAATATCACACCCTAACAATTACTTATATGTCTATGGTAATCTGAATAAGATGTAACTCATTAAGAACAAGTCTAAATCAATTCATACATGCCACCTAGGTCTATGTCTATCATAGACAGAACTCATAGATGTTACCCTATGATCATGTATCAATCTACCTTAGGCTAAATACATGATTCTCTTTTTTCAAAGTTATCATGGTTCCTTCAACATTCAAAATAGTGATCGAGTATAATGAAAGTATTAAGAATAGACGGATTGAATCAAATATGGTATATTAAGTTCATAACTAAGAGTTTAGAAGATTCAACTACATACTAGGTTCAAAAACGTCTAACCCTAAATTAAAAGAATTTAGCTCATGATTTCAACAAGGGTATCAAAGCAAGAATATGAAAATATCATGAACAAGATCATCTCTTAAAGTTAAGAAATAAAATAACACAAGTGACGTCTTGAGTTGTTCTCTTTCCTTTTGCCTTGAGTGCCCAAGAATTGGTTCTTTAATTTTGCTTTGATCCCTTGAATTGAATGTGACTCCTTTTATGTACATTTTCCTCTCCAAAAGTCTCTATAATTTCCTCTCTAAAAAGTATTTTTGTTGGTAAGAGAAACCTTAAGGCAAGGGTCTTCAAATCCAAGTCTAAACAAAAGAGTTGATAAAAGTTTTTGTATGTCGCACGAGCGCCGCGACGCTGAGAACTGGAACACAAATTGATTTCTTCTATCAAGCTCTACAGTGCTGGTTGCTGAGCGCCACGATGCTCAGTTACTGATCTGGGCGTTGGGCTAGGCACCACGACGCCCAGCTATGTTCTAAGTCACTTTCGACTTTTAAGCGCATCTCGTTCGTTTCTTATCCGAATTGCCTCTCGTTTGCTCCTATGTGTCACATTTTACCTCATGCACCTATTTAAGATCAAAAACATAAATAATTAACCAAATTTTCATAATTTAAAGTAAAATACTCAAGTTGAGGCATTAGGTGTACTATTATCGTTATGTTATTATCAAGCACCTTTGCAATAAGAGGATGTCATTTGGCTTATGCAATGTGCCAGCCACCTTTCAACGATATATGATGGCGATCTTTTCAAACATTGTAGAGAATTTCTTTGAGGTATTTATGGATGATTTTTCTAATTTGGTGATTCATTTTATTTATGTATTGAAAATATATGAAGAAACTAATCTGGTGTTGAATTATGAAAAATGCCAATTTATAGTCAATGAGGGCTTTGTCCTAGGCCATAAAATATCATCTAGAGGCATAGAGATTGATTAGACAAAAATTGAGACTATTGAGAAATTACCTCCCTCTACTAATATGAAGGGAGTTCGGAGTTTTCTTGGCCATGCAAGTTTTTACAGGAGGTTCATCAACGAATTTTTCAAGATCTCCAAGCTCCTTTGCAATTTATTGGAGAATGATGCGCATTTCCATTTTGATAATGCTTATTTGGAAGCATTTGAAGTACGAAAGAGAAATCTCATTTCAACCCCTATCATCATAGCACTGAATTGGGATCTACTATTCGAGTTGATGTATATTGCTATTGATACAGCCATAGGTGTAGTGCTTGGTCAAAGAAAAGAAAGAATATTTCATATCATTTACTATAAAAGCAAAACCTTAAATAAATCACAAGTGAACTATACTATTCAGAGAATGAGCTCTTAGTGGTGGTATTTGCCTTTGATAAATTCAGGTCTTATTGATTGGAGTTAAAGTGGTGGTGTACATGAATCATGTAGCCAAGAAATAAGTAAAGCCCCGATTGATTAGATGGGTGTTGCTGTTGTAAGAGTTTGCTTTGAAAATCCTGAATAAAAAGGGGATCGAAAATCAAGTAACTGACCATTTATCTAAATTAAAAGGCAAAGAGAAAGATGAAACTTGGATTAAGGAAACCTTTTCCAATGACCAACTTTTAGTAGCCAAAACTTTTAGTTTCCATGGTATGTGGATTATGTGAATTTCCTTATATGTGGCATAGTGCCCTTAAACTTAACTTTTCAGTAAAGAAAAAGGTTCTTACATGCTGTGAAGAGATACAGTGGGATAACCCATTTTTGTTTAGGCAGTGTACAGATTAGTTGTTAAGGAGATGTATGCCTCAGAAGGAAGTAAAGAGTATATTGCACCATTGTCATTATTCAAATTATAGAGGACATTTTAATGGTACTAGAATAACAATAAGGGTGCTACAATGTGGATCCTATTGGCCAACATTATTCAAGGATGCTAACATGTATATTCTAAAATGTGATAGGTGTCAAAAAACTGGAAATATTTAATGCATAAGGTCCTTTCATTTCATCAATTAGGAACAAATACATATTAGTGGCGGTTGACTATGTGTCTAAATGGGTGGAAGCAATTGCACTCTCCAAAAATGATGTTAAGATGGTGTTGAAGTTTTTGAAAAATATTTTCACAAGGCATGGCATCCTAAAGGCAATTATAAGTGATAAAGGGTCATACTTTTGTAATAAATATTTTTTAGCCCTTCTTCAAAAATATGGGGTAAGACACAAAGTAATGACGGCCTATCATCCACAACAAGTGGCCAATCATAGGTCTAACCGGGAGATAAAGTGTATTTTAGGGGAAAAAATGTGAAGCCTAACTGAAAGGATTGGAATATAAGACTTGATGATGCACTTTAGACATGCCACACAATGTTTAAAATACCCATTAGAATATCTCTATACCAACTAGCGTATAGAAAAACTTGCCATCTATTCGTTTAGTTAGAGCACAAGGCTTTGAATTTTGATGTTCAAGCAACTGAGGAGAAACATTTGTTGCAACTACATGAGCTATATGAGTTTAGGCTCTAAGCATATGAAAATGCCAAGCAATACAAGGAGAAGACAAAGAAATAATATGACAAAAATAGAGCACTTAGGGAATTCCCTCCTGGATAGCAAGTATTATTGTTCAATTTTTAGCTGAATTTGTTTCTTGGAAAGCTTAAATCAAGATGGTCTGGGTCATTTAGAGCCACCAAGGTAATCTTGCATAGAGCTATTGATATTGCTAATGAAGAGAGAAATATGATGTTCAAAGTTAATGGACAAAAGCTGAAGCATTATTGGGAAGATAACATTAATCACCAAAAGTCATCTCTTGGACTTACCGGGCCTTAGGAAGAAAAGCAAGACATTAAGTCGAAGACGTTAAATCACTTGAATCGGCGAACAACCGAACCCTTGGGACCTTCTTCAACCCTAGGATGTGATGAGTCGACATCGAGGTGCCAAACGACTCTGTCGATAAGAGCTTTTAAGAGTCATCAGCCTATTATCCCCGGCGTACCTTTGATCCGTTAAGCAAGAGCCCTTCCACACGGGACATCCCAAGGTACATTTTTTATTTTTTTTAAGTTTGAATTGTGTTAGTTAAGTTTTTTTGTTATTTTTGGTGTGTTCAGGACTTGAAAGGGAAATTTTCTAGAAAGGCCCTAAGGTTAGCACTGAAAACGTTGTCGCATTCATGCAAAAAGAATGAACACTGAACCACTCTATTTTCCCCACCACCAAGTTCATCTACAGTGCCCAACGCTGTAGTGTCCCCAGTTTTCAATGTCACTACGTCCCAGCTCAACGTTGGGGCGCCAATGTTGCAATGCCCGAGTGTGCATCTAGTGTGTTCTAGGGGATCTAAAAGGCCACCAATGCCCCTGCGTCGAACCATAACGCCCTAGAGTCCAAATTGCACCTGAAGGCCAACATTCAATGCTCTAACTCGACTGTGTTACCCAATCTCAACGCCATTACGTCCCAGCTCAACGTTGGGCGCCAATGTTGTAACGCCTCAGCGTGAATTCTAATGTATTCTAGGGGAATTGAAGGGCCTCTAATGCCCTTGGAACAAGAGAGAATGAAAGCATCTAATTCTCAATAGAATACCAACTGTTATTGTTCTAAAGCAATTGCATGCTAAACCTCAAAGCCCTAGCGTTCGACAAATTCAAAAATTATTTATTGGCTTAATTAAAGATGCCTCAGCATTCTATACTTACAATGCAGCAGCGTATGGGAGTTTTAAAATTTGATGAGGAAAATTGAAGATGCCCTAGTAATCTTTACCTACCACACCCCTACGTTCTGGATTCAAGAATGAATGCCTCTATGTTTTACATATCTACGCAGCAGCGCTCACTCAAAAATCAATTTTAAAACCACCACTTCACCATTTTCACTCTTTACAACTTCAAAAACTCTCATTCTCCCACAAGCTCAATTCCTCCAAAGCTTAAGCTCACCCAAATTAAGCCTACAAACACTTCACTTACCACTCATATATCATTTCCACTAGATTAAAACATCCATTTATCCATTGAACACCAAGAATCCACATCAAATTCATCCCAAAAACACATTTCACCATTTTACTAATTTTTTGATACGGCAATGACAAAGAGGAGTAGAACAAGCATATTGAGAACCCCATCATTCCATACCTCGCAGTTTATGTCGCAGAATACGATAAATCATTTCTAGAATATGATCCTCCGTAAATCTATTATCCAGGATAGGGGATTCAGCCTTGAGGTGGATGCCTTCCCCAACATTTATCAGATGATCAGTGATCAATATTGGGAGACCTTTTGTGAGACACTGGAACTAAAGGTCGTGCCTAGAGTGAAAGAGTACTACATGAACGCCCAGGAGCACAAGGGTTTCAGTGTGAAGGTTCAGGATAAGATGGTGTCGTTTGACCAACACACCATTAACTAGTTCTTTGGTTTGCTTGTCAATGGGCTCAATAAGTATCCTGAGGTCAAGCAAGAGACAAACTATAATCAAATTATTCAGATATTATGAAAGCCTAGTATAGAGTGGACCAGATAGCACAACCTCTCCATGCTAAAGCATGGTATCGTTTTCATCTGCTCACGTTTCATGCCAGTCAGAAACACTAGCTACGTCATGAAGTTGCAAGCAATACCACTTTTTGCCATCATGACCAGGTAGCCCATTGACATCAGGTATATCCTTTAAGAGGAGATTGTAGCCTATTCTAAATTAGCCAAGAATAATTTGTATCTCCCATCATTGATCACAGCACTTTGCAAGCGAGTCAGAGTTCGCTGAGAGGCATACGAGGACATCATGCATCTGGCCAAGCCCATTGACTTTAGCATGATTTAGCAGCTATAGACCGCTAAGAGTCAAAGATAGGTGCAGCAACATAAGGATCAGTAGCCACCACTAATATAGTTGAGCCCTCTGAAGTAGTTCAACAGAGAGTCAACTCTTCTCAGAGCATGTCGACTTTAGAAGCACTGGCACGCTTGGAGGCCTAGTTTGATGCACATAGACGAGATCTAGTCAGTAGTATAGCAAGAGTTGAGAGATTTCAAAGCTTATCAGACCAGTGGATGCAGCTGTGTGTAGCACAGTGGGAATTCGATATCTCCTATATCATCCAAATTGCTCCACCAACAGCAACTCTAGCACTAGCATAGCCACCACCACCCCAGAGGATGAGGTAACCCCACTGTATGATGATTTGAGTATCACAACATCAAACTTGGGGAACATGTCCCATGACCCTTAGTCACTAAAGGAATCTTTATTACACTTTTTTTGTTTTTTGGTCATAAGGACCATGCCTTAGTTTAGGTTACGGGGAACAAAAATTATGTTATCTTGTTTGTGTCCTTTGTTTTAGTTTATGTTTTTCATAGTTAGTTATGCTTTTATTCTTGTATTTTATTTATTTCCTTTCCTTTTATATATTAGTTTCTATAGCTTGTAGTAAAAGAAGCATGAAAAATAAATAGTTCTTTTCACCAAAAATAATCTTGTGTATCACCATATTTTATTGTGTTGTGTTGTTATAATAAACACTTGTCTATGATGAGTAAAGTATTGAAACACTTAATTTTTAACTTCATAGAAAATAATTTAGACTTGAAACAATCCATAAACTAATTATGAGACAGAATTCAACCTTATTAGTGATCACCTAGCTTTGAGCACATAAGTAAGCTTGAATTAGTTGAGTATACCTAGAGAAGCTTATACTTAAGTAATACACCCCAGTCTCGATGATTAGGCACACTAAAACTAGTTTGATTATAACTTGAGGCGAAATCCTAGGAAATGTGTGAAAAATGAAAGGAAATTAAGCCATGTTTGAACCTTTTTGCACCTTTCCAACCTACCTTATTACAATTGAACCCCAGTTACCCTATTTTAAGCCAAAAATACCATTTTTATTGAATAACTACATTACAAACCTAAACCATGAGTTAATTTCCCTAAAACACACTTAACACCATGGAAAAAGTGCAAAAAGAATGGCAACTAAAAGCCATATTGACGGAAAGTAGTACTCTAAGTTTGGGGGAGTAATGTTATTTTTTTAATTCAAAAAAATTATCATTATTTATATAAATATTTGTAAAAATATATGAATAAGGAAGAACTGATGTGTATTTATCTTGAAGTAGCAAATGAGAGTAATTTTAGGCAAAAATGCCTAAGTTTGGGGGAGTTGTAGTGATGAGGTTGAAAAGTTCAAGTAAAGAGCCAATTGGGTTTTGTATTCTTGGTATAATGAGATAAACAGTTTATCTAAGCATCCCACCACATTACAAGCTTATAAAAGTCCTAATTGATCCTTATTCAAGCATATTCCTATATTAGTGAAGAGTTGTATGAAAAACTAGCCTATGGTTATAATCTAGATTCAAAATGTGCCGAGATAACATTTTACTGTATAACTCTAAGTTATTGAGCTAATTTAGATTAGACTTGATTAATTCTTACCTAGCACACACACACGGGTGATCACTTGTATGAAAGAAGAAAAATGCTTAAGTGTGGTGTTTGTGGATTGTTGAATAGTTTTTATTATTTCCAAAAGAGTAATAGTTGACTGGAGCAATCCCTGATACGATGAAGTGATTATTGTGACAACGTGACCACAATTTAGTTATTTTACATTGAATGTTTCTATGTGTATTTTTAGTATTTATACTTTGATTTTTAAGATTGGTTAGTTTATGTCGAGTTAGTTAGTCCCTTGATTATATTTTCTTCATTTTCATTGCTCGAGGATGTGTAATTATCTAAGTTTGGGAGAGTTTGATAAGCGTAAAATAGATATATATAATTGTCTCATTTTAGCATTGATTATTTCCATTTTTGAGTAGTTACGATCTATTTATGCATACATGTGTTAAATTTGCATGACAAGCACGTGAATGGACTAAAGGGAGAGAAAAGAAGCAAAAAGGAATAAAAGAGCAGAAATTTAGAGATGAAGTGTAGAAAAGAAATGAACGCAGTTGCGTTCATGAAGAAAATGCACTAGTGCTCACCCATGCAGGATGAACGCCACAGCGTTGAGCATTAAATTTTCTGTCGAGTATCTAATATACGTAGGTGTATGCATGTGCAATTGTATCTATTACCTAAAATACGTATCATATACAAATGAAACGCAGTGGAAGCATTTAAACAAGCAATAAACACAATAAATAAAATATATTAATCACATTAATATATTAGTAGGTTGAAAACTCACTTGAACGTGTAACGTTATACACGTATTTTCTCGGAGTTCACATGGAGACCAACTTGCCGACAGTTCTAGACACCAACTCAGTGGGCTTGGTGAGCTAGAACAGCAACCCTATATCCAACACAGGATTAACTCTTAACCCCAAAATAGTCGGTGGTGTGTATTATTCCTTTTCTCTAAGAGGATAAGAAATAGAGATTGAAACAATTCATGGCACCATAGAAAAATGAAACAATTTCATTTTTTGTATTTTCTTCTTCTTCTTCTTATTCTTCTTCTTTCGACACCATTTTCTTTTCTTTCTCTTTTTCTCCATTTCTCTTTCTCGGCCAAATACACACACTTACAAAAACACACACATTCACACACCTCTCACTATATATATCTAATATAATAATATAATATATAATAATAATAATATAATAATAACAAAATAAAATAATAATCATAATCATAATATTATATAATATAACAATATATAATAATGAGATATTTTAATTATTTAACAAATAATAATTAAAGTGTAAAATGATCATTTCGCCCCTCATAAATACTTACCAAGTCTACTCCTAGTGGGTCCTACCAAATCTGCACTTAGATAAACTCAATCGAGGGTCCACAATGCGCCACGTGTCCTTATACAATTACTAAATAATAATTATTGACTAATTGTTATATTTATCATTTAAATACAGACACACACGTATTTCTGTGGTAGTGCTGGATATTGTTGGATTAAACTTTAATCCAGCACGCTGCCCCAGTGTACAATGAATACACTCCATATCATAGGACTCCCTAGGTTCACACCCGATTTGTCAAATGAAACTATTCTATGAGTCCATAAGCAATGCCCCACGCATATGTCATGGATATACAAATCAGTGCGTTGAACCATGCAAATTGAGGTTACAATGCATACGTGTAGTCCTTCCATCATGATATCTTGGATGTGCTAAGGATATAGATTATCACCATCAAATTCCCATATGCTCATCCATGTCCTATCTCCAGACTTGTATCTCACTGAACAATATGTATAAACTCATTTGCCATATTGTTCCACCCTGGCGGAACTCTTTTTCTGGGATTAATGCTTGTGGCCACAAGACTTTTTGAGATACAGTCTTGAAGTATCTGGATATCTAACTCCCTATGCGAGCTGACGGATCCCATATCTGTACGCACCGGACTCCATAAGCATCGGATCATACCCAGCGACACCCAATGGTCACACTATGAAAGGTCTGTGAGATGCGTGGAACCAAAGTGTAGTGGATCACTTACAAGTCCACCATGGCACTCAATTCAAAGGACTACATATACTACTCAACTCGAGAGGACCCTTCGTTGACGGCTTATATAGGGTGTTTATCAGAGACCCTCGTGAGTCTGTCCTATATCGAGTCTTAACTGGATACCCATATGTCAGTATGAGTTCCAAGGTTACAATCGACTAGGAACGACCATCTATGCTATATAGGTACGACATATGCTGATCTATATATAAAGGGTATCGACCGAAAAACCCGCATCGATAGAAATAGATCAAGGATAATTATTTAAGAACACACTTGCGCAATTAGCATGTCCTGGCACCTGATTGCAACTCTTGCAACTATCCAGTTATTAGTATATTCCTAGGTCTATGTCCCATTACAGACAATGCTCTAACTCTTGGATCTTCGCTGAGTATTATAACCAGCTAACATTTAGCATTTATATTTTTCAGCGTGGCTAACTATGAGCCCTTATCTAAACTCTTTTAGATCTGATCTGAACTCCTTCAGATCATACAATGTCTGTAATGTTACATTGCATAATACCATAGTAATAGGTATTAGCAATTTAATGGGATGTACACTTCTATAAATACACAAGTATATTTACATTTAAGGATGGCACATAAGCACCGACCCTAACACTAAACGCCCCAGCTTTTTTAGAAATTCGGATGCCATAACATTGACATGGAGGATGAGTAGCGTAGAAGGCAGAAGGTTTTCAAGATCACCAACATCCCAGGGATTAGAAAGCAACGCAGCAGCTCAACTTAGTCAACCCCCTGGCGCCAGTTATGCAACACAGCAGCACTATAACACCTCAGCATTATTAAACCTCAACGTCACAGTGTTCGCACATGATAGCTTGAAATTTCCCTGCATTATAAAGGAAAACATTGTGGCATTACGGTTATTTTTTATGCTATATAAAGTAATTCTTTTGGATTTTTATGGGAGGAACGTTTCACCTTCATATCAGCATTAAGGGAACACGTTCTAGGTCAAAAATCATACCTTTTAACTGCACAAAAAATATTTCAATACTTGGAATTCATTTAGAGAATGATCAACATCATCAAGGGAGGTTAATACTTGCAAGAAAAGCATTAAAGCCAAGGCTTGGGAAGATCATCTAAAATTGTATTTATTAATCTAAACTTAGTTTCATTATGTTATATCCTATAATTTATTTTCTGAACTTCATTATGTTGAACTAAATTTACTTGTCTAGGATTGTAGTTTTGAACTTAACTATATGTTTGTAAATATTTCAAATTTGAATACATGAACTTGGTTTTTATCATTTTGTTGGTGCTTAATGCTTATGTTTAATTTGACCAATCTTATATATGAACTTTGGATTCATTGAGATAAACTTAGAAAAGGCATCTCATTGAATAGCCAATGACAAAATGATGTATGATTGTAGAGTAGTATCTACAAGTTTCAATTAAGATAGGAATATATCTAGTTGGCATGCATGGTTAAGACAACTTGAACTAAATAAATTTCATTTAATCTCGGTATCATAGGAATATAGATATTAGATTGAGTGGGGTATAATCACTTGATCATCAGAATGGGCTTATGATAAGTTTAGCGTTGTAATCAATAATTAACCAATAGATTGTCATTCAAAACATATTCATAATAAACACATGTTAAGGGATAGCTACGCATCCTAGAGTTCACTTATCATTGAGAGTGTTAGAATTTGTAACTTGTTTAGTTAGTTATTAATTTGGTAATTAGTTTTATTTTTAATTAAATCAATTATTCGAATAAAAATAAGAGAATTAATTTTAGTACTTGAATAGAGCGAAGTATTAGTCCTAATGGTATCGACACCCCTCATTGTTTATTACTTATTAGCGATAGTGTGCATTTGCGCTTAGGATAAATACTCACGTCACATGCCCAACAAGCACTTGCATATTCATCCTCCTAGGGAATCTTTAAAGAAACTGCCTTTGGGATATTAAACCTTCTCCTCAATTCGAATAGAGGATATTGTAGAGCTACCTTAATGATTCTAAGCCGACACCCAGTGGCATGATGCCATCTCAAGTTTCTTGAGAGCAAATGGGAACCTTTGGTTAAACTGGCAATCCAATTCAAAAGGGACCTCATCTTTGATCCGAAGAACAAACTTCTTTTTCTTCTTCTTGGGCCTACCCATCTAGTTAAAGGTTCTCATTTGCTCTTGAGGAACTTGAGATGGCATCACGTCACTAGGCATCCGCTCGAAATCATTAGGACCCTCAGGTAGCTCTACAACACCCCTCTTAGAATAGGCTCCCTAACTTTTAGTCTGGATCATTGGATGCCTTGAGCACTTCCACTATCTATTTCTCAGCCTGAGCTACTTTCTCAACAATTGAATCTTCACTAAGACGACCAAACTCACAACCAAATAAATTATAGGAGTCATCCATTGAAGACATGACTTTCTCACTTAAACAAATAACTAATGCACCCTATCAAAAGTTTGCCTAAACAAACTAATAAGACGAATACTTAAAGTCAAAGACTCAAGATGAGCACTCTAGCCTTAAAGGATAAATCTAAAAGCACACCAAAACAATACCAAAAAAAGAATCACTAGAAGATAAGAAAGACAACACCGAAATACTCACTTGTGCAAAGATTGCGGAGTAGAAGAACAATTACATAAGAAAATAGGTCATAAGGATTCTGAATCGCTAAAGCCTCTCTCTCTTGAAAACCACCAAATAAAATTAAAATAATAGAATCAAGAGATGACTTCTTTATATATATGGTACCCAAAAGTGATTGTAGGCATTAACTCGAGATCTAAAGGCTAGAACACCTCTAAAGGCAAAACATCTCTTCGAACTAATGTATTTCACAAAGAGTACACCTCAGCCATTTGATTAATATTAATGATCCGAGAAGAGGCCTCATTATCACAAATTCAAAAAATGGGGCAACTATTTGTTTAACTGCTTGACAGCGCACCTTTTTTTAAAGGTTGCCAATATTAAATGTACCAAATATGTCATGTGGACCCAAGAATCATCAGTAAATGGGTATATCATTGATCAGGGCATCCATTCCCCTAGAGAAACACGATACCCAATCCCTAGTACCTCCTCAGACTGTCAAACCGAGGACTCTAGTCATTCACATCAAAAGGCACTCTGAAGACTACTTAATCCAAATGACTATACTTATAAAGTTTTTAATGTTAACAAGTTAACATTGAACACTAAGGGACCTCTGTTCCCCCTAGATTCTAGCTTATAAGCCTACTCACAATAAAGCTAGTCCATCTATGTAACCCACAAAGCCAAGCCCATGAGCACAGGCCCAAATGCTACAAGGGTACATGGATGTCCTCTCATCTCGCTAAAAAGTCCTCAATCATTGAGTTTCCTTCTCAATCAAATCGACCACTCTGGTCGAGCACGAACATCATAAAACAGACTTGTTAACAAGCAAGAAAGGATTGACCTTATTTTGGTAAAACTCTAATAGATGAATCCAATAGGGGAAAGTCTTGATGTTTTCCAATCCTAATAGGATTCTATGATAACATATTGAACTCACATTACAACTTTAAAAAAGTGTCCAAATTGTTGAGCTAAGGGACACATGATAGATTCTAGACTCTAAGACTTTTTTGGTGAGTTCTAAGATTCCTTTGCTCTCAAAGCACTTAAAAAAAATTATGTCTTTATTCTCGGTCAACTTTTTTATTTTCTTTCTATTCTTTTCACTTTTTTTTATCGTTATTAACTTAAGCATCGAAATGCCATCACCAAAAAAAAAAATTGTGGTCTAACCCTTTCTTTAATTACAGGATTCTCAACAAGCTTGATATCTTTAGAACATACCACTCAAATCTAATTTCTTTTAAAGTCCAATTGTTATTTCTTTTGAAGTCCAATTGTTATTTTTAAAATAAATAAATTCAACTCATTAATTCGAGATTGATAAAAAATTTTGGTCAATGATATTAAAAAAGAAAAAAAAAACAGCCCAATGAATAATAAACCGTGAACATATTTAAAAATAAATAGTCCTACGGATAACAAACAAACGAGTATATTTTTTAAAAAAAATCAAAATTATTCATTAGAGTTTTGATATAAAAAGTAGCCGCTAGAGAAAAGAGTGATGATTCCGCTTTTGAGGGTCAGTGAAGCACAATAAAACAAACAATAGCTATAATACATTTAAAAATAATAATAAACTAACATTGGAGCCTGGACAGAAAAAGAGCCACAATAAAAACAATGTTAGTCATCGTATAAAATGAAGAGTTGGGGTGGGTGGACTTGAGCCAAGTCTTGTCCCGATCAGTCTACAATCGTGATTCGATTTTTTAATCGATTTGGATCAGTTTCAGAATCGGATCCTAATTCAAAGTTTTGAGTCGAGTTAGGCATTTATTTGGTTTTTTGCTGGCTTTGGCATTTGGCAGCGACGGTAGCTGAGCTTGAGGCGGTGGCATGCAGAGCGAACCAGCAAAGACGGAGAAATCAAAAGAAAAGGCAGGTGATGGCAGCGGGCTATCCCCGTAGTATCTTTTTATGATTAAGATTAATCAACGACTAAATACAGCCCTCTTTACACCTAATATTCAAAGCAAGCAGTCATCTCATCTCCGTTAAGAAAAGGTCAATAGGCAAATGCAAAAGCTAATAACAGAGTCAAGAAGCCACGTATCATGAGGGCGTGATTTTTATAGCTAAAAGAACAGCCCAATTTTCCTCGTCACTAGAAGGTAGCAAGGCCACAATAATAATAATAATAATAATGCTCGTTATGGACTTGGCTAACAAGACTCTAGAAAGAGTCTTCAACAGCCTGACGAGGCTGTAGGAGAATAAAACAGAAAAACGTCATTGTCATAACATTGGCCGTCAGTAACAATGATATTCAGCCTCTCCCAATGGTATGGAACTCTATCTAGCCACGAAGTAACCAAAATCTCAACTGTGAATTAACCAATTTCCACCTTTTCTTCTACCCATTTTTAATTAATTCTGCTGCAATTACACATCCGTTTTAACTCTTTTATCTTCTGTATATATAACATACATGGCAATAAAATTTGCAGCATTAACTTTTTAATACACAAGAGACTGCAAGTGTGAACGAGAGGGTCCTGTAACGAGAGAGCAATCCTCATATACAATTTGAGCTGCTTTCCAAAATCAAGAAGCCCAAGATTCATCAATCCAGCACCACAATCTGTGGACAAAAGGTTACAAGCCCTAAGAAGATGATGTTGGTACCTTTCGCAAACCAGAAACTTCATGACTGCCAGCTGGTTTGTTGGATAATCGACGCTTGTAACGCTTGAGAACAGATGCCAAATTCTCTTTTCCCTTTGGGAAAGCCACATCACCAGCAGTAGTGCCTGTTCTACCCTTTCGACCAGATATCGCACTCTCCACCTCCTTGACAAGGTCTAGGAGCATTGCAGCAGTTGTGCATTTCCCCCTTCCTGGTTTTGCAGCAGGAGGCAACATGCCATTTGAAATAGGCGAGCTTGACTTTTGCTGATGCACCACAGGGATAAGGCAAAAGCATGGGGACATTGGAGAACGAGGTCTTGAAAATGCAAGATCTATGACACCCTGTTAATAAACAAACAGTGTCAAGCTCATCAAGCCAAGAGAAATTACAAATGATATATTATTCCAGTGTTCATGATTTCCACAAACTGACCCTTCTACACTCTGTTGGCGACAGAAAATTTAAATTTAATTACCTTGGTCAAGGTAACTGTCCTGTTTATCATACAGGAAAGAGGGGCACAAACTAGAGTTTGTTCCTAGGAAAACCTGTAATATAAACTCCTGAGGAAGCCTTGACCAGAGAAGGGAGAGAAGAAAAGTTAATGCCTAATTGTAACTCTTTTAACAGGTTTTCATCGTGGAAGATCTTCTCACATGGACCCATCAATGATAATCCTATCCGATTGAACATTAACAGAATACAAATGTTCCATTGTTGTCAACTAGCAACCAAAACAACCATCTACTTACAGAAACAATAGTCACTTGACGCATTAAATTAGATAATAGACTTTACAAATTTACCTGAAGGCGATTTAAGACATAAGTATATTTTCCCCACAGCTCAGGCCGGCTTTCCACAAGCGACAGGCTAAGAATTCGGTGAATGCACCAAACCCCAAAGCTTATTACCAAATCAACCCTCCATATACAGCCATCCCCACAATGTGGAACCGAGGAAAAGTTGGTGAAAACCCCCTCATCATTTCTCAGAGTGGAACCAAACTTCCTTTCTGAAGACAAATACTGAGATTCACCAAAATGAACCACCTGGTTTATCTCACTAGTTTCAGCGTCGTAAAGAAATTTCTCTCTAGCAGCTACTCTATCAATTAAATCCTCATCGGCTCCATCATTTGGTCTAAACAACCACTCAGATCCTTCTAATTTCAAAATCTTCACAATAAAATGTCTGAAAGATTGAAGAAGTTTTGCCTCTGCATCAACAATGGAGGTAGCTTCTAGAGAAGTTACATTTAACCTATTTCCAACTCCACCAACAGTCCAACTTTTATCAGCTACACCAAACTGCTCAAAAGGCTGTCTAGACCAAAGGGATCCAGTGTCTGAACTTGAACTTTGTAGGGGGAATGCATCTCTATACACATTTGATGGAGAGAGCTCATCAAATGCCAAAGGAGCTGCTGCCCTAGTTCTGGGATTTGAGTACAAGGATGGTTCGTAGCTTGCCCTACCAACAGATGGTTTATATGCAACAGAGCCATCCAAATGAGCAACCTTGTTGGACATATATTGATCCTTTAGGGGAATAGTTAGACCTGATATGTCTGGCAAGCTATGGTATTTCTTTGCATTGGATGGTATCCCCGTGCTATCAGCAGGTCCAGAGCAAACATCAAAGTACGGTCTTTCAGATTGTAATGGAGCATTCCTAGATACAGCAAGGTTCTGAAATCCAGAGGCTTGTACTGAGCTTATCCCATTCTGCAGCTTCTGGCCCACCAAAGCTAAAGCAACCGAGTCCATGTAGTTTTTAGGGCCCAAAGAGGGTGATTTAGGAGCTGGTAACTCCCGTTGACCATTCAGGAAATCAGAGTTTCTGTCCCTAGCAATACGACCGAGGTGTGCAATGTCACAACCATGGACCGTTGCTGGTTGATAATTCCAGGAATCAGAAGATGGAACGATGCGCAAACTAGAGTACTGCCTCTCACCAGAGTCTTCTGATTGAATCTGCAGACTAGAGTACCGCCTCTCACCATAGTCTTCTGATTGAATGCGCAGACTGGAGTACCGCCTCTCACCAGAGTCTTGCGACGGGATGCGCAGACTGGAGTACCGCCTCTCACCAGAGTCTTGCAACGGGATGCGCAGACTGGAGTACCGCCTCTCACCAGAGTCTTCCGACGGGATGCGCAGACTGGAGTACCGCCTCTCACCAGAGTCTTCCGACGGGATGCGCAGACTGGAGTACCGCCTCTCACCAGAGTCTTCCGACGGGATGCGCAGACTGGAGTACCGCCTCTCACCAGAGTCTTCTGATGGGATGCGCAGACTGGAGTACCGCCTCTCACTAGAATCTTCCGATGGGATGCGCAAACTGGAGTACCGCCTCTCACCAGATTCATGAACACTGCTGCCAGAATTCTGTACATATGCATCTAACAACTGCATGTGACTGGACCACAATGATGAAGATCCCCTTTGAACTCCATATGGTGAATCAATACTATTTTGCACCCTCTGCTGCTTGGGAGAGTCATAAAAACCAGACCCAGTTCCTGCAGATGGGATGTATCCACCAAATTCCTTTACAGTAGTATCAACTTTCAGAGAAGAGAGAGGCTTTGAATCAACGCCTAGCAATAAATCAAATTTCTTAGCCCTTGCATCTTGGGTCATTTGTCCGTGATAGTCATATAATTGTCCCCAAAAATCATCAAGAACCACAGATAACTGACGCCTTGCAGCACGCCCCAAACCCACTATTCCAACACTATTCCCACCGTCATCACTTTTCCCACTGAGACTCCTCAATGAACCTGGACCATCGGATGTTACAGATGTGATAGTCTCAGGAACATCCTTTAATGATTCTTCAGGCTCCCAGGAATCCCCATCGTCATCCTTTTCAGTGTGTAAATCTCCCTCTACACCTACTGTACTCACTACTGGATCTGTTGTTTCAATCTTAATGGTCTTGGTCTCCAATAAATAATTACTAATGACCTCCTCTGACCCAGTTGAAGTTGACAAACCAACAGTAGATGTTGATTCCTCTTGATGACATGTTGCTGGACTAGGAATTGTGATACTAGGACGATTTTCCTCAATAGTAGCCAAATGAATTTCCTGATCAGACTCCATGATTGTCTCAGGCAAATCAAGATCAAAGTTTGTAACAAATGTATCTGATATAATTTCCATGGACTTTCCTGCTGCTGGAACCGATTCCTGCTTCTCCAGAGGTTCCTCTAGAAGATATCTAGTTTCATTTAAATCATCTTCCTCTCCCTCTTTAACAGTCCCAGGTGCTTTTTGAATATCCCAGCTCCAGGCCTGAGCATCATTTCTGGAACTTGCAGATTTTAAGGGTGTAGCTGCTAGCCAAAGCATCAAACAAAGTGACGCACAAGCAGTGATGAGAAGGATAACAAAAGGTAATGCTGTACTACTTCCCGTATTCCATCTCAAATTACTCGCCCAATCACTAGTACCAAATATCATTTCTACCATAAATATAAGCTTTAACCCTAGCATCCCCATGAATGTAATCAGTACTAAGAACTCCAAAAACTGAGAAATTTTATGAACACCCATTATTGATGTTGATGTAGCAATCCGAAAAAGTGGAATCACAGAAGACGGAAGCAGCATAGCTACCATAACTTGTGTGAATATAAGCAACTGATATATCCCCTCAGCTCCTGATGTCCAAACACAATAAAGAGCAGGGACTATACCAATAATTCTGATTGTAGCACGATGAAGCCAACAAGGTATGTCCAGCCTGAGGAAATCTTGTAAGACTACTTGTCCACCGAGATTCCAATTTAGCACTGTGATTTGGTTAGAGAAAAACAGAACCAGTAAAAAGGCAAATGGGCCTACTGGGCTCCTAAACACCTGGATTTCATCAAATTGGGGAGCGGACGTTTGATTAGTATACATCAAAATGATAACTGATACTGATAGAGATGCTATATTGCATAAGGATAGTTATTTAAAACATAATTTTTGAATAAGCAGCACTTTCTTATGAAATAAAAAGGCGGAGAAAGAGGGAGAGAACAAAGAATAAAACCTGTTCCATCAGAGTCATTGCATCCTGAAAAGTAAGTAAAACAAGACCTGTACTGTAGAACAAATTTGCGGCTGCGTTCATAAGCACATAATTCACCAAATAAATGCAACTGAAGGTGCATAAGATGGCAAAGAAATGGTCATGACACAAAGCACCCTTAGATACATTTAGCTGTCCCTGATGCTGCTGCAAGAATAATGCAAGCAGAAAGTCAACAAAAAAAAATCAGAATAACTATATTAACTTGATGAAGCACAGAAGCATAGAATTTGAAGTAGAATAGCTCCCAAAGTGGGCCATAAACGAGGCACGTTGATCTGAACATGAGCTACAGTTCAAGGGTAGTATCGAAAAGTAAGATAAGTTCCCAAAAAAAACAAAAAAAAGAAAAAGAAACAATGTCTCCGTAAAATTGAATGCAGTAGCAATAAAGAATATTGAATGCCCACAATCAAATGTTTTGAATATTTCAAGCACTAATAGACATGAGATGAGCAAACCAAAGATGGTTATTGTGGGACTTGCATGCTTTAAACAACTGAATTCCAGGGGAAGAGAATAAGGACACAATAGTCCTCCCAGAGCACGATCCTATATCTCTAGTACCACTAAGTTTGTAACTTACTGACCAAACATAACAAGAATGTACAGACAAGTACATACAAAAAGAAAAAGGTTCTCAAACATAAGCTATATGCGAGGGCATGTGCACAAGGGAGAGAGAAGTACCCGAGCAATATATGAATGGAGGTAAAAGTTGTGAGGCATTATACTAGCTCCAAGAAGACTCATCAGAGAGAATGCGCTATCCCCACTCAACTTTGTTAGGGTGCCATTCATGGAGAGTGGAATTTCTGGTTGACTAATGAGCACTCCAAGAACATAAGAAAGCAATATGATTCCCCCCATGCATATCCACAGGAAATTTGCCTTATAGTGCTCCTGAAAATTCAAAAATGATTAGCTCATAAATAAAACATCTAGGATGAGATTTTAAAAGAACACAAACAATCAGCATACCAGGACACTAGCAAAAAGTGGAAATAGAACAGCATCAGCAGCTGCTAAAAAAACACCTGTGGACAATTCCACACCCATCAAAAGATTGAGCCCATGGGCAATGCCCAGAAGCTGGAGCAAAATTAACAAAGATCAGATGTCAGTAAGAAATGAAGTTGGATCAACAAAGATAAGTCATAAATCATGGCAAATGCCTTTGTTCCATCTGCATTTAGGAAACAAGACATATAGCATCAGCACATTAAACAGGACCAGAGTACTACCATAGTAAGATCCAACAAAATGATGGAAAACTCTGCTTGAACTCCTAAGAATATGCACGTCCATTTGTCATACTCTTCTCTGCATATCTATTTTCCATTATTAAAAAAAGAATCGATCAAAATTGTAAAAGAGGGAAGAGAGATAAGAGTAAATAATCAACCATCCCATCGAGAAACCAGGTTCTATGGAAAGAGATAATAATACTTAGAAGGCTGCCTACCGAACCGTGTGCAACCTAATGTATCAACAAAATAATGAACATCACAGCATAAGCAGATGGAAAGAAATGATACCTGCGCAAGATCCCATCCAGTGACAACAGCAATATGAGCTGACAGGTATTGACACACAATGGCAGCAAAATTGAAAACTAGCATTAGTGCCACCAAATCAAACCCAAAATGAGCACCTCCTTCAACAATAACTGCCCATTTTCCAGGGTCTATATATCCAATTGAAATCAGAAGCACAGGTAAGACGGCAGGAACTAGCCGATCAAGAACACCTGGCCGATGGTTAGTATTTGCAATCTCAGCATCCATGTTAGTACTCCGTTATCTTCAGAAAGGAATACAAGTGCAGTATGATACTTATATTAAACTTCCAACAATAGAACCACCAGATTTGTGCAAGTTAAAACAAATTACATGGCTGCTTATAGCCACTGCATAAACTGACAAAGGGTACCATCCAACATGAGTCATTCAACCAATCAGCAACTTCTTCTATTAAACATACAAACTGAAGGTGAAGTTACAATCTACCATATTTTCAGCACATTAATTTGACCTACACTCATATGTGCACAATCAATCTTCCCCTCATAACCCAATTACTGCAAAACAGACTGCAAGGTAACAAAATTCCAACACTAACTGCAATCATCGATACCAATCTATTGTCGGCAGACAAATTTGCCCATACACTACTATAAAATGATCTTCACACCCCAATTTTTCTCATCTCCTGGTCATGACTAGCAGATTCATTAAAAACATGACAGACTTCCAACAGTAAATTAGAGTACAGGAATAAACTGCTGCAACAGCAACCTAGGACCATGATATCTTCTAGTAATTTGAGCCCATTCCTCCTTGCACCCCAATTATGATGTGTAATGATTCAGTTGAGTACTATCAGTACACTGTTAAAAAAAAAATCATAAATTTGAAATTTTAATAAATTGTCATAAAGAATTTGCTCACAGTTTTCTTGGTGAAGTAATTGGTTTTTCAAATTTCAACATTTGAATAAAGCTACAAGAGAAACATCAGCTTGCACAAGCTAATAAAAAGATACATAAGCAAGCAAGTTTGATTTGGCACTAATTAAATGTATCCACTAATACTATTTCAAAACGGAGCTTTCAAATCATTTACAGCTTAAAAACAACATATATTCCAAAAAAGTAAAGCATAACCATGAGATATCAACATAAAGAAATTGCAAATACAAACCCAGGTCAAGCATAAAGACATTCAACTAGTTTACCAACAATTAGATGACTTACACGAAGTCACTCAACATATTACAGAAAAGAATACATTTCCAGAATTAAGTAACAATGAAAATAGCAACATCTATAACAATATGATAACAACCCATCAAAACTTCAAACCAGACAACCAACCAAAATGTAAACACAAGTCAAAACTCACCTCAGATCTTCCCACAACATCACAAAACTAACCAAAACAGATATTACAAAAACACAAGTAACCATTCAATATAACAAAAACCCTAACCCCAAAAGAAAGAAAAATCCAAGCTTGGAATCCAAAACCAACCCACATACCAAAAGCATGAGAAATATAAGCACCATGGATCTGAATCACCTAAAACTCCACAAACCCAGATACCATTTTGCACAAATCTCGAGGTCGATTACAACACTGAAAACAAAAACCCAGAGGGAAAGAAAGAGAAAAAGAAACAAGAGTACAAGATTAGGGTTTTGACATAAATGTTGAAACTTTACCTTCTTCGCTCAAAATCTCTTGCTCTCTCCTTTTCTATTCCTCTGCAACCTATATCCCTATAAGGTAGTGCACATACAAGTAAATCTTTGGCAGGATCTGCTTTTATGATGATGGGGCAGAGGAGTTAAAACATCAAAAACATAATTGTTTGTACAGATAAAAAAGAGAGAAAAGAAAAACAAAAAAAGCTAACCCAGTTTCCTGAGCAAGAAAGTTACAAGAGAAAATAATACAAACTATAGTTATGTATATTTTGGGGGAGTTATCGGGTTTAGAGAAAAATATAAAAGCAAAAAAAGATAAGGGAAGAGGGAGTGAAGTGGGGAAAAGGTTTCACATCAAATGGAGTTAAAAAGCTAGAAAGATACGAAGGATGGTTAGCGTTTTCCCTACTTTTTCATTTATAGATGTGAGAGAAAGAGAGAGAGGGTGAGCTTAGTTGAGTCGAGTTTCAGCCTTGAGGTAACTCTGTCTCTCTCTCTCTTGTGTTGTTACAGTTTCTACTTTTGTTTCTTTGCTACTTTTGTTTCTTTGCTTGTTTTGAGTCTTTAGTGGTAGACTCTCTCTTAGGTTTATCCTTTTAGCCATGTCTTGGCAAAAATCTCTTCAAACAACTTGATTGAAATGGGGATAATTACGGGGTCATATTCATTATTCATTTCACTCATCACTGTGACACTGCTTATTTTTACACCTGCCCACTTTGTTCTTTGCTTTCCAAGTTCACACAAAAATGAATGGGATAATAACATCTGCGTCCCTAATTTCTTTAAGTTATTCATATAAACATAATTTATCCATTTATACCAAACACATCCCTAATAATTTATCCATTTATATGGAATTGGTTCCTATTCACTATTCAATGACTACATACTTAAATTAAATGTAAGATCATCTAACTTAATACTAAAGATAGTTTAGTCATTTTCACATGATAAGGGACCTAATTTATCATAAATGGACAAACTATGCACTTAATCACGACAGCATATAAACTTAACGTTTTGGATTTTTTTTTTCAAGTTAATTTTGAAAAATTAAATAAAATAATTGGCCAATTACAGAGGTAGCTTAGAAAAATATTTTCTTTTAATTTCATACTTGATTAATTGACTATAAAGTTTATATACAAGTAATACTATATGCATTGAAATTGATTAGATATGTTTGACAAAATAAAGATGAAAAGGGTCAAAGTAATAAGTAATTAGGATAAATAAATGTGGAGTAATGTTTAGAGAATCTGACTTGCAAGCATCTTCCTCATGTGGGTAATATGTAAAATAATGGAGGGTTGCGTTAATGTATGATTTGTTTATTTGGAGCAACTATGTATTTTATTTTTTATTTTTATTTTTATAAGAATAAAAGAACAAAAAAATAACAGGGATTTTTATTGTATAGGATAAATCAACCCAATTTGTACGAAAACATCCAAGTGAATTTTAGAATTCATTTTCACAAAAATGTAGGTTAATTTGTCATGTAGCGACCGCAAGAAACTTTTAGGAATTTTAACCATTGGTCAAAAGAGTAAAAGATTTTCTTCCGAAATTTGTGAGAATAAAGACCAATCCCATATTTCAGAAAGCGGCTCCCTGCCAGCATTGATGTTAGAAATTGGGTCTTATGGTATTGATTGAAGTCCAATTAATTTGGAATAAAAATTCAAGAAAAAAAGTGTGAACTGTCATAGAGTTATCTTTGTTACTTTAAATTGGATAATTAGAATATTAAAAAAATTGGGTAATTAGTATATGTACAAATATTATTTGCATACTAGTTGATCTTGTTAAGGATTACATGGCAATTTTCATTTCAAATAAAATAAAATGTACATGATAATTGAGTGTATCAACTTAAATTCTCTAATAAATAATAAGGGATTCTAGAATAATAAGGGAGTATATATTTTCCATGTAGTACTAATTATTTATAAAATAAAATAAAATCTTGCCTTCTTTTATGATAGTCACATAATTTTAGTAATGTAATTAGCTCTTTTTTTCTACTAATCTCTTTCCCTTTTTGTCATAATTCATGTTAACCTTTTATAAATAATGTTTTTTGCAACTATTCGGTAATTACCTTCTAAACAATCAACTAAGATTTGAATTAATTTGATATGAAAGTTCTTTTATTTCAATATACTAGGCTCGATTATACACAAAATTATAAAAGTCAAAATTTATATTTTAAATTAACAAGTTAATAGATCTAATATAAATATATATTGTATATTTTGATAATATAAAGATAATATTTGTTATTATTTTTTAATAGTACTGCTAACTCCAAAATTTGGTTCATTTAGAGTCAATGAGTCAAATTTTATATATCTTAGAAAACAATTACAAAAATCTCCTAATTGGTCAGATCTAGGATTCATTGATTAGATCACTTTGAATGTTCCTTGAGTGAATGAGCTTGGTAATGAAACTAGTGACTTTTCTGCAATTAAAATCAAAGTTAGGCCATGTTCAAAATTTCTCCTAATTAAGTCTCTCTGATACTTAAGTCGGTGAGTATTTAGAGAAAAAAACAGTGAATGATGAAAATAAAGGTAAAAGTTAATTTCAAGGAAATAACTCTCAATCTATAAATTGGGGACTTAAGAATAATCTATGTATTTTTTTAGATGTGTAACCCTTTTCTTGGTTCTTTCATCCCCTTTTAATATATGAACGTTCTAGAGTTTTTAATGGGATTATAGTTACCTTGTACCTTCTTTATTCTTTAATTTGTTTGATCTTGGATTAAGTCAAAATTCGTGACTTCTAAGATATCCGAAAATTGAATTAATTGACATACCCTAAGAATATAAGATTAGTCCAATCAAGTGTCTAATCTATGCATGTCTCAGACTCTTTAATGGAATCTAGCCTTTGATAGAGCTAAGTTATGACAGGAAACGATTACCTTACAATGCTGTTGAGATTGAGACCATCCCAATAGGGGTATTCTTATTTCAAGGCCTTTCTTGTCGAGCTATTTTGATGCCAAGGTCTTTCCTATTGAGCTCTTCTGCATCGATAAACATAGACAAGACTTAAGTATCTATTTGGATCCTTGTTAAAAGTCTTCTTGGTGGTGGACCAAAGCTTTATAGTGTGCATACGATGGTTGTTAAAGGCCTCCGACCTTCGGACCATCCGAGCTTTTATGTTGCCTTGATCCTCTCTAGGAATTAGGCTTAGGCTGAAAACCTAAAAGGGAATAAGAGTCCTTTAATTTTTAGTATTAACTTGTCAATACTAAAAACTTTTAATAGTGCTCAAGGTAACTTTATCCTCGTCTGGGCCATCTTTAGTATCATTTTTTAAGGATGTTTGAACAAGAGGAATTTTTTTCTAAGGGTGTTTATAATTTTGTATTTCATATTATCATGGCATTAAATGCAAATGCCTTTCTTGAAAGCTACATGTCAGTCATTACTACATCTCTTGAAACCTTAAGGGTTTTTTGGGTGGCTATGAGTGACATGGCTTCCCCTAGCCTTCAAATCTTGATCTAATGATTAAAAGGTCTTCATTAGTTGTCTCAGTTAATTGAAAAGACATTTTTAGGTGTGTAAACGTTTAGACCTCACAGTCATATTAATGGCTCGGATCAATCTAAGGGTCATATTATAAGTACACGACTCTTGAATTTTTTTTGAATATTTTTTTTATTTGCAGTCATATAGAGAGAAATGCATAGGAAGAATTTTATTCTTTAGAGAAGGGAAATACAATGTTTTCTTTTGGCAATCGCCTTCTTTAACTCCATTTGTAAATTTTGGCTCGTTGTTTCATGTCTTTCAACTTTTCACGGTAAGCTTTTTCTCATTCTTTCTTTTTTTATTTTAATTTCAACGGAAATTTTAGTACTTCTAGAATTTGTTATGAATTTTGTCTTTATCTATTTTTTTTTTGGATTATTTTCTAAAATCTCTATCCCTTTTTGTTAAATATCCTTAGGTTGGGACGTCTGACCTTACCTAAATTTCACTTAGTCTCCTTAGTCTTAAAATTCCAATCTATAGGTAAACTGGTTTGCATAGCACGAAAAACCGTGTTAATGTGGGATCCAAGGCAAACCTTAGTGATGTATAAAAAAAAAGAGGAAGAGACATCCCCTTAACTAGGAAAAACAATTAATTTGAGCAACTAGGGGCCTTGACTCTTCAATCTACCCTAAGAGAGAGTTTAAGACCCACCTTAATGGAACTTAATGTTATTGTAGATGAACTCAAAGGTGATGGGGAAGGGAATGCTCATATTGAGGTAGCTGAGTCTCAAGGTTCGGAGGCCACGGGCGACGTGAAAGATCCCAATGAAGAGAATAAGGAAGATTATGATGGTGAGGAAGATTTGAACTTGCTTTAAGTGATGAGGGGGTGGATAACTTCAAGATAGATTTCTTTTACCAAAATTCTACCATTATTGATAAGGATTTAGAATGTTTGTGGACTCGGTTTGACATTCTCTCCTCATAACCTTGAAGGTATCTTTTGCTAATAATTTCCCTAGTTGACCTGAGCCCGATGAGGTAACTTTTCATTCAGGGTCTTTTAAGGTAGGTCTAAGGCTACCCATATAGTCTTTCTTCGTAAATATGTTTACTCATATAGGGATTGCTCCCTCTCAACTAATTGTAAAATCTTATGGGTCTTACATGGGGTATTTGTTTTATGGTCAAGGGCTAGCCTGTTTGAGCCAAATTGTTTTTTCAAGAATTAAAGTATTTATACAAGCTCAAATAAAATGTCAAAAAGAATAAGGGTTTGTATTACTTGTCTCCCAATGATAACCTAGTACTTCTTATGCGATTGCTTACCACTAATAAGATATAAAAGTCACAATGATTTTTACAAGATTGAGGTTGAGGAATACGAGGCCTCTTGCTTAAGACTTGGTTAGTTTACACTAAGTTCACGTCGAGTAAAATTCGTCCTTATTGATCTTCTATGGCTTCTACTTGCTTTTATTGATAGTTTTTCCTTTATTATTTCTATTGTTTACAACTTTTTGGCATCTAAGGCTGGAGCTTTCTGACGAAGTTAAAGTGAGGGTCATATTTGTGCAACAATATGTATCCAGCTATCATGAACTTTTATCTGCAAGATCTCTTCGAGCTTTAAATCTTATTCCATCTTTACTAGTGAATGTTCCATCCGTGAAGATAAAAAAGAAGAGTAAGTTTCTTGTCTTTGTAATACATTATTAATTTCACAAGCCTTTGTCTCTGTCATGCCACAGACCCAAAAGATCTAAAACATGACATAACTTACACTCATTCAATAATATGCACTCATAATTAATATTGCATAAACTTTTAAACTTGAATTCAACATGGGAATCCTTATCAAGTTGCTAGTAAGTTTAATGAAAAATCAACCCATGACCATACTTGGTGAAACATAAACCAAATATAACCACACCAAATAAAATAACACATAAGTATTTATTCAATAGGGACAAATCAAATATCTTAAACTATGTGTCCACAAGTGAAACATTTAGCAACCTAGCAACTTAGGGAACCCAATGGACAGTAGAAGCCTTGCCAAATCCGCTAAGTACATATGTGCCTTATTTACTTGAAATCACCATAAACTATAATGAATATGAAATTCAGTAAGCATACTAGTTTTTAATATATCAAAATACAAATACATATATATACACAATGCATGCGTATGATATACTGTGATAAATCAAAATCATACTCTTATCAATTTACATGTCAGGTAAGCGCTTACACATTCTTTCAAAACATATAATAGGAATACCATCACTCAACTACTACTTAGTAGGACTTTCATATCACATATCACATGATGAGCCAAATGTCACCCATCGATGACATACCGTATAAGAGGAATAGTATAAGTGAGGTTTAAATTACACATATATAATGCTCATGCCCGAAGGTAAGAGCCAAACCCTCACCTTGATCATTGATGAGTCCTCTCACATGTACCAATATGCCACCACACGAATGTGATGACTCAATCTTTATTTAGGTACCAATAGATTCCCCCTACATACGGAACACATAACGTATACCAATCCCAAAGAAAAGGCCACGCATAAAGGCTCCATAAATCATATAAGGTGCCTACTAAGTAAATAGTGAGTTCAAGCATCCTCAAAACACAAAACGTATCTCATGGACATTTTTCACTTCAAAAGCTTTCTTTGTTAAACACATTTCATTTTGAAAGCTCACTTTCATAAACACATGTATGTCCATGCTCAATGTCAATGTTCATATTCATAAACATATGTATTTCACATTTCATATCAAATATACTTTGATATAACATAAACATATTCCTAAGCACATTTACAAAATCATACATAACAATTACTATGTTTATTGTAATTTCAGTAAAAGTCTAGTATACTTACCTCTTAACATTTTCGGCTATAAAGCTTAATTCTCTTTAACCTATCAATGGAGATTAATCCTTTCATAAGCCTGAACATTCACACAAAACACTTTAAATAGCTTACAAAATTACACATATTGCACTTATCACATCGAATTGGTCTAATTACTTGGTTTCTCAAAACCTGTCATTCTGACCACTTACACTTAACAAAATTTTCTTATACATCAAATGATGTCCAATTGCTCCAAAATTAAAATATATCTTTCTTAACTCATATATCCTCCTTATGTATGAATATTATATTAAATTCTTACACAATCCATTTCATAAACACCATCAAATCCAAACTATTATTCTGGCAGGATCAAGATATTTACTGAACAGTAATCAGTCTTTGAATTTTATAAAATTATATACTAACCCAAAAATTATACAACTACTACATAATTACTCTTAACACATATCTCAATCCATGATAAATATTTTATTTCAAAATCACTGCGAAAAGTATTTTAAAACTATTTTATTCTATAACTTTAAAAATCTGTTAATCAAATACTGTAATGAGCTGACACTCTTTAGAAAATCATAACAATTTAACCACATTGATCTAAATTCTCAATTCTGAGTATATCATATTAGACATATGAAATTATCATATTTCATAAATTTGTAATTTTTGAAGATAATTCAGTAGATCAAAAATTATTTTTCACTGTATCATATTGTTAACACAGGAAATTTCCAGAATTTTAGGGTCATTTTGGTAAATTCACTACAAATTCACTTTCTGGAATTTTTAATCTATTCAAAGTCTCAAATGATTCTAGACATATCTAATTATATATACTCAAAATCCAAAACTAGAATCAAAATACAACAATTTATAAAAGTTTTGGATCAAGAGACTATCAAAAAGAAATTCTGCAATTCATCATGATTTATCAAGCTATCTACATAAATCATCATCAATTCTCACAATATCTTACAAAATTCACATCAAATCCTCAATTTTACATATTTTTAGAAATTAAAACTTAAAGAAATTAACTAAATTAACACCAAAAAACTAAGAAAGGGTTATAATATACCTCTTAAAGCTTAAATTCTAACTTTTTTTTTTTCTTCTTCTTCTTCTCTTTCTCTCCCCTTTCTTTCTCTCTTTTCTTACTCTAAAAGAGGTGGCTCGACCAAAATGAGTGAATTAGAGTTTCAAATGTGTATTTTTATACTAAGAGGCTAATGTTTAGGATTTACGAATTAACTCTCAAAACTTTTAAAGTATTATAATTTGGTCCCTAAAATAAATCTAAAGTCTTACAAATAAACCCAATACTAATAGTATGTCCTTAATCTATACAAACAATACTAATAATAATACATAAATTAAATATCATCTACATACAAATAAAATATGAATATTATACATATATATAAATATTTATTCTTTTCGGTGTTGGATAAATGGTTACTACAGTCTCTTTTTTCATTTTATGAAAAAATGTCAAGAGATGATGGCGACAGTAGGAAGAGACTTCGTCAAGATAAAGCTATGCCTACCCAAATGAGGGAAGGCATTGTTTTGTACTTAATAGCATCAAAAAAGTAGAGAAGTAAAGGTTCATTCTCGGCTGGTGGAGACTTACGAGAGATGGGGGTAGACACTCGTCTAACACTTCTCTAATGAAGACGACTGAGGATCGTCTAAGAGACTAGCCTTAAAGAGCTCCCTCTCTAGTAGAGATGGTAAGGATATGGCTAGTTTAAAGCCTATATAGACCCGTTAGAAGGAAACTTCCCATCATCCTTGATGTGTCTTGATCTTTAAAATAGATTATTAAAAAAAAATCTAATTTTAAAATATGGGTGGTGTCTAGTTTTTGTTTGTCTTTCTTTTAAGTGTTTAGACTGAATTATAACAAATGAATGGTAAATAAGATGAAGGATATAACTAAAAAGAAACCTTGATATGTCATATGGATGCCACAAGAATCAATTTAGGGTTTTGACACCACACTCCTGGTGATCAAAGAGTAATAAGTCAATAACTGTCACCACAAGCTGAAAAACTTGATAGGAAAAATTTTAAGAGAGAATAAGTACTTCTTTCACGTTCATAAAATTGAAGAGATGTAGAGATACCTCTACAAGATGTTTAAGATACCTTAAATAGGCTTACAAGATAAGAAAAAACCCTAATCTTACCTAATTTACTTTAAAAGTCCAAAATAACTCAAATAAGCCCAATCTGACTTAATAACTTAAAATAAAGCTAAAAAAATTCTAAAAGGCTCAAATACATAAAAAAAAATAGAAAAAGATAAGCGAAATAATAACATAGCCCCCAAAAGAAGCTATTTAAGCCCAATAGTATGCAAATAAAGCTCTTATCTACCTCTTTAAGCTTAAAGTCACCAAAAGCCTCTAAATCACGTCCCAAGCTTTAATTGGAGACAAATAAACACCTTTGGCCCATTTCCATTAAGATCATAAGCTTTTAAGCCCATAGAAGCTTCAATAGCTCTAATTTGACTACTTAAAGCCCTTTGAAGCTGTTTGGCCTTAGCTCTTATTATTTGCCCATCTAAAGTCTCTTTTATGCTCAGCTCATCTTCTTGAGTTGATTTAGAACCCTCATGATGCACATCATCACCCCTGGGCTAAGCATGATTTGCCCTCAAACCAGAATCTTTCAGATCTTCTAAATAAAGAGATAAGTCATTCACAGTAAAAGTGGCTAAAATATTATAATCACTAGGAATATCAACTTTATTAGCATTACTATTCACCTTTTCTATAACCTGAAAAGGTCTATCAACTCTTGGTAAAAAAATTAGACTTTCGTTTGCTAGGAAATCTTCCCTTACTAAGATAATAAGATCACTAAGTTCAAAGCTAACCATTTTTTGCCCTTTGTTAGCATGCTTAACATACTTAGCTTTTTTCTCTTCAATATGAATTCGAACCTGCTTAACAAGATTCTTTATAAATTCTGCATTTTTAACCCCATCTATGGAAGTTCTCTATCAATTGGAATAAAAACAAGGTCAGTAGGAACAAATAGATTAAATCCATACAATATCTCAAATGGTGAAAAGTTTGTAGCCCTATGCACTTTGCAGTTGTATGCAAACTCCACAATAGGCAAACAAGTATCCTAACTCTTTAACTTCTTGTTTATAACAGCCCCTAATAGAGAAGATAAAGTACGATTCAGTACCTCGGTTTGCCCATCAGTTTTGGGATGACAAGCATTACTGAAAAGTAGCATCGTTCCAAGCTTATACCAAAGAGTCTTCTAAAAGTAGCTTAAGAACTTTATATTGCGATTAGAAACAATACTTTTAGGGATTCCATGCAAACATAAAATTTTCCTAAAAAATTAATTAGCAATATGAATAACATCATCTGTTTTGTTATAAGAAATAAAATGGGACATTTTGGAGAACCGATCAACTACAACTATCACTGAATCCTTTCCACATTGTGTTCTAGGTAATCCAAGCACAAAATCTATACTAATATCCATCCATGGTTGCTCTGAGATAGGTAAAGGCATATACAACCCATATGCATTCTCTTTACCCTTAGCTTTCTTGCAAATAACATATATTTTAACCATTTTATGAACATCCCACAATATATTAGGCTAAAAGAAGTGCTCTTTTAGTAGCTCATAAATTTTATTCTCCCCAAAATGACCACTAAAACCACCAACATGAGCCTCATGCACAAGCAACTCACGTAAAGATCTTAAAGGTATACATATTCTACTAATCTTGAATAAGTAACCATCATGCATAAAAAAAACCTATCTTTTAGCACACTCAGACACCATATTATCAAAGTATGAACCACTAGTATATTGTTCTTTCACTTGTTCAAAACCTAACAGCCTTGCATTTAACATAAAAATCAATGCATACCTTCTAGAAAGAGCATCAGTAATGACATTAGTTTGCCTCTTCTTGTATTTTATGACATAAAAAAATGGCTCTATGAATTTTACATATTTAGTATGTCTTTTATTCAGCTTGTTCTATCCTTTAAGATACTTCAAAGATTCATGGTCAGTATGAATAACAAACTCTTTAGGTAATAGGTAATGCTGTTATATTCATAGTTAGTATGAATAACAAACTCTTTAGGTAATAGGTAATGTTGTCATTGATAAGGGCAAATTTGTCATATATTTTCTCATGTTTTTATTATTGATATTTTATGATTTTATGAGAATAAATGGCTATTTATGTGTATTATTGTTATTTATAGGGACTTGAACGAAATTTAAAGAAAGAATGCAAAAGGAGCAAAAACAGGGACTAAAATGCAAAGTTTCCAAAATTTGTGTCCATCGCCTCAACGCCACAAAAATTGTCGCCCCATCGCTAAAATAGTGATCGAAATAAGAAAAACGACCTGCTTAAGTCGCGTCTAGTGCCCCAGCGCCGAAGAGTCACCGCGCCAGCGATGCTCCATCGCCCCAGCGCTATAAACATACCGCTCCAGCAGTAATAGCTTTTTCACGCGTCGCCCCAGCGACAGATGCATAGCGCGCCAGCGGTAGTGCGAGTCCTAGTCCGACGAGAATTGAGATTTTCAAGCTCATATCAATCCCTATATAAAGCCACTCGTTCCCAGCCTTCAAGAAGAAATCGAAGACGACCCAAGAGCACCAAGAATACAGAGCACAAGTCTTGGAGAGCAATAGGAGCTTAATTGAAGCAACTTTAGAGAGAGATACAAGACGTTCTTCGGCATCAAGAGTTTCTAGGCAGCGCAATTAAGAGCAATTCGACGTCTATATCGGTTTGCTAATAATTGTATCATGATTTATAATTATTTTTACTGCTGTTCTCTTGTAGCCATTAGCTAATTTATTTTCTAGGGTTAATATTTGAACTCAATATGTGCGCTTAAATTGCCATATTTTTTAGTATTTAATAAACTTAGTCTTTTATTATTTAAATTACTTGTGTTTAATGCTTCAATATATCTAGCCAATATATGGTGAATGAATTGGTAATATTTTGATAAACTCGGAAGAGGAATCAATATATTTAGACCTAGGTAATTTGATGCATGATTGTAGAGTAACATTCAATGTTGCATATGCAAGTTTCAATTTAGGATAGGAATATACCTAATTGGCATGTATGATCAATAAGACCTAATCTTAATGAATCTTAATTTATTACAAGTACCATAGGAATATAGGTATTTGGTAAATTAAGGTATACTTGCATGACCTTGGAAGAGGCTTGTGAATACATTAGTGTCTTGATCAATAATAAAGACTAAGGGAGTTAAATATTATAAGGTTAATCATTAGAAAGAATATTGAGGGATAGTATTAATCCTAGGTTTTCTCTACATTGCTATCTTCTTATTCTCTTCGCATTGTGTTTTTACTTTTATATTTTCTACATTCATTCTTAGGTTTTTATTTATCTGAATAATTATTAGGAAGATATAATTTTAGTAATTGGTTAAAAAGAAAACATTATCCCTGTGGGTTCGACATCTGACTTATTTAGTCTCTTTATTACTTGCATACGATAGTGTATACTTGCACTTAATTTATGATATAGAAATATCGCATCTACCTCTAAAGCTCGAATCAATGCATCAAAACTCATTATTATAAATAGAATAGTTTAAACGTGCCCCATTCAACTTTTCACTAAAGAATGCAATTAATGGCTTTTCTTGCATCAAAACAACCCCAATTCCAAGTCAGAAGCATCACACTCTATTTCAAACATTTTAACAAAATCAAGAAGTGCTAAAATCAAAGCTAAACATAATTTTGTTTAATCAATTCAAATGCCTTCTGTACATTCTTATCCCACCTAAATTCATTCTCCTTTTTAAACACTATCATAGGCGCACAATATAATTAAAGTCTTTAATAAATTGCCTATAAAAAGAGGCTAAACCATGAAAACTTCTCACATCATCAACACAAATAGGTTTCGACCAATCATGAATTGTCTTAACCTTTCCCTCATCAACTTTAATTCCCCTACCAGAAACAACATACCCAAGAAAGATAACATTATCTTGGCAGAAATAATACTTCTTAAGCTTCCCATATAACTTAGCATCACGCAAGGTCTTAAATATAACTCTAAGATGCCTCACATGATCATCAAAAGTATTACTATAGATTAAGATATCATCAAAATAGACCACAACAAACAACCCAATAAACTTCCTCAAAATATTATTCATAAGTCTTCTAAATGTACTAGGTGCATTAGAAAGCCCAAATAGCCTCACCATCCACTAATACAATACATGTTTAGTTTTAAAGGCTATTTTCTATTTATTACCTTCTTTTATCCTAATTTGGTGATATCTACTCATCAAATAAACTTTAAAAAAATAAATAGCACCATATAATTTATCAAGCATATCATCAAGTATAGGAATAGGAAATTGATATTTAACCATTATTTTGTTAATAGCTTGGCACCATTCTTATAGTACTATCATTCTTTGGAATAAGTAAAGTAGGCACAGAGTAAGAACTAAGTGATTCACATACATAGCCCATTTCTAAGAACTCATCAACTACCTTTGGATCTCCTTTGCTTCCTTTTGATTACATATATATATTGGTCTATTAAGAAGTAAAGCTCCAGGCACCAAATCAATTTGATGCTCTATCTTTTGAATATATGGTAACCCTATTGGCAGCTCTTATGAAAATAAATCTTTGAACTTTTCAAGCAACTCTACAACCTGCCTCGACAAATCCAGATCCTCCACTTGCAATAAATGTTTTGGCCAAGCCATAAAAATAACCATCACCAAAGCTAATGCTTGCTCAATGTCTCCATTTTTGGCTAACATCAACCCCTTACCTAATTCCACCATCTTTCTTTGATTTCGTAACTGATCTTCTCTAACTTATTAGGAACTTAATGGCATCAAATTCACTTTATTCCCATTTAGCACAAATGAATAAGTGTTTCTTCGCCTATTATAAGTCACATCATTATCAAACTGCCATGGACATCCCAATAACACATGACTAGCTGTCATAAATCACATCACATAAAACCTCATCACGATAGGTTTTAATGGAGAATGGCATGTGAACCTATCTTGTAACCCTGAATCTCCCCATTCTTATTTAGCCAATGCAATTTATATAGTTTGGAGTGCGGAACAATAGTTAATCCCAGTTTCTCCACCAAAGTAGTGGATGCAACATTGGTACAACTACCCTTATCAATGATCATAACACAAACCTTATCTCAGATTTGACATCTTGTATGAAAGATGTTTTTGCGTTGCTCCTCACCAATATTAACTTTAGCACTCATAACCCTCTGAATAACTAATAAATTCCCCTCTATTGGCTCAAGATTCTCTTCTTGTTCAGTCACTTGTAGATCAAATTCCTCTTCTATTTCGGCTTTATCTTTACTTATAAGCTCTCCGTGCTTCCCATGTAGAACCATCACCCTCTTATTTGGACATTTAGAAGTAATATGCTTATTTTCCAAACACTTGATGTCTCGAGACCTCCTAGGAAGTTGAGGTTCAAACACCTTCTCCTTGCCCTTTAAAGAACCTGAACTAGTACTCCCTTTGCTGAACTCCATTTTTTCATCCTGTTTAGGTGTGTTCCATGTCTGGGAAGGTGAAGAAACAACCTTTGAATTATTTGATGTAGTTGACCTTATATGGATGCCCTCTATTTTCTACTGTCTTTCTACTTTAGTTGCAAGTTTTATGACATCCTTAAGAAATTTGAAGGGTTGTAACTCAACAACATTAGCTATGTCCTTCATCAATCCATCAAGAAATCTAGTTATTGTTTGCTTTTGAGGTTCATTCAAATCATAGTGAATCAATAACAATTCATTCTTTCATATACTTTTCTACACCTTAGGAACCTTGCAACAAAGTCTAAAGTTTGATGTATAATTATTGTTTATAGTAATCAGGAACAAATATCTTTTTCATTAATATTTTCATTAGTGGTCAATTAGTAACTTCCTCTTCATCATCCTTTCTTCACTGAGCTTTTAAGCTTTCCCACTAGAAAAGTGCATAATTTGTAAACTCAAACGCTGCTACCTTACACTTATTTGCCTCAGGGTACTCATGCCAATTAAACATATTTTCTACCTTTTGAACCCACTCTAGATACTCATCAGGAGAACTAGTACCTCTAAATTGTGGTATATTAAGTTTGATACTAGTAGTAGAGTCATTTTGCTGCCTCTTCGGCCTACCCATATCTTCAGTCTCATCATTTCCATTTGGCTCATCTCCAGCATCCCCAAGTCATTCCGAAGTACCCTACGCCCTACTTGCCTTTGTTGGGCTTGCAAAGTATTTCTTTGTATAATTATTAAAATTACGGCCAGTTGTCCACGAATTTCAGGCATCTTACCCTAAAATTCGTTGTAAGCCCATAAGCTAAGCTTGTTCTAAACTCAGTCTCCTCAGTACTCTATTTGCATCATCTTCAGTCATTATCTATAAAAACCCCTCAAATAAATATGAACAACTTAAACAGTAGCTAAAACACACTTCTCAAACTGAATTTTCACCAATTCAGCAAATTAAGATTAGACAGTAACAAATGACTCAAGTTCACAATTTTTAAGTTTAGGAATAACTCAACTCAGTCAAATTATCTTAATTCCACAGACTACTAAAAATTAACTTTAATGCTTCAAAGTTACAATTCAGAAACTACTATGCTTTAATGAAGACCAACCTATTTAATAACCCTTACAAATAAATCTAAAGAAAATAGTTAGAGTCATTCAATGGTTGACCTTTCAGTTAGGCTGACCCTTCAGTTTGCACACTGAAACTCTATGCTCTGATACCAAGATGATATGCCTTGATCTTCAAAATAGATTATTGAAAAAATATTTGATTTCAAAATGTAGGTGGTGTGTGGTTTTTGTTTGTCTTTCTTTTAAGTGTTTTGACTGAATTGTAACAAATGAATGGTAAATAAAATGGAGAATGGAACTAAAAAGAAACCTTGATAAATCAGATGGACGCCACAAGGATCAATTTAGTGTTTTGACGCCACACTCTTGGTGATCAAAGAGTGATAAGTCAATAACTGTCACCACAAGCTAGAAAACTTGATAAGAAAAATTTTAAGAGAGAATAAGTACTTTTTCACATTCATAAAATTGAAGAGATGTAGATATACCTCTACAAGATGTTAAGATGCCTTAAATACGCTTACAAGATAAGAAAAACCCCTAATCTTACTTAATTTACTTTAAAAGCCCAAAATAACTCAAATAAGCTTAATCTGACTTAACAACTTAAAAGAAAGCTAAACAAGTTTAAAATGCCCAAATACATGAAAATAGAAAGAGATAAGCGAAATAATAAAATAGCCCCCAAAAAAAGCAACTTAAGTCCAATAGTATGCAAATAAAGCTCTCATCTACCTCTTTAAGCTTAAAGTCACCAAAAGCCTCTAAATCACGTCCTAAGTTTTAATTAAAGACAAATAAAAACCTTTGGCCCATTCCCATTAAGATCATAAGCTTCTAAGCCTATAAAATCTTCAATAGCTCCAATCTAACTACTTTTGGCCCTTTGAAGCTGTTTGGCCTTAGCTTTTGTTATTGACCCATCTAAAGTCTCTTTTATGCTCAGCTCACCTTTTTGAGTTGCTTTAGAAGCCTCATAATGTACATCACTCCCCAAGGTCCTTAGTCCCTACTATAGACTGACATCGCTTTTAGGCGTGATCAACTTGATTGGGAGAGGCAAGGTAGATTGGTGAACGCAAACACCCTCTGTTTTAAGGTTGAGGACATTACTCCTAGTAAATTGGCCAAATTGAAGTAATTTGCTCTACTTATCAAACGATTGGAGAGTTACCTTCTTTTGAAGCTTGATCATGAATTTACAAATGGGGATCTCATCTTTACCCTTTATCACATTATCAATAATTCGCTAGATGTGAGTTTCTTTTCTATCTAGTTTTATTCTACTTGTTGTGTGATATGGTGTGTGATGTGTATAGATGTGTATAATTTCAAAAATTAAATACGCAATGGAAGTATTCATACATATTAAACAATATGTAACATATTCAATCATGTATGATCATTCAAGTACATATATATATCTCATATATATATTTCATGCATGATATAAAATGAATAACAAATAAATAACCTACCCGGATATGAAGGTAGCTTTACAAATCTTCAAGAACTCCAAGCTTCAATTTTGTTGAGCTCACCTTGAAGTGTTCCCTTGCACAATTCTAGTTCACAACTAAATCCGGTGGGATTGTGAAGCTAGAATGGCAGCCTTGAATTTCCAGCAAATGATTGTTTTAACACTTAAAACAATTTGTCCTTATGATTACTACCAAGAGATGAGAAAAATTGGGTGTTTTTTATAGTTCTTTACAACTCTATATGTTGTAGCTTGGTAAGCCTTTGCATTTTCTCTCAAAACTTTGAGAAAAACACTTAGGAAAAGCTCTCAATTCTCTCTCCCTTCTCCTAGAACGAATTTCACTCTATCTTGCACACATTGAACTCTTTCAATTCTTTCTTAAGTGCAAAGAATGATTTCTCTTAGTGCTCCACCACCACTTAACCATGTTTGCCATTACAAACAATAATCTATCATATTTTTCACTCACCAATTTGATTCAACCAATTGAATCAATTTCTAGAGAGTAAATGGCATTTAATCAATGTTAAGTGGTTTTACCACTTCCTTAGTGCATCATTTAAGAATTACAAAGTGGTAAACTTTCCTTATTATTAATAACAAGTGCATTCTCCATTAGTAAATGGTGTTTGCCACTTATTCCAATTAATAATAATAATTTGATTAATATATAAAATATTAATAATTCAAAACTATTTTGAATATTTACATTTACCATATATGTATTTACCAAGCAAGGTAAATAGGTAAATACGTGATAAATAATTTATGGAGCAAGATTATGTCACTTGTCAAATTTCTTATTGGTTAACAACTCTTGTAAACCAATAATGTGTTTTACCTTCAATTATTGACAAGTGAATAATAAAAGGAACCTAGAAACATTTTTCATTTTGCTGAAAATTGTTGGATTAATTATTCAATCCAATTCGCCGCCCCAGTGCACAACGAGTACACTTCATATTGTTAGACTCTCTAGGTCCATGCCCGATTTGTCATATGAAACTATTTCACACGTCCGTGAACAATGTCCCACACACATGTTACAGATATTACAAAACGGCGCATTAGACCATACAAGTTGATGTTATAACATATTCGTATAATCCTTCCATCATAAATATCCTAGAAGAGCGGAGATATAGATCAACACCGTCAAGTCTCCATGTGCTCAACCATAAACTTATCTCTAGATTTGTATTTCAATAAATAATATCCGTAAACACTTTCACGATATTATTTTCTCAAGAAATTCTTGGATGTCTGCTTATGGCCATAAGACTTTCTGAAATACAATCTTAGAGTTACATGATATTTTACTCACCCAATTGAGTTGATGGATCCCATATCTGTACACACCGGACTCCATGAGCATCGGACTATACCCAGCGACACCCAGCGGTCAGACCATGAAAGGTATCTGACATGTGTGGAACCAAAGTATGATGGATCACTCACAAGTCCACCGTGGCACTCAGGTCTAAGGACCACGAATACTACTCAACTCGAAAGATCCTCCATTGACGGCTTTATGGGATGTCTATTGGAGATCTTTGTGAGTCTGTTCAATATTCAGTCCTTACTGAATACTTGTATCTCTATACGAGTTTCCACTAAACTCATGGTCTGCTAAGACTAACCATCTGGACTATCTAGATATAGACATACACTGATCTATATATATATTAAGATCTTCACTAGCAGACCCGCATTAGTGAAGGTAGATCAGGAACATTAAATTTAAGAACATATTTGCATAACAACATTTCTTAGCACCATTTGCAACCCATTGCAACTATGTCATTATTAATATATTCTTAGGTCTTTGTCCCATTTCAGACAAGGCTCTAACTCTTTAGATTTTACTAACTCTTAGTTCTGATCTAAACTCGTTCAGATCATACAATGTCTAAAACGTTACAAGCATCTTACCATATTTATAAATAAAATAATTAGTGATATTTTGAAATCATAAATGTATAAACATAAAGCAAATATTTATAAATAAAAGGGATGGCACGTAAGCACAAATCCCAACACTACTTTGGTCATCATAAACTTTTAATCGACCATTAATTCTTTTAGGTTGTTTTAACTTTGACCCAATGTTGTAGTGACTTCATTCTCCTCATTCATATTGGTTTGTGGACTTAAGACTTGAAAAGGAAAGTTAGAGGAGGCGTTAGGTTGAGGACTTAAAGAAAAAGGTCAATGATATAAAAAAAGATCTCTTGTTATCTAAGAATTTCAAAGCCTTGTAGGCTAAGGTAAAGGAGGTTGAGACCAAGCAGGGCGAGGCCGAAAGTAAAGTCTTAGAATTTGATAGGCAAGTCCTTCTTTAGAGGACACCAGTCAAAAGCTATGGCAGCAATCAAGAGCAAGGCCTCAGAGCTTTCTCCGCAATTTTGACTTTTAAAAGTGAAGATTTTTTAGAATGGCTTTATTGTGAAAACTTAAGGTAAGATCAAATTGAGGCTTAAATAAAGGCAAAGAGGGTTGAATAGGAGTAGGCCAAAAGAGATCGAGTTAGATTGAACTGCTAACAATAAAGTTAGAAACTGCTCATTATAGGACCATACAATCATACTAAGGAATTCCTAGGCAATCATACTAAGGAATTCCTACGCTTATTAGCATAGTGAAAAGTTATCAAAACCTTCTTTAGAGTTTTTGAGAAACACTATCCTGATCTTGACCTCCAGTGGCTTGAAGATATAATCTTTTATGCTAAGGCTGAGTTTGCCAATGAAACTCTTTAAAATGATACTAACGAGGCTACTGCTAACGCTGCCCCTACTTCAGATAGTGAGGCTGCTCAAATAATTAAAGAGAACCTTTGCGAGGATAATCCCCTATTACTTAGATATCTTTTTTCTTTCTTTATGTTGTTTCTATATTTTGTATTTTAAAGGATGTGGTCCCTATGATCTTAATGCATTGACTCTATCAATAAAGTTTCTTTCTAGTCAATTCGTATTTGTTCCATTAATTTTTATTTTTGGATTTCTTAATTATGTGTGACCTATATTAGCCCATGGTTGACCAAGAGGGTTCTAGAGGCCTCACTATATATCCCTCGACTTTTAGTTTCTCCAAAAGGAATCATAAGGACATTGCCTCATACTCTTCAAACCTTAGCACAATCAAATGAGTCATAGGGGCCTTACCGGATATTCTTTAGTTCAACCAAGGGTTCATAGAAGCCTTATCCCATACCCTTCAAATCTTCTCTTGCTTAAAGAGATCGTAAAGGCCTTGCCTTATATATCTTTCGAACCTTAGTGCAACTAAATAGGTCATAGAGGCCCTACGTCGTACCTTTTGGTTCGATTAAGGGATCATTAATGCCTTACCATAGCCATTCATCTCTTTATCTATTCAAAGGGTCATAGGGGCATTATCCCATTTATTCCAACCTTAGTGCAGCTAAAGGAGTCATAAGAGCTTTACCCTGTATCCTTTGGTTCATCTAGTGGGGTTATTAAGGCATCACCCTATATTTCTCAACTTTTTGTCTATCCAAAAGGGTCGTAAGGGCCTTGCCCTATACCCTTCAAACCTTAGCGCAACCAAAGTGGCCATAGAGGTCTTACCATATACCAATTAGTCCAACCAAATGGATTATAGAGGCCTTACCCTATTCCCCTCACTTTTTTATTTACTTAAAATGGTCTTAGGGGCTTTGTGTGTTACCCTTCGAACCTTCATGCAACTAAAGGGGTTATAAAAGCCTTACACCATACCTTTAGTTCAACCAAAGGGGTCACAAGGGCCTTACCTCGTACCCTTCAACTCTTTAGTTACTCGAAGAGGTCTAAGGGCTTTACCACATACCTTCAAAATCTTAGTGCAACCAAAAGGTTCATAGAGGTTCTACCCCGTCCCTTTGGTTCGATCAAAGGCCTCACTTCATACCTCTCGACTCTTCGCCTACTTGAAGGGGTCGTAAGGGCTTTACACCTACCCTTCTAATCTTTGCAAACAACAAAGTGATCATAAGGACCCTGCCCTATATCTTTTATTTCAATCAAAGGGGTCATAAGAGCCTTACCTCACACCCTTCGATTATTCCTCTGCTCAAAGGGTTCATAATGGTTTTACTTACTACCCTTCAAACCTTAGCGCAATTAAAGGGATCATAAGGCTTTGCCCCGTACCCTTGGGTTTTACCATAAGGGCTTCACCATACCCCTCAGCCCTTTTTTGATTGCCTAAAATTAGTTTTCACAATATTTCATGAAGAGATGAACTTTTATTAATGTTGGGTTTTTATTATAACTCCAAAAAAGAAATCTTTAAAAAAATCTCGTATATTCTTCAAACAAAAACATCTTCCAACTGATAGTTATTGATATTATTTCTTCAACAATTCAGCATTCTAGGGCTTCCTAACCAACCATCCACCTAGATACCCAAGCTCATATGTGTTGTCGGCGGATCTAAGGTATGTAGGTATATGAATGTGTTATTGTGTCTATTACCTAAATACATATCAAATACATATTTAAGTCTGACGGAAGCGTGAAACTTGTAATAAACAAAATAAATAAAATATATTAATCACATTAATATATTTATAAGATAAAAAACTCACCTCAACGTATAACGTTATACACGTATTTTGTCAGAGTCCGCATGGAGATCAACTCACAGGCAGTTCTAATCACCAACACAGTGGACTTGGTGAGCTAGACCAGCAGCCCTATATACAGTACCGGGTTTAACTATTAAACTCCAAAATGGTCAATGTGTGTTTTTATCCTTTTCTCCAAAATGATAAGAAATGGAGAATTTGAAGCAATCTACCATTGATGAGCTAGACCAACAGCTCTATATGCAGCACCGGGTTTAACTCTTAAACCCCAAAATGGTCAATGTGTATTTTTATCCTTTTCTCCAAAAGGATAAGAAATGAAAATTTTGAAGCAATCTACTATTGCTTCAAATGTTTCATTTTTCTCTATTTTTTTTCTTCTTCTTTTTCTCTTTTCTCTTCTTTATTTTCCTTCTCCATTTCTTTCCTCATTCTCTCGGCCAAATGGCCAAAAACACACCCATTTTCATTTTCTTTCTCTCTTTCTCTTTATATATATATAATAATAAAAAATATATATATAATATTAATAATAATATAATAATATAAATAGGTGCTAACTATATGGCACCCAAAATAAAATATTAATATATATATAATATCATATAATATAATAAGAGAGAAAATTTGATTATTTAATAATTAAATAATTAAAGTGAAAAATGATCATTTTGCCCTTCATAAATAGTTACCAAGTCTACCCCCTAGTGGGTCCCACTAAACCCACACTGGGGTAAACTCAACCGAGAATCCACAATGCGCCATGTGTCATTATACAATTAGTACATAACAATTACTGACTAATTATTGTATTTAACACTTAAATATAGATACGCACGCATTCTCGTAGTAGTGCTGAATATTGCTAGATTAAACAATTTAATCTGGCACGTTGCCCCAGTGCACAACGAGTACACTCCATATCGCGGGACTCCTTAGGTCCTACGCCCGATTCGTCAAATGAAACTATTCTATGAGTTTGTGAGCAATGCCCCATGCACACGTCACAGATATACAAATCAGCACGTTGAATCATACAAGCTGAGGTTACAACGCATACGTATAGTCCTTCTGTCATAATATCCTGGATGTGCGGGGATATAGATTATCACCGTCAAATCCCCTAGTGCTCATCCATGTCTTATCTCCAGACTCGTATCTCACTGAATAATATGCGTAAACTCCTTTGCCATATTGTTCTACCCTGGCGAAACTCTTTCCCGGGATGATTACTTATGGCCACAAGATTTTCTGAGATACAGTCTCGAAGCATCCGGATATCTAACTCCATATGCAAGCTGACGGATCCCATATCTGTACGCATCGAACTCCATAAGCATCGGACCATACCCAGTGACACCCAGCGGTCACACCATAAAAGGTCTGTGACATGCGTGGAACCGAAATATGATGGATCACTTACAAGTCCACCGTGGTACTCAGGTCATCAGACCATGTATACTACTCAACTCGAGAGGATACTCCGTTGACAGCTTATATAGGATGTCTATCAGAGGCCCTCGTGAGTCTGTCCTATATCCAGTCCTAACTGGATACCCATATGTTAATATGAGCTCCAAGCTCACGGTATCCATCGACAGACCCGCATCGGCAGAAATAGATCAGGGATAATTATTTGAGAACATACTTGTGCAACTTGCATTTCCTAGCACCCGATTGCAACTCTTGCAACTATGTAGTTACTAGTATATTCTTATGTCTATGTCCCATTACAAATAAGACTCTAACTCATAGATCTGCTGAGTATTATAACCATCTAATACTTAGATGTGATAACATTTAGCAATTATATGTCTCAACGTGGCTAACCATGAGCCCTTATCTAAACTCTTTTAAATTTGATTCGAACTCCTTCAGATCATACAATATCTATAACGTTACATGCATAATACCATTTAAATAGGTATTAGCGATTTAATAAGAATGTACACTTATATAAATACACAAGTATATATATATTAAGGATGACACGTAAGCACCGACCCTAACAGTCTCCCACTTGCTCTAGTGTCATTCCTAATGGCATCCTATACACATCGACTCTACGTGTTTCACAAACATTATTAGAGTCATGGCCTTAAAACGTGGGCCTGCTAAATTATTTATAGAACACTTCTACGAATAATCACATCTCCTTAAGCTAAAATCCCTCTGGTCATGTGAGACTCCTTTCAACATAATTAAAGTACTAGTGTCCTCTTGGCACGTTGGCTTGTACAATAGCCTTGTTTTATCACAAACTTATAGGATATGATCCATTTATCTTGGAACTCTTCCAAGGCCAACAATAAACCTACGAATCTCTTCACTGCCGCTTTCGCTCTGCCAATCTGATAAAGTAGCAGTGAATCCCAGTTTGGTGCAATTCTAACTCACTTAGTACTATTGAGAATGATCACATTCCCAAATGTAGACTCTCAATCATCTAGGTCAGACTAAACGTCTGACTCCGTGCATCTTCTCATTTGTAAGTTACTTTCTCCATATTTAAGAAACTTATCATTTGTACCCTCAAGGTACCTCGGATATGTTTGACTACCATCAAATGGAAGTCACCTGAGTCAGACTGAAACCCACTCGTAACTCTTACAATCAAACTGATCTCAGGTTTCAAACACATCATAACATACATCAAACTTTAAAGAGCTAATGTATCTGGTGTGTTAAACACTCTAACTCTCTCATCTTCTATTTGAAGAAACACTCTCCTCGAAAGATGAACATCAAGTCTATTGATGTGAAATAATTTGGGAGAGTCTTATCAGCTTCCTAGCTCTATCTCTATAAAGTTTTATAACTAATATAAAGGAAGCCTCTCTCAAATCATTTATGGAGAAATTCTTACGAGTTACTTCTGACTAATTATAACATACTGACATCATTTTCAATGACCAGTATGTCATCAACAAAAAGCATCAAGAAGACTATCATGCTTCCACTGACTTTTCATGCACATTAGACCAGAAGTCTGGCAGGACGTAAAATCTTCAGGCTGTTCCATGAATATCTCTTACTTGAGATATCCATTTCGAAATGCCTTCCTTACATCCATCTGCCAAACTTCAAAGTCATAATATGCTACAATAGCCAATAATACTAATCGACTTTAGCATCAATATTGGTTCAAAAGTTTCATCTTAGTGATCCCAGATTACTAATGATTACATTTCTAGAACAAATACAGAATCTAGAAGGTCTCTACTTCCATCTGGCTCCCACTACCTCTTTGTAAACCCTTTATAACCAATTGAAACAATTCTCACAGGTAGCTTTACTAAGTCCCAGACTTGATTTTGATACATATAATCAATATTGTTTTCATGGCTTCTTGCTGCTTGCTGAATCGATGTCTAACATTGTCTCCCTATCGGTCTAAGGATTATTTTCTTCCACCAAGAAAACTCCAAGTTCACTTTCAGGCATCAACCATACCTAAAAGGTGACCTGGACATCCTTTCCGACCCATTTAGAAGTGTGCTAGAAGATCATTGCTTAATTGAGCCTGAGTTCCCATCATTGGTTTATTGATTTCTAGATTGACTTAATCATGCTCAGTCTTTCTATGATTCTCACGAACCATGAGAAACTCTTTCTCTAGAATGGTGGTATAACGAGAAACGAACACACTTTGCTTCTCTAAATCATAGAACTAGTATCCTATTGTATTTATATGATACACAATAAACATATACTGGTACCTCTTGAGTGTTGTTTATCCTGCTGAGTAACTCTTACAGAATAAGATACCCAACTGCGTAACTCTTACGTAAGTAGGACAACCCTAAGTCTTAATTATTTAAGATATGACTTCTTTCCTTTCTGTATCTCATACGAAATAAGCAGTTGTATTTAGAGCATCAGAAAGGAAAGAAGTCATATCTTAAATAATTAAGACTTAGGGTTGTCCTACTTACGTAAGAGTTACGCAGTTGGGTATCTTATTCTGTAAGAGTTACTCAGCAGGATAAACAACACTCAAGAGGTACCAGTATATGTTTATTGGTTATAAAGGGTTTACAAAGAGGTAGTGGGAGCCAGATGGAAGTAGAGACCTTCTAGATTCTGTAAGAATCAACCCTAAGTCTTAATAAGCAGTTGTATTTAGAGCATTTTCTCACAGATATAGATCGGTAACACTCGTTGTCAATCAGACCGTATCTAATAAAGTTTGATTCTTCCTATCCAAAACATCATTATGTTGTGGATTACCCGGAGAACTATAATGAGTGAGAATCTCATTCTTCATTAAACAAACGAAAATTTGTTGTTGACATATTCATTTTCTCGATCTAATCAAAGGAATGTGATGTACATTCTGGTATATTTGGCCATCACCGTGAATACATTATTCATAAATTGGTTAAGTCTTTATGGTCAGATTAGGAATTTAACCATCTTTAACTAAACGGATAAGCATCTCATGTTTATATAACCTAAATTCATATACCACAGCTCCGTATCATTTAAGGATTCTGATCTACAGACATTTTTAATTATATATAATGTGCATTTATCAACTAACATTCAGTTAATAAAACATCATGCTTATTATGCAATACAACTATTGTATTGCATACAAGAAGTAAGTCAAGCTGCCCAACAACTTGAACCTGTAAGAAATTATCATTTCTTACTCTTAACTTTACTTTTTCAAGCTGTTGCATTCTAGTCCTCTCATTCCCTGTAACATATTGCAGATACGAGAGAGACATGTGGTATCTCATACCCATCTTAAACTAGTATCATATGCCCTAGAAATGTCTATGTCTGTCAAGTATAAACCTATGGGAGTCTTCTTGACAATTATAAGGTTTCTAGGATAGAGAGATTTCTAATACCCAACCTTATTGTATTGGAAACACTTTTCATCTATACGCCCTCTTGTTGATCTTTGGATAAATTTAGCCTCTGAGGATTTATACTGGATATCTGCCTCATCTTCTTCTCCTCACACATCTGGTCTCACCAGGTATACTTGGAGTAAAATGTGACGCCCTGAACAAAGAGGGTCATACCCTCTCTATTCAATCCTTTAGAGAGGTATTATCAGAATTACTTTACGATAAACTCCGATCAACAATAAATCTAAATTTTTTGAATTCAGAACACTTCTGAGATTCATCCACCGGTCAGAGTAATTCCTAGTATGCTAGAGTTAGACTGCATCAACTATGCACACCAATTGATTCGTAGTGGCCATTATTCTTGACAGGCCAAAATTAACGGGAGATGTGAGCGAAATGGTTATTAAATCGCTAATGGAACATTTTAAATCATGGGTATACTAATTATACATTTTTTATTTAAAATACCCTCCCACAACTTTACATAATTTTGATAATCTCTCGAACGGAAAGACGATAGTTTAAACTCTTTTAAACTATACAGCGAAAAGTAGATCCCATTGAAATTTACTCGGGCCTCACGTTGTAGTAATATTGGCCTTTATAAACCCAATAGGTAGACAACACTTGTCAAATGCATCTCATGCAACTCTTACCACTTGATCCTAAATACACCTTATTCTCACGCTGTAGCAATATTGGATAAGTGTATTCTAAATTAACTTATCAACGATCAAATATATACTACTGATACTACCCTCACGCTGTAGCAATATTGGGCAATACTTTTGCATATATTTGTCTCATCTCATATTTAACCAGTATATTCCAACCCTAACCGACCAAATCCCTCACGCTGTAGCAATATTTAAAAAAGGCCGATGTGACTTGTCTAACACTGTATTGACAAGATAGATCAGAATAAAACATTATCTCATAATGTAATATCCTTCAATCTGATTAAGAGAGATTTTTCTAACCTTGGTCTCCATTCTCTTAGGAATGGTGATTCTCAATTAATTAACTTTTCTATGTAAGTACAACTAACCCCCACCAGTAGGGCTCCCATTATGGTTACCAACACAAAAATTATTTCTGGTTTATAATGTAGATCGATATCTCTTTATCATTGTATCTCATAAACTCCAATTTATAATATAAAGTGATAACTTTTATCACTATATCTTATAAATCTACACATGCAAAATTAATTTTGAAACACTATTCAAAAACTGTAGCTATAAACAGTAAACAATTACTGTTCAAGTAAACAGTACATCACTGTGGCACCACATTTCCTCGCTGCAGTGTGATAGGGGTGTAAACGTACTAGTATTATTTATACCTAACTTTTATATTTTACTCCAAATCATAACTATTTGGCTATTTAATTGTAGGTTTTGATTATAAATAGATGCACAACAGAAAATGTGACATATAAGAACAAACGGGAGGTGAATCGGATGTCAAACGAAGACGTTACGCTCAAAATACGAAATGGGCACCAAGCCTGCAACTGAGTGCCGCAGTGCCCAGGCCAGTAGTTGAGCGCCGCGGCGCTCTTGACTATAAATAGTGTCATAGGAATAGTATTTTGCTACAGTACCCATGAACAATATTTTGAAGACAAAAACCCTAAGAGGAAGAGGAGAGAAAAGAGGCAAAAACTTAGAGAGAGAAGTCACAACACAAAATCAAATATCAACGCCAAAGATTGAAGAACCAATATCAAAATTCAAGCTTCAAGTCAAGATTGAGGGAGAAGCACATCAAGGAGTCATTTTGATTAGTTTTTCTTCTCTTTCTTTATCATTATGCTCTTATTCTTGTTGATTTTCATGGATTGGTTTGATACTTTTGATTTTATGATGGGCTAAATTATTTATCTAGGGTTTGACTATATGAACCTAGTATGGATTTGGATTGTGTTAATTTTTAGTTTATGAACTTAATTATTATAATTGATTTATTCTATCTTGTGTTTAATGCTTTCATTATACCTGATCAATATTTTGAATGATTAAGGAACTATGATGAACTCGACGGAGGGATTCATGTGTTTAGCCTAGGGTAGTTTGATGCATGATCATATGGTAACAACTATGAGTTCCATCTAGGATAGACATATACCTAGGTGGCATGTATGGTATAATTTAGACTTGATTAATTATATTCTGATTTGATTACCATAGACATATAGGTGATTGTTAGAATGCGTAATATAGTCACTTGACCATCGACAGAGGCTTGTGATGAGATTAGTGTCTAAGCCAATCAATTAGTATTAAGGGATTAACTAAATAGTTAATGAGTCTAATGAAATACTAGGGGACGAGTCAAAACTCTAGATAATCTTTATTTGTGAATTCTACTCTTTGCTTTTGTTTAGTTAATTGAGATAATTAGATTAGTTAAATAAATTTCATATTGTGATTTTCTGAATAAAAGTTAAGTAGGTACAATTTTAGTTTTTGATTTATAGAGTTAGATTGCATAGTCCCTGTGGGATCAATATCTAGACTTAAAATTCTATATTACTTGATACGATAGCGTGCACTTGCGCTTAGCTACTACAGCACACACATCATAGTGCTGGGAGGTCAAACCCTCAGCGCCGAGGCGCCAGTCCCCCAGCGCTACAGCTCCCAGTGCACTCCCTTTGGCATACCCGTTATAACACTTGAAATGTGCCACTTGCATTGGGCCTTTTGTATCCATTCACTCAAACCACACCCAAATAAACCATAAATGGCTCTAATACCATTTTTTGTCAACAGATCTAAAGTATGTGGGTGTATGCATGTGCTATTGTGTCTATTGCCTAAATACATATCAAATACATATTTAAGTCTGATGAAAGCGTGAAACTTGCAATAAACACAATACATAAAATATATTAATCACATTAATATATTTATAGGATAGAAAACTCACCTCAACGTGTAATGTTATACACGTATTTCCTCGGAGTCCGCATGGAGACCAAATTGCAGGCAGTTCTAGTCACCAACACGGTGGGCTTAGTGAGCTAGAATAGTAACCCTGTACGCAGCACCAAGTTTAACTCTTAAACTCCAAAATGGTCGGTGTGTATTTTTATCCTTTTCTTCAAAAGGATAAGAAATGGAGAATTTGAAGCAATCTACCATTGCTTCAAATGGAACCATAGAGAAAAATAAAACAATTTCATTTTTTCCTATTTCTCCTGGAGAGTTCTTCATTCTTTTTCTCATTAAGATACAATACTCGATAAGTTGGAATCACTACTTTACACCCAAAAGCTAAAGAAAATAAGATTTTTCTCGTAGCTGTCTTGCTATTGTCCTGAGTGCCTAACGTTTTATGGTAGCTCTTCAAACTAGGCTCCATTTTTTTTCTGTCAACTACTTTTGTAATATTTTATATGAGCTTATTAGATGACTCGACTTGCCCATTAGTCATTGATGCGATAATTCTATATCATAAATTAAGTGCAAGTATACACTATCGTATGCAAGTAATAAAGAGACTAATTAGTCGGATGTCGAACCCACAGGGATAATTTCTTCTTTTTAACCAATTATTAAAATTATATCTTTCTAATAATTATTCAGATAAATAAAAACCTAAGAATGAATGTAGAAAATATAAAAGTAAAAACACAATGCAATGAGATTTAAAGATATAGCAACGTAGAGAGAACCTAGGATTAATATTATCCCTCAATATGTTTCTAATGATTAATCTTCTAATATTTAACTCACTTAGTCTTTATTATTGATCAAGACACTAATGTATTCACAAGCCTCTTCCAAGGTCATGCAAGTATACCTTAATTTACCAAATACCTATATTCCTATGGTACTTGTAATAAACTAAGATTCATTAAGATTAGGTCTTATTGATCATACATGCCAATTAGGTATATTCCTATCCTAAGTTGAAACTTGCATATGCAACATTGAATGTTACTCTACAATCATGCATCAAATTACCTAGGTCTAAATATATTGATTCCTCTTCCGAGTTTATCAAAATATTACCAATTCATTCACCATATATTGGCCAGATATATTGAAGCATTAAACACAAGTAATTTAAATAATAAATGACTAAGTTTATTAAATACTAAAAAGAATATGGCAATTTAAGCGCACATATTGAGTTCAAATATTAACCCTAGAAAATAAGTTTAGCTCATGGCTACAAGAGAACAGCAGTAAAAATAATTATAAATCATGATACAATTATTAGCAAACCGATATAGACGTCGAATTGCTCTTAATTGCGCTGCCTAGGAACTCTTGATGTCCAAGAACGTCTTCGATTCTCTCTCTAAAGTTGCTTCAATTAAGCGCTTATTGCTCTCCAAGACTTGTGCTCTGTATTTTTGGTGCTCTTGGGTCGTCTTGGATTGATTCTTAAAGGCTGGGAACGAGTGGCTTTTTATAGGGATTGATTTGAGCTTGAAAATCTCAATTCTCGTCGGATTAGGACTCGTGCTACCGCTGGGGCGATATGCTTCTGTCGCTGGGGCGCTGTGTGAAAAAGCCTGCACCGCTGGAGCGGTGTGATCTTGGCGCTGGGGCGCTGCATGAAAACGGCTTCACCGCTGGCGCGGTATGTTTATAGCGCTGGGGCGCTGGAACGTCGCTGGCGCGGTGACTCTTCGGCGCTGGAGCGCCAGACGCGACTTAAACAGGTCGTTTTTCTAATTTTGATCACTATTTCGGCGCTGGGGCTAAAATCCTTGTGGCGGTGGGGCGCTGGACTCATAATTTGAAAACTTTGCATTTTAGTCCCTGTTTTCGCTCCTTTTGCGTTCTTTCTTTAAATTTCGTTCAAGTCCCTATAAATAACAATAATGTATATAAATAGTCATCTATTCTCATAAAATCATAAAATATCAATAATAAAAACATGAGAAAATATATGACAAATTTGCCCTTATCAGTCATTAGGTGCACAAGATAGGTAAACTTGAGTTGCACTCTTAGTTTTTTACAAAAATTGCTTAAGTTTCTATTGTCGATCTTCTTCTATAGTCAGTGGTTATTACATTAGGTACCCTAAACTTGCACATTAGAGTTCTCTAGACAAAATCCTTGGCCTTTTTTTCTGTGATGGTCGCAAAGGGTTTAGCTTCTATGCCTTAAGTGAAGTAGTCAAACCCCTACTTTTAGGTAAAGGTCTGATTAAATCAAGCCTCATAGAGTAAAATATTATAGGCTGGACATGGTATTCATATTTTTTAGTAAAGTGTAGATATTGTAAGTGAACCTTGGTAAGCATTACATATCTTAACTAACTCCCATGCATTTTGGATTGTCGTAGGTTAATAGTATCCATATCTTAAAACCTTATGAGCTAGAGTATCTACTTCCGAGTGGTTCCCACAAATTTCTTTGTGAATTTACCAAAGTACATACTCTGATTCGTCAGGTTTAAGGCATCTTATATATAGTTGGGAGTTTCCTTGATGGTGAAATGAGCGATTGTATATCTGGGACATTTTGCTTCCTATTGGTCTAAGAAACTTCTGATCAGGTCCAACTAGATATAATATTGATCGACTTGCATCACTTCTATAGTTTTCTTAATGCTTGGTTTAGGGATCAATTTAAGAGGTATTTATCGAGGTATACAATCTTCTTCTGTCAAGGCTATCTGTGCCAAAACCTTTCCCTTGATGATTCTCTTCCCTTAATATCTATTATATCTATACTCCATCAAACTACTTAAACAACTCATTTACCTTTCGTAGATATATGATCATGTTCCCTATTTGGGCTTCGAAATTTTTATTAACTTGATTTAACATGAGCTGAAAATCACTTTTGATAAGAAGTTTTGTTGCTAAGAGAGCTTGGCCGACCCTGAGTGTTGCTAAGAGGGCCTTATATTCTGCCTCATTGTTGGAGGCTGGGAAACTAAACCAAACTATATGAGAAAGCTTGTCGTCCCTTAAGCTAATAAGGATAATTCTTGCTCCACCCCAAGCACATTAGATGCTTTGTTGATGTATAGTGTCCATATCACACTTTACGGGTCTTCTGTTTCTTATCTAAAGGTCCTTAAGGTTGAGCTTCCAACATATCCAAGTTATCTTATGTTCATTTAGCAACAAAATCCACAAAGGCTTACCCTTTTTAGTCATTCTTGATTTATACTAGATATCAAACTCAATAGGCTCAACTGCCTCTTTGATCAATCGCCAAGAGATTTTGAGCTTATGTAAGATCTTCCTCAAGGGTTGATTAATGAGAATGATAATAGTGTGTACTTAAAATGGGCCAAAGATTTTGCCCCGACATTACCAATGCCAATGTTAACTTTTCCATCAGGGGATAGCGTATTTCAGGGTCTATGAAAGCCTTGCTAGTGAAGTATGTTGGTCTCTGAGCACTTACTTCTTTCTTAACCAATATTAAACTTACTACCTTCTCTGAGATCCCCAAGTAAACTATCAATTAATCCCTAGTCCTTGGAACAACGAGGTGGATAAGTTGAGCGAGATAAGCTTTCAAATTATAAAAAAGCCTCTTTGCATTGTAAGCCTATCTTGTTTTTTCTCTTCATTTAATGGCTGGAAAGAACTTGAAGCACTTATTTGTGGCTTTTGAGATGAACCTGCTAAAGGAGACAATTTGGCTTGTCATATTTCAATCAATTTTATAATGCTTGGGGATTTTTTTTCCAGAATTATTTTGATTTTGTTAAGTTTGGCCTCGATTCCTCGTTAACTCACCATAAATCCCAAGCATTTTTCAAATTCTACCCGATGTGTGATTTTTACGTAAGTGCAAGTGCACGCTATTGTTACCAAATAATATAGGATTTGAATCCAAATATCGTTTCTACAGAAACTTATTTAATCTAATTTTGTAAATCAAGTACTAAAATTAATCTTATGTAACTTTTATTTAGATGAAATCTAATGATGAATGTTCTCTAATTATCTAATTTTAATAAACTAAACTCAATCTTAATCAAAAAGCAAACAAGGGTTAAATTTACCAATATAAAAGAATCTAGGATTTCGACTTATCCCATAATATTTCATTGAACCTATTAATCTCTTAGTTTATCCCTCAATAATAATTTGTTAGCTAGATCACAAATATCGTTATAAGCCTCTATCGATGATCAGGTAATTATATATCATTCTAACAATTACATATATGTCTATGGTAATCAGAATAGTATAAAACTCATTAAGATTAGGTCTAATAAAGGCATACATGCTATCTAGGTATATATCTATCATATATGAAACCCATAGTTGTTACCCTATGATCATGTATCAAACTATCCTGGGCTAAACACATAAATTCTTCTTTCAAGTTCATTATAGGTCCTTGAACGATCAATACATTGGTCAGATATAAAGAAGCATTAAGCGCAGGATAGAATGAATCAATCTAATTTATTGAGTTCATAAACTAAAAGAGTAAATAATATTCAACTATATATTATGTTCAAAAGTTTAACTCTAGATCAAAAGAATTTAGTTCATAATGAATCTAAGAGTATCAAAGTAAATAATGAAAGATATTATGAACAAGACCATAAGAAATAGAGGAGATAAGAAAACTAAACAAGGTGACAACTTTGATTGCTTTTCTCTCTTTTGATTGATGCGCAAGTCTTGATCTTTAATCTTCAATGTTTCCTTTGATATATTGTTTTGCATTTTCTTTTGTTTGCTTTATTACTCTATATTGCCTCTTCTATTGGCTGGGGAAAAAATGGTCTTTTATAGGTCTTCGTAACCATAGGGACATGTGGCTTAGGGTCCAAGTCATTTAAAGACTAAAAAAGATACGGTTTCATTAGTGGCATAGGTGTTGCGACATTCAGACTTGAGAAATGTAGTGGTAGGAATTTTGGCTCCATACTTTGGTGCTAGCTAGTGGGCGCCGTAGCGCTCAGCTCTCTAACTTGGGCACCATGACGCTCACCCAATTTTTTCAAATTCTCTATTTTTCATCTAATTTCTTCAGTATCTTTACGCCATAGGTGAAAAACTTATATATGATTCAAAACCTCAAATAAATAGCTAAATACTCGTGATTTATGAAAAAATCTAAGTCCGAGAGGATATAAATAATAGAATATATAAACATATCACTACATTAAAAGCACACTTCTTAGGGTTCAACTTTATATTATGTTCCCTCAATATCTCAAAGGTCTTACGTAGGTCTTCCACATGCTCCTCTGACTTTTCTGATTTAGCAATCAGGTTATCCACATACTCTTTCATGCTTTTTCCAATAAACAGTTTGATTAACTTATTCACTAGCCTTTGATAAGTTATTTCTGTGTTCTTTAACCCAAATAGCATGACCTTATTAGTAGGCCCCCTTGGTGGGTAATAAACAAGGTATTCTCTTAGTCAAGTAGGAATATTTTTCTTTAATTATAGCTTAAAAAAACATCCATAAATCTGAGAATCCACCAATTGATTAATCTTCGGGAGAAGAAAACTGTCCTTTAGGCATCTTTATTTAAATCTATGAAGTCTACACACATTTCCTACTTTTTATTTGCCTTGTTGACCATAACTATGTTGGTTAACCAGTTGTTTACACTCAAAATTTAATGCGGCTATCGCAGTATAGATTGAGGTGTATAGATTGGTGAAGTAAAATATTACAACAATAGCAAAGAGAAAATTAACTAATTAATTTAAGTGGATGAGATAGAATTGTCTATGAATTAAGGAAAAAGTCTTATGATGATTTAAGACTGAAAATCTGAGAATCCACCAATTGATTAATCTTTGGGAGAAGAAAATTATCCTTTAGGCATCCTTATTTAAATCTATGAAGTCCACATACATTCCCCACTTTTCATTTGTCTTGTTGACCATAACTATGTTGGCTAACCAGTTGTTTACACTCAAAATTTAATGCGGCTATTGCTGTATAGATTGAGGTATCGATCCCACGAGGAAGTTTTTTGACAAAATAGGTTAGTGAAGTAAAATATTAAAACAGTAGCAAGAAGAAAATTAACTAATTGATTTAAGTGTATAAGATAGAATTGTCTATGAATTAAGGGGAAAGTCTTATCATGATTTAAGCAAGGCTTCGAGAATCACAATTATGCTTTATAAATCTACTCTATACTTTGATTCAATGTTTATAACTCAATTGAAAGTTTCACATCCCAAACAATCAATCGGAAGATATGTAAAATATAGCACATTTGATAACACATGTATTTGATATCACTAAACTCTTTGCAAACATTAACACAAACCATGTTCATTTATACAAGTTATCTAAGATCGACAATATATTATTTTGACAATATTGCAGTAAAAGATCAACTTGAATATCAAACAATTATTGTCTTTACATGTTATCTAAGATCGACAATATATCGATTGACAATATTGCAGTAAAGGATTAACATGTAAAATAATGTAACCAATAACAATTATAATTCAACAAGAATCACATAGAGAAAGCATAACTGAAAATATATGAAACATGAGAATTATAACCTCTAGATTATAGAAAAATATAAGATAAGAGTTTAGACATAAACAAACTTACAAACATTTGTAGCTCTTGACAAAGAATCAAAGTGTAAAAGTAAATTTATTACACATAAAAGTTCATATCTTAGCCTTGCGAAGAACTCTAGCCTAACTTACAATGCATGTTAAAGAGAAGAAAATATGAGAGAATTGTCTAGTGCTGAAAACATCCTAAGAGTATCCTTATATAGGCAATGAATGAAAATATGTTTAGTGTGACTTCAATCTTTAATAATTTAGGCCAATCACTTATTCACCTAATTGCAACACCTATTTGATAATAGAAATGACTGATATAGCCTTTTTTTTCCATCATAAAGGTTGTAGCAGTTTGTCTTCTTTCCATAGCCATCAGGTTCATGCAATTTGGATGAATATCAAATGAGATATGGGCAAAAAACTAAAGATATGTCAGATTTTGGCCAACAACACTTTTACCCATTTATAATATTATTTGGTCTATGATAACGACTGATTTGGGCTTTACCACAACATAAGAGTTGTTAATAATTAAGTCATCATTTTATATCTTCAAGAATTATACCAATTGGGTATGTATTTTGTAAAATACAGTCTAAATACGAATTTGGGTCAAGTTGAGTAAAAGTTGTAACCCAATTCTATTGTATCCCAATTTTTGGCCCATAATATGTTAGATTTGGCTTTTTAACTGTTCTTCAAGTTTTTGTAAGATTGAGTCATGTTACTCCAAGTTCAAGAATTTCTTCATTTCGATTTCTACATTGAGAGTTACGTTTATTTTACCTATACTTGTGCAAATAACATTCATTAATTACAATTTAAGGACAATACTTTATTTCAAGCTAAAAATACAAAAAAAAATGCTAAAATTAATGACGTTAAATGGTGATTGAATCTGTTAATAAATATATATTTTCATGTGTTCATCACCAGTCAAGATATTAAATTTCACAGATAAATTATATGGCAAAAAAGCTCTTCCACTTCAGCTATCACAGCCTTGTTCCTCTTTTGATTGAAAATTCTTCGCTTCTATTTAATGTGTTTAGAGGATGGACTAATGATCAGTGCATGCGATATCAATGTAGAGGCATATTCTTGTGAGACCAAGCAAATATGTCCAAAAATTCTCTCACCAGTTTGTTTAAACTCTGATTTCTAAGCTCAGATGAGAGCCAATTTTACTGTTTTTTTTTTTGGTATCTCAAGTTGACCTATAGCAAGATCATTTCTCTTACATGCTCTGTGGATTTCAACTATCCTTCCTCTCGTGAGTCCACTATAGAAATACAATAGCTTCATTTGGCTGAGGTTGCATATAAACGTCTTTCTATTTTTTGATTGTTTGCAATTATACCGACTTCATCCCTAATTGAGAACTTCAGCTTTAAATAATAAATAAACATGGTTGTGTTCGAATAGACCATGAATATTCATCCCAGCAAAATCTAATAAGGGAAAGGTTGAACTACTATAAAAAAAACTCACTATCATGGTCGTTATGTATAATGTCTCCCTTAGAGATATTGGTAAATATGTTACTCTAAATGACATAATGCAACCATCCCTAAATCTATAAAATAGGGTCTAGGTCATCTCCAACTTCATATTTTTAACTCCTAGCTGGTCTAATGCCTCATTGAAGATGATACCTACCGAACTACTAAGATTGACAAATATCTAATTTTTTGCACCCTTGCCACTTGGATGGTGACCACCAATGTGTCATCTTGCAGGTAGCTGATCCCTCTTACAACTTTCTCAGAAAACATCATTGGGACTGCCTGAACCTAGGGCTTTTTAGTTACTAGGATGCTTATCACTTAATGCCCAATCATAGAGTACTTCAAGTAATTTTTTCTCTATCTATTTAAATCTCTAGCTTAGGTAGTTCTCTAATAATTACTACAGTCATTCCTTGTCATAGAGAGGAGATAAATCTTGAGGAACCTATTCGTCAGGTTGATTTTTGGTTTCGGTCAGTTGTGAACTCACTTAAGTACCTATTTCTGTAAACTTGATCTACTTGCTACCTTAATTACTTTTATTGGTGAGTAATGTGTCGTAGTATTGATGGAACTTACACCTCTTGCTTTCATCGCGCCGTATTTTCAAAGGAATTGGATCTTCAAGTAAGCCACTCCTCTTAATATATTCCAAACAAAATCTCTAATAGGACTATGAAAGGGACATATTATTACTATTGGATCCTTGCCAACTTTGAGGACGATCTCTTTAATTCTTCTTACTTTTCATAAGGTTCGCGCCTCTCCATTTGTAGTGAATCTTTCTAAAGAAACTTTATTTTTTATATAGTGTCTTGCTTCTTTCTTCTCTCTCTTGGAGCGTCCTCTTTTCTAGGGGTCTCTCATTAAATAATTTTTTGTTTAGAGGCTTTCGTGGCACCCCAACTCTTACTTGTGCTCGTACATCCGCCATGACATCCTTCTTAGCCTTATCTTCTTCCTCAATCTTTACATATCAGTAAGCTTAGTTATAGGCGATGGCATAAGCCATGATCGAGTTCTAGGATAAATTATACAAGAACCAATTCAGCTTTAATCTTGCCTTCAATAGCTCTAGTGCAAGTGATGAATTAAAAATAACGAGCTTCATCACTTCCCAATGGAACATAGTCATGAAAGACCACAAACTCTCTATATTACCTTGTTTGAGTTTTCATTAACTGTTGTGGATCTTTTACTTTTTGAAGGCTCTTAAAAATATTGAATGAAACGCTCAATTAGCTCATTATAAGATAAGATACTCCTTTGCTTTAGACCTTTGTATTAGATAAGAGTCTTTCCTTTTAAACTTATGTGGAATAGGTATCGCATCTGTTTTTTTTTTTTTCAACCTAACAATAAACAAAAGGTTAGTTATTTGATCCACAAAATAATTTAGATAAGTGATACCATTCTAAGTATGGAGGCTTGGCATCTAGATCGTTGCGCGTAGCTCTATGTCTCTAAGCTCATTAGTGAGTGGAGACCTCATTTTCCTCTTTGTTATCCTTAAGGGTACAAACTAATGACCCAAAATTTTAGTTAATTTGGAGTCAACGAATCAAATTTATATATCTTGGAAATAGCTACAAATTCGTCTGATTGGCCGAACCCAAGATTCATCGATTAGATCACTTTGAATGTTCTCTACATGAATGAGCCTGGTGACTTTCCTGCAATAACACTCAATGTCAGGCCACACTAGAATTTCTTTTAACGAAGACCCACAGATACTTAAATCAGTGAGTGTAAAGAAAAAACAAAGAATGATGAAAATAAGGGTAAAGGTTAATTTCAAGGAAATAGATGTTTGTCTACAAATTAAGGACTTGGGAATAACGTATATGTTTTTTATACACGTAACCCATTTCTTGGTTTTTTTATTCTCTTTTTATAGACACATATTTTAGAGTTTTTTTTAATGGGATCAGAGCTAACGTGTACCTTCTTTATCCTTTGATTTGTTTGATCTTAAATTAAGCCGTCGTGGCTTTTGAGATATTTGGGAATTAAATTGATTGATGTGTAGATTATAGGATTAGTCCAATCAAAGATCCAATCTCTACATGTCTTAGGATATTTAATAGATTCTAGCCTTTTATGAAGCTAGGTTATAGTGGAGAATGGTTGCCTTCAGATGGCATTGAGACCAATGCCATCCCAGCAAGGGTCTTTTTATTCCAATGCCTTCATTGTTGAGACCTTATAGTGTCGAGCTCTTCTACATTTATGAACATGGGCGAGACTCGACGGCCTATTCGAATCCTTAGTAAGGATCTTCTTGGTTATGAAATGAAGCTTTTGTAATGAACGCTTGATAGGTTGTTAAAGGCCCCTAGCCTTTGAACCATCCGGGATCCAAGCTACCTTGATCCTCCTTAAGGAATTGAGCTTAGATTGAAAATCTAAGAAGGGGCAGGTACTTTGTTTATTTTTAAGGAATTTTTTGTAAATAGCTAATTTGTTGGGGCCATTTTCTTATTTAGCCAACTGTTGTAGCCAAATAATTTAAAAGTGGACATACTTTTTTTACGATTTTAACAATACCCACTACAGTGAACGGTGTCTACTACAGTAACAATTTTTTATTTTTTAATTTTATTTATTTTATAACCAACCTATTTATAATTTTATTTTATTATATGGTACGATTAATTTATATTATTTATCTAGAATTTTATTTATATTTGTTCAAATTTAGATTTGTAATTTATTTATTGAAATTATATTTATTTAATTATATTATTTGTTAATTATATTATGACAAAATTTAAATAAATAATACTTAAATAACATAGTTAAATTAAAATAAATCAATAATATAAATAAAATAATTAACAAATAATATAATTAAATAAAACACATATAATTTTAATAAACAAGTACAAACTAAAATTTTGACAAATATAAATATAATTTTCAATAAATAATATAAATTAACTACACTATACATAATAAAATTAATATTATAGATTAAAAATAAATAAAATATTTATTTTTTTAATTATAAATAAAATAAATAAATATTTAATGTAAATAATAATAATAAATAATAATATTATCAATAATAATATAAAATAAAAACTTATTATGCCACATATTGGGTGCCAATGTGCATGATATTTCTATCATACATTATATGAGTGTGATATTTCTATCACCTATATGGGCACGACATTTTTATTGCACTTTTGTAGTGGTGATGTGATATTTCTATATCATAAATTAAGTGCAAGTATACACTATCGTATGCAAGTAATAAAGAGACTAATTAGTCGGATGTCGAACCCACAGGGATAATTTCTTCTTATTAACCAATTACTAAAATTATGTCTTCCTAATAATTATTCAGAAAAATAAAAATTCAAGAATGAATGTAGAAAATATAAAACAAAAACACAATGTAAAGAAAATTAGGTGATAGCAATGTAGAGAAAACCTAGGATTAATATTATCCCTCAATATGTTTCTAATGATTAATCCTCTAATATTTAACTCACTTAGTCTTTATTATTGATCAAGACACTAATGTATTCACAAGCCTCTTCCAAGGTCATGCAAGTATACCTTAATTTACCAAATACCTATATTCCTATGGTACTTGTAATAAATTAAGATTCATTAAGATTAAGTCTTATTGATCATACATGCCAATTAGGTATATTCCTATCCTAAATTGAAACTTGCATATGCAACATTGAATGTTACTCTACAATCATGCATCAAATTACCTAGGTCCAAATATTATGATTCCTCTTCCGAGTTTATCAATAATATTATCAATTCATTCACCATATATTGGCCAGATATATTGAAGCATTAAACACAAGTAATTTAAATAATAAATGACTAAGTTTATTAAATACTAAAAGGATATGGCAATTTAAGCGCACATATTGAGTTCAAATATTAACCCTAGAAAATAAGTTTAGCTCATGGCTACAAGAGAACAGCAGTAAAAATAATTATAAATCATGATACAATTATTAGCAAACCGATATAGACGTCGAATTGCTCTTAATTGCGCTGCCTAGGAACTCTTGATGCCGAAGAACGTCTTGTATCTCTCTCTAAAGTTGCTTCAATTAAGCTCCTATTACTCTCCAAGACTCGTGCTCTGTATTCTTGGTGCTCTTGGGTCGTCTTGGATTCTTTTTTGAAGGTTGGGAACGAGTGGCTTTATATAGGGATTGGTATGAGCTTGAAAATCTCAATTCTCGTCGGACTAGGACTCGCACTACCGCTGGCGCGCTATGTATCTGTCGCTGGGGCGACGCGTGAAAAAGCTATTACCGCTGGAGCGGTGAATCTTCGGCGCTGGGGCGCTGTCTCATCGCTGGGGCGGTGACTGTCTGGCGCTGGGGCGCTAGACGCGACTTAAACAGGTCGTTTTTCTAATTTCGATCACTATTCTGGCGATGGGGCTATATTCCTTGTGGCGCGGGGGCGCTGGACTCATATTTTGAAAACTTCGCAATTTAGTCCTTGTTTTCGCTCCTTTTGCATTCTTTCTTTAAATTTCGTTCAAGTCCCTACAATTAACAATAAAGCACATAAATAGCCATCTATTCTCATAAAATCATAAAATATCAATAATAAAAACATGAGAAAATATATGACAAATTTGCCCTTATCAAGTGGCATAATATTTCTATCACAATCCTATATTGGTGCGATAGTGCCATAGCGTCAAATTACTTGTATGACATAATTATTTATAATTTTATTTTATTAATTTATATTATTTATTTAAAACTCTATTTATAGGTGTTTGAATTTAAATTTATATGTGTTTATTAAAATTATATTTGTTTTAATTAATTACATTACTTTTTAATTTATTTATATTATATATGTAGTTTAATTTAACTACATTAGTTAATTATATTATTCATTTAACTTATGTAATAATTATTGCACGTGGTCCAATTGATTTTTTTAGTTTAAAATTTTATTTATTATGTTTTTAATAAATAAATAATATGGTTAAATTAAATAATTAACAAATAATATAATTACATAAACAAATACAAATTTAAATTTGAACAAATATACATATAATTTTAAATAGATAATATAAATTAATCATACTGTACATAGTAAAATAAAATTATAAATTAATTAATTATAAAATAAAAATTAAAAAATTGGTTACTATAGCAAGTACTATTCATTGTGGCGGGTAATGTTGAATAGTAAAAAATGCATTTTTGACTACTTTGAATTATTTAGCTACAAAGTTGAAAAATTTAAAGTTGACTAATAAAAAAATTGCCCCAACAAATACTTAGAATTACCTAGTTTCAATAGGCTTGGGAAGAAGCATATTTTTCCTTCTATTAAAGATAGGGGTTTGGAATAAGCTTAAAGGGTTGGAAAATATATTTTTTTCCTCAACAAGTGGCCATGAAGTTCTTATTAAAGCAATTATTCAATCCATCCTAACATTTTTCATGAATCTTTTCAGACTCCCTCAATCCCTTGTTCATGTGTTACATACCTTTTGTGCTAGGTTTTGGTATGGTGGTAATAGTGAACAGCGTAAGTTATATTAGTCCACTTGGGATTCTCTGTGTAAATACAAAAATGAAAGGAAGATGGGTTTCAAAGACTTATCAGGCTTCAATCAAGCTACGCTTGCTAAATAAAGGTGGTCCCTTGTTAATTATCTAGATTCTTTAGTCAGCCGTAAGTTGAGGGACTTTTACTACAATGATTCCTCTTTCCTCTAACCTGGGGCTAACTCTACTGGTTCTTTTCTCTAGAAAAGCTTCCTTTGACCCATAAGTTGTTGATTAAAAGGCTTCGATAATGAGTCGGTAATAAGACTTTTGTATCAATTTACAATGATCAATGGCTCTCTTAGGCCATATCTTTTCAAGCCTTTATTCCCTTATGTACTTTCTAACTATACTCTAGTCTTTGAGTTAAAAACTGCATCGGGAGCTCGGGATGTGGAACTTATTAAAAGATCTTTCTCTTTGGATGAACAATAAGCCATTTTTAACGTTCCCATTCTGGCTAATGCACTGGTGATCCAAGATTTCCTTATATGAAATTATGATAAACATGGTCAGTACTCGGTGAAAAGTGGGTATTAGCTTCTTTCTTTTTTGAAATGGGTAGTGGGAAGCGCGAGTCCATCAGTTATTACTTTTGGTGGAGACTTTATGGCATTTAGGAATCTCTCTTAAGGTAAATACTTTTATCTAGAAGGAAATACATGATTGGATACCATCATATTTCAACTTATAGTGGCATCATGTGCCCACTAATCAACTCTGTTCTTGATGTGGTGTAGAGGCCAAAAACTCCATACATGCTCTCTGGCTCTATAAGCTTTTAAAACCTGTTAGGGATGCTTGTTCTTTTATGAAAGGTATTTTCTGTAATCATACATCTACTTTAGATTTCTTCATGTCTTGTATGGATCAATTATCTTAGGATGATTTTGAGCTCATCTTAATTATTTTGTAGAGAGTTTGGTTTGTTAAGAACTGAACCATTCATCATGATTACCAAGGAGATGTTATACATATTGTTGATTGGTCCTTGCATTTTTTGAATAAATTCTGAGAGGCTAATAAGAAAGACTTGAAGGATAATCTTTTGGCTATTAAATTATGGTGTAAACTAAGCCTTAGTTTTGTCAAAATAAACTCGAATGTGGCCATCTACTAGGAAAAAAATAAACTAGGTCAAGGGTTGGTCTTTTGGGACTATCATGGTGTGGTCTTACTCTCAGCCTCGCTTTCGTATCATGCAGCTTTCTCTGATTGCTGAAGCCCTCACCATTCACAATAGTCTCTTCCTTGCAATGGAGATGAGTTTATAGGTTATTGAAGTTGAATCCGATGCTTAATCTATTGTCCAAAATATTACTTTGAAGGCTCATTTAGCTTCTGAATTGGGTCTTATTCCTAATTTTCATTTTTATAAGGTTATTTGCTCTTCTTGCTCTACTAATAGAGTGGCTCATAAGTTAGCCAAGTATGCTTTGAATTTACATTCTGATATTATTTGGTATTGTTCCTCTCTGACTTATATCAAAAACTTCGTTATTCATGACTCTTTGAGTCCTTTGATCTATTCTAATGAAAGTTATTTCTTAAAAAAAAATAGCCCAATAAATTAGCTATTTATAAAAAATTTCTCTTATTTTTGTTCCTTTTCTTTAATATGACATTACAAATCTATTAATATTTATAATCAAATTATAAACAATACTTGGGATTATAAATATTTTATCATGGTCTAAAAATTTAGGTCTAAAATAAATTGAATTCACTCTAAACAAAATGTGAAAAAAATATATATACTTGTACTTGGAAGGTGAAAGGAGTTAAAGCTTTAGATCCAAGTTGGATAAATAATAATAATAATAATAATTGTTCAGTCGAATAGAAATTTTTATGTCACCTACTCTTATAGTCCAATGTTCATAACAAATGTCATATTTTGAATACAATTTCATGAAATGATAAATACAGTATGGATGATGATAAGTTTATTGGAAGCTTCATGCATCATCATCATCATCAAGTCAATCATTTTTTTCTAGTAGACAAAATAGCTGAAGTGTAATTGTTTGACTCACTGAAATAACTCTAAAATTAAATTGAGAATGTAGGATAATTAAAAATGTATTTAAAGTTGTATTAATTTTAATAATTATAGATGAAATAGAATTAGAGAGAGAGAGAGGAGAGTTAAGGTATAGATTGAATTTTGCTTATATTTATTAATATTTTAATATGGGATATTTTATAGGTGTTTTTGAGATATAACGTAAAATTATAGGTGCTTTTGAAGTATGAAAAATAGTCTCCAATGCTCTAAGTAGGGGTGAGCATTATTTCAGAATTTGACCCGTCCTGACTCGTCTTGTTTTGAAATTTTGAATCGGAAAAGAAATTGGAATAGATTTGGGAAAGAATTTTCTGTCTCGAACGGGACGGGTTGGGTTCGAAAAATTCCCGAACTTGAACAGGAATTCCTGATTCGTCCCGAACCGAACTGTTTTGAATTGTTTCGAATTTGTCCCGATCCCGACCTGAATCATCCTAAACCATCCCGAATTATCCAAAACCCGACCTGAACCGTCTTGAACCGTCTCGAACCCGTCCCGAACCGTTTCGATCTGTCCTGAACCCGAATCAAAACTACGTCGTTTCAAAATAATTTTTTTTTAAAAAAATATTCGGGATTTTTCGACCTGACCTGTCCCGACTCGAGGTCGGGTTGGGATTATCCCGACTCGAAATGTGTTACGATCGGGACACATTTTGATATCCCGATCGGGTTCGGGTAGGGGTCGGGAATTTCTAAACCCAACCCGAACCCGAAATTGCCTACCCTTAACTCCAAGTACTGCGAAATGCTATAAAATATTTCAAAATTATTATAAAATAATTATACCCTTATTCGTACTCTTCTTAATTTATTTTTGAGTATTTTGATACTCTTTTTTTTTTTTACTTGAGCACTAAAATAAAAATATTTTTAATAAAATAGTTATTATTTTTATTTATATCATTTATTTAAAATATTTATTTTTTAATTTTGGTACTCTATTTTTTTAATTTACTTGAGTACTAAAATAAAAAATTTAACAAAATATTTTTATTTCTATTTTTTAACATTTGTTTAAATTTTTAAGTATTTTAATCTTAATATAAATTTTCAACAAAAATAAAATTTTAAAATTAGAAATAATATGTATTTTGTAAAAAACTATACATTATTTATATATTGTAGGACGTGATTTAATTAATTAATCAGGTAAATATATAATTATAAGTTAAATTTTAAAATAAGTACAATTAAACTATATTATGAGATGTGATTTTTATGAATAAATGTATAAAATTATCCCTTTAACTATCTAAATTAATAGATTTTATTATTAATTAAGAAAATGTATAAAATTCTCTTTTATATATTTTTTTATTAATTATCAAAATTAATTATACATTTACATAAGATGGATGATTAAATTATTGGACGATTTTTACGTAGTTTATGCTTTAGAATTGAAGAGGATGAGTATTTGTTTTTCACTTGACTATTAAAATAAAAAATATATTTTTTAACAAATTATTTATTATTTCTAATTTTTAAAACTTATTTAAAATTTTATTTTTATTTATAACATCTATTAAGATTAAAATATTTAAAATTTTAAATAAATGTTAAAAAATAGAAATAAAAAATATTTTGTTAAATTGTTTATTTTAATACTCAAGTAAAAAAAGAAAATAGAATAGAAAAATTGAAAAAATATATATATATATTTTAAATAAATGATTAAAATAAAAATAAATAAATATTTTGTAAAAAATATTTTTTTTTATTTTAGTACTCAAATAAAAAAAGAGAATATCAAAATAATTTAAAATAAATTAAAAAGAATATGAATAAGAATATAATAATATTTTTATAATAATTTTAAAAATATACCATAATATCTCACAATAATAAATATATTTAAGATTATTTTTCATACCTCAAAATTTAAATTATCGTAGGACACTTATAAAAACAATCCTTTTAATATTTGTTTTTGTTTTCCGAAGAAATAATTGAAATAAGAAAAATTAAGAAGGAAGTTGAAAGAAAGGAAATATTCCGGAAACTATCATATCATATGTCGTGTCAAGGGGTAGCCCATTCTGTCCTCACCTCAGTTGTCAGCAGCTGGGCCTAACTCTTTACTACTTTCTTTGTGATTGTGGCTTTCTGAGTTAACAAATCAATTAATTTCTTATAATCTCCAATTAAGTAGACCAAATTCATGCATGCTTCACTGCTTGGAGAATATTATTCTCTTTTATCAATTCAATGTTGGCACATGGTCCGCACCATTAATTCAATGCATCAAAACAAAAAAAAAAAAAAAAAAACTCTTTCTCACAATTCTAAATATCATTTTATGTTTTAACAATTAATAAAATTATATTTAAGAGAATTTACTATTTACTCCTTTAATTGATTCCCTCATTACCAAAAATTTTCTTAATATTGGATAAAATTTAAAAACCCTCTTATTGTTATAATTATAATAATTTAAATTTATGTATAACAATATTTTTATTTAAAAAATTAATAATTATGTTTGTACAATATTAAATAATAAAATTAATTGTGTGTAACAATTTCAAATAATATTTTTATTAAACAATAAAATTAGTTGTTTAACAATTTTAAATAGTTAAATAATATTACATAAATAGTTAATTTATATTATGTTGTTAATAATAATAATTTTTTATTTGTTAAATTAATATAACGACCGATATTAATATTTATATTTTAACAAAAATACAAATATTCGTATAAGATAATAATTTATAATATAATAATTTTTTTATTAATTATTTAATAATACAAGTATGTTAATTTTATTGTTTATATAATATGCAAATGTAATTGTTAATTTTTTTTAAAAATTTTATTATATTTTTTTAAAATTAATTTATATTATTATAATTATAACGACATATAATTTTAAGATATTATCATATATTAAGAGAATTTTTTAGTAAATAAATGACATTTACCCAATATTTAATAATTAAGCACATGAGCACGTACCTGTTCAATGAACATGGCCCCATCAAATTGATTATTTGTTCTTCGTTACTTTTTTAATCTCTTTGGCAGTTAAATTAACAGTTGAATTGAAGGAAACAAGTCCCACAAAGAGGCAAGAATCTAGTTATGTCTATTTTTGTTTTAATAGAATGATATTTTTCGAATATGACTCACGTTGATTCATTGTATCTTGGCTATTAGTTATTATAACATATGATTTTATTTTACACGTTTAATTAATTATACTCGTTGCAAAATATCACTTTGTTTGTAAAATTACATACATCGACTCTTATTATAAAGTGATGAAACTCAAACAATTGTTCAAAGGTGTGGAATTTGTGATTCAAAATTATGTTTATGATGTTGGTAATGTTTGGAACAAATTCGGGAATATGTCGGAATTATTTTGGAGCCGGAAATATGTGTGGAAGAGGTGGAATTCTAATGGAACAGTAGAAAAAATTGCAGAAGAAAACAGGGAAAAATTCTCAGGTGTGGGCGCCGCAGCGCAGGAAGCGCTGACGGCGGCATTGGTTCCAGAATGTCAGCGCCGCGGCGCTGGATCTCAATGCTGCGGCGCTGCACTGTTCACGGGTCAATGCTGCGGCGCTGGATCTCAATGCCGCGGCGCTGCACTGTTCACTGTTACTGTTTACTGTTCACAATCTGAAAATTCCGAATTTAGGCTTTTCCTTTCCGTTTTTTGTGGGTATTTTAGACTTCATATAAATACCCCATTATGCCTAGGGTTATGTAAGATGAGAAACACTCTCAAAACTCTTTAGAACAAACCCTAGAGCTCCAAAATTCAATTGTATCATTCCTTGATCTTGTATGATCAATTCTCTTGTAATCAACCAAAGAATAAGAGAGACTTGGATCCTTGATCCACCGTGGACGTAAGCAATTTGCTGAACCACGTATTTTGTGTCTTGGTATGGTATATTTCTACTTTTCTCTATTGTCAATATTTAGCTCTACAATTTAGCTTGTTGTTCTTGCTTGGATTGTTTTAAACTACTTCATTGCTTGTATTCTCTACGTATTCCGCTACGTGTTAATCTCTACAAAAGGGCTTCAGAATTCCACTTCTCTAGTTTTGAATTTGATAATAAACTTACGCTGCCTTTGACATTGTATGAGTTTTTGAATAATATATAATTAACAGTTTTTGAATACGGGTTAATTTCAATTTACCTCTCATTATTTATGGTAATATTAAATTTAGTATATTAATTAAATTTAAGTATTAATTATAACATTAAATTTATATTTCAATCATGTGCATGACTCTACACTTACTGATAATGATCATCTGCGAAGCCTACCTTTTTTTATAAAAAATAAAAAAGTGGTTATTCACAATTTTAACTTAAAAAAAAAAAAAAATTTGTCTCTTTAATCATTAAAATTTTATTGAATTACTTATTTAATTATTGTATTTTTTAAATACTTTAATTAGTCATTATTGTCGAGAAAATAATATTTAAATATAAAGATAACAAAGTAAATTAATATATCTAATTATAATAGATAGTTCTATATTTAATTAAATTTACCTTATTATTTTATATATATATATTTTAGACGTTATTTTTTAATGATAGGGACCAATCAATAATACAACTTTTAGTTATAATTTCTTAATTTTGATTGTTTGGCCCTACCCCTGTTATTGATATATCAATAACGTCAACCATTACCTTATACTTGACAATTATTGATAGATGCACATTAATTAAAATACAACCATTGTATCATAATTTTACATTTTATCTTTTATTTATGAATAAAAATAAAAAAAAGTCCAATTTATTCTTTTAATAATAAAATTTAACAAAAATACTAGAAATTAGAGATGCTGATATAATTTTCATTTTTAAAGGAAAACAATGTCCCTGATGTCAGACTGATTAAAATGATAGCAAGGTAAATTTAAATTAACCCTAGGTCAGGTCAGGTCATGTCATGTCACGTATGATGTAAGTTGTGAGAGAATAAGATTTAACGGTTTGCCTATCATTTTAATGACAATCTTTTTGTCAATTTTTTTTTTTTTTGTTTAGTTTGTCATTTGGGATACACGAATCGATCGATTAGATCGTTATATGTTTGTTTGTTTTTTTTTGGTTTGAAAAACAATGGACTATATTTAAAACTTAAAAATTAGAGGTAAAAATATGTGTCTCTACAAAATATATATATATATATATATATATATATATATATATATATAGAAAGATACAAGAGAAGGAGCCCCTTCATCCATACTAAACTTCCTACCAATAGTAAAAACATGTTTGAATAAATGGACTACCTAATTAGTTTCTCTACAAATATGCCCAACTATTAAAATACAGAAAGGAGAAATAATACTAATGCTGTCCAAAATAATGAGATCAATCTTGATTAGAGACTAGAAGTCATCCTAAATGAGGTTTATAATCCTTGCAGAATTGGATTCCAGAATTGCAGGAACCAAACCAAGGGACCTAGCATTCATGATTTCTTTTCGGATCACCAAAGCTTTGGCCGTGACTGAATAGCAGCCATGACCCAACTGAGACCGCAATGCTTTTTTGAACCATCAAAAGCAGCATTGATAATAACTTTGAAGCATCCCAGCGAGGGGGGACTCCACTTCTTCAAAACCAGATCAAGACTGCTGCGATCAAGGAGCTTAGCCGCACGATTTGCCTTTTGGAATATTCCTCGAGATAACGTTCTAATCATTCGACTACAACATCATACTCCAACTCAGCCCTAGAATGCACTACTCTGTTTTTTTGAAACCACACTCACCAAAGTAGAACAACCAATAAGAGCAAAATCATTAATCAACGTTGGAGCATCTCTCTATAAGTTCTAAGAAAATTCTTAAAATCAGCTTGGACTTTAGAGTCAATGATGAACCAGCTATCCTTAGACTACCGAATATTTTTAGCCACTAACAGGTCCATAGAGCATGAATAATTGTTTCCCTATCTATTTTGCAGTAAGGGCACCCCACATTCATAAGAATTTAGTGAAGATGACAAGCTTCCATAGTTGGCAGTTGATTAGGGTAAAATAATCATTTAATTTACTTTCATTTTACTTAGAGATTTGATTTTTTTTATTGAGAATAAATAATTATTTATGTGTATTATTATTTATTTATAAAGATTGAATTAGAAAATGATAAAAAATTGGAGCAAAGACACAAATTGAATAAAAACTAGGGACTTAAATGTAAAGAAGCTCAAATTCTAAAATTTTTGCTCTAACGGTACAAGAGATTTCGCTCAAACGCTAAGAGCCAAGATAAAATAAGAAAATTAGAAATAAGACCTGTCTAAGTTGTAAAATTTTTTCCTAGCGAAATTCAGCTATCGCTTTAGTGATAGCCTACCGCTTCAGTGGAAATGAGTCACTGCTCTAGCAATCTTGGCAATAAGGTGTAGCGCCCCAGCGACAATATATTTTCACCTCAGCGATCGTGCAAAATCTGTTATGACAAAAATTGAAGTTTTCAAACTTAAATCAATTATTATAAAAGGCCACTCGATCCTAGTCCTTAGAGAACACACCACTCAAGGCTTTCTTTAGCTAAAAGAGTAATTAGTGCATAATTAGAATATTTTAGAGATAGAATTTCAAGAAAAGTAAGAGATTACTGGTATATCTTTTGTGGGTCAACCAACTGTAAATTGACGTCTATATTAGTTTGCTTTTAATTGTATCATGTTTATTTTATTTTTCAGCCATAATCCTCTTGTTATCATGAGTTAATTTCTTTTTTAGAGTTATTACTTGAACTCAATATGTGAGTTTAATTGTTATATCTTTTTAATATTATTTGAATTCAATTCTCTATTATTCAAATTATTTGTTCTTAATGTTTCATAATATCTGATTAATATTATAATTGATTTGATAATACTTTGATAAACTTGAGAGAGGCATTATTGTACTTAGACCTAGATAATTTAATACATGATTGTAGAGAGATTTACAAGTTTCAATTTAAGATAGAGATATACGTAATTGGCATGTATGGTTAATAAGACTTGTTTTTAATGAATTTTGATTCATTGCAATTTTCATAGAAATATAGGTACTTGGTAAATTGAGATATACTTACTTTACTTTGAGAGGAGTTTGTGAAAATATTAGTGTCTTAACGAATAATAAGAATTGAATAATATTAATATTAAAAAAATTAATTTTTAGAAAACATATTAAAAAATATTAATTAATTCTAAACTTTCTCTATCTTGTTATATTTTTTTATTTACTTGAATTGTGTCATTTATTTTTTACTTTTTTATTTACTTAAATTAATTATAATTTAAGATTTTATTTTTTGAACAATTATAAGAAAGATATAATTTAAGTACTTGGTAAAAAATAAAAGTTATTTTTATGGGTTCGACATTCAACTCTTTAAGTCCCTATATTACTTGTTATGATAGCGTATACTTGCACTTATTGTGTGTTATAGAAATATTGCATCAAGTTTTTGGCACGTTGCCAGGGATAATATTTTATTTTTGTCAATATTAATACCAATATTTCTTATTTTTACTTTAAAGTTTTTTAGTTACATTTCTTTCATTTTTACAGTTACTTTTCAATTGTTTTTGTTTTTGTTTTAGGATACCTTTTAGAGCTATATCATAGCCTGTTAATTTTAATTTCAGCAGTAAGCGGCAAAATATGAATCTTTAAGAGATTAGTCAATCCCAATAATTAGTAGCATTCAACCCAACATATGCCAACTAACGATAAATGCCGGCTACTTTGAAATTTAGCCGAAAATAATTCGAATGTTGAAAGACACAGGTTAATTTAGTGGACATCATTGTAATGATCTAAATGAACATATCATAAAGTTTTTAGAGATTTATAAATTGCTCAAATACAATAGAGTCTCAAATGAGGCAATACGATTGCGACTATTTTCTTTTTCACTTAAAGACAAAGCAAAAAGTTGGTTGATGTTACTACCATCAAAATTAATTTCAACATGGGATGACTTGGCCCAGAAATTCTTACTCAATTTCTTTCTACTATCCAAGATAATAAGGATGAGAAATGACATCACTACTTTCATGCACTATTACTTAGAAATACTTTTATGAAGCATGAGAATGGTATAAAGATATATTGAGGAGATGTCCATATCATGGGATTCCAAAGTGGTTAATAGTGTAGATATTCTATAATGGCTTAATGAGGCAGTTAGGAACCATAATAGATGCCGCAGCGAGTGGAGCACTAATAAACAAGTCAACTAACGAAGCATATAACCTGCTCGAGAAGATGGCATCTAACAGTTATCAATGACTAGTAGATAGTATAACCCCATGAAAGATCATAGACATATATAATAAAGGGGCATTCATCTCACTAACTGCATAAATCAACCTTTTAACCAAAAAAATCAATGCCATTGTAAGACTGTAAAAAGAAAATTTGTCACTTGTGATTTCTGTGGTGACAACCATCCAAATGGCTAATGCATGGAACCTACGCACAACATAAAGAACTATTAAGAATATCACTGCATAACACACTACATAATCCTTACACCGACTTTTATAAATTGAATTGGATGGACCCTCTTAACATACCAATACATCCTCAACAATAGATTGAAGAGAATCCAAGACTAGAAGAGATGTTTATGCAATATATGAAACAAACAGATGCCTTCCTTCAAAGCCAAACAGCCTCTTTAAGGACACTAGAGATTCAAATGAGCCAATTAGCTACTTTATAAATAATAATCCACAAGGCTCACTGACTAGCAACATAGAGGTAAATCCAAAAGAAAATAAGGTGCAATTTTAAGAAATCACTTCGAGGAGTAAATAAGACTGCTAACAGCCGTTGAAACATCTCAAATTAGGAGATAGTATCTCTCATACAATTCTTCCACTTTACCCACCACATATACACATAAACACTTGACACTAAAAATTGTTATGTTTGTTCCAAGCATTAAAAACAAATTGCTCAGTGTATCAAAACTAGTTGTTGACAATGTTGTATTTGTTGAATTTTACAAAAGAAAAATTTTCAAATTAAAGACAAGAAATAGATAGCAGTGCCGCTGGAAGGTGTTATTGATAAAGGGCTCTACCATCTAACAACTTCAAGGAACTCACTGCCCTCTAAGGTGTATGGCGGTCCATCTTTCTTCTCAGTAGAAGTGAATAAGGAAAGAAATTTCAAAGAAGGGTCAGAGTCCAAGTCTTTCTTAGGTCTTATGAATAAGAACATAAGTCAAGAGGACTTACTTCATTTCAGATTAGGTTATCCCAGTGTCAATGTCATGAAGCATGTCTTAATAAATAGTAAAAGTGATTTCTTATCAAATAAAATGAAATCAATTCCTAGCTTAAACCTTTATTTTTGCTCTGCATGTCAACATGGCAAAGCACACAGATTGCACTTTGGCATTTCAACAACAAAGACACACAAACCCCTTGAATTTATTCACACTGATTTATGGGGGACCAGTTGCAATTGCATCAATTCAGGGATACAGATACTACATTAGTTTCTTATATGATTACACTAGATTCAATTGGACTTATCCCTTAACAACTAAGTTACAAACCTTTGCTACATTCCTTCAATTTAATACTTTATTGGAAAGACAATCTGAAACACAAATTAAGGCTATTCCATCCGACTAGGGAAGAGAATACAGACCTTGACTTCTATTTTTTAAACAACAAAGGATCATATTTAGACACCATTGTCCATATATACATCATCAGAATGGAAGAATAAAAAGAAAACATAGGCATCTTGTAGAAACAACCTTAACATTACTCTCATATATTGGAATGCCTTTGTGCAATTGGTGGAAAGCCATAGAAACAACAAATTATCTCATAAACAAACTGCCTACACCAATTCTTACAAATCTATCACTATATTATAAGCTCTATGGTCATCAACTAGATTACTCACTATTAAGAGTCTTTAGATGTATATGTTATCCATTTCTTAGACTATTTAACAAACATAAACTTCAATTTCGCACAATTAAATATGCTTTCATTGGTTATAGCCAAAATAAAAAAAGATATAAGTGTTTAAGTGAGACAGGTCATGTGTTTGTTGTTAGGCATGTCACTTTATATGAATTAGAGTTTCCCTTTAGAAATGACCCATAATTTAGTTCAAATTCTAAATTAATATTCACTGATAGTATATTGCCTAGTGTACATACTTTATTCCCTCAATGTATAACATCATTATAAGATGAGATCTTAAAAGTAACAGGAACAATCAGTCCACAAATACACCTAAATCAGCAGCACTTGCAAGGTCACCTGTAATGACACCAGACTACACTGAATCATCATTAAGATTTCCATATCAGAATGTGTCAACTGTTATTGAAAACACCACAAACTCTAGTTCTACCTTGAATATTAGTCAACTAGATAACAGAATCCCAACTACTCAAGTTCAGCCACCAACTACTTCAGTACACCCTATGATCACCAGAGCCAAAGCTAGAATTTTCAAACCAAAAATATACTTTAGCTTAACAACTCCAGTGGTGTTTAACTCATAAGAAGTTTCCACATCATTAAAACAGGCACTGACAAATGCAAACTGAAAGACAGCTATGAAGTCTGAATATCAAGCACTGATGGACAACAGAACTTGGGAACTTGTTTTATTTTCTAATACATATAAATTATTAGGCAATAAATAGGTGTATAAAGTGAAATATAAGTCAGATGGTACACTAGACAAGTACAAGGCAAGATTAGTTACAAAAGGTTATCATCAAGTAGCTAAAGTTGACTACTTTGAAACCTTTAGTCCAATAGTAAAGATACCAACAGTCAGAGTAGTAATAAGTGTGGCTGTAATGAATGGATGAAAGATAAGACAAGTTGATGTAAATAATGCATTTCTCAATAAAAAACGTAGGAAGATGTATATATAATTCAGCCTGAGGGATTTATTGATAAAAAACACCCAACTCATGTATGCAAACTTAGAAATAGGTTATATGGCTTAAAACAAGCCCCTTAAACTTGGTTTGACAAATTGAAGGGAGCTCTAATCAATTGAGGTTTCAGAAATTTTAAGTTAGACGCCACTTTATTTATTAGAAATAAAAATGATGATGTACTCTACATGTTAGCAGATGTTGATGATATATTGATTATAGGAAACAATGCTACAATTATACAACAAGTCATTAATGAACTAAACAAATGCTTCACTCTCAAAGACCTAGACCTTTAGCATTTTTTTTCTTAGAATAGAGGTAACCAGAGATGCAACAAGGATGAAAATGTCTCAGGCAACATACATAGCAAGCCTTCTTAAGAAAACTTATATACATAAGTCCAAGAGTTGCTCAACACCAATGATCATAGGTGAGAAATTTATCAACACTATAGGCAATGAATTTACTAATCCTAAGTTATACAGAGTATAATAGGGGCACTACAATACTTAATATGCACTTCGCTAAATATCTCATTTGCAGTAAATAAGTTGAGCCAATTCATGCAAAATCCATCAACTCAATACTGACAGGTATATAAGAGGTTACTAAGGCATCTTAAAGGAATAATTGATCATAGCCTGCTATTTACAACATTTGGACAGCTTAAAATGTTTATATAGTGATGTAGATTAGGGTTGTGACACAATAGATAGAAAATCTATTGGTGGTTACTGTGTATACCTTGGAAATAATTTGATTTCATGGTCTTCTAAGAAGCAATCTATTATAACAAGGTCTAGTTTTGAATCTGAGTATAGGGCACTTGCTTATCTCACAACAGAACTTTGCTTGTTAACTTCTCTACTTTCAGAAATGAGAATTCAGTTACTTTGCACTCTAAAAATCTACTATGATAATGTAAATGCAATAGCCTTGGCTGTTAATACAATTCAACATTGTAAAACTAAACGCATAGAGATTGACATTCACTTTATCAGCGATAAGTTAGCCCACAAAGAATATAGTATCTGCCATCTAAAGAACAAGTTGTAAATATTCTCATTAAGCTTCTAACTCATGAAAGATATCATTACCTCAAATACAAGCTGAAAGTTCATGAAGCTCACATCAGTTTGATGGGGCATATTAGAGAGTAATTAACTAATGCAATTGATGAAATTGATCAAGTAGGCCAGTACAGTAAGGTCAAGTCAGTAGTGTAGAGCAAGTTAACTACAACTCATCAGTAAAAGTTCAGCTCAGAGTATAAGTTGAAGTACAAGTCTAAATACTTATGTAATTGATGTTATGTTGTTATCTTAAATTACACAATAAGTTGATCAAGTTTACTAGATTAGATAATATATCTATTGAGTTATCTTATCTTGTGAAATGTATAAATAAGCTTATATATGATTCATTAGAATGCAAGTAATAACACTTAAGCTATTTAAAACCTTGCAAAAGATCAAATTCTTTCTAATTCTGACTAAAAATTGAATACGAATAAATTTGTATCTACTGCATCAATGTTGAAATGATCAACAACCTTCTATAACATAAGCATCTAACAAACCACAACATCTCGACTGATTTTATGAGTAAACTTAATCTTTTAAGCCAAAGAGTACACCATATCACCCTTACTTCTCTCACCAACCAAGCTATCAAGATGAAGTTTAGGACGTGAGAATCGAATAGGGAGATAGATTTACAGAGTTTTATTATTTCATTAAGGTTTGTTGTATATTGGAAGAGTATTTCAAATTAACTATATATGTTGAAGACTTAATAGAGAAAGAGGACAAAGTGAAAATAAGGAAAAATAAAAAACAAAAAATGCCCAGGAGTGGGCGTTGTGATGCCTATAATAGGGCGTTGCAGTGCCCCAGATAGAGTGTAGGCACTGCAGCACCCATGGTTGGGCATTGTGGTGCTCAGACGTGCTATCACCTCTTCTTTTATGAGGTATATAACACCAAATATAATAGTCATGGTACTAAAGTTGAAGGTATGACTTATTAGAAGAGTCATTGAATCCTAAAACTATACTACTACACAATTTATTTGCATCTTGATCAGCATCATTATAGGGGTAGAAATAGTTTAAGGATAGTGCTTTACACGCCTTGACTATGTAATCTATTATTATCCATTTATACAATCCTCACAACTATATTTTTTAACAATCTTAAATTATTTTTAATGGATACTAGTAGTAATTCATCTCTTCTTGCAATAGCCAAGTCACTCTTAGAAGTTATAAAATTTTCACAATTTGATGGTAAACACTTCAAGCGGTGGCAAGATCAAGTGTATGACACTCTGAATGTGATAGGTATAGCAGAATATCTCACAAAACCTAATTCAGATGCAAATGTTAAAAACTACAATGATGAGATTTCTAAATGGAATTTGGTGAATAAGGTATGTTGTAACACCATCTTACATACATTATCAAATGAATTATATGATGTATATTCTTCCTACACAATTGCTAATGAAATTTGGGTATAACTTAAAAAGAAATATCTTATAGAAGATATCAGCGCCCAAAATATGTCATTGCAAAATTTCTAGATTTTAAGATGTCTAAAGATAAAGAGGTTACTTTTTAAATTCATGAATTTTCATTTATTGATCAATGGCTTGAAAAATGAGGGAATTGTTCTTTCTGAGCCTTTTGTGGCTGTTTGCTTGGTTGAGAAATTACCAAATTCTTGAAATGATAACAAGAAAAGTAGCAACACAAAAGGAAGCATTTAAAATTGGATGATTCTATTGTTCATATTAGAATTGAAGAAAAGAATCGCCAGTGGGAGAATAATGAGAAGGCCAAGGAACTTGTTTCTAAAGCAAATTTGGTAGAGAATGAAAATCAAGATATTGAGAAGAATGGTAAGACCACAAATAACGTTTACCCTAAGAACACAAAGCCCTCATTTAAGAAAAAAAATATAAGTGTTATATTTGTGGCATGAGTCGTCATTTAGCCTACCAATACAAATACAGAAAAGATAAAAGGGAAACAATAAAACTTCCAAAGCCAACTTAGTCGAGGGAGAAGTTATTGCTGCAATAATTATTTCCTAAGTGAACATGGTTACAAATAGCAACAAAGATGGTCATAGATTCTAGAGCCACAAGATATATTTGTGGTGACAAGAGTGTATTTCATGACTATATTCAGACCGGGGAAGGGGATAAACATGTATATCTTGGAGATTCTCATCATACACCTATGATAGAAAAAAGAAATGTTCTTCTCAAATTAACTTTTGGAAGATCTCTTTGTACTGAATAATTTATTACATATTCTAAACATTAGATATAATTTGATTTTTGTATTTATGCTTGGTAAAGCTAATGTAAAAGTCTCTTTTGAAGGAGATAAAATTGTATTGACAAAAAATAGAACATTTGTTGGAAAGAGATATTCATCTAATGATTTGTTCAAACTCAATGTAATAGAAACCTTTATAAATAAAAGTTTTACTTATATTTACATTGTGGAGCCCTATAATTTATGATAGACTAGCTCATTTGAATTATTTGTATATAAGAAAAATGGAAAGAATTGGTTTACTCTTAAATCTTGGCTTAAAAGATATATATAAATGTGATATATGTGTGGAAGAAATGTTCACATAAAAGAGTTGTAAACTAATTAATTTTAGAGAAAATAAATTATTTACTTTAATTTATAGTGACCTAGATGAAATAAAAGATGTCATGATTAGAGGAGGAAAAAGGTATTACATTACCTTTATAGATGATTTTTCAAGGTATACTAAATTATATCTTTTGAGAAATAAAGATGAGTTATATGACGAGTTCTTAATCTATAAATAAGAAGTTAAGAATCAACTTAAAAAGAAAATCAAAAGATTAAGAATAGATAAAGGTGGAGAATATATGTCAAACGTATTTAGTTCCTATTGTGAGGATTATGAAATTATACATAAAGTGATGCGCCTCTATATTCTCCTAAATTTAATGAAATGACTAAAAGAAAAAATAAATCCTTAAAGGATATGATGAATTGTATGTTATTAAATTTTGGAGCACTTATGAACTTATGGGAGGGAAGCAATCTTGACTGCTTGCTATATACAAAACCGTGTTTCATATAAAAAATTAGAAAACACCTTATGAGTTATGAAAATGTCGTACACCGAATCTTTCATATCTCAAAGTGTGGGGGTGTCTTATTAAGGTTTTAATTTTGGATCTTAAAAAGAAAAGAATGAGACCTAAGATGGTTGATTGTATGTTTATAGGATATGCCTAGAATAGTGTTGCATATAGATTCTCAGTATTAGAAGATATCATTAATTTGTTTGATGCAAATAATATCATAGAATCTAAAAATGCAGAGTTCTTGGAAATTATTTTTTCTAAGAAAGTCAAACCAAAAAATTTATTGAATTGTGAGAATATAAATCCTCATGAGAGCTCTAACAATGAACTTAAAAGAAGTAAAAGAATAAGAACAGCCACTAATTTTGGTGATAACTTTTATATCCTTCTTATGAAAGAGACCTCAAGATATATAGTGAGGCAATGTTCTCTCTTGAATCTTCTTTATAGAGAGAGACTATTAATAATGAAATCAACTCTATCATGAGTAATCAAGGATGAAAAATAGTTGATTTTCCTTCTAGTTCTAAGCCCATCAATTGTAAATGGATCTTTAAAAGAAAACGAGGGCTGATGGACCAATTGAAAATTTAAGGCTAGATTAGTTGCTAAAGAGTTTACTCAAAAGAAAGACTTAGATTACTTTGATACTTATGCTTTTGTAACTAAAATCACATCAATTAGAGTTTTGGTTGCCTTAGTTGCAATCTATGATTGGAATATCATCAAATGGATGTAAATAAAGTATGTAAGTTAATAAAATTATTATATGGTTTGAAACAAGCACCGAAATAGTGACATGAGAAATTTGATAAAACTCTGTTATCAAATAATTTTATTATTAATGATTCTGATAAATGTGTGTATTATAAAATCTTTGATACCAAAAGTTATGTCATCATATCTCTTAATGTAGATGACATGTTAATATTCAGTCATAGTATAGAAGTAATCAACGAGACTAAAATTTTTTTATAAACTAAATTTGATATAAAAGATATGGGAGATGTTTATATTATTATTGGGATTAAGATAAAGAGATCCCATAGTGATATATCTTTATCTCAAGAACACTATTTTAAAAAATTCTTAGAGAAGTTTGGATACTTGAAATATATATCGGTGGCAACACCTTATGATGCTAGTACCAAACTTTGTAAGAATAAAGAACATAGTGAAAATTAATCCTGTTACGCTCAAATTATTAGTAGTTTTATGTATCTAATAAATTGTACAAGGCCTGATATAGCATATGTTATAGGGAGACTGAATAGATACACTCATAACCCTGATAGAGAACATTGAAGTGCTTCGGATAGAGTTACTAAATATCTTAAGGGCACTAAAAATTATGTTCTAACATATGGTAGATCACAACTTGTGGTATAAGGTTATAGTAACACAAATTGGATCTCAAAATCTAATGAAATAAAGTCAACTAGTAGATATGTGTTCATCTTAGGTGGAGGTGCTATATGTTGAAAATCCATTAAGCAGACTTGCATTACACGATCTACCATGGAATTAGAATTAATAGCTTTGGAAAAAGTTTGTTTTGAAGCTGAGTGGTTGAGGACATTCATATATGATCTTCTCTTTAACTATCACTCTTTTAACTCTATTGCAATCGATTATGATTATTTAGCTGCTATAACTAGAGTAAAGAGTAAAATATACAATAGGAAGAGTAAACATATTCGTCTATGACATGGAATTGTTAAGCAGCTGCTAGAATCTGGGATGATGAGTCTAGATTTTGTGAAGTCAGAGTTAAATTTGGCCGATCATCTAACAAAATCACTAAATAGAATATTAATGGAACATACGTCGATGGGGATATGACTTCTGCCTAAAGCAATAGATAAGAGTCATGGTAACCCTACCTATGTGATTGAAGATCTTATAAAGTAGGTTCATAAGGGTAAGAACAAATCACTTGTTATCTAGTTATACTACTGATTATACTTGTGAGTCATTCCCTATGGCGAGGTAGTACATCTGCAATGGTAAAATATTGAGTTAGTCTCTCAATGAACTTCATAACCCTTTACATATGGGTGGTGTATCTATCTGCAGAGCACACTTAATGGAGTGTCACCTATGTGATTATGAAGCTGGGTTGATTCCTATGAGAGCTAATAAGTATCTCTAGAGCACTCATAAAGCTAAGAAGACACATGGTCAGTAAAGTATCAAACCGCATGACACAAACAAGATTGGGAATTTAGCTTGATCCATTAATCCTCTATCTTACAATAAAGAAATATAGGTTCATAGACACTTGGTTTCACTTAGTTCCTCTAAGTTATGATTACTTGATCAATGGTTGGTTCATAACTTGGAAGAGCACCAATTCATATAAGTTAAATTCTTTTTTGATGTAGAGTTAATATAATAATATGGTTTATTTAAAATATGTGGGGGATTGTTGTATATTGTAAAAGTATTTCAAATTAATCATATATATTGAAGACTTGATGGAGAGGGAGGACAAAGTGAAAATGAGGGGAAAGAAGAAACGAAAAATGCCCAGGAGTGGGTACCGTAGCTCCCAGTAATGTGTGTGGGCGCTGCGGCGCCCAAATGTGCTACCACCCCTTCTTTGTGAGATCCATGACACCAAATATAAGGGCTATGGTACTAGAGTTGAAGGTGTGACTTATTAGAAGAGTCATTTAACTCTTAAATAAGTTGTGTTTCTTTGAAAAGACACCAATTTGAATTAAAGGTTATGACTTTAAAGAAATGTATACAATTCTTCTTAAGGTCATGACTTTTTAAAAAGGCATGTGTTTACTCCAAAAAATATGTTAATTTAAAAAGATATTGTGTCTTTCTAGGGAGGCATAAGTACCTTTATAAATAGAGAAGCACACCTCACTCTTAATAGATATATGAATAATTAATCATTCTCATTCTTTATTCTCTCCATCTTTTAACTCTCATTGAAATTATCTTATAGTCTTACAAAATTTGTAATTGGTGTGTACCATTACAAATTCAATAGTTATTAAATCCTAGAACTATATTACTATATAATTCATTTTGCATCTTGATCATCATCATTGTGGATGTAGAAATAATTTAAAAATAATAACTTACACGCCATAATTATATAATTTATTAATAATAATTTATATAATCTTGACTACATAATCAATTAGTATTTATTTATATAATTCCCACAACTACATTTTCTAACCGGGTCCATTTTGAGAATCACAAAACTAAACAGTGCCGTCCAAACCAGGAGAAAGCAAGGAAAAGGGCGGCCACTTTACTACTTTTCTATAGTTTTAGTCTAGAGAGGAAACTTAGAGAGAAACCTAAGGAAGACTTTCCATAATCGGTACTACTTTTAACTGAACATGATTTTGGTTCAGGTTGTTATGCGTTTAAACTTTCAAATATCAAACTTATTTTACTCGTTTAAAATGGTTTTGAAATACGAAAATCGTACACAAAACTTTTATATGAAATTGGAATAATATGGCTATTGTCAATGCCTACGAGAATTCATGATTCACACTCATAACAACGTCAGTGCTCCAAGGAAAAAGAAAAAAGAAAAAAGAAAACCAAAATAATGTTGGCGCACGATAACTTTCGCATTAAAAAATTATATAAATCATAATTATTGTGAATATTTTAAGAGATTTAGAATCATTTTATATATCTGAAGCTTTCTTTAGAAGATAACTCGATACGCTTGCCATTGAGATTTATTTATATTTATCATAGCCATTAGCCATAGGGGTATATGCTCATAGGTTTACTAGAGTGAAACGTGTCCAATATTGCTGATGCCATGTCATGTGCTAATGTACGGAAAGGTAAGATCCTACGTGGCCTATCAAATTAAGTTCAACATCGGAAAGGCAAAGACATGAATCATGATCCCTGACAGTCTGTCACCAGCAAGTGTAAAGATCCCATTGAACGTGCTCCACGTTGTCCACGTGGGATTATGATGTAACGATACGCTGTTTCGTCATTTTCCTCACGCTCCCTCCTTTGCGTTGCTTATTTTATTTTATTTAAATTTCAGTTTTTCTTTTTTCTTCCTTATTAATTTAATAGCATTTTAACATTTTAACTTCTTGTTATTAATGGTTTAATATTGTATTAAAATTTGTTTTATGTATGAATTTAAAGATAATGGGGTTTGTGTGTTTTATACTGGGAATTTTTGGCTTCGGAATTGGGATTCCAATCGGTCTAATAGTCGGTTATTTCTTTTTCATGTACTCTGAGCCCACAGAGATGAAGGTAAATCTTTTATTATTATTATTGTTATTATTTATTTCAATTTCTGTGTTGTATGAATTTGCTTTTATCATTCTACAGTCATCATCACATGATAATATTGATGAAATCTAGATTTGTTTAAATCTTTATATGCTGTTTCATGCACTACAATCTCAGTCTGCTATAAATTACAAAGCTAGAGCTAGATTATATCATCTCTGTGAAGCCAATGCATTTATATTTCAATATTAGAAGTTTTGAATTAATGGGTGCTAAGTATGTTCTAAAGTTATAGTATCTTTCTTGGAGACCAAAACTGATAGTTTGAGAAAAGTTTTGGAAAAATTAGATGTGAGCTTTTAGTTCTAGTGCATGAACTCCGCATGACTTCAAGATACTTGTATTTTTTAGAAGTAAAATTTGAAGCCTGCATTTTGCAGGAACCAATAATCCGCCCACTTAATGAGTTAGATACAAGCTCTCTGCTTGATGTTTTGCCTGAAATACCTCTGTGGGTGAAGCAGCCGGATTATGATCGAGTGAGTTCGTTGTACTTTTTGGTTTCAATAGTTCTAATCATTCATGGTTGAAGTTCCTCACAGCAAATGGCTTTACCTGTATAACTGTGCAGATTGATTGGTTGAACAATTTTTTATCCCAAATTTGGCCCAATGTTGATAAGGTGATCAGAAGTTTACAAGTAAATAGTCTCTTTTCATTTCCCCTTTGAAAACTAAGAATATGCCTGCCAATACTACTACTGGCATTCACATTTTGGAATATAAAATAATCTATACGAATAGTTTAGTTAAGGTTTGAGTTTGAGTTTGAGTCCGAGTTTAATACTGTTGCAGGCAGTATGTGGTATTATAAAAAGCAGTCTGGAGCCTATGTTTGCAGAGTACATTGGCAAGTATGGAATAAAATCGAGAAAGCAGTCTTGGAACTCTTCCTTATACAATTCATGGCAAGTATATTTCCTAGATAGTGTTACTGAAACAGTTAGCCCTGCTACATTTATGCAGTCTTGTTTGAGTTCCTTGTGTTTTCTTGCAATAACTGCAACTGTTTACAAGAAAAACATTTTAGCTGATATATTGTTGTTGAGTCACTAAATATGCAGATCATATATTTCAGAATTCAGTTTATTTCATCTTATTTGATTTTGAGATCATATATTCACTAAACTTACAGGTATCAAAGTATGTGATACTAATGAAAATGAAGTAATTCTTGAGCCTGCGCTCAGATGGGCTGCAAATCCTGACATAACATTGGCGTTGAAATTTTTCTCTTTAGAAATCACAGTACAGGTAAGAAGAGCTTCCAGACCATATATATCTTAATTAAGTCTTAGTAATATTTCAATTGGGTGTTTGGTGAACTAATTAAAAGTGAAGTTCTTCCATCATGTTTTTAATAGCATCTTACATGACTCGTTTCTTTATACTAAGTGAACATGTCTTATTGACATTAAATAAAATGAATTTGAGAAAACTCTCTCTGAGATGTATTTTTTTCTTCATTGTGTCATTACTTCATTGTAGGTCAAGCTCAACTGCCTTTAACTAATATCATTTTCTTGTGTGTTGACGATGCTTCACCATAAGACTACTACTTAAAAAGTTTGTTCATGCTTGTTGTCAGCTGTTGGATGTGCAAATACGCGCAGCACCTCGGATAGTTTTGAAACCTCTTGTGCCAGCATTCCCTTGTTTTGCTAGCATAGCTGTATCTTTGATGGAGAAGGCAAGTGGTGGTGCAAAACATTAACAAAAGCAGATGCCTCTTGCTTGTGCATAGAAACTTTTTGACTTGTGAGCTTTGATAATGCAGTGTGAGCTGAAATATACTTTGGATGAACATATATTAAATTTATTTGCAGCCTGACTTTGGACTGAAGTTGGTGAGAGGTGATATAATGGCAATCCCGGGCTTGTACCATTTTATTCAGGTGCTCTCTCTTTCTTTATATGTGTATGGCTTTGATTAAGACATCTATTGTCACAATATTTGGAATGGTTTGCCTTCATTTTATCAATTTGTTTGATGAGATCACAAATTTTTGTGCAATCAATTCATAGATGTCACTACAACAACCATAAGTTAGACTTTAATTTCCACATATATTTTTGGGAATAATTTAATGTATCTTGAGCTCTCAGTTGACCTTTTGTAAAACACCTAATGTGAATACAACACAATGATAAAATACCGAACATGTTTTGACCAAACTAACTCTTTATCTTAACCAGAAAATAACTAGGATCCCACCTACTTCTCTACTTCCTTTTGTTTTTTCAGTTGACTTTCTTGTCTAATTTCCAAATGTCTGGAAGGCATAGTCAAACTCCTTTTAAAGTTATTATTGCTTACGAACCAAAAGATGCTAAACCTGGTGGTTTATTTATGGATTCTTGTAAGGCTGGATGCCTATGCATGCTTGTAATATTATGAGTTTCTTCTAATGAATTGTATATGCATTTGAACCTTTGGTCATCTTTAATTTGAATCTGAAAGAAGGAAAAAACAGTTTCAATTACCTGAGACATAAAATCTTTCCTGTGCTACCTTAATGTAATTATTACTCTGTTGCACGGCAGGAAAATATAAGAAAACAAGTTGCAGCCCTCTATCTTTGGCCCCAGTCTCTTGCAATACCAATTCTTGATGGCTGAGTGTAAGTTTGTAAGTTATACAAATGTAGCATAGTTAAGATTGAAGCACACTATGTATCAACAGTAAATTGTAATCTACAATGTCTTAATCCCAACCTTTACAAAATTTTAACCCCTTGCAAAAATTATCATGACATTTTATCTTTTACTCTTTATTTCATTGGTAGAGGAGTCTTGAACAAGCCTGTGGGCATACTGCATGTAAAGATTGTTCGAGCAATCCAACTGTTAAAGATGGATTTATTTGGAGCTTCAGATCCCTATGTTCAACTCAGTTTAAGTGGGGAAAGGCTTCTCACAAATAAAACTTCTATTAGGATGAAGAACCTGAACCCTAAGTGAAATGAGGACTTCAAACTTACAGTGAAGGATCCTCTGTATCAAGTTCTTCAGTTATATATCTATGACTGCGAGAAGATTTTGTAATCTTTTAATACTCAAATCTTTGTCTAAATTTGTGCATTGTAAGATCATCTAAAAGCAACTATTTTAAAAGAAAATGTTAATACATAATGTCTTTTATCACATTTAAGACGATCTCAAGGAAGAAATACTTAAAATGGAAATGTAGACAGCATTTGGCGCCATAGGAAGTATAAGAGGGAAATGGTTCCACAAAATCTGTCAATAATATTTTGGAAGTGGAATTGTACATGTTCTTAAAGTATGATTTTGGTTAATACATTTATAAAGAAAAATGGCTTAATATCTAATATTTTGCTCTCTGTTAATTTCAATCACATGAGTTAAAAAAATTTCAGTTTTCGCTTTTGCAGGTAAGCACACATGACAAGTTAGGAATGCAAGTTGTTTCATTGAGATCACTTGGTATTAATGAGACAAAAGAATATACTCTTGATTTGGTCAAGAATACAAATCTTAATGATCCTCAAAACAAGAAATGGAGAGGACAACTTGTGGTAGAATTGAATTTTAATCCTTTCAGAGAAGAGTAAAAAGTTTAGTGATCCTTTAGATGGATATTTGAGAAAGAAAAGTGTAGTTGAAAGGGAAATTGAGTATATTTCTTTTAGAGTCGGATTATTGTTGGTGATAGTTCAGAGAGCTGAGGATGTTGAGGGGAAGCATCACATAAATCCTTATGCTTTGATTATATTTAGAGGAGAAAAGAGGAAAACTAAGGTACCATATTGTTTTGTTTACGAGATCTATACATATGAAAGACTAAGGTGTTTCACGATCCCCATTAAGTTTTTGAATCACTTAGCTGGCACAGAAGTGCAATAACAATATGTTCATCTCAAATTTTAAAGTGCTTTTGTTTTAGATAATCAAGAAATCTCGAGATCTATGTTGGAAGGAAGAATTTCAGTTTATGCTCGAAGAGGCTCCTTTGAAGGAGAAGATCCATATTCAAGTCAAGAGTAAACGAAAATGCGTAAAACTCAAACTAAAGGTTGGTATGAACTTATTTTGTTTGTTTCTCGGTTTAGACTGCCATCTTATTTTCATAAGAAACTGCATTCTTTGACGTTTCTAACTTATTTAGGAGTCACTGGGATATGTGGATATAGATCTACATGACGTAGTCCACAATGAATGCTTGAAGCAGAAGTACCATCTCATTAATTCAAAAAATGGAGTTGTTCATGTTAAAATGAGGTGGAAAGCTATTTGAGAAGCATCAACCCATAACATATCATAGTTCTATGCTGTAAATCACTCAAGTTTTGGGCATAGTAATGATCACATCTGCTATGGGGTTGTACATTTTCTGATTAAATAGGTATATCATCTGGATCACCCTAAAGAAATACACAAACAACAAGAGGTTTAATATAACAACACACATGACCTTAAATTTATTCTTTTTAGTAAGACATTGATGTCAAACCCTATTGTAACATTCATTTACATAATGTAGTTTTGTTATGGTGTTACTTTACTTGAAATGTAAGCCAATTTTCTATTAAATCTTTGTATAGCGAATTTCCCACAGACTAAGTTATTTGGAAACTAAGTTCGCTTAGCCTTGATTCTGTCTAAGTTGTGTTTATGAATCTTTGTTAAATAGGTTATTTGGAAACTAAAACTGATCTCTATTGTATTATCTATGAATGGATTGTAGTAAAAAATAGTAACTATATATTTACTTTGCATTTAAGTATTTTTAATAGGCCTGACACTTTATATTTACTTTGCATTTAAGTATTTTTAATGGGCTTGACAAGTGTCACGTTTTACATTGAATAGAAATTGAGTGGATCTTTGATATATAAGGGTGGTAGACAACATTACTTAACAAGTTAATTTTTTGGAGTCAATGACAATCACCCGACCTGTGACAAGTGGTATCAAAGCAGACCCAAATTTTTATTTGTCTGTGGGCTCCCAAAATTGCCACAATGGAGATTTTCAAATAAAATATGAGTCCCATATACCGTTAGGTGATGGGCAACATGAGCCAAATGGGCCATAAAAATCTTATGTCTTGAGCCCTAATAGAGATTGCCACGTGGGTAATGGGTCCCCTAACCCTGAGGGAATGGGCAATACGGGCTAGGTTGGCCCTTGACCTTGGGCCACACCGTGATGAGGGCATCACATGATTGGGTAGAGGAGAATATCACGTCCTACATCGAATAGAAATTGGTTGAATCTAGGGTATATAAGGGTAGGTATGCAGTATTACCTAACAGGCTAGTCTTTTGGGTCAATGGCAAGTGCCCTGCCCGTGACAAGTAGTATCAAAGCAGACCCAAATTCTCATTCATATGTAGGCCTCCAAAATAGTTCCAATGGAGACTGTCACGTGGAATATGGGTCCTCTATGCCGCCAAGGGATGGGCAATACGGGCTAAGTAGGCCCTAAAATCCTTTGTCTTAAGCCTCAATAAAGATTGCTACGTGCGTAGTGGGTCCCATAACCCTAGGGGGATGGGCAATATGGGCCACACCATGACAAATGTGTCATGTGATTGGGTGGGACAGAATGTCACGTCTCACATCGAATAGAAATTGGATGGATCTTGGGTATATAAGGGTGGGTATACAGCATTACCTAATAGGCTAGTCTTTTAGGTCAATGGCAAGCATCCGCCTCGTGACAAGTGGTATCAGAGCAGAATCGAATTTTCATTCGTATGTGACCCCCCAAAATTACTTAAATAGAGATTACCACGTGGGATATGAATCCTCTATACTGCTAGGGATGGCAATACGGGCCAAATGGGCCCTAAAAATTATGTGTTTTTAGCCATAATAGAGATTACCACAAGGGTAGTGGGTCTCCTAATCTCGAGGGGATGGGCAATACGGGCCAAGTTGGTACTTGAGTTTGGGCTATACCGTGACGAGGGTATTATGTGATTGGATGAGGGAGAATATCACATCCCACATCGAATAAAAATTGGATGGATCTTGAGTATACAAGAGTGGGTATGCAGCATTACCTAACAGGTTAGTCTTTTAGGTCAATAACAAACACCTGACTCGTGATACAAGGTTGGGTCCTGCAAGCCTCGACCGGATGGAAAATAAATGAAAGAGGATTTTGTGATTTTTAAGCTCATAAAGTAGGTACGGAGATGAATTATTATTTCCAAACTATATTCGGAGTGAGTATAGGGATAGATTATCATCACCAAACACAATTTGAAATTTTATATTGAAAAAAAAAATTAATTTTTTATAATTAAAATGTATTATTATAGTTTTAAAAAATATTTTTAAAATATAAGAAACAATATAAATTCGAGTATGAAATACTTACAACAATCTCAACCCCATCTTTAAATTTAAATTAATTAATTTAAATATAAAGCAATTATTTCAATTCATTCAAATATGAAGATGAAAATTGCTATCCTTAATCCGGCCTATGTCTCTGTCAACTCTAATTTTTAAAGAGTATTACAAAATAAATAAAATAATTTTAAAGTTTTAATCCCAAAATTCAGTTTGAACTATTGTAAAACATAATAGATAAAATAATTTTCATTTTTTTAATGCTTTCTTCCCCTCCCCCAAAAGAACATCAATCTTAAATTGATAATTGTTACGGTGTAAAAAGAGAAAATTTTCTATAATTTTCCCATCTTCAAAGTCAATGAAAAGTTGAACCGAACACAAGAAAATGAGTTAGCCAGACTTGGGCTAAAAGTCCAATTACTGGGCTCATCGCGGCCCAACTAAACTTGAAACTCAGAGCTGCGCTTCACTATGCTTGTACCATAGTGTACAAAACCAACGAAGTGCAATGGGGTTTACCCTAAACCCTAACTCTGCAACTCCAATCGTTACTCCGCTTGCTGTGTGCATGCGACTTCATTTCAACACCCTCAAATCCGGACCATTTTCAGAATCTAAAAATCTATTTTGCAGATTCAAACATTTCCATCAATGGCGTTTCTCGCAATCTCTAAACCCCACCAATTAAAACCTAGAGTTTATCCCACAATACCCAGATTGGAAACTCCGTATTCTCTCATTCTGCCCCATTTCTTCTGCTCAATGAATGACCAACAAACCCAAGAAAATTCCGCTCCAAGCCCGAATCCGGTTCAAGCAAAAGAAAGGACGAAAACTGACCCGTACCTGGACCAGAACCAGCGCCAGAGGATCCCAAGAGGTATGCAACGAAACCCAGAAAAGTTAGAGGATACAATTTGTAGAATGATGTCGAACCGGGAGTGGACCACCCGTTTACAGAACTCGATCCGGGCTTTAGTGCCCGAATTCGATCACAACCTTGTTTATAATGTACTTCACGGAGCAAAGAACCCAGAGCACGCACTCCAGTTCTTCCGATGGGTCGAGCGGGCCAGGTTGTTTAACCATGACCAAGAAACCCATTTGAAAATGATTGAAATTCTAGGCCGAGCTAAGAAATTAAACCATGCTAGGTGTATTTTGTTAGATATGCCAAAAAAGGGTGTTGAATGGGATGGAGATATGTTTGTCGTGATGATTGATAGTTATGGTAAAAAGGGAATTGTTCAAGAGTCCGTTAAACTTTTTGATCAAATGAAGGAATTGGGTGTGGAGAGGAGTATCAAGTCTTATGATGCATTGTTTAAGGTGATCTTGAGGCGTGGTCGATATATGATGGCAAAAAGGTACTTTAATAAGATGTTGAGTGAAGGAATTGAACCAAGTAGGCATACTTATAATATTATGCTTTGGGGTTTCTTTTTGTGTTTGAAGCTTCAGACTGCTATGAAGTATTTTGAGGATATGAAAAGCAGAGGGATTTTGCCAAATGTTGTTACTTATAATACGATGATTAATGGATATAATCGATTCAAGAAAATGGATGAGGCGGAGAAGTTATTTGTGGAGATGAAGGGGAAGAATATTGAGCCTACAGTTATTAGTTACACTACCATGATAAAAGGGTATGTTGCAGTTGAGCGAGTTGATGATGCACTGAGATTATTTGAGGAAATGAAGTCATTTAATGTTAAGCCAAATGCAGTTACTTATACGACTTTGTTGCCGGGATTGTGTGATGCGGGGAAGATGGCTGAGGCGCAGAACATTTTGAAGGAGATGGTAGAAAGGTATATTGCTCCCAAGGATAATTCAATATTTATGAAGCTCTTGACTTCCCAGTGTAATGCTGGGGACTTAAATGCGGCTGCAGATGTGCTGCAGGCGATGATTCGGTTGAGCATTCCAACAGAGGCTGGACATTATGGTGTTTTGATTGAGAACTTTTGCAAAGCAGAGATGTTCGATCGGGCAATTAAGTTGTTGGATAAGCTTGTTGAGAAGGAAATCATTTTGAGGCCGCAAAGCTCTTATGATGTAGAGGCCAGTGCTTATAACCCGATGATTGAGCATCTGTGCAGCCATGGTCAGGCAGGAAAAGCTGAAGTCTTTTTCAGGCAATTAATGAAAAAGGGTGTTTTGGATCCCAATGCCTTTAATAATTTGATCTATGGACATTCAAAAGAAGGGAATCCAGATTCTGCTATTGAAATTGTTAAGATTATGCGTCGTAGAGGGGTGCCTAGAGATGCAGATGGTTACAAGTTGCTCATTGAAAGCTACCTGAGGAAAGGTGAGCCAGTTGATGCTAAAACTGCTTTGGATAATATGATTGAAGATGGACATTTTCCATCTTCTTCATTGTTTAGGTCGGTGATGGAGAGTCTGTTTGAAGATGGGAGGGTTCAGACTGCGAGCCGAGTATTGAAGAGCATGGTGGAGAAGGGTATGAAGGAGAATATGGATTTGGCTGCCAAGATTTTGGAAGCTCTTCTCATGAGAGGTCATGTTGAGGAAGCCCTTGGACGAATTGATCTGCTGATGCAGAGTGGGTGCAGTGCACCCAATTTTGACAGTCTTCTATCTGTTCTCTCTGAGAAAGGAAAGACCATTGCTGCACTTAAGTTGACAGACTTCTGTTTGGAGAGAGACTACATCATAGATTTCACAAGCTATGAGAAGGTATTGGATGCTCTCTTAGCTGCAGGAAAAACACTCAATGCATATTCCGTATTGTGTAAAATAATGGAGAAAGGAGGAGTCACTGATTGGAAGAGCTGTGAGGATTTGATCACTAGCCTTAATCAGGAAGGGAACACAAAGCAAGCAGATATACTCTCTAGAATGATAAGAGGAGACAATACAGCACGTGGGAGCAAAAAAGGGAAGAACCAAGCACCTGCTGCTGGTTAATATCGCCTTCCTTCTTTGGTAATTTTTATGTAACTTCAGTTGAGGTCCTATGCTTGAATTTTAGATTCAGACTGCTTTTGAAGAATTCTACTTTTTGCTGAATAACTTTTGAAAAATACACTGTAATCTGTTTTGTTTTTGTTCTAAGATGAGCAGTGCAAGTCCATTAGTCGTTCCGGTATTCTTATTATACCACAAAGAAGCGGACCAAGCCAAAAGAGTTGGCTTAGTGTTAATTTTGTCTAAGCTGTGTTTATGAATGTTCTGTTTAAATTCTGGACGCATCACAGGTCATCCAGATTATCACCATAATTTGGTCTTTTTGTATTATCCATGAAGAATTGAAAGGAAGAAAGGATACTATTGACTTGCAATTATATGCTCTTTGTTGTTGAAAATAATAGATGCAAAATTCTCAAGAAAATATACTATACATAATCAGATAGCATGATTGGCTCAAAATCAATATACACTAGCATTTTATAGTCATTATCTGTGGTTGAAATGTTCATTTAAATTTATAACGGCTGAGAAGCGAGAATTGCCGTTTAGCATCATTTTTTACTCCATTGCGCACTCAACTAAAATCTTTAGTTCTTTACTCCACACTTCATTTGCCTCTCCCTCAGGCCCGTTAGGTCACCTCTATTCCAGAACAGGATTAAGCTAATTTGGTTATTGCACCAAAATATCAGTCCCAATTTCCCAATGCCCAGAATAGGTTCAACCTATTACAAAGACATAGCAAAGGGGAAACAAAATGGCAAATGGGCAAAAACCTATTGAATGCCAAAATAAAAATAGTCAAAAAAGCCCATTAAATTCCAACCTTAAAAAATGTTAACTATCATGAAATTCAATATGGTCAATGAAGTAGCCCGGAGAGTATGAGAGTGAGGCTTTATGCCCCAATGCAATGTGCTAAAGCATTTGGTATCAAAGACACAAAAGAAAGCCAGCCCAGCTCGCACGCAGAGGGTTATCCATTTGTTAGTGAAATATCTTCTGTGTTTTTGTCATTTTATCTGAAATCCAGTCGGCATCTTATCGCTCTCTTTGGTGTTTGTGGCTAAACCTAACGTGCCTCCTTGAATGGCCTTTCAAATTGGACGGTCTCTGATCTCCCAATCTTTTGGTCCACCACTCAAGTGGGTCGTGAACTGCAGTACTTCGGCAACTTGCTTTTGTTGGTTACCTAATCAACTCGGTGAGGAGAAGCGCAGCAGATTATTATGTCCATAATTTGTTCCTTGCATTTCCATTTATATCCTCAAAATTATAGTTTTGTTTTAATTTTCACCTGGTCTTGATATCCAAAATGCAGTCCAAGTGATATCGTAATGATAAAGATATTTCATTCTTCTCTTAGATTTAATAAATAAGGATAATGTGAATAAAGTTTTGGTCATATTCATTAAATCAAACTATAACCATTTTATAATTTTTATAATGTATAAAAAAAATATAAGAGGATATTTTAGACTTTTGGTAAACCTAAAATATCCTTTCACTTCTCCGAGTCTCAAGCCTCGACACATTCTCATTAGCATAAATATCTAACAATCCCCACCTCTTCAGTCTTCATTTTAAACCCTTCACCTCTTCGCAAACACAACCTTATCTCTTTACAAAAACACATAGTAGCTGCCATGTCTACGACTTCAGCTTCATCTCTTGTTCTCCCATCTCTTAATCCCAAAACCCTAGCTTTCTATAGCTCAAAACCCACTTCACTCTCTTTATTTTCTTCCTCTTCTCTCAAAAGCCATGCAAAAACGATCTCAATATCCTCTTCAATCTTCCAATCTTTTCATCCCTTGCTGTCCTCTCGTTTTGCCACAAATGTCGCCGTTTCGTCTGAGTTCGGCACGGAGGAGGAGGTTTTCAGCGATGAAGAGGGGGCCAGTTTCTCCCCTGATCTGAAACTCTTCGTGGGTAATCTTCCTTTTAGCGTTGACAGTGCTCAGCTCGCTGGGTTGTTTGAGACTGCTGGAAATGTTGAGATGGTCGAGGTACTTTTCGTTCTCGTGTTTCATTTACTTATTCTTGATTTATTTTTGTTTTATTTCTTGTTTAATTATTTGTTAAATTAATGTTGGTTGCTTTCTTAGGGGTTGTTTGATAACATTTTGTAGTATAATTATTTGCTCGACCTGAAAAATAACGTGCATTTTTAACCAAAATATTTATCTTTAGAGCACTTCAGTGTTTGTGTTGTTTGTTTTAAGTAAAAAGTCTTTTTGAAAGAAAGAAAAAATGTTTATGGGATTGAATAGATGACTTCTTTTTTGAATATGAATGAGAAAGAAAGTTAATTATTGACCATTAAAGAAGGAATTTTTTAAATTTATGTTTGTACTTTTTTTTCCGTGGGGAATGAAACTCATAATTGTTTTGATGTGATGAAGTTATTGTTTCTGGCAGGTAATTTATGACAAGGTCACTGGGAGAAGTAGAGGATTTGGGTTCGTGACCATGTCCACTCCCGAGGAAGTTGAAGCAGCTGCTCAACAGTTTAATGGCTACGTAAGTGATAAGACTCCCCTGTACTTCATTTGGTTTTCCTGTGTTATGCTCGTCATTTTTTCCCTTGTGAAAAATTAGATTCCCAGTTTATTATGTGTATTGACATTTGAAGTGGATAAATCTTTGTCTAGAATTGAAGACAATCCACTGGAAACTTATCTTCTGCTGTACTTTTTATATCAAATTTTTTACTCTATTGATGCTTTATATTGCAATTGAATGTTGTGAGTTTATTCATAACAAGGTGCTGTCATGTCTACTATGAATGGGGTTTTATAACTGAGCAAGAGTTTTCCACAAACTACAGGAACTTGAGGGCAGGCCCCTGAGGGTGAACTTTGGCCCTCCTCCTCCTCGTAGGGAAGAATTCTCTTCTAGAGGGCCCCGAGCAAGTGGTGGTGGGGGTGCAAATTTTGATGGTGGCAACCGAGTTTATGTTGGTAACCTTTCGTGGGGTGTTGATGACTTGGCTCTTGAGACTTTGTTTAGTGAACAAGGGAAAGTTGTGGAAGCCAAGGTGGTATATGATAGGGAGAGTGGTAGATCTCGGGGTTTTGGGTTTGTGACTTACAGTTCTGCAGAAGAGGTTGACAATGCTATTGAGTCCTTGAATGGTGTTGTAAGTTCATTATTGCTTCTCTTTTATTTTTGCAAGAATTCATGCTTTTGGTGTGGTGCATGGGATGCTTCATAATATAATGTGTATGATGATTTTAGACTTATCTTCAGAGTTTAAATATTGTGTTCACTTCAACTATGAGTTCTTACGTACAAATGGAATCATGCAGCCATGGTGTTCTTTTAAATATCATCTAATCTGCTGACTTATTGGACAGTCAAATCGGTTCACAGCAGTATTGCTTATTTATTGAAATAATATAGTTACATTATTGATTATTAAGACATTGATAATCTGTCATCCTATTCTGCTAAACATTTCAATACCAATGTGATAAAGTCATTGATTAAATGCTGTGGCCGATGTTCATTGCATGTGTTGTATGTCTGTAATCTAATATTTTGTTACTTGCATTAAGATTCAATATGTGAATTTGATATTGTTTTTCCTTTTATTTGTGTAGTGTGACAAATTTTCTGTTAAAAATTTTATTCTTAACACTAGCTTTGTTTACACCAAAATTTGTATGGTGCAGGATTTGGCTGGTAGATCAATTCGAGTCTCTGTGGCAGAAGCTAGGCCACCCAGGCGTCAATTTTGAGCTGTGGCAGAAACGGATTGTCTGTTATTTTGATTTTAATATTAGTTATGTGTATGCGTGTGTTAGAAGGCTGCACATCGGTGATATCAATTCATTATCTTCACAGATGGGAAACCTTGTTGCTTTACTACTTTGCTACAATCTGTGCTAATTCTAGTAGTAATGGGGCCTGTGGAGCTGCAATGATTTGCTTTCACCCGAAATTTTCAGAACATGGTCCTTGCACCAAGCGCATCTGATATTTCAGCAATATGATCTCTTTCTGATGCTTGCTTGACGAGCATGAGCTAAAAATGTCTGTTGCTAACTTTTTTGATGCAAGTTCTGAATAAAAATAATTTAGATAAGAGACAGAAGATATGTGGCCTTAAATTTGACTTCATTGACAGAGTTGGTGTGTGAACTATGTATTGTTAGGCTTGCCCATACATATTTTGCTTTAAGGATTTTGTGTTTGTTGAATGAATTGTAGGGAGATTTTAATCCAGGGAATTTTCTCCAAGACTCCAACAATGCATGAGTTTAATAGAATTCCAAATTTCTTGGGATCTTTGCTTCTCATATGGTTGTTCTTGTTGGTCAAGATTCTGCTTTTTTTATTTTGTTACAACCAATCATCTTGGTGGGGAGTTAGCTTGCAAATGCAAGGATTGTCTGACCTGTTGAATCTCTCATAACAACACAAAGACCAGTTTTTCTTTTCGCGAGTACGAATGGCAGCATTCATATTGATCTTCATCCATCGAAGGGGCAGTGGTTGCCATTTATTTGATGGAGGCATTTTGCTGGTTTTGGTCTGCTGCTGAGCATCTTGGAATTACTGCAAGTAGGCACCTGCCCACCCCACAATCTCATCAGGTGCCAAGGTTTGCCATTGATGTACCCTTCTGATACGAGCGTACTATATTCTTCCTAGAACCACCACCAGTAGCTCCATATTTTGTTGTGAAATCTTATTCATACTGGAGATGAGAAACTAACGACTCATACTGGAGACGAGAAACTAACAGCCAGATACAGGATTACTGCAGTGAACCCCGGTCATGAACTCACAAGAATCCCGAACCTTAGCCACCACTTTACACATTCATAAGACATGGGTTGTGCTCTCAGCAACATTCCCACAACAAGGGCCCATAATATCAACAGGGACATGATATCGAAACAGGTTAACAGCTATAGGCAGCCAGTCATTTGCAACCTTCCATGTAAAGAGCCCAACTTTGGGAGGGGGATTGAGCTTTCATAGGAGAGACCACCAATGTTTAATGGAAGATTCAATAAAGCAGCTTCAATCCCCGCATAAATGTCGGCCAACCCAATAACCACTCTTAACTGTATAGGTTCCATGATTATCGAAGTGCCATAATAAAGAATCAGGCTGCATAGGGTTACGAATCGAATTCGACAAGGAAGAAATGAGCTGCTGCATAGGGTTATGAATCATCCCATTGTCCCAGATGCTGTCTTCAGGTAAAAAACACGTGTGCTCATGAAGAAGATGGGGATAAAGAGGCTTACATGAGTATGGCCGTGGAAGCCTTGGATCATAGTACACTATAACAGAAGATCCGTCCCCAATTCTCTATCCCCTGCAATACTTTTCCAGACATATGACGATTAGGACTTAATCTTCACCTTCAAAACAGAATAATTAGGGAATTAAAAGTAGCATAGGACCCAAGCCATCAAAGAGGTAGGTTGCTGGAGAATTCTCCAAGCATATTTTGCTAACATGGCTTGATTGTAAGGTAAATAAATTCCGGAATCCAAGCCATCTCCAAGCATTATCACAAAGTTTATCCTATTGGCACCAATGTAGCTTCTGTTTATCCTTATCGCCACCCCACCAAAAGCGAGCACACAACCTATGAATTTCATTTATAAGGGACTTGGGCAGACAAAATAAATTCATTGAATACGTGGGTATAGATTGTATGACTGGCTTGAGAAGCACCTCACGTCCACTAGCCGAAAATAGCTGTCACTTCCAACCCTTGTTTCATATTCTATCCTTAATGACCGCAAACAAAGTCTTCTTGGTTTTTGCCTCCAAAACTAGGCAAGCGAAGATATCTTTAATGACATTCAACTTGATGTACCCCCAAACATTGAACAATCTAAGAAGAGGTCTTTAGTAGCACTTTCGGATCCAAATTAAATAGTTGACTTCTCAAGGTTGATGGGCTGTCCCGAAACCTTAGCAAAACACTGGAGAATGCTTTTGAGGGCTTGGGATACTTGAGCAAAAATCAAACTAAATTAGCAAAAATAAATGAGAGATACTTGGCCCATTACGACTACAACAAAACCCCAATAATATCACTCATTCTCTTTGCTTTTCATAACAAGGCCGACAACCCCTTAGCACCTAAGAGGAACAGATATGGGAAAAGTGGATCACTTTGATGAAGCCTTTGGTCGGTAGCACACGACTCTTAGGCTCACCATTAACCAAGAAAGAATAAGGTACTGAAGAGAGACAACAAATTACTCTCTTACACCACGAATCTAAGAACCCCATCCATTGCGTGATGGAATTTTAGTATTTTTTGAAAAGAGGAATTATATTAACGTCAATTAATATGATTGAATAGTCATGATGTGATTGGATGAAGGAGGGTGAGACAGCTCAGTTTTAATTAGCCAAACTTTATGTTACGTTTCATATCAAAAATAAAATTTTGATAGATTTTAAATATATATAAATAAATAGATAATATTATTTAATAAATTAATTTTTTAAATTAATAACAAACGTTCAATTTGTGACACTTAAATTGTATAATAAATAATTGTGAATAATTTAAGATAATTTTATACTTGTTAACATTGGATTGGGCCACACCTTATATAAGTGATGTCAATAAGCAAGCACTAATAGGTAAGATTGAGTCATTTTATTCATGCCGCTTGAAGCGATAGGGGCTAACAAAACTCTTAAACTAGGTCACTTTAAACACAAAAGTATTTGAACGGACATTAAAAGTAAAAATCACATTTCAAAACTTTTATCTAAGAACCATTACCCATCAAAGTTGCCTAAGCTTAACCTTTTGCTTGGGGAAGTTGGTCGTGGTGGGGCAATTGACCCTCCAACACTAAGACATATGGGTCTTGCTCCCCTTCAAAAAAAAAAGAAAAAAAAAATCCTTAAAACTTGAAAATAAATTGAGTGTTAGAAATTTTTTTTTTATTCTTTAAGACTTAAAATACAAATATTTTTTTATTATTTATTTAATTTATTTATAATATTTATTTAATACTTATATAATAAAAAATGTACTTCTTAGTTACACAATCAAATATTTTGCAAAGTATGAAAATTACACTAAAATACTTTTATAATTTATTGCCAAACAATAACGAGTTTTTTCAAAGTGCTAATAGCCAAAACGCTATAGGGTAGAAACTTTTTTGTAAAAGCATTTATAAATGGACCTTAAATTAACTTATATTTAAAAAACATTAATTTAAAATTTTATTAAAATCAAATATAAAAATTAAAACTAAAGAGTATTTTTGTTCAGATAAAATATTATTAATTCATTTTCATGGTTGATTTCATGCTCCAACAGAAGAATAGAATCATTTTCATCTCTCATTCTCTTCTCTTTTAATTTCATTCATTTTCTCATTTTTTTCCCCTTTTCTTTCTAATCTTCTAACCAAATACCACTTTTTTTTTTTTTTAAATGGGGGGATTACAACATTTTCAAATATTTCCGCACCACCTGGGGGGAGGGGGGGTCGAACCCAGGTAAAAATGTGAGACCTTATTGGCTGAGCCCCCATACTCAACCAAATACCACTTAGTAATGGAGTAAATGTAAACAAAGTATAAATTATTAGAATGATTGTAAATTATTATTGTGATTAGACATGTTTAAGCCCATAACTACATACTATCTGTGAGCTGAACATCATCTTATTGTCATGTAGGTTAGAGAACTGATATACTGCAAGCAAATATGAACCAGCTTGAATTTATGCATTGGGGTATCCGCACGCATCTTGGATTAAGTAATTAGCAGGATTTTAGAAGCCTAACTTTGCCTAATTTAGCATATTGTAATAAGCCTTAAGTAAAAAACTATTATGTTCATACCCTTCATTCAATAGAAATTAATGCTATATGTGACCTTACTAATCTTGCACAAGCTCTACATGTAAACACATGGAAATCAAGAGAAAAAAAGTTAGAACATTTGACAGAAGAAAGAAATAAAGACAAAATTTGAAACTAAAACATGGTTATTACTTTTAAATATAATAATTCAACGCCATTAAGTTACATGGGTACGAATGGCATCAATAATATTTTAAAAATAGTTTGTTTCATGCTTTTAATGAACAAAATACGTGCTTCCCATATATATAACCAAAAATGTCTAAAAAAAAGACTATTTTCTCTTACAAGATTTTAAGCAAAGTATTGAAAATTAATAATTATAAAATAATAAAAATTAATAATTACCTTGTCCTCGTGCTATTATCATATGCTGACATACGATATTACAATCCGAGAATCTTTGTTCAATTTATTACACGTTTGAGTGCTTATTTCGTGATTATAACAAATTAATTTTTTTAGTTGGCCATCTATTAGATTGAATAGTTTCAGACGAGATAATAATTATTGACATCTAACCTCCCATAGCAATCAATAAACAAGGAGGTGTAGGACCAAATGGATTCTATTGTAAAGGGAGGAACTATCAAAAAATATTTGTAGTCACTATAAATAATATAGACATAACTAATAGGCATGTTGAAACCGTTTTACTTTATATAAAAATTGATATTTAATCTCCTTTCATTTGATTTACTTTGTTCACCTTTTATTCAATTTACTTTGTTCACATTTTATTCAGTTTACTTTGATATTTGTTGTTTGATTTACTTTACTATTAGTTAAATATAGCAAACTATCATATATCAAAATTTTAATTGAATTTTCTCTGTTTTATGGATATTTCAAAACTTGTTATTTAAAAAAATTACTTCTATACATTTTGCACACTATACATTATCTTTGTATACATCCACCAAATATAAGTACAACAAATAACTATATACACAATTGCACATCTATATAACATTTTTCACATTTATATAATATAAAGGCATTCTTATTTTAGTATGATTTTACAAATTTATGACTATCTTTTTTGTAATATCCAATCCCTATTAGTAGTGTAGGTGCCCAGATTTTAGTATAAAGCGATAAAGATACCGTAGGGTTACCTGATTATAACCTTATTAAAAATATTTTATTATTATTTGTACGAGAGTTATTAGACCTAAATTAATAATTTTACACTCGATTGGAGTGTCAGACGGTTATAGAATATTTTTTAGAACTTTTTTTATTGGCTTGGAAAAAGAAATTTTAATTTAATACATGATTTTTCATATAAGTATTATCCATGGAACAAGCCTTTGTTAAGAAACACAATCCATGTATTAGAAAATGAACCAATTAGAGACAAGTCAATAGATTACCACGTTGAAAGTCTAGTTAGTTCATTTGACTATTCTAATTAAATAGTGAGAAAGGAACCAATTAAATACTTTCATTTCTAACTAATGACATTTTTTAAATTTAGAATTAGTTGAGGAGCAAATTAGACCTTTGGGAGAGCACTATATAAAGAAGTGTGTAGAAATTTGGCAAATGAAAAACAAAGACATTGAGAGCTAAAGAGAGGTGAATTTCGGCCAAGTAAAGGGGAAGGTCTCAATAGTAAATTTTCAAGACTTTTTCACAATTTATCATGCATGATCAAGCTAAAATCAAGCCAAACACAACTTCATAAGATCAATTGAAGCTTGTACTAGAAAAAACCTAAGGAAAGGAGGTAAGAAAAATATTATTTAATGATAGTGGTATATGATTTTTCAAGATTACTTAATTAATATTTTTGTGTGAATTCTTGACTTAGATTTGGGTGGAATTCAAGTGTGGAGCTTATAGGACTCATCAAAGTAAAATAATTAGTAAGGTAAGAATTAGGGTTTGGTGTGATTTTATTGTAGAAACTTTAATTAGATGTTATTAGGGCATTAGAATTAAATTGTCTTGATTTGGATGTCATTGGAACACGAAATTAAGAAAAGAATTGTGTTGGGTGGAGAATGGTACATTCGGCCACTTAAATAATTTTAGGGTTTGAGTTGTGCTTTGATTAAATTATTGTATATAAATGATTCTTTGCATCAATTAGATGTATATGGGTGATGAAAAATCAAAAATGAAAAAAAAGGACATAATTGTCCATTCTTGGTAAGATGGACAACAATTATGTCCAACCAAATTTATAGGGTGTTAAGCAATTTTATGGTGTCGGATGGTGAATTAAATAAGATTGAATGACTTTGTAAATGAAAAACGGAAAGTAGAATCCATTCGGACTTTGTAGGCCGATTAGGGCGCTTACTGATTTAAGTGTAATTTTAAGCAATTGTAAAGGTTCTAAATGTCATTTGTAGCTTGTAAGTAAAGAAAAGTGAGAGCGGTAAAGGAAGTAAAAGTTTCGGAGAAGAATTGAGTTCGGAGCGGTTGGTGAGTGAAAAGCCATAATAGTTTATTTTTTATTTAATATGTTTTTAGCATATTGAAATTGTATGTTTTATGTGCTTTTAATGCATAAGCATGATTTACGATTTTAGTATATAGTTATAAATATGCATTTATATGTTAAGTTTAAGAAACAGATTTAAAATGATTAAATTAGTTTCAAAGTCCATTGGTACCCTTAGATTTCAGTGTGACGATAGTTTAAGACCCGGTCAGTATATCTCGTACGCATTGGCAAGTATTGGGGGATGAGTCACTAACTCTGGAAAGTTGGGTTGTTGAGTCATGTGAGTCGCTCTATGTATACGGGGTATTGTCTCGCTATATATTGGCGATGTAGGATTCCGCTGCTTAAACAATGAGATGTCTTTAGATGTCACAGTGGGTATTGCTAGTTTATACGCCCTGTGACCTACTCACGTTGTGCGGTGCTAGTTTAGTCGCTGTGTGAGTATAGAGTTTTAGGGTTACTATTAGTACAGTTTAAAAAAAAATGGCCAAGCGAGGTTTTAATAGTTTTTGAGCTATTGAACGCATATTATGTATTTTCATGTGTACATGTTAGTTATTATATTTTACAGATTCTAGATATTATTTACAGAAGATATAAATAAAACCCGTTCGATAAGAGTTTATCAGCATATGAAGTTAGAAACTATTTTACAATTTTATAATAGTTTTAGAAGCATGTTTTATGCATTTTTCAGAATTTAATATTTATGCAGAATTTTATTTTATTTTGACTAGAAATCTTAAATGCACTCACTGAGCTCCTTTAGCTCACCCGTTTTGTGTTTTATATTTTTTGAACCCCCTTCCAAGTGTAGGCTTCGGTGCGCAAGTTGTTGATTCTCCTACAACTAATTAGTGGGCTAAGTTTGATGATCATTTTGTAAATATAAATGTGTTAAGTAGCACATTTTGATTTTTTTGCATAGTAGTTATAGACTTGTGCATATTGAAAATATGTTTTAAACAAACAAGAAGAGGTTTCAGTATTATGGTGATAGTTTCACTTTTTATTAGTATATTAATTTTGTGATTATAATGAAATTGTTCGGTTGAGTTTGGATTTGGTTTTGAGAAGGACCGAAGGTTTTATTTGGAAGTTGAGAAGCTATTTGAAATAGAAGTGTGATTTTCTTGCATGTTTTGTATTTGGATTTTCAAAAAAATAGATGAAACTCTGTCCGTTGTTTTTTAAAATTTGGTAAAAAAAAAATTTCATTGGTATTCTAGGATTTAGTAGTAATAGCAAGAATTAAAAAGGGTTTGCCTTACGAAAATTTCTCAGTTTTGATATTTAAATTCTGAGGAGCTTTCGTTGGGATGCTCGGTAGAGGGTCTTGGGATGGGTCTTGTCAGAGTGGTATCAGAGCTCGGTTTTTGAAATTTTCAGTTAAAAAGTTTATTTTCAAAATGAGATTCTCGAAATTGCATGCATTTGATAACCATTTTCATTATTAAATTCATAGAAAATATGCATCGTCTTGAGGCCCAAGTACTAAAAGAGCAGCTGCAGAGGCTCTTACATCTAAAGAGGAGCATATGAATTAGTCAGTAAATGTTCCCACGCCTCAGACCCTGTCTGAGTCATCTCAGCCTACCGAGCCAGAGGGTGGAAACATAAATGTAGCTCAAATGGCATAGATACTAGCGATTACAATTCAACAGCTGAGAGAGGCAGAAGTATCTATTAAGCTTGCCAAGAAATTAGTCGCGAAGTCATATAATGGTATAGGAGACCTTGAGAGAGCCCTATCCTGGCTAGAGAATAATGAAGAAAAGTTTCAGGTTATAGGGTATTCTGAAGAAAAAATGGTTGCATACTCCATTTCTGTTGAAGGAAAGGGCAAAAGACTGGTGGAAGGCTTTGCAGATGAGGAATTCCAATGAGGTGTCTTGGGTGCTTTTTAGAAGAGAATTTCTGGATAAGTTTTACCCAAAGAGTTATAAAGATGTGAAGATAGAAAAGTTTTTCAAGCTAGATCAGGGTTCTTTCTCCGTGGCAGAGTATGAAAAGAAATTTTCAAAACTCCTCTGTACCATTCCCTTTATAATTGATAATGAAAAGCAAAGGGCTAATGGGTTTGTAGTGGGCCTCAATCCTCGGATCATGGCTTACGTGGTATCAACAGCTCACACTCAATACAGAGTATTGGTGAAAGCTGCAACTTGAGTTGAAAGAAGTATGGTAGCCATTCCTAAATCGAAACAGCAGGGTCAAAATATGGGCTGGTCAGGTGGTTTTTAGGGAGGACCTAGTAAATTCGCAAGAATAGAGGAGAGATTTACATGGTCCAATAGTCAGAAATTAAGCCAAAGAGCTCAATCAAGTTAAACTTCCATCGGACAACCATCAATCAGATCCCGAAGCACTAAAGAGAGTTTTCATCAATTGGACCAGATCTACATGGTCCAGTACTGGAAAGACTTTTCAGTATATAACAAATATGGCAAGGCCCATCCAGGGGATTGTAAGAAGGGGATTACATGTTGCTATAAGTATGGTCAGGAGGGCCACTACACGATAGATTGTCCGAACGTTGGAGTTAGTAGTAAACCATAAAATAGACCACTAGTTCTGGGATAAACCAGTGGTGGCCGAGGACAGAGTTGAACGAGTTCCCAATTCAGAGGGCCCAGTGGTTCAAGTCAGACTAGTAGGGGAGCCGATCGAGGTGGATTATCTGGAGGGTAGCAAGGTAGACCTCATACCTAGGCTAGGGTATTTGCAGTAACCCAGCAAGAGGCAGATGCAGCGTCAAAAATTGTGATAGGTACGATGTCAGTCTTTAATTGAGATGCTTATATACTGATAGATCATGGAGCTACTAATTCTTTTATTTCTTTGAGGTTTGCTGCAAATGCTAGATTGTAGTGTAGCAGTGTCTTTTTCTACTGGAGACTCTATTATAGCAGACAAGGTATGTAGAGATAGTAAAATTGGTATAGGGGGTCAAGAATTTTCAGCGGGCTTGATCTTGCTTGCCATCAGTGAATTTCATGTGATTTTAGAAATAGATTGGTTGTTCAAATATCAGGCCACGGTAAATTGCTTCGGGAAAGAAGTCAAATTGTATAGCTTAGGAGAAAATGAAGTTATTTTCTATAGAGTACGAAAAACACTTTCCGCTAATATAGTGTTAGTAATGAGGGCAAGGAAGATGCTTCAAAAGTTGTGTCAGGGATATTTAGTCTATGCAATAGAAGTAAGAGATGGTAAAATAAAATTAGAAGATATTTCAGTGGTTTGAGAATTTTGGGATGTGTTCCCAGATAATCTTTCAGGGTTACCTTTAGATAGGGAAATAGAGTTTCGAATAGATTTAGCCCCTGGAACGAAACCAATCTCTAAAACCCCCTATAGAATGTCTTCTTCAAAATTGAAAGATTTAAAGGTTTAGACGAAAGAGTTGGTGAATAAGGGTTTTATCAGGCCAAGTACATCTCATTGGGGGACACCGATATTATTTGTAAAGAAGAAAGATGGAAGTATGAGATTGTGCATTGATTGTAAAGAACTGAATAAAGTAACAGTGCGTAATCAATATCCACTTCTGAGAATTGATGATCTGTTTGATCAGCTGTAGGGGGCCAAAGTATTTTCTAAGATAGATCTAAAGTCAGGCTATCATCAATTGAAAATCCAGGAGGAATATGTTTCCAATACTACCTGTAGGACTCGATACATGCATTGTGAATTCTTGGTCATGCCTTTTGGGCTGACTAATGCCCTAACAGTTTTTATGGGTTTTATGAACAGAATTTTTCGGTCCTATTTAAATCCATTTGCGATAGTATTTATTGATTCTATACTGATCTATTCAAGTAGTGAGGAAGCACACACGGAACATCTAAGGATTATTTTGCGGACTCTAAGGGACCATCAGTGACAGGACCCGACCCGAGACCCTCTACTATAGATCCCAGCGGCCCTGCCGGGTACCCCGACGGAAGTTCCTCTGAACCTAACTAGGTATGTTGAGAAATTTCGTAAGGCGAACCCCTTTTTAATTCTTATTACTACTAATAAGGTCTAGTAACATACACGAAAACGACATCTTAATTTTAAAAATAAACGGACAGAGTTTCCCCTGTTTTTCGGAAATTCCATATAAAACCTGCAAAGAAATTTCACTTCTATTTCCATTACATCTCAATTCTACCAATTCGGACCTCCGGTCCTTCCCAAATCAAATCCAACACAACTCAATTATTCATTTGAATCACAAATAAGCGTAATCATAAAAGTAAAAAGAACGATCATCATAAAATTGAAATCTCTCCTTCTCGGTTCAAAATATACATCCAAATATACATGCCTACAACTATTATGCATAAAGTAAAGGGTGCTATTTAGTACATTTACATGTACAAAAAATGATCTTCGGATTCGGCCCACTACTCGGCAATAGGAGAATCAGCAGCTTGTATACCGAGACTTGCACCTGGGAAAGGGGTTCAGAAAACATAAAATACAAAACGGGTGAGCTAAAGGAGCTCAGTGAGTGCAAATAAAATTTCAATAAAATGACATTATGTATAGATAGCAAATTCTAAAGTTCATACAGAAATCATGCTTCTAAAAGCTGATGTAAAACTGTAAAACGGTTTCTAACATCATATGCTATTAAAATCTTGCCGAACATATTTTATCTACATCTTTGGAAAACTATATTCAGAATCTGTATAACATAATAACTGCTGTGTGCATATAAATGCATAAATGCTATCTGTAAATCGAAAACTAGTAAAATCCTCGCTCGGCCATTTTCTTTCTAAACTGTACCAATGGTAACCCTAAAGCTCTATACCCACGCAGCGACTCAACTAGCACCGCACACGTGAGTAGGTCATGGGGCACCTCAACTAGCAGCACCCACAGTGACATCTCAAGATATCTCATTGGCTATGCAGCTGAATCCTACATCGCATGCATATAGCGAGACAATACCCCGTACACATAGAGCGACTCACATGACTCAACTTCCCGACTTTCCGGAGTTAGTGACACACCCCCAAGACCTGGCCATGTGCACGGGATATATCGGCTGGGTTTAATACAATTATCACCACTATAATCTGAAGGTACCAATGGCCTTAAAAACGAATACAGAAATTTTAAAATTGTTTCTCAATTCGAACATGTAAAGGCATGTCTATGAATATGTAACAAGATCATAAATCATGGTTATGCATCGAAAGCTCATAAAACATGCATATTCATTATGCGAAAACATAATAAACGCAAAGTAAAAGAAATGGAAGATTTCTACTCACAACCGTTCCGAGCTCAATTTCGCTCCCGATTTTTGCTCCCGTTAACGCTCTCGGTTATCTTCACCTACGCGCCACAAATGATATTTAGAACTAAATCGATTGCTAGAATCTTATTTAACTACTAAACGCCCTAATCGGCATACAAAGCTCGGATGCATACTACTTTCCGATTTTAGTTACGGAGCCATAATCGAAACTAACTCACCATCCGACGCCCTGAAAATTATTGAACACCTTATAACTTGGTTGGACATAATTGCCCTTCACCTTTCCAACATGGACAATTATGTCCTATTTTCTTCATTTTTGGTTTTTCCATCAACCATATACATTCAATTTACAATATGCACCATTTACACACAACAATTCAATCAAAACACCACTCAATTCCTAACTTCCCTAAAGTGGCAGAATTTCACCCTAGGTTCCAACACATTCATTTTCTCAATTTCTTGTTCCAGTTACAACAAAATCATGCCAATTTCATTCTAAAGCCCTAATTACAACCAATTGAAATCTCTATAACAAAATCACCAAAAACCCTAATTCTCACCTTACCAATTTCTTCAAATTGATGACTCCTTCAAGCTCCAAACTAGAATTCAACTCAATCTAAGCCAAGAATACACATAAGAATGTCAATTGGAGCATTCTTGAAAGTTCACTTATCAAACTCATAAAACAAAGCTTTTCTTACCTCTTTTTCTTGAATTTCCACTAATTGAGGCTTTAATTGAGCTTAAGGATTCATATATAACCTTATTTTAGCTTGATTACACATGAAAAATCATGAAAAAAAAATTGAAATTTCACTATAGCAGCACCTCTTCACCTTGCCCGAATTTGCTCTCCTTTTTGCTCTAAGTGTTTGCTTTTTGATCACTTGAAAATTCTACACACTTTTAACATATATATAGTGCTCCCTCAATTGACCATTTTGCCCTTCAACTTACTCAAAATTACTAATTTGCCATTAGTTAAAAACTAATTATGTAATTAGTTCATTTGTAACTATCTAGTTAGAATAGTTCAAAGAACTAACTAGAACTTCCAACTTGGCAATCCATGAGATTTCTTCTAATTGGTCCATTCTCTAATATATGGATTATGTTTCTCAACAAAGGCTTGTTCCATTCATAACCCTTAAATGGAAATTCATGTAGTAAATTAGGATTTCCTTTTCTAAGCCAATAGAGAAAAATTTCAAAAATATTCTAGGGTCGTCCGGCGCACCGATCGAGTGTGAAATTACCAAATTAGGTCTAATATCTCTCACGTGCACTATAAAGGGAATATTTCTAATAAAGTTAAAATTGAGTAACCCTACGGTGTCTTATTTGCTCTATACCGAAATCTAGACGCCAATACTACTAATAGGGATTGGATATTACAATCAGTTATACACCAAACTCAGTAAATGTCAGTTTTGGTTAGATAGAATTACATTTTTGGGTCATATAGTCTCTGAAGAAGGGGTAATCGTAGATCTTCAGAAGATTGAAGCCATAGTGAATTGGAGACAACCCGCGAATGTGACAGAGGTTCGTAGTTTCTTGGGTTTGGCTGGAGACTATAGGAAGTTTGTAGAGGGATATTCAAAGATAGCCACCCATCTGACTAAGCTAACCTGCAAAGAAGAGAAGTTTGTATGGTCACCCGAAAAGAAGAGAAGTTTGTATAGTCAAAGGTATGCCAACGGAGTTTTGATGAGTTGAAGAGAAGGTTGACCTCAGCCTCAGTACTTATACTTCCATTAGGGAAGGATGGATTTACTATATATTGTGATGCTTCTAGGCATAGTCTAGGTTGTGTACTCTCCTATGCTTCCCAATAATTGAAGAAGTATGAGCAGAATTATCCCACACAAGACCTAGAACTAGCAGCGATAGTTTTGGTTTTAAGAATTTAAAGGCATTATTTGTATATAGTTCCCTGCAAAAGTTTTACAGACTACAAGAGCCTGCAGTACTTATTCACTCAGAAAGAGCTGAATATGGGTAGAGAAGGTGGCTAGAGCTTATCAAGGATTATGAGTGCACACTTAAGTACTATCTGGGAAAATCTAATGTAGTAGCAAGCGCTCTTAGCAGGAAGCCTGCTAGCTCAATAGCTCACCCGAGGGTCGTATATCTATCAATGCTAATAGAATTGAGGTCTTTGGGGGTGAGATTAGAGATATCAGATTTGGGAGCACTATTAGCCATATTTCAGGTCCGTCCGATATTAGTTGATTGGATCAGAGAATTACAAACTCAAGATCTATAGGTAGTTAAATTGAAGGGTGAAATTGAGTCTTAGTAGCAAAAGGACTTTTCAGTGACCGGGGATGGTGTAGTAACCTTGGGTTGGAGATTATATGTACCGAATATGAATGAGTTAAGAAGAGAGATTATAGAAGAAGCTCATTCTTCTGCATATGCTAGGCATCCAAGAGCACAAAAATATACCGTACCTTTAAGGAGCATTACTGATGGAAAGGCATAAAGAAAGATATAGTTGAATTTGTCTTCAGATGCCTGACTTGCAACAGGTAAAGGCTGAACATCAGAAACCTACAGGGCTTTTACAACCCATTTCGATCCCTAAATAGAAATAGGAGAGGATAACAATGGATTTCATGGTAGGACTTCCGTATAGCCAAAGAGGCGATGACGCGATATGGGTAATTGTTGATAGATTGACGAAATCTGCCCATTTTCTACCCATCAAAAGTAATTATTCCCTAGATAAATTGAACTAGTTGTATGTAGATGAGATGGTAGGACTTTATGGCACTCCAGTATCCATAGTGTCAGATAGAGATTCGAGATTCACTTCCTGATTTTGGCCTAGCTTACAGAAAGCTCTAGGCACTAAATTGAATTTCAGTACTTTCTTTCATCCATAAATGGATGGCTAGTCTGAGCGGATAATTTAAATACTCGAGGATATACTTAAGGCATGGGTTATAGAGTTTAAGGGGAGTCGGGATACTCACCTGCCATTGATGGAGTTCGCTTACAATAATAGATACCAAGGCAGCATCGGGATGACACCATATAAAGCATTATATGGAAGGAAGTGCAGAACTTTAGTTTGTTGGGATGAGGTCAGTGAAATGACGCTTGTTGGACCAGAAATTATCCAGATCACTTCAGAAAAGATTTAAGTTATCAGGCAGAGATTAAAAATAGCTAATGATAGACAAAAGAGTAATGCAGATAATAAGAGAAGAGGCTTGGAGTTTCAGGTTAGTGATAAAGTCTTTTTGAAGATATCACATTGGAAAGGAGTATTAAGATTTGGGAAGCAAGAAAAGTTGAGTCATCGATACATTGGGCCGTATGAGATAGTTGAAAGAGTTAAGGAGGTGGCATATTGTCTATGGTTATCGGAAGAACTAGCCAGAATCCATGACGTGTTTTACGTTTTCATGCTTTGTAAGTACTTAGCAGATCCTTCGAACATTCTAACGGAACAGTCAATAGAATTGAATGAGAATTTGACCTATAAAGAGAAGCCTGTGTAAATTTTAGATCAGAAAGAACAAGAGCTTCGTAATAAAAGCGTTCCCCTAGTTAAGGTATTATGGATGAATTATGGATGAATTATGGAGTAGAAGAAGTCACGTGAGAATTTGAAGATCATATGCGAGTACAACATCCCCATCTTTTTGGGACAGGTATGGTTTAAATTTCGAGGACAAATTTTTTTTAGGAAGGGTGAATTTGTAATATCCAATTCTTATTAGTAGTGTAGGTGCCCAGATTTTGGTATAAAGCGATAAAGACACCGTAGGGTTACCCGATTTCAACCTTATTAGAAATATTGTTTTATTATTCGCGTGAGAGGTATTAGACTTAAATTGGTAATTTTACACTCGATTGGAGTGTCGGACGGTTATGGAATATTTTTTAGAATTTTTTTTATTGGCTTGAAAAAGGAAAATTTAATTTAATACATGAATTTTCATATAAGTATTATCCATGGAACAAGCCTTTGTTAAGAAACACAATAATGTATTAGAAAATGAACCAATTAGAGACAAGTCAATAGATTACCACGTTGGAAGTCTAGTTAGTTCCTTTGACTATTTTAACTAAATAGTAAGAAAAGAACCAATTAAATACTTCTATTTCTAACTAATGACATTTTTTAAATTTAGAATTAGTTGAGGAGCAAATCAGACCTTTGGGAGAGCACTATATAAAGAAGAAGTGTGTAGAAATTTGGCAAATGAAAAACAAAGACATTGAGAGCTAAAGAGAGGTGAATTTCGGCCAAGTAAAGGGGAAGGTCTCAACAGTAAATTTTCAAGACTTTTTCATGATTTATCATGCATGATCAAGCTAAAATCAAGCCAAACACAAGTTCATAAGATCAATTGAAGCTTGTACTAGGAAAAACCTAAAGAAAGGAGGTAAGAAAAGCATTATTTAGTGATGGTGGTATATGATTTTTCAAGATTACTTAAATTAATGTTTTTGTGTGAATTCGTGACTTAGATTTGGGTGGAATTCAAGTGTGGAGCTTAAAAAACTCATCAAAGTAAAGGAATTAGTAAGGTAAGAATTAGGGGTTGGTGTGATTTTATTGTAGAAACTTTAATTAGAAGTTATTAGGGCATTAGAATTAAATTGTCTTGATTTGGATGTCATTGGAACACGAAATTGAGAAAAGAAATATGTTGGGTGGAGAATGGTACATTCGGCCACTTAGAGGATTTTAGGGTTTGAGTTGTGCTTTGATTAAAATGTTGTGTATGAATGATTAATTGTATCAATTGGATGTATATGGGTGATGGAAAATAAAAAATGAAGAAAAATAGACATAATTTTCCATGCTTGGTAAGATGGATGACAATTATGTCCAACTAAATTTATAGGGTGTTAAGCAATTTTATGGCGTCAGATGGTGAATTAAACAAGATTGAATGACTTCGTAAATAAAAAACGGAAAGTGGAATCCATTAGGGCTTTGTAGGCCGATTAGGGCGCATACTAGTTTAAGTGTAATTTTAAGCAATTGTAAAAGTTCTAAATGTCATTTGTGGCATGTAGGTGAAGAAAGCCGAGAGCGGTAAAGAAGTAAAATTTTCAGAGAAGAATTTAGTTCGGAGTGGTTGCTGAGTGAAAATTCATAATGATTTGTTTTTCATTTAATATGTTTTTAGCATATTGAAATTGTATGTTTTATATGCTTTTAATGCATAATAATGATTTACGGTTTTGGTATATAGTTATGAATATGCATTTATATGTTCAGTTTAAGAAACAGTATTAAAATTATTAAATTAGTTTCAAAGGCTATTGATACCCTCAGATTTCAGTGTGGCGATGGTTTAAGACCTGGCCGGTGTATCCCGTACACATGGGCAAGTATTGAGGGATGAGTCACTAACTCTGGGTAGTCGGATTGTCGAGTCATGTGAGTCGTTCTATGTGTTTGAGATATTGTCTCGCTATATATAGACGATGTAGGATTCTGCTGCATAGACTGTGAGATATCTTTAGATGTTACAGTGAGTGTTGTTAGTTTAGACGTCTTGTGACCCACTCACGTTGTGGGGCGCTAGTTTAGTCGATGCGTGAGTATAGAGCTTTAGGGTTACCATTGATACAGTTTAAAAAAAAAAAGGCCGAACTAGGGTTTTAATAGTTTTTAAGCTATCAAACGCATATTACATATTTTTATGTGTACATGTTAGTTATTATATTTTATAGATTCTGGATATTGTTTACAGAAGATATAAATAAAACCCGCTCGACAAGATTTTATCAACATATGACGTTTAAAACCATTTTACAGTTTTATAATAGTTTTAGAAGCATGTTTTAGAATTTAATATTTATGCAGAATTTTATTTTATTTTTACTGGAAATCTTAAATGCACTCATTTAGCTCATTTAGCTCACCTGTTTTATGTTATATATTTTTTGAACCCCTCTTCCAGGTATAGGCCTCAGTACGCAAGTTGTTGATTCTCCTACAACTGATTAGTGGGTCAAGTTTGACAATCATTTTGTAAATGTAAATGTGCTAAGTAGCACATTTTAATTTTTTTGCATGGTAGTTATAGAGTTGTGCATATTGGAAATATATTTTATACAAACAATAAGAGGTTTCGGTATTATGGCGATGGTTTCACTTTTTATTAGTATGTTAATTTTGTGATTATAATGAAATTGTTAGGTTAAGGTTGGATTTGGTTTTGAAAAGGATCAGAGGTTTTATTTAAAAATTGAGAAGCTATTTGAAATAGAAATGTGATTTCTTTGTAGGTTTTGTTTTTGGATTTTCAGAAAATCAGACAAAACTTTGTCCATTTATTTTAAAATTTATTAAAAAAAAGAAATAGTCTCACTGGTATTCTGGAATTTAATAGTAATAGCAAGAATTAAAAAGGATTTTACTCGCAAAAATTTCTCTATTTTAATGTTAAATTTTGAGGAGCTTCTGTTGTGGTGCCTAGCAGGGCCTGTCGAGATCTACAGTGGAAGGTCTCGGGATGAGCTTTGTCATTTTCTCTAAAAATGAGTACTAGTTTCAGGACCTAAATTAAATGGTTGACTAAATATTAAGTACTCAATAAACATACAAGTAAATACGCTAAATCTCCACTTTGGATCATCTGTTGATGCACACATTTCATTAAGCATAGAACGTTGAACAACGATAAATCTTTTACTGCTTCTCTTCTAAGGGCATAAAATCTGTATGCTCGAAAATAATGTGGCATAAGAATACACATAAGAGTGATAAAAACTTTAATGACTTCGTCAGCATATCAATTAATGTTGGAATCATAGATAGTAATCCTCATCTGCAATAAATCGACCTCTATCAAAATCTAATGCTCTATTCTGTAGTTCACTAAGATATATACCTACATAGACTATTATAGTTTTATAATAAAATAAATGTAACATACACAAATTTTTTATTTATTATTTTATGTCTCATACATTATATATACAATGAAAACTGAAAATCTAATTTCTTAAAACAATAAACAAAATAAATACATGTTAATCCTATTAACACTAAAATTTGAGAATAAGCTGGAGTACTGCTTGAAATAAACCCATCTAAAACTCAACGAGGTGAGTTTCAGTCGTTAGAACAACAACCTTAATTCCATCACTAATTTAACTTTTAAACCCTAAGATTAACTCTTAATCTTCAGTTTAACACTTAAACTGTCTTTTTACTACAAAGCACAATGAAATTGAATATTTGAACAACAAAATTATTTTATTCAAATGCTTGTAATATGGCCAGAAAATTGAAGAGATGAATAAGATAAAGTTTATTTTTTTCAATTCTTGAAGAATTCATACTTGTTATCAATATTTGCAAAACAAAATGAAAAACTTTATTTTTTTCTCTCAACCTTGCTGAACCCTTTTGAACCACTTAAGAAGTCTTTTTGTTTTATTTTTGCAAAATATATGCCAAAGACACTTTATTGATGGCCACGACCAAATTTATTTCCTTTATACAAAATTTTAATTCATGTCCTTTATTAGCTTAACTATTAAGCAATGAAAAATATCTCTTTGTACTTTAAATTAAACAAAACAATTTGTAGAATGAATGGTTGATAGTCGGCCAGGTAAAACAAATCATGATCGATGCCCCCCACACATTATGGATATTATAAATCAGCATGTTGGATCATATAAGCTGAGGTGATATTGCATTCGTATAATCTTTCCATTACCTATATCCTGGAAGAACGAGGATATAGATCAGTACCATCAAATCCCCATATGCTCATCCGTGAACTTATCTCCAATTTGTATTTTGAAAAAAATATCCACAAACTCTTTTGCGATATTGTTTAACCCATGAAAAATTCTTTTCTGGGGTTTGTACTTTTGGCCAAAAGTTTTATTGAAATACAATTCTTGGAGCATCAGAATATAAAACTTTCCTATGAGAGCTGATGGATTTCATATCTGCACATACTGGACTCTATAAGCATCGGACCATACTCAGTAACACGTAGCGGTCAAACCATGAAAGGTCTTTGACATCCGAGGAGCCAAAGTATTGTGGATCACTCACAAGTCCACCGTGGCGCTCAAATCAAAGGACTACAAATACTACTCAACTCGAGTAGACTCATCGATGACGACTTCATAAGATGTCTATTGGCGTCCTCATGAGTCTGTTCAGTATTGAGTCCTGACTGAATACTCGCTTGCCTATACGAGCTCTAAGCTCATGGTCAGTTAAGAACAACCATCCGTACCCTACAGATATAAACATACATTGATCTATATGAAAGGGATTCACTGACAAACCCATATCGGTAAAAATAGATCATGAATATAGTGTTTGAGAGTATACTTGCATAATGACATTTTCTAATATCTATTGCAACTCTTTACAACTATATCATTACTAGTATACCCTTAGGTCTTAGTCCCGTTTCAAATAAGGTCTTAATCCTTAGATATTGTTGATTCTTATAACCTGTTAATGCTTAGCAGTGCTAACTTTTAGCATTTATAACTCTCAGCGTTGCTAACTCTTAGCCCTGGTTTAAACTCTTTTAGACCAGATCTAAATTCTTTCAGATCATATAATATCTTTAACATTATAAGCATTATACATATACATATTTTTGTATTAACAATTTTATCTTCTAAATGTATATTGTATAAACATTAACATTTAATATTCATACAATATTGAAATTGTAAGTAAGCACTAGATCCCAGTTGCTCTAGTGCCATTCATACTGGTATCTCATACTAATATACTCCACGTGTTTCTCAAGCACATTAGGAGTTTAGGTCTGAGTGAGTCTGCTACGTTATCTATGAAATGTATCCTAGATATTATTAAATCTCTAGTAGGCAAAAAAATTTCTAATTATGTAGTATTTAGAGTCCATATAATCAGAATACTGGTATGCCTTATGGTTGCTTGGCTTAAGCAATTACTTCATTATTGTTGCACTATAGTGGGATATGATCCACTGAGCTCGGAACTAGTCTAAGCTCTGCAACTAACTTGAATATCTACAGTACTTCTTTTGCAGACTTCTCAAGCTGCAACATATTTTACCTCTAAAGTAGAATTAATTGTAAAAATTTAAATTACATATTTCCAACTAGCTTAGGTACCGATAAGGAGAAACACATAACCAAATGTAGACTTTCTACGATCCAAATCAGACGAAAGGTTTGAATATATACACCATTTCTCTTGTAAGAAACTTTCTCTATATTCAAAAACTTATTCTCTATACCTTTCAGGTATATCAGATATGTTTTACAACTATCTGATGGTCGTGACTTAGATCAGACCAATACTAGCTCGTAACACTTACAGCCATCTAAATCTAGATTTAGTATATAAAATGGCATGCATCAAATTACCTCTAGCTAATGCATATGATAAGTTAGACACTCTAATCCTTTCATTTTTTTCCCAAGGAAAAGTCTTCTTTGAAAGATGAAAGCTATGTCTAGAAGGCATATTAACTATCTCACGGTCAATAAAGTTGTACTTTTTTAGGATTTAGTCTATGTACAAAGATTGGAAGAGTCCCACCAGCCTCCTAACTTTATCTTTATAAAACTTTATACCTAGTATGCAGGAAACCTCTCCCAAATCATTTATAGAGAAGTTCCTACTCTGATAACTCTTATCTGATTGACTTGCAACATACCAACATCGTTTCCAACATTGAGTATGTCCACCACATAGAGAACTAGAAAGATAATCATGTTCCCACTGGCTTTTCTGAACACACATGTTTTGTCTTCATTTTTTATGAAACCAGACTTTCTGATTTTGTCATTTAAATGAAGATTTAAACTTTGAAAAATCTGCTTAAGTCCATAAATGAACTTTTTAAGTTTGCACATTAGATTAGAAGTTAGGCTGAATGCAAAACATTCATGCAGTTCTATGTATGTTTCTTACTCGAGATATATATACAAGAACGCCATCTTTATATGCTGCAATAGCCAACAAAATCCTAATTGACTTTAAAATGGTTACTGATGAAAAAGATTTCCTCAATTTCGATCTTAGATCTCTTAGTATAACCTTTTTTCACCAGTCGGGCCTTTAAGGTCTCTGCCTTTATATAGGGCCCACGCTTGCTCTGCGTAAACTCTTTTATAATAAATAGAAATAATTCCTACTGGAAGCACAATTAAGTCCCAAACTTGATTGTCAAGTGTAGAGTCAATTTAGATTTCATGGCATTTTGCTATTTTTTCAAATTGATGTCAAACATTGCCTCTCTGTAAGTTAAATGATCATTTGTTTCAACTTAAAAAACACCAAGGGCACCTTCAGGTATCAAACATACCTAATTGGTGGCATTGATATCCTTTTTAACTTATAAGGAGGGTGTGTTAAAAGGTATTTCACTCATTTGAACTGTAAAATTCCACCGTCGATTCATATATATTTAGATTGACTTCATTAAGTCAATCATTCTACAATTTTCATTATCTATGAAAAACTATTTCTCTAAGGAAGTGGCATTACGAGCAAAGAACATGTTTCTTGCCTCTGGATTATAGAACTGGTATCTCATCTATTACATATGATACCCAATAAATTGATACTTGTCCTCATAGAGTGAAAGTTTTATCTTGTTGTGTAACTTTTATGCAAGTAGAACAACCCCAAGCCTTAATATACTTAAGACTAGGTTCCCTTTCAGTCCATATCTCATACAGAATAGAGGGAACGAGTTTCGTTAGAACTCTGTTTAATAAATGAACAACAAATTTAAATCATAGTCCTATAGATATTCTAAAAGATCAGTGAAGCTCAACATCAATTAAACCATATCTAATAAATTCTCATTCCTCCACTCCAAGACACTTTTGTGTTGAGAAGTAATTAGAGGATTATGTTGAGTGAGAATCGCATTCTCTTTTAAATAATTTTTAAACATACTGCTTATAAATAAATTATCTTGATCTAATCGAAGGCATTTAATAAACATAAGGATTTATTTCTTTACTTCCTAATCAGAAGCACACTTCAAAAGTTTCCAACCTGTGTTTCCCAGAAACATATGTTTATATGGTGACAAATTACTATAAAGACAATGGAGTATCAAAATTCACCCATAACAGTATACTTCATTGGACTAAAGACATCACTATGTACTAGTTCCAATAAATTAGTGGTCTGGTGTCCAACACCTACACAAGGATTGGATCATTTTTCCTTGAATTCAAAATTTATAAATTGGCTAAGGTTCTATAGTTAGATCAAGTATCTGACCATCTGTAACTAGATGGAATAGTCGTTTCACGACTACATGACCTAATCTTATGTGCCACTATTCTTTATTATTCAAATTTCTCAAACTACTATTCATTCTGTTCACCTGGATATTTAAGACATTTTTTATTGTATTTAAGATATAACGACCATTCATTACCTGACCTTAGTAAGTAAAATATTATCATTATCATATAAACATGAGGAACTATTCCTAATGTTTTATGATAACCTTCTCTGTCTACTACAGTGAATGATATGATTCGTCTAATAATGTTTGGCACATAATAGTAGTTATACAACATAATGCTTCTGCCAGAATAGAGGAGTGACCTAAAAGGTCCTAACAACTTTCACATCAAAGAAATATCTATTTCCTACACGAAGCCATACTTCTCGTTTCTAAGCTTTGTAGTATTCCTCAAATCATACAACAGCTTGCAGCCATGATAAGGACATGTGGTATCTTATACCCCTGCACTTCTAGCATCATATGCTGTTGAAATGTCAATGTTTGGTAAATAGATATCTAAGGGATCTATTTATTCTTAGTCAAGGTGCCTTGAACAATATCACTTACTGTTTCAAACCTTATCATAGTAGAAACACTTTTCATTATGATTATACTCTATCCGTGGTTTGGATATATCAAATAATTTTTCAAACAGAGCACAATACTACTTGTACATCTCATGTGCGTATACTCGTGTTGAAGATCATTAGATATTGAGGCCAAGATATATGATTTGACACTCAAATCATTTTTAGTTCATTTTTGATAAATTTTCATCTCTTCTAGAGAGATATTATTAGAAAGACTTCTTTATAATCTTTTGATCAATAATATACCTAGACGTTTTTTATTCTAGAACAATTCACAGATTAATAAGCAAGTTAAAATATTATTCGGTACCCTATAGTTAATATGTATAGATTTAATGTACTAACAGATTGCCTGTACTTATTATATCTCTATAAAACAAGTATTTATTTCAATAAAATAAAATAGGAGATGTGTAGTGAAACATTTTTAATTATTAATAAATAATGCTTTAGATCATGGTATAACTAATATACATTTTAAATCTAAAACGCCCTCCCACTGCTTTACATAATCCCTTTAATCTCTCAAACGAAAAATGACAGTTTAAACATTTTAAACTATACAACAAAAAGTGGACCTCATTGATATTTTACTCCAGTTGCACACTATAGCGATCTTGGCCTTCGTAAACCCAAAAAGTAGACAACTCTTGTTAATTGCATCTCATACAACTCTTATTACTGATCTTAAATACACCTTATCCAAATTAACTTGTCAATTATCAAATATATGTTACCGATACTACCCGCACACTGTAGCGATTTACGAAAATACTTTCGCATATATTTTTCTAATCTTATGTTTAACTGACATAATCTAAATCACACCGACTAAATCTCTCACACTGTAGCGATGTTAAAAAAAGATCGATGTGACCTGTCTAATATCGTATTGACAAGACGGGCCAATGCAAAACACTATCTCATAATGTAATACAATTTAATTAGTAATTCATTTCTTGTGCAAATACAACTAAGCCTCTCCACTAGAACTCCCATTGTGGTTACTAGCAGAGAAAAAAATGATACTGGTTTATAATGTAAACTAATAATCCTTATTACTACATCTCATAAACCCTATATGTATAAATTAATTTTTAAACAATTTAAAAATCAATTTCGGAGCACCAGTGTCAGCATCAGCTTACCAGCATTGTGACACTGGAGGACAGAACCCCCAGCGCTGCGGTGCCAAGCCTCAAACGTTGTGGTGCTGGGGCCTAAAAACCCTAGCATCGTGGCACTCTTTATCTAGCGCTGCAGCGTTGGAGCCTAGAAAGCCCCAGCACCGTAGCGCTAGACTATACTACTATGGCATCCCAGCTGCTGCCTTATCGGTTTAGCATTTTCAACTATTAAAATGTACTATCACAGCCCTAAAACTTCACCAACAACACAATTACACTCTAAAACACCTAATTAATACCATAAAATGCTCTCATACCATTTGTAGGGTGCCGATTATTTCAGTTCAAAACCATATTGGGTGCATATATACATATGCGCGTGTCAATTATTCATAAATATATATATATACGTGTATCTCATATATTATATATATAGCGAAAGTTAAAAATCTAAATTTCTAAAATAATGAACACAATAAGTTTTGTTCAATTGTAGTAATGAATAAAATAAATACATGTTAATCGCATTAACACTAAAATTTGAGAATAATTACATCGCAAGTCTTTGGAATAGTATAAGTTAGAGTATCGTCTGAAATAAATTCGTTGGTAATTCTAAGATTCAACGAGATGGGTTTGAGTCGCTAGAATAACACCTTTAATTTCAGCACTAGTTTAACTCTTAAACTTTAAGATTAACTCTTAATCTCTAATTTAATACTTAAACTGTCTTTTCACTATAAATCAATCAATAATTTTGTCCTAATTAACATTTGATCAACAGAATCATTTATTCAAATGCTTGTAATATGGCCGACTAATTGAAGAGATGAACAAGATAAAGTTTAATCTTTCAACTTTTGAAGAATTCACACTTGTTATCAACATTTAAAAAAACAACAACTTCATTTTTTCTCTCAACCTTGCTGCGCCCTTCTGAACCACTTAAAAGTCCTTTTGCTTCAATTTTGCAAAATATATGCCAAAGATACTTTGGTTGATGGCCGGCCAAATTCATTTCATGAAATAAATTTTTAATTCATTTCCTTTGTACAACTTTAAAAAAATAATTGTTATTATACTTCATTAGCTTAACCATTAAACAATGAAAAATATCTCTTTGTACTTTAAATTAAACAAAACCATTTGTAGAATGAATGGTTGATAGCCGGCCACCTAAAGGCATGAGAAACAAATGAATTGATTATTAAATTTATTTAATAGCAACCTTTTCTTTTATTTACCTTAAATTTGAATTTTTCTTTAATTTAAATTTAAGTTGAATTTAACATTTAATTTTAACATAATTCTTAATTTCTTAACAATTAACAAAGTAAAAATATCTTAATTATTTAATAATTAAATAATTAAAAAAGTAAATTTATCTTAAAATTCGTACTTGGTTACTAAGTTAAACCAAAGTGGATTCCATTTAACCAAATATTTGAGTAAACTTAACCGAAAATTTATTATACATCACGTGTCAACATTTAATTAGTTAATAATAATTGTTAAGTAATTAATGTATATAACACTTAAGTATTGAGACGCGCGCATCTCGAAGGTTCTTAAAATAAATACTTGATTTTGTTAAAAATTACTAGATTGAGCAATTCAATTCAGTATGCTCCCTCAGTGCACAACGAGTACACTTTATATTGCAGGATTCCCTAGGTCTATGCACGATTTGTCAAATAGAACTCTTCCATGAGTCCGTGATCGATGTCCCACTCACATATCATGGATATTACAAATCAGTGCGTTAGACTATATAAACTGAGGTCATAGCGTATTCGTATAATGCTTTCGTCACTTATTTCTTGGAAGAGCAGAGATATAGACCAGCACTGTCAAATTCCTATATGCTTATTTGTGAATTTATCTCTAGATTTATTTCAAAAAACAATATCCATAAACTCTTTTGGCCAAAAGTTTTTATGAAATACAATTTTTGGAGCATGAGGATATACAACTACCTTATGATAGCTGACAGATCCTATATCGGTATACACCGAACTCTATGAGCATCAGACCATACCCAACGACACGTAGCTATCAGACCATGAAAGGTTTCTGACATCCATAGAAGCAAAGTATGGTGGATCATTCACAAGCCCACCGTGGCGCTCAGGTAAAAAAATTACGAATACTAGTCAAATCAAGAGGACTCACCATTAATGGTTTCATAGGATATCTATTGGCGTCCTTGTGAGTCTATTTAGTATCGAGTCCTGACAGTATACTCGTATGCCTATACGAGCTCTAAGCTCATGATCAACTAAGAACTACTATTTGTACCCTATAGATATAAACATACACTGATCTTTATGAAAGGGATTCACCGACAGACTCGCATCAATGAAAATAGATTAAGAACATAGTATTTGAGAATATATTTGTATAATGACTTTTTCTAGCATCTATTGCAACTATTTACAACTATGTTATTACTAGTATACCCTTAAGTCTTTATCCTGTTTCAGACAAGGTTCTAACTCTTTAGATAGTGCTGACTCTTATAACCTGCTAACTCTTAGTATTTATTATTGGATCTAATATACGTGTGGGTGATACATGTACAATTGTGTCTATTGCCTAAATACGTATCATATACGAATTTAAATCCTACGGAAGCGTGAAATATGCAATAAACACAATAAATAAATATATTAATCACATTAATATATTAGAAAGGTTGAAGAACTTACCACAACGTGTAACGTTATACACGTATTTTCTTGAAGTCCCAATGGAGACCAACTCGTGTGCAGTTCTAGTCACCAACATAGTGAGCTTGGTGAGCTAGAACAGCAGCCCTATATTCAACTTGGGATTAACTCTTAATCCCCAAAATGGCCGGTATGTGATTTTATCATTTTCTCTAAAAGGATAAGAAATAGAGGCTGTACCAATTCTCAATTGCTTCTAAGACACGATTGAGAAAAATGAAACATCATTTTTCTCATTGTTTTTTCTTTTTTCTTCTTTTCCTATTTTCCTCCATTTTTTCTCCTATTTCTCTCGCCAAATTTTGGCCTTCACCCACTTCTTATCTCTTTCTATATTTTTCTTTATATATATATATATAATATAATATAATATAAAAAGAGAGATATTTAATTATTTAATAATTAAATAATTAAAATAAGAAATGACAATTTTATCCCTCATAAATAGTTACTAAGTTTACCTCTTAGTGGGTCCCACCAAATTTTACGCTTGGGTAAACTCAAGTGAGGGTCCACAATATGCCATGTGTTATAATATAATTACTAAATAATAATTATTAACTAATTATTGTATTTAACACTTAAATACAGACACGCATGTATTCCCGTAGTAGTGCTGAATACTACTGGATTAAACAATTTAATCTGGCACGCTACCCTAGTGCACAACGAGTACACTCCATATCGCGAGACTTCCTAGGTCCTAATCCCGATTCGTCAAATGAAACTATTCTATGAGTCCGTGAGCAATGCCCTTCACACACGTCACAAATATACAAATCAGCGCGTTGAACCATGCAAGTTGAGATTACAACGCATATGTATAGTCATTATGTCATAATATCATGGATGTGCGGGGATATAGATTATCACCGTGAAATCTCCTAGTGCTCATCCATATCTTATCTCCAGACTCATATCTCACTGAACAATATGTGCAAACTCTTTTACCATATTGTTCTACCCTGACGGAACTCCTTCCTGGGATAGATACTTGTGTTAGTGTTGTGCCTACGTGCCATCCCAGTTTTGTATGAATATTTGATATCTATATAGAGTATATTTTTTTATATCGCTAATTATCTTTTAATTATATGGTTTAATGCTTGTTACGCTGTAGACTTTATTTTATCTGAAGGAGTTTGGATACGGTCTAAAGGAGTTTAGACTAGTGCTAAGAGTTAACAAATATTCCAAGAGTTGGAGCATTATCTGTAATGGGACAAAGACTTCAGAATATGCCAATAATGATATGATTGCAAGAGTTGCAATACGTTGCTAGGATATGTCATTATGCAAGCATGTTTTCAAATACATAGTTCATGATCTATTTCTACTAATGCAGGTCTGTTAGTAGATCTCATTAATTTATATAGATCAGTGTATGTCTATATCTATCGGGTACAGCTGGTTATTCTTAACTGACCAGGATCTTAGAGATTGTCTAGGCATACAGGTATTCAGTTAGGATTAAGTACTGAACTGACTCATGAGGACCCCAATAGACATCCTATATTGCCGTCAATAGAAGGTCCTCTTGAGTTGAGTAGTATACGTGGTCCTCTGACCTAAGTACCACAGTGGGATTGTGAGTAATCCACCATGCTTTGGTTCCACGCATGTCAAAGACATTTTATGGTTTGACCGCTGGGTGTCGTTGAGTATGGTCCGATGCTAATAGAGTCCGGTGTATGTAGATATGAGATCCATCGGCTCTTATAGGGAGTGATATATCTATATGCTCCAAGATAGTATCTCAAGAAAGTCTTATGGCCGTAAGCAGTTAACCTGAAAAGGTGTTTCCATGGGTTAAACAATATGGCAAAGAGTTTTGCTCATATTGTTCAATTAAGATACCATTCTGGAGATACGTTATGGATGAACATATGGAGATTTGACGGTGTAGATCTATGTCGTTGCACATTCAAGATATATATGATGGAAGGACTATACGTATGCGTTGTAACCTCAACTTGTATGATTCAACGCCTCAACTTGTATGGTTCAACGCGTCGATTTGTATATTCGTGACGTGTGCGTGGGGCATAACTTATGGACTTATGGAATAGTTTCATTTGACGAATCGGGCATGGACCTAGGGAGTCCCGCAATATGGAGTGTATTCATTGTGTACTAGGGAAGAGTATTAGATTAAATTGTTTAATCTAATAATATCCAATGTAACCACAGAAATGCGTGCGTGTCTATATTTAAGTGTTAAATACAACAATTAGTCAATAATTATTATTTACTAATTGTAAAGTGACACATGACGCATTGTGGGCTATCGGTTGAGTTTACCCAAGTGTGAGAATTAATGGGACTGGCTAAGAAGTATACTTGGTAACTATTTATGAAGGGTAAAATGATCATTTTATATTTTAATTATTTAAATATTAAATAATTAAATATCTATAATATTTTATATTATTATATAATATTTTATTTATAATAATATAATATATATAATGCATGATAGTTGTCATGCATTATATATATAATATTATTATTATTTTTTGCTAATAAAGTTAATTTTTATTATATTATATTGTGATATTATTTTTTTAATGCTAACAGATATATATGTGTGAATTGAAACGGAAATAAAGGTGAAATTGAATGGAATTCAATTGAAACAAAAAAGGGAAAACAAAAGAAAGAAAGAAAGAAACGGGTGCCATTTTCCTTTCTATTTTCCGTTTCTTGCTCAACAAAAGAGAAGTAATTGTTGCTTCTAGTTTTACTCTTTTTGCACTATGAGAGAGACAAGAGCAATTTTGTGAGTATTAATTTGACATTAGATTAATGAGTTGTTGTTTTAGATTATTAAGCCTACCAAATTTATAATTAGAATTGACATCTAGTACAACTTCAGGCAAATTTTGGAAGTATACGTGTAAAACGTTACATATATTGGTAATTTCTCAATTTTATCATTTACGTATTAATTTGATTAATATATTATTAGTGTGTTAATTTTATGTTTTTATATTCCGCTGCGTTAAAATATGTATTAGATACACTTGGACACAGTAGATCCCCTACAACTTATGTCCATAATATTCTCTGAGATACAGTCTCGAAGTATCTGGATATTGAACTCCCTATACGAGCTAACGGATCTCGCATCTGTATACACCGGACTCCATAAGCATCAGACCATACCCAACCACACCAAGCGGTCACACCATGAAAGGTCTGTGACATGCGTGGAACCAAAGCATGGTAGATTACTTACAAGCCCACCGTGGCACTCAGGTCAAAGGACCATGTATACTATTTAACTCGAGAGGACCCTCCGTTGACGGCTGATATAGGATGTCTATCAGAAGCCCTCGTAAGTTTATCCTATATCCAGTCCTAACTAGATACCCATATGTCAATACGAGCTTCAAGCTCACAGTCGGCTAGGAACGACCATCTATATCTTATAGGTACAACATATGCTGATCTATATTAAAAGTAACCACCGACAGACCCGCATCAACAGAAATAGATCAGGGATAAGTATTCGAGAACATACTTGCGCAGCTAGCATTTCCTAGCACCCGATTGTAACTCTTGCAACTATGCAATTATTAGTATACTCTCAGGTCTATGTCTCATTACAGACAAGGCTCCAACTCTTGGATCTGCTAAGTATTATAACCAGCTAACACTTAGTTGTGCTAACATTTAACATTTATATCTCTCAGCATGGCTAACTATGAGCCTTTATCTAAACTCATTTAGATCTGATTTGAACTCTTTTAGATCTACAATGTCTATAAGGTTACATGCATAATACCATATAAATGGGTATTAGCGATTTAATAGAAATATACACTTGTATAAATACACAAGTCTATGTATATTCAGGGATGACATGTAAGCACCGACCCTAACATTTATAACTTTCAACGTTGGTAACTCTTAACCCTAGTTTAAACTCCTCAAACTAAACTACTTCAGATCATACAATGTCTATAACGTTACAAGTATTATACTATATACGTATTTTTGTATTAATGATTTTATATTCGAAATGTCTATTACATAAATATTAACAATTAATATTAATAAAATATTAAAATAACACGTAAGTACCAGCTTTAATAATATACCTTTAGACTATTGTAGTTTTATAATAAACTAAATGTAACATAAACAAAAAAAAAATATTTTATGTCCATTACTTTAACTATCTCAACCTACAATTTAAAACCAAGTAAATTTTCTTTTTGTCCTAATCTATAGCACAACAATGACGAGTCTCATGTAATATCATCTAGAGCACGAGCATGTTGTTGGTACACATATCTAATGGACTCCTAAAATCAATTAATGACATTAAATTATAATAATTATACCAAAACAATTATTACATAATGTGAATAACAATCAAGGAAAAAACTTACAGAAAAATATGCATCTGCACCTATGCACCTTTATGAGTATGCTTACACATACTTGCATTGACATTGATAAATCAACGTTAGATACTCATTAATATGTTGTAAAGTCCCACATATGTGTATAAGTATTGATACCATTATTCATATTTAAAAAACTTATAAAAAAATACAAGAATGTCCTTACAAAAGCATCAAGCTAATTATTTAAGAGGGCATTAAACCATTTCTAATTAGCATCGATCCCAGGTAAGCTAACACACCATTGACCATCCTAAAGCAAAGCCTAAAGCTTTGCGTGCACGGCTAAGTTTATCAGCTTGTGTGGATCTATATCAAATTGAGAATTATCGCATAGAGTATTTACTTGCATTTTTATCTTTCTTTTTCTAATCTTTTTTTCGAATGGGATTGGTGTAAGAGGTGTGTTTAAACCTATGCATCCTTGTACTGGCACCCAAATATACTCATCCTTTATGAACTAGCATTAGGTAGAATTTGCACACTTGCGTGGCTTTCATGATTATACTTTATGCTCAGCTGTATGTATGACTACTACTAATGTAGATACCTAGCTGCTGGAGTCTGAAAGTCATGGGTTATGTCCTCTGTAGCAAACTGAAACAAAATAATACCAATTAGTATATTAAGTTGTAAAGAATGTATAAAAACATTAAACAACACCTAAACTTACTGTTGTCTGATTTGCGTCCTCAAACATACTGATGATTGAAAGTATAGTATCATGAGTCTCATCTGATGCAAGATCTCTACTTTGTCCTTGACATTCCTAGCCATCAACTGTGCTTTGATAACTACTTTCTAGTCCTACAGATCATCAATCCTCTTTTTGAGAACATTATAGTGTGATGATGTGCTTGGCTCAAAATATACATAAGTAATTATAATCAATTTTTATAATATAATACAAATCAAGATCTAATAGTGAATAAACAAATATGAAATTATTGTACCGTTGCTTCAGATGTTGGCAAGGTTTCAGAGGAATACCTACATTGAACATCCATATCATCCTCGAGATTAGTGAATTTGATATTCGACTTCATAATATGGTGTAATCTAAGATCCTATCTAAAGATTCCTAATAGAACATAATTTTGCTGCCATACAAAACTCCTCATTCTTCTTATGTTATCTCTCCACCAATTTCCTATGTGCCTCTAGAACTTATATAAAATTACAAAATTGTTAACCATTAACAGAAAATTATATATATATATATATGTGTGTGTGTGTGTGTATGTGTGAAGTATTAACATAGTGTAAAAAGATACCAAATCTTTATCCCTTTTAAAGAGAATTTATTCAATGTCTTTGAATAATAGAGTGTCCCTGCTATATCGATTCAGTAAATATGGATAAAGGTCATCATTAACACGTGTAAATATCAAACCATAGATTGAAATCGTTTCATAAATCCAAACTTGAGATAATAAAAAACAACAATTTCACATCAACAAAAAGTAGTTTAAACATTTTTTTTTTGCATTTCAATATAATAATAAATCAATCAAATTACACACTAAGAATGCAGGAGCAAAACTATATATGTTTTGCTTTCATTCTTGCGACCACCCTTTTTTCTAATATTTTTCAACTTTTTTTTACTGTGCTTAAGGTGTCTTACAGCACAGACCATGCAATTGTGCCCCATGAGTATTGATTAAACTCATCCAAGTCATCCACAAGCCTAAGCATAAAGTACTAGATCTCCCTACAATTATCCTACGACACCAATACACGATGAAAAAAAATAAAATAGATACAATTTTGTTGCATCTGCATTATCTTCTTCACTAAAATCTAACATAAAGAATAGAACATCTAACTACTTATAGTTCAAAAACTTTTTATTTTTAAAATATTTATTTCACACTCTATTGCTAAGTTTCTATTCAACTTTCTAACAGAGAGATAATCTTCTTAGGATTTGTGCTTACGTGCTATTTCATTTTGTATGAATAATTTATTTTAATATTTATACAATAGATATTTCAATAAATTGCTAATTAATTTATTAAATGATAAGATACTTGTAACGTTGTAGATATTGTATGATCTGAAGGAGTTCAGATCCAGTCTAAAAGAGTTTAGATTAGTGCTAAGAGTAATATATGCTTAGAGTTAACAAGTTATAAGAGTCAGTAAAATTTAAAGAGTTATAGCATTGTCTAAAATAGGAAAAAGACCCGAGAATATATCAGTAATGACATAGTTGCAAAGAATTACAGAAATATCATTATGCAGTCTGTTCTTAAACACTATATTTTTAATCTATTTTATCGATGTAGGTCTATCGGTGAAATCTTTTTTATATAGATCAGTGTATGTTCATATCTGGATGGTCTAAATAGTTGGTCTAGATGGTTAGTCTTAACAAACCATGAGTTTAGTGGAAGCTCGTATGGGCATACAGGTATTCAGTGAGGACTGAGTATTGAATAGACTCACGAGAATCTCCAATAGACATCCCATGAAGCCGTCAATGGTAGGTCCTCTCAAGTTAAGTAGTATTCGTGGTATTTTGATCTAAGCTCTACATTGGGCTTATGATTTATCTACCATACTTTGGTTCTATGGATGTCAAAGACCTTTTATGATCTGACCACTGCGTGTCACTGGGTATGTTTTGATGCTTATGGAGGCTGGTGTGCGTAGATATAGGATTTGTCAACTTACATGGTTGAGTTGTATATTCGAATGCTCCGAAATTGTGTCTCAAAAAGTCTTATGACCATAAGCATTAAATCTGGAAAAACGTTTTTTGCTGGGTTAAATAATATCGCAAAAGTTAATGGATAAGCATATAGAGATTTGACAATGATGATCTATATCCCTACTCTTTCAGGATATAGATGATGAAGGGATTATTCGTATACTATATAACCTCAACTTGTATTGTCAAACATATTAATTTATAATATTCATGACGTGTGCATGGGGCATCATTCAAAGACTCATGGAAGAGTTATATTTGATAAATCAGGAGTGGTTCTAGGGAGTCCTACAATATGAAGTATACTCATTGTGGACTGGGTTGAATAGTTCAATCCAATGAATTCCAGTATACCAAAGATTTGTTTTAGGTTCCCTCAGAAAGTGTGCTTTTCAAGACTTAAGAGTTAAGTACATTAATTCATTAACGAGAGTTGTTGACCAATTGAATGATGACAAGTGACATAATTTAGTAACCCTTGAATGTTTGACTTAAAAATGACTAAAATGACCTTACTTATGTGACAAATAAAATTAATTAATTAAATACAAAAATATTTTATTTTTAATTAATTTTTATTAGTTAAACAATTAATAAAATAAAAGAGACAAAGAAATATTTATGCAAGTATTGCCATACTTAGTGGGGGCACACAAATTGATTAAAGACGAGTGGGATATTAAACAAATGAAAAACAAAAGAAGAAAACATTGTTTTTCAATTTGCTAATGTTATGGCTTGGCATGGTAATTAAAAGCACATATTTTTATTTGTTTATTTTATTAAACCAAAAAAAATAAAATAATGGAATTGCAAGAGATGGCAAGCCATACTTGGTAGGCCGGTGCCTTGACTTGCAAAAATGGAGAAAAAATGGACATATTAATAAAGAAGCAAATTGGCTTTCTAAAAGTGAAGAAGATATTTTCATTCGGTGATTTTGGCACACGGCAAACATTTTGGAGAATTGAGAGAGAAAGTGTTTTGGATTTCTTTCAGGGGTTGTAAAAGTGTAGCCTATTATTCATCTTCTTCTCCAATTCATTTGGCTGGCATTGAAACATTTGAAGCTTGGTTTTTCTAGTTCAAGAGTTAAACAGTGAAATTAGTGGTTAAGTGTTAATTAAAGTGTTTAAGTTTTATAGACATTGCTGAGATTAAGGTTGTCATTCTAGATACTCAAACTCATCGTTGTTGAGTACTAGAATTGCTAACAAGTGCAGTTCAAAGCAGAATTCACTTTTGTTCTAAAGGCTTGTAAGAAATTAAATTTTTTGCTTCCGTTGTACTTAATTTATGTATGAGAGGTATAGGTTTTATTGTAATGAATACATAACATATGCATGCACCTTAAAAAAAAAGTATACTTTTAAATCTCTCATCTTCAACTCTGTAATTAAATAAAAATTCAAATGGAAGAATTTAATGCATTCGTTGCATATCAAAAATCACAATTCTTTATAAGCGCTTGTTTTAACAATGCCTAATGCACTAATATACCTGAGAATGGGATATCATACGCATCTAGAAAATGACCTCAACTTGTGGTTTTAAGTAATTATGTTTGTATGGATGTTAACTTTTTTCTATTGGTATTTATACCCCACAACTTTGAATAAGAAGTCATCGGCGCTTGGTAGAACTCATTTTCTGAAACTATAAATGATTTTCATACATTTTGCTATTAGAAAAATAAATAAATTTATTAGTGCATGAGTAGATAATTAAAAAAATTAATCCAATTAATAATAACGAATAAAACTAATACCAAATTAAATAAAGTATTAATTAAACAAATAAATATATTAATTAAGAATTAAGAATTAAATATATTAATCATATAAATTAAACCAATTAATAACAACTAAAATTAATTAAATATATTAATTAAATTAAATAATTAAAATTAAAAAATAAATTAGATAATAATAAATATGTTAATAAAAAATTAAATAAAATAAAAAATTTTGAAAGCACCACGTGGCGCCACAATAGTGGCGCTATGGACCGTGGTGTGCACACGCCATGTGGCATGCATGCCAAGTAGCATGCATGCGATTAGGAGTCGCATATGCACCAAGTGGGGTGCATGCAGTTAGGCACCATGCAACCAAGTGGCATGTGTTACGTGTGCTGTGCAGGTGCATGCGCGACGCGTGGCGAACATGCATAGCATAAGCCATATGCACCACACGACATGCTTATGTTATGCGAGGCACACAAGTGTCCTTACACCTTACGTAAGCTTAGGTTGCAGTGGCTGACGCCTGAAAATTGTAATTTTTGCTAGATTTTTGGCCTTTCAAACTATTTCTTACCTATTTTTTTTATAATATTTATTTAATTTACACAATATCACAACATAAATTATTAATAAAAAAGTTAGAGATTATAATCAAGTATTTGTAATTTTTCGGTTAGAATATGTCACCGATCTGCAATGTGTGCAAAAGTATAGTGTCGGAGAGCATTTTGGGTGTTTGGGTGGAGAAGAGAGGGAAACTTTAAAATGTTGAGATGTAGAGAAAATGTAGGAAGAGAGGCAAAAAGGTTCATTTTAAACTCTTTTGACTAAAAAAAAATTAAAATTATAAAGAGTGGCTAAAAAGTAATAATACATTAAAATAGGGACTATTTTTGAAAAAATTTCAAAATGAAATGGGAAAGAGAAAAAGTTAAAGATTTGGTTTATTTTAAGTAGGAGTATAATTACAATTTTAATTTTTTAAGGGACAACATAGTAATTCCACACATTGTAAAACAATGGAATTGGATTCCTGCCTAGCCAGAAAGGAACTCGAATTCCTATTACCCCCGTAATAAGGAATCTTCGTTCTGGTCCTTCACACCCAATTAAAGTTATGTTTGTTTGTATAATATTTGAAATAAACATTAAGTTATTTATAATATTATTCTCATTTTCTATATTAAACCTAAAAGTTAAAATATTTAGCTCTTTCTATTAAGTTAAGATTAATTTGAAATTCTTATTAAATTAAAAAAAAAGCAATTTAAATAATTAAATAGTTTAAATTAAATTATATTCAACATTAAGTCATAAAAATAAACTATCCTTACGAGAATCCTCATTTGCACGAGAATTCTTTTTCTTTATCTCTTTTATTCTTTCTAATCAAATATCTCTTTAGATCAGAGGGTTTGAAATATGTGATACGAGCGTAATACTTTCATACAATCAAATTTATTTATTTATTTATTTGTAAATTTTATGTGCAGTCTTTATATTGATTATTTGCTAAAGAAGTGTTAAATAATTTTAGAATCTTTCATTATGTTTATTTGATATTGTGACAAGTTAACCCAATACATAAAAGGATTATAACTGCTAATTACATCTACACTACCAATAACATGTTGGCTAAAAAGTTTTTTTATTCAATAAAATAAATTTGTGCAGAAGTCAATCGTTTTATTCATAATTATATGTATACGAATAGAAGATTACCTCAATTTCTTGTTTAATAAACTTTGAATTGAATGACTGCTATTTTCTCCATTATTTTCAATCTTCATACTTACACATGTAGGCATATAGATCTCCTTTAATCTTTAAATTCACACGTAACTCATGCGTACCAAGACAATGCTATAAACTAAGAGAAGAGGAGTAGTCAATTTCTCTTTATCACTAAGAATACATAAAAGAATTATTATTATGATTATAATTATTACTCCCTACCTCTCTTATATATAGGCATCATCCTTGAGAATTTAGAGTTTGATTAAGATTTGAGATTAGATTTTAATTAGGATTTGAACTAGTAAAAGGACTACAAGATTCATGAGTTTCATAACTTCAACTTAAAAGGCATGGTCTAAGTTATTTCATGAACCACTAATTCTTCTAAATTAATTATTAACTATTCCACTAAAAGGCAAAGGTTCCACTCTAGTAGCCCATATAAAATAAATGAAAGTACATTTTAATTTTAATTAAATTAAGCTTGGTCTTAAACTAATAATAACTAGACATCGCAAGACCCTACAAAATTTTAACCTAAGTGGGTTGTTGTACTTAGGCTGGCATGACATGGAAAAATTTGTGCTATGTTGGCCCAAGCATGACAGCCTGAGGCTCAAGCCAAAACGGCCTATTGTCGTGGCAGCATGCGAGCCTAATGGGGTGGGTATGAAATCTTTTTTTAAAAAAAAACTTTTTAAAAAATAAAATAAAAAGTTATTTGATTTTTTGGCCAATTGAGGGGATTATAGGGGCCACGTCCCGTACCCCTTAAGCTATTTTCACTAAAAGGGGTTATATGGGCCTTGCTTTGTACCCTTAGGCTCTTTGAACCAAAAGGGTCATAAAGACCTCACCTTGTACTCTTTAATTTTTTGGCCAACTGAGAGGGTCATAAGGGCATCGCCTCATACCCTTAAGCCTTTTAACATTCAACTGAGGGGATCGTTAGGGCTTCACTCTATATCCCTTTGATATGCTAAACTTCTACCTTTTCAGTATGAGTCATTTATGAATATATGCTAGACCTCCACTAGAGGTGGCAAGTGGCACAGTAAGGCCCACAAAATACTGGCTTAGGTAGGTTGCCGTGCCTGGCTGGTACGACATAAACAATTCTTACTGTGCTGGCCTAGACACGATAGAAAAAAGTTTAGCTCATCATGATCAATGGGCATGGTCCATTATTGAGCTGTGACTTGCTAGCACATGAGCTCAATATGTCAGGCACAAAAATTCTTTTAAAAAAAATTAAAATAAGAAAAACAAAAAGTTGTTTGCTACTTGAAACTACAATTTTTGTCTTTGTTTTTATTTTTCTTTTAATTCTGGGCCGTTGATCAACAGTCAATTTTGTTTTGTTTTAAAATTAAAGGACCATTGATCAACGGTCCATTTTGTAGCTTATAAAATAGCATGGTGGGGTGCCATATCAAGCCACAAAACTCTCTCAATTCTCTTAAATCTTTAAAATAATTTTTAAATTTTCAATTCAATCATTTATTATCACACAATATCAAATTTATATATTCCTAATATTATGAGTAACGATATTAAAGAAAACATGTCAATTAAAGTTTTAGATGCCAAAATTTTAGGTGGCATCAACCATTTGAATTGACATGCACAGGCATCTATGCACAAACATGATCCAAAAGATCAAACTCAAACTAAAATTGCTTAAAGTTCCATTGAAGAAAATCTTTTTGAATTCAAATATAATGAGCAGCGCATGCGTAGTGGATTGTCTAAATACGTTGCGTATAGAAAACAACCTCTCTTATTTGTTGAAGATAAAAGGTATGTAAAATTTATAAAAAGGTACGTTCAACCCAACTTCTCTTGTATTTCAAGAAATATAGTTAAAAATGAAAATTTCAATGTATATCATCAGACTAAACAAAATCTAATCGATGAAATATCACAATTTAAAAGAGTGTTTGTTGTCACTTCTAATTATTGGATGTGCGGCAATGATTTAGGGTATACTTGTGTTACTTTACATTATATTGATAATGATTAGTTTTTGCAAAGAAGAATTATTCTTTTACGTGGATTAGAACATCTATACAAAATTAATATTAATTTTAATTCTTTAATGAATATTGTTTTAGAGAATTTCAAGTTGTTGAAAATTTTATTAGTTATTTTTGATAATGCAAGTGTAAATACTGTTGTTATATAATTATTTTTCTGCCAGTTAACACCTACGCATGGTTTAAAATTTTTTTCCTCTTTTTTTTTCCAGTTAACGTATTTTGGACATACTCTTAATTTAATTATTCGAGATAGTTTGAATATAATTAATTCTCATATTGAAAAAAATTAGAGAAGTAATAAAATTTATTACTTTACATCTTTTAGGCAACAAGAATTTAAAGTTGTGTTGACTAATTATAGAATGGATAGTAAAAGGTTCAAACTTGACGTGAAAACTCGTTGAAATGCTACTTATATGATGGTGAAATCTTGTATGGGGTTTAGTGATTATATTATATATTATTATAATGATAAAATAAAAGACACTATACTAAATAATAATGATTAAAAAATTATATTTTATTATATGTATTTTTGAAAGTATTTAATAATGCCATGTTAGCATGTTCATTCATGCATCAACCTTCATATTTAGAATAATATAAATAAATTTTTATTAATAAAGTATAATTACAATTTTAATTATGATTACAACATAATTCTAATCTAACATATTTAACTTATAATTAATAATTTTAATTGTTATTATAATATTTATAATTATAATTAAAATATTATTAAAAAAATAATTATAAATATCTCAAAAAAATTAAAAATTAATTTGTAAATCAGCATAGGCCCATGAGCCTAATTTGTATCAAGCCCATCACGGGCTCGTGCCAATACGCAATACGGTATGATTGTGGCCTAGCATGGCACGGCTGCCTAGGCTGTGCCGCCCAAGCAAGACATTGCAGTGTGCAGTGCTGTCTCATGGCACGCTACGTACCGTGTTAAGTTGAGTCATCCAAGTTTGTCACATTTAATAATAATCACTTAATTGATATTTATAAATAAAATTAGGCCAAAAAAAATGATTTACCTTTTTAATTACTTATTTACCTTTAATTCACTGAATACTTTAATAATCTTTTTAATACATTTATATTTATAAATAAATTACAGATAAATATTATTATTCAATAAATAATTTATTGTATAAACTAGACCACATATTTAAATAATCAAACACTGCTACCAGCTTAGATGAACATTACTAAGTGGATTATATCTTGCAAATATGTTCTTATGACCTATAAAATTATATCTTCAAGTTATTGAGATTTTGACCGTTTATTTGGATCTCACTGCATAATAACTTAAAATATATAATATATAAATGTAAGTTTATTACTTACTTAAGATTAAGATTAATTAAGTTTATTAATATTTCTATAAATTAAGATTTACGACATTTAGTTAATCAAATTAAAATTTAAAGTAGTCTCTTTTAATATATCATATACACTAATTTTTATATTTAATGTCTCTACTTCGATGATTAAGATAAATTATTAATTATAAAAAAATAAAAAAATTACAATTTTACATAATAAATTATCCTTTTCATTAATAACTATAAATAAGACTTAACTTATAAAAAATATATAATCTATACTTTTTATATTAGTATTATATGTCTAATATATAAATAACATATTTTATAAATATAAACTCATGTATACTCAATCATATATATATATATAAATAAAATAAAAATATTTATTTAATAAATATTTTAAGACAAAATAACGTAAATATGTCTAACATATTGGACCGCAAATTTATACGCCATTTCTTTTTGTCTACTCAAGATACATCAGCATCACGTATAAAAAACCATTCACGATAAGATTTCAACTGCAAAAACTGTGCATGTGGCGAAAGGTAGTTATAAAAAGAAAAAGACAAGCGTGAGCACCTATGAATTTTGATCCTCTAGTCAAAACGGCGTTTACCACCGTTCTCTGTTTTCCGAATCTGATTGACTGATTTCACAACTAATGCTGATAAGCAAAGACCCATCCAACCAACGTGTAAATTTGCTATTGGTCATGTACGTTTCTTTCAACATAATTACACTTCATGTCTGAATTCCATCTTTGTCCTCCTCTTAGCTGGATTTTGCTTACAATCCAAATTAACCTTCCTCATTGGATTTTTTAGAATTTAAAGATGCTAATAACTATCTAGCTATTCTGAATTTTGGCTTACACGTTCACTGTTTTATTCTAATTTTGTTGTTGTTTTTAAAAAAATTGTTTTTAACTGTACCATATTTACTTCAATTCTGACGTTATGTGATTTTCTGGTTGCTCATTGAGGTCTTGAAAATGGGAAGTTTTCAAATCCGAGAAGGGCAAATGAGGCGAACTCAAGAAGGTTCCTACCAAATAACCAAAAATGATAGTTTTGAATGTGAATCCCATATTCCTTGTTGTGTTTTCTTTTGGAGGGGTTTACTTGACACAGTTTTTAAGTTTCATGAGCTGGGTTTGAAGTTTCTGTCATTTGAATCCTGGAAATCAATTAGGATCTAAGTGGAAGATAGCCAGCTCAGCAAACATTTTGTGAAGGATTTTAGCGTGTTAAGATTGTAAGTACTTTTTGTTTTCAGTCTAAAAGAGTAGAAGTCTTTAGTCTCGTCTTTATTTACTTGCCGCTGTCACGAGTTTCTCTGAATTTTATGTCAAAAACAAGTGTGAGAAATGGATTCTGCAAACGTGTTAGCTATTGTATAGATCACGGTTTGTACTTGAACTTCTTGCTCAGAAAATGTGGCAGTGCTTTATGCTTCTTATAAAAAGTTTCTAGAACTTTATTTTCGCGTGATGCTCACCAAAATATGTACGAAAAAGTGGCTTCATATGTGTGGTCTCAATCCAATGATTTTTTGAATAAGTACCCTGAAATTATTTTGGTGGCAGATCAAATCCGGTGACTGACTTTACGTTAGTACAACTATAAGCTTCTTGGGCCATGGCTGCTGGTAGACCGAAATGCACAAGGTCCGTTTGAATTTCCCTTTAAATAGTTTTGTTAATCTGCAATTGAGATAAATGTCCAAGTTGTATGCTACTCGCTGCTCTCTTATATTATGCTCTTGTTAAAATGACCTCATGAGAAAAGTCATGTTGCCAAGTTCTGTTTCCTAATTGAACCAGTCACAAATTACTTAATCAGATGCATACGAATTGGGATTCATAATTTTTGGCTGAATTCTTCACTGAAACTCTTATTAATAAATTTCAGATTCCAAGAGGATCCTGAGACGGCAAATTTCACATTACCTAAAAGGGGTTACATGTTAAAATTTACCAATGAATTCATGGGGAAACAAAGGTCTGAGCTGGGCTCAAAGAATGTTGACAGGGACGCAAAGGGAAAGACCTTCCATGAAAAGGAACTTTCCAGAGTCTTCTCTGAGGATTACGAGTTTGTGGAGAAGATGATATTGGATCCTAGAGGACCTTTCATTAACAGATGGAACAAAATTTTCTTAGTAGCATGTTTGGTTTCTCTATTTGTTGACCCTCTATTCTTTTATTTGCCAAGGGCCAAGAAGGACGCGTGCATTGAGGTTTCTATATTCCTCGAAATTGTTCTGACAGTCATTAGATCTTTAGCGGATGCATTTTACTTTGTTCAGATTTTTGTTCGATTTCGAACAGCTTATGTCGCTCCTTCCTCTCGGGTATTTGGGAGAGGAGAGCTGGTTATAGATCCTTCAAGAATTGCATCAAGGTACCTTCACAAAATTTTTTGGCTTGACATAGTGGCTGCCCAACCTCTACCACAGGTATGCAGCTCCCTTTAATGACTCCTTTTTATGTTACCCTTTATGTAATTCTTAGATCTGTTCTTAGGATTAAGATGTAAACTTGCTCCCCTTTTAATTCCTTTCGAGTAAAATAACAAATTCTGGTTCAGTTCGATTTTGTGCTTCCCTCAACAGTACAAACAAATAGCATAAACTTGAAATCTTATAACTAGAACATCAGTTCCAACCTGCTATATGCATCTAAGCCATCAATTTTTACATTTCTTGGTAAATCAAGTAGAGCACTACACCGGTTGATGGACGGGAATTGTTATTTTTCTGGGGGACTTGTTCAATCAACCTGCTATATGCATCTAAAGACAGTAGCTTTTTTGTTTACTCTTGATTTATGATTACTGCTTTGTTTTTCTTCTTCTTTTTGTTGAAGTTCATGTTATGAGCACAGAGTGTATGCTCAGAAGTTTATTAATTGAGTTGTGATATTGGATTTAGAGGCATCTTACAATTTTCTTTGAACTAACTGCATATGTTTGTTTTATGTATTTCAGCTGTTGGTTTGGGCTGTAATCCCTCATTTAAAGGGTTTGTCGATGGTCAACACAAAAAATGTTATCCGCTTAATCATCATATTTCAGTTTCTCCTGAGGCTATATCTAATCTTTCCACTTTCATCTCAAATTATAAAGGCTTCTGGGGTTCTGTTGGAAACAGCTTGGGCTGGGGCAGCTTACAATCTGATGCTGTACATGTTGGCTAGCCATGTAAGTTATGACTATTATTCATCTATGATACAGAAACTTGGGACAAATGCTTTCTCTGTTTAATCTTTTTATAAACAATCTACTAATTTAAAGTGTGTTTGGGAGCGCTTGTTTTTTTTATAAGAAAAATGCTTTTCATGCCATTTTATACCTATATTCATGCACGAGAAAGTACAAAAATAAGCACTCCCAACACACAATCATATACTAGTTACTTTTAAAGGATAAGGGTAATTTGAGCATGAGGGCTCAGCCTAGTTGGCTGAGCACCTCCAAGTCTCACATCCTCACCTGAGTTCGAATCCCCCCTCCCCCCAAGTGGTGCGGAAAAAAGAATATATGTTGTAATTCCCCTTTCACAAAAAAAAAAAAAGGATAAGACTAATTTTATCCTAAGAAATTAGTCTAATTAACAAATTTACCTTAATTAAATTTAAAATACCAAATTTTACTTTAATTTATTAATTTTTATCTATAGTTTTAAATGTGAAAGGGTAAAAAGTAATTTAACCATAGAGATAAATTACATTTTGAACATATGACATAATATTACTTATTTATTATCTTTTGAATATATGACGCAGTCTCACCAATTAATTTAATTTTTAAAAATTTAAATAAAAGGACACGTGTTATAATATAATTAATTACTTTTTGAACATGTAATTAGTTTATATTTTTACTAAATAATTTTTAAAATAAATTAAACTACATAAAAAATAAAAAATTCAAAATAAAATAGCCACTGTCGTCATAACACGGCGGCTAGCTAGCTACTATTTTTTGACGACACTCTAACTATAAAAAATAATTAAATATTATAGCATTAGATTCTATTTTTTTTATCTACACAATGGTGAGATGAATTTTGATAAAAAAGATTACAAAAAATAATAAAGAGGGGCGACAATACTATTTTTTGTCAAAACTAACCTACCAATGTGTAGATAAAAAAAAAGTCTAATGATATAAATTTTAATTTTTTATTGGCCTCGTCCCCAAAAAATAGGGGTTGGTCGGCCGCATTTTTTTAGTGACAATGGCAAATTTTGTTTTTGAATTATTATTTATTCAGTTTAATTTATTTTAAAAATATAACTAATTACATGATGACACGTGTTATTTTATAACTAATCATACAGGTGTCAATTCACACAAATTTTCATATTTTTGCAAGTCTATTAATAATAAAGGTAAAATAGTAAATGACTATTAAAAGTAAATTTTTCATTCAAATAAACGTTAAAAAGTAACGGATTCTGGTAAAATTAAATATTTTAAATTTAATTTAGGTAAAGTTATATTTAAGTTTAAAATATTAGAGTAAAATTGTCTTTATCCCTACTTTTAAAATATAAATTTACTTGGTTGGATTCCTTAAAGCATAAATAGAATGATGGCAACTAAACTATTTTATTTTCTGTGTTCTAGTGATTTATGTTCTAGAAGTATATGATTCTGACTCCATTCCTTGCCACTCTTTAAAAAGGTTTTAGGAGCCTGTTGGTACCTCTTGTCAGTTGAAAGGCAAGAAGAGTGTTGGACAAAAGTTTGTAGAGCTCAGCTGGAGTGCAACATTGGATTTTTTGACTGCCGTCTTGAGAATAACTCTGCCAGAGCTGCTTGGTTTCAGTCAAGCAACATTTCAAGCCTATGTGATCCAAATACCAACTTCTATCAGTTTGGCATTCATGCAGATGCAGTGATTTTTGGAGTGACAGCTTCCAGGTTCTTCGAAAAATATTTTTATTGTCTTTGGTGGGGCTTGAGAAATCTAAGGTAAATAAGAGAGTATATAGAAAAATGTGTTGAATGAAATAGTTCCATTTTTGTTAGCACGTGTTATCTAAAGGAACTAATCATGCTTTATTAGAACATAAGTATTGCTTCAGAAAGATTTGTTCTCCTAGATCTGAGGAAATGGCCTAGTGATCATCATAGATATGAAGGGCCAAGATGCTGTTAGGAACAAGATAAGCTCAGCTTGATTCATTCTCCTAATTCTCAGATGCTGCTAGGGACAAGATAAACTAAGCTTTACAAGCAATGTAGTATAGAATGATTTCATCTCTATGCATTATTTAATAGAGCTCTTTAGTCACTTAGTTTATTCTTTAATCTCAGTAAATCAAAATCAGCATGTTGTTATATGATTGTAAAACAAACCAATTTCTGTCTAATTCCGCAGTTCTCTGGGACAGAACCTCTTCACAAGTACTTACGTTTGTGAAATAAATTTTGCCATCGTCATTGCCATTCTTGGATTAGTGCTTTTTGGACTGCTTATTGGGAATATGCAAGTAAGTAAAGCCATTAGATAACACACCCTAAAAAATTTATGATATCATCATGTATGCAGTCCCTGTTTCAGAAATCAGAAATTTTAAATTCTTTTGGACCTTTTTCTGTATCGATAGACATATCTCCAATCTACAACTGTTCGACTTGAAGAGTGGAGGATTAGGAGGACAGATACAGAAGAATGGATGCGTCACAGGCAGCTTCCACGTGAATTAAAGCAGAGTGTGCGAAGGTATGATCAATATAGATGGATTGCAACTCGAGGAGTTGACGAGGAAACGATATTAAAAGGCCTCCCAATGGATCTCCGAAGAGACATCAAGCGCCATCTCTGCCTTGATCTAGTTCGACAAGTATGAATTTACATTTTCCAGATACTTGTAAACATAACATATATAGATAGCAATTCATACTTTTCTAACTGAGAACTTACTATTATAAATGTGAAACAGGTACCCCTCTTTGATGTGATGGATGATAGGATGCTAGATGCAATATGTGAAAGACTCAAGCCTCGTCTGTGTACATCAGGCACGTGCCTAGTTCGCGAGGGTGATCCTGTCAATGAGATGCTGTTTATTATACGAGGCCACTTAGATTCTTACACAACTGGCGGTGGCCGCACAGGATTCTTCAACTCATGCCGCATTGGCCCAGGTGACTTCTGTGGTGAAGAGCTGCTGACCTGGGCTCTTGATCCTCGCCCAAGTGTGGTCCTCCCTTCATCTACCCGGACCGTTAAAGCCATCAATGAAGTTGAAGCTTTTGCGTTTGTTGCCGAGGACTTGAAGTTTGTTGCATCACAATACAGAAAGCTTCATAGCAAACAACTTAGGCATGCTTTTAGGTGTCACTCACCGCAGTGGAGAACATGGGCAGCATGCTTCATACAAGCAGCTTGGTTTCGCTACAAGAGAAGAAAGGAAGCAGCTGAGCTGAAGAAAAGAGAGAGTATGGCCTCCATGTCTGGACCAGCAAACGAACAAACAGAAGCAATATTGCTGTCAAATGGCTCAGGCAAGCTTGCTTCATATACATCAGAACTTGCTGCAAGTACTAGAAGGGGTGGAAGCCAGCGGTGTGGGAATGAATTCGGAATACTTGCATCATTACAAAAGCCAACTGAACCTGATTTTACAGTTGAAGGTGGATGAAGAGAGAGTTTGCAAGGGGCTTAACATCATCAGTGGGTTTGTTGTATGGGGATTCAATTAATTTTCTTTAGTTTAGGGAAATTACATTACTACATACTAGGTTAGTACTTTACTGTTTCATTTTAGAATCGCTAGGTGATTGCATCGAGTAAAATCGCGTATAATAATAGTAAGAATGTGTTCCTTGGTTCATAAATTTTACAGCTGCTACAATAATAGAATTATAGAAGTCTAACTTGTCAATCTATAGAATATATCCAAAAAAAACTACGTTATTGAGATGTACAAGGCGTTATTGGTAAGGGTTATGGACAGTTTAGTCATTTGAATTTTCTTCCAATAAATTACTCTTTTTTAGATAGAATGGAATGCCCATTTTAGTAACCATCCTATTATTTTTTGTTAAATGGAATTATTTATATTTTTTATTATTTAAATAATTTATTTGTTCTCTAGTTTAAGTGTATAATTAAAAATTAACTTTGGTCACATAATACAATTTCATAGATTCACTAATTTTGTACATGTGGTACAATCACATCCATGTATTTAATAAAATCTAATTAAATGATATAAATTTAAATATATTATTATCTTTTCATATAATATTGTGTTGAATATTTGTGTATTTTATATTATTAACAATTTTTAATTAATATTACATATGCATACTTATATTGTGTTTTTTTTAAGAGTATTAGATTAAAACTTTTTTAATTAGTATTACATTTAATATTTGTATTTTAAAAATTATTCTTTAAACAAATATGGTTTATTTATTTAATTAAATAAATATAAAATAATATTTTAATATATAATCTTTTCTAATTAATATATATAATAATAATAATTCAAAATTCATTAATTTTTTTATTAATTAGCATAATGCATTAAAATTTAATTTAATTATTAAATATTACAAAAATTTAGAATATTAAAGAAAATAAAAATAATATAGATAATAATGTTGTTGTCGATAGCTAGGCTTGGCAGTTGGCTACCTTTACTTATTGTCTATCACCATCAGTGATGTATTCGATCACCATTTTCATCATTAAACTTGAAATCTCTTGAAAAAAATTGATGGTGATGGTATTTTTTGTTAGACATGTAATGTTATTTTATGCTTTTAAAATATGTGAAATAATATTTTATTTGATTAATAAAAGTTTATTCATACATATAATTAAGCATATATTGATAAGCCCATATTATAAAGTATGTGATATATATATTAGGCATACGATGTTAATACGGATGGTATAGATCCAAGTTATTTATAAATTAAATCATGTTCACAACCATTAATGAAAAAAACATTTCATTATGCAAGGTTGTAGTTTTTCTACTTCTTATAGTAGACGATTTGCCTTAATTATCGAAGTAGAGACTTCGAGTAAAAAAACTAGTGCATGTGTTATATTGAACGAGACTACTGTGAATTTCGATGTGGTTAACTATATGTCGTAGATCTTAATTCACAAAAACTTTGATAAGCTTGATTGATCTTAATCATGAGCAAATAATGAACTTACATTCATGCGTTATATCTTTTGAGTTATCACAGAGTGAGATCCACATAAACGATCAAAACCTCGATATTTAAAGATATAATTTCATGAGTCGTAGGAACATATATTTGCAAGATAGAAATTTATTAAATAATAATATTTATTTGTAAATTTATTTTTAAATATAGACATTAAAAGTGATCATTAGAGCATTTAGTGACTTAAGGGTAAATAAATAATTAAAGAGGCAAGACTTTTTTTCATGGCTTAATTTTAATTATGAATATCAATTAGAGGGTCAATTAAGTAGTTATTATTGGTCTAAAGACTAAGCCCAATTTAATTAAAATGAATTTTAATTAAATAGGTATTTACTTAATAACATGGGTAATTAGAGTATAGCCCTTGACTTTTAATGGAACAACCTAGGGTTTATTTAGAAGAATTGGTGTATTATGAGATAATAAAGCATTTACTTAATAACATGGGTAACTAGAGTATAGCCATTGGCTTTTAATGGAATAATATAGGGTTAACTTAGAAGAATTGGTGTATTATGAGATAATAAGGACTATGCCTTTTAAGTTGGAGTTAGGAAACCCATGGGTCTTATAGTCTCTCTACTAACTCAAATCCTAATCAAACTATAATTTTCTAATCTTAATCTAATTCTAATTACCCAAGAGAAATTCTTATATATATGTGACGTATGGGGTATAAATGAAAAAAGAAAACTATAACCAGTAAAATTCTTTTTATGTATTCTTATGTGAAAAAAGAATTTGGTTATTACTCTTATCTCAGATTTGGGTATTAGTAATTTTAAAGATTAAGAAAAGATTCACGTGCCCACATGCGTTGAGTTTGAAAGTTGAGAATAGTAGAGAAGATAGCAACCAATCAAATCAAGATTTGTTATAACGAGAATTTGAGGTAATCTTCTATCCTTATACATGTGATTATTATGAACAAAACGATTCGGCTTCCGCTGCATTTATTCTATTAAACAAAATGTTTTTTATTTGCTACCAATATTTTTATCTACAAAGCATTAGAAGTGGGATGAAAAGATCATTTGAGAGTGACAAGCATTGTAAAGCTCTTGTCAAATGCTATTTGGATCTACTTTTAGTTCTCCATTGACAAAAGCACATCGAGAGATTTTGAGTTTGAAAATGTCTTAGATTCGCTTGAATAAATTGGCGATGTACTGGTGACTAATTCAGTTTCTATTTTTTTAATTAATTTAATAAAATATAATTATTTAATTTTTATATTGTGACACATGCCAACACAATTTAAATGTATACTTTTGTTTCGTTTAAATTAAAGGAAAATAAATATAAAGATTAAAATAAATATTTTAACTTTAATTAGGATTAAAATATTCATTAGCCAAACTTGTGGGATTAAACTGTTGATATTACTTGTGACACATAATGTAGTAATGCATAACATACCACTTGATATAATTAATGTCCAAGTTGTAATACAAATTGATTGTCACTAACATTGTTTAGTAATTAAAGAATGTAATTTTTTTTTCAAAAAAAAAAACTAACACTTCCTAGTCAGAGATTTGTTAAAACGCCCAGAATCACACTCACTAGTAACATAGCTTCGGACTACCAACTTAGATGAAGCTCATTTCTAGCATTTTTTTAGAGTTTACTCAAAAAAAGAAGATGTTTACTCTCAAATTAAGAGAAATATGCTCATGTAAGCATACAAAGATACTTGCATCTCAAATTACAAACAAAAAAAAAAGAAAAAATAACCATTACCAAACTAGGGGTGGGCATTATTCCTGAACCTGATCCGTCCTGAAATTTTAGGTCGGGACAGGAATGGGAATGGGTTCGGGACTTGTTCGTGATAGAAAATTCTATCCCGAATGGAACGGGTCGGGTTCAGAAAATTTTCGAACTTGAACGAGAATTCCCGACCCGTCCAGACTCGAACCCATCCCGAACCTAAACCATCCCGAATTGTCCTGAATAAGCCCAAACCCGAACCTGAACCGTCCTGAATCCGAATAAAAACAATGTCGTTTCAAAACAATTTTTTTCAAAAAAAATCGAGATTTTCCGACCCGACCCGAAATGTGTCCCAATTGGAACATCGAGACACATTTCGGCGTCCCGATCGGGTTCGGGTAGGGGTTGGGAATTCCCAAACCCGACTCGAACCAGAAATTGCCCACCCTTATACCAAACTAACCAACCAAGTGATGCTTATTATGAATGTTAAAAATTATAATATTGTAACTAACCTGATTGTATTATCTAATTTATACCAACAACAAAATAAATAATGTTATGCCTATAAAGTTTGAAATTAAATAGTGTGGTACTTAATTAGGACATTTATCCTTATTAAAGTGGATAACATTTTATGAGGACACCATTTGGGAATTAATATTTCATGAGGGATACAATGTGGTTTTGATTCCCACAAATAGGGCCAGTTATTTGTGGATGGTGTTGGGTGTTGTACATAGAGTGTGTGATTATACGAGTGTATGCGTAATTTCAAAAATTACTATATGCGCAGCGGAAGCATGTTACAAAATACACCCATTTTAACAATTTTAACATATATCACATATATGCATAAGTATAACAATTATACAATAATAAATGATGAACAATATTGTATTATAACATAATGTAAAATACTCACCTAATGAAGGTAGCTTTACAAATTCTTCAAGTTTTTCAATAATTCATGTGAAGAGCTCACCTTGAAGTATATGTTGAACAATTCTAGTCCATAACTTTTGGTGGGATTAAGGAGCTAGAATGGTAGCTTAGTGTTTAGAATTTTCAGTACTTGTATTCAAACTCTTTTGAATACAATTTTTATTTCTTAAATGGAGATGGTAAATATTTTCTATACAACTCTTGTATTAATTAAAAATCTTTAACATACTACTCTTGTATATTAATCTTAGAAACAATTTCTACATGATAATTATTTTGAACAACTCTTTGCAAAATAATTATTTTTTTCTCCATTTACATATCATTCATTTTTGGCCATCCATTAAAGAAGGAGATGAAGAGAAGTTTGTTTATTTTTCAACACTTGAAAGAATAAAACTCAAAGAACTCTCTCTTACCTCTCTTCCTCCCATTGCCAAATTCTTCTCCCAAAATTGAATGAATGAATTCAATTGTTTTGCCAAAATTCATTTTGTTTATTCAACACTTTGATTAAACAAAATAAACAAAATGAAGTGCTCCACCAATTTTATTGTTGGTCTCCCATTTAGAATTAATTAAACCAAGCACTAGAATAATGACCACCAAAATTAATCTTTACCTAACAATTATAATTACTTTAATTATAATGGGTAATTAAATGGCCAACATCTAGGCTCCTCATTGTATTAAAATACAATGCCATGATCTATATATATTATAATATTATCTAATAATATAATAATAATATATGATTTAATTATTCAAAACAATTTTGAATAATTATTTTTTACCTTACTAATTTTTACTACCATGGTTAAATGGTAAAAAGGTAAAATCAAATCATGGAACAAATTTTGTCATTTGTCAATATTCTATTAATTAACAACCCTTGTTAATTAATTAAGTGATGTACTTAACAATTAAGTCTTGACAAATGTACAATCCGAGGGATCCCTAAACAATCGTTCTCTTTTGCTGAAATTTATTGGATCGAACTATTTAATCCAATCCACTACCCCAGTGCACAACGAGTATACTTCATATTGTGAGACTCTCTAGGTCCACACCTAATTTGTCATATAGAGCTCCTCCATACGTCCGTAAACAATGTCCCACACACACGTTACAGATATTACAAATTAGCATGTTAGACCATATAAGTTGAGGTTATTACATATTCGTATAATCCTTTCATCATTTATATCCTTGAAGAGCAGAGATATAGATCATCACCGTCAAATCTCTATTTGCTCAACCACGAACTTATCTCCAGATTTATATTTCATAAAACAATATCCACAAACACTTTTGTGATATTGTTTATTCCTCCGAAATATCTTTTCCGAGGTTTATGCTTGCGGCCACAAGACTTTCTGAAATACAATCTCAGAGCATTAGGATATACAACCCACTCATATGAGCTGATGGATCCCATATCTACGCACACCGAACTCCATGAGCATCGAACTATACCCAGCGGTCAGACCATGAAAGGTTTCTGACATGTGTGGAACTAAAGCATGGTGGATCACTCATAAGCCCACCGTGGCGCTCAGGTCAAAGGACCACAAATACTACTCAACTCGGAAGACCTTCCATTAACGGCTTTATGAGATGTCTATTGGATGTCTTCGTGAGTCTGTTCAATATCCAGTCCTTACTGAATACCTGCATCTCTATATGAGCTTCCTACTAAGCTCATGGTTTGCTAAGACTAACCATCTGGACCATCCAGATATAGACATACACTAATCTATATTAATGTGTTCCACTGATAGACCCGCATCGATGAAATTAGATTAGGAACATTATATTTGAGAACATACTTGCATAATGACATTTTCTAGCACCATCTGCAACTCCTTGTAGCTATGTCATTACTAATATATTCTTAGGTTATTGTCCCATTTCAGACAAGGCTCTAACTCCTTAGATTTTGCTAACTCTTAGTACCACTAACTCTTAGTGTTTATAACTATTAGCGTTGCTAACTCTTAGCCTTGGTCTAAACTCTTTTATACCAAATCTGAACTCCTTCAGATCATACAATGTCTGAAACGTTACAAGCATCTTACCATTTAATAAAAATAATATTAATGATTTTATTAGAAATAATAATTGTATAAATACAATCACTATATATTTATACATTATGGGATGGCACGTAAGCACAAATCCCAACAGATGGATTTGAGAACCCAAACACAAAGGAATCTTGTGAGGAATGACGATCAAGATTAGGATCGATTTGAGGTTGTAGTGGTGTTTTCTTTAGAGTCAAGGATAAGAGAGATTGGAGAGGACATAAGTCTAGATTTTGGGATTGGACTTGACGCAATAAGGATTATGAGAATAAGGTTGAGGTCTCTCTCTCTCTATGATGTTTAGATAATTAAGGTGAATCTTAGGTGTTTGAGGATAGTTTTCTTGGAATAATACTAAGGATCTATGGAACTAACCTCACCAAAATCTTTTAACCTCATTTTCTTAATATGTCTAATTAAAGTACTTAAAAATATATTTAATTTCTTATAACATCTTGTTCAATGCTAAAAATTATTAGACATAAGTTTATTACTAAATACGCTTAAAGTATGAGTTCTAATAATATATATATTTTATTTAATAAATTAATTTATTCGTACATTATTTTGAGTCTACATTATTAAGTACGTATTTATAAAATATGTGATTTAAGTATTGAGCATAGGCCACTAATATAACAAGATGCAAACTACATGTTCTTTCTAAATAAAAGAATATTTATAGTCATTAATAGATTGAGCAACGTAAGACTGTAACTTTTTGCTTCTATAGTTAATGATTTGTCTTGATCATTAAGGTAGAGATTAGAGTAGAGAAACTAGTGTATTTGACATATTGAACCATATAATTGTGCTGTCATGCCCCAGATCCAAAAGATCTGAAACATGACATAACTTAGACTCATTCAAAAATGTGCACTCATAATTAATATTGCATAAAATTTCAAACTTGAATTCTATATAGGAATCCTTATTAAGTTGCTAGTAAGTTTAATGCAAAATCAACCCGTGACTATACTTGTGAAACATAAACCAAATACAACCACACCTAATAAAATAACACATAAGTATTTATTCAACAAGGATAAATCAAATAACTTAAACTATGTGTCCACAAATGAAATACTTAGCAACCTAGCAATTTAGGGAACCCAAAGAATAGCAGAAGCCTTGCCAAATCCGCTAAGCACATATGTACCTTATTTACCTGAAATCACCATAAACTATAATGAGTATAAAACTCAGTAAGCATACTAGTTTTTCATATATCAAATTACAAATACATATATGTACACAATGCATGTGTATGATATGCTGTGATAAATCAAAATCATAATCTTATCAAATCATATGTCAGGTAAGTGCTTACACATTCTTTCAAAATATATAATAGGAATATCATCACTCAACTACTATTTAGTAGGACTTTCATATCACATATCACATAATGAGCCAAATGTCACTCGTAGATGACATACTGTATGAGAGGAATAGTACAAGTGAGGTTTAAATTACACATATATAATGCTCATGCTCGAAGGTAAGTGAGTCCTCTCACATGCACCAATACGCCACCACACGAATGTCATGACTCAATCTTCCTTTAGGTACCAATAGGATCCTCCTTACATACGAAACACATAACATATACCAATCCCGAAGGAAATGCCACACATAAAGGCTCCAAAAATCACATAAGGTGCCTACTAATTAAATAGTGAGTTCAAGCATCCTCAAAACACAAAATGTATCTCATGGATATTTTCCACTTCAAAAGTTTTCTTTGTTAAATACATTTCATTTTGAAAGTTCACTTTCATAAACACATATATGTCCATGCTCAATGTCAATGCTCACATTCATAAACATATGTCTTTCATATTTCATATCAAATATACTTTGGCATAACATAAACATATTTCTAAGTACATTTACAAAATCATACATAGATAATTACTATGCTTATTATGATTTCAGTAAAAGTCTAGTATACTTACCTCTTAGCACTTTCGGCTAGAAGGCTTAATTCTCCTTAACCTATCAATGGAGATTAATTCTTTCATAAGCCTCAATATTCACACAAAACACTTTAAATAGCTTACAAAATTACACATATTGCACTTATCACATCGAATTGGTCTAATTACTTGGTTTCTCAAAATTTGTCATTCTAACCACTTACACTTAACAAAATTTTCTTATACATCAAATGATGTCCAATTGCTTCAAAATCAAAATATATCTTTCTTAAATCATATATCCTCCTTATGTATGAATATTATATCATAATTTCTACACAATCTATTTCATAAACACCATCAAATCCAAACTATTATTCTGGCGGGATCAAGATATTTACTGAACAGTATTCAGTCTCCCAATTTTATAAAATCATATACTAACTCAAAAATTATAAAAATATCACAGAATTACTCTTGACACATTTTTAAATCCATGATAAATATTTTACTTCAAAATTCCTGCCAAAAATATTTTAAAACTATTTTATTCCATAGCTTTAAAAATCTATAAATCAAATACTGCAATGAGCTGATACGTTTTAGAAAATCATAACAATTTAACCACATTGATCTAAATTATAAATTTTGAATATATCATATTAGACATAGAAATTTATCATATTACAGAAATTTGTAATTTTTAAAGATCATTCAGTAGATCAAAAATTGTTTGTCACTATATTATACGGTTAACACAGGAAATTTTCAGAATTTCAGGGTCATTTTGGTAAATTTACTAAAAATTCAATTTGTGGAATTTTTAATCGATGAAAAGTCTCAAATGATTATATACATGTCTAGTTTGATAGTATCAAAATAAAAAATCAGAATCTAAGCACAATAATTTATAAAAGTTCTGGATCAAGAGATTATCAAGTAGACATTCTGCAATTCATCATCATTTATCAAGCTATCTATATAATCATCATCAATTCTCAATATATCTTACAAAATTCACATTAAATCCCCAATTTTTAATTTTTACAGAAATCAAAACTTAAAGGAATTAACTTAATTAATACCAATAAATTGAGAAATAGTTATGATATACCTCTTAAAACTCCAAATTCTAATTTCTTCTTCTTCTCTTTCTCTCCCCTCTATTTCTCTCTTTTCTCTCTCTAAAGGGGTGGCTCAACCTAAAAATAAGTCAATTAGGGTTTAAAATGTGTATTTTTATACGAAGAGGCTAACTTTTAGTATTTATAAATTAACCCCTAAAACTTTCAAAGTATTATAATTTGGTCCCTAAAATAAATCCAAAGTCTTGCAAATAAATCCAATACTAATAGTATGTCTTTAATCTATACAAACAATACATAAATTAAGTATCGTCCACATACAAATAAAATATGAATATTATACTTATATATAAATATTTATTCTTTTCGGTGTTGGATAAGTGGTTACTACATGTGCATTCTGATTTAGTTAAAGAATTTCATTGATTTTAATTCACGTAATATAAAAAAGTTTAATTGATCTTAATCCTAAGTTAATAATAAATTTATATTTATGTATTATGTCTTGTGAGTTATCATGAAGTAGATCGAATTGAATTAATAGTTAAAATCTGGATGATTTAGAGATATAGGATTGTAGGAACATATATTAACAAGATGAAATATATACTAAGTGACGTTCGTCTAAGTTAGTGCTTGATCATTTAAATCTTTGGCTAAAGTTTATTCAGTAAATTGTGTATTGAATAATAATATTTATTTGTAAATTTATTTACAAATATAGATACATTGAAAAATGATTATTAGAGCATTAGTAGTAAATAAATAAATAAATAAGTAAAATAATTTTTCTATGCCCTATTTTTAATTACGGATATCAAATACATAGGCAATTAAGTGGTTATAAAGGTATAAGACCAAGCCTAGTTTAAGTAGAAGATTTTTAATTAAAATGAGCTTTATTTATTTATATAAGTTACTAGAGTGCAACTTTAGATTTTTAGTAGAATAACCTAAGGTTAACTTAAAAGATTGGGAGGGTCATAAGATTAAGGCTAGACTTTTAAATTGAAGCTAGAAAACTATGAGTTTATTATTCCCTTTACTAGCTTAATCAAACTCTATATCCCTAGGAGGTGGTGACTATATATATGAGAGTAAGGGAGTAGTAAAATAAGAATTATTTTTACGTATTTTACGTTTGAAAAAGGAGAATTAGGTTACTTCTCTCAATCTACAAAATTTGTTTGGGAGATATGCTCACATGATCTGTGTGAGTTTGGAGATAAGGGATAGTAAAGAATATTTAAGGTCAAGAATAGGAAAAAAGATTGAGGATTAAAGATAATAAAGAGTATTGCAGCTAACTAATTTAAGTTTTAAAATTGAGAATAATAAAAAAGACTAGAGATTGAATAGAGAATATTGTAGGTAATTAATTCAAGTTTAACAATGAAGAATTTAATATTTAAAATAATTACGTGAATTTAAAAATTGAGAATAATAGAAAAACGTATGACCAATCATTCACATTAACACAGTCTTTGTCATTTATAATATAAACACCTTCTTTATTATATTTTTCAACATAATCCATATTGATTAGGATTTGAAACTCCTATGTGTCCGATACAGTGTAACTTATAGGTAAACATGAAAGTTGAAACACAAAAATAGAAAAAAAAAGGTTAATAATTTTGAAATTTTTTAATATTGACCCATTGTTTTAATTAGTTTTCTTTTTTAATTAAAAGTGAGAGGCTGATCTTTATTAGCCAAATGAATGCTAAATGAACATATTTACCTTTGTATGCATAATATAGTGAAAAACAAAATATTTGAATGCTAAAAATATAAAACTGAGCTTGATTTAAGCAAATTCATCTCCAAAAACATATTTTAACATTCAGAATATGTAGATTTGAAGTTGTAAAACATCTACAAAGGTAAGACATATTTCTATGATTGAATATTCTATATTTTGTTGTATAAATAAGTTGAAATGATAGATTTGTTTAAAGTTGTGCTTATTTTGAAATGTATACATCATAATATAATTCGAGTATTTAGTGGTGAAGTTTTGGAGAGAAATAAGGTGAATGAGAGAGAAATGATGTGATGGGGGAGAAAGATTTGTGAATACCTAGACTGTAAGTAGCTTCGCAAGGCATATTCATGGGTTACGAATGTGTCTCACAAAGTAATTCACATGTCGTGAATTGAGCCTCCTATGAGCCCATTTGGGCATCACTTGCTTCCAAACTTGTAATTTTGCAGTCTTTCTTGAATCATATTTTTTAAAAAATTTGGATGGATTTTTAATAATTTCTTTTTTGTTTTAGGTCTTATAGAGTTTGGGTCAATTGTTGTTTATTTTGGGGAAAGGTGGGAGAGCTCTATGATGGAGAAGAGAGTTATGTTGACTATAGTAACTTCGGTATTTTAGTTTTGAAAGATGTTAAATATGAAGATCTTTTAAATACTAAATTTTGTGCCATTAAAGTTAAGAATGTGAAGTATAAGGTGACTCTAAACTTAAAATTGATGCAACGAGGTATAAGTTAAAATTGATTGAGATTATAAATAATATTAATGTCCGATTCTTTTTAGAGGTCAGTAGAAGATCGTTTTGTCCTCTATCTGTAATAGTGGATCCTAGAGCTTCTATGTGTGAAGAGGATGCACAACTTCCCATTCAAAACATACCACCTAATCATACTCATTTCATATCGGCAAATGGCAGCAACCAAGTGAGCCACACAATCTAACAATGCCAATAATTATGGTTCTCACAAACACAACGGATCACTATTATTATTATTATTTTTCCTATAAGGTTCAATAAAGACCCAGCTTATACGTACTACGATAGTGAAGTAGATGGGGATGTCGATTGTAACACCTTTTTTTAATTTTTTTTAAATAAGTGGGCCTTTAATAGATGAAGCCCATAGTACCATTTTTATATATATTTTTTCAAAGAAAATTATTATATATTATATATTATTACTTATATATTTTATTTAAACATGTGGGACCTATGTTTTAAAAATGGGTTGATGAAATAAAAGGTGTTTCTTTATGTTTTTTTTATATTTATTTTTTTGGTCTTGGGTTTTGGGTGGTGTTTCGTTGAATGTAGAGAAAGGGAAGAGGGGGAGAAAAGAAATGAAAGAAAAGAAAAAGAAAGGAAAGGAAAAGAAAAAAAAAAGAGAGAAAAAGAGTTTCAACATAGAGGAAGGAGAAGAAGATGTTGAATAATTAGGTGAGTGATTTCTTTTATTTTAAAATTTATTTAATATATTTATTTCTATTTTTATATTTGATTAATGTGAGAAATATGTATGTATTAGTATGTATGTATGTATGTACATGTGGGTATGTATATATTCCTATGTATATATTTATGGGTATGTATAGATGTATGTACATGTGTATATGTATTTATACTATATTTATTTTCATGATGTGTATGTGTGTAAGTCATGGAATGGATATGTATGTATGTATGTATGTCAAAGAATATATCGGTTTGGATGATTTACCTGAAGGTAGACATTATTATATTTCAACGAGTTCTCTTAATGCTGAAGATAAAACAGGAAATGGTTATGAAGTTGAAAACTCATTTGCGTTTATACCTCTAATATACCATCAGACTTAGGCATATCTAATAAGATCTTATGTAGTGGAATTAGGGATGTATTTGTGGGGGAAGTTGTTTGCTAGAAAAGATTAACTTCACTAAACTATTAATGTGCTAAAACTTAAGGTTAACTAGAGCTTCAAAGTCTCAAAGTCTACAAAAGATCATTTTGAGGTAAAATATGATGATGATAGATGCAAATGATGATTACGTACAGTGTCGACGGATGCAATGTAGCATTTTATTGTTTATAGAACTGGTGCAGATCACATATGCTAGTTGGACTAATTGTACGAGCAGTTTGCAAAGAGTCGGATTATTGGAAAATTTATAAAGAATAAATTTGCATCTATAAGTCAAATTTATAGACTGAAGGAGATCCAAGCAGGTATAAGTGAGGAGTTTGGTGTAAAGATAACTCACTCCACTATTTGGTAAGCTAAGGAGCATGTATTGTGGTTGATACTATTGGAACCGGTGCTTACGTGTCATTTTAATATTGTATGAATATTAATTGTTTAATATTTATACAATAAAATTTTTGAATAAAATCGTTAATTTTAAAACAAATATGGTACATTGCTTGTAACATTACAGACATTGTATGATCTGAAGAAGTTCAGATCTGGTCTAAAAAAGTTTAGATCAGCGCTAAGAGTTAGCATCACTGATAATTATAAATGCTAAGGAGTTAGCATTACAATAGTCAGTGAATTCTAAGGAGTTAGAACCTTGTCTATAATTGGACAAAGACCTAAGGGTTTACTAGTAATGACATAGTTGTAAAGAGTTGCAATAAGTGCTAGAAAATACCATTTTGTAAGTATGTTCTCAAACACTATATTTATGATCTATTTTTATCGATGCGGGTCTGTCAGTGAATCCCTTTAATATAGATCAGTATATGTCTATATCTGTAGGGTACAAATGGTTGTTCTTAGCTGACTGTGAGTTTAGAGCTTGTATAGGCAAACGAGTATTTAGTTAGGACTGATTCTGAATAGACTCATGTGAACCTCTAATAGATATCCCATAAAGTCGTCAATAGAGGGTCTTCTAGAGTTGAGTAGTATTCGTGATCTTTTGACCTGAGCGCCGTAGTAGGCTTGTGAGTAATCCATCATGCTTTAGTTATACATATGTCAGAGACATTTCATAGTCTAGTCGCTGGGTGTCATTAGGTATAGTCTGATGCTCATGGAGCCCGTGTGCATAGATATGGGATCCGTTAGCTTATATAGGTGAGTATTATATCTTGATACTCTAAGAATTATGTTTCATAAAGTCTTTTGGCCAAAAGAAAATACCTCAGAAAAGAGTTTTCCGTAGTGTTAAACAATATCGCAAATAAGTTTATAGATATTGTTTTACAGAAATACAAACCTAGAGATAAGTTCATAGATGTGCTTATAGAGATTTCACGGTGCTGATCTATGTCTCTGTACATCAATGACATAATTGATGGAAGGACTATACGTATGTGTTATAACCTTAACTTATATGGTCTAACGCATTGATTTGTAATATCTGTGACGTGTATGAAGGGCATCGATTACAGACTCATGGAATAGTTTCATTTGATGAATCGGGCATGAACCTAAAGAGTCTTGCAATATAAAGTGTACTTGTTGTGCACTGGGTTAGTGTGTCAGATTGAATTGTTCAATTCAGTAAATTTTAGCAAAATCGAATATTTGTTTCAGGAACCCGTGGGATGCCCACATGTCAAGACTTAAGTGTTAAGTATATTAATTAGTTAAGAATTATTATTGACCAATTAAATATTAACACGTGGCGTATAATGAGCTATCGATTAAGTTTATTTAAGTGTATGGTTAGGTGGGACCTACTATAGGTTAACTTAGTAACCAAGTAAGGACTTAAGGGTAATTTTATATATTGATTATTTAATTAATAAATATAAGATATTTGTTAATAATTAAATAATCAAATAACTTAACTTTGGTTAAATAGTTAACTAAGGTTAAGTTAATTATATATTTAAATATTAGTAAACTTGTTGGACAAGTATAATGACTTAACCAAAGTTAATAGTTAACTTGAGTTAAGTTAACTTAATATTTAAATATTAAAAACTTATCTAAAGCCAATAGTTAACTTTAGTTAATTTAATGTAAACCTTAGTTAATATGTTAACTATGGTTTAATTAAAGGTTTATATATATTAAAATTAAAACAAAAATTAGTTTCTTTATGCTTATGTTTGCGGGCATACATGGAGAGAGAAAGAAAAGTTATTTTCTTTATTTTGGTTTTCAAATGTTGTTTTCCAATTTCATCTCTATTAAGGCCACTTGTTGTAACAACACAAATATTTTGTTTTATAGATGAAGTGTTGATCAAGGGTAAAATAATTAGCTTATAGTTTAAGTATTAAACTAGAGATAAGAGTTAATCTCAGGGTTTAAGTGTTAAATCAGTGTTGGAATTAAAGCTGTTATTCTAGCAATTCAAGCCCACCACTTTGAGTCCTAGAATTGCCAACGGGTCCATTTCAGACGGTACTCTAGCTTAAATCGCTCTAAAGGCTCGAGAAGTGATTATTCTCAATTTTGCTATTAATGTGATTAATATCTATTTAATTTCAATAATGTAATGAAATGAAAATTTTATTGTATTTATTGTTTAGAAAATTAGATTTCCAGTTTTTGTTGAACATATTATATATGAGATGCATGTATATGTATTTATGAACAATGGACAAGCACACATGCATACATGCACCCAATACGATTTAGGACCGAAACACCACACCCAGCAAAATGGTATCAGAGTAATTTGTGGTGTTGATTGGGTAATTTGGAGTGTCGGATATGTTGTTAGTGAAGTCTCGGTGTTGAAATGGTGCATTTCAAGTGTTGAAATATATATACCAAGGTAGAAAATATCGGGACACTACAACCTTGATTTTGGTGTCGCAGCACTAGGGTTTTCAAGCCTCAGCACTACAGCATTTGGGGTATGGCATTGTGGCTCTGAGGGTTTTGTCTTCCAGCACCGCAGCATTGGTAAGCTAGTTTGCAACGCTAGGGGCTCTGCCTTCTAGCGCTGCAGCTTTGATAGTTTAGCGTTGTGGTATTGACATTGTTTACTCTAGAAATTTTTTTAAATTGTTTAAAAATTAATTTATGCATATGGAGATTTATGAGATGTAGTAATAAGAATTATTAGTATGTATGATAAACTATAATCTTTTTTCTCTGTGTTGGTAACTATAATGGAAGCCCTACTAGTTGGGGTTAGTTATATTTGCACAGAAATAAATGACTAATTGACAATCACCTCTTCATAAGATAAGACCAAGTGTTTAGAAAGGTCACTTAATTAGATTGAATAGTATTACATTATGAGATAATATTTTACTTGATTCGTTTTATCAATACAGTATTAAACGGGTCACGTTGGTCTTTCTTCAAGATCGCTACATTGTAAGGGATTTAGTCGGTGTAATTTGGACTATGCCGGTTAAACATGAGATGAGGGAAATATATGCAACAATATTGCCCTAAATCGCTACAATGTACGTGTAGTATCGGTAACATTTATTTGAATATTGACAAGTTAATCTAGAATATATTTACCCTATATCACTACAGTGTGCAGATAAGGTGTATTTGAATTAGGAGTAAGAGTTGCATAAGATATAATTGACAAGAATTGTCTATCTTTTGGGTTTACAAAGACTTAGATCGCTATAGTATGCAGCTAGAGTAAAATGCCAATGGATTCTACTTCTTATTGTATAGTTTAAAGAGTTTATACTGTCGTTATCTTGTTTAAGAGATTATAGGAATTGTGTAAATCAATAGGAGGGCATTTTTAGATTAAAAATGTATAATAGTTATATTTATGATTTAAAGCATTATCTATTAATAATTAGAAATGTCCCGCTACACATCTCTTTATTTGCTTTATAGAGATAAGATACTTGTCTTATAGAGATAAGATAAGTACGAGCAATCCGTTAGTACACTTCATTAGTATACATCAACTATAGGGTATTGAGAAATATTTTGACTTGCTTATGAATATGAAAATAGTTTTAGATTAAAAAAAGTTTAGATATATCAATGATTAGAGGATAATAAAGAGGTGTTTCTGATAATGTTTCTTCGAAAGAGTTGATATTTATCAGAAATGGATAAAGAATGATTTAAAAGTCAAATCTTATATTCTGGCCTCAATATCTAATGATATTTAGCATGAGCATATACACATAATTTTTGCAAGTAGTATTGTGCTCTGTCTGAATAATTATTTGATATATCTAAACCACGGATAGAGAATAGTCACAATAAAAAGTGTTTCTACTGTGATAAGGTTTGAAACAGAAATGTTATTATTCAAGGTACCTTCACTAAGAATAGATAACCCCTTAGATATTTGTTTACCAAACATTAACATTTCAACAACATATGATGCTCAAAGTGTAGGGGTATGAGATACTGCATATCCTTCTCATATATGTAAGTTGTTACATGATTTGAGTAAATGTATATGTGAACAGAATGTATAGTAATTCAGGAACTTTGAATAATAATAAATAGTGGCACATAAGATTAGATCATATAGTCATGAGATGACGATCCCATCTGGTTAAGGATGGTCGATACTTGATCTGACTATAGAACCTTAACCAGTTTATAAATTCTAAATTCAAAGGAAGATGACCAAATCCTTGTGTAGGTGTTAGATACTAGGCTACTGATTTATTGGATCTGGTATATAGTGATATATTTAGTCTAATGAATCATACTGTCATAGGTAAAATTTGATATTTCATTATTTTTATAGTGATTTGCCACCATATGGACATGTGCTTCTGGCAAACATACGTTGGAAACTTTTGAATTATTCAAAATGTTCTGACTAAAAAGTAGAGAAACAAACCCTTGTGTATATTGAATGCCTTCAATTAGATCGAGGCAGTTTATACATAAGTAGTATATTCACATATTGTTTAGAGAAGAATGCGATTCTCGCTCAACATAGTCCTCTAAGATACTCCTTAACATAAAAGTGTTTTGAAAATGAGGAATCAGACTTTATTAGATACGGTCTGATTAATGTTGAGTTTCACTGATCTTCTAGAATATCTATGAGATTATGCTTTAGAATTTATTTCTCACTTATTGAACATAGTTCAATCGAAACCAGTTTCTTCTACTCCGTATAAGATATAGACTAAAAGGGAACCGAGTCTTAAGTATGTTAAGGCTTGAGGTTATTCTGCTTGCATAATAGTTATGTAATAGGATAAACTTGCACCCTAGAGGTACAAGTATTGGTTCATTAGGTATCCTAAGCCTACGAGGGATACCAATTCTATGATCTAGGGGAACAAAACATATTCGTTGCTTATAATGCCACCTCTTAAGAGAAATAGTTTTTTTATGGGTTGTGGAGATTATAGAAGGATTAAACTTAATGAGGTCAATCAGAATGTATATGAACCGATGGTGGAATTGCAAGTTCAAATGAGTGAAATACCTTTAACACATCCTCTTCATAGGTCGGAAAGGATATCAAGGCTACTATTTAGGTATGCTTGGTACCTGAAGGTGCCCTTGGTGTTTTCGTGGTTGAAGAAATGATCGTTTGACTTATAGACAGGCGATGTTTGACATCGAATCAAGAAAATGGCAAGATGCTATGAAATCTGAATTGATTCTACGTTTGACAATTAAGTCTGAGGCTTGGTTGTGCTTCCCGTAGAAATTATTCTTATTTGTTGTAAAAGAGTTTACGCAACAGAAGCCTAGGCCTGATATAAAGATAAAGACTTTCAAGGTCTGACTGGCAATAAAAGGTTACACTCAGAGATTTAAGATCAGTTATGAGGAAATATTTTTCACCAATGACCATGGTAAAGATAATTCAGATTTTATTGTTTCTTATAGCATATTATATTTTTAAAGTCTGGCCGATGGATGTAATGATGGCATTACGGAATGTATATCTCAAGCTAGAAATATGTATAGAAATGCCTGAAGGTTTTGCATTCAGCCTAACTTTTAATTTAGTATGCAAACTGAGGAAGTCTATTTATGGACTTAAGTGGTTTTCTTGAAGCTGAAATCTTCATTTTGATGATGAAATTAGAAAGTCTGGTTTCAACAGGAATGAAGAGAAAGCTTGTGTGTTCAGAAAGGGTAGTGAGAGCATAATAATCTTTCTAGTTCTTTACGTGAAAGACATACTTAATGTTAGAAATGACGTTGGTATGTTGCAAGTTAATTAGGTAAGAGTTATCTAAGTTAGAACTTCACTATAAAAGATTGGGAGAAGATTTATGTATACTAGGTATAAAAATTTATAGAGATAGAGTTGGGAGGCTCATGAGACTCTTATAATCTTCGTACATAGACTAAGTTCTGGAAAGGTACAACTTCATTAACTATGAGTTAGTTAATGTGCCTTTCAGACATGTCATTCATCTTTATAGAAGAAAGTGTCCCCAGAAAAAAGATGTCAGAGTTAGAGTGTCTAACTTATCATATCATCAACTAGAGATAGCTTGATGCACGTCATATTATGTACGAGATTTGGATTTAAAAGGCTATAAATGTTACAAGTTGGTATCAATCTGATCCAGATCATGACAATTAAATGGTTATGAAATATATCTGCTATACCTTAGAGGTATAGTGGATAAGTTTTTGAATTATGTAAAAAGTTTCTTACAAGTGAAGGGATACACATATTCAGACTTCTTGTTTGATCCAGATGCTAGAAAGTTTACATCTAGGTATGTGTTCTTCCTCATCGGTATCGAAACTAGTTGAAAAGGTGTAATATAGATGTCCAAAGTTAATTCTGCCTTGGAGGTATGATAAGTTGTAGCTTGAGAAGCCTGCAAAGAAAGCACTATATATATATATTCAAGATTAGTTGCAAAACTTAGAATAGTTCCAAGCTCAGTAGATCATATCCCACTATAACGCACCAATCACAGAATAATTGCTTAAGCTAAGAAGTCATATGGCACACCAGAATTTTGATCATGTGAACTCTAACTACCACATAATTAGAAAGGACTTAGCCACTAAAGATGTAAAAGTATCTAAGACATATTCCATGGATAATGTAGCAGACCCATTCAGGCTTTAATTCCTAGGGTGTTTAAGAAACACCTGAAGTATATTGGTATGAGATACCAATACAAATAGCACTAGAGCAAGTGAGAGTTTGTTGGAGCTGGTGCTTACGTGTCATTCGAATATTGTATGAATATTAATTATTTAATATTTATATAGTTAATATTTTGAATAAAATTGTTAATATTAAAACATATATGGTACATTACTTGTAGCATTACATATATTGTATGATCTGAAGGAGTTTAGATCTGGTCTAAAAGAGTTTAAATCAACGCTAAGAGTTAGCATCACTGACAATTATAAATGCTAAGGAGTTAGTAGATTATAATAGTTAGTGATTTTAAGGAGTTAGAGCCTTGTTTGTAATTGGACAAAGACCTAAGGGTATACTAGTAATGACATAGTTGAAAAGAGTTGCAATATGTGCTAGAAAATATAATTATGCAAGTATGTTCTCAAACATTATATTTCTAATTTATTTTCACTGATGTGGGTTTGTTGGTAAATCCCTTTAATAAGATTATTGTCTGTCTATATTTGTAAGGTACAGATAGTTATTCTTAGCTGACCATGAGCTTAAAGCTTGTATAGGTATGAGGGTATTCAGTCAGGACTGGGTACTAAACAGACTTACGAGAACCTCTAATAGGCATCCCATAAAGCCATCAATAGAGGGTCTTCTCGAGTTGAGTAGTATTCATGATCCTTTGACCTGAGCGTCACGATAGGCTTATGAGTGATCCACCATACTTTGATTCCACACATGTCAGAGACATTTCATGGTCTGATCATTAGGTGTTGCTGGGTATGGTTCAATGCTCATAAAGCCCAGTGTGTGTAGATATGAGATTCATAAGCTTATCTGGGTGAGTAGTATCCTAATACTCTAAGAATTATGTTTCGAAAAGTTTTTTGGCCAAAAAAAGATACCTCGGAAAAAAGTTTTCCGTAGGGTTAAACAATATTGTAAAGAAGTTTGTACATATTATTTTACAGAAATACAAATTTGGAGATAAGTCCATAGATGTGGTTATGAAGATTTTACGGTGCTGATCTATGTGTTCGTACATCCAGGATATAATTAACTCAAAGACTATATCTATGTACTATAACCTCAACTTGTATGGTCTAATGCACTGATTTGTAATATTCATTATGTGTGCATGGGGCATTGATCACGGACTCATAGAATAGTTCCATTTGACAAATTGAGCGTGGACCTAGAGTGTTCTGTAATATGAAGTGTACTCATTATGCACTAGGGTAGCGTGCCGGTTTGAATTGTTTAATCTAGTAAATTTCAGCAAAACTGAATATTTATTTCAGGAACCCTCAGGATGTGCGTGTATCAAGACTTAAGTGTTAAGTACATTAATTAGTTAATAATTATTGTTGACTAATTAAATATTGACACGTGGCATAATGAGCCCTCGATTATGTTGACTCAAGTGTGTGGTTAGGTGGGACCCACTCTGGGTTAACTTAGTAACCAAGTAAAGAACTCAAAGGTAATTTAATATATTGATTATCTAATTAATAAATATCAGGTATTTATTAATAATTAAATAATTAAATAGCTTAACTCTAGTTAAATAGTTTAAGTGTTAAACTAGAGATTAAGAGTTAATCTCGGGGTTTATGTGTTAAACCAATGTTGGAATTAAAGTCACTATTCTAGCGATTCAAGCCCAACACGTTGAGTCTTAGAATTGCCAACGGAACCATTTCAGGCGATACTCCAACTTAAACTGTTCTAAAGGCTTGAGAGGTGATTATTCTCAATTTTGGTATTAATGTAATTAATATCTATTTAATTTCATTCATGTAATAAAATACAAAATTTATTGTGTTTATTATTTAAAAAATTAGATTTCTAGTTTCTGCTGGGCATATTATGTATGAGATGCATGTATATGTTTTTATGAACAATAGACACGCATACATGTGTACACGCACCCAATATGGTTTAAAATAAAAACACCATACCCAACAGATATAAAGTACTCTAGAGTCTTCATTTGGATTACTTTTTGCTCTCTACTTTGTACTAGAACAACAGAAGCCATGTATGGTTACTTATTTGAAAATTGACGACTGTAATTACTTTAAATATTTTTTTGTGGCACTTAAACTATGCATTAGAGGATTTCATTCATCCTTCCGGCCGGTTATAGTTATTGATAGTACATTTTTGAAAGGTACATATCTAGGTATAATGTTTGTGGCAGTTTGTAAGGATAAATACAATCAAAATTTTTCATTAGCATGGAGTATTGTTGATTCGAAAAACAATGCGTCCTGGGTATAGTTTATGGCTAAACTCCATTAAGTCCTTTCTAATTTGGAGAATCTTTTGTTTGTATCCAATTATTATGCTGGTATAGAGAAGGCCATTTGACAAGTATTTTCTAATGCATATCATGGGGTATGCATCCATCACTTGAAAGGCAATTTGATCACAAGATACAAGATACAATTAGAGAAAAAGAAAAAAGTGGGATACCTGGCTTTCTATTTTGTTTCTGCAAAGGCGTATCCCCTTCCTAACTTTCAAGAACAAATTAAAAAGATAAGAGAAATGAAACTAGAGGCAACAAAATATTTGAAGAAGGAGGTTGGTTTCTCCAAATAGGCTAGATCAATGAGAGCATTCAGAAGATATGACATTATGACCACCATTATTGCAAAGAGCATTAATACTATTGCAAAAGATACATGTGGCCTTCCTATGACTATTGTGGTTATATGGATTTAAGAGTTAATACAAGGATGGTTTGTTAAGTGAAAGGAGGCTGCATAAATTATGGCAAACTTTTTAATGAATTGAGCTCATTGCAAAGTTTAGAAGCACAATGATGAGTCCATCTGGTAGATCATTCTCACTTTGTCGTGAAGGATGGAAATAAAAATAGAATAATAGACATCCTAGCAAAGTCAAGCACTTGCCGGAAGTTTAATTTTTGGTAACTATCGCATGCTTGCACTATTACAACATGCAGAAAAACTAGATTGTAGTATCATAGTCTTTGTTTGCTTTATTACACTACTGAGTCTTTATTGCGTACATACAACGACACAGTCAATCCGATTGGCCACCTATCAAATTGGATTTTTTCAAAAAATTTAACAGATATTGACATTCAGCCTCTTATAGCATGACATCAATCAGAGAGACATCGGAAGAAGCAGATTCCATCGCAAGTGTAGAATTGAGAAAGAATGTGTGCAACCACTATAAGCAGTATGGACATAACTGCCATACATATCGAAACTCTATTGCATTGCATAACAATTGACATGTCATGTTACTTGTATTTCTCATTTTAATAGGTTGATACATTTTCCATTTGCATGCGTAAATTTAACGTGTATTTGTAAATTATATTGTGTTTGTCCAATATTTTATATTTTGTTACTATTGTTTGGTGGAAAAAAATTTAATATATTTACCACTTTTAATATACCTAGTATGATAAATATTTTAAATTAATTAATTAAAAAATTCATTAAATTGAATAAAAATGTATTATTTTAACTAATAATAATATATAATAAAAGATATTTTGATTATTTAATAATTAAATAGTCAAAGTATGAAATGACCATTTTATCCTTCATAAATAGTTACCAAATATACCTCTAGTGGGTCCTACTAAATTTCATACTTGGGTAAACTTAACCGAGAGTTCACAATGCGCCACGTGTCATTATACAATTAGTAAATAACAATTATTGACTAATTATTGTATTTAAGACTTAAATACATATACGCACGCATTTCTGTGGTATTGTTGAATATTGCTAGATTAAACACTTTATTCCGGCATGCTGCTCCAGTGCACAACGAGTACACTCCATTCACAGGATTCCCTAGGTCCTACACCCGATTCGTTAAATGAAACTATTCCATGAGTCCGTGATCAATGCCCTACGCATACGTCACGGATATACAAATTAGCGCTTTGAACCATACAAATTGAGGTTACAATGCATAAGTATAGTACTTCCATCTTGATATCCTGGATGTGCGGGAATATAGATCATCACCGTCAAATCCCCTTGTGCTCATCCATGTCTTATCTCTAGACTTGCATCTCACTGAACAATATGTGCAAACTCCTTTGCCATATTGTTCTACCTTAACGGAACTCTTTCTCGGGATTAATACTTGTGGCAATAAGATTTTTTGAGATACAGTCTCGAACCATCTGTTTATCAAACTCCCTATGCGAGCTGACGGATCCCATATCTGTACACACCAGACTCCAAAAGTATCAGACCATACCCAACGACACCCAACAGTCACACCATGAAAGGTTTGTGACATGCGTGGAACCAAAGTATGGTGGATCACTTAAAAGCCCACCGTAGCACTCAGGTCAAAGGACCACGTATACTACTCAACTCGAGATGATCCTCCATTGACGGCTTACATAGAATATCTATCGGAGGCCCTTGTGAGTCTATCCTATATCCAATCCTAACTGGATACCCATATGTTAATACGAGCTCCAAGCTCACGATCGGCTAGGAACGACCATCTATACCCTATAGGTACGACATATGCTGATCTATATATAAAGGTATCTACCGACTGACCTGCATTGGCAGAAATAGACCAGGGACAATTATTCGAGAACATACTTGCGTAACTAGCGTTTCTTGGCACCCAATTGCAACTCTTGCAACTATGCAGCTACTAGTATATTCTTATGTCTATGTCTCATTACAGACAAGGCTCCAACTCTTAGATCTGCTGAGTATTAATTAATTTCTTAATCAATAACAAAAACTAAGGGAGTTAAATATTAGAGAATTAATCATTAGAAAATATATTAAGGGATAGTACTAACCCTAAGTTTTTTCTATATTGTTATCTTCCAAATCTCTTTACATTATGTCATTACTTTTATATTTTATACATTCATTCTTAGATTTTTATTTTTATGAATAAATTACTAGAAAGGCATAATTTTAGTACTTGGTTAAAAGAATATATTATCCCTGTGGGTTCGACATCCAACTATTTTGTCCTTTTATTACTTGCATATGATAGTGTATACTTGCACTTAATTTTAAGATATAGAATTATCACATCAAGCATCAATAGATACATTGATGACATGTGGAGATTCAAGTCGCGCCATTATGTATGCTAATACTCAACTACCTACATGCTTGTAGATTTTATGAGATTAAGTCCAACATTACACTTGACTTATCCATTTTTATGTTATTAAGTTAAATGAGGGAGTGCCTCAACAGGCAGTTAATAGTGGAGATTGTTGGGGTTTTATTTGTATGCTTTATAAAGTTCTTGATATTATGTTGACCCTTAGATTTTGGCCCAAGACTAGGTCATTTTTAGGCACAAGATGTCAATTGATTAGTGGACTAGTGCCCAAATATAAAGAAACTTTTTTCTAATGCATGATTTGGACGCTAGTGTTATTATAATACACATCACAACTTATGATGGTTATTATAAATAAATATCTCAATAAATTAAATCAATTAAAAATATTTTTTTATTATTATATAATATTATATTATATGTTATAATATTAATATATATATACTTGGTGGCTAAGTATATATATATTATTGTCGATCTCGCTCGTTTATTTCCATTTTGAACAACCTAGATTACTTCACTACTGCTTATAAATAGTTATCATCTTCTTCGTTTCGTACCTTTTATCACGCATTTCTAATTTTCTTCTGTTATCCTGTTGTGTTACCATTGCTTCTCCTTTATCGAAGGCGCGTTCTTGACCTGGTGATTTCGTCTTCATCATTCTCAACTTCATCTTTTTTCATTTCTTCTGAGTATATCCTTCTATTCTCTTTTTGGCTTTCTTTTCTTTTCTTTTTTTTCCGGGGACATGTTTAGGCTTTGCTTCTATCCTTTTGTCTATATTTTCCCTATTTTGGTTGTCGCCTATTTTACCTTTTCTGGGTATGGTTGGCTTGTTGCTGTCATTTCCTAATAACTCGTAGCCTAATTTAAGAAGTGTCTTCTATTAGTTAATGGCCTCCGAGGTTAATCTAGACCTTCCAGTTGTGGATATGGCGGTTGAGGAGGGGGAATAGTCCCCCGAGCTCCTTTTAATTAAGAGGAGCAGGGGGGTCAGGGCGAGTGAGGGAGCATCCACCTCAGTAGGTGGAGTTCCCTCATCGTTTGGGGTAGCTCTAAGCAAGGCTAAGCCGGTCCTAAGTACCAAAGAGGGCGAAAGAAATGACCTGGAGGGCCCAGTGGCAAGGGAGGGCATGGAGATAATAGAGTACGAGAAAATGCCAAATACCGCGCTTCCTGTCTTAGTGAGGATGACTTAGACCTCATTAGGCACTCTTATGACATTCTAATCGGTCACCTTCAGGCTGCCCTCCGAGGAGGATTACATGAGCAATCCTACTAATGGTGAAGTGGCCATTTATGTTAAGTTACTGAGACTGGGACTCAGGCTTCCCATGTAGCGATATTTTGCTAAAATGTTGGCCCGCCTCAGGATAGCCCTCTTTCAGCTAGGTCCGAACTCATTGAGAGTGTTTGTGGGCCTATTTGTCTTGTGGGCAAGGGCAGGGCAGTCCCCTCCCTTCCCCCCTCCATTTTTAGGAGATATGCTACCTGTACCATTTCAGTAGCAATGCCAGAAGCCAAAGGGGTTTCTATTACCTCTCATTTCATGGCCTTCAGAACCCGATCTCAGGTCGACCGACCTTTGTAAAGGATTGGAAGGGGGAATGGTTTTTACCAGGGAAGAGTGAGGTTAGAGGGTCTCCAAGAAGGGTGACGTAGAGTGGGTCATCCCGACTGCCTTTTTTGCAGATGTAGGTCATAATTATCCCATATGTGTTGATTTAATTAATTTGCTCAGCTCTGCTGACTTTTCTTTGTTTAACCATTTTTCTGCAGTTACCTGGGCTACCGATATGGAAGTTTCTGAGCAGACCCTTAATCGGATAGACACCGTGCTTTAACACATCTGCCCAGTTCAAGAGTTGCTATCCCCATCTAGCCTTGTCGAATCGGGACTAATTCCTTCTGTTTCATCCCTGCCTCAAACTCGAAGTGAGTTTTCTATCCTTTTGATCCGAGCTTCCCCTTTCTGTTCTTACGTTGTGCAAAATGCAGGAATGTCTAAGCAAGGAGGTGGTAAGAAGAGAAGTCAAAATGAGGGCTCTTCCCTAGGCAGTTAGGGGCCTCAAAACCCTGATAGTGTCATGGGAATGCTATCTTCGCCATTTACAGATGATCGGGCCCGTGAGGAAAGGACTGCTTAGAGTCTAATTGTCCGAGAGAAAGGTCCGGCCCAGGGGGGGTTCTTCTAGGGAACGGGCTTCCACCAAGGCTCGGCCACAAGACTCCCCCACTGTCCAAATGTCAATCAGAGGGCAGGGCTCTCCGGCTCATCCATCAATATAGGTTACACAGGTCGGGCGAGCTGTAGCTTTGTTGAGCTCCCTAAGATGGGAGAGGCAGTCTTCCCGCGAGGGGCCCTCCCGAGTGTCTGCCTCAGCTTTGGTCCCAGAGGTCAAGAAGGACTTGGGTTTTTGCTCCCGGTGATGCCGGAGCTGGAGACGTATATGACCCCAACCTGGGCGGGTCAAGCATCTTCTCTAGATCCCACCATGGGTTTCAATGTCCCACTGGGATCTGTTCTTGACATAAGTTGTCTGATATTTGGTTCATTTCTCATTTATGTATTTGCTTGCTTTAACCCCGTGTTTTCCTGCAGTCAGTTTTCCTTCTTTCTCGATTCTGGACCGAGATCATGGGTTTCACGACCTATGCTCTGAAAGTGGAGAATGACCTTACTTTGTCTAGGGCTGAGACTCAGTGGGCGAGGAGGATCGCTGAGCAGGAGAGGAAGATGGTCGATAAGGTAAGGGCCAAACTTAAAGAGATGATGACCGCCAAGGCCAAGGCGGAGAGCAAATTGTCTGAGCTCGAGCACCAAAAATGGTTGGTCGAGTAGACGATGATGAATTCTTTGGTGGTGGTAAGGGTCCGAGTTGGTGAGCTGATACGCCAAAATACAGAATTGAAAGCGCAGTTCAGTGCAATTCAATGGGAGAAGGAGCTAATTGAGCAGAGCAAGATCTCTCTGGCAGCCCAACTTGAGCAGCAAAGGAACCAGTGGTTGGCTGGTCATGAGAAGGACGTTTGCTAAGGCGCGATGGAAGAATTTCAAAGGTCCATCGCTCTCTTTAAAGAGCACTACCCAGAGATTAACCTCTAATGGCTATAGTCCTTAGCCACTGAAGGCTCTTTCCATAAAGGGAAAACTTTCGGGGCTCGTTGTGATAATGCATCGGTGCCTATTGATGCTGGTAGTGATGACCCCCCTTCGGCTAATGTGCCTTTCTCTATTGGGAGTGCCGCTATTGTGAGTGGTAGTAAGGTTACCCCCCTTTCCCGACCAGGGAAATATTAGCGGTACCACCCCTGTTGAGCTATAGGGGATTTTAGATGTTCCAGCTGACCCACCCATTGTCACGGTTCCTCCGATCGGCAATGTTCCTGAAGCTGTTCTCATTATGGATTTGGATATGCCTGACACTACTCCTGCAGCCTGAATGATCCATTTTCCTTTGTAGGGTTTTTTTTGAAAGCCTTGTAATTGATTTGTGTAATCATCTTCAATGAATGGATTCTTATGCTTCTCAACATGTATGCTTGTTTATTTTTACTTGCTCAAAGTAATTTTATTTCGCCGCAGCAAAAAATACGGTAATGTAGCCGAACCACTTATAAAATGTCGATCTTGTTGAAATAACCATACCAGTAGTAAATGCCATCATTTCGAATAAGTGAATTCATGAATGAAAATAAGGTTTGTAGTTAAATAGGCTAACCATTTTTGTCGATCGGCTTGGATTAGGACCATTCTGCAGTTATTAATTCCAACATACTAGTAAGGCCGAATAGGTTTTGATGGGTCCGAACGACATTTGGGTAACCGGTCGGTGCATCTTATGATGGGACCAAACAGCTTTAAGTGCCTGATCTGAGCAGTTGAGTCGGCTCTAGTGATACGTTGGCAATGGGTGCAGTCCAACTTGAGTGGCCAGGACTATCGGGTGTTCAACCTTTTCACGCATTTGAAGGATCTGCTTGGTGTAATAACGTTGAACAGCATGTCATGGGTGCTATGGATAGGCCACAGTGATACCATGGTAAGGCTATGGTCAAACCCTCTTCAATGGGTGCCATGGTGAAACCCATGGTAATACTGTGGAAATGCCACAGCCCTCGTCCCATCGAGCCGTCGAACCGATCACGGTGAAATGCTCTGTGAATGTCGAACCAGTGATGGCGAAATAGAGTGAAAGTCAAACTAATCATGGTGAAATACTCCGCAAGCGTCGAACCAATGACGGCAAAATGCGACAGGCACGTGGCCCGGACTGATTGTTGGATGTGGAACCCATCAATACCTTTGGGGGACCAGCTCGACGTAATAATGCTGAACAATGTGTTATGGGTTCTGTGGAAAAGCCATAGTGATACCATGGTAAAGCGACAGTCTAACCCTCTTCAATGGGCGCTATGGTATAACCCATGGTAATACTGTAGAAGTGCCATAGGCTTTGCCCCACCGAGCCATCAAGGAATGATGCTATAAAATAAGCATCAAACTGGTCACAGTGAAATGCTCTGCGTGACATGGAAATATTTTGTTAAAAATGAGGATATCCTTGCGATGACTGTGTCACGAAGATCCTAAGATCAGGCGTGGTATGCTGTTTCAGGTGGTTTGATACAAGTTCTCTTGTCAAAAAATCCGAGGGCGACTGCGTGGCTGACTCATTCCATGTTCTAGTCAATTTGTTCTCGCGAACATTCATGCAAAAAATGAAAGGGTTTTTATTTAAGCATAATGTTTATACATCAAATGGTTACAATCAAAAGCTTAGAGATAATATTTTCTTAGCAGCTCGGTGTTCCATGGTTTTCTAATAGTTTGTCCGTCTGTCCCTTTGAGTTCGTACACCATTTCTACAAACCTGAGGATCTTGTACGGCCCTTCCCAAGTGGGACCTAGGACTCCATCTGCAGGGTTTTTCGTGTTAAGCACTACCCTCCGTAGCACTAGGTCTCCCTCTTCAAAACTTTGGGCCTTGACCTTCTTGTTGTAGTATCTGGTCACCTTTTGCTGATAGACTGCTGTTCGAATCTGGGTTCGATCTCTAAGTTGTTCGATCGAGTCTAGCCCTCCCTTTATCAAGTCATTATTGATGACTTCAAAAACGTTTAATACTCAGTGGGTCGGGGTCCCAATTTCTGCGGATCTCATTACTTCACTTCCAAAGGCCAAAGAGAACGGCGTCTCACCGATGCTGTCTTGCTAGTCGTTCGGAGAGCCTATAGTACCTCTGATAGCTCTTTTACCCATGCTCTCTTTCTTTTTATCAGCTTTTTCTTGAGCAATGTTTTAATCAGCTTGTTGAAGGATTCGACCTGGTCATTGGTTTTAGGGTGTACAGGGGAGGCGAACGATAGTCGTACTCCTAGGTGTTCGTAGAATTGCTTGAAGTTGTTATTGTCAAACTACTTCCCATGGTTGGTGATGATGCTGTGGGGGATGCCGTACCAACATATCATGTTCCTTTATACAAAATCCCGAACACTCTTCTTCATGATTTTCGACAGTGGCTCGACCTCGATCTATTTTGTAAAATAGTTGACCGCCACGACCACATACTTGCAAGACCCTTTGCCTAAGGGGAGTGGTTCGATCAAGTTGAGCCCCCACTGGGCGAACGGCCATAGTCCGCTCATTGTGGTTAGCTCCCTCGCGGGTGCTTGGATCCTATCTGCGAACTTTTGACATACGTCACAGCGCTGAACCAGGTGTTTAGCGTCTTGAAGGGCGGTAGTCTAATAATAACCGGTTCGAAAGACTCTGTAAGCCAAACCTTTCCTCTCTAAATGGTTGCCCCACACTCTTTTGTGGATCTCCCTTAGACCCGCTCTTCGTTTATGGGGCCCAGGCACCTAATATAGAGGTGAGAGAAACCCCTCTGATACAGTACCCCATCAATTCTGAGTATCTACCGGCCTAGTACTTAATTTTCTGGGCTTCATTTCTGTCGACCGAAATCTTCTCGTTCAAAATGTAGTCCTTGATAGGGTCTATCTAGCTTGGCCCAAATTCGATCAGCATGATTTGTTCGCCTTCCTGGGTACTGGGTTTTGACAAGAATTCCACTGTTACCATATAAGGGAGACTGGTATCTTCTACTGACGCTATTCAGGCAATGATATCCGTTTGACAGTTCTCGTTTCTTGGGATCAGCTCTATATGTATTTCTCTGAACTGATCGGTCAACTTTTGTACTATCGTGAGATAGGTGGCCATTCTTTCTTTTCTTACTTCGAAATCACAGTTAACTTGATTTACCACTAGCTAAGAGTCGCTCTTGACTAGTACCTCTTTTGTGGCCAATGCTTAAGCCACTCTTAAATCGGCTAGAAAAGCTTCGTATTTTGCTTTATTGTTTGACACTTTAAATTCGAAGTGAATAGTATACCTGATTTCATCTCCCTTGGGGCTAATAAGGATGATCCCTGCTCCACTTCCCTGTAGGTTGGACTCTTCGTCAATGTACCTATTTTTTCGGAATTCCCTTAAAGATTTGGTTATTTATCCCCTCACTCATGATTATTTCCTATGTGCTCTCGGCCACAAAGTCGACCAGGGCCTGCCCTTTAATGGCCGTTCAAACTTGTAATGAATGTCGAATTCACTCAACTCTATGGGCCATTTAACCAGTCAGCCAGACAGGTCGAGCTTCTGCAAGATTTATCTCAGTAGCTGGTTGGTTAATACCACGATGGTATGCACTTGAAAATAGGGCCGCAGTTTTCTTCCAATCATGATTAATGCAAAAACTAATTTTTCGGGGGGAGGGGGGTATCAAGATTCTGGCCCGATGAGGGCCCTACTCATGTAGTACACTGATTGCTGTACCCCTATTCTCTCTAGCGAGGATTGAGCTAACAGCCCATTCTGAGACTCCTAGGTATACCACCAATGACTCTCCTTGCACAGGAATTACGAAGTGTACTGGTTTAATGAGGTAGATCTTCAGCCACTGGAAGGCTTGTTCGCACTCTTCGGTCCACTGATTCTTCTCTTTTCTCTGGATTGCATGAAAAAAGGCGAAGCACTTGTCAGTGGCTTTGGAGATGAATCTGTTTAATACTGCAATCCTACCTGTGAGCCGTTGGATTTCTTTCACTGTACTTGAGGAATTCATTTCTAGGATAGCTCGGACATTGTCGGGATTAACTTCTATTCCCTGTTGGCTCACTAAGAAGCCCAAGCATTTTTCAGACCTTACCCCAAAGACGCACTTCTCAGGGTTCAATTTCATTCTGTTCGTTTTCAACACTATGAAGGCTTCTCTGAGGTCGGCCATATAGTCCATCGCCTTATTGACTTGGCTATCATGTCATCCACATAGACTTCTATATTTTTGCCTATCAAATTTTTAAAAAGCTTATACCAATCTTTGATAGGTGGTACCTGTATTTTTTAATCCAAACGGCATCACTTGGTAGCAGTAGGTCCCCTGATGGGTGATGAACGACGTTTATTTTTTGTCGGAAGGAAACATCAAGATCTGATTATAGCCAGAAAAGGTATCTATGAAACTTAGTATCTCATGCCCAACTATCGCATCCACTAGCTGGTCAATCTTCGGGAGGGGAAAACTATCTTAGGGGGCATGCCTTATTTAAAATAGTGAAGTCAACGCACATCCTTCACTTTTCACTTACCTTTTTTTATCATCACCACGTTGGACAACCATTTTGGGTAATGGACTTCTCGGATAAACCAAGTCGCCAGTAACTTCTCCACCTCTTTCGCTACGACTTCATTTCACTCTCGGTTAAAGATTCTTCTTTTTTGTCTGATTGGTCGAGACGTAGAACAGATGGTTAGCTTGTAAGCAGCTAGTTTTGGATCAATCTCAGGCATGTCTTGGTGGGACCAGGTGAAGACGTCTGAAAACTCTCAAACCAGTTGGGTAAGCACTTGCTCGACCTCTGGTTCCAAATGGGTTCCTACTTTGACCACCCTTTTAAGTTCTTGGCCTCGACCTAAAGTTCTTGTATTTCCTCCGCTGGCTCCGGGGACTCATGGACTCCCTCTCTTAGATATTACGGAGATGCAAAATGCCTTCCTCTCCATTATCGCGTAACAGCTTCTTGCTGCCTTCTGATATCCCAATGCTACTCTGATCCCTTCTCCGGTAGGGAATTTCAGTTTCAGGTAATGGATAGATAGAGCTGCATTAGTACTTACTATGAACGATCGCCCAAGGAGAATTCTATACGAGAATTGGTGGTCTACCACCATAAAACTGATCATTACCATCTTCTAATAGAGCCTTCGTCCAATGGTGAGGGGAAGGGCCACCACTCCGATAGGCATCACACAGCTATCCTCGAATCCTTGTAGTGACGTTTAGGTCTTCTCTATGTGCAAGTTTATGATTTTTAGGTCATTCAGAGTTTCTTTAAAGATTATGTCAACCAAGTTGCCTGGGTCAGCAAACACCATGTTTATCTTCTCTCATTCTACCACAACTTCAATCACAAACGCGTCATCGTGGGGGTAACTGATCCCTTGAGCATCTTCCTCTGTGAACATGATTTGCATATTCTATGGTAGCCTCGGCTTCTTAGCTAAAGGGGTATTGCACATGACTTGATGTGCCACCATTGAGTGCTTGGAGTAGTTTTTCCGTTGCTTATTTAAGTCTCCTGCCAACGTGTGTCCACCTGAGATAATTGCGATGAGTCAAGGTTCGATGCTCTGGGCTGGCTAGCGGTCGTTGTCTACCAACTTTCCCAGAATTCTTCCAAGTATCCATTCCTTATCACGTGGTTGACCTGTTTCCTCAGCTCGGTACACTCTCTGATGGTGTGCCCAGGACCCTTGTGCATGTTGCACCATTTCTTAAGATTTATTCGTCGCTCTACTTTTTTTTCCTTGAAATTCCTGGGTAACAATCCCCTATTCCGGATTGCTTCGTACACATCTTCTAGTGGCACGGCCAATGGTACAAAATTCTCAACATAAGCCATTCGTCTCTCTTCGCCCGGTGATTTGTTACTTCTTAGATTTCGAAGTGGCCCTGAGGGACCACATAGTCAAAAATGGTTTGACCCTTCCCCCTAGCTCTTGGGTCCATCATTTGACACATTATTCCGTCGATTGTATGGTAGGTTGCGCTAGTTCATAAAATTTCTCCTCTGCTGGGGACGGTATTCGCCATCCATTTTTTGATATTTCTATAGGAAGGGCGAGGGCCCTTCTCTCCCTTTATGTCTCGCTTTCTTATGTGGCCGTGTTTTTTCTTGAGGAAGTTCGACTAGAAATCTCTTAGTCTCTTCACCTTCCTTTATAGACATGTATTTTGGTGCTTGTGGTACCACTTTTCTCCAAGTGGTACTTCAATCGTAACCCTGCCTTTAGGGCGTCTAGGGCGATGGGTTGGTCGAACTCCCTCAATTCTATCACTTTCTTGTGGAACCTCTAGATGTAGTCCTTCATGCTCTCCTTTTGACCTTGCTTGATCTACTTCAATTGCTCCGGGTCCCTGGCTACTTCGCATTACCCCAAAAATATTGAGCGAATTTCTCGGTCAGCTTATTATAAGAGGCAATGCTACGCTATTTTAGCCCCCTGTACCAAAGTAAAGTTGGCCTTTCTAAGTTCATGTGGAAGAACATGCATATTTTTTCTTGCCTTAGTCCTGCAATGGATAGCAGGTCGGTGATCTGGTCTATGTAATGATTATGGCTAGTGACTCCCTTGTAGGTTGGCAAGTTGGGGAGTTGGAAACCGCTCAGAAGCTCTATATATCTCACCTCATCCGTCAATGGTGACCTTCTCTCCCTTTACGTCTTCTTCACGAGGGGCTGATATTTCTCCTTTCTTTCTGCCAAGAGGCTTTCCAATTTTTCTTCCAAACTGCGGCCTTGCTTTCAAGGCCCAATTCACCTCGTCGGTGCTATCACGGTTCGGTCGATGGTTCTTTCTCCGATGACGGCTCTGGATCTCTAGGCTCCGCCTCTCCCCTATCGGGGATCGCTTGGTTTGGCTTGTTTGTTTCGATCAAATTGTGCGGAGTCTTCGGTCCTCTCTTTTCTCCATCTGTCCTCGAATATTTTCTTGAGACTCTCTTCCACGATTTTTTACTCTCGGTTGCTTATTCCTAATCATTTCAGTCATGAGCTGTCTCAATTCCTCCCTTTCTTCCCTCATAGTTCTTAATTCTACCTGTATTTCAGGGTGCATAGAGTTTTCTATTAGAGGGAGGGGTTGGTTTAGATTTGGGCTTTGCTTTTCGGTAACATGATTTCTGGTGGCGGACAACTGTTCAGCCATTTTAGACTATTGCTCTTCCAGACAAAGCTTTTTGCTCGGTTCCCACAGACGGCACCAAAAACTGTTGACCTGAAGAAATGATTTTCTGGGTTAATGAGCTTTAAATTTATTTATGATGGGGAATCAAACTTGGGCCTTGTCTTGACAGAAGGGGATAGTATGGGCTTGGGCTTCCTTTTCGCTGCGAGTTAGAGGGATCTTGCAAAGAAAACACGAACGTAAGCTCAATAGTGGTCTTGCCAATATAGGTTGTAACGAAGACGCTCCGTTGCTTAAGTTAGAAAGAGGGGTTCTCTCTCTTAAAATATGACAAGATAAGAATAAAAAATAATGCTGACTATGGGGTAATACTCATTTCTTTTTTCTTGTGTTTTTGTTATTTTGAGATTTTTCATCATTCTTTCAATGTCTTCCTCTTTCCATTTTTATATTGATGGCATTTCAGAGACTTTTTTGGGCTTTCCCTTGCAGTATCTCTGTCTTGCGCCAAGTATTCCTGTTGCACTTCTGACACACACCAAATATCTTCTTACTGTACCTCTGACATATGCTGAATATCCCTTTGCAGATTTTCTGACCCCGTTCTTATCGTACGTCAGATTTCCATTCTGATGTGTTAAGCATATTTCTTAGGTTTGTCTCCGCTGGCGGTTTTGGTTTAAGTGAGGCTTATTTCAGACAGCCCGGATCAAATTTTGAATAGCCCTCCCTTACTGGTTTGATGTTGACACGGGATTCATAAAAGCGACATTATGGAATATAGTCAGTACTTGCTCGGCTGTAGTCGTGTTCAGGTCAACAAAGGCCGAATAGGTTTTCTCATTTGCCGACTAGATCCCCTGAGTTCGAATCAGTTCTCTGTCGGGTTTTGGCTCCTTAGCCATTACTCCTAGGCCTGTCTTTGGATTGGATTCGCTACGCAAATTTTGGCTAATCTTTTCGAGAGGAGAGTGACCTTTTTAGAGGGATCATCTAACTGAGCTTCCAGGGACCGGCCTCGGTTGAATTCAGGGGCCCCGAACCCGAAGGCAGAAAGAGGGGGTCCTCAGGGGGGAACATTTTTAATTAATAATTGACTAATAATATGATATGCTCAACTTCAAAATAAATAATTTAATAAATAATCTAAATTTGAGTTTTTCTCTAATAATAACTCATTAACTTTTTTTTTTAATTTAATTATATATTTATTATAGAATATAAATCATCATAAGTGTATCATGTTTTCTATTATTGGTATTTTTTTTCATGTAGCCTAGTGAAAAAACAATTTAGACTATATATTTATATCATCTCATAAGTTTTTGATATGATCAATATTTTTTGTATTTTGTAAGCAAATTACCATAAAATTAAAAGTTAAGATTTGTTTGGGATTAAAACTTGCGGGTTGAAGTAAAATAAATAACTATCATTTCAAATATAAAATTTACAAACTATATATAAAGCGTGTGAATATAATGTGAAACGTACAAATTATGGTTAATTAGAGGGGTTAAATGAGTTGGGCCACCTAAGTTTGTATTGGGTTTCCTGATTTTTTGTACAAGCCAGATTTGTTGGTGGACTAGGCCTAATTCTAATGCCCACAAGCCGAACCAGTTGTAGCTCACAAAAAAAAAAAAAATGAGCCCAAACTTTAAGCCCGTTAGATTTGATAATTGAAAATATTTTAAAATAATAATAAGAGTGGTGATATTTTCCCCCAAAAGAAATGTGTAATAGCATCCTTTTTTTAAAAAAAAATTAATTACTATTTAATCCTTGAGTGATCTTTCAAAAAAAAAAAATCCTAAAAAAGTTAAAAAAATATATTTTTTTTATACTTTCTATTTGGTACATGATCTACTATTTCCTTAGGTCTCAACTGCAATATTAAAGTTGACTTTTAGTTCAGGTGGTTGGGTATTAGATAATTAGATAAATATATTAACAAATGATATACTTGAATGCTTAATTACTTGAAAGATTAAGATGCAACAATAAATAGAATACAAAATGATAGTAAAAACATGATTGAAGATTTTAAAAATATAAAAATATAATAAGCCAAGTCAATAAATTAAATATATTATTGAAATCTTTGTAACTAGAGTTAGAGTATTATAAATGATTGATAGTTTAGTAGGTGCGACCTACTTAGGATGTATTAAACTATAGTAATGCAATTCTCACTTTATTCTTTACAACATAAAAAATTGTATATTTTATTTTAATAATAAAAAATAAGTAATATATTAAATTCTAATTTTTTTTATCTAATCACCATAATACTAACAAAAATAAATAATTGGAGAACTTTTTAATTTTTTGGTACAAAATAATAAATTAATTCATATGAGTTTTATAGGCTAGCCTTAAAAAAGCTCATCTAAGCCCGACTTGACAAATGCTTTGGGCTTAATAAAAATTAATAGGCTTTGGCCCAACTCGACCCATAAACTTACTTAGGCTTAAATTTATTTGGCTCGACTTGACCTGCTCGTTTAAACCTCTACGTCAACAAGCAAAAGTAAATTACATTTGTAAACAAAACTAAAAATACAAAAGTAACATAAAACTTGTAAATTAACGTTGAACATACATATTCAATATAAAATATGAAATTATAAATGAAAATTTGTAAATAATTTTAAATATTAACTTAAAATTTAAAATTAAATATTAATTTCATAAAATGCATATAAGACGTGTATATATTATAATATGTGTAAGTTAATATCAAAGTAGGAAAAAGAGAAAATTATATTTATAAAAGGAGCTAAAAATTGGAACAATACCGAATAAAATTTGTAAATTAGATTGAGTTTATACGTCCAACAAATATAGAATAAATTTCACTAGTATAGATGTTTCAAGTGATTATTTCTTGCAAACATATCAAAGATATATTGTTTGTTGTTTGGACCTTTGGGGCCTTGTTGAAGTATGGACCCTTCCTTTGGTGGGCTGAGCTTGGGTCAAGATCCTTGGGAGAAAACAAGGGTCTCTTATTTTTTAGTATTGACTTGTCAATATTAAAAAATTTATTATAATACTTGGGCTTAGAAAGGGTCTTTAGTAGAGTCAAGTTTGAGGGGTAGGGTACTCTTGTTTAATGGGTCGGTTAGAAGGAGTTCTCAGTCTTGAACTATAAATGTCCTTGAAGTCTTATAAAGAGGACCTCTTTTTTGCTTCAAATTTTGAATTTTGGCAGCTCTCATTAAATGGCGGTGTCCCTTCAAAAGTCATGTAACTTTTCTCATTACACTTCATCAATACCCAAGGGTTAGGTCATTACAGTTATTGAAGACAAGGACAATCCTTCAACCTTAGGATTTAATCCAATAGTCATCACTGTTTTCTAGTTGTCACATAAGTAAGATAAAATAATGTTATAGGCTTGGGTTAATTTGGAGCATTAGATCTTTTCAATGACTAAAATTCATCCCTAAGGTTTGCTATAAATAAAGAGTCACCGTGGCCTTAACTTTGCATATTTTGAGCTTTTTAAAGAGAGAGAAACTATAACTCGTTTTAAAGAGAAAAATATAGTTCTTTTAATAGCAAGGCATCATCAGTGTTGAAGATTTGGTCCTAAGAAGTCATTCAAGCTAAGTATAGGATTAATATTTTAAACTCACAAAATCAATGAGTAAAATGGTAGCATTTTGGTTTTAGTATATATTGCTCACCTCTATTGCCTTAAAACATATTATTTAGTCTCTTTTACTTTCTAGAGAGATTGAAAAGAGAGAGAGAGAGTTTGTAAAAAGAGGGGGTAGGGTTTATCTTTCTATTCTTCTTTCTTATTCTGTAGTCAATCTTGTAAGGGGTTGATTGGAGAGTGGTTTCTAAGGCAATAATCTTGATACATAGTGAATAAACTCTTCTATTATGAACGCGAAATGGATGTAGGTTTTATTTCTTGAAACTGAACCATTATACATCAGTTCTTGTTTTTTGTGTATATGTGTGTGTGTGTGTGTGTTTGTTGTTAGATTTGTTATTCTTATGTGATTTTGAAGCCTTTTATTGATTTACAACAGTGATATCAAAGCTTAGGGTTAAGGTTTCTAAATCCTACGGATGATTTTTTATATGAAGATTAAAAAGTAGGGGAAAATCAAAATTTCAAGAATAATTAGAATAAACATGATGAGTTCTACTTGATTTGAAGGTTGATGGGAGTAGTGATTTTGTTGAAATTTATGTTTACATGCCATCATTTTTATGTATGAATATTTGTTTTATATTTATACTATATGTAATATCTAATTCCTATTAGTAGTATCAGTGTCTAGATTTCGGTATAGAGTAATAAAGATATCGTAGGGTTACCCGATTTTAACCCTATTAGAAAATTTTTATTATTGTGCGCGTGAGAGATATTAGACCTAATTTGGTAATTTCACACTCAGTCGGAGTGTCGGATGACCCTAGAATATTTTTGGAATTTTTATCTATTGGCTTGGAAAAGAAAATTTTAATTTACTACATGAATTTTCACTTAAGGGTTATGTATGGAACAAGCCTTGGTTGAGAAACACAATCTATAGATTAGAGAATGGACCAATTAGAGACAAGTTCATGGATTGTCAAGTTGGAAATTCTAGTTAGTTTCTTTGACTATTCTAACTAAATAGTTACAAAGGAACCAATTATATACTTAGTTTTCAGCCAATAGTAATTTATAAATTTTGAGTTAGTTAAAGGGAAAATTGGTCAATTGAGGGAGTACTATAGAAAGGTAGAAGTGTGCAGAAATTTTGAGAGAAGCATAACATCTTAGAGCTCAGAAGAGTGAAAATTTGTCCAAGTGAAGAGGGGTGCTGCTATAGTGAAATTTCAAGTTTTTTTCATGATTTTTCATACTTGATCGAGCTAAAATAAGGTCACATACTAGTTCCTAAGATCAATTGAAGCCTCTATTAATGAAAAGTCAGGAAAAAGAGGTAAGAAAAGCATTGTTTTGTGAGGATGGTATGTGAACTTTCAAGATTGCTTCAATTGATGTTCTTATGTGTATTCTTTTCACAAGCCTCTTCCAAAGTCATGCAAGTATACTTTAATTTACTAAATACCTATATTCTTATGGTACTTGTAATAAATTAAGATTCATTAAGATTAAGTCTTATTGATCATACATGCCAATTAGGTATATTCCTATCCTAATTTAAAACCTGCATATGCAACATTGAATATTGCTCTATAATCATGCATCAAATTACTTAAGTCTAAATATAATGATCTCTCTTTCGAGTTTATCAAAAATATTACAAATTCATTCACCATATATTGGATAGATATATTGAAGCATTAAGAACAAGTAATTTGAATAATAAAGAACTAAATTTGTTAAATATTAAGAAGATATGGCAATTAAGTGCACATATTGAGTTCAAGTATCAACCCTAGAAAGAAAATTTTAGTTCATGACTACAAGAGAACAGCGGTAAAAATAATAAGAAATCATGATACAATCAATAGCAAACTAATATAGATGTTGAATCGATCTTGATTATGTTGCCTAAGATACTCTTAATGCCAAAGAACGCCTTGAATCTTTCTCTATAGCTACTTCAATTAAGCTTTAATTACTCTTAAAGACTTGTGTTGTGTGTTCTTGGATAATCTTTAAAGGCTAGGTACGAGTGGCCTTTTATAGGGATTGATTTGAGTTTAAAAATCTCAATTCTCATCGAATTAGCAATTGTATTACCTCTGGGGCACTATGCTACTGTCGCTGGAGCACTGAGTGTAAAAGGCCTCACCGTTGAAGCGATGAGGTGCTGGCGTTGGAGCATTGAGGCACTAGACTGCGACTTAAACAGGTCATTTTTTTTATTTTCTTATTTTGATTACTGCTTTAGCACTAGGGCAAAAATCCTTGTGGCACTGGGGCGACATGTCCATATTTTGAAAGGTTTTCATTTTAATCCCTATTTTTGCTCCTTTTGCATCCTTATTTTAATTTTGTTTAAGTCTCTATAAATAACAATAATACACATAAATTGTCATTTATTCTCATAAAACAATAAAATATCAAAATAAAAATATGAAAAAATATATGACAAATATGCCCTTATCAAATTCCTCAAAACTTAAACACTTGCTTGTCCACAAGCAATGAAATAAACATCAAGAGAGAAACAAAGGGTTATACTTGACTCAAATAACAAATAAAGAAAATAAAACAAAGCAAAACATGTTAGGTTAGTAAGATGATTAAAATAATTATCTCAAAAACTGTTTAAATGGCACAAATCCTCAAAGTAAATAAATAACTATTAATAATTCTAATTATCTCTTTTTGGTCCCTCATTCTTCCTCACAAATAATCACTATATGTGTGTGTGCAAGCAACAAGTAATAGCTAAAACCATACAGTTGATTTTACTTTATACTTTAGTTTGTACATGAAAGATGATGTCTCAACATTTGATTTGTATAATGATACTTCTATAGGCTTGTCTTTACTACCACTCTCCATTAATATAGAAAATCACATGTCTAGGAATCTATTTAGGAATTTACTTGGTTTGTAACGTAAGGCTATGGTCAATGTGGGATAAAAGGATAAACAATTTAGGTTAAGTTACGCTATGAACACTCAGACTTTACCTAAAAATCTCTTGATCTTCTTTTCCTTATATTATCTCTTCCCTTAAACTTATTGTGTTTCTCATCTTTCTTTTCAACCTTTATTTTTAAAAGAATTTCTTCTTTTTCTTAAACTGAAGATGTATTTTTTTGTTCTCTTTTTTTTTTTTGAATACCCCCAAACTTAGATTGAAAAATACCACATAAACTTAATTTTTCTCATATCGCTACAACGTTTTCTTTCAATAGTATTTCTAAATAAATGCAAGGTTTATAAAGTTACGGGTAAATTTTTGGATAAAATTTAAGTCTTGGGCTTGTAATGTGGTCAAACTAAAGAATGGGTAATTAGGCTCAAAATAGGATACTAGGGATAAATATACAATAAAAAGTAGGCTGAAAATGCTCAATCGATCTAAAGATGACTTAATGTCTTTTCCTTATTCATGTGTTTCTTAGGATTTCACCTCAAGTGGTAATTAAAGACAAGTTCTAAAGTGTTGGTCTTCGAAACTTGAGTTATACTCCCTAAAGCATAAGTATTTTTAGGTAATAGTTATAACTATTCATGCTTATAAAGTGCTCAAAAATGGTGATTATATATAAGGTCAAACTTGTTCTAAACTTAGACAACAAAAATTATCTTAAGTATCTATCATTCTCTAGGGATTTGTGAAAAATAAATTCAGCCATGTATTTTATTTTCTTATTATAGACTAATGATCATCTTAAAAAAATCTAACAAAAAAAATAATTAAATAAAAAAATTAACCCATAAGAATAACCACTTAAATTATGCAATAAAACAAATACAAGAAAGTGTTTTCCACCCCCAAACTTAAATTAGACATTGTCTTCTAATGTCGAAAAATAAAGAATTGAGAGTACAAGACTTCCCTGGTAAATGAAATGTAAGCTTTGCAGCGTTATTGTATGAATGCGGTCCTTTGCTCTTGACGCTTGCAAATGCTCATGTTGCCTTTCTTGAGTGTTTGACTTGCTGATTTACTCCTAAAAGAAAAATAAAATAAAGTAACCAAACAGAAATTAAATAAACATAAAAATAAAAATTACTTGAATTACCTCCTAAGAAGCGCTTAATTTAGCGTTGTTGGCTTGATGGGGCTTTTTATTCTCTTATGGTGGATTAAATGTGCTGATGGAAGCATTTGTTCAAGTCCCGTTAAGCTGAGGCTTGACAGAGGCTTTCTTTTGCGCCCTTACTTTAAATTTTGTTCAAGTCCCTATAAATAACAATAATGCACATAAAAAGCCATTTATTCTCATAAAATAATAAAATATCAAAATAAAAGTATGAGAAAATATATAATAAAAATGCCCTTATCAATGATAGAATTGTAGATGATAATATTTCGATGCACGATATCCACTTTAATTGCAATTCAATGCTCCTGGTTGTAGTTGACAGGAATATATACCTACATGAATTTGGATAGTCTCGTAAAGAATACTATATAAATAAAAAAATATTTTGATGTACAATATTTTACCTTGTCAACCAAAGCCTGCCTTTTTGCATCGAGTAAATTTTCATTGAGTCCTAAACTGTATGACAACGCGCTATCGTTCTATTCAATAACAGAAAAGTCTATTGCATGTTACTCATGGAGAATCCTAAAAGTCTTCTAAAATTTCAACAAAACAAGTAATCAATATATATATATATATATATACATGAGAAATTTAAGTTAAAAATGTTAAATAAATAAAAAAATTTACAAATCTATAAACATGGATGAATGTAGCAATGTGTCATTGTACTTGTATTGCCTTAGTTGAGCCAGCTTCAGGTACTCATTCATGTGTTGTTTGGCTACCAAAAAAAGTTATATAAAGTAATTAATTGATTTCAATGCAAAAGACATCACTTATATATGTAAATAAATTTCACTTACAAAGTCATCTAGCCACTTATCTAATTTCTTCCAAAACTATGTTAGGCTAGCTTAAAGGCTAGGTAAGCTAAATAACTCTTATCACTGCTTACCCAGACCTAAAACTCAGATTAGATAGCCAAGTCTATCAGCTGCAGTGGATTCACATCCACCTGAGGTTGTACTTGAAGCTCAATATTCATCTTCCTCATTTTTTTATAGTATGGGATTGGTGTATGGGGTGTATTTAATACTCACACCTTTAGGCGCATTGGGTAAGATTTAAACACTTGTAAGATTGTCAGTTGGCTATATTGTATGTTATACCTAGTAACTAGAGTCTGAAAGCCAACCATCATATTCTCTCTAAATTAAAATAAAAGACATAAGTGGATAAGTGTCATATACCTGATTGATGCTATACTAGTTAAGTACAAGCACACGCTATCGTACCAAGTAATATAGGATTTTAAGTCTAAGTATCGATCCCACAGGGATTATGCGATCTAATTCTTTAAATCAAGTACTAAAATTGTACATACTTGACTTTTATTCAAAAAATCACAATCTGAAATTTAATTAACTAATTTAACTTTATCAATTAAACTAAACAAAAGTAAAGGGTAGAATTCACAAATAAAGATAATCTAGGATTTTGACTTGTCCCCTAGTATTTCATTAGATTTATTAACCTCTTAGTTAATCAATTAATACTAATTGTTAGCTTAGACACTAATCTCATCACAAGCCTCTGTCAATGGTCGAGTGACTATATTACACATTCTAACAATCACTTATATGTCTATGGTAATCAAATCAAAATATAATTCATTAAGATCAAGTTTAAATTATACCATACATGCCACCTAGGTATACGTCTATCCTAAATGGAACTCATAGTTGTTACCCGATGATTATGCATCAAACTATCCTAAGCTAAACACATGAATCCCTTCGTCGAGTTCATCATGGTTCCTCAATCATTCAAAATATTGATCAGGTATAATGAAAGCATTAAACACAAGATAAAATGAATCAATTGAATGTATCAAGTTCATAAATTAAAAATTAACACAATCCAAATTCATACTAGATTTATATAGTCTAACCCTAGATAAATAATTTAGCCTATCACAAAACCAAAAGTATCCAACCAATTTATAAAGATAAATAAAAATAAGAACATAATGATAAAGAAAGAGAAGAAAAACTAATCAAAGTGACTCATTAATGTGCTTTTTCCTCAATCTTGACTTGAAGCTTGAATCTTGATCTTAGTTCTTTAATCTTTGGCTTTGATATTTGATTTAGTATCATGAATTATTTCTCTAAGTTTTTGCCTCTTTTCTTTTTTCTTCTCTCCTTTTAATTAGGATTTTTGGCCTTCTATTTATAGGTTTATGTTTTCAAATTAGAGATAAACATCAAATACAAGTCAAAGTAAGATTACTGTTCACGTGGTATGGTAGCAAAATACTGTTTACGTGGTACTGTTCACCGTTATTATTCTCGCACTGCGGCACTGAATCCTAGGCATTGCGACATGTAGACACTATTTCGGGTGTGCACGGTGCTAGGTACTGTAGCATATCAATGTAGCAAATCACAGTAGCTAGTTACTATAGAATTCATTGTATTAGTATTGTAGCAAATTGATGTTTTTGGCTTATTTTCATTAGAGTTTCGGCCCTATTTATTCCATTGACTCCAAGCCTATAAAAATAATAATAAAATATATCAAAAGATAAATAATCTTAATTTATACAAACAAATATTAAGTTTAGAAGATGCAAATATTAGAATTAATTAACCCTTATCAATACCCTTAATTAAGTAACTATACGTGATATTATTTTAATTTTCTTAGTATATCTGACTTTCGTTAGGTTGGAAAGAGCAAGATTGCTAAAATTACTATATCATTTATTATATTTGATGCAGAATATCAGTTCAAATTTAATCAACCCTCTTAAATAGCTCATTTTGGTCCTTCTCCATTCTCTGCATCAACGTAGCTTCAGTATGATCAACTCTCTTCTGCATCCGTTCTCGCAGTTGCTTAATCTGATGTGCAATATCATAGTGTGCAGTTGCATTGTGCTCAAACTACAAGGAAATAATAATAATAGTCAATAACTTTTGTCATTATACTAATTAAATAAAAATAAAATATATCGTTGCTTCAAACACTAATGGGTCTGCTCCTTCTTAGCTATCTTTCTTGACATCCTTATCATCATCACCAAGGTTAATGAAACAGATAAAGCCTTTCTAGCTGTTGCTTTGTACAAAACCACACATATGCAATAAGTCCCCAATATAGCTCTTAGCGAGAATCCCCATATTATGGAACAAAAATTATATAATTAAATATGAATGGACTAAAACCATACCAAACCCTTTTTAGAAATTGTCTTCTCAATGTTCATGTACATTGAAATTCCTCTGCTCCTTCAATCCAAAATACAAGGGAAGTGATCACGGCAGCGAAAACCAAAAACCTCACCATAGACCACAATGGCCTCATAAATTTATACCTGAAATAATTTAAAAATATCAGTTTATCAAAATTTTGAATACAATAAAAATTTTACGCACTTGCAACGTCTACACAAATTCGTATATGTTAACTTTTTCATTCCACTCTCCACATGCTTTGATCTTCTTTTGGCCTACTTTTAGAATGCGGCATTGTTGGGTGAGCTGTGAAGTATGCCTTATGCAATGTTACCTCATGAATACTTATTGAACTCATCAAAGTTGTCTACTATACTTAGAATAAAATTTTGAATTTCACTTTGCATGTCGCACAGGATTAAACTACGATAAAAAAATAAATAAACTCAACTTCACTGTACTTCAACGCCTAATTTTGCTAAGTCAAGCTTTGTATACCAAGTATCAACAAAATTGTAGGTCAACTTTTTTTCAGCCCAAAAAGAACTTCTCTCACAAGTGATTACCAATTTTCTTTTTAACTCTCAGGCAAGCAGGCAATTTCACATCTTTAACACAATAATCAATACAAATATCTTATGGTGTATCAGATACACTTTTTACCAATGTAAAACCACATTTCCTCATACAAATTGGAGGTTTGAATCTCACACAATAATATCTCATAGACTAAAATACTAGAAAAAAAATATTGAACATATTTAAAAATAATATCTCATACACGTCCACAAAAACAATTCTCTTTGATTAGGCGTCAATTTTTCTCTTATCTATAGCTTTAAATAATACATAATTAATAATTAAAAAACTTTAAGTAAAAACTATCAAATATGCTCTTGACTAAAACCCTATTCTTTTGAACGGATGAACCTAGCTAAACGAGAAAAAAAAATTTCAAAATTGATTAATTATAAATTCTTTATGTTATCAGTAAAAACTAAATTTGAAATCAACTTGGACGTTGATAGTTTGAAATCTAATAACTATCAGTTGATTGTTGCCAAAAAAGAAAAAAAAAAGCTTTTTATTCACCAACTCATTAAATTCGCTCAATTTTTATTTTTTATCATAGATAACGAATTTGAACCTTGAAATCTAGAAGTCAATTAATTTACTAATTTTGTTTGTTCACATTCCCAATTAACTTTAAAATTTGAAATTCAATTTAAGCATTGTACTAATTTAAAGTTGTTGTATTTTCTCTTTCAATTCAATTTTGGTATTCTTTTAAAGGCTGGCCTCGGTTGAATTCAGGGGCTCTAGGCCAGAAGGCAAACAAGAGAGGGGTCCTCAGGGGAGAACAAGGGTCCACCAGTTTCTAGTTTTGATTTATCAAAACTGAAAACTCTATTCTGGTCTGGTCGGCTTATATTGCTCCCTGGCCCCCCTCACTCCATCTTTTCTTCTGTTGTCTTTCTTGCCCAAGTCGATCTAATTTGCTCCCCGAGAGCAATCGCGTGATCTAGTCTAGATTTTGGTTACGTTAGAGCGGGAAGGATTGTTATGGTGACATCATGGTGATTCGAAGATTCATCACCATATGATAGCGGTTTCCCCCAAGACTTTTAAATTTAATGGTAGGTCTCCTCAAACGTCGTTCTTGATTCTCACAAAAGTCTCTTTATTGTTAGGCGTTGATCTTCTTTCGATCGTGCAGTTGATAGCAACTGTAACCTAAGCGTCGTGTCTTTCTCTCTTCCCGAGTGACGTTTAACTGACTAAAGTCTTCCGGGCCGTCCGATCTGTTTGAATCTAACAGCTTGGGTTACAACATTCTGAAGAGACGTATTTTTATCGCACCTAGGGATCTAAGGCGTTGCGTCTCTGGCACCAAGCATCTTTTTGCTTTTAGTATGGAGCTTGAAGGAGTCATCAAATTAAAGAAATTGGCAAGATAAGAATTAGGGTTTTGGGTGACTTGATGTAGAGACTTCAATTGGTTGTAATTAGGGCATCAGAATGAAATTGGCTTGATTTTGATGCTATTGGAATAGGAAATTGAGAAAAGAAATGTGTTGGTGGTGGATGTAAATTCTGCCACTTTAGGAAAGTTAGGGCTGAGTTGTGTATAAATAGTGCCTTATGTAAATTTAATGTATATGGATGATAGAAAATTAAAAAATGAAGAAAATATGACATAATTGTCCATTTCGTAAGGTGTAGGGCAATTATGTCCAACCAAAGTTATAAGGTGTCAAGAAATTTTCAGGGTGTTGGATGGTGAGTTAGATTAGATTAAATGACTTCGTAAATAAAAATCGAAACGTAGTATCCATTTGGGCTTTGTATGCCGATTAGGGTATTTAGTAGTTAAATGAGATTCTAGCATTTGAATTGGTTCTAAATATCATTTATGGTGTGTATGTGAAGAAAATCGAGACCAGTAATAGGAGCAGAAATACAAAGCAAAATTAAATTTGGAGCGGCTATGAGTGAAAATCTGTCATTGTTTATCTTTTGTTTATTATGTTTCTGCATAATAAAATTTGTATGTTTTATGAACTTTTAATGAGTAGACATGATTTATTATTTGGATATATATATATATCCATAGATATGTATTTATATATTCAGTTTAAGAAACAGCTTTAAAACTACTGCATCATTTTCAAAGGCCATTGGTACCCTCAGATTATAGTGATAGTGATTATATTAGACCTGGTTGGTATATCCCGTACACATGGGCAGGTATTTGAGGGTATGTCACTAACTCCAGGAAGTCAGGTTGTCGAGTTATGTGAGTCACTCTATGCGTACAGGGTATTGTCTCGCTATATGTAAGCAATATAGGATTTTGCTGCATATCCAGTGAGATGTCTTGAGATGTCACAGTGGGTGTTGCTAGTTGAAATGCCCTATGACCTACTCACGTGTGCAGTGCTAGTTGAGTTACTGAGTGAGTATAGAGCTTTAGGGTTACCATTGGTTCAGTTTAGAAAGAAAATGACTGAGCGAGGACTTTAATAGTTTTCGAGTTACCAATCGCATATTATGCATTTATATGTTCATGCTAGTTATTATGTCTTGTAGATTTTGGGTATTGTTTTCTGAATATGTAAATAAAACCCGTTCGGCAAGATTTCATCGGCATATAATGTTAGAAACTATTTTACAGGCTTTATACAAGTTTTAGAAGCATGATTTATATATGTCTTTTAGAATTTAATATATATGCAGAATGTTATTTTATTTGAAATCTTAATGCATTTACTGAGCTCCTTTAGCTCACTCGTTTTGTGTTTTGTGTTTTCTAAACCCCCTTTTTAGGTGCAGGTCTCGGTATCTAAGCTGCTGATTCTCCTACTGCTGATTAGTGGGCCAAATCTAAAGATCATTTTTGTAAATGCAAATATGCTGAGTATCACTATTTTTACCTTCTGCATAGTAGTTCTAGGCTTATGTTGTACATATTGTTTTTCTAAAAAAGAAGAGGTTTCGATATTGTGATGATCGTTTAACTTTTTGTTAGTATGCCAGTTTTGTGTTCAAAATAAAATTATTGAGTTAAGTTGGATTTGGTTTTAAAAAGGACTGGAGGTCCTATTTGGTAGTATTAAGAAGCGGTTGGAAATAGAAGTGAAATTTCTTTATAGGTTTTAAATTGGCCATTAATCAAGTGCTTGGTTAAAATATTTATGTGGCATGGCCCATAATAAAAAATGGTGGGTTAAGCACTTATGATATAATGTTTGCTGATTGTTTATTAAGAAGTGGCCACTTAATGATATTTAATATTGTCATCAGATCTAAGACACGTGAGTGTATGCATGTGTTATTGTGTCTATTGCCTAAAATACATATCTTATACATATTCTACGTGGTGGAAGTGTATAAATTACAATAAACACAATAAATACAATATATTACTCACCTCAACGTATAATGTTATACATGTATATCCCTGGAGTTCATATGGAGACCAACTCGCGGACAGTCATTAACACGGTGGGCTTGGTGAACTAGAACAGCAGCCCTATATGCAACACTGAGTTTAACTCTTAAATCCCAAAAATGGCTGGTGTGGGTTTTTATCATTTTCTTCAAAACGATAAGAAATAGAGAATTTGAAGCAATTCACAATTGCTCCAATTGAAAGCATAGAGAAAATGAAACAATTTCATTTTTCTTCTTCTTTCCTTTTCTTTTCGTTCTTCTTCTCCAAACACACAAAATTCACACCAAAAATCAATTCACAATCTCTTTCTCACTTTATATATATATATACATATACACAAGAAAACATTAATATAATATATTATAATAATAATAATAAAATATTACAAATGGGTGCCAACTATTTAGCACACAAAATAAAATATTAATATATATAATATCATATAATAAAATATTATATAATATAAAAATATATTATATAATATAATAAGAGAGATATTTTGATTATTTAACAATTAAATAATTAAAGTATGAAATAATCATTTTACCCCTCATAAATAGTTTCAAGTCTACCCCTTAGTAGGTCCCACCAAACTCACACTTAGGTAAACTCAACCGAGGGTCTACAATGCGCTAGTTGTCATTATACAATTAGAAAATAATAATTATTGACTAATTGTTGTATTTAACACTTAAATACAGATACGCACGTATTCCCGTGGTAGTGCTGAATATTACTGGATTAAACAATTTAATCCAGCACGCTGCCCCAGTGCACAATGAGTACACTCCATATTGCAGGACTCCGTAGGTCTTATGCCCGATTCGTTAAAGGAAACTATTTCATGAGTCCGTGAGTAATGCCCCAGCACACGTCACGGATATACAAATCAATGCGTTGAACCATGCAAGCTGAGGTTACAACGCATACATATAGTCCTTCTATCATGATATCCTGGATGTGCGGAAAAATAGATTATCACCGTCAAATCTCATAGTGTTCATCCATGTCCTATCTCCAGACTTGTATCTCACTGAACAATATGTGCAAACTCTTTACTATATTGTTCTACCCTGGCGAAACTCTTTCCTGGGATTGATGCTTGTGGCCACCGGACTCCATAAGCATCGAACCATACCTAGCGACACCCAACGATCATACCATGAAAAGTATATAACATCCGTGGAACCAACGTATGGTGGATAACTTGCAAGCCCACTGTGGCACTCAGGTCAAAGGACCACGTATACTATTCAACTCGAGAGGACCTTCTATTGACAGATTACATAGGGTGTCTATCGGAGGCCCTCGTGAGTTTGTCCCATATCTAGTCCTAACTGGATACCTATATGTCAATAGGAGCTCAAAGCTCACGGTTGGCTAGGAATGACCATCTATACCCTATAGGTACGACATATGCTGATTTATATATTAAGGTATCCACCGACAGACCTGCATCAGTAGAAATAGATTAGGGACAAGTATTTGAGAACATACTTGCGTAACTAGCATTTTCTGGCACCCGATTGTAACTCTTGCAACTATGCAGTTACTGGTATATTCCTCGGTCTATGTCTCATTATAGACAAGGCTCCAACGTTTAGATCTGCTGAGTATTATAACCAGCTAATACTTAACTGTGCTAACATTTAGCATTTATATCTCTCAGCGTGGCTTACTGTAGGCCTTTATCTAAACTCCTTTAGATATGGTATGAACTTTTTTAGATTGTACAATATCTGTAACGTTACATTTCATAATACCATATAGATGGGTATTAGTGATTTAATGAGAATGTACACTTGTATAAATACACAAGTATATGTACATTCAGGGATGGCACGTAAGTACCAACGCTAACATTTGAGTGATGCACTTGAGAAGTGGTAGAACCACTAAATATTAATTAATTCAATTTCATTCTTGATGAAAATTGATTCATACAGGTGAAAACAAATTTAGATAAAGTGAGTGAGTTCTTGGTTGTGAAAAAGAAAGAAAAGAATTGAGAGAAGTTTTAACTAAGTCCTTTTGTATTCTTACAAAGTGTTGTGAGCGAACAAAGACTAAAAACATTCAATTCCTCTCATCACTCATAAGAAACGAATACCATAAGAAACAAAGTGTTTTAAGAGTTAAAACACCTATTGCTGGAAATTTGGAGCTTTTATTCTGGCTTAACAATCCTACAGGTTTTAGTTGTGAACTAGAATTATGCAACAACACACTTCAATGTGAGCTCAAGACTTGAAGATTGAAGTTCTTGAAGAATTGGAAAGCTACCTTAAATCCGAGTAGGTTTACTTGTAATTTATTTAAATAAAATATATGAACATATATGAGATATAAGTGTTTGATTATGCTATATTGAGTACATATTGTTTGAAATACTTACACTGTGTGTATAAAATTTTACGTACACTCTATACATCACACACCTACTTAACAGATTTCACATTTTAGCAAAAGAAATTAAAGGCGTTGCTAACACAAGAAAAGGTATCTAAAGCCATAGTCGATCCAAAGCCACTTCCTCAAACCTTTTCTAATGAACAACGATTGGAGATGAATGAGATTGTCTACTACACTATGATTCTGTACCTTGCAGATAATGTTCTTTCTAAGTGAAAGATGAAACTACAATAGCTGATCTTTGGGGTAAACTTCAAATACTCTACCTTATGAAATCTCTTTCTAACAATATTGATATGAAAGAAAGACTGTTTGATTTTAAAATTGACATTACTAAGAACTTGGAAGAAAATCTGAATGTTTTAAAAAGATTTTGTCTTGATTTGAGTAATGTTGGAGAAACCATAGGGGATGAAAATGGGGCAATAATCTTGTTAAATTCTTTACCATCAATCTACATAGATGTTAGGACAACTATAAAAGTATGGTAGATAGACTCTTTCACTTGAAAACTATATAAAAGACTTAAGATTTAGAGACTTAGAAATTAATTCTAAGAAAAATAGTTCTAGAAATGGTGAAATGTTATCTGCTAGAGGTAGACTTAATAAGATAGAAAATGAAAAAAATAAATAATCAAGGTAAATCAAAATCTAAGTGTAAAACAGGACCTAGAAAAATGTTTTTTTTAATAGTAAAGAGGGACATTTAAGGAAAAACTATTATAAAAGATTAAAGAACTTAAAAGAAAGAAATATGGATAGTAAAAATAAGGATGTTACCGTACCTAGTGATGGCTATGAAAGCTTAAAGGTCTTAACATTATCTTTAGATGATAACTCTGATGAATGCGTACTAGACTCAGGATGATCATACTATATGTATCCTAAAATTGAATGGTTCCAAAAGTTTTAGGAAATTAGTGGGAGTAAAGTCCTCATGAGTAATAACCAAGCCTATAGAATATTGAGAGTTGGCTCAATTTTATCAAATTACATGATGGTATAATAAGAGTTTTAAATAAAGTTAAAAATATGTACTAGATTTTCAAAAAAAAAAATATCCTTATGAACCTTAGATGAAAAAGGATACATATATAAGGTTGAAAATGGACAACGGTAAGGTCATGAAAGGATAATTTATTGTCATAAAAGGTATGAAACAAAAAAAGGGATATATATACTGTTGGGGGAAATAATAACTAGGATTGTAGCTAGTGTTTTTAGAATTTACTTGGATAAATTTGAACTATGGCACACAATTCTAAGACATGTAGGTGAGCAGGGTCTTTTAGAACAGAGTAAATTAGGACTTATTAAGTGGAAAATTGACTAAAATAATATTTTGTGAACATTGTGTTACTGGAAAATAACACAAGATTAGTTTCAAACCTGGACGCCATAAGGCTAAAATGATACTTGAATATGTCCATGCTGACCTCTGAGGACTGACAAATACACCTATTCATGGTGGGAACAATTGTTTTTCTTTAATAGACGATTATTCTAAGAAGGTATGGGTTTACTTGCTTATAACTAAAGATGATACCTTTAATAAATTCAAATAGTAGAAGAACCTTATTGAAAACCAACCTGGCAAGAAACTTAACATACTTAGAATAAACAATAGCCTTGAATTTTGTAATCACAAATTTGAAATTTTCTATAAATTGAATGAAATTCTTAGGCATAGAATAATAACTTATACCCCTTGCCAAAAAAGGGTTATTGAGAGGATGAATATGGCTTTGTAAGAGAAGGTTAGGTGCCTTCTAATTAGTTCTGGCATATCAAAATATTTCTAAGGTGAAGTTGTTTTGAAAGCTTGCTATTTGATAAACAGTAGTCCATCTAATGCCATAAAATTTAAAATACATGAAAAAAAGTTGAATAATAGAACAATGGACTATAAAAACCTTAGATTTTTTTGTTGTGCTGGATATGCACACCAAAAAGAAATATGAACCACTACATATGTATTTACTTTGTATAGTAATTGTCTGAGTTAGAAATCTCAATTCAACCTATTATTGCATTATCCAGTACTGAGAAGGAATATATGGCTATTACTAAAGCCATCAAGGAGGCTGTTTGGTTTCAATGACTATTAAGTGAGATTCAGATGCTTATAGAACCTATAATGGTGTTTTCAGATAATCAAAATGCCATACACCTCACTAAAAATTCAAATTTTCATGAAAGGACAAAATATATGGACATTAAATACTCTTTTATAAAGGATTTGATTGCTAAATGAGAAGTTCAACTACAAAAGATTCCAACAAAGGAGAATATAGTTAACATGGGTACAAAGGTCCTATTAGTGAGTAAATTCAAGTACTACTTGGATTTACTCCACATTAACAAAGATTGAAAATGATTAGGTAATCGAGCTAAGAAGAATATTATAGATTTTATTTATAATGAGTCAAGGAATGACTTATGGAGCCAAGGTGAAAATTGCAAAGGATTTGGTCTCAAGAAGTCTTCAAAGTTAAATCTAGGGGTAATTTTATAAAATCATAAAATAAGTGATTAAAATGATAGTATTTTGGTTTTAGTATATATTGCTCACTTGATATTCAGTCTCTTTCGCTTTCTAAATAGATCGAGAAAGAGTTGTATAAATGGTGCTAAAGTTGGTCTCTTCATTCTTCTTTCTTGTTTTGTAATCAAGTCAATCTTGTAAAGTATTTATTAGGAAGTGGTTTCTAGGGCTGTAATATTGATTCATAGTTAATAAGCTCTTATGTTCTAAGCTTGAAGTAGTTGTAGGTTTTGTTTCTTGAAATCAAACCACTATACATTGATTCTTGATTTAATGTGTGTGTATGTGTTTGTTGTTAAATTTTTTGTTGTCATGTGATTTCGAAGCTTTATGTTGATTTACAACAATCACAAACCCTATTCAACTCTACTTTTAACTTTTATTTTGTGTCTTCTTTGTTTCTTCATCAGTGAACACTAGTAATTGTCTAATTACTGTTCTTTCTTGTGTATTATTCATTGATAATGTTGTTTGCTAGTTCTTGAATGAGTGACTTGTTTTGTTGCATATATGCTCTTTTTTTGGGTAATATATGAAGTACTCGTTTCTGAATACTTGTTTAACTTCCCTTGTCATATGCTTTGTTCTTTTATTTCTATCTTGAATACGGGTTGTGTTTGATTATGTTGCTGTGTTCAGGTTGGGATGTCTAGCCTTTCCTTATTTTTAGCTTGCTTGCCTTAGTTTTTATAACGATGTCATAGGGTAGTCAAAATAGTTGTCACAATGTAAGGGACCAAATGATCATTGATATTAAACCTGATTTGAGTGATATTGAGGAGGAAGATGAAGCCTTTTTAGTATGTAAGAGGGGGTCCAATGGGATCTTGTTCCTCAGTAAAAAGTTTTAGCTTCTGAACAAGAAGTAAATCTCAAGGCCGTAATGGTTGAGGCCGAGGGAAATCAAGAAGGTGTCCTCGAAGTAGAATTAGTTGAGCCTGATGAGGACTCTGAAGGTATTGTAAGTGATGAAGAGGTTGAGGTCAGAGAGCCTTTTGCAAGTGAGAAAGAGTACGATGAATTGGATCGATCTTATTACCCTCTAGTGTGTCTAAAGCTAGTCTTGTTAGACTTAAGGCCCAATATATCATTCTTTATACTTAAGGCCCAATATAACATTATAAGTTCAGTAATTTTAAGAATTCTAGAGAATGGTGATTTTGTTAATCAACCCTTTTATGATGAGGTTACCTTACATCTTGCCTTCTTTATGTTAGGGCTCAGGCTGTACATGTAGCATTATTTGTCAGAATGTTAGCCTAGTTGGGGCTTTCCATTTCCTAAATAAATAAATTGTTTTTGGAGATTATGTGTAACATAACAAAAACAAGTCTATATGACCCAAATTTTTAGGAGTTCTAGTGCTTATATCAACTTCAACCAAATCCCCATGAGAACAAGGGATTTTATTATCTAATGAGGAACAAAGGTGAGAAACTTATCTAAAAGATGCCTTCAAGCAATAAATGGTGGCAGCATCATTTGTTTTACATTGGGGAGAGTAGGGTCGAGAACCTTTTAGGCCTATGTTAGGGTTCTACTTATGCCAAACTAACTTTTCTTATATAGGTCTTTTTATGCTTCATATTATTTTTCACTTTTCTTTTGAACTGAGGATAGGTATTAAACATTTGCCTTTGCAGCTGCTTGGTCTTTTTGCCTAGACCTTGCAACAGGTGAGCATTTTAGGGTAGATAATGCTTTGAAAGTACTTTATTGAGTGAAATGAGCTTTTAACCAAGGAAAGCTTGAAGAACTTATGCGTATCTGAGAAGTTGCTAGACACGTTCTAATCATTAAGAGCCAAGGAAGAGAAGTTTTTCTAATTTTGAACATTTTTCATATTCTTTCTCATCCTTTATGCTCAGTAAATTTTTTTCTTCTATGTTAAGGGGTGTATGGTTAAGGAGAGACAAACAGGAAGAGGCCTTGCCAGAAGCATGAATCAGGATTAGAGACTCTTTACTTAGGATAATTAGGCCACTGCTAGGTCCTATTCAAGGGGCGAGAGGAAAGCCGAGGTGTTCCCAATAAAAGGACTACGAAAGAGCCCTTAAGGGCAAAAAAAAAAGAATTGGCTTATCACCCTTTTTGTTCTAACTTAAATGCCCACTACCCTTAAGGCACGTTTCAGTGATCCTTTGTCCGGGTCTAGAGTGGTTCGGGGTTGGAAAAACCAAGCTTAGTGGACTTGAAGTGTATGAGGAGGTTGATTCATTAAAAACTCCCTACCTTCTCCGTGAACAACATAGTCTTTAACTAGTAGTCTAAGTGTAGATATCTAATCTCTCTGATAAGAGAGGAGGAGCAGTATATAGACTTAACTTGTGCCAAGTTGATCTTAGAGTGTGATGAGATCATAACTGCCCATCTCACCATTGGTAGTGTTATAGATGTAATTCATTTCTTCCCTCTTTTTTAATTTTGTTTGGGTTTGTAATAGCGCTCAAAGTATTAACCTTTTGATGGTTTTACATGCTGCCTACACTCTTGCTTCAATCCAAAGCACCATCCTTCGCAGTCTCTGATTGTGTATTATAATAGCTAAGCGCAAATGCACACTATCATATCAAGTAATATAGGATTTTAAGTCAAGATATTGATCCCACAGGGACTATGCAATCTAATTCTATAGATCAAGTACTAAAATTGTACCTACTTAACTTTTATTTAGAAAATCACAATCTGAAATTATTTAACTAATCTACTCTATCAATTAAATTGAATAACAACAAAGAGTAGAATTCACAAATAAAGATAATCTAGGGTTTTGACTTGTCCCCTAGTATTTCATTGGACTCATTAACCACTTAGTTAATCCTTTAATACCAATTGATTGACTTAGACACTAATCTCATCACAAGCCTCTGTCGATGGTCAAGTAACTATATTACGTATTCTAACAATCACCTATATGTCTATGGTAATCAAATCAGAATTTAATTCATTAAGATCAAGTTTAAATTATACCATACATGCCACCTAGGTATATGTCTATCCTAGATGGAACTCATAGTTGTTACCATATGATCATGCATCAAACTACCCTAGGCTAAACACATGAATCCCTCCGTCGAGTTCATCATGGTTCCTCAATCATTCAAAATATTGATTAGGTATTATGAAAGCATTAAGCACAAGATAGAATGAATCAATTGAATGTATCAAGTTTATGAACTAAAAATTAACACAATCTAAATCCATACTAAGTTCACATAGTCTAACCCTAGATAAACAATTTAGCCCATCACAAAACCAAAAGTATCATACCAATTCATAAAGATTAATAAGAACAAGAATATAATGATAAAGACAGAGAGGAAAAACTAATCAAAGTGACTCATTGATGTGCTTCTCCCTCAATCTTGATTTGAAGCTTAAATCTTGATCTTGGTTTTTTAATTTTTGGCTTTGATATTTGATTTTGTATTGTAAATTCTCTCTAAGTTTTTGCATCTTTTTCTTCTCCTCTTTTTTCTCTCCTTTAGGGTTTTTGGCATTCTATTTATAGGTTTTTTGTCTTCAAAATACTGTTCACGGATTACTGTAGCAAAATACTGTTTATGGGTTACTGTTCACCGCCGGCGGTACCGCGGTATTCAGCTACTAACCTGGGCACCCCGGCGCTCAGTTATGGCTACTACGATGCCTAGCCCTAGTACTTCTTTCTTATTTTTGGTGTAACATTTTCGGTTGATGTTCGATTTGCCTACCATTTGTTCTTATACGTCATATTTTCCATCGTACATCTATTTATGATAAAAAAATCCAATTAAATAGCCAAATATTTATGATTTGGAGTAAAATACGAAAGTTAGATACAAATCATATTAGTACTTTTACGCCCCTATCAGTCTCCAAGAAGGAATTAAGTATAATGACTTGGAGGTTGAGGCCAAACGTTATAGAGAAGAATTAGCTAAGGGTAAGAAACTAGCTAAAGTATGCTATGAGGGGTCCAATTCTTTTGTTACTAAGGCTGAGAAGGCTAAGATGAAAATATCACCAGGTGATAGGTAACACATAGAGTATTTAAGGTAAAACTAGGTCCTTAAGGTAAAGATGTCTAAGGTAGTAGTGGCAGACAAAAGCCAAAACACAGAGCTTATAAGGTAAAATAAGATATTTTAAGTAAAGATAACTGAGGCTGAGTATAAGGGTCGACCAGTTAATAAAGGAGGAAAGGGTCATCCGGGATGCTGAGGAGTCTTTCGATGACTTGTGGCCAATAAATATTAGAGATAGGTTCTCAAGGTACGTAGAGCTCTTTTAGGAGCATTATCTTGACCTAGACCTCTAATAGCTTGAGGAAAAGTTGTCGAAGTAATAAGCCGATGAGAAGGGTGCTGAAGTTCCTAACTTAGGCCTTAACATAGGTACAAGTCAATCTCTTGTTGCAGTTGAGAACATTGAGACTAAGGCAAACCTTTTCCTCTAATCCCTTCTCATTTAGTATCAAGCGCTCTTGTTGCTGTCCCTCTAGCCAAGGAAGATGTAATCGTTTTAGTAACTCATAAGGAGGTATAAAATGAAGCCCTTCTTTCTGACAACTAATTTATAGAGGGATTATAAAGGCTTCCTCTACTCAACCTCTCACTCTCAAAATATTCTGTCAGTAGTTCCCCAAAGTCCAAAAACTTCCCATCCATCCACAACCACACCAATGGTTGAGTGTTTTGATAGACCTTGTTATACATAAGGCTAAGCTTATTGGGGCAAAGGCCTAAGGTCCTCATTCTGCCCACCACTTTTACTTCAAATGGCTGAAGATTTCCTTCCCTTATATGTGTTCTTTTTTTATTTATTCTATGTAATTTAGACTTATTTCTTGTTTTTAAATGAACTATTTCTTTTTATATGTAATGCACTGAGGCTTATTTTATGCCTTTATCTTTTGATGTTGTGTTAATTAATCATGTTTGACTGAAAACCTATTATCTCTGAGCTAGTCTTATGCATAAAATACATTTTGTATTGTTCTCTGAGTAGGCCCTTATGCTCGGTCTTATTTGATTCTAACCTCGTGCAAGGTTCCTAATTACTTCTTAAGCTAACTATTTCAAATTATTGTTAACACTTGTAATTTAATAATGTTAAATCTCTATTATCAGTTTAATATAGATCATTTAGTTTTCGCTAAGTAGATAACCACCCTCTCTATATATTTAGCATTTAGCTACATTTTGAGCTAATAATTTAAAGAGGATTTACTAGTTAACCTTGTGCATGAGGTTTGTTCAGTCATAAGGATTTAACAATTATCGGTTTTTAACCCAAACACCCTTAGATTGATGGCTCTTTTATATGTTTGAATCGATTTATCTTGAATGTGCAATTTGCCCAAAAGTGCATATCCTTAGATCTTTTAATGGGTTAGGAAAGTCTTGAAGCTCGAGGAGCGCATTTTTCCCTTTGTAGAATTGTCCTCAAATATATACTTAAAAGCCTTGATGGGAGTTGATGCCATTAGTTCTCCAGACTTCTATCCCGGAATGAGTCATCTTGAATGATTCTTAGACTTCTATCTTGGGGATAAGTCATATGGTTTTCTAGATGTCCATCATAAGGATGAGTTATTTGGAATGATTCTCAAACCCCCATCCTAGGGATGAGTCATCTAGAAAGGTTCTCTAGACCTTTATCCCATGTATGAATCATCTAGAAAGGTTATCTCTTTAACCTTTATTAGATTTCACTTAAATTTTTCCTAAGTTCCTAAGAAGAACGTCCAATATGGTTGATGGGTCTTAAGCTATCACTGTAGGGTGAGTTTGGATGAGTTTGTATATCTTCTTGGAGAAATATTGAAAAGAAAATTTATTGAATAGTCGAGCCTTTAATTAAAATCTGTGAAAAAAATCAGCTATGGGTAGTATTTGTTTTTAGGAGCTCGTTATTTTAGGGTTTTCTAAATACTGTCCATCTGGATGCCCAAGCTTATATCCTAGTCTTATCCTTCTAAAGACTTTGTTGGGACTTTTCTAATTAGGGTCGATGACCCATTAGATGGGATTCTTAGAATTTAGGAACACCTTTCTTAGGACTAGGTCTCCTAATGTAAACTCTTGAGCTCAAATTTTCTTGTTGAAGTATTGAATGAACTTCTGTTGATATACTGTGGTTTGTACTCTCACTCATTCCCTTTTCTGCTAAACAAGATCCTGGCTTTCTTAAAGCAATTTTTTATTTCTTATTTTAATAAAGTATAATACTTTATGGGTCAACATCCTGACTTTATCAGGAATCATAACTTTGTACTCAAAGGTTAAAGAGAAGAGAGTTACTCTCGTAGCCATTTTGGAGGTAGTTCAAAGAGCCTTGAGCACCTCGGCAACTCATCCACCTATACGCCCTTCTTTTTTATCAATTCTTCTTCAATAACTTGTTAGTTTTTGGGTAAGTTTGGGAGGTAAAGCAAAGTTACATAGAAGTCACTTATAAAACCTTTTGAAATTATCATCATCAAACTACTTTCCATAGTCTATGATACTCATATCCAATACCTCAAATCAACAAAAAAGACTTTTCCAAATGAAGTCTTTAGCTTTCTTATTTGTGATATAGGTTAAGGGCTATACTTTTATCTAATTAGTATAATAATCCATGACAATTATAGTGTATTTAGTCGAGACCTTTCATTGAGGTAGTGGTCAAATCCAGTTAAGTCCTTATTGAGCAAATAGTCATGGACTAGACATAATCTTCTAGTTCTCAAGAGAGGTATGGATGTTGTTTATATATCTTTGGCAAGCATCATATTTTCATACTATTTTTTTGGCATCTTGAAGTACAGTAGGCTAATAGTAACACAATCTAAGGGGTTTATGAGACAAAGCCTTTACTCCCAAGTAGTTTCTGCAAGCTCTCTCATGAATTTCTCAGAGAATATATTTGACTTCGTCTAGCCTCAGACACATAAAGTATAGATAAGAATGTTCTCAGTGGTAAAAGTTATTGTCGATTAAAGTATACCAAGCCAATATATATTTAAACTGACGAGCTTCAAGCTTATCTTAAGGAAGTTCTTTATTTTCCATGTACTTCCTAATGGAATCCATATAACTTAGGTGGGGATTAATTTGGAGGCGTTCCTCATTGTTTCTCGGATGCTAGGCTCTGAATGAGTTTAAGTGGGAATTATCAGGGTATTCATACTTTTTGGTTGAGGTTAGTTGTGCCAGTACATTCACGTTATGATTCTTGGTCCTCGGGATTTGTTAGATCTCAACTATGAGCTTTATAACTTTTTGAAGATAGCTGTTATATGGTTTTCTTTAACCTCTAAATTTTTATTGACCTAGTTTACAACTAGTTGAGAATCATTCTTAATGAATATTCTTTTGGTTAGGATTACTCAGGCAACCCTGAGCCCATCCAAGAGACTTCATATTCTATTTTATTATTGGAAGCTAGGAAATCAAATCAAACCATATGGTTGAGCTTGTCCTTCTTTGGGTTGATGATGACAATTCTTACCTCGTATTCTATAAAATTAAATGCCTCATCTATAAATGTTCAAGTCAGTGCTCCATCTAGTTACTTGAGGTGCATTATAAGTGACATTTTCTTGTATGGATAAATGTTTGTGTGTGCATTCAATGATGAAATCTGTAAAGCTTAAGCCCTTGATGGCCATCCTTTGTTTATACTAAATGTCAAACTCACTAAGCTTAATCACGTATCTCATCAGTCATTTTGCGACATCGGGCTTATAAAAAATCTACCTATGGATTGATTGGTGATGACTACAACCGTGTGTACCTGGAACTAGGGCCATAATTTTAGTCTAGACATGACTAACGCGAGGGTTAGCTTCTTAGCTAAAAGGTAACTGCTCTTAAAGTTAGTAAATGCCTTGTTGGAGAAGTAGACAAACCTCTAGGCTCATTCTTCTTCTTTTACCAAGACCAAAGTTTATCGCTTGAGCTGAGATGCCCAGGTATATAAACATTTAGTCTCCAATTCTTGGTACTGCAAGATGGATAGGTTGGGCCAAATAGGCTTTAAGTTGTTAGAAGGCTTCTTCACATTATAGGGTCATTCTCGTCTTATCCCATCCTTTAATGGCTTGAAAATAAATTCAAAACATTTATCTATAAGCTTTAAAATAAATCTATTGAGGGCAAAACTTTAACTGTTAACTTTGAATTTCTTCTACAGTGATTGGGGACTTCATCTCTACCGTTGCTCTGATGTTATCATGATTAGCCTCGATTCCTATCTGGTTTACCATGAATCCAAGGTATTTTCTAATTCTACCCTAAACACACTTCTTTTCGAGTTCAAATTCATGTTATTCTCCCTTGGGGTCTCTAACGTCGTTCTAGAACATTATATACTTGCATATCTTATCATCAATGTAAACTTTCATACTTTTCCCAACTAGAGGTATAACAGTCTATCGATAAGCTTTGCTAGATAGCTCATGCATTCTTCAATCTGAATAACATGACCTTATAATATTACATCCTTTGGTGGGTAATAAATAAGGTTTTTTTATGGTCAGATAGAAGCATCCTGATTTGAAAATGCATCTATGAGGTTGAGGAGTGTATGTCTAATCATCGAGTCTAATAACTGATCAATCTTTGTTAGAGAAAAGATATAATTTTGACAAGATTTATCCAAATTAGTGACGTCTACACACATTCTCTAATTTTCATGGCCTTCTTAATTGTCCCTATATTGGTTAAATACTCAGCGGAGTAGACCTTTTGAATAAATCCTACTGCTAATAGCTTCTTGACCTCAGCTTCCATAACTTTGTTCCATTCTTGATTAAAAATCATCTCTTCTGCTTGGTGAACTTAAAGGATGAGTTGACGGCCAATTCATGAAAGATTAGAGAAGAGGCTATCCTTGGCATTTCTTTATATGACCAGTGAAAATTTTTGAGAACTTTATCAATAAAGTGCTTAGGCTATTTTTGACCTCGGCCTTAAGGGTAAGCCAATCTTTATGACATTTTAAAGAGAAAATTGGGTTTTATCTGAACGTCAATTAACTTTTCTATCAACTTTTGAAGACTTTTGTTTCTCTTCCTCGCTCAGATCTATGGTGAAGATGCAGAAAGTTCTTTTTGCCAATGTCACGTAACAAATCCTCACCATTTTTTAGTCTCCAAAGATCACCCTTACCCCATCTTCAAAGGGAAACTTAAACTTTAGGTAGTGGATGTACATGGTCGTATTAGAGTTCCTCATGAAAGTTTGCCCCGTTAAAATTTTATAAGGGAATGGTTGGTCAATAACTACAAAGCATACCATCATGTTCGTTATGTAATACCTCTCTACTAGGATTCATGTATGATGAAAACTCAAAGTGGCATTACATAATCATCTCCGAACATGTACTAGGGTGTTGTGTTCTCTCTATTTTCAAATTCTTGATGCTGAGGTCATCTAAATGTTGGTGATCGAGTGTGTGACATACGAGTATATACATAATTTCAAGAATTACTATACGCAGCGGAAGCATATTAACAAATACACCCAATTTAACAATTAAACACATATATCACATATATGAATAAGTATAACAATTATAAATTTATAAACATAATGAATAATTGTATTAAAATATTATATAAAACACTTACCTAATGAAGATAGCTTTACAAATTCTTCAAATCCTACAATAATCCATGTGAAGTGCTCACCTTGAAGTATATGTTGAACAATTCCAGTCCATAATTTTTTGGTGAGATTAAGGAGCTAGAATGGTAGTTTAGTTTTAGAATTTTCAGCAACATGTATTCAAACTCTTTTGAATACAATTTTGTTTCTTAAATGGAGATGGTAAATATTTTACATACAACTCTTGTATTAATTAGAAATATTTAACATACAACTCTTGTATAATTTTTAGAAATAATTTCCACATGATAATTATTTTGAACAACTCTTTTCTAAAATAATTATCTTTTTCTCCATTTCATTTTAGCCATCCATTAGAGAAGGAGATAAAGAGAAGTTTGTTTATTTTTTCAACGCTTGAAAGAATAAAACTCAAAACTCTCTCTTGGCTGAATTGTTTGCTTCCAAAATTGAATGAATCCTTTCAATTGTTTTCCAAAACATTTTTATTATTCAACATTTTGATTAAACAAAATTAAGTGCTCCATCAATTTTATTGTTGGTCTTCTACTTAAAAATAATTTAACCAAGCACTAGAATAATGGCCACCTAAATTAATTGTTACCTAACAAATATAATTACTTTAATTATAATAGGCAAATAAATGGCCAACATTTAGGCCCTCATTGTATTAAAATACAATGTCATGATCTACATATATTATAATATTATCTAATAATATAATAATAATATAAAATGTAATTATTCAAAACAATTTTGAATAATTACTTTTTACCTTATTAATTTTTATTACCAAAGTTAAATAGTAAAAAAGTAAAATCAAATCATGGAACAAATTTTGCCACTTGTCAATATTCTATTAATTAACAACCCTTGTTAATTAATTGAGTGATTTACTTAACAATTAAGGCTTGGCAAATGTACATCCCGAGGGATCCCTAAATAATTATTCTATTTTGCTGAAATTTATTTGATCGAATAATTCAATCCAATCTACTACCCTAGTGCGTAACGAGTACACTTTATATTGTGAGACTCTCTAGGTCCACACCTGATTTGTCATATGGATCTCTTCCATACGTCCGTGAACGATGCCCTACATACACGTTACGTATATTACAAATCAACGTGTTAAACCATGCAAGTTGAGGTTATTGCATATTCGTATAATCCCTCCATCAATTATATCCTTGAAGAGCAGAGATATAGATCATCATCGTTAAATCTTTATTTGCTCAACCATGAACTAATCTCCAGATTTATATTTCATTAAACGATATCCACAAATACTTTTGTGATATTGTTTATTCCTTCGGAATATATTTTTTGAGGATTATGCTTGTGGCCACAAGACATTCTGAAATATAATCGCGAAGCATCAAGATATACAACCTACTCATATGAGCTGATGGATCCCATATCTATGCACATTGGACTCCATGAGCATCGAACCATACCCAACGGTCAAACCATGAAAGGTTTCTGATATGCGTGAAACCAAAGCATGGTGGATCACTCATAAGCCCACTGTGGTGCTCAGGTCAAAGAACCAAAAATATTACTCAACTTGGAAGACCTTCCATTGACGGCTTCATGAGATGTCTATTGGAGGTCCTTGTGAGTCTGTTCAATATCCAGTCCTTACTAAATACCTGCATCTCTATACGAGCTTATACTAAGCTTATGGTTTGCTAAGACTAATCATCTGGACCATCCAGATATAAACATACACTAATCTATATTAATGGATGACACAGATAGACCTGCATTGATGAAATTAGATCAGGAACATTGTGTTTGAGAACTGTTGGGTGTTTATCATAGAGTGTGTGATTATACGAGTGTATGCGTAATTTCAAAAATTATCATATGCGCAGCGGAAGCATGTTACAAAATACACCCATTTTAACAAATTCAACATATATCACATATATGCATAAGTATAACAATTATACAATTATGAACATGATGAACAACATATATCACATATATGAACAAGTATAACAATTATACAAATATAAACATGATGAACAATATTGTATTATAACACATAATGTAAAATACTCACCTAATGAAGGTAGCTTTACAAATTCTTCAAGTTCTTCAATAATCCATGTGAAGAGCTCACCTTGAAATATATGTTGAACAATTCTAGTCCATAACTTTTGGTGGGATTAAGGAGCTAGAATGGTAGCTTAGTGTTTAAAATTTTCAGCACTTGTATTCAAACTCTTTTGAATACAATTTTTGTTTCTTAAATAGAGATGGTAAATATTTTCTATACAACTCTTGTATATTAATCTTAGAAACAATTTCTACATGATAATTATTTTGAACAACTCTTTGCAAAATAATTATCTTTTTCTCCATTTACATATAATTCATTTTGGCCATCCATTAAAGAAGGAGATGAAGAGAAGTTTGTTTATTTTTCAACACTTGAAAGAATAAAACTCAAAGAACTCTCTCTTACCTCTCTTCCTTGCCATTGCCAAATTCTTCTCCCAAAAATTGAATGAATGAATTCAATTGTTTTGCCAAAATTCATTTTTTTTATTCAACACTTTGATTAAAAAAAATAAACAAAATGAAGTGCTCCACCAATTTTATTGTTGGTCTCCCATTTAGAATTAATTAAACCAAGCACTAGAATAATGGCCACCAAAATTAATCTTTACTTAACAATTATAATTACTTTAATTATAATGGGTAATTAAATGGCCAACATCTAGGCTCCTCATTGTATTAAAATACAATGCCATGATCTATATATATTATAATATTATCTAATAATATAATAATAATATATGATTTAATTATTCAAAACAATTTTGAATAATTACTTTTTACCTTACTAATTTTTACTACCATGGTTAAATGGTAAAAAGGTAAAATCAAATCATGGAACAAATTTTGTCATTTGTCAATATTCTATTAATTAACAACCCTTGTTAATTAATTAAGTGATGTATTTAACAATTAAGTCTTGACAAATGTACAATCCGAGGGATCCCTAAACAATCGTTCTCTTTTGCTGAAATTTATTGGATCAAACTATTCAATCCAATCCGCTACCCCAGTGCACAACGAGTATACTTCATATTGTGAGACTCTCTAGGTCCACACCTAATTTGTCATATAGAGCTCCTCCATACGTCCGTGAACAATGTCCCACACACACGTTACGGATATTACAAATTAGCATGTTAGACCATACAAGTTGAGGTTATTACATATTCGTATAATCCTTCCACCATTTATATCCTTGAAGAGCAGAGATATAGATCATCACCGTCAAATCTCTATTTGCTCAACCACGAACTTATCTCCAGATTTATATTTCATAAAACAATATCCACAAACACTTTTGTGATATTGTTTATTCCTCCGGAATATCTTTTTCGAGGTTTATGCTTGCGGCCACAAGACTTTCTGAAATACAATCTCAGAGCATTAGGATATACAGCCCACTCATATGAGCTGATGGATCCCATATCTACGCACACCGAACTCCATGAGCATCGGACCATACCCAGCGACACCCAGCGGTCAGACCATGAAAGGTTTCTGACATGTGTGGAACCAAAGCATGGTGGATTACTCACAAGCCCACCGTGGCGCTCAGGTCAAAGGACCACAAATACTACTCAACTCGGAAGACCTTTCATTGACGGCTTTATGAGATGTCTATTGGATGTCTTCGTGAGTCTATTCAATATCCAGTCCTTACTGAATACCTACATCTCTATACGAGCTTCCTACTAAGCTCATGGTTTGCTAAGACTAACTATCTGGACCATCCAGATATAGACATACATTAATCTATAATAATGGGTTTCACCGATAGACCCGCATCGATGAAATTAGATCAGGAACATTATGTTTGAGAACATACTTGCATAATGACATTTCTTAGCACCATCTGCAACTCATTGCAGCTATATCATTACTAATATATTCTCAGGTCATTGTCCCATTTTAGACAAGGCTCTAACTCATTAGATTTTGCTAACTCTTAGTATCACTAACTCTTAGTGTTTATAACTATTAGCGTTGCTAACTCTTAGCCCTGGTCTAAACTCTTTTAGACCAAATCTGAACTCCTTCAGATCATACAATGTCTAAAACGTTACAAGCATAATAAAAATAATATTAACGATTTTATTAGAAATAATAATTATATAAATACAATCACTATATATTTATATATTATGGGATGGCACGTAAGTACAAATCCCAACAAGAACATACTTACATAATGACATTTCCTAACACCATCTGCAACTCCTTGCAGCTATGTCATTACTAATATATTCTCAGGTCATTGTTTACGCTCAAAATATAACGCGGCTATCGCAGTATAGATTGAGGTGTCGATCCCACGAGGAAGCTCTTGGCAAAATAGGTTAGTGAAGTAAAATATTAAAGCAGTAGCAAAGGGTTAATTGATTTAAACGGATGAGATAGAGTTGTTTATGAATTGAGAAAAAATGTCTTATGATGATTTAAGCAAGGCTTTGAGAATCACAATTATGCTTTATAAATCTACTCTATACTTTGATTTGATATTTATAACTCAACTGAAAGTTTCACATCCCAAACAATCAATCGGAAGGTATGTAATATATAGCACATTTGATAACACATATATTTGATTTAGTTAAACTCTTTGCAAGCATTAACACACATCATGTTATTTATACAAGTTATCTAAGATCGACAATATATCATTTTGACAATATTATAGTAAAAGATTAACTTGAATATCAAACATTTATTGCCCTTACATGTTATCCAAGATCGATAATATATCAAATTGATAATACTGCAGTAAAAGATTAACATATAAAACAATGTAACCAGTAACAATTATAAATCAACATGAATCACATAAGAAAAGCATGACTGAACATATATGAGACATGAGAATTATAACCTCTGGATTATAGAAAATAGAATAGATAAGAGTTTAATCAAACCAAACTTGCAACATTTATAGCTCTTGACACCGAATCAAAGCATGGAAGTAGATTTACTAAACATAAAAGTTCATCTCTTAGCCTTGCTAGGAACTCTAGCCTAAATTACAATACATGTTAATGAGAATAAAAGAAGAGGGAATTATCTATTATTAAAAATGTCCTAAGTGTCTCCTTATATAGGCAATGAATGGACATATTTCATGGATGACATCAATCTTCAATAATTTTAAGCCAATAACTCGTGTATCCATTTACAGCACGTTTTTGATAATGTAAATGATCAATTCAGCTTCTGCAGCAGACATGAAAGTTGTAGCATTTTGACTCTTCTTTCCATAGGCACTGATTTCATGCAAATTGGATGAGTATCCAATGAGATATGAGCAAAATTCCAAAGATACATTGATAACGGCAAATTTGTCATATATTTTCTCATGTTTTTATTATTGATATTTTATGATTTTATGAGAATAGATGGCTATTTATGTGCTTTATTGTTAATTGTAGAGACTTGAACAAAATTTAAAGAAAGAATACAAAAGGAGCAAAAACAGGGACTAAAATGCAAAGTTTCCAAAATTTGTGTCCATCGCCCCAGCGCCACAAGAATTGTCGCCCCAGCGCTGAAATAGTGATCGAAATAAGAAAAACGACCTGCTTAAGTCACGTCTAGTGCCTCAGCGCCGAAGAGTCACCGCTCCAGCGACGATCCATCGCCCCAGTGCTATAAACATACCGCCCCAGCGATGAAGCCGTTTTCATGCAGCGCTCCAGCGCCAAGATCCCACCGCTCCAGCGGTAATAGCTTTTTCACGCGTCGCCCCAGCGACAGATGCATAGCGCGCCAGCGGTAGTGCGAGTCCTAGTCCGACGAGAATTGAGATTTTCAAGCTCATATCAATCCCTATATAAAGCCACTCGTTCCCAACCTTCAAGAATCAATCCAAGACGACCCAAGAGCACCAAGAATACAGAGCACGAGTTTTGGAGAGCAATAAGAGCTTAATTTAAGCAACTTTAGAGAGAGATACAAGACGTTCTTCGGCATCAAGAGTTCTTAGGCAGCGCAATTAAGAGCAATTCGACGTCTATATCGGTTTGCTAATAATTGTATCATGATTTATAATTATTTTTACTGCTGTTCTCTTGTAGCCATGAGCTAACTTATTTTCTAGGGTTAATGTTTGAACTCAATATGTGCGCTTAAATTGCCATATCCTTTAGTATTTAATAAACTTAGTCATTTATTATTTAAATTACTTTGTGTTTAATGCTTCAATATATTTGGCCAATATATGGTGAATGAGTTGGTAATATTATTGATAAACTCGGAAGAGGAATCATAATATTTAGACCTAGGTAATTTGATGCATGATTGTAGAGTAACATTCAATGTTGCATATGCAAGTTTCAATTTAGGATAGGAATATACCTAATTGGCATGTATGATTAATAAGACCTAATCTTAATGAATCTTAATTTATTACAAGTACCATAGGAATATAGGTATTTGGTAAATTAAGATATACTTGCATGACCTTGGAAGAGGCTCGTGAATACATTAGTGTCTTGATTAATAATAAAGACTAAGTGAGTTAAATATTAGAGGATTAATCATTAAAAAGCATATTGAGGGATAATATTAATCCTAGGTTTTCTCTACATTGCTATCTTTAAATCTCATTGCATTGTGTTTTTGTTTTTATATTTCTTACATTCAGTCTTAGATTTTTATTTATCTGAATAATTATTAGGAAGATATAATTTTAGTAATTGGTTAAAAAGAAAACATTATCCCTGTGGGTTCGACATCCGACTTATTTAGTCTCTTTATTACTTGCATACGATAGTGTATACTTGCACTGAATTTTATGATATAGAAATATCGCATCATACATCAGAATTCGGCCAACAACCATTTTACCCACTTGCAATGCGATTTGGTCCATGATAACGGCTGATTTGGACTTTACCATAAACATACAAGTTGTTGATAGTTAAGTCAGAAATTCACAGCTTTAAGAATTATACCAATTGAATACGTATTTTGTGAGATACGGTCCAAATACGTGAATTGGGTCAAGCTGGGTAAGAGTTGTAGTCCGATTCTGTTGTATCTCAATTTTTGGCCCATAACATATTGGATTTGGCTTTTCCACTATTCTTCAAATTTGTGTAAGATTGAGTCATGTTGCACCAGGTTCAAGAATTTCTTTATTTCGATTTCTACATTGAGAGTTATGTCCAGTTTACCTAAACCTGTCCAAATAACATTCATTAATCACAATTTAAGGAGAACACTTTATTTCAAGCTAAAAATACAGAAAATACTAAAATTAGTGACATTAAATGGTGATTGAATCTCCTAACAACATGCATTTTCATGTGTTCATCAGTCATTGTCCCATTTCAGATAATGTTCTAACTTCTTAGATTTTGCTAACTATATGAATATGCTAACTCTTAGCATCACTAACTCTTAGTAGCACTAACTCTTAGTATTTATAACTATTAGCGTTGCTAACTCTTAGCACTAATCTAAACTCCTTTAGACCAAATCTAAACTCCTTCAGATTATACAATGTCTGAAACGTTACAAGCATCTTACCATTTTAATTATAAATATTATTAACGATTTTATTATAAATGATAATTGTATAAATACTATCATTAAATATTTATTTATTTTGGGATGGCACGTAAGTACAAATCCCAACACTAAAGCCTCCTTAAAAATAATATCTATTGAGCTCATAGGGTCAAACTTACCTTTTTGACATCAGTACCAACCACCTATATCGAGAACACAAGCGTGTTATCATGCGGGTAGCTAATTCCTTAACCATCCTCTTTAGTGAACATAATAGAGATGGTTTGTACTCGGGGCTTTTGGCAGTTAAGGTGTAGCACATTACTAGGTGTCCAACTATAGAGTATCAAGATTAATTCTTTCTCTGTCTATTTGAGTCCTTAGACAATATAGGATCTTTAATAATTATTATAGTAATCCATAGTAGAATCGAGGGCTCGCGATTTAGGCTTTAGCTTACTAAGGCTATTTTTTTCTCTCAGTTACCTCTGAACTCCTTCAATTAGCCATTTCTAATTAGCCAATCCATTTTCTTTGTCAAATGGTAAAAGTCATTAGTGTGTGTCTATAGTCTTGATGGAACTCACATTTCTTGTCTTTGTTACATTGTGCCACAAATGCTCTTATAGTTATTGGCTCCTTAAGCTTACCCTTGTCTTTGATGGCTTCAAAGATGATATCCAGGGGGACATACTTATCCTCTTGGATCTTCACCACTCTGGAAGGGGACTGCCTTTTCTTTTCACCTCGATTTTTTTCACATGGTCTTTCTCTTCGGAAGTACTTTATAATTTTTAGTAGTGTTCGATCTCTTCTTTCTCTGAACATATTTATCTTGGGGGATTTCCTTAATCTCTACCCCTGACCCTTCTTCGAGGTTCTACTACTAATGATCTTTTCACTTCTTCTTCTTCAATTCTAATATACCAAGGTGCTTCGATCATAAGTAGCTGTATAGGTTGAGATATAGTTCTTCGTCAGATAGTACCAAAATTGGTTTAGTCGTAATCCATCTCTCAAAGTTTTCATTTAATGCTCTAAGTTGAATTACTTCTTTATAAGATCGCTTCATGAAGTCCCTTAAGTTCTCTGTTTAGCTTTGCTTGACCATTTTCGGCTATTAACGGTTATAAGAGAGATACTTCTCTATTTTAGACTCCAATAGCATAGAAATATGTGTCCCTCCAAATTTATATGAAACATTCGGCACATTTTATCTTACCTTAACCCCTCAATGGCCTGTAGGTCGATTGCCGAATCCATATAATGATTAAGCAGTCATTTTCTTATATATTATGATGCTTTGTAGTTGAAAGGCCATTAGCAACTCAATATCCCTAAGCTCATTTGTAAGGTGTAACTTTCTCCTCTTTGTCGCCTTTAAGGGAGGAGTTCATCGCTGTTACTTACCCTTTTCTCTAATCCTTTGACATTCTACTCCAAAGATACTTCTCCTAGCACCATACTTCTTTATCTATCTCTGACCGCGCCTTTCCTAATTTTCATTTTAGCCAACAACATCCTTCGATCATTATACTTGTTTAAATTATCTTTATCCCTTACTTCTTCTGAATTTCTTCTTACTTGTCCTGAATCTCCAACTTTTAAGTTAATTGCAGCTCAATCATCATACTCTCTCTGTGATCTCTTACTCTAAAGCCAACACTCCAGCACCTCAAGAAACGTTTCTCCATGCATCTTCTTTCTTTTTTGTCTCTAAGTATATTGGGCAGGAGGATTACTTGCTTTAGTCAGTTAGAGGAGTCCCTAAGGGTTCGATGGACTTACTTTCCAATCGATTGTTCCTCAAGGCTTTTAATGCCATTTCAACCTTCTGTACTTGTCAAACACTTCTGCCAATAAGTCTCTTAACTCCTCCTCTCATTCCTTGCCTTTTTTAGTTCTTTCTTCAACTCTACCCTATAGCCCGAGCGAACTCATCTTGGCTCACCATATTTTTATCCCATAGTACCAATGATCATCCTTGATTGAGGTTTACCTAATCGGGATTCTTTACTAGTGGCTGATTTTGTTCATTATCCTATATAGTCATAAATTAAGTAATTATATGGTTTATTTTTTAGGGATTGCCCTTCATGACTTTTTGCACCATTCTCACTGATGGCACCAAGTTATTGACCTTAGAATTTAAGAAATTCCTAGCCCATAAGATAATATTTTTTTTCCTTTGGGAGTAATGACTTAATCCCTTCAAACTGGAATATGACGATTTCTTTAGACACGTTTCAATCCCTTAGGTTGTCCCTACACTCAAAAAACTCAATTAGGCTATATTGGTGGTCATATTTGGAGATTACACTTTGTTGCTGATTATTAAGATGGTTGTGTTTGCTAAGCTACTTATGCTTAAGTGTATAAAATGATAAGCAAACCTAATCAGCGCAAGTGCATGCTATCACTAACAAGTAATAAAGAGTGAGGGTTGTTGAACCCATAAGAACTAAATGATTCGTTCTATTCAAGTACTAAAATTGATTCTCCCATTTTTATACGGATAAATTGATTCAACTGAAAATAAAACTATTACTAAATTAACAACTAAGTATGCAAATAAAAAATTCCAACACTATTAATGTCTAGGATGTGTAGCTATCTCTTAACCTGTGTTCGTTGTGGAAATGTTTTGAATGCCAATTCCTTGGTTAGTTATCGATCATAATACTAAGCTCATTACAAGCCTTTTTTAATGGTCCGGAGATTATACCTCACTAAATCTAATATCCATATTCCTATGATATTGCGATTTAGTGGAATTTATTAAGTTCAAGTTGCATTAACCACGCATACCAATTAGGTATATTCCTATCCTAATTAAAACTTGTAGATAATATTCTACAATCATACATCATTTTATCCTAGGCTATTCAATGAGATGCCTTTTTCAAGTTTATCTCAATGAATCTGAAGTTCATGCACAAGATTGGCTAGGTCAAATGTAAGCATTAAGTACCAATAAAATGAATAAAACCAAGTTCATGTATTCAAAGTTGAAATATTTACAAACACATAGTTAAGTTCAAGATTACAATCCTTAACAAGTATATTTAGTTCAATATAATGAAGTTAAAATAACAAAATACAAGAGATAACATGATATAACTAAATTTAAATCAATAAATACAAAAATTAAGTTCATATAATCTTTTGAAGCCTTGGTTCCAATACTTCTCTTGCAAGTGTTAGTCTTTATTGATTATGATGATCCTTTTTCAAATGAGTTTCAAGTGTAGAAATATGCTTCTTTGTTGGCAAAAGGTAATTTGACCTAGAACATGCTCCATTGATGATGAAATAAAGGTGAAATATTCCAGGTCCCATAAAAATCTAAAAGAGTTGCTTTATATAGTGCAAAAAAATCATAACACCACGGTGTTGCTCATTAGTGTTGTGGTACCGTTTTATCCCAATTTACAATCTAAACTTATTAGGTGTATGCATGTGATATACGTGTCCATTTTAAAATTGATATATATGTGCATCAAATACAATATATATACACCATTTATGTATCTCATACATAAATATACGCAACGGAAGCTTGAAATCTAATTTTTTAAAAATGAACACGAAAATTTTTATTCAATTACACTAACGAATAACATTAAATTATATTAATCATAATAATATAGAATTGAGAGATATCACCTGTCATGCCTTTGAAACGGGTTTATTGTGGAGTATCATCCGAAGTGGACTCGTTGGCAGTTCTAAGACTCAATGTTCTAGGCTTAAGTCGCTAGAACAATGGTATTTATTTTTCAGCACCCGAGTTAACTCTTAAATCGTGGGATTAACTCTTAATCCTTATGCTTACCCTTTTAAGCTATATTATTTGTTCCAACAAATTTGGATAATTGTTTTGTTTAGGAAACTCTTGCTTAAATGTAAAAAAAAATTTCTTCTAATTTAATTGCAAGATCAAATGTTGGCTTTAAAGAAATGAAAATAATTTTCATTTGTTTCATCCAAATGAAATGGCCGAACTTCAAGTGGAGAAGAAGATGAAAAAATAAATTGGTTTTCAACACTTAAAAACTATTTCTCTTTCTCCTTCATCATTTTGGCTGAATACCACCATAAGGGAGCTAAGAAGAGTTCAATTTGTTTCAAGAACAAAAATGAATCAAAAGCCACAATAACAACAACATGGCCGGCCATACCTACCCCCCTAGGTTATTTATATTCATCAAATGAATATATATATATATATATATATTATAATAAAAATATCTCTAGATTTGTATTTTCAAGAACAATATAAGCAAATACTTTTGCTATATTGTTCAACCCTTTGAGAAATACCTTTTGCGGGTTAGTACTTGTGGCTACGAGATTTTTTGAAATATATTTTCGGTGCATCTGGACATACTACTCCCCTATGAGAGCTGGCGGATCTCATATCTGTACACACCGGATTGCCTAAGTATCGGACCATACCCAGTGATCACACCATGAAAGGTCTGTGACATACGTGAAACTAAAGTATGGTGGATCACTTACAAGCCCACTATGGTACTCAGGTCAAAGGACCACACATACAACTCAACTCAAGATGACTCACTATTGACGGCTTCATAGGATGTCTAATGGTGTCCTCGTGAGTCTGTTCAATATTTAGTCCTGACTGAATACCCGTATGCATATACGAGCTTTCGGTAAGCCCATGGTCGGCCAAGAACAACCGTATATACCATATAGATATATCATACATTGATCTTTATTAAAAGAAGATCCACCAATAGATCTTCATCGGTGAAAGTAAATCAGAAACATAGTGTTTGAGGACATACTTGCATAATGACATCTCCTAGCACCTATTGCAACTCTTTGCAACCATGTCATTACTAGTATACCCTCAAGTCTTTATCCCATTACAAACAAGGATATAATATTTTAGATTTGGCTGACTCTTATAACTTGCTAACTCTTAACAGTGCTAACTATTAGCATATTTATAACACTCAGCTCTGATTATTCTTAGTACTGGTATAAACTCTTTTAAACCAGATCTAAACTCTTTTAGATCATACAATGTCTGTAACGTAACAAGCATTGTACCATGTATTTATAGTATATTAATGATTATACAAAATATTTACTGTATAAATATTAAATAATTTAATATTCATATAGTATTGGAATGACACGTAAGCACTAACTCCAACAATTAGAACACAAGGGCTTTTCTAGTTGTCATGTACGAACGCTACAGCGTTCTCATTCTTGCAATGCTGGGCGTTCTGCCACTGCTATGTTGCCTTCCAGTGCTAGGGCATTGGAGATCTTGAAAAGTTTCTAAATCCACGCTACTTATCCTCCACATCAACGCTACAGTGTCATAATTCTCAGAAACACTGGGGTATTCATCCAACACATTGTCTTCTGGAACGCAGTCGCGTTCATTCCTTTGTTGCACTTCTATCTCTGAATTTTCACTCTTTGGCCTCATTTTTTATACTTTTCTTTTTCATTAGTCCATTCAAGTGCTTGTCGTGCAATTTTAACACAAATATGCATAAATAGATAGTAATTACTTAAAAATAGTAATAATCAAAGTTAAAATGGAAAATTAATATATATATATATATATCCATTTATGCTTATCATACTTTGATATTTAAATCAACAATATGGTATTGTAGAAAGAAAAAAAGGGCTGAAAAAAGAAGGGAAAATTTCATAAATAGCCCTTATAATTTATTATTATTCATTTTTAACCAATTTTAAAATCACTATTTTTTATTAGCCAAAATTTTCAGTTATCGACAATTTTGTCCTAAAATGAAAAACACATACGCTTGCTCTCCTTTCTCTCCACCAAATAAAGAATCATATTGATGGATGAATATTTTTGAAGTTGCTATTGCGTAGATTGAGTGTTGCTCAACATATTTGTCACTCCAAATCAAGAAAATAGCCAAATCTTGTAAGTTTTTTTAAACTTTTTTAGAAATTTTAATATTCGTGACAAATTAGATAAAAATTGCATTTGAGGTTAGAAATAGGTATTATTAATGAAATGTGAAAAATGAGTTAGAATAGTGTAAAAGACGTTAAAATTTAGCCAAAAATATGATTTTTTAGTGTGTTTGGCTGAAATCAGACGACGACCGGTACAACGACCCACTGTCGTCTGGTTTTGCGCATCTCGGGGCCATCTCAGGCTCAAGATGGCCCCGAGATGCGCATCTCATTGTGGCATCGCGGACCTTGTTCGCGATGCTCTTGCTTTAAGCCACGTGGCACCATTATATGTTGCCATGTGGCGCTACAAAAAAAATTTATTTTTAAAAAATATTTTAATTTTTTAAATTTATTTTCTATGTTTATTTTTATTTATATTTTTAATAAATTTTTTTTCAGGTCCTATAGAGTATGATGCAATTATTATTTGTTTTGGAGGAAAGTGAGAGAGTTCTAGTGATGGGGAAGAGAGTTATGTTGATTATAGTAATTTTAGAATTTCAGTTCCGAAAGATATTAAATTTGAAGATCTTTTAAATGCAGTATGTTATACCTTTGGAGTCGATAATGTGAACTATGAGGTGACTTTAAAAATTAAAATTGATGCAACGAGGTATAAGTTAAAACCTAATGAGATTAGAAATGACAATGATGTTTTGATTCTTTTTTAGCGCCAACAGAAAATCGTATTATCCTTTATGTGTAACAGTGGATCTTGAAAAAATATGTACAATAATTTTTTTACATCTGAAAAATATGTGTCCTATAATCAAGTGCCTAATTTTCTATTCAGCTACTGGGCGGGAGGGTAATCTCGCATTTCTAATCCGGTGATTAGTACAAACTCCTGCCAACTAAATCAGATGCGTTTCTTCTCTATATAAAACCACATCTCATCTTGTAAATTAGAGGTATGGACCTCACGCAATAATAACTCGTGCACCAAAATACTGGAGAATGTCAAATCTGGCATATTTAAGAAATACCCCATACATATTTGCCTAAATAATATTTTTTGATTCTTTGTTAGTTTTTTCCTTATACTTTTTAGACCTCATATCTTCGAATAAGCTGTCACTGAGCACGAAAAAAATATATGCTCTGTAAGTCTATTTTTTTTCGATACATTATTTTTCCTGTAACAATTAAAAAAATAAATAAAATTAATAAATTAAAATTATTAAAAAATAATAAGCATACATATTAACTAACATATAATATTATTTAAAATCAATTCACAAATAATATAGATTATATAGATTAATTCAACAGACATAAAAGGAAAAGATAAATTAAACACTAATATATTAATCAACATATTGAAATAATTAATTAATTAAATTTTTTTAATATATAATTAATTACAAAAGGTACTCATTAAATAAATAATGTAATATCCAATCCCTATTAGTAGTATTGGTGCCTAGATTTCGGTATAGAACAAATAAGACACCGTAGGGTTACTCAATTTTAACCCTATTAGAAATATTTTCTTTATAGTGCACATGAGAGATATCAGACCTAATTTGGTAATTTCACACTTGATCGGTGCGCCGAACGACCCTAGAATATTTTTAGAATTTTTCTCTATTGGCTTGGAAAAGAAAATTTTAATTTATTACATGAATTTCCATTTAAGGATTATGAATGGAACAAGCCTTTGTTGAGAAACATAATCCATATATTAGAGAATTGACCAATTAGAAGAAATCTCATGGATTGCCAAGTTGGAAGTTCTAGTTAATTCCTTGAACTATTCTAACTAAATAGTTACAAATGAACTAATTACATAATTAGTTTTTAACTAATGGCAAATTAGAAGTTTTAAGTAAGTTGAAGGGCAAAATGGTAAATTGAGGGAGCACTATATATATGTTAGAAGTGTGTAGAAATTTGAAGAGAGATCAAACCAACACTTAGCCAAAAAAAGAGAGAAATTCGAGCTTCAAAGGGGGTGCTGCTACAGTGACTATTCAAGTTTTTTTTTCATGTGTAATCAAGCCAAATTAAGGTTACAAGCCAATCCCTAAGCTCAATTGAAGTCTCTATTAGTGGAAATTCAAGAAAAAGAGGTAAGAAAAGCATCTTTTATAAGTTTGATAAGTGAGAATTCAAGAATGTGTTAATTGATGTTCTTATGTGTATTCTTGGCTTAGATTGAGTTAAATTCTAGTTTGGAGCTTGAAGGAGTCATCAATTTGAAGAAATTGGCAAGGTGAGAATTAGGGTTTTTGGTGATTTTGTTGTAGAGATTTCAATTGATTGTAATTAGGGCTTTAGAATGAAATTGGCATGATTTTATTGTAATTGGAACAAGAAATTGAGAAAAGGAATGTGTTGGAACCTAGGGTGAAATTCTGCCACTTTAGGGAAGTTAGGAATTGAGTGGTGTTTTGATTGAATTGTTGTGTGTAAATGATGCATTTTGTGAATGGAATGTATATGGTTGATGAAAAACCCAAAAATGAAGAAAATGGGACATAATTGTCCATGTTGGAAAGGTGAAGGGCAAGTATGTCCAATCAAATGATAAGGTGTTCAATAATTTTCAGGGCGCCGGATGGTGAGTTAGTTTCGATTATGGCCCCGTAACTAAAATCGGAAGTAGTTTACCTACGGGCTTAGTATGCCGATTAGGGCATTTAGTAGTTAAATGAGATTCTAGTGTTCGATTTGGTTCTAAATGTCATTTATGGCGCGTAGGTGAGGATAACCGAGAGCGTTAACAGGAGCAGGAATCGGGAGCGAAATTGAGCGCGGAGCGGTAGTGAGTGGAAATCTGCCATTTCTTTTACTTTTCGGTTATTATGTTTTCGCACAATGACTATGTATGTTTTATGAGCTTTCGATGCATAAACATGATTTATGATCTTGATATATTCATAGACATGCTTTTACATGATAGATTTGTGAAACAGTTTTAAAATTTCTGCATTTGTTTTAAGGCCATTGGTACCCTCAGATTATAGTGGTGATGATTGTATTAGACCCGGCCGGTATATCCCGTGCACATGGGCAGGTCTTGGGGGTGTGTCACTAACTCCGAGAAGTCGGGATGTCGAGTCATGTGAGTCGCTCTATGTGTACGGGATATTGTCTCGCTATATGCATGCGATGTAGGATTCCGCTGCGTAGCCAGTGAGATGTCTTGAGATGTCACTGTGGGTGCTGCTAGTTGAGGTGCCCCGTGACCTACTCACGTATGCGGTGCTAGTTGAGTCGCTGCGTGGGTATAGAGCTTTAGGGTTACCATTGGTACAGTTTAGAAAGAAAATGGCCGAGCAAGGATTTTACTAGTTTTCGATTTACCGATAGCATTTATGCATTTATATGCACACAGCAGTTACTATGTTATACAGATTCTGAATATAGTTTTGCAAAGATGTAGATAAAACCCGCTCGGCAAGATTTCATTAGCATATGATATTAGAAACCGTTTTACAATTTTACATCTGTTTTAGAAGCATAATTTCTGCATGTACTTTAGAAATTGCTAACTTTGTATAATATTCTAGTAATTGAATTCTCATTTACAATTACTGAGCTTCTTTAGCTCACTCGTTTTATGTTTTATGTTTTAAACCCCTTTCCCAGGTGCAGGTCTCGGAACGCAAGCTGCTGATTCTCCTATCGCCGAGTAGTGGGCCGAATCCAAAGATAATTTTTGTACATGTAAATGTGCTAATAGCACTCTTTACTTTATGCATAATAGTTGTAGGCATGTATATTTGTAAGTATGTGTTGAATCAAGAAGAAGAGATTTTCAGTTTATGATGATCGTTTTTACTTTTTATGATTATGCTTATTTTATGATTTACACGAAATAATTGAGATGTGTTGGAATTAGAAGTGAAATTTCTTTGCAGGTTTATGTGGATTTTCTGAAAAACAGGGGAAACTCTGTCCGTTTGTTTTTAAAACTAAAAAGTCGTTTTCATGTATATTACTAGATCTTCTTAGTAGTAACAAGAATAGAAAAAGGGATTCGCCTCGCGGAATTTCTTAACTTACCCAGTTAGGTTCGGAGGAACTTCCGTCGGGGTGCCCGGCAGGGCCGCTGGGATTTATAGTAGAGGGTCTCGGGTCGGGTCCTGTCAAATAATGTTACAAAAAATCAAAATTATTATTACTTAAATGAGTCATTTAACAAATAAAAATATGGTTTCAAAAAATAACATGTAATATTAATCAACTTATTAATTAATTAATTGCTTAATAGAATTAAATGTAATTTTATTTAATTTAAATAAAATTACACTTAATTTTTAAATATAGAATTAAATTAAATTTATTTAATTTAAATAAAATTTAATTTAATTTTTAAAAAATAAAAAAAATTATAATTGCGCCACATGGCAGCTTATGAGCATTGCGAACTTTGAGTCTGCGATGCTGCGATTAGATGCGCCCTTGGGCACATCTCGGGGATGGCCCCGAGATTGAAGATAAAAAAGGCAGCCGGTCGTCGTCTGGTTTGGGCTAATACACCCAAAACTTTTATTTTTTACCCATTTTCAACGTTTCTTACACCATTCTAATATATTTTCACATATAATTCATTAATTTCACATATTTCTAACTTCAAATGTAAATTCTAATAAATTTTTAACTTATTTCTAAAACATTCAAAATTATCAAAAATTTCCAAAAACTTATTAAGAATCGCTTATTTGCTTGATTTGAAGTGACAAATATGTTGTGTAAGATCCGATCTATGCAATCACAACTTCAAAATTTTTTATCCAACTAAATTTATAAAACTTCAAATTCTTCTGTGGAGAGAGTTGAGAATAGTTCAATTATGATTTTAGGATAAAATTGTCCATAATTGAAAATATTGGCTAATAAAAAATAGTCATTTTAAATTTGATTAAAAAGGAATAATAATAAATTATGAGGGCTATTTATGAATTTTTTTTAAAAAGAATAAGAGTGGTAGAAAAGTTGGATTGCTAAATAGGGTCTTTCTCCTCAAATAGTTGATCCCTTTTAATGTATCCTAGCCTTCTTTAATAGGCTTTTGCGTATTTAGCCATCTTAATCCTACTAAGACTAGGATATGTCCCTAGATTCTCAATTTGAACCTTTATGAGATTATAGGAGTAGGACTTATGCGAAGTTCTTAAGCTACTTTAATATCTTTGAGAATAAGAACATGTAGAGTTCTAAGATGACATTACCATCTCAAGGTTAGTTCTCGGGAGTTGAGTTGTCAACTCGACCTAAGTAGGTTATTCTAAGATGCCAAGGGATAATTTGATTGATGCTAAGGATGCTAAAGAAAACTTGATGCTGAGCACATCTTTAAGTGGGTACCAAGGACATCTCTCATCCGATACCAATCTTGATCTTCTTGGCCATCGTAGGTTTAGGTCTTTGATGCCCTAGAGTAGAAGTCCTATTTTATGGATGTAGGACAAGATGTTCTCTAAAAGGCTGAGCTTGAGGGCTGTTTAGCTGTTTGGACCCTTGGGCCCTTCTTGAAGCATGGGCCTTTTTCCTGATGAGTAGAGTTTGGACCGAGGCCTCGGGGAAAACACACACACATATATTTATTGTCCATCATATTTGGTTTTAATTTTATTTTGCAAAAATTTCGAATCACTATTGAACTGAACTCAGTTGAATCTAATGCGGGTGCTCTTCCAAATATTGTTCTTTGCCATGAAACTGATGCAAAACTAACATCACGTTGTGGCATGAGTATGTGTGCGCATGTTCTCCATGACTAGTTATTTTTTAATCGAGTTCCAGCCTTTGTAAAAGACAAACGTTATTTATAATAATAAACAGTAAGTTATTATAAGTAATGCAACTATATTTGAATCTCATGGAAAGTTCAATCCTACCTCAGAATGAACGTTAATAAAATGATTCTTCTTGATAAAACTTTTTGAAGTCTTTGTCTTTGTCTTGAAGCCTAAGAGAAGTGAAGTCATCATTCACTTTAAGGAACATGATACTCACTTTGTTATTAGATCAGAAATCACAATTGAGAGTCTCTCTCTTTTTGTGCTTTTGGGTTATATATATATATATAGATACATACATACATACATACATACATATATTCTATTACTTAACAAATAATACATTTGTCTTTACTAAGTTTCTTTCCCCAGCTTATTTTATTAACCAACTTTCCTTCAAATTAACGGACGAAATCATGTTTTCTGATGTGGAAAGTTATTCTAGGATACTTCTGCTATCTGATAGAAGAAAGTGTATTAGCATTTGAATTAACTGTCAACTACTTAATTAACAGTAATTGAAGTTTGATGATCATGATTATATATGATTCATTGTTATGCATGCTTGACTCTTGCCACATGGGTTCTCCTCTATTGCTAATTATGTTAAGCACAATACAGAAAGACTATATACGAAAGCCCAAAAAGAGATTTTAAATTGAAAATTCTTGCATGAGAAGAAAGATTATACAGAACCCTAGAAAATTACAGGGTACTAATGGTAATGGATAGACAAAGGTGATAAGAGTGGAGCATAAGATAGCAAGCAAAATGAGGAACAAGGTCAATGAAACAGGGAACAGTTATGGACCCCAAAACTCAGTCAGGCAGCACCATATTATTCTGCATGCATTCACATGCTTTATTTATTTTTGCTATCGTAATTTCTTTATAATTTTTTGTAAGTTTTTAAACACCCGTATCCTATCATAAATTTGGCTAGGCATGGACCCAGTATTGTGCTGGTCAGACTCAGACTTTGTAAGATAGTCAGCAGAGTTAGCCCCACTTTGACTATTGGCCTAAGCATGCAACAAGTTAAAGAAAGCGAAAATATATATTACCACCCTTACACAGATCACAAGAAATAACCACATAAAAATAGATTAAATTAGGCTTTATGATGAAGGTGATACATCAGCATTTTAATCACAAGTCCTAGCATTTTAACGAAGTGGGTGTTAGCTAGCTTCCCGGAGAGTAGGATTTGCTTCTTGGTTTTCAAGGCAGAGTATGGGAGACCATTAATTACCAATTAAATATTTGCTTTCTTCTTAAAAATATTTATTAAGGGTTTGAATCCCAAGGCCATCTGAATTTTTTACTTCACCATCAATGTAAAACTTGAATATTTGCCTTCAAACTGTAAAAGCCTCGAAGAATCTACAGTCTCACTAAATGTTTAAATTTTTTTTAATATATACATTTTAAGTTTTTTTAAAAAATTTAATACATAAATAAAAGGTTATTTTTTTATAAATGCTTATCTTTATCTTTCATATTTCGAAATTAGCCTCTAATATTTTTATTAGATTCTTTTTAAGTTGATAGAATATATTATAATCATTATAAAATAATTAATACACCCTTAATTATACACTTCTTAATTTTTTTTAAATAATACTCTTTTTTTTCTTTTTTTTATTTGAATACTAAAATTATAAAAAAATTTAAACTATATATTATTTCCAATTTTTGACACTTATATAAGATTTTATTTTTACGGTAAATTTCTACTCATATTAAAAAATTTATTTTAAATAAATATTAAGAAATGGAAATAATAAATACTTTTTTTAAAATTATTTTTTATTTTAGTTTTAAAGTAAAAAAAAAAGTACCGGAATTGAAAATATAAATTAAAAAAATATGAATAAGAGTATATTAATTATTTTATAATAATTTTAATATATTTTATTTATTTAAATGACATTTTATCTATAAAATAAGTATTAAGTATAGGGATAGCACTGACATAAAGTCTTATCTTAAGGTATTTATAAAAATTATTTTAAATTAAAATATTATCACAAAAAGTTTGACACATGTAAAGAGAAAGAAGGAGATTAATAACAAAAAAGTTGGGACGACTCTCTATAGAGCTGCTTCTGAATAGTGGTCTTCTGCTCAAAGTTTCATAAACATTCACTTTTATCTCGTAAAAGTTTACATCAACTTAGCGACCGTTTAATTCCTTCACCTGAAAATTTTGAAACCATAAAGTGAGAAGCAATTATATATGATCATGAATTCAAGAAAGGTTAGTGTGATTATAGTGTTTGCATGCAACAGAAGACATATATTATATTGTCAAATGGGATTTGTCCTCAGAAAGAATTGCTCGGACCAGAAAGATGGGAATCTGAGTCTGCTTATAATGCCATGTTTGTGCAAGCAGATATGAAAGTGCATTAAGAGGATAAGAAAACTGATAAAACGAGTACCTCTCAGCATTATTCTGAGGGGCCTTAGAGAATATGGACCATTAGCTTTGCCGTCATTTTGGAATATGTGAAGATGATGATTACACTATGCTTTCTAACGATAGTTGATCATTTGAAAAATCTATCTTGTAATCCAAACAAACTCAAAATTTAACTCCCCTTAGTCTCTACAACAAAACTAATACATGCTAAGCTACCATGTGAGATATAATTACAGTCCTAGAATAATCATCATTCATGTACACCCCACATGCATTTCTCAAATTGACTTTCATCATCTTTATTTTCGAAACATATTCTCCAAGAAGGAAACAAACCCACATCAATTAATCTTACTACTTGACTCCCATCTAATTATTTTCTGTTTGTTTGCCATGTTTTCTCGTGGAAATAATGTTGGCACCATCTTAGATATATGGCTAGAGTTTCCTCAAAAACTTATGATAATTGATGTGTATAAAATGAAATAACATCATTTAACTCAGACGATACATATATATATTGTGTGTTAATTGATCAAAGCTCTTTAAATTATTCAAAAAATTAAAGTTTGGAATTCTGTTCATGTTAGAGAGACGTTTAGCTTTCATTGATATAATATTTATTAAAACAAAATAAAAGAAAAACGTTCATGGGATGGTAATATATTTAAACAGCATCTGATGGTGGAAAGGAGAAAGTAGCTAGAAATTTGTCTCAGAAATAGGGAACAGATGTCAATAATTTCAACAAAAACCATGTGGTCCATATCAAACTGGTCTTCCATCACGTCCAAATGTCACCAAGCTTAAATTTCTATCTTCTTCTGAAATGAACTCTCCAGAGTTGAACAAACACGCTAATGAAAAAAAGAAACATGACCTATTTCTGTTAAAATAACTTTCAAATGTTCACATGAATTCCAGTTCATGAAATATATTGACACTACCAATTTGTAGTAATAACATTTCGCTTCTGCATTCCCATTGATTATAAGTATCATTGCCTAGGTATCCATAATCCATTACTGATAATTATTTGACGTAATTATTCCTGGGGCTATCCCATAATTTCAGGTTAATTAATTAATTGAAGTGTCTTGAGGGTCAAAAATATATGTATAAATAATTTATTTTTCTTAAAAAAAAAAAGAGAGAGAAAGAGAGAATGAAAGATTTGACTCAACTGATTCCATTTCTATCAACTGTCGGGGACTGTTGACTAACCGTTTCTGCCACCCCAATGGACAAGGACATAAGGTTGTAGGCCATCCAATCTTATTGTTTTCTTGCAGATCAGGTTTCATCGTAATTGACTTTAATTATCATTAAGAATGTGTGTACGTAGTTCATGAAAGCATTTGATTGAATACATACAAATATTTTTCTAAAAAATAAGAAAGAAGCTTCGAGGGTTCTGCACTATTTATTGTTGTGTTTCTAAATGATGGTATAACTGACATGGGATAATTTGACTGTTAATTTTATAAACAAGATGCTATAAAATGTGAAGAAATCGATATTTTGTATAGTACAAACATACATGAAGACAACTACATATATGAATGTAGCTTATAATTTTTCGATCTTTTCATTCACTATCTATCATTATATGTATATTTTTCTCATTTTATGATTCTTCATCCCTTACATGTTATGTTACAATTCATTAACTTAACTTAATTATAGATGTAAGGATGATTTCAATAAATTGAGATGAACGAAAATATGATTGAAGAATATCATTTCCTATTCGTTATTGAATTTCGAATTCTCTTCTTTGCCTTCATTTCATAAATCTAAATGGATGTTATCAATTTAACTCTCATTTTAAAATACATAAGCTTGTCGATTACTCAACTTCAAAATGCATTATGATTAGTTATTTGTAAGAAATTTCGGATTTGTTGAAACTTGGAAAGCAAGTAGATAAATCGCTATCTACACACCATCCGAAAATGATAGAGAAACGAAGAATTTGGTAACATGCATGAACGCCTCTTTATACTACAGTCTAACAAATCACATCATTTTATTTCTATATTATTCCTTTTCGGTGAATCAACATAAAAAGAAACTTTCCATTAATCAAAAAGACATAAACTCCTGTTTGATTAAGCCAACTAACTTTAATTGCATAACTAAATTCATACCCAAATTTGCCTCTCTCAAAAATCCTCTCACTTCTCTCTAAAGAAAAGACCTGTCACCACCGCTCTCCTTCAAATCCACCGGAGAGAGTGACTTCTAATCCAGTCCTCTCTCCGATAGATACTTTATTTTCTTTTCTACTTTTGTATTTATTTTACTTGAAATTTTGGTACCACCTAGAATTAGATCTAATGTGGCTTTTTTCATCTAGATTTAGATCTATGATAAGTTTTTAATTTCTGCCATCCATGCTCTCCTCTAAGATCTGCAGATATTATCTTTGCCAGCCATCGACCAAGAAAAAAATCTCATCGTTGCCCTATGCAAATTCGCTCCTGATCTGGTAGACCTTCAATCCCTAATGGCTTTCAAGCTTCTCCATCATCGATTAAAGCAAGCAATACCGTCATTACCCCAAATAAGAAAATCACAATAGTCTGGTGGCCTAGCACTATTGGCAGCCGCCCAACAGCTCCTTATTTGTTGTTGCTTGGTGATCTAAACTTAGATCTCTTACCCCTTGTTCGGATGTTATTTTTTCTCTATAAAATAATGTTGGTGGTTGGTTAAGATTTAGTACTTAGTTATTTTTTAAAATTTATTGATGGAGAGTTATAGTTTGTACGACGGTGTTTTGAGTTGTCCCTCTTTCATGAGGTTAGATTTTTCCTTCTCAAAAAGTTTTGTGTTTTTTTATCTCAGGGAGTACTTTCTTGATATGTGGTAGAGTTATTCTCTTCTTTGTAAAAGTAAGAGTTTGGGTATACGTCAGGTTGTGAATGTAATACTTTGTCTTAATAATTCTCTAATTTAATATTAGTGATATTTTATCAATAATATAATATCATTACTTCGAAGATAAAAAAAGCCAATTAACTTTTCCATATTCAGTTACAAAGACTCTCTTGCTTTTGCCAAAAACAGAAACAAAGAAAATACCTCGTCACTTTTGCCCAATGGTCAAACACCCCAAATTTAGGCTTTTGCACCAAACAAGACATTTGGAGAAAACTTCTCATCCTTATTCTAAGTAATCACCTCCTGATCAATTTAGAATTTTTTTTTAAAACAAAAATCACAAGAAAAGAGAAATGGTTCATGAGTAAAGCAAGGAGATAATCCTAAACATCACTTATGTTCACATACGAGAAGATTAGATGATATAAATCCAATAAAATATATCAAAAACAAAATGCAACTGTAACTGTAAATGGATACCAGTGTTCATGATCATCATCAACCCAGATAGCTAGTCATGGAATTACATGTCAAAATGGATGTGAAGTTTATTCGAAGCTGCCTTTGTCATATTCCACCACAGCAAAAAGCATCCCTTCCCGCCGACCATTCTTACCCAAATAACTTTAAAGATCTTTATCTTTCTCCAAAAATGTGATTCCCGACAATGGCATTTTGAAAAAAGTTAAATATTTTTGTTTTGATATGGAGAGGAAGATTTGAACTTAAAACCTGTACTAAAATAGAAATAAATATACTGTTAACATTTTATTATTAAGTTGTTAACACATTTAAATTAAATCTTGAGAGGTTTTGTTTCATTAATGGGATTTATCTCTTATTTAAATAAAAAAAAAAGAGATAAATCTTAGTTAATGGATGATGTTAATTTTTCTTTTGAGACAGTATTAGAATACAATTTTTAAAATGAGAAAAATTATTATTTTAGTCCGTTAAATTTAATTAAATTATTCAATTAGTCTCTATATATTTTTTAAAAATATTTTGTATAGTCCTTGCCATAGGAAAAATAATATTTTTATGTACAGTAAGATAAATTTAATTAAATAATATGAGATCATTTATAAAGAGTGCACTTGAAATATTATTTTTTTAATAACAAGAACTAACCGAAGTTTTTTAAAAAATAAAAGGATAAACAGAATAATTTAGTAAGTTCATAGACTAAATTGTTAATTTCACTTAAAATTATCTTAAATAATATGGAAACAATAAAAAAAAAAAGGGGTCTATAATTTATAAGAGATGATTTTTTTCGAAAATAAATATTTAGACTTGCAAGAAAGAGTTAAAGAGAGGTATAAAAAAAATTGTCTTATAATATAATATGATATGCCATGTGAAAATAAACATGTACGCATATGAAATGCAAAGTATCAAATCCCATTTTACACGGGAGGCAAAGCCAATGATGCAGAGCATGCTGACGTGCCCAGCTTAGTTTTTTGTTTTGTTTTGTTTTTTTTTTAATGAAGTATAACTTCATTGAATAAATCAGAATATTGTACTATGCGAGAATATTGATACAGAGATATCAAACTTTATCAGATTTTCTATAATAATAAATATCTAAGAAGATAAAACAATCGGGTATAAAAGATTTTCGTTTAAAAATATCTTTTTCAGTATATATTATACACACTCAAATTTCGATCTCAAAAAATAAACCTCTATTGTTCTTTTTTTTATTCTCTGTTACTATAATCAAATTTTCAAATTGGTATTATGTTAGATTTGATGTAAAAATTGAATTTTTGTAATTTAATATATTCTAAATTTGGATGACCAAAGTTCCAAATTTAGAGAGAAACCATACTAAATCATCAATATAAATAAAAAAACATTAAAAGCCATCCAAAATCACATAGATTTAAATTAAAAAAAACTAAAGACCTTAGAAATCATCGTAAATCTGTAAGATCTAGATGAAAAGAAGTCAAAAGTACTAAAAACCACCGTATAATTAAATCTAAATGTACATATATTATTGTAAATATAAATTTAGGTAGAAACATATTTTATAACAAGAGAGTGTATGAAAAAAAAAGGAGAAATTTATTTTTCCATTGAGAAAAGTCTCTCTTTAATAGAGTGAGGAGATACACTATATTTTCGATTTGTAGGAGAGAGAGCTTTTCGAATGGACTTAGTAGTTGCCCAACTTGGATAATTGACGATGATTGTGTGCATGTTCTTTGTGTAATTACTTAAATATAGGTCGTCATAGCTATGGAGGCAAGGGAAAGTTTCATTTTTGAAAAGTTTTATGTCCTTTGCAAAACCATTGAAAATCACTATTATTTTTAGCTTTCATGTTATAATTTTTAACTAGAAAATCACTTTTTTGCCTAATAGTTTTGTTGAAATTTTTAGTGTTTATTCTAAAATTATTTTTTAAGCGTTTTGTATAAGACTTTTAATTATAAATAAACAAAAATAATAAAGAGCACACAAGCAAAAAAAAAAAAAATAATAATCAAACAACTAAAAAAAGCACATAAACAATATACGTGGTTTAACAATAACCACTTACATCTACAATGAATCTCAGGATCTTAACTTATTTTATTTTGTTCTTTTGTACTTAGAACCCTATAAGAGATAGAAACAATACCAAAATACTCAAGAGTTCTTAAGGATCTATTCCATATTATCTTGTACACTCAAATCACTCAAGTGTGACATAAACTCTCTATTCTCTCTCTTGCAGATGATTTGATGCCTAAAGTTAAAGGATTATAAGTGTTTATATAGTATTTACAAGGGTTTTACAAACTCTATTGCTAATTAAAATAAAAATTCATATGTGTAAAAGTCCAAAACCTACTTAAAGGAGTCAAAAAAGTGCAAAAAGGGAAAGTCTACACGTATTGGAGCCCTAGCTTGGCCAACGTTGGGTAGCGGCGCCCAGCCTTTGCCCACTTTAGGGCCATAGTCGCAAAGTCTGAATTTATTTCCTATGCATATTCCAAGCCCTTCGTTACTTCCGACGTGCATTTTAAGCTTTTCCTTGCTTCTGACTTTTTCTTTCTATCCTCTTTTCATACGTCCAATGTATATTTGACCTCATATCAACTCTTTCTTGATTTCTAACTTAATATCAATCTTAACCTTGATTTTGAATTACTAAATTTCAACAAACCTCTCATTGATTCAAAATCTCTTCAAGAAACTTTATAGAATCCATCCACTTTAACGCTTTATCACCTAGCATTAACTCTAGTTAAGTCTTTATCCAGACTGAATCTTTTTAGGATTGTAACCTTGGTCTATAAAGATATTAATGCATATTTTCTTAGGTGGCCTTTGTATTATGATCTCTCATATCATTTTTGACACCATCATAATGTTGAAGATGGTGTTTACGTTCCATTCTGATATATTATAAAGATTTCATTAATAATCATTAATACATAATTATATAGTAAGAAACTTGTAAATTTTTCAGACCTTGTAGATCTAAAGGAGTTTAGATTTGATCTGAAAGAGTTTAGATCAATGTTAAAGTTAGCAATTCTAGAGAGTTAGAACATTAACTGAAATAAGGACAAAGACCCAGGAATAACATAATAATGACGTAGTTGCAAAGAGTTACAAATGGTCTTAAGAAATATCATTGCACAATATGTTCTCAAAAATATTGTTCCTGATCCATGATTACCGATACAAGTCGATCGATATTCCTTATGAATTAGTGTATGTCTATATCTGAATTTTTCAGATGGTTAGTCTTAGCAGACTATGGACTTAGCGGAAGTCCGTATAAGCATACAGGTATTTAGTAAGGACTGGATACTGAACAGACTTACGAGTACCTCCAATAGACATCCCATAAAGCCTTTAGTTGATGGTATTTTTGAGTTAAGTAGTATTCGTAATCCTTTGACTTGAGTGCCATGGTGTGCTTGTGAGTAATCCACTATACTTTAGTTCTACGCATGTTAGAGATCTTTTATGATCTGACTGTTAGGTGTCGCTGGGTATGGTCCGATGCTCATGGAGTTCAGTGTGCGTAGATATGGGATTTGTCAACTCATATGGGTGCGTTATATATCCTGATATTCTAAGATTATATTTAAAAAAGTCTTGTGGCCACAAACATAAAACTCAGAAAAAAGTTTTTCATAGGGTGAAACAATATCGCAAAGAAGTTTGCAGATTGTTTACGAAAATATAAATCTGGAGATAAGTTCATAGTTGAATATACAGAGATTTAACAGTGATGATCTATATCTTTACTCTTCCAAGAATATAGGTGATAGAGGAATTATACAGATATGGTTGACCTCAACCTATATAGTTTAACGTGCCATTTTGTAATATCCATAACGTGTGTGTAGGGCATTGTTCATGGACTTACAGAAGTATTCTATATGACAAACGAGTATGAACCTAAAAAGTCTCACAATATGAAGTATACTCATTGAGTACAAGGGTAGCAGAACAGATTATATAGATTGATTTGGGAAGGTTTCAGAAAGTAAGATACGTTTTGGGACCTATTTAAAAAGTAGGAACCATAGTTTATAATTGTTGCAAATAAGTCCCTATTGCATAAAAAAAATACAAATGCATACATAACATCTATATGTTATCATTTGTGTGACAAATGAAAGTATAAATAGACATGCATGTGACAATTTTCAACTATGCAAAGTGTTTGCATGAATAAGTAACATTTGTCACTCATGTATAAGCGTACATGGCATCACATGGCTACATATGTGACATGTGGCCACTTAAATGTCTTAGACCATTTAAAAACAAATGAAAAAGTTCATTTGTTGGTGAATTTATTTTTGAATAAAAAATTCGTGCATTGTATTTGAGAGAAAATAACAACTTTGAGAAAATTATATTTTGGTCCTTAAAATTAATTTTTAAGCATTTGATATATGAACTAGTTATAAAGTTGAACTAAGTTTGATTCCTGCACGAAATACTAATCAAAGACTACCATTCTAGTTACTATAATTTCACCAAATGGTGGAGTCTATAATTGTTTAAGAGAGGACTTCATTTTGAGCTTAACAAACTTTCAAGTTCAACTATCTTCACAGAATCGTCTACAAGGGTATATATTCAATTCTAGTACTGTTTTTGATTCAGTTATAGTGTGTATATGTTGATTATATTATTTTTATTCTACTGTGTAATGGATATGTATTTTAAATTTTTTAATATATACACAATCACATGCATAGACCCTTTAATGCACTAACACATAATACCTTCATGGCATATCCTTACCAGCGGCACCTTTCTCATGCATTCTCTTTTGACCTTTATCACCATGGTGAACAAATCTCCAATGCTGCCACTTTAGTATGCATCACATCAACAACCCATGTTAAGCCACCTACAACATTGCCATCAAGCACATTGTCCCTTTGTACTTTTCACATTTCATCACCACTATAGATCATTTCTTTATCTCTAGTATTCTTTCTTTTTCTCTAAATGAATATCCCTCTTAATCTAGCAATACTAGGAATATTAAGTTTCTCCTAACTTTAAGAATATGTCTTACATTATGTAACTTCCTAATCTTTCTATCATATATCCTCATCCTAATGCAACTAATCCCTATGACATTATAACCAAATCATTCCCCATTATTATTTTTCTTCCTCTAATGGGTTTATAATTAGTAAATAAGGATTTGTTTGGATATATGTGAGAACTATAGTTAGAATCAAGTATTCATTTTTCAATATATTTTTCACCAGAAGTTACCATTAAATATGCAATTTTCAAGTCTTTATCATAGATAATTGTAGCTCATCTACCCATTTTTTGCCTTTCTTCTTAGGAAATTCCTCTTCAAATACAATTCTTTATTAGAATAATTACAATTCTTGAATCTACACTATTGATTGTTCTTACCATTTTTTTCTCTTGCAACTAACCTAGTTGCACTATCAGATTCTGATTTTTTTTTTTAATTATTTAGAGTTTAATGAGACTTTAACATTTGTCACTGTTAAAGTCTTTCTACCATATATGAGTGTATTCATAAAGTACTCATAATTTAAAGGCAAAGAACAAACCAAAATTATCACCTTATCCTCATCCTTAATCCTATTGTCTATTATCTTATGATCAATGACAATCTTTTTAAAGGTATTTAAATAGTTTTTCATTTTAGTTCCCTCAGCTATAGATGATTGATATAATTTCTTCTTGACATACAGACGATTTGTTAAGGATTTCGTTATGTAAAAGGTGTTAAGTTTCTTCCAAAGACCCAATAACATCTTCTCTCTAACCATCTCCTTTAGAAATTCATCAATCAATGATAACACTATGGTTCTATGTGCCTTTTTCTAAATGCCTTATCTATTTGCTTAGATCTAGGTTTCACCAGTCTCTTTTCTTTACGGTTGTTGCTTGAGTGTCCTCAAGAGTTGAATCTAACCATTGACTCAACAGTATAGCCATAACCTTCACTTTTTACAAATTGAAGTCATTCTGCCCATTGAACTTCTCTAATTCGTACTTAGCCCTAATACCACTTGTTGAGATTTTTTAGCGTGCACTCTAAAATAATTTTTAAGCACTTTGCAGAAGACTTTTAATTACAAGTAAATAAGAATAATAAATATCATACAACAAAAAAAAAAAACAAAGTAACCAAAGAAAGCACATAAATAATATACGTAGTTTGGTAATAACCATGTATGTCTAATGATAGATATCAAAATCTTATCTTTTATTCCCTTTTTTGTATAAAAAGAACTCGAGAATAGACATAAAAAATACCCAAATATCTAAGAGCCCAGAAGGATCTATACCACACTATATTATGCACTCAACTCACATGAATGTGACCTAAACTCTTTGTTCTCTCTCTTGTTGATGATTTGATGTTTAATTTAATAAATCCTAAAGGATTACAAGAATTTATATAGATTTACAAGATTCTTATAAATCTTATTTCTAGTTGAAATAAGAGTTAATACATATAGGAGTCCAAAATTTACTCAAAGAAGTCAAAAAAAAGAAGGAAAAGTTAGCACGTATCGGGGCTGCGACTTGGACAAGGATGAGCCATGGCCTGCCAAGCTGAGTCGTGGCTTGGCCAAGGCTAAGCTGTAGTGACCAGCCTCTGCCTACTTTGGGGCTACGACCCCAAAGCTTGGATTTGTTCCTTATGTATGTTCCAAACCCTTCCATGCTTCCTATGTATGTTTTAAGCCCCACCTTACTTCTAACTTTTCGTTTCTATCCCTTTCTCATGCATTCAATGTGTACTTGACCATGTGTCGACTTTTTTTTAGTTTTCAATTCAAATCAAACTCAATCTCGATTTTGAATTGATGCGATATTTCTATAACTTAAATTAAGTGCAAGTATACATTATCGTATGCAAGTAATAAAGAGACTAAATAAGTCGGATGTCGAACCCACATGGATAATTTCTTCTTTTTAATCAATTACTAAAATGATATCTTCCTAATAATTATTCAGATAAATAAAAATCTAAGAATGAATGTAAAAACTATAAAGGCAGAAACACAATGCAAAGAGATTTAAGTGATAGCAATATAGAAAAAACTTAGGATTAATACTATCCCTCAATATACTTTCTAATGATTAATCTTCTAATATTTAACTCCTTTTGTCCTTGTTATTGATCAAGATACTAATGTATTTACAAGCCTCTTCCAAGGTCATGCAAGTATACCTTAATTTATCAAATACCTATATTCCTATGGTACTTGTAATAAATTAAGATTCATTAAGATTAGGTCTTATTGATCATACATGCCAATTAGTTATATTCCTATCCTAAATTAAAACTTGCATATGCAACATTGAATGTTACTCTACAATCATGCATCAAATTACCTTGGTCTAAATATTATGATTCCTCTTTCGAGTTTATCAATAATATTACCAACTCATTCACCATATATTGGCTAGATATATTGAAGCATGAAGATCAAGTAATTTGAATATCAAAGAACTAAGTTTATTAAATATTCAAAAGATATAGCAATTAAGCACACATATTGAGTTCAAGTATTAACCCTAGAAAATAAGTTTAGCTCATGGCTACAAGAGAACAGCAGTAAAAATAATAATAAACGATGATACAATCAATAACAAACCGATATAGACGTCGAATTGCTCTTAATTGCACTGTTTAAGGTACTATTGATGCCGAAGAACGCCTTGAATCTCTCTCTAAAGTTGCTTCAATTAAACTCCTATTGCTCTCCAAAACTCGTGCTCTGTATTCTTGGTCTTCTTGAATTGCTCTAGGTTTCTCTTGGATTATTCTTAAAGGTTGGGAATGAGTGGCTTTTTATAAGAATTGATATGAGCTTGCAAATTTTAATTCTCGTTGGATTAGGACTCGCGCTACCACTGGGGCGCTATGCAGTTGTCGCTGAGGCGATATTTAAAAAAGGCTTCACCGCTGGAGCAGTGGGATGTTAGCGCTAGGGCGCTGGCCTATCGCTGGAGCGATGAATGTCTGGCGCTGGGGCGCCAGATGCGACTTAAACAGATCATTTTTCTTATTTCGATTACTATTCCAGAGCTGGGGCGATAATCCTTGTGGCACTGGGGCGATGGATACATACTTTGAGAACTTTATATTTTAGTCCATGTTTTCGCTCCTTTTGCATTCTTTCTTTAAATTTTGTTCAAGTCCCTATAAATAATAATAAAGCACATAAATAGTCATCTATTCTCATAAAATAATAAAATATCAATAATAAAAATATAAGAAAATATATGACAAATTTGCCCTTATCATGAATCACCAAATTTCAACAAATTCTCACTTATTTTTCTTTAATATGTGATAAGAAATTCAAAATTTTCCTAATTTATAGAATAGATTTCTTTTATTTGAGAAAAAACATAATCCTTAGTGAAAAAGAGGTCATATTTATATTTGATATAGATAGATCTTGATTAATACCTGCTATTATTGTTAACTTTAAAAATTATTATAATCATAATATTAGAAATTGTGAGTTACACTTTGTATAGATTTTTATAATTACAATTTATTCATTTTTTTTAAATATTCCATTACTCCTATGTTCTTATATTTGGGGATATTAATTATTTAAAGAGAAAATTATCTATTACTTTAATATTGATATGTAAATTAGTTTTTTACCTGTAAAAGTTTATCAAAAATAAAATTTTTACCCTTTTCCTTTTAACAATTAACACATGCACTCTAGTTTACATTTTTATATTTGATATATGTATATACTATCTATAATATTGAAAAGGGTGATATTTATTTATAAATATTTATTTCAATAATGAATTTCCAAGAATATGAAAAACAATTTTTATGAATTAATTGCCACATTGTTTCTATTTTAAATATTGGGCTTATTATTAAATAAGCTCAACAACCATGACAGTTTCTTTTCTAAGTAAAGCCCTTGGCAACAAATATGCCTAAATCAAAACAAATGTGGATTTTAGCCTAAAATTGTGCAAACATGAATATTTGGACAATGTGAACCCGACTTTGCTGATTTATAGACCCTAAAAACAAGCTATGTAAGGTATGACGAAGTGAGAAATGATTAAAATTATTGTGTTTAATTAGATTATAGTTAAATTAAGTTTAGTTTTACATACAGAAGGGTTTTTTCTTAAGAGAATGGATTAGTTCTACTCAAATCATTCTCCTTGGTTGTTGCATTATAAATTGGATATGTGCTCATCCATAATTTAAGTATAACTTGGGGGAACATGCATTATAAATAAGATTGATTTAGCCATACATTAATCATTAAATTCTATTTAATTCATAGAGCATTCAAGCATTTAGAGCATAATTTTCTATTTGTCTTTGAAGCACTTCACACACAAAACACTCGTTTTTAGGAATAAAGACTAATTTGAGTGTTGGATGTCTTTTTTTTTTTTTGTGAAACAGGACATTACTTTGCAAGTAAATTTGCAAAGTTCTCAAAGACAAGAAAGACAATTTGTGAAGTTTTAGACTTTAGAGCTTGCATTAAATAAAAAAAAGTATTTTTAATTAATACAAATATGTAAAATACGAATATGAAACATTATCCTTATAAATTTTATTATCGTAATTTATATTTTAATTTAAAAATTATATCTTTAATTAATAGAAATATTTTTAAAAAATAGATATAAGAAAAAATACTACAGACCAATTATTGTATCTTTTATATTTTAATTAAAAAATATATATTTATACCCGTATTTTTTTAACTAGTCATATCCCATGGAAAATAAAAAATATAGACTAACAAAAAACATATTAATATGAAAATTTAAATTGGGGTGCATATGTTAATTGTTATGTTAAAGACTTGTCTTTAATATTAATATTAGGCATTTACCTATCAGTTTAATCTTTTGAGTTGAGTAGTAAATTGATATGGCTTCAAAGGTAAGATCTTGAGTTCGAGCCCATGTCTTTGTTTTCAGTTTAATCTCTTAGTTTATTGGTTTTTAGTCTACGAAACAGGAGATTCACTTGTTTCAAACTTATTTGAATCCACGTTTTATGTGAAAGAAATTATTAAAGACTTATCTTTAATACTAATATTGGGAGAATTTACCTTGTTCAAACCTATTTGGATCCGCGTTTCACGTGATGAGACTGTTAAAGATTTATCTTTAATACTAATATTGGGTCTTCACCTATCAGTTTAAACTTTTGAGTTGAGTGGTAAATTAATATGTTAAAAGTAAAATGGTGAAAATAATATCTTTGTTAAATTTTAAGAGTGAAAATGTCATTTAATCCTTAAGTATTAAGGTAAAAAGATATTTTTGTTCATAAACAATGTATCTAAATGTGAGGATAGGTGATAATATATATTCAAAAAAAATAGAGAATAAATAGTTATTAAAATTTTTTAAGGGTAATTGACAATTTTCCTTATAATATTAATCTCACATAATCTTTTATGGGATTAAACACCAAGAGTAAACTATATTTAAATAAGATATAAACTAAATTTAATCTTAATTATTGGTGTCAACTCAAATAGTGTATCCACAACTCAAATAATGTATCATGTTAATAATCGGATGAAGTGATTAAGTTATTTATAAAAAAAAAAAAAGTAATCTTACATCATTAGATATGAATTTTTTTGTATATGAGTTAGAAAGATTAATATGACTAATAATTTTTAGAACATGTTTTTTTTAAAATTTCAGAAAATACATATCAAATGGGTGTTTCGAAATATTTTTGTTTTGGAAATTGTTTTTTCCATTTTTGAAAGATGATGTGAAAAACTACTAACATTATGATAGTTTGCAAGAGACATTATGAAGTTACTAAATAATTCTGCCAATAAATGTCACCCACCATTAAATAATAATAATATGAATAGTAATTAAATGTCCCCTACACTTTTTCTTCTTACTCTATACATAAATAATTTTTTTTAACACAGTACATATCATTATATGTTGCAGAAAGTTATGGGACTTTACAGCAAAATATGCAAAACAGATGCAATGGAAAATGAAGTTAAATTATAAAGGAATGGTTGTCTTGTGACAGATCTGATCACCTTCAGGGCTTGCCTCAAGCCCTCCACGTACAGTTAATTCCCAATTTTTACAATTATTTTCTGCTTAGCTGCGACTTACTAACTCATATCTTATAAATTAAGTTTTTCTCAATTATTTTTGGGTTTTTATTCTGATTGATTTTATGACTTCACACATGCTTGGATGACTAATGACAAGTAAATCTTGCTAGAATTTTAGAACTGAAAATCAAATAATGAAATCCAATTTAGCATTATTGATTGTAGAATATGCTAAAACTGCTTTCCCATATCCTTTCTATGCAAATGCAAATACAGTTAAAATCCATAATCTTCTTCATTAATCCATTGAAAATATTTTTTGTTTTAAAAAAAAACTAATTGAAACTACATAATATACATAATTTGATTCTAATTTCTCATAAAAAGCGGTTGTTTGCCTTATTTTGAAATTACAATAAGCTCATCTGATGTATTTTTTTTTTATATTAAGAATGTGTTGAGTTTTAGCTGTCTTCAATCGGGCATATACATTAACTGTTAATTTTTTGAGAAATTATATTTAGAGTACAATTCTATTTTCCAAATGTATCAGCACACTTGAATATCATGATTGCGATGTGAGATGATAATCCCTTCATTGGTTTTGTTTTACTCCGAGGATTATTGATTTAATATTTACTGTGAGTTGCGAGAAAATTTTCATTAAAGAGATGTCGCATAAAGGGTATTTAATTTTCAATTCTAGAATGGATATTCATCTACTCTCTCAAATTCAATTCATTGACATTTATTTACAATTCATTGCTTCTAAACTGGTCAAGAGAAAGATTAAAGGCTTTGTTTGAGACCTAATTTTTTTTTTGTTTTTTGAAAATTGGGGTTCAATTTATAATTATGAGACACATTTTCAATACAATTTCATGGAAAATACTGTATATGTATATATATATATATTATTTCCAAACCTGAATTTGAGATTCAATTTAGAATTATTACATTCCTTGTTTTCCTTGTTACAAAGTAAATACTTAAGATTAAAAAAGAAAAAATTTAAACGCAAAACCCGAAGGCACACACTTGAGAGCACTCACATAAGCACACATAATGACACGGGAAAAAAAAAAACAAATGCATACAAACATGGGTTAAATGCGCATGCAGGCATGCAGAAGCTACAAAAATAGTTTAATGGCATGAGCTCATCCCCCTATTAAGCAATAGTAATTATGAGTTTATAATCTCTAAACATAGGGAGTGGGCTGGAATTAGTAGACAGACAAAAACAAAGTGTATATATATACACCAAGTGAAAACAGCTACCTAGAAAAAGGCCAATTTGGGGATTGAGAATGTTAAATATTTTTAGTCTAAGAGCATGGGTTAATTAAGTTCCTGCAATCCTGGCCAAGTGAAGTAAGAAAACAAAGTACAAGAATAGGTTAATAGATTCAATAAGAAAAAACTCATAAGAAATAAGCAAATGGGGTTTGTTTAAAATTGTGGGTTTTAGGTGATTGGTGGAGAATAGGCAAATTCCATTAGGAAAAAAAAAAGTAGAAGAGAATATGGGGCTGGGGACAGCATGCTTAGAGAGAAGAAAATGGGATGCGTGCAATAGAACTAACAATGTTTCCTACGCAAACAACAAGTTTGTCTAGTAAGAGAAGGTGGACGAGGGCACAAGGTGATAAGCCATAACCCACTTATGTTTTAATTCAATCATCAATTGCACAATGCTCTATATCTATGTACCATATGTTTTTAATTTTGTTTATTCAAATAAATTATGTGCTCCATACTTGGTCAGAAAATATGTTTTTGTATTTTAAATTGTAAAAGAATTTTCCATATATCATGCCATGCCCATGTCACCAAAGGATTAAAGAATTGTACCCATCCTAGTATGTCCATATTTGATCTTTTTTCTTCTAAAAGATTATTGTTTGTCTTTAGACTTAGATCTAAAAGTTGGGAAATTAACACTTAAAAAAACCTAATGGGGAAGTCCACGGTCAACAACTTTCTTTAAACCATCTGGGGCTGATTTATAAAGTGAGAAATTCGGAAACTCAGATTCTGCTTCTCTCTCTAGTATTCAGGAATCGATTGTCCTTCCCATTTACCAGAACAAAGAACCGTTTCAATAGTTGTATGTGTTTTCATGAGAAACATAGATAATTTTCTAGTTGACAAGTAAATTAATCAATTTCTTTTAATCAATGGCATAGGCAATTGTAGTTCTAGGATTACAATGATGGAAAATTTTAAATACTTCCACTTCCACATAGACATGATTATTGATGACTAGTATCATCAATTTAGCTTATAATACATATATGCATGTCATATCGATTACAGTGTAGCATCATGTATACGTTACCGTTTATCATTATACTTTAAACAATTCTTTCCACAATATCACATATTAGAGTAATATTCTCCTTACATTTTACATATTGCCATATAACCATACGCACTCGATTTTGACCGAGACAAAAGAAGTTTATTCATTCGGGACAATCACTATGATATATTTTTTTTATACGAATATCTTATATTATAACTATCAATTAATAGTCATATATTTTAAATTACAACTGCCAATATATTTTAAATTATAATTGTCAAATTATAACTACTTTTAATAATTGAAAAAAATAAAACTATCTTTTAAAATTTAAATTTCTAAATTTAAGTCAAGAGGTACACAAGCATTGTCACTCGAGTAATACAATTGGATACTAATCACTATAATATTTAATTTTGTAGAAAAAGAGAAAAGAGTAGACCTCTGAGCATTATTAATGTGATTCAAAGTTTAAGTCCTTTAATGTTTTTGTAAGAGTAGGTTTATAAATAAAATTTTTATTTTTTTAGATTAAATATCTAAATTATGATATGGATAAACTTAATCTAGTTATTTGTGATTAAATACATAGATTATGCTATAAATGAATGATCTAAACAAGTCTTAACATATCTATGACCATAGGTGTGAACATTTAAAAATAAATAAATAAAGCAAAGGGAGAACATAGAACAAGTGGTCCACGCGCGTCAAAATTAGCTGTGAGAGTGGTGGGTTGGGTGACTCACAAGCGTGCTCAAGCCACTCACGTGCGACAAGGTTTTATAAATACGCATGAAGAGTAGAGAAGAACCGCACTCAAATCAACCAAGTAAAATGGGTCGTGACAAATGTATAGGTTAGCAAGCATAGAGACAAAGCTCTAAAAGCCAGCCCACATTCTTGTATTTTAGAGCCGTTTCTGACTTGTTAACAATCCCAAACTAAAAGAAGAAGAGAAAAAAAAAATTAAAAGTAAGTGTGCAATTGCAAACTTAGATAGCAATAGTTAATACTTAACCAAATGGATCAAGTGCAAAGTGAAGTAGTTCAGCAGTCTAAGTTTAGAAGGATTTGTGTGTTTTGCGGGAGTAGCCAAGGCAAGAAGACTAGTTACCAGGATGCTGCCATTGAGCTTGGCAACGAATTGGTATTTCATCATCACTTCACTTTTATATATTTTCTTTTGTGTTCTTCCAATATTTGTTGTGGCTTTTGATACTCTTAGTCGTCGGTTTTTGCCAAAATGTACTACAAACCTGTTTCTAAGCATGTTTCTCAAATGGGTTTAATCTGAAGTCTACTGAAAGTTGCTTAAAAACTTCATCTTTTCTGCTTTTGGTAATTGGGTTCAAGTGCGTTTACGCTTTGAATCCGGTTTTAGTCCTCAAATCTTGACTTTTTGCTTCATTGGGTTGCTAATCTATCATGCATTGTTATATATAACTATGTGCGCTGCCTCTCCCTCTATCAATGTCTTTATCATGTAACGGGAAAAGTGGCATTTCAATGTACCATTTTATTTCTTTTTATTTTTTTTATCAAAAAGGGTGAACTATTCATCTTCCCAGTTTTGCTTTCACATCTCCTAGGATTTTCAAAGTTTGAAAATTCACTGTACAAGGAAAGTACTACCTTGTTATATGAGAGTCAAAAGCAGTCCTTTCAATTCTATTGTTCACTCTGCAGTCTTGGAACAGCTAAATGCACTCTCAGAAAACACTGCTTGATCAAATGATTCGCCATGATAATGTCCAACCAAACCTACTAGTAAGAAGGCTCTTTTAGTCTCTTTGTACTGATCTAATAATGCTATGCTGCAGGTCTCTAGGAACATTGATCTGGTCTATGGAGGTGGTAGCATAGGCTTGATGGGTTTGGTTTCACAAGCTGTTCATGATGGCGGTCGCCATGTTATTGGGTAAGCCACTTTTTTCTTCTCTTCCTTCAAGTTTGTTCTATAATCTCTTGTAGAAAAAGTGAAAAACAAACCATCTAAACAGATTATGAAACAAAATCATGAGTTGGGTTTGTCGTTCTTACAATTGATTTTTTGTCATGTTATTGTCTCTCTCTGTGCAGAGTTATTCCCAAGACGCTCATGCCCCGAGAGGTATGTTTGCTCTGTCCACATAAAGTCTTGAACCTTTTCCTGCTATATTAAAAACAAAAGAAAAAGAAATAATCCCTCTCTCTCCTTTTCCACCATTGATGGCTTTTACAATTTTGTTCACTTCTCTTCTACCTCACTTGTGTCTTTGCTTTTAGCTACTTTTCCTTTTTTCCTTTTATTATCTTGGCTAGTCATTCGTTACTGGTTTTACCTTTCCACTTTTTATTTTAGTATTTCTGTTTGTTTCTATAGACTTTCAGCTTCTTTGATGAATATTTGATAGCCTTATCCACCATGCAAGTAGGGGCAGTTGGGCACTGCACCTTTTTCTGAAATATATTTGATTTATGTTATTCTAAAAAAATTACAACTATATTTGTTCTTGTTATTTAAAATCGGAATTTCATTTTTATCCTCTCAATTTTACTTTGAAGTCTTTGTATTTAGTCCACCAATGTAACAAGACTCATTATTGCTCACTGCACAACCATCCAAACTTCTCTCTCTCCAAGTTTGATCTCTTAATTGTTTAATGTGGTTTTTGCAGTTAACTGGTGAAACAGTAGGGGAAGTGAAGGCAGTTGCAGACATGCACCAAAGAAAGGCCGAGATGGCTAAGCACTCTGATGCTTTCATTGCCTTACCAGGTTATTAATAAGCCCTGTCAAATTTCTAACTTTACAAAAAAAAAAAAAAAACCTTAGGCAGATCAAGAAAACTTATAGACTGTGCTTTTGTTCTCCTAATTCTACATATAGGATTTTCTTATATCACATCACATGTACTGATTGAAGAGAGTTGCTGAGTTTTATTGTTTGTCTTATCTCTGTGTTGTCACTTGGTAGTCATCCTGTGTAAATCTGAGATTGCTTGATTTTAGTTAAATTATAGTAGTTATCTTACCTTTTATAGTATTGTTTAATGCTGAGAGAGCTTCTGCATTAAGCATAAATCGTCACATAATTGTTGAAACTTTCTGTCACAAACCCCAAGACTCATCATTAGAGAGCAACCCTTCAAACCCTAGCTTTTGACCCATCAGCATGAAAATTAGAGCTTCGGAGGAACCCTGCTTTAGTACTTCCGTCCTTAATACACGTTTTTCCTCTAATGTAATCCTCTAACCTGCAATTTTACTGCAACAATTTTTTCCTACCATATTTGGAGCGTAGGACTGTCATGAAACTTTCACCAAATAGTTCTTGCCAACTAGCACCTGCACCTAACAGGAAATCATGTTCACCCCCTTTTTAAAGACCATCCTTTTCCTTTTCTGTTTCTTTTTTTTTTTTGTCCCTGTTCTTTCAGGGCCGACTTTAAAGACTAATTATTATCTTGAATCCTGAGTTTTGACAACTTTGAAAGATGGAGGATATGCATGGGTTAGCAGTCAATAATTCATGGGGACTTCTTAAACACATAGTTTCCAAAAGGGAGAGAGAATAAATTGTAATATGATAGTGTATGAGACATTATGACCTATTAGGGGTTGGCAGAAGATTATGCTTCTGCTGTCACAAGGGATGGGGATAATAAATAACATGTTTTGGACAGTGGGAAAAAGAGGCATGGGCTAAATGGTCATACTCATAAAACATTTTTGTGGTTCACGCCATGACACCTACCAAGTGAAGAGTAGTAACAATTCATACTCAGTCAAAGACATTGATCTAGACTTCAAATGAGCACGGTAAGCAAACAGTTGAAGTCAAGTCTCTTTACCCTTTAGCACTAAGGAGTCAATGATTAATACTGTAGGCCTTACCCCTAGACTAGTGAATATCTCCTCTTTTTTTCCTCTCGAGTTTATGGGTAGGTAGACAAAAATCAAAATGATGTGTTTGTTTATAGTTTTTCAATGTCCTTTGCTTTTTCCTCACTCTCAAACCGTAGGTGACAGCAATCACAGTACAGGATGTTGTATTTGGGTATCATATGATCATTCCAAAGGAAACATATTGGTACCTGGAAAAAGAAATAGTGACATTAAACAGTTTGACTATGATTCAAAATCAAAATGTTGACAGAAAAGTCTCATGTGACATGACATGCAGGTGGTTATGGGACTCTGGAAGAACTACTTGAAGTGATTACCTGGGCTCAACTTGGGATACATGATAAACCAGTATGTCTCTGCATTTTTAATAACTTGCTTATGGCTATTACTTCTTCATATGATCTATGGAAGTAACAACGTGAATACTTTTCCCCTTTTTGTAGGTGGGATTGCTGAATGTTGAGGGATACTACAATGCTTTGCTCTCGTTCATCGACAAAGCTGTGGAAGAGGGATTTATTAGCCCAAGTGCACGCCAAATCATTGTTTCGGCTCCAACGGCAAAGGAGTTGGTCAAGAAATTGGAGGTATAACGAGAAAATATTTTCGTGTTGCTAATCTTTCATCATTACTTAAAAGAACAAAAAAAAAATTTATTAAAAAGAAAGTAAAATAAAATAAAATAATTGTTGTTGAGGTTTCAGAATATGTTCTGATCCTTAACTCTCTTTCATGCTTTGGTCTTCTAAAGTTTGAAAAAGTCCATATATTTCTATGATAAAGCAATTCTATGTAGTTCCATGTGCTTGATTTAAACTGCATCTAAATATATAATAAAAGTTATCGGAAGGAGAAGACAAAAAAAAGTACAGATACCCAAATGCACTAAAATTTTGGAATTGTTGTGGTCACTTTTGGAACTGATCCAATTCTAGCAAAGAAAAAAAGCAACACTTCCATAAAATGTTTGCATTTTACTGAATTTTCATTCATCCCTAAGATTGACAAATAAACTTAGTATTTGCTAGAGTGAATATCATTATCTTTTTCTCATGTTTACTTTCTTATTTCTCTAGGAGTATGTCCCCTGCCATGAAAGAGTTGCTTCAAAGTTGAGTTGGGAGATGGAGCAGCTTGACTATTCTCAAGAATATGATATTGATATCTCCATGTGACTCTAGTACTGTTGCATCGCGGATTTCTAAAGTATTCTAAATATTAATATAAGTTGGGAGGATTCTAATTTGGAAAAGGCTAAATTTCTGAAGTGGGGGAGTGCTTTTTGTAAATTACTGTTATTGACCTCAATATGTGAAGCTTCAAAAGTCCCTATTTGTGGAAAATTGGTTTTAAAATTAATTTGTAAGTATTAGAGGCTGATGAACGTTCCCCTTTATAATGTTAACTAAGTTCTATTCCCAATTTCATCTCTTTCATTACTTTTTAGCTTCGGGTCAGAAAATGTGATAAAAGTCTAACTGATGAGAATAGCAGGAATTCATCAGTTCTGGGGACTCCCAAGGCCTGAAATAAAATGATTTCACAGACATCAAGATAACATCAACACGATTAGTTCATTTGAAAAGGGGTATTATCCCCATTTGAAATGAGTGGAATTTTCACATCCTCTTTAACAGTTTTCACATTCTTTTGAGTTCAATATCTAATGGTTGTAACTGTGAACTTAGTATTTAAATAATGTATGTTTCAAATTTTTGGTGTTGTGGTTTTTGAACCATCAATACCATAGAGTGAAAATCATTAGCTATTGAATATAAGTAAATGGTCGGTAAATATTAACAGTGCAATAAAAACTAGCTTTTATCAAATACTTTTATATGTTATGCTTACAAAATTAAACAAAAGTGAAGCAGCTACAAACAACCTCAAGTATCTTAAAGCTCTGGATTTTGGATGGATTTGATACATTAATCTTCATCAGCGAAGAACTTGGAAAACTTTAATCGAATATATACTCTGGTTTATATGGATCTCTTTATTAGCCAAAAGTTTGCCAAAGCATTCCGGTATTGATGAAAAGCAGAATACCACTAGTTCAATGATGGAAGGGACCAAAATCTTATTGGTTAAGAGAAGAGAGAATGGCTTTTTCATGTAACAAACATGTCTTCAGTCTTGTTTTGAACTGCTTTGCTTGCTGTGATCTTTTGAGATAGCAACAGCAGACAGAACTAAACCTACCCAACAACAACAGGTAACTGGAGCCTGGAGGGGACCGATTGTTGTTGAATTAAAAGTGAAAAAGAGAGGGGGCCTTCTTTCTGCTTCTTCAGAGAAAAAGTGATCCCCCTGCCGTCCGACGAATGGGAGAATGACACGACTTACCGGGGTACACTTTTTAATGATGTAATGAAAAAAATAGTGATCGTGTGCCACAGACATTTTCAGATAACTAGAAAAGAATGCAGTTGAAATGATGTTTAAAGTTGAAACATGGGAGAGGGAAGATATGAAATCACTTGTGTCAATTCATTCAACTTATCAATGTCCAAAGCATTTAGTTTAATTGCTTTAAAGATACCGTGAAAGGAATCTAATTCTGCTATGACATCCTTGATGTAGCTGTTTCCAACAAAAGCATTCATGCACTTGGTAAACATGAAACTTTAAATTAAGGAAGACCTGTAAAAGAAGGTTGATTGATATTATATAATCTCAGTAGTCTCTTAGAGATATGACCTTTACACCTTGGTAAATATTCATCATCTGTTTATGCAACAATTTTTAGTCAGTGCAAATGACACTTAACCTAAGACAACTAGCAGCAAGTTTGTGATCGAAGATGAGTTTATCAATCGGCAATAGTACTGGGCATGGCGATGTACCCCTAGATCAATGGGATGAGAATTTTATGATCCTAGTTTAATGCGAAGACTGAAGAAGTGTCGTGGAATTAATCACCTCATAAAAGTGCTTTTAAAATTGGTCTTTCACTAACCTATGTCTCTTAGCCTTAGGCTCGGTATCATTCCAAACGTATTTATAGTGCCCTATAACTGGAATCTTGATTATTATGTTCGGTCCCACAACTTCGAACATGGAACTTGCTGGTCCTTGAGAGAAAAACTTTATCATCCATATGATTTGATCGTTTTAAATATTAATGCGACTTGTAACAATTTGATATTAAACTACTGAATAAATGTTGATGGAACTGCAGAGGGTTTAAAGTTGCTCGCATTGGAACTAGTGGACTGTAACCCAATTGCAGTTTGCATCTGGGCTTTGACTCATGAGGCTTTAGTATAAACAAAAGATCGACGCAATAAAGTGTCAAATAAGAAACCCAGAAAAAATAGATTGCGGCTCTGTCAAGCCCAGCACATCGAAAGCCTTGCTTAACATAAGAGGCAAGCGCTTCCGCTTTTTGAAGAAACTGAAGTTCCTACTGTAATATGCATAATTTATACGCCTGTGCCTGCATCAATCAGCTAATGTTCCAGACAACGGACTGCACATTGTTTATGCGACTGAGATGGAGAATATCAGTAACTTTCCTTCACCCAACATTCTTAAACCCCCAAAATACAAACCAGCAGCTAAGCAAGATGTTTCTGTAAAGTAAATTGTTGTAAAAGCAGTTAAGCATTTTATAACAACTATTGTAAGGTAATGATATTCACATCATTATCACCTTTCAAGGTACTCCAGATTATAAATATGCGCATATATGTTGTTAACAGAGAGTACATGGATGTCTCAACTTCTTATAACAGTTGCTTCCAAGCTTTGTTTAGCCTTCTCACTTTGCTTTACCTAATAAAACTATGCTGCCAACTTTGCACTAAACAACCTGTTAACCTAACATCCAAATTTTCTACCACTATAAGTACCACCGGTTTTCTTCTTCCTCGGCATTCACGATAACACTTTTTGCTATAGCCAAAGCCTGAAGCAGTTCATCATTTTGACTAATTATATATGCAGAAAATGGTAATGCAGCATCGTTGCCATTTGGTTTTGCTATTGATCATCTTTTGCTTTCTGGGGTTTCTTTCATTTCCATCTGATGCTGCAGTGAAGAAGTACCAGTTTGATGTATGTATCAATGCGTTAATATTTTTCATCTTTAGTTTGCTTCTCATTGCAGATATAGCTTCTTAATTTTCTCAATTTAAACTCATACTTTTTCATCGTGATTCAGATTCAAGTCAAGAATGTGAGCAGATTATGCAATGCCAAACCAATTGTTACTGTAAATGGAATGTTTCCAGGGCCTACTATCTACGTCAGAGAAGGGGATCGAGTTCTCATAAATGTCACCAACCCTGCACAATATAACATGTCTATCCATTGGTATATAAGCCAATTATTCAATCGTAATAAGTTATTTTTACATGCATAATTAAACATTACTCTATAAATTTGCTTGTCTTCCTTTTGAGCGTAGGCATGGCCTGAAGCACTATCGCAATGGATGGGCAGACGGACCAGCGTATATAACACAGTGCCCGATCAAGACTGGAAACAACTACACTTACGATTTTAATGTCACAGGACAACGAGGAACTCTATGGTGGCATGCTCATATTTTGTGGCTACGGGCAATAGTTTATGGTGCCATTGTTATCATGCCAAGAGAAGGAACTCCATTTCCATTTCTTCAACCTTATCAAGAAACTAATATAGTCCTTGGTCAGTACTTAATTATCATTAATAATCATTGAAAAGTACTAAAAATGGAAGTTTTTAAGGGAATAAACATTTAACATGCAAAGATTTTATATATGCATGAGAATGGTGGAATTCAGATGTTGAAACACTTGTGAACCAAGCTAATAAGTTGGGCTTGCCACCGCCAACCTCAGATACTCATACTATCAATGGCATACCAGGGCCATTCTTCCCTTGCTCTGAGAAACGTAAATCATCCTATCCTCATGCTTTTGAATATTAATATAAAAGAATAAGAAACTTATAAATAAAAAATTCACTAAGAAAATAGTGCATAACATCTCTATTATTAATCTAACTCATATTCTATGATAGATACCTTTGCTATGGAGGTTGAGTCGGGCAAGACGTACCTCCTAAGGATTGTCAATGCTGCACTCAATGACGAGCTCTTCTTTGCCATTGCTGGTCATAACCTGACCGTTGTAGAGATTGATGCAGTCTACACGAAGCCAGTTTCAACACGAGCAATTCTAATTGCACCAGGCCAGACCACAAATATTCTTGTTAAAGCTGACCAATCTCCAAGCCGATACTTCATGGCAGCCAGGCCGTTTATGGATGCGCCAGTTCCTGTAGATAACAAAACTGTCACGGCCATTGTACAATACAAAGGCATTCCAAACACAGTTGTCCCAGTTGTGCCCACTCTGCCTGCTCCCAATGACACCAACTTTGCATTAAACTATAACAGTAAACTTAGGAGCTTAAACACCCCACAGTATCCGGCAAATGTACCTCTTCAGGTTGATCGCCATCTCTTTTACACAATTGGTTTAGGACAGAACCCTTGTCCCACTTGCCAAAATGGTACTCAGCTCACTGCTTCGTTGAACAACATAACCTTTGTGATGCCGAAATCGGACTCTTGCAGGCTCATTATTTCAACTTCTCGGGAGTTTTCAGAACAACATAACTATACATGTACTCCTCTAACAGCCAACCTTGGGACTACATTAGGAACAAGGCTCAGCAAGGTGATTTTCAATTCCACCATTGAATTAGTGTTGCAGGATACCAATATTCTGACAGTTGAGTCACACCCATTTCATCTTCATGGTTACAATTTCTTTGTTGTTGGAAGCGGAATTGGGAACTTTGATCACAAGAAAGATCCAGCTAAATTTAATTTGGTTGATCCTCCTGAGAGAAATACAGTTGGGGTTCCAACAGGAGGATGGACTGCTATCAGATTCAGAGCTGGTAATGCAGGGAACTTTAACATTAATATATACTTACAGATTTATGAAACTTGCTCAAAGAGTGTGATTGCATTTGTAGGTGTTTGGTTTATGCATTGTCACCTGGAGCTGCACACAATGTGGGGATTGAAGATGGCTTTTGTTGTGGAGAACGGAAAGTCTCCAGAGGAGTCAATTCTACCACCACCAAAGGACCTTCCACCCTGCTAAAACTGCAGAAACTAGATTCATCTCTTTAATGGAGCTTCAGCACTGTAACCTTTTTGTCCCCATATTTATTGATGCCCTGCGGATATTGCAAATTATTCTTTTAGGAGGGAAATTCTTTTAATTCTAATGCTGTGTCTGAGATTCTTAATTGAGTGACGCGAAACTTCAATATGTAATAAGGTATTCAATCAAAAGAGGTTTGTTTTTTACATTATGATTATGTCATCTTCTTCACAAACTTGGGAGAAAACCCTTTCTGTTTCCTTTCCGTTTCAAAAGAAAAATGAACTCTATTCCAAATAGGATGGTTCGCAAGTCTGAGAATATGGCTACACGGCAAATACAAATGACCCTCCAAAGAATTTCTGATATTTGGATAGATGGTTCCTTTCATTAACATTTAAAAGGAATGCCTTGTTTAGCTATAAGTACTACAACTGTTGGTGCCAAAGTTGTTTAGTCTAATAGAATCATATCACATGTCTATTCTTTTAATAAAATTCAGAATTCTGATCCTTGGATATATAGTTCCTTGCATCAATATTTAAAAGGAATGTCTTGAATAAGCTTATAAATGTTGTAGAACCTTTTAAAATATTTCTTAAGTTGAATAATTTAAATTTAGTTTTTATGTTGTAAGTTATTAACAATAAATTATCATTATTATATAGTGGTTATGATATTTTAAATTAGCCATTAAATATTAAATTAAATGTGTTAAGAATTACAATATTTATATATTATTATTATTATTTGGGAGTTTTTATATATTAAATTTTTATAGGAGTTACAATGTGTTAAATTATTTTTATTAATAATAGATTTAATACCTACCACTAAATAAAGGGAGCTAGCCTTTTCTTATTAGAAATAAGAGTGAGAGTGGAGAAGGAAAAAGAAAAAAAGAGAAGTGTTCTATGTATACTATTTTAAATAATTTTTTTTTTATATTGTGTTTCTGAGCAACTCTGACAATAAAGACTTAGTATTATCTTCCAGTGATTATGATCATCGAGGAGAGTGGTTGCGATCATAGTTGAATCTTTAAACCATATAAATTCGTTACTACTCGCATGAAGGAATTTGACTTTAGGACAATACTCTTTAACGTGCACTTTTATGTTGAAAGCTAGATTTTTTAGTCTTTTATATATATTTAATTTATATTATGATTATTGATTATTTATATCTTATAAATATTTGACAATACATGTTTTAATATATGATTGAATGATATCTAAAATAAATTTAACCAATAATATACAACCATTTGCATTTGAAAATTCAAAGTTAAAAAAAGCAAAATATATATAAATTGAGTTACAACCTAAATTTACTCTACATGTTACAGAAATTTGATCATCATCTAAACAATATTAAAAGAATCATCATTCTTATAAAATTGAAGAAGTAACAAAAAAGGGAGAAAAAAGAATAACAATACAGATTGACACTATGTTAAGTGTTGGTTCAAATGCATTTTAGGCAAAAAGGAGGGGGTGATACGAAATTTTTCAAAAACAAATATGCTACCCAAAATGCACAACATCACCGATGGTAATTTCTATAATTTCTTTAAAAAAAATTCTAGAATGGTGCCATTTTGAACAAATTCAAAAAAATCAACTAAAGTGCTTCTTCCTCCATGGTTTATGTACCTTTTTTTTTTGTTATTGTTCACATCCAAACAATCTGGTTTTCATTAGGATTTCTTCCTCTAATCAAAGACAAATTTATGCTTCTTTTCCTAGAACAAAAAGGACTTGAAATGTCCTTATTTGGAGCTAAAACCAAAGTTTGAAACAAAGAAGAAAAACAAGTCTTGGATGGAAAAAAGAGAAGGAACTTAGACCATATAAATAGTGCACGAATTCAGACGTCTTGAGAACTCAATTTTTCTTCATTCTCTTTAGAGAGAAAGAAAAAGACATAGAGAGAGAAAAAAATGGCAATTTAAAAAGAGAAAATTCTCTAGAAAGAAAAAATTATCTACAAAGAGAGAAAGTGATAGAATGTGTTGTAACATCTCTATAATTTTATTCCCTATATTATTTTGAGATATAGTGTAGAACTAGACTTCTTGTTTAGTTTAGTAAGTGGGCGTAGTTTTATTGAAACCTAACCATTATAAATTTATAGTGTTCTATTTTAGTTTTATTTCTTTAATGCTCTTGATTTTTATTCTTGGATTTTGAATCTAGGGTTAGAGTGCGAATTTTCAATAGTGATATCAGAGCACAAATTTTCAACAGTAGTATCAGAGCTGAAGGTTTGAAAGATTAAAAGAAGACTCAAGAGTAATCTATTAAAAATTTGAAGAATGGTAACCACCATTTTTAAGGTGGAGAAATTAGTCTTTGGCAGAAGAAGATGATAGCCTTGCTACTTCAGAAGAATGTTGTTAAACCCTTATTGGAGCCAAAAGAAGAAGGTACTTCAGTAAGTGATGAAAAGATGGCAGAGATAGATGAAATTACATTCAACACCATTATATTATAGTTATCTGACAATGTATTGTAAGCTTGAAAGCCTTTGGGGTAAGCTTGAAAGCCTATATATTTTTAAATCTTTGTCTAGTAAGATTTTTTTTGAAAACAATGTTATTTTACTTTTGGATGGATCCCTCTAATGGTTTACAAGAAAATCTTAGTGGATTTAAGATGATTTGTATAATCTGGCAAATATTAGTGAAGCAATTAGTGATGAGAATCAGGCAGTTATTCTCTTAAACTCATTGCGAAGTTCTTACAAGAAAGTAAAATCAACAATTAAATATAGCAAATAAAGTCTTACCCAAGAGGTTTGTTTGATTGCCTTAAGATTAAGGGAATAAGAAATAAAATTTGAGAAAGAAGATAATAAGGAAAATTTGCTTATTAGAGAAAGACCAAAGAAAAAGGAGAAAGAAAAATATAAAGGAAAATCCAAGTCTAAGTCAAAGATTGGCAGAAGAAAATGTTATTTTTGTGGAAAGTACTTGAAGAGAAACTATTATAAAAGGATTAAGAAATTAAAAGAAAATGTTAAAATTATGCAAATATTATGGTAGCATTTGATGGGTATGATAGTTCAAAAGTTCTCATAACTTCAGTAGAGAAAAATCTGAAAGATTGGATCTTGAATTCCAAATGTGCTTACCATACAAGTTCTAACAAGGATTACTTTGATTTATATAAAAATATGAAAGGGGTAAAGTACTAATGAAAAATAATAATTCATGCAAAATGATTAGCATAGGTATAATTCCTATAAAGTTGCATGATGGAACAATAAGGATTCTAAAAGATGTGAGACATATTCTTAAATTGTAGAAGAACATGATATCTTTATAGATTCTGGATGAATCAAGATACACTTATAAAATTAAAAATGGACAGCTGAGGATAAGCATAGGTTCTATGTTTATGATAAAAGGTACTAAGCAAGCTCGTTTGTATAGTTTACAAGGAAGCATTATCATTGGACCTACTGTTATTATTACTTATACAGGGTACAATGAGATTGAGTTGTGGCACAGGAAACTAGGCCATATAAGGAAACCAGGCTTATTGCAGCTAGGAAAGTAGGGTCTCATTGGGAATGAAAAACGTATTGGGTATTGTACATTAGAAAAACAACATAGGGTAGTTTTAGCACTAACAATTATAAGAAAGATGAAATTTTGGAATACATCAATACTGACTAGTAGGGGCCAACAAATACAACAACATATGGTGGTAATAGGTATTCTCTATCCTTGGTTGATGACTACTAAAAGAAGAATTATGTGAAAGAAAAGAGTCAAAGAGAACTCAAAGTAAAGTAGAGGGATCTCATCTTGAGGTAGAGTTATAGCCCCAAACTCCTCTTAGAAAGAATATACAAAGTGAACCAAAAGAGGATCCACAGCCTCAAACTGAATATAAAGCAATATATAATCAATAGATAGAGTTCCAAGTCAAAAGCATTAGAAACAGGTCTAAGACAAAGGGCAAATATAGAGGTTCGAGACAAAGGTTTAAGACATAGTACTGAGACAAAGACTCGTATCCCGAGAGTTAATTTTTAGTAGAAGAGTGAGCTGGATAAGATAAGTATTGGGGAGAATCTTGCTGATCTGGGAATGAAGGTAATGTCTGTGAACAAGTTTAAGGTATATTTAAGTCTACTTTATATAGATTAGGGGTGAGCAGCAGAATTGAGTTGAAGAAGAGGTATTGCACTGATACAGGGACTAAAATATATTAGAACCAAAGATAGATATGTAAAGTGTTGGTTTAAATACAATTTAGGCAAAAAGGAAATGGTGAAATAAAATTTTTCAAAAACAAATATACTGCCCAAAAAACACAATATCATTAATGAAATTTTTTGTAATTTATGCAAAACTCCAAAATAGCATCGTTTTGAACAAATTAGCTTTGATACCAAATGTAACAAATAGCCCCAAGCACTGATATTGTCCCACACTTAGTCGTTGTGGGCCACTACAACAATAGGTTTTATCTAGGTTACTGTAGTCTATCACAATCCTAAAATTGATCGATGCTAACTTAGTTTATTATTGCTATTCTTATAAGGTACTTTGCCTTCACTTGGCCAAGCGATGTGAAAGATCATAATCACCCCTACTTGGGGAGCCCACATCCTCGCTGGAAGCAAGATCCATACACCTCCGATCAATTTCTAGCTTTGATACCAAATGTAATAGATGGCCTCAAGCATTGATATTATCCCACACTTAGTCGCTATGGGCCATTACATTAGTGGGTTTTCTTTAAGGTACTATAGTCTATCACAATCCATAACTAGTCAATGTTAACTTGGCTTATTCTTGCTATCTTTATAAGGCACTTTTCCTTCACTCATTCGAGCGATATGAGATATCACATCTATACTTTTTTTGGTTACTGTCCATGTCCAAACAATCTTATTTTTATCTAGATTTACTCCTCTAATCAAAGTCAGATTTGTGCTTCTTTTCTTAGAACAAAAAAGACTTGTAATGTTCTTGTTTGGAGCTGAAATCTAAGTTTGAAATAGAGAAGAAAAATAAGTCTTGGATGGGAAAAAGAGATGGAAATGGAACAATATAAATAGTATACGAATTTAGATGACTAAAGAACTTAATTCTCCTCCGTTCTCTTTAGAGAGAAAGAGAGAGACATAGAGAAAAAGAATGATAGTGTAAAGAGAGAAACTGTTCTAGAGAGAGAAAATTATCTAGAGAGAGAAAGTGAGAGCATGTATTGTAACATCTCTATAATTCTATTCTTTTTATTATTTTAAGATATAATGCAATGTTGGGCTTGTTGTTCAGCTCAAAGAATAGACGTAGGTTCATAGGAACTGAACCACTATAAGTCTCTAGTGTTTTATTTTTTTTACTACTCATTGATATTCATTCTTGAATTTTAAGTCTTTGGTTGGAGTACGGATTTTTAGTGTACTATTATCCAATTAGTGAGTCTGAAAGCTTAATGAACCACCTCATGATTGTTTCGATTTTGTTTGCTATTCAAAGAAAATGTCCGTTACTTAAAATTGCAACACTATAATTCTTTTGAATTGTAAGGTTGTAACATTTGTCCAAAACTTACTCTTTTGGTAAAAGTTAACCAACTAATTTCCTTTGTCTTGAAAATATTTTGAAGTTCTTTTTTAATGCTGCAACAATCATTTTGAAGCTTTGAAACATTCTTTTTCATGTCATTGTTAGGGTTAATGCTTACGTGTCATCCCTATTTATATAAATATTTTATATTTATACGACATATATTTTATTAAATCACTGATTACATTTTAATATATGGTACAATGCTTGTAATGCTATAGACATTGTATAATCTGAAGGAGTTCAAATTTGATCTAAAGAAGTTTAGATCAAGGCTAAGAGTTAGCAACACTGAGAATTATGACTGCTAAGACTTAGAAGGTTGTAAGAATCAGTGAAATCCAAGGAGTTGGAGCCTTGTCTGTGATGGGATAAAGACCTGAGGGCATATTAGTAATAACGTAGTTGCAAGAGTTACAATCAGGTGCTAGGAAATGTCATTATGCAAATATATTCTCAAATATTATGTTCTTGATCTATTTTCACGATGTAGGTCTGTTGGTGAATACCTTTTCATATAAATCAGTGTATGTCTATATGTGTAGGGTACAAATGGTTATTCCTAGTTGACCATGAGTTTGGAGCTTGTCTAGGCATACAGGTATTCAGTAAGGACTGGATATCGAACAAACTCACGAAGACCCCAATAGACATCCTATGTAAGCCGTCAATAAAAGGTCCTCTTGAGTTGAGTAGTATTCGTGGTCCTTTAATCTGAGCGCCACGATGAGCTTGTAAGTGATCCACCATACTTTAGTTCTACGTATGTGAAAGACCTTTCATTGTCTGACCGTTGGGTGTCATTAGGTATGGTTTGATACTTATGGAGTCTAGTGTAAGTAGATATGGGATTCATCAGCTCTCATAGGGAGTTGTATATCCAGATGCTTCGAGATTATATTTCAAAATATTTTATGGCCATAAGTAATTAACCCAAGAAAATGAGTTTCTTACAGGATTGAACAATATAGTCAAGGTATTTACATATATTGTTCATTGAGATACGAATCTGAAGCTGAGTTATGGATGAGCACATGAGGATTTAATGGTGATGATCTATCTCCCCGCACATATAGGATATAGATGATAGAATGGTTATACGTATGCGCTATGACCTCAGCTTGTATGACCCAACACGCTGATTTATAATATCCGTGATGTGTGCATATGGCATTGTTCATAAACTTATGGAGTAGTTCCATTTAACGAATAAGGTGTGGACCTGTAGAGTCTCACAATATAGAGTGTACTCACTGTGTATTGGGGCAGTGTACCGGATTGAATAGTTCAATCTAGTAGAATCCAGCAGAACCGAATAATTATTTCGGGAACCCTTGGGATGCGTACATGTCAATACTTAAGTGTTAAGTATATTAATTAGTTAATAATTATTGTTGACTAATTAATTAATGATACGTGGTGCATTGTAACCCTTTGGTTCAGTTTACCTAAGTATGTGGCATAATGGGACCCACTGAGGGTTTACTTGATAATCAAGTAAAGACATTTTGATAATTTCACATATATGATTATTTAAGAGTTAAATAATCAAGATATTTTAATATCATAATATATTAAATAATATATATAACTTAACCATGGTTAAGTGTTAACCAAAGTTGAGTTCATGATTATTTAATATTAAAATATATATTAATGCAACTTGGTGGCCACGTTTGCTTGACCCAACAATAGCTAAGTGTTAACCATAGTTAGGTCAATTAAATATTATTATATTAGCATGCTTGGTGGCCAAGCATGTAACTTTACCATGGTCAATTGTTGACCAAGGTTAAGTTAAATAATAATATATATATATATATGTATGTATGTGATATTAAAAATTTTAAAAAAGGGGCTTTTGCTTTTGTTTTTGGCCGGCCACTTTAAGAAGCAAAATATGAAGGAATTGTTTCCTTGTTTTTTTATTTCAAGAGTTGAAATAATTGTTCATCATCCTCTCTAACAAGGCCTAGCCATTAAAAAGCATAAGAAATTTATTATATTGATCAATGGTAAAACAAATAAATTAGGTTTAAGGAGTTAAACCAGTATTGAATTTGGAGCTGCTGCTTTATCTAACCAAGTCCACCCAGTTGGTTACTAGAACTGTAAATCAGTGACACCTAAGGCGGACTCCAATAACTTTTGTTCAAAAGTTACATTTGGTGAATTCTCAAACAAATATTTATATTAATGTGATTAATATATTATATGCAGTTATTTATAGTTTTTATATTTTCGTTGCTCACAAATATGTATGAGAAACGTATTTTGCTTAATAAACACAAATACACACTATTTTGTGCAAGGACTATTTGATGAGAAGTCCCATCAATTTTAGTTAGTCTAAGGTTTCTACTAGGATTTCTTGAGTTCTCAAGATTTTCAATAAAGAACCAGCTAGAAATTATAGTACAAAGATGAAGCTATTTAAAGAATAGCACTTGAACAATTACTTAAAGTAGTAGCCTTTCATTCTGGGCTGCCTATGTGCTGGCTTATAGAGAGAGCTTCTGGCAATCCATCAATCTATAAAGTTGCTCTCTTTTAAAATCTATCATCAAAGAATGTGCCTGAAATTATAAATTTAAAGAGACTTAGAACCGAAAGAGAATCAACTTAAGTTGATGGGGGAAAATAATTCGATTTCATTAGATAAGCACATTCAAATTGTATTACCATAAAGTAAATGTCAATTACATGATACATTTCATCATCAAGTGGCCTAGCATAATCAGGGATTATAGTAGCAAGAACCTCGAATTTTAGGGGCATCAAATTAACATTAGGTGCAACCTCAACAAGATATCCATCTATCAAAGTAGCCATCATTGTCATAGGTGTAAGTGAATCAAATCCCCCTCTTTAATTATACAAGAAGAAGGTTGGTTTACTAACATGAAATGATTAAGTATTATTTGGACACAGTCAATATCATAAAGGGTGTTGTTGACGTATCAAGCAAGGCTTAATAATCTGACACCACTTAAGTATCAATATAGCCACAACTTTGATACCAGTTTGTTGCAAGAAATTAGCTTAGGCACTAATTCCACTTAGTAATTAGCATTAGTAATTATCTCATTCATTAAGGTATACATGCCTTATTACCTCTTGGTTCGGTATTTAGCACTATAAAATCCTATACACTTTGTAGAAGACTTCACTCACAAGTAAAACATGAATAAACAAGATCAACCACACAATAGAGAAAATAATCACACACAAGGCATAAGAATATACGTAGTTTGGTAATAAATGCCTGCGTCTATGATGGATCACCATATCCTTGCTTCTTTTATTTATTTATTTTATACAATAAGAACCCTCATAAGAGAAATCCAAGGAATAGAATAATAGATGAGCTTTTTAAGGATTTACCCAGTGCTTTCTTGCACCTATGCCCAGCACTCAGGCACTCCATAGCATTCTTCCACGCTTATACCTAACGCTAGGGCTACTTTAGTCCCATATTCTATCTCTTGTTGATGCATTGACAATTCTAATAAATTGCAAGTGTTTACATAGTGTTAATATTGACCCTGCAAACTATATTCCTTGTTGAAATAAGATTCCACGTACATAGTAAGTCTAAAATCAACTTAAACATACAATTATATTCAAAACATGATTTTTCCCAAACAGGTAATGCTACAGCGTTCAAGGTCCAACGCTGGGGTGAAGTGACTTCGAACTAACACTGCAGCGTTCCAAAGTCATCGCTGCAGTGTTGGGCTTTTAGAATTATTATTGTGGTGTTGGGCAGCCAATGTCGTGGCATTCATATTTAAGAATGTCCCACATGTGTTTCCACGCCCATCCTTGTATTTAGCTTCCTATTTCACACTTTTTTTTCTTCTGACCATTGCATTCTTGTCCACGTGTTGACTCTTCCTTGACCTCTAACTCAAAATCAAATTTATCCTTAATTTTAAATTACCAAATTCCAACAGGTGTCAACATAACCCATATTGGGTATCTATCCTAATACTACAAGAGAGGCTTGTTCGAATTGAATATCTACAAGATAGGCTTTGTTGAATTGAGCTCCTACCATTTTCTCCAAATTTTCTTTACAAGATAGACTTTCATGTAAGACTATAATAGTTAGAAGTAGCTTAAGCAGAAAATTGGTAGATGTAACTTTCATTTTATTAGGAAGTAAGCTAATAATTTGTTCGAGGAAAGCCCTTTGATCAGCCTTGGATAGGGTGGCAATACTTATCCCTAGGCTGACATTATTTGTTCCATTGAAACTTGATTGTCCATTCATGAAATGAATGTATCTTTTTGCATAGTATATGAGAGATGCAACAATACTTTTAGGCTTTATGCCTCTTGATTCAAATGTTAAAATCAATTTTTTATATAGAGGAAAGCTAAGAGACGACATATCCCCATACCACCAATCATCTCCCTTACGTTTTGGCTTGATAGCAGTTGATAATCCATTCCACATGATTGAGCCCTATGTGTTTTAGTGTCATTACATTCAGAGACAGGCTAATTGAATAGCATTAAATCTGCATAAGCTTTTATTACCAATGAATTAATACACCTTGAGACAATGTGAAGCTCTTTTGCATAAGGTAACACTTGTTCACAAGTTTCAAGAGCTTTTATTGTGTCCGCCCAATTGCTGAACATTTTATTTAGGAAAGCCTCTATTTTCTTGATGAGATTTCTGATAAGGCGTAATTGTATAAAGTATTTTATCCTCCTAACTTAATGTTTGTTCAATTTATCCCAATAATTTAGCTATTTATGCATATTAATGTTGTTTTATAGGTTTAAGCACTATCGGAGCAAAAATACTAGAAACCGGATGCAAATGAAGCTATTTGAGATGAGAATCCGAGAAGGGACTAAAATGCTCAAAACGTGAACAGTACGAGTGAATAGTGCAATTTCTATAGGGCATGAACAATGCAATGCGGGGGCATTGGTCAGGGCGCCAGTTCCAGAAGCTCTATGGCATGGCATTGAATCCTAATGCTGCAGTATTGAGTCGAATGCCGCGACATTGAACCCGAATGTTGCGGCACTAAATTCTGGGCATTCTTTAAGAGCATTTTTGTCCTCTTTTTGCAACCCTACCTATATAAACACTGAGCCAAGTGAGAGAGGGGGGGGGGGGGAGAAGAGGCATGAAATTGACAAGAAGGAGAAGGCTTGAGCTCGAATTTAAGGAGAAGAAATAATGTCTCCAAGGTTTCATGTGCATCATTGAAGACAATTGAAGGATTGAAACCATGGAGACATCCTAAATTCGATTTTCTCTTTCCTTTTATTTGTTTTTCTCTTTTGTTTTAATTTCTTATTATGAATATTGTCTAAATGAGGTGTATCTATGGATGGTTGGATAATTTTAGTTATGGTTGGATTTTTATGTGATTAAACTTGATTCTAAGGCTTGATGTAGTTTTATTTATATTATGTTAGATGATTTAGTATAAATTCTTGTAATTCATTTATGTTTCTTTATGCTTAATGCTTCCAATTGATTAGAATATGAATTGGTTATTGTGAATTTATGGATTAATGCTTGAAAGAGATTGATCCATTTATAGGATTTGGGAGAAACATAGCCTTAGGTTGTTATTGAGTTGAAAGGCCAATAACACTTAGGTAATCATCATGGTTTTCCTTAGGATTTACATGAGGTGCACTCCAAGTGTTTGATAAAATGCGTGACAGGCGCAAACTCTTTGGGGTGTGCCATTATGCCAAAGGTTACATGTAGTGCTCTCATTTTTAAAGTGTTTGATAAAATGCGTGATAGGCGCAAACACTTTGGGTGTGCCATTATGTCTAGAATTTTATTTGACGCTCGAGAGAGGTAATGAAATTAATCCTTGGGTAATCAATTTAAGAGTTGCATAATGCATGTCTATGTAAACAAGTTAGATAAATGTATCAACTTGAATATGTATGCATAGTATTTTATTTGGCACTCGAAAGAGGAAATGAGATTAGTCCTAAGCCCTTGATTAATGAATTGAACGAATTTGCTAAATAGAAAGAACATAGGAAGAATAGAATGAAATCAATACTTTAGGATCCCATTTGTGTAGAATTCACCATATCGCAAGATTATCATTTTGTTGTTAGATTGTATATTCTAGGCCTTAATGGAACTTTATTGAACAATATGTGTTGAAGTTGTTATGTGATTAATGACTATCTTGTGTTATTCGTTTATACTTTTTATGTGCTTCATGCCTCTAATTGCATTGGAAAATGTATTGGATGATTTAACATTTGGGTTATGTACTTGAAAAAGTTTAATCCATATGTCGGTTTTAAAAAGTATAGTTTTGAGTTTGTTAAGTTGAGAGACTAATGAAATTAGGGTAGTCACTTAAGGGTAACTTAATGCGTGTATGTATAACGAGTTAGATAGACATATCAACTTAGTTGTATATGCATAGTATCTCATTCGCACTCGAAAGAGGGAATGAGATTAATCATACACCTTAGACTAATGAATGCATAAAAATGGTTGTTGATCACTAATAACAAAGACCATAGGAATAATAGAGGGAAATCGAGTCCCTAGAACCCCATTGCCATAGATCTCTCTTTTCCTTAATTTAACTATTTAATTAGTTTTAAGTTGCTTTTAATTCAATAATTTATCCTACCCTTTAGATTAGCCTAGATAAAGTTAGGTTGCTAACATTGTAGTACTTAACATCAATTTAGGACACAATCCTCGTGGGAATGATACTCTACTCATCATTTATTACTTGTTAGTTTGTGTTATAGAAATCACACAACAATTTTCTTATCCATAATCATCACTCATCATGAGATACTCTCCCGCATATCTAATACTAACTACATTCAAAACAGTGAGCTCAATCTTAACAACGTACGAAAATTTTATTACCAAATTAAATTCTATTAACTCTAATGTTGTGTCTGAGATTCTTACTTGAGTTGCACAAAACATCAGTATATAATAAAGTATTCAATCAAACAAGGCTTTTTTTTTTTATATTATGATTATGTCATCTTCTTCACAAACTTGAAAGAAAATTCTTTCTGTTTCCTTTCCATTTCAAAAGAAAATTGAACTTTATTCTAAATAGGATGGTCTTCAAGTCTAAGAATTTGGCTATATGGCAAATTAAAATGCCCCTCTAAAGAATTTCTTTATTTGGATATATAAATCTTTTCATCAACATTTAATAGGAATGTCTTGTTAAGTTTATAAGTACTATAATTGTTGGGACCAAAGTTGATTGGTCCAATTGAATCATACTAAATGTCCATTCTTTTAATAAAATTCAAATTTAGTATGAAATCATATATACATAATAAACTATCGAAGGTCTAATACTCATTGACAGGGACCATAAAGTAACACTATTGACCATTTATCCAACTTTTAATGATCAATGACCAACAATGGAGAAGGATAAATGAACGATTCAAGTCAAGAATTTAGAGAAAAGTTACAATTGCCCTACAAATTCTACTTATAAATAGGGAAGATTTCTATTGTGTGATTGCCATGTGCAAGTGTACATTATCATAAACCAGTAATACAAAGTGAGTAGAGTATCGTTCCTTCGAAGAGTTGTTACTATTCTTGACCAGTTAGTAAAATTGTATCGTCTTTCCTTCATCTAAACAAATGGTAATTAGATTTGTTTGTACTAATACTACTAATCAATCCTAATTGTGTAGGCAATATAAAGTGCAATCACTATATAAAGAGTATCTAGGACTATAGTTATCTCTCAATATGACTTTTTACCCCAATTATTAATCCCTTAGTTTGAATTATTGGTTACAACACGAAGCTCATCGCAAGCCTCTTCTGATGGTTGAGCAACTATACTTTAATGTATCAATTACATATATTCCTGTAGTAATTAGAATAAATCAAGACTTATTACGAACACGTTGTATTGACCATACATGCTATGTAGGTATATTCCTATCATATATCAAAACTTACAACTGTTATGCTATGATCATTTATCAGTTTGCCCTAGACTTAACACTAAGATGCCTTTTCCAAGTTTATCTTAATATTCCCTAATCATTAAATCACTAGTCCAGTAGATTGAAAGCATTAAGAACAAACAAATTGAATAATAAATCGAATTCATAATAGTGAGATCAATGACATGTCCAGAATATAGGAGTTTATTCCCAAGTGCAGGATTGTCAAAGTAATAAATAACCCGATGAATACGGGGTCGATCCACAGGAAAGTAGAATTAAAATTATAAATTATAAACACTTGTAAGACAATTAATGCAGTATAAGATGTTTGCAAATATTAATTCAATTAACCAATTCAAATAAAAGCTAAGGTTAGGGGGATCCACTCTTGACATAAGAAGCAAGAATATATTTAACTCTTTTTACAACTCAATTGGAATCCTCATTTAAAGGAGGTTCCAACCGGAAAATATAATAATTAAAGTTCATCATCATTTATATATTGATTAGTATTTATTTCTTTTAATTATTATACACCAAATCTTATAAATGAGTTCAAGTATTTATTATGCCAATCTTTATATTTGTCTACAATAAATCAAGACTCTCACTTTACAAGAAAGGTTATATACACCAAATTTTGAAAATGGTTTCAAGAATTTATTGTGCCAAGTATAAAGTTCGTCAATAATAAATTAAGAATCACCACTTTAGAAGAAATTATATTAATTCTACAAATAAAATAAATACATCATATATAAATTTGCATAACTTAAGAATGAAGCATTAAATTCATGAATAGGTGTTAAACATATCTTATTACCTTGCCAAGAGCTTCACTCTTTTACCTTAGCATAAAGAAAATTATTTGGACATAATAAAACTAAAGAAAAAGAAAAGAAATGGAAGAATAAATAACATGACTTAATAGTAAACAAGAGAAATAATATTACAAAGAGATAATATAAAGGACAAGTATTTTGAACTAAATTCTAACTTTCTAATTACATGCTTTAAGCATAAACAAGCCACCTATTTATAGAAAGACATGGATAAATTGAGCCAAATAAGGAGGGAACCACTAGGATGATGAAAGTCAAGAATAGTGGCAAAATAATTTGCATAGATTATCACTAAGGCACCCACTTGATTATTTAATTTAGAATTGATGTGATCCGAATTAGCTGTCACTCAAAACATCAAAATTGTAGATAAGTCTCTTATCTTTCTAAATTAAGTTATCTCATACGTATTAGATACGTATTGCTATAGTTATGGGCCAAATATTGATGACTGTTCAAACTGAGCCTGTACTACAGATCAATTTTGTTTTAGGCCATTTTCACCATCTAAACACTCGAATTTCAAATGCTTTGTGAAATAAAATATGTTAATCCATTGATTCAGCTTTTAACAAGATCAAGAATCACTCCTATTGGATCTTTAAGTAGAAAGTTATGCCCATTTTACCGAACCTACCACAATACAGTTAAAAGATAATTAGGTACAATATTGTAAACATACTTAAGTTAAGAAAATTAAATACACTAGTAATACAAAAATTGATGTAAAATTTTTATTAAATATGTAATATCAAGTGTTCATCACACCTCCCAACTAGCTTATTGGTAGTCCCTAACAATGCGAGCATAAATAAAATTTGAACACTATCTAAGTATTTGAAACAAAACGGCAGTTCAATATCACAATCGCTATAAAGGTTATTTCAATTATAGCTTCTAAAATTATGTGTGTATATGAATTAAGCCAAACCTTTCTTACCACAAACCACAACATATATAGCCTTGAAAATTTTTTTCCAAGTAAAAGCCTCAACTCTATATCCTTAAAAGTGAATAATTTGTTTAATGGCTTAGGATTTCACTCATAGAGTTGGAAAACAGATCATCGCTCACGACAAAGTTACATTTAGGGACAGATAGATAAACTAACATTGATCCAAAGATAGAAAAATAAAATATTTAGAGTCAAACCATTATTGTCACATGCTAGCTTCAAGACTTTAATTATTTTATGCGAATCTTACGAATACAGAGTCCGGTGATAAGATTGCTTCATAATGACTTGAGTCTTCTAAAATTGAATAAAGACTTTATTGAACTGAATTGACTTTTTTTCTCTCTTTTTTTTTCTACTTCTTTTTTTTTAAAGATACAAGGAATCATGACAAAATAAGAGCAATTTATCACCATAATACTTTTCCAATTTTTTTTTTCATCCTTCAGCTAAGCAACCAAATCATTCCTCATCCCAAATAATGTCATTCCAAACAAAAATTAACCATTTCAAAAGATCAATGAAAGTTCGTAAACTGTTATCTCAAACCTCTCCACTCACTTACAAAAGATATGTAAGTTTAGAAAATAATATGTATACTTAAACATGGAAATTCTCTTGGCTATATATATTGAATCATCCATCTTACCACAAAACTTAGTATTGTTCTCAAGAAATAATTTCAGAAGTTATTCTTTAGTAACCTAAAAAGAAAAAGTGATTTAAACTAAACAATTTTGAAATCATACATCGATAGCAAAGCAAATTTATTTATGCAATAGTTACCAAAAACTTAAGCAACAAACATAAAATACATTAAAAATAAACCAATTAGAATGTGTTTTAAAAGTTCATTAATGTACTATTTACTCTGCCATTCTAGAACTAGAATACGTCTCAAGAATGCATAAATAAACCTTTTATTCACGTCATTCATGATGAATTCTTTTTTTTTTCAATAGAACAAAGTGATAACAACAATAAAATAAAATAATTTACACTAACATTATATATCAACTATCCTCCCCCCAACTAGATTGAGACATTGTCCTCAATGTCAAAATATAGAAAGAGTAAAGTATAGAAGATATCACCTGAAACATCTTTTATTAGAAATTAAACCTGCAACAAAATAAAACAAGCCACACAAAATGCTTAAAAATACATAGAAGTAGATAGGCTACAAACGAAGCGTCAAATCTATCTTGCATTTTTTTTCACTATTATCAGTATACCAATCTATCTGACTCATTGTTGGATTAGATAAAGGTGTAAAAGCTTGTAGTTCATCGAGTAATTGATCAATAGTTGAAGTAGAAATGAGGATCTGTCATGCTGTAGATAAGACGAATTATTTTTCCACCACATAGTCAAGAAAAGATAACAACCCATTATAAAAACCATTAACATTTAACAAACCAATGAGTTTTTTTTGGATTTGCAATTGTGCCCATAAGACAATTTGAAAAATTTCCTCTAGTGTTCCAAAACCTCCAAGTAGAGCTATGAAGGCATTAGCATTACGAAGCATAAAAGACATTCGTTTATGCATTGATGATACTTGTAACTCATCCCCAATTGTTTTTCCTACAATGTCTCCAACAGCTAGAGCTTTCGGTATGATACCCAAAACTCGACTGCCTTTATTTTGTGTAGCAGTTGCCACACATCCCATTAATCCAATACTACCTCCCCCATATACTAAATGAATATTTCGCTCAGCTAACACCTTACCAAAGGTTTCTGCTGCTTCTACAAACTCACTAGTTTTTCTAGGGCTGGATCCATAAAATTCATAAATTTTTGTGAATTTATGAGTTAATAATTCTTCCATGATTACACTCACCCTCTCTCTTGAATGATTTTGAGTTTGTATAAAGATGCAGAAATAATGCAATGTATTTATAGAGCCAAAAGGTGTTGTAAAGTTAAGTCACATAGGCTATTGGCTAAAAATACAAAATTTTCAACACCTTTTTACCAATTTTCAATTTGTTAGCTAGAAAAGTCACATGGGTTGTCGGCTTAAAATGCAAAATTTTCAAAAAGAACTATAGGTTGGTTATTAAAAAGACGTTTGAATTTGAAATGAAACATTTAAAAATAACACCTATAGTAAATATATATAAGTAGTTTTGATTGTGGCTCACATCTTTCTCTGGTTTTACGTCCAGTAACAGCTTAAACGCTCTCTATTGGTCAGGGATAGGCTTCCCATCTAATTTCTTATAAATTAGCAAACAGGGTCTTTTAAAGTCAGATTCCCAAGACTGTACCGCTCATGTTCTTTTAGGAATATGTCTTATAATTCAAAAATTGCAATATGCACATATCTACTAGGATGCGTCTCAAGAATCGATAAGATATCATCTAAAGACTCCTTACTCAGGCCATCCTTAATGAACCTAATTTTATCTTCGCGATTTACAGACACCATTCCTAAAGTACGGCAACGTGTGTTGCAAGTCATACGTGTACACTTGTAACAAACGTTTAATCGTTTAATTGTTCGTTTTTTTACAACAGAGCTTTTACCTAAGCCAGACATGTAGGAAATTAATGAGTCTGAAAATTCACCTGTCAATCGAACATTGGCTTCAATTATCCAACGTAAATCAACAGGTATATTCATAATTATTAATAACCTTAATCTTTCACATCTTGCTTGGTAAATTTTCTTCAAAGAATTTTGAGGTAATGAGGGAAAACACTTTTTCAAATTTTTTAGAATGTCATCTATTTTTTTTATAAAAAAAATAGGGAAGAAGAGAAGATATCAGTAATTATGGGAAACTAACAAAACCAACTTGAAATATCACGGAGTACCATTATCCGCCACTTAACCGGGGTGCAAAATAAAACTTTAACAAAAATACTAAATTAACCTGCAAGTAAAAAAATATATATAAAGTTATAAGAAAAATAAATATATATATATATATATAAATATGTAAATATGTAAAACAAAGATTAATTGGTCCTGTAACAAGGGTCCGACAGGGACGTAAATGCTTCATGAAAAGTTTGGTTTTCTAGAAACGGCTTGAGTCTTTGCCTATTTACCTTAAACACATTCCCATTTCTAGGATTTTCAATGTCAATTGTTCCATAAGGGTACACATGTTTCACAATAAAAGGGTCACTCCATCTTGATCTTAATTTTTCAGGGAATATGTGAAGTCGAGAATTATAAAGCAAAACCTTCTGACTAGTGTCAAATATTTTTCTCTTAATGTTTTATCATGAAAAGCTTTGATTTTAGCTTTATGAATATTTGAATTCTCATATGCATAATTTCTCAATTCTTCAAGTTTATTTATTTGTAATTTACATATGTGTTCAGTAAAATCAAGATTTGCATTGAAAGTTTTAATGGCTTAGTAGGCTTTATGCTCAAGTTCCACAGGCAAGTGACAAGATTTTTCATAAACTATCCTATAAGGAGACATACCCAATGAAGTTTTAAAAGCAGTTTTATAAGCCCACAGTGTATCATTTACTCTTAAAGACCAATCTTTGCGATTTTGGTTTACAATTTTTTCTAAAATTTGTTTTATCTCCCTATTTGCTAATTCAACTTGTCCACTTATCTAAGGATGATAAAGGGTGGCAACTTTATGAGTAATACCATATTTTTTAATTAATGTTTCAAATGGTCTATTACAAAAATGCTTACTCCCATCACTTATAATGGCTCGAGGTATTCCAAATTGACTTAAGATATTTTCTTTCAAAAATTTCATGACTGTTTATAGTCATTATTTTAACATGGAATAGCCTCAATCCATTTTGAGACATAATCTACTGCAACTAAGATATACGTAAATCCAAATGATAACGAAAATAGTCCCATGAAATCTATCCCCCAACAATCAAATATTTCAATAACAAGAATGAGGTTCAAAGGCATCATGTTTCGTTTTGAAAGTAATTCCAACTTTTGACAATTTTCACACGTTATACAAAATGCATGTATATCTTTAAATAAAGTGGACCAATAAAATTCACACTGCAAGATTTTTACAGTTGTTTTCTTTGATGAGAAATGTCCCTCACATGCTTCAGAATGACAAAATTTAATAACTTTACTTACCTTATTGTCGGGTATGCATCGTCAAAATATTTGATCACGATAATATTTGAAGAGATAAAGATCATCCCAATAAAACTTTCTTACCTCAAATAAAAATTTCCTTTTGTTTTGAATATTCCATTGAGGTGGCATTTCTCATGTTACAAGAAAATTAACAATATTAGCATACCAAGGCATTGTAACAATAGAAAATAAAAATTCATTGGGAAAAGAATCATTAATAGGTGTTATTTTTGTTGATGAATCTGGTGTGAGTCTTGATAAGTGATCTTTAACAACATTCTCAGCTCCTTTCTTATTCTTGATAGTGATAATAAATTCTTGAAGCAATAGAATCCAGCGAATCAATCTTGGTTTTACATCCTGTTTTGACATTAAGTACCTTACAGCAGCATAGTCAATAAATACAACAGTTGAAGAACCAATTAAGTAAGAACGAAATTTGTCTAATGCAAATATTACAGCAAGTAGTTCTTTTTCAGTTGTTGTGTAATTCATTTGTGCACTGTTTAAAGTTCTACTTGCGTAATAAATTACATAGAATTTACCTTCCTTTCTTTATCCCAATACAGCACCAACAACGTAGTCATTAGCATCACACATGAGCTCACAAAGTAAAGACCAGTCAGGAGATTATATGATAGAAGCAGATGTTAAGAGGCCAATTAATTTTTCAAACGAATTTTGACACTCTTGAGTTCACTTAAATGATACATCTTTTGCTAAGAGGTTACAAAGAGGTTTAGATACAGTACTAAATTTTTTTACAAACCTCCTATAGAATCCAGCATGTCCTAAAAAGGATCGGACTTCTCTCATTGTTTTTCGTGGATGTGTAATGAGTTCAACTTTTGCCTTATCCACTTCAATTCCTTTAGAAGACACTACATGTCCCAAAATAATTCCAAAAGTAACCATGTAATGACATTTTTCCTAATTCAATACAAGGCTCTTTTCTTTACATTTTTTTAAGACATTTTCTAAGTTTTCAAGACAATTATCAAAAGAATTTCCAAACACAGTTAAATCATCCATGAAAACTTCTAAATAATGCTCAATCATGTCACTAAAAATGCTTAACATACATCTCTGAAATGTTGCTGGGGCATTACAAAGTCCAAAGGGCATTCTTCTAAAAGCAAAGGTTCCAAATGGGCATGTGAATATAGTATTTTCTTGGTCCTCTAGTGCTATGGGAATTTGATAATAGCCAGAATAACCATACAGAAAGCAATAGTAAGGATGGCCTGCTACTCTTTCTATAATTTGATCAAGAAATGGTAAAAGAAAATGGTCTTTTCTAGTGGCCAAGTTTAACTTTCTATAATCTATGCACATCCTCCAACTAGATGAGACTCGAGTTGGTATTAACTCATCTTTTTCATTTTCAATGATTGTGATTCCAGATTTTTTTGGTACTACCTGAGTAGGACTTACCCATTTACTATCTGAGATAGGATAGATGATTCCTACTTTAAGTAATTTGAGAACTTCAGCTCTCACTACCTCTTTTATATGTGGATTTAATCTCCTTTGAGGTTGTTGGAAAGTTTTGGCATTATCCTCTAGCTGTATTCTTTGTGTGCAAATCAAAGGATTAATACCATTTATGTCTTTTAAAGTCCATCCAATTGTATTTCTATGCATTTTTAATAATTCAAACTTGCCTTTTTGTTCGCTTGTGAGTGTAGAAGACATTACCACCGGATAAGTTTGTTTTTCTCTAAGAAATGCATATTTCAGTCCTTCAGGCAGATGTTTTAACTCCAATTTTGAAATTTCATTTTGTTTATCCTCATTTTCTCTCAATTCTTCCAATTTTAATTTACATCCTTTATTTTCAATCATATGTGCACAGTCAAGTAAAGAACATATGTAAGAGATTTCAGGATCTAATTGTATATTTGAATCAAATGAATTTATTAAACATATTTCTAAGAGATTGGTAAAACTCCCTTTTTAAATATGATCCTCTACAATCGTTCCAATCATGTCACATTCTTCACTTTTATCCTCCCCTTCATATGGTTGCTTACACATATTGAAAACACTGAGTTTAAGTGTTATGTTTCCAAATGAAAGCTTGATTACTCCATTCTTGCAATTAATCAAAGCGTTAGAAGTTGCTAAAAATGGACGACCCAAAATAACAGGTATCAGATTACATTATTTAACAAGTTCTGTGTCCAAGACAATAAAATCCACAAGATATATGAATTTATCAACTTGAACTAAAACATCTTCCACTGTCCCTCTTGGTACTTTTATTGATCTATCGGCAAGTAAAGGGGTTACAGAAGTTGATTTTAACTCACCGAGATTGAGCTGCTGATAAACTGAATACGGCAATAAATTCACACTAGCACCAAGATCAAGTAAGGCTTGTTCAATTTTATGACTTCCAATAATACATAAAATTGTAGGACAATAAGGGTCTTTATATTTCAAAGCATTATTGTTCTGAAGAATGACACTTACTTGTTCAGCTAAAAATGCTTTATTTTTCACATTCAGTTTTCCTTTTACTGTACATAAGTACTTTAAAAATTTTGCATAAGAGGAAACTTGTTTAATAGCATCCAATAAAGTAATATTAATTTTTACCTGTTTGAAGATTTTAAAATTTTCAGGATTATGATTCATCTTTTTAGTATTACGTAATGCATGAGGAAATAGGGGTGGAGGTGAAGGTTTGGTGTTTTCTTCATTAGGTGTAGGTTCAATACTTTCTTTACCCTTAGAGATTGATTCATCCCTCTCATGAGGTTCAGGAATTTATTTTTCAACAATTTTACCACTTCGAAGAGTGATAACTGCTTTAACTTGATCTATGTGTTGGCTTCCTGAACTACATGCATTTGAGTTATGTTGTCCTTTAGGGTTTGGCTGTGGTTGAGAAGGAAATTTTCCTTTCTCATGAATGTTCAGTGCAGATGCAAATTTGGCAAGAGTATCTTTCAAATCAGCAAATATTTGAGCATTTTGAGAATTAACAGACTTTTGCTTTTCAATGAACGTATGCAAAGTTTCTTCAAGATTTTTCCTAGGAGGTAGGACATATGGTGCATAACCTTGATGATTTTGAAAATTTTGGTGTGGTTGGAAAGGTGGTTGTATTGCATGTGCTTGAGTATCATTCCTTCAATTAAAATTCGAGTAATTTCACCATCCAGGATTATAGTTTTGTGAATATGAGTTATTGTTTGACCACTTGAACGTGTTTAGAATATTGGCTTGTTCATGGAGATATTCCCCAAATGCAGGCAAAGTTGAGCAATCATTGGTAGAGTGATCATGGGTTTCACAAATGTGACACATAATTTCTTGAACAAATTTTATTTGACCATTATTTTTCATTTCTAAGGTTTCGACTTTTCTAACAAGGGATGCTAATTTGGCTTGAAGGTCATGGTCTTCCCTAAGATGATAAATACCCCCACTAGATGTAGTGGTTTGATTTTTGCTAGGTGCCGCATATATACCAGTAGTGTCCCAATTTTAGGTATTTTTTGCTAATAAGTCAAGATAGTTCATTGACTCTTCTGGGTCTTTGTCCTCAAATGTTCCATTACACATAATTTCTACAATTTGCCTAACTTCGGGTGTTAAGCCCTCATAGAAATTTGAGACTAGTCTCCATGTTTCAAAGCCATGATGGGGACAGGTATTAAGTAATTCTTTATACCTTTTCCCAACATTGGTAAAGGGCCTCTCTTGGTTTTTGGGCAAAAGTGGTGATTTGTCTTTTGAAAGAATTTGTTCTATGGGAAGGAAATTTTTTTTTCCAGGAATTGTTGTTGCGTCTCATCCCATAAAGAAATGGATTCTGGCCTAAGGTTTTGTAGCCATGTTTTAGCTTTATCTTTTAAAGAAAAAAGAAAAGCTTAAGTCAAATTGTGTTCATGCTACAATTTTGGTCATTATACGTGTTACATACTTCTTCAAATTCTCTTAGATGTAGATAAGGGTTCTCTGCATCTAAGCCATGAAAAGTGGATAAAAGTTGGATAATGCCTGGCTTAAAATTAAAATGCGTTGCATTCGAAGAAAACATTAAGCAAGATGGTGCACCGGTTTGTGTAGGGTTCATATAGTCTCTAAGTGTCCTAGGTTGGTTATGGTCATTATGTTGAGACTGATTGTCCCCTGGGTCTATGAGTCATTCAATTTGATTTTCGCTTATGGTGTTAATTGGTGAAGAATGAGAAGATGAAGGAGAATCTAATAAATTATCAAATGAAGTTTTATAAATTACTTTTTACCAAACGATGAGAATTAGGATCTCGAAACCAACTGCTCATAAAAAGACATAAAACAAAATACAATAACAATAAATAGTACAAATAAGAGAAAACAAAATAAAATATTAAACACAAGTAAATAAAATAGGCAAAACTAAAAGTAAAATAAAGATAAATAATTAGAAGTTAGATTAGTAATGTTAGATTATATAATTAGAAGATAAATACTTAGAAGTTAGATTAGTAATGTTAGATTATATAATAAGAAGTTAATAAATAAAGAGTAGGAGGCTTAGCCTTCTATGAAAATAAAAGCAGAATAATAAATAAAGTAAAGCAAGTTAGGAGGTTTAGCCTTCCATGAAAATAAAAAGCAAAAATAAAAAAACAAATAATAAATAAAGAATAAGAGACTCAACCTTCCATGAAAATAAAATAAACAAACAAACAAAAAAGAAATAATGTTAATTTCACTTCCTCGGCAACGACGATAAAAACTTGACACGTCCAAAATATAGGAGTTTATTTCTAAGTGCAGGATTGTTGAAGTAATAAATAACCTGATGAGAATGGGGTCGATCCATAGGGAAGTAGAATTAAAATTACAAATTATAAACACTTTTAAGATAATTAATGCAGTATAAGATGTTTGCAAATATTAATTCAATTAACCAATTCAAATAAAAGCTAAGGTTAGGGGGATCCACTCTTGGCATAAGAAATAAGAATATATTTAACTCTTTTTATAACTCAATTGGAATCCTCACACAAATAAGGTTCCAACCGAAAAATATAACAATTAAAGTTCATCATCATTTATATATTGATTAGTATTTATTTCTTTCAATTATTATACACCAAATCTTATAAATGAGTTCAAGTATTTATTATGCCAATCTTTATATTTGTCTACAATAAATCAAGACTCCCACTTTACAAGAAAGGTTATATACACCAAATCTTGTAAATGGTTTCAAGAATTTATTGTGCCAAATATAAAGTTTGTCAATAATAAATTAATAATCACCACATTAGAAGAAAGGGTATTAATTCTACAAACAAAATAAATTCATCATATATAAATTTGCATAACGTAAGATGAAGCATTAAATTCATGAATAAGTGTTAAACATATCTTATTACCTTTCTAAGAGCTTCACCCTTTCACCTTAGCATAAAGAAAATTATTTGAACATAATAAAACTAAAGAAAAAGAAAAGAAATGGAAGAAGAAATAACATGACTTAATAGTAAACAAGGAAAATAATATTACAAAGAGATAATACAAAGGACAAGTATTTTGAACTAAATTCTAACTTTCTAATTACATGCTTTAGGCATAAACAAGCCACCTATTTATAAAAAAATATAGATAAATCGAGACAAATAAGGAGGGAACCACTTGGATGATGAAAGTCAAGAATGGTGGCAAAATAATTTGCATTGATTATCACTAAGGCACCCACTTGATTATCTAATTTGGAATTGATGTGATCCGAATTAACTGTCACTCAAAACATCAAAGTTATAGATAAGTCTCGTATCTTTCTAAATTAAGTTATCTCATACGTATTAGATACATATTGCTATAGTTATGGGCCAAATATTGATGACTGTTCAAACTGAGCCTGTACTACAGATCAATTTTGTTTTAGGCCATTTTCACCATCTAAACACTCGAATTTCAAATGCTTTGTGAAATAAAATATGTTAATCCATTGATTCAGCTTTTAACAAGATCAAGAATCACTCCTATTGGATCTTTAAGTAGAAAGTTATGCCCATTTTACCGAACCTACCACAATACAGTTAAAAGATAATTAGGTACAATATTGTAAACATACTTAAGTTAAGAAAATTAAATACACTAGTAATACAAAAAAATGATGTAAAACTTTTATTAAATGTGTAATATCAAGTGTTTATCAATCAACTAAATCAAGTACACGTATTGAGTTCAAAATTATAATTCTAGATAATAAAGTTAAATCAACAAGATAAGAGTTTTATGGCTAAATACAATAATAATCATGATACACCCCAATCAAACCAAATATTATGAAGACAATGTGATATATACTCAATCCTTGATGTTGGTTGAATCATCCAATAATTAGCCTATGTGCTCGATGTTGTGTAATCTTTCTTAGCTTTAAATGTTGTTCTTGTCCAAATGTAGAATGATTTCTAGGTTAAAGGTGTGTTAGGGATAAAGGAAATGGGTTAAGGTTAGGTTAAAGGCCTGCCAAGCCACCTCAAGAGCTTAAAATACAAGATTTTATATGGTGTGGTAAAAGTCCCAAAGCTACGGTATTCTACCTTGAACGCAAGAGTGTTCTCCAAAAGTTTGCTCTAATGTTGCGGTGTTCAATTATTCAATGTTGAGGTGTTTTGCGTGCTGCAGCATTCTCCTAGAACGTAGGAGCGTAGGTTGCTCTAAAATTTGCACCATAATGTTAAAAAACTACAATGCTACGACGTTCATCATCACTCATGAATGCTAGGATGTTTGGTGATGAACACAAGGGCATTCATCGCATTTTTTATATTCTTAATATTGGCTCCAATTTGGCTGCTTTTGCTCTCATTTCTTCTTTTTTTTTCCCCACGTTTTGATGATTAACCCTATAAAAACAACATTGAAAGAATAAAAACTCTAAAATTACTTGAAAATAAATAATTATTCAGATAAAATAGAGCCAAAATATAGATCTAAATTACAGATATCAAATACCCCCAAACTTATATGATTGTTTATCTTCGAGCAATGAGAGAGAATAACACACATGCACGTAAAATAATCAACTCACAAAAAAGATTCGAACAAAATTGAAAAATTAAAACATGAAAAACTAACACATGGTTAGATTGATATGATGATTACATAATTGTCTCAAAAACTACCTCACTTATCTTCAAATCCTTTGGAATTGAAACAACATTTAAAAATTCACAAACACTATAATTAAGCACTTTTATTATTTCTTAAAATTGATCAACCTTGTGTGTGTGCAAAACAAGCAAGTGTTAAATGAATTTTACCTAAATTAGATCAAGTACTCAAGATTGTACTAGAAAGAGGTGTCTCGACATGTTTTTAAGCACAAAACACTACCATAAGCTTATTTTTTATACTACTCTCCATTAATGTAGAAATACACATGTTTTAAGATGTATTAAGGCTTTTATTAGCTTATAGTATAGAGTTAGGATTAGGATGGGTTATTTGGATAAATATTTAGTTTAATTTACACTATGAAACCAAGTCCTCTAGGCTACCACTTGAACATCTGTTATGAGATTTTACTAAAGCATAAGTGCACGCTATCGTAAACATATAATAAAAATTGAGTATTATATTATTCCTATAATGTATTATTATACTAAGTACTAAAATTATATCTTCTTACTTTTATTCAAACGAATGAAAATCAAAAGATAGTAATTTAAACTAAATAAACAGAAAACTAACAAGAGAGAAAAGACTAAGGATAACAAGATAGAAGCATCAATAATAGATAAAACCTAGGATTACAACTATCCATCAACATGTTTTCTAAAGATTAATCCTTTAATATTTAAATCCCTCAAATCTTATTATTGGTCAAGATACTAAAGTATTCACAAGCCTCTCTCAAGATCAAATAAGTATATCTCAATTTACTAAATACCTATATCTCTATGGTACTTGCAATAAATCAAGATTCATTAAGAACAAGTCTTATTAACCATACATGCTAATTAGGTATGTCTCTATCTTAAGTTGGAACTTGTAAATCTCTCTACAATCATGCATGAAATTATCAAGGTCTAAATATAATAATGCCTCTCTTGAGTTTATCAAACCATTCCCAATTCAATTACAATATTGGCCAGATATAATGAAGCATTAAGAAAAAATAATTTGAAATAATAAAGAATTGGGTTCAAATAAGTATTAAAAAGATCTAATAATTAGGCACCCATATTGAGTTCAAGTAATAATCATAAATTTAGCTTATAGTGAAGTAAAGAGTTCTATAACTTATCAAGAAAGATATTATGAAAATCATATAAAACTAAAAAGAATAAAAGTTGGAGAGATAAAACTAATTTGCTAAAATCTTCAATCTTTTAAGTTTCTCGATGCTCTAAAAGTTGCTTTTTCTCTCTCTAAAGTTATTTTCTCTTATATTCCTTCTTTCCCTCTCTTCTTGATTGCTGAAATAGGCTTTTTGGTCTTTTATTTATAGGCTTATGTCTTAAAATTAGGATAAAATATCAAATATAAGTCAAACTAGGATTTTCCTTTTTTTGCGCTAAAATTGTTCATATAGTTACTATTCATAAGATACTATTCATACATATTATTCCTACGGTGCTGTATTTTAGGCACTAAAGCATTGAGGACATTGGAATTGTCACTCTAACGTTGGTTTTTGGACACCCCGGTGGTGGCACTATAGTAAATCACTGTTCATGGTTACTACAGCGATTTACTATGGCAAATTTGATGTTTTGCCTTATTTTCATTAGATTTTCATTTCAAATAGCTTCATTGAATGTAAACCTAAAAAATAGCAATAAAACATATAAAAAGCCTTATATTTTTATTAAGATAAGAAATTAATCAAGTTAAAGGAGTGAAAATATAGATATAATTTATGCTTATCAACATTCTACACTTAATTTTTACCGAAACTACTTTTATTCAATTATTCAAAAATAATTTTTTTTAATAACAAACTAAGCACTACTCCCTTAAACTTATAGTCCCTAACTGAATTTGGCACTTACTCGCCAAATTTTGTTATTTTCCACCTTTACAATAAATAACTTAACACATTTTTAATATTTCTCAATACGCTTAATGTTTATGGTGTTAAGGGTGTTTTAGATACTTAAACTTAAATTTTAGGCTTGTAATGTGGTTATTCAAGAAACTAGGTAATTCAGGCTCAACTGGGGTGACTATGGATAAATATAAATCAAAGGTAGGCTAGAAAGGTTGAAACGGTCAAAAAATGGCCTAATTTTATCTCTTATTAATGTATTTTTTAGGATTTTGCCTTAAACTGTAATCAAACAAGTTTTAAAGTATCTGTCTATTCATCGAGACTAGAGTGCTCTACTTGAGTATGAGCATTTCTAAGCAAGAATTTAATTAACACAAGCTTTATTTAAGTCCTCAAAATTCGGTGATCACAATCAAAGTCAAATTTCATCTAAATATTGATGCATGAATCATTTTGAGTATCTATCATTTCCTAAAAAATTGATAATATATTTTGCATTCAATCTTTCAATTTTTTATCATGTACTAGTAATCAACATCTTAACCAACCCAAGAATAACAACAAATTGTTTTTTTTTTTAAATTAGCATGTAAAACCAAACAACTAAAAATAGCAACCATAAATGAGTAAGCATGACAAAAAGAGGTAAATAAACACCAAAGTGGTAAATAAACACCTAAAAGTTTTTTTCTCCCCCAAACTTAAATTTGACATTGTCCCTAATGGCAAGAAAAAGAAAATGAGGTTAGGAAACTCCTCTAGCAAATAATGTTTCAGCATGGTGGTGTTCGAATTTTGAAACCAAACATGTTGTTGGCCTGTTGCTAAGTTACTGAAGTGAGCCCCAGCATATTGCCAAGGTTTTTAAATTGCTTCATTTTCTAGTTTCCTTGGCTGGACCTTTGTGGTTATGTTTCAGTTATTTGTTTCCATGCTATTTGAGGCACTGACTTGCTATTTTACACACGATAAGAAAGAAACAACATTAAAAAATATTAAAATTAAAAATTACAATTCACTTGGGTTGCCTCATAATAAGCGCTTAATTTATCATCATTGATTTAACATCTTCCTTCTTCACTCATGGTGGATCAAATTGCATGTCTGAGACATCTCATCTATAGACTTTTAGTTTATGCCTAAGAGTTTTGATATTCTTTTTCTTCAACTTCTAAAGTTCCATGAGTAAATCTTTAAAAGCAGCCTCGACCACTTTGCTTTGAGCTTTACTGGAAAGATTTTAATTTTAGACTGGAAGAAAGAACCTCATTGTCTAGTATCTATTAGTTTTTTCTTGATGAACTTGTCTCGCCACTTGTTGATCTTTATTCGATGCAACGATGACTTTTCATGAGCTTGATCTTGGATGGATTCTATCACTTTCAATTTAGGGAGTGGTTGTGTAATCGTCTGAAATTACCATGTCGACCAGTAAATAGTGGGAGAACTTCTTGGAAAATAGTAAATCAAGGTTTTTCTCTTGAAGTTTTTTGGACAATAAAAGTGATAGATTGCAGTGACTTGAGAAGTTTTGTTGCTAATATTCTTCTTCTTATGCTTTATATTTTTCCTCCATTTGCACTTTATCTTTGTGATGATTCTCTTTTGATTTAGCTATCCTAACAATTGCAAGTTGCTTTATTCCATTTTTTACTATGATTGCCTCGTAGTGTTCAATATTTTCCATCAGATTGATTTCTGTGTTGCTAAGTAATGCTCTTTGAGGATGATTATAGCCAACATTTGACAATCGTTCACTTTAATTCTCTAAAATCTGCAAAATAGCTGATTGGCCTTATAAGAAGATATTTGTCGTTCTCTTGCTTTGTATGAATGTATCCTCAAGGGTGGGATTCTTCTCATGCTTCAGCTGATTTTCTGTTGGAAGTTCAAAATGACTCACTAGCCTTAAAGTTTGTTCTTATTTGCTACTCCAAGAAACAATTATTTGATCCCCCTCCCCTATTCTAGATAATAAAAATAAGAACTGGGGTTGTGCTGCTGTTGGTTATAACTTCCAATATAATGTGTAGTTTCTATGCATTGTCCATTTGGATGGTTGTCACCACATAAGTCACAAGTGATTTGTGCTATTCTTTCAATGATATTCTTTAGAGCAATGCTTTCAATTGTCTATTAATAATTATTAAAGGCCATCTCTTCTAACAAGTCATATGCATCATCAATAGACTTATTCATTAATGTACCCCCTGCTGTGGCATCAATTATTATCCTTAAATGTCCAACTAACCCATTATAGAAGGTTTGCACAAGTAGCCATTTTGGAATTCCATGGTGTGACCACTTTCTTAACATTTGTTTAAATCTCTCCCAAGCTTCATATAAAGATTCTGAATCATTCTACATAAAGGAAGTGATACCATTTCTCATCCTTGTTGTTCTTGCTGATAGGAAGAATTTAGCCAAAACGTTTTGCACTAAATCATCCCACGTTGTAATAGATCCCAAGGGTAATGACCTCAGCTAAATATTTGCTCTATCTCAAAGTGAAAGTAAAAATAGTGAAAGTCATATTGCATCATCTAAGACTGTTGTATTTTTATAGATCACAAATTTTCAAGAAATTTAAAATATGATCATTTGGATCGTCGTTTGGTAATCCACTGAATTATACTAAAGCTTTCAATAATTGAATTACCTACAGTTGAATTTCAAATTACTCGACATCTATGACACGTTTTCGAATGCTAGACTAGATATTGTCTACTCCTAGAATTGTAAAATCACGTAGTAATTTTTGTTCTCTAACTTGGTGTTGCTCCACTATCAAGATTGAATAAAACAAAACTAAAAAATAAAAATAAAAACAAATGAAAAGTAATTGTACAAAAAAAAAATATCTGAACTAAAAGTAAGATAGATTAGTATTAGTATTGGCAAAAATAACAAATTCCTTGGCAATGACGCCAAAAATATATTGCATGATTATCAAGCGCAAGTGCACTCTATCGTAAATAAGTAATACAAAGTGATTAGAGTATCATTCTCACGAGCAATTGTTATTATTCTTGACCAATTACTAAAATTGTATCTTCTTGCCTTTATCCAAACAAATGATAATTATATTTGCTTATACTAATACTAAATACTAACACTACTAGTTAATCCTAATTATGCAAGCGATATAAAGTGCAATCAATATATGAAGAGTATCTAGGACTATAGTTATCCTAATTATTAATCCCTTAACTCGAATTATTAGTCATAACACAAAGCTCATCGTAAGCCTCTTGTGATGGTCAATCGACTATACCTCAATCTATCAATTATCTTTATTCCTATGGTAATTAGAATAAATCAAGATGACATATAGGTATATTCTTATACTATATCGAAACCCCCAACGGCTACATTGTGATTATGTATCAATTTATCCTAGGTTTAATACTTAGATTCCTTTTTCAAGTTTTTCTTAATGTTCCCTAATCATTCAATCAATAGTCTAGTATACTAAATGCATTAAGAATAAACAAATTGAATAACGAACTGAGTTCATAATAATGGGATTAACTAAATCAAGTACACATATTGAGTTTAAAACTATAATTCTAGATAATAAAATTAAATCAACATGATAAAAGTTTTATGGCTAAATACAATAATAATCATGATACAAACCAATCAAACCCAATATTATAAAGACAATGTAATCTCTCTTCAATCCTTTATGTTTATTAAATCCTCCAATAATTAGCCAATGTGCTCTTAATCTTGATCTTGTGCAATCCCTCTCTAAAATAGTTTTAAACGTTGTTCTTACCCAAATGTAGGATGATTTCTAGGTTAGAGATGTGTTAGGGTTGAGAGATATGCGTTAAGGTTAGGTTAGGGGCTTAAAAAGCATGCTTTTTATGGTGCAGTAAAACTTCCAAAGCTACAGCATTCTGATTTGAACGTGAGAGTGTTAACCAAAATGTTGCCTTAATGTTATAGCATTTAAGACTTCAACACGAAGGTGTTCTATGCAATGTTCTCTTGGAATATGAGAGTGTTGGTTTCTCTGAAATTTATGCCCTGGTGTTCAAAAACCACAACACCAGTTTGATGATGAACATAAGGGTGTTCATTTCATTTCTAATATTCTTGATTTTGGCTCCAATTCGTCTACTTTTACTTCCGTTTCTTCCTTTTTCCACCTTTCAATTGTTAACCCTATAAAAAAACATTGACAACATAAAGAAAACTAAAATTACTTTAAAATGAACAATTCTTCATATAAAATAGGGTCGAAATATAGATCTAAATTACACATATCAATTTCATTTTTTTGCAAGAGAACATTAAAAATCCTACACTTTTTATTATAAAATCCTCCCAATTTAGATTTAACAAAATTGTCTTAATTTTTTTATCATTTTCCAAAAACGTTTTCTTTAAAACTCATTTCTTCATCTTAAAAAAAAATCTTTATTGACTTAAGTGTTGAGGCGTCTTTTTTGGGTAGCAATGTGGTTTGTCAGATGAATTTTCAAAGGAGGGAAGTACTTTGGAGATGAAAAACAATTTTTTCATTTTATTCTTTAGGTCAAAATATTAAAAATTTAGTGGGGTCATCCATCGAAAACTTACTTCCATTACTAACATTCAGAAGAAATTCGCTAACAAGAAGATAGGGTTGAGGAGAAATTAGCTTGTGAATATGCTATGTGCTAGATCATGATGTAGCTGGTGAAGTTCCAACATCAATAACTCAAATATTGATTAAAATTTTAAAGTAGCTCAAAGAAACACGTAGAGAAAACTAGGAGTTAAAAGATAGTTTGACTGTGATGAAACGATATGAAGATATACAAGATGAACATGTTCAGGAGGGATAAGTTCATAGAAATGGTACAAATTTAAGTGAAGAAGAAGAGTTGTGTAAAAAAAAGTTAAAAAATGTTAACTATAAGGTAAATGTGAAAGTTTCAATTCTGAGAGACATGTAAAAGTTTTGTGGAAGTATAAGGAAAAGAGGAAGAGAATAAGAACAATTGAAGATGCAATTAATCTTGCTCAAAAAGTTAATCAGAAAATGTTTACAAAAGATTTTTTTTGTTTAGAAGCTTTAAGGAAACTTAGTGTCTTCTTATAAAGAATTGTGTGCACAATTCATTGCATAGTACATGCAGAACATAAAGAGGAAAAAAATGGCTTCTCATTTATTTCTTTTGAAACAAGATGAGAATAAAATGCTTAAGAATTTCATGAATTAATTCAATAAAGATCTCGATGAGATTAAGAAATGTGACCTCGAGGTAGCCGTTCAACCTTTACCAAAAGGTTTCAAAGCCGATGACAGCTTACTATCAGTATTTGATAAGAAGTACTTTGATGGACTTATTTTATACTTATTATTTTTCACTTCCTTAGGCATAACATTTTTTCATTTTAAGAATAAATATTATGCTTTTTATGTGCTTTATTATTATTTTGTAGGTTTGAAGTCAGCGGAGCCATTAGAAATGAAAATCTAAAGAAAACAAGGCAAAGAGTATCAAATTTGAGCAAAAACTCAAGGTTACAGTACTAGAAGTTAGCGCTAAAGCACTAGAATAGTACCTGCTATAGTACCTCACTACAGTGTCAGAACAGTGCTGACAGAAACTCAGTGTTATAATACCAGGAGTGGTAGAAAGTAAGTACCGCAATGCTCTAAGACAATGCCACAACAGTAGAGCAATTATCAAGCTAGTGCCGCAGCATTGGAAAACCAATGTTGTGGCATTGGACATTGGAAAGGAAAACCCTAGTTGACTTGAACCCGAAGTATTTCCCAAACTTGAATATGAAAACTTATAAATAGAAGACAAAAGTCTATATCAGGTAGAAGAATATAGAGAACACAAGAGAGCAATTTTAAGAGATTTACAGCAATCCTTTTAGAGAATCAAAGAGAAAAAAAACTTCAAGGCAAATGAGAGATTGAAGATTGAAGATTTCAAGGCATCATTCTGTTTGCTTCTTTATTTTTATCTATCTTAGTTTTGGTTTATGCTCTATAATATGGATCATATTGTGTTCTAAAACTCTGGATTTCATTATAAAATAAATTCTTTATCTAGGATAATAAATTGAACTCAATATGTAACTTGAATTGCTTATCTTATCTAATTTTTATAAAATCAATATAGAATTGTTCAGTTTATTCTGTGCTTAAAGCTTTTAATTAATTGATCACTAATTACATTGATTTGGGAATACTAATGATCTTGAAAAGGATTTTTTGTGTTTAATCTTGAATAAATTGATATATGATCATGGTGTAATAGCTATGAGTTTCATATAAAATAGGAATATATTCATATGCCATATATAACTATTACAAAAACTGTGACTCATGAATCTTACTTTAATTTAATTACCATAGGAGTATAAATAATTGTTTAAGTAAGATATATTCACTTGACCATCGGAAGAAACTTGTGAAGGTTTTAAGGTTCTTGGTTAGTAATTCATATTGATGGAATAATTAAGAGAAGTTATTAGATTTAAGTAAAATATCAAGGAATAATTATAATCCTAGACCTATTCAACATTGGTGATTTGTTAGATGTTATTTTAGTCAATCTCTACATTATTTTTCTTGATTCATTAGGTTCAATTTAGTCTGCTTAAATTTTTAATTGTTTGGATAAAAATAAGAGGACACAATTTTAGTACTTAACAATTATTAATAATAATTCCTCATGGGAACGATACTATACTTATCTCTATATTGTTTGTTTGCAATGTGTACACTTGCATTCTTAAATCACACAAATAAACTTTGCCATTTTTAAAGTAATTAATTAGAATTTTGAGCAATGGGTTAAGAAAGAGGAGATGAGTTTATGCAATATAAAGAGGCAGTGATGGTAATCTCGAAGGGGAAGGAAATTGTAAATTACAGTGAAGCGAAATGACTTTCTAAGGATAAAGATGACAGAAATAGAAAGGGGAAAGTATGTCTATGGGCCTTTGATCCTGATCAACACTTCAATATAGTAGATATGGCAAAAATATAAAGATAAGTGGATATTTCAAAATTTAGAGCAATCTCGATTCTATAAGATAAGTGGGACCAATTCAAAAATTGTGCTTTCTTGAAAGTATAGACATAACATTGGAGACTGCAGATCTTTAAAAGAATAAATTAATGCCTTAATAAACAATTGGTGGTTGGTGGATTATAAATTGGTAAAAGATATAAAAAGAAGAAATAAAGCACAATGAGGAAAATAGTAGTATGGAAGGAGAGGAAAAAGCAAAAGTAAAAAGTCCTTTTGAAATTGGGTCAATTCATAGCTCGCTGTATGATGAATATAGTTCGAGGAATAAGAAAATGATTAAGAAGATGAAGTGGAATAGAAAGAAGATTATAAAATAATCTTGGAAGGGCAAGAGATGGCAGAGGAAATTGAAAAAGATAAAGCTGAAGAATCAATGGCAAGGATTATAGTGGAAAGATTCTTTTTGGCAGTCCTACACAGTCGACCATTGAGTCGAGAACAAAGAGTAAAATTGTAGAGATCATTGTATAGAAAAACGATGAAAGTATAGGGATGTTGAATTGCAGAGACCTTAACATGCTTGCAAGTTCCACATCTAGATCGCTAGTTATTAGCATTTTAACAGTTGATGTCTTAGTGTGAAGGGTGTTAATAGACGAAGGAAGCAGTATTTATATACTCTTCCAGGATATAGTTCGAGGAATAAGAAAATAAAATAGAAGATGAAGTGGAACAGAAAGAAGATTATAAAATAATCTTGGAAGGGCAAGAGGTTGAAGAGGAAACTGAAAAGAATAAAGCAGAAGAATCAATAGCAAGGATGATAGTGTAAAAATTCTTTTTGGCAGTCCTACATAATCGGTCATCGAGTCAAGAATGAAAAGTAGAATAGTAGAGGTCATTGTATAGAAGACGGAGGGTGTTAGTAGACAGAGGAAGTAGCATTGATATACTCTTCCAAGATGCATTCTAGAGGATAAAGCTAGATGAGCATGACCTTAGAAGTTACGACACAAAATTAGTAGCCTTAGGTGGAGGAAGAGCGATAGTGAAAGGAATAATAACTCTCCCAGTTAAAGCAATTAGAAAGGAGTGGAAAGTGGATTTTCTAGGTATTCGACACACTTTCTACATATAATGCAATGGTTGGAAGATATTGGCTATTGTATATCAAAGTTTTTCTATCAACCATACACTAGGTGGTAAGATGTTATTAGCTCGTGGAATAGGCTAACAAATTAAGGGAGAGTAAGTGCTACTAAAGTAATGTTATGTGGCATCAATCAAGTCGAGTAAACCTAAGAAATCACAGAAAAAGAAAAATAGGCAACATTAGTAATTAAAGAAAAATAAAAGAATGCAAAGGAAGAAGAAAGGAATGAAGAGAAGAAAGATACAAGTATGCCTTCATTCAATCTAGTGGCGAAGGTGCCTTGCAAATAGAAATTAAAGAATTGGAAGCCAAAGGGACTTCCTCAAGTAAAATAGGAAAATGATAACATAGCCTCCAACATAGAAGAGATAATAGAAGTGGAGTTAGACCCTTTGGCGATTGGTAGGAAGATGCATAAAAATTTAAGACATCTTTGCTTGGTCTCATAAATATATGGTAAGGATAGATTCAGAGGTAATTTTTCATATTCTAAATGCAGAAGAGAAATTTCTAATTGTAAAACAATGGCAAAGAAGGTTCGCTTTATAAAGGAATAAGGTGTTAATGACAAAACGGACAGACTACTGATTGATGTTATAGTAGCTAAGCATAAGTGCACGCTATCGTATCAAGTAATATAGGATTTTAAGTCCAAGTATCAATCCTACATAGACTATGCGATCTAATTCTTCTAATCAAGTACTAAAATTATAACTTCTTAACTTTTATTCAAAAAACCAAAATATGAACTTTATTTAACTAATCCTAATTCTACTAAATCAACCTAAACAACAATAAACAAAAGATAAATTCACTAAAAGATAATAATCTAAGGTATAGACTCATCCCCTAATATTTCATTGGACTCATTAATATCTTAGTTACTCACTTAATATAAATTGATTGGCTTAGATACTAATCTAATCACAAGCCTCTATTGATGGTCGAGTGATTATATTACACATTCTAACAGTCATCTATGTCTATAGTAATTAAATTAGAATATAATTCATTAAGATCAAGTCTAAATAATACCATATGTTCCACCTAAGAATATGTCTATCATATATGGAACTCATAGTTATTACCCTACGATCATGTATCAAACTATCATAGGCTAAACACATGAATCCCTTTGTCAAGTTCATCATGGTTCCTCAATCATTCAAAATATTGATAAAGTATAATGAAAGCATTAAACACAAGATAGAATGAATCAATTGTATGTATTAAGTTAATAAACTAAGAATTAACAAAATTCAACTACATACTAGGTTCAATAGTTTAACCCTATATATATATTGTTTAGCTCATCACAAAATCAAAAGTATCAAACCAATACATGAAGAACAATACGAACAAGAACATAATGATAAGAAATGAGAAAAATACTAATTAAGAAGATGTCTTGGGTTGATTCTCTCTCTTCTTTGGCTTGAATCTTCAATCTTGAACTTAAATCTTGATTTATTGGCTTTGATCTTTGATTTTATGTTGTGAATTCTTTCTATGCATTTTTTTTCTCTAAATTCTATGTGTTTGGCCCTTAAAAGAGTGCTTTTATATGTATGAGAAACTCTAAAAGCGAGGGAATTCAAATCTAAGTTTAAACAGGACTAAAAAAAAAGTATTTTGCACTTATCGCATTGGCGCCCTGGCACTAGAGGCTCAGCGCTGCGACATTGAGACCTGGGAAAAAATGTCTAGGGAAGCATCTTTGGGCACTGGATGTGGGTGTTGCGGCACTCCATATTCTGTCTCCGAATGCTGCAGCGCTCAGGCCTGAGTGCTAGCCCTATCGTATATTAAGCCCAACTTCTTCGTTTTATACCTGATTCGCCTCTCATTTGTTCCTATACATCACATTTTCTGTCGTGCATGTATGGCCTTATTAAAAACACAATTAAATAGCCATAAATTCATAATTTATAACAAAATACAAAAATTGGGGACTAAATATACTAGTGCATGTATGCCCTTATCAAATACCCTCAAACTTAAGACTTTGTTCTTCCTCGAGCAAAACAAAGATAAACATTCACAACTTATTCATGACTCTAAAATAAAAACTAAAAACAAGCTCCAGTTGATTAAATGACCATCCATATTGTCTCAAAGGCCGTTAAATGGCACAAGCTTTTCAAAAATCAATTAACAACTTTTAACAATCTTCATACCATTAATCAAGTACTTTATTCTCCCTTATAAATGATCACTTGTGTATGTGTGTGTGTGTGTAATAAGTAAGTAATTAGCCAAAAACAATTATAGAATTACTCAATACTTTAAGAAAGTATATAAAGATAATGTCTAAGCATATTTCAATTAATAACACTACCATAAGTTTGTTGTTTATACTACTCTCTACTAGTGTAGAAATACACATATTTAGGAATCTATTTAGGACTTTAATTAGCTTGTAACGTAAAGCTAACGTCAAGGTGGGATATAAAGATATATATGAAATTCAAATCAGACCATGAACACTTAAACTTTACTTTGAAACCTCTTGATTCATTCTTTTCTTTGATTATTCATTTCCTCCCCTAAACTTATGTTATTTTCATCTTTGTTTTAATCACTTTTGCAAAGAATTTCTTCTTTTTCTTAAGCTAGGGGTATTGTGTTAGGGTTGGTGCTTACGTGCCATCCATGAATATACATATACTTGTGTATTTATACAGGTGTACATTCTCTTTAAATCGTTAATACCTATTAATATGGTACTATGCAATGTAACATTATAAACTTTGTATACAATGTAATATTATAGACATTGTATCATCTGAAAGAGTTTAGATCAGATCTAAAGGAATTTAGATAAGGGCTCATAATTAGCCATGTTGAGAGATATAAATGCTAAATGTTAGCACAACTAAGTGTTAGCTAGTTATAATACTCAGTGAAGATCCAAGAGTTGGAGCATTGTCTATAATGGGACATAGACCTAGGAATATACTAGTAACTGCATAGTTTCAAGAGTTGCAATCAGGTGCCAAAAATGTCAGTTGCACAGGTATATTCTCAAATAATTATCCTTGATCTATTTCTGCTGATGTAGGTTTATCAGTGGATACCTTTATATAGATGAGCTTAGAGCTCGTATTGACATATGGGTATCCAATTAGGACTGGATATGAGATATACTCACGAGGGCCTCCGATAGATACCCTATATAAGCCGTCAACAAAGGGTCCTCTTGAGTTGAGTAGTATACGTGGTCCTTTGACCGAAGTGCTATGGTAGGCTTGTAAGTGATCCACCATACTTTGGTTCTATACATATCATAGACCTTTTATAATGTGACCGCTAGGTATCGCTGGGTATGATTCGATGCTTATGGAGTTCGGTGTGTACAGATATAGGATCTGTCAGCTCGCATAGGGAGTTAGATATCCAGGTGCTTCGAGACTGTATCTCAGAAAGTCTTGTGGCCACAAGAATTAATCATGGGAAAGAGTTTCCACTAGGGTAGAACAATATGGCAAAGGAGTTTACACATATTGTTCAGTGAGATACAAGTCTAAAGATATAACATGGATGAACATATGGGGATTTGACGGTGATAATCTATATCTTCAGCACATCTAGGATAGCATGATGGAAGGACTATACGTATGCGTTGTAACCTCAACTTGCATGGTTTAACGCGTTGATTTGTATATCTATAACGTTTGCGTGGGGTAATGTTCACGGACTCATAGAATAGTTTCATTTGACGAATTGGGCATGGACCTAGAGAGTCCCGTAATATGGAGTGTACTCATTGTGCACTAAGGCAATGTGCCAGATTAAATTATTTAATTCAACAATATTTAACACTACCACAAGAATGCATGCTTGTCTGTATTTAAGTGTTAAATACAACAATTAGTCAATAATTGTTATTTGTAAATTGTGTAAAGATATGTAGCGCATTGTGAACCCTCAGTTGAGTTTTTCAAGTGTGAAATGTGGTGGGACCCACTAGGAGGTAGACTTGGTAACTATTCATGAGGGATAAAATGGTTATTTCACATAATAATTATTTAATTGTTAAATAATCATAAATATCTCATTATTATATATTATTATATTATATTTTACAATATTATTTTATTTATTGGTGACAAATAGTTGTCACCCATTATATTATATTTTATTTATATTATATAATATTATATTATTATTTTATTTTATATATATATATAATGAGATATGTGTGAGAGAAGTAAACGAAGTGTGTGTTTTGTGACAGGAAGAGAGAGAGACGAGAGGAAATGAATTTTTCATTTCTTCTCAAATGGTGCCAAGAAGAAGAAAAGAAAAACAATAATAAGAAAAATGAAATTGTTTCATTTTTCTTTATGGTGCCATGAGAAGCAATTGTGAATTGTTTCAATCTCCTTTTCTTATCCTTTTAGAGAAAATGAATAATACACACTATCAGCCATTTTGGGATAAAAAGTTAATCCCGTGCTGGGCATAGGGTTGTTGTTCTAACTCGCCAAGCCTACCAAGTTGGTGACTAGAACAACCAACAAGTCGGTCTCCATGCGGACTCTGAGGATATACGTGTATAACTTTACACGTTCAAGTGATTTCTCAACCCTTCTAATATATTAATGTGATTAATATGTTATTAATTGTGTTTATTGCATGTTTTAATGCTTCCGAAGAGTTAAATATGTATATGATACATATTTTAGGTAATAAACACAATTGCACATGCATACACCCACGTATATTAGATCCCCGACATATTGTGCTTTAAAGCTCTTTCTGTTTCTTTTTTTTTTTTATAAACCCCAAACTTAGAATAATATGCACCTTCAAGACTTATTATTTCTCATTGCATTACCATTTTCACATATATAACCTTTTTTATTTTAAGAATATTTTTAAGTAAACTCAAAGTTTATGGTGCTATCGGTAGATTTTAGGATAAATAAGTAAAACATTTGTAGCTTGTAATATGGTTAAACAGAAAATAAATGGTAATTAATCTCAAATGAGGTGACTATGGATAAATATACATATAAGGTAGGTTAAAAAATGCTCAATCGTTTCAAAGATGGTCTAATATCATTTCTTTATTTATGTGTTTCCTAGGGTTTCGTCTCAAGTAATAATCAAGCAAGTTCTAGAGTGTTGATCCTCGAGACTGTGGTGTACTACTTAAGCAAAAAGAGTCTCTAAATAAAAAAAATTTAACTATACATGCTTATCTCAATGTGCTAAAAAATAAGGTTGAAATCAGTTTAAGATTCATTATATAATCATTATCTCATGCATCTATTGTTTCGTAGATACTTGTAAAAATAAATTTAGTCAATATTTTAATTCTTGTTATGGACTAATGATCATTATTTCAACCGGAACTTTAACACTAAAAGAAAATTACCCACAAGGCAACCAATCAATAAAAGCAGTAAAATAAAAACAAAAAAGTGTTTTTCACCCCCAAACTTAAATCAGACATTGTCCTCAATGTCAAAAAATAAACTTAAAAGCAAGAATAACTCATCTATAACTAAAGTTGAAGAAATGCGACGTTGTTGTTTATTGATTGAACTGCAGTGTCCCTTTACTCCTAACACTTGCAATTGCTTGTACTGCTTCCTTGAATGTTCCTCTTACTGTTTTATTCCTACAAAGAAAAGAAACTAACATAACTAAAACTAAAACTAAAACTAAAAAACTAAAAATAAAAATTACTTGGGTTGCCTCCCAAGAAGCACTTGATTTAACACCATCGACTTGGCGGGGCTTTTTCTATTCTTATTAAGGGTCAAAGTCAATGGTGGAAGCATATTTGTATATGATCTTTCTAGGTTTCTTTTTCTTTTAGCTTCCACATTCTCTTTATTAGATCTTGGGCAGCAACTTTCGCCTTATTCTCTACACACTTTTCTAAAAAGACTTGATCTTAGACTGGTGAAGTGTCTCTTTTATGCCATTCTCTTCGATCCTGTCATCGTACTACTTTTTTTTCCTTTCTTCTCTTTCTATGCTTTAACGCATTCTTTTTTATGTGAGGATTTAACATATCTATGTCTTTGAGTTCCTTTCCGTGTAGATGCATCTTGTTAATGTTATAGCAGTCTTCACTTTCAGATGGCAACTTGATTTCTTTGAAGACTTTAAAGGTTGTAGTGTCATCTTGTACCCTCATGGTCATCTCCTATTTTTGAACATCTATGACAGTATGTCCTATGGCTAGGAAAGTTCTTCTAAGGATGATGGAGATCTCCTTGTCTTCTTTCATATCTAGTACAATGAAATTAGCGGGGAAGATAAATTTGTCCACCTTCACTAGCACATCCTCGATAATTTCCTTCAGGTAGGCGAGATAGCGATCAATAAGTTGAAGTGTGATATTGATTGATTTTGCTTTTCTCAAACCTAACTTGTTATAGACGGAGAAGGGCGTGAGATTGATATTTGCTTCTAGATCGCATAGAGCTTAACTAGGGTTATGATTGCCAATGGAGCACGGTATGGTAAATCTCGCAGGATCTTTGAGCTTAAAAGGTAGATTCTTCTGAGGAATAGCGATACACTCATCTGTCAACACCACGGTCTCATAATCTTCTAGTTTCATCTTCTTGGAAATGATACTCTTCATAAATTTGACGTAGCTAGGCATCTGTTCGAGTGTATCTATAAAATAGAGATTAATATGTAATTTCTTTAAAACATCAAGAATTTAGAGAATTGCTTATCTAATATCTTATTTTGCAGCCTCTGTGGGAATGGTGGAGGAGGAGTGAATGACTGCAAGGGCTGTTTCTGCACAATTCTACTAGTATTTGCTGTTGAGTTGTCACATTTTTGCACATCAAGATTTTTCTGCACTTGTATACTATCTTCTATACTATTTTTTGCAAAAATGTATGTACTATTTTGCTGTCCATCTTGTGTTTCTAAACTTTCAAGATTGCCTTGCTGCAATTTTTTAGTTTCTGCACTTATATTGCACCTTTGTAGCCTTTAAGAAAAAGGAATAGGCGATTTAAATAGCTGTAAATCCTCTTGTTGTTCAACCCTCTCCTTTTTCCTTCATCTTTATAAGTAGTGTTGGAGGTGTATTGTCATGTGAGATCTCACCACTTTGTAAGTTGATGGCTTGGCATTGCTCTACACTTTCTCTTGGATTTGTCTCGATATCGCTTGGTAAAGTGCCTTGAGGTCTCTTGTTTATGGCAGCAGTAAGTTATCTCATTTGTACCTCTAAATTCTTCAATGTTGCTAAACATCTCTATAGGATGGCATCGTTGGACTTCATATATTGCATTAACATGTCTTCCAATGCCGGCTTCTTCTCTTGCGGTGTTGAGAATCCTGGGATTCATTGGTTTAGATAACCCCCTTTGGTTGTTACACCAAGAGAAGTTAGAATAATTTCTTCACACTAGATTGTAGGAATTTGATTGTAGGTCAAGTTATTGACGATTAAAATTATCCACATAATTCGCTGCTTTCATGCACCACCTATTCATGTAATTATCACTATAAATGTTGCATGTCACTTGTTGGGTTTTGACGACGTTCAATGCATCAATTTTCTTAGATAACATATTAATTTGTGCTCCTAATGCATTGAATGTGTCAATCTCATGCACATCGGTGACTCTTCTTTATGTAACCCCTTCTATTGGCCATTGGTTACTATTAAATGCTATTTCCTCTAGTAAATCATAAGCCTCATCTGTAAACTTATTCATTAAAGCTCCTTTAGCAGCAGTATCTACAATGATTTTAAATGACCTACTAATCCATTATAGAATGTTTGGACGAATAGTCATTTAGGGATATCATGGCGAGGACAATTCCTCAACATGTCCTTGAAGGGCTGTCATGCCTTATACAACGACTCGCCATCAATCTGACTGAATGAGGTAATGTCATTCCTCATCTTTGTTGTCTTTACCGCTGGAAAAAACTTGACCAAGAATTTTTGTGCCAAATCCTCCCACGTCGATATGGATCCTGACGACAATGACATCAACAAACTCTTAGCTCTGTCATTTAAGGAGAAAGAGAATAATCTCAATCTGATGGCATCATTGTAGATTCCGTTATACTTGAAAGTATCACAAATTTCTAAGAAATTTATGATATGCATGTTAGGATCATCATTGAGAGCTCCGCTAAACTGTGCAGTCTCTTTTAACATTTGAATAATATTTGGCTTGATCTCAAAATTATTAGCATTGACGGCTAGTCATCGAAACTAGACTAAACACCATTTGTAGTTGGAACAGTATACTCTTTTAACGCTCTCTGTGGTATTATCGACTCAAATACACGATTGTTGATGTGATCATTGTTCTCTTCCATGTTTAAAGATCACTGACGTTGTTCACGTCGAAGTTTATACAAAGTTCTTTCAATTTCAGGATCAAAAGAAGTCAAGTCAGCACTTTTTGCCCTTCGTATAAACTGTCAAAATAAAATAAAAAGAAGAAAATAAACTGAAAAATAAAATAAAATAAAATAAAATAAAATCTGAAGTAAAAACAAGTAGCTTGGTATTAATATTGATCTAAAGAAAAAAATAGAAATAGTCTCTGGCAACGGCGCCATAAACTTGATTGATGCTATAGTAGCTAAGCGCAAGCGCACACTATTGTATCGATTAATATAGGATTTTAAGTCCAAGTATTGATCCCACATGGACTATGCGATCTAATTCTTCTAATCAAGTACTAAATTATAATTACTCAAGTTTTATTCAGAAAACTAAAATCTGAAATTTATTTAACTACTCATAATTCTATCAACTAAATAAACCTAAACAACAACAAACAAGAGATAAATTCTCCAAAAGATAATAATATGAGGTATAGATTCATCCCCTACTATTTCATTAGACTCATTAATATATTAGTTACTCACTTAATACAAATTGATTGACTTAGACACTAATCCTATCACAAGCCTCTATTAATGATCGAGTGACTATATTACGCATTCTAACAATCACTTAAATCTCTATGGTAATTAAATTAGAATATAATTCATTAAGATCAAGTCCAAATAATACCATATATACCACCTAAGAATATGTCTATCCTATATGAAACTCATAGTTGTTACCCTACGATCATGTATCAAACTATCATAGGCTAAACACATAAATCCCTTTGTCAAGTTCATCATGGTTTCTCAATCATTAACAAAATATTGATCAAGTATAATGAAAGCATTAAACACAAGATAGAATGATTCAATTGTATGTATTAAGTTCATCAACTAAGAATTAACAAAATCCACCTGCATACTAGGTTCAATAGTCTCACCCTAGATAAATAATGTTTAGCTCATCATAAAACAAAAAGTATCAAACCAATCCATGAATAACATCAAGAACAAGAACATAATGATAAGAAAAGAGAAGAAAAAAAAAACTAATCAATAAGACGTCTTGGGTTACTTCTTTCTCTTCATTGGCTTGAATCTTTAATCTTGAACTTAAATCTTGATTTCTTGACTTTTATCTTTGATTTTGTAATGTGAATCCTTTCTCTGTGTTTTTGTCTCTCTAAATTGTGTGTTATAGCCTTTAAAAGAGTGCTTTTATATGTATGAGAAACCTTAAGGGTAAGGGTATTCGAATCCAAGTTGAAATAAAACTCAAAAGAGAGTATTTTGCACTTATCGCATTGGTGCCGTAGCGCTAAGAGCTCAACGCTACAGCGTTGAGACCTGGGAAAACACTGTCTAGGAGAGCATCTCTGGGCATTACAGCACTGGATATAAGCACTGCAGTGCTCCACATTCTGTCTCCGGGCGCTGCAGCGCTCAGGCCTAAGTTCTAGCACTCTCATATTTTGAGAGCTACTTCTTTGTTTTATGTCCGATTCACCTTTCGTTTATTCTTGTACGTCACATTTTTCATCGGACACTTATTTATGATTCAAAATATAATTAAATAGTTAAATATTCATAATTTGAAAAAGAATATAAAAATTGGGGACTAAATATATTAGTACATGTATGCCCTTATCAGCTACTAGTGATCATGTTCATTCAAGAAGTTTAATACCCATATTTGGTATAGAATATGGTAATAGTACAGAAGAAAAATGAGAAGTTGAGGGGTGTGTATTGATTACACAAAATAGACAAATTACTATTGACTCTTTCTCACTATTTGAAATTAATTAAATGATCGATGTAACTATTGTTTATAAAAGATTATCCTTTCTAGATGCATACAATTTGTATAAACAAGTTAAAATGGACTCAAAAGATGTCAATAACAACATTTTAATAGAGAAGGATATTTATTGTTATAAAAATAATAATTTTTTAAATTTAATAATATTAGCGCTAACTTTCAATAATTTGTGCATAAAGTCTTTAAAATAATATTAAAAATAATAATTTGCGCATAAATTTTTAAAAAAATATTAAAATTATAATAAAATGTGGTACAGGAAAAAAGATAGAAGATCACTTAAGGAATGTAAGGATGTGTTCAATGTATTAAAGAAGTACAGCATGCACTTAAATTCAACTAAGTAGGTTTCCGAATTGTCTTGGGACATGTGATAAGTGTTTGCAGAATAAAAGCAAATCCCTTCTAATTACTTATGCAGAAGATTGCAAAGATTCCGAAAGCGACAAAAGAAGTATAGACATTGACAGGATGAGTAGTTGCACTAAATCGGTTTGCTTACAGAATATCAGACATGTACAAGTCTTCTTTAAAGTTATCAAGGCTATGAATGGAGGACTATAAGGCCCAAAACAAATTGAAGCCTTGCAACAGCTGAAAGAATACTTGAAAAGGCCACGTATTATTTCTTCCTATTTTCTAATGAAACTTTTATTTACTTATCTTGCAGTCTCTCACACTACAATTATTATTTTTTTCTTTTCAAAGAAGAAGGTGCAGATCAAAAACTTGGAATCTATACAAGCAAAGTCTTGTTGGAAGTAGAAAAAAGGTATTCAATCGCCAAGAAACCCGTACTAACAAAGGAAAAGTTGAGATATTATTTTGAAGCTCATAAGTTGGTGGTGTACAATTTCCTACCCCTTTAAACGCATTCTGTCTGGACGGGATCCAATGGGAAGCATAACAAAGATGGCAATGGATCTGATTAATCTAGATATAGAGTACAGATCAAGAACTGCAATAGAAGGACATGTGATAGCTAACCTCTTCCTATAATGTAAAATGGCAAAGGAATATAAAACTTTACTTCATGTTAATCAAGAGGAAGAACGAAGTGGTGAACTCATTTTGATAGGTCAATAAATCAGAATGGTTTAGGGATAGAGATAAGAATTGAAAGCCCAGTAGGACTTTATCATACGACATGCATTACGTATGTTATTTTTTTTGCCTCAAATAAAGTAGCAAAATACGAGGCCTAAATAGGATTAACACTAGCAACATAATTACTCACAAAAAATGCTTATCTTTAGTGACTCTGTCGTGGTTTCATAATGGAATAGGGGATATGCAGCCAAAAAAGGAAAGATGAAGGCGTACTTGAATAAAGCTAAAGAGTTGGTAGGAAAGATGTAAGAAGTAATAATCACTCAAATTCCTAAATATTACGAAAGTGGACAAACTAGCCAAAGAACCTTTAGATGCAAGACTTTCTCTCGTAAGGAAAATTTCAATCCTCACAAGGGAAAGAACTACTCTGAAAGAAGAAAAGGAAGATGCTAGTAATCACAAGTTATCTCAGGACATAAACTACATGCAAACTGGGAAATTCCAACAAATAAGAGAGAAGAATGGAAGATCAGGAATAACGCATGAAGATTTGTGCTTATTGATGAAAAATTATATAGGAAATCTTTTACGAGACTATTGGAAACAAAGTTCTAAAAGAGGTACAAGAAGGAATATGTGACAATCACTTTAACGGAAGAATTTTAGCTCATAAGGTTCTTCAACAAGGATATTACTGCCCTGCCTGTAATAGGATGCAAAAGCCTATGCAAAAACATGCCAAAAGTGTCTAAAGCATACGTCATTAAACAAAACACTTGCAAGAGAGCTAAGCGCAGTGACTAGCCCTTGGTTGTTTGTTAAATGAGGGATGGATATTATGGGAACCCTTTCCATCAGCTGTTGGTGGTAAAAGATACATGTTATTGGCAATAGATTACTTCATAAAATGGGTTAAAGCAGACGCCTATAACAATATTATTACATATGAAGTTAAAAATTTCTCTGCAACAATATAATCACTAGATATGGAGTGCCATAAGTTCTAGTTGCAGATAACATAAATCAGTTTATAAAATAAATTGTAGTAGACTTCTGTAAAATACATAAGATTCAAAAAAAATTCTCTAGAAGTCACCCACAAAGAAATAGACAAGAAAAAATTTCCAACAAAACCAGTTTTCTCATTTTTCAAAAGTTAGAAAGAAATAAGGGCAAGTGGCTGAAGAACTATCAGGAGTACTATAAGCTTATCAGATAACGATTTGAAGGTCGATAGGTAATTCACCTTACTCATTGGTATCTGGGATAAAGGAAGTGCTTCCTATGGAGGTCTTCATTCCATCATTGTGAACAAAGATCTTGAAGCTCAATTTGAATGATGAAGCATTGACGAAAGTTAAGTATTTTATAGATGAAACTAGAGACATTTTTGCTCTTCATACAATAGTATGATAGCCACATAAGAGAAAGGAGAATAATAGAAGGTGACTTGGTATTGCGACAAGCACTGAATACCAGGAAGGAACTTAATGCATGAAAGATGACAGAAACATTGGAAGGACTTTACAAGTAGATGAGAACCTTCATCTTACAAATAATGGATAGAAAGACGATCCCTACACCTTGGAACATCTTGAAGCTTTGAAAGTTCTATGTGTAAGACAATCTTATTCTCTTTGAATAAAATTTTCTACATTCAAAAAAGATGATTTTCTATTTTTGAACCAAGAAAATTATTTCCTTAAAATTCAAAAAGATAATTTTCCCTATAACGTCATCCTTCCTAGGAAGGAAAAAAGGCAATAAAGGGAAATTATTTCCCAAAAAAGAAAAGAGAAAGAAAAGGACTAATAGCCACTCTTCCATAAAAGAGTCGTATGCTAAAAATTAGTCATATTTTACAAACTCATCCTGTTCAAAAAAAGATCAAATATTTAAAGGGTTTTTGCAAATATTAAATGCCATTCTTCTCGAGAGGAGTTGTGTGCACAAAAATATATCAAAAAATACATTCTTCCTATGAAGAATTATGTGTTAAAAGAAAATTAGAATATTAACTATTCTTTCCCTAAAGAATTGTATTCGAAAAATTAGTCTAAAAAAACTAAAATTCACTCTTCCTAAGAAGAGTCGTATGCCTTAAAGACACTTCAAAATTAATCTAGCCAAGAAAATTCATGCTTTAAATATGTTCAGAACATGTGGCGAACAAGTAATTCCTCGTTAGAAGAATGCAACTCTAAGAACAAATAGCAAAACAAGTAAAATATCTCAAAATCCACCTTCTTGAAGAAGGAATCTTGGAGGGAGGAATTGTTGAGTAATATGCTTCTTCAAGGAAAAAACTTTAATACAGGGGAATAGGCATTCTCCTTCCCTATGTTAACGTGAAGAAAGATTAAATGTGTGCACCATTCAATCATCATCAATGCAATTACAATGTTCAAGTGAATACTAAAGTAAAGAAAAAAATAGTTTCATATTCATTTAACATATGCTAAATTATGTTATCTTTTTTAGAGTTCTTTAAACGTTTCATAGTAGTAATTTTTGAATTTGGTGTCCCATCACACATAACCATTACTAGGCATGCGATATAATTTGTTGGAGAGAAAGATATATAAAAGAGTTTAGTTAGTGAGAATAGGTAACAAGTCAGCTTGAATGGCTGCTTTATTTGGACTTCCATTCTTAATCACAATTATATATTTGTAATTGATTGCTTTAAAAGTCAGTACTAGCAATTGCATAGGAATTTTTAAGTTTTTCTTCAATTTCTAACCACAGAGGGATATGATTGGTAAATAATATGAGTCTTGTCATTGGAGTGAGTATAGAGAAATGTTTTACCATAAAAATTAATAATGACAGCAAAAATGAGGTGTCATTAGTTATCTTAAGAAGAAGTTGAGGAATTGGAAAGATGATACAATGGTGTTGAATGGTTGTATCCATAATGTTGTCAAATATATGAGATCTTTTACCACGAGGTTGTAATCTTTTCAAAATTATATGCATAGAGAGAGAATAAAGTTTAAGGGGAATGTGGTGTTGATGTGTCAACTAGGTAGAATTTCACCTATTTGATATTGGCAACTACAATAAAATTTTAAAAAGCATTTGATTTAGTGGCAAATGAAGATGGACTCTAATTGGAGTTACCTTTTGGAATAGAGAAATGAAAAAAGATGAGAATGGCCACCACTTAGTAGGGATTGGGAAATTACTAAACAATTGTTAACTTTTTGAATATTTTTATTATATCACATTAAAATCTAGTTCTTCATTGAGTATGACATCTATCATCTGTTTAATAAGTGATGAGTGTGATTTAGTCATATTTTCACACTATCTAACTTAGAAATTTGCCCGTTTTCAAGTAATTTCATGCTATTTATGCATTCAAGTGTTTGTTTTGTAGGATAAATTATGTAAAGGATGGATGCTAAAGGAATTAGAGTGAAAACTTTAAAAACTAAAGCTAAAGAGTGAAGATTCAGAAGTGAAGTGCAATTAAATTGATGAACACCCCAACATTCTCCTCTTCAACACACCAGCGTTCGTCACAAGGGATGAATACCCCAATATTCATGCTAGAAGCTAATGTCGATGTGTGAACATTGTGAACACCGCGACATAAAATCCAGGGCAGACAACGACCCCACATTCCAACAGTACTGCGACTGCATTAAAAATGCCCCAGCGTTAGAGGTAGTGAATATTGCAACATTAGGACGATAAAAATAAAGAATGTCCCAACGTTCTAAAAAATTATTGTGGCATTACGATTATCACTGGTATTATAAAAGCTCACTTTTTGGAAGACAACAAAGCTTTTGATGATTTAGCTTCATTTTCCCTTAAAGTTAGATCGTTTCAAAGCCAAAAATCATCCTTTTGAGTGCCAAACATAGAAAATAACACTTAGAATCACTTGGAGAGAAGAATCACCCAAAGAAAACACAATCTAAGATTTGGCCACTACAACAAAGATCATTCAACCAAGACCAAGACCTAATTAGGATTCTTATCATTTGTACTTTATGTGGTTTAATATTGGTTGTACTATGATTTTTATTGTTTTTAGTCATTTCTCTTTCATTATGTTGAACTAGACTTATTGTCTAAGATTATAGTTTTGAACCTAATATATGGCTTTGAATACTTTTATCCTTGAATGTCATAAACTTGTTTGTTATTCAATTTGTCTATTCTTAATACTTTTAATTAACATGTCTAGTTGTTGAATGATTTTTGGTACATTAAAGATAAACTTAGAAAAGGCATCTTAGTGTAAAGCTTAGATTAAATTAAGACATGATTACAATGTAGTAGGTGTGAGTTTCAAATTATGATATGAATATACTTGATTGTCATGCATAGTTAATACAACTTGTACTTAAAGAATCTTGGCTTAATTGCATTACTATAGGAATATATGTAGTGAGTGAGTTAAGATATAATCGTTCGACCATCAGAAGAGGCTTGCGATGAGTATTATGTTGTGACCAATAATTAAACTAAAGGTTTGACATTTTAGATAACATCATTAGTAGAATAAATTGAGGGGGTAACTATAGTCCTAGATATTCTCATCCATTGATTTTATAGTATTTTTGCTTGTTAATTTAAGGTTGATTAGTTATTATTAATTTTAGATTGATTACTTAGCATATGAATGGGGCTGTACAATAAACACACATTTGACATTATGAAAATAAAATTTGTGTTGGTTGTATGGTCTGATGTTGGGATAGCAAGCACATCCAAAACTCTTTAGAAATTTATAATCTGATTTTTGTTTGTATAGGCTTTCAAAAGGATATTTATAGTCCAGTGATGGAGTTGGTAATCTGTTGACTAAGAATACACTTGTATGAAATGCATCCCACAAGAAACTTAGATGCATTTTTGCTTGTGCCAATAGAATCAAGCCAAGTTCTGTTATGTGTCTGTGTTTTCTCTTAATGGTTATATTTTGGTAGTGTGTATAGAGATAGGGGTGTCTGAAATGAATGCCATGTTATTGTAGAAAGGGAACAAAACTTCTAAATTCTCTTCCTCAGTTAGATTTAAGGGTTTTTATTGACCTCTCAAATTATTTTTCTACTTGGAGTTTGAACAGTTTGAATATATCAAGACATTCAGACTTGACTTTCAAGGGGTAAATCCAAGTATATCTAGTGAACTCATCAATGAAGCTTATGTAAAATTTGTAACCTTCTTTGGAAATAATTAGTGCTGAACCCTATACATCAGTATGAATGAGATCTAAAGGTAATTTGGCTTTGGTTTCAGTAGAAGGAAAGTGTAGCTTATGAACTTTTCCAAACTGGCAATCACTACAAAACTTTGGTAACTTTCCTTTATTCAAACTTTTCACCTGTTGACAATCTTTCAATACTTGATACAACACATTATTGTTAGGATGATCAAGTCTTTTATGTAGAAGATTTACATTTGTAATAGCACTATAACTAACCAAAGCTGTTTTTGTCTCTACATTTTTCTACTACATTCTTACTTCATTTCTTGAGTTGAAAGCTCGTATTTGGTGACAAAGAATGAAAGCATAGATGTAGGTTTATTGAAATCTGAAATTTTATTGGTTTTGTTTGATGTTTTAGGTACAACAAGTGACAACTTGTATAGTCCTCTATCAGTAATTCCCTTCACCTTCACCATTCCTGTCCTTGGATCCTTTAGAAAACAACAGTTGTTAAAGAATTCAATAGTTAATAAATTATCAGCAGTAAGTTTTGAAATACTGATAAGATTTTTGGTTATCATTTGTGTTTTTTGAGTGAACTAGTACCAATATGTGTAATTGTAAGTCCTTTACCATCTCCAATCAAGAGAGTATCATTACCTGCATACTCTTCACCTGTTTCAAAGTTGCTCAGATCATTTGTGAGATGGTGAGTGGCTCCACTGTCAAGATACCATCCCTGATCAGCTATTCCTTCTAGTGTGGCTATATAGGTTGATTTGTTATATTGAGTCTGTTACTGCTGATTATAATTGTGATTGTTCTTGTTATTTCTATTGTAGTTATTATGTTGATATTCTGATACTCCATTAAATTATGTATGCTTGTTATACTGCTGATATTGAGGTGTGAAGTTCTTATTGAATCTATTGTTGCATTCTACTGCTAAATGACTAAATTTGTGACAGATTTGGCATGTAGGTTTATAATTGACCCAACTATTACCAGAGAAATTGTTGTATCCAACATTGTACTGATTTTGATTTCTAGAATTGAAATTTCTCTGCTAATTTTCAGCTGCACCTCTCCTAGTAAAACCTCTACTAGCATTGTTATAACCAGTAAAACAAGAATTTACACCTCTTCCTTTTTTATTGTAAAACTTTTTCTGATTTGCCTTAGATTGAGCTAGGTGAGCTTCAACTCTCATAGAGTTAGTTCTCTGCTCCATTCCATTTTCTTGTATTAACATCAAGGACATGACTTCATTGAAATCTATGGTTCTAAGTATGCTTTGAATATGTATGATAACAAGATCAAAACTTTTGTCTCGTCTATTCAGTACATACATGATCAAATCTTCCTCATTTATAGGACCTTCAGCAACAGCTAACATAGTAACCACTTATCCATAATCGATAAGAATACGTATTTACATATATATATAAAATATTTATATTTTATTTATATGTGGATAATACTTAATTTATGTATTGCTATTAGTATTGTTTGTATAGATTAAGGACTTACTATTAGTATTGGGTTTATTTGCAAGACTTTAGATTTATTTTACGGACCAAATTATAATACTTTGAAAGTTTTTGGGGTTAATTTGTAAATACTAAAAGTTAGCCTCTTAGTATAAAAATACACATTTTAAACCCTAATTCACTCATTTTTTATCGAGCTACCCCTTTTAGAGAGAGAAATAGAGAGGAGAGAAAGAAAAGAAGAAGACAAAGAATAAGAAATTGGAATTTTAGACTTTAAGAGGTATATCATAACTCTTTCTCAGTTTATTGGTGTTAATTAAGTTAATTTCTTTATGTTTTGATTTTTGAAAATATGTTAAATTGAGGACTTGATGTGGATTTTGTAAGATATATTGAGAATTGATGATGATTATGTAGATAACTTGATAAATCATGATGAATTGCAGACTTTCTACTTGATAGTCTCTTGATCCGAGAATTTTATAAATTGTTGTACTTCGATTCTGGTTTTGCCTTTTGTAAATATGAAACTAGACATTTTAGAATTATTTGAGACTTTGAATCGATTGAAAATTCTAGAAATTAAAGTTTTAATAAATTTATAAAAATGACCCTAAAATTCTAAAAATTTCCTGTGTTAACAGTTTGCTACAGTGACAAACCATTTTTTATCTATTGAATGATCTTACAAAACTAGGAATTTTTAGAATATGATAAATTTATATGTCTAATATAATATACTCAGAATTGAGAATTTAGATCAATGTGGTTAAATTATTATGATTTACTAAAGTGTATCAGCTCATTTCAGTATTTGATTAACAGATTTTTAAAGCTTTGGAATAAAATAGTTTTAAAATACTTTTGGCAGGGATTTTGAAGTAAAACATTTATCATGGATTGAGATATGTGTCAAAAGTAATTCTGTGATAGTTTTATAATTTTTGAGTTAGTATAAATTTTATAAAATTGAGAGACTGAATACTGTTCTGTAAATATCTTGATCTTGTCAAGATAATAGTTTAGATTTGATGGTGTTTATGAAATGGATTGTATAAAAATTATAATATAATATTCATATATAAGAAGGATATATGAGTCAAGAAATATATACTCTAATTTTGAAGCAATTGGACATTATTTGATGTATAAGAAAATTTTGTTAAGTGTAAGTGGTCAGAATGACAGGTTTTGAGAAACCAAGTAATTAGACTAATTCGATGTGATAAGTGCAATATGTGTAATTTTGTAAGCTATTTAAAGTGTTTTGTGTGAATGGTGAGACTTATGAAAGGATTAATCTCTATTGATAGGTTAAGGAGAATTAAGCCTTGTACTCGAAAGTGTTAAGAGTTACGTAAGTATACTAGACTTTTACTGAAATCACAATAAATATAGTAATTGTTTATGTATAATTTTATAAATGTGCTTAGAAATATGTTTATGTTATGCCAAAGTATATTTGATATGAAATGTGAAGACATATATTTATAAATATGAGCATTGACATTGAGCATGGACATACATATGTTTATGAAAGTGAGCTTTCAAAATGAAATGTGTTTAACAAAGAAAACTTTTGAAGTGAAAAATGTCCACGAGATACGTTTTGTGTTTTAAGAATGCTTGAACTCACTATTTACTTAATAGGCACCTTATGTGATTTGTGGAACCATTATGTGTGGCATTTCCTTCAGGATTGGTATATGTTATGTGTTCCGCATGTAGGAAGGATTCTATTGGTACCTAAAGGAAAAGTGAGTCATCACATTCGTGTGGTGGCATATTGGTGCATGTGAGAGGACTTGCCGATGATCAGCGTGAGGGTTTGGCTCTTACCTTTGGGCATGAGCATTATATATGTGTAATTTAAACCTCACTTGTGTTATTCCTCTCATACAGTATGTCACCGACGGGTGACATTTGTCTCATTATGTGATATGTGATATGGAAGTCCTACTAAGTAGTAGTTGAATGATGGTATTCCTATTATATGTTTTGAAATAATGTGTAAGCGCTTACCTGACATATGATTTGATAAGATTATAATTTTGATTTATCACAGCATATCATACATATGCATTGTGTATATATATATATTTGTATTTTGATATATGAAAAACTAGTATGCTTGCTGAGTTTTATACTTATTATAGTTTATGGTGATTTTAGGTAAATAAGGTATATGTTTGCTTAACGGATTTAGCAAGGCTGCTATTGTCCCTTGGGTTCCCTAAGTTACTAGGTTGCTAAGTATTTCATTTGTGGACACGTATTTTAAGATATTTGATTTGTTCGTAATGAATAAATACTTATGTATTATTTTATTAAGTGTGGTTGTATTTAGTTTATTGTTTCACCAAGTATGGTCATGAGTTAATTTTTGTGATGAACCTACTAGCAACTTACTAAGGATTCCTATATAAAATTCAAGTTTAAAATTTTATACAATATTAATTATGAGTGCACATTATTGAATAAGTGTAAGTTATATCGTGTGTCAGATCTTTTAGGTCTAGGGCGTGACAGCTAAGCCATCAGATAATTTTCTTAACTTTCATGAAATAGTTTGAGATCGATAACGAACTTTTTGTAATGGTTAAGAGTTGAGATTTGACAATCATTGCTAGAACTTTTGACTGATTTCCAAATTGTCGATCTACTGCACTCTACAGATCATATGAAGTTTTGCATCCTATAACAAAACGCAGAACTGTCTCAGTAATTGAAGCTTGTAACCAGCCAAGATGGATCTGATCCTGTCTCTTCCAGTTAACATACTCAGGATTCAAGATCTGCTCAGGCGAATCAGATCTTACTCCGAGATTTGCTTGACAGAGAAATTGAGCTGGTGCTCGAGCAGATCCATTAATGAAACTTTCAAGTCCATGACCACTCACAATTATCTACATTTATGACTTCCACATAACAAAATTAGTTCTGTCAAAGGTAAATGTGATGAAAGAAGTTTGTGTCGAGGAAGATGAGGCTTGATTTGCCATAGCAATGCTCTGATACCAAGTTTGAGTTTGAGTTTGAGTTTTACTCTAAAACTGGTTTGTTTACTAAGAAAATGAGGAAGAAAAGCTGATAGAAAAGTTTGGAAAGAATAAAAAATAATGCTCTACGATTTGATTAACTGAATCTGCTCTTCTAAAAAAATATTTACAAAGTGCTCCTATTTATAGTGAGTTTATCCAGAATAAAAGTAATATTCCAACAAACATAGCCTAACAAACTATTAGCAGAAAAAAACGGAGAATTTGAAAACAAACACTTAACAAGCTTATAACTAATTTTCTTGAATTACGGTGGACCACATGATTAATCCTCTTGAACTTGCTAATCTTCTGATTGATGTATTCCTTCAACAGGTTCTAAGGAGCGAAGCCAAGGATCAAAGAACTTTCTACCCTCAATACATCAAACAACTTGAGCATGAGGCTTTCGGTGAGTACATGGAAAGGTATCATTAGGGAGTGTTTCAAATGGGAGTTTTTTAGGAAAGGGATACCTTGAAAACTTTTGACATAATTTGCACATACGAAAGTTGTGGAACTCCTATGAGGAAAACAATCCTACTTTATACCGTGAAGCTTGAAATAAAGCTCTCAACCAAATCGAGATTGATGAGAAGTATACCATTAACAGACAACACGGAAAGCAGAAATTGCCACACCAAAGAAGCCTAAGAAAAAGAAAGAGTAGTGAACACCTTAGTACATTAGTTATCGAGCTTGAACTACTCAGGTCTCAGCTCTGCTCTCCCTCCTTAGACCCTTGTGCCACCTTTTCCTAAACAAAAGTAGCAAAAGGAGGATTCACCGCCAAAGTACCATCCCTTAAATGCCACCAGGAAACATATCTATCGTAGCACTAAGCATAAGGGATATTATACCAAACCTCTTAAAGTAAAGAATGGGTTTGAGAAAAATAATAAGTTGAGGTATTGTGATTTTCATAAAGACTATGGTCATAGCACCTTAGACTATTACAGCCTTTAAAAGTATATTCATGACTTGAATAATAATAAATTATTATAGACTTTTGGAAGCCTAGCTTGGGCAAGAAACGACTAAGTATGAAAAAGACGAGCTTAAAGGAAATTTAAAGGACGAGTTAGTCCACACCATTAGTGGGAGTCCACTCTAGCAGGAGATTCGAATAATGTTAGGAAGTTCTATTCTTGACAATCAAACTTTCCAAGAGGAACGAAGTTAACCTAGCTGAAACTTCTGCCTTCAAAGCTCCCAGGATGCAATCTATTCCGATCATGTTCACCAATGAAAACACTAGCGATGTGGTTTGCCCATATGATGAAGCTTTATTTGTCCCTCTAAAGGTGGCCACGATTTTTAATTGATACTGGCAGCTCCATTGACATTCTCTCAATGATGAACGCTAAGATCCAGAATGTTCACACACCTTTCTATGGCTTCACCTGGGTCAACCTTGCGCCCTTGGGAGCCATCACGTTGTCAATGACCATAGGAGAAGAACCATATCAAACATTGTCATAGTAGACTTCGTGTTATTGGACCGTCTTAACTTATACAACATTGTTTTAGGAAGGTCGTTCCTAATAGGCATGGAGGAGTGGTCCTGACTATCAGAAGTTGAAGATTCCTGTGGGAGACAAAGTAGGTATAGTTCCAGGGAATCAACTATATTCCAGGAAATGTACCACTTCAATAGGGAAATGCAATCGGATCCACTGAAGCTCCACCCAAATCAGTCGAAGTTGATGAACCCTATGTAGGGATCGTTATGGAAGATTCTCATGATGTGGAGAATCAACAGAAGAATTTGATATGGTCAGGATCAATAACGAAGACGAAACTAATGGCTGACAAATATAATTCCAAGATCCTAATGGCTGACAAAGAGCTCCAAGATCCTAATAGCTGACAAAGATAGCCTATTTGTCCTCTTCAAAAAGTACTCAGATGTCTCTGCCTCGTTCCATGCTTACATGCCAGACATCAACTTAGAGATCATTACATACCGCCTCAACGTAAATCTAGACCATAAACCCGCCAAGCAGAAAAGAAGACCTTTAAACCAAGGAAGGAGCAATGCATTCAAAGAAGAAGTGGAAAAGTCACCGAGCTCAATTTCATCTTAAAAGTAAAGTATTATGAGTAAGTGTGAAACATAGTCTTAATCAAGAAATTCAATGGCCAGTAGAGGCTGTACGTTGACTTTACTGACCTGAATAAGCTTATCTTAAAGACAATTTTCCTTTGTCAATGATCGACCAGCTTGTGAATTCCACATCAAGACATGAACTCCTATGCTTCATGGATAAATTTTCTTATTATAATTAGAATAAAGTGCATGTTTCCAGATCAAGAAAAATTGTGTTCATCATAATTCAAGGATTGTATTGCTACAAGCTCATGCTTTATGCTCAACGCAACATCAACCTACCAAAGGTTGGTCAACCGAATCAGTGCTAGATGCACCAATAGTTACCATCATTTCTTCAAAGCTATAAAAAGGGAGAGAGGGTAGTAATGAACCAAGGAGTGTAAAGAAGCCTTCCAGTGGCTAAAGCAGTACCTACCAGTACCGCTGATCTTGGTTAAACCTAGTCTAAAGATGTGCTATTGATATATCTTGCTATTTCCAAGACTGTCATGAGCTCAGTTCTTTTCCGCAAGGGAGCCAATGGAACACAAAACCTGTCTATTGCATAAGAAAGGCCTTGGTAGATACTGAGTAAGGTATCTTAAGCAGCAGCAATTATCGTCAAGGAAGTTAAAGCCTTACTTTAGAACTTATACCATAACACCCATTATTGACCAGCCATTGCGACAAATCTTACACAAGCCTAATTGTATAAGAAGACTTGACGGTACATCAAGCTTAATCAATTTGATATAACTTGTCATCCTTGTGTATTTCATTATTGAATTCACCAATAGCTTGAGGGGAAGAGATGAATATTGATCATGAAGGCAACACTAAAGTTGAGCAGTCACTGTAGTAGACTTCCCAAATTGATGGATCATTTAATGCCCAAGAAAACAGAGCAGGGATAACTTTGACCAGCCCAAACGCAACAAAAGTCAGTAACGCACTAAAGTTCGAATTCAATGCTACTTGTGAAAAGTGATTCTCAGTTGATTGTCAATGAAAGACACCGAGCCAAGGAAGAAAACTTGTAGCTTATTTGGGAAAGGCTAAGGAGCTAATCGTGCAGTTTATAAAGGTCAGTTTAATGCAAATCCCTAGATCAGAGAATTTGAGTGTCATACACTTGTTGTGGCAATTTTAAGTAATAAAATAATGAAAAGTTTGGGTGAATGGATTTGCTGATGAACACATGGAGGCAGTGCAACTTCTAATTGGAAATATGTGCGGCCAGATTTTTTTTATAGAGGAACTTTTCTTCATTTTCTGCATGCAAACCGAGAGAGAAGGCTGAAGCAAATTGAAAGAGCAACGAAAAGAAAAGAAAATGAGAAGAAAGAAATCGAGGGGGAAAAAAAGAGAGCCAAGAGAAAATATAAAAAAATAAAAGAAAAATTGTAGGAAATCAATTTGAGAATTTAGATTGGTACTCAATGATTCAGATGATAATAGTTTTACTATATTAAAATGAATGTGCTTTAGTATTCATGAAACATATCAATTCTTATGATATATTTTTATACCTTATAATATAAGAAGTATTGATGATTGGTAAACTTCAAATTCCTGATCCAGTTTAAGATTAATGTATTTTTGTGAGTGAATACTTATATGTATTTATTATATTTTTAATACAGCAGCTTATGATTTATTTACACATTATCAGATTTCTATTTTTTATAAAAATAATTTAGACAGATAAATTTTATGCTAATTATTTTTATTTAGAAATATTTTCAGAATTTATTATAATATAACTTATGATCACGTTAAGTACAAAAATATTTAATTCAGAACAATTATACTTCCACGACATTATATAATAACTTTTAAACCACCAGATATGTACCATCCCATTTTTTACTTTCCCCAGCGATGCAGTAATTCCATTGGGTTAAATCAGTTTAGTTTGCTCTGCCACTTGAGTTAGACTAGTTTAGTTTATTCGGCCGAATAATACAATAATTTCACCGGGTTAGACTATATCAAATCCTCCTCTCTGCCTATGCATGAGTTACTCTGTTAGGTTAGACCAACTTTTATTTATACTATGTTATGTACATACAGTTTTAGTACAAATTTCATGACAGCTTATACTTTTATATTTTCAAATTTTTATTATACACTTATTTAGTATTATATTATGATTTTAAATTTTAATATAGTTTTATAAAAACTCATGTTTTCAGTACAAGTTTATTGATTACTCAGTATGCAATTCCATAGTTATTTTATATTATAGATTTATACATGTACATTACATATAGTATTATTTATAGTACATATAAAAGTATACAATAATTTCATATTACATCTACTCACTAAGCCACAAGCTCGCTATTTTTTCTATTTTTTTTAAGTTGTCATAAAAATTAGTACAATGTGATACAGTTTTCACATTCAAATATTAGCTCACGACATATATAACTGCATGAATTATTATATTTTGTATATTTATGTACACATATACATTTTTATTAAGGTACGTAGCCTCATTATGTCATATTAAGGATGGCAATTTGGCCCGAATCTGAACCCAGATTCAAAAAAACCCAAAAACCCGACTCGGCCTAGATTTGCCTCGGGTCCAAAAAATTTAGGTTTTTTTTTTTTAGATTCAAATTTTGTCTTTTCTTTCAAGAAAAGTCCTAAATTAATTCCTAAAACTTTCAATATTTAATATATATATATATATATATATGAATCTAGCAATTACTTTATTAAATAAATCCCCAAAAGTATAAATATAACATAAAAATATTGAGGAAAAAAAATAGAAAAAAAGCTTTTAAAAAATTCAAGTTTAAATTCGGATCTAGATTACTCAGATCCGGCTCGGCCAAGAAAAACACGGACAAAACCTAGGTTTCAAGTTCATAGAAAAAATCCAGATTCGGATCGAGTTGAGCAAAATCCAAATCTAGATTTTACCTTCCTTATATAAGATGCAATAAGTAAAAAGCATGGTACTCCATAATTTTTACAAGATTCGCCTCAATATTTTAGGATGGCTCGAGTAAGTTCATGTCAGTTTAAACCAATATTATTGTTGAACTACCGTTAATTGTGTCCATACTTTTGCTAAAGTCAATATTGCTAGATTTTGTACCCTTGTCAACCACTATTGCAAAGGCCGATGAGGTTCATTTTGTTGCTTGCGCCTCGTGTTGCATGGATCCTATAATCACATATATCACACTAACAGAGCTACTTAAAGTAGATAGATGGCAAGAAAGTTAAAGTATCAAGCTGTAAAGTATTGTATGATCAATGAAGTGTTGTATCGGGGAAGTTAATTTTTATATTTCCTTAGATGTCTACACCTAGAGGATGGAATTTATATGTTGAGAGAGATGGATGAAGGAGCCTACAACAACCATTCTAATGAAAGGAGTTTGGTTTACAAAGCTTTACACTCTGATTATTACTAGCCAATTATGCAACAAATGCAACAACATTGGAAAGACATGTGCCACCTTAGGTGGCTTTTGACCTTTTGCAATGTAAGGGTCAATAACCTTATTGGTTGTTTACTGACTATGAGAGGTTTGGCCAAGTTTATTATTGTTGCATTATTACTTCATTAAATGGGTCGAGATATGGCCTTTGATGAGGTTCACCAAGAAAGAGACTACAAATTTTATAAGGAGGCCAATCATTTGTTGTTATAGGATACCTTGAATTTCCATAACATACATTATAAAGAGCAATTTGACAATGATAACTTTTGTGATTTTTTCCAAAGGTTAAGAATAAAAAACTAACACCCAACTCTTACTAACCCTCAAGTCGATGGACAGGTCAAAGTTGCTAACAAAGTAATGAGCTTAAGAAGAAACTTGAGGATAGGAAAAGAGCTTATTTGATAAGCTACTAAATGTGCTTTTGACTTATTGTATTGCCTAAAAGAATTTCAACTAAAGAAACACCATACTCCCTCGCCTTCAAAATTGAAATTTTATTTTCATGTTGAATGCCCATACTTCAAATCTCTCACTTTGACGAAGGTGATAATGTCCTTTAGTAGACTAAGTTGTCATTTCATGTTCAATGCCTATATTTCAAATCTCTCACTATATTACCTTAAGAGATAATTGATAAGGGCAAATTTGTCATATATTTTCTCATGTTTTTATTATTGATATTTTATGATTTTATGAGAATAGATGGCTATTTATATACATTATTGTTATTTATAGGGACTTGAACGAAATTTAAAGAAAGAACGCAAAAGGAGCGAAAACAGGGACTAAAATGCAAAGTTTTCAAATTATGAGTCCAGCGCCCCCGCGCCACAAGTATTTTCGCCCCAGCGCTGAATAGTGATCGAAATAAGAAAAACGACCTGATTAAGTCGCGTCTAGCGCCCCAGCGGCAGACAGTTACCGCCCCAGCGACACTACAGCGCCCCAGCGCTATCAACACACCGCGCCAGCGGTGAAGCCGTTTTCATGTAGCGCCCCAGCGCCAAGATCCCACCGCTCCAGCGGTGATAGCTTTTTCACGCGTCGCCCCAGCGACAGATGCATAGCGCGCCAGCGGTAGTGCGAGTCCTAGTCCGACGAGAATTGAGATTTTCAAGCTCATATCAATCCCTATATAAAGCCACTCGTTCCCAACCTTCAAGGATGAATCCAAGACGACCCAAGAGCACCAAGAATACAGAGCACGAGTCTTGGAGAGCAATAGGAGCTTAATTGAAGCAACTTTAGAGAGAGATACAAGACGTTCTTCGGCATCAAGAGTTTCTAGGCAGCGCAATTAAGAGCAATTCGACGTCTATATCGGTTTGCTAATAATTGTATCATGATTGATAATTATTTTCACTGCTGTTCTCTTGTAGCCATGAGCTAAATTATTTTCTAGGGTTAATATTTGAACTCAATATGTGTGCTTAATTGCCATATCTTTTTAGTATTTAATAAACTTAGTCATTTATTATTTAAATTACTTGTGTTTAATGCTTCAATATATCTGGCCAATATATGGTGAATGAGTTGGTAATATTATTGATAAACTCGGAAGAGGAATCATAATATTTAGACCTAGGTAATTTGATGCATGATTGTAGAGTAACATTCAATGTTGCATATGCAAGTTTCAACTTAGGATAGGAATATACCTAATTGGCATGTATGATCAATAAGACCTAATCTTAATGAATCTTAATTTATTACAAGTACCATAGGAATATAGGTATTTGGTAAATTAAGGTATACTTGCATGACCTTGGAAGAGGCTTGTGAATACATTAGTGTCTTGATCAATAATAAAGACTAAGTGAGTTAAATATTAGAGGGTTATTCATTAAAAAGTATATTGAGGGATAATATTAATCCTAGGTTTTCTCTACGTTGCTATATCTTTAAATCTCATTGCATTGTGTTTTTGCTTTTATATTTCTTACATTCATTCTTAGATTTTTATTTATCTGAATAATTATTAGGAAGATATAATTTTAGTAATTGGTTAAAAAGAAAACATTATCCCTGTGGGTTCGACATCCGACTAATTAGTCTCTTTATTACTTGCATACGATAGTGTATACTTGCACTTAATTTATGATATAGAAATATCGCATCAAGTTTTTGGCGCCGTTGCCGGGGATAATTATCTACTTTTTCACCAATATTAATACCAATCTTTCTAGTTTTTACTTCAGAATTTTTTTTTATTTTTATTTTTCTTAATTTAGTTTTACTTTCTTTCTTACGAGGTACATGCAAAGATCGAAAAGTGAAGACTTGATTTCTTTTGATCTAGAAATTGAAAGAACCTTACAAAGAATTAGAAGAGAACAAAATTAAGTCAACACCATGGAAGATCAAGTACCAATTGCACCTAACAATAATGAAGCAAGACCACTAAGGGAGTATGCTGTTCCCTTAGTCAATGGAATCCATTCAAGCATTCAAAGACCAACTGTTCAAGCTAATAACTTCGAGATCAAGCCAAGCACAATTCAAATGCTCAAGGATTCGGTACAATTTGGTGGACTACCCAATGATGATCCAAACATGCACATTATCAACTTCTTGGAGATATGTGACACATTCAAGTACAATGGGGTGTCTGATGATGCAATCCGACTAAGACTATTTCCCTTTTCCTTGAGAGACAAAGCAAAAAGCTGGCTACTATCACTTCCATCTGGATCCATAGCTACATGGGATGATCTTGCACAAAAGTTCCTCGCCAAATTCTTTCCACCTGCTAAAACTGCCAAGATGAGGAACGACATCACATCATTCCTACAACTAGATGGAGAATCTCTTTATGAGGCATGGGAGAGATACAAGGATATGCAAAGAAAATGTCCTCATCATGGAGTTCCGAAGTGGTTACTTGTACAAACATTCTACAATGGATTAGTCGGTCAATTCAGAACAATAGTAGATGCTGCAGCTGGAGGAGCACTTATGAATAAATCCACCGAGGAAGCTTATGATCTACTAGATGAGATGGCGTCCAATGCCTATCAATGGCCCACCGAAAGGTCAACCACAAGAAAGATCGCTGGATTACACGAAGTGGACACTTTGACTACATTATCTGCCCAAGTCAATCTCTTGACCAAACAATTAAGCAACTTGGGAGTTAATGCTATCAAGAGTCAACCCATCACTTGCGATTTCTGTGGAAGCAATCATGCCAATGGACAATGCATGGAGACTGCTCAATATGTAGGGGACTTCAACCGCAACAATCCTAATTCAAATTTTTACAATCCTGGATGGAGAAATCACCCCAACTTCTCATGGAGCAACAATAATCAAGGACAGTATTCCAAAGCTCCTTCTGGCTTCCAAACACAAATTCAGCAAGAGAAGAAACCAGACATTGAAGACATGCTCCTGCAATACATGAAGAAAACAGATGCACTCTTTCAAAGTCAAGCAGCTTCACTTAGAGCCTTGGAAAATCAAGTAGGGCAGCTCGCAACAGCAATAAACAATCGACCTCAAGGAACTCTACCAAGCAACACCGAAGTCAATCCAAAAGGAAGCGTAGAACAGTGCCAAGCCATCTCCCTAAGAAGTGGTAAAGTCTTACATGATAACACTCCTCAACCACAGCTTTCAGAGATGATTGAGAAGGAAAAAGAACCAGTGGTCCAGCAAGATGACGTGCAACCATATAGACCACCTATACCATTTCCTCAAAGATTACAGCAGTTCATAAACCAAGAGAAAAGTGCTGAAACGCAGAAAAGCATAGAAAATGGTATTCAAGTGCAAAAACAGAAAAGAGAAAATGCAGCAGAAGATACCAATAGCAACCTGCAGAAGCAACTTACACAGTCATTCATTCCACCACCTCCATTTCCTCAGAGGCTGCAAAAGAAGAAACTAGATAAGCAATTTTCTAAATTTCTTGATGTTTTTAAGAAATTACATATTAATCTTCCTTTTGCAGATGCACTGGAGCAAATGCCGAGCTATGTTAGATTCATGAAGGACATCCTATCAAAGAAGAGAAAAATAGATGACTTCGAGACTGTGGCCCTAACAGAAGAGTGTAGCGCCATCCTTCTAAAGAAGCTACCTCCAAAGCTCAAAGATCCTGGGAGCTTTACCATACCATGCTCAATTGGAAATTATGATTTTGGGAAGGCACTTTGTGATCTGGGAGCTAGCATCAATCTTATGCCATTGTCTGTGTATAAAAAGTTGGGACTGAAAGAAGCTAAACCAACAAATATCACACTTCAGTTAGCAGATCGTTCTCTCACCTATCCTAAGGGATTAATTGAAGATGTGTTGGTTAAGGTCGATAAATTCATCTTCCCAGCTGATTTCATTGTTCTGGATATGGAAGAAGACAAGGAGATCCCAATCATCCTTGGAAGACCCTTCCTAGCCACTGGAAGAACAATTATTGATGTGCAAAAAGGAGAGTTGACCATGAGAGTACAAGAGGACACAGTCACTTTTAAGGTCTTCAAGGAGATCAAATTACCAGCTGAAAATGAAGACTGTTTCTGCATTAATGTGGTGCATCCAAGTGTTAAGCAAATTAAAGATATAGAAACATTGGATCCTCACATCCGAAAAAGAGCATTAAAGCATAGGAAGGCAAGAGAGAAGAAGAAAAAGCAGCATCACGATGAAGCAAGCAAAAAGAAAGAAAAGGAAGAACCATCTCCCCGGTCTAAGATTAAAGTCTTCCCGGAGAGACATAAGGAGAATGCAGCAAAAGATACTGCCCGAGGTTTAATTGCAAAAATATGGAAGCCGAAAAAGAAGAAAGCCAGCAAGATCACTCACACAAATGCTTCCACCAGCATCTTCGACCCACCATAAAAGAAAAGGAAGCCCCGTCAAGCCGATGACGTTAAATCAAGCGCTACTTGGGAGGCAACCCAAGGAAAGTATTATTATTATTATTATCATTTTTTTATTTTTTTCAGCATCTTAAAAAAAAAAAAAAAAAAAAAACCAAGAATTTCAGCGCTCCAGCGGCATAACATGGCGCGGCAGCGACAGAAAAATTGAGACACCACCGCCCCCGCGGTACAAGCACCATCGCGCCAGCGCAAATTCCAGTAACTGTGTAGAAATCAGCCTTCAGCGCTGCAGCGACAGACGATTACCGCGGCAGCGCCCGAACATCGCCCCAGCGATGGAGAGTCAGCGCGGCAGCGAAAATTGACCAGGGAAGTCTCTTACTTTCACTTCTTTATTTTTTGACATTGGGGACAATGTCTAAATTAAGTTTGGGGGTGGAAAACACTTTCTTGTGTTCATTTTTCTGCATGATTTGAGTGGTCATTCTTGTGGGTTAAAATTTTTTTTAGTTACTTAGTTTTTTTTTAGTTAATTCATTTTTATTAGGTTTTGATAAGATGATCATTAGTCTATGATAAGAAAAAGAATACATGGTTGAATTTATTTTTACACATCCATAGGGAATGATAGATACTTGAGACAATTTTGATTATTTAAGTTTAGGAACAAATTTGACCTTATTCATAATCACCAATTTTTTTGAGCACTTATTAAAGCATGAATGGTTATAACTATTACTTAGAGATACTTATGTTTTAGAGAGTACATCACAGTCTCGAAGATCGATACTCTAGAACTTGTCTTTAGTTACTACTTGAGGCAAAATTCTAGGAAACACATGAATAGGGAAATGACATTAGGCCATCTTTGGACCGATTGAGCCTTTCTAGCCTACCGTTTATTGTATATTTATCCCTAGTACCCTATTTTGAGCCTAATTATCCATTCTTTGGTTTAACCACATTACAAGCCCAAGACTTAAAGTTTACTTATCTAGAAATTTACCCATAACATCATAAACCTTGCATTTACTTAGAAATACTCTTGAAAGAAAAAAGTTGTGGTGATATGAGAAAAATAAGTTTGGGTGGTATTTGTCAATCTAAGTTTGGGGGTATTCAAAAAAAAAAAAAAAAAAAAAAGGTAAAATAAAATACCCTCAGCTTAAGAAAAAGAAAAAAATTCTTTGAAAAAAAAGGTTGAAAAAAGAAGGATGGGAACACAATAAGTTTGGGGGAAGAGATAATACAAGGAAAAGAAGATCAAGAGGTTTCTAGGTATAATCTAAGTATTCATGGTGTGAATTGAACTTCATATATTTATCCTTTTATCCCACCTTGACCTTAGCCTTACATTACAAGCTAAGTAAAGTCCTAAATAGATCCCTAGACATGTGATTTTCTACATTAGTGGAGAGTGGTAATAAAGACAAGCTTATGGAAGTGTCATTATACAAATTAAATGCCGAGACATCATCTTTTCTGTACAAACTAAAGTATAAAGTAAATCAAAGTATGGTTTTCGCTATTTGCTTGCTGCTTGCACACACACACATACATGGTGATTATTTATGAGGAAAAATGAGAAACTAAATGGAGATAATTTAGAATTGTTAATAGCTATTTATCTACCTTAAGGATTTATACTATTTCATCAGCCTTTGAGACAATGATTTTGATCATCTTACTAGTTTATTATATTTTGTTAAGTATAAAGTAAATGAGTCAAGTATAAACCTTTGTCTCTCTCTTAGTTTTATTTTATTGCTTGAGGACAAGCAAGTATTTAAGTTTGGGGGAATTTGATAAGGGCAAATTTGTCATATATTTTCTCATGTTTTTATTATTGATATTTTATGATTTTATGAGAATAGATGGCTATTTATATACATTATTGTTATTTATAGGGACTTGAACGAAATTTAAAGAAAGAACGCAAAAGGAGCGAAAACAGGGACTAAAATGCAAAGTTTTCAAATTATGAGTCCAGCGCCCCCGCGCCACAAGTATTTTCACCCCAGCGCTGAATAGTGATCGAAATAAGAAAAACGACCTGATTAAGTCGCGTCTAGCGCCCCAGCGGCAGACAGTTACCGCCCCAGCGACACTACAGAGCCCCAGCGCTATCAACACACCGCGCCAGCGGTGAAGCCGTTTTCATGTAGCGCCCCAGCGCCAAGATCCCACCGCTCCAGCGGTGATAGCTTTTTCACGCGTCGCCCCAGCGACAGATGCATAGCGCGCCAGCGGTAGTGCGAGTCCTAGTCCGACGAGAATTGAGATTTTCAAGCTCATATCAATCCCTATATAAAGCCACTCGTTCCCAACCTTCAAGGATGAATCCAAGACGACCCAAGAGCACCAAGAATACAGAGCACGAGTCTTGGAGAGCAATAGGAGCTTAATTGAAGCAACTTTAGAGAGAGATACAAGACGTTCTTCGGCATCAAGAGTTTCTAGGCAGCGCAATTAAGAGCAATTCGACGTCTATATCGGTTTGCTAATAATTGTATCATGATTGATAATTATTTTCACTGCTGTTCTCTTGTAGCCATGAGCTAAATTATTTTCTAGGGTTAATATTTGAACTCAATATGTGTGCTTAATTGCCATATCTTTTTAGTATTTAATAAACTTAGTCATTTATTATTTAAATTACTTGTGTTTAATGCTTCAATATATCTGGCCAATATATGGTGAATGAGTTGGTAATATTATTGATAAACTCGGAAGAGGAATCATAATATTTAGACCTAGGTAATTTGATGCATGATTGTAGAGTAACATTCAATGTTGCATATGCAAGTTTCAACTTAGGATAGGAATATACCTAATTGGCATGTATGATCAATAAGACCTAATCTTAATGAATCTTAATTTATTACAAGTACCATAGGAATATAGGTATTTGGTAAATTAAGGTATACTTGCATGACCTTGGAAGAGGCTTGTGAATACATTAGTGTCTTGATCAATAATAAAGACTAAGTGAGTTAAATATTAGAGGGTTATTCATTAAAAAGCATATTGAGGGATAATATTAATCCTAGGTTTTCTCTACGTTGCTATATCTTTAAATCTCATTGCATTGTGTTTTTGCTTTTATATTTCTTACATTCATTCTTAGATTTTTATTTATCTGAATAATTATTAGGAAGATATAATTTTAGTAATTGGTTAAAAAGAAAACATTATCCCTGTGGGTTCGACATCCGACTAATTAGTCTCTTTATTACTTGCATACGATAGTGTATACTTGCACTTAATTTATGATATAGAAATATCGCATCAATAATCGTTGATTTTGCCTATCCCATTATTTTTTGCTCCTATAATGGGATTACTACATGCTGATCATGATATTATTCCTCCTCAATTAGAGTCTCATTATGATTCAGAGGACATGGCTATAGAGGATAATACTGATGATATGCCATTAAGAAGATTTGATAAGATCAAAAGACCTATAATTTCTTATGATTATGTTGCCTACTTAAAGGATTATGAGTTTGATATTGGCATGTTCTCAAATCCTATTACAATTTATAAGGCAATCAGTAGTTTTAAATCCTCCTCTTAGACATATGTCGTGCATGATAAGATGGCATCTATGTGACATAATGATGTTTGGTATTTGGTTGAATTATTATATAAATGTATACCAATTGGTTGCTAATAGATTTTCAAAACCAAGAGTGATTTTCAAAACCAAGAGAGATGTCAAGGGTCAGGTAAAAGGTATAAAGTCAGAGTATGTTAGAGTATGTGGCATGTTATAAGGCAACATGACATACTATTTGACTGCAGAACTTTTTCTCAGGGTTGGATGTTATGTTATCCATACCGAAGTCATTGAGAATTTATTGTGATAATTCTACAACAGTTGCCTTCTCTCATAACACTAGGAATTCCTCACGCTCCAAGTACATTGATTTTAATTTTTTGTTTGTGAGAGAGAAAGTAGCTCAATCTTTTGTAACTATTAAGCATATTCCTATAGAGTTTATATTATTTGACCCACTAACTAAAGACTTAGCTTCCAAAGTCTTTAGCGAGCATGTGACTCATATGGAATTAATTAAGTCTTTTGTTATGCTCAAAAGTAAGAGCTCTGGATATTGTAACTCAATTGCAAATGTAATGGATTTATGTGATTGCTTACACTTTTGTGATCATGCATGCATATTATATTGATGATATGTCATATATATTATTATGTGTGCATTTTGTGGATATGGCATTATATTGTGAGGATATTATGATATGAGGCGTTGTGGTCAGTCTTGTATGCTTCTTTTTTTATTTAGTCTCATTCTGGTTGTAGCACATCTTGGAGACATTTTATTTTGGTCTTCATTATGGCAAGATGCGAGGACCTTTATAGAAATGGACATGTTGATCACTTTGCCATGTTGTTTCCATATCACATTTGTATATCATTATTATTTTACATGTTTATAGGTATTTTATTTTATATAGATGATCATGTTAGTGCCCATGTGAATTGATGCTTTTAACACATTTTGGACACTATTGTGTATTGGGTGTTATGCTCACATTTGACATTTTTTTATGAAGTCGCATATGAACTAATCTGGATATGAACTTTATTTTATTGGAATGACTTATGTCGTCCAAGTGAGAGATTGTTGGATTATTCTCTCTATTTTGGTGGACTGGCATAATTATTCCTATTATTGTTTTAAAAAGTCATATTATCATATGAATGATATTAAATTATTTGGAGCATTTTTGTGAAACTTATTTAGTTAGTGATCACCATATTGTTACTTAGTCACTTTGGTACACCCATATCTCATAGTATATTTTGGACAATTTTGACTATTTATAGACATTATTGGTACCTATAATGAGATGGGTATTATTGTTTTTTTATTATAAGGAGGTTTCTACTCTCATTCTATATATTGTAAGGTTAATCCATTGAGATCACACTTTTTAGCTAGTAGAGTAAAAGGTAATAACTTCTCTTATTCCTCTTCTTTTTCTATATCTCTCTCTTTAAGTTAATATTTACAAGAAGACCAAAAGGAAAGGCTACCTGATTCCTTACTGACCCAAAGTTGTTTATGATGGCTTCAAGCTCAGGTATGCATTCTAAATTATAGAAACTTGTATTATGGATAGAAATATTAAATCTTGGGTTATTGTTGTTGAAAGAGTGAATATTTTTCCCTTCATTCTCTTCTCTAAAGATTTGATGTTTTATTAAGCTTAAGCAAACATTTTAGACTTGGATCGAGCATCTTTAAAAGCATCCATCTATAATTTCAATCGCTACTCCAATTGTGTTTTAACTGATTCAATTTTTGATTTTGTAATTTAAAAAACTAAAAATTCAATTCAGTTCTCAGTTTTTAACTTCTGAATTGAGAACCAAATCGAGAAACTAAAATTTGTTTAAGAAAAAGAAAAAGAATATATGTGGCAGCTTAAGAATAGAAGTTGCAAAATCTTATTATGAGACTACCTATATTGTATCATTAATATGTAAACCCTCTAATTTCTATGTTTTGAATCTAACCCTTGAATTCTTCTATCTTCTTCTCCAACGGCCAACCATTCTCTCGCCCCTCTACCTCTTCGTCACAACTTGCTAGTGCCTTGGCTCCTCCACCCCACTACTTGACACTCCTCGGTTTCTCTGCCTCATTGTTTGATGTCGACGCTCCTTAGCTCTTCCACCTACAACTCCTTGGCTTCTTTTCTGCCGACTCGGTGCTCCTTGTCTCCTTATCCACCGGCTCAACTGAAAATGCCTACCCTTATTCAAATAACAATAATTTAAAGAATGCAAGTGTAACGGCCACATTCCACGACATATTTTGGCTATTTTCATTTAAAATGTTCAATACAAATAATCTCTCTCTTTCTCTTTTTAAAGAAATTATATTTGTCACGCCCCAGACCCAAAAGATCTGACACACGACATCACTTACATTCATTCAATAATATTTCTAAGCCAATTCATTTTAAATTTCTTTCAGAATTATAGCAATTGAATTATGACTGGGACAATTAGTAAACCGGAGATACGCAAAGTTTTCTCAGAGATTAACACTCTACTACGTCACCAGTAGCAACTTTATTACCAGAAGCCCAGAATATATTCATTCCAAATTCTTACTTAAAATCAATCCATTACTACACTTGGTGAAACTTAAACTAAATCCAACCACACACAATAAAATAATACATAAGTATTTATTCAATAGGGACAAATCAAATATCTTATCCCACGTGTCCTCAAATGAAACACTTAGCAACCTAACAACTTAAGGAACCCAAGGAACAGCAGAAGCCTTGCCAAATCCACTAAGCACACATGTACCTTATTTACCTGAAATCACCATAAACTATAATGAATATAAAACTCAGTAAGCATATTAGTTTTTCATATATCAAATACAAATACATATATGTACACAATGCATATGTATGATATGCTGTGATCAATCAAAATTATAATCTTATCAAATCACATATCATGTACGCGCTTACACATTCTTTCAAAACACATAATAGGAATATTATCACTCAACTACTACTTAGTAGGACTTACATATCACATATCACATAATGAGCCAAATGTCACTCGTAGGTGACATACCGTATGAGAGGAATAGTATAAGTGAGGCCTTTAAATTACACATATATAATGCTCATGCCCGAAGGCAAAAGCCAACCCTCACCCTGATCATCGGTGAGTCCTCTCACATGCACCAATACGCCACCACACAAATGTGATGACTCACTCTTCCTTTAGGTACCAATAGGATCCTCCCTGCATACGGAACACATAACATTTACCAATCCCGAAGGAAAGGCCACACATAAAGGCTCCACAAATCACATAAAATGCCTACTAAGTTAACAGTGAGTTCAAGTACCCTCAAAATATAAAATATTTCTCATGGACATATTATACTTCAAAAACTTTTTTTATTAAACACATCTTATTTTGAAAAGCTCACTTTCAAAAATACATGTATGTCCATGCTCAATGTCAATGCTCACATTCATAAACATATATTCACATTTCATATCAAAATATACTTTGACATAACATAAACATATTCTTAACCCTGTTTGCAAAATCATACAAAACAATTATTATGTTTATTGTGATTTCAGTAAAAAGTCTAGTATACTTACCTCTTAACACTTTCAGCTATAAGGCTTAAATCTCCTTAACATATCAATGGAGATTAATCCTTTCATAAGCCTCACAATTCACACAAAATACTTTAAATAGCTTACAAAATTATACACAATGCATTTATCACATCAAATTGGTCTAAATACTTGGTATCAAAACCTGTCATTCTGACCACTTACACTTAACAAAATATTTTAATACATCAAATGATGTCCAATTACTCCAAAATTAGAATATATCATTCTTGACTCATATATCCTTCTTATATATAAATATTATATCAAAATTCCTACACAATCCATTCCATACATACCATCGAATCCAAACTACTAACCTGACAAGATCAAGATACTTACTGAACAGTATTCAATCTCCTAATTTTATAAAATCATATACTAACTCACAAATTATAAAACTACCACATAATTACTCTTCACACATATCTTAGTCCATGATAAATATTTCACTTCTAAATCTCGACCAAAAGTATTTTAAAACTATTTTATTCCATAGCTTTAAAAATCTGTTAATCAAATACTGCAATGAGCTGATACACTTTAGCAAATCATAACACTTCAACCACATTGATCTAAATTCTCAATTCTGAGTATATCATATTAGACATATAAAATTATCATATTCCACAAATTAGTAATTTTTGAAGATCATTCAGTAGGACAAAAATCGTTTTTCACTGTATTATACTATTCAGATAGGAAATTTTCAGAATTTTAGGGTCATTTTGGTAAATTCACAAAAAATTCAATTTCTAGAATTTTGAATCGATTCAAAGTCTCAGATGATTCTAAACATGTCTAATTTCATATAATCAAAATTAAAAACCAAAATCGAATCACAACAATTTATAAAATTCTTGGATCAAGAGACTATCAAGCAGAAATTCTACAATCCATCATAATTTATCAAACTATCTTATAGATCATCATCAATTCTCAAAATATCATACGAAATACACATCAAATCCTCAATTATACATATTTCCAGAAATTAAAATTTAAATAAATTAACATAATTAACACCAATAAATTGAGAAATAGTTGTGATATACCTCTTAAATCCAAAATTCTAATTTCTTCTTTTTTTTCTTCTCCTTCTTCTCTTTCTCTCCCCTCTTTTTCTCTCTTTTCTCTCTCTAAAAGAGGTAGCTCGACCAAAATGAGAGAATTTTAGTTTTAAAAGTGTATTTTTATACTAAGTGGCTAATTTTTGGTATTTACAAATTTACCCCTAAAACTTTCAAAGTATTACAATTTGGTCACTAAAATAAATCTAAAGTCTTGAAATTAAACCCAATGCTAATAGTATGACATTAACCTATACAAACACTATTAATAATAATATATAAATCAAGTATCACCAACATACAAATAAAATATGTATATTTATACATATATAAATACTTATTCTTACCAGTCGTAGATCTGGTTACTACAATATTTCTTTTCTTTTTCTTAACATAAAAAATAAGTTTTATTTAATTTAATTGCTCGAAGTTTTCTTTTTTGAAGAAAAAAACTTTAATACTAAATTTGATTATTTTGAAACTTTTTTAAAATTAAAATATTCATACACATATTTTTTTAAAAATATGTTATAACAACTACAAATGTGGTGAGCTAAAAGGAGTAATGTGCTATATTAAAAATGTTAAGAAATTGAAATTGTTGTTTTTGGAGTTGCTTTTAATGGACTTTCACTTGTGTTGATTTTTTTATGGACTTATTATCTATTATATTTTTTCAATTTTCATATTTTATTGTAGTTATGATGCTTGGACTATTGGACTTTCATTTGTTTTTGGATTCTTAGAATTTTATTTTTAATTTAAATTGTTGAGTTTCTACTTACTTACCCTCTTGATATTTCACGTTATCCAAAAATAAATCCCTTACTGTAACATTACACACCAATTCTTATTGTCTATTTCATAAATTATTAATGTAATTTTTTTAAAAATAATACTAAAATAATTAAAATAATAAAAGCTATAACATATTTATGTTATGACTGAATGATGAATATTCTAGTTATTTCATTTTTTTTATTTTTTGTTTTATATTTTAAAATTTTATTCATTAATTACTTTTTTGAAATATGAAAAAGAATAAATATATTATGGTTTTATTATTCTTATTATTTTTTAGTAAAACATTCAAAAGAAAAATATTAGCATTATTAATGTATTTTAAAAAAGTATTTAATGAATAAGATTTTAAAATATAAAACAAAAGAAAAAATAGAAATAAAATAATTAAAATAATTAAAATATTCATCATTCCATCATAATATAATATGTTATAGTTTTTATTATTTTAACATTATTTTTAAAAACAATTACATTAATAATTTATGAAAAATAGTAATGTAAGGGTAAATTAGTAAAAAGACAATAATAATTAGTGAATAATGTAACAACATAGGAGTTTTTAGATAATATAAAATATTTGAGGTAAATAAGTAATACTCAAAACAGAGAGGGGTCATATATAATGTCCCTATATTATTTCACTTCCCGCGATATTTTTCCCTAAATTCCTAAATCCCCACATTTTCTTTGCTTACCCATTGACTTCACTCTTCCTTATCATTTCCTTTTCATATCTTGGCCTCATTGTTTTCTTGACCCTTTGCTTGCATTCTCTAGATACTATATAATAACATGATTTCTTTGTTTAATATCCTATTGTAATTGCAAGAAAAAACTCTAAAGCAAAAGAATCATGGAATGAACATCTACATTAATCTGTTGGTTTTAGATGCAACTGATTTGGGAAAGAATTATTGCTTCGGTGACTCAATTGATCAATTTATCGCTGTACAAAGTGGGTTTCACTGATTTGGTAAGGTTTTATACACATGCATCTTCAATTTCATTATTCCCATGGCTAAACACATATGAAGCTTTTTATTCAAAATTTTGGTTTATTAATGCTTAAATAGTATTAATTTACGTACTACCACTTATATTAAAAAAAAATTAAATTTGTTTTATCATTTTTTTTATGTTCATTGTAATTTTTGTTATATTTGCAGAATTTTGTATGATTGAAATTGTTGATTGGAAAAAATAATTTTTTGAGCCAACAAGTTTTGAATTTTTATTGTTGCAAGAATCAGCACGTTAGACTTTGTCTTATTGGGCTTACAGGCTAAAATCTGGATTTTCATCTCTCTATTGACAATCAGACGCCTGTAAAATACTTGATACTACCGTTAAGGCCTCGCCAGGGTAGGTTCCGGCGAAGACTCTCCGATGCTTAAGTTAGAAAAATGTTGTTTTGGTAAGGTTTAAGAGAGTGATAAGAAAAAGATCAAAAATATGTCAAATGCCCAAAAGTATTAAAGCCAAAATAAAGGATTTAGTACCAGAAGAACTCTCTGAAGTCCTCTCTATTGTAGTTTTCTCACCTATTTATAGTATCATTTTACAAAGAATATTTCTTGTACTATCTTTATCAGTGTTGTGGTTCAGTTGGGTAAGTTTTGCTAATTTTGGGTTATCCTGATCTCTTGACATGATTTAAGAGATTCTTTCTTAAAGACATTGCAGTTCTTCTTTTTCTATAACCCTATTTCCTTTATAACACTGGTTTTCTCTTTAAACTTGTTTCTATAATAAGCCCAATTACCCTCTGTTCAGTCCAATAGTGATCTGGTTATTCTCCTACTATTATAGCGGTTTTGTACCTCTTATCAAGCTGGTCTTCTTATAATATACTTCATCCTTGCTGGTCTAAATCTTGTTTCTGTTCCCGCAGTAGTACGTGGTCGGAATATATAAGTTATTTGACATGTGGTTGACCTAGTATTTATACCGAGATAATTTTTTTATCCTATTCCTCTTGGTCGTGTGGGAGTTTCTGATCCTGGTTGGCTCAGTTAGGAGTATGCAATAGAGATATGCATACGTCTCTAACTGAACCTGGTTCAAGCAACCAAGCATATTCCTCATTGGAAGTCTATCCTTAAGCCTAGTTCTAACATCTTCCTAATGGCCCCTATTGTCTTGGACTTAAGCCCTCGAGGTTGACCTACAAAAGACTTCCCTGAAGGGTTAAGCTTCTTGGGCCTATAATGGTTAAGCCTTGTGGTGATTTTCAGAGATGAACAGGGGTCCACCAGTTTCTAGTTTTGATTTATTCGAAACTGGAAACTACTTTTTTTCATGCCTGCTCAAATGAGCCTGAACTAGATCCCACTAGTTATGATAAAACTGTCGGGGATCTAATAAATGTGGGTGTATGGATATGCAATTGTGTCTATTACCTAAAATACGTATCACATACATATTTAAAGCGGCGGAAGCATTAAAACATGCAATAAACACAATAAATAAAATATATTAATCACATTAATATATTAGTAGTGTTAAGAAATCACCTGAACATGTAAAGTTATAAACGTATACCCCCAGAGTCTGCATAGAGACTAACTCGCCGGTAGTTCTAGTCACCAACACGATGAGCTTGGCAAACTAGAATAGCAGCTCCATCAGCACGGTATTAACTCTTAACCCCAAAATGGCGAGATGTTTGTTTTCTTCCTTTTCTCTAAAAGGATAAAAAATAGAGATTGAAGCAATTCACAATTGCTTCAAATGGCACTATTGAAAAATGAAACAATTTTATTTTTCCTATTTTTTTTTCTTCTTCTTCTTCTTTCTTTCTCGGCGCCATTTCCTTTTCTTTTTCTTTCTCTATTTTCTCTTTCTCGGCCAAAATCACACACCCCACAAAATCATACACATCTCACTATATATATCTAATAAGAATAAAATAATAAAATAATATATTATATAATATAAATAATAATAAAATAATATAATGGATGCCAACTATTTGGCACCCAAATAAAATAATATTAAAAATATAATATTATTTAATATAATAATATAAAATAATGAGATATAATTGATTATTTAACAATTAAATAATTAATGTGTGAAATGACTATTTTGCCTATCATAAATAGTTACTAAGTATACCCCATAATGGGTCCCATTAAATTCCACACTTAGTTAAACTTAACTGAGGGTCTACAATACATCACATATCATTATATAATTAGTAAATAACAATCATTAACTAATTGTTGTATTTAACACTTAAATACAGACACGCACATATTTCTGTGGTAGTGCTGGATATTGTTGAATTAAACAATTTAATCCGACACGTTGCTCAAGTGCACAACGAGTACACTCCATATCACAAGACTCCCTAGGTCCATGCCTAATTTGTCAAATGGAACTAATCCATGAGTCCGTGAACATTGTCCCACACACACGTTACGGATATACACATCAGCGCATTAAACTATGCAAGTTGAGGTTACAACGCATCCGTATAGTCCTTCCGTCATGATATCCTGGATGTGTTGGGGATATAGATTATTACCATCAAATCTCATTGTGCTCATCCATGCCTTATCCCCAGACTTGTATCTCACTGAACAATTTGTGCAAACTCATTTGCCATATTGTTCCACCCTGGCAGAAACTCTTTTTCGGGATTAATGCTTGTGGCCACAAGACTTTCTGAGATACAGTCTCGAAGCATCTGGATATCAAACTCCCTATGCGAGTTAAAGGATCTCATATCTGTATACACCGAACTCTATAAGCATCGGACCATACCCAACGACACCCAGCGATCACACCATGAAAGGTCTATGACATGCGTGGAAACAAAGTATGGTGGATCACTTATAAGCCCACCGTGGCACTCAGGTCCAAGGACCGCGTATACTACTCAACTCAAGAGGACCCTCCTTTGATGGCTTACATAGGGTGTCTATCGGAGGCCTTCATGAGTCTGTCCTATATCCAATCCTAGCTGGATACCCATATGTCAATACGAGCTCTAAGCTCACGGTCAGTTAGGAACAATCATCTATACCTTATAGGTACGACATATGCTGATCTATATAAAGGTATCCACTGATAGACCCGCATCGGCAGAAATAGATCAGGGACTATTATTTGAGAACATATTTGCGCAACTAGCAATTCCTGGCACCTGATTGCAACTCTTGCAACTATGTAGTTACTAGTATATTCCCAAGTCTATATCCCATTACAGACAAGGCTCCAACTCTTGGATCTTCGCTGAGTATTATAACCAGCTAACACTTAGCTGTGCTAACATTTAACATTTATATATGTGAGCCTTTATCTAAACTCCTTTAAATTAGATCTGAACTCATTCAGATCGTACAATGTTTGTAACAGTATATTGCAGGGTATCATATAAATAGGTATAATCGATTTAAAAAATGTACACTTGTATAAATACATAAGTTTATGTACATTCAGAGATGACATGTAAGCACCGACCTTAATAGAAGCAATACTTGATAAAGATGCAAACCATTAGCATAAAGCTATAAAATCAGAAATAGATTTCATGTATTCCAATAAAGTCTGGAAATTTATAAAGAAACTTGAAGGGATAAAACCTATAAGGTGTAAATAAGTCTATAAGTGAAAAAGATGAGTAGATGGAGAGGTAAAACCCATCAAAACTAGGCTTGTTGCTTAATGGTACACTCAGAAATAAGGTATCGATTATGAGAAAACCTTTTCGTCGGTATCCATGCTTAAGTTTATTAGAATTCTCTTATTCATTGCAGCAAATTTTGATTATGAGATTTGGAAAATGGATGTCAAGATTGTCTTTCTTAGTAGTAATCTTGAAGAAAGTATCTATATGATACAACCAGATGGTGTTATAGCTATAGGTAAATAGCATATAGTTTGTAAACTGCAAAAATCTATCTATGGGCTTAAACAAGCATCTAGATCATGGAACATCAGATTTGTTTAGACAATCAAATCATTTGGTTTTGATCAAAATCCTGATGAACGTTGTGTTTACAAAAAGATAGATGGGCATTGGTAATTTTTCTAGTCTTGTATATAGATGATATACTACTTATTGAAAATGATGTAGGAGCATTATCATTAGTTAAAATTTGGTTATCTAACCAATTTAATATGAAGGACTTAGGTGAAACTAGTTACATCCTTGGAATTAAGCTATTGCGAGATCATAAATATAGGATGTTAGCTTTATCTAAAACTGCATATATGATAAAATTATGGTTAGGTTTGCTATGCATGAATCCAAAAAGGGAACACTTCCTTTTAGACATGGAATTGATTTATCCAAGAATCAATGTCCCAAAACTCTTGAAGAGATAGATGATATGAGAGAAATTCCTTATACATTAGCAGTAAGAAGTCTCATGTATATAATACTATGTACTAAACCAGATATTTGTTATGCGGTCAGTATAGTCAGCAAATATCAATCTAATCTAGGACTAAAACACTGGACTGCAGTAAAGCATATATTTAAAGTACCTTCAAAGAATGAAAGATTATATGCTCGTGTATTCCAGTGAGGATCTTATACTTATTGAGTATACAGATTCAAATTTACAAGCAGATAAAGATGCCTAAAAATCTACCTCAAGATATGTGTTTACTTTAGGTGGTGGGGTTATAAGTTAGAAGAGTGTAAAGCAATCATGCATCGTAGACTTTACCATGGAAGTTGAATATGTAGCTGAGTCAGAAACTGCAAAAAAAGTTGTATGGCTCTGCAAGTTCCTTATGGAACTTGAAGTGGTGCCTAGTACTAAGATGCCCATTGTTATTTATTGTGATAATAACGAAGCTATAGCACAATTCAAAAAACCGAGATACCATAAGAAAAAAAAAACACATTGAGAGAAAATACCATTTGGTACAGGAGCTTGTGCAAAATGGTGAAGTTATGGTATTCAAGATTACATCAATAGAAAATCTAGTGGATCATTTCACCAAATCATTACCAACAAAGTGTTTTGAAACTCATATATATGATATAGGAGTTCGACAAATGCCCGACATACTTTAGGGCAAGTGGGAGATTGTTAGACGTTTTATGTTATTTTATACCCTTAAAGCATGTGTAATAACATTTTATTAAATTAATAAAGTTTATTCATATATACAATTGAGCATACATTGATGAGCCCATATTTATAAAGTATGTAATCTATGTATTAGGCATATGATGCTAATATAGAAGGTATAGATCACAAATTCTTTATAAATTAAATTTAGTTCACAACCATTAATGAAAAAAGCATCTTATTATGTAAGGTTGTAGTTTTTCTCATTCTTATAATAGATTATTTATCTTGATCGTCGAAGTAAAAACTTCGAGTAGAAAAACTAGTGTATATGTTACATTGAACGAGACTACTGTGAATTTCGACTTGGTTAACTAAATATCGTAGATCTTAATTCACAAAAGTTTTAATAAGCTTAATTGATCTTAATCCTAAGCAGGTACTTACATTCATGCGTTATATCTTTTGAGTTATCAGAAAGCGAGATTTATATAAATGGTGAAAACCTCGATAGCTTGGAGATATAATTACATAGGTCGTAGAAACATATATTTGCAAGATGGAATCTAATAATTAATGTCTACCTAAGTTGTTTGTAGTACTTGATTATTAGAAACTGTGGCCACAGTTTATTCAATAAAGTAATTATTGAATAATAATATTTATTTGTAAATTGATTTACAAATATAAACATATTAAAAGTAATCATTAGAGTATTTAGTGATTTGGGGGCAAATAAATAATTAAAGAGACAAGACATTTTTTTATGGCCTAACTTTAATTATGAACATCAATTAGAGAGTTAATTAAGTGGTTATTATTGGTCTAAAGACCAAGCCTAATTTAATTAAAATAAGTTTTAATTAAATGGGTTTTTACTTTATAACATAGGTTACTAGAGTATAACCATTGACTTTTAGTGAAATAGCCTGTGGTTAATTTAAAAGAATTAGTGTATTATGAGATAATAAAAACTATGCTTTTTAAGTTAGAGATAGGAAGCTCATAGGTCATGCAGTCCTTCTACTAGCTCAAATCCTAATCAAATTCTAATTTCCTAATTCTAATCAAATTCTAAATATCTAAAAGAAATTTTTATATATATGAGAGGTATGAAATAGTAAAGAATACTACAATCATATCGAGAAAATTTTTTTTACGTATTCTTACGTGAGAAAAGAATTTAATTATTATTATTCTCTCAAATTTAAGTATTAATATTTTTAAATATTAAGAAAGATTCACGTGTTCACACACAATAAATTTAAAGATGGAGGATAATAAAAAAGATTGCAGTCAATTAATTTAATATTTATTATAACAAAAAATTAAAATAATATTCTTTTTCTATAAATGTAATTCTGAACAAAACGATCTAATTTATTTTAATAAACATAAATTTTTTTATTTATTATCCATCAATTCTTGCGTGTAGAGAGTAATTTGCCGGTGTCCATTTCTATACTATTAGCCAAATTTGATCACACTTCTTGTATTTTTGCTCGGCGCAAATGCTCATTTTCTAGTTGAATTGATAACCGTAATGTTTATGTCTAATGCTTGGGTTGATTATATGCCCATTAGTCTTTGCGTCTGTATTCATAATGACTTCGTTTCCTTAGTTAAATAAATTGACATTCTCTTAAAATAAAAAGTATATGGTCAACCTTATTTAAAAAACTATAAACCTATCTATATGTTATTTATATGTTTTTAATATTTAAATTATAAATATATTGGTATATAACTTCTATAACACATGAAAATACTAAAATAAAAATTGATAATACCTTTTAAATTTTATCTAATTATATAAAACATAAAAATATTACATTTATATTATATAAAAATAAATAAAATAGATATATATTATATAGCGGTAGTTATGCCATTTGTGGGTAAGTTCACTTTTACTTTAAATTTTAACCAAAGGATGTAATAATAATAGTATTAAATAAAATGAATTTTTTTTTAAACTAATAAGGGGGGATGTGGTTAGTTTTTTTTTTTTAAAAACAATAGGACTATAAGTACAAATTAATCATAAAAGTTCATTCATATTAGCTAAGGTGGCATAATATGGTTGAAGGATAAATATAAAATAATAAAAGAATAGATAATGTAATAATTACAATTTCATTCATTTACACTATTTGATGTGGCAAAAGCATAATATAATTAGAAAAATAAATATAAAATAATAAATAATGTAATAATAAAAAAATCAATCAAACCATATCATAGTAAATAGAATGAGTAAATATTTATCATTTAATTTATATATATAATTATTCTTCTTGAAATATTTGGGTTGACAGTCCATATAAAACGTCCCAAGTTAGTTTAATTCCTCTTTCATAAAAAAAATGCATTATTTAAAATGATCAATTGAATTATAATATTTTTTTATTAAAATAGAAAATTTAAATTTATTATTTATTTTTTCAAATAAAAAAAATATATAAAAAGAGGTATTAAACCAAAAAGGTGTTAACACTATAATCTCTAGAGATTGATAATAATTATATCTTGATAACGATTTTGATTTTAATTTTAATTGTAATTATATTGTTATTATCTTTTTATTTAATTAAAATATAAAAATATTTTTGTAATTTTATCATAAAAATAATTAAAATATTTTTTAAAAATATGAATATTTATATTTTTTAATTAAATAAAATAAAGGATAGGGGATAGTATAACCAAAGTGTAATTTAACAGCGTTAATATCCCCTAAACCGAGCGTGAGGGTTTAACGGCATTGGTTGAACACCTTCAAAGTTCACCCCTCACTTCAATTTGATCCCTCTTCCTTTTAGATAGTGCGAATATTCCTGTATGTATACAAATGTATCCCTAAAAAAAAAAAAAATATCCCCTAAACCAAACCACCGAATTTGACCGTTCATATTATGGATTCATTTTTTCTTTTAAAGAAAAAAAAACCATAAAAAGAACGGCCTTGAAACGTGACGTGGCGTTCAATAGCTGGACCAGGTTCGTATGTATGGACTATATTCTATTAGCATAGGAACCAATTGACTTTTGAACGAGCCCGGCGCAGTCCTTTGTTCCGTAGAAAAGCCAAACCAAAAGGAAGAAGAAATAAAAATCATATTGGATTATTCCCTCTCCCAAAGTTGCTATTTTATTTTGCTTTTCCTTTGCATTACATCAACGGAGCAAAAATAACAGCAATCAAAATCAATGGCGACTCAGCTGCTGAGACGAGTCCTCGGAAGCCGATCGAGCCAGATCCTTCCAGCGGCTAACCCTAACCCTAACTTAGTTTTGCCGATAGCCAGAGCCTGCTCTTCCGACACCACTCCGATCCGGGCCACTCTCTTTCCGGGTGACGGAATCGGCCCCGAGATTGCCCAGTCCGTTAAACAGGTATTCTCCGTGTGTCTTCCCTTCGAGAATAGCTCCTTCATGTTTATTTTATGCTCGGATGTTTTTCCTCCTGCGTTATGTAATTATTTCATGATTAGCTTGTTTGACCAACGTTTCGTTAATGAATATGAGCTAATACGAATTGCGTTAGTATTTAGTATTATATGGACCATCTTATAACATAATTTTGACTGTGAATTAAATTAAGCAACTTTAGCGTGAGTCTTTTTGCAGTTTAATTGCGAACTGATGCATAGAAATTAGATTTGTATAATTAGTAGCTCAAAGTTATAGCTCAGTCATAGGAAACTTGACTTGTGTTGGGGAAAGACTTGGAAGCAAGTTTTGGATTGAAATATTTTATTGAATACGTAGTTGATTAGAATATTACTTTTGGAATGAGTTTATGAGGTTAAAATTTTAAGAGGAAAGGATAAGCTGTGAACTGTTTTGTTAACTGGGAATATGCCGTATTCATTTTTTTGGGTATTAAAGAAGATATCCATTTTGTTTTCCTTTCAAATTTAGTTGTAAATCTGCAGATTGTTCTTTTGCCATATAATCATCACTTGCTGTTACTTTCCTCAAGCCTTGTGCTTTTCCATTTCTTTGCATGCTGACTCCTAGTTGTAAAGATTCAAGTGCTTTTATTAAATATTAGTTTGCTAGAATGTTAATTTAGAGTTGTGATGGAGTTTTGTATTTGTGCTAATGCAGGTATTTAGAATGGCTGAAGTGCCAATTGAATGGGAGGAGCATTATGTTGGGACTGAAATAGATCCAAGAACTCAAAGTTTTCTGACCTGGGAAAGTCTGGAATCAGTTAGACAAAACAAGGTAGGCCTGAAAGGGCCTATGGCAACACCAATTGGAAAAGGACATCGTTCTTTGAATCTTACTCTGAGGAAAGAACTTAATTTATATGCAAATGTTCGGCCTTGCTACAGCCTCCCAGGCTATAAAACTCGATATGATGATGTCAATCTTATCACTATTCGTGAAAACACAGAAGGGGAGTACAGTGGACTTGAACATCAAGTGAGTTTGTTTCTGCTTTACAGATGTTTTTCTGACTAATAGACAATGAATGTAATATAAATCTAAAGGAGTGTTTGGTTTTGATGATAGGTGGTACGAGGTGTAGTTGAAAGTCTCAAAATCATTACTCGTCAGGCTAGTTTGAGGGTGGCTGAGTATGCTTTTCACTATGCCAAGGCCCACGGAAGAGAAAGAGTTTCCGCAATACACAAAGCAAATATTATGCAGAAAACTGATGGCCTTTTCCTTAAGGTCTTCAAATTTTAAATGGTCAATTGCATACTGCTTGACTGTCCATCTATGAAATCTATGTTTAAATTTTGCTTTAATTTTTATTTGTAGTGTTGCCGTGAGGTTGCGGAGAAGTACCCTGAGATAAAATATGAGGAAGTTGTTATTGACAATTGCTGCATGATGGTATTACATCGTTTTCTTAATACTTATTCCTTGCTGTTGGTAAAATATATTCTTGATCCACAATTTGGAACTGCATTGACAGGCTTTTTCTTTTTTAAATATTGATGATAAAATCAATACATAAATTGACTGCTTTTATTGGCATGAACAGCTTGTGAAGAATCCAGCGCTTTTTGACGTACTGGTGATGCCTAACCTCTATGGTGATATTATTAGTGACCTATGTGCTGGGTTGATTGGTGGATTGGGCTTAACACCAAGGTAACTAAGTTACTTAGACCTCTCCAATATCATATTTCTAAATTGCCTAACAGTCTGTAACTCCTTGTGCAGTTGCAATATTGGTGAGGGAGGAATTGCCCTTGCTGAAGCTGTACATGGTTCAGCTCCTGATATTGCTGGAAAGGTGAGCCTTGGAACCTGCGTAATGATGTCACTCTTGTATTGTTGTTACTTTTTTCTACCTGTTGCCATGTGCATATGCAGGCCTGCTTAGTTTTGTAATGCATTAGTATAATTGGAAGAGATTGCATATGCTGTCTTCCATTCTACTATTAGACAAGGAGGTTAAATCTATATTTTCATCTGTGTCCTCAGCCTCACTTAGGGTATTAGTGTAAAATCAGAATAATTTGGGTGTGTTCTTTTAGTTATCTTGGTCATTAAGAAATTAGACATATCAAAGTAACCTCAAACCTGATTGAGTGAAGTATTCTGGAAGTATATAATATATGAACAAGCATGCACACTGTGTTAGATACAAATATAGGTATATATGAGTTGTATAGTTTTCAATGATTAATTCAGTATTTAGGACAGAGTATGGAAAGAGAGAATACAAGGATGCTTTTGAATAAATTTGCTGGCAGAGTCAAGTTGTGAGTTTGTGTTCTTTCAAGGACTTAAAGAAGGCCTGAACAGATAAGGGAACCTCCTTCTCTCTGCAGGTCAGAAGTCATTATGATGGGTGCTTTTGCTTGTGAATTAGTCTTTTCTAATTTGTAAACGGTGTGAGGTAATAGTGAGAGGAATGTGTTGCATTAGTAATCAGTCTTTCAGAAGTCTTAATAATGGTGTCTCCTCAAGTGGATGAGCGTAGTGTCAAGGACCTGTGGAAATGTCTTCATTTTCTGCTGATTATGCTGATGTTAGCTCAACTTTATCTTATAATGGCAGTGTGTGCTTGCTACTTAGTTCTTATTGTGCTATTATTTGACCTAGAATTTGGCGAATCCAACTGCTTTGCTGTTGAGTGCTGTAACAATGTTGCGCCATTTGGAGTTCCATGACAAGGCCGATAAGATCCAGAACGCCATCCTCAACACAATTGCAGAGGGGAAGTATCGAACCGCTGATCTTGGTGGTAAATCAACGACGACTGATTTTACAAAGGCCATTTGTGATCATCTTTAAATATTTGTTTCTACATAGAACATGAGGTCATGTTTGAGATTTTTTTGAGCCGTGTCTCAAATGTCTTTTTGGTTTTGTTCAAAGTTTTTTTGGTTCTAAGGGTATAAGACCTAGCGCCTTGTCATTGTTCAGCCAAAGGAATATGTGATCCTTGGAGAGGGTAAATACATCTTAACTTATTTGCTTGCCACCCTGTTAAATGCCAGCAAATGAGCTAATTAATTAAGAGAAAAATGTTCAGCAACGGTGGTTGTGTTTTTTGATATATTTATAATTATTGCTATAACATGAAAATAAAGCATAACAAGGTGGTGTTTTGCCCCGTTGCCTTTGCCTCTGTTTAGATTTGCGATAGGGTTATTATATTTGAGATGTTGGATGTTTTATAGTAGGGTTTTTGTTCTAATTTAGCAAAGTGCATATGAATGCATTTGGATGATACTTAATCAGGCTTGTTTGGTAATACTGGATATGCAAGTGCTTGGCAACTTTTGCCATGGTTTAGTTGAAGTGGAATAGGAAATTATATTATATTATATTATATTATGTTACGTCAGGTAATACTACTACGAGAGTTTGTATAATTTAATTTGTATTTGTAGTATTATTTAAAGATTTTTAAGACGATTTAGAGAAGAAGATTAAGAGCCAAAAAGTGGTTCATTTGTTTTGTTGTTATTATTTTAATAGGGAATAGGGTTAATATAGTCTAAAAGCGCATTTAAGTCCTCTTACACTTAGATATAAATTACGTGGACAAGTGTTACAATATAAAATTAACTAATTAATTTTTTAAAATTATACTAACTTAAAAAAATATATTAAAGAAAACAATGCCGTGTATTGGACCATTGCTTTGAATTCCATTGGCAACATTTTGGCGAATCTCTACCATCATCAAAACTCCAAATTTTTTCATTTACATAATAATGGTGATGCTTTGTAATAAAAAAATTTAGCAAAGGGTAAAAAAGGCCATAAACAACGCAAGCCCTAAAACACCACTGTCTAAACACAACCCTTTAAAGCATATTTCCACCAACGACAAATTTGTCGGTGGGTGCTCTACTCGACGACGTGGCGATATGTCATGAGAAGTCGCATTTTGACAACAGGGTTATAGGATCGTCAAATTTTTATTTTTAAGAATAATATTAGTTATTTTAAATTATATTTAAAAAATAATGTATTAAATAATTATAAAATAATAAAAATTTTAAAATTATTTATTAAATTATTTCACCATTCAATAATTATTTAATATATTATTTTTTTAAATACTATTTAAGATACTTAGTATTACTCTTTTTTTTATATGTTTTTGGTGTTAATATATTAGAATAAACTTTATCAATATGTAAACTATAAAATTTGAAATTTAAACGTGTCTACAATTCACTAAAATAACAACGAATTTTTAACAATAATAGTGGCAATGGTTAGAATGGAAACGAAGTTTTGGTGGCAACAGCATTCTAGCAACAACAGTAACAATTGATATTTTAAATACTATTATATTTTCTAACTAAAAATAAATAAATAATTAATTAATACTAAATAATCAATTCATTTAGTAATTTATTTAAATAAATATTACATTTTATAGTACAAAATAAAATCATTTATATTAAATGCTAAATATTTTTTTATTTTAATACATAAATATTATTTATTTTTTATTAATTTAAATATAAAATATATAGTGAATGGTAAAAAATAATAGTTATACTTCATTTTATTTTGTTTAATATGAATCATATCAAATGAATGAATATGCTTGTAACATGTGTTATGATCTAATGATGTCTGAAAATTGTTCTTATTACACAATATGATTCAGAAGGGTAAATAAAAAATTTAAACAATAAAAAAGTAACCATCTAATTTAATAAAAAAATATTAATGAATTAGGATAAAAATTATATTTTCAAATTTAACTACGTGAATAGCATTAGACGTATAAACTCTTATACAAATTATTTTAATACGAACTTGTCATCATAGATTCATAAGAACAGTCCATGTCATCTTTTATAACTTAATTTATTTTTTATTCACTATTTTTATGTCAAATTGTATAACAAAGCAATCTCTTCTCACCGGAGAGGGAGCTGAAGGCTCCTCTCTGGTGATATTCCCTCTTCTTTCCCCTTTCCTTCTTCCTCCTTTTAGTTTTCCTTTACTTATTTTTTGGCTTCCTTTTCTTTTCTCTTTATGTTTTTGCCTTTTTCTTCTTTCTTCTTTCTTCTTTTATTCATTTTTGTTGGTGGTATCTAGTTAAAAAAGAAAAGTGCGAAGCTGTGCCGCTACCCTTCGGTGAGATTCGCCGATTTTCATTGAGCCATCGCCAATCCACTGTTGTGGAACGGCTTAGTTTGCTGATTCCAAGTGCTGCTTTTGCGGAGATTCCATCGGCTGGATACGGGTGTACTCCATTAGTCTCTACCGGGATACCGTTGATCATCTGAATTTGGTTGTTTTGTTTCTAGTTGCATTTGAAATGTATTAATCTGTTGAAATATGGAGGATGTATGTAGTATTGTGGTGGAGGTTTTATATATCCCCCTCTTGAATGAACGTAGTTTTTCTTGTCTTCCTTTTGATTCCCTTTATTGAGGATACAGTCTTCTCCCCTTTCTTTAAAAAGATTGGAGTTGGATATCTATTAGTGTGTAAATTTATTTACAGGTCCTGTTAATTTCTCTGATAATTTATTAAAAGCCTTTAACTCTCTGTTCTTTAATAGAATTCAACTTCTTTTAAAAAAAAAAAATTATATAACAAGATTTTGTATATTTAGATCAACACTGAATATAAGAAAGAAGTATAATAATTTTTTTTTAATAATATATATTAAGTACTCAATAAACTAAAATTTCGTTTCAACTTTTTAAAGTCACTCTCCACAACTTAATTATAATTCTCTCGATTAAGATTGTGACAAGTCTTTTATAACAGATGATTTTCTACATTACTAACATCTTACGAATTTTATTACGGAATTTGTCATCAAATTTATTATAAATTTATTTGATATTTACATAATATAAATTTTAACAAATCGTAATATTTATTATATAGTACTAAACTTATTACTTTTTAGATATTATAAATTTAAAAGAGTTTAGATATAATATAAAAGTGTTTAGGTTAGTATTATAAAAGTTAAAACCTTATCTGAAGTTGGATAAAGACCTAAGAATATTATAGTAATGACATAGTTGCAATATGTTGCAAATAGGGATAAAAGACATCATTATACAATATATTTTCAAATATATCATTCCTAATATATGTTTACTCACATGGGTCAATTGGTAAACCTTTCAAATCAATATATGTTTATATCTGAATTTTTTAGATTGTTAGTCTTGGTAGACCGTGAGCTTTGTAGAAGCTCGTATAGGCATACAGATATTCAATAAAAATTAGTTACTGAACAGACTTATGAGGACCTTTAATAGACATTCCATAAAAGTTATTAATGGCATATTTTCTCGAGTTGAGTAGTATTTGTGGTCCTTTAACCTGAGCACCATAATGGGCTTGTGAGTAATCCATCATACTTTAATTCCATGCAGCAGAGACCTTTCATGGTCTGACCTTTAGGTGCTGTTGCGTATAGTTCGATGCTTATGGAGTCTGGTGTGCATAGATATGGGATCCGTAAACTCATATGAGTGAGTTGTATATTCTGATACTCTGAGATTGTATTTTAGAAAGTCTTGTAGCTATAAGCATTAACCCTAAAAAAGAGTTTTCATAAGGTAAACACAATATCACAAAAGTCTTTTCGGGTGTGCATAGATATGGAATCCGTAAACTCATATGAGTGAGTTGTATATTCTGATGCTCTGAGATTGTATTTTAGAAAGTTTTGTAGCTATAAGCATTAACCCTAAAAAAGAGTTTTCGTAAGGTAAACACAATATCAAAAAAGTCTTTTCGGGTATTGTTTGTCGAAATATAAATTTGAAGATAAATTCATGATCAAGCAAATAGAGATTTACCGGTAAAGATATATATTTTTACTCTTTCAGGATATAGGTGATGAAAGGATTATACAAATATATTTTAAACTTAACTTGTATAGTTCAATGCACTAATTTGTAATATTCGTAACATGTGTATAAGGCATTGTTCACGGACTTATAAAAAGGTTCCATAAGACAAACATGTGTGAACTTAGAGAGGCTCACAATATGAAGTGTACTTGTTAAGCACTAGGTAACAGATTAGGTTAAAGAGTTCGATCTGGTAAAATTTTAGAAAGAAGAATTTGTTTTAAGATCTCCCGCGAAACACACATGCCAAATTTTAAGTTTTAAACTTATTATTAATTAGTTAACAAAGTTGTTAAGTAGTTAAATAATGACCAGTGGCCATTTAAGTTGAAAAATGACAAGAAAATAGACAAATTTCCTTAACAAAAAGTCAAACTATATAAATACAAAATGTTTACATTTTGATAGTGGTAGCATTCGGGCAAGACAAAAGAAAAATAAAAAAGTTACATTTTGGTTCTTTATGAAATTTGGTTAAATGAGAGACCAAGAGGCTTAAGTGTTATGCTAGAATTCCTGCAGAATCAAGGCTACCATTCTAGTGAATTGATCCCACTGGTGTCAAATTCTAGACTTGTTCGTGAAAGCACATTAAAGTGAGACCTTATAGATTTAAAATTGCACCAACAATCTTCAAATATATAATTTTTGTCAATGTAATAAAACTTATTTTTAATGTATGGTTGTTGAAATAGAATTACATTTCTACTGCATAACGTGTATGACATATTAATATTTCAATAATCACTAGCATATGCAAACACAATCGCATTTTTAGTTGTAACACACATCATGACCTTTTGAAAATAGAGAAAAAGTTGATTTTCATTAGTGCTTTACTAAGTCAGTGTCTAGATAAAACCCAAATCCCTCGAGAAGGAGGTGAAGATTGGCTCATAATTAAGACCGAGGATTAAAGATAGTCTGAGCCCTTCGCTAAAAGAGTTCTCAAACATCTTTTCCCGATCACATAAAAATATGCTAAAGATTGACCTTTCTCTAATATCCCATGCCTTGCCCGTCAGCTCATCCTTTAAACATATTAAGGAAGAGAATGATCTTTAATCAAGAAACGAACGAGGTTGTGGTGGTCAAGGTCGAAAAACTTTTAGCAACAGGGTTTACTCATAAAGTCTACTATCCTGATTAGTTAGCTAATATAGTTATGGAATTTTAACAAAAAATGGAAAATATATGGAAACTTTACTATTTGAAGGTTAACAAGAGATTGTAGATTCTATATCTAGATATGCACTCCTCAGTTTCAAGAATGCTTTCTAAAGATACAACTATATCAAGATGTTTCTTCCTGACCAAGCAAAAACCTTATTCTTACCTATTAGGGGACGTATTGTTACAAGGTCACATCATTTTGATTGAAGAATGTTAGAGTCACTTACTAGAAGCTTGTTAATAGGTTGTTCAAGCCTTTGATCAAAAAGAGAATAGAGGTCTATATGGATGATATGATAGCAAGTTAATGCAGCCGGAGAATCATATAGAATACCTGAGAAAGAAATTTGAGATCTTAACGCTATATAAAAAGAAGTTGAATCTATAGAGGTGTGTGTTCAGGATTAAATTAGACAAATGCCTAAGGTTTATGGTAAGCCAGATGAGGATTATGACCAATCTCAAATAAATTAAAGCCATTTTAGAGATAAAGTCCCTAAGCACAATAAAAAAAGTCTAGAGTTTGACAGGCCGAGTCACTGTAATTAATAGGTTTATTTCAATGGCTACTGACAAATATTCTTTTTGTTGGTAGAGGATCTAAGACATCTGGATGTATGCATGTGCTATTGTGTTTATTGCCTAATACATATTTAAGTCTGACGGAAGTATGAAACTTACAATAAATAAAATATATTAATCGCATTAATATATTTATAGGATAAAGAACGCACCTCAACGTATAACGTTATACACGTATTTTCTCAGAGTCTGCATGGAGACCAACTCGCGGACAGTTCTAGTCACTAACATGGTGGGTTTGGTGAGCTAGAACATCAACCCTATACGCAGCATCGGGTTTAACTCTTAAATTCCAAAATAGTCAGTGTGTGTTTTTATCCTTTTCTTTAAAAGGAGAAGACATAGAGGCTGAAGCAATTCATAATTGTTCCAATTGAAAATATAGAGAAAATGAAACAATTTCATTCCTCCCCCCCTCCCCCTCCCTTTTTTTTTTTCATCTTCTCCATTTCTTCCTTCTCTTTCTCGACCAAATTGGCCTCAATTGCACACACATTCTCATCTCTCTCTCTCTTTCTCTTTATATATATATATATAATATAATATAAATAATAATATAATAATATATTTTATAATATAATAAAAGGGATATTTTAATTATTTAACTATTAAATAATCAAAGTAAAAAATGATTATTTTGCCCCTCATGAATTACCAAGTTTACCCTAGTGGATCTCACACTTGGGTAAACTCAACTGAGGGTTCACAATACGCTACGTGTCATTATACAATTAATAAATAGCAATTATTAACTAATTATTGTATTTAACACTTAAATACAGATATGTACGCATTCCCGTGGTAGTGCTGAATATTGCTAGATTAAACAATTTAATCCGATACACTACCCCAGTGCATAACGAGTACACTCCATATCATAGGACTCCTAGGTCCTACACCCGATTCGTCAAATGAAATTATTCTATGAGTCCGCGAGCAATGCCACACGCACACGTCACGGATATACAAATTAGCGTGTTGAACCATACAAGTTGAGGTTACAACGCATACGTATAGTTATTCCGTTATGATATCCTGAATATGCGGGGATATAGATTATCACTGTCAAATTCCATAATGCTCATCCATGTCTTATCTTTAGACTTATATCTCATTGAACAATATATGCAATCTCTTTTGCTATATTGTTCCACCCTGGTGGATCTCTTTCCCGAGATTATTGCTTATGGCCACAAGACTTTTCGAGATACAGTCTCGAAGCATCTGGATATCGAACTCCCTATTGGAGCTGATGGATCCCATATCTATACACACCGGACTCTATAAGCATCGGACCATACCTAGTAACACTCAACGGTCACACCATGAAAGGTCTGTGACATGCGTAGAACCAAAGTATGGTGGATCACTTACAATCCCATCGTGACACTCAGGTAAAACGACCATGTATACTACTTAACTCGAGAGGACCCTCCGTTGACGGCTTACATTGGGTATCTATCGGAGGCCCTTGTGAGTTTATCCCATATCCAGTCCTAACTGGATACTCATATGTCAATACGAGCTCCAAGCTCACAATCAGTTAGGAATGACCATCTATACCCTATAGGTATGACATATACTGATCTATAAATAAAACAGTATCCACCGAAAAAATAGCATCTGCAGAAATAAATCAGGGATAATTATTTGAGAATATACTTGTGTAACTAGCATTTTCTGGCACCCGATTGCAACTCTTGTAACTATGCAGTTACTAGTATATTCCCAGGTCTATGTCCCATTACAGACAAGGCTCAAACTCTTGGATCTGCTGAGTATTATAACCAGCTAACACTTAGCTATGCTAATATTTAGCATTTATATCTCTCAGCATGGCTAACTATAAGCCCTTATCTAAACTCCTTTAGATCTAGTTCAAACTTTTTTAGATCTACAATGTCTGTAAAGTTACATGCATAATACCATATAAATGGCTATTAGCGATTTAATGGGAATGTACACTTGTATAAATACACAAGTATATGTACATTCAGGAATGGCACGTAAGCACCAATTTTAACACTTTTGAGCCATTAAAAGAATGGAAAAGATGAGGTGGATGTCACAGTATGAAAAGGCTTTTTAGTAGCTTATGGCCTATTTAGCTCAGCCTATCTATCGTGTTGTATCAAGCACCAGGGATCAACTATTTATCTACTTGGGCATCTCAGCATAAGTGGTGAGCTCAGTCTTGGTAAAAGAAGAAAGAGGGGCAGCCCAAAGACTTGGTTATGTCACTAATAAAGCATTCATTAATCCCAAAAGTTGCTATCCTCTAGTAGAGAAGTTAGCCTTAGTATTGGTTATATCCAGTGAAAACTACGACCCTAATTTTAAGAACACATAGTGATGGTCCTTACTAACTAGTTCCTTAGATAGATCTTACACATGCTCGATCTCTCTGAATCATTAATAAGATGAACGGTAGAGCTCAGTGAGTTTGACATTCATTATAAGCCAAAGATGACTGTTAAAGGATAAGCCCTTGCAAACTTCATCACTGAATGTACACAAAGAAACATAGTTATACAAGAGGAAACCCTTTAACTTGGAAATTTTATATAGACGAGTTGTCTAATTCTCAAGGATGTGGGGTGGCCATCATCTTCATCAGCTCAGAATGAGATGAGCTCAGCTATGCAATTCAATTCAACTTCCAGGCTTTCAATAATACCATATAGCAGTCTGCCTTTAAAAAGTCAAAGAATTCATAGGACAGTTTGAAAGGGTTAAGATTTAGCAGATTTTGAGGACTAAGAATCATAAGGTAGATGTACTGGCACGACTAGAATCGACTGTTGAGGCTCGGATACCTCAGTTAATACCTCTCGAACTCATTCCAAAGTCAAGCATCAAGGAAGAAGTAGAAGTACTTTTGATTGAATCTTACCTTAGTTGGATGGATCTGATTAGAAAGTACATAAAGAATGGAGAATTATCACGAAATAAGCTGAAGGCTTGCCAGCTAAGGTACACATCTGTTCGGTATACATTGATTAATGGTACCCATTACCGTCGAGGACATAAATCTGATTAGAAGTACTTTAGATTGACTCTTACCCTAGCTGGATGGATCTAATTAAAAAGTACATAGAGAATGAAGAATTATCACAAAATAAGTTAGAGGCTCGCTCGTTAAGGTACATATATACTCGGTATACATTCTCATCAATATTTAAATTCATGAGAGAATTTTCAAAAAATACTCAGGGGTAGAGTCTCTACCCATAATGCCCTCAAATTAGGTTATTATTGGCCCAAAACACTTTAGGATACTAAGGAACTGGTACAAAAGTATAATGCTTGTCAAAGGTATGTAAATAACATCCACGCCCTTTTAGAGAATTTGAAAACTATGTCTAGCTCTTAGCCTTTTTCCTAATGGAGGCTCGACTTAATTAAAACTCTACCCTGAGAAAGAGTATGGTTGACTAAATATGATATCGTTGTCGTGGATTACTTTACCAAATGGGTAAAGGCAGAACCCTTAACAAGTATCATAGAGAAAAAAGTTAAGGATTTTGTATGGAGGAGTCTAATCTATAGGTTTGAGGCACCGTACGTGATTATCATAGACTATGAAAAATAGTTCGACAATGAGAATTTCGAGAGTTTTTTTTAACATATTACCATATAGCCCCGCTTCGCCTCTCTGGCATACCCGAAGACTAATAGGCAAGTAAAATACCAATAAGCTTATAAAGAAGCTATTAAAGAAGAAATTAATTGAGAAGAAGAGAATATAGGTCGAAGAGCTACCCGAGGTGCTTGGGCACTTAGAACCACCGATAAAATAGCTATAAGAGAAACTCCCTTCTTCATAACCTTCAAGTGTGAAGCAGTAATTCTTGCTAAAATTGGAATGCTAAGTCATTGGGTATTATATTTTGACAAGGCAAGGAATGAAGAGTTGATCCAAGGAAACCTAGATCTTGTTGACTAAGGAAGAAAACAAGTAAGAGTTCAAACTGCGACATACCAACAGAAGATTGTCCAGTACCATAACAAAAAAGTCCAAGCTTAAGAATTCATAGAAAGAAACCTTGCTTTGAGGAAGGTACTACTAAATACCAAGAATCTCACCGAGAGAGTCTTCGGCCCCAATTGGGAAAGGCCTATAAAGTCCTTAGAAAGATCAGATCAAGAGCATATGAGCTCGAGCATGTAGATAGACGAGTAGTCAGAAAGCCCTGAAATGCCAAACTCTTAAAGAATTATTACCCTTAAGACAAATTTTTATTATTTTATTTTAAACTTTTCTTAGAGTTATAATAAACGATCAAGTTATTTAATGAAGTCCCACTCCTAAGCTAATTCAATATAAAGTTCAACAGGTATCAAAACCCCTCGGATTGAACAAGTCTTATATACCTGAGGGCATATGAGTAAATTCCCTAAAAATGATTAATTAAAAATACAACTAAGTATTGAACACCCCAAGGGAATGATTGGCTTCAGTTTAACAAATATTATTTAATTGAGAATGAGAACTTGTTATTTCTTTACAAGTGATTATGTTAAACATAATTGGCTTGAAATAAGTCTTAAGGTCAAAACTAACTTCAAGGTCAAAATTAACTGAGACCAAGTATAAAATACCATTCATAGAAAAAAAAAACAAAAATAACTCAAATGTGAAATCAACTCAGACAATGATAAATTATAGATGAACATCACAAATATTAATTAAAAGCCTCGTATAAGTACATCCAAAAAGAGTTTATTACATAAAACCAAATTACAAGCACGAAACAAAAATTAAAATAAAATGTAAAATAAGGAAATGCTTGGGCAATAGAAGTAAGAGCAGTCGGTAGCAGAAGAGACCCGAGCTCTCATCTCAGCACTTTCATTAGCGAGCCAACAAGATTTACTAAGACTCTCACCCAAATGCACCATGGTCTTTACTTCATTTAGCCATGGTTATAATTATGAATGGATCAACGACTACTGCATTATCATGGCTCTAGAAAGCAAAAGGCTAAGTTGAGAGAGAACCCTTTTAACTCCCAACCCTCACAAATCAATTATCGAAAAGGGGGAAGGGGGGGGGGGGGGGAATTTTACTATAGGCCCCCTTAAGAACCTTACTATAGGCCTTTTTAAGAGCCACCAAGGTAACCATGTCCTTATTATTGGAGTTGGTGCTTACGTCTCATTCAAATATTATATGAATATTAATTGCTTAATATTTATACAATATACATTTCAATAAAATCGTTAATATTAATTGTATATTGTATTATATTTGTAACGCTATAGACATTGTATGATTTGAAGGAGTTCATATCTAATCTAAAGTATTTTAGATCAGCAGTAAAAGTTAGCATCACTAACAATTATAAATGCTAAGGAGTTAGCATGTTATAATAATCAATGAAATCTGAGAAGTTAGAGCTTTGTCTGTAACGAGACAAAGACCTGAGGGTATACTAGTAATGATATAGTTACAAGAGTTGTAATCAGGTGCTAAGAAATGTCATTATGCACATATGTTCTCAAACACTATATTTCTGATCTATTTTTAATGATGCAGGTCTGTCAGTGAATCTCTTTTATATAAATCAGTGTATGTCTATATTTATAGGGTACAAATGGTTGTTCTTAGTTGACCATGAGCTTAGAGCTCATATAGGCATACAAATATTTAGTCAGGACTAGATATTAAATAGACTCACTAGGACCTCCAATAAACATCCCATAAAGTCATTAATGGAGGGTCTTCTCGAGTTAAATAGTATTCGTGGTCCTTTGACCTGAGTGCTACGGTGGGCTTATGAGTGATCCATCAAGCTTTGGTTTCATGCATATCAGAGACCGTTCAGATCACCCATATAAGCTGACGGATCTCATATCTACGCACACTAGACTATATGAGCTGATGCTCTAAGAATTGTGTCTCAGAAAGTCTTTGGGCCAAAAATGAATACCCTGAAAAAAAGTTTTTCGTAGGGTTAAACAATATTCCAAAGGAGTTTGCGAATATTGTTTTATAGAAATACAAATTTGGAGATAAGTTTATGGATGTGCTTATGGGGATTTGATGGTATTGATTTATGCCCCACACCTTTAGGATATAATTGACGGAAGGACTATACCTATACACTATGATCTCAACTTGTATGGTTCAATGTAGTAATTTGTAATATCTGTGATATGTGTGTGAGGCGTCGATCACGAACTCATAGAATAGTTTCATTTGATGAATTGGGCATAGACCTAGAGAGTCTCGTAATATGAAGTGTACTCGTTATGTACTGGAACAGCATATTAGATTGAATTGTTCAATCCAGTAAATTCTAACATAACCAAATATTTGTTTCATGAACACTTGGGATGTGCACGTATTAATACTTAAGAGTTAGGTATATTAATTAGTTAATAATTATTATTAACCAATTAATTAATGACACATAATGCATAATGAGCTTTTAGTTGAGTTTACCCAAGTGTGTAGTATAGTAAGATCCACTAGGGGGGGTTTACATGATAACCAAATAAGGGCTTAAGGATAATTTTACATATTTGATTATTTAATTGTTAAATAATCATGATATTTATTTATTTAAGAGTTAAATAAATATTTATCCTAAGTATGGTTAAGAGTTAACTATATGGTTAGGTTAAAAAGATATTTAACAATATAATAATTAAACAATATTTAACTTAACTTATGTCAAATATTAACTAAGGTTAGGTCAATTAATTATTTAATTAGTTGATTGTTGGAAAAGTAAGTTAACCTAACTTTAGTTAAATGTTAACTTGAGTTAGGTTAATTGAATATTTTATTAATTACTTGGTGGCCAAGTTTTGTTAATCTAACAAAGGTTAATTGTTAACTTGGGTTTGGTTAATTAATAAAATATTATAATAATTGAGATTTTTTATTAATTAATTATTAAATAATAAATTAACTTAACTAGGGTTAATAGTTAACTCTGAGTTTAAGTTAAATCTTAATTATTATTATAGAAATGTGAAATTGACACAAATGTTATTTTGGTTGCAATTTTGGTGGCCGGCCATTAATATGGAAAAATGAGAAGTTTATATTTTAGTTTTTAAGTGTTAAAAACAAAAGAGCAAAAGTTATTCTTCTGCGATTCATCTTCTTTTCTTAAGTATTAAGCTATCATTGTTGCATAATAATTTGTTTTGATAAATTCAAGTGTTGAATAAATCAAAAATAAATTAATAGTTTAAATGTTAAATTATAAATTAAGAGTTAATCTAAAAACTAGTGCTAAAAATAAAAGCTGCTAATCTATCGACTCAAGCCTACCCCGTTGGTTCTAGAATTGCCAACTAGTTTATTTCAGACAGTACTCTAGCTTGAATCATTCTAAAGACTTGCGAGGTGATTAATCTTAATTATGGTATTAATGTGATTAATACATATCTTCATTTATTCATTATTGTATAGAACAAAACTTATTGTGTTCATTTTTAAGAAATTAAATATTCAGCCTCCACTGCATATATGTTTATGTATGAGATACATGAATTATATATATACGTGAATTTTATATGATGAACAAAAATCACATACACACACCCAATACGGTTTTGAACTAAATGGTATCAAAGCATTTTAAGGTGTTGATTGGGTGATTTGAAGTGTTGGATATGTTGTTGGTGAAGTTCTGGTGTTGAAATGGTGCATTTCAAGTGTTGACATGGGTATACCAAGGAGGAAAACACTGGGACGCTACAACTTTGATTCTGGCGCCGTGGCGCTAGATGATAAGCGTTGCAGTTCAAAGGTTTCCAGGACATAGTACCGCAGTACTCGAGGCTTTACGCGCGGCACTGAGGGTTCTATCATCCAATGTCATAAGCTGATAAGCTAGCACCGTGGCACTGGGGCTTCCAGGCCACAGCGCTGCAATACAGAAGGCTAGTGCCATGGCTGAAAAAGCCTATATCCATGTGCAAGTTATTGTCCACTTTGGGGTTCACGCACGCGTCCTTCCCCCTCACAGTTTTATCCTTTATGGGCCGAACGAATCACTATCGCCAAAAAGTGCCTCACACAGGTACGTATGATCACTCCTTATAAAGCCTTCACTTTGGACAAGTCTGCCCGATGTGGGATTTGGGTCCTTACAATACCCTTCACTATCGAAACAGAGTCGTCATCGGCTCTGATACCAAATAAAAGCGTTTACATCTCTGTACAAGGTATTGTCCATTTTAGGGTTCACGCACCCGTCCTTCCCTCTCACGATTTTGTCTTTTATGGGTGGAACAAATCATCATCCCCAAAAGGTGCCTTAAACAAGTACACGTGATCACTTCTTATAAGGCCTTCACTTTAGACGAGTTTGCCCGATGTGGAATTTGGGTCCTTACAATGGCCCTGAGGGATCATCCCTCCAGCGCTGGGCCAGCACCCAACGCAGCGACGCTGACATTGTTCAATTCAAAAATTATTTTTAAATTGTTTAAAATTAATTTATGCATGTATAGGTTTATGAGATGCAGTGATAAGAGTCATTAGTCTACATTATAAAGGAAGACCTCCTAGGAAGTTAAGGTTCAAACACCTTTTTCTTTCCCTTTAAAGAACCTAAACTAGTACTCCCCTTACTAAACTCCACTTTCTCATCTCGCTTAGGTATGTTCCATGTTTGGGAAGGTGAAGAAACAACCTTTGTATTACTTGATATAGTTAACCTCATATGGATACCCCCTCTTTTCTGCTACTTTCTACTTTAGTTGCAAGCTTTATGACATCCTCAAGAAATATGAAGGGTTGTACCTTAAATACATTATCTATGTCCCTCCTCAATCCATCAAGAAATCTAACTATTGTTTGCTCTTAAGGTTTATTCAAGTCACAACAAATCAGCAACAGCTCAAATTCTTTCACATAATCTTCTACACTCAAGGAACCTTATTGTAAAGTTTAGAGTTTGATGTATAATTCTTATTTATAGTAATTAGGAACAAATCTCTTCTTCATTAATCTTTTCATAAGTGGCCAACTAGTAACTTCCTCTTCATCATCCTTTCTTCGCTAAGCTTTTAAGTTTTTCCACCATAAAAGTGCATAATCTGTAAACTCAAGTGTTGCTACCTTACACTTCTTTGCCTCATGATACTTATGCCAATCAAACACCTTTTCTACATTTTGAACCCACTTCAAATACTCCTCAGGAGAACCAGTACCTCTAAATAGTGGTATATTAAGTTTGATACCACTAGTAAGGCCATTTTGTTGCCTCCTCTGCCTACCCTTATCTTCAATCTCATCATCCTCAGTCAGCTCATCTCTAGCATCCCTAAGGTCATTCTGAGGTACCCTACGCCCTACTTGCCTTTGTTAGGGTTGCAAAGTATTTCTTTGCATCATTTTTATAATTATGGCTAGTTGTCCATGAATTTCAGTCATCTCACCCCGAAATTCATCATGAGCTCGTTGTAATCCCATGAGCTAAGCTTATTCTAAACTCAGTCCCCACGGTACTTTATTTTCATCATCTTCAGCCATTATTAACAAAAACTCCAAACAAGTATGACAACACAAACAGTAGCTAAAACACACTTCTCAAACTAAATTTTCACCAATTCAGCAAATTAAAATCAGACAACAACAAATGAATGAAGTTCAAAATTTCTAGATTCAGGAAAATTCAACTGAGCCAAATGATCTTCACTCTATAAACTACTAAAAATTAACTTTAATGCTTCAGAGTTGCAATTCAGAAACTACTAACCTCAAATAATAGAGACATAACCCGTTGAATAACTCCCACTAATGTATCAGACAAAAATAGCAAGAGTCCTTTAATGACTGACCCTTTAGTTCATAGACTGAAACCCTATGCTCTAATACTAAGATGATGTGTCTTGATCTTTAAAATAAATTATTCAAAAAAATCTAATTTAAAGATATGGGTGATGTCTGGTTTTTGTTTGTCTTTCTTTTAAGTGTTTAGGTAGAATTGTAACAAATAAATAGTAAATAAGATAGAGGATAGAACTAAAAATAAAACTTGATAAGTCTAATGGATGCCACAAGGATCAATTTAAGGTTTTGACACCATATTATTAGTGATCAAAGAGTGATAAGCCAATAACTATCACCACAAGCTGAAAAACTTGATAAGACAAATTTTGAGAGAGAATAAGTTCTTCTTTCATATAATAAAATTGAAGAGAGGTAGAGATGCCTCTACAAGATGTTTAAGATACCTTATATAGGCTTACAAGATAACGAAAAACCATAATCTTACCTAATTGATTAAAAAAGCGCAAAATAACTCAAATAAACCCAATCTTACTTAACAACTTAAAACAAAGGTAAACAAGTTTTAAAAGGCCAAAATACATTAAAATAGAGAAAGATAAGTGAATTAATAAAAATAGGCACAAAATAAGTAACTTAAGCTCAATAGCATGCAAATAAAGCTCTCATCTGCCTCTTTAAGCCTAAAGTCACCAAAAGCCTTTAAATCATATTTCAAGCTTTAATTAAAGACAAATAAACACCTTTAACCCATTCTCATTCAGATTACAAGCTTCCAAGCCCATAGAAGCTTTAATAGCTTCAAGCTGACTACTTATGGCCCTTTGAAGCTCTTTGGCCTTGGTTTTTATTATTGGCCCATTTCAAGCCTCTTTTATGCTTAGCTCACCTTTTTAAGTTGATGTAGAACCTTCACAATGCACATCATCACCCCTGGGCTAAAAATGATTTGCCCTTAAATCAAAATCTTTCTTAATCTTCCAAAAAAAGAGATAAGTCATTCACATTAAAAGTTGCTGAAACATTCTAATCACCAAGAAGATCAACTTTATAAGCATTATTATTCACCTTCTCTACAATCCGAAAAGGTCTATCAACTCTTGGCATTAACTTGGACTTCCCGTTACTAGAAAATCTTCCCTTACTAAGATGAATCCAAATAAGATCTTCAAGTTCAAATCTAACCATTTTTCATCCTTGGTTAGCATGCTTAACATACTTAGCTGTTTTCTCCTTAATATGAATTTAAACTTGTTCATGAAAAGTGTTCGTCAATTTTGCATTCTTAACCCCATCCATAAAAGTCCTTTCATTAATTGGAATAGGAACAAGGTTAATAAGAACAAATGGATTAAATTCATATACAATCTCAAATGGTAAAGAGATAGGAATAAAAGGTTTAAATCCTCAGCCTTTCTTGTGCCTTTCAGCAATCTTTCTAAAGCAACAAATGAGAAACTTGACTTTAAGAATGAAAGACCTTATATTTTAATTAGAATAAGAATATTAATTAGTAAAGGCGTGTTAGCCTATGTATAAGTAAGGGACCGTTTCTTGCCTATAAAAATAGAATGGTGTAAAACAAGGTTCTTGACCAGACACCCTTGGCGTTTGTAAGAACCTTTTGTCCACCCTCCTATCTCTCTCTTCCAAGTCATCCAACTGGCTATGAAGCATAAAGAATGATTTGAGAGTCAAATCATAAATCCTGGCCTCAGCATCTAATGATCTTCAGCACGAGCATGTGCACATGAGATGTGCAAGTAATATTGTGCTCTGTTTGAAAAATTATTTAATATATCTAAACCACGGATAAAGAATAATCACAATGGAAAGTATTTTTACTATGATAAGGTCTGAAATAGTAAGTGTTACTGTTCAAGGCATCTTGACTACGAATAGAGAAACCCTTCAAAAATTTGTTTACCAAACATTGATATTTCAATAGCATATGATACTGAAAGTGTAAGGGTATGAGATACCACATGTCCTTCTCATATCTACAAGCTATTGTATGATTTGAGTAAATGTCTAGGTGAACAGAATGTCTAGTAGTGATCTCATCTTATTCAAAGATCATCTTAGCTTTGCTCAGGTCAATATATCGTTTCCCCTACCTCACCAGTAGGATCAGGTACTCATACTTAGATCATTTATTAAAGATTATGTTGCTTGGGGTAAATTGGGAGTTCTCATTAATCAACTTACTTACTTATTCCAAATTAATCAACCCAAGTCTCACAAAACTAGAAGTAGCTATAATAGGTACTGGAGATCTCTAAGATGAACCTTAAGAGCGACAAGTGGCATGATCAAAAGGCGAGGAAGTGTTTAAGTAATAGGTGAAGGATTGACAATCCCTTTTTCTTTGTTTTCTCTCAAATTTCTTTGGGGTTTCCTTATAGGCTCCTTAGTCATTCCCCCTAAGGCTCCATTGGCTACCCTTGATATACCTCATTTGAGTAATTCAACCTCCCATTCCTTTAAAAATGACTCTCAATAATGTGTGAATTATCTTAAACTGAAGTTCTTGATCCTGACCACTACCCTTGGCGAGGCTTCCTTCTATCAGAGTCTCTTTAACCTTGTATCCCTTAACATAAGGTAAACACTTAATAAGAAAAATGGTGATGAGAAAGGAAGTACATTCTCAAAAGGCACAAGCTTATCTTTCTTCCTAGATTATATAGCACTTGAAACTTCTCTGACTGCCTCTCGGATGACACTTGAGTCCCATAGATTGTCCTAAAAAAAGGTTTATCCAACTAGTAAAGTACATTAAGGCCACTTCTACCTTTCTTATATTTGTTTTTTGTAAAAATGCTTGAGCGAGAAAACCAAGTAGTTATAGTAGTCAAAAAAATATTTAAGTAGCCATATTTAGTGAAAAAGTAAAAAGAGAGAAATTAAAGAAGTATAGAAAGAGTTGCACGAGAAAATCAGATGGAACAAGAGTAAGTCCTCAACATAGACCTAGACATTTCGACCCTACTCCCCCGAGGCATAAAACCAATATGGGTTCCACCACTTATTGCTTAGAGGTACCTTTTTATTAGGTCCTCAACCTTATAGCTCATCAAGTAGTAAAAGTCCTTATTTTTGTTCGAATTCATACTAAGTTGGTAAAGATGTTGAAACTCCTAAAAGTAGGCTCGGATAAACCAAATCTTGTCCATATGATGTATAAACCCAACAACACTCTTCAAAAGTTTAAACCTAAATGGGATAAGGCAAACTCTAATTGGGCTAACATCATAACAATTTAAGGTTGCATAGGTAGCCTAATCCTAAACTTAAAGAAAACCTCGTGTAAAGTAACCTTGCCATGCCCTGATTGACTAGCAAAATCATCAAATAGTGTCTCCCTTGGAAACACTATAATAGGGATATTATATTGAGTCCTCAGCCTTACAAAATTTGCATTGGTCATCCTAAAGGGTTAATAAAAGCGATCTAGCTTATAATCCTCCTCATCATCACCCATAGAGGACTCCCTAACTTTAGACTCTTCCTCTTTTCCCTCATTAGTGACAATTCTTTTTAAGCCCTCATCAAACTCAATTAATTAAACTTCGAGATTACCACCCCAGTCCCCGAGCCCTAATCGCTTTAACCTTGGGTTTTACCTCTTAATTAACGCCTAAGACTATATCCTAAGAAGCAAAATTAGAATCCCCCCAAGACCCTCTCTTACGTATCAAAAGGGTCTCCTCCACCTCTTCAATATCACTTAGCTCTATTATAGTATCTATGACTATACGGTCCCTATACTATGAGAACCAATCCAACTACCTATAGACATGATTCTATAAATACTAAGGCATATAAGCTAATATAAGGGCGAGACAATGCATCCCAACCCGAGCATAGACACTAGTTAAACACAGTCCTACATCCGAAACAAAGAAAAAAAAATCCAAGAAGAGCAACATATAACAAGGAAAAATTACAACAAAGCCCCAAAAACAACACTATAGGAATATATACATACAAAGCCATACATATAAAAATTACTATCAACAATGTCAACATATACTGAACTAAAATAAAAAGAAAGAAATGGAGTTGGAAGTTGATTGTTGATTGCACTGCTAAAAGCTTTATTTTCTCCCTCTAAAAATAGGATTATAACCTCCCCTTCTTTAAAGTTTTGGAATGTACAAAGTATCAAATGGTATAAAAGTCCTATATTTATACTAAATCTCAAGGCATAATCTCAACCATTAAAAGAATTGAATGACCTAGATGATCTCACACCCAAAACATCGTCTCATTTGACTGACATGATAGATGGGGAGCAATGGTGACTGTTGGATTAAATCTAATGGTTGAAGAGATGTCTACATCCTTAATAACTATTGCACCCTGACCCTTGGTTTAATGAAGTGTAATGTGTATATTACATGATTTTTTAAGAGACACCGCCATTTAATGAAAGGCCACCAAAATTTAAATTTTGTAATAAAAAAGGCTCCATTTCACAAGACCTCAAAGACTCTCACAAATCAAGACCAAGGACTTACACTATCCAAACTGTTAGGAGCATCTCGAGCTTAATTTGATCGAGGATCGTTCCTAGTCTGAGAACTAAAATAAAGTTTCTAACATTAATAAGCTAACACTAAAAACTAAGAGGTCTTTAATCCCCTTAAGAGCCTTGGCCTAAACCCATCCCATCAAGGGAAGGTACAAGTAACCAAATAGACCTTTAGCTCAGACTTTTGAAATAAATCTCGTTCAAGGCCCAAAACAAAACACAGGTCGTCTACACTAGGGCACTATAAGCCCAAGCTCATAATGACTAAAAAAGTAACACTAAGTCTAAAATAGGGGATGTCATCGGTACCTACCAAAAGATGTCCTCGGCTTGAAAGTATCCTTAAAATCAATTACTGTCCATGATAGCCTATTCAAGCCAAGCTGAACACTCAACTTCTGAGGACTAAGTGGGAGAGATGCGTGTTATCTTAAGACTTGATTGTCGCTATCCTCAAGGATCTTGAAGTATACCAACATTTTTGGATAAATTCTACTCCTATAATCACAGAGTGAATTTAAATCAAGAAGGTAAAGATGTGTCTTAATTGTGATAGGACTCAATAACTTAACACGAAAAAGTATATTAAAAGAAGACTAAATTAGTGCATGGGCACTACTTCTACAAAATATAAAAGCCATAACTTTCACTCTTTCTCTATATTTGTTTACCACCATTCTCTTTTCCTAAGAACTTTATTGCCGACTTAAATATTAGAGAATCATCAACGAGAATAATTTTTGACATGACCTAACTGTGTTCTATGGTTGCAAGAACAACTTCAAAGATCAACATATGCCTAAGGAGACCATCTAAGCCCACTTGAAGGGATCCAACTTATTATATTTTAGGATAAACAAATTCAATTATCAACAATTATTATTACTACTTTCAAGTAAGAATATTATTTTCTTGATGAAAGCAAAGAACTTTCATTGTTATAAATAGAGAACAATACATAACCTCTCTTCAACGCCATATTTCCACGCATCTCATTCCATTAGATCATAAATTATAATGACTAAGGTTTAAAGTGAGACATCTCCTCTATTTCTTTATTTTATTTTAATTGTTTATGTTCGTTATGTCATGTCACTAACAAGTGTAGTTGTGTACTCTAAGTCTATGGTGTTGGCTTAACAATCATGACCCATATAATGCATATTCAATTGTAGATCCATTTTTTTAACTGAGCTAACATTTATTAGAATATAAAAATCTTTTAACCATTCTCAACATAAAAAGCTTCATAGTGATTCTTGATGAAGAATTCATCTTTGTATCGATAGACAGGTTAGAAAACATAATAGCTAGCTTTCTACACATTTTCTTTAAGCCATGTCATGTAGAACACAGTTTATGCATCTAAGACTATGATGCTGGAAATTTTTGTCCCCCACATCTTTGTGTTCATAATAACTCTTATGTATGCTTGTCATCCCTCAATTTTTTTTATCTTTAAGTTATGCATTAGAAGATGATGATATTATTAGAGTAATAGATAGTTCATTCTTATTATACTGGTAAAAGTACGAATTATTTTGTCATTTTTTCTAGTATTGGCCGATTAATAATCTCTAGGTCCTTTATCCATGTGAAGTACACCCCAGAAGGATTTAGTTGTACTATTTTCATTTTTATAGGACTTCGTTTAATATAGTCTTATATCGTATTGTCAATTTATTGGTGTATTCATTTTGTTCTTTTACAAGACTTCCTTTTATATAGTCTTGTATTGTTTTGTATTGTTTTATATTGTCAACTTTGTTTACAAGGCTTCATTTCGAACAATCTTGTAAAGGTCGTGCACTTTGAACATTTTTATGCACTTATTTTGTTTTTCTTTACACGACTCCATCTTAGATAGTCTTGTACTAGTCTTGTGTTGTCAACTTCTTTACAAGACTTTGTTTAAGATAATCTTATATGAGTGTTGTAAGGATCTTGTACTGTTAACTTGTAAGAATACTTAAATGGTTGTGGATAGTCGTAGACAACTCTTGTACTATAAAATTTCTGATTTACTCAATTTAATATGTCTTCTACAAGTTTGTCTACTTTTCTATGTTGCATATTGACAATATTTTCATCCTCATTAAGTAAGAACAAATTAATTGATATATACAATAATATTTGAGACACTTCATCCATTATTAACATAGTAATTTCTGAGTACTACAGTCTAGTAGAACTTTTGTAAAGCATTAAGGACATGGATTTTGAAATGATAGCAAAGGATAATATGTCATGTTATTTAAGACATAATACCCTTGGTCTAGAAAAAAGTGAAGTTGAGAAGTAAAGATAATATGCTTATTGTATTTAACAAGCATTATTATAGGGGTTACAAATGGGTAACCTTTTTTCTAGTTGAGGATCTAAATAATCCAGATCGTCTACAAAAAAAAAAAAATAGGCCCCATCACCTGATGGATTACAAATTATCACACCTGTGAAAGATTATGGGGTGGAGTATCCACATGCATCCTGATCAGCATCACATATAGACGACTTGCCTGTTAAGTATGAGAAATATGATAAATTAATGTTGTGACAATATACTTCAAAAGATGAAGACAATGATAGAGTTTTAGTTTCAAACAAAGATGAAGATATGGAGTTAAACAACATGGTATCCGATAATGAGAGTGGATAAGATTAAGAACAAGGTAAAAGTCCATATAAGCAAGGGAATATATATCTAAAAAATGTTTGAGGCCTAGCAAAATATATGAACGTGGATGGTAACATCTCACTGATAGTGGATCAAGTTTTTGGCGACTTCATTGAGTTTAGAACAATCTTACATCATGTATAATACACTACAGGCCTAAAATAATTCATGTGATTGCTTCGTTATTAACCATGATAATTATAGGTGAGATTATTGCAAATTTAGTTTAAAGATGTATATTTAATAATTGACCTCTCTTTCATTGATATTGTTTGCGTCTTTACAGGTGGAACAATTGCTAGTTGATTTTCAAAAATACGACAAAGAACTTTCATCTTCTTATAGGATTGATTTTATCTATGTTATGTGACTTTATCATTTTATGTATCAAGACTCTTTTACTTTGTATATTGTTCAATGTTATATGTAATGTGACCTTTTTAATATTATTTATGTTGTAATATGGCCGACATATTTAGTTTAATCTTATCGTATTAGTGTTTATCAAAATCTAAGCTTTCTTATTCTAATGTGCCATGTAGAATATTGTGCATTACAATGCTTAAGTGACAATACAAAACCCTTAAGATACTATACAAGACCATTATCATATGTTAATAAAATGAAGCAATTGACAGTAGTGGTTTCATGATTGAAGGAGAATAGAGGAAAAAGAATATAGTTAACTTGTCTAAAAAGTAGTGCAGTTGTGGGGAGTGATAACTATTTAGCATACCTTGCAAGCATGTTATAGTTAACCCATCCAAAAAGTTTACATGACCGTTTCTTAAATTTTCATAGGTGGAATAGAGTCCATTGTGTTTACCTTAAACGTCAAAGTGATACTATATTGTGAAAGATCAAAGTCAATGATAATAGTCATTTTTTAAAAAAGTTGGTCATACAACTATTATCATTTGTATGAGTCATACCATTTATCATACTAAATGGTAAATCATATAGCAATCTTATAGTACAAATAAGATTGCTATATGGACTCATACAAATTGTCATGTAAGACCATTACAAATGCATTATAAATGCATATAATATAATGTGTGTAATATTGTTAAAATTATAATGCATCACAAATGCTTAAGTGACGACTAGTATAAGAACTTACAATACCATGCAATATTTAAGTCTTGTAGAAAAATTATGATTAAAATTCTATAGGTGACAAGACAAGACCTTTACATAACTATATAAGATTATATGTGCAAAGTTCGGTACAAAGTGATATGTATTGGACTAGTTCATGTTTCAACACAAGACTTTTATAAGACTAGTATAAAACCATATAATGTTAAGAACAATAATCACAATATAAGAATAATAACACCCTTATAAACTATATTAATCATGTACTAAAGTTGAAGCATCGTCAATTTACATGAAAATAAAATAAATATATCACAATAAATATATTTATATATTTTTTTAAATATGGTTTTAATTTTAAAACAAAAAATGGGTTTCCTTCGTTAACATTTTAAGACACCATAAAAGAAATCGGTTCTTATCTTTTTTTGAGTCCTTTAACTTTATCACAAATGTCTAGTCTTTTTTCAATCTTGTGATTCTCTTTTCAATATTATTATAATTTTGATCAAAATTTTACATAAAAAAGTTTTTTTTTTAATCTCTATAGAAAAGTTTTTTTTTAATCTCTCTTATTAAGTTTTTTAAATTTTATCACAAGTGTCACGCCCCAGACCCAAAAGGTCCGACACACGACATCACTTACATTCATTCACTGCATATGCATTCATAAATAATACACAAAATTCTCAACTTTCATTCAACACAGAAATTCTTAGCAAGTTGCTAGTAAGTTCAACACTAAAATCAAACCATAACCTAACATATAAATATAAATATCTCTTGACAATATTTGAACATTCATTTCAATTTCTTTCAGAATTATAACAATTGAATTATGACTGAGACAATTAATAAACCGGAGATACGCAGAGTTTTCTCAGAGATTAACACTCTACTACGTCACCAGTAGCAACTTTGTTACCGGGAGCCCAGAATATATTCATTGCAAATTCTTACTTAAAATCATCCAATAACCACGCTTTATGAAACTTAAGCCAAATCCAATCCACACACAATAAAATAATACATAAGTATTTATTCAATAGGGAAAAATCAAATATCATATCCTACGTGTCCCCAAATGAAATACTTAGCAACCTAACAACTTAGGGAACCCAAGGAACAGCAGAAGCCTTGCCAAATCCGCTAAGCACACATGCACCTTATTTACCTGAAATCACCATAAACTATAATGAGTATAAAACTCAGTAAGCATATTAGTTTTTCATATATCAAATACAAATACATATATGTACACAATGCATATGTATGATATGCTGTGATCAATCAAAATCATAATCTTATCAAATCACATATCATGTAAGCGTTTACACATTCTTTCAAAACACATAATAGAAATACCATCACTCAACTACTACTTAGTAGGACTTACATATCACATATCACATAATGAGCCAAATGTCACTCGTAGGTGACATACCGTATGAGAGGAATAGTACAAGTGAGGTCTTGAATAACACATATATAATGCTTATGCCCGAAGGTAAAAGCCAAACCCTCACCCTGATCATCGGTGAGTCCTCTCACATGCACCAATACGCCACCACACGAATGTGATGACTCACTCTTCCTTTAGGTACCAATAGGATCCTCCCTACATACGGAACACATAACATATACCAATCCCAAAGGAAAGGCCACACATAAAGGCTCCATAAATCACATAAAATGCCTACTAAGTTAACAGTGAGTTCAAGTACCCTCAAAATACAAAATATTTCTCATGGACATATTACACTTCAAAAGTTTTCTTTATTAAACACATCTTATTTTGAAAGCTCACTTACAAAAACACATGTATGTCCATGCTCAATGTCAATGCTCACATTCAGAAACATATATTCACATTTCATATCAAAATATACTTTGACATAACATAAACATATTCTTAACCCCATTTGCAAAATCATACAAAACAATTACTATGTTTATTGTGATTTCAGTAAAAAGTCTAGTATACTTACCTCTTAACACTTTCAGCTACAAGGCTTAAATCTCCTTAACCTATCAATGGAGATTAATCCTTTCATAAGCCTCACAATTCACACAAAATACTTTAAATAGCTTACAAAATTATACACAATGCATTTATCACATCAAATTGGTCTAAATATTTGGTTTCTCAAAACCTGTCATTCTGACCACTTACACTTAACAAAAATTTCTAATACATCAAATGATGTCCAATTACTCCAAAATCAGAATATACCATTCTTGACTCATATATACTTCTTATATATGAATATTATATCAAATTTCCTACACAATCCATTCCATACACACCATCGAATCCAAACTACAAACCTGACAGGATCAAGATACTTACTGAACAGTATTCAATCTCCTAATTTTATAAAATCATATACTAACTCAAAAATTATAAAACTATCACATAATTACTCTTAACACATATCTCAGTCCATGATAAATATTTCACTTCCAAATCACTGCCAAAAGTATTTTAAAACTATTTTATTTTATAACTTTAAAAATCTGTTAATCAAATATTGCAATGAGCTGATACACTTTAGAAATTCATAACACTTCAACCACATTGATCTAAATTCTCAATTCTGAGTATATCATATTAGACATATAAACTTATCATATTCCACAAATTCATAATTTTTGAAGATCATTCAGTAGGACAAAAATTATTTTTCACTGTACTATACTGTTTACACAGGAAATTTCCAGAATTTTAGGGTCATTTTGGTAAATTCACTATAAATTCAATTTCCAGAATTTTCAATCGATTCAAAGTTTCAGATGATCCTTAACATGTCTAATTTCATATACTCAAAATTCAAAACCAGAATCGAATTACAACAATTTATAAAATTCCTAGATCAAGAGGTTATCCAGCAGAAATTTCATAATTCATCATGATTTATCAAACTATCTTATAGATCATCATCAATTCTCATATGATCTTACGAAATACACAACAAATCCTCAATTATACATATTTTCAGAAATCAAAACTTAAAGGAATTAACTTAATTAATACCAATAAATTGAGAAATACGTATGATATACCTCTTGAAATTTAAAATTTCAATTTCTTCTTCTTTTTCTTCTTCTTCTCCTCTTTCTCTCTCCTCTATTTCTCTCTTCTCTCTCTTAAAATGGGTAGCTCGACCTAAAAATGGTAAATTAGGGTTCAAAAGTGTATTTTTATACTAAGAGGCTAATTTTTGGTATTTACGAATTTGCCCCCAAAACTTTCAAAGTATAACAATTTGGTCCCTAAAATAAATCTAAAGTCATACAAATAAACCCAATACTAATCGTATATCCTTAACCTATAAAAATATTACTAATAACAATATATAATTCAAGTATCACCCACATACAAATAAAATACGTATATTTATACATATATAAATATTTATTATTACCGGTTGTAGATACTAGTTACTACAACAAGTGTCTAATCTCTTTTTAACTTTGTAAGTCTCTCTTTAACATTACTATAATTTTAATTAAAATTTTACATGAAAAATTCTCTTTATTTGTACCAAGAAAAGAAAGAGAATACTTCTTAATTTAAAAGAAAATAAAGTAAAAATACAAAAAATAAGACAAAATAAAAAGTTATTATAGTTATTTTAAAACGTTTTATTTATGATATTATAAAATGACATTATGGTCATTACTCTTCTTATTGAGTTCAACGATATTGATGTAAATTATTAAATATTTTAAGATATTTAATTAAATAATTCATATTTATTAGTAGGGGTAGAAATAAAATTTAAAGAAAGACAAATATTAAAATTAAAAGTTATATTGAGATAAAAGTTAATTATATGAAGTTTTAATATTAAATTTAAAATTTTTAAAAGATTAAATTATAAAATTATTTATTTTAAAATAATAAAAATTAAAAAAATACATATTAAATTAGAAAAGGGCCATGCGCCCCTCAACCCTGTCCGGATCCGCCAACTGAATTTTGGTAAATAGTAACAGAATACCTCCTTTTCCTTTTATATGTATCCATATAAACTATTGCAAGGCAACAATCTTTGCTCAGCAGATCAAAAATCAATCTAGAAAGCATAACAACACGCCCAATTTGCTATCTCCAATGGCGTACCAGGGAATTTTATTGGGCATGGGAAATCCCCTCTTGGATATCTCCGCCGTTGTAGATGATGAGTTCTTGAAAAAGTATATTAATATCCCTTTCTTTACGTATCATTAAGTTTCTGATCTTTCGTTTATTATACATTCTTTCACGCTGGTGTCTCTAACATGTTTCAAATGAATTAGTCGACGTCAATTTAACTGAAAAGATTCGTGTGATTGTGCCTTAATTATAGCTGCATAGCTCATGGCTCTGTCTTTGCATGTTGTTTATGGTTTTCGCTTGTGTTATGTCATCATACTCATACTACTATTGAGCTCATTGTTGCTGAGAGTTTAGAATTGTGTTCTTATTACTTAATATATATTGTCGCTCAGTGTATTCTTCGTCTTGAAAAAGTTGTTGTATAATGCTTATGTTAATATTTGGATGAGAAAATATGATTATGATTTAATGGGATTTAGAATATAATCAGATTTGTCGTATTGAAATATAAACTGGGTTGTTTTTTGTTTGACAGGTATGACCTCAAGTTGAACAATGCAATTCTTGCTGAGGAGAAGCATTTACCTATGTAAGAAATTTTCCTTTTTTTCAAAACCAGCTAACATCTTGTCTTATTTAAATTATCAATTTTCCTCTTTCGAAGGAACAACTTTAATCTTTGACAATGCTCAAATAAATCAAATTCATGCTATCTGGGATTATTTTCAGTATGGTAGTTCTAAGATGTAGTTATGTTCAATGTTGGACCCTGCAAAAGTAATGATCTTTTAGGTTTACCATTGGGTGGTTTCACCCTGATCAAATATGCACTTGTTGGTTGGATGATTATCTTTCAAAATTTCCTTCTCTTTGTATCTGTTTAATATAGTTAGCTCTGTATTGGAGGCATTGATATTGATTAATAAATGTTTGTTGAAGTTGTGATATTACATATCTCATTTTTCAGTCACATGATAATACACGAAATTTGTATTAAATAATACGATCTCATTTTCATAAGCCAAGGAATTTGATGTCCTTATGAGCACATCAAGCTCAAACTTACATTTGTGGTTAAACGCTTTCTTGTCTTCTGTATATGTAATTTTTCCACTACAAGGTTTCAATATTTTGTTTCACAAGAAATTATTCAAAAAGGAGAATAGCTTATTATAAGTCTCCCATAAATGCTAAAACTAGAGTTGCCACAGGGTAATGCCTTGGCAGTTTGACCTGTGAGATACATCTGACCCTGAAGATTTTGGCAATAATTTATGGGGCTTAATCAGCTCGCATCATCTTATGTATATAAAGGAATGTAATTAATCGGCACATGCATGATTAATTGAAAAGTCAAAACAAGTGTCTTGTTCTGTTAGACATTTAGAGTTACTCTAGCTGATGAGCTGGGACAGTTTGGGGGGAGGATGAATCTGCTGAATGGCTAAAATAAAATATAACAAGGCTCAACTGATCTCAAAACCTTTTAGTGCTTATTACCTTCTGTAAAATTATGATTGTTAGTTTGCTGAATTTTTAAGATTGAAAACAATGGAAAAGTGGGGTTGGGAGTGTTGGGGGAGCAAAATATCATAAACTTTAATTTATATCATTAAATTTCAAATATGATTTGCCACCAACTATTTATTTTTTCTTTTAATCCTCCTGAGATTTGGGGCGAGTTTGACATCCATAATGTTAAAATTTCATTTATTTTCTATCAAATCAACATCTTCAGCCCTTGGGGTGCAACCTTCTTGCTTATTTATTTTGGGAATATGTTCCACATAGAGGAAGCTAAAGTTGCTGGTGCCTCAGCTTATCCATAGGGTCCTAAATGCACCTTGTTCAAATTCAAGGGTTTCAATTTGTTATTAATGTAGGACAGAAACTAGGGGTCAATTATTTTATAATTCTTATTTGAGTCTTATTTGATGTTCTAATTTTAGAACGATATCTAGTATCGCTTCTGCATCGTGCTAGTTATCTTGTCCAGCATACAATCCTCTCTTCTCTGTGGCATCAGATATCTTCTGTTATACATCCTTCGTGGCTAGCTGAAATATGGGTCAATCTTATATGGATATTGTCTCAGGTATGAAGAAATGGCTTCGAAGTACAAAGTGGAGTACACTGCTGGAGGTAATGCATCTTGATTGTACAGAACTGGCTTCAAAAAGTAGTTTGCAATGCAGTTTCATGAGTACCTATTCATTAATGATGGCTTCTATGCCATTTTATTATGTGCAGGGGCTACTCAAAATTCAATTAGGGTTGCACAGGTATTATTGTGAATTCAGTTTAATGCAACAGGAAAAACTAGTAAGATATGATCCCATTATTAATAGAATGATCTCTGCTCTTTCTAGTGGATGCTTCAAATTCCTGGTGCAACTAGCTACATGGGTTGCATTGGAAGTGACAAGTTTGGTGAGCAGATGAAGAAAAACTCAAAACTTTCTGGAGTTAATGCAAGTCCTCCATTAATTTTCAGTACTTTGGTTTTAATGAAATGTGATTTCTGCATTTATAAAGGACTGAACCTAATGGTGAATATGTCAGTAAAGTTTTCTATTGCATGTTAAAAAAATCAGGTTCACTATTATGAGGATGAGTCTACACCTACTGGAACTTGTGCTGTCTGTGTTGTTGATGGTGAAAGGTTGGTTTGGCATCAAGCTTCCTTCATTATTTCTTTCTTTAGTCTGTCAGTTTAATATTGTCTATATGCTTTTGTAGTTCTTCTACCAGTTCTCTTAGCAAACAGGATCTTAAAATATTTGGCTACTGGACTGACAACAGTTTGTCTTTGGGCACATATATAGGTCGCTAGTTGCGAATTTGTCAGCTGCAAATTGCTACAAATCTGAGCATCTCAAAAGACCAGAAAATTGGGCTTTAGGTACTCTATCTGCTTTCCATTTTTGATTTCCTTCTTTTTTAGAATTTGTGTAGTTGTACATTCTTTAAAATGACTTCTGAAACCTTGGAGCAGTTGAGAAGGCAAAGTACTTCTACATTGCTGGGTTTTTTCTGACTGTATCCCCAGACTCCATAGAACTTGTTGCTGAACATGCAGCAGCAAATAACAAGGTACATTAGGTGACAAAAAAATCCCCCACTTGTACGCGGCTGTTGTAGGCTTTGCATAAAGTATATCTGATCACGTTTCTTCATTTGTAGACCTTCATGATGAACCTTGCTGCTCCATTTATCTGTGAGTTTTTCAAGGATGCACTAGACAAAGTTTTGCCGTAAGTGTTAATTATCACCTTTTGCTATTTATGGTAATATATACTTAATTGACTAGAATGTGGCATTTTGGGTTCTAGGTATATGGATTATGTTTTTGGAAATGAGACAGAGGCAAGAACCTTTGCAAAAGTTCATGGCTGGGAGGTAATGGTTGCTTGCTATCCAAAATTTCAATGTTTTGAGAATGTGTTTTTGATGATAAACGTAAGTGTTGCTTGCATCTGACCAGACTGATAATGTTGAGGAAATAGCTCTGAAGATTTCTCAGTTGCCCAAAGCATCAGGAACACACAAGAGAATTACTGTAATTACCCAGGGTGCAGATCCTGTGGTTGTTGCTGAGGATGGGAAGGTGAAGAAGTTCCCTGTTATATTTTTACCAAAAGAAAAACTTGTTGATACCAATGGAGCAGGTATGCATTCTTCTGTTTTTTCTCAAGGTATTGTAAATGCTAAAGTAGGCTAGCGTAGATAGCCAGATAAAAAATTGGTGAATCAAACTCAACAATCATGAATAGCTGCAAGATGTATTACATATACCAACACATAAAAATTGGAGTAATCGTATATGAGTTCTTATTTCAATCATATGCAGGGGATGCATTTGTTGGAGGATTCTTGTCACAGTTGGTTCAAGAGAAGCCCATTGAAGAATGTGTGAGAGCTGGCTGTTATGCATCAAATGTTATCCTCCAAAGGTCTGGCTGCACGTACCCAGAAAAGCCTGATTTTAAGTGAGCGATGCATCTCTGGTGGTATTTCGAAATTTGGTTTTAAGGGACCCTGTTGCTGGTATTTCCACCTTGTGTTAGTGTCTTAGGATGATTGTACTTCTTTTCAAAAAAATAAAAATAAAAATTATAGTAATAATGATAATAATAAAATATAAATTTTTTGGGCGTTGAAGATGTACTGTATATTTGGCATTGCTTCTTTTCCACTCCACTGATCTCTTTGATGCTAAAAACAGGGGAGCTTCGATGTGATCTGTGGAAATAAAATTTTTCCTTTTCTATGATTTGTTTTAAAAGATTATAAATATAAACAAATCCCTTTTTCAACCAAGATTTTGTGAGCGGGATTTGAACTTAAATTCTTGTAACAGTGAGATTTCATCAATTATTTGGGTTAATTTTGTTTTACCTTTAAAAAAATTAGTAAATATTTGCTTACCTCTATTTTTTTACCATGTTATTATTTATTAATGCGCCTTCATTCTGTGAGCTGGTATCGATAGAACTAACAAATATGAAGGTAAAATAGTCCTTTCATGTTTTATAATACTAAAAGCACTGTCTTAGTTTTTCAATGGCCCTTTGTATTTTCTTTATTTTTTAATTTTCATTTTCATTCTCTTTTTTATTCTCATGTTTCTCTTCCTTTTCTTCTATGGCAATAATTAGTAATTGAACTCACGTTAATATTAACAAACCAACTATACTTCCTTTGCCCATACCCTCGACAATACAATACTTGACCCAATGAACATGGGATATAATGAAAAAGTCGAATATAAATCAGATTCTTTTTTTTTTTTTCTTAGTAATGACAACCGAACTTGCATTTCAAATTAATTGGCTACATCTATAGAGATGAGAGATGAAGTCTTGGTCTATAAGAAAAAATATGGGGGAGAAAAAATAGACAGAAAGAATAGGAGAAGAAGAGAGAGGAAAATAGAAAACAAATAAGTGTTTTTTTTTTATTAGTTAAGGGTTTTTAAAGTTTTTATAATCTTTTTGCCTTAAAAATATAAGGGCAAAATAGTCGTTATGTTAGTAATAAGTCATCAATAGTTTACTTTAATGGCATCGACTAACAAAATAGGAGTGCATTAATGACGATGTGTTAAAAAAGTGAAGGTAAATCACAATTAACCCTAAATATTTTGTTAAATATCTTTTATCGATAGTTTAAATTCTATTTGAGGTAGTTTTAGAAAACTGTAATGTGGCAAAATCCTAATGACTATAGTGAACCTTGCATTGACATAGTAAGCTATGTGAAGATACGACTTAGGCCTAAAAAATAAATCTTGACCTTTTTTGTTATTGTGAATTAAGAGGTAAAGTCCACCAAAATTTTTAAAAGCTCTTAGAGTTTAAAATAATTAATATTGCAGATTTATTTTGACTGTCTTGAAAAAAGTAAATTTTTTAAATAATTCAATTTCAAACTTTAAAATGTGTGAGTTGAACTTGTATAATAAATAATTAAGAAATATATTTTTTTTAAATGGAGATGATGGTTTTAAAGCAATGCAAATCAATAGAAAATATATTCTATATGAGAAAAGTTTGAGATTTTAAGTTGTATTTTTAAGATTTCAAGTTATAAATTACAATGAAGAAGTTGTGGGATTTAAAGATTTTTTTTAATTCTAACTTTGAGTTTACCTTGAAGTGCACTATTGTTTAATTATAGTTCACAGTAATCAGGTGAGATTCTGGAGTTAGAATAGCAGCAACTGAATTTTCAGCAATAAGGTTTTATCTTTTAAAATAAAAGTAAGAAGAATTTTTTTTTTCCTCTAATTTTTCGCACAACTCTTTGTTTAAAGAAAAATTCTCTCCAATCCTTTTACCTTACACATTTTTGCTTCACCATTTGTTAATCAATCATTCAATTCAAATTTTAGGAGTGTTAAACACTTCATAAATGCTCCCAAAATTAATAAGTGGCCAAAAAACTAAAAACAAATATTTGGTGGTTATTATACCTAATTAAGTATATGCCTCCCACCTAAATCATAATAATAAATAATTAAATAAATATTATTATTTATTTAAATAATATTTATTCAATTATTTAAAAAATTATTTGAATAATTAATTTTTTTTACCTTATTTGATTTTACTAACATGGTTAATGGGTGAATTCATGGTGAAATAATTCATGGAACAAAATTGCGCCCCTTGTTAACATCTAATTAGTTAACAAATCTTGTCAGCTAATTAAGTGATGCACTTAACATTTAAGTCTGGATAAGTGCACAACTCGAGGAACCCTGAAATATATTTTTGGTTTGCTGAAATTTTTAGGATGAAACTGTTCAATCCATAATGCTGCCCCAGTGCACAATGAGTACACTTCATATTGTGAGACTCTCTAGGTTCACGCCTGTATTGTCATATAGAATTCCTCCATATGTCCGTGAACGATGTCCTACATACACGTTACGGATATTACAAAACTGTGTATTAGACCATACAAGTTGAGGTTATAACATATTCATATAATCTCTCCATCATTCATATCTGGATAGAGTGGAGATATAGATCAACACCGTCAAATCTTCATATGCCTGATCGTAAACTTATCTCTAGAATTATATTTTAATAAATAATATTTTCAAACACTTTTGTGATATTTTTTATCCCTAGGGTTAAACTCTTTTCTCAGGAAATACTGCTTATGGCCGTAAGACTTTTTAAAATACAATCTTAGAGCATTAGGATAATTACTTACCCAAATGAGCTGATCGATCTCATATCTATGCACATCAAACTCCATAAGCATCAGACCATACCCAGCGACACCAAGCGGTCAGACTATGAAAGGTTTCTGACATGTGTGGAACCAAAGTACAATGGATCACTTACAAGCCCACTATGGCACTCAGGTCAAAGGACCACAAATACTTCTCAACTCGAAAGACCCTCCATTGACGGCCTTATGGAATGTCTATTGGAGGTCTTTATACGTTTATTCAATATTTAGTCCTTACTGAATACTTGTATCTCCATACGAGCCTCTACTAAACTCATGGTCTACTAAGACTAACCATCTGGACCATCCAGATATAAACATACACCGATCTATATATTTATTAAGGTACTCACTAACAGACCAATATCAGTGAAGATAGATCAAGAACATAATATTTGAGAATATATTTATATAATGACATTTCCTAGCACTATTTGCAAGTCTTTACAACTCTTTGCAACTATGTCATTACTAATATATTCTTAAGTCTTTGTCCCATTTCAAATAAGACTTTAACTCTTTAAATATCGTTGACTTTTATAACCTGATAACTCTTATCAGTGTTAACTCTTAGCATTTATAACTCTCAGCGTTGCTAATTCTTAGCACTGATCTAAACTCATTTAGACCAGATCTAAACTTTTTCAGATCATACAATGTCTGAACCGTTACAAGCATCTTACCATATATAAAATATAATTAGCAATTTAATGAAATGGTATGCCAGTATAAATATTAAACAAATATTTATACATAAAAAGGATGGCACATAAGCACAAATTTCAATAATATGCACCTTATAATTATTTGATCTGCACATTACTTAAACAGGAAGGGCTCATCCTATTAATATAACTTCACATCATATAGAAACTTCTTTCTTTGTTAAGAAGTTAGATCAAGAGAAAAAATACCACTAATAAGATAATTAACAAAATCTAGATACCATGGTATATTGAGGTGTTGTGCTACAAAAAGTTACTTGTTTGGAAAGACTTCATTAATTAATGTCTTGTCTTTATTCTTCTTTCTAGTCTTGAAAGACAGTCTACAACTTGATTCTCAATGCCCTCTTTATCTCTTATCTCTTAGTCGAATTCTTGCAGAAGCAGTATCCATCGAATTAGCTGAGGCTTTATGTCCTTCTTGGTAATCAAGTACCTGATGACAGAATGATATGTGTAGACAATCACCTTAACTTTGATTAAGTATGATATGAATTTTTCAAAGGTGAACACCATTACTAGCTGCTTTTTTAGTGGTTATATAATTGGTTTTCGCATTATTCAAGGTCTTACTTGCCTAGTATATGGTGTGGAAGATCTGTCTTTTCTTTGATCAATAACTGCTCTTACTGCTATATCACTAACATCACACATCAGCTCAAAGGGTAGATCCCAATATGGTGCTAAAATAATTAGTGCTGAAGTAAGCTTCTTCTTTTAAGGTTTCAAATGCTTTAAGACAGGCTTGATCAAAGTTGAACTACATATCTTTCTCTAATAAGTTGCACAAAGGTTTAGAAATCCTAGAACAATCTTTGATAAATCTTCTATAGAATTCTGCATGTCTAAGAAAGCTCCATACTCCTTTCACAATGGTTGGTGGTGGTAGCTTCTCAATTGATTCAATCTTTGCTCAGTCTACTCTATTCCTTTTAAAGATATTTTATGGCCTAAAATAATATACATTTTTACTATAAAATTACACTTCACCCAATTTAGCATTAGATTGGTCTCCTAACATCTTTTAAGTATAAATACTAAATTTTCAAGGCATATATAAAAAAGAAAATCACCAAAGACTGAGAAATCGTCCATAAATACCTAAAGAAAGTTTTTCATAATATCTGAAAATGTTGTTATCATGCACTGTTGAAATGTTGTGGGTGCATTACAAATTTCGAAGGCATCCTCCAAAATGCGAGTATTTCATATAAAAATGTGAAAGTGGTCTTCTCCTAGTCTTCTAGTGCTATTGCACTTTAATTATAGCTTGAATATCCATCCAAAAAATAGTAGTATTGGTGCTTATCTAATCTATCTAACATTTAATCAATGAAAGGTAGTCAGAAGTGATATTTCCTTGTGCCTTTATTCAACTTTTGATAAACTATGTAAACTCTCCATCTAGTTACTATTTATGTTAGAATCAACTCATTACTCTTGTTTGCTATAATAGTAATGCCTGATTTCTTTGGCATGCATTGCATCGACTTACCCAAGAGTTGTCAGATATTGAGTAGATGATCTCCACATCTAACCTTTTAATTATCTTCTTTTTACTATATCATTTATCACTAGATTCAATCATCTTTGCTACTCAATAACTGGTTATGGCCCTCTCCCAACAATATCTTATGCATATAAAAGGATGGACTTATGTAATAGATGTCAGTTATGATTCAACCTAGTGCTTTCTTGTACTTCAAAAGGATTCTATGCAGTTTATCTTCCTATGTCTCATTAAGCTCTGTAAAAATAGTAATAGTAAGTTTTAAAGAGTCACCTAAATATACGTTCCATAAGTGGTTTTGAAAATGGCTTAAGTTCAAGAGTTAATGGCTTTTCTATTAAAGGCTCATTGCGTGCCTTAATGTTTTCTTGTCTTTTTAATGGCTCAGATCTTTGTCTAATATAATTAAAATGCGGTAAAATATTCAATGCTTTTACATACTCCTTTGCCTCATGGTTCTCAGCCTTGGTCCTATTGATCACATCATCTTCAAGAGAGTCTTGAATAGCAATACTATTGAAAACTTTCTATACCTCTCTCTTAATTATATCAATACTAAAGCATTCATCTGCCTTATTCAGAAACTTAATGGCTTTAAATGTATTAAAGGTCACCTCTTTATTTTGAACTCTCATTGTCAATTCCCCTCTTGGACATCGATCAAAGTTCTCCCAGTAGTCAAGAATAGTCATCCCAAGATGATAGAAATTTTTCAGTCTTCCTCTATATTTAGAACTAAGAAGTCAGTTGAAAAGATAAACTTATCTACCTTGACTAGCATGTCTTCAATCACACCTTTTGAATAAGTGAGGGATCAGTTAGCAATTTGAAAGGTGACATTGGTTGGCTTTGCTTCACCTAAACCTAGCTTGTTGTAAATAGACAGTGGCATAAGGTTGATGTTGGGTCTTAAATCACACAAAGCTTTTCCAGAGTATTAATTCCCAATTATACATAGGATGGTAAAGCTTTTAGGATCCTTAAGTTTAGAGGGGGCAATTTGTTTTTTGGGTAGAATTGCACTACATTCCTTGATTAATGCCACATTTTTGAACTTATCCAACTTTTTCTTCTTTAAGAGTATATCTTTCATGAACTTTACATAACTAGGCATCTGCTCCAATGCATCTACGAAATAGATGTTAATGTGCAACTTCTTGAATATTTTCAAAAACTTAGAAAATCGCTTATCTAATTTTTGTTTCTATAGCCTTTAAGGGAATGGTAGAGGTTGTTTATAAGGCTGTACAAGAAGTTTATGCATTGTTTTCCCTATTTGTGTACTTGCTACACTATTTTTGCTTACTGCTTCTTTTAAATCTACTGTACTTTTTGCATTATTTTATGTTTCTAAATTTTTTTCAATTCTACTATATTTTATACTCTTTTTTTTCTATTTTTCTTGATATTGTTGACTATTTTGCACTTTTTTTTTCTCTAATTCCTTACCATTTCTTAATATACAAGTTTACATTATTCTCTATTGCCTTTTGAATTGACTTCTATATTACTTGGCAAAGCTATTCGTGGACTGTTATTTATTAATGAGGCTAACTATCTAACTTGAGTCTCTAAAGTTTATAGAAAAGCTGCTTGGCTTTGCAAAAGATTAGATTGAGATTGTAAGAGTGCATTTGTCTATTTCATATATTGTATGAACATGTCTTCCAAGACAGGTTTATTCTCTTGCTACTATTGTAGGTGTGTTAGGAATCGTTGAAGATTCATTAGTTTTGAGGACTTTCCTTAGTTGTTATACCAAGAAAAATTTAGGTGATTCCTCCATCCTGAAAATTAGAATGGGGATTATTTTGATGCCTATTGTAATTCCCAACATACTATGTTATCTCTGTACATTGAATATTCAAGTGATTATCACCACAGAAGTGACAGTTGGTATTCTGAACTTTTATAGCCTTCAATCCTATTACAACAAAAAAATTTATTAAAGTTTTGAGTTGCCAATGTAGTGAATGCTTATATGTCATAGACTCCAGCAATCTTTCTTAGTGTGACTCTCTCAGCTGGCCATTAATTAACTATTCGGTGCCAGTTTTTCGAGTAAATTGTATGCCTCATCCATGGATTTGTTCATCAAAGTACTACTAGTAGCTGTATCTACTATAGTCCGTAAGTGTTCTACAAGTCCATTATAGAAAGTTTGAATAAGTAGCCAATTTGGTACCCCATGATATGGATATTTTCTCAACATATCCTTAAACCTCTCCAATGCTCATATAAACCATAAAACTAAACAATTAAAGATATGTCATTCCTTATTTTTGCAGTCTTTGCTGGTGGAAAAGCTTTTGCCAAGCATTTCTAAACCAAATCATCCCATATAACTAGAGATTCAGATAGCAATAACATTAACCAACTTTTAGTTTTATCTCTCAGTGAAAATAAAAATAACCTTAATTTGATTGCATCATCAAAAACACCATTATACTTAACATTATCACAAATTTCATGAAAATTTACAGTATGCTTATTATGGTCATCACTCAGAAATTTCCTAAACTTCATAGAGTTTTTCAACTTTTAATTCATGCTTGGCTTGATTTCAAAATTATTAGTATTGATAGTTGGTTTGCGTATGCTTGAATAAATACTGTTTATCGTAGGTACTAAATAATCTCTCAAAGATCTTTATGCTCAGCTATAATCGAGATTTGAATTTCTACATTCTAGATCTGATCGTCATGTTTACTACCTGGTTTTGATCTCTACGTAGTCTTCTGAGCGTTCTTTCTATTTCATTATTAAAAGAAATCAAGTCAACACTTTTTGCTCTGCGTATAAATTGCTAAAAATTTCTATAAAAATTAAAAGAAAAGTCTGAACTAAAAGTAAGATAGCTTGCTATTAATATTATTAAAAATAAATAAATAACAAAATCTCTGACAACGGCGCTAAAAACTTGTTGTAGATTTATTAAATTAAGCACAAGTGTACACTACCGCAATAAGTAATATAGAATAAGTCAAACATCATTCTCACGAGGACAGTTTTTAATATATTCTTCACTAAGTATTAAAATTAGAATTTCTTATTTTTATAAAAATAAAATAGAGCTTAATGTAATTAAAACTAAATAAAATTAATCAAGATAAAATTGAACCAAAAAAAAAATCACTAATAATAAATGAACATAGGGTTATAACTATCTCTCAATATCTTATCTGAACCAGTTTACCAAATATGTGTGAAGATAATTTACCAAATATTAAAAAACAATTAGACAAAGTTTCCTCTGTTTTTCTGAAAATCCAAGTACAAAACTTGTAAAAAATAAATCACACTTCTATTTCAAATAGCTTCTCAACTTCCAAATAGAACCTCAAGTCCTTTCAAAACTAAATCCAAACTTAACCCAACAATTTTATTCCAATCACAAAATTAACATACTAATAAAAAGTGAAAACTATCACCATAATACCAAAACCACTTCAGGTTTATTCAAAACATATTTACAATATGCACAAAGTCTATAATTACTATGCAAAACATCAAAAGGTGCTACTTAGCACATTTACAATTACAAAATGATCATCAAACGTTGCCCATTAATCAGCTGTAGGAGAACCAACAACCTGTATACTGAAGTCTGCACCTAGAAAGGATTTTAAAAAACATAAAACACAAAACGGGTGAGCTAAAGAAGCTCAGTGAGTGCATTTAAAATTTCCAGTAAAAATAAGATTCTGCATAAATATTTAATTATGAAAACTGCCTAAAACATGCTTCTCAAGCGATTATAAAATTGTAAAACTGTTTCTAACCATCATATGTTGATAAAATTCTGCCGAGCAGTTTTTATTAATAATTTTTGTAAACAATTTCCAAAATCTATAAAACATAGTAATGAACATGCACATATATATAAATACACTAATATGTGCTCGGTAACTTAAAAATTGCTAAAACTCTCGCTCAGCCATTTCCTTTCTAAACTGCGCCAAATGGTAACTCTAAAGTTCTATGCTCACGTAGCGACTAAAATAGCACCGCACATGTGAGAATGTCACAGGGCGTCTAAACTAGCACCGCACACGTGAGTATGTCACAGGGCGTCTAAACTAGCACTGCACACATGAGTATGTCACAGGGCGTCTAAACTAGCAACACCCATTGTGACATTTAAAGACATCTCACTGGCTATGTAGCAGAATCCTACATCGTCTACATATAGCGAGACAATACCCCGTACACATAAAGTGACTCACATGACTCGACAATCCGACTTTTCAGAGTTAGTGACAGGCTGCCCAATACCTACCAATGCATACGGGATATACCGACTGGGTCTTAAACTATCACCACATTGTATACAATCTGAGGGTACCAATAGCCTTTGAAAACAAATTTAATAACTTTAAAAAATATTTTTCAACTGAACGTAGAAATTTATGATGATGATAGTATATAAAATTTGTAAATCATATTTAAGTATTTAAGATCACATAAAACATAAATATTCAAACATACGAAAAAATATTAAACGAAAGGTAAATAATTACAAATTTTCACTCACCAGACACTTCAAGCTTATTTTCTCCAAAAAAATTTCTTCTTTTACTGTTCTCGATTTCCTTCACCTATATGCCACAAATGACATTTATAACCCTTACTAATGCTAAAATTACATTTAAACTAATAAGTGCCCTAATTGGCTTACAAAGCCCAGATGGACTCCACTTCCCATTTTTCATTTACAAAATCATTCAATCTTGTTTAATTCATTATCCAAAGGCATAAAAATTGCTTAACACCCTATAAATTTAGTTGGACATAATTACCCTTCATCTTACTAAGAATAAACAATTATATCACTTTTTTCTTCATTTTTAATTTTTCATCACCCATATACATCTAATTAACACAAGGAATCATTTATACACAACAATTGAACCAAAACACAACTCAAACCCTAAAATCCCTAAAGTGGCCGAATTTACCTTTCTCCACCCAACACATTTCTTTTCTCAATTTCTTATTCTAATGACATTCAAATCATGCCAATTTAATTCTAATGCCCTAATAACATTCAATTAAAGTTTCTACATTAAGATCACACCAAACCCTAATTCTTACCTTACTAATTCCTTTAGTTTGGTGTCTCCCTTGAGTTCCACACTTGAATTCAACTCAATCTAAATCAAGAATTCACACAAAAACATAAATTGAATTAATCTTGAAAAACATCATACACCACAATTACTAAATAATGCTTTTCTTACCTCTTTTCCTTGAATTTTCACCAGTGGAAGCTTTAATTGATCTTAGGAACTTGTATTTGGTTTTATTTTAGCTTGATCATGCATGAAAAATTATGAAAAAGCCTTGAATTTTACTGTAGTAGTATCTCCCTCACTTTGGCCGAATTTCCCCTTTTTTGGCTCTAACATTTTTTGCTTTTAATTAGCCAAATTTCTACACACTTCATCCTTATATAGTGCTCTTCCAAAAGTTCAATTTGCCCCTTAACTAATTTTAAATTTCTAAATTGCCATTAGTTATAATTGGAAGCATTTAGTTGGTTCATTTCTAACTATTTAGTTAGATTAGTCAAAGGAACTAACTAGACTTCCAACTTGGCAATCCATCAACTTGTCTCTAATTGGTCCATTTTTTAATACATGGATTGTGTTTCTTAACAAAAGCTTGTTCCATGCATAACACTTATATGGAAATTCATGTATTAAATTAAAATTTCCTTTTTTCAAATCAATAAAAAAATTTCAAAATTATTTCATAACCGTCCGACAGTTCAATCGAGTGTGAAATTATCAATTTAGGTCTAATACCTCTCACGTGCAACATAAAAAAAAATTTCTAATAGAGTTGAAATTGGATAACCTTACGGTGTCTTATCGCTTTAAACCAATAATTTAGGTATCTACACTATTAATGAGGATTGGATATTACACTATATCTTACCATAATAATTACCTATATGTCTATAGTAATTAGATAAGAATAACATTTATTCAGAATTGATCTATTACTTCTATATGCATATCTCATATGAAACTCATAACTGCTACATTATGATCATATTATTGGAATAGTACTTACGTGCCATTTCAATTATTGTATGAATATTTATTTATTTAATATTTATTCAAAGAACATTTCAAATAAATTGTTAATAATTAATTGTATGGTAATAAGCTTGTAAATTTTTAAATATTGTAGATCTAAAGGAGTTTAAATTTGATCTAAAAGACATTAAGTCAATGCTAAGAGTTAGCATTCTAAAGAGTTAAAATAAAAAAAAACCTGAGAATATATTAGTAATAACATAATTGTAAGGAGTTACAAATGATGTTAAAAAAATGTGATTATGCAATATATTCTCAAATATATCGTTCCTGATCTAAGGTTACTGACATGAGTCGATCAATATTCCTTCCGAACTAGTATGTGTCTATATCTGGATTTTTTAGATAGTTAGTCTTAACAGATCGTGGGCTTAACAGAAGTTGGTATAGTTATACAGGTATTCAGTGAGGACTGGATACTGAACAAACTCATAAGGACCTCCAATAGACATCCCATAAAATCGTTAATTGATAGTCTTCTCAAGTTTAGTAGTATCCGTGGTCCTTTAACCTAATTGTAATAGTGGATTTGTGAGTGATCCAATATGCTTTGATTCCACATATGTTAAAGACCTTTCATGGTTCGACCTCTGGGTGTTGTTGGGTATGGTTTGATGCTCATGCAGTCTGGTGTGTGTAGATATGGGATCTGTCAGTTCATATGGATGAGTTATATATCATGATGTTTCGAGATTGTATTCTAGAAAATCCTATTGCCATAAGCAAAACGCCGAAAAATATTTTTCAGTAGGGTTAAACAATATCACAAAGGAGTTTACAAATATTATTTACAGAAAATATGAATCTGAAGATAACTTCATAGTTGAGAATATAGAGATTTGATGGTGATGATTTATATCTCTACTCTTCCAGGATATAAGTGACGTATGGTATATACATATATGTTATTAACCTCAGCTGGTATGGTTCAATGCATCTTTTTATAATATCCGTAACATGTGTGAGGCATCATTCACAAACTTGTGAAAGAGTTTTGTAAGATAAATAGCTCTAAACTTAAAGAGTCTCAAAACAGAATGTGTACCTGTTGAGCATTGGGTTAGCGGTATGGATCGAACGGTTTGATCTAAAAAATTTTTGAAAAGCAAGATTTCTTTCAAGATCTCTTGAAAAGTACACTTGTCAAGGTTTAAATTTAAACTTATATTTTATTAGTTAAAGTTATTAACTAATAAAATCTTGACACTTGGCATCATGCATAGAAAAGTAAGTGGAGACATAACTTTATGCATGGAAAAGGGAATGGATACATGGTCTTCATGCATGGTAGTTATGAGATAAGTTACTTTTGCATGTATTCTTAGTGGACACTTGTCCATTTGAAAAAGAAAAATATTAAACAAATGAAAGAATTTTCAAATTTTAAGGTATATTTGTCTTATACACCCATTAAGGTAAAAAATAGCAAAGATTACTTTACATATGGCACATATATGGAGTAATTATAGAAACAAAAGTCATTCATGCAAATTGTTTGGATGATTCAAGTTTGGCTCTATTTTGGACAAGTGTCCACATGCAAGAGCTTTAGCAAAATAAAACAAATAAAAGTGTTTTATTTATTAAGAGAATTGAATTTAGAGAGTAATTTATGCAAGCTATTGAGAGAGAAGAAATTTTTTTAAAGTTTATCATTTAAGTCATTAAAAACACTTCTTGGTCATTTTTGAAACAAAGAACAAGTTCAAGTGTTGAACTAATTTCAAATCCTTATTGGAAATTGAAAACAAAGCTACCATTTTATCTACTTTAATCCCATCAAAATTTATAAAATAGAATTGTTTAAGGGATCACTTCAATATGAGCTCAAAGGCTTCAATCTTCACTGAATAATCTACAAGGGTATATCTTCAATTCCTATACTAGTTTTGTTTAGTAATGATGTGTATATATTGTATAATTTCAAGTTATTCCATTGCGCAATGTATGTTGGACATGCATTTTAAAAAAAATTAATATTTACACTATCACATGCATGTACCTTTAATAAACTTTAACAAATGGTATCAGAACATATTTGTAAGCTATTATGGGTAAATTGAGTGTATTTGAGTTGTTTGGAATACCTAGGAACAATAGGTACTACATTTTTAAATGTTGAAAGTGCAAAACCAAGTCTTTGTCGAGGAATCCATTGGGCGTTTCATGTTGAGCGTAAGGGTGTTCATGAATTTGCATGAACACCAAGGCGTTGGCTGTATAACGTCGGCATATACTCTATTTTATATTCCTTTACATGTGATATTTATATTATGCCATATAATCGTTATATTATTGCTATATAAATTGTAGTCATTTGTTTATGCTGTTAACCATAATAAAAGAACTATTAGTAGTTGTGCTTACGTAAAACAAATATTTGATTATGAATCAAATCCCTATAAGATGGAGATAAGTTATAGAATCTCTCTTAATCAGATTAAAAATATATTTTATTTTGAAAAAATATTAGACATGGTTAGTCTTGTCAATACGGTGTTAGATGGGTCACCTCGATCTTTTCCAATATTGCTAAAATATAAAGGATTGATTAGTGTGATTTATACTATGTCGGTTAAACATGAGATGAGGCAAATATAAGTAAAAATATTATCCAATATTACTAAAGCGTGAGGTAAATTTAGTAACTTATATTTGATCAATGACAAGTTAATCATGAATACATTTACCCAATATTTCTAAAGCGTAAGGGTAGTATCAGTAACTTATATTTGATTAATGACAAGTTAATCAAGAACACATTTACTCAATATTGCTAAAGCATAAAGATAAAGTGTGTTTAAGATCAGTGGTAAGAGTTGTATGAGCTGCAATTGATAAGAGTTGTCTACCTTTTGAATTTTACAGAGGCCAATATTATTAAAGCTTGAGGCTAAAGTAGAATGCCGATTAAATCTACTTCTCATTGTAAAGTTTAAAAAGTTTAAATTTTCATTTTCCCATTTTAGAGATTAAAGGAAATATGTAAAGTAGTGAGAGTGTGTCTTTAGATTGAAAACATATACTAACTATATCTATGATCTAAAATGTTATCAATTAATGATTATGGAATATTTTTTGCTAACATCTCTTATTTTTTATCTTGTGAAGACAATATAGCTTCAAAAAATTTATTGGTTTACATATTTGATGCACACTAATTGAAAGGTGCCGAGAATTACTCTGATTGACTGATGAATCTCATAATTATTCTAGATTCAGAAAAGCTTTGATATATGATTGATCAGAAGATGCTCAGAGGTGTTTTTAATAAAGCTACTTTAAAAGAGCTTGAGTCATATCAAAAATGGGTTAATGATGATTTGAAAGTCAAATCATCCATCCTTGCTCAATGCCAACTGAACTTCAAAAAAAGCATATGTAGATACATAGTGCAAGCAGTATTATACTCCATCTAAATGAGTTGTTTAGAGACATACCACAAGTTGATCTGTATAGGATCTCTAAGACATTTTCAATTCAAGTTTACTAAAGGTAGTCCAATTAGTTCCTATGTACCAAAGATGATCTCTTACATCAAGAAATTAGAGACTATAGATATATCTCTGAATAATAATTTAGGGAATAATTTGATTCTTCAGTCTCTATTGGGGTCATTTGCACAGTTCATCATAAACTTTAATATGCAAGGGTTGACTCCCATATATGTTGAACTGCACAATATGTTAAAGACAACTCAAGAGGACCTGAACAAAGAGGGTATGACCTTCTATATTAAGGTTATTGCTTCATCATTTGCCTTAAAGGCTTCTAGAAAGTCTAAGAGTAAAGAAAAAGAAGAAGAAGCAGACACCACATGTCGGTCCTAGGAGAAAAGTCAAATCCAAGTCACAAGAGAAGAACAGAGGTAAAGAAAAATGTTTCCATTATAGCAAGGATGGACATTGGAAGCGTAACTATCCGAGACATCTGGCCATAGTCAAGAATAACCCCTCAGGTATATGTTTGTCTATCATTGACATTTCATTAGCATTTGACGCTAGTATATAGTAAGTATTAAATACCGCCTGTCTTTCTCACATTTACAATATGTTATAGGATCTGAGGGAAGTTAGACAACTATAACATGGAGAAATGCGACTCTGTGTTGGTAATGAGGATTTCCTACAGGCTAAGGCTATTAAACATTTTGAAATATTTCTCCCTTATGGTAGAACTTTGATGTTTTATAATTTTTATTTTGTGCCAAATATTATAAGACAGATTATATCCCTTTCTATGTTAGACATTGAATGTTATCATATATTTATTTGAAACTATTCCTTGTACTTATGTGATGTAGATAATGCTTTATTAGCTGAATGTCAGTTGATGAATGGTCATTATATTTTGGATACAACAGAAAATATCTTGAATGCACAAGTAAATACATATAGTAGTTCAAAAACTTTAAATGATATGAAATTGTGGCATATGAGATTATGTCATATAGGCATGAGACGCTTAGCATGTCTAGTCAGGGATAGTGAGATACTAGATGTCACCATAATACCTTTATCAATTTTTAAAACTTGTATTCAAAGAAAAATGACTAAATCTTCTTTTGTAATTGTTGAACACCAAGCCATTGATTTATTAGAAGTAATACATAATGATGTATGTATTTCAATGAATCACACTGTTATGGGTGAATTTTGATACTTTGTAACCTTTATCGATGATTTATCATGATAAAGATATATGTTTCTGATCAAACACAAGTTGGAAAACTTTGAAATGTTCAAAGAATTTTGAAAAACGACAGAGAAACAAACTAGGATGTATATTAAAAGTCTTCGATCAGATTAAGATGGTGAATATATAAGAAGTGAATTCACAAATTATTTGGAGGAGAATGAGATTCTCGCTCAGTATAATTCTCTAGGTACTTTTCAATACAATGGTGTTTCGAAGAGGAGAAATCGAACTTTATTAGATATTGTTTGATTGATGATGAGTTTCACCTATCTTCTAGAATATCCATGGGGTTATGCTTTATAAACTGTTGCTCATTGGTTGAATAGATTTCCATCAAAAGTTATTTCTACTGCTGTTTATGAGATATAGACTAGCAGAAAACCGAGTCTTAAGTATGTTAAGATTTAGAGCTATTCTGCTTATATAAAAGTTACATAACAGGACAAACTTGTACCTAAAGGATACAAGTATCAATTTATTGGATATCCCAAACACTCTATGGGATATCAGTTTTATGATTTAGAGGAACAAAACATGTTTTTTAACCTATAGAAATAATTTCTCATAAATCATTAGGATTATAGAAGGATTGAACTTGATGAAGTCAATCCAGAGTTTTATGAATAGATGACAGAACCTCAAGCTCAATCGAGTGAGATATCTTTGAAACACCCTCCACGTAAGTCCAAAAAGATGTCAATGCCATCTGTAAGGTATGATATGATATCTGAAAATGCCCTTAAGGTTTTATTAGCTGAAGAAAAAGATTCTTTAACCTATAGAGAGGCAATGTTGGACATTTATTGGAAAAAAATGGAAAGAAGCCATAAAATCTGAAATTGACCTATATATGTAAATCAAGTTTGGGACTTAGTTGAGCTTCTAGAAGAAATTATTCCTATTAGTTGTAAATGAGTTTACAAACAAAAGTGTGGGCTCAACAGAAAGGTAAAGACCTTTAAAACCTGACTGGTAGCAAAATGTTATATTCAATGATCTAGGATCGATTATGAGGAAACCTTATCACCTATAGCCATGCTAAAGTCGATTTAAATTTTATTGGCTATTACTACATACTATGATTTTGAGATCTAGCGGATGTAAAAATGGCTTTCTTGAATAGATATCTCAAGAAAGAAGTATTCGTGGAGTTGCTTTAAAGTTTTACATCCAGCCTAACTTCTAATCTAGTATGCAAATTGAAGAAGTCTATTTATGAACTTAAGTAGGCTTCCCGAAGCTAGAATCTTTATTTTGATGAAGTAATCAGATGGTCTGGTTTCATTAAAAATAAAAATGAAGCATGTGTGTATCGAAGGGTCAGTAGAAGTATGATTGTCTTTCCTATTCTTTAGATGGATGACATACTAAGTATCGAAAATGATATTGGTATGTTACAATCAGTCAAAAGTTATCATAGCAAGAACTGTTAGAGTGTGTGGGACCCACTAACTCCTTGGTCCACTGGCTAGATGACACCTTAGAGCCACCGGCGTCTCAGCACATAATTACTCAGGTTACCTATGCCCCTAAAGATTCGAACCTCTACCCCCATCTCCATAGAGGCTTTATAGGCCTTTAGAGGTTCATCTTTGTACCCATCAGGCTCCTGATGTAGTAATAAAAGTTATCAGTCTACATTATAAATTGAGGTTTATGAGATGCAATGATAAAGAGTTATCGGTCTGCATTATAATCTAGAATTAATTTTTGTGTTGGTAACTATAATGGGAGCCCTACTGGTGGGGGTTAGTTGTGCTTGCATAGAAAAATTAATTAATTAAGAATCACCCTTCCTAGGAGAATGTAGACCAAGGTTAGAAAAATATCTCTTAATCAGATTGAAGGATATTACATCATGAGATAATGTTTTATTCTGATCCGTCTTATCAATACAGTGTTAGATGAATCATGTCGCCTTTTTCCAATATTACTACAGCGTGAGGGACTTGGTCGGTTGGGCTTGGACTATACCGGTTAAACATGAGATGAGGTAAATATATGCAAAAGTATTGGCCAATATTGCTACAACGTGAGGGTAATATCAGTAGCATATATTTGATCATTGGCAAGTTAATCTGGAATACACTTACCCAATATTGCTACAGCGTGAGGATAAGATGTATTCAGGATCAAGTGGTAAGAGTTGCATGAGATGTAATTGACAAGTGTTGTCTATCTGTTGGGTTCACAAAGGCCAATATTGCTACAGTGTGAGGCCCGAGTAAATTTCAATAAGATCTACTTCCTGTTGTATAGTTTAAAAGTGATTAAACTATCATCTTCTCATTCAAGAGATTACCGGGATTATGTAAAGCAGCGGGAAAGTATTTTAAATCAAAAATATATAATTAGTATACTCATGATTTAAAACGTTCCATTAGCGATTTAATGAATATTCCGCTTAGATCTCCTATTATGTAATTTTGATCAGAGTTTGCCGTAAGGTAATTCTGATAACACCTCTAGAGGATTGAATAGAGAGAGTGTGACCCTCTTTGCTTATGGTGCTTCATCTTTTACTCCATGTATATCTGATTAGACCAGATGTGTAAAGAAAAGAAGATGAGGCGGTTACCCAGCATGAATCCTTAGAGGCAAAATTTATCCAAAGATCAACAAGAAAGCGTGTAGAAAGAAAGTGCTTTTACTACAGCAAGGTTGGGTATTAGAAATCCCTCTATTCTAGAAGCTTTATGATTATCAGAAAGACTCCCACAAATTTATGTTTGACACACATAAACATTTTTAGGGCATAAGATGCCAGTTCAAGCTGGGTATAAGATACTACATGTCCCTTTCATGTCTGTAATATGTTACAGGGATTGAGAGAAAGACTTAAATGCAATAGCTTGAAGAAGTAATGTTAAGAGTCAGAAATTGTGATTTCTTGCAGGTCCAAGTTGTTGGGCAGCTTAACTTACTTCTTGTATGTAATACAACAGTTGTATTGTAAAATAAATATAATATTTTATTAACTGAATGTCAATTAATAAATAAACTTTATATACAATTAGAAATGTCTGAAGATCGGAATTCTTAAATGATACGGAGTTGTGGTATATAAGTTTAGGTCATATAGGCGTGAGACGTTTATCCGTCTGGTTAAGGATGGTTGGATTCCTAATCTGACCTTAAAGGCTTAACCAGTTTAAGAATAATGTATTCACAGAGATGGCCAAACATACCAGTATGTACGTCACATCCTTCAATTAGATCGAGGTGGTGAATACATCAATAGTAAGTTTCCTGTTTGTTTAAGGAAGAATGAGATTCTCACTCATTATAGTCCTCCGAGTAATCCATAACATAATGATGTTTAGGTAAGGAGGAATCGGGCTTTATTAGATATGGTTCGATTGATGATGAGTGTTACCGATCTATATCTATGAGTATATACTCCAAATTCAACTGCTTATTAAGTAGAGTTCCATCACAAAGTTATTCCTTCCATTTTGCATGAAATACGAAAAGGAAGGAAACCGTTTCTTAAGTAAGTTAAGACTTGGGGTTGTTCTGCTTACGTAAGAGTTACACAGCAGGGTATCTTGTTTTGTAAGAGTTACTCAGCGGGATATACAACACCCAAGAGGTACATGTATAGGTTCATTATGTATCCTGTAAATTCTAATAAGATACTAGTTATGATTCAGAGAAGCGAAGTGTGTTCGTTTCTTGGTAGACCACTATTCTAGAGAAATAGTTTCTCATGGATCGTGGAAATCATAGAAAGAATGAACTTGGTGAAGTCAATCTAGAAATCAATGAACCAGGGATGTGAACTCAGGCTTAATTAAGTAGTGACCTTTTAGCACATCTTCAAATGGGTCAAAAAGGATGTCTAAGTCACCTTTTAGGTATAGATGATGCCTGAAGATGAACTTAGAGTTGTCTTGGTAGAAGAAAATTATCCTTGACCTATATAGCGAGTTGATGTCAAAAATCGATTCAGGAAAGCAGCAAGAAGCCATAAAAATAAAAATTAACTATATGCATCAAAATCAAGTCTGGGACTTGGTTAAACTACCTGAGAGATCTGTTCTCATTAGTTATAAAGGGTTTACAAAGAGGTAATGGGAGCCAGATGGTAGGTAGAGACCTTCTAGGCTCTATATTGGTTCTAGAAAGGTAATTCTTAATAATCTGGGATCAAATAAGAGAAAACCTTTGAACCAATATTGATGCTAAGCTCGATTAGAATGTTATTGGCTCTTGCAGTGTATTATGACTTTGAGGTTCGACAAATGGATGTAAAGACGGCATTCTGAAATGCCTGAAGGTTTTACGTCCAGCCAAACTTATGGTTTAGTGTGCATGAAAGGTCAGTGGGAGTACGATGATTTTCTTAATGCTCTTTGTTGATGATATACTGGTCATTGTGAATGATGTCAGTATGTTAGAATTGGTTAAAAGTAACTTGAAAGAATTTCTCCATAAAGGATTTGGGAGAGGTTTCCTTTATACTAGCTATAAAGCTTTATAGAAATAGAGATAGATTTAGGAAGCTGATAGGATTCTCCTAAATTATTTCACACCAATAGCGTCTTGAAAAGGTATGGTTTGTTAACTATGAGGTAGTTAACGTATCTTTTGGACCTGGTGTTCATCTTTCGAGGAGAGTGTTTCTTCAGATGAAAGATGAGAGAGTTAGAGTATCTAACACAACAGATACATCGGCTCTTTAGAGATTAATGTATGCTATAATGTGTTTGAGACCTGAGATCAGTTTGGCTGTAAGAGTTACGATCCAATTCTAGTTTAATTCAGGTGACCACCATTTGATAGTAGTCAAACATATCCTAAGTTACCCTGGAGGTACAAAGGATAGGTTTCTCAAATATGGAGAAAGTGAATTACGAATAAGAAAATGCACGAAGTTAGATTTCTAGTTTGACTCAAATGATGGAGAGTCTACGTCTGGGAATATACTTATTCTCAATAGTACTAAGTGAATTAGAATTACACCAAACCGAGATTCACTGTAGACCTATATTCACATAGTGGAAAGGACAGTGAGGATTCGTAGGTTTATCGCTAGCCTTGGAAAAATTTCAAGATAGATGGATCATATCCCATAAGTTTACGATAAAACAAAGCCATTGTACAAGCCGATGTGCCAAGGGGACACCAATATTCTAATTATGTTAAGAAGAGTCTCACATGACTAGAGGAATCTTGGTTGAAAGAGATGTGATTATTTATAGAAGTGTTCCATAAATAATTTAGCGGACCCACTAGCTAAAGGCCATAACTCTAAAAGTGTTTATGAAACACCTAGAGTCGATGTGTATGAGATACCATCAGGAATGACACTAGAGCAAGTGGGAGATTGTTAGGATCAGTGTTTACGTGCCATCCCTGAATGTACATATACTTGTGTATTTATACAAGTATACATTCCCATTAAATCACTAATACCCATATATATGGTACTATGCATGTAACGTTACAAACATTGTATAATCTAAATGAGTTCAGATCAGATCTAATGGCATTTAGATAAGAGCCCATAGTTAGCCAAGCTGAGAGATATAAATACTAAATGTTAGCACAGCTAAGTATTGGCTGGTTATAATACTCAACAGATCCAAGAGTTAGAGCTTTGTCTGTAATGAGACATAGACCTGGGAATATACCAATAACTGCATAGTTACAAGAGTTGCAATCGGGTGCCAGAAAATGCAAGTTGTGTAAGTATGTTCTCGAATAATTATCCCTAATCTATTTTTGCCATTACGGGTCTGTCGGTGGATACCTTTATATATAGATCAGCATATGTCATGCCTATAGGATACAGATGGTCGTTCCTAGCCAATTGTGAGCTTTGAGTCGTATTGACATATGGGTATCCAGTTAAGACTGGATATGGGACAGACTCACGAGGGCCTCTGATAGATACCTTATGTAAGCCATCAACGGAAGGTCTTCTCGATTTAAGTAGTATATGTAGTCCTTTGACCTGAGTGCCACGGTGGACTTGTAAGTGATCCACTATACTTTGGTTCCACGCATGTCACAGACCTTTCATGGTGTGACCGCTGGGTGTCGCTGGGTATGGTCCGATGCTTATGGAGTTTGGTGTGTACAGATATGGGATCCGTCAACTCGCATAAGGAGTTAGATATCCAGATGCTTCGAGACTAGATCTCAGAAAGTCTTGTGGCCATAAGCAATTATCCCGAGAAAGAGTTCCACCAAGGTGGAACAATATGGCAAAAGAGTTTGCGCATATTGTTCAGTGAGATACGAGTCTAGAGATAAGACATGGATGAGCACTAAGAGATTTGACTATGATAATCTATATCCCTAGCACATTCAGGATATCATGACGGAAGGACTATACGTATGCGTTGTAACCTCAACTTGTATGGTTCAACGCGCTGATTTGTATATCCGTGACGTGTGCGGTGGGAATTACTCACGGACTCATAGAATAATTTCATATGACAAATCGGGCGTAGGACCTAGGGAGTCCCGCAATATAGAGTGTACTCGTTGTACACTGGGACAACGTGCCAAATTAAAGTGTTTAATCCAGCAATATTCAGTACTACTACAGAAATGCGTGTGTGTCTGTATTTAAGTGTTAAATATAACAATTAGTTAATAAGTATTTTTTACTAATTGTATAATGACACGTGGACCCTCGGTTGAGTTTACTCAAGTGCAGGTTTGATAGGACTCACTAAGGGGTAAACTTGGTAACTATTTATGAGGGGTAAAATAATCATTTCACATTTTGATTATTTAATGGTTAAATAATCAAAATATCTCTCTTATTTTATTATATAATATTTTATTTTATTAAATAATATATTATTATTTTATTTTATTTTACTATATTATATTTTATTGTAAGATATTATATATATAATAATATTATATTTTGGGTGCCAAATAGTTGGCACCCAATAGTATTATTTTTTTATTATTATTATATTATATATTATATTATTTTAATATATATATATATATTAGATATATATAAAGAGAGAGAGAGATGAGAAAAAGATTGCAAATTGGTGTGTTGGGCAAAATTTGCCCGAGAAAGAGAAAAAAGAAATGGAAAAAAGAAAGAAGAGAAGAAAAAAAAAATGGAAAATGAAATTGTTTCATTTTCTCTATGTTTCTAATTGAAGCAATTGTGAATTGCTTCAAATTTTCTATTTCTTATCCTTTTGGAGAAAATGATAAAAACACACACCGACCATTTTGGGGTTTAAGAGTTAAACCCAGTGCTGCGTATAGGGCTGCTGTTCTAGCTCACCAAGCCCACCGTGTTTGTGACTAGAACTGCTCGCGAATTGGTCTCATGCAAACTCTGAGAAAAAATACATGTATAACGTTACACGTTGAGGTGAGTTCTCTACACCACTGATATATTAATATGATTAATATATTTATTTATTGTAATTTACACGTTTCCGCCGCGTAGAATATGTATAAGATACATATTTTAGACAATAGACACAACAGTACATGCATACACCTACATGTATTAAATCCCCGCCAACAAGAACTTCTCCATAAAAGGATTTGAGAAAAGTTTCTTGTATACTAGGTATAAAGCTTTATAGAGATAGAGCTAGAAGGCTGATAGGACTCTCATAATCTTTGTACATAGAATGTATTCTTAAAAGATATAAAGGTATAACTTCAGTAACTATAAGACAGTTAATGTACCTTTTAAACATTGCATTCATTTTTCGAGGAGAATGTCTCCTCAGATAGAAGATGAAAGAGTTAGAATGTCTAACATATCATATGCAACAATTGTAGGTAGCTTGATATAGGCTATGTTATGTACGAGACTTGACATCAGTATAGCTGTAAGTGTTACGAGCCAGTATTAGTCTAATCCAAGTAACAATCATTAGATGACTGTGAAACATATCCTAAAATACCTTAAAGGTATAAAGGATAAGTTTCTAATTTATGAAAAATTGACTTATAAGTGAGGGGATACATTGACTCGGAATTTCAATCTGATATGGATGATAAAAAGTCTCCATTAGATATATGTTCCTTTTCAATAGTACTGTAGTCAATTAGAAAAGTGTCCAGTAAACATCCACAGCTAAAGCACAGAGGAATAATACATTGCATCTTTGGAAGCTACAAAGGAATTAGTATAGATACATAAGTTTGTTGTAGAGCTTGAAATAGTCCTAAGTTTGGTGGATCATATCTCGGTATTTTGTGACAACAACGGGGTAATTACTCAAGCCAAAGAGCCAATGGCACACTAATAAAGGCATAATTGTCATATATTTTATCCTTATTTTACTTAGAATTATGTTATTTAATTGAGAATAAATTGCTATTTATGGATTTTATTCTTTATTTATAGGATTTGTGTAATATCTGATTTCTATTTATAGTATTGGGTCCTAAATTTCGGTATAGAGTAATAAGACACCGTAGAGTACCTGATTTTAACCCTATTAAAAAAAAATTTAATGGTGCGCGTGAGAGGTATTAGACCTAAATTGGTAATTTCACACTTGCTCAGAGCGTCGGACGACCCTAGAATATTTTTTTAAAAAGAAAATTTTAATTTACTACATGAATTTTCATTTAAAGGTTATGCATGGAATAATCCTTTGTTGAGAAACACAATCCATATGTTAGATAATGGACTAATTAGAGACAATTTCATGGATTGCCAAGTTGGAAGTCTAGTTAGTTCCTTTGACTATTCTAACTAAATAGTTACAAAGGAACCAATTACATACTTACTTTCTAACCAATGGCAAATTAGAAATTTAGAGTAAGTTGAAGGGCAAATTGGATAATTAAGAAAGCACTATATAAAGGTGAAAGTGTGTAAAATTTGTGATAGATGAATGTAAAACATCGTAGAGCTCAAGAGATGGAAATTTTGGTCAAGTGAGGGGTGACACAGCTACAGTAAAACCCAAAGTGATTTCATGATTTTTCATGCTTGATTAAGCCAAAATAAAGTCAAACACAAGTTCTTAAGATCAATTGAAGTTTCCATTAGTGAAAATCCAAGGAACAGAGGTAAGAAAACCATTGTTTTATAATGATAATAGGTGAATTTTCAAGATTGCTTCAATTGATGTTCTTGTGTGTATTCTTGATTTAAATTGAGTTGAATTCAAGTGTGGAGTTTAAAGGAGTCATCAAATTGAAAAAACTAGTAAGGTAAGAATTAAGGTTTTGAGTGACTTTGATGTAGAAACTTTAATTAGTTGTAATTAGGGCATTAGAATTAAATTATCTTGATTTTAATGCTATTGGAACAAGAAATTGAGAAAAGAAGTGTGTTTGGTGGAGAAGGTGAATTTGGCCACATAGGGCATTATAGGGCTTGAGTTGTATTTTTGTTGAATTGTTGTGTATAAATGGTGCCTTATGTAAATTGAATGTATATGGTTAATGAAAAATCAAAAATGAAGAAAATAGGACATAATTGTCCATTTTGGTAAGGTGAAGGGCAATTATGTCCAACCAAAGTTATAGGGTGCTAAGCAATTTTCAGGGCGTCGGATGGTGAATTAGATAAGATTGAAAAGTAGTATTCATCCGGACTTTGTAAGCCGATTAGGGCGCTTATTAGTTAAATGAGATTTTAGCATTTGTAAAGGTTCTAAATGTCATTTATGGCGTGTAGGTGAAGAAAATCGAGACCGGTAACGGAAGCAGAAGTTCAGAGCGAAATTGAGCTCAGAGCGGTTGTAAGTGAAAATCTGTCATTTTTTTTAATCTTTCATTTAATATGTTTCCGCATATTGAAATTGTATGTTTTATGTGTTTTTAATGCATAAATATGATTTACGATTTTGATATATATCCTTAGATATGTATTTACATGTTCGGTTTAAAAAACAATTTTAAAACTACTACATTAGTTTCAAAGGCCATTGGTACCATTAGATTATAGTGGTGGTGATGGTTTAAGACTCGGCCGGTATGTCCCGTACACATGGGCAGGTATTGGGGGGCATGTCATTAACTCCGAAAAGTCAGGTTGTTGAGTCATTTGAGTCGCTCTATGTGTACAGAGTATTGTCTCGCTATATGTAGGCGATGTAAGATTCCGCTGCATAGCCAATGAGATGTCTTGAGATGTCACAGTGGGTGTTGCTGGTTGAGAAGCCCCGCGACTTACTCACATGGGCGGTGCTTGTGGAGTCGCTGCATGAGTATAGAGTTTTAGGGTTACCATTGGTACAGTTTAGAAAAAAAATGGTCGAACGGGAGCTTTAATAGTTTTTGGATTACCGAACGCATATTACGTATTTATATATGTACATACTAGTTATTATATCTTACAAATTATGGATATTATTTTTCGAAGATGTAAATAAAACTCACTCGGTAAGATTTCATTGACATATGATGTTAGAAATATTTTACAGCTTTATACAAGTTTTAGAAGCATGATTTATGCATGTCTTTTAGAATTTAATATCTATACAGAATTTTATTTTATTTGAAATCTTAAATGCACTCACTGATCTCATTTAGCTCACTCGTTTTGTGTTTTATGTTTTCTATCCCCCTCCAAGTGCAGGCCTCGGTGCGTAAGTCGTTGATTCTCCTACGACTGATTAGTGCCTAATTAGACGATCATTTTATAAATGTAAATGTACTAAGTAACACTCTTTTTTCTTTCTGCATAGTAGTTATAGGCTTGTGTATTGTACATATATTTTGAACAAACAAGAAGAGATTTCGATATTATAATGATCGTTTCACGTTTTATTAGTATACCAGTTTTATGATCAAAAATGAAATTGTTGAGTTGAGATGATTTGGTTTTGAAAAGGATCGGAGGTCCTATTTAGAGATATTGAGAAGCTGTATTGAAATAAAAGTGTAATTGTAATTGCAGGTTTTGTATTAAATTCTCTGAAAAACAAGAGAAACTCTGGCTTTTTTTAAAAAAAAATTAAGAAGTTATTTTCTCGTATATTCTAAGATTTTCTCAGTAATAGCAAGATTTAAAATGGGGTTCATGTCATGAAATTTCTCAACTTATACAGTTAAATTTTAAGGAACTTCCGTCGGGATGCCAGACAGGACCGTTGGGATCTACAGTAGAGGGTCTCAAGGCGGGTCCTGTCAGAGTGGTATCAGAGCCCAATTTTTTAAGTTTTTAGTTAAAAAGTTTATTTTTAGATTAAGATTCTTGAAGTTGCATGCATATTTTTCTAAATTTATTAAATTGAATTCTATGCATTTGATAACATTTGCATCACTAAATTCATAGAAAATATACATCATCGTGGGACCTACATACTAGGAGAGCTACTGCAGAGGCTCTTGCATCTGAAAATGAGCAGGAGAATGAGTCGATAAATGTTCCTACGCCTCAAACCCCTCCTGAGTCATCTCAACTTGCCGAGCCAGATGGTGGAAACGTGAATGTAGCTCAGATGGCCCAGATATTAGCGGCAGCAATTTAGCAGCTGAGAGAGACAAGAGTGTCCATTGAGTGGGCTAAGAAATTGGGTGCCAAGTCGTATGATGGTACAGGAGACCCTGAGAGAACATTATCCTGGTTAGATAACAATGAAGAAATTTTTCAGGTTATGGGATGTACTGAAGAATAGATGGTTGTATACTCCGCATTTTTGTTGAAGGAATGAGTGAAACACTGGTAGAAGGCCTTGCAAAGGAGGAATACCGATGGAGTGTCTTGGGCACTTTTCAAAGGGGAATTTCTCAATAAGTTCTACCCTAAAAATTATAATGATGCGAAGATAGAAGAGTTTTTCAAGCTGGAACAATGTTCTATTCTCAGTGGTAGAGTATGAGAAGAAGTTTTCAGAGCTCCTCCGTATCGTTTACTTTATAGCTGATAATGAAGAGCAAAAGCTAATCAGTTTGCAGTGGGCCTCAATCCTCGAATTAGGGCTTACGTGGTATCGGCAGCTCACACTCAGTATGGAGCATTGGTAGAAGCTGCAACTCGAGTTGAAAGAAGTATGACAGCCATTCCAAAAACCGAAATAGTTGGGCCAGAAAATAAGGTGGACAGACAGTTCTCGGGGAGGACCTAGTAAATTCGCAAGAATGGAGGAGATATCAACATGGTCTAGCAGTCAGAAACTAAGCCAATAAGCTCAATCTAGTCAAGCTTCTGTTAGACAACCATCGGCTAGATCCCGAAGCACTAAAAAGAGTTGGAAAAATTTTTCAGTGCATATTAAATATGGCAAGGCCTATCTGGGGGATTGTATGAAGAGGACTACCAGTTGTTATAAGTGTGGTCAAGAGGGCCACTATATGAGAGATTGCCTGAATGAGGAAGCTAGTAGTAAGCCAGAAGATAGACCACCAACATCGGGATAAACTAGTGGTAGCCGAGGACAGATTCAAGATGGTTCCTAATTTAGAAGGCCGAGTAATTCAGGCCAGCTTAATAGAGGAGCTGGTCGAGGAGGATCATCCAGAGGACTGCAAGGCAGACGTCATACCTAGGTTAGGGTATTTGTAGTGACCCAGCAGGAGGCAGATGCGGCCCCAGAAGTTGTGACAAGTACGATATCAATTTGTGATCATAATGCTTATGTACTGATAAATCATAGAGTGACTCGTTCTTTTATTTCTATAAAGTTTGTTGCAAATGCTAGTATAGTGCCCTAGTTATTAGATTAGGCGGTAGTAGTGTCTCTTCCTATAGAAGACTCCATTATAGCAGAAATGGTGTATAGGGGTAGTAAAATTAGTATTGAGGACTAAGAATTCATGGCAGATTTGATTTTGCTGGCATCAGTGATTTTAGGGATGGATTGGTTGTCTAAATATCAAGCCTCGGTAGATTATTTTCGAAAAGATGTCAGATTATATAGCCCAGGAGGAACGAAAGTCATTTTCTGTGGGGTGCAAAAATCACTTCCCACCAATATGGTGTTGGGAATGAGGACAAGAAAGATGCTTCGAAAGACGTATCAGGGGTACTTAGTCTTTGCCATATAAGTAAGAGACGGTGGAACGAAATTGGAGGATATTCCAGTGGTTAGAGAGTTTCCGAATGTTTTCCCAGACAATCTTCTAAGCTTACCTCCAGATAGAGAAATAGAGTTTCGAATAGAAATAGCCCCTAGAACGCAACCAATTTTCAAAGCACCCTATGGAATGGCTCCTTCAAAATTGAAAGAACTAAAAGTTCAGATAGAAGAGTTGGTGAATAAGGGTTTCATTAGACTAAGTACTTCTCTTTAGGGGGGCACCGGTTTTATTTGTAAAGAAGAAAAACAGAAGTATGAGATTATGCATTGATTACAGTGAACTGAATAAAGTAACAGTGCGTAATCAATATCTACTTCTGAGAATTAATGATTTGTTTGATCAGCTTTAGGGGGTCATAATATGTTTCAAGATAGATATGAGGTCAGGCTATCATCGACTGAAAATTCAAGAGGAAGATGTTCCCAAGACGGCCTTTAGGACCCGATATGGGCATTATGAATTCTTGATTATGCCTTTTGGGCTGACTAACGCCCCAGTCACTTTTATGGATCTTATGAACAGAGTTTTCGATCTTATTTAGATCAATTTGTCATAGTATTTATTGATGAGATACTGGTGTATTCAAACAGGGAGGAAGAGTACGCAAAATATCTGAGGATTATTTTACAAACCTTAAGGGAGCATCGACTGTATGCTAAACTCAGTAAATGTCAATTCTGGCTAGATAGAGTTGCATTTTTGGGATATGTAATCTTTGCAAAAAGGGTAATAGTAGATCCCCAGAAGATTAAAGCCATAGTGAATTGGAGACAGCCCACGAATGTAACGAAGGTCTGTCGTTTCTTGGGTTTGGTTGGGTATTATAAAAAGTGTGTAGAGGGATTTTCAAAGATAACCACTCCTCTAACTAAACTAACCAAAAAAGAAGAGAAGTTTGATGGTCAGAAGCGTGCCAACAGAGTTTTGAAGAGTTAAAGTGAAGATTAACTTCAGCCCTAGTGGTTACACTTCCGTCAGGGAAGGACGAATTTATCATATATTGTGACGCTTCTAAGCATGGTCTAGGTTGTGTGTTGATGCAGAATGAGAAAGTAATAGCCTATGCTTCTAGATAATTAAAGAAGCATGAACAAAATTATCCTACACATGACCTAGAACTAGCTATAGTAGTTTTTGCTCTAAGAATTTGGAGGCATTATTTGTATGAGGTTCCTTGTAAGATGTTTACAGACCATAAGAGCCTGCAGTACTTATGCACCTAGAAAGAACTGAATATGAGACAAAAAAGATAATTAGAGCTTATTAAGGATTATTAGTACACCCTGGAGTACCATCCTGGAAAAGCTAATGTAGTAGTAGATGCTCTCAGCAGAAAGCCTGTCGATCAATAGCTCACTTGAATTTTGTATATCTATCAATACTAATAGAATTGAGGTCTTTAGGTGTAAAATTAGAATTGTTAGATTCTGGAGCACTATTAGCCATATTTCAGGTCCGTCCAATACTAGTTGATCAGATCAGAGAACTATAGACTCAAGATCTACAGGTAGTTAAATTGAAAGGTGAAATCGAGTCGGGGCAGCGAAAAGATCTTTTAGTGACCGAGGATAGTGCAGTAACCTTGGGTTGGAGATTATGTTTACTGAATGTAAATGAGTTAAGAAGAGAGATTATGGAAGAAATTCATTCTTCTGCATATGTTATACATCCGGGGAGCATAAAGATGTACCGTACCCTAAAATAGCACTACTAGTGGAAGGGCATAAAGAAAGATATAGCTGAATTTGTCTCAAGATGCCTAACTTACCAGGAAGTAAAGACTGAGCATCAGAAACCTGCAGGGCTCTTACAACCTCTTCCAATTCCTGTATGGAAATAAGAGAGAATAACGATGGATTTCATGGTAAGACTTCTGTGTAGCCAAAGAGGCAATGATGCAATATGGGTAATAGTTGATAGACTGACAAAATCTGTCCATTTTCTACCCATTAGAAGTAATTATTCTTTAGATAAATTAGCCCAATTATACGTAGATAAGGTGGTACGACTCTATGGCGTTCCAGTATCCATTGTGTCAGATAGGGATTCATGATTCACTTCTCGATTTTGGCCTAGTTTACAAAAAGCTCTAGCCACTAAACTGAATTTCAGTACGGCCTTGAGCGAACAATTTATATACTCAAGGATATGCTTAGAGCATGTGTGATAGAGTTTAAGGGGAGTTAAGATACTCATCTACCACTGATGGAGTTTGCTTATAATAATAGCTACTAGACTAGCATCGGTGGTACCATATGAAGCATTGTATAGAAAAAAGTGCAGAACTCTTGTCTGTTGGGACGAGGTAGGTGAAAGGAAGCTGGTCGGCCTAGAAATTGTCCAGATTACTTTAGAAGAGATTCAAGTTATTAGGCAGAGGTTGAACATAGCTAACGATAGATAAAAGAGTTATGCAGATAATAAGAGAAGAGATCTAGAGTTTCAAATTAGTGATAAGGTCTTTCTGAAGATATCGCCATGGAAAGGAGTACTAAGATTCGGGAAGCGAGGAAAGCTGAGTCCCTAATACATTGGGCCGTACGAGATAGTTGAAAGAGTTGAGGAGGTGGCATATCATCTACGGTTACCAAACGATCTAGCTAGAATCCATGATATGTTTCACGTTTCCATGCTTCGTAAGTACTTAGCAAATCCTTCACACATCCTAAGGGAACAGTCAGTAGAATTGAACGAGAATTTGACCTACGAAGATAAGCCTGTGCAAATTATAGACCAGAAAGAGCAAGTGCTTCGTAATAAAAGTATTCCCTTAGTGAAAGTGTTATAGATGAATCATGGAGTAGAAGAAGCCACTTGGGAACATGAAGATCAGATGTGAGTACAACATCCCCACCTCTTCTACACAAGTATAATTTTTATTGCGAGGATGAAATTTTTTAAAAGATGGGTGAAATTGTAATATCCAATTCCTATTAGTAGTATTGGAGCCTAGATTTCGATATAGAGTAATAAGACACCGTAGGATTACTTGATTTCAACCCTATTAGAAATGTTTTTTTTATGGTACACGTGAGATGTATTAGACCTAAATTGATAATTTCACACTTGGTCGGAGCATCGGACGACATTAGAATATTTTTTGAAATTTTTCTCTATTGGCTTGGAAAAGGAAATTTTAATTTACTACATGAATTTTCATTTAAGGGTTATGCATGGAACAAGCCTTTGTTGAGAAACACAATCTATATGTTAAAGAATGGACCAATTAGAGACAATTTCATAGATTGCCAAGTTAGAAGTCTAGTTAGTTCCTTTGATTATTCTAACTAAATAGTTACAAAGGAACCAATTACATACTTACTTCCTAACCAATGGTAAATTAGAAATTTAGAGTAAGTTGAGAGACAAATTGGGCAATTGAGAAAGCACTATATAAAGGTGGGAGTGTGTAGAATTTTTTAGAGATGAAAGCAAAACATCTTAAAGCTCAAGAGATGGAAATTTCAGCCAAGTAAGGGGTGACACTGCTACAATAAAACCCAAAGTGATTTCATGATTTTTCATGCTTGATCAAGCCAAAATAAAGCCAAACACAAGTTTCTAAGATCAATTGAAGTTTCCATTAGTGAAAATCCAAGGAAAAAAGGTAAGAAAAGCATTGTTTTGTAATGATGATGGGTGGATTTTCAAGATTGCTTCAATTGATGTTCTTGTATATATTCTTGATTTAGATTGAGTTGAATTCAAATGTGGAGCTTAAAAGAGTCATCAAATTGAAGAAATTAGTAAGGTAAGAATTAGAATTTTTGGTGACTTTGATGTAGAAACTTCAATTGGTTGTAATTAGGGCATTAGAATTAAATTAGATTGATTGTGATGCTATTGGAACAAGAAATTGAGAAAAGAAGTGTGTTTGGTAGAGAAGGTGAATTCGGCCACATAGGGGATTATAGGGCTTGAGTTGTGTTTTGGTTGAATTGTTATGTATAAATGATGTCTTATGTAAATTGAATGTATATGGTTGATGAAAAATCGAAAATGAAGAAAATGGGACATAATTGTCCATTTTGGTAAGGTGAAGGGTAATTATGTCCAACCAAATTTATAGGGTGTTAAGCAATTTTCAAGGCATCGAATGGTGAATTAGATAAGATTGAATGACTTCGTAAATGAAAATCGAAAAATAGTATTCATCCGGGCTTTGTAAGTCGATTAGGGCGCTTATTAGTTAAGTGAGATTTTAGCATTTGTAAAGGTTCTAAATGTCATTTATGGCGGATAGGAAAAGAAAATCGAGACCGGTAACAAAAGTAGAAGTCTGGAGCGAAATTAAACTTGGAGCGGTTATGAGTGAAAATCTGTCATTTTTTTTTATCTTTTGTTTAATATGTTTCCGCATATTGAAATTGTATGTTTTATGTGTTTTTAATGCATAAACATAATTTAAGATTTTGATATATATCCATAGATATGCATTTACATGTTCGGTTTAAGAAACAATTTTAAAACTACTACATTAGTTTCAAAGGCCATTGGTACCCTCAGATTATAGTGGTGGTGATGGTTTAAGACCCGACCGGTATATCCCGTACACATGGGCAGGTATTGTGGGGCATGTCACTAACTCTGGGAAGTCGGGTTGTCGAGTCATATGAGTCGCTCTATGTGTACAGAGTATTGTCTCGCTATATGTAGACGATGTAGGATTCCGTTGCATAGCTAATGAGATATCTTGAGATGTCACAGTAGGTGTTGTTGGTTGAGAAGCCCCGCGACCTACTCACGTGTGCAGACTAGTGGAGTCGCTGAGTGAGTATAGAGTTTTAGGGTTACCATTGGTACAGTTTAGAAAGAAAATGGTCGAGCGAAGGCTTTAATAGTTTTCGAGTTACCGAACGCATATTATGCATTTATATATGTACATGCTAGTTATTATGGCTTATAGATTATGGATATTTTTTTTCGAAGATATAAATAAAACCTGCTCAGTAAGATTTCATCGACATATGATGTTAGAAACTATTTTACCGCTTTATACAAGTTTTAGAAGCATGATTTATGCATGTCTTTTAGAATTTAATATATGTGCAGAATTTTATTTTATTTAAAATCTTAAACCCACTCACTTCGCTCATTTACCTCACTCGTTTTTTGTTTTATATTTTCTATCCCCCTCCAAGTGTAGGCCTCGGTGCGTAAGTCACTAATTCTCCTATGACTAATTAGTGGCCTAATCAAACGATCATTTTGTAAATGTAAATGTACTGAGTAGCACTCTTTTTGTTTTCTGCATAGTAGTTATAGGCTTGTGTATTGTATATATATTTTGAACAAACAAGAAGGGATTTCATATTATGATGATCGTTTCATGTTTTATTAGTATGTCAGTTTTATGATCAAAAATGAAATTGTTGACTTGAGATGATTTGGTTTTAAAACGAATTAGAGGTCCTATTTAGAGATATTGAGAAGCTGTATTGAAATAGAAATGTAATTTTAATTGTAGGTTTTGTATTGGATTTTCTGAAAAACAGAGGAAACTCTGGCCTTTTTTGAAAAAAAATTAAAAAGTTATTTTTTTCGTATATTTCAAGATTTTCTCAGTAATAACAAGATTTAAAAAGGGGTTCACTTTATGGAATTTCTCAACTTACACAGTTAAATTTTAAGAAACTTCCGTCGAGGTGCCCGACAAGGCCGATAGGATCTATAGTAGAAGGTCTCAGGGCGGATCCTGTCAATTTGGACCAAAATAAATGAAATCTAAAGAAATTAGAGCAAAATCGTGAATTTTGGGGAAAAAAAAGCAAAACCAAGGACCAAATTGCAAAAAAATGAAAGTTGCTAACAAAATTGCCCTAGCAGTGAAGCAAGTTTCGCTTTAGCAAAAATTCGCTACAATGAGAATGAAGATTTCGCCCCAGCTCTAAGTTATTGCAGCGATAAGAGATATTTCTCTGCAGCGACGCAATTAAGGAAAACTTCCCAAATTAGCAGCCAAAATCACTGCGATGCTAGACATGTTTCGTTGCAGCAAAACAACACAGAAGCTTTTCGGTGCAGTGGTCCATCGTTTCTTAGTTTGAAAAGAATTTCAAAAACTCCAATCAAGCTACTATATAAAGCCACTCATTTCAGCCTTTAGAAAGACATAGAACACAAGTCTTAGAAAGCAATTTGAGCATAATTAGAGCAATTTTAAAGTGTGAAGCAAAGGCAATTCAAGGGAGCACGAGATTAATGGCGAATTTTTGGCGAATCAACCAACTGCAAGTTGACGTCTATATGGGTTTGCTTTTAGTTGTATTATATTTATTTTATTTTTTACCCATAATTTAATTTTCATCATAAACTAATTTTTTTTCTAGGGTTATTACTTGAACTCAATATGTGTGCTTAATTGTCGAATCTTTTCAATATTTATTGAACTCAATTTCTTGTTATTCAAATTATTTATGCTTAGTGCTTCATTTTATTTGACTAATATTGTAATTGATTTGGTAAAACTTGGATAAAATCGAGAGAGAAATCATAGTATTTTAACCTAAATAATTTTATGCATGATTGTCAATAGATTTACAAGTTCTAACTTAGGATAGAGATATACATAATTAGCATGCATAACTAATAAGATTTTTTTTTAATGAATTTTAATTTATTACAATTACCGTAGAGATATACGTACTAGGTAAATTAAGATATACTTACTTGATCTTGAGAGAGACTTTGTGAATACAATGGTGTCTTAGTCAATAACAAGGAATTGAGGAATTTAAATATTAAAATGATCAATCCTAAGAAAAATATATTGAGGGATAGTAGTTAACCCTATGCTTTCTCTACCTTACTATATTTTTCAAATATTTGAGTTATGATATTTGATTGGGTGCTATACTAGCTAAGCGCAAGCACACGCTATCATATCAAGTAATATAGGATTTTAAGTCCAAGTATCGATCTCACATGGACTATGCAATCTAATTCTATAAATCAAGTACTAAAATTGTACCTACTTAACTTTTATTCAGAAAATTAAAATCTGAAATTTATTTAACTAATCCTACTCTATCAATTAAACTAAACAAAAGTAAAAAGTAGAATTCACAAATAAATATGATCTGGGATTTTGACTTGTCTCCTAGTATATTATTGGATTTATTAACCTCTTAGTTAATCCCTTAATATCAATTGATTGGCCTAGACACTAATCTCATCACAAGCCTCTGTCGATGGTCAAGTGACTATATTACACATTCTAATAATCACCTATATGTCTATGATAATCAAATTAGAATATAATTCATTAATATCAAGACTAAATCATATCATACATGCCACCTAGGCATATGTCTATCCTAGATAGAACTCATAGTTGTTACCCTATGATCATGCATCAAACTATCCTAGGCTAAACACATGAATCTCTCCGTCAAGTTCATTACGGTTCCTTAATCATTTAAAATATTGATCAGATATAATGAAAACATTAAACACAAGATATAATGAATCAATTGAATGTACCAAGTTCATAAACTAAAAATTAATACAATCCAAATCTATACTAGATTCACATAGTCTAACCTTAAATGAACAATTTAGCCCATCACAAAACCAAAAGTATCTAACCAATTTATAAAGATCAACAAGAATAAAAACATAATGATAAAGAAAGAGAAGAAAAACTAATCAAAGTGATTCCTTGATGTGCTTCTCGCTCAATCTTGACTCGAAGCTTGAATCTTGATCTTGGTTCTTCAATCTTTGGCTTTGATCTTTGATTTTGTGTTGTGAATTCTTTCTCTAAAGTTTTTGCCTCTTTTCTCTTTTTCTCTCTCTTCCCTCTCCCAATTAGGGTTTTTGGCCTTCTATTTATAGGTTTATATCTTCAAAATACTATTTATGAGTACTATAGAAAAATATTGTTCACACATACTGTTCACTACCATATGCACCACGGCACTAAATCCTGGGCGCTGTGACACTAAAACACTAGATCGAATGCCGCGGGGCTCATTTTCTGAGTGTTACGGCGATGGTCACTGTAGCAAATTACTGTAGCTAGTTACTGTAGTAATTCACTGTAGTAAGCACTATAGTAATTTGATGTTTTTGGCTTATTTTCATTAGAGTTTCGACCCTATTTACTCCATTGACTTCAAGCCTACAAAAATAATAATAAAATACATCAAATGCTAAAGAATCTTAATTTCTACGAACAAATATTAAACTTGTAAGATGGAAATATTAGACTTAATGAACCCTTATCAATATTTCTTTTGCTTCTTTAGTTTGTTTAATTTAATTACGATTTAAGATTTAATTTTATTGAATAATTACTAGAAAAATATAATTTTAGTACTTGATAGAAAATAAAAACTATCCTTATAGGTTCAATATCCGACTTATAGTCCATTTATTACTTGTCACAATAGCATATATTTGCACTTAATTTTGTTTTTAAGAAAATAAACACAACACACACCAAAAGTCTAAACATGTGAAGAGGAAATACTATATAATTAAAAAATTCTTAACTAGAGGAGATGTAATATTTTCTAGAATATATTATATTGATAATATGGTAGACGTACTCACTAAGGCCTTAACCTCTACGGTGTTTAAGAAAAATATAAAGTCAATGGGTATAAGATATCATGGTGAATGGCACTAGAGCAAGTGGAGTTGTTGGAATAGTGCTTACATGCCATTCTAATGATTATATGAATATTTATTTATTTAATATTTATGCAAAGAACATTTCAAATAAATCTTTAATAATTAATTGTATAGTAATAAAACTTTTTAGACATTATAGATTTAAAGGAGTATAGATCTGATCTAAAGAAATTTAAATCAACACTAAGAGTTAACATTCTAAGGAGTTAGAATCTTATTCGAAATAAGGACAAAGACTTGAGAATATAATAGTAATGATATAGTTGTAAGGAGTTGTAAATGGTGTTAAGAAATGTAATTATATAGTATGATCTCAAATATATCATTCTTGATCTATGGTAGCAGACACAAGTCGATCGGTATTTCTTTCATACCAGTGTGTGTCTATATCTAGATTGTATAGATGTTAGTCTTAGTAGTTAGTGGGCTTAACGGAAGTCCGTATAGGCATATAGGTATTTAGTGAGGATTGGGTACTAAACAGACTTATGAGGACCTCCAATAGACATCCTATAAAGTCGTTAATGAAGGGTTTTCATGAGTTGAGTAGTATTCGTAATCCTTTGACCTAAGTGCTATGATGGGTGTGTAAGTGATCCAACATGCTTTGATTCTACGCATGTCAGAGACCTTTCATGGTTTGACCTCTAAGTGCTGTTAGGTATGGTCCGATACTCATAGAGTTCGATATGCCTAGATATGGGATCTATCAACTCATATGGGTGAGTTGTCTATCGTGATGCTCCGAGATTGTATTTTAAGAAGTCTTATAGCGATAAGCAGAAATACTGAAAAAGAGTTTTCCATAGGGTTAAATAATATCGCAAAAGAGTTTAAGTATATTATTTATAGGAAATACGAATCTTGAGATAACTTCATAGTCTAGCATATAAAAATTTGATGGTGATGATTTATATCTTTATTATTCTAGGATATAGGTGATGGAGAGATTATACGTACATATTATTAACCTCAGCTTATATGGTTCAATGTGCCATTCTATGATGGTTCAATTTATAGGGTGTCTTATAATATGAAATGTATTAATTGAGCACTAGAGTAGTGGTACGAGTTGAATAGTTTGATCCAAAAAAATTTCGCAAAACATGTTTTATTTCAAGATCTCTCAAAAGGCACACTTATCAAGGATTTAGTATTGAATCGATATTTTATTAGTTAAAGTTGTTAGCTAATAAAATCTTAACACTTAGCATAATGCATGAAAAAGTAAGTAGAGACTTGCCTTTATGTATGAAAAAGTGAATGAACATATGGCTTTCATGCATAGCGTTTGTAAGACAAGTTCCTTTTACATGGATTCTTATTGGACACTTCTCCATTTAGAAAAAAAAAGTATTAAACAAATGAAAAAAATTTCATTTGTTTAAGGTATATGTGTATTACATGCTCGTTAAGGTAAAAAAAGGCAAAGATTGTTTTACACATAGCATATAAATAAAGTAATGACAAAGACAAAAATCATTCATGCAAATTGTTTGCATGACTCAAGTTTGGCTCCATGTTGGACAAGTGTCCACATGTAAGAGCTTCAGCCAAATAAAACAAATGAAAGTATTTTATTTGTTAAGAGAATTAAATTTAGAAAGCAAGTTATTGAGAAAGAAAAGAAAACTTTCAAAGTTTGTCATTTAAGTCCCTAAAAACACTTCTTGTTTATTTTTTTATACAAAAAAAGTTCAATTGTTAAACTAAGTTTAAATCCTTGCTAGAAATTGAAAACAAAGCTACTATTTTAGCTACTCTAATCTTACCAAAAGTTGGATACTAGAATTGTTCAAGGGATCACTTCAAGGTAAGCTCAAAGGCTTCAATCTTCACTGAATCATCTGCAAGATTATGTATTTGATTGCTATATGTTTTTATTTAGTAATGATGTGTATATGTTGTATAATTACATGTTATTATACTACGTAATGTATGTTGGACATGCATTTTAAAAATTTTTAACATGTACACTTCACATGCATGCACCCTTAATACACTTCAACACATATATCAATCTACTGTAAGCTAAATATAATAATCCCTTCGTCAACTTCATTATGGTTCATAAGATAATATAAATATTGATCAAATAGATAGAAAAGCATTAAGCACAAATAGATTGAATAATTCAATAAATTGAGTTCATAAAATAAGAGAAAAACTAATTTTAATTACATATTGAGTTCAAAATTATAACCCTTGATATAAAAAATTAGTTCATGATAGTTGAAAGAATACTAGAACATAAATTTAAAGACATAATGAAGAAAAACAAAGAATTTAAGAAAGAAAAGATAATAAACAAGAATGCAGTTACCTGGATCTTTATTTTCTCTCTCTAATTATTGTGCAAGCTTTTCTTTAAATTTCAAACTTCGCTCTAATCTCTTTTGAAATTTGTTCTTCTTTCTGCTTTGGTTTTATGTCCTTTAATTAGCTTCATAAGACCTTTATTTATAGGTTTTTTACTTGCAAGGTATAAAACTTCAAGTCTAAGATAAAGTAGGATTTTGTTAAATCGCACATGTGCCAACCTTCTTCTAAGGCTAATTTAAGCATCATAACCTTGTATGTTAGGCGTTGCGGCACTGGAATTGCTAACTTGGGCATTGCGGTATTGAGTGTTGAGCACCACGATGCTAGTCTCCATTTTTTCTTTCTCATTCCTTTTTCATTTGATTTTTGGTATCTTCACGACTGAAAATTTTAAAACCTATAAATTAACAATAATATGTATAAAATAGTCAAATAATTGAGATTAATTAAACAAATATTAAGCTAGGAGGATATAAATATTGAACATAATTAAGTCTTATCAATACCCACTTAAATTTCTGGATGTATGCCTGATTGTATATCTGACTACCACGAATGCTAATACTCAACTGCTAGAGTCTGAACATCACTCTATAGTAGATTGAAACAAAAGAATAACAATTAATATATACTGAGTTATAAAGAATGTATAAAAACATTAATCAATACCAAAACATATTGTTGTTTGATCTGCATCCTCAAACATGCTACATGACTGGAGGTACTGTATTATAAGTGACAGGACCCGACCCGAGACCCTCTACTATAGATCCCAGCGGCCCTGCCGGGCACCCCGACGGAAGTTCCTCCGAACCTAACTGGGTAAGTTAAGAAATTCCGCGAGGCGAACCCCTTTTTATTTCTTGTTACTACTAAGAAGATCTAGTAATATACATGAAAATGACTTTTTAGTTTTAAAAACAAACGGACAGAGTTTCCCCTGTTTTTTGGAAAATCCACATAAACCTGCAAAGAAATTTCACTTCTAATTCCAACACATCTCAATTCTACCAATTTGGACCTCCGGTCCTTTTCAAATCAAATCCAACACAACTCAATTATTTCGTGTAAATCATAAAATAAGCATAATCATAAAAGTAAAAATGATCATCATAAACTGGAAATCTCTTCTTCTTGATTCAACACATACTTACAAATATACATGCCTACAACTATTATGCATAAAACAAAGAGTGCTATTAGCACATTTACATGTACAAAAATTATCTTTGGATTCGGCCCATTACTCGGCGATAGGAGAATCAGCAGCTTGCGTTCTGAGACCTGCACCTGGGAAAGGGGTTTAAAACATAAAACATAAAACGAGTGAGCTAAAGGAGCTCAGTGAGTGTAAATGAGAATTCATTTACAAGAATATTATACAAATATAGCAATTTCTAAAGTACATGCAGAAATTATGCTTCTAAAACGGATGTAAAATTGTAAAACGGTTTATAATATCATATGCTAATGAAATCTTGCCGAGCGGGTTTTATCTACATCTTTGGAAAACTATATTCAGAATCTGTATAACATAATAACTACTGTGTGCATATAAATGCATAAATGCTATCGGTAAATCGAAAACTAGTAAAATCCTCGCTCGGCCATTTTCTTTCTAAATTGTACCAATGGTAACCCTAAAGCTCTATACCCACGCAGCGACTCAACTAGCACCGCATACGTGAGTAGGTCACGGGGCACCTCAACTAGCAGCACCCACAGTGACATCTCAAGACATCTCACTGGCTACGCAGCGGAATCCTACATCGCATACATATAGCGAGACAATATCCCGTACACATAGAGCGACTCACATGACTCGACATCCCAACTTCCCGGAGTTAGTGACACACCCTCAAGACCTGCCCATGTGCACGGGATATACCGGCCGGATCTAATACAATCATCACCACTATAATCTGAGGGTACCAATGGCCTTAAAACAAATGCAGTAATTTTCAAACTGTTTCACAAATCGATCATGTAAAAGCATGTCTATGAATATATCAAGATCATAAATCATGTTTATGCATCGAAAGCTCATAAAACATACATAGTCATTGTGCAAAAACATAATAACCGAAAAGTAAAAGAAATGGCAGATTTCCACTCACAACCGCTCCGCGCTCAATTTCGCTCCCGATTCCTGCTCCCATTAACGCTCTCGGTTATCCTCACCTACGCGCCATAAATGACATTTAGAACCAAATCGAACACTAGAATCTCATTTAACTACTAAATGCCCTAATCGGCATACAAAGCCCGGAGGTAAACTACTTCCCGATTTTAGTTACGGAGCCATAATCGAAACTAACTCACCATCCGGCGCCCTGAAAATTATTGAACACCTTATCATTTGATTGGACATACTTGCCCTTCACCTTTCCAACATGGACAATTATGTCCCATTTTCTTCATTTTTGGGTTTTTTATCAACCATATACATTCAATTCACAAAATGCATCATTTACACACAACAATTCAATCAAAACACCACTCAATTCCTAACTTCCCTAAAGTGGCAGAATTTCACCCTAGGTTACAACACATTCCTTTTCTCAATTTCTTGTTCCAATTACAACAAAATCATGCCAATTTCATTCTAAAGCCCTAATTACAATCAATTGAAATCTCTACAACAAAATCACCAAAAACCCTAATTCTCACCTTGCCAATTTCTTCAAATTGATGACTCCTTCAAGCTCCAAACTAGAATTTAACTCAATCTAAGCCAAGAATACACATAAGAACATCAATTAACACATTCTTGAATTCTCACTTATCAAACTCATAAAATATGCTTTTCTTACCTCTTTTTCTTGAATTTCCACTAATAGAAACTTCAATTGAGCTTAGGGATTGGTTTGTAACCTTAATTTGGCTTGATTACACATGAAAAATCATGAAAAAAAAAACTTGAATAGTCACTGTAGCAGCACCCCTTTGAAGCTCGAATTTCTCTCTTTTTTTTGGCTAAGTGTTGATTTGATCTCTCTTCAAATTTCTACACACTTCTAACATATATATAGTGCTCCCTCAATTTATCATTTTGCCCTTCAACTTACTTAAAACTTCTAATTTGCCATTAGTTAAAAACTAATTATGTAATTAGTTCATTTGTAACTATTTAGTTAGAATAGTTCAAAGAACTAACTAGAACTTCCAACTTGGCAATCCATGAGATTTCTTCTAATTGGTCCATTCTCTAATATATGGATTATGTTTCTCAACAAAGGCTTGTTCCATTCATAACCCTTAAATGGAAATTCATGTAGTAAATTAGAATTTTCTTTTCCAAGTCAATAGAGAAAAATTTTAAAAATATTCTAGGGTCGTCCGGCGCACCGATCAAGTGTGAAATTACCAAATTAGGTCTGATATCTCTCACGTGCACTATAAAGAAAATATTTCTAATAGGGTTAAAATCGAGTAACCCTACGGTGTCTTATTTGTTCTATACCGAAATCTAGGCGCCAATACTACTAATAGGGATTGGATATTACAATAAGTCTCATTTGATACAAGAGCTTTACTTTATCCTTAACCCTCATAGTTATCAGCTCTGTTTTCGTAACTACCATCTAATCCTGCAGATCATAAATCTTGTTCTCAAGAATGTTGTACTGTAATGATGTATCTAGCTCAAACTATACGTAAGTAATTATAATCAATCTTCACAACGTAATATTTATCAAATCAAATAGTGAATAAATTTTTTTTAAAAAAGTATTAAAAATATAGCGTTATTTCAGACGTAAGCAGGGCTTTAAAGGAATAGTCATGCTAAACATCTATATCATCCTTAGGATCAGTGAATTAGATGTTTTATTTTATAATATGGTCTAGTTTAAGATCCCTTCCAAATATTTTTGATGGGAGTCGCAACTTTGCTATCATGCAACACTCCTCAGTCTTCTCATATTGTCTCGGTACCAATTTCTTATATACCTTCAAAACCTATGCTAAACTAAAGAATTTTTAACCAATAATAGAAAATTATATATATATATATAAGTGGTTATATAGTGTAAAAATATATCAAATTTTTAGCATTTTTTAAGAAATTCTATTCAACGTCTTTAGACAGTGAAGTGCCTCTACTATACCAATTCAAAAGGTATAGACAAGGTCACCATTAAAGCATGTAAACATCAATCCACAGACCAAAATCGCCTCATAGATCAAAACTTAAGATACTAAAAAAATTTCGCATCAACAAATGGTAATTTGAATGCTTTCTCTGCATTTTAATATAATAATAAATCCATAAACTTACTTACCAAGAATGCAAAAGCAAAACCATACACATTATATGCTTCCTTATTCCGACACCCTTTTTTGTTATCTTTTGCATTTTTTTTTTGTCGTTGTGCTTATGATGTCGTAAAGTATGGACCATGCAATTATGCCCCAAAAGTACTAATTGAACTCATTTAAGTCATCCACAAGCTTAAGCATAAAACAGAAATAATTTTGTTGCATCTGTGTTATCTTTTTCACTCAAATATACCATATGAATTACAAATCTAAGTCCTTATAAGTCATCTTTGTCCTATTTTAAAATATTTAGCCCATAATCTATTTTTATGTTTTTTGTTCAACTCTTTGACTGAGGGATAATATTCTATCTCAACCCCATAATCAAATAAAAATCTAAATATGAGAATTTAATGTGTTCATTACATATCAAAAATCACAATTCTTCAAATAATTTTTTGGTATGCACTTGTTTAAATAATATCTCATACACTAATATACCTGAAAATGAGATATAGTTTATATCTAAAAAATGACCCCAATTTGTGGTCCTAAATAAATTTGCATGTCTAGGTCTCAACTTATATCTAATGGTGTCTATGGCCCACAACTTCAAATAAGTAATTACTGACACTTAGTAGAACTCATTTTTTGGAACTATAAATGATTTTGACGTGTTTTGCTTCCTAAGCAGATAATTAAATAAATTACATCAATTAATAACAACTAATAAATTAATAACAAATTAAATAAAGCATGAAATATTGAATTAAATAAAATAATTAAATTTATTAGATAACTATTAAATATCAATTATTAATTTATTAAATACACATTTAAATATTAAATATTTAAAAACAAATTAAACAATTAAATATATATTAATTAACAACTAATAATTAAGTAAATTAAATATATTAATAACTACTTATTATTAAATAAATTAAACCAATTAAATAACAACAACTAAAATTAATAACAAAATATTTTTTAAAAATTAATTAAACAATTAAATATATTAATTAACAATTAATAATTAACTGCATCAATATATTAAACTAATTAAATAAATAACAACTAAAATTAATATCAAATTAATAAAAGAACTAATTAAATATATTATTTTTATTAAAATTAAACAAAAAGATAAATTAATTAGATAACGAATAAATATATTAATAATAAAATATTAATTAATTTATTAATAACTAAAATTAATTTAATATCAAATTAAAATCAATTTAATTAAAAAAAAATTTAAAAACTTAGAACACACCACGTGACACCATATGGTGGAGTGGCGCTAAACATATTGTGTAGGTTTGGTCCACCACAACTGGCAGCCCATTTTCTACTATTATAAGTCATTTTCAATTATGTTTAATCATTTTTAACTATTTTTCCGCTAATTTAACCCTAAGTCTAACCATTTTTGCTAATTAATAACAAAAATACACTTCAAAATTTAAACTTAATCAATTTTTGCTCATTTTTGAATTTTTAACTCCATAATTGATCTTTTTAACTACTAATCTTTTAAACATTAATGTTTAAATAACCAATCTACTTCTTTATTTTGTTTGGATTTTTCATAGTATTTTTAGAAGTATTTTGGGAGCAAAATGAACGATTCTAGTAACTCAAGGGTGGAGGGAAAATGTGATTAGGGATAAAGCGGTTTGAATATCAAAAATGTGTTATTTGGCTATAAAAATTTAAAATATATTGAGTTAAAAAAGATTAATACATTAAAATGAGTATTTTTAAAGAATAATATTATATTTTTAAAATTATATTTTAAAATTTAAATTTTAAATGAAGTGTAAAATTATCATTAAATGAAGAAATAATTTAATAAATAATTTTAATAATTAATTGACATATTATTTAAATTTTAAATTTTAAAATGAATAGTGTTATTGATTTTCGAATATTTAATGAAGTTAAAAGCCCAAAACCCACGCGTCTCAAGCACGTGCATCCCTAGAGCGTGAAGTCAATACCATTCTCACCCCTTTGAGCTCCACACCACCACCACCACCACCACCACACCACTTTCCATCAAACTCACGAAAAGGCAGAGAAAACAAAACCTAAAAAACAAAAACAAATTTACAAAAAGAACCCCACCCACCCACCCCCCCAAAAAAAAGCCTCTCCACAACAGCGATGACCGATACACCGCGGCTGAGCCGCCTCCGAACGACCGGTCAGCAATTGAAACAAACCACCGCAGTCTTCGTCAATAACATCTTCACATTTCTCTTCCTATCTCTAATCTTGTTTTCTTTCCGCTCCCTCGTCGAGAACGGCTCTCATTACCTCACCAACTTCATCGATCGCGACGCCTCTCTCAAGTCCCTTCTCTCTCGCCTCGACCTGTCCGATGGCCACGCGCCCTCTACGCGCCGTCAACACCACCACCATTACCCCCAACCCCGCCGTCACCGCCAGTTCCTCCATCTCACGCGCGTCGGCACTCTGGGCGATGATTTCTTCTCCGGAGACGACTTTGATCGGTCACTCTACGATCCTCAATTTCGAAGACCTCTCAATGGCACTTCGGTAATTCTCTCTCATTTCGATCCGAGTTTAGGGTTTTCAGATGAAGTCGCTGACAACGGAATCGAAATTTTGAAAATTGTCCGCCCAGGTGTTGCGTTCAAAACGACTGGCCGTATAGACAAATCTTCTGATAGAGCAGAAATGGATGGGGATTATGAATATGATGATAATGAGGGGAAAAATGGTAAAAATGGTCAAGAGTTGGAGAGCTTTGTAGATTTACAACTGTTTATAAAGGGATTAGAGCTGGGTGGCCGCGATGTGGCGGCATTGTTCTTTCTTGTGAGTTTTTTATCTGCTGCTTATGGTTGGGTAATTCTTGGGTTTACTGCACTTTATTCATGGGTTATTGGGATTGTGTTTGTAACTTCCTGTAATGATATGATTGGGAGGTATAGTTCATTTATTGGTGTTATGTGGGATGGGTCAAGAATGGGGCTAAGAAGACTTACTGGGTTTATCTTAATGAAATGGGCAGTCAGAGATGCATTGACTCAGCTGCTAGGTTTATGGTTTTTTGGTGAAATTGAGGATCAGTACTCGTTTTTCAAGCTCTTTGTGAGGTTAAAATTGATGCCATTTTCGATTATGTCTCCATGGATTCGGGGTTTTGAGAAGGAGGTTTCAGGGTTTCTGTTTACATGGGCTTTGGTGGATACCTTGGTGGCATTTATATTTTCTGTTGATGCATGGATTGCAATTGTTGAGCCAAGGAAGACAGGGAGAGAGATAGTTAAAGAAGGTTGTTATTTGATATTGACGATGATGAATCAGGCTATACAAATTAAATGTTTAGAAGCTATACTTTGTGGGTCATTTACAAGGTGGGTTTTGGCTTACATGGTTGGGAAATCTTCTGCCGCATTTTTACAGTCACTTGCAGAGGTTTACTTTATGGTGGCTTGGCTGGTATTTTTCTTTGTTGCAAGGTGTAGGGAGGCTAATCTGGAGGGAAGGAGGTTTGGACGGAGAGATTTGGAGGTCATGGTTGAGAGAAATAGGTGATATGCTTTGAGAAATGTGAGACAGTATCACTTGCAGTTGCGGGCTTCAATTGTAACGCTAAAAGTAGCGGTAATCTTTTCAGTCTTCTCATGCTGTTCCTGTGATTCAGCGTTGCCTCTTTTGGTATAGTTTACAGCAATGTGTTGTATGTATTCTATGATGAGACAATATGCTACTTGTGTATATTTTCCATGAGAAAGTTTAATGGGTATATTTTCTTGCAATTATTGCTTTGCATGCCTTGCATACCTGTTCCTGGACGATGATACCATTGAGAACAGTATTGATAATGCTTCTGGTCATTTTTATAATTTTGTTGATCAACGATGTATTGAAACACATCAAAGGCATAGTATCGATGGAATTATTAGCAAAATGGAACTGCAATAGAATACTGCTGAATTATTTGCATATGCTTTTATGGTATATGAGCTTTTTCACTGGCATCCACCTAGTTTGTTATTGTCGAGGCTTTTATGTTGTATATGTTTTTCTGGAATTGAAGGAAATTATTTATTTACCAATGAAATAGAATAAGAATCTGAGCTAGGAAGATTAGGAAGTTAGCCAATGTAGCACAAAAGTTTGATCATTTGGGGAAGAATATGTGCTCAGGAAAATGCTACCAAGGACATTTATGAGATTGCTCTGAAAAATGGGGGATTGGGTGGTTATGTATGAGTTTAGTTGTGTGAGGAAATTGTAGCGAAGGCAAAGCTACTGAACTTTGTGCAAGTTGAGTAAGCGATAGCTCATGCAAACGCTATTGAAAGTGAAGTTCAGTAGCCTGAGGAGTGTCTTCGAATCTCTTTTTTTTTTAGCCAAGAGCTTGATCGGATGAGCCGGCATATAGTGCAAAGCACCTTTTCGGAAAAGTCCAGTTCAAGCAAAGGGAGGACAGAGAGAACTCCATGGATCGTTCCTAGGTCAACGGGCTTTGACTTCGTGGAGCTTCAAAGCATACTTGAGGGATCATAATTAATATCATCTCCTTTTGTGCTTGTCAAAGAGTTCTGGTGTTTATTTCAAGTTGGGAGTTACTTGTTTTGTAGGGAGAAAAGAAAGGAGGGGCGGGTGGTGGGTGGTGGGGGTTGTTGTAAGCTGGTGTGAATTAGATGAAATGACAGAGCAAGTTGAAGATTTTATGTATGTATTGCTGTATTAGAATAGCCATTTATGCACTTTGTGTATTTGCACCTTAATTAAGGTGAGAATGCTGTGTTTCAGAATTTGGTTTTAGCATCTACTTTTCTAAGTTTTTCACATTTTGTTAAATAAGGATGTAGTTCGTCACATTTTATTAAATATCTCTGCACTATTTATTTTTTCATTAACAACGATTGAGAAGGTGTAAAATAAGAGAATATATTTCTGTATATTCCATTGAGAAGAAGAGTACAATATATAGGAGAGGAGACAACCTTAGAAAGGAAGTTAACTACATAACCATTAATGCTTTCCTATTCTATGCCTACTTTATATATACATCTAGCAGATACATTTCAACAGAAGGGAAATTGAAATTGAAAGCCTAAATTCCAATGAAAGAATGCCCACTGCCATCAACAATTAAGTAAGAAAATTAATGGCAGGGAGCTATCTAATAAAATCAAATTATGTTCTTCTTTAATAAAATGTCAAACCCTTGGGACCCTAGATGTTAACAGTCCTTGTTGGGAATGTGTCTTTGTAATAATTCAATGGGTATTCAGAGTAGTGACTTAAACTGCAGGAGAATGGAGTGCCACTGGTAAAGATGACAAACAGAATAATTTAAAAGTTCTGATGGTTTAGTAATAATACGAGTACATTTTAGCATATTCGCTTAGGATTGTTGGTAAGAATAAAGATATGTAATGACTTGAGCAGCAATAGGATATGTGTGAAGATATGTGAAATTGGCATCAACGGCTGGATGTCTAATAACTGGAAGACAGACTAAGTGTACTGGTGATGGTGCACAAGCCATCAAGCGGTGAATACTCTCTGTAAGCAAGTATGAGACTGCAACATCTCCCCAGTTTCCAGTCAAATGTCTTATGAGTGCTGAATTTTGAAGCTGGCCACCTAAGCGGTTCACAACAGAATGTCAGTCTATTTTAAAATTTTAACAGAAATTCTCTTACCTCTGGTGTGGCTAATCTGATGCTTTGTGGATGACCCATTACTTTACATATCAGTGTCTGTGCTTACAGCTGTCATGAGTGCTTCATATCAGTGAGCAGTTGATTTATCTGTGATTAGTGCTTCCACCCCTAACCCTCTAGTTCTTCTGCCTGCTAGGGTATAACATCTGTAATAAGTATATTTCTTGGTCGTTGCCTTACCTTGTTAGTGTTCTCTTCTGGGTAGTTGCATTGAGGCACCAACTGCTGGTGTCAACTGTCTACGTTATGTAGCCTGCTCTGGCTATAAATGTTTGCCTGCCTGTTTGGAGCTCTATAAAAACCTGTTTTCTGTGGGCATGGATATCCAGAGTTGCTTTCAGCATCTTCATGAATCAATCAAAGGGTCCTTACAGCAACTTGATGAATCAAACAGTCTCATTTAGGGTGCAGATTATTGGAAATCTCTTAGTTAGAGTAACCATCTTCCAGTTTTCTGTAGGCATGGATATTTAGAGTTGCTTTTGGATATCTTGAACAATCAAACTAAAGGGTCTTCAAAGCAGCTTGATGAATCAAAGGGTCTCTTTTTGGGAGTAGATTATTTGAAGTCTGTTAGTAAGAGTTTCTTCTGGGTCATCACATATTTTCTTTCATTAGGTTTAGGATTCCAAGAGCAAAAGAAAAAATATACTTAGTTGCGGAACGGAATCTTCAAAAAAGATGCCTGAGATGGTATATTCAGAATTGCCTTCATCATTTTGATAAATTATTAGGTAACTATATTATGCAGTAGATTATAGGAAATCTCTTAGTTGAAGTGACCATATTCTGACCCCTTCCATATTTTTTTTTTATCAGGTTTGCTATACTAAAAAAGGTGCCTCGGGTGCTATTCTGGTGCATTTGGCTATGAGCAGCTGGTGCTAACAAACTATTTTACCAATGTAGTTAACTAGTTTAGTAGTTCAGCTACCTGATGAGGGACATTTCGTACCCAATTACTTGCCCAGAGTTTGTTCTCTCTTATTGTGCCTTGATGAAGTTGAATTATAATTTCTACCATTTCTCACCCACTTTTATTCTCTCAATGTATTGTTCCAAGTAACAACTATGAGTTGCCTTGAACCAGAAAGCCAGAGTTCCTAGATTTTTGCACTTGCAGGTTAAGACTAAATGGGAACTTCTTTGTACGAGGAATTTCATATTTACATTTTTCTCATCCTCATAGTTTGATGTATAATTTGTACCCCTTATTATATGGTTGAATAAGATGAATCGTGTATTTTGCACTTGCAGGTTGCAGAATTTATCTAAGATTGTTACAAGAGACATGGGGAAATTAGGGATTCCATAAGGTTGTATGCATATGCTTTGTCAACACAAGATTAGCCTTTGAAAAATCAATTCAACTCTCACTTGTTATGTGCTGATGAATCCTATTTTTAGCCAGATCTAGCTGCAAGCCCCGTTGCTAAGTTGTTGCTCAGTAAGCATTTGAATGTCCTAACTCCAGTGTGTCTCAGATGACTTTACAGTGAGCTTACTATAATGTTATGACTGCTAGTTTAAACAACTGTATAAATATATTAGTGCATAGAAAGTATTCTGCACAGGCTCAGATTCTATGGAATTCAATAAGGGTTGTTTCATATTTTTTGTGGATTGCCAAATATTTGGTAAGTCAACATAAATGGTGGAGTAAACATATTGTTGTTCGGAATTGAGTACTTTATGCATCTAGTTGTTCTTTGTTGGTACTGATAAACCAAGTAAATGAACACAGGATCGGGTAATCATCTGAATCCATAAGAAAATCACTTTCTTCATTCCTAGTCTTAATGTTGCAGTGTGGTTGATGGTTTAAATGAATGTGTGCTCTAAATAATTTTAAAGATCCAAAGTTACAGAAAGACAATGAAATCATGCCAGTTATGGCAGCTCTGCAGAATTGGAGTTCATTGTCTTGGATGTAGCACCAAATATTTAGCAGCTAGATTCTGGCGTTCAGATGGGCTATCTGGACCTGAGTATGGTATACAATAACAATAGACTAGAGTTGCTGCGTATGCAAATTGTTATGTATCTACTCTCTTTTTTTCTCCCTTGAACATTAGAAATGCTAGAAATCAAACCCCTCTCGCAAAGTTGGAGGAAGAGATGCATGTCAGTCTTTTATTGTTGATAGAAGGACTCAAATAATGAATGTTGGCACTTAGATTGAAAAGTTTCAAAATGCTGTCAGACGTCAGTGGATGGTCTGCTCTGCAGTAAGTGCTTGGCAATGGAATTGAACTATATATAAATAGAAGTCGAAAATCAGGTTCCTTCAGAGCCCAGTTGCAGTTTATATATGCTTTGATTTGAGGAGGTAAAAAGCCAGATCCAAGAGTAAAAACAGTCAAATGTTATATGATGAACGAGCTTGACAACAATTATGTTACAATATTATTATTCTACATAGTATACAGACAATTTTACCATTATGGCTGCTACATATTGGCAAACTCATTAGAACTTAAAACCGCAGCATGAGCATGAATCAGTTAAATTCTGAAAAGGGTTGTCTATAACTGTAACTGCCAATTAAGGACAGAGAAAGATCCTTCGGTCCTGTACTGGAGAGCTGGCACAACGAACGACGTCAAGGAAAGTGCTTTCTTCACATGGAATGCAGAGTTTTGAGTCAGTGGAAAAATCATATACATCTCGAGCTCGATCAAGAAGTGCTTTGAAAAGTGGGTGTTTGAGCAAAGTGATTTTGATAACATAACGCTTGTAATCCTCTCCAACATAGACTACTAAGTGACCCTTCGGCACATCTCTTGGGATTGAGCTCTCTTCTTTCTGCATGGATGGCCATAAAGCCCATTGATAACAATTCTCACAAGCAACTTTACTCTCCATTTTCCTCCGCTTGTTCATGCATGACTTAAGAAACTTTCTCTTCACCATCTTAATTTATATGCCAAAATTTGAGTGAGAGAGAGAGAGAGAGAAAGAGAGGAAAGAGAGATTCCCAAGTGAAGGACAAGGTGAAAAAAGAGAGGTTTATATAGGCGTAAGAGTGAACAATTTTGGAGCATTAAATAGTTGACATGATAGGTAGCTAAGTGGTGAGCTTGAACATTGAGTATTCATATTTCTTTTTTACTTTACAAATTAGAGTCGATCTATAGTGCAACCGATCATTGCATACAACTCTCCAAAATTTATTTTTTTTTTGTTATGTATAGTCTTTTTTGTAACATATTTCAATTTTTTTAAGTTTTAAAAAAAATATCTCAATATGTCTAACAAAATAATTAAGAAATGTAACAAAAAATTTAAAAGAAAAAATATAAAAAAAAATCGGCTGCACTATAATCCTGCTGCCTTATAAATTAATATTCATAAAGTTGCTGCGGCTTTTGCCGTGCTGTACCGTTTTCTCCTTTATAGTATTGAATCTTGATACGAAACTGTACGAACATTCATCCTCATGATTTAAAAAATGCAATTGAAAAAGTTAATAATAATATTATATACATACAAATAGAAAAGGTGACATAGGAAACAAGCTCTGTGTCTTTCTCTTGAGAGAGGATGGTGCTTGATCAGTGATCTTTCGAAGTTCTCGAAGTTAAGACCCCACAAGTTGAGTATGGAAGAAAGATAAGATACGAAGAAAAAAGGGATGGGGATAAGCTTCTTGGGCAAAGTGCGATCCCACTTATTTGTAACTTATTGTACTCGTGGATATTGTAAAATATATCTCAACTTTGCTGCGACTGCGAGATGATCAAGCTGGTCTTTTAATTAAATTTACTTTTCCCAACCCATGTAAATCCTGCACTACACTGTATGTACTAAATACAATTCTCAATTACAAGCATTTACGTCTGCAACGTTTGTAAAATGTAAGCATATACAAATATACAGCTAGACTGATATCAAAATACTTTGGTTTTGTGCTGAAAAATGGGATTTAAGTTGCCATTAATTTAGGAAGAATAATTTTGTGTTGATGTGCATAATCTGCCGACTGTTCGATTAAATATGTTTTGATGCTGACTTTGCTCCGCTGGATATCACATTTAGTGAATGTTATGCAATGAGTTGGGCAATCACTTTCATATAATCCTCAGTATCTTTGTTGCGAGATTGCGTTTTCTGTTTCCTTTATCTAATTTGGTCACCTTTAATTATTATAAAATTTGTAAATACAGGATTGAACGTGTTAATTAACCCTAGGAATTGGATTATAAATTTAAACCATTAGATAAGAGTTGAACATTAAAATTATTTAAATGAAGGTTTTTTAAGTGTAGTCACTAAGAGAATTTTTTGTCCTCTAACAACTATTCCGTAGAAAGAGTTGCAGACTGAAATAACAGTGCAGACATTTCCAATGAATTCATTTTATTTTTCAACAACTCTCTGCCAAAAATTACATGTTTGAGATATATATTATATGAACGTCGGCAGTAGAGAATAACTGAGTAAGTAGATTCAAGGTCAAGGAAAAATGTACTACTGTCTCATATAATCGCGTTGATTTAGAACAATTTTACAGTCTCCCTGCTGCAGATGGATTCGGGATAAGTTTCGATCTGCAGTGATCTGTGTCACCATGCATGCAGGTGATGGGCTATGCACTGCAAAATGGATACAAAGAAATATCTTGAGATGCAGAAATAAAGAAAGATCGATCAAGAATGGAAGTCATGCACATTTTGAATCTTACAGAAACCCATTCAAACCTCTGATTTTCGAAACATTCCGCAATGTTTATATAGTTTTATTTAATTCTCCTGAAAGTCGAGTCCAGTTTCTCACTTACCAACCCAATAAAAGGTTTTATTTTAGGTTTCATATTATATTCATTATATTAACAGTAATCGAGGATTAAAATAATATTTCAAAATATCTAATTGTAATATGTATCAAATATATATTTAATTGTAAGGTTGTTTTTAGTTTTTCTGTTAACTTTGGGACAGGCTATCAATATAAAAGACAGTCGCAGTTTGTAACTTTCGGACGGCATTTTGATAGTGAAATATTGGAGAAGTGTTGTAGTTTCAGGTCTTTTTTTTTTTTTTTTGTGGGGTTGTGGGTTCAATTTCAAAATTGTGTTTGAGCTATTTGTTCAGAAAGACTGATGAGAGATGATTAAAAGCCAGCACAGATTCATCCCCTGAAGACATTGTGTGGGTTGGGGTGGAGAAAAAGAGAGAACCTCAAATGTACACATCATACGAGTAAAATTGCCAACAGTTTTGCAGACAGGGAGAGAAAAAGGAGGGTTAATATTTCAATTCGGATATTGCATTAGGTTCTTCCTCTTATTTCCAACGTTGCATCAAAGCCATATTACTTGGTCTGCTCAGAAAATGAAAGCAAAATGAAGACTCATCACAATCCAAAAGAAGTATCCGATTACGAGTGGGTGGCTAAACCTTTTTTCTTTTTTTCCAACGAATATAGGATTTCAGCACGTTCTTATTCATTAATTATGGTTGACTGAATACACAAGTTGGGATTGTATCTCAGCTTATGCACGATGATATGATACAATCAAAAACTATACCACATGGATAATAGTATAATAATGAATTGTGTAATACTTAAAAATTTTTGACTGCAATCCACTGTGCTGGATTAGCTAATAAAGAGTAGACACTTCTTTAAATCTCTGCATTAATTCAATAAAGCCTTGAAGGATAATTCACGCATACAAAAAATAATTGTAAGAGAGGAAAAGCAAGTAGTTCCAAGTTTTTGTTGTTTATAGAAGAGCACCCAAAAGAAAAGATGGTAGGGTGAGAGTGGTGAGAAATTTAGGAGGGGAGGGATGGAAGTGGGGTGCACATTGAAACCCTACTTGGGAAGATAGACCCTGGGACTGGGGCTCACGGGTGATAAGCGTGTTGACTGTTGAGAAACACATAAACAGCTAAGTTGGTGAATGGTGACAGACACCTCAAATTAAGGCAAAGCTAACTGCTACGCAGCTCAGCGTCTATGTATGGCTGAGCTCACCGGCCACCGTGTGCCACCTCCAATCATTTGATTGGACGGCCCCTTCATGCACGTGTATTCTTCAGTTCTTATTAGCTGGCTTTGCACGCCCCTCTGCTACCATTTTTCATTTTTATTATTATTTCTCCAACCAACTCACCATGGGTGTCATCACCTTCTATTAATACCTTCCCATGCCTCCTCTCCCGAAGCACAAGCACTTGCTTTTTTGTTATTTTTTTTTTCTTCTCCCGTTGCAAGTCTTCAATATTAATATTTTTCTTTTAGCCATGAAATCTTCTGTTTTGCTTTTCTCTTTTTTTTTTCTTTTTTCAATTTATGATATTTCAGATTTTAAAGAAACAAGTATTTTTTATACATATGTTTGCATTTTTCCAAAATCTATACACAAGACACTAAAAGACAAAAGTTTTTTATTAAAATACATTAATTATATAACTCTATACTTCAAAGTTATAAAAAAATTTAACTTTTGACAACTCTTTAAATGAAGAGTAGTTAGAATTTTGAAAATTTATAGACATTTATATGAAAGAACTCCTTAAAATACGCTTTCAGAAGTATCTCTTGATAGTAAAAGTTAGGGAAAAAAAGTTACATTCTTTTAGGTCAATATGTAATTAATATTTGAGGGCTATTTAAACCATTTCTTCTCTAAAGACACTTTCTTCTAGATCAAATGCACTTACTCTTAAAATCTTAAAGTTAAAAATTTACTTTATACATCAATTTTTTAAAAAGTGAGGCTATTTGAACTCACATAATATTTTATAAAATTATTTTGTAATATTTTTAATTATTAAAATACTCATGAAGTAAATTATGATGATAGACACAGTAATATAATTAAGAGTAACTAAATAAAAGAGTTTTACTTACTATATACTTATCTTTAAACTCATTTGTTAAACATATTCAATGTAATGGATCAACTAGATACATTGTAATTAGTAAATAACCTCTCTCATTCGCCAAAAATAAAAAGTATGAAAAATTTATGAATGGTATGTCCAACATAATTGGGCTCGTGTTCCAAGAAATGATGTTAAAAATAATATTTTCACTATATATCATCAAATTAACAAATATTAATTGATGAAATATCACAATTTAAAGGATTTCTGTTGTAACTTCTGATTATTGGACGGGTGCTAATGATTTGGGTTATATATATGTTACGTTGCATTATATTGATAATGATTTATTTTTACATAAAAGAATTTTTACTTTTTGTGAATTGAAACATTCACATATAACTAATATTATTTTTTATTTTTTAATGAATATTTTTAGAAAATTTTAAATTGTTGACAAATTTATTAGTATTACTTTTGATAATGCAAGTGCAAATATTGTTGCTATAAATTTTCAATTTAAATAATACATGCGTGTGGTTTAAATATTTTTCATTTGATGTGTTTTTGTCATATTTTTAATTTAATTGTTCATGATGATTTGAATATAATTAATTTTCAGATTGAAAAAAAAATAGAGAAGCAATAAAATATATTGCTTCATCATCTTCTAAACGACAAGAATTTAAAACTATCTTGAATAATTATGGAATGGATAGTAGAAGGTTTAAATTTGACGTAAAAACTCATTTAAATGTCACATATATGATGGTGAAATATTGTATAAGTTTTAGTGATTATATTATATATTATTATAATAATAAAATAAAAGACACTATACTAACTAATGATAATTAAAATGTTGAATTTTACTATATGCATTTTTTAAAAATATTTAATAATGCTACGTTAACACGTTCATGTATGTATCAGCTTTCATCTTCTATTTTTTTTACTCATAGATATAATATTAGTGATATTTTTATTAAATATAGAGATAATCTAATGTTTGTTGATATATGTACTGCTATGGACATTAAATCTAAAAATATTGGAGAAAAATTTCTATCTTATTTATTTTTACAAATCAATTGATCTAAAATCAATTGATCTAGTACAAAAGTTTTAATTGCTGGAATCTTAGAAAATTTAAATTATTTATTTTTTATGAAAATAAATGTGGATTAACTATAGCTATAGAATAAACAAATGAGCAATTTTTTTATGATTAGGCAACTTAGACTATTTTCTTAAAAGATAAAAGAAATGTTAGTTTTAGTTTCGATATTTTTATTGCTTTTGAATTTAAAAAACTTATTGATATTGACTACTCTTCTATACCGAGTACACAATAATAAAGAGAATTTAATTTTTTATCATAGTGAAAATCAAACGAAAGGGTTTATACTATGTTATTCATCATGACTCGAGATCTACTAACATCTCCAGTGTCCACTATAGCATTAAAATCTACTTTTAGTATAGGGGGTAGGATATTAGATGAAAAGCGATCAGGATTGATTTAAAAAATTGTTAGGGTCGGTGCTTACGTACCATCCCTAAATGTACATATACTTGTGTATTTATACAAGTGTACATTCTCATTAAATCGCTAATACCAATTTATATGGTACTATACATGTAACATTACAGACATTGTATGATCTGAAAGAGTTTGGATCAGATCTAAAAAAGTTTAGATAAGAGCTCATAGTTAACCACGCTAAGAGATATAAATGCTAAATGTTAGTATAGTTAAGGGTTAGCTGGTTATAATACTCAGCAGATCCAAGAGTTGGAGCCTTGTCTGTAATGGGACATAGACCTCAAAATATACTAGTAACTACATAGTTATAAGAGTTACAATCAGGTGCCAGAAATTTTTGCCGATGCGGGTCTATCAGTGGATACTTTTAATATAGATCTGTTGACGTATTTTAAAGTGTATGCATATGATTGTGTGCATATTGAAAAACTAAACACATGTATCATATACACGAATTTGACAACAGAATTTATCATGTAATCAACATATACACATGTACTTTAATTCTTAACAACTTAAGAATACATAAAACATACATTTGAAGATCTCCGATAAAGATTTCAAATTCGGGTTTTTTTGCTCAATCTTTGAGCTCACCTTGAAGTGCACTTTTGTTTAATTCTAGTTCACAACAATTCGGTGGGATTGTGAAGCTAGAATAACAGCAATATAATCTCCAGCAACAAGGTTTGTATTACTTGAAAAACAAATAAGAATGATTTATTTTTCTTTCTCCTTTGGTTTTTCTCACAAGTCTTTGTTCAATGAAAAACTCTCTTAAAACCAACTCTTCTTTTTCCTCTCAATACTTGCACGAAAATTGATTCACACACTTGTTAACACAAATGAAACTCAACTATTTTAGTGCTCTCAACACTTCACAAGTGCTCCATCAAAATTAGATTAAGTAGCCAACTATCAAAATAATTTTTTATGGCTATTTTAATGGTCTAATAAAATTAACCATTAATCACAAAATGGTGCTCCACTTAATTTAATTTATATTTCTCAAAGCAGGTATGTCTTCCATTTAAGAATAAAATAACAAATAAATAAAATTATATTTTATTTAATTAAATAATATTTATTTAATTATTCAAAAACTATTTGAATAATTAATATTTACCTTATTTGATTTTACTAACATAGTTAATGGGTGAATTTATTGTAAAATAATTTATGAAATAAATTTGTGCCACTTGTTAACATCTAATTAGTTAATAACTCTTGTCAACTAATTAAATGATATACTTAACATTTAAGTCTAAATAAGTGTACAACCCGAAAAATCCCGAAACATATTTTTGATTTGCTAAATTTTCTAGGATGGAACTATTCAATCCATTACGCTGCCCCAGTGCACAATGAGTACACTTCATATTGCGAGACTATTTAGGTCCATGCCCGAATTGTCATATGAAACTCCTCCATATGTCCGTGAACGATGTCCTACACACACGTTACGGATATTACAAAGTGACACGTTAGACCATACAAGTTGAGGTTATAACATATTCATATAATACGTCCATCATTTATATCCAATAGAGCAGAGATATAGATCAACACCGTCAAATCTCCATATGCCCGACCGAAAGCTTATCTCTAGAATTGTATTTCAATAAATAATATTCTCAAATACTTTTGTAATATTATTTGTCCCTAGGATTAAACTCTTTTCTCGGGAATGACTACTTATGGCCATAAGACTTTCTGAGATACAATCTTTAGAGCATTAGGATATAATATTCACCCAAATGAGCTGATGGATCCCATATCTTTGCATACCGAACTCCATGAGCATCAGACCATACCCAGCAACACCCAGCGATCAGACCATGAAAGGTTTCTGACATGTGTAGAACCAAAGTACGGTGGATCACTCATAAGCCCACCGTGGCACTCAGGTCAAAGGACCACGAATACTACTCAACTCGAAAGACCCTCAATTGATAGCTTTATGGGATGTCTATTAGAGATCTTTGTGAGTCTGTTCAATATTCAGTCCTTACTGAATACCTGTATGTCTATACGAGCGTCCACTAAACTCATGGTTTGCTAAAACTAACCATCTGGACCATCTAGATATAGACATACACCAATCTATATATTTATTAAGGTATTCACTGATAGACCAGCATCAGTGAAGATAGATCAGGAACATAATATTTAAGAACATATTTGCATAATGACATTTCCTAGTACTATTTACAACTCTTTGCAATTACGTCATTACTAATATATTATTAGATCTTTGTCCCATTTCAGACAAGACTCTAACTCTTTAGATATCGCTGACTCTTATAACATGATAACTCTTATCAGCGTCAACTCTTAAAATTTATAACTCTCAGCGTTGCTAATTCTTAGCACTGATCTAAACTCATTTAGACCAAATCTGAACTCTTTCAGATAGTACAATATTTAAAACGTTACAAGCATCTTATCATATATAAAATATAATTAGCGATTTAATGAAATGATAATACTAGCGTAAATATTAAACAAATTCATACATAAAAGGATGGCACGTAAGTACAAATCCCAACAAGATCAGCATATGTCGTACCTATAGGGTATAGATAGCCATTCCTAGCCGATCGTGAGCTTGGAGCTCGTATTGACATATGGGTATCCAGTTAGAACTGGATATGAGACAGACTCACGAGGGCCTTAGATAGACACCCTATGTAAGCCGTTAACGAAGAGTCCTCTCGAGTTGAGTAGTATACGTGGTCCTTTGACCTGAGTGCCACGATGGGCTTGTAAGTGATCCATCATACTTTGGTTCCACGCATGTCACAGACCTTTCATGGTGTGACCGCTGGGTGTCGTTGGGTATGGTTCGATACTTATGGAGTCCGGTGTGTACAAATATGGGATCTGTCAGCTCGCATTTCTAGTTTGATATCCAAATGCTTCAAGACTGTATCTCTGAAAGTCTTGTGGCCACAAGCAATCATCCCAGGAAAGAGTTTCGCCAGGGTGGAATAATATGGCAAAAGAATTTGTAAATATTGTTTAGTGAGATACAAGTTTAGAGATAAAACATGGATGAACACTAGAAAATTTGAAGGTGATAATATATGTCCTCACACATCCAGGATATCGCAATGAAAGAATTATACATATGCGTTGTAACCTCAACTTGCATGGTTCAACGCGCTGATTTGTATATCCGTGACGTGTGCATGGGGCATTGTTCACGGACTCATGGAATAGTTTCATTTGACGAATCGAGTGTAAGACCTAAGGAGTCCCGTGATATGGAGTGTACTCGTTATACACTGAAGCAGTGTGTCAGATTAAAGTGCTTAATTCAGCAATATTCAGGACTATCACAGGAATACGTGTGTGCTGTATTTAAGTGTTAGATACAACAATTAGTTAATAATTGTTATTTACTAATTATATTATGACACGTGGCGCATTGTGAACCCTTGGTTGAGTGTACCCAAGTGTGAGATTTGGTGGAACCCACTAGATGGTAGACTTTGTAACTATTCCTGATAGGCAAAATGATCATTTCACACTATGATTATTTAATTGTTAAATAATTATTCTCTCTCATTATTATATTATATATATTATTATTATATTTCGATGCCAAATAGTTGGCACCTATTATATTATTATTATATTATATAATATATTATGTTTTATATATATATATATATAAAGAGAAAGAGAGAGAGAGAGAGAGAGAGAGAGAGAAAGTGTGTGTGTGCAATTGTGACCGAGAGGTGGAGAAGAAATAGAGAAAGAAAAGAAGAAGAAGGGAAAAATAAAATTATTTTATTTTTCTTTATGCTTCCAATTGAAGTAATAGTGAATTTCTTCAAACTCTCCATTTCTTATCCTTTTAGAGAAAATGATATAAACACACACCTTGTCATTTTGGGGATTAAAAGTTAATCACGTGCTGGATATCGAGTTGCTATTCTAGCTCACCAAGCTCACCGTGTTGGTGACTAGAACTGCACACGAGTTAATTTCCATGCAGACTCTAGGGAATTACGTGTATAACGTTACACGTTGAGGTGAGTTCTCAACTTTACTAATATATTAATGCGATTAATATATTTTATTTATTATGTTTATTGTATGTTTCACGCTTCCGCCGTGTAGAATTCGTATATGATACGTGTTTAGGCAATAGACACAATTGCACATACATATACTCATATGTATTAACTCCCCGACAACAAAATTTTTGAAGGCTTTAGTGTGTGTAAAAGATTGAGAAGATGCAGAGGAACAAAAGTAAAATTGGCAAAAAAAAATATTGTCAGATATTTTTAAAACTTTGATATTTAATTATTAAAATTTAAAAATAAAAATTTGTAATTTTTTTCAAACTGATGTTTAATTTGCATATGATAAATAGTTTAATAAGTATCAATCTAATTGGAATGTATTGTAATTATAATAAAAATTTAACCTTTTATTTTTATATTTGTATCCAATAATTTCATATTTAAAATAATATCAATAAATTTTTATCTTTAATGAAATTACAATTTCAGTTATAAATTTATGATTATAACATAATTCCAATCTAATATAATTTTAATTGTTATTACAATTATTAATTTTAATTAATATTATAATATTTATAATTACAATTAAAATATTATAAAAGAAATAATTATAAATATTTAAAAAAATTAAATATCTAAAAAAAATTAAATATTTAAAAAAAAAACATGCCCACGTATTCGTTCAACATGTCATTATGGACAATGCGGCCCATAAAAAACACAATCCATTTACCACCTCTAAGCTCCACCCTTCTTAAAAATGACTTTATTTCTTTTATTTCTCTAATATTTTTCATTCCAACTAAATCCTTTTTATGATTGCTTTTGAAAAAGTAAATTTTTTTTTAAAGCACTTATTCAATAATCTAGTAAATTTTAATGGCAGTTCAAGGGCTGGTTTGGTATTGTTATGGCTTATAAACTAATTTGCTTTTGTTGCTTTGAAGAAAATAATCAACCGTAAAATAAAAAATTAAAAAGAAAAAGAAAGCAACTGAACATATGTTCAGTAAAATATGTAATAAAAAATCATGTGAGTTAAAAGTAAAGTAAGTGTATTTGATAAATTTTATTGTTAAAGTATTGTAATAATATTTGATAATCATAATAGACGTATTTAGAATGATGAAAATAAATATCTATATACATCATTTATCACAATTTCAAAACTCATTTTCATTTTTTATTTTTTACTCATTAAATTTGTTATTATTTTTATTATTATTTGACACATGCAATAAATATTATATCAGTATATATTGTATAATATACTTTTACATATATGTTTACTATGTATATATATTTATATATGCATGATATAATATTTATATCTTAGAGAGATACAGAAGAATTTTATTTAGATTTAATTTTAATGATCTCATTGATTAGAAAATTTTAAAATTAAGTGACAAGTGTAAGGATAATTTTGAATTTGTTTAATTTTTAGAGGGATATGTATGAAAACATATTTAATAAAAATACTAATTCTAAAAATTATATTTTGAAAAGCAATCCTCCCCTGCTGTTTAATATTTGAGCATTTTGCCAAAAGTGATTTGAAATTACTTTACGAAACTTACAAATGTGAGGGTACTTAATAGTCTAGTAGTAAAATGTTTTCATTGTTTTTGAGGTATGGAGTTTGAATCTTCTATCTCATGTTAAAAAAAAAAAACTTTTGAACAATTTCAATTAATCTTAATAAAATAAAAAGCCAGTTTAAGATTGTTGTTGGAGAGGCTAAAAGTCAATTTAAGTATTTGGTAAACTAGTTTCAAGATTTTTTTTGGCAAAATCACCCCTTTCTATAGTAAATTTTGAAAAGTAATGATTTTGATAAGCATTTTTATCTTTAAATACGATTTTAATTTTATTCTCATACAAATAAAAATATATATATATATATAATTATCTCTTACAAATTAGGTAAATCCAATTCTACTTTTAAAAAATTAATTATTAAATTAAACTTTGTTTTACGTCTCATCTCGTTTTTTCTATATAATAATAATAAAACTATTATTATGTATGCAAAATTATTAATAATATATTTACTATAATATTAATTTCATTAATATTAATTTCTATAGCATTATAACAAAAAAATTTACCAAATACATATAAATTACTTTTGAATCTCATAGCACTTTTAAAAATATAATTTATCAAATACCTACCTACTTCTCTTCATATATAGTTAAATTATTTCTCTTACACAACTAACAATAACTATTTTAAAAGTTACAACAATTTTAAACTGACCTTAAATTTAATTAAGAGATGGGTCCATAAAGAAATTTTACGGATATAATAATAGTATTCTAATTTTTCATTTTGTTAAAAAAAAATGGATAAATTTTTCTGTGGTTAACAAAATTCATTTTAGTGCTATTGAGCCAATATTACGAGGACTCTGATGATAATGGGGTAGACAGATAAAAGGAGGGGCGCAATACAAATCCTTAATGGTAGAATGGGCCTCACCGGTCAAATATATTGGCAACTTGGGCCTCCACCAGTCATATGTATTGGCAACTTAACAGAGTTTCTACGTATCCTAATTTGTTTTTGTTTTAGAGTGACACTATTAGATACTCTCATCAACTCTCTATTATTAGTTTTATTTTAATTTTGATTGTCTTAAAAAAATATGGATTAAAACTTTTTTTATGTGTAATCACAGATTTTTTTTTTTTCTAATATATCATAAACGCTAAGAGGCGCAAGTTTAAATTCATACACATATTCAAGTATGTTAAATAGATATGTAGACTCAATTTACTTTGTATGATTTAATTTATGAGTTGTAGTTTGATAGGTATTAAAATTGTATTAAATAAGACTCATAGTATAAAAATCTCTAAGTTAAAGCCCACTTGAGAGAAAACTTATTCTTATAAAAAAAAAAAATCCATTTGACGAGGCTAACGGAGAATCACAAACTTATAAAAATGTGTCTTAGCCCATAAGAGTCTCTTTAAAATTGAGAGAATTAATTACTTATCCATTAAAGTATATAATTAGCTTATTAGAAAATTATTCAAAATAAAATTTGATTAAACTTATTATTTTTATTTTACTTAGGGTATAACTCATTAAATAAAGGAAAAAAGACATCTGGACTCTTAAAGTTTCAATAAAGGAATATGTAAACTCTTAAAGTTTTAAAAATCTTATTTATACTCCTGTCAGGTAACGGAATTTGTGAAAGTTAACGAAAAAAATGACAAAAATAGAAATTCACCCTATATTGACTAAAAACACTGGTCAACAACGGTCAACACTAATCAATACTAGTTAATGATAATCGATGCCAGTCAATAATGATCAACACTAATCAAACGATAGTCATTGGTGGTCAACATGATTAGTGTCAATCAACGACGATGAACAATGGTTAATGATGGGCCAATAGTGGTCAATGGTAAGTTAACACCAATCAAATAGTAGTCAACACTAATTAAATAGTGAACAACGCCCGCCAAACAAACTCTCTTTTTCGAATAATTTAGTTGATGATAATATTCTAATAGATTTTTAAACTTATATATAACCGAATAGTTGAAATAGTTTAGTTGGTTAAGTATATATTTTTTACCATTGGGTCAAATGTTTAAGTCCTCTTAAAAGCATTTGATTGAATTTAGATTTTCTTTTATCATAACAAGGTCATACTTTCATCAAATTTTCATGACCTGCCATAACACAATAATATTATGGGAACCAATGATATTTAGCTACGTAACGATCATAGAATTCAACCTCAAAAGAAGCAAAAAGCTCATCAATTCTTTTTATCATTACAAGATCTTTCTTGAATTTTGATCTTAATTAAGAGTTCTTATATAAGAGATAGATTAAGTAAAAATTTATTTTTAAAATGGAATGAAATGGGGCGAGTTAAATATAAATCATTTTTAAAGTTTTGATAGAGTACATTGAGAAATGAGGCTGATGAGATGAAAATAAGTTGTTTTATTTATAAAGAAAAAAAGTGATTAGATAAAAAATAATTTGTCTTAATATATAAAAATATATGCAAAAGAAAAGAGATTTGTCATGAATTTTAAGAAATTCTAGCCAAAATTATATAAAAACAAAAAATCAACAAAAGTAAGAGTTGCAAATTCCTTTTAGTACAACATTTGAAATATATTTTGTCATTCATATATTTTGATTTTTTTCTAAAAGCAGTCAGCCTATCCAACAGTAGAGGAGAATTATGAAGAAGCCCATGATTTTCCCTCCAATTCTCCTATAAAAAAGAAAGATATCCCTCTTACCGTACAAAAAATCTCACACATTCTCCATTATTCTAAAATATTCTCAATCAAATTGCGATTACTTCTCTATTGAGTATTTTCTACGTAACCAAACACGATACCTATTGTTTATTCTCACTAAATTCCTTATTTTCTTACTATTTTGAGCATCAGAGTGTCTTTTTCAAGTATGCGAGAATGCTTAGTTCAAAAGGAGTGGAGGGACAAAGGCCTGAAGTTCTTGGGCCAAAGGAGTGTCAGACTCCGAAGACTTTACTAGTTGATAAATGTATTTTATACTTATTATTTGGGCTTTAGTAGACTTGGCATTTGTTCATTTTAAGTATGAATTTTAGACTTTTTATGTGCTTTATTATTATTTTATAGGTTTAAAGTCAATGAAATAAATCAAATAAAAATCTAAGGACAATTAACAAAACTATCAAATTATGACCAAAAGCTCCATGTCGCAGCCCTACAATTGAAGCTACAATGCTAAAAACAACCAAAGAAACAAGTTCAAGTAGCAACTCAAGGCTTACTGTATTTAGAGTTAATGATGTAACACTTATGTTGGTAGGAAGCAAGCGCCACAACACTCAGGAGCAAGGCCACAACATTGGGGCAGTATCGCATCAGTACTACAGCACTAGGAAGCCAAAGCCATAGCAGTAAGATGATAATTGAGCCAGAGCCGCAGTGCTAGAAAGCCAAGGCCACAACGCTGGACATTAGAAAGGAAAACCCTAGTTTGACTTGAACTCAAAGTATTTCCCAAACTTAAAGACGAAAGCCTATAAGTAAAAAATGAAAAGCTTATTTCAAAAGACTAAAAAATAAAATTTAAAAGAGCAATAAAAGGAACAACTTTTTGAGAGGTTAGAGCAAACTTTCAAAGAATCGAAGAGAGAAAACAAGAGAAGAAGAGATCGAAGATTGAAGAATTTAGGGCTTCATAAGTTTGCTTCTTTTCTTTTATTTTTTTTTTTGTTTTATATTATCTCTATGATATTGTATTTAATGCGCTCTAAAACTCTTTATTTCAATATAAGCTAATTTAATTTTCTAAGAATACGATTTGAACTCAAATATATAATTTGAATTATTTATTTTCCCTTAGTTTATGTAATCAATATTAAATTGTTCAGTTTATTCTGTGTAAATGCTTTGAGTTTCATATAATATAGGAATATATTTACATAGCTCATATAACCGTTCAGCGAACCTGCTTTTAATGAATCTTACTTTAATCAAAATATCATAAAAATATAGATAATTGATTTGGTAAGGTATTTCACTTGACCATTAAAAGATATTTGTAAAGATATTAGGCTTCTTAGTTACCAATTCACATTGATGAATTAAATTAAAGAAAATAATTAAGACTCGAGTGAAGTATTGAAGGATAATTGTAATTCTAATTTTTTTTTATATTAGTGAATTTATCGTTGTGTTTTCTTACTTTGTTCTGCTTTTGTTTTCTTTTATTATTTAGTTTAGATATTATTTTTTTAAGTTATTAATTATTTGAATAAGAATAAGAAGATACGATTTTAGTACTTAACGAGTTTAATAATAATTTTTTGTAAGAATGATACTCTTATTATTATATTACTTATTTACAATAAGATACACTTATATTTTTAAATTTTACAACACTAGATTACTAGAAAATTTCACCTGATGAAAGTTTAGGATTTTAACTCGTCATGAGTTAGTTTATTTTTTTTATTTACTTGTCCATTGTCTATGTATTTGGCCTTTTTACAACATTTGAAGGTTTTTAACTTTTTGCTTTCTCTTTAACCATAATTTTTTTTATTTTCTATTCTTTCTCTCCATCTTGCTCTAGCTGCAATGTCTTCTTAACACGATTACATTCACAATAATATTTTTAATTTTTTTTATCAACGCATTTATACTCATAATGATTATCTTTCTCAACTCGCTTGTTACTCACCAACAATGATTTTCTCTCTTCTCATTATATTTGGTTATTTTGAATTTTTTTCGTTTATAAATTTAAATTGTTTTGAGTTTACAGAGAGAATGTCAAAATTAATAATTTTTTAGGGTTTTCTTATTTAGTTATTGACAAATTAAAATATTCTCATTTGATTAAATGTTCTTATTATAGTCATAGATTTATGTATTATTCTTTTCATATAGATTATAGATTTAACACCTATATAAAGAAAAACTTGTGCATTATTATTTGAAATAGAAATAAAAAGATTCAATTTATCTGACATAGTATTTAAACTTCAATTTTTCTAATAGAATAAATACTTTGGGGTGTTATCAAATTCGTTTCTTACAGTATTAATGAATTTTTTTTCTCTTTCTATTATTTAATTTTTTTCTTTTAGTGCAATTAATTATGAAATAAACTATAATAGATGTAATGTCTTGAAGTATTAAAATTAAGAACGCACAACTTTTTATAGACAGATTTTTAATTGTTAAATTTCAACAAACATAAAAGTAATCTTATACATTAAATATTTTATTTATATTTTGAGTCCATAGAGGGCATAAAAGAAATTTATGGCATTATGATAGCTTGATGGAATCATAAAACAATTTACCTTTTCAAACTCCGTTTGTAACCCACTGTAGGCTCGGGAAAGAAAGAGAAAATGTGTAAGAACAACATATTCAATAAAAAGAAGGAAAATGATTGAACAGTGGAACTCCTAAAGATTTGGCATTCTCAGATGACAATATCCAATTCAAGCTATTCTTAGAATTTGAGGCAGATCTTGAAAAATATTATAGATTATTATGTTTCATACTTATTACATTTAGGGGTGGACATAAAATCAAACAATTAAATAGGATTAGGCAAACTGAATCAACCGACTTGGTTTGATTCGGTTGTATCTTAGTCAGTTCAATTTTTTGTTATATATTTTTGAAAACTAAAAATTCAATTTGACTTTTAATTTTGAACTTTTGAACCAAAAATCAAATTGTGAAACCGATTCATAAAAACAATGAAAGAAAATATACGCAGCACCTTAAGAATGGAACTGAAACTGAGAATCGAATCAAATTAGACCATCCAATGCTAAAAGTGAGTCTAATTTAAGCTAATTCAAAGTAAAAATTCAAACTAAGAATTGCACCGAACAAAACTAGTTTGGTTCGGCACCTTATCAGTACAGTTCTCAATTGAATTTTTTAAAAACCAACTAGCTCAGTTAAGTTTTTAGTTCGATTTTCGATTCCACTCAAAAATCAAAATAAATTGAAAATGTCCATTCCTAATTGAATCTAATATAACGAGGCCATGTGCCTCAACAAAAATATTCATATGTATATACGTATACAAAACATGATGACTCATGCAATTATGTGTGTTATGGTCTAACCTCAAAATGTGAAAATGTATCATATTGCATGAGTTCCTGCGACAACTTAAAAAAATTTATTAAAAAAAAAGAAAACATTGAGCTTAAATCAATAAATGGACATAATTAAAAAATATTATATACTTTATATATAGTGTCAATAATAATATAGTAACAAATAATACTACTATATGTAATGTATATGTATAAATCTATAATATAAAATATTCATAAAATTGTGTATTGAAAAATTGTAAAACTTGTGCAGAGAGTATAAGTCATCATGAAGTTATTGATCCTATTGAATTTTTCTATATCTTACTTGTCAATAGTCATAGTTTAATTAACACCTGAGTGTATTATCGAACCATACTTTGATACTAGTTTGTTGAAGGAAACTCCATTCTCCTTTGAAAATTAGGTTAAGCAATGAACCCTAAAAGATATCAACTTTAAACCCTAATATCTCTGCACAACGAAATTATGTGATTGCCAAGCAAATATTATATTAAGAATATAAAAACAGATAATAAGAATACTGTTGGCAGAGGATCTAATATACGTATGAGTGTATGCATGTGCAATTATGTCTATTGCCTAAATACGTATCATATACGAATTTAAGTCCAACGAAAGCGTGAAACATACAATAAATAAATATATTAATCATATTAATATATTAGAAAGATTAGAGAACTCACCACAACGTATAACGTTATACATATATTTTCTCGGAGTCCTCATGGAGACCAACTCGCAGGTAGTTCTAGTCACCAATACGGTGGGCTTGGTGAGTTAGAACAGCATCCCTATACGCAGCACCAGGTTTAACTCTTAAACTCCAAAATGGTCAGTGTGTATTTTTATCATTTTCTCTAAAAGAATAGAAAATAGAGAATTAAAAACAATTCACCATTGCTTCAAATGAAACCAAAGAAAAATGAAACAATTTTATTTTTTCTTATTTTCCTTTTTTTTTTCTTCTTCTTCTTTCTCTTTTCTCTTTTCTCTTCTTTCTTTTCCTTCTCCATTTCTTTCTTCTCCTTCTCTAGGCCAATTTGACCGACACAGCAACAAAAATGCAATTTTAATCTCTCTTTCTCTTTATATATCTAATATATAATAATATAATTTATAATATAATAATAATATAATATATATAATAATAATATAAAATTAGTAATGGTGCCAACTATTTGGCACCCAAAAAATATAATATTAATATATATAATATCTAATAATATAATATAAAAATATATTATATAATAAAATAATATATCATATAAAAAAATAAGAGAGATATTTTAATTATTTAACAAATAAATAATTAAAGTATGAAATAACCATTTTGCCCCTCATAAAATAGTTACCAAGTTTATCCTGTAGTGGGTCTCACTAAATCCCACACTTAGGTAAACTCAACTGAGGGTCCACAATACGCTACGTGTCATTATACAATTAATAAATAATAATTATCGACTAATTATTGTATTTAATACTTAAATACAGGCACGTACACATTCCCATGGTATTACTGAATATTGCTAGATTAAACACTTTAATCCAGCATGCTGCCCCAGTGCACAATGAGTACACTCTATATCGCGAGACTCCCTAGGTCCTACGCCCAATTCATCAAATGGAACTATTCTATGAGTCCGTGAGTAATGCCCCACGCACACGTCACGGATATTACAAATTAACGCGTTGAACCATGCAAGCTGAGGTTACAACGCATATGTATAGTTCTTCCGTCATGATATCCTGTGCGATGATATAAATTATCACCGTCAAATCCCCTAGTGCTTATCCATGTCTTATCTCCAGACTAGTATCTCACTGAACAATATGTGCAAACTCTTTTACCATATTGTTTTACCCTGGCGGAACTCTTTCCCGGGATTGATACTTGTGGCCACAAGATTTTTTTAGATACAGTCTCAAAGCATTTGGATATCAAACTCCCTATGCGAGCTGACGGATCCCATATCTATACACACTGGACTCCATAAGCATCGAACCATACCCAGTGATACCCAGCGATCACACCATGAAAGGTCTGTGACATACGTGGAACCAAAGTATGATGGATCACTTACAAGCCCACTGTGGCACTCAGGTCAAATGACCACGTATACTACTCAACTCGAAAGGACTCTTCGTTAACGGCTTACATAGGGTGTCTATCGGAGGCCCTCGTGAGTCTGTCCCATATCCAGTCATAACTAGATACCCACATGTCAATACGAGCTCCAAGCTCACAGTCGGTTAGGAACGACCATTTATGCCCTATAGGTACGACATATGCTGATCTATATATAAAGGTATCCACCGACAAACCTGCGTCTGCAGAAATAGATCAAGGACAATTATTCAAGAACATACTTGCGCAACTTGCATTTCCTGGCACTCAATTGCAACTCTTGCAACTATACAGTTACTAGTATATTCCCAGGTCTTTGTCCCATTACAGACAATGCTCCAACTCTTTGATATACTGAGTATTATAACCAGCTAACACTTAGCTGTGCTAACATTTAGCATTTATATCTCTCAGCGTGACTGACTATGAGCTATTATCTAAACTCTTTAGATCTGATCTGAACTCTTTCAGATTTACAATGTCTATAATGTTACATGTATAATACCATATATGTTAGTATTAGCAATTTATTGAGAATGTACACTTGTATAAATACACGAGTATATGTATATTTAGGGATGACACGTAAGCACTGACCCTAACAAATACAACACAATCAATATATGTGGTTCGATAATTGACTACGTCTACGGTAGATCAAAAGATCCTAACCTTTCTTATTAACTCTTCTAGAGAACTTTACAGGAAAATAATATGAAGAGCTCTTAAAGGGACCTATTTATTGTTGGGTTATGGGGGGGCATTAACTAGGGTTCTTGCATGTGGGTTTGTGTTCATCATACAAACAATATACATATCTCATACATACATGTGCACAGCGGAAGATTGAATACAATGAACACAGAAAATAACATTTTATTTAATCTGAAATTCGAGATTGAGAAAATCACCAATGAAGCCTTTGGATTAATTTTCTTTGAAGTCCACCATGAAATGAATCTTTGATCAATTCTAGCAATCAACAAGGGTGGGTTTGATTGTCTAGAATGGCAGCATCTTAATCCAGCATATGTGTTTAACTCTTAAACATTTTACAAAGTTAAACCATTTAACTTAATTAAATTTGTTTTTCCTTTTATTCAACTCTTGAATAAATAAAACAAATCTTGTTTTTAGTTATTACATTTAGTAACCATTAATTCAATTTGTTTTGTTGTTCTAACATTTAAAACACAAAACAAACAATTTCAATTTCTCAAATTGAATTGGCTCCCAAAATGCAAAACCTAAAAAACTAAATCAATTTTGAATTTCAATTTCATTTCACTTTATATACAAATGAATTAATTCCAAACTAATTTGAATTTCATTTGCATTTCATTTGGCTTAACCTAACCTTAGTTAACATTTAACCTTAGTTAGATTATTTTAACTTAACCTTTAAGTTAATAAATATTTTATTAATTTAACCATAGTTAACTAACTTAACCATGGTTAGGTTAACCTTTACTTAACCTTTAAGTAAGGTTAACTTAACTTAACTATATGGTTAACTCTTAACCTTAGTTAGGTTAAATAATTTATTTAACAATTAAATAAATAAATATTTATTTTAATTATTTAACAATTAAATAATCATAAAGTGAAATTACTATTATATCCTTACTCGATTACCAAGTTAACCTAAAGTGGGTCCCACCAATTTAACCACATACTTTAGTTAACGTAACCTTAGTAATTGCTGAATTATACTGTATTGAACAATTCAATACGGTATACTGCCCAAGTGCTCAAAGAGTACATTTCATATTGGGACTCACTAGGTCTACACCCGATTTGTCAAATGGAACTGTTCCATTAATCCGTAATCGATGCCCCACGCACACGTTACGAATATTACAAATCAGCGTGTCAGACCATACAAGTTGAGGTCATAACGTATACGTATAATCCTTCCATCATTTATATCCTAGATGTGCGGGGATATAGATCAGCACCGTCAAATCCCCATTTGCTCATCCATAAACTTATCTCCAGATTCGTATCTCGATAAACAATATACGCAAACACTTTTGCTATATTGTTTAACCCTATGGGAAACTCTTTTCCCGGGTTTATGCTTGTGGCCACAAGACTTTATGAAATACAATCTCGGAGCATCGGATATACAACTTACCTACGTAAGCTGACGGATCCCGTATCTACGCACACCGGACTCCATGAGCATCGGACCATACCCAACGACACATAGCGGTCAGACCATGAAAGGTCTCTGACATATGTGGAACCAAAGCATGATGGATCACTCACAAGACCACCGTGGCGCTCAGGTCAAAGGACCACGAATACTACTCAACTCGAGAGGACCTTCCTTTGACGGTGTCATAGGATATCTATTGGGGTCCTCATAAGTCTATTCAGTATCCAGTCCTAACTGGATACCCGCATGCCTATACAAGCTCTAAGCTCATGGTCAGCTAAGAACAACCATCTGAACCAGTCAGATATAGACATACACTAATCTATATAAAGTGAATCACTGATAGACCCGCATTAGTGATTATAGATCAGGAACATTATGTTTGAGACATACTTACATAATGATATTTCTTAACTCCTATTGCAACTCTTTGCAACTATATCATTACAAGTATACTCTCAGGTCTTTGTCCCATTATAGACAAGGTTCTAACTCTTTAGACCTCGCTGATTCTTATAACCTGCTAACTCTTAACAGTGCTAACTTTTAGCATTTATAACTCTCAGCTTTGCTAACTATTAGTTCTGATCTAAACTCCTTTAGACCAGATCTGAACTCTTTCAGATCAAACAATGTCTGTAATGTTACAAGCATTATACCATATTAATATGATATTAACAATCTTTATTCGAAATGTTTATTGTATAAATATTAACAATTAATATTCATACAATATTGGAATGGCACGTGAGCACCAGCTCCAACAAACTCCCACTTGCTTCAGTGCCATTCGTACTGGTATCTCATATCAATACACTCCACGTGTTTCTCAAACACTATAGGAGTTTAGGCTTAGGGGGGTTTGCTACATCCAAGGATTATTCCCTAGATTTTTATTACAACTCTTGTTGCCAAGAACTTTCTAATTATGTGATTTTCAGAGTTCACATGATTAGAATACTGGTGTGCCTTATGGCTTCTCGGCTTAAGCAATTACCGTTATTTTGCAATATAGTGGGATAGGATCCACTGAGCTTGGAACTATTCAAAGCTCTGCAATTAATTTTGAATATCCATAGTACTTTCTTTGCTGACTTCTCAAGCCGCAACATATTCTACCTCCAAGGAAGAATTACCTGTGGACATTTACTAACACACATTTAACTAGCTCCGGTACTGATAAAGAGAAACACATAACTAGATGTAGACTTTCTACCATTCAGATCAGACGTAAGTCTGAATGTGTATCCCTTCTTTTGTAAGAAACTTTCTTCATATTTTATAAACTTATCCTATATACTTCTCAAGTATATATTGATATGTTTCACAACCATTTAATGGTCATTATCTAAATTTAACAGATACCAGCTTGTAACACTTACAACCATCTAAATTCAGATTTCGTACATTAGACGGTATGCATTAATCTATTTCTAGCTAATGCATCTGAGATGTTAGACACTCTAACTCTCTCATCTTCTTCCCGAAGACACTTCCTCTAAGAAAGATGAATGCCACTTCTAAAAGGGACTTTAACTGTCTTACAGTCAATGAAGTTGTACCTTTTCGTGGACTTATTCTATATACGAAGTTTGAGAGAGTCTTATTAGCTTCCTAGCTATATCTCCATAAAGCTTTATACCTAGTATATAGGAAGTCTCTCTCAAATCTTTTATGAAGAAGTTCTTTACACAGATAACACTTATCTGATTTACTTGCTATACTCCAATCATCGTTTCCAATATTGAGTATATACTTTCCACTTTAGAGAACTAAAAAGATAATTATACTCCCACTGCCCTTTCTGAACACACACGCTTCCTCTTTATTCCTGATAAAACCAGACTTTCTGATTTCATCATATAAACAAAGATTCCACCTTTGGAAAAATTTACTTAAGTCCATAAATGGACTTCCTCAGTTTGCACATTATACTAGAAGTTAGGCTTGGATGCAAAAACATCAAGTTGTTCTCTGCATATCTCTTGTTGGAGATATACTTCCCAGAACACCTTATTTACATTTATAAGCCAGTCCTCATTATCATAATATGCAGCAATAGCCAACATAATCCAAATTGACTTTAGTATGGTTACTGATGAAAAAGGTTTCCTCATTATTGATCCTAGATCTCTGAGTGTAACCTTTCAACATTAGTCAGGCCATGAAGGACCATTCCTTCAAATAGGGCCCACATTGCTTCCTCTGCATAAACTAATTTACTGCTAATAGAAACAGTTTCTACAGGAAGCACAACTAAGTCCTAGACTTAATTGTCATACTTAGAGTCAAATTCGAATTTTATGGTATCTTGTCATCAACAAAATCTAAATTGACTTTAGCATGGTTACTGATGAAAAAGGTTTCCTCATTATTGATTCTAGATCTCTGAGTGTAACCTTTCAACATTAGTCAGGCCATGAAGGACCATTCCTTCATATAGGGCCCACACTGCTTCCGCTGCGTAAACTGATTTACTGCTGATAGAAACAATTTCTACAGGAAGTTCAACTAAGTCCTAGACTTAATTGTCATGCGTTGAGTCAATTTCAAATTTTATGATATCTTTTTATTTTCCCGAATCGATGTCAAACATCGTCTCTCCATAAGTTAAAGGATCCATTTCTTCAACTAAGAAAATACCAAGGGCACCTTCAAGTATCAAACATACCTAAATGATGGCCTTGATATCCTTTTGGACTTATGAACTTAGTGTGTTAAAGGTATTTCACTCATTTAAAATTAAAATTCCATCGTTGGTTCATCAATATTTAGATTGACTTCATCAAGTTCAATCTTTCTATAATCTCCACAATTCATGAGAAACGCTTTCTCTAGGAATGTGACATCATGAGAAACGAATACATTTCGTTCATCTGAATTATAGAATTGGGATCCCATTAGGCACTTGGGATACAAAATGAACCAATACTTGTACCGTTGGATACAAGTTTATTCTGTTGCATAACTCTTATGAAAACAGAATAACACTAAGTCTTAACATACTTAAGACTCGTTTCCTATTTAGTCTATATCTCATATAAAGTAGTAGGAACGATTATGGAATTATTTAATAAGTGAGTAGCAGATGTTAAAATATAACCTCATAGATATTTTTAGAAGATCAGCGGTTCTCAATATCAATCAGACTGTATCTAATATAGTCCGATTCCTCATTTCCTAAGCATCTTTATGTTGAGGAGTATTTGGAGGACTATGCTGAGAGAGAATCATATTCTAGTTAAATAATTTATGAATTTACTGATTATGTATAAATTACTTCGATCTAATCGAAAGCACTCAATATACATAAGGGTTTGTTTCTTTACTTTCATTGTCAGAACATTTTGAACACTTCGAAATTATTCTGACCTGCGTTTCCTAGAAACACATGTCTATATAGTGACACTCACTATAAAGACAATGAAGTATCGAAATCATTTATAACAGTAAGATTTATTGGACTAAATACATCTATATGTACCAGATCCAATAAACCAGTGGCTTGGCGTCTTACACCTACATAAAGATTCGGCTATATTCTTTTGAATTCATAATTCATAAACTAGTCAATGTATTATAGTCAGATCAAATATCTGACCATCCTTAACCAGCTAGGATAGTCGTCTCACGACTACATGACCTAATCTTATATATACCACTGTTCATTATTATTTAAGTTGCTGAAATACTATATATTCTGTTCACCTCTACATTTATAACATTTCCTGTTGTATATCAGATATAACAGCCATTCATTAACTGACATTCAGTTAGTAAATCATTATCATTATCACAAGGAACTATTTCCGTATTTTTATGATAACCCTCTCTGTCAACTACAGGGAGTGATATGATTTACCTAATAATGTTTGGCACGTAATAGTAATTATACAACATTAATGCTGTTACTTGAAATAAGAAGTAACTGTGAAGTCTTAACGGCTACCACGTTCAGGAAATCTCTATTACCTACGTGAAGCTGAACTTCTCATTTTTTAGTAATCAAGCATTTCTCAAATCATGCAACATCTTGCAGATATGATAATAACAAGCAGTATCTCATACCCTTGCAGAGTTAACATCAAATGCTAATGAAATGTTAATGTTTGGTCAAACAGATATCTAATGAGTCAATCTTTCTTAAGTCAAGGTACGATGAATAGTAACATTTACTATTTCAAACCTTATAACAGTGGAAACACTTTCCATTATGACTTTTCTCTATATGTGGTTTAGTAATATCAAATATTATTGAATCTAGAACTATTCTTAGATTCATAAGCAAGCCTTACATATTTTATTCAGTACCCTATAGTTATTGGTATTTGTTCAAGATTAGTAACGGATTGCTCGTACTCATCTTATCTCTATAAGACAATCTTATCTCTATAAGACAAGTATCTTATCTCTATAAGATAATCATCTTATCTCTATAAGACAAAATAGGAGATGCGTAGCAGAACATTTCTTTATCGTTAATAAATTACGTTTTAGATCATGGGTATAACTGTTATACATTTTTTAATCTAAAAAACGCCCTCCCACTGCTTTACTTAATCCCTTTAATCTCTCAAACGGGATAAGATAGTATAATATTTTAAACTATACAGCGGGAAGTGGATCCCATTGGGGTTTTACTCCAGCCTCACGCTAAAGCAATATTGGCCTTTATAAATCCAACAAGTAGACAACTCTTGTCAATTGTATCTCATACAACTCTTACTACTGATCCTAAATACACATTACCCTCACGCTAAAGCAATATTGGGTAACTGTATTTCAGATTAACTCGTCAATACTCAAATATATGTTACTGACACTATCCTCACGCTAAAGCAATATTGGATAATATGTTCGCATATATTTGATTCATCTCATGTTTTACCGGCATTAGACCAAGTCACACCGACCAAATCCCTCACGCTAAAGCAATATTGGGAAAGACCATAGTGACCCATCTCACACCGTATTGACAAGACGGACCATTTAAAATATTATCACATAATATAATAAATTTCAATCTAATTAAGAGAGATTTTAATTACAGGCTTTCATATTATATACGCTCATCACATGAGAGGTTATTCTCAATCAATTATTCATTTCTGTACAAGCACAACTAACCCCCACCAGTAGGGCCCCCATTGTGGTTACAAAAATAAATAAAATAATAAAAATATTATTTTCTTGGTTTATCATGTAAACTAATAACCCTTATCATTACATCTCATAAACCCCCACATGCGGAAAAATAAAAAGATTTTACTCCTTTTTTTTTTTTTTTTTTTTTTTATTTTTTAGTGTAAGAACGCCGCGGCGCTGGTCTTATAGCGCTGCCGCGCTAGGGCTTCACAAGCCTCAGCGCTGCGGCGATGACTTACTAGCGCGGGCGCGCTGGAAGCAGTGCTTCCCGCGCTGGGGCGCCAGAAAACCAGCGCCCTCGCCCTTGTCCAGCGCTGGGGCGCCAAACAATCAGCGCCCCCACGGTACTTCAGCGCTGGGGCGTCATACGCTCAGCGCTCCCGCGTTCATATGAACGCTGCCGCGCTGGACCTTAGCGCTGCAGCGTTCCAGGTGCTGTTTTTCACTGGTTTGCATTTTTAACACTTAAAATGCACCCCAACAGCCCCGGAAATTGTCCTACAATTTAGCCAACACTTAGCTAACACTAAAAAATCACCCATAACAACACAAATTGCTTTGATACCAATTGTTGGGTTATGGGGGGGCATTAACTAGGGTTCTTGCATGTGGGTTTGTGTTCATCATACAAACAATATACATATCTCATACATACATGTGCACAGCGGAAGATTGAATACAATGAACACAGAAAATAACATTTTATTTAATCTGAAATTCGAGATTGAGAAAATCACCAATGAAGCCTTTGGATTAATTTTCTTTGAAGTCCACCATGAAATGAATCTTTGATCAATTCTAGCAATCAACAAGGGTGGGTTTGATTGTCTAGAATGGCAGCATCTTAATCCAGCATATGTGTTTAACTCTTAAACATTTTACAAAGTTAAACCATTTAACTTAATTAAATTTGTTTTTCCTTTTATTCAACTCTTGAATAAATAAAACAAATCTTGTTTTTAGTTATTACATTTAGTAACCATTAATTCAATTTGTTTTGTTGTTCTAACATTTAAAACACAAAACAAACAATTTCAATTTCTCAAATTGAATTGGCTCCCAAAATGCAAAACCTAAAAAACTAAATCAATTTTGAATTTCAATTTCATTTCACTTTATATACAAATGAATTAATTCCAAACTAATTTGAATTTCATTTGCATTTCATTTGGCTTAACCTAACCTTAGTTAACATTTAACCTTAGTTAGATTATTTTAACTTAACCTTTAAGTTAATAAATATTTTATTAATTTAACCATAGTTAACTAACTTAACCATGGTTAGGTTAACCTTTACTTAACCTTTAAGTAAGGTTAACTTAACTTAACTATATGGTTAACTCTTAACCTTAGTTAGGTTAAATAATTTATTTAACAATTAAATAAATAAATATTTATTTTAATTATTTAACAATTAAATAATCATAAAGTGAAATTACTATTATATCCTTACTCGATTACCAAGTTAACCTAAAGTGGGTCCCACCAATTTAACCACATACTTTAGTTAACGTAACCTTAGTAATTGCTGAATTATACTGTATTGAACAATTCAATACGGTATACTGCCCAAGTGCTCAAAGAGTACATTTCATATTGGGACTCACTAGGTCTACACCCGATTTGTCAAATGGAACTGTTCCATTAATCCGTAATCGATGCCCCACGCACACGTTACGAATATTACAAATCAGCGTGTCAGACCATACAAGTTGAGGTCATAACGTATACGTATAATCCTTCCATCATTTATATCCTAGATGTGCGGGGATATAGATCAGCACCGTCAAATCCCCATTTGCTCATCCATAAACTTATCTCCAGATTCGTATCTCGATAAACAATATACGCAAACACTTTTGCTATATTGTTTAACCCTATGGGAAACTCTTTTCCCGGGTTTATGCTTGTGGCCACAAGACTTTATGAAATACAATCTCGGAGCATCGGATATACAACTTACCTACGTAAGCTGACGGATCCCGTATCTACGCACACCGGACTCCATGAGCATCGGACCATACCCAACGACACATAGCGGTCAGACCATGAAAGGTCTCTGACATATGTGGAACCAAAGCATGATGGATCACTCACAAGACCACCGTGGCGCTCAGGTCAAAGGACCACGAATACTACTCAACTCGAGAGGACCTTCCTTTGACGGTGTCATAGGATATCTATTGGGGTCCTCATAAGTCTATTCAGTATCCAGTCCTAACTGGATACCCGCATGCCTATACAAGCTCTAAGCTCATGGTCAGCTAAGAACAACCATCTGAACCAGTCAGATATAGACATACACTAATCTATATAAAGTGAATCACTGATAGACCCGCATTAGTGATTATAGATCAGGAACATTATGTTTGAGACATACTTACATAATGATATTTCTTAACTCCTATTGCAACTCTTTGCAACTATATCATTACAAGTATACTCTCAGGTCTTTGTCCCATTATAGACAAGGTTCTAACTCTTTAGACCTCGCTGATTCTTATAACCTGCTAACTCTTAACAGTGCTAACTTTTAGCATTTATAACTCTCAGCTTTGCTAACTATTAGTTCTGATCTAAACTCCTTTAGACCAGATCTGAACTCTTTCAGATCAAACAATGTCTGTAATGTTACAAGCATTATACCATATTAATATGATATTAACAATCTTTATTCGAAATGTTTATTGTATAAATATTAACAATTAATATTCATACAATATTGGAATGGCACGTGAGCACCAGCTCCAACCTATTTATGGCTTACCTTTGTTCTTCTAAGAATAATGAATACTCAAATAACATTTGCACCCTAATGCCAGTAAGTACATTGACAGGTCCAGAATATAGAAGTTATTCCCAAGTGCAGGATTGTCGAAGTAATAAATAACCCGATGAGAACGGGGTCGATCCACAGGGAAGTAGAATTAAAATTACAAATTTTAAACACTTTAAAGATAATTAATGCAGTATAAGATGTTTGTAAATATTATTTCAATTAACCAATTCAAATAAAAAGCTAAGGTTACGGGGATTCACTATTGGCATAAGAAGTAAGAATATATTTAACTTTTTATTTTTTTATAACTCAATTGGAATCCTCACACAAAGGAGGTTCCAACCGGAAAATATAGCAATTAAAGTTCATTATCATTTATATATTGATTAGTATTTATTTCTTTCAATTATTATACACCAAATCTTATAAATGGGTTCAAGTATTTATTATGCCAATCTTTATATTTGTCTACAATAAATTAAGACTCCCACTTTACAAGAAAGGTTATATAAACCAAATCTTGTAAATGGTTTCAATAATTTATTGTGCCAAGTATTAAGTTTGTCAATAATAAATCAAGAATCACCACTTTAGAAGAAATGATATTAATTCTACAAACAAAATAAATATATCATATATAAATTTACATAACTTAAAAATGAAGCATTAAATTCATGAATAAATATTAAACATATCTTATTACCTTGCCAAGAGCTTCACCCTTTCACCTTAGCTTAAACAAAATTATTTGGACATAATAAAACTAAATGAAAAGAAAAGAAATGGAAGAAGAAATAACATGACTTAATAGTAAACAAGAGAAATAATAGTACAAGGAAATGGATACAAAGGAAAAGTATTTTGAACTAAATTCTAACTTTCTAATTACCTTCTTTAGGCATAAACAAGCCACCTATTTATAGAAAAACATGGATAAATCGAGACAAATTTGGAGGGAACCACTTGGTTGATGAAAGTCAAGAATGGTGGCAAAATAATTTGCATTCATTATCACTTGGGCACCCACTTGATTATCCAATTTGGAATTGATGTGATCCGAATTAGCTGTCACTCAAAACATAAAAGTTGTAGATAAGTCTCTTATCTTTCCAAATTGAGTAATCTCATACGTATTAGATACGTATTTCTATAGTTATGGGCCAAATACTGATAACTGTTCAAACTGGGCTTGTACTGCAGATCAATTCTGTTCTAGGCCAATTTTCACCCTCTAAACACTCGAATTTCCAATGCTTTGTAAAATACAATATGTTAGCCCATTGAGTCATATATGTACAGGATTAAGAATCACCTCAATTGGATCTTTAGGTAGAAAGTTATGCCCATTTTACCGAATCTGCCACAAAACAGTTATAAGATAATTAAGTACAATATTGTAAACATACTTAAGTTAAGAAAATTAAATACACTAGTAATACAAAACAATCATGTAAAACTCTTATTAAATATGTAATTTCAAGTGTTCATCACACCCCCCAACTGGCTTATTGCTAGTCCCTAGCAATTCGAGCATAAATAAAATTTGAACACTACCTAAGTATTTCAAACAAAACGTCAGTTTTAAAATCATAATCGCTATAAAGGTTATTTCAATCATAACTTCCAAAAATATTTTTGTGTGTGTGTGAATTAAGCCAAAGCCTTCTTACCACAAACCACAACATATATAGCCTTAAAAATGTTCCAAGTAAAAGCCTCAACTTCATATCCTTACAGGTGAATATTTTGTTTAATGACTTAGGATTTCACTCATGGAGTTGGAAAACAGATAATCGCTCAAGAAAAAGTTACATTTAAGGACAGACAGACAAACTAACATTGATCCAAAGATAGGAAAATTAAATATTTAGAGTCAAACCATTATTGTCAAATGCCAGCTTCAAGACTTTAATTATTTAATGCGAATCTTACGAATATAGAATTCGGTGATAAGATTGCTTCCTAATGACTTTAGTCTTCTAAAATTGAATGAAGACTTTATTGAACTGAATTGACTTCTTTTCTTTCTTTTTTTTTTCTTTTTTTTTTTAAATTTTTTTTTTTACTCTTTTTTTTTTTAAAGACATAAGGAATCATTATAACATAAGAGCAATTTATCACCATAATACTTTTCTAATTTTTTTTTAATTTTTTTTTATCCTTCAGCTAAGCAACCAAATCATTCATCATCCCAAATAATGTCATTCCAAATAAAAATTAACCATTTCAAAGGATCAATGAAAGTTCGTAAGCTGTTATCTCAAACCTCTCCACTCACTCACAAAAGATATGTGAGTTTAGAAAATAATATGTATACTTAAACATGAAAATTCTCTTGGCTATATATATTGAATCATCCATCTTACCACAAGGCTTAGTATTGTTCTCAAGAAATAATTTCAGAAGTTATTCTTTAGTAACCTAAATAGAGAAAGTGATTTAAACTAAACAATTTTGAAATCATACATCGATAATAAAGCAAATTTATTTACGCAAGAGTTACCAAAAACTTAAGCAACAAACAATTATACATAAAATGCATTAAAAATAAACCAATTAGAATGTGTTTCAAAAGTTTATAATGTACTCTTTACTCTGCCATTCTAGAACTAGAATGCGTCTCAAGAATACATAAATGAACATTTTACTCACGCCATTCATGATAATTTTTTTTTTTTTTTTACATAACAAAGTGATAACAACAACAAAATAAAATAATTAACACTAACATTATATATCAACTATCCTCCCCCCAACCAGATTGAGACATTATCCTCAATGTCAAAATATAGAAAGAGTAAAATATAGAAGATATCACCTGAAACATCTTTTATTGAAAATTAAACCTGCAACAAAATAAAACAAGCCACACAAAAAAAACTTAAAAATACATAGAAATAGATAGGCTACAGATGAAGCGTCAAATCTATCCTGCGTTTCTTTTCACTGTTATCAGTATACCAATCTATCTGACTCATTGTTGGATCAGATAGAGGTGTAAAAGCTTGTAGTTCATCGAGTAACTGATCAACAGTTGAAGCAGAAATGAGGATCTGTCGTGCTGCAGATGAGACAAATTATTTTTCCACCACATAGTCAAGAAAAGATAACAACCCATTATAAAAACCATCAACGTTTAACAAACCAATGGGTTTTTTATGGATTTGCAATTGTGCCCATGAGACAATTTGAAAAATTTCCTCCAATGTTCCGAAACCTCCAGGTAGAGCTATGAAGGCATCAGCATTACGAAGCATAAAAGAAATTCGTTCATGCATTGATGATACCTGTAACTCATCCCCAATTGTTTTTCCTACAATGTCTCCAACAGCTAGAGCTTTTGGTATGATACCCAAAACTCGACTGCCATTATTTTGTGCAGCGGTTGCCACACGTCCTATTAATCCAAGACTACCTCCCCCATATACTAAATGAATATTGCGCTCAGCTAACATCTTACCAAGGGTTTCTGCTGCTTCTACAAACTCACTAGTTTTTCTAGGGCTGGATCCACAAAAGACACAAATTTTTGTGAATTTACGAGTTGATGATCCTTCCATGATTACACTCACCCTCTCTCTTGAATGATTTTGAGTTTGTACAAAGATGCAGAAATAATGCAATGTATTTATAGAGCCAAAAGGTATTGCAAAGTTAAATCACATGGCTATTGGCTTGAAATACAAGATTCAATACCTTTTACCAATTTTCAATTTGTTAGCTGGAAAAGTCACATGGGTTGTCGGCTTAAAATGCAAAATTTTCAAAAAGGATTATAGGTGGTTGATTATTGAAAAGACATTTGAGTTTGAAATGAAACATTTAAAAATAACAGCTATAGTAAATATATACAAGTAGTTGTGATTGTGGCTCACATCTTCCTCTGATTTTACGTCCAGTAACGGCTTAAACGCCCTCTATGGGTCGGGGATAGGCTTCCCATCCAATTTTCTTATAAATTGGCAAACAGGGTCTTTTAAAGTCAGATTCCCGAGACTGTACCGCTCATGTTCTTTTAGGAATATGTCCCATAATTCATGAATTGCAATATGCACATATCCACTAGGATGCGTCTCAAGAGTCGATAAGATATTATCTAAAGACTCCTTACTCAGGCCATCCTTAATGAACCTAATTTTATCTTCACGATTTACAGACACCATTCCTAAAGTGCGGCAACGTGTGTTGCAAGTCGTGCGTGCACACTTGTAACAAACATTTAATCGTTTTGCTCTTCCTTTTTTTGAAAAAGAGCTTTTACCTAAGCCAGGCATGTAGGAAATTAATGAGTCTGAAAATTCACCTGTCAATCTAACTTTGGCTTCAATTAACCAACGTAAATCAACAGGTATATTCATAATCATTAATAACCTTAATCTTTCACATCTTGCTTGGTAAATTTTCTTCAAGGAATTTTGAGGCAATGAGGGAAAACGCTTTTTCAAATTTTTTAGAATGTCATCCATTTTTTTTTTTTTTAAGAAAAGGGGGAAGAAGAGAAGATATCAATAATTATGGAAAACTGACAAAACCGATTTGAAATATCACGGAGTACCGTTATCCGCCGCTTAACCGGGGTGCAAAACAAAACTTTAACAAAACTACTAAATTAACCTGCAAGTAAAAAAAAAAATGTTAGAAGAAGAATAAATATATATAAATATGTAAATATATAAAAAAAAGATTAATTGGTCTCGTAACAAGGATCCGACAGGAACGTAAATTCTTCATGAAAAGCTTGGTTTTCTAGAAACGGCTTGAGTCTTTGCCCATTTACCTTAAACACATTCCCATTTCTAGGATTTTCAATGTCAATTGCTCCATAAGGGTACACATGTTTCACAATAAAAGGGCCACTCCATCTTGATCTTAATTTTCCAGGGAATATGTGAAGTCGAGAATTATAAAGCAAAACCTTCTGACCAGTGTCAAATGTTTTTCTCTGAATTTTTTTATCATGAAAGGCTTTAATTTTAGCTTTATGAATTTTTGAATTCTCATATGCATCATTTCTCAATTCTTCAAGTTCATTTATTTGTAATTTACGTATGTGTCCAGCAGAATCAAGATTTTCATTGAAAGTTTTAATAGCCCAGTAGGCTTTATGCTCAAGTTCCACAGGTAAGTGACAAGGTTTTCCATAAACTATCCTATAGGGAGACATACCCAATGAAGTTTTAAAAGCAGTTCTATAAGCCCACAGTGCATCATTTAGTCTTAAAGACCAATCTTTGCGATTTGGATTTACAGTTTTTTCTAAAATTTGTTTTATCTCCCTATTTGCTAATTCAACTTGTCCACTTGTCTGAGGATGATAAGGGGTGGCAACTTTATGAGTAATACCATATTTTTTTACTAATGTTTCAAATGGTCTATTACAAAAATGCTTACCCCCATCACTTATAATGGCTCGAGGGATTCCAAATCGACTTAAGATATTTTCTTTCAAAAATTTCATGACTGTTTTATGGTCATTATGTCGACATGGAATAGCCTCAATCCATTTTGAGACATAATCTACTGCAACTAAGATATACGTAAATCCAAATGATAACGGAAATGGTCCCATGAAATCTATCCCCCAACAATCAAAGATTTCAATAACAAGAATGGGGTTCAAAGGCATCATGTTTTGTTTTGAAATTGATCCCAACTTTTGACAATTTTCACAAGTTATACAAAATGCATGTGTATCTTTAAATAAAGTGGGCCAATAAAATCCACACTGCAAGATTTTTGCAGCTGTTTTCTTTGATGAGAAATGTCCCCCACATGCTTCAGAATGACAAAATTCAATAACTTTATTTACCTCATTGTCGGGTATGCATCTTCGAAATATTTGATCACGACAATATTTAAAGAGATAAGGATCATCCCAATAAAACTTTCTCACCTCCGTTAAAAATTTTCTTTTGTCTTGAGCATTCCATTGAGGTGGCATTTCTCCTGTTACAAGAAAATTAACAATATTAGCATACCAGGGCATTGTAACAGTAGAAAATAAAAATTCATCGGGAAAAGAATCATTAATAGGTGTTATTTCTATTGATGAATCTGGTGTGAGTCTTGATAAGTGATCTGCAACAACATTTTCAGCTCCCTTCTTATCCTTGATAGTGATAATAAATTCTTGAAGCAATAGAATCCATCGAATCAGTCTTGGTTTTGCATCCTGTTTTGACATTAAGTACCTTACAGCAGCATGGTCAGTAAATACAATAGTTGAAGAACCAATTAAGTAAGAACGAAATTTGTCTAATGCAAATATTACAGCAAATAGTTCTTTTTCAGTTGTTGTGTAATTCATTTGTGCACTGTTTAAAGTTCTACTCGCGTAATAAATTACATAGAATTTACCTTCCTTTCTTTGTCCTAATACAGCACCAACAGCGTAGTCACTAGCATCACACATGAGCTCAAAAGGTAAAGACCAGTCAGGAGATTGTATGATAGGAGCAGATGTTAAGAGGCCAATTAATTTTTCAAATAAATTTTGACACTCTTGAGTCCACTTAAATGATACATCTTTTGCTAAGAGGTTACAAAGAGGTTTAGATATAGCACTAAAGTTTTTTATGAACCTCCTATAGAATCCAGCATGTCCTAAAAAGGATCGGACTTCTCTGACTGTTTTTGGTGGAGGCAAATGTGTAATAAGTTCGACTTTTGCCTTATCCACTTCAATTCCTTTAGAAGATACTATATGTCCCAAAACAATTCCAGAAGTAACCATGTAGTGACATTTTTCCCAGTTCAATACAAGACTCTTTTCTTCACATCTTTTTAAGACCTTTTCTAAGTTTTCAAGACAATTATCAAAAGAATTTCCAAACACAGTTAAATCATCCATGAAAACTTCTAAATAATGCTCAATCATGTCACTAAAAATGCTTAACATACATCTCTGAAATGTTGCTGGGGCATTACAAAGTCCAAAGGGCATTCTTCTAAAAGCAAAGGTTCCAAAAGGACATGTGAATGTAGTCTTTTCTTGGTCTTCTAGTGCTATAGGAATTTGATAATAGCCAGAGTAACCATCTAGAAAGCAATAGTAGGGATGTCCTGCTACTCTTTCTATAATCTGATCAAGGAATGGTAAAGGAAAATGGTCTTTTCTAGTGGCCAAGTTCAATTTTCTATAATCTATGCACATCCTCCAACTAGATGAGACTCGAGTTGGTATTAACTCACCTTTTTCATTTTCAATGACTGTGATTCCAGATTTTTTTGGTACTACCTGAGTAGGACTTACCCACTTACTATCTGAGATCGGATAGATAATTCCTACTTCAAGTAATTTGAGAACTTCAGCTCTCACTACCTCTTTCATATGTGGATTTAATCTCCTTTGAGGTTGTTGGGAAGTTTTGGCATTATCCTCTAGGTGTATTCTATGTGTGCAAATCAAAAGATTAATACCATTTATGTCTTTTAAAGTCCACCCAATTGCATTTTTATGCATTTTCAATAATTCAATCAACTTATCTTCTTGTTCACTTGTGAGTGTAGAAGCGATTACCACCGGGTAAGTTTGTTTCTCTCCAAGAAATGCATATTTCAGTCCTTCAGGCAGAGGTTTTAACTCCAACTTTGAAATTTCGTTCTTTTTATCCTCATTTTCTCCCAATTCTTCAAACTTTAGTTTCCATCTTTTATTTTCAATCACCTGTGCACAGTCAAGTAAAGAACATATGTCAGAGATTTCAGGATCTAATTGTATATTTGACTCAAATGAATTTATTAAACACATTTCTAAGGGATCGGTAGAACTCCCTTTTTGAATATGATCCTCCACAATCGTTTTAATCATGTCACCTTCTTCACTTTCATCCTCCTCTTCATATGGTTGCTTACACATATTAAAAACATTGAGTTTAAGTGTCATGTTTCCAAATGAAAGCTTCATTACTCCATTCCTGCAATTAATTAAAGCGTTAGAAGTTGTTAAAAATGGACGACCTAAAATAACGGTATTGGATTACATCCTTTGACAGGTTCTGTGTCCAAGACGATAAAATCCACAGGATATATGAATTTATCAACTTGAACTAAGACATCCTCCACTGTCCCTCTTGGTACTTTTATTGATCTATCAGCAAGTAAAAGAGTTACAGATGTTGATTTTAACTCCCCGAGATTGAGCTGCTGATAAACTGAATATGGCAATAAATTTACACTAGCACCAAGATCAAGTAAGGCTTGTTCAATTTTATGACTTCCAATAATACATGAAATTGTAGGACAACCAGGGTCTTTATATTTCAAAGAATTATTGTTCTGAAGAATGGCACTTACTTGTTCAGCTAAAAATGCTTTCTTTTTCACATTCAGTTTTCTTTTTACTGTGCATAAGTCTTTCAAAAATTTTGCATAATATGGAACCTGTTTAATAGCATCCAGTAAAGGAATATTAACTTTTACCTGTTTGAAGATTTCAAAAATTTCAGGATTGTGATTCATCTTCTTAGTATTACGTAATGCATGAGGAAATGGGGGTGGAGGTGAAGGTTTGGTGTTTTCTTCATTAAGTGTAGGTTCAACACTTTCCTTGCCCTTAGAGATTGATTCATCGCTCTCATGAGGTTTAGGAATTTCTTTTTCAACAATTTTACCACTCCGAAGAGTGATAACTGCTTTAACTTGATCCATGTGTTGGCTTCCTGAACTACATGCATTTGAGTTATGTTGTCCTTTGGGGTTTGGCTGTGGTTGAGAAGGAAATTTTCCTTTCTCATGAATGTTCAGTGCAGATGCAAATTTAGCAAGAGTATCTTTCAAATCAGCAAATGTTTGAGCATTTTGAGAATTAACAGACTCTTGTTTTTCAATGAATGTATGCAAGGTTTCTTCAAGATTTTTCCTAGGAGGTGGGACATATGGTGCATAACCTTGATGATTTTGAAAGTTTTGGTGTGGTTGGAAAGGTGGTTGCGAAGCCTGTGCTTGAGTGTCATTCCTCCAACTAAAATTCGGGTGATTTCGCCATCCAGGATTATAGTTTTGTGAATATGGGTTATTGTTTGACCGTTTGAACGTGTTTAAAACATTGGCTTGTTCATGGAGACATTCCCTAAATGCAGGCAAAGTTGGGCAGTCATTGGTAGGGTGATCATGGGTTTCACAAATGTGACACACAATTTCTTGAACAGATTTTATTTGACCACTCTTTTTCATTTCTAAGGTTTCGACTTTTCTAGCAAGGGATGCTAATTTGGCTTGAAGGTCATGGTCTTCCTTAAGATGATAAATACCCCCACTAGATGTAGTGGTTTGATTTTTGCTAGGTGCCTCACAGGTACCAGCAGTGTCCCAATTTTGAGCATTTTCTGCTAGTAAGTCAAGATAGTTCATTGCCTCTTCTGGGTCTTTTTCCTCAAATGTTCCATTACACATCATTTCTACCATTTGCCTAACTTGGGGTGTTAAGCCCTCATAGAAATTTGAGACTACTCTCCATGTTTCAAAACCATGATGGGGACAGGTATTAAGTAATTCTTTATACCTTTCCCAACATTGGTAAAGGGTCTCTCCTGGTTTTTGGGCAAAAGTGGTGATTTGTCTTTTGAAAGAATTTGTTCTATGGGAGGGAAAAAACTTTTTCAGGAATTGTTGTTGCATCTCGTCCCATAAAGAAATAGATCCTGGCCTAAGGTTTTGTAGCCATGTTTTAGCTTTATCTTTTAAAGAAAAAGGGAAAAGCTTAAGTCGAATTGTGTTCATGCTACAATTTTGATCATTATACGTGTTACACACTTCTTCAAATTCTCTTAGATGTAGATAAGGGTTCTCTGCATCTAAGCCATGAAAAGTGGGTAAAAGTTGGATAATGCCTGGCTTAAAATTAAAATGCGTTGCATCCGGTGGAAAAATTAAGCAAGATGGTGCACCGGTTCGTGTAGGGTTCATATAGTCTCTAAGTGTCCTAGGTCGGTTATGGTCATTATGTTGGGACTGATTGTCCCCTGGGTCTATGAGTCCCTCAATTTGATTTTCGCTCATGGTGTTACTTGGTGAAGAATGAGAAGATGAAGGAGAATTTAACAAATTATCAAAGGAAGTTTTGAAATTACCTTTTACTAAACGATGAGAATTAGGATCTCGAAACCAACCGCTCATAAAAAGAAACAAAACAAAATACAATAACAATAATACAAATAAAATATTAAACACAGGTAAATAAAATAAAATATTACACACAAGTAAATAAAATATGTAAAACTAAAAGCAAAATAAAGATAAATAATTAGAAGTTAGATTAGTGATGTTAGATTATATAATAAAAAGTTAATAAATAAATAGTAGGAGGCTTAGCCTTCCATTAAAATAAAAAGCGAAAATAAAAGGCGAATAATAAATAAAGTAAAGTACGTTAGTAGGCTTAGCCTTCCATGAAAATTAAAAAAAACTAAAATAAAAAGTAATAAATAATAAATAAACGAAATAAAGAGTAGGAGGCTCAGCCTTCCGCGAAAATAAAAACAGAATAATAATAAAGTACGTTAGGAGGCTCTGCCTTCCATGAAAATAAAAAAAATAAAAAAAAATAAAAACGAATAATAAATAACGAGTAGGAGGCTCAGCCTTCCATGAAAATAAAATAAACAAACAAACAATAACAAAACAAAATATTAACGTTACCTTCCCGGCAACGGCGCCAAAAACTTGACACGTCCAGAATATAGAAGTTATTCCCAAGTGCAGAATTGTCGAAGTAATAAATAACCCGATGAGAACGGGGTCGATCCACAGGGAAGTAGAATTAAAATTACAAATTTTAAACACTTTAAAGATAATTAATGCAGTATAAGATGTTTGTAAACATTATTTCAATTAACCAATTCAAATAAAAAGCTAAGGTTACGGGGATTCACTCTTGGCATAAGAAGTAAGAATATATTTAACTTTTTATTTTTTTATAACTCAATTGGAATCCTCACACAAAGGAGGTTCCAACCGGAAAATATAGCAATTAAAGTTCATTATCATTTATATATTGATTAGTATTTATTTCTTTCAATTATTATACACCAAATCTTATAAATGGGTTCAAGTATTTATTATGCCAATCTTTATATTTGTCTACAATAAATTAAGACTCCCACTTTACAAAAAAGGTTATATAAACCAAGACTTGTAAATGGTTTCAATAATTTATTGTGCCAAGTATTAAGTTTGTCAATAATAAATCAAGAATCACCACTTTAGAAGAAATGGTATTAATTCTACAAATAAAATAAATACATCATATATAAATTTACATAACTTAAAAATGAAGCATTAAATTCATGAATAAATATTAAACATATCTTATTACCTTGCCAAGAGCTTCACCCTTTCACCTTAGCTTAAACAAAATTATTTGGACATAATAAAACTAAATGAAAAGAAAAGAAATGGAAGAAGAAATAACATGACTTAATAGTAAACAAGAGAAATAATAGTACAAGGAAATGGATACAAAGGAAAAGTATTTTGAACTAAATTCTAACTTTCTAATTTCATTCTTTAGGCATAAACAAGCCACCTATTTATAGAAAAACATGGATAAATCGAGACAAATTTGGAGGGAACCACTTGGTTGATGAAAGTCAAGAATGGTGGCAAAATAATTTACATTCATTATCACTTGGGCACCCACTTGATTATCCAATTTGGAATTGATGTAATCCGAATTAGCTGTCACTCAAAACATAAAAGTTGTAGATAAGGCTCTTATCTTTCCAAATTGAGTAATCTCATACGTATTAGATACGTATTTCTATAGTTATGGGCCAAATACTGATAACTGTTCAAACTGGGCCTGTACTGCAGATCAATTCTGTTCTAGGCCAATTTTCACCCTCTAAACACTCGAATTTCCAATGCTTTGTGAAATACAATATGTTAGCCCATTGAGTCAGCTCTGCACAGGATTAAGAATCACCTCAATTGGATCTTTAGGTAGAAAGTTATGCCTATTTTACCGAACCTGCCACAAAACAGTTATAAGATAATTAAGTACAATATTGTAAACATACTTAAGTTAAGAAAATTAAATACACTAGTAATACAAAACAATCATGTAAAACTCTTATTAAATGTGTAATTTCAAGTGTTCATCAGTATCATAGTATGATCATCGTTTTGTTTTCCTCTTAGAAAGTTGTTTCATTTTTATTTTTGTCTTCATGGATAAGGAAACAATGAGAAGGTAGTAATTGATGGGTAACAAGATTGTTCGTTTACATGGACAAGGGGTATTTAGCAACACATTTAGGGGTTGTTTGGTTACAATGTCATGTGACGTTCTCCTACAAATTCACTTATCATTTTGACTTGACATTTTGCACAGTTAACGTAAAATGACTTTAATGTCCTTTCTTCATTAACTTAAATAAAAGATTCTCTGACAAAAGGGCATTAATGATAATTTTTAAACCTCTAAGTATTGTTGATGGAATCTAAAATATGAGGGTATTTTTGTAGTTAAACCTTACTTTAAGGGTATTCTTGACATTTATCCTTTTTTAATATTAAAATGTGACGTTTAAAAGTTTTTTGAGGTAAAACTATAATATTTTTATTTTAAAGTATGAATTATAAATAAAACTTTATTTATCTTTTAAAACATTTACCCATTCCTAAGGTGCTGCTAAATGGAAGGATCTTATCAACGTCCATGAATGATAAATCATAAATCAAACTGCTGAATCGAAAAAATTAGGTGCTATCATATTCATATAGTTTTGTATCGGCTAAGTTCACGAGTTAGAGATAAGCGGACTCGAACCGCTGACATCCGCCACAGGATAAACCACTGCCTCTCAAGCCCCTATTAATTCTACCATAGAGGCCAACGATAGATAATAACTCTCCCCCCGAACACAGCTTATAACGTTCATCGTATTTGGACTTTTGAATTACAAATAAAAGAATTGAAATAAAAGAATTAATTTTATGAATTATTAATAAAAGTTTATCCGTTAAGTACTAAAATAAGTATATTTAGTTGTTAATTTTATAAGGGTATTTTTGTAATTTTATATCTAATTACACACTTAGTGTTCTTATTCTATAAGGCTGAAATATAAATAAATATTTGTGGATTTTCATTCTTAATTCAATTTAAATATTAAATTAAATATTTTATTATTTTTCCAGGACTACCAAACTGCACATTTTCCTTACTAAATCACATGAATCTTAATGTGTTTAAGTTAAAGATTGTAGACATCATCATAATTTTTGATTCCTTACTTCATAAGTTCATAGATTTTGGTAAATTAACAATAATTTGAACGAATTAAAGAGATATATATATATATTATCATTTATGTATAAGTAAAATATAGTGTATACCTAAATGTGAAACTGTTTTATTCACTTTAAAATTAGTGCATCGTAATTTATTTAATTCTATGAACAACTTTGTTTAGGTTTATAATATTGAAATTTAAGGAGGGTAAAATTATTGTACAATCCGCCTGTAATTTAATCTTCTTACTTTTTTGTTATATATATTAATTTTTAACCCATATCTAATTAGCATTATCTAAATTAAAAAGCAAGCTCACACATAAATGCATGCACAAAATCATTTCTCGAGAGTTTAAACAAAATTAAAACAACCCCACAGCCAGCTGGACATTAAGGTAAAAGATCGAAGAGATAGAAACGACCGAAATCAATCCGATGGTTGAGGGAGAATTTGGAGTTGGCATTCATAATTTCTCTATAAATTCAACCTCTAAATGGAAGTTTCTCTTTATTTAGGGATCATCAGAAAATTAATAAACAAACAATCACATTTTTATCTCAATTAAACATTAAAATACATTTCTTATTAACTTTTTTTTTAGCTTAATTTTTTAAATCTTAACTTAAGGGTTGGAGTATTTTTTTTTTTTTCAAGTACACGGAAAAAATATTTTCGATATTAAAAATAATAATAGATCGTGGAAGTTTTTCTATATAATTTTATTGTTCACGTCTTTAATAGAAAAATTATATTTTATGAAAATTTGAAAAGTTTAAATATGTAACAAAGATAAATTAGAAGTATAACAAATTTTAAAACACAATATAAAATAAAAGCACATAGTTACTTTGTTTTAGTAATTAAGTTTGTGCACCTTAGGTTAAAGATTCAAATTCTAACAAATTTTCATTCTTTTTTAATATTGGTGGTAATTAGTGAATATTTACAATTATTTAATTAATGTTAAAATTTATTGAATTGTAAAATTTGTAAGGTAATATTTGTATTATAAAAAATAAAAAAGAGAGAAGATTTTTATAGAAAAGTTAGGAGCTGGAAAGTGTATAATGACATATGTGAGTAGTGGGTTAAGATTTTTGTGGGGAGAGAAACACTTGTTAACAATGTATTTGCCTCCAAAACCAACCCTAATCGATGGCTAATTGAATTTGGAAACTACTCTCTTTGGTGTGATCGAAACTTCTAGTAATCTTGTTCAATTGCCAAACCCATAAAGAAAGTGGTGGAATTGGATCCAATAATTTAACATAAATTTTAGTGGTATGAATCCATGGAGTTCCCATAACATTTTGATAGTGTGTGCCATTACAATTTACTAGTAATATCTTTATGGCATGGGATCAATATTATATAGCCAGTAGCATAAATGAGCGGTTCACGGTCAGAAATATATAAGCTCACAAGAAACTAAAATCTATTTACGATTTCACATTATCAAAATCAATCAACAGAGAAACCCCATTATGATTGATTGACTTTTAAGGAATACGATTTAATTATTTCCACTGAGAAGGTGGATATGGAGGTGGAGCTTCCCTCCTACTACTACTACTATTAAGGCTGCTAGCTAAACCAGACCATCATCAAAGTGGTGTTAAAAATTATTATATCGATTAAGTTGGCTATTATATAAAAAATAAATTAAAAAAACACTCAATCTTGTCGAGTTTTTGGTGGAGACCACATAAAAAGATAATACTAATTATCACTCACCATAGCTCTCTGTATATAAAGGGGCTAATTACAGTCACAGGTGTATGCGTAAAGTTCCCATGAACTGAACAAAAATGAAGCTCTTGATGTTGTTTTTCATCGTGATGATGGTGATACCGTCTTGCTTGGCAGTGCCAAGAAGAGATGTTCTTGGTGGAATATATGGCCAAGAGCAACGACAACATGTTGAGAAAGGAAAATCTTTTGAAGCTAGAAAGAGCAGATCAGTTGAATACCCAGAGGAAGGCATCGAGAATCACCATAATATTCCAAGACAAAACTACGACAATTGGGGAAGTGGCTCAGATGATACTGGCGATAATGGAAGTAGGTAATTTAGTATTAGTGTGCATGCATGGGAGATTTGTGATATATATATGTGTGTATACATAAATGCATAAGCATGGTTTGAATATCATATCTAGACACATAAGTGAATGAATTCTCTTGTGCATTAATTTATGCTACTGCTAAAGTTTACGGTGTGTAAGGTTCTTGTGGTGCTGCTATGAGGACTGCTCAGCATCTGTGAATTGAATTTGTTTTACAGCATGTTGTATACAGGTTACTAGACTTTGCGGTAATAAATCTTGTTTTGAATCTATTCTATGCTTAATTCTGCTTTGTTGTAAATTTAAAATAGGATAGTATTTCAGTTCTTGACATAGAATCTTTACTTTGAGCTTGCATACAGTGTCTCTGCAAACAACCTCATGAGATCTGCTGAAATGAAGGTAGACGCAGATGGTTTTTTAGTGTTTTTCTGAAGATAAGTACTTTCAATTCATTGCTCAACTCTGATGGCTAGCAACTTTTAATTCAACCACCTCGTCATTGCATTCATTACCTTTTAATTCAACCAGATTCAGATAAATTAAATCGGTTTCCATTTAAATGTGTGCATTTTTTGCTCATCCAATAGTGCAAATATTAGGAGGTTATGAAATCAAAACAATACTCTTTTATAATGATTTTGAATTTAATTACAAGTGCACATATGATATGAAATAATTAGATAGTAATATGATACACAGCTGTTGTTTTGTTCAAAAAACAGTGCTTCTGAAAAAAAACGAGGTCTACGGTAATCTGGTAACATAAACGGCGTTCTACAGTATCCGAGATGTTTTCATTAAGAGTTTTTGCAGGCAAATCCAAGTGAAGGGCTAATGAATGAGTTGTTTGATCCAAATTATTTGGATTAGATGTTAAGGCAAGAATGCTATACATCAAAATCTCAACATAAACTTTAAATCTAATCTTGTTAAACTTTATGTTACTATTGTTAGATTTATAATACAATACAGTAGTATCCCATCAAATATGTGCAAAAAATTTAATTACTCTTTATGATAAATAAATAAAAAAGGAAACGGAAAGGTTTATAATCTAAATGCACTATTCGATTTTAAAATAAAGGGCATTCAAAACTCGTAATAATGCTTTTGCTAACTAAACATTTTCCAAAATAAGTTAACGGATACAATCCTAAAAATAATTTAAAATTCTATAAGTAAAAGAAGAAAAAAAAATGCTCTCACTGCCGTTAGCCCATAATAAGTAAAAGCTTCCTAAGTTGCAAAGAGTTAACATCAAAAGGCAATATTAAGCCGAAGAAAAAAAGCTCCTCTTTAAACATCAGCTCTGCCATATCCCTGGCTTTACAATTGACAATTGAAAATTTGTGACCAACTTTGTGCAATATTCACCAGATTCTGAAACCATAAGTTTCCAAGTACAGTGCTGAGAACAAGTGTATGTGCAGATTACCGGAAAAAAAAAGGATACTGTAAACAAGACAACCGTTTCTTTACAGCTAAATTTTGTAAAATTACTGACTAGTTTATTGCAACTCAGATGAATGGTTCTTCAAGTATGCTTCCTCCTACGTAAACTTCTTCCATGGGAGGTAACTGAAGCACCTTTAGCTTTGGCAGGGTGTTTAGATTCGTTACTTGAGATCTTTGACATGGGCACTCTCGGATATGGATGAATGGTAGCCAATTCACGAATTTGGCTTAATACAGGCTTTGGTAAGGTCCTCAAGGCGTGCTTTTGGTCAACCTATTTTAGCCATTTTAACTTCATTATGATAAACCAATCTCAAATATGTATCTTATGACCAAAAACTAGCAACAAATCAATATATTAAATCACGGATTCTACAACAGACAAAAAGAGGCACCATAGGAAACTAGGACCACCATGCCATGTAATTTAGTTGTAATATGTGTAAAACGAATTCCTAGTGATGATGATACGCTAGAACAAGAAGATTCATAGTTAGTCTAGTTCAATGACAGTCAAAGGGAACATACATGAAACAAGCAAGTTATTGATATTATAAATCTGAAAATAATATGCAACTTAAAATCCATCATATGCATTACCCAATAACATTGATAAAAGAGGCAATGAAACCCAGGTTCAGCATGTTGGCTGAAGGTGCATACTAAGGTGTTAAACTTGTCTAACCCTTTAATCTTAGGAGACAACAGGAGACAGCCAACTTGTTCAATCACTTGGTTTTCTTTTACTTTATAGGATATAGTATAACTTTTGACATTTATAGTTATTTAGGAAATCTAAGCACCAAAGAAATGGACTAACGAGGTACCCAGAGACTTCTATTAAGCACCAAACATGCTCTATTGCTGTATCATGTCTGTGTTAAGAAACAGTCAAAAGCCAAGGTGCACACTGAAAGAAACCTAGAAATCTGACCTCTCCCTTGTTTTTCTGAGGTGCACAGCTAGCTCTTAGAAGATTACGCCATTTGTCCTGCAGAGTTCACCAGTAGAAAACAACATTTAACCCTGAAAACAAGAGGAACAGTTTAATTGGATAAAGAAAAATATAAAGTACCCTCAGATCAATGGGTGTCCGGTGAGCAGAAGATGAAAACAGCAGCCTCTTTATGTCAGTCCATTTTCCAACTCCAAATTGTGATATACCGTCAATAAGCTTCATCACTTCCGAAAGAGTCCACATTCTTTGATGCTTCCGCCGATCAACATCCACTTTAGATTTCCTCTTTCTTGTGCAGTCATCATCAGAATCAGAAGAAAAGATGTCATCATCAGATTCAAAGCCCTGACAGGACTAGCACAAGAAAGGAAAGCTAAATTCAAATATTTTAAGATAAAGATATAATGCATAAACATGACTAGTTGATAATTTCACGGTCACAAACTTTACTTTCCAGCAAGGATGAAAAGAGAGAAAAATATAATAATAAGGTAGCTTAATACAGTTTTGCAACTAATAACAGAGGAGAAATATCATTGTTCCCTCAATGATCATGTCATTACTCCCTAATTCTTTATCACCTTTTTATCAACATATATTTAGACACCTGCATTTTTCATGAAAAGCATAAATACATTCATCAACAAAGCACAAACACAATTTGGATAAGGAAACGATCTGGAGGATAGGATGCCAGAAATGGAACACAAATGCAACAGAATTAAAGGAGAGCATTGAGAAATCTTCCAAACATAAGAGTAAGGAGCAGGATGTTAGCATTGTCAACAGCAGAATTCTCTAACTAAAGCCTTATGCCTGATATTTCTCCCAAATTTCTTAATAACATAGACAGCAATCCACAGTTAGTAGTCAGTCTTACTCTGTGTTCATTTCTCCTTTTGGGGATCAATGCCACAATCCACCTCAGACCATCTTCATCTCAACTAACAGATTAACAGAAATATATCAAGCAAATTAAGCTATTGAAAAATTCATCCACGCAGAAGTAGACATCATAGAACATAAGAGGAGAAAATGACATAATATTTCACAAATTCTCAATAGCAGAGGAAAGTTACAGTAATATTGAGTGGATAAAAGCTTAACATACTGATACAGGCGAAAAGTTTTTTAGACGTCCTCCTCGTAACCATGATTCAGATGGTGCTTGACAACTCCTTTCATCAAAAGATCCATTATGTGATTTGACCCTGTGTTTTTTATCCTCCAATGTAGCAGTAGAAACATTTTCTCCTCCCATTGGATATCCTGACTTCAGATCTGAAGATTCCTCAATGTACCGTTGAGTAGGTTTACGCAATCTCTTAACTTTGGTTCCTAGAACAGAGCTCTTCACCCTCTTCTTACACTCGGACAAAATGCTACTTAATAAAAGATTGTCATCGTTATCCAACTCATCAAATTTATGCACATCATGTGAACTAGGGCTTTTTCCCTCAACTGGTAGTTGACACTCACATTTACTTTTTAAGGTGCTATGTGATTTACGCGTTAACAACTTGTTAAGTGAATCATTCTTGCATTCAGAATCCGGAGCAGTTATCGTTGATGTATCTGATATCCCAACTGCAACATTACTTCCGCTGAAACCAGGAGAATGACTTTCTGAACTTGAGTTACCTAAATGAGATCCTTTAATTGGACCACAATCAAATTCGGTAAACTTTTCAGCAAATTCAATATCTGGAATAAGAAAAGAGGGGAGTTGAGAAGTTAGCAATAGGTGTATTCTGTTTCAAGATCATAACTAAAGCCACATAAGACAAACATGAAGACTACCCAAAAGGAAATCTTCACATGCAGTGGAGAGATCATCTGCTGCATAAAAATCTTCCACTTCGTCAACATCATCCAGCAATCCATCAAGAACCTACTAGATCATTATCTGATCAGATAACAACCCCATAAATAATAAAAAGGTTTTCATGCTGCAGTTAACATTAACAACCCTGGAGGATGAAGCACAGAATGCAATTGGTAGAAAGTCCAAATGAGTGATGAAAACAAAACAAAATTGCTTAAATGGTCTGCAGGTTTAAATCTTTACTCAAGCAGCCACAAAGAAGAGAAACTGATTTTTGAAAAGAGAAAAGTGTAGAGAATAGTAAATTTCATCTATGAATTGATATATTTTCATTTATGAATGTGCAGAGTATAAACTTAGGCATAAAATTAAAAGTTTGAATAAAGGAAGATACATACTTCAAGCTTTAAATCATCTTCTACTTCTCGAGTATTATAAGAATCCAGCCCACCTTATCAAAAATCACAAACATAAACCAGTGTTAAGAGATTAGAAAAAAAAAGTAAAGAAAACAAGATCCAAAGACCCCAAAGCATAACTTCATTTTTCAACACAAATATCTGACTTAATAATTTTCAGTGTCATCTAAAAACTTGCCTTTCTCCCACCTTAGAAAAAAAATAAAGTCATCCTTACATGCTGATTCCATGTTCAAACCTAGTACAAACATAAATCAGAGGAGCTTATTCTCCACAACTCTGTTTTTCCAAATACAGGGGAAGTTTCTCTAATAGGATCACTCATCCATGATGAATGTGTGATGGCATGCACAATGGTTGATAAATGTTTACTAATATATATATATATATATAATGCCATGGCAACTTGTTAACTGTTATTCTGCAGGAAAGTATTGCATAATTTAGATTCTTCACACTTGATATTTTTTAAATATATCATTCAATCATCTCTCTTGCACACAGTTACCATGTTCTCATTCTTGCATCAGCTCTTTCTCCACAAGCCTCATTCTCATTAATAGGAAAGATTCATCCTGATGGGCAAATGCTTGAGATTCGGCAACAGTAAAGAAGATAAATCATCAACACCAAAAGAGACTTTTGATTTTATTGCAAATTCACTTGCATAAAGAAGCTGGCAGACTTCCTTCTTAGGCTAGGAAAGAAGTGGAATTTAATCCCAAAGGGGTTTTGAGGAGAAAATGGATAAAGTTGTCAAGTAGGGTCAATTCTTTGTTTGTTACAAGAAACTACAAAGTATATTACAGGACAAAGATAAAAACTAAAAAGGATGACCAGGTCTCCACATAGATAAACAAAAGAGAAACATAGGGGAAGGGAAATAATTCACACGAAGCCCCATTCAACAACCTCAAAGTGATCATCCTTCCCCTTACCAAAAAATTAGAACACGTTTGGTTGAGTTTTTTAAATAGAGTTTTTAAAAGTAGAGCTTTTCAAAGTAGAGCCTTTAAGAAAAAACTATTAATCGTTTTGTTGTCAACTAAGAAACTTTTTTGAAGTATTAGATCATTTGATTATACATTGTTAAAAGTGTTTATCTGTTATTAAATTACCAAAAATAGCACTTAATAAAACTTATATAAGTTTAAATTTATCATGTATTTTTTCAAAATCAATTTCTTAAAATATAAGAATCAAGTAAAATTAATATATAATAATCAACGAATCAATATAAATTATTGTACTTGGTATAAAAATTGAAAATAAAATAATACTTCTTTTTATTTAAAAAATAAAATAATCAACAAAACATTTTGGTAAATTCTTATAAAAATATGGTAGTTGTAAAGATACGGAGAATTGAAAATATGATGACTTTTAAGAAAATATTAAAAATATGTTAGTTAAATAAGGTTTGTTTTTATTAAGGGTATACTATGAAAATAAGAAAATATTACTAGGGTATATGCAACAATACACAAATATTAAAAAAGTTCAAAAAACTCTACTCCCAAAAGCCCAAAATTTGAGCTTTTGCAAGTGGAAGCAAAATAGCTTCTTTAATCTCCAAAAACTCTTCTCTAATTGCAACCAAACGTCATCAACAAATTTAAAAATAACTTTTGGCATTAAAAAAACTATTTTGACTACTAGAGAAGCCCAACCAGAAAAATACTTACAAAATTACCACCCCAAAACCCCCTCATTTTAAGATGTATGAAGAAAAAAAAAACATGATTATAGACGACTAATAGGGAGCGATCCATATCACCAGTTTACAAGGCTTTGGCTTCTTGTCAAATCCAGAAAGAACACAACTAACAAAATGCAAGAATTAAATCTCAAAATAAAAGATATAGCAAAGAAAATGTAGCTATAACATTGAGAGATGGAGAACTGTTCTAGCTTGAAAGTGAGATCTAATAAGAAAAAAAGAGAACAGATTATATAACAATTTTGAGAACTTAATAAATCAGTTGGTGCACAACCCTCCATGCAAATATTCAGCCCCTTATCATTTTTATAATATTAAACTTTTTATCAATTGATGGATGCATGCATCCAACATTGACATTCTCAGGTCTGGATGCATATATATACCAATCTTGCCAATGCAAAGAATCCTAATAAAAGAATCTAACAGTGTGTTCCAATGTTGACTTAACAATTGTCATGCAACACAAACAAGTTTTTAAATCAACTAATCAGGAAACTGAGGCACTGCATGTTGTCTTCAGACTTAAAATTTATATGTACCATAATTCATACTAAAGCCAAACTCAAATCCACAGGAGAAGTCCTCTATTCCGGAGCTTTTCCTTGAATTCTCCTTATTGAAGCATAAAACACCATCAACTGAAACATTATCACTTTTTGGTTCAGCAGGTAAATGCCTAACTTCAGCTGCTTCATCTTCTAACACAGGAACAAAGGATTCGTCTACCTTTACCTAAGAAAAAGCCACACAATAAGAAACTACAAGAGTATCCAAGGATAACTGGCAAATGAAGGAAAAACTGTAATAACTTAATTATGATTCATAATTAAAACAATCACAATTACTTCAAAGCACATTTCATGTTTTGAGGAAAATTTAGTTAAAAGATAAACTTCAAATCAAATGAAGAAAAGAAAACCTAAGTCCTACTTAAACAGACACAATTGGTATACAGCACAAGTCATAGCATGAACTATTACACAAAGCTGAATAGCTTGCCTATAATGCACCCCTAAAATCACAAGGAACAAGCATAGACATAAAACAATATAATCACATAGTTGACGTAAAGACCACATTGAAATGAAATATTTACATCACTAGCCTCATAAAATCCTTTTGATCAATATACAAAATAAACTAAATCATAGATCAAATTCTCAAAACAAGCAAGGGTGCAGAACGATGGGAACAACCTAAATGTAAGAATGAAATACATGAAAATATATTCAAGTGCCCATCACAAGGAGTAGATGACAACAGAATTGAAAGTTAATAATAAAGTGCCCCATAGAGAGTTCAAAGTTAATTCATGTCCCATGGAGTTAACAACTAGTAAATTTAGGACAGTTGACGTGCTACCATTTCAGCTTTTAGTCGGATCATGATACGAATTATGCAAGAAATGCCACAAAATGTAGTTTTAGAAGGGTTTGTCTTTCTAGCTCAAGAAAACTTTGCTTTCCTTTAGTCAAATATAACATATGATAAGAAATAATTTATAGTCAAAATCTAATTAAAGCACTAAACAATAAGTTTGTTATCTCACAGTTCATACAAATTCACCCAATTCCCATAAACAACAAAATAAAAGATAAATAGATTGCAAATTAGATTTCTCTCTCTTCTAGGTCAAAGTTAGAAATCTCTCACCATGTTATTGGTATCTCAATTTTATAAATACAACTTAATTCAGGGTCAAAGACCACTTGTGTTTTAAAGTTCAAAAGTGTTTGGTTTTTGCTTCATCTATATACTTAGTGGCAAGCTTTTCAATTTTGGCAATAGTTGATGAAAGGCCAAGAAGAAAGAAAATAATTTTCTGCATTTAAGTAAACGAGAGATTGAAACTGGCATATGCATTCAATTAGAGAGAGGAAAAATGGACAAAAAGAGAATTTAGAATTAACTATCCCACATGTGTGCATATTCAATGAAAAAGGGCACAGTAAGGGACCGTACGATGACTTTGGCCAATGGATGATTTACTTTTTGAAATGGCGACAGCATTATTAACCTTCCGTGATTTTATGATTACTCCAATTTTAAAGAGAAATACTGATCAATAAAAGAAATAACCTCACATTCCACATAGATAAATGTGCTAGAAAGTCGTCACAAATGCATAATAAAGTTCCAAGGCTTTAAGTGAATTACAATATCAACGCAGAAACAATTTGCAAGAAAGAAAGTGTTCCCACCTTTTGGCTTTTCATGTTGGAAAAGTTCTCCAGCAAAAGTGGTCCTTTATCCATTTCATGCTACGCTCTTAACTCAAAATCACATTCCCCCAAATACACCAACTCCTATGATAGAATGAGAAGGAAAAGTGATGAATCATTGTAATTGGTCATTACAGCTGGACAGATAATGCAGACTTCTTTGATCATCAAACCATTATAACTTGCAGCAAACAAGATAAGAAAAATGTGAACAACCCACAAACTAAGTTATAGAAGGAATGGGAAATTGTTAATGCATTTAGAACTTGACAAAACTTCACTTCATGTTTCACAAAGTAAGTCAAGTACTCTCAAAATGGCCTTCATCAAAGTTACAATCAAATTACTCCCGAATCTTTCAATCAACAACTTCACTTTCCTCTCCTCACTATTTCATTTATCATGTTTCTATACATTGATGTAAACCATCAGAATTTTTTTACTTACAAGGTAAAATATTTCACAGTACGAAAGTTATTACCATTTTCTTTCAGCATTGTAATGTTAAAACCTAAGCCATAACAATTCTTAAAATATGACACTCTCATACACTGATGTCATTTTCAAATTTTAAAACTATTACTAGTAACACTTGATAAATCAAGACCGACACTAGACTCATTGCACATGACCAATTACAATATATCACACAAAAACCATTCATGGAAAAGAACTGGTTTTCATCACTAAAATGGGATAACGAGCATCATTATCAAAAAACAAAGTGCGCGCAAAATGAAGTAACTTAGCCATATTAGTCGTTTTTCTTTACAACAGAAGAATCAATACCAAGGTAAACGAAATATGATTAAAACTGGTATAAATCAGTAAAAAGAACATACTTTTAATATAAAATAACTGTAAGAAGACAAATTGAGAACCCTCTAGTGGGCCTGATACAGTTGTTTAGCTTACTCGACCTTTTTTTTTCTCTCTAAAGAAACGCTCAGCTGAGTAAAGCTTATCCACTGTAAGAAGCAAAGGCAAACAGACAAAACAAAAAGTAATCCAAAACTCATATTTTTCTTTTCTTTTTCATCGATTTTCTACGCAACCAAACAGAGACTTCAAAAACAAAAAAAAGTAGGTTTTTTTTTTAAGAAATTACCTCATTCATCAATTAAAACCCCCCGGCGAGTTACAATTCTCCGATCTACCGTACCCTCAGAGTTAAGAGAATCTAAAAAGAAATAAATAAATAAATAAAAATCAAGATCAAGTAATAGATTAAACAAAAAGAATTGACCTTGGACTTGGAAGACTGAGAGTGTGATTGTGAGAGAGAAATTCGAGCGACTTGTAAGAAACCGCAAAACCGCCAAAGCAGACAACGAGCAAAAACGAAAAGAAAAAAAAAGCGACACGAAATGGACCAAAACGGTTTGTTGAGTTTGATCTGTGTTGGGCTGCGTGGTCCTTTTCTATGAGACGGAATCGAAATGGATTTTTAATTTTAGATAATATAATGTATGTTTGGAGTCCGCGGTCTGAAGCAGGTGGAGAACATTAAATAAAAAGGAATCCATTTCGATTCCACGTTGGCAAATGGCCGACGGGCGTTACGATTTGTGTGGGATATTAACACTGTTACCCCTGAGGTGTGCGGGATATTGACACTGTTACCCCTGAGGTGTGCGGGATATTGACACTGTTACCCCTGAGGTTTATACGAATTATATTTTGACAGTGGGTTAAATTTTAATTTATACTGTTATTTTCTTTATTCAATTTAAAAAATAAAATACTTCATTATTTAAAAATATTTTAATTATTTATATAATAAAATATATGTATATAATTTTGAGAATATTTTTATCTTTTAAATTAAATTAAAATAATAATAATAATATAATTACAATTAAAATTGTCACCATAAAAATATAATTTATGTAAACCTTAGGAGGCGATAGAGTTAAAACCTCGTCAGAATCAGAAGTAGGAATTGAGTCGTAAGCATGGATAAGGTTAAGGTAGTGTTCGGCTGACTCTGACATTTTCCCACTGGTTGCTTTTTTTATTTTTTGGTGAGAAGGCTAGCCTTCTTAGCCCACAAGTTAGCACTAGCTGTCTAGCCACACTTGCCCCACCTGACCCTTTTGTAATTTGAATTTCCAGACTCAGGCCCCCCTCTAACAATACCCATTCCAGACTATTTTTATCAACTTTTGTAAATCATCGTTTTTCTGTTTACAGAATTAATCATTCTTTATATTTTATTTAATTATAAATAATGTGAAGTAAGTTTTCTTATCTTATTAGTGAAACGTAATACTTGAAATTCGACCGATCTGCAGTTTTCTTCTTTTTTTTTCTTGTACGTGGATTCTTTCAGTTTTGGAACTCCTCGTGGAATTTTTTATATCATCCCAAAATTTTATTTAAAATCATTGCAACCTTTTTTGGAGTTCCATATACATAATATACTAAAAAAATTCTTACAAAAATAAACTCTAAATTCATTTTAAAAATTAGAAGAATCGATTACAATTAGACCAAATAACTTAATTTTATAACTATCCATTGTCGAATTAAAGAGAGCGTGATTGTGTGTAAACTTTTTTTTTTTATATTTGTGTATAAAGAAAAACAAGATATTTCTAAAATTATGAATAAGATTTCATGTCCCTAGAGTCAAAATCATCCAGCAAGCTATAGTAGTTACCCATAAGAACCAATGACCACATGTGATATGCTTGCTTCAAGTAACATATGCATGTTGTTAGAAATGTCATTGTCATTTGTCAGCCTAAATTATTGACGGAAGAAAATCCCGTCTTATCAACTGGCCTCCCTAATTATTGATCTTCTTCATCATGACTGTGGCTCTACCCTGCCCAAGTGGTGAAGCCAAGCGGTTGGCGATAATGACCATCTCCTGGGATTGGGTATTTGTTTCCTCGAGTTTGTGAATCTTTCCCTCGAATTAAATACATTTATCACGATCTGATCGACGGGGGGAGAGACTGACAGACCGAATGAAGATAGGCAACCTGATTTTCAAGCACATGCCAGGCTGTGAAGAAACACATTTGAAATTTATTTTGGCATTGCCAACACAACGATCAGCATGCATCACATTCTTTGTCCTAAGACCTCATCCCCGGAGTCAACCCAATCAATACAAGAAGGTTTGATTTAGATCACAAATAAGTTCCTACACCAGATTTCATAATTTCTAACCCCCGCACATTTTATACCAAGATCGTAGAACTTACATTCAGCTATTGGTTTGGGATGAACCTGAACTTGTTCATTGTAGCTAGCTATGTCAAAGGACCATGCGACCTTATTTGGTAACAATTAGTAAGCCTTTTAATCTAAAATTTTCGCAGCATAAAAAAATAAAAAATAAAAAGCAGCACCACAATAATTTAGAACGACTGTCAAGAACCCCATTTTATCACTAGTAATTTCTTACTTGTCATCTTCTTAAGAACACAAAATTATGGCTTTCTCTCACTAAGTTTAGAGTTGTACAGCTTCTTTGGTCATTTTAGTTTCAAGGAAAGAGCAAAAGTACAGACTTGTTTTACCAATCAACATAAACTCGAGGTTAATTTGCTGTATAAACGTGTTCTGTGAACTATGATTGGTCTTGGGTTCCAGTATCCCCAGATGAATCACCATCAACCAAGTGTCGGATCTTCATGTCATAATAAACTTCTTCAACTCTTTTCAGGTCATACTTCAGACCTGCCAGAGGTAAGCAAGGATTTCAGAAAGTGAGCTTTATATAGAATATGATCTATTGTTGTTTGACCACACAGACAAGAAGGAAGGGCTGAGAAAGCTTACTGTCAAACTTCTTGCGTAGAAAATCATTTCGGAGATTAAGCATACGGAAGGCTGCATGAAGATCTGTCAAGAAGTTCAATACCTTTCTAGGGCAACCATAGTTCCCTGCAAGTACTTGGTTCACCACATACCTTGGCTGTAAAAACGCAGTAGATTGCATAATGAGTTCTCTTATTCTCAACCTATCTATTATTTTGAGCTGAGACTAAATCACCAACCAATGAATGAGCAATTTGACCCATATAGTCGCTAAATTCATAGCAGATTACTGTCTGTCAAAATGTAATTTGTTCTGAGTATGTATTCAATGCTTGTATTACTTTTTGTGGAAGTTCTGGTGACAATTATCAAAGTTCCCAAGTTTACACTAAACTTTACATAAACTAATACAAGAATAACGCACCCTTTGAATAACTAGGATAGTACATGCTAAATTCAAAGAATAATTCTTACCATTTCATTGGACAGGAAACAGAGACCTGCATAAGATGCAAAGATCTTCATCAATTATAGACTAACAATTAACGGGAAAATGAAAACAAAAAAGACACAATTACAAGTACAAACATTATCTGCTACTTTCCACCAAAAACAGAAAAAAGATGCCAGAACTGCCCAACCCACCAACTAATACTCATTCAAACTAAAAATTAAGTGTAACTCAGAACCATTACGTGTTTGTATTCATTTTTGGGCCATTAAATATACCTCTTTCATTAAAATGGTCATTGACTGGTATTGGTCCAGCTAAAGTTATACATCAACATATACTACTAGTAGTGAAAAATGTTGGAACCTAATCAGCAATTCATAGCCAGCAGAACACTACATCTTTTAGAAGAAGTTTTCAAAGAAGCAATCTCTTGAAGAAAATATATGACATTAATCAGAAAGCTCACCAATAAGATAGTCCTCAATGTCCAAAGCAAACTCTGCATGGTTCACTGTATTATTGAAAGCCAATTAAATTAGAGCTTAAGAAAGTAACTCATGTTTAATAATCTTGTGTTCAAATGTTGACGAAAGAAAGAGCACATAGGACACGGTGTGGGGGCACATGAGAAAAGCAGAATTAAAACAATTTGCATACTGTTTCAGTTATCTTTTACCTATCTTACTTAAAGGAAGATCACTGAAACAACATTTCCTTTAACTCACTACATAAATAAAACAGATAAAAGAATATGACATGTGAGAATATATAAATACGAACACTAGAATTGACAAACTCTCTGCCACTATAACACCACCTCTAAATTTCAAGCTTTAGAAGTCACAGGTATACAAATTGAGTGATTATCTCTGACTGATATCAAGTTCCAAAGAGCAAAGATGATTAACTCATCTAAGACTCAGTCAGACAGAGTTGCTAATGGAAAAAATAAAAATAATAATGCAAATGAGAACACAAATAAGTTCCCTTCTTGCCAAAACGGGGAAACAGTACGAGGTATCTCATAATGATTCTTAATTAACTAATGTTACTCCTAAATCCTATATTCAACTTCAGTGTTCTCCTGAAACAGAGACTATGAGTGAGGATTCAGAATCAATGAAGAAAACTTCAGATCTCTACATTGTCACGGAGAAAGAAAACTTGCTCATTGACATGCTTCTAACATTTTCCTTGAGAAATTGGGCTCTCTTGATTAGGTTCCCATTGGACGAGACATTTGAAACTATTTCATACTAACTAAATTACCAAGTGATGGATGAAGCAGTTCTAACATGAAAGAAAATGCTCGTTGAGAGAAGGAGCAGTACCTAGATCTGTCTTTTGGAAGTACTTTGCAGTAGTTGCAAAATATTCTAATGGTAACAGAATACAACATGAAAGAATAGACAAGAAACTAGAAATCTCATCCATGCATGTTTAGTTATCATCAGCTGAAAGCTATGTAAGGAGGAATCCTCTCTTAAACACGTGCACAGATGAAAAATAATTAGCGGTCTTCAAGAACAACAAGAGAAATAAGAACATACACCCAAGTTTTTCCTGAGCTTCTGTATGCATAAGAAGACTTCCTGTCTCCAGCCAGTGCATAAAAGCAAGCAACGAAACCACAGTCTGTGTTTCACCCCTCCAATCATTATGATACCTATACAGAAACACAAAAACAACAACAATCACCAAACACATATTAAAATATTCAATTAATCATAAATTTAAAATTTTATTATGACATCTTACTCACCTGTAATACTCCCCTGGGCATTCACGTAGAACTTCAGCAAGACGACTGTAAAGCTCCTTTAGCACATCAACTTGAGCTTTTGGCTTCTCCAAAACCTCTACACCACACCATAACTAAACTAAAATCATTTCATTTCTAATATCAAATTGCCATTGGTTTTCTGATGCAAGAATTCAAATGCTTTTCTGACTTAATATAAAAAAAAAAAAAAAAATTTGTCAAGTAGCTAGCAACCACTCTATCAAAAAGCATTCCAAGCAATATAAAATTTATTTCATATATCATCTTCACCAAACACTACAAAGTTGACTCGCAGGAACTTTTGACAGCTTGAAATTGCTTTCGCCAGCACCAAAAAGCACCGCCAAACAGGCTATTAGACCAATTTGTCATTGTTTTCCTAAATCTAATACCAGCTATTCTTTCTTGTTCCTGTTCCCGTTCTTTTATTTATTTATTATTTTCAACAATGAAAGTAGACCATAATTTTAAAATAACTTAGAACTGTTAGCATAGAAAATGTAACAGAAACAAAAACAGAAGAAAATCGAACAAATGCAAAACAGTTTGAGACACAGTAAGCGATTCGGTTACCAGAAATCGGCCGAGACTGGTGAACCAGAAGTAAACTAGCGTGCATGAGCCTCGTGGTTGACTCGATCTCCATCACTACGGCTCGTATTCGCTCACGCAAGCTTCCGGCCTCTTCCAACTGGACGCGAAAGTCTTCGAACTGCTTCTCCATAGACGTTACCGCGTGAGCCTCGCCGCTCGTCATTGAGGAGTAGAAAAGGTGTTGGCGAAGCCGAAAAGTCTCCGGTCTGGCGCCGGACGGACTTGATGAAGAAACGGCTGCGACGGAAAAGCGGGGGAGGAGAGAGTGAGAGTAAGGGTTTATGGAGCGTGAGTGTGTTCTCAAAGCGGCGGTTCGAAATGCTGATTTCATGCTTTGTAGTGTGGGGCGTGGGATTGCCGACTGTTGAGAATGTTTAATGTGTTATTAAAAAAAATAATATAAAAGGTTTCTGTTTTTTTGAGAAAAAAAATATATATAAAATGTTAACCTAAGTAATATAGCACTTTTGGAAAATATTAGTTACAACGGTTATATATATTTATAGATGAGAAAAGGTAAAATTCACTGACTTACTCCCTCCTCCACCTCCTCACAATCATTTTTTTTTTTATAGCTTTTATTACTTTTATTATATTTTTATTAAAAAAAAGTCTAATAGGGTAAAATTTTAACTAAAAATAAATATAACTCTATAACATATAATGAATATGTTTAAAATTACCTTATTAAAATCTTTACAAGTAAAATTTAATAAAATAAAATCTAGTTGAAAAAGAGTACGATGTGTGTTTGTAACTAACGTAATTCTTCTACTAGAAGAATGTGCTCCTATAATTAAATGCTCCCTCGAAGTAATATCTATCAATTAACCAATTTATTGAGTCGATGCATGTTAAACTTGTAAACTAATTTTTTAAAAGTTAACGTTTGCGAAAATGTGAATAACAAATTTGTAAATTTGTTTGAAGCGTATTTGTTTAACATCAATTTTATTGCTTTGTTGTAGGTTATAGATGTAGAAACTTTTTGGAGAAATATATTTGATTTTTTTTTTTTTGATGTATTCACTTCTAACTTAAGTAATACAAGTAACATTATCTTTATATGTTATAGTTTGAATTTGTTGCAAATGGTAGCTTACATATACTTTGGATATGATGAGTGATGGATCGCAACCATATGCATTCTCTACTTATTTCATGTAATGCAAGAATCTCTTAGTAATCGGAAAAGGTAGCAATAAAAAAAGGATTTATTTTATGGATCACCATGAGATTGTTATATTGTTGTGAGAAAAGACATTCTGTTTACGAGCAAGTTTTATGGAGATCAGACTTAAATCTTCTAGAATAAAATAGTCTCAAATCTTATCGTTCCACGAAGGTAACGAAATATATATTTGACATAATTCCAATGATACGAAGTTGGTGCAAAATTAAATCTTGCCAATAAACTTACTAACAAAAGTTATATACAGTTTAATGCACTAGGCTAGATATAATAAAACACAAATTATATTAAAATACAATACTTTTGAATCAAGTATTTTCTCACTATATTCTTCGGGAGGAAATAGATCATTTTTATGATCAAAATACTAAACAATTATAGTGGTACTTAACAAATATGTTTTATCTATATTAAATATTCTTAAAATCTTTTTCAGTATAAGTAGATTTCTGGATAAAAATTATGTTTTATTTATGTTTAATCTGCAAGTTGAGACATATTTAGCCTTACTTAAATATTTCATTTCAAATTCTTTTTTTTTATATATAATTATTCTGCAATCTTAAGGAGCTCTTCAAGAGTTCCGATTAAATTTATATCAATCACATATACAGCCGCAATGGCAAACCCAAAATCTAACCTCTTTATAGATATATAAACATAATAGATCATTAATGTATCCTTCCTTTATTAAGTATTTATTCAGGTAGTTGTATCACGTATGCCTGGATTGTTTTGATCCATACAAAGATCTATGTACCTTGATTGAATTAAATTGTGATTACATGTTTCAAGCATGTTGAATCCTTTAGGGATTTTATAAAAATCAATGTCACTAACCCATATAATTAAGCTATCATTATATCCATAAAGACGCATATTAAGCTTTTCTAATACTGCAAGCTTATTAAAATCAAAATATATTTATGTTCATCACAAAAAATAAATTTCATCATAATCAATACCAATTTTTTGTGAGAAACATTGATGAATGTATCTTGTTTTATTACATTATTGTTTTTGTTATTTTTTATACAAAAACTCATTTATATTTATGAGTTTGACATCTTCAAGTGTTCGGACTACACGTATAAATACTTCATGCTTAGTTGGAGAAATCAATTATGCTTGAATTGCTTCTTTATGTTAGAGCTAGTCATGCATTTTCCCGCATTCATCAATAATTTATAGCTCAAAATCATCATTCATAATTTCAATAGCTACTACAAATGAGAACACATTTCATCACATTTCTATATTTATCCTATAAAAGCATAATTTCTAGCATTTACCTTGTTTTGAAATTCTTGTGCCTTTTCAAAGACTAATGTCTCTTTTTTGGACTTTTATCTCTTCTAGGACATGTATCTCTTTAAGGACTAGTGTATAGTCAAAGACTTATATTTCTTCGGGAACTATTAACTCTTTTTTATATTAGTGATTTAGATAATGTGAATTTATTATTTTGGGCATCATTTTCAATAGGATCACTTTCTTCTTTTACGGAACAATATATTTTAAACCTAGCGGTTTGCAACACTTCTAGCATACAATAGATGATTCATTTGCTACATTTTTATTAGATGTTGTTCTATAGAAAAAATCACCCTAGTTAATGTATTGGCAGTTGGTATATATGACTTAGTTACTTTTGGTGGGATGTAAATGCATGTGGTAATTCATTGACAATTCTTTAAAAATGAACAGTTCCTTGTACCTCATTTCATAATGATTTGTGCAATGATCAAAATAAGACATGGTGCCCTTTTTCTAAGAAAGTTCATGACTTACTTCAGAAGACATTTTTCTCTCCCTTAATAGTAGGAATACTATCTCATCAAAATAGTAATCCGCAAAACGTGCAATAAACAAATCACCTGTCAGAAGTTCAAGATACCTTGTAATTAATGATGAGTTAAAACCAACATAAATCTCCAAGCAATTTTGAGGTCCCATCTTAGTGTGTTGTAATAGTGTTATAAGTGCATACACAATATAACCAAAGGTACAAAAATAAGATATATCAAGTTAATAACCAAGTACAAGTTGTAATGGAGAATATTGATGATATACAATAGGCTTAAAGCGAATTAATGTTACAATATATAGAATAACGTGACCCCATGCAAAAATTGGTAATTGTGTCCACATTAATAAAATATGTACAATTTACCTGGAGTCGTTTAATTAAGAATTCTATTAATTTATTTTGTGTGTATAACATGTGGCACAAGATATTCTACATCAATTCTCACTGATGTGTTATAGTTACTAAATATTTTAAATACAAACTCACCAGCTTTATCTACACGTATGATTTTAATAAGATAATTTAAGAATTGTGCCACTAATCTAATTATTTATGCTAGTAGTATAGTGAATGTAATATTTTATATAGACAATAAATAAACATGTGACCACCATACAGATGTATCAATTAAAATCATAAAATAATGAAAAGGTCCAGTTGAAGAATGAATTGGTCTACAAATATTTCCTTGAATTCTTTATAAAAATTATGGATATTTTAAACCAATATTAGAAGGGAATAATCTGACTACAAGTTTGCTTTGTGAACAAGCAGTACAAATATTTTTATTAGGTAATAGAATTTTCAGGTTCTTTAATACATGTCTATAAGAATTTTCAATGATTCTATACATCATCATGATTCTGGATGATCAAGGCAGTCATGCTATAGCATAAACATTCTTGGATCATTGAATTTATAGTTCATTACTTTATAGCTTTCAATCAAATTTATCCTGGATATCATAACGGAAGGACTATACGTATGCGTTGTAACCTTAGCTTGTATGGTTTAACGTGCTGATTTGTATATCCGTGACGTGTGTGTGGGGCATTGCTCACGGACTCATGGAATAGTTTCATTTGACGAATCGGGCGTAGAACCTAGGGAGTCCCCCGATATAGAGTGTACTCGTTGTGCATTAGGGCAGTGTGCCGGATTAAATTGTTTAATCCATCAATATTCAGCAATGAACAATATGCGCAAACTCATTTGTCATATTGTTCCACCCTGTCGGAACTCTTTCCCGGATCATTGCTTGTAGCCACAAGACTTTCTGAGATACAGTCTCGAAGCATCTGGATATCAAACTCCATATAGGAGCTGACGGATCCCAAATCTGTACGCACCGAACTCCATAAGTATCGACCCATACCCAGCGACACCCAGCGGTCACACCATGAAAGGTCTGTGACATGTGTGGAACCAAAGTATGGTGGATCACTTACAAGCCCACCGTGATACTCAGGTCAAAGGACCACGTATACTACTCAACTCGAGAGGACCCTCCGTTGACGGCTTATATTAAATGTCTATCGGAGGCCCTTGTGAGTCTGTCCTATATCCGGTCTTAACTGGATACTCATATGTCAATACGAGCTCCAAGCTCATGGTCGGTCAGGAACGACCATCTATACCCGACAGATACGACATATGCTGATCTATATATAAAGATATCCACCGATAGACCCGCATCAGTAGAAATAGATCAGGGACTATTATTCGAGAACATACTTGTGCAACATGTATTTCCTGGCACTCGATTACAACTCTTGCAACTATACAATTACTAGTATATTCCCAAGTCTATGTCCCATTATAGATAAGGCTCCAACTCTTAGATCTGCTGAGTATTATAACCAGTTAACACTTAACTGTGTTAACATTTAACAATTATACGTCTCAGCATGGCTAACTATGAGCCTTTATCTAAACCCTTTAGATCTGATCCGAACTCCTTTAAATCTACAATATTTATAATGTTACATGCATAATACCATATAATTTGGTATTAACGATTTAATGGGAATGTACACTTGTATAAATATACAAGTATATGTACATTCAGGGATGGTACGTAAGCACCGACCCTAACAATATTTACTTTTCCTTCAATATTTCTTATCTCGAATGATAATATGTGTAGTTGCACTGTCAGCTAAACTGGCATCCCTAACTTTCCTCTTCAAAGTGGATAAATCATCTTTAAAAGTTATTCTTTCTATAAAATAAAAGTCCATGGTAGCTAACAAGATCATACAAAAAGACCTAACATGGTGATATTAAGTAAAGCTTAATGATTGCTGATTTTTTCTCTATCTACAAAGAAATCAAAAACATCTATATGAGTAAGATTTGTAAGATCTTAAGTCATTAATAACATTTATCTCTACATTCTTTTTCTTTGTCTTAATTGGTGCCTCATAATGCACCACATCAATAACAAGTATTTTCTTAATACTTAGGACATTTAGTTTCTACACTATTGTCTTTATTAAGGGTGGGCACGGTCCGGTTCAGTCCGATTTTTTTTGAAACCAAACTGAACCGGTTCAATTTTTTTCGAAATCAAACCGAACCGGTCCGGTTCAGTTTTTTTATAAATAAAATCAAAATTGGTTTTTTTAATAGAAAAAATCGAATTGGACTGAATCGATTTTTTTTGGTTTGATTTTTTTGGTTTTTTATTTTAAATAATGGATTTTTTTAATTTTTGGTTCGATTTTTTCTGTTTTTTTGGGAAAAAACTGAACCGAACCAGTTTTCTGTTAAAAAAAATGGATTGAACCGAACCAAACCTGCCAGTTCGGTTCGATTTTTTGGTTCCCAGTTTTTTTTTTCCACCCTTTGTCTTTATCTTGGTGTTTCTACCCTCTTTTAGTGTTTTTTTGTTCTTGGTCTTTATGGCCACTACGAGGGTGATATTCACAAAATTATACACACGCGAATTAAAATTGCAAGTGCACGAGTCATGATCAAGTAATTCAATGATAAGTGAGTATCATCCCCATATCCTTCTACAAGTAATGTAATGTAAGGCATCGTATTTGGCCTTATTATTAGTGGCTGGGAAGCCAAATTTGTTTGAATAGCTAAGTTTATCTCTTTCTAGACTAATAAAAATTTACTAGCCCTATATCTTTTTGAGTTTATGGCCTTATCAATGAAGATTGTTCTTGTAAAAGTGTGGTGGGGCTTTTTTTCCTTGGTTATTTGGGGATTCTTCATACATGGTGTCCTTTTCGATCTGGTCTTCATATGTACATTGTGTGATGAAGTCTGTAAGAGCTTATGTGTTAATGGCCGCTCTTAGTTTTTATTGTATGTCGAACTTATTAGCTCGATTGCCCACTTAACGAGACATCTAGAAAGGTCTGAGTTGTGAAGAATCTATCTTAGAGGTTGGTTTGTGAGGACGATTATTGTGTGAAATTGGAAGTAGGGCCACAACTCTTTGGTTGTGACTAGTGCTAAAAAGCTACCTTTTTCTACTAGTGAATAACGGATCTAAAGATTTGTAAAGTGTTACGCTTGCTACTCTAATGAAAGCTCCTAAGTATAGAATCAGATGGTCCCATGTTCTTGGAATAACAAGGTGGAGTGGTTGAGTTAGGTACTCTTTCAATTTTTGAAAACCTTTCTCGCATTGTGGGGTCCATCTTATTTTGTCTTTGCTCTTGATAGCTTGAAAATATTCAAAGCATTTGTCACTAACCTTTGAAATGAAACGGCTAAAAATAGCTATTCGGCCTATGAGCCTCTACATTTCCTTGATTGTGCTTGGAGACTTCATCTTGAGGATTGCAAGAACTTTTTTTTAAATGGTTTTTATTCTTTTTTAGCTTATTAGAAAACCTATACATTTTCCTAATTCAACTTTGAATGCACATTTTTCAAGAATTAGCTTTATTTTATGTTCTTTTAGGATTTTCAAGGTTTCTCTAAGGTTGTCTCTACGACCTTCTGCTCATTCGGACTTTGTAACCATGCCATCTATGTACATTTTCATGCTTTTCCTTATTAAGGGTTTGAATAGCTTATTAACAAGTCTTTGATAAAAGGCACCTGTGTTTTTGAGTTCTAGTGGCATAATCTTGTAGTAGTGAGTTCCCTGATTAATGATAAAAGAAGTCTTTTCCTGATCTGATTGTATTATAAGAATGTGTCTATAAAGCTAAGGAGGACATGTCCAGTTATGGCATCAACTATTTGGTCAATCTTTAACAGGGGAAAACTATCTTTTGAGCAAGCTTTATTTAAATATCTGAAGTCTACACATATTCTCTATTCTCTATTTGCTTTCTTAACTATGACAACATTGGCTAACCATTCAAGGTAGTGAACTTCTTGAATGAATCCTTCTACCAAGAGTTTTTCAAGTTTCATTGCTATAGCCTCGTTTCCTTCCTAATTAAAGTTTTTTTTCTTTTTCTTGACTAGTTAAAAATATAGATTGATGGTTAGTGTATATGAGATAAGGGAAAGGTTTATCCTCAGTATGTCTTCGTGTGACCAGGCAAAGACATTTGAGAACTCTCTTATTAGAGAGGTTAATTTTTTCCCTATCTTCAGCCTTAACTGTAAGCTTATTTTTCTAGTCTTTTTAGAGGATTTTGATTAGACAAATATTGGAAGCAGGTCTTCCATAGGCTTTGGAGATTTTATTTTATTTTCTTCTCTCAGATTTATAATGGTAATGCAAAAGGTTCTCTTGGATGTGGTCGTATAGTAACTTCTAGCTGTCTTCTAATTACCTCTGAGGATTTTAATTCCGTCTTCAACAGGGAATTTGAGCTTCAGATAGTAGATTGACATAGCAACATTAGAATTGATCATAAAGGGTCTCTCTAACATTACCTTGTAAGGTATTGGGTGGTCGACTACTACAAAATTAACCATTATTATTTTGGATATGATTTTTCTCTGATTGATATTGGTAGGTTTATGACTCCCAATGACATTATACAATTATCTCCAAACCTATAAATAGGAGTCTATATGCGATAAATCTTGAGATCTTTAATGCTAAGCTCATTAAGTGTTTCTTTGAATATTGTATCCACTGAGCTCCCTGTATCGATGAGCACTTTGTCTACTTCCATCCCAACTATATGGATAGTCACAACCAATACATTATAATGGGGGTAACTAACGTCTTTGGTATTTTTTTCGGTAAACATGATTAACACTGAATGTGTTGCCGGAGATCTAATGCATGTAGGTGTATGCATGTGCTATTGTGTCTATTACCTTAAATACGTATCACAGACATATTTAACGCGGCGGAAGCGTAAAATACACAATAAACACAATAAATAAATATATTAATCACATTAATATATTAGTAGGTAGTGAGCTCACCTCAACGTGTAATGTTATACACGTATTTCCTCGGAGTCCGCATGGAGACTAACTCGTAGGCAATTTTAGTCACCAACACGGTAGGCTTTGTGAGCTAGAACAGCAGCCTTATATCCAGCACGGGATTAACTCTTAATCCCCAAAATAGTCAGGTGTGTGTTCTCTTCCTTTTCTCCAAAAGGATAAAAAGTGAAAAATTTGAAGCAATACACAAATGCTTCTAATGGAACCATAGGAAAAAAATGAAACAATTCAATTTTTTCCTTTTTTTTCTTCTTCTTTTCTTCTTGGTTCCATTTTCTTCTTTCTCTCTTTTTCTTCATTTCCTCTCATTCCCGACACTTAAGGAAATTGAAAACAATTCAATTTCTTTTCATTTCTCTCGGCACCAAATACACACACTTCACAAAACACATCTCTCTCTCTTTATATATATATATATATATAATAAAATAATATATTATATAATAATAATAATAATAAACAATACATAATGTCAAAATAAAATATTATTATATATAATAATATATAATAAAGAGATATTTTGATTATTTAATAATTAAAGTGTGAAATGACTATTTTGTCCCTTATGAATAATTATCAAGTATACCCTTTAATGGGTCCTACCAAATCTCATATTTGGGTAAACTCAACCGAGGGTTCACAATGCACCACGTGTCATTATACAATTAACAAATAACAATTATTAACTAATTATTGTATTTAACGCTTAAATACAGATACACACACATTCCCATAGTAGTGCTAAATTAAACACTTTAATCTGGCACGTTGCTCCAGTGCACAATGAGTACACTCCATATCGCGGGACTCCCTAAGTCTTACGTCTGATTTGTCAAATGGAACTATTCCATGAGTCCGTGAGCAATGCCTCATGCACACGTCACATATATTACAAATTAGCGCGTTGAACCATACAACCTGAGATTACAACGCATATGTATAGTCCTTCCGTCATGATATCTTGTATGTACTTGGGATATAGATTATCACTGTCAAATCCCCAAGTGCTCATCCATGTCTTATCTCTAGACTTGTATCTCACAGAACAATATGTGCAAACTCCTTTGCCATATTGTTCTACCCTAACGGAACTCTTTCCCGGGATTAATACTTGTGGCTATAAGATTTTCGAGATACAATCTCGAAGCATATGGATATTAAACTCCCTATGCGAGCTGATGGATCCCATATCTATATACACTGAACTCTATAAGCATCTGACCATACCCAGCGGTCATTCCATGAAAGGTCTGTGACATGTGTGGAATCAAAGTATGGTGGATCACTTACAAGCCTACCATGGCACTCAGGTCAAAGAACTACGTATACTACTCAACTCGAGAGGACCCTCCGTTGATGGCTTACATATAGTGTCTATCGGAGGCCCTCATGAGTCTGTCTCATATCCAATCCTAACTGGATACCCCTATGTCAATGCAAGCTCCAAGCTCACGGTCGGTTAAGAACGACCATTTATACCCTATAGGTATGACATATACTGATCTATATATTAAGGTATCCACCGACAGACCCGCATCGGCAAAAATAGATTAAGGACAATAATTCGAGAACATACTTGCATAACTAGCATTTTCTAGCACCCGATTGCAACTCTTGCAACTATACAGTTACTGGTATATTCCCAAGTCTATGTCCCATTATAGACAAGACTTCAACTTTTGGATCTGCTGAGTATTATAACCAACTAATACTTAGCCGTGCTAACATTTAACATTTATATCTCTCAGCGTGGCTAACTATGAGCCATTATCTAAACATCTTTAAATCTGATCTGGACTCCTTCAGATCGTACAATGTCTATAACGTTACATTGCATAGTACCATATTAATTGGTATTAACAATTTAATGGGAATATACACTTGTATAAATACACAAGTATATGTACATTCAAGGATAGCGTAAGCATCGAGCCTAACAGAATGTACTCATTATTTCTTAGTAATTAGAGTGTTACAAATCACTTGGTGCCTAACTAGCGAATATCGTGAGTAATTTTTCCTTTGTCTATAAAAATCTCTTGCCAGCATCTCACCCCATGAGATGATCATAGTCATTTTTCATGTCGAAAAGTCTTTGAGTTCTCGATTTTCTCCAATATGAGGTTTCTTCAGTTATATATCAACTCTAAACTCATCTAGATATTCATTCCTCATTAGTTGATTTATTTGGATCCACACATTTGTGCATTCACAGGTGGTGTGGTCGTGGTTTTAATGGAACTTATATTTTTTTTTTATATATATTTTTTCATTTGAGTGGTGTAAAGAGAGGTTTTGGCTTTTCGAGTAGAATTTTTTTTACGACCTTAAATATTACCGCCAATGAGACTATTGTATGAATGCATTTTTCTTCTTACACCTTGCCACTCTAGGAGGATAGTTTCTTATTCCTCATTTATTACCTTCTTGTGGTGAATCTCTTCGCAGGTACTTAGTTGTTCTTTGTAAAGTTTTATCTTTCCTTTCTCATTTTGCCCTTCTTCCTAGGGACTTTCGTGGTTCTTGCCCTTTTAACTTTCCCTGTGCATTCACTTCAGCTATCATCTTCGCTATTTCTTCTTCTTCTTCTTCTTCTTCTTCTTCAATTTTTATATATTTAGGGGCTTGTTCATAAGCAATTGTATAAGTGACAAATGGGCTTTCTAATAAACAATACTAGAATTGACTTATCTTAAGCCCTTCTTTTAATGCTTTTAGCATAAGAAGTAGGCCGAATTCTCTGAGCTAGATTACCTATTTGTGGATTTGGATAAAATCCCTAAAATTCTTATTATGACCTTGTTTGATTCGCCGCAGCTGATGAGAATCTCTAGCCTTTTCACATACTTTTTAAAAATACTGGACGAACTTTTTAGTCAGTTTGTTAAATGATGGAATACTCCTTTATATTAAGCTTTTATACTAAACGAGAGCTTGTCCATCTAGGTTAACATAGAATAGTCGTCATATCTGCTTTTACCCAAGTTCAGCGATTGACAACAAATCTGTTATCTAATTGACATAGTGATTGGGATTTTTATGCCTTTATAAGTAGTGAGATTCAATAACTTGAATCCCTCTAGCAACTCTATGTTTCTGAGTTCGTTAATAAGAGGAGATTTTCTCTCTTACTTGGTTGCTTTTGAGGTGGGAAGCTTCTGATTTTCCTTATTCTCGAGGAGTTAGTGCAATATCTCCTTTAGGTTTTGAACCTTCTCAACTAGAGGATTCTTATTTCTGAACATCAAGGTGTGATATTCGTTGAATTGTGTCCTCTAATTCTATCAAGAACTCTCCTTGCATCCTTCTCGTCTCTGTTGTTACTTTTTCCTTTTAGTCAATATTTCCTTGGCATCTCCTTTGATCTTGTTACCTTTTTTCTTTCTATTTAGAATTTCCTGAGAATCTTGCTTGTGCCCACTGTATCTTCTAAGCACATCTATAATCTTTCGAGAATTATTTTCCTCTAAGTTATGATTAGCATTAGTTCACTTGAAAATTTATGAGTCTTCAACTTCTAATTGGTTAGGGGAGTGGTTATGACCTTTTTGGCCTGATCTTTAACTCGGTGGTTGACTTTCCATTTCAGAGAGTTTTGCTAGAACTCATTTTCCTTTTTGTTCTTGAGTGAGTTGAGGATGATTTCTGACTTCTCTTGCTATTGGGAAGACACTTCTTGGAGGCATTAAGTATTGTTATAACTCAAGGATTGGATGAGACTTTTATATTCCTTCTGGGTTGTTGCACTTTTCAAGAAGTTTTGTCATCAAGTTTTTCAATTCATCATTTTCTCACCGCAACTTTCTTAATTTTTCCTCCAATGATTTCTACAAACTAGTGGCTCTTCTTGTTGATGTGAGTTTTTACCATGCTATATTTCTACTGTGTATTTGGGTTTTGTAGTCCAAGACTCTCATCAGAGCATAGGGTTTGTGCCCTTGTTTCCCGTGACCATAGAGTGAATGGTGAAATTTTTTTATCTTTCGTCCTTTTTATACTCTCTGTCTATTTTTGATAGCCTTTTCATTTATTTCTCATAGACGACGGGAACTGTTAACCCTAAAATTTGGTAAGCTAATAGTCAATAAGTTAAATTTATTTCTCTTGAGAAGCTTAACTCTGACGTTTGGGATAGGACAGGATTATACTAAATTAGATCATTTTTTCCTATGAATATCACGTCTAATGGGAATTCTGCAACAAAGAAAAAATTAGACCACACTGGATATTTTTTCAGCGTAGGCACTCCGATGCTTAAGGTAACAACTATCCAGAAAAATAAAAAAATATGGCAATATAAAGATAGTGATAATTAATAGTTCACTGTATATTTTTTGTATACTCTCATGGCCTTTAAGGATGATTATCCTGAAAACTTAGGCCTTTGAAGAATATTATAGAGCTTTTTGGTGATATCAATATCTCAAGATGTATGTAAATATGTATCACGATAATGATAATTCTAATCTCTTGATCTTCAAATGATTCTCAATGTAGAATTTCTTCAATATTCATAGGGTGGGAATGTAGATTTAATCCATAGCATTTAGAATTTTATTAGAATTTTTTACGCTCAAAATGTAATGTGGCTATCGCAATATAGATTGAGGTATTGATCTCACGAGGAAGCTTTTGGTAAAATAGGTTGGTGAAGTAAAAATATTAAAGCAGTAGTAAGGAGAAAATTAACTAATTGGTTTAAATGGATGAGATAGAATTATCTATAAATTAAGGAAAATGTCTTATGATGATTTAAGTAAGATTTCGAGAATCACAATTATACTTTATAAATCTACTCTACACTTTGATTCAATGTTTATAACTCAATTGAAAGTTTCACATCCCAAATAATCAATCAGAAGATATATAAAATATAACATATTTAATAACACATATATTTGATATGACTAAACTCTTTGCAAATATTAACATAAATCATGTTCATTTATACAAGTTATCTAAGATCGACAATATATCATTTTGATAATATTGCAGTAAAAGATCAACTTGAATATCAAACAAGTATTATCATTACATTTTATCTAAGATCGACAATATATCGATTGACAATATTACAATAAAATATTAGCATGTAAAATAATATAACCAATAACAATTATAATTTAACAAGAATCACATAAAGAAAGTATGACTGAAAATATATAATACATGAGAATTATAACCTCTGGATTATAAAAAAATACTAGATAAGAGTTTAGGTATAAACAAACTTACAAACATTTGTAGCTCTCGACAAAGAATCAAAGAATAGAAGTAAATTTATTACACATAAAAGTTCATCTCTTAGCCTTACCAAGAATGCTAGCCTAGCTTACAATGCATGTTAAAGAGAAAAAAATATAAGAGAATTTTCTAGTGTTGAAAACGGCTTAAAAGTGTCCTTATATAGAGAATGAATGAAAATATGTTTAGTATGACTTCAATCTTCAATAATTTAGGTTAACTACTCGTTCACCTAATTACAGTACCTTTTTGATAATGAAAATGGCCGATGTAGCCTTTTTAGTTGATATGAAAGCTGTAGCATTTTGTCTCTTCTTTTCATAGCCACCAGGTTCATGCAATTTTGGTGAGTATCTAATGAGATCTGAGCAAAATGCCAAAGATATGTCAGATTTTGGCCAACAACCGTTTTACCCATTTGCAATACAATTTAGTCCATGATAACGGTTAATTTGGACTTTAGCATCAACATACAAGTTGTTGATAATTGAGTCAGTATTTCATAGCTTTAAGAATTATACTGATTAGGTACGCATTTTATGAAATACAGTTCAAATACTTGAGTTAGGTCAAGCTAAGTGGAAGTGTAACCCAATTCTATTGTATCCCAATATTTAGTCCATAACATGCTGAATTTGGCTTTTCAACTGTTCTTCAAGTTTGTGTACATTTGAGTCATGTTATTTCAAGTTCAAGAATTTATTCATTTCGATTTCTATATTGAGAGTTACGTTCATTTTACCTAAACCTGTGCAAATAACATTCATTAATCACAATTTAAGGAGAATAATTTATTTTAAGCTAAAAATACAAAAATGTTAAAATTAGTGACATTAAATGGTGACTGAATCTCTTAATAAATATGCATTTTCATGTGTTCATCAAGAATATAGAAGTCTTTGGACATTTCTTATTAGAGATTCTACTATTTGAGTTTTTTCAAAATTTAACTAGATCTTTTCTTGCTCTGGTAGGACTTTGCATCGTGAATTGGATCTCCTTTAGATTTAGGGATCTTTCCCTGATAAGATTGACATTATCTACAACTTTCTATGACTCTCATAAGTTAAGTCTTTTTAAGAACTTTCACTGATTTTTGAGGTGGTCGTATTTTGATATGTTTTCTGCTAGATAAAGGTAAAGATTGTTTCTTTTGTTTGGAGTGTGACTAAATAAGGTAGTTGGGTTACAACTAACATTTTGATCAATTTAGAGGGTGTAGATCGTCTTTTTTTCTTTGAAGTTTCGCCGAATAGAGTAATCAAGTTACAACCAATGTTTGACTAGCTCGGAGATGGTGCCTATAACTCAATGACATTTTTGGGCTGTATGAGCTGAAGTTTTTTGAGTCTAATGAGTTAAAGTCTTTGGACCTTATATGTCAAAATTTAAAGGAACAATTTTGATATTTTTACAATTGACACCAACATTGTTGCCCATTGTCGGTAATTGTGGTAGTGGCATTTTTTTATTTTTGATTATTTATTAATTATAAAATTAATTTTTTAAAAATATATATTAAATATATAAACCTATTAGAGTGTGCTACATGTCATTTTATTTTTTTACTTGTATTAGTGATCAATCCGTGACTGACATGTGAACATAACAGATGCTATTAAACGATTAGTGGGTTTTTTTTTAAATTTATTTTTATGCCGCGTATTTTATTAAAATTATACTACTTGAATTTTACTAAAAGTAAAAATATCACTATACAACAAAATTAACAAAATCATCGAAACAAACGGCAACAAAATAATAAATTAGAAAAATTTTAAAAATTTTAAAACTTGTAAGATAAAATTTTTAAAATAAACTCAAACTCTTAAATCAAAACTGCCCTTATTACTTTACCTTTAATATAATAAATTATCTATTACAAATTTTTGTAATAGGTATTTAAAAAAAAAAAGTGAATTACATTTCATACCTTTCAATAAATTTACTGTTTATAGTTTTTTTTTTAAAAAGTACTGTTATATTTTTTTTATTTTTTAATAAGTAATTAGTTAAAATTTAAAATCATATTTTTTATATATATTATTTATCTTGTCAAATTATTAGCTTTTAGATTTTTTTTCTTGTTCATAGGAGTAAACAAGTTAATAATTATATTCAAGTATTAAAAAAAAGTGTATTCAAATATTAAGATTTTACCCTGAATTTAATTTTTTTTTTTTTTGACGAAGCTGAATTTAAATTATTCGGGACTTCAAATGAATTTTTTTTTTTATAAAAAAAGGACGCTATAAGTATTTAAGAAAAAAAGAAAGTGAATGTAAAATAAAATCGACTCTTAGCGGTGGGAAAATTGCGTAGTTAAGACCACCTTGACTTGCATTACGTGACTCGTCGGTAATCCTAACAAAAGAAGAAGACTTCTTTGATATTGAATCAAGTTATATTGCCTCCCAATTACAGCTAGGAAGTAGGAATAGGTCCTTTAATAATTCAAATGAAACATTATTATTAAGTTATTATTCGTTGACGAGCTGACCAGCTGTATCATCTGCCGTGTATGGACTATAACTTCACATTCTACGAATTTGATTTTCTTGAGCTTACCCTCAAATTTGAAATTCCAGGTTTCTGCAAAACCCAGCTGACAAGATTGACAAAGGTGAGTAATATCTCTTTTCTTTTCTTTTTTTTTTTGGTTTGATTATTTGCAGAACATGGAAATCAAGATTTTGTGTGCCTGAGGGGGGAAAAAAGGAAAAGCAGATAACAACATTTGAGTTTCATGGTTTCATTTGATTGATTAACTGACTTTTAATTCAAGAAAGCAAAAATTGTGTCTCATAATTAATTTCATATTTATGGTTTTAGACTTTTGCGTTTCCTGAAGTTGGGATAATTAGACCTTACTTTATTGAATCTGATTGAGCTTATTTTCATCTAGCCTGTATATATTTATAGAGATTTTCCCATTTTAGTTTCTTATTTATTTATTTACTTTGATGGGAAACAAAGGATCTATTATAGAATGAAATGGTAGTACTATAATGGTCGATGTGCCCCTACATTAGTGATATATTATCGTTTTCTTTTTTTTTTTTGCATTTGGATCTGCAGCGGCGAAATTAGTATGTGTGTTGATTTGTTGGGTGACATGAAGTGCTTCCCATTCACTAATTGGGACAAGAAAGATGAACAAAAGACTCCAAAATCAGTAATATCAGCTCAGTCCTCGTATTCCACATTTACTGACAATGAAGTAGGGAGAGTGGGGTCTGATTTAAATTCCCAGAATGTACCAGTCACAAGCATGGAATTCGTGGCAAGGCCCTCATTTCCCAATATGTCTCAGAGGCCTAGTAATCTTAGAGTGTTCACAATTGCTGAGCTGAAGTCAGCCACCAAGAATTTTAGCCGCTCTGTTATGATTGGAGAAGGTGGCTTTGGTTGTGTTTTCAAGGGGTCCATTAAGAATTCAGAGGATCCTTCTCAAAAGGTTGAGGTTGCGGTAAAAAGACTTGGTGGAAGAGGGATGCAGGCAAGGCTTCTTTAATGCATAAATTGTAGGAGTTTAGTTTTCTACTTTTACTCTAGCAGTAACTAGAACTGATTTAAAATTGTGAATTCTCATAAAGGCCAAGATAACCGATTTCAAGTTTCGGCATCAAATGCTGTTGCCAAGTATATGTAGGATCAGTCCAACTTGTGTATCTTATAATTCAAACTCAACTGATAAATACTGGGAGGACTATTATGGATGTAGTTTTTAAGGAATGTAAGGACTGCTCACAGTTAGTTTCCATTTCAATACATTAAGAGTAAATTTATCAGACACTCTCGTATAAATACTACTAGTTTAAGCTATGATTAATTCTTTCCAATCACTCATTTAAATTTGAGCAAACACATAACAAATCCTGTTCCATTAAAACATCCATGTAAAGGTAAGACGTAAATTTTATCATCAAATTTCTTCAACTGTTTTTGTTTCTCAAAATGACTGAATAACCTCCTTCCGTCTTATTGTCCTCCTTCAAATTGTTCTTCTGCATTTGATTATACAGCACACAATTGTGTATTTAATCCCGACAAACATTATTTTAAGCTTATGACAGATGGTTGGTTGCCAAATAAGATTCTTGTATTTGTTGACAATATATTTTTTGTTTATGATCTTACAAAATCACTTGTTGGTTTGCAGGGGCACAAGGAATGGGTGACAGAGGTGAATTTGCTTGGAGTTGTTGAGCATCAAAACCTTGTAAAACTAGTGGGGTACTGTGCAGAGGATGATGAAAGAGGTATACAACGACTTCTGGTATATGAATATTTGCCTAATGAGAGTGTGGATAAACATTTATCCCCCCGATCAGAAAGAACTCTTTCATGGGCCATGAGATTGAAAATCGCTCAGGATGCTGCTCGCGGTTTAGCATACCTACATGAGGGAATGGATTTTCAGGTATTCTGATTCAGTTATCTGTTTCAATATGTTAAGATCTGTCTGCACATTCCTACTAACGCACTCAATGCCCTTAGACTTTTATTAAAAAGGGAAGAAAGTAATGCAACCTCAGCATATCTGCAGGCAGTTATCTTCGATGGGTATTGAATTTTTTTTTTCCTTTTGTGTTTGTTACAGATTATTGTGAGAGATTTCAAGTCTTCAAATATTCTTCTGGATGAGCAATGGAATGCAAAGCTATCAGATTTTGGGTTGGCTAGATTAGGTCCTTCAGAAGGATTCACCCATGTTTCGACGGCTGTATGTCCATACATCAGATCTGACTTGTTTGATATCTATCACTTGAAAATCTTTCCACGCTTAATGTAAAACTAGATTAGCCGAGAACTGAACTTAAAATGCAATATCTTCATCTTATTACCTGCAAAATTGTCAAAAACTCGTGCAACCCTAATGACTTAACTATCAAAATACAATTTTATAGACTGGTTTTTCATATTGGTTACCTTAGACTTGGTTAAATAAAAAACCTTCTTGGTGCATTTGCTTCGTGCTGCAGCTACATCTTTTGAAATTTAAATAAAATTATATCGCTCAATGTCATATTGCCTGTGGCCTGTGCCATGTAAATATTCAGGGAATTCATTAGTTGTTTAGGTTATGATTTCTCGATTCATCCTTAATCAACTCTTTATCAATAAAATAAGAAGATGAATCATGTGGCTCAATGTCATTTACTTGTTTTAATTGCCCGTGTCATGTGTTTTAGAAATTCACCAATTGTTTAGGTTATGATTTCTCAAGCACTTACTTTTTAATAGACATTTGAAGAGATAAACTAGGAAAGATATTATATGTGACTATCTCAGTGAGGATTTGGCACTGCAAAACACATAAAGCAATTGTGGTTATGTTTTCCCAAGAAATAAGTTGTTATGGTTGAACTGAAAATCAGTTTGCTGTATATGGTGGTGTTTTACATTACACTCCTTTTTATTTTCATCACTTGTAGCAAAATGGACTTTTCAAAGTTGATGTCTAAAGGAACCTTGGGAGGTCCAAGGAAAAATGAATCATTTGAAGTCATAGGATGTCTAAACTCACCTTTGGAAAGTTTATGACAAAAAGCATGCATCCTAAATAACATTAGAAACAAAATAATTGTTAATCTAGATCCTTGATATAGTAACACAACATTTGGTATTTTTGCATTTCTTCTTCTTGCTCTATTTATTGAACTTTATTTCTTATTAGGTTGTAGGTACCATGGGATATGCAGCTCCTGAATATGTCCAGACTGGTCGTCTTGCAGCCAGGAGTGATGTATGGAGCTATGGGGTCTTCCTTTATGAACTCATTACTGGTAGGCGTCCTGTAGATCGAAACCGTCCGAAGAATGAGCAGAAGCTGTTGGAATGGGTAAAGCCGTATTTATCAGATGTCAAAAAATTCCGACAAGTAGTGGATCCCAAGCTTGCAGGTAAATATAACCTCAGTTTAGTCCGTAAGCTTGCTACGGTAGCAAACCGATGTTTGGTCAAAAACCCAAAGTCACGCCCAAAGATGAGTGAAGTGTTGGAAATGATAAATAAGATAGCAGATGCATCCACAGAAACTTGCAGTCCTCAAATACCCTTAAGGAGTTCAACATCTAAGGCAACTTCCCAAGACACTAAAACAGAAAGTAAGAGAAGGATTGTGGAATCGAGAACCAGAGAAAGTGTTTGGTCATTTCACAAGTGGAGGCCAAAACTGGTAAGGATTAGCTGAATAAAAGAGCTTTGATGTTAACAATGCAGATGGCTTTCTGTGCTAATTCAAATATATAAAGATGCGATATTGTATTCTTGATGTTAGAGTTTCTGGTCTTTTGCACGTTGCTGAGAAAACTTTTGTGGAACTTACAACAATAATACAGGAGAAATGTCTACTTTTAGATCCCCCACGGAGTGCTTGGTCTGGAAACCTTAAACATGAAAAGGTTGTACAAGTTCTGAATTGTTGAATGTATAGTTTGTATCTTGACCTCAGTAAGAAAATATAGATGGACTGTATTAGAAGATGTTTTGCAAATTTTAATCCTTTTTCACATATAAAGCTTTACACCTGCTATGAAAATATATGTATATATAACTAATTCTTTTGATGTCTGAATAATCATCTGCCTCAAGATCAGCTTAAGGTTATCTGTGGATGGAAGAAGTTGCCATTCTAAATAGCAACGGCGTATTAGTGGTGCTATCTGAAAGTATTTGTATTGAAAGGTATTATTTTGAGCTTTTGAAAAGGAAATTCTGCAAGATTTGTGTATAAAACCCAGCTTCAGATTTGTAATATGTTCTAATGATTTATAACAACATATCATATCATAACTTGTAAATTTAGAATTTTGTACAAAGGTCTATGATTTTTTAGTTAAAACAATTTGCATGAATTTTTGATATAGAGAAGCATCTTTAATCATCTTAATCAAATATGATAACATAAACATAGAAGATTTTTGATCTATTGAAGATAAGTTTTATATTCTCATTTTTTATGATCACAGTTGATGACAGCATTAGAATTTAGAACAACAAAAGAAAAAAAAAAAAAGGTACTAATGCTTTGCTCGCAAGTTTGTTACATAGTCAGTATCAAGTTAAAAGACGTGCAGTGGAGTATCTCCTATTAATTCTCATGTGTCAAAAAAGCAGCACCTTCTTTACACATTAGATTAGATTCCTCCAATTGTTTGTAGAGCAAATACTAACGATTGCTTAGAAGAAAAGCAAAAGCAAGTCATGATGTTTCGCCAGAAAAAGTTTACTTTTCGAGGAAAAAGTTTGACAAAAGAAACAATTGAAAAAGTTCACTAAAGATTGAAAGAAACAATTGAAATCGGGAGCATCTCCGGAACAATCGATTGTATGATTGAGGTTCGATGATATTTGATAAAAATTAAAGATTTAAAAATAAAATAAAATTAGATAACGCATTTAATACAGTTAATTATGTCATACAATCGATTGTTCCAGTCATTAAATTAATTCAATAATTAAGATTTAATGATATTTATTCATATAATAAGTAAATTAAAGAATATCTAAATTCTCCTTAATATTTAGTCAAATATAAAACACACTTTTTAAAATTAAATAATTAACAAAATTTCTTTTTATGATATTAATAAATTAAAAATAATATATTATATTATATGTTATAATTTTAATTTTAATAATATTAGATATTGTAATTTTGATTTTAATTTTAATTTTAATTATATTATTTTATAATTCTAATTTTAATTTCAGTTACGTTAAATATTATAATTTTATTTTAATTAAGTTAAATAATTTCAATTCCAAATCTAATTTCAATTTTGATTTTAATTACATTAAATGTTATAATTTTAATTCTAAATTTGATTTCAATTACGTTAAATGATACGATTTTAATTTCAATTTTAATTACGTTAAATATTATAATTTTAATTTCAATTTCAATTATTTTAATATTACAATTCAAATTCAAATTCAAAATTTAATTATGTTAAAATATTTTAATTTCGAATCCAATTTTGATTTTATTTACATTAAATGTTATAATTTCAATACCAATTTTGATTTCAATTACGTTAAGTGTTATAATTTTACCGCCCCACTGTTTAACAGCGAGTGACAAAGGCTGCCGCCCATCACCACCACATTTTGTCATCTTTTAGTATATTTTTTACTAAAAATAACCTCATCATTATGTAGATAAAAAAAAATTACTCTAATGACGTAAAGTATGATCTTTACACGCTAGAGATTAGCTGAAAAACAACGGTCGGCCGTCGTCTTCAATGATAATTATATTTTTTTTAATGATTTATTATTTGTGTCATGTTCTAAATTTTAATTTAATTCTATAGTTAAATTAATTTTTTTTTTTATCTTTTCACCATTAAAACTAATGGTAAAAGTTAACAGATTAGTTCAATTCCAATTTTAATTTCACTTAAGTTAAATGTTATAATTTTAATTCTAATTTAAATTTAATTTTAATTACATTAAATATTATAATGTCAAATCAAATTTTGATTTTAATTACGTTATATGTTATAATTTTAATTTTAATTTTAATTACGTTAAATAATTCCAAAGTTAAATTTAAATTTTAACTGCGTCAAATATTATAATTTCAAATCTAATTTCAATTTTAATTATGTTAAATATTTTAATTCTAATTTTAAATTCAAATTTTAATTACATTAAATATTGTAATTCTAATTCTAATTTAGTTTTAATTATATTAAATGCTATAAATTTAATTTTAATTTTAAATTCAATTTTAATTATGTTAGCTGTAAGAATTTTAATTTCAATTTTAGTTTCACTTACGGTAAATATTATTATTTCAATTACAATTTTAAATTCAATTTTAGTTATGTTAAATGTTATAATTCAAATTCAAATTTTGATTTCAATTACGTTAAATATTATTATTCTAATTTCAAATTTAATTACATTAAATAAATCTAATTTTGAATCAAATTTTAATTTTAATTATGTTAAGTGCTATAATTCTAAATTAAATTTATATTTGAATTACGTTAAATAGTATAATTCTAATTTTATTTTATTTTTAATTTTTAATTTCAATTTTAATTACATTAAATATTATATAATTCTAATTTAAATTATAATTACGTTAAATAATTTCAATTCCAATCAATTTCAGTTACGTTAAATGTTATAATTTCAATTCTAATTTTAAATTCAATTTAAAATATGTTAAATGTTATAATTTCAATTGTAATTTTAAATTTAATTTCAATTACGTTAATGTTATAATTAAGATTCCAATTCCAATTTTAATTGCATTAAATACTATAATTTTAATTCTAATTTTAAGTTCAATTTTAATTATGTTAAATATTATAATTCAATTCCAATTCTAATTTCAATTACATTAAATATTATAATTCTAATTTTTATTTCAATTTCAATTATGTTAAATGTTATAATTTCATTTTCATTTTCAATTATATTAAATGTTATAATTTCAATTCCATTTTCAATTACGTTAAATATTGTAATTCCAATTCTAATTTTGATTATGTTAAATGTTATAATTCTAATTCTAATTCTAATTATGTTAAATGTTATAATTTCAATATCAATTTTAATTACATTAAATATTATAATTCTAAATCCAATTGTAATTTTAATTACATTAAATATTATATTTAATTATAATATCGATTTCAATTATGTTAATATTATAATTTTAATTCCAATTTCGATTTTAATTATATTAAATGTTATAATTGCTTATCCAATTTTAATTACAATTACGTTAAATTTTATAATTCCAATTTCAATTCAATTTTAATTTTAATTATACTAACTTTTATGATTGTAATTTTAATTATATTAAATATTATAATTCAATTTGAATTCTAATTCTAATTTTAATTACATTAAATATTATAATTTGAAAATAATTTTTTTATTTGTTATGTATTTTAGAAATTAAAACTTGAAAAATTAACACAGTCCAATAAATGCCTTAAAAATTATTTAAAAAATTCAAAATATAAAAACACTAAAAAAAAGGTTAAAACCAACCAAAAACTTCAATTAATTGCAATACAAAAATATTGTTTTAAAGAAAAGAAGGCTAAAACATGACAAACATTTCTGTATTTTATTTTGCTTTCTATCTCTCTTAAAATGATTATACCAAATATAATTTTTTTTAAAAGGAATAAGATTAAATATATTATTAAAATAAAAAGTATGTCAAATACAACCATGAACATGGGTGATTACCCTGAAAAGGTAAAATAACATGTACTTAAATGTAATTAGAATTAGATTGAAATTATAAAATTTAATAGAATTAAAATTAGAATTATAATATTTAATATAACTAAAATTAGAACTAGAATCGAAATTATTAAATGCAATGTAATTGGAATTACAATTATGAAATTTAATGTAATTAAAAGTAAAATTAGAATTAGATTTAAAAGTATAATATTTAACGTTATTTCACCCTTGATTTCGAGTCAGATAAAATCCTAAAAATGGGGTCCCTTTTTTTAGAAAGTTTAGTTAAAATAGGAAAGTAATGCTATCCCCAAAAGCAAGAAATTTATTAGGGAATAATTATCCCTTAAATTAGAAATTTTTATGATCCCCTTTAAGATGAAATTTATGAGAAAATAGAGAACTTGTCTAAATAGGATACTTACCTAAATAAAATTTTTCTTTCACACTTATATAAAAAGGACCCTTCATTGAAAAAAGGGGAGGTTACGCTCTTTTTTTGGAAGAGAATTCAACTCTCACAAGCTCTTTCCCTATTATTTTTTTTTATATTTTATATTTTTAGGGTTGACTTAAGTATCAGAGGGTCCTTGCCGGTACCTAAACAGCTAGGCCATCACCAAATTTTCTGTCTTGCAGTGTTCGTCATTATGGATCCGTGCAAATAACAGCTATGGCATATTGATTTCTCCAACAAAAATAAGTTCAACTCATTGATATGGAAGCCGTCCAGATTTTCAGGTCAACGAACGTAAATGAAATTGAATTTAAAAATAGAATGAAAATTATAACATTTTATGTAAGTGAAATTGAATTTAAAATTGGAATGAAAATTATCACATTTAACATAATTGAAATTAAAATTAGAATTGGAATTATAACATTTAATATAACTAAGTGAGAATATTTAGTATGTTAAATGAAAACATGTAGTATATTACATGGGAATATTTTGTATGTTAAGTGGAAACTGTTAGAGTTTGTACTTATGTGACAACCCTATTTGTATGAATATTTATTTTGTAATATTTATACAATGAATATTTTATTAAATCGCTAATAACCTTTATTAAATGATACTAAAGTTTGTAACAATTTAGACATTGTATGATCTAAAAGAGTTCAGATCTGGTTTAAAATAGTTTAGACTAGGGCTAAGAGTTAACAACGCTAAAAGTTATAAATGTTAAGAGCTAACACTGCTAAGAGTTAGCAGGTTATAAGAGTCAACAAAATCTAAAGAGTTAGAACCTTGTCTATAATGGGACAAAGACCTAAGAGTCTACTTATAATGATATAGTTGCAAAGAATTGCAATAGATGTTAGGAAATGTTATTATGTAAGTATGTTCTTAAATTCAGTGTTCCTAATCTATGTTCACCAATATGGGTCTATCGGTGAATTATAATTATGTAGATTAGTGTATGTCTATATCTATATGGTATAGATGATTGTTCTTAGCTGACCATGAGTTTAGTGAAAGCTGGTATAGATATGCAGGTATTCAGTCAGGACTGTATTTTGAACATACTTACAAGGACTCCAATAGATATCCTATGAATCCATTAAAAGAATGTCCTCTTGAGTTGAGTAGTATTCGTGGTTCTTTGACTTGAGCGCCATGGTGGACTTGTGGATGATCCACCATGTTTTGGTTTCACGTATATCAAAGAATTTTTATAGTCTGATCGCTACGTGTCGCTAGGTATGATTCGATGCTCATGGAGTTCGGTGTGCATAAATACAGGATCCGCTAGCTCACACAACAGGTAGGTTGTATATCCGGTGTTCTGAGATTGTATCTTATAAAGTCTTATGACCATAAGCAATGAACCTAGGGAAAAAATTTTCCATAGGGTTTAATAATATAACAAAAGAGTTTGTGTATATTGTTTATTAAGATTGGAGATAAGTTTATAGGGATTTGACGATGATGGTCTATATCTTGTCCATGCAGGGTATAATGACGGAAGGATTATACGAATATGTAGTAACCTCAACATGTATGGTTTAACGCATTGATTTGTAATATTCGTGATATGTGCGTGGGGCATCGATCACGAACTTATGGAATAGTTCCATTTGACAAATTGAGCGTGAATCTAGGAAGTTCCAATATGAAATGTACTGTTTGTATACTTTGGGCAGCGTACTGTATTAAATAGTTCAATACAATAAAATTCAGTAATTTACTATGATTAAGTTAACTAAAGTATATAGTTAAATGATGGAACCCACTTTAGGTTAACTTAGTAACTTAGTAAGGACATAAAAGTAATTTTACTTAATAATTATTTAATTGTTAAATAATTAAAATAAATAATTATTTATTTAATAGCTAAATAAATAATTTAACTTAACTATGGTTAAAAGTTAACAATATAATTAAGTTAATATTAACCTTAATTTAATGGTTAAGTAATGGTTAATCTAACTATAGTTAAGTTAGTCAAGTAGGGTTAGATTATTTAAATATTTATTTAACTTAAATGTTAAGTTTAAACTAACCTAACTAGGGTTAAATATTAACTATAATTAGGTTAAATTAAATACAAATTCAAATTAAGTGAAATTAAGTTCATTTGTATATGTATGCAAAATGAAATAAAATTAGGTTAAGTTAATTTTTTGCTAAGTAATTTGACTAGTCATCAAAGAGAAATAAATATAGAGTTGTTTTCTTATTATTGAATTCAATTATTGAATTTATAATTACCTTTTCTTTTTCATTAGGCTTAAAATTAATTAAGCAAAAATAAGTGTTTGATTTATTAATTAAGTATTAATCAAAAGAAAATTAAAAAAAAAAACTTAGGTTTAATTTATTAAACAATTGCTGGATTAACATACTACTATTCTAGATAATTAATTCCACCTTTGTTGATTACTAAAATTGACAAAATTTACATTTTAGGTGGACTTTAAGCAATTTTAATCCAAAGACGTCAATGATTAATTTTCAAAATTTTTTATTAATTTGATTAATATGTATTAATTGTGTTCATTATAAATTTTATAATACTGCTATGCACATATATATATGAGATATGTATATTTTGAATGATGAACACATATGTTACGTGCATGCACCCTAAATAAATCGACGCTTAATAGGAACATGTAATATATTAAATAGGAACATGTAATATATTAAGTGGAAACATTTAGTATATTAAGTAAGAACATTTACTATGTTAAGTGAGAACACGTAATATATCAAGTAGAAATATTTAGTGTGTTAAGTGAGAGCACTTATTATATTAAGTGAAAACATGTAGTATATTAAATGAAAATATTTAATATATTAAATGGGAACATGTAGTATATTAAGTGAAAACATTAAATATGTTAAGTGAGAACGTGTAGTATATTAAATTAGAACATGTTGTATTATGTGGAAACATACATAATGTTGTTAGTGATTAATTTACTTTTTTAGTAGCATATATGAAAATCATACGTATGTACAACACATAAAATTGGAACTCCTTATATTAAATCACATATTTTTAGTGGTAATCGACAATACGCCAAGAATGTAAAAATAGGGATATGAATATTTTTCTAGGTGAAAACAGCAAATAATGAAAAAATATAGTATATTAAGTGAGAATATATTATATATTAAGTGGAAACATATAGTATATTAAGTTGGAACATATAATATATTAAGTGGAAACATTTAGTATATTAAGTGGAAACACATAATATATTAAGTGAGAACATGTAGTATATTAAGTTGGAACATTTAGTATATTAAGTGAGAACACGAATATATGAAGTGGCAATATTTAGTATGTTAAGTAGAAACATATAGTATATTAAGTGAGAATATTTAGTATGTTAAATGAAAATTTCAATTTCAATTTTGATTTTAATTATGTTGGATGTTATAATTCTGATTTCAATTATAATTACGTTAAATGTTATAATTTCAATTTCAATTTTGACTTTAATTACGTTAAATATCATAATTTTAATTACATTAAATATTATAATTGTGTATCCAATTTCAGTTACAATTACGTTAAATTTTATAATTTCAATTTTAATTTAATTATATTAAAATTTATAATTTTAATTTTAATTACATTAAATGTTATAATTCAATTTGAATTATAATTCTAATTTTAATTACATTAACTATTATAATTTAAAAATAAATTTTTTTGATTTGTTATATATTTTAGAAATTAGAACTCGAAAAGTTAGATGATCCAATAAACGCCTTAAAAAGTATAAAATATCCAAAATATAAATACACTAAAAAAAATGTTAAAACCAACTCAATCCTCAATATTACCCAATACAATATTTTTTAAAAATAAAAATACAAAAGCATAAAAGACATTGTGCCAGGACATGCCAAAACATAAAATAATGTCAAACAGTTGGATGATATCAACTCACCTCCTCCATTAGTTGACATTTAACCCATTATATGAACCATGATTATTTATATTACTTATATAATATCATCTAGCATTTTTTTAATGATAACTGTTAGCTCACAAATCATGTATAAGTAGGGATATCCTAGATCTTTTGTTAATGAAATGGGTAAAAAAAATGAGAATATGTGCTATGTTAAGTGGGATAAAATATATAGTAAGTACTTGATGTATTTTTTTTTTCTATAATATACTATTAACCATGGTCATTTAGGACACCAATAAAATATCATCTCCTTATATTAATGTAACTGAAATTAGAATTAATTTTAGAATTATAATATTTAACATAACTAACATTGAAATTGAAATTATAATTATAATATTTAACATAATTGAAACTAGATTTAGAGTTTAATGTAATTGAAATTGAAATTAACATAATTGAAATTGAAACTAGATTTGGAGTTTAATGGAATTGAAATTAGAATTATAACATTTAATGTAACCGAAATTGAAATTGAAATTATATCATTTAATGTTATTATAATTGAAATTAGAATTATAATTATAACATTTAATGTAATTAAATTTAAAATTATAATATTTAACGTAATTAAAATTAAAGTTAAAATAGGAATTCAAATTATAATAATTAACCTAATTGAACTTCAATTTAGAATTGAAATTATAACATTTAACGAAATTGAAATTGAAATTATAAAATATCTAGCGGGAACATTTAGTATAACATTTATAATTTCAAATCTAATTTAACATATATTTTAATATTTATTTTATAATAGTTGTTATAATTTACGTTAAAAGTTACAATTTAAATATTATACTAAATATTTTCACTTAATATTATAATTAGGTGGAAATCAAGTTCTAATAAATTTTAATTTTAAATCTAATTTCAATTTTAATTACTTTAAATGTTATACTAAATCTTCACACTTAAATTATTTTTAAATTATAATATTTAATGTAATTAAAATTAATGTATATTAAGTGGGAACATATAATTTTAATTAAAATTAGAATTATAACATTTAACGTAATTGAAATTAAAATTACATTTGAAATTATTAACATTTAATGTAATTAAATTTAAAATTAAAATTAGTTTTAGAATTATAAAAATTTAACGTAATTGAAATTAAATTTAACTGGAATTAGAATGATAATATTTAACACAATTAAAATTAAAATTAATTTTAGAATTATAATATTTAACTTAATTGAAACTGAAATTAAAATTTGAATTATAATATTTAACATAATTAAAATTGATATTGAAATTGGATTTGAAATTATAATATTTTATGTAATTAAAATTAAAATTGGAATTCAAATTATAACATTTAACATAGTTGAAATATAAAATAAATTTGAAATTATAATATTTATTGTAATTGAAAGTAAAAGTTTTTAGTATGTATTTTTTTTCTATTTTTTATTGATTGTTATTATTGGAAGGTATTTAATTTATGTTTCTAAATTTTTATATAAAATATGTTTTATTTTATCAAAATAAATATTATAATAACATTATTTTCTTTTTTTAATTTCATTTTTTTTGGACTTAATTGATTTTAAATTTATAATTATAATTTTATTTATTAATTATATTAATATATGATCCTTTATGATAAAAACTAAAATGACCAACAAAACAACCAATCATTTTAACTACGTCAACTAGCTAAAATGACAACCAATCATTGTCAAATTTAAATATAAAACTTATAATTTTAACAAATTTACATTTTAATTTTTGAATAAGAAAACTACCATTTTACTGTTAGAAGTATGTGGGGTCCATCAACTCTTTGGTCCACTAGCTGGGTGACACCTCAGAGCCACTAGCACACCCACATATCCTCCGCAGGTAACCTGCACCCCCAAGGAATCGAACCCCCGCCCCCATCTCCATGGAGGCCTTATAGGCCTTTAGAGGTTCGTCCTTGTACCCATTGGGCTGGCCAGCTCAATGGGTACAAGGACTAACCTGCGGAGGATATGTGGGTGTGCTAGTGGCTCTGAGGTGTCACCCAACTAGTGGACCAAAGAGTTGGTGAACCCCACATACTCCTAACATTTACCTCTTGTAGAATTTTATAATTATGACATTCTCTATTGTTTTCAAAAGGCTAAAACTTCTTTCAAATAAAAAAAATATTTTAATTTTATGTTAATATTAACTAAAAAACCCTATTTTGTAGAAGGGTTTTTGATATTTTAAAAATAAAAAAGAATGTGGTAATTATAAATTTTTATAAAGTATCATGATTCAACTATATATATATGTATGTATGTATGTATGTATGTATGTATGTATGTATGTATGTATGTATTCTTTCTTGGAATTTTGGCTCAAGCCTAATCCCTCAGAAGGCTTATTGTAATCTATTAGAAGATTCATTACGGGCATTTATGATTATGAGCCACAAGGAAATGTCCTCGATCTTGTAAGTGCTCTGTCCTTTAAGAGGCTAACCATATAAGTCCTCTAAGATGTTGACCATGTAAGTTTTTCAAGAGGCTGATCAGCTTATAGAAGCGAATAAGAAGGTGCTTATCTACCATCGACCGAAAACTCACATTATACTTATTTTCAAGGACCTCGAAGTCAAAATTGTCTTAATTCTAATAGAATGTTTTAGTCTACATGACTATACAATAATATAAATTCTACAAAGACTTTACAACCTAAGCTTATAAAAAGGAGGTTAAGCAATGAAGCAATGGACCTTTTTTTTTATGTCTTATCACCCCGAAAAGAGGGCCACTTCAATTTCTTCTTCTAGATCAATTCTCTTTAAGCAAATTACAATTTCAAAAGCTGCACACGTGTAATAAGGCTTCAATACAGCTCTTAAGGCTATATTACTAGATGATATATCTATAATCATTTCAATTTATTAAAATCTAATTACATAGATATTATTCAATAGTACATTTGAGTAAGCTAAATAGGCTCGGTGAAGTGGATGTAGGTTTATGTTGAAACAAATCACTATAATTTTGCCCCTGTCTGTGTTTGTTTTGTTTTAATTGATCTTGAATAAATTTGAAGCTATGAAAGTCTAATAAACATTAAATAGTGGTAACTTTAGCCTAGTTATTTGAGAGGCCTATTCGTTATTCTAAAAAATAAATAAATTTAACTCGTTGGCCTAAGCATCATAAAATCCAGAGTTTAAAATTTGGTATTGTCTTAGAAAAATAAACAAAAAGCCATTTATTAAAGTAGATAAAATGGCTACCCAGATCATGACAGCCTATAACAATGAGCAAGGCTAGTGGCTGATTAAGAATCCGATTACGGCCAATGCAGCTATTTATGACTAACTATCCAAACATATAATGATCGAGGAGAAAGCAAGGAAGATGACAACAATAAATGCCTAAGAAGTCCTCGGCCCTAACCAAGGCTATTACTGTTGGAGCTGGTGCTTACGTGCCATTCCAATATTGTATGAATATTAATTGTTAATATTTATACAATAAACATTTTGAATAAAAATTGTTAATATCATATTTATTTTGTATAATGCTTGTAATATTACAGACACTGTATGATCTGAAAAAGTTCAGATCTGATCTAAAGGAGTTTAGACCAGAACTAATAGTTAGCAAAACTGAGAGTTATAAATGCTAAGAGTTAGCAGGTTATAAAAGTTAGCGAGGTCTAAAGAGTTAGAACATTGTCTATAATGGGACAAAGACCTGAGAGTATACTTGTAATGACATAGTTGCAAAGCGTTGCAATAGGAGCTAAGAAATGTCATTATGTAAGTATGTCTCAAACACAATGTTCCTGATCTATGATCACCAATGCGGGTCTATCGGTGAATCACATTATATAGATTAGTGTATGTCTATATCTGACTGGTTCAGATAGTTGTTCTTAGCTGACTATGAGCTTAGAGCTTGTATAGGCATGCGGGTATCCAGTCAGAACTGGATACCGAACAGACTCACGAAGACCCTAATAGATATCCTATGAAGCCGTCAAAGGAAGGTCCTCTCGAGTTGAGTAGTATTCGTGGTCCTTTGACCTGAGCACCACGGTGGTATTGTGAGTGATCCATCATGCTTTGGTTCCACATATGTTAGAGACCTTTCATGGTCTGACCGCTATGTGTCGCTCGGTATGGTCCGATACTCATGGAGTCCGGTGTGCGTAGATACGGGATCTGTCAGCTTACGTAGGTAAGTTGTATATCCGATACTCTGAGATTTTATTTCATAAAGTCTTGTGGCCACAAGCATAAACTCGGAAAAATATTTTTCCACAGGGTTAAACAATATAGCAAAAGTGTTTGCGTATATTGTTTATCGAGATACGAATCTAGAGATAAGATAATGGATGAGCAAATAAGGATTTGACGATGCTGATCTATATCCTCGCACATCCAGGGTATAAATGATGAAATAATTATACGTATGCATTGTGACCTCAACTTGTATGGTCTGATGCTCTGATTTGTAATATTCGTAACGCGTGCGTGGGGCAGCAATTACGGATTCATGGAATAATTCTATTTGACAAATCGGATGTAGACCTAGAGAGTCCCGATATGAAATGTACTCTTTTAGCACTTGGGCAGTTTATCGTATTGAATGGTTCAATACAGTATAATTCAGCAATATACTAAAGTTAAGTTAACTAAAGTATATGGTTAAATGGTGGGACCACTTTAGGTTAACTTGGTAACCTAATAAAGATATAAATGTAATTTCACTTTATGATTATTTATTTGTTAAATAATTAAAATAAATATTATTTATTTAATTGTTAAATAAATGATTTAACTTAACTATGGTTAAAGGTTAACCATATGGTTAAGTTAGGTTAACCTTATTTAATGGTTAAGTAAAGGTTAACCTAATCATAGTTAAATTAGTTAACTATGGTTAGAATATTTAAATATTTATTAACTTAAGGGATAAGTTAAACTAACTTAACTAAGGTTAAATGTTAACTAAGGTTAGGTTAAGTTAAATTAAATGCAAATGAAATTCAAATTAGTTTGAAATCTATGCATTAGTATATAAAGAGCAATGAAATTCAAAATTCATAAGTTTTAGGTTTTTAGATTTTACAATTTTGGTAGCCATTTCAATTTGAGAAATTGAAATTCTTTTGTTATGTGTTTTAAGTATTAGAACAAAAAAATAAATAAATAAATTGTTACTAAATGTAATAACTAAAATAGATTTGTTTTAATTGTTCAAGAGTTGAACAGAAGATAAAACAAATTAATTTTAATTTGATTAAAACAAATGTTAAATATTTTGGTTGGCTAGAAAATTAAGAGAGAAATGGAGAATAAAAATTGAAATGTTTCAAGAGTTGAAATCATTTCTATTTATCATCTTCTTCAATTAATTTAGCCATTAAAATATGAATTAAATTTGTTTTTATTCAAGAGTTGAATAAAAGGAAAAATAAATATAACTAAGTTAAAGAGTTTAACTTTGAATCAAGTTTAAGAGTTAAACTAAATGCTGGATTAACATACTGTCATTTTAGACAATCAAACCTACCCTTGTTGATTGCTAGGATTAATCAAAGTTTCATTTCATGGTGGACTTTAAGCAAATTAATTCAAAAACTTCATGGGTTAAATTTCTCAATCTTGCATTTCATTTGATAAATATGTATAATATGTGTTCATTGTATTGTATTAATTTTTTACTGTGCACATATATGTATGATATATGTATATTTTTTGTATGATGAACACAACCCACATGCAAGCATCAACACCCAACAATTACAAGATGCTCAAGAGAGTCAGACACAGATATACAAGCCCGAGCATACAGAGATAAATAGTAAAAAAATCATAGAATATCATGTCTCTAAAAAATACTATTCTAAGACTCTTAAACTTCTTGTTTTTACAATCTCACTTATCTATATCTATTGGCATAACAAGCACTACTTGAATTTTTCTTATTCAATGTGTCAAATAATTATTATTCTTTTTAAAGAATATTTAGTATCATAAGATCAACATTTGCTAAAATAGGCCGATCGAAGAACCAAAAGGATAAGGATAATAGCTACTATGTGACCTTTTCAGCCAATGTCCGGGCCAAGCCTCAGAAGAATTTTAAAGAACTAAGACGGTAGAGACAGTAGCCACCATGTGAACCTTTCAGCCAAATGCCTAAGCCAAGACTTAGAAGAATATCAAAGAATTGATAAGGTAAAGGTAGTAGCCACTATGTGACCCTCTTGGCCAAGTGCTTAAGCTAAGCCTCAAAAGAATATTGAAGAATTGAGAAGGTAGAGGCAGTAGCCACTATGTGACCCTATCTCCCCCTCCGAGCAAGTATCAAAATAATACTAAAAAGATAAACAGGTCGAGGAAATATCTTTTTAGGACCATATAATTCGAGATCTCTATGAGGATTATTCAAGGATTCCAAAGCTAAGTGCTCTCCAAAATGATTCAAGATCCCCACGATGATCGTTTGAGAATCCCTAAGCTAAGCTCCCTTCAAAATAATCTGAGAACCCTATGAAGATCGATCATGTTTTTACATGCCCGAGAATATTAAATGATAAATGGTTTAAAACTGAGCTATGAGAAATTCACTAATCACTCTAGTGATTAAGTTAAAAAAAAAGTGTTATCAGTAACATTAAGCAGGCATCATTTATAACGAGCATAATTATAGAAATAGAAATTTCATTAATAAAGAATTGTTTACAAGAGGAGGAGCCTAACTCAGATTTCAAAAAATACAAAAAAGAAAATACAAATCTAAGCTTAAGAAGTAGAAGATTGGCCTTCAGTAGTAGGGATAGAGAGGTTCTTGCTTGGCAAACTTTTGGTGACCATAAGAATTATATGTTCTGATTGAGAAATGACTACTTCATCTACTTGTAGAGGGCTCTTGATGTCCCCTTCTACAATCGGTGACCAAGTGTGGTTTAGGTCGAGGTAATATGACTAAAACACATTGACACACCTTTCAAACCCTAGGTTGACTCCCTCAACCCCTCAATAGCGAACTAGTCTTCAAAGCCAACTATATCACTAGCCTGAGCAACATCCAACTTCTTGGCCAATTCCATATTCCTTTTTGTGAGAGTAACCTTATACTCATAACCACAAAGATAAGGCACTAGAAATATATAAACACTTACTTGAATAAATATCTTCGAAAATGAAAAAAAGATAATCACAAAGAACACAAAGCTTATCTCTCAACAAAATTTCACTTTTCTCTCTTAAAATTTCCAAATGAAATAAATATGAATAGACAAAGAGACTGTGCATATACATAAGAAGTCTTTAGAGTAATCATAGCCGTTGATCCAAAATTTAAGGGCTGCAATACTCGCACAAATGAAAAGTCTCTTCATTTAACACGCTTTTTTGAGAGCACTCTTTAATTGTCCAATTGGTGCCAACGGTCTAAAATACGACCATGTCGATAAAAATTTCAAAGGGCACAACTGTTACTTAGTTACTAATCAGCTCATACTTCTTAAAAAGTCACCAAGCATTAAATGTACTTTTGGTGCCAATTTCAAATACCTCTCACTATCAAGGCAAAACCATCAAATAAGATGATCACCTCACATGATTCCTGAACCCTCTAAGAAGGAGCCTTCATTTGATGCACACTTTTTCTACATACAACATTTGGTTTGAGAATTCTATAAGGTCACCAGCTAAAGGTTCACTATTCTCCATTGGGATTTCGACCTAAGCCTAATCCTTTAGAAGGACCACTTCAATCCACCAAAAGACTTATCATGGGCATATGAGATTCTAAACCACAAGGGAATATCCTTGGCCAAAAATTCGTTGATCATATAAGTCCTCCAAGAGGTCAACCAGTCCCTAAAGATAAATGAGAATGTGCTTATCCACCACCAACCGAGAACTCACACTATACTTATTCTCAAGGACCTAAAGTCATAGATGTCTTAATTCTAATAGAATGCATTAGTTAACAAAACTCTACAGTCTCAATTATATAAGGACTCCATAACCGAAGCCTATAAAAAAAAAAGGCTAAGTAATGAAACAATGGCCTTTTTTCTATGGCTTATCACCCTCACCCCCGCCCCTTACCCAAAAAAAGAAAAAGGATCACTTCATTTTTTCCTTCCAGCCAATTCTCTTTGAGCAGCTTACAATTTCAAAAGTCACACTAGTGCAACAAGGCTCCATCACAGTCCTTAAAGCTCTATTAAAGTCCCTAAAGCTCTCTTACTAGAGTATATATTTGTAATTATTTTAATTCCTTAGAATCTAGCTGTACAAATATTATTCTATAGTACATTTGAGTGAGCTAAACAGGTTTAGTAAGCTCATATTAAACCGAACCACCACAATTTTTTTTTTTATGTGTGTTTGTTTTATTTTAATTGATCTTGAATAAGTTTGAAGCTATAAAAATTTAATAAATATCAAAGAGTGATCATTTTAGCACAACCCTTTGAGAGGTTCATTCATTGTTTTCAATAACAAATAAATTCAACTTATTGACTTAGGACACCCAAAATTTGAGGTCAAATAATATATAATGGGACACGATCTATTGCACCATATTTTTTTACATATATTCCACTTTTTTTAAACTATTAAATTAATACACATTTGATAATTCAGATGCAATCAGATTTATAATTAATGTACTGCATTTAATTTACATTTAAAATTTAATCTAAACTATTGAATATATATTAATCTAATAGTTTAAAAATTATGTAAGATATTATATCAAAATATAGTATTATAGATCTCTATATAATATATATAAATGTATACATATGTATAGGAGGTTTATATGGCAAAAGTACAAAAATCAATGACAGACTTGTTATTTAATTTTTATGTTACAGGTTTTCCATTTCAAAATTTTAAGTTGTAGGACGTTTTATGTTACATGTTATAAAAACATTTGTATTAATGTTTTAGTATGTATTATACAAATAAAAAAAAAAAATGTCACGCGAATAGAATAATTTGCCGAGCACCCAGAGAGACGAGCAAAGTGGATAAAAAATGAGCTATAATTTTTGAGATCTGAAGAGTTGTTTTGGCTAATAACTCGTGGAATCAAGAAATAATATTACTGTTTTTGTTTAAAACGAAAGTCCATCAATAATGCCACCTTTCAATTGATAAAATTCATACATTCAATTTTGAGATAAGTATAATTTTATTTTAATATTTTAAATTAATTAATTATTTTATTTTATTAGATATAAAATATTTAATTTTATCTTAATTCGTTAATTTTTATTACTAATTTTAATAGTATAAGGGTAAAAATATAATTTAGTCATACAAATAAATTATTCATTCAATACGTGGCATAATTTTACCCATTTATTATTTTTTTAAACATGTGACACAATTTAATTTATTAAATTAATTTAATATAATTTAAAAAATAAAATTTAACAATATGACACATGTTAAAATATGATTAGTACTTTTAGACATGTGTCATTAGTTTATTTTTTTAAAATAATTTATAAATAAATTAAATTATACAAAAAAATTAAAAATAAAAACTGGCACTGTCGACGATTACCATTTTTTGACGACACGCTGACAACAAAAATTTATCAAATTTACATCATTAGACTTCATTTTTCTTGATCTACACAGGGTGAGATCATTTTTGGTAAAAAAACAAAGACTAGAGAATTGTCAAAAATAGTAGAGAGTGGTGACGGCCACCGTCGGCCGATCTATCCACTTGTGTTGGCTGTGCAAGTCACTGCTCCATTGTTTAACAGCAGCCGGCGGTGGCCGCCGCCACTCTCTACCATTTTGGACCATTTTATGGTCTTTTTTTTCAAAAATAATCTCATCATTGTATAGATCAAGAAAATAGAGTTTAATGATGTAAATTTGATAAATTTTAATTGTCAGTGTATCATCGAAAAATGGTAGTGGCTGATCGCAGTTTTCAGCGATTAGTCGACCACTGTTTCTGGCGACATTGTTAATTTTTATTTTTAATTTATTTTATTAATAATAAAATTAATTATACAATAACACGTGTCATTTGTAACAAATCATATACTGACATGTGTCCATTTACATATTGAAAAGTAAAATGGTAAAAGTATATTAAATGTAAATTTTTTATTCAAATTAATGATAAAAATTAATGGATTATAGTAAATTGAGTATTTTATATGTAAAGTTATTAATTAGCCTAAAATATTAAAGTAAAATTATTCTTATCCCTTTAATTTTAGTGGTATTTACAATGTTAATACTTGCAAGTTTACATAAATTACATTTTGATTATGATTTTGATTTTAATTATATTATCACATTTTTATTTAATTTAAAAGAAAAATATACTTTTATAATTATATTTTTTGTCACTTAAATAATAAAAATATTTTTAAAATGGTGAGTAGTTTGGTTTTTCAAATTAAGTAGAGGAGAAACAATATAATTAAAATCAAAGTCATTAATAAAGTATAATTTGTATAAACCTCAGGGGGTGGCAGTATTAATATCCCTTCAATTATATAATTCAAGGATCTAATTATCATATTGGAATTTTGGTTTATGATTTTCTAACGGAATATAATTATTGCAAACAAGTTCTCGGTGGTTGATGCTGTAACTCGTGGTTGATGCTGTAACTCCATTACATGAAATAATAATAATAATAATAATAATAATAATAATAATAATAATAATAATAATAATAATAATAATAAAGCAACTGTCAAAAAAAATATTAAAAATGATAATAAAGTATTACTCTAATAAATTACCGGCATTATAATCCAAAATGAATTGGTGGCATGAAATGAAATACATTGAATTTAAATTTCAAACTAAAATATTCCACAAAATCAGTGCATTACACGTGCTAATTTTTGTCCTTTCTTCCATAAATATAATCTTTTTCATGATATTTATTATTAAATTACCTTTCAGCACTTGGGACTTTTTAGTTCTTAACCGGCTCTCACTCAATCATGGCTCGTAAAGCCGAGTTTGACCACAATAAATACCCAGCGACCAAAGGTCATAATGGTCAATTAAAGTTATGCAGCCAGTTAGTTACTTATTTCACGCAACCTCCGCCGTTGGATCCACCAATCCCATCCATTGACGCCATTATATTTGAAAAATTAAATAAAATTGTAAAAATCAACAGAGCCGCTTAATCGTCGCTAAATTATGGCTGCTCGATGGAAATCGAACGGCTCGATGAACTCCAAGTACGGTAGAAAACTTGCTCGACCTTTAACGTCGCAAACAGTATATAAATGCGAGAAAATGAAATCCCCCTCTCTTCAATTTCTACAAAAGATTTTTTTTTTTCCTTTTTTCATTTTGGCAAATTTTCAATCGTTACCTTATTATTCACTGTGTATTCCATTTGCATGTACTATATACGGTGCGTTTGGTACTAGCCAAAGTTTCATTGGCTTTTTGAAGCGGTTATCAAGTGAGGTTAATTTCGATTTCTTAATACGATTAGATTATTCTCAGTGTTTTGATTGGTTTGGATTATTTGATTAATTGATATTTGTGTTCATTTCTTATCGATCAAGTTATTGCCTAATTACTGATTATTTTGTTTATGGTTTCAATTTCAATTATAGTAAATAATAGATCATCACGGCGATTTAACTTAAGTTGATTTATTCTCTCTATTGTCTCGAAAATAGATTGGATGTACGGTAGAAATTGTTTAGCTTGTTTGAGAAAATATGATAATTAATTTGTTTATATACTATTTGTACAGACATAGTTTGATTGGTGAGGGATCATCAAACTGATAGATGGCTATAGAGGAGCAAGATTCAGGTTTAGTTCAATGGGGTCTTCGGATTTTTGAATGTGACCCTTATCTGCACTCTGGGTACCATGGTGACATAATACAGCATGATCCTAATACTGCCACGTATCCTGATCAGTATTTCAGAGACAATGATGAAGATGATGCAGAGACTAGTAATGATGTAGCGAGTGATGAGATTATTGCTCGCACCCTTCAAGAAGAATTTTCTCAACTTGCAATTGCAGAATCCTCTCAATATTCTCATGCTGGAGAAGAGCAGTTGCACGAGCCTGCTCAAGATCATGATTGGAATAGTTTGCCCACCAGGAACTACAGTTCTGGTACTTAATTATTCCTTTAATCCATGTAGCAGCTCCTAAATATTAATTGTTTTGATATATATTTTATATAATGAGCAGGACTTGAGTTTGGCCAAGATGAATCTGATGATTCGGGGCCATCTAGTTCGTGTTCTAGCCCAGGTGATGGAAGGGAAGATCCCAATTCTTTGGAGTTAACTGATGAATTTGAACTAGATGATGAAGTTGACAAGAGGTTGAATCAATTGATTGCTGTTCCTGTAAGTCGTCAGCCAATTAGAAATGTCATCATAATCTGCAATGGCATCCATTCATCATTTATCCTGTGACTTTACATTGTTGGATAAATGATTTACTATTCACATAAGATACCGAGGGTTCTGATTCATATTTCTTCTGGTTCACATGAGATATTGGAGTCTGAATTCATATTATTCAGTTGCCTCTCCAATGTTGTGCAACAACTTGTGTGAGCAGTTTTTCAGCTCAATTGCACGCTGTGATTGGTATTCCGAGACAAATATCCATGCATTGATTCAGTTACTTATGTTCAAGGAATTATTAAAATATCCTCTGCTGCTAACTTATGCAGACCTGGGTCTTGTATTGCATGTAGATATCCTTTTCCAAGCACACTGATGCCATGCCATATTTCCCCTGGAGCATCTGGAACTATAGTACACTTATTTTGTTGCTGATGGACAGATGTTGGCTACTGACTTGAGCTGCAAATCTTAATACATCATGTGCATGCATAAGCCTGCCCAAACACCTGTGTTTGACAAAATATATAAGATTTACAAGGACTAATGTGAAGATATTAAGTCGTTGGAGAATCAGTATCTTTAAACATTATGTGTCTGATCATAATATCTCAGACTTCTTATTATGGCTCATTTAAAGGTTTTATTTGTGTATGTAGCATGTTCCTAGAATTAATGGAGAAATACCTTCAATTGATGAAGCAACTTCAGATCATGAAAGACTGCTGAACAGGTATTTTCTGCATTCTTTTCTTCTTCAGCAGTTAAACTGCATAAATTATGGGTTAGAACCTATCCAGAATATTGTTAAAGGGATGTAGAAGGATTACTGTTGATGAATTTAATCTTTTAGTTATATCTAACTGTAATTTAATACAAGAATTCGGTGTATTTAACTATAGTCTTCCATTTTCTTCGTTGTTTTCTACAGCAATGTAATCTTCTTGTAACAATTTTGATGCTGCTTGTTCTTTTCAATTTAGGTTGCAGCTATATGGCTTTGTGGAGCATAAGGTTCAAGGAGATGGTAACTGTCAGGTTTGTTGCTTCAGTCAAGCCCTTCTTTCCTTTGTCCCTATTTGTGTATCTTTATCTTCAAGATAGGCACATAGGTCCCATCTGGTTTTTATGTCAAACTCTGAAGTGTCTGTAGCATTGATTTAATGATATTTATTGGTTATCCTTTCATCTTCCAGTTTCGAGCTTTGTCAGATCAACTATATAACACACCTGAACGTCACAAATCTGTAAGACGACAAATTGTCACTCAGGTTCGTTGTCTCAGAAGTTAGCTTCTATCATATTGCTTAATCAATAACATAGTATATGGATCTTTATTTCTCATTCTTAAATGATTTGTTGTCAACAGCTTAAGTCGCATTGGGAGATGTATGAGGGATATGTTCCCATGGAGTACAGTGACTATTTGAAGAAGATGTCCAAGTATTAATTGAAGTCTTTCCATACTGTTTTTTGTTATTATATTATTGGACTAAGGATGGCCATACTAATACCTTTGTGAATGGACTTAGGGGCGGTGAGTGGGGGGATCATGTCACCTTGCAGGCAGCTGCAGATTGGGTATGGTTGTCGGCAATATCTGTTTCTTTCATACTCGCACATACTAAACACTATGCTAATGTAGTGACTCCTAAACTTTATGAAACTTTACTGGCTTCCATCCATGGTTAAACTTGTTGGTATTATTTTGCAGTTTGGTGTAAAAATAATTGTTGTAACTTCTTTCAAGGACACCTGTTACATAGAAATTCTTCCCAGTGTCAAGAAACCAAAAGGAGGTAAATTACATCCTTTTTTTTGAATATGGATTTTCTGGCTTGGTGGTAGCTCTGACATATTTCTGCTGATTTTTCTTGCTAGTTGCCTATCTAATCCTTTCTTGTACCTTTTATTTTTAGGCACCTTATTCCTTTTTATTCCTTGTTTTTCCTCTCGCAACCTTATTTCTTTTTTTTCCTTGCCTTCCTCACGTAGAGATTAAATATTTCAATGCTGAGCTAGTAATTGTTATTTGGCGTTCTAAAATAAGTTTTTTGCGTCTGCCCACCAACCCCATTTTCTTTCTTCTAGAGTAATGACCTATACTCAAAAGTTATCCAAAGAATGCATCTCATACCAACTGATGTAACATTCATCTTTTGGTTGGGGGAATAGTTCAATAAATTGGTTTTGAAAGTTGTGAATCCTAGGGGTGGGCAGAAAAAACCGAATCTGTCTTGGTTGGTTCAGTTATAAATTGGGTTTTTGGTAGGTTCCATTTATTTAGAACCAATCGGTTTGCTTCAAAATCGAAAAAATAAATCTAAAGTAGACAAAAAAATTGGAAACAAACCGAACCAAACTAAGCTAGTTCGGTTTGGTTTTATCTCCTAAAAATTGATCGGTTTCACTTTTTGGGAACTGACCCTGCCTAGCCCTAATGAATCCACTTGGTTAAAATATGATTTTTTTAATGTAGATAATTTTTTAAGCAATTTTTTATGGTAAGAAAAAAGAAAATTAATGAATAGAAGAAATAGATACCTACTTATGGATGGAAGAAGCTTTATCTTTCAAGTTACGGCATGGCCAACAAATTTGACAAGGGATGCCAGTTAGTGTCTAGTAAAGCCTTCTGGGTGGTATAAGAGTTTTAGGGTTCAAATTTTGCTCACAATATGGTTGGGTTAATAAAGAAAATGTCAACGATATTGAGATAGTTATGATTAATAAAAAAAACAATTGAAGAATCAAATTATTAAATCAAATCCTTACATCAAATTGTAACTTGATAATTAAGATTTCGAGAGAATTGTCTTGTGAGTTGAAGTCATGTTATTTGTTTTGATAATAAAATGTAAAAGTTTAGTATTACAAATAAAATTTTGTATTAATGAATTCTTGAGGGAGAGAGTTAAGAGAGAATCTAGAAAATCTAGAACAGGGGATTGAATTTGAATATAGGCTGTAGTGACTACAGATAAACAAATAAAAATTAGATGAAGGGAAACTTGATAATTAATTAAAGATGGTTTTGTAGTGGTTTTCTTATAAATAACTAAAATAATTGGGGTGTCCATAAATTAGTAAATTTGTGGATGCATGTGAAATTCTAGTTTCAAGGATAAAGCTGCCTTATGCCCACCCTGGATGAACACACCACCTGATTTGGTATGGATTATTTTGGGAGTAACTATTAGGATATGTAGCATTACTCTTTGATACGATTATTTGCATGTAGTAACCATTAGCAGAGAACAGTTTGCATATTAATTGGCATTGACAAGGATTCAGTTATTTATCACATAATCATCATCTGTCTGGTTTAGTAAAGTTTTTTTGGTCTTTTTCTGCAGTCATTTGTCTTAGTTTTTGGGCAGAGGTTCACTACAACTCAATCTATTCTGAAGGAGGTAATTATCTTTGACCTTGTGTTCGATTTCTTTCACAGGAAAAGGCTACAATTCAAATTTTTAAGAGGAATTTCGAATATTAAACTTCATACAGCCAAGTTCAAGGTGGAATTTGCCAAGAATTGGATGCTTGCTTGCATTTCCTAGAAAATATGTGCATCTAATTGCTTTTCCATCATTTCAGATATACCCTCTCACGAGTCTAAAAGGAAGAAAAGGTGGTGGAACTTCGGGAATTAGCATATGGAAAATGTCTCGCGAGCGTTGAGGCATACTACTCATTTGCAAAGCTGGCTACTGTTGCTGCTGCGCCCGTCCCCACTGACTATAATCAAGCTCCAATAAGATTATCATTTTGCTTTCATATTTATTTTTACTGCACAATATCTCGTATATTCTATGGTGAAAATATAGTAATAGTATACATCTCTGTTCCTTTTATCTCTCAGCTATACATGCGTACACATAGCATCGCTTGCCAGCAGTGTCCAAACTATCCAAAATCAAATACCCTTTAGATTTCTGAATTAAGTCTGAATTTAGATTTCGGAATCAAGTCTTTCTAAAATTTAATACAATAAGCACAGAGTATAATAGTTATGAAAAGCAGCAGATAACACCTGGTTCTTATATATGTTCAATGTTGGTCCTCTTGATTAAAATTGACATCTGAACTGCCATTCAGGTTTCCCCTGTACACCCTTTGTTCGTTGTTGTTGATAAAGCGTATTGTCTAAAGTTCGGGTTAAATAAAATCATCAAATGATGGGTCATGGGTCCGATCCAATTAACAATCTTTAATCGTCATCCATCACACACTGCTCCATTGGTTGTCCAAAGAGAGACGAATTTAGGTAATTTCATTTGGTCTAATTTCCAGCTGAAATATACATGCCTCAACCCCAACCTACAGCTTCTAAAAAGACACACTTAGAAGACAGCCCCAGAACAAAAAGAGTTTGAACAAGACAGACACTTAACCAGAAGCAACTATTTATCTGTAGATACATCTAATATCTTTATGTCAGCCGTCTATTGATGGTCCCCGATGACCTCATCTTCCACCCTTTCTTCCGTCTCCTCCGCCGCAGCCGTGGCCACTGCCGGTTGTAACAACAACGCCGTGAATGGCATGTGGCGATACCCATTTCCCGCATATTGTAACCCCAATGGCTGGCACAAGTCCAGGTGACAGTTAGGCTGCGGCGGTGGGGCAGCCACGAACATACCCGGGGCCAGGCTGCTCAGGGGTTGAACCCGGCACGAAACCGAGGGCGGCGACGACGAAATTGGAGTGGGTCCCGCGGTGGACGAGGACACGGCTATGGCAGGAACGGTGCCGGTGCCGGTGGCCGCGATGATGGAGGGCTCGGCTTGTCGGAGCAGCCACTCGATGGTCTCACCGTCGGACCGGTGTCCGAGTTCTCGGGTCAGCTGGAAGATCCGGGCCGCGCAGAGCGCCGGCATTCGCACACGGCGGCCACGGCCGTTGACCTTGGTGTGGCGGTCCTTTGATGATGATGCGGGGACGGTGCGTTTGCGCGGGTGGGCGAGTTGGGTTTTGGGTGCTGACTCAGTGGGTGTCACTGAGTTGGGGTTAGGGTTTTGGTGGGTCTGTATTGTCGTGTCTGAGGCCATTTTGTTAGTTTTGTTCTTTGTTTTTTAAACAAACAAATTTAAAAAAAGAACAAGAAGAAAGATGAGAGTTTTTGATTGAGAGACTGAAAGAGAAAATTTAGGGTTCAAAGAGAAGTGAACTGGGTTTTGCGGATTCTATTGTATTGACCCCACAGAGAGGAGAGAGTGGGGCCTTTTATGATTGAGGATTTTGTAATCTAGTATGGTGTGGGGTCCACTTATTAAATGACGTGTTCTTATGTGAGTCCCACACTTAAAAGAGATAGTTCGGCCCCATTGGGTTCCACTTCCACAAGATGCAATTGCGTAGATCTACATTGGCCATGATATGGGTCTCATATATGATGAAAGCTTCTGATCTGTCGATGCATCTGAGTGACACGTGTCTGTTCGAAATTTTAATTTTTGAATTTTAATAAAAGAATTAACAATATTTAAATGCTAAGAAAAGTTCTTTTTCATCTTTTATATATATATATATATATATTAATGAAATTTGTAAAATTGATCACTATTTTGTCTCATTATACTTATTTGATCTAAATTAATTTTTTATTATTTTTATACATTTATTAAATTATAAATTACAATGACGGTAAATGACATATTTATCACATTACAATGTTAAATCATACATTACAATAATTATTTAGAATCAAATTTCAAATCACTCATAATAATTTTAAAAATAATAATTAAATTCTGACTTCTGTCAAGACTCAAATTCCTCACTTAGATCAGCAAGTGTCCAAGCTACGCTGCTAGAGCAAGTATTTGGGTGCTAAATTTTTATTTTTTTTATTAATCATATTTACAAAATATTCTCTTTTTGCCATCACCATTCAATTTCCATCTCTCTCTTTGAAATTAAAACCCCATCGACCATTTTGTAAATCTACCGGATTTATTAACAAAAAATTGTAGATCAACAATAAAATCATCATATTTTGAAGAGTTGAAATAATAGTTAGAAATATTAAAATAGGAAAAATATTAGGTGAATTTTTATTTTAAATTTAATTTTATTGTGTGTTTTATGATATTTTTATTTTGTAGTTGTTCAAATGTTTAGATTTAGTATTAATAAGGTGAAAACATAATTAAAAATAGGTGATTTTAACCAAATATGATAAAAAAAAAAAGTTAGAAAGGACCGATCCTGATTGGTAAAGGCATCCAGTTCGTGACGCACGTACTGGCACTTGCGCCACGCGTTGGACGCTATGCACGTTGCGCAGAGCACCAAAGCGTAACGCACGCGTTGCACAAAGCGTTAAACCATAACACATGCGCATTGTGCTTCGCCATGCCACATGGTTCTTTTAGTTAGTTTATTTAATGTAAATGTTAAATTATTTTATTTAAGTCAATATTGTAAATGTTTTTCATTAATATTTATTATTTTGTTATTTTTGATTTTGTGTATTAAATTTGGTTATTTTTAAAATTTAATAATTATTTAAGTTTGTTGTAATTAATAAAAAAATTTAACTAAATTAAACATTACATATTTTGAATCTTATATAATTGGTTATATATTAATAATTATTTTTTAAATTTTTTTCAAGAAAGAAAAAGTCTCGAAGGATTTTATAATTCTAAAAAATGAATTCTACTGATTGAGGGTCATTACTTATTTTAAGATGTTGGCTATCGATAGAATAAAAAGCAAATTGAGGAAAAAGTAGATAAAATTATTTAGGATTACATGTTTTGGTTATTTTTTGGATGCAAATGACATTTCATTCTCAGGTATATTAGTACATGAGATTTTATTAAGAATAAGTGTATACCAAAAATTTATACGAAAAATTGTAGTTTTATATAGGCAAGAGGCGAATAAGATTCCCCCATCTAGATTTTTATATTATTACGGGTTTGATAATGTGAGATTATCTCTCTCCGATAAGAGAGTTAAAATCAAAATTGGATAACAGATTGTGAGATAAATAATTTAAAAATAAAAATGAGTTGACCTACATGGATTTAAATATGTGGTTCAGTACAATTAGGTTTATCGATAACACAGATGCTGTGAAAATGTATATATTTTATTTATTTCATAAATTATTGATGTTATGTGATTGGATTAGAGCCATCCAGTATTTTGTGCTTTATCTCGTGGATGATTTAGATGCGTTTAATGTCTACTTGTAGGGCATGATTACCTGGAGTGTGCTCTACAATAATTTAAGCATAGCGCTAGTTAAAAAATTAATAAAGGTAGAAAAGGGTACGGTCAGGAGAAGGATGTATATAACCTCTATGCATTTGAATAGACACTCTTGATGAGTAATTCTTTTCAATTTATTATTATATTGAAATGCAAAGAAAATAGTTATTTTCATATTGCATAAAAGAAGATAAGAAAATAATGTTATTTGAGATTTTTTTATTTTATTATCTCAAGTTTGTATCTTTGAGGCGATCTCGAGATGTGAATCGGCTTTTGCGCGTAAGGAGAGTGATTGTTTTCCTTGCCTTCTAAATTGGTCTACTAGGAGCCTCCTATTATACAAAGACGTTGAAAATATTCTCTTCAACGGAGATAAAGATTATGTATGTTTTTACATAGAACGAAAGATACATATAAATTAGAATGAAATATATATATATATAAATTTTGTTAAAAGTTCTTTTTCTTATTAATGGTTAATAAGTTTGAAATTTTGTGTATATTTTAAAAGTACATATGAAGTTGGTGCTCCATAAACATAAGAAAAATATGGACAACAACATAGCAGTAAAATTATGCATTCCATTAGGAGAAGAGGGAGGGAATCTCAAACTTGAGTATGTTGCAATTTCAAACATCCAATTCACCGATCTTATGGTTGATATGGATGTTCAGCGCAAGTACCAATTTGAAGCCCCACCAGTGTCTGGACCAACGATATAATAATTTAATATTTTTTCTTTGATTCACTATATGATATTGATGAGTATTACATTATGAAGATTGATTATAATTACTTATGTATTGTTTGAGTTGGGCATGTCATTATAGTATTATATTCTAGAGAAGAAGATTGATGATCTATGGGACGATATGAAATTTATGAAAACAGAGCTAACCATGAGAATTGATACAGTTAGCTCAGAGCTAACCGCTAGGATTGATACAGTTAGCTCAAAGTTTAAAGTAGAGCTAATAACCAGGGTGGATAAGAACAAAGAAAAGATCTTGTATCAAATGAGTATCATAATATAGTACTTCAAGTCATCTAGGATCTCTGAGGATGCAGATCAAATAGTGGTATATTTTGTACATGAATTTGATTTAGTACAAAGTTAATAAGTCAATACATTGATTAGTATTATTTTGTTTTAAGGGAGAGAATGCATGGCTAGTCAATATCAGATTCAGAGTCCAACAATTAAGTCTCAGCATCAGTCTTAGCCGGACATGTAGCATATAACGGACAATCCTACAAGTGTTCAAATTATACCTGCTACTATTGCAGAAGGGATGAGTAGATATAGGCGCCAGTACGAGGCTGCGCAAGCTAAAAGTAGTCCTTACACTGATCCTTTCTGAAAGAAAGTTAAAAGAAAAATTGTTGAATTGAAAGAAAAAACTATAGTTGACATATACGGACGTTTGCTTCCTATAAATAAATTAAAACTTGAGAAACTTTAAGATTGGATAAATAATAATTACCCAGAGCAGAATGTTCCTTTATATGGGCTCGATGTTATCAGAAATTGGTTTAATGACATATTGTATCATTAGCTTGATGATTCGGTAAGGACATTTAATTATATATATTATATAATTTTTTTAATAGTAACAACACTTATATACATTATGTGAAATTTTACAGCACATTAACGAGTATCTGAAGGTGCTTTGTATCCAACAAGATATGTTTCGGCAAATGTATTTATAGGATTGCACAGTTGCTATTGTGCACATTTCATTATAATATTGTTGGTTAACTTTAATGAGTTTTATGTCATATATTTATTTTTTAAGAGTACATTAGACAATTATGACAAATGGGAAGCAGTTCAAATGCTGATGTTCATTGGATTCCAGCGGTGTTTTCATATACACAAGGAATAAAGGAAGATTTAATTGGTGCTAAAATGTGAGTTGCGATCTGTCAGAGTGTGTAGGGCCTACCCCAACTGTCACCTGGGGTCCACCAGGGTATGCCAAGGCGCTGGTGCCCCAACACACCCAAGCACAAGACTTACCTCCACTCCCTCGAACTCGAGATCTCATCCCTATATGCCTAATGAGTTTGAGGTTGGTACCCATCAGGCACTCCCTCAGGTAACCTGGCCAGCCCGATGGGTATCGGGTTAGAATCTAAAAGCCTATTGGGATGGAGATCCCGAGCTCGAAACTTGGGGAGGCGCAGGTTACATGAGAAAGTGTGTGGGTCATCAACACTAGACTGGTAGGACCAGTGGGGGATAGGGATCCCGGTGTTGGTTGGACCATAGAGATGGTGAGGCCCACACCTTAGCAAAAAAGACAACCTTTTTGTCAGAGTGTGTGAGGCATTACTCACGGACTCATAGAATAGTTCCATTTGACAAATTAGGCATAGGATATAGGGAGTCCCGCAATATAGAGTGTACTTGTTGTGCACTGAGGCAGCGTGCCGAATTAAATTATTTAATTCAGCAATTTCACGGGAATGCACGCGTGTCTGTATTTAAGTGTTAAATACAATATTTAGTTAATAATTATTATTTACTAATTGTATAATGACACGTAGTGTATTGTGAACCCTCAGTTGAGTTTACCAAAGTGTGAGATTTGGTAGGACCCACTAAGGGGTAAACTTGGTAACTATTTATGAGGGGTTAGTGGGTAAACTTGGTAACTATTTATGAGGGGCAAAATGGTCATTTCTTACTTTGATTATTTAATAGTTAAATAATCAAAATATCTTTCTTTTTATATTATATTATATATTATAATATTATTATTTATATTATATAATATATTATATTGTATATTATTATTATATTATATATATATAAAGAAAAAGAAAGAGAAAAATAGAGCAAGTATGATTTGGGCATTTGATGCCCGAGAGAGAAAAGAGAGGAAATGGAGAGGAAAGAAGAAGAAGAAGAGAAAGAAGAAAAAAAAAAGAGAAGGAAAAATGAAATTGTTTTATTTTTCTCTATGCTTCTAATTGGAGCAATTGTGAATTGTTTCAAAATTTTTATTTCTTTATCTTTTTGGAGAAAATGATGAAAAACACACACCAGATATTTTGGAGATTAAGAGTTAATCCCGGACTGAATATCAGGCTGCTGTTCTAACTCACCAACCCCACCGTATTGGTGACTAGAACTGCATATGTGTTGGTCTCCATACGGACTCCAGAAAAAACACGTGTATAACGTTACACATTAAGGTGAGTTCTCAAACATTCAAATATATTAATGTGATTAATATAGTTATTTATTGTATTTATTGCATGTTTCACACTTCCACTAGATTTAAATTTGTATATGATACGTATTTAGGCAATAGACACAATAGCATATGCATACACCCACATGTATATAGATCCGCCAACACGATCAATAAGGTAGTGGAAGTTTAAGTAATATTATAGTGTTTAGAATATAATAAGTTCATAATAAAACATCAATGGTTTATGCATGTATATATTCCATTGAATTTCAATCAAGAACATTGGTTTGCAACAAAGATCAATTTTATTCATAGGAGGATTATGCTATATGATTCCAGTGTGAAAGAAAACTCCAACGAAGCCATTTAAAATTTTATGGCACCTCTGAGCATTTCTATGCCACATTATCTTCGGAGATATAGATTTTATCAATTAAGAGGAGAAGTCAATACAGAACGTTGTCTTTCCAAGTTATTCATTTGAAGGATAATGTACCTCAACAGAGGATCGAGAGTGGGGATTGCGGCGCATTTATTTGTATGTTCATTGAGTACCTTATGACGAAAGATTGTCATAGATTTGTGGACCACTGCTAGACATATGTATAGATATGATATATATTTTGTATATGTGCATTTATGTTTGATAATTGTTTATAAGTCATTGTATTTGGTGGATGTGTGCAGAGATTATATATAATTGTATAGAATTTCTTTTTAGAAAAAATGTAGATTTGAGAATGTCTATAAAATAATAAAATTTTGCCAAAATTTTGTTAAATGAATAGTATTGTGTGATTTAAAAACACAAGGGGCACGAATAAAACTTTAAAGAAATTTTGGCAAAATCTCCCCTATTTTTCAGACATCCCAAACTTGTAAATATGAACACTTCTATTAAAGCCAACACATATTACTATACTTTCGAACTTTTTATAACTTATCCACAATTCAAAAGTATAAACATTAAATGACAAATACATCTATAATCAATAATTATTTTTAAGTGCATTAGAAAAAGTTAAGGAAATTATGGCATTGAATATAAATAATAGCATAATGGAATGGTCTATAAGATCCCTCAATCCCGTGAAATATTTCTATGAATTGCGCTTCAGGGTTTAAGTCGTTCCTTTTATTTTATACTCAGCTAAAAAAAAAATTATTAGACTAATATTATAGTGAAATTGAAGATTGAATATAAATTTTAGTTTTATAAACAAATATACATCAACTATTAGGTAAAATAACAGGGTTTTAACACGTTTTTTTGTTATGTTCATGTTGTCTACAATGACTACAAATATTCTTCGATGGTTCCTCCTCTTAAGATGGAATCTAATTTGTTCTATGCCTAGCAGCTTGACGAGTAACTATTAGAGGTTGGATGTCAATATTTCTCAAATTCTGAGACTGTCCAATTTGATGGATGGCCAATCTTATATGTCCATATACGCTATAGGCGTGAAATATAGACTCGGTCATATAATAAGTCGAACAAAGACTCGTGCGATAATCTTATATGTATATATACGATAAGTGCATGAGGATAAATTAGTTGCCGAAAGTCAAGCTTTCGACAGTTGCATGTCTTCGTGGGAATGTCCATTATTCCATCTCTGTCATCGTCCTTGACTATAAATTGTGAAACATCTACTGGGTAAACTATCATTCGATTTACTTTATTATTATGTTTCATCACCTTGCGATTTGCTCAAGTTAGCAACAGAGTCGTTATACGTTGTGCTGTCTCTCGTCTATGACAAAATCACAGTTGCGTTAGCTCTTGTATCTACTCTACCAAATTGGTTGCAAAAAGCTTTCTTACTTCTTTTACAACTGCAAATGTTCTTTGCGATATTAGTGGTCATGATGTCATGCCTGTTGGAATTTATACTTACGTGCCATCTATTTTACATAAATATTTTATTTTAATATTTATACAATAGATATTTTATTAAATCATTAATTATTATTATTAAATAGTAAGATGTTTGTAACGTTTAAGACATTATTTAATCTGAAAGAGTTCAGATCTGTTCTAAAGAAGTTTAGATTAGTGCTAAGTATTAGCAACACTGAGAGTTATAAATACTAAGAATTAACACTACCAAGGGTTAGCAGGTTATAAGAGTCAGCAAAATTTAAGGAGTTAGAGCCCTGTTTGAGACGGGACAAAAATTTGAGAATATATTAGTAATGACAATTGCAAATGGTGGTAGAAAATGTCATTATGTAATCAATTCTCAAAGATTATATTTATGATTTATTTCACCGATGCAGGTTTATTGGTTAAACCTTTTATATAGATCAGTGTATGTCTGTATTTGAATGGTCTAGATGGTTAGTCTTAGCAGACCATGAGTTTAGTAGAAGCTTGTATAGGTATACGGGTGCTTAGTGAAGACTGGATACTGAACAGACTCACAATGACCTCCTATAAACATCCTATGAAGTCGTCAATAGCAGGTCTTCTAGAGTTAAGTAGTATTTATAGTTCTTTAACTTGAGCGCTACAGTGGGCTTATGAGCGATCCGTCATACTTTAGTTTCACGTATATCAAAGACCCTTCATGGTCTGATCGTTAGGTGTCACTGGGTATGATTCGATACTCATGGAGTCTGATGTGCGTCGATATGAGATTCATCAGCTTGCATGGGTAAGTTGTATATTGATGCTCCGAGATTGTATCTCAGAAATTGTTATGGCCATAAGCAGTAAACTCTGGAAAATAATTTTTTTATAGAATTGAATAATATCGTAAAAGTATTTGTATATATTGATTATCGAGATACGAATCTGGAGATAAGTTTATGAATGAGCAAATAGAGATTTGTCGATGATGATCTATATTTCTCTTCTTTCAAGATATAAGTGACAGAAAGATTATACGTATACGTTATGACCTCAGCTTATAGGGTCCAACGCATTGGTTTGTAATTTTCGTAATGTGTGCATAGGGCATCGTTCACAGACTCATGAAAGAGTTTTATTTGAAAAATTGGGTGTGGATCTAGAAAGTCCTGCAATATGAAGTGTATTCATTGTGTACTGGGGCAGTGTACTAGATTGAATAGTTTGATCTAGTAAATTCGTGCAAATCAGACATTTATTTTAGAATCCTTCAGGATGTGCACTTATCAAGACTTAAGTGTTAAGTACATCAATTAGTTAACAATAATAATTGACCAATTGGATGATGACAAGTGCCTAATTTGGACCCTTGGTTGTTTGATATTTTGTTGACCAAAATGACCTTGCTTATTAGATAAGCAAGATCATTATTTAACTATAAAATTAGTTTTGCTATTAATCAATTCATGATAAACTAATGGGAAAATAAATTGCAATTGATGGCTTTATATGGTAGGGGTTGGATCTTGACTAACAAAAATAAAGGGAAAAGAAACACTTATAAAATGGAAAGTGTTGTTTCATTTTGAGGGCAATTCTTTGTTCGGCTAAAAGGGCTTGGAAAAGAACAAAAAATGTTTGGGTTTTCAAGAGTTGAAAAACTATTCATCCCATTCTCATTCCAACTTTGGTCGTTCATTTTATCTCAAATAAGGGATTATTTTTGTTGTTCAAAGTGTTGAACAAAACAAAAATATTTATGTGCTTTGAAATCAAAAGCTTAAAGAATTTAAGTAAAGGGTTAAGTGTTAACTAAGTTTTTTGTGTTTAAGTGTTAAATACATTGCAGGATTTAGAGTTGACATTCTAGTTACTCAAGCCTACCATTGCTGAGTATTAGAATTGTCAACGATTATATTTCACGGTAGGCTTAAGTTTTAAACTTAATCCAAATGCTTGAAAAGGTTTTCCTAATTTTTAATTTTCATTTGTGTAATGGACTTAATTTAGACGTGTTTATCGTATTAGAAAATTAGATTTCTCATTTTGCTTCGTTAATATGTATGTATGACATGCTTATTGTACTTTGATGAACCCATTACATATGTATGCACCATAGTAAATTAGCACACTTTTAGTACCTTCTAAAAAGCACAGTTGGTCGAACCCATCTTCTTATACCAATTTTATCCTCCAAATACTTAGTTACATTGGGTCTCGTTTCTCGTATCGGTTCATTTGTGGTTAAAAATCAGAGAGACGATATGCCTTAGTAATAGGAAAATAAGCAGACAAGTATCCAGGCATTTTTTAAAGTTATCTGATGGTAACTTGTATTTTGTCACCAAATTCCTCTTCAAGTGAAAGATGCAAAACCCATAATATGCATCAGGAAACACATCCCGTATAGCCTTCTCAATACTGATGTGTTGATCAATTACAAAAACTAGATCCTGATGGTCATCGATTACTACCTGTAGTTTGACCATAAATCACATTTAAGAAGCATCATTTTCTAAGTCATCAATCCTCTATGCTAATGGAAACATCTGATTGTTTTCATATTTACATAATGCGATAAATATTGTACCAAGATAGGGACCTTTCAAAAATATTTCATCTACTGCAATCATTGGTCGAATGAATGAATGGAAACCTTTGATGCAGGCCCTTAGTGCAATAAAGAAATACTTAAAGTGATTATTAGCATCAATTTTCAATTGAGTAACCGTACTCAGTTTATGCTATTGCAACATATAGATGTATGTAGGAAGCAATCTGAACAAATCCTCTAAAGCACCTATTTTTAATTTTAATACATGTTTTTAGCTCGCCAAACTGTAGTATAAATCATCTGAACATTAAATTCTTCACCTATATTTTCTTCAATTTTCTTTGGTTTATAATTTTTATTGACCGATGCAAACTTATTTTTAATTACTTTATCAATAATACGACTCTTGACTTGCCGGTGACCATCTTGCAATTGGCGCAAAACACAAGTGTGCTCTACACCTACTAGCCTCACAGTGAAGAACTATCGCCCTTCCGTCGACATTGCAAGTAATCTTCATTTGCATCTGTCATTATTGTATTTCAATTCAAAATAATCTTTAGTGGATTTATAAACTCTAAAGCTTTAATTACCGTTAAGTGCAACTGTGCTTATAGCCTCATAAATGTTATCTTTGTTGTTATACAACTTTTCTACAAACACATCTTCAATTTCAGTACAAGATACTTTTTTTGATATATTTAAGTCAAATGATGGTATTTCAAGCATGAATTGAAATTGTTTTTCTATCTTAGCCTTATCTTCTCTTGCATACGGGACATACTCATCATACAACCTATGAATAAAAGTTTTAGAAACATCATAATTATCATCCTCATCTTCATTATTTCCATTACCATTTTTATCGGCTTCTATTCCATAATCATCATCATAATCATTTCCATCATCATAACCAACATTATACCAACGATTATTATTCTCATAACCATCGTCACGTCCATTATCATTACTGACATTATAACCAATATTATAGCCAAGATCAATGTCAACATCTTCATATATCTGACTATCACAATATATGTAAGCTAGGTGTTTGGTGAATATTGGAGGAGCATAATGATAATTCTCTAGAGGGTTTAGAACATAACAGGGGCTAAAATTGTTGGGGCTATACTACTCACTTGTTTGTTACCGCTTACAAACGTGAATTGATTAGCGTAGACTTGTTTCTGCTCCGTGGGTGCTTTTGCATTGTTTTCACATTCAATAGCTTGAACATCCACTGTTACACATAGAGGTGTAGTAATTTTCTTTTGTAAGCTCAACCAAAAGATCATATTGTCATCATTTTCAAGTGGAATAGGTCTTAAATTTATAGTACTTGAAGGAACTTCGAACCTGAAAATTACTTTATACCGTACCTGATCAATTCCAAGAATACGACAAACTCTTCTCAATAATACTTCATATTTTATATTTTTTAGAACTAACATGTGAATATTTTGAAATCTAATGTATCTCTCAACACTATCACTAGAACTCTTTCACATTTTCTCAAAGTAGACAATGGTCGAAACATGCACCATGATAATATTAGCAACACCTGAAAAATCACACTAAACAATGATTAGTATAATTATATAAAATTTAAAAAAACTACAAAATATTGAATAAAATATATAATACACCAAATAAATAAAACTAATAAAGACATAAAAATTAATTAATGGCAAAAAATTAAAAAATTAAAAATTCAATTTATTTTCAACTTGTCATATGCCACCATGTGGCGGGCTTAAGCGCATAGCGCGCTCTGTGCGCTTAAGCCCAAAGCATATAATAAGCTAAATGTGTGTTGCTCCTCGATCGGTGTGTGCAGTAAGCGCCAACACGTGCACCACAAGCTGAAATCAATTATAGTCTTGAATCCACCAGTTTTAGCCATTTTTTTTATTTTTTACACCTGTTTTCAACCATATTTTCATATTCTTAATACTAAATCTACACATTTGAACTAGTACAACACAAACCGACAACAAAAATAAATAATAAAAACTCACTAATTTTTTATTTATTTTTAATTTTTTTAACTCTTCAATCGATTATTTTACTTCTAATCTTTAAAATGTGATGTGTTTGAAGCCGATCTATAAATTGTGCGAAAAATTTGATGATGAATTTAGAGAAATTTTGAGTGTCTAAGAGAGATAGAGAGAATGTCTAAGGGAGAGAAAGCGAGTGCTTGTGTAATTATTTTTACCTAAATAATATTTGATTTATTAAATATAATTTAAAATAAATAATTAAATAATAAAAATAAAATTTTCTAATAAAAAGAAAATTAATTTTTTAAAAAAACATTAAATAAATATTTTTTTGCCATGTGGAGGCAACCGTACGCCACAGGCAACCGTACGCCACGTGGCACCTTGTTGCCCACCAATTGTGTTTTGAGAGAGAAGCCTAAAATTGCAGTTGAGGCCAAAATGATTCAAATGTTATTTCTTTGATTAATAAAGAAATAAAAAATTGACTGATGTCAAATAAGTATAATGAGATAAAATAGTGGTCAATTTGAAAAAATTTCCTTTTTTTTTATCTCGCCTTATTTTACTTAATTATTTTTTTTCTTTTAATAAAACTAAACTAAGTTTAAAAAGTAAATTATCCTTAAATTTTTTTAATTTTTTAATTGTTTAGAATAAGTATATTTCAATTGTTAATAACATGTATTTTTCTTGAAAAATAAAATATGATCATTTGTTTAGAATATTACATATAAGTTTAATTTAAAAAATTTTATTATCTATTTTATTAATAACCATTTAAGATAATATATAACTTTAATAAGTTTACTTTTGTAATGTTATTTCCATATCATAAAAATTTTCTTATTGTAAATACCTCGGTAAAATGACATCGCATTGGCGTGTTAGTGTTAGTTGTAATTGATGTAGCTGTTATTTTTAAATTCATTATATTTTATTTTTTTTAACTTGTATAATATTAATATAATTATTGTAAATATAAATATTAAAATAAAAAACATATTTAATTTTTAAACGATAATTGATGCAATTGCGACTGTGAGTGGAATTCTTCGATCATGTAAATTCAATGGGAATGAGTTGCTAATAACTTTTGTATTGAACTCTTTATTCATCTACTCAACTAAAAGAAATATATTATTACAAGTAGATGTGACAATGGGGTGGGTTGGAATAAAGATTATAATATTTAAATGGTACGAGAATTCTTACATCTACCCCATACCTGATATACGTAATTCGAGTTTAGGGTTGGGGTTTCCCATGAGTATCTTATACCTAATTTTTTAAAATTTTTTTAGATAGTCTTTTACTCCGTATAATTATAATGTATCCAAAAAAAATGTAAACTTTACATGAAAATATAAACTATGTCGACTTTTTAAGTTTTCAACTACTAATTTTAAAACTTAATAGCATGAATTAAAATTCAAAAATTACAAAAAATAAGATTTCTTCAAATTTGGCGCCTATAATACAAAGTAAAAAAAAATTGAGTTAGATGAGTAATAAATAAGAAATTAAGAATGATAATAAAATTATTTACCTCTTTTTTTTTTTTTAACAAATGAGTTCACTCCAATTTAAAGTAAGTGTCTAATATTATATATAATTAAGGAAAATAAAGAAAAGAATTAAAAAAAATATGAATAAGAATAAAAGATTTTTAAAAATATAATGTAAGTAAACTTTATACCTCAAAATTTAACATATATCATATTTGATTTGTTTAAATAAGTAAATTTTTTCTATACTAATTTTTTTTATATAGGGTATTTGGGGAAGGTTTGGAGAAATTAACTTCTCCCCAAATCTAACCTGAATTTAATTCGGCTTTGGACTATTATACACAAACTCGTGCTCATCTCCAAAAAATGTTTAAAATGTAACCCGAATTACTCTCCACTTAGGATGGATCCCACGGGGGCCCAATCCCATGAAAAATTCTGCCACCCTTAATTACAAGTAGCAATTCAAACGTAGATCAAGTTTAACTGGCATGAGGTGATTTTATAGAATTGTAATTTTATTAAGTAATAAGTTAGCAATATCAAATCCACATAGTATCCTTTGTTGCTTTTTTTTTTTCCTTAAAGAATAATTGAATCCATTGAAAGCAAAGCGATAAGGATACAATTTTGAGAGCTTTTTATTAAGTGATTAGAGAATTACAGGACCTAAAGATAGTTTTTTGCATTGACAATTTGTCTAATCTCTTCCAACCCATTTATAAAAAAAAAAGGAGGAGACTAGCTCTAAAATGGAGTAAACCTATCTAAGAAGGGGAAAAAAACAATCCTAATAACATGGAGTAAAAAAGAAAGCTTTCACGTAAGGGAGGATAATTACACACATTGCCACAACAAATATACAACATCTATCAAATGACAGTGTCCAAAATAATCGACTAATCCTGAGAAATCAACATCAAATAAATTTGTTATTGCACAAGTGACCAGAAAAGTTTTGGCGCTGCGGGAGTAGTTCCTCTTGTTAGGAAGTGGTTGATAACCTTTCAGCGGAGGATAACGGTGATTGGAACTCATGATTTATCAATGAAAAACATATGACAACAGCTTTAGACAGTGGCGATTAGTGTGAATTCGATGGGGCCTATAGGTTCTTAACTAAAGGTTGGTAAAAAAAATGTCATGAAAGCTCGAGAAACTCGGATTGAAGCTCCAAAGAAGCTTGTCAAAGTCTGAAAAGGGTTGTCGAAGGTGCGGTTGCTCAGAAAGGGACGTCTGTGGCCCTAAGAGGAGTTCGAGAGGCGGTGAATGGTCAAGAACATTAACAATTATTGGTAGTTGGCGACACCAACAATGGCCAAGGAGATCGAGGGTCAACCAAATCAGTAGAAGACTGAAGCAAAAATAGAGAAGAAAAACATTTAAAAAAACATTTAAAATGTTAAAAAAAATAGCAGAGGCTATGGTAGGAGAGTGTTTGGATTTGTGCTTACGTGTCATCCATTTTATGTATGAATATTTATTTTGATATTTATACTATTATCATTTCATTAAATCGCTAATTATATTTTATATATGGTAAGATGCTTGTAACGTTTCAAAAATTGTATGATCTGAAAGAGTTTAGATCTAGTCTAAAGGAGTTTAGATAAGTGCTCAGAATTAGCAACGCTAACAGTTATAAATGCTAAGAGTTAGCACTGATAAGAGTTATCAGGTCATAAGAGTTAGCGAAATCTAAAGAGTTAAAGCCTTATCTGAAATGGGTTAAAAACCTGAGGATATATTAGTAATGACATAGTTGTAAAGAGTTACAAATGGTGCTAGAAAATGTCATTATACAAGTATATTCTCAAACACCCTATTCCTGATCTATCTTTGCTGATGCAAGTCTATTAGTGAAGACCTTATTATATATAGATAAGTGTATGCCTATATCTGGATAGTCCAAATAGTTAGTTTTAGCAGATTTTGAGTTTAGTGGAAGCTCATGTAGAGATACATGTATTTAGTAAGGACTGAATACTGAATAGACTCACGAGAACCTCCAATAGGCATCCTATATAGCCATCAATGGAGGGTCTTTTCGAGTTGAGTAGTATTCATGGTCCTTTGACCTAAGCGCTACAGTTGGCTTATGAGTGATTTACCATATTTTGGTTCCACACATGTTAGAAACCTTTCATGGTCTAGCTGTTAGGTGTTGTTGGATATGGTCTGATGCTCATGGAGCCTGGTGTGCATAGATTCATCAACTCATTTAAGTTAGTAATATATCCTGATGCTCCAAGATTGTATTTCAGAAAGTCTTATGGCCATAAGCAATTATATATGGGAAAAAGAGTTTTATCCTATGGATAAATAATATCGCAAAAAGTATATTATTTATTAAAATATAAATCTAGAGATAATTTTATGGTCGAGCATATAGAGACTTGATTGTGTTGATCTATATCTTCGCTCTTACATGATATATATGATGGAGGAATTATACGAATATGTTATAACCTCAACTTGTATGGTCTAATGCGTTATTTTATAATATTCGTAACATGTGTGTGAGACATTGTTCGCGGACATATGAACAAGTTCTATATAACAAATTGGGTGTGGACCTAGAGAGTCTCATAATATAAAGTGTACTTGTTGTGCACCAGTGCAGTATATTGGATCAAACAATTTGGTCCAAGAAATTTTAGCAAACCAAAAATATGTTTCAGGATTCCTTAAGTTGTGCACTTGTCAAGACTTAAATATTAAGTACATAACTTAATTAGTTGACAAGAGTTGTTAACTAATAAGAAATTGCCAAGTGGCATAATTTTGGTCCATGAATTGTTTTACCATGATTTTACACATTTATCTTGCTAGTAAATACTAATAAGGTAAGAGTAATTATTCAAAAATAGTTTTTAATTATTATTATTTTATTGATATGTGGAGCAAACACCTATATAATGCAATAAATGATGTTTACCAATAATAATAATAATAATGTAATAATGTATCATGGTAGGACATTAAAATCATTAAATAATACAAAGTTGCATTATATTTTGTAATGCACAAATGTATGGCCAATCATTTTGGTGGAATAGTAAAATTGGTTAAAAGTAATCAATCACCTCCACTTATGTATGTTTATTGTAGGCCATAAAATGTATTAATTAAATAGAATCAAAATTGGTATCATTCATTGATTTAAGAGGGAACCATTCGGCCATGTAAGAGAAATGAGAGTTGAGAGAGTTTTCGCTAAGTATTTTCTAAGTTTTAAATAAGGAGTTGTAAAAGGAATAAAGAGAGAAGATAAAAAAACATCGTATTCTTTCTCATCACTCACAAGAAATATACATTATAAGAAACAAAGTATTTTAAGAGTTAAAACACCAACTGCTGAAAATTTGTGACTGTTGTTCTAACTTCACAATTCTATCGGTTTATAGTTGTGAACTAGCGTTGTACAATAACATACTTCAATGTGAGCTCAAGACTTGAAGATTAGAGTTCTTGAAGAATTAAAATGCTATCTTCAATTCGGATAAGTTTATTTACTTGCAGTTTATTTAAATGAAACATATGAACATATATGAGATATATATGTTTGTTTATACTATATTGTGTATATATTGTATGAAATACTTCCATTACATGTATAAAATTTTAAAATTATATTTACACTCTATATATCATACACCCACTTGATTCTTCAATTGCTTTCAATTAATAGTTATGCAACAACTTGCATTTAATTTTGATTCAACTAATCAAAATGTAACATATGACAATATATTGATTATTCAAATGAAACAAATTCATTTAATTAAATTTGATGGCCCATTGATATATGTAATGAAACAATAATTGTTTCATTGTTATATCTATTAATACCAAATTTAGTACACATATAAATTATTGGCACAATTTGAGGTATGTAATAGGTAAATTAAAATCTCAAGTCTCACTTGGCACAATTTTAGATTTAACACTTAAACCTTAACTACTCCCCGATAGACCCTGAAATAAATAAATGGCCTAATAATTTAATTAAATTAAATAATAATTATTTTATTTAAATGGTACCTATATCCACCGATGCTCAATTTAGTACTCATACAAATTATTGACACAATTTGAGACATACACTAAGTAGATAAAAGTGTCAAGTCTCACTTGGCACAATTTTAGGTTTAACACTTAAACCTTAGTTACTTCCTGAGAGACCCTGAAATAAATTCATATTTTTTAAAAACTTCACAGATCGAACAATTCGATTTAGTGTGCTACTCACATGCTCAATGAGTACACTTCATATAGTGAGACTCTCTAAGTTCACACCCATTTTGTCTCACAGAACATTTTCGTAAGTCCATAACTGATGCTCCCCTCCCACACGTTATGGATAATACAAAATGACAAGTTAAACCATACAAGTTGAGGTCAATCCATATTCGTACAATCCTCTGTCAATAATATCTTGGAAGAGTGGAGACATAGATCAACAATGTCAAGTCCCATATTACTCAACCATAAACTTATCTCTTTAATTCATATAAACAATATCCGTAAACTCTTTTACAATATTGTTTTACGGATATTATTTATACCACGGAAACTCTTTCCCGAATTAAATGCTTATGGTTATAAGACTCCCTAGAATACAACCTTATAGCATTTGGATATTTAACTCACCTATATGAGCTGACGGATCCCATGTTTACACATACCAAACTCCATAAGCATCGGACCATATCCAGCGACACCCAACGGTCAGACCATGAAAGGTCTTTAACATGTGTGGAACCTAAGTATGATAGATCACTCACAAGCCCACCATGGTGCTCAAGTTTAAGGACCACGAATACTACTTAACTTAAAAAGATCCTCCACTGACGGATTTATGGAATATATATTGTAGGTCTTTATTGAGTCTTGTTCAGTATCTAGTTCTTACTGAATACATGTATATCTATACGAGTTTCGACTAAACTCATGATTTGCTAAGATTAACCATCTAGACAATCTAGATATAGATATACATTGATCTATATTAATCGGTTCCACTCAACAGACCTTACGTCCGAGGAAATAAATTAGGAGCTTATAATTCGAGAATATACTACAAAATGACATTTTCTAGCAATGCTTGTAACCATTTGCAACTGTGTCATTATTAGTATATTATCAAGTTTTTGTCCCATTTTAGATAAGGTTCTAACTCTTTAAACCTGATTTGAACTCCTTCAGATCAATATAATATCCAAAATTTTACAAGTATCTTACCTTATAAAAATAATTAGCGATTTAATAAAATATTTATTTATAGCATAAAGTATAAAAATACAATATTCATATAAAATTAGAATGGCACATGAGCATAAATTCGAACCGCAACATATGTGTGGGACATTGTTCACTGACGTATAAACAAATTTCATATGACGAACCAGGCGTAGACATGGAGAGTCTCACAATATAAAGTATACTTGTTGTGCATCGGGGCAGCATATTGGATCAAACAGTTTGGTCTAAGAAATTTTAGCAAACCAAAAATATGTTTAAGGGTTTCTTAGGTTGTGTACTTGTTAAGACTTAAATATTAAGGACATCACTTAATTAGTTGACAAGAATTGTTAACTAATAAGAAATTAACAAGTAGTGTAATTTTGGTTCATGAATTATTTTACCATGAATTTACACATTTATTTTGTTATTAAATACTAATAAGGTAAAAGTAATTATTCAAAAATAGTTTTTAGAATAATTAATATATGTTAACAATACATATATTTAATTATTATAATTTTATTGATATGTGGATCAAACACTTATATAATGCAATGAGTGATATTTGTCAATAATAATAATAATAATAATAATGTAATAATGCATCATGGTAGGACATATAAATTATTAAATAAGACAAAGATGCATTATATTTTGTAATGCACAAATATATGGTCGATCATTTTTGGTGGATTAGTGAAATTAGTTGAAAGTAATCAATCATCTCCATTAATGTATGTTTATTGTAGGCCATAAAATACCTTAATTAAATGGAACCAAAACTGGTATCATTTATTGATTCAAGAGGGAATCATTCGACCATGTGAGGGAATAGAGAGTTGAGAGAGTTTTTTGCTAATATTTTCTAAGTTCTAAAAAAGGAGTTAAAGAACAAAAAGAAAAGATCAAAAACATCACATTCTTTCTTATCACTCACAAGAAATATACACCATAAGAAACAAAGTGTTTTAAGAGTTAAAACACCAACTACTGTAAATTTATGGCTGCTATTCTAACTTCACGATCCCATCGATTTATAATTGTGAACTAAAATTGTGTAACAGCATACTTCAAGGTGAGCTTAAGACTTGGAGATTAAAGTTCTTGAAAAATTGAAAAGTACCTTCAATCTGAGTAAGTTTATTTATTTGTAATTTATTTAAATAAAATATATAAATATATATGAGATATATGTGTTTGATTTTACTATATTGTGTATATATTATTTGAAATATTTTCGTTGTGTGTATAAAATTTTAAAATTATCTATATACTCTACATATCACACACCTACTTAATAAAGAGAATGTCGATGATTAATGGTCTTGTCTATAAAAAAGGAGATTGATAGACTCCTCTCTAATAATAAAGATTAAAATTTTTGAAGATGCGATTGGGTTCGGAAGTTAAGAGAAAAGAAATTTAAAACCTCTTCTCCAATGCAGGAAAGAAAGTTAGAAACTCCTCTCCAATGTATGACATGTGCTTTGTTTGTAGTACATCTTGAAGTTGGAGAATAGAGAACGTAATCTAAAACTTTGATGAGCTTTATTGACACATTGGCAAATCTTGGTATTCGAAATTGAATTATCGGAAGTACTCTTAATCTGACAAGATTTTTATTTTGAAAACCAAGTCAAATGTTCCGGCAAATGTCTCGTCAATTCGTAAATTTATTAGTACTTAATCTTATTTAAAAAAAATTTAATAAAATTTGAAGCGAATTTAAAATTAATTTAATATATAAAATTTAAATTTAAAATAAATGCAAGTTGAATAAAATATATATGAACATTCATTGCAAATATTCACAATATTTATATATTTTATTTTATTATTTTAACTTTTTGAGATCTATACAAATAAAAAAGTTTTAAACAAATATAAATTTACAAAACCAAATACTTTAATAAGAGAATAGTTTATTTGATATCCAATAAACATTTAGCATAATATTATGCTCAATTTAATTTCTTAATTTTTCTAATGAGATCAAGTTTGTTCATGAATTTTATTAAACATATTCAATAAATATTTTATAGAACTATCAATAAAAAATACCTGTAATTCTCCATTCAAATAAGTTATTTAGAGTAAATAAGTTTTTTTAATTGTTATAAGTCATTTAAATTAATTATTTTCGTATTTTGACATAAATTGTTTTTGCCTCTTTTAAATTTATAAGGGTCTATTAGTTACTTTCTCTAAACTTTAATGCTTTGAGTGTTCTTTTTTTAGATAAACTATGTTAAAGCAAACTCCAATTCATAAATGAGAGCAGACTTTAAAATATATTTACCGTCGTAATTTTTTATCTTAAGATCATGGAAGATTTTGACAAAAGTTAACTAAGATGGTAAAACCACTCACATTTTATATTTTAAGTCACGAGTTTAAGGATTTGTTGGGTTGAAATTTTTAAATAAGATTTTTAAATTTAAAAATAGAGTTTTTTTAAAAGAATTATTAATTAAATTTTTTTTAAAGTACTAAATCGCTTAATTATAAATTATTAAAAATATTTATTTATTAATAAATTACCATAAGAACATTTAATAAATTTTATATTCAAATTCTAAATAATTTAATATTTTTTTATATATAAATTTAAATTTATCATATATTTATTCAAATTCAGTCTCTTAAAATACAAAATTAAGTAAAATTAATACATAATAATCAATGAATCAAATAAATTATTGTGTTTGACATAAAAATTAAAAATAAAATTATACTTATTTTTATTAAAAAAATAATTAATAAATTTTTTTTTTAAAATCTCGTAAAAAAATATGATGACGGTAAAAACATGAAGATATTATAATTTTTAAAAAAATATTAAAAATATATCAGTTGCATATAATTTATTTTTATTAAAGGTACATTATAAAATTAAAAAATTATTATTAGTGTATATGTGTCATTACACAAATATAAAAAAACTTAAAAAATTCAACTTTTAAAAATTCAAAATTTAAACTTATAAATAAATACAAAATAACTTTTTAATCTCTAATTTTTTTTTCTTATAATTACAATTGAGCATGATAAAAAAATTTAATATTAAAAAATTTCTTTTAATCAATAAAAAAATTCAACCAAATAATCACCGTTCTTTAATAATTTAAAAACAAAATCATGAATGGGACTGGTTGCATCGCAGTGGCCGCATTAATATATGTTAGTTGTATATGGTACTAAAAAAAATCATGGATGCTAGTTGCATTGTAGTGACCGCGATAATGTATTTTAAAGAAAATTCAAAAGCTAAAAAAAATAGAAAATTGATTTATAGAAATACTTTAGAAATTATCTCCTCAAAACTTAGAAACATGTTAGACACAGAACTCAAAAATTACAACAACAAAAAAAAAATGGTTTTAAGTTTTAAAAATACAATTGCTATAGGACCGAAGTCGAGGCGACCCAATTATTAAAATCCTCTCACACTCGTACCTTAAAGTCCTTTTTTTTGAGCCACCGACTCTCTCTTCTTTAGTTGTAATAGAACTCTAAAAAAAAATATGATTATTAAATTGTAACATTTTCTACCATCAATTTATCAAAATAATCAATAAAGTTCACAAACTAATTGCTTGTCAAATAAGGTTTTTCTCAACCAAATCTCTAATATTTCAGCACCAATGTTTGTTATTTCGAAAGAAAAAAAATATATTTTGTTCATGTCAAAATAATAATTTCAAACGTTAAAGTGCACCGCTACCAAAGAAAGTAGAGTTATATGATTTTATAAAGAAACATACCTCTTACACATTTAAACATATTTCGAACACCATAAGGTTGTGCCATGTATGACAAGCTTGTCGAGCAACTGGGGCTAAAAGGCTTTAAAAACTTGTCTACCCAATTGGTCGGGCCTGCTTGTGCCTTTGTTCGGCAAGCTGATGGATGCACAATCCTGGGTTTTTTTTTTTCAATCGAGCACAAGAAAACGAAGCATTTAAGTGTTAGCAAAATAAATAAATTGTTAAACATCTATTATGAGAACAACATTGATAACCACTCTAGATATAAATTTCAAATGCCTCGTAGATTCTACTAGTCAGATATTATAGGTATAATCACGAATAAGAAGATTCAACAGAATAAGAAGATAGAAATTTATTGGCAATGTAACATAAAGATATACGCATCGCTATGATTAACTTGCAGCATATTTGCAAGCTCAAAAAAGAGACTCCATAGTCACAATATCCCTACTAGAAAAGGGCTAAAGTCTTCCAGACGCTGTAAGCAAATTATCCAGAAAGATTAAACTCTATCTCAATAAGAAATCAAAAGAATGTTTTGAAGACATAAGTCAAAATTAAACAAATAAACTAAACACAAGGCAAGCTCTTAAAATCATGAAGTTCAAATAGCCATTTCTTTGGGGAATCAAAGACACCACAATGCAACTTGATATATAGTATCAATAACAAATACACCACCTCAACAATAACAAAATAATAAGAATGTTTTTTTAGAATGAACATCTAAAACTAATAAATAATGCAACAACTGATAGGACTAAATTGAGAGAAGAGAATTAAGCAATGAAGAAAATTAAACAAATATACTAAAATCATGTCATTTCACCAATATACTAAAATCAAGCAATGAAGAGAATTAAACAAATATACTAAAACCTTAACTTTGGGCAGAAAAAAAAAACATGAGCTTTCACAACAGTTGTATATTATTTCACTAATAATCAAGAATTAACTTAGACAGAAAGTATAAGCATTTACTTAGAAAAAGAATTAACTGCTAATAGCAATTAAGTGAACATTAAGAATATAGCTTCTAGCCTTTATCACATGATGTTCATATCAGGAAGCCTACTAAGAAAAGACAAAATTGAACTGTGAATGTAACAACATTGTTCCCAATTAAAATGAAAATTCTCACGCACCCTTTTCACCTTATTCAGCTCCATAACCACTGTAACCCTCTTGTGCGGACAATGCATAAGATCTCTGCCAAAAGAAAAACAATTCAAGTGTGCATCAGGAAGAGGCAGAACGAAACTGTTGAATATAAATATTATATGTAAAAGAAGACGAAAAAAATAATAATCAAGATATTAGTGCAGAAAGAGATGTTTAGTAGGTACCTTTGCCATTGTAGAAGTCAGTTAACAATGCAGACAAATTATACATCCATATCCTGATAAATAAATACCATAGATAGCAATTAAAGCCATAACACCAATGAATAAAAAAATAGTAATCATAGAGCACCACTACAGACCTCTAGAAAGAGGTATCCTGCTTGAAGATACCTTTCTCTTGTAAGCTTCATAACCAAACCAGAAATATCTTAGAATAATCGAAGTATATATTAACAGAAGGAAAAACCACCACTGAATGCTCACATTAAAAGTAGCACTTCCAAGAGAACACATCAATTTAAATTGTTTTTTGATGTCTCTTTAAAGGATTGTCTTTCTTACATTTCAAAAAGAATGATTTACACTCTCATGTAGTAATGATTAGTTATTCAAAGAAAGAGAAGAGAAGAAATAAAGTAAAGAGCCCGATTTAGTAAAAGGGATCAACAAGTTATAAAAAAATAAATAAATAGTTATATATATGTATAAATATTTTGCTCAGGGGGCAAATTGATTTCTCAAACATATGCTTCTCTGAAATATACAGTAATACTCTTCTCACAAAACTAAATTTTAAAACAGAGCAAATTCTCTTTCCAGAGTCAATTGTAATAGACACCTAGAGTAAAATGAAAAAGTTATTCTTGTAGTCTACCAGCCCAAAGGTTTATAGAACATGTGTAAAAACACCACCTAAGAAGCATATTTTCAGATCCTATAAACTGAAAATTCTATTTAAATAAATTAATGAACTGTAGAAGATATATTCAAATTTATACCTACAATCAATTACCTTTCCTTCTCACTGACCTTTTGGTCCAACTAATGTCTCATATCCAAATGGTTCCTCGGCTTTTCCTAATAAAATAATCAAATACTCAAAATGAATATAAAAGAGCAAACTGAAAGCAAACCAAAAATGATAAAGCTCTTACCTTAGAAAGTTCATACTCTAGCTCATCCTACACATCATTTTCAAAAAATAAAATCAAATCCAAACTCCATGATTTTTTTTTTTTTATGTGAAAACGAATCAAATAAATAGCTTACAATGATGGCATTGCAAACTCTGCATTTGTCGTTGATCGAAGCTGCGATGGAGAAAATGGCAAATATCAAAATAAGAAACGTCAATGACTTCATCATTTCCATCTTCTTCATTTCTTTGTCCCTCTGTTGTCTCTCTTTGTTAAATCTTTAGTCCTTACCTCTTAAACCTCAGCCCATGGTTAATATTTGCCTCAGGATGTAAGACTGGACAAAAATGTAAACAAATCTAGAACAAACATGTACGAGAATCACAGATTCATCAATCTTAAAACTAGATCTATCATTAAAAAAAAGCAAATGAAATAAGAAAGGGAGAAGGATCAGACCGTCGCTATCTTGTCGAACAAGCGGAAAGCTTCTTTGAACTCGGAGATCTGATCATCAGTGAGTTGATCCCCCACTTTTATGTGTTTTTTGAGGTGCTTCCCCTTCAATGTCCTCTAACGGTTGAGAGCTCGGTTAACAATAGCATAAAGAGAATGGCGGAACTTGAGGCTTTTGTCTTTCTCATCATCATTTTAAATTAACCAAATAATATAAAACGACATCGTTCCATAGTTTCTTCAAAATAAAATTAGACGTGTATATACATTGATACGTGAGATTTATAATATATTTATTAATCATTTTGAAAACGTATTTATTATTAATATATAAAAAAATATTTTTTTGGTATATTCTATCACTAATTTAAAATATCACAGTCATCTATCAGTAGAAATCGTGTTGTTGAAGAGCAAGGCCTAGACCTAAATAGTAATGAAGGCCACGATAGAAAGCTTGCTACTACTCAAGATCCAAGCAGAGTTAAAAACCCTTAGGGAAGAAAGTGAAGAATTGAAACAGGTCATGGCCAAGTTGATCAGAAGCAAACGAAAGGAAGCGAAAAACGGTGATAGGAGGGAATCTCACGCGGAGATTCAAGAATAGACAGATCGGAAGAACAGGTCAAGGACCTTGCACGATTTGGCTGGAGCAACTAGGCTAAACCAGGTACACTACGAGAAAGAGGAGACGCAGACTGAAGAGCAAGCGACAAGAAAAGAATCGTCTATTTAACAACGACAGCATCAACAAGGTGAATCAGGCTTGGAGAGCAAGGTCTGCTATTTGGAGGGGAGGTTGGAGAGCCTCTTAGTAGAGAAGGAGTAGAAAGATCAACCTCTCTCAAAAAAGACAAAAGGGAGAGGAGATCGCCCCTGATGGATGAGCTGAGAGACGCGGAACCAAATGTGTAGGGGGGTCACTGACCCTAACCACTACATCGATTAGATTACCGACCTGCTATCAATTACGGGGCTAAGGTAGGACCAAATGACATGAGCATGGAAGGACCTGTTTTACTCTAGTATAGAGGCTTAAAGCAACACGATATCATCTCATGTCACGAGTTAACTGAGAAGTTCGCACAACACTTTCGAGGTTTGTGTGAGATAACTACGGACCCAGAGCAACTAAAATGGGTTAGACAGGATAAGGGTAAGAGCCTAAGAAATGTCATTCAGTGATTTCACAAGGAGGTAATAGCCCTGGAGGCTTTTGACCAGCCCTTTACCCTAGACGTCCTCAAGTCAGGGTTAAGGTTGAATAGATTATGGTATTATCTAACAAAAAGCAGCGTTGTGAATTATACAATGGCATATAATAAGGTGTCGAAGTATATATCAATAGAGGAAGGGGAAGAGGCTAAGAAAACCCTTGTTGAACCACCCAAAGGGCATGTCAGGACTAGAGAAGATAATAAGTACGAGGGAAGGGAAGGACCCCCACCCATTCTTAGAAATATTGGAGGCTGAATAATGAGTACGGGTTTCCGCAGAGAGCAAATTTTACAAACTGGCCCAATGGGCTAAGCAATAGGCCTAAAAATTGGAGAGATCATAGGTCAAACAGGGAAACTCTCTCAGGTAGCCTTGAAGCCCGAGAGGCCATGATGAACACTCAGTCAAAGAGGGAAGGGTTGCTCGTGTTAAAAATTTTCTTCCCCTAGCCATGCCACTTGAAGATATCTATGAAGCAAATCCAGTATCGTGGTCTATTACATAGAAATTTCAAAGGGAAGGGAATAGAGCGACAAACATACTCGAAGAAGTGGTGTGACATGCACAAAGGACCTGGATATACCATGGGGGAATGCTCGAAATTGAGAAAACAAATAGACGCGCTAATGAGGAATAGGTACCTGGGAGAATTTGAAGTCGATAGACAGCTCCTTGCATTTACCGATCAGCTCGGTGGGTTGGGCCTCAACCTTGTCACAATTATTTCGAGCGGACCCACGCGGCAGGAGATTCAAACAAGTAGCGAAATAATTATTCCAAGTACTCGATGATGGCACACCAAGTTATGTGTAACATTCATATGGCCAAGAAATCCATTTTGCAGTAGAATGTGCCAATCATGTTCACAGAAGAGGATGCACAAAGAGTCAGCTACCCCACGATGACACATTTTTTATAGAGGTGCTGGTGGCAGGAGAGAAGATAAACAGTGTATTCCTCGATCCAGGTAGCTCGGTCGACATAATCTTCATGGAAATTCTAGATGAGCTGAGAATCAAGAACCTGCACATAGAAGGAACTTAGACATTGCTGCAAGAGTTTGGTGACAGTTGCGTGATACCAATTGGAGTAACAACTCTGCCCCTCACCATAGGGCAAAGGCCATATAAAAGAACCATGATGACCAGGTTCGTGGTGATCAATTAGCTTTTACCATACAGGATCCTCATCGAGTGGCCATTTATGGTAAGTACGAATACCGCCCTGTCCATTCATTACTTAAAGTTAAAATTCCCAACCGAGAGAGGGGATCGGAGTAGTACTGAAAGATTAGAAGGTAGCCAGAAGTTGTTACGTAGTAACAGTAATGAGGCTATTCTGTATTTCTACTCTTAACCTAAGGGAGGAAGTTGAAAGATCACCCGAACTAGTAGAGAAACTGCAGGATGTGCCGGTCAAAATTAAGGAGCCTGAGAAAACTGTTAAAATGAGGTCTTAGTTAGAGTAAGAGTCAGAAGAGAATTGACTCAGCTGGTTCGTGAATTTTAGATGTCTTTGCTTGGTCCCACAAAGACATGCCTAGAATCGATCCAAAATTAGCTTTCCACAAGCTGACCATCAACCCCATGTCCCAGCCAGTTAAACAGAAAAGGAGAATCTTTAACCGGAAGGGAAATGAGGCTGTAGCGGCAGAAGTGGAGAAACTGTCGACAATAGGTTTTATCAGCAAAGTCCATTACCTTGACTGGTTAGCCAACGTAGTGATAGTAAAGAAGGCCCATGAGAAATGAAGGATGTGTGTGGACGTCACTGATTTGAATAAGGCCAAAGGATAGTTTTCCATTCCCAAAGATTGACCAGCTTGTGGATGATACGACTGGGTACTGTTAGGGTCGGTGCTTACATGTCATCCCTGAATGTACATATACTTGTGTATTTATACAAGTTTATATTCTATTAAATCGTTAATACCAATTTATATGGTACTATGAAATGTAACGTTACAGACATTGTAGATCTGAAGGAGTTCGGATAGGATTTAAAATAGTTTAGATAAGGGCTTATAGTTAGCATGCTGAGAAATATACATGTTAAATGTTAGTGCAGTTAAGTGCTAGCTGGTTATAATACTCAGCAGATCTAAGAGTTGGAGCCTTATCTGTCATGGGACATAGACCTGAGAATATACTACTAACTGCATAGTTGCAAGAGTTGTAATCGGGTGTCAGAAAATGTCAGTTGCGCAGGTATGTTCTCGAATAATTATCCCTGATCTATTTCTGTCAACGCGGGTCTGTCGTTGGGTACCTTTATATAGATTAGCATATGTCGTACTTATATGGTATAGATGGTTGTTCCTAGTCGACCGTGAGCTTGAAGCTCGTATTTACATATGGGTATCCAGTTAGGATTGGATATGGGATAGACTTACGAGGGCTTCCGATAGACACCTTATATAAGCCGTCAACAGAGGGTCCTCTTAAGTTGAGTAGTATACGTGGTCCTTTGACCTGAGTGTCATAGTGGACTTGTAAGTGATCCACCATACTTTGGTTCCACGCATGTCACAAACCTTTCATGGTGTGACTGTTGGGTGTCGTTGGGTATGGTCCGATGCTTATGACGTTCGGTGTATACAGATATGGGATCCGTCAGCTCGTATAGGGAGTTCGATATCCAGATGCTTTGAGACTGTATCTCAGAAAGTCTTATGGCCACAAGCATTCATCCTGAGAAAGAGTTTTGTCAGGGTGGAACAATATAGCAAAAGAGTTTTGTCAGGGTGGAATAATATGGCAAAAGAGTTTTGCCAGGGTGGAACAATATGGCAAAAGAGTTTGCACATATTGTTCAGTGAGATACAAGTCTGGATATTAGACATGGATGAGCACAAAGGGATTTGACAGTGACGATCTATATCCCCGTACATCCAGGATATCATGACGGAAGGACTATATGTATGCGTTGTAACCTCAGCTTGTATGGTTCAACGCGCTGATTTGTATATCCGTGACGTGTGCGTAGGGCATTGCTCAAAGACTCATGGAATAGTTCAATTTGATAAATCGGGCGTAGGACCTAGAGAATGCTGCGATATGGAGTGTACTCGTTGTGCACTGGACAACATGCTGGATTAAAGTGTTTAATCCAGTAATATTCAGCACTACCACGGGAATGTGTGTGTATCTGTATTTAAGTGTTAAATATAACAATTAGTCAATAATTATTATTTATTAATTGTATAATGACATGTAGCGCATTGTGGACCCTCAGTTGAGTTTACCCAAGTGCGAATTTGATGGGACCCACTAAGAGGTAAATTTGATAACTATTTATGAGGGGCAAAATGGTTATTTCACACTTTAATTATTTAATCGTTAAATAATCAAAATATCTCTCTTTTTATATTATATTATTATATTATATGATATTATATATATTAATATTACATTTTAGGTGCCAAATAGTTGACACCCATTATTAATATTATATTATTATTATATTATATAATATATTATATTAATATTTTATATATATTAGATATATATATATATAAAGAGAAAAAGAAACGAGAGATAAAAAAAGTGTGTTTTTAAGAGCTGGCCAATTTGGCTGAGAAAGAGAGAAAGAAATAGAGGAAAAGAAAGAAGAAAAAAAAAAGAATGAAGAAGAAGAAGAGAAGAAGAAAAAAAAAAGGGAAAATGAAATTGTTTCATTTTTCTATACTTCTAATTGTATCAATTGTGAATTGCTTCAAATTCTCAAAACACACAGTGGTCATTTTTGGGTTTAATAGTTAAACCCAGTGCTGCGTATAGAGTTGCTGTTCTAGCTCACCAAGCCCACCGTGTTGGTGACTAAAACTGCCCGCGAGTTGGTCTCTATACAGACTTCGAGAAAATACTTGTATAACGTTACACGTTGAGGTGAGTTATCTACCCTATAAATATATTAATGCGATTAATATATTTTATTTATTATATTTATTACAAGTTTCACGCTTCCGTCAGACTTAAATATATATTTGATTTATATTTAGGTAATAGACACAATTACACATGCATACACCTACGTGTATTAGATCCCACGACAACAGGTACAAGCTGCTAAGTTTCATGGACGCCTTCGTTGGCTATAATCAGATCCTAATATTTCTCCCTGACCAAGAGAAAATATCATTTATCACCCACCATGGGACTTACTACTATCAAGTGATGCCGTTCAGGTTAAAGAATACTAGCGCTACCTACCAGAGACTTGTGAACAAGCTCTTCAAAAACCTGATCAACAGGAATATAAAAGTCTACGTGGATGATATGATAGCCAAGTCTAAAAAGGCGGAGGACCACGTGGTTGATCTGAGGGATGTTTTTGTGATATTGAGGGAGAACAGAATGAAGTTGAACTCGAAAAAATATGCTTGCAGGGTAAAGTCTGAAAAAAGTTTGGGCTTCATGGTGAGTCAGAGGGGGATAAAAACTAACCCAAATAAAGTCTGAACCATTCTGAAAATGAAGTCCTGATAAGCATAATAAAATACATATTTTTTAAGAGATTCGGTCATCATTTAATGTCACTAATTTTAGCATTTTTATATTTTAAAACTTGAAATAAAGTATTATCATTAAATAGTGATTAACGAATGTTATTTGTACAAGTTTAGTAAAATAGATGTAACTCTCAATGTAAAAATCAAAATGAAGAACTACTTGAACTTAAAAGAACATGATTCAATATTACATAAACTTAAAGAACAGTTAAAAAGTCAAATCCAACATTTTATAGGCCAAAACTAGGATACAACAAAACTGGATTACAACTTCTACTCAGCTTGACCCACCTCACATATTTGGATTGTATTTCACAAAATACATACCTAATTAGTATGATTATTGAAGTTGAAAAATACTAACTCAATTTTTAATAACTCTTATGTTGATAGCAAAGTCTAAAATAGTCGTTATTATAGACCAAATTGTATTACAAATTGGTAAAATGGTTGTTGGCTGAAATCTGATGTATCTTTGGTATTTTGTTTGTATCTTTGGTATTTTATTTATATCTTATTGGATACTTATCTAAATTGCATAAACCTAGTGGATATGGAAATAAGAGATAAAATTATACAAATTTTATATCTACCAAAAAGGCTACATCAATCATTTTCATTGTAAAAAATGTACTGCAATTAGGTGAAGGAGTGGTGGTCTAAATTATTAAAAATTGAAGTCACACTAAACATGTTTCCATCCATTGCCTATATAAGAACACTCTTAGGAGGCTAATGGATGATTTTTCAATGCTTTATAATTCTCTCATCTAATTTCTCTTTACTATGTATTGTAAAGCTAGGCTAGAGTTCTTGGCAAGGCTAAAGATGTATGCGTAATAAATTTACTTCTATACCTTGATTCTTTGTCAATAGTTATAAATGTTTGTAAGTTTTCTTGTATCTAAACTCTTATATATTATTTTTTTATAATCCAGAGGTTATAATTCTCATGTTTCATATATTTTCAATCATGCATTTTTTATGTGATTCTTGTTGAGTTATAATTATTATTGGTTACATTGTTTTACATATTAATCTTTTACTGCAATATTGTCAATCGATATGTTGTCGATCTTAGATAACATGTAAAGACAATAATTGTTTGATATTTAAGTTGATCTTTTACTGCAATATTGTCAAAATGATATATTGTTGATCTCAGATAACTTATATAAATGAACATGGTTTGTGTTAATGTTTACAAAAAGTTTAATCATATCAAATGCATGTATTATCAAATGTGTCATATTTTATATATCTTCTAATTGATTGTTTGGGATGTGAAACTTTCAATTGAGTTATAAATATTAAATCAAAATATAGAACAGATTTATGAAGTATAATTATGATTCTCAAAACCTTGTTTACATCATCATAAGACTTCTCCCTTAATTCATATACAATTTTATCTCTTCCACATAACCAATTAGTTAATTTTCTCATTTGTTACTGTTTTAATATTTTTATTTCACTAACCTATTTTGCCAAAAGCTTCCTCGTGGGATTGATACCTTAATTTATACTGTGATAACCGCATTACATTTTGAGCGTAAACAAAATTTAGCACCGTTATTAAAGAGGCACACTAAGCAAAAATAGTTGCATTTATCAATTCTAAAGTGGTAATTTTGTACATTTACTTTTCTTTTTAAAATTTTAGTTTTTAAATTTATTTCTTTTGTTGTAATTTATTTTATTGTTCATGGTTGGTTTTATTACTTAACTTATTTTGTTATCTTCTTGCATTTTTCTTTAAATTTACATGGTTGGTTTTACTACCTAACTCAGTTTATTTTTTTTATTTGTTGTATTTTATTTCCTTTTATTTATTATGGTTGGTTCTACCACCTAACTTAATTTGTTTTATTTTATTTATTTATCGCACTTTACAGTTTATTTTCTTTTGTTCATTTATTGTGTATTATTTTATTTTATTTTTCATTTCTTTTATTTATTTATTGTACTTTACAGTTCATTTTCTTTTATTTATTTATTACATTTTACAGTTCATTTTCTTTTATTTATTTATTGTACTTTACAGTTTATTTTTTTTATTTATTGTACTTTATTTTATATTTTATGGTTGATTTTACCACTTAGCTTTTTTTTTTTCACTTCTTAATTTTTCTTTGAGAATTTTCTAAATTAAAAAAAAAAGTATAAAAAAAAAGATTGTTAGGTTGTATGCATCAACTTAAGGACAAACAAGAAAGATTTGTGAGAGAAGTGGAGCTAGAATCACCACCATAATTCGTAAAAGAAGAGAATTCATCATCCAGTTCATCTTGCAATTCCAACACAATTAGCCAACACAAGGATAATCCCATTAGGACTCTAAAATATTACTTGCATCCTACTCATAGAACTACACCATCATGCATTATATTTTCACATAACACACCATATTTGAATTTTAAACTTGGAATGAAACAACTTATGCCAACTTTTCATGGTTTAGATAGTGAAAATCCTTATGTACATGTTAGGGAATTTGAAGAGGTAGTGGCCACCTTTCGTAGCCAACCCGAAAGCCATAAACACTGTTAAGCTTAAATATTTTCCTTTTTCTTTGAAAGACAAAGCAAAGAGTTGGTTATACTCTTTGAGGCCAAGGTCTATGGGAACTTGGGCAGAAATGACCTAAGCATTTTTCAATACATACTTCTCACAACGCAAAACTAATGGCCTGAAAAGACAAATTTCTTCATTCTCTCAAAAAGACAATTAAACCTTATATCAAGCTTGGGAAAGGTTTAAAGAGTTGTTAAATCTATGCCCTTGCCATGAGTATGAAAATTGGTGCTTAGTTAGCTATTTTTATGAGGGACTCACAATTAGAGAGCGCCAATTTATTGAGATGATATGTAATGGGGAGTTCCTTTACAAAGATTCTGAAGAAGCCATAGAATTCCTTAATGACTTAGCTAAAAAAGCCCATACATGAATTGTACCTAGCGCTACTGAAAGCATAAATAGGGTATGACCTAGTGGAGTTTTTCATCTTAGGTAAGAGGATAGCCTTAGAGCCTAGTTAGAGGTCTTAACTAGGGAATTAGAGGCATTGAAAACTAAATATAGAAGGGTCACCCATACAGTTGCTAGGGTTGAGTCGCATGATGTTTGTTTTATTTATGGAGGAATAAAACACTTAGCTCAGGATTGCCCCACTTATAGTAAGATGATAGGGATATATGAGAAACAATGTAATGCCCTAAAGATGTACAAGAAGCCTTATTCACCCTACTCTAAAACCATTAATCCTGGTTAGAGAAACCACCCAAACTTCAGTTGAAAATCTGACCAATAAGCCAACAGCTATTGGAAACAAGAAAAACAAGCACCTAAGTCTTATGGTGCACCTCAATATAATGCATGACTAATTATGAGTCCTTTAAAGGATACATTACAAGCATTTATGGAGGCACAAAGTAAGACTAATTAAAAAAAAAATACTATATAAAGAAAATTGAATTTTTGGCAGAACATGTAAGTGTAGTGATTGAACAAAAGATACCACCTAAATATAAAGATCGAGGATGTCCCACAATCTCCTGCCAAATTGAGACTTATGAGTTTGATCAAGTTTTGTTGGATTTATAAGCAAATATAAATTTGATGTCTTATTCTATTTACTTGCAATTGGGACTTGGTGAGATTAAACCTACATCTATAGTTCTATAATTAGCTGACCGGTCAATCAAGAAACCATAAAAAATAGTAGAAGATGTTTTGTTACAAATTGATAAATTTTACTACCTGTTGATTTTCTTGTTTTAGATACTCATTTTGTGGTTAACATGGAGTCCAAAATCACTCTTATTTTAAAGAGACATTTTCTTGCCATTGCTAATGCTTTCATTATTTGTAGAAATGGTCTAATGAAGTTATTTTTTGAAAATATGACTCTTGAGGTGACATTTTCTATATTGCTAAGCAACCACAAGAGAAAGATGATTGTTATCATTTATATATGATAGACACACTTGTAGCGGAGGAAACTTATAAAAACTATGACTCTGATTCTTTAAAAAATCTCATTAATTTTGATTTTGAAGAATTGCATTATCTTGATGAAACAACTGGTGTATTTAGTATTTTTGACTTATAGGATAAAAGGACTCGATTTTGGCAGTCACGCTTTGAAGAGTTACCACGAGAGAGGGAGAAACCGAAACCATCTTACATCGAGATACCATAAGTTAAGCTTTCCCCACTACCCAAAGGTTTAAAACACCTATTCTTAAGACCAGGTGATGCCTTTCATATCATCATTTATTCTGAACTTAGTGCTAAACAAGAGAAAATTTGATAAAATTATTAAAAAAACACAAGTCTGCACTAGGTTAGACCATAGCTGATATTAAAGGTATTTCTCCATTGATATGCTCTTATAAAATTCATTTAGAGGAAGGTGCCTAACCTCATAAGCACTCCCAAAGAAGACTTAACCTAACAATGAAAGAAGTAACGAAGAAAGAGGTCTTGAAACTATTAGATGCAAGTATAATCTACCTAATTTTTAATAGTCAATGGTAAGTTCAACTCAATAAGTTCCTAAGAAATATAAGGTTAATATTGTAGAAAATGAAAATAGGATACATGTTATAACTAAGGTAATAAGTGGTTGACGAATGTGCATTGATTATAGAAAGCTAAACACAACTACCAGGAAATACTATTTTTCATTGCCTTTCATCCACTAAATTTTAGAACGTGCAGCTGGACATCCCTTTTATTGCTTTTTTTTATGGGTATTCAGGATATTATCAGATTGAGATAGCTATAGAAGATCAAGAAAAAACCACTTTTATATGCTCTTTTGGTACTTATGCTATAGAATTCCATTTGGATTATGTAATGCAGTAGCTACTTTTCAACGTTGTATACTGAGTATTTCTCTGATATAGTTAAAAAAATGCATGGAATTTGTTTTGGATGATTTGACTATTTTTGGTGATTCTTTTTATTCATGTCTACTTAACTTAAAAGTTATTTTGAGTAGGTGTGAAGAAAAAGGACTAGTGTTAAACTGGGAGAAATATCATTTCATGGTATCTTCAAGAATCGTTTTAGGGCATATTGTATCTGAAAGAGGGATAAGGGTTGATAAGGCCAAAATTGAATTAATCTCTAAATTATCTACACCTAAAACGGTAAAAGATGTACAATTTTTTCTTGGACACGCTGACTTTTACAAGAGGTTTATACAAATGTTTTTTGCCATATCTAGACCATTGTGTAACTTTGTGCTAAAAGATGCTGAATTCATATGGACACAAGAGTGTGAGGAGGCATTCTGAACACTCATTGACAAACTCACCACTGCTCTTATAATGCAATCAATTGATTGGAACCTTCCATTTGAGATTATATATGACGCAAGTAAATATGCTATAGGAGCAGTTCTTGGGTAATGAAAAGAAGAGAAACCATTTGTTGTCTATTATGCTAGTAGGACTTTAAATGATGCTCAAATGAATTATTCTACTATTGAAAAAGAACTATTAGTTATTATTTTTGCCTTAAATAAATTTTGTTCTTATTTGATTGGTTCATCTATTATTGTTTTTACTGACCACGCAGCCCTTAAGTACATTCTTTCTAAGAAGAATGCTAAAACTTATTTAATTAAGTGAATTCTTCTTTTATAGGAATTTGATCTAACCATTAAAGACAAGAAAAGTATTGAAAATGTTATTACTGATCATTTATCTTAAGTTCACTGACTCCACTGATATTCCACAAATTTGAGATTATTTTCCTAATGAACATCTTTTCACTGTAAGCCAAGTATCTTAGTACACACATATTGTAAATTATTTAATTTGTGGAGAAGTTTCATCTAACTGGAGTACACAAGATATCGTAAGTTCTTGGTTGAGGTACGTAATTTTTATTAGCATGATCCATATCTTTTTAAATATTGTCCTGAACAAATTATGAGATGCTGCATTCTTGAAAGTGAAGTTTCTAGTGTCTTAAATTTTTGCTATAGTGCTGCTTGTGGCAGTCATTTTTCTATGAAGAAGACAGTCGCAAAAAAATTACAGTATGGTCTTTATTGGCCTACTTTCATCAAAGACACTAATAATTTTTATCGTTTCTATGAAAGATGTCAAAAGTTAGGTACTGTATCTCGAAGACATATGATGCCTCTTAAATATTTTATTGTTATTGAGATATTTGATTATTGAGGTATCAATTTTATAGGTCTTTTTCCCTCATCTTATGGTTACCTTTACATCATTCTAACTGTTGACTATATATCAAAATGGGTGGAGGCTATAGCTTATCGTATTAATGATAATGTAATTGTGGTAAAATTCTTAAAAGAAAACATGTTATCTAGGTATAGTACACCACGAGTCATCATTAGTGACCAAAGAACACATTTCTGTAATCGTTTTTTTGAAGCTTTGATGCGCAGGTATGGTATTCTTCATAAAGTTTTCACTGTATACCATCCGCAGACAAATAGACAAGCCGAGCTAGGAAATAAAGAGGTTAAATTGTTTTTAAAAAAGACGGTTAACCTGAATCTTAAAGATTGGTCTCTATGCCTTTCTGATGCATTATAAGCATGTTACAATGTATATAAAATCATCTTAGGAATATCTCCATACCGACTTGTCTATAGGAAAGCTTGCCATTTACCTATTGAGCTAAATCATAAATCTTACTGGGCTGTCAAAGCCTTTAACTTTGATTTGAGCACTGCAAGTCTTCAGAGCAAGTTACAATTGTCAAAAATAGAAGAGCTACGAAATGTGCATATGACAACTCCAAGATTTACAAAGCTAAAATAAAAGCGGCTCATGGCAAATAGATCTCAAGAAAATACTTTGAGTCAAATCAATGGGTTTATCTTTATGATTCTCGATTGCATTTAAACCCTAAAAAGTTGACATGTCATGTACTGATCAATTTATGGTAAGGCACATTTTTCCTAATGGCGCTGGCGAAATTGAGGACCCATTAACGGGAGAATTTTTAAAGTGAATAGACAGTGGTTGAAAAGCTATGTGAAAAAGGAAAATCACTATATATACCTAGATGAGATCCCTCTTATGGATCTTGTCTATTATACTTGATCAAGTTCAATCTTTTTGTACTATATTTATATTTTGTCCACATTTTATATTTTGACATATATTTTGTTTTCATATTTTATTATATTTTCTTCTTTTTCTTTTTTCTTCTGTGTGATTTTATTTTTCAGTCAAGTGGCGTATACGATACTCCGTGACTATTAAAGTCCATTTCTCAGTTCCTTAAAAATTGTCCCCCAAACTGTGCATTCATTCCTTCTCTTTTTCTATTTCTTTCAAAATGGATATTATTCTTGCCAACCTTCAAAAATATTTTCCTTCATTGCCTCAAAATGCTCTACTTAAGATTGATAAAGCACGGTGTGAAAGACTAAGATTATTAATGTTGAGAAATATCCATACAGATATTTATTGGTTAATCAAAGCCAAGGTTAATAAATATTTGTATGGATACTTTCCTTCATTGCCTCAAAATGCTCAACTTAAGATTGATAAAGCATGGTGTAAAAGACTAAGGTTATTAATGTTGAGAAATATCCATACAAATATTTATTGGGTAATCGAAGCCAAGGTTCTATTATCTGGTGAGTTTGCAAATGATTTTGTTTCTTTTATGCCTGGTCTTGGAAGAAACTCATATGCCAAAAGGCAAAAAGCAAAACGGTTATAAGTCTGTCATAAATGTGCTTGATGGAATTGTAACCGGAGTTGTCGTTCTTAAGGATTTGCATCTAGAAATCAAAAAGATAAAATTTAGATCATTAAGGATGGACTGAGTAAGGAGTCTTTAGATGATATCCTATTGACTTTTGAGATGCATCCTTGTGGGCTCGTGCAACATGAACTTCTTGATTTATGGAATAAATTTAAAAATAAATATCAACAATATAGTCTTGGGAATCTGACTTTAAAAGACCCTATTTGCCAATTTATAAGAAAATAAGATGGGAAGCCTATCCTCAACCCATAGAAGGCGTTTAAGCCGTTATTGAACGTAAAATCAGAGGAAGATGTGAGCCACAATCACAACTACCTATACATATGCATGCATCTTAATTTCAAACTTTTTTTTAATTTTATGAATAGTAGGACTACTAATATAGATTTCTTAAATTCAAATATTTTAGTTAAATAATGCATGTAGGTTATTATCTTTGAATTTTTGTGTTCTATTTTTAAATCTCTTCTGACAAACTATCGGGGTTACCGAAATCAATGTTATCATTTTGTACTCTATAAATACAACACCTCATTTTCTTCATTTTCATATATCGAGATAAATGTGAGTGTAGATATAGAGGAAATCTCAGTTCGACGATTCTGAAATATATGTGTATTTTGTAGATCTAGTCCTGGGAAAAATAAAGTATTTGTAGAGACAACAAGCAATCTAGGAAAAGTATTAGCTACAAGAAAAATCCATTTGATATATAGAGGGGGTAACCTTAGGTTAATGAGGTGTGTGTCAACAACTTTAGCCATGGGAAACCTGACAAGAAAAATAATAAGGGAAGAATTACGAGTCTCATCCATACATGAATGTATAGCTAGAATGCTTTATTATGCAGACGATTTTATTGCTTTACCAAGTGGTTTTGGTACCTTGAAAGAAAATTTCAAATAGCCTCTTAGACCCAGCTAAATATCCATTGAAAACCCATAAATTTGTTAAATGTTAATAATTATTTTGATTGCTTACTCTGTTTTATTGATTAAGTTGTGGAACAAAATTGTATTTCATATTCGGCGCGACAAATCCTTATTTCTTCTACCAATGTGATGAATTGATTGACAAATTACCTACGAACCTGACTTGACAATAACTCAGATCAATTGGTTAGTAGGCCATAATAAGCGAAAATTGGATCTAACACTTCGTTTGTAAATTTTTCTTTCTTTCTTTCATTTTTGTTTATTAGTATCATCATTTTAGTTTATATTTGCTTAAGTGTCTCTCAGGTTTATTTCTTTTAAATAACTGGCATTTCAGATAATGTCTCCTATACTTTATCTCTTTCTATTTAAACATTGAAGACAATGTTTTATCTGGTTTTGGGGGGGAAGGATAGTAGACATAAGTTGTATTTTGCATTCCAAAAAAAATTTAAAAAAAATGATGGGGTCTAACATACCTATTTGATTAAAATGGTAGAGTAAAAAGTTCATTTTTAAACTCTTGAGACGCATTCTATGATAAATTAGATTAAGAATGACAGAGTAAGGAGTTTTTTTTTCAAACTTTTGAAACACATTTGAACTAGCTTGTTGTTATTTTATTTTATATTTTATGCATTGTTGTTTATTGCATGTAGTCTTGGTAATTCTTGTATAAAGGAATTTGCTTTTCTACTTAGGTATGATTTTAAAATTGTTTGGTTTGAGTCACTGTTTCTATTAGGTTACTAAAGAATGACTTTCAAAATATTTTTTAGCACAATGTTAAGCTTTGTGGTAAGATGAATGATTTAATTTATATAGTCAATAGAATTTTCATGTTTAAGTATATATTTTTCTAATCTCGCATATCTTTTATGAATAAGTGAAAAGGTTGAGAAAATAGCTTACGAACTTTCATTGATCTTTTAAATTGGTTAATTTTTATTTAGATTGATATTATTTAAATTAAGGAATAAGTTGGTTGCATAGCTAAAAGACGATTTAAAGTGAATTTTCAAATTGTATGTAATATATTTTGGTGAGAAACTGTTTTTTTTTAAATTTTGTAATTCTTCCTTGTATTCTTCAAAAATAAAATAAAAAAAGAAAAATACAAAAAAAAGAAAAAAAATCAATTCAGTTTAATAAAGTCTTCATTCAATTTTAGAAGATAAATATTTTGTAAAGTAGTTTTCTCACCAAATTATATTTGTATTATTCTCACAAGACAATTGAAGTTCTAAAGCTGGTGTGTGTTAAGAATAATTGATTTTTAAACAATTATTTTCTTATCTTTGAATCTATGTTAGTTTGTATGTCTATCTTTAAAATTGATTTTTTCTTGAGTGCTTAACTGTTTTCTAATTCCATGAGAAAAATCATAACTTTTTAAACAGTTATACATTTGTGAAGATATGGAGTTGAGGCTTTTGTTTGAAAATATTATCAATGCTATATATATTGTGGTTTGTGGTAAGAAGGTTATGCCTTAGTTCACACAAACATAATTTTGAAAGTTATAATTGAAAAAATCATAATAGCAATAGTGATTTTGAATTGACTTTTTATTTGAAATTTTTAGGTAGTTTTGCATATTCTATTTACGCTCGAATTACTAGAGACTAGTAATAGGCTGGTTAGGGGCTTTGATGTGCACAATAAAAATGTATATTTTTTAAGAGATTCAGTCACCATTTAATATCACTAATTTTAGCATTTTTGTATTTTTAAGTTTGAAATAAAGTATTGTCCTTAAATGGTGATTAATGAATGTTATTGCACAGGTTTAGTACAATAGATGTAACTCTTAATGTAGAAATCAAAATGAAGAAATTCTTAAACCTGGACTAATATGATTCAATCTTACATAAACTTGAAGAATAATTGAAAAGTCAAATCCAACATTTTATGGGCCAAAATTAAGATACAACAGAACTAGATTACAACTTTCACTCAGTTTGACCCACCTCAGGTATTTAGACTGTATTTTATAAAATACGTACCTAATCAGTATAATTCTTGAAGCTGAGAAATATTAACTCAATTATCAACAACTCTTATGTTGATAGCAAAGTTCAAAGCAGTCGTTCTCATAAACTAAATTGTATTGCAAATTGGTAAAAAGATTGTTAGCTGAAATCTGATGTATCTTTAGTATTTTATTCATATCTCACTGAATACTCATCCAAATTGTATGAACCTAGTGGCTATAAAAAGAAGAGATAAAATTATACAACTTTTATATTTTTTATAAAGGCTACATCGATCATTTCTATTGTAAAAAAGGTGCAACAATTAGGCAAAGGAGTGGGTGCCCTAAATTATTGAAGATTAAAGTCACATTAAACATGTTTCCATTTATTGCCTATATAAGGACACTCTTAGAAGGCTAATGGATATTTTTTCAATGCTTTACAATTCTCTCATATAAGTTTTCTTTACCATGCATTGTAAGGTATGATTGAGTGTGTGAGACCTACCAACACCTTGGTTCACCACCTGGATGACACCTTAGAGCCACTGGCGTCCCAACACACAATTAAATCTCATGCATGACCCATAACCGTGTTGAACCTGGGATCTCATCCTTTATAGGCCTTTAAGGTTTAATGGTTGTACCCATTGGCCAACCCAATGCGTATAACCATCGAACCTTAAAGGCCTATAAGGGATGAGATCTCAGGTTTGACATTGGTTGGGGCAGCATGAGATGCAGTTCTGTTCGTGGTACGCCAGCTGGTGTGCCTGATGAAGCCAAGCCGTTGGGTGGGCTTCACGTACAGTCCTATCAAAAAGGCCAGCCTTTTTGATAGAGTGTGTGGGACCTATCAACACCTTAGTTCACCAACTGAATAACACCTCAAAGCCACTGGCGTCCCAACACACAATTAAATTCATGCATGACCCCAAACCGTGTTGAACCTGGGATCTCATCCCTTATAGGCCTTTAAGGTTCAATGGTTGTACCCATTGAACTGGCCAACCCAATGGGTACAACTATCGAACCTTAAAAGCCTATAAGGGATGAGATCCTAGATTTGACATTGGTTGAGGGCAGTATGAGATGCGGTTCTGTGCGTGGTGCACCAATTGGTGTGCTTGGTGGACCCAAGCTGTTGGATGGGCTCCACGTACAGTCCTATCAAGCTAGGCTAGATTTCTTGACAAGGCTAGAGATGAACTTTTATATGTAATAAATTTACTTCTATACCTTGATTCTTTGTTAAAAACTATAAATGTTTGTAAGTTTGCTTGTATCTAAACTTTTATCTATTATCTTTTTTATAATCCAAAGGTTATAATTCTTATGTTTCATATATTTTTAGTCATTCATTCTTTATGTGATTCTTGTTGAATTATAATTATTATTGATTACATTATTTTACATGTTAATCTTTTACTGCAATATTGTTAATTGATATATTATCGATCTTAGATAACATGTAAAGACAATAATTATTTGATATTCAAGTTGATCTTTTACTACAATATTGTCAAAATGATATATTATTAATCTTAGAAAACTTTTATAATGAACATAGTTTATATTAATGTTTGCAAAGAGTTTAGTCATATCAAATACATGTATTTTCAAATGTGCCATATTTTACATATCTTCTGATTGATTGGTTAGAATGTAAAACTTTCAATTGAGTTATAAACATTGAATCAAAGTATAGAATAGATTTGTGAAGCATAATTGTGATTCTCGAAACCTTGTTTACATCATCATAAGACTTTTTCCTTAATTCATATACAATTTTATCTCATTCACATAAACCAATTAGTTAATTTTCTCCTTTGTTATAGTTTTAATATTTTTATTTCACTAACCTATTTTGACAAAATCTTCCTCGTGGGATCAACACTTCAATTTATACTGTGATAGTTGATAAGGGTAAATTTATCATATATTTTCTCATGTTTTTATTATTGATATTTTATAATTTTATGAGAATAGATGGCTATTTATGTGCATTATTGTTATTTATAGGGACTTGAACGAAATTTAAAGAAAGAACGCAAAAGGAGCAAAAACAGGGACTAAAATGCAAAAGTTTTCAAGATTATGAGTCCAGCGCCCCCGCGCCATAAGTATTGTCCCCCCAGCGCTGAAATAGTGATCGAAATAAGAAAACGACCTGCTTAAGTCGCGTCTAGCGCCCCAGCGCAGAATAGTCACCGCGCCAGCGACGCTCCATCGCCCCAGCGATATCAACATACCGCACCAGCGGTGAAGCCGTTTTCATGCAGCGCCAAGATCCCACCGCTCCAGCGGTAATAGCTTTTTCACGCGTCGCCCCAGCGGCAACTTCATAGCGCGCCAGCGGTAGTGCGAGTCCTAGTCCGACGAGAATTGAGATTTTCAAGCTCATATCAATCCCTATATAAAGCCACTCGTTCCCAGCCTTCAAGAGGAATCCAAGACGACCCAAGAGCACCAAGAATACAGAGCACGTGTCTTGGAGAGCAATAGGAGCTTAATTGAAGCATCTTTAGAGAGAGATACAAGACGTTCTTCGGCATCAAGAGTTCTTAGGCAGCGCAATTAAGAGCAATTCGACGTTTATATCGGTTTGCTAATAATTGTATCATGATTTATAATTATTTTTACTGCTGTTCTCTTGTAGCCATGAGCTAAACTTGTTTTCTAGGGTTAATACTTGAACTCAATATGTGCGCTTAAATTGCCATATCTTTTAGTATTTAATAAACTTAGTCATTTATTATTTAAATTACTTGTGTTTAATGCTTCAATATATCTGGCCAATATATGGTGAATGAATTGGTAATATTATTGATAAACTCGGAAGAGGAATCATAATATTTAGACCTAGGTAATTTGATGCATGATTGTAGAGTAACATTCAATGTTGTATATGCAAGTTTCAACTTAGGATAGGAATATACCTGATTGGCATGTATGATCAATAAGACCTAATCTTAATGAATCTTAATTTATTACAAGTACCATAGGAATATAGGTATTTAGTAAACTAAGATATACTTGCATGACCTTGGAAGAGGCTTGTGAATACATTAGTGTCTTGATCAATAATAAAGACTAAGTGAGTTAAATATTAGAAGATTAATCATTAGAAACATATTAAGGGATAATATTAATCTTAGGTTTTCTCTACGTTGCTATCTTTAAATCTCATTGCATTGTGTTTTTGCTTTTATATTTCTTACATTCATTCTTAGATTTTTATTTTTCTGAATAATTATTAGGAAGATATAATTTTAGTAATTGGTTAAAAAGAAAGAATTATCCTTGTGGGTTCGACATCCGACTTATTTAGTCTCTTTATTACTTGCATACGATAGTGTATACTTGCACTTAATTTATGATATAGAAATATCGCATCAATAGTCGTATTACATTTTGAGAGTAAACATGTCCTCTAGCACGGTAAAGGAGATCTAGCAGCTCACAAGAAGGATCGTAGTCGTGAACAGATTCATTTTCAAGACCACGGATAAGTGCTTCACTTTCTTTCAAGTAATAAAGAGGAAGGAAAAGAACAGGTGGATGAAAAATACGAATAAGCCTTTCGGCAATTAAAGACTTACTTTTTTGAACTAGTACACTTAGTCATCCCTATACATGGAGAGGCACTGATATTATACTTGGAAGTCTCAGAATAAGCTGTGAGTTCAGTATTGGTCAAAGAAGAAGAAAGGGGTGTAGTTGCCAGTATATTACGTAAGCAAAGCCTTCACTAGCTTGGAGACTTGATACTTACCCCCTGAAAGTTAGCTTTGGCCTTGATTATGTCAAAAAGAAAGTTGTGGCCCAGGTTAGTCTATACAGTGATGGTGTATGCCTAAACCTGTTCGGTTGATTGGTTAAATGGGCCATGGAGCTGAGCGAGTTTGACATTCACTATAAACCCCAAATAGCTATCAAGGGGCAGGCCTTGGCCAACTTTGTAGTTGAATGCACCCGTAAGTCAATAGGGGTCGAGGAGATGAGTACCTAAGCTCCCGATCCAGCTCTGAAAAGATGGCTACTCTATTTTGACAGGGCATCCAACCTGCAAGGGAGCGGAGCAAGAATCATTCTTATGAGCACCAAAGGAAATGAGGCAATTATAAAGTCTGTTTTAGGTTTAAAGCCTTGAATAATGAGGTAGAATATGAAGCTCTCCTGGCCGGATTAAGAGTAGCCTGGGCACTAGCTGTAAAGGAAGTGCTGGTAAAAAGCGACTCCCAGTTAGTAGTAAACTAAGTCAACGGTAGCTTTAAGGCCACAAAGGAAAGAATGGCTGCATATTTGGCGAAAGGGAGTGGTCTGGCCAGCCAGTTTAGAGAAGTGCAAGGAATTGATCTCAAGAAATAAGAATCATCGAGCAGACATCATCGCCTGAATGACATCAACAGAAGATGCTCAATTACCCCGAATGATCCTTGTGGAACTCATATTAGAGCCCAGCATCCAAGAGGAAGAACAGATCATACAAATTGAGTTAGAACTAAGTTGGATGGACCCCATTAAGGACTATATTCTGAATGGGACAATTTTGAATGACAAAAAGGAAGCTTAGAGAATTACATACTGAGCTGCCAGATACTCAGTAATTGACGGAGTGTTATACCGAAGAGGTTTCTCACACCCTTACATGAGGTACCTGGCCTGTTGAAGGTGGAACAAGTCTTTAAGGAAATCTACCAGGGAGTCTGTGGTAATCACTTGGGGATAAAAGAATTGGCACACAAAGAGTTCAAGATCGGGTATTACTGGCCAGCCGCTCAACAGGATGCTAAAATCCTGGTTCAATGTTGCGATGCATGTCAAAGATTCATGGACAAGATTCAAGCACCTGTAGAAGAATTGACCACAATGAGTGGACCCTAGCCATTCGCCTAGTGAGAGCTCGACTTGATCAGACCTTGCCCAGAAGCAAGAGGTCTTGCAGATATGTAGTTGTCTCAGCCGACTACTTTACCAAATAGATCAAGGTCGAGCCACTGTTAAAGATAACAGAGAAAAGTGTCTGAGATTTTGTTTGGAGGAACGTGATATACTGATACAGAATCCCTCACACTATCATCACCAGCCATAAGAAGCAGTTCGACAACAACAGCTTCAAGAATGTTTTCGACTAGCTCAGAGTACAGTTGTCATTTGCCTTACCCCGTATATCTCAAGACCAACGGCCAGGTTAAATCTTTCAACAAGTTGGTCAAGAAGCTGCTCAAGAAAAAATTGACAGAAAAAAATAGAGCATAGGTAGAAGAGTTGCCAGAAGTATTGCAAGCACTTCGAACTACCAGTAAGACAGTTACAGGTGAGACGCCGTTCTCGTTAACTATCAGGAGCGAAGCGGTAATTCCCGTGGAGATAAAAACCCCAACTCACTGGGTGCTGAACTTCTCTGAAGCTGTCAACAACGAACTGATACATGGATGATTAGATTCAGTTGAATAACTTAAAGACCAGGCCCAGATTTGAGTAGCGGAGTACCAATAGAGGACCACCAGATATTACAACAGACGGGCAAGGCCACAAAATTTGAAGAGGGAGACCTGGTGTTGAGGAGAGTAGTACTCAAGGAATCCAGTGGACTGGGTTCTTGGCCTGACCTGGGAAGGGTCGTTTAAAGTCCTCAGGCACATCAGGAAAACCTATGAGCTCGAAGGGACAAACAAACGAGTCGTAAGGAAGCCTTAGAATGCCGAACTAATGAAGAAATATTATTCTCAAACTCTGTTTTACATTTTATGCAACGGTTATTCTCCATGTACGAACATTGTTCTTAATAAAATCATTTGCATTCTTACATGTATCTCTATGGAAAACAAATTGCTCGAAATATAGAATGGAATGCTTACGAATGTTGCCCTCGGGCTAACAAAGGCCCCGTGAGGATTATTTTTGAAGAATCACCCGAGTCAACCTAGGCGGATTGACGCCCTTTAAAAGTACACCCCTAATTGTTTAAATCATCACATCCCATCATCCTATCATATCATCATCATTGTCATGATATCATTATCATATCACGTTTTCATTTTTGCCATTATATTATCGTGTCATCACCATTTCGCCATGATTGGTTTGATTCTCACAGAGTATTTCACCGTGACTGATTCAATGCTCATGGAACATTTCGCTTTGACTGGCTCGACACCTACGGGGCATTTCACCATTATTGGTTTGATGCTCACAGAGCATTTTACTATGACTGGTTTGACACTCACAGAATATTTCACCATCATCAGCTCAACCCCCACGGGGTATTTCACCATTATTGGTTCGATGCTCATTGAGCATTTCATCGTGATCAATTTGACGCTCACGGAGCATTTCGCTGTCACTGGCTCGACGCCTACTGGGCATTTTTCCATGATTGGTTTGACATGCGTGGAGCATATCACCATTACTGGTTTGACACGAGGATAATTAAGACTGCTTGGTAGGGTGATGACTATGGCATTTCCACAATGTCATCATGGCATTTTCATGGCCCCTATTGAAGTGAGTTAGACCATGGCCTTTTCATAACATTTTCACATCACTAATGGCACGCTTTCAGCATTATTACGCTGAACCAGTCTCCCAAAGATACTATAAACTACTTAGTCAGTCATATTTCTCCAAGTCAGTTCATTATTGACAATTTTAGAATTGGTGCAAACTGCTCAATTAGCATTATTACGGTGAGTCGGCCATTATTTTTTGACAATCCCTCGAAGTGGCCGCCAGCCTTTATATCTCACTGATCATGTTACCAACGATCAATCAGCTCCCTCTTCCGTAGTGCTGCCCCAAGTTGTGTTTCAAGTTCTTTGTTGTGGCGTGTCAATTTGACGATATGGGTTCCCGCACGGTTAGAAAGTTGGTTATCTTCTGCTCAACCAGTCTCTTCAGGTGCTCAAGCTCTAATAGCTTGCTCTCTATCTCGGTACAAGTCATCATCATCTCCTCCAGCTTGGCCTCGGCCTTATCTGCCACTCTCCTCTCTTATTTGGCAATCCAATTTACCTGCTGAGTCTTAGCTTTAAACCGACCAAGATTGTCCTCAGTCTTTTGAGCTTGGGTTGTCAGGTCGAGCATCTCAACCCAGAATCGAGAGAGAAGAAAGAAGGATTGCATAAAATATAGAAAAAATTAGAACACGTGTATGTATAAATAGTTATATAAAACAAGGGAGAGAAAGAAGACATACGTTTAGGACAGATTCCATTGCAGCATTGAACCTCGTAATGGGGTCCAGGGAAGATACCTAACCCATCCAGGCTGGGGTAAAATACCTCTCAATCTCCCGCATCATGGGAGCAGGAAGCTCAGGTCCTCCATTTCTTTTAAGACCAGTATGGAAAGGGACACGCGAGAGAAAAGGCATTCGATGAATAATAGCCCATCCCGCCTTCTAAAGCTAGGCGCCTCTACAGCTCAGCCAGTTGAGGTTGTTTGTGTTAAGGATCAAGCCGGTGAACCTTCCTACCTTGAGTTTGGAGGGGGGTAGGGGTATCTTGTGCTCGAGGAGGAGTCTGAGTAGAGGTCGCCCTCTCTCTAAAGAGCTGCTCTGAAATTGTCCCTCATCTCAAACAGTTGAGCTCTGTGTGGTTCTTTCTTCAGGGGCCTGCCCGCTAGCAGCATGACCAGATGACTCCCTTTCATAGGACAACCCTCTCTCTTTGCTTTCTCTCAAGTCGAGGTAAAACAATAGCCCTATGATACTGTCAGGGTTCAGAGAATCCTGACTGCTTGAAGAAGATGAGCCTTCAGTGCGGCTCTATTTTCTTCTCTCAACGCCACCTTATTAAGACATTCTTGCACAGTATATGTAGTATGAACTTCAGAGAAAATGAAAGAAGACTACCTTAAGGCGATGGACAATTAAAGAAACTTACTTCAAATTCGAGGTTGACACAGTACAAAAGGAACAAGGCCTAACTCAATAAGGTTGGTCGGCTACAACAGCTCTTGAATGGGACAAACGTGTTTGAGTGTAGCATTTATTTGACCGAGTGCTTGCTCAGACACCTCAATGTTAGTCGCCTAAGTCACTGCAAGAAATTTAAAATGTTAGCTAAGCAGTACAGAAATACCAGTACAAAACAAATATTTATATACCTACGTCCAAAGAAAAGCCAATAGAGACGACCCACTCTCTCCTATCTCTCTTGAAGACCCTCTGATCTTACTCTCCCCTGGCAAAAAACCACTATCCCTTCCAGTCTTTCATAGAAGTAGGATAACCAGGGACTAAATTTTGGAGGTCGTGGAAGGAGAGGTAATAAAAGCCCTTTTTAGCTCCTGAAATGTTACAGGTAGTATAATTCCTAAACATTTGGGGGGGGGGAAGAGGGGAGGGGAACTGCCCTGCCCTTGCCCACAGGACATACAGACCCACTAAAACTCTCCAAGAGTTAGGGCCTAGCTGCGAATGAACTATTCCTAGATGGGCCAACATCTTGGCAAAGTAGATTTGCATGAGGAGTCTGAGGTCTAGCCTCCAAAACTCCACATGGATGGCCACCTCGTCATTAATAGGGCTGCTCGGGTAATCCTTATTAGTGGGCAACCTAATGATGGCTGATTCTGGGATATTATAGTTGTTCCTAATATAGCCCAGGTCAGCCTCGTTCAAGCAGGACGTACAAAATCTAGTATCCAGCTCAAACCCTACCACATCTACATCTTCAACCCTCTCAGGGTCTTTTGCGTTGTTACCCTCACCCTCCTTAATATTGGAGACCGGCTTGGCCTCAGTAATAGCTACTCCTGCAGTAGAGAGCACGTCTATTGTTGAGGTAGACGCCCTTCAACTACTTCTTGCCTCACAACCCCTTCTGACCAATGAGACCTTTAGGGTTATTTCCTCATCCTCCTCAACCATGTTTACAGCTAGAATGCCTAAGTTGTCTCTATAAGCCATTAAAACACAAAGCTATTTCCTAAAGACTATAGACACTGCAGGGTAAGGACAGAAATAAACCAATCACACCCAGAAAATGGCAAACAATGAAACAAAATGGCAACAATGAAGAAAATGAAAAATAAGATCAAGACCGTTGAGCAATCAAGATCGTCCAGATCAAATGAACAAATAAGATCAGTAGAAAAACTGATGAGACACTTATTGGGATAAGGTGTGATGCTTCAGGTTCTCAGGCACATTTAATACGTATCTCTTCGAAGAACAGTAACCCAGGTTATCAGATTCAGCAGATCGACGGCTGGAGGTAAGTTTTTTGTTCAAAAAGCTTTTCACACGGATCGAGGACGACACTTGAGAAGACTTATCATTATTACTTGGAGAAAGTGTGGGAGAAGCTGCCACTATGTGGCAGTAACGCGATGAATAGCCATGACATCATCGTACAGAGTCAAACAACTTTAGCATCCCCAAACTCCAAAAATAGCCCATCACCTGTGATAGCATAACACCTCCCAAAAACCCATTTGACTAGATTGGACAGATGACAAACTAAAAAAAGTAAAGAGAGTAAACAGGGGTCAAAGAGACAATCCGAACCGGCCAAGACAGAATAGAGTTTTTAATTTTGAATAAATCAAAACTAGAAACTGGTAGATCATTGTTCCCCCTAGAAATCACCTTTAGGCTCAAACCCTCTAGGCCCAAAAGCAGTTGGCCCCCTAGGGCCTAGCCGGAAGTCTTTCTAAGGGATAGCCCACTCCATAAACAAGACCATAGTGATAGCCATCAGATTAGGTTCTGACAGGGTTACGGAACTTGCTTGGATTTAGAGAACCTAATCAGCAACCTAAAGTACCTACTTTGCAAAACCGGTCAGGATACGACCAAGACTAGCCTTTACACACTAACCAAATTAGTTTATCTTGGCACCTGCAGATCAACGGGGAAACTGGGTCGACTCTATGACAGACGGGCCGACTAAGTACAGTTAGTGAATTTACCAGAAGACCAGCCCTTTAGGACAACTTCGGACCATGGCCGAGCCAAACAAGAAAAGACTACCACAGAGCCAACCCCGGACAGATCAAGCTTAGCCTCACACTTAACCAAACCCTTCGGCGAAGACAGGCATAAGGAATATGCCAAGAATATGCTTAAATGGATATTAGAAAGATATTTGGCATATTGCAGAGGTATGTCAGAAGAAGATCTACAGAAGGATATTTGGCGCATGACAAAAATACAACAAGAGCAAAGTCAGAAGTATGTCAGAAGATCTACAGAATGATATTTGGCGTATGACATAAACACGTTAGAAGGCGAATACCCAAAAAATCCTCCAAGAATTAGTACTATAAAAATGAGGGAAGGACACAGAAGTAGGGGATGATGAAAAATGTGCAGTCGATACTTTAGAAAATGCGTAAATAGTAAAAAAAACAAACACAAAAAAAGGGTTTTCTTTTCTTCCTCTTTAACACATCTTTACTTCATTTCTTACCAGTCTTCCCCACAGAGACCCTTTTTGACTTAAGCATTGGAGAGTCTTCGTCAGAACCCACTTCGGTGAGATAATCACAATAGTTGTGTTAGTAATTTTTAGGTTCTACCATAGTTGACAACGAAGAGAAGATCTAAGCTCACGCAAACAAACCCAACCAGAATGAGGCCTAAGTGCCGATTCCCGTCAATAAATAAATTTAAAGCTCGTTGGCCTAAAAAATAAGTTTTTTCGATCAACATTATTATTATTATTATTATCATCGTTATTGTCCTTGTTGTCATTCCCATCATCGTCATTGTTGTTCTCATTGTCATCCTCATCGTCGTCATAGTCATTGCTATCATCATTGTCATTATTGTTATTGTTATTATTGTTGTCGTCATTATTATTATTATTATTATTATTATTATTATTATTATTATTATTATTATTATTATTGTTTGTTTCCCATAGATTTCGGCACGTATTCTGGCACTTAAAATATAGCCCAAACACATCAATAAAGCCTAACACATTAGTTAAGGTCCACCATCCTCAATAAAGCCTAACAATAGGTGTCCTTGAGTTGGCTTGCAGTTCTCAGTCTATTCATAAAGGGTTATCGACATTGGGTGTCCTCAGCAAAGTCAACCACCCTGTTCACACACTAGTGATTTAAAATGAGCTCGCTATCGAAAGTCATGGTATTCAAGATTCTCCCTACAAATACAACCTTTATAATCTTGATAAGAGTCTTGCAATGGCAAGAAAGGTATATCTTTATCTTGGTAAAATTGTAATAAAAATTTCCAAGAAGGAAAAGTCTTGATACTTTTCAATTTTGATGAAATTCTATGACTATAAGGAGAATTTATGTCAGCCCTATAAATAGGGTCTAAATTTGCTAAGCTAAATGAGATTCTTTCAACTTTATATAAGCCTTTTTTATTTCTTTACTCTTTTCTTTAACTTTTCAATTCTTTTTACCCTTTTTGGGCTTTTGATGATTTAAGCATTGGAGTGTTATAGCCAGAAAAATCTCTGGGGTGGCCTAACTTATTTTTAGTTGCAAGATTCTTGTCAAGCCTAACATCCTTGAAGTGAACTAATGTAGCCTAATCTTTTTTTAGAAAAACAAATTCAACTCATTGATTTGGGAGTTGCTCAAATTTTTTGATCAACATTATTATTATTATTATGTATTAATTTGTGTATTACTTAATCATTTGTAGGATATTATAGGGAAGGTTAATGTGTCGAAAGTTTTTAAGATTAAAGTTGAGAACTGTTTTTAAAGGTGAATAACTTCGTATTCAAAGTTATGAGCACTTGATAAGTGAAATGTCAACTTAGCAATAATATTTCTCCTATCCTAAAATCATTGCTCTAATATATTTCTTACATATTTAATCAATGTCATCACATGAAGGGTGTGTGCTTCACTAAGGATGACATTAATATACTCTATAATATTAGTTGTTATTATATTATATCGTCTGCTATTAAATTAGATTGGGCCCACTTGTGATAACCTATGTCCTCTTTTAAATACTTTACAACTCAAAGTTCATTATCCATAACTTTTTAAGTTGATTAGTAAAGTCACTTGGATGACACTTTTTTCGCAGCCTACTATGTTATCATAAATTTTTATTTACTTCACATACATCTTCTATTTAGTGTTGATATTAACCATAAAATGTTATGCACAAATTCTATGCGTTAAACCTAGAAATACTATATGAGGAGTTATCTCAATATTCGGATGTTGACATGAAATGATAACTAAATCATTAATCTTCTTAATGGCTCTATGAAGTATTATGAAAGAAAAAAAATGCTCTCATGATACATCATTCCTAAAATTTGTAAGACCAAATGCTAATGAAAATATTTAGTTATTTTATCTTAACACGTGGCTATAAACAAAGTACTAATATATGCACCCTATAAAAAAAGTTTCATCTACAACTACCACATGTCTAAATAGATGATTGAAAACTATAAATGCACACTGTAAATGCCATTAAGAAATACAAAAAATTATTATTTGCATCTCTTTATATACAAGTCATCGTACCAAAATTATTATTTGCATCTCTTTATATACAAGTCATCGTACCAAAATTCATACTCTTTATCATAAAGCAATATGACAAAAGTAATTGGAAAGAATCTTTAGGCATTCTAGCTAACAACTTTAAAGTAATTTCCTTATCCCTCCATGCTTGTGCATATCTTATAAACACACCAAATTCATATTGGATGTTGACTCATATATCTTTGGGCTTGTAATTCCTTTTAATGTCATAAAATTTGTCTTTCGTGTGTTCATAATAACTTGATTACTTGCTTGACGATGGCCTTACTCTAATTGGTCCAATGAATAAGTATGACTTTTGTCAAATCTTCTAACGCATTCTTTGTTCCGTTGTCATGGCATGGATGCACCATTTACATCTCTCATCAACGTACTTTACCTTAAAATAGTTAGTCCTTGACCTTAACACCTTAAATCTTCAGTTCTCTTTAAGTGCAAGGCATCTTAATTGCATATGTAAGTCTTCTTTCAAATTATACAATTTTCTAATAAAAATGTGTCTATAACCAGTTTAAGGTTATCATGACTGGCAATCGGTTTATACTTAGATGAGAGTACCTATGCCCTTCTCTGCTATACAAATCATCATTATTGTTGACATTGTCTTGAACCTCTATTATATAATCTAACTCATTCAATTGTTTACTATATCATTGCTTTCATCATTCTCATCTTCTTTATTCTCACCTTCCATTTTGTAAAGTTCATCCACATCTTGTTCACTATTATAGTGCGCATAATATGGGTCTTTATATTGAGGTTGGAAATTAATGTTGGGTCAAATAATGGCATGGTTGGAAAAGTTGTTTCTTATCCAACTAACATACAATGTATATGAGCTCTATGATGTAATGTAATACAAAGGGGAGAGTAAGCCTTGACCTTGGTAACATAAGCTCTATTCACGCCCAATAAATTTTTTATATCTATCTCATTTCTTATATGTATTTATTTTGCATGTATAATTATAGATGTTAAAAAAATTCTAATTTACTTCTTATACTTAGTAGAAATGATATCGAGAACATCGTGTATCATATCACAAAATTGTTGGTAAGTGATACCGAATGAATTATAATACCCAATGTCTCTTTTTCTTATAATCCTCGATATCTTCTAAAGAACTCTCTCACTTTTTACTAAAACAAATTATAAGTAACATTTTTTTTGTTTTACTCGAAACATAAAAGCATGTGTTAAGATTTATGAAATATCGAGCAAAAACTAACATATGCATATCTTGCTCGACATTGTTGAGCAAAATATAATTTTAATTATAAAATGCACGAAAAATTGTCGAACAAAATTTAACCACTCAATGATTCTGTCATACACCTACAAATTTCGTCGAGCATCATCTACAACTTTTCATTCATTTGTGTTTTTATCTTGTTCAACCTATAAAACTCATAAAATTAGACCTTGTTTATTGTATTACACCTAAATAACATTACTCCATAGAGTATTCACAAAAATACTATGAAAATTATCCCTTTTTTTTAATATTAGAAATAAGGAATATATATGGGAAACCAAAATAAATAAAAAAATCATGTAATGCAAACAATAGGGGAATATAAATTTACTTAACTCAATTTTTTATATATTATTTAATTCTAAAGAGTATTGATATGAAGTATTTTTAAGAGCATTTGCTATTTTTTTAGTGTGAAAATTTTGGGTGTAGAGAATTAATGGGTTCCGCTGTTTAGTTACATAAGTGTATTAAATAAAATTGTTGAAATAAAGATAGAAATAGTCATTACACTCCACCTTTAGCTAATAAAATGATCAAATTGAAGATTTAATAAATAAAATGTTCTTAAAAAAAAAGGCTAATGTGATTAGTGCTAAATTTCTTAAAATTTATTCTAAATTTTTTATTATAAATTTATGTGATAAATAATTATTAAGTGATAAAATAGTATAAATTTTAAAATTATTTATTATATTATTTTTTAATTTAATAAATATTTAACATATTATTTAAAATAAATTTTTTAAAAATTCATTAAAAAAAGTAGCATTATTATACGATTAAAGGTGCATGTGTCCCCCATCCGTTTTATTTGTTGTGATGGGCTTAGCTGGCATTGACTTCTCAATGTGTGGGCAAAGCCATTAAGGTACTCGCAAACCAAATTAGTAAATAACACACAATCAACTCAAGAAAGGAACATTTTCTTGAATAAGATATCCGTGATGGAAATGGACTTGTCTTGTCTTGAGCTGTTTATTCTGTAAAACAAAATAATTTTTTTTGGGTATTTTATTTTTTTAGAGGGTGTGAGAATGTTTTATAGATGCTATATAATATTTTTTTAATTACAAATGAATGCCTTAATTTTTATTAGTTAAGAAATAGACGATTGAATAATTATACTCTTAAGTTATATTTTTTCTTTTACCAAACATTTGAACTTACTCTTTTTAAAAATATTCAAAATTTTATAGATGCTATAAAATATTTTTTTAATTACAAATGAATGCCTTAATTTTTATTAGTTAAAAAATAGATGATTGAATAATTATACTCTTAAGTTATATATATTTTTTTACCAAACATTTCAACTTACTCTTTTTAAAAATATTCAAAAATTTTAAAATTTTTTACATTTATTTTTTAAATAAAAAAGTATAATATATTAAAGTACAGAAGAAATAAGGTGAATTTAAAAAAAATATAATGAATCGAGAAAAAAATAGAGTGAATCAATTTTTTTTTAAAAATTAGAGACAAATTTGCGAAGCTACTTCACAAACTAGCAAATGGGATTCGCGAAAGTGGCTAATAATTGCTTTTTCTTTTCTTTTTTTTAAAAATTTATTTAATTAATAAAAGGTTTTATTTTTAATTGATTCAATGAAAAATATATTTTTAATTATAATAAATAAGTAACAAAATAAAAAGTTAAACAAATAATTTATTTAATAATTTAAATTAATAAAACTAATTAAATAATTTATTAAAAGCAATAACTAATCTATACTTAATTGCTAATTTATTAAAATATTAGTAAAAAAATAAAAAATAATTTATTTATTTTAATGATTAAATTAATAAATAACTTATTACTTATAAATTAATTAATTATTTAAAAATAAAATAAAAAATATATATTTCATGTTTGGCGTGTCGTGGGCACGACGTGTTTGTGCGAAACACCCATTGTACGCATCCGTCAAGTGCTGCTTACCACGCAGTTGCGCATATACGTCGTGTATGGTTATTTTTTTAAAAATTATTTAATAATATTTTAATAAATAAGTAATTAAATATAAATATTATTATTTTTAAATATATTTTTATTGAATAACTAGAAAATAAAAAAGTAAAACAAAACTTTTTATTAATTAAAAATAATTTAAAGAAATTTAAAAAAAGAAAAAAAGTAATTATTAGCCACTTTTTTACGGGTCCTCCACAGTGTGAATTTGTTTTCAGTTTTTAAAATTTTCTACTTTACCCTACTTCTTCCCTGATTTATTTTATTTTTTTAAAATTCACTTTATTTTTTATTTTTTGTATTTTATTGTATTATATTTTTTTATTTAAAAAATAAATATGAAAAAGTTTGATTTTTTTTTAAAAAGAGAGCACGTTTAAATATTTTGTAAAAAAAAAATATAACTCAAAAATATAATTGTTTAATTATTTATTTTATAACTAATAAAATTTAGCGTACTAATTTGTAGCTAAAAAAAATATTACTTAAAAATATAACCATTTACGAAAAATTCCTTACAAGAATTACGGGGGGCAGTCAATAGCCCAACTCTTCGTGATATGTACATCGTCTAAATTATCATAACACAAACCAAATTTCACGATCTATCTATATATTATATAAATTTGGGTACATTAATTCTTTTTCATAGACTTGTTGAGTTGAGATCAGAGATTTGTCAAGCATCAAAAGTCTTGATTAAGAGCAATTAGTAAAAAAGAAATTTATTTCTACAAACAGTATTAAAAGATACTTGAACATCCAACGAAGTGGAAAGTTAACTTTAACAATTTATTTTAAGTTTTGAATGATTACTCTAATTTGTGACTTGTAGTCTGTCTTTCGAAAGAAACGGTGTCGTTTTTCTGTGAGCAAGGAAAACAAGAAAAATGAATAGAAAATATCAGAATAAAGCCCAACCGAACCTCATCCTAAAAGGAATCGGCGTAGCAAATTTTGAGGCGTGAAATAGCTTCTGAAAGAAAGCGATGCAAGGATTTCCCAGTTTCTGTTATCTACAAGGGAAAAAAAATATATCATCACAATGACGAAACACAATCTCCACAGCTCGAAGAACAAAGGAAGCCCACGTGATTTTCTCAGTTCTGTTAGTTAGAGAACATAAAATCTTAGCATAATTTTAACAGTATCTTCAATGGAGGCTGGGCGAAATTTGTTGTCTTCACCTCCTTCATTTCCTTCACGAACCCACCTTAAACATTCTCCCTTATCATCATCATCATCATCTTCTTCAGGTCAGTAGAGTTGCAAGTTCATAAGGTTTGCTCTTCCATTTGCTGTTTCTTGCTTTTGTTTTTATGCTTTTTCATTTTATTTAGCTGCCTAGTTGGTTTGGTGAGGAATATGGATGAAACCCATGTAGCATTTTGCCTTAGCCTCTTTAACGTTTTCAGTTCATGCACTTTATTAGTAGACGTTAGATGGAGCTCCTCCGAATTTTCGTTTAAGTTGATAATGCGCTGTATTTTCAATTACCAAAGAAAACAAATGGGTTGTGAAGTTTGAGTTATTGGGTTTACTTTCCTTTTCTTCTTCTTCTTGCTATGATTAGTTGTTTCATAGTGATATATTACTTGAGTAAGTATATTAGTAATTGACCCAGTAATCTTTTATGTTACTGTTCTATTTATGACAATGAATTTATGTTAAGTATGATGGGTCATTTCGTTTTTAAATGAGAGTTCAACCTTAACTAAACTGTCTGATGTTTTGCTTCTTTACTAATTGCTTCAATTGTTTTGTGTGTGCATGAGTTATGGTAATATTATTGTATGTTAGTGAAGATTCACAAGTCCCTTCTCCATTAGTGATTGAGAGGTTTCAAGTCCTTGCGCAACTTCAACTCTGCCTGTCACCATTCTTGTATATTTGTCTGTTAAGTAGAATGCTTGTCTTTGCTTGACCATTTTTATCTGTTAAATAACATAAATATTTAGATTTTCTGTTGGTTAATCAGAGGTTTGTGATGATTTTTCTTATAAAGTGATGTCCTACTTGCTTGTGTGCATTACATTACAGTTTTGATGCGTAATGAGCAATCAGCCCCTGCAGTTGCATCTGTTCCAATTTTTTCTGTAGCTCGACATTTCCCTACCTCTGTTCTTTTGCAAGAGCAGCGTGATGAATATAGGCCTGTCTTACAAATGTTTAAAGAAGAAAGAACGTTACAGGTTAGACATTTGTTGTAGTTAGTAGTATGTTGATGCATTGATACATCCTTCATTTTTAATGTTTTTTATTCTTTTTGTTTTCTTTTCTTGGAAAGTGTTCAACAATTTGTTTGTTTCTCCTTCCTGGGAACTCCTACATTATTTATCATCATGTGTTGCCTTCCCTATGTCCCATTGCAGGCAACAACAGATAGGAGGCAGATGGAGACTGAGGCTCTTGTTCATGAAGAGAAGAATTCAGATGACATGGATCAACTAGTGCGGGATTTTGAACACCAGTTGTTTCATTGGCCTGAGTTATGGAATTTGTAAGATGAATCAAAATTATTTCTGATGCTGATTTGTTAACTTACAGTCACTACAATTTTGTTTTATGAATTTGATTTCACATGATTCTTTGGTTTTTTCATTCAGATTGCCACCCATACAAACAGGGGAAGATCCTTCCTTGTCCTTGATTATGCAGTCTATTTCTAATGATACTGAGGAGCCTATGGATGTTCAACCACTTAATGCAGTTTCCCTTGCTAAGAAGGCTTTGTCAGCCTCGAAAGAAGCAGCTTTATTAGCTGAGAACCCAAAATCACATGGAGCTGAATTTAATGATATGTCTTTGGCCAGGTTATTATTCTGGTTGATTGATTCATTTTCTTGTTCATTCGTTCTCTTTTAAGTTCAATTTCTTGGAGGACTGACATTTTTAATTTTGCTTCCGCTAGTTCATTAAACTTTCCGCATGAGGAGGTGAAAACAGTCCGGTCAACCCGGTTTATAGAGAGACAATCAAAGAAAAGAAGGGCTTCTAAACCACAAGTTATGGTTCATGAAACTTATATTTCTAGAAAGGCTGCTGTGCAGAAAAAGTTAAGTGAAGGGTTTGATCCTAATGATCCTCTCCGGTTGTTTTTGTGGGGTCCTGAAACAAGACAACTTTTGACAGTTAAAGAAGAGTCTGAATTGATTGCTCAAATACAGGTGTATTTCTAATTCTATTTTATTCATAGTTGTAGAACATGTTTAATTTCTTAAGTCTTATAAATGGAAAATGTGACAGGATTTGATAAGATTAGAGAAGGTGAAGAGTAAACTTCAATCCCAATTCGGTCGTGAACCCACCTTGATTGAATGGGCTGGAGTTGTTGGACTAAGTTGTCGGGACTTGCAGTCAGAACTTCACTCTGGTAACAGGAGCCGGGAAAAACTAATTAACGCAAATTTACGTTTGGTTGTTCATGTTGCCAAACAATATCAGGGCCGTGGCCTTAGCCTTCACGACTTATTACAGGTTAACTGAGAGACATTTTATTCTGGAATTGTGTTTGTTTCTTTCAGTGTAATTGATAGGAGTTAACATGTGAACCTGTGTGTCTTTAATAGAATGCTTAAGATTAACCACTGCTTTCTGCCTTAGGAAGTTCCAGGAACTTGAAATATAAAGGTGTAAAGGACTTAGAGGTTTAGTTTTAAATGTATATTTGGGTGGACTTGTCAGTGCTAAAGTGCTGGGGCAAAACAAAAGGTTAATGGCCTAAGGTTCAGAGATAAGGATTTCCTGCTACCTGACACTCACTTTCAATATATATATTTTCCCTAGTAACCGAACTTGATGCATTTTAGAATGCTGACCAAACATTTTTTTAGATGATGTAATTCTGTCTTGTGCTTGAAGTATGAATACCTAGATTTGTTTAAACAAACCATTTCATTTTGAACTATATTGCATAGGCTTTTGGTTTTCCATTTTTCCTTATCTTATCCGGCTCGTGTTCCCCTAAGCTGTGGTTGCAATTATATTCATCGTATAGCAAACCTGATGACATATTAATCGTTCTTGATCTGTTAACGAGGCATTTTAGTTCTCTTTAATTGCACATAAAAGCAATAGAAATGGAATCTTAGGTTATAGTATGGTTTCTTTGATTCAGCAGTTATAAAATACTCTCTTCTCAAACCACCTCATCTTAATTAAAAAGAATATTACATTTGGAAAAATGTCTGAATAATTGTAAAAGAACATAATAATTTCACATGAAGGCAACTGATATAATGTCTGTTTATTTTCTGAACTGTTGTAGGAGGGCAGTATGGGTCTTATGAAGAGTGTTGAGAAGTTCAAACCCCAAGCAGGTTGCCGATTTGCCAGCTATGCCTACTGGTGGATAAGGCAAACAATTAGGAAGGCCATATTTCAACATTCCAGGACAATCCGTTTGCCGGTAATGAAATTCTGCTCTTTTTTTCCCCCTCTAACTTGTATTTTTAAGTTTTGTGTTTCTTTGTTCCTCTGAATACTCTTTAAAATGAATTGAATGGGATTGAACCTATATTGAATTGAGATTGAAGTAATCGAAGTCATTGGAAATATGTACTTCTATTATGTATTTATAATTTTATGTCAATCATTATTTGCAGGAGAATGTATATACCCTCATCAGCAAGATACTGGAAGCAAAAAGATTATACATTCAAGAAGGAAATCATTCTCCATCCAAAGATGAATTGGCAAAACGTGTTGGAATTACAGTTGAGAAGTTAGAAAAGTTGATATTCATGACAAGAATGCCACTTTCTATGCAAAAACCTATTTGGGCAGACCAGGATACTACTTTTCAGGTAATGCTTTTATGTTATCACAATTTCCATCTGATTCTAAATATACAACTTCTTGATGATTTTCTTTTTTGCAAAATTGTGTGGGATGCTTAGGAATATCCGGAACATTACGACCAACCAAGAAAAAAAAAAGATGTTTCATTAAAAGGCTTCTCTCTTTGATCACAAAGTCTCCCATTTCTATTGCTTGAGTTGTACAACTAACATGTAATCAAAATTGGGAGTTTGATGATGTGAACATGATAATATACTTATCTGGATGAACACTCTAATTGTGTGGGATGCTTAGGAATATCTGGAACATTACAACCAACCAAGAAAAAACAAAGATGTTTCATTAAAAGGCTTCTCTCTTTGATCACAAAGTCTCCCATTTCTATTGCATGAGTTGTACAACTAACATGTAATCAAAATTGGGAGTTTGATGATGTGAACATGATAATATACTTATCTGGATGAACACTCTAAGATGGCATATGTATTGCAAAATGTTCCTTGTTGAAGAAGCCAATTACAGCCACTTATTGTGGCAAGACTTTCAGAAGTAAATTGAAAACAGTATCATAAATAGATTAATGATGGAAAGCAGTCTATGATTTGTTGGAAAAGAGAAATCTAAAAGACCCGCACCAGCTGTGAACTGGAGTTTAGCCTATCTTTTGTGTGGAATTCTGTTTATTTGATTCAAGGACTGTTTCCAACTCATTTTACTAGCACTCAATTGATCATGCCTCTGTCTTGACAACAGATATACATTAATGTGCTTGCATATGATATGCTGCTAGTATTTTTCTTGCTATTAACGAATTTGTCATTACTTATCTCATTGGATTACTCCTGAGAAGAATGGTTGATGGCATTGGTGGAGCCACTAAGGGCGAGCACTAAAATATTCTTTTTTCCTTTTAAATGGCTTTTAAACCACAGTTATTTTTTCAAATATTTTTTATTGATTTTCCCCGATTGATTAAAAACTTTTGGCTCCGCTGCTTAATGGAGCATCAAAGTTACTAGAGATGTAGATTCCACTTTTTGTTCTTGTTTCAAAAGTTATTTTCCCTCCAGAAATCCTCAGACTTTGGGTGGTGAAAGAAATAAGAATTTTATAATCCCTTGGTATATATCCAGAATTATACATTTTTCTTGTTACACTTGCAGGAGATAACTGCAGATACTGGGATTGAGATCCCAGACATTAGTGTGCAAAAGCAATTGATGAGGCAGCATATTCACCAGCTTCTAAGCATTCTCAATCCCAAAGAGAGGCGCATAATCAGGCTAAGATTTGGCATTGAAGATGGAAAACCAAAGTCCCTGTCTGAAATAGGGAACATGTTTGGATTATCCAAGGAAAGAGTGCGGCAGCTGGAGAGTCGAGCTTTGTACAGGCTCAAGCAGTGCCTTGGAAGCCAAGCACTTGATGGATATGCAGAGTTGCTTGTTTAGACATAGAGACACAAAAGTTGTTTTGTATTTAACTTGTAAAGTGACCCTGAACTTGGAGGGTCCTTACTCATATGAGTATAAACTAGCCTGCAACAGATTTCAAAAGCACCAAAATTGTACAAGTTAACAATGTTCTTATGCATAGAAAAATAAGTAATCTGTAATTGAATCAACTTCTGTGCTGTCAATTTAATTAAGCTAATCTGAAACAGTAATTACAGTAGGTTTTAGGTATGAGAACATATTAAAACAGATTCTTGACGTCAAAAATCTTTAAGAAAAGAAAGAAACTTGGTTGAAAATGATTGCATCTGATGCATCAATAAGATGCAAATCTTATTTTTGAATCCACATAAAAAGCTTTTTTGTTTATTCTGTTAACATAATCCATTATTGCATGATATTAATATCCTTTAACAAAGTATTACAATGTTGGTTTGATTATGGATTTCGTGTCTAGTGTCACGCCCCAAATATTCTCAAGCAATTACTCGAGTATTTGGCGCGCGACAGGACCACCAAGGGAGGACTTAGTCCATTTTGGGTTAAATGGGCTAGAGCTTCTAGAAGGCTCAATGGATTTGGGTTAATGCCACATGTGTGTGGTAGGTGGGGGAGTTTTCTAGAAAAGGCATATTCCATGAGATATTCTTTTGGTAGTAGGCATCTTTAGAATATTCCTTAGCATATTCTCCTCTTTAGATGTGGACCATTGGATTAGAGTTAATCCTAACCGTCCATTGTATATAGCTTTAGCTATAAATAGGTGGTGTTCTCATTTGAGAAACCATCCTCCAAATTGTAGAAATACTCTTAGCTTGTAAGTGTATAGCTTTGTAATCTCTCTTTAGTAATAAAATACGAGAGCATTCTCTCAAACACTTGGTGTGCTTCTTCTTCATCTCTTTCTTTGGTTAATTGGGGTCTTGTAGGCTGCTTAGCACTAGTACGTGTCTAAGGCCGCACGGTTTCGAGAAATCGGGTCGTGACAAGTGGTATCAGAGCGGGTTCAAAGAAGATGGTGAAGGAAGTTGCTGGTTCATCCAAGGTTACTGAAGGGAAGGGTAGAGACCCCAAAGCTAGGAGACATGGGAGTATTTCACCAGAAAAGTTCGTTGATTCGAACCATGATCTAGGGGACATGGTTATGAAGCTCGGTGGTGCTGTGAGCAAGGCGACGGACCGTCTTGGGGAGTTGGAGGAGCAAGTCCAGAATGTCGAGGTAGGCCTCGATACTCAAGGGGATGAGCTGCGCTCCCTCATCGAAAGCTCCATGGACGAGCATGCTGTCAAGCAACGGGACTGGATCAAGGCTTTTCAGGAGAAGGTCTACAACACCATGGACAAAGTTCAAGCCCAAGTAGAAGAGCTACGAAAGGGGTTTGAAGGTGTCAAGGAGGATGTGGTGTTGTGCAAGCGAGCGGTCGCTAACGGCGTAGCTACTCAAACTGCGATGGCTGCACCAAGGGTCGAAGCCCCTAAACCGAAGGAGTTTAGCGGCAGACGGGATGCCAAGGAGCTTGACAACTTCTTTTGGCAAATGGAGAGGTATTTCGGCGCTATGGGCGTGCGGGACGAACACAAGGTAAGTACTGCAACTTTATACCTTTCCAATCATGCAATTCTGTGGTGGCGTAGGAAAAGCGAGGAGATTCGCAAGGGTACCTGCACCATAGACACATGGGAAGAATTGCAACGGGAGTTAAAACGCCAATTCTATCCGGAGAATGTGGCGCACGACGCCCGCAAGCGGTTGAAGGAGTTGAAACAAACAAAGTCCATTGGGGAGTACGTAGAGGAGTACTCTTTGTTGATGCTGCAAATTCGCAACATGACCGAGGAGGACTTGTTGTTCAATTTCCTGGACGGTTTACAATCCTGGGCAGCCAATGAGTTGAAGCAGCGTGGAGTGCAGAATATATCCGACGCCCTTACAATGGCGGAGACGCTCATGGATTACCGCAAGGGGGATTCGGGAAAGTCCAGAAATTCTAAACCCAATCACAACAAGGGTGGGGAAGCCAAGGAGTTTCAGCCTCCGGAGAGCAAGGAGGAGAAAGGCAAACCGCCCAAGTGGAAGGAACAGAAACGCAACGGCCATAGAGTTACCGAAGTCTAACTGTTTTCTCTACGATGGGGATCATTGGGTGAAGGACTGTCCGAAGAAGAAGGCTTTCAATGCAATGTATGAGGCACAAGAGGAGGGCGGACAGAGCCGTATGGGTTGTATGCAGCTGGTCAATTCCCTCAAAGCCAAGCGGCGTACCGATGCGCCAACGGGGACAGCGCTCATGTACATTGAAGCCTATGTCAATTGCATCAAGACTCAAGTGTTAGTTGATACGGGGGCTACGCACAACTTCATTAGGCGTGCGGAAGCGGAACGCTTGGGCCTTTATGTAGAAAAGGGAGAGGGATACCTCAAGTCCGTGAATGCAAGAGCCAAGCCGCTAGATGGGGTGGTTCGTGGAGTTGAAATTCACATTGGCAAATGGCACGGTGAGGTAAACTTCTCGGTAGCACCTCTCGATGATTTTGATGTGGTGCTAGGTATGGAGTTCTTACGGCAGTACAATGTGGTATTACTTCCTCAACACAACTATATGTGCATTTTGGAAGGAGGGCCTCGAATGATACCGACGGTAGACATGCCCAAAGGTGGGCGATCCAAGCCAAACGCCAAAGTCCTTTCCGCAATGCAACTAAGGGTAGATGCTGGGCGCAAAGGAGGGTTACATTCAGCCTCAACAACGGGGGTGGATGATGCGGCAAATGGGGGCAAGGATGAAATTCCGAAGGTTGTTGCAGAAGTGCTCGGGGAGCACAATGGGGTCAAGCCTACTGCCATACCGGAAGAACCGCCTTCAAGAGATGTAATTGAGGGCAAGTTGGAGCTTGAGATTATGCTTCCAACTATTGGGTCGACGCCTCCATCGGAGATGGGAGAGTTGCAGGGGTAGCTCGAGGAGTTGTTGGATGCGGGTGTCATCCAAAAGTCCAAAGTGTCACATGATGTGCAGTTTCAGCATAAGGAGTGGGTCAAAGACAAGCAGCGGCGTGTCAAGCATAGTGCAGGGGACTTGGTGATGGAGACGATACTTCCACCACAACGCAAGTCAGCACGCCCACTTCACAAGGGCCTTGATCGTGGGGACGAGGGGCCAAGGTTGATTGCCAAGAGAGTTGGCAACATCTCGCATAAGGTGGAGTCACCTTCGAGACAGCGGCAGTGGCGACATCAGGTGCATTCCGCAAGCTGTTGGAAGCAGTACCGTGGAGGTACGGGAGATGCAGAATTTGAGCCACACAACCGGGAACCTTTGGGGATTTCCACACGCCATGACAAAGGGGAGCAACTTAGGACGAGTCTTGAGTACTTTGTCGAGTGGAAAGGGTTGCCGGATGAGAGAGCACGCTTGGGACACGAGAGCGCACAGCCAGAGTTAGAAGACCGGGGTGCGCAAGTTTCAGCAAAGACGCGACGAGGGCGTCGCGTGAATTTGGTGGGGGAGAATGTCACGCCCCAAATATTCTCAAGCAATTACTCGAGTATTTGGCGCGCGACAGGACCACCAAGGGAGGACTTAGTCCATTTTGGGTTAAATGGGCTAGAGCTTCTAGAAGGCCCAATGGATTTGGGTTAATGCCAAATGTGTGTGGTAGGTGAGGGAGTTTTCTAGAAAAGGCATATTCCATGAGATATTCTTTTGGTAGTTGGCATCTTTGGAATATTCCTTAGCATATTCTCCTATTTAGATGTGGACCATTGGATTAGAGTTAATCCTAGCCGTCCATTGTATATAGCTTTAGCTATAAATAGGTGGTGTTCTCATTTGAGAAACCATCCTCCAAATTGTAGAAATACTCTTAGCTTGTAAGTGTATAGCTTTGTAATCTCTCTTTAGTAATAAAATACGAGAGCATTCTCTCAAACACTTGGTGTGCTTCTTCTTCATCTCTTTCTTTAGTTAATTGGGGTTTTGTAGGCTGCTTAGCACTAGTACGTGTCTAAGGTCGCACGGTTTCGAGAAATCGGGTCGTGACACTAGGCTATGATGGCTTTAGCTTTCATTTGAACGAAGAACAAAGAAAGACTCGCTTTAGCTTCTACCGCTGTTTTATTTCAATTCCACGTAGATTTTTTGCAAGTGCTCACTCGGATGCTGTTACTTGATTTACTCCTGCAATTGCGGGTTATCTCTTTGCTTCTCTTACGGAATACATTTTAGACACCACTTCATGTTAATCTTCCATGCTTTTTCTTGCTGCTCATGCCCTTGCTCTCTTTCCTCTACCCTCGTACAGCCATCTTCCATTGATATATTTGGAGCTCAGCTCCATGCTTCACATAAACATTGCGGCCTCAGACCAAACAATGTAATGCATGCATAACTAAGACAAGTGCATATTCACGAATGAGTTTAGGTTGTGCTTAGTTTGAAGAAAGAAGAAAGAAAATAGCAAAGAGGAAAGAGGAAAAAAAAGGAGAAAGGAATGAGAGATGGAAATGATTCCTTCGTTTTGTTAGAGCGTAGAATCAACTATGAGGAGAATGAATAATATTTTATTTGGACAACAATTTTCTTTAGCTTTAATTTTTTAATTTGATTTTAATAAAAATTCTAAACTAAAATCAATTTATTTTTAAACAAAAGTTAATTTAAGTTTTATACTTTTACCTTATAGAATTTTAGTTATAGGTGTTTGTCAAGAGTCCAACAAATTATACATATCTTCACATTAATATGATATTATCTATTTTAAGCCTAAATTCTCATAGTTTTAATCTTGAATTTTACTCAAAAGGTCTCATACCAATAAAGATATAATTAACTTCTTATATATTTATAAACCTTCATATTTTTAGTCAATGTGGGATATTAGTTTATTTTTTTCTTAACAATCATTTCATCGAACAAAGGACCATATAGCCTCCCCTAAAACAATATTCCATCCTCTCCCCCCAATAGTCTGCTACTTATATTCACTGCGTTGACTGCTTACACCTTACGTGAAGCAGCAGAGTACCTCCTATTATTGAGAGCCCGCTTTATCAGATAAACTTTCCATCACTATGTTAGCTACACACATTTTACGTAAGCCCGTAGCACAACAACACTTATCTATAGAGCACAACATGGATCCATTGCAAGCCAGGGGCATACCAGGCTCACCACCTTCTCGTTCGGCACTGAGAATTTCCTCCACATGGCAACTTCGGGGCATGGCTCTGATACCAATGTTAAGAGTCCAACGAATCACACATATCTCCACATTGGTATAATATTGTTCATTTGGGACTAAGCCCTCGTGATTTTGCTTTTAAGCTTCACCAAAAAGACTTCATACTAATGGAGATATAGTTCACTCTTTATATACCCACGATCCTCCCCATTTTTGACCAATGTGAGACATTTGTTCGTTTTCCTTTAACAATATTTTTAAACATAATTAAACATTTAGAAATAACTTGTAAAAACCTTTCATATTTTGTAGAGTATTTGATTGTGTGATTAAAAAATACATTTAATGTATTTAAATAAATATTATAAAGAACTTAAAAAAGTATGATAAAAATATTTTTTATTTCAAATTTAAGAAATTTTATTTGTAGAATGAGGTGTCTTAGGGTACGAGACCCTATATCTCATTATTAGAGGGGCCAACACACCCCTCCCACTAATGAGAATACTTTTTTATTCCACTATACTTTCTATTTAATCAAACATCATCTTTACTGATCGTAGAATTTGAAAAGCTCTAGGCCTATGAGCTGATTTTGTAATCCTTTAGGAACAATGATTGGATCTCTTAAAAGGTGGGGCTAATATAACATACTGCGCTAAAACACATTCCCTGCAATTATGAACAAGGTTAAGCCATGCAATAAATTATTTTCGATGATGACCCTCCTATGCTTAAGTCAGTAATGTGACTATAAGAAAAGATAGAAAATAATAAGAAGGCAGTCAAGAGAGATTTGTTGTTTTACACATAAATAGAGTTTTAAGTTTTTGTTTGTTTAAAAAAGTCTATCTTTGTTTCATGTTTAGCTTTCCTTTTATAGGTTCATTAGTATTACGTGTTGGGGTGCCGGTTCATCCCGGTTCACAACCTAAATCTATTAGGTGTATGCATGTGATATATATGTCCATTTTAAAATTGATATACATACGCATCTAATACATACATATACAAACCATAAACGCAACGGAAGTTAGAAATCAAATTTTCTAAAATGATCACAATAAATTTTATTCATTACACTAATGAACAAAATATAAAACATATTAATCAAATTAATACTAATGATTGAGAATATCACCTGTCAAGTCTTTGGAACGGATTTATAGTTGGAATACTGCATAAAGTCGACCTGTTAGCAGTTCTAGGACTCAACATAGTGGGCTTGAGTCACTAGAACAATAGTTTATATATTTCCAGCACTAGTTTAACACTTAAACTGTTGGATTAACTCTTAATCCCCATAGCTTAACACTTAGACTATATTCATTTTGTTCTTGATGTATTCAACACTTAAATACATAAAAACAAATAACTCAAATGCAACAATAGTGGCTATATGTTTAGGATAAGAAGATGAATAGCAAAATAACTTTTGCTATTAAGTTTTTCTTGTTTTTAACACTTAAAAACTCAAAACAAAAATAATTTTCCTTACCTTCAAAATTGGTGGCCATCTTGTTTTTACTTTAAAGAAGAAAATGAAAACCATTTTTCATCTTCTTCCTTTCACTACGGTCGAATCCCACACTTAGCTCTCTTCCTCTCCTCATTCATTCAAGAATAAAATGAATACAAAGGACACCACTTAATCACAATGGCCGGCCACTCTTTTTGGCTTTAATTTATTTATTTATTTTCAAAGACCAAATCATTTCAATGCCAACCACCCACTTACAATATGGTTTGCCACTCACTCATTTTGTATTCATCAAATGAATACATATGTTATAATAATGAGAAATATCTTCTCTTTTGTTTAATAAATTATTATTAAAGTAAATTTAGTTTATCAAACAAACCAAATATGTGTCCACCAATTGGACAAGAGTGGGTGGCCGGCCATTTCTTGTCTTTGGCAAGAAAATTTACATTTAAGTCCTTATAATTCCATTTAATATCTCTTTTAAGTAACATTTACTTTAACTTAATTATTTGCTTAATAAAATCTCATTTTATTTAGCAACTAAGTCCTCAATAAAATATTTACTTTATTATTTTAATCATGAGCTAACTATGAACTCTAGTCAAATTAAGTAATCACTTAACTCTTAAGTGAGAACAAATATTTAGATTATTTAACACTTAAATAATCAATTAAGGAAAATAACTCTAAAGTATTTAATTAACCCAACATGGGTCCCACCTTGCTCAATACTTGAGTCAATTTAACTGAAGGCTCAGAATGCGCTATGTGTCATTATTTAATTAGCCAACAATAATTATTAACTAATTATTGTACTTAATAATTAAGCATTGACATGCACGCATCCCGATGGTTCTTGAAACAAATATTCAGTTCTGCTAAAAATTACTAGATTGAACAATTCAATTTAATATGCTACCCCAGTGCACAATGAGTACACTTTATATTGCAAGACTCTTTAAGTCTATGCCCAAATTTTTAAATAGAACCATTCTATGAGTTTGTGATCAATGCCTTACGCGTATGTCACAACAATTATAAATCAGAGCATTAGACCATACAAGTTGAGATCATAACACATATGTACAATCCTTCATCATGTATATCCTGGATGTGCATTGATATAGATCAGCACCGCCAAATCCCTGTATGCCCATCCATGAGCTTATCTCTAAATTTATATTTTCAAGAACAATATACACAAACATATTTGCTATATTGTTCAACCCTTTGGGAAACACCTTTCCCAGGTTAGTACTCGTGGCCACGAGATTTATTGAATTACAATCTCAGAATATTTGGATATATTACTCCCCTATGAGAGCTGGTGGATCCCATATCTGTACACATTAGACTCCATAAGCATTGGACCATACCCAGTAATACCCAACGGTCACACTATAAAAGGTTCATGACATGCATGAAACCAAAGTATGGTGGATCATGTATAAGTCCATCATAGCACTCAGGTCAAAGGATCACGTGTACTACTCAACTCGAGAGAACTCACCATTGACGGTTTCATAGGATGTCTATTGGCATCCTTGTGAATTTGTTCAGTTCTGACTAAATACTCGTATGCATATATGAGCTTTCGGTAAGCCCATGGTCAGCTAAGAATAACCATCTATACCATATAGATATAGCAGACACTGATCTATATAAAATGGATCCACTAATAGACCCGCATCGGTGAAACAGATCAGAAACATAGTGTTTAAGGACATACTTGCATAATAACATCTCCTAACATCTATTACAACTCCTTGCAACCATGTCATTACTGGTATACCCTCAGATCTTTGTCCTATTACAGACAAGGATCTAATTTTCTAGATTTGGTTGACTGTTATAACATGCTAACTTTTAGTAGTGCTAATGCATAAATATAACACTTAACTCTGCTATTTCTTAGCATTAGTCTAAACTCCTTTAAACTAGATCTAAACTCATTCAGATCATACAATGTTTGTAATGTAATAAGCATTGTACCATGTATTTATATTGTATAAACGATTATACAAAATGTTTGCTTTATAAATATTAAATAATTTAATATTCATAAGTATTAGAATGACACGTAAGCACAAACTCTAACATTACGTTATAGAGTCCTATTACAATTAGGATATATTTTTTTACCTTCCTATTTTGGACTTACCCTAAAATTATAGGAGTAGGAATTGTATCAAAACTCTTAGATCTACAAGGATAAGGATAATTTAAATCCTTGGTCAGTATGTATCTTACATGATGCCTTTAAAGGCTTTGATGGTTGGCCTTGGTTAAAAGTTATGACCAAAGATACATATTGATATTGAGGATTTTAGGGTTGAGGACTATGGACAAGTTTCGAGAGTATTCATTATTGGGTATTTTTAGGGTTCATTGGCTACATCAAACCTTTTGGTTAACTGAGCTTGAGCTGAAATTCACTGGGGAATTGGGGTCCCTCAGCTTTTAGTAGTGCCTTGTTAATGCTGAAAACTTTAACTGTAGTCCTCGACTAGGGGATTAGTCCTCAGATTGAAGATTAATCCTTAGACTAATTGGTCTCGGAATATTCTTCAAAATGTTTGGTTAACATGAGTGCTTAGTCTTGCCTGAGTGGAGTTCTCAAAATTTTCTGGAATTAAAGCTTTTTATAGTTAGATTTGAAATTTTAGGCAACTATTTCATTAAATGCAAGCACCTATTCGAAATCTATATACTTTGGCCGTTGATTTTTCACAAGACCTAAGGGTTAGGGCTACAATTAAGTAGGGATGTAGACACCTTCTTAGCCTTTAGATTTAATCCAATGGTCATTTAAGCTATCATAGTCTCGTTAATTAATTGAAGAGACATTTCTGGGCGCAGATTTATCTAAGCCATTCAATTACTTCAATAGTCCGAATTAATTTTGGAGACTTATTATAAATATAGGATTTCTAGGCCATTTTAATACTTTATATATTTCAATCATTTTAAAGAAATAAACACACAAGAGGGTGTTATTCGCACTCTAGATAGAGAAAGTACTAGAATCGCAACAGTAATATAAGTGGTCAAATTTTGATTCTAGTCTTTAATTTCTAGTTCATGTTTTATTTGTCTTTGGTTTATTTTCAACAACCAACAATGAGTTCTCTTCCCCACCATTTTCTTTTATGCTATACTTTGTGTTTGTTTGATGTTGTGATGGGTATATATGTGTATTTTCAGAACATGATGTGCTTCTAGTATTGTGAGCACTTGTTATTTTGTGATATCTATAGTAGCTTTATCTTGTTCATCTATAATTGTTTTGAGTTTGTTAGCATAGTATAAATTTTAACTGTTCCTTGTCCTCGAGTCGGAATGCCTAGCCTCGCTAAAAAAAATCACTTATTCTTTATTCTTAGTTTAAAGATTTCATGTAATCATAGATATTAGGCATGATTTAAGTGAATCAAAGGTGGAGGAATTCATTTAGTGTGAAGGAGGTAGTCCCAAGGGGACTCTACTTCTCGGAGGGGTTGACATTAGGCTCTATCAAAGGGGTTAAACTTGAGGTTGTTATGGCCGAGGCTAGAGCTAAGAGGGATCGCAAAAACTTCTTCATTGAAATAGTTGAGTTTGAGGACTCTGAGGAGATTGAAATTGAAGGTGAGAAGAAAGAGGCCAGTGAGCCTTCCCTTAGTGGTGAGAAGGTGGACTTTGAGTTAAACCGTCGATACTATGAGTTTAAAGTGTATGTCGAGGATTTGGAACTTCTGAATATGCAATATAATATCCCATCCTCTATAACCTTGAGGGTTCCTTCTACTAACATTAGCCTAGCGAGTTACTATGCACATTTCTTTTTTTCATTTTATGATTAAAGTTGCCCATGCAATCAAACTTTGTTAGGATGCTGGCTTAACTAGGGCTCACCCTATCTCAATTAAGTCTAAAATTTTAGAGAGTTTTATTAGAGCTTTATGTTATGTGGTCAAGGATTAGTCAGTTCGAGCCTACTTTCCAAGATTTACAATATTGTTACTAGCTGAGAGCAAACTCGACTGAGAACAAGGGATTTGATTACTTGACTAGTTATAAGGGGATGACTCTTATTAGACAGATGCTCTCCAGTAATAAGGGTGGAAATCTAATTAGTTTTATGTTGTAGGGGAGTGGGGTCGAGAAATTCCCGAGCTTATACTGGGAACTTAAATTGTTCTCACTAGGTTCTTAACCAACATAAGTCTTTTTCTTGTTTGTTGATTTTATTATTTTTTGTTGTTGTCAAGAACTGCCACCTAACCCTATTTTTTTTATAGCTACATGATCGCTCTAGTGGCTGACAAATGCAGCCAAATAAAAGCTACTTAAACTGGCCCAAAAGAGTTTTGATCGAAGGTTACCTTACTTTTTTTTTCCCATGAGGGACTTAAAAGCTTGTAAAATATCTTACTTCCTTTAGTAAACTGGCTTGGTACATTGTTTCGCCAACCGAGAGGGGAAAACAAATGGCTTAGGAATTTATTGGTTTCGAGTGGACTCATGGGGCATTATTTGTCCACATGAAGAGGAAGTGAAGAGGTTTCGGACTATTGTGAAAATTCTCGAGACAAGAAATTACTAGTGGACTGTGATTTGAAATAGTACGAGGGCTCCCTTCCCGCATATGCACCTTTGTTTAGATTCTTTCTATTTTTAATTTTTCATCTAATGAAAAATCTTTCTAAAAACATCTCTTTGGAAAAACATCTGGTAGCGCCTTCATGGGCATATTCCTTTCTAGGTCAGTCTAGTTTATTCAAAGTCATCTGACTTACATGGAATATAAGGTGAGTTTTCACTGAGATATCGCTTGAGTCTATAAGCTACTTCTCCTATTTGCTACTTTACAACTGTTAAAAAGGGGACATGATCAATAGAACCTGATTGGATCCAGGTTGGGATAATAGCACTCATTCTTAACCAGTTCGAAAAAATGCTCAGTCGAGCACTTTATCTTCAACATTTAATGGCTTTGGTTGCCTGTCTTCGTCAGCCCATGTCTTCATACGCTCTGATGCTTTCTTAAAATAAGCTTTGGCTACTTCTATATTCATTCTTTTGCCAATCCTTTACAAATTAGTAAGCCTTTAGGTCGTAAAGTAAGGCCATTTGGTTTGGTTAAATGTGCCATCCATAGGCAGCTGATGGGAGCCTCCATAAACTACTTATGAAGAGGGTGTAATAACCTCTTTTATCGTTTCCTTTTAACTGTTTTTATCAGCAGCGAGATTGAATACCCAGACTTGGATTGTGGATAAGATAGACATTAGAGCTCACAATATGGCAGAGTGCTAAAGAGCTAGAGCAGAACAAAGGTAATACCGGATGGAGCATAAGAAAGTTAACATTTTTATGCCTATTCTTAATGACAAAACTTCTCATCATCCTGCCTAGACATTCTTGATGCAATTAAAGCGATGGTCGAAGCCGCGTTAAGGTATTCTACACATTAGACAATCCTTTGGTCAAAGAAAAGTCTCAGAGTTACGTCTTTAATTGCAGAGCTATCAAGAAGTGTTTCTACGATTAAAGGTCAACAAAGAGGGGTAAGTTCCTTAGCCTTTTATATATTTTAATCCTCGTCTATTCATTTTTTTGGAATTTTCTTATTACTCTTATATGTAATGCTATGCAAGGCCGATGAGAAAATAATGGAAGGAAAAGGTCCTACCATGAGGGATTGGGATTGAGAATGCCAACTTAGGACTTTTAGCCATTATTGGCTATATTTTTTAGAAAAAAGGGAGAGTAGAAGATTCACCAAGAAATGGTGCTAGAGGTTCACTAGGTGAGTCCCTAATAAGGATGATCGAGGAATCTCCAAGGGAACAGCTTCAAAGGCCTCCTTTAAGGGCAGATAGAGGTAAGGAAATCATTGGCTCTTCAACACTCACTCAAACACCACCCCATCCTCGAGGGTCATTGAGGACAAGGTCTCCCTATGTAGATTGAGGTTGTTCTTAATCCTGCACAGGTTGAGCATATTGATTGGGAGAATGTGAGGTGGCTAGTGGCCAAGAACCCTTTACTTTCACTCCCGAGCACATTGTCCATAGCAAGTGGGCAAAGTTTCAGTGTTTAATCCCGCTTGTAAGGTAGAGAGAATGCTACATTGACCTGAGGCAAGCTCAGTCAATCTCAAAGTATGATTAATCACTAACGCCTACCTTGCCTTTGATAATGTGATAGATGCAACGTTCTTTCTTTTAATTTGGTTTTCCTCAAATACATTTTATTGCTCGAGATTCTAACTTGTTTCAATAGTTCTTTAAGCCGCCTACTTCATTTTTTGGTGGCGCATCAACATCATTTGTAGTCTTTAAGAGGGATTTAATGCCTAGGGCCTTAAATAAGAGTTGGCTAAAGTCAAAAGGCAAGCCAAGATGCTTGTGAAGGCTTTTAAGGCCTTAGAGGCAAAAGCCAAAGAGGTAGTAACCAAAAAGGTCAAAGCCAAGAGCAAGGTCTCAAAGTTTAAAGGCAGATAAGCTTTAAGAAGATAAAGTGGCCAAGGCAGTGGTGATGGTTAAGAGTCAAACCTTGGAGATTACAAGAAAGAATAAGCCCATCGAGGTTAAGGTAACTAAGGTTGAGGCTATGGTGGAGACCCTGAGGAAAGACCGGGCTAAATTGGTAGAGAGGATTGAGCAGTTGACCTAGGAATTAGAGGCTGCTCGTGCTACTGATCAGGCGTCCCTGATGACATGTGGTCCATAAGGATTATGGATTGGTTTTTCTAAGTGTGTGAATGCTTTTAAAGCACACTAATCAGACCCTAATCTTTAATGGCTTGATGACACATTTGCTAATCAAGCCAGGGAGGAAGGTGTTAACGACCTAGCCTTGGTGTTGGCAATGATGCTACAATGGTTGACTGTGCTCTCTTAGGTATTACTCTTATTTTTTCTTTAGGTGCTCAAGTTGCTACTAATGTTGAGGAGGTCACTGGTGAATTTATTCATTCTCTTCCTAGTGTTATTGCTACCTTGGCTGAGGATATGGTTGCCTTGGTAGTGGCCTCATTGATCACCTCGACTACTACTGAGGAAGCTCCTAATAATGATCCATTTCATGTTCCTTAATGTTGTTTCCTTGTTTTGTTTTTTCCTTTCTCGGACATGTAACCAAAGAACTTATTATGTAAAAATTTTCTTTAAGTAATGAAATAGTTATATTTCTTTATTGGTTGAGATTTTTTTATGATATTTTATTTATATTTCTTTATTGTGTCCTTTCTCAGTAAGTTCTTAACCTTGTGCTCAGACTTGATTTATATTGTATAGTCTTGCTAAATTACTTATTAAATAATAAGTTTTTTTTTACTTAGTTTGCTAAGAAATAATTTTTCTTGAAATCAATTCTTTTGAGGATTGCTTAGGAACTCAACTTCTCCAAATTTCCATCTTTATGAGATTAGTCATTTAGAAATGTACCCAAAATCTTCATCCTTTGGGATGAGTCATTTAGAAGGACTATTACATCAACCTTTATTAACTTACACCCGTATAAAGTCCATGGGGGGGATAATTCTTGTCTCTGAGGTGATCCTTTTAGGATCTAGAAGTGAAATTTGATCGTCACTTTTGGACAAGTTCGGACTAGTATACTTATTACTTTACAATATAGAAAGGGAGGGTTACATTCATAATTTTGAATACTCTTTTAGAATCTTAGGAAAGGTTTGAAAAAAAGAAAGTGAAAATAGATATTTATGGATAGTATTTCTTTAGAAGCTTAACATTCCATGGCTTTCTAATAATTCTGCTATTTGTGTGTTTGAGCTTATATGTGCTAGATCTAATTCTTTTGAGCACCTTATAAAAGGTCTTCCCAATTGGGGTTGAGGGATCCCTTGTCTCGGTTCTTGTTATTTAATAGTACTTTTCTTTAGACTAGATCATCTTATGTGAATTCTTGTGCTTAGACTCTTCTATTATGGTATCAGGCAACCTTTTATTGGTATGTTGCAATTCAAATTCTTGCCAATTCTCTCTTTTGTTCTATTAGGTCTAGGCTTTGTTGGATTAATTCCTCATTTTTTTTTGTTGGAATATAATATTCAATAGGTCAGCATCCCAACCTCAGTAGGAATTATAGCTTTGCACCCGAAGGTTAAAAAGAAGAGAATTTCTTAAGTGGTCATTATTCTGGTGGTTCTAAGTGCCTAAAGGACCCAAGGCAATTTATCAACCCATGTTATTTTCTTATTGGTCAACTTTTCTTTTAACCACTTCTTTATAATCCTATTAGAGGACTACACTTGTCTATTAGTCTTTTGAGTTGCTCACAAAAGCCTTTGAAATTTTCATTATCGAACTACTTATCGTGATCCTTAAAAATCACATGCAATGCCCTTAATCTATAGATTGAGTTTCTCTAAATAAAATCCCTTGCTTTCTTCTTTGTGATACTAGTTAGGGGTTTACCCTATTTAGTAAAATAATCACGATGATGTGGCATATTTTTCCAAGCCTTATCCTTGGGGTAAAGGCCCAATTAGGTCAAGCCTCTACTAAGCGAAGGGCTAAGGCCTAAATATGGTCTTCAAGCTCTCAGGAAGGGAATAGATGTTGTCAACAAATCTTTAATATGCATTATATGTTTTCACCAAACCTTTAGATCTTAGAGTATTATAGGCCAATAATATCCTAACCTAGGGTTTTATAGGCAAAAGCATCTGCTTAATAGTGGTTATTGTAAACCCTCATGGATTTCTCAAAGTATATACTCAACTTTATTGGGCCTAAAACACCTAAGATATGGATGAGAATGTCCTCAATAATAGAGGATACCATCAATCAACATGTACCGAGCTAACGTATATATAAGTTAGCGTGCTTTCAATTTATTTTGTGGTAGTTCTCCATTCTCTATATATTTTCTAATTAGATCCATCTAACTAGGGTAAGGGTTCACCTGCGTTACCTCAACTACTTCTTTAATTCTCATCTTTAGAATGAATTCAAGAGATATTGGTCAAGGTATCTAGGTTCTTTGGTTAAGGCTAATTGCACTAGCACATCCACTCTATGGTTCTCTATCTTTGGTATTTGTTAAATCTTGACCTCTTCAAACTACTTCAAGAACTCATTATCCTTTTGGATGTATGAAATCATATGGTCTCCTTGAGCCTCAAAATCTTTATTAACTTAGTTCACTACAAGATACAAGTCACTTTTATGAGAATCTTTTAGTTAGAAGTACTCGGGTAACTTTTGATCTAACTAAGAAGGCTTTATACTTAGTCTCATTGTTGAAAGTTAGGAAGCCAAATCAGATTACATAACTGAACTTGTCTTCCACTGGGCTGATAAGGACAATCCTGCCCCACATCCTTGATAATTGACGCCTTAATGTTGTAGAGTGTTTAAATTTGGGCTTAAGGGTTCTTGCCATCTTATCTTCTGAGTATATTTTGAAAAGGACTTACCTTAGTGCGTCTAAGTCTTCATGTGAATGCTCAATAACAAAGTCCATGAGGGCTTGCCACTTGATGGCTGTTCTCGACTTATTTATAATGACAAACTCATTGAGCTTGATCACCCACCTAATTATTTGTAGTAAGTATCCACAACTGGTAAGAATAAATATTTATATATGTATAAATATATGTATTTTATTTGTATGTGGGTGATACTTGATTTATATATTTTTATTAGTAGTGTTTGTATAGGTTAAGGTCATACTATTAGCATTGGGTTTAATTGCAAGACTTTAGATTTATTTTAGGGACCAAATTATAATACTTTAAAAGTGTTGGGGCAAATTCGTAAATACAAAAAATTAGCCACTTAGTATAAAAATACACTTTTAAAACCCTAATTCTCTCATTTTGGTCGAGCTACCTCTTTTAGAGAGAGAGAAGAGAGAAAAAGAGGGGAGAGAAAGAGAAGAAGGAGAAGAAAAAGAAGAAGAAATTGAAATTTTGGATTTTAAGAGGTATATCACAACTATTTCTCAATTTATTGGTGTTAATTATGTTAATTTCCTTAAGTTTTGATTTCTGGAAATATGTATAATTGAGGATTTGATGTGTATTTCGTATGATATTTTGAGAATTGATGATGATCTATAAGATAGCTTGATAAATTATGATGAATTGTAGAATTTCTGCTTGATAGTCTCTTGATCCAGGAATATTATAAATTTTTGTGATTTGATTTTGGTTTTGAATTTTGAGTATATGAAATAAGACATGTTTAGGATCATTTAAGACTTTGAATCGATTCAAAATTCCAGAAATTGAATTTGTTGTGAATTTACCAAAATGACCCTGAAATTCTGGAAATTTCCTATGTGAACAGTATAATACAGTGACAAATAATTTTTGTCCTACTGAATGATCTTAAAAAATTACGAATTTATGGAATATGATAAGTTTATATGTCTAATATGATATACTCAGAATTGAGAATTTAGATCAATGTGGTTGAAGTGTTATGATTTTCCAAAATGTATCAACTCATTACAGTATTTGATTAACAGATTTTTAAAGCTATAGAATAAAATAGTTTTAAAATACTTTTGGCAGTTATTTTGAAGCGAAATATTTATCATGAATTGAGATATGTGTCAAGAGTATTTCTGTGATAATTTTATAATTTTTGAGTTAGTATATGATTTAATAAACTTAGGAGATTGAATACTGTTCAATAAGTATCTTAATCCTGTCAAGTTAGTAGTTTGGATTTGATGGTGTGTATGGAATGGATTATGTAGGAATTTTGTTATAATATTTATATATAGGAAGGATATATGAGTCAAGAATGATATATTTTGATTTTCGAGTAATTGGATATCATTTGATGTATTAGAAAATTTTGTTAAGTGTAAGTGGTCAGAATGACAGGTTTTGAGAAACCAAGTATTTAGACCAATTTGATGTGATAAATGCATTGTGTATAATTTTGTAAGCTATTTAAAGTATTTTGTGTGAATTGTGAGGCTTATGAAAGGATTGATCTCTATTGATAGGTTAAGGAGATTTAAGCCTTGTAGCTATAAGTGCTAAGAGGTAAGTATACTAGACTTTTTACTGAAATCACAATAAACATAGTAATTATTTTGTATGATTTTGTAAATGGGGTTAGGAATATGTTTATGTTATGTCAAAGTATATTTTGATATGAAATATGAAGATATGTATTTATGAATGTGAGCATTGACATACATGACATATATGTGTTTTTGAAAGTGAGCTTTCAAAGTGAAATGTGTTTAACAAAGAGAGCTTTTGAAGTGCAATATGTCCATGAGAAATATTTTGTGTTTTGAGGGTACTTGAACTCACTGTTAACTTAGTAGGCATTTTATGTGATTTGTGGAGCCTTTATGTGTGGCATTTCCTTCGGGATTGGTATATGTTATGTGTTCCGTATGTAGGGAGGATCCTATTGGTACCTAAAGGAAAAGTAAGTCATCACATTTGTGTGGTGGCGTATTGGTGCATGTGAGAGGACTCACCGATGATCAGGGTGAGGGTTTGGCTTTTACCTTCGGGCATGAGCATTATACATGTGTGATTTAAAAATCTCACTTGTACTATTCCTCTCATACGATATGTCACCTATGAGTGACATTTGGCTCATTATGTGATATGTGATATGTAAGTCCTACTAAGTAGTAGTTGAGTGATGGTATTCCTATTATATGTTTTGAAAGAATGTGTAAGCGCTTACATGATATGTGATTTGATAAGATTATGATTTTGATTGATCACAACATATCATACATATGCATTGTGTACATATATGTATTTGTATTTGATATATGAAAAACAAATATGCTTACTGAGTTTTATACTCATTATAATTTATGGTGATTTCAGGTAAATAAGGTACTTGTGTGCTTAGCGGATTTGGCAAGGCTTCTGCTGTCCCTTGGGTTCCCTAAGTTGTTAGGTTGCTAAGTGTTTCATTTATGGACATATAGTTTAAGATATTTGATTTGTCCCTATCGAATAAATACTTATGTGTTATTTTATTAAGTGTGGTTGGATTTAATTTAAGTTTCAACAAGTATGGTTATGAATTGATTTTAAGTAAGAATTTGCAATGAATATATTTTGGGCTTTCGGTAACAAAGTTGCTACTGGTGACGTAGTAGAGTGTTAATCTATAAGAAAACTCTGCGTATCTCCGGTTTAATAATTGTCCCAGTCATAATTCAATTGCTATAATTATGAAAGAAACTGAAATGAATGTAGAAATTGAAATGAATGTTCAAATATGTTCAATAGAAGATTATGTGTATATGTTAGATTATGAGTTGATTTTTAATGTTGAATTTACTAGCAACTTACTAAGGATTCCTATGTTGAATTAAAGTTTGAATTTTTGTGTAATACTATTTATGAGTGCACTTTATTGAATGAATGTAAGTTATGTCATGTATCAGATCTTTTGGGTATAGGGCGTGACATTATTTGTAAGGAAAGGCCGGGCTTGTGCAATAGTTCTCAAGGGCTGATTGGTGAGGAAAACCATTTTGTGTGCTTGAAAGTAGGGCCAAACAAAAAACTAGTGCAAGGACTAACTTCTTAATTAGGGGGTAGTGGCTCTTGGTAAAGTAAATTGGCCTGGAGGCTCCTCTTTCCCCTTTGACCAAGACTGAGCTTCTCACTTGTGCTCAGACCACTAAATAGATAGACAACTAATCTCTAATCCTTGCCACTGCAAGGTAAACAAGCTTGGCCACTTATTCTTTTAGAAAGTTTCTTCATACTGAAGGGACCATTTTCTCTTCTCACTTCTTTTGATAGCTTAAACAAATTTAAACATTTGTCAGTGGCTTTTGAAATCAATCTACTAAGGGTAATAAATTGGCCTGTTAACCTTGAATCCTTTTTACTGTGCTTGAGGACTTTATATTTAGAATGACCCTGACTTTGTCTAGATTGGCTTTAATCCCTCTTTGACTCACCATGAACCTCAAGCATTTTTTTCGATTCAAGTCCAAACACTAGCGATTATATCATTCATATAAGCCTCCAAACCTTTTCTGATCAGGGGTTTGAATAACCTGTTAACAAGTTTCTTAAATAGCCCTAACATTCTTTAATCTTAACGACATGACCTTGTAACAATAGGTTCCCTGGTGAGTAATGAATGAGGTCTTCTCCTGATTGGGTGAAATTTTTTTAATCTGATTATATCTTGAGAAAACATCCATAAATTTGAGAAGTGCATGTCCGGTCGTGAAATCTACTAATTGATTAATTTTTTGGAAAGAAAAACTATCTTTCGGGCAGGCTTTGTATAGATTTATGAAGTAGACAAACATTCTTCATTTCTCGTTGACTTTATTAACCATTACCACATTAGCTAATCGCTCAGGATAATAGACTTCCCAAATGAGTCTTGCAGTTAAAAGCTTCTAAACATTGGCTGCCGTAACCTCATTCTTCTTTTGATTAAAAATTCTTATTTACTACTTGATGAACGTAAAGGTTAAACTAACAGCTATGGAATGGATATTATTGGAGGATCTATCCCAAATATTTCTTCGTGAGACTAGGCAAAAATATCTAAGAACTTTCTAATTAGCGTGCTCAAATAATTTTTTATCCTTAGACTTAGTTGTGAACCAATTGTCACCACCGTCTTAAGAGAACTTGGTTTGACCTAAAGATAGAGCAACTCCTTTGCTAGCCTCGAAGATTTTAACTTCTCATTTTAGGATTTATTATCGAGATGTAAAAGGTTCTCTTCGTCGAGGTCACGTAGAAACTCTTCGCCATCTGATCTTCAGACACTACCCTTACTCTATCTCTAACTGAGGACTTAAACTTTAGATAATGACTTGACATGACTACATTAGAATTTCTCATGAAAGGTCGCCTCAATAATATTTTATAGGGAAACATTTAGTCGACCATGATAAAGTTTGCTATCATAGTCCTTACGTGCGATCTCTCCTTTAGAGGTAAGCTAATTACTTCTAGCAACATGACACAATAATCTTCGAACTTGTACAGAGAAGTTTGGGTTCTTACAATTTTTAAGTCCTTAATGTCGACATAATCTAGTGCTTCCTTTAAAATAATGTCCATCGAGCTTTTACGGTCGATGAATACTTGGTTGACTTTAATTTCTACAACTTATACTTGAAACCACCAGCGCATCATTGTACGGATAGCTAATCACTCGAGCATCCTCCTCCATAAAAATGATGGGTACAACTTAGACATGAGGCTTTTTAGCAGTCAAGGTGTTGGTGTCCCACCATAGAATACCAAAAGTAGTTCTTTCTCTACTTATTAGAGTTTTTAGATAGTGTAAAGTCCATTGAGATTATCATGGTTAGCCTCGACCCTTATAAGTTCTCGATTTGTAGAATATCTTTTTGTTCCTGGTCGTTTTAAACTCTTTCAGATATCTATTTTTATTTAATTGATCTACCTACTTTCTCAAATGATAGCACCTATTGTTTATATGTCCATGATCTTGATGGAACTCACACCTTTTATCCCTATTATGCAGCGTTGCAGTCATTTTATGGCAGTCACCTCATCGAGAAATCTTTTTTGCTAATATCCTAGAATATAATCTCCAAATTTAATCTTAGCCTTGCTCTTAAGGCCTCTGAGGCAACTAGCAGGTTGAAAGGAAAAAGTTAAATTACTTCTTTGTGGAATTGACTAATGAAATCTCTTAAATTCTTATTCAACCTTGCTTGAATCTTTTCAACTGCTGGGGGTCTTTAGTTAACTCACAAGCTTCTTAGAAATGTTGAACAAACTTATTTATCAGCTTGTTGTAAAAGGAAATACTCCTCTATTTTAGAGTCTGATAGCAGAGCAAAGCTAATACCTCCAAATTCATGTGAAATAAGTGATAAATCTAATTCTGATGTAGTCTCATGATGGACAATAAGTCGGTAACTTGATCCACATAATCATTTGGGTCGGTCGTGTCCTTATAGGTTAGGAGGCTGGGTAGTTGAAAATTTGTAGGCAATTCTACTCTGAGTTCATCGATAAGGTACTAATACAAAAAAAGTTTTGGTGATAGAAATTTTATGACATAAATATGATATTATTACTGTTGGGATTACGTGTCATCCCATTAATGTATGAATATTTTATTTTCATAATATTTATACAGTACGTTTTTATTAAATCGCTAATTTCATTAATTAAATGGTACAATGCTTATTACGCTATAGACATTGTATGATCTGAAAGAGTTCAGATCTGACTTAAAGGAGTTTAGACCAACATTAAAGGTTAGCAACGCTGAGAATTATAATTGCTAATAGTTAGCACTATTAACAGTTAATAGGTTATAAAAGTCAAAAAAATCTAAGAGTTAGAACCCTGTTTGTGACGGGACATAGATATGAGAATACATCAGTAATAACATAGTTGTAAGGAGTTGTAATAGGTGCTGCGAAATGTTATTATGCAAGTTTATTATCAAATTATATGTTCCTGGTCTTATTCGCCGATGCGAGTCTATCGGTGGAACCTTTTCTAAAAATACCAGTGTATACTATACCTAGATAGTCTAGATGGTTATTCTTAACTGACCATTGGCTTACTGGAGTTCGTATAGCATATAGGTATTCAGTAAGGACTGAATATTGAACAAGCTCATCGAGGACCTCAATAGACATCCTATGAAGCCGTCAATGGTAGGTCCTCTCGAGTTGAATATTGTATGTAGTCTTTTGACTTGAGCGCCGTGGTGGACTTGTGAGTGATCCATCATGATTTGGTTCTACATATACCAGAGACTTTTCATGGTTTGACCGCTATATGTCGCTGGGTATGGTCTGATGCTTATAGAGTCTGGTGTGCACAGGTATAGAATTTGTCAGCTCACATAGGTGATTTGTATATCTGGATGCTCCGAGACTGTATCTCAGAAAGACTTATGACTATAAGCAACAAACCTGAGAAAAGAGTTTCTAACAAGGTCAAACAGTATTGTAAAGGTGTTTGCATGTATTATTTATCGATATACGTGTCTAGAGATGAGTTCATAGATTAGCATATGGGGATTTGATTGTGATGATCTATATCCCCGCTCCTCTAGGATATAATTGACGGAAGGATTATATGTAAGTGCGATGACCTCAACTTGTATGGTCTATTGCGCTGATTTATAATATCTGTGATGTGTGTGTGGGGCATCGATCTCGGACTCACGGAACAGTTTCGTTTGACAAATCAGACATTGACCTAAAGAGTCATGAATATGAAGTGTACTCTTTGTACACTGGGGCAACGTACCAGATCGAATAGTTCAATCCAGTAAATTCCAGCGGACCGAACATTTGCTTCAATTTTTCTCGGGCCGTACCCGTATCAAGACTTAAAAGTTAAGTACGTCAATTAGTTAACAATAGTTGTGGACTAATAAGATGTTGACATGTGGTGCCTTATATGTCTATCATTGTTTGACTTGAAAATTACTAAAATGACCTTAGTTGTTGGATAAGCAAGATAATTATTTTATTCATTAAATTATTTATTGAATAAAATAATAATAATAATAATAATATATGATGCTATTATTTTATTAAAATCAAACAAGTATTATTTATTATAATAATACATATATTTTGTTATATTTTATATTGATTAAATAAAATAATAAAATATACATGTATAAGTGTGTAAGTAAAGTGGGACCTAGATGTGTGTGGCAAGCAAATGAAGAAATTGTTTGTTCATTTGGCATTGCTTCACACAGACAAACACACACACACTTTAACATCACATGTCTTTTGATTTCAATTATTTAATGTAAACAATTCTATCACAAGTAAGGCCTTATAAGACCATGTATGGTGGGACCATGACTTGCAAATTCAATTTGTTCTAATATGATCCATATGGTCGGCCACATTCATTCTCCCTTAATTTTCTTCACTGTTTGAATGAATAAAAGAAATAAGGAAAAGTTAACATGGCAAATGTTGCCATAGTGGGCTATTGATTGTCTCATTGAAAGGAAAACAAATGAAGTAAATAAAGAGCAAAGGTATTGCTCAAAATTTCAAGTGTATGCTCAATCAAGTGAAATGGAGATAGAGAGAAGTGAAGTGCTTTGGTTTTACTAAGTGGTAGGAACCCTATCAAGAGTTGAGAGAACAAAACATTTCTTACATTCATCTCCATCTTGACTAACTACTACAAGGTAGAAACATAGGATTCAAGTGTTGAATCATTTACAAGAAAATCTGCTATTCTGACTTTCTTAAGTCCACCGTGTTGAGGAACTAGAATTGTGAAAGAGAATACTTCATTATGGTTCTCTAATTTGAAGAAAATTCAAAGGTTTGCCAAGGTAATACATTCTCAATCCCCATGTAATTTACATTTATGAGATACATATAAAATTTATTGCGTTTATTATTAAAAAATTAAATTTTTGGTACTTCCGCTGCGTTCTATAATATATGAGATATATTAAAAATGCATATTTTAAATGATAGATACAATTCCCATATAAAAATACCATAGATTTAATTAACTTTCACAATTACAAATGAATGACATATATTATAATAAAATCGATAGTATCAATAAATTGTGATAGATTGTATCACAATAAAAATTTAAGACTAATTTATGACAACATATATGATAGAAAATATAATAAAATTGTGTAAAAAATTAGTGATATAAATTTTGTAGGGTAAGTTGACATAGACAAGTGGTGTTGGGTGAAAAAACGTTCTGAATTTGAATTTTTTTCAAAAAAATTCATGAAATGATGTTTTGTGTTATTTGTCAGGCCTAAAACTATGTCGTTCAAGCATGCAAATTCTGACTCAACAATTGTCTCAAGCAGCATCATTTTTTGTCAGAATTACTTAATTAAAACGACGTCATTTGTTGTGTGAAAGCATTACTCAAACAATGCCATTTAAGGCATATAAATCTTTACTCAACATTTCTCTTAAACGTTATCGTTTTGGTCAGAATTTCTTTTTATAATGATGTCATTTAGTTTGTGAAAGTGTTTCTCAAAATAATGCCATTTCAATTGTGGTTTTTTTTTTTGCTTGAAACGAGGTCGTTTTGAACAATTTATTTCGTTAAAATGTAAGTAAAACACTTAGAATTGTTTTGACTCTACAAACTTAGCAAATGGTTTTCCCCCATTGACTTTACAAACTCTACAATTCCTTTTCTCCCACTGTAATCGTTTGAGTTTTTGAGTGTTTGACTCTTTGAGTGTTCTTATTTGAAAGTTTTTTGCAAAATTGCATTGATTCCAACTTTTGAAGGTTAGTGTCTATAAACCTTAAGTATTTTTAAAAAACAAAATTTACTGTTTAAATCGGGTATGTTTATCTGGTTGTTTTTATTTATGTGTATGATAATGATAGTGGAGTTTAGATTTTGGATGACATATTGTCATTCGGTTGTTAGATTTTGATACGTTTTTTTCTCAGCAAGTGGATTTCGATGACTAATATTTGTTATTGGATGTTGGAATTTTATTCGTTTCTTCTGTGAATTTTGTCTCGTTTTGTTGATGTGAAGGATTTTGTTGATGTTTTCCTGATTTATGAATGTGGTATGCATGTGGAGTTTGTAGTCCTCAGATGTTGTTGTAAGCATGTAGATGGTGGTTTCTGAAGTCAATAGTTTATAGAGAAAAAAAAAAGTACTGCTTAAAAAAGATAGAAACCTCGTGTGAAGGACTTCTGCCATGTCATTTTTTCAATATTTGTTGCTCTTTCTGTGTGTGATAGATTTTTTTTATAGATAAATGTGGGGGCTGATATGTGTTACTTGCCGAGCTAGAGATAAAGCATGTTGTATGATTGAACCATTTGGGACTACATTAAAGCCTGATTCTGACATTAAGTTGATTAGTTAGCTTTGAATATAAATTATCAGATGGGAAAAGGGCAATAATAATTAAGTATGATGATCATCTTATTGAACCGATGACTATTATGTGGCATAATGGTAATATAAACTTTTGATTGTTTCTAGTTGTTAGTGCTAGTATAATGAATGGAAGCTTTTAGAAGATATGGAAAAAAGAGTTGATGTCCATAAACTAGTTAATAGCTTACGTTTACTTTTAGGATGTTTGGAACGAGCCCTTTTCGTGTTAATTGTTGCAAACAATTAATTAATCATTCTATGATTGTATTGACTTTAGTCAATAAAATACTAATTGCAAGAACATTATTCATTAATTATCTATCATTTAGTCTACCCTTCTCCCTCTTGTGCTCTAATATAAATATGGAAATCCTTTGTGAAAAAATAAAATATTACGATTATAATGCACAAGTTCTTTGTAATCGGAGGATGACAAAGGGTACCTTCCGTTACTTAAGTGATGGGGTTTGAGTCTTCTTGATCCTCGCATATATATATATATATTTGAAAATTTTCATGAAGTTGGTAAGACCTTTTGTATAGTTGCATTATATTTGAACTCTTTGAGTATCTTTACTTATTTGTAGATATTTTTATTTTTTATTCTAAATATAAATATTAATTTTTTTATGAAAAAGATTCATTAGGATGACATATAGAATATATTACAACGATATTAGCATTTCAAAATATTATCATTTATTTAAATTTCGTGAGATAGTAACTACTAAGGAAGGGTCATCTCAGCAAGCTGACAAATCAAAGTTGAGTTAATTGTCGTTATTAATTTTCTATCAAGATGTTTCAATCAAAAGCCATTATTTCATTAACAATAATTGAATGATTATATGGCTTAATTCTTATATTACTTTTGATGAATTATCATAGTCTCAATCAGTTCTGATATATTGCTAATAGATTTTGTTTTAATTTTGTAGGATGAAAGATAAGAATTCTGTAAGTACTGGGAGCGACAATGAATCAAATGATTCAATGGGTTTGATAGATTGACATTCGTGGGACTTGACAAAAAAATCAAACCAAAGAACTATCAAGGATAATGACAAAATAATTATTCAATATAATAGATATGAGGTGTCGAAAGGGGAGGAAAGAATTACCTTAACAACAATCATCGAAATAATAGTTCGACAATAAATTCTTATTATTATCTATAATGATTGGTAAAGGCGTTGTCTCAAATGAAGGAGGCCCTTGGAAGTGGGTGCAGGTAAGTTATCTGGCCCTTGAAAGTGGGTGTAGGTAAGTTAGATAACATTACTTTTATAAATATTATCTAACCTACCTTTATAAATATTCTAGAATTACTGAAGGAGGCCCTCGGAAATGGTTCATTACAGACTTGATGGGGGTTCTTTGAATTTGTGGGCTAATTGTTGATGTTATAATATTGATTTATGATATGAGCTTAGAATTTGGGATTTGGCATTGTATGTTATTTCAACTAAATTGTTTAATATTATTAATAGAGGTTAATTATGGATAATATTTTTATCTTTTAAATTAATATTTATTCGTTGAAAGTAAGATTATTTAATTTTTTATGTGTTTTATTATTATTTTATAAATTTGGAGCCAACGAAGTAAATAGAAATGAAAATTTAAAGAAAACATCAAATCTACCACAGTTGATTGCTATTGTACATCGCTATAGTACCATGAACAATGATTGTGCTATATTTCCAACACCCCAGTTATGAAGAGGTAGCACTGCAACGGTGAATAGTGGGATTGCAGAAGGGAATAACATCTGCTCCAACAATGCGACTTTTTTTAAAATAAGAAGAAATATAAATTTAAGACTCCAATCAATCCTTATAAAAAGGCCACTCATTTTAGACTTAAAAGAACACACAACATGGGCGTTTTAGAGCAATTTGTGCATAATTAAAACAATGTAGAGAGAGAATATCAAGAAAAACAAGAGATTATTGGCGAATGTTTGGCATATCAACCAATTGCAAATTGATGTCTATATTAGTTTGTTTTCGGTTATATTATGTTTCTTTTATTTTTTAGTCATAATTCTCTTGTTATCATGAACTAATATCTTTTCTAAGATTATTACTTGAACTCGATATGTGTGCTTAATTGTTGGATCTGTTTAATATTTATTTGAATTCAATTCTTTATTATTCAAATTATTTATTCTTAGTACTTCATTATATATGATCAATATTGTGATTGAATTGGGAATACTTTAATAAACTCGAGAGATGCATCATTGTATTCAGACCTTGATAATTTGATACATGGCTGTCAATAAATTATAAATTTTAATTTAGAATTGAGATATACCTAATTGGCATGTATGATCAACAAAACTTATTCTTAATTAATCTTGATTTATTGTAATTACCATAGAGATATAGGTATTTAATAAATTGAGATATACTTACTTGACCTTAAGAGAGGTTTGTAAATACATTAGTATCTTGACCAATAATAAGAATTGAAGGATATTAATATTAAATGATTAATCTTTAGAAAACATATTAAAGAATAATAATTAACCCTAAGCTTTTTTTATATTAATATCTTCTTGAATTATTTAAGTTGTGTTATTTATTTATTGCACTTTTCTTTAGTTTATTTATTTATTTAAAAATTAAGAATTTAATTTTTTGGATAATTACTTGAAAGACACAATTTTAGTACTTGGTTGAAAATAATATTTATTCTTATAGGTTCGACATCTGACTTTATAAGTCTCTTATTACATATTTATGGTAGTGTATATTTGCGCTTAATTTTGTGCTTAAAAAATACATATAACAAGTTTTTGACACCGTTACTAATAATATTTTATTTTTGCCAATATTAATACCAATCTTTCTTATTTTTACTTTAGATTGTTTTTTAATTTTATATATAGTCCTTTTCTTTTACTTTATTTTTGTATAGTTACTTTTTAATTCTTTTTGTTTTGTTTTTATTTTTTTAAGATTACCATTCAAACCTACATCATGGCCTATCAAATTCGCAGCAGGCGGCAAAATATAGATCTTTAAGAGATTATTTAATTTGAATGATTAATAGCGTTCAACCCAGTATATACCGACTAGCAATAAACACTAATTACTTTAAAATTCAACTGGGAATAATCTAAATTTTGAAAGAATCAATTCAATTCAGTGTATTTTCGAGTGATAATCTAAATGAACATATTGTAAATTTTCTATAGGTTTATGTTTTGTTCAAATACAATAAAGTCTCAGATGATGGAATAAGGTTGTAACTATTTCCTTTTTAATTTCGAGACAAAGCGAAGAGTTTGTTGATGTCACTATTATCATGATCAATTTTAACATGGGATGACTCGACCCAAAAATTTCTATCCAAATTCTTTCCACCGGCTAAGACAGCAAGGATAAGGAATGACATAACTTCTTTAATATAGTGTGACTCAGAAACACTTTATAAAGTATAGGAGTGGTATAAAGATATGCTAAGGAGATGTCTGCATCATGGGATTTCAAAGTGGTTACTTGTGCAGACTATTCACGAAATTAAACAGTACAAATTGTAACAGCAACTGTTCGAGCCGTGAACAAGTAATAAAGTGATGAGTGAGTATCATTTCCATAAAGATCGGTGTTCTAAACTAATACTAAGTATTATGATGCTAACAACTTAATTTTATCTAGGTTAATTTAAAAACTAAGTTGATTTATAAAATAAGGGATGCTTAAACTAATAGTTAAACAATTCAAGGAGATGGAACTTCTTGGTGAAAGGGTCTTAAGGTCTTAATTTCACTCTACCTTTCTTATGTTCTTTATAGTTAGTGATTAATAACAAATCGTCTGAATTTATTAATCAAAGGTTTAGAATTAATCTCATTAATTCTTCTAAGCGTCAAATGAGATCCTATGTATGCACAATCAAGTTGATATCCTTATCTAACTTGTTATCTATACATGCATTAAGCTACCCTTAAGTGATTACCTTAATTCTATTAGTCTCTCAACTTAACAAAATCAAGGCTATACTTTTTAATTCCAATACATAGGTTAAACTTTTTCAAGCACATAACTCATAAGTCTAAATTATCTAATTAATTTTCTAATCCAATTAGAAGAATTAAACTTATAAAAAGCTTAAATAAAAAAAAAGATATAGTCATTAACCAACTAATAACATCAAAACATAGTATTCAATAGAGTTCCATTAAGTCTTAGAATAAGAAACTTAGCTATCCATAGTTAAATGCTCAAATACAATATTCCAAGAGTTTATAAGAGTAATCATATTCAAAATACCATAAATTATAAAAATAAACTTGAATTAATGTAAATGAAATGAGATGAGAATGAAGAACTAATTGGAGAAGCTTTCAGGGCCTTTAATCTTCAAAGGTCTTCAAGATTTTAAGTTTTCAAATGCTTTCTCTCACTAGAAACTCTTTGTTTTTGCTCTCAAGTTCGTGCTCTCTAATCTCCCTTCAAATGAGACATTTCCTTTCCTTTTATAATTTTCAAATTAGGCTCCAAAATTAGGGCACAAATCCCTAGAAAAATCCCCAGCGTGTGGCACTTCGGACCCAAGTTTTTGTCCAAATGGTGTTGTGGCGTAAATTAGTAGTGCTACTGTGCATTATTAACATATTACTATTCACTATTTAAATTGAGCATTTTGGTCCCCTTTTGCTGTTTTTGTGCATTTTTCTCAACTTTTTAACCCAATTAAATCCGTTAACTTGGAACCTACAAAATAACATTAACGCACATAAAAACATATATCTTATTTAAATTGAGCAATTATCAATTTAGGAGATTAAAGCAATAGATATAAACTATATTCATTAAACTTCTCCAAACCTAAATACTGGCTCATCATCAAGCAACGAGGCACAACCTAAAACTCAAACAATAATAAACTATAAAAAGATATTGAACATTGAATCGACAAATTATTAGCAAATTATCTCAAACATTTCACATAACTGCCAATCTCAAGGAAAGTTTAAACATTATAATAGTTTAACATGTTAATCCATTACTTATTTTACCCCACAAGTGACCTACTTGGTGTGTCAGTGTATAGCTAGAATCATTTATCACATGCACTAGGATTAGTTTATCCACACAAGATAATGAAATGTTCTATATGAGTTTTTACTTAATTAATACTCTATAGGCTTATTTTTTGCATCACTCTTTATTAATTTATGCACCGGCATAATCAAGGATGAAATAAGATGTTATCTAACTTGTAATATATGGCTAGGGTGATGGTAGGATAAAATAGATTAATTTTGGTTCAACTTACACCATAAACACACATTCCTCTAGAGATTAATCAAATCGAACCATTAGTTTTCCACCCGATTATCCCCAAACTTATTTCTTTGATTCCGTTGCTATTTTGTGGTTCATTTGTTTTTCTTTTTTCTAAGTTAAGAATATAGCAAACTCAATCTATATAATATTCTTTTATTTTGATTTTTTTTTGAATATATATAAGTCTCTATAGTCCTATACTTAAGCTTTTACAAAATTAAAACAACCAAAATCCATAACCAAACCCATAAACCTTATACAATTCACTCATTCATTTTCAAATATCCAACAGCTCACACCATTATTTAAAATGGATATCATGCTCATAGTGTGACGAGTATTAAAAAAGATGATTAGATTAAAAGCTAAGGTATTAATGTTGTTAGCAAAGAAAAATAATTATTAGGCTCAACGGGGGTAACTAGAGGTAAAAATATACAAAGGTTAGCTTTAAAGGTTAATTAGGTTCAAAGATGGCCTAAAATTATTTTTTAGATTATGTTAGGATTTTTTCTTGAGTAATGCTCAAACAAGTTCAAGAGTGTTTTTGAGACCCTAAATATTCTTATTATGCATAAATGTCCTCTAAGTGAGCATAATAACTATATGATCCTAACTACAAACTCAATAAATTAAGTGGTCACAAAATGAGTTCAAACTTGTCTTTAAATTAAACATGCAAACAATCACAATATATATTGTTTCCAAAAGAGTGTAGCAATTGAAATTATGTTTCTATTTCATATCATTAACTACTAATCATTTAACCAACAAAATAATTAAAACAACAATTATAAAGAGTAAGCATGATCAAACATAAAAAATGAACGACAAATAGTGTTTCCTCTCATAAACTAAAAGTTGACATTATCCACAATGAAAAAAATAAGAGTAAGAAAAAAAAACTTCCCTCATATATGATGGCTTAGTACGGTGGTGCTTGCATCGTGAGGCTGAAATTGTTGCTTGAATTAGTGCCTAAAGCCGTTGAGTGATGCTTCCTAAAACTTGAATTTTAATGAGGTAGAAGTTGGTGATAATTTAGTGTTCAAAGGGTGTATGGATGAGTGGGGAAGTGCAGAAGTGTTAAAAGGTGATTAAAGAGGGTAAGGAAGTGATTTGGTAGGAAATGAAGTGGCATTACAGCCTGAATATGGGGCGTCATGGCACCACAACCTGAGTTTTAATCTTTCAATTTCCCTGGTGTTGGGGTTGTGACCCAGAAGAATTAGGGCTACAGCCCCAACTTGTTGCCACACTTGGAATTGTTTCAATTTTTGAGCTCCATTTGGCCGCATCTTATTGGCTTTACTTCCGATCCCTTTGTCATGCTTTATGGGGTTCTAACTTGCTATTTTAACATGCCACCAAAAAAAATTAAAACTAAGATTGAAATTCACTTGGGTTGCCTCTTAAGAAGCGATTGATTTAACGTCTTCAACTGGACATCTTCCAGATTCATAAGGGGTTAAAAATTGCATTTTAAAAGAATTTCTCCTATGGAAAACTCCTCTATTTTGGTGCTTTGGTGTGTACTTAATAGTCTTGTCAATCTCTTTCCTTGATTTTCAAAGCTCTATAAAATGATCATCAAGGAATAACCCTAACTTTCTTATTTTGAGATTTCTCGAAAAGAATTTTAACCTTGACCGAAAAAATAAACAATGGTGGATGGTATTTGATTACTTTTCCATAATGATCTTTCCATGACTTATGTTCTTCTTTGTTCGGTGCAACATTGCCTTGTCATGAACTTAGGGTTGAATGGTATCTATCTCCTTCTAAGATGATGCCTGATATTTTCCATCTAGATCCACATTATTAATCTTTAAGCATTCTTCATAGTTATTTGGTAGCTTCAATTCCTTAAAGACCTTAAATATGGCCTCTTTATCTTGCATCTTCATTTTCTCCCATCTCTATGTCAATGAGAAAATTTTAGTAGCTAGAAATGGTTGCCCAAGAATAATAGGAACATTTTTATCTTCCTCTATGTCTAGAACAACAAAATCTACTGGAAGAATAAAATTATCCACCTTAACTAATACATCTTCAAAAATATACCTTGGATAAGTGAGAAACCTATCCACCATTTTAAAAAAAAAAATTATAATGGGCTTCACCTCACCAAGACCCAAATTTTGGAAGATGGAGAAAGGCATTAGATTAATGCTTACTCCAAAATTATATAAAGCCTTTTTAAAAATAGATTCTTCAATAATGCAAGGAATGGTGAAGCTACCCATATTCTTCAACTTTTAGGGTAACTTCCTTTGAAGGATTGCGCTACACTTCTTTATTAACTTGATCATCTTATAATCCTCTAAACTCTTCTTCTTTGACATTATTTCCTTTATGAACTTTAGACAGTTTAGCATTTTCTCCAAGGTATCCGTAAATGGAATGTTGATGTGTATCTTTTTAAAGATCTCAAGGAATTTGGAGAATTGATCAATCATTTAACTTCTTCTTTTGAAAGTATTAATGATAGAAGGGTTGTACGATTTTGAATTCACCTTTTTGGTTCTAGTTCAAATTCTTTCTCTTCACATTCAACCACATTTTTCTTTGAAGCTTCTAATTCTTTACCACTCCTAAGAGTGATAGCTTTACATTGCTCCATTGGAGTAGCCTTCGTGTTACTTAAGAACTTGCAGAAGATTGATCTTTGATTGCATTAGTAAGTTGTCCAACTTGTACCTCTAGTGACTTCAATGTTGTATTCATGTGGGTGTAATGTGTCTCGATGTTATCAAGTCGGGGCTCATCTTTTTGGAACCTCTCCGTTGTCTCAAAAATAAAAGTATATAAGAGATCTTCTAATGATAGTTTTTTCTAAACTATTTGTTGATTAAACCCCGATGACGATTGTATAGCATTTCTTGTGTTACCATAAGAGAAGTTCTCATGATTTCATAGCACTAGATGATAAGATGTAGGCAATTTGTTACTCTGGTAGTTGAAATTTTGGTTGTCAACATATTTCACATGCTTCGACTCACTACCTTCATCGGTATAGAACACACTAGAAATCATTGCGGGATTCTTGCTTGAAGAAGACTCTCTAGCGTGTAGTGCAGAAATTTAGTTACCTAAAGCTAAAACTTAAGCCAAATGTGCAACTATAGGGTCAACTTTATGTATTCCGACGAATTTCCTTACAATGGACCTCTCATTGTGCCATTATTAGTTGTTACAGGCTATTTCTTCTAATAATACTTGGGCTTCTTCTGTGGTTTTTAACAACAAAGTACCTTTTGCCATCGTATCTACAATGGTTCTAGTTTGCCCATTTAGTCCATTGTAGGAGAGTTGTATTTGGAATTAACTTGGTATCCATGTTGAGGGTACCTTCTAATAAAATCCTTCAACTGCTCCCAAGCTTTAGAAAGTGGCTCAAAGTCCAACTACCAGAATTAGACTATCTCTCCCCAGAGTTGAAAAGTCCTAAATGGTGGAAAGAATTTGGTAAAGAATCTTTGGGTTAGCTCTTTCTATGTTGTAATACTCATCGGTTGCAAAGATTGAATCCAACCTCTCACCTCATAAACCTTCAAAATACCACAACAATAACTAAAAAAAAAAAATTCCTAAATTAAAATAAAGTTATTTATCCACAATATTAGTAAAAAATTCAAAATTCACAATCCCCGGTAAAAGTGCCAAAAATGTGTTCGTAAAATTAAACACACACAAATTATAATCGTAAGTGCATAAGTCGTAAATAAATAATAAAGTAATGAGTGAGTATCATTCTCACAAGAATTGATATTCTAAATTAATGCTAAGTATTATAGTACTAACAACCTAACTTTATCTAGACTAATTTAAAGACTAAATAAATTTAGGAAATGAGAGATGTTTAAACTAATAGTTAAACAATTCATGGATATGAAACTTCTATGGTAAAACTTAGGGTCCTGATTTCACTCTACATTTTCTTATGTTCTTTATAGTTAGTGATTAACAACTAATCTTGTGAATTCATTAATCAACGGCTTAGAACTAATCTTATTACCTTTCTCGAGCATCAAATGAGATCCTATTCATACACAATTAAGTTGATATCCCAATTTAACTTATTATCTATATATGCATTAAACTACCCTTAAGTGATTACCTTAATTCCAATACATAAGTTAAACTTTTCTAAGCACATAACCCATAAGTCTAAATCATCTAATTAATTTTTCAATCCAATTAAAAGCATTAAACACATAAAAAGTATAAATAAAAAACACAAGATATAGTCATTAACCAACTAACAACATCAAAACATAATATTCAATATGTTGGGTGTTGATTATTCTAGGGTGCTTGCACGTGGGATGTGTTCATCATGCAAAAAATATACATATCTCATACATATATATGCACAGCAGAAGATTAAAATTAATACAATGAACACATGTAATACATATTTATCAAATGAAAAACGAGATTGAGAAATTTAACCCATGAAGTCTTTGGATTAATTTGCTTGAAGTCCACCATAAAATAAAACTTTGATCAATCCTAGTAATCAACAAGGGTGGGTTTGATTGTCTAGAATGGCAGTATATTAATCTAACATTTAGTTTAACTCTTAAACTTGATTTAAAGTTAAAATCTTTAACTTAGTTAAATTTGTTTTTCCTCTTATTCAACTCTTGAATAAAAATAAATTTAATTCATGTTTTAATAGTTAAATTAATTTGAGAAGATGATCAATAGAAAATGTTTTCAACTCTTGAAACACTTCAATTTTCGTTCTCCATCTCTCTCTTAATTTTCTAGCCAACCAAAAACAATTAACATTTGTTTTAATCAAATTAAATTAATTTGTTTTATCTTTTATTCAACTCTTGAACAATTAAAATAAATCTATTTTAGTTATTACATTTAGTAACCAATTATACATTTGTTTTGTTGTTCTAACACTTAAAACACAAAATAAAAAATTCCAATTTCTCAAATTGAAATAGCTACCAAAATTGCAAAATCTAAAAACTTAAAACTTATGAATTTTGAATTTCATTTCCTTTTATATACTAATGCATAAATTTCAAACTAATTTGAATTTCATTTGCATTTAATTTAACTTAACCTAACTATAGTCAACATTTAACTTAACCCTTAAGTTAATAAATATTTAAATATTCTAACCATAGTTAATCAACTTAACCATAGTTAGGTTAACCTTTACATAACCATTAAGTAAAGTTAACTTAACTTAACCATATAGTTAACTTTTAACTATAGTTAAGTTAAATTATTTATTTAACAATTAAATAAATAAATATTTATTTTAATTATTTAACAATTAAATAATCATAAAGTGAAATTACATTTATATCCTTACTAGGTTACCAAGTTAACCTAAAGTGAGTCCCACCATTTAGCCATATACTTTAGTTAACTTAACTTTAGTAATTTGCTGAATTATACTGTATTGAACTATTTAATACGGTAAACTGACCAAGTGCTCAAAGAGTACATTTCATATTAGGACTCTCTAGGTCTACACCCGATTTGTCAAATGGAATTATTTCATGAGTCCGTAATCGATGCCCCACGCATACGTTACGAATATTACAAATTAGAGCGTTAAACCATATAAGTTGAGGTCATAATGTATACGTATAATCCTTCTATCATTTATACCTTGGATGTACGAGGATATAGATCAGCTCCGTCAAATCCCCATTTGCTCATCCATTATCTTATCTCCAGATTTGTATCTCGATAAACAATATATGCAAACACTTTTGCTATATTGTTTAACCCTATGGAAAACTCTTTTCCCAGGTTTATGTATGTGGCCATAAGACTTTATGAAATACAATCACGGAGCATCGGATATACAACTTACCTACGTAAGCTGATAGATCCCGTATCTACGCACACCGAACTCCATGAGCATCGGACCATACCCAGAGACACATAGTGGTCAGACCATGAAAGGTCTCTGACGTATGTGAAACCAAAGCATGATGGATCACTCACAAGACCACCGTGGCTCTCAGGTCAAAGGACCATGAATACTACTCAACTCAAGAGGACCTTCATTTGACGGCTTCATAGGATATCTATTGGGATCCTCGTGAGTCTGTTTAGTATCCAGTCCTGACTGGATACCCACATACCTATATAAGCTCTAAGCTCATGGTCAGCTAAGAACAACCATCTGAACCAGTCAGATATAGACATACACTGATCTATATTTTATGAATTCACCGATAGACCCACATTGGTGATCATAGATCAGGAACATTGTGTTTGAGACATATTTACATAATGATATTTCTTAGCAGGTTTGCAACTCTTTACAATTATATCATTACAAGTATACTCTTATGTCTTTGTCCCATTATAGATAAGGTTCTAACTCTTTAGGCCTTGCTGACTCTTATAAAACTACTAACTCTTAACAGTGCTAACTCTTAGTATTTATAACTCTCATATTTGCTAACTATTAATTCTGATCTAAACTCCTTTAGATCAGATCTGAACTCTTTCAGATCAAACAATGTCTGTAATGTTACAAGCATTATACCATATAATTATGATATTAACAATTTTTATTCGAAATGTTTATTATATAAATATTAACAATTAATATTCATACAATATTGGAATGACACGTAAGCACCAGCTCCAATACAATAGAGTTTTATCAAGTCTTAGAACAAAATATTTAGCTATCTATAGTCAAATGCACAAATACAATAATCCAATAGTGTGTAAGAGTAACCATGTTCAAAACAACACACATTACAAAAATAAACTTGAACTAAAGTAAATGAGATGAGATGAGATAAGAATGAAGAATTAGTTGGAGAAGCTTTTAGGGACTTCAATATTTAAGAGTTTTCAAGATTCCAAGTTTTCAAATTCTTTCTCTCACTAAAAAACTCTTGGTTTTGCTATGAAATTTGTGCTTTTTCTTCCTCCTTCAATAAAACCTTTCCCTTCTTTTTATAGGTTCCAAATTGGGCTCCAAAATTAGGGCGCATATCTCTAGAAAAATCCTCAACATATGGTGCTGAGGTCTAAAGAATTGAGGCTGTCGCAACCTTTTTCCTAAAGCCCAAAGTTTCTACCCAAATGGCGTCGCGACGCTCTATTCACTTTTCATTGTTCACAGTTATTGTTTAAATTTAGCATTTTAGTCACCTTTTGAAATTTTTGCGCGTTTTCCTCAGTATTTTACCCAAAATAACTCTGTTAACTTGAAACCTACTAAATAACATTAACGTACATAAAAAAAACATATATTCTTATTTAAATTGAGCAATTATCAAGCTTAGGAGATTAAAAAAATAGATATAAAATAAACTCATCACAAATATTCTATAATGGCTTAATAGGATAGTTGAGGACCATAATAGATGCCACAGCTGGGGAAGTACTAATGAACAAGTCAACTCACTGAACATATAACCTACTTGAGAAGATGGCATCCAACAGTTATCAATGGCCAGGTGAGAGAACAATCCCATGAAGAATTACAAGCATACATAATGAGAGGACATTCATTTCATTAGCAGCACAAATCAACCTATTGACTAAACAAATCATTGGCAATAAAAATAATGCTATGAAGAAATAACCTATCACTTGTAATTTATGTGGTGACAACCATCAAAATGGCCAATGCATGGAGGAAATGCACTACAAGGAGAACTTTTAAAAACAGCAGCACAATCTCTACACCAACTTTTATAATTCCAATTGGATAAACTCTCCTAGCATACCAGGATAACCTTAAAAACAACATGAACAGAAACCAGGCCAGATGAGATATTTATGCAATATATGAAATAGACAAAAGCCCTCATTCAAAGCCAAAAAATCTCATCCAAAGCCAAGTAACCTATTTAAGGATGTTAGAGATTCAAGTGAATCAATTAGCCATATTATTAAATAATCATGCATAAGGATCCATACCTAGCAATACCATGGTGAATCCAATAGGAGATATAGAGTAATGCCAAGCAATTACCTTGAGATGAACAAGAACTGTCAACAGTTGCTGAAACATCTTAATTAAAGAAAATCTATGATAGAGCAAATGAGACAACAAAATAGAAGTCAATTTTAGAAGAAAAGGAACTAGTGGCACTTCAAAGCAAAGACAGTCTATACATTCTGCCACATTTCCTATAAAAACTCCAAGAAAATAACCTTGAACTTCAACAATTTTTCGATAATATCTTTCAATGTTTCAAGGTTGATATGGTAATTCCTGAGGATCAACCACCTTCTAAATTAAAAGTGATAGAAGTCCTTCTCTTACAACCTCATACAAAATTGTGCAAATTAAAGAAAAAAAAAGGCATGACAAGATAATAGAGAGGCAGTTTGATACTAGCCAATGAGGTTTGGTCTAAGATTAAAATCTTTCCAAGAAGATTAAAATCTTTCCAGAAAGATTCTAATCAAGTTTAATGGGGCCATGTTTAAAAGATTTTCTCATGGATCTGTGGAAGTCAAAGAAAAGGAATATCAATACTCTTAGGCATAGATTGAAGTTCTACAGGCACGATACTGCTGACATGTAGTTTGATTATAAATGAGTAAAATGAGACGTCAAACCAATGACATTAAAGTCAAGCGCTTCTTGAGAGGCAACCCAAGTAAATTTTTATTTATTTTTGATAAGGGCAAATTTGTCATATATTTTCTCATGTTTTTATTATTGATATTTTCTGATTTTATGAGAATAAATGGCTATTTATGTGCTTTATTGTTAATTATAGGGACTAAAATGCAAAGTTTTCAACAGCCAGTGCCGCGGTGCCCATCGACGATTTACCAGTCTTAAGCTCGTGCCCAGCGCCACAGTGCCCGTGCGATACTTAAATACTTCTCTCAACTCTCCTATTTCAGGGTAAATTCGAAGCTTTTCACATCTAGGATTTCTCATATCAATAAAAACACTCTTTTGAGGTAAACATAAAGAGACTTAGCAAGGAGGAAAACACAAGAAATGAATACACATTCAAGTCAAGAGATTAAAGTAAATTTATTGAAGATTGAAGAATCAACTCTTGGGCATTCAAGACAAGAGAAAGGAGAATAACTCAGAACGTCACTTGTTTTATTTTCTTGCTTAACTTTAAGAGATGATCTTGTTCATGATATTTTTATATTTTTGATTTGATACTCTTGTTATAAGCATGAGCTAGATTCTTTTGATCTAGGGTTGGACGTTCTTGAACCTATTATGTAATTGAATCTTTTAAACTCTTAGTTATGAACTTATATCCCTTAATTGATTCAAACTATTTGTGCTTAATGCTTTCATTATACTTGATCACTATTTTGATTGTTAGGAACCATGATAACTTTGACAAAAGGATTTATGTGTTTAGCTTATGATAGATTGATACATGATCATAGGGTAACATCTATGTGTTCCATATAAGATAGACATATACCTAGGTGGCATATATAGTTTGATTAGATTTATTCTTAACGAGTTGCATCTTATTCGGATTACCATAGACATATAGGTAATTGTTAGGGTGTGATATTATCATTCAACTGTCAATAGAAGCTTATGATAAAATTAGTGTCTAGCCAATCAATTGATAGTAAGGGAATAACTAAAGGGTTAAAGAATTCAATGAAATACTAGGGGATACGTCAAAACCCTAGATTGGTTATCAAACTCATGAATTTTAACTTAGAGTACTTGTAATATTTAATTAGGTTTAATTTGATAGCGATAGTATAGTTAGTTAAACTCCATCTCAGAAGTTAGTCTGGATAAAAAAAAATGGAGTAATTTTAGTAATTGATTGAAGAAATAGAAACCATAGTCTCTGTGGGATTGATAATAGTCCTATATTATTTGGTACAAAAGCGTGCACTTGCACTAAGCTATTAAAGCACACATCAGTGGTCAGTTTTAACAAGTTATTGACAACAAAGCTGTTGGATATGAATTTTGACTTCATAAATGTTAATCTATTCAATATAAGTTTTTTCAGCCAATATTTTTCAATACTTGTAATAAATTGATATATATTGATAACAATGCCTAATTCATTTTAGGATGATAAAAACTACATGAAGGTCCAAAAAACAACCAAGATAACATCAATCAAAACACTTAAGTATATCTATGAAAGTGCAAAGTTATCCACTCCTAAGCATTTGGTAAGATACTTTTATTGCACTAGTTGATTTGATTGTTCTAGCTTCATTTTTATATATTGCACCAATAACGTATAAAATAATTACAATTAATTCATTTTAATTCTATTGTAACTTGACTTCTAGCTTGTTGTTGTCATTCTTAAGAAGAAAAAGGATGTCACTCCTAATCTACACTAGAGCTTAGGAGAAATATAAGGCAAGCAAAGAACTACAACTGTGTTAGATGCCCACAACTCACATTCTTTAAGTCCTTAGTTGAGAAATGTCTTGCATTGAGAGTAAAATAAGTTAAGTTAGTTGTGAAATGTATTACATTAAGAGTAAAATAAGTCAAGTTTAAGGAGAAAATTTTGAGAATTGAGTATAATGTATGGATACAGTTGTTGGGATTTGTGCTTACGTGCCATCCCTTTTGTGTATAAATATTTTCTTTATGTTTATACAATTATGATTTCAATATATCACTAATTATTTTATATACAAATATGGTAAGATGCTTGTAACGTTTTAGACATTGTATGATCTGAAAGAGTTCAGATCTGATCTAAAGGAGTTTAGATCAGAACTAAGAGTTAGTAATGCTAAAATATATAAATGCTAAAAGATAGCACTGATAAGAGTTATCAGGTTATAAGAGTTAGCAAAATCTAAAGAGTTAGAGCTTTGTCTGAAATGGGACAAAGACCTAAGAATATATTAGTAATGACGTAGTTGCAATCAGTTGCAAATGGTGCTAAGAAATGTTGTTATGCAAATATGTTCTTAAACTTAATGTTCCTGATCCATCTTCACTAATACGGGTCTGTTAGTGAAGACCTTAATAAATATAGATCAGTGTATGTCTATATCTGGATAGTCCAGATGGTTAGTCTTAGCAGACCATGAGTTTAGTGGAAACTCGTATAGAGATACAAGTATTCAGTAAGGACTGAATATTGAACAGACTCACAAAGATCTCCAATAGACATCCCATAAAGCCGTCAATGGAGGATCTTTCGAATTGAGTAATATTCGTGGTCCTTAGACCTGAGTGCCACGGTGGACTTGTGAGTGATCCATCATACTTTGGTTCCACACATGTCAGATACCTTTCATGGTCTGACCGCTGGGTGTCGCTGGGTATGGTCCGATGTTCATGGAGTCTGGTGTGTACAGATATGGGATCCATCAACTCAATTGGGTGAGTAAAATATCCTGTAACTCTAAGATTGTATTTCAGAAAGTCTTATGGCCATAAGCAAACATATCCAAGAATTAATTTTATTCTCGGAAAAATAATATTGTAAAAATGTTTACGGATATTATTTATTGAAATACTAATCTAGAGATAAATTTATGGTTGAGCATATGGAGACTTGACGGTGTTGATCTATATCTCTGCTCTTCTAGGATATTTATGATGGAAGGATTATACGAATATGTTATAACCTCAACTTGTATGGTCTAATGCGCCGTTTTGTAATATCTGTAACATGTGTGTGGGACATTGTTCACAGACGTGTGAAATAGTTTCATATGATAAATCGAGTATGGACCTAGAAGTGTACTCGTTGTGCACTGGGGCGGCGAATTGGATTGAAAAATTAATCCAACAATTTCCAGCAAAATGAAAAATGTTTCAAGGTTCCTTTTATTATTCACTTGTCAATAATTGAAGGTAAAATACATTATTGGTTTACAAGAGTTGTTAACCAATAAGAATTTAACAAGTGACATAATCTTGCTCCATAAATTATGTACCATGTATTTACCTATTTACCTTGCTTGATAAATACATATATGGTAAATGTAAATATTCAAAATAGTTTTGAATTATTAATATTTTATATATTAATCAAATTATTATTATTAATTAGAATAAGTGGCAAACACCATTTACTAATGGAGAATGCACTTGTTATTAATAATAAGAAAAGTTTACCACTTAGTAATTCTTAAATGATGCACTAAGGAAGTAGTAAAACCACTTAACATTGATTAAATGCCATTTACTCTCTAGAAATTGATTCAATTGGTTAAATCAAATTGGTGAGTGAAAAATATGATAGATTAATGTTTGTAATGGCAAACATGGTTAAGTGGTGGTGGAGCACTAAGAGAAATCATTCTTTGCACTTAAGAAAGAATTGAAAGAGTTCAATTTGTACAAGAAAGTGTGAAATTCATTCTAAGAGAAAGGAGAGAGAATTGAGAGCTTTTCCTAAGTGTTTTTCTCAAAGTGTTGAGAGAAAATGCAAAGGCTTACCAAGCTACAACATATAGAGTTGTAAAGAACTATAGAAAACACTTACTTCTTCTCATCTCTTGGTAGTAATTATTCATAAGGACAAATTGTTTTAAGTGTTAAAACAATCATTTGCTGGAAATTCAAGGCTGTCATTCTAGCTTCACAATCCCACCGGATTTAGTTGTGAACTAGAATTGTGCAAGAGAACACTTCAAGGTGAGCTCAACAAATTGAAGCTTGGAGTTCTTGAAGAATTGTAAAGCTACCTTCATATCTGGGTAGGTCATTTATTTGTTATTCATTTTATATCATGCATAAAATATATAAATGAGATATATGATGAACACTTGAAATTACACATTTAATAAGAGTTTTACATGATTGTTTTATATTACTAGTGTATTTAATTTTCTTAACTTAAGTATGTTTACAATATTGTACTTAATTATCTTATAACTGTTTTGTGTCAGGTTTGGTCAAATGGACATAACTTTCTAGATAAAGATCCAATTGAGGTGATTCTTAATCCTTTGCAGAGCTAACCCAATGGGCTAACATATTGTATTTCATAAAGCATTGTAAATTCGAGTGTTTAGAGGGTGAAAATTGGCCTAGAATATAATTGATCTGCAGTACAGGCCCAGTTTGAACAGTTATCAGTATTTGGCCCATAACTATAGAAATACATATCTAATACGTATGATATCACTCAATTTGGAAAGATAAGAGACTTATCTACAACTTTTATGTTTTGAGTGACAGCTAATTCGGATCACATCAATTCCAAATTGGATAATCAAGTGGGTGCCCAAGTGATAATGAATGCAAATTATTTTGCCACCATTCTTGACTTTCATCAACCAAGTGGTTCCCTCCAAATTTGTCTCGATTTATCCATGTTTTTTTATAAATAGGTGGCTTGTTTATGCCTAAAGAATGTAATTAGAAAGTTAGAATTTAGTTCAAAATACTTTTCCTTTGTATCTATTTCCTTATACTATTATTTCTCTTGTTTACTATTAAGTCATGTTATTTCTTCTTCCATTTCTTTTCTTTTCATTTAGTTTTATTATGTCCAAATAATTTTGTTTAAGCTAAGGTGAAAGGGTGAAGCTCTTGGCAAGGTAATAAGATATGTTTAATATTTATTCATAAATTTAATGCTTTATATTTAAGTTATGCAAATTTATATATGATGTATTTATTTTGTTTGTAGAATTAATACCCTTTCTTCTAAAGTGGTGATTCTTGATTTATTATTGACAAACTTAATACTTGGCACAATAAATTCTTGAAACCATTTACAAGATTTGGTTTATATAACCTTTCTTGTAAAGTGGGAGTCTTGATTTATTGTAGACAAATATAAAGATTGGCATAATAAATACTTGAACCCATTTATAAGATTTGGTGTATAATAATTAAAAACAATAAATACTAATTAATATATAAATGATGATGAACTTTAATTGCTATATTTTTCGGTTGGAACCATCTTTGTGTGAGGATTCCAATTGAGTTATAAAAAAATTAAATATATTCTTATTTCTTATGCCAATAGTGAATCTCCATAACCTTACCTTTTTATTTGAATTGGTTAATTGAAATAATATTTGCAAACATCTTATACTGCATTAATTATCTTTAAAGTGTTTATAATTTATAATTTTAATTCTACTTCCTTGTGGATCGGCCCCGTTCTCATCGGGTTATTTATTACTTCGACAATCCTGCACTTGGGAATAACTTCTATATTCTGGACGTGTCAATATATATGTACTTGAATGATCATACATGCTTGAATATGTTACATATTGTTTAATATATATGAATACTTCCGTTGCGTATTTAATTTTTTGAAATTATATACATCTATACACATCACACACCATATCACACAACAAGTGGTATCAGAGCATGCTGATATGGTGTTTGCTGTTTGATGTTGTTGTAGTTAACATGTTGATGTTATATTGATGAACAACATGATGATGTTTGATTTCAAGCATGTTGATGTTTAAGATTGAACATGTTGATATTTTATGAATTCTTGAATATATTGGTGTTTAAAATTGTTTACATGATATTTGATCATGTTTTAAATCGGTTGATTTGGGTGCCGGAACAGAAGAAAATTGATTTTAGTGCACCGGACACAGTAACAGTGTCCAGCGCTGAGGCGCTAGCCTAAGGTTGCTGCGGCGCTAGCCTGATTTTGGCCAGCGCCCCGGCGACAGGCTATGAGCGCTGCGGCGCCCACATACTAGAATTCAGCGCTGAGGCACTAGCTTAAGGTTGCTACGGCGCCAGCCTAATTTTGGCCAGCGCCCCGGCGACAGGCTGTGAGCTCTGCGGCGCCCACATACTGGAATTGAGCGCTGAGGCGCTGGGACATGGGCGCTGCAGCACCGATTGATATTATGGCCAGCGCCGAGGCGCTAGATATATGGTGCTGCAGCGCCAGCCCGCTATTTGGCCAGCGCTGTGGTGCTTACTTCTGGGCGTCCCAGCACCCGAGTTAATTTTATGAACGCTGCAGCGCCCGTTTTTCAGCACCGCAGCGTTCATCACTGTTTCTGGAAAAAAAAATTTTATTTATTTATCATGTTTTGACTTATTTTATTGCTGTAATGTACTTCAATAGTTCTCATAACATGATGTGATCATTAAAATACGCTGATAATCACAATGGGAGCCCTATTGGTGGGGGTTAGTTATGATTGCGTATTTCTTTTATGTATAAATGATCTATATTATTCATTTGGATGAAATGAGTATGTAATAAAATCTCTCTTAATCAGATTGTAATATTTTCATTATGAGATAATGTTAAATATGATCCGTCTTATCAATACGGTATTAGACAAGTCACTTCGATTCCTTTCCAAGATCGCTAAAGTCTGAGGAATTGATCGGTGTGACATGGGCTATGCCGTTTAAACATTAGATGTGATAAATATATGTTAAAGTATTACCCTGGATCGCTAAAGTGTGCGGTTAATAACAATAACATATATTTAATGATTGATAAGTAAATCTGGAATACACTTATCCTAGATCGCTAAAGTGTGCAGATAAGATGTGTTTAGGATCAAGTGTTAAGAATTGCATGAGATGCAATTGATAAGAGTTGTCTACCTTTTGGGTTTACTAAGGCCTAGATCGCTATAGTGTGCGGCTGAAGTAAATGCCAAAGGGATCCACTTCTCACTATATAGTTTAAAGAATTCTTAAATTATCTGTTTCCCGTTTGAGAGATTAAAGGGATTACGTAAAATAATCGGAGGGCGTTTTTAGATTAAAAATTGTATAACTGTTATACCCATGATCTAAAACGTTATTTATTAGTGATTGAATTATTCCGCTAACATCTTTTTCTTTTGTCTTGTGAAGATCAAATGGCTTCAAACAACACTTTAGCTCGCATCCTTGATGCGCACCAACTAAAAGGTGCAGAAAATTATGCTAATTGGCTTATGAATCTCAGAATAGTTCTAGATTCTAAAATGCTTGGATATGTTATTGATCAGCGCATGCCACAAGCTATTTCTGATAATGCTTCCCCATAAAAAAAGGAGACATATCGGAAATGGTTGGATGACGATTTGAAAGTCAAATCGTACATTCTCAGGTCTATGTCTATAGAGCTCCAAAGGGAGCATGTCCACATGGACAGTGCTGGGAGTATCATGCTCCACCTAAAAGAGTTATTTGGTGACCGACCTCAATTTGAAATGTATAGGGTTGCCAAATCGCTTTTTCAAACTAGACTACCCGAGCGCAGTCCAGTAAGTCCTCATGTGCTCAAAATGATTTCATACATTGAGAGGCTGGAGACCATGGATCTCATACTGAGCAATGGATTAGGGAATAGTTTGATTCTCCAATCACTTCCAGGGTCATTTGCACCGTTCATAATGAATTACAATATGCAAGGATTGACTCCTACTTATGCTGAACTGTATAACATGCTAATAACTGCTCAGGAGGACATGAACAAAGGAGGCACGGTCCTCTATGTTCAGGGTGCTTCATCATCTACCCGAAGGACTTCTAAGAAGTCCAAAGGAAAGAATAAACGGAAAGTAATGCATGCACCTAGAATGGGTCCTCGAAAGCAATACATATCTAAGCACCCACGAAAGAACAAAGCAAGTGGAAAATGTTTCCATTGCAGTGAGGATGGGCATTGGAAGCGAAACTGTCCAAAGTACCTTGTCATGATTAAGAAGACACCATCAGGTATACACTTGCCTTTTATTGATATTTCCTTAGCATTTAATGCTAGTTTTGGTTGGGTATTAGATACCGCTTGTCCTTTTCACATCTGCAATGTGTTGCAGGGTCTGAAGGAAGTTAGAAAGTTACAACTAGGAGAAGTACAGCTTCGTGTTGGAAATGGAGATTTCCTACAGATCGAGGCTATTGGATGTTCAATTTGATGCTTCCATGTAATAAAATTGCTGTATTGAATAATTGTTATTATGTGTCAAACATTATCCGGCAAATTATTTCAATTCCTGTATTGGACAATGAAGGATATCATATGCGTGTTAGGAATCGTTCCTTATGCTTGTATGATTTGGATAATGTTTTGTTAGCTGAATGTCAGTTGATAAATGGGCATTACATATTAGATACAACAGAAAATATCATGAATGTACAAGTGAATGCTAAAAATAGTGCGGGAACTTTAAATGATACAGAATTGTGGCATATGAGATTAGGTCATATAGAGGCAAGACGCCTATCCCGTCTGGTTAAGGATGGTCGGATACCTGATCTGACCATAGAATCATATCCAGTTTGTGAATCTTGTATTCAAGGGAAAATGACCAAGGCTCCATTTATTGGTGTTGGACACCGTGCCACTGATTTATTAGAACTAATACATAGTGATGTATGTGGTCCAATGAATCACATTGCGATGGGTGGTTTTCGATACTTTGTTATCTTTATCGATGATCTGTCATGATATGGATATGTGTTTCTTATCAAACACAAGTCAGAAACTTTTGAAAAGTTCAAAGAGTTTCGAAATGAAGTAGAGAAACAAACCGGAATGTATATCAAATGCCTTAGATCAGATCGAGGGGGTGAATACATGAACAGTGAATTTTTAGATTATTTAAAGGAGAATGGGATTCTCGCTCAGTATAGTCCTCCAGGTAATCCACAACACAATGGTGTTTCGGAGAGGAGGAATCGGACTTTATTGGATATGGTTCGATCGATGATGAGCTTCATTGATCTCCCTGAATATCTATGGGGGTATGCACTAGAAACTGCTGCTCATATATTGAATAGAGTTCCATCAAAAGCCATTCCATCCACTCCACATGAGATATGGACTAGAAGGAAACCAAGTCTTAAATATGTTAAGATTTGGGGTTGTCCTGCTTACGTAAAAGTTACGCAACAGGATAAACTTGCACCTAAAAGTTACAAGTATAGGTTCATTGGATATCCCAAGAATTCAATGGGATACCAATTCTATGATCCAGAAGAACGAAATGTGTTTGTATCTCGTTATGCCACTTTTCTAGAGAAAGAGTTTCTCCTGAATCGTGGAGATTGTAGAAAGATTGAGTTAGATGAACTCAATCAGAATGAAAATGAACCAACAATGGAACTTCAGGCTCAATCAAGTAGAATACCTTTGACACACCCTCCACGTAAGTCAGAAAGGATATCAAGGCCACCTGAAAGGTATGGTTCCATATCTAAAGGTGCTATTGATGTTTTCTTGATTGAAGAAAAGGATCCTTTAACTTACAAAGAGGCGATGTTGGACATCGATTCGGGAAAATGGCAAGAGGCCATGAAATCTGAAATTGACTCTATGCATCACAATCAAGTCTGGGACTTGGTTGAGCTTCCTGAAGGAATTGTTCCTATCGGTTGTAAATGGATCTACAAGCGGAAGCGTGGGCTCGATGGGAAAGTGGAGACTTTCAAAGCCCGATTGGTGGCGAAAGGTTATACTCAATGATTTGGGATCGACTATGAGGAAACCTTCTCACCAGTAGCGATGCTTAAGTCGATTTGGATTTTACTAGCAATTGCTGTATATTATGACTATGAAATTTGGCAAATGGATGTGAAAACAGCGTTCTTAAATGGATATCTTGAGGAATAAATCTATATGGAACAACCCGAAGGTTTTACATTCAGCCAAACTTCTGGTCTAGTACGTAAACTGAAGAAGTCTATCTATGGACTTAAACAAGCTTCCCGAAGATGGAATCTTCGTTTTGATGAGGTAATCAGAGGGTCTGGTTTCATCAAGAACGAAGAAGAATCATGTGTGTATAAAAAGAGCAGTGGGAGTATGGTAGTCTTCTTGGTTCTATATGTGGATGACATACTCATTATCGGAAACGATATTAGTATGTTGCAATCAGTCAAAAGTTACCTAAGTAAGAATTTCTCCATGAAGGATTTGGGAGAGGCTTCCTATATACTAGGTATACAGCTTTATAGAGATAGAGCTAGGAGGCTTATAGGACTCTCCCAATCATCGTACATAGATAATATCTTGGAAAGGTATAGTTTCAGTAACTGTAAGACAGTTAACATACCTTTTAGACATGACATTCATCTTTCGAGGAAAATGTGTCCTCAGAGTGAAGATGAAAAGGTTAGAATGTCTAGTATACCTTATGCATCAGCTGTGGGAAGTCTGATGTATGCCATGATGTGTACTAGACCTGATATCAGTATGGCTGTAAGTGTTACAAGCTGCTATCAGTCTGATCCAGGCGAAGGCTATTGGATGGCAGTGAAACATGTCCTAAAATATCTTAAGGGTACTAAGGACAAGTTTTTGATTTATGGAGAAAATGACCTAGTGTTGAGAGGATACACAGATTCAGATTTCCAATCTGATCTAGATGATAGAAATTCTACATCTGGATATGTATTCATTCTCAATGGTGCTGCAGTCAGTTGGAAGAGTAACAAACAGTCATCAACCGCTGATTCCACAACAGAGGCAGAATATATTGCAGCATCAGAAGCAGCAAAAGAAGCGGTTTGGATATGCAAGTTTATCGCTGAACTTGGAATAGTTCCGAGTTCAATGGATCTATACCATTGTTCTGCGATAACAATGGAGCCATTGCACAAGCAAAAGAGCCAAGAGCACACCAAAAGTCTAAGCATGTGGAAAGAAAATACCATATCATAAGAGAAATCTTGGCTAGAGGAGATGTAATAGTTCGTAGAGTAGACTCTATGAATAATGTAGCGGACCCACTTACTAAGGCCTTAACTCCAAAAATATTTGAAAGACATGTGGAGTAAATGGGTATAAGATACCATCGTGAATGGCATTAAAGCAAGTGGGAGTTGTTGGGATTTGTGCTTACGTGTCATCCCTTTTGTGTATAAATATTTGCTTTATGTTTATACAATTATGATTTCAATATATCATTAATTATTTTATATACAAATATGGTAAGATGCTTGTAACGTTTTAGACATTGTATGATCTGAAAGAGTTCAGATCTGATTTAAAAGAGTTTAGATCAGAACTAAGAGTTAGTAATGCTAAAATATATAAATACTAAAAGATAGCACTGATAAGAGTTATCAGGTTATAAGAGTTACCAAAATCTAAAGAGTTAGAGCCTTGTCTGAAATGGGACAAAGACCTAAGAATATATTAGTAATGACGTAGTTGCAATCAGTTGCAAATGGTGCTAAGAAATGTTGTTATGCAAATATGTTCTTAAACTTAATGTTCCTGATCTATCTTCACTAATGCGGGTCTGTTAGTGAAGACCTTAATAAATATAGATAAGTGTATGTCTATATCTGGATAGTTCAAATGGTTAGTCTTAGCAAACCATGAGTTTAGTGGAAACTCGTATAGAGATACAAGTATTCAGTAAGGACTGAATATTGAACAGACTCACAAAGATCTCCAATAGACATCCCATAAAGCCGTCAATGGAGGATCTTTCAAGTTGAGTAGTATTCGTAGTCCTTAGACCTGAGTGCCACGGTGGACTTGTGAGTGATCCATCATACTTTGGTTCCACACATGTCAGATACCTTTCATGGTCTGACCGCTGGGTGTCGTTGGGTATGGTCCGATGCTCATGGAGTCCGGTGTGTACAGATATGGGATCCATCAACTCAATTGGGTGAGTAAAATATCCTGTAACTCTAAGATTGTATTTCAGAAAGTCTTATGGCCATAAGCAGACATATCCAAGAATTAATTTTATTCTCGAAAAAATAATATCGTAAAAGTGTTTACGGATATTATTTATTAAAATACTAATCTAGAGATAAGTTTATGGTTGAGCACATGGAGACTTGACGGTGTTGATCTATATCTTCGCTCTTCTAGGATATTTATGATGGAAGGATTATATGAATATGTTATAACCTCAACTTGTATGGTCTAATGCGCCATTTTGTAATATCTGTAACATGTGTGTGGGACATTGTTCACGGACGTGTGAAATAGTTTCATATGACAAATCGGGCATGGACCTAGAGAGTCTCACAATATGAAGTGTACTCGTTGTGCACTGGGGCGGCGAATTGGATTGAAAAATTAATCCAACAATTTCCAGCAAAATGAAAAATGTTTCAAGGTTCCTTTTATTATTCACTTGTCAATAATTGAAGGTAAAATACATTATTGGTTTACAAGAGTTGTTAACCAATAAGAATTTAATAAGTGACATAATCTTGCTCCATAAATTATTTACCATGTATTTACCTATTTACCTTGCTTGGTAAATATATATATGGTAAATGTAAATATTCAAAATAGTTTTGAATTATTAATATTTTATATATTAATCAAATTATTATTATTAATTGGAATAAGTGACAAATACCATTTACTAATGGAGAATGCACTTGTTATTAATAATAAGGAAAGTTTACCACTTAGTAATTCTTAAATGATGCACTAAGGAAGTGGTAAAACCATTTAACATTGATTAAATGTCATTTACTCTCTAGAAATTGATTCAATTGGTTGAATCAAATTGGTGAGTGAAAAATATGATAGATTAATGTTTGTAATGGAAAACATGGTTAAGTGGTGGTGGAGTACTAAGAGAAATCATTCTTTGCACTTAAGAAAGAATTGAAATTGTTCAATTTGTGCAAGAAAGAGTGAAATTCGTTCTAAGAGAAATGAGAGAGAATTGAGAGCTTTTCCTAAGTGTTTTTCTCAAAGTGTTGAGAGAAAATGCAAAGGCTTACCAAGCTACAACATATAGAGTTGTAAAGAACTATAGAAAACACTTAATTCTTCTCATCTCTTGGTAGTAATCATTCATAAGGACAAATTATTTTAAGTGTTAAAACAATCATTTGTTGGAAATTCAAGGCTGCCATTCTAGCTTCACAATCCCACCGGATTTAGTTGTGAACTAGAATTGTGCAAGAGAACACTTCAAGGTGAGCTCAACAAATTGAAGCTTGGAGTTCTTGAAGAATTGTAAAGCTACCTTCATATCCGGGTAGGTTATTTATTTGTTATTCATTTTATATCATGCATGAAATATATATATGAGATATATATGTACTTGAATGATCATACATGCTTAAATATGTTACATATTGTTTAATATGTATGAATACTTCCGTTGCGTATTTAATGTTTTGAAATTATATACATCTATACACATCACACACCATATCACACAACAACAGCAACATGACTATGAGTATGTCTTGTATCTAACACCAGTCAGCGTAACTTGCATCCAGTTGCATATATTGTAAGTACAATCCTTTTTTTACTTAAATGTTTTCCTTTCTTTCATTTTAAATAATAATGGAACTATTTATTACCTAGGTTACTATATGAAAAACTGATGGTCTCTAAAATGACCAAACATTTAGCTTCATCAATCCATTTATCATCTTTATATTAGAAAAGTCAACAACAAAGACCTTGGTCAATGGTAATTCACATGGAAATGCTAATCATCTTTAAACCACAACATGAAATCAAATATGGCTATTTTATTATAACTTGAAGTATAACCCGCCGTTGTACTTGTTACTTTATGTTTTATTCAACTTGTTCAATTCTTAATTTATTTTCTTTTAAAATGACACAATTTCCATTAGGTTCTTACTATTATTAACTTGTCCAAAAAAATTGTTTACGACATGGACCCTAGAGGAAATCACATATCCAACGACTTCTATATGATCTCAAGTAAGTGCGATCTTGTCTTCTAAACTATCATTGTTTTTAGCACAACCTTATTAAAACAATAAAATTCATTTCAATTTTATGTTTGTAGTGGAATTTGCATTCAATTGGCACAAGGAAGCAACAACAATAAGTCCATAATTAATTGGATTCAAGTGAATGTAATATAACCCTCGACACCTACTTACTGAATGCCTCTAAAATATTCATAAATTAATTTTCAAAAATTATTTTCTAATTCAATCAAGAGTAGTGGAATGTGATTTGTATGTCATAGGGCACATGAGAAATTTAATAAATGATCCTAACATATTCTTACAAAACATAAGCTTTTTTTAAATAATTTATTACTTATTGTGACATGAATATATGTATATGTTCATTTTATAAAATTTTAATTTCTTGTACTTAATCTCTTTCAAGTTCATGAAAAGAGTACATATACTAAAGAAGAAATTGACGAGGTTCGTATAGATTAGACATCCTTCGTATCTACTAAGCTATAAAAGTAAATACAAGGTAAAAACAACTTTTGCCTCTTTATTAGATGTTCAATTGTCATCTTTAGTTTTTTTTTGCCATGTTTGAGTGAAGTTAACACATTTTTTGTTCTTTGATTTTGGACATGGAAACTTTTAGGTGGATATTGCTGCTCATTGTATTGTTGACTGTGCTACGAAACATTATTGCTGATTATGTTGTTGTTAGTTGCCAGATAATAGTTACTTTCTTGATTCATTTAGTTACTAGACATTGGATATTAGTTATTGTCTTGTTGTGTTATTGATTGTCCACTAGTAAATTTAGTTAATGTGTTAAGATGAGAATTTGGTAGATTTTAATTGTTATTAGTTGGTGGATGTCTATAACTATGTTGAGATGCGAGTTTGGTGCATATTAGTTATGTATTTAATTAGTCGGGATAAGAATTTGGTGGATGAGAGTTGTTAATTGCTACATATTATTCATATTGTGTTCATGTTCCTGTTACTTAACAATTGAGTTATTACTAATTATTACAAACTTATTCATTTATTTATCTATTTTGCGCTTATGTATATTTACTTTAATGTAAATATAAAAAGGAATATTTATATAAATATAAATATAATTTATTAAAAACTATTTAATAAAATATTTTTGGCATATAAATGAAATCAAACTTCTATCATTATTTAATGATATTATATCTATCACTGAATTAAGATAGAAGGATAGTCATTATTAACATCATTATATATCAGTAACATGACATCATTATTATATCATTTGCCACAATATCTTTCATGTCATTAGCCACATATCATACCATTTATATTTTAGCATATAAATGTCACAACCTTGTGATGGAATAATTTTATCATATAAAAACTTTATCACAAATTTGGCTTTGTGACAGTATTTGTCTATCACTAAAAGCCTTTTTGTTTTTAGTAGTGAGAGGGGACTTTCGCTCCCGCTCCTCTAGTCATTAGACTATTTCCTTTAAAGGCCTTTCTAGTACCATACTTCACTCTCTACCACATTCTCTGAGATTCTTTTTATTGAATATTCTCTTATCATTATGCTCGTCTAGATTATTTTCATTCCTTTCCACATTCTGGTTTTTTCTCATTCACATTGAGTCCTCAACTTTTAAGTATGTAGGTGCTAGATCATTGTGCTATTGATGGAACCTCCAGCTCTGAAGTCAGCTTTATTCCCCAAACAACTCAACTTCTTGTAGCCCCTTTCTTTTTTTTTACTCTCAAGTGTATCGAGTAGGAAACTTACTACTTCCAATTAGAGGGAGAGGTTTATTTGGATTTGATGGGCCTACTCATCAGTCGACAACTCCTCGAGGTTCGTATTGCTCCTCCAATCATATATGCTTCTTAAGTATTATTCTTTTAGCTTCTCTCTTTCTTGTCTCTCTTTCTCTAATTCTCTCTCTAACTTGACTCACTAGACTAGAATGGTCTCTTAGCGTGCCCTATTGCCATCTCATAGCTCTATTAACCATTGTTGGTTTGTCTAGTCAGGATTATCTATTAATCACTAATTTTGCTCGTTATCCCAATAGTCATTGGATCAGATGATTATTTTGTTTGCCTTCGAGAAATTACCCTTTATGGCTTTTCGTTCTGTTCCCACAGATGGCTTTAAACTGTTAACCATAGAATTTGAAAAACTCTAGATCTATAAGCTAAATTTGTATTCCTTTAGGAATATTGACTAGATCTCTTAAAAGATTGGGTTGAGATCATTCCCTTTAATAGGTACAAGGCTTTAAAATTTTTTGTAACCACGAATAGAATTAAGCCATGCCAAAAGCTATCTACAACAATGACTCTTTGATGCTTAAGTTAGTGATGGATTTATATGAAAGACAAATAATAAAATAAGAAGGTAGTGAAGAAAAGTTTGGTGCTTTGCACGTCAATAATGTTTAGGATTTTTGTTTGTTCAAAAAGTCCATTATTGTTTAATGTTTAGCTTCATTTTATATGTTCATTAGTATTAGGTTATAGAGTTTTTACCTTTTTGTTTTGACTCATCCTGACATTATAGGAATAGAATTGTATCGAAAATCTTGGGATTTTGAGATTCTCGAGGATAAGACTAATTTAAGTCATTAATTAGTATGTATCTTCTCTGTTGCCTTTGAAGACTTTAGTGGTTGACCTCAATTAAAACAAATTGTTGAAGATACTTATTGATACCGAGAACTTTGGAGTCGAAGACTGTAGGCAAGTTTCAAGGATAGTTTTTTATTTCATATTACGCCTTCTAATGATGTTGAGCCGAAATCTTAGGCGCTTGTATGAAGGGTCTTCATGATCCTCAATTGAAATATCCTCGAAATATCTGAGCTTAGAGTTCATAGGCCACATCAAACCTTTGGGTAAACTAAATTTGGGCCGGAATTCCAAGGGAACAACCTTAAAAGTTTAATCAAAAGGTATATGCATTTATTTGCATCTTTCTTATTCTCATGCTACACTAGCACTATTTGAATTTTAAATTCTACACTCATTTGCATCCCTAAACTCTACCTTATGTTATGCCTGCTTAAGCTTCCATAAAATTTGGAGAGAAGATTGTATATACATAAATCTAATAATATACGTGTTTACCAAGAAAGGATGAAGATAATTTTTCACAAATTTATCTACATTGTCATATTCTTGGTTGAATTTTCTATTTGTTTTATATTTGCTTCGCCATTTAAAAGAAAGAATAAACAAATCGGAGGACAAATCACGAAAATAATAAATCTATTTTCTACATTTTCTATGGGTAATATTTGCTGATTATTTCACCAATTAAGATGAATACTATCATTACTTTGGTTTTCATTCTTTATTTTTTTTTATCTTGTTAGCTTTTAGAATTTGTGGGTACAATTTAAAACATAGCTGCTTTTGATATATAGAAACCTACTTAAAGTATAAAGAATATGAAACTTTGTTCAACTCTAGGCATATGCAATCACCTCTTACCTTTAGAAACTTGTTAATTTGCATTATGTCTCAGATAAATCATCATGGTTCACTGTTTGCAAGTCTTCTATCAAGTTTTGAGACATCTTCAAGTAATTCCAAGATAAGGCTATTCATGGTAGTATAATGTTCTTCAAACGCATATTAAATGCTTCAAAATTCAAGGACTTATGACATTTAAAATCTTGTCTCACCAATACTTGAATGATTACTGATTGGGGTAGAAAACTATCACTTTGTTCATGGACGGGGATTACTAGCAGGAATGGTCATGTTATTGCTCTTTCTATACTCTATCTTGGTCTGTAATGGTGGTTCCTTTATTGTTGACATACCAAATTTTAAACTTCTCGACTTAAGTGGTGTTATGGTAGAAAGAAATGACACTTGACCCAACATTAGGTAGCCTATTCCAATACTTGGGCCCAAAGTCTCCTGAGTACCCAGCCTAGCGGGGACTACCTCAATAAGATTGATCCCAGACCAAGGAACTTAGGTCTCCATAACTTGGCTTATAAAACTCATAAAGTAAGACCCAAGCTATGCCACGTGTCTCTACTCAGTTGTGATAATAAGGGACACGTCACCCAAACTCAATCACTTACCACATTAGTATGAGCCTACTGACACTGCATACATCAGCACCACTCAAGTCTTGCCATATCATTAGCATGTGACCTACTAGAGGAGTACCCTAGCTATCTAACCTAGAGATAAGGTTAGGTGGGAGAATCTATAAAGGCTCAATGAGCAAGTGCCACGTTTGCACATACGTCAGCATCACTCAAGTTTGTGCTAATTCCAAGAAGTCTTAGTGGACAAAGTAGGGGACCTGTTCTCCACTTACTCAGTTTATAGCAGATTACTAGGGTTGTATCAGTTATGCTCTAGTTGTTCTCTAGTGAAATGAAATATGTTCTCCAATTATGCTTTTGTATCTCCAATGATTATTTAGGCCATTATATACCCATGTGCACCTATGAGCCATCCCACCCTCATGGTGTAAGCAAGGTGAGGACTGCTCAATTTCAAACTTAAGAGTGAATGCTAAACTACTCGAGAGAAGTGTTATCTCCGTCTGTTCCTTGTGCGTATGCCAAGGGCAAAACCTTGGGGATCGTGCCTATGTATAAAGGCTTAGAAGATCCTCTCAACAGGGTTACGCTGAGATTAAGAGCTTCTTATGTAGGAGGAATGCTCACCATATGAATAAAGGGAGAATGCCCAACTATAGGGTTTAAAAGTACAACTAAATGAGCTATACCCATTAGAATGTGAATGAACGGTTCTCCAATGTTCTCCATAAAAAGTATGTTGTACTCATCTCCTCATACCCTTTATATGTGGCCATGTGAAATAAAGGATATGTGATCTCTTCACACTTTACTGGTTGTGTCTGAGGGTAAAAGGTTGGGAATATATCCTAATTTGAACTGGCCGCATAGAATTCCCCTTTGTATTACTGAGATAAGAACCAAAGTGAGGCACCCATCAAATGTTTATAGGGGAAGTGATTAAAGAGACCCAAAGCACAATAGAAGCATGTAAGCTCTAAATGAACGAATGTTTGACGCCATTTTATCTCCATACACTATATTTCCCTCCTTAGTACTTTGCTTTCGATAAGTATATTTATTAAAGCCTTCTTAGCAAAACTCATAGATAATGCCTAAGGCTACTAGGTCTAGTGATTGCAATAGACAACATTAGACTTAAGTTTACTGTGTGTTTTTGGAGAAGCCCCTAGTTTAGACTAGTAAGAGACTTAGTATGCCTGATAAATAATTGTTCTTCTATGTGTTATGCTAATAAAATAAAAGCATGTCACAGTGATGTAAAAATATTCGCCAAACACATAGTAATAGTTCTATCTCAAAAGATGAAAGCAAGATGCATAAAGTGCCTAATAGTCACAATAATGCTTATGCTAGTAAAGTTAACAGGTCAGGCAGCCCAAGCTTGAGATGCGTCAGGATTGAGGGGGCCTGAGGGCTACTTAGTACCCTAAACATGTCCAAAATTCCTAACTTAAAAGTTCATCAAAGGGCACCCAATACTCGTAATACGTCCAAACGCAGAAGTTGTAAATCCAAAGTTAAAGATAGTACAATCATCCAAAATGATATGGCAACAGAATAATTAAAGGGAGTTCATCGAGGAAAAAGCCATTAAAACAAATAGCAGCAATAAGAGAAGTTCAGTAAATAACAGCTTAGGGAGTTCCAACTCAGCATAAGATAACCATGGGGAGTCAACATACTTGACCATTGTTACCGTCATCATTCTCACCTCCTTAGTCGCGAGGAATAGAATGGCCTATCGACATACAAATATTAAAAGGGCCTTTGTCTGACCCAGCTCTAGTGGCTTCAGGCTGAGGAGTCGTATAGCTAGTAGAGGCCTTAACAGTGTTGCCCTCCTTCTCCCCTGCTGAGGTAGTTATAATAAGAGCCTCAGGTGTCAAGAAGCTGAAGTCGAGCTCGGATATGCATCAGAAGCCATATGGCGAGCATGCAGTGTAGCCTTTTGCACCATCTCTCTAAACCTTTACTCCAACAAGTCCTTTGCATTGTTCAACTCAATGCTGGTCCTCATCAGCTCCTGGTTGACTAGGTCTAATACAGCTGTCTCCATTCTCAGATTTTCTAACTCTGTAATAGTATGATTAAGCTTTTTGCTTGTAGTGTTTCCTTTTTCTCCTCAACACTTCAAAGTTCTATGTCGCCCTCAATGCCTTTATCAGTACCTCCCTATGCTCCTCTAAGGCAAAGGCAACCTACAACGAACAACCAAATCATGTGATAGCCAAGTGACACAAAGTATCCTACAAAATTCAACAAGGAAGGCCAATATCATATACCTCGTGAGCTTGGCCAATGACCTTGGATATATCATCAAATATGTCCTAATAAGAGATTGACTCAGCTAATTGAATGGGCACAGCCTCCCTGACTTGCTGTAGATGAGGAAATAAATACCCTACCTTCTTCTTGAATTGAGGCCTTAGGTCATCAGCTCGTATAGGGGCTCACTAAGGTTTGGTTAGACTCAGAGGCTTTCATATTTTTTATCCCTACGGGCCCTACACTAGCAGATCTGAAGGGGAGATGAGCAGTAGAGCTCCTACCAACAAGAGCATCAGAACCAAGAGGTTGAGGAGGGCTATGCAGATCTTTCATTAAGTCTTTCATCTAGTCATCATTGGCAAACTTCTTAACAGCTTCCAAACAAGTAGTAGGGGAAAGAGCAGAAGTAACACCTGCAGAAACCCAAGAAGACCGTTAGTGGTTGTACTACAAATCAAGTACCACTACATAAATATCACAACAATAAAAGTAAAGGGAAAGTAAGTCACCTACCCATCTTAAGAGCTTCAGCATAGGGTAAATAAATTAGCCCAACGTCCTTAAGATGCACCTCGTCTAGCACATCTGAGTCATCGATAGCAGATTCAAAAAAAATGGCAATAAGAGCAAGTTTCTCTTTAGTATAAGGGGTGAGCTTCAAGTTCTTAGGCTAGTAACGCATTGAGGACCAGTCAACCATAAATGCAAGAAAATGAGCACAGTTAGCAAACTACTAGTTCTCTACAACAACTCAAGAATAACTCAAAAGAAAATAAGGGAATTAGAAGGGCAGAAAAATGTACCCTCATAGGCAAAGTGGGAGCGGATGTCTCTAAGGTGGCAGCCCAACTTAGTCGAGGATCCCCAATATCTTCCAACAAGGAACCAGTGCCTCTTCCAATCATGTTGTGGCTTATACTCACTAATAGGGTTGATATTTCTATCCCAACTAATATAATACGTCCCTTCAGCAAGACTATTCCTTCTCAAACGAAAAAGATTTTTGAAATCCTAAATAGTAAAGTCTTCCCCAATGGCAGTTCTCCAAAGAATATATGACAGCCTATAATATTTCTCCAAGTAGCAATAATAAACTGGGCAAGCGCTATATCTAGCACCGCTAAAAGTTCTCTAAACTAAGGTTGCAACGAGAGTTGAGTCCCAAAACCAAGAATTCCTTAAACAGGGCCACTTCCGCCTTAGGAGGAAAAGTCAAGAATTCTCTAAAACGAGGGATTTTATGGGTAACAGATGAAGAGATCCCAAATCAAGCTATAAGAGAGGTCAAGTTAACCTCAATCATTTCAAAGTACTCAGGCAATGGTATGTAAGGCCTAAAACCTGAGGGTTTGATATCACTTCCTAGTACAGAGGAGGAAGAACCTTTGCAAGCAGGCTTTGTCAAATAAGGAGAATAAAGGGGTTTAGATGACACTTTTCCTTTCCTCTCAATAAGAGGGTCAGACAGAGAAATTTTTTACTTGGGGACAATAATAGGGTCTTTAGACCCTTGTTATTGCCGAGTTGTGCTCAATTAAAATAGCTACTTTTCTTGTTGCCGAGTGCTAAAAAAACTTATATGATCAGCTTAACTTTGATCTAATCCATACTTCTTTGTTACTTTAGTAAATCCGTCAAACCAAGCTCTTAGTGACTGTTTCAACCCATATAAAGACTTTATAAGAACACTTTGTTGTTGTTATTGTGCTCAAGTTGAAATCCTATTGAAATCTCCGAATATACTTTATCTTCAAGATTGTTGTTAAGGAATGCGTTCTTAACATCCAATTGATGAAGAGGATAATCTACTGTAACAATTGTTAAATTTTCAGTATCTCCAGCTTTATGGTGTTGAACTTGGGAAGAAGTTGGTAGTTGTGCACTGAGTAATCTATATAGAAGATCCATTTGTTCTTTGCTGAAGGAATTTATTGAATCATTCTTTGAGGAATTATCTTCTGTTGCAATTAAGCCTATACCCTCGCGCTTCGAATAGCGGTTGTTTCGCTTTCAATTTGTTGGTTTTCCGTGAATCTTCCAGCAAATTTCTCTGATATGCCCAACTTTGTTGCAGTGATCGCACCATGGCCGTCCTTTTCGTGATCTATTACTATCTCTTGAGTTGTAGATGTGGCAAACTTCTTGATACCAAGGCTGAGACATCTGAGTTCAAGTCTGAATTGTTATCTCAAAACATAAATTTTCTTCTGCTCTCCTCACGTTTAACTTTGCAAAGGCTTCTCGGATTGCAGGAAGGGGCTTCATGACTTATATCCTTCCTCGGACTTCATCCAATGAAAGGATTAGATTTTACGGTCTGATACCATGTTGAAGTTCTGAAAGAAAGAGATGAGCCTTTTTTCATTAATCCATAGCTTACAGGTACATACTTAAATAGAAAAGTCAGCCCAAAAATCAAGAACTAACTTATTTAAAATACAACAATACTAAAATAGAATCCTAATCTGAAAATATCTACAAGATTAAGTGCTATTTGATTTAATTTAAACTTCCCTAATATTCAGCTAATCTACATCCATATCTCAACACTATGCATATTGTGAGTGCTAGATCCGGGAGCAAATCCACTATCTGGTGCAATTCCATCAACTATTCGACATCTCTCTGACTTACAAGTTCTACATCTCAATAATGGCCTCTTCTCCAGTAGCATACCCAAGACTATTTGACAACTGATACAATTGCAGAGCTTTTTGATATCTGCAAGAACTCCATATTAGGATTAAATCCTTCCACCAGTGGGGAGATTGTGGAATTAAGTTACCTTCAAATAGGACACAACAGGTTTTTTTTGGTTCATTGCCTAAAGAAATTGGCAGTCTCACAAACCTGTTCAAGCTCGAATCCCCATCTTGCACTCTCAATGGTTCAATACCCAATGAAATTGGCAATCTAAGGAATCTCATCAGACTTGACCTCTCTGGAAATCAGTTGCAGTCACCAATACCCTAACCCTTGGGAAGTTGCAGAACCTCACATATCTTTTCTTTAGTAATGCAGAAACAAACTAGACAATCTTGCCACAGCTTGGTCACCTTTTAGGAGCTTTGCTAGATAGTCTAGCCCATCTGTCAAAATCTATTATCTCTTTCAGCAGGGAAAGGAATCAGATTGGAGGAGAGGTTCCACCTTAGTTGCGAGAAAGACATTTTACATCTCAATGTAGAGGCAACTATTTACATTGAGGTTCTTAGAAAGCTTGCATCTTGGGTGTAACAACTTCACAGGAATGTAACCAGACAATATTTGGAGGCTGACGGAATTGGAATACCTGGTCTTCTAAAATGACCTTCAGGTCCACTTCCTGTGGGGATAACAGAGGGTTTCCAGCAACCTCTGATTCCCAGTACAATTACAGTATCAGGGAATTTTAGATCTCTCCAGGAACAAACACTCTGGTCACATGGCTTAACAACTATATTGCTCTGTGATTGTAGGTTTGCAGCTTGCAAACAATAACTTCACTGAAAAGATGCTAATATCAAATTTTCAACTCCGGCACCTTCTCTTCATTGATGTTTCCTCAAATAAATTGGAAAGCAAGATATACAAAGAGGTAGGCAATGCTAAGAAGCTTCAAAGTCTGAACCTGAATGGACAGATTCCTTTAGAAATTGGAAAGCTTCAACATCTGGTCAAACTTAACCTCTCAGGTAATTAGCTCAAAGGTGCAACTCCTCTGTTCACAGGCAATCTGCATTCTGGTCTGGATCTTATCAACAATTGTTGTTCAGGTGAGATACCTTTTCCTCTGTCAAACTTGACAGACCTTATCCGCCTTTACATGCAAGAAAGGAAACTGTCTGGGAACCTTCACAAGCTACTAAAGAATAGCTCATCATCGCACCAAATTGGTACATTGAACGCCTGAACAGATTAAATGATGAAATTCCAAGCTCAACTTCAAATCTCTCTTACTTGACTTCCCCAGGCCTCCATAACAATAATCCATCAGGCATTATAACTGGGTACCTCAGCAAACTCTCTCAACTTCAGCACCTTGATATTTCTGAGAACTTTTTCCATGGACCAATTCCTTGTGACCTCTTTTAAACAATTTGTTACATTGCCAAGTCCCAGGACATATCAAATTCAGAGCAAAATTGTCTCAGAACAATGGTGATATTTGTGAATCTTCAGATGAATATAACTGCAAATCTAGAATAATATGGAAATGCTACTTGCTGGAGATTCCAGTGCTCGTGATTTTGTCACTTAGCACAACCCATTTCCATTCTGTGGGTATTCCTAGCCTTCCTTGAGAGGAAGACCCTTAAGGTCAGTAGTTTAAAGCCTCTCCCAGAAAGCGTGGTTAACAACAGAGATAACTTGAATAATAATAGAGCCACTATCTCCATGCAGTCTACTCTGCATCTAACATTCTCAAAAGTTGTCATCATAACTAACCATTTCTTCAAATCTGATGTCATTGGTGATGGAAGTTAGTTGCTGTCAAGAAGCTTGGAAATAGCAGAGATGGAAGCAAATGAGAGAGTGAAACACAATAATTTAATTCCACTGCTTGGGTTCTGTTCTTTTGGAGGTGAAAAGTTATATACAAGTTCATAATGGAAGCCTTGAGTTCTGGTTACAAAACAAAGCAGGGGATCTTGAAGCAATGGATTGGATATCAGGTTCAAAGTTGCCCTAGAAACAAAGGGGCTTGCTTTTCTACATAACAGTACATTCCTCTCATAATTCATCGGGCTATTAAGGCCAATTACATACATCTCAATCATAACTTTGAACCACGAACTGCTGATTTTAGATTGGCTAGGACTTTGATTTTGGATTGACTAAGAGCCAACTGGTTTGGAATTTAAAGATTTGGAAGGGGGAAATTTGGTTGATTGAGTGAAGGATGGTAAGGAAGGGAAAATAAACTATGTGCTTAGATGGGAAAGTTTTCTCTGAGAATACAGTAAAAGCCAAGATGCTTTAAGCTGTTACATCTGGGTCTAAACTGCTGCAATGAGGATCCATTTCAAAGGCCGACCATGCAAGAGGTACTGCAGTGCCTGGAATATGTTGCAATGAAAAATTAGCTTTCTTGGAGCACCTTTTGTAGAGCTTCAATGAGAAATTATCGTACTTTGGGGCTCTTAACTTTATTGCCAAGTTTTGAGAAAGATGATGAATTCCATTTCAACGTTTTGGCCCTTGTGTGACATATCTATGTTCTCTAGTGAAATCAAAACAGATCTGTGCATCTTTCTAGAATATTGCAGAAGCAAGTGAGAGTAAACATAATAATTTGTTTTGTGCCAACTGACGTTAAAGTAAGCTGGACGCCAGTCTTACAGAAGGAAAAAATGAAATAGAAGTTCTTGAATTTAGTCTTAACAAAACAAACCTGTTTAGATTAGAAGGAGCTGATATCTACCAAGCTCGCAGAGATCCCATTTAGCAGCTGTTGCAAACTTGATCTCCTTTTACAAAGTTAAGAGTCATACAACCCTCAATAACAATCAATTAGCAGTATTACAAGCATTAGTAAAATCCATGAATTAGCAATCTGAACTTCTTTTGCTCAACCTCCAAATTCCAGAGACTAAGCAAACTCCTTCCTCACGTCTCAATATGTTAACCAACAGATGGTAAGACACGACTTCTTATCTTGTGAGCGCACATTGATTTTTGAAACTTTCCTGTGAGGTAGGTTGGTATGTCATCAGATGGTCAGAGACATATGGTTCATTGCTTTGAAAGGATACACATCATTAGCTAATTCATTTTATTGTTGAAAACATTTGAGCTAAGACCTGACTGTATGAAGGCTTCCCACAAGAGAAGTATATACACTCTCATCAGGTGTCAGGCCAGCCTCTATCATCTCATCATACAATCTAAAAGCTTCATCTGATCTCCCCTCCTTAGACAGACCTGAAATTATTGCTGTGTAAGTGACTACATTTGGAACTAAACCCTTTTGTTTCATTTCATTAAATAGTTTCATTGCCTCCTCTAACTTTCCAAATACACATTCACCATGTATAAGTGATGTGTATGTGTATACATCTGACTTCATCCCCATTGCTTCCATCTCACCTCTTAGCTTATAAACTTCTTTCATCTTCTTTTTCTTGCTATACCCATAAATCAGAGTGTTGTAAGTAACAATATTAGGTCTCTCTCCCTTGATCTTCATCTCTTCTAATAGCCTCTTTGCCTCCTCTAGGTTCTCTTCCTTGCAATATATGTCAATCAAAGTAGTGAAATTCACCACATTAGGAGCCAGACCCTTTTCCATCATAATGAACAACCACTTTTTGGCTTCCTCATATCGTTTCAATTTACACAGTCCACTAGCAATTGTATTATAAGCAAACGCATCAATTTCAAACCCTTTCTTTTCCATGACAGCCTTCACCTTCAAAGCTTCATCTATCATACCTTTCATACAATACCCATTCATAAGCGTATTGAATATAACTGGATGCAAATTAATTCCTCGACTTTGCATGTCTCTTAACAACATTTCAGCTGCCCCCATCGCCCCAACCCTGCAAACACCATCAATTAGAGCCCCATAAGTGTGAGAATTCGGAACAAGGCCTTTCTCAGTCAACTCATCAAATAGAGCAAAAGCTCTTTTTATATTTCCCATTCTACCATTCCAACTAATAACTGAAGTATACACATGCATATCAGCTTCTATCCCTCTCTCGCGCATTTCATCAAACAGCTTCTCAACTTCAACTGTCTTGCCTGAACTTACATACCATTCAATCAAAAGCGTATATGTAGCTGCATTGTAACACACCTGATCTCTCTCCATCAAGCTCAACATCTCATTGACACCCACAAAATCCTTCCTTTTGATATACCCATTTAAAATCGTATTATAAGTGATAACATTTGGTCTGATCCCCTTAAGAACCATTTGATCCATCAAATCATTAGCTTTTTTAACCTCTCCTCCCTTACACAACCCATCAATCACAATCGTCATAGAATAAACGGTAATTTCCACGTTAGCATCAATCATTCTTTGAAAAAAACCAAAACACGGATCCATATTATGACATCTCTTCAAAGCAAGCAAAAACACAATGCAAGACCTTTCATCAATTTTTAGCACGCTTTTCTCCATATAATCAAAAACCCCAAGAGCTTCCTCAAACAATTTATTGTCAGCATACACTCTAAACAACATATCACATAACTTCTCAACAAATTTAGATTGCTGACTTTCATTCTCAATCAGAGAAACTATATTTTCAGCCGGGCATCGAAGATTAACATCAGTTACAACATAATTCAATACATTTTTCATTTCAGCGAACTTACGAGCCTTGTACAGTCTACAAACGAGGGTTAGGTGGGACTGAAGATCGGGTCCATGTGAAAAGAGAGATGGGGTTTTGCAGAGAAAGTTGAAAAAGTACAAGCAAGATTGAGGGGGGAGATTTGTGTCTGCTAAAACAAGATGGGTTATGTGAGAGTTGAGATTTGAGAGCAACGATGGTGTCGTTTTGAAGCGTTCAAGGCCTGATTTTATTAGAGTTTTAGAGATCTTTGAAGCGATCTCTCTGTCGGAGATTGAAGAAGCGTTTGTTAATGGGGTTTTGGTGAAGGCCTGTACGAGTTTTCGAGTTGACATTGTTGATTAACAAGTTGAAAATGCAGAAGCACCATCACTCTCGTGTGTAAAAATGATTCCATGGGTTGTGGGAGTTGGTATTTGTTAGCATTTTTGGGTGGGTCGTTGATGAACTGTTCCGGCCTTTCTTTATTATTATTAACATTTTTTTTTTGCTTAAGAAAAAGTAAAATTATTCATTTCATCTTTTTTTTTTTTAAATACCTCAATTAGTTTATATTGTTAAAATCATTCCCTTAAACACTTTTTTTTAACTATTTTCTTAATTGAAATGATGTGATAAATATTAATATAATAACTCTTGATAATAATTAAAAAATTAAAATTAGATAATAACTACAAATTTTAAATTAATTGGTTTTAAGTAGTGGTTGAAAATAAAATTATTACATCTTCACTAAAATTACAGATTTAAAAAATTTAAAATAATTACAAAATGATAAATTGAAAGAAAACAAAAATCAACTATAAAACCACCTTCACACACACGTCAAACATTAACCCACCATATTTCAATACCACCCATCAAACCATCGTCCTAATAATACTAGTCATCACCAAATCATCGTTCTAGTAAGCCATACTACCATATCACAAGTGAAAGATTAGTCATCACCAAATCATTGTTCTAGTAAGCCACACTATCATATCACAAGTGAAAGTACAATCTTACGAATTAATCGATTAGAGGAGGCAAATATGTCATGTCGCTCGTGAGTAGTACAATCTAGTACGACATAGTAGCATGTCATATTTTAATACGGTATGTTACAATACCGTACTTTAACAACACATAGCAAGTGATCATGTTGTGTTGAGTTGTAAATTACAACCTAGGGTCGTACCAGCACAGCCTATCATAGGCTCAGTATGAGAACGAGCACAAGCTGTGTAACATTTTTAGATATTTTATATTTTTTTTTAAATTTTTAATATTTATAATTATTTTTCTTACGATATTTAATTACAAATGTGTAATAATACTTAAAATTATTAATTACAATTATAATTTGTTGATAAAAAAAATTATTGATATTAGATTAAAAAATTGTGTTATAATCATAATTGAAATTACAATTATAATTTGTTGACAAAAATTTATTGATATTATTTTAAATCTAAAATTATTGGATATAAATATAAAAATAAATGGTTAAAGTTACATAACTATAGTTAATTACAATATATCTCAACTTGTTAATTAGTTATAATTAATAGATCTTGAGCCATGATGATGGATACAAATCAATTGAAAGAAGGGATAGAATGAGATTATGAAAAATTCTCAAGCTGGTGGTTGGAACAAGGGATTGGATGAGAGTTCTCAAGTTGTATAATAAAAAGGAGCCTAGTGAGAGTTCCTAAGAAGTTCCCGCCACTAGCTTAAACTCCCATCCTACTCCACCAATCCAACCTCCCCTCTAACTACCCCAACCACTAGCTTGAGAACTTTCACTTGCCCCATCACAAGAGATAAGAGTTCTCAAATTGGCAGTTAGGTAACCAGAGGAAAGGTTGGATCTGTGGAGCAAGGTAAGAGTTTAAGCTAGTGGGTGGTGGCTAGTAGTTGGAACTCATTGCTTCAGAACTCTTACCCAATCCCTTTTTATTATAATATTTATAATTATACTTAAATAATCATAAGAAAAATAATTACAAATTTTAAAAATATAATAAAAATATCCAAATAAATTAAATATCTAAAAATAAAAAATATATATTTTTAATAAATACCGTTGATCAACAATCATTTTGAGGGGAGGGAGTATTCCCACAAAAAAAAAAGAACCGTTGACCAACCGTATTTTAAAAACATTAAGTTGTAGCTCTACAGTGTAGGTTATTGTCTGCAGCTCCTATTTGTTTTTAAAACAAATTTAAAATTTTAAAAAATTAAAACAGACACACGCGCAGCCTATAAGGCATGCCATACCCATGGGCCGCGGTCCAGGCAATCGTACCTAAGATGGCATGGCACTACATACTAACACACCTGGGTTGGATTTTAGTGGGCCATGCCACATGGGGTTCATTTGACCAGGATTTAATACTTTCTTTAATGCATAGCAATTCTTCTTCTAGAAAATCATTCATTGACTTCTTAGTTAAACTTGTTAGGCTTTATGGCTTTTCACGATCTAGACTTTGATAGTTAATTTATCAACACAAACTTTGACATAAGGTTGGGCAAATTTTCTATTTTCAAACCGACCCGATCAATCCATCTTAAAACTTTTGGGTCGATTTAGGTCGAGAGTGAGAATTTGACAAATCAAGATAGATTTCTTTTTTTCGATCGGATTGGATTAGGTTTGAAAAATTCTTAAATCGAATTGGAAAATTTTCAAACCCAAAATTTTCTAAACTTAATAAATTTTTTAAATAAAATACAATGTAATTTAAATTTGAATTATAAAATTTAATAGAATTGAAATTAGATTTGAAGAATTAAAATTAGAATTATAAAATTTAATAGAATTAAAATTGAAATTATAATATTTAATGTAATTAAAATTAGAATTAGAATTATAATTATAAAATTTAATGTAATTAGAATTGTAATTATAAAATTTAATATAATTAAAATTAAAATTGAAATCGGAATAGGAATTGTAAAATTTAATGAAATTAGAATTGTAATTATAAAATTTAATGTAAATGAAATTATAACATTTAATGTAATTAATGTTAGAGTGTGTGGGGCCCACCAACGCTTTGGTACCCAACCAGTGGCTGACACCTCAGCACCTACTGGCGCCCCAGCACACAATCCGCAGGTAACCTGCGCCCCCAAGGAATCGAACCCCCGCCCCCATCTCCATGGAGGCCTTATAGGCCTTTAGAGGTTCGTCCTTGAACCCACTGGGCTGGCCTTGTTGGAGCTGGTGCTCACGTGCCATTCCAATATTGTATGAATATTAATTGTTAATATTTATACAATAAACATTTCGAATAAAGATTGTTAATATCATATTAATATGGTATAATGCTTGTAACATTAGAGACATTGTTTGATCTGAAAGAGTTCAGATCTGGTCTAAATTCAGATCTGGTCTAAAGGAGTTTAGATCAGAACTAATAGTTAGCAAAGCTGAGAGTTATAAATGCTAAAAGTTAGCACTGTTAAGAGTTAGCAGGTTATAAGAGTCAGCGAGGTCTAAAGAGTTAGAACCTTGTCTATAATGGGACAAAGACCTGAGAGTATACTTGTAATGATATAGTTGCAAAGAGTTGCAATAAGAGTTAAGAAATATCATTATGTAAGTATGTCTCAAATATAATGTTCCTGATTTATAATCACCAATGCGGGTCTATCGGTGATTTACTTTATATAGATTAGTGTATGTCTATATCTGACTGGTTCAGATGGTTGTTCTTAGCTGACCATGAGCTTAGAGCTTGTATAGGCATGCGGGTATCCAGTCAGGACTGGATACTGAACAGACTTATGAGGACCCCAATAGATATCCTATGACACCGTCAAAGGAAGGTCCTCTCGAGTTGAGTAGTATTCGTGGTCCTTTGACCTGAGCGCCACGGTGGTCTTGTGAGTGATCCATCATGCTTTGGTTCCACATATGTCAGAGACCTTTCATGGTCTGACCGCTATGTGTCGCTGGGTATGGTCCGATGCTCATGGAGTCCGGTGTGCGTAGATACGGGATCCGTCAGCTTACGTAGGTAAGTTGTATATCCGATGCTCCGAGATTGTATTTCATAAAGTCTTGTGGCCACAAGCAAAAACCCGGGAAAAGAGTTTCCCATAGGGTTAAACAATATAGCAAAAGTGTTTGCGTATATTATTTATCGAGATACGAATCTGGAGATAAGATTATGGATGAGCAAATGGGGATTTGACGGTGTTGATCTATATCCCCGCACATCCAGGGTATAAATGATGGAAGGATTATACGTATACGTTATGACCTCAACTTGTATGGTCTGACACGCTGATTTGTAATATTCGTAACGTGTGCGTGGGGCATCGATTACGAATTAATGGAACAGTTCCATTTGACAAATCGGGTGTAGACCTAGAGAGTCCCAATATGAAATGTACTCTTTGAGCACTTGGGCAGTGTACCGTATTGAATTGTTCAATACAGTATAATTCAGCAATTACTAAGGTTACGTTAACTAAAGTATGTGGTTAAATTGGTGGGACCCACTTTAGGTTAACTTGGTAACCGAGTAAGGATATAATAGTAATTTCACTTTATGATTATTTAATTGTTAAATAATAAGAATAAATATTTATTTATTTAATTGTTAAATAAATAATTTAATTTAACTATGATTAAAGGTTAATCATATGGTTAATTAAGTTAACCTTACTTAAAGGTTAAGTAAAGGTTAACCTAACCATAGTTAAGTTAGTTAACTATGGTTAAATTAATTAAATATTTATTAACTTAAAGGTTAAGTTAAAATAATCTAACTAAGGTTAAATGTTAACTAAGGTTAGGTTAAGCCAAATGAAATGCAAATGAAATTCAAATTAGTTTGGAATTAATGCATTTGTATATAAAGTGAAATGAAATTCAAAATTCATAATTTAAAAAATGTTTTAGTTTTTAGGTTTTGCATTTTGGGAGCCAATTCAATTTGAGAAATTGAAATTGTTTGTTTTGTGTTTTAAGTGTTAGAACAACAAAACAAATTGAATTAATGGTTGCTAAATGTAATAACTAAAAACAAGATTTGTTTTATTTATTCAAGAGTTGAATAAAAGGAAAAACAAATTTAATTAAGTTAAATAGTTTAACTTTGTAAAATGTTTAAGAGTTAAACATAAATGCTGGATTAAGATGCTGCCATTCTAGACAATCAAACCCACCCTTGTTGATTGCTAGAATTGATCAAAGATTCATTTCATGGTGGACTTCAAAGAAAATTAATCCAAAGGCTTCATTGGTAATATTCTCAATCTCGAATTTCAGTTTAATCAAATGTTATTTTCTGTGTTCATTGTATTTAATCTTCCGCTGTGCACATGTATGTATGAGATATGTATATTGTTTGTATGATGAACACAAACCCACATGCAAGAACCCTAAGTTAAATTCGTACCCCATAACCCAACAATTAAAATCGTAATTATAAAATTTAATGTAATTGACATTATAATTGGAATTAGAATCATAATTATAAAATTAAACGTAATTAGAATTGTAATTATAAAATTTAATGTAATAAAAATTTGAATTATAAAATTTAATAGAATTAGAATTGCAATTGCAATTATAGAATTTAATGTAATTGAAATTGAAATTTAATATGAATTGAATTAGAATTTAAATTATTGAATTTAATGGAATTGGAATTAGAATTATAAAATTTAATAAAATTAGAATTGGAATTGTAACATTTAATACTTAATAGAATTAGAATTATAATATTTAATGTCAATTGAATTGGAACTTGAATTATCAAATTTAATAGAACTAGAATTGAGATTAGAATTATAAAATTTATGTTAATTGGATTGGAATTTAAATTATCAAATTTATTGGAAATTCAATTGACTCTAAATTTTATAAATCAAAATTTAATTTAACTGACTTTAAATTTTATAATTTCAATCTCAATTCCAATTCATTTATATTTTATAATTTAAATTCTAATTCAATTGATATTAAATTTTATAATTCTAATCCCAATTTCATTAGATTTGATAATTCAACATTTAATAAAATTGGGATTGGTTTTATAACATTTAATAGAATGGAAATTTGAATTAGAATTATAACATTTAATAGAATTAGAAGTAGATTTGTATTTGGAATTGAAATTATAAAATTTAATGGAATTGGATTTGGAATTAGAATTATAAAATTTAATGGATTTGGATTTGGAATTAGAATTATAAAATTTAATGGAATTGAAATTATAACATTTAATAAAAATAGAATTATAGAATTTAATGTAATTGGAATTGGAACTATAAAATTTAATGGAATTGGAAGTGAAACTATAATATTTAATAGAATTGGAATTGAAATTATAAAATTTAGAATTGTAATGGTATGGTACTTTCAAATATAATTGAAATATGAAATTGGATTATAAAATTTATTATGTAAATTGTTATTTTTTTTAATTCACCTTAATATTAAAAAATAAAATTTATTTTAATCAAAATTCTATTTGACTTAATTTAATTCAATTATGATAAGAGGGAGAATTGGAGAATTAGAAAGAGGATTCAATTATTCAATTAATCTAATTAATTCAATAAAAGAATTCCATATATTTTTCTAAAATAAATCTATGTTAAATAGTTTTTAAAAAATACGTTAAAAATAAAATAAACTCAAAGACAAAAAGATTAATAAATAAAATTCAAGCTCAATTAAAACCCAACCTTAATACCTCATATAAAAAAATCTAATTAAAATCAAAAGCCTAAAACATAAATATGTTAAAAAAATTCAAAAAAGCCCATAAATAACCCAACAAACTTCCAACCCAGCCTAAGAGAGATGAAAAAACCCTGCCCAACCCATATATGTTTTTTCAAATTTTTTTTCTAACTCAACCTGTCCTGACCTGAGTTCGGGTTAAGGGTTGAGACAAATTTCTTTATTCTTATCGAGAATGGGAATGAGTTAGGTCATCCAAAGCCCGACCCATTGTCGAAACTGTGCAACCTTACTCTAACATGCTCAATATGGATATTCTCTTTCAAGCGTGGTGAACTACCACAACACTCATTATGCACATCCGTTCTAACAATACTACTAAATCCTGTAATACCACTAATTATCAAACTATCATCCAAGCAACACTCATGATTAGCCACACTATCGTCTCAATAATACCACCAAACGCCAAAACAAATTTTCATTTAATCATACACAAATTATTTTCATTTAATCTCACAAAATATAAAAAAAAAAGTGGAAAATTTTCAAAAACCAAAACCCAAACAAGTAATATCCAAATCAAATTTCAATAGAATCTTATAAAAATTATTCAACACCAAAACTTTGCTTCAAAACTATCCTACCAAATCAACATCATCAAACAACAATTTTCATAAAAACCATAAGGGAGGCCCGTTGTACAAGGTTGTTTAGCCAACTAATGATGGTGGTGAGATGTTGTGTGGTGGTACTAAATAAAAAAAAAATTGTAAGGCATGATGGTGGCTGCTACATTTGGTGGTGGTGTTGAAAAAAAGAGATGTGAGACATAATGGTGGCTGCTAGATTTAGTAGTGGAGGCATGGGGTATGGTGCTAAAAACTTAAAATGAAAGACAAATATAATTTTTATAAAGAAAAAGATCATTTGGATCTCTAAAGTTTTAAGAAAAGAACATGCACACTCTAATATTTTTAAAAATTTTATTGAGACTCTTGTCAAATAATAGTTTTTATTAATTTTAATGAGTAGAACTAGTGAAAGTGCGATTATGCTCTAATTTTAACTAAAAAATGTCTAAACCTTATTTCAATTAAAAAATGGGTAAAATTGGTTAATGTACAATTATATCCCAATTTTGACTAAAAAAAGTCTAAACCTTATTTTGACTAAAAAAAAGTCTAAATTCAACTAAATATTAGAAAGATGGCTTGAAATTTCAATCTTATGATTAATAGTCACACACTTTAACAAACTGATCTATTTCAACTTTATCTTTATTTATGAGTTTATAAATCTATTAATATATTGTCATCAATGCCACATATTAATAATTAAAAATAATACTATTGACAGTGACTGAACCCTGCTTTTGATAAATAAGAGTATTTACCATTGTGCTACAACAAATTTTATTAAAATAATGTCAAAATAGAAAATACAAAAATAAAAATCAACAAAACTCTAGCCACTATAGAAGTCATAATTGGCCACCATCTATCGCCATTGAACACCACCGACTACCATGCACCACTGTCAGTTATCATCTATCACTGTCAATAACTGTTTGACGTCATTGGCCACCATCCGCTATTGCCTGCCACTACCGACCACCTAGGCAATTGCTAATTAACATTCTGATTGACTCAGAAAAGACTAACCAACCAGTGATCAACATCTGTGGGCAGTGGTCAACGACGACAGATGGTGGTTAGTGGTGACGGGTAGTGGCTACAACTTTACAATTTCTTATTTTTGTATTGTTTTTATTTTGGTATTATTCTAACAAAATTTATTACATCATAATGATAAATTTTCTTACTTGTCATGTGGGCGACTAGAGTTCAATCTCTATCAATAATGTATTTTTTTTTTCTTATATGGGATCTGCTAACTTCAGATCTTAGTTTAAATTGAATTTTTATTTTTATCCTTTTTTTTAATTAAAATTAATAAAAATCGATACCTAACAAAGGTTTTAATAAAAATTTTAAAAATATTAAGATCTGCATCCCAGATGTCCTTTTTATTTTTTACCATTATATATACTTTTATCTTTTAATGTAATTTTGTGTTTATATTATTTAATAGTAATTTATAATATAGTGAAAGACGTGTTTACCTAATTTTTTTTATTTTAATGGTAAGGACTAACTACGATATTTAAAAAATATATATAGAGATGGAGTGGGTAGTTCAACTTTTTTCAAGGATAATAAAGTGTGAATTTTTCTTAAATTTAAAAGTTCTTAAATCTAAATTGTAAATGTTTTAAATTTAAATTAAGTCATTTTATCCACAGTGTTTGAATTCAAATATAGTATCAAAAGTGTTTGAATTCAAACAATGGGTTATTGCTTAAAAGAAAATAATTAGGTAATTAGAAAGGTAGGAAGGCGTGATCCAGAAATTTTTTTGTAATATCTATGTTTATATCTATTTCTAATAATAAATTATGCAATTCAAGGAATCTTACTCTTTTACAATACTTGACAAAATCGTTAAACTCTAAATACTTTAGTACTTATAAAGATGGTCATAATCTACATCTAGGAAGACTAAGACATTCACTTCAGCTAGTTTTATGGTTGTTCTTTAGTTAAATGACCTAAGCAATTTAAAGCATCTATACTTATTTTTATCAATATTTTTATGAGTTGACAATGTTGTTTAATATTTGTCGTTGGGAAAGTAAATGACCATTTACTTTTCTTTTGTTTCATTGTATAAGTCATTGACTAGAAAAAAGAAAGGTTAAAAGGAGATTTGTAGGTAAAAAGTAAATAAAGTTATTTGAAAGTTAAAATATTAGATTAAATTTATTATAATAATTAATAGTTTTAGTTGAAATAAGAAAAAAATTTAGTTATAAAAAGCCTTGTAAGCTTCTTTTAAAGAGCATGGCAAAAAGAAACCACTATGAAAGAAAAATTTGCTCTCAAAATCTTGTAATTTGCAAAGTTTTACTAATAAAGAAGTTGTTACCTTTAAGTAAGTTTCTTTTACTCTTATTAACTTTTTATTTATACTTTAGCGTAAAAAAGAAATCTTGCTTATACAACAAAAATATAAGTTTTTGTTTAGAAATCATTTACAAAAGGCAATCTTTATTTTAGTGCTCTATCCATTCTTTTTTGAAATATTTGTAGGGTATTTTTAATCTAAAAGGCATTACTAACCATTTAAAATATCCTTTTGAACTATTAAAAACTGTCCAAAGAATAGATTCTTTATGTAATTGAATTTATCAAAATTCACTTTTACAATCAAAATTTAAAATATATAAAGCTTTTTGTATGCAATTTATTAATTTATATTTATTAAGAATTTTATAACTATTGTCTAAGGTATTATCATTCAATCTTGTTTAATTTATAACCATTTTACTTTTACCTCATTTTTTTATCTCTATGGCTCTTAATAATAAATGCTGGACTTCTATGTCTACTTGTGCTTTTTCTAATTACTCTTAATTTTAGTAATTCATTTATATGCATTTCAAATTCTTTTCTATCTTCTAGGCTATAGGCTAAATCTTGTGTTTTTATTGTTATATCAGGATTTATGATTTCTATTTTATATTCTTCTTTATTATTGTTTATTATTGGATTATTACCTATTATTTCTAATTTTTCTAATTCTTCTAATTTTGTCTTATTTCTTTAGGTTAGTTTTCACATTTTGGAGAATTTATATCTTTTTCTATATTTATTATTTCATCTAAATATTGATCTAGCTATTCTTCATATTGTGTTTCTAATTCATCTTCTATTTTATTCATTGCGTCTAATAATGAATCAAAAAATTCTATTGGTATTTTATTTATACATTCTGTTATTTGTATTAAGTCACCATTAAATTGTCTAATATTTATAGGTATTTTTAATTTATTCCTATATTGCAATTATTAGTATATGTATCTACCATTGCTTTTGTTTGTACAATTAAAAATGAATAGATTTGGAAAAAGTGAACTAAATCTATTAACGCTTTATTGGTTTTATCTATATTAAATTTCAAGTTTATCCCTAAATTTATTAATAAGCTTACTATAAAATTTAATTGGCTATTACTAGTGTGTGGAATATGCTTATATTAGTTTTCTAGATGATTTATATTGCATTGTAACTTAAATTTTTCTGAAAGGTTAAGTTTTACTTTCTTAAAATCTCCAATCTCCAATTTCTAAATCTAAATATTTTAGTTTTTTAAAGTTCATAAATAAATGCTTCTATTATACTTATCTATATAAATATTTCTATGAGTTGACAATTTTGATTAATATTTAGGTAACAATGTCCTAGTCTTCCTAGATGTTGATTATGACCGTCTGTATCTATTTTTAATAATAAATTATCTAATTTAAGGAATCTTGCTCTTTTATAATGCTTGACAAAATCTTTAAACTCTAAACACTTTAGTTAGTTACACATAAATTTCTACTTAAAAAGCTAAACTTTTTAATTCTCCTTCTAATAGTTCTATTGCTTCAAGTTTTAATGCTGAGTAAAGTAATATGAAATATATGGATCGGATCTTCAACAATTGCTTTTTGCCTAAGTTTCCAAGTTTTATACTTTGTTTTAGTACGAAAATTCTTTGTTTTAAAGAAGTGATTTGCTTCAGAAAATATGAAACATTTTAAAATTATAAACTAAACGAAGCCTGCCATAACAACTACTCATATATTCATTTCTACAATTTTTGGTAAAAAATGCTCATATTGCAATAAAAGAATTTAAAATAGGATATCATGATAATATTACTAAAATATTTTATTGTAATCTTTGTTATAATAATTTAGATAATAATCAATATACAAATATAGAAGTTAATAGAGTAAGAAGTGAATTGATTAATATAGATGTAGAACTATTGTTTAAAGAATAAATTGTACAAAGAAAAGCAATGATAGATACAAGAGCTAATAAGTGTGTTATACATAAAATTTTAGTACCTAAGTAATATAAGAATAAGTTAAAAATACTTATAAATATTAGACAACGTAATGGTGACTTTTCTGATCATGTCTTCAAGCCTTTCATCAAATTTTTATTTGGCAAATTAGGCCAATAAAAAATAACTTTTTGTAAAATCTTAAATTTTTTTAAGAATAATAGAGATTTTACTAAGTTCTTATAATTGCTTAAAACAATATCACTTCAACTTTTAATAATAAGGATCACATTTTGTAAAAGATTTTTAAACAAAAACTTATATTCTTGTTGTGTATGCAAGACATCTTTCTACCCTATAGTATGAATAAAAAGTTATAAGAGTAAAGGGAACACTTTACTAGAATTAAAAAAAGAAATACGATCCCTTACACCCATAGGATTTAGTAGTAACCAATTCTCTACAAAAAAAAGTAATAATATACAACAAGCTCAAGCTATTACTATAATAAAACTTTTATTTAAAATTTTGAGTAATAGTAGTACAACTGCATAATGATTTAGTAAACTAGTTTCAATTAAAAAGATTAGAAAGAGTTAATTATTATACAACATTATTACCTATAATAGAATATGTTAAAGGAAGGATTAAAGAATATTGTGATGAAGAAAAACATAGACATCAAATTAAGCAACAATTGAGTAAAATGTGTATAGATATGTATGAAGTACAAACTCTAGTGTGTTAAATGTCAAGATTTATTTTTTAAATATTTTAGATGGTTTATTAAATATTTTTCTATAATTTAATTTCTATTAGCTTTTAATGTTGTGATTTTATCCATTGGTATTTCTATATATGCCATGTTTAGTACTATTTCTTCATCTTCTTATTTAATCTCTATACTTTCTACCTACAATATGAGGTTGTAATTTTACTTTTATTTGTCAATTATTAATCCTAAAAATTCTATTTTTTACTTAAATAATTCTACTTTTTTTTTAAAATTATTATTCTATTATGTTTAAAACAATCTAATATTTTATTAATATGCATTGTATCCATAAATTTATTTTAATTATATACAAGAACATCTTCATTATAGATTATGAAAAACTTTGAAAATGGCTTTAGTGCTCTATCTATTCTTTCTTGAAATACTTATGGGGCATTTTTTTTAATCCAAAACGCATTACTAACCATTCAAAATATCTTTCTGAACAACTAAAAGCTATCCAAAGAATAGATTCTTTATGTAGCCAAATTTGCCCAAATCCACTTTACAATCAAAATTTGAAAAATATGAAGCTTTTTGTATGAAATTTATTAATTCATCTTTATTAGGGATTTTATAACTATTGTCTAAGGCATAAATAAAAAATAGTAGACTTGAATAATTACATAATTTCATATTAAAAGTTTGCTAATGAAAAGATAGACTTAAATTAAATGATAATTTAATGGCCTACGCCTAAATAAAATGTATATAGATAACTAAAATGTGAACAAATCAAATATCTATAATAAGCCAAAATCCACTTGTGTTATAAGCTATATCCAATATTATTTAATTGTTCTAAGTTTCTTATTGCTTTGATTTATTTTATAACATCATTTTTTTTATCGATTCCTACTCTTAATACTAGTTTATTTAATCTATATGAGTAGTTGTTATGAAATGTTTTCTTTTGAGACTTTTTGTAGAATTTGATTATATTATTACAATCTATTCTAATTGTAAAAGAATCATTTGTATATAAATGAAAAGAATTTAAAGAGTTTATAATTCTTATTACAATCTATTCTAATTGTAAAAGAATCATTTGTATATATAAATGAAAAGAATTTAAAGAGTTTATAATTCTTAGAATTTCTAATTATGTGCTTGATTTTCTTCCTTTAATTTTAGGAAACTTTCACTAGTATACATAGTTATTTCTTCTGTCTCTTTTGGGATATCTTTTTAATGTTTTTGTAATTAGATTTCGGCCATCCTTTACAATCTAATATTTTTTATTTGTTCAAATCCTCTAAGTTATACAACTTTAAGGATTTTTCTTTATCCCTCCCTACCGTTACATTGCTATTGTACTTTACAATCAAGCAGTGAAGTTTGTAATTGAAAAATCAGACCTTGAGTTTGAAAATTTCTCATTTAAATATCTGCAAAGATATAAAGCTCAAAAGTATTATAATTGTATCAACTCCATAAGACCAAAGTTCATTGGACAAACACTGCATATGTTTATTTTTCTATGAACCTCAAATGAACAATACATGGGATATCTAATACCTTAGATCAACCTCAACGCAGACAAAGATAGTTATCTTTCTCATATTATCAAACTCTTTTTTAAGGTTGAATATTTTTGTGTTCTAAATGATAATTAGCTTTAATAGTGTCTAATATTGGATCTTCTATAATAGCTTTTTGCCGAAGTGTCTTGTAGGCTTTTTGATAATAAATAAGGAGATGAGCCAATATTAGTTTTTAATATTGTTTTAAACAAAAATCAAAATTTAGCATTTTTAAATCATTTTAAGTTATTAAGACTTTCTAACACCATCTAGACTATCTGTGTAACCAACAAAAGTGTTTAGAGTTTAAAGATTTTGTCAAGTATTATAAAAGAGAAAGATTCCTTGAATTGCATAATTTATTATTAGATTAAAAATAAAGAGTTGAGCAAAGAAATTTTAGCAATTTCATAGATTAAAAGAATCAGGACCATATCCAGAAATGGTTCTAAAATTTGTAGAAAGACTAATGTAACTTTAATGCAGGAAAAAGCTAAATAAATATAATGGTTTTCTTTTGAGACTTCATTGACTCGTACTTCATTGACCCTATGGCTGTTTGTTCTATATTCTGTATAAAATAAAGAATTAATAAATTTGATTCTAAAATTTATTTAATACTTTTAAGTTTTGCTTACTATTGGTTTTTCTATAGCTTCGGTTTTATTAATTAGCTTGCAGTTCTCTATCTATATTATCTATTGATTTTTCTAGAGTTATATTAGTATCTTTTTGTTTAGTGGATAAATAAAAATTATCTTCTAATTTTGTTATTCTATTTTCTAACTTTTCTATTTTACTCAAAATATTTAATAAAAGTTTTATTATAATATTAGCTTGAGCTTGTTGTATATTATTACTTTCTGTAGAGAATTACTTACTACTAAATCATGGGTGTAAGGTATGATATTTCTTTTTTTAATTCTAATAAAGTGTTTAATAAAAATGTATCTATTTCTAATAATAAAGTTACCATCAGAGAAACTTCATTAATAATTCGAATTCATCTTCTATTTTATTGTCTTTGTCTAATAATGAATAAAAAAATTCTATATCTATAGGTTTTTCTATAATTGTCATTTTATTTCCAAAAGGTACTATACTAGTTTCATATTTAGGCTATACAAAGGTAGATTTTTTTAAAAAAATTAACTCCATTAGGCATAATCATAATACTTTCATTATTTCCTAAAATAACATTTAATCCTAAAATAAATTTATATCCACTAGTTTTACTAGTAATAAAAATTTATGGTAAAGTATGTACCTCTCCATTTATTCTAACTGGTATATTATTTATACATTCTATTATTTGTATTAAATCACCATTAAATTGTCTAATATTTATATATATTTTTAACTTATTCCTATACTGCTTGTGTACTAAAGTTTCATGTATAACACACTTATTGGCTTCTGTATCTATCATTGGAGTTGCTTCTATTCTTTTCTATATTTCTCTAGCTTTTTCCTGCATTAAAGTTACATTAGTTTTATCTACAATTTCTGAAACTATTTCTGCAGATGATTCAGATTCTTTTAATCTATGAAATTGCTTTTCTGGTTTATCTTTTCTATGCTACAATGGGGATTATACTCCACTTGTTTATCTTTATGCTTGATAATTGTAGCTTTTTTTTAACTTGTAGAATAAATAATTGTTCTTTCATATTATCAAACTCTTTTTAAAGATGGAATATTTTTTATTTTATTTTAAAACTTATATCTTTATTATATAGGCAAGACTTCTTTTTATCCTAAAGTATGAATAAAAATTTATAAGAGTAAAGGGAACTTACTTGAAAGCAAAAACTTCTTTATTAGCCAAAACTTTGTAAATTATAATATTTTAAGAGAAAACTTTTTCTTTCATAGTGTTTTCTTTTTCTCATGCTCCTTAAAAGAAGCTTATAAGGCTTTTTATAGCTAAAACTTTTTCTATTCCAACTAAAACATTAATAATTACAATAAATTTGATATAATCTTCTAACTTTCAACAACTTTATTTACTTTCAACTAACTTTATTTACTTTTTACCTTTAAATATTCTTTTGACCTTTTTGGCTTTTTCCTGAAATCCATCAATTTGACATAGATAAAATACTTATAGATGAATTTTACATATATAAGTGGGATTTTATACAAAGACTTAGTAATTACAAAATCCATTTTTATAAGATAGATTTAACAAATCTATTTTTATAAATCTAGGAAGGCTAAGTATAGAAATAAATTTATACAAGTTAAGCATCTCTTTTTTACAAATAGGTAAACCTTTAACAAATCTATTTTTATAAACTAAATGAAACCTTTAAGATAGATTTATATTTTTTATAAATCTATCGATAACCAGTATTGTAAAAGAGCAAGATTCCTTGAACCAGGTTTCACAAAGATTTAGTAATTACAAGAAGATAGGAAGTACATAGATAGAAGAAGAGGATGAAGAAATATTAATAAACATGGCATATATAGAAACACCAATAGGTAAATTCAAAATATTAAAGCTAATAGAGACGAAATTATAGAACAAATATTTAATGAACCTTTTAAATATTTAAAAATTGAGATTTTCAAAAAAATATGTAATAATTTAGACTTTACGAATGAAGACATAGATAAAATACTGATAGATGAATTATATTTTTCAATCTTTTAGTTAGAAGAAATTTGTTATATAAAACATGAAATGTATGTAGGCGAAGAAGATAAAAAACTTGAAATAGGAGAATTAAAGCCCTTAACTTGTAAATATATAAAGAACTAGCCCCAGAATATTCTGTTGAATATCTTGTGGAGTTGCTTCTAGTCTTTTCTATATTTCTCTAGTTTTTCTTGCATTAAAGTTACATATTAGATGCAACTCCACTAGATATTTAATAGAATATTCTGGAGAAATTTGTTATATAGAACATGATGTGCATGTAGGTGAAGAAGATAAAAAAAACCTAAAATAAGATAAGGCATTACTAAAATATTATAGCCTATAATAGAACCATTTAATATAGAAAAATATTTAGAAAAAGGGGAATTAGAAATTGAAGTATGTTTATCTTGTATTGAAATTGAAGGAAATCTACTATTTCTTTTTTAGTATTACCTATAGTCAGTTAAAAAAGTTTTAATTATTTTAAAATTAACAACTACTCTTTCTACTTATGTATATTTTTCTTTATTATCGGCTATTCCCTTTTTTGCTAAATATTTTTCTATATTAAATGGTTCTATTATAGGCTTTGATATTTATCTTCTTTGCCTACATATACTTCATGTTCTATATAACAAATTTCTTCTAACTGAAAGAGTGAAAAAGCTAATTCATCTATCAATATTTTATTTATGTCTTCATCTATAAAGTCTAAATTATTACACATTTTTTTAAAATTTTAATTTTTTAAAATATTTAGAAGGTTCATTAAATATTTGTTCTATAATTTGGTCTCTATTAGCTTTTAATATTTTGATTATATTTCTTAGAAGTAATAACAAGAAGAGGTTATAAAGCAAATTTTGAACATATTTCAAGGAAAAAATAAAAATTTAGCAAATATTCTTTCTAGACTAATAACTTGTTGATATTTCTTTTGCACGAATGAAAAACACTAGCGTACAAAAGCATAAATTCAGACATTTCAATTTAATTAGTTGTTCCAATATCCCATTTGAACCTTTAATAAAATTTAAGCATAATCTCGGTGAAGAACAAAAGGCTTTATTAAATATATTTGGTTTTTTAGAAATGATAAAAAAAATTTTGTAGATTCACTAAAAGCCTTTGCTACTTTTTTGCAGAAAAGATTCACTAAAAGCTTTAAGATACTTTGATAATTGATAGATGAATTTTATGTTGCAAATCACTCATCTTAAATAAAAGAATTTTCGTACTAAAGCAAAGTATAAAATATTAGAAACTTAGGCAAAAAGCTATTGTAGAAGATCCAATCCAGATAGTTTATATTACTTTTAGCATTAAAACTTGAAGAAATGGAACTATTAGAAGAATCATTAAAAGGTTTAGCTTTTTAAGTAGAAATTTATGTATAACCATCTAAAGTGTTTAGAATTTAAAGATTTTGTCAAGTATTGTAAAAGAGCAAGATTCCTTGAATTGCATAATTTATTATTAGAAATAGATACAAATGGTCATAATCTACATCTAAGAAGACTAAGACAAAATCTTTAAACTCTTACAAAGTTTTTGTCAAATGGGTAAACCACTAACAAAAACTTGTATTTTTATAAATGTATTTCTATGATTAACTTGTATTAAAGGTAAACCTTTAACAAATAGGTATTATTATTTCTATGCTTAAAAGGATTTATAAAAGTACAAGAATTTCTTAAATCTATGAAGAGTATAATTTTTGTATTTGTAAATTGCTTAGGCAATTTTCTGTGAGTTTCTAATATTATTATTAGAAAGTGAAATTTAGGCTCTTTATACAAATATTGTCATTATCAAAAATTTCTTCTATATTACATATTTCCTTTAAGTTTTCTTATTCTTTATTTATTTCTAAATCATAATATAATATATTAGCTTTATTTTTATTTTGTTGGCAATTGGGTTTTGTTGTTGCTGTAAGAGTATTTTAAAATAACCATATATGTTGAAGATATAATAGAGATGGGGGAATACAAAGTGAAAAGGCGAGAAAAGAAGAAAAGGCAGCCTAGGAATGAGAGTCGCGGGCCCAAACGAGCCTACCATTTCTTCTTATTTTAAACTTCATGGCACCAATTTTAAGGGCCATAGTGTTGGAGTTGAAGGTGTAGTTTATTGAAAGAGTCAATTAACTCTACAATAAGTTGTGTTTTTTTGGAAATACATTAATTTAAACCAAAGGTTGTGACCTTATGGAAAGTAATATAACTGTTTCTAAGGTTATGATCATTTGAAAAGACATGTGTTTACTCTAAAGGATATGTTGATCTAAAAAGGGATTGTGCCCTTCTAGGGAGGCACAAATACCTCCATAAAAAGAGAAGCACACTTCATTCTTTGAGATATACACGAAAATTCTCTCATCCTCCTCTTACATCAGCGCTGCAACGCTAGGAGGTCGAAACCCCTAGCGTTGTGGCGCTGGGGCGTGAATTCTAGACCCTTCCACGCCCCAGCTCGGGCTAACTAGCGCTGAGACAAAAAATTCCCAGCACTGGAGCGATAGGTATTCAGTGTTGTGGTGGTGGGTGGTCGAACCACCAGCGCTGCTGCGCCAACCCTATGGTCTGGCAGTGCCCAGCGTACTCCTTTTTGGCATACTCATTTCAACACTTGAAACGCGCCATTTACACTGGGTCTTTTCATTCCATCAACTCAAACAACACCCAATTTTCACAGAACCGGCTCTGATATCAAACTTTGTAGGGGATCAACTATGTATGGGTGTATGCATGTGCTTGTGTGTTTATTACAAAATACGTATTTAATACATATTTAGCACAACGAAATTTAAAAAAAAAACAATAAACACACTAGAGATATATTAATCAAATTAATATATAAATGATAAAATTGAGAAATTACCAATACGTGTAACGTTTTACACGTATTCCTCCGGAGTTCGCCTAAAGTTATACTTGTTGTCAATTCTAGTTATCAACGTGGTGGGCTTGATAATCTAGAACATCAGCTTTTGAATCTAATATAGGATTTATAGTTAATCCCTAATGACTGGTTCTATTTGCTCTTATTTCTTACGTTGATGAAGAAGGAAAAATGGAAGCAACAATTGCTTCTTCTTTTCCTGAGAGCAAGAAACGAAAAATGCTAAGGAAAATAACCCTTTTTTTCTTTACCTTTTCCAATTCCTTTTGTTTTCCAATTTCACTCACAATTTAAGTTTCAGTTCTTTATACATATATCTCTCTTTTTATTAAAAAAAATATTATCACAATATAAAAATAATATAAATACCATAGGTGGTAAAAAATAATAATAATATTATATATAATGCATGACAACTATCATGCATTATATATATTATATTATTATAAATAAAATATATAAAATAATATATAATATTAGAGATATTTGATTATTTAACATTTAAATAATCAAAGTGTGAAATAACTATTTTACCCCTTATGAATTGTCACCAAGTATACCCCTTAGCGGGTCCTACCAAATCTCACACTTTGGTAAACTCAACCGAAGGTTCACAATGCGTCACGTGTCACTTTACAATTAATGAATAATAATTATTGACTAATTGTTATATTTAACACTTAAATACACACATGCACACATTTTTGTGGTTACGTTGGATATCATTAGATTAAATAATTTAATCCAGTACTCTACCCCAGTGCACAACGAGTATACTCTATATCTCAAAATTTCCTAGGTCGATGCCCGATTCGTCAAATAGAACTATTCCATAAGTTCGTGAGCCATGCCCTATGCACATGTCACAAATATTACAAATCAGCGTGTTGAACCAAACAAGTTAAGGTTACAACGCATACATATAGTCCTTCCATCATATATATCTTGGATGTACGGGGATATAGATCCACACCGTCAAATCCCATATGCTCATCCATAAACCTATCTCCAGAATAGTATCTCAATTGTACAATAAGAGCAAACTCTTTGCCATATTGTTTAACCCGATGGAAACACTTTTCTAGGTTAATTGCTTACGGCCATAAGACTTTCCTGAGATACTATCTTGGAGCATCTAGATATATCACTCCCTATGAGAGCTGATGGATCTCATATCTGCACACACCAGACTCTATGAACATCGAACCATATCCAGCGACACCCAGTGGTCAGACCATGAAAGGTCTCTGATATGCATGGAATCAAAACATGGTAGATCACTAACAAGCCTACCGTGGTGCTCAGGTCAGAGGACCACATATACTACTCAACTCGAGAGGACCTTCCATTGACGAGAACATAAGATGTCTATTGAGGTCCTCATGAGTCTATTCAGTACTCAGTCTTAATTGAATACCTGTATGGCTATATAATCTCCAAGATTCTGGTCAGCTATGAATAACTAACTGTACCCTATAGATATAGACATACACTGATCTATGTAAATTAATAGGACCTACTAACAGACTTACGTTAGTAGAAATAGATCAAGAACTATGTATTTGAGAACATGCTTGCATAATGACACATTTTAGAAAATTATTGTAACTATTGCAACTATATCATTATTAGCATATTCTGAGGTCTTTGTCCTGTTACAGACAGTGTTCCAACTCTTAGAATATTCGCTAACTCTTAGCACCAGTCTAAACTCCTTTAGACCATATCCGAACTCTTTCAGATAATACAGAGTCTGTAGCGTAATAAGCATTAAACCATATAATTAAAAGGTAATTAGCGATATAACAAAATATAATCTGTATAGATATCAAATATTCATACAAAACTGGGATGGCATGTAGGCACAACCCTAACAATAACTCGTTGCCATTTTTTGATCTTTGAAGATAACTCATATTCCATACTCCGACTGAGAACTTCAATTATAGATAATGAATAAACATAGCCACATTAGAGTTCCTCTTAAAAGGTCATCCCAATAAGATTTTATAAGGGAATGGCTGATCGACCACGAAAATGCTCGCCATTTTAGTTTTTACATATGGCCTCTACCCTAGGGACATAGGTATGCTGACTACTCCAAGCAACATAACATAGCCATCTCTAAACCAGTACAAAAGGAGTTTAATTCTTTTTAACTTTCAAGTCCTTAATATTGATGCCATCTAGTGCCTCTTTAAAGATTATCTTCATCGAGCTTTTTGGATTGAGGAATACCCAATTTTCTTTAGCTTTTGGTACTTGTATTGAAACTACCAATGCATCTTTATGTGAATAACTAATCCTTAAACATCCTTCTCGATAAACATAATGGGAACAGCTTAAATCCGAGGTTCTTAAGAGGCAGGTATTATATATCACTTGGTGTTCCATTATGGAATACCAAAAGTATCTCTTTCTTTGAATATTGGAATCTTCAGCAAGGATAAGGCCCCTCGAGATTATTATGGTTAACCTTAGTTAGGCTGAGGACTTGAAATCTAAATTCTTAGTCTGTTGAAGCTCTTCATATTTGTGGTTGGCTCTAAACTCTTTAGATACTCGTTTCTGATTAGCTTATTTACTTGCCTTCTTAGATGGTAGTACTTGTTAGTTATGTGCTCATTGTTCTGATGAAATTCATACCTCTTATCCTTGTTATGCCATGTTGCTAGTGCTTTTATGGCAGTTGACTCTTTGAGTAGGCATTTTTCTTTAATAACCTCAAATATAATCTCTAGAGGGGCTGATTTTTCTTCTTAAATCATCGCCACTCTAGGGGAAAACCTCATCGCCTTTTCACCATAAATTTCTTTGCAAGGTGAGTCTATTCAAGGATACTTCACTTCCTTAGGTGATGTTTGATCACTTCTTTCCCTAAACATTCTTCTTTCGTATTATCATTTTAATTCCCTACCCTATACTTTTCTCTGAATATGTATTATTGTCATCCTCTATGCTTCTTCTTCCTCAATCTTTATATACTTAGATGCTTATAGGCTACTACATAGGTTTTGATTGGATTCTCAAACAAGCAATGCCAAAATCGATTTAGCCTCACACATTGCTCTTAGAGCCTCTAAAGTGATTGATAGATCAAATGCTCCAAGTTGGATCACTTATCTATTGAACTGGCCTATAAAGTCTTTGAAGCTCTTTATTCAGCCTTGCTTAAGCTTCTTCAACTATTGGGGCATTTGGCTGCCTTATAAACTTCTTAGAAATATTGAAAACACTTGTCTATTAGCTTAATATAAGAGAAAATACTTCTTTGTTTTAGAGTCGAATGCTATAGGAGAGCCGAACCCTCCAAATTCATATAAAATAAATGACATATATGGTGTTGTCTCAGTCTTATGATGAATAATAAGTCAATCACTTAATCTATATAATGTTGTATACTGTAAGAGCATTTTAAATTGACCATATATGTTAAAGATAAGATGGAGAGGGAGGAATACAAAGTGAAAAAGAGAGGAAAGAAGAAAATGCAGCCCAGGACTAGGCATTGTAGTGTCTATAAAAGAATGTTAGGCGCTACAACGCATATGACTGGGTAACGTACTGCCCATAATAGAATGTGAACACCACAATGCCCATTGCTGAGCGCCATAGTGCCCAGACGGGCTTGCCATGCCTTCTTGTTTTGAAGGTGTGGTTTATTAGAAGAGTCAATTAACTCTCAATAAATTGTGTTTCTTTAGAAAGACATCAATTTAAACCAAAAGTTATGACCTTATAGAAAGGAATACAACTCTTCCTAAGATTACGACCCTTTAGAAAGGCATTTATCTACTCCAAAGGATATGTCGATCTGAAAAGGTATTATGCCCTTTTAGAGAGACACAAATACCTATATAAAAAAAGAAACACACCTCATTCTGTGATATATACATGAAAATTCTCTCCTCCTCCTCCTCTTACATCCTTTTTATCTATTAACTCTCATTGAAGTTATCTTGTAGTCCTACAAAATTTATAATTAGTGTGCATTATTACAAATTCTATAGTCATTGGATCTTGGAACTATACTACCACACAACCTATTTACACTTTGTAGGGGTAGAAATAGTTTAAGGATAGTGCCTGTCACAACTTGACTATATAATCTCTAAGTATCCATTTTTATAGGCTATATCACTACATCAATCTTAAACTATTTCTAATGGATACTAGTAGTTATTCATCTCTTCTTGCAGTAGCTAAGTCACTCTCAAAGGCTATAAAAATTCCACCATTTGATGGTAAACATTTTAAGTGGTTGCAAAATTGGGTGTATGACACTCTAGATGTGATGGGTATAGTAAAATATCTCACAAAATCTCTTCCGAATGCAAATGCTGAAAACTACAACAAGGAGATCTCTAAATGGAATATAGCAAATAAGGTATACTATAACATAATCTTACACATATTATCAAATGAATTATATGATGTATATTCTCCCTACAAAAATACATATAAAATTTAGGCACAACTTAAAAAGAATATCTTAAAGAAGATGTAAGTGCCCAAAAGTATGTAATTACAAATTTCTTAGATTTTAAGATGTCTGAAGATATAGAGGTTACTTTCTCAAATTTATGATTTTTATTTATTAATTAATGATTTAAAAAATAAGTGCATACATAATGAACCTTTTGTGGCTGATTATTTGGTTGAAAAATTACCAAATTTTTGGAATGATTATAAAAAAAATAACAAACATAAAAGTAAGTATTCAAAATTAAAAGATTCTATTGTTCACATTATAATTGAAGAAAAGAATCGCCAGCGTGTGAACAATGAAAAGGCTAAGGAACTTTGTTTTAAGGCAAATTTGGTCGAGAATGAAAATTATGATAATGAGAAGAATAATAAGACCATAAACAACACCTACCTTAAGAACACAGAGCCTTTATTTAAGAAGAAGAAAGGAAAGTATTATGTTTGTGACAAAAGTGGTCACTTAGCCTACAATGTAAGAACAGAAAAAATAAAAAGGGAAACAATGAAAATCCAAAAGCCAACTTGGTTGAAGGAGAAGATGTAATTGCTGCAGTGATTATTTCCTAAGTGAACATCATTACAAATAGCAACAAATAGTGGGTTATAAACTATAGAGCCACAACACATATATATGGTGACAAGAGTACCTTTCATGACTATGTTCAGACGAGAGAATGGGAAGAACATATATATCTTGGAGATTCTCACCCTACACCTATGATGGGAAAGGGAAAAGTTCTTCTCAAATTAAGTTCTAGAAGATCTCTTGTATTGAATAATGTATTACATGTTTCAAACATCAGATATAATTTGGTTTCTATATTTATGCTTGGTAAAGCTAATGTAAAAGTTTTTTTTTTAAAGAGATAAATTTATATTAACCAAGAATGGAACAGTCGTTAGGAAGGGATATTCTTCTAACGATTTGTTCAAACTCAATGTAATAAAAATCTTTGTAAATAAAAGTTCTACTTTTGTTTACATTGATGAGCCATATGATTTATGGCATGATAGACTAGGTTACTTGAATTATTTGTATATAAGAAAGATGGAAAGAATTGATTTACTCTCTAATCTTGACTTAAAAGACATACATAAATGTGAGGTATGTGTGGAAGTAAAGTCCACAAAAAAGAGTTGTAAACCAATTACCTTTAGAGAAAATAAATTACTTAGTTTAATTTATAGTGACTTAGGTGAACTAAATGATGTCATAACTAGAAGAGGAAAAAGGTATTACATTACCTTTATAGATAATTTTTCAAGGTATACTAAATTAAATCATTTAAGAAATAAAGATGAGTAATATGATAAGTTCTTAATCTATAAATAAGAAGTTGAGAATCAACTTGGAAAGAAAATCAAAAGATTAAGAACAGATAGAGGTGGAGAATATATGTCAAACATGTTTAGTTCTTATTATAAGGACAATAAAATTATACATGAAGTGAAGTCTCTATATTCTCTTGAATCTAATGGGGTAACTAACGGAAAAATATGACCTTAAAGGATATGATGAATTGTATGTTATTAAATTCTGGAGCACCTATGAACTTGTGGGGGGAAGTAATTTTGACTGCTTGCTATATACAAAATCATATTCCATACAAGAAAACTGGAATAACACACTATAAGTTATAAAAATGTCATACACCTAATCTTTCATATCTCAAAGTGTGGGAGTGTCTTGCTAAGGTCTTAATTTTATATCCTAAAAGGGAAAGAATGGAACGTAAGACGGTTGATTGTATGTTCATAAGATATGCCAAAAATAGTATTGCATATAGATTCTTGGTATTAGAAGATACCATGGACTTATTTGATGCTAATAATATCATTGAATATAAAAATACAGAATTCTTTAAAAATATTTTTGCTAAGAAAGCCAAATCAGAAAAATAATAATTCTTTTGAGAGCTCCAACAATGAACTTAGAAGAAGTAACAAAATGCGAAAGTCACTAATTTTGGATATGACGTTTATGTCTTTTTTATAGTGGAAGACCCCAAGACATATAGTGAAGCAATGCCCTCTCTTGATGCTCCTTTATGGAGAGAGGCCATTAATGTTGAAATTAACTCCATTATGAATAATCATGTATAAGAAATAGTTGATTTACCTCATGGTTCCAAGCCCATTGGTTGTAAATGGATTTTAAAAAAAAAGATGAGAGTTAATGGAACAATTAAAAAATATACAAGATTAATTACCAAAGGATTTACTAAAAAAAAAAAAAGACTTAGACTAGTTTTTGTTGCCTTAGCTACAATCCATGATTGGTATATACATCAAATGGATGTAAAGACCACCTTTCTAAATGGTAACTTAAAAGAGGAGATTTATATAGAACAACCGAAAGGTTGTATTAATGTTAGTTTGGAGCATAAAGTATGTAAGCTAGTTAAATCATTATATGGTTTAAAACAAGTACCAAAACAGTGGCATGAAAAGTTTAACAATGCTCTGGTATCCAATGGTTTTATGATTAATGATTCTGATAAATGTGTGTATTTTAAAATCTTTGATACTAAGAATTATGTTATAATATGTCTTTATATGAATGACATGTTATTATTTAGTCATAGTATAGAAGTAATCAATAAGACAAAAACATTTCTATCAACTAAATTTGATATAAAAGATATGGGAGAGGCTGATGTTATTCTTGGGATTAAAATAATGAGATTTTTTAGTGGTCTATCTTTATCTTAAGAACACTATGTTGAAAAATTCTTAGAGAAGTTTGGATACTTAGATTATAAACCAGTGACAATATCGTATAATGCTAGTACCAAACTTTGTAAGAATAAATAACATAGTAAAAATCAAGCGCGTTACGCTCAAAGTATTAGTAGTCTTATGTATTTAATGAATAGTACTAAGCCTCATATAACATTTGCTAAAGAGAGATTAAGTAGATACACTCATAACTCTAGTAGAGAATATTAGAGTCCCTTCAATAGAGTTGTTAAATATTTAAAAGGCACTAAAAATTATGTACTTATATATGGTAAATCAGAACCTGTAGTAAAAGGTTATAGTGATGGAAATTGGATATCAGAATCCAATGAAGTAAAGTCTACTAGTGGATATGTGATTGCCTTAGGTAGAGGTGTTATATATTATAAATTCACTAAGCAGACTTGCATAGCTCGATCTATTATAGAATCAAAGTTAATAGCTTTGGAAAAGGCTTGTACCGAAGCTGAGTGATTGAGGATACTCATATATGATCTTCCATTTAATTCTTACTCTTCTAACTCTATTACAATCAATTGTGATTGTCTAGCTTGTTATAGCTAGAGCAAAGAGTAAAATATACATTGAGAAGAGTAGACATATTTGTTTATAACCTGGAATTATTAAGCAGCTGTTAGAATCTGGGGTAGTGAGCATAGATTTTGTGAGGTCGGAGTTTAATTTGGCCGATTCTCTGACTAAACCACTAAATAAAAGATTAGTGGTACAGACGTCGAGAGAGATGAGACTTCTGCCTAAAGTAAAAGGCAAAAGTGATGGTAATCATACCTATGTGATTAGAGATCCCATAAAGTAGGTTTATAAGGGTAAGAATAAGTCACTAGTTGTTTAGTTGTACTACTGATTATACTTATAACTCGCTATGGCAATGTAGTATATCTGTAGTGGTAAAGGTTAAGTTAGTCTCTTAATGAATTCCATAGCCCTTTATAAATGGGTGGCGTGTCTACCTGCAGAGAACATTTGATGGAGTGTCACCTATGTGAGTGTAAAATTGGGTCGGTTCTTATGAGAGTTAGGCAGGTATCTTTAGAGCACTTATAAAACCAGGAAGGCACATGACCGGTAAAGCACGAAATCACAGGACACTAACAAGATTAAGAATTTAACTTGATTATTTAATCCATTATCTTACAACAAAGGGACATAGGTTCATAGAAACTTCATCTCAAATAATTCTTGTAAATCACAGATACTTGATCAATGGTTGGCTTATAGTTTGGAACAACACCAATTCAATTAAGTTAAATTCTACTTTGATTAGAGTTTATATAATGATATTGTTTATTTGAAATATGTGAGGGAATGTTGTATACTGCAAGAGTATTTTAAATTAACCATATATATTGAAGATATGATGGAGATGGAGGAATACAAAGTGAAAAAGAGAGAAAAGAAGAAAAGGCAGCCCAAGACTAGGCGCTGCAGTGCCCAAGGTCGGGAGCTGCAGTACCTAAAAAAGAAAGTTGGGCACCGCAGCGCCCAAACGGGGTTACCACTCCTTCTTATTTTAAACTGCAGAGCACTAATTTTAAAGGCCATAATGCTAGAGTTGAAGGTATGGTTTATTGGAAGAGTCAATTAACTTTCTAATAAATTGCGTTTCTTTAGAAAGACATAAATTTAAATCAAAGGTTATGTGTAATAACCAGTATCCACGACTGGTAAGAATAAGTATTTATGTATGTATAAATATACGTATTTTATTTGTATGTTGGTGATACTTGAATTATATATTGTTATTAGTAATATTTTATAGGTTAAGGATATACGATTAGTATTGGGTTTATTTGTATGACTTTAGATTTATTTTAGGGACTAAATTGTAATACTTTGAAAGTTTTGGGGGTAAATTTGTAAATACTAAAAATTAGCCACTTAGTATAAAAATACACTTTTAAAACCCTAATTCTCTCATTTTGGTCGAGCTACCTCTTTTAGAGAGAGAGAAGAGAGAAAAGAGGGGAGAGAAAGAGAAGAAAGAGAAGAAGGAGAAGAAAAAGAAGAAGAAATTGGAATTTTGGATTTTAAGAGGTATATCATACGTATTTCTCAATTTATTGGTATTAATTAAGTTAATTCCTTTAAGTTTTGATTTCTGAAAATATGTATAATTGAGGATTTGTTGTGTATTTCGTAAGATCATATGAGAATTGATGATGATCTATAAGATAGTTTGATAAATCATGATGAATTATGGAATTTCTGCTGGATAACCTCTTGATCTAGGAATTTTATAAATTGTTGTGATTCGATTCTGGTTTTGAATTTTGAGTATATGAAATTAGACATGTTAAGGATCATCTGAGACTTTGAATCGATTGAAAATTCTGGAAATTGAATATATAGTGAATTTACCAAAATGACCCTGAAATTCTGAAAATTTCCTGTGTAAACAGTATAATACAGTGACGAACAATGTTTGTCCTACTGAATGATCTTCAAAAATTATGAATTTGTGGAATATGATAATTTTATATGTCTAATATGATATACTCGGAATTGAGAATTTAGATCAATGTGGTTGAAGTGTTATGAATTTCTAAAGTGTATCAGCTCATTGCAATATTTGATTAACAGATTTTTAAAGCTATGGAATAAAATAGTTTTAAAATATTTTTGGCAGTGATTTGGAAGAGAAATATTTATCATGGACTGAGATATGTGTTAAGAGTAATTATGTGATAGTTTTATAATTTTTTAGTTAGTATATGATTTTATAAAATTGAGAGATTGAATACTGTTCAGTAAGTATCTTGATCCTGTCAGGTTTGTAGTTTGGATTCGATGGTGTGTATGGAATGGATTGTGTAGGAATTTTGATATAATATTCATATATAAGAAGGATATATGAGTCAAGAATGGTATATTCTGATTTTGGAGTAATTGGACATCATTTGATGTATTAGAAAATTTTGTTAAGTGTAAGTGGTCAGAATGACAGGTTTTTGAGAAACCAAGTGTTTAGACCAATTTGATGTGATAAATGTATTGTGTACAATTTTGTAAGCTATTTAAAGTATTTTGTGTGAATTGTGAGGCTTATGAAATGATTAATCTCCATTGATAGGTTAAGGAGATTTAAGCCTTGTACCTGAAAATGTTAAGAGGTAAGTATACTAGACTTTTTACTGGAATCACAATAAACATAGTAAGTGTTATGAATGATTTTGTAAATGTGGTTAAGAATATGTTTATGCTATGTCAAAGTATATTTTGATATGAAATGTGAATATATGTTTATGAATGTGAGCATTGACATTGAGCATGGACATACATGTGTTTTTTGAAAGTGAGCTTTCGAAATAAGATATGTTTAACAAAGAAAGCTTTTGAAGTGTAATATGTCCATGAGAAATATTTTGTGATTTGAGGGTACTTGAACTCACTGTTAACTTAGTAGGCATTTTATGTGATTTGTGGAGCCTTTATGTGTGGCCTTTCCTTCGGGATTGGTATATGTTATGTGTTCCGTATGTAGGGAGGATCCTATTGGTACCTAAAGGAAGTGTGAGTCATCACATTCGTGTGGTGGCGTATTGGTACATGTGAGAGGACTCACCGATGATCAGGGTGAGGGTTTGGCTTTTACCTTCGGGCATAAGCGTTATATATGTGTGATTTAAAGACCTCACTTGTACTATTCCTCTCATACGGTATGTCACCTACGAGTGACATTTGGCTCATTATGTGATATGTGATATGTAAGTCCTACTAAGTAGTAGTTGAGTGATGGTATTCCTATTATGTGTTTTGAAAGAATGTGTAAGCGCTTACATGATATGTGATTTGATAAGATTATGATTTTGATTGATCACAGCATATCATACATATGCATCGTGTACATATATGTATTTGTATTTGATATATGAAAAACTAGTATGCTTACTGAGTTTTATACTCATTATAGTTTATGGTGATTTCAGGTAAATAAGGTACATGTGCGCATAGCGGATTTGGCAAGGCTTCTGCTGTTTCTTGGGTTCCCTAAATTGTTAGGTTGCTAAGTGTTTTATTTGGGGACACGTGGGATAAGATATTTGATTTGTCCCTAGTGAATAAATACCTATGTATTATTTTATTGTGTGGTTGGATTTAGTTTAAGTATCACCAAGTGTAGTAATGGATTGATTTTAAGTAAGAATTTGCAATGAATATATTCTGGGCTTCCGGTAACAAAGTTGCTACTGGTGACGTAGTAGAGTGTTAATCTCTGAGAAAACTCTGCGTATCTCCGGTTTACTAATTGTCCCAGTCATAATTCAATTGCTATAATTCTGAAAGAAATTAAAATAAATGCTTAAGTATTATTGAATGAATGTAAGTGATGTCGTGTGTCAGATCTTTTGGGTATGGGGCGTGACAGCTTTTATTGGTATCAGAGCTAAGATATGATTCTGTAGACTTTTACGTGTCGAGTCAAGGGAACCGAGCAGATGCCAAATCCTTAGGATTGTATTTGTAGCTTTGTTGTGTAAAAGTTTGACATATTCCTTAATTTTTGTATGATTTTGTGAAGATGACACATTATCCAAGAGCTGTTAAGATTGTTGTTGTTGTGGATAATGGTACCTTGTGGATTTTAATGTTACCATTTAGATTTTTTTTTAAGTTATGACTAATATGCTTAGCAAGAATGATGTTGAATATCTTATAATGATAATTTGCATGTCATAGAGGAAATTGAGATAATTTTCTCAATGACAAAATATAGAGAAGTAGAATATTGAAGACATCAATTGAAACAACTTTTATTGAAAAGAAAAACAACAACAATAGCAGCAACAAAAATACAGTAGAGGCTACGGAGTGAGATTTAAGTCTATTTTGCGCTTCTTCTGACTGTCATGAGTAGACCAATCTAACTGATGCAATGTTGGATTAGACAGAGGAATAAAAGACTGCAATTGATCAATCAGTTGATCAATAGTTGGAGCTGAAATAAGAATCCGTCGTGCTAGAAGTGGGATGAATTGTGTTCCCGCTGCATAGTCAAGAAAAGATATCAACCGGTCGTAAAAACCATTAACATTTAACAAACCAATGGGTTTTTGGTGGATTTGTAATTGTGCCCATGAGACAATTTGAAAAATTTCCTCCAAGGTCCCAAAACCTCCTGGTAGAGCTATGAAAGCATCCGCATGCCTAAGCATTTGAGCCATTCGCTCGTGCATAGATGAGACTTGTAACTCATCCCCAACTGTTTTTCCTACAATATTTTCAATAGCTAGAGGTTTTGGAATGATACCCAAAACTCGACTACCTTTATTGTATGCAGCTTTTGCCACAGACCCCATTAACCCTCGGTTACCTCCTCCATATACTAAATGTATATTTCGCTCAGCTAATACCTTACCAAGATTTTCTGCAACTTTTGTAAACTCTTCAGTATTCCCAGGGTTAGATCCACAAAAGACACAAATTTTTGTGAATCGACGAGCTGAGGTTTCTTCCATTGTTATGCTCCCCCTAATCTTTGAATGTTTTCGAGTTTGTATAAGGATGCAATAATAATGTATTTATAGAGAAACAAATTGATAATAGCTGTGGAGCATATGTGTAAGTATGTTTAAGTATATATTTTTCTCGATTCTTGTGAGGTAAAAAAAAAATGAATTTTATTTTATCATTTTATAAGGGACAATAGGTCGCAAAATCTTGAATAAATATATGTTGATATGTAAGTGTGATAAAAAATTGTGTCAGAAGCGTGATAAGTTAGGTAAGATAATTAAGAAAAGTCAATAAAGGCCTATTTCATGAATTTAGGGACTTAGCCGTTTGGCACTAATGGCCGACAATACATCAATGACTTGAAGACTTTTTGAGCTAACAATTGGACTTTGGACATGAGGCCAAATTAAATTTATTAATTACAAAGATTTTGTAGTCTTAACATTAATTTTTGGCCGATAGATTAAAAGCAGTTATGAAGAAAGATAAAGCACACTTGACATAAAGATAAAGCAGTAGTCAGTCTCTCTTTGATGTGATAGAACAACACGGATCTAGTTTCTGTGAAAAAACAGAAACAACAATGTAGGTTAAAATGAGTCTCCCTGGTCGCTTTCATCTGTGTCGTATCCGTGAGAGAGAAACTTATGGAGTTGTTGTTCCCATACATTGAATGAGGGCTCTGGCTGAGTGGAAGGTGGGTCTACCATATCCTGATCTTCTGCAGGTGAGCTGGTCTGGATGAGGGATGTGCTGGATTCCCCTTGGATTTGAGTGTCGGTTAGATAAGGTTGGGAGTCTTGAAAGAGGGATAAGTCAAGATTGGGTTGGTGTTGGTCAGGTTCTGTCAGGACAACTGGCTGAGATTGGGTAAGTTCTGTCGGGACAGTTAGCTGAGGCCATTGGTGAAGGTTATCCATTGCTTGTCTGTATCTGGCATAATAAGTCATGTTTGGGATATGGTGATGATGAGTAGAGTAATCTGTATTTCTGAGATGTGAAAGATGATATTTTTGTCTTTGTTGGAATTTGAGTATATTGGCAAAATTCAGGTTTTCTGTAAAGTCAGCTTCAACTTGTTCCCAAGGTGCAGCATCTTCTGGGGAGATCCAAACAGACGGAGGAATTATTTGATTTTCCTGAGCAAGAATTCTTTCAAGTTCTCTCTTTTGCTGAAGTACTACTTCAGGCCAGAGCTTAATTGATCCCTTTAGTGAAAGGGTAAAGGTGAGGTAATCCTTGACAGTGGAGTAATAATGGATTTCATGATCTGAAACAATCATACCCTTTCGTTGGAGAAGTAAAACAGACCAAAGATGTTGTCTAGGGACTGCAGCATTTGTGTTGTTTGCAATCATGTGTTGAAATTTAGTTATCCACCATGTCTTTGGGTAAAACCATTGGAGAAAAATCAGGGCTGGATGATCTTCATTACATTTTTCTATTTTTTTAGACGGTTCTAAGTAATGGGAATTCCATGGCGATTGTATACAGATCCAACAGGTACCATAACAAGTAAAGGACAGGTTTGGACCATTGGGAAAATGGGAAAAAAGAGTGCAGGTGAAAGAAAGGGTATTCTAAGTTGAACAAAGGGCCACCAAGAACTGTGAGGCCGTGTTCTTGGACTGCTAAGATGGCATAGTATCTGATGAATTCTTTGGCACGGGAATGGAGTGTTCTGGTTTTGATTAGGTCTGGAAATTGTGGTGGAGTAAAAGGAACAGGAGGAGTTATGATAATGGGATTCATTATGAAGATGGTAAGAGGGTTGGTTTTCTTTATTGCTAGAAAAGTGATTATGAGGTTTAGGCTATTTATAGAGTTTTGTGAAAGAAAATCAATAATCGTTTTGGACTTTCCTTTTACGTGGATGACGTTAAAGGAATAGTTAAAAGAATCATATTTGCCATCGCAGTAATTGTGCTAGTGGAATATTTTCTATTTGAAATCGAGCATATTAGAAAAAGCAGACATGTCAGTCTCAATGAGAAAATGATGTCCAATAAGGTGGACTATTTTTTTTAAGATTTAGAGTAAGAGATATAATGTTGAGATCTATAGTTTAAGAATCAATTGAACTAAAGGTCTTTTTATTGAAGTTGATTTTTGATCGTTTAAGATAATGCTTTCAATATTCTGATTTGAATGACAACTTAGTTGCGTAGAAATGCTACATTTTTTTTTGAATGATATCAAGGTAGTGAATGATATTATGACGTATGAGTATATGTTGAAGGGATTAAAATTTTTAAAGGAGTTAAGAATTTTATGTAAGAGATTAGTATGGGTATTCTACATCTATGTTATTTTTTAATGAATGAAATGTGAAGTGTATAGATACCCATTAAATATTGAACGAATGGGAGAAAAGAATAAAAATATGTGTGTATAATTTTATAAGTCCATAATGTGTGTCATGTGTTTATTTTATGGATGAATGTTTCGTACTTCTCTCATATACTAAGTTATGAGCCAGCTTAGAGATAATCGAACATATGAATGACTGTTTATCAGGATTTTGGACCACAATGAGCAAATCCTATATACAAGGAAGATTGCTTTGTAAATGTTTTATGAATAAACCATATTGTTGAAAAGGAAACTTGGGAATGAGAATAAGAAATGGGATCTAAGTATCCCCATATGTTTGCTTAAGTCATGAATTTCGAGGACGAAATTCTTATAAGGAGGGGAGAATTGTAATAACCAGTATCCACGACTGGTAAGAATAAGTATTTATGTATGTATAAATATACGTATTTTATTTGTATGTTGGTGATACTTGAATTATATATTGTTATTAGTAATATTTTATAGGTTAAGGATATACGATTAGTATTGGGTTTATTTGTATGACTTTAGATTTATTTTAGGGACTAAATTGTAATACTTTGAAAGTTTTGGGGGTAAATTTGTAAATACTAAAAATTAGCCACTTAGTATAAAAATACACTTTTAAAACCCTAATTCTCTCATTTTGGTCGAGCTACCTCTTTTAGAGAGAGAGAAGAGAGAAAAGAGGGGAGAGAAAGAGAAGAAAGAGAAGAAGGAGAAGAAAAAGAAGAAGAAATTGGAATTTTGGATTTTAAGAGGTATATCATACGTATTTCTCAATTTATTGGTATTAATTAAGTTAATTCCTTTAAGTTTTGATTTCTGAAAATATGTATAATTGAGGATTTGTTGTGTATTTCGTAAGATCATATGAGAATTGATGATGATCTATAAGATAGTTTGATAAATCATGATGAATTATGGAATTTCTGCTGGATAACCTCTTGATCTAGGAATTTTATAAATTGTTGTGATTCGATTCTGGTTTTGAATTTTGAGTATATGAAATTAGACATGTTAAGGATCATCTGAGACTTTGAATCGATTGAAAATTCTGGAAATTGAATATATAGTGAATTTACCAAAATGACCCTGAAATTCTGAAAATTTCCTGTGTAAACAGTATAATACAGTGACGAACAATGTTTGTCCTACTGAATGATCTTCAAAAATTATGAATTTGTGGAATATGATAATTTTATATGTCTAATATGATATACTCGGAATTGAGAATTTAGATCAATGTGGTTGAAGTGTTATGAATTTCTAAAGTGTATCAGCTCATTGCAATATTTGATTAACAGATTTTTAAAGCTATGGAATAAAATAGTTTTAAAATATTTTTGGCAGTGATTTGGAAGAGAAATATTTATCATGGACTGAGATATGTGTTAAGAGTAATTATGTGATAGTTTTATAATTTTTTAGTTAGTATATGATTTTATAAAATTGAGAGATTGAATACTGTTCAGTAAGTATCTTGATCCTGTCAGGTTTGTAGTTTGGATTCGATGGTGTGTATGGAATGGATTGTGTAGGAATTTTGATATAATATTCATATATAAGAAGGATATATGAGTCAAGAATGGTATATTCTGATTTTGGAGTAATTGGACATCATTTGATGTATTAGAAAATTTTGTTAAGTGTAAGTGGTCAGAATGACAGGTTTTTGAGAAACCAAGTGTTTAGACCAATTTGATGTGATAAATGTATTGTGTACAATTTTGTAAGCTATTTAAAGTATTTTGTGTGAATTGTGAGGCTTATGAAATGATTAATCTCCATTGATAGGTTAAGGAGATTTAAGCCTTGTACCTGAAAATGTTAAGAGGTAAGTATACTAGACTTTTTACTGGAATCACAATAAACATAGTAAGTGTTATGAATGATTTTGTAAATGTGGTTAAGAATATGTTTATGCTATGTCAAAGTATATTTTGATATGAAATGTGAATATATGTTTATGAATGTGAGCATTGACATTGAGCATGGACATACATGTGTTTTTTGAAAGTGAGCTTTCGAAATAAGATATGTTTAACAAAGAAAGCTTTTGAAGTGTAATATGTCCATGAGAAATATTTTGTGATTTGAGGGTACTTGAACTCACTGTTAACTTAGTAGGCATTTTATGTGATTTGTGGAGCCTTTATGTGTGGCCTTTCCTTCGGGATTGGTATATGTTATGTGTTCCGTATGTAGGGAGGATCCTATTGGTACCTAAAGGAAGTGTGAGTCATCACATTCGTGTGGTGGCGTATTGGTACATGTGAGAGGACTCACCGATGATCAGGGTGAGGGTTTGGCTTTTACCTTCGGGCATAAGCGTTATATATGTGTGATTTAAAGACCTCACTTGTACTATTCCTCTCATACGGTATGTCACCTACGAGTGACATTTGGCTCATTATGTGATATGTGATATGTAAGTCCTACTAAGTAGTAGTTGAGTGATGGTATTCCTATTATGTGTTTTGAAAGAATGTGTAAGCGCTTACATGATATGTGATTTGATAAGATTATGATTTTGATTGATCACAGCATATCATACATATGCATCGTGTACATATATGTATTTGTATTTGATATATGAAAAACTAGTATGCTTACTGAGTTTTATACTCATTATAGTTTATGGTGATTTCAGGTAAATAAGGTACATGTGCGCATAGCGGATTTGGCAAGGCTTCTGCTGTTTCTTGGGTTCCCTAAATTGTTAGGTTGCTAAGTGTTTTATTTGGGGACACGTGGGATAAGATATTTGATTTGTCCCTAGTGAATAAATACCTATGTATTATTTTATTGTGTGGTTGGATTTAGTTTAAGTATCACCAAGTGTAGTAATGGATTGATTTTAAGTAAGAATTTGCAATGAATATATTCTGGGCTTCCGGTAACAAAGTTGCTACTGGTGACGTAGTAGAGTGTTAATCTCTGAGAAAACTCTGCGTATCTCCGGTTTACTAATTGTCCCAGTCATAATTCAATTGCTATAATTCTGAAAGAAATTAAAATAAATGCTTAAGTATTATTGAATGAATGTAAGTGATGTCGTGTGTCAGATCTTTTGGGTATGGGGCGTGACATTATGACTTTATGAAAAGGAATACAACTCTTCCTAAGGTTATAACCTTTGTAAAAGCATTGGTGTTGGTGCTTACGTGTCATTCCAGTATTGTATGAATATTAATTATTTAATATTTATACAATAAATATTTCAAATAAAATCGTTAATATTAAAACATATATGCTACATTGCTTGTAATGTTACAAATATTGTATGATCTGAAAGAGTTCAGATCTGGTCTAAAGGAGATTAGATCAGCGTTAAGAGTTAGCATTACTGACAATTATAAATGCTAAGGAGTTAGTAGGTTATAATAGTCAGTGAATACTAAGGAGTTAGAGCCTTGTCTATAATGGGAAAAAACCTGAAGGTATACTAGTAATGACATGCAAGAGTTGCAATGAGGTGCTAAGAAATGTCATTATGCAAGTATGTTCTCAAACACTATATTCCTGATCAATTTTTGTCGATGAATTCTTTTATATAGATCAGTATATATTTATATCTGTAGGGTACAGATAGTTATTCTTAGCTGACCATGAGCTTAGAGCTCATAGGCATGCAGGTATTCAATCAGGACTAGATACTGAATAGACTCACGAGGACCTCCAATAGACATCCCTTAGAGTCGTCAATTTAGGGTTTTCTCGAGTTTGTAGTATTTGTAGTCATTTGACTAGAGTGCCACAATGGACTTATGAGTGATCCACCATACTTTGGTTCTACACATGTGAGAGACCTTTCATGGTCTGACGGCTGGGTGTCACTGGGTATAGTCCGATGCTCATGGAGTCCGGTGTACGTAGATATAGGATCTGTCAGCTCATATGGGTAAGTTATATATCCTGATGCTCCAAGAATTATTTTTCAGAAAATCTTTTGACCAAAAGAAGATACCTCGAAAAAGAGTTTTTCGTAGGATTAAACGATATTACAAAAGAGTTTGCATATATTATTTTACAGAAATATAAATCTGGAGATAATTTTATGGATTTGTTAATGAGAATTTGACGATACTGGTCTATATCGCCTCATTTTCGAGATATAATGGACGGAATGACTATATGTATGTGCTATGACCTCAACTTGTATGGTCTAAAGCGCTGATTTGTATATCTGTAACGTGAGCGTAGGGCATCGATCACGAACTAATGAAATAGTTTCATTTAGAAAATTAGGTATGGACCTAGAGAGTCTCTCAATATGAAGTGTACTAATTATGCACTGTGATAACGTATTAGGTTGAATTGTTCAATCTAATAAATTTCAGTAAAATCAAATATTCATTGTAGGAACCCTCGGAATGTAAGCATGTCAGTACTTAAGAGCTACATGTGTTAATTAGTTGACAATTATTATTGACCAATTAAAGAATAACACGTGGCGCATAGTGAGTCTTTGGTTGAGTTTACCCAAGTGTGTTGTATGGTAGGACCCACTAGGGGTTTACTTGGTAACCAAATAAGGGCTTAAAGGTAATTTTACATAATTAATTATTTAATTGTTAAATAATCAAGATATTTATTTATTTAAGAGTTAAATAAATATTTAACCTAAGTATGGTTAAGAGTTACTATATGGTTAGGTTAAAAGGATATTTAATAATTTAATAATTAAATAATATTAAACTTAACCTAGGTTAAATGCTAACTAAGGTTAAGTTAATTAATTAGTTGATTGTTGAAAAAGTAAGTTACCTAACTTTAGTTAAATGTTAACTTGAGTTAGGTTAATTGAATATTATATTAATTACTTGGTGGCCAAGTTTAGTTAACCTAACTAGGGTTAATAGTTAACTTTAGTTAGGTTAATTTAATATTTAAATATAGATTGCTTGTTGGACAAGTAATTTAACTTTACTAGAGTTAATAGTTAATTTTAGTTAAGTTAGTTTAAACTATAGTTAAAGTGTTAACTATGGTTTGATTAATTGATTAATACATATGAAATGATACAAAAAAAGAATGCTTTTGTGAAATTTGGTGGCCGGCCATTTTGGTGAAAAAGAGGATGAAAAGTTGTTTTGATTTTTAAGTGTTAAAAACAAGCAAAACAAGTAAACAATAGTTGTTCTGTTATTAGGCCACCATTATAGCTTTGGATTTGATCACTTTATTATTCAAGAGTTGGAAAACAAAATCAAATTCATTGTTTGGTGAATGGTTTAAGTGTTAAAGCACTACTGGAAAAGAATGTTGCTATTCTAGTGACTCAAGCCCACCTTGTTGAGTCTAAAAATTGCCAACCAGTCCATTTCAAGTGGGTACTCTAACTCAAAATGCACCAAAGGCTTGTGAGGTGATTATTTTCAATTATGGTATTAATGTGATTAATATTTATTTTGTTCATTATTGCAATAGAACAAAATTTATTGTGTTCATTGCTTTAACATATTAGATTTGTAGCTTTCACTGCGTATGTGTTTGTGTTTGAGATGCATGAATTATAAATATACGTGAATTTTATATGATGAACACAAACCACATGCACACAACCAATAAGGTTTGAAACCAAAATACCACACCCAACAAAATGTCTACTCCAAAGGATATGTTGATTTGCCCTTTAAGGGAGGCACAAATACCTTTATAAAAAGAGAAGTACACCTCACTCTTTGGGATATACATGAAAATTCTATCATCTTTCTCTTACATCCTCTCCATTTATTAACTCTCATTGAAGTTGTCTTGTAGTCCTACAGAATTTGTAATTAGTGTGCACTATTACAAATTCAATAGTCATTGAATCCTGAAACTATACTACTATACAATTTATTTGCACCTTGATCATCATTATTGTATGGGTAGAAATAGTTCAAGGACAGTGCCTAGCATACCTTGATTATACAATCTCTTAGTATCCATCCATATAGTCTACATCTCTACATTTTCTAACAGGTTTAATGCTCTATCAAAAGGTTTGTATGATTTTGTAATAATTATCTATAAGTAATGCTAACGGCTTATGGTTTATAATTATAAGTTTTTAACTATGGGTTTTTAACTATTTGTTTTAATTTTTCTTCATAATTTTATGCAATTCAGTCCATATAGTTCATATTACTTTACTCATAGCATTAAAACTTAAAGAAATAGAACTATTAGAAGAATAATTAAAATGTTAAACTTTTTAAGTAGAAATTTATGTAACTTAAAGAAATAGAACTATTAGAAGAAGAATTAAAATGTAAAACTTTGTAAGTGGAAATTTATGTGTAACCAACTAAAGTGTTTAGAGTTTAAATATTTTGTCAAGTATTGTAAAAGAGCAAGATTCCTTGAATTGCATTAAACTTATACAAAGATGAAAATAAATAGTTAAAAACCTTAAGTCATTAGCATTACTTATAGATAATTATTTCAAAATCATACAAACTTTTTGATAGAGCATTAGTAGAAAATTTTGGTATCAATATTTGTTTTTAAAGAGAAGTGGATGTTTTTATTTTATACAATAGAATATTCTGGGGTTTTGATTAAACAAGCAAGACCCACTTCTTTTTGTAATTACTAAATCTTTTTGAAACCTAGATAACGTTAACAATATTTTTTATGTCTATATGCACACTATACAAATTCAAGCCGTGCACCACATTCTATGTAACAGTAAGTGAGAATGTGTATTAGCTTGACAAATTTATTTTAGAAATAGAAAGAAAGAGTGCATGTCTTTTATGGTGTTTGTGGAGACATTATGTTGAAAAAAGAAACACAATAAGTGCGTGTGCATGAAATTATAAAAAAAAGGAGCTTTTTAGCTAGAATACAAGCTATTGCAACGCGAATTATCTTTCATCCATGATCATTCTTTGACCAATAGGTTTTGTGTATTTTGTATAACACAAAATAACGTAAGTATACGTTATCGCAATAAGTAATATATGATGAGTAGAGTATCGTTCCCACGAGCAATTGTTGTTACTACTTGCTAAGTACTAGAATTGTGTCCTCCTACTCTTATTCAAACTATTGCAATTAAATGAATGGATATCTAAATTAACTAGTTAATTAAATTAATGATAGAGACAGCAAGGAAATTATTTTAAACACTTTAATTATCAAATGTCTAGGATTACAATTATCCCTCAATACTACACTTGAATTCACTTGTTACCCTTAATCTATCAATATAAATTGTTAACCGAAAACTCAAATGCATTCACAAGCCTCTTTTGATGGTCAAGTGATTATACCTTAATCAATCAATTATCTACATTCATGTGATAATTAAATTGAATTGAGATTCATTAAGAGTAGGTTTCATAAATGGCTATATATGTTATATGAGTACATCTTTATCTCATATGGAACTGATGTTTTTACACAATGATCAAACATCAATTTATTAATGTCTAATACAAAAATCTATTTTTTAAGTTCATTAAGGTTCTGAAATCAATCTAATACATTTTCATGTAATTAGAAGCATTAAGCATTCAATATATTAAACAATCCAATATTGACATAATGAATAATGAATGACAATGAATCCAAACTACAATTGAGTTCAAATCATAATCCTAGTTATATGAAATTAATCCATGATAATAACAAGAGTTCTTGAACCAAAATCAATCAACAAATTGAAGGAAATCATTATACAACAAATACAAAGACAAATAAAAGAAAGTTTCCTATTCTATTGCTTTATTTCGATCTTTGCTATTGAATCCTCTCTTCTTTGATGTTTGATCCGATTTAAGACTTGTTTATTGGTGTTTTTGATCTCTTACCATGCTACTCTCTCTTGATTTGATTACATAATCACCATTTTATAGGTCTAGGACACTGAAATAGGGCAAACTTTACCCTCTAAAAGTTAACAATTACTGTAAAATTTTCCAGAAATTTGTATTTTGGATGAATAGTGACCTGCGGTGACTGTTCATAATACTGTTTAAAGTCATTATATACTATTTATAGTATATAGTTACTATATATAATACTATTTATATTCACTATATATAAATACCTTTCATCGTTACTATTTATACAAACTATTTGGCACTGTTTATCAAAACTGGAAATTTTTCAAAATGGGCGCAGCAGCACTAGATTCTGATGCTGCGATGCTTGGACCTAGATTTCTAGATGAACAATACTTTAAAAAATTGTTCATGTGTACTGTACATGGCACTATACATAATCACTGTTTATATTTTGAGCATTTTGATCCTTTCTCGGATTTTTATCCCAAACAGCTCAGTTCGTATCTGGTTTTTAGTATTCTCGTCCTAATAGTTTTTAAACCTATAAAACAACATTAACATACCTAAATAGCCAATTTATTAGGATAATTTGAGCACACATTAAGTTTAGGATGATAAAATATTTTATATAATTACGCCCTATCAAATGCCCCCAAACTTAAAAGTTTGGTCATCCTCAAGCAAAGACAAGATAAAAAGAAATTAAATTAAATTAAAAAAACAAATGTATTGGTCAATAGCTGATTACTAGTTATTCTCAATTATTGCATTGTCTATAACTTTTAAAAATCTTTAAATATCGTGAATATCTAATATGCCTAATCATCATACTTATTTCACCTTATAAGTGATTACTCAGTGTGTGTGTGCGTGTGTGTGTAGTCGTTTATTGTAAGTTAAATGCACCTAAAATGGTTTATGGTTACAAGAAGAGATGTTGTCTTTATAGAATGTTTTTTTTTTTGAACAGACACTCAATAGGCTTGCTTTTCATATCACTCTTTACTAATGCAGAAACAAACATGATTAAGGATTAAATAAGACTTTATTAAACTTGTAATATATGGCTACGATAAAGGTAGGATAATATGGATTCATTTTTGGTTTAAATCACACCATAAACATACATTGCTTTTGATCATCAAACCCTTCACTTCATTGCCAAATAACACCCCCAAACTTAATTTGAAACTTTCTTTGTTGCTCATTATTATAATTTTTTTTAAAGCATATAAATATATATAACTTTGCTCTTTTTTTTATTTATTTTGTATCTATTTTTATATAGCATCACAAATCACTATGCCCCAAGCTTATAAAGTTTCAACTGGTTTGTACAAATAACAACCTTAACCTCTATGCTTATGGTGTGAGGAACGATAATGACAGAATATGTATTTATTTTAGGGTATTATTATGGTTAACAAATAAATATGATTATTAGGCTCAAAATAGGTGACTAGAGATAATATATATATATTGGTAGGCTCGAAAGGCTCAAACGATCCAAATATGGCCTAAAATCACTTCCTTAATCATCTATGTCCTAGAATTTTACCTCAAGTGATAATCAAACAAGCTCTAAAGTATGTTTGAGACCTTTTATGCTTTTGTTGTGCATAAACTTCCTCTAGGTCAACAACTAACTTAACAATTCAACAATGTGCTCAATGTGTTTCCAGTAATAAAAAATAAGATAAAATTTACAATTTAGATTAAACACATGAACAAACACAGCATCTATTGATTTCTAAGATTTATAGTTTATACACTCAATTTTATCACAGCCTAATAATCATCTTAAACCCAAAACATAACACAAAACTCAAAAAATAGGACAAAAATAATATGCAAACTAAATCAATTGCAGTAAATAAGTAAATCTGAAGAAAATAAATAAATAAGTGAAGCCATTTGAAAATGTGGAAGCATTTTCCTCCCCCAAACTTAATTTATGACATGTCCTCATGGCATCAATAAAATTAGAAAAATGAAACACTTCCCCTGAATAATGTGTTAAAGCATTACACACGTCCTCCATAACGTTCGCATCATCCCTTAAATCATTATCATCAACTGTTGTCAGAGCTTGATGAGGTAGCATGATTTGTTCTTCATCTTATTGCATTTATATTTCAATGTAACAGTAAGCCCTCCACCAAAATTTAAAACTTTGAACTTTTCTAATTTTCATCGTGACAGTAATATCAATCTCCCTCAAACAACCACAATGCATTATAAATCAAGCACAAATAAATTCAAACATTTTCTAATCAATTTGTAAATAGTAGCCTCAACCAACAATTCACTCAACAACACAATCCAATACTATAACTCCATAATATAGTTCAAACACTACCATGATAAGTATTTCATCAATAATTAAGTGTAAGAACACAAAAATTTGTATCTTTGATAATGAATCTACCAATCTTAAATTCGAAGTGTCCTCTAAAATTATAAATGAAATTCTTAATTTTTGGTGAAAATCGGAGTCAATAAGGAATGAACATGTGTTTTTAATGTGTTTTGGTTGTTGTTTTATAAAGAATTTAAACTGAGAAGGTTGAATTTAGATGAATTGAAGAGTTAGGATTGAGAAGAGTTGAGATTTTAAATTAAGGGAAAATGGAAAAAATTGCAAAAAAGAAAAAACAAATTAATATGCATGCCAGCACCATAACGCTAGAATGCCAGTGCTGTAGCGTTGACATTCTGGAATGGGCACCTAGGCGCCATAGCCCTTTATATTTCTTTTTTGTCTTCACTTTTTTTTTTCGTTTTCTTTATTCCTTTTTTTTTCGTTTTCTTTATTCCTTTTTTTTTCGTTTTCTTCTTTTCTTTCTTCATTCTTTTTGGCTTTTTTTTCTTACATTTTTCTTTTTTTTTTCTTTTTTTTCAATCAATGTTTTTCTTAAATACAAACATAAACATCAAAATTAAAACACAGTTATCTTGGGCTTCCCAAACAGCGCCTGATTTAACATTCTCAATGTGATGTCTTTATTTTTGGCTCATGGTGGATAAAATTGCATATCATATGCATCTCACCTATGGAACTTCAATCGATGCCTACAAGTAATGTTATTCCTTTTTTTCGACTTCCATAGTTCCATGATGGCTTCTAATACTTACAATTTATGAGGTGGTTGTGCTTCATCTAGAATCACTATATCGATCTTGACGCAATAGGAAAAATTCTTGGAAAATTTCAAATCTTGGTTATTCTCTTCAAGCTCCATGGACAATAAAAATGGTAGAGTGCTATGGCTTAGAAATTCTTGTTGTTGTAATTCTTCTTCTTGTACTCTTTCTGCTATTTTCATTGCACCTCATCCATGTGATGAATCTCCTCTGATTTGGTTATTTCATTAGTTGCATGTTGCTCTATCTCAGTCTCCATGATTATTCCCGTACAGTGTTCAACATTTGTCATTGGAAAATTTTCAATATTTCTTGGCAATGTATCTTGAAGATGATTATATCCAACATTTACTATAATATCCAATCCCTACTAGTGGTGTTGGCGCCTCGATTTCGGTATAGAGCAATAAAGACACCGTAGGGTTACCCGATTTTAACCCTATTAGAAATATTTTTTATTGGGCACGTGAGAGATATTAGACGTAATTTGGTGATTTCACACTCAGTCAGAGCATTGGAAGACCCTAGAATATTTTTGGAATTTATCTATATTGGCTTGAAAAAGAAAATTTTAATTTACTACATGAATTTTCATTTAAGGGTTATGTATGGAACAAACCTTTGTTAAGAAACACAATCCATATATTAGAGAATTGAACAATTAGAGACAATTTCATGGATTGCCAAGTTGAAAATTCTAGTTAGTTCATTAGACTATTCTAACTAGATAGTTACAAAGGAATCAATTTCATACTTAGTTTCCAACTAATGGCAATATAGAAATTTTGAGTTAGTTTAGGGGCAGATTGGTCTTTTGGGAGAGCACTATATATATAGTAGAAGTGTGTAGAAATTTCAAGTGATCAAAAGCATAACACTTAGAGCAAAAGATAGTAAAATTCGTGTAAGAAGAGTGGTGCTACTACAGTTACATTTCAAGTTTTTTTTTATTTTTCATGATTTTTCATGTTTAATCAAGCTATAAGAAGGTCAAGTATAAGTTTCTAAGCTCAATTGAAGTCTCCATTAGTGAAAATCTAAGAAAAAGAGGTAAGAAAAGCATTGTTTTGTGAGATTGATATGTGAACTTTCAAGATTGCTTCAATTGATGTTCTTGTGTGTATTATTGGTTTAGATTGAGTTGAATTCTAGTGTGGAGCTTGAAAGAGTCATCAAATTGAAGGAATTGACAAGGTAAGAATTAGAGTTTTGGGTGATTTGGATGTAGAGACTTCAATTGATTGTAATTATGGCATTAGAATGAAATTGGCTTGATTTTGATGCAATTAGAACAAGAAATTGAGAAAAGAAATGTGTTGGAATATAGGGTGAAATTCTACCACTTTAGGGAAGTTAGGGATTGAGTTGTGTTTTGGTTAAATTGTGATGTATAAATGGTGCATTTTGTAATTTGAATGTATATGGTTGAGGGAAAAATCAAAAATGAAGAAAATGAGACATAATTGTCCAATTTGAAAAGGTAAAGGACAATTATGTCCAACCGAAGTTATAGGGTGTTAAGAAATTTTTAGGGCGTCGGATGGTGAATTAGATAAGATTGAATGGCTCCGTAAATTAAAATCAAAAAGTAGTATCCATCCGGGCTTTGTATGCCGATTAAGGCATTTAATAGTTAAATGAGATTCTAGCATTTGAATTAGTTCTAAATGTCATTTATGGCCCGTAGGTGAAGAAAGCCGAAACCCGTAACGGGAGCAAAAATCAAGAGCAAAATTGAACGCGGACCGGTTGTGAGTGAAAATTTGTCATTTCTTTTATCTTTCACTTATTATGTTTTCACATAATGAAAATGTATGTGTTTATATGCTTTTAATGTATAAACCTGAGTTATGATCTTGATATATATCTATATATATATGCTTTTACATGTTCGGTTTAAGAAAATGCTTTAAAGTTACTGCATTCATTTCAAAGGTCATTAGTACCATCGGATTATAGTGGTGGTGATTATATTAGACCCGGCCAGTATATCCTGTACACATGGGCAGGTTATGGGGTGTGTTACTAACTCTAGGAAGTCAGGATCGTCGAGTCATATGAGTTGCTCTGTGTGTACGGGGTAATGTCTCACTATATGTATGCGATGTAGGATTCCGCTGCATAGCCAATGAGATGTCTTAATGATGTCACTGTGGGTGCTGCTAGTTGAAGGGCCACGTGACCTACTCACGCGTGCGGTGCTAGTTGAGTCGCTGCATGAGTATAAAGCTTTAGGGTTACCTTTGGCACAGTTTAGAAAGAAAATGGTCGAGTGAAGGCTTTAATAGTTTTTTATTTATCGATTGCATATTATGTGTTTATATGCACATGCTAGTTATTATGTTTTACAGATTTTGGATATTGTTTTTCATAGATGTAAATAAATACTGCTCGGCAAGATTTCATCGACATATAATGTTTACAACCGTTTTACAGCTTTATACAAGTTTTAAAAATATGAATTATGTATGTCTTTTAGAATTTAATATTTATGCGGAATTTTATTTTATTTGAAATCTTAAATGCACTCACTGAGCTCATTTAGCTCACTCGTTTGTGTTTAATATTTTTTATCCCCCTCCAGGTGCAGGCCTCAGTGTGCAAGTTGCTGATTCTCCTACGACTCATTAGTGGCCCATTCGGACAAATATTTTGTAAATATAAATGTGCTAAATAGCACTCTTTTACTTTTTGCATAGTAGTGATAGGCATATGTATTTAAACATATGTTTTGGACAAACACGAAGAGGTTTTAATATTTTGATGATCGTTTCACTTCTTTATCAGTATTCTAGTTTTATGATTATAATGAAATTAAAGTGTTGTGTTGGATTTGGTTTGGAAAGGACCGGAGGTCCTATTTGGTAGTATTAAGAAGTGTTTGAAATAGAAGTGCAATTTCTTTGCAGGTTTTATATTAGATTTTTCGAAAAATAGGGGAAGTTCTGCTTGTTTTTTTTTAAATTTAATAAGTTATTTTCATGTATATTCCAAAATTTTCTCAGTAATGGCAAAACTAAAAGGGGTTTGTCTCGCAAAATTTCTTAACTTACCCAGTTAAATTCTGAAGAATTTCTATTAAAGTGCTCGGCAAGGCCGCTGGGACTTACAGTAGAGGGTCTCGGGGTGTGTCCTGTTATTTACAATTTGTTCCACATGCTTCTCTAACATCTGCAAAGAAGTAGCTTGGCTATGTAACAACTCAATTGTCCTACTTACATGTTAAAACATATCTTTTAATGAGGATTTCATCTCAAGTTGCAGCTGTTACAAAATTTTTGGTGGTGTCACAAGATGATTTAATTATAGCAGAGTTTCTTCTTGGTTGTTATTCAAAGATGCTTGATTCCCCTATTTCAGATAATAGGCATTGAAATTTGGGTTGTATTGCTCTTGGTAACAAATTTATAGATAATCTGTAGGTTTTGTATATTATCCATTTAGATAGTTACCACCACAAAAATCATAAGTGATATGTGTAACTCTTTCTATGCATTCCATTGAGGCAGCAACTTAAGTTTTCCATTGATAATTATTGAAAGCCATCTCTTCTAGCAATTCATAAGCATCATCAATAAATATATTCATAAATGCGGGTTCTGCTGCAGCATCCATAAGCATTCTTAAATGTCCAACTATCCCATTGTAAGAAATCTACACAAGTAACCAATTTGGGATGCCATGGTGTGGACATTTCCTCTGTATTTCTTTAAAACTTTCTTATGCTTCATATAAGGATTCATCATCATTTTGCATAAATGAAGTTATGGCACTCCTCATTCTCGTTGTTTTGGCCAGTGGGAATAATTTAGCTAAAAATATTTGTCCTAAATTATCCCACGTTGTTATATACCCCAGTGGTAGTGACCTTAACCAGTTCTTTGCTCTGTTCCGAAGTAAAAATGTTAATAGGTGAAGCCATATTGCATCATCCGAGATTCTATTGTATTTGTAAAGGTCACATATTTCCAAAACAATTCCCAATGTGCTCATGAGGATCATTATTTGGCAAACCACTGAATTGTACCAAAGTCTTTGTTAATTATATCATCTTTGGCTAAATTTCAAAATAATTAACATCAATGATTGGTTTTCGAATGCTTGAATGGATGTCACTTATTCTTGGTACTGCAAAATCTCTTAATAATTCTTGTGTTTCAGCCATCATATATGAATCAAAAGTAATTTAAAAAAAAAATAAATTAAATGAAATGCAACTGTACAATGACAAAAAAAAAATTGAATTAAGAATAATAAACAATTCCCTGGCAACGGCGCAAAAACTTTGTTGTGTATTTTGTATAACATAAATTAACGCAAGTATATGTTATTGTTGTGAGTGATTTTAAAACTAGGGTGCATGCATATGAGTTTGTGTCTATTATTCAAAATAACATGTGTATCACATACATATATGTGCATCGGATGAGCGGAATACTAATTTCTTAATGATAAACACAAATAAACTTACATGTTATCTCATAAATGTAAACTACAACAAGATTAAGAATTAATTACCTTATCAAGCCTTTAGTTTTTCAGTCGAACTAGAGTATTCGCCTTGAAGCAACTCGTTCATAATTCTAGTTCCTCAATACCGTGGGCTTGAGAAAGCTAGATTAGTAGCTTTTTCAGTAAATGATTCAACTCCTGAATCCTCATTTCTACCATGTAGTTTAGATGGCCAAAATGGAAGAAGTATATTTTTGTGCTCTCAACACTTGAGATAATTTTCTATCACTTAGCAAAATTCACTTCTCTTTCTCTTGTAATTTCCTTGGTCTAATTTCTCTTAATCAATTGAGCAACATATTGCTCTTTTATTTGTTTACTATTTTTATTCTATTTTCTCATATAATGACATCCATTATTATGGTCAATGTTTGCCATTAGTAATTTGTTTATTATTTTTCTTACATTTTCTCACATAATGGCATCCATTATTACGGTCAATGTTTGCAATTAATAATTTGTTTATTATTGTTTACAATAAACAAAATGAAAACAAAATGAAAACAAAATGAAATGAAAACCAAATAAAATGAAAAATGATTTGGATGAACTTGGCCTATATCTTGGCCAAATGGAAATTATTTCTCATTTGCAAAAGATATGTTAAGGCCTACCATTTACAATTGTCATCCATTATTCTTATTGTATTATTTAATCAATATTAAGCAAATGATTTTATCATATTAAATTATGGTAGAAACACATGCCAATTTAAATAGAAAATAAATTTTTTGACTTCAATTTAAATAATAATATCATATATTATTAGTATTTTATTCAATAAACATTTTAATGAATAAAATAATAATATTATTTGTCTAACAAATAGGGTCATTTTGGTAATTTCTAAGTCAAACAATAATTAGCTCACAATGTGCCATATGTCAACATCTCATTGGTTAACAACTAATTGTTAATTAATTGATGTAATTGTTAGGGTCAGTGCTTACGTGCCATCCCTGAATGTACATATACTTGTGTATTTATACAAGTGTACATTTCCATTAGATCTCTAATACTAATTTATATGGTATTATGCATGTAACATTACAGACATTGTAGATCTAAAGGAGTTCGGATCAGATTTAAAGCGTTTAGATAAGGCTCACAGTTAGCCATACTGGGAGATATAATTGCTAAATGTTAGAACAGCTAAGTGTTAGTTGGTTATAATACTCAACAGATCCAAGAGTTGGAGCCTTATCTGTAATGAGACATAGACCTAGGAATATACTAGTAACTGCATAGTTACAAGGGTTGCAATCGGGTGCCAAGAAATGTAAGTTGTGTAAGTATGTTCTCGAATAATAGTCCCTGATCTATTTCTATCGATACTGGTCTATAGGTGGATACCTTTATATATAGATCAGCATATGTCATATCTGTCGGGTATAGATGGTCGTTCTTGACTGACCATAAGCTTGAAGCCCGTATTGACATATAGGTGTCCAGTTAGGATTGGATATATGACAGACTCACGAGGGCCTCCGATAGACATTTAATATAAGCCATCAACGGAAAGTCCTCTTGAGTTGAGTAGTATACGTGGTCCTTTGACCTGAGTGCCACGGTGGACTTGTAAGTGATCCACCATACTTTGGTTCCACACATGTCACAGACCTTTCATGGTGTGACTGCTGGGTGTCACTGGGTATGATCTGATGCTTATGGAGTCTGGTGCGTATAGATATGGGATCTGTCAGCTCCCATATAGAGTTAGATATCTAGATGCTTCAAGACTGTATCTTAGAAAATCTTGTGGCCACAATCAATAATCCCGGGAAAGAGTTCCGCCAGAGTGGAACAATATGGCAAAGGAGTTTGCGCATATTGTTTATTGAGATACAAATCTGGAGATAGGACATGGATGAGCACATGGGGATTTGACGGTGATAATCTATATCCCCGCACATCCTGGATATCATGACGGAAGGACTATATATATGCGTTGTAAGTATGGTTCAACGCGCTGATTTGTATATCCGTGACGTGTGAGTGGGGCATTGCTCACGGACTCATGGAATAGTTCCATTTGACGAATCGGGCGTAGAACCTAGGGAGTCCGATATAGAGTGTACTCGTTGTGCACTGGGGCAGCGTGCCGGATTAAATTGTTTAATCCAGCAATATTTAGCGATTCTACGGGAATGCGTACGTGTCTGTATTTAAGTGTTAAATACAATAATTAGTTAATAATTGTTATTTATTAATTGTATAAGGACACGTAGAGTATTATGGACCCTCAGTTGAGTTTACCTAAGTGTGGGATTTGGTGGGACCCATTAAGGGATAAACTTGATAACTATTCATAAGAGGCAAAATGGTCATGATACACTATGATTATTTAATTGTTAAATAATCATTCTCTCTCTCTCTCTCCTTTTTATATTATATAATAAATATTATTATATTATTACTATTATATTATATATATATTATATATTATATTATATTATATATATATATATAAAGCAAAAGCAAGAGAAGAAGGCCATTCGGCTGAGAGAGGGAGAAGAGAGAAATGGAGAAGAAAGAAAAGAGAAAGAAGAAAAAAAAAAGGGAAGAGAAGAAAAATGAAATTATTTCATTTTTCTCTCTGCTTCTAATTGGAGTAATTATGAATTGCTCCAAATTCTCCATTTCTTATCCTTTGGGAGAAAAGGATGTAAATTCACTCCCGGCCATTTTAGGGATTAAGAGTTAATCTCAGGCTGAATATGGAGCTACTATTCTAGCTCACCAAGCCTACTGAGTTTGTGACTAGAACTGCATGCGAGTTGGTCTCCATGCGGATTCTAGAAAAAATACGTGTATAACATTACACGTTTGGTAAGTTCTATAACCTTATTAATATATTAATGTGATTAATATATTTATTTATTGTGTTTATTGTAAAATTTATATTTTCACTGCGTTAAGTAATAGACACAATTGCACATGCATACACCCATGTGCCTAAAATTCGACTGCACCAACAGTACTTATCTCTTAAGTCTTGACACGTAAACAACTGAAGGGAGACCAAAGTAAATGTCTGATCTGCTGAAATTTTCTGGATCAAACTATTCAATCCAATACGTTATTCCAGTGCATAACAAGTACACTTTAAATTGCAGGACTCTCTAGGTCTACTCCTGATTTTTCAAACAAAACTATTCTGTGAGTTCGAGATCGATGTCCTACGCACATGTTACGGATATTACAAATCAGTGCAATAGACCATATAAGTTAAGGTCATAGCGCATACGTATAATCCTTCCATCAATCATATCTTAGAAGAGCAGGGATATGGATCACTGCCATCAAATCCCTATATGCTCATCCGTGAACTTATCTCTAGATACGTATCTTAACAATTAATATATGCAAACACTTTTACAATATTGTTTAATCTTATAGGAAACTTTTTTTCTTAAGTTTGTTGCTTATGGCCATAAGACTTTCTAAGATACAATTACTGAGTATATGGATATATAACTCATCCATTTGAGCTGACGGATCCTATATCTGTACACACCGGACTCCATAAGCATTGGACCATACCTAGCGACACCCAACGATCACAACGTGAAAGGTTTATGACATGCGTGAAACCAAAGTATGATAGATCACTTACAAGCCCATCATGGTACTCAGGTCAAAGGACCATATATACTACTCAACTCGAGAGAACCTTCCATTGATGGATTCATGCAATGTCTATTGGGGTCCTTGTTGAATCTGCTCAGTATTTAATCCTTACTGAACACCTATATGCTATACGAACTTCCAGTAAGTCCATAGTCAGCTAAGAACAACCATCTAGACAATTTAAGTATAGTATACACTGGTCTATGTAAAAGGATTCCACCAATAGACCTGTATCGGTGAATTAAGATCAGGAACATATAATTTGAGAATAGACTTACATAATAACATTTCTTAACACTTATTACAACTCTTGAAACTATGTTATTACTAATGTATTCTCAGCTATTTATACTGTTACAGATAAGATTGTAAATTTTAAACTTCACTGATTATTATAACATGCTAACTCTTTAGCATTTATAATTTTTTAGTGATGCAAACTCTTAGTATTGATCTAAACTTCTTTAGACCAAATCTAAACTCCTTTAGATTATATAATATTTGTAGCGTCACAAGCATTGACCCATTTAATAATTGTAATTAGTGATTTAATAAATAATGTATTATATAAATATTATAAAATAAAATATTCATGCGACAATGGGATGGCACGCGAGCACAAATTCCAACAATTATAACAAGTAATATACAATGAGTAGAGTATCATTTCCACGAGAAATTATTGTTACTACTTGCTAAGTACTAAAATTGTGTCCTCCTACTCTTATTCAAATTATTGCAATTCAATGAATGGATATCTAAATTAACTAATTAATTAAATTAATGATAGAGACAGCAAAGAAATAATCTTAAATACTTTAATTATCAAATGTCTAGGATTACAATTATCCCTCAATACTACACCTAAATTCACTTGTTACCATTAATCTATAAATATGAATTGTTAATCAAAATCTTAAATACATTCACAAGCCTCTTCCGTTGGTCACGTTATACCTCAATCAATCAGGTATCTATATTCCTATGATAATTATATTGAATTGAGATTCATTAAGAGTATGTTCTATAAATAGTTATATATGCCATATGAGTATATTCCTATCTCATATGGAACTCATGTTTTTACAAAATAATCGTATATCAATCTATTAATGTTCAACACAAAAATCTCTTTTTCAATTTCATTAAGGTTTCTAAATTAATGCAATACATTGTCATGTAATTACAAATATTAAGCACTTAATAGATTGAATAATCCAATATTTACATAATGAATAAGGAATGACAATGAATCCAAACTACATATTGAGTTCAAATCATAATCATAGTTATATGAAATTAATCCATAATAATAACAAGAGTTCTTGAACCAAAATCAATTAAAAAATTGAAGGAAATCATCATACAATAAATACAAAGAAAAGAAAGTTCCTTGTTCTATTGCTCTGTTTCAATTTTTGTTATTGAATCCTCTATTCCTTGATGTTTGATCCGATTCAAGACTTGTTTATTGGTTTTTTTGATCTCTTACCATGCTATTCTCTCTTGATTTGACTAAATAGTCACCATTTTATAGGCTTAGGGCACCGAAATAGGGCAAACTTTGCCCTTCAAAAGTCAATAATTGCTGCAATATTTTCCAGAAATTTATATTCTGGATGAATAGTGACCCGTGGCGACTGTTCATAATACTATTTAAATGTAATGTTCATAGTTACTATTTATAAACACTGTTTATCAGTAATGTTCATACATACTGCTTGGCACTATTCATCAAAATTGAATATTTTCTAAAATGTGCGTCGCAGCATTGGATTCTGATGCCACGATGCTCGGACTTGGATTTTCGAATGAACAATACCCCAAAATACTATTCATGTGTACTGTACATGGCATTATTTATAATCATTGTTTACATTTTGAGCATTTTGGTCGCTTCTTAAATTTTTATCCCAAACAGCTCAATTCGCATCTGGTTCCAGTATTCTCGTGGTGATAGTTTTTAAACCTATAAAATAACTTTAACATGCATAAATAATCAATTTATTAGGATAATTTGAGAAAACTTTAAGTTTAAGATGATAAAATATTTTACATAATTATGCCCTATCAATAAGGAGTAACATAAATTTATCAGATTATATAATTTTTACAACAATGTATGACATTATAGTCTTTGTTTATGATTTTCCTCAGTATAATTGATGGGTATTTTATTGGCGAGATGGAGATCTTGTTCACATGCAAAACAATTGTTCCCATGTGTTGTTACTTAAAAATTTATATAATTGACCTATTTGAGTCTTTTTATTATACATTAGTTCAAGTCTAGTTGGATATTAGGCCCATATTAAATGCTTTTTAGCATAAAAGGTTTTATTTAATTATGAATTTTTATCTTTCAAAATTAGGATTAAATTGAATTTTTGTAGCCTATATAAAAGTAGGCCAATCATGATAATTGGGGTATTACTTATAGACTTAATAAACAAAATTTTCAACTTTTTATCTCTTAGTTTGTTTTTATTTTATTTTCTTATTTTTAACTTAGGATCTCGATCCTTGTTGAATCTCATAGCCTTACTGTTGAACTTTGTTTGTTCTTCTTCGTTTTTTTTAGAATGATTTCATATCATATCATTAATATCATCAAGATATTACATCAGATACCTTTAATACATAGGTCAAAGGAATAACATAATAAGATAATTACATTTTGAGATCATCTAAATCAAGAATTTTGCAAAGAAGAGTAGCAGTCATACCCATCTTAAGTCATAACACATACGAACTCTTTCAAAAGAAAGAAATACAAGACCTTTTCACAGAAAGGGAAAATAGACCTTTCTGTAGAAAGGGATAACAAACCTCACATAGGAGGAAAATACAGATCCCTTAAAAAAGGAAGAGATTATTGTTGTATAAAATTAAAGCTAAGTCAAACAAACACTCCATTTGGCATAAAACCAACAAACAGTGACCAAGCAACTGGTATATATTCCAATACCACAATGATAAACTACCGAATGGAGAACTGTCGGACGGGAGCACAGCTGCTGAGAGCGGTGATTGCTCATATGCTGAGGCTAGATGACGGTTGTAGTCAACAAGGCAGCGAGTTCGGGGAGATGGTCGGAAGGTTGCACGTATCTGGCGGTAAGCCCGAACGACAGGACCTCAGAAAATGAAGAAAGTCACGACATAAGTGGTTGTAGTGCTGTATGTTAAAGGCCGCTAGATTTGCTTCACACTGATTCAGGCGAGGCACAGGCTACGAGAGCAACGCTGCTCTGGTACGGTGGCTGGATGTCTGATGGTGGCCAGCGTGGCGGAGGGTCGAAAAGATGGCCAGAAATGAGGAGAAATGGGCAGACGGCTGAGTGGAGGGCATTGTCGATGAAAGGAAATAAGGGCGACGCGTCTGTGCCGTTTAAAATCCCCTTCAAACTGGATCCATCTGGAGCATGACTGAAGAACGGCCGGTGAAATAACTAGTGACTACTTGAGAAGCTCGATGGTGTCGAGGAGGCTCTACGATAGTCGGATGATCAAGGACATCACACAGGAGCTCACCAGCCAGAATATTTGGCTTCACCTTAAACAGAAATGAAAAAAAACAAAAAAAAACCACAAAGAACAAAAGGAAAGAAAGAAAACGAGCTCAAAACATGATGGGAAAAGAAAAAATGTGAGAAAATCCCTCAGGAGAAAGGCCGTCGGCCTCTCTCCAGGTGCTATGGCAGCTGCGACTTTGGAGTCTTTAAGGGCTTTTTGTTTTGGGGGCTTAGGGTTTTTCTTTTCATTGCCTTACCGTTCCTATTTGTCCTTCTTCGTTAAGTACCTAATTTCCATAATTCACTGCTATTTCACAGCTCATATTTGCCTTAAACCTTGCTCGTTGTCGGTCAAAATTGGCATTGCCTTGCTATTACTACTTTATCTCGATTCTCTGTAAATTTGAAATAACTCATCATTCTAATAGGACACTAGACATACACAAATTTAGTCCATCTAAAATTTATATGCGAACAACGTAATAAATTATTTTAAGGAACTTCTCATCTTAAAGCTTCGAAGTCATATTTTAAATTAATAAAATTACCAACCCCTTATATCTTTACAAATCATTATAATTAATGATAAAAATGTTTGCATGCACTTCTCCCTCAAATATAAATGTTTTAAAGTTGAATTTCTTTCTCTCCCAATTTAAAATTTCCACTTATATTTTTAAGTTATTATAATCTAGTGGTAAATTTGGGCATGTACTTCTCTCTCTAATGTGAGGTCTCTAGTTCGAATCATTCTTCCCTAATTTACTAAAAAAAAAGGACCACTTAAAATATCTACTCTCTAATGGTAAAGGGTGACATGAACTTCTCCTTTAAATGTGAATGATCTTGAGTTTAAATCATTTTCTATTAATTGTTTAAAAAAAAAACTCCACCAAAATATTTACTCTTACAAATGGGAGATTAAAAAAAAAATTTCACTTATATCTCAGCTTACTCTATATAAGAGTTAACTCTAACAAAAGGGAAATATACTTTCATATAAATAGGACACTCTAACCTCCACCGCCTAAGTAGAGAAGAGGTGCACTTTGATGGACTTTATTATTTAAAAGTTTTGATGTATCCACTTATATTTCAATATGAATATCTTCTCTTATAGAAGAAAAAACTACTCCCGTATATATAAGTAGACTCAAACCTCCACCATTTGAGTGGAGAGGAGATGCACTAAGAGAGACTTTACCATTTAAAAGTTTTAATATTTTATTCTCTATTAAGCCCACCTATATTAAATAAAAAAAAATCTTAAGTCACATTAAACATTAAACTAAGAAAATCTCAATTTTTAAAAAAGATAGTAAGAGTTTGGTAGTTAAAGACCACCATAATTTTCAATTTTCTAAAGCTTTAAGAATTAAATTGTTGCGTTTGTAGTTAAAGCCTAATGGTAAAAAACTTGCACTGTACTTTTTAGTGGAGTTTTTATTGAGCTTAAATAATCCCCTCCCTCTTCTATGCTAAAAACCAAAAAAACAAAAAGAATGAAAATTTTATTTTTGCCTCACAATAATCCGAAAAGAGAGATGTGAGAGACAAAAAGTTAAAATAAATAGTGAAATTTATATTTTATACTTTTAATTCTTTTTACAACAAGTAAATACACCATTTTCATTTTCCATGGATATTTAAAAAACACCTTTTTTTTATTTTGAAAAAGTGTACAAATATTCATAGTAACTATTCTCATTACAATATTGTATTATAGGGGCTCAGTAAAATAAATCTATCCCTCTTTATTTAGAGGGACTCTTCTTCCATCTAACATATTAAAGAGACTTTGACCTGACTTGAACTCAATATTTGAATGTTGAAAGTCATTACAAAACCTTTAGCCACAGAAAAATTTCATGGTTAAAAGTACAATTTTTGTGACTAAATATTCTTAGTCATTGAAAATATTTGTAGTAAGTTTTGTCACCTATAGAGTGTGACGGAATATATTTGGCCACAAAATATCTAATGATAAATAGCCACAAATTTATTTCGTGACTAAATCTTATTTTATACCTGATTCTCACTCTTATTAGCCATAAAATTTTATTGTAAAAATCTTGGCTAAATAAATTTCTTAGCTGAAAATGCTTTTTTAACTACAAAATATTTTTTTAGCTAAAATAGAAAAAAATTAGGCATGAAAATATTTGTGGTTGAAAAACCACCATTTAGCTATGAATTATTCATGGGTAAATATTCTAGCATTTGATCACAAAATCTTCTATAATTAAATAATTTATTTGGTCATGAAATAATTCAGGCTAAATATCCGATTTGACTATGAAAGTTTTCATAATTAAATAGTCTATTATTTCGTAGCTAAATATATTACCATTTAACTACAAAGAACTATAATTTTTTGCCACAAAATTATTTGTGGCAAAATATTTTATTTCCATGGCTAAAACTATTTAGCCGCAAAACTATTTTCATAAGATGATTTTATGAAATATTTTAATATAATATTATTTTTGAAATTTTAATGTTCATTTTAGAATTTGAAATTAATATATTTTTAATTTGCTATGAATAATATATATATATATATATATATGAAACTCTTTGTTTAGAGACAAGTTAATGAAACACATATTTTGTTCAAACACTACCATGATAAGTATTTCATCAATAATTAAGTGTAAGAACACAAAAATTTGTATCTTTGATAATGAATCTACCAATCTTAAATTCGAAGTGTCCTCTAAAATTATAAATGAAATTCTTAATTTTTGGTGAAAATCGGAGTCAATAAGGAATGAACATGTGTTTTTAATGTGTTTTGGTTGTTGTTTTATAAAGAATTTAAACTGAGAAGGTTGAATTTAGATGAATTGAAGAGTTAGGATTGAGAAGAGTTGAGATTTTAAATTAAGGGAAAATGGAAAAAATTGCAAAAAAGAAAAACAAATTAATATGCATGCCAGCACCATAACGCTAGAATGCCAGTGCTGTAGCGTTGACATTCTGGAATGGGCACCTAGGCGCCATAGCCCTTTATATTTCTTTTTTGTCTTCACTTTTTTTTTTCGTTTTCTTTATTCCTTTTTTTTTCGTTTTCTTTATTCCTTTTTTTTTCGTTTTCTTCTTTTCTTTCTTCATTCTTTTTGGCTTTTTTTTCTTACATTTTTCTTTTTTTTTTCTTTTTTTTCAATCAATGTTTTTCTTAAATACAAACATAAACATCAAAATTAAAACACAGTTATCTTGGGCTTCCCAAACAGCGCCTGATTTAACATTCTCAATGTGATGTCTTTATTTTTGGCTCATGGTGGATAAAATTGCATATCATATGCATCTCACCTATGGAACTTCAATCGATGCCTACAAGTAATGTTATTCCTTTTTTTCGACTTCCATAGTTCCATGATGGCTTCTAATACTTACAATTTATGAGGTGGTTGTGCTTCATCTAGAATCACTATATCGATCTTGACGCAATAGGAAAAATTCTTGGAAAATTTCAAATCTTGGTTATTCTCTTCAAGCTCCATGGACAATAAAAATGGTAGAGTGCTATGGCTTAGAAATTCTTGTTGTTGTAATTCTTCTTCTTGTACTCTTTCTGCTATTTTCATTGCACCTCATCCATGTGATGAATCTCCTCTGATTTGGTTATTTCATTAGTTGCATGTTGCTCTATCTCAGTCTCCATGATTATTCCCGTACAGTGTTCAACATTTGTCATTGGAAAATTTTCAATATTTCTTGGCAATGTATCTTGAAGATGATTATATCCAACATTTACTATAATATCCAATCCCTACTAGTGGTGTTGGCGCCTCGATTTCGGTATAGAGCAATAAAGACACCGTAGGGTTACCCGATTTTAACCCTATTAGAAATATTTTTTATTGGGCACGTGAGAGATATTAGACGTAATTTGGTGATTTCACACTCAGTCAGAGCATTGGAAGACCCTAGAATATTTTTGGAATTTATCTATATTGGCTTGAAAAAGAAAATTTTAATTTACTACATGAATTTTCATTTAAGGGTTATGTATGGAACAAACCTTTGTTAAGAAACACAATCCATATATTAGAGAATTGAACAATTAGAGACAATTTCATGGATTGCCAAGTTGAAAATTCTAGTTAGTTCATTAGACTATTCTAACTAGATAGTTACAAAGGAATCAATTTCATACTTAGTTTCCAACTAATGGCAATATAGAAATTTTGAGTTAGTTTAGGGGCAGATTGGTCTTTTGGGAGAGCACTATATATATAGTAGAAGTGTGTAGAAATTTCAAGTGATCAAAAGCATAACACTTAGAGCAAAAGATAGTAAAATTCGTGTAAGAAGAGTGGTGCTACTACAGTTACATTTCAAGTTTTTTTTTATTTTTCATGATTTTTCATGTTTAATCAAGCTATAAGAAGGTCAAGTATAAGTTTCTAAGCTCAATTGAAGTCTCCATTAGTGAAAATCTAAGAAAAAGAGGTAAGAAAAGCATTGTTTTGTGAGATTGATATGTGAACTTTCAAGATTGCTTCAATTGATGTTCTTGTGTGTATTATTGGTTTAGATTGAGTTGAATTCTAGTGTGGAGCTTGAAAGAGTCATCAAATTGAAGGAATTGACAAGGTAAGAATTAGAGTTTTGGGTGATTTGGATGTAGAGACTTCAATTGATTGTAATTATGGCATTAGAATGAAATTGGCTTGATTTTGATGCAATTAGAACAAGAAATTGAGAAAAGAAATGTGTTGGAATATAGGGTGAAATTCTACCACTTTAGGGAAGTTAGGGATTGAGTTGTGTTTTGGTTAAATTGTGATGTATAAATGGTGCATTTTGTAATTTGAATGTATATGGTTGAGGGAAAAATCAAAAATGAAGAAAATGAGACATAATTGTCCAATTTGAAAAGGTAAAGGACAATTATGTCCAACCGAAGTTATAGGGTGTTAAGAAATTTTTAGGGCGTCGGATGGTGAATTAGATAAGATTGAATGGCTCCGTAAATTAAAATCAAAAAGTAGTATCCATCCGGGCTTTGTATGCCGATTAAGGCATTTAATAGTTAAATGAGATTCTAGCATTTGAATTAGTTCTAAATGTCATTTATGGCCCGTAGGTGAAGAAAGCCGAAACCCGTAACGGGAGCAAAAATCAAGAGCAAAATTGAACGCGGACCGGTTGTGAGTGAAAATTTGTCATTTCTTTTATCTTTCACTTATTATGTTTTCACATAATGAAAATGTATGTGTTTATATGCTTTTAATGTATAAACCTGAGTTATGATCTTGATATATATCTATATATATATGCTTTTACATGTTCGGTTTAAGAAAATGCTTTAAAGTTACTGCATTCATTTCAAAGGTCATTAGTACCATCGGATTATAGTGGTGGTGATTATATTAGACCCGGCCAGTATATCCTGTACACATGGGCAGGTTATGGGGTGTGTTACTAACTCTAGGAAGTCAGGATCGTCGAGTCATATGAGTTGCTCTGTGTGTACGGGGTAATGTCTCACTATATGTATGCGATGTAGGATTCCGCTGCATAGCCAATGAGATGTCTTAATGATGTCACTGTGGGTGCTGCTAGTTGAAGGGCCACGTGACCTACTCACGCGTGCGGTGCTAGTTGAGTCGCTGCATGAGTATAAAGCTTTAGGGTTACCTTTGGCACAGTTTAGAAAGAAAATGGTCGAGTGAAGGCTTTAATAGTTTTTTATTTATCGATTGCATATTATGTGTTTATATGCACATGCTAGTTATTATGTTTTACAGATTTTGGATATTGTTTTTCATAGATGTAAATAAATACTGCTCGGCAAGATTTCATCGACATATAATGTTTACAACCGTTTTACAGCTTTATACAAGTTTTAAAAATATGAATTATGTATGTCTTTTAGAATTTAATATTTATGCGGAATTTTATTTTATTTGAAATCTTAAATGCACTCACTGAGCTCATTTAGCTCACTCGTTTGTGTTTAATATTTTTTATCCCCCTCCAGGTGCAGGCCTCAGTGTGCAAGTTGCTGATTCTCCTACGACTCATTAGTGGCCCATTCGGACAAATATTTTGTAAATATAAATGTGCTAAATAGCACTCTTTTACTTTTTGCATAGTAGTGATAGGCATATGTATTTAAACATATGTTTTGGACAAACACGAAGAGGTTTTAATATTTTGATGATCGTTTCACTTCTTTATCAGTATTCTAGTTTTATGATTATAATGAAATTAAAGTGTTGTGTTGGATTTGGTTTGGAAAGGACCGGAGGTCCTATTTGGTAGTATTAAGAAGTGTTTGAAATAGAAGTGCAATTTCTTTGCAGGTTTTATATTAGATTTTTCGAAAAATAGGGGAAGTTCTGCTTGTTTTTTTTTAAATTTAATAAGTTATTTTCATGTATATTCCAAAATTTTCTCAGTAATGGCAAAACTAAAAGGGGTTTGTCTCGCAAAATTTCTTAACTTACCCAGTTAAATTCTGAAGAATTTCTATTAAAGTGCTCGGCAAGGCCGCTGGGACTTACAGTAGAGGGTCTCGGGGTGTGTCCTGTTATTTACAATTTGTTCCACATGCTTCTCTAACATCTGCAAAGAAGTAGCTTGGCTATGTAACAACTCAATTGTCCTACTTACATGTTAAAACATATCTTTTAATGAGGATTTCATCTCAAGTTGCAGCTGTTACAAAATTTTTGGTGGTGTCACAAGATGATTTAATTATAGCAGAGTTTCTTCTTGGTTGTTATTCAAAGATGCTTGATTCCCCTATTTCAGATAATAGGCATTGAAATTTGGGTTGTATTGCTCTTGGTAACAAATTTATAGATAATCTGTAGGTTTTGTATATTATCCATTTAGATAGTTACCACCACAAAAATCATAAGTGATATGTGTAACTCTTTCTATGCATTCCATTGAGGCAGCAACTTAAGTTTTCCATTGATAATTATTGAAAGCCATCTCTTCTAGCAATTCATAAGCATCATCAATAAATATATTCATAAATGCGGGTTCTGCTGCAGCATCCATAAGCATTCTTAAATGTCCAACTATCCCATTGTAAGAAATCTACACAAGTAACCAATTTGGGATGCCATGGTGTGGACATTTCCTCTGTATTTCTTTAAAACTTTCTTATGCTTCATATAAGGATTCATCATCATTTTGCATAAATGAAGTTATGGCACTCCTCATTCTCGTTGTTTTGGCCAGTGGGAATAATTTAGCTAAAAATATTTGTCCTAAATTATCCCACGTTGTTATATACCCCAGTGGTAGTGACCTTAACCAGTTCTTTGCTCTGTTCCGAAGTAAAAATGTTAATAGGTGAAGCCATATTGCATCATCCGAGATTCTATTGTATTTGTAAAGGTCACATATTTCCAAAACAATTCCCAATGTGCTCATGAGGATCATTATTTGGCAAACCACTGAATTGTACCAAAGTCTTTGTTAATTATATCATCTTTGGCTAAATTTCAAAATAATTAACATCAATGATTGGTTTTCGAATGCTTGAATGGATGTCACTTATTCTTGGTACTGCAAAATCTCTTAATAATTCTTGTGTTTCAGCCATCATATATGAATCAAAAGTAATTTAAAAAAAAAATAAATTAAATGAAATGCAACTGTACAATGACAAAAAAAAAATTGAATTAAGAATAATAAACAATTCCCTGGCAACGGCGCAAAAACTTTGTTGTGTATTTTGTATAACATAAATTAACGCAAGTATATGTTATTGTTGTGAGTGATTTTAAAACTAGGGTGCATGCATATGAGTTTGTGTCTATTATTCAAAATAACATGTGTATCACATACATATATGTGCATCGGATGAGCGGAATACTAATTTCTTAATGATAAACACAAATAAACTTACATGTTATCTCATAAATGTAAACTACAACAAGATTAAGAATTAATTACCTTATCAAGCCTTTAGTTTTTCAGTCGAACTAGAGTATTCGCCTTGAAGCAACTCGTTCATAATTCTAGTTCCTCAATACCGTGGGCTTGAGAAAGCTAGATTAGTAGCTTTTTCAGTAAATGATTCAACTCCTGAATCCTCATTTCTACCATGTAGTTTAGATGGCCAAAATGGAAGAAGTATATTTTTGTGCTCTCAACACTTGAGATAATTTTCTATCACTTAGCAAAATTCACTTCTCTTTCTCTTGTAATTTCCTTGGTCTAATTTCTCTTAATCAATTGAGCAACATATTGCTCTTTTATTTGTTTACTATTTTTATTCTATTTTCTCATATAATGACATCCATTATTATGGTCAATGTTTGCCATTAGTAATTTGTTTATTATTTTTCTTACATTTTCTCACATAATGGCATCCATTATTACGGTCAATGTTTGCAATTAATAATTTGTTTATTATTGTTTACAATAAACAAAATGAAAACAAAATGAAAACAAAATGAAATGAAAACCAAATAAAATGAAAAATGATTTGGATGAACTTGGCCTATATCTTGGCCAAATGGAAATTATTTCTCATTTGCAAAAGATATGTTAAGGCCTACCATTTACAATTGTCATCCATTATTCTTATTGTATTATTTAATCAATATTAAGCAAATGATTTTATCATATTAAATTATGGTAGAAACACATGCCAATTTAAATAGAAAATAAATTTTTTGACTTCAATTTAAATAATAATATCATATATTATTAGTATTTTATTCAATAAACATTTTAATGAATAAAATAATAATATTATTTGTCTAACAAATAGGGTCATTTTGGTAATTTCTAAGTCAAACAATAATTAGCTCACAATGTGCCATATGTCAACATCTCATTGGTTAACAACTAATTGTTAATTAATTGATGTAATTGTTAGGGTCAGTGCTTACGTGCCATCCCTGAATGTACATATACTTGTGTATTTATACAAGTGTACATTTCCATTAGATCTCTAATACTAATTTATATGGTATTATGCATGTAACATTACAGACATTGTAGATCTAAAGGAGTTCGGATCAGATTTAAAGCGTTTAGATAAGGCTCACAGTTAGCCATACTGGGAGATATAATTGCTAAATGTTAGAACAGCTAAGTGTTAGTTGGTTATAATACTCAACAGATCCAAGAGTTGGAGCCTTATCTGTAATGAGACATAGACCTAGGAATATACTAGTAACTGCATAGTTACAAGGGTTGCAATCGGGTGCCAAGAAATGTAAGTTGTGTAAGTATGTTCTCGAATAATAGTCCCTGATCTATTTCTATCGATACTGGTCTATAGGTGGATACCTTTATATATAGATCAGCATATGTCATATCTGTCGGGTATAGATGGTCGTTCTTGACTGACCATAAGCTTGAAGCCCGTATTGACATATAGGTGTCCAGTTAGGATTGGATATATGACAGACTCACGAGGGCCTCCGATAGACATTTAATATAAGCCATCAACGGAAAGTCCTCTTGAGTTGAGTAGTATACGTGGTCCTTTGACCTGAGTGCCACGGTGGACTTGTAAGTGATCCACCATACTTTGGTTCCACACATGTCACAGACCTTTCATGGTGTGACTGCTGGGTGTCACTGGGTATGATCTGATGCTTATGGAGTCTGGTGCGTATAGATATGGGATCTGTCAGCTCCCATATAGAGTTAGATATCTAGATGCTTCAAGACTGTATCTTAGAAAATCTTGTGGCCACAATCAATAATCCCGGGAAAGAGTTCCGCCAGAGTGGAACAATATGGCAAAGGAGTTTGCGCATATTGTTTATTGAGATACAAATCTGGAGATAGGACATGGATGAGCACATGGGGATTTGACGGTGATAATCTATATCCCCGCACATCCTGGATATCATGACGGAAGGACTATATATATGCGTTGTAAGTATGGTTCAACGCGCTGATTTGTATATCCGTGACGTGTGAGTGGGGCATTGCTCACGGACTCATGGAATAGTTCCATTTGACGAATCGGGCGTAGAACCTAGGGAGTCCGATATAGAGTGTACTCGTTGTGCACTGGGGCAGCGTGCCGGATTAAATTGTTTAATCCAGCAATATTTAGCGATTCTACGGGAATGCGTACGTGTCTGTATTTAAGTGTTAAATACAATAATTAGTTAATAATTGTTATTTATTAATTGTATAAGGACACGTAGAGTATTATGGACCCTCAGTTGAGTTTACCTAAGTGTGGGATTTGGTGGGACCCATTAAGGGATAAACTTGATAACTATTCATAAGAGGCAAAATGGTCATGATACACTATGATTATTTAATTGTTAAATAATCATTCTCTCTCTCTCTCTCCTTTTTATATTATATAATAAATATTATTATATTATTACTATTATATTATATATATATTATATATTATATTATATTATATATATATATATAAAGCAAAAGCAAGAGAAGAAGGCCATTCGGCTGAGAGAGGGAGAAGAGAGAAATGGAGAAGAAAGAAAAGAGAAAGAAGAAAAAAAAAAGGGAAGAGAAGAAAAATGAAATTATTTCATTTTTCTCTCTGCTTCTAATTGGAGTAATTATGAATTGCTCCAAATTCTCCATTTCTTATCCTTTGGGAGAAAAGGATGTAAATTCACTCCCGGCCATTTTAGGGATTAAGAGTTAATCTCAGGCTGAATATGGAGCTACTATTCTAGCTCACCAAGCCTACTGAGTTTGTGACTAGAACTGCATGCGAGTTGGTCTCCATGCGGATTCTAGAAAAAATACGTGTATAACATTACACGTTTGGTAAGTTCTATAACCTTATTAATATATTAATGTGATTAATATATTTATTTATTGTGTTTATTGTAAAATTTATATTTTCACTGCGTTAAGTAATAGACACAATTGCACATGCATACACCCATGTGCCTAAAATTCGACTGCACCAACAGTACTTATCTCTTAAGTCTTGACACGTAAACAACTGAAGGGAGACCAAAGTAAATGTCTGATCTGCTGAAATTTTCTGGATCAAACTATTCAATCCAATACGTTATTCCAGTGCATAACAAGTACACTTTAAATTGCAGGACTCTCTAGGTCTACTCCTGATTTTTCAAACAAAACTATTCTGTGAGTTCGAGATCGATGTCCTACGCACATGTTACGGATATTACAAATCAGTGCAATAGACCATATAAGTTAAGGTCATAGCGCATACGTATAATCCTTCCATCAATCATATCTTAGAAGAGCAGGGATATGGATCACTGCCATCAAATCCCTATATGCTCATCCGTGAACTTATCTCTAGATACGTATCTTAACAATTAATATATGCAAACACTTTTACAATATTGTTTAATCTTATAGGAAACTTTTTTTCTTAAGTTTGTTGCTTATGGCCATAAGACTTTCTAAGATACAATTACTGAGTATATGGATATATAACTCATCCATTTGAGCTGACGGATCCTATATCTGTACACACCGGACTCCATAAGCATTGGACCATACCTAGCGACACCCAACGATCACAACGTGAAAGGTTTATGACATGCGTGAAACCAAAGTATGATAGATCACTTACAAGCCCATCATGGTACTCAGGTCAAAGGACCATATATACTACTCAACTCGAGAGAACCTTCCATTGATGGATTCATGCAATGTCTATTGGGGTCCTTGTTGAATCTGCTCAGTATTTAATCCTTACTGAACACCTATATGCTATACGAACTTCCAGTAAGTCCATAGTCAGCTAAGAACAACCATCTAGACAATTTAAGTATAGTATACACTGGTCTATGTAAAAGGATTCCACCAATAGACCTGTATCGGTGAATTAAGATCAGGAACATATAATTTGAGAATAGACTTACATAATAACATTTCTTAACACTTATTACAACTCTTGAAACTATGTTATTACTAATGTATTCTCAGCTATTTATACTGTTACAGATAAGATTGTAAATTTTAAACTTCACTGATTATTATAACATGCTAACTCTTTAGCATTTATAATTTTTTAGTGATGCAAACTCTTAGTATTGATCTAAACTTCTTTAGACCAAATCTAAACTCCTTTAGATTATATAATATTTGTAGCGTCACAAGCATTGACCCATTTAATAATTGTAATTAGTGATTTAATAAATAATGTATTATATAAATATTATAAAATAAAATATTCATGCGACAATGGGATGGCACGCGAGCACAAATTCCAACAATTATAACAAGTAATATACAATGAGTAGAGTATCATTTCCACGAGAAATTATTGTTACTACTTGCTAAGTACTAAAATTGTGTCCTCCTACTCTTATTCAAATTATTGCAATTCAATGAATGGATATCTAAATTAACTAATTAATTAAATTAATGATAGAGACAGCAAAGAAATAATCTTAAATACTTTAATTATCAAATGTCTAGGATTACAATTATCCCTCAATACTACACCTAAATTCACTTGTTACCATTAATCTATAAATATGAATTGTTAATCAAAATCTTAAATACATTCACAAGCCTCTTCCGTTGGTCACGTTATACCTCAATCAATCAGGTATCTATATTCCTATGATAATTATATTGAATTGAGATTCATTAAGAGTATGTTCTATAAATAGTTATATATGCCATATGAGTATATTCCTATCTCATATGGAACTCATGTTTTTACAAAATAATCGTATATCAATCTATTAATGTTCAACACAAAAATCTCTTTTTCAATTTCATTAAGGTTTCTAAATTAATGCAATACATTGTCATGTAATTACAAATATTAAGCACTTAATAGATTGAATAATCCAATATTTACATAATGAATAAGGAATGACAATGAATCCAAACTACATATTGAGTTCAAATCATAATCATAGTTATATGAAATTAATCCATAATAATAACAAGAGTTCTTGAACCAAAATCAATTAAAAAATTGAAGGAAATCATCATACAATAAATACAAAGAAAAGAAAGTTCCTTGTTCTATTGCTCTGTTTCAATTTTTGTTATTGAATCCTCTATTCCTTGATGTTTGATCCGATTCAAGACTTGTTTATTGGTTTTTTTGATCTCTTACCATGCTATTCTCTCTTGATTTGACTAAATAGTCACCATTTTATAGGCTTAGGGCACCGAAATAGGGCAAACTTTGCCCTTCAAAAGTCAATAATTGCTGCAATATTTTCCAGAAATTTATATTCTGGATGAATAGTGACCCGTGGCGACTGTTCATAATACTATTTAAATGTAATGTTCATAGTTACTATTTATAAACACTGTTTATCAGTAATGTTCATACATACTGCTTGGCACTATTCATCAAAATTGAATATTTTCTAAAATGTGCGTCGCAGCATTGGATTCTGATGCCACGATGCTCGGACTTGGATTTTCGAATGAACAATACCCCAAAATACTATTCATGTGTACTGTACATGGCATTATTTATAATCATTGTTTACATTTTGAGCATTTTGGTCGCTTCTTAAATTTTTATCCCAAACAGCTCAATTCGCATCTGGTTCCAGTATTCTCGTGGTGATAGTTTTTAAACCTATAAAATAACTTTAACATGCATAAATAATCAATTTATTAGGATAATTTGAGAAAACTTTAAGTTTAAGATGATAAAATATTTTACATAATTATGCCCTATCAATAAGGAGTAACATAAATTTATCAGATTATATAATTTTTACAACAATGTATGACATTATAGTCTTTGTTTATGATTTTCCTCAGTATAATTGATGGGTATTTTATTGGCGAGATGGAGATCTTGTTCACATGCAAAACAATTGTTCCCATGTGTTGTTACTTAAAAATTTATATAATTGACCTATTTGAGTCTTTTTATTATACATTAGTTCAAGTCTAGTTGGATATTAGGCCCATATTAAATGCTTTTTAGCATAAAAGGTTTTATTTAATTATGAATTTTTATCTTTCAAAATTAGGATTAAATTGAATTTTTGTAGCCTATATAAAAGTAGGCCAATCATGATAATTGGGGTATTACTTATAGACTTAATAAACAAAATTTTCAACTTTTTATCTCTTAGTTTGTTTTTATTTTATTTTCTTATTTTTAACTTAGGATCTCGATCCTTGTTGAATCTCATAGCCTTACTGTTGAACTTTGTTTGTTCTTCTTCGTTTTTTTTAGAATGATTTCATATCATATCATTAATATCATCAAGATATTACATCAGATACCTTTAATACATAGGTCAAAGGAATAACATAATAAGATAATTACATTTTGAGATCATCTAAATCAAGAATTTTGCAAAGAAGAGTAGCAGTCATACCCATCTTAAGTCATAACACATACGAACTCTTTCAAAAGAAAGAAATACAAGACCTTTTCACAGAAAGGGAAAATAGACCTTTCTGTAGAAAGGGATAACAAACCTCACATAGGAGGAAAATACAGATCCCTTAAAAAAGGAAGAGATTATTGTTGTATAAAATTAAAGCTAAGTCAAACAAACACTCCATTTGGCATAAAACCAACAAACAGTGACCAAGCAACTGGTATATATTCCAATACCACAATGATAAACTACCGAATGGAGAACTGTCGGACGGGAGCACAGCTGCTGAGAGCGGTGATTGCTCATATGCTGAGGCTAGATGACGGTTGTAGTCAACAAGGCAGCGAGTTCGGGGAGATGGTCGGAAGGTTGCACGTATCTGGCGGTAAGCCTGAACGACAGGACCTCAGAAAATGAAGAAAGTCACGACATAAGTGGTTGTAGTGCTGTATGTTAAAGGCCGCTAGATTTGCTTCACACTGATTCAGGCGAGGCACAGGCTACGAGAGCAACGCTGCTCTGGTACGGTGGCTGGATGTCTGATGGTGGCCAGCGTGGCGGAGGGTCGAAAAGATGGCCAGAAATGAGGAGAAATGGGCAGACGGCTGAGTGGAGGGCATTGTCGATGAAAGGAAATAAGGGCGACGCGTCTGTGCCGTTTAAAATCCCCTTCAAACTGGATCCATCTGGAGCATGACTGAAGAACGGCCGGTGAAATAACTAGTGACTACTTGAGAAGCTCGATGGTGTCGAGGAGGCTCTACGATAGTCGGATGATCAAGGACATCACACAGGAGCTCACCAGCCAGAATATTTGGCTTCACCTTAAACAGAAATGAAAAAAAACAAAAAAAAACCACAAAGAACAAAAGGAAAGAAAGAAAACGAGCTCAAAACATGATGGGAAAAGAAAAAATGTGAGAAAATCCCTCAGGAGAAAGGCCGTCGGCCTCTCTCCAGGTGCTATGGCAGCTGCGACTTTGGAGTCTTTAAGGGCTTTTTGTTTTGGGGGCTTAGGGTTTTTCTTTTCATTGCCTTACCGTTCCTATTTGTCCTTCTTCGTTAAGTACCTAATTTCCATAATTCACTGCTATTTCACAGCTCATATTTGCCTTAAACCTTGCTCGTTGTCGGTCAAAATTGGCATTGCCTTGCTATTACTACTTTATCTCGATTCTCTGTAAATTTGAAATAACTCATCATTCTAATAGGACACTAGACATACACAAATTTAGTCCATCTAAAATTTATATGCGAACAACGTAATAAATTATTTTAAGGAACTTCTCATCTTAAAGCTTCGAAGTCATATTTTAAATTAATAAAATTACCAACCCCTTATATCTTTACAAATCATTATAATTAATGATAAAAATGTTTGCATGCACTTCTCCCTCAAATATAAATGTTTTAAAGTTGAATTTCTTTCTCTCCCAATTTAAAATTTCCACTTATATTTTTAAGTTATTATAATCTAGTGGTAAATTTGGGCATGTACTTCTCTCTCTAATGTGAGGTCTCTAGTTCGAATCATTCTTCCCTAATTTACTAAAAAAAAAGGACCACTTAAAATATCTACTCTCTAATGGTAAAGGGTGACATGAACTTCTCCTTTAAATGTGAATGATCTTGAGTTTAAATCATTTTCTATTAATTGTTTAAAAAAAAAACTCCACCAAAATATTTACTCTTACAAATGGGAGATTAAAAAAAAAATTTCACTTATATCTCAGCTTACTCTATATAAGAGTTAACTCTAACAAAAGGGAAATATACTTTCATATAAATAGGACACTCTAACCTCCACCGCCTAAGTAGAGAAGAGGTGCACTTTGATGGACTTTATTATTTAAAAGTTTTGATGTATCCACTTATATTTCAATATGAATATCTTCTCTTATAGAAGAAAAAACTACTCCCGTATATATAAGTAGACTCAAACCTCCACCATTTGAGTGGAGAGGAGATGCACTAAGAGAGACTTTACCATTTAAAAGTTTTAATATTTTATTCTCTATTAAGCCCACCTATATTAAATAAAAAAAAATCTTAAGTCACATTAAACATTAAACTAAGAAAATCTCAATTTTTAAAAAAGATAGTAAGAGTTTGGTAGTTAAAGACCACCATAATTTTCAATTTTCTAAAGCTTTAAGAATTAAATTGTTGCGTTTGTAGTTAAAGCCTAATGGTAAAAAACTTGCACTGTACTTTTTAGTGGAGTTTTTATTGAGCTTAAATAATCCCCTCCCTCTTCTATGCTAAAAACCAAAAAAACAAAAAGAATGAAAATTTTATTTTTGCCTCACAATAATCCGAAAAGAGAGATGTGAGAGACAAAAAGTTAAAATAAATAGTGAAATTTATATTTTATACTTTTAATTCTTTTTACAACAAGTAAATACACCATTTTCATTTTCCATGGATATTTAAAAAACACCTTTTTTTTATTTTGAAAAAGTGTACAAATATTCATAGTAACTATTCTCATTACAATATTGTATTATAGGGGCTCAGTAAAATAAATCTATCCCTCTTTATTTAGAGGGACTCTTCTTCCATCTAACATATTAAAGAGACTTTGACCTGACTTGAACTCAATATTTGAATGTTGAAAGTCATTACAAAACCTTTAGCCACAGAAAAATTTCATGGTTAAAAGTACAATTTTTGTGACTAAATATTCTTAGTCATTGAAAATATTTGTAGTAAGTTTTGTCACCTATAGAGTGTGACGGAATATATTTGGCCACAAAATATCTAATGATAAATAGCCACAAATTTATTTCGTGACTAAATCTTATTTTATACCTGATTCTCACTCTTATTAGCCATAAAATTTTATTGTAAAAATCTTGGCTAAATAAATTTCTTAGCTGAAAATGCTTTTTTAACTACAAAATATTTTTTTAGCTAAAATAGAAAAAAATTAGGCATGAAAATATTTGTGGTTGAAAAACCACCATTTAGCTATGAATTATTCATGGGTAAATATTCTAGCATTTGATCACAAAATCTTCTATAATTAAATAATTTATTTGGTCATGAAATAATTCAGGCTAAATATCCGATTTGACTATGAAAGTTTTCATAATTAAATAGTCTATTATTTCGTAGCTAAATATATTACCATTTAACTACAAAGAACTATAATTTTTTGCCACAAAATTATTTGTGGCAAAATATTTTATTTCCATGGCTAAAACTATTTAGCCGCAAAACTATTTTCATAAGATGATTTTATGAAATATTTTAATATAATATTATTTTTGAAATTTTAATGTTCATTTTAGAATTTGAAATTAATATATTTTTAATTTGCTATGAATAATATATATATATATATATATATATATATATATATGAAACTCTTTGTTTAGAGACAAGTTAATGAAACACATATTTTGTTGGAGTTGGTGCTTGAACACCATTCCATTTTTATATAAATTTTTGTTAACAATTATACAATATACATTTTTATAAATTATTATTTATATTATATAGTATGAATCTTGCTCTTTTTCATACATCGTTTATTTAAAGTAGGTTAGATCAAAACTAAAAGTTAGTATTTATAAGAGTTTAGAACCTTGTCTGAATTAATATAGGATCCAAGAATATTTATTGTAATGACGTAGCTGCAAAAAGTTACAAATGATGCTAAAAAATATCAATATATTGTGTATTCTCAAAAATCGTTCTTGGTTGTAGGTTTTCCGACATCGGGCATTTGGTAAATAATAAAGACTGGTGTATGTGTTGATATTTAGTAAATCATAAAGACTAGTGTATGTTTATGTTTAAAATGTCAAGACGGTTAGTCTTAGTGAACCGTTAGCTTAGTAGAAGGTCATGTAGGTATACAGGAGTTAAGTAAGAACTCAACACTAACAGACTCATGAAGACATCTAATGGATATTGCATAATGTTGTCAATGGATGTTTTTCTCAAGTTGAGTAGTATTTGTGATTCTTAGACCTGACCGTTGTGGTGACCTTGTAAATGATCTATTATACTTTGATTTCATGCATTTCAAAAACTTTTTATGATTTAACTTCTGAGTGTTGTTGGGTATAGTCAATTGCTAATGGAGGCCAATGTGCCTAGATATGAGATTTGTCATCTCATATGGTTAGGTTGTATATCTCGAAGCTTCTAAATTATATTTTAGAAAAAACAATTTGCCAAAAGCATACACCTCGGAAAGAGTTTTTGTAAGGTAAAGAAATATTCTAAAAAGAGTTTATGGATATTATTTATCAAAATAAAATATGAAAACAAGTTCATGATTGAGCAAATAAAGACTTGATGGTATAGATATATGTCTCTACTCTTCCAAGGTATAAGTGACGGAAAGATTATACAAATATGTATGACCTCAACTTGTATGGTTCAACACGTTGTTTTGTAATAACCATGATATGTAAGTGAGCAGAGTTTATAGACTTAGAAAATATTTCGTATGACAAACAGGTGTGAAGTTAAAGAATCTTGTAATATAAAGTGTACTCGTTGAGCATTAGAGTAGCAATTAGTCATTTAATGACTAGTTAGATTTGTGAAAATAATAATATAAGATAATTATTATTTTGACTAAAAGGTTTTAAGGTTGAAGAGTTCTATTTGAAATATTTTTGAATAAACAAGATTCGATTTTATCATGTATCGGAATAGACACATGTCAAATTTTAAACGTTATAATTCCACGTGTCATGGCCAAGTAAAGCACTTTATTTAGCAATCTTCTATGTTGATTTTATTTTAATTTATTTTTGCATGGTTTAAAAGACAACTAATAGTATACAAGTTGGTAGCTTAGGGAAACGGGCACACTTGTCCCATAAACTTAGCCAAAATATTGACATATAAGTATCCTTAATTGTTAAGTATTGTTTAAGCATTTGACAACACATTCAAGCATACAATTTTATGGCTTTTTCTGAATGCTACACTTGTTTCTTAACGTCATCTCATCTTATTCATTCATAAGGGTTATGCAAAAGGTTTGGCATACATTGAGTTTTTGGACAAATTTGAAGACAAATGAAAATTTAGTTTTTGGCTTGACAAAAAAGCACATGAGGGACGAAAAATGTGCTTAAGAATTAATCAAAGAATAAAAACAAAATTGAAATAGCTTCCAAATAATTCTAGAGTCAAAAAATGTCACCTCTATTTTTGCCCTAGAATTATTCATATGATATACTCATTTGTGAGCTCCACAGTTGTGGATTATATTTATTGAATCGGAACACTTAGTGAGGTATAATTTATATACATTAATTTTATTTGTAATTTTACATTACATTTGGTACTATATATGTTAGACGAAAATGTATGAAAGCATTAAGCTTGGGTTGTATTGTGTAGGAATTTCTGAACATATTTAGCTTCGTTGTGTATTTTAGTTTTAGATTTTACATTTTATTTCCCCATTTTAAATTGGCATTAGAGCATGTATTTAGCTTGCAACATTTCGGTAATTTTATTGGTATAAACATGCATTAAACTTGCTGACTTTTGTACATTTTTATAAGTATATTATGCCTTGGATTCATGAATTTGCACGCTTAATATGCTTGCAAAATTTATGTATTTTCATTGGTATTAACATGTATTAAACTTATTGACTTTCGTGATGAACTTGCTAGATTCATACATGTACAATTATTTTTCCTAATGATCATTTTATTTATAACCACAATGGGAGCCCTATTAGTGGGGGTTAGCCGTGCTTGCATAAAATAAATTGAACATTAAAAAACTTTATTCTTATGAGATGTAAATATATTTTAAATAGAAAACATCAAAAATGGTTTACCTTATCAATATAGTGTTAGACAGATCCCATGGGTCATTCTCAATATTGCTAAAGCGTGAAGGATTGGTCAGAGTGATTTAGACTATACTGATTAAATATGAGATGAGACAAATATAAATGAATGTATCGCCTAATATTGCTAAAGCATGAGGGTAGTATTAGTAACTTATATTTGATGATTGACAGTAGAGGTAGTTATACTTCATCCAAGATCACCATATCAATCTTGAAACAAGAGGAAAAATCCTTGGAAAATTTTAAATCATGGTTCTTTTCTTCAAGCACCATGGATAATAGAAATGGTGGAGTGCAATGGCTTAGAAATTCTTGTTCTTGTAATTCTTCTTCTTGTACACTTTCTGCTAGTTCCATTTGTACCTCATCCATGTGATGAATCTCCTCTGATTTGGTTATTTCATTGGTTATATGTTGCTTTATCTCATTCTCTATAATTATTGCCTTGCAGTGTTCAATGTTTTTCATTAGACAAATTTTAATGTTGCTTGGTAATGCATCTTGAGGATGATTATAGCCAACATTTGTAATTTGTTCCACATGCTTTTCTAACATTAGTAAAGAAGTAGCTTGGCTATGTAACAAATCGATTATCCTACTTACATGTTGGAACATATCTTCTAATAAGAATTCCACCTCAATTTGCTGCTGTTGCAGAATTTTTGGTTGTATTACAAGAGAATTTAATTGCAGTGGAGTTTTCTCTTGGTAGTTATTCCAAGATGCTTGATTCTCTAATTCCGGATAATAGGCATTGAAATTTGGGTTGTGCTGCTATTGGTAACAAAATTCTAGATAATTTGTAGGTTCTACACATTATCCATTTGGATGGTTATCACCACAAAAATTACAAGTGATATGTGCAACTCTCTCTATGCATTCCATTGGGGCAACAACGTCAGTTTTTAATTGATAATTGTTGAAGGTCATCTTTTCTAGCAATTCAAACGTATCATTAACAAATATATTCATAAATGCGCCTCTTGCTGCAGCATCAATAAGCATCCTTAAATTTCCAACTATCTCATTATAAAAACCTGCATAAATAACCATTTTTAGGATGCTATGGTATGGATATTTTCTCTACATTTCTTTAAACATTTCTCATGCTTCATATAATGATTCATCATTCTGCACATTCAATGCTGTAGCACTAGGTGCTATTAATTTGAATGTCGCAGACAATGCTTTGGAGCAGCACTGTAGCTGATGAATAGTAACCTATGTGCATTGTTCATGTACTATAGCAATATCAATGTTCATCCGTACTGTTTATTGGCACTATTTATAGCACTGTTCACATTTTGAGTATTTAAGTTTCTTTTTAGATTCTCATCTTAAATAACTCTATTTACATTTAGTTTTCAGTATTCTTACACCGATAATCCTTAAACCTATAAAACAACATTAATATACATAAATGGCCAAATTATTGGGATAAATTGAACAAACATTAAGTTTAGGAGGATAAAATATTTTATATAATTATGCCATATCAGTGCCTTAATTCCTTTTATGTTGACTACATGTCCTAAGAATGTTGCAAATGAGATCTAGAAAAGTACACTTGTTGGATATTATCGTATTTTGAACTTCCTAAAAACATTGAACACCTCGTACAGATCTGAAAGATGGTTTCATGCTTCCTCACTCTTAACTACATTGTCTTCTATGTAAACTTCTACAACCTTCCTTATTAGCTTCTCAAACACCTTGGGAACCAGCCTTTGGAAGATGGCACTTACATTTTTCAGGGTAAATAGCATGATAGTATTATAATAAGTTCCTTATTATGTCATGAAGTTTATTTTCTCTTTATCCTCAGGATTCATCTTAATATGATTATAGCTATTGTATGCATCCATAAAAGATAACCTCTTATATCATGTCATAGCATCCACCATCTTGTCAATCTTATATAGTAAGAAATAGTCTTTTGGAGTTGCCTTGTTGAGATTTGTATAATCTACATAGACTTGCCATTTTCCATTCTTCTTGGCTACCACTACAACATTTGAAAGATAATCTAGGTAATGTACTTCTAGAATGAATCCTACCTCCAGTAGCCGATCCACCTCATCATTGGTGATTTTGATTCATTCCGGTGTAAACCTTTTTTACCTCTATCTTATTGAAACATAATCATTTTGAATGTTGAGCTTGTAACTTATCTTCCTTGGATCAAGCCCAACCATATCCTTGTGACTCCAAGCAAAGACAGCATGATTCCCTTTGAGTAGCTTTATCATTTCCTATTTTCCTTTACAGACAAATTGGCATCCAATATTACTTTCATGTCGGTGGCATTTGGGTCCAGCACTACTTCTTCAGTTCCCTCAATACTAGATGGTGTATAATTTTGTTTATGAGGAAGTCCCTTTGGCCAGCGATGCAGTAATTGCCATTCCTGAGTTGTTTTAAACTTTCTAAGGTTAAATTCTATTGCTCTATTGGTTTATTTATTCTGAGGGGTTAGCTTATTATTCCAGCTTCTCAATCCTTCTCTCCCTCTATCGTCTTCTTCTCTTTCATTTTTTTAAGTTCTTGTATGTTTGAGAAAATTAGCATAACACTGCCTAACCTGTGTTTGCTCTCTCATAATGTCTACTGTTCTTGTGTTTCCCTCCATCTTCAATACTAAAACACATATGAAAACTTGATGCAAAGTATAAGGAACTATTTTCATATAATCCAAAAGCTTTCTACGATAGCGTTGTAAGTTGTTGATGCATCTACTACTAGGTAATCTATCTTAAGACATTTCCTAGTAGCTATGAAAGGAAGTGTGATCATCCTTTTTTAACTTTTCCTCTTCTACATTCTACCAATTCAATATTACATCCTTAAATGTCTTTCTCATTCAATTTTATCCCCTAGAAAACTTCCTAAAAAGGATATTTGTGCTATTGTATTCATCAACTAATACTTTTCTTACCATATTTCTATCTATATTTAAGCTAATTTCCAATGGATTGAGGTACAAGAGAATCAATTTGATTAAATCCTTTTTTGAGAAAGTGATTTCACTTAACTCTTGTTCAATTGACAGGACCATAGCTAATGATGTCTCTGTTATCCCATACCTGTAGACCTTAGTTGCCTCAAGAACAACAGCTTCAATATTTTATTATTTTCTTCTCTGTTAGATGGTCTTCCATAAAGCACTATCACATAAAACTAATTTAATTCTTATCTTGTTGCTTGTGCTATCCTCTACTAGCCCCTCATCAGTTGTGGTCTTTTCAGGACCACCTGCCTTTCATCCTTTTCTGTTCCTTTTGTTCCATACTCCTCTATGATTCGATTAGAGGATCCATTACCTACCTTCTCTTCCTCTGCCTTCTTATCCTTTTCTTCTAAATAACTGACGTAAAATAATGACCCAGTTTCATCATATATCTGAAATTTTTAAATGTGGAATTTATGAGATCTTTTCTTCCATAAATGGATCTTGATTCAATCTTCTAGCTAGAGTCACTGCCTCATCTAAAACTCTAAATTTTTTAATCTTTGCATAAAGCTCTTCCATCTTTTTAAAGATAGAAGCTCTTATATCTTCTCTGCCTATATTTCTTAAACCTCTTGTGGTTCTTTCTTTTCTAGTTCCTTGATGCACAATTGCATCTGATTTAGGAGTTTGAACATGTTGGTGCTCTTTTCTTTGTTGATCATCTCCTGGGTTGTTAATCAATTCATTATATCCCTTAATGACAATTAACATGTCCCTTAACATTTGATTCTTTTTCCTTACTTCTTCTAGCTGCTTTATTATCTAATTCAACATGTTCATCGTCTCTGAGTGTACATGACTCCTCAATGTCGACAGATATGAGGGTGTTTGATCTTCCTTTTTATAGTGTTGCTTAAGTTGGCCATTTGGTTAAACATTTTCTTCTGTGCTAGTATGGTAAACTTTAACAATTATTATTCAACTCAACTACGTTTCCCACATATGGCGCCATTGAAGTTTTTTCAGTCTAAACTTCATAAGAAAATTACCTTGTTGCTCTTGCATATTTCTTACAATTATGAAAAGACCATCAGTCATCCTGCAAAAAAGAGCACTCCGATGCTCAAGTCAATAATTTGTAGGATCAAAAGGTGTGGGTGTGTGTTTGTATGTGTTGAAGTGGATTTAGATGCAAAAACAAGTAAGGTTGTTTTGTTTTTTGTGCTTGAAATGGTGATAATTTCTATTCTAGGAGTTCCCTAAGTGTTCCTAGAATGATAAATTAGAAAGGCAATCCCAAAAATTCTCATTTTGAATAAGTTTGTTGTTTTTTTATAAAAGCTTAGATCATTCAAGTAATTATTGAATAATTATAGTAATAACTCAAATCCCAAAAATTCTCATTTTGAATAAGTTTGTTGTTTTTTTATAAAAGCTTAGATCATTCAAGTAATTATTGAATAATTATAGTAATAACTCAAATAATCTCTATTATAATTTGATAATTGAACCATATTAAATGTATTCCTAATTTGCTTTATGTTGAATTTATATTATTGGAATTAATTTCTTATTTAATGTATGTATTAATCGTTAAAAATAATATTTAACATGCAATAATTTAAAATAATTATTGAGTTCTTATCTATTTTCATTTTTCATGACTTATTTGTGAAATTTATAAATCAACGGATTCAAATTACTTAGGTCGCCTGAATTTGAGAAAATGGGCTTGCTGTCATGAGCCTCTTCTATTAATATAGACTCTGAACACTTAGCAGAGATTAGTTGGACTTAAATGAGATATGAGCCCAACAATAAGCATAAAAAAAATCTGTTAAGAGTGCGAACATGTGCAAATTAAATGGTTGTTCGGCGGCTAAGATAGCTAGCCAAAAGTTTAAGATTTGCAGAGGTTTCAAGACAATTGTAATAGATTTTGATTATCGATTTGATATTTACTTCTATGTCAGACTTTTTTCTTTTTAATTTTATGCGTGGTTTAAGATTTTTGTCTTTTTTGATCTATTTCATTGGGTGCAAATTTGTGAGTTAACATCCTGATGGGTAAAGATGGTCCTTTTTTTCAGTGCAAAGAAGGGATTTTCAATGAAGAAGAAGAAAATAATAACTTGATTAAAGGAGAGTAAAAATAGGACCAATGGTTGGAGAGAGGAAATGATAAAACATTGGAAAGAGAAATTTATAAATTTATATGATAATTAATTATTACTTTTAAATTTTAATCAATATCATCAATGTTATTCCATCAAATATATATACATATATCATTAATGTTATTCAATATAGAGCTAATTTATTGAATATAATTTTGTATAATTTTTAGCGCCTCATAATCCTTTTCAATATATATAATAAATGTTCTGAAAACTAAACTAAGGGTTTTTTTTTTCTTTTGAAATTACAAGGTTGATAATCAATGAAATGTAATTACAATATCATGAGAGGGCCTTGTTAGTAACTAATAATGGGCGATTAATTGGTACCACTTGAATTAATTTTTGGTGGACACATTTCCTTCGAAATTTTATATAATACCGCCTTCGTTCTCTTAATCTTTTGAAAATTATGATTTTTAACGTTGCATAAAATAATAAATTAAAAATATAAACAAATACAAATTCGATAAATATGTATTGTTTTAAGAAATCTTTTACTTTATAATGTTGGGTATTATATATTAAAGTAGACTTATATATATCAATTAATTATATATGATTGACTATTTATTTTGTTGCCTATTAAAAATGATCAAATAAAATTTATATATTATTAAACTTTTAGAACATCACGTAAGACATGGACTTTAATGTGTAGAGACCCAGTTATTTTATTTTATTTTATGATGGAGTAAAATAAAATAAAATACTATAAATAATAGGTTGAGATCCCCAGTCTAAATCCTAACGTATTATTCCTTTACATCCCATCAGTGAGTGACGATAACTTTTCTCTTATAAAAAAAATGTTTAGACGTAGAAGGCATCAACCCCAATTTTTTTGCGTCTCTATAAATTTAGGTACGTTTCTAATTTTAGTTTTGTTGATGATTTAACATGAAATTTTGATTATGATAATTATTTTACTAATTAAAAATTTTTATCCAATAAATAATATCAAAACCATTTTATATTGAATCATTTAGAGATAAAATTTTAATATTAAATTATAAATTATAGAATTCGACAAATACGTGGGTTTGCTAAAATTTACGTTTTTTAGATTTATATTTTCTGAAATCGATGAATTGTTGATTATTATTATCGTATGCCGAAATCCACAATGCCAAGTTGATTGATATTTTTTTAAAATATCTTTTGTTAGTATTGACATTCTGCAAGGAAGCGGCATTGAATTTGTCTCTTTATATAAATATATGAGTCAAATTGATTCAGGATATTTATTAATTATTCAATGTTATTAATTGTATGCAATTTTCAGTAGGCATTCAACGAATTGAATGCTTATAGAATACAATTCTCAATTTTGTTTTTTAAGTTGGATGCGTAAATAAGTTATTTAAAAAAAAAGGCTTGGAACAAGCTAAATTATATTGATGCACAGTTCTGCAATGATTACATCTTTAATTTTGGCATTATTATTATTGTTACTTTTGTGTTATAAACTAATGCCAATTAAGAATTCAGAATTTTTTTTTTATCTGTGCATATATAATTATATATGATTTTTAATGCGTTTGATGCATTATTTATCTATTTCATTACGGATTCAAAAAAAAACAATTATTACGTATTCAACGAATTAAGTAGATATAGAATTCAATTCTATTTTTTTTTAAATGTGTAAGTAAATAAATATTACAAAAGGAAGAAAAAGAGATGAAGTTAAATTTTATTCAAAATTAAATTAATAATGTTAAATTTAATGGAATTTTTTCTTAATTGTGGTACATGTCAGACAGTTAGTGTCCATAAAATTTAGGAGTTTATCAGGTCAATTTTATATGGCCTATAAAGATTTTATCGGGCTTAAATTTTTATACCCAACATACTGACAAAATCAAGTGAGTTAGGAGGGACCTGAGCCTATTTTAGGTTTAGGTTATTGGATAAAGTTTAGAGTTTGGATAATTAGAAAATATTAGGCTTGATTTGATCCAACCACTTCGGTCCTTACCCATTCCGGTCCCGTCCTAATTTTGACATATTTAACTATTGACTTTGACAATTTTATTTTTTTTCATTTTCCTACAAACTAATATCTAGTATTTTAAAATAAATTAAATTGAATTAAAATGCCACCAAAATAATATTTTTTATGCAGATTTATTTATTTTAAAATATGTCGGTATTATTAAAGAAAATAAATAATTGTATTTAAATTTATGTGAAAAATAATTAGCCCAAAGAAAGATTATTTTTTGACCAAATAATAAACACATGTGACAGTAAATATATGATAAACTTTGACACTTTCTATGCATATAATATGTCGGTCCAAAGAAAGACGTATTATTGGCAGGATCTATTATCAATATTTATTGTCCAAATTTTTTAGAGTACTATTTACAAATTATTATTTCTGTCCAAAGACTAAATAGCAATGTTGTGTTTGGTATCTTATAATAGCTCAATTTATTATATCTTATGTCATATGTTTATATGAATGCATGATTAAATGACATGGTTATTGATTGTGAGTTTTTTGTTTGTTCTATACAGTAAATGCTTCTTCTATATCTGCCAACGTGAACAATATTCCAGTGCTTAACGACACTAACTTCAGGAAATAGAAGGAGCACATTACCATTGTGCTTGGGTGTATGGATCTAGACTATGCAATCCGGATGGAAGAAGCTCCCACCTCTACTGATAGCAGTACTGCTGAACAAATGGCACTTTATGAAAAATAAGAGCGTTCTAACCGCATGAGTCTGATGATCGTGAAGCACTCTATTTTAGATACCATCAGGGGCGCAGTGCCTGAGGAAGAAAATCCTAAAAATTTCCTGAGGCAAATAGTAGACCGATTCGTTGGTAATGAAAAGGTCGAAACAAACATCATTTTGTCTAAGCTTGTTTCAATGCAGTATAAAGGCAAAGGAAATATAAGGGAGTACATTAGAAAAATGTCTAATCTTGTTAGAAGATTAAAGGCACTAAAGTTAGAGTTGTCTGATGACATTCTCGTGCATCTGGTCCTGATCTCTCTTCCTGTATAATACAGTCCTTTTAAGATCAGTTATAATACTCAAAAGGAGAAATGGACTCTTAATGAGCTCATTGCTCAATGTATGCAAGAGGAAGAGAGATTGAAACAAGAAAAGATAGAGAATGCTCATTTAGTAACTTTTTTCAATGACAATGCTGCCAACAAGAAAAGAAATGGAATAATAAAGAAAAAAGAGCTGCAGACATTGAAACTTCACAGGCTAAGGTGCAAAAGAAACAGAATACTAAAATCTCTTGTTACTTTTGCAAAAAAATTGGACATGTGAAGAAAGATTGTTTCAAGTATGCAAAATGGCTTAACAAAAAGGGTAAACTTCTCAACTTTATTTGTTTAGAAGTTAATTTGGCTTTAGTACCAAGTCACACTTGGTGGATAGACACGGGTGCAACTACTCACATAAGTGTGACTATGCAGGGCTGTCTAAGAAGCCGACCACCAACTGATGCTGAAAGATTCATCTATATGGGTGATGGCAACAAGGCTCTTGTTGAGGCAATTGGATTATTTAAATTACTATTAGAATCTAGTTATTATTTGGATTTACATGAGACATTTTATGTACTGTCATTTAGACGGAATTTAACTTCTATTTCTTGTTTGAAAAAATTCGGTTACTCTTATTCTTTTGGAAATAAAAAGCTTAGTCTCTTTCAGAATTCAAATATTATTGGTACCGGTTCTTTAGTTGATAATTTATATCAATTGGATCTTCATGCCTCACAAATTTATGAAACCTTGCATACAAGCAATTATGGTATAAAACGCAAATTAATTAATGAGAATTTTTATATGTTATGGCATAAGCGTTTAGGACATATTTCTAAACAAAGAATTCAAAGTCTTGTGTCATAAGGAATTCTAAATTTCTTTGATTTTTCAGATTTTAAAATATGTATTGAATGCATTAAGGGAAAACAAACAAATATTAGAAAAGTTGGTACTAACAGGAGTTCAAACGTCTTGAAATTAATTCATACTAATATTTATGGTCCATTCCCTATGGCTTCCTGGAATGATCAACAATATTTTATTACTTTCATAGACGATTGTTCTTATTATGGGTATCTATACTTGATTTATGAGAAGTTTCAATCATTGGATATTTTTAAAGCCTATAAAGCTGAAGTTGAAAATCAGCTTGACAAGAAAATTAAAGCCGTTAAATCTGACCGTAGTGGTGAGTTCTATGGCAGATATGATGGATCAGGTGAACAACGTCCAGGTCCTTTTGCGAGATATTTACAAGAATGTGGCATCGTTCTTCAATACACTATGCCGGAGACTCCAAGTTAAAATGGTGTAGCTAAAAGACAAAATCGGACCCTAAAGAATATGGTTAGAAGTATGATAAATCATTCTTCTTTACCAGAATCTCTTTGGGGTGAAGCCTTAAAGAATGCAGTAAATATCCTTAATCGAGTTCTAAGTAAAGCAGTAGCTAAAAGCTCATATGAGCTATGGACTAGAAAGAAGTCTGGTATTAGGCATTTGCATATCTGGTGTTATCCAACTGAGGCTAGGCCATACAAGCCTAATGAAAGAAAAGTTGGACTCAAGAACAGTAAGATGCTACTTTGTTGGATACTCGGAGAGATCAAGGGGTTTCAAGTTTTATGATCCCTCGAGCATATCCTTTTTCGAGACAGGGTATGCTAAGTTCATTGAGGATGTTAAATATAGTGGGAGTGCTAAATTCAGGAACATTGTCATTGAAGAGGAATATGTAACTATTCCTAATATTGCAATTGATAATGGCCAGGTAATTGCACCTGTCATTATGCTGGATGCAAATACAGATAATCAAGACGTTTCTGAGATACCTCCCACTAATATTGAAGAACTTGCTCCTACTCATATAAAGGAGCAACAACTACAACCTCATTTGGAAGTGTCACTAAGGAGATCCATCAGGGAGAGGAGATCAGCGATTTCGAATAATTATATCGTGTATCTCCAAGAACATGAGTTTGATATAGGACTGAAAGATGATCCAACAACTTTCAATCAAGTCAAAAAAAGTGTGAACTCTAAAAAATGGATAGATGCCATAAAAGATGAGATGAAATCAATGTAAGACAATAACATTTGGGATCTTGTCGAATTGCCTAAAAAAGCGAAACCAATTGGTTGTAAATAGATTTTTAAAACCAAACGGGATTCGAAAGGCAATATCGAAAGATATAAGGCATTTCTAGTCGCAAAAGGTTTCAGTCAAAATGAAGGCATTGATTATAAAAAGACTTTTTCTCCGGTTTCATTGAAAGACTCTTTTAGAATTATTATGGCACTTGTAGCTCATTATGACTTAGAGCTACATCAAATAGACATAAAGACTATGTTTCTCAATGGTGACATTGAAGAAACCATATACATGTTGCAACCAGAGAACTTTGAATCCAAAGATTCAAAACATTTGGTGTGCAAATTAAAAATGTCCATCTATGGTTTAAAGCAAACATTCCGTCAATGGTATCAGAAATTTGATCAAGGGATTACCTCCTTTAGTTTTAAGGAAAACACTATTGATCAATGCATTTGTCACAAGATTAGTGGGAGCAAATTTATTCTTGTTGTCTTATATGTGGATGACATTCTACTAGCAAGCATTGATATAGGTTTGTTGTATAAAATCAGGATATTTCTTTCAAATAAATTAAAAATGAAAGATCTTAGGAATGTCTCTTTTGTGTTGGGTATACAGATTCACCGAGATCGATCTCGTGGCATACTTAGCTTATCACAAAAGGCATTGATGAACACATGAAAATGCATGTTGTTAGGAGATTCAATCACCATTTAATGTCACTAATTTTAGTATTTTCTGTATTTTTAGCTTGAAATAAAGTGTTCTCCTTAAATTGTGATTAATGAATGTTATTTGGACAGGTTTAGGTAAACTGGACATAACTCTCAATGTAGAAATCAAAATGAAAAAATTCTTGAACCTGGTGCAACATGACTCAATCTTACACAAATTTGAAGAATAGTGGAAAAGCCAAATCCAATATGTTATGGGCCAAAAATTGAGATACAACAGAATCGGACTACAACTCTTACCCAGCTTGACCCAATTCACGTATTTAGACCGTATTTCACAAAATACGTATTCAATTGGTATAATTCTTGAAGCTGTGAATTGCTGACTTAACTATCAACAACTCGTATGTTTATGGTAAAGTCCAAATCAGCCGTTATCATGGACCAAATCGCATTGCAAGTGGGTAAAATGGTTGTTGGCCGAACTCTGATGTATCTTTGGAATTTTGCTCATATCTCATTGGATACTCATCCAATTTGCATGAAATCAGTGCCTATGGAAAGAAAAGTCAAAATTCTACAACTTTCATGTCGGCTGCAGAAGCTGAATTGATCATTTACATTATCAAAAACATACTGCAAATGGATACACGAGTTATTGGCTTAAAATTATTGAAGATTGATGTCATCCATGACATATGTCCATTCATTGCCTATATAAGGAGACACTTAGGACGTTTTTAATAATAGAGAATTCTCTCTTCTTTTATTCTCATTAACATGTATTGTAATTTAGGCTAGAGTTCCTAGCAAGGCTAAGAGATGAACTTTTATGTGTAGTAAATCTACTTCCATGCTTTGATTCGGTGTCAAGAGCTATAAATATTATAAGTTTGGTTTTGATTAAACTCTTATCTATTTTATTTTTTATAATCCAGAGGTTATAATTCTCATATCTCATATATGTTCAGTCATGCTTTTCTTATGTGATTCATGTTGATTTATAATTGTTACTGGTTACATTGTTTTATATGTTAATCTTTTACTGCAGTATTGTCAATTTGATATATTGTCGATCTTGGATAACATGTAAGGGCAATAAATGTTTGATATTCAAGTTAATCTTTTACTGCAATATTTTCAAAATGATATATTGTCGATCTTAGATAACTTGTATAAATAACATGATGTGTGTTAATGCTTGCAAAGAGTTTAACTAAATCAAATACATGTGTTATCAAATGTGCTATATATTACATACCTTCCGATTGATTGTTTGGGATGTGAAACTTTCAATTGAGTTATAAATATCGAATCAAAGTATAGAGTAGATTTATAAAGCATAATTGTGATTCTCAAAGCCTTGCTTAAATCATCATAAAACATTTTCCTCAATTTATAGACAATTCTATCTCATCCGTTTAAATCAATTAACCCTTTGCTACTGCTTTAATATTTTACTTCACCAACCTATTTTGCCAAGAACTTCCTCGTGGGATCGACACCTCAATCTATACTGCGATAGCCACATTATATTTTGAGCGTAAAAAAAAATTTGACGCCGTTGCCGGGGAAGCACACTAAGCGAAAGTCGGTTGCGATTATAAATACTAAAGTGGTAACTTTGTACAATTTTTTTTTCCTCTTTGTAAAATCTTAGTTTTATTTCCTTTGTTGTAATTTATTTATTATTCATGGTTGGTTCTACCACCTAATTTATTTTATTTTCTTTAGTTAATTTGTTATATTTTATATTATTTTAATGGCTGGTTTTACCGCCTAATTAGTTTATTTTCTTTTATCTATTTATCGCACTTTATTTTCTTTAGTTTATTTATTGCACTTTTTTTTAATGGCTGGTTTTACCGCCTAACTTCGTTCACTTTCTTTTATTTATTTATTGTACTTTATTTCTTTAGTTAATTTGTTGTATTTTCTTTATATTTTGTGGCTGGTTCTACCGCCTAACTTAGTTTCTTTATTTCTTATTGTACTCTATTTATTTATTGCACTTTTTTATTGTACTTTATTTTCATTTTCTTTTACGTATTTATTGCAATTTATTTTCTTTAGTTAATATGTTGTATTTTTTTTTATGGCCGGTTCTACCGCCTAACCTTTTATTTATTTACTTATTGTATTTTCTTTTTATTATTTATTTATTGTACTTTTTTTTTTTATACTTTATAGTATTTTGTTTAGTTATTGTATTTATATTTCATGGTTGGTCTTACCACCTAACTTATTTCTATTTCTTGTTGTGTTTATTCCACTTCTTAATTTTCCTTAAGCATTTCTTTCCTAAAAAAAAAAAAAAAATTAGGATGTATGCATCGACCTAGAGACAAACGAGGAAGATTTGTGAGAGAACTAGAACTAGAACTAGAACCACTCCCACAATTTGTAAGTGAAAAGAATTCACCTTCTAGTTCATCTTGTAATTCTAATACAATGAGCCAACACGAAGAAAATCCCGTTAGAACTCTAAAAGATTACTTGCATCCTACTCGCACAGCCACACCATCATGCATTATATTTTCACCTAACATACCACATTCGGATTTTAAACCTGGAATGATACAACTTCTTCCCACTTTTCATGGTCTAGATAGTGAAAATCCTTATGTACATGTTAGGGAATTTGAAGAGGTAATTGCCACCTTCCATAGCCAACCTGAAGCCATAGACACTGTTAGACTTAAATTTTTTCATTTTTCTTTGAAAGACAAAGCAAAGAGTTGGCTATACTCTTTGAGGCCGAGGTCTATAGGAACTTGGGCAGAAATGACCCAAGCATTTTTCAATAAATACTTCCCACAACACAAAACTAATGGCCTGAAAAGACAAATTTCTTCCTTCTCCCAAAAAGACAATGAAACCTTATATCAAGCATGGGAAAGGTTTAAAGAGTTGTTAAATCTGTGCCCTCACCATGGGTATGAAAATTGGCGCTTGGTTAGTTATTTTTATGAGGGACTCACAATTAGAGAGCGGCAATTTGTTGAGATGATGTGTAATGGGGAGTTCCTTCACAAAGATCTTGAGGAAGCCATAGAATTCCTTAATGACTTAGCCGAAAAAGCCCATACATGGACTGGACCTAGCATTGCTGAAAGCACAAATAGGTCACGACCCAATGGAGTTTTCCATCTTAGGGAAGAGGATAACCTCAAAGCCCAATTAGAGGTCTTAACTAGGGAATTAGAGGCTTTGAAAACCAAAGATAGAAGTGTCACCCACACAGTTGCTAAAGTTGAGTCACACGATGTCTGTTTTGTCTGTGGAGGAGCGAAACACTTAGCTCAGGATTGCCCTACGTATAGTGAGATGAGAGGGATATATGAGGAATAATGTAATGCCCTAGGGATGTACAAGAAGCCTTATTCACCCTACTCTGAAACATATAATCCTAGCTGGAGAAACCACCCAAATTTCAGTTGAAAATCTGACCAACAAGCCAACAACCAATGGAAACAAGATCAACAAGCACCCAAGTCTTATGTTGCACCTCAATATAATGCACGACCAACTAGGAGTTCTTTAGATGATACATTACAAGCATTTATGGAGGCACAAAGTAAGACTAATCAAAAATTTGAAATAATTCTTGCACAGGTGGTGGACGAAAACAAAGAAATCAAGAGTCAAATCACAAAGTTGACCAGTACCTTAACTGTACAAGAGCGAGGTAAGTTTCCATCTCAACCTCAATCCAATCCGAAAGGACAATTCATGGCACAAGCTTCTACTTCTGATGTTCAAAATCTCAAAGAAGTCAATGCCATTACTACTCGAAGTGGTAAGATTGTAAGTGAGCCTACTCCTGAAATTAACACATCTACGAGTAGTAAAGACGCCCCCCTTGAAAAAGAAGCCACAATGGAAAAAGAGCCCGAAAGTAAGTTTTCAATCCCAGTGCCTTTTCCTCAAGCTCTTCGATCGGTTGAAAAAAATTCAGAAATTCAAGGTGAGATTTTAGAACATTTGAAACAAGTTAAATTAATCTTCCCTTGTTACATTTGATTAAGTAGGTTCCAACTTATGCCAAAGTCATCAAGGATTTATGCACTATCAAAAGAAAACACCATGTGAAGAAAACTGCATTTTTGGCAGAACAGGTAAGTGCAGTGATTGAACAAAAGACACCACCCAAGTATAAAGACCCAGGATGTCCCACAATCTCCTACCAAATTAGGACACATGAGTTTGGTCAAGCTTTATTGGACTTAGGAGCAAGTGTAAATTTAATGCCTTATTCTATTTACTTGCAGTTGGGACTTGGTGAGATTAAACCAACATCTGTAGTCCTACAATTAGCTGACCGATCAATCAAGAAACCACGGGGAATAGTAGAAGATGTTTTGTTGCAAATTGATAAATTTTACTACCCTGTTGATTTTCTTGTTTTAGATACTCATTCTGTTGTTAACATGGAGTCAAAAATCTCTCTTATTTTGGGGAGACCTTTTCTTGCCACTGTTAATGCTCTTATTGATTGCAGAAATAGTCTACTGAAATTATCTTTTGGGAATATAACTCTTGAGGTGAACATTTTTCATATTGATAAGCAATCACGAGAAGAAGACGAATGCTATCATTCATATATGATAGACACACTTGGAGCAGAGGAAGCTTATAAAAATCATGGCTCTAATTCTTTAGAAAATCTCTTTGATTTTGATATTGAAGAATTGTATTATCCTGATGAAACAACTGATATGTTTAGTATTTTTGACTCACAGGATAAAGGGATTCGATTTTGGAAATCAGGCATTGAAAAGTTGCCATGTGAGAGGGAGAAACCAAAATCATCAAAACTCGAGACACCACGTGTCATCATTGGTGACCAAGGAACACATTTCAGTTCTAGAAAACCTCATAAAGCTTATTGGGTTGTCAAAGCCCTTAACTTTGATTTGAATGTTGCAAGTCTCCAGAGAAAGTTACAATTGTCAGAAATAGAAGAGCTACGAAATGATGCATATGACAACTCCAGAATTTTCAAAGCTAAAATGAAAGTAGCTCATGATAAACAGATCTCAAGGAAACACATTGAGCTAAATCAACGGGTCTATCTTTATGATTCTCGATTGCATTTACACCCTGAAAAGTTGAGATCTCGATGGACTGGTCTATTTATGGTAAGACATGTTTTTCCTAATGGTGCTGTTGAAATAGAAGACCCCACTGATGGACGGACTTTCAAAGTGAATGGACAGCGGCTAAAAAGCTACGTAGAAAAGGTAAACGACTCTATGTACCTAGGCGAGATCCCTCTTGTAGATCCTGTCTATCGTGATTGATCAGGTTCAATCTATCTGTACCAATTTTATATTTTGTCTATATTTTATCTTTTGACTTTCTATTTTTGCTTTTATTTTCTTGCACATGTTATTTTACTTTATTTTCTTCTTTTTATTTTTTCTTCAGTGTGATTTTATTTCCTGGTCAAGTGGCAGATACGGTACTCCGTGACTATTAAAGTCGGTTTTTCAGTTCCCTAAAAACTGTCCCTCAAACGGTGCATTCATCTCTTTTCTTTCTTTCAAAATGGATCGCATTCTTGCCAACCTTAAAAAACATTTTCCTTCATTTCCTCAAAATGCTCTACTTAAGATTTACAAAGCACGGTGTGAAAGACTAAGGCTATTGATGTTGGGTAATATCCCTGTGGACCTTCATTGGTTAATTGAAGCCAAGGTTCGGTTGTCTGGTAAGTTTGAAAATAATTTTGTTTCTCATATGCCTAGTCTTGGAAGAAGCTCTTATGCCAAAAGGCGACGAGCAAAAAGGTTACAAGTGTTGGGAGTTGTACATTCATGGGTGTTTGCATGTGGGTTTTGTGTTTAATCACAATTTATACATATCTCATATATATAATGAAGCAGCGGAAGCTTAAAGTATTGCAGTAAACACAATCACAATATATTAATCAGAAACGAGATTGAGAAATAACCCTTGAAGCCTTTGGTTGGAGATTGTTGAAGTCCACCAAAATGTTCTCTTTGATCAATTCTAGTAATCAACAATGGTGGGTTTGATTATCTAGAATGACAGCTTTTGATCCAGCACTTGTTTAACTACTTAAACTTGTGTTCTTGATTTTTTCTTTTGATTAACACTTAATCAATTAATCAAAAACCTATTTTGCTAAATTAGTTTTAAGCCTTAAAAGAAAATAATGAATTCAACTCTTGAATCCATTAATTAGAAGACAATTTCTCTTTTCTCTCTTTGTGAAATGGCTGAGCTAATTTTGCAAAATCAATTTTACAAAAAACGTTTTTAATTTAATTTACATTTGTTTTATTTATACAAATGAATTTAATTTCATTTCATAACACTTAATTTCACTTAATTTCAATTTGAATTTAATCTAACCTAATCATAGTTAACTCTTAACTTTAGTTAGGTTAAACTAACATTAAAATATTCTAACTATAGTTAACTCTTAACTCTAGTTAATTAAAAGAATATTTAATTATTTTAACCATGGTTAACTAACTTAACCATGGTTAGGTTAACTTTTACTTAACCATTAAGTATAGTTAATCTAACTTAACTAAATGGTTAACTCTTAACCTTAGTTAAACTTAATTCATTTATTCAACAATTAAATAAATAAATATTTATTTGAATTATTTAACGATTAAATAATTATCAAGTGAAATTACAATTATGTCCTTACTCGGTTACCAAATTAACCTAAAGTGGGTCCCACCATCTGACCATATACTTTAGTTAACGTAACCTTAGTAAATTGCTGGATTTTACTGTATTAAACTATTTAATACGGTACGCTGCCCAAGTGCTCAAAGAGTACATTTCATATTAGGACTCCCTAGGTCCACGCCCGATTCGTCAAATGAAACTATTTCACAAGTCCGTGAACGATGCCCCACGCACACGTTACGGATATAACAAATCAGCGCGTCAGACCATACATGTTGAGGTTACTCCATATTCGTATAATCCTTCCGTCATTATATCCAGGATGAACGGGATATAGATCATTACCGTCAAATCCCGATAATTTCATCCATCACTTTATTATCTTCAGATTCGTATCTTTATGAACAATTTACGCAAACACTTTTGCTATAATGTTCGAACCTGGAGGAAATTCCTTTCCCAGGTTAATTGCTTACGGCCATAAGACTTTACAAGATACAATCTCGAAGTTCGGATATACAACCCATCTATGTGAGCTGGCGGATCCCATATCTACGCACACCGAACTCCATGAGCATCGGACCATACCCAGCGACACGTAGTGGTCAGACCATGAAAGGTCTCTGACATACGTGGAACCAAAGTATGATGGATCTCCCACAAGTTCACCGTGGCGCTCAGGTCGAAGGACCACAAATACTACTCAACTCGAGAGGACCTTCCTTTGACGGTTTCATAGGATATCTATTGGGGTCCTCATGAGTCTGTTCAGTATCCAGTCCTAACTGAATACCTGTATGTCTATATGAACTTCAACCAAGCTCATGGTTAACTAAGAATAACCATTTGTACAATACAGCTATAGACATACACTAATCTATGTGTTTCACCGATAGACCCTCATTGGTAAACGTAGATCAGGAACTCTATATTTGAGAAGATACTTCCATAACGACATTTCTTAGTCTCTATTGCAACTCTTTGCAATTTTGTCATTACTAGTAGATTCTCAGGTCTTTGTTACATTATAGATTAGGTTCTAACTTTTTAGATTCCGCTGGGTATTATAACCTGTTAACACTTAGCATTTATAACTATCAGCTTTGCTAACTCTTAGCCATGGTTTAAACTTCTTTAAACCAGATATGAACTCATTCAGATCATATCATTTTTATAATGTTACAAGCTTAATTACCATTTAATAAAAGTTATCAGCGATTTAATAAAATATGCATTGTATAAATATTACAAACTAAATATTCATACAAACTGGGATGGCGCGTAAGCACATACCCTAACAACAAGTCTGTCATAAATGTGCTCGATGGAATTGTAATCGGAGTTGTCGTTCTTTAGGATTCGTATCTAGAAATCGAGAAGACAAAATTCAGTTCATTAAGGATGGACTGAGTAAGGAGTCTTTGGATGATATCCTATTGACTCTTGAGACGCATCCCTGTGGGCTCGTGCAACGAGAACTTCTCGATTTATGGTCTCGGGAATCTGACTCTAAAAGACCCTGTTTGCCAATTTATAAGAAAATTGGATGGGAAGCCTATCCCCGACCCATAGAGGGCGTTTAAGCCGTTACTGGACGTAAAACCAGAGGAAGATGTGAGCTACAATCACAACTACTTGTAAATACATGTGTTTTAATTTTAAACTTTATTTTATGAATAGTAGGGCTACTCATGTAGATGTCTTAAATTCAAATCTTTTTGTTCAATAATGCATGTGGGTCATTATGTTTAAATTTTTGTGTTTTATTTTTATCTCTCTTTTGACAAACCGTCGGGTTACCATAATAATTGTTATCATTTGGCACTCTATAAATACAGCACCTCAGTTTCTTCATTTTCATATATTGAGATAAAGGTGAGAGTAGATATGGAGGAAACCCAAGTTCGACAATTTTGAAATATATGTGTATTTTATGGGTCTAGTCCTGGGGAGAGTAAAGTGTTCGTAGAAGCAGCAAACAATCTAGGAAAAACATTAGCTGCAAGAAAAATTCATTTGATTTATGGAGGAGGTAGCCTTGGGCTAATGGGGTGTGTGTCAACAGCTGCACATTTAGGAGGAAGTCAAGTTTTAGGTATTATTCCTACAGCTTTGGCCGTGAGAAACCTGACCGGGAAAACAATAGGGGAAGAATTACGAGTCTCATCCATGCATGAACGTATAGCCAGAATGCTTTGCAATGCAGACGCTTTTATTGCTTTACCAGGTGGTTTTGGTACCTTGGAAGAAATTTTTCAAATTGTCTCTTGGGCCCAACTGAATATCCACCGAAAACCCATAGGTTTGTTGAATGTTAATAACTATTTTGATTGCTTACTTTGTTTTCTTGATCAAGCTGTGGAACAGAATTTTATTTCACATTCGGCGCGACAGATCCTGGTTTCTGCTACTGAGGCGGATGAATTGATCAACAAATTACAGGCAGTTACCTACGAACCTGACCCAGCAATAACTCGGATCGATTGGTCAGTGGGCCTTAACAAGCGAAAATTGGATCTGACACTTCGTTTGTAAATTTTTCTTTTTATTTATTTATTTATCAGCACCATCATTTTAGTTTATATTTGCTTAAGTGTCTCTCAGGTTTGTTTCTTTCAAATAACTGGCGTTTCAGGTAATGTCTCTTATACTTTATCTCTTTCTATTTAAACATTGAGGACAATGTTTCATCTGGTTTGGGGGGAGGATAGTAGACATACGTTGCATTTTGCCAAAAAAAAAAAATTTGTGGTCCGACATTTGATTAAAATGGCAGAGTAAAGAGTTCATTCTTGAACTCTTGAGACGCATTCTAGGTCAAATTAGAATGGCAGAGTAAGGAGTTTTAGTACTAACTTTTGAAATGCATTTTAACTAACTTTTTGTTTTTTTGTTTTATATTTCATGCATTGTCGTTTACTGCTTGTAGTCTTGGTAATTCTTGTATAAAGGAATTTGCTTTTCTGCCTAAGTATGATTTCAGAATTATTTAGGTTGAGTCACTGTTTCTATCTAGGTTACTAAAGAATGACTTCCAAAATATGTTTGAGCACAATGCTAAGCCTTGTGGTAAGATGGATGATTCAATTTATATAGCCAAGAGAATTCCCATGTTTAAGTATATATTTTTCTAATCTCACATATCTTTTGTGAGTAAGTGGAAAGGTTGAGAAAACAGCTTATGAACCTTCATTGATCCTTTGAATTGGTTAATTTTTGTTTAGAATGATATTATTTGAATTAAAGGATAAGTTGGTTACATTTGTGCATAATATAATTTAGTGAGAAACCTTTGTAATGCTTCCTTGTATTCTTCAAAAATACAAAAAAAAAACACAAAAATACCAAAAACAAGAAAAAATAAAAATAAAGAAACAATTGAGTTTAATAAAGTCTTCATTCAATTTTAGAAGACAAATATCTTGTAAAACAGTTTTCTCACCAAGTTATAATTGTATTATTCTCACAAGCCAATTAAAGTTCTAAAGTTGGCGTATGATATGAATAATTGATTTTTAAACAAATAATTTTCCTATCTTCGGATCAATGTTAGTTTATATGTCTGTCCTTAAAATTGACTTTTTCTTGAGTGCTTAACTGTTTTCCAACTCCATAAGAGAAGTCCTAACCTTTTAAACAGTCATACACCTGTGAGGATATGAAGTTGAGGCTTTTACTTGGAGAAATTCTCAAGGCTATATCTATTGTGGTTTGTGGTTAGATGGTTATGGCTTAGTTCACACACACACAAATTATAGAAGTTGTAATTGAAAAAACCATGATAGCAACAGTGATCTCGAACTGACGTTTTAATTGAAGTGCTTAGGTAGTTTTGCATATTCTATTTACGCTTGAATTGCTAGAGACTAGCAATAAGCTGGTTGGGGGCTGTGATGAACACATGAAAATGCATGTTGTTAGGAGATTCAATCACCATTTAATGTCACTAATTTTAGTATTTTCTGTATTTTTAGCTTGAAATAAAGTGTTCTCCTTAAATTGTGATTAATGAATGTTATTTAGATAGGTTTAGGTAAACTGGACATAACTCTCAATGTAGAAATCGAAATGAAGAAATTATTGAACCTGGTGCAACATGACTCAATCTTACACAAATTTGAAGAATAGTGGAAAAGCCAAATTCAATATGTTATGGGCCAAAAATTGAGATACAACAGAATCGGACTACAACTCTTACCTAGCTTGACCCAATTCACGTATTTAGACCGTATTTCACAAAATACGTATTCAATTGGTATAATTCTTGAAGCTGTGAATTGCTGACTTAACTATCAACAACTCGTATGTTTATGGTAAAGTCCAAATCAGCCGTTATCATGGACCAAATCGCATTGCAAGTGGGTAAAATGGTTATTGGCCGAACTCTGATGTATCTTTGGAATTTTGCTCATATCTCATTGGATACTCATCCAATTTGCATGAAATCAGTGCCTATGGAAAGAAAAGTCAAAATGCTACAACTTTCATGTCAGCTGCAGAAGCTGAATTGATCATTTACATTATCAAAAATATACTGCAAATGGATACACGAGTTATTGGCTTAAAATTATTGAAGATTGATGTCATCCATGACATATGTCCATTCATTGCCTATATAAGGAGACACTTAGGACGTTTTTAATAATAGAGAATTCTCTCTTCTTTTATTCTCATTAACATGTATTGTAATTTAGGCTAGAGTTCCTAGCAAGGCTAAGAGATGAACTTTTATGTGTAGTAAATCTACTTCCATGCTTTGATTCGGTGTCAAGAGCTATAAATATTGTAAGTTTGGTTTTGATTAAACTCTTATCTATTTTATTTTTTATAATCCAGAGGTTATAATTCTCATATCTCATATATGTTCAGTCATGCTTTTCTTATGTGATTCATGTTGATTTATAATTGTTACTGGTTACATTGTTTTATATGTTAATCTTTTACTGCAGTATTGTCAATTTGATATATTGTCGATCTTGGATAACATGTAAGGGCAATAAATGTTTGATATTCAAGTTAATCTTTTACTGCAATATTGTCAAAATGATATATTGTCGATCTTAGATTACTTGTATAAATAACATGATGTGTGTTAATGCTTGCAAAGAGTTTAACTAAATCAAATACATGTGTTATTAAATGTGCTATATATTACATATCTTCCGATTGATTGTTTGGGATGTGAAACTTTCAGTTGAGTTATAAATATCGAATCAAAGTATAGAATAGATTTATAAAGCATAATTGTGATTCTCAAAGCCTTGCTTAAATCATCATAAGACATTTTCCTCAATTTATAGACAATTCTATCTCATCCGTTTAAATCAATTAACCCTTTGCTACTGCTTTAATATTTTACTTTACCAACCTATTTTGCCAAGAGCTTCCTCGTGGGATCGACACCTCAATCTATACTGCGATAGCCGCATTATATTTTGAGCGTAAACAGGCATATATCGATAAGGTGCTTAGTAGATTTGACATGAAGATTTGTGCATCAAGAGACACACTCATTGCTAAATGTGATAACTTAGTCTGCTTCAATGCCCAAAAAATGAGATTGAGAAGAAAGAGCTAAAGAATATCCCTTATAAGTCGGCAATAGGGAGTCTCATGTATGCTCAAGTTTGTACGCGTCTAGATATTGCATATGTAATTGGCATACTTAGCAGATATCTAAGTAACCTAGGAATTGATCACTATAGAGCCATTAAAAAGATTATGTGATATCTACAGAGAACAAAAGATTACATGCTCACATATCGGAGATAAAATCATTTAGAGATCATTGGGTATTTAGACTCCGATTTTGTTGATTGTCTCGATAGTAGAAGATCCACTTCAGGTTATGTCTTCCTAGTGGCTAGAGGAGCTGTGTCATGAAAAAATGTCATGCAGACACTTATAACTTCATTCACCATGGAAGCAAAATTTATAGCTTGCTATGAGGCATCAAATCAAGCAATATGGCTGTGAAATTTTATCATTGAGCTACAAATTGTCGATGGCATTAAGAGACCATTGAGAATAAATTGTGATAATAAAGCCGCTGAGTTATATTCTAAGAACAATAGAAGCTCGTCAAAATCGAAGCATATTGACATCAAGTTTCTTGTTGTTAAAGAGAGAATTCAGAGTTTTCAGGTGTTTATTGAAAATATTAGTACAAATTTAATGATTGAAGAGCTGCTTACCAATGGTGTATCACCTAAGGTGTTTCATGAGCATGTGGCTCATATGGGTGTGGTTCATCTTGATGATATGCTTCTATAGTGGAAGTTTGTTTCTTGATGTTCAATTATAATTGACATATTTTCTGATCAGACTAAAGTATTACTTTTTATTTATTTATTGAAAACTCTGAAATAAAATTATATTCTTTCAATTGTAGTTTTGCATAAAATTTTGAAAGTATATTGTTGAACTCTTATGAGTTATAAAATAGGACCAGTTGGAAATAAGTATGTTAAGGGATCACGTTGCATGAAATTTTCATGCTACACATTTATGTTTGATCTATGTCATTGATTATATTAATGTATGTGACCATTGATAGGTCTAGTTACAAGAAAGATAACGAAGACCGCTTTGATCCTATATTAGTATAATTGATGGACCAGATTGTTAAGAGATGTCTTTTATTAAAATAGCAAATATTAAGCTCATAAAGTTATTTGGTAATGTACAATTGTAAAGTGATATATGTGTCCAAAGTGGGAGATTGTTGGGTATTATATATTAAAGTGGGCCTACATAAATCAATTTATTGTATATTATTAGCTATTTATTTTGTTACCCATTAAAAGTGATTAAATAAAGTTTATTTATTATTGAGCTTTTAGAGCATCACGTATGACATGACCTTTAATATGTAGAGACCCAATTATTTTATTTTATTTTATAATGGGCTAAAATAAAATAAAATACTATAAATAATAGGTTGAGGTCCCCAATCTAAACCCTAACGTATTATTCATTCACATCTCATCAGTGAGTGATGACAACTTTTCTCTTATAAAGAAAAGGTTTAGACGTGGAAGGCATCAACTCTAATTTTTCTGCATCTTCATGAATTCAGGTACGCTTCCAATTTTATTTTTCTTAATGATTTAACATGAAATCCTGACTATAATAATTATTTCACCAACTAAAATTTTTATACAATATATAAACCTTAATTTTCATAGTCATTTTGAACCATATTTTGAATTGAAATATATTTTTATATAAAAAATATTTTTTTAAAAAGTAATGGAGGAAAAAAATATAAATATTTTATATTATTCTTTTATTTTTTATAAAAATAATTAGTTCATAAAAATTTATATATGATTAATTTTTTTGACAAGTGTTTGGTGGAACAGGAAAAAAAATATATTATAAAGGTTAATTTATAGTATAATAGGGATATTGGGTCCATTTTTGCTATATATTAATGCAGAAAAGGGGTATTGTAAAAATTAACATGATGTATTTATAATATATTGCAATTTTGATGGGTGTATTAATAAATGGGATGCTAAGTTATTACATAAACTATGGGTGGAATTATTATTTGCCTATAATTTTTTTACTTGGCCGAAACAAAGAGTAACTTCGTTTATTTTCTCATCTTATTCATGGGTGAAGATGAGGAAAGCTGAGATGAGTACTTGAAAGTTGAACTGGCCCATTCATTATACGGCAATGGTCGTGTAGGAGAGAAGAATAAATAAATAAATAAAACCTATGATCTACGTACTTGCATGATTATAATTACTTAAGGAGGCAAAAGATTAAATGAAGCATGCAGTGCAAATGATGCCGAAGGTGATAAACATTTTAAGTGGTAGATCATGAGAGATGGCGACCCATCAATTAATAAGAGCGTCTCCTTAGACCCAAAAAAAAAAAAAAAAAAAAACTAATTGAAACTGGCTTAAGCACATGGGCAGGTCCCATCTCCAGGGGTCCCTGACTCTCTTTTTTTTGAGATCGTACACCACTCAACATCATCACTTTAACGTCTCTACACCATATATTAACCCAAAAAACCCTACCGTTTATTTTTCCTCATCCTCTCTTTTTATTGTTTATTTTTTAAAAATAGCTCTTTTCTTTCTTCTCTCTATTCTTTTCTGGCTAAAATTAGTATAATATATTTAAGTTTTGTTTTTATAATTTTTAAAACTTAAAACTTGACAGCTAACAAAGGATAATTAAGATGTCTAATAAGAAAATTATGTAACAAAATATAACTTATACATACCGAAGCATCAGTTTGTAGTCATCTAACAAAAACTTTCATGGGTAATGAGGAAGTTTTTGGGCGCAGGCCGCCCAACAATAGATGACAAGAAAAAGACATCATCTCTATGCTATTGCCTGTGCCTGTTCAATGATCATCATTAGTTCATCACTCTAAAATCACTTTCTCCGGGCAGTATGATGCCTTGCCCTATACATGAAAGGAAAAAACAGGAATTTAACAGCAACTTTACAGGGCAAACAAACTTTTTATAAGGGTACCATGACAGAGGTTAATTTACTCATTTACATCCCCCGTCAAAACCACACACACCCCCGGCCCTCCGAAGATTAACAATAAATACGATAGTGTTAAATTGTTAACAAAATAAAAGATTGGGAAAAAAAGGAAAATTTTTTTTGGCTAAAATTCTCTTCTCACATTACAATGAGGAAAAATATTGCATTAATTCATCGCAATCTTGGCTTGTATTTTCCCTATAAACAAAATTTTGGACTATTATGAATTAATTGGATATGGGAATTAAGGTGAAAATGGAGCACGTTTATCTCCAACAGCATAAATTAATCCTCTCAATGGCATAAATTTGTTTTTTTTTCTGATTTAATAAAACAAATGCAATAGATATCATATTGTTTTATTTATAATTATATATATGGGAATAAAAGATTATCTTAATTATTTTGAATTTAAATTGTTATAATATTTTATACTATCTTCGTTAGATGTTTAAAATTATGTAAATGGGCACGTGGATTTGAGAGATCGGGAGTGACCTAATTATTTTTTATTCTTTTTTTTTACATAAGAATACATAAAAAAATTATTCTTATAGTTGTAGTTTTATATATTTTATTACTTCCTATCTCCCATATGAATAAGAATAGTTTTTGGTATTTAGAGTTTAGTTAGCATGTGAGCTAATAAAGGGATTGTAAGATTCATGTGCTTAACTTTAATTTAAAAGTCCAATCCAATCATCTCATGATCTACCAGTTTTTTTAAATTAATCTTAAATTATTCTGTTAAAAGTTAAGGGCTGCACTCTAATAACTCATATTAATAAATAAAAATTTATTTAATTAAAATTATTTTAATTAAATTAAGTTTGGCCTTTAGACCAATAATAACTATTTAATTGACTCTCTAATTGATATCCATAATTCAAATTAGGTCTTAAAAAAAATATTTTATCTCTTTAATTATTTATTTATCCTTAAGTCACTAAATGCTCTAATGATCATTTTTTTAATATTATTATTCAATAAAAAAAATTATTTAATAAACTATGGCCACATGTTCAAATAATTAAATACTGTAAACAACTTAGATGGACATTATTTATTAGATTCCATCTTGCAAATATATGTTCCTACGACTATAAAATTACGTTCCAACCTATCGAAATTTTAACAGTTTATATGAACCTCATTTTATTATAACTCAAAAGATACAATGCATGAATATAAATTAATCAAGATTAAAGTCAATCAAACTTAATAAAATTTTTACGAATTAAAATCAATGACATTTAGTTAACTTGATTTAAATTCATAATAGTCCTATTTAATACATCATACACACTAATTTTTCTATTCAAAATTTTTTCTTCGATGATTAAGATAAATCATTCATTATCAGAAGTAAAAAAAATTACAATCTTACATAATGAAGTACTCATTTCATTAATAGTTGTGAACAATATTTAATTTATAAAAAATGTATAATTTATACCTACTATATTAGTATCATATGCCTAATACATATATTACATGTGGTATAAATATGAGTTCATCAATATATACTCAAATACATGTATGAACAAATTTATTAATTAAATAAAATATTACTATACATAACTTTAAGGATACAAAATAACATTACATGTCTAACAGTCATAATCTAATATTTTTATTGTTTTAACTAGCTAAAATTTAAAGAAACAAGACCAGAAATCAGTATTATGCTAAAGCAAGAAAATGAAATCAATTAGTTTATGTAAGGAATAGGTGAATAGGTCTATTTAGTAAGAAACAATTAATTATTATTAATTCCTTAATGAAGAAAACCAACGATGTGATTAAAACAAATATTACTCCATAATTGATATTCTGATTTTCAGATTGAGGGTCTGCTTAGTATAAAAAGTTAGTGATTAAGAAGTTACAGTTGCTATGGAATGGAATTACTAATTGTGAAATTAAAAACAATGTAAGTGTTTGATAAATTTCTAATTATAAAGTGAAAGTAATGTTTTATCAAATATTTTAACTAATATGCTTCCAAAGCACCAAAACAGTAGAAACTTCTTTATACCAAATAGAACTTCAAACTTTAATACAACCTAAATTTCTAAGTTCAAACGGGCAGTGTCTACCCCGGAGAGAAATGTACCGTATAAATCGAATTGAGATTAGAATTCTCTACGTAGGGTTCAATAATAACGAAGGTTATAAGAATTCAGAGAAAAAGCACATAGGAAGGAACACTGGTCCATGCTGTATCTCATATGCTACAGTGTTCATTCATCTGACACAGCTGATGGGTTTTCAATAGCTACAGCGATCAGACCTATACTTTTAGAGTAGCCCAACCCAGTGGCTTATATATAATCTAAATTCTAAACGTAAGTCTCTCCTTCCTATATAAATACACACTAAACAAATCTTCCTTCTCTACATTTCATATTAATTTTACTGCTTCTACTAGTAGCAGTTACAGTACTAGTAGCTGAGGAAGCTGCTAAATTAATTAACTCATATTCATGGCAGGTAAGGAAAAAACCACAAGCTTCAATAACAATCAGAATTCGTGTGACCCTTGTAGATCCTTCGGCCAGAAGTGCAGTCATCTGGTGAAGAAGCAACGCGCAAAATTCTATATCCTCCGCCGTTGCATAGCAATGCTTGTCTGCTGGCGTGACCGCGGCGAATCCTGATGAGCAGCAGCTTGTTAATTTTATTGCTTAATTATTAATGATCTTCTATTTTCTATATAGAGAGTGTGATTATTAATAGAAGTTGTTTCGATATATTTTGTAATTGTGTAGCCCATTTTAGGACAACTGAAGTATAGTGCTGATGAAATTTAGCTTCTCAAATAAAACTGTAGATCTGTCCACGTTCCGATATTTGTAAGTTAAAGTTTTAAGTTCTACAAATATGTATGTTTTTGTTCTTGATTTTCCTGGTAAACAAACAGAGGTGGTCTCTAGAACTAATAATATTATCTTATAAATTTTATAATTTTTAAGGTTGATAATGGTTAATTTTCCAGGAAATATATTCAACTTTTGATTGCCACTGTTCCCAATTTTCTTCTTTGTATAACTGTTTCCTTTTCATCTGAAGGAACGATGAAGTAGTGAGAAATATATGGTCTTTTAGCAAATCCTCAAGGCGGGTTAGACTTTATTGTTCATAACTATGTTTAATTCCGCAAGTCTCCTCTCAGTTTAATTTTTCAGCTCACTGGGAATCAATATGTAGTTTTTGTTTCTTGGCCCCCTTGATCTATCATACTCTGATGAATTGTTCATGAAAATAGAAATGGTAGATTCTCCTTTTTCCTCTGGTTTATTCACATGACATTATCATGGATAACAGAGAAAGTAAAGAAAACAAAATACTTCTATTCTTTTTTTTCTTTTTCAGATTTTAACCTGCCTTTTCTTCTCTCCATCATTTCGATCATTAAGTTGACCTTTTTTTCTGAGTAACATGAAACTATATATTGTATCATCTGGTTGCAGATAAAAAAAAGAAGGAAACGGAATATCCACTTCTTGTTTCCCAGCTTTTTATTTGTGCTTTTCTTTTCATGTCAATCCAACGGATGATTAAGTAACTTGATTTGATTAAACAAATGATTATTAATTAGATGTGAAACTTTTCATTTTGAGCATGAGACGCCTGTAGCTGCTGCTTTTTTTTCTTCTTTCAATTGATCATGGGTATATAATGCCTTAATTACAATGTTACCCACACCTTCAATCTCCAAATTCTATTTGATTTGTCAATTCAGACAATCTAATCACAAGGCCTGATGCTAAGGGAACATCAGACGAGCAAGCAAATATTTTAGAATTGGATTATATTGTTGGGGCCATCCTTCAATTTTTAGTCTTGTGTCCTCAAATCCCACAATGTTTTGCTTAAGTGTCTCTCTATGTGCAACAAAATCCAATGGTCTAGATCAATTGAAGTGGTAATCTGCCCAAAATAATAAATAAATAATCAAATGGAGTGTTTGGCCATACGTTGAAACCCCACCATGAAAATTATAAATTCAGATTATATGCCAAATAAAGAAATTATTAAAACTTGCATATAATTAAACTAATTGTAAAAATATTCTGAACTTCAATCTCATATTTGGGGTATCATTAACAATCCCTACTCATTAAAAGGATACCATGTGAGGGTTATGTATTGATCTAGTTATGTAACTATTTGGCAGCAAAAGTAAATGCAATTATCACAAATCCGTTGAGCGGCCCTTGCAAGCTACTGTGTAAGGCATTTCCTAAGCTATTTGTCAGAGAAAATGAACCTAACTTTGACTACTTGGACCAACATAATAATAGGAAAAATAATAGAGGAACATGCATAATAAAGAAGAGAAAAGAATAGTTGTTGATTCTGAATTTTGGGCAATTTTAAATCAATTAGTTAAATTTATATTTTAACAAAAATAGTATTTTAATTTGTTGAATTTCAGTTAAAATGGCCATTTATTGATGTTTGGTGGGGTTGTGACGTGTGATAGACCCTCTAAAACTTCGTATCCGATTGAATAATGAAGAGCATACACATAACACATATAGAAGATAGAAAAATTATAATGGTTTAACTCTGTGAGAGCCTACATCTATTTTATCGAGCCTTAACTCACTTATGATGCACTATTAAATAATAATTCTTACAATAAAAATATAAAAAATATTTTCTTTACAAATAATAATTTACAAAGTAATTTATTCTATATTCATAATGATTTTAAGGGTTGTGAAAGCCTATTGGGAGATAGGTAGGAACTCTATCAAATTGTAGCCTACTTGAAATGGATTCAAAAAGGGAAAAAGAGTGCCCTAGTGGAGAAAAGAAAAAATCTTAAAGTGCTTTTCTTTGTTATCTCATCTCTATTTATAGGCGTTGTTGAGCCTTAATGGTTGAATCCTTATAGAACTATGGCAAACTATCATTTTATATTCTGATTATGTTTTAAGATTGTAGGGGAGTTTGGTTCGAGAATCTTGGAATTTCAAAAATCTTAGAAATAAAGACAGCCCGAGTCTTTTGAATGGTCAGCTCAAGTCTTGTTCTCAATAAGAAGCAAATAAGTGTATCCTCATTTATTTAAAGAGAAGTGGCCAACCTTATTAGGGGTGCTTAAGCGTTTTGCTTGATCAATACTAGTTATTAAGGACACTTCGTCTAATACTAAGAACTTATGATGTCTAAAAGCTGATCATATTCTGAGGTCATCTCTTTGTGTAATCCTAAAGCCTTCCAATGGTAATGAGTCATATTCTCTTATGATGTCTTGCATGATGGGTCTAGTCAAGTCTGACCAAGGACCTCAAGATATATAGATCGGAACTCAAGAGTCGAGTTGAACACCTAAGAGAATTATGTCTTTGGGCTGAAATCTTAAAGGAGAACAATAGTCAATACTTTTAGGAGAGAAGAAAAAAGGTTATGAAAGGTAATAAAAAAAAAGTGAAGGAGAAAAGAATATAAAAAATGCTAAAATTGTTTATAATTATTGTAAATTAAAGAGTTAGTTTGGTATAGAGGTATTTTCAATTAAATTTTTGGAAGCACAACAATTAAAAGTGTTTAGCACATTTCACAAGTAATGCTTCCACTTCATTGAAAATTGTAACACTCCTATATACCAAAAGGTAGCTAAGCTTGTTGTAAAAGGTCAGCAAGTAAAATTAAGGAATTAATTCATATCTGGTACGTATATGTAGTTTACCTTATCCTTTGAAAATGGGATATTTTCTATGGCTATAAAAGAATTAAGTAACTACATCAGGGAAAAGAACAAGACAGTTATGGTAGAAAAAAAGGAAAAGATTCAGTTGTTACCATAACTCTAAAGCAAAAGAAACAAATAAATAAATAAACAGTAAAAGAGTGGTGCTGAAAAGAGAAAAAGGGAAGTTGTTGTTTTGCAAGTGTGTGTGTGTGTGTGAGAGAGAGAGAGAGAGAGCTAGGGTTTGTGGATATGGGGCCATGAATGTCAGCCGACAGCGAGAATCCTTAGAGAGGAAAAAATGAGAGAAGTTGTGTACAATTTCTGCCTGCAGTTGCTCCCATTCTCAGTGCCCCCTCGTGCGGCCCCTTTAATGTTTTTGCTTCTGGATCCCACCTCTATTTCTTTTTCATCCTTTTCTTTTTTTTTTTTTCTTGAGATTCAATTCTCCTGCTAGCTCACAGTCTCTGTTGGATTTTCGTGCTGCCATTCAATGATATATCGATCAAAAATCAAATTGGATTATAAGTTTGTAACTTTCTCATTGTCATAGTGTGTGCATACTCGGGAGATTGTTCATAGTAAATTCTCCAAGACCTATTGTATTCTGTCAAGATGTATATATGTTGCATATGGTTATATATATATATATATATATATATATATATATAACATTAACAAGTATTTAGGCAATACGACTGAAGCTCAATAATGTCCATAGCCGAGGATGCAATAATGTTCTTTTATTCATATAGATGACCCTTTGAATATGCTTAGGGTGGAGTGCACGCGATGAAGAATGCTTTATAAGGTTTTGAACTTTTTCATTAGATGCTGATTAGTTTTTAATTGACATAGTAAATTTCGATCCTAACAAACGAGATCAAATAAACAATCTCTCAAAAATATAAATTGCACATTTTTTTTTGGTTACAGATGCCATTTATTCACTTTATCAACATCTCATCTCCCCTTTTAGGTATGAGTTATTTTAACATACTAAACGATTATATTCATTTTGTACTTGTGTTGACAATTTAATGATAAAAACTAGTAATATATTTATATATATTTTTTTTAGTGTAGGTTTTGAGTTCAAACTTTCTCTCTCCTTATATTAATAAATAAATAAATAGATCATATTCATTCTATTTCAAATTCAAATCCTCTGGTCTCTCCCCCCCCCTCTCTCTCTCTCTCTCTATTTATATATATATATATATATATAAACATAATAATAATAATAATAATAATAATCAAATCCATTCAATTTAGCACTCATTTGGATAAGTAATTATTCTTCACTTATACTATTTGAATTATTATCATCCTTTTTTCTTTTTTGTTTATAAAAAAATTATCCATTCTTTTATAAAAATTTTCAATAACTACTTTTCTCTTCATTTTTTTATTTATAAAAAAAGCTAATTACCTTTCATGGGGATAAAATAATATTAAAAAGAAGTAAAACTATTTCTTAAAAATGAAAAAAGAGGAAAGTAACTGATAGTTTGTGGGGGGGAAAAATGGTTAACTTGTCTCTTCTTTTTAAAGGGGAAAATATTTCTTTCTCACTTAAAATAATGAGCTATTAGCCACCGCCGATCAAACTAAAAATAGATAGGCGATGTTTGTGTTATGATAATACGATATTATTATAATCACATAGACAATTCTCATTATGCAATCATTGTATTAATTTTTACTATGTATATGATTGTTTATTTTAGATATTTAAAAAAAAAAAGGTTGATTAATGTATTAAGCTTTGAAGTTATGTTCAATTTTATCATCATAAGCAAATTAGTCAAGAAAATCATCGTTCCCCTTGGTGGTAGTTTTGGAATCTTTTTCTCGACAAAAAATCATCGGGTATTTAAATTCAATCAAAAACCAACCATTGATGGGCTATAGAAGTATGATAAAATATAAAAGTGGGACCCATGATGTAGGGCTAACACGTGCATTTCTGACAAGATTGAATATAGACGTAGCCCCCGTGTGTGTGAACAATTTGATCGTTATCAATGTTTCTGGTGTAGTACCCTTTTGAAAAGTTTCCACATGGAGACGCACGTGTGGACTGTGGGTTGCATATTAAGGAGAAAGTAAAGGACTGAAACTGATAAGGGTAAACACACACTGGACCTAGAGTAGTGAAATATAGGGAAAGTCCCTTATGTTTCTTTTCATATTATCTCCTTTTAGGTTATCTTCTCCAACCACTTGTCAGATGTCGCATAATTTTTTCCACTCTGTTGACCTTGGAATTTAATAGATCTTTGAAGACTTTTATTTTAAAATTATAATAGTTTGATTTAATATATATTTATATTTATATTTATTTTATTAAATATAATTAATTCAATTTAATGTATTATTAAATATATTTTTTTTATAAGCAGAGTGCAAAAAATCGAAGCAATTTCATATGACTTCTTAAAATCTTAAGAACTTTAATAGAGTTTTATTATACATATGCGACTTTTGAAATTATAATTTACTTAGATGAAGTTGATTTAAAGGAAGAGGAAGAAAAATTTCATTGAGGGTGAAAACTATGGCCCTTTTTTTGATTGCCTAGCTATTTTTTTTTATAAGTTTACATTGTATGATTTTCTTGGAATTGAACTTGGGACATATAGTCCTTTTAGAATTGAGTTATTTAAAGTTCTTTTAAAATTGATATATTTTTAAGACTTGGGGTCATTAGAAATAAATTGGGTGAGTCTTTGATCAATTTTTGAATAAACACCTTCTCTAAGAATTAATTAATTTTAAAGGGTTTAGATGATTAATTTTTTGGATGACCTATGTTATAAGTCTCTAAAGGCTTATGTGGTCAATCTCTTAAAAAATATATATAATTAATTTTTTGAAAGACTTTTTAAAATCAAAAACTTTAGATAAACTCGTGTCCCTTGTAAGTCAGAATCTCAAGTATCTATGTAATAGACTTTTAGTAGGCTATAGTGGGATCTTCTGAGAGATTAAGTTTGAGCTAAAGTTTAGAGAACATATTCTTTAGGCAAATTGTCACTCGTGGGATTCGTTCTATTACTCATATGCTTGCACTAATATGTAGAGAGCCGTAGATCAATACGTGATCTGTTTTGATGATCAATAACATGTTTGCAATAATCTTGATGATCATAAAAACTACTCAAGCCCTTTTGGTACCGATTAGAGTTTTTACAAGCAATGCCAAAGCTAGCTTTTCGAATACTGGCATATCGTGGTATAATTTACGGACCTAATTTTGAGTTAAGCATGTCAGCTATGGAGGATATGAACATGTAACCTTGATTGCTCAATTAGAGATGAACGCGGTGATTAGATAGTTCATGTTACACATTTTGTTTTCTGCACTTTAGCAAATTGATACTATTGGTTCTGTGATTGAAAATTGGGACCCAAATGGAGTTTACTTAGATTTTATTTTTTTCTATAATGAAAAGAAAAGGAGTAATGTGGTGGGGTATAAAGTATAGTATGCCCCAACGGACATGATATGATATGATGTGCTTTCTCTCAATTATTAATTTTTATGGCATATGATATGATTTGGTATGAATTTGTAACCATTATAATATCTGTAATGTATTTGATGATTGCCAACTAATAATATCTCCTATAACAAATTGTAAGGCTGTGTTTGGTTTGTTTTAAATGAAATAATAAAAAAAAAAATTGAAAACTTGAGAGATTGCTTCTTTGGATACAAATACAATAAGCATTATCAGAATTGTCATTTTAAAATTATTAAGTGATGGAATGTAAACAAGAAAAATGCAAGATACGATATTTCAGATACATTTGGTAATATTTTTTTTATACTCTTAAGAAAATAAATAATATTTAAATATGTACCATGTTTAAATGAAAAATATAATAATCTCTAAAAGAAACCAATTAATAAGTACTTTAAATAATCACTTTTTGAGAAATATTTCATGGACATTTCTTTTTCTTTCTTTTATTTTTTTGAAGTAATAAACGTTATTAGGTGTTTACCACAACATTTTTTAAATAAAAAAAACACTTTACAAGTCCTTTTTTTATCAAAGGCACTCCTTGATGCTTCAATAGAAATGATTGTCAAAAATATTTTCATACGAAGATACTTCCATATGTACAATCAAAAATGTATAACATTAGCAAGACAAGATAAAAAAAACGAGACTAGATAGACATTTTCTAGGTTTTTTGTATACCAACAAAAGCACTTAAAATAATCAAGAAATAATTATTTTTAGTACTAGACTAAAAAATTCATACTATTTTCCATAAAAGCATTAGAGCTTAATTTGCCTTTGTACGAAATACCCTCAATCAAGTACTTTTGCAAGAAATACTTTTACTCAAAATTGCTTCTAAAACAATGTACATCTCTAGCTATTTTTGCAAGGAATAATTTTGTTTTAAACTCTTCTCTGTGTCAGGTTTAATCTATATTGAATAAAAATTGAGTGATTTTAAAAGTTGTATAAATAGTTAGATAATATTATTTAATAAACTATTTTTTATACCAAAAACAAATGTTTGACCTATTTCACTAAAAAATTATTTAAAATATGTCATAAATCTCTATTTTTGAAAATTCTTTTTAAAAAAAGGTCACAACAAAATTATTCGCATTATAAAAATAAACGTTAAACACAATGTAAAAACAAAAATCCAAGAGGGAAATACAATAGTACATAAAAAGTAATTTTATTCAATTTTTATCTTCATATATTCAATGAATAATTATAATTTAAAAAGTTTGTTATAACCTCAGAATTATAAAAAGAAGAAAACAAATCATAATTAATGGAGTAATAGGTCATAATATTTTTTTTAAATTATAAAATTATTAAAAAAAAGAAATTTTTATAATAAAAAATTATATAAAAGAGAAAGAACATTGATTAAGTAAGTGAAATTGCACATAAAATGAAGAACAACTTTACCCATTTAATTAGAATTATATATATAAATAGATAAATATCCACTCTTATTATACCATTCATCATATTTATAATAATATAAAAAATTAAACATGCAACACATGTATAGTATAAGGAAGCCAAACAAACAAGTCCCGAATACTAGAAACTATCTTTGTATGATATTTTAGAGCGTGGCTTTTGGGGTCACACTTGTTGGGATTAGGAAACAAAAATGAGGCTAGGATCAAAGCTTTATAAGGCGTAAGACAATAGGCTAAGTGCAAGGACAAAATATACATTAGCGAAGGGAGAGTACAACGCTAACTCAAAGTGTTTTGTTTTAATTTTTCATGTGGGTTTGTCTCCCATAAAGTAGCTTAGTCTAATCAATACCTAACTTTTTTATTTTATTTTTATCAAAGTTCAAACAAACATGCCTTTAGCTTTCACCCTCGTTCCCCTTCATTTCATGCCTCGCTTTACTTTGAGGAGCATGACTCCCATTTCTGCTGCAATTCTTTACGTTTTCCTATAAAGTTAGTCAAAGTTAGGAAACTAACTTCTTTTTTTTCGATTAGTATTTGTATAATTAATTAAGGAAATTTCTTAGTTTATTTCTTTCTAGTTGTTTCCTTATTAAGATTTATCTTATTTAAGTTGGAGTTTAAATTGTTAAAAAAAAAACTACTCCTATAATAATAAATTATTATCCACTATAAATATGATGGTTGAATTCACTTATCTAATATATGTAGGTGTATCATTAGAATAAACAGTTTGTAGTGAGAAAAAAATATTAATGTATTAAGATTGGATACACTCGAGATTTGGATGTAAAGAAATTAGTATTAAGAGAAAATAAAATTTTACTCGTCTTTCACTAATTCATGGAGAATGTGATATCATATTTATTACAGATTGATTGTTGATTGCACGTGAAAAAATGCAAACGGTCAAATTCAGTAAGGATAAGAAGCCATCCAATCAACTTATTGGACAATATTAGCATGAGTAGCAGATATCGATGAGGTTGGTTCTTGCACAAGGTGGAGCAGATGTGTCAAGAATTTGTGCCTTAGCCTTTTTGAAGCATATACTAGAGTGAGACAGATGTGTTCTAGCTTGAAATACTTGGTTTTCGCCTTAGATACCTGTCCACTAACATAGTAAATGAGGTGTTCTTATTTTTGGTCATCTTTCTTTGGCTAGCAAGTTGTATATGATTTAGCAACGATGGTGAGATATATGCATAATGGCTTTCCCTTATTGGGAGACTTTATAAAGGGAGTGCAAAGATTATCTATAGAATCTTTATGAGGGTTAGTTCATTCCCCCATTTGTATTTAGTATTCTTCTTCAACATGGGAGATAAGCTAGAAATTAAAGCAACGGGTCTGAGGATGAGCCTTTGAATGTAAGAAAGCTTGTCAATCAAGCATTTAAACTCCTTTTGAGCTTGTGCAAGTAGAATTGTAGCAATGTTATGAATTTTGGTTAGATCAACATTGATGCCTCGTTGATGGACTATAAAAGCTAAGAAACTTGCTTGCATAGACCCCTAAAGCACACTTTTTAGGGTTCATCATAAGATTGTATAGGTAGCATTACTGAAAAACTTTTTAATTTTGCAAGTGTTTTGCCCTGTAATAGATTTTATCACTATCCATAAGTGATAACATTCTCTACTTGGAAGTGGAGTTAATGAAGATGTCCATGTTTAGGAGAAAAAAAATAATGCCTACAGTAAAAGGACTAATCAGTTATTTCTTTCATCGCCCCAAAGATGCCAACACATCTGTAGAATATGCTTTGTTAAGATCTTATAAGTTGACATAGATGCAAATCTAGCCATTCTTTCTCTTTTTTAGGTATTATGCTAGTCATTCATATGAATTGTTTGATAGGTTTCACAAATCAATACATATAAGCTTTTCAAGCTCTTCTTTAATTCTTTATCCAGTTTTGAGTGAAAGCTACAACAAAGTTGTTTGATTGACTTACCTCTAAGTTATACGTTAAGTGCATGACAAACCATCTGGGGATCTAATCCTGCCATGTCTTGGTCGACAAAAAATATCACTATAATTCTTTTGCAAGTTTATCCACTTTAACCATAGTTGAGTATTTAATGCTTATGATCAGTGGTTAAGTCCACTTCTTCTAATTCTTCTATTACGACTGAAGAGCCATCTTGCATGCCCTTAGGATAAAAGGGATTTTGTTTTTCATAGTTATAGGTATTTCTATTCCCATAGGAAGATTATGCAAAAACTCTTTTTCCTATCATGGTTGGGCCCCTTCCTTTTGAATAAGTTAGGAGCACTAAATAATATGCCTATTAAGCATCTGCTTCTAGTAGTAAAAGCGTTCTTGCTTGGTTGTGTTTGGCCTTTATCTGGGCTTGCCATCTCAAAACATTCTTCCTTATGTCTTATGTTTATGGTTTCTCAAAGGTCAGGATTGTAAGGCTTTTCATATCTACTAGTATATCCCAATTGATCTAGTAAAATGTTGTTTGGGCTGATGTCTAATCTATTATAAGCTTGAGCATCTAAAGATAGCTATCTTATTGATGAAAATGTGTAGGATTAGTTGCAATCTTAATCATTTTTCTTCTAATTTGACCCTTAATGTTTTGGTAATATACTGATACCATCAACTTATGTGTATTAAGTCATTGTCTACTAAGTAGTATGTGGCATATAGCTCAATATTCATTACATGGAACAAAGTAAGGGCGTGCAACAACCTTAATTTCAAATCTAGTTATATGATACTCTCGTAGTATTTAGCCATGTTGTTGAAGCTAAAAACTCAAATTTTTCTCTCCATAATACAATTAATAGGAATTTGGGCAGCTTGTAGCATGACTACGAATGTGATATTCATCGAAGCCCCCATGTCAAACAAGGCTTATCTAATTGGGACATCATTGATTCTAGTCTCCAAGTATAGAAAGTGTCTATTTTTGGGATATTAGTCTTTCATATCCTTGTCAATGAAGATTATAGCGATGTTAGTTTCCAGATAAGCCCAATTCATTTGGGTTTTAATTGTATAACATTGTATCCCATGCTGTACTGATATGTAGAGCACTTTGGTGGCAGCTTTACATACTTCGAGTAATTGGTTGAACAAGGATTTGAACTTAGGGTTTCACCTTAAGGTTTTCACTACAAGATCTTATATTTTCTTCTCTAGCTTCTTAAGTTCCTCCTCGTAAATGATTACAATAACTTTTTTTATAATCTTATCTTCTACAAGGTCAATATATTTGAGCAATTTAAACATATTTCCCTTTATTTTTCATGCTATGAAAGTGGGTTAAGGTTTAGAGCCTGTAGTTTGCTAAACACTTATTAATTTTCATCCTTGATCTTATTGTGACTTAGCCTCTGAAACTGCCTACAATGCAAAGTATGGTGATTAAATGTTTGATGCAAATGATAAAGATTTCAGAATCTTTTTTCCTTTTCGGTCAAGCCCTCCTTGGTGAGTAAGGCTATATAAAATAATCAACTATTCATGGATCGAGTAAAGCATTTAACTTTTCTTAACTTAATAGTATGGATTGCTCATTAGTAGTTTCTTTTGAAGGCTACTTCTTATACAACCTGGCTCAATTATCCATGTACATGGCCTCTAAATTTATCCTATTTTTCTTGTTAGGTCACCATGATGCTAGCAGAGACTTTAATCAACAAAGCAATTCTTTTAACAAATTTTACGAGTTTCAAAAACCAGAATATTCCCACATTTCTCAAGTTAGACTCGATATTTGCTTAACATGTTGCTGACACAAATTTCTACGAGCTCTTATTCTTCTTTCTGCTCGTAGCAATCTAGTGTTAGGTCTCTAAACATTTTGACATACTCTAAAGGCATGGAGTATCCTTGTTTGGTTAGGTTGAGCTAGATTATAGTGACCCTCTCTTTACTTTGGAAGTACTTATTGTAAAACTTTGATGCCATTTCTTCCTAGGTAAGGATAGATCTTATTGATAACGAGGTATAATAAGTATACACATAATCAGTAAGAGATTTGGAGAATTCTCCAAGCTATAAACTTTTATTGTTTGCATGTACTCTAATAGAGTCAATGAATCTCCCAATGTGCTTTTAAGGATCTTTCTTCTTGTCGTCAAATAAAGAGAATGATGGTTTATTGTAGCCCTTAGATAAGCATGTTGAGAATTTTGATAAAATACGATGACAAAGGGACATACTTCATGACTGTCGTAGGTTTATTATGGCTTACTTGATTAATCATCACTAGAATATCGAATTGAGTAAAGGCTTCAATCCTCTCTACATGTGTGCTATTATTAGTAGATGTTATTTGTGTCTCTTTTTCAGTAATAGCTTAGGCAGCATTTGGCGCAGTATTAACTGTTGTATTGTTTGAGAACGCAAGTGAACATATCGAACAAGTAATATATACATATATAAATTATATTATATTATATTTTCCAATATATACATTTATTATAATTTAAAAAATTTCACAATACGATATTTTCATTAAATCCTCATCTCATTAGTACATCTCAATCCTGCAACCCATAAATCCAAACAAAGGCAAATGAAAGTCCAAATAAAATAAATCTAACATCAATTCACAATATCCAGCATTTGCTATAAGTTATATGTTTCTATAGCAATATATAAATCCATTGTCCAACAACTACAAAATCCATCAACATTTTTGTAAATGCTTGCAAATCCAACCTGCAATGAAACAAAGTTCTAGACATTATTTATGTTTGCAGTAGAAAGTTGATTAATGAAACAAAAAACATGTAGTAGGGAGTTGACAAATAAAATTTATAAAGAATGTTTGTTAGCAAAAATCTATATTATTGCAACTTCAACATACAAAATCAAATTCATAAGAACATACATGATAGGTAATAAAGCACATTCATTATATGCTGAGTTAAATGAAAAGGTATTCCATTTTATAAATACCTCCATGATTGTGTCAACACCAAATTCCTTCCTCCACTGGAGCATATCAACCCACATTTGCTTTAATTTCTCAATGTCAAATTTTTTGGCCTTTAAAAATCTGCATAAGTCAACAAATCCACTAGGTCTTCTTCATCACCAAGGAAAAATAAAAGAATCATAAGAGTCACAATTTCAAAATATTTATCAAATCATTCTCTTACACCATTTTTGTGTGAATAGTTGAAAATAACATTACAAACTAAAGGCATTCTGATTTTTTTCTTTATTTCCATTCATTTCACTAACAATTATCATTGTCTTAACAGTATTTCTAGAAACACATGAAAGCATATGATTACAAATGAAAAAACAAATGCCAAATAAGATGCGAAATGCATGCCACAAAAGAATGTAGTACTGAAAACACTAATATTTGTCATTGAGGGTCTCAATTCATTTCCTGTAAGCACAAATATTTTAGCCAACTCTTCATTTACTTGAAAAGTCTCTGCAAACTCTATCCATTTCATTACCTAAACCAAAAGTGATTTCTATATGGTCAAGAACAAAGCATACTTAAACCAAGAATCTAAATGAATACCTACCATAAGCCTCTTTCTTTATCTCTTTTCATTTCATTGTGCATCATCATATAAAAATCCAAACCAAAAAATAAAGTGAGCTCAGAAATAAATTTAGTTTCTGTTGAGGGATATCAAGCCATGCACTTAAATCTGACACCCCTATGGCATCAATTAAGCCACAACCTTGATACCCTTTGTGCAGCAGAAAACCATAACTCACACCATACGCAAGAACACATAAGATTAACACACCAATAAAGATAAAGAAAACAAACCAATTACAAGACACAAGATATATGTGGTTCGGCCCAAATTGCCTACGTCTACGGAGGATCCATGATCCAACTTCTTCCCATTGAAATAGATCACAAAGTATCTTCTTACATCATCAATGATCCCACAAGACCCCTTAGTATCTCCCATAGAGACCTCTAAGCATCTACCCTTGATCATTATGACTCCCTAAGACCTCTTCGTATCTCCTCATAAGAGATTTTTACAAGAAATACAAGAATAGCCCGAGCATCTAAGCCTAAAGGATCTATGGTGTTTCTCTTTTATTCACTCAAAGAACCTAAAGAAGAAAATACCCCCCAAGGTTACACCATAGTGCACCACGCACTTAGTGCCTACTTAGCTCCTCTATTCTCTCTTATAGTTATATCTTGAAATCTTAGATGCTTGTCTTTCTCTTGTGTTTAGAAGGGTTTATATAGTGAATAAAACACCCTTAGAAACCTTAAACTTAGTTAGAATAAGAGTCCTTACTTGTAGGAGTCCTAATCCCACTTAAAGAAGTTAATTGAGCCAAAACAGGAAATATCCTAAACTTGCCGCGTGAATAGTAACCGCGCAAACAGTAACTGATGAACAGTACCGACGTGAACAGTACTTCCCCGCCGTGCGCAACAGTGCTCGCCGTGAACAGTGCCACCCGTGAACAGTACCCCCCGTTCTTTTTTTTTTCCCTTCCATTTTGCTCCTCTCTTATACACCTCAATGCGTTCTTGACTTCATAATGACTCTCCTCTTGGTATTCATCTCAATTCTTGCCCATACAAGATTGTTGAATCACTAATTTCCAACAAAATCCCCTCCTTGATTCAAGATTGAATGGCAGATCCAAAAGGTGTCTAGGGTACTTAAGGAGATAGTCCTAAGAGGAAGACAAAGATAGAAGGAAAGTGGATTTGCAAGTCTGTTGGATGACTAGGCAAAGACTTTAATCGCATGAGAGCTTCTGGAGGAATCAGTGTCTGATGAACGAACTATTTTTGGGATCTAGGGTAGTGTTTTCATCTAAGTCGTGGAGAATCGTTATTTACCAATTTGGAGTAATATGGCTTATGGTAAGTCATAGGGGATTGGTAGAATAAGATTGAGATTACATAGTGAAAAAGACAAAGGAGGGATTAGGTATGAGATTTATTCCTCATCTCATGAAGACCTAGAGGACTCGGGACTGCTAGATCGAAATAGGGAGATTCATGGAAGGCATACAGAAGGAACACTAAATGGGGAAGTAAAAGGATTGAGGAAGTGATAAAGAACAGAGGGAGGCTATGTGCTTGTAGGAAAGTGCTTAGAATGGGATCAACATAGGGGTTGATTTGAAACAGACCATAAAGCAGCTTTCGATATATCACTTTGTGGCAAGGGTCGAAAGAGAATGTGTGGGAAGAGTAGCAATGACGAGAATGATTTTTTTCCACCATTAAGGGTTGTGGTTATAGTGTCTTCGGGACATAGAAGATCACAACATTGAACTACTCTAGACATCAGCATTCAGGAATCTTTGGAGACCGTAGTCGCAAGAGCCTTAGTTAAGTCGGGGACTTGACTTATAGACTATGCTAGTGAGCATTGGTCAAGGAGGAGTAACTGTGATTAGTTTCGTAGAGAAAGATTTTGAATCAAGAAGGGGATTTGTTGGAAATTAGTGATTCAACAGTTTCCAATTACATTTTAGCTTGGATATACCATAATACAATCTAACATTTTAGCTTATTTAATAAGAACATCGTCAAGAGATTGTTTTCTTAATCAATTTTAAATAACATAGCTCAAAAGTTGTCTTCACGACATCAAAAAATTAAAACACAAGTGTGTAAGATTCTAACTTGCTAAAATAGTCAATAACCCAGTTAAGCTCAAGAACCAATGAAACATATTAATTCCAATAACCCAATTAAGCTCACTCGTTACAGATAAATTATCTGTCAAATTAGCAACCAAAAATTTAAGTTAATAGGTTCTTTCGTTAACTTGATACTCTATGTTGGTTCCAAGTCAATTGTCACCTATTAACTTTTGAAAGCAAGATAAAAGTTGATGTCGACTGATTAAACACAGATATTGAAAATTAAATCCCTCTCCAGATCAACTGCCTAATAAAAATTGCAACATTTTAGTACAGCCACTGGTCGGCAGATAGAAGAATGATAAAATCTCAAAATTTCCCAAGATATCCCAAAAACAATTACCCAATCTCCATCCAAAAAAAATGTTATACCAACTTTAGCTAGGTAATGGGAAAAAATCATCAAACCCCACCCCACCAAAACAAAGTACAAGTAAGAAATCTCATATTTCTTTTTTCCCATAAATCAAAATAGAAAAACATCTCAGATCCCAGAACTTATAAATCCAAAAATGTGAAATTCAACAATCCCACAACATAATAAATTCCATTTACATTCAATCCATTTTCTCACAACTCAAACAAAAAAGAGAAAATAAAAATTAGAAATAGAGATATAAAGTTGAAAAAGGCATAACATAAACAAACAAAAAAAATCTTACAGTTTTTTGAAGACCACTGATGTAAATATAGCCTGAGAATAAGTAGAGTAGCCAGGACACAAACTAGCCAAGTACAGAAAACTTAGTAATCTCCTAACATGCTATCTACTTCAACCCTCAAGAGAGATAGAGATGTTCTCTTGGCTAGTCATTACATCAAACACATTGCACACTAAAATAAATACAGTAACAAAGCATACGAATATACGCACTTTTTTTTTTCTTTTTGGTGTGTGCCTTTACAAATTTCATAGCGTGCAGCCAAATTATCACCATTAGTTTCTCCATTATCACTACAATCAGTTAGAAACTTATAACATGAAAATTAAACTTGTGACACGTCTCTAGCCATTAAAAAAATTACATTATATAATACTTATTTTAAAAATTAAAAATACACAAAATTTACTACTAAATAATCGTATAAATGCATATTACAAATATATTTATCAAATATTATATGATGTAAAAAAACAAAATAAGAGAGTGAGAGAAAGGAAGATATTAGGCCTGTAGTAACTTGAGGCAGGACATAAAAAAACCAAGAAGTAGCAGAATTCTAGTGGCCATCGATAGGTTTTGTTCCTGCTACATATATAATGTACAAAGGAATATTATCAAAAAGTAAAAGCCTAGAAAGCAATCAACATAATTCTGTTGGGGTTTATTTGTACAATCGATAAACTTTTAAAGGCTAATTTGTAATATATGTAAATTAACTTATTCACAACAAAATTATTTTAAAATTAGAGGGCCTATATAATATTTACCAGATAAACCCTATTCATCCACGGCCGCTCCCACCCCTCCCCTTCCCCATTTTTTTTAATATTTTTTAAATTTTACAACCAAAATAATAATAAAAATGTTTATATTTTTTAGATTTCAAATAAAAATCATAAGCCGATTTAACTGGCTTACAAAGAAATTTAAAGAATTATTAAAAATTAATCTAACCAAAAAAAAAATTTGTGATATTATTTTATCAGTCCCTTTTTGTTATAATTTTCAATAAAAAAAATAATAATACTAATAAATCTCTAACTATAAATTATTATTCATCATATAATTAATAAAAATAATAAATATAAATAAAATATACAATTAGTGCTACAACAAATAATTACTACCAATCATAAAATAAATTATATATGTAATATTAAATAAGACGGTTTTAATACCAATTGTTAGTAATATATAATTTTTATTTTAATAAAATAAACGCAGCGAAAGTTAGATCATCTTATTCATAATTACATGTATAGAAATAGAAGATTACCTTAATTCTTTGTTATGATAAATCTTGAATTGAAATCTTCTCTATTATCCTCAAATTTCAAACTCAACGCATGTGGGCACGCGGATCTTTCTTAATCTCTAAAATCACTGATACCCAAATATGAGAGAATAGTAATAACCAAATTCTTTTTTTCGCGTTAGAATACATAAAAAGAATTTTTTTTATTATATTTGTTGTTATTGTTCTATTTGATTATTATTCCATACCTCTCATCTATAGAGGAATCTCTATTGAGTATTTAAAATTTTATTAAAATTAGAAAATTAGAATTTAATTAGAATTTGAGTTAGTAGATGGACTGTAATACCTATAGAATTCTTAACTCTAACTTAAAAGGTATAGTCTTTATTATCTCATAGTATATTGATTTTTCTAAGTTAACCCCAAGTTATTCCACTAAAAGTCAATGGATGTACTCTAATAATTCATGTTATTAAGTAAAAGTCAATTTAATTAAAACTTCATTTAATTAAATTGAGCTTGGTTTTTAAACTAATAATAACTACTTAATTGACCATCTAATTGATGTTCATAATTAAAATTAAGTCATGAAAAAAAATATCTTGCTTCTTTAATTACTTATTTACCCTTAAGTCACTGAATGCTTTAATGATCACTTTTAATATGTTTATATTTGTAAATAAATTTATAAATAAATATTATTATTCAATAAATAATTTATTGAATAAACTATAACCACAGATTCAAATAATTAAGTAATACAAACAACTTAGGTGGACATATTTATTAGATTCCATCTTACAAATATATGTTTATATGACCTATGAAATTATATCTCCAAGATATTGAGATTTTGATTGTTTATATAGATCTTACTCCGCAATAACTCAAAAGATATAACGCATGAATAGAGTTCATTATTTATTCAGAATTAAGATCAATAAAAATTATTAAAGCTTTTGCGAATTAAGATCAATAACATTTAATTAACCTGATTGAAATTTACAATAATCTCGTTCAATATAATATATACATTAATTTTTCTAATTGAAGTCTCTACTTCGATGATCAAGATAAATTATCTACTAAAATAAATAGAAAAACTATAATCTTAAATAATAAAATGTCATTTTTCATTATGTAAAGTTATATATTTATAAAATATATAATCTATGTATTAGACATATGATACTAATACAGAAGGTATAGACCACAAGTTCTTTTATAAATTAAATATGATTCACAACTATTAATGAAATATCATTTTTCATTACATAAAATTACAACCTTACATAATGAAATGTCATTTTTTATTAATGATTGTGAACCATATTTAGTTTATAAAAAACTTGTGATCTATACCCTCTATATTAGCATCATATGCCTAATACATAAATTATATATTTTATAAATACGAGCTCATTAATGTATGCTCAATTATATATATAAATAAACTTTTACTAATCAAATAAAATATTATTTCACATGTTTTAAAAACATAAATAACATTATATGTTTAACATAAACTCCCTTAAAACATAATTTTTTTTAAGTGTAAGTTAATTCAAAATTAAGCACTAATTTAATTAAATTATGAGCTATTAATCATTTTTTAGGCTGTTCATTCCACTCCATGCAAGATTCCACCTAGTGATATTTAGTATTGTATAGAGGCATCAATAATATTACGGTTGGCTGTTGACAAAATTAAGATATGACAACATTGCATTACTGAGATTATGTATGATTGATAATTTAACAACATTGCATTACTGAGATTATGTATAATCTGTATAAGATATAGGCACTGGAGATTGATTATAGGAGGTATTAGAATTAGTGTATATTAAGATCTTTTGTTTAGTAATTATCAATTTAAGATATTTTTTATTCTATCAACTTTTGTATTACAGTAATAATTTTAGTATCAATTATTTTTATAATTAAGTAAAAATACAAAAAGTTTAATTTTTTTTAACATAATATCAAAGATTTTTTTAAATATAGTGCATAGCTAGCGTATCAATCATAGATTAGGACATAGATAATATATATATTGAGATATTCTGTACATTTATAAAGAAAATGAATCGAACTCTTGACCTTTATTAGATAGAGGTGTATTTAGAAGGAGGGCTGTTGCCAATTTAGGCAAATCCCATATGCAAATATATATATATTGATCCCTATTTTTTCTCTCTTTAGCGTCCGAATTGCGGCACTACTTTTATTGTCATCGTAGCTTGTCGTCAGCCGCTCATCATCATCATCCAAACTAGAAACCAAGACATCGAAATAATCAGAAAACTCTAGCTATTGATCCCCATGAAAAGCACAAATCCGATTTGGCCCTCCCTCTCTCATTGTCGTCAATTTCTGATGATTTACTGCTGATCAGCGTGCCTAAACATCTCAAAATTTCTCGACAATTAAAACGACATTGAAATCGCGTCGATTGGAGACGTATAGTTGCGTCAATTTTCACCATTCACAGGTGCATCAAGGCTCATTATCAGCATCAAACTTTTTCTCATGCTCTAATTTGTTCACTTACATCACTCTTTTATCTAATTTATTCACTAATTTTATAAAAGGGTTTTTTTTGCAAACAATTCAAAATTATTTTATATTATATTACAAAATTACTATACCTTTCAGGTCATTAATATTTTGAAAAAGATTTAAGGCCTTTTGCAATTTCAAATAAATCTAGACATATTTACAAATTCTAGTAAAAGTTTAGGTTAGATATGCAATTAAATAATTTTGAGGTAAATTTCAAATTTTCAAAAATTATGAAGGCTTTTTTTTTTTAACGTTGCTCTGAGTTTACGTTATTCATGCTCCATTGAATTTTCTTAAAAGATTTTTGAATTGACAAAAAGATTTTGAGTTTTTCTAATTTATTAGATGAATTCACCTAATAAAAATTTGCACTGCAACTTATCAAGAGTTATTCTGTTTTTTTTTTTATTTACCTGTTTTATTTCTTATAAAAAATTTAGCCTATGATTTCTTTACGATTCACATATGGAGTTTAGTCTTTCCATAATTCACTTATGAGTTTTGCATTAACGTAGTTTCACTCATAATGATTATTTTTAATTTTTTATTAATATATTTATATTCGTAATAGTTATCTATTTTAACGCATTTATTATTCTTTAACAATATTCTTATTTTTAAATATGATTGCCTCTTTTCTATAACAATTGTATCTCATATGTGTTTTTTAGTTCAACTTGTAAATTCAAATCGTTTTTTCTATTTTATTTGAGTTTAGGAGAAAATAATAAAATTAGTACTATATTAGGAGTTTTTATTATTAATTATTATAAAATTAAAATAGTTTCTTTTATATTAATTTCCGTATTATAGTTTTAGTTTTATGTATTAATTTTTTTCATATAAATTATGGATTTAATATTTACATAAAGGCCACCTTTTGTAATTATTAGAGTTAAATACAATTAGTTTCAATTCTTCGTGAATTTTGAAAAGTCTTAAATAAATAAAAAAATTATCATCTTTATTTTAACATAACTCTAATAAGTGAATCATAATTAAAAAGTCATGTTATATTTTAATTCAACTTGGATACTATAACCTTATACAACTATTATCCTATAAATAAGAGGTAAAATTATAGAAGGGAGCATTGACATTAATTAATCAATCATCAATCAATAATTGTTTTCTCATCATGAGAGATCAACAATTAATTTCTCCATAAGGGAGAAGGTGGCATGTTTGCTATTTTTTTGGGTAACATATTTATTTATTCTGTAAATGATATTAATAATTTTATATGAGTAAGTTCGTCAAATTTAAAAAAATAAACATAGGCTTGAATTAAACTAAGCCATTATAAATTAGGTATTTTGTTATTTCTCTTATATTTATTTTTATTAATCTCAATCTAATCTTCAATAATAAATAAATACAACTCATTAACTTCAAAACAACTAAATTTTAGAGTTAACGGCTTTAATCTATAATAAATAAATTCAACTCATTAACTTCAAAACAATTAAATTTTATAATCAACAGCTTAAATTTTTAGGAGCTTCAATTCTTCTTAACACATATCATTATAGTAATTTAAATAATTCTTCTTAACATTACACATGTATGTTCAGTTTGAAAAATTGGAAAACTCCGCTAAATGATGATTGCTTAAAACTTGTAACTTAGTTTTAAGAAAATGGAAACCAAAACATGAAAGTTAACAAGTTTCTTTGAGATATATGTTCGATGTATTTCGAGTAACTTTTCGTAATTGTCCATAATTATTATTTCATATTGGTCTCATCGAAATTGCTAGTTTTAAAGTCATAAAACATGGTTTAAACTGTTACTGGTTATGTCTTATGTGATTACAGTTAGTATTTTATGATGTTAAAAACCCCATCCGAACGAAAGAAAATTGCTGATAAAAATTCGGGGTCCGTTTTGCAATTAAATTACTAACTGTAACCATTAATACTAACCAACAAACCGAATAAATGCTTTACCAAACACTATAAATTCAACCGATACCAAAAGAACTCTCAGTCTCACCCTATAAGGAGAAACAGTACCACGCGAAACCTCAATGGTAAACTCTATCAGACAGGCCATCCTCTCAGTATTGGCCATATCCCAAGTGAATTATCATCAGAAAACTTTTGCATTCAAATTTCAACCACATGTGGCTTTCATCAACTAGGAAATAAGACTAAACAATTCCGACAATTAACTTAAATCTTGTGAATTCATGTCATCCATAATAATCTTCAAAATAAGAGAATAATGTTCTAGTGGTCATCATCATCTGCCCAAGAACAACCTCTGCTCCCATCGAGTTTACACCACATCTTACAGCCAATCATAAAATACATATATATAAAGTTTAAACGTTAACATCGACATAAATAGATTAACACACATGACAATATTTAACTGTAAAGGTCATCATCATCTGCCCTGCTAGCAGTGGGCGCAAAAGAATCTGCTGGAGCAGATCCAGCTTCAGAAAACCTAAATTCACTTCCAAACCCTCTTGATTGCTGCAATGTTTGAGCAAATGCTTGGTACTTGCGTATGTCAGCATCACTAACACTCCTACGAGCATACTTCATTGATTCCTCAAAATGTGCAGCTTTAATCTCAGCCACATCATCATCCACATCCTCCTCCATTGCCTCAGGGTTCTCCCTTCTTCTCCTTTCCCTTTCAATATCCTGAAACACAAAATAGTACAATCATCGTATGTCATGAACAACATAGCCATTTTCTCTGAGACATGTGAAGAAAAGTTAAGTGATAAAATTAGCAGGGCCATACCTTCTCAATATTCTCTCTAATGGCATATTTGCAAGCTCGCTGGCATATTTCTGTAATATCTGCACCACTAAAGCCTTGAGTATACTTAGCAAGAGCTCTGAGGTCAACATCTTTGGAAACAGGTGATTTTCTCAAGCAAGCCTTAAAAATTTGAAGGCGAGATTCTTCATCAGGGAGAGGAATATAAATCAACTGATCAAGACGGCCAGGACGTAGAAGGGCGGGATCTATGATGTCTGGTCTGTTGGTGGCTCCAATAATGAAGACAGTTTTCTTTGCAGACATGCCATCCATCTCAGTCAGAAGCTGGTTCAAAACCCTATCAGCTGCACCACCGGCATCTCCTACACTGCTTCCTCTCTGCAAGAAGCAGCAAAAAATATAAAAGCCGGAAGCAAAACACTGCACACTAGCCTTACACTGTTAGACACATTTCCATGATTCAATAATTAAACATACAAACACCATATATCAATTCTCATGTCATCACAAAACTGCCAATGATGTACTTGCACATGGCATATAGCTAGCAATGTTAAGATAGCAATATAAATTCGATTATGAGACTCATCTAACACAAAAGATTCCAATTGCTAAACATTTACCAAATTTGGGTCTAGTTGCCACAATCTAAAAGAAGGTTAAAGGATTTAACAAAAAACAAAACAAACCTGGGTAGCAATTGAGTCAAGTTCATCAAAGAATAGAACACAAGGAGCAGATTGACGGGCCTTGTCAAAAATTTCTCGTACATTGGCCTCACTCTCTCCAAACCACATTGTAAGCAATTCAGGACCTTTGACACTAATGAAATTTGCCTGACACTCATTGGCAATAGCTTTGGCCAGAAGGGTTTTCCCACACCCAGGAGGGCCATAGAAAAGGACTCCCTTTGAGGGTGACATTCCAAACTTCTCAAATTTTTCAGGATGCTCCACTGGATATTGAACAGTCTGCAAATAAGAATACCAAGTCATTAAAACTTTGAGTAGACAAGAATAGAATAAGGGAAGAAGAATTCCATGCAGCCATTGGAATTACCTCTTGAAGCTCCCTCTTAACATTCTCAAGACCTCCAATATCCTCCCAGCTGACATTGGGCACTTCAACAACCTGATTAAAAGATTCTTAATTAGTAATCAAACAAATGAAAAAAAATTCTAATCAGCAGAGGAGCTCCAAGTCAACAGAAACATCTTTCTAATACTCACAGTTTCACGTAGAGCAGATGGATTGCTAGTTCCAAGAGCAGTCTTGAAGTGTTCATCTGTCACCGCCATAGAATTGAGTACCTCAGCATCTATTGTCTCATCTTCCAAGTCAATCACATCCATCTTCTCTCTGATGCACTGTAGTGCAGCCTCAGTACACAGAGCTGCCAGATCAGCACCAACATAACCATGTGTGTCCTTGGCAATTCTCTCTAAGTCAACCTGTACAGTATAAAAGAAATTTCATCAAATTACATGTATTTCTTTTAGGACATAGAAAAAGTAAAGTACAGATGTGACCAGAAAGAAAAAATAGTTCTATTTGACATTACATCCTCGGCAAGCTTCATATTCTTTGTGTGGATCCGGAGGACCTCAAGACGCCCAACTTCATCAGGCACACCAATGTCTATCTCCCTATCAAATCTACCAAACCTTCTCAGAGCTGGGTCAATGCTATTGGGACGATTTGTAGCCCCAATAACAATTACATGTGCACGTGATTTCAGCCCATCCATAAGTGTCAAGAGCTGGGAGACGATCCTTCTCTCAACTTCTCCATGAGTCTTCTCTCGTTTAGGAGCTATTGAATCTATCTCATCTATAAAAATAATTGATGGTGCATTTTTCTCTGCTTCCTCAAATGCTTTCCTAAGATTGCTTTCACTTTCACCAGCCAATTTTGACATGATCTCAGGTCCATTGATACAGAAGAAGAAAGCACCTGTTTCATTCGCAACAGCACGAGCAATCAATGTCTTTCCAGATCCAGGAGGTCCAAAAAGCAAAATTCCTTTTGGTGGCTTCACACCAATGGACTTAAAGAGCTGCGGGTGCCTCAATGGAAGTTCCACTAGTTCACGAATCTGCGCCATCTGTTTTCTTACACCACCAACATCATCGTAACCAACTTCATCTAATCTATTCTCATCCTCCCTTCTCACCGGCTCTCCCTCACAGAAGATCTCGGTATCTGGGGCAACCACACAGTATTCGGGAGGGTCAGTCTCAATGATTTTGAACTCAACACTTCTCATTCCCCCTCTAACAAGGAATAGATCACCCTTCCTCACCGGACGGTATGCCTCCACTAAATAAGCTGCAAATTCAAATCAATTGACTCAGAAATCAGTCCAACGCTGAGTATCAAGTCAATGACATTCGGCCAAAGAAAACGTGATGCAATAAGCTGGGAACCATCACAAGCAGTAAGAAAAATATAATAATCACCAAAGAAAAACTGGTGGTTTTATTCTTGCAATTCCACAGGTAGCTGCAGTGTTCTTCAGAAGCAATCTTATGTTGAAAAATTATGAGTGAAATTTGATTGGATATAAACATTGATCACAAATGATGCTGCTATAAATGGTAAAGATATCTCCAAAATAATCACAAAAATAGACTTCATGGCACAGTAAAGGAAAATTACAAAGTGAACTGTGCACATGGCATCTATAAACTCTCTAAAATAGGAAAAGTAGCAAAATAGCATCTCTATACAGTATGTAGTCAGAGGCACAAATGAATCTGCACACATAAAAATATAGTTCCATCACATTCAGACTGTGTATGCATGAGCACGCATGCCATATGTAGGTGTGTGAATGTGCAAAAGGGAGAGAAAGAGTGAGCAAGAAAAAGATGTATAGTGAAATCAACTAATTACCAGATATATAAATAACAGCAAAACTTCAGAAAATCACCAAGCTACCATCATAACTAAAGGATAACTAAAACTTGTAAGAACATACTAGTTGAAGAAATTACTGAGCTACTATTTTCAGTGAATGACATTTAAAGGCAAAATGGATGAAAAAACCACATAAAGTTAAAAAAATTAGTGCTTAGACCCAATGTAAAAAAGAGAAGGGAAAAAAAAGAGACATTAGCCAACCTTAAATGCCAAAAAGAATGCATCCAACTTATCTACCATAAACCATACACTAATGCAATATTATAACAGACTTCTTAAATGCTTGCAGGTCCCTTGAAGAAATGAGTTGAAAATAAACTCACGTTTCAAGTATGCATCAAAGAGATTTCCAGTGACCCCTTCAATTGTGTCATCGATAGGTAATATGTGCACACGCTTTCCATATTTAACATCGGGACACTGGTGCACAGAAACAACATCGCCAAGCCTAACCCTCAAGTTCGACCTCACAACCTTGTTCATCCTTATCTTTGGTTCTTCACATGTCTCATCAGCAAGGGCAATGCAAACAGTATCCTTCCTTTTCTTTCCCTGAATACCACAAGCAATAAGGTAAAACAAATATATCAATAACAGTAGCATGTTGTTTTCCAAACAACTAGTTGTCTCAACCACATTCTTATGCAAAGTTTTTAATTGAATTAAAAACAGCTCAATGATTATAAAACAATTATAATTGTGTGTAGGAACAAAATCATATCACACCAAGGGCAAGATTCGCAATTCATAGCCTCCAAAATAGCATAAAAAAACCATTCTTTTATAAACTATTACAACCAAAATTCATTAAAACACATCTCTAAATCTATATTATAACAAAATCCCAAAAAAGCCCTGATAACAAACAGCATTAACTTACTTAAAACCTTGATCTACAAACAAATAAGCGAAACCCAATCACAACTAAAGCTCAACAATGAGAAACCCCATCGAATATTAAGTCCAATGGAAATAAGAGAAACCTTTATGAGGATGGTGTCGCCTCTAAAGAACTGGAGCTTCTCCATGGTTTCAGGATGGAGAGTGACTACAGAGTTGTCATCGTTAATAGCTTCATCGACGACGAGACGATTCGGTGCCTTCTTTCGTTCCAAAATCGCCGTACTAAAGTCACGCTTTGTTCCCTTACTATAAACAGAAATTCATAATCGAAGTCAAAACTCAAGACAAACATTAAAAAAACAAAAGAAAATTAAGATCTGAAACTTACGCATCGGAGGATTCAGCTTGGTTAGACATGGTTGCTGGATTGGATTGAGCCAGAATAAGGAAACGAGAGTTGCAGAAAGCAATTAATAAAAACAAGAAATTGCCGTTGTGAAGAATGGGATCTGATATGTTCAAGTCTTTTATAGACAAGGGTAACACCGTTTCTTGTTAGGAAAGAAAAGTGTTTTGTACTTTGCTTTTTTACTTCTACTTCTTAGACTTTCTTGGAGCTTCTATATTTATAAATTTGGATTTTGCTTCTCCTCAATAAATAAGAATTATGTTGCATTACATTCCTTTATTAAAATAGAAATCTTATGTTCAAATCTTCCTCTTTATATATAGGAAAATAAAAAAAATATGTTCATAAATTACATTTATACGATTTATATGTAAATATTTAAAAAAGTTTTCGGGGCACATTTTGTATCTACTATAAATAAAAATTCGATTCTTGACCGTTACTCTTAAATAAAAATAAATAAATAAAAAGATTAATAAATGTTCTAATTTATATGAATATAAAATTTTTTGTACCTTCAATTGAATATCTATTTTGATTTGTAATTTTATATAAACATGTAAAAATATATATTTTTTTTCATTTTATAGATTCAATTGGTGTGTTAGAATTCTTAATGAGAATATTATCATAAATATTCTCAAAGTAAAGATTAATTTTAATAATATTTATTAATTTATAAAATGTGTAACAATATTACCTATTAGAGAATTTTTCGTAAGAAATAACATGAAAAAGGGTAATTAATTTTTTTAAAAATTTGTCGAACTTCTATCAAATTTTTCATGCACACACTGCTTGAAATGATTTCTGTCAATTTTTAAAATTTAAAAGAATATTTTAAATTGTAAATTCAAAATACCCTATATTCAGCCCACCATATTCATTACATCGTCAAGCTTTCCACCATATCCATCATCATCATCATCGTCATGCTTCCCACTATTTTTTTTTTTTTCTTTTGGCTAGATGCAGCAGCCATTTCTTCTTTTCATCATCATCGTCACGCTTCTTCACCATTTCTTATTTTCATCATCACCATCACGCTTCCCGGCCATTTTTTCTTTTTTCTTTTTCGATGTTTTTGTTTCTGCAAATTGAAGATTCGAATTTTGGGCATAGTAGCAGTTATTCAATTTTTGGCCAAGAAATATTATTGTTGATTCTAATGTTTTTGTTTCTACAAATTGAAGATTTGATTTTTGAGCATTGTAGCAGTGATTATCTAAGTCATAATCCAGTGTGTTGATTGTGATAGATTCTTGTACTTTTAGCACAAAGTAACTGGAAAATGGTTTGGTGGCGATGGGTGTTGCTCGAAAAAGGCTTTTGACGATGATTTTTCTTTTTCTTTCAGACTGTCATTTTGTATTTTTTATTATTCTTAATTTCACCGATTTAGAATGTATTGATGGTTTCCATATGTTAAGTAGTGAAGCGAAAAGTCTGAAAAATCAATTAATTGCTATAATGTTTAAATAGTTATTAGCAATAATAAGCATAAGCATAACTAAAATTAATTTATTCAAAAAGTATAAAAAGTCAAAGCAATTTTTACGGAAATGGTGGCTTTCATTTGTTGTATAACGATAAAATAGTTATTTTTTTATGTTAAAAAAATTATTTAGTTATTTTACATAATTTAATACAAATTTTATTATTTTTTAAAATATTTTTTAACATTTGAACATTATTATATATTTTATAAACTAATTAATATTAAATTTTATGAGTATTTATAATAGTATCTCTTATTAATATTACGTATAATATTTATTCATAAAACTCCTTATGCCCAAATCTATAAAATTTTATAATTTTCACATTAAAATTAATATAATATATAAAGTGTACCTTGATCTATGCTTGTTTCTCTCCTAAATTAGACTTACAGAAGCCCAAAGAAACAGTGTTTCTCTCCCCTTGAATTTGACAAGTGCTATATGATGCAAAGACCTCTTATCTTTTTATAATGTTTAAAGATGACTAGTTTTTTTTATTACAATACTTTAACTACACGTGTTCATAAAAATGAGCAATTTCTAAAAACTATTTATTTCTTTAATTGTTTCTTAAATTTAGTTAAAAGTGTTTAAATTTTAGCAAAGACGTTTTAGTATTTAGCAATGGCTTTTAAGTTTTAGTAATCATTAATTATTAAACCGGAATTATCATTTAAATTAATTTAAATGACAATATCTAATAATGACACATAAGTCATAATTATTTATAAAATATCTAACATTTGTTCACTTACCCTATGTGACATATATTTATTTCCTGAATTAATAAATATAATAAGCATAGCATTATGCGAAAACCTTCATTATATTAATCACCATCATTAATTAAAAAATTAGCAAAAATTATGGCAGTTGTATGTCATTAATTCGACACAGTCTCTTTTATGTAATTACAATATTAATTTTTTGCTCAATATGACATGTAATTAAAAGTATAATAATGTTCTAACAATGATGTCTTTGTCGAAGATAAATTCTGTTAATATTCATATATATACATATACATATATAAAAAAACAAAGTTAAATGAGCTTAGAGTGTCAACTGCATAAAAATCATAAGATAATATCAATGATATCGAATGATAATGCCCATTTTTTAAATTTGTTCAGTAAAAGTCTTTGGTGGTAATCCTTTTGTTAATGGATCTGCAACTATAAAGTTGGTGCTAATGTGGTTGATTAACACTCTTTATTTTTGAACTTACTCTTTAAGGACAAAGTATTTCAATTTTATATACTTAGTGTCCTTTGAATACTTATTATTTTTTAGAGAAAAATACTATTACAGAGTTATCACAATAAATTTCCAACGACCTGACAATATTATCAATAATTTTAAATCCTGAAATAAAATTCTGCAGCTATAATCTATGAACTGTCTATTGGAATTGTGTTTATGTACCACTATAATTTTGTCTAAATATTAATTGTTTAATATTTATACAATAAATATTTTGAATATATTATAAACATTATTTATATGGTACTAAGCTTGTTACTTTTCAAATATTATAAATCTAAAAGAATTTAGGTCAGTGCTAAAAATTAACATTTTAAAAGTTAAAACCTTGTTTGAAATAGGGATAAAGACTTGAGAATATATTAGTAATGATGTAGTTGCAAAGAGTTATAAATGGTATTAAGAAATGTCATTATGTAGTATGTTCTTGAAAATATTGATCTTGACCTATGGTTGCCAACACAAGTTGATTGGTATACCTTCCGGATCACTGTGTGTCTATATCTGGATTATCCAAACGGTTAGTCTTAGTAAACCATGGGTTTAGTAGCAGCTCGTATAGGCATGTAGATATTCAGTGAGGACTGGGTATTGAATAGAATCATAAAGACCTCCAATAGACATGGCATAGAGCCATTAATTGAGGGTCTTCTTGAGTTGAGTAGTATTTGTGGTTCTTTGACCTGAGCGTCATGGTAGGCTTGGAGTGATCCACCACACTTTGATTCCATGTATATCAGAGGCATTTCAGGGTCTAAACTCTATGTGTCGTTAGGATATTTCGATGCTTATGGAGTTCAGTCTGCGTAAATATGGGATCCATAAACTCATATGAGTGAATTGTATATATTGATGCTCCGAGATTATATTTTAGGAAGTCTTGTGGCTACTTAAACAATATTGTAAAGAAGTTTACAGATGTTATTTACGAAAACATAAATATGAAGATAAGTTTACGGTCGAACATATAGAGATTTGATGGTAATGATCTATATCTCTAGTCTTTTAGGATATAGATGACAAAAGAATTATACATATATGGTTGACCTTAACTTGTATGGTTCAACTTATTGTTTTATAATATCCGTAATGTGTGTATGAGGCATCATTCACAGACTTACAGAGGATTTTCATAAGATAAACAAATGTAAATCTAGGGAGTCTCACCATATGAAGTGTACTCGTTGAACACTAGGATAACGGACCGGGTCGAGATTTTGTTCAAGATCTCTTAAGAAGCACATGAGTTTAAGTGTTAAGTTTAGGATTATTTAAGTAACAATTATTATTAATTAAATAATGTGTGTGACAAGTGGCCATTTATAATTGGCCTTTAGTGGCCACATGGTTTAATGTGATTGGGCTTTAGTGGTAAAATAGCATGTTGTTATTGGCATGAAAGATGACAAGTGACATCCATTAATCTTGTCAATAGGACACTTGGCAACCATGTATGGCTTTAGTGTATGATAAGTGGCTTTATATGATTAGCTAAAAGTGGACATTTGGCATGTCTAAAAAGTTAAACTATAAAAGCATGCAAAAATTATTTTTGCAAAGTTCATTTAGCCATTTCAAATTGAAAAAGAAAAGAAAAGAAAAGTTTTCTTTAGTTTTTAACACACACACACACTCAAAGTGAAAGAGATTGTCATTGAAAATTTAAAACTAAGCTACTATTCTAGCTTTGTAATCCCACCAGATGTTACGGAGTAGAATTACAAACGATTACGCTTCGGTGTGAAGCTTCAGAATCAATTTCTATACTGAAAGTCTTTAAAGGAATGTTTCTGGATTCTACTATTGTAATGGACTTGATTTCAATGTTTAATTGTTGAATAGGAAATTAGATTTTATTCCACTACTCATTGTATATAAGACATGCAATTAAAAATCAATGGCTATACTTTCACATACATGCACCCATTAATCACATACAACAATGGTATCAGAGCATGTTTGTGTTGTTCTAGGTAAATAGAGTTGTTATGTGTTGATTGGGATACCCAGGAACAATAGGCACTATATTTTCAAGCATTAGAAGTGCAAAACTAGGTCACTGGTCAATCGAGCGTTGGGACAGTACATGCTTGGCACCACAACGTTCATAGAAATTGAATAAATACTAGGAAAATGCATGGTTTGGCACTGGGGCGTTTTAACAGAGCGTTGTACTAGTGGCTACGTAGCACCGCAGTGTTGAAGGTTCTGACCTTAGCACTGCGACCGTGGAATCATAGTGCCATGACACTCAAATTATAATTACACTGTAGCATGGAAGGTACTAAGCTTAACATCGTGGTGGTGGATGTTTGGCACTGCGGCTTTGGACCCATTCACTCCATTTAATTTTTTAAATGCATGTGATCTTATTTATGCATTTATATATAATTTTATATAAACTGTAGTAATTTGTTTGAGTTGTTAACCATAATAGGAAACCCTACTGGTAGGGTTTAGTTTTGTTTGCATAAAACAAATTGATGATTATGAATCAAATCCTTATGAGATGCAGATAAATTTTCAAATCTCTCTTATTCAGATTGAAAATATATTTCACTATGAGATAATAATAACATGGTCCGTCTTGTTAATATGGTGTTAGACATGTCACTTTAATCCTTTCCAATATTACTAAAGTGTGAGGATTGGTCGATGTGATTTGGACTATATCGGTTAAACATGAGATAAGGCAAATGTAAGCAAATGTATTGCCTAATATTACTAAAATGTGAGGGTAGTATCAGTAACTTATATTTAATTATTGATAAGTTAATATAGAACACACTTATCTAATATTGCTAAAGCGTGAGGATAAGGTGTGTTTAGGATTAGAGGTAAGAGTTGTATAAGATGCAATTGACAAGAGTTGTATAAGATGCAATTGACAAGAGTTGTCTACCTTTTGAGTTTTACAAAGACCAATATTACTAAAGAGTGAGGTTGGAGTAGAATGTCGATTAAGTCTATTTTTTACTGTAAAGTTTAAAGTGTTTAAATTTTATTTTTTCGTTTGAGAGATTAAAGAAAATATGTAAAACGGTCGGAGGGCATCTTTAGATTGAAAACATATACTAGCTATATCCATAATTTGAAGTGTTAATTTTAACAATTATGAAATGCTCCACTAAATATCCCATCTTTTGTCTTATGGAGATAAGATAAGATGAGTACGAGTAATCTGTAGATACACATATTAGATGCACACTAATTGTAAGGTACCAAAAAATAAATTTGACTAACTTATGAATTTGAGTATTGTTCTAGATTCGGAATAGCTTAGATATATCATTGATTAGAAAAATAAGAGTTGTTTTTGATAATGGCTCTTTGGAATAGGTCGAAACTTATTAGAAATGGATAAGTGATGATTTAAGAGTCAAATCATATATTCTAACCTCGATGTCTAATGATCTTCAGTAGAAGCATTAAACAAGTCTTTTTAGAACTTAATAAACAATTTTCAATAATCTTCATACAATTCTTCAAGTCCTTCACTCTCATCTATAATTGATCACTTGTGTGTGTATGCAATAAGCAAGTAAATAGAACTTAAATTTACTCAATAGCTTAATAAAGTACATAAAGATGATATCTCGACATATTTTAATTCATAACACTACCATAAACTTGTTGTTCATAATATTCTCCACTAATGTAGAAATACACATGTTTAGGGATCTAATACATGTGGGTGTATGCATGTGCTATTGTGCCTATTGCCTAAAATATGTATTAAGTGGACAGTACACCGTTGCGGCGCCAGATGTCATCGTTGCAGCGCTGGGAGGTCAAACCCTCAGCATCGTGGCACCACATCTCATCGTTGTAGCGTTGGGAGATCAAACCTCTATCGCTGCAGTGCTCGCGCTTCACCGCTGGGGCACGAATTCCAGAAAATCAGTGCCCTAGCATGGGCTCGCCAGTGCCTCAGCGCGGGCTCGCTAGTGCCCTAGCACTGGGAGAAAAAACTCCTAGCGCCTCAGCACTCTGGGAGGTCGAACCTCCAGTTGGTGCGGCAGCGCTTAGTGAACCTCCAGTTGGTGCGGCAGCGCTCAGTGAACCCCCTTTTGGCATACCCGTTTCAAGTGAGTTTCAAGACTTGAAACATGCTATTTTCATCGGGTCTTTCGCATCCATTCACTCAAACTACACCAAAATACAACCTAAATGGCTCTAATATCATTTTTGTCAGGTGATCTAATACATATGGATGTATGCATATGCTATTGTGCCTATTACCTAAAATACGTATCATATACATATTTAATGCGGCGGAAGCGAAAATTGTACAATAAGCACAATAAATAAAATATATTAATCACATTAATATATTAGTAAGGTTGATAACTCACCTCAACGTGTAATGTTATACACGTATTTCCTCGGAGTCCGCATGGAGACCAACTCGTGGGCAGTTTTAGTCACTAACACGGTGAGCTGAACAACAGTCCGATATCCAACACGGGATTAACTCTTAATCTCCAAAATGGCTGGTATGTGTTTTTATCCATTTTCTCCAAAAGGATAAGAAATAAAGACTGAAGTAATTCTCAATTGCTTCTAAAACACTATAGAGAAAAATGAAACAATTTTATTTTAACCTAATTATTTTTTTCTTCTTCTTCTCTCAGCCATTTCTTATTCTTTTCCTCCATTTCTCTTCTCTTTCTTGGCCAAATGCTCAAAAGCACACACACTTCACTTTCTCTCTCTCTTTATATATATATATATATTATTAATATAATATATAAATACTAATATAATATAATAATATATTATATAATATAATAAGAGAGATATTTTGATTATTTAATCATTAAATAATCAAAGTATGTAATGATCATTTTGCCCCTCACGAATAGTTACAAAGCATACCCTCTAGTGGATCCCACCAAATTTCACACTTGGGTAAACTCAACTGAGGGTCCACAATACGTCATGTGTCATAATACAATTAGTAAATAATAATTATTAACTAATTATTGTATTTAACACTTAAATACAGACATGCACACATTTCTGTGGTAGTGCTAAATATTGCTGGATTAAACAATTTAATCCGGCATGCTGCCCCAGTGCACAACGAGTACACTTTATATTGCGGGACTCCCTAGGTCTTACGCTCGATTCGTCAAATAGAACTATTCTATAATTTTATGAACAATGGCCTACGCATACGTCACGGATATACAAATCAGCGCGTTGAACCATACAAGCTGAGGTTACAATGCATACGTATAGTCATTCCATCATGATATCCTGGATGTGCTGGGAATATAGATTATCACTTTCAAATCCCTTAGTGCTCATCCATGTCTTATCTCTAGACTTATATCTCACTGAACAATGTGCGCAAACTCCTTTGCCATATTGTTCCACCTTGGCGAAACTTTTTCCAAGGATTTATGCTTGTGGCCAGAAGACTTTTCGAGATACAGTCTCGAAGCATCTGGATATCTAACTCCCTATACGAGTTGACGAATCCTATATCTGTACGCACCAGACTTCATAAGCATCGGACCATACCCAATGACACCTAGCGGTCACACCATGAAAAGTCTATAACATGTACAAAACCAAAGTATGGTGGATCACTTACAAGCCCACCGTGGCACTCAGGTTAAAAGACTACGTATACTACTTAACTCGAGATGACCATCTGTTGACGACTTACATAGGGTGTTTATTGGAGACCCTCGTGAGTCTGTCCTATTTCCAGTTCTAACTGGATACCCATATGTAAATACGAGCTCTAAGCTCACAGTCAGCTAGGAACGACCATCTATACCCTATAGGTATGACATATTCTGATCTATATATAAAGGTATCCACCGACAGACTTGCATCGGCAGAATAGATCAGGGATAATTATTAGAGAATATACTTGCGCAACTAGCATTTCTTGGCACCCGATTGTAACTCTTGTAACTATGTAATTACTAGTATATTCTTAGGTTTATGTCTCATTACAGATAAGGCTCTAACTCTTAGATCTGCTAAGTATTATAGCCAGCTAACACTTAGCTGTGTTAACATTTAGCATTTATATCTCTCAGCATGGCTAACTATGAGCCTTTATCTAAACTCCCTTAGATCTGATTTGAACTCCTTTAGATCATACAATGTCTATAACCTTACATTGTATTGTACCATATAAATGGGTTTTAACGATATAATGAGAATGTGCACTTGTATAAATATACAAGTATATGTACATTCAGGGATGGCACATAAGCACTAACCCTAACACTATTTAGGATTTTAATTAGCTTGTAACGTAAAGCTAAAGTCAAGGTGGGATATAAGGATAATTAATTGAAGTTCAAGTCACATCATGAACACTTAACTTTACTTAGAACTTTTTGATCTTTTCTCATTCATTTATCTCCTCCCCAAAACTTATTATATTCCCATCACACTTTTGCAAAGAATTTATTCTTTTTCTTAAGTTGGGGATGTTTATGCATTTAAACCATTTTCTCTTCTTAACTTTTCCTTTTTTTATGTAACCCCAAACTTAGATTGATATGCACCTTCAAGACCTTTTGCTTTCTATTGCATCACATTTTCCATACATACAACCTTTTTTTCCCTTTTAAAATTATTTCTAAGTAAACTCAAGGTCTATAGTGCTACCGGTAGATTTTAGGATAAATAAGTAAAAATTCTTGTGGCTTGCAATGTGGTTAAACAAAAAAAATGGGTAAGTAGACTTAAACGGGATTACTAGGGATAAATATACATCTAAGGTAGGCTTGAAAAGGCTTAATCGGTACAAAGATGGCCTAATGTCATTTCTTTATTCATGTGATTCCTAAGATTTTGCTTCAAGTAATAACCAAGTAAGTTCTAGAGTGTTGGTCCTCGAGACTGTGGTGTACTACTTAAGCATGAGTATCTCTAAGTAAAAAAATTCAACTAATACATACTTAATTCAATGTGCTAAAAAGTAAGTGATAAAAAATAAAGTTGAAATCAGTTTAAGATTTATGAAGTAAGAATTATCTCAATTGTCTATTGTTTCCTAGAAACTTGTAAAAATAAATTCAGCCAATATTCTAATTCTTATTATGGACTAATGATCATCATCCCAACCAAAACTTAACACTAAAAAAAAACAAATTTCCTACAAGACAGCCATTCAAATTATATAGTAAAAATAAATACAGGCTATGTATTTCCCACCCCCAAACCTAAATCAACATTGTCCTCAATGTTGAACAATAATCTTAGAAGTAAGAAAAACTCCATTAGTAAACTGAAGTTGAAGCAATGTAACATTGTTGCCTATTGATTAGACTGCAATGTTTCTCAGCTCCTAATACTTGCAATTACTTGTGCTGTTTCTTTGAATGTTCCTCTTGCTGTTTTATTCCTATAAAGAAAAGAAACTAATATAACTAAAATTGATACTAAACAAAAATAAAAATTACTTAGGTTACCTCATAACAAGCACTTCATTTAACATCGTCGGCTTGGCGAGGCTTTTTTTTACTCTTACGGAGGATCAAAGTTAATGGTGGAAGCTGAAAGTGCACTGTGCGTAGGGTGAGTGTGTACATTTTAATTTTAATTTTTTTAATTACATATCATACATGCATAATTAAATGCAACGAAAAATATACAAATATCTCATTAGTGTAATGAGATATTAGGGAACTCACCCTCGAAGCATACTTTGCGCAGTTTTAGTTTAGGATTTGGTGGGATCCTTTAAGCTAGAACGGTAGCTTTCTATTCTCGCTAGAATATTTATTTGAAGCAACACTCGCTTCAATTAATCTCTCGGGAGTCTAATGTATTTATTGTTATTTACTTCACTTGTCTTAGAACTCATCTCTCATATGAAAGAAAAAGATGTCTTATATATATAGCATTCTCGGCCATCCATAGAACCAATGAATGCATGATAAATGGGTTGCCAAATTTTAAGCATAACAATGCATTGTAATTGCCTTGTCATGATTGCCAAAACACAAATCATATTTATACAATTAGTTGGCTAGATTATGAGCAAATTAGTGGCCTAAACTTATCAATGTAAAGACATGTCATGCCAAATTACAAGCATGATAAGTAACCATTTGATTTGCCAATTCATTGGTCAAATAAGAATCAACTTGGTGTTTTATTTATATATATAACATTGCTGCCTCTTGATTCTTTTACACTTTGGGTGAAATCTATTTGGCTTCCAAAGCCTTAAAATAAATATATTTTATTTTGCCAAAATTTACAACAATTAATATCTATATAAACTAATGAAATTATGCCATGTGTTATGCCATTATCAATTAATGGCATGACATATGGCATCCAATAGAAAGGTTAAAGTGGCAAGTCCCACTTACTAAGATCTCAGGTTTAACACTTAAACCCTACGATTTACCCGAGAGACCCTGAAATAATTCCAATTTTTTGAGAACTTCCTAGATTGAATTATTCAATCTAGTTCCATACCCTAGTGCACAATAAGTACACTTTATATAGTGAGACTTCCAAGGTTCACACCTATTTTGTCTTACGAAACTCTTTCGTAAGTCCATAAATGATGCTTCACACATACATTATAGAAATAACAAAATAACTGTTGAACTATACAAGCCGAGGTTAATACATATTCGTATAATCTTTTCGTTATTTATATCCTAGAAGAGCGGAGACATATATTATCACCGTTAAGTCTCTATAAGCTCAAGCTTAGAACTTATCTCCAAATTCGTATTCCTATAAACAATATCTGCAAACACTTTTGCAATATTGTTTCTTACATATGAAACATTTTTCTCGGGTGAATTACTTATGGCCATAAGATTTTTTTGGAACACAATTTTGGAGCATCTGGATATACAACTCACCTATATGAGCTGATGGATCCCATATCTATATACATTAAACTTTATGAGCATCAAACCATACCCAACAATACCCAGCGGTCAAACCATGAAAGGTCTTTGACATATGTAGGACCTAAGTATGGTGGATTACTCACAAGTCTACTGTGGTGCTCAGGTCAAGGGACCGTGAATACTATTTAATTCGAAAGGATCATCCACTGACGGCTTTATGGGATGTCTATTAGAGATCTTAATTGCGCCTGTTCAGTACTCAGTCCTAATTAAATATCTATGTGTCTATACAAGCTTCCACTAAGCTCATGGCATGTTATGATTAACTATATGGACCATCTAAATATAGAAATACACTAATCTATATTAAATAAATTTTCTACCAACAGACCCATATAAGTGAAAATAGATCAGGAACATAACGTTTGCAAACATACTTGCACAATGACATTTCTTAGTACTATTTACAACCCTTTGTAACTATGTTATTGCTATTATACCCTCGGGTTTTTGTCATATTTTAGACAAGGCTCTAACCCTTTAGATCTCGCTGACTCTTATAACTTGCTAACTCTTAACAGTGCTAACTTTTAGCACTTATAACTCTCAGCGTAGCTAACTTTTAGTATTGATCTAAACTCTTTCAGACTAGATCTAAACTCTTTCAGATCATACAATGTCTGAAGTGTTACAAACATCTTACCATATATATATATAATATTAACTATTTTATTTGAAATGCTTATTGTATAGATATTAAACAATTAATATTCATACAATTTGGAATGACACGTAGGCACCAGTTCCAACAACTCCCACTTACTCTAGTGTCATTCATAAAGATATCTAATACTTATCGTCTCTATATATTTCTTAAACACATTAGGAGTTAAGGCTTTAGTTTGCGGGTCCACTATATTATTCATGGAATATATCCTAGATACTATTACATCTCTAGTGACAGGACTCGCCCCGAGACCCTCTATTGTAGATCCTAGCGGCTATGTCGGGCACCCCGACGGAAGTTCCTCAAAATTTAACTGGGTAAGTTGAGAAATTCTGCGAGGTGAACCCATTTTTAGTTCTTGCTATTACTGAGAAAACCTTGAAATATACATGAAAATGACTTCTTAAATTAAAAAAAAAAACGGCCAGAGTTTTCCATGTTTTTCTTTAAAAATCCAATATAAAACCTTTAAAAAAATTTCACTTTTATTCAGACAGTTCTCAATACTACCAAATAAGACCTTCGGTCCTTTCCAAAATTAATCCAACTAAACTCAATAATTTCTTTTAAATCACAAAACGAGCACACTCATAATAAGTAAAAACGATCATCATAATATCGAAATCTCTTCTTGTTGGTTCAAAACATACATACAAATACACATGTCTATAACTACTATGCAGAAAGCAAAAACAGTGCTATTTAGCACATTTACATTTACAAAAATGATCTTCAGATTTGGCCCACTAATCAGTTGTAGGAGAATCAGCAGCTTGCGTACCGAGACCTACACCTGGGAAGGGGGTTTAAAAAACATAAAACACAAAATAAGTGAGTTAAAGGAGCTCAATGAGTGCATTTGAGATTTCAAATAAAATAAAATTCTGCATAGATAATAATTCTAAAAGACATGCATAAATTATGCTTCTAAAACTTGTATAAAGCTATAAAATGGTTTTTAACACCATATGCCGATGAAATCTTGTCAAGTGGGTTTTATTTACATCTTCAGAAAATAATATTCAAAATCTATACAACATAATAACTAGCATATGTATATAAATACATAATATGCAATCGGTAGATCGAAAATTATTAAAGCCCTCGCTCGGCCATTTTCTTTCTAAACTGTACCAATGGTAACCCTAAAGTTCTATACTCACACAGTGACTCAACTAGCGCCGCACACGTGAGTAGGTCACGGGGCACCTTAACTAGCAGCACCTACAGTGACATCTCAAGACATCTCACTGGCTATGCAGCAAAAGCCTACATCGCCTACATATAGAGAGACAATACCCCGTATATATAGAGCAACTCACATGACTCGATAACCTAACTTCCTGGAGTTAGTGACACACCTCCCAAAACCTGCCCATGTGTACGGGATATACTGGCCGGGTCATAAACCATCACACTTCTATTATATATATAGTGCTCCCTCAATTGATCAATTTTCCCCTCAACTTGCTCTAAATTTCTGATTTGCCATTGGTTAGAAACTAAGTATGTAATTTGTTACTTTGTAACTATCTAGTTAGAATAGTCAAAGGAACTAACTAGAATTCCCAACTTGGAAATTCATGAAATTATCTCTAATTGGTCCATTCTCTAATATATGGATTGTGTTTTTTAACAAAGGCTTGTTCCATACATAACCCTTATATGGAAATTCATGTAGTAAATTAAAATTTCCTTTTCCAAGCCAATAGAGAAAAATTTCATAAATATTCTAGGGTCGTCCGAAGCTCCGATCGAGTGTGAAATTACCAAATTAGGTTTAATATCTCTCACGCGCACCATAAAAAAATATTTCTAATAGGGTTAGAATTGGGTAACCTTACGGTGTCTTTATTACTCTATATTAAAATCTCGACACCAATACTACTAATAAGGATTGGATATTACATCCAGTAGCTAAGAACTTTCCAATTATGTGGTATTAAGAGTCCACATGATTAGAATTCTGGTACGCCTTGTGACATCTTGGCTTGAGCATTTATCCAGTTATTATTACATTTAGTGGGATAAGATCTACTAAGCTTGGAACTATTTTAAGCTCTACAACTGACTTATGTACCCACAGAACTTCTATTGTAGGCTTTTCAAGCCATAACATATTCTGCCTCCAAGGTAAAATTAACTATGGATGTTTATTTTATACTCAAGACTAACTATAGTAACGATGAAAAGAAATATATAATTAGATATAGATATTCTATCATCTGGACCAGATTAGAAGTTCAAATTTATGTATCTTCTCATATATAAGTAACTTTCTTCATAATTCAAAACTTATCCTCTATACTTTTCAGGTATTAAAGATATGTTTCCATGGCCAATTAATGATCGTTGATTGGATTAGACTGATACTGGCACATAACACCTACAACCATCCAAATTTGAATTTCGAATATAATATGACATACATTAAGCTATCTCTAGCTGATGTACTTTGTATATTGGACACTCCAATAGTTTGAAAAGTACATTAACTGTCTCACAATTATTGAAATTGAACCTTTTAAGAACATTATCTATGTACTAATATTGGGATAGTTTTATCAGCCTCCTAACCCTATCTCTATAACACTTTATAGTTAGTATATAGGAAGCTTTCCCTAAATTTTTCAAGGAGAAGTTCTTATTCAGATAACTCTTAACTGATTGACTTGTAACATATTAACGTCATTTTTGACATCAAGTATGTCAACCACACAGAGAACTAGAAAGATAATTATGCTCCCACTATCCTTACTAAACACACATGCTTTCTCTTTGTTCTTGATAAAACTAAATTCTCTGATTTCTTTGCTAAAATGAAGAATCCAGTAGAGTGTAATTGCCAACAAAATTTAAATTGACTTACGTATGATTGCTGGTGAAAAGGCTTTCCCATTGCCAATCTCAGATCTATGAGTATAACCTTTTATCACTAGTCAGGCTTTGAAGGTCTCTACCTTCAAATTGAACCCATACTTCTATTACGTAAACTCATTTACAACAAATAGAAACTATTCTTACTGGAAGTACAAACAAGTCCTAGACTTAATTATCATGTATAAAGTCAATATTAGATTTTATGGCATTTGCCTTTTTCTTTGAATCGATGTCCAACATCGTCTTTTTATAAGTTAAATGGTATTTTTCTTCAAATAAGAAAACACCAAGGGCATATATAGGTATCAAGCATACCTATTATATGACCCTCGATATCCTTTCAGACTTATAAAGAGAGCGTGCTATAGATATCTCACCCAATTGAGTTTAAAGTTCACCATCAGTTCATATATTTTTTAGATTGACTTTACTAAGTTCAATTTTTCTACAATTTAATGATCCTATATGAAACTATTTCTCAAGAAAGTGGCATAACGAGGAACGAACATGTTTCACTTCTGTGGATTATAGAATTGGTATCCCATAGAATTCTTGGGATACCCAATGAACCGATACTTGTACCGATTGGGTACAAGTTTATCATATTGCGTAACACTTATGCAAACAAAACAACCCCAAATCTTAACATACTTAAGACCTAATTTTCTTCCAGTTTATATCTTATACGAAATTGAAGGAATGACTTTCAAAAAACCTTTATTCAATAAGTGATTATCAGTTACTAAAGTATATCCCTAAAGATATTCTAGAAGATCGGTGAAACTCAATATCGATTGGATCATATCTAATAAAGTCCAATTCCTCCTCTTTAAAACACTTTTGCATTGAGGAGTACTAGAAGGACTATATTGAGTGAGAATCCCATTCTCTTTTAAATAGTCCATGAATTTACTATTTATGTATAAATCGTCTTGATTTGATCAAAGGCATTGAATATACATAAGGGTTTATTTCTCCACTACTAGTTGGAACTCTTTGAACATTTTAAAGGTTTCCAACATGTATTTTCCAAAAGCACATATTTGTATCGTGACAAATCACAATGAAGTGTCAAAATTCACCTAATGGTACTGTCATTTATTGGACTATATACATCAATATGTACAAGTTTCAATAACAATGGGTTAGTATCTAATACTTTCATAAGTATTTGGTCATATTCTCTTGAATGTAAGATTCATAAACTGGTTAAAGTTTCATAGTCAGATCAAGTATCTGGTTATCCTTAACCAGACGGGATAGTCATCTCATAATTATATGACCTAATCTTATGTCCCATAATTCATTATTATTCAAAGTTTCCAAACTACTGTTTGTTCTGTTCCCTAGACATTTCAAGTTATATTTAAGATATAATGGCTATTCATTAACTTTAGTTAGAAAAACCTTATCATTATCATATTTACATGAGTATCTATTCTCGATGTATCCATGATAATTTTCTTTGTCTATTACAGGAAGTGATATGATTTGCTTAATAATGTTTGGCACAAAATATTAATTATACAATTTAATGCTTCTACTAGAATAGAGAAGTAACTTAAAAGTCCTAACAGTTACCACGTCTAGGAAATCTCTATTTCTTAAGTGAAGTTGTACTTCTCATTTCATAGATTTTTAGCATTGCTCAAATCATGCAACAACTTGCTAATATGGGAATGACAAGTGGTATCCCACACCTTTGGATATTTACCATCATATACTAATGAAATGTATATGATTGGTAAAAAAATATCTAAAGGGTTTATCTTTCCTAAGGTAAGGTACATTAAATAGTAACGATTATTATTTTAAACCTCATTAGAGTGGAAACATTTTCCATTGTTATTATTCTCTATTTGTAGTTTAGATATAATTTTTTAGATAGAGTATAATATTGCTTGTACAACTTATGTACACATGCTCTTACAAATAATCATTAGACATTGAGGGCAGAATATATGAATTGACTCTCAAATCATCCTTAATGCGTTTTCGATAAATTTTATCTTCTTTCGAGGAGATATGATTAGAGACACCTCTAATCATCTATTGATCATTAATATATCCAAATTTTTTTGAATCTAGAACTATTCTCAAATTCATTGGCAAGTCAAAATATTTGTTGGTACCTTATAGTTAGTGTGCTTAGATCAAGTATACTAACGGATTGCATATTCTGATCTTATTTTTATAAGATACATAAGAGATGTTTAACGGAACATTCCTAATCGTTAATAAACAACACTTTAGATTATGGGTATAACTTTTATACATTTTGTAATATAAAGACTCACTCCCACTACTTTACATAATCCCTTAAATCTTTTAAAAGGGATAACAATAGTTTACCCCATTTTAAACTATGTTGTGGGAAGTAGAACCTATTAGCATTTTATTCTAGCCTCATGTTGTAGCAATATTGGCTTTTGTAAACCTAAGAGGTAGAAAACTCTTGTCAATTGCATCTTATGCAACTCTTACCACTGATTCTAAATACATTTTATCCTCACGCTGTAGTAATATTGGGTAAGTGTATTTCAGATTAACTTGTCAATAATCAAATATATGTTACCGATACTATCCTCACACTATAGCAATATTGAGCAATATGTTTGCATATATTTGTCTCATCTCATGTTTAACCTGCATAGTCTGAATCACACCGACCAAATCCCTTACGCTGTAGTAATAGTAGGAAAAGACCGACATGACACGTCTAACACCATATTGACAGGATGAATCATTGTGTAACACTATCTTATAACAAAACACTTTCAATCTGATTAACAGAGATTTTTTATATTTTTGTCCTTATTTCATGAGGACGTGATTCTTAATCACACATTTGTTATGTGTAATCACAACTAACCCCCATCAGTAGGGCTCCTCTTGTGGTTACTAGCACAAATAAATGGACCACAATTTATATTGTAATAATTATAACAACTTATAAATTGTATAAAATAAACAACAAGTATTTTAAACAATTTAAAAATAAATAATCAAAGTAATTTGCGTAATTATAGCTTTTCTTAGGTTCTTGGTACTGTGATGCTAAAGGACCATCCTCTAGTATAAAATTCCAACATTTACGGCGCTGCGGTGCTAGGGTCCCCATTTTGGCACCGCAACACTGGGCTTTCGACGCTGTGGCGCTGAATTAGTGGCGCTACGGTAATGGGGTCTAGGAACCCCAGCACTGTGGCATTCGTCACCAACATTGCAGCATTGAAGTATAGACAGACCTAACATCGCGGCGTAGAGTGACACCACTACGACGTCTCTTTTACTGTGTCCTGATTACACATTTTTCAACATTTGAATGGTATAATTGGCAGCCCTAGGACATTCTAATTATGGTATGGACACTCTAATTAAGTACACAAATAGCACACAATCATGCACTTTGATACCAATTTGAAAGTACGCTGTGTGTAAGGTGAATGTGTATATTTTAATTTTTTTAATTACATATCATACATGCATAGTTAAGTGTAACGAAAAATAAATAAAGATCTCATTAACGTAATAAAATAGTAGGGAACTTACATTTGAAGTGTGCTTTATGCAGTTCTAGTCTAGGACTCGGTGGGATCCTTTAAGCTAGAACGATAGCTTCTTGTTTTCACCAAAATATTTATTTGAAGTAACACTTGCTTTAATAAATAGCATGGGACTCTAATGTGTCTATTTTCATTCACTTCACTTGTCTTAGAACTCATCTCTCTTGCAAAATAAAAAGATGTCCTAGATTTATAGCATTCTCGGCCACCCATTGAACCAATGAATGCATGATAAATGGGTTGCCAAATTTTAAGCATGACAATGCATTGTAATTTCCTTGTTATGCTTGCCAAAGTACAAATCATATTTCTGCAATTGGTTGGCCAAATTAGGAACAAATGAATAGCTTAAACTTATCAATGTAAAGACATGTCATGCTAAATTACAAGCATAGTAAGTGACCATTTGATTTGTCAATTCATTGGTCAAATAAGAATCAACTTGGTGGCTAATTTATACAAATAACATTGCCACCTCTTGATTCTTTTACACTTTGGGCGAAATCCATTTGGCTTTTAAAGCCTTAAAATAAATATATTCTATTTAGCCAAAATTTAAAACAATTACAAATTATATGAACCAATAAAATTATTGTTAGAGTTGGTGCTTACATGCTATTCTAATATTGTATGATTATTAATTATTTAATATTTATACATTAAATATTTTGATTTAAAATTGTTAATTTATAATCATATGGTATAATGCTTGTAACACTACAGACATTGTATGATCTGAAGGAGTTCAGATTTGGTCTAAAAGAGTTCAGATTTGATTTAAAGGAGTTCAGATTTGCTCTAAAGGAGTTTAGACCAGGCTAAGAGTTAGCAATACTGAGAGTTATAAATTCTAAAAGTTAGCACTGTTAAGAGATAGCAAGTTATAAGTGTCAACGAGATCTAAAGAGTTAGAACCTTATTTATAATGGGACAAAGACCTAAGAGTATACTAGTAATGACATAGTTGCAAGTGCTAGGAAATGTTATTGTGTAAGTATGTCTCAAACATTATGTTTCTGATCTATGTTCACCAATACGGGTCTATTGGTAAATCACTATTATATAGATTAATGTATGTCTATATCTGATGGGTTCAAATGGTTATTCTTAGCTGACTATGAGCTTAGAGCTTATATAGGCATACGGGTATCCAGTTAGAACTGGATACTGAACAGACTCATGAGGACCCCAATAAATATTCTATGTAGCCGTCAAAGGAAGGTTCTCTCGAGTTGAATAGTATTCATAGTCCTTTGACCTGAGCACCACGGTAGGCTTATGAGTGATTCACCATACTTTGGTTCATATATGTCAGTTACCTTTCATGTTCTGACCGCTATGTGTCACTAGGTATGGTCCAATGCTAATAGAGTTCGATGTGGGTAGATATGGGATCGGTAAGCTTATATAGGTAAGTTATATATCCGATGCTCCGAGATTGTATTTCATAAATTTTGTGGCTATAAGCATAAACTCAGGAAAGGATCATTCTACAGGGTTAAACAATATCACAAAAGTGTTTGCATATATTGTTTATCGAGATACAAATATGGAGATAAGTTAATGGATGTGCAAATAGGGATTTGACAATGCTTATCTATATCCCCACACATCCAGGGTATATATGATGGAAGGATTATACGTATGCATAGTGACTTCAACTTGTATGGTCTAACGTGCTGATTTGTAATATCCGTAACGTGTATGTGAAATATACTTTTTGTGCATTTGACAAATCATGCGTAGATCTAGGGAGTCCTGAAATATGAAATATACTCTTTGTGCATTTGGCTAACGTGCTGTATTAAATGATTCAATATAGTAAAATTCAGTAATTTACTAATGTTAAGTTAATTAAAGTATATAGTTAAATGATGAGACCCACTTTAGGTTAACTTAGTAACCTAGTAAAGACATAAAAGTAATTTCACTTAATGATTATTTAATTGTTAAATAATTAAAATAAATATTTATTTAATAATAGTTAAATAAATAATTTAACTTAATTATAGTTAAAAGTTAACCATATGGTTAAGTTAAAGTTAACCTCACTTAATGGTTAAGTAAACGTCAACCTAACCATGTTAAGTTAGTTAACTAGGGTTAAATTATTTAAATGTTTATTTAACTTAAGGGTTAAGTTAAATGTAAATTTAAATTAAGTGAAATTAAAATTAAATTAAATTAAATTATGAAATACAATTTAATGAGTTAAGTTTTATTTTTGCAGAGTATTTGGCTAGCCATCAAAGAGAAAGAAAAAGAAAATTTATTTTCTTATTATTGAATTCAATTGTTGAATTCATAATTAAATTTTTTTTTATTAGGCTTAAAACCAATTAAGCAAAATAAGTGTTTGATTTATTGATTAAATGTTAATCAAAGAAAAATAAAAAAACTTAAGTTTAATTTATTAAACAATTACTGGATTAACATTTTGCTATTTTAGACAATCAAACCCACAATTTGTTAATTTCTAGAATTAGCAAAATTTATATTTCAAATGGACTTCAAGCAATTTAATCCATAAAATAATTTAATCCAAAGGCTTTATGGGTTAAATTCTCAATCTTGTTTATTAATTTGATTAATATGTAATAATTATATTCATTGTAAATTTTTATAATTCTACTATGCACATATATGTATGAGATATGTATATTTTTTATGATGAACACATACTATATGCATGCACCCTAAAATAATCAACACCCAACAATTATGCCATGTGTTATGCCATTACCAATTAATGACATGACATGTGGTATCCAATAGAAAGGTTCAAGTGGCAAGTCTCACTTGTCGAGATCCTGGGTTTAACACATAATCTTTATGATCTCCCTGAGAGACTCTGAAATAATTCTAATTTTTTTAGAACTTCCCAGATTGAATTATTCAATCTGGTGTGCTACCAGTACACAATGAGTACACTTCAAATAGTGAGACTTTATAGGTTCACACCTGTTTTGTCTTATGAAACTCTTCTGTCAATCCATAAATGATGCCTATGCACACATTATGGAAATAACAAAATATTGTATTGAATCATAGAAGCTGAGGTTAATATATATTCGTATAACCTCTTTGTCATTTATATCCTGGAAGAGCGAAGACATAGATCATCACTGTCAAGTCTCCAAATGCTTAACCCTAGAACTTATCTCCAGATTCGTATTCCTATAAATAATATCAGCAAACACTATTACAATATTGTTTCTGACAGGACCCGTCCTTAAACCCTCTACTATATATCCAGTGGGCCCCGTCAGCACTTCAACAGAAGCTCCTCAGAATCTCACTATCGAAATTGAGAAATTTCGCGAGACGAACCCTTTTTATTTCTTGCTCATACTAACTAAATCACAAAATATTTGTGAAGATATTTTTAGCAATTTTTTATTAAAAAAAGGGACAAGGTTTCATCTGTTTTTCTGAAAATTCCAATACAAAACCTGCAAGGAAATCATACTTCTATTTCAAAAAGCTTCTCAACTTTCAAATCAGACCTCCGGTCCTTTTCAAAACTACATATAAATTCAAGCCAATAATTTCATTATAATCACAAAATTAACATACTAATAAAAAGTTAAACTATCATTATAATACCCAAATATCTTCTTGTTTGTTTAAAACATATTTACAATATGTACAAGTCTATAACTACAATGCAAAAATCAAAATGTGCTACTTAGCATATTTAAATTTACAAAATGGTCGTCAAACTTGGCTCACTAATCAGTTGTAGGAGAATCAGCAACTTATGCACTAAGGCTTGCACCAGGAGGAGGGTTTAGAAAATATAAAACACAATATGAGTGAGCTAAAGGAGTTTAGTGAGTACATTTAAGATTTCCAATAAAAATAAAATAAAATTTTGCATAAATAATAAATACGAAAAAATTGCCTAAAGCATACTTCTCAAGCTATTATAAAACTATAAAATGATTTCTAACATCATATGTTGAAAAATTCTTGCCAAGCGGGTTTTATTTATATCTTCTATAAATAATATCAAGAATCTGTAAAACATAATAACTAACATGTATACATACAAATACATAATGTGCGTTCAGTAGCTCAAAAACTATTAAAACCCTCGCTTAGCCACTTTCTTTCTAAACTGCACCAATGGTAACCCTAAAGCTCTATACTTACGTAGTGATTAAACAAGCACCGCACAATGTGAGTAAGTCACAGGGCGTCTAAACTAGCAACACCCACTGTGACATCTAAAGACATCTCATTGTCTATGCAGCAGAATACTACATCGCCTATATATAGCAAGATAATACCCCGTTCACATAGAGCGACTCACATGACTCAAAAACTTGACTTCCCAGAGTTAGTGACATGCCCCCAATACTTGCCCATGCGTATGGCATATATCGACCGAGTCTTAAACTATCACCACACTATATATAATTTGAGGGTACCAATGGCCTTTGAAAACTAATTTAATAACTTTAAAAACTGTTTTTCAACTGAACGTAGAAATTTATGATGATGACAGTATATAAAATCTGTAAATCATATTTAAGCATTTAAGATCACATAAAGTATAAATATTCAAACATACAGAAACATATTAAATGAAAGTTAAATAATTATAAATTTTCACTCACTAACCGCTTCAAACTCAATTTTTTTTCGGATTTTTACTTCCTTTACCGGTCTCGATTTTTTTCACTTACACGCCATAAATGACTAAATCCTTTACAAATGCTAAAATTTCACTTAAACTAATAAGCTCTCTAATCGGCTTACAAAGCCTGGATGGATTTCACTTTCCCATTTTCATTTACGAAGTCATTCAATCTTATTTAATCTTGTTTAATTCACCATTCGAAACCATAAAAATTACTTAACATCTTATAAATTTGGTTAGACATAATTTCCCTTTACCTTACCAAAATGGACAATTATGTCCAATTTTCTTCATTTTTGATTTTTCATCAACCATATACATACAATTGATATAAGAAATCATTGATACCCAACAATTGAACCAAAATACAACTCAAACCCTAAAATCCCTAAAGTGGCCAAAATTTACCCTACTTATACAACACATCTATTTTCTCAATTTCTTATTCCAATGACATCCAAATCAAGCCAATTTAATTCTAATGCCCTAATAACATCCAATTAAAGTTTCTACAATAAAATTACACAAAACCCTAATTCTTACCTTGCTAATTCCTTTACTTTGATGACTCCTTTAAGCTCCACACTTGAATTCAACTCAATCTAAATCAAGAATCCCTACAAAAACATCAATTGAAGCAATCTTGAAAATTCACACATCATCATCACTAAACAATGCTTTTCTTACCTCTATTCCTTGGAGTTTTACTAATGGAAGCTTCAATTGATCTTAGGAACTTGTGTTTGGATTTATTTTAACTTGATCAAGTATGAAAACTCATAAAAAAAGCATTGGGTTTTACTGTAGCAGCGCTTCCCCTCTCATGGCTGAATTATTCTCTTTTTGATTTAAACATGCTATGCTTTCTACTTAGCCAAATTCTAGACACTTCACCCTTATATAGTGCTATCTCAAAAGTCCAATTTGTCCCTTAACTAATTCTAAAATTCTAAATTGCCATTAGTTCAAAATACAAGTATTTAATTGGTTCCTTTCTAACTATTTAGCTAGAATAGTTAAAGGAACTAACTAGACCTCAAACTTTGTAATCCATAACTTGTCTCTAATTGGTCCATTTTCCAACATATGGATTATGTTTCTTAACAAAGGTTTGTTCCATGCATAACCCTTAATTGGAAATTCATGTATTAAATTAAAATTTCATTTTCCAAGCCAATAGAGAAAAATTCCAAAAAATATTCCATAACCGTCTGATGCTCCAACTGAGTGTGAAATTACCAATTTAGGTCTAATACCTCTCACGCGCACCATTAAAAAAAATATTTCTAATAGGGTTGGAATTGGGTAACCCTACGAATTTCTTTATTACTTTATACCAAAATCTAGGCACCTATACTACTAATAGGGATTGGATATTACAGTTTCTTACATAGGAAACATTCTTTTCAAGTGAATTACTTATGATCATAAGAGTTTTTGGAACACAATCTTGGAGCATCTAGATATACAACTCACCTATATAAGCTGACGGATCCCATATCTACACACATTAGACTCTATGAGCATCAAACCATACCCAATGACACCAAGCGGTCAGATTATGAAAGGTATCTGACATGTGTAGGACTTAAGTATGGTGGATCACTTACAAGTCCACCTTGGTGCTCAAGTCAAGGGACTACGAATACTACTCAACGCGAAAGGATCATCAATTGGCGACTTTATGTGATGTCTATTGGAGATTCTAATTGAGCCTTTTTAGTACTTAGTCCTAACTGAATGCCCGCATGTCTATACGAGCTTCCACTAAGCTCATAGTCTGGTAAGATTAACCATTTGGACTACCCAGATATAGACATACATCGATCTATATTTAAAAAATGTTTTCACTGACAGACCCGTATAAGTGAAAACAGATCAGTAACATAATGTTTGAAAACATACTTGAACAATGACATTTTTTAGCACTATTTGTAACCCTTTGCAACTATGTCATTACTAGTATACCTTTGAGTCTTTATTCCATTTCAAATAAGGCTCCAACCCTTTAGATTTTGCTGACTCTTATAACCTAATAACTCTTAGCAGTGCTAACTCTCAGCGTAGCTAACTCTTATCATTGGTCCAAACTCTTTTTGACCAGATCTAAACTCATTCAGGTCATACAATGTTTAAAGTGTTACAAGCATCTTACTATATATATAATATTAACGATTTTATTCGAAATGCTTATTGTATAAATATAAAACAGTTAATATTTATATAATTTAGAATGACACGTAAGCACTAGTTCCAATAGAAGTATCCTTATCTGTGATCTTCTTGGGCTTCATCTCTTTTGGCTTCTACATTTTTGCAATTAGACCTTGGGCAACAACTTTCATTTCATTCTTTGGATAGAGTTGAATCTTAGATCGGTGAAATGATACTTTTGTACCCTTCTCTTTGATCTTCTTTTCTTAGTGCTGCTAATTTTTCTTCTTTATTTTCTTTCTATGCTTCAACGCCTTCTTTCTAATGTGCAGATTTAACATTTCCATGTCTTTGAGCTCTTTGGTGTTTGGGTGCAATACATCAATGCTGCAACAGTCTTTACTTTCAAATGGTAACTTAATCTCTTTGAAGACTTTAAAAGTGACAGTATAATCTTACACTCTCATGGTCATCTTTCATTTTTGAACATCAATAACCGTACGTTCTGTGGATAAGAAGGGTTATCCAAGGATGATAGGTATCTTCTTGTCTTCTTCCATGTTTAGGACAATAATATCTGTAGAAAAGATGAACTTATCCATCTTTACTAGCATGTCCTCTATAATTCATTTCGGATAGGCAAGAGAGTGATCAGTAAGTTTAAGTGTGACATTTACGGGCTTTGCTTCTCTCAAACCTCACTGCTTATAGATGGAAAGGGGCATGGATTAATATTAGCTTCTAGATCACATAGAACTTTACCAATGTCATGATTGCCAATAGAACACGATATGATAAAACTCTCGGGATCTTTAAGCTTAGGAGGTAGCTTCTTCTGAAGAATAGTACTACACTCATCTGTCAATGCTACGGTCTCATAATCCTCTAGTCTTATCTTCTTTGAAAGGATTCTCTTCATGAACTTGACGTAATTAGGCATTTGTTTCAGAGCATCTGCAAAAGGAATATTGATATATAATTTCTTAAACATTTAAAGAAATTTAGAGAATTGTTTATCTAATTTCTTTTTTTACAGCCTTAAAGGGAATGATGGAGGTGTAATGCATGATTGGATGGGTTGTTTCTGTTAGGGTCAGTACTTACGTGCCATCCTTGAATGTACATATACTTGTATATTTATACAAGTGTACATTTATATTAAATCGCTAATACCTATTTATATGGTATTATGCATGTAATATTACAGACATTGTAGATCTGAAGGAGTTCGAATCAGATCTAAAAGAGTTTAGATAAGAGCTCATAGTTAGCCACGCTGAGACATATAATTGCTAAATATCGGCACAGTTAAGTGTTAGTTGATTATAATACTCAACAGATCCAAGAGTTGGAGCCTTGTCTGTAATGAGACATAGACCTAGGAATATACTTGTAACTGCCTAGTTGCAATTAGGTGCCAGGAAATGCATGTTGCACAAGTATATTCTTGAATAATTGTCCCTGATCTATTTCTGCCGATGTAGGTATAGTGATGAACACATGAAAATGCATGTTGTTAGGAGATTCAATCACCATTTAATGTCACTAATTTTAGTATTTTCTGTATTTTTAGCTTGAAATAAAGTGTTCTCCTTAAATTGTGATTAATGAATGTTATTTGGACAGGTTTAGGTAAACTAGACATAACTCTCAATGTAGAAATCGAAATGAAGAAATTCTTGAACCTGGTGCAACATGACTCAATCTTACACAAATTTGAAGAATAGTGGAAAAGCCAAATCCAATATGTTATGGGCCAAAAATTGAGATACAACAGAATCGGACTACAACTCTTACCCAGCTTGACCCAATTCACGTATTTAGACCGTATCTCACAAAATACGTACTCAATTGGTATAATTATTGAAGCTGTGAATTGCTGACTTTACTATCAACAACTCGTATGTTTATGGTAAAGTCCAAATCAGCCGTTATCATGGACCAAATCGCATTGCAAGTGGGTAAAATGGTTGTTGGCCGAATTCTGATTTATCTTTGGAATTTTGCTCATATCTCATTGGATACTCATCCAATTTGCATGAAATCAGTGCCTATGGAAAGAAGAGTCAAAATTCTACAACTCTTATGTCGGCTGTAGAAGCTGAATTGATCATTTACATTATCAAAAACGTGCTGCAAGTGGATACACGAGTTATTGGCTTAAAATTATTGAAGATTGATGTCATCCATGACATATGTCCATTCATTGCCTATATAAGGAGACCCTTAGGACATTTTTATTAGATAATTTCTCTCTTCTTTTATTCTCATTAACATGTATTGTAATTTAGGCTGGAGTTCCTAGCAAGGCTAAGAGATGAACTTTTATGTGTAGTAAATCTACTTCCATGCTTTGATTCGGTGTCAAGAGCTATAAATGTTGTAAGTTTGGTTTTGATTAAACTCTTATCTATTTTATTTTCTATAATCCAGAGGTTATAATTCTCATGTCTCATATATGTTCAGTCATGCTTTTCTTATGTGATTCATGTTGATTTATAATTGTTACTGGTTACATTGTTTTATATGTTAATCTTTTACTGCAGTATTGTCAATTTGATATATTGTCGATCTTGGATAACATGTAAGGGCAATAAATGTTTGATATTCAAGTTAATCTTTTACTGCAATATTATCAAAATGATATATTGTCGATCTTAGATAACTTGTATAAATAACATGATGTGTGTTAATGCTTGCAAAGAGTTTAACTAAATCAAATACATGTGTTATCAAATGTGCTATATATTACATACCTTCCGATTGATTGTTTGGGATGTGAAACCTTCAGTTGAGTTATAAATATCGAATCAAAGTATAGAGTAGATTTATAAAGAATAATTGTGATTCTCAAAGCCTTGCTTAAATCATCATAAGACATTTTCCTCAATTTATAGATAATTCTATCTCATCCGTTTAAATCAATTAACCCTTTGCTACTGCTTTAATATTTTACTTCACCAACCTATTTTGCCAAGAGCTTCTTCGTGGGATCGACACCTCAATCTATACTGCGATAGCCGCGTTATATTTTGAGTGTAAACATATATCGGTGAATACTTTTTTATATATAGATCAGCATATGTTGTACCTATAGTGTATAGATGGTCGTTCCTAGCTGATCGTGAGCTTGGAGCTCGTATTGACATATGGGTATCCAGTTAGGATTGGATATGGGACAGACTCATGAGGGCCTCTGATAGACATTCAATGTAAGCCGTCAACGGAAGGTTCTCTCGAGTTGAGTAGTATACGTGGTCCTTTAACTTGAGTGCCATGGTGGGCTTGTAAGTGATCTACCATCCTTTGGTTCTATGCATGTCACAGACCTTTTATGGCATGACCGTTGGGTGTCGTTGGTTATGGTCCGATGCTTATGGAGTCCAGTGCCTACATATATAGGATTCGTCAGCTCTCATGTGGAGTTTGATATCCAGATGCTTCGAGACTGTATCTCAGAAAGTCTTGTGGCCACAAGGAACCATCCTGGGAAAGAGTTCCGTCAAGGTGGAACAATATGGCAAAGAAGTTTGCGTATATTGTTCAGTGAGATACAAGTCTGGAGATAGGACATGGATGAGCACGTAGGGATTTAACGGTGATAATCTATATCCCCGCACATCCAGGATATCATGACGGAAAGATTACACGTATGCGTTGTAATCTCAACTTGTATGGTTCAACACACTGATTTGTATATTCGTGACGTGTGCGTGAGGCATTGCTCAAGGACTCATGGAATAGTTTCATTTGATGAATCGAGCATAGGACCTAGGGAGTCCCGCGATATGAAGTGTACTCGTTGTGCACTAGGGCAGCATGCCGGATTAAATTATTTAATCCAGCAATATTCGGCACTACCACCGGAATACGTGCGTGTCTGTATTTAAGTGTTAAATACAACAATTAGTTAATAATTGTTATTTACTAATTATATTAAGACACGTGGTGTATTGTAGACCCTCAGTTGAGTTTACCAAAGTGTGGAATTTAGTGGAACCCACTAGAGGGTCAACTTGGTAACTATTCCTAAGGGGCAAAATGGTAATTTCTTATTTTGATTATTTAATTGTTAAATAATCAAATATCTCTCTTTTTTTTATATAATATATATTATTATTATTATATTAATATTAATATTATATTATATATTATATATATATAAAAAAAAAGAGGGAGAGGAGATTTTGGCAAAATTGGCCGAGTGAAAAAGAAAAAGAAATGAAGAAGGGAAGAGGAGGAGAAGAAGAAGAAGAAGAAAAAAAAGGAGAATCTATGTTTTCAATTAGAGTAATTGTGAATTGCTTCAAATCTCGATTTCTTATCCTTTTTGGAGAAAATGATATAAATTCACACCCGGCCATTTTAGGGATTAAGAGTTAATCTGGGACTGAATATCAGGTTGCTGTTCTAGCTCACCAAGCCCACCGTGTTGGTGACTAGAACTTCATATGCGTTGGTCTCCATGCAAATTTTGAGAAAATACATGTATAACGTTACACGTTATGGTGAGTTCTCTAGCCTATAAATATATTAATGCGATTAATATATTTTATTTATTATGTTTATTGCAAAATTTATACACTTCCGCTGCGTTAGGCAATAGACACAATTGTATATGCATACACCCACATGTACTTTAGATCCATGATAAGGCGTAATTGTATAAACTATTTTATCTTCCTAACTTGATATTTGTTCAATTTATCTCAATAATTGGGCTATTTATGCGTATTAATATTGTTTTATAGGTTGAAGCATTATCGGAGCAAAAATACCGGAAAACGGACGCAAATCGGAGCAAAAATACCGGAAAACGGACGCAAATCGGAGCATTAGAGATAAAAATACGAATGGAGGCACTGTTTGCTACAGTAACACTGTAGCAACAGTACACTGCTACAGTGTACTGTAGCAACAGTGCAGCGCCGCGGCGCCGATTGCAGAAAGTGAGCGCCGCAGCGCCAAATCGCAGCGCCGCGGCGCCGGGACCTGGAAAACAAATTGTGACAGGTTCCTGAAAATCAGGAAACCCAAAAGCAACCCAAAATGCGCCCTAATTTCGTGCTCTTACCTATTTATTTGCTCAAAACTTACATTTTGAGAGAGGACTCCAGCTGGGACAGCAGCTGAAAACACAAAGAAACACCTAACTTCTAAGTTTGAAGAAATCAAAGAGGAGGGAAGCAAGCTTCAACAACAAAGGCATTTGACAGGGATGTCTTCTTTGCTTTGATTCTTTACTTGTTGTAAGATGTTTAGTTTACATGTATTGATGGAATTAGCTTCAAGATTGTGTAGTTTAATGATGAGCTAATTTCGTTCATCTAGGATTACATCCTTGAACTCATTATGTGATTGATTTTAGTTCTCTCTTTTATGGTATTAATTCAGCTTTTGATATATTCATTGTGCTTGTGCTTAATGCTATTTGATTACTTGGCCAGTGGTTAAATTGATCTAGAAATGCTTAAATAAACTTGACAAAGGCATTTAGGTATTTAGTCTTAAGCATATTGATGCATGATCATAGTGTAGTACACTTGAGTTTCATATGAGATAGACATATACTCATAAGGCATGTATGGCTCATAAAACTTGTGCTTAATGAATTTTGTTCAATTTATTTATCATAGACATATAGATATTTGATTGGATGGAATAGATTCACTTGACCTGCAAAAGAGGCTTGTGATGTGTTGAGTGTTTTGGTCAATATATCAAGTTGAGAACCAATAAACATCAAAGAGATTTTGCTGAATTTATTTGCATAATGAGGGATAGTTTGTAATCCTATGATTTCTCATATTGAATTTAACTTGTTGGTAATTTAGTTTATCACTTAGCTTAATTAAGTTGTTCTTTTACTTGAGTAGTTTAATATCATACATTAAATCATTTTCTGGATAATAGTAGAAAGACACCATTTCAGTATTTAAACTAGAAAAGATAAATCATTCTCTGTGGGATCGACACTTTTCTCATCATATATTACTTGTTGCGACACGTGCACTTGCGTTAGTTTGTGTTATAGAAATCACACAACAATCCACCAATAGTTTCTATATATTGGGATTGGTATTTTCTATTGAGTTGTCACTTTTCTGAACATCAAGATTTTTCTGCACTTGTATACAGTTTTTGCACTATTTTCTGCATAAACTTTTGCACTTTTCTGTTGCCTATCTCTTGTTTCTGTACTTTTAGGACTATTTTGCTGCATATTTTTAGTATCTACGCTTATGTTGCACCTTTGTATCCTTTGAGGGAAATGTATAGGCGGTCTATATGGCTGCACATAATGTTTCTGCACTTGGTTTGCCTTCATACTTGATGGTGGATGTTTGTATATGTTATCTTGTAAGATCTTACCACTCTTTAAGTTAATGGCTTGGCATTGCTCTACATTTCTTGGATTTAATTTGGTGTCGCTTGATAAATTTCCTTGAGGTTGCTTATTAATGGCTATAGTAAGTTGTCCAAATTAAACCTCTAAATTCTTCAATGGTGCTAAATGATTATGTAGGATGGCATCGTTGGACTTCATGTATTGGATCAACATGTCTTCCAAAGTTAGTTTTTTCTCTTTTGGTGGCTAGAATCCTGGGCGATTCATTGGTTAAGATGACCCTCCTTAGTTGTTACGCCAAGAGAAGTTAGGATGAACTCTCCACCCTAGATTATAGGAATTTGACTGTGGGTTATGTTGCTATCAATTAACATTGCCCATATAATTCACTGATTCCATGCATTGCCCATTCATGTGGTTATCACTATAAAAAGTCGCATGTCACTTGTTGGGTTTTGATGGCATTTATGTTGGGATCAAATATACATGGGTGTCTACATGTGCAACTGTGTTCATTGTATAAAATACGTATCTCATACATATTTGGCGCAGCGGAATATTTAAAACATACAATAAACATATAAAACATATATTAATCAAATTAATATATCAAAAGTAAAGTTGAGAAATCACTAGAACGTGTAATGTTTTACACATGTATATTAGGAGTCCATCCGAAGTCTTACTCGTAGGTAATTCTAGTCACCAACTTGGTGGGCTTTGCGAGCTAGAATAACAGATTCTTAATCCAACACGGGATTAACCCTTAACCCTTTAAAAAATGGCCGGGAGCTATATATTGCTTTGCCTTTCGTCTTAAATGAAAAATAGAAAAGAAATAAAAACAACAATTGCATCTCTAACACTTTTCCTGTAGCTTCAGTTATATATATCTCATAATTAATTAAACAAATAATATTATATATTAAAAAATAATAATTAGCCACTAAGGGCAATAAAAGTAATAAAATAATATTAAATATATTAATATGCATGACAACTATCATGCAATAAAATATATAATATTATAAAATAATATATATAATTGAGATATTATGATTACTTAACAATTAAATAATCATAGTGTAAAATAATCATTTTGCCCCTCATTAATAGTTACCAAGTATACCCCTTAGCAGGTCCTACTAAATCTCACACTTTGGTAAACTCAACCGATGGTCCATAATGCGCCACGTATTATTATACAATTAATGAATAATAATTATTGACTAATTATTGTATTTAACGCTTAAACACGGATATGCACACATTTCTATAGTAGTGTTGGATATTACTGGATTAAACAATTTAATTTAGTACTCTGCTTTAGTGCACAACGTCTACACTCCATATAGCGGGACTCTTTAGGTCCACGCCCGATTTAGAAAATGAAACTATTTCATAAGTTCGTGAGCGATGCCCCATGCACACGTCATAGATATTACAAATCAGCGCGTTGAACCATATAAGTTGAGATTACAATGCATATGTATAGTCCTTCCATCATATATATCTTAGATGTACGGGGACATAGATCAATACCGTCAAATCCCCATATGCTCATCCATAAACCTATCTCCAAAATGGTATCTCACTGAACAATATAAGCAAACTCTTTGCCATATTGTTTAACCCTGTGGAAACTCATTTCCCAAGTTCATTGCTTATGGCCATAAGACTTTTTTGAGATACTATCTTGGAGCATCTGGATATATCACTCCTTATGTGAGCTGATGGATCCCATATTTGCACACACTGGACTTCATGAGCATCGAACTATACCTAGCGATACCCAACGGTCAGACCATGAAAGGTCTCTGACATGCGTGGAACCAAAGTATGGTGGATCACTCATAAGCCGACCGTAGTACTCGGGTTAGAGGACCATATATACTAATCAACTTGAGAGGATCATATATACTAATCAACTCGATAAGACCTTTCATTGACGGCAACATAGATGTCTACTAGGGTCCTTATGAGTCTGTTTAGTATTCAGTCCTAACTGAATACCCGTATGCCTATACAATCTCAAAGATCATAGTTAGCTAGGAATAACCATCTGCACCCTACAGATATAAACATACACTAATCTATGTAAATTAATGGGATCTACCGACAGACCTGCGTCAGTAGAAATAAATCAGGAACAAAATATTTAAGAATATGCTTGTATATTGACACATCCTAGTAACCCATTGCAACTCTTGCAACTATGTCATTATAAGCATATTTTGAGGTCTTTGTCCCGTTACAGACAATATTCCAACTCTTGAAATATTTGCTAACTCTTTGCACTGGTCTAAACTCCTTTAGACCTTATCTGAACTCCTTCAGATAATACAAAGTCTGTAGTGTAACAAGCATTGAACCATATTATTAAGAAGTAATTAGCCATATAACAAAATATACACTGTATAGATATCAAATATTTATACAAAACTGGGATGGCAGGTAGGCATAACCCTAATAGTTCAATGCATCAAAATTCTAGGATAATGAATTGATTTACGTAGCCAATGCATTAAATGCGTCAATCTCTTGGTGTAACCCTCTTTTTTGCCCATTGGTAACTATTTGACACCATCTCTTCTAGTAGATCATATGCATCATTTGTGGACTTATTCATTATCGCTTCTCCAGCAGCGGCATCTACAATGATCCTCAAATAGCGCACTAATCCATTATAGAACATTTGGAATAATAGCCATTTAGGGACACCATAGTGAGGAAACTTACTCAACATATCTTGAAGCACTCATATACCTCATACAATGACTTGCCATTAATCTGACTAAATGAGGTTATGTCATTCTTCATCTTTGCTGGTGGGAAGAACTTGGCTAAAAACTTCTGCTTTAGATCATCCTACATTGATATAGATCTGGATGGCAATGACAACAATAGACTCTTGGCTCTGTCCCTTAAAGAGAAAGAGAATAGTTGTAATTTGATGGCATTATCGGAGACTCCGTTGTATATAAAAGTATTATAAATTTTTAAGAAATTTATGATATTCATATTCAGATCATCATTGAGAACTTTGTTGAGCTGTACAAACTCTTTCAACATTTGAATCATACTCAGCTTAATCTCAAAATTGTTGGCGTAGATAGTTGGTTGTCGAATACTAGATTAAACACCATCTGTAGTTAGGACAATATACTCTTTTAACGCTTTTTGTGGTATCATAAGCTTAAATACTGAATTATTAATATGATTATGGTTCTCCTCCATGTTTAAAAATTACTGGCGCTATTCACGTTGTAGTCTTTACAATGTCTTTTCGATCGCAGGATCAAAAAAAGTTAAGTCAGCACTTTTCGCCTTTAGCATGAACTGTCAAAGAAAATAGAAAGAAAATCAAAGTAAAAAGAACAAAATAAACTTTAAAAAATAAAATAAAAAGTCTAAATTAAAAACGAGTAGCTTGGTATTAGTATTGATTTAAGAATAAAAGAAATAGTCCTGACAACGATGCCAAAAACTTGATTGGTGCTATAATAGCCTAGCCTAAGTGCACACTATCATATAAAGTAATATATGAGTTAAGTCCAGATATCGTTCCCACATGGACTATAAGATCTAAGTTTTTCAATCAAGTACTAAAATTATATCTTTTTAACTTTTATCCATGATAATCAAAATTTAAAATTTAATTAATTAACCTAATTCTATAAAATTAAACTAAACCTAAATAGCAAAAAAATTGTGTTAAATTCACCGATTAATAATAATCAAGGGTTTAAACTTATTCCCTAGTATTTCATTGGATTTATTAACCTTTTAGTTAATTCCTTAATACAAATGGATTGGCTAGACTTTAATTTCATCACAAGCCTCTATCGATGGTCGAGTGACTATATTATGCATTCTAACAACTACCTATATGTCTATGGTAATCAGATGAGAATTTAATTTATTAAGACTAGGTCTAAATCAAACCATACATGCTATCTATGTATATGTCTATCCTATATGAAACTCATAGTTATTACCCTATGATTATGCATCAAACTATCATAGGCTAAACACATGATCCCTTATTCAAGTTCATCATAGTTCCTCAATTATTCATAATATTGGCCAGATATAATGAAAGCATTAAGATTAAGATAGAATGAATTAATTATATATATATATTAAGTTTATAAACTAAGAATTAACAAAATCCAACTACATACTAGGTTCACATAGTCTAACCCTAAATAAACAATGTTTAGCTCAACATAAAACTAAGAGTATCAAACCCATCAATGAAGAACAGTACGAACAAGGACATAATAATAAGAAAATATAAGAAAAACTATTCAAGAAGACGCCTTGATGTGTTTCTCTCTTCTTTGTCTTTACTCTTCAATCTTGAACTTGAATCTTGATTTCTTGGCTTTGATCTCTTAATTTTGAGTGTGAATTATTTCTCTTCATTTTTGTTTCTCTAAAGTATGTGTTTTGACTCATAAGAGAGTGATTTTATAGGTATGATAAACTTTAGGGTCTAGGGGCTTCGAATCTAAGTCAAAATAGAAGTTTTTGGAAGGTTTTTCATCTGTTGCATGGGCGCTGCGACATTGAGGTTGGGCACTGTGGCGCCTGGACTTGGAAAACATGAGCATGAAGGAGAACCTCTAGGCACTGGCTATGGGTGCCGCAGCGCCCTACATTTTGGACTAGGTTCTGATGCTCAAGTATTTTGAGCTTATCTTTGCCATTTTACATCCGATTCGCCTGTCGTTTGTTCCTATTCGTAAACGTTTCCACCATGCACATATTTATGAACAAAAACACAATTAAATAGCCAAATATTCATGATTTAGAGAAAAATACCCAAGTTGGAGTACTAAATATACTAGTGTATTTACGCCCTATCTAACATGTGCACATAAATAGTATAAGTAGTATTATGCTCAATCTGAAAGTTTGATATATTTAGACTATAAAAAGAGAAAAAAAATGCAAAGGAAAGTGTTTCCATTACAATGGTGTTAAGCACAGTAAACATTATTGTCCAAAGTACCATACCATAGAAAAGATAAAACCTCTTAGGTGTTTGTTCACAAATCGTTGATATTTCATTAGCATTTATTGCTAGTACAAGTTGGGTATTACATATTGCATGTGCTTCTCATATTTGTAATGTGTTGCATGATTTGAGGGATGCTAGAAAGTTATAGAGAGGAGAAATACAACCCCACATAAAAAATGGAGATTTCTTAATCGTTGAAGCTATTTGGGACTTTTGAGTTACATCTCCCTTTTGGTAGGATCATAATATTGTATAATTATTATTTTGTGCCGAACATCATTAAGTAGGTCATATTACTTCATGTGTTAGACAAAGAAGGTTATCATGTATATATTAGGAATAGTTCTTTATGTTTATGATAATGATAATATTTTGCTAAGCTGAGTATTAGTTAATGAATGACCATTATATCTTAGATACAACAAAAAATGTCTTGAATCCACATGTGAACAGAACAAGTACTAGTCAGGAACTTTGAATAAAATGAAATTGTAGCATATGGGATTAGGTCATACTGGCATAAAACGCTTAGCCCGTCTAGGTAGGGATGGTCAGATACCTAATCTTTTCATAGATCCTTATCTAGTTTGTGAATATTGTATTTAAGGAAAGATGACCAAATCTCATTTGGTTAGTGTTAGACATTGTGCCACTAATTATTAGAATTATTACATAGTGATGTATGCAGTTAATAAATCACATTACCATAGATGGGTTTCGATACTTCATCGTCTTTATCAATGACTTATCATAATAGGAACATGTGTTTTTTGATGACACAAGTAAAAAGCTTTTAAAATTTTCAAGGAGTTTCAACAAGAGGTAAAGAAACAAACTGGTATGTATGTTAAATGCTTTCGATTAAGATCGAAGTGGTCAATACGTGAGTAATGAATTCACATATTATTTAAAAGAGAATAAAATTCTGACTTAGTATAGTGCTCCAAGTAATCCTCAACACAATGATGTTTCAGGGAGGAGGAATTAGAATTTATTAGATATGGTCCGATTGATGGTGAGCTTTATCAATCTTTAAAATATCTATGTGGTCATGCTCTAGAAACTACTACTCACTTATTGAATAGAGTTTCATCAAAGTGTAAGAGTGTGTGGGACCTACCAACTCTTTGGTCCACCGGCTGGATGACACCTCAGAGCCACTGGCGTCCCAACATATAATTCTCAGGTTACCTGCACCCTTAAAGAATCAAACCCCCGCCCTCATCTCCATTAGGATCTATATCAACATAGAAAGATTTAGCACAGAAATGTTTAGCCAAATTTTCCTTCTAGCAAAGATGAAGAATGACATCATCTCATTTAGTTAGATTGATGGAGAGTCGTTATATGAGACATAGGAGCACTTCAAAGTCGTGTTAAAGAAATGTCCTCACCATGGAGTCCCTGAATGGCTACTAGTCCAAAAGTTCTATAATGGATTAGTAGGCCATTTGAGGACCATTGTAAATGCTGCTACTAGAGGAGCTTTAATGGATAAGTCCACGAATGAGGCTTATGATCTATTGGAAGAGATAACGTCGAACAGTTACAATGGCCAACAGAAAAGGTACACTCAAGAGAGTCACCGGTTATATGAGATTGATTTATTCAATGCATTGACAGTGCAAATCAACTTTAATCCAAGAAGTTTAATACATTGAACTCCGTCAAAACCCAACAAGTGACATGTGAGTTTTGTAGTGATAACCACATAAATAGGCGGTGTATGAATGTAAATTTTGTGGGTAATTTTAACCGACAACAACCTAACTTACAATCTAACTACTACAAATCAGGGTGGAGAGATCATCCTAACTTCTCTTAGGGTAGCAATAAAAGGGAGTCATCTAGACCATTGAATCCCTTAGGATTTCAGCATCGCAAGAAAAGAAGCCGGCTTTGAAAGACATGTTTATACAATATATGAAGTCCAACAATGTCATCCTACAGAATCATTCAGCGTTTTTAAAGAGTTTAGAGGTCTAAATGGGATAACTTGCTGCTTCAATTAATAAGAGACCTCAAGGCACTCTACCAAGCGATATTGAGACAAATCCAAGAAGGAATGTAGAGCAATGTCAAGCTATTAACTTGAGGAGTGGTAAGATCTTATAAGAAAACACATCCAAACTACCACCATCAAGTATAAATAAGAATGAAGTGCAGAAAAATGAAGTGCAACCATATAAACCGTCTATTCCTTTCCCTCAAAGACTACAAAGGTGTCAAACAAGTGCTGAAATAGAAAATTAGTAGCATACCATCTAGAAAAAAGTGCAGAATGTTTAGCAAAGAAAACTATAAAAACTGGTATTAAAGTGCAACAACATTCAAAGGTATAAAAAAGTGACAACATAGTAGAAAATACCAACAACAAAAAGTAGAATTAACCCATGCATGCTATATTAGTTGACTACTGTAGCACTAATATGGTGACACCAAACGCCCAAGAGCTCAAAGATATGGAGATGTTGAAATCCTCACATAAAAAAATGTGTTAAGGCATAGGAGGAAAAGAAAGAGAAGCATAGAGAAAAATGGATCAAAGACAAGGGCACAAAAGAATGATTTCACAGGTCTAAGATTCAAGTCTTTCCAGAGAAGAACAAGTTGCTACCCAAGATCTAAATAAAAAGATATGGAAGCCAAATGAGAGGAAGCCCAGCAAGCTCACATACAAGGATGCTTCCACCATTAACTTTGATACTCTATAAGAGTAGAAAGAGCCCTGCCAAGCCGACGACATTAAAGCCAGTGCTTCTTGGAAGGCAAACCAAGTAATTTTGTCTTTATTTTTGTTTAGTTACAGTTTTGGTTATGTTAGTTTCTTTTCTTTGTAGTAATAAAGCAAGACAAGCATTCAAGGAAACAACACAAGCATTTGCAAGTGTTAGGAGAAAAGGAGACTGTAGTCACATCATTAGACAACACTGTTGAATTGCTTAAACTTCTTTTGCTATAAGAGTTTTTCTTACTGTTAAGATTATTGTTCGACATTAAGGACAATGTCTAATTTATATTTGGGACAGGAAATACATAACCTGTGTTTATTTTGCTATATGATTTGATTGTTTGTCTTGTGGGTTAATTTTTTTTAATTGATTGTTCTAGTTGAGAAGATAATCATTGGTCCATGATAAAAATTAGAATATTGGCTGAATTTATTTTTACAAGTCTCTAGAAAACAATAATGCTTAAGATACTTCTTATATCATGATTTTTGAACAAAGTTCTAGCTTATTTTTAATCACTTACTCTTGAGCACATTGAGATAAGCGTGTATAAGTTGATTTTTTTACTTAGTGATACTCATGCTTAAGTAGTACACCTCAGTCGATGACCAACACTATAGAACTTCGTTGATTACTACTTGAGGTAAACTCCTAGGAATCATATGAATAAAAAAATGATATTAGGCCATCTTTGGACCGATTGAGCATTTCGAGCCTACCTTATATATACATTTATCCCTAGTTACCCCGTTTGAGCCTAAATACCCATTTTTTTTATTTAACCACATTACAAGCCAGAAGACTTTTTACTTATTTATCCTAAAATCTACTGGTAGCACTATAAACCTTGAATTTACTTAGAAATATTCTTAAAAGAAAAAAAGGTTGTATGTGTAAAAAGGATAGTGCAATGAAAAATAATAAGTCTTGAAGGTGCATAGTAATTTCAGTTTAGGGTTACATAAAAAAAGATGAAAAGAAAAGAAAAGTGTTTAAATGCATAATACCCTCAACGTAAGAAAAAGAAGAAATTCTTTGTAAAAATACGATTAAAAGAAAGATGGGAATATCATAAGTTTGGGGGAGTAGATAAATTAAGGAGAAGAAGATCAAGGATTTTTAAGTAAAATTTAAGTGTTCATGGTGTGATTTAAGCTTTATATATATATATATATATATATTTATCTTTATATCCCACCTTGACCCTAACCTTACATTACAAGCTAATTAAAATTCAAAATAAATCCCTAGAGATATTTATTTCTATATTAGTGTAGAGTTGTATGAACAACAAGTTTATGGTAGTGTTATTATTGAAAATATGATGAGACATAATTTTTAAGTACTTTCTGAAAGTATTGAGTAAATCTATATTTCATTTGGCTAATTACTTGCTTATTACATGTACACATGTACAAGTGATCATTTATAAGGGAGAATGAAGTAATTGATGAATGGTATGAGGATTGTTGAAAGTTGTTTATCAATTTCTGAAAAGACTTGTGCTATTTAATAGCCTTTAAGACAATGAGGATGGTCATTTAATTAACCGGAGCTTGTTTTTTTATTTTTAGGTTTTATTTAAAGTTAGGAATAAGTTGTGAATGTTTATTTGTGTTTTGCTCAAGAACGAGCAAAGTCTTAAGTTTGGGGGTATTTGATAGAGGTATACATGCACTATTATATTTAGTCTCCAACTTTTGTGTTTTGCTCTAATTTATGAATATTTAGCTATTTAATTGTGTTTTAAAACAAAAATCATAAATAGGTGTATGACAAAAAATGATATGCATAGGAATAAACAGGAGGTAAAACAAATACAAAATGAAAGAGATACAACAATTTTATGAGACCCGGTGTAACAAGCCTAGGTGCTGTAGCACTTGATTCCAGGACGTGGGTTGCCATGGTGCTCACTGTCCAGCACCATGGCACCTTGGTGAAGAGCAGCTGCTCATGTTTTCCAAGTGTTGGCACCATGGCGTCAATGCGATTTAATGCCATAATACCCATTTTTAAGTCATATTTTGACTTAGATTCGAATCCCTTTGCTCCTAGGGTTTCTAATACCTATAAAAGCACTCTTTTAAGAGCCAAAAGGGCAGTTTTATACATACTTTGGAGAAGTAAAACTTATAGAAAGAATTCACACACAAAATCAAAGATCAAAGCCAAGAAATCAAGATTCAAGCTTCAAGTCAAGATTGAGAGAGAAGCAACCTAATGAGTCGCCTTGATTATTTTTTCTTCTCTATTCTTATCATTATATTCTTGATTATGATGTCTTTGCATTATTGGTTTGATACTTTTAGTTTTGTGATAAGCTAAACTTGTTATTCTAAGGTTAGACTGTGCGAACCTAGTATGTAGTTGGATTTTGTTATTTCTTAGTTTATGAACTTAATACATATAATTGATTCATTCTATCTTGATTTTAATGTTTTCATTATACCTGATCTATATATTGAATGATTGAGGAACCATTATGAACTTGACAAAGGGATTCATGTGTTTAGCTTAGGATAGTTTAATGCATGACCATAGGGTAACAACTATGAGTTCTATCTAGGATAGACATATATCTAGATGTCATGTATAGTATAATTTAGACTTGATCTTAATGAATTACATTCTAATTTAATTACCTTAGAAATATTGGTGATTGTTAGAATGTATAATATAGTCACTTGACCATCAACAGAGACTTATGATGAGATTAGTGTCTAAGCCAATCAATTCATATTAAGTGATTAACTAAGATATCAACGAGTCCTATAAAATATTAAGGGATAAGTCTATACTCTAGATTATTATCTTTTGGTGAATTTATTTCTTTGTTTATTTGCTGTTAGGTTAAGATTTAGGTTAATCAATTGATTTTTAGATTTTAGGTTTCTGGATAAAAGTAAAGTAGGTATAATTTTAGTAATTAATTGAAAGAATTAAATCATATAATCTCTGTGGGATCAATACTTAGACTTATAAGCCTTTATTACTTGATAAGATATCATGCACTTACGCTTAGCTACTATAGCACCAATCAAATGTTCTTGAAAATATTATTCCTGATCTATGAATGCCGACACGAGTCGATTGGTATACCTTTCAAATCAGTGTGTTTATATCTAGATTGTCTAGATGGTTAGTCTTAACAAACTATAGGCTTAGCAAAAGCTTGTATAGGCATGCAGGTATTAACTTAGGACTGTGTACTAAATAGATTCGTGAGGACATCAAATAGACATCCCACAGAGCCATCAATGGAAGGTCTTCTCGAGTTGAGTAGTATTCGTGGTCCTTTGACCTAAGTGCCATAGTAGGCTTGTAAGGGATCCACCATACTTTTATTCCACGCATGTCAAAAACCTTTCCTAGACTAACCTTTAGGTGTCGTTGGATATGGTCCAATGGTCATGAAGTTCAGAATGCATAGATATGGGATCCGTGAGCTCATATGGGTGAGTTAAATATCCTGACACTCCGAGATTGTATTTCAGAAAATCTTATTGTCGCAAGCATAAAACCCAAAAGAGAATTTTTTGTAGGGTTAAATAACATCGTAAAATCGTTTGCAGATATTATTTATGAAAATATAAGTATGGAGATACGTTCACAGTTGAGCATATAAAGATTTGACAATGATAATCTATATCTCTACTCTTCTAGGATATAAGTTATGAAAGGATTATACTTATATGGTTGACCTCAACGCGCCATTCTATAATGTTTGTAAGGTATATATGGGGCATTGTTTATGTTGAGATTTGTACTAACGTGCCATCCCATTGTTGTATGAATATTTTGTGTTATATTATTTATACAGTACATCTTTTATTAAATAGCTAATTACAATTATTAAATAGTTCAATGCTTGTGATGCTACAGACATTATATGATCTGAAGGAGTTCAGATTTGGTCTAAAGAAGCTTAGATGGATGCTAAGAGTTAGCATCCTTGAGAACTATAAATGTTAAAGAGTTAGCATGTTACAATAATCAGTGAAGTCTAAGAGTTAAAACCGTGTCTGTAACAGTACAAAGACCTAAGAGTAAACCAGTAATAACATAGTTGCAAGAGTTGCAATAGATGCTAAGAAATGTTATTATGCAAGTCTATTCTCAAATTATATGTTCCTGGTCTTATTCACTGATACAAGTTTATCGGTGGAACCTTTTCTCATAAACTAGTGTATACTATATCTAGATGGTCTAAATGGTTGTTCTTAACTGACCATGGGCTTACTAGAAGTTCGTATAGCATACAGGTATTCAGTAAGGACTGAATACTGAATAGACTCAATAAAGACCTTAATAGACATCTCATGAAGCCGTTAATAGAAGGTCCTCTCGAGTTGAGTTGTATATGTGGTCCTTTGACCTAAGTGCCATGTTGAGCTTGTAAGTGATCTATCATACTTTGGTTTCACGCATGTCATAAACCTTTCATGGTGTGACCACTAGGTGTCGTTGGGTATAATGAGATGCTTATGGAGTCCAGTATGTACAATTATGGGATCCGTTAGCTCACATGGATGAATTATATATCAGGATGCTCCGAGACTGTATTTTAGAAAGTCTTATGGCCATAAACAATTAACCCGAGAAAAGAGTTTCTCATAGGGTTAAACAATATTACAAAGGTTTTTGCATATATTGTTTATCAAGATACGTGTCTAGAAATAAGTTTGCAGATGAGTACATAAGGATTTGACGGTGATGATCTATATCTCCGCTCTTTCAAGATATGATTGGCGGAAGGATTATACATATATGCTATGACCTCAACTTGTATGGTCTACTGCGCTGATTTATAATATGCATGACGTGTGCATGGGGCATCGATATCAGACTCACATAATAGTTCTGTTTGACAAATCGAGAGTGGACATAGAGAGTCCTACAATATGAAGTGTACTCGTTGTGCACTGGGATAGCGTACTGGATTGAATAGTTCGATCTAATAAATTCCAACAGATTGGATATCTACTTCGATCTCCCTCCGGCCGTGTACATGTCAAGACTTAAGAGTTAAGTACATCAATTAGTTAACAATTAGTTGTTGACCAATGGGAATTTGACACATGGCACATTGTAAGCTAATTATTATTTGACTTAGAAATTACCAAAATGACCTTATTTTTTGGACAAATAAGATCATTATTTTATTTATTAAAATGTTTATTGAATACAATAATAATAATATATGATTATTATTTAAATAAAAGTCAAACAATTCATTTTATAATCAAATTAGCATGTGTTTATTGTCAACAATAATAAACAAAATACTAATTGCAAATATTGACCATGATAATGGAGGTCAATATGTAATTAAATGGAATAAGTTTTGTCCATTGAGAGGAAAAAGGAAAAACAAATAAAAGAGCAAGTTGTTCATTTTGTATGAGATGAAGATTCGCCCAAGGCTTATGGAGAGAAAGTGAAGTGAAATTTTGCTAAGTGTTAGGAAAAACTCTCAAGTGTTGAGAGCTTTAAAATACACTTCTTTTATTCTTCTTCATCTTGGCCATCTATATTACAAGGCAGAAACAAAAATTCAAGTGTTGAATCATTTGCTGAAAAAGCTGCTATTATAGCTTCCCCAAACCTATCGTGTTGAGGAATTAGAATTGTGAACCAGTTGCTTCAAGGCGAGTACTCCGGTTCGACAAAAACCCAAAGGCTTGCCAAGGTAATAAATTCTCAGTCCATTTGAAATTTACATTTATGAGATACATGTAAAACTTATTGTGTTTATCATTAGGAAATTAGTATTCCGCTCATCCGCTATACTCATATATATGTGATATGTATGTGATTTTGAATGATAGACACAAAACCCACATGTATGCACCATAGGTTTAAAATCACTCATAGTCTACGGACTTACGAAAGGGTTTCCTAAGACAAATTGGTGTAAACCTAGAGAATCTCACAATATGAAGTGTACTTGTTGATTATTGGGCTAGTAGATCAGGTCGAACGGTTCAATCCAAAAATAATTGAAAAGTAGGATTTGTTTCAGAATCTCTAAAGAAATACATGAGCTTAAGTGTTAAGCTTAGAGTTATTTAATTAACAATTGTTGTTAATTAAATAACAAGTGTAATAAGTGGCCATTTATGATTGACATTTAGTGGCCACATGGCTTAATGTGATTGGGTTTTAGTGACCAAATGACATGTTGTTGTTGGCATAAAAGATGACAATTGGCATCCATTAAGCTTGTTAATGGAACACTTGGCAACCATTCATGGCTTTAGTATGTGATAAGTGGGCTTATATGATGGCTAAAAATGGACATTCAACATGTCTAAAAATTCAAACTTTAATAGCATGTAAAAATTGTTTTCACAAAGTTCATTTGGCCATTTCAAATTGAAAAATGAGAGAAAAAATTTCCTAGGTTTTTAACACACACACACACACACACGGATAAAGTGAAAAAGATTGAATTAATTGCTGAAAATTTAAAACTAAGTTATCATTCTAGCTTCATAATCTCAGCGAATGTTACAAACTAGAATTGTCAACGATTACAATTTAGTGTGAGGCTTCAGAATTGATTTCTACGTTGAAAGTCTTCAAGGGTATATTTCTAGATTCTATTATTGTAATTGACTTGGTTTTAGTGTGTAATTGTTGAATAGGAAATTAGATTTCATTTTGCTGCTTGTATGTATGGCATGCAATTTAAAATTCAATGGTTACACTTTCACTTGCATGCATCCATTAATCACATACAACACTGTGGCCTCCGGCTAATAGTAATAAGTAACTAATGTGGATTTATTGGATAGGTTTGATACCTGTGCAACATTCAAATAGAAAAACTAATGTTTGGCCTCATACAAGTCTTAACATACATTAAGCTTCTAACAATAGATGTATATGGACTTCTTTCCATTTGTTTTTGTTCCAAATTATTTTTCCAGCATTGTATAAGGCTAAATTTATCTCCTCACTAAATTGGTACAACACTTGACGAGCATTTTTCCATTTTGAATCTCTCAAGAGCTTTATTAATATATGCTTTCTAATATAATCCTAATAATTCTTGTGATCTATCATAAAATATTTCAATTCTAATCATGTAAGATGCCTCACCCATATCTTTTATTTCAAAGGTTGTAGAAAGAAATTTCTTGGTTTTATGAAAAGTAAACCAAGATCATTAGTTGCAAGCAAGATAATATCAATATACCAAATTAGAAATATAAAATCACTCCCACTAACCTTCAGATATATACACTAATTAATGATGTTTTCCTTAAATCTAAAAGAGGTTGAGAAGCTTGTTTAAGTTCGTATATTGATTTCTTAAGTTTACACACCATGTGTTCCTTTCCTTCAGTTAAAAAACCTTCAGGTTTATTCATATAGACTTCTTCTTCTAAATTATCATTTAGAAAGACGGTCATCCATTTGATGTAGCTCTATGTTATAATGAGTTACTAAAGTTATAATAACTTTAAAAAGGTATTTTTACAAATAACAAAAAAAGACTCTTTATAATCAATACTAGTTTTCTAAGTAAAATCTTTAGCAATAAATCTGGGCTTATGTCATTTGATATTGCTATTAGAGTCACGCTTAGTCTTAAAGACTTATTTACACTCGAATCTTTTACAACCGTCAGGCAATTTGACGAGATCCCAAACTTCATTATACTTTATAGATTTTAATTCATCCCTTATAGCATTTAACCACTTAATAGAATTAGCACTTGCTATAACTTGTAAAAATGAAATTGGATCTTCATCAATTCCTAAGTTACAATTTAACTCTTGCAAATAAACCATGTAATTATTAGAAATAGCACATTTTCTTTGTCTTTGAGATCTTCTTAATGTTATTTCATATAATTCACCTACTACAGGTTCATTAGGAAAAACCTTATTATAGTGTTTGATCATTTATTTGTTGTTTTTATACATTGTTAGGTGATTCAGCAACTATAAAACAACAATTTGTGAAGAAGTTTTAGGTAAAGGAACTTGAACCCTAATTTCTTGAATTGCCACATTTTGTGGTTCTGTACTCCAACTAACTTCACCATTTTCATTGAACCTAGCATTTTGAATTTCAATAATTCATGTATTATGGCTAGGACAATAAAATTTATACCCTTTAGATTTTTTTGGATAACCAATAAAGAAACCATTAATTGTTCTTGAGTCCATTTTATTTTCATGTAGATTATAAATTTTTACTTCCGCTGGGCAATCCCAAACATACAAGTGCCAAAATTAGGTTTCTTTCTAGTTCATAAATAAAAAAGTCATTGGAACTGCTTTTTTTAGGAACTTTTTTTTAATACATGGCAATTTTTAAAGCATGTATCCACAATGATAAGGGTAAAGATGAATTATTCATTATATTTCTAACCATATCTTTTAAAGTACGGTTACACCTTTCTGTTACACTATTTTGCTCTGGTGTTCCTGGCATTATGTATTGAACACAAATACCATGGCTTTCAAGGAATTTCACAAACGGACATGGAAATGGACATTGTCCAATTTTGTTATTTTTTAATAATATTCACTATCTTTATTTGATTTAACAACTTTTACCTTTCTGTCTAATTGTCTTTCAACTTGATTGACAAAAACCTCTAAGGCATTTATTGATTGAGATTTCTTATACAACAAATAGACATAACTATAATGTGAGAAGTCATCGATAAAGATGATAAAATATTTTTCTCCACCAAAACATGGAACATCAAAATGTCCACATATATAGGTATGTACAATCTCAAGAAGCTGTATGCTTATTGTGGCTCCTTTCTTTGTGTGTTTTGTAAACTTTCTTTAATATAAGTCACACAAATACCAAGGTCAATAAATTCCAAATGTGGAAGGATTTCATTTTTTACTAATCTTGCTAACCTTTATTTGGATATGCGATTCAAACATTTATGCCACAAGTAAGCTGAATGTTTATTTACCAAACTACACTTAGAACCAATATTATAACGCAAGATCAAAAGAGTCTCAGCAAAAGAATTATCAAGCTTTAGTTTATATAAACCATCACAAAGAATTCTAGAACCAATTAAACAATTTTGTTTAAACAAACTAAAACATCTATTCCTAAATTTTAAAAAAATTATCTAGTTGTATCAAGTTTGGGCAAAGAAACTAAGTTGCAAGAAATATAAGAAACATTAAGAATTTGAAATAAATCTAAATGATGTTGAGTGTCTAAAATTAAATGATAAGTTCTAATAACTTTAACTGAAGCTTCGATTTCCTTTGCAAACAAACTTTTCATTTGGGTTGTAATGAATCCTTCTTTTCTTGAACCATGCCTTTATTGTTGGTGATTGTGTGAGCGCATGTGCACGCTATCGTGAACAAGTAATAAAGAGTGAGGTGTGTCAAACCCATGTGGACTAAGTTCTTTGCCCTATTCAAGTACAAAAATTGATTCTCTTATTTTTATCTAGACAAAATGATTCAATTTGAAAATAAAACTAACACTAAATTAACAACTAAGTATGCAAATCACAAATTTCAATACTATCAATAATAATTTATGTCTAGGATGTGTAGCTATTCCTTAAACCATGTTGGCTATGAATATGCATTGAATGTCAATTCCTTAGTTAGTCATTGGTCACAACACTAAGCTTATTGCAAGCCATTTTTGATGGTCAGACGATATTACCCTACTCAATCCAATACCTATATTCCTATGATACTGAGATTAAGTGGAATTCATTAAGTCCAAGTTGTATTAACAATGCATGCCAACTAGGTATATTTCTATCCTAATTGAAATTTGTAGATGCTACTCTACAATTATACATCATTTTGTCCTAGGCTATTCAATGAGATGATTTTTCTTAAGTTTATCTCAATAAATCTAAAGTTTATGCATAAGATTGGCCAGGTCAAATGTAAGCATTAAGTACCAACAAAATGAATAAAAATCAAGTTTATGCATTCAAAGTTGAAATATTTACAAACACATAGTGAAGTTTAACACCACAATTCTAAACAAGTGTATTTAGTTCACTGTGATAAAGTTCAAATAACAAAATACAAGAGATAACAGAATACAATCAAGTTTTGATCAATAAATATAGAAATGAAGTTCAGATAATGTTCCCAAGCCTTGGTTCCAATACTTCTCTTGCAAGTGTTAGTCGCTCTTGATGATGTTGATCCTTCTCCAAATGAGTTTCACGTGTAGAAATGTGCTTCTTTGCAGTAAAAAGGTGTGATTTTATTTTTACCTAGAACATGCTTCCTTGATGATGAAATCAAGGTGAAATATTCCAACTCCAATAAAAATCCAAAAGATTTGCTTTATATAGTGCAGAAAATAACCATAACGCCGCGGCGTTGCTTTTTATAATATAGGGGCATTTTCAGCTATCATGAATGAATGCTGTAGCATTTTTATTCTTACAATGCTGGGGCGTTTTAGCACTGCTGTGTTGTCTTCCAATGCCAAGGCATTGGAGATCTTGAAAACTTTCTGGAATCTACACTACTCATCCTCCACATAAATGTCATAGCGATCATAATTCCTAAAAATGCTAGGGCATTCTATGCTTCAACACTAGGGCGTTCATCCTGCTATATAAATATTAGAGTGTTGTCTTCTGTAACATAGCCACATTCATTGCTTTTCTGCGCTTTTATCTCAGAATTTTCACTCTTTGGCCTCTGTTTTGCTACTTTTCATTCTTATTAGTCCATTTAAGTTTTTGTCTTGTAATTTCAACACAAGCATGCATAAATAGATTGCAATTACTTAAAAACAGCAATAATCAAGCTAAAACAGGGAAAACCATGCTTAAGGAGTTGGCCAACTCAACACAAAACTAAAAACAAACATTCAAAATCAAAGAGTGAATATTAAAAACACATATAAAGAAGTTAAATACAAAATAACTAAAATATAGTCATCATAATGATTACTTAATCGCATTAGGGATTGTCCCACTCAATTTTTACTCCAAAAATAATAAAAACTATTCGACAATCCATAAACACCGCCATAATTAAGCATTTTCTTTCTTTCATACAAGTGATCAACCGTGTGTGTGTGTTAGGTGAGAAATACTCAAGTCTAACATAAATTGGCTAATGATAAAGGCATATTTGTCATATACTTTCTTATATTTTTATCTTGATATTTTATTTTTTATGAGAATAAATGGCTTTTTATGTGCATTATTATTATCTATAGAATTTTCGCCCCAGCGCCATAAGGATTTTTGCCCCAGCGCTAAAATAATGATCAAAATAAGAAAATAGAAAAAGAAAACAACCTGTTTAAGTCATAGTTCATCACCCAGTGCTAGCTCGCCATCACGCTAGCGATAGCCCAATGCTCTAGCACCAGACCTTCACCACTCTAGCGATACAGCCTTTTACATGTAGCGCCACAGTGATAGCAACATAGCACTCTAGTGGTAGTGCGATTTCTAACCCTACAAGAATTGGATTTCAAGCTCATATCAATCCATATAAATGGCCACTCATCCCTAGCCTTTAGAGAGCATCCAAGAACACACAACACAAGTCTTAGAGAGCACTTAGAGCTTAATTAAAGTAGCCATAGAAAGAGATTCAAGACGTTCTTTGGCATTAAGAGTTTCTTAGGCAGCACAATCAAGAGTAATTTGACATCTATATCAGTTTGTTATTGATTGTATCATGATTTCTTATTATTTTTGCCGTTGTTCTCTTGTAGCCATAAACTAAATTTTCTTTTTAGGATTAATACTTGAACTCAATATGTGTGCTTAATTTTTATATCTTTCTAATATTTAATAAACTTAGTTCTTAATGCTTCAATATATCTGATCAATATATGGTGAGTGAATTGGTAATATATTTTATAAACTCAGAAAAGAAATCATTATATTTAGACCTATGTAATTTGATGTATGATTATAGAGTAACATTTAATGTTGCATATGCAAGTTTTAAATTAGGATAGGAATATACCTAATTGGTATGTATGATAAATAAGACTTAATCTTAATTTATTACAAGTACCATAGGAATATAGGTATTTGGTAAATTAAGGTATACTTGCATGACCTTGGGAGTGCTTGTGAATACGATAGTGTATTGATCAATAACAAAGACTAAGGGAATTAAATATTATAGGATTAATCGTTGAAAAGTATTTCGAAGGATAGTATTAACCCTAGGTTTTCTCTATATTGTTATCTTCTAAATCTCTTTACATTGTGTCATTGCTTTTATAATTTTCTAAATTCATCTTTAGATTTTTATTTTTCTGAATAATTACTAGAAAGACATCATTTTAGTACTTGGTTAAAAAGAAGAAATTATCCCTGTGGGTTTGACATCTGACTCTTTTGTTCTTTTATTACTTGCATACGATAGTGTATACTTGCACTCAATTTTAAGATATAAAAATATCGCATTAGCAACTTACTCAATGTGGGTTATTTAGATAAATTTTTTGTCTCATTACACACTAAGAAAACAAAACCCAATTGGATTACCATTGTGAACTTTCCAACTTCACCACTAAGATTCCCCCAAACTTAGGCCTTTTTGCCCAAAATTGCTCTTATTTGCTACTTCGAGATATATACATCCTTTATTCAATATATATAAAAAAAAAATTTGAATAAAAATAATAAACCACATTACTCCCCTAAATTTAGAGCAATACTCACTCAATATGGCTTTTGATTGCCATTCTTTTGCAAATTTTCCATTTTCACACCACTTCACTCCACACAAATTCTATATTTTCCAATAAGCTTTATATCTATGGTGTTAATGGTATTTATGGTATTTAACTCATATTTTAGGCTTGTGATGTAGTTATTCAACAAAAATGGTATTTTTGGCTCAAATGGGATAACTAGGTTTCAATATAATTAGGATAGGCTACAAAGGTTCAATCGTGGCCTAATTTCCTTTTCTTTTTCACACATTTCCTAGGATTTCACCTTGAATTACAATCAAAATAGTTCTAGTGTGTCTAATCATTAAGACTGGGGTGCAATACTTACGTATGAACTTTTCTAGGTACACTCGACTAATCCAAGCTTAATAAGTGTTTAAAACTTAGTGATTACTAATAAGGTTAATTCTATCTCGTAATTGGTGTATAGATTTTTTTCAAGTCTAAATTATTTCTTATTAAGTTAAAAATTAAGTGTTTTAATATTTTACTCATCATGGACAAGTGTTAATCATAACAACTCAACACAATAAAGCATGACAATACACAAGATTTTACAAAAAAAGAACTATATTACTTATGCTTCTTTCTACTACAAGATATAAAAACTAACACATAAAAGTAAAAGCAATAAATAAAAGGCAAGAATAAAAGACATAACTAACTAAGAAAAACATAACTAAAATAAAAGAACAAAAACAAGGCAATAAAGATTTTGTTCCCACCCCACCCCCCAACCTAAACTAAGGCAAGGTCCTTAGAACAAAAGATAAGACTACCTAAGACTCCCCTAGTGACTATGGGTCACGGGCCATGTCCTTTAAATCTAAAGATGTGATGCCTATATCATCCCTCAATGGGTTTTCTTTATCTTTTAGAGGTTGTGGTTGCTGCGTTTGTACTAGAAGAGCTGGTGGAGTAGGCTGAAAGATGTGAAAGATATCGAATCCCCACTATGTTGTACACAACTACATCCACAAAGTCTGATAAACTTTGAAATTTCTTTCCTCCTAATCATCGTTGCCATATCTCTTCTCTAGACCTCAGACTAAGCCTTAGGTGAGCAAGTTTGGCCAATGTCCTAATGCTTTTAGATGAGCCGGATCCTTGATAAGCTATTATAAATGGCTCAGCCAAATCGAGAGTGACTAGGGGTGGCCACTGAACCTTCTACTTCTACGATTGTCTCTGACTCTCAACAATCTATAACTGATGGATCATGCTATAATTGATGAGCTTGGATAGATGAATAACATCTTCATATACCTCTAAATGAATTCCAATACGGCTATAAAGTATTATGATCAAAGAAGGGAGGCACAGGTTGTTCTTAGCCAGTCTAGAGCAGACAAAGATCTCCTCATGTAGTTTATACCCAACGTCAATGGGCCGACCAGTCATGATGGTATAGAAAAGCACTACCCACGGCTTCATGATGTTGCTGGTGTGCTTGACTAGCATGAGGTGCACGTAGATAAAGGTGTACCAAGCTTTGTCGTCTTTGGTCAGGGCACTGGACCTAAAATGGATTAGTAGGTCATGAGATATGGTTCACTCAATGCTAGGCTCACACAAGGTCTAGATGATATGGTAGTAGTCTACCTTGTATCGAACTGCTGAATAATCATCTGGCCTATCCATCGGTAACCTATAAAATTGGTTGATGATGGTGTGATCAAATGAAACCATCCTACTGATATGATATTTCTATATCTAATAATTGAGTGGAATTTTACACAATTTTATACAAGTAATAAAGGGATAAAAGAGTCGGATGTGGAACCCACAAGGATAATATCTTCTCATTAACCAAGTACTAAAATTATGTCTTTCTAGTAATTATTTAGAAAAATAAAAATTTAAGAATGAATTTAAAAATATAAAAGCAATGACACAATGTAACGAGATTTGAAAGATAGCAATATAAAGAAACCTATGGTTAATACCATCCCTCAATATGATTTCTAAAGATTAATCCTCTAATATTTAATTCTCTTAAGCTTTGTTATTGATAAAGATACTATTGTATTCACAAGCCTCTCCTAAGGTTATGCGACTATATCTTAATTTACTAAATACCTATATACCTATGGTATTTAATAAATTAAGATTCATTAAGAAAAAGTCTTATTGATCATACATATAAATTAAGTATATTTCTATCCTACTTTGAAACTTACATATACAACATTGAATGTTACTCTACAATCATGTATTAAATTATCTAGGTCTAAATATAATGAATGCCTCTTTCGAGTTTATCAAAATATTACCAAATCAATCACAATATTAGCAAGATATAATAAACATTAAGAACAAAGAATTTAAATAACAAAGAATTAAGTGTATTAAAAATTAAAAAGATATGGCAATTAAGTGCACAAATTAAGATCAAGTATCAACCCTAGAAAGAAAATTTAGTTCATGGCTACAAGAGAATAACAACAAAAATAATAAGAAAACATAATACAATCAATAGTAAACCGATATAGACGTCTGTTTATGCTCAAAATGTAATGTGGTTATCGCAGTATAGATTGAGGTGTCGATCCCACGAGAAAGCTTTTTGGCAAAATAGGTTGGTGAAGTAAAATATTAAAGCAGTAGCAAAGGAGAAAATTAATTAATTTATTTAAGTGGATGAGATAGAATTGTCTATAAATTGAGAAAATATCTTATGATGATTTAAGCCAAGCTTCGAGAATCACAATTATACTTTATAAATCTAATCTATACTTTGATTCAATGTTTATAACTCAATTGATAGTTTTACATCTAAACAATCAATCGGAAGGTATGTAAAATATAGCACATTTAATAACACATGCATTTGATATGACTAAACTCTTTTGCAAATATTAACACAAATCATGTTCATTTATACAAGTTATCTAAGATCGAAAATATATCATTTTGACAATATTGCAGTAAAAGATTAACTTGAATATTAAACATTTATTGTCTTTACATGTTATCCAAGATTGACAATATTGCAGTAAAAGATTAACATATAAAACAATGTAACTAATAACAATTATAATTCAACAAGAATCACATTTGAAAAGCATGACTGAACATATATAAGACATGAGAATTATAACCTCTGGATTATAGAAAATAAAATAGATAAGAGTTTAATCAAAACTAAACTTACAAATATTTGTAGCTCTTGACAACGAATCAAAACATAGAAATAGATTTATTACACATAAAAGTTCATCTCTTAGCCTTGCTAAGAACTCTAGTCTAGATTACAATACATGTTAATAAGAAGAAAATACGGGAGAATTATCTAATGTTGAAAACGTCCTAAGAGTGTCCTTATATAGGCAATGAATGGAAATATGTCATGTGTGACATCAATCTTCAATAATTTTAGGCCAATAACTCATTCATCCACTTGCAGTACCTTTTTGATAATGTAAATGACCGATGTAGCTTTTGTGGCCAACATGATAGTTGTAGAATTTTGTTTTATCTTTTTATAGGCACTAGGTTCATACAAATTAGATGAGTATCCAATGAGATATGGGAGAAATGCCAAAGATACATCAGAATTAGGCCAACAACCCTTTTACCCTCTTGCAAGACAATTTGGTCAATGATAACGAATTATTTGGACTTTACCATCAACATAAGAGTTGTTGATAATTAAGTATGTATTTCACAACTTTAAGAATTATACCAATTGGGTATGTATTTTGTGAGATATGGTCCAAATACATGTGTTGGGTCAAGCTGAGCGAAAGTTGTAGCCCGATTCTATTGTATCTCAATATTTGGCCCATAACATGTTGGATTTGGCTTTTCAACTGTTCTTCAAGTTTATGTAAGATTGAGTCATGTTACTTTAGGTTTAACAATTTCTTCATTTTGATTTCTACATTGAAAGTTATGTCCATTTTACCTAAACCTGTGCAAATAACATTTATTAATCACAATTTAAGGAGAACACTTTATTTCAAGTTAAAAGTACAAAAATGCTAAAATTAGTGACATTAAATGGTGACTAAATCTTTTAATAAATATGCATTTTTATGTGTTCATCACAACCCCCAACCAGCTTATTGCTAGTCTCTAGCAATTCAAGCGTAAATAGAATATGCAAAACTACCTAAGCATTTCAAACAAAAAGTCAGTTCAAGATCACTGTTGGTATTATGGTGTTTTCAATTATAACTTCCAAAAATTTTGTGTATGTGATCTAAGCCGTAACTATCTTACCACAAACCACAATAGATTGATTTAAGCTTGAAATCTCTAATTCTTGTCAGTTCAGGAATTGCATTATCACTAGGGCACTATTATGCTGTCGCTGGAGCGTTACATCTAAAACTAGAATCGTTGGAGCGGTGACACCATATGATGGGGCAATGGGCTATCACCTTTTCTAGCCACTGAACGAATGGTTATTGATGTACAAAAAAGAGAGTTGACCATGAGGGTACAAGATGACACCATCACATTTAAAGTCTTCAAAGATATCAAGTTGTCAATAGCAAGTGAAGATTATTTTAGCATTAATGTGGTGCATCTAGACGCTAAAGCAACTTAAAGACATAGAGATATTGGATTCTGACATCCAAAGAAAGGTGGAAAGGTATAAAAATACAAGAAAGAAGATGAAGTATCAGCACCGTGATGAAAAGATCAAAGAAAAAGGCAAGGAAGAACCACTTCCCTAGTTTAAGATTAAAGTCTTTCCAAAAAAGCACGAGAAAAATAAGACGAAAGCTACTACCCAAGGTTTAATCATAAAAATATGGAAGCTCAAAGAGAGAAGAGCCAGCAAGGTCACATGGAAAGATGATTCCACTAGCACATTTGATCCACTATAAGAATGAAAGAAAGCCCCGTAAAGTTGATGACGTTAAATTAGGTGCTTCTTAGGAGAAAACCCAAGTAATTTTTACTTTTATGTTTACTTAATTTTAGTTTTAGTTAGTTTATTTTCTTTTATTTTTAGGAATACAATAGCAAGACTAGCATTCAAAGAAGCAACACGAGTAATAACAAACATTACGAGCAAAGGAAACCGCAGCAACATTTATCAAAACACAACTCTGTATTGCTTAAACTTCACTCATCAAAGAAGAGGCTTACTCTCTATTCTTTATTTTCGACATTGGAAAAAATGTCTAAATTAAGTTTGGGGGTGGGCAATATTTTTTGTGTGTGTTTATTTTGATGCATACATTGAGTAGTTGTTCTGAGGGTAATTTTTTTTAAATTTTTTATTAGGTTGTTAAGATGATCATTTGTCTATAATAAGAAATAGAATATATGACTGAATTTAGTTTTGCAAATTCCTAGGAAATGATAGATACTTGAGACAATTTTTTATTATCTAAGTTTAGGAACAAGTTCAACCTTATTTGTAATCACTAATTTTTGAGCACTTTATAAGCATGAATAGTTATAACTATTACTTAGAGATACTTATGCTTGTGGCAATACACTCAAGTCTCGAAGACTGACACTCTAGAACTTGTCTTTAATTATTGTTTGAGGCGAAATCCTAGAAAATACATGAATAGAAAAATGACATTAGGCCATGTTTTTACCGATTGAGCATTTCTATCCTACTTTAATTGTATATTTATCCCTAGTTACCTGTTTCGAGCCTAATTATCTATTTTTCCTGTTTAACCACATTACAAACTCAAGACTTAAAGTATATTTATCTAGTAATTTACCTATAACACCATAAACCTTAAGTTTGCTTAGAAATACTCTTGAAAAAGAAAAGGTTGTGGTTGTATAGAGTCCTACAAGAAAAGATTGAATGGTATTTGTCAATCTACATTTGAGGGTATTAAAAACAAATCTTAAATAATAACCTATAGCTTAAGGAAAAAAAAGACATTCTTTGAAAAATAATGGTTGAAAAGAAGAATGCGAAACACAATAAGTTTCGAGGAAGAGATAATATATATAAAATAATATCAAGAGGTTTCTAGGTAAAGTCTAAGTGTTTATGGTGCAACTTAAACCAAATTATTCATCTTTTTATCCCACCTTGATCCTAACCTTACGTTACAAGCTAAATAAAGTCCTAAATAGATCCTTATACATGTGATTTTCTACATTAGTGGAGAGTGGTAGTAAAGACAAGCCCATGAAAGTGTCATTATACAAATCAAATGCCAAGACATCATATTTCATATACAAACTTAAGTATAAAATAAATCAAAGTATAGTTTTAACTATTATTTTGTTGGTGTTGTATATATGTGCGCTGTGCATCGAGTGAATGTGCATATTTTAAACAATTTAAAAATAACATGCTATACATGCTACGCAGCGGAATTAAAATACACATTATTATTTTCTCATTACACTAATGAGAATTGTAAACCCATCCTTAAAGCGTGCTTGTGAACAAGTCTAGTTGTGGATGAGGTGGGCTTCCTCAAACTAAACTGATAGCTATCCCTTTGAAATATTTGAAATAACTCTTATTTCTAATATATTATTATTTCTCGAATATAAGGTTAACTCTTAACCTTTCAAAAACAAATAACAATTCACTTAAATTTTGTTTAAATTCACTTCTCTTGCCCACCAAATATATAGGCAAACTTACCTATGTTTCAACCAATGAAATAAAAGTGTGAAGTCTTACTTGGCACAATTTTAGATTTAACACTTAAACTTTAGCTACTCCCCAAGAGACCCTGAAATAAATAAATGATCAATTAATATAATTTAAATAAAATAATTATTATTTTATTATTTTAATAGCTTTGTCTACCAATACTTAAATTAGTACCCATATAAATTATTGACACAATTTGAGATATACACTAGTTAGATAAAAGTGTCAAGTCTTACTTGGCCCACTTTTAGGTTTAACACTTAAACCTTAACTACTCCCCGAAAGACCCTAAAATAAATAAATGGCCAACTAATATAATTTAAATAAAACAACAATTATTTTATTTCAATGTTAGCTATATCGACCAATGTTTAATTTAGTAACCATACCAATTATTGGCACAATTTGAGGTATACACTAGGTAGATAAAAGTGTTAAGTCTCACTTGACACAATTTTAGATTTAACACTTAAACCTTAGCTACTCCCCGAGAGACCCTGAAATAATTAAATGGCCGAATTAAATTAATTCAAATAAAAAATCAATTATTTTTTTAAATGGTAGTTATATTTACTGATGCCCCACATATATATTATGGATAGTACAAAATGGTGAGTTAAACCGTACAAGTTAAGGTTAATCCATATTTATACAATCCTTTCGTCATTAATATCCTAGAAGAGCGAAGATATAAATCAACACCGCCAAGTCTCCTATTACTCAACCACAAATATATCTCTTCGATTTATATTCCGATAAATAATATTCACAAACTCTTTTGCGATATTATTTATACCATAGGGAACTCTTTTTTGGGTTTAATGCTTATGGCCTTAAACCTTTCTAGAACACAACCTTAGATCATCTGGATATTTAACTCACCTATATGAGCTGACGGATCCTATGTTTATACTCACCGAACTCCATAAGTATTAGACCATACCCAATGACACCCAATGGTCAGATCATGAAAGGTCTCTAACATGTGTGCAACCTAAGTATAGTGAATCACTCATAAGCCCACCATGGTGCTCAAATCAAGGGACCACAGATACTACTCAACTCAAGAAGAGCCTCCACTAACAAATTTATTGGATATCTATTAGAGGTCTTTATTGGGTCTGTTCAGTATCAGTTCTTACTAAATACATGTATATCTATACGAGCTTCAATTAAGTTCATGGTCTACTAATATTAATCATCTGGACAATCTAGATATATATATACATTGATCTATATTAATCAGTTCCACTCAACAGGCCCTACATTGGTGAAAATAGATCAGGAACATATAATTTGAGAATATACTTGCACAATGACATTTCATAGCAACTCTTGCAACTATTTGCAACTATATCATTGTAAGTATATTCCCAGGTCTTTTTTCTATTTCATACAAGGTTTTAACTCTTTAAACCTGATCTGAACTCTTTCATATCAATATAATATCTGAAATGTTACAAGCATCTTATCTAATAAAAATAATTGGCGGTTTAATGAAATACTTATTTATTGCTTAAGTATGAAAATTCATACAAAATTTGAGATGACACATGAGCACAAATGCTAACAACTCTTATTTGCTCTAGTGTCATTCATAGTGGTATCTAACACTTAACGACTCCACGTGTTTCTCAAACATCTTAGGAGTTAAGGCCTTAGTTGTAGGTCCGCTACATTATTTATAGAATCAACTCTATAAAATACAACATGTCATCGAGCCAAAATATCTCTAACAATGTGGTATTTTCTTTTCATATGTTTAGATCTCTGGTGCTCTTGGCTCTTGCGCTTGTGCAAATGCCCCATTATTGTCGCAATATAATGGGATAGGATCCACTAAATATGGGACTATATCGAGTTCTGCGATAAACTTCCTGATCCACACAACTTCTTTTGATGCTTTTGAAACTGCAATGTATTATACCTCAGTGGTAGAATCTGTTGTGGATCTCTATTTGACACTTTTCCAACTTATGGCGGCGTCATTAAGATTAAACACATATCTAAATATAGACATTTTATCACCCGGATCAAACTGAAAGTCTGAATTAGTGTATCTCTTATCTATAAATCATTATCTCCATATATAATAAACTTGTCCTTTATACCCTTTAGATATTTAAGGATATGTTTGACTACCATTCAATGACTATCACCTTGATTAGGCTGGTACCGATTCATAACACTTATAGCCATACTGATATTAGGTCTCTACACACCATACCATATAATTGATGCTATAGTAGTTAAGCGCAAGCACACACTATCATATCAAGTAATATAGGATTTTAAGTCCAGATATCGATCTCACATGGACTATGTAATCTAATTCTATAAATCAAGTACTAAAATTATACCTACTTAACTTTTATTCAAAAAATCACAATCTGAAATTTAATTAACTAATCTAACTCTATTAATTAAACTCAACAAAAGTAAATGGTAGAATTCATAAATAAGGATGATCTAGGTTTTTGACTTGTCCTCTAGTATTTTATTAAACTCATTAACTACTTAGTTAATCCCTTAATACCAATTGATTGGCTTAGACACCAATTTCATCACAAACCTCTGTCAATGGTCAAGTGACTATATTACACATTCTAACAATCACCTATATGTCTATGGTAATCAAATCATAATGTAATTCATTAAGATCAAGTCTAAATTATACCATACATGCCACCTAGGTATATATCTATCCTAAATGGAACTTATAATTGTTACCCTATGATCATATATCAAACTATCCTAAGCTAAACACATGAATACCTCCGTTGAGTTCATCATGGTTCCTCAATCATTCAAAATATTGATCAGGTATAATGAAAATAATAAACATAAGATATAATGAATCAATTGAATGTATCAAGTTCATAAACTAAAACTTAACATAATTCAAATCAATACTAAGGTCACATAGTCTAACCCTAGATGAAAAATTTAGCCCATCATAAAATCAAAAGTATCAAACCAATTCATAAAGATCAATAAGAACAAGAACATAATGATAAAGAAAGAGGAGAAAAACTAATCAAAGTGACTCCTTGATGTGCTTCTCACTCAATTTTGACTTGAAGCTTTAATCTTGATCTTTGATTTTGTGTTATGAATTCTTTTTCTAAGTTTTTGCCTCTTTTGTTCTCCTCTTCCAATTAAGGTTTTTGGCCTTCTATATAAATTACTATTCACGAGTTACTATAACAAAAATATTGTTCACCACCGCATGCGCCACAGCGTTGAGATACTATTTTGAGCTCCGCAGCACTCATTTCTACGTGCTGCAGCGATAAGTATTGTAGCAGATCACAACAGCGTATTACTGTTGCTTGTTACTGTAGCAAATCACTGTGGCAGGACTGTAGCAATTTGATGTTTTGGCTTATTTTCATTAGTGTTTTAACACTATTTACTCCATTGTCTCCAAACCTACAAAAATAATAATAAAATACTTCAAATGCCAAATAAACTTAATTTCTACGAACAAATATTAAGTTTGGAAGATGAAAATATTAGACTTAATGAGCCCTTATCAACATACATCAAGCTTCCAACAGGTGATGCATAAGGAGTGTAGACATTTTAACCCTCTTATCTTCCTCCTGAAGACGCATCTTCTTCGAAGGATGAATGTCATGTCTAAAAGGTACATTAATTATCTTACAGTTACTAAAATTGTATTTTTCCAAGACACTATCAATGTACAAAAATTGGGAGAGTTCTATCAGCCTCCTAGCTCTATCTCTATAAAGCTTTATACCCAGTATATAGGAACCTCTCCCAAATCTTTCATTGAGAAATTTTTACTCCGGTAACTTTTTATTGACTATAACATACCATTATCATTCCCAATGATTAATATGTCATCCACATAAAAGAATTAAGAAGACAACTATGCTCCCACTGACTTTTTTATATACACATGCCTCATCTTCATTTTTTATGAAACCAGATTCTCTGATCACCTCATTAAAACGAAGATTTCAGCTTTGAAAAGCCTGCTTAAGTCCATAAATAGACTTCTTCAATTTACATACAAGACCAGAAGAAAAGCTGGATGCAAAACCTTCAAGTTGTTCCATGAATATCTCTTCTTCGAGATAGCCATTCAAGAACGTCGTCTTTACATCTATCTGTCAAATTTCAAAGTTATAGTATGCAGCAATTGCCAATAATATCCTTATTGACTTAAGCATCGCAACTGGTGCAAAGGTTTCCTCAAAATTGATCCCTGATTATTGAGTATACGAACGGCTTTAGACAAAACTCTGTTCAATATATAAGTAGCAGTATGTAAAGCATAGCTCCAAAGATATTCATGAAGATCGGTGAAGCTTATCATCGATCGGACCATATCTAATAAAGTCCGATTCCTCTTCTCCGAGACACCATTGTGCTATGGATTAGCTGAAAGACTATACTAAGCAAGAATTCTATTCTCCTTTAAATAATTCAGAAATTCACTGCCTATGTATTCACCATCTCGATCTAATTGAAGGAATTTGACACACATACCGATTTGTTTCTTTACTTTAGGTCTGAATTCTTTGAACTTTTCAAAGGTTTCAAACTTGTGTCTCATAAGAAACACATAACTATATCGTGATAAATCATCAATGAAGGTTACGAAGTATTGAAATCCACCTAGAGCAGCTTGATTCATTAGACCACATACATCACTATATATAAGTTTCAATAAACTAGTGATATGGTGTCTAACACTAGTAAATCTGTTTTGGTCATTTTCCATTGAATACATGATTTATAACCTAGATAAAGTTCTATGGTCAAATCAGGTATTTGACCATCCTTAACTAGACGGGATAGGCGTCTAACACCTATATGACCCAATCTTATATACCATAATTTTATTTCATTTAAAGTTTCTGAACTACTTACTGCGTTTACCTGTACATTCATGACACTTTGTATTGTATTCAATATATAATGACCATTAATTAACTAACAATCAGCTATCAAAATATTATGCATATTATATAAACATAAGGAACGATTTCATATATACATATGTTAACCCTTACTATCAAGTATAGGAAGGAAAATTATTTGTCTCAAAATACTAGGTACATAAAGACAATTATACAACACTATAGTTCTATTACATGAGAGATGTATATCAAAATATCCCAAATATTTGTTCAACATAATGTCCATCGTCTCCAACCTCTCGATTATATAAATCATATTGAGGATATGGGAACTCACCGGACTGCCCTTAGAAAGTCTACATTGAAACAGCAATTTCGCAACCTTATATGCCTCAACTTGAGGATAATCGCTAAACAACTCCTTCAGATAGAGCATAATGCTAAAAGTATTACCCATATAAAGCATGCTCTCTCTGTAAACCTGTAGACACGAAGGCAAGAACGTAAGATTTAACTTTTAAATCATTATCTAGCCATTTCTGATAAGTCACCATCTTCTTTAGGGTGGCTTCATCAGAAAATCCTCTGGCCTTATGCTGATCTATAACATACCCAAGTTTTTTAGAATTGAGAACAATTCTCAGATTCATCAACCATTCTTTATAGTTTTCTGTGCCTTTAAGTTGGTTTGCATCCAATATGGATGCCAACGGATTAGATGAGGCCATTTTATCTTCACAAGAGAAAATAAGAGATGTTAGCGGAAAATAAATATTTCAATTGCTAATTTTTGTTTTAGATTAAAGATATAATTAAATTATACATTTTTTAAATCTAAAACACCCTTCCACTGCTTTACATAATCCCCTAAATCTCTTAAAAGGGAAAACGACAAATGTAAACTCTTTAAATTTTACAACAAGTAGATCCCTTTGGCATTTTACTCAAACCTCACGCTTTAGAAATATTGGCCATTGTAAAATTCAAAAGGTAGACAACTATTGTCAATTGCAACTCTTATCATTGATCATAAATACACATTTTCTCATGATTTAGCAATATTGGATAAGTGTATTTCAGATTAACTTGTCAATAATCAAATATATATTACTGAAATACCCTTACGCTTTAGCAATATTGGGCAATACGTTCGCATATATCTACCTCATCTCATGTCTAACTGGCATAGTCAAAATCGCAATGACCAAATCCCTCACGCTTTAACAATATTAGAAAAGACCTATATGACCTACCTAATATCGTATTGACAAGATAGATCAACGTGTAATATTATCTCATAATGGTATATAATTAAATCTGATTAAGAGAGATTACTTAATTCTATCCCTATCTCACGAGGCCGTGATTCTTAATCACATATTTGTTTTGTACAAACATAACTAACCCCCATCAGTAAGGCTCCCATTGTGGTTACCAGACCAAACAAATGGCCCATAATATTTATCACATTTATAAAAATTATAAATTACAAAAAAAAACAAACTATTTATTTTTAAACTGTTAAATATAAATATTTAGAGTAACCGGCATAAATACGACTTTCATAGGTTTCAAAAACTGCGACATTAAAGGCCCAGCCTCTGACGTTGTGAAACCAACCTAAACACGTTGCAGTGCTAGGGCCTATACCTTAGTGCCACGGCATTTAGCCTACAGCTCTGCGGTATCCTGTTCAGCTATGTGCCAATTATAAAATTTTTAACCCTTAAAACACATAATCGATAGCACCAGAATATCTAATTACGCCATGTACACTCTAATAGAAGTACATACAGCACATAACACAGTGCTCTGATACCAATTTTGTTGGTGTTGTATGCGTGTGCGCCGTGCATCAGGTGAATGTGTACATTTTAAATAATTTAAAAATAACCTGTCATACATGCTATGCAACGGAATTAAAATACACATCATTATTTTCTCATTACACTAATGAGATTAAAGACTTACCCATGAAGCGTGCTTGTGAACAATTCTAGTTGTTGACGAGATGGGCTTCCTCAAGCTAAACTGATAGCGTTTCCTTTGGAATATTTGAAGATATTCTTATTTCTAATATATCATTGTCTCTCGAATATAAAGTTAACTCTTAACCTTTCAAAAACAAATAACAATTCACTTTAATTTTTTTTTAATTCACTTCTCTTGGCCACCAAATATATAGGCCAACTTGCCTACATTTCAACCAATGAAATAAAATTAATTTGACACATGCTCCTTTATAACTCAACAAAGAAATTGCTAAGTCATGTATCATGTCATGGTGGCAAATTGATAAAAATATTAGTAGCATTTATTTTTTATTCATTTCATTGCATTTAAACATTCTATAAGAATGAAACAAGTATCGGTAAATATAAATCAAATGAATCAAATTCATTTGAAGTGTAATTGTCGAATTACAAAAAATGATGAAACAATAATTATTTTATTATTTTAATAATTTTGTCTACCAATGCTTAAATTAGTACCTATACAAATTATTGGCACAATTTGAGACATACACTAGGTAGATAAAAGTGTCAAGTCTTACTTGGTAAAATTTTAGGTTTAACACTTAAATCTTAACTATTCCCCGAGATACTCTAAAATAAATAAATGGCCAATTAATATAATTTAAATAAAAAACAATTATTTTATTTAAATGGTGGCTATATCCACCAATGCTTATTTTAGTACCCATACAAATTATTAGCACAATTTGAGGTATACACTAGGTAGATAAAAATGTTAAGTCTCACTTGACACAATTTTAGGTTTGACACTTAAACTTTAACTACTCCCTAAGAGACCCTAAAAAAATAAATTTTTAATTAATAGTGACAAGACCCGCCCTGAGACCCTCTACTGTAGATTCCGGTGAGCCCTGCCGGGTACTCCAACTAAAGTTCCTTAGAGTCAAACTATCAAAACTGAGAAATTTCGTAAGGCGAACCCTTTTTATTTCTAGACATTATTAACTAAATCCCGTAATATTTGTAAAGATAATTTACCAATTTTTGTTTTAAAAAAAAACATATAAAGTTTCCTTTGTTTCTTTGAAAATCCAAAATAACCAAAACCTGCAATAAAGATCACACTTTTAATCAAATAGTTTTCTCAACTCCCAAATAAGACTTCCGATCCTTCCAAAATCAAATCCAGTTCCACACAATAATTTCATTTCAATCACAAAATTAACTTACTAAGGAAAAGTAAAAACTGTCACTATACTACCGAAACATTTCTTGTTTCTTCGAAACATATGTACAATATGCACAAAGTCTATAACTACTATAAAAAATTAAAACGTGCTGCTCAGCACCTTTACATTTACATAATGATCGTCTGTCTTGGCCCACTAATCTGCTGTAGAAGAATTAGTAACTTGCGCACCGAAGCCTGCACCTGGACGGGAGTTCAGAAAATATAAAACACAAAACGGATGAGGTAAAGGAGCTCGACGAGTGCATTGAAGATTTTCAGTAAAAATAAAATTATGTATAAATATTAAATTCTAAAAACTGTCTAAAACATGCTTCTAAATCAATTATAGAACTGTAAAATAGTTTCTAAACACATATGCTGATAAAATCTTACTGAGCAGTTTTTATTAATAATATCTTAAACAATTCTCAGAATCTATAAACATAATAACTAACATGTACACATATAAATACATGTATGCGTTCAATAACTCAAAACTATTAAAAATCTTGCTTGGCCATTTTCTTTCTAAACTGCACCAATGGTGACCCTAAAGCACTATACTCACGCAGCGACTAAACTAGCACTGCACAATGTGAGTAGGTCACAGGACGTCTAAACTAGCAACACCCATTGTCACATCTAAAGACATCTCACTGGCTATACAGTGAAATCCTACATCGCCTACATATAGCGAGACAATACCCCGTACACATAGAGCGACTCACATGACACAACAACTCAACTTCTCGGAGTTAGCGACTTACCTCCGAATACTTGCCCTTGCGTATAGGATATACTGGCAGAGTCTTAAACTATCACCACATTGTAAATCTCAAGGTACCAATGACTTTTGAAAACTAATTTAATAATTTTTAAAACTGTTTCTCAAATTGAACATGAAAATTCATAATTATAACAGCATACAGAAAACTGTAAATCATGCTTATATATTTAACATCAAATAAACAAAAAATTCAATATGTTAAAACATATTAACAAAAGATAATTAATTATAGATTTTCACTCACCAACCGCTCCAAACTCAATTCTTCTCTGAAAACTTTTCTCTTTTTTATTGCTCTCGGTTTTCTTCACCTACATGCCACAATTGATGTTTATAACCTTTACCAATGCTAAAATTACACTAAAACTAGTCAACGCCCTAATTGGCTTACAAAGCCCGGATGGACTCCACTTTTCATTTTTATTTACAAAGTCATTCAATCTTATTTAATCTTGTTTAATTCACCATTCGAAACCATAAAAATTGCTTAACACCTTTTAAATTTTGGTTGAACATAAATTGCCTTTCACCTTACCAAAATGGACAATTATGTCCCATTTTCTTCATTTTTGATTTTTCATCAACCATATATATCCAATTGATATAAGGAATTATTTACACACAGCAATTTAATCAAAGCACAACTCAAACCTTAAAATTTCCTAAGTGGCTGAATATACCATTCTCCACCCAACACATTTCTTTTCTCAATTTTTTGTTCCAATAACATCCAAATCAAGCGAATTTAATTCTAATACTCTAATAACATCTAATTGAAGTTTCTAGAACAAAATCACATCAAACCCTAATTCTTACCTTACTAATTCATTTACTTCGATGTGTCACACTTGAATTCAACTCAATCTAAATCAATAATTCACACAAAAGCATTAATTGAGTAATCTTGAAAAATTCACACATCACCATTACCAAATAATACTTTTCTTTCCTATTTTTCTTGGATTTTTACAAATGAAAGCTTCAATTAATCTTAGGAACTTGTATTTGGCTTTATTTTAACTTCATCATACATGGAAAATCATGAAAAAGCCTTGGGTTTTACTGTAGCAGCACCATCTCACCTTGGTCAAATTCTCTCATCTTTTGCTCTAATATGTTTTGCTTTTACTTAGCCAAATTTCTACATACTTCATCCTTATATAGTGCTCTTCTAAAAGTCTAATTTACCCCTCGACTAACCCTAAATTTCTAAATTGCCATTGGTAAAAAATGGAAGCATTTAATTAGTTTATTTCTAACTATTTAGTTAGAATAGTCAAAGGAACTAACTAGACTTCCAACTTGGCAATCCATAAATTTGTCTCTAATTAGTTCATTTTCTAATACATGGATTGTGTTTCTTAACAAATATTTGTTCCATGTATAACACTTATATGGCAATTCATGTATTAAATTAAAATTTCCCTTTTCCAAGCCAATAGAAAAAAAATTCAAAATATTCTATGACCGTCCGACACTCCGATCAACTATGAAATTATCAATTTAGGTCTAATACTTCTCACGCGCACTACAAAAAAATATTTCTAATAGGGTTGGAATCGAGTAACTCTACGATGTCTTTATCGTTTTATACCGAAATCTAAGCACCTATACTATTGATAGGGATCGGATATTACAAATGCACCCTTCTAAAAAAAAAATTTGTCCTCGAAATTTAAACCATACTTGTCTTAAAGATGTGAGGATGTTGTACTCGCATCTGATCTTTGCATTCCCATGTGGCTTCTTCTACTCTATGGTTTATCCATAAGACCTTTACCAGGGGAATGCTTTTATTACGAAGCACTTACTCTTTTCGGTCTAGAATTTGCACATGCTTCTCTTCATAGGTTAAATTCTCGTTCAATTCTACTGACTTTTTCCTTAGGATGTGCGAAGGTTCTGCTATGTACTTGTGAAGCATGGAAACAAGAAAGATGTCATGGATTCTGGCCAGTTCTTCTGGCAACCATAGACGATATGCCACCTCTCCAACTCTTTCGACTATCTCATATGGCCCAATGTATCGAGGACTCAACTTCCCTTGCTTTTCGAATCTTAATACTACTTTCCATTGTGATATCTTCAAGAAGACTTTATCACCTACCTGGAACTCCAAGTCCCTCTCCGATATCTGCATAACTTTTTTTCTCTATTATTAGCTATTTTCAATCTCTGCCTGATAACTTGAATCTTTTCTGAAGTAATCTGGACAATTTCTGGACCAATAAGCTTCCTTTCACTGACCTTGTCCTAATAAACTTGTGTTCTGCACTTTCTTTCATACAATACTTCATATGGTGCCATCCCGATACTGGCCTGGTAGCTATTATTGTAAGCAAACTCTATCAATGGCAGGTGAGTATCCCAACTCCTCTTAAACTCCATAACACACGCCCTAAGCATATCCTCGAGTATCTGAATCGTCTGCTCAGACTAGTTATTCGTCTATAGATGAAAGGCCATACTAAAATTCAATTTAGTGCCTAGAGCTTTCTGTAAGCTGATCCAAAATTGGAAAGTAAACTGCGGATCTCTATCTGACACTATGGATACTGGAGCTCCATGAAGTCGTACCACCTCATCTACATACAACTGGGCCAATTTATCCAAGGAATAATTGCTTCTAATAGGTAGGAAGTGGGCAAAATTCATCAGTCTATCAACAATTACCGATATCGCATCATTACCTCTTTGGATACTCGGAAGTCCTACCACAAAATCCATTGTTATCCTCTCCCATTTTCACTCAGGGATCGGAAAGGGTTGTAAATGTCCTACAGGTTTATGATATTCGGCCTTTACCTATTGGCAAGTCAGGCATTTGGAGATAAATTCGACTATATCTTTCTTCATGCCTTTCTGCCACTAATGCTCCTTTAGGGTACGGTACATTTTTGTGCTCCCCGGATGTATAGCATATGCAGAAGAATAAGTTTATTCTATAATCTCTCTTCTTAACTCATTCACATCCGATACACATAATCTCCGACCCAAGGTTACTACACCATCCCCGGTCACTAAAAAGTCTTTTTGCTGTCCAGTCTTGATTTCACCATTCAATTTAACTACCTGTGGATCTTGAGTCTATAATTCTCTGATCCGATCAACTAGCATCAGACGGACCTAAAACGTGCCTAATAGTGCTCACAAATCTGACAGCTCTAATTTCACACCCAAATACCTTAATTCTATTAGCATTGATAGATATGCGACCTTCAGGTGAGCTACTAAACTGGAAGGCTTCCTGCTGAGAGCATCTACTACCATAATAGCTTTTTCAAGATGGTACTCAAGTGTGCACTCATAATCCTTGATAAGCTCCAGCCACCTTCGTTGCGTCATATTTAATTCTTTTTAGGTGAACAAGTACTACATGCTCTTATGATCTGTAAACATTTTGCAGGGAACTCCATATAAATAATGCCTTCAAATTCTTAGAGAACAAACTACCACTGCCAGCTCTAGGTCATGTGTGAGGTAATTCTGCTCATGCTTCTTCAATTGTTGGGAAGCATAAGCTATTACCTTCTCCTTCTACATCAGCACATAACCTAGACCCTACCTGGAAGCATCATAATATATGGTAAATCCATCCTTCCCTGATAGAAGTGTAAGCACTGAGGCTGAGGTCAACCTTCTCTTCAACTCATCAAAACTCTATTGGCACGCCTCTGACCATACAAACTTCTCTTCTTTTTGGGTTAGCTTAGTCAGAGGAGCGACTATCTTTGAAAATCCCTTTACAAACTTCCTATAGTATCCAGCCAAACCCAAGAAACTACGAATTTTCATCACATTCGTGGGTTATTTCCAGTTCACTATGGCTTCAATCTTCTAGGGATCAATAGTTAACCCATCTGCAGAGACAACATGTCCCAAAAATGTAATTCTATCTAGTCAGAACTGACATTTACTGAGTTTGGCGTCTAACTAATTCTCCCTTAGGGTCTCCAAAATAATCCTTAAATGTTCTATGCGTTCTTCCTCATTGCTTGAATAGACCAATATATCATCAATAAATACTATCACAAATGGATCTAAATAGGACAAAAAAATTCTATTAATAAGATCCATAAAAATGGGTTAAGGCATTAGACAGCCCAAAAGGCATGACCAAGAATTCATAATGCCCGTATCGTGTTCTAAAAGCAGTCTTGGAAACATCTTCCTCCCAGATTTTCAATTGATGATAACCTAACCTCATATTTATCTTGGAAAATACTCTAGCCCCCTGTAGCTGATCAAATAGTCATCAATTCTCGAAAAGGGATATTGATTACGTACTGTTACTTTATTCAATTTCCTGTAATCAATGCACAATCTCATGCTTCCATCTTTCTTTTTTACAAACAAGACCGGCGCCCCCTAAGGGGATGTACTCGGCCTGATGAAACCCTTATTCACCAACTCTTCCATCTAAACCTTCAATTCTTACAATTTTGAATGAGCCATTCTGTAGGGGATTTTAAAGATTGGTCTCATTCCATGAGCTAATTCTATTCGAAACTCTACTTCCCTATCCATGTAACCCCGAAAGATCTTCTGGGATCTCATTTGAAAATTCTCTAACCACCGGAATATCCTTCAATTTCGTTCCACCATCTCTTACCTCTATAGCATAAACTAGATACCCCTGACATAACTTCCAGATAATTGTTCCTGCCCTTATTACGGACACCATACTGGCGAGAAGTATTTCTCATACTCCACACAAAATAACTTCAATTTCCCCTGGGCTATACAATCTGACTTCTTTCTGGAAACAATCCACTATGGCCCGATATTTGGACAACCAATCCATCCCCAAAATTACATCAAAATCACTGATGGCCAGCAAAATCAAATCCGCCAAAACGTCTTGGCCCTCTATACTGATTTTACTACCTCTATACACATTTTTCTGCTACAATAGAGTTTCATGTAGGAAGAAACACTACCACACTACAATTTAATAATTAAGGTACTATGCTAGCATTTGTAGCAAACTCCATAGAAATAAAAGAATGGGTCGCTTCAAGATCTATCAATACATAAGTATCTCGACCAAAAACTGACATCGTACCTATCACAACTTCTGGAGCCGCATCTGCTTCCTACTGGGTCACTGTAAATACCCTAGCCTGGGTACGAGGTCTGCCTTGCTGTCCTCTAGATGATCCACCTCGATCGGATTCCCACTAAGCTGGCTTGAACCGCTGGGTCCTCTGAATTTGGAACCACCTCGACTCTGTCCTCGGCCACCACTGGTTTGTCCTAAAGCTGATGGTCTATTTTTTGGCTTACTATTAGTTCCAACGTTCGAACAATCTCTCATATAATGATCCTCTTGACCACACTTATAGCAACCTATAGTCCCTTTCCTATAATCCCAATGATGAGCCTTGCTATATTTGTTACACACTGGAAAATCCTTCCAACTCTTTTTAGTACTCTGGGATCTGGCTAATGGTTGCTTAACTGAAGCTTGACTTAATTGAGCTCCTTAGCTTAGTTTCTGACTGCTAGACCAAGTAAATCTCTCCTCTGTTCTTGCAGATTTACTAGGTCCTCCCCGAGAACCACCTGTCCAGTCCCTTTTCTGGCTCTGTTGTTTCGGTTTAGGAATGGCTATCATGCTTATTTCAACTTGAATTGCAGCTTCCACCAATGCTCCATACTAAGTGTGAGTTGCCGATACCACGTAAGCCCTGATTCGAGGATTGAGGCCCACTGTAAACTGATTAGCCATTTGCTCCTCATTATCACCTATGAAGGGAACGACATAGAGGAACTCTGAAAACTTCTTTTCATACTCTGCCATGGCGAAAGAACCCTATTCTAGCTTGAAAACCTCTTCTATCGTTGCGTCTTTATAACTACTAGGGTAGAACTTATCCAAAAATTCTTTTCTGAAAAGCGCCCAAGACACCTCCATCGAAATTCCTCCTCTGCAAAGCCTTCCACCAGTTCTTCGCCATTTCCTTCAATAAAAATGCTGAGTATGAAATCATCTACTCTTCCGAACACCCCATAACCTAAAAACATTCTTCATTGTTTTCTAATCAGGATAGGGCTCTCTTAGAGTCTCTTGTAACATCGTAAGGCTTAACACCTAATTTCTTGCCATGCTCAATAGACACTCCTACCTCTCTCGGCTGCTAAATTGCTGCTGCTAGTATCTTAGCCATCTGAGATACATTTATGTTTCCACCCTCTGCTCAGCAGGCTGACATGACTCAGGAGGGGTCTAAGGTGTGGGAACATTTATTGACACATTCACCTGGTCCTCTTTAGACGCAAAAGCCTCTGCAGTTACTCTCCTAGTACGTAGGCCCCCACGATGATGCATATTTTCTGTGAATTTAATAATCCAAATGGTTATCAAATGCATGCAATTCAATTTAATAAGCTTAGAAAAATACATGCAATTCTGAGAATCTCATCTTGAAAATAAACTTTTTAACTGAAAACTTCAAAAACCAGGCTTTGATACCACTTTGACAAAACCCGCCTTGAGACCCTCTATTGTAAATCTTGGTGGGCCCTGTCGGACACCCCAACGGAAGTTTCTCAGAATCTAACTATCAAAACTGAGAAATTCTGTAAGGCGAACCCCTTTTATTTCTTGCTATTATTAACTAAATCCTGGAATATTATGAAGATTATTTACCATTTTTTTTTAAAAAAAATAAACAAACAGAGTTTCCTCTGTTTTTCTGAAAATCCAAAATAATCAAAACCTACAGTAAAGATCACACTTCTAATCAAATAGTTTTCTCAACTTCCAATTAGGACCTCCGGTTCTTCCAAAATCAAATTCAGCTCTACACAACAATTTCATTTCAATCACAAAATTAACTTACTAAGGAAAAGTAAAAATTGTCACTGTACTACTGAAACATTTCTTATTTGTTCGAAACATATGTACAATATGCACAAAGTCTATAACTATTATAAAAAATCAAAATGTGCTACTCAACACATTTATATTTACAAAATGATAGTCTATATTGGCCCACTAATCTGTTGTAGGAAAATCAGCAACTTGCACACCGAGACGTGCACCTAGAGAGGGGTTCAAAAAACATAAAACATAAAACATAAAATGGGTAAGGTAAAGGAGCTCGGTGAGTGCATTGAAGATTTTCAGTAAAAATAAAATTGTATAAATATTAAATTCTAAAAACTGTCTAAAACATGCTTCTAAAACTATTATAGAACTATAAAATAGTTTCTAAAATCATATGCTGATAAAATCGTGCCAAACGATTTTTATTAATAATATTTGTAAACAATTCTCAGAATCTATAAACATAATAACTAACATGTGCACGTATAAATACATGATATGCGTTCAGTAACTCAAAATTATTAAAAATTTTGCTCAACCATTTTCTTTCTAAACTGCACCAACGGTGACCCTAAAACTCTATACTCATGTCGCAACTAAACTAGCACTGCCCAATGTGAGTAGGTCACAGGGCGTCTAAACTAGCCACACCCATTATGACATCTAAAGACATCTCACTGGCTATGCAATGAAATCCTACATCGCCTACATATAGTGAGACAATACCCCATACACATAGACAAAATTGTAAATCATATTTAAGCATTAAGATCACATAAAACATAATTATTCAAACATACAAAAACATATTAACCGAAAGGTAAATAATTACAGATTTTCATTCACCAACCGCTCCAAACTCAATTATTCCCCGAAAATTTTCCTTCTTCTTATCGAACTCGGTTTTCTTCACCTACATGCCAAAATGACGTTTATAACCTTTACCAATGTGAAAATTACACTGAAACTAGTAAAAGCCCTAATTGGCTTACAAAGCCCGGATGGACTCCACTTTCCATATTTTATTTACAAAGTCATTCAATCTTATTTAATCTTGTTTAATTCACCATCTGAAACCATAAAAATTGGTTAACACCTTTTAAATTTTGATTGGACATAATTGCCCCTTCACCATACCAAAATGGACAATTATGTCCCATTTTCTTCATTTTTTATTTTCCATCAGCCATATACATCCAATTGATACAAGGAATCATTTATACACAAGCATTTAATCAAAGCACAACTCAAACCCTAAAATTTTCTAAGTGGCCGAATATACCATTCTCTACCCAACACATTTCTTTTCTCAATTTATTGTTCCAATGACATCCAAATTAAGCCAATTTAATTCAAATGTCCTAATAACATCCAATTGAAGTTTCTACAATAAAATCACACCAAATCCTAATTCTTACCTTACTAATTCCTTTAGTTTGATGAGTTTTTTAAGTTCCACACTTGAATACAACTCAATCTAAATCAATAATTCACACAAAAACATTAATTGAGTAATCTTGAAAAATTCACACATCACTATTACCAAATAATGCTTTTCTTTCCTCTTTTCCTTGGATTTTTACAAATGGAAGCTTCAATTGATCTTAGGAACTTTTATTTGGCTTTATTTTAACTTCATCATACATGAAAATTCATGAAAAAGCCTTGGGTTTTATTGTAGCGGCACCTTATCACCTTACACGAATTCTCTCCTCTTTTACTCTAATATGTTTTGCTTTTACTTAGCCAAATTTCTATAAAATTCATCTTTATATAGTGCTCTTCTAAAAGTCCAATTTATCCCTCCACTAACCCTAAATTTCTAAATTGCCATTGGTTAAAAATAGAAGCATTTAATTGGTTCCTTTCTAACTATTTAGTTAGAATAGTCAAAAAAACTAACTAGACTTCAAACTTGGCAATCCATCAGCTTGTCTCTAATTGGTCCATTTTCTAATATATAGATTGTGTTTCTTAACAAAGGCTTGTTCCATGTATAACACTTATATGAAAATGCATGTATTAAATTGAAAATTTTCTTTTCCAAACCGATAGAAAAACATTCCAAAAATATTCCATGACCTCCCGATACTCCAATCAACTGTGAAATTACCAATTTAGGTCTAATACCTCTCACGCACACCATAAAAAAAATATTTCTAATAGGGTTGGAATTGAGTAACCCTACGTTATCTTTATCGCTTTATACCGAAATCTAAGAACCTATACTACTAATAGGGATCGGATATTACAAATATAATTTAAATAAAACAACAATTATTTTATTTAAATGGTAGCTATATCCACAAATGCTCAATTTAGTACCCATACAAAATATTGGCACAATTTGAGGTATACACTTGGTAGATAAAAGTGTTAAGTCTCACTTGACACAATTTTTGGTGTAACACTTAAACCTTAACTACTCCCCGAGAGACCCTGAAATAATTAAATAGGCGAATTAAATTAATTTAAATAAAAACATCAATTGTTTTTATTTAAACGGTAGTTATATTCACCAATGCCCAATTTAGTACCCATACAAATTATTGACACAATTTGAGACATACACTAGGTAGATAAAAGTGTCAAGTCTCACTTGACACAATTTTAGATTTAACACTTAAACTTAGCTACTTTTTGAGATACCTTGAAATAAATTTATATTTTTTTAAAACTTTCCGGATCGAACAATTCAATCCAGTGCACTACCCACGTGTTCAACGAGTACACTTCATATAGTAAGACTCCCTAGGTTCACACCCATTTTGTCTCATGAAACATTTCCGTAAGTCCACAATCGATACCCTATATGCACACGTTATGGATAATACAAAATGGTGAGTTAAACCATACAAGTTGTGGTTAATCCATGTTCGTACAATCCTTCCGTTATTAATATCCTAGAAGAGCGGTGATAAGGGCAAATTTGTCATATATTTTTTCATGTACTTATTATTGATATTTTATGGTTTTATAAGAATAGATGACTAAAATGCAAAGTTTTCAAAGTATGTGTCCATAGCCCCAGCGCCACGAGGATTATAGCCCCAACGCTGAAACAGTGATGGAAATAAGAAAAACGATCTGGTTAAGTCGCATTTGGCGCCCCAGCGCCAGAACTTCATCACTCCAGTGACGAGACAGCGCCATTAACCCACCGCTCCAGCGGTGAAGCCTTTTTCACGCGTCACCCCAGCGACAACTGCATAGCGCCCCAGCGGTAGCGCGAGTCCTAGTCCGACGAGAATTGAGATTTTCAAGCTCATATCAATCCCTATAAAAGGCCACTCGTTCCCAGCCTTTAGAGAAAGCCAAGAATCCAAGAGAAACCTAAAGCAATTCAAGAACACAAAAAATACAGAGCACGAGTCTTAGAGAGTAATAGGAGTTTAATTGAAGCAACTCTAGAGAGAGATCAAGGCGTTCTTCGGCATCAAGAAACCCTAGGCAGCATAATCAAGAGCAATTCGACGTCTATATCGGTTTGCTATTGATTGTATCATGGTTTATTATTATTTTTAGTGCTGTTCTCTTGTAGCCATGAGCTAATTTTATTTTCTAGGGTTAATACTTGAACTCAATATGTGTGCTTAATTGCTATATCTTTTGAATATTTAATAAACTTAGTTATTTGATATTCAAATTATTTGATTTTAATGCTTCAATATATCTGGCCAATATATGGTGAATGAGTTGGTAATATTATTGATAAACTCGGAAGAGGAATTATAATATTTAAACCTAGGTAATTTGATGCATGATTGTAGAGTAACATTCAATGTTGCATATGCAAGTTTCAATTTAGGATAGGAATATACCTAATTGGCATGTATGATCAATAAGACCTAATCTTAATGAATCTTAATTTATTACAAGTACCATAGGAATATAGGTATTTGGTAAATTAAGGTATACTTGCATGACCTTGGAAGAGACTTGTGAATACATTAGTGTCTTGTTCAATAACAAAGACTAAGGAAGTTAAATATTAGAAGATTAATTATTAGAAAGCATATTGAGGAATAGTATTAATCCTAGGTTTTCTCTATATTGCTATCACTTAAATCTCTTTGCATTGTATATTTGCCTTTATATTTTCTACATTCATTCTTAGATTTTTATTTATTTGAATAATTATTAGGAAGATATCATTTTAGTAACTGGTTAAAAAGAAGAAATTATCCATGTGGGTTCGACATCCGACTTATTTAGTCCCTTTATTACTTGCATACGATAGTGTATACTTGCACTTAATTTTATGATATAGAAATATTGCATCAAGAGAAGACATAGATCAACATTGTCAAGTCTCCTATTGCTCAACCATAAACATATCTCTTCAATTTATATTTCGATAAATAATATCCATAAACGCTTTTGTGGTATTATTTTTCCACGGGAAATTCTTTCCTGAGTTTAATGCTTATGACCATAAGACTTCATAGAAAATAACCTTAGAGCATCTGGATATTTAACTCACCCATATGAGCTGACGAATCCTATGTCTACACTTACCGGACTTATAAGCATCGGACTATATCCAGGGACACCCAGTGGTCAGACCATAAAAAGTCTCTGACATGTGTGGAAGCTAAGTATAGTGGATCACTCATAAGTCTACCATGGTGCTCAAGTTAAGGGACCATGAATACTATTTAACTCAAGAAGACCCTTTACTGACGAATTTATGAGATATCTATTGGAAGTCTTCACTGACTCTTTTCAGTATCCAGTTCTTACTAAATACATGTATATCTATACGTGCTTCAACTAAGCTCATAGTCTACTAAGATTAACCATCTGGACAATCTAGATATAGATATACACTGATTTATTGATGTGATATTTCTATATCTTAAAATTAAGTACAAGTATACACTATCGTAACAAGTAATAAAGGGACTTATAAAGTCGGATGTCGAACCCACAGGGATAATTTTTATTTTCTACCAAGTACTAAAATTATATCTTTCTTATAATTATTCAGAAAAATCAAATCTTAATTTTGTAATAAAATTAAGTAAAATAAAAGTGCAAAACATTAATGACATAACTCAAATAAAATAAAAAAAATAACAATATAGAGAAAGCCTAAGGTTAATTACTATCCTTCAATATGTTTTCTAAAGATTAATCTTTTTAATATTTATATCCCTCAATGCTTATTATTGGTCAAGACACTAATGTATTCACAAGCCTCTTCCAAGGTCATGCAAGTATATCCTAATTCACCAAATACTTATATTCCTATAGTACTTGTAATAAATTAAGATTCATTAAGAACAAGTCTTATTGACCATACATGCCAATTAGGTATATTCCTATCCTAAAAAGAAAAACTTGCATATGCAACATTGAATGTTACTCTACAATCATGCATTAAATTATCTAGGTCTAAATACAATGATGCCTCTTCCAAGTTTATCAAAGTATTACTAAATCATTCACAATATTGATCAGATATAATGAAGCATTAAGAACAAATAATTTGAATAATGAAGAATTGAGTTCATATAAATATTAAAAAGATCCAACAATTAAGCTCACATATTGAGTTCAAGTAATAACCCTAGAAAATAAATTTAGCACATCATAACAAGAGACTTATGGTTGAAAAATAAAATAAACATGATACAATCAAAAGCAAACCTATATAGACGTCAATTCGTAATTGGTTAATACGCCAAAGATTTGCCAATAATCTCTTGCTTCCTTGAATTCCCCTTGCTTCTCTCCCTAAAAATTGCTCTTTTTCAATGTATTGTGACTCTAAGAGCCCTAAGTTGTGTCTTTTTGAGGTATGAAACAAGTGGCCTTTATATAGGGACTGATTGGAGTCTTAGAGTTGTATTTCTTTTAGGATTAGGGAAAATTACACTGTTCACCACTGCCGTAAATACTGTCCATTGCTGGGGCAACAAACTGTAGCAATGGTACTGTTCATGGAATACTGTTCATATGCACTGTTCATACACTGTTTAATTTGAAATTTTTGCCTTGTTTTTCTTAGATTTTCATCCCTAATTGCTCAATTGACTCCAAACCTATAAAATAACAATAAAAAATATTAAAAAAATCTCATATTCTTATTAAAATGAGCAATTAATCGAGTTAAAGAAGTGAAAATAATAGATATAATTTACGCTTATTATCTATATTAATCAGTTCCACTCAATAGACCTTACATCAATGGAAATAGATCAGGAACATAGAATTCGAGAACATACTTGTACAATGACATTTCCTAGAAACTCTTACAAATATGTGTAACTATATCATTGTAAGTATATTCCAGGTCTTTGTTTTATTTCAAACAAGGTTCTAACTCTTTAAACCTGATCTAACCTCCTTCAGATCAATATAATATCCAAATTGTTACAAGCATCTTGAGTAATAAAAATAATTAGCAATTTAATAACATATTTATTTATTGCATAAGTATGAAAATTCATACAAAATTTGGGATGACACATGAGCACAAATTTCAACATGTTTGTTGCTTGCACACATATATAGTGATTATCTATAGGGAAGAATGAAGGAAAAATAATTAGAATTGTTAATAGTTATTTATCTACCTTAGGATTTGTTCTATTTAAATTGCTTTTGAGACAATCATTTTGATCATCTTACTAACCTAGCATGTTTTATTTTTCCTTTTAAGTCTATGTTTGTTATTAAGCCAAGTAAACCTTTGAATTTTTCTCTCAAAGTACATTTTTTTGCTTAAGAACAAACAAGTATTTAAGTTTGGGAGAATTTGATAACGGCATATATATAATTTATTTTCTTATGTTTTATTTTAATATTTTATGAGAATAAATGTTATTTATGTACACAGTTGTTTATTTATAGAGTTTGGACTAAAAAAGATACAAAATTGGAGCAAGGACGCAAAATAAGGAAAAATTAGGGATTAAACACAAAGAAATTCAAATTTGAAAATTTTGCCTTAGCAGTATAAAAGATTTTGCTCCAACACTAAAACCATGATCAAAATAAGAAAATCTGAAATAAACCTGTTCAAGTCGCAGAATTTTTCCCTAGCGAAAATAGGCTACCACACTAGCAAAAGTCTGCTGCCCTAGTGCTATAACTCCACCACTCTAGCAATTCCATCTTTTAGGCATAGTACCTTAGCGGTAGACAAATTTTGCTTTAGCGAGTACATAATTCCTGAATCGACAAGAATTGAAGTTTTCAAGCTCAAAACAATCCTTATGAAAAGGCCATTTATTCCCAGCCTTTAGAAAATATACAAGACACTTAAAAGACATACAATACAAGTCTTAAAGAGCAATTTGAGCACAATTGAAGAAACTATAGAGAGAAACTCAAGTTGTTCTATGGCAACAAAAGTTTCTAGGCTATTCAATCAAGAGCAATTTGACGTCTTTATTAGTCTGCTATTGATTATATCATATTTTCTTTTTTTTTTATAATTTTGTCACTGTTCTTTTATAGTCATAATCTAATCTTCTTTCTAGGGTTAATACTTCAATTCAATATGTGTGCATTCTAATATTTAATAAACTTAGTTCTTTGTTATTAAAATTATTTATTTTTAATGCTTCATTATATCTAGCCAATATTATGATTGATTTGGTAATATTTTGATAAACTCGGAAGAGATATCATTATATTTATTTTGATGCATGATTATAGAGTAATGTAAGTTACATATGCAAGTTTCAAATTAGGATAGGAATATACCTAATTGGCATGCATAATCAATAAAACTTGTCTTTAATGAATCTTAATTTATTAAATGCCATAGGAATATAGGTATTTTGTAATTTAAGATATACTTGTGTGACCTTGGGAGAGGCTTATGAATACATTCATATCTTGATTAATAACAAGAACTAAGAAATTTAAATATTAGAAGATTAATCATTAGAAAGCCTATCGAGTGATACTATTAATCCTAGGTTTTCTCTATATTGTTATGTTTCATATATTTTTACATTGTGTTATTTCTTTTATATTTTCTAAATTCATTCTTTGATTGTTCTGAATAATTACTAGAAAGACATATTTTTAATACTTGGTAAAAAGAAGATATTATCCATGTAGTTTCCACATCGAACTATTTTGTCCCTTGTTACATGCTATGATAGTGTATACTTGCACTTAATTTTATGATATAGAAATATCACATTACTCTACAAAGCGTTTATCAATCCTCTAAGCCATTTCTGACCTTGTCTGCTCAAGTGACTTCAGCTCCCTATGGACTACAATAAACGTTTCCTCCACCAGCCTATTTTGCCTGGTCTATTTCAAGATCCAGCTCTCTGCGAAAGCAATAGAGGCAGCCACTTCTTGCATTACAAGTGCTCTTTACCTCTTCTAACTCCGAAACCATACTCTTTGCCTCTACGCATCCTGTTTCAGAGGCCTCAACCCAAGCCTCTAATTCCTTGGCTTCTTCAAGAGCTTGTTGGGCCTTGTGCCTAGATAGCTAAGTTTCATGTCTTCACCTGGACAGTACCACTTTATAGGCTGCCTCAACTCCTACCATTTGTAAAGCTCTCATGGTCCTTACCATCTTTTGGGTCCCCTTAACTCCTGTCGCCTCTCTGGTCTCCTAAAGCCCTACCATGAACCCTAAAAGGGTATCTCAAACAATAAAATGAAAGACTTCTTATAGATCCAAGTCTTCATTCCCTACTTCCGAGCATAGGCCCCAACTATCAAGGTGAGCTGTCTTTCTTCTTTGATCACCCCTTTAGTCTAGCATTCTTACACAAGAAATGAAAAAAGAAATGAACTCATACTCATCATGGCTAATGAGACGACCAAGTAAAAAATTGTTCCTTTTTTAGGGAACTATACGAGGGAGCTCAGGGATCAATCTAATGTCTCTCAAACACTCTATAGAAAGAAATTCTCAAAAGCTAACAGCGTGAGCTAAAGTCGCCTTAACTCTAGTCTAGCATGCCTCAGATATGCCCAGATTGATTGCCTAAGTTTCTATGAAATAAAAAATAACCAAGGATAAGTAAGGTGTAACATATAGAGAAAATGAAAGCTAAAATGAAGCTATGCAATGGAACAACTTGCTTCCAAAGAAAAAATGGTAAGAATAACCCAATATCCCCCTTGTCAAGTTGAGGAACTTCTCCACCCCATTCACCACTAGCAAAAAACAAGTGCTCCTTCCAACCCTCTTTGGTAGAAGGGCGATTCTAAATAGGATCATAAGGCTCATAGTCTGAAAAGTAGTATAAACCCCTCATAGTGTCAGAACTCCTAAAAATATGGGGTAGACTACCCTGCCCTTGCCTATAGAACAAAAAAGACCAGCTAGAACTCGCCATAAGTTCAGGCTTAACTAAGAATGAGCTACCCTTAAACGGGCAAGCATTTTAGCAAAATAGAGCTACATAGGCAGTCTAAGCACTAGCATGACGAACTCACATAAATAGCCACCTCGTCGGGATCATGTTAGCTCAAACAATCATCAAGATTTAGGAGTCTTAGGGTCATTGTTTCAGGCATGTTATATCTAATCCTAAGACCATCTGAAACCACTTGAGTCAGATGAGACCTTGGATACCTAAGGTTTAATTCAAAATCAGGCTCCTCAGGTTTAGAGTTGGGGTTCTCAAGTAATTTGTCATTATCTGGGTTAGGGTTAAACGCATTCTCAATCCCCTTGGTAAGAAAAAGTTCATTTAAAGGGCTACTACTCTCACCCATCTCTATAGACCTAATGATGGCCAAATTTGGTTCGGCTGACTTAAGTGGGGGGAGTCTTTATTGGGTGTTCCTTGCACCAAAGAAGTGCTAGATTAAGCTCTGAAAACTTCTCTAGGTGGGCCATCTAAAGTCTCTTCTCTTATTTGTGAAGGTTTTTCACTTCAGGGTATAGACACTCCTTCTCTTTCTCACCCTCCTCCTCCTAGTACGGTAACTCATCCTCCTCGATTTAATAGGGGAGGTGTCAATACAAAGGCCCCCATTGGTCTTTAACATTAAGGCCCTAGTAGAAGTACTAATGTATGCAATAATAGCTAAGCACAAGTGAACGTTATTGTATCAAGTAATATGAGATTTAAAGTCTAAGTTATTGTTCTCGCAGGGACTATTAATCTATCACTTTCAATCAATTACTAAAATTAATTATACTTTACTTTTATCTAGAAAAATATAAATATGAATTATATTTAATTAACCTAATTCTATCAAATTAAATTAAATTCAAATCAAAAGCAATCAAAGGTTGAATTCACCAATTAAAAGCAATCTAGAGTTACGACTTATTCCCTAATATTTTATTAGATTTATAAACCTCTTAGTTAATCCCTTAATACAAATTGATTAGCTAAACTTTAATCTCATTACAAGCCTCTGTTGATGGTTGAATGACTATATTACACATTCTAACAATTACCTATATGTTTATGGTAATCCAAATCAAATATAATTTATTAAGAATAGGTCTAAATCATACCACACATGCTATCTAGGTATATTTCTATCCTACATAGAACTCATAGTTGTTACCCTATGATCATGTTTTAAACTATCCTAAGCTAAACACATAAATATCTTTGTGAAGTTCATCATAGTTCCTCAATCATTCAAAATATTGGCCAAATATAAAAAATACAATAAACTCAAGATAGAATGAATCAATTATATATATATATATATATATATATATTAAGTTTATAAACTAAGAGTAAAACATTTTAACTACATATTAAGTTCAAAAGTCTAACTCTAGAAATAAAAACTTTGGCCATGGTGAAATAAAGAGGTTCTAAAGCTTATCAAGAATAATATTATAAAAATCATTAAAAACTAGAAAGATAATAAGTTGAAGAGATAAAACTAATTTTTCTGCAGTTTTAATCTTCTAGTCATCTTAATTCTCTAAAAACTGCCCATTCTCTCTCTTCTTTTTAGATTCTTTAAATTATGATTTTATCCATCTCTTTATAGGCTTATGATTTTAATTTAGAATAAAACATCAAATATAAGTCAGATTATGATTAAGGTGTCATGAGTACTATTTACTTACACAATTTATAAGTACTGTCACGTATTACTATTTATGCAGCGCTGAACTATAGTGAGTACTGTAGCACATTTGATGTTTTTGCCTTATTTTCTTTGGCTTTTCATTCTTATTTGCTCTATTGACTCTAAATCTACAAAATAATAATAAAGTACATAAAAGAAGAGCTAGAGATGAAGATAGAGCTTTTGAGGCTTTTTTCTGTTTGAAAGGCTAACGAGGACTTGGAGAGAAAGATAAAGCTTTTGAGGCTTTATGCAGTCAAAGAGGTGTCCAAGGCTCTAACTCAATTGGTGGACATCTTCAAGAGTTGCTATGCTAAGTTAGACTTTTCCTGAGTAAATGAGCTCTTTGCTGCCCAAAGGATGTTGATGGTGGGATCATGGTTCTTAATGTTAATGCTACTACTATTAATGTGGCTAAGGATGTTCCTACCCAGCTGATGGGTGCAAAGTAGACATATATTTAAAACCTAAATTATCTTGGGAATTATTCGTTTTCGAGGGATTCCAAAACCATTTATGCATTAAATGTTATTTTTATAAGGTTGAGTTATCATGAGATGCAAAAGAACAAAATTAAAGCAAAAAAGGCAAGAATTCTAGAATTGAGATGAATGCCTCGGTGTTTATTATAGGAAACCCCTACATTTATGAGCTATGATGAATGTCACGGCATTGAGGTTGTTGAATGTTACAACGCAATTTTCAAAATCTCTACCACTTAAGCCAAACAAGATAACACCCCAACATCTAAGGGAAACACAGGAGCATTGAGAAATCCTCAGCCTTGAAGAAGAAGAATACTGCGGTGTTAGGGAAATAAATGAGACAATGCTCCAGTATTCACAAAATAATGTCGTAGCATTGAGCCATATTTTGGAACTATCAAAACTCGACTTTTGGAACCTATGAGAAGCTTGGCCAACCCCATCTCACCACTAGCCTAACCCTAACTCGGTCATAACCCAAAACCCATCCTTATATTATATAAGAACAACATTTAAAGCTATTTCAGAGGGAGATTACACAATCAAGAGCATTTTTGCTAACTATTTGAGGATTCAACCAAGCTCAAGGATTGACTGGAAGCTTTCGTATCTTTATGAATTCGATTTGGATTAGTTGTATCATGTTTTATTATTGTTATTTAGCCATTAAACTTTTATTATGTTGATGTAATTCTATTATCTAGGGTTATAGTCTTAAACTCAATATGTATACTTAATTAGTTTAATCCCTTTATTATAAACTCATTATTTATTCAATTTATTTTTTATTAATGCTTTAAATATGCTAGCAATAGTGACTGAATGATTAGGGAACACTTGGATAAACTCAGAAAAGGCACCCTAACTCGGTTCCTTCTCACTATTTTTTCTCACAACCTTTTGTTTAAAGAAAAACTTTCCAAAATCAAAACCTCTATCCAATCCTCTCACCTTGCACATTTTTGCTTCACCATTTGTTAATCAATTATTCAATTCAATTTTTAGGTGTGTTAAGCACTTCACAAGTGCTCCCAAAATTTATTAAGTGGCCCAAAAATTAAAAAACAAGATTTTGTGGCTATTATATCTAATTAGGTATATGTCTCCCACCTAAACCACAATAATAAACAACTAAATAAATATTATTATTTATTTAAATAATATTTATTCAATTATTCCAAAAACTATTTGAATAATTAAGTTTTTACCTTATTTGATTTTATTAACATGATTAAGGCCTGAATTCATAGTGAAACAATTTATGGAACAAAATTATGCCACTTGTTAACATCTAATTAGTTAACAACTCCTGTCAACTAATTAAGTGATGTATTTAATATTTAAGTCTAGACAAGTGCACAACCCGAGGAACCCTAAAATATATTTTTGGTTTGTTGGAATTTTTAGGATGGAACTATTCAATTATAATGTTACCCCAATGCACAAGGAGAACACTTCATATTGTGAGACTCTCTAGGTTCATACCCGAATTGTCATATAAAACTCCTCCATACATCTGTGAACGATGCCCCGCATACACATTACGGATATTATAAAATGGCGCGTTAGACCATTCAAGTTGAGGTTATAACATATTCGTATAATCCCTCCATCATTCATATCCGGGTAGAGTGGAGATATAGATCAACACTGTCAAATCTCCATATGCTCAACCGTAAGCTTATCTCTAGAATTGTATTTCAATAAATAATATTTCCAAACACTTTTGTGATATTATTTATCCCTAGGGTTAAACTCTTTTCCTGGGAATTACTACTTGTGGCTATAAGACTTTCTGAAATACAATCTTAGAGCATTAGGATATATTACTCACTCAAATAAGCTGATAGATCCTATATATATGCACACCGGACTCAAAAAGCATTGAACCATACCCAACAGTCAAACCATGAAAGGGTTCTGACATGTATGGAACCGAAGTATGGTGAATCAATCACAAGTCCATTGTGGCACTCAGGTCAAAGGACCACGAATACTACTCAACTCGAAAAACTCTCCATTGACGGCTTTTTATGGGATGTCTATTGGAGGTCTTTGTGAGCTTGTTCAATATTCAATCCTTACTAAATACCTATATCTTTATACGAGCTTCCACTAAACTTATAGTCTGCTTGGTCTAGAAATGAATTTAAGGGGAATGGATCTGGTATCTGGGCTTCTTCTGTGGAAGTTATTCCTGCTAAGATATCTGCTTTGCAATTTTCTTCTTAAGATATCTATTTGATAACCATTTCTTAAAATAATTTTTTTATTTTCCCAACTGCTTTTAGATATGTAGCCATATGGTCTCCTTGAGCTTCATATCCTTTATTGACTTAGTTGACAACGAGCTATGAGTCACTCTTGTGCATATTTTTCTTTATTGTTGGTTATTGAGAAGCTAAATCTAACCATATAGTTGAATTCTTCTCCTTCTGGACTGATAAGGATTATTCTAACCCCACACCCTTCTGACTTAAGGCTACATCAATGAAAAGCATCCAAATAAGAGCTTGAGGGTCTCTTCTTCTTGGGCATATTAGGAATGTTCACATTAATCATTCTTTTTTACTTGCTCTTTATGTGTACATTCTGTAATAAAGTTAGCAAGGGCTCTCTATGGTTGCCCTTAGTTTATACTGTAAGTCAAACTCGCTGAGCTCAATTGCTTGCTTAATGAGTCATCCAAAAAGGTCTGGATTATGAAGAATTTATCTAAAAGGTTAGTTAGTGAGGACGATTATTGTATGGGCCTAGAAATAAGGCTCAACTATCGTTCAGTTATAACTAACACCAATGTTAGCTTTTCTGCTAGTGAGTAATAAGTCTCAAGATTGGTGAATGCATTACTGGTGAAGTAGACTGGCCTTTGGACACTTTCTTATTCTTTGACCAGTGTTGCACTTATTGTTAGATATGGTGCTTACATGCAATTCTAATATTGTATGAATATTAATTGTTTAATATTTATACAATAAATATTTCAAATAAAATCATTAATATTAAATAATATATGATAAGATGCTTGCATCGTTTCAGACATTATATGATTTAAAGGAGTTTAGATCAGTGCTAAGAGTTAGCAACACTGAGAGTTATAAATGCTAAGAGTTAATACTACTAAGAGTTAGCATGTTATAAGAGTCAGCGAAATTTAAATAGTTAGAGCCTTGTCTAAAATTGGACAAAGATCTAAGAATATATTAACAATTACATAGTTACAATAAGTTATAATTAATGCTAGGAAATGTCATTTTGTAAGTATGTTCTCAAACTTTATATTCCTGGTCTATTTTTTTTATGCTTATCAATCGATGAAATCTCTTTTATATATAAATTAGCGTATGTCTATATCTGGATGGTCTAGATGGTTAGTTTTAGCAAACCATAAGCTAAATGGAAGCTCATATAGGCATACAGGTATTCAGTAAGGACTGGGTACTAAACAGACTCAATGAGGACCTCCAATAGATATCCCATAACGCTGTCAATTAAAGGTCTTCTCGAGTTGAGTAGCATTCGTGGTCTTTTGACTTGAGCACTGTGGTGGGCTTGTGAGGGATCCTCTATACTTAGGTTCTATACATGTCAGACATTTTTTATGGTCTGACCGCTAGGTGTCGCTGGGTATGGTCCGATACTCATAGAGTCCGGTGTGTGTAGATATGGGATCCATCAGCTCATATGGGTGAGTTATATTCTTGATGCTCCAAGATTGTATAACAAGAAGTCTTGTGGCCACAAGCATAAAACCTAGGAAAGAGTTTCTCGTATGATGAAAATATGAATTTGGAGATAAGTTCATGGTTCAGCATATGGAGACTTGACGATGATGATCTATGTCTTCGGTCTTCTACGATATAAGTGACGAAGGAACTATACAAATATGTATTAATGTTAACTTGTATGGCTCAGTGTCGTTCTATAATTTATGTAACGTGTGTAGGGCATTGTTTACGGACTTAGAGAAGAGTTCGTAAGAAAAATGGGTATGAACCTAATAAGTCTCATAATATGAAGTATACTCGTTGATCACTACTTACCGTACTGGGTCAAATGGTTTGATCTGGGAAGAATTTAGAAAGCAGAAATTATTTCAAGGTCTCTCATAAAGCTTAAGGCTTAAGTATTAAGCTTAGGAGGTTAACAAGTGTTAAGTGGTGACTTATTAGCACCTTGCCACCACATGTCAAGCCAAGGCATGATGATGCCTTGTAATGGCTTAACATGTTGCAAAAGCCTTGCTACCACTTAACTTAAATGGCAAAACCATTCAGTCACCAGTTAAGAAGAAAGGCCACCATTTTGTTAATTAAGGATATGTGTCCTTGCAAGCATAAGGTGCAAATTAATTGGAAATGGTTTTACAAATTAAAAAATATCATGCTTAAGCATTCGACCACCTCTTAATATTTTTGCCACACTTAATGTACTAAGACACATGTCTTTTAAGTAAATAAAAAATGTTATTTTATTGCATAGTATTTGCAATTTAAAGTGGCATAGGTGTAAGGCATTCGGCTATTTAAAAACTTTTATACTAATTATAAATGTTACAGTGAGTGATCAAATAAGCTAATAAAATCAAGTGTGATACTAAGTTAGTTAACCAAGTGAAAAAGACTAAGAGTTGCTTTCTTTTGTTCTTTTCACTTGACCGAAAGCTAAATATGAAGCAAAGAGTTGCTTCAATATAATTCCTCCTAAAATACAAGGCAACCATTCTAGCTCTAGTAATTCCACTGGTGTTCTGGACTAGAATTGTTTAGAGTACAACTTCAAGGTGAGTTTCCAATTCTGTATGGTGTAACAGATTTATATTTAGTATGTACATTCCGTTGCCTTGATTTATATGTGAGACATGAAAATAAAATAAATTAAGAAATTGTAATGTACACATATGCACCCAATGAATAGTACACTTACAAATTGGTATCAGAATGCATATTTATGTGATGATTAGACAGATTGTGGTGTCATTGGAATGGTTTAGGGGCTGTTGGTGATGCATTTTAAGTGTTGAAAATGCAAAAATCTAGAGATAGTAAGCTGGATGTCGCGGCACTGGCAATTACCGCCACAATACTGGGCTTTCCAAGCTCCAACATGCAACATTGGTGGTTCTGCCTCTAGCGCGCAGCGCTGGTAACTCAACACCATGGCGCTGGGGTTTCCAAGCTCTAGTGCCACAGTGCTAAGGATTTTGCGTTGTGGCGTTAAGGGTTCTCCCTCTAGCACTGAAGCACTGTAAAGTTAACACCGCAATGCTGGGTCTGGGCTTCCAGTGCTACAACACTGTGAGGCTAACGCTACAGTACTAGGGGTTGGGATCCTAGCACACAGCACTGGGAGCCCAATGTCGCGATTTCGCTCACACTGTTCACTTTGATTTTTTAATTTGTTTAAAAATACTTTTGATGTTTATTAAAATAGAAGCCCTACTAGTGGCGGTTAGTTGTGCTTACATAAAACAAATGTATGATTAAGAGTTACGTCCTCATAAAATTGGGACAAGAGTACAGACTTCTCACTTAATCAGATTGAAAAAGTGTTTCATTATGAGATAAGGTTATACATTGGTCCGCCTTGTCAATACGGTATTAAATGAGTCATATCAGTCTTTCTCAATATTGTTAAAGTGTGAAAGATTGGTCGGTGTAATTTGGACTATGCTAGTTAAACATGAGATGAGGCAAATATAGGTGAACGTATTGCTCAACATTGCTAAAGCGTGAATGTAGTATCAGTAACATATATTTGATCATTGACAAGTTAATTTGGAATATATTTACCCAATATTGCTAAAACTTGAGGATAGGGAGTCTTTAAGATCATTGGTAAGAGTTGCATAAGATGCAATTGACAAGAGTTGTCTATATTTTGGATTTATAAAGGCCAGTATTACTAAAACGTGAGGCTGAAGTAAAATGTTAATGGGGTCCACTTCTTACTGTATAGTTTAAAATGTTTAAACTATCGTTTTTCTGTTTAAGAGATTAAATGGATTATATAAAGCAGTGGAAGGGAGTCTTTAGATTAAAAAATATATAAATGTTATACACATGATCTAAAGCATTATTAATTAACAATTAGAAATGTTCCGCTACAAATCTCATATTACATCTTATAGAGATAAGATAGGTATCTTATAGAGATAAAATCAGTATTGGCAATTCGTTAGTATACTTTATCAAGGCACACTTAACTTAAATAGCAAAACCTTTTGGCCACCACTTAAGAAGAAATGCCATCATTTTACTAATTAAGGACATGTATCCTTGTAAGCATAAGGTGCAAATTAATAGGAAATGATTTTGAAAATTAAAAGATATTTTGCTTAAGCATTCGACTACCTCTTAATGTTTTTGCCACACCTAATGTACTAGGGACACATGTCCTTTAAGTAAATAAGAAATGTTATTTTATTGCAAAGTGTTTGCAATTTAAAGTGGTATAGGTATAAGGCATTCGACTATTTAAAAAATTGAATACTAATTGTAAATGTTTAAGTGAGTGGACAAAGTAGCTAATAAATTAGTGTGTGAGACTAAGTTAGTTGACAGTGTGAAAAAAGACTAAATGTTAGTCAATATTTCGACAACTTAAGAAAAATCGAGAAAGAAAAAGTTTCTTTCTTTTGTTCTTTACACTTGATTGAGAGCTAAATATGAAGTAGAGAGTTGCTTCAGTATAATTCCTCCTAAAATACAAGGCTACCATTCTAACTCCAGTAATCCCACCGGTGTTTTTAGACTATAATTGTTCAAAGTACAACTCTATGGTGAGTTTCCAATTCTATTAGGTGAAACAGATTTACATTCAATATGTGTATAATGCCATAGAAAATTAGATTTTATTTCCATTGCCTTGATTTGTATATGAGACATACAAATAAAATAAATTAAAATTTTGTAATGTACACATATGCACCCTATGAACAGCACACTTACACTTATTGCTTGATCGAAGACTCCTAAATATAGGATCAAGTGCTCTCTTATTTTAGGTACAGTGAAGTGGAGTAATTGAGCTAAATACTCTTTATAATCTCTAAAAAGCCTTCTCGTACTATGGGTCCACTTCTTTTATCCTTTCTCTAATCTTAAAAAAATTCAAAGCATTTATTAATAGCTATCAAAATGAACTAGCTAAGAGCTGCTATCTATACTGTAAGCCTTTGTATCTCTTTGACTATACTAGGTGACTTCATCTTAAAGGCTGCTCGAACATTTTTTAGATTAGCTTTTACCTCTTTGACTTACTAAGAAACCTAAGCACTTTTCTGATTTGACTTTGAGTGCACATTTTTCTGGGTTCAGTTTCATATTGTGTTCTCTCAAGATTTTAAAAGTCTTCTTAAGTCATCGATATGGTCCTCTACTCATTCAAACTTACCAAACCTTTCGTCTACATAGACTTCTATGTTATTTCCAATCAGGGGCTTAAAAACTTTGTTGACAAGTCCTTGGTAAGTGGCCCTTGTATTCTTCAGTTTGAATGGCATGACTTTATAACAATAAGTTCCCTGATGAATGATGAAAGAAGTTTTCTCTTGATAAGGTGAGAACATCTTAATCTGATTATATATTGAGAATGCATCTATGAAACTGAAGAATGAGTGTCTAGTTATGGATTCCACTAGTTGGCTAATTTTTGGCAGGGGAAAGCTATCTTTCTGACAAACTTTGTTTAAATTTGGGAAGTCTACAGACATTCCCCACTTTTCATTTGAACTTTTCACTATAATCACGTTGGCCAACCATTCAAGATAGTGGACTTCTCGAATGAAACCTACTGCCAAACGTTTCTCGACTTAGGTTGCCACAGCTTCATTCCTCTCTTTGTTAAAAATTCTTCTTTTTTTCTTGACTAGCTTGAAAGATGGGTCGATTGCTAGTGCATGTTATATAAGTGCTAGGTCAATTCCTGGCATGTCTTTGTGCGATTAGTCAAAGATGTTAGAGAACTCTCTTATCAAAGAGGCTAGTCTTTCTTTTAGCTCCAAATGTAAGCCTATTTTCATAATGTTTTCAAGTTTTTCCATCTAAACAGGTATCAATAGTAGGTCACCCATTAGTTTAGGTTATCTAGGCTTATTCTCTTTCGCAGGTTTATGATAGTGATACAGAAGGTCCTCTTAGACGTAGTCGTATAATAGCTTCTAGCTTATTTCTGATCACCCTTAAAGATTCTTACTTCTTCTCCTATAGGGAATTTAAGCTTTAAATAAAACATAGACAAGACAACATTAGAGATGATCATTAAGGGTCTTCCCAATATTTCCTTATAAGGCATAGGTTGGTCGACCACTATAAAGTTGGTCATCATCATCTTGTTGTAAGACTTTTCCCTTATTGATATTGATAGACTTACAACATCTAAAGACATTAAAACACCTATCTCTAAACTCGTAGAAGGAAGTTTGTATGCACTATATTTTGAGGTTTTGATGCCAAGCTTGGTGAATGTTTTTTTGAATATCAGATTGACTGACCTTCTTATATCAACGAACACTTTGTTTACTTCCATTCCTGCTACCTGTATAGTTATGACCAGTGATTCATCATACAGGTAGATGATATGTTTGTCATCCTCTTTAGTGAATATAATTGGTATATAGTGCAACCATGGTGCTTTGGCAGTTAGCATGTTATATATTGTTAGAGTTAGTGCTTACGTATCATTCTAATATTGTATAAATATTAATTGTTAATATTTATACAATATAAATTTCAAATATAATTGTTAATATTATAATAAATCGTATTATGTTTGTTACGCTACAGACCATGTATGATGTGAATTAGTTCAGATTTAGCCTAAAAGAGTTTAGACCATGACTAAGAGTTAGCAACGTTAAGAGTTGTAAATGCTAAAAGTTAGCACTACTAAGGGTTAGCAGGTTATGAGAGTTAACGATATCGAAAAAATTTAGAGCCTTGTCTATAACAGGACAAAGACCTGAGAGCATACCAGCAATGACATAGTTACAAAGAGTTGCAATATGTGCTAGGAAATGTCATTATGTAAGTATATTCTCAAACACTATGTTCCTAATCTATTTTTATCGGCGCGGGTCTATCGGTGAATCCCTTTCATATAGATCAATGTATGTTATATTTGTATGGTACAGATGGTCATTCTTAGTTGACCATGAGCTTACCGAAAGCTTATATAAGCATACAGGTATTTAGTAAGTACTGAGTATTGAACAGACTCACAAGTAGTATTTGTGATCCTTTGACCTGAGCTCTAGGGTGGGCTCATGAGTGATCCACCATACTTTGGTTCCACGCATATCAAAGACCTTTCATAGTCTAACCACTGGGTGTCGCTGCTCATGGAGTCCGATGTGTATAGATATGGGATCCGTCGGGTGACATAGGTGAGTTGTATATCCTAATGCTCTGAGATTGTATTTTATAAAATCTTGTGGCCACAAGTACATAACTCAGAAAAAGAGTTTTTCGTAAGGTTGAACAATATTGCAAAGGTGTTTGCGTATATTTTTTTATAGAAATACAAATCTAGAGATGGATTCACAGATGAGCACTTGGAGATTTTACGGTGATGATCTATGTCTCCGCTCATCTAGGATATAAGTGATGGAAGGATTATACGAATATATTATAACCTCAGCTTGTATGGTATAACACGCTGATTTATAATATTCGTGACTTGTGCATAAGGCATCAATCACGAACTCATGGAATAATTTCATGTGACAAATCAGGCATTTATCTAGGGAGTCCCACAATATGAAGTGTACTTGTTTTGCACAGGAGTAGCGTACCGAGTTGAATAGTTCAATCCAGTAAATTCTAACAAATCGGGATATTTGTTTCAAGTTCCCTCAGGATTTGCACATGTCAAGACTTAAGAGTTATATACATTAATTGGTTAATAATAGTTTTTTACCAACGAGATGATGACACGTAGCACATTATAGGCCATTTATTGTTTGACTTTGTAATTACCAAAATGACCTTGCTTGTGAGACAAATTCATTTATTTATTGAAAAATGTTTTGAGTAAATAATTATATTAATAATTTTTATTAATATATTTTTAAGCCAAATAATTTTATAATATTAAATTTAAAATGTATTGTGCAAACTGTTTGCAATTAAATAGTGTAAAGGAGTTTACAATATTTGAATATATGTAATGGCCTTGTTAAATTAAGATCATCACATATTTCAATTTGTTTGTTATTTAAATAAACAAATGAGAAAACATGATGGCATGAAAGCATGGTTTGCTGGGGCATGTTTTAACTTGCCAAAATAAGAGGAAAAATAAACAAATAAATTAAAAATAAAAAATGCTTCAATTTTCCAAGATCTTGGCCGGCCAAATCAACTCTAAAAGGCAAATATATTTTTGTTTGTTTCTTATAAGTCCACAAATGTTGTTTTTAACCATGAATGAAAGAATGGCTTATGCTTTTGTAGGGCCATTTTGTGGACTTTGAAATTGGAGAATTGTTGCTTATAAAAGCAATATAATTGACTTATATAGAAAAGTGAGGTTCGGCCATTTCTTGTAATTATATGTGCACATACTTTTGTTGATTAAAATATTGTAAACAGTAAGCATGGCTTAAGGAAAATGTTTCCATACATGGTGGGCTAACTTTTAACCATAAAATGAAATAAAAATTTCATTTTTCAAGTGATGATAGTTCGGCCAAAAACTATTCACTGCTTTAATCAGTTTTGTTTTTTAACTATAGAAAAGTGAGGAAGATGAGAGCTTTGTTTTTTAATTGTTGAAAAACTATTCATCATCTTCATCCTCTAATAAGCTAGCAATGGATGATCAAGCTTGAAGTTTGTGTTTTGTAATTCAAGAGTTGAATAAACAAAACTATTTTATTGCTTTAATCATAATGATTAAAGAGTTAAACAAATGATTAAGAGTTAACCAAAGTGATTAAGAGTTAATGACTATTGGTGTTTAAGAGTTAAACATATTACTGGAAATTGGAGTTGCTATTCTAGTAACCCGAGCCCACCCTAGTTGGGTTTTAAAATTACTCGCGAGTGCGCTTCGTGGTGGGCTCCAGTTTGATAATTTCTAAAGGCTTGACAGGTGATTCTCAATCCTTATATTTCATTAGTATAATGAAAAAACTTAAATTAATTTGTTTGTTGCAATAGGGAATAGAGATTTATGTTTCTGTTGCATTAATTTATATATGCGATTTGAAATTTTAATGTAATGAATACGCACCACATACACGCACCCTAGAAAATTAGCACACTTTCAATTGGTATCAAAGCATGATTGTTGTGTTGATTGGGTGTATGGAATGATAACTGTGTTATTTAGGACGTCCCGAAGTTGTGGGTGATTCATTTCAAGTGTTGAAATTGAAAAACTTGAAAAGCCGACAACCAGGACGCCTCAGCGGTAAAGTCTAGCTCCGGGCACTGAGGTTGCCTGGCTTCAGCACTGCATTGCTGGATGAATAGCATCACAACATTAGGGTTTCCAGGCCCTAGCGTAGCAACACTCAGGCTTGACGCCGCGACGCTGGGGGTTCAGGTACCCAGCACTGCAATGCTAGTATGCAAGCGCAGCGCCGTAGCACTCAAAGGTGGCGCCACGGCGCGGGGGGCATTGCTTCCAGCATTCCAGCGCTGGTAGCTCAACGCCGCGACGTTGACATTATTCACTAAAATAGTGCTTTCTACAGTTCTTTTGAACAGTGTTTTGAATAGTGTTTCATAATTAAATATGCATGCGTGGGTTTATGAGATACAGTAATAGGAGTTATTAGTCTGCATTATAAATCGGAATCATTTATTTGTATTGATAACCACAATGGGAATCCTATTGGTGGGGGTTAGTTGTGCTTGCATAAAATAAATGTCTAATTGAGGATCACGTCCTTATGAAATGGGGATACGAATTTTAATTTTTCTAAAAATCTTAATCGGATTGAATTGTATTACATTATAAGATAGCATTTTGCAATTGTCTATCTTATCAATACGGTGTTATACGGGTCACATTAATTTTTTCCCAAGATCGCTATAGTGTAAAGGATTTAGATTATGCCGGTTAAACATGAGATGAGGCAAATATATGCCAAAGTATTACCCTAGATCACTATAGTATGCATGAAGTATTGATAACATATATTTAATTATTAACAAGTTAATCTGGAATACACTTACCATAGATCGCTATAGTGTGTGACTAGAGTAAAATACTAATGGGGTCTACTTCTTGCTGTACAACTTAAAAGAGTTTAAACTATCGTTATCTCGTTTGAGAGATTATAAGGATTATGTAAAATAATGGGAGGGCGACTTTAGATTAAAAATATATAAATGTTATACCCATAATCTAAAGCGTTAATAATGATTAGAAATATTCTACTTCACATCTCCTGATTTTGTCTTATAGAGATAAGATATTTGTCTTATAGAGATAAAACAAGTACGAGTAATCCGTTAGTACACTTGATCAATACACATTAACTATGATCAGAAAATAATAAAGAAGTGTTTTTTATAAGATCTCCTTGATTGAAAGGGGTAAAAGTTATCAGAAATTGATTAAGAATGATTTAAGAGTCAAATCATATATTCTGGCCACAATGTCTAATGATCTTCAACACAAGCATGAGCACATGAGATGTGTTAGAAGCATAGTACTCCATTTGAAAATCAGTTTGATATATCCAAACCACAAATAAAGAATTGTCACAATGAAAAGAGTTTCCATTGTGATAAGGTTTGAATAGTAAGTGTTATTGTTCAAGGCACCTTGACTTAGAATAGATAAACCCTTAGATATTTGTTTACAAAATATTGACATTTCATCAGCAAATGTGTTAGGGTCAATGCTTACGTGTCATCCCTGAATGTACATATACTTGTATATTTATATAAGTGTATATTTCTATTAAATCGCTAATATTAATTTATATGGTACTATGCAATGTAACGTTATAGACATTGTACGATTTGAAGGAGTTCAGATTAAATCTAAAGGAGTTTAGATAAGGGCTTATAGTTAGCCACGTTGAGAGATATAAATGCTAAATGTTAGCACAGCTAAGAGTTAACTGGTTATAATACTCAGCAGATCCAAAAGTTGGAGCCTTGTTTGTAATGGGACATAGACCTGGGAATATACTAGTAACTGCATAGTTGGAAAAGTTGTTATAGGGTGCCAGGAAATGCTAATTGCGTAAGTATGTTCTCGAACAATTGTCCCTGATCTATTTCTGCTGATGCGGGTCTGTTGGTGGATACCTTTATACATAAATCAGCATATGTCATACCTATAGGGTATAAATGGTCGTTCTTAACTGACTGTGAGCTTAAAGCTCATATTGATATATAGGTATCCAGTTAGGACTCGATATGGGACAGACTCACGAAGGCCTCCGATAGACACCCTACGTAAGTTGTCAATGGAGGGTCCCCTCGGGTTGAGTAGTATACGTGGTCCTTTGACTTAAATGCCACGGTGGGCTTGTAAGTGATCCACCATACTTTGGTTCCACGCATGTCACAGACCTTTCATGGTGTGACCGCTGGGTGTTGTTGGGTATGGTCCGATGCTTATGGAGTCCGGTACGTATAGATATAGAATCCGCCAGCTCGCATAGAGAGTTAGATATCCAGATGCTTCGAGACTATATCTCAGAAAGTCTTGTGGCCATAAGCATTAATCCTGGGAAAGAGTTTCGCCAAGGTAGAACAATATGACAAATGAGTTTGCACATATTTTTCAATGAGATACGAGTCTGGAGATAAGACATAGATGAGCACTAGGGAATTTGACGGTGATAATCTATATCCCCGTACATCCAAGATATCATGACGGAAGGACTATATGTATGCGTTGCAACCTCAACTTGCATGGTTCAATGTGCTAATTTGTATATCTGTGACATATGCGTGGGGTATTGCTTATGGACTCATGGAAAAGTTCCATTTGATGAATCAAGCATAGGATCTATCCAGTCTCGCGATATGGAGTGTACCCGTTGTGCACTAAGGCAACATACCGAATTAAATAGTTTAATCCAGCAATATTCAGCACAACCACGGGAATACGTGCATGTCTGTATTTAAGTGTTAAATACAACAATTAGTCAATAATTATTATTTACTAATTGTATAATGACACGTAGCGTATTGTGGACCCTCGGTTGAGCTTACCTAATGGTAGAATTTGGTGGAACCCACTAAGGGGTAGACTTAGTAACTATTCATGATGGGCAAAATGGTCATTTCATACTATAATTATTTAATTGTTAAATAATCATTCTCTCTCATTATTATAATATATATTATTATTATATTTGGGTGCCAACTATTTGGCACCCATTACCTTATTATAATATAATTATTATATATTATTATTTATATTATATAATATATTATATTAATATTTTATTATATATTTATAGAGAGAGAAAGAGTGTTATCTGGGGGTGGCCGAGAAAGAAAAGAAAGATGAAAAAAGTAGAAGAAGAAATGGTCGAGAAGAAGAAGAAAAAAAAAATGAAATTGTTTCTTTTTTCTCTATGGTTCTAATTATAGCAATTATGAATTATTTCAAACTCTCTATTTCTTATCCTTTTGAAGAAAATGATGAAAACACACATCCAGCCATTTTGGGGATTAAGAATTAATCTCGTGCTAGATATAGGGCTGTTGTTCTAGCTACCAAGCCCACCGTGTTGGTGACTAGAACTGCTCACGAGTTGGTCTCCATGCGGACTCTGGGGAATTACGTGTATAATGTTACACGTTGAGGTGAGTTCTCTATACTACTAATATATTAATGCGATTAATATATTTTATTTATTGTGTTTATTATAATTTTACGCTTCCGCCGCGTTAAATATGTATATGATATGTATTTTAGACAATAGACACAATTGCACATGCATACACCCACATATATCAGATTCCCCAACAACAATGGTATCAGAGCCATTTAGAACATATATGGGTGTTGTTTGAATGAATGGATGCAAAAGGCCCAGTGTAAATGGTGTGTTTCAAGTGTTGAAACGGGTGTGCCAAAGGGGAAGTACGGGGCGCTGCAGCGCCAGTGGGCTGGGGCCACAGTATTGGGGGTTTGACCTTCTAGGGCTACAACGATGACATTTGGTGCCACGGCTGTGCTACTGTTCACTTGAACAGTAGCACATGAACATCAATTTTTACTGTTCACAGCTACAGTATTTTTGAACAGTGTTTCAAAATTAATTTTGCATGTGTGGATTTATGAAATGTAATGATAAAAGTTATCAGTCTACATTATAAATTAGAGTTTATGATATGCAGTGATAAGAGTTATCAGTTTACATTATAAACCAGAATTAATTTTTCTCTGCTAGTAACCACAATGGGAGCCCTACTAGTGAAGGTTAGTTGTACTTGCATAGACAAATTAATTAATTGAGAATCACCCTTCCTAGGAGAATGGAGACCTAGAAACAAAAATCTCTCTTAATCAGATTGAAGAATATTACATTATGAGATAATATTTTATTCTGATCTGTCTTGTTAATACGGTGTTAGACGAGTCACGTCGGCCTTTTTTCAATATTACTACAGCGTGAGGGACTTGGTCGGTTGGGCTTAGACTATACCGATTAAACATGAGATGAGGTAAATATATACGAAAGTATTGTCTAATATTGCTACAGCGTGAGGGTAATATCGGTAACATATATTTGATCATTGATAAGTTAATCTAGAATACACTTATCCAATATTGCTACAGCATAAGGATAAGGTGTATTTATGATGAAGTGGTAAGAGTTGCATGAGATGCAATTGACAAATGTTGTCTACCTGTTGGGTTTACAAAGACCAATATTGCTACAGCATGAGGCCTGAGTAAATTTCAATAGGATATACTTTCCGCTGTATAGTTTAAAAGAGTTTAAACTATCGTCTTTCTACTCTAGAGATTACCGGGATTATGTAAAGCAGTGGGAGGGTATTTTAAATCGAAAATGTATAATTAGTATACCTATGATTTAAAACGTTCCATTAGCGATTTAATAACTATTTTGCTTACATCTCCCGTTAGTTTGGCTTGTCATGTCTAATGGCCACTACGAACCAGTTGGTGTGCATAGTTGATGCAGTCCAACTCAATAGTACTAGGAATTACTTTGACTTGTGGATGAATCTCAGAAGTGTTTTGGATTCAATAAAAAAATTTGGATTTATTATTGATCAGAGTTTGCCGTAATGTATTTCTGATAACACCTCTCTAGATGATTGAATAAAAGGGGTGTGACCCTCTTTGTTCAGGGTGCTTCATCTTTTACTCCAAGTATATCTAGTGAGACCAGATGTGTCAAGAGAAGAAGATAAGGCGACCAGGATAAATCCTCAGAGGCAATATTTATCCAAATATCAACAAAAAGGCGTGTAGATAGAAAGTGTTTCATCTACAGTATGGTTGGGTGTTGAAAATCTCTCTACCCTACAAGCCTTATAAATGTCAGACTAAACAGTGCGTATCCTTACATTAGGATACGCACCCAGTTATCCTGATAAGCCGGGACATACCGGTCCCAGTGGGCCATCACTGGTCCAGGCCTCCTAAGTGGCCTTCATTCACTCAAAGCATACCCCCAAGGAATCGAACCCGGATGGGTTATACCACCTCAAGATGCCTAACGAATCCGTCCTTGTACCACTTGGGCTGGCTATACCACCTCAAGATGCCTAACGAATCCGTCCTTGTACCACTTGGGCTGGCCAGCCCAAGTGGTACAAGGACGGATTCGTTAGGCATCTTGAGGTGGTATAACCCACCCGGGTTCGATTCCTTGGGGGTATGCTTTGAGTGAATGGAGGCCACTTGGGAGGCCTGGACCAGTGATGGCCCACTGGGACTGGTATATCCCGGTTTATCAGGATAATTGGGTGCGTATCCTCACAGAGAGACTTCAATGCAACAGCTTGTAGAAGTAAAGTTGAGACTAAAAAATGGTGATTTCTTGCAGGTCCAAGTTGTTGGGCAACTTGACTTACTTCTTGTATGCAATACAACAGTTGTGTTGCATAATTAGTATGATGTTTTATTAGCTGAATGTCAGTTAATAAATGAACATCATATATAATTAGAAATGTCTCTAGATCAGAATCCTTAAATGATAAGGAGCTGTGGTATATAAGTTTAGGTCATATAAGTGTGAGATGTTTATCCGTCTGGTTAAGGATGGTTAGATTCCCAATCTAACCATGAAAACTTAACCAGTTTATGAATAATGTATTCGCAGATATAACTAAAAATACTAGAATGTACGTCACATCTTTTTGATTAGATCGAGGTAGTGAGTACATCACATCCTTTTGATTAGATAGGACCCTCCTAATCTTCGTAAATAGGTTAAATCCTGAAAAGGTACAACTTTATTAATTGTGAGACAGTTAATGTACCTTTCAGACATAGCATTCATCTTTCTAAGAGGAAGTGTCCTCGAAGAAGATCAAAGTTGTACCATGTTATGTACGAGATCTAAATCTGGATTGCTGTAAGTGCACCATGTTATGTACGAGATCTAGATCTAGAATGTCAAACTTACCTAGTACATTAGCTAGAAATAACTTGATGTGCACCATATTATGTACGAGATCTAGATCTAGATGGCTGTAAGTGTTACAAGTTGGTATCGATCTGATCCAGATTATAACCATTTAATGGTTATGAAACATATCCAACATATCTGAGAGGTACAGAGGATAAATTTCTGAATTATAGAGAAAGTTTCTTACAATCTAAAGAATACATAGAATCAAACTTCCAGTCTAGTCCAAATGATAAAATGTCAAAATTTGGTTATGTGTTCTTCTTCATCTGTACTAGAGCTAGTTGAAAATGTGTAATATAGATGTCCACATCTTATTCTACCTTAGAGGTAGAATATATTCAAGCTTAAGAAGCTTACAGCGAAAGCATTATGGATATTTAGGTTAGTTGTAGAGCTTAAAATATTTTCAAGCTCAGTAAATCCTAACCCACTATAATGCAACAAAAGAGTTGGCACTGCTTAAGCCAAGAAATCTTATGGCACACCAGTATTTTGATAATGTGGACTTTGAATACCACATAATTAGAAAGTTCTTGGCCAATGGAGATGTAATAGTGTCCAGTATACAACCCCTGGATAACGTAACAAACCCATCAAGCCTAAACTCCTAACATGTGTGAGCAACACGTAGAGTGTATCGGTATAAGATACCAATATGAATGGCACTAAAACAAGCAGGAGTTTATTGAAGTTGGTACTTACATGTCATTCTAATATTGTATGAATATTAATTATTAATATTTATACAATAAACATTTCAAATATAATCGTTAATATTATAATAAATAGTATCATGCTTGTTATGCTATAGACATTGTATAATCTAAAGGAGTTCAGATTTGGCCTAAAAGAGTTTAAACCAGGGCTAAGAGAGTTGCTTACGTGCCATCCCTGAATGTACATATACTTGTGTATTTATACAAGTGTATATTCTCATTAAATTGCTAAAACCCATCTATATGGTATTATGCATGTAACGTTACAGACATTGTAGATCTGAAGGAGTTCGGATCAAATCTAAAAGAGTTTAGATAAGGGCTCATAGTTAACCACGCTGAGACATATAATTGCTAAATGTTAGCACAGCTAAGTGTTAGCCCGTTATAATACTCAACAAATCCAAAAGTTGGAGCCTTGTCGGTAATGGGACATAGACCTGAAAATATACTAGTAGCTGCATATTTTTATTATGACACGTAGCGTATTATGGACCCTCAGTTGAGTTTATCCGAGTGTGAAATTTGGTGGAACCCACTAAGGGGTAGACTTGGTAACTATTTATGAGGGGCAAAATAGTCATTTCATACTTTGATTATTTAATGGTTAAATAATCAAAATATCTCTCTTATTATATTATTTTATTTTATTATATTATATATTATTATATTATATTATATAATTTTTTATTATATGATATTTTATATATAATAATATTTTATTTTGGGTGCCAACTATTTGGCACCCATTAGTATTATTATAATATTTGGCACCCATTAGTATTATTATTATTATATTATTATTATTATTATTATATTAATATTTTTTTATATATATAAATATGAGAGAGAGAGAGAGAGAGATATGAAATTTGGTGGTTTTTGGTGTGTGGCCATTTGGCCGAAAGACAAGAGAAGAAGAAATAGAGAAAGAAGAAGAAAGAAAAAAAAATAAGGAAAAATGAAATTGTTTCATTTTTCTCTATGGCTCTATTTGAAGCAATGGTGGATTACTTCAAATTCTCTATTTCTTATCCTTTTGGAGAAAATGATGTTAAACACACACCCGGTTATTTTGGAAATTAAGAGTTAATCTCGTGCTGCGTATAGGGCTGCTGTTCTAGGTCACTAAGCCTACCGAGTTGGTGACTAAAACTACAAACGAGTTGTTCTCCATGCAAACTCCAGGGAAATACGTGTATAATGTTACACGTTAAGGTAAGTTCGCAATACGTGTATAATGTGATTAATATATTTATTGTAAATTTCACTCTTCTGTTAAACTTAAATATGTATTTGATATATATTTAGGCAACAGACACAATTGCACATGCATACACCCACGTGTCTTAGATCTGGCGATAACATAACTCTCCTTTTATAAGTCCAAAATTAGGGCAAATTTGAGATTTTTTTTCATTAATTGGTGCTGCAGTGCCAAGATTCTACCCGAACTAGCGCTGTGGCATCAGAAGTTGGTATTGCGGATGGTGATGAGGGCATTTTATACATCATAATGTATCTTTTCTAAACTTGATAATTACTTAATTTAAATAAGAATATATGGTTTTTAGGTGTATTAATGTCATTTTATAGGTTTCAAGTTAATGGAGTGATTTGGAATGAAAATTCAAAGAAAATAAGCAAACAAACAAATATGCTATAGTGTCGGGGAATATTAACCTGCTACAGTGCTGATGAACAGTTTATGCGATATAGTGCTTTGCGCCTGGGCTCCAAAACGTAGCACCCAGGCACCAAAAAATCCAGGTTTTGGCGCCCAAGCTCCAAATCGTGTTTTCAATGGCAGAATGCTTAGCGCCGAGGTGCCACCCCTTGGGAGAATCTCTTTTTTGCCCTATTCTTACCCTATTTTGAAGCCTATAAATTCTAACATTTGGCCACTTCTCACATTATCAAAGGAAGCACAAAACCTACAAATAAGACCAAGACTTGAGCTCAAATTTAAAGAGAAGAAATAATATCTCCAATGTTTCTTAAGGATCATTGAAGACACTTGAAGGATTGAAACCTAAGAGACATTCCCAAATTCGGTTTTATCTTTCTTTTTTTTATATTTTCTCCTTTGTTGAAATTTTTAGTTATGAATATTGTTTAAAAATATTTGTATCTATGAATGTCTTGGTAATTCTAGTTATGATTAGGTTTGTGTGTGACTAAACTTGAATTCTAAGGCTTGATGTAGTTTTATTTATATTATGTTTGAATGATTTAGTATATTTTTATTTAATTCATTTATGTTTCTCTATGCTTATGCTTCTAATTGATTGGGAAATGAATTGATTGTTATTGATTTATGGATTGATGCTTGAGAGAGATCGACCCATTTATCTAATTTAGGAAATATGGCCTTAGGTTGTTATTGAGTCAGGAGGCTAATAGCACTTAGGTAATCACCATGGTTTACTTAATGATTGCATGTGGCGCACACCAAGTGTTCGAAAAAAATGTGTAAGAACACTTAAATTTTTTTCGAACACTTAAGACTTGACATTATGCCTAGGATCTCATTTGACGCTTGAGAGAGTTAATGAGATTAATTATTGGGTAATCAATTTAAGGGTTGCGTAATGCATATATAGGTAGACAAGTTAGATAGGGATATCAACTTAAATATGTATGCATAATATCTCATTTGATGCTTGAGATAGGTAATATGATTAGTCTTAATCTCCTGATTAATGAATTGAACAAAATTACTAAATAGAAAGAACATAGAAAGAATAGAATGAAATCAATACTCTAGGATCCCACTTTTATAGAATTCACCATTTCTCAAGATTATCATTTTGTTGCTTCGTTAATCCCTTAGTTTGGGTTAGTTTAATTTTTCTTATTCATTGCAATTAAATCAATTTGCCTAAATAAAATTAAGGTTATCAACAACACGACCCGTGCACTTGCGTTTTTAATTTGCTTGTATATAATTTCGCAAACAAGTTTGTAACACCGTTGCCAAGGATTGTAGATTTTGAATTTGTGATAATATTATGGTTAAGTAACTTTATCTTAATTTAGAAATTTAGTTTCTTTTAACTTTGTTATGTTTGGGTTGGTGTCATTATTTTGAAGGTGCATAAGAATAGGTCATTATGTTAAAGATCAACAAGATTTACACCTTCAAACAAGAATTTTGTTCTTGCCAAGCAAGCTTAAAATGAGAAAATTAAGAAAAGGAATTGGCAAGACCATTGAGCGAACATTGAAGCACAATATGGAAGGAGTGCTCATTCGGCAAAATCACTCTAACATGTAATTTTACCCACTATAAACCTGAAAGAAGTCTAGTTAGAGACAATAAATCAAATGCTTCTTGGGAGGCAACCCAAGTATTATATGTTTAATTAATTACTACTAAAGTTAACTTTTACATTTTTGAAATTGTTATTTCTTGGCTATTACATGCAAGAGGCTAGTCTATTAGAGACTCGGATTTATAAGAACATCAATTGGAAACGAGCAATGAGGAGTAAGAATGGATTCTTTACCTGAAAATCATACCAGTCATTTATAAAATTGTAAATTCAATAACTCTTCTTTTATTATTAATACATGGATAGTTTTTTCAAGTTTTATTATTGTACTGTTCAATAAATCTTTTTATTATTGTAGGATGAACTTGAAAGTGATGCGAGAAAGGGTTCAGGTAAATTTAAAGGTGAAAATAATATTTTGGCTCAATCTTTGGTAAAGAAGCCTACTACTGGCCATTTTTAGGGCTGGGCAAGTTTTCACTATAAATATATATTTCAACATGTTTGCTAGGGATAAGATTTAGAGAGAGAAAAGGAGAAGTATAATGAGAAAATATAAAGAATATGTGCTAAACTTGAATCACTAGAGGAGAAGATGCAAAGAAATGGCAAGTTTTCAAAGACAATTAATTCTAACAAGGTACCAGTTTCAAAGATGTTGGATATGGATGTTGCCTGTCTAGATGAAAAACCATTCAATATAAGTTAATTTAGCAACTCATACTATCAATTCAGCAAATAGTTATAATAATTTGTGAGGAACTAACATTAACTACTATTTTAGAATTATGAACAACTAACTAACTAACATCCCCCCCGCCCCGTCCCGCCCCACGTGACACACTCAAAGGTTGGAAAACCACCAAAGAAAACCCTAAAAGAACACCCAAAACAAATCCATGAAAAACCTCAATAACAACCAATTGCAAAGTCCAGAGTTGTCCCCTCTAAAGGAATTAGTAAGTTACACTTTATATCTATGTTACTTTATAACTTTCTTTTATTTACTTCAATATAAAAACTTCTTTATTCTATGTTTACAAGTCCTCTCAAGTGAAATTTGGCTTGCATTGGGTCATGCTATTACTTCTAAGGGAAAAAATGATGTAACTCCTAAACTAGTACACGGGTTTATGAGGAATACCAGACACGCAAACAAAATAACACTTTGTTAGATGCCCACAACTTTTATTTTTTTAAATTATTGTTGATAAATGTCTTAGTGTGAAAGCAAAGCAAGTGACATATAGGGGCTGAATTTTTTGGATTTCAGTATAAACCTTGGTTACAGAAGAGTGACTATGAGAATGTAATGCATCTCACACTGTGAGCATAAGTTGTATTCATATGCATATGTTCTGAGTATTTTTCTTTAATACTTTTGTCTTGTTTTTATTTTTAAAAAACTTAAAAATGATACTGATTTTGTATGTTTACCTAGGCCATTGTATAAAAAGCTGAAGGAGTCAAAATTAACAAATAGATTTGGCTTCATCGATCCATTTGTCATCTCTACAGGAAAGTCGATGGCAAGTACAATGATTAATAAGTGTTCATATGCAATTGTTGATACCCTTAAGTGCACATCATGAAATCAGTTGTGACTAGTACCATATAATTCAAGGTATGAGTTTTTTAAATAATGCAATTTATGCTTCAATTAAGTTTTTTAATTTGTTAAATTTTTTTAATGGATATAGTTTTCAATGGGTACTTGTTGTAATTAACGTATCCAACAAAATTGTTTACCACATGAATCTTACAAAGACAAATATATAATTACTTCTATATCATATTGAACAAGTGAGATTCTATAATACTTTTTTATCACAATAATATTCATTTATATTAAATTTTTAATAATTAAATAATTAATTTTATTTATCACTTTATAGCGGCATTTGCATTTATTTTGCTCAAGAAGGTGCCAATAACAAGAGATCACCAATTAATTAGATTCAAGTGATGGTAAAAAAGTTTCTTCTTTGCACCTTCTAATTGAATCCCTTTAATTATTACTACTCTATGTCATGACATACATGTGAGATATTATAAATGACATCAAATTACTTGAACAAAATGTAAGTTGTTTTAAATTAATTTATCAATTAATGAACATTTGAAAATATCAATATTTCAATTTATAAATTTCTTATTTATTGTATTTTATATCTTACAAATTCATGGGTAAGATATACATAGGAAATAGATGAAATCCATGTAGATTAAGCATCCTTCGTATATATAAAGCTTTGAAACATATGCTATGTATATAATTTTTCCGATCAACTTTGTGTATCTTATTCTATGTTCAAATGTCAAATTTGTACAATAAACATAATAATTGACTTGAATCTTCTTCTCTTAAAGGTGGCTTTGGAACATTTGATTGAAATAGATTTGTCTCGACAAATAGTGGGGATTGAGTTTGTAAATTTGGCTGAGGAAATTGATGGTAGAATGATTCTATACTAGCCTTCATTAATGTGGATGATACTTGGAATTAAATGATGTGGAATGTTTGGAATTTGGGTTTCTATAGTTACTGTGGATTAGTTATATTAGGATTTTATATATTGTATGTTATGACAGACCTAGATATGAAGAAAGTGACCCTAATTAGTTGTGGTTGAACATATTTGATTTTATATATTGTATGTTATGTTATTGATTTTAATGAATATAATTTGTTTTAATGTAATATAAATATTTTTAATATAATATATATTTTTTAATATATAAATATAATTAATATATTTACGAATATATAATTTGTAATATAAAAATAAATTTTTATTTTTATTATCACTATTTTGTGATACAAAATATCATCTTAAATTGATACATATCTATTATAAAATAGTGATACAATATTTAAGCTAATAATGTCACATGATCAAATGATGTCACTATCTTATGTAAGTAGCTTTACAACATCATTACATCATCTAACTTATTTCATGCCACTTAAAGTTGACACATAATCCTCCAAATGTGCAACAATATGTCGTGTGGTATCGAACACCTCACCAAATATATGATAACAAAATTCTATCAAAATATTTGTCACAGTTTTGTGATAGAAATTTTCTATCACAAAATTAGTCTATCACAGATCTATGATAAAAGAAAAAACTTTCATCACAGATATAGGGGTAGGCAAATTAAAACCGAATTGAACTGAACTAGTTTGATTGGTTCAATTCGGTTTTATATTTTTTTTCATAAATTTTATTCTATTTTATATTTTTTTTCTTTTAGCCAGACCAAACTAAAATTGAATTGGAACTGAACTGATTGGTCCTAAATAAGTAGAACTGGCCAAGAATCGACTCTAAACCAAATCAAACCGAATCAAAAAATTTCAGTTTGGTTCAGTTCAACATAATTGATGCCTACCCTTACACAAATTTGTGATAAAAAACTTCTATCACAAATTCCTAAAGTAGCTTTCGGTGATAACAATTTTTTATCACAAAATTTAGTTTGTGACAGTGAAATTTTATTATTGTATCCCTTTTTTTAAAAATATAAAAAGCCAACAATGTAAATATAAAATAATAAGGAAAATAACTGCGTAATGACTAGTATGCCATAATGTTATCATATTTACTTAAATCTCACTTTCATTTTCAACAATTCAAGGTTAAAGCATAGTTGACGTTGAATCTAAAGGATTTACTGCTAGATAGATACCTTTGGTAGTCCTCTTGATAGTACAATAATAACATTTAAATGTGCAAATGTCATGGCAAGAGCAAGGTTGGTCAAATTTTCTGCAAGTACATAAACTACTTGAATAAAGTTATGGATCCGTTTTTGGTAGAAGTCATTCTTTCTTGCAAAGAATCATTTTATGTACTAAGTTTGATAACATATAACAGAAGACATTCTGCTTAATAAAGTAGAGACTTCAAATCCTGTTTGAATGAAACGAAAAAGATTGTCCACATCAGTTAGCATACAATTTTATATATAACTTTATAAGTTAATTGGGGTAACTCTAGGAAATTGTGACATAGCAGAATCTCATTGGTGGCAATAGTTCTCGCGCTAACATAGTAGGCTATATGAAGATACGGTCTAAACCTAAAAGATAGATCTCATTCTCTTGACCCCTATGAGTTCAGGAGCAAGGCTTACCAAACCTCTAAAAAGCTCATAAAGTTCAAGAGGTTTGATGTTATAAATTTGCTCTAATTATCTCAAGAAAAAATGAATATTTCAAATATATCCAATCTCAAATTGCGAGAAGTGTGAGAGCTGAACTTGCATAACAAATAAAGAAGAAACATATGTATTAAGGACGAGATAAGTATATGCTTGATCAATACAAATTAATAAAAAGTATTTCCAATGCGAGGACTAGGGCGTTAGACCATATAAACTCTAGTTTGTAAAATTAGAGGGAATACACCTCTTGAATCTTGTAAGTGTAGATTGGCAATGTATGTGTCAAGTGAAGTCTAGAATAAACGCATTGTTATTCTAGTTGGTATTATGGTGGAAGAAAGAAGATACCAATGGGTATGGTACCCGCTTATCATAGACGAATTAGGGCAAAAATAAGGTTCTCGTACTCAAGGTTTCAAACTGTAAATTGCAATAAAGAATAAAAAGACTTTATTTGGGTATCACAAGGTGCCGAACAACAATATATGAGGGTGAGGGTTGTTAAAGAGCTATAAATGATAAAGAATGAGCTATGGCCGTGAATGAATGCCTTTTACGTGGCATGATTCTATTTTAAGCTAATATTTATTATGTATTACATAAGATTATAGACACTGTATTATTCTATTAATGAAATTATATAATACAATGCAATATGTACCCGTTACGGTGTACCAAATGCTTGAAGTGATTAATGAACATTAGAGGAAAAGCATATAATATAAGGATGACAGAAGAAAGTTATTTTTAGTCCATCAGGGTTACACATTTCCTCGCATCAGATTTCTACAAACAATGTACAGGGAAGTACAAAAAGATAACAAAAGTATATATATTATGAGGAATTCAAAGAGAAATGTATTTCTTTTTTTTTTTCCTTTTGTTGTTACAAGCCGAAGGAGACTCTTCGATTAGAGAATTTTTCCATGCAAAGCAAACCACGAACAATCCTCTTGCCTTGCACTGGCCCCATGTTGAGCGTCCTTCAGGTCAGCTAAGCTAGGAATATTTATAGCTACATGAGACCAACAATGAAGTTCTCTGCATCCGGAGAATGTTTCTCTGGGATCCAATTAGGCAACAAACTTAACCCTGCCTGCCAATTTTAAAATCAGAAAGGGAAGCAGTTTCTCGAACTTCATCTGTTGGTGTTTGTTCTTTCTTGTCTAACCCAAAGAATGAGCAATTTTGAAATGCATCAAGACTGCTGGCTATCAGACGGCTCAAACCTCCTAGACTATCACTAAGAATCAAATCTTCGCCACGATATTTAGAGGATGGTATATCCAAATCTAATGGTCCTAAAGAATCGGGCTGCAGAAGGAGAGAACACAATATCAGGTCAATTACCAATAAAATACCGCTCAAATGATGCAAATATAGGAATTCTAATTAATTAGACTCGGTAGAAAATAGAAATTGCAAGGTTGAAAAAAAAGAAAAGCATGACGGCAAAAGAAAATAATAAGTGTGATAGAAATGATGTATACCCAATATATATCTGTTAGCCCATTGAAATCCTTTACAGAATTGTCCATGGCATGTGGATCAGAGGCACACTCATCATCCATTGGATCTTCAGGAGCAGGATAGTCAGTAAGCCCTTCAGCATCAGGTAACTCCTGCAGGGGCAATAGTAAATTTTATAAATGCTTCCACTTTCTATGCTGTTGTTTCTACTCCTAGGCAATAGCATCAGTCAAATAATACTTGATTATGAAATGATACCTCAACAAAGTCACCAGATGCTACTAAACTTGTTCTTGTGATCTGCTTGTCACCTAGTGCAGGAGGAAAGTCCTGCAATCTAGAAACCTCTTGACATAGAATTCGATTCTTTGGAAATGAGAATGCATCACATGTTTCTTCAGCATCCCAGATTGAAGAAGCATGGGATGCCAAGATTGATACAGCTCCCATCTTGTTTTGATGTCTAGATATATGTGCAGCAATGGCAGCATCAAATGAATCACAGCTGAATGGGATCTGCTGAAGACATTCAGAACTTTCCCCAACTGGTGGTGCATCAATATCATGAGGCACTTCTGAAAGTAGATCTCCAACACTTATGTTGGTCAGACTATCTGCCCACTCCCCAGCAGATAGTGCAGCACCATTACTTAATCTCAAACCACCCTGAAGCATACACAGGAATATTACAAGTTCAGAAGATGCTGTGATAGATCCATTGTTGTGACTAGTAGATTTTGAACTTTGACAATAGCAGTTTCTATAACTAAAAATGGAACAGATTTTGTTCCATTCATGTACATGAACTCTCATTGAAACTTAGACACTGTTCCACATGTTTCTCTGTTTGCAAATAAAAAACATTTGATTTCAACCTTGGCATCTGAACAAACATTTGTAACTTTGAGTTGAATAACAAAAAATGTTGCCATGCAAGAAGGAAAACTTAGAGGTTAAACCAAAGAGGACATAATAAAGTAAAAGGTGGTAGAAGAAGGCATCTGAAGAGTAAACCTCTTCCATTATTAGCCCAGAAATCTCTTCATAGAGCACAAGACAAGAAAGTATGTTTATAATTTTAAAAAGGTTCCTTGTTTCTTAATAATGGTATTAAACGCAAAACCACTTACAGTCCTCAATGATGCATGAAAGGAGAACCTATAATCAGGCCAGTTTACTAAAAGCATTAAAAAGATTTAATAGCGTAAGAAAGACGGTTACCGCATCTGCCAATTGTCTTGTGACTGTCCCAGAATCAGTCTCCTTTCCATGCCACAATAAATTTGCAGCAGGAGCACAGGACTCGACAAGATTACTTTCTGGAGCATTAACGCATGTAATCATCTTGTTTGGCACATTACTTAAAGAGGATGAAAATGCATGGTTTTCTTGGACAGAGGTTAGTTTATCATTATAGGAGTCCACAAGTTTCTCAGACTTGTTATTACTTGATGGCACAGATGCAGCAACACTGCCAGATGCTAAAGAAGATTGTGATGCAGACCCAAGTTCAGTATTGGAAAACCAACCATACCTTCAAATGAAGTACATCAGCCAGTTAGAAAACCTAGTAATGTAATATGAAAACCAGCATCAAGTTAACATAAATGAGAGAGGAACCTCAAGCGGAACAGTGGAGGGCTTCCAATCATCGCATACAAATCTGCCGCACTGACAACTGAGTCCTGGGTCCATCTCTGATAACCTATCAGGTTTCCCCTTTGAACATTGTAAGGGTAAAGCACAAGCTCTCCGGATGCTACACTTGAATTGCCCCATTTGCGATTTAGATGTTCCAATACTGATGATATCTTCTTCCGAGTACTAAGAGTGAGCTCCAAGTGTGGATTATGGTTATCCTGTGAACAGATGAAAATAAAATTATTTCCTGAACAATTCTCAGCTACTATATCTTCATTCTTCATCATAAAAGAAATTCATCCCTACAAAGAACTTCATTCTACATCATCAAATCATTTTCCATTTTCGCTTACCATTTCCAGGGCTCTTCGAGTACAATCATCAATTGGATACAGCTGGAGCTTAAGTTTCACAGGACCATGTACATTGCTCTCAAAAGCATTTTGTGAAGTAGTGGGCAAAGGAGGCAGAGCTTTATCAACAGATTCAAGAGCTTTTTGCTCTGGAAATTAAATTGGAAAGAATCATGATTAAGAAATTTTATATATTTGTACTAAATTCAAAACACATGACAAATATAGATTGGTGATATTCAACCTCACCTAGTGTACCTTGGTCAAGTTCAATTTCTTTATCAAAGGATGTCCGCTCCAAATGCTCAGCAGCATCAGCAACCAGAGAAACCCCAGCAATTGCAGCCTTTTCCCATTTTTTATATGCAGCTGATGACACAGGACCTGCTAAGAATCAAATAAATAAGCAAACAGATACAAAATCTTAATTTTGAAAGGATGCATAATTATGAAGACATCACATATTTTCTACGTTCCGATGCTTATGTCTCAATAAGACTGGAAGATGCAAAAAGAGAAAAGAAAAAATGAACAGAACAGAAAAAGTTCACCTGGTTTCCGTCTTTGCCTTGTTGGTTTCATATTAGTTGAGTCTCCTTTGTTGTTACTACGATTAACACCTACGTTAACATTGCGTTTCAGAGACCCTTTCCCAGGTCCTAATTTTTGTATGTTTTGACTGTCAACAAAAATAAATTTAACTGTGCAAGTATCTGGTCCTGATGCCCTACTCTGATTTGAGATAATGCCTGAAGTAGTAGGTGAACAGTTTTCCACTTGGGAAGATCGTTTCTTGACACTCCTCTTCCTGTCTTTCAGGAGTTGATGCTCCTTCAAGGGAAAGATATATTCATCATCAGTTTCAGCTCAGCAGAAGATGTCAAGTTTCATACATGGAGAGACATTCAAGGGTGAGTTATTGAAAATCTTGACTAACCAAGGCTTCTATAAATATCTTAAATCTTCGGGGCTTTAGGTGAAGTTTTGAGGCTTTGCAACTATACTTTTCCAGTAAAGACCACCTGCAAAAGGCCACAAATTATTCCTGTAGAAGTTGTAAAAGAATATTTGATCTTTGAAAAGCACTTGAAATAAAAGTAATACTGGCTAGCAACCCATCCATAATAAATATTACTTTACAATGTTACTTTTCCCTTCACAATACCCTGAATTATATTTACCTAACCCACATACAGCTTAGTGGGAAGAAAATTGATTCACCTGATGGCCAAAGGCTTCTTACAGCTGACCAAGTCTCTTTTTCATACATATAACTTATTGCAGTACATCTACATTGGCTGATAAACACTATTTCTGAAGATATTATCTCAAATATGTAGCTTCCAGTTTCATAATATTACTTCTCCTAGTGTGTATCACATAGATAGCGAATGTACTTAAACAGAATAATATCCACCTATTTGTAATGACATTACCATCGAAGCATTGCAGCATTGGTATCTTTGGAGTTCTTCGCATCTAGACATAACCCTGGACCCAGCAGTTTGTTCATCCGTCTCACAAGGCGATAGTAATAATGTCGGACCTGAAAATAAAAAAACATAAATGGAGGTCAAAATGCTGACAAGAAAAGAAACAGTCAAGAATAAGGAATCGCCAAACAAGTGCAAAGAAGTCTCATGCACATCACCTGATCCTTGTTTTTACTTTGGACGCGATGAGTGATCTTCTCAAAATTCTACAATCCAGGCATAACAAAGTTAGAGAAATCACAAAATAAGAGAAAATACAGAGCCAAAACATTTCTCAACAATAACATACCTTGCCAACTTGTCGTAATGCGGTGAAAAAACTTTCCTCCTCTTCTCGTGTCCAAGCAGCCCATTGCCGCGTTGGTTTTTTAGCTGCAATTGATGTTAAAAACATGCACATTCACAATAGAACTCAAAGTAAGAAAACCAAAACATAAAAATTACAAGTAGAACATGCCAGACTGCTGCAGCGTAACATTATCAGGGTTGGATGAGGCTACACGAGGGTCTTCATCCTGAACTGGAGTACTCCTAGAATGAAGATGCACCTCAAAGTCTGAGGAAAACGGTGGCTCCATCTGCATGTTGACGACATCACAATCACAACACTATTAAATCCTTGTGCTCTAGAGCCTTCCACATCGGACAGATTACTCCTTTTGACCTTCAGCTTGATGAAAAAGTAGAAACGCCACAACCTGGTTGTAAAACAAGATTAGAAGAACAAAGAAATAACAAGATGAAGAAAACTCAAAATATTGTGAAAAAAGAGTCCAATCTAACCAAATGCGTCTAAGCTGAGAACTATACATCTTGAATCCAAATACTGAGTAAATTCAGAAATGATTTTAAAGAGACCATAAAATAGGCAATAGTGATGAAATGGAAATTCCTAATCTAAATGTCACTGGAAAACCCTAATTAGAATTGATTCCGCATCTGAAACATGAACCAAGAGATCTTAAACAATCTAATTTACCAAAGAAAGCAGGCACAGAAGCTTCAATTTTAATAACAATTGAACCAAAAGAAAAAAAAATATTGTAGACCTCAAAATAATAAGAGGTTTCAGAACACACCTCGAACTCGACAGTTGCCTAATACAACGAGACTCGGATTAATTGAATTTATTCCATTATTTACTAAGAATCTAAAATAAATAAAAAAGAAAATACCTATCAGAATCGAAAAATTTAGCTTTCTTCAGCTTCAAAAAATTTCTCAGCAACCAAACAGGGAGCTAGGGTTTCGAACCGTACAATTCTGATCACCTGAGCCCTTTTTTAACACTTAATCAGAATATAAAAAAAATGAATCTGAAAAGAAAATTCCACTTATAGTAAAAAATTAAAATAAAATACCTGAAAGAGAGAACCTTGGAATTGCACGTACGAAGAAGCAAATCGAAACCGGACGGAATCTTCCGACTGACGTCTCTGCGGTTAGGAGAAGAACCGAAAAGGAGGAATTTTCTTTTTTTTTAATTTATTTTCTTTTTACCTTGATGAAAAGAAAAGAAAAGGGAAGGTTATTAGTTTTTTTTTTTTTTTTTGAAAGAAGGTTATTAGTTAATTTCAAATATTAAAAATGGGAATAGAACATTGAGTTTCATCAATAATAATTTTTACTTTAATTCTTAATTTTTGGGTAGCAAATAGGGTATTAAAAAATGACCTCAGCCTTTAAACCCCACTTTTCATGTTGAGACCTAATTATTAAAGTGGCAAATTGTTGATTTACTATATATTAACATAATTTTGAAGCCTTCAAAATGTTTAGATCTAATTGTTAATTATAAGGTTTTATTGTTGAGCACTGAAACCTTCAAATCCATATCTTTTTGTTCATTGCAATGCAAAGTTTACCATTTGAGTCATTTGACAATTCTCTCTTCCTATCATTTAATCACTCCAATGCAAAGTTTACCATTTAAGTCATTGACAAATATCTTTCTCACTTGTCTTCCATTTGGCTCTTTTTTTTTTTTTTTTTGAGGTTTTCTTAGGTGATCTTTAGGCGGTTGATGCTTCAACACTGGTTTAACATTCAACCGATTTTCTTTAATATTTTTTACGAATGCCACGCATGTTACTATTATTATTTGTTTTCATTTTTGTCTTCAGATAAGGTCAGTCATCAAATATAGACAAATAAATAAATATAAAGAATATGAAGACCATAAATATTATATTTCAGTGGCATTTGCGCATCGAGGGAGAGAAACTAGAAAGTTCTTTACCATATCCCCTTGAGTGCAATGGCAATTCTGACCCTAAGAGAATAAGCTAATCTATAACAGAAAATAATCACAAAGCTAACCGGGGAATCCCTGCAATCTTTTTTTTTTTTTCCTTCTTCTTTAAGTCCGAATAGTCACAAAACTTGATCTCAAGGTTTCCTTTTTTTTTTTTCTTCATTTTGACAACAATTTTTCTGGCCAGAAAAATGAGAAGGAAGTGATAATTGTGCAACAAGCATTTGTGTAGAGACTACTGCTCATAATTTCTTTACATTTCCTTTTCTTTTACAGGTCATAATTTTTCCAAATTAATTTTTAACAACTGATAATCGTAAATTATTGACAAGCCTTGTTTGCACCTGCATTTCCCTAGCTTGAAAGTTGTATGCATGCTAGAGACTTTTGCTCACTATCAAATTTTCTTTCCCTACATGTTGAGATTGCTCGTGTGATTTCTTACAATTGTATTTGCATGCTTGTCCGTCTGATTTTCCAATGCATGGCACAAACAAGTCATCTGAAAGGTTAGCAATATCTGCTCACTTTATTTTTACTGACCATCAGATTCCTTATCCATTCTGCAAGGCACAAGCTTTACTCTTTAGAAGGAAATAATATGAAAGCTTGAGCATCTTATGGCAGATTACCATTACAAGGAAATATAATTAAGGAAAACAACTTGCCTCGAAGAAAGACTGGAACTTTGCGACTTTTCCACTGACATTGAGCTACTCTGTGATTGATATTCAAGAAGTATAAATAATCCAGCTGTTTTTTTGTTTGTATATGACAGCCGTTTTCAGACAAGAACCACAGCAATACTTTTTACTTGACACTGCTTGGTTTACAAAGCATTAATCTGTACATCGGGGCTCCACGATCTATAACATGTTGCTCCCAATCTGATCGAACTCCAAATGGATTCTCCTCAAGCCATGCCCCTTGATTAGTCTTTGCATCACATTGGTCTTGCACTAAAGCAAGTTTACCCTTGCCAAATTCCAAGAACTGTTGTTTCATTTTCAAAGCAACTTCTTCTATGTCAGATTGCAGGAACACCTGGAGCATATAAAAATAACCCAATAAAGTCAGTGATCTTGCCTTGTCACAATTGCATTATTCAATTCAGAATTGGAGGGGTAACAGAAGATGCAGAAAAGATATGATTATCTAACCCATGAGTTCTCATTAATTCATTTTTACGAAACCGCGAAGTAACCATGTACCTTCCCATCATAAACAAGGAGATCTGCCACTGCTTCAACTAATGACCGTTGCAGCATTCTCCATCTATGTTCTGGTCTGTTGAAATCAGGGTTTGGACACTGTATGTATATCCAAAAAAAAGGGAAGCTTCAGCCACAAAATACATTAGTCCTGACAACTGATGGGGAAGAGAAACAACAATAGGAAGCAAGCCACTGCCATCAAACTTCCCATCACATAAAATGTACTGATCAACTTCCAAAACTGTTTTGAATGGAAAAGAAATAAGGTGTTCAGAAAGCAAATAATAAAACATTTTCTTATTCTTTACACAAGTTTGAGAGTTCACATACCATTTCGACCAATATAACTAAGAAACTGAAGAACACTTGACGATTCCATTAAATGATGGTGACAGTAGAGACAGTGCTATTATGAAGAATGTGGTGGAGCTAAGTGGCAGACTTGTAATCATCATAATGAGCAGCAACTTATGCAAGATGATAGCAGTGGTAGAAGTATGAAAGGCAGTGGTGAAGGTCAGGAAGCATCAAACTAGTGATCACTATAATGATCCAGCAGCCTGATGAGCAAAGGAGGTGATGTAGGGTTTGTGGTGTTGTTGGCAACGATGATTAATGATGATTATTAAGTAAACATATTTATTGGCTGTTATAGGGTTTTGAGAATCACTTGTATATTGATTCAATAGGCTTACACTGAATATATACAATCAATAGGAAAGTACAAAAATGAAAATTCTTATTCTAGAAAAGCTCCTAAAATTTTCCTAAGAAATCTCTATTTACATAAAAGAGTCAAGTCAACTAAACTAATAAGAAATAAACCTTAATTTCCAAGCCTTCCGACTAATACAAGCTGTGCATATCTTCCAACATTATCTCTAAGATGCAATCATAAAACAACCTAAATAATACAAAAGAAAGCTTATTTTTTTATTGCTTTCTCTAATAGGTGACCAACAAATATTATAAAAAAATTTAATGGAACTGGTAATAATCTTGACCTGTATTGAAACTAGAATCAACTTTCCCAAGTAACTAGCAACTATTGAATGGAATGTTGATGTAGCATTTGTTGCAATGAAGTACCTAACACAGACAAAAGCAAGAACATTGAGATTATGAAACAATATATCAAGTCCATATGTTCAATAAATTTTACAGATCACAAAGCCATGAAAAGTTCCAATCAGAAACAGATGCTGACTAGTTCTGGTCAGATTAAATTTTTTACAAAAGTGTAATTAATTGAAACATTCTTCCTTTCCATAGATGCATAATTTAGTGCAGTACTAATGGCAGCAGCCCGTACCCATTTGTTACGCCAGATAGTTGAACAGAATTTAGACAATGCCTGACGAGCTGAAAAGTTGGGAGGTGTTAAGATTGATTAAGTTTAACACTCAAGTAAGCAGGATGTCAGAATATTTAAAATGAGAGCAGAATACCTTCTCATTAATCTCTAGGCCAAGAAAATTCAAATCTTTCCATTTTCTAGCCATTCCCAACAGAAATAGTCCATTACCTGTAATTTATAATCCAAATGTGACAAAGTAATCAGTAATTACAGACTCTGTTCCCTTTTTTTCTGAAAAATATTTTTAGAATGAATACAAAGAACATATGCCAGAAAAGAAATAAGCATTTCCTTTATATAAAAATTTGATTTGTATGCAGTCTAAAATATGTTAAATTTAGGTCATTTGATTTCTCTTAAGGTGCTGTTTATGAATGTGTTTCTCTTTCAAATAGTATGCCAGTATGTTTCTCTTTCAGACGTGCATACAGATCTCCACAACTTATAAGTAAATGTTAGATAAAACGAGGGGAATAACCAAAGACATACCACTTCCTATGTCAACCACCAGAGGTTGGGCTGGATCAAAGTATGCAGCACTCCAATCAATCTCAAATGGATATGCCTGCAGAACATATTAAAGTTGCAGCAATTAGAAGAATACACAAATGGGAAAAAAGAAAATGCAAACAATCACTTCCTCTATATTGATAAGTCAAATCTCTTTACCCCATCAATCAAACAAGTCAAATTAATTCATGAGACTGTCTGGTGTAGATATTAAGAGCATTCACTCACCACCCCTTGCAAAAGCGAAAGTCTTAAGAAATTAATTTTTTTAATTATTGTTTATTAGCAGTTCAAGTTTGTCTAAATGTCTCCAATCTAAATAAATTTATCAGAAATTTTTCATGGTTGGTGAAGAAATGGATGAATGCTCTCAAAGGGTACCATACTCTTGTCAAGTATTTAACACGTTTAATGATTATAAGCTCAGATGAAGATAGTCTCCACATAATATGCTTTCAGTGATATAAAACAAATATCAAGTGGCAAGGATCATTGATAAGTATTGACTTTTGAAGGAAAAGCCTATTAGGCTATCAAATGATAAATCAAAATCAAAATGGTACCTATTACACCTTTAATTCTCAAGATGCTACAAGCCTTGAATTGAGGCGTTGCGCCAAGCCTAGTGTCATGGCCTTTTGCAACCATGCAACCTTAGAAGCTTGTAGCGATAAGAAACCTTGAAAAACACCACCAAGAAAAAAAAAACACACCAACTATTTGTAAATATATTCACTATCTAACTAAAGAGAAAATACAAAGCTAAGATGAATTCGTACAATTGAAGGTCTCCCCTATTTATACTACTAAATCTATACGATGAACAATTAGGATCTATAAACATGAATAAAGATCTAACGGTTTACAAAAAGATGCTAGAGGAATATTCTAGCTTTAATTACGATTTCCTCGGGCCTAAAAATTTTTAGGCCCTATTTAATCAAGAAAAGTTCTCCTTGTGACATGGCTATTGATCAGTTTATTATCCTCAATGAAGTTTCACAAATCATTAAGTCCAAAGGTAAAGGCCTTTTTGATGATGAAATTAAGAAGAGAATTGAAAAGGCTCTATCAGCCTTATCTACCTCTGATTCAGTTCCGGACTTCAACCCAAATAAAGGCCCAATGGCCCAAGATCTCAATCTTTAATTATTGAAAACTGGAGCGACTCCACCACCTCAAGGATATGTAGTCTTCAATTATGTTGCCAACACTCTTATCTTGTCGTCTTATGCTACCGACAGTCCTTTTAGCACGTTTTTATTTTGCTTTTTCTTTTTCTTTTCTTTAATAATTGTAAAGATAAAAGGAATCTTATCTCATGTTGAATAATTGTCCTTTATTTTATGTTTTGAATTCCGTGTGTCGAGTCTGATTGATTGTTTTGTCTATTTAAGGGTGAGTGCTTTTAGTTGTTGGGTGTGTAAAAAATAATACATGTAAAAGAGATTTGTACGAGTGTGAAGTGTGAAGTGTGAAGAAAGAACATTTGCCTTTGAGTCCAAAGCTTTTGTAACACTTTTAAGACATTAAGTTAATATAGGTGCTCTTTCAAATTCATATATTTTGAATTGCATCATTTTATTTATTTTATTATCTATAAACCTTGGGTCAATCTGGTATCAGAGCCAGTAATCTAGTTTTGAGGAGAATAAAATTAAAAACATACGAAGAATCTACAATTTTTAATGAGAAAAGTCATATGTAAGTTAGTTTGTAGGTTTTGAGGCTTCGAGGCAAAAGTAAACTTCGACTAGCAACCAGTAAGTCCCTGTGAGGCAGTACGAGTGTAAGTCTTTGTCAGATCTATTCCTTTGTTCTCTGATCTTAAAAACCCATGCAAAATTTACTTAGGTCAATTTTCTCATCCTCATCTTCTTCTACATCCACCTCCTCTTACCTAACACCTATTCTTTCCAACAAGAAAAGAAAAAATTAGTCACCATTTCAAATATAGAATCCCACTTACAAAATTGGACAATTCCAAAGACCTACTCATATATTGTGCATTGAAAGAGAAACTTCTAGTCCAAATCGGACTATGTCATAAAAACAGTAGAAGAAACCTTACTGATGTGAACCTGGCCAACGATGTGACGAAACCTAACACCAAAACGTGAAATCGAACCCCAAGATCTTCAAGACGCCAGTTTGATGAGTCTTGACCCTTGACTTAGCAAGGCAAGAACCAAGACTATGGCTGAATAGAGGACGCCACACCAAGAAACCCAATGACACTCAAGAATCAAGGTGATAAGTCCGGTTGTTTGAACGCCACAAGAATAATCTTGATAAGTTCAAAGTTCTTTCAAGAATGAAAGAATAATACCAAAAACTCTCTAATATTAGTTTCTGAATTCTATATCCTGTATTCTTTCAATGCCCATGGTATTTATAAAAACCACATGGAATGTTAAGTTACAATTTCAAACTTACAACTACCTTCACACTCAAAGTCTAAAAGTAAAACTAATACAACAAACTTACAGGTACCATCACACCCAAAAGTCCACAATTACAACTAACACAACAATTGTAATTACAAAATTCAAACATAATTTCTACTAATTCAACAAGCATGTTTTTAGGTCTTGTTTTGGAAAGAAAAGCCTTCAATTCCTGCAAATATGTCAAGCTTCACCACTAAGCGTCTAACTTTCCTTCTTAACTTTCTGTAGAAAGCTTAGAAACTTGTGCTGTATAACTTAGAATTCCATAATTGCCGTTGAAATTGATTTTCTTTCTTTGAGCCTTTCACTCTTCTGTCAATATTTTCTTTCTTTGAGCCTTTCACTCTTCTGTCATGGATTGACAGCATTTATTATTTTGAATACTCAATTCTGGAATATTAGAATCTTGAACAAAGCTTTCATTTGATATGTCATCAATTAGCCCATTTATTGCTTCTTTCATTTTCTTGCATCTTTCCATTGTCATTAGACCCCCATTAATGCTTAACAAATCTTGTGAAGCTTTGACAGCCTGATTCACATCACTTACCTTTAATCGAGGGTATGGCCACCTTTCGTTTGCTTTCTAAAAAATTCATAGATGAAGCACAGGCCAAATACACTCTTCTCCATATAGGTTTAATTCAAGTTGCAATAAAACCTTACACAAAGATCACATCCATTTTAATGACCTTGAGAGACAAAAGTATGAGGAAGTTCGAAATTCTCTTTTGGGATGCATAACGTGTATCCTATATGATGGACCAGTATACTTTAATTGCTATCCAAACTCTCTTTACTTGTCAGATCCAACAATAATAGATGCACTTACTTTGGATGTAATATCATCCGAATATGATAGGGATCCTAAATCAATTAATATGCAATTGATCAACAGGATTTTCTGTAAAACAATGAATTCTTCCAGTCCCAATATTAGAATAAAAACATTCTTAAAGGAGAAGAAGGACGAAACTACTTTGTTCCAAACAAACCTTCAAAAATCAAACATCTCGATCCCAATGAGGATCAGTTGGAAGGATGTCACAGTACCTAGGGTTTGGAGATTACCTAATGTGGTACCAATTGAAAAACCAAAGATGTCTCAACCATCTCTTATCACAGAGCACCCAGATAAAACAGTAGAAATTATATTTCGATCTACATCGGTATGAATCCCAAGTGATTCAGGTAGATCTTCTTTCAATGCTAAATCTTCGGATGCTAAATTCCATTCAATGCTCTAATCTCAAATAGAGATAATGTTAAAGGAATTCGTTCTAGTTCAATACAGGTTAATAGACCTGTATACAGAGTTGAGGAACCATCCGAGAGGCCTTTTAGTCCTACTCTGCCAGATATGAGATATTTCAATATCATGATGATCTCTGGTCAAGCATTTGTTGTAAAATAAATAATGGTGATCTCTACTCAACCATTTGGCTCTTACCTTCGAGCATGAGCTTTTTATGTGTGTGAAATTATTAATCTCACTTGCACTTATCTCTTATACAATTTGTGCCGAAGGGTGACATAACCTCACTATGTGATATGTGTTATATAAAAGTCCTACTAAGTGAAAATTGAGTGAGAGTTTTTAACTTATGATATGACTCGTTCCTTTTTCTAGATTTGTTAGCGTTCTATTTATCATGGTATATCATACATACATACATATATGTATATGTACGTATTTTTATGTATTATTATGGTTAAGGATGGCAAAATTATCCATAAACCCGCTCGTATTGGGAAGGATTTGGTAAGGTTTGAAGTGAGTATGGTATGGGTTTGGTATACAAAATTAAAACCCACAGCGGATTTGGGATGGGTATGGATTCGATAAAAAATCCGCGGATATCCCTTATTTTAGGGGAAAAAAAAGGCAATACGCTACATATTGCATACCTATCACGCTTAGCATACGTGTTAGGAGCGTACATTGCGCGCTTAGCATGGGCTCCTAGCTCGCTTGCTAAGCATTAGGCACGCAACGTTGCACGCTTAGCATGCACTCCTAGCACGTGTGTTAAGCACTAAACACACAACGTTGCTCACTTAATGTGCGCTCCTAGTACACATGCTAAACACACTAGGCGCACGACATTACACGCTTTTACGTTCGCTCGCTTAGCATGCACTCCAAGCACGCGTGCTAAGCGCGCTAGGCACACAACGTTGCACACTTTTTGCATTGTTCCTAGCACGCGTGCTAAGCGCTATGTACTCATTACCAAACCCACTTAAAATTCGCGCATAACCCGTTGCAAGTTTGGTAATGAGTACATACCAGCTAAAGCCGGTTTGGTCTTGAAACTCCAAACCCGTAACGGATTTGATATTTCATTTTTAAAGCAGATGTGGATGTGGATGCGGATTTAAGGGTATCCGTCCCAAACTTGGTCCGCTGCCGTCCCTAATTATGGCATATTAAGTGATAAAGATGTGCATGAGATTCTAAATGTCTTTACGAAAGAATTGCAAGAAAGTTGAAGATGCTTTATTCTTGTAAGAATAAACTTTAAAGGAGACTTAATAACAAATGCAAGAAGATAACGGAACATGGATATTTTTAAGTTTCAAAGAAAATGACCTATAATGACTACATTTTTAATTCACAAGATAATTTTATGGTTTACTATAAGTTTCAACCTCTTTATAATCTTTTATTTGCAGCAAAACTCGAGGATGAGTTTTTTTGAAGGGATAAGAGAACTAACTTAAGACAGAAACTAAGGCTCAATTAGTTTAGAAAGTCTTACTTGTGTGTGATTTGATGTTCTAATTTTAGTAGGATTATTTTTTTCATATTGGAGTTATAATTTTAGGAAAGTCTAGTTTATTTATTTACTAAAATTTATTATTTCCTTATTTATTAAGGTTTATTATTTCTTTAAGATTAAGTTAGTTATTAGTATAAAGAAACACCTTATAGTTTATTGTGATGCCAAATGATCGAAGGTTTATTATACACATTGTGAATTTGACAAGGCTTTTGTTATCTCCTAGTTCCTAAGTTATTAAGATAATAAGTTTCTGGGTATTTTGTTGGATTGATATTTGTGCTTTTAAGTTATTTATTTTTTTATTTCCACTATTTCAACTTAAAAGGTTTATCAAATATTAATATTCACTTGGATTTTACATGTAGTCTTTTAATATTTGGTCCATGACTTCTTCATCCTACATGCTAAGGAACACAATTTCCGAGATAATAGTTGATTTGGTGAGATGTGTTCAAGTAGAACCTACTTTTGGGGGAAGTGGAAAGTCATCTTCCTAGAATATTCCAAACTACTTCTACACTTAGGGAATTGGAAAGGAAAGGCGCCACAACGGGAGTCACCTTACCTTAGCACATACAAATTTTGACTGTAAAATACTTGTTAGGGCAAATGTTAAAGACATAAAGAAACACTGAAACATCATTATGGATGAATTGTTAATCTTGAAGACATACCTTTAATCTTTTCTTAATAAAAGAACAATTGTGGTTACTTCTTACTCATGCACTCGCCCGCTAGCATTATTTGATTTTATTTCCACTATTAAGTAAATTTTGTGCTCATTGGCACATGCATAACCTTTAGGTTTGTTAGTTGACTACCTAGCCAAGGGCTTAACGCCATCATGGGGCACTACTGCCTCCAAAAGAAAAGGTCCTATGACAACTAATAAGGAGCAATGCCAACACTTTTCTTTTATTCACCAAGAAAAGATTACATACTTATTTGAAATTTAGTGCTGCTAGACTCAGACTTTACCCATAACGATGTCTCTAAAATATTATATGATGTCTCTACTACTTGTCTCAACAAGTATTATAGGGAAAAAAAAAACTTGTAACCAACACCTCTTGTGACTTAGGGACCAAGCCCTTGAACAGGCATGCCACTTGGATTTCATGTACCCAAAACCCTAGTTACTAAGGTGAGTTGGCTCCCATTGCACCTCTTTTCCTCACTACTTCACAAAGTGTAGAAATATGAGCACCATTCTAGGAAGAACCAATTAACCACATCCGACCCAATTAGCCACCATCTTGGAGAATGCCTTAGGGCCTAAGATCAAGGATTCATACCAAGTCTGCAACAACCTACTATAAACATTCATGACACCTTTTTAGGTGCATGTTAGGTAGTTGAATATGGTAAAGTGCCAACCTCCTTTAATTGTGGGACATATTGCACCAACAACTTAGCCTATGTATGCACACATTTATTACGAAAATGACAAAACAAGAAATCTATTCTGTTATACTATCATGATTAAAATGTTACGCTCAAAAATTTGGTCACAATGTCAAAAACTTAATAGAGATGAAGTTAAGAAATTACTCTATCCAAGGCCATGACTCCAGGAAGCTTTCTTCCTTTAAGAAACTCCCAGAAAGCCGAAGCACTCTCAAGCATGTTGAAACCCAAAACAGAACTTGACTCTTTTGCTATTGCCTTGCATGCCGTACTCCCAACAACAGTTACATTGCAAGTGCCTTGACTTAGTTTACAAAGAGTTCTAGCCAATCTATTGGCACCAAATGTATATTGACTAGAGCACTTGAATTTCACTGGACCAATCCATATGATTTTCTGTGACACACTGAGAAATACATCAGTGGGGCTGAGCATGAAAAAAGTAGTGAAAACAGTTAGATATTTGAAAACAAATAAATAGCTAATTACAGAAAATAGGTACTGAAAACAAAACGCTGCCATCAAATACACATGGACCATCGCTCCTGCATTTAATAGATTAGGTAACAAACTGCAAATACCAATTAATACATATCACCTCCAGAGAAAACAATAGTTCATTAAATAGTACTTCTTAAATCTGAGAATAGCATTTTGGTTTACCTCAAATCATGAAAAATCTTTTCTTCTGTTGTTTTCAATTTACCTGGCATTTTGTAATCATATAGTCAATCTCTTCCACTGACCTTGGCCCAATATCAACAGGTTCCCAACCTAAAATAGAACAATGTTTGCAGACAAATGATTTCACTAACAGCAATTACTATCATTTCTGTACAACTCATTACAGTTCAAGTCACCACAAAAGAAACAAGAAGATACACAATGGTGATGCCCTAACTGATAACTCCCCTTACCCCACCAAGAATAGCTTATTTGTTGCCATTTTGTTTCTGAAAACACAGCATAGTTGTAATCTTAAAGCTAAAACTTTCAAAGATTAACCAACTACCAAATAAGAGACAATTAGAGAACTACTCTAATCACGACCAATTTCTCTCTACTGACTAGAAGGGGAAATAATACCTATATCATCACACACTAACATTTTGAAGGCTGTTAAATGACCAGTGATAAAATATGGAAGTTTTCTAATGGGAACCTACTACTACAGAAACAGATTACAGATAAGAATCCAAGTGATTGCAGGGAGAGTTTATTTATTTATTTAAGTAAAAGGTAATGTCAAGTCAATTAAGTTCAAATACTAACCATCTGGAATACCATGAGTGGGAAATATCTCCAGTTGCTTTGGAAGACGATTATTCATGCACCAAAAGTCTTTTGGATACAGAAAGGTTACTTTTTTATCCTGTGCAAACTGAATTAGATCTAATGCTGCTTCATTGGCTCCTTTTTCCACCATATTTGAAGGAACTGACAACCTTAAAGCATGCATTATTTGAAATGCCATCATTCCAACAAAGACTAACCCATCACATCTAGATGCTAAAAAATGCAACGCAGCTACTTTGTTGTAGAGATTGCCCCCTCCAATCTGCATCACATGAATACGAAGGTCTTGGAAAAGCAAAGAGCAGAAGTTGGTAGACTAAACTGTCCCAAAATTCAAAGGCCAGAAACTTGAAAAACTAAGAGACCAATTCAAGTATTAAAATGGCAGTAGAGACATACAATAGCAACATATGGTTTCTTATCAACTTTTGCTGCCTCCCTTAGCTGACAAAGGCTTTTTTCAAAATGAAAACCGGCCAAACATGCATTGCAAAAGCGAGCAACACCAACAGTAGATGCAAGAATTTTATGAGATTGAGAAAACAAATCATTGACGAAAATATCAACTCCTGATGATAACAATTCAGTAAACTTGGAATAGTTGGCAACTTCATCTTTGAACTCAGCAAGATTTTCAAGAAGAAGAATATCGACTTTCTTGAAGAGTTCCATGTCCACTGGAATTTTACAAGAAAGGCACTTAACAGCAAAAACTTTGCATCGCAGAGTTGATGACAGAACATCTGAAATATAGAGAATATCATGCGTTAAAGCTTTGACAGTCCAAAAGCTCCTTTTTTTCAAATTTATAATGTTTTTAATCTTTCCAGTATACTAATAAAGGTATAAAGAAATAGAGAATCCTATTTGCTCAAAAAATTCAATCAAGGGCAAGAATAGCTGAACAATCATTTCATACCTGCAACATTTGAATTAATTTTGTTGCTCCAATCACTCACAAGAATCACTTTGGCCCCGACTTCATGTAAATACTTAATGGTAGAAAGTGCACTGGAAAATGATTGAGAGGTCAGGTCTAATTCTTCCCCAAGCAAGATGGTAGAATCAAACCTGACAAGAACAACTTTGGCAACAAGTTCTTCCTTAGGAAATTTTCTAAGAGTTTGTATATGCGGCAAGATGTCGAATTCTTCTCCATCACAAACATAAGCCTAAGGGAAAACTATTCAACATTAAAATAACTTCCAAATCCATTTACGACCAAAAAAAAATTGTATTTCTATAAAGTTGCTGGAATCTGTTATGCAATGAATGTAGTCAAAGCCGAATTAAGCAATAAAAATTGGCAATACTACAGGGAAATCTAAACAGCATGTTATGAACCTAGATTCCTTGCAATTTTTAAAATTCATCATCCTTTTTTTATCTTATCTATCAGAATAAGGATGTATGGAAGTTTATTTTGAATTTGAATTAAAATTTTCCCTTTTTTTGAAGTAATAGAGAATTATCTTGAAAGCAAAGTCTTAGCCAACTACTATGGCTATTTGAAAAGTACGAGAAGAGAGGCATGTGAGAATTGTCAAAGATCTTATATCCTTAATAAAATTTCTTTTTATTTTCTCTTAGAATCATTCCACAGCATAGCACACCGATTTTTATTCATAATTGAAGACCAGAACTCAGAAACTTGAGAATGTTATGTTTGTACAAGAATTCTCGTACATTAACAGCGTAGTCGCGTTAAACCAGTACCTCGGATTTAGGTGAGCTTCTTTTAACATAATTCGCTGCCTTCAAATCATGATCATCTGCCAAGAAGAAGCTGGAGCAACATTAGATTAAAATGTTAACAATTTTTTTTCTTTTTTAACACTTAGGAATCCAAAAGTAAGAACCTGACGAGAGCGACTGAGCGAGAGAATGATTCTGAGATACGGCATCGTTTCTGATAAATAAATACGCTTTTTTACTTTGAAGCAACTTGCTTCGGCAATTGTAGAAGCTGAATTTGTTTACAACTCTGCAGTGTAGATTGAGTAGTTGAGCCATATGTTTTGAACTCTCGTGAAACAGTAACAACCAAGAAAATAGCAAAGAGACCTTCAACTGGAAGACTATATTATAATTTGAATTAGAAGTATGTTCAGAGCACACAGCGGTTTTATCTCTTTATCTTTTTACAATCGCTGCTGTGCGTGAAGCCAGGACGACAGCAGTCAACTCTGTGTAGGACGCAGTTCTTTTCCGCAAAAATAGCAATTTTGGCAACTCTTTAATGAAAAGAACATTTTGAAAAGTGTGTTATAATTCTAACTTCCATAGAGATTATGAATTATGACATCCCAAAATTTCCTGTTCGCAGAAATTTGGTGGACGGAAGCACATGCGAAAAAAATATGAGCTCATTTGCTTTGGCTTTTTAAATAATATTTTTAAAAGTAGAATAATATATATTTTTTAAAAAAAAAAATTTTTGAGTCGTTTTAATTTATTTAAATCAATTATAAAATTTTTAAAAACTTCTATTTTAATAAAAAAATTTAAAATTTTTAAGAATGTTTTAAAATTTATATAAATTCTTATGAATCTATTAGATTAAGACGTAAAAAAAAAAATTACTCTCAATAGAGAAAAAATTCGTACAACGTAAATTATGAGATGCATTTCGCACGCAAGATTAAGATCGAATGATCTCATGTAACCGTCCCAAACAACAGCAATAGAAGCAGAAGACATAAACTACTGCAAATGGGAGGAAGTCAATATGCACAACCAATCCCTCTCCCGAATCATTGGCATATCCAATGTTTCGAATTCAGTTCCTTTCGGATTGCATCTTACTGCAGAAGTATGCATCAATACATCAATAGTTGAGGCAGCTTTTAGAGCGTTGGGTGTGTGGAAGAGTACTATAAAAGTGCTTGAGTGCTAGATGCACAAGATGGCACTGATAAATCATTTATGAGAACTCCTATATTAATTTATTCCTTAAGAGTCTCTTATTTGATCTTCAATTTTTTATAAACTCTGAATAAATAAGTTAAAATTTCGTGATCTACTGTGAACGTAGATATTTATTACCGAATCACATAAATATTTGTGCTTTTGTATGTGATTATTTATCTCTATTATGTGAGTGATTTTTTTTATTCTTGTTTTACTTATAGACGAAGTCTTTCGCAAAACACTTAGAGTTTTAGAATGTTAAATACTAATCACTGAGGTATGAAAACGCATAAAAACCCTTAACAATAAGGCTGAGATTGATACCTAAGTGGTATCAAATTTGAGAGCTTAGGTTGATTTCCTAATAATTTAGACTTTTAGAAGTAGAGTTTTTAAAGAAAAATCATTGATCATTTAGTTGTCAATTAAAAACAAAACTCTTTTGAAGTATTAAATCATTTAGTTATATATTATTAAAAGTGTTTATAAGTTATTAAATTATCAAAAAGTATGCTTAATAAATATTGAATAAATTTATATTTAAAAGTTTTAAATATATTAAATTATAATTAAATTTATCTTATATTTTATCAAATTAAATTTATCTTATATTTTATCAAATTCAATATCTTAAAAAAAATAATGTAATAAAATTAATATATAACAATTAATGAATTAAATAAATTATTATATTTGGTATAAAAATTGAAAATAAAATAAAATAGTATTTACTATTGATAAAAAAAATTTATAGAAAGCCTTGAAGAAACATGATAACTGCAAATATATGAAGATATGATGATTTTTAAAAAATATATTAAAACATTAGTTAATTAGGGTTAATTTTTATTATGGGCACATCATGAAATTAAGATAATATTATTAGGATATATGCAAAATTATATAGATATTTTTTATTTAAGAAAAAGTTAAAATGCTCTATTTTCAAAAATTCAAAATTTAAATTTTACAAATAGAGGCAAAATAATTTTTTTTAGTTTTCAAAAACTCTTTTGCAATTGCAACCAAACAAAATAAAAAAATTTGAAAAGAATTTTTGTATTAAAAAGACTATTTTAAATAATAAAGAAGCTCAACCAAACAGGCATTGCGTTATTTACTATTTTATGATAAATAATAACTTTTAGGTAAGACTTATGTTACATATCATCATTCAAAGGTGAAGTTTTTCTTTTAAAACAAAGTTTAGATATAGATGAAAATTTTACCTACTAAATATTTTGTTACCTGTGGGTTCTTAAGATTTGCCTACTAAAGTCCAAGAAGCTTAAGCTCAGCCCACGATCATCAAATTAGGGGGTTAAACCCAAAAGCACACCTAAGTTTGGTCCAAAGAGACTATTGATTTAAAGTTCTCAAATAAAAAAGAGAAGTGGCAGGTGAGCTCAAGAATCATCATTGGCAGAGAGCCATTCTCAATTCGAGGACAACCCACAACATGAAGAGAATGTGAATTACACCATTAAGCTTATAATCCCTATAAGCCCTTGAAGGCAGAATATGTTGCTCACGCACCCCACAAACACAAACGCGTAAAGCAACTGACCGACAATTCCCAAATCTCAGGCCAATTACATAGACAAACGCGGAGGGACATGAAATAACCACCTAAGAAGCCTATAAAAGGGAAAGTCAAAGTTCATGCACGAGGGAGAATATAGAATTTTTAAATAGAAAAACACACTTAGGAGGAAAAAAGAAAAATATATCAAGTTATGCAACTAAAACATTATTTTCTCCCATAAGAATAATTTTCTGTTACCCTAAATTCTAATTTAAGTATCGGATGGTCTTTACCGAAGATAACTATCTATACAATCTTAACTGATTTTTGTTATTACAGTAGTGAATTTCAGCCACTACCAAGAGCTCAGGAGGTATAGTTGAGGTTTAAACTAAAAAATTATTTCTAAAGAAAGAAATTTATCTTTTAATTGAGAACCTAACTACAGTCGATGACCATTGTCAACAGATTGGTATTGTCTATAGAAAGTAGTGCAAAAAGTCATAATAACAATTAATTTCAAATCGAGAAAGAAAGTCGCTTGGGAAAATATGGCTCAAGATTATGAATTGGATTAGAGTACGACAAGAAACTCTGATCTAATAAATCTTAATAAGGTAAGAATAAAGGAAGAATAGTAGGAAGATGTTATTCTTTGGAAGGGATCGCATGATGGTTTTGAATGGAGATAAGAGTTAAAGAGGGAACTAGAAAAAGTGAAGAGAAAGAGAAAGAGAGAGAGAGAAGATAGATTAGGAAGCTTTTGCATAAGGTTTTAGATGCCATTAAAGAATGGATGGAAACTAAGAAGCAAGTGGACCGACCAAGCCATGGGGTCGTAAATTGCTAAAAATAACCTTATACCACTGATATAGTTAATTCACTTATGAGGATAAGCAAAAATGGTTGTAGGGTCAAGGCCCTCGTGAAGTCTCAGACACACGACCTTAAATGAGAGGTCGTGTGGGGGACTAAGAGATCGAGCTCTACCAAGATCACAAGTTAGAGACTCAGACAGAGCAAGGAGGCATACTTAAGAAAGAGAGAAGAAGAGAAAGAGTTGGATAAGCATAATGCCCGATGAATGTTAAAGGCGAATCAAAGAAATGCGGAGGAGAATGCAGTCAAGGACAAGCCCTAAGAAGTAGCCTCAAATGAGATGGTCAAGGGTTTAGAGCTCGTAGAAGGGGGAGATTAATATGATCCACCTGCATTAATGACCGTGAAGAGATAGCAAAAGTCTCTATTCATTGACGAGCTAAAAGATGTAGAGCTTTTAACCGCATTCAGGCTGCCCTATATCCAACTTATAGGGAAACTTCAAATTATCATTATGTGGATTAAGCAACGGACTTCTTATCAATTACAGGGCACTGGTAGAGCCAAATGTGTTATTTATTCCACATGTATTTAGATGGGCAAGCTTTGATATGGTACTGAAGAATTAAACAAAAGAGAATCTCCTCGAACAACAAGCTAACTAATCAACTTGTTTAACATTTTCAAAGAGCCTGTGAATTAACAAAGGATCTATGACAACTACGGAAGATTAAATAAGTCAAACTGAAGGCTTAAGGGGTTTCATGGACAAGCTCCATAAAGAGGTGATCTAGCTTGGAGCCTTTGACCTACTCATTGCATTGAAGTAACTAAAAAAATGGTTATAATTGATTAAGTACTAGTACCACCTAATTGAGAACCACGTTCACAATTATGTCATCACTTGATTGAACCTCTAACTATTTAAGAATTTTGAAGAATAAGAATAAGGAGAAGAGATCAGTGGTAGTAAAACCCAAGGTAAAATACGAGAAAAAGAGTTCAAGAGATCCCTAAAGAAAATATTGTATAGAAGAAAAAAGGATAGGAGTTCGCCCAAGCCAATCAAGTATCATAAAGGGAAAGGCCTCAAGAAGGTGGCGAGGTGAAAGACTAAGGAGGTCCCTTTTTAGGGTGACCAAGATTCAAGATGAATGGTTTTATATTCCACTTGCAGTTCCTTTTGACATTATCTTTAAGGCTATCAAAGATAAAGGGATGCTCAATGAGCTAAATGCAACTAGAATACCAATATCTCAGTAGACTAAGAACAAGAAATGTGAGTTCCAAAAAAACTATAGGTATACAACTACGGAATACAACCACTTGAGGAAGTAGTCCTAAAAAATGCTCATAAAAAACTATAAAAGAAATAACTGGCTAAGAGAAAAAGAGCTTGGGTAAAGGATTTGCCCGAGTTGTTTTGGGCCCTGTAAGAGCACCAACAAAACAATAACATAAGAAACCTTTTTCTCCTTAACCTTTAGGTATAAAGCCTTTTTTCTTAATAAGACTAAAATGCCAATCTATGAGTATTATATTTTGAGGAGTTCGAGAACCAAAGGTTACTATAAAGACACTTAAACCTCATTGAGCAAAAAATGGAGTAAGTAAGGATCAGAATAGCATCCTATTAATAACGAATGGCTCTTCTACTATAATAAAAGAGTCACAGTGCGAGATTTTATAGACGGAAATCTAGTCTTAAGGAATGTATTATTGAACACTAAAACCCTACTGAAAGAATCCTCAATCCAAACTAAGAAGGCTCTTATAGGGTCATTAAGAAAATCAGGCCAAAGACTTATGACTCAAAGATACAGATGGAAGGGTTATCAAGAAAACTTGGAATACCAAGCTCTAAAAACATTAATACCCTTAGGAAATTCTCTTAAGTGTTGTTTCGATATAAATTGTCAATTCATTATATACTTTTGAGAAATGTAATAATGAGTCCCCCAAAGAACTTTTTATTATACTCTTTTTAATTAATACATTTGTTCAAAGTTAACTCATAGACTCTACTTTGTTGTTTAAATTAACTGTGCAATATTATTCAAAGTTAGCTCATTCAAATAGGACAGTCTAAAAACTATCACTCTTAGATCCCTAAGAATAACCAACATTTTGATCATCAAAACTTGGAAAAGATTAGATGTGGTTAACAATTTAAAAAAGGCTTGGATAACCGAATTTCCTAATGAATATCAGATAACTCATCTCTCATATATAGAGGTTTGACAACCACTAGGTCACTCTAATGCTCCCAAAAGGAATCCACCCCATAAATAAAGCTAAGAACATGAGGTGTCCCCCATTTCAAATATAATGTTTCTCAAGAACTTAACTTACCTTGAGGAGTTACCAAGATTTTTAAGACCTTATCAGAGTACCTTAAAATCTTGAACTCACAAGGCAAAGTAATTTCTATATTATATGAAAATTTGGCCAAAAACCTTGTGTACTCCTTCTTAAACCTTGAGCTCAAAGTATATGAGGATCTTTATATTTAGAAGAAGAAAAAAGGATAGCTAAGAATACTTAGGTACTCCTTAGTAGTAAATCCTTAAGGTATCATTAGACCCCAAGCTTACAAGATGAAACAATTTGTATAATTAGGCAAATTATGGATAAGATTACCTATGTGCTACTCAGGAACCTAAGTTTCATAGTTGAGAACTCTCATCTTTATTGCCTGATGGTTATTGAATTTTATTCTCCTTATGAGGTCGATGAATTCTTTACCATTCTAGCATGTAGTCAAATTTTCATTTAATTCTCATTGTTCTTTGAGATTGAACAAGCACAACTCGATTACTCATTATTGGTATCATTGTTCTTTCACAATTTCTCAATCACTAAAGAGCTATGTTATAATAAATGAAAAAATAGACTACTTAGTGTAGAAGGAACTCTGGCTAAAATTATATTATCATTAACAAATGTACTTACAAAAAAAGAACAAAATAATCATCTTTAATCAACGAAAGGCTGCAATTAAGGCTCTTTATCCTCAATTCTTCCTAAATGGTATGGTGGATCTCCATCATATCGAGCGAAGGGGTAACAATAATTGAAAAGCTTGACGCAATATTAAAAAGCCTAGGCAATGCATGGTCATTAGACATATCCACAAGTAACATAAGAATATAAGCATCAGTTACCTAAAGACTATCATTCCCCTCATCCAGGTCAACAATTTGAGGGGTGGGCTCAACATCGCCTTCATTAGCAAGCTATTGCTTAAAGAGTTTGTCTTCCAACCATTGGAGGTTAATTTCAAGGTAATGCATAAGTTCAACACATTTTGGGAACCCTCACTAACCCCCTCGTACCACTAGTTGAGGCCCACTTCACTTGTCAAGGCCAAGGCTTCCTCAGCTTCCTTTTAGAGGTCTTTCACTTTGCTCTCTAGTTCAGCTTAGTCCTCACTCAAGGTTTATGCGATGGCCTCAGCTACAATCACTTTCCCTTGAAGGACACAATTGATCCTCTATGCCTCTGAGAGCTTACTCTTTGTAGTCATAGCCCTCAAATCTAGTAGTGAAGTCCCTTGCCTCTTAACCAAATTACTCAATCACCTTCATTGCCTCAACTATAGCCTCATAAAGGTGTAAGACCTTAACTATGGTCTCTTTGAACTTATTGTTGTCACAAATCGCACTCATAATGCTCTCTTCACTAGGCGGGGCAAAGATTGCCTGAAAAAAGAATGAGTGACTAATTAGAACATGAGTATGAAAAATGCAAAAAATTGTTTAAGTCAAACCAACATACCTTAAGCAAGTCATGAAGACTAGTTTAGAACACCTTAGCCTTATCTTACTTCAATGTTATCTTTGAGCTCCTAGCCTTCACGGTAAATTCTCTATCCCTAATCAGTAGGAGCATATGCCCATATGCCCTCTTCAAAAAATGAAAGTTAGACATCAAGAATGAGGCTATCTAATTGAATGATTAAGAGACCTTCTCGCAAGGCCTCACTTGGTATTGGAATAAGCACTCAATGAGATGTCATTGCAGAAGACCTCTAAGTCCCTGAGGCACCCCAAGTAGAACTGTAAAGGCTCGAGGTAAAAAGTAGGGTCATAATGGTTTAGAAGTATAAGTAAAAGCCCTAACTAATTTTTTCCCCTTAGAGTCCCCTAGGAAACCCCTTTGCCTAGCTAAGTTTTCTTCAACATGTTAGGGAGCTTTCCCCAGCCACTTCCAAAAAAGATGTTGAAAATTGTAAATCCCTAAAGATTCAAAGTAAGTCCTATAATCTTTTAGCTAGAGATAAAAATCTCACCCACTAAATATAATATTGCTTTTGTGTTTTTTAACCCAATCTGTCAAAGACTATAAATGTTTTGCCCAACTCGTACACCTAATCAAGGCTAAGCCTAGAAGAATAACTAAGCTCAATCCAGAGAAATTGATTAACTTAAAGTCCTTGGATAAAGAGGAGAGATCGACTAGCGAGTTCAAGGATCATTGTTGGTTGATAACCATTCCTAATTAAAAGATGAACCATAATATGCAGAGAACGTGGAGAGCACCATTAAGCTCATGATTCTAATAATCTTTGTAAGACAGAACACGTCACCTACACTCCCCACAGATGTGAACTTATAGAGCAACTAATTCAAGATCCTTCAAATCTTGAGCTACTCACACGATCAAAAGTGGGGGCAACATGAAATAACTACTTAAGAAGCTTATAAAAGAGAAAAACCTAGGATTGCGTGTAAGGAAGAAGAATCAATTTTTTAGATAGAAAAACACACCAAAGATAAAAGGAAAAATAAAGCAAGTTACTCAATTGAAACATTATTTTTTATTATTTGAAATTTTTTTTATTAATTTAAATTTTAACTTAAACATTAGAGAATTTTTACGGAAGATAATTACTAGCATAGTCTTAAATAATTTCTATGATTGCATAGTAGATCTTAGATATGGCAAAGAGCTCGAGAAGTGTAATGAGAGTTCAAAATTAAAAATCTTTTCTAAAAGAAGAAATTTATCTTTTGACCGAAGAACCAACTAATAACCGAGAACCAATGTCACATATCAAACTTTACTTTTCATTTTTATTTAAATTAGGATATATTTACTCAAAACTCCAACCAAAATTGCATTCAAAAGTCAAATATTGAATTGACTGGCAAGAAGTTGCCCGTTTTCATGTACCAATCAATAACATGCCCCAGAAGTGTTTTCTTTTTTTGCCAAAACAATAAAAACGATGCGTTTTAGAAGACGCGTATAAACGGCGGCTGTTTTATGTGTCACTTTTTTTTTTAAATAAATAACAGAAACAAATATTGTTCAAAATGCGACACCGTTTAAGTGAACTAAGTCTAAGTAAACGAACATATTAGAGGTTTGATAAGAGGAGTGGGCGACAAAGTTTCTTGCTTGGGTGTTTCCTCCGGCAGATCAAGTGAGAGATCGGAGAATCAGAGAAACGAACCAAACGAAATAATGGGTATAGGCTTCGTTGTTGGAGTAGCTGGAGTTGCAATTCTCGCTCATGCCGCCTATTCAACCGTTCAATGTAAATCCCCATCACCCAACATCTATATCTGTTTGTGCTTGTGATTTGATTGCTGCTTGGATAATTTTTGAGAGAAATTTTGGATTTAATTTTTTGGTTGCAGATAGGGGATTGCTGAAAATTATGGAGGAGGAGTTTTCAAATCCTCCAATGAATGTGAGTACTGCTGCCATATTTTCTCTTTTTCGATTTTTTTTCTTAAAATTTTTATAACGTATTTATTATATAGATGTATTTCTGAAATTCAGGTGGTGATCCAGTTGCTACTAGGGTTAGTTTTATGTATGTGGGCAGCACTGACTGTTCCAGGGAAGTTTCTGTCCATACATCCTGATTCCGATGAAAATCGGTATGTTGGTTTTCTCTCTTAGCATCAATTTTTCATATTTGCCCTGGTATTAAACTAGGGCATGTTTATAACTGCTGTGCTTCAAAGTACACAAGTTTAGCATTTGGTGAACACCCACTTTCACTTGGCATCCAACGGTTACCAACCATCCACACAGTAGCTAGTGATTCCATTCCATAGTAGTTGTAGATGAAAAGTTATAGGACCTCAATCTCAAATATGGCCTTAGTCCAAGATGATCGTAGGCTGCACTCTGTATTTAGTTTCATACACATTCTGCTATTCTTTGCAGCTTGCATCAGCAAAATATAACTTAGATTGACCTAATTGTAAACTTCACATGATGCCTTCTATTTGAATTGCTTTCCTGATTGTCATTGTTGCAGTTATATGAACTATATCCAAACTGTTGCCTTCTATTGAGTTTGTTCAATGCATTATCTTGTTCACATTGCAGATGGAGGAAGATGTTCAAAGCGTTTCAATATTGATGCTATTACAAATTTGTGTTATATGGATAGTAGAAGGATTTGATACAAAGATCCCCAGCAAATAGACTCATTTAACTTTATATTTATTGGTTCCAATCATGCATAGTTTTGTCTTTATATGAATGAAGTTGACATAAATGAAGAAACTATTTATTCCGGTATTAATGTATTAATAGTCCCTGAGCAGGGGCTGGCCGTGGCCTTATAAAATGAGTGATGCATTTTGATCAGCTGGATGTGGCCATTTGTACCTTGTATAGCTGAATTTCAGTGTCTCCACATAGAAACATATAACAGGCATTAGAGAAGACACAGTTATTTTTGCTGTGTCTTTTCATTTTTGTTCTTTTTACATCACTGTGGAGTGTATCCTAAGATGCCGAATTCATGTAAATTAACACTATGTTTTCCCCCTAGTCCATATTTGTGCTTGTTGGGATCATATGGACACCTAAACTGCAGATTTGGAGTCTAAAAGTTGGAGATATCCTACCACTTCCATGTCCAATGTTAATGTCTGTCCTTTCTTGAATATGTATATATATGTAAAATATATATAGATTAGGTAGTGGGAATAACACTAATTTTTAACTACATTGTCTATAGGCATGCATCATCACCACCAAACTAAATTTCTTCAGGTTAATTGTTTACTTGAAATATATACGGGTAAAACTTACATTATATTTTTAGATGTGAACTTATTACCATGTTTAAATTGAATGGCAAAACGCGGGGTTCCCGAAACCTCCTTTCCTTATTGTTTGAAAAAATCCAACACAATTCTCACTCCGACTCTGTATATGGTCTGGGATCAAGTGTGTACAGCAAATTTCATGCTAATGCATCAAGGGTACCTCTCTTTAGTATAGATATCTGTAAAATGGCTGTACTGCTGATAAACCTAGTTTACCAAATATCTTAGTAGCTTCTCTTTATTTTATTGTGTATTTGTGTAACTGGGAGTCTCAAATGTAAAATGACAGCTGATGTGACTTCTAGTAACTTTTGTAGGGAAGTTATTTGGATCACTGACTTAAAGATCTCTATATTCTTGAATGCAGGATGGTTTTGCCACCAGGAAACTGTGAATTCATGATTTTTAATCATCGTGGAAAAGTTTTCGCTTCAGAAATAGATATGAAGCTGCAACATTGAGGCTATTTCTTTTCAATTAAAGAATTTTCATGAGGCTTACGCAACAAAAGCTCTTTGGATATTTGTAAAACTTGAAAGGAAGTAGGGACATGAACATTTGACATTAATGCGGTCTCCACTTATCGTAGTTGTTAGATACTGTTAGTCAGTGAGCCATTTGTCTTCCATTAGCTTCTTTGTTTTTCTTTGCAAAACCAAACAATTGATATCTTTTAACTGCTTATTGAAATTTCGTTAAAATGATGTATGTACCAATGCGAGGAGCTCTCTGTGCCCATCCGGAAAAATCCAATGGGCAAATATCCTAAATACTGTCAGGTGGTTTGCATCGTTTATCTTTCCAACATGGTTTCTCAACAAGGCAGTTCCCCCATTAATAACTGATATCTTAATCAAGTGGTTGAAAAATCCCATTTGCTACAATGTACAAACTTGGGAAGAAATTCAAAACGTTTTACTTGGCAATTTACACCAGTGTTATTCAAATTTAGTTTGCCAGGACGCTTTCCAGGTTTGCTGAGAAGACATTTGAAAGTTATGTAACATCTGCAGTGAGGACTTAACAACTGGGAAACTTCTGATAGATTTCAAAATATAGTAGCTTTAATACGCACATGAATTAATACCAATATGCTCTGCGCTAGACCCATCACAAATGGATGAGGAAGAAAACTAGATATTGCACACCTTAGGATTGAACATGATAATGGTGATTATGACTGAACAGAAGCACATATGCCAGCAGATGCATACCTTTTTGCAGCAAAATGATTCTTGATGCATCAACTTTTAAAGCTAGCTTCTCCAGGCTAAATCCAACAATATCAAATTTAACATATATATTTTCCCCACGATTAAAAAATGAGCCAGAAAGTAGTCATTTCTCCTTCAGAATTCAGAAGAATTTAGATCCCCTATTCTCACAAAATACCTACAGTGAACTTAGAATATATTCTGAAATGCAAAAGTACAGAATATGATAATTTTAGAATATATTTTGCAATTCAGAATATATACTAAGATAAATTTACCTTGCGATAGCATGTCACAAATTGCTTAAGCAACAGGACATTAAGGTAGCATATGAAAACTATCACCAATAATTTTCACTATGTTTAACAGAATTTTCAACATTACTACAGCTTTAACATCGAAAACTTCAATTCAGAAATGAAACTTACAAGCAAAAACAGCAAGAACAAAAAACTGTTTACAAAACCTATCACCAGAAAGTGTGATCCGTGGAACCCATTTCTTAACCTCACATCCATTTGGAGAAAAACCAAGTAGGTGACTCTACAAGCTCCGGGTTGAGACCACATGGACCACATTCATAATGCTAAATCTCCCAACCTTGCTATATATACCCAACAAAATTTTTGCAATAGACAAGAGAAACTGAAACCAAAAACAAAACAGTCGCAGGATTTGAAGAAGGAAAAAGATAAAAATGAATAGCTCAAAGCACATGGATCAGCGTAAACAGAAATGAAGCAACGATTGCCACTTTTTCAGGGCTATGAATGCAATGGGGCAGTTGCAGAAACATTTTCTCTGCTTTTTCAGGTGGCAAGCAAGAGATCGCAAAAGTACCAGAAGCACATATGACTTAGGAACTGCGAAGAAAGGGTATTTTCTGTTTGTGTTCAACAATGGAAACCCTAAAATTTTTGTTGCATTGAGATATCTTGCATATCCGCCATTATGAAGTTACTAGATGCAGCAGAACAAGAATTTGGATTCAATCAAAACAAGTGTACTGGTCATCCCATGTGAAGCAAGTGAACTTGAAAGAATCCTATCATAAAAGAATACCAGAACCGTGGAGAAACCACACATTCACATTCTTGCCAAAATGGCAATAAGTAGTGGTCATTGCATTCAAAATAACCATGCTAAAAAACAGTATATTGCTAATGTAAACAATATCTTTATCAACATTCCTATTTGCAAACAAGAAAAATATATAAACCACCAATAAAGTACTTGGTTTGGATCAGCAACAAGGACTTCCTTGTACATAGCTTACTAATTTGAGTAACTTAGGGTACTCAACTCATGAGGAGCAATAAACCCTCCTCTTAAAATGAATGCAGGCATGCTATAATGTTACAGTATATTCATCCACCACCAGCATCACAAAAAGGCTTCAATTAGTCTCAGGAACCATGCCATTTTTTCAGGACTTTATGGTCTAAATTATATTAGAGTATAGCTTTCTTCAATCTTGCCATCTTTTTGTTGGCAATAATTTTCTTATAATACATAATGTCGTATTCTTCAAATGCTTTTCACTCTCAAAACTAAGAGTACAAGTTCTCAACTATTGGACACTAATGATAAATGGATAAAAATTGCTCAAGAGACACTGCATAACTTACACATCTTATCAGATATTTAAAAGCAAAAACAGTTAGAATACAAGAAGCACAGAATTCAATACATCAATACAATGTAACAACAAGTGGCTATAAAATTACAACACCGGATGGTCAAAGAGAAAAAACTTTCATTTTCAAAGAATCAGTCTACACTACAGCTAGAGTAACTTCAAACATGCACTCACATACCTATTAAAATTGTTAGAGTGGAGCAAGGGAATTCCAACAGAATGCCTATAATAACGATAGAAGACCAACATTATGCTCCTAACGTAAGGGCACACAAAGCCTCCTGCCAGCACCAATTCTAAACTAAGAAGATCTACTGAGCAGGCCAGTCATAAACTAATTTACAACTGAGTAAGTTCTTGTGGGTTTTCTATTGATTGCCTAAGAATGTACTCAGCTCTTCTCTTCTTGTCGTCCTTCTCATCATCTTGCCCAAACCATGTACTTCTCCCACCACCCTTCTTCTGAAGACTTGAATCCAAAAATTCACCCAAAAGCTTCTTGCCAGTTCTAAACTTAAACTGAACAGCAGGCCTCTTGTCAGGAAGACACTTCCTCTCACCTTCTCCATCATCATTAATCCCACTACCTTTCATTGCTTCAATGGCAGGAGCAAATGCCTCCATCACAGAAACATGGTCTCCCCCAGACACTTCATCTTTAAGGTTAGCTGGCAAAGCAATGGGAGAAATATTTCTCTCTCCAGACTGCAATGGCTTGGACAGATATGGGTTACTTCCAGTTTCTAATGACTCTTCCTCCTTGTCATTTCCATTCACCAGGCCTGAAGTTCCAGTTTCACCAGTACACAACAACCTCTGCTGCAAACTCAACAAAGCCATCTCTGCCTTTCTCCTTTGCCTTGCTTGTTCAATCTTATCAGCACGAGGATCCGTCTTCCTCTTATTCCACATAGGCGTATGTATATATGTATGAGGATCAGGAAAAGCAGGTAACCAAGGTGGAATATGCTTCGCTGGAGGCATCTCATTCATTTCCGCAAAACTTGGCATCAATCTCCTACTCTTAACAACAGGAAACCGTGGGATTGGCTGAGCAAATGGAATTTCCTCGTTAGAACCCACAAACTCCATTAACTCCCTCACTGTCCCCGACCCCACCAGACATTTACCAATCTCACCCGTAAACCCCTTTAACACATCTAAATCTTCTATTCCAAAAATTATATCAAAAAAATTGCACTGCGTTCTACCGGCTAAGTTAGCGTGAAAGCTGGATGTTTTACCTACGTCACAGATGTATCGAATGGCAATGTCAGCGAGAGCTTCCACTGCTGAGTTTTTGAATTCCTCAAACCCAATGTTCTCGCATATTTGTGCCACCGCGACTCTCGACACTGCTCTGCCGAATTCTTCGGGTTTATGTCTTGTTGATGACGTGTCGCTTCTGGATTCGCTCTTTGACGTACTCCCTCCACCTCCATGGATCATGTTCAAAACCTCATATCAAAGTTAGGGCTTTTCTGTCAATCTCTCGTTAATCAACCCATTAACACGCCACTCTTCCTCGATATTATTTCAACCGAGAAAGCTAAACTCACCCATTTAAAAATCCGATTCCGTTCTCCTTTCCCACGTTTTCTCGGCAGACGAACAGAGTAAAGAACCGTTGTAAATTTCCGTAAACCCTAGAACCTAGGAATATGACACAAAAACTCGCGAATGAATCAAAAAGTAATTTTAACTGAATGTAATTGACAATTCTGAAGAGACAAATCAATAATTCAAGAACTAAAGATCGAATTTTTGAATTGAAATATAAGAAAATTGAGCGAAACACTCAGAAAAACAAAAGTGATTAAAAAAAACACTAAAACACGAGAATTTTGACTACCGGCTCGACACCATTATTTTACACTTTTTTTTTTTAACCGTATTTTCCCCTTTAATACCCATCATACAAATCTTTGGAAAAAATTTAGAAATAATGTCAAAATTTTATAAATATACTATTTTATTCATATTTAAATTTTATATATTTAATAGTAAAAATCTAAAATTTGGACTCTTATATCCCTTAAAAAAAAAAATTCTTTTTGTCTTTTTTTTTATTCAAATTTTTTTTTTCAATTCAAAATTTTCTTAACAAAAATAATTTAGATAAATTAAACATAAAAGAGATTTAAAATAATTTTAAAAAATCAAATCCAACAAAAATAATTTATTTGGAGTTATTTATCGAACTAAGACAGCAGTCGAAGTTGTGGTTGATCGCCGTCTGGGTCTAGCACATTTCGTTAATAACATCTCGAACTATGGCATTTTGGACCCGAAATGCCTTACCTCAGATGCCATAATGGCATCACGGGGCCACGACAGATCCCTGCGATGCAACTCTTAATTTTTTTTTAACTTTTTTGTTATCTCATTTTTTAATTTTTTTTTCTACAATGCAACCACTTACATCTATTCATTTCAAATTTTGAATATTGAAATGTATTTTTAAAAATAGATTTGTTCAAATATAAGTTTAAATTTGGGTTCAAATATTTTACCTAACACTATATTATGTATATGAGAGCAAATAGGTCTATTTATAATTTATTTGACTAATAAAAAATAGGTAATTGAAAGGTAGTTAAAAAATTATATTTATAAAATTTTAGGACTATTTTTAAAATTTTCTTAAAAGTTTTTGATAATTAAATAAATTAAATTAATACTAATTTAATAATTATTTTATTTTTAATTTAAATAATCTAAACCACATGAATTTTTTTTATAAAAAAATTGTATGCACTTTTTTATATACAGTATTATTTTAAATAATACAAAATATTTAGTAGATTATTCACCATTCAACAATTATTTAACGTATCATTTGAAATAAAAAAATTTAAAATATTATTTAAGAAGTATAATATTTTTAATAATAATAAGAGAAAAAATATTATGTCAAGATTTTACTCTTAAAACGTTGTGTATTTTATAAATATACAATTTAATAGCTTTTAAGATTTGAATAGCATATTACTCTGATAATATTTATTTTTTTAGTTGAATTTTGAATAAAATTAAACTGATCGAAATATTGAATATAACTTAGTGTGTTAATATGAATGATCTTTTATTTTTTAGCTTAATATTTGACTATAATTTTTAAGTTGTGTAATTTTTAATTAAAAATTAATTTTTGTTTATATTTATGCGCTTATAAATTTTTAAGGGTAAATTAATAATTAAAAATATGAAAAGTGTATAAATAAGTTTTTGAAAAAAGTATATAAATAAAGTAATACTAATTATACAAACTAATATTAAAATGATAGTAGTATGAATTTTATTTAAATTTTAAAGAAATATAATATTTTTTTTAGTTATAAATGCGTAGAAAGAAACGCATTAATTATGAAATTTATCAAAACTATTAAGTATGGATTATTATAATGACTATTTAATAAAAGTAACAGAAACATGTTTCGTATGGATAGATAACATTTGAAATAGGTAAAGATATTTTTTAGAAGAACATTAATCACGTCACTCAGACTTTTTAATTTAACTAAAAAAGTTTTAGAAAAAAAAAACAGCTTTTTAATTGAGTCAAAATTAATTTAAAATATTTATTAAATTAAACCAAAAAATTTTTAAATGGTTAAATATATTAAATTAAGTTGTATTCAATGTTAAAGGCTTGTTTAAAATTGCAAATAAAAAAATTAAAAGTGTTTTTGAAAAGTTAAAAATCAATTTAAATATTTGATAATCTTTTTTAGAAATCACTTTCGACATATCACCGTTGCTCTCGTCGCCTCTACCTCCCATTGACCGGGTCAACAACCTTTCTATCCAGTGGTTTTTAAGGCCAATCTTCCTTATGATCACTTGAGCCTGAATAGTTTTCTTTGTTATTGGTTTGATTTGGAATTGTATTGATTATGTTGTAATGCGGAGAATTTATGAATTTATGTGATAATATTTTTGTATTGTTCCCTCTTGTGTGGGGTTTATTCTTTTTGTTCATTCTTATAAGGATTGTTTCTCTATTTTAAAGGGTTGAATTCCCTAATTTTAAGGTTTATTTCTCTAGTGGAGGTAGTATCATTCTCTTTGTTGTAAAGGGTTAGGTTGGATATTTGTTAGTGTGTAAGTATATTATAGGCTTTATGTAATTCTCTAATTATTATATCATATGCTTCTTATATTATATTTTTGATGATTTTCATTAATGGTATTATTTCTTAAAAAAAAACATATATGAAAAAGTATATTATATAATTTATATTGTAATAAATTTTTTATAAAATATACATCATATATTATTATGTTTTTGAAGATATTATTATTGTTATTATGATCATATCAATTCTTATAACACTATAATAATAAAGATTTGGTAGACAAATATAAATTATTTTTTAAAACTCACAACATTGTTAAAATAATGGGGCTATTTGAGTTTAATCCCACCAAAGTACTTAATAAATTCATTTTTTCAATAACTATCATTAAATTTTAAAATTTTAAAATTTTTATTATGAACCTGCTTAGTTTCCAATATAACCTTATTAAATTAAATTAGTATAATAAAATTAATTTTTACTAAATACTCATATAAATTTTATAATTTTTTTTCTATCAAAATTTGTTTATCTAAAACTAATACTTAATAGTACTGATTGATCGATTGAAAAACTTTATTAATTAAAAAAGAAAATAATTTTTTACGTGTTTAAGTTAAATATTTATTACAAAAATAAAAATAAAAAATATTTATTTTATGATTCAATTTTTTATTAGATTTTATCAAATAAATGATTTTAAATTTACTTCTAGACTTGTGTGAGTTCCTTGGACTTTTTTGTTGTTATTTTTATTGTAATAACCACTATCTACAACCGGTAAGAATATATGTTTATATATATATATATAAATATATATTTTTTATTTGTATGTAGGTGATCCTTGATTTTTATATTGTTATTAGTAGCATTTTTATAAGTTAAGGACATACTATTAGTATTGGGTTTATTTGTAAGAATTTAGATTTATTTTAGGGACCAAATTGTAATACTTTGAAAATTTTAGGGGCAAATTCGTAAATATCAAAAATTTACCTCTTAGTATAAAAATACATTTTTGAAACCCTAATTTGCTCATTTTTGAGTCAAGCTATCCCTTTAGAGAGAGAAAAGAGAGAAATAGAGAGGAGAGAAAGAGAAGAAGAAGAAGAAGAAAAAGAAGATGAAATTGGAAATTTGGATTTTAAGAGGTATATCACACCTATTTCTCAATTTATTGGTATTAATTAAGTTAATTCCTTTACGTTTTTATTTCTAGAAATATGTATAATTGAGGATTTGATGTGTATTTCGTAATATCTTGTGAGAATTGATGATGATCTATGAGATAGCTTGATAAATCATTATGAATTATAGAATTTCTGCTTGATAGTCTCTTGATCCAGTAATTTTATAAATTGTTGTGATTCGATTCTGATTTTGAATTTTGAGTATATAAAATTAGACATGTTTAAGATCATCTGAGACTTTGAATCGATTCAAAATTCCAGAAATTGAATTTTTTGTGAATTTACCAAAATGACCCTAAAATTCTAAAAATTTCCTGTGTGAACAGTATGATACAGTGGCAAACAATTTTTGTCTTGCTGAATGATCTTAAAAAATTACGAATTTATGGAATATGATAAGTTTATATGTCTAATATGATATACTTGAAATTGAGAATTTAGATCAATGTGTTTGAAGTGTTATGATTTTCTAAAGTGTATCAGCTCATTGCAGTATTTGATTAACAGAATGTTAAAGTTATAGAATAAAATAGTTTTAAAATACTTTTGACAGTTATTTTGAAGTGAAATATTTATCATGGATTTAGATATGCGTCAAGAGTATTTCTGTGGTATTTTTATAATTTTTGAGTTAGTATATGATTTTATAAAATTAGGAGATTGAATACTGTTCAATAAGTACCTTGATCCTGTCAGGTTAGTAGTTTGGATTCGATAGTGTGTATAGAATGGATTGTGTAGGAATTTTGATATAATATTCATATTATATAAGTTAAGAATGATATATTCTAATTTTGGAGTAATTGGATATCATTTGATGTATTAGAAAATTTGTTAAGTGTAAGTGGTCAGAATAACAGGTTTTGGGAAACCAAGTATTTAGACCAATTTGATGTGATAAATGTATTGTGTATAATTTTGTAAGCTATTTAAAGTATTTTGTGTGAATTTTGAGGCTTATAAAAGGATTAATCTTTATTGATAGGTTAAGGAGATTTAAGCCTTGTAGCTGTAAGTGCTAAGAGGTAAGTATACTAGACTTTTTACTGAAATCACAATAAACATAGTAATTGTTTTGTATGATTTTGTAAATGGGGTTAAGAATATGTTTATGTTATGTCAAAGTATATTTTGATATGTAATGTGAATATATGTTTATGAATGTGAGCATTGGCATTGAGCATGGACATACATGTGTTTTTAAAAGTGAGCTTTCAAAATAAGATATATTTAACAAAGAAAGCTTTTGAAGTGTAATATATCCATGAGAAATATTTTGTGTTTTGAGGGTACTTGAACTTACTGTTAACTTAGTTGGCATTTTATGTAATTTGTGGAGCCTTTATGTATGGCCTTTCCTTCTGGATTGGTATATGTTATGTGTTCCGTATGTAGGGAGGATCCTATTGGTACTTAAAGGAAGAGTGAGTCATCACATTTGTGTGGTGGCGTATTGGTGCATGTGTAATTTAAAACCTCACTTGTACTATTGCTCTCATACGGTATGTCACATACGAGTAACATTTGGCTCATTATGTGATATGTGATATGTGATATGTAAGTCCTACTAATTAGTAGTTGAGTGATGGTATTCCTATTATATGTTTTGAAAGAATGTATAAGTGCTTACATAACATGTGATTTGATAAGATTATGATTTTGATTGATCACAGCATATCATACATATGCATTGCGTACATATATGTATTTGTATTTGATATATGAAAAACTAGTATGCTTACTGAGTTTTATACTCATTATAGTTTATGGTGATTTCAGGTAAATAAGGTACATATGTGCTTGGCGGATTTGGCAAGGCTTCTGCTGTTTCTTGGGTTCCCTAAGTTGTTAGGTTGCTGAGTGTTTCATTTGGGGACACGTGGGATATGATATTTGATTTGTCCCTATTGAATAAATACTTATATATTATTTTATGGTGTGTGGATTGAATTTAGTTTAAGTTTCATAAAGTGTGGTTATTGAATAATTTTAAGTAAGAATTTGCAATGAATATATTCTGGGCTTTCGGTAACAAAGTTGCTACTGGTGACGTAGTAGAGTGTTAATCTCTGAGAAAACTCTGCGTATCTCCGGTTTAATAATTGTCCCAGTTATAATTCAATTGCTATAATTCTAAAAAAAATTGAAATGAATGTTTAAATATGTTCAATAGAAGATTATGTGTATATATTAGATTATGAGTTAAATTTTAATGTTGAATACTATTTATGAGTGCATATTTTTGAATGAATGTAAATGATGTCGTGTATCGAATCTTTTGGGTCTGGGGCGTGACATTTATATTTTTTTATTAATTTTTCTTCACTATAAATAACACATAAAATAATATTCAGTTATTTCTATTTAAAAGCTAAATATTGATGATTATTCTTGAGTCTAGTAGAGAAAAGATTGTACAACTTATTTAGTATTAAAAATAATAATTAGATAATTATCAATAATTAATATTTTTATAATAATTTAAATAGTAAGGTTACATTAGTAAGGTTGATTTTTAAATTAAAATTAATTTTTTAAAAATTTAATAAATAAGTATATTGAAAAAGTAAATTTATTGAATATTTTGTAGATTTAAATAGTTCTATTTTTATTAAAATATAATTGATCAAATATCTAATTAATTGGTAATTATTTATTTCCAACTAATTAAAATTACTAAAGTATTAGTGTATAAATAATTCTACACTTTTAAATTATTATTTTAATTTGTTTATTTTAAATAATATAATTTTTAAAATTTTTTGATACAGTTGAAAAAATTGAAATATTATTTTAAAAAATGTTGTTATATTCTTACTAAATTGACCTTAAATTTTTCTATAAAAAAAATCTTGTTAAAAAAGAAAATCCACGGGGCTGACCAAAAAAGAAAAATGAACGGATAAACCGATAATATAGAGAAGGGACACAGCAGCGCAGATAGTGACAGAGAAAGAATGGAGAAATACTTTGGGAACGCATACAGAGGAGACCCGGGTGTGCCTCACGCCGACCCGGACCGCTTCGTGAACATATGGATCGGATCCACTGCTTTCTCTGTTCTCACTTGGTCCAATCCCTACCTCTGGCAGCTCTCTAATCAATTCAAGTACTCTTTCTTTTCTTTCTTTATTTTTTATTTTTAATATTTATAGGGTTTTTGTTATTTAATTTATTTAACTGGGTTCGCTGTTTAGGATTGTAGTGTTATTATTTTATACTTATGAACGAGATTAGTGTCCAAGATTTTTTATTATTTCAGTTTTGTTTTAGGATTTTATTTCTTTGGTTTTTAATTTCTTCGTTATGCGTTGTTTGGTTTTCGTGTTGGTCTTGTTGTACAATGGTTTTTATTTTACTTGTAAATGATATTTCATACCATATAGAATTTGTGTATTTCAGCCAAACACTGTTAACTTTGAAAGAGCTTTCAGTGTTTTCCAAGACTATCCCAGAACACCCTTAGATTTGCTTGACAAGTTAGCTTAACTGAGGGTTTTGTTTAGAGTTATGTGATTAAGAAGAGGTGTAACATGTGTTTAATTTGATATCCTGCTTAACTCAAAGGGCTGTACTATGGCTCTGCTGTGAATATTGCCATTGTGTTTGTGCATCTTATGAAATTGCTATGAAATAGTCTCTAATATCTTTATATTTGAGGAAGAATTCCAATGGAGGTTCTTAAGTCTTGTACGTCTGTCATTTTGAGCAATTATTTTGGTGCTCTCTTTTCCTTTCTTCTTTTTGAAGTACTGGTGTCCTCTTTCTTGTTTACTCTTTCCACTTCTAAAAGTTTATTATTAATATTCTTATTTTTTCAATTGTCATGTATCTACTATATGTGTTGGTTTCCTTTTGATGAGGGATATCAAGCCGTGCACTAAAATCTGACACCCCTATGGTATCAACTAAGCTACAATCTTGATACCCTTTGCACAGCGAAAAATCATAACTCACACCATAAGCAAGAACACATAAGATTAACATACCAATAAAGATAAAGAAAACAAACCAATCACAAGACACAAGATATACGTGGTTCGGCTCAAATTGCCTACGTCCACGGAGGATCCATGATCCAGCTTCTTCCCATTGAAATAGATCACAAAGTATCTTCTTACATCATCAATGATCCCACAAGACCCCTTAGTATCTCCCATAGAGACCTCTAAGCATCTACCCTTGATCATTATGACTCCCTAAGACCTCTTCGTATCTCCTCATAAGAGATTTTTACAAGAAACACAAGAATAACCCGAGCATCTAAGCCTAAAGGATTTATGGTGTTTCTCTTTTATTCACTTAAAGAACCTAAAGAAGAAAACACCCCCCAAGGTTACACCCTAGTGCACCACGCACTTAGTGCCTACCTAGCTCCTCTATTCTCTCTTATGGTTACATCTTGAAACCTTAGATGCTTAACCTTAAACAATGGTTTACAAGTGTTTATATAGGGTATATTTCGTGCCTACAAACCCTATTCCTTGTTGGAGTAAGAGTCCACTTGTTTTGAAAGTCCAAAACTTCCCAAAACTTGAAATCCTGAGCCAAAACGGACTTCTCCACGCGTTCTGGCGCTGCGGCGCTCGTCCCTGGGTACCGCAGCGCTGTCCCTTCTCGCGTCCAGCGTTGCAGCGCTGCGGCGCTGGTCTTCTGTTTTGAGCGCCGCGGTGCTGGAAGCTGCCCATGATTCCTTCTTTTCCTTCGCGTCTTTGAGTCCCGTTTCACTTCCCCTTTCATGTCCCACACGTCCTAGACTTCTCCATACGTGTCCCACACGTTCTAGACTTCTTGTGACTCTTCACTTTGGTATTCATCTCAATTCTTGTCCAACCAAGATTGTTGAATCACCAATTTTCCAACACCTTCAAAATAGTTTGTAAGGATATGTATTTGTGGCATCTCTCTCTCTTTAAGAAAAGAGATTGGTAGTGAAAGCAGTATTCATCTTGTACTCCGAATTCGATGTTAAAGAAGCTGGATCTTTCTGTGGTTCACTTTAAGACTAGATGATGCATATGTATAACTTGGCATGTGTTGGGATAGACTTAAGGGAGAGAGTTTGAATTTATGGAACAGATAAGCATGGACCCTATACATCATAATTCTATTTTTATCTTTTTCTTAATTTGGCCTTTTGCACCCTCTGGTTTTATTTGGTATTTATGAAGTCCTAAGATGTTGATAGAAGCATTTCTTTAGTCATAGGTGAAATAACATAGCACTTAACTAATATTTCAAGCTGCTAGAAATGCTGCTACTATAGTTGTAGTGATGAATGAAGGCACTTTATATGTATGTCTACAAGCAGCCAAGCTGTAAGTTTTTGTGGATTTTGATGTGCGTCTTGTGGGTGTGCTATATTGCTATTGCCCTGTCAGCTTATATGTTTTGCAGTTCTGCTTTCTTCTTTTTCTCTTGGTTCTGTTTGTGCATATCGGGGCGGTATTTTCCTCAGCTTTAATATTGTCAGTTTTTATTTTCCCACATTCTTGCATGCACTTCGGCTTTTCCTTCTACTTTTGTTGATGCTGCTGCTATAGGAACATCAATAATTTTACTTTTGTCTCACATTTTAAAATACTTAAATATGCAGTTGGCACGACAAGGCTATGTTATTTGAACAGTACCACTGGAAGAAAGCAATGAAAAAGAAGCAGCCATACAAATTTAAGGTCTGTTGTTTAATTTCCTTAAGCAAAAATATTGTAAAATTTCTTATTTGAAATACTTATGGCACTTATGTTTTATTATTACTAAGTCAATTGGGAGTTTTGCATTATCATGATCTTTTGTCTTTGTTTTCTTTTCTCTTCCAGTGGAATGAGTACATGGACAGGGACCTCCGAGACTCGTATTATTTCAACTGGCCTGTCTACTTTCCTTAGGCCTCTCTGTTACATTGGCATATTGATCTATGCTTTAAGGGCACTAATAATATTGTTTTCTAATAGATCTTCTAAACAATGAAATTTGTATCCTTTGTGCTCCCCCCAGCCTCTTTCCAATCACTTTGCTGGATTCAAAGCCTACTAAACAGTATCAGGAACTTTTGTTTGTTATTATTTCTAATTATTATAGCGAGCGCTTTGTCTAGTTGACATACTGTCAAAAATGGATGCTATACTAGAAATTTCTTATCTGAAAGGCGCTTCAATTATGGAAACAATTGGAAGTCGGTGGTGAAAGAACATGTTGTCGAAGAGAAAATAGAATTGAAATTGTGAGTGATTGATGCTGTGGAATGTGAATCTCAGTGAGTAGATGAAGGCATGTGTAGTTGTTCTGTTTGTTCCTTTGTATTTGATTAGTCGATGTTGCCTCGTTCGAAACCTTATGGCAAATTGCGGTTTGCAGATGAGTTTGTGTACGAGGGCAAAATGGAGCCAAGTAGTTTGTGGTCCGCTTAGGACTCCCGTCTTTCTCATGAAGGTTTTTTTTTGTGTTACATGCAGTATGTTGTATCTCGTAAAAAAAATAAATGGGTGGTATGGGTTCTCGATCATGTTTTGATGGGAAGTTGCTCGTTTCCCCTAGAGTTTGGTTCAATTACCCAGCAGCCTTCTACAGTTTCCAAACTGTTTCAAAATCTCCGAACTGGAAAACTTAATTTTTGAGGATAAAGAAGTACCTTAACATGATAAAAATAGGAATTAAAGAAAAAAAAAAGACTGCGACAGCGTGCCAAGGCAAAGTTCGCACCCTCTTCGTGCCCAAAATGGGAAAACAAATTAAAGAAAGCTGCAAAATCATCCACTAAAAGAAGATAGTAGAACTTGAGTTCGCTCCTTCTTCGTGCCAAAAATGGGAAAAAAATTTAAAGAAAACTGCAAAATCATCCGCTAAAGGAAGACGGTAAAACTTTGTAAAACTTGTAAGCACTTAAATACGACTAAAACATGCCTCGACAAATAAATAGATTAGATGCAAAAATTAAAAACGAACAAAATATATCTCGTCATAAAATAGTATTTACTATTGATAAAAAAAATTTATAGAAAGCCTTGAAGAAACATGATAACTGCAAATATATGAAGATATGATGATTTTTAAAAAATATATTAAAACATTAGTTAATTAGGGTTAATTTTTATTATGGGCACATCATGAAATTAAGATAATATTATTAGGATATATGCAAAATTATATAGATATTTTTTATTTAAGAAAAAGTTAAAATGCTCTATTTTCAAAAATTCAAAATTTAAATTTTACAAATAGAGGCAAAATAATTTTTTTTAGTTTTCAAAAACTCTTTTGCAATTGCAACCAAACAAAATAAAAAAATTTGAAAAGAATTTTTGTATTAAAAAGACTATTTTAAATAATAAAGAAGCTCAACCAAACAGGCATTGCGTTATTTACTATTTTATGATAAATAATAACTTTTAGGTAAGACTTATGTTACATATCATCATTCAAAGGTGAAGTTTTTCTTTTAAAACAAAGTTTAGATATAGATGAAAATTTTACCTACTAAATATTTTGTTACCTGTGGGTTCTTAAGATTTGCCTACTAAAGTCCAAGAAGCTTAAGCTCAGCCCACGATCATCAAATTAGGGGGTTAAACCCAAAAGCACACCTAAGTTTGGTCCAAAGAGACTATTGATTTAAAGTTCTCAAATAAAAAAGAGAAGTGGCAGGTGAGCTCAAGAATCATCATTGGCAGAGAGCCATTCTCAATTCGAGGACAACCCACAACATGAAGAGAATGTGAATTACACCATTAAGCTTATAATCCCTATAAGCCCTTGAAGGCAGAATATGTTGCTCACGCACCCCACAAACACAAACGCGTAAAGCAACTGACCGACAATTCCCAAATCTCAGGCCAATTACATAGACAAACGCGGAGGGACATGAAATAACCACCTAAGAAGCCTATAAAAGGGAAAGTCAAAGTTCATGCACGAGGGAGAATATAGAATTTTTAAATAGAAAAACACACTTAGGAGGAAAAAAGAAAAATATATCAAGTTATGCAACTAAAACATTATTTTCTCCCATAAGAATAATTTTCTGTTACCCTAAATTCTAATTTAAGTATCGGATGGTCTTTACCGAAGATAACTATCTATACAATCTTAACTGATTTTTGTTATTACAGTAGTGAATTTCAGCCACTACCAAGAGCTCAGGAGGTATAGTTGAGGTTTAAACTAAAAAATTATTTCTAAAGAAAGAAATTTATCTTTTAATTGAGAACCTAACTACAGTCGATGACCATTGTCAACAGATTGGTATTGTCTATAGAAAGTAGTGCAAAAAGTCATAATAACAATTAATTTCAAATCGAGAAAGAAAGTCGCTTGGGAAAATATGGCTCAAGATTATGAATTGGATTAGAGTACGACAAGAAACTCTGATCTAATAAATCTTAATAAGGTAAGAATAAAGGAAGAATAGTAGGAAGATGTTATTCTTTGGAAGGGATCGCATGATGGTTTTGAATGGAGATAAGAGTTAAAGAGGGAACTAGAAAAAGTGAAGAGAAAGAGAAAGAGAGAGAGAGAAGATAGATTAGGAAGCTTTTGCATAAGGTTTTAGATGCCATTAAAGAATGGATGGAAACTAAGAAGCAAGTGGACCGACCAAGCCATGGGGTCGTAAATTGCTAAAAATAACCTTATACCACTGATATAGTTAATTCACTTATGAGGATAAGCAAAAATGGTTGTAGGGTCAAGGCCCTCGTGAAGTCTCAGACACACGACCTTAAATGAGAGGTCGTGTGGGGGACTAAGAGATCGAGCTCTACCAAGATCACAAGTTAGAGACTCAGACAGAGCAAGGAGGCATACTTAAGAAAGAGAGAAGAAGAGAAAGAGTTGGATAAGCATAATGCCCGATGAATGTTAAAGGCGAATCAAAGAAATGCGGAGGAGAATGCAGTCAAGGACAAGCCCTAAGAAGTAGCCTCAAATGAGATGGTCAAGGGTTTAGAGCTCGTAGAAGGGGGAGATTAATATGATCCACCTGCATTAATGACCGTGAAGAGATAGCAAAAGTCTCTATTCATTGACGAGCTAAAAGATGTAGAGCTTTTAACCGCATTCAGGCTGCCCTATATCCAACTTATAGGGAAACTTCAAATTATCATTATGTGGATTAAGCAACGGACTTCTTATCAATTACAGGGCACTGGTAGAGCCAAATGTGTTATTTATTCCACATGTATTTAGATGGGCAAGCTTTGATATGGTACTGAAGAATTAAACAAAAGAGAATCTCCTCGAACAACAAGCTAACTAATCAACTTGTTTAACATTTTCAAAGAGCCTGTGAATTAACAAAGGATCTATGACAACTACGGAAGATTAAATAAGTCAAACTGAAGGCTTAAGGGGTTTCATGGACAAGCTCCATAAAGAGGTGATCTAGCTTGGAGCCTTTGACCTACTCATTGCATTGAAGTAACTAAAAAAATGGTTATAATTGATTAAGTACTAGTACCACCTAATTGAGAACCACGTTCACAATTATGTCATCACTTGATTGAACCTCTAACTATTTAAGAATTTTGAAGAATAAGAATAAGGAGAAGAGATCAGTGGTAGTAAAACCCAAGGTAAAATACGAGAAAAAGAGTTCAAGAGATCCCTAAAGAAAATATTGTATAGAAGAAAAAAGGATAGGAGTTCGCCCAAGCCAATCAAGTATCATAAAGGGAAAGGCCTCAAGAAGGTGGCGAGGTGAAAGACTAAGGAGGTCCCTTTTTAGGGTGACCAAGATTCAAGATGAATGGTTTTATATTCCACTTGCAGTTCCTTTTGACATTATCTTTAAGGCTATCAAAGATAAAGGGATGCTCAATGAGCTAAATGCAACTAGAATACCAATATCTCAGTAGACTAAGAACAAGAAATGTGAGTTCCAAAAAAACTATAGGTATACAACTACGGAATACAACCACTTGAGGAAGTAGTCCTAAAAAATGCTCATAAAAAACTATAAAAGAAATAACTGGCTAAGAGAAAAAGAGCTTGGGTAAAGGATTTGCCCGAGTTGTTTTGGGCCCTGTAAGAGCACCAACAAAACAATAACATAAGAAACCTTTTTCTCCTTAACCTTTAGGTATAAAGCCTTTTTTCTTAATAAGACTAAAATGCCAATCTATGAGTATTATATTTTGAGGAGTTCGAGAACCAAAGGTTACTATAAAGACACTTAAACCTCATTGAGCAAAAAATGGAGTAAGTAAGGATCAGAATAGCATCCTATTAATAACGAATGGCTCTTCTACTATAATAAAAGAGTCACAGTGCGAGATTTTATAGACGGAAATCTAGTCTTAAGGAATGTATTATTGAACACTAAAACCCTACTGAAAGAATCCTCAATCCAAACTAAGAAGGCTCTTATAGGGTCATTAAGAAAATCAGGCCAAAGACTTATGACTCAAAGATACAGATGGAAGGGTTATCAAGAAAACTTGGAATACCAAGCTCTAAAAACATTAATACCCTTAGGAAATTCTCTTAAGTGTTGTTTCGATATAAATTGTCAATTCATTATATACTTTTGAGAAATGTAATAATGAGTCCCCCAAAGAACTTTTTATTATACTCTTTTTAATTAATACATTTGTTCAAAGTTAACTCATAGACTCTACTTTGTTGTTTAAATTAACTGTGCAATATTATTCAAAGTTAGCTCATTCAAATAGGACAGTCTAAAAACTATCACTCTTAGATCCCTAAGAATAACCAACATTTTGATCATCAAAACTTGGAAAAGATTAGATGTGGTTAACAATTTAAAAAAGGCTTGGATAACCGAATTTCCTAATGAATATCAGATAACTCATCTCTCATATATAGAGGTTTGACAACCACTAGGTCACTCTAATGCTCCCAAAAGGAATCCACCCCATAAATAAAGCTAAGAACATGAGGTGTCCCCCATTTCAAATATAATGTTTCTCAAGAACTTAACTTACCTTGAGGAGTTACCAAGATTTTTAAGACCTTATCAGAGTACCTTAAAATCTTGAACTCACAAGGCAAAGTAATTTCTATATTATATGAAAATTTGGCCAAAAACCTTGTGTACTCCTTCTTAAACCTTGAGCTCAAAGTATATGAGGATCTTTATATTTAGAAGAAGAAAAAAGGATAGCTAAGAATACTTAGGTACTCCTTAGTAGTAAATCCTTAAGGTATCATTAGACCCCAAGCTTACAAGATGAAACAATTTGTATAATTAGGCAAATTATGGATAAGATTACCTATGTGCTACTCAGGAACCTAAGTTTCATAGTTGAGAACTCTCATCTTTATTGCCTGATGGTTATTGAATTTTATTCTCCTTATGAGGTCGATGAATTCTTTACCATTCTAGCATGTAGTCAAATTTTCATTTAATTCTCATTGTTCTTTGAGATTGAACAAGCACAACTCGATTACTCATTATTGGTATCATTGTTCTTTCACAATTTCTCAATCACTAAAGAGCTATGTTATAATAAATGAAAAAATAGACTACTTAGTGTAGAAGGAACTCTGGCTAAAATTATATTATCATTAACAAATGTACTTACAAAAAAAGAACAAAATAATCATCTTTAATCAACGAAAGGCTGCAATTAAGGCTCTTTATCCTCAATTCTTCCTAAATGGTATGGTGGATCTCCATCATATCGAGCGAAGGGGTAACAATAATTGAAAAGCTTGACGCAATATTAAAAAGCCTAGGCAATGCATGGTCATTAGACATATCCACAAGTAACATAAGAATATAAGCATCAGTTACCTAAAGACTATCATTCCCCTCATCCAGGTCAACAATTTGAGGGGTGGGCTCAACATCGCCTTCATTAGCAAGCTATTGCTTAAAGAGTTTGTCTTCCAACCATTGGAGGTTAATTTCAAGGTAATGCATAAGTTCAACACATTTTGGGAACCCTCACTAACCCCCTCGTACCACTAGTTGAGGCCCACTTCACTTGTCAAGGCCAAGGCTTCCTCAGCTTCCTTTTAGAGGTCTTTCACTTTGCTCTCTAGTTCAGCTTAGTCCTCACTCAAGGTTTATGCGATGGCCTCAGCTACAATCACTTTCCCTTGAAGGACACAATTGATCCTCTATGCCTCTGAGAGCTTACTCTTTGTAGTCATAGCCCTCAAATCTAGTAGTGAAGTCCCTTGCCTCTTAACCAAATTACTCAATCACCTTCATTGCCTCAACTATAGCCTCATAAAGGTGTAAGACCTTAACTATGGTCTCTTTGAACTTATTGTTGTCACAAATCGCACTCATAATGCTCTCTTCACTAGGCGGGGCAAAGATTGCCTGAAAAAAGAATGAGTGACTAATTAGAACATGAGTATGAAAAATGCAAAAAATTGTTTAAGTCAAACCAACATACCTTAAGCAAGTCATGAAGACTAGTTTAGAACACCTTAGCCTTATCTTACTTCAATGTTATCTTTGAGCTCCTAGCCTTCACGGTAAATTCTCTATCCCTAATCAGTAGGAGCATATGCCCATATGCCCTCTTCAAAAAATGAAAGTTAGACATCAAGAATGAGGCTATCTAATTGAATGATTAAGAGACCTTCTCGCAAGGCCTCACTTGGTATTGGAATAAGCACTCAATGAGATGTCATTGCAGAAGACCTCTAAGTCCCTGAGGCACCCCAAGTAGAACTGTAAAGGCTCGAGGTAAAAAGTAGGGTCATAATGGTTTAGAAGTATAAGTAAAAGCCCTAACTAATTTTTTCCCCTTAGAGTCCCCTAGGAAACCCCTTTGCCTAGCTAAGTTTTCTTCAACATGTTAGGGAGCTTTCCCCAGCCACTTCCAAAAAAGATGTTGAAAATTGTAAATCCCTAAAGATTCAAAGTAAGTCCTATAATCTTTTAGCTAGAGATAAAAATCTCACCCACTAAATATAATATTGCTTTTGTGTTTTTTAACCCAATCTGTCAAAGACTATAAATGTTTTGCCCAACTCGTACACCTAATCAAGGCTAAGCCTAGAAGAATAACTAAGCTCAATCCAGAGAAATTGATTAACTTAAAGTCCTTGGATAAAGAGGAGAGATCGACTAGCGAGTTCAAGGATCATTGTTGGTTGATAACCATTCCTAATTAAAAGATGAACCATAATATGCAGAGAACGTGGAGAGCACCATTAAGCTCATGATTCTAATAATCTTTGTAAGACAGAACACGTCACCTACACTCCCCACAGATGTGAACTTATAGAGCAACTAATTCAAGATCCTTCAAATCTTGAGCTACTCACACGATCAAAAGTGGGGGCAACATGAAATAACTACTTAAGAAGCTTATAAAAGAGAAAAACCTAGGATTGCGTGTAAGGAAGAAGAATCAATTTTTTAGATAGAAAAACACACCAAAGATAAAAGGAAAAATAAAGCAAGTTACTCAATTGAAACATTATTTTTTATTATTTGAAATTTTTTTTATTAATTTAAATTTTAACTTAAACATTAGAGAATTTTTACGGAAGATAATTACTAGCATAGTCTTAAATAATTTCTATGATTGCATAGTAGATCTTAGATATGGCAAAGAGCTCGAGAAGTGTAATGAGAGTTCAAAATTAAAAATCTTTTCTAAAAGAAGAAATTTATCTTTTGACCGAAGAACCAACTAATAACCGAGAACCAATGTCACATATCAAACTTTACTTTTCATTTTTATTTAAATTAGGATATATTTACTCAAAACTCCAACCAAAATTGCATTCAAAAGTCAAATATTGAATTGACTGGCAAGAAGTTGCCCGTTTTCATGTACCAATCAATAACATGCCCCAGAAGTGTTTTCTTTTTTTGCCAAAACAATAAAAACGATGCGTTTTAGAAGACGCGTATAAACGGCGGCTGTTTTATGTGTCACTTTTTTTTTTAAATAAATAACAGAAACAAATATTGTTCAAAATGCGACACCGTTTAAGTGAACTAAGTCTAAGTAAACGAACATATTAGAGGTTTGATAAGAGGAGTGGGCGACAAAGTTTCTTGCTTGGGTGTTTCCTCCGGCAGATCAAGTGAGAGATCGGAGAATCAGAGAAACGAACCAAACGAAATAATGGGTATAGGCTTCGTTGTTGGAGTAGCTGGAGTTGCAATTCTCGCTCATGCCGCCTATTCAACCGTTCAATGTAAATCCCCATCACCCAACATCTATATCTGTTTGTGCTTGTGATTTGATTGCTGCTTGGATAATTTTTGAGAGAAATTTTGGATTTAATTTTTTGGTTGCAGATAGGGGATTGCTGAAAATTATGGAGGAGGAGTTTTCAAATCCTCCAATGAATGTGAGTACTGCTGCCATATTTTCTCTTTTTCGATTTTTTTTCTTAAAATTTTTATAACGTATTTATTATATAGATGTATTTCTGAAATTCAGGTGGTGATCCAGTTGCTACTAGGGTTAGTTTTATGTATGTGGGCAGCACTGACTGTTCCAGGGAAGTTTCTGTCCATACATCCTGATTCCGATGAAAATCGGTATGTTGGTTTTCTCTCTTAGCATCAATTTTTCATATTTGCCCTGGTATTAAACTAGGGCATGTTTATAACTGCTGTGCTTCAAAGTACACAAGTTTAGCATTTGGTGAACACCCACTTTCACTTGGCATCCAACGGTTACCAACCATCCACACAGTAGCTAGTGATTCCATTCCATAGTAGTTGTAGATGAAAAGTTATAGGACCTCAATCTCAAATATGGCCTTAGTCCAAGATGATCGTAGGCTGCACTCTGTATTTAGTTTCATACACATTCTGCTATTCTTTGCAGCTTGCATCAGCAAAATATAACTTAGATTGACCTAATTGTAAACTTCACATGATGCCTTCTATTTGAATTGCTTTCCTGATTGTCATTGTTGCAGTTATATGAACTATATCCAAACTGTTGCCTTCTATTGAGTTTGTTCAATGCATTATCTTGTTCACATTGCAGATGGAGGAAGATGTTCAAAGCGTTTCAATATTGATGCTATTACAAATTTGTGTTATATGGATAGTAGAAGGATTTGATACAAAGATCCCCAGCAAATAGACTCATTTAACTTTATATTTATTGGTTCCAATCATGCATAGTTTTGTCTTTATATGAATGAAGTTGACATAAATGAAGAAACTATTTATTCCGGTATTAATGTATTAATAGTCCCTGAGCAGGGGCTGGCCGTGGCCTTATAAAATGAGTGATGCATTTTGATCAGCTGGATGTGGCCATTTGTACCTTGTATAGCTGAATTTCAGTGTCTCCACATAGAAACATATAACAGGCATTAGAGAAGACACAGTTATTTTTGCTGTGTCTTTTCATTTTTGTTCTTTTTACATCACTGTGGAGTGTATCCTAAGATGCCGAATTCATGTAAATTAACACTATGTTTTCCCCCTAGTCCATATTTGTGCTTGTTGGGATCATATGGACACCTAAACTGCAGATTTGGAGTCTAAAAGTTGGAGATATCCTACCACTTCCATGTCCAATGTTAATGTCTGTCCTTTCTTGAATATGTATATATATGTAAAATATATATAGATTAGGTAGTGGGAATAACACTAATTTTTAACTACATTGTCTATAGGCATGCATCATCACCACCAAACTAAATTTCTTCAGGTTAATTGTTTACTTGAAATATATACGGGTAAAACTTACATTATATTTTTAGATGTGAACTTATTACCATGTTTAAATTGAATGGCAAAACGCGGGGTTCCCGAAACCTCCTTTCCTTATTGTTTGAAAAAATCCAACACAATTCTCACTCCGACTCTGTATATGGTCTGGGATCAAGTGTGTACAGCAAATTTCATGCTAATGCATCAAGGGTACCTCTCTTTAGTATAGATATCTGTAAAATGGCTGTACTGCTGATAAACCTAGTTTACCAAATATCTTAGTAGCTTCTCTTTATTTTATTGTGTATTTGTGTAACTGGGAGTCTCAAATGTAAAATGACAGCTGATGTGACTTCTAGTAACTTTTGTAGGGAAGTTATTTGGATCACTGACTTAAAGATCTCTATATTCTTGAATGCAGGATGGTTTTGCCACCAGGAAACTGTGAATTCATGATTTTTAATCATCGTGGAAAAGTTTTCGCTTCAGAAATAGATATGAAGCTGCAACATTGAGGCTATTTCTTTTCAATTAAAGAATTTTCATGAGGCTTACGCAACAAAAGCTCTTTGGATATTTGTAAAACTTGAAAGGAAGTAGGGACATGAACATTTGACATTAATGCGGTCTCCACTTATCGTAGTTGTTAGATACTGTTAGTCAGTGAGCCATTTGTCTTCCATTAGCTTCTTTGTTTTTCTTTGCAAAACCAAACAATTGATATCTTTTAACTGCTTATTGAAATTTCGTTAAAATGATGTATGTACCAATGCGAGGAGCTCTCTGTGCCCATCCGGAAAAATCCAATGGGCAAATATCCTAAATACTGTCAGGTGGTTTGCATCGTTTATCTTTCCAACATGGTTTCTCAACAAGGCAGTTCCCCCATTAATAACTGATATCTTAATCAAGTGGTTGAAAAATCCCATTTGCTACAATGTACAAACTTGGGAAGAAATTCAAAACGTTTTACTTGGCAATTTACACCAGTGTTATTCAAATTTAGTTTGCCAGGACGCTTTCCAGGTTTGCTGAGAAGACATTTGAAAGTTATGTAACATCTGCAGTGAGGACTTAACAACTGGGAAACTTCTGATAGATTTCAAAATATAGTAGCTTTAATACGCACATGAATTAATACCAATATGCTCTGCGCTAGACCCATCACAAATGGATGAGGAAGAAAACTAGATATTGCACACCTTAGGATTGAACATGATAATGGTGATTATGACTGAACAGAAGCACATATGCCAGCAGATGCATACCTTTTTGCAGCAAAATGATTCTTGATGCATCAACTTTTAAAGCTAGCTTCTCCAGGCTAAATCCAACAATATCAAATTTAACATATATATTTTCCCCACGATTAAAAAATGAGCCAGAAAGTAGTCATTTCTCCTTCAGAATTCAGAAGAATTTAGATCCCCTATTCTCACAAAATACCTACAGTGAACTTAGAATATATTCTGAAATGCAAAAGTACAGAATATGATAATTTTAGAATATATTTTGCAATTCAGAATATATACTAAGATAAATTTACCTTGCGATAGCATGTCACAAATTGCTTAAGCAACAGGACATTAAGGTAGCATATGAAAACTATCACCAATAATTTTCACTATGTTTAACAGAATTTTCAACATTACTACAGCTTTAACATCGAAAACTTCAATTCAGAAATGAAACTTACAAGCAAAAACAGCAAGAACAAAAAACTGTTTACAAAACCTATCACCAGAAAGTGTGATCCGTGGAACCCATTTCTTAACCTCACATCCATTTGGAGAAAAACCAAGTAGGTGACTCTACAAGCTCCGGGTTGAGACCACATGGACCACATTCATAATGCTAAATCTCCCAACCTTGCTATATATACCCAACAAAATTTTTGCAATAGACAAGAGAAACTGAAACCAAAAACAAAACAGTCGCAGGATTTGAAGAAGGAAAAAGATAAAAATGAATAGCTCAAAGCACATGGATCAGCGTAAACAGAAATGAAGCAACGATTGCCACTTTTTCAGGGCTATGAATGCAATGGGGCAGTTGCAGAAACATTTTCTCTGCTTTTTCAGGTGGCAAGCAAGAGATCGCAAAAGTACCAGAAGCACATATGACTTAGGAACTGCGAAGAAAGGGTATTTTCTGTTTGTGTTCAACAATGGAAACCCTAAAATTTTTGTTGCATTGAGATATCTTGCATATCCGCCATTATGAAGTTACTAGATGCAGCAGAACAAGAATTTGGATTCAATCAAAACAAGTGTACTGGTCATCCCATGTGAAGCAAGTGAACTTGAAAGAATCCTATCATAAAAGAATACCAGAACCGTGGAGAAACCACACATTCACATTCTTGCCAAAATGGCAATAAGTAGTGGTCATTGCATTCAAAATAACCATGCTAAAAAACAGTATATTGCTAATGTAAACAATATCTTTATCAACATTCCTATTTGCAAACAAGAAAAATATATAAACCACCAATAAAGTACTTGGTTTGGATCAGCAACAAGGACTTCCTTGTACATAGCTTACTAATTTGAGTAACTTAGGGTACTCAACTCATGAGGAGCAATAAACCCTCCTCTTAAAATGAATGCAGGCATGCTATAATGTTACAGTATATTCATCCACCACCAGCATCACAAAAAGGCTTCAATTAGTCTCAGGAACCATGCCATTTTTTCAGGACTTTATGGTCTAAATTATATTAGAGTATAGCTTTCTTCAATCTTGCCATCTTTTTGTTGGCAATAATTTTCTTATAATACATAATGTCGTATTCTTCAAATGCTTTTCACTCTCAAAACTAAGAGTACAAGTTCTCAACTATTGGACACTAATGATAAATGGATAAAAATTGCTCAAGAGACACTGCATAACTTACACATCTTATCAGATATTTAAAAGCAAAAACAGTTAGAATACAAGAAGCACAGAATTCAATACATCAATACAATGTAACAACAAGTGGCTATAAAATTACAACACCGGATGGTCAAAGAGAAAAAACTTTCATTTTCAAAGAATCAGTCTACACTACAGCTAGAGTAACTTCAAACATGCACTCACATACCTATTAAAATTGTTAGAGTGGAGCAAGGGAATTCCAACAGAATGCCTATAATAACAATAGAAGACCAACATTATGCTCCTAACGTAAGGGCACACAAAGCCTCCTGCCAGCACCAATTCTAAACTAAGAAGATCTACTGAGCAGGCCAGTCATAAACTAATTTACAACTGAGTAAGTTCTTGTGGGTTTTCTATTGATTGCCTAAGAATGTACTCAGCTCTTCTCTTCTTGTCGTCCTTCTCATCATCTTGCCCAAACCATGTACTTCTCCCACCACCCTTCTTCTGAAGACTTGAATCCAAAAATTCACCCAAAAGCTTCTTGCCAGTTCTAAACTTAAACTGAACAGCAGGCCTCTTGTCAGGAAGACACTTCCTCTCACCTTCTCCATCATCATTAATCCCACTACCTTTCATTGCTTCAATGGCAGGAGCAAATGCCTCCATCACAGAAACATGGTCTCCCCCAGACACTTCATCTTTAAGGTTAGCTGGCAAAGCAATGGGAGAAATATTTCTCTCTCCAGACTGCAATGGCTTGGACAGATATGGGTTACTTCCAGTTTCTAATGACTCTTCCTCCTTGTCATTTCCATTCACCAGGCCTGAAGTTCCAGTTTCACCAGTACACAACAACCTCTGCTGCAAACTCAACAAAGCCATCTCTGCCTTTCTCCTTTGCCTTGCTTGTTCAATCTTATCAGCACGAGGATCCGTCTTCCTCTTATTCCACATAGGCGTATGTATATATGTATGAGGATCAGGAAAAGCAGGTAACCAAGGTGGAATATGCTTCGCTGGAGGCATCTCATTCATTTCCGCAAAACTTGGCATCAATCTCCTACTCTTAACAACAGGAAACCGTGGGATTGGCTGAGCAAATGGAATTTCCTCGTTAGAACCCACAAACTCCATTAACTCCCTCACTGTCCCCGACCCCACCAGACATTTACCAATCTCACCCGTAAACCCCTTTAACACATCTAAATCTTCTATTCCAAAAATTATATCAAAAAAATTGCACTGCGTTCTACCGGCTAAGTTAGCGTGAAAGCTGGATGTTTTACCTACGTCACAGATGTATCGAATGGCAATGTCAGCGAGAGCTTCCACTGCTGAGTTTTTGAATTCCTCAAACCCAATGTTCTCGCATATTTGTGCCACCGCGACTCTCGACACTGCTCTGCCGAATTCTTCGGGTTTATGTCTTGTTGATGACGTGTCGCTTCTGGATTCGCTCTTTGACGTACTCCCTCCACCTCCATGGATCATGTTCAAAACCTCATATCAAAGTTAGGGCTTTTCTGTCAATCTCTCGTTAATCAACCCATTAACACGCCACTCTTCCTCGATATTATTTCAACCGAGAAAGCTAAACTCACCCATTTAAAAATCCGATTCCGTTCTCCTTTCCCACGTTTTCTCGGCAGACGAACAGAGTAAAGAACCGTTGTAAATTTCCGTAAACCCTAGAACCTAGGAATATGACACAAAAACTCGCGAATGAATCAAAAAGTAATTTTAACTGAATGTAATTGACAATTCTGAAGAGACAAATCAATAATTCAAGAACTAAAGATCGAATTTTTGAATTGAAATATAAGAAAATTGAGCGAAACACTCAGAAAAACAAAAGTGATTAAAAAAAACACTAAAACACGAGAATTTTGACTACCGGCTCGACACCATTATTTTACACTTTTTTTTTTTAACCGTATTTTCCCCTTTAATACCCATCATACAAATCTTTGGAAAAAATTTAGAAATAATGTCAAAATTTTATAAATATACTATTTTATTCATATTTAAATTTTATATATTTAATAGTAAAAATCTAAAATTTGGACTCTTATATCCCTTAAAAAAAAAAATTCTTTTTGTCTTTTTTTTTATTCAAATTTTTTTTTTCAATTCAAAATTTTCTTAACAAAAATAATTTAGATAAATTAAACATAAAAGAGATTTAAAATAATTTTAAAAAATCAAATCCAACAAAAATAATTTATTTGGAGTTATTTATCGAACTAAGACAGCAGTCGAAGTTGTGGTTGATCGCCGTCTGGGTCTAGCACATTTCGTTAATAACATCTCGAACTATGGCATTTTGGACCCGAAATGCCTTACCTCAGATGCCATAATGGCATCACGGGGCCACGACAGATCCCTGCGATGCAACTCTTAATTTTTTTTTAACTTTTTTGTTATCTCATTTTTTAATTTTTTTTTCTACAATGCAACCACTTACATCTATTCATTTCAAATTTTGAATATTGAAATGTATTTTTAAAAATAGATTTGTTCAAATATAAGTTTAAATTTGGGTTCAAATATTTTACCTAACACTATATTATGTATATGAGAGCAAATAGGTCTATTTATAATTTATTTGACTAATAAAAAATAGGTAATTGAAAGGTAGTTAAAAAATTATATTTATAAAATTTTAGGACTATTTTTAAAATTTTCTTAAAAGTTTTTGATAATTAAATAAATTAAATTAATACTAATTTAATAATTATTTTATTTTTAATTTAAATAATCTAAACCACATGAATTTTTTTTATAAAAAAATTGTATGCACTTTTTTATATACAGTATTATTTTAAATAATACAAAATATTTAGTAGATTATTCACCATTCAACAATTATTTAACGTATCATTTGAAATAAAAAAATTTAAAATATTATTTAAGAAGTATAATATTTTTAATAATAATAAGAGAAAAAATATTATGTCAAGATTTTACTCTTAAAACGTTGTGTATTTTATAAATATACAATTTAATAGCTTTTAAGATTTGAATAGCATATTACTCTGATAATATTTATTTTTTTAGTTGAATTTTGAATAAAATTAAACTGATCGAAATATTGAATATAACTTAGTGTGTTAATATGAATGATCTTTTATTTTTTAGCTTAATATTTGACTATAATTTTTAAGTTGTGTAATTTTTAATTAAAAATTAATTTTTGTTTATATTTATGCGCTTATAAATTTTTAAGGGTAAATTAATAATTAAAAATATGAAAAGTGTATAAATAAGTTTTTGAAAAAAGTATATAAATAAAGTAATACTAATTATACAAACTAATATTAAAATGATAGTAGTATGAATTTTATTTAAATTTTAAAGAAATATAATATTTTTTTTAGTTATAAATGCGTAGAAAGAAACGCATTAATTATGAAATTTATCAAAACTATTAAGTATGGATTATTATAATGACTATTTAATAAAAGTAACAGAAACATGTTTCGTATGGATAGATAACATTTGAAATAGGTAAAGATATTTTTTAGAAGAACATTAATCACGTCACTCAGACTTTTTAATTTAACTAAAAAAGTTTTAGAAAAAAAAAACAGCTTTTTAATTGAGTCAAAATTAATTTAAAATATTTATTAAATTAAACCAAAAAATTTTTAAATGGTTAAATATATTAAATTAAGTTGTATTCAATGTTAAAGGCTTGTTTAAAATTGCAAATAAAAAAATTAAAAGTGTTTTTGAAAAGTTAAAAATCAATTTAAATATTTGATAATCTTTTTTAGAAATCACTTTCGACATATCACCGTTGCTCTCGTCGCCTCTACCTCCCATTGACCGGGTCAACAACCTTTCTATCCAGTGGTTTTTAAGGCCAATCTTCCTTATGATCACTTGAGCCTGAATAGTTTTCTTTGTTATTGGTTTGATTTGGAATTGTATTGATTATGTTGTAATGCGGAGAATTTATGAATTTATGTGATAATATTTTTGTATTGTTCCCTCTTGTGTGGGGTTTATTCTTTTTGTTCATTCTTATAAGGATTGTTTCTCTATTTTAAAGGGTTGAATTCCCTAATTTTAAGGTTTATTTCTCTAGTGGAGGTAGTATCATTCTCTTTGTTGTAAAGGGTTAGGTTGGATATTTGTTAGTGTGTAAGTATATTATAGGCTTTATGTAATTCTCTAATTATTATATCATATGCTTCTTATATTATATTTTTGATGATTTTCATTAATGGTATTATTTCTTAAAAAAAAACATATATGAAAAAGTATATTATATAATTTATATTGTAATAAATTTTTTATAAAATATACATCATATATTATTATGTTTTTGAAGATATTATTATTGTTATTATGATCATATCAATTCTTATAACACTATAATAATAAAGATTTGGTAGACAAATATAAATTATTTTTTAAAACTCACAACATTGTTAAAATAATGGGGCTATTTGAGTTTAATCCCACCAAAGTACTTAATAAATTCATTTTTTCAATAACTATCATTAAATTTTAAAATTTTAAAATTTTTATTATGAACCTGCTTAGTTTCCAATATAACCTTATTAAATTAAATTAGTATAATAAAATTAATTTTTACTAAATACTCATATAAATTTTATAATTTTTTTTCTATCAAAATTTGTTTATCTAAAACTAATACTTAATAGTACTGATTGATCGATTGAAAAACTTTATTAATTAAAAAAGAAAATAATTTTTTACGTGTTTAAGTTAAATATTTATTACAAAAATAAAAATAAAAAATATTTATTTTATGATTCAATTTTTTATTAGATTTTATCAAATAAATGATTTTAAATTTACTTCTAGACTTGTGTGAGTTCCTTGGACTTTTTTGTTGTTATTTTTATTGTAATAACCACTATCTACAACTGGTAAGAATATATGTTTATATATATATATATAAATATATATTTTTTATTTGTATGTAGGTGATCCTTGATTTTTATATTGTTATTAGTAGCATTTTTATAAGTTAAGGACATACTATTAGTATTGGGTTTATTTGTAAGAATTTAGATTTATTTTAGGGACCAAATTGTAATACTTTGAAAATTTTAGGGGCAAATTCGTAAATATCAAAAATTTACCTCTTAGTATAAAAATACATTTTTGAAACCCTAATTTGCTCATTTTTGAGTCAAGCTATCCCTTTAGAGAGAGAAAAGAGAGAAATAGAGAGGAGAGAAAGAGAAGAAGAAGAAGAAGAAAAAGAAGATGAAATTGGAAATTTGGATTTTAAGAGGTATATCACACCTATTTCTCAATTTATTGGTATTAATTAAGTTAATTCCTTTACGTTTTTATTTCTAGAAATATGTATAATTGAGGATTTGATGTGTATTTCGTAATATCTTGTGAGAATTGATGATGATCTATGAGATAGCTTGATAAATCATTATGAATTATAGAATTTCTGCTTGATAGTCTCTTGATCCAGTAATTTTATAAATTGTTGTGATTCGATTCTGATTTTGAATTTTGAGTATATAAAATTAGACATGTTTAAGATCATCTGAGACTTTGAATCGATTCAAAATTCCAGAAATTGAATTTTTTGTGAATTTACCAAAATGACCCTAAAATTCTAAAAATTTCCTGTGTGAACAGTATGATACAGTGGCAAACAATTTTTGTCTTGCTGAATGATCTTAAAAAATTACGAATTTATGGAATATGATAAGTTTATATGTCTAATATGATATACTTGAAATTGAGAATTTAGATCAATGTGTTTGAAGTGTTATGATTTTCTAAAGTGTATCAGCTCATTGCAGTATTTGATTAACAGAATGTTAAAGTTATAGAATAAAATAGTTTTAAAATACTTTTGACAGTTATTTTGAAGTGAAATATTTATCATGGATTTAGATATGCGTCAAGAGTATTTCTGTGGTATTTTTATAATTTTTGAGTTAGTATATGATTTTATAAAATTAGGAGATTGAATACTGTTCAATAAGTACCTTGATCCTGTCAGGTTAGTAGTTTGGATTCGATAGTGTGTATAGAATGGATTGTGTAGGAATTTTGATATAATATTCATATTATATAAGTTAAGAATGATATATTCTAATTTTGGAGTAATTGGATATCATTTGATGTATTAGAAAATTTGTTAAGTGTAAGTGGTCAGAATAACAGGTTTTGGGAAACCAAGTATTTAGACCAATTTGATGTGATAAATGTATTGTGTATAATTTTGTAAGCTATTTAAAGTATTTTGTGTGAATTTTGAGGCTTATAAAAGGATTAATCTTTATTGATAGGTTAAGGAGATTTAAGCCTTGTAGCTGTAAGTGCTAAGAGGTAAGTATACTAGACTTTTTACTGAAATCACAATAAACATAGTAATTGTTTTGTATGATTTTGTAAATGGGGTTAAGAATATGTTTATGTTATGTCAAAGTATATTTTGATATGTAATGTGAATATATGTTTATGAATGTGAGCATTGGCATTGAGCATGGACATACATGTGTTTTTAAAAGTGAGCTTTCAAAATAAGATATATTTAACAAAGAAAGCTTTTGAAGTGTAATATATCCATGAGAAATATTTTGTGTTTTGAGGGTACTTGAACTTACTGTTAACTTAGTTGGCATTTTATGTAATTTGTGGAGCCTTTATGTATGGCCTTTCCTTCTGGATTGGTATATGTTATGTGTTCCGTATGTAGGGAGGATCCTATTGGTACTTAAAGGAAGAGTGAGTCATCACATTTGTGTGGTGGCGTATTGGTGCATGTGTAATTTAAAACCTCACTTGTACTATTGCTCTCATACGGTATGTCACATACGAGTAACATTTGGCTCATTATGTGATATGTGATATGTGATATGTAAGTCCTACTAATTAGTAGTTGAGTGATGGTATTCCTATTATATGTTTTGAAAGAATGTATAAGTGCTTACATAACATGTGATTTGATAAGATTATGATTTTGATTGATCACAGCATATCATACATATGCATTGCGTACATATATGTATTTGTATTTGATATATGAAAAACTAGTATGCTTACTGAGTTTTATACTCATTATAGTTTATGGTGATTTCAGGTAAATAAGGTACATATGTGCTTGGCGGATTTGGCAAGGCTTCTGCTGTTTCTTGGGTTCCCTAAGTTGTTAGGTTGCTGAGTGTTTCATTTGGGGACACGTGGGATATGATATTTGATTTGTCCCTATTGAATAAATACTTATATATTATTTTATGGTGTGTGGATTGAATTTAGTTTAAGTTTCATAAAGTGTGGTTATTGAATAATTTTAAGTAAGAATTTGCAATGAATATATTCTGGGCTTTCGGTAACAAAGTTGCTACTGGTGACGTAGTAGAGTGTTAATCTCTGAGAAAACTCTGCGTATCTCCGGTTTAATAATTGTCCCAGTTATAATTCAATTGCTATAATTCTAAAAAAAATTGAAATGAATGTTTAAATATGTTCAATAGAAGATTATGTGTATATATTAGATTATGAGTTAAATTTTAATGTTGAATACTATTTATGAGTGCATATTTTTGAATGAATGTAAATGATGTCGTGTATCGAATCTTTTGGGTCTGGGGCGTGACATTTATATTTTTTTATTAATTTTTCTTCACTATAAATAACACATAAAATAATATTCAGTTATTTCTATTTAAAAGCTAAATATTGATGATTATTCTTGAGTCTAGTAGAGAAAAGATTGTACAACTTATTTAGTATTAAAAATAATAATTAGATAATTATCAATAATTAATATTTTTATAATAATTTAAATAGTAAGGTTACATTAGTAAGGTTGATTTTTAAATTAAAATTAATTTTTTAAAAATTTAATAAATAAGTATATTGAAAAAGTAAATTTATTGAATATTTTGTAGATTTAAATAGTTCTATTTTTATTAAAATATAATTGATCAAATATCTAATTAATTGGTAATTATTTATTTCCAACTAATTAAAATTACTAAAGTATTAGTGTATAAATAATTCTACACTTTTAAATTATTATTTTAATTTGTTTATTTTAAATAATATAATTTTTAAAATTTTTTGATACAGTTGAAAAAATTGAAATATTATTTTAAAAAATGTTGTTATATTCTTACTAAATTGACCTTAAATTTTTCTATAAAAAAAATCTTGTTAAAAAAGAAAATCCACGGGGCTGACCAAAAAAGAAAAATGAACGGATAAACCGATAATATAGAGAAGGGACACAGCAGCGCAGATAGTGACAGAGAAAGAATGGAGAAATACTTTGGGAACGCATACAGAGGAGACCCGGGTGTGCCTCACGCCGACCCGGACCGCTTCGTGAACATATGGATCGGATCCACTGCTTTCTCTGTTCTCACTTGGTCCAATCCCTACCTCTGGCAGCTCTCTAATCAATTCAAGTACTCTTTCTTTTCTTTCTTTATTTTTTATTTTTAATATTTATAGGGTTTTTGTTATTTAATTTATTTAACTGGGTTCGCTGTTTAGGATTGTAGTGTTATTATTTTATACTTATGAACGAGATTAGTGTCCAAGATTTTTTATTATTTCAGTTTTGTTTTAGGATTTTATTTCTTTGGTTTTTAATTTCTTCGTTATGCGTTGTTTGGTTTTCGTGTTGGTCTTGTTGTACAATGGTTTTTATTTTACTTGTAAATGATATTTCATACCATATAGAATTTGTGTATTTCAGCCAAACACTGTTAACTTTGAAAGAGCTTTCAGTGTTTTCCAAGACTATCCCAGAACACCCTTAGATTTGCTTGACAAGTTAGCTTAACTGAGGGTTTTGTTTAGAGTTATGTGATTAAGAAGAGGTGTAACATGTGTTTAATTTGATATCCTGCTTAACTCAAAGGGCTGTACTATGGCTCTGCTGTGAATATTGCCATTGTGTTTGTGCATCTTATGAAATTGCTATGAAATAGTCTCTAATATCTTTATATTTGAGGAAGAATTCCAATGGAGGTTCTTAAGTCTTGTACGTCTGTCATTTTGAGCAATTATTTTGGTGCTCTCTTTTCCTTTCTTCTTTTTGAAGTACTGGTGTCCTCTTTCTTGTTTACTCTTTCCACTTCTAAAAGTTTATTATTAATATTCTTATTTTTTCAATTGTCATGTATCTACTATATGTGTTGGTTTCCTTTTGATGAGGGATATCAAGCCGTGCACTAAAATCTGACACCCCTATGGTATCAACTAAGCTACAATCTTGATACCCTTTGCACAGCGAAAAATCATAACTCACACCATAAGCAAGAACACATAAGATTAACATACCAATAAAGATAAAGAAAACAAACCAATCACAAGACACAAGATATACGTGGTTCGGCTCAAATTGCCTACGTCCACGGAGGATCCATGATCCAGCTTCTTCCCATTGAAATAGATCACAAAGTATCTTCTTACATCATCAATGATCCCACAAGACCCCTTAGTATCTCCCATAGAGACCTCTAAGCATCTACCCTTGATCATTATGACTCCCTAAGACCTCTTCGTATCTCCTCATAAGAGATTTTTACAAGAAACACAAGAATAACCCGAGCATCTAAGCCTAAAGGATTTATGGTGTTTCTCTTTTATTCACTTAAAGAACCTAAAGAAGAAAACACCCCCCAAGGTTACACCCTAGTGCACCACGCACTTAGTGCCTACCTAGCTCCTCTATTCTCTCTTATGGTTACATCTTGAAACCTTAGATGCTTAACCTTAAACAATGGTTTACAAGTGTTTATATAGGGTATATTTCGTGCCTACAAACCCTATTCCTTGTTGGAGTAAGAGTCCACTTGTTTTGAAAGTCCAAAACTTCCCAAAACTTGAAATCCTGAGCCAAAACGGACTTCTCCACGCGTTCTGGCGCTGCGGCGCTCGTCCCTGGGTACCGCAGCGCTGTCCCTTCTCGCGTCCAGCGTTGCAGCGCTGCGGCGCTGGTCTTCTGTTTTGAGCGCCGCGGTGCTGGAAGCTGCCCATGATTCCTTCTTTTCCTTCGCGTCTTTGAGTCCCGTTTCACTTCCCCTTTCATGTCCCACACGTCCTAGACTTCTCCATACGTGTCCCACACGTTCTAGACTTCTTGTGACTCTTCACTTTGGTATTCATCTCAATTCTTGTCCAACCAAGATTGTTGAATCACCAATTTTCCAACACCTTCAAAATAGTTTGTAAGGATATGTATTTGTGGCATCTCTCTCTCTTTAAGAAAAGAGATTGGTAGTGAAAGCAGTATTCATCTTGTACTCCGAATTCGATGTTAAAGAAGCTGGATCTTTCTGTGGTTCACTTTAAGACTAGATGATGCATATGTATAACTTGGCATGTGTTGGGATAGACTTAAGGGAGAGAGTTTGAATTTATGGAACAGATAAGCATGGACCCTATACATCATAATTCTATTTTTATCTTTTTCTTAATTTGGCCTTTTGCACCCTCTGGTTTTATTTGGTATTTATGAAGTCCTAAGATGTTGATAGAAGCATTTCTTTAGTCATAGGTGAAATAACATAGCACTTAACTAATATTTCAAGCTGCTAGAAATGCTGCTACTATAGTTGTAGTGATGAATGAAGGCACTTTATATGTATGTCTACAAGCAGCCAAGCTGTAAGTTTTTGTGGATTTTGATGTGCGTCTTGTGGGTGTGCTATATTGCTATTGCCCTGTCAGCTTATATGTTTTGCAGTTCTGCTTTCTTCTTTTTCTCTTGGTTCTGTTTGTGCATATCGGGGCGGTATTTTCCTCAGCTTTAATATTGTCAGTTTTTATTTTCCCACATTCTTGCATGCACTTCGGCTTTTCCTTCTACTTTTGTTGATGCTGCTGCTATAGGAACATCAATAATTTTACTTTTGTCTCACATTTTAAAATACTTAAATATGCAGTTGGCACGACAAGGCTATGTTATTTGAACAGTACCACTGGAAGAAAGCAATGAAAAAGAAGCAGCCATACAAATTTAAGGTCTGTTGTTTAATTTCCTTAAGCAAAAATATTGTAAAATTTCTTATTTGAAATACTTATGGCACTTATGTTTTATTATTACTAAGTCAATTGGGAGTTTTGCATTATCATGATCTTTTGTCTTTGTTTTCTTTTCTCTTCCAGTGGAATGAGTACATGGACAGGGACCTCCGAGACTCGTATTATTTCAACTGGCCTGTCTACTTTCCTTAGGCCTCTCTGTTACATTGGCATATTGATCTATGCTTTAAGGGCACTAATAATATTGTTTTCTAATAGATCTTCTAAACAATGAAATTTGTATCCTTTGTGCTCCCCCCAGCCTCTTTCCAATCACTTTGCTGGATTCAAAGCCTACTAAACAGTATCAGGAACTTTTGTTTGTTATTATTTCTAATTATTATAGCGAGCGCTTTGTCTAGTTGACATACTGTCAAAAATGGATGCTATACTAGAAATTTCTTATCTGAAAGGCGCTTCAATTATGGAAACAATTGGAAGTCGGTGGTGAAAGAACATGTTGTCGAAGAGAAAATAGAATTGAAATTGTGAGTGATTGATGCTGTGGAATGTGAATCTCAGTGAGTAGATGAAGGCATGTGTAGTTGTTCTGTTTGTTCCTTTGTATTTGATTAGTCGATGTTGCCTCGTTCGAAACCTTATGGCAAATTGCGGTTTGCAGATGAGTTTGTGTACGAGGGCAAAATGGAGCCAAGTAGTTTGTGGTCCGCTTAGGACTCCCGTCTTTCTCATGAAGGTTTTTTTTTGTGTTACATGCAGTATGTTGTATCTCGTAAAAAAAATAAATGGGTGGTATGGGTTCTCGATCATGTTTTGATGGGAAGTTGCTCGTTTCCCCTAGAGTTTGGTTCAATTACCCAGCAGCCTTCTACAGTTTCCAAACTGTTTCAAAATCTCCGAACTGGAAAACTTAATTTTTGAGGATAAAGAAGTACCTTAACATGATAAAAATAGGAATTAAAGAAAAAAAAAAGACTGCGACAGCGTGCCAAGGCAAAGTTCGCACCCTCTTCGTGCCCAAAATGGGAAAACAAATTAAAGAAAGCTGCAAAATCATCCACTAAAAGAAGATAGTAGAACTTGAGTTCGCTCCTTCTTCGTGCCAAAAATGGGAAAAAAATTTAAAGAAAACTGCAAAATCATCCGCTAAAGGAAGACGGTAAAACTTTGTAAAACTTGTAAGCACTTAAATACGACTAAAACATGCCTCGACAAATAAATAGATTAGATGCAAAAATTAAAAACGAACAAAATATATCTCGTCATTAATGCTTTTTACAATCTGGCGATGGAGTTTGATGGGTTAAGATTTTTATAAATCTTACACAATCTCTTATGACAGTGTATATGAGATAAGAGAGATTGTTGACTTATAGATCTAATAAGAGAATGATATATATCTTTAGGCTCTGTCCATCATAGATGCCATTGAATATGTTCTCGATCATGGAAAGTTTTTTCAAATCATGAGCAATTTTTTAAAATATGGGTAGTTTTTAAAATGTATTGTACATATATCTGGAATGATAGAAAATCATAGGCTACATTTAAACTAAAATTATGAGTTAAATAAGTCTAACATTCTCCCATTTGGTTCATATATTATATTATTTACTTTAGTAAGAAACAAAATATATTAATCATGTCGATAAGTTCTTTAAAAAATAAATATTATCTTTCATGTATTATTATGTATTATATCTTTTAAACATTTATTCATATTATTGAATAAAGTCCATGTTTATACTAGATCCAAACATTACTGGTATTTCTTAATTAATAAATGTGTAGACAATTGAGAATTAAATATGAGAAAATATCACAATATAATAATGTTTCATTACAAATAAATATTTGTCCATATAATGAAAATCATGCAAAGAAATCAAGTCCCATTTTATCTACATAGTCCTTGAATTTAAACGGTGGGAAGCCTTTTGTCAAGGGATCAACAATTATCAATTCAATGCCAATGTGTTCAATAACTATTATTTTTTTTGAACACGTTTCCTTATAGCTAAATACTTAATGTTGATGTGTTGCTTCGACTATCACTTTTGTTATTATTAACTATAAAAAATGAGTTGAATTGTCACAATATATTTTTAATGACCTAAAAATCGAATCCACAATTCTAAGACCAAATATAAAACTTTTCATTCATATAAGGTAGCCTCAAAACAAGATACCAATTTAACACCTCTATAGTGAAAATAACAGTCAAAGTTAGCTATAAAAAATGAGCTAAATTGTCACAATATATTCTTAATGGCTTAAAAATCGAATCCACAATTCTAAGACCAGATATAAAACTTTTCATTCATATAAGGTAGCCTTAAAACAAAATACGAACTTAACACCTCCATAGTGAAAATAGCAATAAAAGTTTGCTTTGTGCTCCTTCAAGATATAGCTCCATCGGCGAACATAAAAATGCATCTAAATGTTAATTTTTGTGAATCAATACAGTTAGTAAAGTCTGAATCTATGTAGTCAATCACCTACAGATTATCAATTTGTTTATGCATAAACATGTAATCCTTCGTTCTTGAAGGTACCTCATTACCTTATTTGAAACTCTCTAGTAGTCCACACTTAAATTACTCTAATATCTTCCCAATATTTTGACAACAAATACAATGTTAGGCCTTATGTAGACCGAGCATACTTCAGACTTCCAACAATAGAAGCCTATGGAATGTTCTTCATTTATTCCCTTTCAAGATCAATTTTTGAACACTTATTCAAATTGAACTTGTCACCCTTCATAATGAAAGTTATACTTGGTGAACAATCTTTCATTCGAAATATCTCTAAAACTTTATTGATATAGATTTCTTAAGATAGACCTAAAAATACTTCAAAATCTGTCTCTATATATCTTAATGCCAATGACATAAGATGTATCACCTATATCTTTCATGTCAAAAATTTTGAAAGAGAAATTATTTCACCTTATGTAGCAAGTAAAATGTCATCTACATATAGAATAAAGAAACAAATACTCTTACTGACCTTCTAGTGTATATATTGATCCGTGATGTTCTCCACAAACCTAAATGAAGAGATAATATCATGAAAGTTTAAATATCATTAACATGAGGCTTGTTTCAGTCCATATATGGATTTGTTGAGCTTGCACACCAAATGCTCACCATCACTAGAGGAAAATATTTCTGATTGTTTCATGTAAACCTTTTTCTCTAGATCTCTATTAAGGGAAGCTGTTATATGATTGAAAATGCAAGTGCACATTATCGTAAATAAGAAATATAATAATGTATAGAGTATCGTCCCATGAGGAATTATTATTAAATTCATTAAGTACTAAAATTATGTCCTCTTATTCTTATTCAAATAATTGATTACTTAAGAGAATAAAATTTAAACTAAATAATCAAACAAAACGAAAGCAAAAATAGAACAAAGACAACAATTATTAGTTCACTAAACTTAGGATTATAATTATCTATCAATACTTCACTTGATCTAATTACTCCTTAATTTAATCCATTAATATGAATTATTAACCAAAAAACCTAATATCTTCACAAGCATCTTCCGATGGTTAAGTGGAAATACCTTACCTAATCAATTATTTATATTTCTATTATAATTAGATTAAAGCAAGATTTATTAAGAACAAATTCTCTAAATGGTTATATATGCCATGTAAGTATATTCTTTTCTTACACAAAACTTAAAACTTTTACGCAATGATCATATATCAATCTATTCAACGCTAAACAAAAAGATATCTTTTCCATGTTCATTAAGGATTTCATAATCAATCTACTTAGTGATCAAGTAATTAGAAGCATTAAGCACAAAATACAATGGATATTTTTATAGTGATTTCATAAACTAAAGGAAAATAAATAATTCAAGTTATATATTAAGTTCAAATTATAATCCTAGATTTCATAATCAATCTACTTAGTGATCAAGTAATTAAAAGCATTAAGCACAAAATACAATGGATATTTTTATAGTGATTTCATAAACTAAAGGAAAATAAATAATTCAAGTTATATATTCAGTTCAAATTATAATCCTAGAATAGTAAATTAGTTCATGATGAAATTAAGATTTTTAGAGTACAATAGGTTCAACATCATATAGATAATAAATAAACTAAGAAAGATAAAGAGAAAAAAAGTAAAGCTGTGATACTTTGAATTCTTCAGTCTTCAATATCTTCTTTTCTTGATTTTCTTTATTTCATTCTCTAAAAGTTTTCTCTAAACTTCTAAAAGGTTGTTCTCTTTATTGCTCTGTCTCCTATATATTTTTTTTCTTCCTTTTTGAAATAGGATTTATGTCTTCTATTTATAGACTTTCATCTTCAAATTAAGGTAATACTATATGTCCAAGTCAGAATAAGGTTTTCCTTTCCAGTGTCCGGTGTTGTGGCCTTGGCTTCTCAGCATTGTGGCGCTTCTGATTTTTTCTTTCACCACTGTAGTGTTGACCTTAAGTGTTGCGGTGCTTACATTTTGATTTCTTGGATTTTTTTTGGTTGTTTTAGTGTTGCAGTGCTGACTCTTGGGGTTATGACACTTACTTTTCTTCATATGGCTTCTTATTTCTCCATTCTAGCATTGCAATGTCAACTCTAGGGCTGTAACGTTAAATAATTTGATCCATTTTGGCTGTTTTTCCTCTTTTCTTTGAATTTTTATTCCGAATAGCTTCGATGACTTCAAACTTATAAAATAATAATTTAACACATAAGAAGCCCAATATTCATATTAAAAATGAGCAAATGCGAAACCTACGGAAGCTCAAATAATACGTATAATTAGGTCTATCAAAAGCCTTTTTCACATCTGTTTGTTGTAGTTCTAAGTTGAAATGAGCAATTAATGCCATAATAATACAAAAAGAATCTTTTTTTAATATAGGAGAGAAGGTCTCCTTATAGTCGATTACTTTCTTTTGAGTGAATCTTTTAGCAACGAGTCTTACTTTTTTTATTTTTCAATGTTACCCAAAGAGTCTTTCTTTATTTTAAAGACCCATTTATATCTTATGGCTTTTACAACATTAGGTAACTCAATAAGACCTTAAACTTCGTTAGATGCCGACAACATCTCATCTTTTATGGCATCATACTATAATTTTGATTCTTTGCAACTCATAGCTTATCAAAACGTTTCAAGATCATTTTTGGCTCTAATGTTATAGTTCAAATATTATAGATACACAACATAATCACTAAAAAATAACCAATTCAAAAGATTAATGAAGGTTCGCAAGCTATTTTCTTAACCTTTTCACTTACTCATAAAAGATATGTGAGATTAGAAAAATATATACTTAAACATAAGAATTCTCTTAGCTATATAAATTGAATCATCCATCTTACCGTAAGGCTTAGCATTATGCTTAAAAATATTTCGGAAGTCATTTTTAGTAAAATATATACTCATCTTACCGTTGGTTATTTTTTTATTTACATGGTTTGGCATGAGGGAAATCAACATACGGTTGTTAAGCATAGTGCTTAAGCATTGTGCTATATAAATTGAATCATCCATCATTCAAAATACTTTTAAGCACAATGCTAAGCCTTACGGTAAGATAGATGATTCAATTTATATAGTCAAGAGAATTTTCATGTTTAAGTATATATTTTTTTAATCTCACATATCTTTTATAAGTAAGTGAAAAGGTTGAGAAAACAACTTACGAACCTTCATTGATTTTTTGAATTTGTTATTTTTTCCAGATTGATATTATTTGAATTAAGGAATAAATTGGTTGCATAGCTAAAGGATGATTTAAAATGAATTTGTAAATTATGTAAATTTATTTTGGTGAGAAACTATTTTTTTTTAATATTTTGTAATGCTTCCTTGTATTCTTAAAAAAAAGTAATAAAAAAGTAAAATATTAAAAAAAAATAAAAAAAAAGAAGAATCAATTCAGTTTAATAAAGTTTAATTCAATTTTAGAAGACAAATATTTTGTAAGACAGTTTTCTCACCAAGCTATATTTGTATTATTATCACAAGACAATTGAAGTCCCAAAGCTGAGGCATACTAAAAATGATTGATTTTTAAACAATTGATTTTTCTATCTTTGGATCAATATTAGTTTGTATGTCTGTCCTTAAAATCGACTTTTTCTTGAGTGCTTAACTGTTTTTCAACTCTATAAGAGAAATCCCAACCTTTTAAACAGTCGTACACTTATGAGGATATGAAGTTGAGGCACTTACTTGGAGAAATTCTCAAGGCTATATCTGTTGTGGTTTGTGGTAAGAAGGTTACGGCTTAGTTCACACATACACAATTTTGGAAGTTATAATTAAAAAAACCATAATAATAATAGTGATATTGAACTGACTTTTTGTTTGAAATGTTTAGGTAGTTTTGCATATTTTATTTATGCTTGAATTGCTAGAGACTAGCAATAAATTGGTTGGGGGCTGTGATAAACACATTAAAATGCATATTTGTTAAGAGATTCAGACACTATTTAATGTCACAAATTTTAGCATTTTTGTATTTTTAGGCTTGAAATAAAGTGTTGTCCTTAAATTGTGATTAATGAATGTTATTTACATAATTTTAGGTAAAATTGATGTAACTCTCAATATAGAAATTGAAATGAAGAAATTCTTGAACGTGGAGTAACATGATTTAATCTTATACAAACTTGAAGAACAGTTGAAAAGTTAAATCTAACATTTTATGGGCCAAAATTTAGATATAACAGAATTGGATTACAACTTTCGCTCAACTTAACCCACCTCACGTATTTGGATCGTATTTCATAAAATACGTACCCAATCGATATAATTCTTGAAGCTGTGAAATACTAACTCAATTATTGACAACTTTTATACTGATGGTAAAGTTTAAATCAACCGTTATCATGGACCACATTGTATTGAAAATTGGTAAAAAGGTTGTTGGCTGAAATCTGACCTATCTTTGGTATTTTGTCTATATTTTATTGGATGCTCATCCAAATTGAATGAACTTGTGGCTATGAAAAGAAGAAACAAACTACTACAACTTTTATGTTGGCTAAAAAGGCTACATTGATCATTTCTATTATAAAAAATGTGCTGCAATTAGGTGAATGAGTGGTTGGTCTAAATTGGTGAAGATTGAAGTCACACTAAACATGTTTCCATTCATTGCCTATATAAGGACACTCTTAGGAGGCTAAGGGACGATTTTCAATGCTTCATAATTCTCTCATATTTCTTCTCTTTAACAAGCATTGTAAGCTAAGCTAGATTTCTTGGTAAGGTGAGAGATGAATTTTTATGTGTAATAAATTTACTTTTACACTTTAATTCTTTGTCAAGAGCTACAAATGTTTGTAAGTTTGCTTTTGTCTAAATTCTTATCTATTATTTTTCTATAATTCAAAAGTTATAATTCTCATGTTTTATATATTTTCAATCATGTTTTCTTTATGTGATTCTTGTCGAATTATAATTGTTATTGGTTATATTGTTTTACATGTTAATCTTTTACTGCAATATTGTCAATCGATATATTGTTGATCTTAGGTAACATGTAAAGACAATATTTGTTTGATATTCAAATTGATCTTTTACTGTAATATTGTTAAAATGATATTTGTTGATCTTAGATAACTTGTATAAATGAACATAATTTGTGATAATGTTTGCAAAGAGTTTAGTCATATCAAATATATATATTGTCAAATGTGGTATATTTTATATATCTTATGATTGATTTTTTGGGATATGAAACTTTCCATTGAGTTATAAACATTGAATCAAAGTGTAAAGTAGATTTATGAAGCATAATTGTGATTCTCGAAGCCTTGCTTACATTATCATTAGACTTCTCCTTTAATTCATATACAATTCTATCTTATCTATATAAACCAATTAGTTAATTTTCTCATTTGTGACTATTTTAATATTTTTATTTCACTAACCTATTTTGCCAAAAGCTTCCTCGTGGGATCGAAATATCAATTTATACTGCGATAACCGCATTACATTTTGAGCATAAACAAAATTTGGCACCGTTGCCGGGGAGGCACACTAAGGAAAGTAGGTTGCGTTTATCAATACTAAAGTGGTAACTTTGTACATTTACTTTTCTTTGTTAAATTTTAGTTTTTAAAGTTATTTCCTTTGTTGTAATTTATTTTATTATTCATGGTTGGTTCTACCACCTAACTTATTTTATTATTTTCTTATATTTTTATTTAATGTTATATGGTTGGTTCTACCACCTAACTCAATTTATTTTATTTAGTTAATTTGTTGTATTTTATTTTATTTTTATAGCTGATTCTAATACCTAACTTAGTTTATTTTCTTTTATTTATTTATTGTACTTTATTTTATTTTATATTTCATGGTTGGTTTTACCATTTAGCTCTTTTTTACTTTTTTATTGTGTTTTATTTCACTTCTTGTATTTTATCTTAATTTCATGGTTAGTTTTATCACCTAGCTCATTTTTTTTTTTGTTGACTTCTTAATTTTTCTTTGAGAATTTTCTTCATTAAAAACAAAAGTAAAAAAAAAATTGTTAGGATGTATGCATCAACTTAGAGACAAACAAGGAGGATGTGAGAGAAGTAGAACTAGAACTACCATCACAATTTGTAAAGGAAGAGAATTTACCATCTAATTCATCTTGTAATTCACAATGAGCCAACACGAGGATAACCTTGTTAGGGCTTTAAACTTGGAATGATAGACATTTTGCCCACTTTTCATTGTCTAGATAGTGAAAATCCTTATGTACATGTTAAAAAAATTTGAAGAGGTAATTGCCACCTTCCATAGCCAACCCAAAGCCATAGACACTGTTAGGCTTAAATTTTCCTTTTTTTCTCTGAAAGACAAAGCAAAGAGTTGGCTATACTCTTTTACGCCGAGGTCTATGGGAACTTGGATAGAAATGACCCGAGCATTTTTCAAAAAATACTTTCCACAATACAAAATTAATGGCCTGAAAAGATAAATTTCTTCATTCTCCCAAAAAGACAGTGAAACATTGGAAAAGGTTTAAAAAGTTGCTTAATCTATGCCTTCACCATGGGTATGAAAATTGGCACTTAGTTAGCTGTTTTTATGAAGGACTCACAATTAGAGAGCGTCCATTTGTTGAGATGATGTGTAATGAGAAGTTTCTTCACAAAGATCCTGAGGAAGCCATAAAATTTCTTAATGACTTAGCTGAAAAAGCCCATACATAGACTAGACCTATCACTACTGAAAGCACAAATAGGCTACGACCTAGTGGAGGTTTCCATCTTAAGAAAGAGGATAACCTTAAAGCCTAGTTAAAGGTCTTAATTAGGGAATTAAAGGCCTTGAAAACCAAAGATAGAAGGATTACCCATACGGTTGCTAGGGTTGAGTCACATGATGTTTGTTTTGTTTGTGGAGGAGCGAAACACTTAGCTCAGGATTGTTCCACTTATAGTGAGATGAGAGAGATATATGAGAAACAATGTAATTCCTTAGAGATGTACAAGAAGCCTTATTCACCCTACTCTGAAACCTATAATTCTAGCTAGAGAAACCACCAAAATTGTAGTTGAAAATATAACCAACAAGCCAACAACTATTGGCAACAAGAACAATAGGCACCCAAGTCTTATATTGCACTTTAATATAATACACAACCAACTAGAAGTCCTTTAGAGGATACATTACAAGCATTTATGGAGGTATAAATTAAGATTAATAAAAAATTTAAAATAGTTCTTGTACATGTGGTAGACGAAAATAAAGAAATCAAGAGTTAAACCATTAAGTTGACCAATGCCTTAATTATACAAGAGCGAGGTAAGTTTTCATCTCAATCTCAATCCTATCGAAAAGGACAATTCATGGCATAAGCTTCTACTTCTGATGTACAAAATCTCAAAGAAGTCAATGCCATTACTACTCAAAGTGGTAAGATTGTGAGCGAGCCTACATATCTAATTAACACATCTACAAGTAGTAAAGACGCCTCTCTTGAAAAAAAGGCCACAGTTGAAAAAGAGCCCAAAAATAAGTTTTTAATTCTAGTGCCTTTTCCCCAAACTCTTCGACTTGTTGGGAAAAATTCAAAAATTTAAGGTAAGATTTTAGAATATTTGAAACAAGTTAAGATTAATCTTCCTTCGTTGTATTAGATTAAACAGGTTCCAATTTATGCCAAAGTCATCAAGGATCTGTGCATTATCAAAAGAAAATATCATATAAAAAAAACTTCATTTTTAATAGAACAAGTAAGTGAGTGATTGAACAAAAGACACCACCCAAGTATAAAGACCTAGGATGTCCTACAATCTCCTACCAAATTGGGACGCATGAGTTTGTTCAAGCTTTATTGGACTTAAGAGCAAGTATAAATTTAATGCCTTATTCTATTTACTTGCAATTGGGACTTGGTGAGATTAAACCTACATCTGTAGTCCTACAATTAGCTGATCGATCAATCAAAAAATCATGAGAAATAGTAGAAGATGTTTTGTTATAAATAGATAAATTTACTACACTATCGATTTTCTTATTTTAGATATTCATTTTGTGGTTAACATAGAGTCCAAAATCCTTTTTATCTTAGGGATACCTTTTCTTTCCACTGCTAACGCTTAAAGAAATGGTTTAATGAAGTTATCTTTTGGGAATATGACTCTTGAGTGAACATTTTCCATATTGACAAGCAATCACGAGAGAAAGACGAATGCTATCATTCATATATGATAAACACACTTGTACGGAGGAAGCTTATAAAAACCAAGACTTTGATTCTTTAGAAAACCTCATTAATTTTGATTTTGAAGAATTGCGTTATCCTGATGAAACAACTGATGTGTTTAGTATTTTTTGACTCACAGGATAAATGGACTAGATTTTGGCAGCCACACTTCGAAGAGTTGCCACGAGAGAGGGAGAGACTGAAACCATCAAACCTTGAGACATCACAAGTTAAGCTTTCTCCATTGCTCAAAGGTTTGAAACACACATTCTTGGGACCAGGTGATACCTTTCCTATCATCATTTCTTCTAAACTTAGTGCCGAACAAGAGAAAAAATTGATAAAATTATTAAAAGAACATAAGACTGTACTAGGTTGGACTATAGCTGATATTAAAGGTATTTCTCCATTGATATGCTCTTATAAAATTCATTTAAAGGAAGGTGTCTAACCCCATAGGGACCCACAAAGAAGACTTAACCTAACAATGAAAGAAGTAGTGAAGAAAGAAGTCTTGAACTATTAGATGCAAGTATAATCTACCCAATTTTTAATAGTCAATAGGTAAGTCAAACTCAAGTATTTCCTAAGAAATCTAGGGTTATTGTTGTGGAAAATGAGAATGGAGTACCTGTTCCAATTAGGGTAGTAAGTGGTTGGTGAATGTGCATCGATTATAGAAAATTAAACACAACTACCAGGAAAGACTATTTTTCATTGCCTTTTTTCAACTAAATTTTAGAACGTGTAGCTGAATATCCATTTTATTGCTTTCTTGATGGGTATTTAGGATATTATCAGGAATGTGCATTGATTATAGAAAATTAAACACAGCTACCAGGAAAGACAATTTTTCATTGCCTTTTTTCAACCAAATTTTAAAATGTGTAACTGGACATCCCTTTTATTGCTTTCTTAATGGGTATTTAGGATACTATTAGATTGAGATAGCTATAGAAGATCAAGAAAAAATCACTTTTACATGTCTTTTTGGTACTTATGTTTTTCGTAGAATGCCATTTGGATTATGTAATGCACAAGCTACTTTTCAATATTGTATGCTAAGTATTTTCTCTGATATGGTTGAAAAAAGCATAGAAAGTTTTATGGATGAATTGACTATTTTTGGTAATTCTTTTAATTCATGTTGCCTTAACTTAAAAGCTATTTCAAGTAGGTGTGAAAAAAAAGGACTTGAGCTAAACTGGGAGAAAAATCAATTCATGGTATCTTCAGGGATCATTTTAGGGCATATTGTATCTGACAAAGGGATAGAGGTTGACAAGGCCAAAATTGAATTAATCTCTAAATTACCTATGTCCAAAATAATAAAAGATGTTTGATCTTTTCTTAGACACACTGGCTTTTACGGGTGGTTTATACAAATTTTTTATGATATCTAGACATCGTGTAAACTTTTGCTAAAAGATGGTGAATTTATATAGACACAAGAGTGTGAGAAGGCATTTCGAACACTTATTGCCAAACTCACCACCACTCTTATTATGCAATCACCGAATTAGAACCTCCAATTTAAGATTATGTGTGATGTAAGTAATTATACTGTAGGAGCAGTTCTTGGGCAACGAAGAGAGGGAAAACCCTTTGTTTTTTTATTATGCTAGTAGGACTTTGAATGATGCTCAAATGAATTACACTACCACTAAAAAAGAACTATTAACTGTTGTTTTTGCCTTAGACAAATTTCATTCTTATTTGATTGGTTCACCTATTATTATTTTTACTGACCACGCAGCCCTTAAGTACTTTCTTTCTAAGAATGATGCTAAAGCCCGTTTAATTATGTGGATTCTTCTTTTGTAGGAATTTGATCTAACCATTAAAGACAAGAAGGGCGTTGAAAATGTTGTTACTGATCATTTATTCTGCCTTGAGTTCACTAACTCTATTGATGTTTCACCCATTCAAGATAATTTCTCTGATGAACATCTTTTCACTATAAGCTAAATATATTGGTACGTACCTATCGTAAATTATTTGGTTTATGGTAAACTTTCATCTAACTAGAGTGCACAAGATAATCGCAAGTCCTTGGTTGAGGTATATAATTTATATTGGGATGATCTATATCTTTCCAAATACTACCCTGACCAAATTACAAGACGTTGCATTCCTGAAAGTGAAGTTTCTAGTGTCTTAAATTTTTGCTATAGTGCTGCTTATGGTGGTCATTTTTCTATGAAGAAGACAATTGTAAAATTTTACAGTGTGGTCTTTATTGGCCCACTTTGTTCAAAGACACTAATAATTTTTATCGTTTCTGTGAAAGATGTCAAAAGTTAAGTACTGTATCTCGAAGACATATGATGCCTCTTAACCCTATTCTTGTTATTGAGATATTTGATTGTTGGGGTATTGATTTTATAGGTCCTTTTCCCTAATCTTTTGGCTACCTTTACATCATTCTAGTTGTTGAATATGTATCAAAATGAGTGGAGGCTGTAGCTTGTCATACTAATAATAACACAACTGTGGTAAAATGTTTAAAGAAAAATGTGTTATCTAGGTATGGTACACTACGTGTCATCATTAGTGACTAAGGAACACATTTCTAACACCGTTCTTTTGAAGCTTTGATGCGTAGGTGTAGTGTTCTTTAGAAAGTTTTCACTGTATACCATCCACAGATAAATGGACAAGTCGAGCTAGCAAATAAAGAGGTTAAATAGATTTTAAAAAAGACGGTTAACCTGAATCGCAAAGATTGGTCTCTACGCCTTTCTGATGCATTATGGACATGTTGCACTGCATACAAAACCATCTTAGGAATGTCTCCATACCAACTTGTATATGGAAAAGCTTGCCATTTACCTATTGAGCTAGAACATAAAGCTTATTGGGCTGTCAAAGATCTTAACTTTGATTTGAGCCTGCAGGTCCTCAGAGAAAGTTACAATTATCAGAAATAGAAGAGTTATGAAATGATGCATATGACAACTCTAAGATTTACAAAGCTAAAATAAAAGTAGCTCATGACAAACAGATCTCAAAGAAACATTTCGAACTAAATCAACGGGTTTATCTTTATGATTATTGATTGTATTTACATCTTGGAAAGTTGAGATTAGTCTATTTGTAGTAAGGCATGTTTTTTTCTAATGGTGCAGTCAAAATCGAGGACCTCATTGATGGGTGAATTTTTAAAGTGAATGGATAACAGTTAAAAAGCTATATGAAAAAAGTAGATCACTCTATATACCTAGACGAGATCCCTCTTATGGATCTTATCTATTATGCTTGATCAGGTTTAATCTATTTGTACCATATTTTATATTTTGTTTATATTTTATATTTTATCTTTTGACTTTTTATTTTTGCTTTTATTTTCTTTCGTATTTTATTTTATTTTCTTGTTTTTCTTTTTTTCTTCAATGTGATTTTGTTTCCCGGTCAAGTGGAAGATACGATACTCCGTGACTAGTAAAGTCAGTTTCTCAATTTCCTAAAAATTGTCCCTCAAATCGTGCATTCATTTCTTTTCTTTTTCACTTTCTTTCAAAATGGATAGCATTCTTGCCAACCTTAGAAAGAGTTTTCCTTTATTGCCTCAAAATACACTATTTAAGATTTACAAAACATGGTGTAAAAAACTTAGGCTATTAATGTTTAGGAATATCTCTGCGGATATTTATTGGTTAATTGAAGCTAATGTTCGATTATCTGTGAATCTGTAAATGACTTTGTTTCTTTTATGCTTGGTCTTGGAAAAAGCTCTTATGCCAAAAGACGAAGAGCAAAAAGGTCATATCACGGCTTATGATACTTCTTGATTGTGTTAACTCTCTATACCACACTTTATATATTTTCATTCCTTCGGGATACCCTATGAATACCCCTTTGATATCTCGAGGTTCCAACTTTCCCTCCTTCATATGAACAAAGGGAAAGCAACCAAAAATTCTAAAGTGGTCATACTTAGGAGGGTTACCAGACCATTTCTCTTCTGGTATCTTGAAATATATTGCTAAAGAGGAGCTTCTATTAATCAAGTAAACTACAGTTATCACAGCTTCTCCTCAGAAAGCCTTTGACATCTTTGCATTGGTAAGCATACATCTAACCCTTTCAAGTAGAGTCCTATTCATCCTCTCAATTATGTCATTCTGCTGTGGTGTTGATGTCAGTGTTTTATTCCTTATAATCCCATACTTGGCACAAAACCCATCAAACTCTCTATTGTAAAACTCGATGCCATTGTCAGTTCTTAGCCTTTTAACCCTTTTGCTAGTCTAATTCTCAACTAAAACCTTCCAAGTCTTGAATGTATCAAACACTTGATCCTTATTTTTCAACACATAGACGTACAGCTTTCTTGAATAGTCATCAATCAAACTGAGACTATACCTAGCACCTTCATAAGTAGCTGTTTGAGCTAGTCCCCAAAGATTCGAGTGTATGTAGTTAATAGTCCCCTTAGTTTTGTGTTCATCGGTACTAAACCTCACTCTATATACTTTTCCAAGCACACAATGTTCACAAAACTCTAATGGCTGGAACCTATCCTCACAAAATACCTTTTGACTAAATAACTTATTCAGATTTCTCTTACCTAGATGTGCTAGTCTAAGATGCCATAACTTAGTTTGCATATTCTCATCATCTACAAAGAATAATATAGAACTATTTACAACTTCGCCTTTTAGCATATGAACACCTTTGTACTTTTCTCCTCTTATTACCACTATGAAACCCTTTAATACTCTTAAAACCACTTTGTCGATCCTGATAGAACATCCATTCTGGTCTAAAGTCCCTAGTGAGATCAAGTTTCTCTTAAGGTCAGAAATATACATAACTTCTATCTACTCTCTCACTCGCCTATCATGCAACCTAAGTTTAATACTACCAATTCCCATCACTTGACAAGTGACATCATTACCCATTAACACCTTATCACCACTAATAAGTTGCAAATTTATAAACCAAGACTTGTGTAGGCACATGTGAAAAGTAAAACTAGAATCAAGAACCCATCGTTTAGTTCTCTTACCATCAGTAACGAGTAGAGTCTCTGCGCTATCGTAGCTATCATCATAGGTAAGCGCAACATCTGCTTTCTTATTATCTTGTGCCTTCTTCTCTGGATATTCTTTTATGAAGTGTTATTCTTTCTTCCAGTAAAAACACTTCTTAGGAGTCATGGACTTTGATCTTGAGCCCTTTTTCTTCCCATCTCTATATGAGAACATACCTCTTACAGATAAACTTTCTGCATTGTCCTTAATTTACTTTACTAATAAATTTGAGTTTAATAATGATTTCACATCGCTCCATCATTAAACTCTCTCTACTAGAATGTAATATATCAATAAGGCTCTCATAACTGTTGAGAAGGGAACTCAGCAGGATGATTGCCTTATCTTCATATTCTATCTTGATATTGATAGATTCAAGATCAATAATGATCTTGTTGAAGGCATCTATATGATCTTTCATTGGTGTCCTCTCTAACAAGGACAACTGATATAACTTATTCTTTATATGCAATCTGTTGGCCAATGACTCTTCGTACATAAAGAAAGTCGAGCTTCTTTCAAAGACTAATCACCGTCGTTTCACTCCTTACTTCTTTTAGTACTTTATCGCTCAATGATAGAATGATTGTACTGTAAGATCTTTCTTGAATGTCCTTTCTTTCTGCTTCAGCCTTAGATGACTTTAGCATTTTTTCTTCTTCACTAGATGGAGCGTAGTCTCCTATAATACCGAGCATAACAGTGGCTCACCAACAATGCCTTAACCTTTATTTTTCACAGATTGACGTCATTTGTTCTGTTGAATTTCTCTACCTCATATTTGGGTGTGGCCATGTCTACTTAAAACTAAACTCTGATACCAGTTTGTTGAAGCGGAAGCAATCAAGGAAGCAATAAACTCAAAGTATATATAGTGTAATCCAAGCAAATAAGAAATATAGAGAGAGAAAGTAGAAGAATAACACATAGAACTTACGTGGTTCGACAACTTGCCTATGTTCACGGTGGATCAAGATCACACTATCTTATTATTGAATCATAAAGCACTCACAAAGTATGTATTTTACAAGAAAGAACTCACAAAGAACTTACTCATTTTTGTAAATTAGGAGTTTCTCTCACTAAGAATCACAAAGATTGCTATGATCACAAAGATGTGTTTACAAGCCAATAGAGGGCCTTTATATAGATTTTAGGATGACCTAAGTTATCCCTAAACGTGTGAGAGTCATTTCAGGGAGACCTGAAACAAGTAGGACACGAAATAAACCAAAATAAAATGGGACTTTAATTCCCAAATCGGGCATCGCAGTGCTGGATAACTCGTGCCCAGCGCCGCGGTGCCTGGGCAGCCACTTCCTCCTTTCGTCATCCTTTTGCATCTGTTTTTTATCCTTGTGCACCCAACGTACTTAACTTGCTCTCCATATCATATTTCAATGACATTTACTCAACTTTCTCCCACATATGATAGATTAAATAATTCAAGTGAGTAAAATAAAATTCAATTGTGAAATAATCAATTAAAATTCAATTTCATTTTTAGAATCGCAAGGTTCAATTTCAATTGTACCAGGATTCAATTTCAATTAATTTATATTTATGGGATAAATTAAAGAATTCAATTGAATAAATTGATATTATAATTTAGTTGTACAATGATTCAATTTGAATTAATTGATATACATGTGACATATCAAATAATTTAATTTAAATAAAATTATAATAAAATTGTAAAATAATCAATTAAAATTCAATTGTGCAAGATCTCATTTAATTAATTTTTTAATTTTAATTTACTCAATTAAATTATATTAAATAATTTAATTAAGTAAACTAGAATTAATGTTCCAATGTGTAAAATACACACTTATAGGTAGCTCTTTTCATTTAAATTTTGGTTTGGCTAATAATGTGTTTATATAATTTAAAATTTGGCTTTTGGCTGATAACGTGTTTATATCAATTAAATGTACACTTTTAGCTAATATTGTGTTTATATCCTTTAAATTTTGGCTAATAATGTGTTTGTATCATTTAAATTCTGGCTTTAGCTAATAATGTGTTTATATGAATTGGAAAAAAAAAGAAAAATTAATTTGTCAAACACTGGAGTCAAACCCATGCCCTCTTAAATGAATGATTTAAAGTAGAGCCTTAGATGAACTCAGCCACATTTACATTTGGTGATATAGGTTTCAGATTTATTTTATTTGTACATTTTGGTTTCCATTTATTTTTCTTTTGGATTTGGTTTCCAATTTAGACCGAACTACATTGAAAACCGAATAAACCAATTGGTTCTTTTATCTCAAACTAAACCAAATCGAACTAAAAATTTTAGTTCGGTTCATCCAAATTTTCAATTTAATCGAACTGATGCCTAACCCTAATTTATGGCAATTCCTGAATAACTTGATCTATTGAATTGTTATTACAATTTTTAGAACTTCAACGATTGATTGCTCAACACCCGTTTGGACTTGAAAAGTGTTTTGAATGACAATCAATCTATCACTTAAGGTAAAAGTTGAGCATTAATATGATCTTTCTAAAAAACGATATCTTGGGTTGATTGCTTCCATTAATCAAATCTTTTTCAAGAAACTTTGCATTTCTTGATTTCATAATCTTAGTGTTGTAAGATGGACAATAAAATTCGTACCCTTTATATCTTTCAACATATCCAACGAAATATCCACTAATGGTCTTTAGCTCAATTCCTTCCCTTGAGAGTTGTAAACTATTACTTCAAATAGACATCCTCATATGCATATATGTTACAAGCTCAATTTTTAACCTTTCTATAATTTAAATGTCATTTTTTGGACAGTTTTTGTTGGAACTCAGTTTTATATATACACTGCCATTTTAAGATCTTTAGTCCATAAGAATTTAGAAAGCTTGGAGCTACTAAGCACACTCTGTTCCATGTCTATTAATATGTGGTTTTTGTTTTCTGCTACATCACTATGGTTTGGGGAACCAGATATGGTGTATTGAGCAATTATTCTATGCTCTTGAAGAAATTTCACAAATGAACTAGGTGCTTGTCCATCCTCAGTGTATCTATCAGAATATTCTCTATCTCTATATGTTCTCATAATCCTAATTTGCTTTTCACATTGTTTCACTACTTTAGCCTTAAAGACCTTAAAGGCATCTAGTGCTTCATTCTTGTTATGAAGTAAGTAGAGATACATATATTATATGTAGTCATCTATAAAAAATATGAAGTATTTTAAACTATACGAGTACATGTCTTGACTATAAATATCTAAATATATGATCTCAAATATGTTCATTCTCCACTTGGCAATTTTCTTGGACTTGTTGGTTTACTTTTCATTAATGTAGTTCACACAAGTGCAATATCATTAAAATTCGAAGTACTAAGTACTTTATCATTTACTAACCTTTTAATTCTTTTTATGGAAATATGTGTCAATCTTCGGTTCCACAACATAGCAGAATCTTTATTTATAACACATCATTCAATACAAGTTTGAATATGTATAACATTATAAGTAGTATCATTTTATAAATTAATTAAGAAAGAGCATCAGACAATGTACCATTTTTAATAAGAATAGATTTATAAAATAAACTAAAAGATATCTCTAAAAAGTTAAAGAAATAACCAAAAGGTACAAATCTTGATATTGAAATTAAATTCCTAGAGAAACTTGAAATATAAAATTTCTTTTCTAAATTTAAAACAAAACCACTACTTAAAACTAAAGTAAGCACTACTCACTTCCACTGACTTCCTTAGGTTTTGCATTCCCTATAAGGAATTTGAAATATGGATTGTAGAAATAAAATCAATCCATTATGTATTAACAACAACCATATTAGATTTATAACCAACAATGAGATTGAATTACTTTTCTTCTCAAGCTATCTTTGAAATTTGGTGCAATCCTTCTTTATGTGTTCTTTTTTTTTTTTGAACAAGAAACACTTGGATTCATTTTTTATTTCACCTTAGGGTGGTATTTTATCTTTCCCTTTCTATTTGGCTTGTTTTTTTTATTCTTTTCTTGTGTTGCCATTAATACACTCTCGCCTAAATCTATTATTAGCCTCTTTTCCCTTTGAACACCGTTGTGTATGTGCAATTACTGAGCGCAAGTGCACATTATCATTAACAAGTAATACAATGATGAGAGAGTTATCGTTCCTATGAGGAATTCATGTTTATTTCTATCAATTACTAAAATTAATCTTCTTGCCTTTACCCAGACAATTAGGTTCTGAAATGTAAATAAAAACTAATAATAACACTAAATTAATCATAATGCATAAGCAAAAACATCTTAAAATCAATGAATAAGAAATATCTAGGATTATAGTTATCCCTTAATGTGATTCTCTAATGATAATATCCTAAATGCTACTTCCTTAGTTAATTGTTAGTCACAACAAACAACTCATCACAAGCTTTTTTCGATGGTCGAACGACTATACCTTAACTTACCCATTACCTATATTTCTATGATAATATGATTAAGCCAAGATTCATTAAGCATAAGTTGTATAGACTATGCATGTCATATAGGTATATTCATATCCTATATTGAAGCTCACAACTACTACGTTGTGCTTATGTATCAATTTGTTATAGGCTTTTCACTAAGATGCCTTTTTCAAGTTTATCTTAATGAATCATAATAAATCAGTCAACTAGATAGGTTAATAGAAAGCATTAAAAGTATACAAATTGAATAAACAACTAAGTTTATAATATTAATGAATTAAAATATTTACAACCATATATTGAGTTCAAAACTATAATCTTAGACAATAAGTTTAGTTTAATATAATGAAAGACAAATGATTAACTCCAATAAAAATCATAATACAACCAATTCCATAAAGTGAAGATGATGAGAATCCTAATTAGCTCTTAATCTTAGTTGAATGATCCTCTTTGTAGCCACAAACTCTTTTATTGTGTACTTCTTGTGTGATTCTTCTCTCCAAGTGATTCCAAGTATTATTTACTTTGTTTAGCACTAAAAAGTATAAATCTTAGGCCTGAGACATTCTAACTTGAAAGGAAAAAAAAAGTAAAACCATCAAAAAGCTCTTAGTGTCTTCTAAAAAGTGAACTTTAATAATACCAATAATTACTATAATGCCGCAACATTTTCTCTAGAATGCTCAGGCATTCTTCATCTTTATCATCCTAAAGTCATGGCATTCCTTACTTCCAACGCTGGGGTATAGCCATGGTGCTATGGATCTCGAGAGCGTTGATCACCTTGGAATTCACCTTGCAACATTTACAATGTTCATGCCATGACGTTAACCTTTTGTATGAATGTTGGGGCATTGTGATTTAGAATGCCGGGGCATTGTGATTTAGAATGCCGGGGCATTCATCCATAGTTATAAATGCTGGCACATTGAGGTGGGGAATGTTAAGGTGTTTATCACTTTTCTTCACTTCACTCTTCAGCTTGAGTTTTTGATGTTTTTACTCCAATTTCTTTAGCTTCATGATTTCCATGATATATCCTACAAAATAAAAACTTGAATGCATAAATAGCCTGAAATTAGTTGAAAAAGGACAATTTCTAGGTTAGATAGGTCGAAATATACAACTAAATTATGCTCATCAAATTGCCCTAAACTTAGGTAATTGCTTGTGCTCGAGCAATAAGAGATAGAGATAATAACACAACAAAGAGAACACAATAACTAAATGACTAACATGAAATAAAAAGAAAACAAGTAATTCAAAACATATAAAAACTATACACATGGTCGGATTAATTTGATGGTTACTCAATTGTCTCAAAGACTGCCCCACTTAACTTTAACTCATCTGAAATTGATAAATAGCTCTCAACAATCCACAAGCACCACCATTAAGCACTTTATTTCTCCCTTATAAGTGTTCAACCATGTGTGTGTGTAAAATAAGCAAGTATTAATTGAATTTCACCTATATTAGCTCAAATACTCAAGATTGCACAAAAACGTTATCTCAACATATTTTTATTTACAAAACATTATCATAAGTTGGTTTTTCATACAACTCCCCATTAATGGAGAAATACACATGATTAGGGATCGATTAAGACTTTTATTAACTTGTAATGTAGGGCTAGGGTCAATGTGGGTTATTTGGTTAAGAATTCGACTTAATTCACATCATGAGCACTAAGGTTTCTTGGCTATCATTTGAACTTGCTACACTTGCTTTAAGTTTTCCCCCAAACTTAAAACCTTTTTATCAGAAATACTTTTATTCATTTATTCAAAAGTTTTTATTATTATTATAAAAACTCAACACTGTTCCTCAAACTTAGAGTCGTTTCTTAACTGATCTTGGTACTTTCTCGTCAATTTTTTGTTATTTTTACCTTTACACCACCTAAGTCAACCCATTCTCAATATTTCTCAAAATGATTAGTGTTCACGGTGTTAAAGGTGTCTAGGGTACTTAAACTCCAGGTTTAGGTTTGTAATGTGGTTGTTATTCAAGAAAAAGGGTAGTTCATGCTTAAATAGAGTGACTAGGGATCAATGTAAACTCAGGGTAGGTTAAAAAACCTCAAACAGTCCAAAGATGACATAATTTCCTTTTTCTATTCACATATTTCTTAAGATTTTTCATAAACCGTAATCAAACTAGCTCTAGAGTACTTGGTCATCGAGACTTAAGTGTACTACTGATGCGATATTTCTATATCATAAATTAAGTGCAAGTATACACTATCGTATGCAAGTAATAAAGAGACTAAATAAGTCGGATGTCGAACCCACAGGGATAATTCTTTCTTTTTAACCAATTACTAAAATTATATCTTCCTAATAATTATTCAGAAAAATAAAAATCTAAGAATGAATGTAAGAAATATAAAAGTAAAAACACAATGCAATGAGATTTAAAGATATAGCAACGTAGAGAGAACCTAGGATTAATATTATCCCTCAATATGCTTTTTAATGATTAACCCTCTAATATTTAACTCACTTAGTCTTTATTATTGATCAAGACACTAATGTATTCACAAGCCTCTTCCAAGGTCATGCAAGTATACCTTAATTTACCAAATACCTATATTCCTATGGTACTTGTAATAAATTAAGATTCATTAAGATTAGGTCTTATTGATCATACATGCCAATTAGGTATATTCCTATCCTAAGTTGAAACTTGCATATGCAACATTGAATGTTACTCTACAATCATGCATCAAATTACCTAGGTCTAAATATATTGATTCCTCTTCCAAGTTTATCAAAATATTACCAACTCATTCACCATATATTGGCCAGATATATTGAAGCATTAAACACAAGTAATTTAAATAATAAATGACTAAGTTTATTAAATACTAAAAGATATGGCAATTAAGCACACATATTGAGTTCAAATATTAACCCTAGAAAACAAGTTAGCTCATGGTTACAAGAGAACAGCAGTAAAAATAATTATAAATCATGATACAATTAATCGCAAACCGATATAGACGTCGAATTGCTCTTAATTGCGCTGCCTAGAAACTCTTGATGCCGAAGAACGCCTTGTATCTCTCTCTAAAGATGCTTCAATTAAGCTCCTATTGCTCTCCAAGACTTGTGCTCTGTATTCTTGGTGCTCTTGGGTCGTCTTGGATTGATTCTTGAAGGCTGGGAACGAGTGGCTTTATATAGGGATTGATTTGAGCTTGAAAATCTCAATTCTCGTCGGACTAGGACTCGCACTACCGCTGGCGCGCTATACATCTGTCGCTGGGGCGACGCGTGAAAAAGCTATTACCGCTGGCGCGGTGGGATCTTGGCGCTGGGGCGCTGCATGAAAACGGCTTCACCGCTGGCGCGGTGACTCTTCGGCGCTGGGGCGCTATACGCGACTTAAGCAAGTCGTTTTTCTATTTTGATCACTATTTCAGAGCTGGGGCGAAAATCCTTGTGGCGCTGGGGCGATGGACACATACTTTGAAAACTTTACATTTTAGTCCCTGTTTTCGCTCCTTTTGCGTTCTTTCTTTAAATTTCGTTCAAGTCCCTATAAATAACAATAATGTATATAAATAGCCATCTATTCTCATAAAATCATAAAATATCAATAATAAAAACATGAGAAAATATATGACAAATTTGCCCTTATCAACTACTTAAGTATGAGCATCTCTAAGTAAAAAATTTAACTACTACAAGCTTTAATTAAGTGCTCAAAATTTGGTGATCACATACAAGTTCAAAGGGACTTAGAAAATAAGTGTACTACTTAAGTATGAGCATCTCTAAGTGTACTACTTAAGTATGATCATTTCGTGTACCTATCATTTCCTCGGGACTTAGAAAATAAGTGTTCAGTCAAATTTCATTTTCTTATCATTAACTAGTAATCAACATCTCAATCCCATATAACTTATGAGAAAGAAAAAACATGTAATAGATGACATAAATTTTGAAAATGAACGATCAATAACATATTACTACTGTTTCTTCTTTTCTACTATAAACATAACTAGACTCCATAAAATAAAAAAATAAACTAGTAAAATAAACAAAAAATAACATAAAAGTTGAGCAAAATATAGGAAGTATTTCCCCACCCCCTAAAATTTGGCATGGTCTCTATGGTTGCAAAAACAAAATTGAAATTGAAATACTTCATTGATTTGTGAAATGTTTGCTTAGGTGTCCTTAAGATCCACTGGATCAAATCCAAAGTTAGCGCGATCCTTATCCTCATCATCATTATCAGCAGTAGCGACATCGAGTGGTGGGGCAGTAATCGGTGCTGTCATCATCAGTAGAAGGTGGCTGATGTTTACTCCCAAGTGAGTAGTGCATAACTATTGGAAAATATGCTTATATTCCATTCAAATTATTGTATGAATGTTTATTTATTTAATATTTTTAGAATAAACAAATTTTTTATTCGGTAATTATTATTATTTATATGGTAAGAGGCTTTTAACTTTTTAGACATTATAGATCTAAATAGTTTAGGTCAGTGCTAAGAGTTAGCAATTCTAAAGCATTAAAACTTTGTCTGAAACAGGAACAAAGACATGAGAATATTATAGTAATGACGTAATTACAAAGAGTTGCAAATGGTGCTAAGAAATATCATTCTGTAATATGTTCGTGAAAATATCTTTCATAATCCAAAGTTACTGACACGGGTCGATCGATATTCCTTTCGAATTAGTGTATGGCCAAATCTGAATTGTCTAGATGGTTAGTCTTAGAAAACCATAGGCTTAGCAAAAGTTCGTATGGGCATGCAGGTATTCAGTAAGAATTAGATATTGAACAAACTTACGAGAACCTTCAATAAACAACCCACGAAGTCATTTATGGAGGATTTTCTTGAGTTGAGTAGTATTCATGATCCTTTAACCTGAGCAATACGGTGGGCTTATAATAAAAAAAGATATTTTCGTAAAGTTAAACAATATCGCAAAACGTCTATGGATATTGATAACAAAAATACAAATCTGGAGATAAACTCACAATCGAGCATATAGAGATTTGTTGGTCATAATCTATATCTTTACTCTTACAGAATATATATATGACAGAGGGATTATACGAATATGGTTAACCTCAACTTGTATTGTTCAATGCTCCATTTCTGTAATAACTGTAACATGTGTAGGGCATTGTTTACAGACTTGCAAAAATGTTTTTTTTACAATAAATGAAGGTGAACTTAGGGAGTCTCACAATATGAAGTGCAGTCGTTGAGCACGAGGGTAGCGGGACAGATAGATTTAGAAAGGTTTCAAAAAGCAAGGTCCATTTTAGGACCAATCTAGAAAGTGAAAAATATAGTTTGCAAAGGTTGCAAATAGGTCTCTATTGCATGAAAAAGTGCAGATGCATATATGACATCCATACATGGCCATTTGTGTGACAAATGTGCATGGACATGCATGTGACAAATGTCAACCATGCAAAGTGTTTGCATGGATGAGTGGCATTTGTTACTCATGCATGGCATTGTATGACAACACATGCCTTAATGGTAGACATGTGGCCTCATAAAAGTCTTAGACTTCTTATATCAAATGTAATGGCTTTCATTTGATTTGAATTGATTTGTGAAATAACAAAATTTGTACAAAATTTGAGAGAGAAAACTACAACTTTCAAAATCTTGCATTTAGGTCCTTAAAACACATTTTATGCATTTGATGCTTAAACCAATTCAAGAGTTGGGTTGTTTGTTGATTGCTATATGAAATTAAAATCAAAGGCTACTATTCTAACTGCTCTAATTCCACTAGTTGTTGGACTCTAGAATTGTTCAAAGGTGAACTTCATTGTGAGCTCAATAATCTTCTCTGAATCATTTACAAGGGTATGTGTTCGATTCTTTTATTGTTACAATTCCCTACTGGTGTGTATATGTTACAAATTATATGTAAATCTGCTACGTAATGTGTGATTGTCATGCATTTGAAATGTTTTTTAACATGTACACAATTACATGCATGCACCCCAAAACACGTAACAATGGTATCAAAGCATGTTTGTTTTTTTGTATTTCTAAGTTGTTGAAGTGTTGTATGAAGTGTTGAGAATGCTTAAAAATAATAGGAGTTGCATTCTGAAGTGTTTAAAGTACAACAATATACCTGCTGTCGAGGGAACGCTATGGCACTGCTATATGAATACTGGGGCATTCATTTGGGTTCTGCAAGTAGAACATTGGAGCATTCAAGAGTTGAACGCTAGGGCATTCTAGGAAAAATGCTGGGGCGTTCTCAAAGAAGAGCCTAAGTTTGTTGTATATAGAATGCTAGAGCGTTTAAGAGTTGAACGCATAGACGTTCTCCAAAATAGAACGCTGAAGGGTTCAAGTGTTGAACGTCGGGGGGTTCAAACAGTTTAAGGCTAGGTTGTATTAGGTTGAACGTTGGAGCCTAAAAAAAAAAACTAAATTATTCTTTTCAAAGCATTTTATTGTATAATGCTAGGATGTTCAACTTATTGAGTTGATCGCTCTAAACTATATACTCCAATTTGTAATTTTAGCAAATGAAATTTTATTTTATTTTTTAATGCAAATATAATTGTTATATTGTTGTATTATAAATTGTAAACATTTATTTATGCTATTAACCACAATTGAAACCCTATTGGTTTAGGTTAGTTGTGCTTGCATAAAACAAATGAGTGATTATGAATTATATCCTTATAAGATGCGGATAAATTATGATATTAAAAAATCTCTCTTAATCAGATTAAAATATATTTTATTATGAGATAATGTTATACATGATTCGCCTTGTCAATACAGTGTTAGGCGGGTCATCTCGGTCTTTTTTTAATATCGCTAAAGTGTAAAGGATTAGTCGGTATGATTTAGACTATGTTGGTTAAATATGAGATTAGACAAATATAACCAAAAGTATTATCTAATATCGCTAAAGTGTGCAGGTAATATCAGTAACTTATATTTGATAATTGACAAGTAAATCTAGAATACACTTATCCAATATCGCTAAAGTATAAGAATAAAGTGTATTTAGGATCAGTGGTAAGAGTTGCATGAGATGCAATTGACAAGAGTTGTCTACCTTTTGGGTTTTACAAAGGCCAATATTGTTAAAGTGTAAGGTCCGAGTAGAATCCTAATTGGATCTATTTCTCACTATAAAATTTAAAATGTTTAAATTTTTATTTTTCTTGTTTGAGAGATTTATGCGAATATGTATAGCAGTAGAAGGACAGTTTTAGATTAAAAAACATATACTAGTTATATCTATGATCTAAAGTGTTATCAATTGACGACTTTGAAATGTTTCCGTTAACATCTCTTATTTTGTCTTATAAAGATAATATGGCTTCAAGCAACTCATTGGTACGTATAATTGATGCTAACCTGCTAAAGGGTGTCGATGACTACTCAGATTGGCTGATGAATCTCAAAATTGTTCTGAATTCAGAAAAGCTTGGATACATAATAGATAAGAGAATGCCTAGAGGTGTTTCTAAAGTTGCCATTGATGAAAAGGTTCATACTTATAAGAAATGGATCGATGATGATTTGAAAGTCAAGTCGTTTATCCTTGCTTTAATGTTAAATGAGCTTCGAAGGGAGCACGTGCACATTGATAGTGCGAGTAGCATTATGCTCTATTTGAAGGAGTTGTTTGGAGATAGACCATATGTAGAAATTGTACAGGATGTCCAAAGCACTTTTTTAGCTTAATTTGGCTGAAGGCAGTCTGGTAAGTCCCTATGTACTTAAGATGATTTCCTACATCGAAAAGTTGGAGACTTTGGACGTTTCTCTGAACAAAAACTTGGGGAATAACATGATTCTCTAGTCTCTGTCGGAATCATTTGTATAGTTCATTATGAACTTTAACATGCAAGGACTAACTCTGACTTATGTTGAGTTGCATAACGTATTACAGATAGCCGAGGAGAAGATTAAAAAGAGAGGTACGACCTTCACAGTTCAGACTGGTGCTTCATCTTCTGTCCTAAAGGCTTTTAGAAAGTCTAAAGGGAAGAAAAAGGTGAAGAAGACATCACATTCAGGTCTTTAGAGATAGGTTGTATCCAAGAAAAAAACTCAGAAGAAGAACAAGGGAAAATGTTTCCACTGCAGTGATGACGGACACTGAATATGTAATTATCCAAAGTACATTGCCACAATCAAGAAGAACTCATCAGGTATTTGTTTACCAATTATTGACATTTCATTAGCATGTGATACTTCTAGTGGTTGGGTATTAGATACCAAATGTCATTCTCACATCTACAATGTGTTGTAGGGTCTGAAGGATATTAAGCAGCTGCAGCAGGGAGAAATCCATCCTTGTGTTGGAAACGGTGATTTCCTATAGGTTGAAGTAGTTAGAAATTTTGAATTTATTATCCCATGTAATCAAACTTTAATGTTGTATAATTTTAATTATGTACCAAACATTATCAGACAGATTATATCACTCCCTATGTTAAACATTGAGGGCTATTATGTATTTATTTGAAATTGTTCATTGTATTTATATGATGCAGATAATGTTTATTAGCTGAGTATCAGTTGGTGAATGATCATTATATTTTAAATACAATAGAAAATATCTTAAATGCACATGTAAACATAGGTAGTTGTTCAGGAGCTTTGAATAACATGGAATTGTGGCATATGAGGTTTGGTCATATAGGTGTGAGACGCCTAACCTGTCTGGTTAAGGATAGTCAAATACCTGATCTTACCATAGAACCCTTACCAGTTTATGAATATTATATTTAAGGGAAGATGACTAAATCTTCTTTTGTAGGTGTTAGACATTGAGTTACTGATTTATTGAAACTAGTATATAGTGATGTATGTGGTCCAATGAATCATACTGCTATAGGTGGATTTTGATACTTTGTTGTCTTTATCGATGATTTATCACGATATGGACATGTGTATCTTATGAAACACAAGTCGAAAACCTTTAAAATGTTCAAACAATTTCAATAGGAAGTAGAGAAACAAACCAGCATCTATTTAAAATGCCTTCAATTAGATTGAGGCAGTGAATACATAAGTAGTGAATTCACAGCTTTTTTAAAGGAGAATAGGATTCTCGCTCAATACAGTCCTTTAGGTACTCTTCAACACAATGATATTTCAGAGAAGAGGAATCAGACTTTATTAGATATAGTCTGATCGATGATTAACTTTACCGATGTTCAAGAATATCTATGGGGTTATACTCTTGAAACCATTGCTCACTTGTTGAATAATGTTCCATCGAAAGTCGTTCCTATTACTCCGTATGAGATATGGAGTAAGAGGAAATCAAGTCTTAAGTATGTTAAGATTTGGGGTTATCTTTCTTACATAAAAGTTAGGCAATAGGATAAAATTGAACCTAAAGGGTATAAGTATTGGTTCATTGGATATCCCAAACACTTATAGGATATCTATACTATGATCTAGAGGAACAAAATGTGTTCATTGCTTGCTATGCCACTTTTCTAAAGAAACAGTTGCTCTTGGGTTATAGGGATTGTAAAAATAATCAACTTGATGAAGTCAATCTAGAAATTAGTGAACCAAAGATGGAATCATAAACCCAACGAGTGAAATACCTTTAACACACCCTCCACGTAGGTCGAAAAGGAAGTCAAGACCACCTATAAGGTATAGAATGATTCCTGAAGGTATTTTTGATGTTTTCTTAGATGAAAAAAATGATCTTATGATCTAGAGAGAGGCAATGTTGGGTATTGATTCAGAGAACTGGCAAGAAGCCATGAAATCTAAAATTGATTCTATGCACGTCAATCAAGTTTCAAATTTGATTGAGCTTCCTGAAGGAATCATTCCTATTAGTTGTAATTAGATTTACAAGTAGTAGTATGAGATCGATGGAAAGGTAGAGACCTTTAAAGCCTGACTAGACCTTTAAAGCATGACTAGTAGTAAAAGGTTATACTTAACGATCTAGCATCGATTATAAGAAAATATTTTCACCAGTTGCCATACTAAATTTGATTCCTATTCTATTGGCTACCGCTGTATACTATAATTTTGAGATCTGACAGATGGATGTAAAGACGGCTTTCCTGAGTAAAAATCTCGAGAAAGAGATTTACATAGAGCAGCCTGAAGGTTTTACATCCAGCCTAACTTCTAATTTGGTATTCAAATTTAAGAAGTATATTTATGGACTTAAACAGGCTTTTCGAAGCTGGAATCTTTGTTTTGATGAGGTAATTGATAAGCGTAAATTATATTTATTATTTTTACTCCTTTAACTTGATTAATTGCTCATTTTAATAAGAATATTAGACTTTTTATATGTTTTATTGTTATTTTATAGGTTTGGAGTCAGTAGAGCAATTGGAGATGAAAATATAAGAAAAATAAGGCAAAACATTAAATTGCTACCGTACATACTACAGTGATTCGTACAGTACCATGAACAGTGATTTGCAACAATATTTTGCCTTAGTGATAAATAGTGCCCCAACGCCCAAAGCTTTATGCTCCAATGGTAAATAGGCGCGCGTGAATAGCACTCATGAATATTACGCGAAACAGTATCTATAAACAATATTAGTGAACAGTGATCGCGTTACAGTAAAAAGAAAATACAACTCAAATACTCCAATCAATCCCTATATAAAGGCCTCTTATTTCAGAACTCAAAGAACGCACAACTTAGGGCTCTTATAGCCACAACACATTGAAGAAGAATAATTTTTAGAGAGAGAAGTAAGGAAAATTCAAGGAAGCAAGAGATTATTGATGAATCTTTGGTGTATAAACGAATTGCAAATTGACGTCTATATTGGTTTGCTTTTGGTTGTATTATGTTTATTTTATTTTTCAGCCATAATTCTCTTGTTATCATGAGCTAAATTTATTTTATAGGATTATTACTTGAACTCAATATGGGAGCTTAATTGCTTGATCTTTTTAATATTTATTTGAACTCAAATTTTCATTATTCAAATTATTTATTCTTAATGCTTAATTATATCTTATTAATATTGTGAATGATTTGGTAATACTTTGATAAACTCGGAAGATGCATCATTATATTTAGACCTAGATAATTTGATGTATAATTGTAGAGTAACATTCAATGTTGCATATGCAAGTTTTGAATTTGTTCAAATACGATGGAGTATTAGATAATGCAGTACGATTTTGAGTCAAGTATAATCTCTTTAAATTCTCCCTTTGATTTTATTTTTCATTGCTCGAGGACGAGCAAATGGATAAGTTTGAGGGAGTTTAATAGGCGTAAATTATATCAATTATTTTTATTCTTTTAACTTGATTAATTGCTCACTTTAATAAGAATATTAGGCTTTTTATATGTTTTATTGTTATTTTGTAAGTTTGGAGTCAGTAGAGCAATTAGGAATGAAAATCTAAGAAAAACAAGGTAAAACATCAAATTGCTACAGTACATATTACAGTGATTCGATATAGTGCCATGAACAGTGATTTGCAACAGTATTTCGCCCCAGCGCCCAAAGCTTTTCGCTCCAGCAGTCAACAATCGCACATGAACAATACTTGTGAACAGTACATAAAATAGTACCCATAAATAGTATCAATGAACAGTGATCATGCTATAGCAAAAAGGAAATACAACTAAAATACTCAAATCAATCCCTATATAAAAGCCTCTTATTTCAAACCTCAAAAAACACTCAACTTAGGGTTCTTATAGCCACAACAAATTGAAGAAGAATAATTTTTAGAGAGAGAAGTAAGGGGAACCTATCAAATACTCCCAAACTTAAGACTTTAATCGTCATCGAATAAAACAAAGAAAAATATTTACAACTTATTCATGACTCAAAAATAAAAACTAAAAACTAAAAACAAGCTCAAGTTGATTAGATGATCAATATCGTTGTCTCAAAAGCTGCGAAAAATAGCAAAAGACTCTTTAGAAATCAATAAACAACTTTCAACAATCCTCATACCATTGATCAAGTACTTCATTCTCCCTTGTAAATGATCACTTGTGCGTATGTGTAATAAGCAAGTAATTAGCTAAATAGAACATAGATTTACTCAATATTTAAGAAATACGTAAATATGATATCTCGGCATATTTTTAATTATAACACTACCATAAGCTTACTTTTCATACTACTCTCCACTAATGTAGAAATACACATGTCTAGGGATCTATTTAGGACTTTATTTAGCTTGTAATGTAAGATTAAGGTAAATGTGGGTTATAAAGATATATATAAAGTAAAACTCACACCATTAACACTTAGACTTTACTTAAAAACCTCTTGATTCCTTCTCCTCCTTAATTATTCATCTTTTCCCCAAAACTGATGCTATTTCCATTTTACTTTTAATCCATTTTACAAAGAATTTCTTCTTTTTCTTAAGCTGGGGGTATTATGCATTTAAACATTTTGTTTCTTTTTTTTTATGTACCCCCAAACTTAGATTGGTATGCACCTTCAAAACTTATTGCTTTTCATTACTGTACCTTTCTTTCATACATCCACAACCTTCTTCATTTTAAGAATATTTCTAAGTAAACTCAAGGTTTATGGTGCTACCGACAGATTTTAGGGTAAGTAAACTCAAAGTCTTTAGGCTTGTAATGTGGTTAAATAGAAAAAATGGATAATTAGTCTCAAATGAGGTGACTAGGGATAAATATAGATATAAGGTAGGCTCGAAAAGGCTCAAACGGTCCAAAGATGGCCTAATGTCATTTTCCTAAGCATATGAATTCTAGGATTTTGCCTCAAGTAGTAATCAAGCAAGTTCTAGAGTGTTAGTCTTTGAGACTGTGATGTACTACTTAAGCAAAAAGTATCTCTAAGCAAAAAAATTCAACTAATACATGCTTCTTTCAATGTGCTCAAGAATAAGTGATCAAAAATAAGCTTGAATTCAGTCCAAGAATCATGATATAAGAGTTATCTCAAGCCTCTATTATTTCCTAAAGACTTGTAAAAATAAATTCAGCCAATTTTTTTTTTCTTATCATGGACTAATGATCATCATCTCAATCAAAACTAGACAAAAAAAAAATTAAAAAATTACTCCACAAAACAACTAAGCAATATAAGCAACAAAATAAACACTAAAAAGTGTGTTTTCCACACCCAAACTTAAATTAGACATTGTCCTCAATGTCTAAAAATAAGCTTAAAAGTAAGAGAAACTCTTTTGGTAACTAAAGTTGAAGCAGTGCAGCATTGTGTTTTGATAAATGTGAATGCGGTTCTCTTTGCTTTCAACGCTTGCACTTGCTCATGCTGCTTCATTGAATGCTTGAATTGCTGATTTATTCCTACAAAGAAAATAAGCTAACATAACTAAAACTGAAAATAAGCTAATAAAAATAAAAATTACTTGGGTTGCATCCCAAAAAAACGCTTGATTTAGCGTCGTTGGCTTGACAGGGCTCTTTCTACTCTTATGGAGGATCAAAGTCAATGGTGGAAGCATCTTTATATGTGAACTTGTTAGGCTTTCTTTCTTTTAGCTTTCACATCTTCTTTATTTGATCTTGGGCAGTAACTTGTTCCTCTTTCTCCTCGTGTTTCTTCGAAAAGACTTGAATCTTAGACCGGTGAAATGTCTCTTTTGTGCCATTCTCTTCTATCCTATCATTGTACTGCTTCTTTTTCTTATTTCTTCTCTTTCTATACCTTAACACCTTCTTTTTTATGTGAGGATTCAATATCTCCATGTCTTTGAGCTCTTTGGTGTTTGATGGCACCACATTAATGCTACAACAATCAAGTAATATAGTGCGCATGGGCTGATTCTGCTCTTTGTTACTAGTATTTTTTGCAGTGTTATCACTTTTCTGCACCTTAGAGTGTTGTTGCACTTTAATACCAGTTTCTGTACATTTCATTGTTGAGAATTCTGCACTATTTTATGGATTGGTATGCTGCTGACTTTCTGTTTCAACACTTATTTGACACCTTTGTAGCATTTGAAGAAAAGGAATAGGTGGTCTATATGGTTGTACTTTATTTTTTTTGCATTTTCTTCTCCTCTATACTTGGTGGTGGTAGTGTGGATATGGTTTCTTGTAAGATATTACCACTCCTCAAGTTGATAGCTTGACATTACTTTACATTCCCTTTGGGATTTGTCTCAATATCACTTTGTAAAGTGCCTTGAGGTCTCCTATTAATTTCAGCAGCAAGTTGTCCAATTTAAAACTCTAAATTCTTCAAAGATGCTGAATGATTATGTAGGATGGCATCATTAGACTTCATATATTGCATAAATATGTCTTCTAATGTCGGCTTCTTTTCTTGTGGTGGCGGGAATCCTGGGGGATTCATTAGTCTAAATGGCTCCTTTTGGTTGTAATGCCAAAAGTAGTTAGGATGATCTCTCCACCCCGGATTATAAAAATTTGATTGTGGGTTAAGTTGATGACGATTGAAATTGCCCACATAATTCATTGCTTGCATGCACCGCCCATTCATATGGTTATCACCACAAAAGTTGCATGTCACTTGTCGGGTTTTGACGTCATTCATTGCATCAAATTTCTTAGATAAAGTATTGATTTAAACTATCAATACATTGAATGCGTCAATTTTATATATACCGACAACTCTCTTGGGTGTAACTCTCTTTGCTGGCCATTGGTAACTGTTTGACTCCATCTCTTCTAATAGATTATAAGCCTCATCTATAGACTTATTCATTAAAGCTCCTCCAGCAGTGGCATCTACAATAGTCCTCAAATGGCCTACTAATCCATTATAGAATGTTTGGACTAATAGCTAACTAGGGACTCTATGATGAAGACACTTCCTTAACATGTCCTTAAAGCGCTCCCATGCCTCATACAATAACTCTCCATCAATCTGACTGAATGAGGTGATGTCATTCCTCATCTTTGCTGGTGGAAAAATTTTTACTAAAAACTTCTGTGCTAGATCTTCCTACGTTAATATGGATCCTGACGGTAACGATATCAACCAACTTTTAGCGCTGTCCTTTAAGGAGAAAGGGAATAATCTCAATCTGATGGCATCGTCGGAGACTCCATTGTATTTGAAGGTATCACAAACTTCCAAGAATTTTATGATATACATGTTATGATCGTCATTAGGAGCTCCGCTGAACTGTGCAGTTTCTTTCAGCATCTGAATAATATTCCGCTTGATCTCAAAGTTATTAGCGTTGACGGTTGGTCGTCGAACACTAGACTGAACACCATTTGTAGTTGAGATAGCATACTCTTTCAAAGCTCTCTGTGGTATCATGGGCTCAAACATATAATTATTGATATGATCATTGTTTCCCTCCATAGTATGAACTGTCAAAGCAAAATAAAAAGAAAATCAAAGTAAAAAGAAGAAGATAAAATAAAAATAAAAATTTGAATTAAAAGTAAGTAGCTTGGTATTAGTATTGATCTAAAGAATAGATAAAACTAGTCCCCGACAACGGCGCCAAAAACTTGATTGATGTGCTATAGTAACTAAGCGCAAGTGCACGCTATGTATTAAGTAATATAGGATTTTAAGTCCAGATATCGATCCCACAGGGACTATATAATCTAATTCTATAAATCAAGTACTAAAATTATACCTACTTAACTTTTATTTAGAAAACTAAAATCTTGAATTTATTTAACTAATTTAACTCTATCAATTAAACTAAACAAAAGTAAAGAGTAGAATTCACAAATAAAGATAATCTAGGATTTTGACTCATCCCCTAGTATTTCATTGGACTCATTAACCACTTAGTTAATCTCTTAATACTAATTGATTGGCTTAGACACAAATCTCATTACAAGCCTCTGTCGATGGTCAAGTGACTATATTACACATTTTAACAATCACCTATATGTCTATGGTAATCAAATCAGAATGTAATTCATTAAGATTAAGTCTAAATTATACCATACATGCCACCTAGATATATGTCTATCCTAGATGGAACTCATAGTTGTTACCCTATGATCATGCATCAAACTACCCTAGGTTAAACACATGAATCCCTCCGTCGAGTTCATCATGGTTCCTCAATCATTCAAAATATTGACCAGGTATAATGAAAGCATTAAACCCAAGATAGAATGAATCAATTGAATTTATCAAGTTCATAAACTAAAATTTAACACAATCCAAATCCATACTAGGTTCACATAGTCTAACCCTAGATGAATAATTTAACCCATTACAAAATTAAAAGAATCAAACCAATTCATAAAAATCAACAAGAAAAAGAACATAATGATAAAGAAAGAGAAGAAAAACTAATCAAAGTGACTCTTTAATGTGCTTCTCCCTCAATCTTAACTTGAAGCTTGAATCTTGATCTTGGTTCTTCAATCTTTGGCTTTGATATTTGATTTGTGTTGTGAATTCTCTCTCTAAGTTTTTGTCTTTTTTCTCTCTTTTTCTCCCCTCTCCTCCTCTTAGGGTTTTTGATTTTCTATTTATAGGTTTTTGTCTTCAAAATACTGTTCATGAGTTACTGTAGTAAAATACTGTTCACCGCATCGAGCACCACGACGCTGGGTTGTGGGCACCACTGCGCTCAGCTACTGTCATAGGCGCTGCGGTGCCCAACCCTGATACCCCTTTCGTATTTTGAGCGTAACTTATTCATTTGACGTTCGATTCTCCTTCCGTTTATTCTCATACGTCAAATTTTCCGTCGTGCATCTATTTATGATCAAAAAACACAATTAAATAGCCAAATATATATGATTTAGCATAAAATACAAAAGTTGGGTATAAATTATACTAGTGCTTTTACGCCCCTATCAGTACCTTAATGTATGTCATGTTATGTATGAGACTTGACATCAATATGGCTGTAAGCGTTACAAAATATTAGTCTGATCCAGGTAGCGACCATTGGATAGTTGTAAAATATATCTTGAAATACCTTAAGGGTACAAAGGATAAGTTTTTAATTTATGAAAAAAGTGACTAGCAAGGGAGGGGATACACTAACTCAGATTTTCAATCTAATCTGGATGATAGAAAGTCTACATTTGGATATGTGTTCCTTTTCAATGGTGCCACAATTTGTTAGAAAGGTGTCAAGCAAGCATCCATAGTTGATTCTACTATAGAAGCAGAATACATTGTAGCTTTAGAAGCTGCAAATGAAATAGTGTGGATACGCAAGTTTGTCAAAGAGCTCAGAGTAGTCCCAAGTTTAGTGGATCATATCCCACTATTTTGTGACAACAATGGGGCAATTGCTCAAGCAAAAAAGGCAAGGGCACACAAAAGTCTAAACATGTGGCGAAAAAATACTGCATAATTAAAGAAATCTAGGCTAGAGGAGATGTAATAGTTTCTTAAGTAGATTCTATAGATAATGTAGCAGACCCGCTCATTAAGTCCTTAACTCCTAGAGTGTTTAAGAAACATGTGGACATGATGGGTATTAGATATCATTGTTAATGGCGATAGAATAAGTGAGAGTTCTTGGGAATGATGCTTACCTGCCACTTAAATTGTTGTATGAATGCTTATTTATTTATTATTTATACAATAAATATTTCTTTTATTTGTCAATTATTATTATTTATATGGTAAGATGCTTGTAACTTTTCAGACATTGTAAATCTAAAATAGTTTAGGTCAGTGCTAACATTTAGCAATTCTAAAGAGTTAGAACCTTGTCTAAAATAGAGACAAAAGCTCAAAGAATATTATAGTAATAATGTAGTTGCAAAATGTTGCAATGGTGCTAAGAAATATTATTATGCAATTATTCTCAAAAATATCATTTCTGATCTATGGTTACTGACATAGGTTAATCGGTATTCCTTTCGGGTCAGTGTATGTTCATATCTAAATTGTTCAGATGGTTAGTCTTAATAGACTATGAGTTTAGCGAAAGTCCGTATGGGTATGTAGGTATTTAGTAAGGACTAGATACTAAACAGACTCACAAGGACCTCTAATAGATATCCCATGAAGTCGTCAATGAAGAGTCTTCTCGAGTTAAATAGTATTTATGATTTTGACCTGAGTAGCACGGCAGCTTGTGAGTGATCCACCATACTTTGGTTCCATGCATGTCAAAGATCTTTCATGGTCTGATCGCTGGGTATCGCTAGGTATGGTCTGATGCTCATGGAGTCCGGTGTGGGTAGATATGAGATCCATCAGCTCATATGTGAGAGTTGTATTTTTTAATGCTCTGAAATTGTATTTCAGAAAGTCTTATGGCTATAAGCAAAACCCTCAAAAAATATTTTTTCGTAAGGTTAAAAAATATCACAAAAGAGTTTATGGATATCGTTTACGAAGAAATACGAATATGGTTAACCTTAACTTGTATGATTCAATGCTCTGTTTTTGTAATATCCGTAATATGTGTGTTGGACATTGTTCATGAACTTGCAAAAATATTCTGTAAGACAAACGTAGATGAACCTAGGGAGTCTCACAATATGAAGTATACTTGTTGAACACGAGGGTAGCGGGACGGATCGTACGGATCGATCTAAGAAGGTTTTAGAAAGCAGGATATATTTTAGGACTAATCTAGAAAGTGAGAAACATAGTTTACAAATATTGTAAATAAGTCCCTATTGAATGGAAAAGTGCAAATGTACATATGGCATCTCTGCATGGCCATTTGTGTGACAAATGACAGCATGCATGGACATATATGTGACAAATGTCAACCATGCAAAGTGTTTGCATAGATGAGTGACATTTATTACTTATGCATGCCATTACATGGCAACACATGCCTTAAAGGTGGACATGTGGCTACTTAGAAGTCTTAGACTTCTTATAAATGGTGATTTCCTACAGGTAGAAGTAGGTAAAAATTTTGAGTTAATTTTCCCATGTAGTCAAACTTTAATATTGTATAATTGCTATTATGTATTAAACATTATTAAAAAAATTATATCCTTCCTTATGTTAGACACTAAGGGCTATCATATAGTTATTCAGAATTGTTCCTTGTATTTATGTGATGCGGATAATATTTTATTAGCTGAATATCAGTTGTTGAATGGTTATTATATTTTGAATGCAACAGAAAATGTCTTAAATGCATACGTAATCACAGGTAGTAGGTCGGGAGCTTTAAATAACATGGAATTATGGCATATGAGGTTAAGTTATATAAGCGTGAGACATTTAACCCTTCTAGTTAAAGATGGTCAGATGCCTGATTTTACCATAGAACCCTTACTAGTTTGTGAATTTTGTATTCGAGGAAAGATGACTAAATTTTCTTTTGTAAGTGTTAGACATAAATCCACTGATTTATTGGAAGTAATATATAGTGATGTATGTGGTCCAATAAATCATACTGCTATGGTTGAGTTTTGATACTTTGTTGTCTTTATCGATGATTTGTCACGATATGGACAAGTGTATCTTATGAAACACAAGTCGAAAACTTTTAAAATGTTCAAAGAATTTTGACAAGAAGTAGAGAAACAAACCATTATATGTATCAAATGCCTTAAATCAGATCAAGTGGTGAATACATGAGCAGTGAATTCACAACTTATTTAAAGGAGAATGAGATTCTCGTTCAATACAGTCCTCCAGGTCCTCTTCAACACAATGGTGTTTCAGAGAGGAGAAATCAAACTTTATTAGATATAGTTCGATCGATGATGAGCTTCACCGATCTTCCAAAATATATATGGGGTTGTGCTCTAGAAACCGCTACTTACTTAAGTATGAGATATGGACTAGGAGGACACCAAGTCTTAAGTATATTAAGATTTGGAGTTGTCTTACTTACGTAAAAGTTATGCAATATATAAACTTGCACCTAATGGGTACAAGTATCAGTTCATTGGATATTCCAAACACTCTATGGGATATCTATTCTATGATTCAGAGGAACAAAACGTGTTCGTTGCTTGCTATGCCACTTTTCTAGAGAAACAGTTTCTCATGGGTCATGTGAATTGTAGAAAGATTGAACTTGATGGAGTCAATTCAGAAGATAATGAACCAACAATGGAACCTCAAACTCTATCAAGTGAAATACCTTTAACACACATTCCACGTAAGTTAGAAAGGATGTCAAGACCACCTGTAAGTTATGGAATGATGCACGAAGGTGTATTTGACGTTTTTCTTAGTTGAAAAAAATGATTATATGACTTAGAGAGAGGTGATGTTGGACATCGATTCGAAAAAATTGACTCTATAGATGTCAATTAAGTATGAGACTTGGTTGAGCTTCTCGAAGAAATTGTTCCTATTGGTTGTAAATGAGTTTACAAGCAAAAATGTGGGCTCGATAGAAAGGTAGAGACCTTTAAAGCCCGACTGGTAGCAAAAGGTTATACTCAACAATCTGGGATCGATTACGAGAAAATATTTTCACTAATTTCTATGCTAAAGTCGATTCGTATTCTATTAGTTATTACTGCATACAATGATTTTGAGATCTGGCAAATGGATGGAAAGATGGCTTTCCCGAATGAAAATCTCAAGGAAGAGATTTAAATAGAGCAGCTTGAAGGTTTTACATCTAGCCTAACTTCTAATTTGGTATGCAAACTGAAGAATTCAATTTATGGACTTAAGCAAACTTCACGAAGCTTAAATATTCGTTTTGATGAAATAATCAGAAGGTTTAGTTTTATAAAAAATGAAGAGCAAAAGTGTGTGTACAAAAAGATCAGTGAGAGCTTGATTGTCTTTCTTGTTCTTTATGTAAAGATAAAATAACTTTTTTAATCTCCAAAAACTCTTATCTAATTGTAACCAAACGTTATCAAAAAATTTGAAAATAGGTTTTGGTATTAAAAAAAAATCTTTTTGCCTGTAGAGAAATCCAACCAAAAAGGCATTAAGTCTAGAATATCAATGGATCATAGGGCTGACAATGTGGTAGGTCAGGGTGGGGATCACAATCCCCCATCCCCATACTCACCCTATACTCGATATATGTAATTTGGGTTTGAGGCGAAAGATCCATATGGGTATTCTATACTTTTTTTTAAAAAAAAAGTTAAATATTTTTTATTTGTACTAATTTAATTTTGTAAAATAGTCTTTCACCCGGTATAATTTTAATATGTCAAACAAAATTATTAACACAAAATAAAAGTATAAGCTATATCAAATAGATATAGACTTCGAGTTTTCAACTATTAATTTTAAATATTAATAACATGAATTAAAATTAAAAAATCATAAAATTTATAAGTTTTCTTGAACTTTACTATATAAAACATTACACATTATTTATAATCAAAACATCAATCTTGATTAAGATTCTTTGCAAAGCTATAATACAAATATAAGAAAAGAAAATATATCTTTTAATTTTAATTTTAAAATAGGGATTTGAGTCGGGTCTAGAGAACTAATCCATCATCAACCCTTCCGAATTTGATTTGGTGATAAATCATTATACCTAAACTTGCTTTGTCCTCGAAAAATTATTAAAATATAACTTAAATTACTTCTTATTTGTGGTGGGTCTTTACGGGCCTTGACCTTATTTAGTTAGTGATTAAATTTTTTAGGTCTTTTTTTACATTAATATAATTGCATAATTTTATATTATGACATGTATTATTTAATATAAATATTTGTATAATATAATTAGATTAATATGCCCTTATTTCATTTATAGAAGCAATTAATTAATTGGATAAAATTGGTCATTTAAATCTTACTGAGACTAAATTGCCCACTTGACCAAAGTCAAAGAATTAAAGTCTTTATTTATGTTATATTTATATATATATATAATTAATTTAATGAGTTATGTAATTTATTGTATGATGAATAATATTTTTATATATTATTGTTGAATAAATTTATAATTTTTTTATAATTTATAATATCCTACAAATGTTATTATATACCTAAAAATTTATTATATAATGAATTACATAATTTATTAAATTAATTATATATATAAATTTATTAAAATCGAAAGTTTGCATGTTTTTAAAAAGTAGAGGTATTAAGTCCCACCGGTTGAAATCTTTCGCGAATTATTTCTTAAATAGATTATATTGGTGAGATTTAATATATATCGAATTTGAAATAAAAAAAAAATTCGTACATAAAAATGACTCTTATCTTTTATGTATGACGGATCAATTATTATTAACGATGATGATAATAATGAAATACAAATGTTAGAGCAGACGCTGTGACTTTATTAGATGATCCCGTTGGAACAATTCCATCTTAATCTTTCTTTTCTTTTAAAAAATTTAGGTTTTATGTTCTTTGAAAAAAAATTACTTTTTCTTAAAAAAATTACTGTTTGTTTAAAAAAAATCTTAATCTTTAAAATTTGAGAAAAGGTATGTGGTGACTTTTGTTTTTACCAAAATGTATAGATTTTTAAAATTTTTAAAATTCATTTTATACCCTTAATAGATAATAAAATTCGTTAACATTAACTAAATTTTATTAAAACTGATAATATTATCATGATGCCCCTTATAATAACTTAAATGTAAAAAATAAAATTTAAATTTTTACCTTACAAAGAAAATCAACACTTTAATCAATTAAATTATTTTAAATTTTTTGTTTATGGACGAGTTTAAAAATTTATTAATATATTATTCTCAATTAAACTATTTAAAAAAGTGGCTTAAATTGTCAATTGTCGATCGTCGTCGTTTGTCACCCACTAATGGCTTTGATTATCATTAATCAGTGTTGATAAATAGCTGTTGATTAACGTTTACTAATCGTTGATTGTTTACCATTTATTGGCACTGTTGACATAATTAACCAACATTAAGAGGTCATTGAGCACTATTAACCGAACATCAAACAATGTTGATTGGCAGGTATTAATTAGTGTTGACCACCTATTGTTTAATATTAACCAATGTTGATTTGTGATTGATTGGTTAATATGTTGATTAAAGTTGATTGATGTTGATTGAAATTTTTATTTTTTTAGTTAAAAGAAAATAAATTTTATTTTTATTTTTTTTATCATTAATTTTAACAAATTTTATTATTTAATAAAAATATAAATAAATTTTTTAAATTTTTATATATTTATATATTTGCTTTCCCAAATTTAGAAATCTAAATATCTTTTTACCTTTTGATTTCGACTCGCGAAAGAGATTTAAATTTAAAGCCTCATTTTTTTTTCCCACAAACTATGCAACCACTTAAAAAATACAACCACTATTAGTACCTGGAAAGGAGGCAAAATTTGTTGGGAAAAAAAAAATTAAATAAAGGGAACGAGTATCGACGCGCTAAAAGGACATACATTCTTCTACGGATGTATCTTCTGAGAAATTTCCGCGTTCCAACATTAAATGCAACATTTCCCTGCAAATTCTTCCGCCGACTCTTTCCTAGTGGATTTGGTTCGAAGTCTTTGTGTTTCAATAACAACAAAATCTTCTTCTCAAAAGACTTCCAGAATCTGACAAGCTCCGATCAGTTTATATCTATTTTGTTGTTTCAGAGGAAGAATGGTGTTACGCTGCAAAGGATTGTCACCAGATTTGCTAGACTCTGCCTTGAACAGAGTTGCTCAAGAACTGGCCGACTCGTCCTTGTACTCGGTTAATAACAATGACCCAGCTCGGGTAAGGATAGCTAGCAGTTGTTTGTTTCTTTCATTTTCTGTCCCCTTTTCATTTATCTACTTTTTCTTGGTTTTTTCATGATACTGAGAACATACCTAGAAAAAAGGACTCAAAGGTGCTTACGGGTTTTCTTTTTAGTGCTGATTGATATCAAGTATGGATTTCTTACTATTTTTTTTTTGTAGCGTGAGTTTAATGGTTTTGATATAATTTTCGGGACGATAAATTCCTTAATATCTGTAATTTTAGTGCTTGAATACCCAAAATTTAAAGCATGCTTAATTGCTTATATTAAAATTTTCAGATGAATGACTTCTTTGCTTGTGTACGTTATTTTGTTCTCTTCAGCACTTATATATGCGCAGTTTAGCTCAGGGCTCTTTTGGCAGTAATAGCAAGTCTGCCAATATAGAAATTTCTGTTTTGTTAAGTTATTTCCGCGAGATAAATAGAAGATGCAACAGGTCATGCAAAAGTGCTAGTTTAAGTTAACACGTGATAGTGTAGTTTGACGCATTGTACCTCATTTGGAAGATCAATAATTAGAGTTTGTCACAAACAATTTCCATTTGCCGACATGCACCCTGTACCACAAGGTGTTTGAGTCTACATATTTGCCTTAGCATATGTACATCATTTATAATAAAGCTTCGGATTCAGCCTTTACCAAATGAGGTCTCTATTCGGGCTGCCTTCACCTATTTTCATTATTTTGCATCTAGATTATGTTGAATCTGCAACTGTAAGTTGATACATTTGTGAGGTGTAAGAGAAAACTAGTAAACTGAAGGCATGGTGAAGACCACAGAAAGGCATATAATTATATGGTTTTGTTGCTCTATATTACACTGTTTTCCAGTTGACTTCTTTCCTGCACTGCAGAAGTCCTTGAGAGTAATTTTTATTTCATGTCATCATCATTCCAACCTGACCTTCCAAGTCTTCAATCTTGATGGGAATTTTGATTTCAAGACCACTTGTGCAACCAAAAGAGATTGGCCAGCTTAACTAGAGTGATCAATGTTGTTGTTCTTGTTGTTGTTATTATTGTTATACTATCAACATCCACTCACCTAGGGAGGCAACGATGGTGTGAGTGGAATTTATCCACTTAGCTTAATCTAGTGTAGTCAATATTATCTTCTTCTATTTTGTTTGCTTTCATCTAAAAGTTACTTTTTTCATTGCAGAAAGCAACCAGCAACAAGAGAGCCAACCAAATGGTCACTTTCACCTTGATCATTCATAGCTATAGCTATGTAAATGGAGTGGAGCTGTTTGTTAAGCAAATTGATGGTGAAAGACATTTTCCTAAAATAATAAGTGATTTGTTTTTTTAAATGAAAATGGTCTGTACTCTAAACTGGCCATATTTGTGTGAAGTTCGGGGTAATAATTGTGTTGCCTTGACACATTATGTTTGTTTCATTCCTTGACTGCTTGTGATTGAGTCTAAAGTTTTTAGACTAGGAGTGAAGGAAGTATCTGATAATTAGTGTGCCAATCCTTTGAGACCTGCCACCATGATATTATAAACTGTTTTTTCTCGTCCAGTTATCTTGTCTTTTTTTATTCTCATTAGCTTCCCAATGCACACCCTTGAATTGTTGCTTTAAGTTCTTTTGATGGTTTATTAACAATTTTTCAAATTTGTTGATGGATTATGTAGGTGTAGAAAGAGTAAAGGGTGGCCATAACTCCATCAATCTAGAGGTGACAGGAAAGGTGGACCCCTTTAAGGTTCAAGAACTGGTGGAGTGTGAAACAAAGAAGAAAGTGGAACTCATTTTCCCATCTGCTCAAATTGAAAGGAACAGAGTTGGGAACCAAGTTTCTGAAGAAAAATTGAAGAAGCGAAAGAAGGTGATCTATGGAAATGATATAGCCAACAAGAAAACTGAAGAGGTATACTTAATTGCTTTAGTTGTCCATTGTTGTTCAATATGTTAATTTGGGTTTCAGTTGATTGGGTGTATAATTTACTTCTCTTCAAAATGTTAAAAATCATATTCTAGCTCAGAAAAAGCATATAGTGCTGTGGTAGCAAGAGATATGGTTAAATTACTCTGAGCAGGAGAGTATCCCAACTTTAATGCCTTATTGTTCTTGCGGTCTCTTAGCTTCCCATGACTACAGTAGGTATGAAGACCAGATTGAATTCAACCCTTCTGTGTGCACCTCTCTCTTATGCCACATGTTAGTGTGTGAGTTATTTGATTGGTTTGGACCTAATGATGATGTTTGAGAGTAAAGAGGCTTGTTCATGTTTCAGTAACATCAAGGCCTTATTTGATTAGATTGGAAATTTGAATCTAATTATGAGTTATCATTTGTGTTCAGAGCATATCAGTTTTGAAGATCAAATTGTGCTGCGATTCTTGCAATCAGAAAGTCAAAAATACTTTGCAAAACAGGGGTGAGATATAAATCAACCATGATATATGTATCATTTATTCTTTGTATCTCAGCTGCAAATGAAACACTCTGTACTGTTCATTAATCTGATGTAGCAAAGGATTGTCTTAGTAAATTATCTTATTGGTACATAGCATATTAATGATGTGATTAACTAACCGTTCATATAGGATTAGAGATGGTGACCATGGATGTAGAGAAGGATTTAGTAACAGTAAAAGGTGCAGTAGACATGACAGAATTTAGATCTTATATCAAAGATAAACTGAAGAAGGATGTTGAAATCTTGTTTCCTGCTGAGGTTGTGTTTCCGTCCAAGAAAGAAAACTGCACTGCCTACATAAAAGACAGAGATGATGGAGACACTAATGACAAAGATAAAGACAGCACTACCGCATTTGATAAGAAAAACAGAGGCACCATCACAGTTGCTGAGAAATACAAAGGCACTGCTGCAGTTGTTTCAAAACACAAAGGTATCGCTGCGGCTGATGAGAAAGACAAAGACTGGGCTGCCATGATGGATAAGAAATACAGAGGCACCATTACGGCTGATGAGAAATTCAAAGCTACTGCAGTCATTGAGAAAAACAAAGGGGTGGCTAGAGTTGATGAGAAATACACAGGCTGCACAGCCATTGATAGGAAAGTCAAAGGCACTAACACCACAGTGGGCAAGTATGGAGACAAAGATGAAAAGAAAGAGAAAGATAAGGATGACGGCAGCACTGATGAGACAATTAAAGGTGATGGCAGAAGGACAAAATACCAAGCATTTGAGGTTGGTGTTCTCAATGAAAGAGGTGGAGATGAAGGTGGCGGCAGGAAGAAAAATGAGAATGCTGGTAAGAGGAAGAATGTGAATACTAAGATTTCTTATGGATACGATGATCACAAACATGATTATTGGCGCGAATGGTGCACAGTGGAAAACTCAAATGGGCTTGATCAAATATTTAGTGACGAGAATCCTCATTCATGCTGTATCCTGTAAATTATTAAATAGTTTGTAATTTATTAATGACGAGAATCCTCGTTAATGTCATATCATTTGAATTAGGTGAAGTGTAGGTAGAAGAATCATTAAAATAGAAATGATTGCAGGTATTGTTTGAGTGATTGAAACTTATCTCTTGGATATAATATATAATAGTTGGTATCCACTGTAGATTAACATTTGTAGAACAATATTAGTTTCTTCTTTATTGAATTATATTCTGTTTCATTGTTCAGTATATCTCTTTCTTATTGGAATTTTGCAGTGTTTTCCTTTGACTTAGTTAACATTTTATGATCATATTTGAATGATTTCTCTCGATCTCAGTTTTTACTAGATAAAATTATATCCTTAGTGGGATGACATTGTCGGATGATATATTGAAATTGTAGCCTCAACTTTTAAACCCTAAACAAAATGGGGCGGTAGCTCCGAGTAGGGTGTTGTGAGAAGTATTATCCAATTAGAAGAAAATAAATTGGTTAAAATAATTTTATTTTTAATCATAGACGATGAAAGTTAGAATGTCTTGCTTATAGAGTTAAAGAATTATTTTTGGGTGACAACTAAGTTTGACAATCTTGTCTCGAATTGGCTGATAACTAGTTCTCATAGCTATCTATTAGTGCTCTCGCCGGTTAATTTAGCACCTTGCTAAGCATTATTTGTGAAATGAGTCATTGAACGTTCTCACTCCAAAGTTGGGATTCCGCAAGGAGTAGCTTTTAGCATTTTCTACATTGAAGCTGACCGAGAACTCCCTGAGCTAGTGCTTGTTGTTGCGGAGCTGCAGAACTAGTAATGTATCTTCTTTTTCTACGTTATTCCTTGGAATAGAATCTTTCTTTTCTTATCCAAGTAGGAAGAACCAAAAGGCAAGGCCTATAAAGAGGAAAAAGGTCTTGGTTATAAGGCTAAAAGATTCTGGTCTATTAAACTTAATAAATCATAGCCCATATGGTAAAGATAACATTGGTTTAAATATGTCCTCAAACTATAAGGACCTTTTTTGAACTGGTAAAAACATTTGTCATGACTTGGTTACTCTGTTCAATTAGACTTCGTAGGAAAAGAAAAGATTTACAAATTCAAAGTTGGTCAGAACATTGGTCGTAACCCCGCTACCCTGTGTGGTCAGACTCTAAAATAGAGACCTACACTTTTATCAATCTGGTTAGAGCATTGGATACAACTTGGTTACCTTGCTTTGTTAGACTTATTACTTCCAGAACTAGTCAGAACATTTGTTATAACTCAATTACCCCGTTCATTTAGTCTTTAAACAAAGAGAATAATCTATGACTATATCAAGCAAAAGACAGGTCCAAATTTGACCACTTTAAAAGTAAAAATTTTTTTTTTGAAAGAATTTAACTTTTGAGAATTATAGAGAATTGTAGATAAGGTCAAGCTTATCAGGGAAAGATACCTAAATCCAAAAGATATCTCTAAAATTATGACACAAGTCTTACCAAGGTAAGAAAAGAGCTAGTTCAATTTCAGTAAGACTTGGATAGCAAAATCTTGAAAAGGAATGTCTATAAGGTGTCCGAATTTTAAAAGAATTCCAAATGCTATAGGTTAAATCTACATCCTCACCCTATAAATAGAAAAGAAATTGTACCTTTTGGATCATACACACAGACGAACAAAAATATACAAATACACATAATTATGTATTTTGCATTCTCAAAGAGCTTTATTATACTCTCTAAAGCTCTAAATTTTCAAGATTACTATCCTGAAGGCCACAAGGGTATACATATTTTCAGGTCAACTAGGCATTTCGATTCTTAAGTCAGCAAATTTAACTAGTTGACTCTTAGGTTAACATATTTTGGGGTCAATAGTTTGGTGCCATATGTGGGAAGCAAACGAAAAAGCTATCAAAATTAAACAGAGAACATGAAGGATTGAAGGTAAAAAACTATCACCATTTCCTCTATAGCAGTGGAAAATAACATATAAACCCTATAACTTGATGAGAATCCTGAATTGCATAACAATAACTCGCATCTGCAAGAAGAGCCACCAACTTGGCAAAAAGCTTTGGAGGAAGAGTTTAGGTAAGCCGCGACAAGAAAGGAATGAATTGAAACAATTAGTGAAGAAACTTTTAGAAAAGTGCAATAATCCAAAAGGAGCACAAAAGTCTTACCCAATTTCTAAGTTACAAGAACACTTCATACCTCCCAAAAGTGTCATTCTAATAGCGAGAAAAGCCAGAAACCATCACCGATTTACTTAGGAACAAAAGGAAAAATGAGTTTTGTTAGAGCCCTTTGAAAGTGAAAGTCGACCATTGAGTTAGAGATCACTTCAAGGAGGTCACAACTACTGCCTTAGTCAATCATAAGTCGAAGACTCAGAACTTTTCAGGCAAGCTAATAACATAGAGGGAAATGATGCTTAAAGGATTATAGATAGACTTATGAGGGACAATGGGCACACCCTAGAGGCCCAGAACTCCTAAATAGAAAGAAAAAAGGTAGTAAGATCATAGGATATGTTAGGAAAATCTTAAATAAAAAGATAATAAACAACAAAGATGAGGAGGATGCAAGGAGAGTCCTTGATAGAATCAAAGGTGTTGAGGTATCAAGCTATACTCTCCAATTTGACACCACTTTGACATTAACTAAGCTACAACTCTGATTCCAGTTTGTTGTGAGAAATCAGCCTTAGCACTAATCTCTTAATGAGATTAGCATTTTGCAATGACTCCACTGTTGGGATTCTATATATCCTAATACCACAATGGCTAGGTATTTAGCACCTTAAGAACCTTATACGCATGAAGAAGACTTCACTCATAATAATCAAGAACATAAAAGATCAACACACAAATAAAGATAAAGAAACAAACTACAAGACATAAGATATACGTGATTCGGCCAAAATGCCTACGTCTATGGGAGATCTATGATCCAGCTTTTTTTTATTAATTAGATCATTAAGTATCTCCTACATCACCATGATCTTACGAGACGTATTAGTATCTCCTATTATAGACCTCTAAGTATCTCTTAGATCACAATGATCTTTACAAGACCTCTTAGTATCTCTTATACCCCTATAAGAGATTTAACCCACAGAATACAAGAATAATCCGAGCACTCTCAAAAGGATCTTTTGGTGCTTCTTTTTTTTTCACTCAAGAATAAAGACAACCTCAAAGGTTACACTCTAGTGTAATACGCACTTAATTCCTACCTAACTTTTATATTCTCTTTTATGATTATATCTTGATGCCTTAGATACTTGAGTTATTCTAATAGATTACAAGGGTTTATAGAGTGTTTACAAAATTCCTAAAAATTCTAAACCTAGTTGCAATAAGATTCCTTGCTTGTAGGAGTCCAAATCTCACTTAAAGAAGTCAATTGAGCCAAAATAGAAAATACCTATAAGTTATCGTGCAAAAAGTACCGGTTACGTGAACAATACCCGTTCTTTTGCCTTTTTGTTTTGCTCATTGCTCGCATCATCTTCGCGTGCTAGACTTTTTGCTGACTCTTCATTTGGTATCCATCTCAATTCATGCTCACACATGATTGTTGAATCATTACTTCTACTAAGAGAAAATTAGTATAATGAACAGTATAGTTTGACATTCAAAAATAAGGATCCTCTGGTCGAGAAAGTTTAAAACCTAGAAGAAAGACTGCATCAACTACTCGAGAATGGGGAAAAATAAAAGCTCTCTACACCAATAAAAACTAAGTGGGAAAGAAAATCTCTTCTCATCGATGAATTAGAGGATATAAAATTATCGAGGAATTCAATCTACCGAATCTCTTGATTTATAAAGGCATAACTGATCCCTATTACTACATTGATTAAATAAAAGATATTTCTAAATTCAAATAGAAGCAAGTGAACCGATTTGCCATATGAGCTTCGATGGACCATCCCTTCTATGGTACATAAGCTTAAGGCAAATGAGTATTTCTTCCTTTAGCGAGCTAACTAAGAAGTTCGTCTAGAATTGTTTTAGGAGCCTGTGAAAAGACTAGAGATACTCAACAACTGTGATGACTCAAATAAGGTCACAGTGAAAGTCTCAGGGACTTCATGCAAAGATTCCATAAGGAGGTGATCTAGTTGAAAGCAGTTGACCTACCTGTCGCACTTAAAGCACTAAAAAAAGGCTTAAGATTAACCGATTTTGGTATTTTTTTATAAGAAAGTTTATCTATCACATATGCAATTGCTTACAAACATGCCCTTTGCTATATATAGATTAAAGAAGAGAGGATGGTTGAAATAAATGCACGAGGAAAACTTAAAGGGAGACAATCTTAAAAGTCCCTTAAAAGAAGGGCAACATAAGAGCAGAGAGATAAAACTCTATAAAGAACAAAAAAATAATTTTCGAGAGATCCATCTTAGGATGAAAATAAATGAAGAACCAAGAAATCTCCTCTCAGAGTGGCTAAGGTACAAGAAGAAAAATACATCCCCACAACAGTTCCATTGGTAGTAATATTTGAAGCTATTAAAGAGAAAGGTTTGCTAGAGGAGTCAAAACCTCTTTTCACACCATCAAAGCAATGTAACAAGAATAAAAGATGTGAGTTCCATCAAGATCATAGTCACACCACTAATAAATGCACAAATATATAGATCCAAATAGATCAGCTGATTAGAAACGAATATCTGGACACGGTCAAAGCTTATATAAGCCCAAATAAACTTTAGATTGGAGAAAATCAATAACTCGAAGACTTTCTAATACGATAAGTGACCATGATTATCTTAAGGGGTATAACATTGGCAGGTGACTTAAATAGGCAAAGGAAGAACTATTCTTGATACTCGTTAGTGGGATATTAAATGATGTGCAGCATTCAGACCACTAAGAAACCACGAGTACATTCAATGTTGATCACGTTTACCAATAAAGATGCTAAAGATGTTAGTTAGCCTTACGTTGATGTATTGGTTATGACTATCTAGGTAATAAAGAGGAAAGTAAATAGAGTATTCATCAACATAGGGAGCTCAATTGACATAATATTCAAGGATACACTTACTAAGCTCGGTGTTAAATATCTCAAGTTCAACCGCCTACATACTACTTTTTATAGATTCGAAATAACTATATAAGATTATTGAAAGTCATAAACCTACTCATATCGATTAAAGAGAAGCCTTATGCCAAAATAATGACAGTTAACTTTGTGGTAGTCGACGACCTAATACCTTACAAGGTCATGTTGGAAAGGTATTTCATGATAAATTCGAATGTCGCGATGTCTATTCATTATCTCAAGCTTAAATTACTTAATGAGGATGGGGTTGGAATCCTTAGAGGTAATTAGAAGACAACTAGAAGCAGTTAAGAAACCATATCTAAGAGAGCCTTTTGCATTACCACTATAGATCCAAGGGAGGAGAGTAAAGCAAAATCTCCAAAACCAATAGGAGACTTGCTCTTGATACTTGTCCACTCAAAGTCCCCTGAGAAGACCATAAAGACAAGCTTATAGCTAGAGTTGAAGATGAGAGAAATGTTAACCTCTCTAATAAAAGATTTCGTAGATATCTTCGTTTAGTCACACAAAGACATGTCAGGGATAGATCCTACCCTTATCTCACATACGTTGACCATCAATCTATCCTTCAAGTCAGTCAAAAAGAAGAAAAGAATTTTTAACTAAGAAAGAAATGAGGTTGTCGCAGCTAAAGTCAAGAATCTTTTGGCAGCAAGATTCATTCGAGAAGTCTTAAATGGTTAGCTAATGTCGTTATGGTTAAGAAAGTAAATGGGAAATAGAGAGTGTGTTTGGATTTCACAGACCTGAATAAAGCCTATTCGGAAGACAGTTTTTCTCTACCAAATATATACCAATTATTGGATCTCATAGCTGAATACGACCTCCTCTTTTGTGGATGCATTCTCAGGATACAATTAAATTAAAATATCCCTACCAAATTAAGAAAAAACTTCTTTTATTACTCATCAAGGAACCTACTGTTATAAAGTCATGACATTCGGACTTAAGAACACATATGCCACTTACCAAAGACTTGTCAACAAGCTATTTAAACCTTTAATCAGGAAAAGCATGAAAGTTTACGCAGATGACATACTTACTAAGTTCGAATGAGTAGAAAGTCACATAGAAGACTTTAGAGAAACATTTAAGATCCGAAGAGAACATAACTTGAAGCTAAACCCCAAAAAGTGTAGGTTGAATTAGGAAAATTGGGTTCTTTGGTAAACTAAAGAAGAATTGAAGCTAATTTGAAAACAATTAGAGCAACCCTCAATATAAAATCATAAACTAGTTAATCCTTTATGGTCAGATTAGATATTCAACCATCCTTAACCAGACGGATTAAGCGTCTCACACCTATATGACCTAAACTCACATGTTATAGTTCCGTATCATTTAAAGATTTCGATCTACAGACATTTCTAATTATATATCATATCCATTTATTAACTGACATTCTGATAATAAAACATCATTCCCATCACATGAACATAAGAAACTATTCTTAATATTCATATGATATCCTTCACTGTCAAGTACAAGAATGGACACAATTTGTCAAATGATGTTTTGGATATCATACCAATTATACAATACAACTATTGTATTGCATATGAGAAGTAAGTCAAACTGTTCAATAAATTGAACTTGCAGGAAATCACCATTTTCTACTCTTAACATAACTTCTACAAGTTATTGCATTCTAGTCTCTCTTAATCATTGCAACATATTGCTGATATAAGACGGACATTCAGTATCTTATATCCAGCTTGAACTGGCATCATATGCCATAGAAATGTCTATATTTATCAAACATAAACCTTTGGGAGTCTTCCTGACAATTATAAGGCTTATAGGGTAATTGGATTTCCAACACCCAACCTTATTGTAGAGGAAATACATTGCTCTTTTGTTGATCTTTGGATAAATGTTGCCTCTAAGAATTTATCCTGAGTATCTGCCTCATCTTCTTCTTCTCACACATCTGGTCTCACCAGATATATTTGGAGTAAAAGATGAAGCACCCTGAACAAAGAGGGTCACATCCCCTTTATTTATATCCCATAGAGAGGTGTTATCAAAAATACCTTACGGTAAACTCTGATTAACAATAAATCCAAGATTTTTTGAATCTAGAACATTTTTGAGATTCATCTGCTGGTCAGAGTAATTTATAGTACCCTTGAATTAGACTGCATCAACTATACATCCCAAGTGGTTCGTAGTGGCCATTAGATTTGACATACCAAAATATACGAGAGATGTAAGCGGAATTATCATTAAATCGCTAATGAAATGTTTTAAATCATGGGTATAAAAAATATACATTTTTCAATTTAAAACGCCCTTCCATTGCATTACATAATCTTGATAATCTTTCGAACAGAAAAATGATAGTTTAAACTCTTTTAAACTATACAGCGGGAAGTAGATCCCATTGAAATTTACTTGAGCCTCACACTGTAGTAATATTGGTATTTGTAAACCCAACAGGTAACAACATTTGTCAATTGCATCTCATGCAACTCTTACCACTTGATCCTGAATACACCTTATCCTTACGCTATAGCAATATTGGATAAGTATATTCCATAATAACTTGTCACTAATTAAATATATACTATTGATACTACCTTTATGCTAAAGTAATATTGGGCAATACGTTCGCATATATTTACCTCATCTCATGTTTAACTGGTATAGTCTAAGCCCAATCGACCAAGTCCCTCACGCTGTAGCAATATTGGAAAAATATCGACGTGACTTGTCTAACACCGTATTGACAAGACGGATCAGAATAAAATATTATCTCATAATGTAATATTCTTTAATCTGATTAAGAGAGATTTTTCCATCAATTATTCAAGGTCCCCATCTCTTGGGGAGGGTGATTCTCAATTAATCAATTTGTCTATGCAAACACAACTAACCCCCACCAGCAGGGCTCTAATTATAGTTATCAATACAAAAATTTATCCTGATTTATAATGCAGACCGATAACTCTTATCATTTGCATCTCATGAACCCTAATTTATAATTTACACTGATAACTTTTATCATTACATCTCATAAACCTACACATGCAAATATTAATTTTGCAACACTGTTTAAAAGCACTGCAGCTGTGAAGAGTACAAATACTATTTATTTATATTGTTCAACTGAACAGTATCACTGCTGCGGCACCGAATTACATCACTGCAGCATTGGAAGGTCGAACCTCCAGCACCGCCGCACTTATCCATCACCGCTGGGATGCAAATTTCAGAACCGCCAGCCCCCCAGCGCGGGTTGGCCAGGGCCGCAGAGCTGAGACAAAATACTCCTAGCACCGCAGCGCCAGGTCTCTAGCGCTGTGGCGCTAGGAGGTCGAATCCCCAGCACCGCAGCGCTAGTCCTCTGGCGCTGCGGCGCCCAGTGCACCCCCTTTGGTGTACCCATTTCAACACTTGAAACGCATTATTTACACTGGCCTTTTTCCTCCGTTCACTCAAACAACACCAAATATCTCAAGTATGGCTCTGATACTATTTTTGTAGGAGATTTAATATACGTGGGTGTATGCATGTGCAATTGTGTTTATTGCATAAAATATGTATCTCATACATATTTAACGTTGCGAAAGAATTAAATCAAACAATAAAGACAATAAATAATATATTAATCATATTAATATGTTAAAAGGATTGAGAAATCATCATAACGTGTAATGTTATACACGTATATCCTTGGATTCCGCATGGGGACCAACTTGTTGGTAGTTCTAGTCACCAACTCGGTAAGCTTGGTAAGCTAGAACAACAATTCCTATTTCAGCACTCAGCTTAACTCTTAAACCCTTAAAATGACCGATTGTGTGTATATTTTTCATTTTCTCTAAAAGGAAAGAAAATGAAAATTAAAGCAATTCACAATTGTTTCTCTCAGCACCATAAAGAAAAATGAAACAATTTTATTTTTTATTTTTTGTTTTTTTCTTCTTCTCGGCACCAAATGGGAAATGAATCAATTTCCTTTCCTTTGCATTTCTTTTCTCTCAGCTCACACACAACCACACCAATTCACACACAAATCTCACACACACACACACATATATATATATATTTCATATTAATAAAATAATAATATTATATATTATAATATTAAACAAAACCACTTTTATAAAAAAATAATATTATTATATTAAATAATAAAAAAATATAACTAATGGATACCAACTAAATGGTATTATTTAATATAATAATATTATATAATAAAATAATATATAATATAATAATAATATATTAATGATTATTTAATAATTAAATAATCATTGTATGAAATAACTATTTTATCCTACATGAATAGTTATCAAGTCTACCCTCTAATGGGTCCTACTATATCCCATACTTGGGTAAACTTAACCGAGAGTCCATAATGTGCCACGTGTCATTATACAATTAGTAAATAATAATTATTGACTAATTATTGTATTTAACACGTAAATATAGATATGCACGCATTCTCGTGGTAGTGCTGAATATTACTAGATTAAATAATTTAATCCGATACACTGCTCCAGTGCATAACGAGTACATTCCATATCGCGGAAATCTCTAGGTCCACGCTCGATTCGTCAAATAAAACTATTCCAAGAGTCCAAGAACATTGCCCCATGCACATGTCACGGATATACAAATCAACGCGTTGAACCATCCAACTTGAGGTTACAACACATACGTATAGTCCTTCTGTTATGATATCTTGAAAGTACAGAGGATCTAGATTATCACCGTCAAATTCTCATGTGCCCATCCATGTTATATCTCTAGACTTGTATCTTACTAAACAATATGTGCAAACTCATTTGCCATATTGGTCTACCCTGACGGAAACTCTTTCTCGGGATTAATGCTTGTGACCACAAGACTTTCTGAGATACAGTCCCAAAGAATCTGGATATCTAATTTCCTATACGAGCTGACAGATTTCATATCTGTACACACCAGACTCTATAAGCATCGGACCATACCCAGTGACACCCAGCGGTTATACCATGAAATGTCTGTGACATGCGTGAAACCTATTGGTGATCGAGTGTGTGACATACGAGTGTATACATAATTTCAAAAATTATTATATGTAGCGGAAGTATGTTATAAATACACCCATTTTTACAACTAACCACATATATCACATATATGAACAAGTATAACTATTATACAAAATATATATATGATGAACAATATTGTATTATAACATAATGTAAAATGCTTACCTAATGAAGATGGCTTTACAAATTCTTCAAGTCTTCCAACAATCCATGTGAAGAGCTCACTTTAAAGTATATGTTGAAAAATTCTAGTCCATAACTTTTGGTGGGATTAAGAAGCTAGAATGGTAGTTTAGTTTTAGGATTTTCAGCAACATGTATTCAAACTCTTTTGAATATAAGTTTGTTTCTTAAATAGAGATGGTAAATATTTTCTATACAACTCTTGTATTAATTAGAAATATTTAACATATAACTCTTGTATAATTCTTAGAAACAATTTTTACATGATAATTATTTTAACAACTCTTATCTAAAAATAATTATATTTTTCTCCATTTTCCTTTCATTCATTTTGGGCCATTCATTAGAGAAGGAGATGAAGAGAAGTTTTTACATGTTTTCAACACTTGAAAGAACAAAACTTAAAACTCTCTCTTACCTTTCTTCCTTGGCTCCCAAAATTGAATGAATAATTCAATTGTTTTTGCTAAATCATTTTTGTTATTCAACATTTTGATTAAACAAAATTAAGTGCTCCACCAATTTTATTGTTGGTCTCCTACTTAGGATTAATTTAATCAAGCACTAGAATAATGGCTACCTAAATTAATTTTTACCTAACAAATATAATTACTTTAATTATACAGGGTAAATAAATGGTCAATATTTAGGCCCCTCATTGTATTAAAATACAATGCCATGATCTATATATATTATAATATTATCTAATAATATAATAATAATATATAATTTAATTATTCAAAATAATTTTGAATAATTACTTTTTACCTTATTAATTTTTACTACCAAGGTTAAATAGTAAAAAGGTAAAAATAAAATCATGGAACAAATTTGGCTACTTATCAATATTCTATTAATTAACAACCCTTGTTAATTAATTGAGTGATTTACTTAACAATTAAGTCTTGACAAATGTACATCCCAAGGGATTCCTAAATAATTATTCTATACTGCTGAAATTTATTTGATTGAATAATTCAATCCAATCCGCTACCCTAGTGCTCAACGAGTACACTTCATATTGTGAGACTCTCTAGGTCCATACCTGATTTGTCATATGGATCTCCTCCATACGTCCGTGAACGATGTCCCACACATACATTACAGATATTACAAATCAATGTGTTAGAACATGCAAGTTGAGGTTATTGCATATTCGTATAATCCCTCAATCAATTATATCCTTGAGAGCAGAGATATAAATCATCACCGTCAAATCTCTTATTTGCTCAACCCTGAACTTATCTCCAGATTTATATTTCATTAAACGATATCCAAAAACACTTTTGTGATATTGTATATTCCTTCGGAATATATTTTCCCAAGATTATACTTGTGGCCACAAGACTTTCTGAAATATAATCTCGGAGCATCAGGATATACAACCCACTCATATGAGCTGATAGATTCCATATCTACGCACACCGGACTCCATGAGCATCGGACTATACCCAGCGACACCTAGCGGTCAGACCATGAAAGGTTTCTGACATGCGTGGAGCTAAAGCATGGTGGATCACTCACAAGCCCTCCTGGCGCTCAGGTCAAAGGACCACAAATACTACTCAACTCGGAAGACCTTCTATTGACGGCTTCATGAGATGTCTATTGGAGGTCTTCGTGAGTCTGTTCAATATCTAGTCCTTACTGAATACCTGCATCTCTATACGAGCTTCCACTAAGCTCATGGTTTGCTAAGACTAACCATCTGGACCATCCAGATATAGACATACACTAATCTATACTAATAGGTTCCACCGATAGACTCGCATCGATGAAATTAGATCAGGAATATTGTGTTTAAGAACATACTTGCATAATGACATTTCCTAGCACCATCTGCAACTCTTTGTAGCTATGTCATTACTAATATATTCTCAGGTCATTGTCCCATTCCAGATAAGGCTTTAATTCCTTAGATTTCACTAACTCTTATAAACTTACTAACTTTTAGTGCTTATAACTATTAGCGTTGCTAACTCTTAGCATTGATCTAAACTCCTTTAGATCAGATCTTAACTCTTTCAGATCATACAATGTTTGAAACGTTACAAGCATCTTACCATTTAATAATAAATAATATTAACGATTGTATTAGAAATAATAATTGTATAAATACAATCACTATATTTATACAAATGGGATGGCACATAAGCACAAATCCCAACATTCCATATCGCGGGACTCCTTAGGTCTATGCTCGATTCGTTAAATAAAACTATTCCATGAGTTCGTGAACATTGCCCCATGCACACGTTACAGATATACAAATTAATGCATTGAACCATCTAAGTTGATGTTACAACACACATATATATAGCCCTTCCGTTATGATATCCTGGAAGTGTAGAGGATCTAGATTATCACCGTCAAATTCCCATTTGCCCATCCATGTCATATCTCCAGACTTGTATCTCACTGAACAATATGTACAAACTCATTTGCCATATTGTTCTACCCTCACGGAAATTCTTTCTCGGGATTAATGCTTGTGGACACAAGACTTTCTGAGATACAATCTCGAAGAATCTGGATATCTAACTCCCTATGCGAGCTGACGGATCCCATATCTATACACACCAGACTCTATAAGCATCGGACCATACCTAGTGACAGCTAGCGGTTACACCATGAAACGTCTGTGACATTCGTGAAACCAAAGTATGGTGGATCACTTACAAGCCCACTGTGGCACTCAGGTCAAATGACCACTATACTACTAAACTTGAGAGAACCCTCTATTTACGGTTTACATAGGGTGTCTATCAGAGGCCCTCGTAAGTCTATCACATATCCAGTCCTAAATAGATACCCATATGTCAATATGAGCTCCAAGCTCACAGTCGGCTAGGAACGACCATCTATACCCTATAGATACAACATATGTTGATCTATATAAAGGTATCCACCGACAGACCCGTATTGGTAGAAATAAATCAGGAACGATATTCAAGAACGTACTTGCGCAACTGACATTTTCTGGCACTCGATTGCAACTCTTGCAACTATGCAGTTACTAGTATATTCCCAGGTCTATATCTCATTACAAACAAGGCTCCAACTCTTGGATCTTCGCTGAGTATTATAACTAGCTAACAATTAGCTGTGCTAACATTTAGTATTTATATTTCTTAGCGTGGCTAACTATGGGCTCTTATCTAAACTCCTTTAGATTAGATCTAAACTCCTTCAGATTATACAATGTTTGTAAACCATTACATAGTACCATATAAATAGGCATTAGCGATTTAATGAGAATGTACACATGTATAAATACATAAGTATATGTACATTCAGGGATGGCATGCAAGCATCAACTCTAACAAATAGATCTTAAGGAAACACTTCGAGCCAAATCAACGGGTTTATCTTTATAATTCTCAATTGTATTTACACCCTAAAAAGTTGAGATTTCGATGGATTGGTCCATTTATGATAAGGCACGTTTTTTTTCCAATGGTGTTGTAAAAATCGAGGACCCCACTAATGAGCGAATTTTCAAAGTAAATGGACAACGGTTTAAAAGTTATGTGGAAAAGGTAGATTACTCTATGCACTTAGATAAGATCCCATTTGTTGATCCTGTCTATCATGCTAGATCAAGTTCAATCTCTCTATACCATATTTTATATTTTTGCTTTTATTTTCTTTATAGTTTTTTAATCTTCTATGTGATTTTGTTTCTCAGTCAAGTGGCAGAAACGGTACTCCACAGCTATTAAATTTGGTTGTTTAGTTCCCTAAAACCTGTCCCTAAAACTGTGCATTCATCCATTCTCTTTTTCTCATTCTTTCAAAATGGATATCATTTTTGCCAACCTTCAAAAGAGTTTTCCTTCACTGCCTCAAAATGCTATACTTAAGATTTATAAAGCACGGTTTGAAAGACTAAGGCTATTAATGTTGAGGAATATCTATGCAAATATTCGTTAGTTAATCGAAGATAAGGTTTGATTATTTGATGAGTCTGTAAATGATTTTGTTTCTTTAATGCCTAGTCTTGGAAGAAGCTCTTATGCCAAAAGGCGAAGAGCAAAAAGGTTACAAGTCTGTTATAAATGTGCTCGATAGAATTGTAACCGAATTTATTGTTCTTTAGGATTTGCATCTAGAAATCGAGAAGATAAAATTCGGTTCATTTAAAGATAGATTGAGTAAGGAGTCTTTGGATGATATCCTAGTGACTCTTGAGATGCATCCTTGTGGACTCGTGCAACGTGAACTTCTCAATTTATGAAACAAATTAAAAAAATGAACATCAATAATATAGTTTCGGGAATCTGACTCTAAAAGGCCTTTTTGCCAATTTATAAGAAATTTGGATAGAAAGCCTATCCTTGACCCATAGAGGGCTTTTAAGCCATTACTGGACATAAATTAGAGGAAGATGTGAGTTACAATCATAACTACCTATACATACGCATGTGTCTTAAATTTAAATATTTTTTTAAATAGTAGGTCTACTAATATAAATATCTTACTTTCAAATCTTTTAGTTGAATAATGCATGTGTGTCATTATCTTTGAATTTTTGTGTTCTATTTTCAAATCTCTTCTAAAAAATTGTTGGTTTACCAAAATCAATGTTATCATTTGATACTCTATAAATACAGCACCTCATTTTCTTCATTTTCATATATTGAGATAAATATGAGTGTAGATATGGAGGGAACTTCAGTTCGACGATTCTGAAATATATGTGTATTTTATGGATTTAGTCTTGAGAAAAATAAAGTGTTTGTAGAGGCAGCAAACAATCTAGAAAAAGTATTAGCTGTAAGAAAAATCTATTTGATATATAAAGGGGATAGCCTTGGGTTAATGGGGTATATGTCAACAGCTACACATTTAGGAGAAAGTGAAGTTTTAGGTATTATTCCTACAACTTTAGTCATAGGAAACCTCACTGGGAAATTAATAGGAAAAGAATTATGAGTTTTATCCATGCATGAAAGTATAGTTAGAATGCTTTACTATGCAAACACTTTTATTGCTTTGCCAGGTGGTTTTGGTGCCTTAGAAGAAAATTTTCATATTGCCTTTTGGACCTAACTAAATATCCACTGGAAGCCTATAGGTTTGTTGAATATCAATAATTATTTTGGTTGCTTACTCTATTTACATTGATCAAGCTATATAATAGAATTTTATTTCATATTTGACACGAGAGATCCTTGTTTCTGCTACCAATGCGAATGAATTGATTGACAAATTATAGGTAGTACCTACAAACCTAACTCGACAATAATTCAGATAGATTGGTTAATGAGCTATAATAAGCAAAATTGGATCTGACACTTCGTTTGTAAATTTTTCTTGCCTTTTAGTTTATTAACATCGTCATTTTAGTTTATATTTGCTTAAGTGTCTCTCGGGATTGTTTATTTTGAATAACTAACATTTCAAGTAGTGTCTCCTATACTTAATCTATTTCTATTTAAACATTGAGGACAATGTTTTAATCTGATTTGGGGGGAGAATAATAGACATAAGTTTCATTTTGCATTTAAAAAAAATATGATAAGGTTTGACATACCTATTTAATTAAAATGGTAGAGTAAAGAGTTTAGTTTTGAACTCTTAAGATGCATTCTAGATCAATTAGATTAAGAATGACAGAGTATTGAGTTTTTTTAAAAAAACTTTTGAAACGTATTTTAACTAACTTGTTGTTATTTTGTTTTATATTTCATGAATTGTTGTTTATTGCATGTAGTCTTGGTAATTCTTGTATAAAGAAATTTACTTTTCTACCTAAATATGATTTCAAAATTGTTTGGTTTGAATCATTGTTTCTATTTAGGTTACTAAAAAATGACTTTCAAAATATTTTTGAGTATAATGCTAAGTCTTGTAGTAGGATGAATGATTTAACATATATAGTCAAGAGAATTCTCATATTTAAGTATAATTTTTCTAATCTCACATATCTTTGTGAGTAAGTGAAAATGTTGATAAAACATGTTGCTTACGAACTTTCATTGATATTTTGAATTAGTTAATTTTTTTTAGAATGATATTATTCAAATTAAGGAATAAGTTGATTGCATAGCTGAAGGACGATTTAAAGTGAATTTCCAAAATTTGTGTAATATATTTGGGTGAGAAACTATTTTTTATTTTGTAATGCTTCCTTGTATTCTTCAAAAAAAAAAAAATTAATACAAAAAAATGAAAAGCAAAATACCAAAAAGAAAAAGAATCAATTCAGTTTAGTAAAGTCTTCGTTCAATTTTAGAAGACAAATATTTTGTAAGACAGTTTTCTCACTAAGCTATATTTGTATTATTCTCACAAGACAACTGAACTCTTAAGCTCGCGCGTGTCAAGAATGATTGATTTTTCTATCTTTGGATTGATAAAGACATATTTGTTATATATTTTCTCATATTTTTATTTTGATATTTTATTATTTTATAAGAATAAATAGCTATTTATGGTCAAAATATGGACCTGTCGCCCTAATGCCACAAGGATTTTTGTCCCAGCGCTAAAACAATGATCAAAATAAGAAAATAGAAAAAATGATCTGTTTAAGTCATAGTTCATCGCCCTAGCGCCAGCGATGACCTAGTACTCCAACGATACGACCTTTTACACGTAGTGCTACAACGCCCTAGCGGTAGTGCGATTCCTGACCTGATAAGAATTGAAGTTTTCAAGCTCAATTCAATCCCTATAAACGGCCACTCGTCCTCAGCCTTTGCAGAGCATCCAAGAACATTAAGAACACACAACATAAGTCTTAGAGAGCAATTGGAGCTTAATTGAAGCTGCCATAGATAGAGATTCAAGGCGTTCTTCGGCATCAAGAGTTTTTTAAGTAGCACAATTAAGGGCAATTCGACGTCTATATCGGTTTGGTATTGATTGTATCATGATTTCTTATTATTTTTGCCGTTGTTCTCTTATAGCCATGAACTAAATTGTTTTTTTAGGGTTAATACTTGAACTCAATATGTGAGCCTAATTGCCATATCTTTTTAATATTTAATAAACATAGTTCTTTGTTATTCAATTTACTTGTTCTTAATGCTTCATTATATCTAGTCAATATATGGTGAATGAATTTGTAATATTTTTTATAAAATCGAAAGAGGAATTATTATATTTAGACCTAGGCAATTTGATGCAAGATTGTAGAGTAATATTCAATGTTGCATATGTAAGTTTCAAATAAGGATAAGAATATACCTAATTGGCATGTATGATCAATAAGACTTAATCTTAATAACTCTTAATTTATTACAAGTACCACATGAATATAGGTATTTGGTAAATTAAGGTATACTTGCATGACCTTGGGAGAGACTTGTGAATACATTAGTGTCTTGAACAATAATAAGAATTGAGGGATATAAATATTAAGAGGATTAATCCTTAGAAAACATATTGAAGGACAGTAATTAACTCTAGACTTTCTCTATATTGCTATCTTCTTATTTTATTTGAGTTGTCATTTATTTTCTACACTTTTATTTGACTTAAATTTTTGCAAAATTAAGATTTAATTTTTCTGAATAATTACAAGAAAGATATAATTTTAGTACTTTGTAGAAAATAAAATTTATCCTTGTGAGTTTGACATCTAACTTTATAAGTCCCTTTATTACTTGTTACTTGCACTTGATTTTAAGATATAGAAATATCGCATCATGGATCAATGTTAGTTTGTATGTCTGTCTTTAAAATTGACTTTTTCTTGAGTGCTTAACTGTTTTTCAACTCCATGAGACAAATCCTAACCTTTTAAACAGTCATACACTTCTGAGGATATAGAGTTGAGGCTTTTACTTGGAGAAATTCTCAAGGCTATATAGGTTGTAGTTTGTAGTAAGAAGGTTATGACTTAGTTCACACACACACAATTTTGGAAGTTATAATAAAAAAACCTTCATAGTAATAGTGATATTGAACTGGCTTTTTGCTTGAAATATTTAGACAGTTTTTCATATTCTATTTATGCTTGAATTGCTAAGGACTAGCAATAAACTGGTTAGGAGCTATGATGAGTACATTAAAATGCATATTTATTAAGAGTTTCAGTCATTATTTAACATTTAAAATGCCACTAATTTTAGCACTTTTATATTTTTAAAGTTGAAATAAAGTGTGATCCTTAAATTGTGATCAATCAATGTTATTTGCACAGGTTTAGAAAAATGGACATAATTCCCAATGTAGAAATTGAAATGAAGAAATTCTTGAACCTAAAACGGCATGAATCAATCTTACACAAACTTGAAGAACAGTAAAATTGCCAACTCTAATATTTAGTGGGCCAAATTTAGAGACAACATAACTATATTATAACTTTCACTCAGCTTGACCCATATCTCGTATTTGGATTGTATTTTACAAATTTGTATCCAATCAGTATAATTCTTGAATTAGAAAATATTGAGTTAATTATCTACAACTTTTATTAACACCAAAGTCCAACGCAGTCGTTATCATAGTCCAAATCAGGTTGCAAATTGATAAAAAAGTTGTTGGTTGAAATCTAATGTGGTTTTGGTATTTTGACCATAACTCATAGGATACAAATCTAAATTCCATGAACCTGGTGGTTACAAAAAGAAGAGACAAACCGCTACAACTTTCAAATTAGCACAAAGGCTACATCGATTATCTCTATTGTAAAAATGGTACTGCAATTAGGTGAAGGTATTGGTGGCTGAAAATGGTATTGATTGAAGTCACATTAAATATGTTCCCATTCGTTGCTTATATAAGGACATATTTAGGAGTATAATGTATATTTTTCATGTCTTACAATTCTCTCAAATACTTTCTCTTAATATTCATAAGAATGAATTGTAAGTTAGGCTAAAGTTCTTGGTAAGGCTAGAGATGAACTTTTATGTGTAATAAATCTACTTTTAGACTTTGACTCTTTGTTAAGAGCTACAATGTTGCAAGGTTATTTGTGTCTAAACTCTTATCTATTAATTTTCTATAATCTAAAGGTTATAATTCTCATATGTCATATTTTTTCAGTCATGGTTTCTTTATATGATTCGCGTTAAGTTATAAGTATTATTGGTTACATCATTTTACAAGTTAATCTTTTATTACATATTGTCAAAATTATATATTGTCGATCTTAGATAACTTGTATAGATGAACATGGTTTATGATAATATTTACAAAGAATTTAGTCATGTCAAATACTTTTATTATTAAATGTGCCATGTTATACATATTTTTCGATTGACTGTTTGGGATGTAAAACTTTCAATTGAGTTATAAATATTGAATCAACGTATAGAGTAGATTTATGAAATATATTAGTGATTCTCAAAGCCTTGCTCACATCATTATAATTTTCTTCCTTAATTCACATTTACTTTTACATTCTCTATATCAATTTCACATTTAATCTTCTCTTTTGTTACTGTTTTAAAATTTTTATTTCGTTAACCTATTTTTCGAAAGCTTCCTCTTGGAATCGATACCTCAATCTATACTATGATAACCGCATTACATTTTGAACATAAACAACTATATATATGTATGTATTTATTTTGCTATAAGGAAAACTACTTTACTTATTGAGTTTCATAGTCATTAGAGCTTATTGTGATTACTAGATGACTGAAGATTTAGGCATGTAGTGGATTTGGTAAGACTTCTACTATCCCTTGGTTCTCTATAAGTTGTTAGGATTTTAGTCCATGAACATTTTGTTAGAGTGTTATTTTGCTTTTATGTAGTTTATTTCCACTATTTGACTTAGAAAATTATTGTGACTAAGCTTAATTTCTTTATTAATTATTAAGTATTGATTTTAAGTTTTGTATAGTAACTTTTTTAAGTGTGTATCACTCCTTTAACCTTGGGTTGAGAGCATTACAATGATAAAGTCTTTATCTAACATTACTTATGCCAAAAGAGTTTTCCTTTGGCATCATCTCCAAAAGTCACGTATCCTCCATTTTTTAAATATAGGTGAAGCTCTACACTTTGAGAATTCACTGGTCATATGTTTTAAGCATCCACTATCCCAAAACTATTTGCTCTTCTTCTTTTAGAACCATATAAGAAAAACTCAAATTGAGAAATTAGGTAACCACATCTTTTTGGGTCCTTGCGTGTTAGTAGGGAAAGTTCTTTTTGGAACCTAAGATTTCTTTAGACCAAAATAAGTGTTCTTTTTAATTGGATAGTTATGTATTTTGTGTCTCTTCCCCTCACAAAAGTTGTGAGTAATATTTGGCTCATTTCTACAAGTAACCTTTATAAAGAATTTTTTATCTTTGTATCTTTTTATAATGTCAGGCTTATACCCAATATTTCTTTTGTCAAAAGCAATTTATTGAGAGTCAAGTAGCTTTTCAAAGTTCTTTTTCCTAGTTGTACACTTAAAAAAATCTCTTCTTGTTGCGTGAGTTTAGAATATAAGTGCGTGTTTTCGCAAACAAGAAATATAATGATGTGTAGAGTATAATTTCTACAAGAAATTATTACTAAATTCATTAAGTACTAAAATTATGTTATCTTATTCTTATTAAAACAATTAATAACTCAAGGGAATAAAATGTAAACTAAGTAATCAATGAAAACAAAATCAAAAGTAGAATTAAGACAACAATTATCAGTTTACTAATATGAAAAATCCTAAAATTACAATTATCTCTCAATACTTCACTTGAATCTAAATTATTCTTATTAATTTAATTAATCAATATGAATTGTTAACCAATTGCCCTAATATCTTCACAAGCCTTTTCCAATGGTCAAGTGAGTATATCTTATCTAATCAATTATCTATATTCCTATGATAATTATATTAAGGCAATATTCATTAAGGATAGGTTCTCTAAACAGTTATATATGCCATGAAAGTATATTTTTATTTCACATAAAACTTAAAGCTTTTATGCAATGATCGGATATCAATCTATTTAAGGCAAAATGCACTTTTTTTCAAGTTCATTAAGGTTTTTCTAATCAATCTAATTAGTAATAAAATAATTAGAAGCATTAAGCACAAAATAAATGGAACAATTCAATATTGATTTCATAAACCATGGGAATATAAATAACTCAAACTATATATTGAGTTCAAATTGTAATCCTAGAAAAGTAAATGAGCTCATGATGATATAAAGAGTTCTAGAGCATAATTAGTTCAACATTATAGAAAATATATAAAACTAAGAAAGATAAAGAGAAAACCAGTAAAGCTTATGATGCTTTGAATTCTTCAATCTTCAATCTCATCTTCTCTTGAATTCTTTATGTTTCTGATTCTCCAAAAGGTATACTCTAATCTCGAAAGTTTTTTTTTCCTCCAACACTCTCTCTGATTCTCTCAAAGTTAGTGTTTTGTCTTCTATTTATAGGCTTAAGTCTTTAAGTTAGGGCAATACTTCAAGTTCAAATTAGAATATATGGTTTCCTAAATCTAGGGTCCAGTACTGCGGCCTCACTTCCCAGTGCTATAGTGTGATAAACACTTAAATTACATATTTAATAAATATTTTCAGCATCGTTTTGTATCATTAGTGTTATTAATCTCCCTAACTTGAGCATGTTTTCAGTATTGTACCTAATTAAGTTTTTAATTATTTTAATGTAGGTTTGGTAAATTGGGTATAACTTTCTACCAAAAAATCCAATTGAATTTATTCTTAACCTATTGTGAGATAATTTTATGTACAACAAAATTGGTTTTCACACAAAATTTGTAATTCGAACGTTTGAAAGGTGAAAAGTGGCTTTAAAGAAGTCCTATCTGCAGTTCAGGCCCAGTTTGAGTAGGTTTTCATTTTTGGACCGTATCTTACAAAATAGAAATATAATTGGTATGATTCTAGAATCCAAGGAAAGATAATGCAATTATCTATAAATCTTTAGTTGAGCAAAATGTCTAATTCGGCTAGCTTCCTAGTCAAAAGAGCGTATCAAATTATATAGAAAGTTTAGTAGTAAAAATTGTTAAAGATTTTGTCACGCGTGAATAGTACCCATAAATTTGCCTATTTAAGGACACCCTTAGAATGGGGGGAGATATCTTCTATAATTTTGTAATTTATAGTTCATTTTTTATTTTAATCTATTTTCTTAAGCTATGTTGTTCTAAACTCTTAGTTGAGACTGAGTGAAACATTTAATAGAAGTGTAGTTTTGTTACTTTGATCCTACCTTTGTATTTCATGTTTGTGTTCAAATGATTTGATTTATCATTTTTGAAAGTGATTTTGGTTTGTTTGAAGCCTTAATTCTTTGTAGACTAAAGGCACAAAGAATGCTTGGAAAGATCTTCTACATATCAACAACATATTTTTACAAATGATGTTTTTCATCAAATGAAATTATTTTTTAAGTAAGTAAAAGGATCAAAGGATCTCTAACAACCTAAGTGTGAATCTTTAATGTCTTATTGTTCTTTTAAATTGATTTCTTAATTTACACATGGTAATCGTTTCTTTTAAAATCAACCAATATTCTCCATCTTTGGGTATAATACTTTATTACTCTTGAACATTAACAAATAACCTTTGCTCTTGGTGATCACTCCCTGTGAATACGACACTCGAACTCATGAGTAAATACTATAATTAAGACAAGCTATACTTGGGTAATACAATATTTAAGTTGTAGCATAGTGCTAACTTGATGACCGTCTTACCATTATAATGTTGCTTCATAGTAAATTGTTAATACTATAGCATATGGTATCATGCTTGTAACATTATAAACATTATATGATCTGAAGAATTTTAGATCTAGCCTAAAGGAGTTTGGATCAGTTCTAAGAGTTAGCATCGCTAATAATTATAAACTCTAAAGTGTTAGCAGGTTATAATGATTAGCAAAAACAATTATATGAATATGTTATGACCTCAGCTTGTATGGTCTAACGCGCTGATATGTAATATTCATGACGTGTGCATGGGACATCGATCGTGGATTCATGGACGAGTTCCATTTGATAAATCGAGCGTGGACCTAGGAAGTCATACAATATAAAGTGTACTCATTGTACACTGGGGCAACATACCGGATTGAATAGTTCAATCTAGTAAATTCTAGCAAACTAGGATATTTGTTTCAGGTTTCCTCAGTATATGCATGTGTCAAGACTTAAGAGTTAAATACATTAATTGGTTAATAATAGTTGTTGACCAATGGGATGATAACACATGTCACATTGTAGGCAATTCATTGTTTGACTTTAAAACTACCAAAATAACTTTGCTTGTGAGACAAGCAAAGTCATTTATTTATTCAAAAATATTTTAGATAAATAATTATTATTAATATTATTTTTAAGTCAAACAATTATTAAAGTAATAATGCTAACACATGTTTATTTTATTTATTTAATTTGATTAAATAATAAATACAAAATATATGTTTTATTTGATTACAATCTAAAATTGAAAACATGTGAATGGCTTGGAAATTGTAAGCCATACATGGCGAGGGCATGTATTGGCAACAAGGATGGAGGGATATTTCCTTAAATAATGAAAAGTGTTTTATTGGTAAAATGAAAATGTTTCATTTTGCAAATGGTCGGCCATATACATATTGTTAAAGCAATAAATGTGTTTTTTCTGGTTTTACTTTGGTCAAACAATGTTTTGTAAATAAAAAATGCATATGTCTATTTGTCTAATTAGATTAAACAAATATAAAACATGGCAATGGTTAAAGTGATGCATAACCATCCTTGGCGGGCCATTGTTTGTCCTTTTAAATCAAAGGAAATCAAGGCAAATAAAGGCTTTCATTTTGATGGTGATGAGACTTATGGCCAATTGGAAGAAACTGAGAGAAAGTGAAAAGGGGTTTTTCACCTTTTGAAGAGCAATAGTTGCTGCAACTTCTTCTGCTTCTCCACCCAAGATTGGTCGGCCAAGACTAAGAGGAAAAACAATTGAGAGATAGTTTTATCTTGAGCAAAAGTTATTTTGATATAAACTAGCATTGTTTTTGCAATAAATATAATAGTTAAAGTGTTTAACTATCATTCAAGTTTAAAGTGTTTAAAATAATTGTGGTTAAGAGTTAACCAATTAGCATTTAAGATTTAAATACCATTGCTTGAAATTGGAGTTGCTATTCTAGCGATTCAAGCCCACCCCAACTGAATCCTAGAATTTCTAACGAGTACGCTTCGTGGTGGACTCCAGTTCAGTAATTTTTAAAGGCTTGACAAATAATTCTTAATATTTATTTTCATTATAGTAATGAAACTTAAATTTTAAATGTATTTGTTGTACTAGGAAATTAGATTTCCAGTTCCCCTGTATTAATTTATGTATGAGATGCATACATTTTATTGTAATGAACACACACCACATGCATGCACCCTTGTGAATTAGTTGTTGGATTTAGTATGTGATGTGTAGAGGTACGTATAATTTAAAAAAAATTATAAATACGTAGCGGAAGTATTCATACATGTTATATATAATATTGTATATTCAATCATATATACTCATATATGTTCATACAAGTATATACATAAACATACATATATCTCATATATATATATATTCATATGTATCATATAAATAAATTGCATGTAAATAACTTACCTGGTTTTGAAGGTAGCTTTCCAATTCTTCAAGAACTCCAATCTTCAATTTTTGAGTTCACATTGAAGTATCCCTTTGCAAAATTCTAGTTCACAACTGAAACAGGTGGGATTGTGAAGCTAGAATAGAAGCCACAAATTTCCAGCAATGGGTGTTTTAACATTTAAAATAATTTAGTCTTTATGATTTATTTCTTACAAGAGATGAGAAGAATTGAGTATTTTTCTATTGTCCCCTTACAACTCTTTGTTATGAACTTTGGTAAGACTTTGCAAACTCTCTCTTTGAAAAATGACTTAGCAAATTCTCCCAATTCTCTCTTCTCATCTTAACCCAATTCTACACTCTTTCATTCTATAGTTGAACTCTTTAATTTTGTTTAGTGTAAAAATAATGGCTGCTTTTAGTGCTCTACCACCACTTATCTTTGTTTACTATTTACTCAATAATAAAAACATGTAAAATGTACCTAACAAATTGATTCATTCGTATGAATCAATTGTAAGATAGTGAATGACAAATAAACAACGTTAAGTGGTTACACCACTTCTTAAGTGCACCACTTAACCATTTTAAAGTGGCCAACAATTCATATTATTAATAACAAGTGCTTACTCTGTTATAAAATGGCGTTTGTCACTTATTCCAATTAATAACAAGAGCAGAGAAATAGATCAACACCGTCAAGTCTCCACATGCTCAACCATAAACTTATCTCTAGATTTGTATCTCAATAAATAATATTCGTAAACACGTTTATGATATTATTTACCCCGAGGATAAAACTAATTTCCCAGGTATTTCTATTTATGGCAATAAGACTTTCTGAAATACAATTTTGGAGCTTCAGGATATTTTACTCGCCCAATTGAGTTGATGGATCCCATATCTATATACACAGAACTCCATGAGCATCGGACTATACCAAGCGACAACCAGTGGTTAGACCATGAAAGGTATCTGACATATATAGAACCAAAGTATAATGGATCACTTACAAGTTTACTGTGGCACTCAGGTTTAAGGATCACGAATACTACTCAACTCGAAAGATCCTCCATTGATGGCTTTACGAGATGTCTATTAGAGGTCTTTGTGAGTTTGTTCAATATTCAATCCTTACTGGACCATCCAGATATAGACATACACCGATCTATATATTTTAAAGTCTTCACTAACAGACCCGCATTAGTGAAGATAGATCTGGAATATAGAGTTTAAGAACATATTTGCATAATAACATTTCCTAGTATCCTTTGCAACTCTTTTGCAATTATGTCATTACTAATATATTCTTAGGTCTTTCTCCCATTTTAGATAATGATTTAACTCTTTAGATTTCGCTAACTCTTATAACCTGATAACTCTTATCAGTGCTAACTCTTAACATTTATAATTTTCAGCATTTCTAACTCTTAACACTGATCTAAACTCATTTAGATCAGATCTGAACTCTTTCAGATCATACAATGTCTAAAATGTTACAAGCATTTTACCATATATGTATATAAAATAATTAGTGATATATTGAAATGATAATAGTATAAACATAAAGCAAATATTTATACATAAAAGGGATGGCACGTAAGCACAAATCCTAATAACTCTCACTTGCTTTAGTGCCATTCATGATGGTATCTAATGCCCATTGACTCTATACGTCTTTCAAATATTTTTAGAGTTAAGGCCTTAGTAAGTAGGTCCGCTATATTATTTATGGAGTTTACTCTACGAACTATTACATCTCATCTGGCTAAGATTTCTCTAATGACATGGTATTTTGTTTCCACATACTTAGACTTTTGATATGCTCTTGGCTCTTTTACTTGTACAATGACTCCGTTTTTGTCACAGAACAATGGTATATGATCCATTGAACTTGGAACTATTCCAAGTTCAATGATAAATTTGTGTATCTAAACCTTTTCTTTTGCTGCTTCTGATGCTGCTATATATTCTGCCTCTATTGTGGAATCAGCTGTTGATGATTGTTTATTACTCTTCCAACTAATTGCAGCACCATTGAGAATGAATATATATCCAAATATAGACTTTCTATCATCTAGATCAGACTGAAAGTCTGAATCTGTGTATCCTCTTGCTTGTAAGTCATTTTCTCCATATAACAAAAACTTGTCTTTAGTACCATATTTTAGGACATGTTTCACAGCCATCCAATGGCCTTCCCCTGGATCAGACTGGTAGCGGCTTATAACACTTACAACTATATTGATATCAGGTCTCGTATATATTATGGCATACATTAGGCTTCCTACAACTGATGCATAAGGTATGTTAGACATTCTAAGCTTTTCATTTTCACTCTGAGGACACATCTTCTTTAAAAGATGAACGCTATGTCTAAAAAGTATGTTAACTGTCTTATAGTTACTGAAACTATACCTTTTTAAGATATTATCTATGTACGACGATTGAGAGAGTCTTATAAGCCTCCTAACTCTCTCTCTATAAATTTTTATACCTAGTATATAGGAAGCCTCTCCCAAATCCTTCATGAAAAAAATTCTTACTTAGATAACTTTTAACTGATTGCAACATACCAATATCATTTTTGATAATGAGTATGTCATCTACATATAAAACCAAGAAGACTACCATGCTCCACTGTTTTTTTTGTACACACATGATTCTTCTTCGTTCTTGATGAAACCAGATCCTCTAATTACCTCATTAAAACAAAGATTCCAACTTCGGGAAGCCTGCTTAAGTCCATAGATAGACTTCTTCAATTTACATACTAAACCAAAAGTTTGGCTAGATATAAAACCTTCAGATTGTTCCATATAGATTTCTTCTTCAAGATATCCATTTAAGAATGCTATTTTTACATCAATTTGCCAAATTTCATAGTTATAATATGCAACAATTGCCAGTAAAATTCAAATTAACTTAAGCATTGCTACTGGTGAGAAGGTTTCCTCATAATCAATAACAGATTGCTGAGTATAACTTTTCACCACTAATCGGGCTTTGAAAGTTTCCACTTTCCCATCGAACCCACGCTTCCGCTTATAAATCCATTTACAACCGATAGGAACAATTCCTTCAAAAAGCTCAACCAAGTCTCAGACTTGATTGTGATGTATTGAGTCAATTTCAAATTTCATGGCCTCTTGCCATTTTCCCGAATCGATGTAAAACATCGTATCTTTTTAAGTTAAAAGATCTTTTTCTTCAATCAAGAAAACATTAAGAGCACCTTCAGGTATAGAACCATACCTTTCAGGTGGCCTTGATATCCTTTTTAACTTATGTGGAGGGTGTGTTAAAGGTATTCTGCTTGATTGAGCCTGAAGTTCCATTGTTGATTAATTTATATCTTGATTGAGTTCATCTAACTTGATTTTTCTATAATGCCACGATTTATTAGAAACTATTTCTCTAGAAAAGTGGCGTTCTGAGCAACGAACACATTCGTTCCTTAGGATCATAAAACTGGTATCCCATTGAATTCTTGGGATATCTAATAAACCTGTATTTGTATCCTTTAGGTGTAAGTTTATCATATTGCGTAACTTTTACGTAAGCATGACAACCCTAAATCTTAACATATTTAAGACTTGATTTTCTTCTAGTCCATATTTAATGTGGAGTGGATGAAACGGCTTTTGATAAAACTCTATTCAATATATGAGAAGTAGTTTCTAGTGCATAGTCCTATAAATATTCAGGGAGATCAGTGAAGCTCATCATTGATCGGACCATATCCAATAAAGTCCAATTCCTCTTCTCTGAAACACTATTGTATTGTGGAGTACCTGGAGGACTATACTGAGTGAGAATCCCATTTTCCTTTAAATAATTCAAAAATTCACTGCTCATGTATTCATCCCCTCAATTTGATCTAAGACATTTGATATACATTCCAGTTTGTTTCTCTACTTCAATTCAAAACTCTTTGAACTTTTTAAAAGTTTCTGACTTGTGTTTGATAAGAAACACATATCCAAATCGTGACAGATCATCGATAAAGATAACAAAGTATCGAAAATCACCCATTGCAGTATGATTCATTGGACCACATACATCACTGTGTATAAGTTCCAATAAATCAATGGCACGGTGTCCAACATCAATAAATGGAGCTTTGGTCATTTTCCCTTGATTACAAGATTTACAAACTGGATAAGATTCTATGGCCAGATCAGGTATCTGACCATCTTTGACCAAACGGGTTAGGCATCTTACCCCTATATGACCTAATCTCATATGACACAATTCTGTATTATTTAAAGTTCACGCAATATTATGAGCATTCACCTGTACATTCATGACATTTTCTGTTGTATCTAATATATAATGCCCATTAATCAACTGACATTCAGCTAATAAAATATTATCCAAATCATACAAACATAAAGAATGGTTCCAAACATGCATATGATATCCTTCACTGTCCAATACAGGAATTAAAATAATTTTTTGGATAATGTTTGGCACATAATAACAATTATTCAATACAACAATTTTATTACATGGAAGTAGTAAATTAAAACATCCAATAGCCTCGACCTGCAAAAAATCTCCATTTCCAACATGAAGCTGTACTTCTCTAGGTTATAACTTTTTAACTTTCTTCAGACCCTACAACATATTACAGATGTGAAAAGGACAAGCAGTATCTAATACCCAACCAATACTAGCATCAAATGTTAAAGAAATGTCAATAAAAGGTAATTGCATACCTGATGGTGTCTTCTTAATTATGGCAAGGTATTTTGGGCAGTTCCACTTCCAATGCCTATCCTCGCTGCGATGGAAACATTTTCCTTTCACTTTGTTCTTATGTTGGGGCTTGGACATGTGTTGCTTTCAAGGACCCATTTTGGGTACATACATTACTTTTCGTTTATTCTTCCCTTTGAACGTTTTGGAAGTCTTTCAGGTAGATGATGAAGCACCCTGAATATAGAGGACCGTGCCCCATTTGTTCATATCCTCTTGAGCTATTTTTAGCATGCTATGCAGATCAACATAAGTAGGAGTCAATCCTTGCATATTGTAGTTCATAATGAACTATGAAAATGACCGGAAGTGATTGAAGAATCAAACTATTCCCTAAATCATTACTCAGTAAGGGAGCACTGTCCATGTGGACATGCTCCCTTTGGAGCTTTGTAGACATTGAGCCGAGGATGTACGATTTGACTTTCAAATCATCATCCAACCATTTTTTATATGTCTCCTTTTCCTTTAGAGAAGTATAATCAGAAATGGCTCGGGGCAGGTGCTGATTTATTACATATCCAAGCTTATCAGAATTCAGAGCTTGAAAGAGAGATTCATAAGCAAATCAGCATAATTTTATGCACCTTTTAGTTGGTGTGCATCAAGGATACGAGCTAGAGGGTTGCTTGAAGCCATTTGATCTCTATAAGACAAAAAAAAGAGATGTTAGCAGAATATTTCAATCACTAATAAATAATATTTTAGATTGTGGGTATAACGGTTATACAGTTTTTAATCTAAAATACGCCTTTCCACTATTTTACATAGTTCCTTTAATCTCTCAAACGGAAAAATGATAGTTTAAAATTCTTTAAACTATATAGTGAGAAATAGATCCCATTAAATTTTACTCCAGTCTCACACTATAGTAATATTGGCCTTTGTAAACCCAAAAGGTAGACAACTCTTATAAATTGAATTTCATGCAACTCTTACCACTGATCCTAAATACACATTTTCTCACGCTATAGCAATATTGGATAAGTGTATTCCAGATTAACTTGTCAATGATCAAATATATGTTATCAATATAACCCTTACGCTTTAGCAATATTGGGTAATACGCTCACATATATTTGGCTCATCTCATGTTTATTCAGCATAGCCCAAATCACCCTGATCAATCCCTTACGATTTAGCAATATTGGGAAAGACCAAAGTGAACTATCTAATACCGTATTGACAAGACGAATCATGTTTAACATTATCTCATAATAAAATATATTTCAATCTGATTAAGAGAGATTTATTAAGCACATACTCATTTCATAAAAATGATTAATATAGATCATTCATTTAAATTTCACGCAATCACAACTAACCCCCACCAATAGGGCTCCTATTGTGATTATCAATATATTTGAAGATCACATCATATTATGACAATTATAGAAGTATTTTACAACAACAAAATAAGTCAAAACATGATAAAATAAATAAATAAATAAATAAATTCTGTAACAGTGCCGCGGCGTCCAATGAAGATGGGCCGGGCACCGCAGCGCCCACATGCTGGTATTTTGGTGCCGGACACTATCACTACACCTGGTGTCCGAAAAATAATTTTCTTCTGTTCTGGCATCTAATTTTTTTCTCATGTTTATCATGATCAAACATCATATGATTAATTATAAACATCAACATGTTCAAGAATTCACAAAATAACATCATGTTCAATTTTAAACATCAACATGCTCCAAATCAAACATTATCATATTGTTCAACAATACATCATCAACATGTTAAAAATTCAACAATATAAAACATCATACACCAAATCAACATGTTCTGATACCACTTGTTGGATTTAGTGTGTGATGTGTAGAGGTACGTATAATTTAAGAACTTATAAATACGCAGCAGAAGTATTCATACATGTTATATATAATATTGTATATTCAAGCACATATACTCATATATGTTCAAACAAGTATATACATAAACATACATATATCTCATATATATATATATATATTCATATGTATCATATATATATAAATTGCATGTAAATAACCTACCCGATTTTGAAGGTAGCTTTTCAATTCTTTAAGAACTCCAATCTTCAATTTTTGAGCTCACGTTGAAGTATCCCGTTGCACAATTCTAGTTCACAACTAAAACGGGGGGGATTGTGAAGTTAGAATAGCAGCCACGAATTTCCAGCAATGGGTGTTTTAATACTTAAAACAATTTAGTCCTTATAATTTATTTCTTACAAGAGATGAGAAGAATTGAGTGTTTTTCTATTGTTCCCTTACAACTCTTTGTTATGGATTTTGGTAAGACTTTGCAAACTCTCCCTTTGAAAAATGACTTAGCAAATTCTCTCTTCTAACCTTGACCCAATTCTACACTCTTTCATTCTCCAATTGAACTCTTTAATTTTGTTTAGTGTAAAAATGATGGCTGTTCTTAGTGCTCCACCACCACTCATCTTTGTTTTCCATTTGCTCAATAATAAAACATGTAAAATGTACCCAATAAATTGATTCATCCGTATAAATCAATTGTTAGAGAGTGAATGACAAATAAACAATGTTAAGTGGTTACACCACTTCTTAAGTGCACTACTTAACCATTTCAAAGTGGCCAACAATTTATATTATTAATAACAAGTGCTTACTCTATTACAAAATGGTGTTTGTCACTTATTCTAATTAATAATAATAATTCATTAATAAATATATTATTAATAATTCAAAACTATTTTTGGATAAAGATATTTACCTTATTAGTATTTATCAAGTAAGGTAAATAAGTGAATACATGGTAAATTATTTATGGAGCAAGATTGTGCCACTTGTCAATTTCTTATTGGTTAACAACTCTTGCAAACTTATAATATAGTTTACATTTAAGTATTGACAAGTACATAACTAAGGAACCTTGAAACATATTTTTACTTTGCTGAAATTTCTTAGATTAAATTGTTCAATCCAATATGCTGCCTCGGTGCACAACGAGTACACTTCATATTGTGAGACTCTCTAGGTCCATGCCTGGTTCGTCATATGGAACTTGTTAATACATCCGTAAACAATGTCCCACGCATGTTATAGATATAACAAAATGGTGCATTAGACCATACAAGTTGAGGTCATAACATATTTGTATAATCCTTCCATCATAGATATCCTAAAAGAGTGGAGATATAGATCAACACCGCCAAGTCTCCATATGCTCAACCATAAACTTATCTCTAGATTTGTATCTTAATAAATAATATTCATAAACACTTTTAGGATATTATTTACCCCGAGGATAAAACTAATTTTCTGGGTATTTCTGCTTATAGACATAAGACTTTCTGAAATACAATTTTGGAGCTTCAGGATATTTTACTCACCCAATTGAGTTAATGGATCCCATATCTATACACACCAGACTCCATGAGCATCGAATTATACCCAGCGACACCCAGTGGTCAGACCATGAAAATTATTTGACATATGTGGATCTAAAGTATGATGGATCACTCACAAGTCCACTATAGCACTCAGATCTAAGCACCATGAATACTACTCAACTTGAAAGACCATCTATTGACGGGTTTATGAGATGACTATTAGAGGTCTTTGTGAGTCTGTTCAATATTCAGTCCTTACTGAATACTTATATTTCTATATGAGATTCCACTAATCTCATGGTTTGCCAAGATCAACCATCTAGACCATCCAGATATAGACAACACCGATCTATATATTTTAAGGTCTTCACTGACAGACTCACACCAGTGAAGATCGATCAGGAACATAGAGTTTAAAAATATATTTGCATAACAACATTTCCCAGCATCCTTTGTAACTCTTTTGCAACTATGTCATTACTAATATATTCTTAGGTCTTTATCCCGTTTTAGACAAGGCTCTAACTCTTTAGATTTCGCTAACTCTTATAACCTGGTAACTGTTATCAGTGCTAACTTTTAGCATTTATAACTTTCAGCTTTTCTAACTCTTAGCACTGATCTAAACTCCTTTAGATCAAATTTGAACTCTTTCAGATCATACAATGTCTAAAACGTTACAAGCATCTTACCATATATGTATATAAAATAATTAGTGATGTATTGAAATGATAATAGTATAAACATAAAGCAAATATTTATACATAAAAGGGATGACACGTAAGCACAAATCCTAATATTAGTACACTTCTACATAGCACTACGACGTTCACTTTCCGCTTTTCTTGGTGTTGTAATGATTTGGCCTTGACTTTTTGCCTAATTGTCCTTTACTCTTTTTTTTCAATTCTGCAGCTTCAACACTAAGATTGTGGTGATAAGAGCAAAATTATTTGACATATGTGGATCTAAAGTATGATGGATCACTCACAAGTCCACTATAGCACTCAGATCTAAGCACCATGAATACTACTCAACTTGAAAGACCATCTATTGATAGGTTTATGAGATGACTATTAGAGGTCTTTGTGAGTCTGTTCAATATTCAGTCCTTACTGAATACTTATATTTCTATATGAGATTCCACTAATCTCATGGTTTGCCAAGATCAACCATCTAGACCATCCAGATATAGACAACACCGATCTATATATTTTAAGGTCTTCACTGACAGACTCGCACCAGTGAAGATCGATCAGGAACATAGAGTTTAAAAATATATTTGTATAACAACATTTCCCAGCATCCTTTGTAACTCTTTTGCAACTATGTCATTACTAATATATTCTTAGGTCTTTATCCCATTTTAGACAAGGCTCTAACTCTTTAGATTTCGCTAACTCTTATAACCTGGTAACTGTTATCAGTGCTAACTTTTAGCATTTATAACTTTCAGCTTTTCTAACTCTTAGCACTGATCTAAACTCCTTTAGATCAAATTTGAACTCTTTCAGATCATACAATGTCTAAAACGTTACAAGCATCTTACCATATATGTATATAAAATAATTAGTGATGTATTGAAATGATAATAGTATAAACATAAAGCAAATATTTATACATAAAAGGGATGACACGTAAGCACAAATCCTAATATTAGTACACTTCTACATAGCACTACGACGTTCACTTTCCGCTTTTCTTGGTGTTGTAATGATTTGGCCTTGACTTTTTGCCTAATTGTCCTTTACTCTTTTTTTTCAATTCTGCAGCTTCAACACTAAGATTGTGGTGATAAGAGCAAAATAAATATATATTTTGTCCTTAATTTATATAGGAAATATATTTTTTAAGTGAATAAATGGTTATTTATGTGTTTAACATTGGTTTTATAGGGATTGAGCATTAAAAGATGAAAAATTAAGAAATTGGAGCAGAACTGTAGAAATTAGAGTCAAAATTAGAAATATGGACTTAAATGCAAAATTTGAAAAGTTACGGATAAATGCTGCAGCGATAAGAAACTGAACATTCTAGTGTTCATAAAAAGACAAACGCTCAAGCGATAAATGGAGAACACTGCAACAATAATTTCAAAACCTTTTCAGTACCTTATTTTCTAAGGCTCAATGCTCTAGCGTAGAGTAACTACTACTATAACGATGGAACTTCTAGAACCAACATCCCAACGATGAGCATAGAACGTCCTAGTATTGGTGCGATTCCTAATTAGATTCTAAATACAACTCAAAGACTCCAAGTTTTCCTATAAAAAGGCATCTTGTCCTAGCCTTTAAGATATTGACAACTTAGGAGTTTTAGAGCAAATAGAGCATAATTTAAAGGTTTAGAAAGAGAGATAAAGAGTTTCATATATGTCAAGAGCAACAAGGAATTTTGGCATATTCTTGTGAGATCAACTAACTACAAGGCGAATCCAAAGAACATCAAATTTGGTTTGCTTTTTTGTTATGTCATATTTTTAATTATTTCTTGCCTTTAGTCTCTTATAATCATGAACTAATTTTATTTTCTAGGGTTATAGGTTGAACTCAATATATGTGATCAATTGTTACACATTTTAATATTTTATGAACTCAATTTTTATTATTTAAATTATATAATCATAATGCTTTTAATATAACTAGCTAGTTATTGATTGATTAAGGAACACATTGATAAACTTGAAAAAGACATCCTTGTGTTTAGCCTAGGGTAATTTGATACATGATTGTCGAGTAATATCTATAAGTTTCGATATAGGATAAGAATATACCTATATGGCATGTATGGTTAAAAGGACTTGAACTTAATAAGTCTTAATTTTATCAAATAACCATAGGAATATAGGTTATTGGTAATTTAAGATATACTCACTTGACCATCGGATGAGGCTAGTAAAGAGGTTAATGTCTTATTCAATAATAAACCAATGGATTAAAATGTTCAAAGTAAATATCTTTAGAAAAATATATTGAAGGATAGTTATTATCCTAGGCTCTCTCTATAGTATGATTTCTATAATTTGCTTAGATTTGATAATTTAGATTTATTGCATTCATCAAATTAGTTTTATTTTAATTTCAATTGAGACATTAATTTTTTCTGAATAAAAATAAGAAAAATATACCTTTAGTACTTTATCAGAAATACGTATTAATTTCCTATGGGTTCGACATCCGATTTTAACACTATATTACTTGTTGCGATACATATACTTATGTCTAATTTGTGCTTAGAAACAACACAACAGTAGTGCTGAGCTTTGACCTCGTATCTAACATTTTTACCTTGATTTTCCTTAGATTCTCACCCTAATATACTAACTAATGTTAAACCTAAAAAAATAAAAATAAAACACATAAAAAAGCATAATAATCATGTTTAAAATGAACAAATGCCAAGCTTGAGGAAGAAAAAATAATAAGTATAAAATACGCCTATCAAACTCCCCCAAACTTAACAAATTGCTCGTCCTTGAGAAAAAAAAAAGAAACTAAAAACCTGGAAAAATAATAACAGGTTTGTTGATGCTTAACAACTTGTCTCAAAGATTACATATAGTTTACAATTCATGAAAAACTCTAAATACCCTAAAAGTGAGAATGTCAATCCATGTACTAACCTTATGATACCTTTGATTCACTTGTTGTATGTGTGTGTACAATTATTCTTATCAGTCATTTTCACTCCAATTAGTTTATTGCACATAAATATTCGAAAAGTTTGCCTTTAAAAGATTTTTATTCACATTTCATATACTTACTTTGTATTACACTCTCTACTAATGTGGATCCACACATAATCAAAAATCAAATAGGTCTTTATTGAGCTTGCAATGTATGGCTAGGATGAAGGTAAGATAAAAAGGATAATTTTATGCTCAATTCATACCATAAACGCACATTCCTTTCTAGGGTCATCCAAATCTTTCATCAAATTTTTGAAAGATCCCTCAAATTAATTCCCAACTTTCTTTCTTTACTATGTTATTCATTCTTTTTCTTTCATTTTCTTTTCTTTTCTTTTTTCTTTAATAAGGGTATAGTAAATTCTAGAAGAATAGTAACTTCATCAACATAATTTTTCTTTTTTTTTTTAGGGGTATAGTAAATTCTAGTGGAATAGCCGTTGGAATTTGTGCTTACATGCCATCCCGTTTATGTATGAATATTTATTTTATATTTATATTATCATTATTTCATTAAAATTGCTAATTATATTTAATATATGGTAAGATGCTTGTGATGTTTCAGAAATTATATGATCTGAAGGAGTTTGAATTTGGTCTAAAAGAGTTTAGATCAATGCTAAGAATTAGCAATGTTGAGAATTATAAATGCTAAGAGTTAGCACTGATAAGAGTTAGCACATTAAGAGTCAGCGAAATCTAAGGAGTTGGAGCCTTGTCTGAAATGGGTCAAAAACCTGAGAATATATTAGTAATAACGTAGTTGAAGGGAGTTGCAAATAGTGCTAGAAAATTTTTGTTATATAAATATATTTTCAAATACTATGTTTCTGATCTATCATCCCTAATGCAGGTCTGTCGGTGAAGACCTTATAATATATAGATCAGTGTATGTCAATATCTGGATGGTCCAGATGGTTAGTCTTAGTAGATCGTGAATTTAGTGGAAGCTTGTATAGGGATACAAGTCTTCAGTAAGGACTGGGTACTGAGCAGACTCATGAGGACCTCCAATAGATATCCCAATAGAGGATTTTTTTGAGTTGAGTAGTATTAGTAATCCTTTTAATCTAACCGTCATGGTGGGCTTGTAAGTGATCTACCATACTTTGGTTCTACACATGTCAAAAACCTTTTATGATCTAACTACTAGATGTCGCTGGGTATGGTTTGATGATCATAGAGTTTGGTATGTATAGATATAGAATCCATCAACTAATTTTGGATAAGTAATATATCCTGATACTCTAAGATTGTGTTTCAGAAAGTCTTATGGCCATAAGCAGTAATACCTATGAAAAGAGTTTTAGCCTAAGGATAAATAATATCGAAAAAGTATTTGCAAATATTATTTATTGAAATATGAATCTGGAGAAGTTTATGGTTGAGCATATAGAGATTTTACGGTGTTGATCTATGTCTTTGCTCTTCAAGGATATCAATGACGAAAGGATTATACGGATATGTTATAACCTCAACTTGTATGGTCTAACGTGCCATTTATAATATCTATAACATGTGTGTGGCATATTATTCACAAACGTATGGAGAAGTTCCATATGACAAACTGGGTATAGACTTAGAGAGTCTCACAATATGAAGTGTACTAAGGCAATATATTGGATTGAACAGTTCGGTCTAAAATATTCAAACAAACCAAAAGTTTCTTTCAGGTTCCTTTAGGGTGTGTACTTGTCAAGACTTAAATGTTAAGTACATCACATAATTAGTTAACAAGAGTTGTTAACCAATAGGATATTGACAAGTGGCACAAGAAGTGGTGGAGCAATATGGTGAGTGTCATTAATATTTCCATTGAAGCATGTCTCTTGGTAAGTCATGTATAGCATTATGTGTTGGGAAACAAATTGAATTAATTCATTCAAAAATTTTGTGAAGGCAAGATATGTAAGTAATAGTTGAGAGAGAATTGGCTAATTGGTTTTGGCAAAGTGTTTTAAGCAAAGGGTTGTGAAGAACAAAACCAAAACACAAAGTATTTATACCATCTCACATAAACACTTGTTGCTATAACTTTTTTGTGGCTGCTATTCTAGATTCACAATCCCACCATTTTTGTTGAACTATAATTGTGTAACAATGCACATCAAGGTGAGCTTAATACTTAGAGATTGCTACTCTTGAAGAATTGAAAGCCGACCTAATAAAATTTTAAATTATACATACACTCAATAAATTATGCATTCACTTAACAAATGGTATCAAAGTTTACTAATTGGGTGTGTGATGCTTGATGTTGTTAAATTTTTAACATGTTGATGTGGTAATTTTTGAACACATGATGATGTTTGATTTGGAACACGATGATGTTTAAAATTAAACATGGTATATTTTGGTGATGTTCTTGAATATGATGATGTTTGGAATTGAATATGTGATGTATAAAAATAAAGTACCTGAGAAAATTAGGTGCTAAAACAAGAAAAAGTTGTTTTTGGACACTGAGAGCAATGACAGTGTCTGGCGCCGCAGAGCTTAGGTACGAGTGCCACAGTGCCAGGACAATTTAGGCCGAACACCGTAGAGCCAGCTATCGGGCGCTATTGCACTCAGTCAATTACTTATGGATGCTGCAATGTCTGGTGCTGTTGCTGAAAAATTTTATTTTTTGTTTTTCATCATGTTTTAACTTGTTTTATTGTCGTATTATACTTGTATAATTGTCATAACATGATATGATCATTTATTTACGTTAACAATAGGAGTCATATTGGTAGGGGTTAGTTGTGCTTGTGTAAAATTGAATGAATGATCTAAATTTATCATCTACATGAGATAATAATGAGTTTAGAAAATCTTTCTTAATCAGATTAAATAATATTTTGCTATAAGATAATGTTATAATATGATCCGTCTTATCAATATGGTATTAGACGGGTTACTTTAAGTTTTTTTCAATATTTCTAAAGTCTAAATGATTGATTGGTGTGACTTAGACTATGCCGGTTAAATATGAGATGAGGTAAATACATGCAAAAGTCAAAAATGCACCTTTTACGACTATTCACGATTGTTCTTCCAAACCTCACTTAAACAACTTTTTTTGACTTAAGCATCGGAGAATCTTTGCCGAAACCTACCTCAGTGAGGTCTTAACGACAATTTCAAATATTTTACAAGTGTTTTGTCGTCACTAGTAAGGGAGAAATTCAGATTCCAACCTTCACACCCAGCAAAGACAAAGTCCAGCGTGCTAATTCTCATAACAAAATAAATTCAAAACTCATTAGCCCAAAAAATCATTTCTTCTAATCAACAATTAATATTTTTTCTATTTTTAACACTGTGATTTTAGTAGTTAATTAAAAGAATGTTAGTTAATGGTTTATTTGTAATATGTAATATAAATATTTGAATAGGTTCAAAAATTGGACTAACTTTGATTATGTAGAATTACAGAAATAGTAGTTATTCAATTAAATTTCAACATTCAAATTAATTTGAATTTAAACTGTCTATAGTATTTTAAAAAATGAACAATTTTATCAACACCCAACAATTTTAAAAGTAATTCTTTATAAAGTACTTTTTATCTTTTTTTTTTTTGTTAGAAGCTTAATATAATAAATGGTAATATATTTTTTCATGTATAATATCCTAAATTAGATATGAAGATGGCTAAAAAGTGAACCGTATTAAGTCCTAACCTTCTCCAAGCCAAAATAACCATCTCAACAAAAAGTGTTAATTCGCTTTTAGCGGTTTTTTCTTTTACATGAGAAAGCCCAAGTAACCATGTTAACAATAAATGTTAATGAGCTTTTAGTATTTTTGCTTTTTACAAGAGAAAGTCAAAGTGGCCATGTTAACAATAAGTGTTAAGGAGCTTTTAGTGCTTTTCACTTTTACAAGAGAGCTAAAGTGGCAATGTCAACAATAAGTTTTAATGAACTTCTGGTGTTTTTCGCTTTTACAAGTGAAGAATAAGTGACATTATTTTGATGTAATTTTTGTTCAACATATGTGTACATAGTTGGTCAGTTAAGTTTAATTATAGATTAAGAATGATCAAGATAATGCTTGTTCTTTTATTCTAGGGCCAAACAACTAAAACAAAATATGCTTAATTCCAAAAGACCCTCTAATTCAACATTTATGCAACAAACTTTATAACAAATCAACTTTATAGTTTGCATTTAAAAAAGGACCAAACAAGAAAGCTGTACACTTCATTTTTATTGACTGGTTGTCATCACAGTATGCATTCAAATCAGTGAGTGGGTTTCCAAATAAGATGTAAACCCGTGATTGCATGCATACGTTTACAATTTTAAACAATTTACAAACATTGAACTATCAATGAATTGTTAGGCAAGGCAATATCAACGAATATGGTACAATATCGTTAAAAACCATAATAGATTGTTGAGGTTTTTTTTCTTCTCTTTTATAGGTTATATTTATAATCTATACACTTGCTTATGTTCATATATACACATTTATAATCTATATATACTTGTAAAAAACTAGTGAGAGAATATATTAAGAATTATTTCTCAAATTTGTGTTCATATATCCATATACAGATTTATATAGTAGTCTAAGTCCAACTTATCCACATGATAAAATGAAGTATATTCTTCATTTTTTTTTTCAAAGGACACTGTAACTCAAAGAAACTATAATTGTTTTTAATATAAACTAAAACCCTCCCTCAAATGCAACATAAGTGTAGACATTGAACTGTTTGATCTAATAATGTTATATTTTCTACCTTTCATTTTGTTTCTTCATTTTGCAATAAGTTTATGAACCAGAAGCCATGCTGTTTACAAGGGGATTATAATTACACCAACTAATAAATATGATTTGTACAAATAATATTAGAGATTGTGCAACTTGCAACAATAATGGTGATGGTGATGGTGGTGGTGGTGTAAATTTTGCATGCTCATGGCTCTTGATGAAACCTCTGATTCAGTCTTTTGCAACTCCCTCTTGCCTGCATCAACATTTTCCTGCGAGGTTATCAAGAGATGGTAACTTGAGGATGAATGTGGAAAGGTAGAAAAACAAATAGCATACACAAATATCATGTGTGTTTACCTTCGGTCTTGGTCCAGTTCTTGGATATATAGAGGCCAAAGAAAAGATATGCTTAACAAAGTAACTTATTTTAGAATATTTATCTTCTTGTTCACTTGCTCATATCAAGAACCAAACAAGGCCTCTAGCAATTTGCAATATGTTTTTTTTTAATTGCTTTCATATGCAAGAAGTGTATATTTTTATTTATTTATCTTTCCTAGCAGAATAAAGTCTTAGTTGTGGTTGTTTTTCCTCAACAAGCATTCAATACTATATTGCTTTGGCAACCACATTCGTAAATCTTCTTTCTCTGCCATCAGGTGCTTCAACATATTTACACCCAGTACAGATGGTAGCAAGTCCCCGTCATCTTATACTTTCACATCTAAATGAAGACTTAATGTATTGATCATTTGACAAGTTCAGTAAATATGAAACTCCTAATATTTAGTTCAAGACCCATGTTCCAGTATATGACAGATATGGATAATAAGCTCTAAGGGGAAAAATGGAAAAAGAAAATCCACACGAGCATATTGAAAACCAACTGCTAATTTTCAGAACAATTATTAATTAATTTGTATGAAAATCATTTAATTCCTTTCAGCTTAATAAGTGTGCATTAACATAAAACATGCACATTTAATACTTGAGGAGTCAGGACAGTAATAAGCTACCTATAGCTTCCCTAGAAGAAACTATGCGCTATCATTATTAGATAAAATCAGCAAAATTTGGGTTCTACATATGATGCATGATGAAACACAAAAAGCATAATACAAGTAAATGAGAAGATACTTAAACAAAAAGGAGGCCTGTTATACCTATATGTTATCACCCCAAGGATGTTTCCTTGCCCTCTTGAGGAACATTCACTCTGTGGACAAGAAAAAAATTATTGTTTAAGCAACAACATCACAACGCTAATTCCAAATATAGGACTAAATATATCTATATCTGATAAAAAAAAATTTCCCCAAAGAGAAAGAGAGAGAGAGCTAAAAAAAATAAAAATTGAAACAAAAACAATAAGTTACTAAGTAATGCATATTCCTGAAGCAATACAATCAACATGAAGATAACCAATAAAACCAATATTATCAAACTAAACTTGAAAAGGAAAACAATGGACAAAACTAACACCCAAAGCATAAAATCACACATCCGTCAGCTAATAAAGAACCTTATTAGTTATCTTATCAACTTCATCAATGTAAACCATCCCTCGTTAAACTGCTTGTACATTAAACTTAGCTGCGTAGGTGCCAAATGAAAACCGCATGTATGTAATGTCACTGATAAGTGAAAAGACAATAGAAGCAGAAGGAATGCAAAATCTGACGAAGTCGAAAATTAGCTATACAGATGAGCACAAAGTAACTTAAGAAGGAAAATGTGAGTTAAACTATATTGACTGAATGTAATACCAATATGTCAGAAATTATACAGCTAAATTCACATTCAAGAAATAGTTAAAAGATTAAATTTCCACCCAAATCCAGCCTGATGCAAAACTCCATCAAACATGAAAACCAGCTATACTTGCATGATACACCAATGCCAAAATATTGGTAACAGGTTCAAAAGCTATTTATTCAAAGTCCACACCTCTTACAGTCACTATTATCTTATTAAGATTAATAATACTTCCTCATAAAGGAAAACACCAATGAAGAATGATTTCCAGCAGAACTGGTCCATAAACTCATGACATGTAGGGAATTGTAACTCTTTTAATCATACATGAGAAAGGTAACTTTCTTAACTGATATGGAAATAGGAGGAATGAGATCCACCAATCAGCATGCATAGGAAACTTTTCTTTACCTATAAAGACAACTTCCTCTTCTAAGTGTGGGTTGAGATCTAAAAAGTTTGGAACAGGGCACAAATACTTTAATCCTTTCCTAAATTTTGTTTTCAAGAATCATTATTTGTTGGCAGGGCTATTTCAAAATTCTATTGATGTGATAGAAGAGGTCCTCTAAGGAAGACAAACTCAGCTCATCTATTTCTAAGTAGAAGAGTTTGATATATATGATATAAACACTTCATTTGCATGGAATTATTCTTTTTCTCAATTAAAGAGGCATTGCCATTAGACAATATTCTCTTTTCATCGAGTACATAAACAAGAACATTATATCCAAAGAAAGGTTACCATCATTCAGAATTAAAACTATTGATAAAAGCCAACTAGAAGTGCATTCAGGCATGCACTAATGTCCATAATAGGTAAAAGGGTGACTCTATTTCAGCAATTATAATATCTCTATAGAACTCCCAAAGAAATAAATATGATAGCAAAAATGAGGAACAACAATGTAAAGTCAATTTGGAGACTAATACTGCGAGAAGTGCATATAATATTGATTCAATATCTTCATCAACATTACCAGCCTGCAAATAGTAGCATAATATATGAACACTATTACACTCTGAATATGCAACGCTAAACTTTAATTATACATTAATTTAGTAAACAACATCTATAATAAATCCATTCTAACCAATATATAAAATTTATTTTGAATTCTCTCCATGACATAATTTTGACATAAACACATAACTATACCACTCCAAAATAGACTTGCCTGCATTAAGGTTGTTGCTTCAGCAATGACAAATGACACATTGCAAAACGAGCCAGCGTTTTTGCGAGCAATGTCTTCCCTATTTTTTAACATGCAAATTAGCCATCAATTCTTACCATATGTAGCAGAACAAATTGAGTAGAAAGGCATACATGATCAGTTGGGCCCATCAAAAGTACATTGCTCTTTTTTAACTCTCCATTATTGTCGTCATCTACTACCTCAGTAGTTCTTGCTTCAGATCCTGAGCTAGTAATAAAATTCCACATCTTCAGTCTCAAGATATAAATAACAGCAATATGACTGAAAATAATCGAATCCGCTATCATATAAGGCAATCTGAAACTAACCCTTTTTGCAAGGAGGCATTGTAAATCCTCTTATAGTGATTATAAACGGCTACAGCAAGAACCTGCAATAGTAACAACAAAATATCAAACTTCCAAACAAATTTCTACTTCACATGAGTAATACATACATAATGACAATTATATTACTGAAAAATGAAACTTATGTGGCTTTCTCTTGACCAATAACAAACTTATCAAGACCCTTGCATATCTCCTTTGGCGTTGACAGATTCTTCCCCAAATTAGACCCACTCCAACCACCACCACCACTAACACTTCCATTACCATTACCTCCAGACCCGCCTCCGCTATCGGGTCCCGTAGCTCTAATCACATCCACTCCAGGAAAAAACGGCGGTTCCGATGGAGTAACCGCTACCAACTTATTACCGTTACCGTTACCGTTACCATTACCATTACCAGGAGACAATTTCCCTCCATAAGACGACCTCAAAGTGTCCCAAAACGACACCTTTTCACCACCACTCAAAGCGGAGTACGGTGGCTAGCGGCTGAAGGCTACCGGACGGCCGGCGACAGAAAATCGCAGCGGCCGAGACATGGAGAACTTTGGAGTTGCTTGAGGGCTTTGCCGCGGCGTTGACTTGTTCTGGCCCGAACGACTTGATGGGGTGGCGTGCTTCTGGCCGGAACGACTTGGCGGTGGCCGGATTCAGCGATGGAGAACTGGCGAGATGAGCGAAAGAGAGGAGAGCCGTGGAGAGAAGAAAGATTGCGTTTACAGTTTTTTTTTTTTTTTAAAGACGGTTTAGTTTTTCTTAATTTTATTATTATTTTAAATAATTGATAATTACCTGCACCATAGCCCGTTAAATATGTGGTAATTTTTTATATATTAAATTAACATTTATTTTTATAAATAATATACACCGTTAATATTTTAGATCTCAAATTAATATATTTTTAATAATTTTTTTTTTCACATGGAAAAAAAAGATTCAAAATCAGAATTTTCACTAAAATAGAACTAAATACATTACCAACTTTTTACTACTAAACTATTAACACAAATACATGTAAATGAATATAATTTTCATTTAAAAAAATATATAATAACCCATAATTTAACTAAAATAAGAGGATCTACTCAAAAGTGCTACTTTTTTTAATAATTCAAAAAATAATTTGAATTCTTAACACTCAAAATTTAAAAAAATTTATTGATATTTTTGTTAAGTAATAATTTTTGTTTATTTTAATAATAAAAAAATATTCATTTTAAAAAAAAAATTAAGGATTTAATTTTCTTTTGTTAAAATAAACAAAAATTATTGCTTAATAAAGGTGTAGATAATTTTTTTTTAAAGTGTAAATAAAATTTAAAATCATTAAAATTTGCAAGAAGGGTCAGATAATTTTTCTTTTTTTCATAATTAAGAGTAAAAATCGTCAAATGTACTAAATGCTTTAAACAGTAGAAATAATTCAGTGATTAGACCCAACAAACATTCTGGAATGGCATCAGCATCGTCAATCGCACAGCAGAGAACAACGAGATTCCTGACATTTGGGAGCAAGAGGATATGGAATATGAACAAGCATGCTATTAGTAATCCTAGACTCACCACTATCACTCATTCTCACTCTCATTCTCTTCATCATCCTCTTTCGCTTCCCTCTTGCCTTCCTCTTTCTCATACTTGTCTTTATCCTCTGCTCAGGCCTTGTGCACCTTCTCTTCGATCTTCTCTCTGCTTCATGACCACTCCACAGGCTGCTCACACAAACCCACCCCAATCGGCCCCCTCCAAAACGGTGAGAATTGGTTTCTCTCGTTATTTTATTATCATTTTTTTTTTTAATGTTGCTTTGCTACTTATTTATTTATTTATTCAACAATCTGATCAAATCGGTGTCAATTGGTGCGGATAGTATGTTAAATTTAGATTATAGATAGAGATAATATCTGCATGCAATTGGAGCTAAACTGGGTCTGTCTTGATTTATCAATTCTCACTTATAGCAAGTTTTGGTTCGCTTTTATACATTTAGTTATGTTTCAGTGATGATCCGATTGGTTCGATCAGAATTCTGATTATTCGATCTCTCTGTAATCAATCAACAGTGGCTTCTTAAAAACGGGGCTGTCTTAGAACTTTCAATCTCATTTGATAATAGCTTTACAGATGCAAATTAGGGTTTTGAGTAACGAGTTCACTACCCTATAATATTCCATTTCATGTTATAATTTGGTGTTATGGATATCATTCATGTGAGTAATGTATTTAGGGTTTGGGATGTGTAGGTGAGGGTTGTTATAAAAGGGAGGGTGCAGGGTGTGTTCTACAGGAACTGGACCATAGAGAATGCCACACAATTAGGGTTGAAAGGTTGGGTGCGGAACAGACGAGATGGTTCTGTAGAAGCCCTGTTTTCAGGCAACCCTGATTCTGTTCAGGAGATGGAGCAGAGGTGCCGTCGGGGTCCATCAGAAGCCATGGTTACTGGGCTCGAGGTCTTCCCATGCAATGATGACCCTGGTACAGGATTCAAGCGAAAGCCAACTGTTTGATCAGTCCACGTGAATAGATTAGTGCTTATTTCTGCTTTAATAATGTATCTCACTTTCATCTATATAAATAAAACCATAAAATTAAAGGTATTATATGTAATGTAGTTCATGATCGTTTTTTATCCTGTTGAATGATGTGCCCCTGAATGACTTGTCACAAATGTGATATGTTATTAGTTCTTGAATATCTAGTTTCAATCAAAATGTTGTTTGTTCAGTGAATGTATGCCAATTATCTGATCTTATAGATAGAAATGAATATCTCTAATAATAAACCTAATTTACTTGTCATTTAAATCCACTGCCATAGAATGGCGCTTTACAGAACATGCTTATTCTGTCTTTCTTTTGCTCATTTGGAAGCGTATTAAAGAGTTTCTGCCAAGAAATTATATTCCATCCATGGACTTGTTTTAGTATGACATGCTTTTGAAGAATTTATGGTAATAAAATCTTCTGTGTGAAATGAGGTTAAGCATTTATAGAAAGAAGCTTTTCCAGGGGGAGATGAATTAAATTGTGAATCATTTTCATGTAACAAATAAATCATTTGTTGAACTCTTGCTACTTGCGGGAGCTGGTTCTTTGGAATCAAATTAAAGTGAAAATGAGGTTTGGTCTCTGTTGCAAGAACTGAACAGTCTTTCATTTAGGCCTTGAGGTTTCCTATTGTATATCTTGATGCAAAATAAGAACATGGTTATGTTTACTATTGCGGTCACGCTTACATGATGTTGCTTTTAGCTATGCTTTGTCTATATTATCATCCCCTTTTTTCAAATCCTGATCATGCAGAGTAATGATTGTTTACTCCGTAAATTAGACACTCTCTCTTTCTCTCTTCCATGCGTGCATGTGTTGCTGCACTGCCTGCATCTATGTAATGTAAGGGCTTTCGAAAATATACTAAAGCAGATAACATTATGGAACTGTTTTATTGGCCAGTGCGGTTGTAATGCTGAGTTCTTCTCGAACAGTAATAATACATAGAAGCATTTCTATTTCCTTTAATAATTTTTTTGTGTTTATCATCAATAAGGTCTTCTTTTGCCTTTTTAATTATAGTTCACAATAACAACTATGACTAATATCTAGCTATTATAAGTTGACCAATTGAGGGTACCATGGACGCTATGCTACTGTCATCTAGCTAAGCAATAAGATGAAATTAAACAAGATAAATTAAAGGGGTGGAAAAATACATGGAGGTGATAGTTTTCACAATTGATCATGGGCACCAAATGCTTTCTAAGGTCTGATTCTTAAGGTGATTTCTGAATTTTCCTACTAAACGTTCATAATGCATTACTAGACGGCCAATAAATTTTGGTGTAAGTGATCAGTATGGAGACTCTATATGTCCTTTCCCTCTGAAAAGGCATCCCATAAACTCAAGCAGAATGATCGAAATTAGGATAGTGAGTAGACCGGTCACCGAGAGGTCGTGGATGAATAATCTTTCGAATGAATTTTAATCCTTTTTTCATTATTTTTCTGTAATTTCAAGGTATTTATTGATATTTACTTCCAGTTTGGATCATGGAAATCCCCAATGTTTCTTTTGGTTTTCAGATGCTTGGAAATAAACTCGGTTGTTACAGTGGAGATGATTGTTCTCGGTAAACATTAAGTAAGAAAGATTATAATCATTCTTTATGTTAATGGTGCAAAGACTTGTTTTCACCCTTAATTACTTAGTAGTACCACAGGTGGGCTTGTAGGATCTCCAATTTTTCCTCTGTGTGTCCATTGCATGATCTGCTTCAACTCAGTCTTTGACAAGATATGGTATGGATTTGGCTCCCCTTCAACAAGAGATGTAGTAAAGAACAGGGATTTGTTCATTCTTAAAATAGAAAATTTTCTGTCCACCGACTTTTGAATGATGAGAAGCAAGCCATTCTATATTAGGGATGCGTTTTGAACCCGTGGGTAGTTTTATAGTATCATTAGGAAAGTTTGTCTGAACCTGGATGATTGTTGCACGTATTGTCAACGAACTGTCTGAATAAGGAGATGACCTTTAAATTCCATGAAATAACTAAGATTGGCACGGTCTGGCTGTCATTTCCTTCTTACACTGACATTAGTTATGGCAAATGTGGTCCAAGCTTTTAGATTATTAAGTAATAATTCTAGAATTATTTTAAAATAATTTATTTAAATTCTCTTATCATATATATCATATTATTAATATAAAATATAATTTTTTTTATATATAATTTTTTTTATTTTGTAATAGGTTACAGTTTATATAAAAACTCAATTGTACAATTTTATAATATACAGTGAAATATATTATTTTTATATTTTTCACATAATATCAGAGTTTTAATTTTTTTATTGTCATTTTGTTTAGCTGGAGATTTGTCGAAATTTTTTTTCAAAACCCGACGGAACCACCAGAGTTTTTTACAAAGTTGCCAGAAAACTCTGAAATCTTGTCGTCTTAGCCACCGTCCATCTCAGATTACTCAAAATCCTCTGGCTGTTTCAATCCCATCGATGACACGCCAATCCAAGGTCGGAAATGATCGGACGCGTCGCTAGAACACCACTGCCGCCGCCACTGTTACTTCAGATTCCAACTATTCTACGGCAACGTGACCAACATTGCCCACACCAAAAGAATTCCCAGTCACCAGTCATTCAATGCCGCCGATGACGCTCCAATCCGAGGTCAAAAACAACCGGACGCGCCGACGGAACACCATTATCGCCGCCCACTGTCACTTCAGATCCCGGCCGTTCTATAGCGACGTGACCAACAGCGCCCAGACCAAAAGCGCCCAGACCAAAAGAATCCCCAATCACCAACCGTTTAAATGCCACCGAGATTACGCCAATTGGAGATCGGAATAGGTCGAATACGCCACCTGAATTTTATGGCTTTCTATTAAGGGCCTGTTTGTAAAAGTTTTAGTATTTAAAAGTCAGATCGTAATATTCTATTCTATTGGAGTATTTTTTGAAAATTTCAAAAGTTGTGGAGCTATTCTTGCAATTATAATATTTTAGGGGTCATTTTATAATTTTAAAAAAGTTTAGGGATCATTTTATAATTAATATAAACTTTAGGGGCTAATTTATATTTATTTAAATTTAAGGAGTCAATTTATAATTATTAAAAGTCTGTAGGTTAACTTGTAATTAGTATAAATTTAAGGACTAAGTTTTCATTATTTAAAAAAAAAAAGTTTTGAAATTTATAGATAAGTGTGGTACTTCTCGGTGTTATTCTACTAGTTTTGCTCTATCTAAGCCATGTCATATACCTGGACCATCTCAATATGCTACTTTTTCAGGATCTGCTGTTACTACTGCACAGGATAGTGCGAATCGTTTCCCTAATAACCTTTAATCTTTACTCCGTCTGCTCCTTTCTAATTTTGGTAAACCCTTAATTTCTGATTCTTCTAATATTTCAGGTAATTCTTTTTGGTATTTTGATTCTGCATGTTGTAATCACATGACTTCTGATCCTACAATTTTCTCCTCTAAAACACTTAATTCCTATTTACCATCTATTTAAACTTCTAATGGTTCTCTCATGGAAGTTAACCATGTTGGTCAAGTGTCTTGCCTTAATCTCTCTATAACTGACACTTTTTTTATTCTTAACCTTACCTTAAATCTTTTGTCTGTTGGTCAATTATGCGAACTTGGTCTTAATGTCTTGTTTACTGCTTCTAGTTGTTGTGTGCAGGATCCAAAGACTGGTCGAACGCTTGGGACAGGTCGTAAGGTTGGACGTCTGTATGAATTTATTTCTTTAGATCTATCATTTCTATATTCTTCGTTTGCAGCATCTACCTCTTCAGTGCCTTCATTATATCTTTGGCACTCTCATTTGGGTCATGCGTCAGTCAATCACATTCGATCTCTAGTATCCAATGGTCATTTAAGTATTGTTTCTGATAATAAAGATGACTGTCTTACATGTCCTTTAATTAAACAATAAACCTTATCTTTTGATAATAATACTATTGTCTCCCATGCTCCATTTGATCTTGTACATTTTGATATATGGGGTTCTTCTCCAAATCCCACAATGGGAGGATCCAAATATTTTGTGATCTTCGTTGATGACTCTTCTCTGAATTTACTAAAATTTATTGAGATTTTGTTTAGATGGTTAAAACTTAATTCTCATGTCCTATTAAGGTTTTCTGCACTGATAATGCTATGGAGTATAGAGATTTTGATTTTCTAAATCTTTTACAAGAACACGGTACTATATATCAAAGGTCTTGTCCTGGTACATCTCAGCAAAATAGGAGAGCTGAACGTAAACACAGACACATTTTAGATACTACTCGTGCTCTTTTTATCTCTTCCTCTTGTCCTGAACATTTTTGGGGAGAAGTTGCTTTGACTGATGTCTTTACCATTAATCGTATTCTTTCTCCTGTTATAGAGAACAAGTCACCTTATAAGTGTCTTTATGGAACTCCACCTAATTACAAACTCCTTAAAGTATTTGGTTGTGTTTGTTTTGTCCTACTTCAAAAATATGAGCATACTAAACTCGAGCCACGTACTCGATTATGTTGTTTCTTGGGATACAGGATAGAATATAAAGGTTATAGGTGTTGGGATCCTATATTTAACCGTCTTCATGTTTCTCGTAATGTAATCTTTCTCGAGCATACGATGTTTGCCTCTATATCTAACTTTAAATCTGTGTCTCCTTCTATGTCACAATTTTTTACAGATAATTCTGTTGATATTTTTCCTAATACTTCACCTACAGATATTGTTGTGATATGGTGTGTGATGTGTATAGATATGTATAATTTCAAAAATTAAAAACGCAGCGGAAGTATTCATACATGTTATACACTATATAACATGCTCAAGCATATAAACTCATGTATGATCATTCAAGCACATATATATCTCATATATATTTTTACATGCATGATATAAAATGAATTGTAAATAAATAACCTACTCAGTTTTGAAGGTAGTTTTACAATTCTTCAAGATCTCTAATCTTTAATTTGTTGAGCTCACCTTAAAGTGTTCATTTGCATAATTCTAGTTCATAACTAAATCTGGTGAGATTGTGAAGCTAGAATGACAGCCATGAATTTCCAGCAATGGGTTGTTTTAACACTTAAAACAATTTATCCTTATAATTTATTACTAGCAAGAGATGAGAAGATTTAAGTGTTTTCTTTAGTTCCTTACAACTCTTTGTTATGAACCTTAGTAAGCCTTTGCAAACTCTCTCAACACTTTGAGAAAAATACTTAGAAAATGCTTTCAATTCTCTCTACTCTCTCCTTGGCCGAATCTTGCATTCTTTTAGACAAAAATTGAACTCTTTCAATTTTTGGTTTAGTGCATAAAATAATTACTTCTCTTAGTACTCCACCACCACTTAACCATGTTTGCCACTACAAATAATAATCTAATTATTAATAAATACAAACAATTGATTCATCCGTATAAATCAATTGCTAGGATGAATCAATTGTTAGAGAGCAAATGGCAATTAAACAATGCTAAGTGGTTTCACCACTTCATAAGTGCACCATTTAAATATTTTTAAGTGGCCAACATTCCTAATTATTAATAACAAGTGCATTCTCTATTACTAAATAGTGTTTGCCACTTATTCTAATTAATAATAATAATAATTTCATTAATATATAAAATATTAATAATTTAAAACTATTTTGAATATTTACATTTACCTTATATGTATTTACCAAGTAAGGTAAATAGGTAAATACATGGTAAATCATTTATGGAGTAAGATTGTGCCACTTGTCAATTTCTTATTGGTTAACAACTCTTGTAAACCAATAATGTATTTTATATTTAATTATTGATAAGTGAATAATATAAGGAACCTTGAAACATATTTTCACTTTGCTGAAAATTGTTGGATTAATTGTTCAATCCAATTCGCCGTCCCAGTGCACAACAAGTACACTTCATATTGTGAGACTCTCTAGGTCCATGCCTGATTTGTCATATGAAACTATTTCATATGTCCGTAAATAATGTCCCATACACATGTTACGGATTACAAAACGGCGCATTAGACCATAAAAGTTGAGATTATAACATATTCATATAATCCTTCCATCATAGATATCCTAGAAGAGCGGAGATATAGATCAACACCGTCAAGTCTCCATGTGCTCAACTATAAACTTATCTCTAGATTTGTATTTCAATAAATAATATCCGTAAACACTTTTATGATATTATTTTTCCGAGAATAAAACTAATTCTCAGATATGTCTGCTTATGGCCATAAGACTTTCTGAAATACAATCTTGGAGTTTTAGGATATTTTACTCAGCCAATTGAGTTGATGGATCCCATATCTGTACACACCGGACTCCATGAGCATCGGATCATACCCAGCGACACCCAGCGGTCAGACCATGAAAGGTATTTGATATGTGTGAAACCAAAGTATAGTGGATGACTCACAAGTCCACCGTGGCACTCAGGTCTAAGGACCACGAATACTACTCAACTCGAAAGATCATCCATTTACGGCTTTATGGGATGTCTATTGGAGATATTTGTGAGTCTGTTCAATATTCAGTCTTTATTGAATACCTGTATCTCTATACGAGTTTCTACTAAACTCATGGTCTGCTAAGACTAACCATCTGGACTATCCAGATATTGACATACACTGATCTATATATATTAAGGTCTTCACTAACAGACCCGCATTAGTGAAGATAGATCAGGAACATTAAGTTTAATAATATATTTGCATAACAATATTTTCTAGCACCATTTGCAACTTATTGCAACTACATCATTACTAATATATTCTTAGGTCTTTGTCCCATTTTAGACAAGGCTCTAACTCTTTAGATTTTGCTAACTCTTATAACCTGATAACTCTTATCAGTGCTAACTTTTAGCATTTATATTTTTTAGCGTTACTAACTCTTAGTTCTTATCTAAACTCCTTTAAATCAAATATGAACTCTTTCAGATCATACAATGTCTAAAACGTTACAAGCATTTTACCATATATATATAAAATAATTAGTGATATATTGAAATCATAATTGTATAAACATAAAGCAAATATTTATACACAAAAGGGATGACACGTAAGCATAAATCCCAATAGATATTTCTTCTGAGTTTCATACAGGTGAATCGGTTGAAACGACACCTGCTTCTGAGCCTCCTACCTTGTTTGAAGGATCTGCTCTCAACATCCATGAGGCCTTCTCTATACTCTCTCTTTGTCGTTCATCTCGGGTAAAAGAACTTCCTATTAAACTTCGTGATTATCACTGTTTCTCTACTACTCTTTCTTTGTATGAGCCTCAATCATATTCCAAGGCTAGTTCTAATCATGTTTGGCAGCAAGCAATGACAGAAGAATTACAGGCCCTTGAGAAGTCGCATACTTGAAATTTTGTTACTCTTCCATCTAATAAAACTACCATTGGATGCAAATGGGTGTACAAGATTAAGACCAAATATGATGGATCTATTAAGCGTTATAAAGCCCGCCTTATTGCCAAAGGCTTTACTTAAGAACATGGAATTGATTATGAAGAAAATTTTGTCCCAGTTGCTAGACTTACTTCTGTTTGAAGTTTATTGGTTCTGCTAGACTTACTTCTGTTTGAAGTTTAATCTTGTACACCCATTTACTTAAGAATGGGTGTACAAGATTAAGACCAAATATGATGGATCTATTAAGCGTTATAAAGCCCGCCTTATTGCCAAAGGCTTTACTTAAGAATATGGAATTGATTATGAAGAAAATTTTATCCCAATTGCTAGACTTACTTCTGTTTGAAGTTTATTAGTTGTTGCTGTAGTTCGTGGTCGGACATTATTTCAGATGAATGTCAAAAATGCTTTCCTCAGTGGTGATTTCACTAAAGAAGTGTATATGAAGCCTCATCCTAATTATCCACATCCTCCAAGCAAAGTTTATAAATTTCATCGTGCTCTATATGGTCTTAAACAAACTCCTCGTGCATGGTTTGCAAAGTTTAGTGGGACTATTCTTCAGCATGATTTTCAGTCTAGTCTTTATGACTCAGCTCTTTTTGTCCGCAAGACAGCACAAGGTTGTGTTCTCCTTTTTATCTATGTTGATGATATGATTATCACAGGTGATAATTTTCTTGGTATTTTCACTCTCAAGAATTTTCTTCAGTAACACTTTGAAATGAAATATCTTGGCAGCTTTAGTTATTTCCTTGGCCTTGAAGTACTATCTGACTCTACTGGATATTATCTTTCTCAGGCTAAATATGCATCCGATTTATTTGCTAAAGCTGGGTTGACAGACAATAAGACTGCCTCCACTCCTCTAGAGCTTAATGTCAAACTCTGATCCTCTGATGGTACTCTTCTCAGTGATACTACCCTCTATCGTCAATTGGTTGGTAGTTTGGTCTACCTTACAGTTACTCACCCAGACATTGCATATATTGTTCATGTTGTCAGTCAGTTTATGGCCGCTCCTCGTACCTCTTATTATGCAGTAGTTCTTCATATCCTACGTTATCTCAAAAGTACACTTTTTTACAATCTCTATTTTTCAACTCACTCTCCTTTTGTGTTATGAGCTTATGCTGATGCGGATTGGGCAGGTGATCTTACGGATCAACAATCAACTACTGGATTTTTTCTTTTCTTGGGTAATGATTCTTTTTTTTAATGGAAAAGTAAAAAACAAACAGCTACAGCTCGTTCGAGTACTGAAGCTGAATACCGTGAGCTTGCAGATACTACCCAAGAAATTGTCTGGCTCCGCTGGCTTCTAGAAGATATGGGTATTTCTCACACTGGAGCTACACTTCTTTATTGTGACAATCAAAGTGCCATTCAAATTGCCAACAATGATGTGTTTCATGAGCGGACTAAACATATTGAAATAGATTGTCATTTTGTTCGATAACACATTTCTCAAGGCACTATCATGCTCCACTCCATCTCATCTGCAGAGCAATTTACTGATATCTTTACTAAATCTCTACTTCCGCGCCATTTTCATGCTATAGTCTCCAAACTCAAGCTTACTTTTACTGCGCCATCTTGAGTTTAAAAAGGATATTAAAAAATAATTCTAAAATAATTCTTTTATACTCTCCTACCATATATATCATATTATTAATGTAAAATATTAATTCTTTTATATACAGAATTTTCAGCGTCTGTCATGCAGTCTTCAGTATGGAATCTCCTGAGTTCAAGAAAATGCATCTGAGCTGTTTTCTGTTAGGGTTATTTTGGTCTCTACTCGAATATTTCTAGTCCTGGAACTTGCCACTTTCTTTTTACGAATTCTGATTCCATCATCTACCATTCTAATTACTTTCGAAATACGGTTAAATGCTTTCATGAACTTAGAGGTATCAATGGAAATAAGCTTTTTCAGATATGTCCAGCTGTTAGTGTATTTAGATTTTATGATGAAATCTTAAATTTGTGATAAAGATGATGAGCTCCCTAAACACAGATAGATTTATCTGTTCAAATATGAGAAAGTGTACATAGGATCTCTAAGTATGTATTTGCTATCATTTTTCTTACATGGTTACAATTGAGAAGTTTGACGTTCCTCGTTATCTTTTCAGCTACTCGCTTTTTGTGATGTGCAATTGATCATTGCACTGCATTGGAGCATGCTCGTCATTTCATCACTAGACCAGATGCCTTATTAATTACTCCATAATCTTTGGACTATCACATGTAGATTTGTTTTATAGTTGTCCAAACTGCATGTGAATTTCAACCTTCAGAAAATTGGCTTTAAAATGAAGACTTGGTGCTTATGGCATGCCATGGTAACCGGAACTCTAGGTAATGAACCTTTGTGCTGAAATGGAAGCACTGAAAGTGATGCATCAAAGTTCTGATACATAAATTATGGTAATCCCGCTTGAACTTATCTGTCTTACTTTCTGAAGTTCGGTCGTGCCTTTCATCTTGGCGAATTCTGCTCTCTGTATAAATTATACCTTGTAGGATGGTTTATGCAAGAAAAAATAGTCTTGATAGGCTTATTTAGTGTTGTCTATTCAAGATGACAAGAATGATGAAAGGAGGTTCGGTAATGCTGAGGCTCGTTTGGAAGGTGCTAATGAGAATCCTCCTGACATCGCTAAGAAGGTCCAATGCTGCTGCCGATGGTGACGGTTTAGGTCTATTAACAGAGGAACTGCCAGAAGATGTGAAGGAGGGACATTTTGTGGTTCACACCTTCCATAATAGCTGAAGAGGTTCATCATTAAATTGGAATATCTAGCTCACCCAGGATTCTTGAAGTTGTTGAAACTGGCTGAGGAAGAATTTGGGTTTAAACAGGCAGGAGTTCTTGCCATTCCTTCTGGGTCCTCTGAGCTCCAAAGGACCATTAAGAAAGATGGATGTGATAATGGTTCTTGCAAATGATACTCTTTATTTGGGAGTTAATGTAATGTATGTAACCAGCTATATAGTTGAACGGTAAGTTTATTTTATCATTAAATCAAGGATCTCGCTTCTGCTAGTTTCTTTACTGTTTTGAAGTGTTACAGCTGAATATGTAATCTACTGCAGGAAAAGGTGTAGAAGTGCCTCTTCATCATATGTAATGTTATGTATCTGTGATGTTATATATTGGTTACTATGTTGGATATGAAATTAATGTAACTCTATTGTGTATACCTCTGCCCTTTACATCTCCTATGATTATATTAGACGTCGGTTTCAAATGAAGCTCTCATTTTCTTCTTAACTGCATACAGTGGATGCGGACCACAGCGTTCACGTGCTGTCAAAGACATGGCTAAACGATAAGAAATGTACCCACATGCATGGTCCCTCCTCAGTAGTCCTTAACATCTTTTTACCAGCTTCAGACACCATCATATGCAACCTGGGGCATATGCTGCACATGCATCATTGTCCTTGGAGAAGAAGGTGATGGTTTTGCAGTTATTGAATTGCTAGGTTTTGTTAGGTGGTAAGAAGAGTTTGTTAACGCCTTAGTGTTTTCTTTTAAATTGTTTTTTAAATACTGAATTCTCACGAAATCATTATTCAGAAGGGGGTGGGGGAGGGAAGCTTGCAGACTTTTCGTAATAGACCCAGTGTTGAAAAATTCTGATAACGGTGAAATACCTTTCCACTAGTTCTTACTATTTACTAATTTCATCTGAAGCTGCAGATGAGACGGCAAGATGACCGAAGGATGATGAGTACATCGTACTTTGGTTGGTACTTTTGTCCTGTAATCCGTATAAAGTGTTCCTGTAGCCCCCATGTTATCAGGTATTGGAAAGTGGAATGACTAAATTGGATCAAGAAGAAGAGATGATAGTAAATTAACGGTTGGTGAAGCATTACATGTAATGGTCCCACTATTACACTTTTTCAGTATTTCCATTCCCATCTGCCATCTTGTTTTAGGCCCAAAATGCTATATATGGAGCACCACTGCTCATGGAAGATTGAGGGGATCTAGCAATAATTTAACACAATGGCTAAGGCTAGAAATCTTGAAGGATTAAAGAAAGTAAGCGTCGGAATGCTGAGGTCTATTCTGGAAAATCTCTTAACTACTCTACCGTTACTCAAGGCGAGGGAAGGTCACTTTGTGGTAATAGCAACTGAAGGTTGGGAACCGAAAAGGTTCACAATCGAATTGGGTTATCTCAATCATCCGGAGTTCTTGAAGCTGTTGAAGCAGGCTGAAGAAGAATTTGGGTTCTCTCGAGAGGGAGCTCTGGCAATTCCTTGTCAACCAGATGAATTGCAAAAAATTCTACGCATAACGAAACTGTGATGGAAGGTGGCCGTGGCAATAATTTCCTAGCTTGTCTTCATTTTCTTACCTCTTCTTCTTACGCGCCAGTCTCTTCCGTTTTTAGTTTTTTTTATGGCTAAGAGGAGGCAAGTTTCTCAGCTGCATCATCGTTATTATTATTTTTAACTTTTGGATAATATCAACCATATGCATGCAGGCAGTGATATTAGATTCTTAGAAATTAATCAAATAATATTCTGAAAGCTTCGGTGTGCCAACTTATCATTTAATTTCCCACGTTCAGCTCTTCGCTCTAATTGGAGAGGGTGGACATGTTACAGAAATAAAAAATATAAGAACTTCAAGAAGTAGATGAGAACTGTAAATCAGATCACCTATTCCTCCTGAATTATAATGAATGATTGGAAAAAAAAAACCAATACTGAAACTTTCAGTTATCGGCAATAACTTTCTCCTCTGAAAAGATATCCTCCAACAAATCTTTTATCATTAGGGGCACATCTCCAATCAGCATCAGAAAACCTATAAGAGTGGGGTGACCAAAAGAAATGAATTCTAGCCGATATTCTTTTGTTGATTGAAGGTATCTCGTACTCTTTTACAGGCTGACCATTGTTTTACTGTTCGTTAAGACAAAAATTTACTGAGTCTATTCACTTAAGAGCTCCCATAATGCTTCTGTAAGTTGAGAGATAAAATAAATTGCTTACTGCATTATTTGTACAGTTTTTGGTTTATACTCATAGGAGTATCACAAGGCTTTCAATTTTGTATTTCTGCTCTATGTAAAAGGTCTTGAATATACTTTCTCTGTGACAATACCCAACCTGTTGAAGTTGAAGTTACATTTTTTCCAAGAAAACAATTGAAATTACTAAGATCTTTCAATACAACTGTGATATTGAGTTGTTAAACAACTAAAGTTTATGATAGCAATATCAATACCAATGATTAGAATTTCATCCACATAAATCAAAACTAAAACCATTGAAATACCAACAAACTTGATGACAATGATGTACTAGATTTTAAAGCCATAAAGAGCTTTCTTCAACATGCAAACATATGTTGGCTATTGAATGCTGACAAAGCTTTTATGTTGCATCATATACAACTACTTAGTTAATACTCCATTCAAAAAGTCATTGCTTAAATCAATTTGTTTGATCTTTCATTGATTCATAACTACAAGACTGAGTATAACTCTGATTGTTGATGCTTTAACAACTAGACCAAAAGTATCAAAGTAATCAACTCCATCTATTTAATGAGATTCCTTTGCTACAAGCATTGCTTTATACTTCGAAACTATTCTATCTAGATTATACAACGTTCATTTACTATTTATTCCCAGTAACCTTTTATGTGTCTTCTCTTGGCATCAAATTCAAAGTTTGGTTACTCATCAAATCGCATACTCAACTTTCATTGCTTGTTCCCACTTAGGATTAGATAATGCCATTGTCACACTAGTTGGTTCTGTCTCTTGCTTAATAGTTTGATCCATTTTTAATTTAAATATTTTTAATTAGCTCTTGTGATCATTTGATGAGTTAATATTGGTTGTTCAGGTTGATTCTTTGGCATTTGATGGTCATTTATGGGCAAGGAATAAGTATTTGCAGCTATTAAAAATTTTGTTGCTTGCTATTATACAAAGGCTAATCGGTGTGAAATGTGGATAGAGCAAGGTAATGTTGTAGTGTTTAGCCAACTGAAAATGATCAGAGACTATATGTTAATTTTAAGGGACTAATTATTGAGAAATTTTAAGATTGTTATTATATAAAATAAGAAGAATTTTAAAGACATAAAGCATTTGTTGATATGTGGTGATTATTTTGATTGAAATTTTGCATTAGTAACATAAGGAATAAATGTTTCATCAAATACAACATCTCTAGCAATAAAAACTTTCCTATACTACTAATATAATTGTAGCCTTTTGTATTAGGCTACAACCAATGAAAACACACTTCGTTGTAAGTGTTAGAGTGTGTGGGACTCATTAATTTCTTAGTCTATCGGTTGGATAACACCTTAGAGCCACCAGCGGCTTAGTACATAATTTCTCAGGTTATCTGCGCTCCTAAGAATTCAACTTCCGCCCCCATCTCTATGGAGGCCTTATAGGCCTTTAGAGGGTTGTCCTTCTACCTATCAGGTTGGCCAGCCGCTGCGAACCAAGTGTGCTACCCATCAAACCCCTAGAGCCACATTTCCTTGCTGCAGTGCTAGGAGGTCAAACCTCCAGTGCTGCGGTGCTCGCATCTCCTTACTGTAGCGCTAGGAGATCGTACCTTCAGCGCTGCGGCTCTCATGCTTTACCATTGGGGCGCGAATTCCAGAAGCTCAGCACCCTAGCATGGGCTCGCCAGTGCCCCAGCACTAGGAGAAAGAACTCCCAGCGCTGTGGTGCCAGGCCTTCAATGCTGCTGTCTTAGCGCCACAATGCCAGCCCCTTGGCACTGCAGCGCCCAGTGAACCCCTTTTTGGCATAGCCGTTTCAACACTTGAAACGCGCTATTTTCACCGAGCCTTTTGTATCCATTCACTAAAACTACACTCAAATATGCCCTAAATGGCTATGATATCATTATTGTCGGGATTTAGTATATTGGGTGTATGCATGTGCAATTGTGTCTATTGCCTAAAATATGTATCAAATACGAATTTAACTCGGCAGAAGTATAAATTATACAATAAACATAATAAATAAAATATATTAATCACATCAATATATTAGTAAGGTTGAAAACTCACCTTAACGTGTAATGTTATACACGTATTTCGTCGGAGTCCGCATAGAGACCAACTCATGTGCAGTTCTAGTCATTAATACAGTGGGCTTGGTAAGCTAGAACAGTAGCCCTATAACCAGTACAGAATTAACTTTTAATCCCCAAAATGGTCGTGTGTGTGTTTTCATCTTTTTTCTCCAGAAGGATAAAAAATGGAGAATTTGAAATAATCTACAATTGCTTAAATTAAAAATATAGAGAAAAATAAAATAATTTTATTTTTTTTTCTTTTCTTTCTTCCTAGCGGCACCATTTTTTTTTCTTCTTCTTCTCTCTCGATTACAAATCACACACCAATTCATTCAATTTCACACACTCTCACTTATATATGTTAAAATATTATTATAAAATATTATATAATATAAATAATAATATAATAATAATAAAATAATCATAATGGGTGCCAACTATTTGGCACCCAAATAAAATATTAATATATATATATAATATCATATAATATAATAATATATTATAATGAGAGATATTTTAATTATTTAATTATTAAATATTCAAAGTGTGAAATGAATATTTTGCCCATCATAAATAGTTACTGAATCTACTCCTAGTGGGTCTCACCAAATTCCACACTTGGGTAAATTCAACCGAGAGTCCATAATACGCCACATGTTATTATACATTTAGTAAATAATAATATTAACTATTTGTTGTATTTAACAATTAAATACAAACACGTACGCATTTTCGTGGTAGTGCTGAATATTGCTGGATTAAATAATTTAATCTGGCACGCTGCACCAGTGCACAATGAGTACACTCCATATCGCGGGACTCCCTAGGTTCTACGCATGATTCGTCAATGAAATTATTCCACGAGTCCGTGAGCAATGCCCCACGCATACGTCATGGATATACAAATCAACACATTGAACCATACAAGCTGAGAGTACAACGCATACGTATAGTCCTTCCGTCATGATATCCTAGATACATGGGTATATAGATTATCACCGTCAAATCCCCTAGTGCTCATCCATGTCTTATCTCCAAACTAGTATCTCAATGAAAAATATGTGCAAACTCATTTGCCATATTGTTCTACCCTGACGGAACTCTTTTCTAGGAATAATACTTGTGGCCACAAGATTTTTTGAGATACAGTCTCAAAGCATCTAGATATCAAACTCCCTATACGAGCTGACAGATCCCATATCTGTACACATCGGACTCCATAAGCATCGAACCATACCCAACAACACCAAACGGTCATACCACGAAAGGTCTGTGACATACGTGAAACTAAAGTATGGTGGATCACTTATAAGCCCACCTCAGCACTCAGGTTAAAGGACCACGTATACTACTCAACTCGAGAGGACCCTTCGTTGACGGCTTACATAGGATGTCTATTAGAGGCCCTCGTGAGTCTGTCCCATATCCAGTCCTAATTGAATACCTATATATCAATACGAGCTCCAAACTCACGGTCGGCTAGGAACAACCATCTATACTGTCGCACCCCAGACCCAAAAGATCCGACACACGATATAACTTACATTCATTCAATAATGAACACACATACAATCTTAATGTTTCTAGTATATTCCTAAATTCTTGTTTACGAGTTGGTCTTATGTTTAAAAATATAAATATAAACATTTATTGACAATATTTAAAAATTCATTTCAATTTTTCAGAATTATAATAATTGAATTATGACTAGGGCAATTAATAAACCGGAGATACATAGAATTTTCTCAGAGATTAACACTCTACTATGTCACCAGTAGCAACTTTGTTACCAGAAGCCCAGAATATATTCATTGCAAATTCTTGCTTAAAATCAACTCATAACCACACTTGGTGAACCTTAAACCAAATATAACCACACACAATAAAATAATACATAAGTATTTATTCAATAGGGACAAATCAAATATCTTAACCTACGTGTCCCCAAATGAAACACTCAGCAACCTAACAACTTAAGGAACAGCAAAAGCCTTGCCAAATCCGCCAAGCACATATGTACTTTATTCACCTGAAATCACCATAAACTATAATGAGTATAAAACTCAGTAAGCATACTAGTTTTTCATATATCAAATTTCAAATACATATATGTACATAATGCATGTGTATGATATGCTGTGATAAATCAAAATTCATAATCTTATCAAATCACATGTCAGGTAAGTGCTTACACATTCTTTTAAAATATATAATAGGAATACCATCACTCAACTACTACTCAATAGGACTTGCATATCACATATCACATAATGAGCCAAATGTCACTCGTAGGTGACATACCGTATGAGAGGAATAGTACAAGTGAGGTTTAAATTACACATATATAATGCTTAAGCCCAAAGGTAAGAGCCAAACCCTCACCCTGATCATCAGTGAGTCCTCTCATATGCACCAATACGCTACCACACGAATGTGATGACTCAATCTTCCTTTAGGTACCAATAGGATCCTCCCTACATACGGAACACATAACATATACCAATCCGAAGGAAAGACCACACATAAAGGCTCCACAAATCACATAGGATGCCTACTAAGTCAACAGTGAGTTCAAGCATTCTCAAAACACAAAATGTTTCTCATGGGCATATTACACTTCAAAAGCTTTCTTTGTTAAACACATTTCATTTTGAAAGCTCACTTTTAAAAACACATGTATGTCCATGCTCAATGTCAATGCTCACATTCATAAACATATGTCTTTCACATTTCATATCAAATATACTTTGGCATAACATAAACATATTTCTAAGCATATTTATAAAATCATACGTAGACAATTACTATGCTTATTGTGATATCAGTAAAAGTCGAGTATACTTACCTCTTAGCACTTTCGGGTACAAGGCTTAATTCTCCTTAACTTATCAATGGAGATTAATCCTTTCATAAGCCTCATAATTCACATAAAACACTTTAAATAGCTTACAAAATTATACATATTGCACTTATCACATCAAATTGGTCTAATTACTTAGTTTTTCAAAACCTGTCATTCTGACCACTTACACTTAAAAAAATTTTCTTATACATCACATAATGTCCAATTACTCCAAAATCAGAATATATAATTCTTAACTCATATATCCTTCTTATGTATGGATATTATATCATAATTCCTACACAATCCATTCCATAAACACCATCAAATCAAAACTATTATCCTAATAGGATCAAGATATTTACTGAACAATATTCAATCTCCCAATTTTATAAAATCATCTACTAACTCAAAAATTATAAAACTATCACATACTTACTCTTAACACATATCTCAATCTATGATAAATATTTCACTTCCAAATCACTGCCAAAGGTATTTTAAAACTATTTTATTCTATAGCTTTAAAAATCTGTTAATCAAATACTCCAATGAGTTGATACACTTTAGAAAATCATAACACTTCAACCACATTGATCTAAATTCTCAATTCAGAGTATATCATATTAGACACATAAAATTATCATATTCCATAAATTCGTAATTTTTAAAGATCATTCAGCAAGTCAAAAATAGTTTGTCACTATATCATACTATTAACACAAGAAATTTCCAGAATTTTAGGGTCAATTTGGTAAATTCACAACAAATTCAATTTCTGGAATTTGCAATCGATTCAAAGTCTTAAATGATTTTAAATATGTCTAATTTCATATACACAAAAGTCAAAACCAGAATCGAATCACATCAATTTATAAAATTCCTGGATCAAGAGACTATCAAGTAGAAATTCTGCAATTTATCATGATTTATCAAGCTATATACATAAATCATCATCAATTCTCACAATATCTTATGAAATACATATCAAATCCTCAATTGTACATATTTTCAAAAATCAAAACGTAAAGGAATTAACTAATTTAACACCAAGAAACTAAGAAATTGTTATAATATACCTCTTAAAGCTTAAATTTCAACTTTCTTCTTCTTCTTCTCTTTCTCTCCCCTTTCTTTTTCTCTTTTCTCACTCTAAAAGAGATAACTTGACTAAAATGAGTGAATTAGGGTTTCAAAAGTGTATTTTTATACTAAAATGCTAATTTTTAGTATTTACAAATTTACCCTTAAAACTTTTAAAGTATTTCAAAGGTAACCTGAGCTAGTTGTTTAGGTGCGCCAGTGCCTGACTAGTGGTGACTAGTAAGGGATGGTGATCCCAGTACTGGTTAGAATAAAGGGTTAGTAGACCCCACACAGTCTGACAAAAAGGTTCGTCTATGTACCCATCAGGATTGCCAGCCTGATGGGTATAAGGACGAACCTCTAAAGGCCTATAAGGCCTCTATGGAGATGAGGGTGAGGGTTCGAATCTTTGGGTGCGCAGATAACCTTAGCTGGGTGTGTAGGCCTCTATCTTCTTCTCTGATGGACACCAAGGAGTTGGTGTGGGCTCCTACATAGCCTGACATTAAGGTATCCACCGACAAACCCTCATCAGCAGGAATAGATCAAGGATAATAATTTAAGAACATACTTGTGTAACTAGCATTTCCTAGCACCCAATTGCAACTCTTGCAACTATGCAGTTACTGTTGGTGATCATGTGTGTGATATATGAGTGTATACATAATTTCAAAAATTATTATATATAGTGGAAGCATGTTAATAAATACACCTTTTTTAAGCAATTAAACATATATATCACATATATACATAAGTATAACTATTATACAAAATACACATGATGAACAATTGTATTAAAAATATTATGTAAAAACACTTACCTAATGAAGGTAGCTTTACAAATTCTTCAAGTCTTTCAACAATCCAAGTGAAGAACTCACCTTGAAGTATATTGTTGAACAATTCTAGTCCATAACAGTTTAGTATGATTATGGAGCTAGAATGGTAGCTTAGTTTTAGGATTTTCAGCAACTTGTATTCAAACTCTTTTGAATACAATTTTGTTTCTTAAATAGAGATGGTAAATATTTTTCATACAACTCTTGTATTAATTAGAAATATTATACATACAACTCTTGTATAATTCTTAGAAACAATTTTCATAGGATAATTATTTTGAACAACTCTTTTCTAAAACAATTATCCTTTTCTCCATTTTCATTTCATTCATTTTAGCCATCCATTAGAGAAGGAGTTAAAGAGAAGTTTGTTTATTTTTTCAACACTTCAAAGAATAAAACTCAAAATTCTCTCTTACCTCTTCTTTCTTCACCCTTGTTGAATTCTTCTTCTAAGAATTGAATAAATCAATTCAAATGTTAGCCAAAATTATTTTTGTTTATTCAACACTTTGATTAAACAAAAATTAAGTGCTCCACCAATTTTATTGTTGGTCTCCCACTTAGGATTAATTTAACCAAGCACTAGAATAATGGCCACCTAAAATAATTTTTACCTAACAAATATAATTACTTTAATTATAATGGGTAAATAAATAGCCAATATCTAAGCCCCTCATTGTATTAAAATACAATGCCATGATAAACTTATTTTATTATTATCTAATAATATAAAATTTAATTATTCAAAATAATTTTGAATAATTACTTTTTACCTTACTAGTTTTTACTACCAAGGTTAAATGGTAAAACTAAGGTAAAATCAAATCATGGACCCAATTATGCCATTTGTCAACATCCTAATAATTAACAACCCTTGTTAATTAATTGAGTGATGTACCTAACAATTAAGTCTGGACAAATGTACAATCGAAGGGATCCTGAAACAATCGTTCTATTTTGCTGAAATTTATTGGATCGAATTATTTAATCCAATCCGCTATCCTAGTGCGCAATGAGTACACTTCATATTGTGAGACACTCTAGGTCCACACCTGATTTGTCATATGGATTTCCTCCCTACGTCCATGAACGATGTCTCACACACACGTTATGGATATTACAAATCAACGTGTTAGACCATACAAGTTGAGGTTATTACATATTTGTATAATCCCTTAATCAATTATATCTTTGAAGAACAGAGATATAAATCATCACCGTCAAATCTCTATTTGCTTAACCATGAACTTATCTCCAGATTTATATTTCATTAAACGATATCCACAAACACTTTTGTGATATTGTTTATTGTTTATTCTTTCGGAATATATTTTTCAAGGTTTATGCTTGTGGCTACAAGACTTTCTGAAATACAATATCGGAGCATCAGGATATACAACCCACTCATATGAGCTGATGGATCCCATATCTACGCACACCGGACTCCATGAGCATCGGACCATACACAGCGATACCCAGCGGTCAGATTATGAAAGGTTTCTGACATGTGTGGAACTAAAGCATGGTGGATCACTCACAAGCCCACCGTGGCACTCAGGTCAAAAGACTATAAATACTACTCAACTCGGAAGACCTTCCATTGACAGCTTCATGAGATGTCTATTGGAAGTCTTCGTGAGTCTATTCAATATCCAGTCATTACTAAATACCTACATCTCTATACGAGCTTCCACTAAGCTCATGGTTTGCTAAGACTAACCATCTGGACCATCCAGATATAGACATACACTAATCTATATTAATAGGTTCCATCGATAGACTCGCATCGATGAAATTAGATCAAGAACATTGTGTTTGAAAACATACTTGCATAATGACATTTTCTAGCACTATCCACAACTCGTTGCAGCTATGTCATTACTAATATATTCTCAAGTCATTGTCCCATTTTAGACAAGGCTTTAACTCCTTAGATTTCGCTAACTCATGAACATGCTAACTCTTAGCATTACTAACTCTTAGTACTTCTAACTATTAACGTTGCTAACTTTTAGTACTGATCTGAATTCCTTCAGATCATACAATGTCTGAAATGTTACAAGCATCTTACCATTTAATAATAAATAATATTAACGATTTTACATGACATATGTGGAATCAAAGCATGATGGATCACTCACAAGACCACCGTGGCGCTCAGGTCAAAGGACCACGATTACTACTCAACTCGAGAGGACCTTCCTTTGACGGTCTCATAGGATATCTATTGGGGTCCTCATAAGTCTGTTCAGTATCCAGTCCTGACTGGATACCCGCATGTCTATACAAGCTCTAAGCTTATGGTCAGCTAAGAACAACCATCTGAACTAGTCAGATATAGACATACACTAATCTATATATTGTTAATTCACCGATAGACCCGCATTGATGATCATAGATCAGGAACATTATATTTGAGACATACTTACATAATGATATTTCTTAGCTCCTATTGCAACTCTTTGCAACTATATCATTACAAGTATACTCTCAGGTCTTTGTCCCATTATAGACAAAGTTCTAACTCTTTAGACCTCGCTGACTCTTATAAACTGATAACTATTAACAGTGCTAACTATTAGCATTTATAACTCTCAGCTTTGATAACTATTAGTTCTGGTCTAAATTGCTTTAAACCAGATCTGAACTATTTCAGATCAAACAATGTCTGTAATGTTACAAGCATTTTACCATATTAATATGATATTAACAATCTTTATTCGAAATGTTTATTGTATAAATATTAACAATTAATATTCATACAATATTGGAATGGCACGTGAGCACCAGCTCCAACAATAATGAGATGGCACGTAAGTACAAATTCCAACAGTTACTAGTATATTCCCAGGTCTATGTCCCATTACAGACAAGGCTCCAACTCTTGGATCTGTTGAGTATTATAATCAGCTAACATTTAGCTGTGCTAACATTTAGCATTTATATCTCTCAGTGTGGCTAACTGCAAGCCCTTATCTAAACTCTTTTAGATCTGATCTAAACTCCTTCAGATCGTACAATATTTGTAACGTTACATTACATAGTACCATATTAATTGGTATTAATGATTTAATGAGAATGTACACTTGTATAAATACAAAAATATATGTACATTCAAGGATGGCACGTAAGCACCAACCTTAACAGTAAGAAAATTAAACTTATATTTATTATAGGGTTTAAGATGAGGGAAGCATATACAATCATAACTTTTTAAGAATTTGTAATCTGGTTTTTAAAGATAAAGCTTTTCATATGGTGATTTGTGTTTCAGGATAAGTGCAGGGATTTTGTTTATTAGGTAAACACTATTGTGAAAAGCTTCATAATAAAAACTAAGTGCATTATTTTAGCTTTAGCAAGGAGTGTAAGACCTAGTTCTACTACATGTCTATATGTTTTTTCTACTGCTCTATTATGATAATGTGCATAAGGATAAAGATGTCTAAAAGAAATCCCCAATTCTTATTGAAAAAGGACAAAACTTTTATATTCTCTTCCTTAATCAAATTGTAGTGCTTTAATTTATTTTTCTAACTATTTTTAACTTGAAGTTAGAACAACTTAAAGACTTCAAGGAACTAATATTTTTCTCTCAAAAGACAAATCTAAGTGTATTTGATGTAATCATCAATAAAACATATATAATATTTGTATCTCTCTCTTGAACTTATTGGTGCTAGACTCTAAACATCAGTATGAATTAATTCTAAGGATAATTCGATTTTTGTTTCAGTTGAAGAAAAATGAAGCTTATGAACTTTTTGTGAGTGATTTTAAATCTAGGGTGCATACATGTAAGTTTGTGTTTATCATTTAAATATAGCATATGTGTCACATACATACATGCACAGCAGATGAGCGGAATACAAATTACTCAATGATAAACATAAATAAACTTCACATATTATCTCATAAATGTAAAATACATCAAGATTGAGAAATAGTACCTTGTCAAGCCTTTAATATTTGGTCGAACCGGAGTACTTGCCTTTGAAGCAACCCGTTTACAATTCTAGTTCCTCAACACGGTGGGCTTAGGGAAGCTAGAATAGTAGCTTTTCCAGCAAATGATTCAACTCTTGAATCTTTATTTCTACCTTGTAGTATGGGTGACCAAAAATAGAAGGAAAAATGGAAGATGTGTTTTTGCTCTCAACACTTGAGAGAATTGCTAACACTTGACCTTTCAAAATTCTCTCTACCATTCCCTTAACCCCCTTGCACAAATTTTTTATGATTAATTGAGCAACTAATTACTCTTTCATTTGTTTATTATTTTATTTTATTTTCTCACCTAATGGCATCCATTATGTTTGCCATTAGTGTTTTATTTATTATTATCTTTCATTTTCTCACCTAATGGCATTATATTTGCCATTAGTTTTTGTTTATTATTATTTATAATAAACCAAATGAAAACAAAACAAAATAAAAAATTATTTAAATGAACATAGCCTTAATCTAGGCCAAATGAGAAAACACTTTCTCATTATTAAGAAACATCTTAAGGCCTACCATTAACAAATGCCACCCATTTATACTTATCTTATCATTTAATTAATATTAAACAAATGATTTAATCATATTAAATCATGGTAGAAACACATGCCAATTTAAATAAAAAATTAATTGTTTGATTTCAATTTAAATAATAATATCAATTATTATTATTATTATTATTTTCAATTAACATTTTAATGAATAAAATAATGATATTATTTGTCCAATAAATAAGGTTATTTTGGTAATTTTCAAATCAAACAATAATTGGCTCACATGTGCAATATGTCAATATCTCATTGGTCAACAACTAATTGTTAACTAATTGATGTACTTAACTCTTAAGTCTTGACACGTGCACGACTGGAGGGAAACCAAAGTAAATGTTTGGTCTGCTGGAATTTTCTGGATTGAACTATTCAATCCGATATGCTGCCTCAGTGCACAATGAGTACACTTCATATTGCGGGACTCTCTAGATCTACTCCCGATTTTTCAAACATAACTATTCTGTGAGTCTGAGATCGATGCCCTATGCACACATCACGGATATTACAAATTAGTGCAGTAAATCATATAAGTTGAGGTCATAGCGCGTACGTATAATCCTTCCACCAATCATATCCTGGAAGAGCAAGATATAGATCACTACCGTCAAATCCCTATGTGCTCATTCGTGAACTTATCTCCAGACACGTATCTTAATAAATAATATATGCAAACATTTTTACAATATTTTTTAACGTTGTAGAAAACTCTTTTCCTGGGTCCATTGCTTATGGCCATAAGACTTTCTAAGATACTGTCTCTGAGCATTCAGATATATAACTCATCCATGTGAGTTGATGAATTCCATAATTGTACACACCGGACTCCATAAGCATCAAACAATACCCAGCGGTCACCCCATAAAAGGTCAGTGACATGTGTGGAACTAAAGTATGATGGATCACTTACAAGTCCATCGTGGTACTCAGGTCAAAGGACTACGTATACTACTCAACTCGAGAAGGCTTTCCATTGACGGCTTCATAGGATGTGTATTGGGGTCCTTGTTGAGTCTATTCAGTATTTAGTCTTTATTGAACACCTGCATGCTATACGAACTTCCAGTAAGCCCATGGTCAGCTAAGAACAACTATCTAGACCATCTAGGTATAGTATACATTGGTCTATATAAAAGAATTCCACCGATTGACTTGCATTGGTGAATTAAGACCAGGAACATATAATTTGAGGATAGACTTACATAATAACATTTCTTAGCATCTATTGCAATTATTTTATTACTAATGTATTATCAGGTCTTTGTACCATTACAAACAAGATTCTAACACTTAGACTTCACTGATTAATATAACATGCTAAACGTTTAACATTTATAGTTTTTAGTGATGCTAACTCTTGGCATTGATCTAAACTTCTTTAAACCAAATCTGAACTCCTTCAGATCATATAATGTCTGAAGTGTCACAAGCATTGAATCATTTAATAATAGTAATCAGCGATTTAATAAATAATGAACTGGATAAATATTATAAAATAAAATATTCATACAACAATAGAATAACACGTGATTACAGATCTCAACACTTTTCCATATTGTTAAGCCTCATAGAAATTTGCTAAGACATTTTTATTGATATGTTGAAGATCTTTACAAGACTACATTTCTTGATACAATATTTGATTGCTAGGATGAGCTAACCTTTTATACAAAACATCAATACTCAAATGTGAACTACTAGTAATATAGATAGTTGTACTACAAGAAACTATGTCTTTGCACCCTAGCTCATTTTTGTGAAAAAAGAAATTATGTGTTTCTAATGTAGAACTAATAGCATAGAAGGAGGTTTATTGAATAAGAAAGGCCTTTTGGTTTTATTTATTGAGTCACGTTCAAGTAATAACAATTTAAGAGTCTTCTATCAGCAATTCCCTTCAGCATCACTTTCCTTGTCCTCTAATCCTTTATCAAGTAATAATGACCAAGAATTCAATAGCTAAAGAATTATCAGTGGTTAGTTTTGAAATGTTAATCATATTTTTTGTTAATGAGAAAATTGTACTCTAATTGTCATAATAAGAGCTTTAGATTGATTACCAAACTATTAATCCATAGCTCTTCAGAGATCAAACAAAGTTTTACTTCCAAGCACAAAGCTTAACACTATTTCTGTAATAGATACTTGAAGCCATCCTGTAAGAATCTGATATTTCCTTTTCCAATTAACATAAGTTGGATTTAGAAATTGCTCTATTGTTTGACTTGAAGTTATATAATCTAAGAATTGAGCTAATGTTTTGATAGATCTATCTATGTAGTCTTCAACTCCATTGATTTGAGTTTGTGATTTCCAAAGAAGGAAGTTCGTTCAATCAAGCTTAGTCTGAGTAAGAAAGGTAAAAGTAACCAATGAAATCTGTGTTAAAAGAAGAGAAAGCTGAATTTGTTATAACTTTAGTTCTGATAGCAATTTGAATTTCAGTGCGGTGTTTGGTTTCCTATAAAAATAGAAAAGAAACTTTATCAAATATAGATAAAGTCTAGAAGAATTTGGAAACTTGTATCATTGAATTTCTAAAAGATATTGAAGTGATATAAGAGCTGGTATTTATATTGTTCAATGAAACAAAAACTGTCAGGTAGTGTAACTAACTCTCAGAATTGGCAAGAAAGAGAAATTTAAGCTTATTTTGCACTCACATCATTTAATTCAATTTCAGCCTTCTGATCTTGCACCACCATCAACATCAACAGCTTAATTATCTCTAATACATGTCATGTTGGTTGGTAAATAAAAATTCTCTGTTTATAAAAAAAAAAACACAGCAGAAGTCAGATCGTCTTGTTCATAATTACATGTATATGGATAGAAAATTACCTCAATTCTTCGCTATGAAAAATATTGAATTAACTGGCTACAATCTTCTCTATTATCCTCAATCTTCAAACTCAAAGCGTGTAGGTACGTGGATCTTTCTTAATCTCTAAAACCACTAATACCCAAATCTGAGAGAATGGTCTTAATTAAAATATTTTCCCACGTAAGAATACGTAAAAGAATTTTTCTTTGTATGGTTGTGGTTTTCTTTTCTTATACATACCTCTCATATATATAGGGATCTCCCTTGGGTATTTAGAATTTGATTAGGATTAGAAAATTAGAATTTGATTAGGATTTTAGCTAGTAGAGGGACTGCAAGACCCATGGGCTTCTTAGCTTCAATTTAAAAGGCCTAGTCCTTATTATCTTATAATACACCAATTGGTTGGTCTTTAGACCAATAATAATCACTTAATTGACCCTCTAATTGATGTCCATAATTAAAGTTAGGCCTTTAAAAAAAATGACTTGCCTATTTATTTACTTATTTCCCCTAAGTTATTGAATGCTTTAATGATCATTTTTAATATATCTATATTTGTAAATAAATTTACAAATAAATATTATTATTCAATAAATAATTTATTGAATAAACTGTTGCCACAGATTCTAATGATCAAGTACTGCAAAAAATTTAGGTGGACATTAATTATTAGATTCCATCTTGCAAATACATGTTCCTATGACCCATGAAATTATATATCCAAGCTATCAAGGTTTTGGCCGTTTATATAGATCTCACTCTGTGATAACTCAAAAGATACAATGCATGATTGTAAGTTCATTACATGTTTAGGATTAAGATCACTAAAGCTTATTAAAGCTTTTGTAAATTAAGATCTACGATATTAGTTAACCACATAGAAATTCACAATAGTCCTATTCAATGTATCATATACACTAGTTTTTCTACTCGAAGTCTCTACTTCGATGATCAAGGTAAATCATCCACTATAAGAAGTAGAAAAACTACAATCTTACATAATGAAATGCCTTTTTCATTAATGGTTGTGAACATGATTTAATTTATAAAGAACTTGTGATCTATATCATCTGTATTAACATCATATGCCTAATATATAGATCACATACTTTATAAATACGGGCTTATCAATGTATGTTCAATTATATATATGAATAAACTTTATTAATCTAATAAAATGTTATTTCACATTCTTTAAGGGCATAAATAACATTATATGTCTAACAATCTCCCACTTGCCCTAAAGCATGTCGAGTAACTATTGAACCCTAATATAATTCATATGAGTTTCAAAACTCTTTGCTGGCAATAACTGAGGTGAATGGATCCACTAGATTATCTGCTTACGTAATCTTAAATACTATGACCTCACTATTTTGCACAAAACTCTATTAGCAAACATGATTTTCTCTCAATATGTTTTCTTCTCTTGTGCTATTCGGTTCCTTAGACTGTACTATTGCCCTTGCTACTATCTTAATAAAAATTAATAGGCATATAAGCACTAGGTACCATCTTAAGCTCCATAAGGAACTTCCAGAGCTATATAGCCTATTTTGTAGCTTTATATGCAACTACATATTCAGCTTCCATGGTGAAGTCTGCAATACATGATTATTTTGTACTCCTCCAACTTATAGCTCCACCACTTAAAGTGAACACATATTCTGAGAAAGATCTGGGTATCCTATGTTATTAGAATTCTGAATATGTATACCCAATAGGTATAAGATTCTCACTGAAATATACAAGCATATAATCTTTCATTCTCTGAAGGTACTTGAATATATGCTTTACTGAAGTCTAGTGTTCTAGTCCTGGATTAAATTAATATCCACCGATCATTCAAACTTACATAACAAACATCTGGTCTAGTATATAACATTGCATACATGAGACTTTCTACTGCTACTGCATAAGGAATACTTCTAATGCAATCTATTTCTTCAGTTGTCTTAAGAAATTGATACTTGGATAGATCAATTCCATATCTAAAGGAAAATAATCCCTTTTGGAATTATGCATGGCAAACTTGATCAGAATTTTGTTAATATACTCAGTTTGGGATAAGCCTAATATCTTTAACTTGAGATCTATTAATACTTTGATCCTAAAGATGTTATTGGCTTCTTTTAGATCATTCATATCAAAATAGTTAGATAACTATATTTTATCTGATGATAATGCTCCTATATCATTTACAATGAGTAGTATATAATTTAAAATACAGACTAGAAAAACCACTAACCGCCTATCTATCTTCTTGTAAACATAAGGTTCATTAGGATTTTGATCAAAACTAAATGATTTGATTGCCTGATCAAATCTGATGTTCCATGATCTAGATGCTTGTTTAAGCCAATGGATAGATTTTTGCAGTTTACAAACCATATGCTCTTGGCCTATAACTATAAAACCATTTGGTTGTATCATATAGATACTTTCTTCAAGATTGTCATTAAGAAAGGCAGTCTTGACATCCATTTGCCAAATCTCATAATCAAGATTTGCTGTAATGGATAAGAGAATTCTAATAGACTTAAGCATGGCTACCAGCGAAAAAGTCTCTTCATAATCGATACCTTCTTTCTGAGTGTACCATTTAGCAACAAGCCTAGCTTTAAAGGTTTCCACCTTTCCATCTACCCTCTCTTTCTCTTGTAGACCCAATTACACCTTATGGATTTTATCCCTTCAGGTTTCTCTATAAGTTCCCAGACTTTATTGGAATACATGGAATCCATTTCTGATTTAATAGCTTTATACCAATATTTTGCATCTTTATCAACCATTGCTTCATCATACTAGTGGGATCTAGTTCATACTTATTAGAAACTACCTAAATTAACTCTCCAATTAACATGTACCTAGTTGAATGTCTAATAATTCTCCCACTATGACGAAGTACTGGTGGTTATTGTTCTGCAACTAGCTCTGGTTTGTTATTATGATCTGGATTAGGAATTAACTTATTGACTATATCATACACAATATTAGAGTTCCCAGATAACTCATCAAGGATTATCTTACTCCTAGGCTTAAAGTATTTCATATAGTCTTTTTCAAAAAAGGTTCCATTAGTGCTAACTAATACTTTCTTATCTTGAGAACTATAAAAAAGACTACCTGTTGTTCCTTTTGGATAGCTAACAAACAGACAAACTTCTGACTTAGATTCTAACTTGTCTATCTTCCCTTTTAGTATATGTGCTAGACAACCTCATATATGTATATGAAGTAAACTTGGTTTACATCCTATCCATAGTTTCAAAGGTGTTTTAGGGACTGACTTAGATGGAATTAAGTTAAGAAGATACATGGTTGTTTCTAAGGCATAACCCCAGTATGAGATAGGTAAAGTTGAAGAACTCATCATTAACCTCACCATTTCAAGAAGAGTTTTATTTCTCATTTTTGCTACACCATTTTGCTGGGGTGACCTTGGTGCAGTTAACTAGGATAATATCCTATTATTTAACAAATAGGTCCTGAACTCACTATAGAGGTATTCGCCACCTCGATCAGATTGAAATGCCTTTATGTGTTTTCCTAATTGCCTTTCCACTTCTGCCTGAAGCTCTTTGAATTTATCAAACGCCTCAGACTTATGGCGCATTAGGTACACATAACCGAATCTAGAATAATCATCAATGAAAGTGATGAGATATTCATAACCTCCCCTAACTTGTGTGCTCATGAGCCCACACTCATTAAAGTGCACTAATTCTAATGTTTCAATAACTCTATTACCTTTAGCTTTAAAGGGTCTTCTGGTCATTTTACCTTCTATACAGAATTTGCAGATTGGTAATGGTTCAATATCTAATGAACTCAAAGGTCCATCTTTGACCAATCTTTAGATCCTATCTAGACTAATATGACCAAGACGTAGATGCCATAGATATGTTTGATTAGTGGGAGTCACTTTAACCCTCTTATGGTGATTAGATTCATTATTTAATTTTGTGTCATATAGTGAGTTAATTTTAGGATATATGCAGTATAGATTGTTAACTAGTGTACCGGAACATATAAAGGACTCATTTTTTTTATCACCACAGTTGAGTCAAAAATAACAAAATAACCAAATTTATTCAAATAACTAATTGAAATTAAATTACGTTTAAGTTCTGGCACCAATAAACAATCATCTAATACTAAATTCTTAAAATCATCAAAATAAAGTTGAACAACTCCCACTGCCTTGGCTATAATAGAGTACGTCATTTCCTAGCCTTAGACTGATCTCCCATTCATTGAGTTGTCTGATTTTCTTGAACCCTTGCAATGAATTACAAATATGATTAGTGGCTCCAGAATCTACTATCCTGGAATCAGTAGAATCAATCACTAAATATGTCTTAATGAAAAGAATTTTACTAGAAGCTGAAGTAGTCTTTTTAGCTATTGAAAACTTAACTAAAGGATAATTTCTCTTTCAATGCCATTTAATGCCACATTGAAAACACTTTCCTTTAGGCCTTACTACCTTTTTATGAATTTGCACAAATCCTGAATTAGATGCTTTCTTGGCTTATTCTTCTTCTTCTTACTACTTTTTTCTCTAGGATTGAGACTAAAAGATGAAGATGGGCACTTAGTCAATTGACTATTATAGGCATCTATTTCATCTTGGGGTGCATTTTCATTAGGCATTTGAGTGCATTTATCAGTCAAGACATATTTATACTTTTCAACTGTGAGTTCAATATATAAGTTCTTTTCCCAATCCACATAATTATTCCCGGTTAACTTGTTTTGGTTTAGGACGGATGCTATTGGGATAAATGACGACATAATTCTAAAAAATAAATTCATACATAAGCATATATTATCTGATAGCATATGAAACTTTTGTATGAATGCATGAAATACATTTATGTAGAGCTCTTTAACTACACTATGCATCGGTAATTAAATTTTCATTCAGAATACGCCTTTGTAGGGTGGTCATATCCATTATAAATTAGATTCGTATCATACTAATTTATTATAATTATATAAATATCTCATATCAAATAATAATAAACTACCGATTCTTTAACCCTTAGATTTAATTGACAAGAACTCCATAGGGAGGATATCAATCGACCTAAGTTGAGTGTACAACTATTATTTTAATCATTTATATTTTCCAATTAAAAAAGCCATCGTAAGGTATTCAGTTTCGCATGAGTCATATATTGGATCTTATTATTTAGGGAAGTCCTATCTACTAACCAGTTGTGATTAATACCCTTCGTAGGGAGCTTACAAGATTTGAGGCAAGACATTAATCTACCCTACTATAAGACCAATAATAGAGGCCATGAGCTTTATGCCTAAAGCCCTTTCTCACTCAATATTTTAATTCTTAGAGTTTTTAATTAATTTATAAAATGACATTCTACTCATTAATATCTAATTTTATTTTCATAAAATAATTAATAAGGCCACGTCAAATAATAAATTAATATAATATTAAAATTATGACAATAATCTTATCCTAATCTCATTAGAACATTAATGTCATACAATATGATATATTTTATGCATGGACATGTGAATATGGCACCCTTAATCTATATAATATGTTATTCATCCAATCAGTTAACTAGATAAATAAATAACCCATAATTCATGGCTTTTCTTAGGAAGAAAAATATTAAAACTAAGCCTAAATTCTTTAAACTCTTCCTTGAAGTCAATTTGAGCTCTTCTATAATGTTACCTCCTCTTACTTGTCTTCTTTTATGAGCTTAGATTTTGGGCCTCTTAATTTTCTTTGGTCCATTTATTTTAAAAATAAATTGGGCATATTTTAGGCTTTAAATTTCTTTGGGTCTTCTAAAACAATTTAAATAAAAATATTTTTAGACTCAATGATTTTAATAAAATAGCTCAAATCAAATTTTATAAAATTGAACCAAATTAAAAGAAGTTTGAACCAACTTTAAATTTTACAAATACCCAAAATTAATCTAAAAATAAATTTAGGTTAAATTTAAGACCTATTTGCAAATATCTCAAAGTTATCTAGTTAAACTTTACTTACCCAACATCTGAGAGGGCTGAGTGAAAAAACAAATTATGGTAGGACCTATTTGCACAATTAAAAAACTTTTAAGGGTTGAATTATCATATTCACAAACAATCTTGGCCAAAACAAAATTATTTATAACAAAGAGAGGACTCTATGATATTTGTCAATAAAAACATAATTCCACCGATTTCACTTTATTGTACCCACCGCTCTCCATTCTTTGCCTTCTCATTTCTTTTTTGTTTTTTTTGTTTTACGTTTTCTTCTCCTTTTTTGTTCTCTTTTTTTTTTCTTCTTCATTTTTTTTATTATTATAACAAAAATAATAATAATAAATTTTTTTTAGATTGCAAATCGAAACCCTAAGCCATTTAATTGGCTTACAAAAGAATCACCAAGAATTAACCTAAATTATTATGAGTACAACCATTCATCACATAATTAATAAAGATAACAAATATAGATTAAATATGCAATTGGTGTCACAATAAACAATTACTACTATACACAAAATAAATTATACATGTAATATGATATAAGGCGGCTCTAATACTAGTTGTTGGTTGGTAAATAAAATTTTTCTGTTTATAAAAATAAATACAACCGAAGTCAGATCGTTTTGTTCACAATTACATATATATAGATAGAAGATTACCTCAATTCCTCGCTATGACAAATATTGAATTAACTGGCTGCAATCTTCTCTACTATCTTCAATCTTCAAATTTAATGCGTGTGGACACATAGATCTTTCTTAATCTCTAAAATCACTAATACCTAAATCTGAGAGAATAGTATTAATTAAATTCTTTTTCCACATAAGAATACGTAAAAGAATTTTTTCTCTATATGGTTATAGTTTTCTTTTCTTATTACATACCTCTCATATATATAGGGATCTCCCTTGAGTAGTTAAAATTTGATTAGGATTAGAAAATTAGAGTTTGATTATGATTTGAGCTAATAGATGGACTGCAAGACCCATGGGCTTCTTAGCTCCAACTTAAAAGGCCTAGTCCTTATTATCTTATAATACACCAATTTTTCTAAGTTAACCATAGGTTATTCTACTAAAAGGCAAGGGATGTACTCTAATAAACTATGTTATAAAATAAAAGCTCATTTAATTAATTTTTTTTTTAATTAAATTGGACTTGGTCTTTAGACCAACAATAACTACTTAATTGACCATCTAATTGATGTTCATAATTAAAGTTAGGCCTTTAAAAAAAATATCTTGTTTCTTTAATTACTTATTTGCCCCTAAGTCATTGAATGCTCTAATGATCATTTTTAATATATCTATATTTATAAATAAATTTACAAAGAAATATTATTATTCAATAAATAATTTATTGAATAAATTGTTGCCACAGATTCTAATGATCAAGTACTGCAAACAACTTAGGCGGACATTAATTATTAGATTCCATCTTACAAATACATGTTCCTATAACCCATGAAAATATATCTCCAAGCTATCAAGGTTTTGATCGTTTATATAGATCTCACTTCGTGATAACTCAAAAGATACAACACATGAATGTAAGTTAATTACCTGCTCAGAATTAAGATCTATCAAGCTTATTAAAGCTTTTGTGAATTAAGATCTACGATATTTAGTTAACTAGATCGAAATTCACAATAGTCCTATTCAATGTATCATATACATTAATTTTTCTACTCGAATTCTATACTTCAATGATTAAGGTAAATTATCTACTATAAGAAGTAGAAAAAATACAACCTTACATAATAAAATATCCTTTTTATTAATAATTATAAATATGATTTAATTTATAAAGAACTTGTAATCTATATCATCTATATTAACATTATATGCTTAATATATAAATTACATATTTTATAAATATGAACTTATCAATATATATTCATTTATATATATAAATAAATTTTATTAATTTAATAAAATATAATTTTACGTACTTTAAGAACATAAACAACATTATATACCTAACATGTTAATGCTATGAAAACTGGCATGTATAGTCCAAATTGTTTGGGCTTTCAAATTCTCACCCACTCAAATCTTCAGAAAATATCAAGATTGTGAAATTATAATACCGGGTCCGGGAGTATTCTTTACTTCTGCTGCAATTTGGAAGGCTGCTTAGTTTGGAGCAAGAAGCAGTAGACCAAGTACGCTTAGAGCTCCATGAATTTAGATGACTCTAATGATTTAATAATATATTCACACGTTTTAATGGATATTGAATAATAGTAATATACGTTCATGTTGTTTTATAGATAATCAATACTAATTGAATCTGTCTCTATCTGTAAATAATACCAATTGAAACAAAAGCTCAAAAACTTTCCGATCATAATGGTGTGAGTTCTGTGGTGGTATATAATGCTGCTGTTCGCTTTTGGAGGTACAGTTAAAGCTTTAAATTTTTTATAATGCAAAGAGTTCATGATTGTTTGAATAATTTTCAGGTGAAAATGAAACATCTTATATCGGAAATTATTCTCAAATGCGGACGTTTTGCACATTTTAAATAGATTTGAATTGTAAAATAATAACTAGTTAAGAAACGAATGTATAACTAAAATTCTCAATTTAAACTAGGCGACGCGCCTAAGAAATTCCACCTGTATAGGAGTCCCGGTTGCTATATCCTCTCTCTCCTCTTTTCCCATTCTTTTAAAAATAAAATTCATAAAGAAAATAACAATTAGAAACTGAAAAATAGAATGGTTACAAGCTGTCCATGTGACAGCTGTTAGAATTAGCAGAAGGGGCCATGCAAGATCCGGAACAAGAGCAACAGGCATCTAACTTCGGCAGTCAATCTTATGAAATCATTTCCATCGATGTTTTATTGTCTCGGGCATGGCAAAATTGTTTAAGGAAAATATCAAAGAGACTAGTCATTCGTGAGATGAAAAAGTCGTGCAATTGACCCATCTTTTTTTTTTTCCAATTTCTCGGAAATCTGCAATCTTATCTCGGTTGGACCTGTGCAATAAAGCCATGCTTGTAAATGGAAATCTTTGAAAATGTATTGGTAGTGAACATCAAAACACAAATAATTAAAAATTAAAAATTAATAAATAAAAAATAAAATGAGAAAGAACACCATAATTTATAATAGTTCAATTTTTTGAATTTATGTCTAATTTTTTAAATTGAAAAATAATCAAACCTACAATTATACTATATCTCAAAATATTATAAGAATTAATTATAAAAAATATTTAAACCTATTTCTTATTTTCTCTTTCTAAAAATCTTACTTTTTTTTTTCTATAACTTTCTCCTTTCAATCTCTCTCGCACTCTCTACTAGTACTTAAAGCAGATAAGAGAATTGATGCATGAAAGACCCCAACTCATGCTCCTTATATATGGTAAGTTAAAACTTTTTGGCTTTAACTTCTTAGAAGTGGATTCGGATTTACCCGAGAAAAAAGGAGAGTGTACTTTGTTTCATACAAGGAAGAGTAGATTGATCTAGATTTTGTTTCGAAAATTCTTTTATAAAACCTAGATTGGAAATGGATCAACTTGTTTTTGGAGAGAAAGAGAGAGTCGAAGCTTGGCTTAAGGTTGAAAAAAGACATGAACGATATTTTCTTATTTGTTTAAATCTATTGGAAATTACAACTTATGCCATTAGTTAAAGGGTGAGTAATGGGCTTTCTTGGTAATTTTATTTGGCTCCCTTTAAAAGTGCTTTTCCGATCAAATATTTACATCTCGACCTTTTGGTTATAAAGCAATTTAGTCCTTGTATCTTGTTTGGTTCTTTTTCTTCTTATTCACTCAAGTTCATTTTCTTCTGCTCACCCTTTATCTATACATGGCAGCCTTAGGTATACCTTAAACTTGTTTATGGATTGTACCTTTATTCTCAGACCAGCAGGATTTCTTTTAGTGTTTATTCTCTCTCTTCCTTTACTCTTCTACTAGAAACAACCTCCTTGAGTATCGGTGTCTATCTCAGGCTTTTGTCTTAGACCTTCATCTTGGACCTATATTTTGAGCTTCTGTCTCATGTCTTTTTCTTTGTGTTTTGTCTTGGGTAGCTATCTTAGACCTTAGTCTTTTGATGTGTTGGTTCATAATTAGTTTGAGATTGTGAATCTTCTTCTAGTTCAACCTTTATATTATTCCCAGAAGGAGTTTGGGGCTATAATGCCACTTCAAAAGGAGATCATTTAACTTTACTTTTAGTTCTCATTAACTCATTTATTTCCACATGATTAGTCCTTGAGTAGTCATCAACCAAGGAAAAAAATTCCCCTTTTTCTAGCATGTGTTATTATATTTGTTTCCCCATTCAGGTAAGTATAGATGTATTTTAAAACTTCATATGCCTTGTAATTGTTAGTGCTGAAGCTAACCTTGAGTTATTTTTCATTCCTAACGCGACATTATTTTCTTAGCTATTATAAGTTTGATTTCCCTACTTGGCTTAACCTCATATGCCAAAATTCAGTCTTATTACACTATGTATGAGTAGCAACTATATATCTAACGACTGTGCTCCCTTGTAAAATATATAGACCAGTTTGGTTGGTACCTTTCATCATAAGTATAGAACCTTTACTTATCCTTAGATGTTCATCTTCAATTTTACAAGTGTATCCTAACTCATCTAGAGCCCTTAAAGATATTAGGTTCTTATTCAATTCAGAAACATGTCTCATATTCTTTAAGATCCTTATTGTTCTATCATGTAACCTTATGAAAATAGTACTTATCTATCTAATCACCTTGTTCATCTTGAATTATTATTTCCCACTCGTACCTCATCTTCTTCATACTTTTTATATGAATTAAACAAGTCTTTATGATGACTTATATAAGTCACGGACCTTTTGCGCGTTAAGCATCCTAAAAAATACAAAACAAAGAAGAGATGAAAGAAATGTACACACAAGATGTTTAAGAAAATGCTCTCTATATTATTAAAGAGATTACAAGCTATGAGATGGTTTGTACAACTGAGGATGTCCCCATTTTATACTACTAGCTCTATACAATTAATGATTAGGATTTAAGATACTATACAACAATCTAACGGTGTACAAATAAGATGGGATAATATGCCACGAAATAGTTCTAGATGCCATCACATATGCTTTAGAATATTCTCTTGTCAAAATAGGGGTTTACAACCCTAATAAATCACGGGCAAAGCCCGTATCTCCATCCAATCAACGGGACTTCTAGAAACTATGGTCCATGTAGTGTTCTATGACCCAAGTAGCCTCTGGTAGGCCTAGTCGTGCACCAAGTGCTGGAAAAAAATGCTAAAGAGCATTCAGGGCATGACATTCTCTTCACCCAAAATTCACACGACGCCCTCGTTGCGTTGTCGCTAGAACTCATGCACCTTTCTCTCAAACTGCTACAGTGTATTCTCAAGTAGCTTACTTCATTATTGGGTAACCCTTTCCATTTGACAAAATACTCACGACTTTGAGGGTAGTTCTTCTTTTGTATTGTCCTTACATAAAAAATAAGTTTTGCCTCATTGTCATAAAATGTGAAAACCCCTAAAGGTGTCATAGTTTATGGGCCACGCTCCGTGTCCTTCGTATCACCATGGTATTACTTTAGGTAGCTTGCGTGAAATATCAAATATAAAAGAAATTTCAAAGGCAACTCCACCTTATTAAGAAACTTCTTAACAAAAGGAAATGCCCATTCATACTTCTAAACAAGACCTTTAGAAAAGTAAGCGGGTAGACTTATGCTATGTCGGGAGGATCTTTACTATCACCAAGTACTCACATTGTACTTGATATAACTTCGTTTATCGTCAGTGTCATTTTTAAATTTTTTTGTGTTAATTAATAGTGCTGTAAATGTATTCCATAGATAAGCATTAGTAAAAAGAAAAAAGAACATTGGTGGCCAACAAAATTAAAAGGTAGGCAATTTATTGTTTTTTTTTTTGTGGAGAAATAAAACTTTTTTAACGTGTGTTTGGGTATATGCATGTGATTGTGTACATGTTAAAAACTTAAATATATGTCTCACATATACAATTTGCAGCAGAATTAAACATATAATAATTATGTACACATGTAAATTGAATTATAAACAAGTTAAGATTGTAGAAGCATACCTTTAAAGATTACAAATTTTGGAGCTCACCTTGAAGTCTACCATTGAACAATTCTAGTTCACAATAATCTGGTGGAAATGTGGAGCTAGAACGGTATATTTAATTAATTTTCAGCAGCATGCGTTCAAACTCTTTTAACATATACATATTTGTTTTCAAGAAAATAGATTATTTATACAACTCTTGCATAGCACCTTTCAAACCATATTTCATTGAAGCATGTTTTCATTCAAAAACTATTTTTGCTTCTCAATTTTCTTGCTTTTCTTTGCATGGCCGGATGATGGAATTGAGAGAGAGAATTGATCAAATGAATTCATCTCAATTTTAGTGGTTCAACCACTTTCATTTTATTTTTTGTTTTGTTTCTCCACAAATAAATAAATAGCCTACCTTTTAATTTTGTTGGCCACCAATGTTCTTTCTTTTTACTAATGCTTATCCATTGAATAAATTTACAGCATTATTAATTAACACAAATAAAATTGAAAATGACATATTCATTTTCTTTTATTATTGTACTAGTGTAATTTAATTACCCACTTACTAAAAATTAAAATATTTTTAATTTTTATAAGTTTTATAAACTTTGCTTTAATGGTGTTCCATCATTCATAATATCATGCCATTATTAATAGGTTATAGCAATAATTCTTTGTACTCCTATTGACATTTATAATAACAATTATTATATATAATATTTAATTAATTATTCAAAACTATTTTAAATAATTATTTTACCTTACTTATTTTTACTAGCAAAGTTAATAGGTCGATTTAAGGTAAAAATAATTTATAGACTAAATTATGCCACTTGTCAACATCCCATTAGTTACCAACTTACGTCAACTAATTATATGATGTATTTAATAATTAAGTATTGATAAATGCACATCCCAAGGGATCTTTAAACAAACATCTGGTTTGCTAAAATTTTATAGATTAAATTATTAAATCCAGTCTGCTATCTTAGTACGCAATGAGTACACTTCATATTATAAAACTCTTTAAGTTCGTGCTCTATTTGTCATATAGAACTCCTCCATATGTCTATGAACGATGCCCTACATACATGTTATAAATATTACAAAGCAGCACGTTAAATCATACAAGTTAAGGTTATAACATATACGTATAATCCCGCCGTCATTGATATCCTAGAAGAGCAAAGATATAGATCATTACCATTAAATCTCTATTTGCCCAACCTTGAACAATATCCGCAAACACTTTTACGATATTATTTAGCCTTATAGAAACTATTCTCAGGGTTTATACTTGTGGTCACAAGATTTTCTGAAATATAATCTCGGAGCATTAGGATATACAACTCACTCATATGAGCTGACGGATCCCATATCTACTCATACCAAAATCCATGAGCATTCGATCATACTCAGTGACACCCAATTGTCAGACCATGAAAGGTTTCTAGCATGTTGAACCAAAGTATGGTGGATCACTCACAAGCCAACCGTGGTGCTTAAGTCAAAGAACCACGATTACTAAACTCGAAAGACCTTTCATTGATGCCTTTATGAGATGTTTATTGGAGGTCTTCGTGAGTCTGTTCAATACCTAATCCTCACTGAATACCTGTATCTCTATACGAGCTTTCATTAAACTCATAGTTTATTAAGACTGACCATCTGGATCATACAAATATAGACATACACTAATCTATATTATTATATTTCACTGATAACCCACATTGATGAAATTAGATCAGGAACATAGTGTTTGAGAACATACTTGTATAATGATATTTTCTAGCACCATCTGCAACTATGTCATTACTAATATATTCTCAAGTCTTTGTCTCATTTCAAACTAGGCTCTAACTCCTTAGATTTTGCTAACTCTTATAACCTGCTAACTCTTAGTACTACTAACTTTTAACACTTATAAATTATAGCGTTGCTAACTCTTAGCATTGATCTAAACTCTTTTAGATCAGATCTGAACTCCTTCAAATCATATATTGCCTAAAACGTTACAAGCATCTTACCATTTAATAATTAATAATATTAACAATTTTATTAAAAATATTAATTGTATAAATATTATAGTTAAATATTTATACATAATAGGATGACACGTAAACACAAATCCCAACAGTCAGCCCATTTCTTCATCTGCTTTGTTGCCTTGTTAAGATACACCCACGCTTTATCCTACTGCTCTTGCCAGAACTTTGCAACTTTGTACACTGCGGGATTCTTTCATGTATCACTAAATACGAGCATGTGTAGTGTAAGAGGTTGCTAGCCAGTAGCTAGCTCGAATGGACTTTGGTTCATCGACTCACTCCATTGTAAGTTGTATTAAAATTGTGCCACGTTAAGTAGCTTCACCCAATCTTACAGATTTATGTTCACAAAGTGCTGCAAGTACAACTCCAATAATACATTTACCCTTTCGGTGTGCCCATCCATTTGTGGGTGAAATCTGGTCAAAAAAATGAAGCTCCAACCCTATGAGATTGACAACCCTGTCTAAAATCTCCCCGTAAATCTTGTATCAAGATCGCTAATAAGCGCATTTTATACATTATATTGTATCTCTTCTAAACTTGATAATTATTTAATTTAAATAAGAATATATGGCTTTTTATGTGTATTAATTTCATTTTGTAGGTTTCAAGTTAATTGAGTTATTTAGAACAAAAATTCAAAGAAAACAAGAAAAAAAAACAAATACATTATAGTGCCGATGAATAGTTGAGATGTTACAGTAACCCACTACAGTGCCAAGGTGCCCAGGTGTAGGCCCCCTCCCCTCATCTAGCAAGGAGTACTACCACTCAAAGAATATCAGAGTCCTCCCTCATTTCTTTCCCCTTTTTGAGGCTCGAACCCAGGACCATATGGGGTTCTAAGACCCTTGGAAAGCACCTCTGGTGGAAGTCGGGTTGTTGAGTCATGTGAGTCACTCTATGTGTACGAGGTATTATCTTGCTATATGTATGTGATGTAGGATTCAACTGTACAGCCAGTGAGATGTCTTGAGATGTAACAGTGGGTGTTGCTAATTGAGATGCCCTGTGACCTACTAATGTGTACGGTGCTAGTTGCATGGATCGAGCCAACCTAATAGGGGAGTCGGTCGAGGAGGATCATCCAGAGGACCACAAGGCAAACCTCATACCGAGGCTAGGGTATTTGCAATAACCCAGCAAGAGGCGAATGCGGCTCCAAAAGTTGTGACAGGTGCGATGTCAATTTTTGATCGAGATGCTTATGTATCGATAGATCCTGGAGCGACCCATTCTTTTATTTTTATGGAATTTACTGAAAATGCTAGTATAGTGCCCCAGTTATTAGATTATGCGATAATAATGTCTCTTTCTACAAGAGACTCTATTGTCGTAGAAAGGGTGTATAGGGGTAGTAAAATTAGTATTTAGGGCTAAGAATTCGTGGCGGATTTAATTTTGCTGGCCATTAGTGATTTTAGGATTGGATTGGTTGTCTAAATATTGGGTCTCAGTAGATTGTTTCCAAAAAGAAGTCAGATTATATAGCCAAGGGGGAACGAAAGTCATTTTTTGTGGAGTGCAAAAATTACTTCCCATCAGTATGATGTCGGTAATAAGGGCAAGAAAGATGCTTCGGAAGTCATGTTAAGGGTACTTAGTCTATGCCATAGAAGTAAGGGACGGTGAAACAAAATTAAAGGATATTTCAGTGGTTAGAGAGTTTCCGGATGTATTCCCAGATAATATTTTGGGCTTACCTCCAAATAGAGAAATAAAGTTTCCAATAGAAATAACCCCTGGAACGCAACCAATTTTTAAAGCACCTTATAGAATGGCTCCTTCAGAATTGAAAGAACTAAAGGTGCAGATAAAAGAGTTGGTGAATAAGGGTTTCATTAGACCAAGTACTTCTCCTTGGGGGGCATCAGTTTTGTTTGTAAAAAAGAAAGACGGAAGTATGAGATTATGCATTGATTATAGGAAACTGAATAAAGTAACAGTGCGTAATCAATATCCATTTTCGAGAATTGATGATTTGTTTGATTAACTACAAGGGGCTAGAGTATTTTTCAAGATAGATCTGAGAACAGGCTATCATCAATTGACAATCCAGGAGAAAGATGTTTCTAAGACGACCTTTAGGACCCGATACGAGCATTATGAAGTCTTGATTATGCCTTTTGGGCTGACTAATTCCCTAGCTGCTCTATAGATCTTATAACAAAGTTTTTCGATCATATTTAGATCAATTTATGATAATATTTATTGATGAGATACTGGTGTATCCAAGCAGTGAGGAAGAGCATGCAGAACATCTGAGGATTATTTTGCAAAGCTTGAGGGAGCATCGATTATACGCCAAACTCAATAAATGTCAATTTTGGCTAGATAGAGTGGCATTTTTGAAATATGTAATCTCTGCATAAGGGATAATATAGATCCCCAAAAGATTGAAGCCATAGTGAATTAGAGACAGCCCACGAATATGACGGAGGTTCGTATTTTCTTGGGTTAGGCTACATATTATAGAAAGTTTATAGAGGGATTTTCAAAGATAACCGCTTCTTTCACTAAACTAACTCAGAAAGAAAAGAAGTTTGTATGGTCAGAAGCGTGCCAGCAGAGTTTCGGCTTCAGTGCTTACACTTTCGTCAGGGAATGACAGATTTACCATATATTGTGATACTTCCAGGCAGGGTCTAGGTTGTGTGTTGATCCAGAAGAAGAAAGTAATAGCTTATGCTTCCTGAAAATTAAAGAAGCATGAACAAAATTATCCTACACATGACCTAGAACTAGCCGCAGTAGTTTTTGCTCTAAAAATTTAGAGGCACTATCTTTATGGGGTTCCTTATAAGATCTTTACGAACCATAAGAGCCTGCAGTACTTGTTCACCCAGAAAGAACTGAGTATGAGGCAGAGAAGGTGGCTGGAGTTTATTAAGGATTATGAGTACACCCTGGAGTACTATCCGGGAAAAGATAATGTGGTAGCAGATGCTTGCAGTAGAAAGCCTGTCGGTTCAATAACTCACTTAAAGGTCGCACATCTATTAATGTTGATAGAATTGAGGTCTTTGGGAATAAAATCAGAATTGTCATATTTGGGAGCACTATTAGCCATATTTCAGGTCTGTCCAATACTGATTGATTGGATCAGAGAACTACAGACTCAAGATCCACAGGTAGTTAAATTGAAGGGTGAAATCGAGTCGGGACAGCAGAAAAATCTTTTAGTGACCGAGAATGGTGTAGTAACCTTGGGTCGGAGATTATGTGTACCAAATGTAAATGAATTAAGAAGATAGATTATGGAAGAAGCTCATTCGTCTGCATATGCTATGCATTTGGGGAGCACAAAAATGTACTGTACCCTAAAAGAGCACTATTGGTAGAAGGGCATAAAGAAAGATATAGCCGAATTTGTCTCAAGATGCCTAACTTGCCAGCAAGTAAAGGCTAAGCATTAGAAACTTGCAGGGCTCTTGCAACCTTTTCCAATTCCTGAATGGAAATAGGAGAGAATAACAATGGATTTTGTGGTAGGATTTTTGCATAGCTAAAGAGGCAATGATGCAATATGGGTAATTGTTGATAGACTGATGAAATCTGCCCACTTTCTACCTATTAGAAGAAATTATTCTTTAGATAAATTAGCCCAGTTGTACGTAGATGAGGTAGTACAACTTCATAGCGTTTTAATATCCATTGTGTCAGACAGGGATCCACGGTTCACTTCTCAAATTTGGCCCATCTTACAGAAAGCTCTAGGCACTAAATTAAATTTTAGTACGACCTTTCATCCACAGACGGATGACCAGTCTGAGCGGATAATTCAGACACTCAAGGATATGCTTAGAGTGTGTGTTATGGAGTTTATAGGGAGTTGGGATACTCATCTACCACTGATAGAGTTCGCCTACAATAATAGCTACCAGACTAGCATCCGGATGGCACCATATGAAGCATTGTCTTGAAGGAAGTACAGAACTCCAGTTTGTTGGGAAGAGGTAGATGAAAGGAAATTGGTTGGCCCAAAATTTTTCCAGGTTACTTTAGAAAAGATTCAAGTTATCATGCAGAGATTGAAAATAGCTAACGATAGGCAAAATAGTTATGCAGATAACAGAAGAAGAGATTTGAAGTTTCAGATTGTTGATACGGTCTTTCCGAAGATATCACCATGGAAGGGAGTACTAAGAATCAGGAAGTAAGGAAAGCTGAGTCCTTAATACATTGGGCCGTACGAGATAGTTGAAAGAGTTGGGGAGGTGGCATGTCGTCTACGGTTACCAAAAGATCTGGCTAGAATCCATGACGTGTTTCACGTTTTTATGCTTCATAAATATTTAGTAGATCCTTTACATATCCTAAGAGAACAATCAGTAGCATTAAACGAGAATTTGACCTATGAAGAGAAGCCCGTGTAAATTCTAGACCGGAAGAGCAAGTGCTTTATAATAAAAGCATTCCCTTAGTGAAAGTGTTATGGATGAACCATGGAGTAGAAGAAGCCACGTGGGAACGTGAAGATCAGATGTGAGTACAACATTCCCGCCTCTTTGAGACAAGTACGATTTAAATTTTAAGGACGAAATTTTTTTAAGGAAGGGTGAAATTGTAATATCCAATCTCTATTAGTAGTATTGAGGCCTAGATTTTAGTATAGAGCAGTAAAGACACCGTAGGGTTACCTGATTTTAACCCTATTAAAAATAATTTTTTTATGGTGTGCGTGAGAGATATTAGACCTAATTTGATAATTTCACACTCGGTCGGAGCATCGGACGACCCTAGAATAGTTTTGAAATTTTTCTCTATTGGCTTGGAAAAGAAAATTTTAATTTACTACATGAATTTCCATTTAAGGGTTGTGCATGGAACAAGCTCTTATTGAGAAACACAATTCATATGTTAGAGAATGGGACAATTAGAGGCAATTTCATATATTGCCAAGTTGGAAATTCTAGTTAGATCCTTTGACTATTCTAACTAAATAGTTACAAATGAACCAATTACATACTTAGTTTCCAACTAATGGCAAATTAGAAATTTAGAATAAGTTGAGGGGCAAATTGGACAATTGAGGGAGCACTATATATAAAGTAGAAGTGTATAGAAATTTCATGAGATTAAAAGCATAACATCTTAGAGTTCAAAAGAGTGAAAATTTCGGCCAAGTGAGGGGCGACACTGCTACAGTAAAACCCAAAGTGATTTCATGAATTTTCATACTTGATCAAGCTAAAATAAAGCAAACCACAAGTTCCTAAGATCAATTGAAGCTTCCATTAGTGAAAATTCAAGGAAAAAAGGTAAGAAAAACATTGTTTTGTGAGGATGATATGTGAACTTTCAAGATTGCTTCAATTAATGTTCTTGTGTGTATTCTTGGTTTAGATTGAGTTGAATTCTAGTGTGGAGCTTGAAGGAGTCATCAAATTGAAGAAATTGGCAAAGTAAGAATTAGGGATTTGGGTGACTTTGATGTAGAGACTTCAATTGGTTGTAATTAGGGCATTAGAATGAAATTGGCTTGCTTTTGATGCTATTCGATCAAGAAATTGAGAAAAGAAATGTGTTGGGTGGTGGATGTAAATTTTGCCACTTTAGGGAAGTTAGGGTTGAGTTGTGTTTTGGTTGAATTGTGGTGTATAAATGGTGCCTTGTGCAAATTGAATGTATATGGTTGATGGAAAATAAAAAAAGGGGATATAATTGTCCATTTTGGTAAGGTGAAGGGCTATTATGTCCAACCAAAGTTATAGAGTGTTAAGTAATTTTCAGAGCGTTGGATGGTGAATTAAATAAGATTGAATGGCTTCGTAAATAAAAATTGGAAAGTAGTATCCATCTAGACTTTGTATGCTGATTAGGGTGTTTAGTAGTTAAATGAGATTCCAGCATTTGATTTAGTTCTAAATGTCATTTAGGGTGTGTAGGTGAAAAAAATCGAGACCGATAATGGGAGCAGAAATCCGGAGCGAAATTGAGCTTGGAACGGTTGTGAGTGAAAATCAGTCCTTGTTTATCTTTCGATTAACATGTTTTCACATATTGAAATTGTATATTTTATGTGTTTTTAATGCATAAACATAATTTACGATTTTGATAATATAGCCATTGATATACATTTACATGTTCGATTTAAGAAACAGTTTTAAAACTACTACATCAGTTTCAAAGGCCATTGGTACCCTCAGATTATAGTGGTGGTGATTGTAGTAGACCCAGCCGGTATATCTCGTACATATGGGCAGGTATTGGTGGCGTATCATTAACTACAGGAAGTCGGGTTGTCAAGTTATATGAGTCACTCTATGTGTACGGGGTATTGTCTCGCTATATGTATGCAATGTAGGATTTCATTGCATAGCCAGTAAGATGTCTTGAGATGTCACAATGGGTGTTGCTAGTTGAGACATCCCGTGACCTACTTACATGTGCGGTGCTAGTTGAGTCGTTGCGTGAGTATAGAGCTTTAAGGTTACCATTGGTACAGTTTAAAAAGAAAATGGCTGAGTGTGGGTTTTAATAGTTTTCGATCTACCGATCACATATTATGCATTTATATGTACATGCTAGTTATTATGTTGTATAGATTTTGGATATTATTTTTCGAAGATGTAAATAAAACCCGCCTGGTGAGATTTCATCTGCATATGATGTTAGAAACCATTTTACAGCTTTATACAAGTTTTAGAAGCATGATTTATGCATGCTCTTTAGAATTTAATATATATGCAGAATTTTATTTTATTTGAAATCTTAAATGCATTCATTGAGCTTCTTTAGCTCACTCGTTTTGTGTTTTATGTTTTCTAAACCCTCTTTCCAGGTGCAGGGCTCGGTACGCAAGCTGTTGATTCTCTTACTGCTGATTAGTGGGCCAAATCTGAAGATCATTTTGGTAAATGTAAATGTGCTAAATAACACTCCTTTTGCTTTCAGTATGGTAGTTTTAGGCTTGTTGTGTATTGTACATATTTTTTGAACAACCAAGAAGAGGTTTCGATAATTTGATGATCGTTTCACTTTTTTTATTAGTATTCCAGTTTTATAATCATAATGAAATTATTGAGTTAAGTTGGATTTGGTTTTGGAAAGGATTAAAGGTTTTATTTGGTAGTATTGAGAAATGGTTTTAAATAGAAGTGCAATTTCTTTACAAATTTGATATTGGATTTTTAGGAAAACAGGGGAAACTCTGCCCTTTTTCTAAAAAAATTTAAAAAGTCAATTTCACGTATATTCCAGGATTTTCTCAATAACAGCAAAAACTAAAAAAGGGTTCGCCTCGCGAAATTTCTCAACTTATACAGTTAAACTCAGAGGAACTTCTATCGGGGTGCCCAGCAGTGCCGCTGAGATTTACAGTAAAGTGTCTCAGGGCGGATCCTGTCACTAGGTGCCAAATTTGACAGAATGCTTGGCACCCGGGTGCCAAAAAGTAACGCTCAGGCCCCACTGCTTGTTTTATTAGCCATATTCTTCCCCTAGTTTGAAGCCTATAAATACTACCTTTTAGCCGCTTCTCACTTTATCAAAGAGGAGCATGAATAGAGAGAGAATTAAGAGTTTTTAGTGAGAGAAACACCATTAAAGATTGGATTGAGGAAGATTATTGAAGATTGAAGGCTTCTAAGGGCTTCTCTCACTAGTTCTTTTTTTTTCATTCTAACTCTTTTACATTTAATTCAAGTTTATAATTTTGATTTGTGTTATTTTGAACATGAGTACTTTTGTGAATATTTGGATTGATGTAATTGGGTATTTTCTTATAGATTGCTAGATTATATCTTCTAAAGTTTTATGGAACTCTATTGAACAATATGTGTTGATGTTGTTATGTGATTAATGACTATTTTGTGTTATTCATTTATACTTTTTATATGCTCAATGCTTATAATTACATGGAAAAATAGATTGGTTGATTTAAACAAATTTGGTTTGTACTTGGGAGAGTCTAACCCAAATGTTGGTTGTAAAAAGCATAACTTTAAGTTTATTGAATTAGGAGCCTAAGGGTAGCTTAATGCAGGTATGTATAACGGGTTAGATAGGAATATCAACCTAATTGTATATGCATATAGTCTCATTCACTGCTCGGGAGAAAGATGAGATTAGTCTTAAGCCCTTGATTAATGAATGCATTAGATTAATTGTTAATCATTAATTATAAAGAGCATAGAAATAATAGAGAGAAATCAAGTCCTTAGAACCCCATTGCCATAGAACTCTCATTCATTTAATTTATCAATTTACTTAGTTTGAAGCATTTTTAATATCACAATTCAACTTATCCTTTAGATTACTTGGTTGGTGACTTAAGAAAAATGAAGAACATTTTTCTCCATTTTCTTTCACTTGGCCGAATGTGTCTCTCTATAAAATGCAAACAATTTGCTTTTATAATAGTTGACTTATGGTCATAGACAAGAGTCCATTAATTAGGCATATTATATGCCATTTATCACTAATTTTCAAGTTAACAACTTTTGTTAACTTTAATTAATAATAAGCTTAACATTTAAACTTTGACAAGTGTGCATACCAAGAGATCCTAAAGTAAATCTTGCTTTTTGATATTTTTGCTGGTCAAATTATTCAACCCAATCTGCTACCTCAATGTTCAACGAGTACACTTAACATAGTTAGACTCTCTAGGTCCATATCTATTTGTCTTATGGAACCTTTTCATAAATATGAATATTACCACTCGGGTTTATTTATGAAAAAGGACAAAATTCCCTTTACCGAATTTGAACTAATGACTTACGCCTTACCACGATGTTACTCTACCACTAGGTTAAAAAGGCCATTTATAAGATATCTATTAGAGGTCTTTGTGAGCTTGTTTAGTACCAAGTACTTACTGAATACATGCATGTCTATATGAGTTTCCACTAAGCTTCTAGTTAATTAAGACTAATGTTTTGGATAATATAGATATAGACATACATTGATTTGAAAGGTATACCAATCTACCCGTGTCAGAAACCATAGATTAGGAACAATGTTTTTGAGAACATATTGCATAATGATATTTCTTAGCACCATTTGCAACACCTTCCAACTATATCATTACTATTATATTCTCAAGTCTTTATCACAGTCCAGAAAAGGTTTTAACTCTTAGAATTACTAAATCTTAGTACTTGCCTAAATACCTTTAAATGAGATTTAAACTTCTTTGATCTGTAATGTCTAAAAAGTAACAAGCTTGATACTATATAAATAAGTTAACGATTTATTAAAATGTATATTGTATAAATATCAAATAAATATTCGTACAAAATGGAATGACATGTAAGCACCATGTCTAATACTATGTCTCAGCTCTTCTGAGATATAGGTGACAGAAAGACTATATAAATATATTTTAACCTCAACTTGTATGGTTCAATGTGCTATTTTGTTATATCCATAATTGTGTGTGGGGTAATGTTCATAGACTTATGAAAAGGTTCCATAAGCTAAATATGTGTGAACCTTAAGAATTTCATAATATGAAGTATACTCGTTGAGCATGAGGATAGTGAACTAGATCGAAAAGTTCAATCTAGAAATTGTTTGAATAAACATGGTTCAGTTTCAAGATCTCTCAAGTTGTACTTTAAGTGTTATAATTTGACACGTGTCAATAAATGTTAAGCCGTCATTTGAATATAATAATACTTAATTGTTAAGCTTATTTTTAAATTGTTAACAAGTGTTGTTAACCTTTCTAAAGGTTGACAAATGGCTAATTAGTAGACAAATGTACATTAGCAAAAGTGAACGAAATATACAACTTTAGTTTGCATTTTTTTTGGCTTTAATAGATTTCGGCCAAGTTAGAGAGTTCACGTTATGAACAAAATGACAAGTGCTTTATGCCTTAAAAGAGAAAATTGAAAGCGAGAGTGAGAGAAAGCTTAAGTATTAAGCTTTACCAAAACTATTCTTGAAAAAATTTAGGATGCCATTCTAGTGCCTTAAACCCACCAGAGTCAAGGCTTAGAATTGTTCGTATGAGCACTTTAGGGTGAGTCTCTACGTATATCAAGTAGTCCAACTATACTAACAGTCTTCAAAGGTACATTTTCTATTATTTTAATAGAATTTAATTTTTGGTAATTTTGCATTTCTGCTACGTGCTGTGTATAACCTGTATTTACATTTCACTAACCATACACATATACTCTTATGCATGTAAGCCACAATAATGGTGTTAGAGCATATTGTGTGTTAAATGTCCAACATAAGAGTTGTGTTTTGTTGAACATGGAGTGACTTTGTGATGTTTGATATCAAAGCCCAAAATAATGGGTGCCACGGCTTCAAGTGTTGATGCTGCAATTCCAAATCTTTGTTTGTATGAACGCTAGGGCATTGCTTGTGTGGCGCTGGGTTATTCATGGTATTAGAATGAACACTAACGCATTATGTATGTGCCACTAGGCATTCATGGCACTGGAATGAATGCTAGGGCAGTATGTATTTGGCATTTGGCCGTTGAAGTCACTAAAATTACCACTGGGGTATTGTATGTCTAGCATTGGGCATCCAAGATGCTTGAATTTCTACTATAGTTGTGGTATTTATGATGCAAGGGTGTTTAAGAGAACACTGTAGTAGTGTGTGTCTAGTGTTGGGGCATTGGAGACACTTAAATTACTACTGGGGCGATAGAATTTCTAATGTTGAGGCGTTCATAGCTTTCACATTCTTTTAATTTTTAAATGCATATGATGTTTATATTATGCAATTTATATACTGTTACATAAACTATAATCATTTGCTTACATTGTTAACTACAGTGGAAGCCCTATTGGTAGGGGTTAGTTGTGGTTGTGTAAAATAAATAAGTGTATGTCAATTTTATCCTCATCAGATGTGGATAGTTTAAATTCTCTCATAGTTAGATTGTTATGTGTTTCATTCTTGGAGAATATTATACATGGTTTATCTTGTCAATAAAGTATTAGATGGATCACCTCAGTCTTTTCTAATATTACTAAAGCATAATAGACTGGTTAGAGTGATTTGGACTATACCAGTTACACATGAGATAAGGAAAACATAAGCGAACGTATTGCCCAATATTTTTAAGTGTGAGGGTAGTATCAGTAACTTATATTTGATCATGGACAAGATGATCTAGAACACACTTATCCAATATTGCCAAAGGTAAAGGATAAAGTGAGTTTAAGACTAATGTTAAGAGTTGCATGTGATGCAATTGACAAGAGTTGTCAACCTTTTAGGTTAACAAAGACCAATATTGCTAAAGGGTGAGGTTGGAGTAAATGCTGACTGATATGCTTTTCATTGTAAAGTTTAAAAAGTTAAACTTTCACTTTTCTGTTTGAGAGATTAAAGGGAAAATGTAGAGCAATAAGAGGACATCTTTAGATTGAAAATATATAAGTTGTTATATCCAAGATCTAAAGCGTTTTAACGATTTGAAATGTTTTATTAACATCTCTTTTTTTCTTTTGAAGATAAATGACTATAAGCAACTCATTGGTACGTATACTAGATGCACACTAGCTAAAAAATACCAAGAATTATTCTAATTGGCTTATGAATCTAGGAATAGTTCTAGATTTGGAAAAGCTTGGATATATTATTAAGTAAAAAAATTCCTAGAGGTGTTTCTGATAAAGCTAATTCAAAAAACATCGAGACTTATTCAAAATGGATAGACGATGATTTAAAGGTCAAATCATATATCATGGTCTCGATATTTACTGATCTTCGAAGAAAGCTTGTCCACATGGATAGTGCAAGTAGTATTATACTTTATCTGATATAGATGTTTGGTGACAAGCCATAGGTTGACATTTACTGGGTTGCTAAGACATTTTCAGTCTAGACTATTATAAGGTAGTCTAGTTAGTCCTTATGCACTTAAGATGATTTCTTGCATTAAGAAATTAGAGACAACAGACATATCTTTTAACAATAACTTGAGGAATAGTTTGATTCTCTAGTCTCTACCAAGATCATTTACACAGTTCATTATGAATTTCCACATGCAAGAATTGATTCTAACCTATGCTGAGTTGCACAATATGTTAATAACAGTTTATGAGGATATGAACAAAAGGGGTTCAGCCCTCTACATTCGAAGTGCTTCATCTTCTATCTCAAAAGGCTTCTAGAAAGTATAAGAGCAAGAAGAAGGTGAAGTAGATACCACATGTAGATCCTTAGAGATATGTTATATCCAAGCTACAAGAGAAGAAAAAAGACAAAGAAAAGTGTTTCCATTGCAGAGGATGGACATTGAAAACATAATTGTTTAAAGTACCTTGTACAGTCAAGAAGAACCTCTCAGGTACATGTTCACATATTATTGACATTTCATTAGCATTTGATGCTAGTAATAGTTAAGTGCTAGATACAGCCTATCCTTCTCACATTTGTAATATGTTATAGGGTCTGAAGAAAGTTAGATTGATGCGTAAAGAGAAATACAGCTTTATGTTGGAAATAGAGATTTCCTAAAGGTTGAAGCTGTTGGAACTTTTAAGTTATTTATCCTTACTAGTAGATCCCTTATGTTGTATAACTATTATTTTGTTGCAACATTATCAAGTAAATTATATCATTCACTGTATTAGACAAAAAGGGTTATCATGCATATATTTGGAATAGTTTTATGTATTTATATGACAAAGATAATGTTTTACAAGCTAATTGTCAGTTGATGAATGACCATTATATTTTAGATACAACATAAAATTCTTAGACTTTGAATAATACTGAATTGTAGAATATGCGATTAGGTCATATAGGGGTGAGATGCCTAACCATCTAGTTAAGGATGGTCAGATACCTAATCTTATCATATAGCCTTATACAGTGTGTGAATCTTGTATTCAAGGGAAGATGACCAAATATTTTTTTGTTGGTGTTGGATATTGAACCACTAATTTATTAGAACTAATACATAACAATATAAGTGGTCCAATAAATTACAATGCTATGGGTGAGTTTCAATACTTTGTAATCTTTATCGATGATTTGTTACGATAAAAATATGTGTTTCTATTGAAATACAAGTCAGAAACATTTAAAATACTCAAAGAATTTATACTAAAGATAGAGAAACAAACCGATAAGTTTATTGAGTGCCTTTGATAAGATCGAGGCAGTGAATACATGAGCAATATATTCACTAATTATTTAAAGGAGAATGAGATTCTCACTCAGTATAGTCCTCCTTCATGTACTCTTCAACATAATGGTGTTTCGAAGAGAAGTAATTGTACTTTATAAGATATGGTTCAATGGATTATGAGCTTTACTAATCTTCTTAAATATCTTTATAGTTATACTCTACAAATTGTTGCTCACTTATTGAACAGGTTCCATCAAAGGCTATTCCTACCATTTCGATGAGATATGGACTAGGAGAAAACCAAGTCTTAAGTATGTTAAGATATGGGGTTATCTTATTTATAAGTATTGGTTTGTTAGATATCTCAAACACTTTATAGGATATCAGATCTATGATACTTAGGAACAAAATGTGTTCATTACTCATAATGCTACATTTCTAACAATCCAGTTTATTGTGGTCATAGGGATTGTAGAAAGATTGAACTTGATATAGTTAATCAAGATATTGATGAACTAATGATAGAATCTCTAGTTCAACTGAATGAGATACCTTTGGCATACCCTTCTTGTAGGTTGGAAAGAATCTCAAAGCTACATATATGCTTTGGTTTAATACCATTTGAGATTGCCTCCATATATGACAATCAAGTCTGAGACTTGGTTGAGTTTCTCGAAGAAATTATTCCTATTGGTTGTAAATGAGTTTACTAGCAGAAGCATAGGCCCAATAAGAAGGTAGAGACCTTCAAAGTTGGCTAGAGTTAAAAGGTTATACTCAGAAATCTATGATATATTATAAGGAAACCTTCTTACCAGTATCTATGCTAATGTCAATTCGAATTTTGTTGGCTATTGCTGTATATTATGATTATAAAATCTGGAAAATAGATGTAAAGATTGCTTTTCTGAATGGATATCTTAAAGAAGAGATATATATGGAGTAACCTGAAGGTTTTACATCTAGCTTGACTTCTAATTTGGTGTACAAACTGAAGAAGTCCATTTATTGACTTAAACAGACCTCCCAAAGCTGGAATCTTCATTTTAATGATGTAATTAGAGAGTCTAATTTTGTAATAAAAAACATTGATGAGGAAGTGTGTATAAAAAGGTCAATGGGAGCATGATTGTCTTTTTAGTACTCTATGTGGATGACATACTCATTATCATAAATAATATTGTTATGTTATAGTAAATCAAGAGTTATCTTAATAAGAACTTCTCTATGAATGACTTGTTAGAGACTTCCTCTATACTAGGTATAAAGATTTATAGAGATAGAACTAAAAGACTAATAAGACTCTTTTAGTTCTCACATACAGACAATGTTCTGGAAAGGTATAGCTTTAGTAATTGTAAGACAATTAATAAATATTTTAGACATGGCATTATTTTTCTAAGAAAATGTTTCCTAAAAAGAAATATGAAATGGTTAGAATGTCTAACATACCTTATGCATCAGCTGCAGATAGCTTAATGTATATCATATTATATATGAGACCTGACATCAGTATACTTGTTAGTGTTACAAGCCTGTATCAGTCTGATCCAGGTAACGACCATTAGATGGTCGTTATACAAATCCTAGAATACCTTAAAGGCATAAATGATAAGTTTCTAATTTATGAAGAGAGTGACTTATATATGAGAGAATTATTGATTTAGACTTGTCTGACCTAAATGAAAGAAAGTCTACATATGGTTTTGTGTTTCTTCTCAATGCTTCTACTGTCAGTTGAAAGATTGCAAAATAGGGATCTACAACTAATTCTACTAAGAAGGCAGAATACATTACAGCTTTGGAAAAAAAGTAGTGTGGATATTTAAATTTATTGCAAAATTGGGAGTAGTCCCAAGTATAATGGCTCATATCCCACTATACCAACTAATTCTACTAAGAAGGCAGAATACATTGCAGCTTTGGAAAAAAAAGTAGTGTGGATATTTAAATTTATTGCAAAATTAGGAGTAGTCCTAAGTATAATGGCTCATATCCCACTATACTGTGATAACAACAGGGTAATTTCTCAAGCCAATGAGCTTAAGGCACACTAGAAGTCTAAGCATATAAAGTGAAAGTACCACATAATTAGATAAATTGTGGTTAGATGAGATGCTATAGTATTTAGAATAGATTTTAGTGATAATGTAGTGGACCTAATCATTAAGGCCTTAACTCTTAATGTATGTTTTAGGCATTTAGAGTCAATGGGTATTAGACACCATAGTCAATGGTACTAAAGCAAGTAAGAGTTGTTAGAGATGGTGCTTTCGTGCCATTCCATTGTTTGTATAAATATTTATTTGATATTGATACAATGTATATTTCAATAAATTGTTAATTTATTATATGGTAATATTCTTGTTACTTTTTAGACATTGTACATCTAAAGGAATCAGATCTGATCTAAAGGAATCAGATCTGATCTAAAGGTGTTTAGTTCAGCATTAAAAGTTAGTAATTTTGGGAGTTAGAATATTATTTAGAATTAATAAAGACTCGAAAATATTTATAGTAATAACATAGTTTCAAAGAATTGTAAATGGTGCTAAGAAATATATTATGCAATAGCTTCTAAAAAACATTGTTCCTTATTAATGTTTAGTAACACAGATTGATTAGTAAACTCTCCAGATTAGTGTATGCCTGTATCTGAATTGTCCAGGCAGTTAGTCAAAGTAAACTTTAAGCTTAGTAGAAGCTCATATAGGCATGTAGATATTCAGTTAGGACTAGTTACTAAATAAACTATTGAGGACCTCTAATAAACATCCTATAAAGCTGCCAATGGATGATCTTCAAGTAATATTTGTGGTCTTTTTACCCAAGCACCACAGTGGGCTTATGAATGATCCACTATACTTAGATTCTACACATGTTAGAGATATTTCATGGTCTAACCTTTGGGTGTCATTAGGTATGGTCTAATACTCATAGAGTCTAGTGTATGTAGATATAAGATCTGTTAGCTCATATGAGTGAGTTGTATATCCTAATACTTCGAGATTATATTTTAGAAAGTCATGTGGCCATAAGCATATATCATAAAAAAGAGATCCTATAAGGTAAAATAATATCATAAAAGTATTTAAAGATAGTTTTGTTTTTATAGAAATAAAAATTTGGAGATAAGTTCATGGTCAAGCAAATATAGATTTGGCGGTGAAGATTTATGTCTCTGCTTTTCTAAGATATAGGTGATGGAGGGACTATATGAATATGTTTTAATCATAGACTTATGAAAAGATTAAATAAGATAAACGAGTGTGAATTTAGAGAGTTTTACAATATAAAATGTACTCATTGAGCACTAGGGTAGTGGATTGGGTCAAATAGTTTTATTTGGGAAAATTTTGGATAAGTAGGATTTGGTTTCAGGATCTCCTAAAAAGCGTATATGTCAAATTATAAGTATTGGAATTTGAAACATGTCACTGCATGGTAAGCCACCATTTGAATATAATAATATTTAATTGTTAAACATATTTTTAAACATATAACAAGTGTTGTTAACATTCTAAAGGTTTAAAAGTGGCTAATTAGTGTATAAATGTCCATTAGCAAAAGTCAAACAAATATGCAAAATTGGTTTGCATTTTTTTGGCTTTAACAAAATTCAGCCAAGTTAGAGAGTTTATGTTATGAATAAAAGTATGAATGCTATATGGCTTAAGAGAGAGAATCGAAAAACAGGGTGAGAGAAAGCTAAAGTGTCAAGCTTCACCAGAACTAAACTTGCAGAAATTAAGGCTGCTATTCTAGCGTCTTGAGCCTACCAAAGTTAAGGCCTAGAGTTGTTCACTTTTAAAGTAAGACTTTGCGTGTATCAAATATTCCAACTACACTAATGATCTTGAAAGATAAATTTTTTATTATAATAATTTAATTTAAGCTTATTTTACATTTTCACTGCATGTTGTGTATGACACACATTTACATTTCACTTAGCACACATACACTCTCACACAAGTAAACCTCAATAGATTTACATTTCAAGGTTTGGCAACGTGGAAAAGTACTCTAAGGACATTATTCAACTTACCCTAAAGGTGAGGGCACTACATACCCCTACTCTATTTTAGGTTATGAACAATGAATTTGTAAATCATATACTACTTGGTTGGTTGTGGTTAAATCCTAACATATTAATTGTATCAAATTACCTCTAATTAATAAGAGCAGAATTCGGAAGAAACCATTTAAGATTGTTGCTAACCTTACTCATTTCTAACGAGAGGAGAGTTAACTTCGGCATGCTTAAGCTTATAATAGGTTTAACAATGTCTCAAGTAATATAACTAGCCAAGCCAGTAAAAGATGCCATTTTCAGAGGTTGATAAGTATTTTATGCCCTTTAATCTAGATCAACGAGAGGCAATAAGCATAAAAGGAATCAGGATTTCCTTGAAATAGAAAACCTTGAGAAGCATTAAGATCCCTTCAAAAGACTCAATAAAAAAATGTCCATACTGCTATAAGTAAATACTTAATGAGTGCATCAGATACTACTTATCATAATTTATGAGGCCTAACCTGCCTAATGAAAGGGGCTCCAATAGTTGTAGAAGACATCTCTATGCAAATCTCTTTACAAATATAAAAATACTTATGACTCTGGTAATATAAGAGAAAATCCTACTTGCCCAGAGTTGCATGCAAGATGTCTCCTCATAGTAACAAAGAAGTTGAAAGAAATGGATTTGAGCACTAACAACACAAAGCATAAGCTTGTACTCTCATAAGCACAAAGTTTTAAACAGGGGAGAAAGATTAGTCAGCTTGCTGAAAGAATCCAATAATTTGTTTGCATTACCAAGACATGTTTGGATTAAACCCTCAAATTTTTTCCTTGCCTTCTATTGTGAATAACCAAGCATAAGTGCACGCTATCATAAATAAGTAATAGAAAATAAGTAGAGTATCGTTCCTATGAGGAATTGTTATTATTCATAACTAATTACTAAAATTATTTCCTCTTACTTTTATTGAGACAAATAGTATTTAGATTTGTTTATACTAAAACTAAACACTAACAATGTTAATCAATCCTAATTGTGCAAGCAATAAAGTGTAATTACTATATAAAAGTATCTAGGACTATAACTATCCTTAAGTATGGTTCTCTAACAATATTATCCTAATTATTATTAATCCCTTAATTTAATTATTGGTCATAACACGAGATTCATCTAAGCCTCTTTCAATTGTTGAACGACTATACCTTAATCTACCAATTATCTATATTCCTATGGTAATTAAATCAAGATTCAATAAGAACAGATTGCATTAACCATACATGCCATATATGTATATTCTTATCTTATATCAAAATTTATAGATACTACTCTATAACCATTCATCAATTCTAGGCTTAACACTGAGATTCCTTTTCCAAGTTTGCTAGTGTTCTCTAATCATTCAATCACTATTCCAGTTTATTGAAAACATTAAGAAAAAAAATTAATAATAAACTGAGTCATAATATTAGGATCAAAAAAGTCAAGTACATATATTGAGTTCAAAACTATAATCCTAGATAATAAAATTAAATCAACATCATAAGAATTTTATGGCTAAATGCAATACTAATCATGATACAACATAATCAAATAGAATATTGTGAAGACAAGAGTCCTCAAATGATTATCCAATGTCCTCTTGATCTTGTGTAATTCATCTCTAAAATAGCTTTAAATGTTATTTTTGCCTAATATAGGATAATTTTTGAGTTAGAAGAGTGTTAGGGTTGATAGAAATGGGTAAGGGTTAGGTTTGGGGCCGACCAAGCCACCTCAAGAGTGCAAAAAGTGAGCTTTTTATATGGTGCAGTAAACTTTTCAACATAATGATGTTCTTCCATGAACGTTGGGGTGTTCGCTTGAAAGTTTCCATAATGGTATAGTATTTATCTTCTTTAAAACTAGAGTGTTCATGGAACCCTCCGAAATGCTTGCTACTGCATTAACAACCTTGAACATAAGAGTGTTCATCAACCTGTGTAAATGTTGTAGCTTTGAGGTTTTGAAAACTAAGGCATTCGTCAGCATGTATGAACAGTGCAACTTTAAGGGTTTGAATGCTAGGGCGTTCACCTTCATTCTTTATCAAATTAGGATCATCACTTTTTGACTTATATTGTGACTACTTTTGCTTACATGTCATCCCTGAATATACATATACTTGTGTATTTATTCAAGTGTACATTCCCATTAAATCGCTAATACAAATATATATGGTATTATGCATGTAACGTTACAGATATTGTAGATCTGAAGGAGTTCGGATCAGATCTAAAAGAGTTTAGATAAGGGCTCATAGTTAACCACGCTGAGAGATATAAATGATAAATGTTAGCACAGCTAAGTGTTAGCTGGTTATAATACTTAGTAGATCCAAAAGTTGAAACCTTGTCTATAATGGACATAGACCTAGGAATATACCAGTAACTGCATAGTTATAAGAGTTGCAATCGGGTGCCAGAAAATGCTAGTTACGTAAGTATGTTCTCGAATAATTGTCCCTGGTCTATTTCTGCCGATGCGGGTCTATTGGTGGATACCTTTATATATAGATCAGCATATGTCATACCTATAGGGTATAGATGGTCGTTTCTAGCTGACCGTGAGCTTGGAGCTCATATTAACATATGGGTATCCAGTTAGGACTGGATATAGGACTGACTCTCGAAGCCCTCCGATAGACATCCTATATAAGCCGTCAATGAAGGGTCCTCTTGAGTTGAGTAGTATACGTGGTCCTCTGACCTAAGTGCCACGGTGGACTTGTAAGTGATCCACCATACTTTGGTTCCACACATGTCACAGACCTTTCATGGTGTGACCGTTGGGTGTCGCTGGGTATGGTCCGATGCTTATGGAGTTCGATGTGTACAGATATAGGATCCGTCAGCTTGTATAGGGAGTTCGATATCCAGATGCTTTAAGATTGTATCTCAAAAAGTCTTGTGGCCACAAGCACTAATCTCATAAAAGAGTTTCGCCAGGGTAGAACAATATGGCAAAAGAGTTTGCACATATTGTTCTGTGTGATACAAGTCTGGAGATAAGACATGGATGAGAATATAGGGATTTGATGGTAATTATCTATATTCCCGCACATCCAGGATATCATGATGGAAGGACTATACGTATGCGTTGTAACCTCAACTTATATGGTTCAACGCGCTGATTTGTAATATCTGTGACGTGTGAGTGGGGCATTGCTCACGGACTCATGGAATAGTTCTATTGACGAATCGGGCATATGACCTAGGGATTTTCGCGATATGGAGTGTGTACTTGTTGTGCATTGGGGTAGCGTGCCGGATTAAAATGTTTAATCTAGCAATATTCAACAATACCACGGGAGTACATGCGTATCTGTATTTAAGTATTAAATACAACAATTAGTTAATAATTATTATTTACTAATTGTATAATGACACATGGCGCATTATGGACCCTCGGTTGAGTTTACCCAAGTGCGGGTTTAGTAGAACCCACTAGGGGGTAGACTTGGTAACTATTTATGAGGGCAATTGTATAATAACACATGGCGCATTGTGGACTCTCAATTGAGTTTACCCAAGTGCGAGTTTGGTGGGACCCACTAGGGGGTAGACTTGGTAACTATTTACGGGGCAAAATGGTCACTTCACACTTTGATTATTTAATTGTTAAATAATCAAAATATCTCTCTTATTATATTATATAATATTTTTTTATATTATATTATAAGATATTATATATATAATAATATTATATTTTGGGTGCCAAATAGTTGGCACCCATTAGTAATTTATTATTATTATGATTATATAATATATATAATATATTACATTTTATATTTTATATATATAAAGAGAGATGAGAAAATGAATTGTTTTAGATGTGTGCAAAGGTTTTGCTGAGAGAAAAGAAAGAAATGGAGAAGAGAAGAGAAGAAGAAGAAGAAGAAGAAAAGGTCGAAGGAGGAAAAAGAAAAAGAAAAAAAAAATAAGTAAAAATGAAATTGTTTCATTTTTCTCTATGCTTCCAATTGAAGTAATGTTTGATTGCTTCAAATTCTCCATTTCTTATCCTTTTTGAGAAAAGAATAAAAAACACACACCGACCATTTTGGGGTTTAAGAGTTAAACCCAGTACTGCGTAAAGGGCTGCTGTTCTAGCTCACCAAGCTCACCGTGTTGGTGACTAGAACTGCCCATGAGTTAGTCTCCATGTGAACTCCGAGGAAATACGTGTATAACGTTACACGTTGAGGTGAGTTCTCTATCCTATAAATATCTTAATGTGATTAATATATTATATTTATTGTGTTTACTGCAAGTTTCACGCTTCCGTTAGACTTAAATATGTATGTGATGCATATTTAGGAAATATACACACTTGCACATGCATACACCCATGTGCCTTAGATCCTCCGCTAACAATAACCCTATAAAAATGACATTCAAAGCATAAATAACTCTAGAATTACTTGAAAAAGAATAATTCCTAAGATAAAATAGGGCGAAAATATATATCTAAATTACATATATCAAATGCTCCCAAACTTAGATAATTTCTCATCCTCAAGCTACAAGAGAGAATACACACATACATATAAAATAAAAAAATTAGAAAACAAATTCAAACTAAAATAAAATATTAAAACATGAAAAACTAACAAAGTGTTGGATTGATTTGATGATCATATAATTGTCTCAAAAAGTGCCTCACTTATCTTCAACTCCTTCAGAATTGAAAAACGATTGTTAAAAATTCACAAATCCATTATTAAGCACTTTCATTATTCCTTATAAGTGATCAACCTTGTGTGTGTGAATCATGCAAATATTAATAAAATTTCACTTAGATTGGCTCAAATACTCAAGATTCTATAAGAGTTTTCTCTCGGCATTCTTTTATTTACTTTACTATAATCACCTTTGGCCATATATAAATGGGAAACTGAACCAAGGGAAATCATGGGGACTTTGGCCAACTCCTCCTTAGAGGGACCCCATCACTTAAAAACTTAGCTTCAGACTTTAATCTAGCTAAAAAAAAAAGCATCATTTACATCAAACAAGTGTTTATGAACCCTTCATTCTTATTAGACAAATGTTTTGTTTATGGAAAATGACACATAGTTAAAATGGTAACAAGTGTACCTTTGATGACTTAAAATAATAAAATGCTTAAAAGACATTTTGTTAAAGGCTTGGGAAAGTGTTTGTCTATAAGTAGGGAAATGAAACAAAAATAGTTTTTGTCTTTTATCCTTCATATAAAAATGTAAAATAAGATATGTAAAAGGTAGATAACAGAGTTTTGTTTTATCATGTTTACAAGTGAGAGAATCAACAACTCTCTTGGAAAGAAGAATTAGCAACTGTTGCTCTTTTCTTCCAAGTCCCATTCTCTCAACCAAAATTAAAAGAGACCAAAGCAAAAATTATTTGAAAAATCCTAAAAAACAAAAGCTACCATTCTTGTATTCCAAGCTCACCAAGTTAGAATCTAGAATTTCCAAAGGGACCACTTCAAGATGAGCTTAAGTTTGGGAATCTCTTCAAAAAAGGCTTCAAAGGTAATTCTTGAACTTGTTAGTGTAACAAGACTTTAATTAAGTATGTGTTTGTTCAATAGAAAATTAGATTTTCATTCTGCTGTGTATTTTGTGTTAATAACATACAGGTTTTATGATTCAATAAACACATATCACATGTAAGCACACTAGTGAATAAGCACACTTTCAGTTGGTATCAAAGCCTATTTGTGTGTTGTTTTAGGGTAAATACAGTGTCTTTGAGCTTTTTGAGACGCCTAGGAACAATGGGTAGTGTAGTTTCAAGTGTTGAAAGTGTAGAACCAAGTCTTTGTTCGAGGGAAGCCTAGGGCGTTTCATGTTTAGCGTAAGGGTGTTCGTGAATTTGAATGAACACCAAGACATTAAGTGTATAACGCTGCAACATTCAAGGCATGTACTCCATTTTACATTCTTTTGCATATGATATTTATATAATGCCATATAATTGTTATATGATTGCATTACAAGCTGTGATCACTTGTTTATATTGTTAACTACAATGGGAGCCCAATAGGTAGGGGTTAGGTGTGATTGCACAAAATATATATGTGATTGAAAATCACATTCTCATGAGATAAGGATAAGCATTTTAAAATCTCACTTAATCAAATTAAATAGTATTTCATTATGAGATAATGTTATACAATGGTCCGTTTTGTCAATACGGTGTTAGATATGTCACTACTTTCTTTTTCAATATTACTAAAGCGTAAGGGACTAGTCAATGTGATTTGTACTATATCGGTTAAACATGAGATAAGACAAATATATGTAAATATATTGCCTAATATTGCCAAGGCATGAGGGTAGTATCAATAATATATATTTGATCATTGATAAGTTAATCTAAAATACACTTACCCAATATTGTTAGAGCGTGAGGATAAGGTATATTTAGAATCAGTGCAAGATTTGCATGAGATGTAATTGATAAGAGTTGTCTACCTTTTGGGTTCACAAAGGTCAACATTGTTAAAACGTGAAGCTAGAGTAAATTGGCAAGGGGGTTCACTTCTCAATGTATAGTTTAAGATGTTTAAACTTTCGTTTTCCTGTTTGAGAGGTTAAAATGATTATATAAAGTAGTGAAAAATTATTTTTAGATTAAAATATGTATAATAGTTATACCCATCATTTAAAGTGTTATGCATTAACGATTGAAATATTCCACTAACATCTATTTCTTTTATTTTATGAAGATAAAATAGTTACAAGCAACTCATTAGTATACATACTTTATGTATACCAACTCAAGGGTGCCAAGAACTATGCTAACTGGCTTATGAATCTTAGAATAGTCTTGGATTCAAAAAAGCTCAACTATGTGATTAATCAGACCTGACCCTAAGGCATTTTTTATGATGCCACTCTAGATGAGAGAGAGAGAGACATATAAAAAATGATTGGATGACGATTTGAAAGTAAAATCTTGCATCCTTGCCTCAATGTCTACATATCTACAAAGAGAGCATGTACACATGGATAGTGCTAGTAGTGTCATACTCCATTTGATGGAGTTATTTAACTACAGACCACAAGTTGAAATATACTAGGTTACCAAATATCTCTTTCAGTTTTGAATTCCAAAAGGCAGTCCTGATATTCCCTTTGTCCTTAAGATTATTGGATAGAATAAAAGGTTAGAGACCACAAATATAGTTCTAAACAATTCTTTAGGGAATAGTTTGATTCTTTAATCACTTCTGTGATCATTTGCACAGTTCATCATGACTTTCAATATGCCAGGATTGATTCCCACATATGGCAGGTTGCACAACATATTGAGGACAACTTAGGAGGACATGAACAAAAAGGGTATGACTTTTTAAAGGGAAGAAGAAAAATAAGGTGAAGTAGACATCTAGAATGGGTCGTCAAAAGCGACCTATATCCAAGCCACAGGAGAAAAGAATAAAAAAATAAAAGTATTTCTATTGCGGTAAGGATGAGCACTAAAAGTGTAATTGCCAAAGTACCTTGCCATGGTCAAGAAGACCTCTTAGGTATATGCTTACTTATCATTGATTATTTTTTAGCATTTGATGATAGTTCAGGTTAGGTAATTGATATTGTCTATTCTTCTCACATCTTTAATATATTACAGGGTCTGAGGGATGTTAGATTGATGCAGACGGAAGAAGTATAGCTTCGTGTTGGAAATTAAGATTTCCTACTAATAAGGGCAAATTTGTCATATATTTTCTCGTGTTTTGTTTTTGATATTTTATTGTTTTATGATAATAGATAACTATTTATGTACTTTGTTGTTATTTATAGGGACTTGAACAAAATCTAAAATGCAAAGTTTTCAAATATGAGTCCATCACCCCAGCGCTGGAATAGTGATCGAAATAAGAAAATCAGAAAAGACGACCTGTTGAAGTCGCGACTAGCGCCCCAACGCCAGACCTTCATCACGCCAGTGACAGGCTAGTGCCCTAGCGCTAGATCTTTATCGCTCCAGCGATGGGATAGCACTCCAGTGCCATCACTCCACCGTTCCAGCAGTATAGCCTTATATATACAGCGCCCCAGCGGTAGTGCGAGTCCTAATCCGACGAGAATTGAGATTTTCAAGCTCATATCAATCCCTATAAAAGGCCACTCGATCCAAAACATTAAAAATTAACTGAGAGAACCCAAGATACATTCAAGAACACCAAGAATACAGAGCACGAGTCTTGGAGAGCAATAGAATTTTAATTGAAGCAACTTTAGAGAGAGATTCAATGTGTTCTTCGGCATCAAGAGTTCTTAGGCAGCGTAATTAAGAGCAATTCAAAGTCTATATCGGTTTGCTATTGATTGTATTATGATTGTATTATTATTTTTACTGCTTTTCTTTTGTAACTATGAGCTAAATTTATTTTCTGGGTTAATACTTGAACTCAATATGTGTGCTCAATTACCATATCTTTTGAATATTTAATAAACTTAGTTCTTTGATATTTAAATTACTTGATCTTAATGCTTTAATATATCTGGCCAATATATGGTGAATGAGTTGGTAATATTGTTAATCATAATATTTAGACCAAAGTAAATTGATGCATGATTGTAGAGTAACATTCAATGTTGCATATGTAAGTTTCAATTTAGGATAGGAATATACCTAATTGGCATGTATGATCAATAAGAGCTAATCTTAATGAATCTTAATTTGATTACAAGTACCATAGGAATATAAGTATTTAGTAAATTAAGGTATACTTGTATGACCTTAGAAGAGGCTTGCGAATACATTAGTGTCTTGATCAATAACAAAGACTAAGGGAGTTAAATATTAGAGATTAATCATTAGAAAGTATATTGAGGGATAGTATTAATCCTAGGTTTTCTCTATATTGCTATCACCTAATTCTCTTTGCATTGTGTTTTTGCTTTTATATTTTCTACAGTCACTCTTAAATTTTTATTTTTTTGAATAATTATTAGGAAGACATAATTTTAGTAATTGGTTAAAAAGAAGAAATTATCCCTTTGGGTTCGACATCTGACTTATTTAGTCCCTTTATTACTTGCATACGATGCTATATACTTACACTTAATTTTAAGATATAAAAATATCGCATCACCTACAGGTCGAAGCTATTAGATATTTTAAACTACTTCTCCCATGTAATAGAACAATCATGTTGTATAACTATTATTTTGTGCCGAACATTATCAGATAGATTGTATCTTTTCCTGTGTTTGATAGTAAAGGTTATCATATTATATTCAGAACCATTCCTTATGTTTATCTGATATAGATAATGTTTTGTTAGCTAAATATCAGTTGGTAAATGGCCATTGTATATTGGATACAATAAGAAGTGTCATAAATGTATAGGTTAAAGAAAGTAGTAGCTCAAGAACTTTAAATGATACCAAATTATGGCATATGAGATTAAGTCATATATGTGTGTGACGCCTATCCCGTATAGTTAAAGATGGTAGAATACTTAATATGACTATAGAATCTCTTCTAGTTTGTGAATCTTGTATTCAAGGGAATATGACCAAGTCTCCCTTTATCGGTGTTAGACACTGAGCCACTGATTTATTAGAATTAGTACATAGGGATTTATATGGTCCAATGAATCACACTACTATAGGTGGGTTTTGATACTTTGTAGTCTTTATCAATGATCTATCACGATATGGATATGTGTTTCTTATGAAACTTATATTAGAAACCTTTGAAAAGTTCAAAAAGTTTCAACTAAAAGTAGAGAAACAAACTGGAATATATATTAAATGCCTTTGATTGAATCGAGACGATGAATACATGAGTAGTGGATTTACAGATTAGATAAAAGAAAATAGGATTCTCACTCAATATAATCCTCTAGGTACTCTGCAACACAATAATATTTTGAAGAGGAAGAATTAGACTTTATTGGATATGGTCTGATCGATGATGAACATCATCAATCTCTCAGAATATCTATTGGGATATGCTTTAGAAACTGCTGTTTATATATCGAATAAAGTTCCATCAAAAGCTGTTACTTTCACCTCATGTGAGATATAAACTGGAAGAAAACTGAGCCTTAAGTACGTTAAGACTTAGGGTTGTCCTGCTTACATAAAGGTTATGCAACAGGATAAACTTGTACCCAAGGGATACAAGAGTTGGTACATTTAGTATCCAAAGCATTCAATGCGATACCAGTTCTATTGTCCAAAGGAACAAAATGTGTTCGTTGTTCATAATCCCTCATTTTTGGAGAAATAATTTCTTATAGATCATGGAGATTGTTGAAAGATTGGACTTGATGAAGTTAACCAAGTTGAAAGTGAACCAATGATGGAATCTCAGGCTTAATTGAGCGAAATATCTTTCACACCTATTACGTTGGTTGAAAAAGATATCAAGGCCATCTACAAGGCATGATTTGATACCTGAAGATGGTTTTGGTGTTTTCTTAGTTGAAGAAAAAGATCAATTGAGTTATATAGATGTGATGTTAGACATTGATTTAGGAAAATGACAAGACGCCATAAAATTCAAAATTGACTTAATACATCACAATCAAGTCTAGGACTTGGTTAAGCTTCCCGAATGAATTGTTCCTATTAGTCGTAAATGGATTTACAAGAGAAAGCGTGGGTTCAGTAGGAAGGTAAAGACCTGCAAAGCTTGATTGGTATAAAAGGTTATATTCATAGATTTAGGATCGATTATGAGAAAGCTTTTTCACCAGACCAATGCTTAAGTCAATTTGAATTTGATGGCAATTAATACATATTATGATTTTTGGATATGGCAGATGGGTGTAAAGATAACATTCCTGAATGGATATCTTGAATAAGAGATTTATATGAAATAGGCTAAAGGTTTTGTTGGAGATGGTGCTTATGTGCCATTCTAATCTTGTATGAATATTAATTGTTTAATATTTATACAATAAAAATTTTAAATAGTATCATTAATATTAAATATATATGGTAAGATACTTTAATGTTTCAGATATTGTATTAATCTAAAAAGGTTTAGATGAGATCTAAAAGAGTTTAGACCAAAGCTAAGAGTTAGCAACGTTAAAAGTTAGCAACGTTAAAAGTTATAATTGCTAAGAATTAACAGGTTATAAAAGTCATTGATATCTAAAGAGTTAGAGCCTTATCTGAAATGGGACAAAGATTAGAGAATATACTAGAATAACATAATTGCAAGCGTTGCTAGAAAATGTCATTGTGTAAGTATATTCTTGAATTATATGTTCCTGATCTATTTCCACTGATGCATGGTCTGTCGGGAGGAACCTTATTAGATATAGATAAGTGTATATCTATATCTAGATGATCTAGATGGTTGATCTTAGAAGACTATAAACTTAAAGGAAGCTTGTATAGATATACAGGCATTTAGTTAGGACTGAGTACTGAACTAACGCAACGAAGACCTCCAATATCTATCCCATAAATTTATCAGTGGAGGGTCTTCTCAAGTTGAGTAGTATTCTTTGTCATTTAACTAGAGCACCATGATGTGCTTGTAAGTAATCCACTATACTTAAGTTCTACGTATGTCAGAGACCTCTCATGGTCTGACCATTGGGTGCCGTTGGGTATGGTCCAATGCTCATGAAATCCAGTGTATGTAGATATAGGATCTGTCAGCTCATATAGGTGAGTTGAATATCCTAATGCTCCAATATTATATTCCAGGAAGTCTTGTGGCCATAAACATAAAAACTCGGGAAAGAATTTTTCGAGCGATAAATAATATCGCAAAAATTGTTTGCAGATATTGTTTATGGAATATGAATCTAAGAGATAAGTTTACAATTGAGCAATAGGACATTTGACGGTGTTGATCTATGTCTCCGCTCTTCCAGGATATAAATGATAGAGGGATTGTATAAATATGGATTAAACTTAACTTGTATGTCTTGTTTTATCCATAACATATGTGTGGGGTATCTGTTATGGACTTACGGAAGAGTTCCATAAGATAAATGGGTATGAACCTAGGGAGTCTTACTATATGAAGTGTACTCGTTAATCACTGGGGTAGCGTAATAGATTGAATTGTTCGATTTGGAAAGTTTTTAAAAAATATGAATTTATTTTAGAGTCTCTCAAGGAGTAGCTAGGGTTTAAGTGTTAAACTCAAAATTATGCCAAGTGAGACTTGACATATTAATTTACCGAGTGTATACCACATATTATGCCATTAATTTGTAATGACACAGCTCGTGCCATTACTAGATATAGCTACTATTTAAATGAAACAATAGTTGCTTCATTTAAAAAAAAAGAATTTACTCATTCATTTATTTCCGGGTCTCTCGGGGAGTAACTAGAGTTTAAGTGTTAAGCCTAAGATTATGCCAAGTGAGACTTGACACATCAATCTACTAAATGTATGTCACATATTATGCCATTAATTTGTAATGGCACAACATGTGGCAATACAATTAATATTATTTCATTAAAATAAAAATAAATAGCAATAAAATAATTGGGCCTTTTAACATATCAAATAAATATGATTCATTTGATCACATTCCTTGCACGTGTGTTCTTTTTCAATTGGCTAAACAAAAGTTATTGGCTATTTGCTCATTTCTTATTGGCCAAAATAATGGCAATTGAAATTAAAAGCATTTGTAATAGCATGAGGTACCTTTTACATTGCTGCTAATTGTCTAAAGAAGTAGCCAACACATTCAAACAAATTGACTAAGCATTTTGTATGCTTGTCATGCTTGCTTATTGTGGCAAGGAATTGTAAACTCATTGGCTCATAATAGTGGCAACTTCCACAATATATAAGTGGTCGAGAGATGAGAATTGATGAAAATTAAGCCGAATTCATTCGCTTTAAGTAGATAAGTGGTGAAGAACAAGTGAATTCATTTGAAGCTTTTATGACTAGTTAAAGAGTTAACAAAATAAACAAAAAGCAATTTAAGGCAAATAGCTTCCCGAGAGTAAAATAAAAATAAGTGTTGTTTTTATTTAATTTAGTATTTTTTTAGAAAGAGAAAGCTATTATTCTAGCTTGAAGAAGCCCACCACGTCCTCAGCTAAAATTGTTAAAGCACGCTTCGATGGTGAGTCTTCTAATCTCATTCAAGTAATGAGATTATGATGTGTGTATATTTATTCTGCTGTGCAATATTTCATGTGAGACATGTAATAAAATAAAAATTATAAAATGCACAAATTCACCCGATGCATAGCACACCAACACAAACAATGGTATCAGAGTGTGTGTTGTGTGCTATTTATGTTTAATTGTAGTGTACGTGGCATAATTAGATATTCTGACACTATCGATTATGTGTTTCAAGTGTTAAAAAATTCATAGTTAGGACATAACTGAAAGGGATGCCATTGTTAACTTGTTTTAGGGTGTATGCATGTAATTGTGTACATGTTGAAAAAACTAAACATATGTATCATATGCACAAAATTCACTGTGGAATTAAGCATGTAATCAACATATACACAGGTTTTTTAAATCATTAACAACTTAAGATTATAGAAACATACCTTTAATGACCTCTAGTGAAGATTTCAATTCCATATTTTTCTTAGCTCCAACTTTAAGCTCACATTGAAGTGCACTGTTGTTCAATTCTATTTCATAACAATACCATGGGATTGTGAAGCTAAAATAATAATAATTAAATTTTCATCAAGGTAATACCTTGCAAGTAAGAAAATTAACACGGTTGACAAACAAATGAAGCTTTACTTTAACACTTAAAAGTTTCTCATTTGGGAAAACTTCCTTAATGCAAGATTATCACCTATCTCTTCAACATCTGGTCTTAAAAGATAATCTAAAACAACATTTTTACACCCCTTCTTGTCATGAATCTCCACATCAAATTCTTGAAGCAATAGTATCCACCAAATTAACTGTACCTTAGCATTCTTTTTAACAAACAAGTATTAGATGGCTGTATAGTCTATATATACAATCACCTTGGACCTAATAATGTAGAACCGAAACTTATCACATGCAAAAGCCACAGCCAACATCTCTTTTTTGGTGGCGGTGTAGTTCTCATAGGCATCATTGAGAGTTATACTTGTATAGTAATGGCCCATAAAATCTTGTATTTTCTTTGGCTAGTAAGCACTTCAACTGCATGGTCAGTAGCATTACACATAATCTCGAACAGTTCATCCTAATTAGATCCAACAACAATCAAAGCCAACATCAACTTTTCTTTAATCACATTGAAAGCCATAAATCAAACTTCATCAAAATCAAATGGAGCATCTTTCTCAAGTAGGATACACAATGGCTTAATAGTCTTTGAAAAATCCTTTATAAATCTCTTATAGAAATTGACATGGCCTAGAAAGCTCCAAACTTACTTGACATTTGGCGGTGGAGGAAGATTCTTAATAACAAAAATTTTTCCCTATCTACTTCAATGCCTTTAGATTACACCTTATGCCCAAGAATAATTCCCTTCTTAACCATGAAATAACATTTTTTTCAATTAAGCACAAGGTTATTTTCTTCGCATCTTTGTAAAATAGGAGACATATTATGAAAGCAATTATCAAAAGATGACCCAAACAACGAAAAATCAACATCAAAGACCTCTAATATCTCCTCAATCATATTAGAAAAATTAACCATCACGCACTTTTAAAATGTAGCAGGGGCATTGCACAGACGAACAAGCATTATTCTAAAAGAAAATATACCACAAAGACATTGAAAGTTATCTTCTTTTGGTCTTCAAGTGCAATTGCAATTTGGTTGTACTTAGAATAATCAGGAAGCAATAATAGTCAAACCCCGTTAACCGATCCAATATTTGGTCAATGAATGAAAGCAAAAACTGATCTTTCTGTGTAGCCTTATTTAACTTTTTATAATCACTGCAAACTCTCTACCCTATGACTGTCCTATAAGGAATAAGCTCATCCTTATCATTTTTCACAACTATCATACCACTATTTTTTGGCATAACTTATACCGGATTCACCCAAAAGCTATCGAAGATGGCATAAATGATCTTGACATTAAGTTTCTTCAATACTTTAGCTCTCACAACTTATTTTATATCTAAATTCAATCTTCATTGATGCTCAATGGATGGCTTGTTAGTCTCTTCTATCAAGATCTTGTGCATGCATATTTTAGGGCTAATCCCTTTTATGTCAAAGATGGACCAACCTAATGCACTCTTATACTTTCTCAAAACCCCAAGCAACGTTTTTTCTCTTCTTAACTCAAGGATGCTAGAATGATCACCGAAAATGTGGAATTCTCTCTCCTAAAAAGGCATAACGATAGTGATAAAGGTAATTGCTTCAAAATAAGCCCATCTTATAAGGAACTAAATGTCTTTCCAGAATCCTTATAATTTCCATGAGTACAAATCGGCTCAAGAATATCTATGTGAGTACTATAAATTACTTTAACAAACAAAGCTTTATGAGATAACACTTCATCTATATGGTCTTCATTCACCCTCTAACAAGCTTTAAGAGATAACACTCCATTTTCCATTGGGAAAAATGTATCTATCCAAAATTTGGAATTCATAAGATAATACTTCAAAAGATCTCTATATAAGATTTTAGGGGCAAAATTTTGAACACATTCAATAACAACATCAACACAGTTACAAGATTTTACCTCATCCAAAGATCACATAGAGCAGTAGATAATAAACTTCACCTCTTTACCATTCACCTAGAGTGCCAAGTTTCCATATTGCGATCATCAATGATGATTCTTCTAGTTGTTAAAAATTGCTGCCCAAGAATAATAGGAACCTCCATTTTTTCCTCCATGTTTAGAACAAAAGAGTCTACCAAAAGAATAAACTTATCCATTTTGACTAGCACATCTTCAATCACACACCATGGATAAAAGAGAGACATATTTTCCATTTGCAAGGAAATTGTGATGGGATTAACCTCTCTAAGACCCAACTTTTGAAGGATGGATAGAGGCATAAGATTTATACTTGCTCTAAGATCACGCAAAGCTTTCTTGAAAGTAGAATTCCCAATAATGCAAGGGATGGTGAAACTACTTGGATCCTTTAACTTTTGAGGCAACGTCCATTACTGCACTACTCCATTAGCTTGACCATCTCATAGTATTCCAAACTCCTCTTTCTTGACATCACCTCTTTCATGAATTTCATATAGTTAGGAATTTGCTCTAATGTATTCATAAAATGGATGTTTATATAAATCTTCTTAAAGACTTCAAGGAATTTAGAAAATTAAGTCTAATTGTTTTTTCTAAACCTTTGAGGGTATGGCAATGAAGGAGTAATAAAAGGTAGATTATCTAGAAAAAAAGTAGAGTTAGGCTTTGAATTCACCTCCAAAGCTTTTACTTCATTACCACTCCTAAGATTGATGGCCTTACATTATCTTTTAGATTGGTCTTTGAATTCTTAGCCTTTGATTAAGTTAGCTAGTTGCCTAATCTACACGTTAAGAGACTTCATGGTGGCATTTATGTTGGTGCAATAAGTCTCTATACTATCAAGTCAAGCCTCATCCTTATTGAACTTATTCCTTTTCTCCACAATGAAGGTGCCTAAATGATCTTTTAGTGATGGCTTCTTCTTAGCCACTTATTGATTGAATCCTGGTGGGGGTTGCAAGGCAGTCATTGGATTGCTATAAGTAAATTTTTCATAATTTCGAAGCCCAGGATGATAATGTGCAGGCAAGTTGTTACTCTGATAAATGAAATTTTGGTTGTTGATGTATTGCACTTGTTCTGGTTACTTTCTTCATCAGTTTTGCTACCATTGTCAAATCTTTGCTTGATGATGCCTCCTAATAAATGTAAATTATATCTATTAATTTCACTCCCTTAACTTGATTAATTTCTCTGTCTTAAAAAGAATATTAGGCTTTTAATATATTTTATTATTATTTTGTAGGTTTGGAGTCAATGGAGCAAATAGAGATGAAAATCTAAAGAAAATAAGGTAAAACATCAAAATTACTATAATAGCCTGCTACGATGAATCACTATAGATCTTGTGAATAGTGATTTTGCTATGACAAAATCGCTGCAAGGGAACAGTGTTTCACTATAATAAATATTTGCCCCAGCATCAAATTTATTTTTCTGTAATGCCATGTGAATAGTGCGTTGAACAATGCCACAACAATCGCTATATAAAGGCCACTTGTTTAAGACCTAAAGGACACACTGCTTAGGGCTCTTAGAGTCACAACACATAGAAGAAGACCAATTTTAGAGAAGGAAGCAAGAGATTATTGACGAATCTTTAGTGTATCTACTAACTGCGAATTGATGTCTATATTGGTTTACTATTGGTTGTATCATTTTTATTTTATTTTTTAGCAATAATTCTCTTGTTATCATGAGCTAATTTCTTTTGTAGGGTTATTACTTAAACTCAATCTGTGTGCTTAAATGTTAGATCTTTTTTTATTTATTTGAATTCAATTTTATACTATTCAAATTATTTATTCTTAATCCTTAATTATATCTTATCAATATTATGATTGAATTGGTAATACTTTGATAAAGTTAGAAAAGGCATTACTGTATTTAGCCCTAGATAATTTGATGCATGATCGTAGAGTAATATACAAATTACATATATAAATTTTAAATTTGGATAGGAATATACCTAACTGGCATATATGATCAATAAGATTTGTTCTTAATAAATCTTAATTTATTACAAGTACCATAGGAATATAGGTATTTGAAAACTTAAGATATACTTGAATGACCTTGGGAGAAGCTTATGAATACATTAGTGTCTTGATCAATAATAAGAATTGAGGGATATAAATATTAAACGATTAATCTTTAGAAAATGTTGTTGAAGGATAGTATTTAACTCTAGGCTTTCTCTATCTTGTTATCTTCTTGATTTTTTTAAGTTGTGTCATTTATGTTTTGCACTTTATTAGTATATTTCAATTAATTGTAATAGAAGATTTGATTTTATGAATAATTACTTGAAAGACACAATTTTAGTATTTGGTGAAAAATAAAAACTTATCCCTGTAGATTCGACATCCAACTTAAAAGTCCCTTTATTACTTATTTACGATAGCATATACTTGCGTTTAATTTTGTGCTTAGACGATATACACAATACGTTTTTGGCACCTTTGATGCTTATAATATTTTATTTTCGCCAATATTAATACCAATCTTTGTTGTTTTTACTTCAGATTTTTAAATTTTTTTTTTATATAGTCCATTGTCTTGTATTTTCATTTTTGTACAATTGCTTTTCAATTATTTTTATTTTTATTTGTTTTAGGATACCTTAAAGAGCTATCATGGCTTACGATTTTCAGTTTTAGTAGCAAGCAGCAGAACACAGATCTTTAAGAGATTATTCAATCCCAATGATTAGTAGCATTTAACACAGCATATACTGATCAACAATAAATTCCAACTACTTTGAAATTTAAGGAATAATCCAAATGTTGAAAGACTCAGTTTAATTCAGTGGACATCCATGTTATGATCCAATTGAACATATCATGAATATTTTAAAGGTTTGTGATTTGTTCAAATACAATGGAGTCTCAGATGATATAATATTCTTGTGGCTATTTCCTTTTAAACTTCAAGATAAGGCGAAGAGTTGGTTAATGTCACTACCATCAAGATTAATTTCAACATAGGATAACTTGGCCCAGAAATTCTTATCCAAATTCTTTTCACCAGCCAAGATAGTAAAGATGAGGAACGACATCACTTCTTTTATATAAAATGACTAAGAAACACTTTATGAAGTATGAGAGCAATGTAAAGATATGTTGAGGAGATGTCCATATCATGGGATTCTAAAGTAGTTACTAATGCAGATGTTCTATAATGGCTTAATAGGACAGTTGAAGATGGATCACATGTATATATAATGAATGGGCACTTAGCTCAGTAGCTACACAAATCAACCTATTGACTAAGAAAATCAATGCCATTAAAGATAATGCAATGAAAAGATAACATGTCACTTATGATTTCTGTGGTGATAACCATCCAAATGGCCAATGGACGGAGGCTACGCACTATATGAAGAGATAATATGTCAATATCAAGTATACCAAATTCTACAATTTAGATTAGATAGACCCTCATAGCATACTAGCACAACCTCAATAGTAAATTAACGAGAAATTAGGCCTTAAGAATATATTTATGCAATATATAAAGTAAATAGATGCCCTACTTCAAAGCCAAACAACCTCTTTAAAGATGTTAGAGATTCAAGTGGGCCAATTAGCCATATCATTAAACAATCATCCACACAGCCCATTAACTAGGAACACATGGGTGAATACGAGAGGAAATAAGGAGCAATACCAAGTAATCACCTCGAGGGTTGAAGAAGAACCACTAGCAACCACTAAAACATCTTAACCTATAGAGAGTTATGATAGAGCAAATGAGACAATAAAAAAAGAGGAGTCAACTATAGAAGAAAAGAAATTTGTGGCACTTCAAAGCAAAGACAATCCATGCATTCCACCACCGCTGCCTTTCCCACAAAGACTCTAAGAGAAGAACCTTAAACATCAATAATTTCCCAACAATATCTCTTAATATTTCAAGGTTGACATGGTAATTCCTTAGAATCTATCATCACCTTCTAAATTGAAAGGGATAGAAGCCTTGCAGCTACAAGCTTATACAAAATTGTGAAAGTTAAAGAAGAAGAAGGGGCATTGCAAAATAATAGAGAGACAAATTAATAGTGGCCAACGAGGTGCAATATTTTAGTCTAAGATTTAAATTTGTTTGGTAATGCTCAAATCAAAGTGGTTGAGACTGTGTCTACAAGATCGTTTTATGGAGCTTTGAAAGTCGAAAGAAAATAAATATCAAAGCTCTGACATAGATTGAAGTTCCATAGGTATAACACTACTAATATGCAGTTTGATCATCCATGAGTTAAAGAAGATGTTAAGTTGATGAAGTTAAATAAAGCACTTCTTAGAAGGCAACCCAAGTAATTTTTATTTTTTTTATGTTGCTTATTTTTATTTTTACTTTCTTTTATTTTATTTTAGTGTTAAAAAGGCAAGACAAACATTTAAAGAGCAACACAAGAGTTTGTAGCGTTAGGAGATAGGAAAAGTTAACACCATCTGTAGTAACCAGTATCCACAACTGGTAAGAATAAGTATTTATATATGTATAAATATACGTATTTTATTTGTATGTTGGTGATACTTGATTTATGTATTGTTATTAGTAGTGTTTGTATAGGTTAAGGTCATACTATTAGCATTGGGTTTAATTGCAAGACTTTAGATTTATTTTAGGGACTAAATTGTAATACTTTGAAAGTTTTGGGGGTAAATTTGTAAATACCAAAAATTAGCCACTTAGTATAAAAATACACTTTTAAAACCCTAATTCTCTCATTTTGGTCGAGCTACCAAAAGAGGGGAGAGAAAGAGAAGAAGGAGAAGAAAAAGAAGAAGAAATTAAAATTTTAAATTTTAAGAGGTATATCACAACTATTTCTGAATTTATTGGTGTTAATTATGTTAATTTCTTTAAGTTTTGATTTCTGGAAATATGTATAATTGAGGATTTGATGTGTATTTCGTATGATATTTTGAGAATTGATGATGATCTATAAGATAGTTTGATAAATTATGATGGATTGTAGAATTTCTGCTTGATAGTCTCTCGATCCAAGAATTTTATAAATTGTTGTGATTCGATTCTGATTTTTAATTTTGAGTATATGAAATTAGACATGTTTTGAGTCATCTGAGACTTTGAATCGATTCAAAATTCCAGAAATTGAATTTTTTGTGAATTTACCAAAATGACCCTGAAATTCTGGAAATTTCCTATATAAACAGTATAATACAGTAAAAAATAATTTTTGTCCTACTGAATGATCTTCAAAAATTACTAATTTGTGTAATATGATAAGTTTATATGTCTAATATGATATACTCGAAATTGAGAATTTAGATCAATGTGGTTGAAGTGTTATGATTTTCTAAAGTGTATCAGCTCATTGCAGTATTTGATTAACAGATTTTTAAAGCTATTGAATAAAATAGTTTTAAAATACTTTTGACAATTATTTTGAAGTGAAATATTTATCATGGATTGAGATATGTGTAAAGAGTACTTATATGGAAGTTTTATAATTTTTGAGTTAGTATATAATTTTATAAAATTGGGATATTGAATACTGTTCAGTAAGTATCTTGATCTTTTCAGGTTAGTAGTTTGGATTCGATGGTATGTATGGAATGGATTATGTAGAAATTTTGATATAATATTCATATATAAGAAGGATGTATGCGTCAAGAATGGTATATTCTGATTTTGGAGTAATTGGACATCATTTGATGTATTAGAAAATTTTGTTAAGTGTAAGTGGTCAGAATGACAGGTTTTGAGAAACCAAGTATTTAGACCAATTTGATGTGATAAATGCATTGTGTATAATTTTGTAAGCTATTTAAATTATTTTGTGTGAATTGTGAGGCTTATGAAAGGATTAATCTCCATTGATAGGTTAAGGAGATTTAAGCCTTGTAGCTGAAAGTGTTAAGAGGTAAGTATACTAGACTTTTTACTGAAATCACAATAAACATAGTAATTATTTTGTATGATTTTGCAAATGGGGTTAAGAATATGTTTATGTTATGTCAAAGTATATTTTGATATGAAATATGAATATATGTTTATGAATGTGAGTATTGACATTGAGCATGGACATACATGTATTTTTGAAAGTGAGCTTTCAAAATAAGATGCGTTTAATAAAGAAAGCTTTTGAAGTGTAATATGTCCATGAGAAATATTTTGTATTTTGAGGGTACTTGAACTCACTGTTAACTTAGTAGGCATTTTATGTGATTTGTGGAGCCTTTATGTGTGGCCTTTTCTTCGGGATTGGTATATGTTATGTGTTCCATATGTAGGGAGGATCCTATTGGTACCTAAAGGAAGAGTGAGTCATCACATTCATGTGGTGGCGTATTGGTGCATGTGAGAGCACTCACCGATGATCAGGGTGAGGGTTTGGCTTTTACCTTTGAGCATGAGCATTATATATGTGTAATTTAAAGGCCTCACTTGTACTATTCCTCTCATACGGTATGTCACCTACGAGTGACATTTGGATCATTATGTGATATGTGATATGTAAGTCCTACTAAGTAGTAGTTGAGTGATGGTATTCCTATTATGTATTTTAAAAGAATGTGTAAGCGCTTACATGATATGTGATTTGATAAGATTATAATTTTGATTGATCACAGCATATCATACATATGCTTTGTGTACATATATGTATTTGTATTTGATATATGAAAAACTAGTATGCTTACTGAGTTTTATACTCATTATAGTTTATGGTGATTTCAGGTAAATAAGGTACATGTGTGCTTAGAGATTTGGCAAGGCTTCTGCTGTTCCTTGGGTTCCCTAAGTTGTTAGGTTGCTAAGTGTTTCATTTGGGGACACGTGGGATAAGATATTTGATTTGTCCCTATTGAATAAATACTTATGTATTATTTTATTGTGTGTGATTGGATTTAGTTTAAGTATCACCAAGTGTAGTAATGGATTGATTTTAAGTAATAATTTGCAATGAATATATTCTGGGCTTCCGGTAACAAAGTTGCTACTGATGACGTAGTAGAGTGTTAATCTCAGAGAAAACTCTGCATATCTCCGGTTTACTAATTGTCCCAGTCATAATTCAATTGCTATAATTATGAAAGAAATTAAAATGAATCTTTAAGTATTATTGAATGAATGTAAGTGATGTCGTGTGTCAGATCTTTTGGGTCTGGGGCGTGACACCATCACATTAAGGCACAACGTTGCAATGCTAAGCCTTCATCTACTAGGGAAGTTTCTTACTCTCATTTTTATTTTTGCTATTGGGGACACGTCAAATTTATGTTTAGGGGAGGGAAACACTTATCCTATGTTTAGTTTCTGCTGCATTATTTTTTACTTTTTGTTTTACATGGAAATTGTTTTTATTGTGCTTAGGTTATGATGATGATCATAAGTCAATGGTATAAAAAAGAATATTGGCTGAATTTAGTTTTACAAGTTCTAGGATATGATGGACACTTGAGATAATTTTTATACTAAGAATCTTTAACTGATTTCGACCCTATTTTTTATCACTTAGTTTTTAGTACATTGAAATAAAGGATGTATTAGTTAAATTGTTACTTAGAGATAATTATACTTAAGAAGTACACCATAGCCTCAAAGACTAACACTTTAGAACTTACTTGATTACTACTTAAGGCAAAATCTTAGGAAACACATGAAAAAAGAAATGACATTAGGCCATCTTTGGATCGATTAAGCATTTTTGAGCCTACCTTAATTACATATTTATCCCTAGTTACTTTTTTTTTAGCCTAAATACCTATTTTTTAAATTTAACCACATTACAGAGCCTAATACTTTAAGCTTATTTATCTAAAAAATACTTATAACACCATAAACCTTAAGTTTACTTAGAAATACTCTTAAAAGAAAAAAAAAGGTTATGGTTGAATGAGAAAAAGGTATTGAAGTAGAAAATAATTAAATCTGGGTGATATTTATCAATCTAAGTTTGAGGGTATTAAAAAAATAGAAAGAAAAAATGCTCTAAATTCATTATGCCCCTAACTTAAGAAAAAGAAGAAATTCTTTAAAAATAGTAGTTGAAATAAAGAATAAGAAACATAATAAGTTTGGGGGGGGGGGGAGATAATTCAAGGAAAAGACGATCAAAAGGTTTTTAGGTAAATTCTAGGCAATTATAGTGTGACTTAAACTTTATATGTTTATCCTTATATTCCACCTTGACCATAGCATTTCATTACAAGTCAATTAAAGTCCTAAATAAATTCCTAGACATGTATCTTTTCACATTAGTGGAGAGTGGTATGAAAAGCAGGCCTATGGTAGTGTTATTATAAATTGAAATATGTGAGATATCATCTTTCTGTATTATCTTAAGTTATTGAGTAAATCTAGGAATCATTTTTCTATTTACTTGCATATTGCACCCACATACAAAGTGATCAATTATAGGGAAGAATGAAGAACTTGATGAATGGAATTCTGAATTATTAAGAGTTATTTATTAAATTATGAAAGGACTTGTGCAATTTTAACAACCTTTGAGACAATAATTATGATCATCAAATCAACCTAGCATGTTATGTTTTATCTTTTGAGTTTTTATTTTATTTTGAGTTAAGTATAACATTTTTCTTTTCTCTTTTTAATAATTTTTATTGCTCGACAACGAGCAAATGGTTAAGTTTTGGGGAGTTTGATAAGTGTAAATTATATCTAGTATTTTCACTCTTTTAACTTGTTAATTACTCATCTTAATAAGAAAATTAGGCTTTTTATATATTTTATTGTTAGTTTATAGTTTTGGAGTCACTGGAGCAAATGATGATGAAAATCTAAAAAAAATAAGGCAAAACATCAGATTTGCTACAATAAATTGCTACAGCTCTCGTAACAATAATTTTGCTATAGCAAAATCACTACAGGAGGGAATAGTGTTTTGCTGCAGCAAAATTAGCCCTAACGCCCAAAACCTTTCGTTGTAGTGCTACATGAACAATATGCTACAGTAGAAAAATACAACTACAATACTACAATCAATCTTTATTTAAAGGTCAATTGTTTCAGACCTAAAGGATATACAACTTAGGGCTCTTAAAGCCACAACACATAGAAGAAGAGAAATTTTAGAGAGAAAAGCAAGGGGAATTCAAGAAAGTAAGAGATTATTGGCGAATATTTGGCATATCAACCAACTGCGAATTAACGTCTATATTAGTTTGCTATTGGTTGTATCATGTTTATTATCTTTTTTAGCCATAATTCTCTTGTTAACATGAGCTAATTTCTTTTGTAGGGCTATTACTTGAACTCAATATGTGTGCTTAAATGTTGGATCTTTTTTTATTTATTTGAATTCAATTCTCTATTATTCTAATTGTTTGTTCTTAATGCTTAATTATATCTTATCAATTTATGAGTGAATTAGTAATATTTTGATAAATTTGGAAGAGTCATCACTATATTTATACTTAGATAATTTAATGCACGATTTTAAAGTAATATACAAATTACATATATAAGTTTCAACTTAGGATAGGAATATATCTAGTTAGCATGTATGATCAATAATATTTGTTCTTAATAAATCTTAATTTATTACAAGTACCATATGAATATAAGCATTTGGTAACTTAATATATACTTGTATGACCTTAGAAGAGGTTTGTGAATACATTAGTATCTTGAACAATAATAAGAATTGAAGGATATAAATATTAAAAGATTAATCTTTAAAAAACATATTAAAAGGTAGTAATATAAGCATTTGGTAACTTAATATATACTTGTATGACCTTAGGCTTTCTCTATCTTGTTATCTTATTGATTTATTTGAACTGTGTCATTTATTTTCTGCACTTTATTTAGTTTATTTTAATTAATTGCAATAAAAGATTTAATTTTTTGAATAATTCCTTTTAGGATACAATTTTAGTATTTGATAAAAAATAAAAAAATTATCTTTGTAGATTTGACATCCAACTTAAAAGTCATTTTATTACTTATTTATGATAGCCGCTTAGTTTTGTGCTTAGACAATACATCCATTTTATTTTCTGCACTTTATTTAGTTTACTTTAATTAATTGCAATAGAAGATTTAATTTTTTGAATAATTCTTTTAAGATACAATTTTAGTATTTGATAAAAAAAATAAAAAATAATCTTTATAGATTCAACATCCAACTTAAAAGTTCCTTTATTACTTGTTTATGATAGCCACTTAGTTTTGTGCTTAGACAATACACACAAAAGGTTTTTGGCGCATTTACTACAGATAATATTTTATTTTTGTCAATATTAATACCAATCTTTCTTGTTTTTTATTTTCATTTTTGTACAGTTGCTTTTCGATTTTTTGTTTTTATTTTTTTTAGAATACCTTACAGAGCTATTGATAAGGCGTAATTGTATAAACTATTTTATCTTCCTAACTTGATATTTGTTCAATTTATCTCAATAATTGGGCTATTTATGCATATTAATGTTGTTTTATAGGTTAAAGCATTATCGGAGCAAAAATACCGGAAAACGGACGCAAATAGGAGCATTAGAGATAAAAATACGAACGAGGCACTGTTTGCTACAGTGGTACTGTAGCAACAGTACCCCTGTTTGCTACAGTGCAGCGCCGCAGCACTGGATTTCAGCGCCGCGGCGCCAATTGCAGAAAGTGAGCGCCGCGGCGCTGAATTCTGGGGTATTTTTGTCCTCTTTTTGCAACCCTACCTATATAAACACCCATTGTTTAGCCAAAGAGAGAGAAGGAGGAAAGGGGCAGTAGAGAGCACGAAAATAAGCACTTCATTTGGGTCTTGGAAGCAAGAATCAACAACAAGAGGCAAAAATCAAGGGGAAGAAGAAGAATTTCTGCATTTTGGAGGAAGAACATCACTATTGCATCAAGGGAAATTTCTTCTTCTCTTCAAATTCGTATTTGTTGTTGATTCCAACATGTATAATGATGTTGTTAGATGCTCTAAACTTATATTTTCAATTATGAACTAAGTTTTATTGCTAGGATTACAATGTGAACTCAATATGTAGCTTGGATTGATTACTTTTCCTTATTTATCATATTGGTATGGAATTGTTTAATTTGTTCTATGCTAAATGCTTCTAATTACATGAAAATGTATTAGATTGATTAGGGAACCTTAATGAACTTGACAAAGGAAATTTTGTGTTGGCCATGGATAAATTGATGTATGATCATGGTGTAAAAGCATGAGTTTCATATGAGATAGACATATACTCATAGGCATATATGACCATTTAAAGAATTTGAACTTAATGAATCTTATTTCAATTTGATTATCATAGACATATAGATAGTTAATTGAATGAGATATACTCACTTGACCTGCAAAAGAGGCTTGTGAGGATATTAGAGTTCTTGGTTGACATTCATATTGATAGTTCTAAGGGGAGTAGTTGGATTCAAGTGAAGTATTGAGGGATTATTGTAATCCTAGGCATCTGAGTATTTGTGCTATCACAATTGTTCTCCTTGCTCAATTCTTGTAATTATTATTATTTCTTGTTTAGTTAGTTTAGATATTAAAACCATTAAATTGCCAATAGCTTTAATAAGAATAGGAGAACATAATTTTAGTACTTAGCAAGTAATAACAATTCCCTGTGGGATCGACACTCTACTTATCATATATTACTTGTTGCGATAACGTGCACTTGCGTTAGTTTGTGTTATAGAAATCACACAACAGCTATATCATAGCTTATCAATTTCAGTTTTCGTAAAACATAAATCTTTAAGAGATTATTCAATTCCTATGATTAGCAGCATTCAACCCAGCATAGGCCACCCAATAATAAATTCTAACTAATTTGAAATTCAGCCATAGATAATTTAGATGTTGAAAGACTCGGTTCAATTTTGTAGACATCAATGAGGTGATCCAATTGAAAATATCATAAATTTTTTAGAAGTTTGTGATTTGTTAAAATACGATAGAGTCTCAGATGATGTAGTAATGTTGCGACTATTTTCTTTTTAACTTCAAGACAAGGCAAATAGTTGGTTAATGTCAGTACCATTAGGATAAATTTCAACATAGGATAACTTGGCCCAGAAATTTCTATCTAAATTCTTTCTACCAACCAAGATAGCAAAGATGCAGAATGACATCACTTCTTTCATGCAGAATAACTAAAATAAAATTTATGAACCATAGAAGCAGTGTAAGGATATGTTGAGAAAATGTCCATATCATGGACAGTTGACGACCATAATAGATGCCACTACAAAGGGAGTACTAATGAACAAGTCAAATGATGAAGCATATAACCTTTTTGAGGAGATGGCATCCAACAGTTATCAATGGCCAGTAGAGAGAACAACCACAAGATAGATCATAGGCATATATAATAAAGGGGAATTCAGCGAACTAGTTGCACAAATCAACCTATTGACCAAGAAAGCCAATGCCATTAAATATAATGCTATGAAAAGAAAACATGTCACTTATGGTTTCTATGGTGATAACCATCTAAATGGCCAATGCACGGAGGCTATAAACAATATAGAGAACTATCAAGTATAGCAACACAATCCTAACACAAACTTCTATAATTCTGATTAGATAGACCATTATAGTATACCAGCACAACTTTCTGTTGAAAGTTGATTATTCATGGGTGTTTGCATGTGGGTCTTATGTTTAACAATAATACATACATATCTCATACATATAATGAAGCAGCGGAAGCTTAAAACATTGCAGTAAACACAATCATTACATATTAAAGAAATTAATAAAAATAAAATTGAGAAATAACCCTTGAAGCCTTTGGATGAAAATTGTTGAAGTCCATTAAAATATAATCATTGATCAATTCTAGTAATCAACAATGGTGGGTTTAATTATCTAGAATGACAGCCTTTGATCCAGCAGAAGTTTAACTTAAACTTATGTTCTTGATTTTGTTTATTTATTAACACTTAATCAATTAATCAAAACCTATTTTGCTAAATTAGTTTTATGCCTTATAAAAAAAATAATGAATTCAACTTTTGAATTCAATAATTAGAAAATAATTTCTCTTTTCTCTCTTTACAATGGCTGGCCAATTTTTTGCAAAATGAAAACTTAACAAACTTATGAATTTTAATTACATTTGTCTTATTTATACAAATGAATTTTATTTTATTTTATTACACTTAATTTCACTTAATTTCAATTTGAATTTAACCTAACCTAATCATAGTTAACTCTTAACTCTAGTTAGGTTAAATGAACATTTAAATATTTTAACTATAGTTAACACTTAACTCTAGTTAGTTAAAAGAACATTTAAATATTTTAACTATAGTTAACTAACTTAACCATAGTTAGATTAAATTTTACTTAACCATTAAGTATAGTTAATCTAACTTAACCAAATGGTTAAGTCTTAACCTTAGTTAAACTAAAATTATTTATTTAATAATTAAATAAATAAATATTTATTTGAATTATTTAATAATTAAATAATCATTAAGTGAAAGTACATGTATGTCCTTACTAAGTTACCAAGTTAACCTAAAGTGGGTCCTACATCTGACCATATACTTTAGTTAACTTAACCTTAGTAAATTGCTAGATTTTACTGTATTGAACTATTTAATACGGTACGCTACACAAGTGCTCAAAGAGTACATTTCATATTGGGACTCCCTAAGTCCACGCCTGATTCGTCAAATGGAACTATTCCATAAGTTCATGATCAATGCCCCACGCACACGTTACGGATATTACAAATTAGCGCGTTAGACCATACATGTTGAGGTTACTACATATTCGTATAATCCTTCCGTCATTATATCCTGGATGAACGGGATATAGATCATTATCGTCAAATCTCGATAATTTCATCCATTACTTTATCTCTAGATTCGTATCTTAATGAACAATATACGCAAACTCTTTTGCTATAATATTCGAACCTGTAAGAAACTCTTGACCAGGTAGATTGCTTACTGCCATAAGACTTTACAAGATACTAACAGGACCCAACCCGAGACCCTCTACTATAAATCCCAGCGGCCCTGCCGAGCACCCTGACGGAAGTTCCTCCGAACCTAACTGGGTAAGTTAAGAAATTCCGTGAGGCGAACCCCTTTTTTAATTCTTGTTACTACTAAGAAGATCTAGTAATATACATGAAAACGACATCTTAGTTTTAAAAACAAACGGACAGAGTTTCCCCTATTTTTCGAAAAATCCATATAAACTTGCAAAGAAATTTCACTTCTAATTCCAACACATCTCAATTCTACCAATTCGGACCTCCGGTCCTTTTCAAATCAAATCCAACACAACTCAATTATTTCGTGTAAATCACAAAATAAGCATAATCATAAAAAGTAAAAACGATCATCATAAACTGAAAATCTCTTCTTCTTGATTCAACACATACTTACAAATATACATGCCTACAACTATTATGCATAAAGTAAAGAGTGCTATTAGCACATTTACATGTACAAAAATTATCTTTGGATTCGGCCCACTACTCGGCGATAGGAGAATCAGCAGCTTGCGTTCCGAGACCTGTACCTGGGAAAGGGGTTTAAAACATAAAACATAAAACGAGTGAGCTAAAGGAGCTCAGTGAGTGTAAATGAGAATTCAATTACAAGAATATTATACAAAGATAGCAATTTCTAAAGTACATGCAGAAATTATGCTTCTAAAACGGGTGTAAAATTGTAAAACGGTTTCTAATATCATATGCTAATGAAATCTTGCCGAGCGGGTTTTATCTACATCTTTGGAAAACTATATTCAGAATCTGTATAACATAATAACTGCTGTGTGCATATAAATGCATAAATGCTATCGGTAAATCGAAAACTAGTAAAATCTTCGCTCGACCATTTTCTTTCTAAACTGTACCAATGGTAACCCTAAAGCTCTATACCCACGCAGCGACTCAACTAGCACCGCATACGTGAGTAGGTCACGGGGCACCTCAACTAGCAGCACCCACAGTGACATCTCAAGACATCTCACTAGCTACGCAGCGGAATCCTACATCGCATGCATATAGCGAGACAATATCCCGTACACATAGAGCGACTCACATGACTCGACATCCCGACTTTCCAGAGTTAGTGACACACCCCCAAGACCTGCCCATGTGCACGGGATATACCAGCCGGGTCTAATACAATCATCACCACTATAATTTGAGGGTACCAATGGCCTTAAAACAAATGCAGAAATTTTAAAACTGTTTCACAAATCGATCATGTAAAAGCATGTCTATGAATATATCAAGATCATAAATCATGTTTATGCATTGAAAGCTCATAAAACATACATAGTTATTGTGTGAAAACATAATAACCGAAAAGTAAAAGAAATGGCAGATTTCCACTCACCACCGCTCCGCGCTTAATTTCGCTCCCGATTCCTGCTCCCGTTAACGCTCTCGGTTATCCTCACCAATGCGCCATAAATGACATTTAGAACCAAATCGAACACTAGAATCTCATTTAACTACTAAATGCCCTAATCAGCATACAAAGCCCGGATGTAAACTACTTCCCGATTTTAGTTACAGAGCCATAATCGAAACTAACTCACCATCCGGCGCCCTAAAAATTATTGAACACCTTATAATTTGATTGGACATACTTGCCCTTCACCTTTCTAACATGGACAATTATGTCCCATTTTCTTCATTTTTTTGGTTTTTTCATCAACCATATACATTCAATTCACAATATGCATCATTTACACACAACAATTCAATCAAAACACCACTCAATTCCTAACTTCCCTAAAGTGGCAGAATTTCACCCTAGGTTCCAACACCTTCCTTTTCTCAATTTCTTGTTCCAATTACAACAAAATCATGCCAATTTCATTCTAAAGCCCTAATTACAATCAATTGAAATCTCTACAACAAAATCACCAAAAACCCTAATTCTCACCTTGCCAATTTCTTCAAATTGATGACTCCTTCAAGCTCCAAACTAGAATTCAACTCAATCTAAGCCAGGAATACACATAAGGACATCAATTAAAAGATTCTTGAAATCTCACTTATCAAACTCATAAAAGATGCTTTTCCTTACCTCTTTTTCTTGAATTTCCACTAATAGAGACTTCAATTGAGCTTAGGGATTGGTTTGTAACCTTAATTTGGCTTGATTACACATGAAAAATCATGAAAAAAAACTTGAGTAGTCACTGTAGCAGCACCCCCCTTTGAAGCTCGAATTTCTCTCTTTTTTTGGCTAAGTGTTGGTTTTGATCTCTCTTCAAATTTCTACACACTTCTAACATATATATAGTGCTCCCTCAATTTACCATTTTGTCCTTCAACTTACTTAAAACTTCTAATTTACCATTAGTTAAAAACTAATTATGTAATTAGTTCATTTGTAACTATTTAGTTAGAATAGTTCAAAGAACTAACTAGAACTTCCAACTTGGCAATCCATGAGATTTCTTCTAATTGGTCCATTCTCTAATATATGGATTATATATCTCAACAAAGGCTTGTTCCATACATAATTCTTAAATGGAAATTCATGTAGTAAATTAGAATTTTCTTTTCCAAGCCAATAGAGAAAAATTCTAAAAATATTCTAGGGTTGTCTGGCGCACCGATCGAGTGTGAAATTACCAAATTAGGTCTAATATCTCTCACGTGCACTATAAAGAAAATATTTCTAATAGGGTTAAAATCGAGTAACCCTACGGTGTCTTATTTGTTCTATATCGAAATCTAGGCGCCAATACTGCTAATAGGGATTGGATATTACAGATACAATCTCAAAGTTTCGGATATACAACCCATCTATGTGAGCTGGCGGATTCCATATCTGCGCACACCGAACTCCATGAGCATCGGACCATACCTAGCGACACGTAACAGTCAGACAATAAAAGGTCTCTGACATACGTGAAACCAAAGTATGGTGGATCTCCCACAAGCCCACCGTGGAGCTCAGGTTGAAGGACCACAAATACTACTCAACTCGAGAGGACCTTTCTTTGATGGTTTCATAGGATATCTATTGGGGTCCTCGTGAGTCTGTTCAGTATCCAGTCCTAACTGAATACCTATATGTATATATAAGCTTCAACCAATCACATGGTTAACTAAAAATAATCATTTGTACAATACAGATATAAACATACACTAATCTATATTATTGTGTTTTACCGATAGACCCTCATTGGTGAACTTAGATCAGGAACTCTTTATTTGAGAAGATACTTACATAATGACATTTCTTAGTGTCTATTGCAATTTTTTGCAACTATGTCATTACTAGTAGATTCTCAGGTCTTTGTCACATTATAGATAAAGTTCAAACTATTTAGATCTCGCTGGCTATTATAATCTACTAACTCTTAGCATTTATAATTATCAGCTTTACTAACTCTTAGCCCTTGTCTAAACTTCTTTAAACTAGATATCAACTTATTCAGATCATATCATGTCTATAATGTTACAAACTTAATTACCATTTAATAAAGGTTATTAGCAATTTAATAAAATATTCATTGTATATATATTACAAAATAAATATTCATATAAATAGGGATGGCGCGTAAGTACAAACCCTAACAACTTCAATAGTAGATTGAAGAGAAATCAGGCCTAAAAGAGATGTTTATACACTACATGAAGTAAATAGATACCTTACTTCAAAGCTAAGCAACCTCTTTAAAGATACTAGAGATTGAAGTGGGCCGATTAACCACATCATTAAATGATCATCCACAAGGCCCATTAATCAGGAACACAAAGATGAATCCAAGAGAAAATAAGGAGTAATGCCAAATAATCACTTTGAGGGCTGAACAAGAACCATCAACAGCCACTGAAACATCTCAACCTGAAGAGAGCCATGATAGAATGAATAAGACAATAAAATAAAAGGAGTCAACTACAGAAGAAAAAGAATTTATGGCACTTCAACGCAAAGATTGTCCATACTTTCCACCACCACATTTTCCATAAATACTCCAAGAGAATAACCTTCAACATCAATAATTTTTCAACAATATCTCTCATTATTTCAAGGTTGACATGGTAATTCTTAAAGATCCACCACCACTTTCTAATTTGAAAGGGATAGAAGCCTTGCAGCTAAAAGCTCATAAAAAATTATAAACGTTAAATAAGAAGAAGGGGTATTGCAAGATAATGGAGAGAAAAATTGATAATGGCCAACAAGGTGTAATATTGCGGTCTAAGATTCTTTTTGGTAAGCTCAAATCAATGTGATTGGGACTATGTCTACAAGATTTTTTCATGGAGCTACAGAAGTCAAAGAAAAGAAATATCAAACCTCCTAGACATTGATTGAAGTTCCATAGGCGCAATCAAGTGCTTCTTGGGAGGCAACCTAAGTAATTTTTTTTTTCTTTTGTTTCTTTTTTTTACTTTCTTTTCTTTTTCTTTAGTGTTAAAAAAGCAAGACAAGCATTTAAAGAGCAGCACAAGAGTTTATAGTGTCAGGAGATAGGAAAATTCAACATTATCACACTAAGGTACAACACCACAATGCTAAGCCTTCATCTACTAGGGAAGTTCTTACTTTCATTTTTATTTTCGCCATTGGGGACAATGTCAAATTTATGTTTGGGGGAGGGAAACACTTATCCTATGTTTATTTTCTACAACGTTATTTTTTACTTGCTATTTTACATGCAATTGTTTTTTATTGTGTCTAGTTTTTTATTATTATCATAAGTCAATGATACAAAATAGAATATTTGATGAATTTATTTTTACAAGTTCCTTGGAAATGATAGACACTTGAGATAAATCTTATACTAAAAATCTTTAACTGATTTCGATCTTATTTTTGATCACTTATTTTTTAGTAGATTGAAAGAAAGCATGTATTAGTTATATTTTTACTTAGAGATACTCATACTTAAAAAGTACACCACAGTCTCAAAGACTAACACTCTAGAACTTGCTTGATTACTACTTGAAGCGAAATCCTAGGAAACACATGAAACGTTAAATGACATTAGGCCATCTTTGGACCGATTAAACCTTTTCAAGCCTACCATAATTATGTATTTAATCCTAGTTACCTCTTTTGAGCCTAAATAAGGGCCATTTATTTCAAACTTAAAGGACACACAACTTAGGGATCTTAGAGCCACAACACATAAAAGAAGAGCAATTTTAGAAAAAGAGGCAAGGGAAATTCAAGGAAGTAAGAGATTATTAATGAATCTTTGGCGCATAAACCAAATATGAATTGACGTCTATATTGATTTGCTATTAGTTTTATCATGTTTATTTATTTTTCAGTCATAATTCTCTTATTAACATGAGCTAATTTCTTTTGTAGGGTTATTACTTGAACTTAATATGTGTGCTTAATTGCTAGATCTTTTTTTATTTATTTCAATTCAATTCTCTATTATTCTAATTATTTGCTCTTAATGCTTAATTTATATCTTACTAATATTATGATTGAATTAGTAATACTTTAATAAACTCGAAAGTGGCATCATTATATTTAGACGTAGATAATTTGATGCATGATTGTAGGGTTGTTGGAATTTGTGCTTATGTGCCATCCCATTTTGTATTAACTTTTTATTTTATAGTATTTATAAAGTACATTTTATCAAACCACTAATTTCTTCAATTAAATGATATTGTGCTTGTAACTCTATAAATATTGTATGATCTGAAGAAGTTCAGATCTGGCCTAAAGGAGTTTAGGCCAGCGGTAAAGGTTAACAATACTGAGAATTATAACTGCTAATAGTTTGTACTACTAAGAATTAGTAGGTTATAAGAGTCAGCAAAATCTAAGAGTTAGAACCTTGTCTGTAATGGGATATAAACCTGAGAGTACATCAGTAAAAACATAGTTACAAGGAGATGCAATAGGTGCTAAGAAATATTGTTATGCACGTGTATTCTTAAACACGATGTTCCTGGTCTAATTCACCGATGCGGGTCTATCAGTGAAACCTTTTATTATATATTAGTGTTTGATTAGATGGAATAGATGGTTATTCTTAACTGACCATGGGCTTACCGAAAAGTGTGTATAGTATACCGGTACTTAGTGAGCATTGAATACTAAACAGTCTTAATGAGGACCCCAATAGACATCCCATGAAGCCATCAACGTAAGGTCCTCTTGAGTTAAGTAGTGTATGTGGTCCTTTGACCTAAGCACCACAGTGGGCTTGTAAGTGATCCACCATGATTTAGTTCCACATATATCAGAGACTTTTTATGGTCTGTCTGCTATGTGTCGTTGGGTATGGTCCGATGCTCATAGAGTCCGGAGTTCATAGATATAGGATCTTCAGCTCACATGGATGAGTTGTATATCCAAATTCTCTGAGACTATATCTCAAAAAGACTTATGGCCATAAGTAATAAACTTGGAAAAAGAATTTACCACAAGGTTAAACAATATCACAAAGGTGGTTACGTATATTATTTATCGAGATACGTGACTAAAGATAAGTTTACAGATGAACGCGTGGGGATTTGATGGTGATGATCTATATCCCCGCTCCTCCAAGATATAAATTATGAAGGATTATACGTATGCGTGATGACCTTAACTTGTATAGGCTACTGTGCTGATTTGTTATTGATAGGGCGTAATTGTATAAACTATTTTATCCTCCTAACTTGATGTTTATTCAATTTATCCCAATACTTTGGCTATTTATGCATATTAATGTTGTTTTATAGGTTTAAGCACTATCGGAGTAAAAATACCAAAATCTGGATGCAAATGAAGTTATTTGAGATGAGAATCCGAAAAGGGACGAAAATGCTCAAAATGTGAACAGTATGAGTGAACAGTGCAATTTCTATAGTGCATGAACAGTGTAATGCCGGGGCATTCGACGCCGGGGCATTGACCGAGGAGCCAATTCCAAATGTTTCATGCTGCGGCATTGAATTCTAATGCCGCGACATTGAATCTGAATGCCGTGGCATTGAATTCTAATGTCGCGGCATTGAATCCAAATGCCGCGGCATTGAACCCAAATGCCGCCGCACTAAATTCTGGGCACTCTTTAAGGGTATTTTTATCCTCTTTTTGAAATCCTAAACCTATATAAACGCCTATTGTTAAGCTAAGAAGAGTTGGGCAGTAGAGAGTACAAAAATAAACACTTCATTTGGGTTTTGGAAGTAAGAATCAATAACAAGAGGCAAAAATCAAGAGGAAGAAGAAGAAGTTCTGCATTTTGGAGGAAGAACATCACCATTGTATCAAGGAAAATTTCTTCTTCTCTTCAATTTCTTATTTGTTGTTGATTCCAGTATGTATAATGATGTTGTTAAATGCTCTAAACTTATATTTTCAATTATGAACTAAGTTTTATTGCTAGGATTGCAATGTGAACTCATATGTAGCTTGCATTGATTATTTTCCCTTATTTGTCATATTGGTATTGAATTGTTCAATTTGTTCTATGCTTAGTGCTTTTAATTACATGACAATGTATTAAATTGATTTGAAAACCTTAATAAACTTGGAAAAGGAAATTTTGTGTTGGCCATAGATAAATTGATGTATGATCATTGTGTAAAAGCATGAGTTTCATATGAGATAAGAATATACTCATATGGCATTTATAACCATTTAGAGAATTTAAATTTAATGAATCTTATTTCAATTTGATTATCATAGGAATATAAATAATTAATTAAATGAGATATACTCACTTGACCATTGAAAAAGGCTTGTGAGGATATTAAAGTTCTTGGTTAACATTCATATTGATAGTTCTAAAGGGAGTAATTAAATTCAAGTGAAGTATTGAGTGATTATTGTAATCCTAGGCATTTGAGTATTTGTGCTATTACGTTTGTTCTCTTTGCTCAATTCTTGTAATTATTATTTTTGTTTAGTTAGTTTAGATATAAAAATCATTGAATTGCCAATAGCTTGAATAAGAATAGGAAAACATAATTTTAGTACTTAGCAAGTAGTAATAACAATTCCTCGTGGGATCGACACTCTACTTATCATATATTACTTGTTGCGATAACGTGCACTTGTGTTAGTTTGTGTTATAGAAATCACACAAGAGTTATATTTGTGACATGTGCATGGGGCATTAATCATAGACTCACATAATAGTTTCATTTGACAAATTGGGCGTGGACCTAGAGAGTCCTGCAATATAAAGTGTACTCGTTGTACATTGGGCAGTGTACTAGATTGAATAGTTCAATCCAGTAAATTCCAACAGACCAAACAATTACTTTAATATCCCTCAGGATGTGCATGTGTCAAGACTTAAGTGTTAAGTGCATTTAATTAGTTAACAATGATTGTTGACCAGTAGGATAATAAAAATAACCTTACTTGTTGGACAAGCAAGATCATTATTTTATTCATTAAATTGTTTATTAAATAAAATAATTATAATAATATTTGATATTATTTAATTAAGTCAAAAAATAATTTAAATAAATGTATTTGTTTCAATTCAATTTAGTATGATTAAATTAAAGAGATGAAACAAAAGTTTATGGGTATGTAAGAGGTAGGGCCAAAGAGTGTTATACAAGAATTGAAAATTGTTTCCCTTAGCTTGTAAAATTTGGCAAATGGGCAAGTCAATTGTGAGATCAAGATGTATATTACAAGCAAATGAAGAAATTGTTTTTACATTTTGCTTTCTTTATCGGCCATCACTCATGTATTATTAGGCTTTGTTTGTTTAATGTCAACAAATACAAAAACAAGTGCAAGTGGGCAAGCATAGGTGACCATACTATGGTTGGTTATTTGTTGTATAATGGAGGGAACCGAAAACAAATAAAAGGAGTAAAATGTTTGCTCTTTTGAGGATGATGAGACATGGCCACCCAAAAGGGAGAAGAGAGAGTTCTTTTATTCTTCAAGTGTTGAAAGTAAGAAAATACAATACTCTCTCATCTTGTTCATCTATTTTTCTTCTTGATGGCCGAATTTACTACAAGCACTAGAAAATATGTTTTTGTTGCTTAAGTGTTAAACTTGAACAAAAATAATTGATGGCTTGTAGTAGTCCAAACTAGCTTAAGTGTTAAGCACTTAGTTTAAGTGTTCAACTTAGGGTTTAAATGTTAAATCCCTTGTTGGAATCAAGTTGTCATTCTGCACTTCCTAAGCCCATCGAGTTGGGTACTAGAATTACATATGAGTGCATTTCACGATAGAGACTTCGGCAACACAAATTTTAAAGTCTTGTCAAAGTGATTTTGCACACACCTTTGTAGTTTCATTTATGAGATAACATAAAAAATTTATTGGGTTTATCACTTAGAAAATTAAAATTTGGCTTTCGCTACGCATAAATATGTATATGATGCATAATTTTGTAATGATGAACACATACCCATATATATACACCCTAGGTTAATCAACACTCACAAGAGTAACATACAAGTTACATATAAAAATTTAAAATTAGGATTTGAGTATACCTAATTGGCATGTATGGTCAATGAGATTTTTTCTTAATGAATCTTAATTACATTAGTGTCTTGACCAATAATAAGAATTGAGAGATATAAATATTAAAAGATTAATCTTTATAAAATATAGTGAAGGATAGTAATTAACCCTAGGCTTTCTCTATTTTGTTATCTTATTGATTCATTTAAGTTGTCTTATTTATTTCTTGTAATTTATTTAGTTTATTTTAATTAATTGCAATAGAAGATTTGATTTTTTGAATAATTCCTTTTAAGAAACAATTTTAGTATTTGGTAAAAAATAAAAATTATCCTTGTAGGTTCCACATCCGACTTAAAAGTCCATTTACTACTTGTTTACGATGATACATATAACACCTCCCTATAATTGAGTGTAGAAATTTAATTGGCCAATGTGGTAACTTAAGCTGAAAGTGCAACCAATAAATCAACTTCATGTACTTCAGTGACCTTCCTCACAATGGATATCTCATTAGGCCATTGATAGTTGTTGTATGCCATTTCTTCTGACAAAAGTTGAACTTTTTTTATGATTTTTGACAACAAAGTTCCACCCCCTACAGCATCTATAAAAGTTCTTGTTCAGCCATTTAATCTATTGTAGAAATGTTATATTTGGAACCAATCTTGGTATCCATGTTGAAGGAACTTCAGAATAAGGTCCTCGAATCACTCCTAAGCTTTATAGAGTGGCTCAAAGTCCCTTTGCAAAAACTAATCTATCTCTCCCTAGAGTTGAAAAGTCTTTGATGGTGGAAAGAACTTGTTAAGGAACTTTTGTGCTAGCTCTTTCTATATTGCAATACTCTTGAGTTTCATGGATTTAAGCTAACCCATAGTTGTCCCTAAGAGAGAAGTGGAACAAGCGTAATAGAATGATATCCTCTGAAACTCCATTCATCTTGATGGCATAATATATATCCAAGAATATGACAAGATGCACCTTAGGATCCTTAGTCAGTAATCCTCCACACTGATGTTTTTGCACCATACTGATAAGAGTTAATTCAAAATTATTGGCATTGATTCCTTGACGTCAGATCCCTAAGTAGTTGTCATTAACTATTGGCTTAAAATAATATTATAAGGTTTGTGGTTATTGGTGGCTGTTGCCATCATCGGCCATAGCTTGAGCTAGATTCCTCCTTTCTTTTTTAAGCCTTCGCAAAGTGCGTTTAACTATCAAATTAAGAGTTAATACCTCTAGGCTACAAGATCTTTGCATACACCTTTAAAACAACCATAATAAAACAAAATCAACAAAAATAAACGAAAAATAAATGCCTAAATTAAAATCAAATTACTTATCAACAATATTAGAAAAAAATTCAAAATCTACAATCCCTAGCAACAGCGTCAAAAACTTGTTTGAAGCTAACATATGTGAACATTGACCGTGCACTGGTCATGAGCAAGTAATAAAGTAATGAGAAGTATTGTTCATGCGAGGATTGATCTAATAAATTAATGCTACTTACTATAGTGTTAACAACCTAATTTTTTCTAAGCTAATTTTGAATTTATAAGTTGATTCAGAAAATTAAAGATATTTGACCTAATAAATTAAGGAGGTGAGAAATCTATAGTAAAGGGGTCTTAAGGTCTTGATTTCAATCTATCCTTCCTTTGTTCTTCATGTTTTTGTGATTAACAACTATTGTTATGAACTCATTAATCAATGGGTTCAATATTTAATCTTATTATCTCTCTCGGGCATTAAAAGAATTTTTATGCATACATATAAAAGTTAGTTTCCTTATCTAACTTGTCTATCTGCTGATTTAGTGAGCAACTCTTAAGTGATTACCTAATTATTATTAGTCTCTCAACTTAATAATAACTAGGGTTGTATTTTTCAATTCTAACAAACGGGTCAATCTTTTCTAAGTATAAAACCCATACATCTAAATCATTTTATCTATTTCCCAATCAAATTAGAAGCATAATGTCTAGAAAAACACAAGTGAATCAACAAGAAATAGACAATAATTAACAAAAAGCATTCAAACATGATATATTGTAGAGCTACATCAAGTCCTTAGAACAAGGTTTAGCCTACCATAATTAAGCTCAAAATCAAGATAATATAGAAATTCATAAATGTAAACATACTTAACACAATAAAATCTATAATTAAAAACTCCAAATTATAAGATTAAGAAAGGATATAGAGAAAACTAGTTAGAGATATCTTTTTAAGGACTTCAATCTTCACAAAGCTTTAAAAATCCAAGCTCACAATTGTCTTTATATTTCTAGATTAGTATATTTCTCTCTTTAATTTTGTGCTCTCTTCTCCATCCCAAATGAGGCTTTTTATTATCTTTTTATAAGCTCTAAAAATGGGCTCGAAAATTAGGGCACGAAGTTCATAGTTGATTTTGGGTGCTAGCGGTGCCTAAGCACCAATATTCTGCCAAGAGGTCTTGAATTGGCGCCTAAGCACCAAGTACTGGGTTTTATAGCAGCTTGGCGCTAAGTCATAGACTTGGCTCCTCTTGAAAAGTGTTGTGAAATGTTCATTTTGCACCTCTTTTCCCTCCGTTTAGTTGAAACCTACAAATAACAATAAAAGCATGAAAATCCATATATTCACATTCAAAATGAGCAAATAACAAATTAAGTGGGATAAAACATCATATATAAAATGAGCTTATCAATTAGCACTTGAAAATGATGATGATTAGAAGCCTCAATGACTTTTTGAATCTAATCATTGTATTAACTTATTGTTTTCTTTTGTTTAGTGATTGTAGCAAAATGGATAAATGTTTATAATGACATATTACGCTAGCTTCTTATTATTATCATTATATATTTATTTCTAATGGATAGAAATGGCAATAACACAAAATATTGTGGCTGAATTAAACAAGGAAGAGAAATTGAATGGTGACAACTATAAAATTTGATACTATAAAGTTCAATATGTCCTCAAAAAGCAAGAGATCTTAAGGCTCTCTCCAACACTATGACTAACCCACATCTAGGAAATACTACTAATCATAGTAGAGATCTTGAGGCTTATCAAGCCTAGAAGAGAAAAATATTAATTCTCACATCACATTGCTTACCAACATGTAAATTGATTTTATGTGTGAATTTGAGGAGTATGAGATGACTCGTAGTCTATGGCTTGCCCTAAAAGACAAGTTTTGTGGTACTTGATAGGGTTTAATTATATTTAATATTCTTATCTTCCTAAACTTAATATTTATTTAATTATATTTAATATTCTTATCTTCCTAAACTTAATATTTATTCATTTAATCTAAATTATTTAGCTATATATAACAATTATTGTCGATTTATAGGTTTAAAGACTTTTGTCTTGAAGATGCTGGAAATCAGATGGAAAAGGAAAAAGGAGAGCAAAAATGGAGGCTAGCATCGTGGCGTCAAAGTCAGCATCTCTAGTGCCACGGAGCCTAACATTTAAGATCACAGCACCTAGGTTAGACGAATTTCTAGGTCTCAGTGCTATGGCACCCAACACCTAGTGTCGTGCCACCAGAATCAGTATCCTCAACTCTATGGCGCCTGTTTGATTAAAAGAAATCTTAACCTAGCTTGCATACAAAGTTTGCCCTAGCTGAAAGTCGAGAACCTATAATTCTAAAGCCAAATAAAGACACACAATCCAAAGCATAAAGCAGAACAAGTTTCAAAGAGATTAAAAATAAATTTTATAGAGATTGAAACTAAATTTTAAGATTGAAGAAAGGTTTGAACAATAAGTTAGAGATAGCAAAATAAAGAATTAGGGAACTATTCTTTATTTATTCTCTTATTTTCCTTAGATCTTCTAAGTCGTGTCTTTGAATTTATGTTTTCAAACTCCTTCCATCATTGCGAACCAATTTGTTATATCTAGGGCTTCAACTTTTGAACTTAATATGTAATTAAAGTCAGTTTATTTCTTATTTTATGAACTCAATACTTTGGATTATTCAATCTATCTATGTTTAATGCTTTCTATCTGTCAATATTTAGATTATCTTAGTAACTATAATGAACTTGACAAATGGATTTATGTGTTTAGCCTAAGGTAGATTGGTAGATGATTATAACTTAGCAATTATGAGGTTCATATGAAATAGACATATACTCATATAGCATATATGGTAGCAATTATGAGGTTCATATGAGATAGACATATACTCATAACTTAGTAATTATGAGGTCAACATTTAAGAGAGAGGTTGAACATGTATGCAATTTAAAAGCATCGGACGTGTGCTAACTGATGTCTATTTTAATGACCTAGCGCAAGTGCACGCTTTTTGTATCAAGTAATATAGGACTAAGTCCAGATTATCGATCCCACAGAGACTATTGTTTCTATTTTCTTCAATCGAATACTAAAATTACTCTACTTTACCTTTATCCAGACTAGCTTCAAGGATGGAGTTTAACTAACTAAATTATTGCTATTAAACTGAACCTAATTAAAGTATTGCAATTACTTAGAGATAGAATTCACTCAATTGATAAGTAATCTAGGGTATCGACGCATCCCCTAGTAGTTCACTGAACCCTTTAACCCCTTAGTTATTCCCTTTTTATCAATTGATTGGCTAGACACAGATTTCATCATAAGCTTCTATCGACAGTCGAATAATAATATCACACCCTAACAATTACCTATATGTCTATGGTAATCCGAATAAGATGCAACTCATTAAGACTAAGTCTAATCAAACCATACATGCCACCTAGGTATATGTCTATCCTAGATGGAACTCATAGATGTTACCCTATGATCATGTATCAATCTACCATAGGCTAAACACATGATTCCTTTCGTCAAAGTTATCATGGTTCCTAAATAATCAAAATAGTGATCAAGTATAATGAAAGCATTAAACATAGATAGATTGAATCAATTAAGGGATAAAAGTTCATAACTAAGAGTTTAAACAAAATCAATTACATACTAGGTTCAATAACGTCTAACCCTAGATCAAGAGAAATTAGCTCATGTTCAAAATAAGAATATCAAAGCAAAAGTATGAAAATATAATGAACGAAATCATCTCTTAAAAGTAAGGAATAAAACAAAACAAGTGATCCCCTGAATTGTTCTTCTTCCTCTTGTCTTGGATGCTCAAGAGTTGATTCTCTAATCTTCAATATTTAATAACTTCACCTTGATTTCTTGGCTTGAATGTGTGTGTGTTGCTTGTGTTATTCTCCTTACTAAATCTTCCTATTTTTGCTGCAAAAGAGTGTTTTTGTTCTCTCAAAAACCCTAGGCACGAGGAACTTTGAGTCCCTTTTTTTCTCAAAGAAATGAAGAGTATTTAAATCTCCCGCATGGGCGCCGTGGTGGTGGATAAGAGTACAGGTATCCACAAATCTTTGATGAGCACCGCGGTGCTCACACGCTATTCTGGGCGCTGCGGCGCCCATCCACCACCTGCTACTGTTGCGCTACTTTCGTAATTTGAGTGTAACTTCTTCGTTTGACGTCCGAATTGCCTCCCGTTTGTTCCTATGCATCAAATTTTCCATCATGCATCTGTTTATGATCAGAAAACACAATTAAATAGTCAAATACTTGTGATTTGGAGCAAAATATGAAATTTAAGTACAAATCCTACTAGTGCTTTTATGCCCCTATCACTAACTGATGAGCAGTAAGTGTAAGCAGTCATATGGTCACTTCTTGATAGTTACAAACATTTGAGAGTTAACATGATGTACAGTGATAACATTCAAATTTTTATAATATCTAGCATCACCTTGAGCTAGAAAATGAGCATTTAAATGTGGCTAAGGCGTTTTGTCAACTCTATATGGTATAATCCAGTTCACATAAAGCTTCAGGCTTCAAGTAAGAAAGAAGAGGCAAGACCTTCCAAAAAGGTAAGGGATTTATTTCAGTACATGGGAAGCTAACTATTAGGAAGCAGATGAGAGGTAAGAGCACAGATAAGAAGTAAGACAAGACTAATATGACTTGCTATAATTTTGGCAAGATGGACTATTTCGCTTAAAATAGTGACTAAATTAATATTTATAAAATGAACTAGAATAAAAAATGATCTATAAAAGAGAATTCATTATAGCAAATAAATCATACCATGTGTGCTTCTTTAATGATCAACTTAGAGAAATAAATGAATGGATCCCTACTTCCTCATTATGCAAGTTCCTTTAAGGTGAATTATAACCTCGACTAGTATCCTTTATGACCATCAACTATATTCTGAAGTAAGAATCAATGTTAACAACCTTAACATGTTTTTATGACTACAGTAATATTTGGTCTATAGAACATGACTAGGAAAGCAATTAATACTATAACTTAAAATTATATCTTGGATGGAATGAATTGTTTTCTTACATCAGACTTATGTATTCATTAATCGACTAATTGATAATTGTATGAGAAGAATATAATTGTGAATACATATAATGCATGAAGTTGAGTATAGTTGCTATAAAGGGATTAAGTATGCTTGGGCTGATATAACAAAAAATAAATCTAGGGTACAAAATAAACAAAATAATTAACAAATCTCTTGTGTATTGTTGCATTTGTGATTTATATATAGAGAGAGCTCATACTTACATGATATTTATTCTTGGGTCACAATTGCATTTCCCTGTATGAATATTGTGTTAAAGATTTAGGGCTTGAATACTCTCATTTCAGTGTTTACATTGTGATCCCATCATGTGCAAGTGGGAGATATTAGTATTTTAAGGTGGGTTCACCAATGAGAACTTGACATAAAATCTATAGATAAATGAAAAAATAATTTAAATTGTTTTAAATTCAAAATTCTTTTATCTAGATATTTAATAATATTTGAATTAAAACAATATATCCATAAGTGTTTGAATTTAAAGAATATATCCATAATGTTTGAATTTAAACACTTCATGGATAATTTTTTTATCATTATATTTTTTTCTCTCCTGTATATTAGGACGTGCCCCATGTTAAACATGCTTTTTCAGTACGAATGTTGTGCAAAGAACAATCTTTTGAAAACAATAAATTGATCATGCAAAAGTGTGTGTTTGTGCTGAGAGTGTAAAAAAACAGAATATAGAAAAAGATACAATGTGAAAGATATAGAGAAAATGTGTGCATGTTTTTTCATAGAAAAACGAAGAAACAAATAAGAGTTATTGGGCTTAGAGCATAAAGATTCTTGCAATTATGAATTGAGAAAACTTTTCGTTCATTGTCATTCTCCGACCAAAGATAGTAGCACTAATCTACATGTTCCTAAAGCCTTCATATCAATATTTGAGTATGTTTTTATTGTTTTTCCATCATGTTATTTAAGAACCATCATCTTTATTATTATCCGAAAATGGATAGGTATTTTGTGATTGTTTTTTACCTTCACAGAAAGGGATATTCTGTGAAAGGGATATTCTGTGAAAATCAATAAAGAAAACCATATCCTTATATGGCATACAAGTAGACAGTACCATAAGTTTAATAAATATGAAGATTATTTAAAACAAAAATTATATTATGTACCCATTGATGGTTTTTCAATTAAAATTCACTTAAGGTGATTTTTTATAGTGATGGTTTGTAAAGTCATTACAATGTGTGCATAAAACTATACAGCCCTATATAAACTTTTGTTAAGTATTTGGCGGTAACTACAAAAACAAATTGAGCAAAGATAAAAGTAAAACTAAATCACCAACAAACAAGTAAACAAACTAAAGCTCTATGTAATTTAATTTAAGTAATAAAAAATTGTTAGGGTTGTGCCTTTATGCCATCCCAATTTTGTATGAATATTTGATATCTATACACATTATCTTTTATTATATCAATAATTACATTTTATTAATATGGTTTGATACTTGTTACGCTACAGACTCTGTACTATCTGAAGAAGTTCAGATACGGTCTAAAGGAGTTTAGACCGGTGCTAAGAATTAGCAAATATTCCAGAGTTGAAGCATTGTTTGTAATAGGACAAAGACCTCAGAATATGCTTATAATGATATAGTTGCAAGAGTTGCAATGGGTTGCTAAGATGTGTCATTATGCAAGCATGTTCTCAAATATATTGTTCCTGATCTATTTCTACTAATGCATGTCTATTAGTAGATCCTATTAATTCATATAGATCAGTGTATGTCTATATCTGTAGGGTACAGTTAGTTGTTCCTAGCTGACTAGAATCTTGGATATTGTATAGGCATACGAGTATTCAGTTAAGACTGAGTACTGAAGAGACTCATGAGGACCCCAATAGACATTCTATGTTGCCGTCAATAGAAGGTCCTCTTGAGTTAAATAGTATACGTGGTCCTCTGACCTGAGCACTACGGTGGGCTTATGAGTGATCCACCATGCTTTGGTTCTACGCATGTCAGAGACCTTCCATAGTCTAACCGCTGGGTATGGTCCAATGCTCATGGAGTCCGGTGTGTTCAAATATAGGATCCATCAGCTTTCATAAGGAGTGATATATCTAGATACTCTAATATAGTATCTTAAGAAAGTCTTATGGCCGCAAACAGTTAACTCGAAAATGTGTTTCCATAGGGTTAAGCAATATGGCAAAGAGTTTGCTTATATTGTTTAATAAGATACCATTCTGAAGATAGGTTTACGGATGAGCACATGGAAATTTGACGGTGTTGATCTATGTCCCCACACATCCAAGATATATATGATGGAAGGACTATACGTATGCGTTGTAACCTCAACTTGTATAGTTCAACACGTCGATTTGTAATATTTATGACGTGTGTGTAGGGCATTGCTCACGAGCTTATTGAATAGTTCCATTTGATGAACTGGGCGTGGACCTAAGATTCTCACGATATGGAGTGTACTTGTTGTGCACTGAGACAGTGTATTGGATCAAATTGTTTAATCTAATAATATCTAACAATACCATGAGAATGCATGCGTGTCTGTATTTAAGTGTTAAATATGTCTGTATTTAAGTATTAAATACAATAATTAGTTAATAATTGGTATTCACTAATTGTAACATGACACGTGGCACATTGTGGACCCTCAGTTGAGTTTACCCAGGTGTGGGATTTGGTGGAACCCGCTAAGGGGTATACTTGGTAACTATTTATGAAGGGCAAAATGGTCATTTCACACTATAATTATTTAATTATTAAATAATCATTATATCTCTAATAAAATATATTATTTTATAATATTTTATTATTAATAATATAATATATATAATGCATGATAGTTGTCATACATTATATATATAAAATATTATTATATTTATTATTTATTATTATTATTATTTTTGCCAATCATGGCTAATTATATTAATATTATATTGTAATATTATTATTTTATTACAAAAGAGATATATGTGTGTGAAAATTGAAACGAAAATGAATGAGAAACAATTGAAAAGAAAAGGAAAAAATAAGAGTTATATTTTTTCTTTGTTATTTTCGTTTCTTTGAGAAGCAATTGTTGCTTCCATTTCAATTTCTTCATCTGTGAGACACAAAGAGCAAGATTCAAGAATCGGCCATCAAAGGGTTTAAGGGTTAATCCCACGTTGGATTAAGGAGCTGTTGTCCTAGCTTATCAAGCTCACCAAATTGATAACTAGAACTAACAACGAGTAAGACTTTAAGCGGACTCCGAAGGAAAACGTGTAAAACATTACACGTATTGGTAATTTCTCAATTTTACCATTTATATATTATTTTGATTAATATATGATTATGTGTTTATTGTATATTTTAAAATTCCACTGCGGTAAATACGTATTAGATACGTATTTTGCAATAAACACACTGGCACATGCATACACCCGTACATAAATGATCCCTTACAAAAATAACCAAACGAAAAGCACAAATTTAAAAACTCATACATTAAATGCAACATAAGCAATTATTTTAGATAAAATGTATTTCTAACCATGAAAATTTATTATATGCACAAATGAGACTTAAACAATATAGAGGTAATATATTTTTATAAAATATAACAAGTGTAGTAGTTGCTAGACTATAGTTCAATGCGACAACAAAGCTAATTCTAGTATGGCAAACTCGCCTTTGATCTATTAGATTACCAGATTTAAATCTTTAATCAATTTGATCATTTTGGCATATATCCTCAATGTGGTGAGTACGGCCATAATCGCATCTTCATATTTTGCCATACTGGTAGTACATGGGAAATCAAGCGAAAATGAAAAAGATTGAGGACTTTTCATTTTGGTCGAAAATCATAAAGCCAATATTGTTAGCTATAGCGATAACTGAACCATCAAAGTAGAGCTCCCACTATTCTTTTTCTTCGTTTATGGCATAATCTTGTTTAGGCAGAGTTCTTTGTTTACAAAAAATGTTGTGATTATGTCAATTATACCTTTACCTTTAATTACACTTGGAACAACACAAGTGGTGTCAAACTCTATAAGAAGTAGAAACCATTGTGTCAACTTATTGAATAACACTAATTTGAGCAGCAGATACTAAATAAAGTCAATTATTTTCATAAGATAAAGTGGGTGTGCCAAGAAGTAGTGCCTTAACCTTTATAAGACATATACAATGGAGAGAGAGATATGCTAGCTTAAAATATCCAATTTTTTTCCCTAGATAATTGTTCGTTGATATAGTTGACGAGGTACAACTATTTCTGGTCATCTTTTTGACATTAAGCCATCTATGGCCTCTAAGGTGGCAACAAGATAAATGTGTAATAGCTTCCCCTTATTACGAGCTTTCATGATAGGCAACATTATGATTATTTAGGATTATTTGTTGGATTTTTAGAAAAGTGAGTTATTGTTCATCTCTTTATTTATATTCAACGTTGTGTTTTAGTAAGGGAGTAAAGCTAAAGATCAAGCCAGCAAGTCTAAGCTACAAATGTAGAAAAGTTTGCCAATTAAGCTCTTTAAGTCTTTTCGAGTCTATATGGGTGGTACTATAGCAATGTTTTATATTTTCGCTAAATCAAGGTTAATGCCTAGTTAATGGACTAAAAAGCTAAGAAATTTACTTATTGAGATCCTAAAAGTACACTTCTTAAGGTTCATTTTATGGTTATATACCTATATTGCTTGAATACTTTCTCATGTATTTATAAATGATCTACTAATGTTTTAGATTTGACTACCAGATCATCCAGGTAGTCCCTTACTTGTAGGCCCATCATGTTATAGAAAATAACTATCATGGCTCTTTGATAAGTTCCTCCTATATTTTTAAGGCCAAGAGGCTTGATAGCATACTAGAAGTTACCTTTGAGAGTGTAAATGTATTATTTTTATCATCACTTATAGCCATTTTGATTTTTGCTATAGCCACTGAAACCATACATGAACGATAACATCCTTTGGCTTGAGGTGGAATCGATGAAAATGTCCATATTTGGGAATGGGAATTCATCTTTGGGATATGCTTTGTTAAGATCTCAAAATTTAATGTGGATTTGGTCATTCTTCTTCTTCATAGATATGTTGATTAGCTTGGTAGAGTGTTTGATAAGTCTCACAAATCTAGCAACTATGAGTTTCTCAACCTTTTCCTTGATATTTTATTCCAAGTTTAAATAGAAGTTACGATGAGGCTATCTAACTAGCCTAATCTCAAGCAGTTCATTAAAGAGCATGAAAAACCATATAAAGGTCTGAGGCTGACATATCTTGCTAGTTGAGGTAAAAACGTCGTCATATTCTATTATTAAGTTGACTATGGGCTTCTTTTCTTCAACTGAGAATATAGTTCTTTTTGCAGAGGCTTTGGTACCTTACTATCAATACTCAAGTCAACTTCTTCTAACTTTTATCTTACCATTAAATAGCCATCTAACAAGCATTTAAGAAAAGGAAACTTTTATCTTATCAAGTCGTAGGAATTTTCATTGCCATAGAAAGATTTTTGCAAAAGCTTTCCTATTTGTCGTGGCCTAAGCCCTCTTTTTCATGAAAGTTAAGCCAGAAAAACCTTCATAAATAGTAGATGATATGCCTATTGAGCATATATTTCTAGCAACAATAGAGCTCTAGCTTGGCTATTTTTAAAGAGGATTTGTTTTTTTCTCAAAGTGTGCTATTTCAAGAAACCTTTGTTGGAGATGGTGCTTACGTGTCATTTTATTTTTGTATGAATATTTATTTGATATTTATACAATACACATTTTAATGAATTATTAACTTATTATATGGTAATAATCTTATTAGTTTTTAGACATTATAGATCTAAAGGAGTTTAGACCTGATCTAAAAATATTTAGATAAGCATTAAGAGTTAGTAATTCTATGAGTTAGAATCTTGTCTGGAATGAGACAAAGACCTGATAATTTTTATAGTAATAACATAGTTACAAGAAGTTGCAAAGGTGCTAAGAAATATCATTATGCAATATGTTCTCAAAAATATTGTTTCTAATCAATTTTACCAGTACAGGCCGATTGGTAACCTTCCAAATCAGAGTATGTCTATATCTGAATTATCTAGACAGTTAGTCTTAGTAAACCGTAAGCTTAGTGGAAGCTCGTATAGATATGCAGGTATTCAATTAGGTCTGGGTAATGAATAGACTCACGAGGCCTCTAATAAACATCAGATAAAGCCATCAACATATAGTCTTCTCAAGTTAAGTAGTATTTGTAGTCCTTTAACTTGAGCAGTATGGTAAGCATGTGAGTAATCCACTAAGCTTTAATTTCACACATGTCAGAGATCTTTCATAGTTTGACCTCTAGGTGTCATTGAGTATGGTCCGATGCTCATGAAGTGTGCATAGATATAGGATCCATCAGCTTATATGGGTAAGGATATTACAAAAGTGTTTGTGAATATTGTTTATCGAAATACAAATTTAGAACATAAGTTTAAGGTTAAGCAAATAGAGATTTAACGATAAACATCTATATCTCCACTCCTCTAGGATATATGTAATTGATGGACTATATGAATATATTTTAACTTTAACTAGTGTGGTTTAATGCGCTATTTTATTGTATCTGTAACATGTGTGGGAAAATATTTATGGACTTATGAAAAGGTTTCATAAGATAAACGAGTGTGAACCTAGAAAATCTTACAATATAAAGTGTATTTGTTGACAATGAGGTAGAGGACTGAGTCGAAGAGTTTGATTTAGAAAACATTTAGATAAGCAGGTTCGGTTTCAAGACTTCTTGGAAAAGGCACATGTCAAAGTCTAATTGTTAGAACTTGGCACATGTCATTAAGCCATAATTATTTAATTTAAGTTTAATGGTTAAACTTTGACAAGTGTAAGGATACTTATCTTAAAGGAAGCTTGATTAAGTGATAAATATAGGACAATTGTCAATGATAGCGACAAGTGTTGAAAACTTGGCCATTTATGGCTAAATTTTCTTAACCTTAGACAAGTGTAAGACACTTGTCTTATAATAGGCTTAAGAAACGGACAATTGTCCATTTGACAAAAGGTCAACCATGCATGCAAAAAATTTGATTTTTGCATTTTGGTGAAGATTTAACCATGTGTGTTTTCATGAGATGAAAAGAGAATTTTTGACTTTTGGTCATGTTTTAGCAACTCTAGAGAGTAAAAAAGAAAATTGGTTTTCATTCTTTAAAAGTGAGATAGATCGAGTGAAAGGGAAAAAAATAAAACACAAAAGTTAAGTTCTATATCAACTCCTGCAGAAAATTTAAGTTACCATTATATTGTTCTGATCCCACTGAAGTCAAAGCCTAAAATTATTTATGGGAAGAGCGCTTCAAAGTGAGATTCTGCTTGTTTCAAATTGGTCAATTACACCGATGGTCTAAGGTGTATTTTTTATTATTATAATAAAATTAAATTTAAAGTATGTGGTTGTTGAAATGATTTTTACATTTTTGTTGCATGTTGTGTGGAATATGCATTTGCATTTCATTAACCACACACACGTAATCGTAACAACTTCTCCTCCTTTTTTATTTATGGCATCCCTGATGTCTAGGTTGTAAGTTATGTCATAATTTTTAGCACTTAATAATAGCATTCCTATTTTTCTGACCAATATGTTGCTTAGGCCAATGTCAAACCTATCCCAAGCTTGGAGATCTATGATATAACTATCTTCTTAATGGAAAAGAATAGGATTGGTGGCAATTTTAATTTGCTTCCTAACGATTCTGCATTTGAAAATTTGGTGGTATGTTAATACCTATAGCTTGTGTATGTTCAACCATAACATGTGAAGCAATACATGGTATACAGCCTTGATATTCATCACAAGAAATAGAGTTATACATGTGATGGCTATACTTTTAGATCTAGTTGTGTAATCCCTCAAAATATTTGGCCACATTATTGAAGCAAGATACTCGAATCTTTCTCCTCGTAATACTACTTGAAGGGATTTTTGCAATCTATAGTATATATAGAAATGTTGTTTGTTGGTTTTATTAAATCAACTGGAGGACTATTAATTGACACATTATTGATCATATGCTCTAAGTATAAAGGGTGTAATGGATATTATACTTCTATGTCCTCATTGATGAAGATTATGATGTTAATGGTCTCTAAATAGGCTTTCATTAACTTGAGCCTTGTTCAAATAACATTATAGTCCGTGTTATACAGAGATGTCGAGAAGTGCTTTTGTGGCAATTTCACATATCTTATGTTCATATGCCAACTGATCAAATAATGATTTAAAGTTAAGGTTTGTTATAGTGCTTTCATTCTTGGATCTTGTAGCTTCACTTTTAACTTTTAGTCTCTTCTTCTTAAAAGATTACAATCAATTCTTTTATAATCTTTTTTTTTTTTTTTTGCAGAGCTAACACCTTAAATGTATTCTAGCAGATCAACCACGCCTAACCTTTCCTCCCCATGTCGTGGGAATGGATTAAGTTCTATGGATTATAGTTTGTTATGTATTTCTAAGGCCTATCTTTGGTTTTGTTTTGTATCAACCTCTTAAGTTGACAACAATGCATAGTAAGGTGATTAAATGTTTGATATATTATTTTATCATTTGAAAAAGCATTATTTTTATGACTAAAGATCTATGTTAGTACTAAATACAATAAACTATTTAAGTAAAAAAGGCTTGCAAATAATTTAGAAAACAAAGAAAAAGAAATTAAGATTAAAGTAGTGTTTTTTTATAGGTGAATTGTGTATAGAGCTGAGTAGCTAAATTTGAATGATTTATTTATTTTTTTACTTAATATATGAATTTAAGTATTAACTTATTTAATTTTATAAAAAAAACTCAAAATTAAGATTTTACATTTATGCCCTATAACTTGTTAATGTTAAATTAAGAAAACAAATATGCAAACTATATAAATAAATTAAAATTTAATTATACAAATTAATTTTGAAACAATGTTGATATAAATTTTGTTTTAATTATTTATGACCTAAAATGTTATTTCAAAAAATTGTAAATGTGTTAAAAAAAATATTAATTATAAAATTGGCCAACATAAGAAGTATGTATTTTATATAATTCGCATTTAGTAGGAAATGAAAGATATTTCTTTAGAATATTTTAAAATTTTATTCTCCTTTTCACATTAAGTCAAAAAGCTAAAACAATATTTCTTTTGTAATTAAGAAAAAATTAACTTTAAAATATTTATTAATCTGAAATAATTAACTTAAATGACTGAGTAAACTAAATTAAGTCATATTCAACATTAAACCAAAAATACAAATAAGTCCGAAGTAGTTTTTTTATTTTTTGACTCACTCTTAAATATAACTTAATTTAACTTATTTAGTTATTCAAGGTTGTCTTTTGTTTTTCAAACTTACAAGAATTTTAAGTAAATTTTTACTTAATAAAAAAATTAAATTATTTGACTTTTTGATTGAATATAAAAAATTTGGGAAATTTCCACTTCTAACCAAGTTTTGAGGAAAAAAACGTTTTTTGATCGCAGTTAAAATTTTCAAACTTTAGTAAAGAAAGGTATAATACTTTTTTCATTTTGCCTTTATTTGTAGAATTTGCAAAAATAGATATTTTTAATTTATTATAATTAATTAATTTAATAAATAAATTTAATCAAAAATTTACTTTTATGAAAAATAATAAAAATTAATTATTTACATAATTATTATTTTATAAAAATAATTATATATATTTTTTAAAAAATATTTTAAGCCACTGATATGCATGCACTAACCTTTGACGTGCGCACATCATCGAACTAACGCACGCGAATCAATTGGCGCTTTGCTAAGGCAAAGTGCGCTTTGTCTTTTTTTGTCTTTTTGTTTTCTTTTATTTTTGATTATAAATTAAAAAATTAAAATTTTAATTAAACAATTAAAAAAATGAAATCATTAATTTAAAAAATGAAATCATTAATTTAAAAAATTAAAATAATAAATATAAGCTTCTTTTATAGTTATAAAATATATAATAATATTTAAAATAATTTTAAAAAGAAATATTACTAAAATTAAAAAGAAAAAATTATTTTTAATTAATTATTTTAATTTTTAACTTTTAATTTATTTTTTAGTTAATTAAATTTTTTGTTATTTATTTAATTAATTTATAACTAAAAGAAAACAAACCAAGCTAATGCACGTGCATCAGCTTGGTATTTTTTTTCTTTTTTTAATTATTATAATATTGTTTAAAATTATATTAAATATTATTATAATTTTTAAAAAAAAGTATATTGCCTTAAATCTTAATCCGTAAATCCTAAACATTAAATTTGAACCTTGAGTTCTAAATTTTGAACCTCGAGCCTTAAATATTGAATACTAAACCCTGCATCTTAAACAGTAAATGTCTATTTTAAATTTTAATTAAATTAAAATTTTATTATTATATTAATTTAATTAATTAACTTTTGTTATTTTTTATTCAAATTTAGTTTTTTAAACAATTAAGTTATTTATTTGATAAAAAACTTATTTTTTAATTAATTTAATAGAAAAAAGAAAAAAATTTACTTTTTATTTTTTTAATTAATTCATATCTAAAAAAAGAAAAAGAAAAAAAAGAGAAAGCAAGTGCTTTGCCACTGATGCTTATAATTTATTGTTATATATATATGTTAGCGCAAAGCTTAAATTATATTAATATATACAGCTCACATTTATTGTTAATTAATCTATGACTATAAAAGTACCCAAAGTTTATTTTATAAATCTAACGACTTGGTCTCTTATATATTTTTTTCCAAACTGAAAATTTTAAATTAAATGCCTTTCGACAAAGCCATGCTGCCTAATTTTGAGTATAATTTTTTAAAATTAAGCATCAACGTGCTGTATGTTAAACGTAACTGTAAACAATGAAAATGCCTGGAAGGAAAGGTAATTTTCCTTTTTGTTTCGAAGCTTAATCAACTGTAAATTTGATTATTTTAACTTTAAGTTTTGCATAATTTTAATGAATTATGATATAATTTCAAAACTATACACTATAAATTTTACTACAAATTAAATCGAACATATATTAAGAATAATACTTGAAGAAAAATTGAGAGAATGAAAAGAAAAAAATTGAACATAAAATATGTATTATTGTACATTAAAATACAAAGAAAAAAATTATATATAAAGGGCTATTTTTATGTTAAAAAAGAAATAAAAAGCTAATCTAAGTAATTTCATATAAATGAAAAATAATAATTGAGAATATTTTACCTAAAAATCAATTAAAAAAAATATTATTTGATTAGTTTACTTTTTTAACAAATTAAAAAGTTTATTTTTTCTTTAACAAATTATTTAAGTTGTTTCACCTCTTTAACACCCCCCTCAAATTAGAGAATGAATATCAAAGACTTCTAACTTGTTAAGCAAAAAGAAGAAATGATCTTGACCTAATGACAATCTATCTCAATATATTTTGTCATGTCATAAAAGACAAAGCTGGCTGAAATATAAATTACCACTTAGTTATCATAAAAATTTGAGTTGGCTTTAAATGAGATATTTGCAAATCATTTAATAAGTATCATAATTAAATTAATTTACAACTAATCAATGCCATGGATCTATATTCGGATTCTACTAAGGATTGTGATACTATGACTTGTTTCTTGTTTTTCTACGAAATAAGTAAATTACCAAAATAATATATATAATAACTAGTAACTGACCGTCGTGTATCTGGATATCCACCCTAATCTACATCACAAATTTCTATCAACTGTAACTTTTTATGTGAAGAAAATAAAAGACCCTGTCTCAAAATATTTTTCAAGTACCGCAACACCCAATGTGCTACTTCGAGATGTGGTTTTCTAGGTTGTTGTATAAATTGACTAAGTGTGTTGACTGAGTAAGTAATGTTTGGTTAAGTGATGGTAAGATAAATCAACTTTCTAATCAATCTCCGATAATGACTTGGATCATTAAGCAATTCTCCTTAATTAAAAGCAAGCTTAAGATTTTGTTCCATGGAAAACTTTATAGGTTTAGCACCTAGAAGTTCAACCTCCTCTAGTATGTTAAGTGTGTATTTTTGTTGGCTGATAGAAATTCTTGCTTTCGATCGAGCAACCTCTACCTCAAGAAAATATTTTAAATAATCGAGATTCTAATCCGAAAACAACTGGCCAAAAAATTCTTCACCTTTTGTATCATCTTCTCATTGTTATCAATGATGATTATGTCGTTGACATAAAGAATGATAACAGTGATAAAATTACTATTAACTTTGGTGAATAAAGAATAGTATGCCATTGATTGTCTCAAACCAAAATTTTTGATTGCATTAAGAAACTTGTGAAATTAACTTCACGAGGCTTACTTCAATCCATAGAGAGATTTATGGAGTCGACAAACAAAGTGTTGTTCTCTTTCTCAACGAAAACCAAGAAGAGAAGTTATGTAGACCTCTTCAATCAAATCTCCATAAAGAAAAGCATTTTGAACATCAAATTGATAAACAAACTAATGACAAATGGAAGCAATAGCCAAAAGACACCAGAAAGTAGTTAACTTAGCTATTGGAGCAAAGTCTCAATGTAGTCAATACCTTCGTGTTAAGTAAACCCTTTAGCTACAATGCGAGCTTTATAACGCTCAATTGAACCATTGGAGTTGTACTTGATTTTATAGACCCATTTACAACCAATGGGTCGATGATCAAAAGGTAACGGGACTATGCTCTATGTATGATTTACTTCAAGGGCTGAGATCTCTTCATTCATAACAGCAACCCAATGAGGATTATGGCAAGCCTATTCATATGTTTCTAGTTCGACTAGATGAGAAATAGTATTAGTAAATGTCTAGTGTGAATAAGAGAGATAAGTGTAGGAGACATACCTTGAAATTAGGTAGCTAGTGCCAGGCATAACTAAAGAAGAAGAAGAACCTAGAGCGAGAAGCTTGGAATAGTTTACCTTGTAATCTTGGAGATGGGTTGGAAGCTTTGTAAGATGAGAAGAATGTCAGGGTAGATAAAAATTGGGAGTATCTTAGATTCTGATAAGACTTTGGTGTCACCGCGGCGTGGGATGGGTGACGCTAAGGCATTAGGGTTCTCAATTGACTCTTAGGTACTAGCAGAAATGGTGTCACGATAGAGAATGATTAATGTTGTGATGTTAGAAATCTGGATGTCAGCGTCATAGCATGGGGTATGTGGCGCCGTGATGCTTAGGTTCTTGAGTGGCTCCTGGATTTCTGTTGATATGTCATTGCGACGTGGAGAAGTTGATGTCGCGACGCCTGAGTGCTGTGTTTGGTCATTTATGGGTCTTTGGCATTATTCGTGGTGTCAAATAGTATGGGTAAGGTTGGTGTGTCTATGTGGTCACTAAGGCTTTGAATTAGAGTGGCTGAATATGGGAATATGAATTCGTGAAATACTACATCAAGAGAGATAAAGGTTTGATGGGACTGGAGGTCGTAGACACAGTAGCCGTTTTTGGCTAAGTGGATAATCAAAGAATATGCATTTTTGGGCTCAAGTGTTAAATTTATGATTTGGTTTAAGGTTGATAACATAACACAAACACCCAAAGGTATGGAAATATGAGTATACTAGAGCTTTATTGTAAAGCCAATGATATAGTATTTGGTTGGATAGGACGAGTGTTGGAAGGCAGTTGATTATGTAGGAATCTATTTGTAGGCTCTTCCCCTAAAATTACAAAGGTAGTTTAGCTTGAAAATGAAATGAGCGACTCATATTTAAGAGATGTCTATGCTTACACTCTACAACTCCATTTTATTGAGGCATACATGGGCAAGTATGTTAGAAAGAAGTACCATTATCATTAAAGAAGGCTTGTAAAGATAAAAACATTTTTCCATTGTTAGAATGTAAAGCTTTTATCCCACAATGGAATTGAGTTTGAACCCCCATAAAAAAAGAACTTTATTAGTGATTGAGTTTTTGATTTAAAAGTCATCAAATGTATCCAAGTATAACAAAATAATCATCAATAATAAATAAGAAATAACGAGCTCCATATGAGAAGTAATTTTATGAGGTCCCCAAATATCACAATAGATTAAATCAAAAAGTGCATTAGTAAATATAGAATTACTGATAAAAGATAAATGAGTTTGTTTAGTTAAAGGACAAGTATCACAAAATAAAGCAGAATCAAATAAGATTTTCTGGGTTAGTCTTAGAGAGTGTCTAAAAGGATGCAATGGAGGGATGACCCAATCATTGATGCCAAATATGGAGTTTACATTTGATGTGGTATGTGGTGGGTGGTGCTTGGTTGGCTTTGAGATAGTATAAACTATTAAGCTGCTTACCTAGGCCAATTAGCTTCTTTGTAGCCATGTCTTACACCACACAAAAATTAGGATAAAATATTATACTACAACCCAATACCCAAGTAAGTTTACCAACTAATAACAGTTTAACTCTAAATTTTGGTAAATAGAGGACATCATTTATAATGATGTTATTCGACAACTTTATTGACCCAATATACTCAATCTTAGCTTGGCCTTCATTTGGTAACTGAACAGAATTGTGGGAATGAGTTATCTTATGCCATATTGGTTGAACATTAGAAATATGGTTGGTAGCCCCACTATCAATAATCCATTCAATATGTGATGGAGATTTAATCTTACAATAAAAAGGTGAGCTAATACATGTAGTGTTCACAAAAGGCAAAGTGTTACCTTTTTTCTTTCAAAGCAGAGTTTTGAGTTGGTTGTACTATTCCAGAGTGAAAGTGGTGTTGGTAAAATTTTGTCTCTCGAATTCTTCTTTGGCCGACAAGTTATTAACATTAGGCTTCTTTCCTCTTGAATTCACTTTCTTTCTATGTAACTTGTATGTAGGCAGAAAAATATGGTTTCACTTTCTTTTCCACAATGAGTACAACTCTTTCTCTTAGATGCTCACTCCTTGGTTTTTGAACCATTTAAAACTTGCATTATAGCATAACTGGCTTTCTCTCTTTGAATAGCCACTTTAGTTTATCTCTCTTATTGGAGTATCATGGCATGAACCTTATGTGTGTCTAAGAGAGGACTCATAATGAGAATTAAACCTCGCATGTTGGTATAAGATTCATTTAGTCATATTAAGAACTGCATAACCCTTTCTTTTTCTTCTTGTTCAATAAAGGCTTTTAAACCCCCCACAAAGTATAAAAAATTTCATCACAATAAGAAGTCAACTTATCCCAAAATAACTTCATCTTGGTGTAATAAGCTGAAATAAACTAGGACCTTTATCGTTGTTCAACAATTTTTTGTTAAAATTGATAGATTCGGGAGCATTCACTTGAGAGAACCTATCCTTCAAGTTATCCTAGACTTCGTTCATAGTTTTTGCATAAATAACACTTTCTACAATATTAAAATAAATTGAATTCAAAATTCAGGATAATATCATATTATTGCACCGTTGCCATGCTAGGAAACATAAGGTCAAATTTGAAAAGTATTGATTATTCTATGGTACATGCATGTGGGTGATGTGTTCATCATTACACAATCATGTATCACATACAATTTTATGCTCAACGGAGGTTCAAAAATCTAACTTTTAAGTGATAAACATAGTAAATTTTTCATGTTATCTTATAAATGAAATTACATGTATTTATTGAGAATTACCTTAGCAAGCCTTTTAAATTTGTTTTGCCAGAGTTTCCACTTTGAAACTCAATTGTTTGTAAGTCTAGTACCCAACTTGGTGGACTTAGGTAGGGTAAAATGGCAGCTTGTACCAATAAGGGTTTAACACCTTAAACTGTAGTTTAACTCTTAAACTAGTTACTTAACATCTTAAGCTATATATTCTACTATAAGCCATAAATGATGTTTGTTCTAGTTTAACAATTAAACAACAAAATCATCTTATTATTGCAAGTAATTTGACCGGCAATTAGAAAGAAAAAGATGAAGCATTTATTTTCTCAAAACACTTAGCCAACTATTAGAGAAACACTTCTCTTTACTCTTCCAAGACTTGGCCGAGACACACCTTGTGAAATGAATAAACATTTTACACTTTTATTTGCTTTGGTTATCCCTTAATAATCAAGTGATGCCCCTATAAGCATAGCCAATTAACTCGCTCATTTGCTTTTGCTTTTGCATTTTTAATTCTTTAAACAAATTACAGAATTGCAAAACAAATGTGCTTGAAATAGAATGCATGAACCTAGTTGAATTTTGTAACCAAAATGTTGAAACACTTTCACCTTTTTACAAGTTACACATGTCGGGGATGTAATACATGTGGGTGTATACATGTGCAATTGTGTCGATTGCCTAAAATACGTATCTTATACATATTCTACGCGGCGAAAACGTGTAAATTACAATAAACACAATATATAAAACATATTAATCACATTAATATATAAATAAAGGTTGAGAACTAACCTCAACGTATAACGTTATACACGTATTTTTTTCAGAGTTCGCATGAAGACCAACTCGTAGGCAGTTCTAGTCACCAACACGGTAGGCTTGGTGAGCTAGAACAACAGCCCTATACACAGCACTGGGTTTAACTCTTAAACCCAAAAATGGCCGAGTGTGTTTTCATCATTTTCTCCAAAAGGATAAGAAATTGAGAGTTTGAAGCAATCCACCGTTACTTTAATTGGAACCATAGAAAAAATGAAATAATTTCATTTTTCCCTAATTATTTTTCTTCTTTTCTTCTTCTTCTCTTATTTCCTTCTTTCCTTCTCCATTTCTTCTTTCTCTCTCGGCACAAATTGTGCCACTTCCCCGTAGCACCTCAAAATGCACACACTTCTCACTATTATATATATATATAATATAATAATAATATAACATATTATAAAATAATAAATAATAATATAAAATTATTATAATAATATATAATATAATATAATAATAAGATATTTTGATTATTTAACTGAGTGTGAAATGACCATTTTGTCCCTCATAAATAGTTATCAAGTATACCCCTTAGTGGGTCCCACCAAATCCTACACTTGGGTAAACTCAACCGAGGGTCTACAATGCGCCACGTGTCCTTATATAATTAATAAATAACAATTATTGTATTTAACACTTAAATACAGACACGAACACATTCCTATAGTATTGATGAATATTGCTAGATGAAACACTTTAATCCGGCACGCTGCTCTAGTGCACAACAAGTATACTCCATATCCCGAGACTCCCTAGGTCCTATGCCCAATTCGTTAAATAGAACTATTTCATGAGTCCATGAATAATGCCCCACGCACACGTCACGGATATACAAATCAGTACGTTGAACCATAGTTGAGATTATAACGTATACGTATAGTCCTTTCGCCATGATATCCTGGATGTGCGGGGATATAGATTATTACCGTCAAATCTCCTAGTGCTCATCCATGTTTTATCTTTAAACTTGTATCTTATTGAACAATATGTGCAAACGCTTTTGCCATATTGTTCCACCCTGGAGGAACTCTTTCCCGGGATTAATGCTTGTGGCCACAAGACTTTCCAAGATACAATCTCGAAGCATCTGAATATCAAACTCCTTATACGAGCTGACGGATCTCATATCTGTACACACCGAACTCTATAAGTATCGGACCATACCCAGCGACTCCTAGCGGTCATACTATGAAAGGTTTGTAACATGCATGGAACCAAAGTATAGTGGATCACTTACAAGTCCATTGTGGCACTCAGGTCAAAGGACTACGTATGCTACTCAACTTGAGAGGACCCTCCGTTGACGACTTATATAGGATGTCTATCAGAGGCCCTCGTAATTCTGTCCCATATCCAGTCCTAACTGGATACTTATATGTCAATATGGGCTCCAAGCTCACGGTTGGCTAGGAACGACCATCTATACTCTATAGGTATGACATATGTTGATCTATATATAAAGGTATCCACCGACAGACCCAATTATTCAAGAATATACTTGCCAACTAGCATTTCCTGGCATCCGATTATAACTATACAGTTACTAGTATATTCCCAGGTCTATGTCCCATTACAAACAAGGCTCCAACTTTTGAATCTACTGAGTATTATAACTAGCTAACACTTAGTGGTGCTAACATTTAACAATTATATATCTCAGCATGGCTAACTGTGAGCCATTATCTAAACTCCTTTTGATCTGATCCGAACTCCTTCAGATCGTACAATATCTATCATGTTACATGCATAGTACAATATTAATGGGTAGTAGCGATTTAATAAGAATGTACACTTGTATAAATATACAAGTATATGTACATTCAGGGATGGTACATAAGCACTGACCCTAACAATATCCCACTTGCTCTAGTGTCATTCCTGATGGCATCTCATACACATCGACTTCACGTGTTTCATAAACACTTTTAGAGTCATGGCCTTAGAATGTGAGTCTGCTAAATTATTTATGGAATACTTCTACAAATAATCACATCACCTTCAGCCAAGATCCCTCAAGTCATATGAGACTCCTTTCAACATAATTAGAGTACTGGTGTCCTCTTGGTATGTTGACCTATACAACGGCTTAGTTTTATCGCAAACTTATGGGATATGATCCATCTGTCTTAGAATTCTTCCAAGGCTAGCAATAAACTTACGAATCTTTACTGCCACTTCCGCTGCGTACCATATGATAAATCAGCAGTGAATCCCAATCTAGTGTAATTCTAACTCGCTTAGTACTATTGAGAATGAGCACATTCCCAGATGTAGACTCTCTATCATCTAGGTCAAACTAGAAGTTTGACTCCGTGCGTCTTTTCACTTGTAAGTTACTTTCTCTATATTTGAGAAACTTATCCTTTGTACCCTCAAGGTACCTCAGGATATGTTTGACTACCAACAAGTGGCGGTCACCTGAATCAGACTAAACTCGGCTCATAACTCTTACAGCCAAACTGATCTAAGGTCTCAAACACATTATAGCATAATCAAGCTCTGAAAAGCTGATGTATCTGGTATGTTAGACATTCTAACTCTTTCATCTTCCATCGGAAGAGACACTATCCTCAAAAGATAAATACCAGGATATTGATGTGAAATGATTTAGGAGAGGTTTATCAGCTTCCTAGCTCTATCTCTATAAAGCTTTAGACCCGATATAAAGGAAGCCTCTTCTAAATTCTTTATAGAGAAATTCTTATGAGTCTCTTCTAACCTAGTATAACATACTGTCATCATTTTAATGACCAGTATGTTATCAACAAAGAGCATCAAGAAGACTATCATGCTCCCACTGACCTTTCATGCGCACTATACTAAAAGTCTAGCTGGACGTAAAACCTTCAGCCTGTTTCATGAATATCTCTTACTTGAGGTATTCATTCCAGAACACCTTCCTTACATCCATATTCCAAATTTCAAAGTCCTAATATGCTACAAGAACCAATAAAATACTAATCAACTTTAGCATCAATATTGGTCCAAAGGTTTCTTCTTATTCGATCCCAAATCACTGAGGATTACCTTTCTAGAACCAATATAAGGCCTAGAAGGTCTTTATCTTCCATCTGGCTCCCACTGCCCATTTGTAAACGCTTTATAACCAATGAGAACAATTTTCACGGGTAGTTTAACCAAGTCTTAGACTTGATTCTGATGCATATAATCAATTTTATTTTTAATGGCTTCTCTCTACTTTCCGAATCGATATCTGACATCGTCTCCTTATAGGTTAAGGATGATTTTCTTTTACCAAGAAAACTTCAAGTTCACCTTAAGGTATCTACTATATCAAAAGGTGAACTAGAAATCCTTTCCGACTCGCTTGGAGATGTGCTAAAAGATCACTGCTTAATTGAGCCCGAGTTCCCATCCTTGGTTCATTGATTTTTAGATTAACTTTACCAAGCTCAATCTATCTATGATTCCCACGATCTATGAAAAACTCTTCCTCAAGGATGATGGTATACCACGAAACGAATACACTTCACTTCTCTAAATCATAGAACTAGTATCCTATTGTATTCATAAGATACACAATAAACCTATACATGGTCCTTTTGGGAGTTATCTATCCTGCTAAGTAACTTTTACAAAATAAGATACCCTACCGCGTAACTCTTACGTAAGTAAGATAATCCTAAGTTTGAATATATTTAAGATACGGCTTCCTTCCTTTCTGTATTACATATGGAATGGAAGGAACAACTTCTGATGGAACTCTACTTAATAAGCAGTTGTATTTAGAGCATATACTCACAGATATAGATTGGTAACACCCATTATCGATCGTACCATATATAATAAAGTCTGATTCCTCCTCTCTAAAATATCATTATGTTGTGGAGTACCCAAATGACTATAGTGAGTGAGAACCTCATTCTTCATTAAATAAACAGAGAACTTGCTGTTAATATACTCACTACCTCGATCTAATCGAAGGGATGTGATGTATATTCTGATATATGTCCTATTACAGACAAGGCTCCAACTCTTGGATCTACTGAGTATTATAACCAGCTAACACTTAGCTATACTAACATTTAGCAAATATAAGTCTTAGCATGGCTAACTCGAAGCCCTTATCTAAACTCTTTTAGATCTGATCCGAACTCCTTCAAATTGTACAATGTCTGTAATGTTACATGCATAGTACCATATTAATGGGTATTAGCGATTTAATGGGAATGTACACTTGTTTAAATATATAAGTATATATACATTTAGGGATGACACTTGTGTTTTATAAATATTCATTTAATCATTATTAAATACAATTCAAAACACATGCATTAGTATTTCATTTGTTCCACTTATTATTTTAATCACATTAAACTAAGCAACAAATGAATTAAAAATTATTGTTTGACTTTTAAATAATAATATGAAATATTATTATTATTTTATTTAAATAATACTTTATAAATAAAATAATGATCTTACTTGTCCAACAAGTAAGGTCATTTTGGTAATTCTAAGTCATACAATAATTTGCCTACAATGTGCTGCGTGTCATCATTCTATTGGACAATAACTATTGTTAACTAATTGATGTACTTAACACTTAAGTCTTGAAACATGCATATCTTGATAGATACTGAAGCAAATGTCCAGTCTGCTAGTGCTTACTCGATTAAACTGTTTAATTTGGTACACTGCCTCAGTGCACAATAATTAAACTTCATATCGCCGGACTCTTTAGGTCTATGCCTAAATTTTCAAACGAAACTATTCTGTGAGACCGTGATCGAAGCCCTATACACACGTCACAGATATTACAAATCAGAGCGTTAGACCATATAAGTGAATAGTACATACGTATAATACTTCTGCCAATTATATCCTAAAAGAGTAAAGATATAGATCATTACCGTCAAATCATTAATTGCTCATCCGTGAACTTATCTCCAGACATGTATCTCGATATACAATATACGCAAACACTTTTGTGATATTGTTTAATCCTGCGGGAAACTCATTTTCTGACTTTATTGCTTATGGCCATAAGTCTTTCTTAAATATAGTCTTAGAGTATCCAAATATACAACTCATCCATGTGAGCTGATAGATTCCATATTTGCATACATCAAACTCCATGAGCATTGAACAATACCTAGCAACACGTAGCGGTCAGACTATGAAAGGTCTCTGACAAACATAGAACTAAAGCATAGTAGATCACTCACAAGCTCACCGTGGCACTCAAGTCAGAGGACCATGCATACTACTCAACTTGAGAGAACCTATCATTGACGACTTCATGAGATATCCGTTGGGGACTTCATTGAGCCTGTTCACTATCCAGTGCTCACTGAATGCTTATATGCTATACGAGGTTCCAGTAAGTCCATGATCAACTAAAAACAATCATCTGGACCATTCAGATATAGTCATACACTGGTCTATTATAAAGAGTTCCAGTGATAGACCCAAATTGGTGAATTAGACCAGGAATAATATGTTTGAGCATAGACTTGCGTAATAACATTTTTTAGTACTTATTACAACTCTTTGCAAATATGCTATTATTAATGTACTCTCAGGTCTTTGTCTTGTTACAAACAAGGTTTTAACCCTTTAGATTTCGCTGATTATTCTAACTTGCTAACTCTTTAGTATTTATAATTCTCAGTGATACTAACTGTTAGCATTGCTCAAAACGTCTTGAGACCAGATTTGAACTCCTTCAAATCATACAATATTTATAGCATTACAAGCATTGTACTATTTAATAAATGTAATTAGTGATTTAACAAAATATACAGTGTATAAATATTACAAAAATAAATATTGATACAATAATGGGATAACACGTAAGCACAAATTCCCCAAAACTCCCATTTGCTCTAGTGTCATTTATAGTGGTATCTAATATCCATAGATTCTACGTGTTTCTTAAACACTTTTAGAGTTAAGGTCTTAGTCAGTGGGTTCGCTACATTATTTACAGAATCAACTCTACAAATTATTACATCTCCCATAACCAAGATCTCTTTAATTATATGGTATTTTCTCTTTACATGCTCAGATCTTTGGTGCACTCTTGGCTCTTTAACTTATGCAATGGCTCTTTTATTGTCATAGAATAATAGGATAGGATCCATCAGACTTGGGACTATTCCTAACATAGTGACAAACTTGCGTATCCACATTGCTTCTTTCACTGCCTCAGAGGCGGTAATGTATTCCACTTTTATTATTGAATCAACTTTGGATCCATATTTAGTGTTCTTCTAACTCACCGCGGCACCGTTGAGGATAAATAAATATTCAGATATAGACTTTTTATCATTTAGATCAGACTAGAAGTCTGAATCTATATATCCTCTGATTTACAAGACACTATCTTCATAAATTTAAAACTTATCATTTATACCCTTAATGTATTTAAGGATATGTTTAACTGCCATCCAATGGGTATCACCTGGATTAGACCGGTACCAGTTAGTAACACTTATAGCCATACTGATGTCAGGTCTATTGTACATCATAGCATACATCAGACTTTCAACAACTAATGCATATGGTGTGTTAGACATTCTAACTCTTTCATCTTCCATCTGAGGAATCATTCTCCTTGAAAGATGAATGTCATGTCTAAAAGGTACATTAACTGTCTTACAGTTAGTGAAATTGTATATTTTCAAGACACTATCGATGCACAATGATTAGAGATTTTATCAGCTTTCTAGCTCTATCTCTATAAAACTTTGTACTTATTATATAGCAATTCTCTCACAAATCCTTCATGGAGAAGTTTTTATTCAAATAGCTTTTGACTGATTGTAATATACCAATATCATTCCCAATGATCAGTATGTCATTCACATAGAGAACTAAGAAGACTATCATGCTCTTACTGACCTTTCTGTACACATAAGGTTCATCTTCAATTTTTATGAAACCAGACCCTCTGATTACCACATCAAAACAAAGATTCTAACTTCATGATGCCTGCTTAAGTGCATAAATAGACTTCTTCAGTTTGCATACTAGACCAGTAGTTAGGCTTAATACAAAACCTTCAGGCTATTTCATTTATATCTCTTCCTCAGGATATCTATTCAGAAACACCATCTTTACATCCATCTGTCATATCTCAAAGTCATAATATGTAGTAATCACCAATAAAATTCAAATAAACTTTAGCATCATTACTGGTGCAAAGATTTTCCTATAATCGATCTTAGATCATTGAGAATAACCTTTGTAACCAATCAGGCTTTGAAGGTCTCTACTTTTTCATCGAGCCCGCACTTCTGCTTGTAAATTCATTTATAACCAATATGAATTATTCCTTCTAGAAGCTCAACCAAGTCCCAAACTTGATTTTGATATATTGAGTCAATTTTGAATTTCATGGCATCTTGCCATTTTCTTGAGTCGATGTCTAACATCACTTCCATATAGGTTAAAAGATCATTTTCTTCAATTAAGAAAACTTCAAGCATACATTTAGGCATTTGACCATACCTAGCAGGTGGCCTAGACATCCTTTTCACCTACGTAAAGGGTATGTTAAAAATATTTCACTTAATTGAGTTTGAGGTTCCATCTTTGGTTCATACTGGTTCTAATTAGCTTCATCAAGCTCAATATTTCTATAATTTTCACAATCTATAAGAAATTATTTCTCTAGGAAAGTGACGTATTGAGAAACAAACATATTTTATTCTTCTGCATCATAGAACTGGTATCTCATTAAATTCTTGGGATACCCAACAAACTGGTACTTGTACCTTCTAGGTGAAAGTTTATCTTATTGAGTAAATTTTACGTAAGCAGTACAGCCCCAAATCTTAAAATATTTAAGATTTGGTTTTTTTCTTTTGACATCTTATGTGGAGTGGTCAAAATGGCTTTAGACGAAACCCTGTTCAATATGTGAACAACAGGTTTTAAAGCATAACCATATAAATATTCTGGGAGGTTGGTGAAGCTCATCATCGATCAGATAATATCTAATAAAGTTTGATTTCTCCTCTCCAAAACATCATGGTGTTACAGAGTAGCCGAAGGACTATATTGAGCGAGAATCTCATTCTCCTTTAAATAATCAAAAAATTCACTGCTTATGTACTCATTGCTTCAATCTGATTGAAGGCATTTTACGTACATGCTAATTTGTTTCTTTACTTCAAGTCTGAATTACTTGATCTTTTCAAAGATTTTTGACTTGTGTTTTATAATAAACACATACCTGTATAAAGAAAAATCATTGATTAAGGTTACAAAGTATCAATAGCTACCCAACGTAGCATAATTCATTGGACATCATACACACTATATACCAGTTCCAATAAATCAGTGGCACGGTGTCCAACACCAATAAATGAGGATTTGGTCATCTTCTCTTGAATACAAGATTCACAAGCTGGATAAGATTCTTTGGTCAGATCTAGTATCCGACCATCCTTAACTAGACAGGTTATGCGTCTAGCACCTATATGACCCAATCTCATATGCCACAATTGTGTTTCATTTAAAGTTTCTGAACTACTACTAGCATTAACCTATACATTCATGACATTTTTTGTTGTATCCAAAACATAATGCCCATTAATTAACTGACACTCAGGTAATAAAACATCATACATAACATATAAGGATAAAGAACTGTTACTAATATACATATGATACCCTTCACTACCAAGTATAGGAAGAGAAATAATCTATCAGATGATGGTGGTACAAAATAACAGTTATACAATATAACAGTTTTATTGCCTAAGAGAATCAAATCAAAATGTCCAACAGCTTTGAGTTGCAAGAAGCACCATTTTCAACTCGAAACTGTACTTCTCCCAGCTACAGCAATCTAACTTCCCTCAGACCCTACAATATATTGTAGATGTAAGAAGAATAAACAGTATCTAATACCCAGCCTGAACTAGCATCAAATGCCATAGAAATGTTAATAATGGTTAAGCAAATACCTTAGCGAGTCTTCTTTAAAATAGCAAGGTATTTCGATTAGTTGCGTTTTTAGTGCCCTTCTTCCCTACAAAAGAAACAATTTTCTTTTGTTTTCTTCTTCTTTTCCTGAGGCTTGGATATCTGTCGCCTCTAAGGATCCATTTGAGATATCTACTTAACCTTATTTTTTCTCTTCCCCTTGAACTTCCCAGAAGCCCTTAGAGTAGAAGATGAAGCACCTTGAACAAATAGGGTCGAGCCCTCTTTATGCATGTCATCATCTATTATCATCAATATGTTATGAAGATTAACATAGATAGGGTTCATTTCCTGTATATTAAAGTTCATGATGAACTATACAAATGACCCAGGCAATGACCGTAGAATCAAGTTATTCCTCAAGTTATTGTTTAGAGAAATGTCCATCGACTCAAACTTCTCGATTAATCTTATCATCTTGAGGACATGAGGACTCACTAGACTGCCCTCGGAGAGTCTAGCTTGAAAAAGTGCCTTGGTGACCCTATAAATCTCAAATTAGGATCGATCACCAAAAAGCTCCTTTAGATGGAGCATAATATTGCTTGCACTATAGACATAGAATCAAGGATGCAAGATTTAACCTTTAAATCATCATCTAACCATTTCTGATATGTCACCCTTTCCTCAGGGGTGGCATTTTCAGAATCACCTATCGGTAACTTCTAATCAATAACATATCTAAACTTATCTGAATCTAAAATGATTCTAAGATCATATACTAGTTAGAGAATTTTTCGTACCCTTAAGTTGGTGTACCATGCAATATTTCTATATCTTAAAATTAAGTGCAAGTATACACTATTGTATGCAAGTAATAAAGGGACTAAATAAGTCGGATGTCGAACCCACATGGATAATTTCTTCTTTTTAACCAATTAATAAAATTACGCCTTCCTAATAATTATTCAGAAAAATAAAAATCTAAGAATGAATGTAGAAAATATAAAAATAAAAACACAATGCAAAGAGATTTAGGTGATAACAGTATAGAGAAAACCTAGGATTAATACTATCCCTCAATATGCTTTCTAATAATTAATCTCTAATATTTAACTCACTTAGTCTTTGTTATTGATCAAGACACTAATGTATTCACAAGCCTCTTCCAAGGTCATGCAAGTATACCTTAATTTACCAAATACCTATATTTCTATGGTACTTGTAATAAATTAAGATTCATTAAGATTAAGTCTTGTTGATCATACATCCCAATTAGGTATATTTTTATCCTAAATTCAAACTTGCATATGCAACATTGAATGTTACTCTACAATCATGCATCAAATTACCTAGGTCTAACTATTATGATTCCTCTTCCGAGTTTATCAATAATATTACCAACTCATTCACCATATATTGGCCAGATATATTAAAGCATTAAGATCAAGTAATTTGAATATCAAAGAACTAAGTTTATTAAATATTCAAAAGATATGGCAATTAAGCACATATATTGAGTTCAAGTATTAACCTTAGAAAATAAGTTTAGTTTATGGCTACAAGAGAACAGCAGTAATAATAATAATAAATCATGATACAATCAATAGCAAACCTATATAGATGTCGAATTGCTCTTAATTGCACTGCCTAAAATACTCTTGATGCCGAAGAACGCCTTAAATCTCTCTCTAAAGTTGCTTCAATTAAACTCCTATTTCTTTCTAAGACTCGTGCTTTGTATTATTGGTGTTCTTCAATTGCTCCAGGTTGCTTTTGGATAATTCTCGAAGTCTGGGAACGAGTCGCTTTTTATAGGGATTGATAGAAGCTTGAAAATTTTAATTCTCGTCGGACTAGGACTCGCGTTACCGTTGGGGCGCTATGCAGTTGTCGTTGGGGCGACACGTTAAATAGGCTTCATTGTTGGAGCGGTGGGATGTGAGCGCTGGGGAGCTGGCCTATCGCTGGCACCGTGACTGTTTGGCACTGGGGCACCAGATGCGACTTAAATAGGTCATTTTTCTTATTTTGATCACTGTTCCAGTGCTGGGGCGATAATTCTTATGGCGCTGAGCGCTAGACACATACTTTGAAAAGTTTTCATTTTAGTCCCTGTTTTTGCTCCTTTTGCATCCTTTCTTTAAATAGCCATCTATTCTCATAAAACAATAAAATATCAATAATAAAAACATGAAAATATACATGATAAATTTACTCTTATCATACATCTAATATGCGCATCAAAGGGTTTTTGGAGGTCATTATATCTTTACGAAACAAAATAAAAAAGGAGATGTCAGCAGATATAAAAAAAAAATTAAATCACTAATAAAATATTTTAAATCATGAGTATAACAATTATATATTTTTTAATTTTAAGCGCCATCTCACTACTTTATATAGTCTTATTAATCTCTCAAACATGATAACAATAGTTTAAACTCTTTTAAACTATACAGTAGAAAGTAGACCCTATTGGTATTTTATTTGAACCGCACACTATAGCGATCTAGGCTTTTGTAAACCTAACAGGTAGACAACTCTTATCAATTGTATTTCATACAACTCTTATTCTTGATCGTAAATATATCTTATCTATACACTATAACGATCTAGGGTAAATGTATTTTAGATTAACTTGTCAATGATTAAATATATGCTACTAGTACTACCCGTACATTGTAGCGATCTGGGGCAATACTTTCGCATATATTTACCTCATCTCATGTTTAATCGACATAGTCCAAATTATATTGATCAAATTTCTCACATTGTAGCAATCTTGAAAAAAGACTGACATAACTTGTCTAATACCATATTGACAAGACTGATCATTAATAAAATGCTATCTCATAGTGTAATATTATTCAATTTGATTAAGAGAGATTTTTAAATACTTGGTCCCCATCTCATGAGGAGATCATTCTTAATCAAACATTTACTTCTGTGTAAATACAAATAACCTCCACTAGTAGAGCTCTCTCTGTGGTTACTAACACTAAAAATATTATCTCAGTTTATAACACAGACTAATAACTCTTATCACTGCATCTTATAAAACCCTACATGTTTAAAATAATTTTTAAACAATTTAAAAATATTCTGAGTGAACAATGTCAGCGACGAGGCAAAACCCCCAACACTATGATGCTAGCTTACCAGCATTGCAGCACTAGAGGTCAGAACCTTTAGCATCTTTGAGCCAAGTCTTGAGCGCTATGACTCTGGGGCTTGAAAACCCCAATGTCGTGGTGCTTATCATCTAGCGCTATAGCATTGGACTTTGAAAGGCCTTGGTGCCACAGTGCCAGAATTAGTATTGTGGTGTCCTAGTGTTCCTCACCTTGGTATACCTATTTTAACACTTTGAAATGCATCATTTGAACACCGAGACCTCACCAACAACAAATTCAACACTAAAAAAACACTCAAATCAACACAAAATGCTCTGATACTAATTGAAAAGTATTGATTATTCTATGATGCATGCATGTGGGTGATGTGTTCATCATTACACAATCATGTATCTTATATAATTTCATGTGCAGTAGAGGTCTAGAAATCTAATTTCCTAAGTGATAAATACAATAAATTTTTTATGTTAACTCGTAAATAAGATTATAAGGATTTGTAGAGAATCACCTTGGCAAGCATTTTTTAATTTATTTTGTCATTCTTACTTTGAAGGTTACTTGTTTGCAATTCTAGTACCAACTTGGTGGGCTTGGGAAGACTAGAATGACAACTTGTACAAGCTACGATTTAACACCTTAAACTGTAGTTTAACTCTTAAACTAGTTGCTTAATACCTTAAGCTATATATTCTACTACAAGCTATAAACGATGTTTGTTCTAGTTTAATAATTAAACAACAAAATCATTTTATTGTCGCAAGTAGTTTGGTTGGCAATTAGAAAAAAAATATGAAGTATTTATTTTCTCAAACCACTTAACCAACTATTGGAGAAGCATATCTCTTCACTCTCTCAAGACTTGGCTTAGACACACCTTGTGAAATGAACAAATATATTACTCTTTTATTTGCTTTGGTTACTCTCTAATAATCAAGTGACGACCCCTACAAGCATGGCCAATTAACTTGCTCATTTGGTTTTGCTTGTGCATTTTTAAGTCTTTCATCAAATTAAAGAATTGCAAAATAAATATGCTAGAAATAGAATGCATGACCCTGGCCAAATTTTGTAACCAAAATGATGAAACACTTTCACCCTTTTACAAGTTACACGGCCCTACCATTTCTTTGCCCATACATTTGTGTTTCATAAATATTTATTTATTCATTATTAAATACAAATTGAAACACATGCATTAGTATTTTATTTGTTCCACTTATCATTTTAATCATATTAAAATAAGCAACAAATGAATTAAATATTATTATTATTATTTTATTCAAAAAACACTTTTATAAATAAAATAATGATCTTGCTTATTCAACAAGTAAGGTCATTTTGGTAATTTTTAAGTCAAACAATAATTAGTCTACAATATTCTACGTGTCATCATTTTATTCGTCAACAACTATTGTTAACTTATTGATGTACTTAACACTCAAGTCTTGATATGTGTACATCTTGACGGATACTAAAGCAAATGTTCGGTTTGTTGGTATTTACTAGATTAAACTGTTCAATTTGGTACACTACCCCACTGTACAATGAGTACACTTCATATCAATGGACTATGCCTAACTTATGAAATGGAACTGTTCCATGAGTCTGTGATCAATGCCCCACGCACACATCGTGGATGTTACAAATCAACTCGTTAGAGTATATAAGATGAGGTCATAATGTATATATATAATCATTCTACAATTATATCCTAGAATAACGGAGATGTAGATCATCACCATCAAATCCCCAATTGCTTATCCCTGAACTTATCTCTAGACACGTATATCAATAAATAATATACATAAACACTTTTACAATATTGTTTAACCCTGTAGAAAACTCATTTCCTAAGTTTGTTGCTTATGGCCATATGTATTTCTGAAATATAGTCTCAGAGTATTCGAATATACAACTCACCCATACGAGCTGACAGATCCTAAATATTTGCACATCAGACTCTATGAGCATCAGACCATACCCAATGACATGTAACGGTCAGAGCATGAAAGGTCTCACTATAAAAGGTCTCTGACATATGTAGAACTAAAGTATGGTGGATCACTCACAAGCTCACTATAACGTTCAGGTTAAAGGACTGTACATACTCTTCAACTTGAGAGAACCTACTATTGATGACTTCATGAGATGTCTTTTAGGGTCCTCATTGAGCCTATTCAGTATCCAGCCCTCACTAAATACTCGTATGCTATACGAGCTTTTAGTAAGCCTTTGGCCAGCTACGAGCAACCATCTAGATCATCCAGATATAGTCATACATTGGTATATTATAAAGGGTTCCACTGATAGACCCGAATTAGTGAATTAGACCAGGAATAATATGTTTGAGAATAGACTTGTATATTAGCATTTCTTAACACCTTTGCAACTCTTTGCAACTTTGTTATTACTAGTGTACTCTCAAGTTTTTGTCCCATTACCGACAAGGTCCTAACTCTTTATATTTTGCTGATTATTATAACCTGCTAACTCTTTAGCATTTATAATTCTTAGCAATGCTAACTCTTAGCGCTAATCTAAACTCATTTAAACCAGATCTGAACTCCTTCAAATTATACAATGTCTGTAGCGTTACAAGTATTATACCATTTAATTAATGCAATTAGTGATTTAACAAAATATACATTGTATAAATGTTACAAAAATAAATATTTATAAAATAATGAGATGGCAACTAAGTACAAATTTCAATAGGATTGAGGTGGTGCTTGTATCGTCTTATTGATGAATCTAATTTTGTTATTGGCACTTAGAGCTATATACATCACATGACTCCATTATCCATAATTGTCTATTTTAAGCATTTTGGTAATTAGAATGAAACCTGGATGATCTAAGTGATCTATAGTGAAGACATCCATATCGTTAGTAACTTTCTCTGCTATCATCTTAGTAAATTCCTCCTTCTCATTTTTTAAATCATCGGGAGCCATATAAGAAACCTAAGGCTTATCACAATAGTACTGTTTACACGTACTGTTCATTGTGGTAACTATTCATGAGCACTATTGATGGTACTATTTTGTAATACTATTCACAGTACTGTTTTGTAGCTACTATTTGAGATATTGTTCACACACTGTTCACATGATTAAAAAAGAAAAATTAACCCAGAAGACTATGATATCATAAAAAATTGAGAGAATGAAAAGAAAGAATTTGAACAAGAATTTTGTATTATTGTACATTAAAATACAATAAATAATCTTTACATTTATAAGATTATTCTTATATGGAAAAAAGAAGAAAATGCTAAATTAGGTATTACATATAAATAGGAAATACATCATAAAAGGTAATTGAGAATATTTGACCTAATCATCAATCAAGAAAAGAACGATTTGATTATTTTACTCTTTTAACAAATAAAATAATTTGTTTCCTCTTTAACAAATTATTTGATTTGTTTTTCCTTTTTAACACTTGAGCAATGAGATGAGGGTAGTGAATCCTCAAACTAATTTGGAAGTGCTTATAATAGGATATTATCATGAATGTCTCTGAGGTATCACCTAATTTTTGTAAAATTCACTAGTTTAAAAAATAGGCAGTAATGCCCAATTGTTAGGGAATCTTTTACTAAAATTAACTGTCAAAAGGGTAATCGTCATTTCAATATTATTTTATCAAAACAGTTCTTATCCCGTATCCAAACACTCTTATTCTTGTATTCAAACACATTTATTCTCTTATCTAAATAAGTTATAATTTTTTTAAATAAATAATTAACACAAAGCCCGACAACTAAAATGACCGCTGGTTACTAGCGGTCATAATGCCCACAGGTCTGGCAGCCATAATGGCCGCTGGAACAAGCATCTAATTTTGTCGCTAAAACCAATGGCTATTTTGGTCATCAGAACCAATAGCCAAATAATCGCTGGTACGACGGCCATAACCATTTGGTCGCTGGTTTATTATTTTTATTAATTTGATTTTTTAAAATTATTAATTATATAACTCATTCAAAAAAATTAAAAAATTAAAAATATATATTATTAATTTATTATTAAAAAATTATTTTTTCTAAAAATAGTGTGAGTAGAATATATTTCAAAGGATAATTTAATTATTTTACGTTATTTTGTTAATTCTAACAAAATATTTTATAGCAATTGAATTTTACTACCTATATTTTAAATTAATAATTTTACTAATATTATACGTGATACCTCAATGATATTCAATAAAATATGTCTGGTTATATTTAATTTGTGTTTATGTATTGAAAAAGAAAAAAAAGCCTTAAAATGGTAATTCTTTATGTAATTACTTCGAACAAATAGAACAAGGATTCGCCCAAAAGCAGAAGATATTTTGTTATACTACCTAATTCTATCACATTACTCGTATTTCCATATTCCTGCAATCGCGAGCCATGATGGGGAGATTGTGAAAAAATCATCACTAATTACCCACTTTCTCTCACATCTTGAACATCCACGGCAAGAAACTGAGCTGCGGGTCCCAATACAAAGGAACCGTCCTGATCATGCCACGTAGAAGCTTGCCAAAGGCGTCACAGAGTTGTGGAAGGATGATCTTTGTGAACAAATGATGCGTAGTCAAGTGGCTGAGGCCGACTTAGCTCCCCACGTAGGGAGATCCAAAGTATAGCGCAAGCGCCAAATCCACCTATCCATGTCTATCAATCCAACAGCTTTAGATCAACTTCAGCCACCGCAATTGATCTTAGCCATTGAATTGCCAACCATTACCTCTTTTGTTTGCGAGCCTTGTCCTTTAGTCTAGCCGTTGCTTTGTTGTTGAATTCTAAAAGTTGCAGGTTGATCATTTTACCCCTCCCTCTCCCTCTCTCCCTGTGCATCCGATCTCAAAGCCTTTTCACATTAACCATAATCAAGTGAATCCAACATTTTAGAATCTCATTTCTTCATCAGCTTCACATTACTGCAATTTCTCAGCTTTTAAAATGGTAATGTTGATCATTTTTTCTCTCCACTTTTAACTTTTCTTTCTAAGAGTTATACTATTGTCTTCTATGTTTCTTATTAAGTTGGTTTCATCGGAATCATAACAGGAGACATCGTTGGTACCGCCATGGCTAGAGAGATTGTTAAACACAGCATTTTTTGCCATCTGTCGCACGCATGGAGATGCCACCAGAAGTGAATGCAATATGTATTGCTTAGACTGTAATGGCGACGCGTTTTGCTTTTACTGCCGTTCTTCTAAACACAAGGATCATCAAGTTATTCAGGCATGTATATATATGCATGAAGTCACGAACATTAATTCACTGTGGTGTAGGGCTTAATTTGTAATGGGTTTTGCTTGCTTTAATTTTCTTCGAGATATTCGTTTAGTTATTTGGTTTCGAATTTTAATTTTTAGATAAGACGATCTTCATATCATGATGTGGTGAGAGTTGCAGAGATCCAAAAGGTACTAGATATAAGTGGAGTACAAACATATGTGATAAATAGTGCTAGAGTTTTGTTTCTGAATGAGAGGCCTCAACCAAGAAGTGGTAAAGCAGTTGCTCACATTTGTGAAATCTGTGGAAGAAGCCTTTTGGATCCATTTCGTTTCTGTTCATTGGGATGTAAGGTTAGCAATTCCTTTCCCTTCCTTTCTTTTGTCTTGCATGCTTCACATTGTTCTCATCGATCGACGATCATCATCATCTTCATCCAACAAATCATCATGTGGTCACGATTTCATCATGCATGACTCACATTCTTTAACCATCACCATCACAATCACCCACCATTGGTCATTATTATATCATGCACCCCATCATTTATCATATGGATGCCCATACGATTTTACATTCATCAGTTTCTATCAGCACCATTGCAATCATGATAACCCAAGAATGTGCATCCATGACATCAACATAATCAATATTATAAGATCATTATTGAGTGTTTTTTAATAATCCATTTTTCTTAATTTTCATCGAATTACTTTAGGTTGCTGGAATAAAGAGAAGTGGGGATACAAGCTTTACCATGGAGGTTAAGAATGAGGTATTATCGGAAAGAAGAGAAGGCATATCAAGACTAGTGTCCTCAAAAGATGAAGAAGAATTACGTGAAGTCTCAAAAGAAGGCATTTACCCCCTCACATCTCATAAACCTCGTCCAAGTGCAAGGAGCAGAAGAAAAGGTGTTCCTCATAGGGCACCTTTTGGTTCCTAATAATTAATTAGTGCCCTTAAAATATATATATATATATATATATATTCATATAATTTATTCCTCTTTTGGGGGGTCATTGTCCCAACTAAAAGTGGGTATAGGCTAACCTTTCGGTGGGGTGTCCAAAAAATAAAAGGGTTTACCCTTGAAGATTTGGGTCCCATACAGCAAATTCTCCCTTGTGAAGAATCAATAATGCACAAAATTTTATTGATAGTTGCGAGGTGTACATTGTAATTAAGAAATTAAAGCAAGGTCTTTGTGGAGTCCGACTTATAGTTTTGGTGGGTCCACAAACCACATGGGCCGATTGCATAAAGAACCAACAGCTTTTCGTTGTTTAATATACTTCTAATGGGGCAAATCAACTTTCTACGATTGTTTCTGGAATTGAATAGCTCAATGAATATATTATAGATTGTCTTCTTCTTCTTCTTCTTCTTCTTCTTAATTCTTGTTCTTTTGTATTGTTAACTTAAAAATTATATTCTTGCGATAACTATGGATGAGACAATTATGAATTTATTCCTCATTGAGGGCGCCTTATCAAAAGGGACCAAACTAGTAGGTAAGTGGATGCTGATTGACAAAGAGTTGGATGGTGATATCATAAAACAAAATGGAAAAAGAAAATGATTGCAATATATATTTTGTAATGTGAAGATCTAACAATATCATGTTACATAATATATTTTATTTTATTGTAATTATCAATATAAATGATAGTTTCTTAAAATAAATGAATTGATAATATAATTTATTTAATTATTGCGTGAATAATGTGATATCAACTGAGACTCAAAAAGAAACAAAATTTTAATTAATGTAGTATGTAAATAGTTTCAAAAAGAAATTAATATAAATAAATGCAATACATAAACATGCCAACAGTATATAGGACCAATAAATCTCAATGTAGATGCTAAAAACAAGACATAGTAGTTTTAATGTGGCCTAGGCATAATATAGAGATAACGTCATGATCTTAAATTTGAATTATCCTCCTTTAAATTGAAAAAAAAACAAAGAATTTATTATTATTAAGATTTCATTTTAATGTTAATATTAGGTCTTTTTCTAACAACTTAAGTTTTTAAGTTAAGTGATAAACTAATTTGATATTAAAGTTAAAATCCCAAAACTCTCAAATGTTTTTTTTCAACTAATTTTTTGACTTGTCTCTATTTTAATTTCTAAGTATCTATTTTATCTCAAATTTTAAAATTGAGAACCCATTTTATATTAGACATTGAGAATTCATTCTATCTCAGATCATAAAATCATATCTACATTTCATATAATAAAAATTATTAAGATTTATTTTTAATAATAATATTAAATTTTCTCCTATTAATTTAAACTTTAGTTTGAGTGACAAACTAATAACTATAAGATAATGAAGAGTTTAAATTTCATTATGGGGTTAATTAAAGTTCATTCAACTGACATTTGTTTTTCATAGAACATCATATAATAGATTATGCACAGAACCACATCCTACTCGGTATTTAATATCAGATAATCGATGCTTAAATTTTTGTTTTTAAAAAAAATTCAATTATTTGTTCACTTGTAGAATTATTTATTTATATAAGCCATATTTTATAACTGTTAATAAATTTTTATAATAACATGATCTCTCCAAATTACTTTCATAAATTATTATAAGAGCAGAAAATATAACAAGACTTTGCATGATAATATATAAGATCACCCATATTATCTTGCTTGACATACAAAAATTAAATTTTCATAAGCCATTGTCCATCGATCTCAAACTCAAGGTGAAACATACAGTTACTCCAATCACATCTTCCTCCTGTCCATCACATCTCCTTTGCCCCAGCAATGATGTCCCTATCCATTCTTCGCCACTACCCAGCCGGCACTTTAAAGTGTTTCACTTGATTAATACTGATGAGTCACCTTTAATAACTTTAATTTCAGTTTCTTTTATTAGATAGTTTCTGTTTATACAAATTATATAAAGGATTACGTAAGAATCTAAGTGTTGAAAAAAGTAATCCAGTTAAAAATAAATCTTAATAAAACAAGTGAAAGTTAAATTGTCCTATTTCCAAACGTTGGATAAAAAAAAAATTGCTTAATAAAATAAAATTTAAGAAAAAAAAATTATTTTTTTCATAATTACATATATAAAATTAAAAAATTATTTCAATTCTTTATTTAATAAATCTTAAATTATACAGATACAATATTTTTTATTTTTTTTAAATCTTTAAACTCACGCATATAAGTATATGAATCTTCATTAATCTTAAAATTCATGTGTATTAAAATAATGTTATAGATTAAGAGAGAAGAAAAGCCTAATTCTCTTTTTTTAACGTAAAATGCATAAAAAAGTTATTGTTATATTTTATTATTATTTACCTCTCTTATATAGGCATTTCTTATAAGAATTTAAAGTTTGATTATAATTTATGATTTAAAGTTTGATTATGATTTGAACTAGTAAATGGATTGTCAGACCTATGGACTATTAGTTCTAATTTAAAAACTTCATTCCAAGTCATCTAATGAATCACTAAATATTCTAAGTTAACTCAAAACTATTTTACTAAAAGTCAAAGGATGCACTCTAGTAACATATGTAAAATAAATAAAAGTCTATTTAATTAAAACTCGTTTAATTAAATTATTTTTAATTAAATAGACTTGATTTTAGACCCATAATAACCACTTAAATCGATCCCTCTAATTGATAACAATAATTAAAATTAGGCTATGAAACAATATCTTACCTATTTCATTATTAAGTTAATTCTAAGTTACTGAATGCTCCAATGATAATTTTTATTATGTCTATATTTGTAAATAAATTTACTATTTACACAAATTTGGGCAATACTAGATTAATGTGTTGAATGTATTTCTTCTGAAAACAACAACTAACAAAGCGACTAGGCCTCGTGAAAGCTGGGCTAAACTAATTCCTCCAAGGGTGTTAGGCTTGATAAGGATCCTACAACAAAAAACTAGTTACACCATGCCTGAATTTTTATAATGATGGCACTCTGATGCTTAAGTCAACAAGGGTCGAAAAGAATATAAAAAGAATAGATTGACAATAAAAGGCGATAAGAGAGAGAGGCTTAGTTAAAAGTGCAGAAAAAAAAATCTCCCTTACCTTAACAATTCGAACCTTATTTATAGAGTTGTAATGTGAGTTCAATTTATAGTCATAAAATTCTATTAAAATTGGAAAGCATTGATATTTCCCCTTCTTTGACTCATTTATTAGAGTTTTACCAAAATAAGAATAAATCTTTCTTACCCCTGTAGGACTCTTAACGAGATTACATGAGTCGTATTTGTTAAAAAGTCTCGAATCTCATGATTCTTAGTGGTAGGTTTGTTCTATGTGATTATATATGACTAGGGTGCTCGATTTGGTCGAGGATAGCACGCAATGTCGAGAACTACGAGTAAACTCGAGGATGTATTTTGTTGTTGGGATTTGTCAAGGATGGCGAACTTAACCAATGTGTCCTTAAAGTATCTGGGCTCGTGCCTATACGTTGAAATCCAGGAATATAAGAAGAAATAAGGGTCTTTCAATTTTTAGTGTTGACTTATCAATATTGAAAATTTTATAATTATAGTCCATGAATTAACAGTTTTTGGAGTTCCTTTGGAATATTAAGATGATGAGGATCATCAGTTTAACGATCCAACTAGATGCTTGAGACTAAATTTCAAGTCCTCGTGGGTAGATTAGTATGCTGATCAACGTATATTATTTTTTGATAGGTCACAGGCCCACCTGACATGATCATTTCATCATTGTATTGATGGGATTGATATTTAAAGTTGGTGTTAGAGGTGCATTTAATGTTAGTGACATTTTAAAAAATACGCGTTGATAGGCAGCAAAATAAATAATGACCCCCTTTTTAATGTAGATGCTTCCCATTGGATCCTTGGGGCTCTATCGATTGTACTTAGCAGTTGAAAGGACAATTTTAAGCAAGATTCTGAAAGGCCTATTTGATTTGATCAATAGTTCAGATTTGTTCTGAGGTTTAGGTATATAAATGTTTTTTATAACTCTCACAATTTTTCTGCATTCTTAAAGAGATAGACCTTTGTTCTTGCCTTCTCACACTTTAGAGAGAGAAAGTATTGTATCTGTCACAGAGTTCTTTGATCACTGCCATTTTTTACTCAAATACTACTTTCATTGGTGATTCTGCTTTTTTCATTTGTTGTTTAACATTAGTGAGTCATTTCTCACGGTATTCTTGTTTTGTTGGTTACTTTAATTTTCCTTTGATGCATACCTTGAATTTTTTATATCTTGGGTTTTTAGAATTCTATGAATGCATGAAAACCTTCATATTCTTTCTGGTATTGTCACTTGATGAGTGATGATAATTTCAAGTTTTTTTTTTAATGTTGATTGTTCTTTAAGTTGTGCTAATTGGCTTCGTCCCTAAAATTAAAGTAGACTATCTTTTTTTTAATTAGAAACTATATTGGCTGTAAGTCAATATAGGTTTCATAGTTTGAGTCATAAAAAAAAAGTGGGAGTGATAAGGGTTAATCAGGTTTAATATTTTCATCTTTCAAATTTGATATTTGTTCATATAAATTTAGATTATTTAGTTTTTTTATGTGTTTTATTGTTATTTTTTAGGTTTAGAGTCAATAGAGCAAATAGGGACGAAAATTCAAGAAAAATAGGGTAAAAACATCAAAGTACTACATTACTATGATACAATAAATTGTTACAATACCTTGATACAGTGCTGAGCTACAGTATTTTACTACAGTGCCCAGCACCGTGGTGCCCAGTGCCTGTAAACAATAATCCTAATTTGATTTGTATTTAATGTTTTGCCCTAATTTAAAGACATAAACCTATAAATAGAATGCCAAAAACCCTAATTTAAAAATAAAAGTAAAGAGGCAAAAACTTTGAGAAAGAATTCACAACACAAAATTAAATATCAAAACAAAAAATCAATATTAGAGATTCAAGTTAAGATTGAGAGAGAAGCAACCCAATAGGTCTTCTTGATTAGTTTTTCTTCTATTTTATTATCATTATGTTCTTGTTCTTATTGTTCTTCATGATTGGTTTGATACTCTTGATTTTTTGATGTGCTAAAGTTGTCATTCTAGGGTTAAACTATGTGAACTTAATATGTAGTTGGATTTTATGGATTATTAGTTTATGAACTTAATTGATATAATTGATTCATTCTATCTAAGTTTAATGCTTTCATTATATCTGGCCAATATTATGAATGATTGAGAAACCATGATAAACTTGACAAAGGGATTCATATGTTTAGCTTCGGATAGTTTGATGCATGATCATAGGGTAACAACTATGAGTTTTCTCTAGGATAGATATATACCTAGGTGGTATGTACGGTTATTTAGACTTGATCTTAATAAATTACATTCTAATTTGATCACAATAGACATATAGGTGATTATTAGAATACGTAATATAATCACGTGATTGTCGATAGAGCTTGTGATGAGATTAGTGTTTAAACTAACAATTTATATTAAGGGATTAACTAAGTGGTTAATGAATTTGATGAAATACTACAGGATGAGTTTATACCTTAGATTATTATCTTTTAGTGAATTTATCTCTTATTAGTTATTATTTAAGTTGATTTAATTGATAAAATTAGGTTAGTTAAATATCTTTCAAAATTTAGTTTTTTGAATAAAAGTTAAGTAGATATAATTTTAGTAATTGATTAAAAGAATTAGATCACATAGTCCTAGTGGGATTGATACTTAGACTTAAACTTCTATATTACTTGATACGATAATGTGCACTTGTGCTTCGCTACTATAGCAACAATTAGGGAGTTAGAGCCAATTTGAGAAACCTCAAAGAGTAAGAGGTTCCCTCAGTTAGGAAGAATAATTAGTATTGTCAACCTCAAGAGGAGTCTAAGAAAATGAGTGTTTATTCATTTTTAGCCTTTATGTTCTTTGATCTAAATTTCTTGATACTGATCTTAATTGCATTTTCTGAAGCAATACAAGTTAGGGATAGTAGCAAGAAACTTGCTCAATAAGAGGAGCGCTCTTTGGGGCTTACTACTCAAGTTGTTGTCAAACACCTACTTAGGTATGGATAATGAGGTAGGACCACTTCCTCTGGGCATTTTATGAAGGCTTTTTAGATGCCGTTCAGATGGCTTCATCTGAGGCTGACAAGGGGAATGGGTAACCAGCTCTTCGACCTCAATTCGAGGAACTTTGCCCTAAAGTACGGTTCTAATATGACATTCCCAAAGATCATCTCAGAAGTCCCTAATCTTGTTAGAGGTCGGTCCCAGTCTTCTAAAAGACAAGCCAATCAACTAGAAGGCTATACGTAGGCTAGTGATAGGGAATTCCCCTACATTCTCTCTGAGTAATTTGTCTTCTAGTTCTCAAAGAAAGTTTAAGCACCTTCTTTCATTTATTATACTAAAGAAGAGATCTAATAACCTGAACCATGTTCAACAAATGAAAAAGTTGTTGGAGCTGATGCTTACGTGCCATTTTAATATTGTATGAATATTAATTATTTAATATTTATACAATAAATATTTTGAATAAAATCATTAATATTAAACATATATGGTATAACGATTGTAACATTATAAACAATGTATGATTTAAAAGAGTTCAGATCTGGTCTAAAGAAGTTTAAATTAGTGTTAAGAGTTAACAGCGTTGAGAGTTATAGATGCTAAGAGTTATAAGAATCACCTATATCTAAGGAGTCAGAGTCTTATTTGAAACGAAAAAACATTTGAGAGTATGTTAGTAATGATATAGTTACAAATAGATGCAATAGGTACTAGGAAATGTTATTATAGAAGTATGGTCTGAAACACTATGTTCTTGATTTATTTTCATCAATGCGGATCTTTCGATGAATCCATTTTATACAGATCAATGTATATATACATTTGCGTGGTACATATGGTTATTCTTAGCTGACCATAAGTTTATTGAAAACTCGTATAGGCATACGGCTATTTAATCAGGACTGGGTACTGAACATCCTATGAAGCCATCAATGGAAATTCCTCTCGAATTGAGTAGTATTCGTGGTGCTTTGACCTGAGTGCCACGGTGGACTTGTGAGTGATCCACCATACTTTAGTTCCACAGATGTTAGAGACCTTTCATGGGATAACCGCTACGTGTCGCTAGGTATAGTTCAATGTTTATAGAGTCCAGTGTACACAGATATAGAATCCATCAACTTGCATAGGTAAGTTATGTATCCTGATGCTTCAAGAATTATATTTTAGGAAGTCTTTTAGCCAAAAGCAGAAACCATGAAAAAGATTTTTCTATAGGGTTAATGACAGGACCGGACTCGAGACCCTCTACTATAGATCCCAGCGGCCCTGCCGGGCACCCCGACGGAAGTTCCTCCGAACCTAACTGGGTAAGTTAAGGAATTCCGTGAGGCGAACCCCTTTTTAATTCTTGTTACTACTAAGAAGATCTAGTAATATACATGAAAACGACATCTTAGTTTTAAAAACAAACGGACAGAGTTTCCCCTGTTTTTTAAAAAATCCATATAAACCTGCAAAGAAATTTCACTTCTAATTCGAACACATCTCAATTCTACCAATTCGGACCTCCGGTCCTTTTCAAATCAATACCAACACAACTCAATTATTTTGTGTAAATCACAAAATAAGCATAATTATAAAAAGTAAAAACGATCATCATAAACTGAAAATCTCTTCTTCTTGATTCAACACATACTTACAAATATACATGCCTACAACTATTATGCATAAAGTAAAGAGTGCTATTAGCACATTTACATGTACAAAAATAATCTTTAGATTCGGCCCACTACTCGGCGATAGGAGAATCAGTAGCTTGCGTTCCGAGATCTGCACCTGGGAAAGGGGTTTAAAACATAAAACGAGTGAGCTAAAGGAGCTCAGTGAGTGTAAATGAGAATTCAATTACAAGAATATTATACAAAGATAGCAATTTCTAAAGTACATGTGTGTTTATGGTGTTTATATAGGTAGGGTTGCAAAAAGAGGACAAAACTGCCCTTAGGAGTGCCCAGAATTCAGCGCCGCGGCGCTGGATTTCAGCGCTGCGGCGCTCACTTTCTGCAATTGGCGCCGCGGCGCTGAAATCCAGCGCTGCGGCGCTGCACTGTTGCTACAGTGTACTGTAGCAAACAGTGCCCCCATTCGTATTTTTATCTCTAATGCTCCGATTTGCGTCCGTTTTCCGGTATTTTTGCTCCGATAATGCTTCAACCTATAAAACAACATTAATACGCATAAATAGCCCAATTATTGAGATAAATTGAACAAATATCAAGTTAGGAAGATAAAATAGTTTATACAATTACGCCTTATCAACCCTTCCACCAGTAGTGCTCTTTTAGGGTACGGTACGTCTTTGTGCTCCCGGGATGCATAGCATACGCAGAAGAATGAGCTTCTTCTATAATCTCTCTTCTTAACTTATTTACATTCGGAACACATAACCTCCGACCCAAGGTTACTACACCATCCTCGGTCACTGAAAGATCCTTTCACTGCCCGGACTCGATTTCACCCTTTAATTTCACTACTTGTGGATCTTGAGTCTGTAGTTCTTTGATCCGATCAACCAGTATTGGACGGACCTGAAATGTGGCTAATAATGCTCCCGAATCTGATAATTCTAATTTTACACCTAAAGACCTCAATTCTATCAACATCGATAGATATGCGACCTTCAAGTGAGCTATTGAACTGACAGGCTTCCTGCTGAGAGCATCTGCTACCACGTTAGCTTTTCCTGGATGGTACTCCAAGGTGCACTCATAATCTTTAATAAGCTCCAGCCACCTTCTCTGCCTCATATTCAATTCTTTCTGAGTGAACAAGTACTGCAGGCTCTTATGATCTGTAAAGATCTTGTAAGGAACCCCATACAAATAATGCCTCCAAATTCTTAAAGCAAAAACTACCGCAGCTAGTTCTAGGTCATGTGTAGGATAATTCTGTTCATGCTTCTTTAATTGTCTGGAAGCATAGGCTATTATTTTCTCCTTCTGCATTAGCACACAACCTAGACCTTGCCTGGAAGCATCACAATATATGGTAAAACCATCATTCCCTGACAGAAGTGTAAGCACAGGAGCCGATGTCAACCTTCTCTTTAACTCTTCGAAGCTCTGCTGGCATGCTTCCGACCATACAAACTTCTCTTCTTTTCGGGTTAACTTGGTCAGAGGAACGACTATCCTTGAGAATCCCTCTATAAACTTCCTATAATATCCGGCCAAACCCAAGAAACTACGGATCTCCGTCACGTTCGTAGGCTGTCTCCAATTCACTATTGCTTCGATCTTCTGGGGATCTACTGCTACCCCTTCTGCAGAGATTACATGCCCCAAAAATGCAACTCTATCTAGCCAAAATCGACATTTACTAAGTTTGACATACAGCCGATGCTCCCCTTAAGGTCTGCAAAACTATCCTCAAATGTTCTGTATGCTCTTTCTCACTGCTTGAATAAACTAATATATCATCAATAAATACTATCACAAACCGATCTAAATAGGATCTAAAAACTCTGTTCATAAGATCCATAAAAGCAGCTGGGGCATTAGTCAGCCCAAAAGGCTTAGTCAAAAATTCATAATGCCCATATCGGGTCCTAAAGGCCGTCTTAGGAACATCTTCCTCCCGGATCTTCAGTTGATGATAGCCGGACCTCAAATCTATCTTGGAAAATACTCTGGCTCCTTGCAGCTGATCAAACAAATCATCAATTCTCGGAAGTGGATATTGATTACGCACCGTTACTTTATTCAGCTCCCGATAATCAATGCACAATCTCATGCTTCCGTCTTTCTTCTTCACAAACAAAACCGGTGCACCCCAAGGAGAAGTACTCGGTCTAACGAAACCCTTATTCACCAACTCTTCCAACTGAACCTTCAGTTCTTTCAATTCTGAAGGAGCCATTCTGTAGGGTGCTTTAGAAATTGGTTGTGTTCCAGGGGCTACTTCTATTTTAAACTCTATCTCTCTATCCGGAGGCAATCCCGGAAGATCCTCGGGGAATACATCCGAAAACTCTCTCACCACCGGAATATCCTTCAATTTCATTCCACCATCTCTTACGTCTATGGTATAGACTAAGTAACCCTGACATGACTTCCGAAGCATCTTTCTTGCCTTCATTACCGACACCATGCTGGCAGAAAGTGATTTTCGCACCCCGCGGAAAATAACTTCCGTTCCGCTAGGGCTACATAATCTAACTTCTTTCCGGAAGCAATCCACTGAGGCTCGATATTTAGACAACCAATCCATCCCTAAAATCACATCAAACTCACTGATGGCCAACACAATCAAATCCGCCATAAACTCTTGGCTTTCAATACTAATTTTACTACTCCTATACACTATTTCTGCTACAATGGAGTCTCCGGTAGGAAGAGACACTACTACCGCGCCATCTAATAACTGGGGCGCTATACTAGCATTTGCAGTAAACTCCACGAAAATAAAAGAATGGGTCGCTCCAGGATCTATCAATACATAAGCATTTCGATCAAAAACTGACATGGTACCTGTCACAACTTCTGGGGCCGCGTCCGCCTCCTGTTGAGTCACTGCAAATACCCTAGCCTAGGAATGCGGTTTCACTTGCGATCCACCGGATGATCCTCCTTGACCGGCGCCCCTACTAGGCTGGCTCGCACCGGTTGATCTTCTAAATTGGGGACCTCCTCGAATCTGCCCTCGACCGCCGCTGGTTTGTCTTGGAGCTGGTGGTTTATCTTCTGGCTTGTTGCTACCTCCATTAATCGGGCGATCTCTCATGTAGTAACCCTCTTGCCCGCACTTATAACACCCGGTAGTCCCCTTCTTACAATCCCCCAGATGGGCCTTGCCACATCTATTACACACCGGGAAATTCTTTCAACTCCCCTTAGTGCTTCGGAATCCGGCGGATGGTTGCCGAACGGAAGCTTGGCTGGATTGAGCTCCTTGGCTTGGCTTTCGACTGCTGGACCATGACGATCTCTCCTCTGTTCGGGGGAATTTACTCAGTCCTCCTCGAGAACTACCTAACCAGCCTCTTTTCTGACCCTGCAGTTTCAGTTTAGGGATGGCCGCCATGCTTCTTTCAATCCGTGTTGCAGCTTCCATCAATGATCCATACTGAGTGTAGGCTGTCGATACTACGTACGCCCTGATTCGTGGATTGAGACCCACTGCAAAACGGTTAGCCTTCTGCTCTTCATTATCGGCTATAAATGGAACGGCACGAAGGAGCTCCGAAAACTTCTTCTCGTACTCTATCACCGAGAGAGAGCCTTGTTCTAACTTGAAGAACTCTTCTATCTTCGCATCTTTATAACTTTTGGGGTAGAACTTATTCAGAAATTCTTCTTTGAAAAGTGCCCAAGACACCCCATCGGCGTTCCTCCTTTGCAAGGCCTTCCACCAATCTTTCGCTCCTTCTTTCAGTAGAAATGCGGAGTACACCACCATTTGCTCTTCCGTACATCCCATAACCTGAAAAATTTCTTCATTGTTCTCTAACCAAGATATAGCTCTCTCGGGATCTCCGGTTCCATCATAAGCCTTAGCGCCCAATTTCTTGGCGCGTTCAATGGACACTCTGGTCTCTCGCGGCTGTTGGATCGCCGCTACTAGTATCTGGGCCATTTGAGCTATATTCACATTTTCACCCTCTGGCTCAGCGGGTTGAAATGATTCGGGAGGGGTCTGAGGTGTAGGAATATTTACTGACTCATTTCCCTGCTCCTCTTCAGGTGCAAAAGCCTCCGCAGCTACTCTCCTAGTACGTGGGCCTCCACGACGATGCATATTTTCTAAAAATTTAGTGATGCAAATGTTTATCAAATGCAAAGAATTCAACTTTCTAAACTTAGAAAAAATATGCAAGCAATTTCAATAATTTCATTCTAAAAATGAACTTTTTAACTAAAACTTCAAAAACCGTGCTCTGATACCACTCTGACAGGACCCAACCCGAGACCCTCTACTATAGATCCCAGCGGCCCTGTCGGACACCCCGACGGAAGTTCCTCCGAACCTAACTGGGTAAGTTAAGGAATTCCGCGAGGCGAGCCCCTTTTTAATTCTTGTTACTACTAAGAAGATCTAGTAATATATATAAAAACGACATCTTAGTTTTAAAAACAAACGGACAGAGTTTCCCCTGTTTTTCGAAAAATCCATATAAACCTGCAAAGAAATTTCACTTCTAATTCGAACACATCTCAATTCTACCAATTCGGACCTCCGGTCCTTTTCAAATCAAATCCAACACAACTCAATTATTTCGTGTAAATCACAAAATAAGCATAATCATAAAAAGTAAAAACGATCATCATAAACTGGAAATCTCTTCTTCTTGATTCAACACATACTTACAAATATACATGCCTACAACTATTATGCATAAAGTAAAGAGTGCTATTAGCATATTTACATGTACAAAAATTATCTTTGGATTCGGCCCACTACTCGGCGATAGGAGAATCAGCGGCTTGCGTTCCGAGACCTGCACCTGGGAAAGGGGTTTAAAACATAAAACGAGTGAGCTAAAGGAGCTCAGTGAGTGTAAATGAGAATTCAATTACAAGACTATTATACAAATATAGCAATTTCTAAAGTACATGCAGAAATTATGCTTCTAAAACGGATGTAAAATTGTAAAACGGTTTCTAATATCATATGCTAATGAAATCTTGCCGAGCGGGTTTTATCTACATCTTTGGAAAACTATAGTCAGAATCTGTATAACATAATAACTGTTGTGTGCATATAAATGCATAAATGCTATCGGTAAATCGAAAACTAGTATAATCCTCGCTCGGCCATTTTCTTTCTTAACTGTACCAATGGTAACCCTAAAGCTCTATACCCACACAGCGACTCAACTAGCACCGCATACGTGAGTGGGTCACGGGGCACCTCAACTAGCAGCACCCACAGTGACATCTCAAGACATCTTATTGGCTATGCAGCGGAATCCTACATCGTATGCATATAGCGAGACAATATCCCGTACACATAGAGTGACTTACATGACTCGACATCCCAACTTTCCGGAGTTAGTAACACACCCCCAAGACCTGCCCATGTGCACGGGATATACCGGTCGGGTCTAATACAATCATCACCACTATAATCTGAGGGTACCAATGGCTTTAAAACAAATGCAGAAATTTTAAAACTGTTTCACAAATCGATCATGTAAAAGCATGTCTATGAATATATCAAGATCATAAATCATGTTTATGCATCGGAAGCTCATAAAACATACATAGTCATTGTGCGAAAACATAATAACCGAAAAGTAAAAGAAATGCAGATTTTCACTCACAACCGCTCCACGCTCAATTTCGCTCCCGATTCCTGCTCCCATTAATGCTCTCGGTTATCCTCACCTACGCGCCATAAATGACATTTAGAATTAAATCGAACACTAGAATCTCATTTAACTACTAAATGCCCTAATCGGCATACAAAGCCCGGATGTAAACTACTTCCCGATTTTAGTTACGGAGCCATAATCGAAACTAACTCACCATCCGGCGCCCTGAAAATTATTGAACATCTTATAATTTGATTGGACATACTTGCCCTTCACCTTTCCAACATGGACAATTATGTCCCATTTTCTTTATTTATGGGTTTTTTCATCAACCATATACATTCAATTCATAATATGCATCATTTACACACAACAATTCAATCAAAACACCACTCAATTCCTAACTTCCCTAAAGTGGCAGAATTTCACCCTAGGTTCTAACACATTCCTTTTCTCAATTTCTTGTTCCAATTACAACAAAATCATGCCAATTTCATTCTAAAGCCCTAATTACAATCAATTGAAATCTCTACAACAAAATCACCAAAAACCCTAATTCTCACCTTGCCAATTTCTTCAAATTGATGACTCCTTCAAGCTCCAAACTAGAATTCAACTCAATCTAAGCTAAGAATACACATAAGAACATCAATTAACACATTCTTGAATTCTCACTTATCAAACTCATAAAAGATGCTTTTCTTACCTCTTTTTCTTGAATTTCCTCTAATAAAGACTTCAATTGAGCTTAGGGATTGGTTTGTAACCTTAATTTGGCTTGATTACACATGAAAATTCATGGAAACAAAACTTGAAAGGTCACTGTAGCAGCCCCCCTTTCCAAGCTCGAATTTTCTCTCTTTTGTTCTAAGTGTTTGCTTTTGCTCATCTTCAAAATTCTACACACTTCCAACCTATTTATAGTCCTCCCTCTGTTTACCATTTTGCCCTTCAACTTTCTGAAAATTACTAATTTGCCATTAGTTGAAAACTAATTATGTAATTAGTTCATTTGTAACTATCTAGTTAGAATAGTCCAAAGAACTAACTAGAACTTCCAACTTGGCAATCCATGAGATTTCTTCTAATTGGTCCATTCTCTAATATATGGATTATGTTTCTCAACAAAGGCTTGTTCCATTCATAACCCTTAAATGGAAATTCATGTATTAAATTAGAATTTTCTTTTCCAAGCCAATAGAGAAAAATTCTAAAAATATTCTAAGGTCATCCGGCGCACCGATCAAGTATGAAATTACCAAATTAGGTCTGATATCTCTCACGTGCACTATAAAGAAAATATTTCTAATAGGGTTAAAATCGAGTAACCCTACGGTGTCTTATTTGTTCTATACCGAAATCTAGGCGCCAATACTACTAATAGGGATTGGATATTACAGTTAAACAATATCGCAAATGCGTTTACAGATATTATTTTTCAGAAATACAAATCTGAAAATAAGTTTACGGTTGAGCACATAGAGATTTGACGGTCATAATCTATATCTCTACTATTTCAAGATATAGGTGATAGAAGGATTGTACGTATGCATTGTGAACTTAAAATATTATGGTCTAATGCACTGATGTGTAATAAATGGAATGTATATGTGGGCCATCGATCACGGACTTATAGAATAGTTCTATTTGACAAATCAAGTGTGGACTTAAGGAGTTTTACAATATGAAGTGTACTCGTTGTACACTTGGGCAACGTACCGAATGAATTGTTTAATCTAGTAAATTCTAGCAAAATTGAATATTTGTTTTAAGATTCCTCGGGATGCGCACTTGTCAAGACTTAAGAGTAAATTATATTAATTAGTTAATAATTATTGTTGACCAATTAAATATTGACACATGGTGCATAGTGAATCACGTGAAAACTGCTGCCAGATGCGGATTCAATCTATTGATTATTTGACTATGAACAATTACTAAAATGCCATGGGCTTGTTGGACAAGCTTTATGTCATTATTACTTAAGTGTTACATAATACAAAGTCAAATAATAATTAACTCTAGGGTTTGGTTAGCTTAAATTAAAGTTTATTTTAATTAAGTGTTAAATAATTAATAAAATAAACTAACCTTTGTTAAAAGTTAATCCTAGGGTTTAGTTACTTTATAAAAAAAATATTAAATGAATTAATTGAATTCATTTCATATAAAAAGAAGAAAACATGGCCGGCTATTTTAGGTGTATGAAATGAAAGGTTCATTTTTGTTCAAAAGTTGGCTAAGTGTTAGAAAAGATGATAAGTTAATTTTGTTGAGGTGCTGATTATTCAGTTCTAAATCATATTAGGCGTGTGTGTGTGTCCATAGTTCATAAATACATATATGTGTATCTCATACAATATATACACAGCAGAAGCTCAAAATTTAATTTCTTAAGACAATTTACATAATAAATTTTTGTTCCATTGCAGTAATGAACAAAATTAAATATATTAGTCACATTAATATTAAGATTAAGAATAATCACATCGCAAACCTTTAGAATAGTATAAGTTGGAGCTCTGCCCGAAATGAACCTGTTGGTAGTTCTAAGACTCAACGGGGTAGGCTTGAGTTGCTAGAACAGCTGCTTTAATTTCAGCATAGATTTAACTCTTAAATCACAAGATTACCTCTTAATCTCTATAGTCTAACCCTTAAACTATGAATATTAGCTAAACACTTAAACTAATATATATTTGTTTAAGGTTCATTTTTATGTATGAAATGAAAAGTTCATTTTTGTTCAAAAGTTGGCTAAGTGTTAGAAGAGATGATAAGTTAATTTTGTTGGGGTGCTGATTATTCGGTTCTAAATCATATTAGGCGTGTGTGTGTGTCCATAGTTCATAAATACATATATGTGTATCTCATACAATATATACACAGCAGAAGCTCGAAATGTAATTTCTTAAGACAATTAACATAATAAATTTTTGTTCCATTACACTAATGAACAAAATTAAATATATTAGTTACATTAATATTAAGATTAAGAATAATCACCTCGCAAGCCTTTAGAACAGTATAAGTTGGAGCTCTGCCCGAAATGAACCTGTTGGTAGTTCTAAGACTCAACGGGGTAGACTAGAACTACTGCTTTAATTCCAGCACAGATTTAACTCTTAAATCACAAGATTACCTCTTAATCTCTATAGTCTAACCCTTAAACTATGAATATTAGCTAAACACTTAAACTAATATATATTTGTTTAAGGTTCATTTTTGTGTATGAAATGAAAAGTTCATTTTTGTTCAAAAGTTGGCTAAGTGTTAGAAGAGATGATAAGTTAATTTTGTTGGGGTGCTGATTATTCGGTTCTAAATCATATTAGGCGTGTGTGTGTGTCCATAGTTCATAAAGACATGTATGTGTATCTCATACAATATATACACAGCAGAAGCTCGAAATGTAATTTCTTAAGACAATTAACATAATAAATTTTTGTTCCATTATACTAATGAATAAAATTAAATATATTAGTTACATTAATATTAAGATTAAGAATAATCACCTCGCAAGCCTTTAGAACAGTATAAGTTGGAGCTCTGCCCGAAATGAACCTGTTGGTTGTTCTAAGACTCAACGGGGTAGACTAGAACAGCTGCTTTAATTCCAGCACAGATTTAACTCTTAAACCACAAGATTATCTCTTAATCTCTATAGTCTAACCCTTAAACTATGAATATTAACTAAATACTTAAACTAATATATATTTGTTCCAAAGTAATAAAAATTATTTTTCTTAATACAACTTTTGTATAAATAAAATAATTTCTTTTATTACCTCCTTGGTGGCCGGTCAATATGAATTAAGAGAAGATGATAATTTTTCAAGGCATTTTCTTTTATTGTTCCAAACTTAGAACAATTATATGCTAATAAAAACTCTATTTAATTCTCCTTTCATTGCCAAGTCTCAAAGCCTCTTTTGTTCAAATTCATCAAATGAATTTTTAAGAGTGACTTTTGCTTAATGGCCCGCAATACTTACACCTTTTTTTTGCCAAATGAAATATATTATATTATATCAAAATATCTCATTCATCCTTAGCCATTAAGGAATGTATATTTAAGTAAAATAAAAAAAACCTTTTTTTGTTCAAATATAAAGTGAATGGCTAGACACTTGTAACCATTAAAATCAAATGAATTAGTTGGCAATTTTCTTAGCTAATCCTTGAGTAATTTCATTCAAACTCTTTTAAAAAGACTTAATTCATTACTTAATTGTTAAGTAAAAAAACAATTCTCATTTTATTTAATAATCAAATTTTAAATAAAATATTTATTTTATTAACCAAACCATCAGTTAACAATTAATTCTAATTAAATTGACTAATTACTTAACTCTTAAGTAGTTACAAATATCTAGATTATTTAATAATTTAATAATTAATTTAATAAAATTACCCTTAAGCCTTTAATTGGTTACCAAGTTAATCCAAGTAAGTTCTACTTAATCACATATTTGAGTAAACTCAACCGAAGGCTTGCTATACGCCACGTGTCAATATTTAATTGGTCAACAATAATTCTCAACTAATTAATATACTTAACACTTAAGTATTAATATGTGCGAATTTCGAGGATTCTTGAAACAAATATTCGATTTTGCTAAAACTTACTAGATTGAATAATTCAATCCAGTATGCTGCACCAATGCACAACAAGTACACTTTATAATGCGGAACTCCTTAGGTCCACGCTCAATTTGTCAAATGGAACTATTTCATAAGTCCCTGACTAATGCTCCATACACACTACACGAATATTACAAATCAATACATTAGACCATACAAGCTGAGGTCAAAGCACATACGCATAATCTTTCCGTCACATATATCTTGGATGTGCGGGGATATAGATCAGTACCGTTAAATTCTCATATACTCATCTGTGAACTTATCTCCATATTTCAAAAAATAGAATCAGCAAACTCCTTTGCGATATTATTTAACCCTATGAAAAACTCTTTTATGGGGTTTGTACTTTTGGCCAAAAGATTTCATGAAATATAATTCTTAGAGTATTAGGATATACAACATGCCTATGCAAGCTGATGGATCCCATATCTACATACACCGAACTTTATGAGCATCAAACCATACCCAATGAGACGTAGTGATTAAACCATGAAAAATCTCTGACATTCGTGGAACCAAAGTATGGTGGATTACTCACAAGCCCACCGTGGTGCTCAGGTCAAAGGACCATAGATACTACTCAACTCGAGAGAACTCACAATTGACGGCTTCATAGGATGTCTATTGGCATCCTCATGAGTATGATTATTTTTTCTTGACTAAATACCCACGTGCCTATACAAGCTATAAGCTTATGGTCAGCTAAGAACAACTATCTATACCCTACAGATATAGACATACATGAATCTGTATAAAAAGAATTCACCGACAGACCTGCATTGGTGAAAATAGATCAAAAACATAATATTTAAAAATATACTTACATAATGACATTTCCTAGCAACTATTGCAACTCTTAGCAAATATTTCATTACTAGTATACCATCAGGTCTTTGTCCCGTTTCAGATAAGGTTCTAACTCCTTAGATATCACCGACTTTTATAACTTGCTAACTATTTAGTAGTGCTAACTCTTAGCATTTATAACTCTTAGCGTTGCTAACTCTGAGCTCTAGTCTAAACTCCTTTAGACTAGATTTGAACTCCTTCAGATCATACAATGTTTGTAACGTTACAAGCATTGTACCATATACGTATTTAATATTAACGAATATATTTGAAATGTTTATTATATAAATATAACAATTAATATTTATACAATATTAGAGTGACACGTAAGCCGAGCTCTAATAAGTTTGAGTTTTGGTTTTAAGTATTAAAACTACAAAACAAAGGCTTAGAGACTATTCATCTTCTTCTCTAAAATTCAGCCACCATGAAAGCATTGGATTTATTCTTTGTAATTTAAGTGTTGAATAAAACAAAGCCAAGTTCATTGCTTAAAAAAATAGTTTAAGTGTTAAACTATAGATTAATAGTTAATCTAAGGGTTTAAGAGTTAAACCATAGCTAAAAAATTAGGGTTGCCATTCTAGACACTTATACTTACCATAGTTAAGTGCTAGAATTGTCATCGGATCTATTTCAAGTAGAACTCTAGTGTAATCCATTCCAAAGGCTTTCGAAGTGTTTTTTCAATCTTTAACAGGTTCATTATTGTAATGAGACTTGATTTAATGTGTTCATTGTTATAGAAAATTAGATTTTCGGCTTCTGTTGGGTATATTATGTATGAGATGCATGCATATAAAATAGTGGACATACACACCACATCCACGTACCCTGGTATTTATCGACACTTTCAAAATTAGATGCCTTTACTATGTTTCACACGTCACATATAAGTGTAGTAGAGATGAGTTTTTTTTTGTTTGCCTTTTTTCAATGTGGTTTCTCTCCAATTTAGTTCATCACCCTGACTTTAATTTTCTCTTTCAGAAAATGTATATCTTGTCTTGGTTGAGTTGAGCATGTGATTTACGAGTCTACATGTAATTTCAAATATTTACAATGTGCAGAGGAAGCATATTAACAAATGCACTCAATTAAACATATATATATCATAAATATGCATACGTGTAACTAATATACAAAATTATAATTGATGAACACCTACCTAATGAAGGTGACCTTACAAATCTTTAAGTCTTCCAATTTTTCAATTATAGAGCTCACGTTGAAGTATATTCTTGAACATTTCTAGACCATAACAATCCAGTAGGATTATAGCGCTAGAATAATAGCTTTGATTTAGAATTTTCAACACTTTTGTTTTTATCTCTTAAACACTTTATTTCTTTGGTTAACTATTTAAACAATTTGATTTTGTTTCAAAGAAAAATAGAAATTTTTATTTGAAGAAATTTGCAACTCTTGTAAAATTGAAACAATTTCTTTTTCTTTCTAAAATAACCAAATTTCCATGAGAGAAGAGGAAGATGAAGATGTGTTTGTTCTATTAACTTTTTGAGAGAACAAAAACATTGCTCTCTCACTTTTTAGTATTTTTCTAAATTCACAAAGTGTAGAGCATTTAAAAACTTATCCCCTTGAAGTGGTTGATAGACTAAATTGCAATAACGTTCCCATATGCCCACTTCCTCAATTTTTCTCACGTGCCGAATCTATGACCCAAAAATCAAATGAATGCACTTTTATTTTTTGCTTCTAATGTCCTAACACTTGGCCCTATAAGCAATTAAACTTTTGTTTCTTTCATTTGTTACAATATATAAATGGCAAAAACCCATGTGCTAGGAATGGTGAATACATTTGCCCAGGAATAAAAGCCAAATGGAAAGAACTATTTCTCATTTTGGCAAAAGACATCCAACCTCACAAAAGTATGCCATCCATTTTCATTTGTTTCCATTTCTTTAATATTTATTAAATCAAATTTAACAAAAAAAGACATGTGCTTTGTATTTGATTATTTAATCAATTGTTTGACTCTAAATATAATAATATATAATATGTTGTTTGTTTATTCTAAAACATTTTAAAACATTTTATGAATAAAAAAACGGCATTGTTTGTCAAATAAACAAGGTCATTTAAGTAATTTCAAAGTTAAAAAATAAATGGCCTACAATATGCCACGTGTCATCATATTATTGGCTAACTATTATTGTTAACTAATTGATGTACTTAACACTTAAGTCTTGACAAGTGTATATCCTAAGAGAACTTGAAACAAATATCTTGGTTTGCTGGAATTTTACTAAATCGAATTATTCAATCCAGTACACAACAAGTACACATTATATTGTGAGACTTTCTAGGTCCAAGCCCGGTTTGTGATATAAAGCTCCTCTATAAGTTTGTGAACAATGCCCCACACATACATTACGGATAAAACAAAGCAATGCGTTAGACTATACAAATTGAGGTTATAGCATATTCATATGATCCATCTGTCATTTATATCATTGAAGAGTAAAGATATAGATCATCACCGTCAAATCTCTATTTGCTCAACTATGAACTCCAGATTTATATTTCAAAAAATAATATCCGCAAACACTTTTACGATATTGTTTATTCCTACGAAAAATCTTTTATAGGGTTTATACTTATGGCCCTAAGATTTTTTGGAATACAATCTTGGAGTATCAGGATATATAACTGACTCATATAAGCTGACGGACTATGGTGCTCAGGTCAAAGGACTACAAATACTACTCAACTCATAAGACCTTCTATTGATGGCTTTATGAGATGTATATTGAAGGTCTTCGTAAGTTTATTCAGTATCCAGTTCTCACTGAATACCTGTATCTCTATACAAGCTTCCACTAAGCTCATGGTTTATTATGACTAACCATCTAGACTATCCAAATATAGATATACACTGATCTATATTAATGAGTTTCACCGATAGACCCACTTCAGTAAAATTAGATTAAGAATATAGTGTTTGAGAATATACTTGCATAATGACATTTTCTAGCATCATTTGCAACTCTTTGCAATTATGTCATTACTAATATATTCTTAGGTATTTGTCCTATTTCAGACAAGGTTCTACTCCTTAAATTTCGCTAACTCTTATAACCTGATAACTTTTAGCATTGCTAACTCTTAGCGTTGCTAAGACTTGGCACCGATCTAAACTCCCTTAGATCAAATCTAAACTTCTTCAGATCATACAATGTGTGAAACCTTATAAGCATATTACCATTTAATATTTAATAGTATTAACAATTTTATTAGAAATGATAATTGTATAAATATTATAATTAAATATTTATGCATAATGGGATGGCACACAAGCATAAATTCCAACAACTTCTACTTGCTGTAGTGCCATTCAAGATGGTATTTAATAACCTTTGATTCTATATGTTTCGTAAACACTTCAAGAGTTAAGGCCTTAGTTAGTAGGCCCATTACAATATGCAAAGATGTTTATTAGATACTTTTACATCTCCAATAGCCAAGATCTTTCTAATTATATGGCATTTGGAATTCACGTGATTAGATTGTTGGTATGTTTTATGGTTTCTTGGCTTGAGAGATTACTTATTATTGTTGCATTATAGTGCGATAGGATCCATCAAGCTTGAAATTATTCTAAGCTATGCAACTGGCTTGAATATATACAGAATTTTCTTTGTAGACTTCTCAAGCAGCAATATATTCTACCTCTAAGGTAAAATTAAATGTGGACATTTTAATTTTCACTCATTCAATAGCTTTAGTACTGTTGAGAAGAAATACATAACTATATGTAGATTTTCTATCATCTGGATCAAATTAGAAGTTGAGTCGGTGTATTCTCTCATTTATAAGTAGCTTTCTCCATAAGTCAGAAACTTATCCTTTGTACCTTTCAGGTATAACTAGATATGTTTCACGGCCATTCAATAGTCGTTACCTAAATCATACCAATATCGGCTTATAACATTTACAACCATCAAGATGCAAGTCTCGTACTTAACAAGATATACATCAAGCTACCTATAACGGATGTATATGGTGTGTTAGACACTCTAACCCTTTTATATTCTTCTTGAGGACAAAGATGAATGCCATATCTGAAAAGGTATATTAACTATCTCATAGTTATTAAAATTGTACCTTTTCAGGATTTAGTCTATGTATGAAGATTTAGAGAGTTCTATCAGTCTCATAACTCTATCTCTATAATGCTTTACACCTAGTATATTATAATCCTCTGTCAAATATTTTATAGAGAAGTTCTTACTCAGGTAACTCTTAACTAACTGACTTGCACCATACTATTTTCATTTCTGACGATGAGTATGTTATCCATATAGAGAATTAGAAAGACAATTTATGCTCCTACTGCCCTTTTTGAGCACACACGTTATGGGGAGAGTGTGTTAAAGGTATTTCAATCAATTGACTTGTAGGTTCCAGTGCCAATTTATTTTCACCATAATTGACTTTATAAAGTTCAATCTTTCTATAATCTCCACGATTTATAAGAAACTATTTTTTCTAAGAAAGTGGCATTATGAGTAACAAACACGTTTCGTTCCTCTATATTATAGAATTGATATTCCATATATTGCTTGGGATACTTGATGAACCAATATTTGTACCACTTGGGTACAATTTTATCCAATTACGTAACTCTTATGCAAGTAGGACTAAGACTCAGTTTCCTTTCAGTGCATATCTCACACAGAATAAAGTAATGACTTTCAATGAAACTTTATTCAATAAGTGAGTAACAGATTCTAGAGCATAACCCCAATAAATATTTTTGAAGATTGGTGAAGCATAACATCGATCGAACTATATCTAATAAAGTCTAGTTTCTCTACTTCAAAATACTTTTCTGTTGAAGAGTAACGGGAGAACTATATTAAGTGAGAATTTTATTCTCTTTTAAATAATCTGTAATTTACTACTTATGCATAAAGTACCATAATCTAATCGAAGCCGTTGAATATACATAATGGATTGCTTCTCTACTTCTAGTTGGAAGACTTTGAGACTTTAAAAAGTTTGACCTGTGTTTCCTAGAGATACATGTCCATATCGTTACAAATCACGATAAAGATATCGAAGTATCAAAGTCCACCAATGGCAGTATGATTCATTGGATTATATATATCATTATGTATTAATTCCAAAAAATTAGTGGCCTGGTGTCAAACACCTACATAAAAGATTTGATCTTCTTCCCTTAAATATTGGATTCATAAACTAGACAAAGTTTTATAATCACATCTAGTATTTGACCATCCTTAACCAGATAGGATAGTCGTCTCACGCCTATATGACCTAATCACTAATGCTACAAATCATTATTATTCAAAGTTTTTTAACTACTATTTATTCTATTTATCTATACATTTTAAGAAAATTCCTGTTGTATGTAGATATAATGGCCATTAACTAACTAATATTTAATTAGTAAAATATTGTTATTATTATATAAACATGAGAAATTATTCCTAATGTATTTATGATAATCCTCTCTGTCTAACACAGGGAGTGATATGTTTTGCCTAATAATATTTGGCACAAAATAGCAATTATAAAACATTATGCTTCTATTAGGATAGAGAAGTAACTTAAAAGTCATAACAACTATTATGACTAGGAAATCTCTACTTCCTACACGAAGTTATACTTTTTTTTTTTTAATAACTTCTTACCATTTCTCAAATTATGCAACATCTTGCAGATGTGAGAAGGATAGACGGTATCTAATACCCCTAAACCTCTTAGCATCATATGCATATAAAATGTCAATGACTAGTAAACATATATCTAAAAAGTATATCTTTTCTAAATTAAGGTTCCTTAAACAGTAACACTTACTATTTTAAACCTTATTATAATGGAAATATTTTCCATTTTAATTATTCTTTATATGAGGTTTATGTTGAGTTGAGTGATTAATTTATGAGTGTACATTTAATTTCAAAACTTTAAAACACACAGTATAAGCATGTTAACAAAATACACTCAATTAATACAATTGAGCACATATATCACATATATGCATATGTATAACTAATATACAAAATTTATAAATAATGAACACTTACTTAATGAAGGTAGCTTTACAAATCTTTAAGTGATCAAATCTCCAATTTTAGAGCTCACCTTGAAATGTATTCTTGAACAATTCTAGTTCACAACATTCCGGTGGAATTGTGAAACTAGAATAGTAGTTTTGATTTAGAATTTCCAGCAATTTTGTGTCTATCTCATAAGCACTTTAATTCTTTGGTTAACTTTTTTTTAACCATTTTAATTTATTACAAAAGGAAATATAATTTTTTATTTGATGAACTTTGCAACTCTTGTAAAACTGAAAGAATTTCCTTTCTCTTTCTCTAATGACCAAATTTTCATGCGAGAAGGAAGATGGAGATGTTTTTGTTCTATCAATACTTGAGAGAACAAAAACAACACTTTCTTTCATCATCTATTACTTGGCCGAATGTCACCCAAAAACATACAAATGAATGCCACTTTCATTATTGTTTTTAATAGCCAACATATGTCACCACAACCCATGACACTTTGTTTTATTATTATTAATACAAAACAATTGCATTTGAATCTAGCCAATGACCATCCATTCATTTTTATCCTACTTGTCTTATAATATATAAATGCTCCACTCACATAATATGATTGCATGGTCCCTCTTGCTCAATTTATTAATATGCTACTTAATAAAATAGCAAACACAATACCTCATTATCACATTAAAAGCCCAGTACTCACTAAATCAAATGAATAGAAAATTCAATACTAATAATTTCACTTGATTCAATAACCCACCATTATTCATAATGTCATGTTATTTTATTTTATTAAACAAAATTAATATAAAACATTTCTATTAATAATGTTTAGTTTATTTCATTTATTTGACAATATTATAAAATAAAGCAAAACTATTTTTGCCTTATTTTATTGATACTGCATATTACAAAAGTAAGGGCTTAGATTTTGCCACTTGTCGCAATCTCATTAGTTAACAACTCTTGTCAACTAATTAGGAAGATATACTTAATAATTAAGTCTTGACAAATTCACATCCCTAGGGGTCTTGAAATAATGATTCGATTTTGCTGTAATTTTTTGGATCAAACTATTTAACCCAGTACGCTACCCTAGTGCGCAATGAGCATTCATATTGTGAGATTCTCTAAGTCCACGCTCAATTTGTTAGATAGAGCTCCTCTATAAGTCTGTGAATGATGCCTCATAAGTCTGTGAATACTGCCCTACATAGATGTTACGGATATTACAAAGTAGCGCATTAGACCATATAAGGTAAAGTTATAGCATATTCGTATAATCTTTTCGTCATTGATATCTTGGAAGAGTAAAGATATAGATCATCATCGTCAAATCTCTATTTGCTCAATTGTGAACTTATCTCCAAATTTGTATTTTCATAACAATATCTACAAAAACTTACGCGATATTGTTTAAACCTATATTAAATATTTTTCTAGGTTTATACTTGTGGCCACAAGACTTTTTGAAATATAATCTTGAAGCATTAGGATATACAACTCACTCATATGAGCTGATAGATCACTCATATACTCATACCGGACTTTAAGAGCATCAGACTATACCTAGCGACACCCAATGGTCAGGTTATGAAAGGTTTTTGACATGTATAGAACTAAAGTATGGTGGAACACTCACAAGCCCATCGTGGCGCTCATGTTAAAGGACAACGAATACTATTCAACTCGGAAAACCTTCTATTGATGACTTTATAAGAAGTCTATTAAAAGTTCCTGTGAGTCTGTTTGGTATTTAGTCTTTATTGAATACCCATAAGTCTATACGAGCATCTACTAAGCTAATAGTTTTCTAAAACTAACAATCTAAACCATTCAGATATAAATTTACACTGATCTTTAAAAATGGGTTTCACCGATAGACTTGTATTAGTAAAGATAGATCAAGAACATAGTGTTTGAGAACATGGTGTTTGAGACTTGCATTAGTAAAGATAGGTCAAGAACATGGTATTTGAGAACATACTTGTATAACGATATTTTTTAGCATCATTTGTCACTTTTTGCAACTATGTTATTACTAATATATTCTTAGGACTTTGTCCCATTTTAGACAAGGCTCTAAGTTTTTAGATTTTGCTAACTCTTATAACCTATTAACTCTTATTGCTACTAACTTTTAGTACTTATTACTCTTAGCATTACTAACTCTTAGTACTAGTATAAACGTCTTATGACTAGATCTGAACTCTTTTAGATGATACAATGATTGAAATGTTACAAGCATCTTACCATTGAATAATTAATAATATTAATAATTTTATTAGAAAGGATAATTGTATAAATACTATAGTTAAATATTTATACATAATGGGATGACACGTAAGCATAAATCCTAACAGTTTGAACATATCAAATAAATTTTAGATGGAGCATAATACTAGTTGTACATCTCATGTGCATATGCTTCCACTGAAGATCATTAGATGTCGAAGCCATGATATATGATTTGATTCTCTAATTATTCTTAATCCTTTTCTAATAAGCTTTTGTCTTTTTTCAAGAGACATAATCTAAAACCTTTTATATTATCTTTTGATTAATGACATATCTTAGTTTTCCTTAATCTAGAACAATTCTTAGATTTATAAGTAAGTCTAAATATTTATCGATACCCTATAGTTGGTGTGCCTAAATCAAGTATACTAACATGTTGCTTATAGTCATCTTATTTTTATAAGACATTAACCTTCTTACTATAAGATAAAATAGGAGAAATTTAGTAGAACATTCATAATTGTTAATAAACAACTCTTTAGATCATGGTATAACTTTTATATATTTTTTTAATCTAAAGATGTCATCCCACTGCTTTACATAATCTCTTTAATCTCTCAAACGAAAAAATAAAAATTTAAAACGTTTATCACCATTTTTAAATATTAAAAATCATCATGTTTAAAAATTGAATGTGATCATGTTCAATTTTTAAACATCATCAAGTTATTAAAATATATAACATCACCATGTTAAAAATATATTTAACAACAAGAAGTATCACACACTCAATTTAATATGCTCTAATACAATTTGTTGAGTTGAGTGTGTGATTTAAGAGTTTACATGCAATTTCAAAAAGTTACAACACGCAGGGGAAGCATATTAACAAATACACTCAATTAATACAAATTAAACACATATATCATATATATGCATATGTATAATGATGCAATATTTCTATATCTCAAATTAAGTGCAAGTATATATTATCGTATGCAAGTAATAAAGGGACTAAATAGTCGGATGTTGAACCCACAGGGATAATTTCTACTTTCTAACCAAGTACTAAAATTATGTCTCTCTAATAATTATTCAGAAAAATAAAAATCTAAGAATAAATGTAGAAAATATAAAACCAATAGCACAATGCAAAGAGAAATTAGGTGATAGCAATATAGAGAAAATCTAGAATTAATATTATCCCTCAATATGCTTTCTAATGATTAATCTTCTAATATTTAACTCTCTTAGTCTTTGTTATTGATCAAGACACTAATGTATTCACAAGCCTCTTCCAAGGTCATGCAAGTATACCTTAATTTATCAAATATCTATATTCCTATAGTACTTGTAATAAATTAAGACTCATTAAGATTAAGTCTTATTGATCATACATGCCAATTAGGTATATTCCTATCCTAAATTGAAACTTGCATATGCAACATTGAATGTTACTCTACAATTATGCATCAAATTACCTAGGTCTAAATATTATGATTCCTCTTTTGAGTTTATCAATAATATTACCAACTCATTCACCATATATTGGCCAGATATATTGAAGCATTAAGATCAAGTAATTTGAATATCAAAGAACTAAGTTTATTAAATATTCAAAAGATATGGCAATTAAGCACACATATTGAGTTCAAGTATTAACCCTAGAAAATAAGTTTAGTTCATGGGTACAAGAGAACAGCAGTAAAAATAATAATAAATCATGATACAATCAATAGCAAACCTATATAGATGTCGAATTGCTCTTAATTGCACTGCCTAAGATACTCTTGATGCCGAAGAACGCCTTAAATCTCTCTCTAAAGTTGCTTCAATTAAACTCCTATTGTTCTCCAAGACTCGTGCTCTGTATTCTTAGTCTTCTTGAATGTACTTGGGTTATTTTTAATGTCTATGGTCGAGGGGCTTTTTATAGGGATTGATATGAGCTTGAAAATCTCAATTCTCATCGAACTATGACTCGCACTACTGCTGGAGCACTGGATGTTGCCACTGGGGCGCTGCGTGTAGAAGGTTTCACCGCTGGACGGTGGAGTGATGGCGCTGGCCTGTCGCTAACGTGGTGAAGATATGGCGCTAGGGCTCTGGCCTGTCCCTGGGGTGCCAGTTGTGACTTCAACAGGTCGTCTTTTCTGATTTTCTTATTTCAATCACTGTTCTAGCGCTGGGGCAAAAATCCTTGTGGCACTAAGGCGATGGACTCATATTTTGAAAACTTTGCATTTTAGTACCTGATGTTTTTTAAATTTCGTTCAAGTCCCTATAAATAACAATAATGCACATAAATAGCCATCTATTCTCATAAAATAATAAAATATTAAAATAAAAACATGAAAAAATATATAAAAAATTTGCCCTTATCATATAACCAATATATAAAATTGTAAATGATGAACACCTACCTAATGAAGGTAGTTTTATAAATCTTTAAGTCTTCCAATTTTTCAATTGTAGAGCTCACCTTAAAGTGTATTATTGAACAATTCTAGTCTATAACAATCCGGTGGGATTATAGAGATAAAATAGTAGCTTTGATTTAGAATTTTCAATAATTTTGTGTTTATCCATGAAACACTTTATTTCTTTGGTTAACTCTTTAAACAATTTGATTTTATTTCAAAGAAAAATAAAAATTATTATTTGAAGAATTTTGCAACTTTTGCAAAATTGAAACAATTTCCTTTCTTTCTAAAATGACCGGATTTTAATGAGAGAAGAGGAAGATAAAGATGTATTTGTTCTATCAACTTTTTGAGAGAACAAAAATAATACTCTCTCTCACTTTTCATTATTTTTCCGAATACATAAATGGTAGAACATGTGAAATCTGATCTCCTTGAAGTGGTTGATACACTTAATTGCATTAATGTCTCTATGTACCCACTTCTTTAAATATTTCACACTTGCTGAATCTATGACCCAAAAACCAAATGAATGCACTCTCATTTTTTGCTTCTAATGTCCAACACTTATCCTTACAAGCAATTATACTTTTGTTTCTTTCATTTATTACAATAAATAAATGACAAAAACCCATGTGATAGGAATAATGAATACAATTACCTGAGAATAGAAGGAAAATGGAAAGAACTATTTCTTATTTTGGCAAAAGACATTTGGCCCCACAAAGTATGGCATCCATTTTCATTTGTTTCCGTTTCTTTAATATTTATTAAATCAAATTTAACAAATAAATATGTGCTTGGTATTTGATTATTCAATCAATTGCTTGACTTTAAATATAATAATATATCTAATATATTGTTTGTTTATTCTAAAACATTTTATGAATAAACAAATGGCATTGTTTATCCAACAAATAAGGTCATTTTAATAATTTTAAAGTCAAACAATGAATGACTTACAATATGCCACGTGTCATCATCTCATTGGTTAACTATTATTATTAGCTAATTGATGTACTAACACTTAAATCTTGACAAGTGCATATCCCGGTTTGCTAAAATTTTACTAGATCGAATTATTCAATCTAGTCCGCTACCTTAGTGCGAAACGAGTACACTTCATATTGTGAGACTTTCTAGCCTAAGCCTAATTTATCATATAGAGCTTTTTCCTATGTTCGTGAATGATGCTCATACATACGTTACGGATATAATAAAGTAGCGTGTTAGACCATACAAGTTGAGATTATAGTATATTCATATAATCCCTCCGTCATTTATATAATGGAAGAGCAGAGATATAGATCATCGCTGTTAAATCTCTATTTGCTCAACCATGAACTGATCTCCAGATTTATATTTCGAAAAATAATATCCAAAAATACTTTTGCAATATTATTTATCCCTAGAAAAAATCTGTTATAGGGTTTATGCTTGTGGCCACAAGAATTTTTAGAATATAATCTTGGAGCATCAAGATATACAACTCATTTATATGACCTGACAGATCCTATACCTACCCATACTGGAGTCAATGAGCATCGAACTATACCTTGTGAAACCCAGCGGTTAGATCCTTAAAAGTTTCTAATATGTATGCAACCAAAGTATGGTGGATCACTCGTAAGCCCACCATGGCGTTTAGGTCAAAGGACTACAAATACTCCTTAACTCAAAAAACTTTGCATTAATGGCTTTTATGAGATGTGTATTAGAGGTCCTCATAGTCTATTCAGTACCAGTTCTCACTCCGTGATAACTCAAAAGATATAACACGTAAATTTAAGTTTATTACTTGCTTATGATTAAAGTCAATCAAGGTTGTTAAAGCTTTTTAAATTAAAGTACACAACATTTAGTAGTCTCATTCAATGTATCATATACACCAGTGTTTCTACTCAAAGTCTCTACTTTGATAATTAAAATAAGTTATCCACCATAAGTAGTAGCGAAACTATAACCTTACATAACGAAATTTTATTTTCATAATGATTTTAAATAAGATTTAATTTATAAAGAACTTGTGATCTATACCTTCTGACTAGCATTATATGCCTAACACATAGATTACATACTTCATAAATATAGGTTCATTAATGTATGCTCAATACATATTTATAACTAAACTTTATTAATAAGAAAATATTATTACACATGCTTTGAGGGAATAAATAACACAAAATGACTAACACCAAACATGTGTATTAAATTAGAGAATTAATTTACATATTTATTTGTGAAGCTAAGATTTGAATTAATTATCTATAATATTCTATACTGTCATTACTCTTCAAGTTATGCATATATTAGCATCGATCTCCTAAAATAGTGTGAAAATTTAATTGTTAGCAAGTTGTCATATTCTTCTATTTTTTTTAGAATATATAAATATAACTAATTATTTTCTCCTATTTATATAAACATCACCACTCTATGTTAAACTTTTTTTAAGATTAAGTTAGCAGAGGGATTAACGAACCAATATACTTCATAGCTTTAACTTAAAAGGTCAAAAATAAACATCTTATGATTCACTAGGACTTATAATATTGAAATAGCCTAATATTGCACTCTAGTAACTCATGTAATTAAATTTTTAATTAAAAACTATTTTTAATTAAAATTGCACTTAGTCTTAGACTAATCATAAAGCGAGGTCTCTAAAAAATATATATTGGCTCTTTAATTATTTAGTTGCATTTAAATCATTAAATAATTTTATAATCATTTTTAATGTCTATATTTATAAAGAAATTTACAAGTAAATATTATTAATTGATAAACAATTTCTTATGTAAAGTATGATCACAATTTTAAATTACCAAGCACTTTAATTAGTTTAGGTGAACTTTTATGTATAGATTTCCTCATGCAAGTATATGCTCTTATAATGCTTAAAATTATACCTTTAAATCATTGAGGTTTTGACCATTAAATAGGTTTCATCCAAGATCAATATCAATAAACTTACTAAAATTTATATGAATTGAGATTCATTACATTTTGTAAATTAATCTTCCTTTTGCAAATGTACTTGAATAAATGTTGAGCTACGTGAAGTTCATGAAGTACATTATTTCAATGAAAAAAAGACTAGATGATTTTGAGATAGTGGCACTAACAGAGAAATGTAGTGCCATCCTTCAAGAGAAATACCTCTTAAGCTCAAGGATCCTGGCAGCTTTACCATATCAAGCACCACTGGAACCTACGACTTTGGCAAAGCAGTTGTGATCTAGAAGCTAGCATCAATCTAATGCCATTCTCCATCTACAACAATTTTGATTTAGGAATAGCAAAACCAACCAATGTCATAACCAACTTGCTTATCAATCCCCTATTTACCTTAAAGGAGTCATTAAGTATTGGGTGCGTTTATGCATGTGCGCATGTCTATTGTTCATAAATACTTATAAATGCATCTCATACATAATATGCACAGTGAAAACTGGAAATATAATTTCCTAAACAATGAACATAATAAATTTTGCATTTCATTACATTAATTAAATTAAATAGATATTAATCACAGTAATACTAAATTTGAGAATAATCACCTTGCAAGCCTTTGGTATGTTTTAAGTTGGAGTATCGTCTGAAATGAACCCGTTGAAAATTCTAGGGCTTAAATAGGTGAGCTTGAGTCGTTAAAATAGCAACTTTAATTTTTCAGCACTGGTTAACATTTAAACCCCGAGATAAACTCTTAATCTAAGGCTTAACACTTAAGCAATTAATTTTTTATAAATTCATAAAAAACAAACTCTAATGCAACAATGGTGGCCTACAATTAAGAGAAGAAGATGAATAACAAAAGAACAACTTTTTTTCTTTGTTATTCTTTTTTTTAACACTTAAAAACCAAAACACCCAAAACAACTTCTCATTTCTTTTTCCATCTATATGATTGGCCACCTAATTTGCACTAAAAACTTTAGTTTTTTTTGTTTCATTTCACATATATATAAAGTAATTTAACCTTGGTTAGGCTTAACCCAACTTAGATTAACATTTAGCCTTAGTTAAGTTAGTTAAACTTGCCCACTAAGTAGTATATATAATAATTTAAAATTTAATTAACCTAACTCAAGTTAACACTAAACTAGAGTTAGGTTAACTTACTTTTCAATAATTAAATAATTAATTAACCTAACCTTAGTTAACAATTAACCTAGGTTAGTTAATATAATATTTAATTATAAAATTATTCTTTTAACCTAACCATATGGTTAACTCTTAACTATACTTCGATTAAATATTTATTTAACTCTTAAATAAATAAATACCTTGATGTTTAATAATTAAATAATCAAATATGTGAAATTACCCTTAAACCCTTATTTAGTTACCAAGTAAACCCCCTAGTGGGTCCTACCATACCACACACTTAGGTAAACTCAACCAAAGGCTCACTATGCAATATGTGTCATTCTTTAATTGGTCAAGAATAATTGTCAACTAATTAATGCACTTAACTCTTAAGTACTGACACGCACATATCTCGAGGGTTCTTGAAACAAATATTCAATTTTGCTGGAAATTACTAGATTGAAAAATTCAATCTAATATGCTATCCCAGTGCACAAAGAGTATACTTCATATTATATGACTCTCTAGGTCCACACCCGATTCATCAAAAAGAATAATTTCATGAGTTTGTGATCTTGCCCGACGCACACTTCATAGATATTACAAATCAGCGCATTAGACCATATAAGTTGAGGTTATGGCGCATACGTATAGTCTTTTCATTAATTTATTCTGAAAGCGTGGGGATATAGATCAACACCGTCAAATTCCCATAATCACATCCATGAACTTATCTCTAGATTTGTATTTCTGTAAAAAAATATCTGCAAACTCTTTTACGATATTATTTAACCCTACGGAAAACTCTTTTTTAGAATATCTAGTTTTAGCCAAAAGACTTTTTAAAATACAATTCTTGGAGCGTCAGGATATACAACTCACTTATATGAGCTGACGGATCCTATATCTATGCATATCAGGCTCCATGAGCATCAAACCATACCACCAACACCCAGTGGTCAGACCATGAAAGGTCTTTGACATGCATAGAACCAAAGTATGGTGGATCACTCATAAGCCCACCGTGGCGCTCAGGTCAAAGGCCACGAATACTACTCAACTCAAGAAGACCCTTCATTAACGACTTTTATGGGATGTCTATTGCAGGTCTTCATGACTCTATTCAGTATCCAGTCCTAATTGAATACCTGCATGCCTATACGAGCTTCAAGCTCATGGTTTGCTAAGAACAACCAATTATACCCTATAGATGTAGACATATACTAATCTTTATAAAAGGGATTCGCCGACAGACCCGTATCGATGAAAATATATCATAAACATAGTGTTTAAAAAATACTTGCATAATGATATTTCCTAATACCTATTGCAACTCTTTGTAACTATGTCATTACTAATATACCTCAGATCTTTGTTCCATTACAGACAAGGCTCTAACTTCTTAATATTCACAAACTATTATAACCTGTTAATTCTTTAGCAATTATAATTGTCAATAATGCTAACTCTCAGCGCTGATCTAAACTCCTTTAGACTATATGTGTTTTAATATTAACGATTTTATTCAAAAACTTTATTGTATAAATATTGAACAATTAATATTCATACAATATTAGAATGGCACGTAAGCACCAGCTTCAACATTAATGATGTACTAGTCAAGGTACATAAATTCATCTTCTCGACTAACTTCTTGACATGGAGAAAGATCAAGAAATCTCCATCAATTTAGGTCGACCATTCTTAGCCACCGGTTGGACATTGATAGATGTCTAAAAAAGAGAGCTCACTTTGAGAATCCATAATGAAGAGGTGACCTTTAATGTATTCAAAGCTATGAAGTTCTCTAGTGAGGTCAATGGCGACTTAAGTCAGGATGAAATCGATCAAGACGTGCAAATTTTTTTTAACATCCATACCTTTAGAGACCATTTAAAAAATGCTATCATCAATGGGGAAAAAGAAAAAAATTATTAAGCAAAGGAGTTTGTCAATGCACTCAACAATTCACTGAGGTATGATCTCTTTAAACCTCATTTTGAACCGTTAGAAAGACTATAAAAAATAAAGCAAGTAATAAGCCCTCTATATAAGAGCTACCCACACTTAAGCTTAAGCTACTGCCTAGCCATTTAACGTATGCATTTCTTGGTAGCTCTTCTAATCTTCTTGTTATTATTTCAAATGATCTTAATGAGCAACAGGAAGAAAAACTCTTAAGGGTACTTAGATAGTACAAGACTGCCATAAGGTGGACCATCATTTTGCATACTTCTCGAAGAAGGACACAAATTAACCATTGAACAACAAAGAAGATTGAATCCAATAATGAAGAAAATAGTCAAGAAGGAGATAATCAAGTGGCTAGTTGCAGATATTATCTACCCAATATCTGATAGTTCATAGGTTAGTCCTGTACAATGTATACCAAAGAAATGAGGATTAACTATGGTGACCAATGATAATAATGAGTTAATCCCAACATGTACAATCACTAGATAAAGAGTTTGCATGGTCTACCATAAATTGAATAAAGCTACAAGAAAAGATCACTTCTTATTACCTTTTATTGACCAAATGTTAGACTGCTTGTTAGACTGCTTGTTAGACACGAGTACTATTACTTCTTAGATAGATATTCTGGCTACAATAAAAAATATCCCTTGAAGACCAAGAAAAGACTACATTCACATGTCTTTATGGAAAATGTTAAGGTGTTGGAACATGGTTTTTATTGACCTGCTTTATTCAAAGATACGTACTTCTATGCCACTCGATGTGATTGATGCCAAACGATAAGGAATATTTCATAGAACCAAAAGATGACTCCCTAAAGCATTCTAAAGGATTGAGTTATTTGACATTTTGGGAATTGATTTTATGAGACCATTTTCACCCTCAAATGGACAAAAATACACCCTAATGGCAGTAGATTATGTATTAAAATGGGTTAAGGCAGTTGCACTTCTAACAAACGACGTAACAATGGTGGTGAAATTTCATTGGATGAACATCTTTACAAGGTACGACACTCTATAAGCCATCATAAGTCATGAAGGGTCACACTTCTGCAACAAATACTTCTCAGCCTTCTACAAAAGTATAAAGTCAAGCATAAGATTGCTACCGCCTATCATCTGCAAACAAGTAGGAAAGCTGAGGTCTCTAGTAAATAATTCCAACTAATCCTAGAGTAGACAGTCAAACTGAGTCGAAAGGATTGGGACATACTTTTGGATGATGCATTGAAGGCTTATTGCACAGCCTACAAGACACCAATTGATATGTTCCTTTACCAGTTTATATTTGGGAAAGCTTGTCATCTTCTTATAGAGCTAGAACATAAAGCTTATTGGGCTATCAAAATCCTCAACTTTGATCTACAAGCAACTGGAGAAAAGAAACTATTACAACTCAATGCTATGGACACATTTCGACTTCAAGCCTATGAGAATGCCAAGATATACAAAGAAAAAACCAAGAGATAGCATGATCAATGGATAGCCCCTTGAGTCTTTGAATCAGAACATCAAGTATTGTCATTTAATTCACGACTCAAGTTTTTTCTCAGTAAACTTAAACTAGACGGTTTGGACCTTTTCAAAATTTTAAGGTACATCTACATAAGGCCGTCAAGTTAGCTAATAGAGGGACCAAAAAAACCCTTCAAGGTCAAGGGGTAATGATTAAAGCATTATTAAAGAGGTGACTTCAATCACCAACGTCCTCAATAGCATTCAATGCGCCTTAAAAACCAAAGAAGCACTATGTTTAGCAGACGACATTAAATAAAGCGCTACTTGGGAGGCAACTCAAGGTAAGTATTTAATTTTAGATTATTTTCCTTAGTTCTCCAATAAATTTTATCAGTGATCTAGGTTCTTAAAAAAAATTGGAGCCAATGCTGTAGAAATTATTGATCATCGCCATTCAAAAGTCAAGGTTTTCGCTATAGTAGTAAGTATCCAAACCAATCCAGCAAACTTTCCTAAGTAATCAGTGCTTCAACGAAAATTCAATTCTACCACAATGAAAATACATTGCCGCAACGAAAGTCATTGACCGCTTTAGTAAAATTTGAATGAAGTTTTCAACCGTTACAAGTAAACTTACTTCAGTGAAGTCACAGAACTTATTTTAGTGAAAACAAGATTCCAAACTATGATCGATCATCCTCTATGTAATAATTACCAACCGTTCCATCGACATAAGGAATGTCATACATTATGAAATCACTGCTTCTGCCAAAATCAAGGCATGCTTATTTTTTCCTTCCATAAATATGGCACTATGAACCCAAGTTAGCGTCACTTGATGGCCCACTGTAGAGAGACGTCCATCAGCCTAAGCCATCAACACCTTGATAACTGATGCGATATTTCTATATCATAAATTAAGTGCAAGTATACACTATCGTATGCAAGTAATAAAGAGACTAAATAAGTCGGATGTCGAACCCACAGGGATAATTTCTTCTTTTTAACCAATTACTAAAATTATATCTTCCTAATAATTATTCAGAAAAATAAAAATCTAAGACTGAATGTAAGAAATATAAAACAAAAACACAATGTAAAGAGAATAAATGATAGCAATGTAGAGAAAACCTAGGATTAATATTATCCCTCAATATGCTTTTTAATGATTAATCCTCTAATATTTAACTCACTTAGTCTTTATTATTGATCAAGACACTAATGTATTCACAAGCCTCTTCCAAGGTCATGCAAGTATACCTTAATTTACCAAATACCTATATTCCTATGGTACTTGTAATAAATTAAGATTCATTAAGATGAGGTCTTATTGATCATACATGCTAATTAGGTATATTCCTATCCTAAGTTGAAACTTGCATATGCAACATTGAATGTTACTCTACAATCATGCATCAAATTACCTAGGTCTAAATATTATGATTCCTCTTCCGAGTTTATCAATAATATTACTAATTCATTCACCATATATTGGCCAGATATATTGAAGCATTAAACACAAATAATTTAAATAATAAAAGACTAAGTTTATTAAATACTAAAAGGATATGGCAATTAAGCACACATATTGAGTTCAAATATTAACCCTAGAAAATAAGTTAGCTCATGGCTACAAGATAACAGCAGTAGAAATAATTATAAAACATGATACAATCAATCGCAAACCGATATAGACGTCGAATTGCTCTTAATTGCGCTGCCTAGAAACTCTTGATGCCGAAGAACGTCTTGTATCTCTCTCTAAAGATGCTTCAATTAAGCTCCTATTGCTCTCCAAGATTCGTGCTCTGTATTCTTGGTGCTCTTGGGTTGTCTTGGATTCTTTTTTGAAGGTTGGGAACGAGTGGCTTTATATAGGGATTGATATGAGCTTGAAAATCTCAATTTTCATCGGACTAGGACTCGCACTACCGCTGGCGCGCTATGCATCTGTCGCTGGGGCGACGCGTGAAAAAGCTATTACCGCTGGAGCAGTGGAATCTTGGCGCTGGGGCGCTGCATGAAAACGGCTTCACCGCTGGCGCGGTATGTTTATAGCGCTGGGGCGATGGAGTGTCGCTGGCGCGGTGACCCTTCGGCGCTGGGGCGCTAGACGCGACTTAAGCAGGTCGTTTTTCTCATTTCGATCACTATTTCAGCGCTGGGGCGAAAATACTTGTGGCGCGGGGGCGCCAGACTCATAATTTGAAAACTTTGCATTTTAGTCCCTGTTTTCGCTCCTTTTGCGTTCTTTCTTTAAATTTTGTTCAAGTCCCTATAAATAACAATAATGCACATAAATAGCCATCTATTCTCATAAAATCATAAAATATCAATAATAAAAACATGAGAAAATATATGACAAATTTGCCCTTATCACAGGCAAAATAGGAATTACCTTCAGGCCAATTACCCCGAGCGACCTAGAAGTTTATGAGGCTCGAAGAAGCACCTAACTGAAGAACAATATAGAGTGGCTTAGATTGGTAACTTCCTTGCTTTAGCTGCCCTACTTAAGGATATTTATGAGGCTATTAAGAATAGAGGCTTTCTTTCTAAATTCTCTTACAAGGGAAAGACGGTGGAGCAACAAAAAAGTTCGAGAAGCTGGTGTGAATTTCAATTTGGGGCATACCACTAGTGATTGCCTCGAGTTGAAAAGGTTGGTGGATGACCTGATAAAGAATGGATATTTGTGGGAATTTTAGCCAGATAAGTAGTATAGCCAACCCACTGATCACCCCAATAAGTCTGCCTAAAATGCTATTATGATTATTTCTAGTGAACCCACATTGGTAGGAGACTTAAATCAGTAGAGGAAGAATTAGTCGCGATACTCAATAGTGGGACACCAGGTCCTGTGCAATATTCCATTGGCAAAAACATCATGACTATAGCAAGAAGTCCCCACTATGTTTACTGAGGAGGATGCATAGAGAGTAAGTTATTTGTATGACAATGCACTCGTTGCTATGTAAGTGGCGAGTATGGAAGTTGACTGGGTATTCATTGACCTGGGATTTTAGTTGACATAATATTTAAAGAAACCCTAAATGAATTAAAGATTAAGAATTTGTATATAAAAAAGTGTTGGGTGTTTATCATAGAGTGTGTGATTATACGAGTGTATGCATAATTTCAAAAATTACCATATGCGCAGCGGAAGCATGTTACAAAATACACCCATTTTAACAATTTCAACATATATCACATATATGCATAAGTATAACAATTATACAATAATAAGTGATGAACAATATGGTATTATAACATAATGTATAATACTTACCTAATGAAGGTAGCTTTACAAATTCTTCAAGTATTTCACCAATCTATGCGAAGAGCTCACCTTGAAGTATATCTTGAACAATTCTAGTCCATAACATTTAGTGGGATTATGGAGCTAGAATGGTAGCTTTAGAATTTTTCAGCAACTTGTATTCAACTTCTTTGAATACATATTCTTGTTTCATAAACATTAATGTGGTTTGGCCATTCATGGAAGGAGAAGAAGATAATCTTTATTTTGTTCTTGTTGGTAACACTTTACAAACACAACAACAATAAATTCTCTTTGTCATTGCTAAGTTATCCAAGTGTGTAAAATTAATCAAACCAGAAAAATTTTCACACACTTATCATTCAACTCCTTGAAAGAAAAACAAGACAAAGTATTTCTCTCTCCCTCCTCCTCTCTTGGCCGAGACCTTCACCTTGTAAGAATGAATTCAATTCATTCAATTCTTGTTTTCTCAATTGATGGCCAAGCAAAATGAAGTGCTTTCCCCACCATCATTTTAATTGGTCTCCCACTCAATATTATTAACAATATGCCTAGGTCCCTCCACTTCCTTAATGCTTAAAAGAATAACAATAAATGAAGAAGTGTTCCCTCCATTAACCAAAACATGGCTGGCCACTTCAATAAATGAAAATGAATCAAATTCATTTAATGGCTTATTTTAATACATGTAATATAAAGAAATCCTCCACCATTCATAATGGCCAAATATTAAATTCATTTAAATAACATTAATGCAATAAACTATATAATAATGTTTAGTGCATTAAAAGTATATAACAAATAAATCAAAAACTATTTTTGATTATTTAATTAATATAATAAAATAAATCAAAAATTATTTTTGTATTATTTTATTAATATATCATGAAACAAAATGAAGGGCTTAGATCTTGCCATTTGTCATCATCCTATTAGTTAACAACTTTTGTTAATTAATTATTACTACCAAGGTTAAATGGTAAAATGGTAAAATTAAATCATAGAACAAATTTTACCATTTGTCAATATTCTATTAATTAACAATCCTTGTTAATTAATTAAGTGATGTACTTAACAATTAAGTCTTGACAAATGTACAATCCAAGGGATCCCTAAACAATCGTTCTCTTTTGCTGAAATTTATTGGATCAAACTATTCAATCCAATCCGCTACCCCAGTGCACAACGAGTATACTTCATATTGTGAGACTCTTTAGGTCCACACCTAATTTGTCATATAGAGCTCCTCCATACGTCCGTGAACAATGTCCCACACACACGTTACGGATATTACAAATTAGCATGTTAGACCATACAAGTTGAGGTTATTATATATTCGTATAATCCTTCCATCATTTATATCCTTAAAGAGCAGAGATATAGATCATCACGGTCAAATCTCTATTTTCTCAACCACGAACTTATCTCCAGATTTATATTTCATAAAATAATATCCACAAACACTTTTGTGATATTGTTTATTCCTCCGGAATATCTTTTTCGAGGTTTATGCTTGCGGCCACAAGACTTTCTGAAATACAATCTCAGAGCATTAGGATATACAACCCACTCATATGAGCTGATGGATCCCATATCTATGCACACCGAACTCTATGAGCATCAGACCATACCCAGCGACACCTAGCAGTCAGACCATGAAAGGTTTCTGACATGTGTGGAACCAAAGCATGGTGGATCACTCATAAGCCCACCGTGGCGCTCAGGTCAAAGGACCACAAATACTACTCAACTCGGAAGACCTTCCATTGACGGCTTTATGAGATGTCTATTGGATGTCTTCATGAGTCTGTTCAATATCCAGTCCTTACGGAATATCTGCATCTCTATACGAGCTTCCTACTAAGCTTATGGTTTGTTAAGAGTAACCATCTGGACCATCCAGATATAGACATACACTAATCTATATTAATGGGTTTCATCGATAGACCTGCATCGATGAAATTAGATCAGGAACATTATGTTTGAGAACATACTTGCATAATGACATTTTTTAGCACCATCTGTAACTCATTGCAGCTATATCATTACTAATATATTCTCAGATCATTGTCCTATTTCAGACAAGGCTCTAACTCATTAGATTTTGCTAACTCTTAGTACCACTAACTCTTAGTGTTTATAACTATTAGCGTTGCTAACTCTTAGCCCTGGTCTAAACTCTTTTAGACCAAATCCGAACTCCTTCAGATCATACAATGTCTAAAACGTTACAAGCATCTTACCATTTAAAAAATAATATTAACGATTTTATTAGAAATAATAATTGTATAAATACAATCACTATATATTTATACATTATGGGATGGCACGTAAGCACAAATCCCAACAGAAAGAACCTGGACACTGTTACAAGGGTTCGGCGAGAGTTGTGTGATGTTGATCGGTATAGTGGCCCTCCCATAACCTTAGGCCAAAAACCATACGAAAAGACGACAATGACCAACTTTATGGTGGTTGACTAGCCATTCCTATATAAGATCCTGCTCGGACAGCCACTTATGAGAAACACTAATGCAGCCCTATCCATACACTATTTAAAGCTTAAGTTCCCCTAGACGTGGTGTCTAGAGACCAGAAGATAGTTAGGAGCTGTTATTCAGTATCAGCTAAAAGACTTACTGCATCTATACTGTTGGCCAAAAAGACAATGATAAGGAATCACCTGAACTAGCAGAAGAGTTAGACCCAATTCAAGCTAAATCTAATGTGCCCAAAAAGGTAGTTAAGATCGGTCATAGCTTGAACCCGAAGTTAGAGAGGGGTTGACAATACTAGTACAAGAATTTTCTAACATCTTCTCATGTCACAGGAACACATGCGAGGAATTGAACCTATACTGGCTGTTGAGGTACCAGTTTTATCTCAGTTCACAACCTAAAACTATTGGATGTGTGCATATGGTACACGTGTTCATAAATACAATGGAAGCTAGAAATCTAATTTCCTAAAAATGAACACGATAAGTTTTATTCAATTACACTAATGAATAAAATTAAACTATATTAATCATATTAATACAAAATTGAGAGATATCATCTAACAAGCTTTTAGAACGGATTTCTTTTGGAGTACCGCTTGAAGTGGACCCGTTGACAGTTCTAGGACTCAACGTGGTGGACTTGGGTCGCTAGAACAGCAACCTATATTTTTCTCAGCATCGATTTAACACTTAAACCGTGGGATTAACTCTTAATCCCCATAGCCTAATACTTAAACTATATTCAGTTTATTTTTTATGAGATCAACATTTAAATTCATCAAAATACAAATAACTTAAATGTAACAATGGTGACCATTTATTTAAGAGTAGAAGATATATAACAAAACAATTTTGTAATAATTTTTTTTGTTATTTTTAACACTTAAAACCTTAAAACAAAAACAATTTTCTTACCTTAAAATTGGCCGCCCGTATTGTTGGCTGCAAAGGAAAATGAAAAACATTTTTCCATCTTGTTTCTTCCTCTCTTGCCGAACAGCCTTCTTTTTACTTCAAAGGAAAATTTGAAAGCTCTTTTTCATCTTTCTTTTTCCTCTATTATTGAAAGCTTCTTTTTTACTTCAAAGGAAAAATTGAAAAACTCTTTTTCATCTTTCTTTTTCCTTTATTGCCGAAAGCCTACCCTCGAGTTCTCTTCTGCCCCTTTGTTCATTCAAGAACAAAAATGAATTTTAAAAGAAAGTCTCTCAAAAAATGAATGGCCGGCAACCTTTTCATTTTGTTAATTAATTAATTAATATTTAAATATCTTTTCTCCAACATATTTATTGAAAGAGAAGAAGAACAAAACTTTTTTGCTCTCTCCCATAAACACTATTGTCTAGCACCACATGAAGGGGACAAGGAAAAATTAAAAAAATCATTTTTAATCTACTCCAATGTATGTCTCACTATGTGCTCCATTGAAAAAACATTTTTTAATAATAAACACAAAATAGTTGGCCAAGCAAAATATTTGTTATTTTATTATTATTTTTTATTTTTAATTCAAGAACTAAAAAAAAAAATATTTAAAACAAAAATCACTACAATCTCTTATGGCCGACCAATCTCACCATTATATATACATCAAATGAAGATATATATATTTATAATAAAAATATCTTTTCTTTTGTTTAAAATATTATTAAAAGAATTTAATCCATTACACAATTCAAACATGTGTCCAACATTTGGACAAAAGGAAATGGACGGCTAAACTCTTGTCTTTGACAAACAAAATTTCATTTAAGTCCTTAAGTATCATTTAATTTCTCTTTTAAGTAACATTTAATTTAATCATTTTTTTTAATAATTAAGTCCTCAATAAAATATTTATTTTATTAATTTAACCATGAGCTAACAATTAACTCTTGTCAAATTAACTAATCACTTAACTCTTAAATGATGATACATATTTAGATTATTTAACATTTAAATAATCAATTTAGAGAAAATATCCTTAAGCCTTTAATTAACTCAATGTGAGTTTCATCATACCCAATACTTTAGTTAATTTAACCGAAGGCTCATAATGTGCTATGTGTCATTATTTAATTAGTCAACAACAATTATCAACTAATTATTGTACTTAATACTTAAGTGCTGACACGCGCATCTCGAGGGTTCTTGAAACAAATATTCGGTTCTGCTGGAAATTACTAGTTTGAACAATTCAATCCAATATATTGCCCCAATGCACAACGAGCACACTTCATATTGTGAGACTCCCTAAGTCCACGCCCAATTCGTCAAATGAAACTATTCCATAAGTCTGTGATCAATGCCCTACGCATACATCACAGATATTACAAATCAGTGCGTTAAACCATACAAGGTGAGGTCACAGCGCATACGTATAATCCTTCATCATGTAAATCCTGGATGTGCGGGGATATAGATCAATACCGTGAAATCCTCATATGCGCATCCATAAGCTTATCTCTAGATTTGTATTTTCAAGAACAACATACACAAACACCTTTGCTATATTGTCAACCCTTTGGGAAACACCTTTCCCGGGTTAGTACTCGTGGCCACGAGATTTACTAAAATATAATCTCAGAGCATCTGGATATACTATGTCCCTGTGAGAGCTGATGGATCCCATATCTGTACACACCGGACTCCATAAGTATCGGATCATATCCAGCGATACCTAGCGATTATACCATGAAAGGTCCGTGATATGCGTGGAACCAAAGTATGGTGGATCACTTACAAGTCCACTGTGGCACTCAAGTCAAAGGACCATGTATACTACTCAACTCGAGAGGACTCACAATTGACTGTTTCATAGGATATCTATTGGCGTCCTCGTGAGTTTGTTTAGCATTCTAACTGAATACCCGTATGCATATACGAGCTTTCGGTAAGCCCATGGTCGGCTAAGAATAACCATCTATACCATATAGATATAATGTAATATCCAATCCCTATTAGTAGTATTGGCGCCTAAATTTTGATATAGAGCAAATAAGACACCGTAGGGTTACTCAATTTTAACCCTATTAGAAATACTCCCTTTATAGTGCACGTGAGAGATATTAGACCTAATTTGGTAATTTTACACTCGATCGGTGCGCTGGACGACCCTAGAATATGTTTAGATTTTTTCTCTATTGGCTTAGAAAAGGAAATCCTAATTTACTACATGAATTTCCATTTAAGGGTTATGAATGGAACAAGTCTTTGTTGAGAAACATAATCCATATATTAGAGAATGGACCAATTAGAAGAAATCTCATGGATTGCCAAGTTGGAAGTTCTAGTTAGTTCTTTGAACTATTCTAACTAGATAGTTACAAATGAACTAATTACATAATTAGTTTTTAACTAATGAAAAATTAGTAATTTTGAGTAAGTTGAAGGGCAAAATGGTCAATTGAGGGAGCACTATATATATGTTAGAAGTGTGTAGAATTTTCAAGTGATCAAAAAGCAAACACTTAGAGCAAAAAGGAGAGCAAATTCGGGCAAGGTGAAGAGGTGCTGCTACAGTGAAATTTCAGTTTTTTTTTCATGATTTTTCATGTGTAATCAAGCTAAAATAAGGTTACATATGAATCCTTAAGCTCAATTGAAGCCTCAATTAGTGAAAATTCAAGAAAAAGAGGTAAGAAAAGCATTGTTTTATGAGTTTGATAAATGAACTTTCAAGAATGCTCCAATTGACATTCTTATGTGTATTCTTGGCTTAGATTGAGTTGAATTCTAGTTTGGAGCTTGAAGGAGTCATCAATTTGAAGAAATTGGCAAGGTGAGAATTAGGGTTTTTGGTGATTTTGTTGTAGAGATTTCAATTGGTTGTAATTAGGGCTTTAGAATGAAATTGGCATGATTTTGTTGTAATTGGAACAAGAAATTGAAAAGGAATGTGTTGGAACCTAGGGTGAAATTCTGCCACTTTAGGGAAGTTAGGAATTAAGTAGTGTTTTGATTGAATTGTTGTGTGTAAATGGTGCATATTGTAAATTGAATGTATATGGTTGATGGAAAAACCAAAAATGAAGAAAATGGGACATAATTGTCCATGTTGAAAAGGTGAAGGGCAATTATGTCCAACTAAGTTATAAGGTGTTCAATAATTTTTAGGGCGCCGGATGGTGAGTTAGTTTTGATTATGGCTCTGTAGCTAAAATCGGGAAGTAGTATGCATTCGAGCTTTGTATACCGATTAGGGCATTTAGTAGTTAAATGAGATTCTAGCATTCGATTTAGTTCTGAATATCATTTGTGGTACGTAGGTGAAGATAACCGAGAGCATTAACAGGAGCAGAAATCGGGAGCGAAATTGAGCGTAGAGCGGTTGTGAGTGGAAATCTGCCATTTCTTTTACTTTTCGTTTATTATGTTTTCGCATAATGAATATGCATGTTTTATGAGCTTTCGATGCATAACCATGATTTATGATCTTGATATATATTCATAGACATGCCATTACATGTTCGAATTGAGAAACAGTTTTAAATTTCTGCATTCGTTTTTAAGGCCATTGGTACCCTCAGATTATAGTGGTGATGATTGTATTAGACCCGGTTGGTATATCCCGTGCACATGGGCAGGTCTTAGGGGTGTGTCACTAACTCCGGGATGTCGAGTCATGTGAGTCGCTCTATGTGTATGGGGTATTGTCTCGCTATATGCATGTGATGTAGGATTTTGCTGCATAGCCAGTGAGATGTCTTGTGATGTCACTGTGGGTGCTGCTAGTTGAGGTGCCCCGTGACCTATTCACGTGTGCGGTACTAGTTGAGTCATTGCGTAGGTATAGAGCTTTAAGGTTACCATTGGTACAGTTTAGAAAGAAAATGGCCGAGCGAGGATTTTACTAGTTTTCGATTTACTGATAGCATTTATGCATTTATATGCACACAACAGTTATTATGTTATACAGATTCTGAATATAATTTTCCAAAGATGTAGATAAAACCCGCTCGGCAAGATTTCAATAGCATATGATGTTAGAAACCGTTTTACAGTTTTACATCAATTTTAGAAGCATGATTTCTGCATGAACTTTAGAATTTGCTATCTATACATGATGTTATTTTATTGAAATTTTATTTGCACTCACTAAGCTCCTTTAGCTCACCCGTTTTGTGTTTTATGTTTTCTGAACCCCTTTCCCAGGTGCAGGTCTCAGTACGCAAGCTGCTAATTCTCTTATTACCGAGTAGTGGGCCAAATCCGAAGATTATTTTTGTATATGTAAATGTGCTAAGTAGCACCCTTTACTTTATGCATAATAGTTGTAGGCATGTATATTTGGATGTATGTTTTGAATCGAGAAGAAGAGATTTCAATTTTATGATGGTCGTTCTTTTTACTTTTATGATTACGCTTATTTGTGATTCAAATGAATAATTGAGTTGTGTTAGAATTGATTTGAAAAGGACCGGAGGTCCGAATTGGTAGAATTAAGATGTATTAGAAATAGAAGTGAAATTTCTTTGCAGGTTTTATATGGATTTTCTGAAAAATAGGGAAAACTCTGTCCGTTAGTTTTTAAAATTAAGATGTCGTTTTCATGTATGTTACTAGACCTTCTTAGTAGTAACAAGAATTAAAAAAGGGTTCGCATCGCGAAATTTCTCAACTTACCCAGTTAGGTTCGGGGGAACTTCCGTCGGAGTGCCCGGCAGGGCCGCTAAGATCTATAGTAGAGGGTCTCGGGTCGGGTCCTGTCATATAACATACACTAATCTATATAAAGTGGATCTACCGATAGACCCGCATCGGTGAAATAGATCAAGAACATAATGTTTAGGGACATACTTGCATAATGACATCTCCTAGCACCTATTGCAACGCCTTGCAACCATGTCATTACTGGTACACCCCCAGGTATTTATCCTATTACAGACAAGGATCTAACCTTTTAGATCTGGCTGAATCTTATATACATGTTAACTCTTAATAGTACTAACTATTAGCATTTATAACTCTCAGCTGAATATATTTCTTAGCATTGATCTAAACTCTTTTAGATCATACAATGTCTGTAACATAACAAGAATTATACCATGTATTTATATTGTATTAATGATTATACAAAATATTTACTGTATAAATATTAAATAATTTAATATTCATACAGTATTGGAATGGCATGTAAGCACTAGCTCTAACACTGGCTTCCCATGCACTAGTAATAAGTTTGACTTTTAAGTTGATCAAGTAGAAGGGAAGGATATTTAACCAAGATAAGAATGAGGCAGTGATGACATAAGTAGACAAACTATTAGCCGCATGATTCATTAGGGAAGTGCACTATCCTGAGTAGTCGGCTAATGTCGTTATGGTTAAAAAGGAAAATGGGAAGTGGAGAATATGTGTTGACTTCACTAACTTAAAAAAATCGTACCCTAAGGACAATTTCTATTTTCCAAAATAGATCAGCTGGTCGACTATACAGCAAGGCACGAGTTACTCAATTTTATGGAAGCTTTTTACGGTACAACCAGATCCAAATGTTTCCCCTAGACCAAGAGAAGACTTCTTTTGTTACACATCAGGGGGCTTACTGTTACAAGGTAATGCCATTTGGCCTGAAAAATGCAGGGGCCACTTATTAGAGGCTAGTGAACAAATTGTTTAAACCCTTGATTGGCAAGAACATAGAAGTGTATGTAAATGATATAACAACCAAGTCTACTAAATTGAAGGATCATGTAAGAGATTTAAGAGAAGTCTTTGAGATCCCGATGAGGCAAAACATGAAGTTGAATCTTGAGAAATGTGCTTTTAGAGTAAAGTCCGACAAGTGCTTAGGATTCATGGTTAGTAAGAGAGGGATTTAAGCTAACCTAGATAAAATCTAAGCTATCTTGGAAAGGAAGTCTCCAAGCACGTTCAAAGAGATCCAACGGCTCACAGGGAGAGTAGTGGCCTTGAGTTGATTCTGTTGGGTGTGGTGTTTCAGTTTTAAATCATATTGGGTGCGTGTATGCATGTGTCTGTGTCCATTGTTCATAAATACATATACAAGCATCTCATACATTATATATGCAGCGAAAGCTGAAAATCTAATTTTCTAAAATAATGAACATAATAAATTTTGCATTTCGTTATATTAATGAAATAAATTAAATAGATATTATTCACATTAATACCAAGATTAAGAATAGTTACCTCGTAAGCCTTTGGAATGGTTTAAGATGGAGTTTCATATGAAGTGAACTTGTTGACAATTTTAGGACTGAACGAGGTAGGCTTGAGTAGATAAAATAGCAGCTTTAATTGTAGTACTAGTTTAACTCTTAAATCTTGAGATTGACTCTTAACCTCTAGTTTAACACTTAAACTATATGTTCATTATAAAGCACTCAATGATTTTGTTCTAATTCAACATTTGAACAACAAACTCATTTGATCAAATGCTTGTAATATGGTCGGTAATTAAAGAAAATAAAGAAGAAGAAATTCATTCTTTCAAAACTTGTAGAATTTATATTTGTTATCAACATTTGGAAAACAAAATGAAAAACTTACTTTTTCTCTCTATATTGCCGAACACCCATTGGCTATAAAAACAAAATTAAAATGAATTCATTTCCTTTAAGACAACTCTTGCCAAAAATAACTTGAAATGAATTCTTCTTCCTTCAATCATCTACGTGGTTGGCCACCCAATTTTATTTCAACTAAAATAATTGTTTTCATTTCACTTTATTTATAGACTTTTATTTTAACTTACCCATGAGTCAACAATTGACTTTGGTTAAGTTAACAATTTACTTAACAATTAAGCAAAGTAAATATCAAAGTTAATATAATATAAAATATACATTTCACTTTTGCATTAAGCGAACCCTTTGGTTAACACTAAACCATGGTCAAGTTTGAAAAAATATCTTGATTATTTAATATTTAAATAATCAATAAAGTGAAATTTCCTTAAAGCCCTCAAATATTCGATTTTGTTAAAATTTAATAGATTGAACAAATCAATTCTGTACGCTGCCTCAGTGCACAATGAGTACACTTCATATTGCGGGACTCCCTAGTTCCACGCTCGATTCGTCAAATAAAACTATTTCATGAGTTCGTGATTGATGCCCCAATCAGAAGTCACGGATATTATAAATCAACGCATTAGACCATACAAGCTAAGGTCATAGTGTATACGCATAATCATTCTGTCATTTATATCCTATAAGAGCGGGGATATAGATCAGCACCATCAAATCTCCATATGCTCATCCATAAACTTATCTCCAAATTTGTATTTGAAAAATGATATCCACAAACTCTTTTGCGATATTGTTTAACTCTACGGAAAATTTTTTTTCATGGTTTGTGCTTTTGGCTAAAAGACTTCCTAAAATACAATTCTTGGAGCATCAAGATATAGAACTCCCCTAAAGGCTGACAAATTTTATATCTGTGTACACCGAACTCCATGAGTATCAGACTATACCCAGTGACTCGTAGCAGCCAGACTATAAAAGGCCTCTGACATCTGTGGAACCAAAGTATAGTGGATCACTTGTAAGCCCACCACGACGCTCAGGTTAAAGGATCATGAATACTACTAAATACAAGAGAACTCACTATTGACAGATTCATAGGATGTCTATTGGCATCCTCGTGAGTCTGTTCAATATCCAGTCTTAACTTAACACCTGAATACCTATACAAGCTTTACGTTCATGGTCAGCTAAGAATAACCATCTGTACTATACAGATATAGACATACATTTATCTATATAAAATAGAGTCACTGATAGACCCGCATCAATGAAAATAGACCAGGAATATAACTTTCGAGAATGGCATATAAGCGCTAGCTCCAACAAACTCCCAATTGGTCTAGTACCATTCGTACTGGTATCTCATACCAATACACTCCACGTATTTCTTAAACACACTAGAAGTTTAAGCCTGAATGGGTCCGCTATGTTATCCAATGATTGTATCCTTTATATTATTACATATCTAGTAGCCAAGAACTTTCTAATTATGTGGTATTCATAGTCCACATGCTCAGACTTCTAGTATGCCTTATGGCTTATTGGCTTGAGCAGTTATTCTATTCTTGTTTATTATAGTAGGATAGGATCCACTAAGCTTATAACTATTCTGAGCTCTGCAACTAGCTTGAATATCTATAATGCTTTCTTTGTAGGCTTCTCAAGCTGCAATATATTCTATCTCCAAAGTAAAATTGACTATGGACATCTAAATTACACATTTCTAACTAGCTCTAATACCGATGAGGAGAAACACATAACTAGATGTAGACTTTCTACTACCTGGATTAGACAGAAAGTATGAATATGTGCATCCCTTCACTTGTAAGAAACTTTCTCCATGATTCAAAAACTTATCCTCTGTACCTTTTAGGTATTTTAGATGTATTTCATTGCCATCTAATAGCTGTGACCTAGATTAGACCAATACCAGCTCATAACACTTATAACCACTAACATCTAGGTCTCATACATAACATGACATGCATCAAACTACATTTAGCTAATGTATATGATAAGTTAGATACTCTAACCTGTTTATCTTCTTCCTAGGGATACTTACTCTTAGTAAGATGAATGTCATATCTAAAAGGCACATTAACTGTCTTACAGTCAATTAAGTTGTACATTTCTAGGACATATTGTATGTACGAAAATTAAGAGAGTCTTATCAGTTTCCTAACTCTATCTCTGTAAAGCTTTATATCTAATATATAAGAAGCCTTTCCCAAATCTTTTATAGAGAAGTTCTTACTCAAATAACTTTGAACTGATTGACTTGCAACATACCAACGTCATTTTTGACATTGAGTATGTTTTTCCATATAGAGAACTAGAAAGATAATTATGCTTTCACTGCCCTTTTTGAACACTCACTTTTTGTTCTTTGATGAAACTAAATTTTCTGATTTCATCATCTAAATGAAGATTCCAACATTGGGAAAATTACTTAAGTCCAAAAATGGACTTCCTCAGTTTGTACACTAGATTGGAAGTTAACTTGGAGGCAAAACCTTCAAGCTTTTCCATGCATATCTCTTGCTCGAATATACTTGCCAAAATGCCATATTTACATCCATCGGTTAGACCTTAAAATCTTAATATGAGGCAATAGCCAAAAAATTTGAATTAACTTCAGCATGGTTATTGATGAAAAAGGTTTTCTCGTTACCATTCCAGATCTATGAGTGTAAGCTTTTTTCACCAGTTGGGTCTTGAAGGCCTCTACCTTTATATAGACCCATGCTTTCTTTGCGTAAACTCATTTATAACAAATAAGAATAGCTCCTACGGGAAGCAGAACCAAGTGCTAGACTTGATTGTTATACAGAAAGTCAATTTCAAATTTTATGGCATTTTGCCATTTTCCCGAATCGATGTCAAACATCGCATTTCTATAAGTCAAAAGACCATTTTTGTCAATTAAAAAAATACCAAAGGCACCTTCAGGTATCCAACATACCTAAATTAGGACCTTGATATTCTTTTTAACTTATGAGGAGAGTGTTTAAAGACATTTCACTAATTTGAACTTGAAATTCCATCTTCGGTTCATATACATTGTGATTGACTTCATTAAGTTCAATCTTTCTACAATTCTACGATCCATGAGAAACTATTTTTTTGGGATGTAGTTTTACGAGTAACGAACATATTTCATTGCTTTGGATCATAAAACTGATATCCTATCAAATATATAGGATACCCAATAAACCAATACTTGTACCTCTTGGGTACAAGTTTATCCTATTGTGTAACGCTTATGCAAATAAAACAACCATAAGCCTTAACATCTTAAGACTCAGTTCCCTTTTAGTCTATATCTTATACAGAGTAAAAGGAATGGTTTTTGATTGAACTATGTTCAATAAGTGAGTAACTGATTTTTAGAGCACATTCATATAGATATATTCTAGAAGATTAGTGAAGCTCAACATCAATCATACCAAATTTAATAAAGTCTGATTTTTTCTTTCTAAAATAATTTTGTGTTGAGGAGTATTTGGAGGACTATGTGGAGTAAGAATTGCATTCTCCTTCAAATAATTTGTGAATATACTACTTATGTATAAACTGCATCGATCTAATCAAAGGAATTCAATATATATAAAGGTTTGTTTCTTCACTTACTAGTCAAAAGCATTTGAACACTTCAAAAGTTTCCAACTTGTGTTTCCCAGAAACACATGTCTGTATTGTGACATTTTACTATAAAGACAATAAAGTATCAAAAATATTCTTATGGTAGTAGATTGATTGGATTAAATATATCACTATGTACAAGTTTTAATAAATCAGTGGCCTGGTGTCCAACACCTACACTGAGATTTAGACATCTTCCTTTGAATTCAAAATCCATAAATTGGCTAAGGTTCTATAGTTAGATCAAGTATTTGACCATCCTTAACTAAACGGGATAATCATCTCATGACTACATGACTGTGCCATTATTCCTTATTATTTAAGGTTTATTGAACTACAATTTATTCTGTTCACCTAGACATTCAAGACATTTCTTGTATTATTTAAGATATTGTGGCCATTCATTACCTGACATTCAGTTAGCAAAACATTATCATTATCATATAAATATAAAGAACTATTCTTAATGTATTTATAATAACCTTCTCTGTCTACCACAGGGAGTGATATAATTCACCTAATAATATTTGGCACAAAATAGTAATTATATAACATAATACTTCTGCCAGAATAGAGAAGCGACCAAAAGGTCCTAACAGCTACCATGTGTAGGATATCTCTATTTCCTATATGAAGCTATGCTTTTTTCTTTTTAGCTTTGTGACATTCTTCAAATTATGCAACAACTTGCAGATATGAGAAAGACAGGCGATATCTGATACCCCTGTACTTATCTAGTATCATATGATAATGAAATGTCAATGTTTGGTAAATAAATATCTAAGGGGGTTATCTATTCTTAGTTAAGGTGCCTTGAACAGTAACACATACTATTTCAAATATTATTACAATGGAAACCCTTTCCATTATAACTATTATTTATCCATGCTTTGGATATATCCAAGTTTTTCTAAATCTAGAACTATTCTTAGATTCATAAGCAAGTTTAAAATTTCTCGGTACCTTATAATTAATGTGTATAGATCAAGTATCTTATCTCTACAAGACTAATATCTTATTCTATAAGACAAAATAAGAGATGTGTAGTAGAACATTTCTAATTGTTAATAAATAGCGCATTAAATCATGAGTATAACTATTATACATATTTTTAATCTAAAGACGCCATTCCACTGCTTTACATAATCTCTTTAATCTCTCAAACGAGATAATGACAATTTAAACTCTTTAAAATATATAGTGAGAAGTAGACTCTATTGGCATTTTACTCCACCTCACACTATAGCAATATTGGCTCTTGTAAACCCAACAGGTAGACAATTCTTGTCAATTGCATCTCATGCAACTCTTACCACTGATCCTAAATACACCTTATTTTTACGCTGTAGCAATCTTGGGTAAATGTATTTCAAATTAACTTGTCAATAATCAAATGTATGTTACTAATACTATCCTCACACTGTAGCAATATTAGGTACTATGTTCGCATATATTTGCCTTATCTTATATTTAATCTCCATAGTCCGAGTCACACCAACCAAATCTCTCACACTGAAACAATATTGAAAAAGACTGTAGTGACCTATCTACCACTATAATTACAAGATGGACCATGTAAAATATTATCTCATAATGTAATTCAATTCAATATGATTAAGAGAAATTGTTAAATACCGATTCTCATCTCATGAGGAGGTAATTCTCAATCAGTCATTTATTTATGTTGAAATACAATTAACCCCTATCAATAGGGCACCTATTGTGGTTACTAGAACAGGAAAAAATGATCATAGTTTATAATACAGACTAATAACTCTTATTACTGCATTTGTTAAACCCCACATGTATAAATTAATTTTTAAATAATTTAAAAACAATTTATAAAGTCAATAGTATCAGCGTCGCAGCGCTAGGCTACTAGCGCTTGAGTGTTATGGAACTGGAGGTAGAACCTCTAATGTCGCGACACTAAGTCTTAAATGCTGCGGCTCTGGGGCGTGAAAACCTCAGCGTTGAAATACTCATCATCTAGCATTGTGGCATTGGAGCTTGGAAGGCCTTAGCACGGCGGTGCTATATTTAGGGCTGCAGTGTCCCAGTATTTTTCACCTCGGTAGATCTATTTCAACACTTGAAATGCACCATTTAAACACCAGGACTTCACTAAAATCTCAATTAACACTTTAAAACACCCAATCAATAACAAAACGCGCTCTAATACCATTTGTTAGGTGTGATGTTTTGGTTCTAAACTATATTGGGTATGTGTATGCATGTTCCTGTGTCCTTGTTCATAAATATATATACATGCATCTCATATATTATATACTAGCGGAAGCTAGAAATCTAATTTTTTAAAACACTGAACACAATAAATTTTGCATTTCGTTACATTAATGAAATAAATTAAATAGATATTATTCACATTAATACCAAGATTGAGAATAATCACCTCGCAAGCCTTTGGAATAGTTTAAGCTGAAGTTTCACCTAATATAGACTCGTCGGTAATTCTAGGACTTAACGAGGTAGGCTTAAGTCACTAGAATAACAGCTTTAATTTCAGCACTAGTTTAACTTTTTAACCCTGAGATTAACTTTTAACCTTTAGTTTAACACTTAAATTTTATTCTAATTCAACATTTGAACAACAAAATCATTTGATCAAATGCTTGTAATATGGCCAGTAATTGAAGGAAATAAAAAAAAGATGAAATTCATTCTTTCAACACTTGTAGAATTCATGTTTTTTATCAACATTTGGAAAACAAAATGAAAAACTTCATCTTTCTCTCAATATTGTCAAACACCAATTGGCTATAAAAACCAAATGAAAATGAATTCATTTCTTTTAAGACAACTCTTGCTAAAAATAACTTGAAATGAATTCTTTTTCCTTCAATCATCTACATGATTAGCCATCTAGTTTTGTTTAGACTAAAACAATTGTTTTCATTTCACTTTATATATAGAATTTTATTTTAACTTAACTATAAGTCAACAATTGACTTTGGTTAAGTTAACAATTTGCTTAAAAATTAAGCAAAGTAAATATCTAAGTTAATATAATATAAAATATGCATTTCACTTTTGCCTTAAGCTAACCCTTTGGTTAACATTTAACCATGGTCAAGTTTGAAAAATATCTTAATTATTTAACAATTTAATAATCAATAAAGTGAAATTACCCTTAAGCCCTCACTTGGTTACCAAGTTATTGTAAAATGGGTCCTACTTAACTACACAATTGAGTAAACGTAATTGAAGGCTCACTATACGCAACGTGTCAATATTTAATTGGTCAATAACAATTGTTAAGTAATTAATGTACTTAACATTTAAGTATTGACACTCGCGCATCCCCATTGATCCTGAAACAAATATTCGATTTTACTAAAATTTAATTGATTGAACAAATCAATTAGGTACGCTGCCCCAGTGCACAACGAGTACACTTCATATTGCGGGACTCCTTAGGTCCACGCCCAATTCATCAAATGAAACTATTTTATGAGTTCATGATTGATGCCCCACACATATGTCACGGATATTACAAATCAACCCATTAAACCATACAAGTTTAGGTCAAGTGCATATGTATAATCCTTCTGTCTTCTTTATTCTAGAATAGCGGGGATATAGATCAGCATCGTCAAATCTCCATATGCTCATTTGTGAACTTATCTCTAGATTTTTATTTTGAAAACTAATATCCATAAATTCCTTTGCGATATTATTTAACCCTAAGAAAAACGCTTTTCTAGGGTTTTCGCTTTTGGCCAAAAGACTTCTTGAAATATAATTCTTAGAGTACCAGGATATACAACGTCCCTATAAAAGTTGACGGATCCTATATCTACACATACTGGACTTCATAAGCATCAAACTATACCCATCAACACATAGCGGTCAGACCATGAAAGGTTTCTGACATCTGTAGAACCAAAGTATGGTGGATCACTCACAAGCCTACCGCGGTGCTCAGGTCAAAGCACACCTATACAAGAGGACATCCGTAGAACCAAAGTATAGTGGATCACTTAAATCGAGAAGACTCACTATTGACTGCTTTATAGGATGTCTATTGGCATCCTCATGAGTTTGTTCATTGTCCAGCCCTGACTGAATACCAACATACCTATACAAGCTCTAAGCTCATGGTCAACTAAGAACAATATTTTGTACCTTACAGATATAGATATACATTAATCTATATAAAAGAGATTCATTGATAGGCATACATCGATGAAAATAGATTAAAAATATAGTGTTTAAGAACATGCTTACATAATGACATTTCTTAGCACATATTGCAACTCTTAGCAACTATGTTATTACTAGGATACTCTTAGGTCTTTGTCCTGTTTCAGACAAAGTTCTAACTCCTTAGATATTGCTATCTTATAACCTGTTAACTCTTAGCAGTGCTAACTCTTAGTATTTATAACTCTCAACTCTGCTAACTCTTAGCACTGGTCTAAATCTTTAGATCGGATTTGAACTCTTTATGATCATACAATATCTGTAATGTTATATGAATTGTACCATATATGTATTTAATATTAATAATTTTATTCGAAATAATTATTGTATAAATATTAAATAATTAATATTCATACAATATTAGAATGGAGATTTACATCATGAGCCATAAATAAGTGCTTCAAATTCTTTCAAGCCATAAAGATAAAAGAGAAGAACTGTTGAACCCTAGAATGTGAGAAAGCTTTCCAACATCTCATTACTTACCTCTCCGAACCTATACACCTTACTGTCTGGAGGAATGTAGTGTGTCAATTTGAGATCCCCCACACAGTGATCACTGACTATGAGAATCTATTTGACAATAACAACTTTAGAGATTTTTGTACACAATTAAGAGTTCAGCTCTTGTTTGCATCACTAGCATACCTCAAAACCAATAGCCAAGTGGAATCATCCAACAAGATCATCAAGCAGTTATCGAAGAAGATACTGACTGACAAGAAAGGATGATGGGTGGAGGAACTGCCCGAAGGGCTCTTGGCTCTAAGAACTATAAGCAAGACAACTAAAGAAGATACTATATTTTCACTAGCTTTGGGCTACGAAGCTATAATTTCTACTAAGGTTGGAGCACGAACACACCAAATGCTGTATTTTTCAGAGGCTGCCAACAACGAGTTGATAAGAGGGCACTTAAACTTGGCCGAACAGCTAAGGAAGAAGGTCCAAATGCAAATAGCTTCTTATCAACAGAAGGTGGTAAGATAATATAACAAGAAAGTGCAAGCTTGAGAATTCATAGAAGGTGACTTAGTGTTGAGAAGGGTTGTTCTTAATACCAAGAATCTGGTAGATGGAGTCCTAAGTTTGATTTGAGAAGGCCCTTGCAAAGTGGTTAGAAAAATAAATAGAGCCTACAAGCTTAAAAGAACTGATGGGAATGTTAGAGTTAGTACTTACATGCCATTCTAATATTGTATGAATATTAATTGTTAATATTTATATAATATACATTTAAAAAATAATCGTTAATATTATAATAAATGGTATCATGCTTGTTACGCTATAGACATTTTATAATCCGAAGGAGTTTAGATCTGGCCTAAAAGAGTTTAGACTTGAGCTAAAAGTTAGCAACGCTGAGAGTTATAAATGTTAAGAGTTAGCACTGCTAAAAGTTAACAGATTATAATAATCACTGAAATATGATGAGTTAAAGCCTTGTCTGTAACTAGACAAAAACCTGAGAGCATACTAGTAATGACATAGTTGTAAATAGTCTCAATAGGTGCTAGAAAATGTCGTTATGTAAGTATGTTCTCAAATACAATGTTCATGATCTATTTTCATTGGTACAGGTCTATCGGTGAATCCCTTTTATATAGATTAGTGTATGCTATATCTATATGGTACAATTATTATAGCAATAAATCAATTACATGTTTTATTTTATTAATGTGATTATTATAAAATAAAACATATAGTAATGGCTTTGAGTATAAATGTCATGCTTAGTGGGGCATATGACATTGACTTGAAACAAGAGGGAAAATAAACAAATAAATTAAAAATGAAACTTGTTTCATTTGTGAATGCAAGGCCGGCCATAAGTGACAAATGCAATAGTGTGCAAAAGTATTTTGCACCTTATAATAAACAAAATTGTTTTGTTTTGCATTATTACTCAACAAGGCACAAATGTTCATTGTTACAAAATAATGATATAAATAGTTTGTATTATATTTTGTTAAAGAAATGGGCTTGTATAATTTGTTAGTCCTTGTGTTGTTGACAATGTGAAGCAAAAGTTGATAAAAGATAAAATGTAAAAATTGATAAAAAAATAAAATGTGTTTCAATTTTTGTGAGGGAAAGATTCGGCCATTTGGTAATGGGTAAGGAAGAGAGCAATTCTTGAAATTGTTAGAGAATTCTTCATCTTTTCCATAGAAGAGAAGTTTAGGCTAAGTGAAGAAACAAGTAAAGAGAGAATTTTTTGATGTTTTCAAGGGTTGAAAACTATTTCTTCATCTTCTACAATTGATATGTCTTGGCCATAACAAATGCTCAAAAGAAATTTTATGTTTCAAGTGTTGAAACAAGTGAGAGGCAATGGTTGATTGTTTCTTATTCTTTTTTTTCCCGTAACCAACCATTGATAAACAATGAAGAGATTGGTTTGGTTTGCATAAGAATTATATTAGTCAAAATAATTTCATTGTTATGAAATAAAAACAAAATTAGTTAAAAGAGTTAAACTAATAATCTATAGCTTAAAGAGTTTAAGCAATGGTTAAGAGTTAACCAAGGTGATTAAAAGTTAATCATTATTTCTGTTTAAGAGTTAAACACATTGCTGGAAATTGAAGTTACTATTCTAACGATCCAAGCCTACCCCAATTGGATCTTTGAATTGTCAATGAGTGCGCTTTATGGTGGACTCCAGTTCGGTAATTTTCAAAGGCTTGATGATAAAGGCAAATTTGTCATATATTTTCTCATGTTTTTATTTTGATATTTTATGGTTTTATGAGAATAAATGGCTATTTATGTGTATTATTGTTATTTATAAGGACTTGAACAAAATTTATAAGAGAAAAAATAGGGACTAAAATGTAAAGTTTTTAAAATATGAGTCCATTGCCTTAGCGCTACAAGGATTTTCGCTCCAACTCTGGAATAGTAATCAAAATAAGAAAATTAGGAAATACGATCTGTTGAAGTCACAACTGGCGCCCCAGCGCTAGACCTTCATCACGCCAGCGATAGGCCAACACCCTAGTGCCATATCATCACACCGCCAGCGACGGGCCAACGCTCCAGCGCCATCACTCCATCGCTCAAACGGTGCGGCCTTCTACACTCAGTGCTCTAGCGGTAGTGCAAGTCCTAGTCCGATGAGAATTGAGATTTTCAAGCTTATATCAATTCCTATAAAAAGCCCTTCGACCTTAGATGTTAAAAAAAGCCCAAGACATATTCAAGAACACAAAGAATGCAGAGCACGAGTCTTAGAGAGCAATAAGAGTTTAATTGAAGCAACTTTAGAGAGCGATTCAAGGCGTTCTTCAACTTCAAGAGTATCTTAGGCAGCGCAATCAAGATAAATTCGACGTCTATATCGGTTCACTATTGATTGTATTATGATTTATTATTAGTTTTACTGCTGTTCTCTTGTAGCTTGAACTAAATTTATTTTCTAGGGTTAATACTTAAACTCAATATGTGTGCTTAATTTTCATATCTTTTGAATATTTAATAAACTTAGTTCTTTGATATTCAAATATTTGATCTTAATGCTTCAATATATCTGGCCAATATATGGTGAATGAGTTGGTAATATTATTGATAAACTCGGAAGAGGAATCATAATATTTAGACCTAGGTAATTTGATGCATGATTGTAGAGTAACATTCAATGTTGCATATGCAAGTTTCAATTTAGGATAAGAATATACCTAATTGGCATGTATGATTAATAAGACTTAATCTTAATTTATTACAATTACCATAGGAATATAGGTATTTGGTAAATTAAGGTATACTTGCATAACCTTGGAAGAGGCTTGTGATTACATTAGTATCTTGATCAATAACAAAGATTAAGGGAGTTAATTATTAAAGATTAATCATTAGAAAGCATGTTGAGGGATAATATTAATCCTGGGTTTTCTCTACATTACTATCACCTGATTCTCTTTATATTGTGTCATTGATTTTATATTTTCTGCATTCATTCTTAGATTTTTATTTTTCTGAATAATTATTAGAGAGATAATTTTAGTACTTGGTTAGAGAGACAAAATTTTAGTACTTGGTTAGAAAGTAGAAATTATTCATGTGGGTTCGACATCTAACTATTTAGTCCCTTTATTACTTGACAGGTGATTCTCGATTCTTAATTTCATTACAGTAATGAAACTTAAATTTTAAATGTGTTTGTTGTACTAAAAATTAGAGGTTTCCACTTTCGTTGTGCTAATTTGTGTATATGACACATAAAATGAATAGTGATAAACACGCACCACATGTCTCAGGGTTAATACTTTCAGAGAAGGTGATAAAAAAACCATAGAATGCCAAGCTACTAAGGAAGTATAATCCTTGAAACTCGTGTATTATTGATTTTTTCAAGAACAAATATTCTATATTATGTACTTCCTCAAAGCTAAATGAATACTTCTAATTAAATAATTTTCCTATATGTCTATGAGACAAAATGGTTGCTTATACTTTAATTTACAATTTGAAGAATTAAATGGCAAGTTCAACGCTCTTTGAAGTTATCCCTAAGGTGGTACGACACTCAAAGGGGTTACCCAGATTAATTCAAGAGGGTTCAACGCTCTTTAAGAGTATGCCTTAAGAGGTGCAGCACTCAAAGGGGTTACCCAGATCAGCTAGAAGGGGTTAACACTCTTTGAGGTTATCCTTTAAGGGGGGTGGCAGTCAAAGGGGTTACTAGATCATCTTAGCAGGGTCAACACTCTTTGAGGTTATCCATTAGGAAGTACGAGACTCAAAGGGATAACCCAGATCAACAAGTAAGAGGTCAATGCTCTTTGAGGTTATCCCTTAAGGGATGCTGCACTCAAAAAGGTTACCCATATCAACTTAGTAGGGTCAACACTCTTTGAGGTTATCCCTTAGGGTGTGTGACACTCAAAAGAGTTACCCATACTAGTAAGGAAGGGGTCAGCACTCTTTGAGGTTATCCCTTAGGGGTGCAGCACTCTAAGATGTTACCTGGATCGGCTCAGTAGGGTTAACACTCTTTGAGGTTATCCTTTAAAGGGAGTGTCACTCAAAGGGGTATCTTTAAGGGTTGTGGCATTCAAAGGGGTTGCTAGAATAGCAAGGGTTACTCAGATTGGCTCAGGGTCAATGCTCTTTAAAGTTATCCCTTAGGGGATGCAACACTTAAAGGAGTTACCCCATGCACTTAAAGTAGTTGCTCCATCATTTTCTGTGTAATTAATGTGTTTTGAGGTCCGAATAGGATTTCTTCAACCAACTTAACATCATTCAACCATTGCTTGTATATTAGAGGGCTCTACTTGGATTATTGCATGGCTAACACATACATATTCAACATGTTCTTAGGGTCCGAATAGGATTCCCTTAACCAGCTCAACATCACTCTATCAAAAGAGTATTTATATACAAAATAATTCATAAATAAATTAAACATAAGCAAGTCAAGATACTTCTTCAAAAGTAATGTGTAATAAGAATGACAGAGAAGGGAGGAATTTCCAACAAGAAATACTTTGAACAAATTGAGAAAACAAATTGGTCATTCAAAATATATGTTGTAATATGGATTACAAAAGAACAAAAAGAAAATTCATCAAAGAAAAATAAGAAAAAAGGCTTCTTATGCAGCAGGAGCTGTGTTATGAGTCTAGGGCTTGGCAACAGTATCATTTTTTTAAGTAGTAGCTGATAAGGGCAGATTTATCATTTATTTTATCTTTATATTTTATTATTTTATGAGAATAAATGACTATTTATGTGCATTATCGTTTATTTACAGGGACTTGAACGCAAAAATAGCAAAACTAAGGACTAAATTGCAAATATTTTAAAATATGGACCTATCGCCCTAGCGTCACATATAGTATCGCCCCAGCATCGGAACAATGATCAAAATAAGAAAATTACAAAAACAACCTATTTAAGTTGGGCATTTTTGCCCTAGTGTTGACCATCTACTGCACCAGTGACAGCTCAACGCCCCAGCAATAGGATGTTACCACTCTAGTGATACTGATTTTCAATGCAACACCCTAGTGACAGTAAGATAGTGTCCAACGAAAGTGCGATTCCTGACCCGACAAGAATTGGTGATTTCAAGCTCAAATCAATCCATATAAAAGGCTATTCGTCCTTAGACTTTAGAGGTCATCCAAAAGCATCCAAGAAGACATAAGAGACTCACAACACAAGTCTTAGAGAGCAATTAGAGCATAATTAAAGCATTCATAGAGAGAAATTCAAGGTATTCTTTAGTATCAATAGTTCTTTAGGCAGCGCAATCAAGTGCAATTGGACGCAATCAAACGCAATATTAAACAATTAATATTCATACAATATTAGAATGGCATGTAAGTACGAGTTCCAACAAGTACTATAATATTGATAAACTAACTTTATCTAGGCTAATTTAAAAACTAAGTTGAATTATTAAATTAAAGATTGCTTAAAATAAACAATTTATTTAATCAAGGAGGTGAGATTTCTATGGTAAAGGGTTCCTACGGTCTTTATTTTACTCCACCTTTCCTATGTTCTTCATAATTAATGCTTAACGACTATTCTAGTGAATTCATTAAACATGATTTAGAACTAATTTCATTATATCTTCTGAGTGTTAAATGAGATCCTATGCATATGCAATCAAGTTGATATCCCTATTTAACTTGTTATCTATACATGCATTAAGTTATCATTAAGTGATTACTTTAATTCTATAAATCTCTCAAACTTAATAAAATCAAAAGATATGTTTTTCAGTTCCAACACATGATTTAAACTTTCCCAAGCAATAACCTACTAGTCTAAATCATCTAATCAATTTTCCAATCCAATTATAAGCATAAAAATCAGAAAAAGCATAAATAAAAAGCACAAGATATAGTCATTAATAAACTAAACACAATAAAACATAGTACTTAGTAGAGTAACATCAAGCCATAGAATATGCAATTTAGCTATCTATAGTCAAATGCACAAATACAATCATCCAAGAGTTTATAAAAGTAACCATGTTCAACATAACACAAATTACAAGAATACACTTAAAACTAAAGTAAATAAGATAAGATAAGAGTGATAAACTAGTTGTAGAAGCTTTTGTAGCCTTCAATCTTCATGGTTCTTTAAGATTTCAAGCTTCAAGTATGTTTCTCTTACTAGAAATTCTTAATTTTCTCTCAAAATTTGTACTCTCTCATCCCCTATAAATGAGACTTTTAATCTCCTTTTATAAGTTCTAAAAATGGGCATCAAAATTAGGACATAAAATAAAAAATAAAATTGGGTTCTAGCAGTACTTAGGTGACAAGCTTTCTACTTATAGAAACTCAATAGCATTTGGGTACCACTTTTCAGCACTCAGGTGCCAAAACCTGGGGTTTTTGGTGCCCAGGTAAAGAGTACTGTAGCAAGTTAGTGTTCACTCATATTGTAACACATATGTTTTTTTTTTTTTTTTGCCTTGTTTTCTTTGAATTTTAATTTCAAATACCTCTATTAACTTAAAACCTATAAACAAAAGTTAATACACATAAAATCCATATATTCACATTTAAAATGAGCAATTATCAAATTAAGAGGGGTATAACATCATATATAAAATGCACTTATCAAAGATCCTATAGAAAAAAGCCCTAAAGCGAAACCCCAAGTTTATATCTTTATTTTATCAATTGAGGTATTAGCTTAAAGCATAAGAAGTAATTAGAAAAGTACTCATGAACATCTTAGCATAAAATGGGCCAAAGTGTTATATAGTCGAGGCTCAAATCAATCAAGTATATTTAGAAACTACTAACATTATAGTCTTCATTTACGAGGACTTTGAGGTATAATACTGTTGTGTGATTTCTATGCTAAGTGCAAGTACACGCTATCGTAAACAAGTAGTAGAGTGTGAGTAGACTATCATTCCCATGAGAAATTTGTGCATATTCTTAACTAAATACTAAAATTGTGTTTTCTTACTTTTATCCAGATAATTAGCTTTAATGTGTTTAACTTAACTAAATACCAACATTACTAATCAAACCTAATTATGCAATCAATGAAGTACAATCACTAAATGGAGAGTATCTAGAATTATAATTATCTATCTAGTGTGAATTGATTATCCAAAATATTAATCTCTCAATTATAATTACTAGTTAAACACGAAACAGATTGCAAACCTCTTTCGATGGTTGAGCAACTATACCTCAACCTATTAATTACCTAAGTTCCTATGATAATTAGAATAAATCAAGATTGATTATGAACAAGTTGTACTGACCATACATGCCAATTAAGTATATTCATAGTTTAATTCAAAACTTGTAGATGCTACTTCGCAATTATATATCAATTTGTCATAGGCTTCACAATAAAATTCCTTTTCCAAGTTTATCCTGGTGTTCCTTAATCATCCAATCATTATTCCTAGCATATTAAAAGAATTAATAACAAATAAATTGAATAATAAACTGAGTTTATAATAATGGGATTAAACAAATCAAGTATACATAATAAGTTCAACACTATAACCTAAATAATAAAATTACATCAACAAAATAAGAGTCTAATGGCTAAATAACAATAATAAAATATGATACATCCAATCCAAACCAAATTTATGAAGACAATGTGGCCTTCAATCAATCCATGGCCTTGGTTGAATGCTTCATTGGTTAGCCAATCTGCTCTTAAATGTGTAATCCCTCTCCAAAATAGCTTCAAATATTTTCTTTGTAAAATATAGGGATGACTATCTGGGTTAGAGACGTGTTAGGATTAAGAGAAAATGGGTTAGGATTAGGTTAGGGGCAGAACTCTTTATTTGGACATGAAACAAGAAATTTATATAATCGACCCAACTCTAGAGCTTTCATTCTTCAATGTTGAGGCGTTCTATCAACACTGAAGCTTTCAATTCTTTAACATTAAGGAATTTATCTTGTATGAATATAGGAGCATTTATTTTGGATGCTGAGTGCTAAAGACAATGAAATTTATTCTCGAGAATTCATTTTGTATTTTTCACTGTTACTATAGTGATTTATTGTAGCACTTTTATATTTTTGCTTTAATTCTTTCCATTTCTATCTTATAGTGATAAAACCCTATAAAAATAACATTCAAAGTATAAATGGTTCTGAAATTACTCAAAAATAAATAATTCCCATGATAATTGAGGTCTAAATATATATCTAATTTAGACCCATCAAATACTCAGATAGTAGATGCCTTTTATATCTAGTGGCCACTAATAATGATGTATCAATTAAAAGAGCTTTGGTAGACACAAGAGCATCAATCCTCATCATTCCCACGGTTGTACTATAGGTTGCCAAAATCCTTTTAAATTCCAATATGGGACGAAAATTTTGGGTTTTGGCTTTGACAATATAGCTAAATATTCTAAAGGCATCATACAACTAAACCTTAAAGTTTGTCCAGTACACGCTCTACTCTATTTCACATTATGAATATTGAAACCATACTACTTGGTAGATCAACGCCCTACTCTATTTCACATTATAAATATTGAAACCATATACTGCTTGGTTTATCATAGTTGAACACATAGATTAGTAGTGTCTACTTAGCTCTAGTTTGTTAAAGGTTGAATTAGGAAGAAACCAATTGGAATTGTTGTCAATCTCACTTCTTTTCACTAAGAGGAAAGTTATCTTGTACACGTACAAGCCAATGACAAGCTTGATAGTGGACTAAGCAACAAAATGGCCAGGCCAGTAGGAAAACCATTATTAATGATTAACTAATTTAAAGTTCCCAAAACCCAAACTTATGAAAGCTATAAAAAAAAAGAGGAAAGATGAGTTCGTTGAGATAGCACATCCAAAGAAAAATGAATTCCTTCTCCAAAAAGCCAAGAAAAAATGCACTTATTATTTGAGGAAAGTACTCAATGGGTATGCTATCTATCGTTTTTAATAGTTTATGTTGCCCAACCTAATTGAGAGGAGAACTCATGCATACACCTCTATCTAACCAAAGAATACCCAGGGTTTTATAGGATGAAATAAAAGAAATAATAATAAACATTTATACAACAGTTTGAATGGCACGTAAGCACCATTCTCAACAATTTCAAGATATATGTACACACAATTTATTCCTTATTTATATATATTCACAAGTATTTATATAAATAAGATTTTAAAAACATATATATTTTTTTAAATAAAAACCAACATTACTCCCCCAATCTTATGTCACTACTCTCTCTCAATATGGATTTTGATTTGCCATTCTTTTTACATTTTTCCCATTTTCAGCTACTTAACTCTATATATGTGCGATAATTCCTAATAAGCTTAATGTTAAATATGAAATCTTTATTGCGTTGCGCACAACTGCATCCACTAGGTCCAGCTAGCTTTAAAGTCTCTCATCTCCTGCTGTAATACTGCCAAACCCTGTCTCTAGGCTTCAGAATAAGCCTCTAAACATGCTAGTTGTGCTGAAATCGACATGTTCCAAGAAGAGCTGGCTCCTTGCTGAGGGCTTAGCCATATAAAAAATGACTGATAGTGGTGGCTACTAAACCCTCTGCTACTACGACTGTATCTAAATCTCTATGGTCCGTAGCTGTTAGATTATGCTAAAATCAATGGTCTTGGCTAGGAGGATGATGTCCTCGTGTGCCTTCCAACGAACTCTAGCTCACCTACATAGTGTTGTGATTAATGAGGGGATGCACAGGCTATTCTTTACCATTCTAGAATAAGCCACAATTTATTCTCAATGAATATAACCGATGTCTAGGGGCCACCCAATCATGGTAGCAAAAGTAAGACTACTAATGGCTAGGTGATGTCGTTCGTATGTCTAACTGGCATGAGATGCGAGTAGATGAAAAGATACTATGTTTTTATCGTCCTTGGTGCTGGGCTTGCATAACGTCTGAATAATTAAATCATGATAATGCAAGCGAATGATAAAGTTATACGATCAAGTTAACTTAGTACTGGGCTTGCATAATATCTGAATAAGCACATCATAATTTACCTCTTCTCTGACCTCACCATACTTATCGGGCCCATTGACTGGCAGCCCAAAGAACTAGTTGATGGTGTGATGGTCAAACAGCACCATCCTTCCCTAGACTCTTACATTGAATCCCTCATACTCATGAGCATTTATGTAGAACTCCTTGACATTAAGTACGACCTCCAGTGAAGGTGTCTCACAAAACGTCTCCTAATGTCTCGCACTAATCATCAAGTGGATATTGGGAAAGTCATCCACTTTGAGACTAAACCTCTTCTTATATATGATAAATTTATAGAGGATCGTGTAGTGGAAATGATTAATCGCCCTCTTCCTTTTGTTGGCACCATTTTAAAAAATTAGCAAAAGTATGAGAGGTTTAGTCCTTAATGATACTGCATTACAAGCGTAGAATATTTCAACGATTTCAATTGAATGGTTAACCACATTTTGAATTTACCGAATAGTGGGGTGCTGATGTTTAGAAATTTAGTTGTGTTAGAGTACTAATGGTTAGTCCTTTAATGAGACATAATTGTTGGAGTGTTACCATGGCACTGAAATTGGGCAACGCGGCTACATTGGAGCATTGACTGTTGACCATCACGTGTAATATAGATGTTAGGGCATTCTGTTTGGATGCTGGAGCATTTAAGGCTCTTTAATCCACCTGGAATGCTCTAAATTTCACACTGGGGCATTGCAAAGTTGGCACCCGAGCATTGAGCGAGGACATAGTGGTGGTAAAAATGGGCCACGCTATAGCGTCAACATCATATATGAATGCGGGGTGGAGGGGTGTAAAGAATGGGACATTCTAGTATTCCTCATTTTTACAAGAGCGTGACAGTGTTTTCCATGTTAACATTGGGGTAGTTTTGGAAAGTATACCATGTTCCTATCTTGAACATATCAAAAAACAACAAAAACACTTAACTAACACAATTAAACATCATAAACATAAATTATACCTTGGGTTGCCTCCCAAGCAGCGCATAATTTAACGTTTTCGGCTTGATGTCTTATTTTGCTTCCCAAGGCTCGTTAAGTCCAATAGATGACTTTTAGTAATTAATGTCATCTCCCTAATAATACTTCAACTTGCATCCATTAACCTTGAATAGCCTCTTGCTTTCTTTTCATTTATCTCAACAACTCCATATGGGAACACCTTGGTGACTTTAAATGGTTCAGATCTTCTAGACTTAAGCTTTCTTGGAAACAATTTCAGTTAAGAGCTAAACAATAGTTCTCGTTATCCAGGATGGAATTCTCTCACAACTATCTTTTTTTCATGCCATTTCTTTGTCTTCTCTTTATATAACTTGGCATTTTTATAGGCTTATAGCCTAAACTTATCTAATTCATGTAGTTGTAACAAATGCTTCTCTCTAATTGCTCGAGCATCAAAATTTAAAGCCTTCACTTAAGGGGTTTATGGGTTATTACTTTGGTGTATTACTTTAATTTGAAAACATTCCTTCGTCTACAGTGATACATTGATCTCTGAAGACCTTGAAGGTGACTATCTCTTCATGCACCCTTATTGTGAGCTCCCCTATTTGTACATCAATGATAGTCCTAGCAGTAGTTAGAAATGGTTGGCCTATGATGATATGGATTTCCTTATCCTCCTCTATGTCCAACACAATAAAATCAGCAGAAAATAATAATTTGTCAACTTTAACCAACACATCCTCAACTATACCCCTTGGGTATATAATTGATCTATTCACAAACTATAAAGTCACATTACTAGGCTTTACCTTCCCCAAACCTAGCTTTTTATAAATGGACAATGGCATCAAATTAATACTAGCCCTAAGTTACACGAGGCTTTACTAATGAATTTATCCCTTATAGTGTAAGGTATAGTGATTGCTAGATCTTTGAGCCTTAGGGAAGCTTATTTTGTGAAATTACGCTGCATTCTTTTGTCAAAGCTTCAGTCTCAAAGTCTTTCAGTTGCCTCTTTTTGGATAATATAGCTGTCATGAACTTTACATAGCTAGGCATCTGCTTAAGTGCTTCAACAAATAGGATATTGATATGAACTTTTTAAACACCTCCAAGAACTTGGAAAATTACTTATCCAACTTCTTTTGGTGGAGTCTTTAAGGGAAGGGTGGCGAGGGTTATACTTAAGCTTGCATTTTCTTTCTTCAATAATGGTTACCTTTCTTTTATAATGTCTACTTTCCATTGATTATTAAAGTTGCCCTCCTTTAACTGAGATGTCTCAACAACAACCATATTTTTCCTTTTAAGCAACATTTATGGAAATGGTATTAGAATTACATAAGGTTTCACCTTGTCATTCTATACTATCTCATCCTTTTTCTCATTGCTCTCTACAATTGGTGATAATGGTTGAGATATACAATCTTGTACTTGTTTCCCACTCCTAAGTATTGTTGCCTTGCACTACTCTACATTTCCTCTCAGATTGAATTCAGTATTGCTTGGAAGAGCACTTTGTGGATGGTTACTGATTGATGAGCTAACTATCTTACTTATGACTCCAAGTTTTTGAGAGAGGCTGCTTGGTTTTGAATCAACTAATTTGTCTTGTTCATGTACTAAACTAGCAAGTCTTTCGAAATTGACTTTTTCTCTTGTGAGTGTTGCACTGGTAGAGCTTGGAATCTAGGTGGATTATATTTTTTAGATGATTGGCCTTGATTATTCTAACAGAAATTTAGGTGATTTCTTCATCCTAGGTTATAATAGCTTGAATTAGGGTTATTTTAATTTCTGTTAAACCCCAACGAGTTGTCTCCATACAATGACCATTAGGATGGCTGTCCTTGCAGAAATCACAGGTAATTAGTTGGATTTTCATTGCATTTACTCCTAATGCATCCACTTTCTTGGTAAGAATGCTAACTTGAGATATTAAAGAAGTCAAAGTATCTATCCCTTGTACCCCAGCTACCTTCCTTGGGTTTACCTTCGCTGCTAGCCATTAATAACTGTTAGCTGCCATTTCTTTCAATAAATCATAATGTTTATTAGTAGATTTTTTCATCAATGCATCTCCAGTTACTGCATCCATAATTGTTTGTAACTAACCTAGTAGCCTATTATAAAATGTTTGTACCAACAACCACTTAGGAACTCCATGATATAGGCATTTCTTCAATATATCCTTAAACCTTTTCCAAGCCTTATAAAATGATTCTTGGTCATGTGGAACAAAAGATGTGATATCGTTCCTCATCTTAACAGTCTTAGAAGGTGGGAAAAATTTAACTAGAAACTTACACACTAAATCATCCCATGTAATAATCGATCCCAAAGGTAATGAAAGTAACTAACTTTTGGCCTTATCTCTCAAGGAAAATAGAAACAACCTTAATCTGATGGCATCATATGAAACTCTATTGAATTTGAAGGTGTCATAAATTTCTAAGACGTTCATTATGTGTTTGTTCAGATCATCATTTGGAAGCCCTAAATTGAACTGAATCCTTAGGCATTTGAATGGTACTAGGCTTGATCTTAAAGTTGTTAGCATTGATAGTAGGTCTCTTAATGCTTAAGTTGATTCCATCTACCATTGGTATTTATTACTCTCTCAAAGTTTTTAGATTGTTCTCAAATGGTAGGGGTACATTACTATGATCATCCATGTTAGCTCTTTGTGATTTCTCTCTACAAATCGTTTAGAGTGTTCTTTTAATTTCAGGATCTAGAGTAGTCAAATCAAGGCTACGAGCTCTCCATATACACTAGAGTGTCAACATAAAAAAACACAATGTAAACCAACCAAGTAAATAGCAAAAATCAAAGTCTGAATTAAAAACAAGATGAACTAGTATTAGTATTGAAAGAAGACAAAGTAACACTGGTCCCTAGAAACGGCATCAAAAACTTATTGGTGCATGTGCATATGATGTGTATACTTATTCTAAGCGCAAGTGTACTTTATCATTAACAAGTAACAAAGGGTGAGGGGTGTCGATTCTATAAGGACTAGTACTTCACTATATTCAAGCACTCAAATTGATTCTCCTATTTTTATCAAAATAATTAATTCAATTAATAATGAAATGAAATACTAAATTAACAACTAACTAAGCAACATATAAATTCCAATACTCTCACTGATAAATTGAGTCTAGGATGTGTAGCTATCACTTAACCTGTGCTTGTTATGGAGATACATTGAATGACAATTCCTTGGTTAATTATTGGCCACAATACTATACTCATCATAAGCCTCTTCTGATGGTCAAGCGATTATACTCTAATCAACCTAATATCTATATTCCTATGATACCAATGTTAAATAGAATTCATTAAGTTCGAGTTGTCTTAATCGTGCGTGCCAACTATGTATATTCTTACCCTAATTGGAACTTATAGATGCTACTCTACAAAAATACCTCACTTTATCCTAAGCTATTCAATGAGATGTCTTTTCCAAGTTTATCTCAATGAATCTAAGGTTAATATATAAGATTGGCCAGTTCAAATGCAAGCATTAAATACCAATAAAATGAATAAAAATCAAGTTCATGTATTCAAAGTTGAAATATTTACAAATACTAATGCGAAATAAACTGCCAAAAAAATTCACAATGACCATTTAGCATCCATGTGTGATGAGGAACAATAGTATAACACCTCATGTGAGTAGCCCATGTGATGTAAAGACTCAATATTGGTAGTTGTTGGTAGTTATTAGTTACTATTAATTATTGTAATAAGTGCTAGCATTCCAAATACCTAGTTTATTGGTAGTAATTGGTAGTTAGTAGTTTTAAGTTTTCATTAATTATTGTAATAAGTGCTGAAATCTCAAGTGCCTAAATTATTGGTAATAGTTGGTAGTTATAAGTTTTTTTAGTTGCTGTAATAAATGGTAGACATCCCAAGAGGTCTCTATAAATATATGAGAGATGAGGGAGAACGAAAACAGAATTGATGATATTAATGTTGAGAGTTTTCTCTTAAGTTCTTCAAAGAACTATTATTAGAACTTATCAATATTTTTTATCTTGTGGCGTTCTTTCAGACTTATCACTCACAACTTCTCATCTATCTTGAGTGTGGCATCTACAATATTCTTATACCTCTAGTTGTTATCTCTTATAGATAACGGGTCAAGGTTCTTGTTTCTGTTTATCTAAAAATCTGAATTAGAACGATCCTTAGCAAATGAACCTCATTGAACGTTTGGTCTCAATTTTCTTTGCGAAGATTCACATCAAATACATATTTAAGTTCAAGTCTACAATCTTAGACAAGTGGATTTAGTTCAACATAAAGAAGTTCAGAAAATAGATTACAATATAAAACATAATAAAACCACGGTTAGATCACACAAATATAGAAATGAAGTTTAGATGATCTTCCTAAGCTTTAGCTCTAATGCTTCCCTATGCTGTACAAGTGTTGAAATATGTTTTCTTGTAGTCTAAAAGTAAGATTTTTAGACTTAAAACGTGTTGACTAATCCTATAATGAAGGTGAATCATCTTCCTTATAAAAATCTAAAAGAGTTACTTTATATAGTGTCAAAAATAACCGTAAAACCATAGTGTTTTCTTTTATAATGCAAGGGTATAAATGTTGTAGCTTTGAGGATTAGCAATGCTAGGGCGTTCTGACGCTACTGTGTTCCCTTGGGAATCTTGAATCCTCTATGCCTTCAATGTTACTTATCCTCCATGCCAACACCATGGCATCCAAATTTCCAAAAACGTTGGGGCATTTATTGTTCAATGCTGTGCTATTCATCCTGTATGGATGAACGATAGTGTATTTCTTCATTGAAGTAGCTGTGTTTACTCCTTTTTTATAATTAATTTCTTATTTTTTTGCTCTTTGGTTTTCTTTTTGCTGTTTTTCTTTCCCTTTAACCTACTCATATTTTTGTCTTACCATTTCAACATAAGTATGTATAAAATAGATCATAATTACTCAATAAAGACAATAATCAAAACTAAAATAAAACAATAGCTTATATTCATTTTACACTTATTAGAAGACTATACAAGTAAACACAAAACTTCAATAAAAGAAAAAGATTGCTTACCAACCTGTTGAATTAGTATAATAATGTATTTGTCTAGAGCTATCAAGACTTGTCTAGCTTAAACCTTAATATGGTTTGCCTTGTCCATCACGGATAGCCTGGCAAGCCTATCAAATAACTGCACCTTAGTTTCCATCTAGGCTTAGAACCAAAAAATAAAATAAAATCAAAGAGGTAGTCAACAAGCACATAACCATTGGATCCGTAAAACTCATAAAGCATCCCACTTGGCTAGTTCAAGAAAAATAAAAATGGCCTGATTTGTATATGTATTGTTCATTAATCTCGAAACCTTTAATATAAAATATTAAACTTTCTATATAAAGTGTTAAGGAATTTTTTGTTTTTGTATTTAACAACTCGTTTTTTGTATTTCGATAAAACAAGATATTCGCTGAAAAAGTTCTTAGGGTATATTTAGCATATAAGATATGATATTGGACAAATTGAAAGTCTTCTCATATTTAAAAGTAATAAAGTCATAGGAATAAAATATGTGGGACTCTTATGATACCATTTTATCTACCAAAATAAGGAATCACTCATGTCATTGGTTTATATCAAATTTATTTTTGGGATATGAACCTAAATTCGAAGGTGTTGATGATGCTTGCACATCGCTGCCCGACACATCTAAATTATCTGTCGCATGCTACCAGTAAATAATGTTGCAAGAGCAATGATATTTATGGCGTGGGAATATTCAATTTAACTTAAATAATTAGTGAATTGGATCGGAAAAGTTTGCAATATTACTTCCTCCCACTTTCCATCAATTTCTTATGATTACATCTTTGGGAGAAGCACTGATAAACGCTTTTAATTTTTTAAAATACCTTAAAGAATCTCGTCCATCAATTTTCTCTATTAATCTTAATAGAGACAAGGATAAAGTGATATTTAACATCAATGTAGCTTCATTAGATATGAGGTTAAAATAAAACAAATATTTAAAATGTCACATGTCAATAAATGTGGGGAAGCTTGTACTCGTGTACTGTTTTGCTTTGAAATGCTTCATTTGCCCTAAAATTATCAACAAAAAATCAATCTTATTTTTAACTCTCTTTTGTTCGAACACTTTTGAATGGTAGCTTGAATTCCAACAAGATATTGGAACTTAAGGCCATCTATTAAGCAATTCTAGTCTGTAACGATCTAATGGGATTACGAAGTTAGAATAGTAACTTGAATTCCAACAAGATAAAATTTGTGCAACACTTGCATTTGGATTCTCTTATTTGCCAAAATGTGCTTGAAGGGTTAAAATTTAACTTTTGCAAACATTTTCTTATAGATTGCAAAGTGAGGATCTCTTTGTAACATTTACAAAGTTTTAAATACTTGGCCAATGAATGGTTGCACTTGTCTTTTATGCATTCAATGCATGAAGACAAGTGTCCCACTTCACTTTTTATTTGTCACCCATTAATTCAATGCATATGATATATGTCATTCATGCATTATATTCATTTGACATGTGACATATTTATATTTTTTAACTACTTTAACTAAAAAAATAAAAGTTTAACACTTAAATCTTGACATATGTATTTCTTGAGAGATCTTGAAATAAATTTTGCTTTTTAAAATTTTTCTAGATCAAACTATTTGACCCCAATGCTCAATGAGCACTTTCATATTGTGACCCTAAGTTCACACTGTTTCTTCTTATGGAACTCTTCCATAAGTTTGCAAACGATGCCCATACACACTTTATAGATATTATAGAATGATGCGTTTATCCATACAAGGTGAGGCTAACCATATCCATATAATCCTTTCATCACCTATATCCTGGAATAGCAGAGATATAGATCAACACTGTTAAATCTCTATATGCATAACTGTGAACTTATCTCTAGATTTGTATTTTTGTAAAACAATATCCACAAACTCTTTTTTGATATTGTTTATTGATATTGTTTAACTCTATGAAAAGCTCTTTTCTGGGGTTTCTTCTTTTGGTTAACAGACTTTCTAAAATACGATTCTCAGAGTGTCAGGATATATAACACACCCATTTGAGCTGACGGATACCATATCTACGCACACTAAACTCTATGAGCATCAAATCATACCTAATTCCATTTAGAGGTTAGACTATGAAAGAACTCTGACATACGTGAAATTAAAGCATGGTGGATTACTCACAAGCCCACTATGGCCCTCAGGTCAAAGGGCCACGAATACTACTCAACATGAGAAGACCCTCTATTGATACCTTTATGAGATGTCTATTGGAGCTCTTTATAAAACTAAATGTCTGGATAATTCAGATAAAGACATACACTGATCTGAAAGGTATATATATCAATCCATGTCGGCAACTATAGATCAAGAATGATATTTTTTTTAGAACTTATTGTACAATGACATTTCTTAGCATCATTTACAGCTCCTTATAACTATATTTTACTATAATATTCCAAATTCTTTGTCCAATTTCAAACTAGGTTCATACTTTTAGAATGCTAATCTCTTAACACTGACCCAAACTCCTTTGGATCAGATCTAAACTCCTTTAAATTTATAATGTCTATAACTATAACAAAATAAGTACCATATAATTATGTATTAACGATTACATTAAAATGTTTACCGTATATTAGAATGGCATGTAAGCACCATCTCCAATACTAACTTGATTGAGAGATTGGTTAGATGATCTAAACTTATGGGTTGTATGCTTAGGAAAGAGTAATCCATTTGTTAGACTTGAAAAGCATGGCCTTAGCTTTTGTTGAGTTGGAAAACTTATAAAACTTGGGTAGTCATTTAAAGGTTGCTTAATAAATGTGTAGATAGACAAGTTAGATAAGAATATCACCTGGCATATGCATGCATAACATCTCATTTGATGCTTGGGAGAGGTAATGAGATTAATATTGAACCTCTTGATTAATGAATTCATAAGGGTGGTTGTTAATCATTAAATAAGAAGAACGTGAGAAAAGTAGAGTGAAATCAAGACTCTAGGATTCCTTTACCATAGACTTTTCACCTCATTTATTTTTTAGTTCAAGTATCTTTAATTTTCTTAATCAATTAAAAATTAAAATTAGCATAGATAAAAAAATTAGGTTTTTAACACCATAGTAGTTATTATTAATTTAGAAGAGAAATCCTTGTGGGAATGATATTTCTCATCACTTTATTACTTACTCACAGCCTGCGAACTTACAGTTAATATTTGTGTGTGTTAGCAGCAATAAAATACTTACTTATATAAAGATTATGGAGTAGAAGAATAAAAAAATCAGAAGAAAGTATATTTCAAAATATGCCAAGTCTCTCTCTAGATCACCAAAGCTTTTCTCTTTCAGACATCGTCAAATGAAATCAAAGTGGTAAAGTAAAGGGACTACTCCATTATATATATGATTCTCAGAGCAATCATGGTTCTTGATTCAAAATTAAAATGTTGGAACAGCTTCAAAGGCGAAATGATTCTTTGAGTTAATGTTCACGAAATTAAACATGCACAAATAAAATCTCAAGTGCACAGATCGTGAGTAGGTAATACAGTAATGAGTGAGTATAATTCCTACAAGGATTTATGCTTTAAAGTAATGCTAATTAGTAGGTTTTAACAACCTATTTTTATCCATGCTTATGTAAACACTATGGTGGTTAAGAAAATCAAAATGCTAAAACAAACAATTAAACAATTCAAGAAGATTAAAATTCTATGGTAAAGGGGTCTTAGGGTCTTGATTTCACTTTATCTTTCCCACGTTCTTCATGATTAGTGATTAATAACTATTCTTATGATTTCATTAATCAAAGGTTTAAAACTAATCTCATTACCTCTCCCAAATATCAAATGAGATCCTATGCATACACAATCAAGTTGATATCCCTATCTAACTTGTTTATCTATATAAGCATTAGGCTATCTTAAGTGATTACCTTAATTCTATTAGTCTGTCAACTCAATAAAATCAAAGGTTGTGCTATTCAATTTCAACACATGGGTCAAACTTTCCCAAGTACACAACCCATAAGTCTAAATCATCTAATTAATTTTTCAATCCAATTAGAAGCATTAGACTCAAAAAGCATAAATGATAAACACAAGATATAGTAATTAATATAGCTAAAATATAGTACTTAGTAGAGTTACATCAAGCTCTAAAGCAAGAAATTTAGCCATCTATAGTGAAATACTCAAATATATTAATCTAAAGGTTCATAAGAGTAATCACGTCCAAATAACACAAATTACAAATATAAACTTCAAATAAAGTAAATAAGATAAAGAGAAAAGGGAAAACTAGTTGGAGAAGCTCTTGGGCCTTTAATCTTCAAAGGTCTTCAAGATTTGAAATACAATCTCTCAGTAGAAAACCCTTGCTTTACTCTCCAATTTCGTGCTTTCTTCTTGATGACAAATGAAGCTTTCCATCTTTTTTTTATAAACTTAAAAAATGAGCTTGAAAATTAGGGAAAAAAGTCTAAAACAAATTTAGGCCAAGTTGGCTACTTTTTGGCACCTAGGCAAGGGCACTGTAGCATGTTATTATTCATAATCGCTGTAGCAATTTACTATAGTATATTCAATATTTTTGCCTTATTTTCTTGAATTTTCATCCCAAATAGCTCCATTAACTTTGAACCTACAAAATGATAATAACACACATAAAAAACCATATATCCTTATTCAAATTGAGCAATTACCAAGTTTAAGAGTTCAAAATAATATATAGTGAAGTGGGTCATTTTTGAATAGATAAGCTTAAAGTCTTTGGCTTGTAATGTGGTCAGCTAGAAAAATTTGTGTTTAGGCTCAAAATGTAATATCCAATCCCTACTAGTAGTATTGGCACTTCGATTTTAGTATAGAGCAATAAAGACACCGTAAAGTTACCCGATTTTAACCCTAGTATAAATATTTTTTTATGGGGCGCGTGAGAGATATTAGACCTAATATGATAATTTCACACTCGGTCGGAGTGTTGGACAACCCTAAAATATTTTTAAAAATTTTCTCTATTGGCTTGGAAAAGGAAATGTTAATTTACTACATGAATTTTCATTTAAGGGTTATGTACGGAACAAGCCTTTATTGAGAAACACAATCCATATATTAGAGAATGGACCAATTAGAAACAATCTCATGGATTGCCAAGTTAGGAATTCTAGTTAGTTCCTTGGACTATTCTAACTAGATAGTTACAAAGGAACCAATTACATACTTAGTTTCCAACCAATGGAAAATTAGAAATTTAGAATAATTTAAGGGGCAAAATGGTCTTTTAAGGGAGCACTATATATATGGTAGAAGTGTGTAGAAATTTCAAGTGGTCAAAGGCATAACACTTAGAGCAAAAGAGAGTAAAATTCATGCAAGAAGAGTGGTGTTGCTACAATGACATTTCAAGTTTTGTTTTCATTATGTTTCATGTTTAATCAAGCTATAAGAAGGTCAAGTATATGTTCCTAAGCTCAATTGAAGCCTCCATTAGTGCAAATCCAAGAAAAAGAGGTAAGAAAAGCATTGTTTTATGAGATTGATATGTGAACTTTTAAGATTTCTTCAATTGATGTTCTTGTGTGTATTCTTGATTTTGATTGAGTTGAATTCTAGTGTGGAGCTTGAAGGAGTCATCAAATTGAAGAAATTAGCAAGGCAAGAATTAGGGTTTTGGGTGATTTGGATGTAGAGACTTCAATTGGTTGTAATTAGGGCATTAGAATGAAATTGGCTTGATTTTGATGCAACTGGAATACGAAATTGAGAAAAAAAATGTGTTCGAACAAAGGGTGAAATTCTGCCACTTTAGGGAAGTTAGGGATTGAGTTGTGTTTTGGTTGAATTATGATATATAAATAGTGCCTTATGTAAATTAAATGTATATGGTTGATGAAAAAAATAAAAAAATGAATCAAATGGGACATAATTGTCCATTTTGGAAAGATGAAGAGAAATTATGTCCAACTAAGTTATAAGGCGTTTAATAATTTTTAAGGCGCTGGATGGTGAGTTAGATTAGATTAAATGACTCCGTAAATGAAAATTGGAAAGTAGTATCCATTCGGGCTTTGTATGCCGGTTAAGGCGTTTAATAGTTAAATGAGATTCTAGTGTTCGAATTAGTTCTAAATGTCATTTATGGCGTGTAGGTTAAGAAAATCGAGACCGGTAACAGTAGCAAAAATCTGGAGCAAAATTGAACGCAGACCGGTTATAAGTGACAATTTGTCATTTTTTTTAATCTTTCGTTTGTTATGTTTCTGCATAATGAAAATGTATGTTTTATGTGCTTTTAATGCATAAACATGAGTTATGATATTGATATATATCTATATATATGCTTTTACATGTTCGATTTAAGAAACAACTTTAAAGTTACTGCATCCATTTCAAAGGCCATTGGTACCTTTAGATTATAGTGGTGGTGATTGTATTAGACCTGGCTGGTATATCCCATACACATGGACAGGTTATGGGGGGGTGTCATTAACTCCGGGAAATCGGATTGTTGAGTCAGGTGAGTCGCTCTATATATATGGGGTATTGTCTCACTATATATATACGATGTAGGATTATGCTGCATAGCTAGTGAGATATCTTGATGATGTCACTGTGGGTGCTGCTAGTTGAGGGCCTCGTGACCTACTCACATGTGTAGTGCTGGTTGAGTCGCTGCATGAGTATAGAGCTTTAGGGTTACCATTGGCACAGTTTAGAAAGAAAATGGCCGAACGAGGGCTTTAATAATTTTCGATTTACCGATTGTATATTATGTGTTTATATATACATACTAGTTATTATGTTGTACAGATTTTAGATATTGTTTTTCATAAATGTAAATAAAAACCTGCTCGGTAAGATTTCATCGACATATGATATTTACAACCGTTTTACAGCCTTACACAAGTTTTAGAAACATGAATTATGCATGTCTTTTAGAATTTAATATTTATGCGAAATTTTATTTTATTTGAACTCTTAAATGTACTCACTGAGCTCCTTTAGCTCACTCGTTTGTGTTTTATATTTTCTATCCCCCTCCAGGTGTAGGCCTCAGTGCACAAGTCGCAGATTCTCTTACGACTCATTAGTGGCCTAGTCGGACGAATATTTTGTAAATGTAAATGTGCTAAATAGCACTCTTTTTGCTTTCTGCATAGTAGTTATAGTCATGTGTATTTGTACATATGTTTTGGACAAACACGAAGAGGTTTCGATATTTTGATGATCGTTTCACTTCTTTATCAGTATTCCAGTTTTATGATTATAATGAAATTATTGAGTTGTGTTGGATTTAGTTTGGAAAAGACCGAAGGTCCTATTTGGTAGTATTGAGAAGTGTTTGAAATAGAAGTGTAATTTTTTTGCAGGTTTTATATTGGATTTTCCAAAAAATAGGAGAAACTCTGCCTTTTTTTTTAAATTTAATAAGTTATTTTCACATATATTCTAAAGTTTTCTCAGTAATGGCAAGAACTAAAAGGGGTTTGCCTCGCGGAATTTCTCAACTTACACAGTTATATTCTGAGAAACTTCTATCGAGGTGCCCGGTAGGGTCGCTGGGATCTACTGTAGAGGGTCTCGAGCCGGGTCCTGTCACAAAAAGGGGTAACTAAAGATAGATGTCTATTTAAGGTGGCTGAAAAGGCTCAATTATTCCAAAGATGGTCTAATGTCATTTTTCTAATCATATGCTTCCTAGAATTTTACCTCAAGTGATAATAAAAAAAACAAGTTCTATAGTGTCGGTTTTCGAGATTGTGGTACTCTTCTTAAGTATTAATATTTCTAAGTAACAATTCAACTAATACAAACTTTATTGCAATGTGTTTAAGAAATAAGTGATTACAAATAAGGTTGAACTCATTCCTAAATTTAGTTAAAAGAATTATCTCAAGTATCTATTATTTTCTAGGGACTTATGCAAATAAATTTAATCAATTATTCTATTTCTTATCATTGACTAATAATCATTATCACAACCTAATGAAAAAAATAAATAATAAAAGAAAAGTCAATAAAGTAGACAAAAGATTTTTGCAAATAAACAAATATGATTTTATTACTACTCTTTTGCTTTTTCTTTTATATAGACTCTAAACAAAACACTTAAATAGTAAATAAAATATTAAGCACAAAACATAAACATAAAAACAAAAAAAAACCAGAAAATAGATAATAGGAAGTGTTTCCCCATCCTCAAATTGAATAAAGACATGGTCCCCATGGTAAAAAAGTAAAGAAAATTGAAACACTTCCCTCAATTGTAGAGTAACTCAATCGTCAAGGTCGTAAGGATTAAACATTAAGTCATCATGATCCTCATCGGCATTTGCTAGTGACTATGGTAACTGAAATGAATGGCGATTGAGGAAATATAGATGGATCGATGCCAAAAGATACAGCTGTCACTTGCATCCACTAGATCATATAGGAGAGAAACTCAAAGGCTAAACACTCTTGCTCTAATAGTCAGGTCTCAATTTGTGCAAGCTATACATGAATTAATATTGTCTAGTAGTAGTTAATGTAGGTTGTGGTGCCTCAATTGGTGATGGATCAACTGTCGTCACCTTCTAGGTTATTGATAAGGGCAAATTTGTCATATATTTTCTCATGTTTTTATTATTGATATTTTATGATTTTATGAGAATAGATGGCTATTTATGTGCATTATTGTTATTTATAGGGACTTGAACAAAATTTAAAGAAAGAACGCAAAAGGAGCGAAAACAGGGACTAAAATGCAAAGTTTTCAAATTATGAGTCTGGCGCCCCCGCGCTACAAGTATTTTCGCCCCAGCGCTGAAATAGTGATCGAAATGAGAAAAACGACCTGCTTAAGTCGCGTCTAGCGCCCCAGCGCCGAAGGGTCACCGCGCCAGCGACACTCCATCGCCCCAGCGCTATAAACATACCGCGCCAGCGGTGAAGCCGTTTTCATGCAGCGCCCCAGCGCCAAGATTCCACCGCTCCAGCGGTAATAGCTTTTTCACGCGTCGCCCCAGCGACAGATGCATAGCGCGCCAGCGGTAGTGCGAGTCCTAGTCCGATGAAAATTGAGATTTTCAAGCTCATATCAATCCCTATATAAAGCCACTCGTTCCCAACCTTCAAAAAAGAATCCAAGACAACCTAAGAGCACCAAGAATACAGAGCACGAATCTTGGAGAGCAATAGGAGCTTAATTGAAGCATCTTTAGAGAGAGATACAAGACGTTCTTCGGCATCAAGAGTTTCTAGGCAGCGCAATTAAGAGCAATTCGACGTCTATATCGGTTTGCGATTGATTGTATCATGTTTTATAATTATTTCTACTGCTGTTATCTTGTAGCCATGAGCTAACTTATTTTCTAGGGTTAATATTTGAACTCAATATGTGTGCTTAATTGCCATATCCTTTTAGTATTTAATAAACTTAGTCTTTTATTATTTAAATTACTTGTGTTTAATGCTTCAATATATCTTGCCAATATATGGTGAATGAATTAGTAATATTATTGATAAACTCGGAAGAGGAATCATAATATTTAGACCTAGGTAATTTGATGCATGATTGTAGAGTAACATTCAATGTTGCATATGCAAGTTTCAACTTAGGATAGGAATATACCTAATTAGCATGTATGATCAATAAGACCTCATCTTAATGAATCTTAATTTATTACAAGTACCATAGGAATATAGGTATTTGGTAAATTAAGGTATACTTGCATGACCTTGGAAGAGGCTTGTGAATACATTAGTGTCTTGATCAATAATAAAGACTAAGTAAGTTAAATATTAGAGGATTAATCATTAAAAAGCATATTGAGGGATAATATTAATCTTAGGTTTTCTCTACATTGCTATCATTTATTCTCTTTACATTGTGTTTTTGTTTTATATTTCTTACATTCAGTCTTAGATTTTTATTTTTCTGAATAATTATTAGGAAGATATAATTTTAGTAATTGGTTAAAAAGAAGAAATTATCCCTGTGGGTTCGACATCCGACTTATTTAGTCTCTTTATTACTTGCATACGATAGTGTATACTTGCACTTAATTTATGATATAGAAATATCGCATCAGTTATCAAGGTGTTGATGGCTTAGGCTGATGGACGTCTCTCTACAGTGGGCCATCAAGTGACGCTAACTTGGGTTCATAGTGCCATATTTATGGAAGGAAAAAATAAGCATGCCTTGATTTTGGCAGAAGCAGTGATTTCATAATGTATGACATTCCTTATGTCGATGGAACGGTTGGTAATTATTACATAGAGGATGATCGATCATAGTTTGGAATCTTGTTTTCACTAAAATAAGTTCTGTGACTTCACTGAAGTAAGTTTACTTGTAACGGTTGAAAACTTCATTCAAATTTTACTAAAGCGGTCAATGACTTTCGTTGCAGCAATGTATTTTCATTGTGGTAGAATTGAATTTTCGTTGAAGCACTAATTACTTAGGAAAGTTTGCTGGATTGGTTTGGATACTTACTACTATAGCGAAAACCTTGACTTTTGAATGGCGATGATCAATAATTTCTACAGCATTGGCTCCAATTTTTTTTAAGAACCTAGATCACTGATAAAATTTATTGGAGAACTAAAGAAAATAATCTAAAATTAAATACTTACCTTGAGTTGCCTCCCAAGTAGCGCTTTATTTAATGTTGTCTGCTAAACATAGTGCTTCTTTGGTTTTTAAGGCGCATTGAATGCTATTGAGGACGTTGGTGATTGAAGTCACCTCTTTAATAATGCTTTAATCATTACCCCTTGACCTTGAAGGGTTTTTTTGGTCCCTCTATTAGCTAACTTGACGGCCTTATGTAGATGTACCTTAAAATTTTGAAAAGGTCCAAACCGTCTAGTTTAAGTTTACTGAGAAAAAACTTGAGTCGTGAATTAAATGACAATACTTGATGTTCTGATTCAAAGACTCAAGGGGCTATCCATTGATCATGCTATCTCTTGGTTTTTTCTTTGTATATCTTGGCATTCTCATAGGCTTGAAGTCGAAATGTGTCCATAGCATTGAGTTGTAATAGTTTCTTTTCTCCAGTTGCTTGTAGATCAAAGTTGAGGATTTTGATAGCCCAATAAGCTTTATGTTCTAGCTCTATAAGAAGATGACAAGCTTTCCCAAATATAAACTGGTAAAGGAACATATCAATTGGTGTCTTGTAGGCTGTGCAATAAGCCTTCAATGCATCATCCAAAAGTATGTCCCAATCCTTTCGACTCAGTTTGACTGTCTACTCTAGGATTAGTTGGAATTATTTACTAGAGACCTCAGCTTTCCTACTTGTTTGCAGATGATAGGCGGTAGCAATCTTATGCTTGACTTTATACTTTTGTAGAAGGCTGAGAAGTATTTGTTGCAGAAGTGTGACCCTTCATGACTTATGATGGCTTATAGAGTGTCGTACCTTGTAAAGATGTTCATCCAATGAAATTTCACCACCATTGTTACGTCGTTTGTTAGAAGTGCAACTGCCTTAACCCATTTTAATACATAATCTACTGCCACTATGGTGTATTTTTGTCCATTTGAGGGTGAAAATGGTCTCATAAAATCAATTCCCAAAATGTCAAATAACTCAATCCTTTAGAATGCTTTAGGGAGTCATCTTTTGGTTCTATGAAATATTCCTTATCGTTTGGCATCAATCACATCGAGTGGCATAGAAGTACGTATCTTTGAATAAAGCAGGTCAATAAAAACCATGTTCCAACACCTTAACATTTTCCATAAAGACATGTGAATGTAGTCTTTTCTTGGTCTTCAAGGGATATTTTTTATTGTAGCCAGAATATCTATCTAAGAAGTAATAGTACTCGTGTCTAACAAGCAGTCTAACAAGCAGTCTAACATTTGGTCAATAAAAGGTAATAAGAAGTGATCTTTTCTTGTAGCTTTATTCAATTTATGGTAGACCATGCAAACTCTTTATCTAGTGATTGTACATGTTGGGATTAACTCATTATTATCATTGGTCACCATAGTTAATCCTCATTTCTTTGGTATACATTGTACAGGACTAACCTATGAACTATCAGATATTGGGTAGATAATATCTGCAACTAGCCACTTGATTATCTCCTTCTTGACTATTTTCTTCATTATTGGATTCAATCTTCTTTGTTGTTCAATGGTTAATTTGTGTCCTTCTTCGAGAAGTATGCAAAATGATGGTCCACCTTATGGCAGTCTTGTACTATCTAAGTACCCTTAAGAGTTTTTCTTCCTGTTGCTCATTAAGATCATTTGAAATAATAACAAGAAGATTAGAAGAGCTACCAAGAAATGCATACGTTAAATGGCTAGGCAGTAGCTTAAGCTTAAGTGTGGGTAGCTCTTATATAGAGGGCTTATTACTTGCTTTATTTTTTATAGTCTTTCTAACGGTTCAAAATGAGGTTTAAAGAGATCATACCTCAGTGAATTGTTGAGTGCATTGACAAACTCCTTTGCTTAATAATTTTTTTCTTTTTCCCCATTGATGATAGCATTTTTTAAATGGTTTCTAAAGGTATGGATGTTAAAAAAAATTTGCACGTCTTGATCGATTTCATCCTGACTTAAGTCGCCATTGACCTCACTAGAGAACTTCATAGCTTTGAATACATTAAAGGTCACCTCTTCATTATGGATTCTCAAAGTGAGCTCTCTTTTTTAGACATCTATCAATGTCCAACCGGTGGCTAAGAATGGTCGACCTAAATTGATGGAGATTTCTTGATCTTTCTCCATGTCAAGAAGTTAGTCGAGAAGATGAATTTATGTACCTTGACTAGTACATCATTAATGTTGAAGCTGGTGCTTACGTGCCATTCTAATATTGTATGAATATTAATTGTTCAATATTTATACAATAAAGTTTTTGAATAAAATCGTTAATATTAAAACACATATAGTCTAAAGGAGTTTAGATCAGCGCTGAGAGTTAGCATTATTGACAATTATAATTGCTAAAGAATTAACAGGTTATAATAGTTTGTGAATATTAAGAAGTTAGAGCCTTGTCTGTAATGGAACAAAGATCTGAGGTATATTAGTAATGACATAGTTACAAAGAGTTGCAATAGGTATTAGGAAATATCATTATGCAAGTATTTTTTAAACACTATGTTTATGATATATTTTCATCGATACGGGTCTGTCGGCGAATCCCTTTTATAAAGATTAGTATATGTCTACATCTATAGGGTATAATTGGTTGTTCTTAGCAAACCATGAGCTTGAAGCTCGTATAGGCATGCAGGTATTCAATTAGGACTGGATACTGAATAGAGTCATGAAGACCTGCAATAGACATCCCATAAAAGTCGTTAATGAAGGGTCTTCTTGAGTTGAGTAGTATTCGTGGCCTTTGACCTGAGCGCCACGGTGGGCTTATGAGTGATCCACCATACTTTGGTTCTATGCATGTCAAAGACCTTTCATAGTCTGACCACTGGGTGTTGGTGGTATGGTTTGATGCTCATGGAGCCTGATATGCATAGATATAGGATCCGTCAGCTCATATAAGTGAGTTGTATATCCTGACGCTCCAAGAATTGTATTTTAAAAAGTCTTTTGGCTAAAACTAGATATTCTAAAAAAGAGTTTTCCGTAGGGTTAAATAATATCGTAAAAGAGTTTGCAGATATTTTTTTACAGAAATACAAATCTAGAGATAAGTTCATGGATGTGATTATGGGAATTTGACGGTGTTGATCTATATCCCCACGCTTTCAGAATAAATTAATGAAAAGACTATACGTATGCGCCATAACCTCAACTTATATGGTCTAATGCGCTGATTTGTAATATCTATGAAGTGTGCGTCGGGCAAGATCACAAACTCATGAAATTATTCTTTTTGATGAATCGGGTGTGGACCTAGAGAGTCATATAATATGAAGTATACTCTTTGTGCACTGGGATAGCATATTAGATTGAATTTTTCAATCTAGTAATTTCTAGCAAAATTGAATATTTGTTTCAAGAACCCTCGAGATATGTGCGTGTCAGTACTTAAGAGTTAAGTGCATTAATTAGTTGACAATTATTCTTGACCAATTAAAGAATGACACATATTGCATAGTGAGCCTTTGGTTGACTAAAATGCAAAGTTTTCAAAATATGAGTCCAGAGCCCCCGCGCCACAAGGATTTTAGCCCCAGCGCTGAAATAGTGATCAAAATAAGAAAAACGACTTGCTTAAGTCGCGTATAGCGCCCCAACGCTATGAACATACCGCGCCAGCGATGAAGCCGTTTTCATGCAGCGCCCCAGCGCCAAGATCCCACCGCTCCAGCGGTAATAGCTTTTTCACGCGTCGCCCCAGCGACAGATTCATAGCGCGCCAGCAGTAGTACGAGTCCTAGTCCGACGAGAATTGAGATTTTCAAGCTCAAATCAATCCCTATATAAAGCCACTTGTCCCCAGCCTTCAAAAAAATCCAAGACTACCCAAGAGCACCAAGAATACAGAACACAAGTCTTGGAGAGCAATAGGAGCTTAATTGAAGCATCTTTAGAGAGAAATACAAGACGTTCTTCGGCATCAAGAGTTCCTAGGCAGCGCAATTAAGAGCAATTCGACGTCTATATCGGTTTGCTAATAATTGTATCATGATTTATAATTATTTCTACTGCTGTTCTCTTGTAGCCATGAGCTAATTTATTTTCTAGGGTTAATATTTGAACTCAATATGTGTGCTTAATTGCCATATCTTTTAATATTTAATAAACTTAGTCATTTATTATTTAAATTACTTGTGTTTAATGCTTCAATATATCTGGCCAATATATGATGAATGAATTGGTAATATTATTGATAAACTCGGAAGAGGAATCATAATATTTAGACCTAGGTAATTTGATGCATGATTGTAGAGTAACATTCAATGTTGCATATGCAAGTTTCAATTTAGGATAGGAATATACCTAATTGGCATGTATGATCAATAAGACCTAATCTTAATGAATCTTAATTTATTACAAGTACCATAGGAATATAGGTATTTGGTAAATTAGGGTATACTTGCATGACCTTGGAAGAGGCTTGTGAATACATTAGTGTCTTGATCAATAATAAAGACTAAGTGAGTTAAATATTAGAGGGTTAATCATTAAAAAGCATATTGAGGGATAATATTAATCCTAGGTTTTCTCTACGTTGCTATATCTTTAAATCTCATTGCATTGTGTTTTTACTTTTATATTTCTAACATTAATTCTTAAATTTTTATTTTTTTGAATAATTATTAGGAAGATATAATTTTAGTAATTGGTTAAAAAGAAAGAATTATCCCTGTGGGTTCGACATCCGACTAATTAGTCTCTTTATTACTTGCATACGATAGTGTATACTTGCACTTAATTTATGATATAGAATTATCGCATCAGCCTGTCATTGTCCAAGAGTGTGGCTTGTTGTGCATGTTTAGGTAGATTTCTCTTTATTGTGGTCTGTTTAATCTGCCAACCTTTGGGTATTTTTGGGGGTGGTGATCTGTCTCTTTGCACCCGATATCATTTTTTTTTTTTTTGCGAGCAGATTTGACCCCAAGCAATATTTTTGGGGGCGATCAATCTCTTTACCTCTTCTTCTTCCTCTATGAAAATATATTTGCATGACTTGTTATACAAGATAATGTAGTTGGAAACATTGCTCTCGGACAGATAGTACCAGAACCTGTTCAATTTCAGTTTAACCTTGAGAGCTTCTAGAGTTATTGGTTGGTCGAATGCTTCTAGCAAGGTCAATTCTTTGTGGAATCTCTTCATGTAATCTTTAAGACTTTCATTTTCCCCCTGTGAGCTCATGGTAGGACGAGATACTCTGCTGCTTTAGACCCTAATACCTAAAGAGAACTGAGCCCTCAAGATTCATGTAGAAGATCCTACACATCTACTCTTTCCTCAGCCCTGTGATGGATAGCAAGTTAGTTACCTGGTCAACATAGTAGTTTGGGTTTGTTACTCTTTGGTAGGTTAGAAGGCTCGACAGTTCAAACCCACTAGGGAGCTCCATATCTCTCAGCAAAGATCTTTTTTCTCTTTCTGTCTTTTTAAGGGAAGGCTAATCTTTCTTCTCTTTTTCTCCTAGAAGGCTCTTCAACCGTTCTTCCAACCCTCAAACCTTATCTTCAAGAGGCAGCTCTACACATGGCTGCTCTTAACTGTTATACTTATACCTTCCCACCTATTCGGAGTCCCTAACCCGAGATATATCTCATTCGTCTAGCACATGACTTCGCCTTTCCACTCTAATAGGGTTGTAAAGGACCTCCGACCTCTCCTCCCGAACCTGGCTACTCTGGTTCTCCTGAGCATTCAAACCTTGAGGGTTGGGATTTTCCCTTCATTTATCCCTCATCTCTCTTCCTCTGTTCCCTGCTTTTTTAACATTTCCATCATCAACTGCCTTAATTCCTCCCTCAACATCTGAAGCTCCTCTTGAACCTCTCTTGGTAAAGAGGTTTCAGGAAAACTAGTTGGGTTTGTTGGATGGGCTACTTGGGCTCCATTTCTGCCTAGATTCCTAACTTGTTGTTGTCCAATGAGTTGGTTCCTGTTGTTGGATGAGTGTTCTACTGTTTGTTGTTGCTTTGGTAGATTTATAACAAAGGATTTTGTTCTATTCCGACAGACGGTGCCAAAACCTGTTGAAAAAAATGGGCTCTCTAATGCCAATGAGCTTTAAATTTTTTTCTTGTGAAAACAAAACTTTAGGCTTCATCTAATTTGGGCTGTGATCCTGGGCATTTTGGATTTCTTGCCAAACCATCTTTACAAAATCAAAAGAAAGCACTCATTATGATCTCGTCATTAGTGGTTACAGCGAAGACCCTTCCGGTGCTTAAGTTAGCCTTCTAAAATGTTGTGAGGGGAAGCAAAGTGAGAGTTGTGTGTGTGTGTGTGTGTGTGTGTGTGTTTTTAGTCCGAAAAATTCAAAACTTGTTTCAAGTTATTCTTCCCTTTTTTTATAGCATCGGGTCTTGAAGATATTGTAGGTAGATATTCAGGTCATCACTAGATTGCTTGGCATAACTGAAGGCGGACGTTCAGGTTATCACCTGATTACTTAGCGTGACTGGGGGGATATTGCTTCCTAAAATCAAGGAATTTTCTCCTAAGGTGGCGTTGGTTGCCACTCATAATGACTCGACGTTTTTTAGCCGCTAACTTAATGTGGACATTTTCATAGGTCTAAGGATCGGCCTTGTGAATTAACTAATCAAGCTGTTTGGCATTCTCTAAAATTAGAGCAACTTTAGAGATTAACACTTTCATATGGCTGAGGATCAGCCTTGTGAATTAATTGATTAAGCTGCTCGACATTCTTTGAAATTCAAGCAACTTTAGAGACGTGCTTCAATGGGTGAGTGGCTTGGCATATCTATTTTGCCAACAGCTTGGGTTACTTTGATTAACCCGGTTAAGGCTTATGACAAAGTTATAGCCGGGTGCAAGGTCAAGCATCTGTGCTCTAATATTGAGATTCCAAGCTTGTTAAAATAGTAAAATAATATTTCAAATAAGTTTTGGACTTTTAGACTTGCCACTCTAAGTGGAGCAGGCTATAGGCCCTTATGTTAGACCTTTGGACTTGCTTTAATGAGTGAAGTAGACATTTGGAATTTACAAGGGGAAACATTAGTTATAGAACAAAAATGAGAGTTTATTTTAATTTTTTACTTTTAATTTAAATATAATATATCAATTTTAAACATACACTAATAAAATTTCTCTTAAAGTGTGCCCTAAAAAATTAACGAAACTCACCTTAGTGTATTTTCAGGATTAAATAGAAAGAAATCAGTTTCACACAAACACTCATATTTTCTCTTAACATGTACCGTAAAACATTAACAAATCAATAAAAGTAAAGACTTCATCAGATGAATAAGAAGCACCCTCGTTAATTACTAAAGCACCCTCTGCAATATGGACCCTGGAGAATTAATGACATGTGTCTACAGGGCCAGAGCAACAAGTCCATCAAGATAAGTATAGTTCTCCAACCTCCTACATTTGTTCGATAAGAAACTCTATTTTTTTTAAAAAAAAATTATATTAAATATATATCAAAACCCCTCTCCAACTAGTATAAGTGAGGTTGAATTTTATACCTTCTCTTACTCAAAATAAGAAATTTTATTAAATAAATCAACTAACACTAATATTGATCAGAAACCTTCTATATAAAAATAGCTTTATAATGAACTTTAAAGAAGATTTTAGATTCACTGGATATCTTGGTCCTTCTCTAATGAAAGGAAGCTTTTCCTTTTCTCCGTCAAAATTATTTGGAGTTTGGAGTTGATGCAAATCTTGATATGGATAACATCTTCTAGGATCTTGTCGTTCATTGGCCATCAAATTCATCTTCAAGATCTTCATTTGTGCCCAAGTTAGGGCTGGGCCCTTATGTCAGTAATTGCCATGACTTTTTCGCAATGTAATTCATACATACAGCTATGAACTACAGGGGATTCAAAAGCTAGGTGGTCTTAGTTCGCTTCGGATTCACCAAACAAAGTTCGAACACATTAAACATTATTTCAAGCCGACGCTTGCTGAGAAACCTTTACAAGTGACGGGTATTAACACTGCTACCCCTGAGGCAATGTAAAAGACGAAATATTTTTATATTTATATTTTTTTTGTCATTATAATTTATACAAAGCTCGGGAGGAAACAGTGTTAATACCGCGTCAACTGACATATTTTTCGTCGGCTGCAAGTACCAGTCCATGCTCCAGTACTTTGAAAATGAAAATGTACGGTGGCCGTTCACGTGTTTAATATAAAATTTAACTAAATCTGTTCGGTCAATCGTGTTAAAATATAAACACGAACACAATAATTATCAAATAGGTTGACACATCGAAGTACACAAATGATTATTTTATTTCTGTTGTTAAACAAGTTGACATAATTAGTTGACATGAATGGCACACAATCATTAATCGTGTAAATTTATGTCAATTCTTATCTATTATTTTTATGTTGTGTCATGACCCTTAATTGTCACCGTTACCTTTACTTAATTATACTATGATGCCGGATATTTTGCCATTTCACATCAGCTAGAAGATGACATGAGCTTGGCCTTCCACCAAGCAATCTTTGTTCTAAATCGATCGGCTTTTAAATGGCCAGACTAAAAGAAGCAAGTCCATGTTTGCAGTAGTAAAAGCATACAGCAAGCAATCCAGTAAAATAATAGACACCTATTTAATTGGACACGTAAAAGGTATTGAAGATGGGAAACAAATGAAACTGTAAACGTGTTTTCAGAGTCCCACCATTTGACAAATATGTGGGAGATGAGCTATCAAAAGTTGCATTAAATGATACATGGTTCCATCGATATGAAACGGCCCCTACTATTTCTCAGAAAGTTCATCTTGTTTCCTATCGCCTTCAACACCCACTATAAATTCGATTTGAGGCCCTCCAAACTTAGTTGTAAAAAAGAAGAGAACAGCAGTTAGAGATCAAGAACCATATAGGTTTTTCAGATACTAACTCTTCATATTTTTGCATCTCTATAATCATGGATAGAAGGGAAGAGAGCATTAGAGGCTTAATGAAGCTTAAGGTGCTCATAAACAAGCTACGGCGAGGTCTGTTTCTCTCGGAATCTAAAAGATCTGATGTCAATGAAGTTGATGATGGAGAAATGGAAGGTGCAATGGTGCCAAATGATGTAAAGGAAGGACATTTTGCAGTTGTTGCTGAAAAGGATGGAAAACCAAAAAGGTTTATTGTGGAATTGAGCAACCTGAGTAACCCGGCATTCCTGAGGATACTTGAGCAGGCTAAAGAGGAATATGGATTTCAACAGAAGGGTGTTCTTGCAGTCCCTTGCCCACCTGAGGAATTACAGAATATTTTACAGTATAAGAGAAAGAAAAGAATCAGTTCTGAATGGTAGACTACACCTGGCTTTTCCCTGGAGATGTCTCTGTATTTTTCAAGGTAGCTTTTCCAAGTCGGCACTTGTTCTTCTAGAGCCGAAATAGATGATTCTCTAACCTTCTTCTCTTTGTGTTAGTTTAGCATTCATTAGTGATCAAATGTTCATAGGAGTGATTCGATGAAACATATATGTAACTAGTATGTGTGTGTGTGTGTGTGTGTGTTATAACTTAGAAAATTTCGTGCCAATAAAACTTATATATAAACAAATGCCAATCTACTTTTTACTTAAAATTCCAACTTTTAGCATAGTCACCTGGAAACTATTGAGTCCTGGCATGTTGGTCTTACACAATAATTATCAGGTCTCAGCCATCCACACAACACAAAAGCGCCATTATTATTTGGCTTAAACTTACACTTTCCCTCTTCCGGATCAGAAAGATCGAGATGCATGTGTTTTTTAATGATTATGACAAAGCTATGATAACAATATTCTGTCTTTACAAGTACTTAATGATTGACAGTTCTGCAACAATTAATTTTGTCTCAGTGTTGTGAATTAGCATGTATTTGTGCACATTTACCACTATATCTGCACTTAAAAATTAGCAATCAGAACACTTGTTTCACAGAAGACGGATCTGAATTGAGATATAAATTGTTGCCTCAAATCCATGAAATATAAATAGATAAATAAAGCAGATAGCAAACATGAAAAGCTGCTTCTTGGTGACTAGAAAATCTCTAATGTGAAATAAAGCCTTAAAAGTTCCTGAGAACTTGCATATGTTAACAACAGATATGCAGAAGCAGTACCTTCTTATAGCTGATGCATATGTTAGACATTCTAACCGTTTTATCTTCACTTTGAAGATACATCTTCCTTAAAAAATGAATATCATGTCTAAAAGGTATATTAATTAACATACAGGTACTGAAATTGTGACTTTTTAATACATTTCTATGTCGATGATTGAGAAAGTCCTATAAACCTTTTAGCTCTATCTCTATAAATCTTTATACTTAGTATATAGAAAGTCTCTCCCAAATTCTTCATGGAGAAATTCTTACTAAGGTAGCTTTTAACTGACTGTAACATACCAATACCATTTTCGATGAGTATGCCATCCATATAAAGAACCAAGAAGACTACTATACTCCTACTGCTCCTTTTATACACATATGATTCTTCTTCGTTCTTAATGAAATCAAACCCTCTGATTACTTTATCAAAACGAAGATTCTAACTTTGAGAAACCTGTTTAAGTTTATAAATAGATTTCTTCAGTTTGTATACTAAATCTGAAGTTTGACTAGATGTAAAACCTTCAGCTGTTTCATATAGATCTCTTTTTCAAGATATCCATTTAGGAATGCTATTTTTACATCCATTTGCCAAATTTCATAGTTATAATATGCAGCAATTGCCAGTAAAATTTGAATTGATTTAAGCATCGCTACTGGTGAGAAGGTTTCCTCATAATCAATCCCAGATCGCTACGTATAACCTTTCGCCATCAGATGAACCTTAAAAGTCTTTACTTTCCCATTGGGCCCACACTTTCACTTGTAAATTCATTTATAATCAATAGAAATAATTCCTTTAGAAAACTCAACAAAGTCCCAGACTTAATTGTAATGCATTGAGTCAACCTCAAATTTTATGGCCTCTTGCCATTTTTTTGAATCGATGTCCAACATCACCTCTTTCTCTTTATAAGTCAAATGATCCTTTTATTCAATTAAGAAAATACCAGGAGCACCTTCAGGTATTGAACCATACCTATCAAGTGGTCTTGATATCCTTTCTAACTTATGTGGAAAGTGTGTCAAAGGTATTTTGCTCGATTGAGCCTAAAGCTCCATCGTTGGTTCATTTACAGCCTAATTGAATTCATCTAATTCAATCTTTATACAATCTCTATGATCTATGAGAAATTATTTCTCTAAAAAAGTGGTATTTTGAGCAACGAACACATTTCGTTCCTCTGAATCGTAAAATTAGTACCCTATTGAATTCTTAGGATATCCAACGAACCTATACTTGTATCTTTTAGATGTAAGTTTATCCTATTGCTAACTTTTACATAAGCAAAACAACCCTAAATCTTAACATATTTAAGACTCAATTTTCTTCCATTCCATATCTCATAAGGAGTAAAAGAAACGATTTTTGATGGAACTCTATTTAATATATGAGCAACAATTTCCAAAGCATAGCCTTATAAGTATTCAGGGAGATTGGTGAAGCTCATCATCAACTGGACCATATCCAATAAAGTCTTATTCCTCATCTCTGAAACACTATTGTATTGTGGAGTACCTAAATGACTATACTAACGAGAATTTTATTCTCCTTTAAATAATCCAAAAATTCTCTGCTCATATATTCACTACTTCGATCTGATCGAAGGTATTTGATATACATTTTGGTTCGAAACTCTTTGAACTTTTTAAAAGTTTCTGACTTGTGTTATATAAGAAACACGTATCCAAATCGTGATAGATCATTGATAAAGATAACGAAATATCAAAAGTCACCCATTGCAGTGTGATTAATTGGACCATATACATCACTATGTATAAGTTCTAATAAATCAGTGGCGCAATGTCCAACACCAATAAATAAAGATTTGGTCATTTTCTCTTGAATACAAGATTCACAAATTGGATAAGGCTCTATAGTCAGATCAAGTATTTAACCATCCTTAACCAGATGTGTTAGGCCTCTCACACCTATATGATCTAATCCCATATACCACAATTCTGTATCATTTAAAGTTTCTGAGTTATTATCAGCATTTGCCTACATATTTATGACATTTTTGCTGTATTTAATATATAATTACCATTAATCAACTGATATTCAGCTAATAAAATATTATCCAAATCATACAAACATAAGGAACGATTCCATATATACATATGATATCCCTCACTGTCTAATATGGGAATAGAAATAATTTTCTAGATAATGTTTGGTACATAATAATAATTATTCAATACAACAATTTTATTACATGGAAGAAGTAAATAAAAACGTCTAATAGCCTCGACCTGCAGAAAATCTCTATTTCTAACACGAAGCTGTACTTCTCCAAGCTGTAATAGTCTAACTTTCTTTAGACCCTGCAACACATTATAGATATGAGAAGGACAAGCAGTATTTAATACACAGCTAGTACTAGCAACAAATGTAAAAGAAATGTCAATGATAAGCAAGTGCGTACCTGATGGGGTCTTCTTAATTGTGGCAAGGTATTTTCAGCAATTTCGCTTCCAATGCCCATCCTCGCTGCAATGGAAACATTTTCCTTTTACTTTGTTCTTATATTGGGGTTTGGACATGTGCTAATTTTTAGAACCCATTTTGGGTGTATAATTTGCTTTCTTTTTATTCTTCCCTTTAAACTTCTTAGAATTCTTTGGGATAGAAGATGAAGCACTCTAAATATAGAGGGTCGTGCCCCATTTATTCATGTCTTTTTAAGCTATTTTCAGTATCTTATATAGATCAACATAAGTATAGGTCAATCCTTGCATATTAAAGTTCATAATAAACTATACAAATGACCCTGGAAGTGATTGAAGAATCAAACTATTCCCTAATGTATTGCTCAGTAAGATATCTATGACTTTTAACCTCTCAATATAATATATAATCTTGAGAGCATAAGAACTCACTGGACTGCCTTCTGGTAGTCTAGCTTGAAAAAGAAATTTGGCAGCCCTGTATATTTCAACTTAAGGTTAGTCACCAAATAACTCTTTCAGGTGGAGCATTATACTTACAGTACTGTCCATCTGGACATGCTTCCTTTAGAGTTCTTTAGGCATTGAGCCGAGGATGTACGATTTAACTTTCAAATTGTCATCCAAGCATTTTTGATATGTCTCCTTTTCTTTTTTAGAAGCATCATCAGAAACGGCTTGAGGTAGGCGCTAATCAATTTCATATCTGAGCTTCTCTGAATCTAGAACTATTCTGAGCTTCTCTGAATCTAGAACTATTCTGAGATTCATAAGCCAATCAGTATAATTTTCTACACCTTTGAGGTTGTGTGCATCAAGGATACGAACTAGTGGGTTGATTGAAGTCATTTAATCTTAACAAGAGAAAAGAAAAGATGTTAGCGGAATATTTCAATCGCTAATTAATAACGTTTTAGATTATGGGTATAACAGCTATATATTTTTTTAATCTAAAAATGCCTTCTCAGTATTTTACATCATCTCTTTAATCTCTCAAACGGGAAAACAATAGTTTTAGATTCTTTAAATTATACAATGAGAAGTGGATCTCATTGGTATTTTACTCTAGTCTCATGCTATAGAAATATTGGCCTTTGTAAGCTCAAAAGGTAGACAATTCTTGTCAACTATATCTCATACAACTCTTACCATTGATCCTAAATACACCTTATCCTCACGTTGTAACAATATTGGATAAGTGTATTCCAGATTAACTTGCCAATTCAAATATATGCTACCAATATAACCCTCACACTATAGCAATATTGAACAATATGTTCACATATATTTGCTTCATCTCATATTTAATCAGTATAGCCCAAATCACCCCGACTAATCCCTCACACTGTAGCAATATTGAAAAAGACCAAAGTGAACCGTCTAATACCATATTGACAAGACGGGTCGTTATATAATATTATCTCATAATACAATATTATCTAATCAGATTTAGAGAGATTTTTTAATTTAATATTATTGACTTTTTAGTCATACATATTGTGTTTTGATGATAACAAATACCATGTTCATTGTAATATATTAATTTATTAAGCATTGAAAGGTTTAACTACATAAGTGAGGTAAAATCAATAACTTCAAGACTTCAACAAAACTAATGGGCATATTGAAAATTATTCTAGCACTGCATGAGATAGAAGATTTGCACAAAATTAATTATAAAAGAAATATAATTATGTCAGCTTTTTAAGAAATTTTACGGAAGTGAACTTAGAGTTGTTTGCAGAAAGTTATGGCCAAAATCACTCAAGCATGCTAAAGATGGACCAAAATGTAAAGTTTTGAAAGTTTCAAAAAATAGACTACAATACAAACAAATCAAAACTTTGGCAGGATCACTGTAGGAGGGCATTGTAGCAACGGTCAAATCACTGTAGCAGTACTATAGCAACGGCTAATTTTTTTGCTCCTTGTAAATACCTTACTCATTTGAGGCTCTTTACAATTTTAAAAGGCATCATATGTCAATTTGAGAGCTTCTTTCTTCTTATACCTTCATATTAGCTCATTTGTGAGTTTAAAATCTTTTGTATCCCTCACTCTCTTTATTTTCTTTCATTTTAGTTATCATCTTGTGCTTATTTATTACAATTTATTTGTTGTTAAATTTGTTTACAATTTAAATAATAGCGTAAATTGTTCATATTAGTGCATTAATTTTTAAATTATCCAATTCACCCCCCCTCTTGGGTTGTCTATCTAGAATTTTTAAATATATATGTTTTTAATAATTATTATTACCATTAACAATTATAATAAATTTTTGCATCTCATACGAATCTAATTTATAATTAAAATATTCATTTATGCAAGCACAATTAACCCTCGCCAATAAAGCTCCCATTGTGATTAATAAGCATAAACAAATATATATAAAATATTTAATACAATGATATAACAATTATAATTATATTAAATGAACCTCACAAGCAAAATTTTTAAATTTGAGTGTATTGTTTAGAATGATCAACGTTAAAAGTTAAACGTTATAGCATTATACAACATAATGCTTTCAAAAAAAAATTTTACTTTTTTTTTTTCTTCAACCTTAAGCAGCATGGATTTCTGACTTATGAATGCCTTGACGTTCAACACTTGAACGGCCTAACATTCTGCCCTTTTAACGCTTCTATGTTAAGCACCATAACGGTCCAGCATTATTACAAATAATGCCTCAGTGTTATATAACGAATGTCCCAGCATTCATCGACAAACGATCCTGCATTCACTAGTGAACGCCTCAAAATGTAATTTTTACTATTTTCAAGCATTCTAAACACTTCATATAACACTCCAACAACCCAAAAATATAATAAACATGATTTGATACCACTTGTTAATGTGTTTTAAGGTGTATACATGTGATTGTGTATATATTGAAAAACTTAAATACAAGTATCATATACATGATTTCGCAGCGGAATTAACTATGTCTCAACATATACACAAGTAACCTATATCATCAACAATATAGGATTACAAACATACATTTGAAGAACTTTGGTGAAGATTTCAATTACGAATTCTTCTTAACTCCAACCTTGAGCTCTCATTGAAGTGCACTATTGTTCATTTCTAATTCACAACAATCTGGTGGGATTATGAAGCTAGAATAGCAGCAACTGAATTTTCGACAACAAGGTTTTGTTTCTTGAAATAAAAATAAGAAGAATTGATTTTTCTTTCTCTTTTTCATTTTTCTCCCAACCCTTTGTTAAAAGAAAAACTCTCCAAAACTAAAAACTCTATCCAATGCTCTAACACCCCACGTTTTTGCTTCTTTCTTGTTAATTAAAAATGAATTTCATTCATTTTTGGTGCTACATGCCCTTTATAAGTGCTGCACCAAATTTAGGTTAAGTGGCCAATATCAAAAATAATTTTTAGTGGCAATTGTAATGGTGTAAAATAAATGGACCGTTAATTACTACAAATGGTGCTTCACTTAATTTAATTTATATTTTTTAAATTAGGTATGTCTTCCATTTAACAATAAATAACAAATACATAAAAATAATATTTGTTTATTTATTCAAAAACTATTTGAATAATTAATTTTTAGCTTATTTGATTTTATTAATATGGTTAATAGATGAATTCATAGTGAAATAATTCATGGAACAAAATTATGCCACTTGTTAACATTTAATTAGTTAACAACTCTTACCAACTAATTAAGTGATGTACTTAACATTTAAGTCTAGATAAGTGCACAACTTGAGGAACCCTGAAATATATTTTCAGCTTGCTAAAATTTCTTGGATGGAACTGTTCAATCCATAATGCTACCCCAATACACAATGAGTACACTTCATATTGTGAGACTCTCTAGGTCCACGCCTGAATTATCATATAGAACTCCTCCATGAACGGTGTCCCACACTGTTTACGCTCAAAATATAACGCGGTTATCGCAGTATAGATTGAGGTGTCGATCCCACAAAGAAGCTCTTAGAAAAATAGGTTGATGAAGTAAAATATTAAAGCAGTAGCAAATGATAAAATTAATTGATTTAAGTGGATGAGATAGGATTGTCTATGATTTGAAGGAAATGTCTTATGATAATTCAAACAAGGCTTTGAGAATCACAATTATGCTTTATAAATCTACTCTACACTTTGATTCAATGCTTATAACTCAATTGAAAGTTTCACATCCCAAACAATCAATCGAAAGATAGAAAAATATAGCACATTTGATAACACATGTATTTGACGTAATTAAACTCTTTGCAAGCATTAACATACATCATGTTCATTTATACAAGTTATCTAAGATCGACAATATATCACTTTGACAATATTGCAGTAAAAGATCAACTTGAATATTAAACATTTATTGCCCTTATATGTTATCCAAGATCGTCAATATATCAATTTGACAATACTGCAGTAAAAAATTAACATATAAAATAATGTTACCAATAACAATTATAGTTCACCAAGAATCACATAAGAAAAGTATGACTGAACTTATATGAGACACGAGAATTATAATCTCTGGATTATAGAAAATAGAATAGATACGAGTTTAATCAAAACCAAACTTACAAACATTTGTAGCTCTTTGCAACGAATCAAAGCATAGAAGTAGATTTACTACACATAAAAGTTCATCTCTTAGCCTTGTCAAGAACTCTAGCCTAAATTACAATACATGTTAATGAAAAGAAAAGAAGAGAGAATTATCTAATATTAAAAATGTCCTAAGAGTCTCCTTATATAGGTAATGAATAGACATATGTCATGGATGACATTAATCTTCAATAATTTTAAGCCAATAACTCATTTATTCACTTGCAGCACATTTTTGATAATGTAAATGACCGATTTAGCTTTTGTAGCTGACATAAAAGCTGTATAATTTTGACCCTTCTTTTCGTAGGCACCAATTTCAGCCAACAACTATTTTACCCACTTGCAATACGATTTGGTCCATGATAACGGCTGATTTGGACTTTACCATCAACATACGAGTTGTTGATAGTTAAGTCAGCATTTTACAGCTTCAAGAATTATACCAATTGAGTATGTATTTTGTGAGATACGGTCTAAATACGTGAGTTGGGTCAAGCTGGGTAAGAGTTGTAGCCCGATTCTATTGTATTTCAATATTTGGCCCATAACATGTTGGATTTGACTTTTTCACTATTCTTCACATTTATGTAAGATTAAGTCATGTTGCACCAGGTTCAAGAATTTCTTCATTTCAATTTCGACATTGAGAGTTATGTCCATTTTACCTAAACCTGTCCAAATAACATTCATTAATCACAATTTAAGGAGAACACTTTATTTCAAGCTAAAAATACAAAAAATACTAAAATTAGTGACATTAAATGGCGACTGAATCTCTTAATAAATATGCATTTTTATGTGTTCATCACACACACATACGTTATGAATATTATAGAGTAGCGCATTAGACCATATAACTTAAAGTTATAACGTATTCGTATAATCCCTCCATTATTTATATCTAAGTATAGCGAAGATATAGATCAACACCATCAAATCTCCATATGCCCGACCGTAAGCTTATCTCTAGAATTGTATTTCAATAAATAATATTTTCAAACACTTTTTGTGAAATTATTTATCCCTAAGGTTAAACTTTTTTCCCGGGATTTACTACTTATGGCCATAAGACGTTTTGAAATACAATCTTAGAGTATTCTGATATATTACTCACCGAAATGAGCTAATGGATCCTATATCTATACATACCGGGTTCCATGAGCATCGACCATACCCAACAACACTTAGCGATCAGACGATGAAAGGTTTATGACATATATGGAACTAAAGTATGGTGGATCACTCACAATCCCACCGTGACACTCAAGGCAAAGGGCCACAAATACTACTCAACTCGAAATACCCTCTATTGATGGCTTTATGGGATATCTATTGGAGGTCTTTATGAGTTTATTTAGTATTCAGTCCTTACTGAATACTTGTATCTCTATACGAGCTTTCACTAACTCGTGGTATGCTAATACTAACCATCTAGACCATTCAGATATAGATATACACTGATCTATATATTTATTAAGATATTCACTGACAGACCAGCATCAGTGAAGATAGATCAGGAATAAAATATTTGAAAACATATTTGCATAATAACATTTCATAGCACTATTTGTAACTCTTTGCAGCTACGTCATTACTAATATATTTTTAGTTCTTTGTCCTATTTCAAATAAGGTTATAACTCTTTAGATATTGTTGAATCTTATAACCTGATAACTCTTATCAGTGCCAACTCTTAGTATTTATAACTTTCAGCATTGCTAATTCTTAGCACTTTAGACCAGATATGAACTCTTTCAGATTATACAATGTGTGAAATATTACAAGCATCTTACTATATATAAAAAAAATATAATTAGCGATTTAATGAAATAACGATACTAGTATAAATATTAAATAAATATTTATACATAAAAAGATTGCACGTAAGTATAAATTCCAACACTTTAAACACTCCAAAGGTCATGTGCTCATTAGTGAATGAATATGTGGGACTGTGATTGAGCTAGAACCAAGAAATGTCACATTCTTTGAGAATAAAGTTCTTTGTATTAAAAAGTTAAAAAGGACATTTGATTATATGAACAAAAGATCTATACAATATTGCCACTTCTAGCTTACAAATTGAAGAAAATCATATTTATGTGAGAGTTCTAATCTCAGTAGGAGTCGAACAACTAACTCATGACTATATAGGGTAACTTAATTCAATTACAAAACAAGGAAAACTCAAATTTTCATAAAAGTTCCAATCTTAATGGGAGTTGAACACCAAATGTTATGATGTCTCATGATAACTTAATTTAAAGAAGTAGCAATGAAAACTCATCCCACATGGGCTTTTACGATTAGGAGGAGATTTTATGGTTACTTTGTATGATAGTGATAGGTCAAGAACGTTCTAAATGAAGGTATCATATTATGCCAAAGAATTATGGATGAAACCAATGGATAAGGAAATTTAATCTATAAAATATGACTATTTTTTGGAACAAACTTTATTTATCATTTGATCTTACAACCATTAGAGACAAATGGGTTCTATGTATTCGATATAAGACAGATGAAACAATAGAAATAAATAAAATATGTTTAATTCAAAAAAAGGTTATACCCAACAAAGGGAGACTATGAGGAAGCCTTCTCTTTGGTAGAAAGGCTTGTCTCTATGTAGCTTATTTAATTTATTATTGCAAATGTGAACATTGAGTTGCATCAAATAGATGTCAAAACTTAGATTCTCAATAGAGAATTAGTAAATAATGTTTATATGAAACATCTTGTGAATCATAATAAGAAAATCCAAGAGCATAAATAAGTTTACAAGCTCAAGGTTTTATTATCATATGTAGACGATATTTTATTGGTTAACAATAAATAATAAAGAGTTTGTTAGGGTCATCAAATGATGCTTGTTGCCAAATTTTGAAATGAATGATAATGGTAAGGCAACATACATTTTAGAAGTGGTCATTCAATAAGACTTCTAGCTTTGTCACAAAATTCTTACACTAGAAAATTCTTGACAGATTCAATATGTTATATTGCAGACGTATAAATACTTCCATTACATTAAGGACAAACTCTTAGCCTTAACATATGCTATAAGACTCACTAGAGAATAATAAAGAATATAACACCATGTTTTGTACTCAATAGTTAGATCCTTGTGTGCATTATGATGTGTAAAAGATCAAATGTTAGTAATATATGGGATTGGTGACTAGATACTAATCAAATCCTAAACACAAAAATTAATGTGCTATCGAGAGAATTTTTACATGCTGTAAAAATACTATAAACTACTCTTTGTGCTATCAAGAATGTGATTTATGCTTATATGTAGACGCTAATCAAGGAAATGATCTGAATCATCAAAATATACCTCAAGATATGCATTTTTGTTATTAATAATGGTACTATATCATGGAGTAATAAGAAGAAAAAATACTCAAACTCCATCATCAATGAAGGATGAGTATGTAGCATGTTTAGTAGCTTTAAAGAATTTTAGAGGATATTGACTTAGTCATAATCAGCATTTGTATATTGTGATAGCTAAATAATGATATCTTCACAAAAGATGTATGTAATTATAGTAAATTGAAATACACAAAAATCACATATAATTCTTTTGGTGATATTTTAGCACAAAAATATGTCCAAAATTGTTATTAAAGATGTTTATGTATGCACAATCTTTAAGTTTACGTAGTTTTAATATTATACTTTATAAGACATTTATTAGATATTTTATATATCTTAGATATATACACATGTGCTTTATAAAGCTAGCATAATTATACACATGGATTAATGAAAAATATATTGTCAAGTTATGATTGACTCTCTTACATAAGCGGTCGACTCAAATGCTAGAGGGGAAAGCTAAAATAAAACACATAAATTAATAATAAGGTTTCTAGATCTATTCTCTTGGAGCTTATACATGTACCTTTGATTTACCTTGATTGGATTAAGATGAAATTCATCTTGAGTCAGTATATGAACCAACCATGATAATCCCCACAATTATGCAACTTGTTTTAGCCAAATGTGAGGCTTTAATTTGGTACTCTATGAAAGCCAAATTATTGAGATTCAAGTTAGGAGTTCTAGTAAGGATTGAATTAAGATTTATATAGTGAACTAGCTAGACATATCATTTGTGTCAATGACCATATAAAGAAAATGTTTGAATGGATCCATATTTGCTTATTGTGTACGTTCCTTCGATTTTAGATGAAATCTCCATGAGTATCTTAGTTATCATTAATTATATTTTGAAGTGACAAACTAATGTTAGCTACTTTAGTATGTTATTTGTGGTTATAACATTATGCAGTTTATAAAAGATGAGAAAGTAGTCAATCTAAAATTGAAATACATGAATCAGATTGAAAATTTTGATTTCTTACATTTGACTTTTGTATTTAAAAGTCGACTAATTGTATAATTTATAGAATGATAGATACAATTAAATATATGGAGTGTACAAAAATTGAGCATAATTTCTATCAAAGAATTGAATGTAATAAAACTAAATTTTAGACACAAGATGAATAAATATTTGATAAATCTCTTGTAAATTTTTACGAGAGGTTCTTGTTTTTTTTTTTTTTTTTGTGCTTTTGAAACTCCAACGTGCATTGAGTTTGTTCATTAGGCATATGATGCATTTCTGTATGAACGTTAATTGCGATATAGGTTAAAACTGAATGCTCTCTCATTATTTTATCGTATATCATCATCTCATTATGTGTCAACGGGGGATGTTAGACTTTGGGCAGGTTTCTCCATAATGGGCTGACACTATCCAAATCCAACATAATAACTATTCACTTGAGGTAATTATCCCCATAATTAGAGGATAGTGAATGCAGATAATTGAGAATTCAATAACTCTCTAATCCAAATAAAAACAGATGAGAGACACCACACAAAAGAAAAAAAAAAAAGAAGAAAAAATCAAACTGTCTCTCTAATTTCTTTGTGAAATATGTTTTCTTTTTTTAAAAAATACAAAAATGAATGACATAAAGTTAGAACGTTTAACAGAAAAAGAACAACAAATTGATATTTGCTTGTGACTCGAGAGGATTTTTCCATTGTGTGATCATCCTCTGACTTCTAACTAAAACATAATCTCACCGTGAGTTCGAACTTCCGAATAAGAGAAAAATACCAATCTGTGTCATATATAACATAAAGTTATATATGACCGAACTTGCTAATCATGCCCTTTTAAATCGTACGATAATAATCCATCTGCTACATAATCTAATATATCTTTTCATGCGTAAATATATAATATGAAACAGGATATATATGAAAAGATCATCGTCATCTTATTAAGCTCCTTTTGAAAAGTTAAGTCGTCGTGATCATCATTATATTAATTAACCTACCACTAAAAATAGGGACCCACAAATATATATTATAAAAATATTTGAAACCTTAGCAATAGCTTACTCTTGCAATACAATTTAAAAATATAATTTGAAATTTTAATATAATTTTAAACGTCAAATTTGTAAATAAAAAAATTAAAAAAACCAGACTTGTGATTAAGAATTTATGTTTTATATTATAAGAATGATGCTTAAAATTTCAAATTATATCATATTTATATAAAACATTTGTATATAATTTGTAAATTTTATGCTATGAATTGTACAATCATGCTTTTGTATCAATATCTTATTAATATGGTTGCTAAACTTATATAAAGGAGAAAAAAAAGTTTTGGAATACAATTTAGAGAAGTTTGGGTATTAACACTGATCTTCCATCTTCCTCAAGGTCAGGCCTACTAATAGGTGGAGAGAGTTTACTCGTAAAAACACTTATGTTCCCTAACTCCCGTTAGGTCTCTGTTATCTCCAAAAAAAAAATAGTAACTTGCTGTTAGGGTTTATAAATGACTTCTTGAAAAGTTTGCATATTACCTAACGCTCATTTGGTCTTTTGTCAACTTGAAAATGATATTTTAGTAACTTAATCCTTGATAAATGATCCTTTTTTTTCTCGTTCTCTCGTTATTTTTTTTCTTCTTTTTGTATTTAACATTTTCGTTTTCTGCCTCCTTCTTCTTACTCTCTCTCCTTTATAACCGCAACCTTTTCAACCATTATAAAGTAACTACTTAATCGTTATATAGATGTGATGCACGTGTTAAAAACGGTGCTTACGTGTTATTTAAATTATTATATTAATATTTAATTATTTAATATTTATATAATATTTTTTTATTCATCAATTATTATTATTTATATGATAAAAAACTTATAACTTTTCAGATATTGTAGATATAAAAGAGTTTAGATCTGATCTAAAAACGTTTAAGTTAACGCTAAAAATTAACAATTCTAAAGAGTTAGAACCTTACCTGAAATAGAGACAAAGATTCAAGAATATTATAATAATAACGTAATTGTAAAAAATTTACAAATAGTGCTAGAAAATGTCATTGCACAATATGTTCTCGAAAATATTATTTCTGATCCATGGTTACCGACACAGGTCTATCAGTATTTCTTTTGGATCAGTATATGTCCATATTTGGATTGCCCAGATAGTTAGTCTTAGCAGATCGTGGGCTTAGTATAAGTCCGTATAGGCATGCAAGTATTCGGTAATAACTGGATACTGAACAAACTCATAAAGATTTTCAATAGACATCTCATGAAGTCGACAATGGAGGGTTTTCTCGAGTTGAGTAGTATTGTAATCCTTTGACCTAAGCGTCACAGTGAGCTTGTGAGTGATCCACTATGCTTTGGTTCCACGCATGTCAAAAACTTTTCATGGTCTGACCGCTGGGTGTCACTAGGTATGATCCGATACTCATAGAGTCCGGTATGCATAGATATGAGATCTATCAGCTCATATATGTTAGTTGTATATCCGAATACTCTAAGAAAGTATTTCAGAAAGTCTTATGGTCATAAGCGTTAATCCTAGAAAAAGAGTTTTCCATTAGGGTTAAACAATATCGTAAAAGAGTTTGTGAATATTATTTACGAAAATACAGATCTAGAGATATAAGTTCACGGATGAGCATATAGAGATTTGACGATTATAATCTATATCTCTACTCCTCTTGGATATAGATGAAGTAAGAATTATACGAATATGATTAATCTCAATTTGTATGATTCAACGCTCAGTTTTATAATATTTGTAATATGTGTATAGGGCATTATTCGCTGACTTTGGGAAGTGTTCCTTAAGACAAACAAAGGTGAACCTAGAGAGTCTCATAATAGAAGTGTCATTGAGCACAAAGGTAGTAAGACAAATCGTATAGATCGATCTGAGAAGATTTCGAAAAGCAGGATACGTTTTAGGACCTATTTGTAAAATTGAAACCATAGTTTACAAATATTACAAATAGGTCCCTATTGCATGAAAAAGTGAAAATGCACACATGGCATCTATGCATGGCCATTTTTATGATAAATGGTAGCATGTATGGACATATATGAGACAAATGGCAACCATGCAAAGTGTTTGCATGGATGAGTGACATTTGTCACACATGCATAAGCCTGCATGGCATACATGGTTACATGTGTAACATGCGGCCACTTAAATATTTTAGACTATTTAAAAACAAATGAGAAGAGTTCATTTTGTATGAAAATTCATTTTGAATGAAAATTTTGTGCAAAGAGAAGAGAGAAAATGCAAATTTTGAGAAAGTTGCATTTTGGTCCCTAAACACTATTTTAAGCATTTAATGTTTCAATTAATTCAAGAGTTGAGTTTTTTTATTAATTCCTGCACGAAATACTGATCAAAGGCTACCATTCTAGCTACTATAATTCCACCAAACATTGGAGTCTAGAATTATTCAATGATGGACTTCATTGTGAGCTTAACAAGCTTCAAAGCTTAACAAGCTTCAAAGCTCAACAAGTTTTAAAGTTCAACAATCTTCACCGAATCATCTACAAGGGTATGTATTCGATTCTAGTACTGTTTTTGATTCAATTATAGTGTATATATATTGATTATATTATTTTATTTCATTATATAATGTATGTTGGACATGCATTTAAAAATTTTTAATATGTACACAATCACATGTATGCACCCTAAAATACGTTAACAACATGATCATGTTATCCTCTGCCATTGACATTTGTTTCTTATGGTATTTATATATTTTGGCCTTTTCTATGTTTCTATCCTCGTGTTCCCTTTGAATTTTGGACAAAATAACATAATCTTAAAAAAGATTTTAACCCTAAAAGGGGAATTTTATCTCTTAAATTTTAGATAAATCTTAATTAAGGGAATAATGATGAATTCTAATTTTAAAAAAATTCTATAATTAAACCTAACTGTGCTTATAAAAAGGGGCTAAATAATGAAGAAATGCATCTAATAGATCCAACAGATTGTCTACAATTATATTCTTCTTCTTCTATTTATTGTTCATTTTAATAAAATATATATATATTTTATATGTTTTATTATTATTTTATAGATTTAGAGTTAATTGAGCAATTGGGGATGAAAATCCAATAAAAACAAGGAAAAATATTAAAATGCTAGAGTATATGCTACAGTGATTCGCTATAATCTTTTGGTATAGTGATTTTCTACAGTACATTCGCGAGTGAGGAACAATGCGTTGCCTTAGCGCCCAAAGCTTATCACTCCATCGGTGAATAGTGCACATGAATAATATTTCATGAATAGGCTCAGAACAATATCGTGAACAATCGTGAACAGTAATCGCATTACAGTAAAAAAATAAATACAACCCCAAGACTCCAATCGATCCCTATAAATACCTCTTATTTTAGACCTAAAAAATACATAACTTATGGCTCTTAAAGTCACCACACATAGAAGAAAAATCAATGTTAGAGAAAAGTAAGGGGAATTCAAATAAGCGAGAGATTATTGTCGAATATTTGGCAAATTAACCAATTGCTAATGGATGTCTTTATTGATTTAGTTTTGGTTGTATCATATTTATTTTATTTTTTAGTCAGAATTCTCTTGTTACCATGAGTTAAATTTATTTTCTAGGGTTATTACTTGAGCTTAATATATGAGCTTAATTGTTATATCTTTTTTATATTTATTTGAATTCAATTCTCTATAATTCAAATTAATTTTTTTTAATGCTTCATTATATTTGTTCAATATTATGATTGATTTGGTAATATTTTGATAAACTTGAAAGAGGCATCACTGTATTTAGACTTAGATAATTTGATGTATAATTGTAAAGTAACATTCAATGTTGCATATACAAGTTTTGAATTGGGATAGAAATATATCTAATTTGCATATATGGTCAATAAGACTTATTTTTAATGAATCTTAATTTATTACAAATACCATAGAAATATAAGTATTTGATAAATTAAAGTACTTACATGACCTTGGGAGAGGCTTGTGAATATATTAATATCTTGACCAATAATAAGAATTGAGGGATATATTAATGAATCTTAATTTAAAACGTTAATTTTTATGCTAATATTTGATTTTATAATGAATTCTTTTGTGTAAGGCAAAAGAGAGGCACTTCACGGTGGTCAGCGACAATTGAAAAGTTAGACAAGAAGGAAAAGACTGTATGGCGCGAGAGAAATAGAAGATGAAGCTAGGGTATCATTTAATTTTTCTCACTCAACCCCCTCATAATTTTGAAATTTAGTCTTGGTTGATATATTTTTAATATTTTACAGATAATCCTCTGAAAATATATTGACCTTCTACAAATTCAAGGAATGGAGGCCGAGAACCAATGGGCTAAGGAGCCGAAATTCAAGGAGCCAAAGCCGAGAACTAAGGGGCTAAAGAGAGAGAACCGAGGGGCCGAGGACTAAGAACCAAAGACTTGAGGCCGCTATAAAGCCCTTATGGAGACTATGTAAGCCATCATCGAGACCACTTAAATTCTCACCAAGTCCACTTAACGAGGTCGTCTAAGTTCTCACTGAAGTCAATCATGTAGACACCAAAAACCTCATCGTTAACTATTCAAATAGTCCGTGTGATCCTTCTAGCCAAGTTCCCAAGCACACAAACACAAATTGAATTAGCTTGATCTGAGAATAAGGTCAGAGCAGGTCAATGACTCACATTACCCAAAACAATAAGGTAGATCTTTAAGTCCAAATTACAATAAACTTTTTAATATTAGCAAATCGATACTAAAAATTGTGGGTCTCTTGTTCCTCCATAGATTTAGGATAACATAACCTAGTTCTAAAAGGGAATCGCATCATAAAAAGAAATTATATCCCTAAAATCTTGGATAAATCCTAATTAAGAGAATAATGATAAATTCCATCCCTAAAAGAACTATAAAATTAAACCCTCGGGTGCTTATAAAAAAAGGGGGCTAAACAATAAAGATATATATCCAATATATCTAATGGATCATTTATAAATACTTTGCCAATGCAGTGGCAAACGGTGATGATAGACAATGATGGTGGTAGTGTTAGTTTAGTTGCTCCAGAGCTAAAAAATTGAACTAAACCGAACTTTAAAAAAACAGTTCGGTTCAGTTTAATTGCACTCCCCAAAATTGGTTAATTTGATTTTTTTTTTACAAAAAAATCGAACGACCACGGTTTAATTCAATTCTGACTGAAACTAGACCGAACCAAATCATATTTATTCTTTCTTTCATGTAAGTCTACCCTTATGTTAGGTTTTTTGGTGTACCAAAAGATAGGTTAAGATATGTGGGTTTATAATTTTAAGATATACTTGTTTATATTTACAAAGTGAAAACTTTTAAGATATGCAAGTTTATAATTTTCATATAAAAAATTACAAAACATGTTTAAGAAGAAGAGGCATAGGATATCATTAAAAAAAAAAAAAGAAGAGAGAGAGGCATAGGAGCTTTTATTCATTTATTTTATAATTGTAGTGCAAAAGTGTTTTTAAGAAATATAAAGGGATTTTTTCATTTTGTAAATAATAATAGGATAAAAAGTAGGTTGTCTATTATTTGTTAATGTTGTACTTTTAACTACTGATATCTTATTAGACATATTTGTACACACTCTCTCACAATGGATGGATCTAAAAATATTATATATAAAAATTCTCGTAAGAGGAGAGGAGTATTTATACTATTCTAATTTGGTCAAAATTTGAACTCTTAATAATTTAATTAATGTTAAAAAAATATACAAATTTTATTATTGAAGTAAACATCTAAGTGCAATGTTGTATAAGTATTATATAAATAAATATTAAAATATAAACATCATCTAATGGTGTGATAATTATTAATTAATAACATCAATTTTTTAAGCACTACTCTATTAACAAAAAAGGGTTAATATTTTATATATTAGGCTAGTCTATCAATATTTACTTTACCCGTTATTAGGCTAAATTTTATGGGAGGTCTTAAAAGCTTATAACTCAAATTGTAGACGTTTACCAAACGTCACGAAAAGAATTTTCTTTTAGGTTTGGAGTTCCCAAAACTTTCCGTTGATATCATGGGCCCAGAGCAGATATCAGACTCGAGGCTCGAGTCAAGGTCAAGCACCAGCATAAAGACACCAAATCAAACTTCGTAATCGTACGTGAGAAACAGAGGATCCGCAAGCGACGTATTTATCGCCTTCTTACAAAAAAAATTGATAAAAGAATATTAATTTAATTACATCCTCAGCCCTCACTCAAAAATCGCCAATAAATAAACCAATTGTCAATTATTAAATTGCCATAATAGGTAAGAATGAGAACCGACCCAGCCACCCCTTTGCTAATTGGAGCACCTCGATTTTAATTAAGGTTGATTAAGACATCATTTAGCTTTTAAAAGTGAAGGGTAATTTTCAAATGGAGGAATAATATGTTTGATGGTGTCTATATTTTTTTAAGATTAAAATCATGCAACCTTGAGTCCATAACATATTTCTGATGATTAAAATCAAGTGACTTCGAGGTCATGTTTTTCTATAGGCTTTTATGTGATGTTTTATGAATGCAGGTGGGACTTAATTTGGGTTGTAGCTTAGTCAAGCTTCTAAAAACAATTAATATTAATTTGAAAAAAAAATGCCTATTAATTTATTCAGTCTCACCAAAATTTATATTTTAAATTAAATATTCTTTCATATTTCTTAAATTAAATTATATTAAATGTTTTTTTCCCCCTTAATAGGATACCAGTAGAATAATATTTTAGTACTTAAATTGATTCAGACCAAGAAGTACCTGGATTACTATTCAAATGTAAGCTTACTACTTTAAATAATATTTCATTTAATTTAAGTTATATCTTGATTTATTTTTCTTTTTTAGAATTTAATAATTAAGTCTTATTCCTAGTTTTTTTTTAAAATTTTAATAGTAAATTTTTATTTGATTAACTTTGTAGGTTAGATAGGATAATTAATAGTTATATAAATAAGTGTTTTTTTTGGTAATTTTTTATATAGATTTATTATTTAATTATTTTATTGGAATACATTTTTCATTTGAATTTTTCTTATTATTGTTCAGAATTCAATAAACTTAAAGTTCTAAATATGTGGTATTCGGTAAAATCAACAAAAATTTAATTTAGTTCATTTCATTATTCTAGATATTCTTAGTCTGAATGAAATATTGATAAATAAAATAGGAACTTATTTTTATTTAATATATTATATATTTTAAACAGAATTAATTAATTTAATTTTTACTCAATTTGTTTTGGTAAGATGAGTTTATTAAAATTAATTTGTATTTAATCATAAATGCAATGAAGTAAAATTCAAAATACATATTTATTTTTTGAATTATGTCAAGATTTATTTGTAATAAAAACAAAATTAGGAATTGTTTTGTGATTGATAGATTAATTCATCTTCTATTGACTCTTCATGTTTCCAAAAGAATGTGCATTTGAAGCTATAATACTTATTAAAATAATACTTTTTAACATAATAAAAGATGAATTTCTTGTAAATTTATTATTTCTTACATTTAAAAAGAATTTTCTAAAACAATTGTTACTAAAATATTTAAAAAAAATATTATATTCTTTTATTTTCTCAAAAATAATATATATATTTTTGCACCTGTGAAACTTATGAAATAATATTTAGTCCAACGAAAGTTAAATTTTTATTACACTATAATTTTATTGAATAAATATATATTACTATTAATATAGTTAACAAAGTACTTAAAACTGTAAAGACCCAACAAAAGTTTTATTATTTTGCCTCATAAATATTAGAAATAATCTAAGAACCACTGATTACTTATAATTTAAAATGAAAGGTGGTAGATATATACCATTTCTTTTAGGGAAATAAAACGGATGAAAAAGTGGTGGGCGCCTCAAACTCAAAGCTGGGTTAACACAGAGAGAGAGAGAGAGAGAGTAGGCTCTTGGTAACAGAGGCAACTTTTGCTTGGAATTTGATCCGAAAAGATGTCGTCGTCAGTGACGGGAAAAAGAAAAAGCTTAAAACAGGGGAAAGTAGAAGAAGAATAAAAAGTAGTAGTAGATACTCACAGACTCAGAGTCAGCTCTCTTTTAAGTTAACAACCACTTCAACTACAGTTTCTGCGATCTCTCTTTCCTTTGAATTTTTGAAAGGTAAAGCTACTCTCTTTATATTCTTGTATGTTAGTTATAGTTATTGGTTTTTCTTGATCCATGTGATTTGCAGGAAAGCTAATAAAACTTCTTTTTCTTTTTTCTTGTGCGTGGTACGGAACCCTATTCTACTTTGAAATGATAATAATATCTTGTTTTTGGTTTTGTTTTTTTTTCTTTTTCTTCTTGTAATATTGTAGGTGGATTTCATAGAGAGAAAATAGTGAAGTATCTTTGTGCTTGAAATTGAATTTACATTTTCTTGATTCAATGCTTGCTTTTGTTGAAGATCTATTCAACTTTTGTATGTGCAGCTGAAATGGATTTTTATTTCGCTCATCTATATAATCAATATTTGACTGGTGACAAAATTTTGTGTAGCAACGAAAAATATCTTGTTATGTGATAATTTGTGCTCCATCTAACGCTTAAAGGTGTGTTTGAGGAATGTGGATTTCTTTTAATTGTTTCTAGAACAAGTGTGTGGACATGAGTGGGAAAAACAGAAGTGTTGATAAGGTTATTAATGTTTTGGAAAAGCACAAGTGCTTACAACTATCATTAATAATTTCTTTGTATTGTCATTTGAGAAGCAGAAAGATTATATAAAGAAGGGATATTCTAATAGATTTTATAAGCTTTTTATTTCAAAAGTTAATGGAAGCTTCGAAATGGAACTGTTCTATTACAAAATTACACTCTGCTTTTGCCTCATAGTTGACCATTTAGTATTCACTTCTCAGCCTATATTCTTTGCTTTCCCCTCATATAGTCTTCCAATTTTTGTTGACTCTGGAATCATTTTGTTCTTGCCACAACTTTGAATGAACTTATTTGGCAAAAAGTGACTTTTGTGTGTTTGTTTTAATGCATTTCTCTTTCTCAATTATGAATCTGTGACTAAGAAGCAGAACTTCATTTGGGAAGTCATCTTCTGCTCTTGAAATCTTCTATTCTGCCACTGTTGACAAGTCCTTGTCTTCTTTTCTTTTGATAGATCAAAGGATGGGGAGTTTCAAAGGTATCACCACTATTTTATTGTAATCCCTGTCTATGACATCTCAAATTGTCATATAGTGACTCATTATCTTGTAAGAACTGTAACCTTTTGGGCATTATGCATGTCTGGCCCTGTGGCCATTGTTGGCACCACCGAAGGAGCACTATCTTGTGCGGACAGAACGAGATCTCTTGACGCCATCTCTGACAGAGACCACATATCTGCATTAACAAATGGCGAAGCTGTCCATACTACTTCTGAAACCATTGGCTTCAGAGTTGGGGAGCTCCTACTTCCCAATGGGGAGTCTTATTCTGGGTCATTGCTCGGCAATGTACCGGAGGGTCCAGGCAAATATATTTGGTCAGATGGTTGCATATATGAAGGTGAGTGGAGACGTGGGATGAGGCATGGGAATGGAAAAATTCGATGGCCTTCTGGCACTGTTTATGAGGGTGAATTTTCAGGTGGTTACATTCATGGTACAGGAACTTATATTAGCTCTGATGGGTTGACCTATAAGGGAAGATGGCGGTTGAACCTCAAACATGGGTTGGGATATCAAGTTTACTCTAATGTAGATGTCTTAGAAGGTTCTTGGATCCAGGGAACTCCAGAAGGCCCTGGGAAATATATCTGGGCTAATGGTAATGTTTATTTGGGAAATATGAAAGGAGAGAAAATGTCAGGGAAAGGAACTCTTACTTGGACAAATGGGGACTCATTTGAAGGAAGCTGGCTAAATGGTATGATGCATGGATTTGGAGTGTATACATGGAGCGATGGTGGTTGCTATGTTGGAACTTGGTCACGGGGTTTGAAGGATGGAAAAGGATCATTTTATCCAAAAGGTAGTCATCTTTCAGCATCACAAGAACTGTACCTGAATGCTCTGAGAAAAAGAGGACTATTGCCAGATATGAGAAAGCAAAACCATGCTCGTGCTGATCATGCATCTTCAGTGGATATGGCAAATGCAAAGGCTCCTGGAAGCAGGGGATCACGACGAATTTCGGCTGACAAACTCTCCAAAGGGAACTTAATAAATTTGGAGCAGTCTCGCAGCAGAAATGTTTCCCTGGAAAGGCGTTGGAGTCTTGATGTATCTATTGAAAAAGTGATTGGACATGATTCATCATTAGAGTTATCTGAATCCAACTTAGAAGGCGTAGAAAAAGAGAATGACGCAAATGTTCCACCGATCTTGGAACGTGAATATATGCAAGGTGTTTTAATCAGTGAGCTTGTGTTAAATAACCGTTTTTCACGATCCTCTAGAAGAGAAAAACGGCGACAAAAGAAACTAGTTAATGAGGTTAAGAGGCCTGGTGAAACAATCATTAAAGGTCATAGAAGTTATGATTTAATGCTCAGTTTGCAGCTTGGGATCCGGTAATACTTTCTTGCTAGTTCCTATCATGTTACCGTTTAGAATGATTCATGTTTCATCTAATATAGACCTCATGTTTCGCCTTTATTAGACCTTTTTCTAAAAGAAAGAAATGTATAGGAAAAAATACTTTACGCAAGTATATTGGATGCTATCCTTGATAACTTACGCTTTCTTCTGTCATCAATATAGGATTATTAAGGGTAATGCCTACTGCTTATTTGCTTAATAATCATATAGTGAGGATCTTTTTTGGGGCAATAATAGATATTACGTACTTAAGTTGCTGCACCTTTTCCAGCAAGATTAGGCAAATTCTTATAAAATTTACATTTATTCTTTGTGTAACCTATGGAACACAATTTGCTTTGTATTGAAGTAGTGTAAATGTCAAATGTGCTATATGTTTCATAACGTTGTTTCTGGAAATCTCAAATTTGTAACATGTTTAGAACGTAATCAGATATACTGTAGGGAAAATTACACCTGTACAGAGGAGAGAAGTTCGGGCATCAGACTTTGGTCCTCGAGCAAGCTTTTGGATGAATTTTCCAAAAGAAGGGTCTCAACTGACACCACCTCATCAATCAGAGGACTTTAAGTGGAAAGACTACTGCCCTATGCTTTTCAGGTAGTAGATAACATACCTGTTGTGTCAGTCTAAACTGGGCTTTTGCTTTCCATATATCTCATTTGATGGGTTTGGTTGGAATTCTTGTTTTCTGATCCTTTTACTTTCCAGTTTGGATGTTTAAACTTATTTATAGACCACAAAACAATGCAACATATTTTTTAAAGGGAAATTACTTGTTTTTGAACTTGTTTGGATCAAAATCTATTGTTACATGACCATTTAAAGCAATGGAATTCCTTGCCATGCAGTTCTTGATACTTAAACCTGCAGAAACTAAACATTGAAGACTAGCATGCTCTTTCTGTTGCAATGTGTGACCACTATCAAAGATACTCCCTTTTTTTTGTTTACCATTGATTGTTCTGCATGTAGTCAAATCTGTCATGTATCCTAGTATATGGGGAGAGGGGAGAATGCATCTAGCATTGATTTTGGGAATTATTGTCTGAATTCACAGGCACACCCTAAAAGATGCTGTATGTGGGACCAAAAGCATGCATGACGCACTCTTTTGGAGTGGTATTACTCATCTCAAAATCTATTCAATATTTTCATCCCAAATGATGTGTTGTTCAAATGTGAATGGTGGGATAGTATAATAAATTATCTTGACAGTTGTCAAAATTCATCATCCACAATGATGAGTTCCATAGCACTTAATATGTCATTTGGGATGGAAATTCTGGGATAGATATTGGTTTGAGTAGGATTACTCGTTCCTTGGAATTTTTTTTTTAAAAAAAAGAAAGAGTTCATGTTCTGAACAAATAGCTTGTTATTCTTTGCTTTAGCTTTGATAGTACATATTGTTATTTATTATTGGATCTTGGGCTATCCAATTTTCCATGTTCTTAAACGTTTTGTTCTTGAAACTCATTACAGGAATTTAAGGGAGATGTTCAAGATTGATGCTGCTGACTATATGATATCCATTTGTGGAAATGATGCTCTTAGGGAACTTTCTTCCCCTGGAAAGAGTGGTAGTATCTTTTTCTTATCTCAAGACGACCGTTTCATGATTAAGACACTCCGAAAATCTGAAGTGAAGGTTTTCCATCTCAATTTAAATCTTGTGCATTTAATGTCTGCTGTTGTTACTAATTGTAGGTAGAAACTGTCTTTCCTCTCTCTTTTTCCTTTCTTACCGTAATTGTGTTGTTACAAGTTTTAATGCTTGAATGAGTAGAATATCGCCTGATGTTCCCTTACACAGAAACCCTTTTTATCCTTTTCATAGTTGCTGTGATTTTGGGCTGCTACAGGAAAATAGGCTTTACTTCAAAATCTGCAGAAGTCACAAAGTGGATGGTTGAAAGCAATTCTCTTGTTACCAATTGCTAGTACTTTTACATTGCCTGATTGGTGACCATAGTCTACTACCTTAGATTTGGTCACCATTCACATGCTTTTTACTCGGATAATTAGTAATTGGATCATGTTAACAAGGATTTAGCTGCTCGGCATTTGAGCTTTGATTTTGGGGTGTTAGTGATGGGGCTGATTTGTCAGTTTTGGTTTTCATGCCCCATCTCTTAGCTATTGTCTTCCAATTCTTTCCCTTTTACTTCCAAAAAAGGGAAATTAGTATAGCTCATTATGACCTACAAATTGATAGTCCTTAGGTTCCGGTGTATCTATCAAGACCAACTATACCATTTGCACTAATTCATACATTCAAAACTTTTACTCCTAATTCTGAAATGAAAGAGTAACATACCTGCAGATTAATGCTGAGCAAATGTAATAAACTAAAATATTTTCACTGATATATATTGAACAAAGATCTGGTTAATGAGATGATAGTCTGTTCAACATGGAGATGGAAAGGGATGACTTGAAGTACGACTTAAAGATAATTACTGCTCTAATTGCTAAAATGTGCTTTTAAATCTTACAACATGTCACATTTTGTTATATTTTCAAAAGTTGACTAAAATTTGATACATTTTCCATATTTGAAGCTCTATATTTGTCTCAACATCTTTCATTTTCCTCCTTTAATATTTGTTTACGTTGTTAACCACAATGGGAGTCCTATCGGTGGGGGTTAATTGTGTTTGCGTGAACAAATATTCTAATTATGAATCAGATCCGTACGAGATGTGAATTTTTTTTATTAAATTGTAAAAATTTCACTTACAAAAATGACCTACTGTCGACTTAACGCGCTGATCGGTTCAAACTATACACTCCAATTTGCATTTTTGCATGTGAAATATGATTTTAATTTAATTAACCAAGGTCTGCTATGTAGGTTCTTCTAAGAATGCTTCCAAATTATCATCATCATGTGAGGTCGTATGAAAACACGCTCATAACAAAATTTTTTGGTCTTCACAGGATCAAACCTTCGAGTGGTCAAAAGGTAATGAACTTTGTATATACTGCTTTCTCTATACTGGACGCGCTTTTCGCCTCTATATTTACAACTATTCTCTGAAATATCCTTTTTATTAATTCAACTATGATATTGTCTTTCCTTGTCTATGGGTTGAGATTCCATTGCTTACCTAAAAATTTTGTAGGCTAGTTTTTTCAACAAGAAGCTAATAGTTGTAAACTAATCCCTGAATTGCAGTTTCGCTTTGTGGTGATGGGGAACATGTTCTGTACCGAACTAAGGATCCATAGAAGATTTGATCTGAAGGGTTCATCACTAGGGCGTTCAACTGAGAACATCGAAATTGATGAGAACACAACACTCAAAGATTTAGATCTTAATTACTACTTCCATTTGGAACCCTCTTGGCGAGAGGCTTTATTAAAGTAAGTGATGTTCTGAAGCAGTTATGTCGCAGTATTACATTGTCAAATTGATTAATGATATGTCTAGCAGTAGAGTAACATTAGTGCAGAGGATTTCCTATTTCCTTTTGTGGTAAAGAAAACTTGTATAAATTACAAGGGAGTAGTGTTTTCATTAGTCTTTTTTTTAATGTAAAATATAGTGGAATTATTCACTTGAAATTGCCAATTTCTCAGTGAATTCCCATTTGCAAGAATGTAGATGGTTGACCTTCCAGGTAATAGACAGTTGATATCATTTTTTTTTCTTTTTTATGATTAGTGCTTTAAGCTATACTAAAAATAATTCTATCGATGCACATCCCTCACCTGTGTTTGCTATGTTTTATCTTACAATATATATCTTTATGCAGGCAGATAGAGATTGACAGCAAATTTCTGGAAGCTCAGCACATTATGGATTACAGCCTTTTGCTGGGTGTTCATTATCGAGCTCCACAACACCTGCAGTCTCTCACGAGTCTAAGAGAAGATGGATTGGGGAGTGTTGCAGAGGAAGGTATGCAGTACATTTAACGTCTAATGTTGTGTTAGCAGTTAATGTGGGCCAGCTAAACCTGCTTGATATAAAATTCAAGAGGAGTCGAATAATTGAATGGTCAAAAAGATCCTTTTGTGGATAGAAACTTAAATAAGTAATAGAAATGCAGAAAAAAATACATAGTTATTAGTTAGAACTCGCAAGAAAAGAAATGGAAAGTAGGTGCTTTAAGTTTTTGTGGTATATATAATTACAATGAAATGAAGAGGTATATGTTTGACTGAAGCTATTATGTAAAAGTAACAATAGTACTTGTTGAAGGGTCAAGAGGTGTGTGCTTCTGACTTGACCAAGATGGAGCAACGATTCTCTACGAGGACTTTTTGAAACAATGAGCTACTTCTATATGACCTAGGTGCAGGAAACAGATATTTTCTCTTTTACTTAGTGATCGTAACTGAATTGAATTTCTTGGTTTCTTGATTATATGGTGTTTCAATCATAGGTCAAAAATGGAACTATGCATATTAAACATGGAATGTAGCCAACATACATCAATTTGGTCTATACATTGATTCTGATCTGAACTAAAAATATTCTTGCTATTCTATAGCTTGCATAGTTGTGTTCTCTGCTGAGATAATAAACTGATATCAAAATTTTGGTGGTGCTTCTATGTCAAACTCTCTAGAGGATGAAATCTCCAACTACCCACAAGGCCTTGTTTTGGTCCCTCGTGGAACAGATGATAATAGTGTTGTTGTAGGCCCTCACATTAGAGGTAGCCGATTGCGAGCATCTGATGAGGAAGTAGATCTCCTTCTCCCTGGTACAGCAAGGTATGATATCTTTGCACCTCAAGATTGTTTCCTAAAATTTATTACCATAGAAGCGCCATTAAATTCCTTGCAATGTTAAAGACCATTAAGACATCCCTTACAAGTGAGTTTTAATCAAGTACATTACAATGTGGAACATACCAATTATACTCTTAAAAACAAAACCAAGCACACATAGATGGACTATACAATTAGCTTCAGAAATTAGAAAAGGAAACATGTTTGCTACTGGCCGTATTTCTATTTTCTGGAAAAAAGAAAAAGGAAAAGGAAATTGAAGGAAAGGAAAGAACTAATTTTTTTCTGCCTTGTATATTTAGGTGTCTAAACCTGACCTCCCTACCCCACCAGATGAAGTGCATTTTTATACACCAATTGTTAATAATTCCTGCAGCATGCGAGTTTTATTAGTTTTGTTTCCCTTAAAATTAATACTTGTGAAACAGACTCCAGATTCAGCTTGGTGTGAACATGCCCGCGAGGGCAGAGCAAATCCCAGGAAAGCAAGAAGATTTATTTCATCAATCTTATGATGTTGTTTTATACCTGGGAATAATTGATATATTGCAAGAGTACAACTTGTCTAAGAAAATTGAACATGCCTACAAATCTCTTCAATTTGATTCCATATCCATCTCCGTGGTGGACCCTACATTCTATTCCCAGCGCTTCTTGGAATTCATTGAGAAGGTGTTCCCTGTTAGGAGTTAACAAATTTAGGTACTTTACGCCTTTTAAAGAGCTTTCCCTTATTAATGAAGCAATCAGCGGTCTGATTGAGAATGCCATTGTATCCCATGAATGGCGGTCCAGGAATTCTTGTTGGAGTGATGATGTATGTGGAGTTGTTGAGTGTTGTGAAGAAAGTGGCTTGTAGGAGCTCATCAGAGAGCTCAGTTTGATGATCATAAGAGCTTTATTATTCCCATAATTTTGTTCCATCGTGTTTATTGGAACATGTGCAGTTCTCTTGTTTCATACTTGCTGTTTAGTTTATGAACATGGATTCAAGTTTATTATCATGCATCAAGTGATGTAGTCCCGATGGATGTCAGTTGGCTGAAATTTTGTTGCTGTGTTCGACTAAATTTGTATTTATGGATGTCAGTTCCCTTCTCAATTAACACAAATCCTAAAATTTCTCCTTATTCGGCTTTTACTAAAAATTTCCTCAACTCAGCTTTCAAGAATACACCTCCTGTGTAAATGTTATTAGGAGGTGTATTCTCGTACAATTTTCAATTTTCTCATTTAAAGAGTCCCAAAAAACCCAGTATTCTTGTTCCTCATCAAGCTCGGAAACGTAACCGGGTTGATTCGGGGCAAATCACACTTTGTGGGCAGCCATTTCTAAGAATTGATCATACCTATGTTGGTCTTTGATTTTTGAGACAGTTCTAAGTGTTTCTTTGAAAAGGGCAGCTTTTATTGTAAGAGAATCTATCACTGGCTAGTTCTTGGAGGACCATTTTCCAGTGAAAAGATTGCAAGGGAAAGATGGAAAGTTAGGATTTTGACATTTGATGGTGAGGGAGTTTGTGAAGCGGGTAAAAGAAGGTAGTTGTATAGTAAAAGGAGGATCAAAGTGAAGAAATTGAGGTGAGGCAAGGGAAGATTGAAGATAGTACTTTGATGGCATTGTCTTGAATCAGCTTTACATTTACATCACTTAAAACAGACAGAGAGCCGAGATTGAACATGATGGCTTTGATGGCATTTAATAGATCAATTACTGTTGTATTTTTTAATTATTTATTTAATTATAAAATAAATTTTAAATATGTAAACTTATTAGATTTATGTTTTTTAAGTCAAAATGTCATCTGATATTAACATCTATTAAACGAAATTAAAATAATTATTATACACCGATTAATGACATTAAAACTAATGAAAAATACTAATAAGCAAAATTATTTTAATTATTTTTGAAACCGAGTGTTTCAATCACGCGAGATAAAATTTGTGTCCAAAAATTAAAAAAAATAGCCCTTTAAATTTTAAGAAATCAACTCAATAGGCATCCAGTAAACCCATTACAATCGTCCATTAGCACGTTACTCTTTCTGCCATGTTGAACAATGAGCACCGTCCTTTTCCATTCATTTTTAATTTCTTTTTATTAATTAAAACTATTAAAACACCTCTTAGTTTAGTTATTATATAACTAGTACAAAACTATAAATAAAGTATTTATGGTTTTTTTTTAATTTTTTAAACTATTTTTAAAATATAATTAACTGGTGCTTCCGTATAAGCCCATTATACACTCCATTCCTAGTGCCTAAAATGTGAGCTCAACCAGGCCCATTAAACAAAACTAGCAATTCTTATCAGGAGTCGGAGCACAACCTATTTTACGTCTACTAAAAGAAACAAATTTTACATCTTTTATGCTTCAACATCTGAAACAATGCTCAATTCTTGGAGAAAGAAAGATACATATAAGTAAAAATGACAAGAAACTCGAAATAGCTTCAAGTGCTCTAACGAGATCCAGATTTCAATTTCATTACATATCGGATTTGACAACCAAATTCTCTTAGATTTAATATTCAACTTCACACACACTGGATCATTGACTTGTTGCATGCCTACTTCATAAAGATGAGCCCTGAAATGCTTAGCTTGACTACTGTCCCATGTTAGGAGGTGATGGTGGGGGTGGACGAATCTGCATTTGCTGACCCATAAATCCTTGCGGAGGCGGCACTGTTGGAGGCCTACCCATCTGAATACCAGGAGTGAAATTTGCCATTGTGCCACTACCACCAGGAGGCGGTGGAGGGGCAGGTGGAGCTCCACCAGGGGGCATGGGCCTAGGGCCATTTGCCATTGGAGGTGGGGGAGGCAGTAGTGATCCAGTTATTTGTGGGGTTGGGGCTCTAGAAGGATTTCCTGCAGGCATGGCTGGTGCTGGTCCCTGCGGTGGAGGTGGTGGTGGTTGTGGTGGAGCTGCTGCGCCATTGGCTGCAGGGGCAGCTTGTGGTTTGTTTGCCTCTGATGGTTTGGCTTTGAAATATAACTGCAGCTGCACATCTCAAATAGACAAAGATAATAATCACAAGAATCCTTGAAAAAATTAATAATAACAAAAAAGAAAACAATAAAAATAAACAGATCAACATCTTATCCTGCCATATTGGAATTTTCGTTCTCCCTAATTCACCTTATCAGCTATCCTCATCAACTTGATAACATCAAGTTATGCCTAAGAGGCTGTTTGGTATTGTTTTCCAGCAACCAAATTTCTTTGAAAATGAAAATGAAGCATACTTGTTTCGTAGCCTATTTTTATAAAAATGACTTAGAAATTTTTTCCTATTTCTCAACTTTTCTAAAGAAAAGTTTGAAAATTCCTTTTTAATGTTTTCACTGACTTAGAGAATGCCTTCTCCCTGAAAAAATAAATAAATTAAAAAAGAAGGAAAGCTTAATTCTTTTTTTAACGATAATGACAAGACTTCTCTGTATCATTATCTAACACGTTTTCACAGTTTCACTTATTTTTACATATTTGACTAGACAGATTTTCATTGTTTGCACTTCATAATACTACTTTAAGTAGCAGGGGTTATCTACAATATAAGGCAAAATCAAGCGCTGACACAGTAGCTGAACCGAATCAGTTGCAGAGGATGTGCTAAGTTTTGTGGTAACTAGCAACTTCAGACAAGACAAAACATTGAAGAAGGCAAAGAACCAAATCAGTTGCACAGGTTGTGCTAAGTTCTGTAGTAACTAGCAACTTCAGACATGACAAAACATTGAAGGCGGCAAAGTCAATAACCATATTTCTTTGTATCTTATCTAACATGTTTTCACTGTTCCATTCATTTTTATATATTTTACCAGACAGATTTTCATTGTTTGCACTTCGTAATACTACTTTAAAAACATAATACCAAGGGCACTTTCAAATCCAAATAGATAGATCATTTTCTTTTTCAAGAGTTAAGTTCAAAAACACTGTTGAAAAACAATATCAGAAGCATCCTAATTAAATAGCAGGTAATTAATAATAGAAGTCGATTGTGTGCTATAGTAGTTAAGCGCAAATGTACGCTATTGTATCAAGTAATATAAGATTTTAAGTCTGGGTCCAGCGCAACTCACCTATGGTATCTTGGGCTTGAGATGCCGTGGCCAGGATGACACGATGGCATCTCAAACCCAAGATGCCTTGCCCGAGATGACACAATGGCATCTCAAACCTTAGATGTCTTGCTCGAGATGACATAATGGTATTGCGGGGTCACGACAATTCTCTGCGATTCAATTCGAATTTTTTCTAATTTTTTTCGTCACCTCATTTTTCAGTTTTTTCTATGATGCAACTATTTCAAATCTACTTATTTTAAATTCTGAATATTGAAATGTGCTTTTGGAAATGGATCGACTAAAATCCAAACTTAGATTTTAGTCGATCCATTTCTAAAAGCACATTTCAATATTCAGAATTTGAAATAAGTAGATTTGAGTTCAATTTTTTTTTTAACACTATATTATGCATATGAGGATAAATATATTTATTTAAAGTTTATTTGACTAATAAAAAACAGGCAATTAAAAAGTGGCTCAAAAAAATATTTATTTATAAATTTTTGTGGTTATTTTTAAAAATTTCCCCAAAACTAAAGCCTTGCCTACTTTACAACAAATAATATTTTGGGCCTAAAATAGTTTCTTAAGTTTTTGTATGTAGTGCATGGTGATAATTACACCTACCTTTTTTTTTTTCCTAATTCCACCCAATCTATCAAATTAGTTTAAGCATTTAATGTTAAAATAAATTTTTAAATACACGAACTTTATTGGCAAAAACAACTTCTAAATTGTGATAAGGAGTTGTGCAATCATATAATTAGAGTCTAATCCAATTACTGCACCCTCACTAAATTGTTTTTTTATATATATAAAAAGAGAAATTTAAATTCAAAATCTCTATTTTAATTAAAAAAAATACATTACAAAACCCTTTATTTAACTCATTTACAAAACAATAGACTGCCTAAAGAACATCACTACATGAGAAAAGGAATCCAACATAATTGAAATGAAGAAATAAGAATACCTCTATCACGCTTATAAGCGATATATAGAAAGTAGAAAAAGGATTCTAATCCCATATCAACTGAATGCGAGAAGCACCAATCGAACACTCAACTTCCCTAAAAAAGGAAGAAAATGTTGATATCTGCCTTGAAAACTAGTGGATAAGCAACCTAAACTCATCATTAGAGGGTTCCCTGTAACAAGTTTCTGAACAAAGTCCCAACCAGCCAAATCCTCCATTAACAGTGTAGGACAAAAATTCAGTTGAGAAGAGTTAGCTGATCATTTTCTCTTTCCTTCTACAGCAAGAGGCCTTTAAGGAGCAGTCCCCGAAGCACCTCGACCTTGACTAGTGGCAGTTGAATGACAACAATCAATAATGTTAATATAGACTTGCTGACTTAACTAGAGGTACCTCTAGCAGACCGTTAAGTAAGGAGGACGCTCAGAAGAAGGCTTCTTTTGGTGACCACACTTTTTTTTACCATCACCACCTTGCATATCTGTTAAGACAACAAAAAGCATATATCAATTTTAAGATGTTGGAAAGTGGGAGATAACACATAATGCTCTTACCTCTGCCTCTACTCAAGACAATTCTCCTGTTGATTGATAATTTTTTTTCTTCTTTTTCTTTGTTTCTTTTCAAACTTTGTAATGAACTCTTTTTAATGAATTAAAGAAATTACTTTTCCTCCATCTTTATGCCTTGATTTATATATATTTTTTTGCTTTGTGTTCTTCTCTATTACTCATTAAACATTCTGAGTGATCTTATTACTTGCTTTCTTGCTTGAGTATGCTGAAAGTGTTTAAGTCTTGGATTTGTGTCTTAACTTTAAAGGTTGTTAGGAACTAGTGTTGAGGCAACCACAAGTCTTTTTGAACAGGGTTCTCATAACAATGAATATTTTTCGAACAAGATGTTCATTATATTGTGGTCGACAAATTTTTCTTCCCATGTTCTTCTTTTTTTTCTTAAGGGCTTTGTTTTCAATGGCCTTGTTATGTCGAGAAGCATTTGTAGTGAGTCATTTGGATTTTTTTATTTGTTCATTTTGCATTTAATAGGCCCTCATTTGTGTTTTGGGCCTTCTTCTATCAATTTGTTTTTAAAGGTGACCTTTTATCTTTCCTTTTAGAAACTTTTTGAGACTTTTGACAGTTATTAATTACATTTCCAACTTAATGTAGGAAAATATTTTTTAGCAGAAATTTTCAAAGACCATTGGATCTGATCTATGGCCAGGCTTTAAAAGCCTAGAGATCTTGTTTTACTGGAGACAATAATTAAACTCTTTATAGTCTGCCTTTTTCCTTTACTTCGTTCTTGAAAGAGAAATTGCTACATCTTTATTGTTTTCTCTGAAATTTCCTTTGTCTCATCGCAACTTCTAATACATATAATGCTTTTACGATTGAATTTTTCTTTGGTCTTTTTCTTTTCTTTTAAAGGTGTCATCTTGGATTTTCTTGGGATTTTGTTGACTTGTCCTTTTGAAACTTTTTCTTGTTGAATGGTGAGCACCTTTGGTATTCTTGTGATGATTCTTGATCCTTAATTGGTAGTCTTTGCGTGACTAGTTTTATTTCTTTGTTAGGATGTGTGTATACCCTAAATCAGTCTGATCCTCGTAGCTTGAAGGGTCAAGCAAAAGTGACGGTTAAGACTGAATTGAGTGATATTGAGGAGGTCCATTTGGTGAGGAAGAATAGTAAGGATGTTCATTCTCGGGGTGAGTTACCTTTAAGAAGATACGATGATTGATCTTTTGAATTTATGTCAAGTACTATAGGTTTTCGCTCGATTTTATCTAGGATACTTTGATTTAAAAGCAAGAACTAAGAAAAATTAAACTAATTAAAGCAACAATTAAAATTGATAATATTGAGAAATGGCGTATTTATAAAAATGGGATTCTAGGGACTTGATTTCACTCTATTATTCCTATGCTCTTTCTATTTAGCAATTTTGTTTAATTTATTAATTAAGAGATTAAAACTAATCTCATTACCTCCCCTGAGTGTCAAATGAGATCCTATGCATACATATTCAAGTTGATATCCCTATCTAACTTGTCTACCTATAATGCATTATGCAACCTTTAAATTGATTACCCAATGATTAAAATCATTACCTCTTTCTCGAGTGTCACATGAGATCCTAGGCATAATGTCACACCCAAGTGTTCTCATACCATTCCTTGAACACTTGGTGTGCACCTCATGCAATCATTAAGCAACCTATGATGATTACCTAAGTGCCATTAGCCTTCCGACTCAATAACAACCTAAGGCTATGTTTTCCAAATCTAATAAATAGGTCAATCTTTCTCAAGCATCAATCAACAAATCAATAATAACTAATTCATTTACAATCAATTGGAAGCATTAAGTATAAAGAAACATAAATGAATTAAACAATAATCCACCAAATTATTTCCAAATATAAGATAAATAAAACTATATCAAACCCTAGAAAAAGTAAAAGAAGAAGAAAAAGAAAAAGAGAGAACTAAATTTGGAGATGTCTCTAAGGCTTTAATATTTCAAATGCCTTTAATAATCCTTAAGAAATCTTGGAGATATTCTTTTTCTTCTTTAAATTTGAGTTCAAGCTTTTTCTCTCTTGTGAGTTTTGTGCCTCCCTTTGATGATATGAGAAATGGCTTAAAGGTTTTAATTTATAGGCTTCAAATTAGGGGAAAATGTCAAATTCGATTTATGGCCACGGCTTGAAAAGAGTAGGGCTACGACTTAAACTTACTATCCAAATTGGGGCTATGGTGCAAAACAGTGGCACCACGACGCAGTTACTATTCATTGTTCATTTCCATTGTTCACTTTGATCATTTTGGTACCCATTTTACAATTTTGTGTATTTTTCTTGGATTTTTATTCCAAATAGCTCTGTTAACTTGAAACCTAAAAAATAATATTAATTCACATAAAAACTCATATATCCTTATTCAAATTGAGCAATTACTAAGTTTATGAGTTTAAAACAATAGATATAAAATGCACTCATCAAGGGGGCAACCTTAACCTAACTCAAATAGCCGCAAATTCAAAGCCATCTCTTCTTCTAGTGGTGCACTCGCGTATTAATCCTTTTGGAGAACCTTGAAAATGACAAAATCAAAGATCGCAATCTCTTCCTTAACTTAGCGAGAACCTCCTCAGCCATAACGGAGGGATGGTAAAGAGAACAATCTAGCTCAATGAAACATCCTCATTGCTCTGAGCAATAGACTTCTTTCCTTTCTTCTTAAGCTCACTAGACTGGTTGGACACTCCTTCGTGTTTTTGAGGGATCATTGGTGACATTCTATTGCTAGAAGTCTGCATGGGATCATCTACCCTTATAACATCCCCTCTTTAAGTAGGGCTGCCCACTTGCAGATCGAGTCTTCGACCCCTTTAAGCACTCACTGATAGAACCTACCCCGAGACCTTTTACTGTAAATTCCAGCGGCCTTGCTGAGCACTTCGACGGAAGTTCCTCAGAATTTTACTATGTAAGTTGAGAAATTTCATGAGACGAACTCCTTTTTAGTTCTTGCTATTACTGAGAAAATCTTGGAATATACATAGAAATGACTTCTTAAATTTTTTAAAAAAAAACAGGCAGAGTTTCCCCTATTTTTCTGAAAATCTAATACAAAACCTGCAAAGAAATTGCACTTCTATTTGAAACCACTTCCCAATACTACCAAATCTAACTCAACTCAATAATTTCATTTTGAACGCAAAACTGGCATACTAACAAAAAGTGAAACGATCATTATAATATCGATACCTCTTCTTGCTTATAAAAAAATATGTACAACACAAGCCTAGAATTACTATGCAGAAATCAAAAAGAGTGCTACTTAGCACATTTATATTTACAAAAATGATCTTCAGATTTGGCCCACTAATTCGTAATAAGAGAATCAGTAGCTTGCGTACCAAGACCTGCACCTGGAAAGGGGGTTTAGAAAAGATAAAACATAAAACGAGTGAGCTAAAAGAGCTCAGTGAGTTCATTTAAGATTTTAAATAAAATAAAATTTAGCATAGATATTAAATTCTAAAAGACATGCATAAATCATGCTTCTAAAACTAGTATAAAGTTGTAAAATGGTTTCTAACTTCATATGGAGATGAAATCTTACCGAGCGGGTTTTATTTACATCTTCGAAAAATAATATCCAAAATCTGTAAGACATAATAACTAGCATGTACATATAAATGCCTAATATGCGATTGGTAGATCGAAAATTATTAAAGCCCTCGCTCGGCCATTTTCTTTCTAAACTGTACCAATGGTAACCCTAAAGCTCTATACTCACGCAGCGACTCAACTAGCAGTGCACACGTGAGTAGGTCACGAGACGTCTCAACTAGCAGCACCCACTGTGACATGTTAAGACATCTCATTGGCTATGCAGCGAAATCCTACATCGCATACATATAGCGAGATAATACCCTGTACACATAGAGTGACTTATATGACTCGACAACTCGACTATCCAGAGTTAGTGACACGCCCCCAAAATACCTGCCCATGTGTACGAAATATACCGGCTGAGTCTTAAACCTGATACTATAATCTAAGGGTACCAGTGGCCTTTGAAACTAATGTAGTAGTTTTAAAACTGTTTCTTAAACCGAACATGTAAATGCATATCTATGGATATATATCAAAATCGTAAATCATGTTTATGCATTAAAAGCACATAAAACATACAATTTCAATATGTGGAACATATTAAACGAAAGATAACTAATGATAGATTTTTCACTCACAACCGCTCCGAGCTCAATTTCGCTCTTAATTTCTGCTCCCGTTACTGGTCTCGATTTTCTTTACCTACACGCCATAAATGACATTTAGAACCAATTCAAACGCTAGAATCTCATTTAACTACTAAATGCCCTAATCAGCATACAAAGTTCGGATGGATACTATTTTCCGATTTTCATTTACAAAACCATTCAATTTTATCTAATTCACCATCCGATACCCAGAAAATTGCTTAACACCCTATAACTTCGATTGGACATAATTGCCCTTCACCTTACCAAAATGAACAATTATGTCCCATTTTCTTCATTTTTGATTTCCCATCAACCATATACATTTAATTTACATAAGGCATCATTTATACACAACAATTCAACCAAAACACAACTCAAGCCCTATAATCCCCTAAGTGGCCAAATTTTTCCCTACTCACCCAACACATTTCTTTTCTCAATTTCTCATTCCAATAGCATCACAATCAAGCCAATTTCATTCTAATGCCCTAATTACAACCAACTGAAGTTTTTACATCAAAGTCACCCAAAACCCTAATTCTTACCTTACTAGTTTCTTCCATTTGATGAATCCTTTAAGCTCCACACTTGAATTCAACTCAATCTAAATGAAGAATACACACAAGAACATCAATTGAAGCAATCTTGAAAATTCACACATACATCACTATAAAACAATGCTTTTCTTACCTCTTTTCCTTGGATTTTCACTAATTGAAGCTTTAATTGATCTTAGGAACTTGTGTTTGGCTTTATTTTGGCTTGATCAATCATGAAAACTCATGAAATTACTTTGGGTTTTACTGTAGCAGTACCCCCTTCACCTTGGCTGAATTTCCTCTCTTTTTACCCTAAATGTCTTTGTTTTTAATTTAGCCAAAATACTATACACTTCCTTCTTATATAGTGCTTCCCTAAAAATTCAATTTGCCCCTTAACTAACTCAAAATTTATAAATTTCCATTAGTTCAAAATTGAAGGATTTAATTAGTTCCTTTCTAACTATTTAGTTAGAATAGTAAAAGGAACTAACTAAACTTCCAACTTGGCAATCCATGAAATTGTCTCTAATTGGTCTATTCTCTAACATATAGATTGTGTTTCTCAACAAAGATTTGTTCCATGCACAACCCTTAAATGGAAATTCATGTAGTAAATTAAAATTTTATTTTCCAAGCCAATAGAGAAAATTTTCAAAAATATTTTAGGGTTGTCTGATGCTTAGGTCTAATATCTCTCACGCGCACCATAATTGTTTTTTCTAATAGGGTTAGAATCGGGTAACCCTATAGTGTCTTTATTACTTTATGTCAAAATCTAGACACTAATACTACTAATAGGGATTGGATGTTACACTCACTACATCTCGGGCCGAGCTACTTCTAGCACTAGAGTTATCCTTAAGGCGATCTAGATCTTGACCAAACATGTTATAGGAATTATCCATAAAAAAGATGACTTTATACCTTGACAAGATTCTAAGTTCAACCAATTAGGAACTTCTCAGAAAAACTCGCTGACAAATACTCAAGGGAAAAAAGACTCACAACAAGCTCTAAGCAAGAAAAAAAAAGCCAGAAAATAGCAACAAAAAGATAAACACCAAGAAAGAAGACACTCACCGAAGAAAAGACTAGAAAAACCAAAGTCACCAAGTTGCGAAAAAAGAGAGTTTTGAATCCCAAGAATAATCTCTCTTTTAAAAATGGCAATAGAAAATAAAGAAGTAGAGTATTGAAAGGGCCACAAGATTATATATACAATCGGAGAAAGAGTGATTTCAGTCATTGATTCAAAATTTGAGAGATTGAAACATTAATAAAGACACATCACTTCAACTAACACACCTTAATCGTGTGATCAACAATCAATTCTCAAGATGATGACATGTTACCATGCATTAAAAAATAAGAGTAACAACTTATTAAAATTGTCAAACAGAGATGAATTTCTTGAGAGGAATCCCATTAGACAAAAGAGTAATCATAAAGATTTAAAGACAGATTAAAGACATTGGTCGGACATAATCAAAAGCACTCTAATGAGCACCTCAATCCATGATCATTACTTATAAAGTTTTCAGTGTCGACAAGGTAAACACTAAAAATTGAGGGACCTTTGTTTTCCACTAGATTTTAGCTTATAAGGCCTAAAGACTTTGGTCCATTAGAACCAAAAGATTGCGGCCTACATGACCTATTTGGTCTATAAAGGATCAAAATATAATATAGGTCCATAAATGTCCTTAAACCATGAGCATCCTCTTCGAGTTGGTCAAAACACTAGTCATAACTCAACTACCCTATTCGATCAAACTCTAAAGGAGAAAATATTATCTATAACCTTTGAGTTGGTCAGAACATTGATCATATCCCAGTTACCCTATTCGGTTAAACTCTAAAATACAAACCGATGCTCTCACTAATTTAGTTAGAGCATTGGTCACAATTTAGCTACTCTGCTCAATGAGACTCATCATTTCTTGAGATGGTTAGGATACCAATTGTAACCCAGCTATCATATTCAATCAAACTTTAAGCAACTAGAACAATCTTTGCCTTTATCGAGCAAAAGACAAGTCCAAATTTGACCACTCTAAAAGTCTAAGAAATTTTTCTAAAAAGACTTAATGAAAGTGTAGAGAGTTATAGATAAGGTCTACGTCATCAAGGATATATTTTTAAATCTAAGCGATATCCTTAAAATCACAGTACAAGTTTGTTTATGCTCAAAATGTAATGTGGCTATCAAAGTATAGATTGAGGTGTCGATCTCACGAAGACACTTTTGGCAAAATAAGTTGGTGAAGTAAAATATTAAAGCAATAGAAAAGGAGAAAATTAATTAATTGGTTTAAGTGGATGAGATAGAATTGTCTACGAATTGAGGAAAATGTCTTATGATGATGCAAGTAAGGCTTCAAGAATCACAATTATGCTTTATAAATATATTCTACACTTTGATTCAATGTTTATAACTCAATTGAAAGTTTCACATCCCAAACAATCAATTGGAAGATATGTAAAATATAACACATTTGATAACACATGTATTTGATATGACTAAACTCTTTGCAAACATTAACACAAACCATGTTCATTTATACAAGTTATCTAAGATTGACAATATATCATTTTGACAATATTGCAGTAAAAGATCAACTTGAATATCAAACAATTATTGTCTTTACATGTTATCCAAGATCGATAATATATCGATTGATAATATTGCAGTAAAAGATTAACATGTAAAACAATGTAACCAATAACAATTATAATTCAACAAGAATCACAAAAAGAAAGCATGATTGAAAATATATAAAACATGAGAATTATAACCTTTGAATTATAAAAAATAAAATAGATAAGAGTTTAGGCATAACCAAAATTATAAACATTTGTAGCTCTTGACAAAGAATAAAAGCATAAAAGTAAGTTTATTAAACATAAAAGTTCATCTCTTAGCCTTGCCAAGAACTCTAGCCTAGATTACAATGCATGTTAATTAAAAGAAAATAAGAGAGAATTATCTAATGTTGAAAATTTCCTAAGAATGTCCTTATATAGGTAATGAATGGAAATATGTTTAGTGTGCTTCAATCTTCAATAATTTAGGCCAACTACTCTTTCACCCAATTGCAGTACCTTTTTTTATAAAAGAAATGACCGATGTAACCTTTTTGGCCAACTTGAAAGTTGTACAATTTTGTTTCTTCTTTCTATATCCATTAGGTTCATACAAATTGGATGAGTATCCAATGAGATATGGGCAAAATGCCAAAGATATGTCAGATGTCGTTCAACAACCCTTTTACCCATTTGCAATATAATGTAATCCATGATAACGGTTGATTTAGACTTTACCATCAACATAAGAGTTGTTGATAATTAAGTTAATTTTTCACAGCTTCAAGAATTATATTAATTAGGTACGTATTTTGTGAAATATGGTCCAAATACATAAGTTGGGTCAAGCTGAACAGAAGTTGTAACCTAATTCTATTGTATCTCAATGTTTGGCCTGTAACATGTTGGATTTGGCTTTTCAACTGTTCTTCAAGCTTATGTAAGATTATGTCATGTTACTCCAAGTTCAATAATTTTTTTATTTTAATTTTTATGTTGAGAGTTGCGTCCATTTTATCTAAACCTGTGCAAATAACATTCATTAACCATAATTTAAGGAGAACACTTTATTTCAAGTTAAAAATACAAAAATGCTAAAATTAGTGACATTAAATAGTGACTGAATCTCTTAATAAATATGCATTTTCATATATTCATCAAAGTTCTACTAAGGAAAAAAAAATATCTAATTCATTTCTGGTAAGACTAGAAAGCAGAACTTGAAAAGGGAATATCCATAAGGTTTTCAAATTCTAAAAGCATTCTAAATGATATAAGTTAAACGTACATCCTGTCATGTCCTAGATCCAAAAGATTTGACATATAACATAACTTACACTCATTCAATAGTGTTCACTCATAATTAATATTGTATAAAATTTCAAACTTGAATTCTACATAAGAATCCTTAGTAGGTTGCTAGTAAGCTCAACACAAAGATTAACCTATAACCACACTCGGTGAAACATAAACCAAATACAACCACATCTAATAAAATAATTCATAAGTATTTATTCAATAGAAATAAATCAAATATATTAAACTATGTGTCCACAAATAAAATAATCAGTAACCTAGTAACTTAGGGAACCCAAGGTACAGTAGAAGTCTTGCCAAATCTGCTAGGCACTAATGTACCTTATTTACCTAAAATTATCAAAAACTATAATGAGTATAAAACTCGGCAAGCATACTAGTTTTTCATATATCAAAATACAAATACATATATATACACAATGCATATATATGATATGCCGTGATAAATCAAAATCATAATCTTATCAAATCACATGTCAAGTAAGCACTTACATATTCTTTCAAAACATATAATAGGAATAACATCACTCAACTACTATTTAGTAGGACTTTCATATCACATATCATATAATGAGCCAAATGTCATCCGTCGATGACATACCGTATGAGAGGAATAGCACAAGGGAGGTCATATTACACATATATAATGCTCATGCCCGAAGGTAAAAGCCAAACCCTCACCTTGATCATCGGTGAGTCCTCTCACATGCACCAATACGCCACCACACAAATGTGATGACTCATTCTTCCTTTAGCTACCAATAGGATCCTTCTTATATACGAAACACATAACATATACAAATCCCGAAGGAAATGCCATACATAAAGGCTCCACAAATCACATAAGGTGCCTACTAAGTAAATAATGAGTTAAAGTATCCTTAAAACACAAAACGTATCTCATGGATATTTTTCACTTCAAAAGCTTTCTTTGTTAAACACATTTCATTTTGAAAACTTACTTTCATAAACACATGTATGTCCATGCTCAATGTCAATGCTCACATTCATAAACATATATCTTTTACATTTCATATCAAATATACTTTGGCATAACATAAATATATTTCTAAGCACATTTATAAAATCATACGTAAACAATTACTATGTTTATTGTGATTTCAATAAAAGTCTAGTATACTTACCTCTTAGCACTTTCGGGTATAAGGCTTAATTGTCCTCAACCTATCAATGGAGCTTAACCCTTTCATAAGTCTCAACATTTACACAAAACACTTTAAATAGCTTACAAAATTACACATATTGCATTTATCACATCGAATTGGTCTAATTACTTGGTTTCTCAAAACTTGTCATTTTGACCACTTACACTTAACAAACTTTTCTTATACATCAAATGATGTCCAATTGCTCCAAAATCAGAATATATCTTTCTTAACTCATATATCCTCCTTATGTATGAATATTATATCATAATTTCTACACAATCCATTTCATAAACACCATCAAGTCCAAACTATTATCCTAATGGGATCAAGACATTTACCGAACTATCACAGGATTACTCTTGACACCTATCTCAATTCATGATAAATGTTTTACTTCAAATCCCTGCCAAAAGTATTTTAAAACTATTTTATTTCATAGCTTTAAAAATCTGTTAATCAAATACTGCAATGAGCTGATACATTTAGAAAATCATAACAATTTAACCATATTGATCTAAATTCTCACTTCTGAGTATATCATATTAGACATATAAATTTATCATATTCCATAAAATTGTAATTTTTGAAGATCATTTAGCAGAACAAAAATTAGTTGACCCTGTAGCATATTGTTAACACAGAAAAATTTTAGAATTTCAGGGTCATTTTTGTAAATTTACTACAAATTTGATTTCTGGAATTTTCAATCGATTCAAAGTCTTAGATGATTCTAGACATGTCTAGTTTTATATTACCAAAATAAAAAACTAGAATCGAAGTACAAGAAATTATAAAATTCTCCGATCAAGAGACTATCAAGTAGAATTTGTGCAAATTCATAATGATTTATCAAGTTATCTACATAATCATCATCAATACTCAATATTTCTTACAAAATCGACATCAAGTCCTCAATTGTACATATTTTTAGAAATCAAAACTTAAAGAAATTAACTTAATTAACACCAATAAATTGATAAATAGCTATGAACTACCTCTTAAAACTCAAAATTCCAATTTTTCTTCTTCTTCTTCTCTTTTTATCTCTTTAAAGGGGTGGCTCAACCAAAAAATGAGTAAATTAGGGTTTAAAATGTGTATTTTTATACTAAGAGGCTAACTTTTAGTATTTATAAATTAACCCTCAAAACTTTCAAAGTATTATAATTTAGTCCCTAAAATAAATATAAAGCCTTGCAAATAAACTTAATACTAATAGTATGTCCTTAATCTATACAAACAATACTAATAACAATACATAAATTAAATATCATTCACATACAAATAAAATAAGAATATTATACATATATATAAATATTTATTTTTTTCGGTGTTGGATAAGTGGTTACTACACATCCCCACCCTATAAATAGAGGAGAAATTCTATACTGTGGATTATCCAAATATTAATTATTTATACAAGTTCTCATAATTGGGACAACTACCACGTTCAAGCTCATATTTAAAGATACACACAAAGAATCACATATTTTGCATTCTCAAAGAGCTCTATAATACTCTTCAAAGGTCTAAATTCTTAAGATTACCATCCTCAAAATCATGATAGTACACATATATAGCCATTCACCACCAAAGTTTTTACATTCCTACCTTGTCCTTTATTTTTTTGAATGATTGCTGACTTAAGCATTGAAGTACCTATGCCAAAAAAATATCCGACGCAGCCTCACCTTTTTCTCTGGTTATAAGGTTCTCATCAGATGAGGTACTCGTGAGGCAAAAGTGATTAAATTATTTTAATTCCACCTCATCCTTGACGTTGGAGCTTAACTTCCCACTAACCAACAATTTTAATTCATTTATCTTGGGTTATCAAATTTTGGGATGAACAGATAAATATATCTCTTATAACATCACCAACTTTATTATTTAGCACTTGAGTACTTAATCCAAGTGGTTAAGCTTTGTACTTTCTTAATTATGAGGCTGAGAATTTGAGTCCAAGTAGATATGAGGACAATGCAATAGTTTTCTCTCTTCATTAGTAGGGCTTGTACATAGGACTATCTCTTTGTTAATGAGGCTTGTTTTCATGCATGTCAAATAGGTGTACTTATATGTAGTCCCAATAGTCATCTAGTCATAATACTAAAAAAAATTAATTATCTAAAATTTATAATCTTGTATTCTCTCTCATATTGTTGGGTCTTTCTCCACATTAGTGGGGCTTGTTTAGGGGATTGCCCTAGTAGGTTTTATATAGATGGGGCTTCTATATAGAACTATTTGCTTGTTAATAGGGTTGGTTTCAAGTATATCTAAATAGGTGAATTTATTTATAGTCCTGACAGTTATCTGGTCATGGTAATAAAAATTTTGAGATATTATCATGAATACCCCCAAGATAAAGCCTAATTAAGAAATTACCCACGAGTTTTAGATTCTATAAGCAATACTTAAATGTTTGAAAAAAGTTTACCAATGCCCTTTCGTTAGCGAATTTTTGTTTAACTTAATAGATTTTGTGTTAATATGAGTGAAATGTTTAAGTTACCTCTGTAAGTAACAATATGTTATGATATGATAATTATACCCCTCTATGTCTTCCTAAAAATCTCTTTCCAAAAAAAAGAATTAACTTTTTAATTGCTTATTCATTATCGCATATAATATTTTTCCTTTCAAATTTTTTCTAATCAGAAATGGAAAACTAAGAAAGATTTTCTCACTTGGGAAAGCAAGAAATGAAATTAGAAGAAGAATAAGAAGTCACAGCAAGTATACAGAACATGATTCAAGAGGAAGTGATGAGTTTACGAAGAGATAGAGTTTACTTGCAAAGGAAACAGAAACACTGAAATTGCTGTTTTATAGGATCCAAAGCTGAAATTGGAAAACGCATAATACCAAAGCCCCCTACTCATTTGAAGACTAAAAACCCAAATATAGGCAACCCCCAAAAACTCTCAATTGGACCAAATGTTACATTTAGGAAAAAACAATGGCCACTATCTCAATTTTTGGGCAAAACAGTTACGCAAAACATATAAAAACATCTCATAATAACCCAATTTATTCCTCTCTCTTCAACAACAACATGCCCATGTTGGGATTTATGCTCATGTGCCATCCCAATTTTGTATGAATATTGTATTTTCATACTTATGCAATAAATAAGTATTTTATTAAATTGTTAATTATTTCTTATAAGATAAAATGCTTGTAACATTTTAGACATTGTATTGATATAAAAGAGTTCAAATTAGGTCTAAAGAGTTAGAACCTTGTCCAAAATAGGACAAAGACTTGGAAATATACTAAATATGACATAGATATAAAGCATTGCAACCGCTATTAGAAAATGTCATTGTGCAAGTATGTTCTCGAATTATATGTTCTTGATCTATTTTCACCGACGCATGGTCTATTGAGTGAAATCAATTAATATAGATCAATGTATGTCTATATTTAGATGATTCAAATGGTTAATCTTAGTAGACCATGAGCTTCGAGGAAGTTCAGATATACAGATATATAGGTATTCAGTAAAGATTGAATACTAAACTGACTCAAAGAAGATCTCTAATAGATATCCCATAAAATCGTCAATGAATGGTCTTCTCAAATTGAGTAGTATTCGCGGTCCTTTGACCTGAGCACCATGGTGGGCTTGTAAGTGATCAATCATACTTAAGTTTCACATATGTCAGAGACTTTTAATAGTCTGACTGCTAGGTGTTACTGGGTATGGTCTAATGCTTATGGAGTCTGGTGTGTGTAGACATGGGATCCGTCAGCTCATATGGGTGATTTAAATATCCAGATGCTCTAAAGTTGTATTCTAGGAAGTCTTATGGTCATAAGCATTAAACCCGATAAAGAGTTTTCCATGTTATAAATAATATCTCAAAGGAGTTTGTGGATATTGTTTATCAGAATATAAATCGAAGAGATAAGTTTATGGTTGAGCAATAGGAAACTTAAAGGTGTTGATCTATGTCTCAGCTCTTGCAGGATATTTATGATGAAAGAATTGTACAAATATGGATTAATCTCAACTTGTATGGTTTAGCTCGCCCATTTTATATTATCCATAATGTGTATGTATGGTGAATCATTTTTGGACTTACAAAAATATTTTGTGAAACAAAATAGATGAAAACCTAGCGAGTCTCACTATATGAAGTGCACTCGTTAAGTACGTGAGTGGCGCATTGTGTCAAGTGAGACTTGACATTTTAATTTACCTAGTGTATACCTCTAATTGTACCAATAATTTGTATAGGTAAAAAATTTGGCATTAGTAGATATAGCTACCATTTAAATGAAATAATTGCTATTTTATTTAAATTAAATCAATTGGCCATTTATTTTTTTCAAGGTCTCTCGGGGAGTAACTAAGGTTTAAGTTTTAAACCTAAGATTATGCCAAGTGAGACTTGACATTTTAATCTACCTAGTGTATGCCTCAAATTGTGCCAATAATTTATATGGATACTAAATTAATCATTGATGGATAAGTGAATGAAACAATTGTTGTTTTAATTTAATATATGGCCATTAATCAAATGAATTGTTTCATTTGCGGAATCAAATGCATTGCCATTTGTTTTGTGTTTATTGGATGAAACAAAAGTAAGTTCAAGTTATTGCACTTTTATTGGCCATAAAATGCAATTGAAGAATCAAATTGAATTTGATTCAATTTATGAAGAAAGAGGTGGCGTGAATTAAGCCTCAAATTGGCCACCAAGGCAAATGAATTGAGTAAACAATTCATTTGCCTTCTCATCACCAACACTTGTCATGTTGATGACAGGTGATTGGATGATCAAAAGGCATTGTTACCTATAGATTTGGCCGAGAGAAAGTGAAGTGTAGAAGGAATCATTGCTTATGCTTTAAAAGGTTAGGAGTTAACCTTGACACTAAAACAGTCTGAAAGACACAAATTGAAAAGAAGCAAGAGTTGTTTCGAATATTCCAAAAGAAAAGCTACCAGTCTAGCTTGAGGAAGCCCACCTTGTCCACAACTAGACTTGTTCACAAGCAAGCTTCAAGGGTGAGTCTCCTAATCTCATTAGTGTAATGAGATAATGTAATGTTATATTTTCACTGCATTGCATGTGAGACAAGCGATTTTTGAATTGTTTAAAATGCATACATTCACCCGTAGCATGGCACACACGCACATAATACTCCACATCCCAAATCTTGTTATTATTGTTCTTTGTGAATAACAATACAACATTATATTCATCCTTTATCCTCTCTTTGAAAGCCAACAACCAAAGGAAGAATTATAATTAGAAAAGGATAAAAATTATTGAAAAGAAGCAAAAATGCCAATCAATAGAACATAAATTTAAAAGAAAACCAACTTAACAAAAGGTACAAGTAAGCCAAACATAGCCAGATCAAAACTTACAACTGTATCAAACGGTGGGTAGCTTCCAACACTTCATCAGATGATGGATAAGGCCAAACATAGCTAGAGCCAAAAAGTGTAATAGACGAAGACGAACTGATGGTGACAATTGAGTGCTTGAATCGGCAGTGCCTGAATAGATCGAAACTTTAATTTGACAGTTGGTGCTTGAACAAACGACTATGGTGCCTGAATCGACGGCGCCTGAACTAATTGTAGCCTCAATCCAACAACTGGTGCCTCTGGTGGTGACACAGGAGACGTACATGGCAACAGTTTTAAACTTTAATCGAGACTTTGATCGACTAATGCCTCTAGTGGTGATAGAGAACATGGGAGTTGAAGCTGATGGTGGCAGCTTCTATAGCCTCCAGTGGTGATAGAGGAGGCAAATAGGCGACGACTTTGATCTTATTTAGATTAGAACATTTCTTATTCATCTTTGATCGATAATTATTTTATTTTAATATTTTTAAAATATTTATTTAATATTTAAATGTTAAAATATTTATTTAATATTTTTAAATATTAAAATGACTTTATTACCCTTGTCTCGTTAATTTTGACAGAAGATTCCTTAACGGAAGGGCATTGATGAAATTTTTTAAAACGTTTGGGTATTGTTGATTGAATCTAAAACTCATAGGTATTTTTTATAATTAGGCCTTACCTCAAGGGTATTCATGATAATTTCCCAAAAAAATTTTAATTAACTAAAATTTTATAATCATGAATTCATACTCTCATGTGGAGTTTATCTCCTATTAGTTAGACTTGTACAAAGAACTTCCTAAATAGTTGTAGTTAGTTGGACTTTTATATGGAAATATTTTTCTACTAATAGGGCTTATTTCTAGGCCTATATAGATAGGTATATTTATTTATAGTCTAAATAGTCATCTAGTCGTAGTACTAAAAAATTGATAGTTACATAAAAGTTTATAGTCATGAATTCTCTCTCTTATGTTATTGGGTTTACTGCCCCAATAGTTAGGCTTGTATAAGGGACTCCCTCTTTGTTAATGGGACTTATTTTTTAGCATGTATAAGTAGGTGTACTTATGTGCAGTTCTAGTAATACTCTTTGGTTTTGGATCATGAAACAAATATAAAAAATAAAATTGTAAAAGTTACATCAAAATTATGGATCATTTGGAGGAGAAACTTTATTTTTTTATATGAGGAGTGAATGCATACAACTAGTTATTTCTTTCTTTAAGTCATATTTTCGTGGCCTATCTTTTGCCTTTTCCATAACCTTTTCTATCACCTCCCTTTACCTTGTATTCTCACCCCAAGCTAAGCTTTCTGGAAAGCTATTTGAATGAAGCAAAGAATCAATAAAAGGTAGAATTTGTGCACCAATAGCTAAAAAGCCATGCTTCTTTTTCTGACGTATATGACATCCTTGTTTGGGACTTCCTTTATACGGAGTTTTGTTGTTCTGCTTGGGAGAAAATAATCGTCTTCATCACCAAACTTTGGTCTACCATTAAAACAAAGACGATATCCACTCCCAATAAAAAAAAATCGCTGTTAAAGTGAGTTGGTTAAGCATGCATGTTCAACATGTATGAAATATCAAATTGCTGACTCATTATGCCTCATAATCTCATATTCTATATTGTATAAAATTAGCGCAGTGTACAGATAATTATCAATAAAATTAGTTATCAAACTAATATTTTAAAATTAGAATTATCTAAATGATATCAAAAGTTACTGTTAACCTAGATTTTGGGTTGTTCTATGCCAACAAGTTGAATTTGTGTTATTTTGAGAACAATTGTAAGACCTCTTGATGGGTTGCGCAAATATTAGGTTAGATTGACTATACTAGATGCACGTTGGGCTTTAAGGACTTCCTTCAATCACAAATAGCATTAGGCCACACCAAAGCTTTTCTCTGTGACACCCTTTAATGCTTAAGTTAGCAATGGTCCTTAAAGGAAAACAAGGAAGGCAAGAGAAAGTTTAAAGAGTTTTTTTTATAGGGATTTTGTGTTTTGTTAGGTTGAGAAAAGTACTTGTTAAGCTTAAAAGAAAAGAACATGGGAAAGGAATCAAAAAGTAGAAAAGAATTAGAACTTAGAAAAAAGATGTTTGGGATAGTGTCATAAATGTATGTACTTGTACTGTTTTTATGAAATAAATAAAGTTGTAATTTCATATGTGAAAAGTGTTCATATTGTTATGACGTAAATATCTTAAAATCTCTTATATATTTATGTGTTCATAACCTTAGTATATAATTTTTATATACAAGAGGATTAAGGTTATATATAATAAATAGAAAAAGTCTGTAAAATATTAGTTAAAATTTATAATCTTTAATTAAATATTATTAGTGCGGTTCACAGACATTGAAAATGTGGTAATTTTATCAGGATCATTAATGTAGAAAAATTATGGTGAAGGCATTTTATATAATATAATTTATAGGACTGAACTAGACTATTAGAAGTGTGCCATAAAAGTATGATTATTTGTATTTAGATACTGTTGAAAATAAATAATAAAGGTTATTCATTCAATTTTAAGTTTGTAATTTTGATTGCTTTCATTCAAATATTATGAAATTTCTTGATTATTATATGTAACCTTAAACTTAGTATATAATAGTTATATACGAAAAGATTATGTTTAAACATAATAATCTAATTAGTCCTTAGTCTAAATGAAGACAAAAACTTCATTTTGATAGACTTTAAGTGTGGTCCATTTGTATATTGTATACAATGATCTTATCCGGATTATTTTATGTGGTGACACAGAAAATGACAGCGTTTTGTATAATGTTGATTATATAAGACTGGATCACGATAAGATTAATTCTCTGTTAATCTCTGTTAGTAAAGAGAATTTATTTTTATCACAATATAATTATATATAGATTAATTTTAATCTTGAGTGATTAATGAACTCCTATTCATTGAGTTATGTTTATTAATTTACAAGAGAAAGATTGTAAAAGATTTTCAATCAATTATTAAGTATTTTATAAATATGACAAAATGAATGGCTAGGAACATTTTTCACAGATATAGAATCCAATCATTCTGAAAAGAAGTTAGATAAGTTATTCTCTTGATAATTGATTCTGGTCTTGAACATAATGAGCACTCAGTTTCTTTAAGAGTTAAAGAAAATAATATATTTGTGAATTTCATAAATTAAATGTTCAAAAAAAGATCAATGTAGATCAATGATAGAGATATAATTAGAGAGGTTAATGGACATTCGACCTAACTCTAATAATGAACACTTATAGATGATTGATCTATATGAAATTATTATTAATTGGACAAAGACAGATTTTTATTTTATAATTTATCTGTAAAATTAAGAGTTCAACTTTATATTTTTAGTGGAGTAATATAAAGTTAATAAATAAAATTATATTGATTAAAGAGTTTAATAAAATAATTTAATTTATTAGAGCTTAATTTTGTAAGTTGATGAGGTCCTATGCTCACTCCATAAATATTAAAATGGACTATTGAATTAATTGTTAGATCTAAAATTTTAATTAGCCCAAGTTTAATTTGATTAAATTTATTAGAACCAATTAATTAATTTGTTAGCCCATATTTAATTTGATTAAACTTATTAGGCTCAAACAATTGTTTACCCAAATCTATAATAGTTATGGAATTAAATAAACAATTAGATTATTTATTTAAATTAAATAATTAGATTATTTATTTAAATTAGATAATTATGAATTATCTAAATTATTTAATTAAAGATAATATTAGATATTATATTTATCCTTTAATTATCTAAATTAAAATAATATAAATATATTATTTTTTCTTAATCCTATTAGAATTAACAGTTTAGATAAAAGAAGGATTTTTGCACTATAAAAAAAGGTTTTTAAAATCACTTTTACGTATTCTTCTTTGAGTGCTTCCTTTGGGTTAATTTTTTCTAGACAGAAAAATTAAGAACATAGAATTTAGATCTTCTACAATTTATCAACTTCTCACACAAGTCGTATATTGGTAAGAGATAAAGCATGGAAGATTTGTTGGCGTTGATAGAAAACATTCATGAAAAATTTGCAATTGATGTATTTTTCTTATACCCTTTGTTGCTAAATTAAAATAGACATAACAAATTTTTTTAAATTGTTTCTGCTTAGACGTAATTTGAATTCTTATGTAAATTACCGTTCTTAATTAAGAATTCCAATAATATCAACTAATGATTATATTTATATCAACCTTAATCCTGAGTGATCATAAACTTTTATTTATGTCATTGTGTCATTTGAAATAATCGTTTCGGTTTATCAGAAGAACATACTTAAAACTTGTATTTTGGTGGTGCAGTGAGATAAGTAGCTGGGAATGTGATTTACAGATATAAAATCTATTCCTTTCTAACGGAAGTTAAAAAAAGGTTCTCTTAAGTATTAGTTCTAGAACTGAACAGTTAGAGCGCTCAATTTCGTAATAGGGTTACAAAATAATTGTTCATTAGTGAATTAATGGTGCTTAAGGATAAAGAAGTAGTTAAATGGGTAAATGGTAATTTTACCTAGCTCTAATTATGAACCATCTATAAAGGGTTGATTAGCATGAAGTGATTATATCAATGGATTGCTCTAAGTTTTTTTAGAAAAATATAACTGCAATTTCAAGAGTCCAATTCTAGGTTTTTAGTAGAATAATACTATAATTAATAAATTAGATTAATTAATTATCCAAAATTTATTATAATTTGAAATTGTAGGTCTATAAATCCCCAATACCACATCTTGAGTTATTATAGTGAATAATAAAAGAAAGAGATTATGTTATTACACAATAGTTGTATCCTAATTATAAATTAATTAAGTTTAGAGATAATATGTTATCCAAAAGTATAATATTTAATTTTAAAATTAAATAAATAAAATTTCATAGATGATTTTTGAAATTATCAAAGAGATTTATACTCTCTCTTTGTTTCTCTCTTCATAAAGAGGAAGATTGTCTCCTCTAGATTTTCCTTTTATAAAAGATAAATTTTAAAAAATTAACTTTTAGAAATTTTTGAAAATAAAATAAATTTGAAAATTATTTAACACTTACATGTGAAACAAAGAGAAAATGTCTCACTTTGATTCACTTTTCTCTCCTAAAAATTAAGGAGATATTTAATTTTTAATTGATACATATTATTAAAAAAAATTATTCAATTATAATAAAAGGGTTTTATTTAATTATGGAATTATTAAAGGAAGAGAAAGGCAAAGAGATAAAAGACATGCAAAAGTATAAAATGAAAATCCGTAATTTCTTTTATTGAGAATCGAAAACTAGCTCGTCCATTTGCTGTGATACTGAAGGCTTGGTTTGGAATCTTTTTATTGGGATTTGTGATTACGTGTCATCCTATTATATATAAATATTTAATTATAGTATTTATACAATTATCATTTCTAATAAAATTGTTAATACTATTAATTATTGAATGGTAAGATTCTTATTACGTTTTAGACATTACATGTTCTGAAGGAGTTCAAATCTGGTCTAAAAGAATTTAGATCAGTAATAAAAGTTAGCAACGCTAATAGTTATAAGTACTAAGACTTAGTGGTGCTAAGAGTTAGCAGGTTGTAAGATTTAGCAAAATCTAAGGAGTTAGAGCCTTGTTTGAAATGGGACAAAGACCTAAGAATATATTAGTAATGACGTAGCTGTAAATAGTTACAGATGGTGCTAGGAAATGTCATTATGCAAGTATGTTCTCAAACACTATGTTCCTAATCTAATTTTATTGATGCGGGTCTATCGGTGGAACCCATTAATATAAATTAGTATATGTCTATATCTGGATGGTCCAGATGGTTAGTCTTAGTAAACCATGAGTTTAGTGGAAGCTTGTATAGAGATACAAGTATTCAGTAAAGACTGGATACTGAACAGATTGACGAGGACCTCTAATAGATATCTCATAAAGCCGTCAATGGAAGGTCTTTTAAGTTGAGCAGTATTTGTGGTCATTTGACCTGAACACCACGGTGGGCTTGTGAGTGATCCATCATGTTTTAGTTCCACACATATTAGAAACCTTTCGACTGTTGGGAGTCGCTAGGTATAGTCCAATGCTTATGGAGTTTGGTATGCATAGATATGGGATCTGTCAGCTTATATGAGTGAGTTGTATATCTAATGCTTCGAGATTGTATTTCAAAAAATCTTGTGACCACAAGCATAAACCTCAAAAAATATATTTCGAAGGGTTAAACAATATCACAAAAATATTTTTCTTCATAATCCAACCAAACTATTATGGACCAGAATTGTTCAAGAATACACTTCAAGGTAAGCTCTTCACTTGGATAGTTGGAGGACTTGAAAATTTTGTAAAGCTACCTTCATTAGGTAAGTGTTCTTTACATGTTATTTTATCACAATTGTTCATCATATATAAGTTTTGTATAATAGTTATACTTATGCATATATGTGTTTAATTTGTTAAATTTGGTGTATTTTGTTAACATGCTTCCGCTGCATATGGTAAAATTTTGAAATTATATGTACACTCGTATTTCTAATTATGTGCCATTCGTGATGGTATTTAATATATATTGACTCTATGAGTTAAGGCTTTAGAAAGTGTCAGGATGTTTCCTAGATACTTTTACATCACCAATATCAAAGATACTTTTAATTATGCGGTATTAAGAATCCACGTAATTAGACATTTTATTTGTCTTATGGTTTTTCGGCTAGAGCAATTACCTCGTTATGGTTGCATTATAATGGGATAAGATTCATTGAGGTTGATATTTATTCTAAGCTCTGCAACTAACTTGAATATTCATAGAACTTCCTTTGCAGGCTTTTCAACCTATAATATATTCTACCTCTAAGGTAGAATCAATTGTGGACTTTTGAATTTCACTAATTCTATAAGTTATGGTACTGTGGAGAAGAAATACATAGTCAGATGTAGTTTATCTATTATCTAAATTAGACTAGAAGTTTGAATCTGCGTATTCTTTCATTTGTAAGTAACTTTAACTGATGTATATTGTATGTTAGATACTCTAACTCTTTCATTTTCTACTTAAGGACACTTCCTCCTAGAAAGATGAATGCCATATTTGAAAGATACATTAACTACCTCATAGTTATTAAAATTACACCTTTTCAGAACTTACTCTATGTGCAAAGATTTAGAGAGTTCTATCCACTTCCTAACTCTATCTCTAGAAAGCTTTATACCTAGTATATAGGAAGCCTCTGCCAAAATATTTTATAGAAAAGTTCTTACTTAGATAACTCTTAACTGACTGACTTACAACATACCATTGCCATTTCTGACGATTAGTATGTAATTCATATAGAGAATTAGAAAGATAATTTAACTCCTACTACCCTTTTTGAAAACACACGCTTTCTCTTCATTCTTAATGAAATCAAACTCTTTGATTACCTCATCAAAATGAAGAGTATAGTATACTACAATAGTCAACAAAATTTGAATTAACTTTAGCAGATATATTGGTGAATAGGTTTCCTCATAATTGATCCCAAACCCCTGAGTGTAACCTTTTACATCAATTAAGCTTTAAAGTTTTCTACCTCTATTTGGGCCCACACTTCTAATGCGTAAACTCTTCTATAACTAATAAGAATAATTTCTTAAGAAGCACAACCAAGTCCTAGACTTTATTTTCATGCTTAAAGTTAATTTTAAATTTTCTGACATCTTGTCAATTTCCCTAAACGATGTCTAACATCGTCTTTCTCTAAGTCATATGATCATTTATCTTCAACTAAAAAAACATTAAAGGCACATTTCAGGTATGAAACATACCTAATAGGTAGCATTGATATCCTTTTTTGACTTATCAGGAAAGTTTGTTTAAGTTATTTCACTAAATTGATTTTTAGGTTCCATTATCGATTTATTTCATCCTAATTGAATTTATAAAGTTCAATCTTTCTATAATCCACACGATCTATGAGAAACTATTTCTCTAGAAAGTGGTATTACTAACAATGAATAAGTTTCGTTCCTTTGGATTATAGAATTGATAACCTATGAAATATTTAGGATAGTCAATGAACCGATACTTGTACCATTTGGGTCCAAGTATATCCTATTGCACAATTCTTTTGCAAATAGAATAACCCTAAATCTTAACATACTTATGACTCGGTTTTCTTCTAGTCTATATCTCATATGTAGTTGAAGGAATAACTTACGATGGAACTTTATTTAATAAGTGAGTAACAATTTCTATAGCATAACCCTATAGATATTTTAGAAGATCGGTGAAGCTTAACATCGACGAGATTATATCTAATAAAGTCTGATTTCTCTACTTCAAAATATATTTATGTTGAGAAATACTTAGAGAAATATATTGAGTTAGAGTCTCATTCTCCTTTAAATAATATGTGAATTTAATGCTTATGTATAAACAATCTCAATTTAATCAAAAGTGTTCAATATACATAGTGGTTTATTTCTTTACATTTGATCGAAATTCCTTGAACACTTCAAAAAATTGTTGACCTATGTTTTACTAGAAAATAATACATGTCCACATCATGATAAACCATGATAAAGACAACAAAGTATTGAAATATACCAGTGATAATATGATTCATTAGATCATATACATCACTATGTATTAGTTCTAATGAATTAGTGGCCCGATGTCCAACACCTACATAAAGATTTTATTCAATATCCCTTGAATTTAGGATTCATAAACAGGATAAAGTTCTATGGTCGAATCAAGTATTTGACCATCTTCAACTAGACGGGATAGTCGTCTCACGGCTACATGGCCTAATCACTTATGCCATAAATTCGTTACTATTCAAAGTTTCTGAACTATTATTAGTTCTATTCACCTAGATATTTTTATGCATTTCTTATTGTATGACCATTAATTATCTAACACTTAGTTAGTAAAACATTATCATTATCATATAAACATGAGAAACTATTCATAATGTATTTATGATAATCCTCTCTGTCTAACACAAATAGTGATATATTTTGCCTAATTATTCTTGTTACAAAATATTTATTATACAACTTAATGCTTTTACTAGAATGGAGAAGTGACTAAAAAGTCCTAACAGCTATTACGACAAGGTAATCTCCATTCTCTATGTGAAGTGTACTTCTTTTTTCATAGTTTTTTTATATTGCTTAAATTATGCTTCTCTATGTGAAGTGTACTTCTTTTTTCATAGTTTTTTTTATATTGCTTAAATTATGCAACATCTTGTAGATGTGAGAAGGAGAGGCGGTATCTCATATTCTTACACTTCTTCATATCATTTGCATATAAAATGTCAATTATTGGTAAACAGATATTTAAGAGGTTTATTTTTTTTCTAAGTAAAGTTTCTTTAAATAGTAAGTCTTACTATTTTAAACCATATTATAATAGAAATATTTCTATTGTAAATATTCTCTATATTTGTTTTTAGATATATTAAATAGGTTTTAGATGGAGCATTATACTATTTGTACACCTTATATACAGATGCTTCTGCCGAAGATCATTAGATAGGTCTAGATATAAAACTTGACTCTCAAATTATTTTTAATCATTTTTTTATAGCTTCCGTCTCTTCTCAAGAGACATTATCATAAACACCTCTTATATCTATTGATCTATTATATATCTTAGTATTTTTATTAATCTAGAATAATTCTTAGACTTATAAGCAAGTCTAAATTTTATTTAATTATTTATTATTATTATTATTATTTTTATCGGTACCCTATAGTTTGTGTGCTTAAAACAAGTATATTAACGGGTTGCACATAGCCATATTATCTCTATAACATACTAACCTTATCATTATAAGATAAAATTAGAGACGTATAGCGAAACATTTTTATACATTTTTTAATCTAAAGTCGCCCTCTCACTACTTTACATAATCTCCTAAATCTCTCAAAAGGAAAAACGAGAGTTTAATCTTTTAAATTGTACAACGGAAAGTGGACCCTATTGACATTTTACTCTAGTCACACACTTTAGCTATCTTAGCCTTTATAAACCCAAAAGGTAGACAACTCTTATCAGTTGTATCTTAACAACTCTTACTACTAATCTTAAATAAACCTTATCCGTATACTTTAGCAATCTAGGATAAGTGTATTTCAGATTAATTTGTCAATCATCAAATATATGTTACTGATACTTCTCACAAACTTTAACGATCTAGGATAGTATTTTTGCACATATTTGCCTCATCTCATGTTTAATCGACATAACCTGAATCACCCTAACCAAAATCTCACACTTTAACGATCTTGAGAGTGATCGAAATGACCCGTCTAATACCGTATTGACAAGGCAGATCATTATATAATATTATCTCATAATATAATACTATTTAATCTGATTAAGAGAGATTTAATTTAATTATTAATTAATATATATTTTTAAAATATTATTAATAATTATAATAAAATTTTGCATCATATACCAATCTAATTTCTAATTAGAATATTTGTTTACGCAAGCACAACTAACCCCTACCAATATGGCTCTCGTTGTGGTTAACAACATAAACAAATGATTTATTATTTTTTAATACAATAATATAACAATTATAATTGTATTAAATATACTTCACTTGTAAAAACCTGTAAATAGGAGTATTATGTTTGGAATAATCAGTGTTAAAAATTGAAATTTCTAGCATTATACTATATAATACTCCAAAAAAACATTTGTACTCTTTTTTTTGGTCTCCAGTACTGGACGCCGTGGCATTAGAAAATGAACATCGTAGCGTTCATCCAAAATGGCTAGGTGCCATGGCGCCCAGAAGCTGGCGCTGTGGTGCTTAAGTTAGTATGTATAGCGTTGCGGCACCCAAATCTGGCGCCACAACACTGGCCGCTGAAATAGTGTTCTAACCCTTTGAACACTATTTTTCGCCCCCTATTTTTACTATTTTCTCTTGTGTATCATATCCAAACATCATTATGCTTCAATTCTAAATACTATCATATTCAAGAATATCATAATATGTTCATCATCATGTTTAAACATCAAACATCATCATATTCAAATTTAAACATCATCAAGTTGGTCAAATATACAACATCACCATGTTAATGTTGGATCTAATATACGTATGGTGTATGCATGTGCAATTATGTATATTGCCTAAATATGTATCATATACGAATTTAAATCTGACGAAAGTGTGAAATTTACAATAAACACAATAAATAAAATATATTAATCGCAATAATATATTTATAGTGTAGAGAATTCACCTCAACGTGTAACATTATACACGTATTTTTTTCAGAGTCTGCATGGAGACAAACTCCCAGACAGTTCTAGTCACCAACACGGTGGACTTGATGAGCTAGAACAACAGCCTTATACGCAGAACTAGGTTTAACTCTTAAACCCCAAAATAGCTGGGTGTGTTTTTATCTTTTTCTCCAAAAGGATAAGTGATAAGGGCAAATTTGTCATATATTTTCTCATGTTTTTATTATTGATATTTTATGGTTTTATGAGAATAGATGGCTATTTATGTGCATTATTGTTATTTATAGGGACTTGAACGAAATTTAAAGAAAGAACGCAAAAGGAGCGAAAACAGGGACTAAAATGCAAAGTTTTCAAAGTATGTGTCCATAGCCCCAGCGCCACAAGGAATTTCGCCCCAGCGCTGAAATAGTGATCGAAATAAGAAAAACGACCTGCTTAAGTCGCGTATAGCGCCCCAGCGCCAGACAGTCACCGCTCCAGCGGTGAAGCCGTTTTCATGCAGCGCCCCAGCGCCAAGATCCCACCGCTCCAGCGGTGATAGCTTTTTCACGCGTCGCCCCAGCGACAGATGCATAGCGCGCCAGCGGTAGTGCGAGTCCTAGTCCGACGAGAATTGAGATTTTCAAGCTCATATCAATCCCTATATAAAGCCACTCGTTCCCAGCCTTCAAAAATCAATCCAAGACGATCCAAGAGCACCAAGAATACAGAGCACAAGTCTTGGAGAGCAATAGGAGCTTAATTGAAGCATCTTTAGAGAGAGATACAAGACGTTCTTCGGCATCAAGAGTTTCTAGGCAGCGCAATTAAGAGCAATTCGACGTCTATTTCGGTTTGCTAATAATTGTATCATGTTTTATAATTATTTCTACTGCTGTTCTCTTGTAGCCATGAGCTAACTTGTTTTCTAGGGTTAATATTTGAACTCAATATGTGTGCTTAATTGCCATATCTTTTTAGTATTTAATAAACTTAGTCATTTATTATTTAAATTACTTGTGTTTAATGCTTCAATATATCTGGCCAATATATGGTGAATGAGTTGGTAATATTATTGATAAACTCGGAAGAGGAATCATAATATTTAGACCTAGGTAATTTGATGCATGATTGTAGAGTAACATTCAATGTTGCATATGCAAGTTTCAACTTAGGATAGGAATATACCTAATTGGCATGTATGATCAATAAGACCTAATCTTAATGAATCTTAATTTATTACAAGTACCATAGGAATATAGGTATTTGGTAAACTAAGATATACTTGCATGACCTTGGAAGAGGATTGTGAATACATTAGTGTCTTGATCAATAATAAAGACTAAGTGAGTTAAATATTAGAGGATTAATCATTAGAAACATATTGAGGGATAATATTAATCCTAGGTTCTCTCTACGTTGCTATATCTTTAAATCTCATTGCATTGTGTTTTTACTTTTATATTTCTTACATTCATTCTTAGATTTTTATTTTTCTGAATAATTATTAGGAAGATATAATTTTAGTAATTGGTTAAAAAGAAAGAATTATCCCTGTGGGTTCGACATCCGACTTATTTAGTCTCTTTATTACTTGCATACGATAGTGTATACTTGCACTTAATTTATGATATAGAAATATCGCATCAAGTTTTTGGCGCCGTTGCCGGGGATAATTATCTACTTTTTCACCAATATTAATACCAATCTTTCTAGTTTTTACTTCAGAATTTTTTTTTTATTTTTATTTTTCTTAATTTAGTTTTACTTTCTTTCTTACGAGGTACATGCAAAGATCGAAAAGTGAAGACTTGATTTCTTTTGATCCAGAAATTGAAAGAACCTTACGAAGAATTAGAAGAGAACAAAATCAAGTCAACACCATGGAAGATCAAGTACCAATTGCACCTAATAATGAAGGAAGACCACTAAGGGAGTATGCTGTTCCCTTAGTGAATGGAATCCATTCGAGCATCCAAAGACCAACTGTTCAAGCTAATAACTTCGAGATCAAGCCAAGCACAATTCAAATGCTCAAGGATTCGGTACAATTTAGTGGACTGCCCCATGATGATCCAAACATGCACATTATCAACTTCTTAGAGATATGTGACACTTTCAAGTACAATGAGGTGTCCGATGATGCAATCCGACTAAGACTGTTTCCCTTTTCCTTGAGAGACAAAGCAAAAAGTTGGCTGCTATCACTTTCATCTGGATCTATAGCTACATGGGATGATCTTGCACAAAAGTTCCTCGCCAAATTCTTTCCACCTGCTAAAACTGCCAAGATGAGGAACGACATCACATCATTCCTACAACTAGATGGAGAATCTCTATATGAGGCATGGGAGAGATACAAAGATATGCAAAGAAAATGTCCTCATCATGGAGTTCCGAAGTGGTTGCTTGTACAAACATTCTACAATGGATTAGCCGGTCAATTCAGAACAATAGTAGATGCTGCAGCTGGAGGAGCACTTATGAATAAATCCACCGATGAAGCTTATGATCTACTAGATGAGATGGCGTCCAATGCCTATCAATGGCCCACCGAAAGGTCAACCACAAGAAAGATCGCTGGATTACATGAAGTAGACACTGTGACTACATTATCTGCCCAAGTCAACCTCTTGACCAAACAATTAAGCAACTTGGGAGTTAATGCTATCAAGAGTCAACCCATCACTTGCGATTTCTGTGGAAGCAATCATGCTAATGGACAATGCATGGAGACTGCTCAATATGTAGGGGACTTCAACCGCAACAATCCTAACTCAAATTTTTACAATCCTGGATGGAGAAATCACCCCAACTTCTCATGGAGCAACAATAATCAAGGACAGTATTCCAAAGCTCCTCCTGGCTTCCAAACGCAAATTCAGCAAGAGAAGAAACCAGACATTGAAGACATGCTCTTACAATTTATGAAGAAAACAGATGCACTCTTCCAAAGTCAAGCAGCTTCACTTAGAGCCTTGGAGAATCAAGTAGGGCAGCTCGCAACAGCAATAAACAATCGCCCTCAAGGAACTCTACCAAGCAACACTGAAGTCAATCCAAAAGGAAGTGTAGAACAATGCCAAGCCATCTCCCTAAGAAGTGGTAAAGTCTTACATGATAACACTCCTCAACCACAGCTTTCAAAGATGATAGAGAAGGAAAAAGAACCAGTGGTCCAGCAATATGACGTGCAACCATATAGACCACCTATACCATTTCCTCAGAGATTACAGCAGCTAAGAAGTCAAGAGAAAAGTGCTGAGACACAGAAAAGCATAGAATCTGGTATTCAAGTACAAGAACAGAAAAGTGAAAATGCAGCAGAAGATACCAGTAGCAATCTGCAGAAGCAACCTACACAGTCATTCACTCCACCGCCTCCATTTCCTCAGAGGCTGCAAAAGAAAAAATTAGATAAGCAATTTTCTAAATTTCTTGATATTTTTAAGAAATTACATATTAATCTTCCTTTTGCAGATGCACTGGAGCAAATGCCGAGCTATGTGAAATTTATGAAGGAAATCCTATCAAAGAAGAGAAAAATAGATGACTTCGAGACTGTGGCCCTGACAGAAGAGTGTAGCGCCATCCTCCTAAAGAAGCTACCTCCAAAGCTTAAAGATCCTGGGAGTTTCACCATACCATGCTCAATTGGGAATTATGATTTTGGGAAAGCACTTTGTGATCTAGGAGCTAGCATCAATCTTATGCCATTGTCTGTGTATAAAAAGTTGGGACTGAAAGAAGCCAAACCAACAAATATCACACTTCAGCTGGCAGATCGTTCTCTCACCTATCCTAAGGGATTAATTGAAGATGTGTTGGTTAAGGTCGATAAATTCATCTTCCCTGCCGATTTCATTGTTTTGGATATGGAAGAAGACAAGGAGATCCCAATCATCCTTGGAAGACCCTTCCTAGCCACTGGAAGAACAATTATTGATGTACAAAAAGGGGAGTTGACCATGAGAGTACAAGAGGATACAGTCACTTTTAAGGTCTTCAAGGAGATCAAATTACCAACTGAAAATGAAGACTGTTTCTGCATTAATGTGGTGCATCCAAGCGTTAAGCAAATTAAAGATATGGAGACATTGGATCCTCACATCCGAAAAAGAGCATTAAAGCATAGGAAGGCAAGAGAGAAGAAGAAAAAGCAGCATCACGATGAAGCAAGCAAAGAGAAAGAAAAGGAAGAACCATCTCCCCGGTCTAAGATTAAAGTCTTTCCGGAGAGACATGAGGAGAATGCAGCAAAAGATACTGCCCAAGGTTTAATTGCAAAAATATGGAAGCCGAAAAAAAAGAAAGCCAGCAAGATCACTTGCACAAATGCTTCCATCAGCATCTTCGACCCACCATAAAAGAAAAGGAAGCCCCGTCAAGCCGATGACGTTAAATCAAGCGCTACTTGGGAGGCAACCCAAGGAAAGTATTATTATTATTATTATCAATTTTTTTTATTTTTTTTTCATTATTTAAAAAAAAAAAAAAAAAAAAAAAAAAACAAGAATTTCAGCGCTCCAGCGGCATAACATGGCGCGGCAGCGACAGAAAAATCGAGACACCACCGCCCCCGCGGTACACGCAACATCGCGCCAGCGCAAATTCCAGTAACTGTGCAGAAATCAGCCTTCAGCGCTGCAGCGACAGACTATTACCGTGGCAGCGCCAGAACATCGCCCCAGCGATGGAGACTCAGCGCGACAGCGAAAATTGACCAGGGAAGTCTCTTAATTTCACTTCTTTATTTTTTGACATTAGGGACAATGTCTAAATTAAGTTTGGGGGTGGGAAACACTTTCTTGTGTTCATTTTGCTGCATGATTTGGGTGGTCATTCTTGTGGGTTAAAACTTAATTTTTTTTTTAGTTACTTAGTTTTTTTTTTTAGTTAATTCACTTTTATTAGGTTTTGATAAGATGATCATTAGTCTATGATAAGAAAAAGAATACATGGTTGAATTTATTTTTACACATCCATAGGGAATGATAGATACTTGAGACAATTTTAATTATTTAAGTTTAGGAACAAATTTGACCTTATTCATAATCACCAATTTTTTTGAGCACTTTATAAGCATGAATAGTTATAACTATTACTTAGAGATACTTATATTTTAGAGAGTACACCACAGTCTCGAAGACCGACACTCTAGAACTTGTCTTCAGTTACTACTTGAGGCGAAATTCTAGGAAACACATGAATAGGGAAATGACATTAGGCCATCTTTGAACCGATTGAGCCTTTCTAGCCTACCTTTTAGAGTATATTTATCCCTAGTACCCTATTTTGAGCCTAATTACCCATTCTTTGGTTTAACCACATTACAAGCCCAAGACTTAAAGTTTACTTATCTAAAAATTTACCCGTAACACCATAAACTTTGCATTTGCTTAGAAATACTCTTGAAAGGAAAAAGTTGCGGTGATATGAGAAAAATAAGTTTGAGTGGTATTTGTCAATCTAAGTTTAGGGGTATTCAAAAAAAAAAAAAAAGAAAAAAAAAAGAGTAAGAAAAATACCCCCAGCTTAAGAAAAAGAAGAAATTCTTTGAAAAATAAAAGGTTGAAAAGAAGGATGGGAACACAATAAGTTTGGGGGAAGAGATAATACAAGGAAAAGAAGATCAAGAGGTTCTAGGTAAAATCTAAGTGTTCATGGTGTAATTTGAACTTCATATATTTATCCTTTTATCCCACCTTGACCTTAGCCTTACATTACAAGCTAAGTAAAGTCCTAAATAGATTCCTAGACATGTGATTTTTTACATTAGTGGAGAGTGGTAATAAAGACAAGCTTATGGAAGTGTCATTATACAAATTAAATGCCGAGACATCATCTTTTCTGTACAAACTAAAGTATAAAGTAAATCAAAGTATGGTTTTCGCTATTTGCTTGCTACTTGCACACACACACATGGTGATTGTTTATGAGGAAGAATGAGGGACTAAATGAAGATAATTTAGAATTGTTAATAGTTATTTGTCTACCTTATGGATTTGTACCATTTCGTTAGCCTTTGAGACAATGATTTTGATCATCTTACTAGTATTAGTATATTTTGTTTTGTTTTGTTAAATAAGTCAAGTATAACCCTTTGTTTCTCTCTTAATTTTATTTTATTGCTTGAGGACAAGCAAGTATTTAAGTTTGGGGGAATTTGATAAGGGCAAATTTGTCATATATTTTCTCATGTTTTTATTATTGATATTTTATGGTTTTATGAGAATAGATGGCTATTTATGTGCATTATTGTTATTTATAGGGACTTGAACGAAATTTAAAGAAAGAACGCAAAAGGAGCGAAAACAGGGACTAAAATGCAAAGTTTTCAAAGTATGTGTCCATAGCCCCAGCGCCACAAGGAATTTCGCCCCAGCGCTGAAATAGTGATCGAAATAAGAAAAACGACCTGCTTAAGTCGCGTATAGCGCCCCAGCGCCAGACAGTCACCGCTCCAGCGGTGAAGCCGTTTTCATGCAGCGCCCCAGCGCCAAGATCCCACCGCTCCAGCGGTGATAGCTTTTTCACGCGTCGCCCCAGCGACAGATGCATAGCGCGCCAGCGGTAGTGCGAGTCCTAGTCCGACGAGAATTGAGATTTTCAAGCTCATATCAATCCCTATATAAAGCCACTCGTTCCCAGCCTTCAAAAATCAATCCAAGACGATCCAAGAGCACCAAGAATACAGAGCACAAGTCTTGGAGAGCAATAGGAGCTTAATTGAAGCATCTTTAGAGAGAGATACAAGACGTTCTTCGGCATCAAGAGTTTCTAGGCAGCGCAATTAAGAGCAATTCGACGTCTATTTCGGTTTGCTAATAATTGTATCATGTTTTATAATTATTTCTACTGCTGTTCTCTTGTAGCCATGAGCTAACTTGTTTTCTAGGGTTAATATTTGAACTCAATATGTGTGCTTAATTGCCATATCTTTTTAGTATTTAATAAACTTAGTCATTTATTATTTAAATTACTTGTGTTTAATGCTTCAATATATCTGGCCAATATATGGTGAATGAGTTGGTAATATTATTGATAAACTCGGAAGAGGAATCATAATATTTAGACCTAGGTAATTTGATGCATGATTGTAGAGTAACATTCAATGTTGCATATGCAAGTTTCAACTTAGGATAGGAATATACCTAATTGGCATGTATGATCAATAAGACCTAATCTTAATGAATCTTAATTTATTACAAGTACCATAGGAATATAGGTATTTGGTAAACTAAGATATACTTGCATGACCTTGGAAGAGGCTTGTGAATACATTAGTGTCTTGATCAATAATAAAGACTAAGTGAGTTAAATATTAGAGGATTAATCATTAGAAACATATTGAGGGATAATATTAATCCTAGGTTCTCTCTACGTTGCTATATCTTTAAATCTCATTGCATTGTGTTTTTACTTTTATATTTCTTACATTCATTCTTAGATTTTTATTTTTCTGAATAATTATTAGGAAGATATAATTTTAGTAATTGGTTAAAAAGAAAGAATTATCCCTGTGGGTTCGACATCCGACTTATTTAGTCTCTTTATTACTTGCATACGATAGTGTATACTTGCACTTAATTTATGATATAGAAATATCGCATCAATAAGAAATAGAGAGTTTGAAGCAATCCATCATTACTTCAATTGGAACCATAGAAAAAAATGAAACAATTTCATTTTTCTTTTTTTTTTCTTTTTCTTTTTCTCTTCATCTTCATTTTTTATTCTTCATTCTTCTTTCTCTTATTCCTCTCCATTTTCTCTCTTTTCTTTCTCGGGCAAAATGCCTCCAAAACCACACATCACACTTTTTCTCTTTCTCTTTATATATATATATATATATAAAATATAATAATAATAATATAATATATTATATAAATAATAATATAATATAATAATATATATTAATGGATGCCAACTATATGGCACCATTAAATAAAATATTAATCTATATAAAATATCACATAACAAAAAAGTATATAATATAATAAAATAATATAATATAATATAATAAAATAATATAATATAAAAATATATTATATAATATAAAAAGAGAGATATTTTGATTATTTAACAATTAAATAATCACAGTGTGAAATGATCATTTTGGCCCCTCATAAATAGTTACCAAGTCTACCCTTAGTGGGTCCCACCAAATTCCACACTTGGGTAAACTCAACCGAGGGTCCACAATGCGTCACGTGTCATTATACAATTAGTAAATAATAATTATTAACTAATTATTGTATTTAACACTTAAATACAGACACGCACGCATTCCCGTGATAGTGTTGAATATTGCTGAATTAAACAATTTAATCCGCCACGCTGCCCTAATGCACAACGAGTACAGTCCATATCGCAGAACTCCCTAGGTCCTCTGCCTGATTCGTTAAATGAAACTATTTTATGAGTTTGTGAACAATGTCCCACGCACACGTCACGGATATACAAATCAGCGCATTGAACAAATCAGCAATGTCCTTCTATCATGATATCCTGGATGTCCGGGGATATAAATTATCACCGTCAAATCTCATAGTGCTCATCTATGTCTTATCTCCAGACTTGTATCTCACTGAACAATATGCGCAAACTCTTTTGCTATATTATTCCACTCTGGCAGAACTCTTTCCCAAGATGATTGCTTATGGCCACAAGGCATTTTTAGATACAGTCTCAAAGCATCTAGATATTTAACCCCATATGGGAGCTGACATATCCTATATATGTATGCACCAGACTCCATAAGCATCAGACCATACCCAACAACACCCAGCGGTTACACCATGAATGGTCTGTGACATGCGTGTAATCAAAGTATAGTGGATCACTTACAAGCCCACCGTGGCACTTAGGGCAAAGGACCACGTATACTACTCAACTCGAGAGGACCCTCTGTTGACAGCTTACATTGAATGTCTATCGGAGGCCCTCGTGAGTTTCTCCCATATCTAGTCCTAATTAGATACCCATATGTCAATACGAGCTCCAAGCTCGCGGTCGGCTAGAAACGATCATCTATACCCTATAGGTACGACATATGCTGATTTATATTAAAAGGGATCCACCGATAGACCTACATCGGCAGAAATAGATCAGTGATAAGTATTCAAGAACATACTTGCACAACTTACATTTTCTGGCACCCGATTGCAACTCTTGTAACTATGCAGTTACTAGTATATTCCTAGGTCTGTATCCCATTACAGACAAGGCTCCAACTCTTGGATATGTTGAGTATTATAACCCGCTAACACTTAGCTGTGCTAACATTTAGCATTTATATTTCTCAGTGTGGCTAACTATAAGCCCTTATCTAAACTCCTTTAGATCTGATCCAAACTCTTTCAGATCTACAATGTCTGTAACGTTACATGTATAATACCATATAAATGGATATTAGCGATGTAATGAGAATGTACAAGTATATGTACATTCAGGGATGACACGTAAGCACCGACCCTAACAGTTAAAAATATTTAACAACAAGAATTATCACATACTCAATTTAGCTTGCTCTGATATCATTTGTTGAGTTGATTGTGTGATACAGGAGTGTACATATAATTTCACACACTCAACTCAACACCTTTAGTAGAAGAAAACTATATGGGGATTTAAGGTATGTTTCTTGATTTTCATATTTGAATCATCAAATCCATAAATTTATAAGAAGCTTATATAAAAAGAGTTTTTATCAACAAGGATAAAAAAAAATTATTTTCTACTCTGTTGTGTTATGAATGTCATAATTCCAACAATTGGTATCAGAGCCATAGTTTTTTTTGAATACATGATTTTGAAAATATGATTTATTTTATTTAAATCATGTTTTTTGGTATGTGTGTAAAGTGGGTACTTGCATTTTCATTTTATTCATATAATAAATGGATGTTTTATGTATGAATCATTTGATTGTTAATTGTATGATCCTTTAAAATTAATTACTTTTATTTTTAATAAAATCAAAATTATGTAATCTTATAAAAAAGTATAGATTTTTTTAAAATGTTTCTTATTTTATTTTGTGGTCGCCATTCATTCAAGACGGAAAAGAAGATGGAAAATAAAATAAAGAGAAAAATTGCCCTTCACGCAGCATTGTGCACATATAAAGCTAAGAAAACAATTGGCCATTCAATTTGGTGGCTTTGTGCCACCATGCAAGGCGCATCGCCAAGGAGCTATATGTTGACCACCCTGGCAATGGGCGCAAGAAACATGAAGGGCATTATTGCCCTGCAAGTGCTGCCAAGGCCCAGAGGCCTTAGCCAGGTGCGCACCATATGCGGCTAGCACTATTGGCAGCAACCTTCATGTTGGTACCCTAGGTGCAACTAGGGCAACAAAAGGCTTCTTTGGATTTAAGAGATCCAAATTTAAATTGGATTTTGAATTGTTTTGGTTTTTGGGTTTTACATGGTAAAAAACCTTTTAGACAAAATTGTCCAAATGTTGGATTACCTCAAAGTTATACAATAGGCTCAAAAAGTGTTCTTAAGCCCATATGTACAAAGTTACAAAGAAAAATGGAGTGAGCTCATTATGAACTTCAGAAGACCACAACAACTGGACTTGCGTGTCTATACCTATTTTTAATTTATTTATTTTTCTTTTATAGGTTGTAATTAAAAAATCTTAGGAGACTCGGCCAAATGTAATTAAATGTTAATTTATATTATTTATTTAATTAATAAATTATAATATGATCATACATAATCACATGCCATGCATTTGTATCCACTCATATTATTATAATATGACATGCATACATGCCATAATAAGAATTTAAATAATTTATTTTATTATGGCAAATTATTTTAATAAGATAAAATTAGTGGATAAATTAGCATATTTAGAACTTACATAATTAATTAAATAATGTGAAATTATATTTAAATAGTTAAATTTGGTAATTTAACATAATTTTAAGTAACCTATATTAAGTATTTTGATTTAGGATTACTTAGATATTGATATTATTAATTATAAGATAATTAATTAATGCCTATATTTGAAGATCTAGGTTCACCTAAATTCTTAGACCCATATAAATGAATTAGTTAGACTAATGAATCTAGACCCAATAAGATTGAAATTTATTAAGATTAATTAACTATATCTAATAATTATTTATATGAGATATAATAATGCTAGGGTTATAAAATATAAGATGTTTTATAAAATAGAAACACATAATTAAAAATAGTGAGTGGAAAAGGGTACATGACAATGAACCCACCGGTCTCCATTATTAATATAACACCGTGAGATATAAGTGGCCCTTTACAATACTGTAATTGTGTCCTCCCTACAGAAGTTTTCCGTTTATGTCAATAATAAGGTTGACTTCCTAGAGATAGGATTAAAGTGATGTCGTTCAGAATTGACCTACCCTATGGCGGCAAATTTTGAGTTAAGTCATTATGATTCGAAATAATGGGTTATACTCACGAAGATATAATTAAGTGGTTAATTATATTTTGACAATATGAGATATTTTAATTATATTTTGACAATAGGAGATATTTAAAATTTGCCAATTAATTTGAGATAGTCACAATTTTAATTTAAAATTAATGTGACCAACTCTACGGCTACATATTAATTGTTGAATTGAACTATCATGGATTAGTATTAATTTATATGTTTAATACAATGCATTCATGTATCATGTTTACTATTCCAAAAAATACTTTGATTTTTATTCAAGTATTCTTAAAATGGCTTCATTTCTGTTAGCATCATGTTTGGTACAAATCTTATAATAGCCCTCTTAACTAATAAAAAAATGACTGATGATAACTTCATAAAATAGAAAAGCAATATAAATATTGTGCTAATCTAGAAGCACCAAAAGTTTGTCCTTGTGGAGGAGTGTCCTCTAGAACATGCAGCCAATGCTCCTCATAATTTATGGGAGCGACATGAGAAATAAATTCAGGTCAATAATAAAGCCCGCTACTAGATGCTTGCTAACATGAGCAACGTGCTCAAGATAAAGCATGAGCACTTGGAGACTGCGTATGAGATTCTCTCTAACCGATGTATGGCTAGCAATCAGAACAAAGCCGTCTGAAGCTATTCATAGCTATATGAACACTAAAATGAAGAAAGGAGCTCTAGTGCGTGAACACATTTTCAACATGATCAACCTAATGCATCAAGTAGAAATCCATGGAGCCACCATAGATGAAAAGACCTAAGTTAGTATTTTCTAGAGTCTTTTACTCCTTCATTATTGCAGTTTAAGATGAATTATGTTATGAATAAGCTGTCATACGATATAACTCAACTACTGAATGAATTGTAGACATTTGAGGCTATATCAAATTATCTCAAAAAGGTTGAGGCAAGTGTTACTAAAGCCAAGCTATCTTTTTCCAAGAATAATAAAAGAAGGAAGAATACTAATGGTGGTTCAGCTATTTAGGTTCTAAAAGGGAGCTCAAGAAAGCCAACAAATCCTTCAACGGTGGAAAGAGTAAGAAAAAAGACTCCAAGGCAAAGAAAGGAAAACATTTCCATGGTGGAGTCAAAGGGCATTAGAAAAGGAACTATAAAAATTACATTTCCGAGCTAAAGAAAAAAGACAAAGGTAAATATGATTTAATGATTTACTGGTTTTAGAAGCCTATTTAATGAAGGATGGATTATCTCATCGAATAATTGATTGAGGAGCCACTAACCATGTTTGTTCTTTATTGCGGATGCTTATTTCTTCAATGGATTTCATTGATAGAGACTTTATCATACGAGTTGGAAATAAGGTAGTTATTTCGGCTTTAACAGTGAGAGAGGCTCGATTGAATTTTAAGAACAAATTTTTAATTTTGAATAATGTTTATTTTATTCTTGGATTTAGAAGAAATTTAATTTCTGTTTCAAAATTACATGAATAATTATTTGGTGTTTCTTTTTATAATAATGAGATTATTATTAGTAGAAATGGTTTAGATATTTGTCATGCAAAATTAGAAAATAGGCTTTATGTTTTAAGGCTCGATGAGCCCTCACTACTAAATTTTGAATTATTTAGAGTAGAACATCCTAAATCTACTACAAGGAAAATAATTTCTCCGAGTGATGACACATATCTTTGGCATCTTAGGTTAGATAATATTAATCTAGATAAGATCAATAAGTTAGTAAAAGATCCTTTAAGAAAGCTAGATGTTGGCACTCTTCATATATGTGAATCCTGCTTAGAAGGAAAATAACTAAAAACCTTCTCAGCTAAAGACGAAAGAGCTAAAGTACTGATTCAACTTGTATATACTAACATCTGTAGTCTACCGAATGTACAAGCAAGAGGCAGATACGAATACTTCGTCACATTTATTAATGAATATTTGAGATATGGTTATGTTTACCAAATGTAAAGAAAATATGAGAAAGAAAATATGAGATTTTTGAAAAGTTCAAAACATTCTTAATAGAAGCTGAAAAGCAACTAGGTAAATCTGATTAAAGGGGTGAATACCTTGATATAGAGTTCAATGATCACTTACTAGAGCATAGGATTCTACCTTAAATAGGATTCTACCCTAACTCATAGCACTTGGAATACCACAGTAGAATGGTATTGCAGAAAAGAGAAACAAATCTTTACTAGATATGGTTAGATCCATAATAACCTACACTTTTCTACCACTCTCATTTAAGGGATATGCACTATAGACTGCGGTCTATATTTTGAATGTAGTACTTTCCAAATTTTTCCTAAGAGCACACTAAGAAATGTGCAAAGGAAGTAAACCTAGTTTATGCTATTTTTGCATATAGGGATGTCCAGAACATATGCTAAAAGGAAATACTAGAAAGTTAAAACTGCAAACAGAAATATATTTATTTATAGGCTACCCTAAAGGCACAAAAGAATATCTATTTTATAGTCCATAAGAAAAGAAGGTGATTGTATTAACAAACACCATTTTCCTTGAGAATAATTATATAGTAAAATTCAAATCTTACGGTAAGATTGTACTAGAAGAAATGTTTTTTAATCAAATTAAACTTTCACCGTCGACAGTTAGTGAAAGAAAAAGTTAGATGACCATCGATCCTAACTAGAACACCTTGGAACCTCAATGTAATGAGAGGATAGTAAGATTACCTGGTCATTATAGAGATGATGGAGAGGCACAAATAGTTTAGTCTAACATAAGCTAAGATGATCTATTAACATACATACATGCAATGAAAGATTTTGATAAAAACAAATGACAAAAAGCAATGAACCAGGTCTAACATAAGCTAAGATGATCTATTGACATACACACATGCAATGAAAGAATTTGATAAGGAAAAATGACAAAAAGCAATGAACTAAGAAATTGAGTCTATATACTCTAATTCAGTCTTGGAGCTTATAGATCCACCTGAAGATATCAAAGCCATTGTGAGCAAATGGATCTTCAAGAAGAAAAGAAGCATGGATGAAAAAGTAAAGACTTTCAAAGCAAGTCTAGTGGCAAAAAGTTATACCAAGAAAGAGATAGTTAACCATGAGGAGACTTTTTTGCCAATAGCCATGCTTAAATTTATTTGTATCCTCTTGTCCATTGTAATATACCTCAATTATGAGATATGGCCATGGACATCAGCACCACTTTTTTGAATGGCTATCTTAAAGAAAGCATCTACATAGTGCAACCAAAGGGTTTATAGGAGAATGCCAAGAGCACAAAGTTTACAAGTTACTCACGTCCATTTATAGACGTAAGCAAGCTTTGAGGTCTTGGAACTTAAGATTTGATGAGACAATTAAATCTTATGATTTTGGGCAAAATATTGATGAACCTTGTATATACAAGTACATCAAGAACAAAAAGGTGGTTTACTTAGTACCTTATATGGATTACATTCTACTCATTGGGAATGATGTAAAAATACTATCCAATATAAAGAAGTGGCTGGCTGAGTAATTTCAAATGAAAGATTTGGAAAAATAATATATAAGACAGGTTCTCTAAGCCTCAACAGTTGACAGCCTCACGTATACTATGTTGTGCATGAGGCCTGAAATTTACTATGTAGTAGGAATAGTTAGTTACTATTAATCCAATCTAGGATTGGCTCACTATATTATAGTAAAATATGATCTCAAATATTTTTGGAGAATGAGAAACTATATGCATGTATATTCAAGTAAATACCTAAACCCTACTGGTTACACTAATTTTGATTTTCAATCAGACAAAGATAGTTGAAAGTCAATATCTGGGTTAGTGTTTACTCTTATGACTAAGCCATAGTTTGGAGAAGTTTAAAACAATCCTACACTATTGATTAGACTTTAAAGGCTGAATACATAGTTGCTTGTGAAGCAACTAAAAAAGTAGTGTGGCTTAGAAACTTCTTCACTGACCTGGAAGTAGTTTTAACATTAATAAACCATTGATCCTTTACTGTGACTGATGAACACTTGAAAATGAATATTTGTTAAGAGTTTCAACCATGATTTCACATTTAGAATACTACTAATTTTATCATTTTTGTAGTTTTAAGCCAGAATAAAGTGTTGTCCTTAATTTGTAATTAATGGATATTTTTGCGTAAATTTGGTAAAATAAACATAACTCTCAATCACAAATTCAAAATAAAGAAATTATTAAACCCAAAAAAGCATGACTCAATCCTAAAAAAAATTTAATGAACAATTAAACGCCCAAATCTAACATATCATGGACCAAAATTAGGACACAACAGAACTGAACTGCAAGCTAAGCTCAACCTGACCCACCTTCTGTATTTAGACCATATTTTATAAAATACTTATCCAATTGGTATAATTCTAGAAACTACAAAAAGATAAGTCAATTATATAGAACTTGTTAGTTGAGCAAAAAATCCAATTCAACTCGCTTCATAGTCAAAAGGGTGCTAAATATTTGGTAGCCAACAATGTTAAAGATTTAGTCATACGTAAATAGTGCCCATAAATTTGCCTATTTAAGGACACCCTTGGCTAAAAGAAAGGGAGCTATCTTCTGTCATTTTATAATCTTTAGTTTACCTTTCATTGTACTCTATTTTCTCAAGTTATGTTGTTCTAAACTCTTAACTAAGGCTAGAAAGGAAACATTTAATGGAATTGTAGTCTCGTTTCTTTGATCCTACTTTTGTGCTTCAATGTTTATGGTTATTTTCAAATGTTTTGATTTATCATTTATAAAAATTGTTTTGGTTTTATTGAAGCCTTAATTCATTGTAGACTAAGGGCATAATAAATGATTGGAAAGATCATCTCTATATCAAGAACTTATTTTTAAAAATGACATTTTTTAAACAATTGGAAATCCTTTCTTAAATGAGTAAGAAGGATCAAAGGAACTCTACTACAACCCAAGTAAGTGTTGATCTCTAACACATTCGTATTCTTTTAATTAATTCAAGAATTTACATTCGGTATTCCTTCTTTTTAAAATCAACCAATATTTTTCCATAATTGGGTACAATACATCATTATTCTTGAATATTCACAAACAACATTTGCTCTTAGTGACCACTTCCTATGGATACGACACTCGGACTCATGAGTTAAATATTACAATTAAAACAACCTACACTTAAGTAAAACAATATTTAAGTTGTAGTAAGTTTTTGGCGCTGTTGCCAAAGAGTGAAATTAACTGAAGATAATTGGTTTTTATTTTCATAGAAGGTTAAACCTCTTACCTTTCTTTACTTTATTTATTTTTATTTGTTGTTTTTATTTTACTATGGTTAGTTTTACTTGACCACCTACTTTTTGTTTACTAACATTTTCTAATCTAGCACTAACTAATCTAACTTTTATTTATGGTTGGCTTTTCTATCTAATTTACTTTTATATTTTTTTTTCCTTTTTCTTATTTATAACATTTTTTATTATTGCATTTTTTTTCTTTGTATGAATAGCTGGTTTCAAGATCCTACATTTCATCATTTGGTGAAAGGTAATTTCAAAACTTTCTTTGATAGTTTATTTGATTCTCTTTTATCTTCTCATTCTTCATCAAACATATCACGCACTATGGCTGATAATGAATGTGTTCACGGAGATCATGATAATGCACCCATCCGAACCATGCGTGAATAGTTGCAACCTCCTCATAACTCTACACCCTCATGCTTTATTTTTTTTCTTGAATGCTAATAACTTCAGATTTAAGCTTGGAATGATTCTCTTAATTTCAAATTTCCATGGCTTAGAATCGGAAAACCCATATTTGCATTTAAAATAATTTAATGAAGTTTGTAGTACACTTAATGACCAAGGAGGTAGTGAATAAAATAAATTAGGCTTAAGTTGTTTCTATTTTCATTGAAAGGCAAAGCAAAAATTTGGTTTAGTTCTTTAAAACCAAGGTCAATAGGTACTTGGTAAGAAATATAATGTGAATTTTTAAAGAAATATTTTTTGACACATAAAACCAATGCTTTGAGAAGACAAATTCAAGTTTTTTCTCAAAAAGAAAATAAAATATACTTTCAATGTTGGAAAAGATTCAAAGATTTGTTAAATTCTTGCCCACATCATGGTTTTGAAGAATAGAGAATAATTAGTTTTTTCTATGATGGTTTAATTCTCGAGACAAAATAATTCATAGAAACCATGTGTAATAGAGAGTTTTTAGACAATGATCTAGATAAGGCATTCGATTATTTGGATCATTTATCAAAAAATTCTCAAATTTAACAAATCACTAGTTCTACCAATTCAATTAGATCTAATTTTCCAAGTTCTAGTGGAGGAAAATATCAATTGAATCAAGAACATGATCTAAGTGCTAGGGTAGCTACTTTGGCTAGGAAAGTGTAAGTCATGAAAATGAGGAAACTAAGGGAAACAAAATCTATTCTTACTGAAGAAGTTTGTGGTATTTGTGACATTGTTGGCCATCCCACAAATGAGTGCCCAAACCTTTCGATCTTTAAAGAAGCCATGCATGAGCAAGTGAATGCCACAAACTATACTCAAAAACTTTTTCCATCTTAGTTTTCTAACACCAATAACCCAAATGAGAGAAACCATCCAAATTTTAGTTGGAGAAATGATAACAATGTTCAAACACAACCTCAACAAAAGCCTTCAAATCCTCCTCCAAATCACTCACCAAACATAAAAACCTTTGAGGAGACGTTGCAAGCATTTATGCATGAGCAATCAAGATTTAATGATCAAACTTCAGGGGCCATTATTGAGATCAAGAGTACACTTTCCAATCTGACATCTTTTGTACAAAAAAAGAAAAAGATAAGTTTCCTTCTCAACCTAAATCCAATCCTTTGAGTAAATTCAATGTAAATTAATGTTGTGAAAAAGAAAAATCACTTGAAGATATCAATGCCATCACGACACTTTGTAGCAGTAAAACAATTGATAAACCTCTTCCTTCAATGCCATAACTTTTCATTGTATTATATTTTCTCAAGTTATGTTGTTCTTGTCAGACTGTGTAAGGCCTACCAACTCCTTGGTCTACCGGCTGGATGACACCTCAGAGTCACCAGCGCACCCACACAACCAGGTTACCTGCACCCCTAAGGATTCAAACCCTCGCCCCCATCTCCATGGATGCCTTATAGGCCTTTAGAGGTTCGTCTTTATACCCATTAGGATGGCCAGTTGCTATAGTAAAAGTGTGACCCTCTTTGTTCACTGCTACAATAAAAAAAACAAAGTACTGTTCATTACTACAGTTTTTTTGGAACAGTGTTTCGAGAATAATTTGCATGTGTAGATTTATGAGATGTAGTAATAAATGTTATCAGTCTACATTATAACTTAAGGTTTATGAGATGCAGTGATAAGAGTTATCAGTCTATATCATAAACCAGAATTAATTTTTCTGTACTGGTAACCACAATGGGAGCCCTACTGGTGGGGATTAGTTGTGCTTACATAGAAAAATTAATTAATTAAGAATCACCCTTCCTAGGAATATGGAGACCTAGATAAAAAAAATATCTCTTAATCAGATTAAAGAATATTACATTATGAGATAATATTTTGTTCCGATCCGTCTTGTCAATACGGTGTTAGACGAGTCATGTCGGCAATTCCCAATATTGCTACAGCGTGAGGGACTTGGTCGGTTGGGCTTGAACTATACCGGTTAAACATGAGATGAGGTAAATATATGCGAAAGTATTACCTACTACTGCTATAACGTGAGGGTAGTACCGGTAACATATATTTAATTAGTGACAAGTTAATCTAGAATACACTTATCCAATATTGCTATAGCGTGAGGATAAGGTGTATATAGGATTAAGTGGTAATAGCTGCATGAGATGCAATTGACAAGTATTGTCTACCTGTTAGGTTTACAAAGGCCAATATTGCTACAGCATGAGGCCCGAGTAAATTTCAATGGGATCTACTTCCCGTTATATAGTTTAAAAGAGTTTAGACTATCGTCTTCCCGTTTGAGAGATTACCAGAATTATGTAAAGCAGTGGGGGGGCGTTTTAAATTGAAAATATATAATTAGTATATGATGCGATATTTCTATATCATAAAATTAAGTGCAAGTATACACTATCGTATGCAAGAAATAAAGAGACTAAATAAGTCGGATGTCGAACCCACATGGATAATTTTTTCTTTTTAACCAATTACTAAATTTATATCTTTGTAATAATTATTTAGAAGAAAACAAATTAAGAATGAATGTAGAAAATATAAAAATAAAAACACAATGCAAAGAGAATAGGGAGATAGCAACGTAGAGAGAACCTAGGATTAATATTATCCCTCAATATGCTTTCTAGTGATTAATCTTCTAATATTTAACTCCCTTAGTCTTTGTTATTGATCAAGACACTAATGTATTCACAAGCCTCTTTCAAGGTCATACAAGTATACCTTAATTTACCAAATACCTATATTCCTATAGTACTTGTAATAAATTAAGATTCATTAAGATTAGGTCTTATTGATCATACATGCCAATTAGGTATATTCCTATCCTAGATTGAAACTTGCATATGCAACATTGAATGTTACTCTACAATCATGCATCAAATTACCTAGGTCTAAATATTATGATTCCTCTTCCGAGTTTATTAATAATATTACCAACTCATTCACCATATATTGGCCAGATATATTGAAGCATTAAGATCAAGTAATTTGAATATCAAAGAACTAAGTTTATTAAATATTCGAAAGATATGGCAATTAAGCACACATATTGAGTTCAAGTATTAACCCTAGAAAATAAGTTTAGCTCATGGCTACAAGAGAACAACAGTAAAAATAATTATAAATCATGATACGATTATTAGCAAACCGATGTAGACGTCGAATTGCTCTTAATTGCGCTGCCTAAGAACTCTTAATGCCGAAGAACGTCTTGTATCTCTCTCTAAAGTTGCTTCAATTAAGCTTCTATTGCTCTCTAAGACTCGTGCTCTGTATTCTTGGTGCTCTTGGGTCGTCTTGGATTCATTCTTGAAGGCTGGGAACGAGTGGCTTTTTATAGGGATTGATATGAGCTTGAAAATCTCAATTCTCGTCGGACTAGGACTCGCACTATCGCTGGCGCGCTATGCAGTTGTCGCTAGGGCGACGCGTGAAAAGTCTTCATCGCTGGAGCGGTGGGATGATAGTGCTGGGGCTCTGGAGTGTCGCTGGTGCGGTGACTCTTCGACGTTAGGGCGTTAGACGCGACTTAAGCAGGTCGTTTTTCTTATTTCGATCACTATTCCAGAGCTAGGGCGATAATCCTTGTGGTGCGGGGGCGCTGGACTCAAATTTTGAAAACTTTGCATTTTAGTCCCTGTTTTCGCTCCTTTTTCGTTCAAGTCCCTATAAATAACAATAATGCACATAAATAGCCATCTATTCTCATAAAATCATAAAATATCAATAATAAAAACATGAGAAAATATATGACAAATTTGCCCTTATCAGTATACCCATGATCTAAAACGTTCTATTAGCAATTTCATAACCATTCTACTTACATCTCCCGTTAGTTTGGTCTATCATGAATAATGGCCACTACAACTAGTTGGTGTGCATAGTTGATGCAGTCCAACTCTAGGATACTAGAAATTACTTTGACGGTGAATGAATCACAAAAGTGTTCTGGATTCAATAAAATTTGGATTTATTATTGATTAGAGTTTACCGTAAAGTAATTCTGTTAATACTTCTCTAGAGGATTGAATAGAGAGAGTGTAACCCTTTCTGTTCAGGGTGTTTCATCTTTTACTCCAAGTATATCTGGTGAGACCAGATGTGTGAGGTAAAGAAGATGAAGCAGATACCCAGGATCAATCCTCAGAGGCAATATTTATCTAAAGATCAACAAGAGAGCATGTAGGTAGAAAGTGTTTCCAATATAGTAAGGTTGGGTATTGGAAATCCCTTTACCCTAGAAGCCTTATAATTATCAAGAAGACTCTCATAAGTTTGTGTTTATCACACATAGACATTTCTAAGGCATATGATGCCAACTCAAGCTGGAATTGAGAGAGACTTAAATACAATAGCTAATAAAAGTAAAGTTGAGAGCAAGAAATGGTGATTTCTTGCAAGTCCAAGTTGTTGGGCAACTTGACTTATTTCTTGTATGTAATACAATAGTTGTATGCAATAAGTATAATATTTTATTAGCTGAGTGTCAATTAATAAATAGTCATTATATACAATTAGAAATGTCTGTAGATCAAAATCCTTAAATGATACGGAGCTGTGGTATTTAAAGTTAGGTTATATAGGCATGAGATGCTTATTCGTTTGGTTAAGGATGGTTGGATTCCTGATCTGACCATGTAGACTTAGTTTTTGAATAATATATTCACGGAGATGACCATAAATACTATAATGTATGTCACATCCCTTCGATTAGATCTAGGTAATGAGTACATTAACAGCAAGTTCTCCGTTTGTTTAAGAAAGAATGAGATTCTCACTCATTATAGTCCTCCGGGTTATCCATAACATAATTATATTTTGGTAAGGAGGAATCCGATTTTATTAGATATCGTCTGATTGATAATGAGTGTTACCGATCTATATCTATGAGAATATACTTCAAATACAGTTGCTTATTAAGTAGAGTTCCATCAGAAGCTGTTCCTTCCATTTCGTATAATATACAGAAAGGCAAGAAGCCCTATCTTAATATAGTTAAGACTTGGGGTTGTCTTGCTTACGTAAAAGTTATGCAGCAGAGTATCTTATTTTGTAAGAGTTACTTAGCAAAATAGACAACACCCAAAAGGTTAAAGACTTGGGGTTGTCCTACTTATGTAAACGTTATGCTAAATGAATTCAAATAGGATACTAGTTCTATGATTTAGAGAAGCGAAGTGTGTTCATTTCTTGGTATACCACTATTCTAGAGAAAACGTTTCTCATGGATCGTGGGAATCATAGAAATATTGAGCTTGGTGAAGTGAATCTAAAAATCAATGAACCAAGGATGGGAACTAAGGCTTAGTTAAGTATTGGCCTTTTAGCACACTCTCAAAATGGGTTGGAAAGGATGTCTAGGTCACCTTTTAGTTATGGTTGATGCCTGAAGGTGAACTTGGAGTTTTCTTGGTAGAAAAAAAATCATCCTTGACCTATATGGAGTCGATGTTAAACATTAATTCGAGAAGCGGCAAAAAGCCATGAAAACAATATTGACTATATGCATCAAAATCAAGTTAAGGACTTGGTTAAGCTACCTGTGAGAATTGTTCTCATTGGTTGTAAAGAGTTTACAAGAAGGTAGTGGAAGCCAGATAGAAGGTAGAGACCTTCTAGGCTCTATATTGGTTCTAGAAAGGTAATCCTTAGTAATCTGGTATCAATAAAGAGGAAACCTTTGAACTAATATTGATGTTAAAGTCAATTAGAATGTTATTGGCTCTTACAGCATATTATGACCTTGAGTTTGGCAGATGGATGTAAAGGAAGGCATTTCAGAATGAATACCTCGAGCAAGAGATATTTATGGAATAGCCTAAAAGTTTTACGTTCAGTAAGACTTCTAAACTAGTGTGCATGAAAGGTCAGTGGGAGCATAATAGTCTTCTTGATGTTATTTGTTGATGACATACTGGTCATTGGGAATGATGTCAGTATGTTATGATCGGCCAGAAGTAACTCGTAAGTATTTCTCCATAAAGGATTTAGGAGTGGCTTCCGTTATACTAGGTATAAAGCTTTATAGAGATAGAGCTAGGAAGTTGATAGGACTCTCCCAAATTATTTCATATCAATAATGTCCAAGAAAGGTATGGTTTATTAACTATGAGATAGTTAACGTATTTGATAGACTTAGTGTTTATCTTTTGAACAGAATGTCTTTTCAGATGGAAAATGAGAGAGTTAGAGTGTCTAACACACCAGATACATCAGCTCTTTAAAGATTGATGTATGCTATGATGTTTGAGACCTGAGATCAGTTTGGCTGTAAGAGTTACAAGCCGAGTTCGTCTGATTCAGGTGACCACCATTTGATGGTAGTCAAATATATCCTGAGGTACCTTGAGGGTACAAAGGATAAGTTTCTCATATATGGAGAAAATGGCTTAGAAATGAGAAGATCCACGAAGTCAAACTTTTAGTTTGACCTCAATGATAGAGAGCCTACATCTGAAAATGTGCTCATTCTCGATAGTATAAGTGAGTAGGAATTACACCAAACTAGGATTCACTGCTAATTCAGATTGACGGAGTGGAAGTGACAGTAGCATTTATAAGTTTATCGCTAGCTTTGGAAGAATTCCAAGACAGATGGATCCTATCCCATAAGTTTGCGACAAAAACAATGCCATTGTACAAGCCAAAGTGCCAAGAGGACACCAATACTCTAATCATGTTAAGAGGAGTCTCACATGACTAGAGGGATCTTGATTGTAAGGATATGTGATTATTTATAAAAGTGTTCTATAAATAATTTAGTGGACCTACTTTCTAAGGCCATGACTCTAAAAGTATTTATAAATAATATATTATATTAATATTTTATTATATATATATAAAGAGAAAGAGAGAAAGTGTGTTGTGGGGGACCTACCAAATTCCACACTCAGGTAAACTTAACCGAGGGTCTACAATGCACCACGTGTCATTATGCAACTAGTAAATAACAATTATTGACTAATTATTATATTTAACACTTAAATATAGATACGCACGTATTCCCGTGATAGTGCTGAATATTACTAGATTAAACAATTTAATATGGCACATTGCCCCAGTGCACAATGAGTACACTCTATATCGCAGGACTCCCTAGGTCTTACACCTGATTCGTCAAATGGAACTATTGCATGAGTCCGTGAGCTATGCCCTACGCACATGTCACGGATATACAAATCAACGCATTGAACCATGCAAGTTGAGGTTACAATGCATACATATAGTCCTTCCGTCATGATATCCTGGATGTGCGGGGATATAGATTATCACTGTCAAATCCCCTAGTGTTCATCCATATCTTATCTCTGGACTCGTATCTCACTGAATAATATACGCAAACACTTTTGCCATATTGTTCTACCCTAATGGAACTCTTTCCCGGGATTGATACTTGCGGCCACAAGATTTTCTGAGATACAGTCTTAAAGCATCTGGATATTGAACTCTCTATACAAGCTGAAGGATTCTGTATCTATACACATCGGACTCCATAAGCATCGGACCACACCCAGCGACACCCAGCGGTCATACCATGAAAGTTCTATGACATGCGTGGAACCAAAGTATAGTGGATCACTTACAAACCCATCGTGGCACTCAGGACAAAGAACCACGTATACTACTCAACTCTAGAGGACCCTCCGTTGACGGCTTATATAAGATGTCTATCGGAGGCCCTCATGAATCTATCTCATATCCAGTCTTAATTGGATACCCATATGTCAATACGAGCTCCAAGCTCATAGTCAGCTAAGAACGACCATCTATACCTTATAGGTACGACATATGTTGATTTATATTAAAAGGGATCCACCGATAGACCTACATCGGCAAAAATAGATCAGTGATAAGTATTCGAGAACATACTTGCATAACTTACATTTTCTGGCACTCGATTGCAACTCTTGTAACTATGCAGTTACTAGTATATTCCTAGGTCTGTGTCCCATTACAGACAAGGCTCAAACTCTTGGATATGCTGAGTATTATAACCAGCTAACACTTAGCTGTGCTAACATTTAGCATTTATATTTCTCAGTGTGGCTAACTATGAGCCCTTATCTAAACTCCTTTAGATCTGATCCAAACGCCTTTAGATCTATAATGTCTGTAACATTACATGTATAATACCATATAAATGGATATTAGCGATTTAATAGGAATGTACACTTGTATTAATACACAAATATATGTACATTCAAGGATGGCACGTAAGCACCGACCCTAATAGTTCTAAACTCTTAGCTAAGGTTAAGAGGAAAACATTAATAGAATTGCAGTCTTGTTTCTTTGATCTTACTTTTGTGCTTCAATGTTTATAGTTATTTTCAAATGTTTTGATTTATCTTTTAGGAAAATTGCTTTGGTTTTATTGAAGCCTTAATTCATTATAGACTAAGGGCACAATGAATACTTGGAAAGATCTTCTATATCAACAACTTATTTTTACAAATGAAAATTTTCAAACAATTGGAAAGCCTTTCTTAAATAAGTAAGAAGGATCAAAATACTACAACCCAAGTAAATGTGGATCTCTGATGCTTTAGTGTTCTTTTAATTGATTTAGCAATTTACATTTGGTAATCCTTTCTTTTAAAATCAACCAACATTTTTTCATCTTTGGGTACAATACATCATTATTCTTGAACATTCACAAACAACCTTTGCTCTTGGTGATCACTTCTTGTGGATACATCACTCAGACTCACAAGTTAAATATTACAATTAAGACAATCTACACTTTGGTAAAACAATTTTTAAGTTGTAGCAGTGATAACAATGGGGCAGTGGCAAATTCAAAGAAAACTATGGGTCGCAAAAGAGCAACGCATATAGAGGGTAAGAATCACATGATTAGGGAAATCGTGCATAGAGGTAATATGACAATTATGAAGACAACATCTGAAAATAACCCTACAGACCCGTTCACTAAATCATTTCCATCAAGGGTGTTTGAAGGTCATATGGAGGGCATGGGCTTAAAATACATGTCTCGCCTGCTTTAGGGCAAGTAGGAGATTGTTATGGGATAATGTCTTAAAAGTATGTACTTATACTATTTTTACGAAACAAATAAAGTTGTAATTTTACACTTGAAAAGTGTCATAATATTATGACGTAAATATTAGAAATCCCTTGTTTATTTATATGACCACAACTTTAGTATATAATTATTAAATATAAGAGGATTAAGGTTATGGATGATAAAAAAAGATATGTAATAAATTAATTAAAGTTGGAATCTTTAATTAAATGTTACTAGTACAGTCCATAGACATTGAGAATGTGGTGATTTTATTCGGATCACTAATGTAGTGATATTATAATAGAGGCACATTATATAATATGATTATATAGGACTGGACTATAAATAATTTGAATTTTTATGTAAATTACTATTATTAATTAAGAATTCAAATAACGTCAACTAATGATTATATGCATATCAACCTTAATCCAAGTGATCCTAAACTCCTGTTTGTGTCATTGTGTCATTTGATTGACAATCAGAAGTCCACTCTTCCATTCACTGTGATACTGAAGGCTTTGTTTAGAATACTTTAGTAGAAGAAAACTAAGCATGGATTTGAGATATATTTCTTGATTCCTATTTTTGAAAGCATCAAATCCACATATTTATAAGAACCTTAGATAAAAAAAAGTTTTAATCTAATAAAAATAAGGATTAAACTTTTTTTTAATTTTGCTACGTTAATTTTAACAAAAGAACCCTTTTTGAGCCCCTCAACCTCTTTTTTATAAGTGTGTGTTACAGAATTCTAGGGTAAATATGTACCTTCCTGATTTAGGTTCATCCCAAACTTGTATGAATTTAAATTTATGTTGAAAATATTTGGTCTCGAGATTCTTAAGAATTGGGTTGGTTGATTGATCTCGTGATTGTAGGGATTAGATTAGTCAAACGATCCAGCTTCGAGATCTTTAGGAATAACAATGAGTCTCGGTTATTGTATACTTTTCTTCAACCTTAGGAGCTTTTGTATGGTTAGCCTAGCTGAGAACTTACGTGGTTGGCTTGGTTAATACTGGTTGCCAAGAATGTCAATTGATGCCGAGAACTTTTAGGGCCAAGGACCACGAGTAGATCCCGATGAGGTTCTCTTGCACAATATCTAAAGTTCCCTTTAGTAGTAGGCTGGAGCTTAAAATGTTTGCATGTTAGACCTTGTTGTGCCTTGTTGTGGGCTTCGAACAAGGTATTCTTAGGAAGATCGAGCTTGGTGCCTATTGGCTGTTCTGATCTATTTGAGGGATTAAACTTAGACCGAAATCCTAAGAAAAAACAAGTTACAAAATCTACTGTAATATTTGTTTTCTTCATATTTTGTATCATAAGAAATACAAATTAATTTTTTTCTTCTAATCTTGGTATAAGTAGGCCAAACCTTTAACTACTCCAAGAAAACAAAATTATCAATTCAATCAACTAACACTCACATTATTTTTAATATTTATCTAAATCTTTATTTCTTTCTTCCTCATTAGGTTCAAATTCAAAATCATTATAACTATATTTTATATGCAAGCAAAAATAGTGTTGAAGTTAGTACTATATTATAAATTTCTTATTTAGTAATTTTAGAATTAAGGTATTCCCTTTGTATTGATTTCATATTATAGTCGTAGTTTTATATAAAGAAAACAATATCTGAACATTTAAGATTTCAAGAAAAAAAATGCAAACTTTAATAATTTTAAAAATTTTATTTACATCCTTTCAAGTAATAGATTCGGTTAAAGATAATTGAAAATCTATTAAATTTAGTAAAAGGTTATTTATGCCTTTAAGATGAGTTAAGGCCTTTTAAAGGATGTCCATGTCAGCAAGTGTCAAGGAAAATTATTGTGTTACCCATATTTATTGATATGCATTTACAAAATTACCCTTATCATTAAATAGTGTACTGAATTTGATCTGAATATTTTTTTGTGAAGTTATATAATTACCCTCAATTTTAAAGGATGTCCAAGTCATGAATTTTTTAGACAAAGTTTAATTTTGAGAGAATAAATTAATTAATTAAGTATTAAAATATTATGTTTAATCCAAATTAATGTAATTTTTAACATTAAGATTTTATATTTTTTGTTATTTTAAATTTTTTAGTTTTTTAAATAATACTTTAAGGGAAAGTTGCAAAACATATATGAAAGACAACTATACATTCTCTCCACTACATTGTCGACAAATTCACCATACATGCTCCTTTTTAACTGTAATCATTATGGCTTTTGTCTACAAATTCAAAATGTTTATTTGCATCTCATTAACCATTTTAGAATACAAAAAATAAAAATAAAACAACAAAAGGTTTAATAGATTTGACAATAAATCAAGTTCACTTCAGAAATTTCCTTGATTGTTTGTAAACTGACGATAGAGGTTTTAATCTTTTAAGAGAAAAGAAAGAGTAGAGGAATAGAGAGCAATGGAGAAAGAAAGAAAGAGAGAGAGGAGAAAATCATAGGAAATTGGCAAGAATAAATAATGCGAAGTTTTTAGCTATTGGCAATTGTTCGGTTTATTCAGCTTTTGCGAGTGAAAATGCAAAGATCGATTTTTTGTTTTTAAGGCAAATTTCTTTTGAATGCTTTTTATTCAGGAATTTTGTTTTTTTTTTGTCTAAGTTATAAAATATAGAGGAATAAGAAGAAAAAGAAGAAGAACCTCTTATTTTGATAGTTAAAAGAGTCATCCAATCTAAGGATGACACATGTAACGATATGGCATGAAACGTCATGTTTATTTACTTCAAATTTTTAGGTGTAAGCTGAAATGTCACTTTTACCATATCTCCATTAACTTTCACAGATTTTTTTACTTGACAAGGATGTAAATGAGATTTTTAAAATTTTTGGGGTTTGAATGCTCTTTTTCTAAAATCGTGGGGTCTAGATGTCTTTTTCTTTTTATAAATTAATTCTTCCACATAGGCTAGGGATTTAATGCTTATATAGAGAATACCTATTTAATTATTATTCAAAGTGAAAATACAAAAAGAATTTAGTTTTTCTATTACAGTATCAGAGCTAATGTTTTTTGTTAGACTCTATGTAATAGGTTAAAAACTCAATATTTGGTTTTCACTCTCTAGTGTACTAGATTGTTGCCATCATACAATCATTGCTGCTACTGCTATCTTTAAACACCATTCAAACAATAAACCGAAGCCATTGAAACAATTAGAAAACACTAGCCATCCATTATCCTTTATTCTCATGAAATTTAGTCAATAAAAAATGTAAAGTTGAAGCTGTTGCCGCCACAAGTACCACCACTCACCTCATTTCCAACATTTGTTGCATTCTGCATCACCCCCTCACTAATTGACTTAGAATTTCCTAAAACGTCCAACAACATTGAACTGTGCCCATCGAAGATGTATAGTCACCATAAGCAGTGCTAAAAGCTCTTTGTATTGGGTTTTAGCCGCTATTGATTTTCACTGTTCACCTGGTTGTCAAGTCTTATCTCTAACACCAAAACTCTTCTTATGCTCTAATCTATGATCTATATCACTTTCTTGTCCAATCTACTTTTTAATTTTCAAGAAGAACCTTTTTGCAAATAAGTAAGAATTATTTTTGTCTTAGATTGAAAACTTACTAAAACTTTGATTTCATATTGATATTTTGGCAAATATTTGAAGCCTTTATAAAATTTCAAGTAGATTTGAGGCCTTTGTGAATTTTCAAATAAAATTTAGGTCATATTTGAATTTTATAAAAAAGTTGGGGTAGATTTGTAATTTAATACGCTTCAAGGTAAATTTGAATTTTTTAAAGATTATGAAAGCTTTTCTATTATTTTCAGTGCTACACCAAGTTATGTTCTTCATACTCCATTAAATTTTCTCAAAGAATTTTAGGCTGATAAGTTTGTTATTTTAGTTTAAGAGAAATTTTGTAGTTTTCTAATCTGTTAGGCAAATCCACCTAATGACAATTTGGCATTACAACTCACTAGGAGGTATGTTGTTTCTTATATTTACTTGTTTTATTTTTTTATGATGAAAGTTCGAATATGATTACTTCATAGTCTGTGTATGGTCTCTAGTTTGTTAATAGTTTACCTATATTTACAACACCTAACTACAATTTTCTTTCTCAACGCATTTGCACTTGCAATAGTTGTTTTTAATTTCTCTATTAACGTATTTTCATTTATAGTGGTTGTCATTCTCAATGCGCTTATCAGTGTTCAAAATTTTTTGCCTTTCTTTGATAACAATTGTCTTTTATACATGCAATTATATATTTATTATTGTTCCTTTTGGATTTAAGAAAACAATAATATCCTAAAGACAATCAAATCCTAAGAAGGAATCCTATCCTTAAAATTTCGGCATTAATCCATATAAAGAAAATAATGATAAATTAAATCTTAAAAGGACTATATAATTAAGCCTAACAGTTCCTATAGAAAGAGAGGTTAACCCATGAAAAAGGGGATCCAATTTTTTTTTCTCTTCTAGCCTTTGCATGATATTCTACTGTTTCTTCTCATTCAATTCTTTTTTTTCTTCTATAATGGCTATAATCTCTTGTAATTCTATTATAAAAATATTATTAATAGTATCATATGAGTATGATTATCAAGCTCAGTAAAGTGGATGTTAGCTCACATTGAGTTGAATCACTATTTATTCATGTGTCTTGGTATATCTTTTATGTTTATTTTTGTTAATTTTGATGTCATTCTTAACAACCAAAAAATCTAACTCGTTGGGTTTAAATTTGCCCAAATTTTGAGGTCAAAATTTGGTGCCATTTGTGAGAAACAACATAAAAGCCATAGAGATTATCAATTTAAAGTTTTGCTACAAGAATTTGTTTTTAAAAATGGGAGATGTTGCTGCCAACGATTAAGCCTGAATCATTAATAAGAAACTTAAAGAAAGGTGGCGGTGGAATCACCAGGTTAGATAGCTTATGATTACAAGAAAACGTAAAAGATAAATATAAAAGGGATAGAAGTCAAAACTCAAGCCACCACAAACCATTACTGCACTAGTTGCCATTTACTACCAATCAACTTAAAAAAATTTTGGTGACTTAATCCAAAGCAACACTGCCGTCTACCATCATTAGAAAAGCCCATATCAAGGTCACCAACCATTCAGCTCTTACCCTTTCGTGTTTACTATTTCAACTATCATCATCATTGGCTGATAGCCTTATTGTGGTGGTTGGCATCTTCTACAATGACTAAGGGTCTCTTCGTGGTAGCTGTAGGTCAAGCGATGATCGGCCAAAGTTGAAGGCATAGGGGCCTATGCAGTGTGAGAAAAAGAGAGTGAAACTAGGGCAACATTTAATTTTTCTTACTCAGCTGTCTTTTAGTTTTGGGAAATTTGAATTTGGCCAGCATGCTTTCAACACTTTTCAAATAAACTTCATTCAATTTTGACCAACATTTTTTTAATATTTTATAGACAGGCCGCCAATATAATATTGGCTGTCTATAAATTCAAGGCCACATAAGTCATCATCACTAAAGCCAACCATGGAAGCTCATTAGCAAAGCCATGTAAGACCTTATCACCAAGGTCGTGTAAGCCCTCAGCATCGAGGCCGAGCATGGAAACTTATTACCAAGGCCATGTAAGACCTTATCATTAAGGCTGTGTAAGCCCTCATCACCAACGCCAACTTTAGAAGCTCATTGATAAGTATAAATTATATTTGTTATTTTTACTCCATTAACTTCATTAATTGCTCATTTTAATAAAAATATTAGGCTTTTTATATGTTTTATTGTCATTTTGTAGGTTTGGAATCAATGAAAAAAATTGGGGATAAAAATCAAACAAAAATAAGGCAAAACATGAAATGCTACAGTAATCGCTGAAACGGTAAATAATATTTTGTCCTAATGAAATTTCCAGTACCCAAGACATCTCGTTGTATCACCGAGTGAATAGTTTTTAGTGAACAATGTCTCATGAACAGTACCCCCGTGCTACAGTACTTTTGCCTCAGCGATGGACAGTATTTCGCTACAGCGGTGAACAATGCGATTTTTTCTAAACCTAAAAGAAATACAACTCTAAGACTCCAATAAATATGACTCGAAGACTCTAATCAATCCCTATATAAAAGCCAATCATTTCAGACTTCAAAGAACACACAACTTAGAGCTCTTAAGAGCCACAACACATTAAAGAAGAGTAATTTTAGAGAGAGAAGCAAAGAAAATTCAAGAAAGCAAGAGATTATTGGTGAATCTTTGGCGTATCAACCTATTGCAAATTGACATCTATATTGGTTTACTTTTGGTTGTATTATGTTTATTTTATTTTTTAGCCATAATTCTCTTGTTATCATGAGCTAAATTTACTTTCTAGGGTTATTACTTGAACTCAATATGTGAGTTTAATTATTGGATCTTTTAATATTATTTGAACTCAATTCTTCATTATTCAAATTATTTATTCTTAATACTTAATTATAGTGATCAATATTATGATTGATTTGGTAATACTTTGATAAACTCAGAAGAGGCATCATTGTATTTTAGACCTAGATAATTTGATGTATGATTGTAGAGTAACATTCAATGTTGCATATGTAAGTTTTGAATTAGGATAGGAATATACCTATTGGCATGTATGGTCAATAAAAATTTTTCTTAATGAATATTAATTTATTACAAGTACCATAGGAATATAGGTATTTGGTTAATTAAGGTATACTTGCATGACCTTGGGAGAGGCTTGTGAATATATTAGTATATTGACCAATAATAAGAATTGAGGGATATAAATATTAAAATGATTAATCTTTAGAAAACATGTTGAATGATATTAATTAACTCTAGGCTTTCTCTATATTGTTATCTTCTTATTTTATTTGAGTTGTGTCATTATTTTTGGCACTTTTATTTTACTTAAATTTCTAAATAATTACAAGAAATATATAATTTTAGTACTTGGTAGAAAATAAAAATTATCTCTGTTGGTTTGACATCTGATTTTATAAGTCCCTTTATTATTTGTTACGATAGTGTATACTTGCACTTAATTTTAAGATATAGAGATATCGTATCAAGTTTTTGGCACTATTACGGGGATAATATTTTATTTTCGCCGATATTAATACCAGTCTTTCTTGTTTTTTTAATTTTTTTGTACAATTACTTTTCAATTCCTTTTATTTTTTTTAGGATACCTTTCAGAGCTATATAATGGCCTATCAATTTCAGTCTTAGTAGCAAGTGGAAGAACATAGATCTTTGAGAGATTATTCAATCCCTACGATTAGTAGCATTTAACCCATTAACCAATAAAATAGAGGTGAATCCGAGAGGAAATAAAGAGCAATGTCAAGCAATCACCTTAAGGGCTAAACAAGAATTGCCAACAGCAGTTGAAACGTCTCAAATTAAGGAAAGCTATAATAGAACAATGGAGATAACAAAAGAGGAATTAACTAGAAAATATCGTATTACGATAGTGTATACTTGTACTTAATTTTAAGATATAGAAATATCGCATCACTCATCACTAAGGCAGTATAAAACCTTATCAATGAGGCTGCGTAAACCCTCTTCACCAAGGCCGATCATGGAAGCCCTTATTAAGGCTGAACATAGAAACCAATCAGACTCAAATTGATTGAGGTTCAACCAATACGAGGATTAAAATTGATTGCGGTCCAACTCAAATTCAAATCAAACACAGGAAAATATTATTTGGAAGCTTAGTGAACGTCAAAAAGCACTAAACAATGCTCTAAATAAATCCTTTTAAAGTTTTTAATACATAATATAATATTACTCGAATTCTCTTACCTAGACCGTACAATAACAACAATTTATCTTTCAGGAACTCTAAACCTTAACAATTTTCTTAGGTTCAAAAGCTAAAGTGACAAGACCCGACCCAATACCTTCTACTATAGATCCCAGCGGCCCTGCCGGGCACCCCGACGGAAGTTCCTCAGAATCTAACTGGGTAAGTTGAGAAATTTCCGCGAGGCGAACCCTTTTTTAGCTCTTGCTACTACTGAGAAAGTCTTGTAATATACATGAAAATGACATCTTAATTCTAAAAAAAAAGGATAGAGTTTCCCCTGTTTTTCAGAAAATCCATATAAAACCTGCAAAAAAATATCACTTCTATTTCAAAACACTTCTCGATACTACCAATTCGGACCTTCGATCCTTTCCAAATCAAATCCAACACAACTCAATAGTTTCATTTAAATCATAAAATAAGCATAATCATAATAAGCAAAAACGATCATTATAAAATCAAAATCTCTTCTTGTTGGTTCAAACATACATACAAATATACATGCCTACAACTATTATGCATAAAGTAAAGAATGCTATTGAGCACATTTACATGTACAAAGATGATCTTTGGATTCGGCCCACTACTCGACAATAGAAGAATCAACAGCTTGTGTACCAAGACCTGCACTTAGGAAGGGAGTTTAGAAAACATAAAACACAAAACCAACGAGCTAAAGGAGCTCAGTGAGTGCAATTAAGATTTCAATTAGAAGAACATTATGCATAGATAGCAAATTCTAAAGTACATGCAAAAATCATGCTTCTAAAACTGATGTAAAACTGTAAAACGGTTTCTAATATCATATGCTAATGAAATCTTGCCGAGCGGGTTTTATCTACATCTTTGAAAAAACATATCCAGAATCTGTATAACATAATAACTACTGTGTGCATATAAATGTATAAATGCTATCAGTAAATCGAAAACTAGTAAAATCCTCACTCGGCCATTTTCTTTCTAAACTGTACCAATGGTAACCCTAAAGCTCTCTACTCACGCAACGACTCAACTAGCACCGCACACGTGAGTAGGTCACAGGGCACCTCAATTAACAGCACCCACAGTGACATCTCAAGATATCTCACTGGCTATGCAGCGGAATCCTACATCGCATACATATAGCGAGATAATACCCCGTACACATATGGCAACTCACATGACTCAACATCCCGATTTCCTAGAGTTAGTGACACCCCCAAGACCTGCCCATGTGCACGGGATATACCGGTCGGGTCTAATACAATTACTATCACTATAATCTGAGGGTACCAATGGCTTTTAAAACAAATGCAAAAATTTTAAAACTATTTCTTAAACTGAACGTGTAAATGCATATCTATGGATACATATCAAGATCATAATCATGTTTATGCATTGAAAACTCATAAAACATACATTTGCATTATGCTGAAACATAATAAACAAATGATAACAGAACAAGGCAGATTTTCACTCATAACCGCTCCGCGTTCAATTTCGCTCTCGATTTCTGCTCCCGTTACCGCTCTCGGTTATCTTCACCTACGCGCCACAAATGACATTTAGAACTAAATCGAATGCTAGAATCTCATTTAACTACTAAACGCCCTAATCAGCATACAAAGCCCGGATGCATACTACTTCGCGATTTTTATTTACGAAGTCATTTAATCTAATCTAGCTCACCATCCGGCACCCTGAAAATTATTGAACGCCTTATAACTTGGTTGGACATAATTGCCCTTCACCTTTCCAAAATGGACAATTATGTCCCATTTTCTTCATTTTTGGTTTTTCCATCAACCATATACATTCAATTTACAATATGCACCATTTACACACAACTCAATCAAAACACCACTCAATCCGTAACTTCCCTAAAGTGGCAGAATTTCACCCTAGGTTCCAACACATTCTTTTCTCAATTTCTTATTCCAATTACAAAAAAATTAAGCCAATTTCATTCTAAAGCCCTAATTACAACTAATTGAAATCTCTACATCAAAATCACCAAAAACCCTAATTCTTACCTTGCCAATTTCTTCAAATTGATGACTCCTTCAAGCTCCACACTAGAATTCAACTCAATCTAAGCTAAGAACACACACAAGAATATCAATTGAAGCATTCTTGAAAGCTCACTATCAAACTCATAAAACAATGTTTTTCTTACCTCTTTTTCTTGAATTTTCATTAATGGAGGCTTCAATTAAGCTTAGAGATTCATATGTAACCTTATTTTGGCTTGATTACATATGAAAAATCATGAAACAAAAATTGAAATTTCACTGTAGTAGCACCTTTAACCTTTGTACGAATTTGCTCTCTTTTTTTTGCTCTAAGTGTTGGCTTTTGATCTCTTGAAAATTCTGCAAACTTCCAACATATATATAGTGCTCCCTCAATTGGCCATTTTGCCCTTCAACTTACTCAAAACTTCTAATTTTCCATCAGTTCAAATGGAATGATTTAATTGGTTCATTTGTAACTATCTAGTTAGAATACTCAAAGGAACTAACTAGAGTTTCCAACTTGGCAATCTATGAGATTTCTTCTAATTGGTCCATTCCTTAATATATGGATTGTATTTCTCAACAAAGGCTTGTTCTATACATAGCCCTTAAATGGAAATTCATGTAGTAAATTAGAATTTCCTTTTCCAAGCCAATAGAGAAAAATTCTAAAAATATTCTAGGGTCGTCCGGCGCTCCGATCGAGTGTGGAATTACCAAATTAGGTCTAATATCTCTCACGCGTACGATAAATAAAATATTTCTAATAGGGTTAAAATCGAGTAACCTTACGGTGCCTTTATTGCTCTATACCAAAATCTAAGCGCCAATACTACTAATAGGGATTGGATATTACATGAAGGGTATAGGGCTAGACCTTTATAACACCTTCAATTGAATGAAGAGTCAAAGGGTATGAGGTAAGGCCTTTATGACCCCTATGGTGAATAAAGAGCTAGAGTGTACGAGATAATGCTCCTTATGAACTCTTTAATCGAATAAAAAGTCTGAAGGTATGAGGTAATGCCTCTATGACCCCTTCAATTGAATGAAAAGTCAAAGAATACGGGTCGAAGTCCTTATAACCCTTTTTGTCAAATGAAGAGATTGAGGGTATAGGGTAAGGCCCTTATGAACCTTTTGGTCAGATGAAAAGCTGAAGAGTATGAGACAAGGCCCTTATAACCCCTTCAATAGGATAAAGAGTTGAAAGGTGAAAAGTAAGGCCCTTATGACCCCTTTAGTTGATCAAAGAACCAAAGGGTACGGCCAAGGTTATTATAGAAAGGCCTCTATGACCCATTTGGTAAAAAGAACTAAAGGGTATAAGGTAAGTCTCTTATGAGCCTTATACCAAAGGGTATGAGGTATAGGGCAAGTCCCTCATAAGGGAAAGCCCTTATGAGCCTCTATGACCCTTTTGGTCTACCAAAAACCTAAAACATATAGGGCAAGTCCCTTATGATTCCTCTGTTACAAAAGAGTACAGAGTTACCCAGGATCGAACTAGGGACCTTCAGTGTCTTAGACTAATATGATAATCGTTTTACTATAGTAACTTGTAGTGAAATACCATCAAAATAAAAGATAGAAAAACACAAAAAGAGAAACTCTAGCCACTATAGGAGTCACTGCCCACTATTGTTTACCACCATGCCATTTTCATTCGTCATCAGCTAGCACTCTATTAACCTCAGTATTGATCGACCAACTGATCCTTACATTCCTCATTGTCATTTGATGTTGGAATCATTGGAAAATAACCAAGACCCGAATCAGTTGCCGTCTTTAATTCTAGCATTTGAGCCATCGTTCACCTAACAACCCTTTGATCAACTCAGAAAGGGCAGACTAACCTATCCTAGAAATCCCCATCATTATTAGTTGTTAGAATCGCTAAAACAAACTAAAACCTAAATCAGTCAGCATTTTTCAATCCTACCATTTTAGTCATTGTTCATCGCCGTTCAACCCACTAATTAATATATGGAGGGCTGATAAACCTATTCTAAGCATCCATAATCTTCAAAGAGGAAAAAAATAGACTAGATCATAGTAAATCCTAAGCAAAAATACTATAGCCTTATGATGTATATATTGTCGTCTCTTCGGACTCTACTATCGTTGAATGAACCAGATATAACCTCAGATCAATTGATTTATCCTAACCAATCTACTATAAAATATCACTAAAAATGCCAAACCCATATGTAGTATGTGAGCTTAAAAGCCTTTGCCGCACTCCTAGTCGATTCCATGCGACTAGTGGCCCAAAGCATCAAGAAAAGCTTGAATTCAAATTATTGGGATTCGTGCTTACATTCCATCCCATCTTGTATGAATATTTTATTTTAATATTTATACAGTAGATATTTCAATAAATTTTTTATTAATTTATTAAATGGTAAGATGATTATAACATTCCATATATTGTATGATCTGACGAAGTTCAGATCTGGTCTAAAAGAGTTTAGATCAATGTTAAGAGTTATAAATGCTAAAAGTTAGCAGTGCTAAAAGTTAACAATGCTAACAGCTAGCAGTGTCGAGGATCTAATATACGTGGGTGTATGCATGTGCAATTGTGTTTATTGCATAAAATACATATCTCATACATATTTAACATTGTCAAAAAATTAAATCATACAACAAACGAAATAAATAATATATTAATCACATTAATATATATATAAAGGGTTGAGAAATCACCAAAACGTGTAACGTTATACACGTGTATCCTCGGAGTCCGCCTGGAGACCAACTTATTGACAGTTCTAGTCACTAACTTGGTGGGTTTGGTAAGCTAGAACAGTAGCTCTAAATTCAGCACTGGGTTTAACACTTAAACCCTTTGAATTTATTTTTTCTTTCATCAATAAAATAAATTCATGTGTTATTATAACTGGTAGCCAATAAAATCAAGCAATAGCATTTTTTCCAACACTTGAAATTAATCCTAAAAAGGATCTATTGTTGGGATTTGTGCTTACGTGTCATCCCATAATGTATAAATATATAGTGATTGTATTTATACAATTATTATTTCTAATAAAATCGTTAATATTATTTTTATTAAATGGTAAGATGCTTATAACGTTTTAGACATTGTATGATCTGAAGGAGTTCAAATTTGGTCTAAAAGAGTTTAGACCAGGGCTAAGAGTTAGCAACGCTAATAGTTATAAACACTAAGAGTTAGTGGTACCAAGAGTTAGCAAAAGCTAATGAGTTAGAGCCTTGTCTGAAATAGGACAATGACCTGAGAATATATTAGTAATGATATAGCTGCAATGAGTTGTAGATGGTGTGAAAAAATATCATTATGTAAGTATGTTCTCAAACATAATGTTCCTGATCTAATTTCATCGATGCGGGTCTATCGGTGAAACCCATTAATATAGATTAGTGTATGTCTATATCTGGATGGTCTAGATGGTTAGTCTTAACAAACCATGAGCTTAGTAGGAAGCTCGTATAGAGATACAGGTATTCAGTAAGGACTAGATATTGAACAGACTCACGAAGACATCTAATAGACATCTCATAAGCCGTCAATGGAAGGTCTTCGGAGTTGAGTAGTATTTGTGGTCCTTTGACCTGAGCGCCACGGTGGGCTTGTGAGTGATCCACCATACTTTGATTCCACACATGTCAGAAACCTTTCATGGTCTGACCGCTGGGTGTCGCTTGGTATGGTCCGATGCTCATGGAGTTCGGTATGCGTAGATATGGGATCCATCAGCTCATATGAGTGGGTTGTATATCCTAATGCTCTGAGATTATATTTCAGAAAGTCTTGTGGCCGCAAGCATAAACCTTGGAAAAGATATTCCGGAGGAATAAACAATATCACAAAAGTGTTTGTGGATATTGTTTTATGAAATATAAATCTGGAGATAAGTTCGTGGTTGAGCAAATAAAGATTTGACGGTGATGATCTATATCTCTGCTCTTCAAGGATATAAATGATGGAAGGATTATACGAATATGTAATAACCTCAATTTGTATGGTCTAACATGCTAATTTGTAATATCCGTAACGTGTGTATGGGACATTGTTCACGGACGTATGGAGGAGCTCTATATGAAAAATTAGGTGTGGACCTAGAGAGTCTCACAATATGAAGTATACTCGTTGTGCACTGGGGTAGCGGATTGGATTGAATAGTTCGATCCAATAAATTTCAGCAAAATAGAACGATTGTTTAGGGATCTCTCGGATTGTACATTTGTCAAGACTTAATTGTTAAGTACATCACTTAATTAATTAACAAGGGTTGTTAATTAATAGAATATTGACAAATGACAAAATTTGTTCCATGATTTGATTTTACTTTTTTACCATTTAACCATGGTAGTAAAAATTAGTAAGGTAAAAAGTAATTATTCAAAATTATTTTGTATAATTAAATCATATATTATTATTATATTATTAGATAATATTATAATTTATATAGATCATGGCATTGTATTTTAATACAATGAGGGGCCTAGATGTTGACCATTTAATTACCCATTATAATTAAAGTAATTATAATTGTTAGGTAAAGATTAATTTAGGTGGCCATTATTCTAGTGCTTGGTTTAATTAATTCTAAATGGGAGACCAATAATAAAATTGGTGGAGTACTTCATTTTGTTTATTTTTGTTTAATCAAAGTGTTGAATAAACAAAATGAATTTTGGCAAAACAATTGAATACATTCATTCAATTTTGAGAGAAGAATTCGGCAATGAGAGGAAGAGAGGTAAGAGAGAGTTCTTTGAGTTTTATTCTTTCAAGTATTGAAAAATAAACAAACTTCTCTTCATCTCCTTCTTTAATGGATGGCCAAAAATAAATGATATGTAAATGGAGAAAAAGATAATTATTTTGCAAAGAGTTCTTCAAAATAATTATCATGTAGAAATTGTTTCTAAGATTAATATACAAGAGTTGTATGTTAAATTTTTTTAATTAATACAAGAGTTGTATAGAAAATATTTACCATCTCCATTTAGGAAACAAAAAATTGTATTCAAAGAAGTTGAATACAAGTTGCTGAAAAATTCTAAACACTAAGCTACCATTCTAACTCCTTAATCCCACCAAAAGTTATGGACTAAAATTGTTCAACATATACTTCAAGGTGAGCTCTTCACATGGATTATTGAAGAACTTGAATAATTTGTAAAGCTATCTTCATTAGGTGAGTATTTTACATTATGTTTTTAGTACAATATTGTTCATCATATATATTTTGTATAATTGTTATACTTGTTCATATATGTGATATATGTTGTTCATCATGTTTTTATAATTGTATAATTGTTATGCTTATGCATATATATGATATATGTTGAATTTGTTAAAATGGATGTATTTTGTAACATGCTTCCGCTGCGCATATGGTAATTTTTGAAATTACGTATACACTCGAATTATCACATACTCTATAATACAACACCTAACATCTATATCCCTTGTTTTTGCTTGATATTCAGCAAGCCACCAACCAAAACAATTTCCTTCAATTTCATTTTGTTTCAAAGCAACAACAAACATGGAAGAAAATGAACAAAATCTTCATGCTTCACTCGGTTCACACATACATATATCTCTATTGATAATAAAATAATAATAGTATATATTAATAAAATATTAATAATGGAAGACAACTAATAAGCATTAATATTATAATAACATTATATTATAAAATAATATATTATAATGAGATATTTTAATTATTTAATAATTAAATAATTAATATATGAAATGACCATTTTATCCCTCAATAATAGTTACCAAGTCTACCATCTAGTGGGTCTTACCAAATTTCACACTTGGATAAACTTAACCGAGGGTCCACAATACGCTATGTGTCATTATATAATTAGTAAATAATAATTATTGACTAATTGTTGTATCTATTGCTTAAATACATACATGCACGTATTTTTGTAATAGTGCTTGATATTGCTGGATTTAACAATTTAATTCGGCTCGTTGCCCCAGTGCACAATGAGTACACTCCATATTGTGGGACTACCTAGGTCCACGCCCGATTCGTCAAATGAAACTATTTCATGGGTCTGTGAACATTGCTCCACGCACACGTCACAAATATACAAATCAGCACGTTGAACCATGCAAGTTGAGGTTGCAACGCATACGTATAGTCTTTCTGTCATGATATCCTAGATGTGCGGGGATATAGATTGTCACCGTCAAATTTCCATGTGCTCATCCATGTCATATGCCCAAACTTGTATCTCACTGAACAATATGTGCAAACTACTTTGCCATTTGTTCCACCCTGGCCGAAACTTTTTTTTGGGATTAATGCTTGTGGCCACAAGACTTTGAGATACAGTCTCGAAGCATCGAATATCTAACTCTTTATGCGAGCTGACGGATCCCATATCTGTACACACCGGAGTCCATAAGCATTAGACAATACCCGGCGACACCCAGCAGTCACACCATGAAAGGTCTGTAAAATATGTGGAACCAAAGTATGGTGGATCACTTACAAGTCCACCGTGGCACTCAGGTCAAATAACCACCTATACTACTCAACTCAAGAGAATCCTCCGTTGATAGCTTACATATGGTGTCTATCAGAGGCCCTCGTAAGTCCTTCCCATATCCAGTCCCAACTAGATACCTATATGTCAATATGAGCTCTAAGCTCACGATCAACTAGGAATAACCATCTATACCCTATAGATACGACATATTATGATCTATATATAAAGGTATCCACCGATAGACCCGCATCGATAGAAATAGATCAGGGATAATATTTGAGAACATACTTGCGCAACTGACATTTCTTGGCACCTGATTGTAACTCTTGCAACTATGTAGTTACTAGTATATTCTCGAGTCTATGTCTCATTACAGATAAGGCTCCAACTCGTGGATGTTCACTAAGTATTATAACCAGCTAACAATTAGCTGTATTAATATTTAGCATTTATATCTCTCAGTATGACTAACTATGAGCCCTTATCTAAACTCCTTTAGATCAGATCTGAACTTATTCAGATCATACAATGTTTATAATGTTACATTGCATAAAACCATATTAATAGGTATTAGTGATTTAATAGGAATGTATACTTGTATAAATACACAAGTATTATGTACATTTAGGGATGGCACGTAAGCACCAACCCTAACAAGCAAATTATAAGAGTCAACAAAATCTAAAAAGTTAAAGCCTTGTCTAAAATATGGCAAATACCTAGGAATATATCAGTATGACATAGTTGCAAAGTGTTGCGAATGGTGCTAGAAAATGACATAATGCAGTCTATTCTCAAACACTATGTTCTTGACCTATTTTACCGATGGGGGTCTATAGGTAAAATCTTTTTTATATAGATCAGTGTATGTTCATATCTGAATGGTCCAGATGGTTAGTCTTAATAAATCATAAGCTTAGTAGAAGCTCGTATGGGCATACGGGTATTCAACGAGGATTGGGTAATGAGGAGATTCACGAGGACCTCTAATATACATCCCATGAAGTTGTCAATGCCATGTCTTATCGCATTTAGTAGTATTTGTGGTCCTTTAATATAAGCACCACGGTGAGCTTATGAGTGATCCATCATACTTTGGTTCTACATATGTTAAAGACCTTTAATGGTCTGATCGTTGTATGTCATTGGGTATGGTCTAATCCTTACATTCCTTATTGTCAATCTTTGATTTTTTATCCATTAGAGTGAGTTTGTACAATTATTTCTTTTAATACTAATTTTACACGTCTTGTTGGGATTTGTACTCAGGTGTCATCCCATTATTGTATGAATATTTTATTTTATAATATTTATCCAGTTCATTATTTGTTAAATCTAAGGAGTTAGAGCCTTGTCTGAAATGGGACAAAGACTTGAGAATATATTAGTAATGACGTAGCTACAAAGAGTTGCAGATGGTGCTAGAAAATGTAATTATGCAAGTATGTTCTCAAACACTATATCTATATCGGATGGTCCAAATGGTTAGTCTTAGTAAACTATGAGCTTAGTGGAAGCTTGTATAGAGATACAAGTATTTAGTAAGGATGGGCACTAAACAGATTGACGAGGACCTCCAATAGACATCTCATAAAGCCGTCAATAGAAGGTCCCTTTCATAGTTTGACCGCTGTGTGTCGCTGGGTATGGTCTGATGCTCATAGAGTTCGGTGTGCGTAGATATGGGATCCATCAGCTCATATGAGTGGGTTGTATATCCTGATGCTCTAAGATTATATTTCAGAAAGTCTTGTAGTCACAAGCATAAACCTTAGAAAATATATTTTGAAGGGATAAACAATATTACAAGTGTTTGTGGATATTGTTTAAGGAAATATAAATCTGGAGACAAGTTGATGGATGAGTAAATAGAGATTTGACGGTGATGATCTATATCTATGCTCTTTTAGAATATAAATGATGGATAGATTATACAAATATGCAATAACCTCAACTTGTATGGTCTAATGCGCTGATTTGTAATATTCGTAATGTGTGTATGGGGCATCGTTCACGGACGTATGGAGGAGCTCCATATGACAAATTAGGTGTAGACCTAGAGAGTCTCACAATATAAAGTGTACTCGTTGCGCACTAGGGTAGCGAATTGGATTGAATAATTCGATCTAGTAAATTCCAGCAAAATAAAATAATTGTTTCAGGATTCTCGAGATGTGCATTTGTCAAGACTTAATTGTTAAGTATATCATTGAATTAATTAACAAGAGTTGTTAATTAATAGGATGTTGACAAGTGGCACAATTTGGTCCATGATTTGATTTTACTTTAGTTTTACCATTTAACCTTGGTAGTAAAAACTAGTAAGGTAAAAAGTAATTATTCAAAATTGTTTTGAATAATTAAATTAGATATTATTATTATATTATTAGATAATATGATATTATATTAATCATGGCCATTGTATTTTAATATAATGAGGGGCCTAGATGTTGGCCATTTTTTACCTAATATGATTAAAATAATTATATTTGTTAGGTAATGATTTATTTAGATGGCTATTATTCTAGTGCTTAATAAATTAATTTTAAGTGGGAGACCAACAATTAAATTTATGGAGCACTTGTTTTTGTTTTATCAAAAAGTGTTGAATAACAAAAACAAAAAAAAAATTCTCTTCATATTCTTCTCTCGTAAATGGATCAAAATGAATAAAAAAAATGGAGAAAAGATATATAATTTAACACAAGTTTTGTGCTAAACTTAACTATCCTATGAAAATTATTTCCAATAAAATTACAAGAGTTGTATACATAATTTATCATCTCCATTTTAAAAACAACATTTGTGTTCAAAGAGTTTGAATACATGTGCTGGAAATTGTAAAACTAAGCTACCATTCTAGCTCCATAATCCCATTAACCGTTATAGACTAAAATTGTTCAACAATTCACTTCAAGGTGAACTTTTCAATATGATTGATTGAAGGACTTGAAAATTTTGTAAACCTACCTTCATTAGGTAAGTGTTCTTTACATTTTATTTTAAGTAATACAGTTGGTCATCATGTATAAGTTATTGTATAATAGTTATCCTTGAACATATATGTAGTTAAATTTGATGTATATGTTAACATGTTTCCACCGCGTATAGTAATTTTTTGAAATTACATATACACCTGTATGTCACACACTCGATTTCTAACGAGAGAGTCCCATAATATCAAGTGTACTCGTTGTGCATTAGGGCAGCGTACTGAATTGAATAGTTCGATCCAGAAAATTCCAGCAGACCAGAAATTTACCTCGGTTTTCTTCCAATCGTGCACGTGTCAAGACTTAAGAGTTAAAAATATTAATTAGTTAACAATTAATTGTTGACCAATTGAATGTGACATATGGCACATGTGGGCCAATTATTGTTTGATTTAGAAATTGCCAAAATGACCTTATTTGTTGGACAAATAATATCATTATTTTATTCATTAAAATGTTAATTGAATAAAATAACAATAATAATATATGATATTATTATTTAAATTGAAATCAAACAATTAACTTTTTATTTAAATTGGCAAGTGTTTCTACCATGATTTAATATGATTAAATCATTTGTTTAATATTTATTAAATGAAATGATAAGTAAAAATAGGTGGCATTTGTTAATAGTAGGTCTTGAGATGTTTCTTAATAATGAGAAAGTGTTTTCTCAATTGGCCTAGATTAAGGCCAAGTTCATTTAAATAATTTTCTATTTTCTTTTGTTTTCATTTGGTTTATTGTAAATAATAATAAACAAAAACTAATAGCAAACATAATGGATGCTATTAGGTGAGAAAATAAAAAATAATAATAAACAAAACACTAATGGCAAACATAATGAATGCCATTAGGTGAAAAAATCATAGAAAATAATAAACAAATAAAAGAGCAATTAATTGTTCAATTAATTATCAAAACATTTGTGCAAGGGGTTAAAGAAAGTGAGAAAAGTGAATTTTGCTAAGTGTTAAAAAATTCTCTCAAGTGTTGAGAGCACAAAAACACAACTCTTCCATTTTTCCTCTTCCAAATTTTGTTTGGCCACCCATACCTCAAGGTAGAAACAAGGATTCAAGAATTGAATCATTTTCTAGAAAAGCTGTTATTCTACCTTCCCTAAGCCCACCGTGTTGAGAAACTAGAATTGTGAACGGGTTACTTCAATAGCGGGTACTCTAGTTCGACCAAATACCAAAGGCTCGATAAAGTACTATTTCTCAATCTTGATGTATTTTACATTTATGAGATAACATGTAAATTTTATTTGTATTTATCATTGAGTAATTTGTATTCTACTCATCCACTGTGCATATATGTATATGATACATATGCTATAGTTGAATGATAGACACAAACCCATATGCATGCACCCTAGGTTTAAAATTACTCACAAAATGGTATCATAGTTATTTTGAGCTGATATTCCAGTACTCACAATGTGCATTTCAAGTTGTTGAAATGGGTATATCAAAAATGGGGAGCACCGGAGCGCCGCGGCTATAAGTGTTCAGCGCCAAGGCACCAAAAAATTTTGTTCCAGCGCCCTAGTGTTGGGTAACTGGCGCTGCGACGCTAGGGCTTCCAAGCTCTAGTACTGCAGCGCCAAGTGCTGGATGCCCCTGCGTTAAGAACATCAGCGCTTAAGCACCGATTCTAGAATTCATGTTGTAGCACAAAGCGCTGATGGGCCTCCGGGCCATAACGCTGGCTGAGCGCCGCAGCGTCAAAAGCTGGGTGCTGCGATGCCGGGGGCTATGCATCCCCCCCGGTGCTGCCATACGGTGGGTCCAACACCACAGCATCAATGACACTTACTCTAATTATGTTTTAAATTTTTTTAAATCTTATTTTAATCATGTGGGGGTTTATGAGATACAATGATAAGAGTTATTAGATTGTATTATATAAACTAGGATCATTTTTTCTATGATGATAAACATAATGGGAGCCCTACTGAAGGGGGTTAGTTATGGTTACACAGAATTAATGTATGATTGAGAATTACCTCCTCATAAGATGAGGATTAAGTCTTTGTGATAATAAAAAAAAAAATTAAAAAGAATATAAAATCTCTCTTAATCAGATTGAACAATAATACATTATGAGATAGTGTTTTATTGTTGTCGATCCATCTTGTCAATACGGTGTTAGCTGGATCATATTGGTCTTTCCCAAGATAGCTACAGTGTGAGGGAATTGGTCGGTATAATTTAGACTATGTCAGTTAAACATGAGATGAGGCAAATATATACGAAAGTGTTGCCCTAGATCAGTATAGTGTACGGGTAATACCGGTAGCATATATTTGATCATTGATAAGTTAATCTGGAATACACTTACCTTAGATTGCTACATTGTGCAGATAAGGTGTATTTAGGATCAAGAGTAAGACTTACATAAGATGCAATTATTAAGAGTTGTCTACCTGTTGGGTTTACAAAAGCCTAAATTGCTACAGTGTACGGCCCGGGTAAAATGCCAATGGGGTCCACTTTCTGCTGTATAGTTTAAAATTGTTTAAACTATCATTATCTCGTTTTAAGAGATTCGAGGGATTATGTAAAACAGTAGGAAGGCATTTTAAATTATAAATATATAAATGTTATACCCATGATTTAAAATGTATTATTAGCGATTTAATAATATTTTTTTGCTAACATCTTCTAATATTATTTTATTTGACTTGTGTAAGCTATGATGACATCTTCAAATCCCTTGTTGCATATACTGGATGCACACCAACTCAAAGGTGCCAAAATTTTCGATGACTGGTACATGAATCTCAGAATTGTTCTAGATTCAGAAAGATTGGGATATATTATTGACCAAAAGATGCCCAAAGGTGTTTCTGAGAATGCAACGAGGAAGAAAAGGTGACATATCAGAAATAGTTAGATGACAATTTAAAAGTTAAATCGTACATCCTCACCTCAATGTCTACTGAGCTACAGAGGGAGCATGTCCGTATGGACAATGCCAGCAGCATTATGCTTCATCTCAGGGAGCTCTTTGGTGACCGACCCTAAGTTGAGAACTATCGGATCGCCAAAGTACTGTTTCAGGCAAAGCTCCCTAAGGACAGTCTAGTGAGTCCTCATATTCTCAAGATGATAGGATTAATCGAGAGGTTTGAGTCCATGGGCATCTCTTTGAGCAAGAACTTAGAGAATAGTTTGATTCTCTAGTCATTGTCTAGGTTATATACACAGTTCATCATGAACTTCAATATACAAGGAATGACCCCTACTTATGTTAATCTTCACAATATGCTGAAGACAACCGATGAGGACATGCATAAAAGAGGCTCAGCCCTCTTTATTCATGGTGCTTCATCTTCGACCCCAAGGGCTTCTGGGAAGTCCAAAGGCAAGAAGAAGAGAAAGGTAAGGCATACACCTAAGATGGGTCCTCAGCGGTGATAGATATCCAAACCACTAGAGAAATCGAAAGCGAAAGATAAATGCTTACATTGCGACGAGCATAGGCACTAGAAACGCAACTGCCCCAAATACCTTGCCATTGTGAAGAAGACTCCCTCAGGTATTATCTTTCCCATTATTGACATTTTTTTAACATTTGATGCTAGTATTGGCTGGGTATTATACCACATGTCCTTCTCACATCTGCAATATATTGCAGGGTCTGAAGGAAGTTAGATAGTTACAGCTAAGAGAGGTACAGCTTCGAGTAAAAAATGGTGATCTCCTACAGGTCGAGGCTATAGGACATTATGACTTGATTCTCCCATGTAATAAAACAGTTGTATTTCATAACTGTTATTTTGTGCCTTCTATGATCAGACAGATAATCTCTCTTCCTATACTTGACAATGAAGGGTATCATATGTATATTAAGAACCGTTCTTTATATTTATGTGATATGTTTGATGTTTTATTAGCTGAGTGTCAGTTAATTAATGGGCATTATGTTTTGGATACAATGAGAAATGTCATAAATGTACAAGGTAGCACTAGTAACAGTGCACAAGCTTTAAATGATACTAAATTGTCACACATAAGATCGGGCTATATAAGTGTGAAACGCCTAACCCGTCTGGTTAAGGATGATCAGATACTTGATCTGACCATAGAAACTTACTCAATTTGTGAATCTTGTATTCAAGGAAAAATGACTAAATCTCCATTCACTGGTGTTAGACATCGTGTCAATGATTTATTGGAACTAATACATAGTGATGTGTGCGGTCCAATGAATTACACTACAATGGGTGGATTTTGATACTTTATTACTTTTATCGATGATTTGTCACGATACGGGCATATGTTTCTTATAAAACACAAGTCAGAAACCTTTGAAAAGTTCAAAGAGTTCAAACTTGAGGTAGAGAAACAAACCAAAATGTATGTCAAATGCCTCTAATCAGATCCAGGCGGTGAGTACATGAGCAGTGAATTCTATGATTATTTAAAAGAGAATGGGATTCTAGCTCATTATAGTCCTCAAAGTACTCTACAACATAATGGTGTATCGGAGAGAAGGAATCAGACCTTATTGGATATGGTTTGATCAATGATGAGGTTCATCGATCTACCTGAATATCTTTAGGGTTATACTCTAGAAACTGTTGCTCATATATTGAACAGAGTTCCATCTAAAGCTATTTCAACCATTTCACATGAGATGTTGAATGGAAAGAAACCAAGTCTTAAATACTTTAAGATTGTGGGCTATCCTGCTTACGTAAAAGTTACACAATAGGATAAACTTGCACCCAATGGGGTACAAGTATCGATTCATTGAGTATCCCAAGAATTTAATGGCATACCAATTCTATGATCTCCATGAGCAAAATGTGTTTGTTTCTCAATATGCCATTTTTCTAAAGAAAGAGTTTCTCATAGATCGTAGAGGTTGTAAAAAGATTGTGCTTGATGAAGCCAATTATAACGAACATGAAACTGAGATGGAACCTCAAAATTAATCAAGCGGTATACCTTTAACACACCCTCCATGTAGGTTTGAAAGGATGTCCAGACCACCTACTAAATATGGTCAGATGCCTAAAGGTGCACTGAGATTTTTCTTGGTGGAAAAAAAATTATCATTTAACCTATAAGGATGCAATGTTAGACATCGACTCAGGAAAGTGACAAGAAGCCATGAAATCTAAAATTGACTCAATTCATCACAATCAAGCCTGAGACTTGATTAAACTTCTTGAAGGAATAGTTCTTATCAGTTGTAAATGGATTTGCAAGTAAAAGCATGGGCCTGATGGAAAGGTAGAGACCTTCAAAGCCCGACTGGTTACAAAAGGTTATTCTCAACGATCTGAGAACAATTATGAGGAAACCTTTGCACTAGTAGTGATGTTGAAGTCAATACGAATTTTATTGGCCATTGCTGCATATTATAACTATGAGATTTGGCAGATGGATGTAAAGACGACATTCCTGAAGGTTTTACATCCAGCCAATCCACAGGTCTAGTGTGCAAACTGAAGAAGTCCATTTATGGGCTTAAGCAGACTTTTCGGAGTTGGAATCTTCATTTTGATGAGTTAATCAAAGGATCTGGTTTCATTAAAAACAATGAGGAACCATGTGTGTATAAAAATATCAGTGGGAGTATTTTTGTCTTCTTAATTCTTTACGTGGATGACATACTGATCATTGGGAGAGACTTCCTATATACTGGGTATAAAGCTTTATAGAGATAGAGCTAGAAAGCTAATAGGATTCTCTCAATCATCATACATCAATAGTTTCCTTGAAAGGTACAATTTTACTAATTGTAAGACAGCTAATGTACCTTTCAGATATGGCATTCATCTTTTGAGGAGAATGTCTCCTCAGACAAAAGTTGAAAGAGTTAGAATCTCTAAGATGCCATATGCATCAACTGTAGGCAGCCTAATGCATGCTATGATTTATACAAGACCTAACATTAGCATGGCTGTAAATGTACTAGCTGATCTCAATCTGATCTAGGTGACAGCATTGGATGACAGTCAAACATGTCCTTAAATACCTTAAGGATACAAATGACAAGTTTCTCATTTATGGAGAAAGTGATTTGTAGGTTAAGGGATACACAGATTCAGACTTTCAATCTGATCCAGATCATAGAAATTCTATATCTGGATATGTATTTATCCTTAATAGTGCTACAGTGAGTTGGAAGAGCACCAAATAGGGATCTACAGATGATTCAACAACTAAAGCAGAATACATTGTAGCCTCTAGGGCAGCAAAAAAAGCAGTGTGGATACGCAAGTTTATCACCAAGCTCATGATTGTCCCAAGCTTAATGGATCCTATCCCTTTATTCTGCGACAACAACAGAACTATTGCACAAGAAAAAGAGCCAAGAGCGCACCAAAGATCTAAATATGTGGAGAGAAAATACCATATAATAAGAGAAATCTTGGCTATGGGAGATGTAATAATTTGTAGAGTTGATTCTGTAAATAATGTAGCGGACCCGCTGACTAAGGCCTTAACTCCAAAGGTGTTTGAGAAACACGTGGAGTTTATGGGTATAACATACCACTATGAATGGCACTAGAGCAAGTGGGAGTTTGTTGGGATTTGTGCTCACGTGCCATTCCATTATTGTATGAATATTTTATTTTATAATATTTATCTAGTTCATTATTTGTTAAATTGCTAACTCTTAGCAATTATAATTCTCTGCATTACTAACTCTTAGCCCTGGTCTAAACTCATTTAGACCAGATCTAAACTTATTCAGATCATACAATATCTAAAATATTACAAGCATCTTACCATATATATATAATTAAATATTAACAATTTCATTCAAAATGCTTATTATATAAATATTAAACAATTAATATTCATACAATATTAGAATAGCACGTAAGCACTATTACCAATAACTCCCACTTGCTGTAGTATCATTCACAATGATATCTAATACATAACGTCTCTATGTGTTTCTTAAAACATTAGGAGTTAAGACCTGTGTAGGTCCACTACATTATTTATAGAATATATCATAGATACTATAACATCTCCAATAGCCAAGAACTTATTAATTATATGGTATTCAGAGTCCACATAATCAGAATACTAGTGCGCCTAGTGGGTTCTTAGCTTAAGCAATTGCCCTATTATTATTGCATTTAGTAGGATAGGATCTATTAAGCTTGAAACTATTCTAAGCTTTGCAACTGACTTGTATATCTATAAAACTTCTTTTGTCAGCTTCTTAAGACGCAACATATTCTACCTTTAAGGTAGAATCAGTTGTGGATATTTATATTGCATTTATAACTAATTGTGGTACCAATGAGAAGAAATACATAACTAGATATAGACTTTCAATCATCCGGACCAGACTAAAAGTCAAAGTCTGTATATCTTCTCATATGTAGGAAGCCTCTCCCAAATCCTTCATAGAGAAGTCTTACTCAAATAACTCTTAACTATTTGACTTACAACATACCAATGTCATTTTCAACATTGAGTATGTTATTTAGATAAAGAACTCAAAAGATAATTATACTCCTACTACCCTAAATACACACGCCTTCTCTTCATTCTTAATTAAACCAGACTCTCTAATTTCTTTGTTAAAATGAAGAATCCAGTAGAATGCAATAGCCAACAAAATTTAAATTGACTTAAGCATGGTTACTAATGAAAAAGGTTTTCTCATAATCGATCTTAGATTGCTGAGTATAAACTTTTACTACTAGTCGGGCTTCAAAGGTCTCTACTTTCAAATTAAGCTCATACTTCTGCTGTGTAAACTTATTTACAATAAATAGTAACAATTTCTACGAGAAGTAAAAGTCAAGTCCTAGAATTAATTATCATGCCAATTTCCAGAATTGATATCCAACATCGCTTCTCTATAAGTTAAAGGATCATTTTCTTCAATTAAGAAAACACCAAGGGCATCTTCAGGTATCAAACATACCTAATAGGTAACCCTTGATAACCTTTCTAACCTATGGGGACAGTGTGTTAAAGGTATCTTACTCAATTGAGCTTTAAACTCCATCGTCGGTTCATAATTCTTATATTGACTTTACTAAGTTCAATCTTTCTACAATCCCCACAATATATAAGATTCTCTTTCTCTAGAAAAGTGGCATAATGAGAAATGAATACATCTCACTCCTTTAAATCATAGAACTAGTATCCTATAAAATACTTGGGATACCCTATTAACCGAAACTTATACCACTTGGGTGCAATTTGTCCTGTTACATAACTCTTATGCAAAGAGGATAACTCTAAATGTTAATATACTTAAGACTTGGTTTCCTTTCTATCCATATTTTTTACGAAATAGAAGGAATGGATTTCGATGGAACTCTTTTCAATAAGTGAATAGTATTTTCTATAGCACAATCCCATAGACATTCTAAAAGATCAGTGAAGCTCAATATTGATCAGATCATATCTAATAAAATTCAATTTCTCCTCTCTAAATCACCTTTGTGTTAAAAAGTACCTGGAGGACTATATTAAATAAGAAATACATTCTCCTTTAAATAATGCATGAATTTACTGCTCATGTATAATCCGCCTCGATATGATCAAAGGTATTACACAAAAGTTTGTTTATCTACTTCTAGTCGGAACTCTTTGAATACTTAAAAATTTTCAACCTATGTTTCCCAAAAACACATATTTGTATCAGGACAAATACGATGAAGTATCAAAATTCACCCATTGCAACTTAATTCATTGAACCACATACATCAATATGTATCAGTTTCAATAAATCAGTAGGTCATTTCCTCTTGAATCTAGGATTCATAAAATAGCCAATATTTTATAGTCAGATTAAGTATCTGCCTATCCTTAACCATATGGGATAGTCTTCTTATGTCTACATAACCTAATCTTATGTTCCACAATTCATTATTATTCAAATTGTCTGAACTATTATTTATTTTGTTCACCAAGACATTTCCTCAAATCATGCAATGCTTTGCAAATATGAGAAGAACAGATGATATCTCATTCTTTTGCACACTTAGTATCATATACTAATAAAATGTCTATGATTAGTAAACAGATTTCTAAAGGGTCTATCTTTTCTAAAGTAAGGTACATTAAATAATAAATTTTACTAAGTCAAACCTCACCATAATGGAAACTATTTTCATTGTAACTATTTTCTATGTGTGGTTTAAATATATCAAATAATGTTTCAAATGAAGCATTGTACTACTTGAACGTCTCATGTGCATATGTTCCTACTGAACACCATTAGACAATGAAGTCAGGATATATGATTTGACTCTTAAATCAATTTTAATTCATTTCTAATAAATTTTAACTTCTTTCAAAGAGATATTATCATAAATACCTCTTGATTGTCTTTTGATCAATAATATATCCAATTTTTTTTAAATCTAGAACTATTATCAGATTCATTGGCAAGTCAAAATATCTTTTAGTACCCCATAGTTGTTGTGGCTAAGATTAAGTATACTAATGGATTACTCATACTGATTTTATCTCTATAAGATATTTAGGAGATATTTAATAGAACATTTCTAATCGTTAATTGATAATGCTTTAGATCATGGGTATAACTTTTATACATTTTTTAATCTAAAGACACCGTTCTACTGCTTTACGTAATCCCCTAAATCTCTCAAAGGAGAAAACAACAATTTAAACTTTTAAACTATACAGCTAGAAGTGGACCCTATTGGCATTTTACTATAGTCTCACACTTTAGCAATATTGGTATTTATAAAGCCAAAAGGTAGACAACTCTTATCAATTGCATCTTATGAAACTCTTACCACTAATCCTAAATACACATTATCCTCGCGCTTTAGTAATATTGGGTAAGTGTATTTTAGATTAACTTGTCAATGATCAAATATATGTTACTGATACTACCTTCACGCTTTAGCAATATTGGGCAATACGTTTACATATATTTGCCTCATCTCATGTTTAACCGGTATAGTTCAAATCACACCGACCAATCCCTCACGATTTAACAATATTGAGAAAGACAAAAATGACCCATCTAACACCGTATTGATAAGACAGATCAACGTGTGACATTATCTTATAATGAAACACTTTTTAATCTGATTAAGAGAGATTTTTGTACTCCTCATGAGGATGTGATTCTTAATCACTCATTTATATTGTGCAAGCACAACTAACATTACCAATAAAGTTTATATTATGGTTACCAGCATAAATGGGCCACAGTTTATAATACAATTGTTATAACAATTATAAATTTCATATAATAAACAATAAATATTTTTAAACAATTTAAAAATAAATAATTGAAGTAATTAGTGTAATTATAGCTTTTCTTAGGTTCTTGGTACTACGACACTGAAGGCCTAGCCTTAGGTGTCGCAGTGTCAACCCTTACAGTTGCGGTACTAAGGTCTCCACCCTGGCGTTGTGGTGCTGATCTTCTAGCGCTGTGGCGTTTGAGGTTCTACCTCTAGTGCTGCAATGCTATGCTGCTGACACTGTGGCTTGGAAACCTCAATGCTATAGTTTTGCACAGTGAGCGCTACAACGCTGGGGCCTAGGAACCTCAACACAGCGGCGCTCCTCACCAGTGCCGCGACACTAAAGCCTGGACTGCCTCAGCAATACGACACCAAATGACATTGCGACGGCGTCCCTTTTAGCTGCATCCCGATTATGCATGTTTTAATTTTTGAATCGAATGATCGGCAACCCCAGGACATATTAATTATGCTACGGATACTTCAATTAAGCATAAACAGCACACAAACATGCTCTGTGATACCAATTTTTAAATGTGCTGTGCGTAGGGTGAGTATGTACATTTAATTTTTTTTTAATATTAATTCTACACGTGTCACATGAAAAATTAATGTAGCGAAATATAAAATATACATCTTAGTATATTAATGAGATAAAAGGGAGCTTATTCTTGAAGCGTGCTTTGAAAAATTCTAGTCCACAACATCTGGTGGGGTTTTGGAGTTAGAATGATAGCTTTCTATCCCATATCTACACACACCAGACTACATTAGTAATGATATACTTGCACAATGACATTTCTTAGCATTATTTACAACCCTTTTCAACTTCATTGCTAATACATCACTAAGTCTTTATCTATTTTAGATAAGGCTCTAACTCTTTAGATTCTGCTGACTCTTATAACCTGCTAACTCTTACTAGTACTAACTCTTAGCAATTATAACTCTCAGCGTTTCTAACTCTTAACCTTGGTCTAAACCCCTTTAGACTAAATCTAAACTCCTTCAGATTATACAATGTCTGAAATTTTACAAGTATCTTACTATATATATAAGTAAATACTAACGATTTTATTTGAAATGCTTATTGTATAAGTATTAAATAATTAATATTTATACAATATTGGAATGACACGTAAGCACCATTTTCAATGCTAGGGCTACTACCTCCAACACCGTGGTGCTGACACTGTTCACTATAATATATTTTTTTAAAAGAGTTTTAAACATACATGTGGGGTTTATTTATACAATAATAAGAGTTATTAGAGTGCATTATAAATCGAAGCTTAATTTGTTGAATTTGATTAAACAAATAAAAACATAAAATCAATGCCCATGGCATGCCAAACCATGCTTGGTGGGAACGTTTTTGTCTTGCCAAAACAAGAGGGAAATTGTTACTTATAAAATGAAGAAAAAGTATCTTCATTTCGGTTTTTTTGGTTGGCCACTGAATAGGAAAAACAAAGAGTTTTTGGCTTGTGTTGTTTTAAGTGTTGAAACAAGAAAAAGAAAAGCCTTGAAACATTATTCATCTTCTTCCCCATTCATATAGCTGACCATAGTTTATAAGTAATTGGGAGTTTTGTTTTTGTTATTCCATAGTTGAACAAAATAAAAACAACTTATTACTTTGTAATAAAATAATAGTTTAAAGAGTTAAATAAGTGACTACGAGTTAATCAAAGTGTTTAATTGTTAAACATAGTGCTGGGATTAAGGCTACCATTCTAGATACTTAAACCCACTAATTAAGTACTAGAATTGCCACTGAGTAGAATTTAAGCCGAGATTAAGTTTTGAACCTTAATTCCAAAAGCTTGAAAGGTGAATACTCAATCTTTAATTTTTCATTATAGTAATGAGATTTAAATTATGTGTTTATTGCACTAAGGAATTAGATTTGTTACTTCTGCTGTAATTAGTTTAGGTATGTGATGCATAGATTTTGTTGTAATAAACACATAACACATGCATCTACCTTAAAAAATAGCACACTTTCATAAATATCACTACATCATGTCACCATCGAACAACTCTACAAAATTAGTAAACTCTTTCATATTTATGAACAGACTATAAAAGAGGTATAACTCTTCCTTTACATGCTAAATTTATTTAAACTCAATTAAAACGTACTCTTAAATTACAAAATGAACATATGAATAGATGTAATAATTTAATCTGAGCCTGCTTTCTTGAAAATGTTGATACAAGTGTAAATTTGGCATTTTAACCAATTATCTAGGTAAGCTTTCTTGGAATTAGGATAATTAATACTGTCTAGCTAGCATGCTTTCTTGGAAATAGAATAACGGATACTTACTTAGGCATAATTCCTTAAAATTAGTATAGTAGACCCCTCTAGTTTAAGAAAAAAAACTTGAAGTGTATAGGACAAATCCCTTATGACCCCTCTATTACCAAAGGGTATAAGATTGCTCAGGATCGAACTATGGACCTTCAGTGTCTTAAACTAACGTGATAACTACTTTACTATAGTAACTTGTGGTGAAATACTATCAAAATAAAAGACAAAAAATGCAAAGAAAGAAACCTTAGCTATAGCAAGAGTTATTGCCCACCGTTATTTATCGTCGCACCATTTCTATTCACCATCGACTAACACTCCATTCAACTCAATACTGATCGACCAATCGATCCCTACATTCCTCACTGTCATTTGATGTTAGAATCACTGGAAACTGATCAAGATCTGAATTAGTCACCATCTTCAATTCCAACATTTTAGCCATCATTCACCTACCAACCCTCAAATCAACTCAGAAATTACCGACTGACCTATGCCAGTAATCCCCGTCATCATCAATTGCTAGAATTTCCAAAAATAAACCAAAACCCGAAACGATCAACACTATTCAATCCTACCATTTTTGTCGTTGTTCATCGTCATTCAACTCGTCATTATTTATCGCTATACCATTTCTATTCACCATCTACTAACACTCCATTCAACTTAGTAATGATCGACCAACCAATCCATACATTCCTCACTATTATTCGATGTCGAAATCACTAGAAACTGATCAAGACCTAAATTAGTCACCATCTTCAATTCCACCGTTTTAGCCACCATTCACCTACCAACCCTTTAATCAACTCAGAAAGGGTCGACTGACTTATCCCAGTAATCCCTGTCATCATCTGTTACAAGAATTTTCAAAAATAAACCAAAACCCAAATTAGCTGACACTCTTCGATCCTACTATTTTAGTCGTTGTTCATTGCCGTTCAGCCCAAAAATCAACTAAAAAGGGACTGAACGACCTATTTTAAGCATTGCCGACCTTTGAAGATGCCAAAGATATACTAAATTACGGCAAGTCCAAGGCTAAACTATCACTGCCTTAAGGTGCATACATTGTCGTCTCTTCGAACTCTACTGTCATTGAACGAACCAGAAAGAACCTCAGATGTTATTGATTGATTTATCTTGAACAACTTACTATGAAACATCCTCGAAAATCACCAAACTCGTGGTACAATAGCTTTAAAACCTTTGTAGCTTACCTAGTCGATTCCGCACCACCAGTTGCCCAAAGCTACAACAAAAGCTCGGATTTAAATACCACTACATTAAATCGCCATCCAACAACTTACAAAATTGGTAAGCTCTTTCATATTATGAATAGACTATAAAAGAGGTATAACTTTTCTTTCACATTTCTTTCACATGTTAAATTTATTTAACTCAGTTAAAATTAACTCTCAAATTACAAAAATGAACATATGAATGGATATAATAATTTAATCTGAACCCGCTTTCTTGAATATGTCGATACAAGTCTAGATTTGACATTTTAACTAATTGTCTAGGCATGCTTCCTCAAAATCAGGATAGTTGATACTTGCCTAGCATGCTTCCCTAATTAATACTTGCTTAGGCATAATTCCTCAGAATTAGGATAGTCGATACTTGCATAGACATGACAACATGATCGATAATCTAGACTCACTTCGCCGGACAGAGTTTGATACTAGCTCAGACATGAAGATTTGACCAATAAATTCATCATTCTTTCAAACAAATACTCAAACTTGGATAGATGACTTTCATGAGAGGACTTATATAGGTACCAAATTAAACATAATTTGTACTAGTCAATTACAACGCTACCTATCTAAGAACATCCAAGTGAAAATAGACTTTAAATTAGATACTCCTTCTTTTTAATCAAAGTTTAAATTAGACTCATAAATGTATACTTTGAATAAAATTTGAATCATACTTTATAAATATAGATAATTATTTATGAATTATGCATTCTATTCATTTTATTTAGATACACAGTGTTAATCATTCATTCATATAAAATTATTTACAAATAAAATATTATTACTTGTTAAATATTTTTTTTAACAGGAAGACAATACACTCTCATTATCTTAAGAGGGATGTAATAACAAATAGTAATTTTCTAAAATTCTATAATTAGGAAACTTCAGTAACTTAAACTAAATATTTACTTCTAGTGGTGTTGCCAAAAGTTAAATGAAGCCTTGTTTTAGAACCCTTTGCTATTTTGTAACTCGCCGCTGACATCCACAGTCGGCCTAACCTAAATCTTACAATGAAAATGGCCCCCTTCCGGTGGCGGCACCGTTATATTCACGCGCCCCAAACCCCAGTGGGAGTGGCAGAGCCCCATCAAAGTGCGTAGTAATTTAATTTAATGGAAATGGAATCAAATCCAGATTAAAAGTGAAAAACGAAAAGAAAAAGTAAAGAATAACATTGGGTGTCAGTCAGGTGAGGTAGGTGCAGTTCCTGTTCCAGTTTTCGAGTTAGCCCTTTTCTTTAACTTGTCTCTCTCAACAATGCATAAGCATATACATTGTTTTGGTGCCCACTACTTCTCTCCTCTGCCACCTTTCCCTGTTTATTGTTACCACTCTTTTTATATTCATTTGTTTTCCACTCTATTTTCTTTTTAGAATCTAGAGAGAGAAGAGATCGACATCGTTTCAAGCCCCAGTCTTGATCATCATTATAAACAGCCCAGCACTGAGTTAGAGAAAAAGAGAGATTTTTTTTGAGTTCCTTTTACATATTTATAAGTGAAAAAGAAGATAAAAGAGAAAGTGGAAGTGGGTTGTGAGGCTTGATAATGGGATCGTCTTCAGGGCAGAACAATAGCTACGATCTTTCATTCAAGATCTTGTTGATTGGTGATTCTGGTGTTGGTAAAAGCAGTCTTCTTGTTAGCTTCATTTCCACCTCTGTTGATGATCTTGCACCCACCATTGGTACTTTTACTTATATATTTTAATCGTTTTTTAAGTTGACATTCTATTTGACTGCTTAGAAATTGCAAGTAAAACAAGTAGAATATTTGTTATTCAGTATTAGTAATTAAACTAATTTAAGGTTTAACTGATGTGAATATCTAAGAATATGTAAGATTCAATCATACGATTCTTAGCTTTTAAACAGGGGATATTGATGTTGGATCCTGATAAAGATAATGCTAGATTTGAAACTTAGCTATTGATTTTGCATTTTTTTCTAAATTTGTTTTTAAAGTTAGTTTATGTGTCCTGCATTAATAATTTATCGAATATTTACTTGGTTAAGGATGTATTCCTAGGTGAATATTAATTTTGTAGATTTTCATCGTGTTATTTTCATTGGTGCTTCCAACTGTCAATTGCCAAAATATGGAAAAATGTCTTAGTTTCTCCACACCTAGGATAATTTTACATGTTATGTTAATTGATTGATTAAATATTCATGGTTATGTGGTGTGATCATGTCCTTCTCTTTTGTCTTAACCAAGTGCAGGTGTGGATTTTAAGATCAAGCTGCTAACAGTTGGAGGGAAGAGATTGAAACTGACAATTTGGGACACTGGTATGAAATTAAAGTTGTTATTGTTTGTTTAGAATATGAATACTATTAAACAAATAAGCCTAGTGATGCTAAGAATTTTTTTTAATTCTTACCAATATGAGTGTATGTTATTATTTCATTTTCATTGCCATTTTTTAGAGCTTAGTGAAACTAGAATCTAATTGATCCTATATAAATCTAAAAGTTGAGAAACTGGGCATCACCAAATAGACCCCAGTAGTTGCTTTACTCTTAACAATTCCTTTGGTAGAAAACAATTTTTCAGTTTTACCTTATGATCTAGGTTTATGTTGGCAAGTTTGAGTCAAGTGTACCAAGAATATTTTAATAAAAAAGAAAAGAAAAACTCACTATAACCCCACAATTCAATTTGTTTGTTTTGTGATAAAACCTATTCCTTTTCAACATCCAAGTCTGATTTCTATTGTTAATTAAGCGATTATATTCCACATTTGCCAATCTTGTTTCACATTGGTAATCAGTTTTATAATATATCAAATGTACTAACTTAATCATAAGCTTTTTTCTACTTTAGCTAAAATTTTTCTTTCAATTGAATAGAAGTCCAAAAATCTTGATAAACTACTTGAACTAACCAGATAAATTCCATTTTTAACCCTTTTTGACATCTGTAAAATTGCATCCACTATTGTGATGTTTAAGATAATTTATTGCTCAATAAAAGTTTACCTTTATGCTAGTTAAGGATTTCCTTTAATAATATTATTTATCCTGTTATTTCATTCAAATGTCTATGTTTAAAAGAAATATTACAAAAATTTGCAAAACAAAGTGAATGAATTGTGGTTAGTTGTCAAATCCTCTGTTTTTTGCAGCTGGACAGGAGAGGTTCAGAACATTAACAAGCTCTTATTATAGAGGTGCTCAAGGAATCATTCTTGGTATGACAACAACAATATTTGTTCATGTCATTTTCCAAAAGCTCGAGTGAGAAAAATCTGTTTTCTTGATTTAACTTATTGAATCTGGCAATGATATCAATTTGCTAAAGATAAATGTTTGGCACTGCAATGCAAACGGCAATGTCATGTCTAGTAGTGACAAGAGAAGTTGGCTTTGATTCCAGGTTGACTGCCAAGATGACTGATTAACTAACAATCTTGTATATTTTGCCATACATTTTATAAATGCTGATTGAGCTCTTCTTCTACACTAGCGAGAACGGCTGAGTTGAAATTGAGAAACTAGGAATGGGAACAAAATAGAAGGAATGAATGTCAATAGAGTGATGAACGGAATGCAAAAGATGACATTATCATAGAATAATTAATATTTTCTGTGCAATGTTCTAGCTTTCCTTTTCTGTTGAAAGGTTGCAAGTGTCTAAATAGCACAATAACTTTATAAGATACCTTTTTTTTTTCCAAAGCAACTTTGGCAGCAATTGGTTCTTGGTCTCTACTGAAGAAACAGATAAGGTTTTACGAAAAACATTGTTGTGCTTTTACCTTTTTGTTTATCTATTTTAATTATGTAGGAAATTTCTATTACAGAATAAAATCGTTTCATACTCGATTATGAAAAAATAGAATTTGTTTGAGAAGGCATTTGCCCATGGAGCTTTTTGTTCTATTACAACACAAGGTTCTGATTGTTGTTATTACATGTTTTTTAAGAGTTGTTGATTTCAGCATTAGTTCATTGCCCCAAAACTATTTGATTTCAACAATCATAATATATGATCAACCAAAGCTTTGGCCGAAATGCTGCCTGCTGCTGAATTATTCTCCTTGACATTTTTCTTATATTATTCCATCATGTTGTAGATTATTTAACTTAATAACTGATATTTTCACTTTACCATAGTTTATGACGTGACAAGGAGAGAAACCTTCACAAACTTGTCAGATGTGTGGTCTAAGGAAGTGGACCTTTACTCCACTAATCAGGATTGTGTCAAGATGCTTGTTGGAAACAAATTTGACCAAGTAAGTGCTATAAACTTTGTTTTGTTATTGAAGATTTCGATCCGAGGAGATAACTGTTGAGTACATAAAGGTGCAATACTGTACTAATCAATGTAGTCTCCTTTATTTTCTTTTAGTATAAAATTGCATAAAACCAGTAGCAACCTTACAACAGTAGCAATGTGCTCATTTTATATTGTCTAAGTAGTATGAAAACTGATGAATGTCTCTGTTATCCTTTGCTCTTATCTTCATTTTTTGATGTACCAGTAAAAGAAAATGTTCTCTATGTTTGTCTCCCTAACACAATTAATGTAAATATGACATTCACTTAATTGTTCATTTAAGAGATTTCAATACTATGGTTCTCTAACAGGAATCGTGAAATTGGAAGAGTAAGAAATATTTCAATCATGATGAAGTCTCTCATATGCCACAATGTACAAGTATATACTGCATTAGCCCATTGTTACTGTATAGTTTATGAATTGAAGATTCTCTTTCAGTAGATGCTATTCTCATTAACTAGTTACCTTCCCTGTTATTTTGTATTTCATTGATATATGATTTCAGGATTCTGAAAGGGTCGTAAGTAGGGAAGAAGGTATTGCTCTTGCAAAAGAGCATGGATGTCTGTTTCTTGAATGTAGTGCTAAAACCAGAGAAAACATCGAGCAGTGTTTTGAGGAGCTTGCATTGAAGGTACTCTATGAGAAATTGCTTTTGCATTTCAACTATCCTGTAAAAAATTGGGCAATTTGATCGACCTTGTTTTATTGATTTCAGATAAATTAAATGATTGACATGATTCTTAATAGATTTCCTGTTTCTCTCATCTGACATGGAATGATTATTCTACAGATAATGGAGGTTCCTAGTCTTTTGAAAGAAGGATCCACGATAGTTAAAAGAAACATTTTGAAGCAGAAACCAGAAAACCAATCACTTCCCATGGGTGGTTGTTGCTGGTAAGCTGCTACAATGCACAGCTCTCAGTATGAAGCAAGACTGTAGTATCAACAGAAGATGCAGGCCACCTGCTAATGGCACATACACTCTTTCCCCATTAATATTATAAATAGATAATGTATATGTTTATTTCTTCCATATCTCTTACTGCTGCTACTGTTGTCTGTCATTGAGTTGCTGTATTTGTACCATAATTCAGGAGTACTGGTACTCCAATAAAATTATGTTAGCTAATGTAAATGCTTTCCTTTTGTTTTGGTTACTGATACATGTTAGGTAAACAAAATTGCTTTTACTTTTATTGATTTTATGCGAGGGAGTTATGCTTCACGCTTTGAGTGATATCTACTTAGTATGTCTCGACACTTTAAACAAAAGCCCTATGTAAAACTTGTTACCATCCAAAATCATAATTCCAACGAAGGGAGTTAGCAATACGCATGTGAAGTTAACAAAACTTCACAATTCAATTGACGAAGATATTCTTCTCGCGTTTCTCAATTCGTTCCTTTTTAATGACAGCTGTTTGATATTCTCATATTTAAGTCTATTTTTTTTATAAAAAAAAATAGTAGGAGATTTAGAGAGAAATGTGAAAAGGATTATAAAGATTGTTGGTAAGTGTGTAATTATTTTGTAAAAATGAGAGGAAAAAACCCTCTATTTATAGACAGTTTGAAGGGAAATAACGATTTTTTCCAAATGCCTCTTTGGTCGTTCGAGGCTAATGTGTTTTTTTTTTTTTTGTGTCATTCATCTTGTCACATGGGATAAACAAATCCCACCTCTTTTTAATATTATGATGTCATGCAGTAGCTTCTTTGATACTTCTTCTATGAGTCTCTGATAGGGTGGGCAGAGAAACTGGTTTAATTTGGTTCAGTTCTTAGTCAATTCTTAATCAATTCAATTTGATTCGATTCTTAGTCCGTTCCATTTAATTGAAATTGATTGGTTAAATTTCAATTTTTATTCGATTCAAAACCAAAAAAATTAACCTAAAATAAACTATAAACTTAGAAAAAATAAAAATTTCAATTGAATTAAACCAAGTCGATTAAGTTCGGCTCCTACATCTTAAACTTTTTTTTTTTTTTTGGTTTTGGGTCAATTTTGGACCAAATCCACCTGTAATTGAAATTGCCCACTCTTAAACTTCTAAATGGATAGGTGGCATCTTATTATTAGACCGACAAGGTATGGTCCCTATAGATGCCACAACTCCCCATCCCCCGCATGAAATAAAGAAACGTCTCTCCTAATTGCACTGTTTCTGAGAGGAGACATGTAACACCCTAAAGACGTGTAGAACACATGACGAATGAGAATACTACTAGATTTATTATAAAACTTAAGTAAACACATAATATTTACAACTCAAGTTATAATTAAGGCTATTGAATTGAAACATCACTTTGTCTTATTAAACTAGACTTAACCCATAGAGTCTACAACTCCAAGATAACTCACATTTTTTAATTTTAATCTATAAAAATTAAATGACAAATGATAAGCCGTCAACTTGGTAAGTAAATTTATTTATAATTTTTTATGGGTTTTTAATTTTAAGACATTGCAAGCCTTCTTCAAACTATCATAATATTAACATTAATATGTAGAATATTTATTTTCTCATTAAAAATAATTCGTTAAAGCATCATATTTAGTAAAATGATGTTACATAAATTTAATAAAATATAAATAGGAGTTGCTCATATCACATAGTGTCACCAATATCTCCAGTGAGCTAACCAATAATAAAATTAGATAGTGTCATCTTGTACCCTTGATGACCCTATCAATAACAAAATAATATAAGGGTTAAGGATATTTTTATCCTTATAATTTGACCAAATACTTAAATTTGTCCCATTATTTCAAATTACCCAATTTTATTCCTTTTTATCAGGCAATTGTCATTAAATCTAATGAAAAGTTTATTTTTCTATATAATAATATTTTTGCCAGTGTTAGAATCCATATGTCAATAATTGTGTCCACATATCAATCAATGATTGACTGTTGATAAAAAAAAAGGACATGTGGCACAATCTAATAGGATCAAATTTTAATATTTATTTTTAAAATATAAATTATTTTAAAATAAAAGAAGTCTGAAAATAAAATGATCAAAATTTATATCATTGAACTCTATTTTTTATGATCTATACAATTGTATGATCATTTTCTATATATATATATAAAAAAAAGACTAAATGGAGACCAAATATGGTAGGAGGTGGCAGCTACCATCGTTCGCTATTAAACGGTGGGGCGATGATGACATGCACCACCCCAATGTTTGATGGCAAATAATGGTGGCCACTGCCTCTCACCATATTAGGCCTTCTTTCGACTTTTTTTATATTGAAAATGACTCACCATTGTGTAAATCATAAAAAATAAAGTCCAAAAATATAAATTTTGATAATTTTTATTGCCCAAGGACGATGGTAGTGCCAATTGCCAATCAGACAGTGGTAAAGGCTATTTTTATTTATTTAATTAGTAACCAATTATTATTTGACATGTGTCAAAGTGTTTAAATATCTTCTAGTTAAGTTACAATAGCGCCCTTTGTTGAAATGTATATAGTATTTGGTATATATTTATGTCCAATATCATAGAATAGGAAATAGATTGATAATTTTTTAAATATGACACATAGCTTCACCTATATAATGATATATTTTTTTCATTATCAATATACAAGAATTCTTCATTCTCTATTTCTTCACATGGTATTAGAGCCATTGTGTTTTCTTTGATCCCTAATTTTTTCGGTGAAATCACTTGTTCTTTTTCTGGTCACCGCACTTTCTTTATTTTTTCCAGTGGTTATGTCCTTAGCTTTGAAATCACCTGTAACCCGTTGGCAAAACCCTAATAAGATAGGCGTTGAAACCCCACCAGACACCACCAGACGCCACTCACCGAAATTTGACCTAATTTTTTGTCGCGCGTGGACTCTCATCGCAATGTCCCTGCCTTCAAACAACATCGGCGATCACTTTTGTGGCAACCTAATAGTCATCCGATGACTTTTCTTCGGTAATCATCCTTCCCGTGAACTCAGAACAAAAAAACCAATACTATAATAGCCTTGCACTTATTGGCCGCCGGAAACGCCGCCTCTCTGCCTTTATCATATAATCATCGATATTTTCCTTCGACACTTGTGAGTCCTCACCGTCAGCACCAATAGCTTTAGACAATGTTGGTGAATCAAATATCTACCATTAATGTCTCTGACCACATTTCTGGTAACCTTCAATTACTTTCTCATATTTCTACATCTAGGTTATTACTATCTGTCACCTTAGCTAATAGGTCCATAACTACTGCTCAAGCAGTTGGTCGAGCACATCCCCTTCCTTCTTTACCTTCAAAATTTGTTATTTATATACCGAATTGTCTTTTTAATCTTATCTCTGTCAATAAACTCACTCGCTCTTTAAACTGTGTAATCACCTTTGTTAATGACTTTGTTCTTATACAGGATCGCAGTACGGAAAATATGATTGGCATAGGTCAGGAGTCACAGGGGCTCTATCATCTGAGTATTCCTTAACCATCTGTTGCATGCACTATCACTGAATCATCAGCACTTCTTCATAATCATCTGGGACATCCAAATCTATTAAAGCTTTGAAAATAGTTTTAGGTCTCTTTAGTCTATCGTCTTTCAATTGTGAGTCTTGTCAACTTGTAAAACATACTCGTGGATCATTTTCAAAGCGTGTCAATAATTGAGCTGCATCCCCCTTTGAATTAGTTCATTAAGATGTTTGGGGTCCTAACCGAGTCTTTACTGTTTTAGGTTTTAAATACTTTATTATGTTTATTGATGATTATTCGCGTTGTACTTGGTTATTTTTAATGAAAGATCGCTTTGAATTATTTTTCATCTTTGAATCCTTTTGTGCTAAAATTAAGACACAATTCTCCACTATTATCCGTATATTGCGTAGTGATAATACACGTGAATATTTTTCTACTCATTTTACTAAATTTATGTCTTATTGGGACATCTTACATTAGTTTTCCTATGTCTATACTCCATAATAAAATAGAGTTACCGAGAGTAAGAACAAACATCTCATTAAAAGTGCCCGCACTTTACTGAGATATTGTTAATGTATTTTTTGGTGTATGCATGTGATTGTGTACATGTTGAAAAACTTAAATATATGTCTCACATATACGATTTTCAGCAAAATTAAACATATAATTAACATGTACACTTGTAAACTGAATTATAAACGAGTTAAGATTATAGAAATATACCTTTATGGAACTTCGGTGAAGATTTTAAATTTTGGAGCTCACCTTGAAGTCTACCCTTGAATAATTCTAGTCTACAACAATCAAGTGGGATTGTCGAGCTAGAATGGTAACTTCGATTAATTTTCAGCAGTATATGTTCAAACTCTTTTAACACATAGATATTTATTTTCAAGAAAATAGATTGTTTATGCAACTCTTGCATAGCTCCTTTTAAACTATTTTTCATTGATGCATGTTTTTATCCAACTCTTGTCTAAAAATTATTTTTGCTTCTTAATTTTCTCGCTTTTCTTTAACAAGGTCGGATGATGAAAATTGAGAGAGAATTGATCAAATCAAATGCTCTCCTTTTTTTTCGTGGTTGAACCACTTTCATTTTATTTCATTTGTTTTGTTTCTCCACCAAAAAATGATAAATAGCCTACCCATTAATTTTGTTGGCCACTAATATTTTTTTTTTCTTTTTACTAGTGCTTATCCATTGAATAAATTTACAGCACTATTAATTAACACAAATAAATTTGTAAATGACATTTTTATTTTCTTTTATTATTGTGTTAGTGTAACTTAATTACTCACTTAATAAAAATTAAAACATTTTTTATTTTTATAACTTTTGTAAACTTTACTTCAATGGTATTCCATCATTCATAATATCATGCCATTATTAATAAGTCATAGTAATAATTATTTGTACCCCTATTGACATTTATAATAACAATTATTATATATAATATTTAATTAATTATTCAAAAGAATTTTTAATCATTATTTTACCTTACTTATTTTTACTAGTAAGGTTAATAAGTCAATTTAAGGTAAAAATAATTTATGGACCAAATTATATCACTTGTCAATATCTCATTAGTTAACAACTTATGTCAACTAATTATATGATGTACTTAACAATTAAGTCTTTACAAATGCACATCCTAAGGGATCTTTAAACAAATATCTGGTTTGCTAAAATTTCTTGGATCAAATTATTGAATCTAATTTGCTACCCTAGTGTGCAATGAGTACACTTCATATTGTGACACTCTCTAGGTCAACGCCCGATTTGTCATATGGAACTCTTCCATACATCCGTGAATGATACACCACACACATGTTACGGATATTTCAAAGCAGCGCATTAAACCATACAAGTTGAGGTTATAAAATATACGTATAATCCCTATGTCATTGATATCTTGCAAGAGCAGAGATATAGATCATCACCATCAAATCTCTATTTGTCCAAACACTTTTGCAATATTGTTTAGCCCTATAGAAACTATTCTCATGGTTTATACTTGTGGCCACAAGATTTTCTGAAATACAATCTTGTAGCATCAAGATATACAACTCACTCATATGAGCTGGCGAATCCCATATCTAGACTCCATGAGTATCAAACCATACCCAGTGACACCTAACGATTGATGTGTGCTATAATAACCTAGTGTAAGCGCACGTTATCATATCAAGTAATATAGAATTTTAGTCCAAGTATCAATCTCACAAGGACTACATGATCTAATTCTTTAATCAATTACTAAAATTATATCTACTTAACTTTTATTCAAAAAAATTAAAATCTGAAACTTAATTTATTAACCTAATTCTATCAAAATAAACTAAACCTAAATAGCGAACAAACAAGAGATATAAATTTACCAAAGGATAATAATCTAGGGTATAGTCTCATCCCTTAGTATTTCAATGGATTTATTAAGCACTTAATTCATCCCTTAATATAAATTGTTGGCTTAGACACTAATCTCATCACAAGCCTCTATCGATGGCCGAGTGACTATATTATGCATTTTAACAATCACCTATATGTCTATGGTAATCAAATTTGAATGTAATTCATTAAGATCAAGTCTAAATCATATCATACATGCCACTTAAATATATGTTTATCCTAGATAGAACTCATAGTTGTACCCTATGATCATGCATTAAACTATCATAGGCTAAACACATGAATTCCTTTGTCAAGCTCACCATGATTCCTCAATCATTCATAATATTGATCAGATATAATGAAGGCAATAAACACAATATAGAATGAATTAATTATAATAATAAAGTTTATAAATTAAGATCAATGAAATTCAACTACATACTAGGTTCATATAGTCTAACCCTATAATAATAAGTTTAGTTCATCATAAAACTAAAAGTATCAAATCAATCCATGAAGAACAGTAAGAACAATAACATAATAATAAGAAAAGAGAAGAAAATCTAATTAAGAAGATGTCTTGGGTTGCTTTTCTCTTAATCTTGACTTGAAACTTGAATCTTAATCTTGAATTTTGATTTCTTGACTTTGATATTTAATTTTATGTTGTGAATTCTTTCTCTACCTTTTTTCCTCTCTAAAGTATGTGTACTTGAACTCAAAAGAGTGTTTTTGTTGGTATGAGAAACCCTAGGGGCGAGGAACTTCGAATCCCAGTTAAAATAGGAAAGTTGAGAAGGGCTTTTATACGTCGCACCGGTACCGTGGCTCAAACACCAGAAAACGCGACTGGGAGAAGCATTACCGGGTGCTGTGATGCTGGGTTGTGGGCTCTTTGGCGCTGCAACACCCAGCCCTAATACTTGAGCATAACTTATTTATTTTACGTTCAATTCGCCTCCCGTTTATTTCTATACATCACATTTTCCATCTTGCATCTATATATGACACAAAAAATATAATTAAATAACCAAATATTTATGATTTGGAGCAAAATATAAAAGTTGGATACAAATCATACTAGTGCTTTTACGCCCCTATCAAGTTCTCCCAAACTTAAGACTTTGCTCGTCCTTGAGCAAAACAAAGAAAAACATTCAAAAATTATTCATGGCTAAAAAATAAAAGCTAAGAAAATAAAAATATAAGCTCGGGTTGATTAGATGATCATCCTTATTATCTCAAAGGTTGTTCAATAGCACAAGATTATTTAGAAATTGATAACAACTTTCAACAATCCTTATACCATTCATCAAGTACTTCATTCTCCCTTATAAATGATCACTTATGTGTACATGTGTGTAATAAGCACGTAATTAGCTAAATAGAACATAGATTTACTTCATACTTAAGAAAGTACATAAAAATGATGTCTCAGAACATTTTAATTTATAACACTTTCATAAGTTTGTTGTTCATACTACTCTCCACTAATATAGAAATACACATGTCTAGGGATCTATTTAGGACTTTACTTCGTTTATAACGTAAGGCTAGGGTCAATGGAGGATATAAAGATGTATAAATATGAAGCGCAACTCACACCATGAATACTTAACTTTACTTAGAACTTCTTGATCTTTTCTCATTCAGCTATTCATCTCCTCCCCCAAACTAATGCTAATTCCATTTTTCTTTTAATCACTTTTGCAAAGAATTCATTCTTTTTCTCAAGCTACGGGTATTGTGCTCTAAAGCTCTTCTATTTGTTTTGTTTTTTTATATGTACCCCCAAACTTAGACTGATAAACACTTTCAAAACTTATTGCTTTACAACTCAGTACCCTTTTTGAACATCCATAACCTTTTTTTTTCTTTTAAAAATATTTCTAAGTAAGCTCAAGGTTTATGGTGCTACCGGTAATTTTAGGATAAATAAGTGAAAATTCTTTAGGTTAAACAGAAAAATTGGGTAATTAGGCTCAAATAAGGTGACTAGGGATAAATATACATAAGGTAGGCTCCGAAAGGCTCAATCGGTCCAAAGATGGCCTAATGTCATTTTTCTAAGCATGTGAATTCTAGGATTTCACCTTAAGTAGTAATCTAGCAAGTTTTAGAGTGTTGGTCATCGAGACTATAGTGCACTACTTAAGCAAAAAATATCTCAAAGTAAAAATTTAACTAATACATGCTTTATTTCAATGTGCTCAAGAATAAGAGATCAAAAATAAGCTTGAATTCAATCCAAGAATCATGATATAAGAGTTATCTCAAGCATCTATTATTTCCTAAAAACTTGTAAAAATAAATTTAGCCAATATTTTATTTCTTATCATGGACTAATGATCATCATTACAACCAAAACTTAACAACTAAAAAAAAATTAAAACAAAATTACCCCACAAGACAATCAATCAAAGCATGCAGCAACATAAACACATGTAAAGTATTTCCCACCCCTAAACTTAAATTAGACATTGTCCTCAATATCTAAAAATAAATTTAAAAGTAAGAAAAACTCACATGGTAACTGAAGTTGAAGTAGTTCAGCGTTGTGTTCTGATGAATGTGACTGCAGTTGCTTTTGCTCCTAACACTTGTAATTGCTCGTGTTGCCTCTTTGAATGTTCTTCTTGCTATTTTATTCCTACAAGGAAAAGAAACTAACCTAATTAAAACTAAAACTAAAACTAAACAAAAAAAAAAAGTAAAAACTACTTAGGTTGCCTCCCAATAAGTGCTTGATTTAGCGTCGTCGACTTAACGAGGCTCTTTCTACTCTTATGGAGGATCAAAGTTAATGGTGGAAACATATTTATATATGAGCTTGCTAGCTTCCTTTCTTTTGGCTTCCACATTTTCTTTATTAGATATAGGGTAGCAACTTGTTCTTATTTCTTGTGCTTCTCCGAAAAGATTTGAATCTTAGCCTAGTGAAATGGTTCTCCTTTGCCCTTATCTTTGATCCTGTCATCGTATTGCTCATTCTTCTTCTTCTTTATTCTTTTTCTATGTCTTAATGCCTTCTTTTTTATGTGAGGATTCAAAATCTCAATGTCTTTGAGCTCTTTGACATTTAGATGCATCACATCAATACTACCATAGTCTTTACACTCAAATGGAAATTTGATCTCCTTGAAGACTTTAAAGGTTGTAGTGTCATCTTGTATCCTCATGGTTATCTCCCTTTTTTAAACATCTATAACTGTATATCCCGTAGTTAGGAAGGGTCTTCCAAGGATGATGGGGATCTCATTGTTTTCTTCTATGTCTAAAACTATGAGATCAGTGGGGAAGATGAATTTGTCCACCTTTACTAGCATGTTCTCAATAATTCCCTTCGAGTAAGTGAGAGAGCAATCAGCAAATTGAAGTGCGATTTTAATTGGTTTTACTTCTCTCAAACCTAGCTTGTTGTAAACGAAAAAGGGGTATGAGATTACTGCTCGCTCCTAGATCGCATAAAGCTTTACCAAGATCATGATTGCTAATTGAGCACAAAATGGTTAATTTTCTGGGATCATTGAGCTTAGGAGGTAGCTTTTTCTAAAGAATAGCGCTACACCCTTCTGTCAATGTCACTGTCTCCTAATCCTCCAATCTCATCTTCTTGAAAATGATACTTTTCATGAATTTGACGTAGCTAGGCATCTGATCGAGTGCATTTGCAAAAGGGATATTAATATGTAATTTCTTAAAAATATCAAGAAATTTAGAGAATTGCTTATCTAATCTTTTATTTTACAGCCTCTATAGAAATGGTAGAGGAGGTGTGAATGACTGTAAGGGCTGTTTCTGCATATTTTCTTCAACATTTTCTGCTCTTGTATGCTGTCCATTTTTCTTTCCAGCACTTTTAGGATTGCTTTACTGTAATTTTTCAGTTTCTACAATTGTATTGCACCTTTGTAGCCGTTGGGGAAAAGAAATTAGTGGTCTAAATAGTTGTACATCCTCTTATTGTTCAACCTTATCATTTTTCTTCATCTTTGGAAGTGGTGTTGGTAGTGTGTTATTATGTAAGATCTTACCACTTAGTAAGTTGACAGCTTGGCATTACTCTATACTTTCTCTTGGATTTGTCTCAATATTGCTTGTTAGAGTGCCTTAAGGTCTCATATTAATTACAGCAGCAAGTTATCCCATTTGAACTTCTAAATTCTTCAAATATGTTGAATGATTTTGTAGGATGACATATTTGGACTTTATATATTGCATAAACATATTTTTCAAAGCCAGTTTTCTCTCTTGTGGTGGCTGGAATCCTAGGGGATTCATTGGTATAGATGACTCCTCTTGGTTGTTACACCAAGAGAATTTAGGATGATCTCTTCACCCAAGATTGTAGGAATTTAATTGTGGGTTAAGTTGTTGATGATTGAAATTGCCCATATAATTCACTGCTTCCATGCACAGAATATTTATGTGGTTATAACCACAAAAGTCGTATGTCACTTGTCAGGTTTTGACTTCATTCAATGGATCAAACTTCTTAGATAAAGTATTTATTTGAGCTATCAATGCATTGAATGCATCAATTTCATATATACCGATAACTTTCTTAAGTGTAACTCTCTCTGTTGGTCATTGGTAACTGTTTGACGCCACCTATTCTAATAGATCATAAGCCTCATCTATAGACTTATTCATTAAAGCTCCTCAAGCAGCAACATCTATAATAGTCCTCAAATGGCCTATTAATCAATTGTAGAATATTTAGACTAATAGCCATTTAGGGACTCCATGATGAGGACACTTTCTCAACATGCCTTATACAATGACTCTCCATCAATCTGACTGAATGAGGTGATGTCATTCCTCATCTTTGCTGTCTTTACTGGTGGGAAGATCTTGGCTAAGAACTTCTGTGCTAAATCTTCTCATGTCGATATGGATCTTGACGATAATTACATCAACCAACTTTTAGCTCTGTCCGTTAACAAGAAAAGGAATAATATCAATTTAATGGCATCGTCAAAGACTCCGTTGTATTTGAAGGTATCAAAAATTTCTAAGAAATTTATAATATGCATGTTAGGATCGTCATTAGGAGCTCCGTTGAACTGTACAGTTTCTTTTAGCATCTAAATAATATTCGGTTTAATCTTAAAGTTATTAGCGTTGACGGCTGGTCGTCGAATACTAGACTGAACACCATTTATAGTTGGGATAGCATACTTTTTCAAAGCTTTCTGTGGCATCATGGGTTCAAACACGGGATTATTGATGTGATCATTGTTTCCCTCCATGGTATGAACTGTCAAAGAAAACTAAAAAGAAAATCAAAGAAAAAATAATAAGATAAAACAAAAATAAAAATCCAAATTAAAAGTAAGTAGCTTGGTAGTAGTATTAATCAAAAGAATAGATAAAACTAGTCCTCAACAACGATGCAAACAAATTATGTGTGCTATAATAGCCTAGCGCAAATGCACGCTATTGTATCAAGTAATATAGAATTTAAGTCCAAGTATCGATCCCACAGGGACTACATGATCTAATTCTTCAATCAATTACTAAAATTATATCTGCTTAACTTTTATTCAAAAAAATTAAAATCTGAAACTTAATTTATGAATCTAATTCTATCAAATTAAACTAAACCTAAATAGTAAACAAATAAGAGATATAAATTCACCAAAGAATAATAATCTAGGGTATAGACTTATCCCTTAGTATTTTATTGGATTTATTAACCACCTAGTTCATCCCTTAATATAAATTGTTAGCTTAGACATCTCATCACAAGCCTCTATCGATGGTCGAGTGACCATATTATGCATTTTAACAATCACCTATATGTCTATGGTAATCAAATTTGAATGTAATTCATTAAGATCAAGTCTAAATCATATTATACATGCCACTTAAATATATGTTTATCTTAAATAAAACTCATAATTATTACCCTATGATCATACATCAAACTATCCTAGGCTAAACATATGAATCCCTTCGTCAAGTTCACCATGGTTCCTCAATTATTAAATAATATTGGCTAAATATAATGAAGGCAATAAACATAAGATAGAATGAATCAATTATAATAATTAAGTTCATAAACTAAGAATCAATGAAATTCAACTACATACTAGGTTTACATAGTCTAACCCTAGAATAATACGTTTAGGTCATCACAAAACTAAAAGTATCAAGCCAATCTATAAAGAACAACAAGAACAAGAACATAATAATAAGAAAAAAGAAGAAAAACTAATTAAGAAGATGTCTTGGGTTGCTTCTCTCTTAATCTTGACTTGAAGCTTGAATCTTGATTTCTTGGCTTTAATATTTGATTTTATATTGTGAATTATTTCTCTACCTTTTTACCTCTCTAAAGTCTGTGTATTTGACCTCAAAAGAGTGTTTTTGTTGGTATGGGAAACCCTAGGGACGAGGGGCTTCGAATCCCAATTAAAATAGAAGAGTTAAGAGGGGTTTTTATACGTCACATGGGTGCTGCGGTGCCAAGGCCAGAAAATACGACTTGGGAAAGTATCACTAAGCACCGCAGGCACTTAGCTCTGGTACTCACTTTCATATTTTGAGTGTAACTTTTTCGTTTTACGTCCTATTCGGCTCCCGTTTATTCCTATGCATAAAATTTTCCATCATGCATCTATATATAATCAAAAATACAATTAAGTTGCCAAATATTTATAATTTGGAGCTAAATACAAAATGTTGGGTACAAATCAGACTAGAACTTTTACGCCCTTATCAGCGGTCAAATCATAAAAGGTTTCTGATATGTGTGGAACCAAAGTATGGTGGATCACTCACAATCCCATTATGGCACTTAAATCAAAGGATCATGAATACTTTTCAACTCAAAAGACTTTCTATTGATGGCCTTATTATTGGGATTTGTGCTTACGTGCCATCCCTTTATATATGAATATTTGTTTAATATTTATACTACTATTATCATTTTATTAAATTGCTAATTATATTTTATATATAATAAGATGATTGTAATATTTTAGGCATTGTATGATCTAAAAAAGTTCAGATATAGTCTAAATAAGTTTAAATCAATGCTAAAAATTAGCAATGTTAAGAATTATAAATGCTAAAAGTTAGCACTAATAAGAGTTATCAAGTTATAAGAGTTAGTGATATCTACAAAGTTAGAGCTTTATTTGAAATGGGATAAAGACCTCAGAATATATTAGTAATGACGTAATTGCAAATAGTGCTAGAAAATGCCATTATGCAAAAATGTTCTCAAACATTATGTTCCTAGTCTATCTTAACTGATGTTGGTTTCTCAGTAAATATCTTAATAAATATATAGATCGATGTATATCTATATTTGGATGATCCAGATGGTTAGTCTTAGTAGACCATGAGTTTAGTGGAAGCTCGTATAGAGATACAGGTATTCAGTAAGGACTAAATATTGAACAGACTTACAAAGACATTTAATAGACATCCCATAAAGCCGTCAATGGAGGGTCTTTCGAGTAGAATAGTATTCATGGTCCTTTGACCTGAGTGCCACAGTAGGCTTGTGAGTGATCCACCATATTGTGGTTTTACACATGTCAAAAACCTTTCATAGTCTAATTGTTGGGTGTCGCTGGGTATGGTCCGATGCTTATAGAGTCCGTTATGCATATATATGAGATCTATTAGCTTATTTAGGTGAGTAATATATCCTAACGCTTTAAGATTGTGTTTTAGAAAGTCTTATGGCTATAAGCAGTTATTCTTGGGAAAAGAGTTTAACCATAGGGATAAATAACATCATAAAAGTGTTTGAGAATAATATTTATTAAAATATAATTCTAAATATAAGCTTTCAGTCGGGCATATGAAGATTTAATGGTATTAATCTATATCTTCACTCAACTCGGATATAAATAATGGAGGGAATATATGAATATGTTATAACCTCAACTTGTATGGTTTAATGCGCTACTTTGTAATATCCGTAACATGTGTGTAGGGCATTATTCATGGATGTATGGAGGAGTTCCATATGACAATTCGGGCATGGACCTAAAAAGTCTCATAATATGAAGTGTACTCATTGTGCACTGGGGTAGCATTATAGATTGAATAGTTCCATCCTAGTTATTCTAGCAAACTGAAAATATATTTCAGGGTTTCTCGAATTGTGCACTTATCTAGACTTAAATGTTAAGTACATCACTTAATTAGTTGTAAGAGTTGTTAACTAATTAGATGTTAACAAATGGCACAATTTTGTATTATAAATTGTTTCACTTTGAATTCACCCATTAACCATGTTAGTAAAATCAAATAAAGTAAAAATTAATTATTCAAATAGTTTTTGAATAATTGAATAAATATTTCTAAATAAATAATCATATTTATTTACTTGTTTATTATTTTGGTTTATGTGGGAAACATATACCTAATTAGGTATAATTGCCACCAAATATTATTTTTTAATTTTTTGACCACTTAATCAATTTTAGGAGCACTTGTGAAGTGCTTAATACACCTAAAAATTATTTTGAATAATTAATTAACAAAAGGTGAAAAAACATGCAAGGAGAGAGAATTAGAGTGAGTTTTTGGTTTTTGAGAGTTTTTCTTTGAACAAAGTGTTGTGAGAAAACAAAACTTTATTGCTGCAAATTTATTTACTGTTATTCTAGCTTCACAATCCCACTAGATTGTTGTGAACTGAAATTGAACAATAATACATTTCAAGGTGAGCTCAAAGTTAGAGTTAGGAAGAATTCATAATTGAAATCTTCACTAAAGTTCTTCAAATGTATGTTTTCTGTCATCTTATGTTGTTAATGATATAAGTTACATGTGTATATGTTGATCATATGCTTAATTCTGCTGCGAAATCGTGTATATGATACATGTATTTAGTTTTTTCAATATATACACAATCATATGCATACACCCTAAAACACGTTAACACTTATGAAATGTCTATTAGAGGTCTTCATGAGTCTGTTCAGTACCCAGTCCTCACTGAACACCTGTATCTTTATACGAGCTTCTGCTAAGCTCTTGGTTTCATAAGACTAACTATCTAGACCATTCAGATATAGACATACACCGATCTATATATTTATTAAGGTATTGATTGATAGACCAGCATCAGTGAAAATAGATCAGGAACATAATATTTGAGAACATATTTGCATAATGACATTTCATAGCACTATTTGCAACTACGTCATTACTAATATATTCTCAAGTCTTTGTTCCATTTCAGATAAGGCTCTAACTCCTTAAATTTTGCTAACTCTTATAACCTGCTAACTCTTAGCACTACTAACTCTTAACACTTATAACTTTTAGCGTTGTTAACTCTTAGCACTAATTTAAAGTCCCATAGACTAGATCTGAACTCTTTCAAATTATACAATGTCTGAAACATTACAAACATCTTACTATTTAATAATTAATAATACCGATAAATTTATTAGAAATATTAATTGTATAAATATTATAGTTAAATATTTATATATAATGGGATATTATGTAAGCACAAATTCCAACATATATAATAATGTTTCTCTCCATTTTGGGTGGATGTTATTCTTACTGCTTATTTTTTAATAAATTGAATGCCCTTCTCCATGTCACAACATCAGGTCTCTCATTCTGTTCTGTATCATGATCAATCATTGTTTCTTCTTTCACCGCATGTCTTTGGTTGCAAATGTTTTATTTACGTCTTATCTCCTGGTCAAGAAAAATATCCGCTTGGTCCATCAAATGTATTTTTCTTGACTACTCACGCCTTCAAAAAGGATATAGATGTTATTCTCCTGACACCTGACGTTATTTTCTTTCTGCTGATGTCACTTTTTTTTAGTCTTCCCCTTTCTTTTCTTCCTCTGCTTTAAAAAATATGTCAATCACATAGGCTCTTCTATTTTATTATATTATTCCTCCTCTTGAGTTAAACACTGAACCTATTCTTGTCCCACAGTATAATCCTCCCAATGACGATTCTCCATCTCCGGCTTGTGATAGTTTTGTTCATTTTGATCCTGCAGGTGCTGATAGTGATACCACTCCTAAGGCTTTTGAGGATCACGTTAACTCACTTCCTGCTCCAGATTCCTCTCCCGCTGAGGTCCTGCCACCTCTTGACTAATTTCTAATTATTGTTCATAAAGGTATACGTTTCACTTGCAATCCTTATCCTATGTACAACTTTCTTAGTTACCATCAATTATCTTCCCCATATTATGCCTTTGTGTCTACTTTATCTTCTACTTTGTGAGGCTCTTTTATACTTTGGCAGGCGTCAAACAATAGTTGAGAAAATGACAGCTTTGCATACTAATAGTATATGAGAATTAGTTCTATTGTCGCCAGAACACTCTGCGGTTGGTTGTCAATGGGTGTACACTGTCAAGGTTGGACCCAATGGTTAGGTGGATTGATTGAAAGCTCAGTTGGTTACAAAAGGGTACACTCAGACTTATGGGCAAGATTATTATGAGACTTACTCTCATATGGCTAAAATGTCATCTGTTCGGTTGTTCTTATCTATGGTTGCTATTTGTTAATGGCCTTTACACCAACTCGATATCAAAAATGTGTTTCTTCATGGTGAGCTTTAAAAAGAAATATATATGGATCAACCACCTAAATTTTTTACTCAAGGAGAGTCTGGTTTAGTGTGTAAGCTTCTTCACTCCTTGTATAGTTTGAAACAATCTCTTCGTGCCTAGTTTGACCATTTTACTACTATTATCCAGGAGTTTGGTATGATTCAAAGTGAGTCAAATCATTCTATTTTCTATCAATATACACTATAGGGCTAATGTATATATCTAGTAGTCTACGTTGATTATATTATCATTTCAAGAGATGATCTGGATGATATTAAGCAATTAAAGAATCTATTATTCTGACATTTTCAGACTAAAGATTTGGGATTGGTCAGATATTTTCTTGGTATAGAGGTTGTTCAATCTAAGTTTGAAGTTGTTATCTCTTAATGAAAATATGTGTTGGATATTCTAAAGGAAATAGGGATATTAGACTGCAGACTTATAGATTCTCCTATTGATCATAATACTAAACTTCTACCTAGACAATGGGGAGCCTCTTGCAGATCCTGGGAGATATCGAAGACTAGTTGGTAAACTTAATTATCTTACTATCATAGAAGGTGCTCCTTAAATAAGGGTAATTCCCTTACCTTTATTGATGAAGGATTTACGTGGGGTTTACCCTGTGAGAGATTTTGAATATTTACTCCCATTGAAAATTGGAATGAACACTTTAATTTGTCAAGACTGAGTGTGTTTAACCCTTTTTCCATTTTGCTTTAAGAAGTTTAGTTTGTCAAATTAGTACATATTGAAGGCAAAGAGAAAGAGAGAAAGGTGGGGATTTTTTTGTTTTCAAATTTAGGAATGTGAGAAGACGAGTAAAACGGTCAAATATTTAAAGAAAATAAATAAAACCGCCCTTGTTAAATAAAAAAGGTTACTTGAATTTGAAATGACTTGATCGTTAGAAATAATAATGAGCAGGAAACAAAATATCTTTAAATGGATACACTTACTAGTTGTAAGTGAATAATCATGCTTTAAAAAGCTTTCCGTTTAAATACCACTTTTATTTACTTATGGGGGATATCTGTTTGGCCTATTATCTAACTACTTAACTTGCCCACACTTATTACAGATATTTTTTAAGTGAAAATCCAACATCAAAGGAAGGCCCAATTCTTAGAATAAAGGCTTTTGGCCCATATTTCATATCCAACACATTAGGTAACCCAACTCCTGAACCTTGTAAATGGGTGTGTAAGTCATAATAAGGCAAGAATGGATTAAACATATTATTATATTTGAATTTTGATTGATTAATTATTATTTTGCATGAAAAATAATTTTTCACAAATATACGAGTCTCACTTAAATATTTTCCTTTCATATATGATTTGTTAACAAATTTAAACTCTTATTAATACAGATTAATTAAGTATGGATGCTCATGTATACTTTTAAAAAAATTAGAATTCATAAACTATAAATAGTGTTGATTTATTTAGTATTCAAGATTTAATATTCAGTATTCAATACTCATTATTTAGAATTGATTATTAAGAGTTCATTACATAGTTTGTCTTTACAGCACTCTCCTAAACGCAACACTTTCTCCTTCAAGCAAATACTAATTTAAGCATTAGATTATTTTTTTCTTATAAAAAAATAGGACACTTCATAATTTTAAAGAGATAACAAAAGCAAGACGATAATTAATATAGAAGTTTCAAATTTGAAAATTTTATATAACATGGCTATTTCAAATATATTAAAAGCAAGTGGATTTCTTTTAAATATTTATAAATACTAATCGAATAAATACAACTCAATAATTTGTATCACAAATTTAAATTAGAACGGTCTTTAGAAAATATTTATAAAAAGAGGTAATCATAATTACCTCTTACCAGATATGGGATTTTATTTTTACTTTTTCTAAAAATATTTATAAAACAATCTATTACTTTATTGTATAAAAATTTATCACATCCTCGATATTATATTAATAATAGTTAAACAAAAAATATCTTATGTGTACATAAACCCTAATTATTTATGTTTAAAAAGAACCCCTAATTATTTAGCTTTTTTAGAATATCTCCTAATTACTTTACTACTAATATTATTACTAATACCACTACTAATAATAATACAATCATATATTATATATCTTAAACCTTAATTATTAATTTTTTTTAAACTATTTTTTTTATCTTTTTTCTTCAACTTCAAAAGGGGATTCAAACTCTAAACCTTGACATTAATCTAAAAGTGTAATTATCACTATGTTACCCCTAACATCTACGAAAAAAATTTCTCTTTATTAATTAGCTTATTATTTATACAAAATATTCTATCAATGTGCATTTATTAGGGATGGCAGTGGAATGGATTTAGGACGAATACTCCTAAATCTGTATCCGTATTCGCTTAAAAAAATTAAGTATCAAATTCTCTTTAAATTTATTGCGGGTTTAGGGTTTAATTACCAAATTTGATTTAGCGGGTTTATACTCATTACCAAACTCACAATGGGTTATCTGCAAATTTTTAAGCGGGTTTTGAATTTATATGATAAAAAAATAAAATAATATACTAATTTAAATAAAATTTATAAAATATAGCAATTATAAGTTTATAATCATATCATTAATTTAAAAATATTATCAATCAAAATATAGCAATTTTACTCATTTTATTTATAATTTCTTAAAGTGTCGTTAGTGTTTGATTTGAATTCATCTCAACTTCTATTGTTAGGAATTCATTTGCATCACTAGCGTAGAGCTTTCATCATTTGTTAAAAAAAATAAATTCTTATCAACCTCTATTTATTCAATAAAAAAGTATTAACAATTAATTATAACATTATAAAAATAATCAAATCATTTCACATAATAAATTGTTAATATCATTATGTTCATTTTCTACTAATAAGTGTTGGAGTTGGGTTATTCTTTTTGTTAAGATGAAAAACTATGAGATGGTTGAATTGTGAGTCACACATACTTTTATTTGTAAAAAAATATAAGTTAATGTTTAATCTTTTAATAATTTTGTTCTTAAAAAAAAAGTTATGATTTGCTTAAAAAAAATAAAGAATAAAAATTCACAAAATGAACAAAGAATAAACTCACCATTTGAGTTATAAGTTTGAAAAGAAGACAAAAGTAAAAAATTCTAAAATTTATTACAATGAAGAAGACAACGCTGAGTAGAGTAAGTTTAAGTATTTAATATGAGGAAAAAAAAGTAAAAAAGTAGAATTAGCACTACATTTTAAGTTTTATCTTAAAACTATTAAAAAAATTATTTTTCTCTTAAAAAATTAAAATAGTAATATTTGCAGGAATGTGGATACCCGCAATGAGTATTCACAGATTTTATATATTATCCGTACTCGTACCAATTCTCTTGCAAAATTTTTTTATACCAAACCCGTACTAAATTCATTTCAAGTCTTATCAAATCTTTTTCAATGTAGATGAATTTTAGCGATTTTGCAGGTATTTTTATCATCTTTAGCATTTATCTTGGTATCACAATTGTATATTATAATTTTCTATTATTAATTTTTAAAATAAGAAAATTATTTATCTATTTTTCATTATTTCATTGCTATCTTTAAAATATTCTCTTTTTTTATTTTCATTAAAAAAATTGAATGCTAGAACAATTTTTTTATTTAAAAAAAGTACTTATGTTCAAAGGCAAAACTAAAAGAAAATTACTTATTAAAGGCAAATATTCTAGTTTTAGAACTTTGCAACGACAAACGTTAATGTTCCGGAAATTATCTTGTAAGTCAGAACAATGCAAAACTTGATATAATCAATTCAAAATTATATGTAATTCTTTTATGAAAATAATTAATAACAATGATGCTATATTTATATAGTTAAAGTACATATTTTATATTTTAATTAATGTGACATTTAATATGTTTATTGCTGATTATTGTTCACGTCAATTAAAATTTAAATATTAACTTTATAAGATTAGCACTAACGTAATTAAAAAGAAAGTTAAGCAAACAAAAATTTCCATTTCATTTTTTAAACTCAAAATAATAAAATTTTGAAACCGCAATACAATTTAATTATGAGTTGGAGAGCATACAACTTGTTATGATTTATCTATTATTATAAACTTTGAATTATTATGAACTTTAGTTTTTGTTAATCTTTTACATTTAGTTTTTGGGATAATTATAGTGAATTTGAATATGTAATAATGGTGGTTATGAAAATTTTCGTTTTATTGATGATTTACAAACCTGAAAATTTTAAAATTCACTAAAGTTTTTTCCCTTAATTTTATTTTCAATTTAACAAAAAGTTTGTTGTAATTTTTATTCTTTTTGGTGGATGAAAAGAAGAGAAAAACGTCAGTAAACCAAACAAGGATCCGGGCGGGTGAAGCATAAAACGGTTTTATTAAAACCCTTAATTTACTTGGACCCTTAAAACTTAAGAGCCTATATTGTTGTTATAGCTATTTGTTTGCATCTGTAAAAGCACCAATTGAGAAGAAAAGAATGGCAGTACCGCGCAATGGAATGATGGAGGAAGACGATAACAACGAGGAAGACAATGCTCTCTTTGAAGAAGACGGAGTCAACATTGACCTTGAACCCGACACTCCTCCTCACCTCCGTGAACTAGCTGCCGCCGCTCAGCTCGGCGACGTTCAAGCCCTACGCTTCGCTTTAGGTTTCTCAAATTCCTTTTCCTTTGATTGGATTTCATTGCTTTGTTTTAGCTTTTAATCAATGTGTCTTGTTTTGTGTTCAGAGTAAACCAAAACCCTAGACAGTAGACATGCTTTCTTTCTCATTAACAGAAGAATTTAGAAATAAAGTAGCAATTCAAATTTTTTTATTTTTTATCTTTCTTCTGTTCTTGTGAAATCTAAATTATACAAAAGGTGTCGAATCCTAACCTTGTTATTTTAAAAGCTGATTTTAGATGGTAAACCAATTAATCTTTTGATTTGTTTCTAATTTGAAGGCCTTGTATTCTATGAATGTGGACAGCCCTGAAAAGGCAGAAAATGTTGGTAGGATTTTAAAATATTGTTTGCTCGGTTAAGCAATCAATTAATTTGGAAAAAAAACAAGAAACAAAAGTATGCAGGAGTATTGATTACTTTGATTCTTACTTGAATTTGTGCCTTTAATTATACAGGAAGAGTGATATTAATTGTTTGACTTGGATGTTTCTTGACTCCTTTATACTGACAATTTCCAATTTTTTGAACGGGTGTATAGATAACCTAAGTGGGAGCATTGATGAACCAGTTGAAGATGGGGACACTGCACTCCATCTCGTCTGTCTCTATGGCTATCTGCCTTGTGTCCAGGTCAGTTTCCTATTTCCTGCTTGGTATTTCTTCTTTAGTATAAAACTTATGTTCATGTAAGTATTAGTGCACAAAAACTTTATGATTTCAGTTTTTTTTTTTTCGAACTTAAAAACTTTCCAATGCAGCTACTCTTAGAAAGAGGGGCTAACTTGGAGGCTAAGGATGAAGATGGAGCAGTTCCTCTCCATGATGCTTGTGCTGGGGGTAGGCTATAAGAACTTATTGTTGTTGTCATTCCCCAGTTATTTATCCATTGTAATTTATAATATTGTATTCTTTATCACGTTTGCTTTGTCAATGATCTTTGCAGGATTTACAGAGATAGTACAACTTCTAATTAATAGTGCTAATGATGCTGAATGTGTGAAGAGGATGTTAGAAACTGTTGACACAGAAGGTGATACTGTGAGTATTACCCATTCCTTGTAAAACATCTTGAGGGGAGATTTGGGAGTTTCGAGTGTTAAATGAGCGGATTTACTCAAAATTGAAAGGATATCCTTCTTCACTTGACTCTGTTGATTGCAGAGTATTTTACCATAAAATTTTCTCTGGATTTTTATTTCCTGGGTGGAATATTCAGTTGGCTTACCCTTTCGTCTTGGAACCACCTGGGAATATGATGACGATAATGATTTAATTTGGTGGAAGCAGCTGTAATGTTTTGCCTTTTTGACCAGACAACTTTGGAACACAAGTCTTATTATCATGCTACTATTGCAGCCTCTACATCATGCAGCAAGAGGGGAACATGTGGATGTCATTAGACTGTTGCTGGCTTCTGGGGCTTTGCCTACAAAGGCAAACTTATATGGAAAGGTTAGCCTTCTAGGAGGATGTTTGTAATTTTCTTTGTTTGTTGTAGCAACTTTGTTTTCATGATTAGTAACCATCTTGCAGATCCCAAGTGAATTAGCTGATCCAGACACCGAAGCAAGGAGAATTTTGGAAGCTGCCACTAGTGCTGACACCTGCCAGTAAACGTCTATTGGCTATTAAAAATCATGTAAACCTTTCTTTTTTATACATACAAAATTTACCTCTTTTGATAGATAGGTGAGGGCAAGATATTGTTTATATTTGGATTGAAGTTTTTGTTTTCTATTGATTTTAGAACCCTAAATGGTAGAGGGGCCGTTGATTGTTTGTGTGTGTTGGGTGGTAATATGGTGTTGAAGTTGATATAGTAATAGTTATTTCTTTGTCATATTTGATGTATGCATTGCACAAGTCATTAAAATCCATGGATTGGATGGACTCTTTGGCGTTGTTTTATCATGCGCATTTGTTTGAAACATTGCACTTCACATTTGAGTCCAGAGTATTTAACTTAAAAATTTCAAACATTTTCATTAATTCTTTAAATTATAAATGTGATAAACTGGTCCAGTTTAGCCCTCTGATAGCTGTATAATGGTTTAACACTTGCTTTTCTTTTGGAGTGGTTTTGTTTCTTAAAAATTAACATGAAGCTTTGGATGTTATATGTTCGTAAATTATTTCTTGGATTTTTAATTCAGTATTTATAATTGTGTAAAAGCTGTGTTATGGTTTAAAAGTGACCCTCACCTTAGGCATTAGTCTAATGTGAAAGAAAATATTTCAACCGTAAGATGAATGAAGTGTACATAAGCCACTGCTACAGCGCGCTTGAACTGTGCTAGCTGTGTGGAATGCACGGGTCTTCGGGGAAGCTCAATTACATGAAACTTCCACAACTATGTCCATTTTCGGCGACGATTTAGTTTAGGAATATCCTATGTGCTCAAGGCTAGTGAAAAGTCACAATTCCATCTTGAGTGGCGCAATTGGCGCCCCTCGAACATCTTTAGAAAGAAAAAATCTTATGCATATTTTTACTACTTTGTTTTAAGTTAAAATTATATAAAAGACAATTTTTTGCAGTTAGTTTAACTTGAATAGACGGTAAATATTTCTTTACCGAGCAATTTTTACGGAAGCCACGTCATTACTACCTTTGATAATTCCAAACTTCATTAGTAATTACTGATTTTAAAATTTGAGAACTTAAAAGTCAACGAGTTGAATTTAATTTTTTAGAAAAGCTTAGTATTAGACATAATGAATATGATCAAAATTGAATTAATTAGATCGTTTTTTTGTGTAAATGTTGCATTTGATAAGAGTCCTGCAATTAGAGAAAATGTGAGATTGCACTGAAATTTTAAGTGTAAACACTTCGATGCTTAAATTAGCGAAAATTAAAAAATAAATAAAAAAAATAGTGCAAGAGTAAAAAAAAAAAAAGAAAATGGCTTTTTTTTCTTCTTTTTTTAATGTGGGTTTTAGTCTATCCCTTATATTCCACATATATGATAATAAGGCAGTAAAAGTGAGCCTTATAATAGTATTTTTACGATATTAATGATCGCTTGATGATAATAATTTTATGATCCCCTTTTGTGTTAAGTTTCTCCTCTTTTTATAGGTTGAGAATCTTGGTTTAACCTGTAGCTTTGGAATCCCTCTTTGATATGGTAGTCTTGTGGATATTGTTCTTTAGAAATATTTTTTAGAGTTTTCTTGAAATTTCTAGTAAAGTTTTTTCCTCTAAAAAAAATAAAGATGTGCTAAGAAAATGCCCACATTATAGAGTTCCAAAGTGATTACTAATGCAGACATTTTACAATGGACTAGTGGGACATTTGAGAACAATAGTAGATGCAGTAGCAAGTAGTGTATTAATGAATAAATTCACAGATGAAGCTTATGAATTGCTTGAAGAGATAACATCTAATAGTTATTAGTGGCTAACAGAGAGAGTAAATCTAAGAAAAGTTATCGTTGTACATGATATAGATGCCTCCACCACAATAACAGCCCAAGTTAGCTTACTAACTAAGAAAGTTTATGCTTTGGGGGTCAATTCAGTGAAAAGCCAAGCAACAACCTATGACTTTTGCAAAAACAACCATCAGAATGGCTAATGCATGGAAACAATACAATATGTTGGGAATTTTAATAGAAATCAACATAATCCCAACTCTAATTATTATAAACCATGGTGGCAAAATTATCTTAATTTCTTTTGGAGTAACAACCAATGGCATCTTCAAGGCCAATAAATTCACCTGGATTTCCTATCCAACCAAATCAACATCAATAAGAGAACAAGTTAGCTTTAGAAGAATTATTGATGCAATAAATGAATAAAACAAACCAATTCTTTCAAAGCCAAGTAGCTTCTCTATAAATTTTAGAGACTCAAGTTGGACAATTAACCTAAGCAATGAATAACCATCTACAAGGTATAACATGTAATACTAAGGTCAATAAAAAAGTGATAGAAAGTAATAAAAAGCTGTCAAGTTAAGAAGTAGTAGGAAATTATAGAAAAATACAGTACAGACTCCATAATAGGAAAAAGAACAATAGACAATGTAGAAAATATAACAATTGCAGAAAAATGCAAAAAATACAACGAAATTATAGAAAGTGGAGTAGATGCAGCAGAAACAGTGACCAAAAATAGTGTAGAAAGTTCAGAAAAAGGAAAAACAATACAGAAACCTCTTATGCAACCTTATAATCCACCTCCCTAATTCCCTCAAAGGCTACAAAAGTAAAAATTAAATAAGTAATTTTTTAAATTTCTAGATATATTAAAAAAAATTACACATTAATATCTCTTTTACAGATGCATTAGAGCAAATGTCAAGTTCACGAAGGACATACTCTAAAAAAAAAAAGCTGGATAAGTTTGAGACTGTGGCATTGACTGAGGGATAAAGTGCAATTCTATAGAAGAATTTGTCCCCTAAACTTAAAGATCTAGAAAGCTTTACCATTCCATGCATGATTAGGAATCAATATTTTTGCAAAGATTTATGTGATTTAAAAGCAAGCATCAACCTCATGCCATTATCCATCTATAACAAACTGGGTTAGATGAAGCAAAATCGACCAATATCACCCTCAAACTTGCACACTGATCCCTTACTTATCCCAACGGTATGATTGAAGGCGTGTTATTCAAGGTTAGATAAGTTTATGTCGACTTTATAGTACTAGATATATAGGAAGATCAGGAAATTCTTATCATTTTGGGGCAACCATTCTCGGCCATTTAGAGAACTTGGATCAATGTATAGAAAGGCGAATTGACAATAGAAATCCAAAATAAAGAGGTAACCTTTAGTGTGTTTAAAGCCATAAATTTCCATAGCGAGATGGATGGATACTTTAGCATTGATGTAATAAAGAGAGGTGCAAATCGTTTTCAACAGAAATGCTATTCAAGATTCTCTTGGAGATGCCAAAATCAATAAGGACAAGACAAAAAACCATGAAGCAGAAGAGTACATGAAAGCATTAAACTCTTTATCTCGTTTCAACCTTATAAAATAAGACTTGAGCCATTAGAAAGACAAAGAAACCATTGAGACACGCAATAAGCCTTCAATAGAAGAGCCACTAACTCTTGAACTTAAACCATTATCGAGAAATTTATAGTATGCATATATAGGTAGCTCTTTAACACCTCATGTTATTATTTATGTTGATTTTGATGAGATATAGGAAACTAAACTGCTTAAGGTTGTCCGATAGTACAAGAAAGCATTAGGTTGGACTATAGTTAACATTCGTGGCATAAGTCTTGAAAGTGTGCTGTGCGTAGGATGAGTGTGTACATTTAAAATTTTTTTAATTACATATCACACATGCATAATTAAGTGTAGCAAAAAATATAAACAAACATTTTATTACACTAATGAAATATTAGAGAACTCACCCTCGAAGCGTGCTTTGTGCAGTTCTAGTCGAGGACTCTGTGAGATCTTTTGAGATAGAACAGTAGCCTTATTACTCGTCGAAATATTTTAGTTGAAGAACTTTTGCTTCAGAATATCTCTCAGACCTTTAAGTAATATGGCTTATAAAATACCTGTCTTTGAAAACTTACTCTAACGAAATGAAATGTGGTTGGCAATTTATAGCCAAACTCACCTCATTATTGGCCATTAGAAGGCATCTATTAGAAAGGTTAAAGTGGCAAGTCCCACTTGCCGAGATCTGGGGTTTAACACTTAAACCCTATGCTCTCCTCGAGAGACACTAAAATAAATTTTTTGAGAACTTACCAGATTAAATTATTCAATTCGGTGCGCTATCTCAGTGCACAACGAGTATACTTTATATAGTGAGACTCTATAGGTTACACCCATTTCGTCTTATGGAACTATTTCGTAAGACCATAAACGTTGCCCCACACATATGTTATGAAAATAACAAAACAACATATTGAATCATACAAGTTGAGATTAATACATATTCGTATAATCTCTGTCATTTATATCCTAGAAGAACGGAGACTTAGATCATCACCGTCAAGTTTTCATATGCTCAACTCTAGAACTTATCTCCAAATTTGTATTCCGATAAATAATATTGCAAACACTTTTGCGATATTATTTATAACACGATAAATATTTTTCTCAGGTGTTTTGCTTATGGTCATAAAACTTTCAAGAACACAATCTTGTAACATCTAGATATACTACTCACCCATATGAGTTGACGAATTCCATATCTGCATACACTAAATTCCATGAGCATCGGACCATACCTAATGACACCTAACAGTTAGAGTTGTATATTTTGATGCTCTATGATTGTATTTTAGAGAGTCTCATTGCTATAAATAATAAACTTGGGAAAAAGTTTCTTGTGGGATAAACAATATCGTAAAAGTGTTTACGGATATTATTTTTTAAAATATAAATATGGAGATAAGTTTAGGGTCGAGCATATAGAGACTTGATGGTGTTGATCTATGTCTCATCTCTTTCACGATATAAATGATAAAGGGATTATAAAAATATGTATTAACTTCAACTTGTATGGTTCAATGCGTTTATTTATAATTTTTATAATGTGCGTGTGGGGCATTGTTTACGGACTTACATAAGAGTTTTGAAAGACAAACGTGTGTGAACCTAAGGAGTCTAACAATATGAAGTGTCCTAGTTGAGTACTCAGGTAACACTCCTGATCGAATAGTTTGATCTGGGAATATCTCGAATAGTAGGAATTGTTTCAGAGTCTCTTGGAAAGTTAACAAGGCTTAATTGTTTAGCCTAGGAGATTGATAAGTGGTAAGTGATAATTAATCACTTGCCACATCCTTATGTTGCCATTTGTCAAACAAAGGCATAATTGATGTCTTAAATTGTTGACAAATGACAAGACTATTTGCCACACTCTTTTATTGTAGGACACATGTCCTTAACGTGTCAATAAAGTTCTTTTAATTGCAAAGTGTTTACAGTAGAGTAATGAGACTAATGAAATGAATGAAATATAATAAGTTAGACTTATTTTATATTTATTCGGCATTTTTAAAGTTAACTTAGTCTAAGTGTTAGACTAAAAGATGTGTTAGACATGTGTTATACTATTGATAACTAAAGTGACAAAGAAGCAAAATAGTTTTAATACTTAAAAAGAATGTTGGCGGAATGATTTGTCATGCTTGTAACAAGCATATTGTGGCTCCATTTAAAGGCCTTTTGAAATTAAAAATAACGATTTGATTTGTTATGCTTTTGGACAAGTATGAGGTGGTAATTCACTAATGCTTTAAGAAGTATTTTATGCCACTAATTTCCTTCATAATTGACCACCTAAAGGAATTTGCCACCAAGCTATTATTTGAAGCATGACGTGGGCATTTGATGCATTGTTAGGGTTAACAATTTACATTGTCATGCTTGCAAATTGTAAGCCATTAATTAAAATTTCATTAGCTACTAGGTGGTGGATTAGGTTATATAAATGGAAATATTTTGGCATTGCCGAGTGTGTGAAATGGTGAAGTGAATCAAGTGTTAAAAATACACTAATAATTTAGCATTAGGTTGAGAGACATGGAAGCAAGAAGTTGGTTCAATAAATTTTTGATGAGATAGGAAGCTATTATTCTAGCTCTGCAATCCCACCAGATGTTGTAGACTAGAATTGTAGTCGAGATCATTTCAGGGTGAGCTTCGAAAATTGAAACTACCCTAAATTATCTTCAAGGATAATTTTTAATCTCATTAGTGTAATATAATTTATATTTAGTTGTGTGTATTATATTCCGCTGTACTTATTTTGCATGTGTGATGTGCAAATTTATTAAAATTAAAATTAAAATGCATATATTCACCCTATGCAAAGCACACTAACACGTTTAACTTCTAGATCAAAAGGTAGTAACTCCAAACTATGAGTTCTTCGTGTCACCTTCAACAACCATAATACAACCAAATTTATAACAAATAAAATAAATTAAAATGCCTAAATTAAAATCAAGTTGGTTATCCACAATATTAGCAATAATTTAAAACTTTTAATCCCTGATAACGATGTCAAAAACTTGTTCGACAATATTTTAAACATGCACGAATATCAAACTGTAAGTGCACAGGCCATTGTTTACGGTCAAATTATAATGCGACTATCGCAATATAGATTGAGGTGTCGATCCCACGAGGAATGTTTTGGTAAAATAGGTTGGTGAAGTAAAAATATTAAAGCAGTAGTAAGGAGAAAATTAACTAAATGGTTTAAATGGATGAGATAAAATTGTCTATGAATTAAGAGAAAAGTCTTATGATGATTAAGCAAGGCTTTGAGAATCACAATTATACTTTATAAATCTACTCTACAATTTGATTCAATATTTATAACTCAATTGAAAGTTTCACATCCCAAACAATCAATCAGAAGATATTTAAAATATAGCACATTTCATAACACATGTATTTGATATGACTAAACTCTTTGCGAACATGAACACAAACCATGTTCATTTATACAAGTTATCTAAGATCGATAATATATCATTTTGACAATATTACAGTAAAAGATCAACTTGAATATCAAACAATTATTGTCTTTACATGTTATCCAAGATCGATAATATATTGATTGACAATATTGCAGTAAAAGATTAACATGTAAAATAATGTAATCAATAACAATTATAATTCAACAAGAACCACATAAAGATAGCATGACTGAAAATATATGAAACATGAAAATTATAACCTCTGGATTATAGAAAAATACTAGATAAGAGTTTAGGCATAAACAAACTTATAAACATTTGTAGCTCTTGACAAAGAGTCAAAGTATAGAAGTAAATTTATTACACATAAAAGTTCATCTCTTAGCCTTGCTAAGAACTCTAGCCTAGCTTACAATAAATGTTAAAGAGAAAAAAATATGAGAGAATTTTCTAGTGTTAAAAATGTCCTAAGAGTGTCCTTATATAGGCAATGAATGGAAATATGTTTAGTGTGACTTCAATCTTTAATAATTTAGGCCAACTACTCATTCACCTAATTGCAGCAACTTTTTTATAATGGAAATGACCAATGTAGCCTTTTTAGGCAACATAAAATTTGTAGTATTTTGTCTCTTATTTCCATAGCCACCAAGTTCATGCAATTCGGATGAGTATCCAATGAGATATGGGAAAAATACCAAAGATATGTTAGATTTCTGCCAACAACCCTTTTACCCATTTGCAATACAATTTGATCCATAATAACAACTGATTTGAATTTTACCATCAACATAAGAGTTGTTGATAATTGAGTCAGTATTTCAAAAATTCAAGAATTATACCGATTGGATATGTAGTTTGTGAAATACGGTCTAAATACGTGAGTTGGGTTAAGCTGAGCGAAAGTTGTAACCCAATACTATTGTATCCCAATTTTTGGCCCATAACATGTTGGATTTAGCTTTTCAACTGTTTTTCAAGTTTGTGTAAGATTGAGTCATGTTACTCCAGGTTCAATAATTTCTTCATTTTGATTTTTACATTGAGAATTACGTCCATTTTACCTAAACTTGTGCAAATAACATTCATTAATCACAATTTAAGGAGAACACTTTATTTTAAGTTAAAAATACAAAAATGATAAAATTAGTGACATTAAATGGTGATTGAATCTCTTATTAAATATACATTTTCATGTGTTCATCATAGCCCCCAACAAGCTTATTGCTAGTCTCTAGAATTCAAGCATAAATAGAATATACAAAACTACCTAAGCATTTCAAACAAAAAGTCAATTCAAGATCACTATTGTTATTATGGTTTTTTCAATTATAACTTCCAAAAATTGTATGTGTGTGAACTAAGCCGTATCCATCTTACCACAAACCACAACAGATATAGCCTTGAGAATTTCTCCAAGTAAAAACCTCAACTTCATATCCTTACAAGTGTATGACTGTTTAAAAGCTTAGGACTTCTTTCATAGAGTTGGAAAACAATTAAGCCCTCAAGAAAAAGTCAATTTTAAGGACATACATACAAACTAACATTGATTCAAAGATAGAAAAATCAATTGTTTAAAAATAAATCATTCTTGACATACACCAGCTTTAGGTCTTCAATTGTCTTGTGAGAGCAATACAAATATAGCTTAGTGAGAAAATTGCCTTACAAAATATTTTTCTTCTAAAATTGAATGAATACTTTATTAAACTAAATTGATTCTTTTTTTCCTTTCTATTTTTTCTCTCTCTATATATATATTTAGTATTTTGCTTTTTTTTTTTTTTTGAAGAATACAAGGAAGCATTACAAAATAAAAAATAAAGTTTTTCATCAAAATATATTATACATAAATGCAACCAACTTCTTCCTTAATTCAAATAATATCAATCTAAAAAAATTAACCAATTCAAAGGATCAATAAAGGTTTGTAAGCTGTTTTCTCAACCTTTCCACTTACTTACAAAAGATATGTGAGATTAGAAAAATATATACTTAAACATGAGAATTCTCTTGGCTATATAAATTGAATCATCCATCTTACCATAAGGCTTAGTATTGTGCTCAAAAATGTTTCAGAAGTTATTCTTTAATAACCTAAATAGAATTAGTGACTTAATCTAAATAATTTTGAAATCGTACATAGGTAGAAAAGTAAATTCTTTTATACAAGAATTACCAAGACTACAAGTAATAAACAACAATGCATGAAAAATAAAAAGTTAGTTAAAATACGTTTCAAAAGTTAGAAATAAACTCTTTACTCTGCCATTCTAATTTGACCTAGAATGCGTCTCAAAAGTTTAAGAATGAACTATTTACTCTACCATTTTAATCAAATGTCGGACCCTATTATCTCTTTTTATTTATTTATTTTTTTTCTTAGAATGCAAAATTCAACTTATGTCTACTATCCTCCCTCCAAACTAGATGAAGCATTGTCCTCAATGTTTAAATAGAAAGAGATAAAGTATAAGAGACATTGCCTGAAATGCCAGTTATTCGAAAGAAACAAACCTGAGAGACACTTAAGCAAATATAAACTAAAATGATGATGCTCATAAATAATAAAACAAAAAAAAATTTACAAACGAAGTGTTAGATCCAATTTTTGCTTGTTAAGGCCCATTAATCAATCGATTCGAATTATTGCTGGGTCAGGTTCGTAGGTACTGGCTGTAATTTTCAATCAATTCATCTACATTGGTAGCAGAAATAAGGATCTATCATGCCAAATGTGAAATAAAATTCTGTTCCACAGCTTGATCAAGAAAATAAAGTAAGCAGTCAAAATAGTTATTAACATTCAACAAATGTATGTGTTTTTTTATGGATATTCAGCTGGGTTTAAGAGGCAATTTGAAAAATTTCTTCCAAGGTACCAAAATCACATAGTAAAGCAATAAAAGCATCTGCATTGTAAAACATTCTAGCTATACATTCACGCATGAATGAAACTCGTAATTCTTCCCCTATTGTTTTCCTAGTCAGGTTTCCCACGGCTAAAGCTGTAGGAATAATACCTAAAACTTGACTTCCTCCTAAATGTGCAGCTGTTGACACATACCCCATTAACCCAAGGCTACCCCCTTCATAAATCAAATGAATTTTTCTTGCAGCTAATACTTTTCCTGGATAGTTTTTTGCCTCTACAAACACTTTATTTTCCCTACGACTAGATCCACAAAATACACATATATTTCAAAATTGTCGAACTGAGGTTTCTTTCATATGTACACTCACCTTTATCTCAATATATGAAAATGAAGAAAATGAGTTGCTGTATTTATAGAGGACCAAATGATAACAACGATTTTGATAACCCGATAGTTTGTCAGAAGAGATTTGAAAATAAAACACAAAAATTTAAAGATAATGACCCACATGAATTATTTAACCAAAAAATTTGAATTTAAGACATCTATATGAGTAGCCCTACTATTCATGAAATAAAATAAAATAAGTTTGAAGTTAAAACATATGTACTTACAAGTAGTTGTGATCGTGGCTCACGTCTTCCTCTGGTTTTACATCCAGTAACAGTTTAAACGCCTTCTATGGGTCAGAGATAGGCTTCTCATCAATTTTCTTATAAATTAGAAAATAAGGTCTTTTAGAGTCAGATTCCCGAGACTATATGTAATAACTGCTTATCTATAACCGGTAACAATAAATATTTATGTAAATATAATATTCGTATTTTATTTATATGTAGGTGATACTCTATTTATATATTGTCATCAGTGCTTTTTTTTTTTGAATGGATTAGGGTCCTATTATTAGTATTGATTTTATTTGCAAGACTTTAGATCTATTTTAGGGACCAAATTGTAATACTTTGAAAGTTTTTCGTAAATAATAGAAATTAACCTCTTAGTATAAAAATACACATTTTAAACCCTAATTCACTTATTTTTGGTCGAGCCACCTCTTTTAGAGAGAGAAATAGAGGGGAGAGAAAGAGAAGAAGAAGAAGAAATTAGAATTTTAAGCTTTAAGAGGTATATCATAACTCTTTCTCAATTTTGTTGGTGTTAATTAAGTTAATTTCTTTAAGTTTTAATTTCTGAAAATATACAAAATTGGATATTTGATGTGAATTTTGTAAGATATATTGAAAATTGATGATGATTACATAGATAACTTGATGAATCATGATGAATTTGCAGAAATTCTACTTGATAGTATCTTGATCCGAGAATTTTGTAAATTTTTGTACTTTGATTTTGGTTTTATTTTTTTAAATGTAAAACTAGACATGTTTAGAATCATTTGAGACTTTGAATAGATTGAAAATTCCATAAATTGAATCTTTAGTGAATTTACAAAAATGACCCTGATATTCTAAAACATTCATGTGTTAACAATATACTAAAGGATGAACAATTTTTAATCTGTTAAATGATCTTCAAAAATTACGAATTTCTGGAATATGATAAATTTATATGTTTAATATGACATAGTAAAAATTAAGCATTTAGATTAATGTGATAAAAGTTTTATAATTTTCTAAAGTGTATCAGCCCACTGCACTGTTTGATTAACATATTTTTAAAGCTATGGAATAAAATAGTTCTAAAATAATTTTGGCTGGGATTTTGAAGTAAAACATTTATCATGGATTGAGATATGTGTAAAGAGTAATTTTGTACTAGTTTTATAATTTTTGAGTTAGTATATAATTTTATAAAATTAGAAGACTTAATACTGCTCAGTAAATATCTTGATCCTATTAGAATAATAGTTTTGATTTGATGGTGTTTATGAAATGGATTGTGGATGAATTATGATATAATATTTATAATAAGAAGGATATATGAGTCAAGAATGATATATTTTTATTTTAGATTAATTAGACATCAGGTGATGTATAAGAAAATTTTGTTAAGTGTAAGTGGTCAGAATGATAGGTTTTGAGAAACCAAGTCATTAGACCAATTCGATGTGATAAGTGCAATATGTGTAATTTTGTAAGCTATTTAAAGTGTTTTGTGTGAATGGTAAGGCTTATGAAAGGGTTAATCTCCATTGATAGGTTAAGGAGAATTAAGCATTGTACTTGAAAGTGTTAAGAGGTAAGTATATTAGACTTTTACTGAAATCACAATAAGCATAGTAATTGTTTATGTATGATTTTGCAAATGTGCTTAGAAATATGTTTATGTTATGCCAAAGTATATTTTGATATGAAATGTAAAAAACATATGTTTATGAATGTGAGCATTGACATTGAGCATGTGTATATATGACATAAATGTGTTTATGAAAGTGAGCGTTTTAAAATAAAATGTATTTAACAAAGAAAACTTTTGAAGTAGAATTATGTCCATGAGAAACATTTTGTGTTTTAAGGATGCGTAAACTTAGTATTTACTTAGTAGGCATCTTATGTGATTGTGGAGCCTTTATATGTGACATTTCCTTTGAGATTGGTATATGTTATATGTTTCATATATAGGGAGGTTCTATTGGTACCTAAAGGAAGAGTGAGCCATCACATTTGTGTGGTGGCTTATTAGTGCATGTGAGAGGACTCACCGATGATCAGGGTGAGGGTTTGGCTCTTACCTTCGGGCATGAGCATTATATATGTGTAATTTAAACCTCACTTATGCTATCTCTCTCATACAGTATATCACCGACAGGTGACATTTGGCTCATTATATGATATGTGATATAGAAGTCCTACTAAGTAGTAGTTGGATGATGGTATTCCTACTATATATTTTGTACGAATGTGTAAATACTTACTTGACATGTGATTTAATAAGATTATAATTTTGATTTATCATGGCATATCATACACATGCATTGTGTATATATATGTATTTGTATTTTGATATATGAAAAAAACTAGTATGCTTACTGAGTTTTATACTTGTTATAGTTTATGCTGATTTCAGGTAAATAAGCTACATGTGTGCTTAATAAATTTAGTAAGGCTTCTATTGTCCATTGGGTTCCTTAAGTTTCTAGGTTGCTAAATGTTGAATTTATGGACACGTAATTTGAGATATTTGTTTTATCCTTAGTGAATAAATATTTATGTATTATTTTATTAAGTGTGGTTGTATTTGGTTTATGTTCCACCAAGTATATTTATGGATTAATTTTGTGATGAACCTACTAACAACTTACTAAGGATTCCTATGTAGAATTCAAGTTTGAAATTTTATACAATATTAATTATGAGTGCACATTATTGAATTAGTGTGAGTTATGTCGTGTGTCAGATCTTTTGAGTATGAGGCGTGACACTATACCATTGATGTTCAATTTTGAATTTATTTCATAAATCGAGAAGTTCACGTTGCATGAGCCCACAAGGATGCGTCTCAAGAGTCAATAAGATATCATCCAAAGACTTCTTACTTAGTCTATCCTTAATGAACTGAATTTTATCTTCTCGATTTCTAGATTCAAATCCTAAAGAACGACAACTCTGGTTACAATTCCATCGAACATATTTATGACAGACTTGTAACCTTTTTGCTCATCGCCTTTTGGCATAAGAGCTTCTTCCAAGACCAGGCATAAAAGAAACAAAACCATGTACAAACTCACCAGATAATTGAACCTTGACTTTGATTAACCAACGAATATCTGTAGGGATATGACTTAACATTAATAGCCCTAGTCTTTCACACTGTGCTTTGTAAATCTTATGTAGAACATTTTGAGGCAATGAAGGAAAACGTTTTTTAAGGTTGACAAGAATGCGATCCATTTTGAAAAAAAGTGAAAAAGAAAATAGATGAATGCATGGTTTGAGGGACAACTTTTAGGGATCTGAGAAATCGACTTTAATAGTCACGAATACTGTAGCTCTTCTATTTCTGACAATTGTAACTTTCTCTGAAGACCTGCAGTACTCAAATCAAAGTTAAGGGCTTTGATAGCCCAATAAGCTTTATGCTCTAGCTTAATAGGTAAATAGAAAACTTTCCCATAGACAAGCCGGTATGAAGACATTCCTAAGATGGTTTTGTATACAATGCGATATTCCCATAATGCATCAGAAATGTGTAAAGACTAATTTTTACGATTCGGGTTAACCATTTTTTCTAAAATCTATTTAACCTCTCTATTTACTAGCTCGGCTTGTCCATTTGTCTGTGGATGGTATGTAGTGGAAACTTTGTGAAGAACACCATACTTATGCATCAAAGCTTCAAAAGAATGGTTATAGAATGTGTTCCTTGGTCACTAATGATGACACGTGGTGTACCATACCTAGATAACACATTTTCTTTTAAGAATTTTATCATAATTGTGTTATCATTAGTACGACAAGCTATAGCCTCCACCCATTTTAATACATAGTCAATAGCTAGAAGGATGTAAAGGTATTCAAAAGATGAAGGAAGAGGACCCATAAAACGGATACTTCAACAATCAAATATCTCAATAACAAGAATAGGGTTAAGAGGCATTATATGTCTTCGAGATAGAATACCTAACTTTTGACATCTTTCACAGGAAGGACAAAAATTATTAGTGTCTTTGAACAAAATAGGCCAGTAAAGACCACATTATAAAATTTTTGTGGCTGTCTTTTTCATTGAAAAATGACCACCACAAGCAGTACTATAACAAAAGTTTAAGACACTAGAAAGTTTATTTTCAGGAATGCAACGTCTCATAATTTGGTTAGGGCAGTATTTGAAAAGATATGATCATCCCAATAAAAATTATGTACCTCAACCAAGAACTTACGCTTATCTTGTGCACTCTAGTTAGATGGAAGTTCACCACAAACAAAATAATTTACGATATGTGCATACCAAGGTATTTGGCTTATAGTAAAAAGATGTTAAAAAAAAAATCATCTCGAATGGGTGGGACATCAGTCGAGTCAGTGAACTCGAGGTGGGATAAATGATCAACAACATCATTTTCAACGCCCTTCTTGTCTTTAATAGTTAGATCAAATTCCTGCAAAAAAAGAATTGACTTAATTAAATAGGCTTTAGCATCCTTCTTAGAAAGAAGGTACTTAAAGGCCGCGTGGTCAGTAAAAACAATAATATGTGAACCAATCAAATAAGAACGAAATTTGGCTAAGGTAAAAATAATAGTTAGTAGTTCCTTTTGAGTAGTGGTGTAATTCTTTTGAGCATCATTCAAAGTCCTACTAGCATAATAAACAACAAAGGGTTTTCCCTCCCTTCATTGCCTAAGTATTGCTCCTATAGCATAATTACTTGCATCACACATAATTTCAAATGAGAGGTTCTAATCTGGTGATTGCATGACAGAAGCGGTGATGAGTTTGGCAATAAGTGTTCGGAATATCTCATCACACTTTTGTGTCCATATAAATTCAGCATCTTTTAGTAAAAAGTTACACAATAGTCTAGATATAGCAGAAAAATTTTATATAAACCTCATGTAAAAACCAGCATGTCTAAGAAAAGATCGAACATATTTTACCATTTTGAGTGTAGGTAATTTAGAGATTAATTCAATTTTAGCCTTGTCAATCTCTATTTTTTTTTCAGATACAATATGACCCAAAATGATCCTTGAAGATACCATGAAGTGACATTTCTCCTAGTTTAGCACAAGTTCTTTTTCTTCACACCTATTCAAAATAGCTTTTAAGTTAAGTAAACATGAATCAAAAGAATCACTAAAAATAGTCAAATCATCCATAAAAACTTCCATGCATTTTTCAACCATATAAGAGAAAATACTCAGCATACAACGTTGAAAAGTAGCTAGTGCATTACATAATCCAAATGGCATTCTATGAAAAGCATAAGTACCAAAAGTGCATGTAAATATGGTTTTTTCTTGATCTTCTATAGTTATCTCAATATGGTAATAACCTAAATACCCATCAAGAAAGCAATGAAAGGGATGGCTAGCTACACATTCTAAAATTTGGTCAATAAAAGGCAATGAAAAATAGTCTTTCCTGGTGGTTGTGTTTAATTTTCTATAATCAATGCACATTCTCCAATCACTTACTACCTTAGTTGAAACACGTATCCCATTCTTATTTTTCACAACAGTAATCCCATATTTCTTAAGAACTACTTGAGTTGGACTTACCCATTGACTATTAGAAATTGGATAGATTATACCTGTATCTAATAGTTTCAAGACTTCTTTCTTCACTATTTCTTTCATTGTTGGGTTACGTATTCTTTGTGGGTCCCTACGGCGTTGGGTACTTTCCTCTAAATGAATTCTATGGAAGCATATCAATGAAGAAATACCTTTAATATCAGTTATGGTCAAACCTAGTGCAGACTTATGTTCGTTACCAGTTTTATCAATTTTTCCTCTTGTTCAGCACTAAGTTCAGAAGAAATGATGATGGGAAAGGTATCACCTGGTCCTAAAAATGCTTGTTTCAAACCTTTGGGCAATAGAAAGAGCTCAACTTGTGGTGTCTCGAGGTTTGATGGTTTCGGTTTCTCTCTCTCTTGGTAACTCTTCAAAGCGTGGCTACCAAAATCGAGTCCTTTTATCCTATGAGTCAAAAATACTAAACACATCAGTTATTTTATCAGGATAATACAATTCTTCAAAATCAAAATCAATGAGGTTTTCTAAAGAACCAGAGCCATAATTTTTATAAGCTTCATCCGCTACAAGTGTGTTTATTATATATGAATGATAGTATTCGTCTTCTTTTCGTGGTTGCTTGCTAATATAGAAAATGTTCACCTCAAGAGTCATATTCCCAAAAGATAATTTCACTAGACAATTTCTGCAATTAATAAGAGCGTTAGCAGTGGCAAGAAAAGGTCTCCCTAAAATAAGAGAGATTTTAGATTCCATGTTAACAACAAAATGAGTATCTAAAATAAGAAAATCAACATGGTAGTAAAATTTATCAATTTGCAACAAATCATCTTCTACTATTTCCCGTGGTTTCTTAATTGATCGGTTAGTTAATTGTAGGACTACAGATGTAGGTTTAATCTCTCCAAGTCCCAACTACAAGTAAATAGAATACGGCATTAAATTTACACTTACTCTTAAGTCCAACAAAGCTTGAGCAAAATCATGTGTCTCAATTTGACAGGAGATAATGGGACATCCAGGGTCTTTATACTTGGGTGGTGTCTTTGTTCAATCACTGCACTTACCAATTCTTCCAAAAATGTAATTTTTTTTATATGGTGTTTTCTTTTGATAGTACATAGATCTTTGATGACTTTGGCATAAATTGGAACCTTCTTAATCAAATGCAACAAAAGAAGATTAATCTTAACTTGTTTCAAATGTTCTAAAATCTCACATTGAATTTTTAAATTTTTTCCAAAAGGTCGAAGAGCTTGAGGAAAAGGCACTGAGATTAAAAACTTATTTTCGGGCTCTTTTTTCTCTATGGCCTATTTTTCAAGGAGGATGTCTTTACTACTCGTAGATGTGTTAGTTGAAAAAGTAGGCTCACTCACAATCTTACCACTTTGAGTAGTAATGAAATGACTTCTTTGAGATTTTGTACCTCAGAAGTAGAAGCTTGTGCCATGAATTATCCTTTTGGATTGGATTGAGGTTGAGATGAAAACTTACCTCGCTCTTGTACAGTTAAGGCATTGGTCAGCTTTGTGATTTGACTATTGATTTCTTTGTTTTCATCTATCACCTGTACAAGAACTGTTTCAAATTTTTTATTAGTCTTACTTTGTGCCTCCATAAATGCTTATAATGTATCCTCTAAAGGACTCCTAGTTGGTCGTGCATTATATTGAGGTGTAACATAAGACTTGGGTGCTTGTTGTTCTTGTTGCCAATGGTTGTTGGCTTATTGGTTAGATTTCTAACTAAAGTTTGGATGGTTTCTCTAACTAGGATTATAGGTTTCAGAGTAGGGTAAATAAGGCTTCTTGTACATTCCTAAGGCATTACATTATTCCTCACATATTTCTTTCATCTCATTATAAGTCGGGCAATCCTGAGCTAAGTGTTCCGCTCCTCCACAGACAAAACAAATGTCATATGACTCAACCCTCAACCGTATGGGTAACCCTTCTATCTTTGGTTTTCAAGGCCTCTAATTCCATAGTTAAGACCTCTAACTGGGCTTTAAGGCTATCCTTTTCCTAAAATGAAAAATGCTATTGAGTCGTGACCTATTTATGCTTTCAGTAACGCTAAGTCCAATCCATGTATGGGCTTTTTCGGCTAAGTCATTAAAGCATTCTATGGCTTCCTCAGGATCTTTATGAAGAAACTCCTCATTACACATCATGTCAACAAATTGGCACTCTCTAATTGTGAGTCCCTCGTAAAAATAGCTAACGAAGCGTCAATTTTCATACCCATGGTAAGGGCACAGATTTAGCAACTCTTTAAACCTTTCCTAAGCTTGATATAAGGTTTCACTGTCTTTTTGGTAGAATGAAGAAATTTGTCTTTCCAGGCCATTAGTTTTGTGTTATGAGAAGTATTTATTGAAAAATGCTTGGGTCATTTCTGCCCAAGTTCCTATAGACCTCGGCCTCAAAGAGTATAGCCAATTATTTGCTTTGTCTTTCAAGGAAAAAGGGAAAAAATGTAAGCCTAACAGTGTCTATGGCTTTAGGCTGGCTATGGAAGGTGGCTATTACCTCTTCAAATTCCCTAACATGTACATAAAGATTGTCATTATCTAGACCATGAAAAGTGGTCATAAGTTATATCATTCTAGGTTTAAAATTCGAATGTGGTATGTTAGGTGAAAATATAATGCATGATAGTGTGGCTGTGCGAGTAGGATGCAAGTAATCTTTTAGAGTCCTAACGGGATTTTCCTCGTGTTGGCTAATGTGTTAGAATTACAAGATGAACTAAATGGTGAATTCTCTTCTCTTACAAATTGTGGTGGTGGTTCTAGTTCTACTTCTCTCACAAATCTTCTTCGTTTATCTCTAAGTCGATGTATACATCCTAACAATTTTTTTTTTGTCTTTACTCTTTTTTTTTTTACTCAAGGAAATTCTCAAGGAAAAAATAATAAGTGAACAAAAGAAAAAAAATGAGTTAGGTGGTAAAACCAACCATGAAATATAAAAATATAATACAATAAATGAACAAAAATAATAAACTATAAAGTACAATAAAAAAAATAAGGTACGAAAAATAAAAAAAAGAAAATAAATTGCAAAGTACAATGAATAAATAAAAAAAATAAAGTACAATAAATAAATAAAAATAAATAAATAACAAAGTACAGTAAATAAATAAAATAAAATAAGTTATGCGGTAGAACCAGCCATTAAAATAAAATAAAAATACAACAAATTAACTAAAGAAATAAAATACAATAAATAAATAAAGGAAATAAAGTGCAAAGTAAAATAAATAAATAAAAGAAAATAAAATGCAATAAATTAATAAAGGAAATAAAGTGCAATAAATAAAAAAATAAAAAAATAAAGTGCAAAGTATAATAAATAAAATAAAATAAGTTAGGAGGTAGAACTAGCCATTAAAATAAAATAAAAATACAACAAATTAATTAAAGAAATAAAATGAGTTAGGTTGTAAAACCAACCATGAACAATAAAATAAATTACAACAAAGGAAATAAATTTAAAAACTAAAATTATACAAAGAAAAGAAAATTTATAAAGTTACCGCTTTAGTATTGATAAATGCAACCTGCTTTCGTTTAGTGTGCCTCTCTGGCAACGGCGCCAAATTTTGTTTACGCTCAAAATGTAATGCAACTATTGCAATATAAATTAAAGTGTCGATCCTATGAGGAAGATTTTGGGAAAATAGGTTGGTGAAGTAAAAATATTAAAGCAGTAGCAAGAAGAAAATTGACAAATTAGTTTAAGTGGATGAGATAGAATTGTCTATAAATTAAGGAAAAAGTCTTATGATGATTTAAGCAAGGCTTCGAGAATCACAATTATGCTTTATAAATCTACTCTACACTTTGATTCAATGTTTATAACTCAATTGAAAGTTTCACATCCTAAACAATCAATCAGAAGATATGTAAAATATAGCACATTTGATACCACATGTATTTGATACGACTAAGCTCTTTGCAAACATTAACACAAACCATGTTTATTTATACAAGTTATCTAAGATCGACAATATATCATTTTGACAATATTGCAGTAAAAGATTAATTTAAATATTAAACAATTATTTTTTTTACATGTTATCCAAAATCAACAATATATCAATTGATAATATTACAGTAAAAGATTAACATGTAAAACAATGTAACCAATAGCAATTATAATTCAACAAGAATATTGCAGTAAAAGATCAACAATATATCATTTGACAATATTGCAGTAATAGATCAACTTGAATATCAAACAATTTTTGTTTTTATATGTTATCTAAGATCGACAATATATCGATTGATAATATTATAGTAAAAGATTAACATGTAAAATAATGTAACCAATAACAATTATAATTCAACAAGAATCACATAAAGAAAGCATGATTGAAAATATATGAAACATGAGAATTATAACCTCTGAATTATAGAAAAATACTAGATAAGAGTTTAGGCATAAACAAACTTACAAACATTTGTAGCTATTGATAAAGAATCAAAGTATAGACGTAAATTTATTACACATAAACGTTTATCTCTTAGCCTTGCCAAGAACTCTAGCCTAGCTTATAATGCATGTTAAAGAGAAGAAAATATGAGAGAATTTTCTAGTGTTGAAAATGTCCTAAGAGTGTCCTTATATAGGCAATGAATGGAAATATATTTAGTGTGACTTCAATCTTCAATAATTTAGGCCAACCACTCATTCACCCAATTGCAGCATCTATTTTATAATGGAAATTACCGAGGTACCCTTTTTAGCCAACATGAAAGTTGTATTATTTTGTCGGTTCTTTCTATAGCCACCAAGTTCATGCAATTTAGATGAGTATTCAATGAGATATGGGCAAAATGCCAAAGATAAGTCAGATTTTGGCCAACAACCCTTTCACCCATTTTAATACAATTTGGTCTATGATAACGGCTGATTTGGACTTTACCATCAACATAAGAGTTGTTGATAATTAAGTCAGTATTTCACAGCTTCAAGAATTATACTGATTGGGCATGTATTTGATGAAATTTAGTCCAAATATGTGAGTTAGATCAAGCTGAGCGAAAGTTATAACCCAATCTATTGTATCTCAATTTTTGGGCCATAACATGTTGAATTTGGCTTTTTAACTGTTCTTCAAGTTTGTGTATGATTGAGTCATGTTACTCTAGGTTTAAGAATTTATTCATTTTGATTTTTACATTGAGAGTTACGTCTATTTTACCTAAACTTATGCAAATAACATTCATTAATCACAATTTAAGGAGAATACTTTATTTCAAGCTAAAAATACAAAAATGCTAAAATTAGTGACATTAAATGGTGACTGAATCTCTTAATAAATATGTATTTACAAGTGTTCATCAACTATGAACAAGGAATAAAGTGTGAGTAGAATATCATCCCACGAGGATTAGTTTCTAAATTAACCCTAAGTGCTATGTGTTGAGATTTATGTTTACATGTCATCCCATTATTTTATAAATATTTTATTTTTTAATATTTATACAATACTTTTTATTAAATCTCTAATTTTATTAATTAAATGGTATAGTGCTTGTTACGCTATAGACATTGTATGATCTGAAGGAGTTCAGATCTGGCCTAAAGGAGTTTAGACCAGCGCTAAGAGTTAACATTGCTGAGAATTATAATTGATAACAGTTATCACTACTAAGAGTTAGTAAGTTATAAAAGTCAGCAAAATTTAAGAGTTAAGATCTTGTCTGTAACTGAGACATAGACTCGAGAGTACATTAGTAATAACATAGTTACAAGGAGTTACAATAGATGCTAAGAAATATTATTATGAACGTGTATTTTCAAACACGATGTTCCTGATCTAATTCACCAATACGGGTCTGTAAGTGGAACCCTTTCTAATAGACCAGTGTATACTATACCTAGATGGTTGTTCTTAGCTGACCATGAGCTTACTGTAAGTTCGTATAGCATACAAGTATTTAGTAAGGACTGAATAATGAACAGGCTCAAAGAGGACCCCAATAGACATCCATGAAGTCGTCAATGGTTGGTAATGTCGAGTTGAGTTGTGTATGTTGTCCATTGACCTAAGCGCCACGATGGACTTATGAGTGATCCGTCATGCTTTTGTTCCATATATGTCAGAGACCTTTTATGGTTTGATCGCTATATGTCGCTAGGTATAGTCTGATGCTCATAGAGTTCGATATGCGCAGATATGGAATCTGTCAGCTCACATGGATGAGTTGTATATCCAGATGCTTCAAGATTGTATCTCAAAAAGACTTATGACCATAGGCAACAAACCCAGGAAAAGAATTTCTAATAGGGTTAAACAATATCGCAAAAGTGTTTACATATATTGTTTATCGAGATACATATCTGGAGATAAGTTTATAGATAAGCGCATGAAAATTTGACAGTTATGATCTATATCCTTGCTTCTTCAGGATATATTTGGTTGAATGATTATACATATGCACGTTGACTTCAACTTGTATGGTCTATTACGCTAATTTGTAATATCCGTAATGTGTGTATGGGACATCAATCACAGACTCACGGAATAATTATGTTTGACAAATTAGGCATGGACCTTGGGAGTCCCACAATATAAAGTGTACTCGTTATGCACTGGGGTAGCGTATCGGATTAAATAGTTCAATCTAGTAAATTCCAGCACACATGACATTTGCTTTAATTTTTTTCGGGCCGTGCACGTGTCAAGACTTCAGAGTTAAGTATATCAATTAGTTAACAATAGTTGTTGACTAATGGGATGTTGACACGTAGCGCATTGTAAGCCTATTATTATTTGACTTAGAAATTACCAAAAATGACTTTACTTGTTGGATAAGCAAGATCATTATTTTATTCATTAAATTATTTATTTAATAATAATAATATTGTTTAATAGAATTCAAACAAGTATTATTTATTACAATAATGCACATATTTTATTGTATTTAATATTGATTAAATAAAATAATAAAATACTAAGGCATGGCATGTAAGATATGGTGGGACTAAAATGTGTAAAAGAAATAAACGAAGAACTTGTCTCTTCATTTGCTTTGCCTCTCACAACAAACACATACATAATGTATATAACACATGCCATTTGTTTTTAATTGTTTAATGTAAATGATTGTAACAAAAGGTAAGAAAATATATGCCATGCTTGGTAGAACCTTATGACTTGTAAAATGGGTGAAAGTGTTTAATCCCTTTGGTTACAAATCTTGGCCAAGTGCATCATAATTTATTTGTTGCATTAGTTTATTTTAAATAAATAAAAAGAATTTAATATAGCTTATGATGGTATGACCATGCATAGTGGGCCACTGATTGCTTGTTGGAGGACAAATGAAACAACAAATAAAAGAGCAATTTTGCTCATTGGTGAGGGTGTGAGATACGACCAAAGAGATGAAAAAGAGTGAAGCTTTAGTTTTTCCAATGGTTGGACATAAAGTTCAAGAGTTAAACTTTTTCTATTTTTTCTTTTCTAACTAGTTCAAGTGCTTAAGAGTTAAGCATATAGGTTTATGAGTTAAACTAGGGTTTAAGGAGTTAAAACATTGGCTAGAAATAAGTTACCATTCTAGACTTTCCAAGCCCACCGCATTGAGAAATTAGAATTGTGAACGAGTTGCTTCATCGCAGTTCTCTAGTTCAACGAAAAACCAAAGGCTTGTTAAAGTAATAAATTCTCAATCCCTAGGTTATTTACATTTATAAGATACATGTAAAAATTATTGTGTTTATCATTAGGAAGTTAGATTTTTGACTCTTCCACTGCGCACTATGATGTATGAGATACGTATGTGATGTATGTTTTAAAATGATAGATACAATACCCACATGAATATACCTTAGGTTTAAAATTACTCACACTATGGCCTTCCTAAATTAACTTTATCTAGGCCATTTAAAACACTAGAATAGTTCATGACTAAAAATTACTAAAATTAACTACAAGTCAAACACGTTCAAAAGGATTTCCATCTTATGGCATGGGCCTTATGGTCTTGAATTCACTCTACCTTCCCTATATACACAATTAAATTGATTTCTCTATCTAACGTGGTCATCTATACATGCATTATGCTATCCGTTAAAGGCCACATTGACTTTGTTAGTTTCATAACTGAATACAATCAAAGGTTATCCTAATCAAATCCAACACATAAGTTAAAATTTTCCATGCACATAACTTACAAGTCTAAATCTTCTGATCAATTTTTTAATTATATTAAAAGTATTAAATTCAAAAAAACATAAATGAGTAATGAAAAGTATAGTTATTAATCAATTATATACGTAAAAAATATAGTACTTAGTAGAGTTGCATCAAGCCCCTGGAATAATAAGTTTAGTTCTCCATACTCAAATACCTAAATCTAAAAGTTCATATAAGTACTCATATTTAAGACAACAAGAACTACAAGTATAAACTTCAAATAAAAGTAATTGAGACAAAGTAAGAATAAAAACTAGTTGTAAACACTCTTGAAGCCTTTAGTCTTTGTGATGTTCCCAAGTTCAAGCTTTAAAGATGTCTCTTTTGAGAAGTCTCAAAATACTTGATCACATTTTTCTTCTCCCAAGTTGGCTTCAAATGTTGAGTGCTCTTAGTTTTCACCAAAAACTAAGTATTTTTAACATAGAATGACCTACTTGGTAAAGCACTGAAGTTGAAACGTCCAGCCCCACAGGAAATTCCATAATAGTGGCTTTTTATATTGCAGGAAAACTCAGTAATGCTGCAACGTTTTCTTTTAGAACACAGGGGCATTCCCAGCTATACTGTATGAATACTATAACATTCTTGTTGCTCAACGTTGAGGCATTTTAACATGACTGTGCCATTAAACCAACACGGGGGCATTGGATGTCTTGGGGATTCTCAGGAAATTATGCAGCATCATATATTTCCTTACACCACAACTTTCACTTTTTAGAAACACAAGGGTGTTAACAAGTTAACGCTGGGGCATTCATCCAAATGGATGAACATTGCCGCGTTTAATGATATAACGTTGGGGCATTCATCTATTTCTTTTAAGGCTTGGCCTGAATTTCCTCACTTTGGCTTTATTTTTGGTCATTTTCTTTCCAATTTATCATTTCATCATCTATTCTACAAAACCAACATTTCAGCATATAAATATCATACAATTACTTGAAAATGGCAAGAATCAAATTTAAAAGGGAGCCCAAAATGCATGTTAAAATCATACTTAACAAAAGTAGACTAGAATTAGAGATCAGAATCAGGATTTATCATTGTAATATATCTATGTGCTTTCTCTCTCTAGAATATAAAAGGATTTTCTCTCTCTTTAAAAGGCATAAATAAGCAAAACGTTCAAAATAACTCAAAAGTCTTATATTTATGGTAAGATTCACAAATCAATTTGAGTTGCTAAAGCAATTATGTAGCCTAAATAATTTTTGCGCCTATAAATGTCTCTTTAACTAATTGATGCTACTAATAAGGCCTTGACACCATTGGGTCAAGATCTAAGAGGAGGGAAAACGCCATATCTCTAATAGCTATTATTGACTATTAGGGTTTTGAGAAGCATAATGATTATAAATGCATGGGTGACTACATTTAATGTCATAACAAAATAGAATTCAAAATTAGAATAGTAAAATGGATGACTTCTCAAGTGACGAAGGATTCCTCTTGTCTGAAAATATTTAGAGCATGCTAAGGCCAAAATAAGCTTTATCGAAGACTACCATAAAGTTTTCAATATCATTAAGTTAATACTAAAAACTAAGCGACCCTTGTTGCCCTTTAGAGTTCTAGCCCAAGTCCAATTCTCTAAAAGGCTTAAGGTGGTCCACGATTCAAATGACCCAGAGACTCCTAGTGCTTAGGCCTATAGTGAACCCATTATAAAGATCCCTACGGTTTTGGCCTATCACTAAGAGAAGACTATGGTCATAGACCATAGACAGCCCTCAAGATTCACCTATACTCTTCAACTTGGAAGACTTTGGCATCATTTAATATTCAACAACTAAAAATGGTCGAGTCGACTATGCCTCCTAAGATTTTAACTTCACTAAGGTCCAAAGACTTGCTAGAATTCCTAAGATACTCGAAGTTGGACTCTTGATTAGTTCATTCCCTACAATCACATAGCCTGCCAATCAACTTTGTTCTAAAAAATCTCTGACATCACAATCTTTTAACATAATTCAAATTCAAACAAAAGAGAAAATAAAGAAGGTACATATTTTCCCTAATCATCATAGAACTTAACAACATACATCTATAGAGAGGAGATTAAAGGACAAAAAAATGGTTTATACATTAGACACAAAAATACATTATATTTGGCCAGCTTTTATTTGGAGATGTCTTTCTTTAAAGAGATCAATACCTTCATTTAACCCAAAATACACATAACACTACCCAAAAACACTTACATTTATTCTAGTCTTTATTATTTTTCTCTTAGCCCTCACTGACTTAAATATCAGAGAGTCTTTATAAAAAAACAAACTCCAGCATAGCCTAACGATAATTGTGGTTGCAGGATGCTTGCGAAGCTTAACTATCTGGAAAACATTCAGGGTGGTACATTTAGCTTATTTTTGACCCAATTCATTAGGATTTTTATAATTATTTCTAAGAATTTACAAATTAAACTTGTTAACCCAAAACAACCCAAAATCTAGGGTCAACAGTTACTAATTTTGGCCATACTTTTATTTTAATTTACTTATTAGATCTTTATTTTTTAGAATAGTCAATTATTTTGTTTAGAAAGGTAATTGATTCATTTTCAAGGGCGAAAAATAACAGCAAAACGAAATTAATTGCATGGCTTTTTGTAGAAAAAAAATTAGACTTGATAAGTAAATCAAGATAAAAGCAAAGATGATGGAATATATCTATCGTAATCCTATTACGTGATATAGTTATTCTATCACAAAAGATCATTTCTATAATAGTGTATAGACTAATTCTTTGAATAAATAAAGAAATAAATGATATACTAAATAAATATCAGTCTAATTATCAACACAATTTTTAAATAAAATTTCCGGAAGTATGATATCTAACTTGATCTTTTATGGCAATTTAGATTCATGGACAGTATAAAATGTATTCCATCATATAAATCATTCGCATATTTGTGATAGTAAATTTTTATCACAACTTTATTTATTTACAAATTATAAGTAAAGATGTAGAGGTATGATATCTAATTTGATCTTTGCTTTTTTGCAAATTTTGACCACAACTTTGTGTTTGTACAAATTATCAACACAAGTTATCATCCGTTATTACTTGTAATATCCAAAGTTATCTTCATAACTTTGTAATGATGTAGAGGTGGATATATCCCTAAAAGATGGGCAGTTGGCAACTGGCTTTGGACCTTTGGTTGCCATCCGTTTAAAATTTTGTCATATTAATGAAACAGACAGACAGATAGAGGCGTTGTCTAAAGCCTTTAGCTTTCTAGCGAACCAAACAACAACAACAACAGCAGAACCTAATCCCACCATCAATTTCTCTCTTGTGGTGCCAAACTCATCCTAAGCAACTCTTCTCCTTTGTCTTCTCTTGACACATTTCTTCCTTTTATCGATCTCGCACATATTTTCTCACTCAAAAAGTAAAACATAAATTAATCAGTAATTCATCAATCTTTTAATTCATAGAAACAAAATTAATCACTTACCCATCCAAATGAATGTTTGCTTGAACATATACATATACACACACATGATAATAAAAAAGAAAAAGAATTCAATGTATGAATGACACACATGATAAGAGAAAATAAAATTATTTATTAATTTTCAATTTTCACATGTGGGGTGCCTCTTAGTAACAGAATTTAAGAGAAAATAAATAAATAATAATAATAAAAAGATAAGATGTTGCACTTTAGTAATGGCAATCAACCAAAGATGACGCTGAGAAAACTATAACTTGTTCTTTGGAAGCGAAGGCAAATTTAGATTCACGGCGGTCATCTTCTTGGGCTGGAAGATTAAGGTCTAACTGTAAAATATTTCTTCGTTTCCTAGCTTCTTGGGATTGACCAAAATTTCTCAAAGCTTTTGTTGCTGTTGTTGTCGTCGTCGTTGTTGCGCTCATAAAAGCTCTGTGCCTTCTCATATGTCCGCCTAAGGCTTGACCTGACGAGAACTCAGTGCCACAAATCGAACATTCATGGACCTTATTACCCTGGATGTTTGCACATAAATTATTAGCACTATTTGAGGTTTTCAAAGAAAGGGTTGTGCTCATATAGCTGAAATGATCATCTTCTTCTTCCATTAACATTAATGCTTTCTTTTCTGCATTAACTAGCTTAGGTTTCTTGTGACTCGCTCTGTGTCCACCTAGGGCTTGAAATGAAGGAAAGCATCGGTTACAGGTCTTGCACTGATATACGCATAGCCCCGTGGCAGCAGCAGCAGCAGCCTTGCTAGCCGTCGTTGCAATATTATTAATATTATTATCTGCGGCGGCCGGTTGATGATTATCAACTGACAATAATTTCTTATCGGTATGGACTCGAGCTAAAAGTATCAAACAATTAGCCATATCTTCTTCTTCTTCTGTGCTCGTTGTGAGTTTCACTGAGATTGTAGGAGAGGCAGCCATAGCGCGATCAACCCCAAAAATATTATCACTGTATCTTTCACCTTCACTAGAACAGCTAGAAACCATCGCCAACGCTAGCGGAGACAGCGGCCTTTGTCGCTTGGTCCGCTTCCATTTCATTAACTTCATGTGATCTCTTGAGCTAATAATTCCACCATCATCTTCAAATATTCTCTCAGAAAAATAATTAAGGAGAGAACGAGAAAGAGATTCAGGGTGTGGAAGTAAGGCAATAGTGGGTAATGTGTATATATATATATATATATATGAGAATGAGATAAAATTGATCAAATAAGAAATAAGAAAGTCAATATTCAAAACCTGTGTAGATCATGAATAGTAGTAACGGTGAAATATTGCTTTACCAGTCTTGCGTTTCCAATATTGGAAGTTAGGTAATGTATAAATAGGCAGAAGACACAGGGTGTATAATTGAGTACTGTGAGAGAAAGAAAGAAAGGTGGGGGTGGGGGAGAAGGGCAAGATGTAATATGAGGAGGCGAGGAAACGGGTGAGATTCGGTTGGCTTTGAAGCAAACCCATTACTTTTTGCCAACGATTCCTTTATGGACGAGGATTGGTTCGCAAGCCTGGAACCACATAATTTGTGCCTCTCCCCCTCCTTTTTCTCTCCTTTATTTCCTTTATTTGCCTATGTTTCTATTATTTATTATTTATTTTTTATATTTACTTTTTTATTTGCTTGTTACACTGCTGGTTAACAACCATAATATATAAACCCCTTTAAGAAAATAATAATAGCCCTAAAGTAGTTGAAAATATAATATGTGAATGTGGGTGGTGAAGCTTGTGACTTGTCATTGTCAGTTTTGTGTAGTAATTTACTATTAAATAATGGTTAATCACTAATTTGTGTTGTATTAAGTAGCTTAATCAATCAAGTAGTTCATGTGCAGTTGACCCACTCGCTTCACATTGTACTTGGATACCTTATTTCATGGGCAAAAATCCCTAAAATCACGCCGTCCGATTATGATCTGATAAATATTCTAAGCTTTAATTTACCCAATCATTAGGTTTGGTAAAGGCTGAAATGTTGATACCTTTCCCGCGAAACTTAAACTCTGCGGCTGTATTAGTATTACATGATTAAGAAAGACATGAAGTCAACTATTCTAGGGGGTTTTGATCATATATATTCAAATAAGTAAACCATGAATGTATCCGTTTTTGAGACCACATAATTTATAATATGTTAGTAATGTTACAAATGTGAATTGGCACGGCCCATTGCTAATGAACTAAACAATTGACTTTATTTAACAATGTAAACAACATTTTAAATTTTAATTAGATGCCCTAACGCGATGTGCATGAACCCACTATATAATTATTATTTTTTTAATGAAAGGAACCACTATATAAATTTAAAATTGACATTAAAATTAAAATTAAAATTAAAATTAAAATACGGAAATCATATAGATTTAGGACGTCACAGCGAACAAACTAATTATTTCTCCTTCTCCATAATATAAAATTGTTAAGAGCAAATTAAATAAATATTTCACGAGGGATTAGCAATGCAACGGCTTAGCCATGGCCGCTACGTTCCAAAATGGTCCTTTAAATTATTAACATCAATTAATTTTGCTTGAAAATTTCTAGTTATGATTTGTTTACAGTATTTTCTTTGTCTTAATTTAAAAATTCTAATCCAAACTCTCTGGTGTATTTTAGTGGCGGTAAAATAGATAATGATACAATTATTTGACACGAATTTAACAAATTTTAAGCGAATATGAGTAGAGAAAATTGACATGATTAGTAAACGGGTCGAAGTTGTATTACCTATTTATTAATCGTATTGAATACATGTTTAAAATTTACGATTTGCTAATTCATTTAAATTATATTTAATAAATAAATCATATTTGTGTCTATTCATGTGTTTATTTATTTAAGTCACATTTAATAAACAAAATGAATATTTCGTGTAAACGAATTGAATTAAGTGTTATTATTGATTTAAACAAATACAATCATAAACAAATCAAATTGTGTATAATCGTATAAATGAATTGAATTCGATCTATTTATTTAAATGTGTCTAATCATCTCATATCGTGTAATTCGAATATTAAATGAACTGAATCTATGTTTGAGTGTCTAATTCGTTTAATAAACAAATCGTACACGAATTTAAATTTGTTAATACCTTATATTGATACGACACAAATACAATTCATTTATACGAATTGCCACCCCTAATGTATTTAGTACTTGATGTAATTTATATATAGTACTCAAGTTATGATCCAAATTGAAGTACTTATAAATAAATATGTTGTTAGGTTGACTCAATTAGAGAAGTTTTTTTTAAGGAAAAGAAAACTATATATTATCTGTTATTAATATAGGTAGTTATTTATCTAGCTTTATAGAATCAATAACGTACACTTATTTTTTTTTTTCAAAAGATTGACATTTTCATTTCTATTTTTATTTTAATTTACCTATTAAACTTTTTATTTTTAAAATAGTAAATTACTTATTTATAGGAATCTAAATACTCATTGTTTATAATAAAAACAGTAATAAGAAAGAAGTAACTAAATATTTTCACTACTAGAAAAAAAGTTCTAGATGATAAATTTTTTTGGTTACAAACCATGGTTTAAAATAGAATCATTCATCACTTTAAGTCCATTGACACGTGTGTGACAAAATGCAATTATCACATAATTAAGATAAATTGTATTTAGTTAATTTGTGACAAAAAATTTCTATCATAAACTATCTTATGTGGCAGCTGATTGCGTGCTAAGGTAGCTAGGTATATTGAGTTGTCATACAACATATATGTTGACATAGCAGTTGCCACGTGTAAAGTGAAAACATGGTTGTCAGGTTACGTGGCAAATCACAGCCCATGATGTGGCAAACTTAACCGCACAATTTCATGCAAAGACCAACACAAAGTTATCATATTCGATGTCACAATTTTATGATAGAAAAATAAAATAAATTTATGACATTGGATGTCACAATTTTATGACAAAACATAACATAAATTTTTTATATTTAACATCAATAATCTATAGCTTTAAGTTGATATTAATTAAATAATTTTTTCTGTACGTATTAATATTTTTTGTTCAATAACTTGTAATAAAATCATACAATCTAATACGGTGAAAAACTAAATTCATTAATATAAATACGTCATGCAAATTTGTGAGATCAAAATAAACCCACTACAAATTGTGATATAATTACATTCATAATATATCATATATTTATTATAACATATATACATAATACAACTTGGCTAGTAGCTAACCAAAATTGTACCCAAGTATAATAGTTTATCTAAACTAATATTGTTCCACTAATTCAATATAATACAAACCCTACTAATAATGTTCTATACTTGCAAACATAATAGTTCAAGGCAACCAACCAATAAAGCAAGTTCATTAATGGACATAAAATGTTACGTTTAACCATCAATGTCATAATGTTTACGCTTAAAATATAATGCGGTTATTGCAATATAGATTAAGGTGTCGATCCCAAGAGAAAGCTTTCGACAAAATAGGTTAGCGAAATAAAAATATTACAACAGCAATGAAGGAGAAAATTAAATATTTAATTTATGTGGATGAAATAGAATTGTATATGAATTAAGGGAGAAGTCTATGATGATGTAAGTAAGTCTTCGAGAATCACTAATCTGCTTCATAAATCTATTATACACTTTGATTTTATATTTATAACTCAATTAAAAATTTTACATCCCAAACAATCAATCGAAAGATATATATAATATGACACATTTAATAATAAATGTATTTGACAAGACAAAATTTTTTATAAACATTATCACAAACCATATTCATCTATACAAGTTATCTAAGATCAACAACATATTATTTTGACAATATTGTAATAAAGATTAACTTGTTAAATGATGTAACTAGTAACTATTATAATTCGACAAGAATCACATAAAGAAAGCATGATAGAAAAATACAAGGAAGTATTACAAAATAAAAAACAGTTTCTCTCCAAAATATATTACACATAATGTAGAAATTCAATTTAAATTGTCCTTCATCTATGCAACCAACTTATTCCTTAATTCGAATAATATCATTTTAAACAAAAATTAACCAATTTAAAAAATCAATGAAAGTTCGTAAGCTATTTTTCTCAACCTTTTCACTTACTCACAAAAGATATGTGAGATTAAAAAAATATATACTTAAACATGAAAATTATCTTGGCTATATACATTAAATCATCCATCTTACCATAAGGCTTAATATTATGCTAAAGGATATGTTGTAAGTAATTCTTTAGTAACCTAAATAGAAACAGTAACTCAAACAACAAAATTTTAAAATCATACCTAGATAGAAAAACAAATTCCTTTATACAAGAATTATCAAGACTACATGCATTAAACAACAATGCATGAACGTTTCATGCCATCCTTTTATGTATAAATATTTATTTAATATTTATAATAGTATTATTATTTTATTAAATCGCTAATTATATTTTGTATATGGTAAGATGCTTATAACATTTCAGACATTGTATGATCTGAAATGGTTCACATCTTGTAATACTCTAAAATTTTATTTATTTTTGATTAAATTTGTTAGTCAAAGAAATGGAAGAATTTAATTGGTTGAAAAAGTGTTAGTATGGTATAAGTATTTTGCATGGAATTAAAACCTATGCTATTAAGACTTTACTAGAATTAGTTAGATTTGAACTAGACTTTTTATTTAGTTTAGTTATGAATAGTTCTTGGAATTTTTGGACCAATCAAATGCCACAATTTCTAACCAATGGCATTTTATAATTTTAGTTTTAGTTAGGGGTATTTTTGGAAAGAAAAATGAAGGCTATAAAAGGGGGAATAGTATTGAAAAATGAGACATTTAAGACACTTTGGCCATCCCCCCATTTTTGCCTTTTCTCTCCATTTTTTCTTTTATTCCCCTTTTAAATTCAACAATTATACATACTTCCCTTAGTAAATCAAGCCCCCAAACCTTTAATTAAACCCCTCTTCATCAAGTTTCAAGGATCAAATTTAAGTTAGAAGGTGTTATTCAAGGTGAGTTGATGCTAAAAATTCAATTGAATATGACTTTGGGCTTTTAAGGGTTAATAGATGAAATAGCCACGCAAAATTAGGGATTTATACATTTAATTTGGTAAATTAAAATTTTATTCATTATTTGTGTATTTTGGAAAATTAAGGTGAAAGCGTGGCCAAGGATAGCGAAGGGGCGAAGAAGGAGAAGAAGTGAGTCACAAGTGGAGGAATTAAACAAATAAGGTTGGTGTACACTTTGGATTGAAACTTAAATTTTGTACTTTAGGGAATTTAGTGTATATTTATGCGATTCAATAATATGATGGATAAGTATATTGAACTATGGCATTGAATTGATAATTATATTATTTATAAATGAATTAAATATGTTTTGAACTTTGGATATTAAATGGTGGTCAAAATTGAAAAACAAATTAGGCATAAATATGAATTTTGAGAAAAATAGGACTTATATGAAAATTTTGATAAACTTTGGACTAATTCATAAATATTTAAAAATTTTAGGTCTTTATGTGAATTATTATGGGATTAGAACGTATATATGACTTTTTGAAGAAAATGGGGCCTAATTGCAAAAGTTTGGAAAATTTGGGCCTATAAGTGAAAAATTAGAAAATTTTAGGCTTAATTGTTGAATCTGTAAAAATGTGGAACTTATTTTGGTATTTTGAATATTCTGGACCTATATGAAAACTTTTAAAATATTTGGGCTCATGTGTAAAATTTTAGAAAATTTAGGCATAAAGGTGAATAGTTAAAAATTTTGGGCCAATTTATAATAATAAAAACAAATTGTGTCTAAATATGAATAATAAAAAAAATTGAGTAACTGTGAATTTGTATAATAATAAATTTGTGTTAGAATGAATTTAAGGGAATATGATGTATTAATAATATTATCGAGATGCCCTAAATAAACCTGAACATTGGTAGGGAAAGATTGGTAGTGGCCATGCCAGTAGGGTATTATAACAGTACTGCGTCATTTGCTTGTCTGATGACACCGCTCTGTGTATCTGATCTGTTATCTGTTATGATCTGTTTTGAATCCGTTGGGTAATCACCAAGTGGCCGATGTCGGATCACTATCTGATATCTGTTTGCCCGTTAGCCAATCCATCGTATCATGTTAGCATTTATTTTGGGCACCTGCTATGATTAATTATAATTTATTGAAACATGTAATAAATAAATAAATTAAATTATAAATATGATATGTGTATATAATTTTTTTTTATTAATTGAAATGAGAAATTGAATAATGTTTTGGTTTACTAAATTAATTAATTGATAAATTTTGATTTATTATATTATATGATGAAATTGGTTATTATTAAAAAGTTTATTGTTTATATATATGGCTTATTTGCAAAAAGGTAATAAAACATTATTATACTGTTTCAACTTTTATGTACACCTACTAAACTGTTGTGCTTATCGCGTTAGATTTTTCATACACAAGTAGTAGAGTTGTCGTCCCTAAAAATTGAAGAGTAAATCTTTCTGCAGCAACTCAGAGTTGCTCACATCCTCTATATACATATATTTTGATTTGGTAGATATCTTATTTGTTTGTAAACTATTGTATATTATATTATGGACATTAATTGTATGTACGTGTATATATGTATTTCTTCAGAAATGTTTTCTTTGAAATTATGATGATATATGATATTTGTTTTAATAATATGTTAGATTTGAATTAGTTTGATGAAGGTTGATGTATTTAAATTGCAATATGATTTGTTGATATTTATTATAAAATGAAAAATTGGTTGAGAATTGAAAATAAGATTGGGAGTGTTTTCTTTTGTCACAGGTAGTGTAATATATAATTTTTAGGGGAGATTCTACCAATTTTTCTCCGTAAATGTTTATTTTAAAAAAAAGAATTTAAGTGTGTTTTTGGTAAGTTTGAATAATTGCTTTATTATTATTTGTGTTCGATGCTATAGTAGCATCCCCTGATCTCGTGTCTCAATGAGAGGCAGGTGATGAGGGTATTACAGATCTGATCTAAAAAAGTTTAGATCAGTACTAAGAATTAGTAACATTGAGAGTTATAAATGTTGAGAGTTAACACTAATAAGAGTTAGTAGGCTATAAGAGTCAGTGATATCTAAAGAGGTAGAGCCTTATATGAAATGTGACAAAGACCTGAGAATATATTAGTAACAATGTAGTTGCACGGAGTTGCAAATAATGTTAAGAAATGTCATTATGCAAATATATTCTCAAATATTATGTTCCTAATCAATCTTCACTGATGTTGGTCTATTAGTGAAGACCTTAATAAATATATAGATCAATGTATGTTTATATCTGGATGGTCTAGATAGTTAGTCTTAGCAGACCATAAGTTTAGTGAAAGCTCGTATAAAAATACAGATATTCAGTAAGGACTGAATACTTAACAAACTCATGAAAACCTCCGATAAACATCCCATAAAGCTGTCAATTTAGGGTTTTTCTAGTTGAGTAGTATTCGTGATCATTTGACCTGAGTGCCACGGTGGGCTTATGAGTGATCCACCATACTTTAGTTCCACATATGTCAGAAATCTTTCATGGTCTGACCGCTGGGTAATTTGTTTTTGCTCATGGAGTTCGGTGTTCATAGATATAGGATCCATTAGCTCATTTTGGCGAGTAATAATCCTAATACTCTAAGATTGTATTTCAGAAAGTCTTATGGCCATAAGTAGTAATTCTCGGGAAAAGAGTTTAACCCTAGGGATAAATAATATCACAAAAGTGTTTACGAATATTATTTATTGAAAAACAATTCTAGAGATAAGCTTATGGTCGAGTATATGGGGATTTGACGGTGTTGATCTATATCTCCACTTTACTCGAATATAAATGATGGAGAAATTATACGAATATGTTATAACCTCAATTTATATGGTCTAACGCGCCACTTTGTAATATCTGTAACATATGTGTGGGGCATCGTTCACAGACGTATGGGGAGTTCCATATAACAATTCAGGCGTGGACCTAGAGAGTCTCACAATATGAAGTGTACTCGTTGTGCACTGGGGCAGCATTATGGATTGAACAGTTCTATCTTAGAAATTCTAGCAAATTGAAAATATATTTCAGGGTTCCTTAGGTTGTGCATTTTTTTAGACTTGAATGTTAAGTACATCACTTAACTAGTTGGCAAGAGTTGTTAACTAATTAAATGTTAACAAGTCGCACAATTTATTCCATGAATTGTTTCACCGTGAATTCACCCATAACTATGTTAGAAAAATCAAATAAGGCAAAAATTAATTAGTAAAATAGTTTTTGAATAATTGAATAAATATTATTTAAATAAATAATAATATTTAGTTAGTTATTCATTATTTTGGTTTAGGTGGAAGATATATACCTAACTCGGTATAATAGCCACCAAATCATGTTTTTTAATTTTGGCCACTTAATCAATTTTGGGAGCACTTGTGAAATGTTTAACATATATAAAAAAAAATTGAATTGATTTTGAAAAACAAGGGTGAAGAAAAAACATGGGTGGAAGAAAGGATTAAAGAGGATTTTAGTTTTTAAAAGTTTTTCTTTGAACAAAGGGTTGTGAGAAAAATTAGAGAGAAAAAAAAATCAACTCTTTTTAATTTTCTTTCAAGAAACAAAAGCTTGTTGTTGAAAATTCACTTGCTACTATTCTAGCTTTACAATCCCACCAGATTATTATGAATTAGAATTATATAATAATTCATTACAAAGTGAGCTCAAGGTTGGAGTTAGGAAGAATCCAAAATTGAAATCTTCACCGAAGTTCTTCAAAGGTATGTTTTCTGTAATCTTATGTTATTAATGATATAAGATACATGTGTATATATTGATTATACACTTAATTCTGTTGCGAAATCGTGTATATGATAATGTATTTAGTTTTTTCAACATGTACACAATCACATTCATATACCCTAAATTACATTAACAAAAAATACTCCTTACTTTGCCATTCTTAATCTAATTGACCTAGAATAAGTCTCAAGAGTTAAAAAATAAACTCTTCACACTACTATTTTAATCAAATAGGTATATCAAACCCCATCATCTTTTTTCTTAAATGTAAAATGTAACTTATATTTACTATTCTCTCACTCTAAACTAGATTGAACATTGTTCTCAATGTTTATATAGAAAGAGATAAAGTATAGGAGACATTACCTGAAACGTCAGTTATTCAAAATAAACAAACCTGAGAGACACTGAAGCAAACATTGTTCTAAAATGACGGTGCTAATAAACCAAAAAGTAAGAAAAATTTACAAACGAAGTGCCAGATTCAATTTTTGCTTATTATAGCCCACTGACTAATTTGTCTAAGTTGTTGCCGAGTTAGGTTCGTAGGTAAACTGCCTATAATTTGTCAATCAATTCATCTGCATTGGTAGCAAAAACAAGGATCTATCGCACCAAATATGAAATAAAATTCTGTTCCACAGCTTGATAAAAAAAAATAGAGTAAGCAATCAAAATAGTTATTGATATTCAATAAACTTATGGGTTTCCGATGGATATTTAACCGAGTTCAAGAGGTAATTTGCAAAATGTATTCCAAGGTACCAAAACCACGTGGTAAAGCAATAAAAGCTTCTGCATAGTAAAGTATTCCAGCTATACCTTCATGTATAGATAAGACTCATAATTCTTCCCCTACTGTTTTTCAGTTAGGTATTCCACGGCTAAAGTTGTAGGAATAATACTTAAAACTTGACTTCCTCCTAAATGTACAATTATTGATACACACTCTATTAACCCAAGGCTGCTCCCCATATATCAAATGAATTTTTTTTTACAGCCAATACTTTTTCTAGATTATTTGCTGCCTCTACAAATACTTTATGTTTTCCAAGACTGGATCCACAAAATACACGTATGTTTTAGAATTGTCGAACTGAGGTTCCCTTTATATCTATGATAAGTGCATTTTATACATTATATTGTATATCTTCTAAACTTGATAATTCCTTAATTTAAATAAGAATATATGGCTTTTTATGTGTATTAATTTCATTTTGTAGGTTTCAAAATAATGGAGCTATTTGAAATGAAAAATCAAAGAAAACAAGCAAAAAAACTAAATATGATACAGTACGGTGAACAGTGCAAATGAACAGTGTATCAAAATAGGTAGAAGCTATAGCTTGTCATACTAATGATAACATTACTGTGGTAAAATTCTTAAAAGAAAATGTGTTATCTAAGTATGGTACAACATGTGCCATCATCAGTGACCAAGGAACACATTTTTGTAACCGTTCTTTTAAAGCTTTAATGTGCAGGTATGGTGTTCTTTACAAAGTTTTTACTGCATACCATCTGCAGACAAATGGACAAGATGAGCTAGCAAATAGAGAGGTTAAACAAATTTTAGAAGAGATGATTAACCCGAATCGTAAAGATTGTGCTCTATGCATTTCTGATGTATAATGGGTATATCACACTGCATACAAGACTATCTTTAGAATGTCTCCATACCAACTTGTCTATAGGAAAGCTTGCCATTTACTAGTTGAGCTAGAACATAAAGCTTACTAGGATGTAAAAGCCCTTAACTTTGATTTAAGCACTCCAGGTCTTTAGAGAAAGTTACAATTGTCAGAAATAGAAGAGCTATGAAATGATGCGTATGATAACTGTAGGATTTACAAAGCTAAAATCAAAGTGGCTCATGACAAATAGATCTAAAAAAAAATACTTTGAGCCATATCAATGGATTTATCTTTTTGAATCTTGATTGCATTAACAGCCTGAAAAGTTAAGATCTCGATAGACTGATCCATTTATGGTAAGGCACGTTTTTCCTAATAGTGCTATCAAAATCGAGGACCTCACTAATGGGAAATTTTTTAAAGTGAATAGACAACGATATAAAAGCTACGTGAAAAAAGTAGATCACTTAATGTACTTGATGAAATCCTTCTTATGGATCCTGTCATCATGCTTGATCAGGTTCAATCTCTCTGTACCATATTTTATATTTTGACATTTTAGTTTTGCTTTTATTTTCTTTCGTATTTTATTTTATTCTTTTTTCTATGGTGTAAATTTGTTTATCGGTCAAGTGGCAGATATGGTACTCCATGACTATTAAAGTCGATTTCTCAGTTCCCTAAAAACTGTCCCTCAAATTGTGCATTCATCTATTTTCTTTTTCACTTTCTTTCAAAATGGATAGTATTTTTGCCAACCTTAAAAAACGCTTTCCTTCATTGTCTCAAAATACTATACTTAAGATTTAAAAACTATAGTGTGAAAGACTAGGGTTATTAATGTTGCAGAGTATTCCTGCAGATATTCGTTGATTAATCAAAGCCAAGGTTTAATTATCTGGTGAATCTACAAATAATTTTGTTTCTTTTATGCCTGGTCTTGGAAGAAGCTCTTATGCCAAAAGGCGAATAGCAAAAAAGTTACAAGTTTGTCATAAATGTGCTCAATGAAATTGTAACCAGAGTTGTCATTCTTTAGGATTTATATTTAGAAATCGAGAAGATAAAATTTAGTTCATTAAAGATGGATTAAGTAAGGAATCATTTGATGATCTCCTATTGACTTTTGAGACGCATCTTTGTGGGATCAATGCAAACTTCTCGATTTATGGAATAAATTCAAAAATGAACATCAACGATATAGTCTCAGAAATCTAACTCTAAAAGACCCTGTTTGCCAATTTATAAGAAAAGTGGATGAGAAGCCTATTCCTAACCCATAGAGGGCGTTTAAGCCGTTATTGAACATAAAACCAGAGGAAGATGTGAGCCACAATCACAACTACCTGTACATATTCATGCATCTTAATTTCAAACTTATTTTATTTTATTTTATAAACAGTAGGGCTAATTATATAGATGTTGATAAGGGCATATTTGTCATATATATTTTCATGTTTTTATTTTGATATTTTATTATTTTATGAGATAAAATAGCTATTTATGTGCATTATTGTTATTTATAAGGACTTAAACGAACAGTGATTAAAATGATAACTTTTCAAAATATAAACCTATCGCCCTAGCGCCACAAGGAGTTTCACCCTAACACTAGAACAGTGATTAAAATAAGAAAAACAATGACCTATTTAAGTTGCAATTTAGCGCCACAGCGCCAGCTCACCATCGCGCCAGTGAAAACTCAGTGCTTTAACGCCAACACCTTATTGCTCCAGCAATGAGGCCTTTTACACACAGCGCCCCAGCGACAGCAACATAGTGCCCTAGTGGTAGTGCGATTCCAATCCGACAAGAATTAAGGTTTCAAGCTCAAATCAATCCTATAAAAAAGTCACTTGTCCCTAACATTTAAAGAACATCCAAGAGCATCAAGAACACACAACACAAGTCTTAGAGAGCAATTGAAACTTAATTGAAGCAATGATAGAGAGAGATGCAAGGCGTTCTTCAGCATCAAGATTTTCTTAGGCAGCACAATCAAGAGCAATTCGACATCTATATCGGTTCGCTATGGATTATATCATGATTTCTTATTATTTTTGCCGTTGTTCTCTTGTAGTCATGAACTAATTTTCTTTCTAGGGTTAATACTTGAACTCAATATGTGTGTTTAATTGCCATATCTTTTTAATATTTAATAAACTTAGTTCTTTGTTAGTCAAATTACTTGTTCTTAATGCTTTAATATATCTGACCAATATATGGTGAATGAATTGGTAATATTTTTGATAAACTTGGAAGAGGAATCATTATATTTAGACCTAGGTAATTTGATGCATGATTGTAGAGTAACATTCAATGTTGCATATGCAAGTTTCAAATTAGGATAAGAATATACCTGTTAGGGTATGTGCTTACGCGCCATCCCAGTTTGTATGAATATTTAGTTTGTAATATTTATACAATGCATTTTTTATTAAATCGCTAATAACTTTTATTAAATGGTAATTAAGCTTGTAACATTATAGACATGATATGATCTGAATAAGTTCATATCTGGTTTAAAGAAGTTTAGACCAGCGCTAAGAGTTAGCAGGTTATAATAGCCAGCGAGATCTAAAGAGTTAGAACTTAATCAATAATGTCACAAAGACCTGAGAATCTACTAGTAATGACATAGTTGCAAAGAGTTGTAACAGAGACTAAGAAATGTCATTATGGAAGTATCTTTTCAAATAAAGAGTTTCTGATCTAAGTTCACCAATGAGGGTCTATCAGTGATACACATAGATTAGTGTATGTCTATATCTGTATTGTACAGATGGTTATTCTTAGTTAAACATGAGCTTGGTTGAAGTTCATATAGACATACAGGTATTCAGCTAGGACTGGATACTGAACAGACTTAAGAGAACCCCAATAGACATCCTATGAAACCGTCAAAGGAAGTTCCTCTCGAGTTGAGTAGTATTTGTGGTCCTTCGACCTGAGTGCCATGGTGAACTTGTGGGAGATCCATCATACTTTGGTTCCATGTATGTCAGAGACCTTTCATGGTCTAACCGCTACGTGTCGCTGGGTATGGTCCGATGCTCATGGAGTTCGGTGCGCGTAGATATGGGATCCGCCAGCTCACATAGATGGGTTGTATATCCGAACTTCGAGATTGTATCTTGTAAAGTCTTATGGCCGTAAGCAATCAACCTGGGAAAGGAGTTTCCTACAGGTTCGAACATTATAGCAAAAGTGTTTGCGTAAATTGTTCATAAAGATACGAATCTGAAGATAATAAAGTAATGGATGAAATTATCGGGATTTGACGGTAATGATCTATATCCCGTTCATCCTGAATATAATGACAGAAGGATTATACGACTATGGCGTAACCTCAACATGTATGGTCTAACGCGCTAATTTGTAATATCCGTAACGTGTGCGTGGGGCATCGTTCACGGACTTGTGGAATAGTTTCATTTGACGAATCAGGCGTGGACCTAGGGAGTCCCAATATGAAATGTACTCTTTGAGCACTTGGACAGCGTACCGTATTAAATAGTTTAATACAGTAAAATCCAGCAATTTATTAAGGTTACGTTAACTAAAGTATATGGTCAGATGGTGGGACCCACTTTAGGTTAACTTGGTAACCGAGTAAGGTCATAATTGTAATTTCACTTGATAATTATTTAATTGTTAAATAATTCAAATAAATATTTATTTATTTAATTGTTGAATAAATAATTTAAGTTTAACTAAGGTTAAGAGTTAACCATTTAGTTAAGTTAGATTAACTATACTTAATGGTTAAGTAAAAGTTAACCTAACCATGGTTAAGTTAGTTAACTATGGTTAAAATTTTTAAATATTCTTTTAATGAACTAGAGTTTAGTGTTAACTATAGTTAGAATATTTAAATGTTAGTTTAACCTAACTAAAGTTAAGAGTTAACTATGATTAGGTTAGATTAAATTCAAATTGAAATTAAGTGAAATTAAGTGTTATGAAATGAAATTAAATTCATTTGTATAAATAAGACAAATGTAAATTAAATTGAATAAGTTTTTAATTTGATTTTGCAAAAATTAGGTTAGCCATTTTACAAAGAGAGAAAAGAGAAATTGTCTTCTAATTAATGGATTCAAGAGTTGAATTCATTATTTTCTTTTAAGGCATAAAACTAATTTAGCAAAATAGGTTTTTGATTAATTGATTAAGTGTTAATCAAAAGAAAAAATCAAGAACACAAGTTTAAGTAGTTAAACATCTATTGGATCAAAGGCTGTCATTCTAGATAATCAAACCCACCATTGTTGATTACTAGAATTGATCAAAGACAACATTTTGGTGGACTTTAACAATCTCCATCCAAAGGCTTCAAGGGTTATTCCTCAATTTTGTTTCTGTTAATTCAATTAATATATTTTTGATTGTATTTACTGCAATGTTTTAAGCTTTCGTTGCTTCATTATATGTATGAGATATGCATAAATTGTGATTAAACACAAGACCCACATATATACACCCTAGAATGGACAACTCCCAACAATACCTAATTGGAATGTATGATCAATAAGACTTAATCCTAATGAATATTAATTTATTACAAATACCATAGGAATATAGGTATTTGGTAAATTAAGGTATACTTGCATGACCTTAGAAGAGGCTTGTGAATACATTAGTGCCTTGATTAATAACAAAGACTAAGGGAGTTAAATATTAGATGATTAATCATTAGAAAGCATATTAAGGAATAGTATTAACCCTAAGTTTTCTCTATATTGCTATCTTTCAAATCTCTTTACATTGTGTCATTATTTTTATATTTTCTACATTTATTCTTAGACTTTTATTTTTCTGAATAATTACTAGAAAGATATAATTTTAGTACTTGATTAAAACGAAGCAATTATCCCTGTGAGTTCGACATCCGACATTATAAGTCCCTTTATTACTTGTTACGATAGTGTATACTTGCACTCAATTTTAAGATATAAAATTATCGTATCAGATGTCTTAAATTCAAATATTTTAGTTAAATAATGCATGTGGGTCATTATCTTTGAATTTTTGTGTTTTATTTTCAAATCTCTTCTAACAAATTATTGGGTTACCAAAATCAATGTTATCATTTGATACTCTATAAATACAATACCTCATTTTTTTCATTTTCATATATCAAGATAAATGTGAGTGTAAATATAGAGAAAATCTCAGTTCGACGATTTCGAAATATATGTGTATTTTATGGATCTAGTCCTAGAAAAAATATAGTGTTTATAAAGGCAGCAAACAATCTAGAAAAAGTATTAGCTGCAAGAAAAATCCATTTAATATATGGAGGGGGCAGCCTTGGGTTAATGGAGTATGTGTCAACAGTTGCACATTTAGTCAAAATTTAAATTTTAGGTATTATTCCCACAGCTTTAGCCGTGGGAAACTTGATTGGAAAAACAATAAGGGAAGAATTACGAGTCTCATCCATGCATGAACGTATAGCTAGAATGCTTTACTATACAGATGCTTTTATTGCTTTACCATATGGTTTTGGTACCTTGGAAGAAAATTTTCAAATTGACTCTTGGACCCAGCTGAATATCTACTAAAAACCCACAAGTTTGTTGAATGTTAATAATTATTTTGATTGCTTACTCTGTTTTCTTGATCAAGCTGTGGAATAGAATTTATTTCACATTTGGTGTGACATATCCTTGTTTCTACTACTAATGCAAATGAATTAATTGAAAAATTACAGGTAGTTAGTTACCTATGAACCTGGCTCGGTAATAACTCAGATTAGGACTAGAAATTTAGAGTTTTATTATAAATTGAGCTAGTAGAGGGATTGTAAAATTTGTGGGCTGCCTTACTCAAGCTTAAAGGCACAGTCCTTGTCATCTCATAACCTATCGGTTCTTCTAAGTTAATCTCATTCTATTCCACTAAAAGTCAATGATGCACTCTAATAACCTATGTTATTAAGTAAAAGCCTATTTAATTAAAATTATTTTTTAATTAAATCAGGCTTTTAGAACAATAATAGCCATTTAATTGAATCTCTAATTGATGTGTATAATTAAAGCTAGCCATGATAAAAATATCTTGCCTCTTTAATTACTTATTTGCCCCTAAGTCACTAAATACTCTAATGATCATTTTTAATATGTCTATATTACAAATAAATATTATTCTTCAATAAATAATTTATTGAATAAACTACAGTCATAAATTTAAATGATCAAGTACCGTAAACAGCTTAGGTGGACATTATTCATTAGATTCCATCTTGTAAATATATGGTCCTACGATCTATAAAATTATATCTTCAAGATATCGAGATTTTGACTGTTTATATAAATTTCACTTTGTGTTAACTCAAAAGATATAACACATGAGTGTAAGTTCATTATTTACTCAAGATTAAGATCAATTAAGTTTATTAAAGTTTTTGTGAATTAAGATCTATAACATTTAATTAACAAGATTGAAATTCATAGTAGTCTCGTTCAATGTAACATATACACTAGTTTTTTTACTCGAATTCTCAACTTCAATGATTAAGGTAAATCATCCACTATAAGAAGCCGAAAAACTACAACCTTACATAATGAAATGCCCTTTTCTATTAATGGTTGTGAACATGATTTAATTTATAAATAACTTAAGATCTATATCCTCTGTATTAACATCACATGCCTAATACAGATCACATACTTATAAATATGGTCTCACAAATGTATGCACAATAATATGTATGAATAAATTTTTATTAATCAAATAAAATGTTGTTTCACATGCTCCAAGGGCATAAAATAACATTATATGTCTAACAATCTTTCATTTTCCCTAAAGCATGTTAAATAACTATTAAACCCTCATATTATTCATATAAGTTTCAAAAGGCTTTGCTAGCAATGACTTTGGTGAATAGATCCACTAGCTTATTTGTTTATGCAATCTTGGATATCATGACCTCACCATTTTGCACAAAACTCCTTATAAAATGCTATTTCCTTTCCATAAGGAACTTTCAGAGCTATATAGCCTTTTTTGTAGTTTTAGATGCAGCTACATATTCAAATTTTATGGTGGAGTCTGCAATACATGATTATTTTGCACTCTTCTAACTTGTAGCTCTACCACTTAAAGTGAACACATATCATGAGGAAGATTTAGGTATCCTTATGTTATTGGAATCTTTTGTATATCTAATAGGTATATAAGATCCTCACTAGAACATACAAGCATATAACCTTTTGTTCTCTAAAGATACTTGAATATATATTTTACCGTAGTCCAATATTCTGGTCCTGGATTAGATTGATATCTACTGACTATTCCAACTGTATAACAAATATCTAATCTAGTACATAACATTGCATATATGAGACTTCTTATTGTGATGCATAAGGGATTCCTCTCATGCGATCTATCTCTTTAGTTGTCTTAGAAAACTAATACTTAGATAGATCAATTTTATATCTAAAAGGAAACAATCCCTTTTGGAATTATGCATGAAAACTTTGATAAGAATTTTGTTAATATACTTAACTTGGGATAAGCCTAACATCTTGCACTTGAGATCCATTAATACTTTGATCCCAAGAATGTTACTGGTTTCTCCTAAATCATGCATATCAAAATGGTTAGATAACCATATCTTATCTGATGATAATGGTCCTACATAATTCTTAATGAGTAGTATATCATTTAAATACACGACTAGAAAAATAACCAATCGCCTATCTATCTTTTTGCAAACACAAGGTTCATTAAACTTTATATCAAAACCGAAAGATTTAATTTCTTAATCAAATCTAATATTTCAAGATCTAGATGCTTGTTTAATCATATAGATAGATTTTTGTAGTGTACAAATAATATGCTTTTTGCCTATAGCTATAAAGCCATATGGTTGTATCATATAGATACTTTTTCAAGATTGCTGTGAAGAAAGGCAGTCTTGACATCCATTTGCCAAAACTCATAATCAAGATTTGCTGCCATTGATAAGAGAATTCTGATAGAGTTAAGTATAGCTACTAGTGAAAAGGTCTCCTCATAATTGATACATTCTTTATGAGTGTACAATTTTACAACAAGCCTAGTTTTGAAGGTTTTCACCTTCCTATCTACCTCTGTCTTTCTCTTATAGGCCTATTTACACCCTATAAGTTTTATTCTTTTAAGTTTTTCTACATGTTCCCATACTTTATTGGAGTACATGGAATCCATTTCTAATTTCTTGCTTTTTGCCAAAATTTTACATATATATCAATAATTGCTTCATTATAACTAGTAGAATCTAGTTCATGTTCATTAGAAACTGCCTGAAAATACTCTCAAATTAATATGTACTTAGTTGAACTTTTAATAATCCTCCTACTATGATGAAGTATCAGTGGTTGTTGCCTTACAATTATCTGTAGTTGGTTATTATAATCAGGATTAGGAATTAACTCATTAACTCTCTCAAGCACAATACTAAAGTTCCTAGATAACTCATCAATAACTATTTTACTCCAAGGCTTGAAGTCTTTCATATAGTATTCTTCAAGAAAGATTGCATTGGTACTAACCAATACTCTCTTATCTTGAGAACTGTAGGAAAAACTTGTTCTTGTTCCTTTAGGATAGCCAATAAATGGACAAACTTCCATTTTTGCACATATGCTAAACAACCCCATATATGTATATGAAATAAACTTGGTACGTCTTATTCACATTTTCAGAGGTGTTTTAGAGATTGACTTAGATGGAATTAAGTTAAGAAGATACATGGCTATTTTTGCACCAGGGTCACCTCATTTGGAAAATAACACCTGTTTCTTAGCCTAACACTAATCTCTCCTTTATCGAGTGATTTGGTTTCCTATAACCCTTACAACGAATTGCAAATATTATTAGTGGCTCCAGAATTTATTATTCACGAATCTATAGAGTCAACAACTATACATATCTCAATGAAAATAATATTACCAAATGATAAAGTTAACCTCTTACCTACTGAAAGCTTAAAGTTGAGGACAATTTCTCTTCAAATGTCCTTTAATGCTACATTCGAAACACTTTACTTTGGGTCTTACTTCCTTTTTATGAATTTGCACATATCCAGAATTAGATGCTTTCTTTGGTTTGCTTTTCTTCTTTTTACTATTTTTCCTTTAGGATTGAGACCAAAAGAGGAAGGCCTAGCTATTGTAAGCATATATTTCATCTTAGGCTGCATTTTTATTAGGCTTTGGAGGGCATTTAACAGTCAATACATTTTTATGCTTTTTAGCAGTAAGTATAATAACTAAGTTCCTTTTCCAATCCATATAATTATTACTAGTTAACTTATTTTGGTTTAGGATGGATGCTAGTGGGCTATATGAAGACATATTTCTGAAGAATAAATTCATACACGAGCATACATTTTTTGATAGCATGTGAATTTACATGAATGCATAAAATACATTTATATAGAATATTTTAACTACATTATGCATCGGTAATCAAATTTTCATTCAAAATATGCCTCTGCAGGGTAGTCATATCCATCATGAATAAAACTAGTAATATACTAATTTATTATTGCTATTTAGATATCTCATATCAAATAATAATAAACTACTAATTCTTTAGCTCTTAGATTTAATTAACAAGAACTCTATAGGGAGGACATCAATCAATCTAAGTTAGTGTACAACGATTATTTCAATCCTCTATATTTTTCTATTAAAAAAGTCATCATAAGGTAGTTAGTTTCACACAACTCCTATATTGATTCTTATCATTTAAAATTTTTTTATCTAGTAACTAGTTCTGATTAATACCTTCCGTAGGGAGCTCACATAGTTTGAGACAAGGTATTAATCTACCTTACTATAAGACCAATAATAAAGGCCACCGGTTTTATGCCTAAAGCCGTCTCTCACTCAATAGTTTTAATTTTTAGAGTTTTTAATTTTTAGTATACCAATTAATTTTTAAAATAACGTTCTACTCATTAATCTCTAATTTTAGCTCATAAAATAATTAATGAGACCACGTTAAATTAATAGGTTAATATAATATTAAAACTATGGCAATAATTATATCCTAATCTCATAAGAATATTAATATCATATAAAATGATATATTTTATGCCTGGATATATGAATGTGGTACCCTTAATCTATATGACATGTTATTGATCCAATTAATTAACTAGATAAATAGATAACCCATAAATCATGACATTTCCTAAGAAGAAAAATATTAAAACTAAGTCTAAAAATTTTAAAGTCTTCCTTAAAGTCAACTTGCGCTCTTCCATAATGTCTTTCTCCAATTTCTTGTCTCTTTTTATAGGCTAGGATCTTGGGCTATTAATTTTCTTTGGTCAATTTATTTTTAAAACAATAAAATAGGAATATTTTAGGCTTAAAATTTCTATTAGACCTTCTTAAAATAAACTTTTAGAAAAGTATTTTAGATCCAATAATTTTATTAAATAGTCTAAACAAAATTTTATAAAATGAGACAAAAATTAAAAGGATTTTGGGTTAACTTTAAATTTACAAATACCCAAAATTAGTCCAAAAATAAATCTGGGCCAAAATTAGGGACCTATTTATAAACATTTAGACACAAACAAACTTACAAACATTTATAGCTCTTGACAAAGAATCAAAGTATATAAGTAAATTTATTACACATAAAGTTCATCTCTAGCCTTGCCAAGAACTTTAGCTTAGCTTACAATACATGGTAAAGTGAAATTACATAAGAGGATTGTAAAGCATTAAAAATCATATAATAGCCTCCTAAAGGTGTCCTTATGTAGGTAATGAATGGAAACATGTTTTTAGTGTAACTTCAATCTTTAATAATTTAGACTACCCACTCCTTCACCTAATTGTTACACCTTTTTTATAATGAAAATGATTGATGTAGCCATTTTGGTTGACATAAAAAGTTGTATTATTTTATCTGTTCTTTCTATAGCCATAAGGTTAATTCAATTTGGATGAGTATCCAATGAGATATGGATAAAATACCAAAGATATGTCATATTTCAGCCAACAACTCTTTTTACAATTTGGTCCATGATAACGACTTCTTTAGATTTTGCTATCAACAAAAGAGTTGTTGATAATTGAGTCATTATTTTCTATCTTAAAGAATCATACTAATTGGGTACGTATTTTATAAAATACAGTTCAAATACATGAGGTGGGTCAAATTGAGCAAAAGTAATAATTCAGTTCTTTTGTATCCCAATTTTGGCCTATAAAATGTTGGATTTGGCTTTTCAACTGTTGTGTAAGATTGAGTCATGTTCCTCTAGGTTCAAGAATTTCTTCATTTTGATTTCTACATTGAGATTTACATCTAGGTTAGTAAACCTGTGCAAATAACTTTCAATTAATCACCATTTAAGGACAACACTTTATTTCAAGCTTAAAAATACAAAAATGCTAAAATTAGTGACATTAAATAGTGACTGAATGTCTTAACAAATATGCATTTTACTATACTCATCAACCATAGATCAAATCCAATGGCCTTCACGAAATCCTAACTAAAGATGTCGCTTCAGTCACCACAATTAGATTCTTAAAGTAATTTAAGGGAAATATAATACCCACGTCATTCAAGCTGTCACTAAAACATAATTAGTGGTAAAGATGTAAAACTTTAAGGGTCCCATCGCATGAACTTCTCGACACAATAAAATCCATAAATACTTTTAAATAACATCTGAAAAGAAAAAATGAAGAGAACAATAGACGAAGTCATCATGACGCCCAAATCAAAATTACTAGATTATTTATGTCGTCCTCAATATGATTTCAAAAATTTAAAAGTTAAGGCAAAATTCAATTTTAAGCCTCATAAGACTTATCTAGAAACCTTATCGAGCCAACATGGGTAGGCCTCAGGAAAATTAGTAAAGCGTTTAAAGAATTTAACACTCAAGACATCATTTGAAGCAGTACTAAATAAAAATTAGTCAGAGCATCCACAAACACATTAAAAATATGCAAATTCAAACAAAGTGCAAATGAATCAGACTTAAGACACATAAATAATAATAAAAATTATTGATTAGTAGCCAAAACACTCAAGACATCATTTGAAGCAGTACTAAATAGAAATTAGTCAGAGCATCCATAAACACATTAAGAATATGCAAATTCAAACAAAGTGCAAATGAATCAAACTTAAGACACATAAATAATAATAAAAATTATTGATTAGTAGCCAAAAAGAAAATCATTACATAGAAACAACCTAAAAAAAAAGGCATAAGTCTAAGAAGCAAAAGGCGTGTCTCTAATAGTAGCATCAGTAGCGTACATGAGGCTTTAGCTCAAGGAACCTCCTTAGACACTGGCATAGACTCATCAAGGGGTAGCAAAGGAACCTCCTCAACTTTTGGAACCTTAGTCATAAGGACCTCGACCTCATTATCAGCTCAATTTTAGCTAGCAAGCAACTCATTTACCTTAGAGTGGTCCAAATCTGCATAGTGGCCCCTAAATAGGTCCACAACCTTGGTGAAAGCCTTAAATATTTGCTCAGCAAGATAAGCCTCTGAACCTTTCAACTTCCTCACTAACTCCACATTAATTAACTTAAAGCAAACATTCTTCTCTAAAAAAGTAGATACTTGACCCTCAAGCTCCTTTACTTCAGACTCGAGGACCAATACTTGGCACTCTGCTATTACTGTCCTAGCTTCAACCACCCCCACCTTAGTGACCACCTTATCCTGAACATGCTTCACTTTAGATGAGTAACTATTGAACTCACGCTCAAGGGTCGCCATCTTGGCCTCGTTTAAGGCCTTATTTAACTTTACTTCCTCTGCATTAGCAATAGCTGACTTTTGCACTTCAATCACCATCCTATAAAGAGCATTACGATGTCTGGCAAGGTTGACCACCCCTAATAAGAAAATGCCAAGACATTAGCAAGCAAAAGACACCAAGAAAAATATCAAAGTTAAGAAGTCAACAAAAGTTACCTTTAAAACAGATCCCAAGCTATGAGCAAATGGATTAAGACACATTTTACCTCAAGAATGTAGTAGCATACTCCTTAGGTATGGCATGTTCTGTCTTTTTAATTAAAGGCACCAGATGTTTAATACCTATCATTCTTCAAAAAGTGAAGGTTATAAGGATAAAGTGGCATTAACCCGTAGTCAACAATAACTAGCTTCATTTAAAGCCTCAGTTGGCCTCTTCCCTCTTATAGAATTTAAGGGTTGAATTAGCCTCTTCTTAGTACTGAAAGAGCTATTTGACCCAACTCCTCCTTCATATCTTTTGCTTGGTACCTTCACACTAATACCAAAAAGGTTCATGAGATTCTTTTGCCTCTTCAAATCCTCACAGGTGGCAACATCATCATGTAGAGGCCGATTCTTCTCTCCTTTTATTGCTACATAGAGAAAAAAAACAATAATCAACCATTAAAGCCAACAAGATCATTTCAAAGCACTATGAGAAATTAAGAAACAAATTTTAAATGATGAGCTAGATAAATTAGATGAATTGGTAAGCTTTGTAACAAGGTTGGTAACCTTAAAGTTATCTAAAGAAATAAGCTATTTATAAGGAGCTCTGAACACTAATTCTGCCTTAACTTATATCCCCTCCTCCTAAGTAAGTTGGGGCTTAACTGACTAGAATACAACTAAAAAATAAGAATAAGAATTATAAAAACTTAATAAAGAGACAAAGACACCATAAATTGAAGAAAACGAACAAATAAAAGACCTCTCCTAAAAAAAATGATGGCATGACTAAAAACCATCAAGTCCTTCACACTCCTGCCCCATTCACATCTAATAAAAAACAAAAAGTATTTTCACTTATAATTATTTAAGGAAAAACCATTAACAAGAGTAATACTTTTCTTACCATCAGAAACAGTAAGGTAATGAAAACACTTTTGTTGATCAACATTTACCCTAATCTAATACAACTACTAGAGCTTAAAAAATAATAGACCATCAAAACTAGCGTTGTGCTAGATATCATAAAGACACACCAATATCATCCACAAATTTAAGTTCAGCTGGCACGACGCCAAACTTACATGAGTTAACATATATATAAAATAAGGTTGAAGAGGCAACCTTAACCAACGACCAAAGAAGTACAAATTAAGTGCCATCTCCCTAACAGGTGGTACACTCATATATTCATCGTCCTAAGGAACCCTTAAAGTAACTGCCTTAAGAATGTCAAACCTTCTTCTTAGCTTAATGAGATCAAATTCAAAAAGAGGTTTTTTCTCCGCTATAAGAAGTAACTTTCTTATTCTTCTTTTTCTTAGACCTATTCGACTGGTCAGAAACTCTATCTTACTCTCGAGGAATCAAAGAAGGTGCCACACCGCTAGAAGTCTTCTTAGAATCATCATATTCCTCAGATATCTTAACAAATTCCCCTCCTCTTGCATGGCCCCTCACCTTCAACTTAAGTCATTGAACCCTTCGAGCACTTTTTCTGTCTATGTCTCAAGTTGAGCTACTCCTAATAGTCGAGCCCTCTCTATGACATTTTGACTCTTGACCAGATGCATTATAGGAATCACCTGCTAAAGACATGGTTCTCGCACCTAAATAAGTATGAAATATACCCTATCAAAGATATGCCTAAGACTAGCTAACGAAAACTTAAAAGACGAGGACTAAAAATGAGCACTCAAGCCGTAAGACACCAAATGCAAAGAAAGCACGATACAAATCAATAGAGGAAATATAATAATAGGAAGATTGCATTAAAACACTTACTTGAACAAGAAATCATAAAGTGAAATTACAGATGGAAGCAAGCTATCAAGCAAAAGCCCTGAACTACTAAAGATTCTCTCTTTTGAAAATTGATAGAAGAGACTAAAGTAGAAGAGCAAAAAGACCACGTCTTTATATATGATTCTTAAGAAGTAACTCTAGTCATCTTTTTAAGATCTAAAGGCTGGAACACCCTTAAAAGTAAACCATATTTGTGAACTAACTATTTTCCTAAATGGTACACCATAACCATCCAACGTGCTTTAGCTTTTTGAGATGGTGTTGGGTCACCATAAATTCAAAAAGAGGTAGCTATTCATCTAGCCACATGACAAGAGCATATTTTTCAAAAGGTTGCCAATAGTAAATACACCTTTGGCGTCAACTTTAAATAATAGTCTCATCGTTGCCACAATCACATGTCTGAATTATTTGGGGCCCATGCACCATTATCTAAAGAAAATCTCACTTAATAAGTGCATCTATTTCTCTACATAAGACTTAATCATGAGCACCATCTCAAAAGAACAAGTTGAGGAGACTAGCTGTTCACATTAAAGGGTACTCTAAAGAAACTTTCAATCAAAGGGTAAAAATTTATAAATTTTCAATGCAAAAATGTTAACAATGAAAATTGGGAGACCTCTGTTTTCCTTTGAATTTCGATCTAAAAGGCCTAATTACTATATATCCCTATCCTGTCTGCTATAGCCCATAAAGTCAAACACATAGGCACGAGCCCAATAGATACAAAGGTACATAGATGTCGTCGGGCTAGCTCATTAGTCCTCTTATCATTAATTTTGTCCTCAGTATTAAGTACACTCTTCGATCTGACCAACCACCTTGATAATGCTTAGAAATTTTCAAAATGACTCAATTACTAAGAATCATATATAAGATACACCTTCTATAAAGAATAACTCTTATAATCTTAGTACAAGTCTTAAAAGGGCAAGAAAGATCTAACACTATTTAGGCAAAATTCTAATATTAGAATTCAAGAAGGGAAAGTTTTAAGATCTTTCAACCCTATTAGGATTCTAACACTACATATTGAACCTATATTGTAACCTTATAAATAGTGTATAATTTTGTTGAATAAAGGCATACAAATTAACATTCTCAACATTCATTAGCATCATGATTATATTCTAAAGGCTTTTAGCCGTTTGTTTTATTTGAAGATCTCAGTAAAACTCTCAGTTTATTATTCGTTATCCACATGTCTTGTATTCTTTTTCTTATTTTTTCATTTTTTTTTAAATCATTGTTGGCTTAAGCATTAGTGTTTTGCTAAAAAACCCTCTAGCTATGCCTCACTTTTTTCTTTGGTTGTAGAATTATCATCAAGTCCAGTACCTTTACAGCGATTCAATCCAATTCGATCCCTAATTCTTCCCTCAATTCTTCTTAGAATCTAACTGAGTTTTTTTAAAAAAATAAATTTAACTTGTTAATCAAAGAGTTGATGAAATTTTAAGATCAACATTTACAAAGTTAATATTATAACTTTATACGTCTAGTATTATTGTTAAAAATAAAATAAAATTTTGATAAATAAACTAAGATAAAATAAAAGATGAAATTGTCAATTTTCTTATTTTCTAATGACAACAACCAAAACGACATAAGAAAAAAGAAACTTATTTATTCTTTGACTTCTTGGCCAGCGTAATTTGTTGGAAAAAAGAAATATAAATTATTTTTTATTTTTTTTTTTTGAATGTGGGGATTAATTATCAAAGAGCACAAGAGGACATGTCCTCATTTACAAAACGTTCAATTTGAATTGGTACCTTACCATACCAAATAGTTTCAGAATTTAAATTAAGAGCAAAGCGTGCTAACTCATGGGCCACCCGATTAGATGAGCGGTAAGTATGACTAAAAGAGCACTGAGAAAATGATGAGGCCACCGTCCTAATATCGTGGAGAGCCAAACCCAACTCCGAGACTGAAGTAAGGCGATTGTTAATGTCATGGATGACATTTGCCGCATCTGAAGCAACCTCAAGGGCAGAGATGCCTAGCAATCTAGCCAGGTACAGTCCTCGAAGCAGAGCCAAGGCTTCAAGGATATCCACCGGGGGTAGTGCATCTAATAAGAAATATAAATTATTATTTAGACGTGCACTTTATGCAGCTTCCTACATTATTGAGTATATTAATAAAAGATCAGAGAAAGTAGCATTTTTTCTTCATCAATTTTGTATTTTAATTAAAACTGTTAGGATTGACCGTGAATAATATATGAATCACTTAAGATCATTGTAGTCTAGATGATTTAATTGGTATAATGTTTGGGAGTGGTATAAAAAACTTGAGTAATTATGCATTTTTTAAATATTATTTTAAATTTTTATCTTAAATTGTACTAGGTAATTATTATGTAATAAAATAGTATAATTTTTAAAATTATTTTATTATTTAATAGTTATTTGACACATTATTTATAATAAAAATATTAAAATAATATTTAAAAAATATAATATTATCTAAAAAAAATTTAAAGATTCAATATTTGTTTTTAACATGGGGTAGGGAATTCGAATTTAAATTCTCTAGATGCACTGTGAATTCTTTTACTATTACGTCATTTAAGTTAGTGCTTTAAAAATTCAATATTATTCATCAAATTAAGAAATTTCATTCATATTTGATATAATAAAATATATTTAAAAAAAGACTGAAGTTAAAAGTTGTAGACTTGTATATTTTTTTTTATGATTTGATAATTAGTTGCAAACAGCATACCTTTTGTCCATTATTTTCTTTCAAGTGGTTGTTCAGAGCTTCCACGTTACTGGAGTAAACAAAAAACATGATTAAAATAAATATATAAAATGAACATGGGCAGTGCCCTTGAAGGGAGTGTTTGCTGTTTGCTGGTTATTTAAGGCAGTGTGAAGTGGATACGGAGGAAAGAGAGTTTTCATTAAGGGGTCTTATAGGATTCAATGGGCGGTGGCCTTAAACGAATGCCCAAACTGTTAGAAATATTTCTTTAAGATTAATAAATTTAATGTTAATTAGTATAAATGATTATTTTATTCTTTACACGTTAAATAAAATTAAAATAATATAAAAATTATGTAAATTTTAAAATTTTAACTTTTAAATATAATAAAAAATAAAATAAAATAATAATAAAAAATTTATAAAATCTTTAAAAAATAAAGAAATATTTCATAAATATCCTTGAGTTTTAGTCTAATATCATCAATAACCCAAAATTTAGGAAATGATAGTAATGCTAGCCATTAGGGAATCTTTTGGTAAGTTTAACGCGTTAAAGGGCACGTTTGTCTTTTCATACTACCTCTGACTCCATGACCGCAAATTTGGCATGTGGTAGTTTTAAATTATTACAATTTTTATCCGACCAAGGGATGCATTGAATCTTGAGCCCAAACAACTTAATTATTGATCCAACACTTAAAGTCCTTCTAAAAAATCAAAAGATGTTCTCATATTTTGATAAGACTGTACTTCAATGTTCAGAAACACACACAATTTTCTCTTACATTCTAGATTTTCTTACACTCCAAATACTACTCAAAGACCACCCTTTCGTTTTCTCACACACTACTCACAAACCCTTAACCGAAGCACTGTCATTGTAACAGTGAGACTAGAGGTCAATGTTAAGCTAAAACGACGCTCAACACCGAGAGAAGCATATGCAGGTTAGTTGTTTTTGTGCCAATAAACTTTTAGAGTTTGCATGTCAATTTTAAGGGATAGTCTTGATTTTGGTAGTCATATGTTTTAGTATGGTGGGTTTAATGGGTTAGTTTTTTTAGCACCAAAACATTAAAATAATATTTGATTTATTTATCAAGGAAAAAAATAAGTTTTTAGCACCAAAATCTTAAACTATATGTCTTTTTTTAGATAATAAGATATTGTTTCACATCGGTGAAATGTTTCTGAACTTCTAAGTTGTGTTAGTGTAAAAATAATTTTATTTTTGCTTGTATTATTGCGTGTATCAAATGGTTTGAGTTTTGTTATAAACCTATATGTCTTTTTAAGACAATAAGTTATTGTTTAACATGTGAAATTTTTCTGAACTTTTAAGTTGTGGTTAGTATAAAAAATAATTTTCTTTTGTTGAAAACATATGTGCGTTTCTATATATTAGATGGTTTTGATTTTGATGAAATGGTGTAAATATTGGTATTTTTTTCATAATATGTTTGTCGTGTGTATTTTTTTTAGTTGAATAATTGTATGTAAATATTTGTATTATGTGGTAATGTAAAAGCATTAGATTTTTGTATTAAGTGTAAAAACAATATTTTTTTTGTTGATAACATATGTACGTTTCCATATATTAGATGGTTTTGATTTGATGAAATAATGTAAATATTGGTATTATTTTCGTAATATATTTGTTGTGTGTGGTTTCTCTTAGTTAAATAATTGTATGCAAATATTTGTATTATGTGGTAACATAAAACATGTAAATTTTTGTATTAGGTTGCATATATGTGGTGGTTCTTAGTTGATTACAACTTGTAAATGTAAACATTTATGAGTTGACTAGAACTTGTATTAGTAAACATTTCTGAGTTGATTAGAACTTGTATTAGTAAACATTGTATGTTTAATTGTATATTTGAATATTGTATATTACACTTATTGTTGTTTAATTTGAATATTGCAATTAATTTATTTATTTTTATTTTATTTTAGGATGTTGCCATTTACTTTGAATATAAATGCTTTTGGTGAGAGATTAACTTTGATAAATGTAGATCCTGATGAATTTAGTAGAGTATGCTTGTTGCATTATGTTAATCAGGCTTTCAACAATAGAGCAGTTCATCCTAGGTAAAAATATAAAGTAGAAGCTCTCTTATCTTGGTCTAGGGGTAGGCTACAATTAGAGGATAACACTAATGTAGAATTGATATTTGAGTTATTTTGGTCTACAGAATTAACAAAATAGATACATTGAAGCAGTGCCTCTAGATGTGATACATATTCCACTACTAGAGGTTCCAAAGCCTAGAAATTCATATGGAGAGGATGTGCACCCACTTGAACCTGAAATACACCTACATAAAGTAGTGCTTTTAGGTAACACCGTGAGTTAGAATTCATGAATCACTCAATGCAGTGGACAAACGCCTGAACAAGAAACACAAACACCTACACAAGAAATATAACCACCTAAACCTAAAACACACCTACCTGAGTCTAAAACACACCAACTTGAGCTTAAAACACACCCACCTGAACCTGAAACACACGCACCTGAACCTGAGACCAAAATGCACCTACCTAAGCCTGATACACACCCACCTAAGACTGAAACACACCTAACTAAGCCTGGTACACATAGGGTTTTTTATTTATTTTGATAAGGATGCAGATAAGCTATTCTATTTCTCTGATAAAAAGAAAAGTGACGAGGTAAATGTTCAGGGTTCTGTAGAGTGTCCATCTAAAACTTTCGTTAATGATAATGTGGAATAGTATATTAGATGATGATGATTTTGTCATTAGTTCATCTCAGGATGAGGAACTAGTGTATAAGAGGTCAAAGAAGATCTATGGGAAAGTGTGGGTAAAAGAAACATGGGGAGCAAGTGTTCTTTGAAGTTGGTTACACCTTTATTAACATAGAAAAGTTTAGAGAGGCTCGTTCTAAATGCATTATCCAACAAGGGTTCACACTAAAGTGAGTGAAAAGAAAGCTTGCAAAAGTCATTGTTAAGTATACTTCGAAGGGTTGTCCTTAGAGGATACATAGGGTAAATTGCTAGATGGTATATCCCTCATGGTTAAAACTCACAACCTTAAGCATACGTGTATGAAATATTCCAAAATAGTATAGGGTAAATCAGGATAGATTGCCAAAGAGTTTGGGAATCTAGTTAGAGTAGTTCTTAATGTCAAACCTGATGCTATTGAGCAAGAATTATTACAACGGTATGGTGTTATAGTCCCTAGCCTTAGAATATATTGAGTTAAGAGAAAAGAATTAGATATCCTAGATGAGGACCATGTGGAGTCTTATGCTCAATTACACAAATTTGCCCATATGGTTATGAAAACCAACCTTGGTGCAGTTGTAACCATTTAATCAGAAATCATTTCCAACACTGATAGTATTTCCTCAAACCCATCATCTAAGATAATTTTTTGGAATTTCCTATACAAGGTTATGAAAACCAACCTTGGTGCAGTTGTAACCGTTTAATCAGAAATCATTTCCAACATTGATAGTATTTCCACAAACCCATCATCTAAAAGAATTTTTCTGGCATTTCCTATACAAACCCGCAAACAAATTTGCCCAAATTAGGTTTGTTGAATGGATGTAGACCATTTATAGGGTTAGATGGTTGTCATCTAAAACAAAATATTTGTGCTATCTTGCTATCAATTGTGGCTCTAGATGCCAATAATGGCATATTTCCATTTGCATATGGTTTTTTTGAAGTTGAATGCACAAAGAGTTGATGTTGTTTTTTTTCTGAAAAAGTTGTTTTATTTAATTAGTTATGAAAAGATGAGAGTATTGATATTTATAAGTGATAGACAACAGCCATATACACATGGGGAATTTTATTTTGATGTGGATATGGATAAGCTGTTCTATTTCTCAGATAAAAAGAAAAATGAGTAAGGAAATGTTTAGGGTTCTGTAGAGTGTCCATCTAAAAGTTTGGTTAATGATAATGTGGAATAGTATCATCAGATAATGATGATTTTGTCATTAGTTCATCTAAGGTTGAGAAACCAGTGTATAAGAGGTCAAGGAAGATCTGTGGGAAAGTCTGGGTAGAGAAACTTGGGGAGCCAGTGTCCTTTGAAGTCGGTTACACCTTTATTAAAATAGAAAAGTTTAGAGAGGCTCGTTCTAAATGCATTATCCAACAAGGGTTCACACCAAAAAGAGTTAAAAGTGAGCTTGCAAGAGTCATTGGTAAGTGTGCTTCGGAGGGTTGTCGTTGGAAGATACATGAGGTAAGTTGCCAGATAGTGTGTCTTCATGGTTAATACTTACAACCCTAGGAATACATGTATGAATTATTCCAAAACAATAGAGTCTAAATCAGGATAGATTACCAAGGAGTTTGGGAATCTAGTTAGAGCAGTTCCTAATGTCAAACCTGATGTTATTGAGCAAGAATTATTACAAAGGTATGGTATGATAGTCCTTAGGCTTTGAATATATAGAGCTAAGAGAAAAGAATTAGATATGATAGATGAGGACCATGTTAAATCTTATGCTCAATTACACAAATTTGCCCATATGGTTATGAAAACCAATCCTGGTGCAATTGTAACTGTTTAAACATAAATCATTTCCAACACTGATAATATTCCCACAAACATATCATTTAAGAGAATGTTTTTTGGTGTTTCCTATATAGAAATTAGGTTTTTTGAATAGATGTAGACCATTTATACGGTTAGGTGGTTGTCATCTAAAAATAAATTGGTGGTATCCTGCTATCTGCTATGGCTTTAGATGCCATTAATGGCATATTTCCATTAACATATGGTTTTTGTGAAGTTGAATGCATAGAGAGTTGGTGTTGTTTTTTTTTCTGGGAAAGTTGGTTTATTTAATTGGTTACGAGAAGATGAGAGTACTGATATTTATGAGTGATTGACAAAAGCCTAGTACACATGGTGCTTTTTTATTTTGGTGAGGATGCAGATAAGCTATTCTATTTCTCAAATAGAAAGAAATGTGAGGAGGGAAATGTTTAGGGTTCTGTAGAGTGTCTATCTAAAAGTTTGTTTAATGATAATGGGGAATATTATCATTAGATGATGATGATTTTGTCATTAATTCATCTGAGGATGAGGAACCAGTGTATAAGAGGTTAATGAAGATCTATGGGAAAGTGTGGGTAGAGAAACCAGGAGAGCCAGTGTCCTTTAAAGTTGGTCACACCTTTATTAACATAGAAAAGTTTAGAGAGGCTTGTTCTAAATGCATTATCCAACAAGGGTTCACATCGAAAAGAGTAAAACGTGAGCTTGCAAGAGTCATTATTAAGTGTGCTTTGGAGGGTTATCCTTGAAAGATACATGGGGTGAGTTGCCAGATGATGTGTCCTTCATGGTTAAGACTCACAACCCTAAGCATACATGTATAGAATATTCCAAAACAGTAAAGGCTAAAGTAGGATAGATTGCGAAGGAGTTTAGGAATCTAGTTAAAGTAGTTCCTGATGTCAAACCTGATGTTATTGAGCAAGAATTTTTACAAAGGTATGTTGTGATAGTCCCTAAGCTTAGAATATATAGAGCTAAGAGAAAAGAATTTAATATGCTAGATGAGTATCATGCTGAATCTTATGCTCAGTTACATAAATTTGCCCATATAGTTATAAATACCAACCTTGGTGCAGTTGTAACCATTTAATTAGAAATAATTTCCAACGCTGATAGTATTCCCACAAACCCATTATTTAAGAGATTTTTTTTGGCATTTCCTATACAGAAATAAGGTTTTTTGAATTGATGTTGTCCAATTATAAGGTTCGATGGTTGTCATCTAAAAATAAATTAGTGGCATCCTGCTATCTGCTGTGGCTTTAGATGCTAATAATGGCATATTTCCATTAGCATATGGTTTTTGTGAAGTTGAGTACATAGAGAGTTAGTGTTGTCTTTTCTGGAAATGTTGTTTGATTTAATTGGTTACAAGAAGATGAAAGTATTGAAATTTATGAGTGATAGACAAAAGACTGGTACACATAGGGTTTTTTATTTATTTTGATGAGGATGCAGATAAGTTATTCTATTTCTCAGATAGAAAGAAAAGTGAGGATGATAATGTTTAGGGTTCTGTAGAGTATCCATCTAAAACTTTGGTTAATGATAATATAGAATAGTATCATCAGATGATGATGATTTTGTCATTAGTTCATCTAAGGATGAGGAACCAGTATATAAGAGGTCAAAGAAGATCTATAGGAAGTGTGGGTAGAGAAACTTGTTGAGCCAGTGTCCTTTAAAGTTGGTCACACCTTTATTAACATAAAAATGTTTAGAGAAGCTCGTTCTAAATGCATTATCCAATAAGGGTTCACACCAAGAAGAGTGAAAAGTGAGCTTGCAAGAGTCATTATTAAGTTCGCTTCAGAGGGTTGTCCTTGGAAGATATATGGGGTAAGTTGCCAGATGGTGTGTCCTTCATGGTTAAGACTCATAACCCTAAGCATACATGTATGAAATATTCCAAAATAGTAGAGGCTAAATTAGGATAGATTGCGAAGGAGTTTGGGAATCTAGTTAGAGCAGTTCCTGATGTCAAACCTGATGTTATTGAGCAAGAATTATTACAAAGGTATGGTGTGATAGTCCCTAGTCTTAGAATATATAGAGTTAAGAGAAAATAATTAGATATGCTAGATGAGGATCATGCTGAGTCTTGTGCTCAGTTACACAAATTTGCCCATATGGTTATGAAAACAAGCCTTGGTGCAGTTGTAACCATTTAATCAGAAATAATTTCCAACACTGATAGCATTCCCACAAACCCATCATTTAAGAGAATTTTTTTGGTGTTTCCTATACAGAAATTAGGTTTTTGAATAGATGTAGACCATTTATAGGGTTTGATCGTTGTCATCTAAAAATAAATTGGTGGTATCCTGCTATCTATTATGGCTCTAGATGCCAATGATGGTATATTTCTTTTAACATATAGTGTTTGTGATGCTGAGTGCACAGAGAGTTGGTGTTGTTTTATTTAATTAGTTACAAGGAGATGAAAGTATTGATATTTATGAGTGATAGATAAAAAGGCTTATTGGATGCCCTTCAAGCCTATTAGCCAAATTTTAATACTAGATGGTGTGTCGGGAATTTATATGTCAATTTTAGAAGTCAATGGCCTAGTTTGCATTTGAAAAAACTGTTTTTGTGTACAGTAAGAGAGACAGACAAACACTAGTTCAAAATCCACCTTAAAACAATTAGAGAAATTAGCATTCAAGCAAATGATTAGTTAGCTAAGCTGACATCTGACAAGTGGTCAAGACATGGGTTTGATCCCAGTGTCAAATGTGATTATATCACAAATAACTTCACTAAGGCTTTTAAGAGTTGGTTGCTAAAAAGAGAAGGCAATGTCTATTTTGACCCTGTTAGAGCATTATAAGAGAAAGAATATGGTAAGAATAATAGAAATGTGCATATATGGCCAGTCATGGGAAGGAGTGGTGACCTTATTGTTTAAGAAAAAAATTGAAAGTTAGGTGAAAAGGTAAAGAGTTGAAAATAGTAAATGCTAAAAATGATTTTGTTTTTGAAATTTTAGACCCTAAGAGAGCTTATTTAGTGGATATGAATGCTAGAACTTATGAGTACTTTGCATGAAAAGTCATAGTGTGCCATGTAAATATGCAATAGGGGTAATTATTAACTTGAGGGATAACTCAGAACAGTATGTGGACAAGCTGTTGCATTAGAATGCTTTTTTGTCAACTTATAAGGGTATGATTAGGCTAATACTAAAAAAATGTGCATAGAATGATGTCAACTTACCTACCTTAAATCCCTCAAAAGTAAAAAATCAGTTGGGAGGCCTAAAGTGCAAAGACGAAGGGAGCCAACTAAACCTCATAAGTCACAAAGGTCCATTTGCTATGAAATGTCAAACTTGTAGAAGTTTGGGGCATAATACCAGAACCTGTACACTAACCAAGAGTTATTTTGTAAGTGCAATAATATTTGATTAGTTTACCTATTCTTATTTTGTCCAATTATTTGTCATGTAGGGGACTAGTTCAAGTGCATCAAGTTTATGCAATATGGGGACAACAAATAGGAGAGTAAGAGCAATATCATACACTACCAAGGCAATAAATAGGCCACCATGAGTTATGGTAAGAAATATTTATATCACAATAACTTTGGTAAATGCTTTAACTTCATTAATTTCTATTTAACTTAACTTGTAGGGGAATTGATTAGCTAGTGAAGTTGGATCCACTTCATCTACCACTAGAAGTGCAGTGGTAAGTAATACACTTATGGATGCTATGATTTTTTAATTTTTTTCTTTATATTGTCAAAAGTTTTATTTTTTATTATGGATCAATTTAGGTAATAGAGGAAGAGGGAGGCCTGGCAGGCCTAAGAAACACCAAGTAATTTGAACAAGAATGCTTAAAGAATGAATGTGATACCTTTTGTGATACTACTTATAGATTTAGAACTGTCTTCATGTTATCCACTATTATTGATCCATTATGGATGTTAGGAAGTTTTATTTACTTTTTACTAGCATTGCTATACTAATATAGATGTTATATTGATCCATCATTTTGGTGCTAATTGTAGTATTTAAAAGCATTCTGCAAGCTTCAGTTTACATTTGTTTCTGAATTATTAATACTAAATCATCCTCAATTATTAATATACTTTATAACAGTAGTAATCATGCACTATTTTATAGCAAAAATTTTATTTTTTCATTTTTAGGTCTAAATTATGAATACTAGATCATGTAGCCAATTCATTTTTTCCATACGTATGACAACATTACACCCACCAAGACAAGAAACAAATACGCAATAGTTTCTTCGATTCATCAATTTTTTTCCAAAATTTTATATGACCAATAATTAACCAAGAAAATTTCCCATCTACACTTTGCACAACTTCTACCAAGGAACTCATTTCTAGAACTTTCAACATCCAAATATTTAAATCTCTCTTCCTTAGGTTCCCAAAACCTGTAATAGTTGCATTTGTTAGGTATCAATTAAATTTAGGGTGTATGCATGTGGTACTTATGTCCATTATCCAAAATACGCATCACATACATATATATATATATATACACACACAATGAAAGCATAAAAACAGATAATAAACGTAAATAAAACATGGTAGTCATATTAATACTAAGATTGAGAATTTCACCTATGTAACTTTTTAATAAAAGTTACTGGAGTTCGTCTGAAGTATAACTTGTTCACAGTTTTAGCAACCAATAAGGTGGGCTTGATTGTCTAGAACAGAAACTCTAAATCCAATACTGGCTTAACAATTAAACCTTAGACTATTTATTTTTCCCTTGATATTTTATTAGCTGAATGTCAGTTAATTAATGGGCATTATGTTTGGATGCAATTGGAAATGTCATGAATGTATAGGGTAGCACTAATAGTAGTTTAGAAACTTTAAATGATACAAAACTTTGGCATATAAGATTAGGTTACATAGACGTGAGATGTCTAACCTGTCTGGTTAAAGATGGTCGGATACCTGATCTAACCATAGAACCTTACCCAATTTATGAATCTTGTATTCAAGGAAAAATGACTAAATCTCTATCTATAATGTTAGACATCGTGCCACTGATTTATTAGAACTAGTGCATAGTTATATATGCGGTCCAATGAATCACACTGCAATTGATGGTTTTCAATACTTTATGCCATTTATCGATAATTTGTCACGATATGGATACATGTTTCTTATGAAACACAAGTTAGAAACCTTTGAAAAGTTCAAAGAGTTCAAACTTGAAGTAGAGAAACAAACTAGCATGTACGTCAAATGCCTTTGATCTGATCGAGGCAGTGAGTACATGAGTAGTGAATTTTTTTATTATTTATAGGAGAATGGGTTTCTTGCTCAGTATAGTCCTCCGAGTACTCTGTAACACAACGGTGTTTTAAAAAAGAGGAATCAAAATTTATTGGATATAGTTCAATCGATGATGAGCTCAACTGATCTGCCGAAATATCTATGAGGATATACTCTTGATACTGGTGCTCATATATTGAACAGGGTTTCATCTAAAACTGTTCCAACCACTCTACATGAGATGTTTAATGGAAGGAAACCAAGACATAAATACTTTAAGATTTAGGGCAGTCCTGCTTATATAAAAGTTATGCAATGGGATAAACTTGCATCGAGAGGGTACAAGCACCAGTTCGTCGGGTATCCTAAAAATTCAATGGGATACCAATTCTATAATCTTGAGGACCGAAACGTGTTTGTTTCTCGTTATGACACTTTCCTAGAGAAAGAGTTTCTTATAGATTATAGAGGTTGTAAAAAGACTAAGCTTGATAAAGCCAATCAAGATTATAATGAACTAGAGATAGAACTTCAAGTTTAATCATGTGGAATACCTTTAACACACCCTCCATGTAGGTTGGAGAGGATGTCCAAAACACCTGCTAGGTATGGTTAGATGCCTGAAGATGAGCTTGGAGTTTTCTTAATTGAAGAAAATGATCCTTTAATATATAGAGAGGCAATGTTGGACATTAACTCGGGAAAAATGGCAAGAGGTCATGTTTGAGACTTGGTTGAGCTTCTCAAATGAATAATTTATATTGGTTATAAATGGATTTATAAGTGGAACCGCAGGCCCGATAGAAAGGTAGAGACCTCCAGATATGGCATATGGATGTAAAGACGGCATTCCTGAATGGATATCACGAGGTAGAGATATACATTGAACAACCTGAAGGTTTTGTGTCCAGCTTAACTGTAGGTCTAGTATACAAGCTAAAGAAGTCCATTTATAGACTTAAGCAGGCTTCTCGAAGTTAGAATCTTCATTTTGATGAAGTAATCAGAGGGTCTAGTCTCATAAAAAATGAAGAGAAACCTTGTGTGTACAGAAAGGTCAGTGGGAGCATGATAGTCTTCTTAGTTCTCTATGTAGATGTCATACTAATCATTGGAAATGATTTATGTATGTTACAAACAGTTAAGAGTTATCTTAACAAGAACTTCTTCATGAAGGATTTAGGATAGACTTCTATATATTGGTATAAAGCTTTATAGAGATAGAGCTAAGAAGCTGATAAGACTTTTCTAATCATCATACATTGATAGTGTCTTAGAAGAGTACAATTTTACTAATCGTAAAATAGCTAATATACATTTTATACATGGTATTCATCTTTCGAGGAGAATGTCTCCTTAGATGGAAGATGAAAGAGTTGGAATATCTAAGATGCCATATGCATCAGCTGTAGGCAACCTGATGTATGCTATGATGTGTACTAGACCTAACATCATCATGGTTGTAAGTGTTACTAGGCAGTATCAATCTAATCCAGGCGACAGCCATTGAATGGCAATCAAACATGTCCTTAAATTCGTTAAGGGTACAAAGGACAAACTTTTAATTTATAGAGCTAATGACTTGCAAGTCAGAGGATACACATATTCAGACTTCCAGTTTGATCTAGATGATAGAAATTTTACATCAAGATATGTGTTTATCCTCAACGGTGCCACGGTAAGTTGGAAGAGCACCAACCAGGGATCCAAAGCTAATTTGACAATGAAAGCGGAATATATTACAGCCTCTGAGGCAGCAAAGAAAGAAGTATAGATATGCCAGTTCATCGTTGAGCTGGGAATTGTCCCTACCTCAATGGATCATATCTCATTATTCTACAATAATAACAGGGCCATAGCACTAGCCAAAAAGCCAAGAGCACACCAGAGATATAAACATGTGGATAAGAAGTACTACATAATTAAAGAGATCTTGGCTAAGGAAGATGTAATAATTTGTATAGTTAACTCTATAAATAATGTAGTGGACCCACTAACTAAAGTCAAGACTTAAGAGTTAAGTACATCAATTAGTTAACAATAATTGTTAACCAATGGGATGTTGACACGGGACATATTGCAGGCCTATCATTGTTTGACTTAGAAATTACCAAAATAACCTTGCTTGTTGGAGGAGCAAGATTATTATTTTATTCATTAAATTACTTATTGAATAAAATAATAATAATAATATATGATATTATTGTTTAATGCAAGTCAAACAATAATACTTTAATTTATTTGTTCCTTATTTTTTTAAATAAAATAAAAAAAACAAATGAAAAATAGAAAAACATGGCTTAGGATGTATGGTAGGCCCAAAAATGTGTTAAATAAGAAATTGAAATTGTTTCCTTTTTTTGCTGTCTCGGCCAAACACCCATAATCCATTCTAACACATGCCTTTTGTTTTATTTATTAGTTGTTTATTGTAAACAAATGATTTAAGGCAAAAATAAATAGGGTGGCATGTGTGGCCATATATGGTAGGCCTATTGTTAACAATTGCAAGCATAATGAAGCAAATAAAATGCAAATTTTTTTCTCATTTTTAGTAGAGTTACACGGCCACTCAAAGTGAAAGGGAGAGAGAGAATTCTTTTGTTCTTCAAGTGTTGAAGGTAAACAATGACTTCATTGTCTCTTCTTGTTCATCCAATTCTTCTTGATGGCCGGATTCAATACATGCAAGAATAATATATTTTTATTGTTTAAATGTTAAACTTGAACAAAAACCAATTATAGCTTCTAATAGTTCAAGTGCTTAAGAGTTAAGCATATAAGTTTAAGAGTTAAACTAAGGTTCAAGTGATGAATCATTTGTAGAAAAAGAAGCTGGCATTCTAAACTTCTCAAGCCCACCATGTTAGGGAACTAGAATTGTGAATGGGTTGCTTAATCGTGGTTCTCCAATTGGATAAAAAATCAAAGGCTTGATCCCTATATAATTTACATTTATAAGATACATGTGAAACTTATTTGTGTTTATCATTAGAAAATTAGATTTTCGTTCATCCACTGTACTAATATGTATGTGATGCTTATGCAAATTTGAATGATAGACACAAACCTACAAGCATGCACCCAAGGTTTAATGTCACTCACAAGTTGAAAATCTAATTTTCTAAAATAATGAACAGTGTACATTTGTATTTTGAATAAATTAAAAGCATATTAATCACATTAATATTAGAATAGAGAATAATCACCTCGCAAGCTTTTGGAATGGTTTAAGTTAGATCACCGCCTAAAATAAACCCGTTGGCAATTCTAGAACTCAATATGATGGGTTTGGGTCGCTAGAATAGCAGTATTAATTTTTAGCACTCGTTTAACTCTTAAACCTTGAGATTAACATTAAATCTCTAGTTTAACACTTAAACTATAAGCTATTTGTTTTACCCTTAATCAACACTTGATTAATAAAACAAACGCTTGCGTTGCTTTGATGGCCTAAACCAAGTGGAGAAGAAGATAAAGAAAGAATTCAACACTTGAACTCTTTTGCAAGAAAAATAATTTTTCTCTCTAGTTCTCTCTCTATAGTCGGCCACACCAAAACAACCTAAGTGTGTTTTTGATTTGTTTCATTTCCTCTATTTATAAGCATTTGATTACTTAACATTAAGTAGTTATTGCTTAGCCACTAAGTAATCTATTAACTCAACCTAAGGGTTGACTCTTAACCCAAGGTAAGTTAACATTTCTTAACTCTCAAGAAACCTATAACTTAGCCATTAAGTAAATTAATTAACTTAACTTTAGTTAGGTTAACTTTTACTTAATTATTAAATTTTTATTAAATTAACTTCACCATTGGGTTAACATTTAACTAAGGTTAAGTTAATTTTCACTTAACTATTAAGTAAAAAAAACATTTAGATTATTTAACAATTAAATAATCAATTAAATAAAATTACTTTTAAGCCTTTACTTGGTTACTAAGTTATCCCAAAGTGGGTCCCACCTAACCACACATTTCAGTCAACTTAACCGAAGGCTCACTATGTGCCACGTGTCAATATTTGATTTGTCAATAATAATTATTAACTAATTAATGTACTTACTGCTTCAGTCTTGACATAAGCACATCCCGAGGGTGTTAGAAAAAAATATTCGATTTTGCTAAAATTTACTAGGTTGAACAATTCAATCAGTTACGCTGCCCTAGTGTACAACAAGTATAGTTTATATTGCGGAACTTCGAAGGTCCTTGCCCAATTCGTCAAATAGAACTGTTTCATAAGTCCATAACTGATGCCCCACGCACACATCATAGATATTACAAATCAGTGCATGTAACCATATAAGTTGAGGTTATAGTGTATACGTATAATCCTTTCGTTACCTATATCCTAGAAGAGCAGGGATATAGATAAGCACTGACCAATGATCTTATGCTTAATTGTGAACTTATCTCTACATTTGTATTTCATAAAATAATATCTACAAACTCCTTTACAATAATGTTTAACCCTACAAAAAACTCTTTTTTGAGTTATATTCTTGTGACCAAAAGATTTTTTGAAATACAATCTCAAAGTATCTAGATATATAGCTCCCTTATGTGTGTTGACGGATCCTATATCTATGCACACTAAATTCTATGAGAATCGAACCATACCTAATTACATGTAGTAGTTATACCATAAAAGGTCTCTGACATTCGTAGAACCAAAGTATTAGAGATCACTCACAAAGCCCACTATAACATTCAGGTCAAAGGATCACGAATACTACTCAACTCGAGAGGAATCATTATTGACAACTTCATAGGATGTCTATTGGTGTCTTCGTGAGTCTGTTCAATATCTAGTCGTCATTGAATACCCGCATGCCTATATGAGTTCTAAGCATATGGTTAGCAAAGAACAATCATCTTAGTCCTATAAATATAAACATACACTAATCTATATAAAAAGGATTCACGGACAAACCCACATTAGTGAAAATAGATTAGAAACATAGTGTTTGAGAATATACTTACATAATGATATTTCTTAGCATCTATTGCAACTATGTCATTTTCAGTATAGTCTCGGGTCTTTGTCCCATTATAGACAATGCTCTAACTCATTAGATGTGGCTGACTTTTATAACCTGCTAACTCTTAGCATTTATAAGTCTCAAATCTAGTACCTCTTAGCATTGATCTAAACTTTCTTAGACCAGATCTAAACTCTTATAGATCATACAATATCTGTAATATTACAAGGATAGTACCATATATGTATTTAATATTAACGATTTTATTCAAAATATTTATTGTATAAATATAAACAATTAATATGCATATAATATTAAAATGGCACGTAAGCACCAGTTCCAACAAACTCCCACTTACTAAAGCAATTACTCCGTTATTGTTCCATTATAGTGGGATAGAATCCATTGAGCTTAGAACTATTCTAAGCTCTGCAACTAGCTTGAATATCCATAGTGCTTCCATTACATGCTTTTCAAGCCGCAACATATCTACCTTAAAGGCAGAATTAGCTATGGACATCTATATTTACACATTTCTAACTAACTCTGGTACCGATAAGGAGAAACATATAACCAGATGTAGACTTTCTACGATTCAAATCAAGCGAGAAGTCTTAATTTATGGGTCCATTGACTTGTAAGAAATTTCTCTATTATACAAAACTTATCCTCTATACCTCTAAGGTATTTTAGATATTTTTCATGGCCATCTGATGGTCGTGACCTGAATCAGATTAATATTAGCTTGTAACACTTACAACTATCTAAATCTAGGTCTTGTACATAACATGGCATGCATAAAGCTACTTTTAGTTAATGCATATGATAAGTTGGACACTTTAACTCTCTCATCTTCTACCTGAGGACATCTTCTCTTAAAAAGATGAATGCCATATCTAGAAGGCACATTAACTATCTCACAATCAATAAAGTTGTACCTTTCTAAAACTTAGTCTATGTACAAAGATTGAAAGATTCTCGTCAGTCTCCTAAGTCTTATCTTTATAAATCTTTATACCTAATATATAGGAGGTCTCTCCCAAATCTTTTGTGGAGAAGTTCTTACTCAAATAACTCTTATCTGATTGAATTGAAACATACCAATGTTGTTTTCGACACTAACTATGCCTTTCACGTAGAGAACTAGAAAGATAATCATGCTCCCACTACCCTTTCTAAACACAAGCACTTTTTTTCTTCCTAATTAAATCAGACTTTCTGATTTTATCATCTAAACAAAGATTCCGGCTTCAAAAAAATTGCTTAAGTCCACAAACAGACTTTCTCAGATTGTATACTAGATTAGAATTTAGGCTAAATACAAAACCTTTAGGCTATGCCATGCATATCTCTAGCTCAAGATATACATCATAAAATAACAATTATACAACAAAATACTACAACCCGAAAGGATAAGTAATTCAAAAGTCCCAACAGCTTCAACCTCGAGGAAATCTTCATTTCCAACACGAAGCTGTACTTCTCCACGGTGCAGTTGTCTAGCTTCCTTCAGTCCTTGCAATATATTGAAGATATGAAAAGAACATACGGTATCTAATACCCAACTAGTGGTTGTATCAAATGCCAATGAAATGTCAATAATAGTTAAATATATACCTGTAGGGTTTTTCTTCATATTGGCAAGGTATTTCTGACAACTGCGCTTCCAATGTCTAATCTCACCATAATGGAAACACTTTCCTTTGTAAGTCTAGCCTGAAAGAGTGTCTTGGTGACCCAGTAAATCTCAATCCATGATCTGTTATCAAATAAATCCTTTAGATAAAGCATAATACTACTTGCACAGTCCATGTGCACATGCTCTCTCTGAAATTCAGTAGACATTGAGGGCGGGATATATGATTTGACTTTCAAATCATCATCAATCCATTTCTAATAAGTTATAACCTCTTCTGAAGTTGAATTAACAGAAATACCTCTGGGCATTTTTTGATCAATTGTATATCCAAAATTTTCTGAATCTAGGAGATTCATCAGCTAATCAGAATAATTTTTAGTGCCTTTTAGTTGGTGTACATCCAGTATGCATACCAATGGATTGCTTAAAGTCATGTTATCTTCAAAAGATAAAGAATAGATGTTAGTAAAGCATTTCAAATCGTTAAAACATTTTAGATCATAGATATAACAAATCATAGGTTTTAAATCTAAAGAGCCCTCCTACTATTTTACATTTTTCCTTTAATCTCTTAAATGGAAAAACAAAACTTTAACTCTTTAAGCTTTACAATGGAAAGTATACGCAATTCAAGTTTACTCCAACCTTACACTTTAGCGATATTGGTCGTTGTAAACCCAAAAGATAGACAACTCTTGTCAAATTCATCTCATTCAACTCTTTTTCTTAATCCTAAATACACCTTATCCACACATTGTAACGATCTAGGGTAAGTGTATTCTAGATTAACTTATCAATAGTAAAATAGATGTTACCGATACTACCAACACATTGTAGCGATCTAAGGCAATACGTTCGCATATATTTATCTCATTTCATGCTTAACTGGCATAATTCAAATCACATCGACCAAATCTTTTACACTGTAGCGATCTTGGAAAAAATATCGAGATGACCCGTCTAACACCGTATTGACAAGGCGGACCTATATAAAACATTATCTCATAATGTAGTATAATTCAATCTGATTAAAGGATATTTTTGAATACTGGGTCTCATCTCATGAGGAGGTGATTCTCAATCAATCATTTATTTCTATATAAACATAACTAAACCCCATCAGTAGGGCTCCCAATGTGGTTACCGGTATAGGAAAAATGATATTGGTTTATAATGCAGACTAATAACTCTTATCACTATATCTCATAAACTCCACATGCATAAATTATTTTTTAAACAATTTAAAAAACAATTTAAAGTGAACAGTGTCAGTACTGCAACACTAGAGGATAGAGCCTCAAGTGCTGTGATGCTAGAGGATAGAAACCCCAGTGCCACAGCTACAAGCCTCGAGCCTAGAAACCCCACCACCGTGGCACTCATCATCCAGCGCTACGGCCTTAGAGCCAAGAAGGCCTCAACGTAATGGCGTCAAACTCAAGGCTGTGATATGTTAGTGATGTCTTTCCTAGTTTAGCATTTTCAACACTTAAATGCACTACCATAACCTCGGGACTTCACTTATAACTCAATCAACCTCCAAAACACCCAATTACTACTACAAAATGCTCTGATACCATTTTATTAGGTAAGGTGTTTCAGTTCAAAACCATATTGGGTGCGTGTATGCTTGTGTACATCTTTACTATTCATTAATACAAATACATGTATCTCATACATTATATATGCAACGGAAGTTGGAAATCTAATTTCCTAATACAATGAACACAATAAATTTTGTATTTCATTACATTAATGAAATTAAAGCATATTAATCACATTAATATCAGGTTTGAGAATAATCACCTCGTAAGCCTTTGAAATGGTTTAAGCTAGAGTACTTCCCAAAATGAACCCGTTGGCAATTCTACGACTCAATGGGATGGGCTTGAGTTGCTAGAATAACAACATTAATTTTTAGCACCGATTTAACTCTTAAATCCCAAGATTAACACTTAAGCTCTAGTTTAACACTTAAACTATAAGCTATTTGTTTTACCCCTTATCAATAGTTAATCAATAAAATAAACACTTTTGTTGCCTTCATGGCTTAAGCCAAATGGAGAAGAAGATTAAAAAAGAATTCAACACTTGAACTCTTTTGCATAAAAATAATTTTTCTCTCTCTAATTCTCTCTCTGTGGTCGGCCATATAAAAACAACCAAATGTGTTTTTAATTTTTTTCATTTGCTCTATTTATAAGCATTTGATTACTTAACTATTAAGTAACCATTGCTTAGCCACTAAGTATTCTATTAACGCAATCCAAAGGTTAACTCTTAACCCAAGGTTAGTTAACATTTCTTAACTTTGAAGAAACCTATAACTTATCCATTAAGTAAATTTATTAGCTTAGCTTTAGTTAACTCTTAACTTTTACTTAATCATTAAATTTCATTTAATATTTATTTTATTAAACTAACTTCACCCTAAGGTTAATATTTAACCGAAGTTAGGTTAATTTTCTTGACTATTAAGTAAAATAAATATCTAGATTATTTAATAATTAAATAATCAATTAAATAAAATTAACTTTAGGCCTTTACTTGGTTGCCTAATTATCCTAAAGTGGGACTCACCTAACCACACAGTTGAGTCAACATAACCAAAGGCTCACTATGTAATTAGTCAATAATAATTGTTAACTGATTAACTTCCTTAACACTTAAGTCTTGACACGCGTGCGTCCTGAGGGTGCTTGAAACAAATATTCAATTTTGCTAGAATTTACTGGATTGAATAATTCAATCTGATACATTACCTAAGTGCTTAATGAGTACACGTCATATTGTCCGACTCTCTTGGCCCATGCCTAATTCATCAAATGAAACTATTCCATGAATTTGTGACTGATGCCCCATGCACAAGTCACAGATATTATAAATCAGCTCATTAGACCAAACAAGTTGAAGTCATAGTGTATACGTATAATCATTCCATCACCAATATCCTAAAAGAGCGGGGATATAGATCTGCACCGTTAAGTACCCTTGCACTCAACTATGAATTTATCTCTACACTTGTATTTCGTAAAATAATATTCGCAAACTCATTTGTGATATTATTTAACCCTAAGGAAAACTCTTTTTTGGGGTTATATACTTATGGCCACAAGATTTTCTGAAATATAATCCCGGATTATCTGGATATACAACTCTCATATATGAGCTGACTGATCCAATATCTACACGCACCGAACTCCATGAGCATCCGACCATACTCAGTGACACGTTGCAAGCAGGCCATGAAACGTCTCTAACATCCATGGAAACAAAGTATAGTGGATCACTAATAAACCCACCATAACGCTCAGGTCAAAAGATCACAAATACTACTTAACTCGAGAGGGCTAACCATTGACAACTTCATAGGATGTCTATTGGCACCATTATGAGTCTATTCACTATCCAGTCGTCACTGAATACCCATATGCCTATAAGAATTCTAAGCTCATTGTCAATTAAGAACAACCATTTGTACCCTACAAATAATGACATACATTGATCTATATAAAAAGGATTCACCAACATACCTACATCGGTGAAAATAGATCAGGAACAAAGTGTTTGAGAACATACTTGTATAATGACATTTTCTGACACCTATTGTAACTCTTTGCAACTATATCGTTACTAGTATATTCTTAGGTCTTTATCCTATTACAGACAAGACTCTAGCTCTTTTGATGTGGCTAACTCTTTTAACCCGCTAACTCTTAGCATTTATAAGTCTCAGCTCTACTAACTCTTAGCATGGATCTAAACTCCTTTAGACCAAATCTAAATTCATTTAGATAATACAATATATGTAATGTTAAAAGAATTGTACCATATAATATTTAATATTAACAATTTTATTCGAAATATTTATTGTATAATATTAACAATTAATATTCATACAATAATTGAATGGCACATAAGCACTAGCTCTAACAAAATCTTCAAGGCCCGATTGATGATAAATAATTATATTCAAAGATCTGGGATTGATTATGAGGAAACATTTTTACCAACAGCCATGCTTAAGGCAATTTGATTTTTTTTTTTTTTTACTATTGCAATATATTAATATTTTTGTGGTTTGGCAAATGATGTAAAGACGGCATTCCATAATACATATCTCATATAAAAAATATATATAGAACAGCCTAAAAGTTTTGTATTCAGCCTAACTTTTAATCTAATGTACAAACTAAAGAAGTCCAAATATAAACTCAAGCAGTATTTGTGAAGCTAGAATCTTTATTTTACAAAGAAATTAGAGAGTGTGATTTCATTAAAATTGAAAAGAAATCATGTGTTCAAAAAAGGCAATCAGAGTATAATTGTCTTTCTAGTTCTCAAAATGGAAGACATACTTATTATCGGAAACAACATTGGTATGTTGAAGTCAGTCTGATAAGGGTTATCTGAGTAAGAACTTCTCCATGAAAGATTTGGGATAAGCTTCCTATATACCAGCTATAAAGTTTATAGAGATAGAGTTATGAGGCTGTAGGACCTCTCAATCTACGTACATTGATTATATCTTTGAAAGGTATAATTTTAGTAACTATAAAGACAGTAATATACCTTTTGACATGGCATTCATCTTTCTAGGATGAGGTATCATCGGCAAGAAGATGAAAATGTTAAAATGTCTAACATACCATATGCATCAGCTAGAGGTAACTTGATACACGTCATGTTATATAGGAATCTTGGATCTAGATGTTGTAAGTGTTACAAGCCAATATCGGTCTGATCTAGGTAACGATCATTAATTGGCCATGAGCATATTTGAAATATATAAGAGGTATTGAGGATAAGTTTCTAAATCATGAAAAAGGTTACTTATATATAAGAGGATACATAGACTTGGGTTTCTAGTCTAATTTGGATGATTGAAAATCTATATCTAGTTATGTATTTCTTCTCATCTATACTGCATATAGTTGATAGTGCAATTTAGATATCCATAGCTAACTCTACCTTAGAGGCAGAATATGTAGTGGCTTGAGAAGCTTACAAAGAAGTTTTATAGACATATAAGTAAGTTGCATCGGGCAATTTCTTAAGGCAAGAAGCCGTAAGGCACAGTAGAATTCTGATCATGTGGACTCAGAATACCATATAATTAGAAAATTTTTGAAATTAGAGATGTAATATTTCGTAGACCTTAACTCTAAATAATTTAGCGAACCCACTAACTAAAACCTCAACTCCTAAGGTGTTTGAGAAATACACGGAGATGATAAATATTAGATATCACCGTGAATGATACTAGCATAAGTGGCCGTTGTTGGGAATAGTGCTTAATTGTCATTATAATATTATATAAATATTAATTATTTCATATTTATACAATAAGTATTTTGAATAAAATCGTTAATATTAAATATATGTGATAAAATGCATGTAATATTTCAGACATTGTATGATCTGAAAGAGTTCAGATTTGTTCTAAAAAAGTTTAGACCAATGCTAGCAGTTAGTAATACTGAGAGTTATAATACTAAGAATTAGCAAAATCTAAAAAATTAAAGCCTTGTATGAAACAAGACAAAACCCGAGGGTATATTAGCAATGACATAGTTATAAAAGATTGTAAATAGTGCTAAGAAATGTCATTGTGCAAGTATGTTCTTGAATTTTATGTTCTGAATCTATCTTCATTGATACGGGTTTGTCGGTAGAGACCTTATTATATATAAATAAATGTATGACTATATTTGGATGATCCAGATGGTTAATCTTAACAGATAGAAGAAGGACACGCTGTATCTAATACTCAGCCTGTACTAGAATCAAATGTTAAAGAAATGTCTATGATATGAAAGCAAATATTAGAGAGAGCCTTCTTCAAGCTAGCAAGATATTTTAGATAGTTACGTTTCCAGTGCCCATCCTCACTGCAAAAGAAACATTTTCCTTTTGTCTTGCTCTTATCTTGAGATTGGGATATAGGTCCCCTCTGAGGACCCATTCGGGATGTTTACCTCACCTCCTCTTTCTTCTTCCTTTTAGACTTTCCAAAAGCCCTCAGGGTAAAAGATGAAGCACCCTAAATAAAGAGGACCGAGCCTGCTTTGTGCATGTCCTCATCTACTGTCTTTAACATGTTATGAAGATCAGCATAGGTAGTGGTCAATCCTTATATATTGAAGTTTATGATGAACTGCGTAAATGACCCTGGAAACAATTGAAGAGTCAAACTATTCCCCAAATTATTGTTCAATGAAATGTCCATAGTCTCAAGCCTCTTAATATATCTAATAATTTTGAGGACATGTAGACTGACTAAACTTCCCTCTAGAAGTCTAGGTTGAAAAAGTGCATTGGCGACACGATATATTTCAACTTGAGGTTTGTCACCAAAAAGCTCCTTCAGGTGGAGCATGCTGCTGCTAACATTGTTTATATGGAAACACTCTCTCTGTAGCTCATTAGACATAGAGGCAAATATTTCTGATATGTCACTCTTTTCTCTAGAGTGGCATCATCAGAAACACCTCTGGGCATCGACTGATCAAGAATATATCCAAGCTTCTCAGAATTCAGAACAATTCTGAGAATTATTAGCCATTCTAAATAGTTTTCAACACCCTTGAGTTGGTTAGCATCAAGAATGCGCATTAAAGGGTTATTTGAAGCCATTGTAATCTTCACAAAATAAAATAAAATAGAAGATGTCAACAGATTTTAAATTGATTAAATCCCTAATATAACATTTTAAATCATGAGTGTAATAATTATACAATTTTTAATTTAAACATTCTCTTCCACTGCTTTACATAATCCCTTTAATCTCTTTAACAGGATAATGATATTTAAAAAAACATTAACTATATAGTGAGAAGTGGACCTTATTAGCATTTTACTCCAACCTCACGCTAAAGCAATATTGGTCTTTATAAACCCAATAGGTAAACAACTATTGTCAATTGCATCTCATGCAATGCTTACCACTCATCCTAAATATACATTATCCTCACGCTAAAGTAATATTGAGTAAGTGTATTTCATATTAACTCGTCAATTATCAAATATATGTTACTAATACTACCCTCACCTTAAAGCAATATTGGATAATGTGTTCGCATATATTTGACTCATCTAATGTTTTACCGGCATTAGACTAATGTTTTACCGGCATTAAACAGTATAAGAGGTTATATATGTTACCGACCAAATCCCTCACTCTAAAATAAATTGGGAAATACTATAGTGACCCATCTTATACTGTTTTAATAAGATGGACCATTTAAAAAATTAACTCATAATATAACAAAATTCAATATGATTAAGAAAGATTTTAAATACAGGCTCTCATCAGTAGGGCTCCCACTGTAGTTATTCTCAATCAATTATTTATTCTTGTGCAAACACAACTAACCTCCACCAGTAGGGCTCCCACTATGGTTACCAACACACAAAAATAATAATAATCCAATTTATTATGCAGACTAACAACTCTTATCACTTCATCTTATTAGGGTTGGTGCTTACGTGCCATCCTTGAATGTACATATACTTTTGTATTTATACAAGTGTACATTCATATTAAATCGCTAATACCTATTTATATGGTATTATGCATGTAACGTTACAGACATTATAAATCTGAAGGAATTCGGATCAGATCTAAAGGTGTTTAGATAAGGACTCATAGTTAGCCAAGCTGAGAGATATAATTTATAAATGTTAGCACAGCTAAGTGTTAGCTGGTTATAATACTCAGCAGATCCAAGCATTAGAGCCTTGTCTGTAATGGGATATAGACCTGGGAGTATACTAGTAACTGCATAGTTGTAAGAGTTGCAATCGGGTGCCAGTAAATACAAGTTGCGTAAGTATGTTCTCGAATAATTTTCCTTGATCTATTTCTATCGATGTGGGTCTGTCGGTGGATACCTTTATATAGATCAGCATATGTCGTACCTATAGGGTATAGCTGGTCGTTCCTAGTCAACCGCGAGTTTGGAGCTCGTATTGACATATGGGTTCCAGTTAGGACTAAATATGAGACAGACTCATGAGAGCCTCCGATTGACATCCTATATAAGCCATCAATGGAGGGTCCTCTCGAGTTGAGTAGTATATGTGGTCCTTTAATCTGAGTGCCACGGTGGGCATGTAAGTGATCCACCATACTTTGGCTCTACGCATGTCACAGACCTTTCATAGTGTGACCGCTGGGTGTCACTGGGTATGGTCCGATAATTATGGAGTCCAGTGTGTACAGATACAGGATCCATAAGCTCGTATAGGGAATTTGATATCTAGATGCTTCGAGACTGTATCTTAGAAAATCTTGTGCCCACAAGTATCAATCCCGAAAAAGCGTTTCGTCAGGATAGAATAATATGACAAAAGAGTTTGCGCATAGTGTTCAGTGAGATACGAGTCTAGAGATAAGATATAGATGAGCACTGAGGGATTTGACGGTGATAATCTATATCCCCGCACATCTAGGATATCATGACGGAAGGACTATACGTATGCATTGTAACCTCAGTTTGCATAGTTCAACGTGTTGATTTGTATATTCGTGACGTGTGCGTGGGGCATTGCTCATGGACTCATGGAATAATTCCATTTGACCAATCGGGCATAAGACCTAAAGAGTCCCGCGATATAGAGTGTACTCGTTGTGCACTACCACGGGAATGCGTGCGTTTCTGTATTTAAATGTTAAATATAACAATTAGTTAATAATTGTTATTTACTAATTGTATTATGACACATAGTGTATTGTGGACCCTCAGTTAAGTTTACCCAAGTATGAGATTTGGTGGGACCCATTAGGGGGTAAATTTGGTAACTATTTTTTAGGGGCAAAATGGTCATTTCTTATTTTAATTATGTAATTGTTAAATAATCAAATATCTTTCTTTTTATAATATATATACTATTATATAAATTATTATTTATATTATATAATATATTATATAATATATTATATTATATTTATTTTATATTATATATATATAAAGAAAAAGAAAGAGTGAAAGAGAGGAATTTGGCCAAATTGGCCGAGAGAAGAAGCAAAGCCGAAATGGAGAGAAGGAGAAAGAAGAAAGAAATAAGAAGAAGAAGAAGAAGAAAAAGAAAAAAAAAAGGAAAAAAAAAGAAAAAATGAAATTGTTTCATTTTTCTCTATGCTTCCAATTGAAGCAATACTAGATTGCTTTAAACGTTCCATTTCTTATCCTTTTGGAGAAAAGGATAAAATCACACATTGCCATTTTAGGGATTAAGAGTTAATCTCGGGCTGAATACAGAGTTGCTGTTCTAGCTCACCAAGCCCACCGTGTTGGTGACTAGAACTGCACACGAGTTGGTTTCCATACGAACTTCAAAACAATACGTGTATAACGTTACACGTTGAAGTGAGTTCTCTAACCTATAAATATATTAATGTGATTAATATATTGTATTTATTATGTTTATTGCAAAATTTATACGCTTTTGTTGCATTAGGCAATAGACACAATTGCACATGCATACACCTGCACGTGCCCTAGATCCGCCAACACATCTCATAAACCCCTCACATGCAAAAATAAAAACAAATACTCTTTTTTGTGTTAACGCCGCTGCGTTGGCTTACTAACATTGCAGCATATGAAGGCTGAGCCCCCAACATCACGACGTTGATTCTTTAGCACTGCGGTGCTAGGGTTTCAAAAGCCTTAGCATTGCGGCACTTGCTTGCCAGCGCTGTAGCGTTTGAAGCTGTACCTCTAGCGTTACGATGCCAAGCATGAACACTATGGCACTAGGGCCTGGATGTTCCAATGACATAGCATTCTTCGTCCACATTACGGTGTTCACCATGAACGCTACAGCATTAGACATAAACACTACAGCATTCCAGCTATTGTTTTCATCGGTTTTTGCATTTTCAACACTTGAAATGCACCATCACAGTCTTGGAACTTGTCCTACAACATAGCCAACATTTAACCAGCACTAAAAACACCCAAAACAATACAAAATTGCTCTGATACCAATTGTTGAGTGTTGATTTATATAAGGTGCATGTATGTGGCATATGTGTTCATTATTCAAATCTACATATCTTATATATATATGTGCACACCGAAAATTTTAAAATTTAAACATTGAACACAATTATTACATATTAATCAAATTAATAATGAAATTGAGAATTAAACCCTTGAAGCCTTTGAATTAAAATTACTTGAAGTCCACCTGAAATGTAAACTTTGTCAATCATAATAATCAATAAGGGTGAGATTGATTGTCTAGAATAGCAGTATATTAACGAGTAAATTGTTTAACAAATTAAAGCTAAATATTTGATTTTTTTATTAACACTTAATCAACAAATCAAGTACTTAATTAAACTTAATGGCCTAAACCAAATAAAAAAGAAAAATTAATCTATAATTCAACACGTGAATTCTAAATTGAGAAGAACAAATTTTTTTCTTTCTTTTCCTCTTTAATGATCGACCAAATTTTTGTTAAAGCTTTTCTTTTAACTTAATTTTATTTAATTTTTCATATATTTACAAATGAACTTAATTTCATTGTAATTTCACTTAATTTGAATTTACATTTAACTTAACTTAACTAAAGTTAAGATTTAACCCTAGTTAAATTAGTTTAACTTAACCCTTAAGTTTAGTAAATATCTAACTAACCTAACTTTAGTTAACAAACTTAACCATGGTTAGGTTAATTATTACTTAACCATTAAGTAAGGTTAATATTTTATTAACTTAACCGAATAATTAACTTTTAACCATAGTTAAGATAAATTATTTATTTAACTATTAAATAAATAAATATTTATTTGATTATTTAAAAATTAAATAATTATTTAGTGAAATTACTTTTATGTCCCGACTAAGTTACCAAGTTAATGTTAACGTATTTTAGGCTATATGCAATCCCTCTCACAACCCTTTGTTTCAATAAAAACTCTCAAAAACCAAACTCTCTAGCAATCCCTCTCACCATGCACGATTTTTGCTTTACCATTTGTTAATCAATTATTCAAAAATATTTAGGTGTGTTAAGCACTTCACAAGTGCTCCCAAAATTGATTAAGTGGCCATTAAACTAAAATAAATATTTGGTGGCAATTATACCTAATTAGGTATATGTCTCCCACCTAAACACAAATACTAAATAAGTAAATAGATATTATTATTTATTTAAATAATATTTATTCAATTTATTCAAAAATTATTTGAATAATTAATGTTTTACCTTATTTAATTTTACTAACATAATTAATGGGAGAATTTACGGTGAAATAATTTATGGAACAAAATTGTGCCACTTGTTAACATCTAATTAGTTAACAACTTTTATCAACTAATAAAGTGATGTACTTAATATATTAAGTCTAGATAAGTGCACAACCCAAGGAACCCTAAAATATATTTTCCGTTTGCTAAAATTTCTAGGATTGAACTGTTCAATCTATAATGCTGCCCCAGTGCACAACGAGTACACTTCATATTGTGAGACTCTTTAGGTTCATGCTCGAATTGTCATATGGAACTCCTCCATACATCTATGAACGATACCCCACACACACGTTACAAATATTACAAAGCAGCGCGTTGACCATAAAAGTTGAGGTTATAACATTTTCATATAATCATTCCATCATTTATATCCAGGTAGAGCGCATATTTAGATCAACATAATCAAATCTTCATATGGCCGACCGAAAGCTTATCTTTAGAATTATATTTCAATAAATAATATTCCCAAATACTTTTATGATATTATTTATCCCTAAGGTTAATCTCTTTTCCCAAGAATTACTGCTTATGGCTATAAGACTTTCTGAAATATAATCTTGGAGTATTATGTTATATTACTTACCCAAATGAGCTAATGGATCCTATATCTATGCATACCAGACTCCATAAGCATCGAACCATACCATCGACATCCAATGATCAGACTATGAAAGGTTTCTGACAAGTGTGGAACAAAAGTATGGTGGATCACTCACAAGCCAACCATGTCACTCAGATCAAAGGACCGCGAATACTACTCAACTTGAAAGACCCTTCATTGACAGCTTTATGGGATGTTTATTAGAGGTCTTTATGAGTCTATTTAGTATTCAGTCCTTACTGAATACCTGCATCTCTATACGAGCTTCCACTGATCTCATGGTCTACTAAGACTAACCATCTGGGCCATCCAGATATAGACATACATCGATATATATATATTAATTAAGGTATTCACTGACAAACTAGCATCAGTGAAGATAGATTAGTAACATAATATTTAAAAATATATTTTTATAATGACATTTCCGAGCAATATTTGTAACTCTTTGTAACGATGTCATTACTAATATTTTTTCAGGTATTTATCTCATTTTAGACAAAGCTCTAACTCTTTAGATATCGTTGACTCTTATAACCTTAAAACTCTTATCAGTACCAACTCTTATCATTTATAACTCTCAGCGTTACTAATTCTTAGCACTGATCTAAACTTATTTAGACTAGACCTGAACTCTTTCAGATCATACAATGTCTGAAACATTACAAACATCTTACTATATATAAAATATAATTAGCAATTTAATGAAATGATAATACTAGTATAAATATTAAACAAATATTTATACATAAAGGGATGGCACGTAAGCACAAATCCCAACAACTCTCACTTGCTTTAGTGCCATTCTTTATCGAATGCCCATTGACTATACTTTTCTTTTAAATACTTTTAAATGATAAATACTTTAGTGATTGGATCCGTTACATTATTTATAGAATCTACTCTACAACTATTACATCTCCTCTAGCCAAGAATTCTCTAATGATATGGTATTTTCTTTCCACATACTTAGACTTTTTGTGTGCTCTTGGCTCTTTAGTTAGTGCAATGGATCTGTTGTTGTCGTAAAATAATGGTGTAGGATCCATTGCACTTGGAACTATTCCAATTTCAGTGAAAAATTTGCATATCCACACTACTTCTTTTGCTGCTTCTGAAGCTGCAATATATTCTACCTTTGTTGTGGAATCAGCTGTGGACAACTGTTTGTTACTCCTCCAACTAACTACAATATCGTTGAGAATGAATACGTATCCAGATGTAGACTTTCTACCATATAGATCAGACTGAAAGTCTAAATCTGTGTATCCTCTTACTTGTAAGTCACTTTCTCCATATCAGAAACTTATCCTTAGTACCTTTAAGATATTTGAGGATATGTTTCACAGCCATCTAATGGCCTTAGCTTGGATCAGACTGATATCGGCTTGTAATTGTACAACCAATGAACCTTAAAGGCCTATAAGGGATGCGATCCTAGGTTTAAGATTTATTGGGGGCGTAGGTAACATAATTATTGTGTGCTGGGACGCTAGTGGCTCTGAGGTGTCATCCAGCTGGTAGACCAGGGTGTTGGTGAGTCCCACACACTCTTACAAAAAATGCCAGCCTTTTTGTCAGAGTGTGTAGGACCCATCAACTCCTTGGTTCACCAGCTGGATGACACCTTAGAGCCACCGACATCACAATCACACAAATACTCAGGTTACCTGCTCCCCCAAGGATTCGAACCCCCGCCCCTATCTCTATGGAGGCCTTATAGGTCTTTAGAGGTTTGTCCTTGTACCCATCAGGCTGGCCAGCCCAATGGGTACAACCATTGAACCTTAAAGGCCTATAAGGAATGAGATCCCAAGTTCAACATAGTTGAGGGTCATACATGAGATTTAATTGTGTGTTGGGACGCCAGTGGCTCTGAGGTGTCATACAGCTGGTGGACTAAGGTGTTGGTGGGTCCCACACACTCTATAAAAAAAGGTCGGCGTTTTTGTAAGACTATGTAGTGTCTACCAACCACTTTGGTCCAACCAGTGCTGACACCTCAGCACCTATTGGCGCACCCACATAATCTGCCTTATGCATGACCCCCCGACCATGTTGAACCTGGGATCTCATCCCTTATAGGCTTTTAAGGTTCAATGGTTGTACCCATCAAGCTGGCCAGCCTGGGATCACATCTTTTGGAGTTATATTTCTTTTAGGTTTAGGAAAAATTGCACCGTTAACCGCCGTAGAGGACACTGTTCATTGCTGGGGCGACAGAGCTGTAGCACGGGTATTGTTTACGGAATACTGTTCATGCGACACTATTCACCATATACTGTAGCGACTACTGTAGCATTTTATGTTTTGTCTTGCATTTCTTAGATTTTCATCCCCAATTGCTCCATTGACTTTAAACCTACAAAATAACAATTAAATATATAAAAAGCCTAATATTTTTATTAAAATGAGCAATTAATTAAGGTAAGGGAGTTAAAATAATAGATATAATGTACGCTTATCATCCACATAAAAAACCGAGAACACTACCATGCTCCCAATGCTCTTTTTATACATACATGATTCTTCTTCGTTCTTAATGAAACCAGAAATAGACTTCTTCTTCCCTCTTATTACTTCATCAAAACGAAGATTCCAACTTCAGAAAGCCTTCTTAAGTCCATAAATAGACTTCTTCAATTTGCATACCAAATTAGAAGTTTGGCTAGATGTAAAACCTTCAGGTTATTCTATATAGATCTCTTTTTCAATATATCCATTTAAAAATGCCATTTTTATATCCATTTGTCCAATTTTATAGTCATAATATGTAGTAATTTTTAATAAAATTTGAATTAACTTAAGCATCGCTACTAGTGAGAAGGTTTCCTCATAATCAATCCCAGATCACTGAGTATAACCTTTCGCCACTAGTCGAGCCTTGAAAGACTCTACCTTTCATGGCCTCTTGCCATTTCCCCATATTGATGTCCAACATCACTTCTCTATAATTCAAAGGATCCTTTTTTTCAATCAAGAAAACACCAACAGAGCACCTTCAGGTATTGAACCATACCTTTCAGGTGGCTTTGATATCCTTTCTGACCTATGTGGAGGGTATGTCAAAGGTATTCTACTCAATTGAGTCTGAAGTTCAGTCATTGGTTCATGTACATCCTGATTGAGTTCATCTAATTCAATCTTTCTACAATCTTCATGATCCATAAGAAACTGTTTCTCTAGAAAAGTGGCATTTTGAGCAACGAACACATTTCGTTCCTCAAGATCATAGAACTGGTACCTAATTAAATTCTTAGGATATCCAATGAACTGATACTTGTATCATTTAGGTGTAAGTTTATTCTATTGTGTAACTTTTACGTAAATAGGACAGCCCTAAATCTTAACATATTTAAGACTCAGTTTCCTTTCATTCCATATATCATAAGGAGTAGAAGGAATAGCTTTCGATGGAACTCTGTTCAATATATAAGTAGCAGTTTCTATAGCATAGTCCCATAGATATTTAGAAAGATCGATGAAGCTCATCATCAATCAAACAATATCCAATAAAGTCTGATTCCTCCTATTTGAAACACCATTGTGTTGTGGAGTATCTAGAGGACTATACTGAGCGAGAATCTTATTCTCTTTTAAATAATCCAAAAATTCACTATTTATGTATTCATTGCCTCGATCTGATCGAAGGCATTTGATATACATTTTAGTTTGTTTCTCTACTTCGATTCAAAACTCTTTGAATTTTTTAAAGTTTCTGATTGGTGTTTTATAAGAAACACGTATCCAAATCATGATAGATCATTGATATAGATAACGAAGTATCGAAAGCCACCCATTACAGTGTGATTCTTTGGACCACATACATTACTATGTACAAGTTTTAATAAATCAATGGCACGGTGTCCAACACTAATAAATAGAGCTTTGGTCATTTTCTCTTAAATACAATATTCAAAAACTGGATAAGGCTCTCTGGTCAGATTAAGTATCTGACCATCCTTAACCAGACGGGTTAAGCGTCTCACACTTATATGACCTAATCTCATATGCCAATATTCTATATCATTTAAAGTTCCCGAGTTATTATCAGCATTCATCTGTACATTCATGACATTTCTTGTTATATCTAATATATAATGGTCATTAATCAACTGACATTCAACTAATAAAATATTATCCAAATCATACAAACATAAGGAATAGTTGCGCACATATATATAATATCCCTCATTGTCCAATATAGGAATGAAAATAATTTGCCGGATAATGTTTGGCACATAATAACATTATTCAATACAATAAATTTATTGCATAAAAAAAGTAAATTAAAACATTAAATAACCTCGACCTGTAGGAAATCTCTATTTCCAATACGAAGCTGTACTTTCCTAATCTATAACAATCTAATTTCTTTCAGACCCTATAACACATTGCATATGTAAGTTGGGGCTTGGATATGTGTTGCTTTTGAGGACCCATTTTGGGTGCATACTTTGCTTTCTTTTTATTCTTTCCTTTGAACTTCATAGAATTCTTCAAAACAGAAGATGAAGCACCCTAAACATAGAGGGTTATGCCCTCTTTATTCATGTTCTCTTGAGTTATTTTCAGCATGTTATGCAGATCAGCATAAGTAGGGGTCAATCTTTGCATATTGAAGTTCATGATGAACTGTGCAAATGACTCTAGAAATGATTGGAGAATCAAACTGTTCTCTAATGTAATGCTCAGTGAGATATCCATAGTTTCTAACTTCTCAATATGAGATATGATCTTAAGGATATGGGGACTTACTAGACTGCGCTTAGGTAGTCTAGCTTGAAAGAGAGATTTGGCAACCCTGTATATTTCAACTTAAGGCCAGTCACCAAAGAACTCTTTCAAGTAGAGCATTATACTCCCAACACTGTCCATGTAGAGATGCTCTCTTTAGAGCTCCGTAGACATTAAGCCAAGGATGTATGATTTCATTTTTAAATCGTCATCCAACCATTTTCGATATGTCTCATTTTCTTTTGGAGAAGCATCATCAGAAATGGCTCAGGGTAGGCGCTGATCAATTACATATCCAAACTTCTCAAAATCCAAAACTATTCTGAGATTCATAAGCCTATCAGCATAATTTTCTACACCTTTGAGTTGGTGCACATAAGGGATACGAACTAGTAGGTTGCTTGAAGCCATTTGATCTTGACAAGACAAAAGAAAATATATTAGTGGAATATTTCAATTGCTAATAAATAATGTTTTAGATCATGGGTATAACCGTTATACATTTTTTTAATCTAAAAATGCCTTCGCACTGTTTTACATAATCCCTTTAATCTCTCAAATGAAAAAATGATAGTTTTAGATTCTTTAAACTATACAATGAGAAGTGGATCCCATTGAAATTTTACTATAGCCTCATGTTATAGCAATATTAGCTTTTGTAAACCCAAAAGGTAGACAACTCTTGTTAATTGTATCTCATGAAATTCTTACCACTGATCCTAAATACACATTATCCTCAGGCTGTAGCAACATTAGATAAGTGTATTTTAGATTAACTTGTCAATCATCAAATATATACTACCAATATAACCCTCACACTGTAGCAATATTGGGCAATACGTTCACATATATTTACCTCATCTTATGTTTAACTGACATAACCTAAATTACCTTGATCAATCCCTCATGCTATAACTGTTAGGATTTGTGCTTATGTGTCATCCCAAAATGTATAAATATTTAATGATAGTATTTATACAATTATCATTTCTAATAAAATCGTTAATATTATTTACTATTAAAATGGTAAGATGCTTGCAACATTTCAGACATTATATAATCTGAAGGAGTTCAAATCTGGTCTAAAAGAGTTTAGATTAGTGCTAAGAGTTAGCAACGCTAATAGTTATAAATACTAAGAGTTAGTAGTGCTGAGAGTTAGTGATGCTAAGAGTTAGCATGTTTATATAGTTAGTGAAATCTAATGAGTTAGAGCCTTGTCTGAAATGGGACAATGACCTGAGAATATATTAGTAATGACATAGCTGCAAGAAGTTACAGATGGTGCTAGAAAAAGTCATTATGCAAGTATGTTCTCAAACACAATGTTCCTGATCTAATTTCATCAATGCAGGTCTATCGGTGGAACCCATTAATATAGATTAGTGTATGTCTATATTTGGATGGTCCAGATGGTTAGTCCTAGCAAACCATGAGATTAGTAGAAAGCTCGTATAGAGATGCAGGTATTCAGTAAGGACTGGATATTGAACAGACTCACGAAGACACCTAAGAGACGTCTCATAAAGCCATTAATAGAAGGTCTTCCGAGTTGAGTAGTATTTGTGGTGCTTTGACCTGAGCGCCACGGTGGGCTTGTGAGTGATCCACCATACTTTGGTTCCACACATGTCAGAAACCTTTCATGGTCTGACCACTGGGTGTCGTTGGGTATGGTTCGATGCTCATAGAGTCTGGTGTGCGTAGATATGGGATCCATCAGCTCATATGAGTGGGTTGTATATATTAATGCTCTGAGAATGTATTTTAGAAAGTCTTGTGACCGCAAGCATAAACCTCGAAAAATATATTCTAAAGGAATAAACAATATCACAAAAGTGTTTGCGGATATTGTTTAATGAAATATAAATATAGAGATAAGTTCATGGTTGAGCAAATAGAGATTTAACGGTGATGATCTATATCTCTGCTCTTCAAGGATATAAATGATAGAAGGATTATACGAATATGCAATAACCTTAACTTGCATGGTCTAACACGCTAATTTGTAATATCCGTAACGTGTTTGTGGGGCATCGTTCAAGGGCGTATGGAGGAGCTCCATATGACAAATTAGGTGTGGACCTAGAGAGTCTCACAATATAAAGTGTACTCGTTAGGCACTGGGGTAGCGGATTGGATTGAATTAATTCGATCCAATAAATTTCAGCAAAAGAGAACGATTGTTTCGGGATCCCTCGGATTGTACATTTGTCAAGACTTAATTATTAAGTATATTACTTAATTAATTAACAAGGGTTGTTAATTAATAAAATATTGACAAATGGCAAAACACATTTCTATGATTTATTTTTACCTTTTTTCCATTTAATCTTGGTAGTAAAAATTAGTAAGGTAAAAAGTAATTGTTCAAAATTATTTTGAATAATTAAATTATATATTATTATTATATTATTAGATAATATTATAATATATATAGATCATGACATTGTATTTTAATACAATGAGGGGCCTAGATGTTGGCCATTTAATTACCCATTATAATTAAAGTAATTATATTTGTTATGTAAAGATTAATTTAGGTGGCCATTATTCTATTGCTTGATTTAATTAATTCTAAGTGGGAGACCAACAATAAAATTGGTGGACCACTTCCTTTTGTTTAATCAAAGTGTTGAATAAACAAAATTGATTTTGGCTAACAATTGAATTCATTCATTCAATTCTTGGAGAAGAATTCGGCAACGGTAAGGAAGAGAGGTAAGAGAGAGTTTTGGTTTTTGTTCTTTCAAGTGTTGAAAAAATAAACAAATTTCTCTTTATCTCCTTCTTTAATGGATGGCTAAAGTGAATGAAATAAAAATAGAGAAAAAGATAATTATTTTAAAAATAGTTGTTCAAAATAATTATCATGTAGAAATTATTTTTAAGAATTATACAAGAGTTGTATGTTAAATATTTCTAATTAATAGAAGAGTTGTATAGAAAATATTTACCATCTCCATTTTAGAAATAAACTTGTATTCAAAAGATTTTGAATACATGTTGCTAAAAATTTTAAAACTAAGCTACCATTCTAGTTCTTAATCTCACCAAAAGTTATGGACTAGAATTGTTCAACATTTACTTAAAGGTGAGCTCTTCACATAGATTGTTGAAGGACTTGAAGAATTTGTAAAGCTACCTTCATTAGGTAAGTATTTAATATTTTATTTTAATACAATTGTTCATCATGTTTATAAATGTATAATTGTTATACTTATGCATATATATGATATATGTGGTTAATTGTTAAAATTGGTGTATTTGTAACATGCTTCCGCAGAATATAGTAATTTTTACGTATACACTCGTATGTCACACACTCGATAACTAACAATAGCAATATTAGAAAAGAACTAAGTGAACCGTCTAATACCGTATTGACAAGATAAATCATTATGTAATATTATTTCATAATACAATATTATTAAATCTGATTTAGAGAGATTTCTTTTAATTTAATATTTTTTATAATTATTACTATAATTATTATTACCATTAACAATTATAATAAATTTTCTCATCATACGAATCTAATTTTTAATTAGAATATTTGTTTATGCAAACACAACTAAAACTCACCAATATGGCTCCCATTGTGGTTATTAAGCATAAACAAATATATATATATATATATACAACATTTAATATAAGGATATAACAATTATAATTGTATTAAATGAAGCTCACATACAAAATTTTCAAATTGGCATCTATTGTTCAGAATGATCAGCGTTAAAAGTGGAACGTTATAGCATTATATAATACAATGCTCCAAAAAAAAAGTTTTTTTTTGTCTTCAATATAAAGCGACCTGGGTTTCTAACTTATGAACGCCTAGACGTTCATCATTAAGAACGCCTCGGCGTTTAACACTTGAACACCTCGACATTCTGCCTTTCAATGCCATTATGTTAAGAAACTTATTGCCTCAACGTTATATAACAAATGCCCCAATGTGCACCAAAGAATGCTCCTGTGTTCACTACTGAACGCTGCAATGTTCAGTTTCTTGCACCGTGGCATTTGTTTGACAAAAACTATTTTTCTACACTTTAAACACTTCAAAATGTAATTTTCACTATTTTTAAGAATTATAAACACTTCATATAACATTCCAACAACCCAAAAACACAATAAACATGCTTTGATACCACTTGTTAACGTGTTTTAGGGTGTATGCATGTTATTATGTACATGTTAAAAAAACTAAATACATGTATCATATACACGAATTTTGCAGTGAAATTAAGAATGTAATCAATATAAATACATGTAACTTAAATTATTAAGAACTTAAGATTATAGAAACATGCCTTTGAAGACCTTCGGTGAAGATTTCAATTCTGGATTCTACCTAGCTCCAACCTTGAGCTCACCTTGAAGTGAACTATTGTTCAAATCTAGTTCACAACAATTTGGCAGGATTGTGAAGCTAGAATAGCAGCAATTGAATTTCCAGCAATAAGTTTTTTGTTTCTTAAAAGAAAAATAAGAGAAATTATTTTTCTTTCTCTCTAGTTTTTCTCACAACCTTTTGTTCAAAGAAAAACTCTAAAAAACCAAACTCTCTAGCAATCCCTCTCTCCAGGCACGATTTTTGGTTCACTCTTCGTTAATCAATTATTCAAAAAATGTTTAGGTGTGTTAAGCACTCACAAGTGCTCCTAAAATTAATTAAATAGCCATTAAACTAAAAACAAAATTTGGTGGCAATTATACCTAATTAGGTACATGTCTCCCACAAATACTAAATAAGTAAATAGATATTATTATTTATTTAAATAATATTTATTCAACTATTCAAAAACTATTTGAATAATTAATTTTTTATCTTATTTGATTTTACTAACATAATTAATGAGTGAATTTACGGTGAAACAATTTATGGAACAAAATTATGCCACTTGTTAACATTTAAATAGTTAACAACTCTTATCAACTGATTAAGTGATGTACTTAACATTTAAGTCTAGACAAGTGCACAACCCAAGGAACCCTGACATATATTTTCGGTTTGCTAGAATTTCTAGGATGGAACTGTTCAATCCATAATGTTGCCCCAGTGCACAATGAGTACACTTCATATTGTGAGAATCTCTAGGTCCATGCCCGAATTTTCATATGAAACTTCTTCTTACGTCCATGAACGATGTCCCACATACACGTTACAGATATTACAAAGCAGCGCATTAGACCATACAAGTTGAGGTTATAATATATTCATATAATCCTTCCATCATTTATATCTAGGTAGAGCAGAGATATAGATCAACACCGTCAAATCTCCATATGTTCGACCGAAAGCTTATCTCTAGAATTGTATTTCAAGGAATAATATTCTCAAAAACTTTTGTGATATTATTTATCTCTAGGGTTAAACTCTTTTCCTGGGAATTACTGTTTATCGCCACAAGACTTTATGAAATACAATCTTAGAGCATTAGTATATATTACTCACCTAAATGAGTTGATGGATCCTATATCTATGCATACTAGACTCAATGAGCATCGGACCATACCCAGCGCACCTAGCGGTCAGACCATAAAAGGTTTCTGACATGTGTGAAACCAAAGTATGGTGGATCACTCACAAAGCCACTGTGGCACTCAAGTCAAAGGACCACGAATACTACTCAACTTGAAAGACCCTCAATTAACGGCTTTATAGGATGCGTATTGGAGGTCTTTATGAGTCTGTTCAATATTTAGTTATTACTAAATAACTGTATCTCTATACGAGCTTTCACTAAACTCATGGTCAGTTAAGACTAACCATCCGGACCATCTAGATATAGACATACACCGACCTATATATTTATTAAGGTATTCACTAACATACCAGCATCAGTGAAAATAGACCAGGAATATAATATTTGAGAACATATTTGCATAATGACATTTTCTAGCATTATTTGTAACTCTTTGTAACTATGACATTACTAATATATTCTCAGGTCTTGTCCTATTTCAGACAAGGCTCCAACTATTTAGATATCACTGACTTTTATAATCTGATAACTCTTATCAGTGCCAACTCTTAACATTTATAACTCTCAGCGTTGCTAATTCTTAGAACTAATCTAAACTCATTTAGACCAGATCTGAACTCTTTCAGATCATACAATGTCTGAAATGTTACAAGCATCTTACCATGTATAAAATATAATTACTGATTTAATGAAATGATAATACAGGTATACATATTAAACAAATATTCATATAAAAAGGGATGGCACATAAGCATAAATCCCATTTGTTATCCCAAAGTAGGTCCCACCATTAACCATATACTTTAGTTAACTTAACCAGAGTAAATTACTGGATTTTACTATATTGAACTATTCAATACAGTATGCTACCCAAGTGCACAATGAGTACATTTCATATTGGGACTCCCTAGATCCACGCCTGATTTGTCAAATAGAACTATTCTATAAGTCTGTGATTGAAGCCCCATGTACACATCATGATATTACAAATCAGTTCATTAGACCATACATATTGAGATTTTTATATATTTGTATAATTCTTTCGCCATTTACCCTAGATGGGCAAGGATATAGATCATCACTGTTAAATCACTATAAACTCATCCGTGCACTTATCTCTAGATTCGTATCTCAATGAATAATATATGTCAACACTTTTGCTATATTGTTGAACCCTATGAGAAACTCTTTTTTTGAGTTCATTGCTTATGGCCATAAGACTTTGTAAGATACAATCTCAAAGCATCAGATATATAACTTACCTATATGAGTTGACGGATCCTATATCTACGCACATCGAACTCCTTGAGCATCGAACCATAATCAGCGACACGAGTAGTCAGACCATGAAGGTCTCTGACATACGTGAAACTAAAGTATAGTGGATCACCCATAAACCCACCGTGGCACTCAGGTTAAAGGACCACAAATACTACTCAACTCAAAATGACCTTTCTTTGATGAATTTATAGGATATCTATTGAGGTCATCGTAAGTTTGTTCAATATCCCGTCTTGACTGAATACCTACATGTTTATACAAGCTTCCACTAAGCTCATGGTCAGTTAAGAACAATCATCTGTACCATGCAGATATAGATATACATTGATCTATATAATAGTGATTCACCGATAGACCCGCATTAGTGAACATAGTTCAAGAACACTATATTTGGGAACATACTTACATAATGACATTTTCTAGCACCTATTGCAACTCTTTGCAACTATGTTATTAGAAGTAGACTCTTAAGTCTTTGTTCCATTATAGATAAGGTTCTAACTCTTTAGATTCTACTGACTCTTATAACCTGCTAACTTTTAGCAGTGCTAACTCTTAGAATTTATAACTATCAGTGTTGCTAACTTTTAACCCTAGTCTAAAATCCTTTAAACAAGCTTTAGTACCATTTAATAAAGGTTATTAGCGATTTAATAAAATATACATTGTATAAATATTACAAAATAAATATTCATACAAACAAGGATGACACGTAAGCACTGTTGAGGTGCCGGTACATCCTGGTTCACAACCTAAACCAATTGGGTGTATGCATATGGTATATGTGTCAATTTTAAAATTCATATACATACGCATCTAATACATATATATACAAATCATAAAAGCAACATAAGCTAGAAATCAAATTTCCTAAAATGAACACAATAAATTTTATTCATTACACAAATGAATAAAATATAAAACATATTAATCAAATTAATACTAATAATCGAGAATATCACATGTCAAGCCTTTGGAACGGATTTGTAGCTAGAATACCGCATGAAGTCGACCCGTTGGTAGTTCTAAGACTCAACATGGTGGGCTTGGGTCGCTAGAATAGCAGCTTATATATTTCCAGCACCAATTTAACACTTAAACTGTTGAATTAACTCTTAATCCCCATATCCTAACACTATATTCATTTTGTTCTTGATGTGTTCAACACTTAAATACATCAAAACAAATAACTCAAATGCAATATTAATGGCCTTTTGTTTAGGATAAGAAGATGAATAGAAAAATAACTTTTGCTATCAAGTATTTCTTATTTTTGACACTTAAAAACTCAAGACAAAAATACTTTTTCTTACCTTCAAAATTGGCTAGCCATCTTGTTTTGCTTCAAAAAAGAAAATGAAAATCCATTTTCTTCTTCTCCATTTTTCCATGGCCGAGAGCCACCTATTTTTCGCTCTTCATTTCATCATTCATTCAAGTGAAAATGAATACAAAAGACACCACTTAATCACAATGATCGGCCACTCCTTTTGGCTTTTAATTATTAATTTGTTTTAAAAAACCAAATCATTTCAATACCACCCACCCACTTATAATGGCATGCCACTTATTGCATTTAATATTCATCAAATAAATATATAAATGTAATAATAATGTGAAATATCTAAGCTTTTGATTAATATATTATTATTAAAATAAATTTGGTTTATCAAATAAACCAAATATGTGTCCAACAATTGGACAAAATGTAATGGCCCGCCTCATGATTTTATTTAATTTTCCTTTAAAGCAATATTTACTTTAACTTAATTATTTGCTTAATAAAATCTCATTTTATTTAGCAATTAAGTCCTCAATAAAATATTTACTTTATTAATTTAACCAAGAGCTAACAATTAACTCTAGTCAAATTAACTAATCACTTAACTCTTAAGTGAGAACAAATATTCAGATTATTTAACGCTTAAATAATCAATTAAGAAAAATAACCCTCACGCCTTTAATTAACCCAGTATGGGTCCCACCTTACCCAATACTTGAGTCAATTTAACCGAAGGCTCACAATGTGCTACGTGTCACTATTTAATTAGTCAACAACAATTATTAATTAATATACTTAACACTTAAGTACTGACATACGCGCATCCCGAGGGTTCCTGAAACAAATATTCAGTTCTGCTAGAAATTACTATATTGAATAATTTAATCCAATATGCTGCCCTAGTGCACAACGAGTACTCTTCATATTGCGGGACTCCCTAGGTTTATGCCCAATTTGTCAAATGAAACTATTCCATGAGTCTGTGATCGATGCCTTACGCACACATCACAGATATTACAAATTAGCGTGTTAGACCATACAAGTTAAGGTCACAATGCATACGTATAATCCTTCATCATGTATATCCTAGATGTGCGGGGATATAAATTAGCACCGTCAAATTCTCATATGCCTATCCATAAGCTTATCTCTGGATTTGTATTTTCAAGAACAATATACACAAATATTTTTGCTATATTGTTCAACCCTCTGGGAAACACCTTTTCCAGATTAGTACTCGTGGCCACGAGATTTATTGAAATACAATCGCAGAGCATCTAGATATACTACTCTCCTATGAGAGCTGATGGATCTCATATCTGCACATACTAGACTCCATAAACATCGGACCATACCCAACGACACCCAGCAGTCACACTATGAAAGGTCTGTGACATGCGTGAAACCAAAGTATGGTGGATCACTTACAAGTCCACCATGGCACTCAAGTCAAAGGACCACGTATACTACTCAACTCGAGAGAACTCACCATTGATGGTTTTATAGGATGTCTATTGATGTCCTTCTGAGTCTGTAAAGTATTTAGTTCTGACTGAATACCTGTATGTATATACAAGCTTACAGTAAGCCCATAGTTGGATAAGAACAACCATCTATACCATATAGATATAGCATACACTGATCTATATAAAATGGAGCCACCGATAGACCCGCATCGGTGAAGCAGATTAGGAACATAGTGTTTGAGGACATACTTGCATAATGACATCTCTTAGCACCCATTACAACTTCTTGCAACCACGTCATTACTAGTATACCCTCAGGTCTTTGTCCCATTATAGACAAGGATCTAATCTTTTAGATCTGGCTGACTGTTATAACCTACTAACTTTTAGCAGTATTAACTGTTAGCATAAAAATAATACTCAGCTCTGCTAATTCTTAGCACTAGTCTAAACTCCTTTAGACTAGATTTGAACTTCTTCAGATCATGCAATGTTTGTAACATAACAAGCATTGTACCATATATTTATATTATATTAACGATTATTAGAAATATTTGCTTTATAAACATTAAATAATTTAATATTCTTAAGTATTAGAATGGCATGTAAGCACCAACTCCAACAAGCTCAAACTCTAACAATTTGAACAACTTACTAATATTTAATTTTGAACACGGTGATGTTTACAAGTTATATATGTTGTTGTTGTGTAATATCCAATCCCTATTAGCAGTATTGGCACCTAAATTAGGATATAGAGTAATGAAGACACCGTAGGGTTATCCGATTTTTAACCTTATTAGAAATATTTTCTTTATGTTTTGCGTGAGAGATATTAGACCTAATTTGATAATTTCACACTCGATCGGAGCGTCGGACGACCCTAGAATATTTTTGAAAATTTTCTCTATTGGCTTGGAAAAGGAAATTCTAATTTACTACATGAATTTTTATTTAAGGGTTATGTATGGAACAAGCCTTTATAGAGAAACATAATCCATATATTAGAGAATGGACTAATTAGAAACAATCTCATAGATTGCCAAGTTGGAAATTCTAGTTAGTTCATTAGACTATTCTAACTAAATAGTTACAAAGGAACCAATTATATACTTAGTTTCCAACTAAGGGCAATTTAGAAATTTAGAGTAAGTTGAGGGGCAAATTGGTCAATTGAGGGAGCACTATATATATATATATATATAGAAGTGTGTAGATTTTTCAAGAGTGATTAAAAGCAAACATTTAGAGCAAAAGAGAGCAAAATTCGTGCAAGTGTTGGAGGTGTTGCTACAGTAAAATTTCAGCCTTTGTTTTCATAATTTTTCATGGTTAATCAAGCCAAAATAAGGTTACATAACAATTTCTAAGCTCAATTGAAGCCTTCATTAGTGGAAATTCAAGAAAAAGAGGTAAGAAAAGCATTGTTTTGTGAGATTTATAAGTGAACTTTTAAGATTGCTTCAATTGATGTTCTTGTGTGTATTCTTGATTTAAATTGATTTGAATTCTAGTGTAGAGCTTGAAGGAATCATCAATTTGAAGAAATTGGCAAGGTAAGAATTAGAGTTTTGGGTAATTTGAATGTAGAGACTTCAATTGGTTGTAATTAGGGCATTAGAATGAAATTGGAATAAGAAAATGAGAAAAGAAATGTGTTGGAACCTAGGGTGAAATTCAGCCACTTTAGGGAAGTTAGGGATTGAGTGGTGTTTTGATTGAGTTGTTATGTGTAAATGGTGCCTTATGTATATTGAATGTATATGGATGATGGAAAATAAAAAAGAAGAAAATTGGACATAATTGTCCATCTTGGAAAAGGTGAAGGGCAATTATGTCCAACCGAGTTATAAGGTGTTTAATAATTTTCAAGGCGTCGGATGATGAGTTAGATTAGATTAAATGACTCAGTAAATGAAAATAAAAAAGTAGTATGCATCCGGGCTTTGTATGCTGATTAGGGGGTTTAGTAGATAAATGACATTCTAGCATTCGAATTGGTTCTAAATGTCATTTATGGCGCGTAGGTGAAGAAAACCGAGAGCGGTAACGGGAGCAGAAATTCGGAGCGAAATTGAACGTGGAGCGATTGTGAGTGAAAATCTGTCATTTCTTTTATCTTTCATTTATTATGTTTTCGCATAATGAAAATGTACATTTTATGAGGTTTCAATGCATAAACATTATTTATGATCTTGATATATATCCATAGATATGCTTTTACATGTTCAGTTTAAGAAACAGTTTTAAATTACTAAATTCGTTTTAAAGGCCATTGGTACTCTCAGATTATAGTGGTAGTGGTTGTATTAGACCCGGCCGATATATCCCGTGCACATGGGCAAGTCATGGGGGATGTGTCACTAACTCATGGAAGTCAGGATGTCGAGTCATGTGAGTCGCTTTATGTGTATGGGGTATTGTCTCGCTATATGTATGCGATGTAGGATTCTGGTGCATAGCCAGTGAGATGTCTTGAGATGTCACTATGGGTGCTGCTAGTTGAGGTGCCCCGTGACCTACTCACGTGTGCGGTGCTAGTTGAGTCGTTACATGAGTATAGAGCTTTAGGGTTACCATTGGTACAGTTTAGAAAGAAAATAGCCGAGCGGGGACTTTACTAGTTTTTGATCTACCGATAGCATTTTATGCATTTATATGCACATGACAATTATTGTGTTATATAGATTTGATATTATTTTCCAAAGATGTAGATAAAACCCGTTCGACAAGATTTCATCAGTATATGATGTTAGAAACTGTTTTACAGATTTACATCAATTTTAGAAGCATGATTTATGCATGTACTTTAGAATTTACTATCTATGCATAATGTTATTTTATTTAAAATCTTAATTGCACTCACTGAGCTCCTTTAGCTCACTCGTTTTGGGTTTTATATTTTCTAAACCCCCTTCCCAGGTACAGGTCTCGGTACGTAAGCTACTGATTCTCCTATTGCTGAGTAGTGGGCTAAATTTGAAGATTATTTTTGTATATATAAATGTGCTAAATAGCACCCTTTGCTTTCTGCATAGTAGTTGTAGGCATGTATAATTGTATGTATGTTTTGAACCAACAAGAAGAGATTTCAATATGATGATGATCGTTTTTACTTTTTATGAGTATGCTCATTTTGTGATTTAAATGAAACTATAGAGTTGTGTTGGATTTGATTTGGAAAGGACTGGAGATTCGAATTGGTAGTATTGAGAAGTGTTTAAAATAGAAGTGAAAATTCTTTGCAGGTTTTATATGAATTTTTCGAAAACCAGGGTAAACTCTACCTGTTTTTAAAAAAAATTAAGATTTCATTTTTATGTATATTACAAAATTTTCTCAATAATTGCAAGAACTAAAAAGGGGTTTGTCTCGCGAAAATTTCTCAACTTACCCAGTTATATTCTAAGGATCTTCCGTTGAAGTGCCCGGCAGGGCCACTGGGACCTATGGTAGAGGGTCTCGGGGCAGGTCCTGTCATGTTGAATATTTCGACATATGATGTTATATATATTTGAACAACTTGTTAATATTTAAATTTTGACATAGTGATGTTTATAAGTTAAATATGTTGTTGAATATTTTAACATGTGATGTCGTATATATTTGAACAACTTGCTAATGTTTAATTTTGAACATGGTGATGTTTATAAGTTAATTATGTTATTGAATATTTTGATATGTGATGTTATATATATTTGAATAACTTGCTAATGTTTGATTTTTAACATAGTGTTGTTTAAAATTAAAAAAAAGGGTATAAGCTACCTTTATGTTTTGACTTATTTTATTGCAGTATTATGCTTCTATAATTGTCATAACATAATACGATCCTTTATTTACGTTGATAGCCATAATGAGGGTATGTTTATAAAAGATAATTAAAATAATGATCTAAAATTATCATCCTCATAAGATGGAAATATGTTTATAAAATCTCTCTTAATCAGATTGAATAATATTTCATTATGAGATAATATTATAATATGATCCGTCTTATCAATACGGTATTAGACAAGTCACTTTGATTTTTCTCAATATCTATAAAGTATGAGGAATTGATCGATGTGACTTGAGCTATGCTGGTTAAACATCAGATAGGGAAAATATATGCAAAAATATTATCCTAGATCACTAAAGTGTGGGAAAAATATTGGTAATATATATTTTATGATTGATAAGTTAATTTGGAATGCATTTATCCTAGAATGCTAAAGTGTGTGGATAAAGTGTATTTATGATCAGTGATAAGAGTTACATAAGATGCATTTAACAAGAGCTGTCTACCTTATGAGTTTACAAAGGATAAGATTGCTAAAGTGTGCGACTGGAGTAAAATGCTAATGGGGTCTACTTCTCAATATATAATTTAAAGATGTTTAACTATCATTTTTCTGTTTAAGAGATTAAAGGAATTATGTAAAATAGTAGGAGGGCATTTTTAGATTAAAAATGTATAACTATTATACCATGATCTAAAGTATTATGTATTAGCACTTGAAATGTTCCATTAAAATCTTTTCTTTTGTCATGTAAAGATCAAATGGCTTCAAGCAACCCATTAGTTTATATCCTTGATGCAAACCAACTCAAAGGTGCAAAACAATTTTGTTGACTAACTTGAAAGTCAAATGGCTTTAGTATAGTTATGGATTCTAAAAGTCTTGGGTTTGTAATTGATCAGCGCCTGCCCAAGCTATTTCTAATGGTGCTATTTCAAAAGAAAATGAGACATAAAAAATGGTTAGATGAAGATTTGAAAGTCAAATTGTACATCCTCGGCTTAATGTCTATAGAGCTACACATAGAGCATATCCATATGGACACTGCTAGCAATATAATGCTCTTCCTGAATGAGTTATTTGGTGATCGACCTCAAGTTGAAATATACAGAGTTGTCAAACCTCTTTTTCAAGCTAGACTATCCGATAGTAGTCCAATGAGTCCCCATGTCCTCAAGATTCTATCTTATTGTGAGAGGTTTGAAACCATGAATATCTCACTGAGCAATACATTAGGGAATAGTTTGATTCTCCAATCCCTTCCAGAGTCATTTGTACAGCTCATCATGAACTTCAACATGCAAAGATTGACCACTACTTATGCTGATTTACATAACATGCTAAAAATAGCTCAATAGGATATGAACAAATAGGGCATGACCCTTTATGTTTAAGGTGCTTCATCTTCTACCCTAAAGACTTCTATGAAGTTCAAAAGGAAGAATGAAAAGAAAGTAAAGTATACACCCAAAATGGGTCCTCTAAAGCAACATATGTTTAAGCTCTAACATAAGAACAAAGCAAAAGTAAAATGTTTCCATCGCAACGAGGATGGACATTGGAAGCATAACTACCTAAAATACCTTACCACGATTAAGAAAACCCCCTCAGGTATACATTTATCTATTATTGACATTTCTTTAGCATTTGATGCTTGTAATGAATGAGTATTAGATACTATTTGTCCTTCTCATATTTGTAACGTGTTGTAGGGTCTGAAGGAAGTTAGACTATTACATCCTAAAGAAGTACAATTTCCTGTTAGAAATGGAGATTTCTTGCAGGTCGAGGCTATTAGACATTTTAATTTACTTCTTCTATGTAATAAAATTATTGTATTGAATAATTGTTATTATGTGCCAAACATTATTTGGTAAATTATTCCATTCTTATATTAGACAATGAGAGATATCATATAAATGTTACGAACTTTTCCTTATGTTTGTATGATTTGGATAATATTATATTAGATAAATATCAGTTGATTAATGGTCATTATATATTAGATACAATAGAAAATGTCATAAATATACAGGTGAATGCTAATGATAATCAAAAATGTTAAATGATATGAAATTATGGCATATGAGATTAGGTCACATAGGTGTGAAACGCCTAACCCGTCTGGCTAAGGATGGTCAGATATCTGATCTGACCATAGAGCCTTATCCAGTTTGTGAATCCTATATTCAAGGAAAAATGACCAAAGCTCCATTTACTAGTGTTAGACACCGCACCAGTGATTTATTAGAACTTGTACATAGTGATAAGTGTGATATAATGAATCACACTGTAATTGGTGAGTTTCGATACTTTGTTATCTTTATCGATGATCTATCATGATTTAGATATACGTTTCTAATAAAACACAAGTCAGAATCTTTTAAAAAGTTCAAAAAGTTTTTACTCGAAGTAGAGAAACAAACCAAAAAGTATGTCAAGTGCCTTTGATCAAATCGAGGCGGTGAATACATGAGTAGTGAATTTTTGGATAATTTAAGGAGAATATAATTCTTGCTCAGTATAGTCCTCCAAGTACTTCACAACACAATGGTATTTTAGAGATGAGGAATCAGACTTTATTAGATATAGGCTGATTGATGATGAGCTTTACTGATCTCTTTGAATATCTATAGGGTTATGCTCTAAAAACTGCTGCTCATATATTGAGCAGAGGTTCATCAAATACTGTTCCATCCACTTCACATGAGATACAGACTGGAAGTAAACCAAGCCTCAAGTACATTAAAATTTTGGGTTATCTTGCTTATGTAAAAGTTACATAACATGATAAATTTGCACCTAGAGGATATAAGTACCAGTTCATTGAATATCTCAAGAATTAATGGGATACCAATTATATGATCCAGAGGAACAAAACATGTTTATTTCTTATTATGCCACTTTCCTAAAGAAAGAGTTTCTTATAGATTGTAGAGATTATAGAAAGATTGAACTAGATGAAGCCAATCAAGTTGTAAATGAACCAACGATGAAACCTTAGGCTTAATTGAGCGGAATACCTTTGACACACCATCCATGTAGGTTAGAAAGGATATCAAGGCCACCTAAAAGGTGTAGTTCAATACCTGAAGGTACTTTTGGTGTTTTCTTGGTTAAAGAAAAAGATACTTTGACTTATAGAGATGCGATGTTAGACGTTGATTTGGGAAAATGGTAAGAGGCCATGAAATCCGAAATAGACTCGACTCATTAAAATCAAGTCTGGGACTTGGTTGAGCTTTTTGAAGGAATTATTCCTATCTGTTATAAATGGATTTACAAGCAGAAGCGAGGGCCCGATGAAAAAGTAGAGATTCTTAACATCCTTCTAGTGGCAAAAAGTTATACTCAGCGATCTATGATCGATTATAAGGAAACCTTCTCACCAGTATCGATGCTTAAGTCAATTTAAATTTTATTAGTAATTACTGCATATTATAACTATGAAATTTTATAAATGGATGTAAAAACAGCATTCTTAAATGGATATCTTGAAGAAGAGATCTATATAGAATAACCCGAAGTTTTATATCCAGCCAAACGTTTAGTCTAATATGTAAATTAAAGAAGTCTATTTATAAACTTAAGCATGCTTCCCGAAGTTGAAATCTTTGTTTTGATGAGGTAATCAGAAGATCTGGGTTTTCTAAGAAATAAGAGAATCGTGTGTATAAAAAGTGCAGTGGGAGCGTGGTAATCTTCTTAGTTCTTTATGTAAGTGATGTACTCATTATCAGAAATGATATTGGTATAAAGCTTTCTTCATGAAAGATTTGGGAGAGCCTTCTTATATATTGGGTATAAAGCTTTATAGAGATAGAGCTAAAAGGCTTATAGAACTCTCTCAATCATCGTACACAGATAATTTCTTAAAAAAAGAACAATTCCAGTAATTGTAAAACAGTTAATATACCTTTTAGACATGATAATCATCTTTTAAGGAAGATGTGTCCTTAGAGTGAAGATGAAAGAATAAGAATATCTAATATACTATATGCATCAGCTATATAAAGCTTGTTGTATACCATGATGTATACAAAACCTGACATCAGTGTGGCTGTAAGTGTTGTAAACCGATATCAGTCTAATCAAGGCGAAGGCCATTGGATGGCTGTGAAATATGTTTAGAAAAATCTTAAAGGTACCAAGGACAAGCTATTGATATATGGAGATGTTAAGGTCGGTGCTTATGTGCCATCCCTGAATGTATATATACTTGTGTATTTATACAAGTGTATATTCCTATTAAATCGCTAATACCAATTTATATGGTACTATACAATGTAACGTTATAGATATTGTACGATCTGAAGAAGTTTAGAACAGATCTAAAGGAGTTTAGATAAGGGCTTATAATTAGCCATGCTGAGAGATATAAATGCTAAATGTTAGCATAGCTAAGTGTTAGCTGGTTATAATACTCAGCAGATTCAAGAGTTAGAGCTTTGTCTGTATTGGGACATAGACCTGAGAATATACTAGTAACTGCATAGTTGCAAGAGTTGCAATCGGGTGTCAGAAAATGCTAGTTGCACAAGTATGTTCTCAAATAATTATCCCTGACCTATTTCTGCCAATGCAGGTTTATCGGTGAATACCTTTTTATATAGATCAACATATGTTGTACCTATAGGGTATAGATAGTCGTTCCTAGCTAACCGTAAGCTTGGAGTTTGTATTGACATATGGGTATCCAGTTAGGACTAGATATGGGACAAACTCACGAGGGCCACCAATAGACATCCTATATAAGCCGTCAACGAAAGGTCCTCTCTAGTTGAGTAGTATACGTGGTCCTTTGACCTGAGTGCTACGGTGGGCTTGTAAGTGAACCACCATACTTTGGTTCCACGTATATCACAGACCTTTTATAGTGTGACCGCTGAGTGTAGCTGGGGTATGGTCTGATGCTTATGGAGTTCAGTGTGTACAGATATGAGATCCGTCAGCTCGCATAGGAAGTTTTATATCTAGATGTTTCGAGACTGTATCTCGAAAACATCATGTGGCCACAAGTATTAATCTCGGGAAAGAATTCCGTCAGTGTGGAACAATATAGCAAAGGAGTTTGCGCATATTGTTCAGTGGGATACAAGTTTGGAGATAGGGAATAGATGAGCACTAGGGGATTTGACAGTGATAATCTATATCCCCATACATCTAGGATATCATGATGGAATGACTATACGTATGCGTTGTAACCTTAACTTACATGGTTCAATGTGTTGATTTGTATATCCGTGACGTGTGCGTGGGGCAATATTCACAGACTCGTAAAACAGTTCCATTTGACGAATCGGGAGTGGACCTAGGGAGCCCGCGATAGGAGTATAATCGTTGTACACTGGAGTAGCATGTCAGATTAAATTGTTTAATCCATCAATATTCAGTACTACTACAGGAATGTGTACGTGTCTGTATTTAAGTGTTAAATACAACAATTAGTCAATAATTATTATTTACTAATTGTATAATGACATGTGACGCATTGTGGATCCTCGGTTAAGTTTACCGAGTGTGGGATTTGGTGAGACCCACTAAGGGGTAAACTTGATAACTATTTATGAATGGACAAATGGTCATTTCACACTTTGATTATTTAATGGTTAAATAATCAAAATATCTCTCATATATTATTATATTATATTATATATTATTAAATATATTAATATTTTATTTTGGGTGCCAAATAGTTGGCACCCATTTATATTATTATATTATTATTATATAATATTTTATATTATATTATTATATTAATATTTTATATTTATATGTATATAAAGAGATTGTGTGAATTTGAGAAAAAGAGAAAGTGTGTTTTGGCATTTGGTCGTGAGAAGCACAGAAGAGAAATGGAGAAGAAGAAGAAAAAAGAAAAAAGAAAAAAGAAAAAAGAAAGGGAAAAATGGAATTGTTTCATTTTTTCCTATGGTTCTATTAAAAGCAATTGTTTCAAATTCTTCATTTCTTATTCTTTTAGAGAAAATGATGAAAACACACCCGGCTATTTGGGGTTTAAGAGTTAAACTTAGTGCTGGCCAAAGGGCTACTATTCTAGTTCATCAAGCCCACCGTGTTAGTGACTAGAACTGCCTATGAGTTGGTCTTCATGCGGACTCTGAAGAAATACGTGTATAACATTACGCGTTGAGGTGAGTTCTCTACCCTATTAATATATTAATGTGATTAATATATTTATTATTGTGTTTATTATTTAATTTAACACTTCCGTCGCATATAATATGTATGTGATATATATTTTAGGCAATAGACACAATAGTATATGCATACACCCACATATATTAGATCCTGACAACAGGAGAAAGTGATTTACAAGTGAAAGAATACACAGATTCAGACTTTTAGTCTGATTTAGATGATAAAAAGTCTACATCTGGATACGTATTCATTCTCAATAGTGCTATAGTTAGTTGGAAGAGTAACAAACATTCATCCACAGCTGATTCCACAAGAGAGGTAAAATATATTGCAGCCTTAAAAGCAGTAAAAGAAGCAATGTGGATACAAAACTTTATCGCTAAACTTGGAATAGTTCCAAGTTCGACGAATCCTATACCATTGTTTTGTGACAACAACGGAGCTATTGCACAAGCAAAGAGTTGATAGCATACTAAAAGTCTAAGCATATGGAAAGAAAATACAATATCATTAGAGAAATCTTGGCTAGTGGAGATGTAATAGCTTGAATAGTAGACTCTATGAATAATGAATAGTAGACTCTGAAGGAGTTTAAATTTGGTTTAAAAGAGTTTAGATCTGGTCTAAAGGAGTTTAGATTAGTGCTAAGAATTAGCAATGCTAAGAGTTATAAATACTAAGAGTTAGCACTGGTTGGAGTTAATAGGTTATAAGAGTCAACGAAATCTAAGGAGTTAGAGACTTATCTAAAATGGGACAAAGACTTAAGAATATATTAATAATGACATAGTTACAAAGAGTTGCAAATGGTGCTAGGAAATGTCATTATACAAATATGTTCTTAAATACTGTGTTCCTGGTTTATCTTCACTGTTACGGGTCTGTCAGTGAATACCTTTTATATATAGATTAGTGTATGTCTATATCTAGATGGTCCAGATGATTAGTCTTAGTAAATCATGAGTTTAGTGAAACTTGTATAGAGATACAGTTATTCAGTAAGGACTGGGTACTAAACAGACTCACGATGACCTCCAATAAACATCCCATAAAATCGTCAATAGAAGGACTTCTCGAGGTGAGTAATATTCGTGATCCTTTGACCTGAGCACTATAGTTGGATTTTGAGTGATCCATTATACTTTGGTTCCACACATGTCAGAAACCTTTCATGGTCTGACTGCTAGGTGTCATTGGGTATGGTCCGATGCTCATAGAGTTTGGTGTGTGTAGATATAGGATCCATCAGCTCATTTGGGTGATTAATATATCTTGATGCTCTATAATTGTGATTCAGAAAGTCTTATGGCCATAAGCAATAATACCCGAGAAAAGAGTTTTATTCTAGAGATAAATAATAATGCAAATGTGTTTGTGAATTTATTTATTAAAATACGAATCTGGAGATAAGTTTATGGTCGAGTATATAAAGACTTGACGGTGTTAATCTATGTCTCCACTCTACTGGCATATATATGATAGAAGGATTATACAGATATGTTATAGCCTCAACTTATATGGTCTAATGGGTCACTTTGTAATAACTATAACACATGTGTGGGATATTATTTACGAACATATAGAGAAGTTCCATATGACAAATTGGGCGTGACCTAGAGAGTCTCACAATATAAAGTGTACTCGTTATGCACTAGGGCAGCAAATTGGATTGAATAGTTCGGTCCAAGAAATTTTAGTAAATTGAAAATTTGTTTCAAGTTCCCTAAGGTGAATACTTGTTAAGACTTAAATGTTAAGTGCATCATATAATTAGTTGACAAGAGTTATTAACCAATAGGATGTTGACAAGTGACACATATTGGTTCATAAATTATTTTTATCATGAATTTACTATTTAACCATGCTAGTAAAATGAAGTGAGATAAAAGTAATTATTCAAATTTTTTTGAATAATTAATTAAATATTAAATGGGGTGTACTGTTGGTATTACTAGAAAGGTTAAATAGTAAAATTGGTTTTACTAGCAAAGTCAATTTATTTTGAATAATTAATTAAATATTAAATCTAGAATAGCAGCCACAAAATTGTTCAGCACCAAGTGTTTATATTTAGAGTGAAAAATGGTATGAATACCTTGTGTTTTTGGTTTTGTTCTTCACAACTCTTTGTTTAGAACACTTACCAAAAACTTAATGCCAATTCTCTCTCAACTCTCACTTATATATTTTGTTTTCACAAATTGAATGAATAAATTCAATTCTCTTCCCAACACATAATGCTATACATGACCTACTAAGAGACAAGTTTAAGTGAAAATATTAATGACACTCACCTTATTGATCCACCACTTTTTGATATGATATGTGATATTATTTGTGCACTTTACATTACAATAAAAAATCAATGTCCTACCATTACATATTACCACCAATATGTTTTGTTAAAAGCAAACACAATTTAACCTTGCTGCTATTCTAGATTTACAATTCCACTAATTTTGTTGTGAACTAGAATTGTGCAACAGTATACTTTAAGGTGAGCTCAAGACTTGGAGATTGGAATTCTTGAAGAATTAAAAGCTACCTTTAATCTGGGGAAGTTTTACTTGTTTCTTATCTAATTTAATTTATATATGAACATTTATGAGATATATGCATATGATTATATTAGATTGAGTGTATTTTATATGTGATACTTTCGCTGTGTTTAATAAAAATTTAAAATTACATGTACACTCAATTAATCACACACTCAATTAACAATCCCTTGGTTAATGAATTCATAAGATTAGTTGTTAATCACTAACTATAAAGAACATATGGAAGGTAAAGTGAAATCAAGATCCTAAGACCTTTATGCCATAAAATTTGACTCTTTGTGAACTTATTTAATTTTAGTTTTTCGCCCCTTCAAATTTTAGTATTTTATTTAGTTTAGATAAAGTTAGGTTGCTAGCATTTTAGTACTCTGCATCAATTTAGAACATCAATTCGCATGGGAATGATACTCACTTATTACTTTATTACTTGCCCACTACCCGTGCACTTAAAGTTATAATTTATGTGTGTTTATACTAGCGAACACTCCCCACTTGCACCATGAGTTCTCTGATGCGATATTTCTATATCTTAAAATTGAGTGCAAGTATACACTATCGTATGAAAGTAATAAAGGGATAAAAGGGTCAGATGTCGAACCCATAAAGATAATTTTTACTTTTTAATCAAGTACTAAAATTATGTCTTTCCAGAAATTATTTAGAAATATACAAATTTAAGAATGAATTTAAAAGATATAAAAGTAAAGACACAATGTAAAAAGATTTGGAAGATAGCAATATAAAGAAAACCTATGGTTAATACTATCCCTCAATATGCTTTCCAAAGATTAATCCTCTAATATTTAATTCCCTTAGTCTTTGTTATTGATCAAGACACTAATGCATTCACAAGACTCTTCCAAGGTTATATAAGTATACCTTAATTTACCAAATACCTATATTCCTATAGTACTTGTAATAAATTAAGATTCATTAAGATTAAGTCTTATTGATCATACATTCCAATTAGGTATATTCATATCATAATTTAAAACTTCTATATGTAACATTGAATTTTACACTACAATCATGCATCAAATTACCTAGGTCTAAATATAATAATTCCTCTTTTGAGTTTATAAAAAATATTACCATCATTCACCATATATTGGCTAGATATATTGAAGCATTAAGAACAAGTAATTTGAATAATAAAGAACTAAGTTTATTAAATATTAAAAACATATGACAATTAAGTATATATATTGAGTTCAAGTATTAACTCTAGAAAAAAATTTTAGCTCATGGTTACAGTGGAACAATGGCAAAAATAATAAGAAAATGTGATATAATCAATAGCAAACCAATATAGATGTTGAATTGCTTTTGTTGTGCTGCGTAAGAAACTCTTGATACCGAAGAACGCCTTGAATCTCTCTCTATGGCTACTTTAATTAAGCTTCAATTGCTCTCTAAGACTTATGTTGTGTGTTCTTGATGTTCTTGGATACTCTCTAAAGGCTGGGGATTAGTAGTCTTTTATAGCGATTGATTTGAGCTTGAAATCTGTAATTCTTTTCGAGTCAAGAATCACACTACCACTGAGGCACTATGTTGCTGTCACTAGGGCGCTGTGTGTAAAAGGTCGTATCATTAGAGTGGCAAAGGTCTAGCACTAGAGTGTTGGGCTGTCACTAGCGCGATGATGAGCTGGCGCTAGGGCACTATACTGCGACTTAAACAAGTCTTTTTTTTATTTTCTTATTTTAATCATTGTTCCAGCACTAAGGCGAAAATCTTTGTGGCGTTGGGGCGACAGGTCCATATTTTGAAAATTTTACATTTACCTTTAAATTTCGTTCAATTCCCTATAAATAACAATAATGCACATAAATAGTCATTTATTCTCATAAAATAATAAAATATCAAAATAAAAATATGAGAAAATATATGACAAATATACCCTTATCATTCTCAACCCCTCACAAGCACTCACGTCAACTATACCTTTAGCTGAGCAACTCACAATACCAGAAACATCCCTAAGTTGATCTAAATATTGACCAAACACATTCTGGGCCTCATCCTTGGAAGATGTGATCTTTCACCTAAAAAATTCAAATATTCAACCTATTAAGAAACTCCCCAAGAAAACTCACTAATAGATACTAAAAGGACAAACACTCACAACGAGCACCAAGACAAAAAGAAAGTAAAAAAACAATAAAATAAGAACGACATCACCAAAATACAAAATAAAAGAAGACCTTTTGAATCGTAGAAAACAAGCACTCTTTAGAGAATGGCAGAAGAAAATCGAGAAAAGTAGAGAACTAAAAAATCTATTAATTGGCATATTTTGTACATATTATTTAAGCTTCCATGGACCTAGCAATTATTTATGTTAAGTGTGAATTTTAGACTTTATATATGTTTTATTGTTATTTTATAAGTTTGAATTCAATGAAGATATTTGGGATGAATATTCAAGGATAGCAAGGCAAAATATCAAATTTGAATAGTAATTACTACGGTAACTTAACTACAGTACTAAATGCCACGGTGCTGGAAACTGAACGCCACAGTGTTGGCACGACTAGAGAAATGTTGTTTGGACAAAATCTGAGCTCCGTGGCACCAAAAAGCTAAGGCTACAGCGCCCAATGCTAGATGATAAATATAAAAATTCTAGTCTGACTTATATTCGATATTTTATGCTAATTTGAAGATATAAGCCTATAAATATAATATAAAAAAGCATATTTCAACAACCAAGTAAGGAGAAACAAAGAGAGCACAATAAAGAGCAATTCTTTTAGAGAATCAAGAAAAGAACATTAAGGTAAATGAGAGATTGAATATTGAAGACTTCAAGGCTCATAGAATTTGTTTCTTTTCTCTCATCTGTCTTAGTTTTGATTTATTTACTATAGTGTTGATCATATTGTGCTCTAAAAATCTAGATTTTATCATGAACAAATTCTATTAACTAGGATTATAATTTGAACCCAATTATTTTACTTAAATTCTTTCTTTCTCTTATGTTATGAAGTAATATAAATTGTTCATTCTATTATATGTTTAATGCCTTCTAATTACTTTATCAATAATTAAATTATTGCGAGAACCTTAATGAACATAAAATGATGAATTTAGGTGTTGGCCTTAAATTGATTTGTATAATCAAAGTATAACAACTTTGAGTTTTATATGAGATAGAAATATACTCATAAGGCATATATAATTGATAGAGAACCTATTTTTAATAAGTTTTGTTTTAATCTAATTACCATAAAAACATAGATAATTGATCATGCAAATATTTTCACGTAACCATCGGAAAAGGCTTGTAAAAATATGAAGACATAATTTTTAGTACTTAGCAAATAATAATAAAACTTTCTAATAGGAATGACACTTTACTCATTCTATATTACTTGTTTATGATAGTGTGCACTTGCACTAATCAAACACAACAGCCATGAAATTATATATGCTGCTAGACCTAAAAGAGATTCCAATCATCGATTCAAAATTTGAAAAGATGAAAATAACTGTTAAAAATATATCTCTTCAACTAACACACCACTACCGTGCGATTAACAAAATGGCTCCTAAAATGATGACATATCACCAAATGCTAAAAATTTTGAGAGCTATCATTCACTAAAAACCATCAAATAGTTGGGATATTCTCGAGAAACACCTAGCATTGATGCAATAAAGTGTCAACTTAAAATATGGAAGTTCAATCATCACCATAATAAGCATACCCACAGCCGAACACAACTAAAAAGCACTTCAGTAAGCACCTCAATCTAAGAGCATTACTTACAAAATTTTCAATGTCAATAAGTTAACACTAAAAACTGAAGGACCCATGTTCTCTCATATATTTTAGTTGACAAGGCCCAAGGTCTTTGGCCCATGAAGCACAAAAACCTCAACCCATACAAGTCTAAAAGAGGACTTCAATTAACGAGGAAAAATAATAAAGTATTGACCCATGAAACATCCTCAACCAAGGGCACCTTATCTGAGCTAGTTAAAACAATGGTCGAAGCCACACTACCCTATTCGGTTAGACTGCTAAAAGAGAAAAGAAAAATCTACACCCTCTGAGCTAGTTAGAACAATGGTCGAAATCCAGCTATCCTGTTTGGTCAAACTTCTAAATGAGAACTATGCTCTCTTCAAGTTGGTCAGAGCAATGGTTAAAGTTCAACTACCTTGCTAGGTCAAACTTACCATTCTCAAAGTTGGTTTGAACAATGGTTGAACAATGACTACCTTGTTTGACCAAGCTCTAAACGAGGGAAAACAACCTCTGCTTATATCAAGTAGAGGAAGGTCTAGATACGACCACCTTAAGAGATCAAAAACAATTCTTAAAAGGACTTGACTTATAAAAAGCATAGAGAATTATGGATCAAGTCAAGCTTATCAAAGAAAAATCTCTAAAAAGGGATATTTCTAAAAACAAGATACAAAACCTATTAAAGCAAGTAAGATTTAGTGCAATTCTAAGAATATCCATAAGACGTTAACATCAAAAGGGGTTCTAAAAACTACGGGTAAACCATATATCCTCACCTTATAAATAGAGAAAATCAACATTAGAGATCATGAGAATTATCACAATCATTATTATCGCATAATCAGTAGCATCCATCATCAAAATTGTTATTTGACCAATTATTATCATGAGTTCATAACAATAAGATCCATCTATTTTTTTTCTTTACTTAACTCTTTTTCCAAGCCTTTACTGACTTAAGCATAAAAAATCTCTAACGTGGCCTCACATTTTCTCTAGTTGTAGAATTCTTGTCAAAAGTAATACTTGTAGGGAAAGAGTTATCCAGCTAGTCGAATGTTTTATCATATCTTTGCCGTCCAAGCCAAATTTCTCTAAACAAAAGTAAATTCAACTTATTAACTCTCAAATTACCAAATTTTAGGGTGAACAAGTTTTTTTTTTTTATAAAAAAAGTAAGATCAACAAGTTTAAATGAACTAAAACTAGAAAATAAAACTAATATTGAATCTATTGAATATCAAATATCAAGGGTCCCGTTTAAGTTTAGTGGACTATCTAGAATTGGTAGAATAGTAGTTAGATCGATCTAACTGCATATATTAAGCACCCATGTTCTATAAAATAGAAATCAGTGCACTTGCAAACATAATAACCCACCTCTTGAATAGAATTTAACATATCCGATAAAACATTATTGAAAAACGAGGAGCGTATTTTGTTAAATATAGTTCTACTTTTTTGTATAATATGTGGGGCAGTTAGTTCACGTTTCGTCGGTAAAGAGAATCTTTGAAATATTAAAATGAGAATACTCTTAATAGATAAAACAACAAGTGGGGCACAATATACTTGATTCAATAACTTCAATTTATAAGCTTTAGCATCATAACGGTACTAATATATAATCTTCAATAACTTCTTAACTCCTCTTTTTTTGTAATTTTGTAAGCTATTCCTAAACGCACCGATTCATTGGTTTGGAAAAATATTTTTTAGGGGCGACACTTGCTTATTAAGGGGCTTCATTGGCGCATCGACGATGGATCCTCTGTCTCTATTTACCATGACTAGTGTCTACCTCGCCCCTTTTCTTTCAAACCAACCTTTCCCTACAGAATGTCGGAGCATTCTATGGTTGCGGATCTCTTTCTCCCCTCAGAACAATGGAACCTTGACCTAGTTCGTAACTCATTTTGTGATAAAGAATGTGACTTAATCATAAGCATCCCGTGCTCCCAGCTTGGAGTCAACAAAGCGATTCTCGAATATGGCACTATGATTGACATGGGCACTACACTATCAAAAGTGGTTATTGGTTATCTCATATTACAAACCAGATGTCATCTAGTAATGGCAATACCGATTCAAGCTCTTGGTGGCGATTTCTGTGGAGTTTGTAACTTCCACCAAAGATTAAATATTTTATTTGGAGAGTTACTTATGGTTGGATCCCTACACTCGATAGTCTCGAAAAGCACCATGTCCCCGTCGATAATCTCTACTGTCAGTGTGTTAGAGGTGCTAAAAATCCTATTCACGCAATATGGCTTTGTGATGCACTAAAAAAAGTAAGGGAGGCCTACTCATTTATGCATGGTATTAATATCCTTCATAACACCCCCATGCTAAATGCAAGGCTTTTTTATCAACTATGGATCTTGAGATTTTATTAATCATGTTTTGGAAACTTTGGTACCTGAGAAACCAAATGGTGATGGAAAACAAAGTCATTACGGCTTCTGATGTACTATGTTAGGCTAAATGTTATTGGAGAGAATTTAAAACTACTCGTGAAACCTTTAATGAAGCTCCATTGTTAGTCCATAAAAGTTGGAGGGCTCTTTGGCTTAGTGTGATAAATTTGAATATTGATGTTGGGCTTTCTTCAACACAAAACAAAGCAGGGCTGGGCGTGATGTTACGCGATCATGTATGATCTATTCTGACCTCTTCATTTATTCCTATTGTTGCAAAACCCACAGTGGATTTCCTTGAAGCCTTGACACTGATGAGAGGCCTTATGTTAGCTAGAATGCTGGGTGTCTCAGCTATTAAAGTGGTGTCAGACTCGGCTGGCACTATTCGAGACATCAATAACAAAATTCGTTCGACGTCGAAACTCAATTTGGTGCTTCAAGACATTATTTCAATCTCTCTATTTTCGCTCTATCATTTTAGCTATTCTCATCGCTCTACTAATAGAGTTGGTCACGAACTGGCTCATCTTTAAGCATAGATTCTCAAAAGATTTTGTTTGGTAAAAGTACCTCTCCAAATTAACCACCTTGTCTTTGAAGATTCCTCGTCTTATTCGAATTAATATAAATTTTAACTCATATATACATACATATATATATATATATATATATATATATATAATCTTCATTTTACTACTAAAGCTCTGGGCTACATTATAATTGATTGTAAGAAATATTGGAGAGTAATAAAAAAAATATTAAAGTTTTTAAAATATTTTATCTAATTATAATTATATTAGTTTCTTAAGTTTAATTTTAACGATGCAAGAATAAATGAGTCATTTAATTGTTTGTTTGTTTCTTTAATTTATCAAATTCTACCTATAAAAAATAATTAATTAACTCACAAACCTTATTTTATAAATTCAATAGATCAAACATTAACTAACAGAAATCTTGTAATGAATCTAAGAGAAGGGACAATGGCAAGTTTATTGATAGTGGCAATGATGAATCACACACGACAAATAGCAGTGATCAAAGCAGTTGATGTGCGCGTGGACTTTCCCTTAGATTAGTGTTTGACTGTCTAAGGCCCGCAGCTTATTGAGTCAAATGATGAGTGATTATGGTTGAAAATGACAAGATAGAAAGAGTGGCGGTCGATCGAGTTTAAGGCTTCTATTTGAATGATTACAAGGACGAAAGGTGGTGACGGTGGTAAGGAGTTATTAGTCGGGTCTTTCTAACTTGGACGAAGACTCTTGCCAATGGTGAAGGCTCTAGCTTAGTGGTGGTCAGGCGGCGTTGGGGCATTCGACTTGTGGCAGCTAGGGTTAGGTTTTGGGAAATTTTCTTTTCAACCTCTTTTTGTTGGCTAATCTTTTTTTTTTTTTTTTAAGATATGAGAAGACGGTATTTGGGTTGGGAAATTATTGAATTTTTTGGAATATTTTGATTTTCAATTGATTGAATTAAATGGATTTAGTTTTTAATTATATTCTTTTAATTGATAGGATTTAAATGGTGCATTCGACTATGTTTTATATTGAAAGACAAAATTAGAATTTTGTTTTATTTACTAAACAAAATTTTAAATCGAGGTAATAAAATTGTAGTTTGACAAAATATATTTAAATTTTTAGTAATTTTTTGTTACACTCCAACACTTTTTGCTGGCTAGTGTAATTTGGCCAAAACTTTAGTAACAAATGAAATTTGTCTTTGTACTACTCACATATAATTTTAAAGATGATTTTACAAGTAGGAAAAAAAAAGTGTTGGAGTACTTAAAAATACAAAAACTTTGCCATGCTATCCATTGTATTTTCATCGCAGCTCTGATCAAAATCAGCAAAAAATTATTAGGCAGGATAAATTTCAAGATATATATATTTTTTGAAAAACAGTTTCAAGATATACTGAAAGTATGCTTTTCATTGATAGCAACATTATACATGTTTTTTATATTTTTAAACTCTTATAGTATTTAATTTATTGCGCCAAGAAGTGTTCAAACAATAATTAACACTATTATTAATTGTTATGCGGACAATTAATAATGTTAGTAATATCACAACGAGACAACCAATCATCTAACACAATATGTAAAAAAAGAAAGAATACCAAATTTAACGAGGTTCGATAATGTTACCTACACCATCGGGCGCCGTTAGAACAAATTCACTATCTTCAAGAGAAGGTACAATATTTTTGAGCCACCATACAAAATTTTAAACTATTGAATCAAACTGTAAATACCCAAGTAGTAAGGTCAATACTGTAATTATCTAAACAATAGGGTATTACTACAAATGCACAAAAATAAATAAAAAAATTGAATTCTTACAACTTTCAAGCGCTTAAATGTAAAACTCTTAAACTATGAAGTTCTCATAAAGAGATCTTACAAATAGAGGGGAAGAATAGAATTATTCCAAAGGTACACTTAATATCAAGGAAGATCTTATCTTATATAGGCCTAACCAAACCAAACCACCTCATGTCATCTCCCACCAATGTGGGATTGACTCAATTGTCATATAAGCCAATTTTTAACAAATCTCTACTTTGGCGAATATGCCAATCCTCCACAAAGCTTTATTTTTTTCAAAAAATTCTTTATCCAAATGCAACACCTCCAAATTTGCTCCCAATGGCGCTATCAAACTCGAACTAAATTAATCAAGTCCAAATAATGATTGAACTTGATCGCTGTCACCACTTTAGTCAACATATCTACGGGATTCTCGGCAGTCCCAATCTTCTAAAGTAAGATTCTTCCTTCACTAATGATCTCTCGCACAAAATGATACCGAACATCAATATGCTTCATTCAAATATGGTATATTGGATTCTTTGCTAAATGAATGGCACTTTGACTATCAGAATAAACATGAATCTTCTTCTGACCAATTCCCAACTCATCCAGCAATCTCTGTAACTGCCATGTACTCTGCCTCTGTAGTAGATAAAGCAACTGTAGACTGTAAAGTAAACTTTCAACTCAGAGGTGCTCTCGCAAGAGTAAACACATAACTGGTTGTTGACCGCCGTTTATCCAAATCACCAGCATAATCAGAATTAACGTAACCAACAACACATTGATCACATGTATCATCTCTCTCAAAGACTAAGCCAACATCTACTGTCTTCAGTAAATACCGTAGAATTCATTTCACAGCCTGCCAATGTCCTTTACCAGGATCATGCATATATCTGCTCACTACTCCAGCTGCATGTAAAATATCAGGTCTCGTACACACCATAGCATACATCAGGCTACCAACTGCATTAGCATATAGAACTCGACACATATACTCTTGTTCCTCATCTGAACTAGGAGATAAAGATGCACTGATCTTCATATAAGGAGCAAGTAGGGTACTTACAGGTTTTGACTCCTCTGAAATGCTAAAACGTTGTAATACCTTCTTCAGATATTGCTTCTTTGTCCCTGCTAATCTCTATGCCGAGTATCTTTCTAACTTCAGCCAAATCTTTCATCTTAAACTCTTGGTTCAACAAAATCTTATCAACATGTCATCGAATACAAAAATAGATAAATGAAATAACCATCATGTAGCCTCTGAAAATACACACAATGATCAAATTTGCTTCTTGTGTACCTCTAACCCATCATAAACTGATCAAATCACTTATACCACTGCCTCGGTGATTGTTTCAATCCATAAAGCAATCTTTTCAGTTTGCAAACCAATTTTTCCTTACCAGCAACTTTGAATCCCTCTGGCTGAGTCATATAGATTTTGCTCTTCCAAGTCACCATGTAAAAATGTAATTTTTACATCGAGTTGAACTAGTTCCATATTTAACTGAGCTACCAAGGCCAATAAAATTCTAATGGAAGAATGTTTCTCAACTGGAGAAAATATATCATTGTAGTCAATTCCTTCCTTCTGTGCATAGCCTTTAGCCAAAACCTTGCCTTGTAGCGAACATCTTTCTTGTCAGAAAATCCATCTTTCTTTGCGTATACCCATTTGCACCTAATTGCCTTCTTTCCCTTTGTTAATTGAGCTAGCTCCCAAGTTTCATTGTTCTAAAGAGACTGCATCTCTTCCTCCATAGTTGTCTTCCACTGATCAACTTTAGAATTGCTGACTGCCTCTCTATAAGTGGAATGAACATCATCATCTACAATTGGAAGTGCATAAGCCACCATATCAACAAATCAAGTAGGTTTCCTTGGCCTATTTACTGCAATAGTTTCTTGTTGCTGTTGAGGTTCATGAGTAAAACCTTCTCCATCATCTCCCAAAACCACCTCTGTCATAGACGTACCATTATCTATCTCTATAGATTTAACCGGGTTCAATGCAGATGTTTCTAACTCCACCTACTGCTGAGTACGCTCTACCTATTGTGGAGTACTATTCACTGTTGTCTAGTTTTCTGATTTCTTGAACATAGAAGACTCATCAAATTTTACATCTCTACTAGATACAATCTTCCTCGATCTTAGACACTAAAGATGATATCCTTTCACTCTTAAAGAAAATTTCAAGAAAATTGCTTTCTTGGCTCTAGAATCTAGCTTCGATTCTTTCACATGATAATATGCAGTGAAACCAAATACATGTAAATAATTATAATCAGAAACAAGTTTTCCATACAAAACCTCTAATAGAGTTCTATCACCAATAGCAGCTGAAGGTAGACAAGTAATGAGATGACACGCATAAATTATAGCCTTAGCCCAAAACTCTTTACCTAATCCCGCATTGGACAATATACACCAAAATTTCTCCAACAATGTCCGGTTCATGAATTCTGCTATCTCATTCTACTGCGGTGTACCTCTCATAGTAAAATAATATACAATACCGTCATTTTGACACAATTTCAAAAATTGATCACTGTAATACTCACTACCATTGTTTCTTTTGAGATGCCTAATTTTCCTACCTGTTTGTATCTCAACCATCTTTTTCCATTTAAGAAAATGACTAAGTACATCATCTTTAGATTTTAAAACATACACCCAAGTTCTTCTAGAAAAGTCATCAACAAAAATAACATAGTAGCGCAAACTTCCCATAGATGTAGTCTAAGAAGGTCCCCATACATCTGAGTGAACATAATCAAGAATACCCTCGGTATTATGAATAGCAGTGCCAAACTTCACTCTTTTCTGCTTTTCTAGAACAAAATGCTCACAAAAATCTAGCTTGCAAGTCTTCGCTCCTTTCAATAAGCCTCTTTTCATTAAACTGAATAAGACTTTCTCACCTACATGCTCTAATTGTATATGCCACAATCTAGTGATCTTTGAATCTGCATCATTATCAGAAACCATGACTGCTGATCCAATCACTGTATTACCATTATAGTAATACAAGTTGTTCCTCCTAGTGCCTTTCAAAGTCATAAGAGCGCCTGAAGTGACCCTCAGAATTCCATCTCGTATAGATACAGTACAGCCTTTAGATTCCAAGGCTTCTAAAGATATGAGATTCTTCCTCAACTTCGGTATATACCAAACTTCTGTCAGAACTTTAGTTGATCCATCATCATTTTTCAACTGGATTAAATTTATCCCAGCAGTATGACAACTATCATTATTGTCCATATACACAACTCCACCCATTAAGCTATTCAAAATTAAAGAATCATTCTCGATGTGGACACATATGATAAGTACAACCCGAATCCATAATCCATTCGTTAGAACAAGACATGGATGAATGACTACTTAAACAAAAATCTGACACACTATCATCGTTTACACTTTCAACAATACATGCATCAGAAACAGACATATCTTTTTCTTTCTTTTTCAACTTGGGACAATCTTTCTTCCAATGCCCTTTCTCCCAATAAAAGGCACACTCATCTTTTCCTACTCTACCCCTCGACTTAGATTTTTTCCTTTTTCCTTGATAGTTTACTCTGGCTATGCCCTATCACTGTCAATGCTTCTACTGACTCATCTCTATGTTCTCTCTGTTCCTTTCTCCTGATTTCATAGTTTGCCAAACAAGAACAAACTTCTTCAAATGATAATTTATCCTTTCCATGGATGAGAGTAACAATAAATGATCTAATTCATCCAGAAGATAACCAATCAACAGCATAGCCTTTATTTCATCTTTGAAGGTTTCCTCTAAATTTAATAAATCAGCAATTAACTTATTAAATTCATCAATATGAGAACTGATACTAGTACCTTGTCTCAACTGAAGACGAAACAATCTCTTCAAAAGATACAGCCGGTTCTCATTGCTTTTTTTCATATATTTATTTTCCAGGGCCTTCCACAATGCATTGGCAGACTTTTCTCTTATAAACGAATACTTCTGCTCTTTACACAGATAAGAACGAATCAACCCACAAGCTTTTATATTAAGCCTATTCCAATCTGTCTCCTTGATATCTTCTGGTTTTGTTTCTTCCAGAACTATATCTAAGTCTTGCTAACACAATCCATCCAACACCTCACTCTGCCATAAGCTGAAATTATTTCGGCCATCAAATTTTTCACATCTATTTTTGCACTAGACATTGTCATTGTCCTTATCGATGTAGATGATGATATGTCATAGCTACCTCACACAAATGAGCTCGATACACAATATCACAAATAATCAAGCTCCACCAAATAATTATATTCAACAACTAGCAATCAAAAATTCACCAACTCAGAATAGTAGTAAGTACTTAACAGAAAATAGCCACTCACCGTCCTAAACCTAGGGCTCTGATACCACTTGTTGCTCCAAGAAGCGTTCAAACAACAATTAGTACTATTATCAAATGTTATGTGGACAATCAATAATGCTAGCAATACCACAACGAGGCAACCAACCATCCAACACAATATACAAAAAATGAAAGAACATTAAGTTTAACGAGATTCGGTAATGTTACCTACATCCTCGGGCGCCGCTAGAATAAATTCACTATCTTCAAGAGAAGTTACAATATTTTTGGACCATAATACAAATTCTCAAACTATTGGGTCAAATTGTAAATATTCAAGTAGTAAGGTCAATACTGTAATTATTTAAATAATATGGTATTACTACAAAGCCCAAAAATAAAGAAAAAAATTGAATTCTTATAACTTTCAGAGGCTTAAATATAAAATCTTTAAATTATGAGGTTCTCATACAGAGATCCTATAAATAAAAAGAGAGAAGAGAATTATTTCAAAGGTACACTTAATATCAAAAAAAATATTGTCTTATATAAGCTTAATCAAACCATTCACGTACCATTTTTTACCAATATAAAATTAGCGCAATTGACATATAAACTAATTTTTAATATAATTAACCTTTCAAATAAAATATTTCAAATAAAAGTAATTTGGAAGAGGAATAATTTTCCGTTCTCCTCACCTAAAATTAAACAAATACAAGCTTTTCATACGTTAACACTTACTGCTATATATATATATATATAACTCTATTAATATTATAATAAAAAATCTATTAGACTAGTTGAAATTATTTTTTTTCATATAAAACTTATGAGAGCAACCAAAATTAGTTCCATCGGTGTAATTTGAAATTTAAATTCAACGTGGACCAAATCTTGTATTATTTAAAAAAAAAAAAAATTATCATCATACTTCAACTTAAAAGTGGAGAAAGTCATTGGGCAGGGGTTACTTTAAATTGAAGGTATAAATTATCTTCCAATTAACTATTAAATTAAAAAAATCATTATTAATTGAATGAACTATTTTAACCTCGTATAAATTATTTAAATTGAAAAAAAAAGAAGAAAACGAATTAAAAGAGTGTTATATAAATCATTAAACCATTACCTAAATTATGGAAAGCCTCTGTAAGCTAAAAGTCTCCATTCCCAACATAGAGATCGCCAGGATAACTTAAAATCAATTTCTTATACTGCCGATCGATAGGGATGTCTCTACAACACATGTGACAAATTGATTTTGTTTTTATTGTCAAATCATCAAATCATGCGAATTGGTCCCATAAACTACTCAGTCACCATGACATCAACTCGCAATATTAGCTTTCTCAATTATTAAATAAAAACATATAAAAGCAAAGAGCATATCTCCAGAGATAGATACGTTAGAGATAGAGCTAACAATCCTTCTTTTCTTTAAAAATATATATATATATTAAAATTTCCGTCCAAATTATTTATCACTTTCTTTTGCTTGTCCAAACAAAGAGTTAAAGATGACATTTATTTTAGATATTAGAAATTTAGTGATTTAATAATATTGTTTAGATAAGAATTAATATAAATATAAAAAAAAAGAGTCACAAAAATTTTAGAATGTGTGGGACACATATAAAAAGTTTAGGACGTGTAAGATACGAAAGAGAAAGTAAAACGAAATTCAAAGACACAAAGAAAGTAAGAAAAAACACAGAGCTAAAAATAGAGGTCAGCACCATTGCGCCCAAATTAGTATTCCAGCGTCGCAGCGTCAGGTTCTCAGCGTCGCAGTGCTAGAGTGAGGGAGAAAGTCTGTTTTTGATCCGAACTTTAAATTTTGTGAAGTTTAGGACTTTCAAAATAAGTAAACTTTTACTCTAATAAAAAATAAGGTTAATAAATATAAAATAACCCTTATATAAATATTTGTAAACTCTTTGGATTAAATTTCTATTATGAATCTTTAACTTGAATTTTAGTTATTTGAATATATTATTTGAATCGTGATACAAAGCCCTCTATTTCTTTTTAAAAAAAATCAATGATCAAAGATGACATGATTAACAAAATCCACTCCTGTATAGTTAATTGGTTAATATATAGTTTAACTCTTCAAGGCTTTCTTTCCTTTTTGCCCTGAATATTAAATTTAACTTATTTTTAATAATTTACTTTGTAACACTTTCTTATTTTTGACATAAACACATTTTTTTACTAAATACTAAAAATATATAATTTATTATTTAATAAATTAAATTAAGAGAGCTTACTAAGAGCTAATTTGAGAGTGCTAAGAAAAAAGCACTTCTATTTCATAACGCTTTTCTTCTGTATTGCTTTCTTGATAGCATGTTTTTTAAGAAGTGTTTGATGTTTGGCTTTAAATTATAAAAACAATATTTTTGAAATGCTTGAGGTGTTTTATTGAGCATTTAGATTTATAATTAAAAATGTGTTTTGATACTAATAGATTATCAAAATAGATATTTCTCTTATTAAAAAAACTTAATATAAATATTATAATTTAAAATATTTATATGAATTATTATTTAACTATTATAAATATTTTTAAATTAAAAATCATAAGAATAATTTTTATTTTTTAATAGATATTATATATTTTAAAATAATAGCATGATAATAATAATAATAATATATTATTTTACAAACATCTATATTAGTTATTGTAGTAAAATAAAATTTAATAAATAATTTTTGTGACAATTGTTGTTGTTGTTGTTATTGTTAGCTAAAATAAGATAACATATAGTAAAATAAAATTACGTCTCAATCAAAGGTCACTTATAATATAATATATTAAAATTAATAAAACAAATTGACATAACAAAAAAATTATTCCTGCAAATTACTCATAGTATATCAATCAATTAGATACAAGAAAATTTGTAATTTTTTCACATTCCTCCTCCATCTTCTTAGCATGAAATATATTCTCTATTTGAGTAGCCTCTTGTTGTATATTTGTTACTTCATTAAGTGTAGGAAGAAATTTATCATTATCACCATAAAGTTTGAATTCTAGATCTTATGTTGAATGAGTCTTTATAAAGTTATGAAGAGCTAAATTTGTACTTGTCGTTTTCAAAGAAAAACCGTGCATTTGATATAATATTTTTCATTGATTCTTCCAAGCTCTGCATGTTCTCTCAATTGTATATCTCAGCGATGAATCTCTATGGTTAAAATTTCTTTCTTTTCTGTTGGTTGACTACCACGTCGAAAATCAGGAAGATTATCTCCTTCACTTCTATAAGGGCCTGAATACCCTCTTTCTTAGGGATAACTAGTATCAACCAAATAATATTTGCGTATAAAAGAATAATAAATAAAAATAAGAATCCAATTTATATATACTCAAAGTAACATACACATTATTTCTTAAAAAAATAAAAATAAATAAAATATTAACACATATTTTACTTACCTCTAGATGGATAAGAAAATTTTAAATTTGGTCTTCTTAAGACCTCCAAGAATATGTGAGCATGATAAGAGATTATATGTAGTATATTTCTATCAATCCAAACTTAGGTTTTGTTCCAAATTATGAGTATTTGACTATTTATTTGTGTTTTGGATCATGTATAGGTTTATAAACCAATGCATGAAGATTCGGGACATATCAGACGTGAAACAAACTCAAAACGGCAAATAAATGGCAACCCAGCACAATAGGCCTGGGACCGCGGTGTCCAAGGTAGAAAGTTGGGCGCTGTGACGCTCAGGAGGTTTTCCCATCTTGCTATATTCCAGGTTTAGGTGTCGTAGGGCCTACACAACATATGAAATTCACTCTTTTGAGTCCTATTTTAACTTGGATTCGAAGTCCCATAACCATAAGGTTACGAAGACTTATAAAAAGCATTCTTTTTATAGCCCAAGACACGCAATTATAGAGGAAAAATTAAGCCAAACATAAGCACATCAATTACAAGAGACCAAAGTAAGGATTTAGGAGATTTAAGATTAAGATTTGAGCATCAAGTCAAAAAAGAGAGAGAAGCAAACCAAGGTTTCTTCTTGATTAGTGTCATATCTTCTTTTATTCATTATATTCTTGTTCTTGTTGTTTTTCATTATTTTCTTTGATACTTTTGAGTTTATGATGAGCTAAACTCTTTTTATCTAGGGTTAGACTATTGAATCTAATATGTAGTTGAATTTTATTAACTCTTAATTTATGAACTTAATACATTAAATTGATTCATTCTATCTTGTGTTTAATTCTTTCATTATTTGAATGATCAAGAAACCATAATGAACTCGATAGAGGAACTTATATGTTTAGCCTAGAATAGTTTTATGCATGATCATAGGGTGACAGCTATGAGTTTTATATAGGATAGAAATACACCTAGATGGCATGTATGGTATTGTTTGGATATGTTCTTAATGAATTGCATTTTGTTTGGATTACCATAGACATATAGGTAATTATTAGGGTATAATATATGCACTCGACCATCGACAGGAGGCTTGTGATGAGATTAGAATCTAGCCAACAATTACTATTAAGGGATTAACTAAAAGATTACTTGGTGAAATATTAAGGGATAAGTCGAAACCCTAAATTGCTCTTCATTGGTGAATCCAAACCATTGTTGCCTTTGATTAATATTAGGTTTAGTTTAATTTGGTAGAATTATGTTAATTAGATACAATTCTTGTTTTGACTTGTTTGGAAAAAAAAAAGTAAATAGAATTAATTTTAGTACTTGATTAAAAGAAATAGGTTAAATAATCTCCGTTGGAACGATATCAAGACTTAAATCTTATATTACTTGATACAATAGAGCTCACTTGCGCTTAAATATTATTGCATACTTCAGAGCATTATGAGCAGCATCCTTCCATCTTGCCTAAGTAAATGTAAAGCATATATTAAAGCCACACGCAGCCATAACATTTTGAATAAAATGCCTTTTCTACCAATATATGGTACTTGTTTATCTCTAAAGACAACAACCGGTATATGAGTCTCATCAATTACTCCAATGCAATCTTTAAAATAAGACCAATATCGATTATCGTCTTTAATCTTACTAGATGTACTCCTAAATTTTGGATAACTTAGTTTTATGATATCTACAACTGAGTGAGATACACATATAAAGTTATATATCCCAAACTATCTATACACAGTTTCATTTGAACGTTGAAATCTCTCTTGCATCATCCTATTACATAACTCATAACTAAGTGATAAGAAACATTGCTAGTGCCTCTTTAATTGGACATTTAAACCTTTTTTTAAACTACGGCAGTTGGTAAGTATTGCTAACAATTCTTTAAATATATATATTTTTATTTTAAATTATTCTATACACCTTCTATCATGACCGTTTAAATTATCCTTTACCCATTTATACTCGATACAAGTATAAGTCCTACAAAGTTCCTTACCTCTATACTTAAGCCATTGAGACACAACTGCCACACATTCAGTAACCACCAACTCGTGAAATTCATTATCACTTTCATTAGTAGATAAGTTTATATTGTCACTAACACTATTGCTAGAACTCACATTTGTAATAGAAATAATAATAATAATAATAGCTATAGAAATATGTAATACCAATAACCAAATTAGCCAAATATGAAAGAACATTAGGGTGTCAAAATGATAGAACTCATATCTGTAACATAATTCTGTTCACTGTACTTTTGATACATATAGACCTTAGCATTGAAGGCGTCAGACCCAAGCAATGAAGATTCAACTTCAATCAAATGGATCAAATGAATGTAACTAGGAAAGTTGAAAATATTTGAAAAAAGAAATCCAATGGAAAGACATTTTTGTCATATATGCTGCAAACATTACCGACCCAGGCAATCTGAGATTCCTAGATCAATATTTTAATTGAAGAAAAAAGAAGTAGGAGGCTTTCTGATCTTTCCAAAAAACAATTCAGTTAATTCCCAGTTTGTGTTATTTACCGTGATAGTCTAGTTGATGTTTCCGTTTAAAATTGTAAGATGTTAAATCAACTGACAAACCCAAATAGCATGTGCACATTTAATTACTACCCTGAATTCTAACTGCTTAAGAAGCACTACAGCCTCTGTTATTGCTTGTATGGATTCAGAAACTAAGAACAATTTTCCATGAAAAGAAAATAAAGATTCATCAGACAAATTTTTCTACCATAGAGAGAAAAAAAAAAAAGAAAGTACGGCTGGTCAGTCCTTCTGTACTAAACTGCAATTTTATTTAATATTATATGAAAATCTTAAAAAAATCATTACTAAATAAGTTGAAGGTAGTTAGCCTATGGAGTAAAGACATTGAATTTTCCAGGTCGTGAAGTTAGTAAAATTCCTTGGCTTGCAAACAATCAAGAGAATCTAGCTTTCACCGCGGATAAAGGGTTGGTCTAAACAACAGGACCAAATATCCATCATTGAAACTCTAGAAGTAGAAATGTCCGCTGATGATAATGGAGCATTTAGCTCTAAATAGCATGAAATGACACAAATGAATTCCTGTAGCCAACCCCATTTGGTTAGAATTGAGGATTACTTGAGAAAAAATATAAGGTGGTGACCACCCTGAATTCTGCCACATTTCACCTCTATGATTCAATCGAAAATGTTTATGAATGTTTAAGGTATAGAAAATATGCCCTAAAAGTATAATTATTTATATTTTAATATTAGTAAAAATAAATAATAAAAATTATTCAATTAATTTTATATTTACAATTTTAATTATTTTATTCAAATATTTTAAAATTCTTTAATTAAGTTTAAGCATAATAATCTAAACAAGTTCTTAGTCTAAATGAAGATAGAAATTTTATTTTGATAGACTATAAATGCAGTCCATTTGTATATTGTATACAATAGTCTTATCTGAATCATTTTGATAGTCTATCAATGTCACGCCCCAGACCCAAAAGCTCTGATACATGATATAACTTACATTCATTCAATAAAGTACACTCATAAATAGTATTACACAAAAATTCAAACTTTAATTCAACATAAGAATTTTTAGTAAGTTGCTAGTAAGTTCAACACTAAAAATCAACTTATAATCTAACATATACACATAATCTTCTATTGAACATATTTGAACATTAATTTCAATTTCTTTCATAATTATAGCAATTGAATTATGACTGGGACAATTATTAAACCGGAGATATGCAGAGTTTTCTCAGAGATTAACACTCCACTACGTCACCAGTAGCAATTTTGTTACCGGAAGTCTAGAATATATTCATTGCAAATTCTTACTTAAAATCAATTCATAACCACACTTGGTGAAACTTAAACTAAATCCAATCACACTTAATAAAATAACACATAAGTATTTATTCGATAGGGACAAATCAAATATCTTAAACTAAATGTCCACAAATGAAACACTTAGCAACCTAACAACTTAGGGAACCCAAGGGACAGCAGAAGCCTTGCCAAATCTGCTAAGCACACATGTACCTTATTTACCTGAAATCACCATAAACTATAATGAGTATAAAACTCAGTAAGCATACTTGTTTTTCATATATCAAATACAAATACATATATGTACACAATGCATATGTATGATATGTTGTGATCAATCAAAATCATAATCTTATCAAATCACTTGTCATGTAAGCGCTTACACATTCTTTTAAAATATATTACAGGAATACCATCACTCAACTATTACTTAGTAGGACTTACACATCACATATCACATAATGAGCCCAATGTCACTCGTAGGTGACATACCATATGAGAGGAATAGTACAAGTGAGGTTTAAATTACACATATATAATGCTCAAGCCCGAAGGTAAGAGCCAAACCCTCACCCTGATCATCGGTGAGTCCTCTCACATGTACCAATACGCCACCACACGAATGTGATGACTCAATCTTCCTTTAGGTACCAATAGGATCCTCCCTACATACGGAGCACATAACATATACCAATCCCGAAGGAAAGGCCATACATAAAGGTTCCACAAATCACATAAGATGCCTACTAAGTCAACAGTGAGTTCAAGCATCCTCAAAATACAAAAATGTTTCTCATGGACATATTACACTTCAAAGCTTTCTTTGTTAAACACATTTCATTTTGAAAGCTCACTTTCAAAAACACATGTATGTCCATGCTCACATTCATAAACACATGTCTTTCACATTTCATATCAAATACACTTTAGCATAACATAAACATATTCTTAACCACATTTACAAAATTATACAAAATAATTACTATGTTTATTGTAATTTCAGTAAAAAGTCTAGTATACTTACCTTTTAGTACTTTCAGCTACAAGGCTTAAATCTCCTTAACCTATCAATGGAGATTAATCATTTTATAAGCCTCATAATTCACACAAAATACTTTAAATAGCTTACAAAATTATACACAATGCATTTATCACATCAAATTGGTCTAAATACTTGGTTTCTCAAAATCTGTCATTCTAACCACTGACACTTAACAAATTTTTCTAATATATAAAATAATGTCCAATTACTCCAAAATCAGAATATATCATTCTTGACTCATATATCCTTCCTATATATAAATATTATAACAAAATTCCTACATAATCTATTCCATACACACCATCAAATCCAAACTACTAACCTGACAGGATCAAGACACTTATTGAATAGTATTCAATCTCCTAATTTTATAAAATCATATACTAACTCAAAAATTATACAACTACCATAGAAATACTCTTGACATATATCCCAATCCATGATAAATATTTCACTTCAAAATAACTGTCAAAAGTATTTTAAAACTATTTTATTCTATAGCTTTAAAAATCTGTTTATCAAATATTGCAATGAGCTGATACACTTTAGAAAATCATAACACTTCAACCACATTGATCTAAATTCTCAATTCCGAGTATATCATATTAGACATATAAACTTATCATATTCCACAAATTCGTAATTTTTGAAGATCATTCAGTAGGAAAAAAATTATTTGTCACTGTATCATACTGTTCACATAGGAAATTTTCAGAATTTCAGGGTCATTTTGGTAAATTCACAAAAAATTCAATTTCTGGAATTTTGAATTGATTCAAAGTATTAGATAATCCTAAACATGTCTAATTTAATATATTCAAAATTCAATACCAGAAGCGAATCACAACAATTTATTAAATTCCTGGATCAAGAGACTATCAAGCAGAAATTTCACAATTCATCATGATTTATCAAGCTATCTTATAGATCATCATCAATTCTCACAATATCATACGAAATACACATCAAATCCTCAATTATACATATTTCCAGAAATCAAAACTTAAAGAAATTAACTTAATTAACACTAATAAATTGAGAAATAGTTGTGATATACCTCTTAAGATCCAAAATTCTAATTTCTTCTCTTTCTCTCCCCTCTTTTTCTCTTTTCTCTCTCTCTAAAAGAGGTAGCTCGACCAAAATGAGAGAATTAGGATTTTAAAAGTGTATTTTTATACTAAGTGGCTAATTTTTTATATTTACAAATTTACCCCCAAAACTTTTAAAGTATTACAATTTGGTCCCTAAAATAAATCTAGTCTTGCAATTAAACCCAATGCTAATAGTATGACCTTAACCTATTCAAACACTACTAATAATAATATATAAATCAAGTATCACCCACATACAAATAAAATACGTATATTTATATATATATAAATACTTATTCTTACCGGTTGTGGATACTGGTTACTACAATCAATGTATCTGATAGGGATCAAAGTCTTACCAGAATAAACAAACATATAGATTCTCGTTTTTCGTAGGTACTTGAGAATATGCTTTACTGTAATTCAGTGATTATATCCTAGATTGGATTGATACTGGCTAATTATACCCATCGAATAACAAATATCGAGCCTAGTACATAATATGGCATACATTAGACTGTCTATTGCAGAGACATAGGATATCCGTCTCATATCTTCTTCCTCTTGAGGTGTCTTAAGACATTGTGCCTTAGACAAGTGAATTTCATGGCGAGAATTTACTTCCACACTCTTGGATCTTTAAAAAATATCTAAGAATGGCCTGTCTTCAGTATTTAGCTAGTTCCAGGAACATTTTTCACGTACCAGACCGTCATACAAAGAAAAATATTTCGATACTCAAATCAATAAGAACAAAAGAAATTAAGTATAGTGTATGGGAGTGTTTATCAAACAAACAAGAAGATGTTGTTTATGAGTGTGGGTACTCTTGAAGATTACTTAAAGATCTCAAAAGTACTTTTCTAGAATTCTTAATTGTGCTTTCTAATAATTTAGATTGTGAATTTTGCATACCTTATATAGTGTGTAAAATTAAATCCGTTTCAGGATTGATTTGGATTTCTTTTTTTTTAAGTTTCAAAGGGACAATCAACGAAACGTTTTTCTGTCCAATGAAAACACTTCAGTTCATATTGGGTATATTATTCCAATTCAATTTATTTCAAAACATTTCACCCCAAACATTTACTATAGCTTTGGTTATTGTTAAAGTCACTAGGTAAATACAACACGACTTAAATTAATTTGCTATCTTTTGCAAAGAACTAGATTGAATTTTTTTTCTGAAAACTAGTAGCTAAGTTTGGTATCATACCGCAAAACACCTAAGAGAAAGGAATTAAAAAAAAAAATAGAGCGATAAACAAACTCGAAAACTTTTTTTTGGTTATATGTTAATTGCACCCTCTTTATTTATAATTGTAATTTAAGTTATGAGTATTTAATAATAAATTTTTTTATATTAAAACGTGAGTGTGGAAAGGATTTTGGTGGATTTAAATATCTCTACCCTAAAATAGATGATAAAAAATAAGAAAAATTACAATTAAAATAAGGTGATATTAAATTTATAACTTAAAGTCATGATTATATTTATAGTTATAAATTAAATTTAATATTTAAATAATTTTTCAGAAATTTTGAAATAATTAAATAATGTGATAGTTTTTATGAGAAAGTAATTGCAAAAAGAGTAAAGTTGTAAATTTAATATTTTAAGAGCAATGAATATATGTTGTGAAATCAAGATTCCACCAAACGAGAGAATAAGATTCGAATATTTGTCGCTCTCCTCTAATTCGGTCCAATTAAATAATGAAATTACAACTCCTTGGAAAATTTGTTTGTATTATCCTAAGCAGTTATCACCTCAACCAAATACCATCTAAAGAAAATTAAATATCACCAAAGAATCCGGACTCCACACGCCAATAATGTCAAAACGCTTTGGATAAGGTTACACTACGGGGGATAAAGAAACAGCTATTTCTTTGACTTGTGTCACGCCTCAAATATTCTCAAGTAATTATTCGAGTATTTGACGCGCGACAAGACCACCAAGGGAGTATCTTAGTTTATTTTTGGTTAAATGGGCTAAAGTTTCTAGAAGGCCCATGGAGTTGGGTTGAGGCCACATTAATGTGGTAGGTGGGAGAATAATCTAGAAAAAACATATTCCTTTGGATATACTTTTAGTAGTTGGCATCTTTTAGAATATTCCTTAGCATATTCTCCTCTTTAGATTTGGACCATTGGATTAGAGTTAATCCTAACCGTCCATTGTATATAGCTTTAGCTATAAATAGGTGGAGTTCTCATTTGAGAATCCATCCTCCAAATTGTAGAAATACTCTTAGTTTGTAAGTGTATAGCTTTGTAATCTCTCTTTAGTAATAAAATACGAGAGCATTCTCTCAAACACTTGGTGTGCTTCTTCTTCATCTCTTTCTTTGGTTATTGGGGTCTTGTAGGCTGCTTAGCACTAGCAAGTGTCTAAGGCCGCACGGTTTCGAGAAATCGGGTCGTGACAAGTGGTATCAGAGCGGGTTCAAAGAAGATGGTGAAGGGAGTTGCTGGAACATCGGGGATTACTGAAGGGAAGGGTAGAGACCCCAAAGCTAGGAGACATGGGAGTATTTCGCCAGAAAAGTTCGTTGATCCGAACCATGATCTAGGGGACATGGTTATGAAGCTCGGTGGTGCTGTGAGCAAGGCGACGGACCGCCTTGGGGAGTTGAAGGAGCAAGTCCAGAATGTCGAGGTAGGCCTCGATACTCAAGGAGACGAGCTGCGCTCCCTAATCGAAAGCTCCATTGGCGAGCATGCTGTCAAGCAACGGGACTGGATCAAGGCTTTTCAGGAGAAGGTTTACAACACCATGGACAAAGTTCAAGCCCAAGTAGAAGAGCTACGAAAAGGGTTTGAAGATGTCAATGAGGATGTGGTGTTGTGCAAGCGAGCGGTCGCTAATGGCGTAGCTACTCAAACCGCGGTGGCTGCACCAAGGGTCGAGGCCCCTAAACCGAAGGAGTTTAGCGGCAGACGGGATGCCAAGGAGCTTGACAACTTCTTTTGGCAAATGGAGAGGTATTTCGGCGCTATGGGCGTGCGGGACGAACACAAGGTAAGTACCGCACTTTATACCTTTCCGATCATGCAATTCTGTGGTGGCGTAGGAAAAGCGAGGAGATTCGCAAGGGTACCTGCACCATAGACACATGGGAAGAATTGCAACGGGAGTTAAAGCGTCAATTCTATCCGGAGAATGTGGCGCACGACGCTCGCAAGCGGTTGAAGGTGTTGAAACAAACAAAGTCCATTGGGGAGTACATAGAGGAGTACTCTTTGTTGATGCTGCAAATCCGCAACATGACCGAGGAGGACTTGTTGTTCAATTTCCTGGACGGGTTACAATCCTGGGCAGCCAATGAGTTGAAGCGGCGTGGAGTGCAGAATATATCCGACGCCCTTACAATGGCGGAGACGCTCATGGATTACCGCAAGGGGGATTCGGGAAAGTCTAAGAATTCTAAACCCAATCACAGCAAGGGTGGCGAAGCCAAGGAATTTCAGCCTCCGGAGAGCAAGGAGGAGAAAGGCAAACCGCCCAAGTGGAAGGAGCAGAAACGCAACGGCCATAGAGGTAATGGTCCGAAGTCTAACTGTTTTCTCTGCGATGGGGATCATTGGGTGAAGGACTGTCCGAAGAAAAAGGCTTTCAATGCAATGTATGAGGCACAATACGGGGACGGACAGAGCCGTATGGGTTGTATGCAGCTGGTTAATTCCCTCAAAGCCAAGCGGCGTGCCGACGCGCCAACGGGGACGGCGCTCATGTACATTGAAGCCTATGTCAATTGCATTAAGACTCAAGTGTTGGTTGATACGGGGGCTACGCACAACTTCATTAAGTGTGCGGAAGCGGAACGCTTGGGCCTTTATGTGGAGAAAGGAGAGGGATACCTCAAGTCCGTGAATGCAAGAGCCAAGCCGCTAGATGGGGCGGTTCGTGGAGCTGAAATTCACATTGGCAAATGGCACGGTGAGGTAAACTTCTCGGTAGCACCTCTCGATGATTTTGATGTGGTGCTAGGTATGGAGTTCTTACGGCAGTACAATGTGGTGTTACTTCCTCAACACAACTATATGTGTATTTTGGAATGAGGGCCTCGAATGATACGGACGGTAGACATGCCCAAAGGTGGGCGATCCAAGCCAAACGCCAAGGTCCTTTCCGCAATGCAACTAAGGGTAGATGCTAGGCACAAAGGAGGGTTACATTCAGCCTCAACAATGGGGGTGGATGATGCGGCAAATGGGAGCAAGGATGAAATACCGAAGGTTGTTGCAGAAGTGCTCGGGGAGCACAATGGAGTTAAGCCTACTGCCATACCGGAAGAACCACCTTCAAGAGATGTAATTGAGGGCAAGTTGGAGCTTGAGATTACGCTTCCAACTATGGGGTTGACGCCTCCATCGGAGATGAGAGAGTTGCAGGGGTAGCTCGAGGAGTTGTTGGATGCGGGTGTCATCCAAAAGTCCAAGGTGTCACATGATGTGCAGTTTCAGCACAAGGAGTGGGTTGAAGACAAGCAGCGGCGTGTCAGGCATAGTGCGGGGGACTTGGTGATGGAGACGATACTTCCACCACAACGCAAGTCAGCACGCCCACCTCACAAGGGCCTTGATAGTGGGGACGAGGGGCCAAGGTTAATTGCCAAGAGAGTTGGCAACGTCTCGCATAAGGTGGAGTTACCTTCGAGACAGCGGCAGTGGCGACATCAGGTGCATTCCACAAGCTGTTGGAAGCAGTACCATGGAGGTACGGGAGATGCAGAATTTGAGCCACACAACCGGGAACCTTTGGGGATTTCCACACGCCATGACAAAGGGGAGCAACTTAGGACGAGTCTTGAGTACTTTGTCGAGTGGAAAGGGTTGCCGGATGGGAGAGCACGCTTGGGACACGAGAGCGCACAGCCAGAGTTTGCAGAATGGGGTGCGCAAGTTCCAGCGAAGACGCAACGAGGGCGTCGCGTGAATTTGGTGGGGGAGAATGTCATGCCCCAAATATTCTCAAGCAATTACTCGAGTATTTGGCGCGCGACAAGACCACCAAGGGGGTGTCTTAGTCCATTTTTGGTTAAATGGGCTAGAGCTTCTAGAAGGCCCATGGAGTTAGGTTGAGGCCACATTAATGTGGTAGGTGGGAGAATAATCTAGAAAAGGCATATTCCTTTGGATATATTTTTGGTAGTTGGCATCTTTTGGAATATTCCTTAGCATATTCTCCTTTTTAGATTTGGACCATTGGATTAGAGTTAATCCTAACCGTCCATTGTATATAGCTTTAGCTATAAATAGGTGGAGTTCTCATTTGAGAATCCATCCTTCAAATTGTAGAAATACTCTTAGTTTGTAAGTGTATAACTTTGTAATCTCTCTTTAGTAATAAAATACGAGAGCATTCTCTCAAACACTTGGTGTGCTTCTTCTTCATCTCTTTCTTTGGTTATTGGGGTCTTGTAGGCTGCTTAGCACTAGCAAGTGTTTAAGGCCGCACGGTTTCGAGAAATCGGATCGTGACACTTGGCTTGCATAATGGACTTGATATTAGAAAAATAAGAGCAATAGCAAGATACTGCAAAAGCCAAAAAGTACGTAACGTGACCCATTTACATGAGCTGGAGATCGAAGTCGAAGAAGCAATACTGTGGTCTTATTTTTGTCAAAGGCATGGGACCCTCAAGTGATAAAAGAGTCAAAAGTAGCACTTTTGTCTTGATTAATGTGCGCGGTAATTGCGACCCAATTTGCTGAAATAATTTCCGGACCAATTGTTTTTCGGGAACTACGTCAAAAATTTCATCCTTCCAAATAATGCTTCCAGAGATACACCTTACCTTTTTTTTTATTTAAAATTCTTCATTAATACCATACTCTATGCTCAGCACTGATGAGTTATATTTTGTAATAATTACCTCTCAGCCAATCTTAAAACTTTAGCTTTGGACTTGAACCCTGTTCTTGGACCTCTCTTGTGATTAGAAGTAGGCGTTTGGCCTGATCTTAGTCTAACTTGGACCATTCGACTCAAAAAATTTAGGTCGGAATAGAATAAATTTTAAAATTGAGATAAAATTGAGACGAAAAATGTTAGTTTTAGTTGTCTCGGTTCAATCGGGATGGAACTCAGTTCGGTTCGGGCTATTCCTAAACTAATTTTTTTTGTTTTATAATATAATCAAAACGGCGTCATTTCTAAAAGTTAAAACGGCGCCGTTTTAATAAGAAAAAAAAATTGATATTTCAAAATCAAAATTTAAAATTTTTTATTTTTGATTTTCATTTCAAAACCCTCACAAAATTCGGCGCCGTTTACTATTCTTCGACCATTGTTGTTCCTCTATTCTACCACTGCTGCCACCGCCGTGTTGCCACTGCTGCCACCGCCGTGTTGCCATTGCTGTCTGCCGCCGTTCTACAACCTGTCTGCTGCCTGCCACTGCGTGACTTGCGTTGCGGCCTGCTGCTGTTCTGCCGGTGCTGTGTCGCGTTCGCGCATTGCGGTTCTACCGGTGCTGTTCTGCCACCATTGCTGTTCTGTCGGTGCTGTTCTGCTGCCGTTGTTGTTCTGCGTCTGTCGTACTGTGCTGTCGCTTGTCGCTGTTGCTACCATCTTCCACACTCGCCGCCTGCCACTAGCCGCCGTTGCTGCTGTCTGTGTTCATTGAGGAAGGTGATATTTTTAAATCTTATGTTAAATTTTTAGTTTCAAGTATAATTTTTACTAATTAATTTTTGTGATATGTTATGTTTTATGATAACTTGATAAGGGTTTGTTTTTTAGAGATTTTTGTTTAGATGGTTATAATGTTTTAAGAATTAATTTAATTCCTGAGAAATTGTAAAATCGTTTAGGTTCTAGAATATTTAACTTCATATATTTCACATTCAGTGGCTTGCATTGTGGGAAATAAGACTTTTGTTTACATTCCGATTAATATTTACATGTTACATTGATTTATTTTTCCATGAAAGATTTAAATTAATCTTGGTTGATCGTTGTGTATTATTATATTATTATATTACAGATGAGTCGTGATTCAACTTCAAAAAATATTATGAATATTGGGAGATCTCATGGCGATATGCAATGCAGCGTCGACAATGCAAATGCATTGTTACCTCCACATCCTAATATTAAGAAGAGAACAAGATCAATAGTGTGGAGTCACTTCACCCTGTGCAAGGACATAACGGATAAGTCGCAGTGCAATTACTGTGAAAAATTATATGCGTGTAATTCAACAAAAGATAGAACAAATGGTATGCGAAAACCCTTACGGGTATGTAAGAAGGTTCCACGTTCATTGTTGGATGATAGACAAACAATATTTGGTAAAGAACCCATAGAAGGAGAAGAGAGAAATAGTAGTAATGTTGTGCCTAGAGGATGGAGTCAAAAAGCATGTCGAGATGCAGCTGTAAAAATGGTGATTATAAATGAATTGCCATTCAGTTTTGTAGAGAATGATGGGCACCGATATTTTTACAGTGTAGCATATCCTTTATTTAATGTTCTGTCACGTAGAACTATAATCAGAGACGTAGTAGAACTATTTGCTAAGGAGAAAGCCATGTTAAAGAGTCTATTTAGTGTAACTGGGCAACGAGTGAGCTTGACAACTGATCTTTGGACTTTTGATTATAATCAAAGTTATATGGTTGTTACTGCCCACTTTAAAGATTCAGATTGAAAGTTGCATAGGAGAATTTTGAGTTTCTCTCTGATGTCATCCCATAAAGGGGATGACATTAGCAAGCAACTTGAATTTTACTTGTTGGATTGGGGTATAGATAAAGTATTTACCGTTACAGTTGATAACGCAAGTGCCGATGACATTGCTGTCAATTATTTTAAGAATAGACTGAAGAGTTGGAAAGATGAAGCATTAATATTGAATGATGAGTTTATGCATCTGCATTGTTATGCGTATATTTTGAATTTATTTGTTACTGATGGGTTAAAAGATTTGTATGAGAGCATTATTTCTATACTTAATGCTGTGAAATATATGAGATCTTCAACAGTAAGAGTTCAAAGTTTTAAAAGTTTTGTAGAGAGAGAAAGAATTGATTATAAAGGAAGTGTGGTATTAGATGTGCCAACGAGGTGAAATTCCACTTATTTGATATTGGTGACTACATTAAAATTTGCAAAGATGTTTGATCGAATGGCAGAAGAGGAGAAGTCATATGAGAGTTATTTTCTGGAGGATGAAAATAGAAAGAAGAGATATGGGCCACCAATTATTGCGGATTGGGAGAATGCTGAACAGTTTATGAAGTTTTTAAAAACTTTTTATGATGTCACGTTAAAATTTAGTGCTTCATTGTCTGTGACATCTAACATTTGTTTCAGCGAGATTTGTAAGATTAATTCCAATTTAGCAAAATTGAGTCAGAGTGAAGATGTCTCTTTACGCGTCATAGCTAGCATGATGCAGGTAAAATATGATAAATATTAAGAATCTATGGAGAAAATAAATAAATTGTTGATACTTGCTACAGTGCTTGATCCAAGACGCAAGATGCAATTTGCTGAATTTTATTTTGGGTTTTTATATGGTTATGACACCGCCAAAGTTGAAGACATAAAGAGAATAAATAAAGAATTATTGTATAGGCTTTACAAAGCCTATAATACATCGTATTGTACAGCAGTTGGTGGGCCAAGTAGTAGTGCTGGTAATGTTGGTGGGTCTGGGAGTGGAGTTGGGAGTAGCACTAGCATGTATGGGTCACAGCCATAGCAGTCTGGTCCATTAAGTTTATATTCCAACGTAATACAGTTTGATGTGGAGGATGATGACCCTTGGACAAAATTCGTGGGGTGTGTAGATGACGAAATGGATTTGGCTGAATCTAATGAAATGGATAGATACCTGATGGAGAAAGTTGAGAATCCAAAAAATCAAAGTTTTGATATTTTGAGTTGGTGGAAGGTAAATGCTTCGAGGTATCCAGTGTTGGCACAGATAGCTAGAGGTATACTTGCTATTCCTGTATCTACTGTGGCCTATGAGTCGACTTTTAGTACCGGGGGACATATTCTAGATTCATTCCGTAGCTCATTAACTCCAAAGATGGTTGAAAGTTTGATATGCACACAAAATTGGATTAGAGCTTCACTTTTGCTAAATAGACCGAAGAAAAAAGAATTTTTGGAAGATATTGAATTTTATCATAAAGTCGAAGTAGGTAAAAAAATATTATTCTACTATTTTATTATTTGTCCTTTTGAATTTTTCTATTATTTCTTAATGCATTATGTTTTTATAATGCGAAAATTATTTTCTTATTTCTTTCATGTAGAATTTGCGTATGTTATGCAACCGACACCTCCACATCATTAAATTTACCAAGAGGTTACTTATATTATTTGTGGGTAATTCAATTTTAAGGTAATTATTCAATAGTTCAATTAAATCAATAAATATGAGTAATTAAGTTTTATATTATAATTTGTAATATTTAATGTTTGTTATACTTTTGTTTTGCAGATTAATGAAGAATGCAAATTTTGATGACATTTTGTATTGTAAATTGTAATATTTAATGTTTGTTATACTTATGAACTTAATATATTTATTACTTAAATGTTGCACTTTATTTTTATCTTGTAATGATATTGGCAACTTGGCTTGGTTTATATTAGCCATTGAAATTATTTTGGACCTATTGGTTTGGTTGGCAATGGGTCATTGTGAAAGACATTATAATATGGATGAATTGATTTGATATGGTGAATATTGAAGTGTCAATTTTATACAGGTATATGTTTTTGTGAATGAATATTGCGAAAGACATTATAGTATGGATGAATTGATTTGATATGGTGAATATTGAAGTGTCAATTTTATACAGGTATATGTTTATGGGAATGTCCAATTTTTAGGAGAGGTTCTATCGAAATTTTTTATTTAGATAATAAAAGTTAATATAATTAAAATTGAAATTAGACTTAAATTTAAATTTGGAATTATAAAACTTAAACAATTGATGTTATTGTCAAGTTAGAATTCGCTAAATTGAAAATATAATATTGTGATTTAACGTAATAGACGTTAAAATTAGAATTATAACGTAATAGATGTTAAATTCTATTAGAATTAAAATTAATAATTATATTAATGATAGAAAATTAAGTAAAGAAATTTTTTTATTAAAGTCTAAAAGAATATAAAACTATATTTTTTAAATTAAAAATACAAATTTGTAGCAATGAGGATCATAAATTACAAATTAACCCAAAATAGTTAAACGAATTTATATAATTTTAATAAAATTTATAAATTTTAAATAAATTAGGGATATGGGTGAAATTTACCCATGTCCCGGTCGGACCTGTGTCCCAACCCGAACCGAACCAAACCGGTTCAGGTCGGGACATGGCCTGGCACAGTCCAAAAAAAATTTTCGTTCGGGACAGATTTATCTATCTCGAATAGGACTCGGGACTAGTTGGCTCGGTCCCAAATCCGACCCGATCCGATCCCGGGTTACCCACCCCTACTTGTGATACCCATGTTGTCTCAATCTCTTAAAAATATTTTGAGCTCTTCTTTGATCAACTTTGTGCCTTTTTACACAATTTTTATGAGGCTAAAAACATTTTTTCCCACCTTCTCTACTTAGCTAAACCCAACAATCTTTCTTAAGCAATCCTCTATTCATTAACACTTAGTCGTAGAAACCTCTAGTCATTGTTGCTTTTGTTAATTACGCTAAACTAAACATCACTCGTTTGTGCACGGAGGAAGATACTTTTGTGAGGGTAAACAGAACACTGATGATCAATGCTTCCGAGTATGACGTATAATTAATAAAATGTCTTTGCAAAGTAAAGACTGTGTTCACATTCTTTCCCTCTGCAACATGTGAAGTAGAAATACACCTACACTATAAAAGAGAGGAGGGCTAGAAAATTCTTTGTCTTGGTACCATTTTAGCTAATTACTGGGTCCAATATCTTCAAGAACGGGTGAATAATTCATCATTTGGTTAGACAGAACTTTAAGGTTTCATAAACAAATTAACAAGCGCGACAAGTCTTAAAAGCAGAAATTATAGGTGCTTAAAAAGAAAATTGCATTAATACTACACTGAAACATTCAATTACGCATGAGTTCACTAGAAATTCAAAACATACATACCAATTGCAGCTTTTCATGGTACTTTAGTTGGATATTATCTCATAGAAAAATTATAAAGACTATCTGTGTCTGATATACAAACAACGGGAAATGAAACTTTATACTATCAATATTTAATCTCACACCTGATATTTTGTAGATAAAAATCTTTACAATCCTTACCAGTGCAATCTTTTTACTTAATAGTTTAGGGTAAATTCTTCTATCCATGGTCTCATATTAAATTTTTGGCTTGTATCTTCTAATAAATAAGAAATGCTTATAATTATATTAATTAGAATAATATTACATATTTTAAGTTTGCATTCTAAGTTGTATTTTAAGTAATGATGTGTCAAATAATTATTGGGTGTAATGGATAATTTTAAAATTTATACTATTTCACCAAATAATAATTACTTAATGCATTATTATTTAGAATACAACTTAAAATATGTAGCATTACTCTATTAATTATTGTCCAAGTGTGTCTCATCTTATTTATACCGTTTATCTAGAAACAATCAACTGCCAAATTATGACTAATATAATTCATTGTTTTAATTTTGTTGCACAGGATCATGTAGGTAGATAAATTGAGAATCACTGAAATAAGAGGCCAATGTTCTAATATACAACTTTAACTTCTTATACTATAATAGTAATACGTTTTTTTCAAAACAATTTCTTTCTAATTTTGATATTTCTCAATTAAAAATTCTTCAAGATTTAAAGTTCATTTAAAATGAAGAATATTGTGATTTTAAAGTCACAGTTATTATGAAGTAGAACACTAGAAATAAAACAGAAGAAGGTTAATATGTAACGTGAAAATTGTGATTTTCAAACACTTAAGCTACGATTCTACCTCTATAGCAAACGAATCTTAATTGACTATGTAGTAATGCTAGTGCTATAATGATGCAATCTGATTATCTAAAAAAAAAAGGTCATGCGGTGTATATACATTCAGGCTCGAGCTTTCTTTGGCTGCTAATAAAACACGCAGTATGTACTTGAGAGTGAAATCAATATTTGAGAGTGTATTTTAAATAAATAAATATAAAATTAAGTGTTAAAATAAAAAAAAGATTTGATAATAAAAAAAAGAATGAAGAGAAAGCGTTTAAGTTGTAGGAGGTATGGGCACCGCGGCATTAGAAGTGAGCACCGCGAAGCTCCAGTATTAGAGGGCCAGTACCGTGGCATCTAGTTGGACTTATATCCAACGTATCCATTGGACGTCGTGATGCTCATACTCTTTAAAGAATCACCTACCTTTTCTAATCTCTTTAGAGAAATATTTGAATTTTATAAATATTATAAACACACTTCATTTTATATAATTAACTTTTTTTTTTAATCTTTAATTATATTTTCTCTCTTCTATTAACTATTATCATAAGTCATATTTGTTGTTTAAAAAAATTATATTTAATGTGGACTTTGATAACCTCTCATAATCATTTAATCCTAAAATTATTTTACCATCTAACGTGTATTTGATTATAATCAATTGTAAAAATAAAAATAGTTTAAAAGGTAATACTACATGGTAACGTGTATCTTGATTATAATCAATTATAAAAATAAAAATAGTTTAAAGGCAATACTACTTGACTTTTAATATAGCACACATTTAAACAAGTGAGAGTGAGATAAATGCGACTGAGTGCGGAGGAACCCAAAGCAAGAAAAGGCAACGGCAGATAAAAGTGTTGATTTCTAATAAGCTGGTAAGATAATAATGAGTTTTTAACCTTTTCTTTTTTTTATTTTAAAGAAAACTTTAACTGTACCCTCGTGTCCATTAAAAAGGAACGGATGATAATCGCCTCTAATATTGTTCCCAGATTGGCCGGGAGAATCAAGAGTTCGTCCCCGAGTCTGCTCCTTAATTTTATGTACCCTTTTGAATATGAAAATTAGAATCTCCATTTCTTCGAGCTTCCAACTTCGGATAACGAAACGCAAAAAGATATCTGGCTTGCATGCATTATTTTGTGTCCATCTTTTTCGAGTCTCTCCACATACGCAGATTAACTTTTTTTTTTAAATTGCTTAAATTACAACATAAATTTGTCTAAATTCAATATGAACAAAATTTAAACTTCGTACTTTTTGTATTATTCAGAAAAATCTTATCAAATAAATTAGTTGATGCTCACTCATCGCATAAGCATTTTATAAAACAGTTATGTTTGATGTATGATAGAAAGACATTTATAGTTCATGTAAAACAAATGCTCGATTTTTAATTAATATTAGTCATTTCAAGTGATAAAATAAAATCTAAGATTCGGACTATTCAACTTGCATTATAAAGAGATTTAGTGTAGATTTTTATAATTATCCCCTGACGGGCTCGCCAAGACCTAACTTATAAAGGAAATACTCAAACAATCAAATGAACTCTGAGTTTAGATTTTTAGAAGACATCTTGTCCAAGGTCCACAACACAGGCCATTTATATTGGGGCACTAGAGGCTCAAGTCCACAATGGTCAAAGGAGGCATAACACTAGTGTCAAAGACGGGGCGGATGTCATCGGTACCTACAAAAAATTGTCCTCGATTCCAAAGTGTCCTCGACATCAACTAGCCTAGTCATTGCACTCTTGAGCAACCTATTTAGGGTAGGCCACCCATTTAATTTTCGAGGACTAAACTAGAGATGCATGTGTTATTTGAGGACTCTAATTGTCCCAACCTTTGAGAATCTTAGAGTATCTTAAGATTTTTAAATAAATCTTACTCTTATAATTTCAAAGTGAAGCTAAATTAGGAAGGTAAAGATATGTCCTAATTATAATAGGACTCGATAACCTAACACGTAGAAGCCTATAAAAAGAAGGCTAAAATAGTTAAGAAGAAACTTGTAAAAAAGATTGAAAATCTTGCTTCTAAAAGAAATACAAAACTTCTTCATTTTTCTTATTTATTATTTTCTGACCACCGTTCTCTTTTTCAAAAAAAATAAATTATTGATAACTTAAGCGTCGGAGGATCCTTGCCAAGAACAACTTTTTGGCATGGCCGAACCGTATTTTTTGGTTGGAAGAGTAGCTTTTAAAGATCAATACATGACCAAAGAAACCATCTAAGCCTAATGTGAAGGAATCCAACTCACTATTCCTATGGAGAAACAAATTTAACTCGTACGCCCAGAACTTTTCAAATTATACGATTAGCAGATTGGCATCGTCTAAGGAAATGATGAAAAACTTCATGTAAGGCAATCTCGCAAAGATGCATAAGATGGTTACTTGATTTAAAACTATCTAAGATAATAAGTAGAATCAATGATTGATAGAGAATCCTGACTAAACAAATTAAGGACAATCATTAGATTTGTGGATTGACAATATAGTGTATTAGGAGGTGGCCACCCTTGCTTAGAGAATAGAATTGGAGAAGGAGATGAAGAAGAAAGAGGAGATAAAAGATATTCTAACAAAAGTATTAGAAAAACATAAAAGGCTGAAGAGCATCAAGATCCTTGAGGAGTGATTGAACGTTGAGTAGGCTCGATGAGCCTTCAGAGACCTCTCCAGATGCTCGATGATTATAGATTTCTTGTTGGTTTACCCAAAAATAAAAAGGAAAAAGGATACAATGAGATGAGTACTTAAGGAAAATAGCTAGCTTCAAAGTAGGAGGTTACACTGTCGAGAATATAAAGACTGTACACCCTTATACTCAGAAGTTTGAGATTTGAGGCAAATAAGAAGAAACCAGGATAAAGTGAGAAATAAGGATGATTTGGATGAGCATGAGGCTTGGAGAATATTATTGAACAAAAATAAAATCAAGAAAGGTGCGAGCAAAGATAGGCAGAAGAGTGTGGTACCAAGAGAAGTGCCCTTAAAGGACAAAGTTAGAGGATTGGAAGAACGATCACATGAGCTTATGAAAGGTAAGGAAAGGCATAAACTGCCTGCTCTGAAGGCGACAAAGAGAGTGAAAATCACCCTTACTGATGAGCTTGAGTATATGGAGTTAGTTGTGGCCTTCGATTTCCTAGCATCTCAGTGTATAAGGGAATAAGCGACTGGAACAACTAAGTGACTAACCTATTTACCATTACAGGATTGAGGCAAAACTAGATGTGTCGCTTATTTCATATAAATTTGGAAGGACAGGCCCTACTCTGATACCAAAGTCTAAAATAAATGGGCATTTGTTTCTACAATGAGCTAAAGGACAAGTTTGTCTAACACCTTTAAGGAGCCTAAAAATCGATCAAAGACCTTTGATAGTTGTAGATGCTAAAGCAAACTCAAACAGAGAGCTTGAGAGATATTATTAAATGGTTTCACAAGGAAACAATTCAACTTGGTGCTTTTGAATTATCGATCGCTTTAGAGGTTTAAAGAAAAGGGTTACAGCTAAATCAATTCTATTATTATTTGATCGAGAACCCTATCACAACCTATGTAGTCGCTTACAACTAAGCATCCAAGTACATAATGATTGAGAAAGTAGAGAAACGGAAAAGAATATCAACAATAGAACCCTGAGAAGGAATAAGAAGATCCCTTAAGAGAAGGGTGTTTAGGGAATGAAGAGACCGAACACTACCGCAAATGGTGAAGTACCCCAAAAAGATGAACCGTGAAAAGAAAGTCAAGAAAAGAGGGCAAGGAGATTTCACCGTAAGGTGTCGAGGATCTAAGATGAAAAGTATATTCCTCTCATTGTCCCCTTGGAGATTATTTTTTAGGCCATCAAAGAGAAAGGCTTGCTTGAAGAGCTATTCACCATAAGGGCACCTGTGGCATAGCATTATAAAAATAAGAAATGCGAGTCTTATCAAGATCATAGGCATGAGACCAATTAATGCCATCACCTACAAAATCAAGTATATTGTCTGATTAGAAATGAGTATTTGAAGAATTTCATAAATGGGTATTTTTGTGAACAACTTACCATACAACTCTATTTTGTGTCCCCATTTCGACCTTAACTTAACCCTAACTCGTTCCAAACCTAAAACAATCCTTATATTGTGTAATAACAATATTTATAACTATTTTAGAGAGAGATTACACAATTAAAAAGCATTTTGGTTAACCATTAGATTATTCAACCAAGCTTAAAGATTGTTTGAAGGCTATCTTGTCTACATGAATTCGATTTAGATTGATTGTATCATGTTTTATTATTATTTTTTAGCCAATAAACTCTTATTATATTGATGTAATTCTATTATCTAGGGTTATAGTCTTGAACTCAATATATGTTCTTGAATTATTTAATCTCATTATTATGAACTCAGTTTATTATTCTATTTGTTTGTTATTAATGCTTTAAGTATGCTAGGAATAGTGATTGGATGATTAAGGAACACTTGGATAAACTTGAAAAAGGTATCCTAGTGTTTAAGCCTAGACAAATCGACAAATAATTATGGAGTAAAATCTACAAGTTTCAAATTAGGATAGGAATATACTTAATTGTCCTGTATGGTCAACATAACTTGTTTGTAATTGTTGGAGTTGGTGCTTACATTCTATTATAATATTGTATGAATATTAGTTATTAATATTTATATCATATGCATTTTAAATATAATCGTTGATATTATAATAAATGATATAATGCTTGTTATACTACAAAAATTGTATGATCTGAAGGAGTTCAGATCTAGTTTAAATGAGTTTAGACTAGAGCTAAAAGTTAACAACGTTGAGAGTTATAAATGTTAAGAGTTAGCATTGTTAAGAGTTAGTCGATTATAATAATCAATAAAATCTAAGGAGTTAGAGCCTTATCTGTTACGGGACAAAGACCTGAGGGCATACCAGTAATGACATAGTTGTAAAGAGTTGCAACAAATGCTAGGAAATGTCATTATGCAAGTATGTTCTTAAATACTATGTTCCTGATCTACTTTCCTAGGTGCGGGTCTATCGGTGAATCCCTTTTATATAGATCAGTGTATGTTATATCTATATGGTATAAATAATTATTCTTAGTTGACCACGAGCTTACCGGAAGCTCATATAAGCATACATGTATTTAGTAAGGATTAAGTACTGAATAGACTCATGAGGACCTTAATAAACATCATATGAAGCTGTCAATGGTGAGTAGTAGTAGTTATAATCCTTTAACCTAGGCGCCACAGTGGCTTGTGAGTGATCCACCATGCTTTGGTTTTATGTATGTCAGAGACCTTTCATTGTCTAACTACTATATGTCGTTGGATATGGTCAAATGCTTATGGAGTTCGGTGTGTGAAGATATGGGATCCGTCAGCTCACTTAAGTGAATTGTATATCTTTATGCTCTAAGATTGTATTTCAGAAAGACTTGTGGCCACAAATATAAACCCAGAAAAAGAGTTTTTCATAGGGTCGCACAATTTCGCAAAGGTGTTTGCGTATATTGTTCTTCGAGATACAAATCTGGAGATGGGTTCACGGATGAGCATGTGGAGATTTGACGGTGGTGATCTATATCTCTATTTATTCAGGATATAGGTGATAGAAGGATTATACGAATATGTTATGACCTTAGCTTATATAGTCTAACGCCTTAATTTGTAAAATTCTTGACGTATGCATGAGGCATCGATCATGGACCCATGGAATAGTTTCATTTGACCAATCGGGCGTGGACTTGGGGAGTCTCACAATATAAAGTGTACTCGTTATATACTGAGGCAGCATATTAGATTGAACAGTTTAATCCAGTAAATTCTAGCAAATCAGGATATTTATTTCGAGTTCCCTCAGGATGTACACGTGTGAAGAATTAAGAGTTAAGTGTCTTAATTGGTTGATAATAGTTATTGACCAATAGAATGATGACATGTGGCATATTGTAGGCTATTTATTATTTGACTTTGAAATTACCAAAATGACCTTACTTTTGAGACAAGTCATTTATTTATTCAAAAATATTTTGAATAAATAAACATATTAATAATTGTTATTAATATTATATTATTTAAAGTCAAACAATTGATTTAATTGCTAAATAACAAATCACATATTTTTATTATTATAAATATGATTAAAATAAAATTAAACATATGAAAATGGCCTAAGTTTATTTGAATGTTGTAAATTATTTACAATTAAATAATGTAAAAGAGTTTCTATTATTTAAACATAAAGACATCATATGGTAGGGCATAATATCTTTGACTAATGAAGGGAAAATAAACAAAGACTTGTAAACATCAAGCATGGCTTAAGGCAATTGTTGCCATACATAATGGGCTAACTTTTAACTATAAAATGAAATGAAAATTTTATTTTGATGCATGATTCATTCGGCCATTTAATGTGTGTGAGATAAAGAGCAATTTTTTCAAGTGTTGGAGAATTGTTCATCTTCTCAATGGATGGTGTATTTGATCAAAATGAAGAGAAAGAGTAAAGAGATGAAATGGGTAAGCAAGAGTTGGTTTTTCATCTTTGTCTTTATTATTTTCTCAAACATGGTTGGCCAAGTAACAAGAAAATGGAGAAAGGAAATTAGCTTTGGGCAAGTGTTGTTTAAAAACTTTTCATTAAAAATTGTTTCAAAATTTTGTGTAAGTGTTGCATGAATCAAAAATATTATATTCCATTCTCTTGTGAAGCAAAATGGTTAAAGTGTTTAACCATAATCCTAAGCTTAAAGAGTTTAAGTTATTGGTTAAGAGTTAACCAAGATGATTAAAAGTTAATCACCATGGTGTTTAAAAGTTAAACACCATTGCTGGAAATAGAAGTTGCTATTCTAGCGATCCAAGTCCACCCCAGTTGGATCCTAGAATTGTCAATGAGTGCGCTTCATGGTGGACTTCAGTTCGATAATTTTCAAAGACTTGACAGGTGTTCTCGATCCTTAATTTTATTACGGCAATGAAACTTAAATTTTAAATGTGTTTGTTACACTAGGAAATAGAGATTTCCAATTCTGTTGCGCTAATTTATGTATGAGATACGTAAATGTTAGTGTAAGAAACATGTGCCATATGCAAGCACCCTAGTAAATCACCATACTTTCAGTAATGAACCATGATTTATTCGAATTATCAAAATATAGAAATTTGGTAGATTAAAATATAATCACTCAACTATCAAATGAGGCTTGCGATGAGGTTTATATTGTGGCCAATAATTGAATTGAGGGATTTGTAATTGGGATAAAAAAAATCATATCGAGGGAAAACTATAATCCTAGATACTTTTTGTTTAGTGATTATACTTCATTGCTTGCACAATTAGGATTGATTAAAATTAATAATGTTTTAGTTTCAGTATAAATATATCTAATTAACATTTGTCTGGATAAACGCAAAGAAACACAAATTTAGTATTTGATTAAGAAATCGTACAAATTCCTTGTGGGATCAACACTCTACTCATAACTCTATTACTTATTCATGATAACGTATATTTGTGTTCACACATCGCACACAACAACCTCTTAATTAGAGCCAAAGATTATATCACAAAGAGCATAATTAGAGTCCTTCTTGAATCCCCTCCTGTGTATCAAAAGGCCGCCTCAGCCTCTTTAATATCACTTAGGTTTGGTATAATATCTATGACTATATGGTCCCTTATACTATAAGAACCAGTCTAACTACTCGTAGATATAATTTTACAAATACTAAAGTAAATAAACTAAAATAGAAGCGAGGTCAAACATCTAAACTTGAGCATAGACACTTGTTAAGCATAGTCAGACATCTAAAATAAAGAGAAAAATTCAAGGAGTGTAGCATGCAACAAAGAAGAATTACAAAAAAAAAAAAAGCCATAGCAATGACAACATAAGAGTAATATGTATACATAAAGCCATACATATCCAAAATACCATCAACAATATGAACATATACCAAACCGACATAAAATAAAGAGATTGAAGAGGACTTACTGGTTGCATTTGATTAAAGGTATGAGAAGGTTGAAACTGGAATCAAATATTGTAAACAAAAAGCCAGAGTTAGAAAATGATCGTTGAATATATTGCAAAAGCTTTGTTTTTTCTCTCTAGAAGTAGGGTTGCAACCTTTCTCTTTAAAATTTAGAATTGTAAAGTTTTAAAATAGCACAAAACCCTCTATTTTTGTTAAATCTTAAAGGCTAATCTTAGTCATTTAAAGAATCGAATGGTCTAGATGATCTTGTGCCTAGAAATGTCATTTCATCAGACTGACATGATAGCTAGGGAGCAATGGTAACACTTGGATTAAATCTAAAAGGTAGGGAGACATTCACATCTTCAATAGTTGTAGCTCTATAATGCTTGGATATTGATGAAGTGTAATGTTCACGTTACATGGTTTTCAAAGAGATATCGTCAAAATCAAAATTTTGAACAAAAAAAAAATGGCTTCATTTCTTAAGATCCTGAAGACTCTTACAGACCAAGACTAAGGACTTATTCTATTCAAATCATTAAAAGAATCCTAAGTTTAACTTGACTTGAGGATCATTTTCTAGTTCGAGAACTACAACAAAGTTTCTGACATTGACAAGTCAATACTAAAAACTGAGGTACTCTTATTTTTCCTAAAAGCCTCACATCCTAGGCCCAACCCATCAAAGGAATGCCCAAGCATCCAAATAGATCCCGAGCTTAAACCTTTGGAAGACATCTCACCTGAGGTCCATAACATAGGCCATCTACACTGAGGCATCAAAGGTCTTAGCCCACAATGACCTAAGGAGAATAACACTAATGTCAAATGAGGGATGCCTTCAATACCCATTAAACATTGTCCTCAACATTAACTAGCCTAGTCCTTGACACTCCCAAGCAACCTATTTAGGCTGGGTCAACCACTTAACTCTAGAGGACTAACCAAAGATATAAGTTCCATATAAGGACTTAATTATCCCAACCCTTGAAGATCTCAGAGTATCCCAATATTTTCGAATAAATCTTACTCCTATAATCTTAAAGTGGATTCAGATCAAGAAGGTAAAGACGTGTCTTAATAATGATAGGACTCAATAATCTAACATATATAATAAGACTATAAAATAAAGACTAAAATACTACTGAATGGACTTTTAAAAAAAGATTGAAAACCATACTTCTAAAAAATACAAAACCCCTATCCTTCATTCTTATTTTTTTATTAGTTTTAGCCCACTATTCTCTTTTCAAAAAAAGAAAACTAGTGTTGACTTAAGCATCGGAGGATCATCACTGAGAACAACTTTTGCATGGCTTAACCATGTTTTATGATTGCAGGAACAACTTTAAAGAACAACACGTGCCTAAAGAAACCATATAAGCCTAGAGTGAAGAAATCCAACTCATTTTTCACAAGGAGAAACAAATTGAGCTCGTAGGCCCAAAAATTTCAAAATGTGTTATAATATATTATTGGGTAAAGGACATTTTTATCCTATAAATTTGGCCTAAAACTCAATTTTGTCCCATTTAAATCAAAATTCTCAATTTTGTTCCAATCTATTAGTATGTTGCTCTTTATTTTGACAAAAAAAATAATTTTTTTATACAATGACATTTTTATCCTTACTAAAATCTAAAAAGCATAATTTTGATAGAACACATGGTATAAAAATAAAATTAAAAACTTAAAAATAATAAAAAAATAAACCTACCTATTGATTGTTTGACAACATCTGTTATGTTTATATGTCAATCACGAATTGACCTTTAATAATAAAAAAAAGTAAAAGACATGTGACAATTTATGTCAACTTCACTAGGAGATTAGGAGTAGATTTTTAAGATTGAGATTGGAATTTTGAGATTTGTATGGATATTATTATCGTTGGTGAAGGAGAAGAGATGATTTTTGTGAGAATGAATTTTATTTTTTAGATTTTTAAAGGGCAATAGTAGTTGTGTTTGTAGCCAACAAGACTTGGGTTTTCAAAGGGCGGCTCAAGCTTCAGAGAACAACAGCTAATTGAGGAATCGTAAATATGGTCTCAGGTTAACAACTTTTTGGGGCTAATTCTAGTGGTCTTAAGCAGTGGCAATGCTTGGGGTTTCATTACCGACATCTAAGGAGTGTGATGGTGGCTTGGATTGACAGTAAAGGGTGGCTAGAGTGACTCCAACGAGATGGCCGCCGAATAGATCTTCAATTAATTATAAAATAAGTTTTTAAAAATAAATATTAAAATTTTAAATTTATTAGATTGTGTCATATGCCATTTATTTATTTACTTTACTTATATTAATAGCGAATATGTAATTAACACCTAAACAAGACATGTTGCGTTTCAGTTTACATCGAATTCTGTCAATTCAAATTTTTATATTGAGTTCTGATTTTACAATTCCGTCATTAAAATAAACGGTAACAAGCTAACAAGTTGGGATAAATTTGAGATTTTTAATCTAAATGAGACAAAATAAATATCAGGCTAAACTTTAAAAATAAAAATGTCCTTTACTTTATATTATTTCTCAAATTTGTTGTAAGTACTAACAATGTAAAATTAAAATGGCATCAAGATTTGATTTTTTATTTATATGATATAAAAAATACAACCGATTATATTTAAAAAAAATTATTATAAGATAAAATCACAATTTAAACCATTGATTACCTAAATCTAGTATGGAACTGCAATCTTTAAAAATTACAATCTAGTATGGGACAAAACATGCTTGCATTCGATAGATGAATTCATTAAGAAACAGTGGCTCCATTTCTCTCTCTCTCTTTTTCTTTTTTATCTATAAATCTTTGCTGATATGCATTAAAATAATGAAATTAGGAGCAAAATGCAAAATTATACATGCTAGAGAATTACACAACGGCATTATCCGCCAAATGATTAATGAATTTTTTCTTAACCGCATCATCATATCATGACATGCCAAATTCTTACGGCAACTTTAGTGATTGTTTAGAGCTCCGATTTTTTTTTAGGAAGGTGGCTCTATTAATTTGTACGCGTATATTTTTTTATATATTGAATTTTTTTTAAGGCCTCATTTTTTCTTTTCAAACATGGCTCTACTAGTTTTATACATATCTCTTAAAATAATCAATTCAAATCTTAATATTTAAACAATTCTAATTAATTAATGTTACTTCTAGCAAGGCCTATTTTGTAGAAAGATGGACCTACTAAAATATATATTTTTTTATATTTTTACAATATATTTTAATACTCAACCCAAATCTTAATTTTAAACCAAAAAAAAAAAATTGTCATAAATATATTTACTTCCTGAATAAACTATTTTAATTAATGTTACTTTCTAAAATTAACCATTAAATATTTTCAATTGAATATTATAACTATTTGACTTAACGTTACTTTCCAAAATTAACCATTAAATTTTCAATTGAACTTTAGAAAAAACTAATTGTATTCTTTTAAAACTCCTACAAATAAAAGTCTGTATTGATATATTAGTATATTTAGAATATGAAAATTTATTTAATAATTTTGCCTTAAAAAAATTTATAAAGTAGATTTTAAATAAATAATTTTTATGATAAATTAGTAATTTTCATTTAAAAGATCTTTTTTTAAGACAAAATTATTTAAATCCAAAATTTGAAATTTGCCTAGGCCACAAATATCCTTCAGTCGCCTTTGAACATGTAATCAATTGTAAAGACCATACTATAAGTGCATTATAATAAGGGAGTAATATTATAAATATAAATATCTATATAGAACTTGTACATACATATTATAATATATATATAATTAGTCTACCACATAAACGAAAATAAATGATATAACAATAACACATCAATTACATATTAACTCGTATACTAGATTTTAATTTATAAGATTGTAGAATTATTGTAAGGGAAAAGGACATCTTTATTCTAAAAATTTGGCCTAATTTTTAATTTTATCCCACGAATTTTAAAAAGATTAATTTTGTCATAATTTATTAGTAGGATTCCGTTAGTTGATGAGCATATGTTGTACATATTATTTAGACTTCTATAGATTTAACATTTGTTAATTTTAAACACGAATATGACTTTTTATGTGCTTTATTATTATTTTGTATATTTAAAGTTAACAAAGCTATTTGAAATAAAAATTCAAAGAAAATAAGAAAAAAAATTAAATCGACTATAATAATCCATTATAGTAGATTGCTATAATACTCTACTAGAGTCTTTTTGCTACAATGCCAGCGTCATGACACCTAAAAGCCAAAGCAACAACATGTAAATAGTAACATGTGAATCGTCCCTATGAACAATGCATTTTAAATAATGTTGGTGTTGGGCACAAAAAGAAAGTGAAATCTTAGTTTAACTTATATTTAATGTTTTACCTTAATTTGAAAACTAAAAAACCTATAAATAAAAGATAAAAAAGCCTATTTGAAAAACTAAAAAGAAAACTAAGAAGGAAAAACCCGGAAAAAGAGAGGAGAAGAAGGAGCACAAGAGACAACAACTTTTTAGAGAGATAGTAACTTTAGAGGATTAAGAGACTAGATGATTGCAACAAAATTAGTTTTATCTCTTCAACTCTTTATCTTTCTAGTTTCTATAATTTTCATGATGTTTTTCTTAATAAGTTCTAGAACTCTTTATTTTATCATGACCTAAGTTTTTATATCTAGGGTTACAACTTTGAACTTGAATTGTGATTGAATTAAAGTTATTTTCTTATTTTTATAAACTCAGTAGTAGAATTGTTCAATTATTGTATGCTTACTTTTTTTTAATTACTTGATTACTAATTATGTAGGTTAAGGAAACTTAATGAACTTGACGAAGGAATTTTTGTGTTAGCCTTGAATAATTTGATAAATGATCATAGCGTAGCAGCCATGAATTTCATATGAGATAGACATATACGCATATCGCATAAATGGTAATAATAGATTATTTCTTAATGAATGTTATTCTCAATCTGATTACCATAAATATATAGGTAATTGTTAGAGTGTATAGTCACTCGACCATCGACAGAGTCTTGTGATGATATTAAAGATCTAGCCAACAATTTATATTGAGGGATTAATTTAAGAAAATATTAATTGGTTCAAGTAAAGTATTGAGAGATAGTTGTAATCCTAAGTTTTATTCATTATTGGTGATTCATTCTTGTTATCTTTAGTCTTTTATTGATTGTTAGTTTTCTATTTATTTAGATTAGATTACTTATCTTTTGATTTTATTTTATCTGAATAAAAGTAAGAAGACACAATTTTAGACACAATACTCTACTCATTTTTTATTGCTTGTTTACAATAGCTTGTATTGTAGATGGTATTTATATGTCATTTTAGTATACAATGAACATTTCAATATAATTATTAATACATAGTTATATGGTGCTAAGCTTGTTACTTTTCAAACATTGTAGATCGAAAGGAGTTTAAGTCAACACTAAGAGTTAACATTTTAAAAGTTAGAACATTGTCTAAAACAGGTGATGTGATATTTCTATATCTTAAAATTGAGTACAAGTATACACTATCGTATACAAGTAATAAAAGGACAAAAGAGTTAAATGTCGAACCTACAGGGATAATTTCTACTTTTTAACCAAGTGCTAAAAGTATGTCTTTCTAGTAATTATTCAGAAAAATAAAATTTTAAGAATGAATTTAGAGAATATAAAAGTAATGACACAATGTAAAGAGACTTGGATAATAGCAATGTAGAGAAAACCTAGGGTTAATACTATCCCTCAATATATTTTTTAATGATTAATCCTATAATATTTAACTCTTTTAGTTCTTATTATTGATCAAGACATTAATGTATTCACAAACCTCTCCCAAGATCATGCAAGTATACCCTAATTTACCAAATATCTATATTCTTATGGTACTTGTAATAAATTAAGATTCATTAAGATTAAGTCTTATTGATCATACATGCCAATTATGTATATTCCTATCTTAATTTGAAACTTACATATGCAACATTGAATATTACTCTACAATCATGCATCAAATTACCTAGGTCTAAACATAATGATTCATCTTTCAAGTTTATAAAAAATATTACCAATTCATTCATCATATATTGGCCAAATAAATTGAAGCATTAAGAACAAGTAATTTGAATAACAAAGAACTAATTTATTAAATATTAGAAAGATATGACAATTAAGCGCACATATTGAGTTCAAATATTAACCTTAGAAAGAAAATTTTAGTTTATGGGTACAAGAGAACAGTGAAAAAAATAATAAGAAATCATGTACAATCAATAGCAAACTGATATAGACGTTGAATTGCTTTTGATTGCGTTGCCTAAGAAACTCTTGATGTCGAAGAACGCCTTGAATCTCTCCTATGGCTGCGTTAATTAAGCTTTAATTACTCTTTAAGACTTGTATTATGTATTCTTGATATTCTTGGATGCTCTCTAAAGGTTAGGGATGAGTGGCATTTTATAGGGATTGATATAAGCATGAAATCTCAAATTCTTATTGGGCCAGGAATTGCACCAACGTTGGGGCGCAATGTTACTGTCTTTCGGGTACTGCATATAAAATGCCATATCGCTAGAGCGGTGAAGGTCTAACACTGGAGCGCTGAGCTGTCGTTGGCGCGATAATGAGCTGGTACTGGGTGATGAACTGCATATTTTGAAAAGTTTTCACTCAAGTCCCTATAAATAAACAATAATGCACATAAATAATCATTTATTCTCATAAAATAATAAAATATCAAAATAAAAATATCAAAAAATATATAACAAATATGCCCTTATCAATAGGAACAAAGACTCGAGAATATTATAGTAATAATATAGTTGTAAATAGTTACAAATAGTTGCAATGCTAAGAAATGTCATTGCACAATATGTTCTAAAACAATATTGTTCTTGATCTATGATTTCCAACACGGGTCGATTGATATATCTTTCAGATCAGTGTGTGTTTATATCTAAATTATACAGACAGTTAGTCTTAGCAAACCTCATGCTTAGCAAAAGCTTGTATATGCATGCAGGCATTCAGTAAGGACTGACTATTGAACATATTCATGAGGACATTCAATAGACATCCTATAAAGTCGTCAATAGGGGGTCTTCTTGAGTTGAGTAGTATTCGTGGTCCTTTGACCTAAGTATCACAGTTGGCTTGTGAGTAATTTACCATACTTTTGATTTCATGCATGTCAGAGACCTTTCACGGTCTAACCTCTAAGGTGTTGTTGAGTATGGTCTGATACTTATGGAGTCTGGTATGTACAGATATGAGATCATTCAGCTTATATAGGTGAGTTATATATCTTGATGCTCTAAGAATTATATTTTATGAAGTCTTTTGGCCAAAAGCTAAAAATCTAAAAAATAAATTTTTGTAGGGTTAAACAATATCACAAAGGAGTTTACAGAAATAAAAATATGTAGATAAGTTCACAGTTAAGCATATAGAGATTTGACGATGATGATCTATATCTTTACTCTTTCAAGATATAGGTGACGGAAGGATTATATGGATATGGTTGACCTCAGCTTGTATGGTTCAACGCATTGTTCTGTAATATCTATAACGTGTGTATGGAGGCATCATTCACTAATTTGTTGAAGAGTTTCGTAAGACAAACATGTGTGAACCTAGAGAGTCTCATAATATGAAGTGTACTCGTTGAGCATTAGGGTACCGGACAGAGTTGAACAGTTCGATCTGAGAAAATTTTAGAAAGCACGATTTGTTCCAATATCTCTCGAGAAATACATATGTCAAGGTTTAAGTGTTAAACTTATATTTTATTAGTTAAAGTAGTTAACTAATGGAAATGTGACACATGGTAAATACATATAGTACATGGATGACACATGTCATATGTATAGATTTAATGGATGATAAGTGGTAAGTGACGTGGGACACTTGTCTTCATGTATGGGATACACAAAGACAAGTGTCAAGCATTCAATGGCCAAGTATTATAAACTTTGTAAATGTTGCAAAGAGGTCCCTAATTTTGGTCATATATAAGCTAAACTTTAAAATTGTTTCAATTAAGTCCATTTTTCATATTTGGCCAAATGAGAGAATCTTAGTGCAAGAGTTGCACGAATTTCATCATGGTGGAATTCAAGCTACCATTCTAGTTTTGTAATCTCATCAGATCGTTTTAGACTAGAATTATTCAACCAATCACTTTGATGTGAGATTTTGGATCAAAATTTTCATCGAATGGCTTTAAGGATATATTTTTTTCTCGTATTCTACTTGTTATTGTCTTTGGTTCGTTATATGAAATGTGTTTATTGATTAATTATATGTATAATTCTGCTGCATATTGTGTGTTGGACATGCATTTCAAAATTAATCAATATGTACACAATCATATGCACGCACCCTTAATGCACATTAACAACGTGCATTTACACTTTAGTACTCTTAATTTTGAACATGTGACAAAATTTCATCTATTCATTTATACAATTCAATTAAATAAAATAATTTATATTTAATTGTTGTTATTAAATAAAATAAATTTTCCTTTCTCTTTCTGATCTTTTTTTCTCTCTCTTTCCTTAATTGCAAAACTTTAAATGAAATTATTATTTATAAATTAATAATTTATCTTTTTAAAAATTAAAAACCTCCATCACTGTCTTTGGCAAGCAGCCATTAACAATTGTTGGACTTCAATAATAAAAATGATCAAAATTTATATCATTGGACTCATTTTTTAATCTACCTAATGGTGGAGGTCATTGTCCAATATATCTACTAGTGAAGGTGAAACAAATCACTGGCCCACCACTTAACAGGAGGCAGTGGTGGCCACCGCCCTCTCCATCATATTTAGCCTCCTTTCAACTATTGTGTAAATATAAAACAGGATAAAAAAATCGAAGTGCATGCTGTCGATGAACCCCAATATTGGAACAGGATAAAAAAATTCGAGCTCAAGCCACGTGAAGACCCTGGTCAGGAGCACAAAACAGCTGCACATCCTGCCGTTGAGCTCAAACACCGCAACAAATTCAAAGAAAAAATGCTCCAGCCACGTGAAGACCACTCACCCTATAAACCATGTGTGCTGCTGCGAATAGTTGGGGGAAGCACAAGGATGGAACCATCAAACTTGGTCGGACCATGCGCTGGCGGGATCCCACCTCATCATGTCTCGATGCTGTCGGCCAGTGAGCTCCCACAACAGAACAGATCCACAACACGCATGGCTGAGTCATGTGCAGATCACCAAGTGCAGCTAACCATGGACAACACCAACAATTTGGGTGCACGTGACAGCTCTTCTTGTCGGATGAACTCAGGGAAAGGTGAAGATCTGCTATTGGCTTCATGGCAGCATGTAAAAGATGCTGGTTCAGAGGCCAAAACTGGAGCACATGCTGTAAACAATGACGTTGGTAGCCAAATCCAGAACAGTGTCAAAACAAACACACTTCAACCACGTGAAGACCACTCATTGGAAAACAAGGGAGCTGCTGCGAGGTGATAGACAAAGAGTGATGAGGGAGCCATCATACCTGGTCGCACAATGCGCTGGCGGGTTCCCACCTCCTCGTGTCTTGACGCTGTCGGCCGATGATAAAGAACCAACCAACCATGCTCTCCAACATCCGAATTCTTGTATGAATAACAAAGGCACGCGGTGCAGGCCCTCCATGCAGCCATCCCAAGTGGAAACACACCAACACCTGGACTTTAGCGATGTTAATGAACACCTGGATTTTTGCATTGTTAACGAGAGCACGCGATGCAGGCCACCCATGCTTTCAATCCAAGTGGAAACAGAAAAGGACATCCAGTCACCCGATACTGCCACTACCGAGGAAATTTCCCCCCATGCAGTACTAGGCCCTCTTAAGCACGTGACTAACACCCAGCCGCACTCTACCCCAAATGTCACACTAATGGCCAACCCTATTAAAAATATTGCAGAAAAATGCGTGAATCTTTATGGGCTCCAAGACAATGGGGAACCAGAGCCCAGACAAAGCGTGGGAATATTGCCTTGCTGGAGGAATGGTCCTCAAACAGACTTCGAAAGGCCCTTTGATCACCCCATCCTTCACAAAAGTGGCAGTACTACCACTGAGTCTCCACGAAGATCAACGAGACAAAAAAAAAATGCAGACAGATATACACCTCTGAGAGCAAAAATGCTCAAAGAATTCCTAACCCAAATTGCAACAAGTCACACTATGCTACCAACAGACAGCAGAATGCCAAAAGGAAAGTACGTAACAATGACAATGACACTGCATACCCTACTCCATCTAAGAAGGTCCGACCTCAAGCAACGGGGGTTTATGAACGATCAGTGGTTTGCAACCACCAGCACCTGGAAGATGAAGACAAGAAGGTTCCTGCTGTTAACCATGATACCTCCTCAAAGTCCCCAGCGGCGGCTCCTGCTGTTATGCAGGACCGCCGATCCAAATGAAGCTTCTGAGCTGGAATGTGCGAGGGCTGGGCAACCCTTGCATATTCCACATCCTGCATACCTTGTTGCAGGACCACTGCCCAGAGGTGATCTTTCTTATAGAAACACGAGCATACAGACAAAGAATGGAAGATCTTCGGGTGAAACTTGGCTGCGTAGGGAAATTGGTGGTAGAAAGAGTCGGTCGCAGTAGTGGCTTAGCACTACTATAGACGGATAAGGTTGATATCTCCCTCCTATCATACTCCCATTTTCATATTGATGTGGCTATTGCAGGTTTGGGGAAAAATTGGCGATTCACAGGCTTTTATGGCCACCCTGAATCATCTCAGCGTGTCCACTCCTGGACACTCTTGCGACGCCTATGTTCGTTATCTTCTCTCCCATGGCTATGTGGAGGAGACTTCAATGAGATCCTTCAAAGCTCTGAAAAACTTGGCGGCTTACCCCGCCCCACCTACCTTATGCAAAACTTCAGGAATGCTATTGATGACTGTGGCCTCTCGGGGATCCATTTCAAGGGGCCTCCTTTTACTTGGTGCAATGGACGGGACCCTAGTTTGTTTATTCAGGAAAGACTTGACCGAATGCTCTGCTCCTTCCCCTGGCACTGCCTCTTCCCTAATGCCTTGGTGCAGCATCTAGACTTTTGGGGCTCCGACCACCGACCGCTCCTATTATCATTTAATGAAGCTGGCAGACCAACTAGAAGACAATCTTCTTATCGCTCCATCTCCAGATTCCACTTTGAGGAAGCTTGGGCCAACGAACCGGACTGCAGGGAAATCATCTCAGAAAGATGGCCCCAAAACCTAAGCTCCCTCGACTCAATTTACAGGAACCTCTTACATATTGGGTCTCATCTAAAAAAGTGGAATCTAGCACACTTCCGCAGACTCAAGACTGAGATAAAAAATAAAAAGCAACTGTTAGGGGCCTTGAACCAGCAGGTGAATGCTCAGACCTGGCCTGGGATAACGAAGATTCAAAAATCCCTAGATGCACTAATGTACAAAGAAGAGACATATTGGAAGCAACGTTCGAGGGTTCAATGGCTACAAGCAGGGGATACAAATTCACGCTTCTTTCATTTTAAAGCATCAGGGAGGAGAAAGAGGAACTCTATCTCGGGGATCACAAACAGAGATGGAATCTGGTGCGCAGACCTGGAACAGACTGCGAAGGTTTTTCTGGAGTACTTTTCTGATATTTTCTCTTCTTCTAATCCTTCTGGGACTGTGATTGACTCGGTAGTCTCTTGTGTGGAGCCGAGATTATCTGTACAACAACTCCAATGTTTAGACTCCCCATTCCGGGAGGAAGAAGTCCACAAGGCAGTGTTTCAGATGCACCCTACTAAAGCCCCTGGTATTGATGGTATGCCAGCCTTATTCTTCCAAAAATTCTGGGACATTGTTGGACCTCACATTTGTCGTGTGTGCCTGGGTTTTCTTAACAATGGGGACGACCTCAGAATGGTAAATGACACCCTCATTACCCTTATCCCGAAAGTTGGTGATCCCAAATTTTGCTCGGATTTTCGCCCGATAAGCCTGTGTAATGTCTTATACAAAATTGTTGCTAAGATTTTAGCCAACAGACTACGAGGAGTCATGAAGAGTTTGATTTCTGAGTCCCAAAGTGCTTTCATACCAGGGCGTCTAATCACCGACAATGCTATAATCGGATTTGAGTGCCTCCACGCCCTCAAACGTAATAAATTTTCGGCGGGGAATTTTTTGGCCTTGAAATTAGACATGTCAAAGGCTTATGATCGGGTAGAATGGGATTTCTTGTTTGCAATGATGGGGAGATTGGGTTTCTCTGACAATTGGTGTCGGATGATTTATCAGTGTATCTCATCAGTATCATACTCTATCATTATTAATGGCACTACTCATGGCTCTATATACCCCTCAAGAGGCCTTCGCCAAGGTGATCCTCTATCTCCATTTCTATTCCTTATTTGTGCAGAAGGTCTTTCCTCCCGCCTAAAGTTCGCAGAACAACGAGGTGATATACAGGGGCTGAAATTGGGGAATCAAGGGCCCACAATCTCCCACCTACTTTTTGCTGACGATAGCCTCTTATTTACTAGGGCCTCCTTGGACAATTGCATCTCGATAAAAGACATTTTGAGTTCTTATGAGCATGCTTCTGGACAACTGATCAATAACCAGAAGTCTGCAGTTTGCTTTGGTAAGTCTATATCTGGGGCAGTTGCTACCCAGCTCACCCTTTGCTTGGGGGTGACCCAAGTCCCCCACCACAGTAAATACCTGGGGCTCCCTTGTATTACTAGCAAAAATAAACAGAACCTATTTGCTGCTATTAAAGACAAAGTGTGGAGTAAACTGAAAGGTTGGAAGAGACATCTTTTTTCAGCTGGGGTCGGGAGATCCTTATCAAAGCAGTTATCCAAGCCATCCCGACCTATATCATGAACTTGTTTAGACTTCCAAAAAGCCTAGTTAATGAGATTCGTAGGCTCTGTGCAAGGTTTTTCTGGGGCGGTGATGCGTGCTCAAAGAAAATTCATTGGTGTTCGTGGGATGTGTTGTGCCACCACAAGAGGGATGGAGGCATGGGTTTTAGAGACCTAGCTTCCTTTAACCAAGCAATCCTCGCTAAGCAAGGATGGAGAGTGATCGCCTTCCCAAACTCTTTAGTGGCCAAAACTCTTCGAAGCCTTTATTTTCCTAACTCTTCGTTCTTGCAGGTACAATCTAAACAATCTGATTCACAGGTCTGGAAAAGTATTCTTTGGGGCAGAGACTTGCTAAAAAAGGGACTACGCTGGCGTATTGGTGTTAGAACAGCTGTATCAATCTATTATGACCAATGGCTCCCTCGACCATTATCCTTTAAACCCTCGTTCCCCCACAAACTGCCAGAGCATTCACTAGTTGCTGAGTTACTTACACCTGCTGGGTCATGGAACTCTGAACTGGTCCGGGACTACTTTCCTCCTAAAGAAAGTGACTTAATCCTTAGTATCCCCCGCTCTCGATGTTGGGAACAACCAGACTCATTTACGTGGCATTTTGACAGGCTAGGGCAGTATACTATTAAAAGTGGGTACCAGCTATCTCACACTGTTGACCAAGCTTCGTCCAGTAACAATAATGTTGATTCTAGAACCTGGTGGCAATACATGTGGAGGTTGAAGATTCCAACCAAAATAAAGCATTTTGTTTGGAGAATTACCCATGGTTGGATCCCTACCTTTGCAAATCTTAAGAGGCACCATGTGCCTATTGATGAGTCTTGTAACCGCTGTGCTAAAGGTGCTGAAAACTCTATTCATGCAGTATGGTTATGTGATGCATTAAAAAAGGTACGCCAAGCTTGCCTATTTCTGCATGGTATAAATATTTACCACAATACTACTTTTTTGGATCTCCTAATAAAATGCAAAACGAGCTTAGCTGTAATGGATCTTGAGATACTATTAATTATGTTTTGGAGATTATGGTATATCAGAAACAAATTAGTCACAGAAAAGAAAGTGATATTGGTGGATGATGTTCTTAATTGGGCTAAATGCTATTGGTATGAGTTCGTATCTTGTTGCACAGACAAAGTTGATGCCACTAGTAATTCGAGTTGTAGTTGGCTAGCCCCAAGACTGGGTTTTATAAAACTCAACACTGATGCCAGTCTATCTCCTAAGCACCTCAAGGCTGGGTTAGGAGCAGTCCTGCGTGATAACTATGGAGCGGTACTTGCCTCTTCATCCTCTCCACTTAAGGCAAAGCCCTCAATGGATATTTTAGAAGCATTGGTAATTCTTCGAGGTCTTAACCTAGCTAGAACACTGGGCTTATCAACTATTGAGGTTGAATCTGATGCAGCAGGCATTATTTCTGACATCAACAATCACACTCACTCTTTTTCAGAACTTGGTTTGGTACTTCATGACATCAGAACGATCTCGTCATGCTTTAACTTTTGCTCTTTCAGGTATTCACATCGGTCCACTAATAAAGTGGCGCATGAACTAGCACACCTTGCTCTAAACATAGTTTCTGATACTATTTGGTTGGGTAAAGTCCCAACATAATATAATCGTTTTGTACTTGAGGATTTTCCCTCCACTTGAGTTAAATTACACAACTTTATTATTATCAAAAAAAAAAAAAAAAAAGAGTCCGATTACTATTAACCAACATGATTATAAATCAACGCACAGATATTCTTGACAGAGATGACTGTTGGAAAGTTGAGTGAGAAGATGCCATTTGTTTTCTTTTTTCAACTCTTAACAGATTTTCATTATTACACAAAATCACATTTCAACTTTTCAGAACATGCTGTTGAAAATACCCAATATATCTTCAGTCTCAAAGTAGTAGTGAAGCAGCAGCTCTTCACTCTCGTTAAGCAAAAAAATGTTGCCGGGAACCTGCATTGTCCTAATCTCTCTTTTGAGCTCATTTACTCCAATTGGTAGAGCAATGCTCAACTTCACTCTTCCAGGTTCACATCTAAACCCTGAAGAAGTTGTTCAAGATCTTCACAGGTACTAACAATGTCGAAAGTGTTTATACCCGCAGCAGGGTCTTCGTCTGTCATTTCATTAACATTTTGTGGCCTGGGTCACCCATCATTTTTGGTTCTGATTTTATGAATCTTCATAAATGCTGTTACAGAGTCTTTGTTTTTTATTGTTCCATGTCAAGTTCTTTGCTACATTTTGAGGCTTTCAGGTCTAGTTACCAGATGATCTAGTTCCATTTCATAAGAAGAGGATTTAACTGTGTTGTTCAGTAATTTTCTTTTCAATTACATGAAATATAAAAGCAAACCCCTCCCAACCTTGGTGCGAACGGGATTCGATCTCTACAACAAAAGCTTTTACCAACTAGCACCCATTTGCTTTTCTTTGCTTTTACATTCTTTTATTTCTCTTCTTTTTTCTCTTATACGTCTTGGCTGCTCTGCCTTGGGTTTCTTGTTCTAGTTCAAAGTTTCTTTGACTTGCAATACTCGTTGTTTTCCTGCTAGCTAGAATTTTGTTTTTCTTAGATGGCCACATTGATCTGTTGTTAACAGTCTTCCTGTGTGGTAGGTGAGCATTATGTAGTGTGTTTAATTACTTCCACAGCAACGGAGCTCAATTTATGCACCTTTAAAATGCAGGAGAGTAAATGCTTCTGTATCAAGAAGGCAAATGCTACAAATTTCAGAAAAAAGATGAATCCACATGCTTTACTGGCAATCCCATAGACGACTGCTGGAAATGTGACCCTGACTGGGCCAACAACCGCCAGAAACTCGCCGAATGTGCCATTGGGTTTGGCCAGTACGCGATGGGTGGCAAAGGCGGTTAATATTACATCGTTACTGATTCATCTGATGATGATGCTGTTAATCCTAAGCCAGGCACTCTGAGATATGCTGTGATACAGCCTCAGCCTTTGTGGATTGTGTTCCCTAGTAATATGCTTATAAAGTTATCTCAGGAGCTTATTTTCAACAGCTATAAGACGCTTGATGGTCGTGGAGCAAATATGCATATTGTGGGTGGTGGCTGCATTACTTTGCAGTATATTAGCAATGTCATTATACACAACATTCATATTCACCATTGCGTGGAGTCAGGTAAGAAATTTCTTGTGCATACACATATTGGAGTACGTCCAGATCTGATAAGTTTATAATTATATCCTAAAATGCTAGACTTAGAACTTTTTACTTTACATTTGACTCGAAACATGACATGGTAAAATTAAAAACTTGGAACCTTAAATTTGAATTATGTATAGGTACTCCTTATATAATAATTAAATCCAGATTTTTTTTTATTTAACAAAAACATATTTTTACGATTTCTCTTTATTGGGCTCAAGACCTTTAAAGTAAATACTAGATATGCATAATCACCCTAGATAGGATTTAGAAATTTAGATTTGACCATAAGTATATGGTGCGCATCTACTAATTGTGAGGGGTCCATTGAATTTAAGATTTAGAATCCTATGGTTTTCACATATTTCAAAGTACTCCAAGACTTTTACAACATTATACCAATAACCAACCAAGAAAGATCACAAAACTTCAAATTTCTCTATGCACAGGTAACGCTAATGTGCGTTCAAGCCCAACACATTATGGGTATCGCACAAAATCAGACGGTGATGGCATCTCAATCTTTGGCTCCAAAGACATATGGATAGACCATTGTTCCCTCTCTCACTGTAAGGACGGTTTGATTGATGCGGTGATGGGTTCCACGGGAATTACAATATCAAACAACTATTTTTCTCATCACAGTGAAGTGATGCTACTTGGTCACAGCGATGACTACTTGCCTGATTCTGGCATGCAAGTCACAATAGCTTTTAATCACTTTGGCGAGAAGCTGGTGCAGAGAATGCCGAGGTGCAGGCGCGGCTATATTCATGTTGTGAACAATGATTTTACTCAGTGGGAAATGTATGCAATTGGTGGTAGTGGTAACCCTACCATTAATAGCCAAGGCAATCGCTACATGGCACCTTCTAATCCCAATGCCAAGGAGGTATAAATATTATATATATATATATGTATATATTTGAGATTCATTTTCCGATAATCCACTCAAATAATATCACCTATTAATATCTATAAATTTAGTAACAAGTGTACAAGCCTATTATATCATCATGGTTGTATAATGACATGATCAAAATGGTTTGCCCTGGTTTATCTATTTTTTTCTTGCTTTTCTGGTTCTGGTTGCCAGAAATATACGGGCCTCCCTCCTACTCTCTAATCACCGAAACCTAAGTGCTTTTTAAGGTGGGGTCTCACTTGAAAATTGAAAGAAGTTTGGAGGCTAAGAGTATAGGGTTAAGGAAAATTTTGACCTAGAGAGAATTGAAAAAGATACATTTCCAATTTAATATAATTTAAGAGAGTAAGTTCCGATCCGATTTAATGCTTTTTAAAACTCACAGAAGTGGGTTTGATGTTTGAAGCAGGTGACAAAGAGAGTGGACACAGCAGAAGGGGAATGGAGGGACTGGAACTGGAGATCAGAAGGGGACATATTGGTAAATGGTGCATTTTTTGTGGCATCTGATGGTGGAGTTGAGGTCAAGTATGAGAAGGCTTACAGTGTTGAGCCCAAATCCGTTGAACTTATTGAACAGCTCACTTGGCATTCTGGTGTGCTTGGCGTTGGTGGCAGGTCGTTTACCTCTTTTTTAATTTTTTTTTAATTTTACTTATTTTTCTCTTTTCAATTTTCTTTGCCCTTTTCTAAATTTCAGTTAAGCTCCTCAACCTTCTGAATTATCACTTCTTAGCCTGTGAATTAGAAATTAAAAAATATTTTGCAGAGCCAGCCCTCAAAACTCAAATCTGTCCTTCCATGTCCGGCGAAACCTTAACTCATATGGGCCGAAGCCGAACTCAATTTTTTTCTTTATTTTTTTTTATAAATATTGACATTTGAAATTTTTGCATCCACTTTTTAAAAGAGTTTTATTTTTTTCCTTAAAAAAAGAGTTTTATTTTATCTAACCTAATCTAATTTAACCTAATTTTTAAAAGATTATTTTACATATATATATTATATTAATTATGTATTATATTAGTAAAATATTAAATAAAATTCTTTGTCCAAAAAAGAGATTTTAAATCCATTTTCTTAAATTAACAGTGTTTAATACAACAGAATTAAATATAGTATGAATAAACATACATACCTTTTGATGTTTTCACAATAAATTTTATGAATTGAAGTAAGGTCAAATATTATTCACTAAGAATTATACTAATGTTCACAACCTAATTTACTAATATTTTTTTATGTTTGTAGAGAATATTTTTTTTGGGTGAAATCTCTCATTCTATAATCCTGAAACACTCCCCTCTATTTATAGAGTTGAAGTGTCTCCTTAGAGAGGCACCATGCCTCTTGATAAAAGGCATGCCTCTTTTAATGCTAACATTTCCATTAGGGGGGTTATTTGATAAATGGATTCAGGTCGACCAGTTATGGGTGACCCGACCCAAATTCTAACATTTCCCACTCGCACATGATGAGTCCGACCCCCATTGGGAGATTCTTCTACAATTAAGATACAAACATTATTTTAATACCAGTAAATAGGTCATGCGACCTAACCAGTGAATCTAAATTTCAAGAGCTTTATTATACATCTGTTAGGAATAATATAGTAGCTTTAATCCTTAAAATAACATTATTAAATGCTAATCAATAATACGCACAGTGCCCTAGACTTGTCCTTTTAAGACACAATTACATCTTCAATCCATAAAACAATTAATGTCAAATTATATTATCTTATTGTGTATCCATAATCAAGTCAAACTACTCTCAAGCAACACGATTAGCCGGTCAATGGACACATCGGACAAAAGTCATCCTTTTCACTCAAAATTTATAATTCATGCTTAACTGCTTTTCTGGATATGCGCCATAGACCGAATTATTCGTAGCCATAGGTCACATTCCAAGATAGCAAACACCAAGCATAAACCATAAATAGTAGGAAAACATTCTAAGGGTATTATCATGAGGATAAATTGTATCATCAAGATCTCACACAGTGAAGAAGTAAGGATCTATTCCCCATTATCTCTTAGTTGAACTTAGCACACATAGTATGAATCATGTGCTATAGTGTTTATTATTTCGTTGATGTCATTAAAACACCGTACAAGTCTTAGTTCAAGCACTACCAAGTATTTAACCTGAGCTCTCCAAGTTCTCACATTCAGCAGGTTATAATTGATAACTCACATTTGGCTTTCACAGGTCATTTGGACGTGGGTAATCCAAATCGGTTGTATACTTATGTACAACCTCGTCTTATTTCATCTAAGGCGAAAAACCTAACATTAAGTCTCATCTCTACTCGCTATCTCAACGTTAAAGGTAATTGCTCGTGTGAAAGAGCTAATCTCTGACCTGAGTGACATCTTTAGTTGAGTTTTAAATAGTTATATTTGATGTGTATATCTTACAAATATGGTGATAACAAATATGATAATACATAACATTTATTTGCATTCATTCAAATTGTACAATATACAAGCTCAACTATTTTCAAGAATAAACAGACTAAACTTTACGCAATCCAAGAGAATTCACATGTCTAAGAAAAACATCTATTGGAATTGGCTTAGTAAGGGGATTAGCTACTATGTGATGTGTAGATATGTATTGTATTGACACTTTACTCTTAGTAATGATGTCTCTAACGTAGTTGTATTTGGTATCTATGTGTTTGGTTCTTCTATGGTATTTGGGATCTTTTGTAAAGGCAATGGCTGCCTGATTATCACAAGTAATTGTAATGGCTTCATTGCAGTCATTTTGGAATCCCAAATTTCTAAAAAATCTCCTCAACTAAACAGCGTTTTGCCCAGCAGCAGAACAAGCTATAAATTTAGCTTCCATTGTTGATAATGTTTTGCAAGTTTGTTTCTTACTACTATATAAAATAGCTCTTTTATTGAGTAAAAAAGCATAACCCGATGTAGATTTTCTTTTATCAAGGTTACCATCCCAATCAACGTTTGAGTAACTAGTAAGACGCAGGTCCGATCCTTGATAACATAAACAATAATCTATTGTTCCTTTAAGATACCTCAGAATCCTTTTCATAGCTCTTCAATGCTTTCATCCAGGGTTCGACTGATATCGACTAACAAGCTTAATAGTAATACATATGTCTGGGCGAGTACACATCATAGCATACATAAGACTTCTAACAACACTAAAATATGGTACAGTGGGCATTTTCTTTTGTTCTTGTAGATTCTTAGAGCACATATTAAAACTCAAAGCCTCGGCTTTTGAAACAGTAGTATCCATAGACTTACAATTATATATATGGAAGAGTTCTAGAATCTTTTGTATATAATTCTTTTGTGAAAGAGTCAAAAGTTTCTTTGAACGATTTCTTTTAATTTTAACTCCCAATATATAGTCATCCTCACCTATATTTTCCATATCAAAATTTGTGAATAGCCATTGTTTGATGGACATTACAAACTCTATGACATTTCCTGTTATTAAAATGTCATCAACATAAAGAGATAGAATTGTAAACTTGTCTCTAGACTTTTTAATATAAACATAATGGTCTTCTTTAATCATTTTGAAATCATAAGTTAGAATAGCCTTATGAAATCTAAAGTACCATTGTCTGGATGACTGTTTCAGGCCATAAATTGATCTCTAGAGTTTGTAAATTTTGCGTTCTTGGCCTTTAATAACAAAACCTACAAGTTGTTCCATGTAGATTTCTTCATTTAGATCTTTAATAAAAAAAAGCTATTTTTACATCCATTTCATGTAATTCTAAATCTAAATGTGTAACAATAGCCAAGATTAGGAGAATTGAGTTAAACCTAACAACAAGAGAAAAGGTTTCCTCGTAGTTTATACTTTCTTGTTGGGTATATCCTTTTGTTACTAGCCGAGCTTTGTATCTATCAACTGAGCCATCCACCTTATGTTTTATTTTGAGAATCCATTTACTCCGAATGGCTTTACATCCTGGCGATAAATCAACTAAACTCTAAACTTGGTTTGCTCTTATTGATTCTATTTTCTCTTTTAAAGTATTCATCCACTTTTCTTTGCCAAGACACTTGAGAGCCTCTCTAATTATTTTGGGCTCTTCATCATCATTTAGATTGATAATATAAGCCTTATTTTCAATTGGAAAATTCCTTTTAGGAGTTTTTGAACGTTTACTCATTTGCAATAAGGAGTTATTGCTTTCACCAATCAAAATTAGCTCAGAACTAATATTATCTCTTCCACTTAATTAAGATGGTGGAAGCAATTTTTATGTGCTCTCACTATCGATAATAGGGTTATATATCATCTCTTGAGTTCCAACCAATTATTGACCTTACTAACCTCTTCATTATCTACCATCTCAAATAGATGATTATCCCTATCAATATTTTCTTTTGAAGGAAAGTGGTCTTCAATAAAAGTGACATCTCGGGACTTAATTTTTATAAGCCTTACATTCGAATTCTTACCTATAAATACATAGCCTTTTGAATTTTCAGAGTATCTAATAAAGATACATTTTTTCCCTCTTGGTCTTAATTTACCATATTTGTGGAAAGAATCTAGAATGTATGTTGTACATCCCCATGGATGCAAATCATTCAAGCTGGGTTTTCTGCCCATCTATAATTCATAATGTGTAGAGAAAATAAATTTTGAAGGTACACAATTAATCATAAATGCTGCGGTTAGAAAAGCATCTCCCCAATATGAATTGGAAGGTTAGCTTGAGCCATTATTGACCTAACCATCTCAAGCAAGGTTCTATTTCTATGTTCTGCAACACCATTTTGTTACGGCTCTAGGAATTGTCAATTGCCTCATAATCCCTTTTTGTTCACACAATTCCTTAAATTGTTCAAATAGATACTCTCTCCATCAATCGGTCCGTAGAGCTTTCACTTACTTGTCTAATTAATTCTCAACCTCATTTAAATATTTTATGAAGTAATCTAATGAGTCAGATTTGTGGGAGATCAAATAGACGTGATAATATCGAGTGCAGTCATCTATAAAGGTAATCAAATATGAAGCTTCATGCCTTACTCTAGCATTCATTGGTCCACAAATGTCAGAATGGATTAGTTGTAAAGGAAATTTAGCTCTAATGCCTTTACGAAATAGTTTTCTAGTAGTTTTTTCTTGTAAACAAAATTCATATATAGGCAATTCAAATTTCTTATTTAGTCTTAATAGACTATCACTAGTAATTCTATTCATTCTATCTTGTCCAATATACTCTAATCTATCATGCCACAAATAAGCATCCATATCATTATTGCTAGATTCTATGAATAAGAAAAAACACACTTATGTGAAATCTTAACACAGTCGTCTTGAAAATACAAACTATATCCTAATTTCAATAGAGCTACCACAAAGACTAGATTTTATCGAATATCAAGAGCATAGAGGACATCATGTAGGTATAAGGTTCATCATTCTTGCAAATCCAATTTGCATTTGCCGATCCCTTTAACTTCAACTCTCAAATTATTTCCCACATAAATCCATTTCGTTCTATTTGGGATTCGAAAAAATTCCATAAATGCATTGTTGTCTCTAGCTATGTGGTTTGTGGCTCTTAAGTCTACAGTCCACATAGTATGCTATTTAGTGAGTAATATCATACTAGAAACAAAAATTTCCAAAACAAAGCATTCATTATAAGAATTAAGACAAGACAATACCTTTGTAGGCTCAATGCATTAATGAGCATAGTGACCTAAGTTGCCACAATTATAACAAGTCACTTTGATCTTGTCTTTTTTGCCATTACGCTTACCTCGGTGCTTGTGTTGCTTATTTTTTTGCTTTAGTCTCTGACCAGTCTCAACAGCCTTGTCTTTGCCCTTCTATTCACTAGAATTCCTTTTACGCTTAAAACCAGATGCTTTGTTGGAATTGGACTTTGCCACATAGGCTTGAGCATTTGGTTTTGCAACCTCAAGGTGCTCATCCTCTAATTCCAAATGGCGTGCAATATCATCAAAGGTCTTAATGCTATTGTTGTGAGTTATTAACTTTCATATATTCCCATTTGGCGGGTAGAGACTGGATAACAACTTGAATTTACTATTCATCAGTGAGCTATGCCCTGGAGATTTCAATTCCATGATCATGTTTGACATATCTCTTAAGTGTTGTTTCATCATTTTATTAGGGAGCTTCTTGTAAGTGCCAAACTTAATGGTTAGCTGTCCAAGTTTGGTGACTGATGTCCCTCCAAACTTCTCTTGCAAAGTGACCCACATAGCATGAGCAATCAGATACTCCTAATACTCATAGACTAGATCATCATTCATACAACTGATAAGAATTCCTTCTTTTTCTAAGCATTATATGTAGTTATATTGCTCTTAAATTGCGTGTTGTCATTTTTTTCTCATCAGCTTTAGGCTCATCCATCGCATTATTAATAGCCTCTAAAACATCTTGCTCATTAAGGACATAGTGAATTTTTAAATACCATATGTTATAGTTATCACCATTCAATTTTTTACCCTTATTTAATTCAGCTATGATGTTCTTTGAAGCCATTAGTCACAACTACAAAAGATAATATATGAATGCAATATTAATTCATTATGTTCATATGCACATCACAAGTTGTAATATTAAATTAGGTTAACAAAAAAATTTCATAAGAATTAAGTTAGAAAGTTCAGTACATTCTCAATCATCAACTTAATTCAAATGTTAAATTTCTTTTAACTTAATTTAAATCGCGACTTATAAGTTCTAAATGAGAATTCACTTTAGAATTCTACCAATCTTAGCCCATGTTATAAACTTAACATCAAAACTATTGTAACATATAAACAATTGCTTACATATAATAAAACAATTACATTACAATATAAAATGAAGAAAAATGAAATACTTAATATTCATTAGTTTACATTTTCTTCATTTTCACTATATATATATAATTTTTCTTGAAATAGATTCTTCTAACTTATGCTTATCCATAATATTTAGTACCATTTTAGTAATTCAAGGAAATTTAGAGATTAAAAATTTAGGAGTTCTAAGACTATGGTTACAGCTCAGAATCAAGGTTCTTTTCAAAATTTTCCAAGTATTTTCTTCTAGAAACAGGTAGACTAATGTCCTATAATCATTAACCTTTCCTTCTAATAATTCTCTAGGATCATTTGGGGCTGAATTAGAACTCCTACTATCCTTATCTACCCAGATGCTTTCTTTTAGATTTTCAGATAACGTATTATATAAACTTCAAAATTTTCTATAATCATCTAGTATATCTTCTTTATGTGTTATTTCTTGAAACATGTCATTAACATTCTTAACATGCTTAATAAGTGTATACTCAGATTTCATCCTATATCCTGCAAGATTCTCTTTTAATTTTCTAAGCCATTGTATGTCTTCTCTAGTTCTTGCAATACAAGGAGTACATAAACATATAGGAGTTTTGCCAGGAATTCTCTTATTCCTTCTCAACTTCCTATTAATGTATAGTCTCCATATTCTTTTTAAGTGAGACATATTTTCTTGATAAAAATAATAAACAAAAGAACCACAAGTTACTAGGTTGTAATCTCAAGCATAGATATACAGTTAAAATAATAATTGAGCATACAGTTAAAAAGAAACATCATATGCCTCCTATTGAACCTCAACTCCCTACAAAATAATTTTTGAAAAGAATATAAAATGTTCCAAAATTTATTTTCATGTAAAATAATTCAAATTGATTTTTTTATTCTTTAAATAATTATAAATTCTAAATAAATTATTTACATTTGGAACAATTAATTTTAATTTATCAAAAAATAAAAAATAAAATTAGGGTTCTAATGATGGTGGCGATGTCAAAAATCGCTGCCTAGAGATGTCTCACAGACCCCTACTATAAATGTGTGTGTTAGGGGGGGTGGCACTGCATTGGATTATAGCTAGTGTAGTGGCGCATAAAATGCATCGTGGGTGGTGCGTGTAATCCACGCGCCGTCAAGTTTATGTATTTTTTGTGTTCATATTTTGTCTACCCCCCATTTTTACATATCTTGAGTTTTATGGTACAATTTATTTTCAAATCGGAGATCTCTAAGGTCATGTTTGGACAACAACCAAAGGTTGAGAGAGTGTGTTTCACACATCATCTTCAATCTTTGAACACTTAAACTCAGAAAATTTCTAGAATTTCAAATTTCAAGTTGCCTAATTTAAAAATTCATAATTTTTTGTACGTTTGTTCAAATTTTACGTTTTATATACCAATTTAAAGCTTGCAATGCATACTGCATGTATATATAAATTGTATTCCATAATTTGCAATATATAAAACATAATTGTATTCTAAAGTCACTGTCCTAATCATGCTTCTAAACAAAAAAAAATGCATTTAAAAAAAAAATCAAATTCAATGAAAATCATAGGAAATATCTTAAAAGCTCTGATATCAATGTTTAACACAGAAAAATTAAATATAGCATAGATAGAAAAACATATCTTTTGATGTTTCCCAAATGAATTTGATGAATTGAAGTAAGGCAAAGTATAATTCCTTAGGAATTATACTAATGTTCATAACTCAGTTTACTAATGTCTTTTTATATTTGTAGAGAATCTCTTTTTTTTTTTTTGTGTGAAATCTCTCATTCTGTTATCTTGAAATGCTCCTCTCTATTTATAGAGTTGAGGTGTTTCACTAGATAAGCACCATGTCTCTTGATAAAAGACATACCCCTTTCAATGATAACATGTTCATTAGGAGGGGTATTTAATAAATGATTCGGGTCGACCCATCATGGGCGACCCAACCCAAATTCTAACAAAAAGAGTGAATTATAAGCCATCTTTTTAAAAGACAATGGTTAGGTTGAACTCAGTTGAATCTTAGCATTATAACAAATATTTGATAACAATATTAATACTTCTTTTTAAGATTAACATAATTAATTTGCCAATGTTTTCATTAAAAAATTCTGAGAAATTCAGCAGTTTAAAAATCATTAAAAATTTTAAAACTTAATAAAAAATTTCACTGGAGTTCAGCACAAACATCTTTTGAAATTTGTTAAGATCTTGTTTTACAGTGGAGTTTTCAGATAAATTTCAAACTTGCTTGGGTTACATGTTTTCTTAGTACGATATACGTTAACCTTCTTTTGTATAACAAAGGACAAGATGAGAGAAAATTATGTGTATCTAAATGGTTTGATGATGGATGGATGAGCAGGGATAACAATCTGGGAATGTGGAGCAGAGGACCCAATGATGGAGAGGCTGGATTTGATTCAGGAAGCACTATACCACAGACACCTTCTTCTACTTATGCTGTATTTTCCTTCTTAATTGCATTCTCATGCTTTTTATTCTTGTACATTGCACCATGATATCCAGCTATGACCAGAAATTAAGCAATGATTTTCTTTTCCTTTTAGAGGGTGCTTCGACAGGACTGGTTTTCGGATATGCTCATATTAACATTAGACAGCGCTCTTGTTTATATTCTACACAACAATTGAAAAAAAGAAAAAAGAAAAAAGCAAGCCTGAATTTCATAAATTCGTGAACTGTTACGTAATGCATATGCAAATCACCTGTCTAACAACTTAGAGAAGTTGGGGTAGAAATCTAATGAGCAGTTAAAATAAAATCTGGATGAACTATACCTGAAATCCAGCATCACCATAAATTTTTATATAAATGAATTTAACACGTCTTAGTTTCTTGAAATTTTTTCGAAAATGACCTAAAATTTAAATTTATTATCTTTTTCAGCCACAAACCAATTCTCTATTCTTTTATAACGAAAAACTCATGAAATAGACAAAATTTCCCATAATCATTTAATTTCATAATTTTCCTCCTTGGCTCTTTTCACAACAAAAAATCTATACCAAATCTTCAACCAGTTGGTAGTAGACGGCAACAATGACAAATCACCATCCTATTTCACATTTTTCATGCCAAATATAAGTTTACATTTTTTATTATGGATGTTACTATGATAGATATATATTATGTAAATTGAAAGTGATTGTAAGAATTTTAATTTTTAAATATAAGTAATTTTTTAGGGAGAAAATTATATATTTTAGACTAAAATGAATTATTTGAGTACATAATGTATAAGAAGATGTGAAAAAGGGTAAAAAAAATGAAAAAAAAGAAGAACTTGGTATTCCACGGTATTGCAAGCGATTGCAAAAATGTTCATAATTCGCGTAATGCGCGAATTTTATATAAACCATGCCATTTTTGCAGTTATTGTGCTGCTGTCGAATACGAGCCTTTAATATAGTTTTTACCTATTTTTCATACATCAAACACTTGAATTTTATACATTGTTGTCCAACAAACACTTGTGTAATTTATTTTAGCTTAATATTCATAATTTTCTCCTTAAAACTCTAGCAATCAAACACTTGGGTAATTCATTTAAATTTTATTTTATTTACAAATAAAAATTCTCAGTTTTACTTTTAATTTATATAATATATATCTATAATATTAACATACATAATAAAAAATTTAAATTTATATACATGAAAATGTGAAATGCAATGTACTTGTTGTTATTGTTGCAAACCACTAATTAGTTGAGGATTTGGTATAGGTTTTTGGTTGTGAAAAGAGCCATAGAGAAAAATTATGAAATTAAATAATTGAGGACAATTTTATCTATTTTGTGAGTTTTTTATTATAAAGAAATAGGGTGTTGGTTTGTAGCTAAAAGAATAATAGACTTAAAATTTGGGTCATTTTTTTCATTTTGTTATTTCTTTGGCGAGTGAGTAAGATGAAAATTGTAAAGCCTCGGGTACTTTATTAGTATAAATCCAGCAATGCGCACATGCCAAGAGAAAGTATTGCTAAAAAATAAATAATTTTGTCTCTACCACAAAAGAGAAACCCTTGTGTGCCCTGTGGTGGCTTTGAAGCCTTTTATTCTTTTAATTAATTTAAGCCACTAATTGGAAAAATATTGTCCAAGATGATGATGTAGTTCTCAAGTAGTTCCATGCATTTTTTTGAAAAACGTTTTTTTAATATCGAAATCTCTCTTTCCTTGATTTTATATCATGCATACACTCTAATATAAATAAATAAATAAAACACAAGTATATGGAGAAAGAGATCAAAAGTGATGTAGTTTTGCGGTGGGTTTTGCTACTAAATTCAAGTTCTCAATTATTTTTTTAAGAAAAAGAAATCTGGGGTCTCTTCAATTCTTTAGGTTTGTGGTCTGAATCGGTGGAGGAAGTATATGCTATTATTTATGGCCACTACTTTCAGGATTTGTTCTATTCGGCCACACCTAGTCTGGCTAGGATGGTGGTCTTATTCCAAGGGCTTTCACCACATTTATCTGATTCTTCAGTACATTTGTTGGACGAGCCATTCACAGCTTCTGAGGTTTATAGGGCAGTGTTTTCTATGGATCACATAAAGCCCCAGAATCAGATTATTTTATGCAACTTTTTTTTCAACAGTGTTGAGATATAATAGGTATAGATGTACAGATTTCTATCTTTCGGTCGTAAATGATAATGAATCTGTGACTGCTGTCAATAGGACTAGGACTAATTTGGTACTTATTCCAAAAATTACTTCACTGACTTCAGTCAAAGACTTCCAACCAATTAGTCTCTGTAACGTTCTTTATAAAATAGTAGTCAAGGTTCTTGCCAATCGTCTAAGGTTAGTACTGCCTGTAATTTTTTAGAATCAAAGTGCCTTTTTTTGGGATCTATTAATCTCTTATACTATAATTGTTGGGTTTGAGCTTATGCATTCCCTTCAACGAATGCATTCCGATAATGTGGGATTTATGGCCAAGAAATTAGACGTGAATAAGGCCTACGATAGAATTGAATGAGATTTTCTCTCTTTTATGCTCACCCGACTAAGGTTTTCAGATCGATGGATAAGCCTTATTTCTAAATTCTAACTATTTTCTAGTATATTATTGACCGAGTCTAGAATAGTCTTCAGTTGTGAAAAACTAAGTTCTTTTTTTGCTGGTAGTAAGGTGGTGCTTATTATGCTCACCCGACTAAGGTTTTCAGATCGATGGATAAGCCTTATTTCTAAATTCTAACTATCTTTCCATAGTTGACCGGGTCTAGAATAGTCTTCAGTTGTGAAAAACTAAGTTCTTTTTTTGCTGGTAGTAAGGTGGTGCTTATTCAGGTTATTGTGCAAGCAATCCCTACATATGCCATGTCTATCTTTTGGTTGTCCTACTTAGTTCTTGAAAAGTTGACTTCTCTGATTAGATGATTTTGGTGGGGCTAGAATGGTATAGTTGCAAAAATCAATTTGCTTAGATAAGATTTTATTTGTCTAACCAAATAGGATGGTGGTCTAGGTTTTTGGGATTTAGCTTTGTATAACAAAGCTACGTTGGCGAAGCAAGGGTAGTGCATTCTCGGTAACCCGGGTTCCCTAGCTTCCAGAATTCTAAAATGTAGGTATTTTTCATATCAGTCTTTTTTGGAAGCATCCAAGGGTTATGGTGGGTCTTTCGTATAACATAGTCTTTTATGGGGTAGGGATCTATTACGACTCGGGTTAAGATGGAGTGTTGGAAATGGAACTTCTATTGCTTTATTTTCGGATCCTTAGATTCCACGTCCCCCTACTTAGCTGGGGCATTGATATCTATAAGATTTCAGATGTACTCATCTCTAGTGGTGGATGGAATTTACAACTTCTTTAGTCTTCGCTATGGGCAGTGGATGTCAACCTAATATTATCTATCCCACTTGGAAATTTTGGAGGTGTGGATAAAATTATGTGGCACCATTCTACCTCGAGGGCTTCTTCGGTTAAATCTGCTTACCATGTGGGTGTTGTTATAAGGCAAAGTCTAGGGGGCAGCGAATACTCTCCTATGAGATGGTGATGGAGGAGGCTATGGAATTTGAATATTTCGCCTAAGGTCAAGTTTTTTGTGTGGAGGGAAATTCTAAATTTGCTCCTTACTAATTTTAACTTGGCCCTTTAGGAAATGGACATATCTAGGCAATATCGTAGGTGCATGGATGATGAGGAATTGGTCTTGCATGCACTTTTTAAGTGCTCTTTCTCAAGTATGGCAATTAAGTTTGTTTGGGGGAAAGCTATTGAGTTTCATAGGGGTTAGTTTAATGAGCTATCTTTTTAGATGGTACGGGACTCTTCCCTTGAAGATGTGGAAAGCCTTTGCATGTTGTTGTGGGCATGTTAGACATCTCATAACAGGATGCCTTTTCAGAATGTGACTGCTGATTTATGGTATATTATTAATTCAGCTTCTTATATGAATTTCAAGCTGTAAAGGTTGTTCCTCCAACCAAATCTATATAAGCTTTGAGGTTATTTTGGAATTTTCAAAGGTTTACACTCTGGTAAAGGTTGTTCCTCCTTCAGGTGATTCACGGCAGTGGTCTCCTCCAGCAACAGGTCGACTCAAAGCTAATTTTGATATAGCTATTGATTCTGAAAACCGGTTGGTAGGCTTGAGTATGGTGATCTGGGATGATTCAGTCATGGTTTACTTTACTTCTGCTAAGACTTTAATTGGGACATTTTCCCCTTTACTGCGGTATGTCTGGCTATATATTATAAAGTGTCTTTAGCTATTGCAAATAAGTGTTCCATGGATATTATTAAGCTCGATTGTCTCAATGTTGTTTAGGCATTAAATAAGCAGTCTGTCACAAGAGTTGAGGATATTCTTACTATTAAGGTAGTGCCTTAAAATATGTAATTATACTAGTTTTATGTGTTAGTGTATTGTTACTAGGGTGCAAGTATATATATTAAAAAATTTATTTTAATAATTGAATGTCTTACAAACAATTTGAACGTAGTAGAAAAAAAAATTTTAATTTTTTATTGTAATATACACATGCTAATTTTAAGTTTCATTAACTAATGAAATTAGAAATTATCATCAACATTTTTTATTATCAGAGTTCACCTTGAAGTGATCTTATAAATAATTCTAATCTATAACATTGTGGTATTATAGAGTTAGAATAGTAACATTGAATTTCTTGCAAAGACCAGAGTTGAAGCAACTATTTGCTTCTCTAATTTTCTTTTGTCTCTCGAGCAATTTATTTTTCAGACGAACATTTAGTCTTTTCTAATTGTAACTAACTTACAATGGTTTCTCTTAACTTGCCAAGTTGCCAGTTCAAAACGTGACTTGATATTGAAAACAATTTAAAATATAAAATCATGAGAGATGCCAAATGCCACCCTTTGCTTTCAATTGCAAGATTTTATAATATAATATATATTTATTGTTGGGGTGCCAATTTGTTCTGGTTCACAACCTAAACCTATTGAGTATGTGTATATGGTACACGTGTTCATTTTAAAGATTATATATATATATACACATCAAATACAATATACATACCTTATTTATGTATCTCATATATAAATATTTCCAACAAAAGCTAAAAATCTAATTTCATAAAAATAAACACAATAAATTTTATTCAATTACACTAATAAATAAAATTGACTATATTAATCATATTAATACAGAATTAAAAGATATCACCTGTCAAGCCTTTGAAATGGATTTATTTTGGAGTACTGCCCGAAGTTGATCCGTTGGCAATTTTAGGACCCAACGTGGTGGACTTAGGTTGCTAGAATAGTAGCCTTTATTCTTCTAATGCCGGTTTAACACTTAAACCGTGAGATTAACTTTTAATCTGTATATTCTAACACTTAAACTATTTTCTCTATTTGTTTTATCCTTGATCAACTTTTGATCAATAAAACAAATGCTTGAATTCTTTGATGGACTATGCTTAATGGAGAAGAAAATAAATAGTGAACTCAACATTTGAATTCAAAATTAAAAAAACAAATTTTTTCTATCTTTTTTCTCTCTCTAGGCTGGGCATCCCTTAAGCATTCTAAGACTTCTCTATTGCCAAGAGCTAAACTTGAGCTATTCTCATCCTTCTTATTTCAAGAGAAAAAAGAATTCAAAAGGCACACACACACACAAATGCATGGCCGGCCACTTCCCTATTATATATTCATCAAATGAATATATTTTATAATTAGAAATATCTTTTGCTTTTGTCTAAAATATTATTATTAAAAAAATTTACCTTATCAAATAAGCCAAACATGTGTCCGGACAAAAGGTGATGGGCCCAATAATTGGATAAAAGGCGGTCATCATTTGTCTCTAATAAAGAAAATATCATTCAAGTCCTCAAGGTTTCATTTAATTTTTCTTTGACAACATTTACTTTAACTTAATTAATTGTTCAATAAAATTTCATTTTATTTAGCAATTAAGTTTTCAATAAAAATATTTTCTTTATTAATATAACCATGAGTTAACAATTAACTCTAGTCAAATTTACTAATCACTTAGCTTTTTAGTGATAACAACTATTTAGATTATTTAACACTTAAATAATTAATTTAGAGAAACAACTCTTAAGCCTTTAATTAACCCAACGTGGGTCTCATCATACCTAATACTTAAGTCAATTTAACCGAAGGCTCACTATGCGCTACGTGTTACTATTTAACTAGTTAAAAATAATTATTAACTAATTACTATACTTAACACTTAAGTACTGATACGCGTGCATCCCGAGGGCACCTGAAACAAATACTCAGTTCTGCTGAAAATTACTACATTGAACAATTCAATCAAGTGCGCTGGCTTAGTGCACAATGACTATACTTCATATTGTGGGACTTTCTAGGTTCATGCTTGATTTGTCAAATGAAACTATTTCATAAGTCTATGATTGATGCCCTACACACACGTCACATATATTACAAATTAGCGCGTTAGACCAAACAAGCTAAGGTCACAACGCATACGTATAATTCTTCTGTCATTTATATCCAAGATGTATGAGGATATAGATTTACACCGTCAAATCTCCATATGCTCATCTATGAAATTATCTCTAGATTTGTATTTCTAAGAACAATATATGCAAACACCTTTACTATACTGTTCAACCCTTTGAGAAACACATTTCCTGGGTTAGTACTTGTGGCCATGAGATTTTTTTAAATACAATCTCTGAGCATTTGGATATATTACCGCCTTATGAGAGCTAACAGATCCCATATCTGTACACACCAGACTCCATAAGCAAAGGACCATATACAGCAACACCAAGCGGTCACACCATAAAAAGTCTGTGACTTGCGTAGATTCAAAGTATGGTGGATCACTTATAAGCCCGCCATGGCACTCAGGTCAAAGGATCACGTATACTACTCAACTCGAGAGGATATACTATTGACGGCTTCATAGGATGTCTATTGGCGTCCTCGTGAGTCTGTTCAGTATTCAGTCTTGACTGAATACCCGTATACATATACGAGCTTCTGATAAGCCTATGGTTGGCTAAGAACAACCATCTATACCCTATAGATATAGCATACACTGATCTTTATAAAAAGAAATCTATCGACAGACTGATGCGATATTTCTATATCATAAATTAAGTGCAAGTATACACTATCGTATGCAAGTAATAAAGAGACTAAATAAGTCGAATGTCGAACCCATAGGGATAATTTTTTCTTTTTAACCAATTACTAAAATTATATCTTCCTAATAATTATTCAGAAAAATAAAAATCTAAGAATGAATGTAAGAAATATAAAAGCAAAAACACAATGCAATGAGATTTAAAGATAGCAACGTAGAGAAAACCTAGGATTAATATTATCCCTCATTATGCTTTTTAATGATTAATCCTCTAATATTTAACTCACTTAGTCTTTATTATTGATCAAGACACTAATGTATTCACAAGCCTCTTCCAAGGTCATGCAAGTATATCTTAGTTTACCAAATACCTATATTCCTATGGTACTTGTAATAAACTAAGATTCATTAAGATTAGGTCTTATTGATCATACATGCCAACTAGGTATATTCCTATCCTAAATTGAAACTTGCATATGCAACATTGAATGTTACTCTACAATCATGCATCAAATTACCTAGGTCTAAATATTATGATTCCTCTTCCAAGTTTATCAAAATATTACCAATTCATTCACCATATATTGGCCAGATATATTGAAGCATTAAACACAAATAATTTAAATAATAAATGACTAAGTTTATTAAATACTAAAAGATATGGCAATTTAAGTGCACATATTGAGTTCAAATATTAACCCTAGAAAATAAGTTAGCTCATGGCTACAAGAGAACAGCAGTAAAAATAATTATAAATCATGATACAATTATTATCAAACCGATATAGACGTTGAATTGCTCTTAATTGAGCTGCCTAGGAACTCTTGATGCCGAAGAACGTCTTGTATCTCTCTCTAAAGTTGCTTCAATTAAGCTCCTATTGCTCTCCAAGACTTGTGCTCTATATTTTTGGTGCTCTTGGGTCGTCTTGGATTCATTCTTGAAGGCTGGGAACGAGTGGCTTTATATAGGGATTGATATGAGCTTGAAAATCTTAATTCTCGTCGGACTAGGACTCGCACTACCGTTGGCGCGCTATGCATCTATCGCTGGGGCGATGCGTGAAAAAGCTATTACCGCTGGAGCGGTGGGATCTTGGCGCTGGGGCGCTGCATGAAAACGGCTTCACCGCTGGCGCGGTATGTTGATAACGCTGGGGCTATGGATCGTCGCTGGTGCGGTGACACTTCGGCGCTGGGGCGCTAGACGCGACTTAAGCAGGTCATTTTTCTTATTTTGATCACTATTTCAGCGCTGGGGCGACAATACTTATGGCGCGGGGGCGCTGGACTCATAATTTAAAAACTTTGCATTTTAGTCCCTGTTTTTCTTTAAATTTCGTTCAAGTCCCTATAAATAACAATAATGCACATAAATAGCCATCTATTCTCATAAAACCATAAAATATCAATAATAAAAACATGAAAAAATATATGACAAATTTGCCCTTATCACAGACCTGCATCGGTGAAGCAGATTAGGAACATAGTGTTTGATGACATACTTACATAATGAGATCTTCTAGCACCTATTGCAACTCCTTACAATCATGTCATTACTGGTATACCCTCAGATCTTTATTCCATTATAGACATGGATCTAACCTTTTAGATCTGGCTGACTCTTATAACTTGCTAACTCTTAACAATGTTGTTAGCATTTATAACTGTCAGCTCTGCTAATTATTAGCAATGTTGTTAGCATTTATAACTATCAGCTCTACTAATTCTTAGCACTGGTCTAAACTTTTTTAGACCAATTCTGAACTCCTTCAGATTATACAATGTCTGTAGCGTAACAAGCATTATCTCATGTATTTATATTGTATTAACAATTATACGAAATATTTACTGTATAAATATTAAATAATTTAATATTTATACAGTATTAGAATGGCACGTAAGCACCAATTTCATCATTTATTTACTTGAAATACATTGGTCCTTAACATATTAAGTGTGAAAAAATAACAAAAGCGGTGGCATTTTTTTTGAATGGTGACCGAAAGACAAATCAACACAAATGCAAACTATTTGCACTTTATATTATGTTGACTTCATAAAATGGACACTTGTCCATTTTCAAGGCAAGTGTCAACATAATTAACATTTAATATGCCACTTGTCATCCATTAAGGCATGCTTTTGCCATATGTCACACAATCATATTATGCAAAAGCCACATGTCAAATTTTAATTGGTTAATAACAATTGTTAACTAATTAGTTTAATAGGTTTAACACTTAAACCTTGATACATGTACTTTCTGAGAGACCTATAAACAATTTTTGCTTTTCGAAATCTTCCCAGATCGAACCATTCAACTCAATGCACTATCCTAGTGCTCAATGAGTACACTTGATATTATGAGACTCCTAGGTTGACACCCATTTGTTTATGAACTCTTTTGTAAGTCCATAAAAGATGCCCATACACACGTTACAAAAATTACAGAACAACCCATTGAATCATACAAACTAAGGTAAATTAATATTCATATAGACTTTCTATTATTTATATCCGAGAAGAGCAAAAATATAGATCATCACCTTCAAGCCTCTATATGCTCAATTGTAAACTTATCTTCAGATTCATATATCCACAAATAATATGTGCAAATATTTTTGCAATATTGTTTATCCCATGGAAAACTCTTTTTTGAGTATTATGCTTATGGCCATAAGACTTCCTGAAATACAATTTTGGACTATCAGGATATATAACTCACCTATATGAGCTAATGAATCCTATATCTACACATACCAGACTCTATGAGCTTCAAACAATACCCAGCGGCATCCAGTGGTCAGACCATGAAAGGTTTTTGACATGTGTTAAACCTAAATATGATGGATCACTCACAAGTCCACCGTAGTACTCAGGTTAAAGGACCACAAATACTATTTAACTCGAGAAGCTTATGGTCCACAAATCCCTTATACTTATACGAGCTTCCACTAAGCTTATAGTCTGTTAAGACTAACCATCTGAATCATTCAGATATAGACATACATTGATTTATATATGATAAGGCCTTCACTGACAAATCCGTACCGGTGAAGATAGATCAGGAGCATAAAATTTAAAAATATACTTGCTGCACATTGACATTTTTTAGTATTATTTACAACTATTTGCAACTATGTCATAGCTAATATATTCTCAGGTCTTTATCCCATTTTAGATAAGGATCAAACTCTTTAGATTTTTTAAACTCTTATAACTTACTAACTCTTAGTAGTGCTAACTCTTAACATTTATAACTCTCAATGTTGCTAACTCTTAACCTCGTCTAAACTCCTTTAGAATAGATCTGAACTCCTTCAGATCATACAATATCTAAAACATTACAAGTATCTTACCATATATTATTTAATATTAACGATTTTATTTAAAATATTTATTGTATAAATATTAAACAATTAATATTCATAAAATATTGGAATGGCAAATAAGCACTATTTTTAATAAAACTTTCACTTACTCTAATGCCATTAATGATGATATCTCATATTTATCGTCTCCATGTGTTTCTCAAACATCCTAGGAGTTAAGGCCTGAATGGGTTTACTACATTATCCATGGAATGTATCCTAGATACTATTACATCTCTAATAGCCAATACCTTTCTAACTATATGGTATTCAGATTCCACATTATCAGAATTCTTGTACGACATATGGCTTCTTGGTTTGAGCAATTGCTCCGTTATTGTTGTATTTAGTGGGATAAGATCCACTGAGCTAGAAATATTCTAAGCTCTACAACTAACTTGTATATCTATAGAACTTCTTTTGTAGGCTTCTTAAGCTGCAACATATTCTACCTCCAAGGTAGAATCAGCTGTGGATATCTAAATTGTATTCTTAACTAATTATGGTACCGTTGAGAATAAATACAAACTAGATGTAGATATTTTTATCATCTGGACTAGATTAAAAGTTTGAGTCTGTGTATCCTCTCATATATAAGTAACTATCTCCATGATTTAAAACTTATCCTCTATTCTTCTGAGATATTTTAGATATGTTTCACAGTTATTTAATGATCATTACCTAGATAAGTCAAATACTGGCTCATAACACTTACAGCCATCCAGATGCAAGTCTCGTATATAATATGGCGTACATCAAGCTACCTCTAGTTGATGCACATGGTATGTTAGACAATCTAACCTTTTTATCTTCTTGCCAATGACACTTCCTCCTAGAAAGATTAAAGTCAGTTTAAAAGGTACATAAATTGTCTTACAATTTAGTAAAGTTATACCTTTGAAGAATATCTTCTATGTATAAGGATTGGGATAGTCCTATTAGCCTTATAGTTCTATCTCTATAAAGCTCTATACCCAGTATATAGGAATTTTTTCCCAAATCTTTCATTGGAGAAGTTTTTATTCAGATAATCATGCTCTCACTGCCATTTCTTAACACACACACTTTCTTTTCGTTCTTGATGAAATTAAACTTTCTAATTTCCTTATTAAAATGAAGATTCCAGCTTCAGGGAAACTGCTTAATTCAACTTAGACTTCTTCAATTTGCAGATTAGATTAGAAGTTAGGCTAAATGCAAAACCTTTAAGCTATTCTATGCATATCTCTTAGTTGAGATATACATTCCAGAATGCCGTCTTTACATCCATCTACCAAACTTCAAAATCTTAATATACTGCAATAGACAACAAAATTTAAATTAATTTAAGTATGGTTACTGGTGAAAGAGGTTTCCTTATAATCGATTTCAAATCTCTAAGTGTAACATTTTATCACCAATCAGGCTTTGAAGGTCTCTACCTTCATATTAGACCCACGCTTCTACTACATAAACTGATTTACAATAAATAAGAACATTTTTTTATAGGAAGCACAACCAAGTCCCAGACTTGATTGTCATGCATAAAGTCAATTTTAGATTTCATAGCATCTTGCCATTTTTCAGAATCGATATTCAGCATCTCTTCTCTTTAAGTCAAATATCATTTTCTTTAACTGAGAAAACACCAAGGGCACCTTTAAATATCTGACATACCTAACAAGTGGCCTTAATATCCATTCTGACCTATAAGGAAAGTGTGTTAAAGGTATTCCACTCAATTGAACTTGAAGTTCCATCGTTAGTTCATATACTTCTTAATTGACTTCATCAAGTTCAATCCTACTACAATCCCTACAACCTATAAGAAACTCTTTCTTTAGGAAAGTGGCATTATGAGTAATAAACACATTTATTTCCTCTGGATCATAGAATTGGTATCCCATAAAATACTTAGGATATCAAATATACCAATACTTGTACCCCTTGGGTGTAAGTTTATCCTGTCATGTAACTCTTATGTAAGTAGGATAACTTTAAATCTTAACATACGTAAGACTTGATTTCCTTTCAGTCTATATCTCATACAAAATCGAAGGAACAACTTTCAATGGAACTCTGTTCAATAAGTGAGTAGCAATTTCTAAAGCACAATCCCATAGATATTCTAGAAGTTTGATGAAAGTCAAAATCGATCGGACCATATCTAATAAAGTCCAATTACTCATCTCTAAAACACTTTTGCATTGAGGAGTACCTGGATGACTATATTGAGTGAGAATCTCATTCTCTTTTAAATAATCTGTGAATTTACTACTATGTATAAACTGCCTCAACTTGATCGAAAGCATTAAATATACATAAGGGTTTGTTTATCTACTTCTAGTTGGAACTCTTTGAACACCTCAAAATATTTTGACCTGTGTTTCCCAGAAACACATATCTGTATTGTCACGAAACACGATAAAGATAATGAAGTATCAAAATCCATCTAATAGTAGTATGATTCATTGAACCACATACATCACTATGCATTAGTTCCAATAAATCAATGGCTTGGTGTCCAACACCTACACAAGGATTTGGTCATCTTTCCTTAGATATAAGATTTATAAACTGGACAATGTTCTATAATTAGATTAAGTATCTAACCATCTTTAACTAGACAGGATAGTTGTCTCACAGCTATATAACCTAATCTTATGTACGACAATTTCTTATTATTCAAAGTTTTCAAAATATAACTTGTTCTATTCACTAATGCATTTAAGATATTTCTTGTTTTATTAAGATATAACAATCATTCATCAACTAACACTCAATTAGCAAAGTATTATCATTATCATATAAACATAAGGAAATATTTTTAATGTATTTATGATAACCCTTTCTATCTTACACAATGAGTGATATGATTCGCCTAATAATGTTTGGCACAAAATAATAATTACACAATGTTATGCTTCTTCTAGATTGAAGAAGTGACTTAAAAGTTCTATTAGCTACCATATCTAAGAAATCTCTATTTTCTACACGAAGCTGTATTTATTTTTTCATAGCTTCCTAACATTCTTTAAATCATGCAACACCTTGCAAATATAAGAATGATAGGCGGTATCTCATACCTTTGCACTCTTAACATTAAATACTAATGAAATTTATATGAATGGTAAACAGATATCTAAGGGGTCTATCTTTTTTATAGTAAGGTGTCTTGAACAGTAATATTTACTATATCAAACCTCGCCACAATGTAAACACTTTTCATTGTGATTATTCTCTACTACTTGCATATAGTAAGGGGTCTATCTGTGGTTTGGATATATCAAATAAATTTTAGACAGAGCATAATACTACTTGCACAACCCATGTGCACATGCTCTTGCTGAAGATCATTAGACATTGAGGCCACTCTAAAATCATTCTTAATCTATTTTTGGTAAATTTCAACTTCTTCTAAAGTGATATCATTAGAAACACCTCTTCATTATCTTTTGATCAATAATATATCCAAGTTTTTCTAAATCTAAGACTATTCTCAGATTCATTGGCAAGTTAAAATATTTCTCGGTACCTTATAATTAATGTGCCTAGATCAAGTATACTAACGGATTGCTCATAGTTATCTTATCTCTATAAGACACTCATATTTTCTCTACAAGATTAAATAGGAGATGTGTAACATAACATTTTTAATTATTAATTAATAGTACTTTAGATCATAGGTATAACATTAATATATTTTTTAGTCTGAAGACGCCCTTCCACTGCTTTATATAATCTCCTAAATCTCTTGAAAGAGAAAACGACAGTTTAAACTCTTTAAACTATACAATGAGAAGTTGACTCTATTGGTATTTTACTCAAGCCGCACACTTTACGATCTTGGCCTTTCTAAACCCAAAAGGTAGATAACTCTTGTCAATTGCCTCTCATTCAACTCTTACCACTAATCCTAAATACACATTATCTATAAACTTTAGCGATATAGGATAAGTGTATTCTAGATTAACTTGTCAATTATCAAATATATGTTATCGCTACTACTTGCATACTTCAGTGATATAGGGCAATACTTTCATATATATTTGCCTTGTCTCATGTTTAACTGGTATAGTCTAACTCACGCCGACCAAATTTCTCACACTTTAGTAATCTTGGGAAAGACCGATATGACTCGTCTAACACCGTATTAGCAAGATAAATTAATGTGTAACATTATCTCATAATGAAATACAATTCAATCTGATTATGAGAGATTTTTGTACTCTTATTCCTATCTTATAAGGATATGATTCTCAATCACATATTTATTTTTTGCAAGAACAACTAACCCCCACTAGTAAGGCTCCTATTATTGTTACCAGTACAAAACAAATAATCATAGTTTATAATATAGTTTAATAAGATTTATTATTGAATAAATAAACATCACACTCATTTTTAAACAATTTAAAAAATATTAGAGTGAATAGTATGAGTAGAACGATGGCATTGGACTCTTAGTGCTGTCGCGCTGGAAGCCAGCTCTCAACACCGTGACGACAGCTTCACAGTGTTGTGGTAAAGGAGACCCAGCCCTCACCTCAGCGATGTCGACTTACCAGTGCTACGACGCTTGAGGCAGAACCTCTAGCACTATGGCACTAAGTTTTGAGTGCTCATCGCTAGGGCCTAGAAACCCCAACGCCGTAGATCCTGAAGGAAAAACTATAAAAGCCTCGGTGCCAAGTCTTGAGTGTTACGGCGCTGGGGCTTGGAAACCCCAGCGCTGCGATGCTCCGTATCCAGTGTTGTGGGACTAAAGCCTGGAAAACCCTACGCCTCAGCGCTAAATGCTAGTGCTGCTGCGTCTAACTTGGTATCTCTGAAATTTTGCACTTTCAACTCTTGAAATGCGTTACTGAACAGCCCAAAACCATTCCAATGACACCACAATAGCTCTAATTAATCCAATCAGCACACAAACATGCGCTCTGATACCATTTTATTAGTGTACTATTCATAGGGTGTAAGTATTTATATTACAATTTTTTATTTTATTAAATGTATGTCTTGCATAGAATTTTAATGCAGTGGAAAAAAGGAATCTAATTTCCTATTAGAATATACACATTTTGAATTTAAGTGTCATTACACTAAAAAGATTATAAATTACCCTTGAAGACAATTAGAGTATTTTTTTATCGAAGTTCACCCTGAAGTGATCCTCAAGCAATTCTAGTCTGCAACACCAGTAGGATTATAGAACTAGAATAGTAACATTAAATTTTTTACAAGACCAAAGTTGAAGCAACTATCTGCTTCTTTGTTTTTCTTTTATCTCTCGGGCAATTTATTTTATAGACTAACACTTAGTTTTTTCCAATTGTAACTAACTTACAATAGCTTCTCTTAACTTGCCAAATTGCCACTTCAAAAGCATGAATTTATATTGAAAACAATTTTCAATATAAAATCATGAGAGATGTCGAATACCACCCTTTGCTTCCAATTGCAGGATTTTACAATATAATATATATTTATTTACTTGAAGGACATTTATCCTCAAAATATTAAGTGTGGTAGAATAACAAAAGTTGTGGCATTTTTGTTAAATGGTGGCCGAATGACAAATCAACACAAATGCAAACTATTTGCACATTATATTACTTTGACTTCACAAAATGTACACTAGTCCATTTACAAGGCAAGTGTCAACATAATTAACATTTAATCATGCTACTTGTCATTCATTAAGGCATGCTTTTTGCCATGTGTCACATAACAATATTATGTAAAAGCCACATGTCAAATTCTAATTGGTTAATAACAATTGTTAATCAATTATTTTAATAGGCTTAACACTTAAACCTTCACATGTGTACTTCCTTAGAGACCTTGAAACAATTTCTGCTTTCCAAAATCTTCCTAGATCGAACCATTTGACCTGGTGCTCTACCCTAATGCTCAAAGAGTACACTTCATATTATAAGACTCTTTAAGTTCACACCTGTTAGTCTTACTGAACTCTTCCGTAAGTTTGTAAATGATGCCCTACACTCACATTACAGCAATTACAGAACGGTGTGTTGAATAATACAAGTTAAGGTTAATACATATTCGTATAGCCCCTCTATCATTTATATACTGAAAGAGCGCAGACATAGATCATCACTATCAAATCTTTATATGCTCAACCATGAACTTATATCTAAATTCATATTTTTTTTTATGCTTGTAGCCATAAAACTTCCTAAAATATAATCTTGAAGCATCAGGATAAATAACTCACCGATATAAACTGACAAATCTTGTATCTATACTGGACTCCATGAGCATTGGACTATACCCAACGACATCCAGCGGTCAGACCATGAAGGGTTTCTAACATGTGTGAAACCTAAGTATGATGGATCACTCACAGGTCACCGTGGTACTCAGGTCAAAAGACCATGAATACTACTCAACTCGATAAGACATCCTCATTGAGTCTGTTTAGTACCAGTTCTCACTAAATACCCATATGCCTATATGAGCTTCTATTAAGCTCATGGTCTACTAAGACTAACCATCTGGACCATCCAGATATAGATATGCACTGATCTACATATGATAAGGTTTTTATCAATAGACCCGCACAAGTAAAGATAGATCAGGAACATAAAGTTTGAGAACATACTTACACAATGATGATGCTTAGTACCATTTGTAACTCCTTGCAACTATGTCATTGTTAATATATTCCCAGGTCTTTCTCCCATTACGACAATGCTCTAACTCTTTAGATTTCACTGACTTTTATAACCTGCTAACTCATAGCAGTGCTAACTCTTAGCATTTATAACTCTCAGTGTTGTTATCTCTTAGTCTTGGTCTAAACTCTTTTAAACTAAATCTAAACTCCTTCAGATCATACAATGTCTGAAACTTTACAAACATCTTACCATATATTATTTAATAATAATGATTTTATTTGAAATATTTATTGCATAAATATTAAGCAATTAATATTCATACAATATTGGAATGGCACGTACACACCATTTCCAACATTATAAAATAAATAAGAATTGTAATTTTATACTTGAAAATTATTCATAATGTTATGACATAAATATAAAAAAAAATCTTGGGTTTATTTATGTGGTCATAACCTTAGTAAATAATTATTATATATAAGAGGATTAAAATTATGGATAATAAACCAAAAAAAGTCTGTAATAAATTAATTAAAATTTAGATCTTTAATTAAATATTACTAGTGTGTCCACAGACATTGAGAATATGGTGATTTTATTTGGATCACTAATGTAGTGATATTATAAGAGGCACTTTATATGATGATTATATTGGATTAGACTAGACGTAGTTTGAATTCTTATGTAAAATACCTTTATTAATTAAGAATTCAAATAATGTGAATCGATGATTATATGTATATCAACCTTAATCCTGAGTGATCATATACTCTTGTTTGTGTGACTGTGTTATTGAAATACTCGTTATGGTTTGTTTGAAGAACAAGCTACAAAATTGTATTTTGGTGATGCACTGAGATAAGTAGCTGAGAATGTGATTTACAGATATAGAATCTATTATGTCCTAACGGAAGTTAGAAAGAAGGTTCCCTTAAATATTAATTCTAGAACTGAACTGTTAGAGCGCTCAATTTTTAACAAGGTTATAAATTAATTATTTATTGGTGAATTAATGGTACTTAGGATAAAAAAGTAATTAGAGAGGTAAGTGGTAAGTTGACCTAACTCTAATTATGAACCATCTATGGAGGCTTGAATTGCTTAAAGTGGTTATATCAATAGACTACTATAGGTTTTTTAAGTAAAATATATCTGCAATTTCAAGAGTGCAATTTTAAATTTTTAGTGGAATAACACTAGAATTAATAAATTAGATTAATTAATTATCCAAAATTTATTGTAGCTTGTATTGTAGGTCTATAGGTCCCCAACACCACATTTTGAGTTATTACAATAAAAAATAAAAGAAAGAGATTATGTAATTACACAATAGTTGTGTCGTTATTATAAATTAATGAGATATTATCATGAATTCCCTTAAGGTATCATCTAATTTCACAAATATCCACTAGTTTGAGTAGGCAATAATACCCAATTGTTAGGGAATTTTCTATTAAAACAAACTAAAAAAAGGGTAATATCATCATTTCAATGATGTTTTATCCAAACAACACTTATCCCGTGTCCAAACATCCTTATCCCTATATCCAAACACATTTATCTCCAAATCCAAAATATATTATTCTTGTATCCTAATAGTTAATTTTCAACTTTAAACACTCAAATTTTCTTTAAAAAATTATAAAATAACAAAAAAATTTAAAAAAACAAATGTGTCTGCTTGGACTGGTGACCATTTTTGCTGTTGGAGACCATTATAACCGCCAGACCAACCGCCCAATGGCCACTACAAGTCAATCTTATTAAGTTAATTAAAATATTAAATTAATTAATTATATTATTAATTTAAAAAAATGAAAAGAAAAACTATTATTAATTTATTATTAAAATTTTAAAATTTTTTTTTTAAAAAATGTTGCTGTACAGGGGTAGAATGATCATTTCATCAATTTTTATATTTAAAAGGGTAATTTAATCATCTTATGCAATTCTATTAATTATAATGGAATAATCTCTAACAATTGGGTATTGCCCATTTCCCAAACTATTGGATTTTACTGAAAGTAGGCGATACCTTAAGAGTATTCGCGATAATATCCCTAAATTAATTAATTGAGAATTAATTAATTTTTTAGATATAATATGTTATCACAAAGTAAAATATTTAATTTTAGAAATTAAATGTATAAAATCTCAAGGATGATTTTTGAAATCAACAAAGAGATTTTCTCTCTCATTAAATCTCTCATAATAAAGAGGAGAGATATCTCTTCTAGGTTTTCTTTTATAAAAGAATAATTTTAAAAATTAAATTTTGAAAATCAAATAAATTAGAAAGTTGTGTAACACCTAAAATTAGGTGTTACACATTAAACCAAAGAGAAAATGTATCTCTTTGGTTAAGGTTTCATCTCCTTAAAATTAGGGAGATATTTAAATGATTTTTAAATTAATAAATATTATTAATAAAATTATTCAATTAAAATAAAAGGGTTTTATTTTAATATAGTGTTATAAAAGGAAGAGAAGGACAAAGAGAAAAGACACACATGAGACAACACCCTAAAAAAATAAACGTATTTCTTTGATTGAAAATTAGAAGTTCACCCTTCCATTCACTGGAGGCTTAGTTTAAAATTTTTTGGTAGAGAAAAACTAAGTTTAGATTCAAAGTATGTTTCTTTATTATTACTTTTTAAAGCATCAAATCTATAAATTGATAAGATCTCAAGATAAAAAGAGTTTATCGGATGATAACAAAGATTAAATAATTTTTGTTTTATATTTTGCTGTGTTATAAATGTAATAAAATCAACAATTATTATCAGAGTCATGATTTCTTGAATAAATAGTTTTGATGTTATTATGTATTTAAGAGTGGGTATTTATATTTATATTTTATTCAAATGATGAATGGATGTTTTGTATATGGATATTTTAGTTGTTAATTATATGATTTTTTATGATTAGATTTAATTTTTTTTAATTTAGATTCAATCAGAATTGTTAAATCTATAGAGGGGTATATAATTTTTTTCAATTTTTTTATTGTTTATTTCCGTGGCCAAACAAGAAGCAGACGCAGAGGTGGACTGTTTCTCCTTTTTGCCGCATGAAGAAGAAATTAATTAAGTATTAAAAAAAAGAAAAAATAAGAATATATTGAAAGGCAAAGAGACGACTTGGCTGTAGGTCTAGTGCCTTTGGCACTTGGCCATGAAATGCACTGCCAAGGGACCAATTCTTGTCTCCCTGGCCATGCAAAAATAATGTAGGGACTCACATCCCTACTAGATGCAGACCTACCCGCAGCCGCGCATAGAGGCATGGTTCTTGGCTACCACTTGTGGTGGCTGGGACCACGAGCAGCTGCTTTCACCCTAGTGTATTTAGATTAATATAAGGCCATTTTTAAGTGTAAGAGAGGCATATTATAAATTAGATTTTGATCTTTTTGATATTTGAGCCTTTCCTGAGTTATATATATATTTTTAATTGTCTAACAGTTAAATTATCATGCAAAGATATACAATGGACATAAGAAATATTCTTAAAATTATATATATATAATTACAAAGACAATTAGAGTAGGCTCGTTATGAAGAAATATTCTTAAAATTATATATATATAATTACAAAGACAATTAGAGTAGGCTCGTTATGAACTTCAGAAGACCACAAGAATTATGGCCTGCATGTTTGTACCTATTTTGTAATTTTTTTATTATGAATTATAATTAAAAAATTTAAGGGACCCAACCAAAATTAAATTAAATGTTAATTATGCTATTTAATTATATGATATATTATAACATGACCATACATAATCACATGCCATACATTTGTACCCACTCACATTACTCTAATATGACATGCATATATGCCATAATTAGAATTTAAATAATTTATTTTATTATGATAAATTATTTTTAATAAGATTAAATTAGTGGATTAATTAGCATGTATAAAACTTATAGAATTAAGAAAATAATGTGAAATTAGATTAAAATAGTTTAATTTGGTAATTTTACATAAATCTAAGTAACCTATATTAAATAGTTTGATTTATGATTACTTAGAAAAATATTAATAAAATTATTGATATTATTAATTATAAGATAATTAATTAATGTGTATAATTGAAGATCTAAGTTCACCTAAATTGTTAGACCCATATTAAATGGATTAGTTAGACTAATGAATCTAGTCCCAATAAGATTAAACTTTATTAAGATTAATTAATTATACATAGTAATTATTTATATGAGATATATTAATTTGCTAGGGGTTATAAAACATAAGATGTTTTTATAAAATAGACTCACATAGTTAAAAATAGTGAATAGAAGAAGGTACATGACAATGAACCTATCGGTCTCCATAATTAGAGATATATGTGGCACCTCGAGATGCTTTGATTTCATCCACCCTACGGAGAGTGTTTGCCAATATCAATAATAAGGTTAGCATTCTAGATATATGATTGAAGTGATGTATTTCAAAAATTGACCTACCCTACGGCAACAATTTTGAATTAAGTCATTATGATCTAAAATAAAGGGTTACACTTACAAAGATACAATTAAGTAGTTAATTATATCTTCACCGAAATACACAGTAGTTAGTAGGTAAATGAAAATATAAAATATTTTGAGTTTTACTTATTAATTTGAGATAGTCTCAATTTCAATTTAAAATTAATATGACCTACCCTATGGCGGCAAATTAATTGTTGAATTGAACTATTGTGGATTAGTGTAGAAAATTTTCATTATGCAAGTATGTTCTAAAAAATAATGTTCCTGATCTAATTGCATCGATGCGGGTTTATCGGCGGAACCTATTAATATAAATTAGTGTATGTCTATATCTGGATGGTCCAGATGGTTAGTCGTAGCAAACCATGAGCTTAGTATGAAGCTCGTATAGAGATACAGGTATTCAATAAGGACTGGATATTGAACAGACTCATGAAGACATCCAATAGACATCTCATAAAGTCGTCAATGGAAGGTCTTCCGAGTTGAGTAGTATTTGTGGTCCTTTGACCTGAGCGCCACGGTGGGCTTGTGAGTGATCCACCATGCTTTGGTTCCGTACATATCAGAAACCTTTCATGGTCTAACCGCTGGGTGTCGTTGGGTATGGTTCGATGCTCATGGAATCCGGTGTGCGTAGATATGGGATCCATCAGCTCATATGAGTGGGTTGTATATCCTGTTGCTCCAATATTATATTTCAGAAAGTCTTGTAGCCGCAAGCATAAACCTTGAAAAATATATTCCGAAGGAATAAGCAATATCACAAAAGTGTTTGTAGTTATTGTTTAATGAAATATAAATCTAGAGATAAGTTCATGGTTGAGCAAATAAAGATTTGACGGTGATGATCTATATCTCTGCTCTTCAAGGATATAAATGATGGAAGGATTATACGAATATGCAATAACCTCAACTTGCATGGTCTAACACACTAATTTGTAATATTCATAACGTGTATGTAGGGCATTGTTCACAGACGTATAGAGGAGCTCCATATGACAAATTAGGTGGGGACCTAGAGAGTCTCACAATATAAAGTGTACTCGTTACGCACTAGGGTAGCGGATTGGATTAAATTAATTCGATCCAATAAATTTTAGCAAAAGAGAATAATTGTTTCGGGATCCCTCGAGATGCGCATTTGTCAAGACTTAATTGTTAAGCATATCACTTAATTAATTAACAAGGGTTGTTAATTAATAGGATATTGACAAATGGCAAGATCTAAGCCTTTCATTTTGTTTCATGATATATTAATAAAATAATATAAAAATAGTTTTTGATTTATTTTATTATATTAATTAAATAATCAAAAATAGTTTTTGATTTATTTATTATATAATTTTAATGCACTAAACATTATTATATAATTTATTGCATTAATTGTGTTTAAAAATATTTAATATTTGGCCATTATGAATGGTGGAGGATTTCTTTATATTACATGTATTAATATAAGCAATTAAATGAATTTTATTCATTTTGTTTCATTGAAGTGGTCGGCCATGTTTTGGCTAATGGAGGAAACATTCCCTTTAATAATGATAATGTTTCATCCATTATGAAAGTGGTGAAAGCAACTGAATATTTTATGGTAAAATAATTGAAACAAAATAAATGAAGAGAAAACAAGAATTCATTCATTCTTGTAAGAAGAAGAATTCGGTCAAGCTAGATGGATAGAGAGAAAGAGATATATATTTTTGGTCTCATTTTTCCTTTCAAGGAGTTGAAAGAATACAAGGTGAAGTTATTTTGTAATTTTTTAAATTTCTACATGCTTAAAAAACAAAAATTGCAAATGACAATAGAGAAAAATAATTCTTGTTGTGTTAGTAAGGTGTCATTAACAAGAACAAAATAAAACTTCATCTACCTCTCCTCTTCTATGGATGGCTAAATCATATTCATGTTTATAAAACAAGTATATGTATTCAAAGAGGTTGAATACTAGTTGCTGGAAATTCTAAAACTATCATTCTAACTCCATAATCCCACCAAACCATTATGGACTAGAATTGTTCAACATACACTTAGTGAGCTCTTTATATGGATTGGTGAAAGACTTGAAAATTTTGTAAAGCTACCTTCATTAGATAAGTGTTTTACATTATGTTATAATACAATATTGTTCATCATATATATATTTTGTAAATGTGATATATGTGGTTAATTGCTAAATTGGGTGCATATATAACATGCTTCCGTTGCGTATAATTAATTTTTGAATTAACATATACACTCATATATCACACACTCTATATCCAACACTCAGGATAAAGCATGAACACTTGGAGATTATACATAAGATATGAGATTCTCTTTAAGCGATGTTTGGCTAAAAATTAAAACAAAGTCGCCATGTAGCTACTCATAGCTACATGAATGCTAAAATGAAGAAACGAGTTCTAGTGCATAAGCATATTTTGAACATGATCAACTTATTGCATCAGACATAAATCTATGTAGCCATCATAGATGAAAAGACCCAAGTCAACATCATATTACAGCTAAAGAAGCAGTATGGCTCAGAAAGTTCTTCATTGATCTAGAAGTAGTTCCAAACATAAATAAACCACTGACCCTTTATTGTGACAACAGTGGAGCAATGGCAAATTTGAAGAAAGATAAGAGTCATAAGAGAGTAAAGCATATAGAGAGGAAGTATAACCTGATAAAGGAAATCGTGCATAGAGGTGATGTGACCGTTATAAAGATAGCATCCAAGAACAACCTTGTAGACCTGTTCAAGAAGATATTTCCATCAAGGATGTTTAAGGGTCATATAGAGGGCATGGGCTTAAAAGATAAGTTTCACCTATTTTAGGACAAGTGAGAGATTGTTAGGGATAATACCCTAAAAGTGTATAATTGTACTATTTTTTGTGAAATAAATAAGAAATGTAATTTTATACTTAACAAGTGTTCATAATGTTATGACGTAAATATTAGAAAATTATGGGTTTATTTATGTGACCATAACCTTAGCATATAATTTTTATATACAAAAGGATTAAAGTTTTGGATAATAAATAGAAAATGTCCATAATAAATTAATTAAAGTTTGAAATATTTAATTAAATATTACTACTGCAGTCCATAGATATTGAAAATGTGGTGATTTCATCATGGTTACTAATGTAGTGACATTATGGTAGAAGCATTTTATGTGATATGTTTATATAGAACTAGACTAGACGTAGGTTGAATTTTTAAGTAAATTACCAATATTAATTAAGAATTCAAATAACGTTAGCTGACGATCATGTGCAAATTAACCTTAATCCTGAGTGATCATATACTCTTATTTGTGTCACTATGTCATTTGAAATACTCGTTATGGTTTGTCTGAAGAATAAACTAAAAACTTGCATTTTGGTGATGTACTGAGATAAGCAGCTGAGTATGTGATTTATAGATATATAATATATTCCTTTCTAATGGAATTTAAAAAGAAGGTTCCCTTAAATATTAATTCTAGAACTGAAAAGTTAGAGTACTCAATTTGTAACAGGGTTGCAAATTAACTGTTCAATAGAAAATTAATAGTACTTAAGGATAAAGAAGTAATTAGAGGGATAAATGATAATTTGACCTAGCTCTAATTATGAATTATCTATAGAGGTTTAAACTGCATGATGTGATTATATCAATAGACTGCTCTAAGTCTTTTAAGTAAAATATATCAATTTCAAATGTGCAATATTAGGTTTTTAGTGCAATAACACTGAAATTAATAAATTAGATTAATTAATGAAAGGGTTTAATTAATTATTTAAAATGTATTGGAGCTTGAAATCGTAGGTCTATAGGTCCTCTACACCACCTCTTGAGTTATTACAATGAACAATAAAATAAAGAGATTATGTAATTACACAATAGTTGTGTCTTTATTATAAATTAATTAATTGAGAATTAATTAATTTTTGAGATAATATGTTATCCAAAAATAATATATCTAATTTTAAAAATTAAATATATAAAATCTCAAGGATGATTTTTGAAATCATCAAAGAGATTTTTTATCTCCTTAAATCTCTTAATTATCTCTTCTAAGTTTTCTTTTGTAAAAGATTAATTTTAGAAATTAATATTTAGAAATCAAATAAATTAGGAAGTTGTGTAACACACACGTTAAACTAAAGAGAGAATGTCTCTCTTTGGTTAACGTTTCATCTACCTAAACTTAGGGAGATATTTATTTGATTTTTAAATTAATAAATGTTATTAATAAAATTATTCAATTAAAATAAAAAAGTTTTATTTTAATTATAGTATGATAAAAGAAAGAGAAAGCCAAAGAGTCGAGACATGCGTGATAAAAGTATGATGTGTGTAAGGTGAGTGTGTACATTTTAATTACAATTTTCACATCACACATGCATAACGTACGCATCGGAATATAAATCATAGATCTCATTACACTAATGAGATAGTAAAGGACTCATCCTTGAAGCTTGCTTTATGCAGTTTTAGTCAAGGACTGGGTAGGATTCCATGAGCTAAAACGATAGGCTTCGTTTCTTAGCTGGAATTTGAATACTTGAAGCAACTCTTGCTTCACCTTTATTTCTCTAAGGCCTTTATCTATTTTTTTCTCACAATAAACTTGTACTTACAACTGACTATAGCAGCCTAATATTGTCGCCACCCTTAACTAAAAAAAATTCAATGAGTGGCGTTTTAGTTTAAGCATGACAATGTAATTATATTGCACACCTCATGCTTAAACAATTGATTAGTGTTAAAGTGAATGAAATGGTCAAAAATGAAGAAGATGAGTGGCCATTTTCTTAAGTCAATTATGCCACCTCATGCTAGAAGAAAATTATGACAAATTATGCTTTCATTTGCCAATTAAGTATCTGAATGACAAAGAATTTGGTGGCCCAAATTGTTTTCAAATATAGTCACCTCACGCTTAAACTTAAGTATGAATCACCCATTTTGATTTCATTTGGCCAAATATGGCCTTTATATTATAAATCAATCCATTTTACCAACATTTGCAAATTAAATGGGCCAATCAAATCATGCCATGTGTCATGCCATTACAAATTAATGGTATGACATATGGCATCCAATAGAAAGGATAAAATGGCAAATCCCCCTTGTCGAGATCCTAGGTTTAACACTTAAACAATGTCAATTCTCTGAGAGATCTTAAAATAATTCTTTCTATTCTAGAACTTCTTAAATCAAACCATTCAATCCGATGTGCTACTCCAGTGCACAACGAGTATACTTAAACTTAATGATCTCCCTAAGAGACATTGAAATAATTTTAATTTTTTGATACTTCTCAAATTAAGCTATTCAATCTGGTGTGCTACCCTAGTGCACTACGAGTACAGTTTATATAGTGAGACTCCCTAGGTTCACACCCATTTTTTCTTACAAAACTCTTCCGTAAGTCCATAAACGATGCCCTACTCACACATTATGAAAATAACAAAATATCATGTTTAACCATGCAAGTTGAGGCTAATACATATTTGTATAATCCCTCTATCATTTATATCCTAGAAGTGTGGAGACGTAGATTATCACTGTCAAGTCTCTATTTGTTCAACATTAAAACTTATCTCCAGATTCATATTTCGATAAGCAATATTCGCAATCACTTTTGAGATATTGTTTCTTACACAGGAAACATTTTTTATAAGTGAATTACTTATGGCCATAAAATTTTTGGAACACAATCTTAGAGCATCTGGATATACTATTAACCCATATGAGCTGACGGATCATATATCTACACACATAAGACTCCATGACCATCAGACTATACCCAATGGCACTCAGCGGCCAGATTATGAAAGGTCTCTGACATGTGTGGAACCTAAGTATGATAGATCACTCATAAGTCCACTGTGGTGCTCTGGTTAAGGGACCACGAATACTACTTAACTCGAAAGGATCGTTCATTGATGGCTTTGTGGGATGTTTATTGGAAATCCTCATTGAGTTTTTTCAGCACCCAGTTCTCACTGAATACTCGTATATTTATATAAGCTTCCACTAAGCTCATGGTCTGCTAAGACTAATCATCTGGGCCATCCAAATATAGACATACACCAATCTATGTTAAATACATTTTTTACTAACAGACCCGCATTGATGAAAATAGACCAGGAACATAATATTCGAGAATATACTTGCACAATAATATTTCTTAGCGCTATTTGCAACCCTTTGTAACTATGTCATTACTAATTTACCCTCGAGTCTTTGTCCCTAATTTAAATAAGACTCTAACTCTTTAGATTTTGCTGAATCTTATAACCTGTTAACTCTTAGTAGTGCTAACTCTTAGCACTTATAACTCTCAGTGTAACTAAATATTAGCACTGGTCCAAACTCCTTTAGATCAGATCTAAACTCTTTTAGATCATATAATGTCTGAAGTGTTACAAGCATCTTACCATATATATTTAATATTAATGATTTTATGCAAAATATTTATTGTATAAATATTAAACAATTAATATTTATACAAAATTAAAATGGCACGTAAGCAGCATTTCCAACATTACTCACCCATATGAGCTGACGGATCCCATATCTACATACACTAGGCTCTATGAGCATCAAACAATACCTTACGGTCAGACCATGAAAGGTCTCTTATATATGTGGAACCTAAGTATGGTAGATCACTTATAAGTCCACCGTGGTGCTCAGGTCAAGGGACCACGAATACTACTCAACTCAGAAGGATCATCTCTTAATAGTTTTATAGGATGTCTATTGGAGATTCTAATTGAGTTTGTTTAGTACCCAATCCTCACTGAATACCCGTATGTCTATATGAGCTTCCACTAAGCTCATGGTCTGCTAAGACTAACTATTTGAACCATTTAGATATAGACATACACCAATCTATGTTAAATAAAGTTTTTACCGATAGACCTACATCAATGAAAATAGATCAGGAACACAACATTTGAGAACATACTTGCATAATGATATTTCTTAGCACTATTTATAACCCTTTGTAACTATGTCATTGCTAATATACTCTCGGGTCTTTATCCCATTTCAGACAAGGTTCTAACTCTTTGAATTTTGTTAACTCTTAGTAGTGCTAACTCTTAGCAATCATAACTATCAGTGTTACTAACTCTTAGCCCTAGTTTAAACTCATTTAGACCAGATTTACTCTAGTGCCATTCACGATGATATCTAATACTTATCATCTCCCATGTTTCTCAAACACATTAGCAGTTTAAAGTGTAAGTGGGTCTGCTATATTATCCATGAATTATATCCTAAATACTATTACATCTCTAATAGATATGAACTTTTTAATTATATGGTATTTAGAGTCCACAGGATCAAAATTCTGGTGCACCTTATAGCTTCTTGGCTTGAGCAATTATCCTGTTATTGTTGTATTATAGTGGGATAGGATTTATTGAGATTGAAGCTATTTTAAACTCTGTAACTAACATATATATCCATATAACGTCTTTTGCAGGCTTCTCAAGCCACATCATATTCTTTCTCCAAGGTAATATTAGCTTTGGATTTATATTGCATTCTTAACTACGTATGGTATCGATGAGAAGAAATACATAACAAGATGTAGACTTTCAATCATCTGGAACAGATTGAAATTTTTAATCTGTGTAACCTCTCATATGTAAAGTAACTTTCTCTATGAGTTAGAAACTTATCCTTTACACCTCTTATGTATTACAGATTTGTTTCATGGCCAATTAATGGTATTTACCTGGATCAGACCGATACCGACTCGTAATACTTACAACCATCCAGATATAGGTGCGTACATAATATGGCATTTATCAAACTACCTCTAGCTGATGCATATAATATGTTAGACATTCTAACCCTCTTATATTCTTGCCAAGGATACTTTCTTCTAGAAGGATGAATGCCATGTTTAAAAGGTATATAAATTGTATCACAGTTACTGAAATTATGCATTTTCAAGACATTGTTTATGTACAAAGATCGGGAGAGTCCTATCAGTCTAATAGTTATATCTCTATAATGCTTTATACTTAGTATATAGGAAGTCTTTCCTAAATCTTTCATAGAGAAGTTTTTACTTAGATAACTCTTAACTGACTGACTTGCAACATACTAACTTCATTTCCAACATTGAGTATATTATCTATATAAAGAACTTGAAAGACAATTATGCTCCCACTACTATTCCTATACACACACACCATCTCTTCGTTCTTGATAAAACCAGACTCTCTAATTTTTTTTGTTAAAATGAAGAATTCAGCAAAATTCAATTGCTAACAAAATTTGAATTGACTTAAGCATGGGTGAAAATAGTTTCCTCATAATCGATCCCAAATCGCTGAGTATAACCTTTTGCTACTAGTCGGGCTTTGAAGGTCTCTACCTTCAAATTGGGCTTATACTTTCGCTGTGTAAATTGATTTACAATAAATAGGAATAATTCCTACGAGAAGTACAAGTCAATTCCCAAACTTGATTGTCACGCATAGAGTCAATTTTGGATTTTAATTCATCTTCTAATTTCCTGAATCGATATCCAACATTACTTCTCTATAAGTTAAAAGATTATTTTATTCAACTAAAAATACACCAAGGTCATCTTCAGGTATCAAACATACCTAATAGGTAACCCCCAATATCCTTTTTAACCTATGGGGAGAATGTGTTAAAGGTATCTCACTTGATTAAGCTTTAATCTCTATCATCGGTTCATAATTCTTATATTGACTTCACCAAGTTCAATCTTTCTATAATCCTCACGATCTATGAGAAACTGTTTCTCTAGAAAAGTTGTATAATAAGAAACAAATACATCTGAATCATAGAACTGGTATCCCATAAAATATTTGGGATACCCTATAAACCGATACTTGTACTATTTGCGTGTAAATTTATCTTGTCGCACAACTCTTGTGCAAGCAGGACAGTCTCAAATTTTAATATACTTAAGACTTGATTTTCTTCCAGTCCATATCTCATATGAAATAGAAGAAAGAGCTTTCGATAGAACTCTGCTTAATAAGTGAACTGTAGTTTCTAGAGCATAATCCCATAAATATTCTAGAAGAACTGTAAAGCTCAACATCAATCGAACTATATCTAATAAAGTCTGATTCTTTCTCTCCAAAATACTTTTGTGTTAAGGAGTACCTGGAGGACTATATTGAGTAAGAACTCCATTCTCCTTTAAATAATTCAAGAATTCGCTGCTTATGTATTCTCTGCCTCAATTTGATCAAAGACATTGAATATACATAAGAGTTTATTTCTGTACTTCAAGTCAGAACCTTTTGAACACTTTAAAAGTTCTGCCCTGTGTTTCATAGAAACACATGTCTATATCGTGACAAATCACAATAAAGATAATGAAGTATCAAAATCTACCCAATGGCAGTATGATTCATTGGAGCTTATACATAATTATATATAGTTCCAATAAATCAATGGGTCGGTATCTAATACCTATATAAGTATTTGGTCATTTTCCCTCGAATCAAAGATTCATAAACTCGCCAAGATTAATAGTCAGATCAAGTATCTGACCATCATGAACCAGACGGGATAATCGTCTTACATTTACAGGACCTAATCTCATGTCCTATAATTCATTATTATTTAAATTTCTAGAACCGCTATTTATTCTGTTCACTTAGACATTTCCTATTGTATTTAAGATATAATGGTCATTTATTAACTAATATTCAGTTAGCAAAACATTATCATTATCATATTTACATGAGGAATTATTCTTGATGTATCAGTGACAACCCTCTTTATCTATTACAGGTAGTGATATGATTCACCTCATAATGTTTGGCATAAAATATCAATTATACAATGTAATGCTTATGCTAGAATGAAGAAATAACTTAAAAGTCCTAATAGCTACCACGTCTAGGAAATCTCCACTTCCTACACGAAGATGTATTTCTCCTTTCATTGCCTCCTAGCATTCCTTAAATCATGTAACATATTGCTGAAATGAGATTGACATGCGGCATCTCATACCTCTATGCTTACATTGTTTAGCATCACATGTCAATGAAATGTCTATAAACGGTAAACTAATATATAAGTGGTCTATCTTTCAAAGGTAAGATATATTTGAATAATAACAATTACTATTTCAAACATCACTAAAGTGGAAACACTTTTCATTGTTATAATTATCTATTTATGGTTTGGATATAATATTTTAGATGGAGCATAATATTACTTGCACATCTCATGCGCACATGCTCATGCTGAACATCTTTAGACATAAAGACCGGATATGTGATTTGACTCTCAAATTACTCTTAATCCATTTTTAATAAATTTTCACCTCCTTTAAAGAGACATTATCTGAAATACCTTTAATCATTGATCATTAATATGTCCAAGTTTTTTTGAATTTAGAACGATTATCAGATTTATTGGCAAGTCAAAATATTTCTCAGTACCTTATAATTGGTGTGCCTAGATCAAGTATACTTATGGATTGCTCATATTGATCTTATCTGATATAAGATACCTATGAGATATTTAGCGAAACATTTCTAATCGTTAATTAATAACGATTTATATCATATTTATAACTTTTATATAAGTTTTAATCTAAAGATGCCCTCTCACTGCTTTACATAGTCCCCTAAATCTCTCAAAGGGGAAAACAACAATTTTAACCTTTTTAAACTGTACAACAGAAAGTAGACCCCATTGACATTTTACTCTAGCTGCACACTTTAGTGATCTTGTCCTTTATAAACTCAAAAGGTAGACAACTCTTGTCAATTTCATCTCATGCAACTTTTACCACTGATCCTAAATACACTCTATTCACACACTTTAACAATCTAAGGTAAGTGTATTCCAGATTAACTTGTCAATTATCAAATATATGCTACTGATACTATTGACACACTTTAGCAATCTAGGGTAATACTTTCGCATATATTTTTCTTATCCCATGTTTAACCGGTATAGACAAATCATACCGACTAATTCCTTTACACTTTAGCGATCTTGGGAAAGAGCCATATGACCCGTCTAACATCGTATTGACAAGACGGAACAACGTGTAACATTATTTTATAATGAAACACTATTTAATCTAATTAAAAGAGTTTTTTACGTTCTTGTCACCATTCTATAAAGATGTGATTCTCAATCACACATTTATTTTGTGCAAGCACAACTAACCTCTACTAGTGGGTCTCTTATTGTGATTACCAATACAAGTAAATAGGCCACAGTTTATATTACAAAAATTATAACAACTTATAAATTGCATAAAACAAACAATAAATATTTTTGAACAATTTAAAAATAAGTAATTGGAGTAGCTAGTGTAATTATAGCTTTCTTAGGTTGCTAGTGCTGCGGTACTAGAGGCTTAGCCTCCATTGTTGCAGTACCAACCTTTATAGCATTGCGGTGCTAGGGTCTCCACCTTGGTGCTGCGGTATTAAGCTTTCGTTGTTGGGTCACCACCCACTGCTACGGTTAGACAAGTGGTGCTACAGTGCTAGAGATTCTGTATCTGGTACCGCTTGAAAACCCCAATGCCACAGTGTTCCTCACTAGTGTTGCGGTGTTAGAACCTGGATAGCCCCATCATTGTAGTGCAAAGTGACATCATTGTGGCATCCCTTTAGATGCATCTTGATTATGCATTTTTCAATATTTGAATTGTATAATCTGTAGCCTATAATCATGCACTACAAACACTCTAATTAAGCACAAACAACATATAATTATACACTATGATACCAATTTGAAAGTGTGTACATTTTAATTACAATTGTCACATCACATATGCATAATGTATGCAATAGAATATAAATCATGGATCTCATTACACTAATGAGATAGTAGAGGAATCACCCTTGAAGCATGCTTTGTTCAGTTTTAGTCGAGAACTGGGTGGGATTTCTTGAGCTAGAATAATAGCCTTCTTTTTCAGCTGGAATTTGAATGCTTGAAACAACTCTTGTTTCACCTTTTTTTCTCTCAGGCCATTATATAATTTTTCCTCACAATTAATTTGTACTTATAAATGAATATAATAGCCCTATTTATAACAAATATTGCCACCACCCTTAACTAATAAAAATTCAATGAGTGGCATTTTTGTTTAAGCATGACAATGCAATTATAATGCATACCTCATGCTTAAACAATAGATTAGTGTTAAAATGAATGAATTGGCCGAAAATGAAGAAGATGAGTGGCCATTGTTTTAAAGTCAATTATGCCACCTTATGCTAGAAAAAAAGCATGACAAATCATGCTTTCATTTGCCAATTAAGTATCTGAATGAAAAAAGAATTTGGTGGCCCAAATTGTTTTCAACAATGTCTACCTCATGCTTAAACGTAAGCATGAAGCATCCATTTTGATTTCATTTGGCCGAATATGGCTTTTATCTTATAAATCAATTCATTTTACCAACATTTGTAAATTAAATAGACCAATCAAATCATGCCATTACAAATTAATTGCATGACATATGGCATCTAATGAAAAGGATAAAGTGACAAGTCCCACTTATCAAGATCCTAAGGTTAACACTTAAACACTGTCAATTCTCTAAGAGATCCTAAAATAATTTCTGATTTTCGAGCACTTTTTAGATTAAACCATTCATTTCGATGTGCTACCCTAATGTACAATGAGTATACTTAATACAGTGAGACTTTCTATGCCCCCCACACACGTTATAGAAATAATAATACGGCGCATTGAACCATACAAGTTGAGGTTAATACATATTCGTATAATCTCTCATTCATTTATATCCTAGAAGAGCAGAGATATAGATCATCATCATCAAGTCTCTATATGCTCAACTCTAGAACTTATCTCCAAATTCATATTCCTATATATATTATTCACAAATACATTTGCGATGTTGTTTCTCACACAGGAAACACTTTTCTCTGATTTGTTATTTATGGCAATAAGATTTTTTAGAATACAATCTTAGAGCATCTAGATATGCTTCTCACCCATATGAGTTAACGAATCCTATATCTACACTCACCAGACTCTATAATCATCAGACCATACCCAACGACACCCAGTGGTCAAACCATAAAAAGTCTCTAACATATGTGGAACCTAAGCATAGTGGATCACTCACAAGTCCATAGTGGTGCTCAGGTTAAGAGACCACAAATATTACTCAACTCGAAAAGTTCCTCTATTGACAACTTTGTGGGATGTTTATTGGAGATCCTAATTGAGTTTGTTAAGCACCCAGTCCTCACTGAATACTCGTATATCTATACGAGCTTCCACTAAGCTTATGGTCTGCTAAGACTAACCATCTGAACCATTCTAATATAGACATACACCAATCTATGTTAAATATATTTTTTACCAACAGACCTGCATCGATGAAAATAGACCGAGATCATACTTGCACAATGACATTTCTTAGCACTATTTATAACCCTTTGTAACTATGTCATTACTAATTTACCCTCGGGTCTTTGTCCCATTTCATACAAGACTCTAACTTTTAGATTTTGCTGACTCTTATATCCTGTTAACTCTTAGCACTTATAACTCTTATCGTAGCTAACACTTAGCACTGGTCCAAACTCCTTTAAACTGGATCAAAACTCCTTCAGATCATACAATGTCTAAAGTGTTACAAATATATTACCATATATATTTAATATTAATGATTTTATTCGAAATATGTATTGCATAAATATTAAATAATTAATATTTATACAATATTAGAATGGCACGTAAGTACCATTTCTAACACGTGAGACAATATAAAAAACACTATAAGTATTCATTTGATTGCAAATTAGAAGTCCACTTTTCCACTAATTGGATGCTTAGTTTAAAATCTTTTGGTAGAAGAAAAATAAGTTTAGATTCAAGATATGTTTCTTTATTCTTAATGTTTTTAAAACATCAAATCTATATATTCATTAGATCCCAAGACAAAAAGAGTTTTTATCTAATGAAAAAAAAAAGATTATAGAATTTTTAATTTTTTTTTTGTATTCTACTACATTATGAATATCATAATTCCAATACTTGCTTCTATCTTTCATTAGCTAAATGATAATAAAGAATATTTTTTGCACTTTTGTAAGGCACAGTGGAAATATTGTGGTTTACCTTTTGGCTAAATATGCAGTCTTGTTCGCTAATAAAAATTCAATGCAGGGATCCATGCATGTCCAGTGTCCTGCTAAACCAATTGAGTATTTGAATCACTAGAATACTGAGACTAGGGGTTCACTAAATAAGGCTAAGTCAAATTTGGTTGACAGGAAACAAAGTTTGAGCTAAATATGGGCTGTAGGATAGCAAGCAAACTGTAAAGCTTAGGTACTTCGCAGAGAAGGACAGGTAAAGCTCCACAATAAGGCTATTTCAACTAGCAAGGACGTATGTCTTAAGTTGGATGAGAACAAAAATAAAAACTAGAAAAAAGCTGAAAAGCTATTATTGTATTATGTGTTGAATGAATATATATTTTTACAATGAGAAAAATAAGCCTTTATATAGGTTATCGAATCTTACTGTAAACCTAATCCGAAAAAGGTAAGAATCTTAATAAAGTAAAACTTCCTATAATGTCAAACTACTAAATTAGATACAACAGTTAATTAGGCTTGGACCATAAATGGGCCCACTATATAATTTTTTTGGTCAGGGTTAACGTTGCACCCTGGAAGCTGATAAAAAAGATGAATTTTTCAAGGCTTGTAACCTAAAATCATTGGCCGTACTCCTTTATGCCCGAGAGGTAGCTTATGCTGGTCAGCTTGCCTTTGTCATTTCCCTTAGATGTGGCTTGTGTTGTTTTATTCTTCAATGAAGATCGGCTTGGAACACTGGTTTTTTCAAAAATCATCCTACCTAGCAAAGTTAATAAGATCAACTTTCATCATAAACCACCTCAGGTCACCCATGTTAAATATGATGAATTTAATCAATAGCGAGGAGCACCCTAAGTTTTCATTATGAAGACTAGCTCTCTATTGAATGTTGATACTGAAATTGCCTATGTTGATTATTGAGATTGATTATGTCTTAAAATATTCTTTAGTTGACGAGACTGCCCTATGATTGACTCTTTACTATAAGTAACCTTCAAAATTGTCTAATGGGGAGATTGCCCTATGATTGACTCTTTACTATTTTGGTCTAGAACTTGCAATAGTTTTCGCTTTAGGTTTGGCTATATATCACCCACTCTTTTTTATTTAGCCATCATTCTTAATTTACCAGTTCAAAGTGTTGAAATAAATGTCAAAATTAAAGTAGGTAAGGTCGACCTATACTTTTCCAGAGCTGAATCGAGCTTTGGTAAATTCATGAGCATTTTCAAAGAAAAATCAGCTACCCTTTCGAGGACTGAGCATATCGCCTTCCTCTTTATTAGCTGTGTAAGTATGGCTCGTGCTCTCATTCTTAAAAAATTACCAGGAAATATCTAAAAGTAGCAATCGTCTGGCTATATTACAAACCTAGCTTTAGGTCCATTTTTCCTTTCTCATTTATACAGAAGCCTATTTGAAATCCTCTACTCTAAAGTGAGTCAACCTTTCCAAATGCTAGAGGTCTTTTATGGATCCTTTATTTTTGGATATCATCTTACTTCTCTTCATTTTTCTCTATAACTTCTCAGCCTGATGAAAATCAACTTAATCGTTATGCCCCCTGGCTCATTCAATGGCAGATTAAAAACTTTAACTTTAGGGACTTTTTCAAATTCTTTTATACCACACATCATTTAGAAGATAACACTTTTTTTCACCTTAGACCAGCATTTCTTGGACCTAAATGGACCAAATGGTCCTATAAAGGACAAAATTGTACTCTAGAAGAAGCTGACCTAGATGTAGAGTGGCATCACTCTTGGGTGAGTTGTTTAACAGCTCGCGACCTACATCATGGGATGATCATATTTTATGGGAGCAATAAAAAATGTGGAATAGAGACTTATCACCCTCAGTGGGTTAGTCGCCAATTAGGATGTATCCAAGCTATTCCAACCCCTAACTTATTTTCAGCTAACCAGAAATTTAGGAGTAGGGCCGTCTTCAAGGAATCCTTCTTTGTTAACAAAACCTCAGAAGTCTCCAATCCTTTAAAGAGAACCCTTCAATTGGTACTGTTGTGCACCCCTAATCACCTTGGTTTGTTCGACCAACATTGGTACTGCTATGTAGGTCAACTAGAAAAAGACACAGGGTAAGTTGATCCAAGAGATCTTAAGCTTTGAAAGTTTTTATGGTTTTAAATTTAATTGTAAAACATTAAAATAAATAAGGAGTCTATGCCATCAAATGAGAAGGGAACTCCTCTAGGAACATAAATGGTCGGCCGTTGGATGTTAAACCCAATGAGTTCGCTCTAAAAGCCCTTGGTTGGGGGAGGTGTTCTTTGAACGACCATTTGTGGTTCCTAGAACCCCAATCTGAAGGAATGGTGTAAGAATGATAGAAAATGTTGAAACACAGACATACATATTGGTATAGTATACAATTTTAGGAGATGAGTGCACATTGGAAGCATTTTGATGAAATAGGCAACATACCTCGTGTCTAAGATTGCTTTGATGGTTAGATGGTTAAGTTGTACTTGGAGAACACCAAGACTCTAAAGTGAACACCATGCTTGAGAGAGAGATGTGCTTGGCTGAACTGTTAGAGGGAAATGAGAGCCATTTTTGTGTTTTCTCTTCCTAATAATGTTTTCTCTCTCATTAACTTGAGCTTTAGGTTAGTTTATATACTAACCAACATTTTAAAACTTACGAATTTTTCCCAAGAATTTCACAAATTTTTTTATGGCACTTGGGGTTTTAAATCCTTTAGCCCAAAAATAATTTCATTGTCTATGACCCATGTGAATTCATTAGTTCACTTAAATCCCATCAATGTAATTTAGCCTTTAAACTCTTTAAAAGCCTTTTAAAGCCCATTATATAATTATCTTAACATATTAAGATAATTAATAATTAATCTAATTAACTATTTTCTAAATATTTTAACTCTTAAAATATTTCGGTGTAACCCTTTCCTCGAAAATACGGTTATTATCCTCAGAAGGTGCTATCTATCTCTAGATAATCAACCCTCTCTCTCTAACATATCGTAACACCAAAGGTATATGGTGTGACCTCTGGGACTATTGTGAGTTAGCCGTGAGCCGAATCCAAATGGATCTAAAATGCCTAACGACTATAGGATATATCTAGTAATGTTCCATAGTCCTTAACCATAATGGCTTGACAACTCATTGAAAATTTTGTTCCCGGTCATATTTGCCATATAGGTAATATCCCTCCATTGTCTAATCCTGCTCGATTCTGGATTTACGAAATGTCAAAATCTTGAACTCGATACTTTCTACAAATCGTCGATTGATATATCTGGAACTTGTTACCACGAACTCTTCGTATGACATTTCTTATACTATGGCCAGAGATTTAATTTTCCAACATTTATCAACTTTTCTTTAAGAACTTGAATCCTGGATAAAGTCAGTGATAACTCTCATCTTTTATACTCGAGCCAATGGATCCCATCTTAACAAGCAACTGTTTCCACGAACGAACAACGAATGACCGAGTAACCTTTTGTCTAGAGCATTACTAGCTCCATTCTTATACATCATATGAACCATACGCATCCAAACTGTTATGATCATAATGTCTCAGGTTGAAAAACTACATCATACATTAATATGATCAAACGACGAATCTTTAATTACATGCAATATCATGTGATTCATTGTTTGACGGCCATATTCGACAATCGATTCTTTAACCAATAGCCCACACTAATACCCTAGTGACATAACCAATATGTCATCCAAATTTCTATCATCTCATGATATCGTTTTTCGGAAGCATTCAATGTGCCTATTATACGGTATTATTGTCCAGATAATAATGCTTCTGTAGAGAACCTATTTGATAATTCTATCTAACTTTTAAATAAATTATCTGGACATTCATATGCATACTTTATTTAAATACATGACTAAATAAATACCTTACACATATGAATAAAGAACTCTTTCTTTTATTTAATAATTATTTCCTTGATTACATAATATTATGTCTCTAAAATCGACAACACGAATGGTTTCTAAGGCTTACACCAACAAACTCTCACTAGCATTAAAGCCATTCAGTATTATATCTCATACCCATCTTCTCAATATGCAGGTTCAGCAGTTTGTGTCATTACTTCAGTGAGCGGATCAGCTATGTTCTCCTCCAAGGAGACCTTCTGAATCAATATCTATCCAGCTCCAACGATCTCTCTAAGAATGTGATATTTGTGCTGAACATACCCAAACCTTTGTGGCATCTTAGTTCCTTAGCTTGTGCCATAGCCCCAGTATTGTCACAGAACACAGTTATCGAATAACACATGTTCGAAACCACTCTTAGTTTGGATACAAACTTTTGCATCCAGATTACCTTTTTTGCTGCTGCTAAAGCAATAGTGGAATCTGTTACAGTCGATTGCTTGGAATTGTTCAAGCTTACAGCACCTTCGTTACACAGAAAGACATATCCTCACGTAGACTTTTTATCATCAATGTCTGACTAAATATTTAACTCAGAACTAGATCCTTAGTTCTTTTCAAGTACTTAAAGATCGTCTTAACATATCACCAATGTTTTTCCCTAGGATTCGCCTAATATTTACTTGTAACACTTACAGCATATGTGATATCAAGTTTGTACATAGCATAGTATACATATGGCTCCCTACTGCTGAAGCATAAAGAACACCATGATACGATATTTCTATATCTTAAAATTGAGTGCAAGTATACATTATCATATACAAATAATAAAAGGACAAAAGAGTCGAATGTCAAATCTACAGGGATAATTTTTACTTTTTAACCAAGTACTAAAATTGTGTCTTTCTAGTAATTATTCAAAAAAATAAAAATTTAAGGATGAATCTAGAAAATATAAAAGCAATGACACAATGTAAAGAGATTTGGAAGATAGCAATATAGAGAAAACCTATGGTTAATACTATCCCTCAATATGCTTTGCAATGATTAATCCTCTAATATTTAATTCTCTTAGTCTTTGTTATTGATCAAGACACTAATGTATTCATAAGCCTTTTCCAAAGTCATGCAAGTATACCTTAATTTGCCAAATACCTATATTCTTATGATACTTGTAATAAATTAAGATTTATTAAGGTTAAGTCTTATTGATCACACATGCCAATTAGGTATATTCCTATCCTAATTTGAAACTTACATATGCAACATTGAATGTTACTCTACAATCATGCATCAAATTACCTAGGTCTAAATATAATGATTCCTTTTCCAAGTTTATCAAAATATTACCAATTCATTTACCATATACTGGCCAGATATATTGAAGCATTAAGAATAAGTAATTTGAATAACAAAGAATTAAGTTTATTAAATATGGAAAAGATATAGGAATTAAGTGCATATATTCAGTTTAAGTATTAACCTTAGAAACAAAATTTAGTTCATGGCTATAAGAGAACAGTGGCAAAAATAATAAGAAATCATGATACAATCAATAGTAAGCTGATATAGACGTCGAATTGCTCTTGATTGCGCTGCCTAAAAAATTCTTGATGTCAAAGAATGCCTTGAATTTCTCTCTATGACTGCTTTAATTAAGCTCTAATTACTCTGCAAGACTTATGTTGTGTGTTCTTGATATTCTTTGATGCCCTTTAAAGGCTAAGGATAAGTGGCCTTTTATAAGGATTGATTTGAGATTGAAAACCTCAATTCTTGTCGAATCATGAATCGTACTACCGCTGAGGCACTATGCTACTGTCACTAGGGTGCAACATGTAAAAGGCCGTATTATTAGAGCGGTGAGGGTCTAGCGCTGGAGCCCTGGGTTGTCACTAGCGCGATGGTGAGCTGGTGCTGGGGCGATGAATAGCGACTTAAACAGATCTTTTTTTAATTTTTTTATTTTGATCACTGTTTTAGCGTTGGGGTGAAATTCATTGTGGCATTGAGGCGATAGGTCTATATTTTGAAAATTTTACATTTTAGTCCTTGTAAATAACAATAATGCACATAAATAGTCATTTATTCTCATAAAATACTAAAATATCAAAATAAAAATATGAGAAAATATATGACAAATATGCCTTTATCAAACCATGCATCCACTGTCACTCTTCATCAATCTTTAAACCAATATATTTTGAATGATGAAGACCTTTTGTGAAGGCCAGGAGACCTCTCTTAGAGTTCTCCATGCTGAACCTCTTTAGCATTTGTTCTATGTACAATCTTTAGGATAATCCAATTATCCTCTTACATATATCTATATAGATGTGTATCCTAAGGACAAAGGTCGCATCTCCTAAGTCCTTCATCGAGAAAGTTCTGGATAACCAGATTTTAACCTCTGCATCATGTATACATCAAAAGTATTTCATCCACATATAGTATAAGAAATGTGATGGCATCATCCTTAACCCATTTATACACATAGGGTTCATCCGAATTCTTAATAAAACTAAACGATTTGATTGTCTCATCGAACTAGATGTTTCAACTTCTGGAAGCTTGCTTCAATTCGTAAATGGATCAATGCAACTTGAATACCTCATTTTGGATACAAAACCTACTAGTTGTTCCATACAAATGTTTTCCTCAATGAAACTATTCAGGAAAGCCATTTTGACATCCATTTGCCCAATCTCATAGTTATAGTATGCTATTATGGCTAGCATAATTCGGATAGACTTAATCATCGCCATGTACGAAAACGTTTCCTCATAGTCCAACCCTTATTTTTGAGTATAACCTTTCGCAATCAACTATGCTTTGAAGGTCTTTATCTTTTCGTCCTGGCGAATCTTTTTTTTATAGACCCATTTATAGCCTATAGAGACTATTCCTTCAGGCGGGTCCATATGTGTCCTCACTTGGTTGGCATGCATTGATTTTATCTTAGAATTTATTGCCTCTAGCCAATATTTTTTAATACCCATCCAGGATAGTTTCCTCGTAGCTTTTGGGATCATCACTATGATCACTGGCTCCCATTAGGTAGGATTCAAAATCTTGCTCCTGTAGGAATCCATACCTCTCTAAAGGTTTGGATACTCTAGAAGACCTATGTGTTGCAGCTATAGTATCCAATACTGAGGTTTGTTGAGTCGATGATACAACTTTAAAACTTTCGGTTCTAGGCTTTCAGAACTCTTCCTTGAGCTCTATTTCCCTCTCTATGCCTCATTCCTCTAAGAATTATTTCTCGACGAATTTGGCATTTCTACTGATCATAATTCTTTGATCAAACGGGAAATAGAAATAGTATCCTAAACCATCTTAGGAGGTAACCTTTCTCTAACCTTATGTCCAGCTTATCTGTCTTGACTATCTTGACATAAGCTGGTAAACCCCAAATCCTTGTAGACTTGAGACTAGGGGATTCTTTGTACTATATCTCATATGGTGTCTTCTATATGAACTTTGATGGTACTCTGTTTACGATATAAATTGCTATCTGCAAAGTATATCCCCAAAGCAAGATTAGTAAGTTGATAAAACTCACCTTGGATCGTATCATATCCAATAGGGTACAATTCCTCCTTTCAAACACTTTATTCAATTGAGAAGTGTATGGAGGCACTAATTGTAAGATTATACAATTATTTCTCAAATAAGCCTGAAACTCTGTACTTAAGTATCTGCCTTTATGATCAGAAAGTAGCGTTTTAATGCTCTTTCCAGTCTATTTCTCTACTTCATTCTTAAACTCTCTAAACTTTCAAAAGATTCAAATTTGTATTTCATTAGATACAAATACCCGTATTATGACATATCATCGGTGACGTTAATGAAGTTTTCAAATCCACCTCTGCCCAAAGTACTAAACGGTCCACATACATTTATATGTATGAGCTCTAGAAGTTTTTTAGCCTTTTCTCTTTTATTCTTGAAAGGATACATGGTCATCTTACCTTGGAGATAAGATTCACAAGTTGGATAGGGTTCACAACCCAATGTGCCTAAAAGTCCACTTTCTCTAAGTTGTTTTAACCTTTTTTCTCCTATATGACAAAATCTGTAATGCCACAAGACGTTTGGATTTTATTCTATTCGAGTTCTCTTATTTGTAATGGCATTGATTGAATCATTCAGCCCTAATATATACAAACCATTTATATTTAAGGTTTTTGCAACTAATACAATTCCAAAATATAACAAACATTCATTTCCATTAAACTGCACTATATAACCACTTTTACATATGGCAGAAATAGAAATAATATTCCTTGTTGCTTCTTTAAAGTGCAATAATTTATTTAAGTACAAAACATATTCTAATGGAAGTCTAATGGAATAGTTTCCAATGGCTGATGCTATAACTTTTGCTCCATTCGCCACTTTAAAATGACTCAATCTCTAGTAAGCTCAGAACTATTCTGTAGGACCTACACAGTCATACAAACATGTGATGTAGCAGCTAAATCTAATACTAGGAATGATTATTTGAATCAACACTTAATTCAAATTCAATTACATGACATTGGTGTGTACCTTTTCCCTTGGCCTTCTTAAGGCTGTCAAGATACTGAGGGCAGTTCCTCTTCCAGTGTCCCTTAACCCTATAGTGGAAACAAAGTTCCTTTATTCTTACTGGTCTCACATTTCTTAACCTTCTCACATTTAGGCACTGGCTTCTTAAAGGGTTTCTTTTTTGGTCCAACCTTTGGGCCCTTCTTGTATTGTCCTTGTGTCTTTTTCTTCGTATTTTATTTAGCGGAAGCCATAAAGATAGTTTCTTGTGCTTTCTTGGAATTTTGTTTATAGAAATCTTGAATCTCATTCAACAGCTCTAGAAGCTCCCTCTCAATCCTATTGAGATGGTAATTGATTTTAAATACTTTATAACTCAAATGAAGGGACTGGAGAATCAAATTCACCCTGTGCGGTTTGGAAGGATCACATCATTTAAATGTAGCTAGAACATCATGTTGATCATCTTGATCACATGGTCATTATGTGGCATTCCTCCCCCCTTCTTAGCTTTATGGTGAAGACAGAGACACAGAGTTCGTATTCCATTAATTTGGAGTTCTCCTCCTTGTATAACTCTTCTAAGGAGATCAGGATATTGTATGCATCTGAAATCTTTTCATAACGCATCTAGAGATTCTGAGACATAGAAGCCATCATATAGTTTCTAATCTTTTTACTGTTCGTTTTCCATTGTTTGTAAGTATCCATTTCATGCTGTGAAGCATTGGGATCTATGTCGACTAGAAGCAGACCCTCCAAAACATACGAAATATTTTCGAAGTCTAAAACTAATTTTAGATTTCTTATCCAATTACTGTAATTGAGCCCCATCGATGTATGTCTTTCGAAAAGATTTAGGAGAACTGCATTGTTTGCCATTTGTTCAAATATCACAAGTATATAAATTGCTGAAAAAAATTAATTCGCTTGTTAGTGTCATAATCAATTTAATAAAACTGCTAAATCTTATTTAGCTCTCACTAATTTATTCAAATCTCGCACTCCCTAAGCTCGATCTAGAAATTTATGTTGGATTAAATTTCTTAATGGGGAATCAAATTTTATTAAATTTAATTAACCTCACATAATAGACTCTTGGTCAATTAATTCTAATAAGTAGAAAACTATTTCCTTTCACATATCATGTGAGCTATGATTCATTTATTATGTCATAGCTTCGGATACCTCACATAATAGGCTAGTTAAATCTGAATCAATACACTTTCTTAAAATGGAATTTTCACCAAGTCCTCACATAATAGAATCTTGGATAAGATGGGAATTTTCATCCAAGAACAAGATATAATTCTTTCCAGGGCATAAAAATCATATCCCTCACATAATAGAATCTTGGGATTTAATATTTTGTCAAAGAACTAATTATACACCATATTGGGAGGTATGGATTTAATAAGTTTTTCCTTTAAGGAGGTTTAAATTTTATTATAATTTTGAAATTTAGTCCAATTTCATGCTTTCTTAGACAAATTATTCATTTATTTTATGTATAAAAATATAAAGCATATGGGTTTATCAATGGGATATTCAAAAATACAGTCCTAAGGTAAACTATTTACCCTATCCTATATCTCCGTCCAGATCACCATCCGTATGTTCTTTGGGTTTCCGTCCAGCCGCTCCAATTACATAAGCAATCTTAGGCATACAGGCCCGATGAAACAATTAATAAAAATAAAATAATTATTATTACATGCCATTAAAAAATATTATAACCCTTGAATATTTTTCGAAAAATAAATGGTACCCATTGATCCACCATCTAATCTAACATTCATCCATCACATGAATAAATATTAAATTAAAGCATCCATAACATTTAATTTTAACAATTTAAATGATTAATATACTATGAATATAAAATTGGTAAGTTCCATAATACATATCTTATATACATTGCCTTGTGTGCAAATATAAAAAGTGCATTTAGAAATTATTTAAAACTTTTGGGGCATGCAACAATTGCAGGTTTTAAGCATCATTATGCATATGTCATGTTCCGCCCAAAATTTTAAAATTAATTTTTTTTATCAAATCAATCATTTTTAGAAAACTCCATGCATGGACTTGAATAAGTCAAGTAATGATGATATCTCATATCATTATCTTAATATATTTAAAATTTTTCAAAAATACTAATCATTATCATTTCAAAATAATAATAAATTTGTTTCTTTCATGCCATGGTAAGTCATGATTTTGTTTCAAATATTGTTTATGAATGACATAGATAAACCCATCCAATTATAACATTTCATATTATAATACATTTAATTTTGAACACTTCAAAATTCAAATTATCAATATTTCATAAATATTGATAATGCATGTTATGCAAGTCATGACAAATAATCAAATTATTTATCATATCATAAAATTGCAAATTAAATGCCTTTTATATATTTTACTTTAAAAAATAATCATCACATGAATTTCTTTCCCAAAACCAATCCAACATATTAACTAATCATTCAAACCATATACAACACTTGCATATAGCCGCACCATATTACTTTTATAAAACATATCATCATATTAAGCATATACATGTTCCTAACACAACTTACCCTTTGAGCATGTAATCAACATAAAAAAAATATTATAAGATTACAACAAAAAGAGTCCCATAAAAATATTTTGTTGCATCACATGCAACCTACAAGCCCATACTTATGCATCTCATGCATCTAATGGTTCACATACATATGCCATCAATTCCAATCACATTAGAGAAAATAAAAATAATTTTTTTCAGTAGCATATGTCATGGCCAAATCACAAATAACCTTAGATTATGATATTTTGCATCAAATGTAACATGCAAGCTAGTATATATGCATCTCATGCTACCATCCATTTATATACAACATATTCATAACATTTATGCATTTTTCAAGTGATTTTGCTTAAAAGAAACATGTAAAATCCTTCATGCTCTGATACAATTTGAAGGAATGGTGCAAGAATGATAGAAAATATTGAATAATAGACCTGCATGTTGGTATAGTACACGATTTTGGGAGATGAGTGCACATTAGAAGCATTTTGATGAAATAGGTAACATACCTTGAGTCCAAGCTTGCTTTAATGGTTAGATGGTTGCGTTGTACTTGGAAAACACCAAGACTCTAAAATGAACACCATCATTGAGTGAAAGATGTGCTTGGTTGAATTGTTAGAGAGAAATGAGAGCCATTTTTGTGTTTTCTCTTCCTAAGAATGTCTTTTTCTCTCATTAACTTGAGCTTTAGGTTAGTTTATATACTAACCAACCTTTTACAAATTAAAAATTTTGCTTAAGAATTTCACAAATTCTTTTATAGCACTTAAGGTCTTAAATCCTTTGGCCGAAAGACAATTTCATTGTCCATGGCCCATGTAAACTCATTAGTTCACTTAAAGCCCATCAATGTAATTTGGTCTTTAAACTCTTTAAAAGCCTTTTAATGCCCACTATATAATTATCTTAACATATTAAGATAATTAATAATTAATCTAATTAATTATTTTATGAATATTTTAACTCTTAAAATATTTCTGGATTATTTTCGTGTAACCCTTTCTGCACAATTACGGTTATTATCCTCGGAAAGTGCTAGCCATATTTGGACAATCAACTCTCTCTCTCTCTCTCTAACACATCTTAACACCAAAGGTATATGGTGTAACCTCTAGGACCATTGTAGGTTAGCCGTGAGCTGAATCCGGACGGATCTAAAATGCTCAACGACTATAGGGTACATCTAGCAATGTTCCATAGTCCCTAACCACAATGGCTTGACCACTTATTGAAAATTTTATTCCCTGTCATATTTGCCATGTAGGTAATATCCCTTTATTGTCTAATCCTAATCGATTCTGGATTCACAAAATGTCAAAATCTCAAACTTGATACTTTTCAGAATCATCAATCGATATGTTCGAAACTTGTCACCACAAACTCTTTGTATAACATTTCTTATACTTTAGCCAAAGATTTAATTTTTTGACATTCATCAACGTTCCTTTAGGAACTAGAATCGTGGATGGAGTCAACGATAACTCTCATCCTTTATACTCAAGCCAATGGATCTCGTCTTAACAACTGACCATTTTCATGAACAAACATTGAATGACCAAGTAGGCTTTTGTTCGGAGCATGAACCATACGTATCCAAACCATTACGATCATGATGTCTTAGGTCGAAGGACTATATCATACACTAATATGACCAAATGATGAATCTTTGACTACATATAATACCATGTGATTCATCATTTGATGGTCAAGTTCGATAATCACTTCTCTAACCAATAGCCCACACTAATGCCTCAGTGACAACCATTATGTCATCATAATTCATATCATCTCATGATATCCTTTTTGAAAGCATTCAGTGTGCCTACTATGCAGTATTATTGTCCGAATAATACTGCTTCCATAAGGAATAGGTTTGATAATTCTATCTAACTTTTAAATGAATTATCTAGACATTCTTATGCGTACTTTAATTAAATGCATGACTGAATAAAAGAAACAGCTTACACATATGAATAAAGAACTTTCTATTTTATTAAATATTTATTTCATTGATTACATAATATTATGTCTCTGAAACCGACGACAGAAATTATTTTTAAGGTTTACACCAAAATAATCCCAATGGTAAACTTTAGCATTGCTGGCGATATCCCAAGCAGGAGGAAAAATTAGCCTACATGGATAAATGTTTACTTAGATAACTATAATAAACCTATATTTATCCTTGAATCAGTTAGAATCGTTGGTAATAAGAGCTAACAAGATATTAAAAATGTTTCTTTTTTCCATACTTCAACTTTCTAATTTTTAATTTCTTGGCGATCTGTTATAGAGGCGATCCCTATTACGCTTAATGCACCTCTTCAAGGTAAGGAAGAGTCGGCTTCTCCTCTAAAGTGTGTCAAGATAACTTCTATCGCCCTTTTTCAAAACTCTTTTGTCTTCTTTTGAGATCGGCCACTTATATTATTGTTTATTTTAGGCAATGGCCAAGAAACCACATAACATAAAAATAGTTCAATCTAAATTAGCTTTAAATGAGCCGACTACTTCACATCAGTTAGCAACGCCTACCCCCATTTCTACTCTGATAAGTAAATCGCCTAAGCCGGCTATTAATGCTAAGGGTGTACAAAAGATGAGCCCTTCTCTAACATTTGAACAATCGCCAAGGGCTATTTCTCGACGGTCAATTCTAATTGGCAAACCTGCCTTAAAAAGGCCTTCTTAGTTAGTTGGAGCTACATTGGTCACAGATCTCCTTTCCATACTACTCTAAGAATCGTCTAATTAGAGTAAAGATTCAAATGATCACTTCTCCTAACCAAGAATTAGCCTCCCATGCTCCTAGAGTACAAACTAATATGATCAAGACAATATATCAGCTAAAGGTAATGAAGAACTAGATGGCCAATCTACTTCTTGATGATCGCAAAGTACTGGATAGAAATAAGAAGCTATGGTTCCTATCTGATAATGCTACAAGTGACACAATGTTAGTTGGCCTAAAAACAAAGATAGATGAATTTGCAACTTCGTTTACTACTTTGGCCTAAAGACAAAGAAGAAGCAATTATGTGTCAATGTCATCAAGAAGGCCGAGAAGAATGAGGCTCCGAATTACTTCAATATTTAACTAATGACAGAAGTGAATGAGCTAGGCGAGTAGATAAAGGCTTCCAATGAGAGGATAAAGGCCTCAGAGGAAGAGCTTGTCGAGCTGAAGGCTGTTAAGGTGGAGCAGACCGAACGATCTTAAAGCTTAGAGTAGCAAGTGTTTGAATAATCGCCCTCAAAGGACGATGCTAAAGAAAAGCCTCAAGCTTAAGAATTAGATCATTCTAAAGGCTTAAGCTAAAGTGAAAAAAGTTGATTCCCAAGTCATCGAATTTTATTTATGCTTTGGATTAAATGTAAAAAAAAAATCAACCTAAGGGTCTTGTAAACAACTTTTTAACGAATGAAAATAAATCTCTTTCATTTGATGTCCTTATTTTCTAAGTAAATTGGCTTTCTTTATTTGTTTAACTGATTAATAACTTTAAAGCAAAGACTAATTTACTCTTAATAATCGAAAAATGTGATTCCTGATCGACGATAGCATATTTCAAATTTCATACCAAAGTAATAATTGGCTATTTTATTAATAAGAACTAGTAATACATCTACAATTGCCTCAATTATATATTACTTTATTAAAACCTTTAACCGAACAAAAGACATCGGGTTATCATTCATTAGGAGTCGACTAATATCTATTTTCTAACTTAAATAACTTATCAAAAATTATCTTATCAACCTCTTCCCAAACAATTGGTCGATAACACTTAAGATATTTGTCGTTGATCATTGTATGGTGAGCAATACCTTTCAAAATTGCTCAGTAAATATACCTCATTGCCAATGATCTTGGCAATTTTGAATGGCCCTTCCCAATTTGGACTGAATTTACCTAGTTCGTGCTCTTTTAATCCAATTGGGAGAACAACTTTCCAAACCAGGTTGCCAATCTTGAATGACTTGAATTTAACCTATTTGTTATAGGATCCTTCAACCCTTTTTTTTCTTCTGTATTTCAAGTTGAATTAAGGCTTCTAGGTGGCCTTTGTCTGTTTTGTCCATCTCTTCTACCATGACATCTTGGTATTGTTTTCCTTGAAATCATCTTCTTATTGAATCATCTATAAGCTCCATTGAGACCATAGCTTCATGATCATAGACTATATGGTAAGAAGATGTTCTTGTTGCCATTTTTAAGCTGACTTTGTTCACCCAAAGAACTTCATGTAACCTCTCGTGCCAAGCTCTAGGATAGTGACAGTTCTACTCCATGGTTGGCCACGAAAATTTTTTTTAGGATTGCTTTCTTCATTAATAGATCGCTTAAGAGAGCCCTAGCCAATCCATCATGTGATTCGGCTATGATCAGCATCCTTTCCTTTTGGCCGATACATCTCAGTAACTTTCCCAAAGGTTCCATTATGAATAATTCCTCTACAAAGAGGGTGAATTTGATGCCATGGTATTAACTCATCAATCAACCTTTTTAATTAGGATTCATGATGAAATTGACCAATTTTTATCTCCAATCTTTGCTGAAATTAACCTATAAGATCGCCCATTGTTGTGTTGATAAATATGAACTGTATAATATTGAGTAGGGCCAATGGATTAAAGTTATTTCTTTATCACATTTTAAAACCCTTATGCCCCCTGAGCAAGGTTGTTGGCCTCTGAATTGTTCATCCTCGTCGAGTATTCGACCAGGGTAGACTAGAACCCTTGTAGCAGATGTCGAGCTTTGTTGTAGTATGGGATTAATAGGTAAGCTACACAATTATTGTTGGGTGTGGTGTTTCGATTCAAAATTGTATTGGGTGGGTGTATACATGTGTGCGTGTCTATTGTTCATAAATGTATATACATGCATCTCATACATTATATATGCAACGGAAGCTAGAAATCTAATTTCCTGAATAATGAACATAACAAATTTTGCATTTCATTACATTAATGAAATTTAATAGATATTAATCACATTAATACTAAAATTAAAATAATCACCATGCAAGCCTTTGGAATGGATTAACTGGAGTTTGGGCCGAAATGGACCCGTTGATAGTTATAGCAACCAACGGTGGTGGGCTTGATTGTCTAGAATGATAGCTTTAATTCCAGCATTGGTTTAACACATAAATCTAAGATTAACTCTTAATCTCTAGTTTAATACTTAGACTGTATCCTAAGCTAAACTCTTTAACTTAGAAAAATTGTTTCAAATGTAAGAATTATTTTTCTAACATTGTTTAACACTTTAAACAACAAAATAACCCTTTAATAGCTTCAATGGTGGAATTGCTATTTGAGAAGAGAATAAATAGTTTCTAAAACAATAAAAGAACAACTTTTGCTCTTGAGTTTCTTCCTCATTTGCCGTTCACTTCAAAAACTGCCTTTCAGCCAAATTCATCAACTTTGCTTAATGGTCGGCTAACTTATACCCATTTTATAAATAAAATATATTATATTATAACAAATAGCTTAACAATTAAGCAATGGAATAACTAGCCATTAAGGCTTGTATTTTATATGTTAAATAATCAAAACTTTTGTCAATTAAAGGTTAATGGCTGGCCACCTTAATAAACAAATGAATTATTTATATTTCTTTACTTAACAATTAATAAATTAAATATTTCAGTTAACCTAACCCTAGTTAACTATAACTTAGGTTAAGTTTAGATTTATTTAACTATTCAATAAAACAAAATATCTAATTAACTTAACCTAATGGTTAACCTTCAGCCATAGTTAAGTTAGTTATTTATTTAATAATTAAATTAATTAATTACTTATTTAAAAATTAAATAATCAATTAAGTGAAATTACCTTTGAGCCCTCACAAGGTTACCAAATTATCACAAAGTGGGTCCCACCTAACCACACTATTAAGTCAACTTAAGCAAAGGCTTATTATGCATCACGTGTCAACATTTAATTGGTCAACAACAATTGTTAACTAATTAATGTACTTAACACTTAAGTATTGACACGTGCGCATCCCGAGGGTCCTTAAAAAAATATTTAATTTTGCTAAAATTTGCTAGATTGAACAATTCAATCTGGTACACTACCCTAATGTACAATGAGTACACTTCATATTGTGAGACTCCGTAGGTCCACGTCCGATTCATCAAATGGAACTATTTCATGAGTCTGTGATTGATGTCCCACATACACGTCATGGATATTACAAATCAGCGTGTTAGACCATACAAGTTGAGGTCAAAGCAAAAATGTATAATCCTTATGTTACCTATATCCTAGATGTATGGTGATATAGATCAGCACCGTCAAATTCCTATAAGCTCCTCCATGAACTTATCTCCAGATTTGTATTTCGTAAAACAATATCTGCAAACTCCTTTACAATATTATTTAACCCTATAAAAAACTCTTTTTTGAGGTTTCTACTTTTGGCCAAAAGACTTACTAAAAATACAATTCTTGGAGCATCAGATATATGACCTACTTATGTAAGCTGACGAATCTTATATCTATGCACACTGAACTCTATGAGCATCGGAGCATACCCAGTGACACGTAGTGGTCAGACCATAAAAGGTCTTTGACATTTGTGGAACCCAAGTATTATGAATCACTCATAAGTCCGCTGTAGAGCTCAAGTCAAAAGACCACAAATGTTACTCAACTTGAGAAGACTCACCATTCACAGCTTTATAGGATTTCTATTAGCGTCCTTGTAGTTAGTTTAATATTCAGTCCTGACTAAATACCTACATACCTATACGAGCTTTAAGCTCATGGTCAGCTAAGAACAACCATCTATACCAAATAAATATAGATATATACTGATCTATATAAAAGGAGTTCACTTACAAACTCGCATCGATGAAAATAAATCAAGAAATAGTGTTTGGGAACATACTTACGTAATGACATTTCCTAGCATCTATTGCAACTCTTTGTAACTATGTCATTACTAGTATATCCTCAGGTCTTTGTCCCATTACAAACAAGGTTCTATCCCTTTAGATATGGCTGACTCTTATAACCTGCTAACTTTTAGCATTTATAACTCTCAACTTTGCTAACTCTTAGCACATATCTAAACTCTTTTAAACGAGATTTGAACTCTTTCAAATCATACAATATCTATAACATTACAAGTATTGTACTATATATATGTTTATTATTAATGATTATATTCGAAATATTTATACAATATTAAAATGTTACGTAAGCATCAGCTTCAACAATTATATTCCTCTGTTACTTGTTTAATAACAAGTAAAGAATTTCCTTTTACCTCAATTTCTTTTATTCCTATTTTTGCAAATATTTCAAGGCTGATAATGAGAGCTTTATATTCAGTCTGATTATTGGTACATTAAAAGTCCAATATGAACAACAACTTTGTCTTTAATCCATAAGGCAAAATCAACACAATTTTTGCTCCTACTGTTTTGTTTATTTTTAACCCATCGAACCATAGTTGCCAATTCATACTATTTATGTGGCCGATTGTAAAATCAACTATGGTTGAGTATGGCATCAGATGGTTAATAAGGAAATTGGCCAAGGCTTGACCCTTGATTGCTTTCTAGGGGCTATAATTTAAATTGAATTCTAATAGGGCAATCGCCTACTTTCCAAGCTAATTTCTTAAAAATGGCTTTGATAGGAGATATTTTATAATGTCCATTTGGCTTACCACACGCACTATTGTAGGCAGTAAATAATACCTGAGTTTTATGTATGAAAAATAAAGGGCCAAACACATCTTTTTGATCGCAGTGTATTTTATTTTTGTATCATTTATGACTCGACTAAGGTAGTAAATAAATTTATCTACGTCATGGTGTTCTTGTGTTAGCATGCTGCCAATCAACTCCTTTACTGCAACAATATAGAGGATCAATGGTAACTTAAGTCTGGGCAGCATCATGACTGACGGATTTTTAAGATACTTCTTTATCTCATCAAAGACCTATTGGTAATTTGTCATCTATTTATAATCTTCTCCATCTTTTAGTTTAAGAAGGGGAGACCATGAATGGAGTCTACTGGCACAGTTCGAAATGAATTGCCTCAAAAAATTTATTTTACCGATCAACAGTGGTAATTCTTTTTTGGTATAGATGCTTCTATTATCACCTTAGCCTTATTTTGGTCTACGTTCACCCCCCATTGGTGTACCAAGAATCCAAAAAAATTTACTAGCTGACACGTTAAATGTATACTTGAGCGGATTCATTTTTAGTTAATAGAGTTGTATTCGCTACAAAGCTGTCCAAAAGTCAACCAGGTGCTAGTCATTGGAATTTGATTTAATCACGACATCATCTGTATAGACTTTCATAAATTTCCCTATCATGTCATGAAAAATACCATTCATCGCTCGTTGATATGTCGCATAGGCATTCTTTAAACTGAGCGGTATTACGACCCACTAATAAGTTCCAATCGCCCTAGGATATCTGAATGTTATCTTGTTGATGTTTGATTTCTTGATGAATATCTGATTGTATCCAGCCCATCTAGGAAGTTCATTATCTCATGACATGCAGTCAAGTCTACCAGCATATCGACTATGGGCATTGGATACTCATCCTTGGGGGTCACTAGGTTAAGATTCTTGAAGTTAATACAAAGTCTCAGCTTGCTGTTCTTCTTGATAATAGGAACCACATTGGATAGCCATTCCATGTAATTAGTAGGCCAGATAATACCTACTAGAAAAAGCCTCTTGATCTTGTTCTCAACTTCTCGTGACATTCTTCACATATGTTGCTTGTACGGTTGATATCCTTCTTTGGTTGGGAGACTATGTTCAACTAAATCTTAACTCAAACAGAGCATTTCTGTATAGTCCCATGCGAAGCAATCTCTGAACTCCCTCAAAGTCGCCACCAGTTTAGTTTTATAGGCTAGATTTAAGTGTTCACTAATGAAAATCGACCTAGAGTCAACCTTAGTGCCCAAGTTGATTTCTTTTTATTTGCTTTATACTTGGGGATTGTGGTCATTTAACTTGTCTGGCGCTAGTTTTTTATCGTGGCCGATCTGTGGATTTTGTCTTTCATCCTTAAAGCTGCATCCATCTGATGTTGTCATATAGGTTTCTTGTCTATTCATTAAAAAAATAGACAAAAGGTTGGCCAGTTTTGATTATGGTAGGCCGAGCAAGTTCCTCTCTTATAACTTGATATATGTCTTTTATTACTAGTCTGGTTGTATCCCTAGTGTATCAACTGGTATCATTCCTTTTAAGGATTATGGTGTTAATGGTTGGATCATACAAAGAGGTAAATGCCACTTGTTCATAGCCTTCAAATTATTTTTGGTTGGTATGAATTATCTCGATCTATCGGTTTAGTTGTCATCTGAAGATCATCTGATGCATGCTGAATGGAAAAGTTTTATTATAGTCAATCCAATCTCGTCCCTGTAAGAAATTGTATTTATTAGCACATTGACTACACAGAACGATTCCGCCCTTTTTATGTGGTCGAGTTTTACTCTTATGGAAAAAAAATTATAAGTTATGATTACCTCTAATGGCTTCAGATCACCCTTGCTTATCCCAAGTTTCCTTAACATCCTCAAGTGTAGAATATTAACCCCAGATCTATTATCAATGAAGATCGTTTTACAAAGAGTCCCATTGAGATTGGCCTTAACATAAAGGGGTTGAATATGCTGATTCATGTCTTCGGCTCATCATTTGAAAAGTGGCATATCTCTACTACATCCCTATCTAAGGTCAAGGCTTATCTTGGCCTTGACTAGACTGACTCTGGCAATAAGACAACCATGTTAACAACCTCATTATAAATGTCTTTTTGCTTAGATACCCCATGATTGCCTTGATCATCTTCATCACCCTGATTTGCCAGGTCACCGTAGTTATCTAGGTCTTCCTAGTTAGGTTTGTTCTTATTGACTAGTAGCCAGATCTTCTAGGGTTTTTTTACCCCCATTAATTGAATTATATGGTTGTCGATCCTCAATTGCTCTATTCTTATAAAGATTTTTGTTGAGGTTAACAAGTTTGAAGAAGTTTTCATTAACTTATCAACCTTTTTCCACATTATAGACAGTTTGCTCGAGACACCTTAGCTACTGTCGCCTTTGTATCCTCATTTTGTGAGTTTTAGTCTGCCTTGGGTTTGGGTAAATTCATTCACCCAGCTGATCAAATATGCTTTGTCTCAGTCTGTTAACTTCCCATTGGCTAACCTTGCTGGCCCTAAGCTTAAAAGTCCTTATGGGTTGCTAAGAAATTAGCCTCTCATCTGATTTTTCCTAGACTTTCTCAACAATGGTTTAACATTGAGGACAAACCAAACATACTTTTTAGAGGTTGGCTGGTCATATGACGCCAGCTCTACAATGACTATTCTCTCCCTCCGAGTCGTCTCTAAGATCGAATCACCCACCCGGATCTTAATATTTGGTTTGTCAGGGGTCCAGACTCCAGTTGATGACCTTTTTCCAAATATATTCATTTTGGTAGAAGGTATGATGAAATTAATGCCCGCAATAGAGAATGGGTCAGTCATTATGATTGGGGCATTCCCCTTAGAATCAAAGAGAAGTCGACCTTCAGTGATCAGCTGTTGAATCTCATTTCTGAACACAATACAATTGTTTGTATTGTGTCGCCAAGAATTATGCCATGTGCAATAATTCTTACCTGCACATTGGTTGACTAGTGGTATAATGTGACCTTCGGACAGCTTTGTCTGCTTATCTTTAAGGAGCCAATCAAAAATCCGATTAGCTTTCCCCAGATCGAAGGAGTATTCCTTAGTTATCTTAATGTTTTTGTTGAATTTCTTCTTCTCTTTTCCAAAGGTCACCTTCTTAAGCACTATGCACTCATATGGTCCCCATTTTACCACTTTAGCCAAGCAGACTTCTTCAGACTATGATGAATTAGAATCACTCTTTGAGTTAGCTTATATTACAGCAACCTCAATTTGATTCTTGTAATAAGTCCTTTTAATGGATGCCCACTTTTGGTCTTTCTCCATTAGGAGTCTCTTGTAGCTAGTCGTCCTCATGGCCAACTCACATAGGTCTCTAAAGCGATGTCCTTCAAAGCTCCCGAATGGTAAAAGACATCCCTTTAACTGCTATGGGGATATAGTTAACTTTGATTATTTGGGTTTAACAACGTGACCAAAGCTTCCTGAATCAACCGGTGTATTTGGCAATCGATTCGCCCAATATCTGCAGTACTCTAGCTAGGTCGGCCATAATGACTTCTGGGGGCGGCCTATAAAATTTAGCATAGGACTTGTCTTCTATCTATTCCCAACTAGCAATCAACTCAGGCATTAAATTGGTATATCACGTGAAAGCAGTCTTGGTTAAGGAGTTCAAACAGTCTTAGCTTCTAGAAAGGTGATAAGATAGCTTCACAACATTGCATTGTAAACTTTGAGATATGTTCAAATGTAGTGATGTTCTATTCACTTGAAAACAAAAAGACTTAGAAATTTTGTACTCATTTAGGAAAAGGGAATAAAGAATCAACACTGTGAGGGGTAAGGCTTTTTGTAGGATAGGTGAGCCATCGGCTTTAGGTCTACCCCTATGTTCTATATGGGTTTGGCTAGCGTGTTCCTATCAATCTCATGTCTTAATTATTGGCTGGTCTAATAGGTTCCATAGAACCAAATTGGCTCACCCTAGACTGTGTTTGGCCGACTTGTTCATGAATTTGGTGAGTTGGCTGGTGTAAGCTTCCCAAGTTAATCATGTTCCCAGCTTGGTTATAACTAAAGATTTAACCCAACTAGTTGATGTAGACCTGTGAGTTTATAGACTCCACTCTCTTAGGTTGCTTAAGAATGTTAATAGAAACTATGGCAGATCGACTTGATTATAATTTTGGCATCGTTGAGGCCTCTGAAGATCAAGGTTTGGTCGGCCCTAGAGTAGAGTTGTTATCTCGATCTAGTTCTGCCTCATAGACTTCAGACGTTTTAGAATACTCCTACTGATATTTTGATTATCTTCCATCAATAGTCAAAATACCAAACCATCTGATTTATAAATCGTGTGCTGAGTTATTGATTTTCTAGGGCGATCTGGGTAATCGATCCCTAGACATCAGCTGTAGAGAAGGATTTAGGTAATAGAATAGTCTCTCTAAATCTTCTCTAATTGCCAATTTAGTAATTCTTCCTTGATATAAGGGAGACTTGCCTTTTCTAGTACAAGATTGGCTGGATCTTTGACTAGAGGCAGGGGGGTAGCCATGTTAGATGGCTTAAACGTGTTCTTTCCAGACTTATTATTTTTCATCATCGATCTAGTTTCTACTAGCATACAAAAGAAAGTCCCACCAGGTATGCCAAAAAGATATTCACTAATAAAATCTCAATACAGGGATCTGTGTACGTTTAGTGTCTAGGTAGACCAATGTGAGTCTCAAAATCACTACAATACTGAAATTGAGGGTTCACCAAATAAGGCTTGGCTAAATTTGGTTGACAGCGAGCGAGGTTTGAGCTAAACCTAGACTATAGGATAGGAACCAAGCTGCAGAGCTTAAGTACTTCACGGTAAAGGATAGACAAAGCTCAACAATAAGGTTATAGGTTTCAACAAGCAAGGATGTATATGCTGGATTAAATGAGAATGAAAATAAGAGCTAGAAAAAGCTAAGAAGTTAGTATTATATTATTTGTTGAATGAATAGTTTTTTTTTACTATAAGAAAAACAAGCCTTTATATAGGCTATAGAATCCTACTACAGACCTAATCCTAAATAGGTAAGAATCTTAATATAGCAAAACTTCCTATAATATTGAACTACTAAATTAGATACAATACTTAATTAGGCTTGGACCATAAATAGGACTACTATATAATTTTTTAGGCCAGTGTCAACAAGTCTATAATAATATTTATTTGGTATGGTTGCATTCCATATCACAATTTTTAAGTCATTGTCTATTTTTTTGATTTTTTACACAATAATAATAATAATAATAATATACATTTTTTTTTTAAAAAAAAGATTTAAGATGCGGTCTTCTCCTAAAGCTGAAGCTAGTTGTTAAGTTCATTTAGGTTTTTGCCTTCTCCCACATGTACATAATGATCTTAGTTGCTATATGAATAAATGTTTTACTTATGTTATTTCTTAATGCCCAACCAACTCGTGGCTCTAAACAAGATATTAAAGGAAAATATATTAGAGAGGTAACACTTTGGTTGCATAGCTTGAATGTCAACTTGTACATTGTATAACTCTACTGATATTACAATTAAATAGCTCATCTTAAGTGCAAACATCTTTTAAAAATGTAAATTTTATTTTATTTTAACTAAAGGTTAACATTGAATTCTAGTTAAAAAAAACATTTTTATAAGAGTTGAGCACTGAATTTTAGTTTAAAAATAAGTGTATGCATTTTAATAAGATGTGGATGTCCGTGCTTACAACTTATTTGAAAATTAATAATATATCATGACTTGTTGTATAGTATATATATTGTTGTGGGAAATCAACCTTAGCAGTAATCTCTTTTAACGATTAACCTTTTCATAGACTCCATTATTGGGGTTCTATATGCCCTAATACTACTATTACTTAGTATTTAGTACCCTAAGAACTTTATGTGTGTACAGAAGAATTAACTCACAAATAATTAAGAACATAAAAGATCAACACACCAGAAAAGATAATAAAGAAACAAAACTATAAGAAGCAAGGTATACGTGATTTGGCACAACACCTATGTCCATGATGAATCCATGATCTAGCTTCTTTTATTAAACTTGTAGTTCTTTAAGTATCTCATAGACCTTACAAATCTCTTTGTATCTCAACTTATAGACCACTAAGTATCTCTTAGATCACCACGATCTTACAGACCTCTCAGTATCTCTCATTATCTATAAGATATTTTACCAAGGAATACAAGAATAGTCCGAGCTCTCTTAAAAGAATCTCTCATCACTCCTAGCACATTTAGTATTTAAATGATCTCGTGGTTACACCCTAGTGCACTCAGCACTTAGTACCTACCTAGCTCCTCTATTATCTCTATACTTACATCTTTGATGCTTGCCTAATTCTAAGGGGTTACAAGGGTTTATATAATGTTTAAGAGTCCTTGCATGTGGGAGTCCAAATCGTACTTAACAAAGTCAATTTGAACTGAAAATGGATTTTTTTTCAAAGTAACAATGCTAGGGCGTTTAGCATATAACGTTGAGGCATTAATATGACTATTTTAATGCTGGGGCATTTCTCAATGAATGCTAGGGTATTGGTATGACCTTGTCACAACATTACAGCATTCTCAGGAAACACTGGGGCATTGGTCTTCTCTAGAATTGATGCGGGAGCGTTCTATCTTACAACGTTGGGGCATTTAGATCTGTACGACCCTCATTGTGTTTCAATCCCCTCTTTGCTTTCAGCTCTATATGTTGTTCATTTCTTGTACGACCCTCGCGCACTAAACCTCTTGTTGAATCTTTATTTGGTATTCTTCCCAATTCATGCCCATACATAATTGTTGAATCACCAATTTCTACAAACTCCTCATTGATTCAAAATATTTATCTAAGAAACTATCTAGGATAATCCTCTTTTATCTAATGCTCAAGTGTTGTTTCTAGTTACATTTTCTATCCAGATTTAACTTAGACTTGTGAATACAACCTCTAGAGATTCCTAAATGCTGTTTGTCTAGGGTAACCTTAGTATTGTGATCTCTCATATCCCCTTGACATTATAACCACAATCCCTTATTGGCTAAAACCTATTTTTTTCATTACTACCCTTTCCATACATTCTTTTTCAAACTCTGTCACACAATGAGATAATTTTGAAAGCTACCCTATGGTTTACATTCTCTCAATAACCTATTTTAAACCACACATAGCTTTTCTCAATCACATAACCTCAACTGTGTTTCTCACCCATAGATCATTTTTCAACTTTTTTAGTATTCATTCATTTACTCCGAATGAATCTTCCACTTGATCTAACACTCTTAGGGAAATTAAGTTTTCATGAGATCAAGAATAAATATAATACTTAAATCCCTCAGTTTTTCCACCATGTAGTTTTCACTCTTATTTTACCAATCGCTTATGACTACAAAAAGACATATTTTTCTTCATTAGTACTTTTGCAACCCATAGTGGATGTATAATTGTTAAATAAAAATTTTTCAAGACTCATATGAAAACAATAACTGGAATAAAGTATTCACTTAGGCACATGTTTCTACAGAAGCTATCAAGGTCTTTGCCGAGTCATCCTACAAACTTTTGGAACTCTACATTTTTTTCCTTTTATCTTAATCTTTTTCTCTAAACTATCCCTTACCAAGTACCTTAAGTTCTCTTGGATATGCCCTTTAATCTTGATTGATATTCTTCTTCCATCTTTATTCCTTCGTGTCCAATCTTAATGATTTTTCTGACTTGGACCTAAATGACGCCATCTTTTTCATCACTAGTAGTCTCTTTAAGGGTGGCAAACTCCCTAATAAAGCCATCACCTTTTTCTCTTTCAAATAATCATCTTCTCCATTATTTTTCTTTAAATTTTTTAGCCTCTATGGTTAACAACCTTTGCTGTGTAATCTGGTTTGGCCACCTATGCTCTACAATCTAGACCTTAACCATAGCTTTGATACTAGTTTGTTGTAGAAAATCAGTCTTAGCACTAATCTCTCTTAGAGATTAGCCGTTACACTGACTCTATTGTTGAAGTTCTATATGCCTTAATACCGCCATAGTTTAGTATTTATCACCATAAGAACCTTATATGCATGCGAAAGACATAACTTATAAATAACCAATAACATAAAAAATAATATCCCAATAAAGATAAAGAAAACAAATCACAAAATACAAGATATACATGGTTTGGCTCAAGTTCATTACAACCATCAGGGTTTTCGAACATCACTTTATGAAAATCTCGAATTTCTAATTTCAATCTTAGAAACTACTTGCGGTCCGTTGTGTGTGTTTTTTTTTAAGGCTTATCCGGGGGCTGCTGCTCTGGGGCATCCAATTCCTCTTCTTTCTTTTACTGCTGATCTCACATCGAGAGCAGCTCCTTCTTGTTCAGGGTCATCAGATGAGAGATCTTCCCCCGACTACTCCAATTTATGTACTAAAATTCTGACACACTGAAATTCTGGTTAGATGGCAGCCGCTCATAGAGAGAGGTAGCGAGACTGACCGCTGCTGGGTGGAATTATCAACTAAGTGAAGGGGAGTGGCCTTATAGAAAGAAGGTTGGGGCAAGTTCTGGGCAAATGCTCACCAATTCTATGACCATTTTCACTAAATTAAAACTTATTTTTCTATACCCTTTAGAGGAGGACTGCTGCTGAACGCAGCTGAATTCCCCTCCTCTGAGGAGTAGGACTGCTGCTGAACGCAGACTTTCTTCCTCATAACTGGGAGGAGACTCCTTACGGTGGGGAATGAATGTATAACCCTCAAACCCCCTTAACAATCCCCCACCGGTGGTGAATCAGAGCAGAGAGAGCCTCGCGATTTAGAAAAAAAAAATAGACCATTCCGGACCTTTTCCTCATGTCGCTACCAGCTACAGATAACCTACGTCTATGATGAATCCATGATCTAGCTTCTTTCATCAAGCTTATAGATCACTAAGTATCTCCTAGATCACCTAGATCTTACAAACTTCTTAGTATCTCTCATTATCCATAAGAGATTTTAGCAAGGAATACAAGAATAGCCCAAATTCTTCAAAAGGATCTCTCATCACTCCTAACACACTCAGTACTTAAGTGATCTCATGGTTACACCTTAGTGCACTCAACACTTAGTACCTACCTAGCTCCTCTATTATCTCTTATGTTTACATCTTTAATGCTTGAATAATGCTAAGGGCTGAAAAGAGTTTATATAGTATTTACAAATGCCTAAGAAACCTTAAATCTTATTGGTATAAGATTTCTTGTGTGTGGGAGTCCAAATTCCACTTAAAGAAGTTAATTTGAACCAAAAATAAATTTTCTCAAGCTAGCAAAGTTAGGGTAATCAGTATCTAATGCTGGGGCATTAATGTGACTGTTACAACACTAAGGTATTCCTCGATGAACACTGGGGTAGTGGTACAACCTTGTCACATGCTGTGGCATTCTCAGACAATGTTGGGGTGTTGGTCTTCTTTGGAATCAATGCAGGGCATTTTGTCTTAGAATGTTAGGGCGTTCAAGCCTATACGACACTCCTTGTATTTCCAATCTCCTTCTTACTTTCGGTTCTATATTTTGTTTTTCTTCTACGACCTTCGCTACTAGACTTCTTGTTGACTCTTCATTTGGTATCCATCTTAATTCAATTGTATACATGATTTTTGAATTACCAATTCCTGTATATATATATCTACCTTAAGACTAGTGTGTATATATATATATATCTTAAAACTAGTTATCATGAGCAGATAATAATAAGAGATAGTTCTTATTTAAGGTGACATAATGGATCTTACTCTTTGCCATACTCAAAATAATGCTCAAAGATAAATTAAGTATAATATTCCCCCTCCAATGTTGATGTAAAAGAAATTCCTTTACAATTTACCTTAATTAAGAGTACAATGTCCTCAGTACATCATTTTGGTATAGGTATAAACTATTGGACCCCCAAACTTTGATGAAAATGATAAACAAACCTATATGTTAGAGAATAAATGACATTTATACTTCATTTTATCTTAAATAAGAACCATCTATACTTTATTTCATCAAATTTTCCATTAAATTGCCTAGTTGACTGGATTTGACCTAACTAAAAGATGTTATACCCTCACAAATTATTACAATAATTTGGGTAAGTTTGGCTTAGTTATATAACCATGATACCCTCACAAAATTATTATAATGTTTTATTATAATATTATCCAAAAAGTATATATTTATTAATATTATTTTAATATTTATATTATATTTAATTTAATATATATTTATAATTTATTTTAAATTATTATCTTATAAAGGTTAATATGTGTAGTATATTTTAATTTTATATATTATCATACCATTTTATTAATTTTTTTACATGTATATTACATGTTTTTATGTATAAAATAAAAAGTTTTTTTTACAAAAAACCAAAAGAAACTGTCTGTTATCACTTACCAATGATAGGTGGTTAATTTACGTACCAGTGCTATATGTTTGATCGATTCGCTAAAGCCTGGACTCAAAATTTTCACAAACTATATAATGGAATAGTTATATTCAATAATGGAGTAACAAAGTAGTGCCAAACAAAGAGAGAATAGTAATGATCACTATAATATTGCCTTGAGTTGCACCGTGACCTTTATCAAATTAATCAATGGTCAGTTGATGAATGTATATTTTATATCATATTTCGACTCTCATAACTTGATATTTGCTCATTTTGAGTAAAAATATATGGCTTTTCATGATTGTATTATTATTTTGTAAGTTTCAAAAAATCAAAGTATTAAAAAGAACAAAAAGTGAAGAAAATAGAGCAAAAATATCGTTTTACAAGGCCTAAACTGCAAACCTGAAGGTTTAAGCCGTGGCCCCAAAACAAGAAAAAGCAATGCGAATAGAAGGTTGGGGCAACGCCCTTACCCTAATGTAAAGCAGTGTCACAGCCTTAATAGATCCAAGCCATGACACGCCAACAGAACTGCTACCTTAGGTTTGTGCCCTAATTTTTTGCCCAAGCTAGAACTTATAAATAGAAGACTAAAGGCCTCTATTCAAGTAGAAAGGAGGAAAGCACAAACTTTTGAGGGAGAAGTACACATTCTAGAGAGAGAAAGACATTTGGAAGCTTGAAATCTTAAAATCTTAAAAAATCATGAAGATTTATAAAGATTGAAACCCCAAAATGACATCTCCAATCTAGTCTTCTCTTTTCCCTTTCTTATTCCCTTTGATTATGAGTTGTACTTGTAGATATTGTTTGTTTAAACAACTTTGCACTTATCTTTGATTGCCTAAACTCTCTTTCTAAGGCCTTGATGTAGCTCTATAATACTATGGTTGGATGATTTAATTGATTATTAACAAGGTCTTGTTTAATTCATTTATGCTTTTCTGTCCTTAATACGTCTAATTTAATTGGGAAATGAATTAGATGATCTAAATTTATGTGTTTTAATTCTTGAAAAATATTAACCCATTTATTGGATTTGGGAAGAATAGCCTTAGTTGTTATTGAGTTAGGAGACTAATGACACTTGTGTAATCATTATAAGGGTTGCTTAATGATTGCATAGATAGACAAGTTAGATAGAAATATCAATTTAAAAATATATGCATATAATATCATTTCACGCTCGAGAGAGGTAATGAGATTAACTTTGATGCCTTGATTAATGGATTAACAAGATTAGTTATTAGTCACTAAACATGAAGAATATATAAAAAGTATAGTGAAATTAAAACCCTAGAACTCCTTATTCATAGATTTCTCATCTATTAAAATTGTCAAAATTGTTAGTTTAATTTCCTTTAATTTTAGCAATCAATTTAAAGTCAAAGTAGCCTACATAAAGTTGAGTTGCGAGCACCTAAAGTATTTAGTATTAATTTAAAAGATTAATCCTTGTGGGAATGACACTCACTCATCACTTTATTACTTACTTATAATCCATATACTTGCTGCTTTATATATGTGTTGTCAAATCGTGTGAACAAGTTTTTGGCATCATTGCCAACGATTAAAGTTTTTTGAGTTATTGCTAATATTATGGTAAAACAACTTGACTTAATTTAGGCATTTATATTCCTTTTATTTTTGTTGAGTTTGGGTTGATTTAATTATTTAAAAGATGTATGCAAAGAACTCATAGAGCGTACTTTACAAATGATTGAAAGAGAAAGAAGAAATGAAGCTTAAGCTATGGTTGACGAAGGTAACAACCACGGGCCTTGCGGGATTATTTCAAGTTCATGGTTAATGACAATTATTCAAGGATCAACGTCAAGGAATAAATGCCAAAATATTTGAATTAAAGCCAACTCTTATCAATATGGTGCAACAAAATCAGTATATGGGATTGCTAAGTGAAGACCTTAATGTTCATCTTGCCATGTTCTTGGATGTTTGTGATATATTAAAATAAATACAGTTTTGGAAGACATCATTTGGCTGCGCTTTTTCCCTTTCCCTCTTAAGAACAAGGCAAAATGGTGGCTTCAATCCTTACTATCGGGTAGCATTGCAACATGGGAGGAGTTGGTGCTGAAATTTCTTATCAAGTTTTTCCTCCATCGAAGACTTCCTAACTTGAGGGAGAAATTGCATAATATTGGGAAATGGATTTTAAACCTCTTTTAAGAAGCTTAAGAGTATTTTAAAGATCTTATCCAGAAGTTCCCCCAACTTGGATACCAAGATTAGTTCCAAATCTAATTATGTTACGATGGGTTCAATGGATAAACTAAAACAATTATAGATATGGTGGCTGGTGGGACTTTGCTATCTAAAATAGCTGATGAAGCTCAATTGTTATTGGAAGAATGACATAAAATAACTATAAATGGCCTAATGAGAGGTCTATTTTGAAGAAGATTGCCAAAGTGTAATAAGTTGACCCTATTATAGCACTTTCAGGTCAAGTTTTGGCTTTAGCCAACCAAATTTCTGCATTAAATACAAGAGAGTCTTCATCAAGCAATGATTTGGCTATGATTGCTAGAGTGTCTTATACTAGCGAGGGTGGTAATCCGAAGTAAGTTCAATATGTCAACAACCAGAATTTTAATTACAAAGAAACAATATGCCAGCGAACTTGCTTAGACATTACTATTTGGGACTTTGTAATCATAAGAATGTAGTATATGGTAATTCAAAGAATGCACTACAAACTCCACTAAGGTTTGATTAACTGATAGCTGAGAAGAAGCCATCATTGGAAGAGCTTTTGAGTACCTTTATTATAGAGATAAGGAATAGATTTAACAAAAATAAGGCCCAAATTGATAGTATAAAGACACATTACGCAAACATGAATGCTATAATAGGGAAAGAAGTAGAAGCTCCAAAACTAAAGGTGATTGAAGCCAAGGCAAAAATGTTTTTCATGGAATAGTCTAAGGTGACTCCAAGGCTTAACTCTATTTCTTTTCCAGACAATCCTAATATTATTACTCCCTCATTTTCGTATCCTTAATAGTTATAAAAGAAAATATTGTATGTTCAATTCTTCAAATTCCTTGAGATCTTTAAGAAGATCCACATAAACATCTTTTTTGCAGATGATTTGGAGCAAATGTTAAACTATGCAAAGTTTATAAAAGAGGCGATGTCAAAGAAGATGAGTTTGGAGGATTATGAGATGGTGAAGCTAACAGAGGAGTGTAGTGTAATTCTTCAATGGAAGTTGTCACAGAAGTTGAAGGATCCCAAGAGTTTTACAATCCCTTATACCATTGGTGAGTCAAATTTTAAGGAAGCATTGTGTGACCTTGGAGTTGGTATCAATCTTATGCCTCTATCTATTTTCTAAAAGTTGGGTCTATGAGAGGTAAAGCCTATTATAATTTCCTTACAAATGGTGGATCGTCTCTCACTTATCCAAAGGGCATCATTGAGAATATGTTGTTCAAGGTGGATAAATTCATCTTACTAGTAGATTTTGTTGTTCTTGATATAGAGGAAGGTCAGAAGGTTCCAGTTATTCTTGGTCGGCCATTTTTAGCTGTCATGAAAGCCCTAATCGACAAGGAAAAATGAGCATTGATAATTCAGGTGCAAGATAAAAAGGTAACATTAAAGGTTTTCAAGGAGATGAAGTTACTAAATGATTCTGAAAAAATGCTTGAGGATCGACAATGTACATTTGGATAGAGAACAATGGCCCTTGAATTTGAAGGAGATAGCTCATGAGAAAATAAAGATGCGCTGAACAAAGAAAAAGAATAGGCATGAAATATCACCATAGAAAAAGAATCAAATATCGGCTAACGATATTTATTCTTCCGGCAAAGATTGAAACTTTTTCTGGCAAACTCAAGATAAGAAAATTAGGGTTGCTTTTCGAAGATCATCTTATGGAGCTTTGGAAATCAAGGAAAGGGATCCCAATTTTCTTATCATGATTTGCCTAGAAAAAGTTTCAATCTTTGCCGGAAGAATAAACCTCGTTTACCAGTTTCAAGGAAAGGGATTGACAAGGCCATTGAACACACACCGAAGCACCATAAATGAGTAGTGTTCCATAGGAGAAATGCCTTCAACTTCCAATTTAACCCATCGTGACTCTAAAAAATGTTAATCCAAAGACGTTAAATCACATGCCTCTTGGAAGGCAACCTAAGAGAATTTTTAATTTTAATCTTTATTTTTAATCCTTTTTTAATGTTGTTTCTTTCTAGTGGCATGTTAAAACAACAAGTCGACACCATACAAAGCATGAAAAAAAAGGAGTGGAAGAAAAACTAACAAACTACAGTGCAAAAGAGCTTAAAGCAAAAGCAATTTGAAATGCCAAATAGCATGTGAATGCTGTGGCCCTAATAAGGCAAGGCTCCAGCACAAACACCTAGAAAATGTGATTAACAAATTCCAAGTTGTGGTGCCGTGGCGCCCTAAAGCTAAGCCGCAACGTGATAAGCATAAATTATATCTATTATTTTCACTCCTTTAACTTGATTAATTGCTCATTTTAATAAGAATGTTAGGCTTTCTTACATGTTTCATCATTATTTTGTAGGTTTGAAGTCAATGGAACAATTGAGGATAAAAATCTAAAGAAAACAAAGCAAAACATAATGCTACAGTATAACTACAGCATCCTATGAACAATAATTTTGCTATAGTACATCGTTAAAGCTATTAACAGTATTTGCACTAGCAAAATTCCAACTCCCCAGCGCCCAAAACATCTCACTGCAGCGCCAAGTGAACAATACACATAAACAGTGCCCCGTGAACATTATCTGCGTTACAGTATTATTGCCCCAGTGATGAATAGTATTTCACTGCAGAAGTGAACAGTGTAAGTTCCCTAAACTCAAAAGAAATACAACTCCAAGATTCCAATTAATCCTTATATAAAGGCCACTTATTTCAGACCTCAAAGAATACACAACTTAGGGCTCTTAGAGCCACAACACATAGAAAAAGAGTAATTTTAAAGAGAGAAGCAAGAAATTATTGGCAAATCTTTAGCGTATCAACCAACTACGAATTGACGTCTATATTGGTTTGCTTTTAGTTGTATCATGTTTATTTTATTTTTCAGCCATAATTATCTTGTTATCATGAACTAAATTTATTTTCTAGGGTTATTACTTGAACTCAATAGAGGTGCTTAATTGTTGGATCTTTTTAATATTTATTTGAACTCAATTCTCTATTATTCAAATTATTTGTTCTTAATGCTTCATTGTATCTGATCAACATTTTGAATAATTTGGTAATACTTTGATAAACTCAGAAAATACATCATCATATTTAGACCTAGATAATTTGATGCATGATTGTAGAGTAACATTCCGTGTTGCATATGCAAGTTTTGAATTAGGATAGGAATATACTTAATTGGCATGTATGATCAATAAGATTTGTTTTCAATGAATCTTAATTTATTACAAGTATTGTAGAAATATAGGTATTTAGTAAATTAAGATATACTTGCACGACCTTGAAAAAGGCTTGTGAATACATTAGTGTCTTAACCAATAATAAAGATTAATCTTTAAAAAACATATTGAAGGATATTAATTAACCTTAGCTTTCTCTATATAGCTATCTTTTTATTTTATTTGAGTTGTGTCATTTATTTTCTGTACTTTTATTTTACTTAAATTTATTACAAAATTAAGATTTGATTTTTCTGAATAATTACAAAAATGATATAATTTTAGTACTTTGTAAAAAATAAAAATTATCATTGTGGGTTCAATATCTGACTTTATAAGTCCCTCAATTACTTATTATGATAGCGTATACTTGCGCTTAATTTTAAAATATAGAAATATCGCATCAAATATTTGGTGCCGTTATTAGGGATAATATTTTATTTTCACCAATATTATTACTAATCTTTCTCATTTTTACTTCATAATTTTTTATTTTATTTTTCATATAAGTCCCTTTTCTTTTATTTTTATTTTTTGTATAGTTGCTTTTCAATTTTTTTTGTTTTTTCTTTTTTAGGTTACCTTTTAGAGCTATATCATGGCCTATCAATTTCAGTTTCAACAGCAAATAGCAGAACATAGATATTTAAGAGATTATTCAATCCCTTTGATTAACAACATTCAACCCAGCATATGCCGACCAACAATAAACGCCAACTACTCTGAAATTCAGCTAGGAATAATCCAGATGTTGAAAGACTCAGCTCAATTTAATAGATAGCCATGTGATGATCTAATTGAACATATCATAAATTTTCTAAAGGTTTGTGATTTGTTAAATACAATGGAATCTCAGATGATGCAGTAAGGTTGTGGCTATTTCCTTTTTCACTTCGAGATAAGGTGAAGAGTTGGTTAATATCACTACCATCAGGATCAATTTCAACATGGGATGACTTGGCCCAGAAATTCCTATCTAAGTTCTTTTCACCAGCTAAAACAGCAAGAATGAGGAATGACATCACTTCTTTCATACAGTATGACTCAGAAACACGTTATAAAGCATGGGAGTGGTATAAAGATATGCTAAGGAGATGTCCACATCATAGGATTCCAAATTGGTTACTTGTGCAAACGTTCTATAATGGCTTAATGGGACAGTTAAGGACTACAATAGATGCCACAACAAGGGGAGCATTAATGAACAAGTCAACTGACGAAGCATCTGACCTGCGAAAGGAGATGGCATCCAATAGCTATCAATGGCCAACAGAGAGAATAACCCCAAGAAAGATCACAGACATATATAATAAAGGGGTACTCATCTCACTAGCTACACAAATTAACCTATTGACCAAGAAAATTAATTCCATTGAAAATAATGCTAGGAAGAGAAAACCTATCATTTGTGATTTTTGTGGTGACAACCCAAATGGTCAATGCATGGAGCCTATGCACTACATGGAGAACTATTAAGTACAGCAGCATAATCCCTACACTAACTTCTATAATTCAAATTGGATAGACCCTCATAGCATGCCAACACAATCTCAATAGCATATTGAAGAGAAACCAAGCCTAGAGGAGATGTTTATACAGTACATGAAGCAGACAAATGTCCTTCTTCAAAGCCAAACAGCCTCTTTAAAGATGTTAGAGATGCAAGTGGGCCAATTAGCCACATCATTAAATAATCATCCACAAGGCCCATTAACCAAAAACACAGAGGTAAATCTAAGAGGAAATAAGAAGCAATGCTAAGTAATCACCTTAAAGACTGAACAAGAGTAGCTAATATCTGCTAAAACAGCCAACAGCTGCTGAAACATCTCAGCCTAAGAAGAGCCATGATATAGCAATAAAGAAGATGAGTCAACTGCAGAAGAAAAAGAATTAGTGGTACTTCAAAGCAAAGACAATCTATACATTCCACATCCACTTTTTCCACAAAAACTCCAACAGAAGAACCTTAAACATCGGCAACTTTCCAACAATATCTCTCAATATTTCAAGGCTGACTTGGTAATTCCTAAAGATCCACCACCACCTCCTAAAGTAAAACTAATGGAAGCCCTTCAACTATAAACTCATACAAAACTATACAAGTTAAAAAAGAAGAAGGGGCATGACAAGATAATGAAGAGGCGGATTGATTATGGCCAATAAGGTACAGTATTCCAGTCTAAAATTAAAATCTTTCTGGTAAGGCTCAAATCAAGGTGGTTAGGACCATGCTACAAGATTTTTTCATAGAACTATTAAAGTCTAAGAAAATAAATATCAAAGCTCTTAGACATCGGCTGAAGTACCATAGGCGTGACACTAATGACATACAATTTGATCCTCCATAAGTACAGGGAGACGTTAAGCCAATGATGTTAAATTAAACACTTCTTGGGAGGCTGTTGTGTGTTTTCTATAACACAAATTAGCGCAAGTGCACGTTGTCGCAACAAGTAATATATGATGAGAAAAGTGTCGATCCCACAGAGAATGATTTATCTTTTCTAGTTTAATTACCGAAATGATGTCTTTCTACTATTATCCAGAAAATGATTTAATGTATGCTATTAAACTACTCAAGTAAAAGAACACTTAATTATGCTAAGTGATAAACTAAATTACCAACAAGTTAAATTCAATATGAGAAATCCTAGGATTACAAACTATCCCCCATTATGCAAATAAATTCAGCAGAATCTCTTTGATGTTTATTGGTTCTCAACTTGATATATTGACCAAAACACTCAACACATCACAAGCCTCTTTTGCAGGTCAAGTGAATCTATTCCATCCAATCAAATATCTATATGTCTATGATAAATAAATTGAACAAAATTCATTAAGCACAAGTTTTATGAGCCATACATGCCTTATGAGTATATGTCTATCTCATATGAAACTCAAGTGTATTACACTATGATCATGCATCAATATGCTTAAGACTAAATACATAAATGCCTTTGTCAAGTTTATTTAAGCATTTCTAGATCAATTTAACTACTAGCCAAGTAATCAAATAGCATTACACACAAGCACAATGAATATATCAAAAGCTGAATTAATACCATAAAAGAGAGAGCTAAAAATCCATCACAAATGAGTTCAAGGTTGTAATCCTAAATGAACGAAATTAGCTCATCATTAAACTACACAATCTTGAAGCTAATTCCATCAATACATGTAAACTAAACATCTTACAACAAGTAAAGAATCAAAGCAAAGAAGACATCCCTGTCAAATGCCTTTGTTGATGAAGCTTGCTTCCCTCCTCTTTGATTTCTCCAAACTTAGAAGTTAGGTGTTTCTTTGTGTTTCTAGCTGCTGTCCCAACTAGAGTCCTCCCCCAAAATGTAAGTTTTGAGCAATTAAATAGGTAAGAGCACGGAATTAGGGCGCATTTTGGGTTTCCTAATTTTCAGGAACCTGTCAAAACTTGTTGCCCAGGTCCCGGCGCCGCGGCGCTCAGTTTCTGCAATCGGCGCTGCACTGTAGCTACAGTGTTAATGTAGCAGTATACTGTAGCTACAGTGTTACTGTAGCAACAGTGCCTCCATTCGTATTTTTATCTCTAATGCTCCGATTTGCGTCCGTTTTCCGGTATTTTTGCTCCGATAATGCTTCAACCTATAAAACAACATTAATACGCATAAATAGCCCAATTATTGAGATAAATTGAACAAATATCAAGTTAGGAAGATAAAATAGTTTATACAATTACGCCTTATCAGAGGCAACCCAAGTAATTTTTATTTTTAGTTTATTCTCTTTTCTTTTAGTATTAAAATAGCAAGACAAACATGTAAGGAGTACTACAAGCAATTTGCAGCATTAGAAGATAGGAAAATTCAACACTGTCATATTAAGGCACAATGCTACAATGCTAAGCCTTCATCTACCAGAGAAGTTTCTTACTCTCATTTTTATTTTCGACATTAGGGACTATCTAATTTAAGTTTGAGGGTGGTAAACACTTTTGTGTGTTTTTTTTGTTTTTTTGGTTGCATGACTTGTTTGGTTGTCTTGTGGTTAATAATTTGTTTTTAGTTGTTAGGTTGTTACGATGATCATTAGTCTATGATAAGAAATAAAATACATTGCTAAATTTGTTTTTCACAAATCCTTAAGAAATGATAGATACTTGAGACAATTTTGGTTATCTAAGTTTAGGAACAAGTTCGACTTTATTTATAATCACCATTCTTTTGAGCACTTTATAAGTATAAATAGTTATAACTATTACTTAGAGATACTTAATACTTTAGGAAGTAAACCACAGTCATGAAAGACCGACACTCTAGAACTTGTCTTTATTTACTACTTAAGGCAAAATCATAGGAAACACATGAATAGAAAAATGACATTAGACTATCTTTAGACTGATTGAGCCTTTCTAGCCTACCTTTTATTGTATATTTATCCCTAGTACCCTATTTTGAGCCTAATTACCCATTCCTTGGTTAACCACATTACAAGCCCAAGAAATAAAGTTTTTTTTATCTAAATATTTACCCATAATACCATAAACCTTGCATTTGCATAGAAATACTCTTGAAAGGAAAAGGTTATAGTGATATGAGAAAAATAAGTTAGGTGATATTTGTCAATCTAAGTTTGAGGGTATTAAAAAAAAGAAAAAGAGAAAGAACATACTTCTAGCTTAAGAAAAAGAAAAAATTCTTTGAAAAATACAGGTTGAAAAAAAAGATGGAAAAAACAATAAGTTTAGGGAAGAGATAATATAAAGAAAAGAAAGATCAAAAGGTTTCTAGGTAAAGTCTAAATGTTCATGATGTGAGTTAACCTAAATTGTTTATCCTTTTATTCCACCTAGACCCTAGCTTTATATTACAAGCTAAGTAAAGTCCTAAATAGATCCATAGACATGTGAGTTTTTACATTAATGGAGAGTGACAGTAAAGGCAAGCTTATGGAAGTGTCATTATACAAATCAAATGCCGAGACATCATATTTCATGTACAAACTAAAGTATAAAGTAAACTAAAATATGATTTTAGCTATTGCTTGCTACTTGCAGACACACAATTGGTGATTATCTTTGAGGAAGAATGGGGGACTAAATAAAGATAAGTAAGAATGTTAATAGTTATTTATCTACCTTAAAGATTTGTGCTATTTATAGCTTTTGAGACAATCATTTTGATCATCCTACTAACCTAGTATATTATGCTTTTATTTTAAAAAATTTCATTTCATTTTAAGTTAAGTATAATCTCTTTAATTTCTTTCCTTGATCTCGAGGATGAGCAAATGGTTCAGATTTAGGGAGTTTGATAAACGTAAATTATATCTATTATTTTCACTCCTTTAACTTGATTAGTTGCTCATTTTAATAAGAATATTAGACTTTTTATATGTTTTATAATTATTTTGTAGGTTTGGAGGGAATGGAGCAATTGGGGATGAAAATCTAAAGAAAACAAATCAAAACATAAAATGCTATAGTATACTTACAGTAACCTATGAACAATAATTTTGCTACAATATATTGCTGAAGTGGTGAATAGTATTTTGCCCTAGCAAAATTCCAGAGCTTTAGCGCCCAAAACATATCACTACAGTGCCAAGTAACAGTACACATGAACAATGTCTCGTAGAACTTAAGGGCTTTGAACACTAACTTTAGAACAATTTTGGTTTCAAGATTCAGGCACTCATGCGCTAAGCCATCACCTACCAAGGAAGTTTCTGTTGGAGATGGTGCTTATATGCCATTCTAATAAATAGTAATTATTTTGATAATAATCGTTAATACGTAATTATATAGTAAAAAGCTTGTAACTTTTTCAGACATTGTAGATCTAAATGAGTTTAGATCTGATCCAAAGAAGTTTGGGTTAGCACTAAAAAATTAGCATATCTAAAAGTTAGAGCCTTGTCTGAAATAGGGACAAAGACCTAGGAATATATTAGTAATGACATAGTTTCAAGGAGTTGTAAATGGTGCTAAGAAATGTCATTATGCAATATGTTCTCAAAAACTTCATTCCTGATCCATGGTTGCTGATACGGGTCGATCAGTATTCCTTCCAGATTAGTGTATGTCTATATCTAGATTATCTAGATAGCAGACCACAGGCTTAGCAAAAGCTCGTATAGGCATATAGGTATTCAGTAAAGACTGAGTACTAAACCCGTCAATTGAGGATCTTCTCGAGTTAAATAGTATTCGTGGTCATTTGACATAAGCACCATAATGGGCTTATGAGTGATTCATCATGCTTTGGTTCCACGATGTCAGTGACCTTTCACGGTCTAACCGTTGGGTGTTGCCGGGTATGTTTCGATACTCATAGAGTTTAGTGTGTATAGATATGGGATATGTTGGCTTATATAGGCGAGTTGTACATTCTTATGCTCTGTGAATTGTATTTTAAGAAGTCTTTTGGCCAAAAGCAGATACCTCAAAAAAGGTTTTTTGTAGGGCTAAACAATATAGCAAAAAAGTTTGAAATTATTTTTTTATAGAAATACAAATCTAGAGATAAGTTTATGGTTGAGCATATAGAAATTTGACGGTGATGATCTATATCCCTGCTCGTCTAGGATGTAGGTAATGGAAGAATTATACAAATACGGTTAACCTCAACTTATATGGTTCAATGCTTCGTTCTATAATATCTGTAACATGTTTGTGAGGCATCGTTCATGAACTTGCAGAAGTGTTTCCTAACACAAACGTGTATGAACCAAGGCAGTATCACAATATGAAGTGTACTCGTTGAGCACTGGGTAGCGGACCAGGTTGAACGGTTCAATCCAGGAGAATTTTAAAAAGAAAGATTTGTTCTAGGATTTCTTGAAACATATATGTGTCATGGTTTAAGTGTTAAATTATTTATTTATTAGTTAAATAAGTTAACTAACGAAAAATTAACATATGGCATAATGGCTTCATTCATGAGTGACACATGTCATATGCATGGCATGAATGGAAACAAGTGGCAAGTGTGGAGGGACACTTGTCTCTATGCATAGGATGCATGAAAGACAATTGTCAAACCTCCATATGGCAAGTTTGAGAAACTTTGTAGTTGTGCATTTAGGTCCCCATTTTCAAGCCATATATAAGTAAACATCGCAATTGTTTCACATCAATCCCTATTTCCGTATTTTCCAAGTTAGAGAATAGTTTAAAGAGTTTGAACTGCCATGGATGAATTTGATGTTGGAAATTCAAATGAATGCTGCCATTTTAGCTCTGTAATCCCACCGGATTATTATAGACTAGAATTGTTCAATGGGATTCCTTCAGGTGAGCTCTGGATTGATTTCTTCATGAAAGTTCTTCAAAAGTATGTTCTCCATTATTCATACTATTCTTAAATTGATTTTACGTGTGATTATTGATTAAAATGTTTAATTCTGCTGCATAATTGCTTGTTAGACATGCATTAAGTTTTAATTAACTTGTACACAAATCACATCCATGCCCTTGAATACACATACCATGGTATCAGAGCATATTTTTGTGTGTTTCTGGGGTTATGTGGTGTATTAAAAGTGTTTGCGATACCCAGAAAGTGTTGTATTGCATTTTGAAGAATTTAAAATACAGATTCTGGGTTCTGCCCAAATGCACGCTATAGCGTTGCTTGGTTGAACGCTGGGGCATTCACATCAACACAACACTGAAGCATTGGTGAGTTACATGGCTGACGTGTTTAAGTGTTGAACACTAGGGCATTATAGTATTGAATGCTGAGGCACTAAAACAAAAAAAAAAGAGTGAATTTTTTTTTCTTTTCCTTTTCTTTTTTCAAGGTGTTATAAAAAGTATAATGCCCTAGCACTAGGGCATTTCGAGCAGTACAATACTTTTTTGTAATATATGCATGTGAGCTTTATTTAATATAAATATAATTATCATATTACTGTATTATAAAATGTAAATATTGTTTTACGTTGTTAACCATAATAGGAGTCCTATTGGTGGGGGTTAGTTATTCTTGCTTAAACAAATATTCTAATTTTGAATCAAATCTGTATGAGATGCAGAAAAGTCATTATAAATTGAAAAATATCTCTTAATCAGATTAAAGTGTATTACATTATAAGATAGTATTATACATGGTCCACTTTGTCAATATGGTGTTAGTTAGTTCATCTTGGTATTTTCCTAATATCGCTAAAGTGTGAAGGATTCGGCAATGTGATTTAGACTATACCAGTTAACATGAGATAAGGCAAATATAAGCAAAAGTATTATCCAATATCGCTAAAGTGTGAGGGTAATATCAGTAACTTATATTTTATTGTTGATAAGCAAATCTAGAATACACTTACTTAATATAGCTAAAGTCTGAGGATAAGGTGTATTTAGGATCAAAAGTAAGAGTTGCATGGGATGCAATTGATAAGAGTTGTCTACCTTTTGGGTTTTACAAAGGCAATATCGCTAAAGTATAAAACCCGAGTAGAATACTGATTGGATCTACTTCTCACTATAAAATCAAAAAGTGTTTAAATTTTCATTTTTCTATTTGAGAGATTATAGGGAAAATGTTAAGCAATGGGAGGGCATCTTTAGATCGAAAACATATACTAGTTATATGCATGATCTAAAAATGTTAATATTAATGATTAGAAATGTTTCACTATATATCTCTTATCTTGTTTTATATAGATAAGATAAGAACAATACTAGCAATCCATTAGAGATACATATATTAGACACAGAAGAACTATAGGGCACCAAAAAATAATTATGACTGACTCAGAATCTTAGAATTGTTCTAGATTCAAAATAACTTAGATATATCACTAATCAGTAAATGATAAGAGGTGTTTCTAATAATACTTCTTTTGAAGAGGTTTAAATTTATCAGAAATGGATAAAAATGATTTGAGAGTCAAGTCATATCCTGGCCTCAAAATATACTGGTATTGAATGGAAGTATATGCACAGGAATAATGCAAGTAGTATTATGCCCCATTTGAAAAAACACTCTGATATATCCAAATCCACAAGATGAGAATAAATACCAAGGAAAGTTTTTTCATTGTAGTGTGGTTAGACGCTGTAAATGTTACTAAAGTACCTCATCGTAGATAATATAAACCCTTTAGATGAATGTTTACCAAACATTGACATTTCATCAACATTTAATGCTAGAAATGGCAATGTATAAGATACTCTGTCTCTTCATCTCATATCTGTAATTAGTTGTATGATTTGGAAATGCTAGAAAGCTAAGAAAAAGAGAAGTACATATTTCTGTAGGAAATAGTGATTTCTATAACGATGAAGTTGTTTAGAGTTTTAATCACTTCTCACTTCTGGCAAAAGTATTAAGTTATATACCAATTATTTTGAGCCAAACATTACAGATAGTTAATATCCTTTTTTATATGAGACACTGAAGGTTATTGTGTACATAGAATGAATTATTCCTTATATTTACATGATGTTGATAATGTATCATCAGTTGAATGTCAATTGATGAAAGGCCATTATAATTAAGATACAACATGAAATGTCTTGAATATATTACTGAACAGAACAAGTAATAGTTTGGAAACTTTGAATATTATTGAATTGTGGCAAATGAGATAAAGTCATATGGGCGTGAGACACCTAAATCGTCTAGTTGGGAATAGTCAGATACTTTATCTTACCATGCAACCCTATCTGGTTTATGAATCCTGTATTCAAGGAAGATGACCAAGTCTCTGTTGTTGATGTTTGACACCATGCCAGTGATTTATTAAAACTAGTACATAGTGATGTATGTTGTTTAATAAATCATATTGCTACAGGTAGGTTTCTCTACTTCGCAGTCTTTATCAATGAATGTTAGGATTCGAATATGTGTTCGTTGAAGCAAAAGTTAGAAACTTTAAAATTTTTAAAGAGTTTCGACTTGAAGTAGAAAAACCAACTACTATATGTATTAAAAGTCTTTGATTAGATTGAAGCGGTAAATATATAAGTAGTGAATTCACGAATTATTTAAAAGAGAATGAGATTCTCATTCAGTATAGTCCTCCAAGTATTCCTAAAACACAATAGTATTTCCGAAATGAGGAATTGGACTTTATTAGATTTAGTCCGATTAATAATGAGTTACACCGATATTTAAAATATCATAGGGTTATGCTCAAGAAACTGCTATTCATTTGTTGAATGGAGTTCCATCAAAAGCCATTCCAAATACTTCATATAAGATATAGACTGGTAGGAAATCGAGTCTTAAATATGTTAAGATTTAAGGCTATCATGTTTACATAAAAGTTATCCTATATGATGAACTTGCACCAAATGGGTAGAAGCATCGATTCAATCATATCCCAGATACTTTAAGCAATATCAGTTCTATGATCCAAAAGGAATGAAATGTTTGTTTCTTGTAATACCACTTTCCTAGAGAAATAGTTTACATGGGTTATAGAGATTGTAGAAGGATTGAACTTGGTTAAGTCAATCCAAAAATTATGAAACCAATAATAAAAATTCAAGATCAATTGAGTGAGAAACCGTTTTGACACACCCTTCATGAAGTCGAAAAAGATGTCAAGACTATCTATAAGGTATGTTTGATACCTAAAGATGCCTTTAGGGTTTTTTTAGTTAAAGGAAAAGATCTCTTGACTTTTAAAGAGGCGATGTTAGACATTGATTCGTAAAAATGGCAAAGAGCCATGAAATCTGAAATTGACTAAAAGCATGTCAATCAAAACTAGCACATAGACCTATTAGAGGTACAGATCTTCAAAGCCAGACTAGTGGTCATAAAAGTTATACTCAACGATTTGATATCGATTATAAGGAAACATTTTACAAGTAACCATGCTAAAGTAGATTCAAATTTTATTGGCTATTGCAGTATATTTTGATTTTGAAATCTAGCGGATGGATAGAGAATATTATAGAAAAGTAGTTTGCAGATATTGTTTTACGAAAATAAAAATCTGGAGATAAGTTTATGGTTGAGGACATAGAGATTTGACAGTGATAATTTAGATCCCTACTCTTCTAAGATATAGGTAATGAAAGGATTATACGGATATGGTTGACCTCAACTTGCATGATTTAATGCTCCATTCTGTAATATCCATAACATGTGTGCGGGGCATCGTTCACGGACTTGTAAAAGTGTTCCGTAAGACAAACGGGTGTGAACCTAATAAGTCTCACAATATGAAGTGTACTCATTAAGCACTAAGGTAGTGGATCGGGTTAAACGGTTTGATCCAAGAGAAATTCAAAAAGTAGGATTTTTTCTAGGATCTCCTGGAAATATATGTCTTATAGTTTAAGTATTAAATTATTTATTTATTAGTTAAATAAGTTAATTAATGAAAAATTGGCACATGATATAATGACTTTATACATGATTGACACATGCTATATGTATGGTATGAATGGGTGACAAGTAGCAAGTGTGGAGGGACACTTGTCTCCATCCATGGGATACATGAAAGAGAAGTTTTAAGCTTCCATAGGCCAAGTTTGAGAAACTTTGCAAGTTGTGCATTTAGGTCCCCATTTTCAAGCTATATATAAGTAAAATTTGAAATTATTTCACATAAGTCCCCATTTTTATATTTTCCAAATGAGAGAAAAGTTCAAAGAGTTTGAACTACCATGGAAAAATTTGATGTTGAAAATTCAAATGAATGCTACTATTCTAGTTCTATGATCCCACCAGATTGTTATGGATTAAAATTGTTCAACGAGATCGCTTCGGGTAAGCACCAGATCGATTTCTTTACCAAAGTTCTTCAAGTGTATATTTTCTATTATTCATACTATTCTTGAATTGATTCTGAGTGTGCTTGTTGATTAAAATATTTAAAATCTGCAACTGATTAAAATGTTTAAATTCTGCTGTTGATTAAAATGTTTAAATTCCTGCCTATTTGCTTGTTAGACATAATCAACTTGTACACAAATAACATGCATGCACCTTGAATACACGTTAACATTTTTCTTTGCTCGTTCTTATCCTTATCATTGGGGACAATGTCAACTTTAAGTTTGGAAGAAGGAAACACTTATCGGTGTTTATTCACGCGTTTTGTCATGCCTACTTTTTTTTTAACTGCTATTTTTTGATGTTTTATTTTGCATGCTAATTTTTTTTTTTTTTTAGTCTTAGGTTGGTGGAATAATTAATAGTCAATGATATAAAATAAAAAATATGATTTCAATTACTACATTCTTTTATAAACAATAGATGTTATGATTGTTTGCATGTTTAATCTACAGACACGTTCGGCCTCATTTAGTAACCGCTTGAACTATTGAGCACATAGTTAGAATCATGTAGTTAATTTGCTTACTTAGTGGACGTTTATCTATAGTTACCCCCTTTGAGCCATATAATTATTTTTTCTTTGTAACCATATCATTAGCTTAGCCTTTAATTTAATTATCCTTCATAATACTCATCACGCCTTAGGCATAACAATTATTTTAAAGTGTTATGTGAACTAATGGATTTTTAAAGATCAATGAGTGAATTGAATAAGGATTATGGGTTTTGGTTATAGATTTTTATGTTCTAAAGTTGTAAAAACTTAAGTTTGAAAGTATAGTAACTTAAAAACCTAATCAAAAAATCCAAAAAGGAATGAAGATTTAAGTTTACTATACCGCTAGCTTAGAAAAAAATAAATATAAAGGGATGAGCAAAACAATTATCAAAGGAAACAAGAAAATAAGTTTAGGGGAAATCATTTTGTAATATCCAATCCCTATTAGTAGTATTGGCGCCTAGATTTCGGTATAGAGCAAATAAGACACCATAGGGTTACTCGATTTTAACCCTATTAGAAATATTCCCTTTATAGTACACGTGAGAGATATTAGACCTAATTTGGTATTTTCACACTCGATCGGTGCGCCGGACGACCCTAGAATATTTTTGGAATTTTTCTCTATTGGCTTAGAAAAGGAAATCCTAATTTACTACATGAATTTTCATTTAAGGGTTATGTATGGAACAAGCCTTTATTGAGAAATACAATCCATATATTAAGGAATGGACCAATTAGAAGCAATCTCATGGATTGCCAAGTTAGAAACTCTAGTTAGTTCTTTTGACTATTCTAACTAGATAATTACAAAGAAACCAATTAAATCTTTTCATTTGAACTAATGGCAAATTAGAAGTTTTGAGTAAGTTGAAGGGCAAAATGGTCAATTAAGGGAGCACTATATATATGTTGGAAGGTTGCAGAATTTTCAAGAGATGAAAAGCAAACACTTAGAGCAAAAGAGAACAAATTCATGCAAGAGGGGAAGGTGCTGCTACAGTGAAATTTTAAATTTTTTTTAATGATTTTTCATGTGTAATCAAGCTAAAATAAGGTTACATATGAATCCCTAAGCTCAATTAAAGCCTCAATTAGTGGAAATTCAAGAAACAGAGGTAAGAAAAGCATTATTTTATGAGTTTGATAAGTAAGCTTTCAAGAATGCTTCAATTGATGTTCTTGTGTGTATTCTTGGCTTAGATTGAGTTGAATTATAGTGTGGAGCTTGAAGGAGTCATCAATTTGAAGAAATTGGCAAGGTAAGAATTAGGGTTTTTGGTGATTTTGTTGTAGAGAATTCAATTGGTTGTAATTAGGGCTTTAGAATAAAATTGGCTTGATTTTGTTGTAATTGGAACAAGAATTTGAGAAAAGGAATGTGTTGGAATCTAGGGTGAAATTCTGCCACTTTAGGGAAGTTAGGGATTGAGCGGTGTTTTTATTGAGTTGTTGTGTGTAAATGGTGCATATTGTAAATTGAATGTTTATGGTTGATGGAAAAATCAAAAATGAAGAAAATGGGACATAATTGTTCATTTTGGAAAGGTGAAGGGCATGTATGTCCAACCAAGTTATAGAGCGTGCAATAATTTTCAAGGCGCCGGATGGTGAGTTAGATTAGATTAAATGACTCCGCAAATAAAAATTGGGAAGTAGTATGCATTCGGGCTTTGTATGCCGATTAGGGCATTTAGTAGTTAAATGAGATTCTAGCATTCGATTTGGTTCTAAATGTCCTTTATGGTGCATAGGTGAAGATAACCGAGAGCGATAACGGGAGCAGAAATCGGGAGCGAAATTTAGCGTGGAGCGGTTGTGAATGGAAATCTGTCATTTCTTTTACTTTTCATTTATTATGTTTTCGCATAATGAATATGTATGTTTTATGAGCTTTCGATGAATAAACACGATTTATGATCTTGATATATATTCATAGACATGCTTTTACATGTTCGATTTGAGAAAAAGTTTTAAAATTTCTGCACTTGTTTTAAAGGCCATTGGTACCCTCAAATTATAGTGGTGATCATTGTATTAGACCCGGCCGGTATATCCCGTACACATGGGCAGGTCTTGGGGGTGTGTCACTAACTCCAGAAAGTCAGGATGTGTAGTCATATGAGTAGCCCTATGTGTACGGGGTATTGTCTCGCTATATGTATGCGATGTAGGATTCCGTTGCATAGCCAGTGAGATGTCTTGAGATGTCACTGTGGGTGCTGCTAGTTGAGGTGCCCCGTGACCTACTCACGTGTGCGGTGCTAGTTGAGTTGCTGCGTGAGTATAGAGCTTTAGGGTTACCATTGGTACAGTTTAGAAAGAAAATGGCCGAGCAAGGATTTTACTAGTTTTCGATTTATCGATAGCATTTATGCATTTATATGCACATAGCAGTTATTATGTTATACAGATTCTGGATGTGGTTTTCCAAAGATGTAGATAAAATCCGTTCGGCAAGATTTCAATAGTATATGATGTTAAAAACCGTTTTACAGTTTTACATCAGTTTTAGAAGCATGATTTCTACATGAACTTTAGAATTTGCTATCTATACATGATGTTATTTTATTAAAATTTTATTTGCACTCACTGAGCTCCTTTAGCTCACCCGTTTTGTGTTTTATGTTTTCTAAACCCCTTTTTCAGGTGCAGGTCTTGGTACGCAAGCTGCTGATTCTCCTATTGTCGAGTAGTGGGCCGAATCCGAAGATCATTTTTGTACATGTAAATGTGCTAAATAGCACTCTTTACTTTATGCATAGTAGTTGTAGGCATGTATATTTGTATGTATGTTTTGAACCAACAAGAAAAGAATTCGAGATTATGATGATCATTTTTGCTTTTCATGAGTATGCTCATTTTGTAGTTTAAATGAATAATTGAGTTGTGTTGGATTTGATTTGGAAAGGATCGGAGGTCCGAATTGGTAGTATTGAGATGTATTGGAAATAGAAGTGAAATGTGTTTGTAGGTTTTATATGGATTTTCCGAAAACAGGGGAAACTCTGTTCGTTTTTTTAAAATTAAGATGTCATTTTCATGTATATTACAAGACCTTCTCAGTAGTAGCAAGAATTAAAAAGGGGTTCGCCTTACGAAATTTCTCAAATTACCCAGTTAGGTCGGAGAAACTTCCGTCGCGGTGTCCGACAAGGCCGCTGGGATCTATAGTAGAGGGTCACGGGTCGGGTCCTGTCACATTTGGAAATAAAAGATTCAGTTTGAACAAACTATAGAAGAATGTATGTTTATGGTATAAGTCGAGTTGAAATTTATCTATTTTATCCCACCTTTACCTTAGCTGTACATATACAAGTTAGATAAAGACCTATTTGATCTTTGATTATGTGTCCACCTGCATTAATGGATTTGATATGAAAAACAAGCTTGTAGAGTGACTATTTCATTAATTTATGCACGTAAACTAATGCGAGTGCATGTGACTAATGATACTAACTACACATACACACCAAGCAAATCACTTATAGGGTAGAACAAGCAATGAATTGAGATTTTAAACTATTATGGCATTTAGAATTTTCTTGAGATTTGTAATCAAGAGAAACTTTTAAGACAATTTGTTAATTATTTGTTGGCCTGATGTGTTTAGTTGTCTTTTTTAGTTTTTAGTTTTTAGCTTTTAGCCGTATCTTCTTCCTTGAAGGCGAGCAAATTATTAAGTCTGGGAGAGCATGATGAGAGCGTTTATATATCATATTTTGACTCTCATAATTTGATATTTACTAATTTTGAGTAAGAATATGTGACTTTTATGATTGTATTGTTATTTTGTAAGTTTCAACAAATTAGAGCATCAAGAAGAGCAAAGAGTGAAGAAAATAGGGCAAAAATGTCAGTTTATAAGGCCAACGTTGTAGCCCCGAAAGTCAAATCGTGGCCCTAAAAGAAGCAAAATCAATGCAAACAGAAGCTTAGGGCTATGACCCTAATTTGAGCAAAAAGTTAGGGCCGTGGCCCCACCCTGATGTGAAGTGGTGTAGTAACCCTAATAGATTAAGTTGTGGTGTAATATCCAATCCCTATTAGTAGTATTGGCGCCTAGATTTCGGTATAGAACAAATAAGACACCGTAGGGTTACTCGATTTTAACCCTATTAGAAATATTTTCTTTATAGTGCACGTGAGAGATATCAGACCTAATTTGGTAATTTCACATTTGATCGGTGCATCGGACGACCCTAAAATATTTTTAGAATTTTTCTCTATTGGCTTCGAAAAGAAAATTCTAATTTACTACATGAATTTCCATTTAAGGGTTATGAATGGAACAAGCCTTTGTTGAGAAACATAATCCATATATTAGAGAATGGACCAATTAGAAGAAATCTCATCGATTGCCAAGTTGGAAGTTCTAGTTAGTTCTTTGGACTATTCCAACTAGATAGTTACAAATGAACTAATTACATAATTAGTTTTCAACTAATGGCAAATTAGTAATTTTGAGAAAGTTGAAGGGCAAAATGGTAAATAGAGGGAGGACTATAAATAGGTTGGAAGTGTGTAGAATTTTGAAGATGATCAAAAGCAAACACTTAGAACAAAAGAGAGAAAATTCGAGCTTGGAAAGGGGGGCTGCTACAGTGACCTTTCAAGTTTTGTTTTCATGAATTTTTATGTGTAATCAAGCCAAATTAAGGTTACAAACCAATCCCTAAGCTCAATTGAAGTCTCTATTAGTGGAAATTCAAGAAAAAGATGTAAAAAAAGCATCTTTTATGAGTTTGATAAGTGAGAATTCAAGAATGTGTTAATTGATGTTCTTATGTGTATTCTTGGCTTAGATTGAGTTGAATTCTAGTTTGGAGCTTGAAGGAGTCATCAATTTGAAGAAATTGGCAAGGTGAGAATTAGGGTTTTTGGTGATTTTGTTGTAGAGATGTCAATTGATTGTAATTAGGGCTTTAGAATGAAATTAGCATGATTTTGTTGTAATTGGAACAAGAAATTGAGAAAAGGAATGTGTTGGAACCTAGGGTGAAATTCTGCCACTTTAGGGAAGTTAGGAATTGAGTGGTGTTTTGATTGAATTGTTGTGTATAAATGATGCATATTGTGAATTGAATGTATATGGTTGATGAAAAAACCCAAAAATGAAGAAAATGGGACATAATTGTCCATGTTGGAAAGGTGAAGGGCAAGTATGTCCAATCAAATTATAAGGTGTCAATAATTTTTAGGGCGCCGGATGGTGAGTTAGTTTCGATTATGGCTCCTTAACTAAAATCGGGAAGTAGTTTACATCCGGGCTTTGTATGCCGATTAGGGCATTTAGTAGTTAAATGAGATTCTAGTGTTCGATTTGGTTCTAAATGTCATTTATGGCGCGTAGGTAAGGATAACCGAGAGCGTTAACGGGAGCAGAAATCGGGAACGAAATTGAGCGCGGAGCGGTTGTGAGTGGAAATCTGCCATTTCTTTTACTTTTCGGTTACTATGTTTTCGCACAATGACTATGTATGTTTTATGAGCTTTCGATGCATAAACATGATTTATGATCTTGATATATTCATAGACATGCTTTTACATGATCGATTTGTGAAACAGTTTTAAAATTTTTGCATTTGTTTTAAGGCCATTGGTACCCTCAGATTATAGTGGTGATGATTGTATTAGACCCGGCCGGTATATCTCGTGCACATGGGCAGGTCTTGGGGGTGTGTCACTAACTCTGGGAAGTCGGGATGTCGAGTCATGTGAGTCGCTCTATGTGTACAAGATATTGTCTCGCTATATGCATGCGATGTAGGATTCCGCTGCATAGCCAGTGAGATGTCTTGAGATGTCACTGTGGGTGCTGCTAGTTGAGGTGCCCCGTGACCTACTCACGTATGCGGTGCTAGTTGAGTCACTGCGTGGGTATAGAGCTTTAGGGTTACCATTGGTACAGTTTAGAAAGAAAATGGTCGAGCGAGGATTTTACTAGTTTTCGATTTACCGATAGCATTTATGCATTTATATGCACACAACAGTTATTATGTTATACAGATTCTGAATATAGTTTTTCAAAGATGTAGATAAAACCCGCTCGGCAAGATTTCATTAGCATATGATATTAGAAACCGTTTTACAATTTTACATCCGTTTTAGAAGCATAATTTCGGCATGTACTTTAGAAATTGCTATCTTTGTATAATATTCTTGTAATTGAATTCTCATTTACACTCACTGAGCTCCTTTAGCTCACTCGTTTTATGTTTTATGTTTTAAACCCCTTTCCCAGGTGCAGGTCTCGGAACGCAAGCTGCTGATTCTCCTATCGCCGAGTACTAGCAGCGGCGATCCAACAGCCGCGAGAGTCCGGAGTGTCCATTGAACGCGCCAAGAAATTGGGCGCTAAGGCTTATGATGGAACCGAAGATCCCGAGAGAGCTCTATCTTGGTTAGAGAACAATGAAGAAAGTTTTCAGGTTATGGGATGTACGGAAGAGCAGATGGTGGTATACTCTGCATTTTTATTGAAAGAAGGAGCGAAGGATTGGTGGAAGGCCTTGCAAAGGAGAAACGTCGATGGGGTGTCTTGGGCACTTTTCAAAGAGGAATTTCTGAATAAGTTCTACCCCAAAAGTTATAAAGATGCGAAGATAGAAGAATTCTTCAAGCTCGAACAGGGTTCCCTCTCGGTGGCTGAGTACGAGAAGAAGTTTTCGGAGCTCCTTCGTGCCGTTCCATTTATAGCCGATAATGAAGAGCAGAAGGCTAACCGTTTTACAGTGGGTCTCAATCCACGAATCAGGGTGTACGTAGTATCGGCAGCCCACACTCAGTATGGATCATTGGTGGAAGCTGCAACACGGGTTGAAAGAAGCATGGCGGCCATCCCTAAACTGAAACAGCAGGGTCAGAAAAGAGGCTGGTCAGGTAGTTCTCGAGGAGGACCAAGTAAATTCCCTCGAACAGAGGAGAGATCGTCATGGTCCAGCAGTCGAAAGCCAAGCCAAAGAGCTCAATCCAGCCAAGCTTCCGTTCGGCAACCATCCGCTGGATTCCGAAGCACTAAGGAGAGTTGGAAGAATTTCCCGGTGTGTAATAGATGTGGCAAGGCCCATCCGGGGGATTGTAGGAAGGGGACTACCAGGTGTTATAAGTGCGGGCAAGAGGGTCACTACATGAGAGATTGCCCGAATGATGGAGCTAGCAGCAAGCCAGAAGATAGACCACCAGCTCCAGGACAAACCAGCGGCGGTCGAGGGCAGATTCGAGGAGGTCCCCAATTCAGAAGATCGAGCGGCGCGAGCAAGCCTGGTAGGGGCGCCGGTCGAGGAGGATCATCCGGTGGATCACAAGTGAAACCGCATACCCAGGCTAGGATATTTGCAGTGACCCAACAGGAGGCGGATGCGGCCCCATAAGTTGTGACAGGTACAATGTCAGTTTTTGATCGAAATGCTTATGTACTGATAGATCCTAGAGCGACCCATTCTTTTATTTCTGTGGAGTTTGCTGTAAACGCTAGTATAGCACCCCAGTTATTAAATGGCGCGGTAGTAGTGTCTCTTCCTACCGGAGACTCCATTGTAGCAGAAACGGTGTATAAGAGTAGTAAAATCAGTATTGAAAGCCAAGAGTTTATGGCGAATTTAATTGTGTTGGCCATCAGTGAGTTTGATGTAATTTTAGGGATGGATTGGTTGTCTAAATATCGAGCCTCAGTGGATTGCTTTCGGAAAGAAGTTAGATTATGTAGCCCTAGCGGAACGGAAGTTATTTTCCGCGGGGTGCGGAAATCACTTTCCTCCAGCATGGTGTCGGTAATGAAGGCAAGAAAGATGCTTCGGAAGTCATGTCAGGGTTACTTAGTCTATGCCATAGACGTAAGAGATGGTGGAACAAAATTGGAGGATATTTCGGTGGTGAGAGAGTTTCCAGATGTATTCCCCGAGGATCTTCCGGAATTGCCTCCGGATAGAGAGATAGAGTTTAAAATAGAAGTAGCCCCTGGAACACAACCAATTTCTAAAGCACCCTACAGAATGGCTCCTTCAGAATTGAAAAAACTGAAGGTTCAGTTGGAAGAGTTGGTGAATAAGGGTTTCATTAGACCGAGTACTTCTCCTTAGGGTGCACCGGTTTTGTTTGTGAAGAAGAAAGACAGAAGCATGAGATTGTGCATTGATTACCGGGAGCTGAATAAAGTAACGGTGCGTAATCAATATCCACTTCCGAGAATTGATGATTTGTTTGATCAGCTACAAGGAGTCAGAGTATTTTCCAAGATAGATCTGAGGTCCGGTTATCATCAACTGAAGATCCGGGAGGAAGATGTTCCTAAGACGGTCTTTAGAACCCGATATGGGCATTATAAATTTTTGATTTTGCCTTTTGGGCTGACTAATGCCCCAGCTGCTTTTATGGATCTTATGAACAGAGTTTTTAGATTCTATTTAGATCGGTTTGTGATAGTATTTATTGATGATATATTGGTTTATTCAAGCAGTGAGAAAGAGCATACAGAACATTTGAGGATAGTTTTGCAGACCTTAAGGGAGCATCGGCTGTTTGCCAAACTTAGTAAATGTCAATTTTGGCTAGATAGAGTTGCATTTTTGGGGCATGTAATCTCTGGAGAAGGGGTAACAGTAGATCCCCAGAAGATCGAAGCAATAGTGAATTGGAGACAGCCTACGAACGTGACGGAGATCCGTAGTTTCTTGGGTTTAGCAGGATATTATAGGAAGTTTGTAGAGGGATTCTCAAGGATAGCCGCTCCTCTGACTAAGTTAACCCGGAAAGAAGAGAAGTTTGTATGGTCGGAAGCGTGCCAGCAGAGCTTCGAAGAGCTAAAGAGAAGGTTGATGTCGGCCCCTGTGTTTACACTTCCATCAGGGAATGACGGTTTTACCATATATTATGATGCTTCCAGGCAAGGTCTAGGTTGTGTGCTAATGCAGAAGGAGAAAGTAATAGCCTATGCTTCCAGACAATTAAAGAAGCATGAATAGAATTATCCTACACATGACCTAGAACTAGCTGCGGTAGTTTTTTCTTTAAGAATTTGGAGGCATTATTTGTATGGGGTTCCTTGCAAGATCTTTACTGATCATAAGAGCCTGCAGTACTTGTTCACTCAGAAAGAATTGAATATGAGGCAGAGAAGGTGGCTGGAGCTTATTAAAGATTATGAGTGCACCGTGGAGTACCATCTAGGAAAAGCTAACGTGGTTGCAGATGCTCTCAGCAGGAAGCCTGTCAGTTCAATAGCTCACTTGAAGGTCGCATATCTATCGATGTTGATAGAATTGAGGTCTTTAGGTGTAAAATTAGAATTATTAGATTCGAGAGCATTATTAGCCACATTTCAAGTCCGTTTAATACTGGTTGATCGGATCAAAGAACTACAGACTCAAGACCCACAAGTAGTTAAATTAAAGGGTGAAATCGAGTCCGGGCAGTGGAAGGATCTTTCAGTGACCGAGGATGGTGTAGTAACCTTGGGTTGGATGTTATGTGTTCCGGATGTAAATGAGTTAAGAAGAGAGATTATGGAAGAAGCTCATTCTTCTGCGTATGCTATGCATCCTGGGAGTACAAAGATGTACCGTACCCTAAAAGAGCACTACTGGTGGAAGGGCATGAAGAAAGATATAGCTGAATTTGTCTCGAGATGCCTAACTTGCCAACAAGTAAAAGCGGAGCATCAGAAACCTGCAGGGCTCTTGCAACCCCTTCTGATTCCGGAGTGGAAATGGGAAAGAATAACGATGGATTTCGTGGTAGGACTTCCGCGTAGCCAGAGAGGCAATGACGCAATATGGGTGATTGTTGATAGACTGACGAAATCTGCTCACTTCCTACCCATCAGAAGCAGTTGTTCTTTAGATAAATTAGTCCAGTTGTACGTAGATGAGGTGGTACGACTCCATGGAGTTCCCGTGTCCATTGTGTCAGACAGGGATCCACGGTTCACTTCTCGATTTTGGCCCAATTTACAGAAAGCTCTAGGTACGAAATTGAGTTTCAATACGGCCTTTCATCCTCAGACGGATGGTCAGTCGAAACGGACAATTCAGACACTTGAAGATATGCTTAGAGCGTGTGTTATGGAGTTTAAGGGGAGTTGGGATACTCATCTGCCGCTAATGGATTTCGCCTACAATAATAGCTATCAGACTAGCATCGGAATGGCACCATATGAGGCATTGTACGGAAGAAAGTGCAGAACTCCAGTTTGTTGGGATGAGGTAGGTGAAAGGAAGCTGATTGGCCCAGAAATTGTTCAGATTACTTCGGAAAAGATTCAACTTATCAGGCAGAGATTGAAAACAGCTAATGATAGACAGAAAGTTATGCAGATAACAGAAGAAGAGACTTGGAGTTTGAGATCGGTGATAAGGTCTTTCTGAAGATATCACCATAGAAAGGAGTACTAAGATTCGGGAAGCGAGGAAAGCTGAGTCCCCGATATATTGGACCGTACGAGATAGTTGAAAGAGTTGGAAATGTGGCATATCGTCTACGGTTACCCGAAGATCTGGCTAGATTCCATGATGTGTTTCATGTTTCTATGCTTCGCAAGTATATAGCAGATCTTTCACACATCCTAAGGGAACAACTGGTAGAATTGAACAAAAACCTGACCTACAAAGAGAAGCCTGTGCAAATCCTAGACCGGAAAGAGCAAGTCCTTCGTAACAAAAGCATTCCCTTAGTTAAGGTGTTATGGATGAACCATGGGGTAGAAGAAGCCACGTGGGAACGTGAAGATCAGATGCGAGTCCAACATCCTCACCTCTTTGAGACAGGTATGACTTAAATTTTCGAGGACGAAATTTTTTAAGGAGGGGTGAAATTGTAATATCCAATCCCTATTAGTAGTATTGGCGCCTAGATTTTGGTATAGAATAAATAAGACACCGTAGGGTTACTCGATTTTAACCCTATTAGAAATATTTTCTTTATAGTGCACGTGAGAGATATCAGACCAAATTTGGTAATTTCACACTTGATCGGTGCGTCGGACGACCCTAGAATATTTTTAGAATTTTTCTCGATTGGCTTGGAAAATAAAATTCTAATTTACTACATGAATTTCCATTTAAGGGTTATGAATGGAACAAGCCTTTGTTGAGAAACATAATCCATATATTAGAGAATGGACCAATTAGACGAAATCTCATCGATTGCCAAGTTGGAAGTTCTAGTTAGTTCTTTGGACTATTCCAACTAAATAGTTACAAATGAACTAATTATATAATTAGTTTTCAACTAATGGAAAATTAGTAATTTTGAGAAAGTTGAAGGGGAAAATGGTAAATAGAGGGAGGACTATAAATAGGTTGGAAGTGTGTAGAATTTTGAAGATGATCAAAAGCAAACACTTAGAACAAAAGAGAGAAAATTCGAGTCTTTGGAAAGGGGGGCTGCTACAGTGACCTTTCAAGTTTTGTTTTCATGAATTTTCATGTGTAATCAAGCCAAATTAAGGTTACAAACCAATCCCTAAGCTCAATTGAAGTCTCTATTAGTGGAAATTCAAGAAAATGATGTAAGAAAAGCATCTTTTATGAGTTTGATAAGTGAGAATTCAAGAATGTGTTAATTGATGTTCTTATGTGTATTCTTGGCTTAGATTGAGTTGAATTCTAGGTTGGAGCTTGAAGGAGTCATCAATTTGAAGAAATTGGCAAGGTGAGAATTAGGGTTTTTGGTGATTTTGTTGTAGAGATTTCAATTGATTGTAATTAGGGCTTTAGAATAAAATTGGCATGATTTTGTTGTAATTGGAATAAGAAATTGAGAAAAGGAATGTGTTGGAACCTAGGGTGAAATTCTGCCACTTTAGGGAAATTAGGAATTGAGTGATGTTTTGATTGAATTGTTGTGTGTAAATGATGCATATTGTGAATTGAATGTATATGGTTGATGAAAAAACCCAAAAATGAAGAAAATGGGTCATAATTGTCCATGTTGGAAAGGTGAAGGGCAAGTATGTCCAATCAAATTATAAGGTGTCAATAATTTTCAGGGCGCTGGATGGTGAGTTAGTTTCGATTATGGCTCCTTAACTAAAATCGGGAAGTAGTTTACATCCGGGCTTTGTATGCCGATTAGGGCATTTAGTAATTAAATGAGATTCTAGTGTTCGATTCTAAATGTCATTTATGGCACGTAGGTAAGGATAACCGAGAGCATTAACGGGAGCAGGAATCGGGAGCAAAATTGAGCGCGGAGCGGTTGTGAGTGGAAATCTGCCATTTCTTTTACTTTTCGGTTACTATATTTTCGCACAATGACTATGTATGTTTTATGAGTTTCGATGCATAAACATGATTTATGATATTGATATATTCATAGACATGCTTTTACATGATCGATTTGTAAAACAGTTTTAAAATTTTTGCATTTGTTTTAAGGCCATTGGTACCCTCAGATTATAGTGGTGATGATTGTATTAGACCCGACCGGTATATCTCGTGCACATGGGCAGGTCTTGGGGGTGTGTCACTAACTCTGGGAAGTCGGGATGTCGAGTCATGTGAGTCGCTCTATGTGTACAGGATATTGTCTCGCTATATGCATGCGATGTAGGATTCCGCTGCGTAGCCAGTGAGATGTCTTGAGATGTCACTGTGGGTGCTGCTAGTTGAGGTGCCCCGTGACCTACTCACGTATGCGGTGCTAGTTGAGTCACTGCGTGGGTATAGAGCTTTAGGGTTACCATTGATACAGTTTAGAAAGAAAATGGCCGAGCGAGGATTTTACTAGTTTTCGATTTACCGATAGCATTTATGCATTTATATGCACACAGCAGTTATTATGTTATACAGATTCTGAATATAGTTTTCCAAAGATGTAGATAAAACCCGCTCGGCAAGATTTCATTAGCATATGATATTAAAAACCGTTTTACAATTTTACATCCGTTTTAGAAGCATAATTTCTGCATGTACTTTAGAAATTGCTATCTTTGTATAATATTCTTGTAATTGAATTCTCATTTACACTCACTGAGCTCCTTTAGCTCACTCATTTTATGTTTTATATTTTAAACCCCTTTCCCAAGTGCAGGTCTCGGAACGCAAGCTGCTGATTCTCCTATCACCGAGTAATGGGCCGAATCCAAAGATAATTTTTGTACATGTAAATGTGCTAATAGCACTCTTTACTTTATGCATAATAGTTGTAGGCATGTATATTTGTAAGTATGTGTTGAATCAAGAAGAAGAGATTTTCAATTTATGATGATCGTTTTTACTTTTTATGATTATGCTTATTTTGTGATTTACACGAAATAATTGAGTTGTGTTGGATTTGATTTGAAAAGGACCGGAGGTTCGAACTGGTAGAATTGAGATGTGTTGGAATTAGAAGTGAAATTTCTTTGCAGGTTTATATGGATTTTCTGAAAAACAGGGGAAACTCTGTCCGTTTGTTTTTAAAACTAAGATGTCGTTTTCATGTATATTACTAGATCTTCTTAGTAGTAACAAGAATTAAAAAGGGGTTCGCCTCGCAGAATTTCTTAACTTACCCAGTTAGGTTCAGAGGAACTTCTGTCGAAGTGCCCGGCAGGGCCGCTGGGATCTATAGTAGAGGGTCTCGGGTCGGGTCCTGTCATGTGGCATCGCCAACATGACTGCTACCCTAGGGTTTTATGCCGTAATGTTTGGCCTAAATTAGAACTTATAAATAGAAGACCATATCATATATACGAGCATCTCAATCACCTCATGACCTATCAGTTTTTCTAAGTTAACCCTAAGCTATACCACTAAAAGTCAAATATTGCACTCTAGTAACCCATGTTAAATAAATAGAAGTCCATTTTAATTAAAACCTTTTACTTAAAATAGGCTAAATTTTAGACCAATAATAATCACTTAATTATCTTTCAAACTAATGTCTATAATTAAAGTTAGATCATGAAAAAATGTCTCGCCTCTTTAATTACCTATTTACCTCTAAGTCACTGAATGCTTTAGTGATCATTTTTTTAATATGTCTATATTTATAAATAAATTTACAAATAAATATTATTATTCAAAAAATAATTTATTAAATAAATTATGGCTACAGATTAAAATGATCAAGTACTACAACCAACTTAGGTGAACGTCATTAAGTAGATTATATCTTGCAAATATATGTTTCTATAATCTATTAAATTATATCTCCAAGCTATCAAGGTTTTGATCGCTTATATAGATCTCACACTGTGATAATTCAAAAGATACAATATATGAATGTAAGTTCATTACTTGCTCAAGATTAAGACCAATTAAGCTTATTAAAATTTTTGTAAATTAAGATCAATGACCTTTTAGTTAGCTCGATCAAAATTCATAATAGTCTCGTTCAATGTATCACATGCAATAATTTTTCTACTCGAAATCTTTACTTTGATGATTAAGATAAACCATCCATTTTAAGAAGTAGAAAAACTACAACTTTATATAATTAAATGTCTTTTTCATTAATGGTTATGAACAAAATTTAATTTATAAAGAACTTGTAATTTATATATTCTGCATTAGCATCATATGCCTAATATATAGATCGCACACTTTATAAATATAGGTTCATCGATGCATGCTCAAATATATGTACGACTAAACTTTATTAATCAAATAAAATGTTATTATACATATTTTTAAAGGTACAAAATAATATAAATTGTTAAATAATTTAAAGTCTAATGATGTCTCCAATGAATTTATTAACCATGTTTCCCCGGAGTAGCCGCTGCATGGTTGACTACCGACAATTGCTTCTATTTTTGGTTTATTTATTTTATAAATTTTTTATATATATAATTCATTAAATTGTGCCATATGTCCTTAGAAAATAAAAGTATTGCAAAAAATTATAGATATGTTTTTATTCCTTTGAATTTTACATAAAAAATCTAATTAAAAAAATGATGTCATTTATTTTTTAAAAAAAGATTCCCTTTCTCATTTTTACTAAACTTTGGGGTCTTGTCATCCATACCCCTTTAGTATTACACTCTTTATTCACACATGGGAGAAGCTGCAGCGCAAATCTCTTCATAATATGATGTTACTCTAATGGCTCGAAGAAGACGAAGAATAGAGGGTTTTAAGAAGTTGAGATTGAAAGAAGGTTATGCTTATGAAGCATCCCAAATTACACAATAAATGGCCCAATGAAAGTGCAACATTTATGGTTTGTAAAGAGAGCAAACTGTACACTTCAGATAGAGAGAGAGAGAGAGAGAGGATAGGTGCGCGGATAGGAACTCTGAATTTATACAGTTCTCAATAAGTGGAAACATGAGCATAGGTCTCATTTACAACTTGGAGGCTCTTTGTAGTATTCACATTTAAAAATTCGACATCAAGTGCCAACTTAATTCATGTCCCAGATGGAGCCCGACCATCCCCATAAATCATCATACGACTCTATACTTCTACTATTACAGTCCTCTTAGTGGTTTAGTTTGCAAACATCGTTTAACACCTCTTTCATCCAGTCTGTTCACCTGTTTTCGTATGGTGAATTTGTAAATGAAAAGTTTCAAATAGCAACAGTACCAAACAAAAAGTTGCCAGCTCCAAAAGTATCCTCAACAGGCTTGCGGTCATCGTCGGCCTCATATTTTTGGATGTCAAAATCACTTTCTTAAGTAAGAAATCTTATTTGGAATAGTCGCTTCCACAATGACAATTTTCTGTTGATAAAACAATTGTTAGAAGAGTAGAATAACTAGATTATACAGCAATCACAACAAAAGGCAGAACCAAACTGCACTCGACCTTGTTCTTGAGCTTGGATTTTCCATCTCAGATGAGTTCTCAAATAATTCTTGATCTCATTATCAGTTCTTCCAGGCAATCTTTGTGCAATTCTGGACCACAAACTTATGATAACAAAGATCACAAAATTCCTTTCTGAAACTTGGGCCTATTCAAATAAATCGGAAGTAATTAAGGAAGAAAAGAGCCTTATTACCCCATTGTTTATGAAGTTGAATGATCTGTTCCTCTTCAATGCTTATATGGCTTAATGTTGGGACAAAGTAAATTCAGCCACCGCTACCTGCAATTCTTGCCACTCCTCTTTAAACCTGCAAGTCAAATTTCATCATGCATAAGAAAGTCTACATGAAAGAATCTCATAATTTTATACCTGTGTAACATTCCAGATGCTCTAGCTGTGTGATCCCCTCTCCATTCCCCAAAAGGGCTAACGTTGTTAGTAGCTCATCTTTTTCCTCATGCCAAGATCCCTTGCACAAATTTTCTCTTTGCATGACTGCTTGATAAACCATTGTTGTTTCTGACAGCTGAAGAGAGGTTCAAGTCTTCTTATAAAAAGAACAAGCCTGACAAAGAGTGGATTCAAAAAGCAAAAGAAACAGTGACCAGAAATTCTCACATGGCATCCACTGTTGGAGAACACTAGTTTGTGGAAACTCCACCATTTGCTTCTGGTCAAATAAGGTTTTAGTGAGGTCATTCTCAATATTTCTAAATTTGGTTCCTTCATATGGATTGTGTTCTTATCTTCCTTCTTTGCATGATCATATCTTGTCAGATCTTATATGCAAAGGTTGTCTTTTGCTTAAAGTCTTCTACTACAACTTTCTCGCAGATGATCTCTGTAAATTATAAAACATCAGGAGGGGATTAGTTTATACAACAAATGATTAATAAAGGGGAAAGAGAAAAGGATAGGATAAAGTTTTAGACACAACCAGAATTTGAATCTTCATCTATATCTATCCTTACCTTTATCGAGCATCACCAATCCACTCGTTAAGTTATCTGATCTCCCCAGGAACGGGGCCAAGCTGCAGTGTGCCCTTGGTGCATTAGGAACAAAAGTTTATCCTGTGAAACAGTTTTTTTTGTTTACGATCTCAACTGCTAGAACTGCAAACATGAAATAATTTTGTTCTCTTTTTACGTAAAATTAGAACAGCTTACTTATCAAGTGCTGGACACTTGAATGGAGTGAATAAAAGAAAAAGAAGAGCGATGCACCACTTTCACTGAAGATATAAATGGGGTTTCACAGAAAATTGCAGCTTTTTCATTTTTGTGTTAATATGTTTTGACAAAGTATTAAGACTAGACAGCCGATTAACAGGAAATCCCAACTGATCATTTTATTTGGTGATCAATTCTTCCAAGCAAGGGTTTCAGAAGGCAAAAACCAATTAAAAACTCTCACAATTCATCAAAATAGATTCATCCAAGCATAAGAAAATTAAAAAATACATGATCCTGGTCATAGTTGTAAATTTATACCACAAAAATTTATGAGCCAAAACACTCAACAGAACCTCCGTTTATTAACATACAGCTTTAGACCCAGACATCATTTGAACTTAAAAGTCGTTGGCTAGGACACGATGTTATCTACAGCCACTAAGCTCAGCTAGGTTTCTGCACAGCAAAAATGGTAAAAAAGTATGTGATCTGTGGCGTCTGTTCTCTTAACAACTCAAAAACTTGTGCCACTAACGATCTATGAAGGATTTGTTCATGAGGTTGACAGCATCATCCATGAACTGCACAAACAGCAACCACCAAACTAATCAGGTAACTCCACCAGCAATGCAACAATAGCATACTTTATTCATGAAAAGTTTTTAGATTTTCTTACAACATAAAACTTGATAGAAACTAGAAATTTTTTGTTTCTTTCTGAGAAAAAAAAAAGATTAAAACACAAGAGAAAAGAAAATAAGGGAAAGTATACCCTGCAAGTTTATCTACAATGATGAAGAAAGAGAGAACTAACTACATGGATGATATTATTTAAAAAAAAAAACTACATTGATGATATTAACTTTCTATTCCAAATTGCATGCGTGTAATGTGTGCATGTGATGTGATTCGTAGCGGTTTATTATGTTTCACCAAAGACTTGAAAGACCATCCAAACCAGGTAAACAGCTCATGCATAAAAAAAAATCCCGCTTATTTACAGCCTATATTCATTAGGGTGATGTAATTATCGAGCCAAATTTATGGAGAATATTTAATTGCCTAGATTTAAGAAATGAGAATTTAATGATCTAGCAGAGCTTGTTTCTTATATCATGTACCACTCTATATACAAATATATCAGCTAAACATTAGAAGTTAAAATCATTAATGGCTTTGCTTTTCCAAAGGGTCAAACCATATTAATTTAAACACAAAAAAAGATACTTTCTTCCAGCCACTCAAGGTTTTTCTGCTAAGAAAATGGATACTGATCATGCAGATAGAGAAATTCCATTGTTTTCACATAGAATTTGCAATAATATTCAGTGAGAATCTTTTGTGGTGGCATTTAAGTGATGTAATAGTGATTTTTTTGAGTTATTTTTTGTCCTAGCTTACCATCTGCTAGGTATTATTCCTTTTCCACTGTCATAGTTTACCCTCAAACTATTCAAAAGCCATCCTTGGTCCCTCAGAAAGGTTTCAGTCTTGTTCATAATCAAATAATATCAGGAATTGAGAAACAACAAGTGGATTCTTTTCTGGGCTATTTAAAAATTTGAAGTAGGAAGAAAACAAAATTTAATTGTCTACAAACAACCACAGTCACACAATCTTCACTCCAGAATGTTAAACCAATATCAAATACATAGAACACTATACTTAGTAGACAAATAAAATAACATAAAATTCCCAGCAAATCTTTTAAGAAAAAAAAGTTATACCTTTCCCAACAACTTAAGTTCTTTTCCTATCGGTTCTAAAAATTTCAGGTCAACGTGAACTGGCCAAACCTGTCGTACGCAAAGCAGAACACATTTGTAAGGATTTAATGTTTCACCAACATCAATCATGTATTCTTATCTGTTGCACATGCATGCACACACACAGAACAGAAATAAAAACAAAACAGATGACTAATGCAGAGGACAAGCCAATAATTTACAAAGCCCCAGGATAAAAAACCAAGGTTTTTAAATCTCTCTTTGAGAAACTAGCAACTAATCTGTGTGTGAATCAGAAAATTAACCAAAGTTTTCAGGAGTAGTGATAAAGAAGGGAAAATGGAAATTAAAAATTAAGAATAAAAAAAATATATGGGGAGAGAGAAAGAGCCAGAGATCAGTGTGTAATGAGGGAAGAAAAGATCAGTAGAATGGCTATAATGGAACATTTTATAACAGCCACAAACAATTTATTAGTCTTCGCTAAAAACACATAGGAAGCTGAAACACAGGAAAAGGAGAGAAATGAAAAAAAAGTTTTCCCTGTTAAAAGCTTAGTGTCATCAGCATGTTGGCCTTCAAGCGTTTAAATACCTACTATGGTTACTGAAACAAACTGTAATAAGGCATCTAGTAGGAGACAAGACCTACCCTATAATTCAATAGTCCCGAAATCAAGTTGGACATGTTTGAATTATACAATTAAATATACAGTTTAATGAGTGAATGAGCATGAAATAATGCAGTTTAAAGGTGCTTTACCAACAGAAATGCATAAAAGTAAAAATGGCCAACAAGAAACATCGCAGGGTAATACTTTAAGAAAGAAAAAAAAAAGTGAAGTTATCCTTTGGTTAGCTCCTCTGCTACTTTGTACAACGTAGAAGGTTTTGCTAAATGCAGAGTGGACCTTGTTCATAATTTTGGCAACAAATATATGTATATTAAATTTGTGTGTGTCTATCAAATGTCAAAATCAATAATAGAGTAGAAATAGCATTAAAGAATCACGAAAAAATGGAAACTAATGAAGAACAAAAACCTTGAGACCGAGCAATCGAATGGGTTTAATTTGACCGGGGACAATGCAATCGGGGCCAGCAGCTTCTAGTATAGCTTCTGTAGCCAACCCACTTCCAACCGGATTGGGCTGCTGCAAGTGAAAGCAAATGAAAATAAACAAGATCCTGCATTCAATTTAAATAATAATAAAGCATATAAATACCTTAATGATGGCAAGGGCGTAATTGGAGTTAGGAGTATTGGCGACACGAAGAACTGGAGAGTGGTGGATTCTGGGGAGGGGCTTTCCAGCCGATTGACGCCAGGGCGCGTCCTTTTGCAGCGCCGCTCCTCCTCCTTTTCTCGACATTTTTAGTTTCGAAAGAGAACAAAAAGGGGTTTGGGTTGTGGATTAGATAAGATTTTTGATATTACAGGACACAAGTTTCTTCTTCTTCTTGTGGCTGCAGAAGCTCGGTCGGGATTCACGATGTTGTATTGCGGGCGGGGATTTTGCTTATCGAATACTACTACTTTAATTGAGTCTTCCTTTCATTCGTATTGTCGAATACAAGGCATGAGGGACACACCCTATGTTATCTTCTCTTTCCTTTGGATAAGTTACACGTCTATAACCAATTCATTCATTTTATTGAAGGAAGGCAAGATCTGCTATTAAAAATATAATAAATAGTATTAAAAATAAAATTAATATTTATAAATAAGCATTTCAACCATTTCAAAAAGGTAAATAAAAATTTGTCTAAAAATGAAAATAATAATAATAATGATATAGGGGTATGGCTGAATGGTTTCCCGCTACTTTCTTATAAGAAGAGTGTCAACTGCCTGAGGGAGTGATCGGCAGACAGGGAAAAAAAAAGTAACAAAAGTTAAAAATAAAAATTAAAGAAAACAACTTATTTATTATGGGTTAAGAATAATTATATTCTATGAAATTGACTTAAGAGATAAGTTTGTTTTATTTAAATCTAAAATACTTATTTTTACTCTAATTTATTAATTTTTATCATCAATTTAAATAGTAAAAAGGTTAAAAAATAATCTAATCATATACTATATTAGAAACACGTATCAAGTCCTAATTTGTTGAGTGAATTAAAACTCATATCATGTTTTGCATTGCCATCGGTTATTAGTAGTTGCCGCCGAGGCAGGCGTTAGTGACCGATAGCAATTTGACTCAAATTTAATATCATTAGAGAAGAATATAAGTTTTGATTCATTCAAAATTGACAATTTAAAATAAGGAGGTCAGCACACTAAGACTCACTTTTAACAACCAACCAACCATCCACTATAAGGCATGAAGTTCTTGGCAACCTATACCGATGGTTATTTGGTAAGTGACTAAGAAAGTAAGTAACCAAAACCCCTTAAAATTTCTTCTATAAAGATTGGACCCATGATATTTGAAGAACTCGAAGAGAAACAATAAGTTCTCCATATATTTAATAAATACAAACACTCCGAGCGTTAATGCCATGTTGCATAAATTCTCAAACTACCCACATAATTAAGAAATAGAATTGTCCAAGGAACCTATAAATAGGAAGACCATGGCTCGTGCATGAAGGATGAAAAGATCCAAGGACATGAAAAAAAAAACAAAGGGAAAAATAGTAAGTAAAATTTATATATAAAAAATAAACTTTTTAGGGATTAATAATTTTTTCGTCTTAATATTTCATAACCTAGAAATGCTAACTTAGACATAAGAAGGTCTTTGAGAGAAATAACTATCAACATAACTCTAATCATGTTTGTGAGTGCAATAGGAACTCTTAGACTCCAAGAAGAATTTCTTAGGGGATATATAGGCATGAAAAACCATTTTCAAAACATTTCATCTCTTGATTAATATCCAAACTTTGTAGCCGAAAACTGTTGGGCCTATTATCTACAAGTCCAACCAACTTGTGCATAAGCCAGTTTATAGAAAAGCCAAGATTTCGAATCTATTATGTCAAGTAATTGAGCCTACCAACCTATAGATTCCACACATGAGTTATAAACACCATAAGGAGGCAGAAACGAATTAAAATTCAAATCCTATTTAGAATTTAATTTGATTAATTATTATTCTGCGTAAATGAGAATTTTTCACAAGTGAAAGAATTAGAATTCTTCATTTTGTTTCAAATGGATTAGACTTCTTAATTAACACGAATTCAATTAAATACATGCACTAATTCATACTTTGATAAGAATTATAATTTATACTGTATAAATAAGCATGAAACCTTGCTTAAAATTTATTTTATATTCCATATGTAATATTCAATATTCATATACAGATATATATTCACATACAGATACAAATTCGCATCATTAAATCATCATTCATACACCGCATTGATTCAATTTTCTTTGTTGAATTATACTGCATTGCATCCTAGAGCCTTCAATTACTATTCTACTTGTCTTTGATATACTCTTCACACACAACACCTATTTTTTTTTTATCAAATACTAATTTAAGCATTGAAGAGATTTTATTTACAGTAGGACTGTGCTTTCCTACAAATTCAATGAGTTATCAAGGATAAGAAAGTAATTTCTATAAGATTTCTATAAGGTTTGTGTCTATCATTCAAATATAGCATATGTATCACATATATACATGTGCAGCGGATGAGTGGAATACAAATTTCATAATGATAAACATAAATAAGCTTTACATGTTATCTTATAAATGTAAAATACTTCAAGATTGAGAAATAATACATTGTCAAGCCTTTGGTATATTGTCAAACCGAAGTACCCGCCTTGAAGCAATCTGTTTACGCTCAAAATATAATGCAACTATCGCAGTATGGATTGAGGTATCGATTCTACGAGGAAGCTTTTGAAAAAATAGGTTGGTGAAGTAAAATATTAATGCAGTAGCAAATGAGAAAATTAATTAATTGGTTTAAGTGGATGAGATAGAATTATCTATGAATTGAGTCTTATGGTGATTTAAACAAAGCTTCGAGAATCATAATTATGCTTTATAAATCTACTCTACACTTTGATTCAATATTTATAACTCAATTGACAGTTTTATATCTAAACAATCAATCGGAAGATATATAAAATATAGCACATTTGATAACACATGCATTTGTTATGACTAAACTATTTCGCAAACATTAACACAAATCATGTTCATTTATACAGGTTATCTAAGATCGACAATATATCATTTTGACAATATTGCTATAAAAGATCAACTTGAATATCAAACATTTATTGCCTTTACATGTTATCCAAGATTGACAATATATCAATTGACAATATTGCAGTAAAAGATTAACATATAAAACAATGTAATCAATAATAATTATAATTCAACAAGAATCACATAAAGAAAGCATGACTGAAAATATATGAAACATGAGAATTATAACCTTTGGATTATAAAAAATAAAATAGATAAGAGTTTAAGCATAATCAAACTTACAAATACTTGTAGCTCTTGACAACGAATCAAAGCATAGAAGTAAATTTATTAAACACAAAAGTTAATCTCTTAACCTTGTCAAGAACTCTAGCCTAAATTACAATACATGTTAATGAGAAAAAAATAAGAGAGAATTATCTAATGTTGAAAACGTCCTAAGAGTGTCCTTATATAGGCAATGAATGAAAATATGTTAAGTGTGATATCAATCTTCAATAATTTAGGCCAACAACTCGTTTACCCACTTGCAGCACTTGTTTGATAATGTAAATGACGATGTAACCTTTTTGGCTGACATAAAAGTTGTAACATTTTGTCTCTTCTTTTCAGAGGCACCGGGTTTATGCAAATTAGATGAGTATCCAATGAGATATGAGCAAAATTCCAAAGATACATCAGATTTTGGCCAACAACTCTTTTACCCACTTACAATACAATTTGGTCCATGATAATGGCTGATTTGGACTTTACCATCAACATAAAAGTTGTTGATAGTTAAGTCAATATTTTATACCTTCAAGAATTATACCAATTGGGTATGGGTTTTGTGAGATATGGTCTAAATACCTGAGTTGAGTCAAACTGAGCGGAAGTTACAATCCAATTCTGTTGTATCCCAATTTTGGCCCATAAAATGTTGGATATGGCTTTTCAACTATTTTTCAAGTTTGTGTAAGATTAAGTCATGTTACTTCAGGTTCAAGAATTTCTTCATTTTGATTTCAACATTGAGAGTTACGTCCATTTTACCTAAACTTATGTAAATAACATTCATTAATCACAATTTAAGGAGAACACTTTATTTCAAGCTAAAAAAATAAAAATGCTAAAATTAGTGACATTAGATGGTGACTGAATCTCTTAAAAAATACGCATTTTCATGTGTTCATCATAGCCCTCAACCAGCTTATTGCTAGTCTCTAACAATTCAAGCGTAAATAGAATATGCAAAACTATCTAATCATTTCAAATAAAAAGTTAGTTCAAGATCACTGTTACTATTATAGTTTTTTCAATTATAACTTCCAAAAATTTTGTGTATGTGAACGAAGCCGTAACCATCTTACCACAAACCACAACAGATATAGTCTTGAGAATTTTTACAAGTAAAAGCCTCAACTCCATATCCTCATAAATGTATGACTGTTTAAAAGGTTGAGATTTCTCTCATTGAGTTGGAAAACAGTTAAGTACTCAAGAAAAAGTCAATTTTAAGGACAAATATACAAACTAACATTGATTCAAAGATAGAAAAATCAATTGTTTAGAAATTAATTATTCTTAATATGCACCAGCTTTAGGACTTTAATTGTCTTGTGGGAATAATACCAATATAGCTTGATGAGAAAACTGTCTTACAAAATATTTGCCTTTTAAAATTGAATGAAAACTTTATTAAACTGAATTGATTCTTTTTTAAAAATATATATATATATATATATATATATTATATTTCTTTTCTTTTCATTTTGTTTAAGAATATAAGGAAGCATTACAAAATAAAAAAGAGTTTATCACCAAAATATATTATACACAAATGTAACCAATTTATCCCTTAATTCAAATAATATCAATCTAAACAAAAATTAACTAATTCAAAGGATCAATGAAGGTTCATAAGCTATTTTCTCAACGTTTCCACTTACTCACAAACAATATGTGAGATAAGAAAAATATATACTTAAACATGGGAATCCTTGCATATTATAGTTCATAATGAACGATGCAAATGACCCTAGAAGTGATTGGAGAATCAAGCTATTCCCCAATCCATTGCTTAGTAAGAGATTCATGGTTTCTAACCTCTCAATATATAATATCATCTTGAGGACATGAGGACTTACTGGACTGTCATCGGGTAGTCTAGCTTGAAAGAGAGATTTGGCAACCTTATATATTTTAAATTAAGGTCGGTCACCAAATAACTCTTTTAGGTGGAACATTATACTCCCAGCACTGTCCATGTGGACATGCTCCATTTGGACCTCCGTAGACATTGACCCGAGGATGTAACATTTGACTTTCAAATCGTCATCCAACCATTGCTGATATATCTCATTTTCTTCTGAAGAAGCATCATCAGAAACAGCTTGGGGCAGGCACTGATTAATTACATATCCAAGCTTATCAGAATTCAAAACTATTATGTGATTCATAAGCCTGTCAGCATAATTTTATGCACCTTTTAGTTGGTGCGCATCAAGTATGCGAGCTAGAGGGTTGCTTGAAGCCATTTGATCTTTACAAGACAAAAGAAAAGATGTTAGCGGAATATTTCAATCACTAATAAATATCATTTTAGATCATAGGTATAACAGTTATACATTTTTTAATCTATAAAACACCCTCCCACTATTTTACATAATCCCTTTAATCTCTCAAACGGAAAAACGTTAGTTTAAAATTCTTTAAACTATATAGTGAGAAGTGGATCCTATTGGCATTTACTTCAACCTCACGCTATAGCAATATTGGCATTTGTAAACCCTAAAAGGTAGACAACTCTTGTCAATTGCATTTTATGCACTAATCCTAAATACACCTTATCCTCACGCCATAGCAATATTGGATAAGTGTATTCCAGATTAACTTGTCAATTATCAAATATATGCTACCAGTATAACCCTCACGCTTTAGCAATATTGGACAATATGTTCACATATATTTGCCTCATCTCAGGTTTAACTGGCATAGCCCGAATCACCCCGATCAATCCCTCACGCTTTAGCAATATTGGAAAAGACCAAAGTGAATCGCCTAATACCGTATTAACAAGATAGATCATATTTAACATTATCTCATAATAAAAATATTTCAATCTGATTAAGAGAGATTTATTAAACATACTCATTTCATACAAATGAATAATATAGATCATTCATTTAAATTTTAAGCAACACAACTAACCCCCACCAATAGGGCTCCCATTATGATTATCAGTGTATTTGAATGATCACATTATGTTATGACAATTATAGAAGTATATTACAACAAAATAAGTTAAAACATGAAGAAAAAAAATTACGTAATAGTGTTGGATGCCTCGGCTCTGGAAAACGGACACCGTGACGTTCATCGAAGATGGGCTGAGCGCCGCGGCGCTACTTTCAGTATGTTGGCGCCACAACGCCCACATGCTGGTGCCGCGGCACTGAACACTGTCACCGCACTCGGTGTCCGAAAAATAATTTTCTTTTGTTCCGACACTTAATTTATCTTATGTTAATCATAATCAAACATCATATGATCAATTATAAATATCAACATGTTCAAGAATTCACAAAATAACATCATGTTCAACTTTAAACATCAACATGCTTCAAATCAAACATCATCATGTTGTTCATCAATATAACATCAACATGTTAAAATTCAACAACATCAAACACCAAATCAGCATGCTCTGATACCACTTGTTGTGATTTAGTGTGTGATGTATATAGATGCGTATAATTTTAAAAATTAAATACGCAGCGAAATTATTCATATATGTTATGCACAATATAACATACTCAAGCATATATATTTATGTATGATCATTCAAGCACATATATATATATATATCTCATATATATTCTTACATGCATGATATAAAATGAATTGTAACTAAATGACCTACCCGATTTTGAAGGTAGCTTTACAATTCTTCAAAAACTCCAAGCTTCAATTTGTTGAGCTCACCTTGAAGTATTCCGTTGCACAATTCTAGTTCATAACTGAAACGGGTGGGATTGTGAAGCTAAAATGGCAGCCACGAATTTCCAAGGGAATTATCTTACTTTTAAATTTATTTGTAGCCATTAAAGGCAATGTTTAATTTAATTTTGGGGGTAGGAAACACTAACCTGTATTTATTTTTGTTGCATAATTTGAGTGGTTGTCTTGTAGGTAAATGTATTTCTTTTAGGTTGTTAAGTTTTGGTTGAAGAGATGATCATTAATCCATGATCAGAAATAGAATACCGAATCTATTTTTACAAGTTTCTAGAAAACAGTAAATGCTTGAGATAATTCTTATATCATGAATCTTGAACTGATTTTGACTTTATTTTTAATCACTTATTTATGAGCACAATGAAATAAGCATGTATTAGTTGAATGTTTTGCTTATAAATACTTTATGCTTAAGTAGTACACCACAATCTCAAAGATCAATACTCTAGAACTTGCTTGATTACTACTTGAAGTGAAATCCTAGGAAACACATGAATAGAAAAATGACATTAGGCTATCTTTGGACCGATTAAGCATTTTCTAGCCTATCTTATATGTATATTTATCCCTAGTTACCCTGTTTAAGCCTAATTATCCATTTTTTTTGTTTAACCACATTACAAGCTGCAAGACATTTTACTTATTTATCCTAAAATCTACTGGTAGCACCATAAATCTTGAGTTTATTTAGAAATATTCTTAAAATGAAAAAAGGTTATGGATGTGTGAAAAAAGGATATTGCAATGGAAAGAAAAAAAGTCTTAAAGATGCATATCAATCTAAGTTTGGCGGTACGTTAAAAAAAAAGAGTTAAGAAGAGAAAATGGTTTAAATGCATAAATACCCCCAGCTTGAGAAAAAGAAGAAATTCTTTACAAAAATGATTAAAAGAAATATGAGAATATCTTAAGTTTAGGGGAGGAGATAAATCAAGAAGGAGAAAGGATGAAGAAGTTCTAAGTTAAGTGTTAATGGTGTGATTTGCGATGCATATATATCTTTATACCCCACCTTGACCTTAGTCTTACATTACAAGCTAATTAAAGTCTTAAATAAATCCATAAACATGTATATTTCTACATTAGTGGAGAGTAGTATGAACAGCAAGCTTATAGTAGTGTTTTTATTGAAAATATGCCGAAACATCATGTTTATGTACTTTTTTAAGTATTGAGTAAATCTATGTTCAATTTGACTATTTACTTGCTCATTACACACACACACACACACACACACACACACACATAAGTTGTCAATTATAGGGTGAATAAAGGACTTGATGAATGGTATGAGGATTGTTGAAAGTTGTTTATAGGTTTCTGAAAAGACTATACTATTAAACAACCTTTGAGACAATGAGGATGATCATCTAATCAACCGATGCTTGTTTTTAGTTTTTTTTATTTAGAGCTAATAAGTTGTAATTGTTTGTCTTTGTTTTGCTCAAGGATGAGCAAAGTCTTAAGTTTGAGGGTATTTGATAGGGGTTAATTAGGTTTAATATTTTCATCTTCCAAACTTAATATTTTTTTGTTTAAATTAAAATTATTTGATATTTTATGTATTTTATTGTTATTTTGTAAGTTTGGAGTTAATGGAGCAAATAGGGATAAAAATTCGAAAAAAATAAGGCAAAAACATCAGATTGCTATAGTACCTGCTACAGTACGAGCTATAGTACTTTGTTACAATACCAATGTCGTAATGTCCAGAACGGTGCTAAAAAATAGTATGTACAGCGCCCTAGCGCCCAGAATCCGGTGTCGCGGCACTACATAAACAGTAACCCTTAAATAGTAATCATAATCTGATTTGTATTTGATGTTTTACTCTAATTTGAAGACATAAACATATAAATAGAAGGCCAAAAACCCCAATTCAAGAAATTAAGTAGAGAGGAAAAACCTTAGAGAAAGATTTCACAACACAAAATCAAAGATTTTAGCCAAGAAATCAAGATTCAAGATCACAATTCAAGCTTCGATCAAGATTAAGAGAGAAGCAACTCTAAATGTCTTATTGATTAATTTTTCTTCTCTTTTCTTATTATTATGCTCTTGTTCTTGCTGTTATTTATAGATTGGTTTGATACTCTTAGTTTTGTGATGAGCTAAACTTGTTATTTTAGGGTTAGACTATGTCAACCTAGCATGTAATTGGATTTTGTTAATTCTTAGTTTATGAACTTAATTATTATAATTGATTTATTATATCTTGATCTTAATGCTTTCATTATACCTGATCAATATTTTAAATGATTGAGGAAGCATGATAAACTTGACAAAAGAATTCATATGTTTAGCCTATGATTGTTTGATACATGATCATTGGGTAACAATTATGAGCTCCATCTAACATAGACATATACCTAGGTGGCATGTATGAGATTATTTAGACTTGATCTTAATGAATTACTTTATAATTTGATTACCATAGACATATAGGTGATTGTTAGAATGCGTAATATAGTCATTCGACCATCGATAAAGGCTTGTGATGAGATTAGTGTCTAAGCCAATCAATTTGTATTAAGGAATTAATTAAAAAGGTTAATGAATCCAATGAAATACTAGGGGATGAGTCTATACCCTAAATTATTATACTTTGGTAAATTTATTTCTTTGTTTATTTTCTATTTAGGTTAAGTTTTAGGTAAATCAATTGGATTTCAGATTTTGGTTTTCTAAATGAAAGTTAAGTTGATATAATTTTAGTAATTGGATGATAGAAATAGACCGATAGTCCATGTGGGATCGATATTTGAACTTAAAATTCTATATTACTTGATACGATAATGTGCGCTTGCACTGAGCTACTATTGTACCAATCATCCGTCACCTTACATAGAAAGTTGTATATCCAGATGCTCCAAGATTGTATCTCAAAAAATCTTATGGCTATAAGTATTAACCCGAGAAAGGAGTTTCCCATAGGGTTGAACAATATAGCAAAAGTGTTTGCATATAATGTTCAATAAGATATGAATCTGAAGATAGGTTATGGGTGAGCACATGAAGGTTTGACGGTGATAATCTATGTCCCCACCCATCCATAATATAGATGATGGAAGGACTATACGTATGCATTATGACCTTAACTTGTATGGTCAACGCACTGATTTGTAATATCTGTGACATATGCGTGTAGCATTGATCACTAACTTATAGAATAATTTAGTCTGACAAATTAGGCATAGACTTAAAGAGTTCTGCGATATACAGTGTACTTGTTGTGCACTGGAGCAATGTACCGGATTGAATTGTTCAGTTTAGTAATATCCAGCATGACCATGGGATGCACGCGTGTCTGTATTTAAGTGTTAAATACATTAATTAATTGACAATTATTGTTGACTAACAGTATATTAACATATGGCACATGGTGAGCCATTGGTTGAGTTTACTCAAATGTGTGGTATGATGGGACCCATTAGGAGTACACTTAGTAACCATGTAAAAAGGCGCAAGAAGGTAATTTTACATATTGATTATTTAATAGTTAAATAATAAAGACATTTATTATTTATATTATATTATTTAATATAATATTAATATATATACTTGGTGGCCAAGTGTATATATAATATTATTTTAATATAATATTATCATATATTTACTTGGTGGCCAAGTATAAATAAAAATAATATTCCATAATAAATTATATTAATATATATTTGAAATTATGAATAGTAAGTGCAAGAAAAGTTGTTTATCTTTATTATTCATCATCTCCCTCAAGTAATTAACCCACTACAATAATATTGACTATTGATTTACTGTTCAAGAGTTTATCAGTAGTAAACATAAAGCATAGGTTTAAGGATTTAAACCAAGATCTAATAGATTAAGCTGCTGTTCTAGCCAGTTAAGCCCACCCTATTGACTACCAGAACTGATATGGAGTTTCACTTTAGGTGGGTTCTAATTTTGAAGAGTTCAAATGAAACCAGTAGTGAATTTCTCAATCTCTTTATATTAATTGAATTAATATAATTTTTTGTGTTCATTATGTTTTATGACTTCTGGTACATCACTCTGGTGCTAATATATGTATGTGATGCATATATGTATGATTTAATATGTATGAGATAAATATTTGGTATAATAAACACATGGCACATGTATACACTATAGAATTGTAGACCCGAATCACACACCCCTACAAAACCTCATCACTCAATAATAGCATTATGGTACTATGGGCTTTCTTCTGAATGTTTTCCCTACCAACCTTATATCCAAGTTTCGTCAGTCTTTTTTCTACACTGGTTATTTCTTGAGTTTCCTCAAGGGCTAAATCTAACCCTTGCTCACTAGTAGAACCATAATCTTAATTTTTCATAGATTGAATTCATTCTGCCCATTAAACTTATCTATCACATGCTTGTGAGATGCAATAGTTAAACCAATATATGCTCTGATATCAGTTTATTGGAGTTTTTAGCGTGCACTCTAAGAAACTCTTAACGTCTTGCAGAAGTTTTTCACTTACAAGCAACTAAAAGCAATAAAGATCACATAATTAAAGAGAAAAACAATCACACACCAAAGAAAGAACTAAAACAATATACATGATTTAACAATAATCGTTTATGTCTACGGTAGATCTCAAGATCCTAACTTCTTTCTATTCCATTCTTTTGTACACAAAAAAAATTTCATAAGAGATATAAGAAATATCCAAATACCCGAGAGCTCCCAAAAATCTATATTATCCTATCTTGTGCACTCAAAGTATTTTAGTGTAACCTAATAAGCTCTCTATTAAATTACAAGGGTTTATATAGCATTAATACTGATCATATAAATCTTAAATTTAGTCGGAATAAGAGTTCACGTGTTTAGAAAGTCCAAAATTGACTTAAACATGCAATTATAACTAAAATAGGATTTTGTTTTGACCAGACAACGCTATAGTGCCAAGGTTGACCGCTGGAGCGTTAATGCGACTTCAAACTAACGATGTAGCATTCCAAAGGCATCACTGCAGCATTAGGGTTTTTGGAATCGACGTTATGGTGTTGAGCAGCCAACGCTACGGCGTTTACATTTAAGAATGTCCCCACTTGTGTTTCTACGCTCCTCCTTGCATCTAACTTCTCGTTTCACACCTTTTTTGTTATATTATTGTGTTCTTAACCACTTGTCAATTCTTCTTTAATTTTTAATTCAAAATTAAATTTATTCTTAATTTTAAATTACTAAATTTCAACAATTATTCGCCTATGTAATTTTATGAAAAAATGTCTTCGATCAGAAACACTATGAATTTGATTTATGTTTTCTGACTGGTGCAGTTACGCCACTAGTGAGCTGATAACTGAGAAGTATCAATTGCCTGTTGAAACATAGAACAAGGCACTGATAAAGTTCTTTTACTTGTCCTTATTAGCATCTTTTGATACTGAGAGGAGGCATTTCTCCTCTCAGTATATATGACAAATTATATATGACAAATTCGCCTATGTAATTTTATGAAAAAATGTCTTCGGTCAGAAACATTATGAATTTGATTTGTATTTTCTACCTGGTGCAGTTACCCCACTAGTGAGCCGATAACTAAGAAGTGACGCCACTAGTGAGCTGGTAATTGAGAAGTATCAATTGCCTGTTGAAACATAGGACAAGGCACTGATAAAGTTCTTTTACTTGTCCTTATTAGCATCTTTTGATACTGAGAGGAGACATTTCTCCATAGAAATTCTTAATAAGCATAATTTTGAGATTTCAATATATGCAGTGCATTAAGAAATATGAAAAACGGAATGAACTTTACATCTTGACAAAATCAGTATGGATCCCATGTTAAAACAGAAGTGAACACCAAAAACCATGGTTAAGTAAGGCGTCCGTTAGCTTTATTATCTTCTAAGAATTCTATTAATATTAATATCTTTTACAGATGAGTAAAAAGAATCACGAAACCATCTTGATTAAAGAGAAAACGATGTGAAATGACATGAAGAAATATGCTCAGTGATATCTTTGCAGCTTATACAAATTACTGTTAATCTAATCGGATCATTCTCAATATATAGTTAAGGCTTTTGGACATTATGTAAGTAAATAAAATGTCCCTCCTACTGTGAAGAAAGGGTAAGCAACTGAAAATTCCTGTTAGAGCAACAGGCAATAATCAAAATAATTGGGCTAAAACTGAAACATGTCAAATTGGTATCTGAATTATTGAATAATCCATGAACAGATCTTATATGAAATATATCATACCAAACAAAGATCATTATCGGATTAAATCTGAATTCTCACTGTGATCATCTTCATTTGATCTTACTCAATTACAAATAATCAAAAAAAGAGATGCTCTGTATGTTCTGACGGTGACACAAACTTGGCTAAATTTACTGCCTACCAACGGACAAGAACCTAACTCATAATGAACCTAAACAATAGTTATTACGTTATGTGGCAGTTCAGTCTAGTGGGTCCAAGAATAAAAAAAATGTCGATTTTTGTGGTTTCACAGTAAAAGGGAAACATGTATTGATTGGTGGTGGAGATAATGCTGCTAGAAAATGGAGATATATATATGAAATAATAGCACATATGTTTCAATTCAAAACACTGATTTCCCATTATTTTTCCCTACTTCAGAAGCCCCACGGCCCGTTCCAATAAGCACTTCTGGTCAGCTATTTCAATGAGAAACACCCAGTTCAATTCTCAGCCCCAAATTCAACTATATATATAAGTCTTGCTCTTATCTTTCTTCTGTTCAGACAGTCCAAACGTTTCATCTTTGCATTAATGTTAGACAGTGCTAGCTAGAAACTAAAACAAGTAAAAATGGTAGTGGCTGATCTCACTGGTGGCGGCGGATTGAGAGAGATGAGGAGTTTTGCGTTGCGTGTGCTCATGGGCCGCTGGTTCATGGTGTTTGCTTCACTTCTAATCATGGCAGTCGCAGGTGCAACATACATGTTTGGTTTATACTCTAGTGATATCAAAACATCATTAGGCTATGACCAAAGCACTCTTAATCTGCTGAGCTTCTTCAAAGATTTGGGTGGCAATGTTGGGGTCCTATCAGGGCTCATTAACGAAGTTACGCCCCCATAGGTGGTTCTAATAATCGGCGCAATCATGAATTTCTTCGGCTATTTCATGATATGGCTTGCAGTCACTGGCCACATTGCCGAGCCTAAAGTGTGGCAAATGTGTCTTTACATCTGTATTGGCGCAAATTCTCAATCTTTTGCCAATACTGGAGCTTTAGTCACTTGTGTCAAGAACTTCCCAGAAAGCCGAGGCAGTGTTCTAGGCCTGCTGAAGGGTTTTGTTGGTCTTAGTGGTGCTATTTTGACACAATTATAACATGCTTTCTATGGAGACAACTCAAAGGCTCTTATCTTGCTTATTGCTTGGCTTCCTGCTGCTGTTTCCTTTGTTTTTCTTCGAACAATTCAGATTATAACGATCGTTAGACAGAGAAACGAGCTCAAGTTCTTCTATAAAATGCTCTATATCTCTCTCGGCCTCGCTGGTTTCCTCGTGATTATAATTATCTTACAGAATAGACTCAGTTTCACAAGAATTGAGTATGTTGGTAGTGCTTCATTTGTTCTTTTATTACTTTTTCTTCCTGTAGGTATTGTTCTCCAAGAAGAATTCAAACTCTGGAGAAGCAAGAGACAAGGCTTGAATGTTCTTTCTGAGCTGAGAGTAGTGACTGAAAATCCACCAAAAGTTAAATTGCCCCCACAAACGGCCTCTAGAAACCCACTTCCTCAATCCACCGAAGCTCCGAGTTCAGATAAGAAAGTTTCTTGCACCGAAAATATTTTCAAGCCACCAAATAGAGGAGAAGACTACACAATATTGCAAGCCCTTTTCAGCATTGACATGATAATTCTTTTCATCGCAATAACCTGTGGTACCGGCGGAACGTTAACAGCTATCGACAACTTGGGTCAAATTGGTAGTTCATTAGGCTATCAAACTCGCAGCACCACAACATTTGTATCACTAGTAAGCATATGAAATTATCTCGGACGAGCTGTTGCCGGTTTTGCCTCCGAAATCTTGTTAACAAAGTACCAAATCCCTCGTCCTCTGCTGCTCACTTTTGTGCTTCTTTTCTCCTGTGTTGGTCATCTTTTGATTGCCTTTGGTGTCCCAAATTCTCTTTATTTCTCTTCTATTATCGTCGGCTTCTGCTTCGGCGCTCAATGGCCATTACTGTTCGCCATCATATCAGAAATATTTGGCCTCAAGTATTACTCAACATTGTATAACTTTGGAGCTGTGGCTAGCCCAGTTGGATCATATATTCTCAACGTGAAAGTGGCTGGTCATTTATATGATAAAGAAGCTTTGAAACAAATGGAAGCTTGGGGTCGAACAAGAAAGGCAGGAGAAGACTTCACATGCACTGGGGTTCAATGTTACAAAATGGCTTTTATAATAATCACGGCGGCAACATTGTTTGAGTGACTTGTGTTGGAAACGAAACACTCACACAAACAACTTTTATTCAAATTTAAACAAATATTACAAGAGTACTCTCATTCAAAAATAAGATACTACAACTCACTCTTATTAGAGTTTGCTTTTTCACTCACTTAGAAGCTCTTAATTTTTTTTTATGCCTAAACTAAAATGGAGAGGGGTATTTATACTACTTAAGAACAATCCTACACCACACAAATAAATTAATCCAAAATTACAATAATCATACACCTCATTCTTCTCCATCATTCCAAATTATTCACATGCTTAATTATCACACCATAGAAGATTCTAGGTAAAAGGTTAGTAGTTTTGGACCTTGATTATGGACTTGGACTCCAATTTAATTGATTTTGAGTTTAGGCTCCCATAATAGATCAAGTTTATGATCCAACACCCCCCCTTAAACTTGATCTTGTGACCCCTAGTAAGTTCCTTAATCTTATGAAGTCTTCGCTTATCAGTGGTTTGGTAAAAATATCGGCAACTTGATCTTGTGACTTCACATATTCAACTTGCACATCCTTTCTTGCAACACACTCCCTTATATAGTGGTAGCGAATATCGATGTGTTTGCTTCGATCATGGAATACCGGATTCTTGGCTAAGGCAATGGCTGACTTATTGTCGACACAAACCTTGGTAGGCTCCTTCGATTATCTATGTCTCCACCCCAATCACTATCGCTATATCCAACAAGCTTGTAATCATTAGAAACTGAATAGAACAAGCCAAAGTTAATTATACCTTTCAGATAGCGAAGAATTCTCTTTGCGGCTTTAAAATGGGTGGTTGTTGGAGATTCCATGTAGCGACTAACCAATCCAACTGCGTGAAGAATATCGGGCATCGTGCAAGTTAGATAGCGTAGACTTCCCACCAAACTTTTGAAGAATGTTGGATCTACACTTTCGCCTTCTTCATGTTTGGACATCTTGATTCCGTATTCCGTCGGTGTGCTTATCGGCTTACAATTCTCCATCTTGAACTTCTTCAGGATCTCCTTTGCATAGCTTTCTTGTGAAATGAAAATTCCATCCTTTTGTTGCTTAACTTCAATGCCAAGGTAATACGCCATGAGCCCTATGTCTGTCATCTCGAATTCTTTCGTCATCACTTCCTTGAATTCATTGAACATGCTTGGGTTGCTTCCGGTGAAGATCAAATCGTCCACGTAGAGGCACATGATCAAAATATCTCCATCTTTGATCTTGATATATAGAGCGTGCTCGTAGGGACATTTGTTGAAGCCATTCTCTTTGAAGTATTTGTCGATTCGGCTATTCCATGCCCTTGGTGCTTGTTTTAGCCCGTAAAGAGCCTTTTTCAACTTCAACACTTTGTCTTCGTGGTCTTTAACTTCGTAGCCTGATGGTTGCTGAATGTAGACTTCCTCTTCAAGAACTCCATTTAGGAAGGCAGACTTTACATCCATTTACTGTATCTTCCACTTGTTTTGAGCTGCCAAAGAAATGATTAGTCTAATAGTCTCCAATCGAGCAACGGGAGCAAATACCTCATCATAGTCAATTCCAGCCTTTTGACTATAGCCTTTAGTAACTAGCCTCGCCTTGTGCCTTTTAATCTCTCCTTTGGCGTTTTGCTTTGTTTTGTACACCCATTTGACACCTATCACCTTATGTCCTTTGGGAAGTGAGGTGAGTTCCCATGTGTCATTCTTCTCGATGGCCTTGATTTCTTCGTCCATCGCATCTCTCCACTTCTTCTTTCGTACTACTTCTTGAAAGCTCACTGGTTCACAATCGACAAACAGACAAAATAATGTAAGATTATCTTGTCATTCAGTTACCTCATAGAGATCTCTAAGGCTTCTTGTACGTTGTACAACTCTTTCACTTTGACTCCCACTTGACGATGACGAAGGTGATGAGTCTCCTTGAGTGGTTGATGTTGGTGAAGTGGGTGGAGTTTCAAGCTCTTGTTGAGGTCCTAGTTGCTCCTTCGTTGTCTGCTCATCTTCTTCAAACTGAGGAAAGAAATTGAAGTCACCTGCATGAGAGTTAAAATCTCATTCTTCTTCTTCGTTGAAGACCACATCTCGACTAATCACAATCTTCTTATTTTCTGGATTGTACAGCTTATAGCCCTTCGAATTAGCATCATAGCCGATGAAGATAAAACTCTCACTTTTATCATCAAACTTCGTTCTTCTCTCGTCTGGTATATGAACATGGGCTATACTTCCAAAGATTCTCAGGTGGGAAATGCCAGGCTTTCTTCCACTCCATGCCTCTTGTGGTGTCTTTCCCCATACACTTCTTGTTGGAGATCGGTTTGACAAGTAGACTGCACACGCTACTGCTTCCACCCAAAATTCTTTGGGTAGTTTCTTGCTTTTGAGCATGCTTCGTGCCATGTCGAGGATTGTTCTGTTCTTTCTTTCTGTCACACCATTTTGTTGGGGGGATCTAGAAACTGTCATTGGTCGAGGAATTCCATTTGCTTCACAGAACTCTTGAAACTCCCTGGAAGTAAATTCTCCACCTCAGTCGGATCTTATGGCTTTGATCTTTCTACCGCTTTCTCTCTCCACTGCTGCTTTGAACTTCTTGAAGACTTCGAAAACTTCTGACTTCTGTTTCAAGAAATATACCCAGGTTTTTCTTGAAAAATCATCAATGAAGAGAAGAAAATAGTTACTGTTACCGAGAGAGCTTGGCTTGATCGGTCCACACACATCGGTATGGATAAGCTCGAGTGGTTTCTTGGCTCTTGTCTTTGACTCCATTGGAAAGCTTTTCCTGAATTGTTTCCCGACTAGACACCCTTCACAAAGCTGGTCAGGATGGTTGATGCGAGGTAGTCCCTTCACCATCTCCTTCTTAGATAGCAGCTCTAGACCTACAAAATTGAGATGCCCAAATCAAAGATGCCAAAGCCATGATGCATCTTTGTAGCAAGCTTTCAGGCACTTTGCAACATCGTTTTGTATGTTGATCAAGAACATTCTATTCTTTGACATCGGCACTTTAGTAATGAAGTTATTCTTATCATCTTTTATAGAAAGATTATAATCCTTCATATGAATATCATAACCTTTCTCTAACAGTTGCCCTAAACTCAAGATGTTACTTTTCATATTAGGCACATAGTAGACATTGGAAATAAACTGATGTCTCCCATCTTTCAAACGGATAAGGATGTTACCTCTCCCTTTCACTGCTATTGTGGAATCATCTCCAAACGAAACATTTCCGCTTACTGACTCGTCTAGCTCCACGAACATGTCTTTTATTCCACACATGTGATTGCTTGCACCACTGTCAAGATACTAGGAATTTACTTGGCCACCATCAGTTTCCTTTTGTGCTAGAAGAAGAGTTTCTTTGCCATCTGTCTTCTCTTCTATGTAGTTAGCCTTCTCCTCAATTTTGTTGTTGGGAGCTCTACATTCTGAAGCATAATGCCCAAACTTCTGACAATTATAACATCGAACTTGAGATTTTTCATACCTTGAGTTCGGATTGATTCTTCCACGGCCTCGTGTTGAGTTTCTCCTTTCTCATAGTTGTTGGAATTGTTGTTGTTGTAATTCCAGCTTCGTCCACGACCGCGACTTCCACTTCGTCCATGCCCTCTACCTCTGCCTCGACCACGTTGGTTTCTATCATTGTGTTGGCTTTCATGCATATCCTTGAGTTGCAGCTTGAGGAGTTGCTCAGTAAACCCATGCTTCTTCTTATTCTTCTCTTCGTATGCTTGCAATGAGCCTTGGAGTTGCTCGATCATCATTTTTTCCAAGTCTTTAGTTTCTTCAATCGTCACGATGATGTGCTCAAATTTGGGATCTAACGAACGGAGTATCTTCTCTATTATCCTCACATCTTCTAACTTTTCACCATTTCTTTTTAATTGATTAGAAACAGCTACTACTCTTGAGAAATAATCCGAAATAGACTTAGATACTTTCATGTGTAAGGATTCGAATTCACCTCTTAATGTTTGGAGACGGACCTTCTTCACTTGCTCGGATCCTTTGTAAGAGGTTTGCAGCTTCTCCCACGCTTCCTTGCTAGAGCTTGCACTCGAAATCTTTTCAAAGCCATCATCATCTAATGCTTGATAGATGAGATAGAGAGCTTTCTTGTCTCTCTTTCTTGAATCCTTCAAAGTTGTTTTTTGATCTGGTGTAAGAGCAGCAAAAGCAGCATCATCCGCAGGCTCGTTATAGCCTTTCTCTATGATATCCCACACATCTTATGATCCAAGAAGTGCCTTCATTTTGATACTCCAATTATCGTAGTTGTTGTTGTTGAGTGTCAGAACTTGGAATGGTGCCATACCATTTTCCATATCTCTCAATATAATGAGAATTTACAAAATTCAATTGCACGGATGAATCCGGAACGCCGAAAAACCTTGGGAGAGACCTGGTCAAAATTTTTAATTTTTTGGTCAACAGTCAAAGTCAACCATAACCTGGTCAACGGTCAATAATTTTGACGGCTCAGTCAACTCGCTTGGACGGCTCAATCAAAGGGCTCGGTCAACAGGCTTACGGCTTGGTCAACTCGGCTTGACGACTCGGTCAATGCTCCAACTCGGCTCAACTCGATGAGTCAACTCGATTCTCTGGCAGCAGTCTTCCGGCGGCGCGTGGAGGCGCATCATAACTCAGATTGGGGAGATTTCGGTGGCGTCGAATTCCTCTCGTTGAGACCTTCGATTTGATATGCAATAGTGTATACTTTCCAACTTGCTCTGATACCACTTTGTTGGAAATGAAACACTCACACAAACAACTTTTATTCAAACTCAAACAAATATTACAAGAGTACTCTCACTCAAAAACAAGATACTACAACTCACTCTTATTAGAGTTTGCTTCTTCACTCACTTAGAAGCTCTTAATTTTTCTTGATGCCTAAACTAAAATAGGGAGGGATATTTATACTACTTAAGAACAATCTTACACCACACAAATAAACTAATCCAAAATTACAATAACCATACACTTCATTCTTCTTCATTCTTCTCTATCATTTCAAATTATTCACATGCTTAATTACCACACTATAGAAGATTCTAGGTAGAAGGTTAGTAATTTTAGATCTTGATTATAGACTTAGACTTCAATTTGATTAATTTTGGGTTTAGGCTCCCATAATGGATCAAGTTTATGATCCAACACCTTGTTTCGGTAATTTTGGTGATCAGGACCAAAAACTTTTACAAGGGTGATATCTACAAGAAATTTAGAAAGGAAGCAAGGGCTGCCGAGATTGATATGGCTGCCACTGGAAATGGTGTTGTTCCATTGAAAGAGGTTGAAATAAGAGCTGCCACTGATGTTGCCTCCACCGTCACCACCACTACTGTCGCAGCCACCGCAACAACAGTTAATCAGCATTAGTAATAGGTTATACAGTTATTAACTCAGTTTAGAGTTTGATGATTAGTTCATTACTTGCACTATAATAGTAACTTCCCTTTTTTCCTTTTTATTTGTAGAATAAGAAAATTAAACTTTGTGGACTACATATATACTTAGATTTTTTTTGTTAGCCATACACAGAGAGAAAAGTTCTCATAAGAGTGATTTGTTTTTTTTTTAAAATTATTTTTTTAAACATATATATTACCAATAAGATTCTTGAAAATCTGTTAAACTTGATGTAAATTGAGATTAGTAGAGGATTAAAAATTTGAAGCTGTAAACGTCCTGCGAAACCTGTAAGGCTGTATTTTGAGATATATAACTCGCTAATGAAACCTTAGGAACCAAATTGGCTCGTTAAATAATCTGTGTCAACATACCAACAAAGTGACTGTATGTATGATAACTTGGGCCTCGTTTTGTGGAAACCTTATTGTCATTCAACCTCTTCCCTCCATCAGGATGATAAGAAAAGAGAATTGGCAATTGTTTTGGAGTCATTAGGTAGATGTCGTGGTTCACTTGTCCCAGCATTTTATTGCAAAGGTGTGCCCACCATTCCATTGTCCTAGATCTTGGCCACCACCAATAATACAAGACAAAGCAAAAGAAGAATCGCTCGCGATTCCATGTCATGTGATGGTTGGTTTTTATAGGGCCACTTAACATCTTTGTAATAATTTTGATTCTTCGTTACAGTTGCAGTTACGCCAGAAAATTGGTTGTATATATTTAGTGTAGAAATAAGTTCATGCCACGTTATTAAGATATGAGGTGAGTTAACTGTAAGATCATTTCTTTTTTTACATTATTGACAGTATCCTAAGATCGAGTCGTAACAAAGCTATGATACTCCCCTTTGTAGGCCCACTTAATGCGGAACTGCTATGAGGAGTTGGTTTCTCTTTTCTGCAACCGCAAAGCTGGCAGGCCCCGCAAGTACAGTTGCTAACCACAATGAAGCTAAACAAGCCCATATAGTTAATTCCTTAATTATTCTGCAAGAACATAGCACTCTAGATTGCCCCCAAAAACTTATAACTTCAATAAGAAGTACTTCTACTTCAATCTACGTTTTGTGATTTGTGGTTCTGAAAAGATTGCTCTTTGAAAGTGCCTGTTAGAAAAATGATACCATCACGGGAAAAAGGAATCCCACTTTTTGTGGAGAAGAAAATAAAATAACAAAGAAATTTCGAATAGCTTTCTAAGGTTCTTTTTTTTTTTTTTCTTTCTTTTTTCACTTTTATTTATTCAAATTCTTCGTACATAAATAATTAAAAATGCAAAACTCACAAAAAATCAATAAATAAAAAAATATATAAATTTAAGCACATAATACAAATTTTATATAATTCGATAATTATTTATATTCATAATGAATTAAAATTTTAAATTTTTTTATTAAATCAATTGATCATAAAAACTTTCCCTTTAAAAATATAATAAATATTCTCCCTTTTAATGGTACTTCTCAAGTTAAAATAACGATTTATTTATAATTTTTAATATCTTAAATGAATTTTTGTTTAAGTTGTACAAAAAAAGTTTAAGCCATTTAAAATAGAAAAAGTTACAAAGGATAGCTTGCACTAGAGTTACGGCGCTCTCTTATTGCGCAAAGACACTTGTTTTTCAACTACTGGCACCGTAATCTTAAAGTTTTTAACCTTAAAGCTACAATGCTAAGCGGCCAATACTATAACACTTTGATTTGAAAATAATATCTAAGTTTAAATCTCTAATTTTAATTCTAAATTCGTCTTTTTGTTTTATTCTTGACTTTATATTATTTTTTTCTTTGTGATTAGACTCAAAATTATCATCTTTATGATTTTAATCACCATTTTTTATATTATTATTTTTTTATTTTTTTATTTCTCTCTTACGTTGTTGTATGAAATTTTAGTTAAAAAAAATATAATGTATTACCGTTAAGATTATAAATATATATATTTTTATATACAAGGAGTAGATTTGAGTTGAAGACTTTCATTGAAGTAAATGAATAAATTAATGATAACCCTTTATAGCTGGACAGCTATTATAAGTACAAAAATTATAAATATTTTTAAACGGCAATGTTTGTAGTATTTACAATATTAAAACATGAATTTCGCTCAACTTCTAAAATTTTATTTATTTATTTTGTCTAAGCTACTCTGTGTAGAAAGAACTACTATTTTATGTCGAAAATCATAACAGAGAATAATTAAGTAAGGGTAGGCAAGTTGATGAACCATCATTAACTAGCAACATAGTGCATATTTGGCACTTTGTATTGGACAAAATTATTTTGGTTGAGTAGATTAAAATGCAATCATCTCTCATTGGCTGCAATATAAAAGGGGATTGGATTATTCAAAAAGCCAAAATAATACATATATTTCAGCAAAATTTGAATCATGAGGGGAGGTGGTCAAAGGTGGACGGTATTATTTTGTTGCTTGTAAATTTGATCTCAATAAAAATAGTAATATTTTCAAGGAAGTTGTCACGTTTTGCCTGGTTTGTTTTTAATATTTTCTATTTACTCCCCTAATTTTTTTATATTACCCCAATACCCCCCTATTCTTAGAAAAATTCTATCAAAAGTTTTATTTTTTTTTCGTTTACTATTTTATCTTTAATGTAACTAGTGAAATCTCAAATTATAAAATAATTTAAATATTATATTAAACATAAAAATATTACTTTTAATAGTTAATGATTAGATTTGTTGACTCTAAAATTTTGTCAATTCCAAAATCAACGAATTAAATTTATTTATTTTTTTAAAAATGAGGTTGAGTTTAACATACAAAAAAAATACAACAAGACACAAAATATAGAGCGGTTCAGCCCAATCAGGGCCTATGTATTTGTCAAACTAGCATACGTGAATTAACCGCAAGTGCATAGACTGTGAGTAAGTAATAAAGTGATGAGAAGTATTGTTCTTATGTTCTTCATGTTTTTGTAAATTCATTAATCAACGGATTGAATATTAATCTCATTACCTCTCTCAAGCGTCAAATGAAACGTTATGCATACATATGCAAGTTGATATCCCTATCTAACTTGTCTATCTATACCTTCATTAAGTAACCCTTCAATGATTACCCAAGTTTTCTTAGTTTTCCAACTCAATAAAAGCTAAGGTCATGTTTTCCAAATCCAACAAATGGTTTAATCTTTCCTAAGCATACAACCCATAAGTCTAGGTTATCTAATTAATCTCTCAATTAAATTAGAAGCAATAAATCCAAAAAAATATAAATGAATAACACAAGAATTAATCACTAATCAACTAAAAATATCCAAACATAGTACATAGTAGAGCTACATTAAGCCCTTAGAACAGTATTTTAGCCAATCATTTTTAAGCACAAAATCACAATAATTTAAAATTTTATAAGAGTAACCATGTTTAAAGCAATACAAGCTACAAATATAAACTATAAACAAAGTAAACAAGAAAGGAAAAAAGAGAAAACTAGTGGAGATGTTTCTTTGAGGGTTTCAATCTTCAAGAATTTTCAAGAATCCAAACTTTAAAGTGCTTTCTCTCCCTAAAACTACTACTTCTCTCTCAAATTCATGCTCCTTACTCTTTTACAAATGAGGCTTTTAATCTTGTTTATATATGCTCTAAAGAATAGGCTTTAAAATTAAGACAAGAACTTCAAAAAGGATTTCGAGTGTTGGCGATGCCTAGGATCAAGCATTCTGTCCAATGATGCTTAAATTGGCACCTAGGTGCCAAGTATTTACCTAAATTAGCACCTAGGCACCATAACATGGGTTTTTGCTTTTGGCATTATTTATTTCACTACTCACTGTTCACATTTTAAGCATTTTGGTTCTTTTTTTTTGTTGATTTTGGGCGTTTTACTCGAATTTTTATCCCAAATAATTTTGTTAACTTAAAACTAAGAAAATGATATTAACGCACATAATAAGTCATGTATTCTTATTTAAATTGAGAAATTGCCAAGTTTAGGATTCTAAAACAATAAATATAAAATGCACTCATTAAACTCCCTCAAACTTAAATTCTTGCTCGTCCTCAAGTAATAAAGCATGATTCATAATTAAATACTAAAAATGAAAAGAAATTACACAGATAATAAACATTAGGTCAGAAAATGATCAGCAATTTGTCTAAAAACAATTTCATGACTACCCATCTCAAGAAAGTTTTAAATGTTATAATAGGTCAACATGTCAATTCAATACTTGTTCTATCTCACAAGTGATCTACTTGATAAATTTGTGTATAGTAAGTATCATTAGTCATATGCACTGTGATTAGTTTATACACACAAGTAAATGATGGTCTCTATGAGTTTTTATTTACTTAACACTCCATAGACTTATTTTTTGCATCACTTTACACTAGTGTAGGTGCACACATAATCAAGGATCAAGTAGAAATTTATCTAGCTTGTAATGTACGCCTAGAGTGAAGGTAGGATAAAGTGGATGTTTTTTAGCTCAACACACATTATAAACATATATTCTTCTAAAGATTGATTAAACCAAACTATTTATTTTTCAAAAGAATTCTGTTTGCAAAATTAGACACGCCCGAATATTAAACCACAAGTGTATAGGTCATGAGCAAATAATAAAGTGATGAGTGAGTATCATTCTTAAGAGGATTGATGTTCTAAATTAGTGCTAAATACTATAGTGCTAGCAATCTAATTTTATCTAGTCTAATTCACACACTAAGTTGGTTAAGAAAATTAAAGATGCTTAAACTTAACAATTTAATAATTCAATGAGGTGAGATTTCTATGGTAAAAGGGTCCTAAGGTCTTGATTTCATTCTATCTTTTTCATATTCTTCATGTTTTAGTAATTAACAACTATTCTTGTGAATTCATTAATCAATAGTTTAAGACTAATCTTATTATCTCTTCTAAGCATCAAATTTGATCCTTTGCATGCATATTCAAGTTGATATCCCTATCTAGCTTGTCTATCTACATATGCATTATGCAACCCTTAAATGATTACCCAAGTTCTATTAGTCTCCTAACTCAATAAAAGATAAGGTCATGTTTTTCAAGTCTGACAAATGGGTTAATCTTTTTCAAGCATATAACTCACAAGTCTATTTCATCTAATCAAATTTTCAGTCAAATTAGAAGCATTAAATTCAGAAAAGCATCAATGAATAACACAAGAAATAGTCATTAATCAACTAAAAGTATTAAAACATAGTATATGATAGAGTTACATCAATCCTAAGAAAAAGAAATTTAGCTAAAGACGGTCAAGTGCACAATCACAATAATCCAAATATTTACAAGAGTAGCCATGTTTAAAATAATACAAATTACAAATATAAACTTTAAATTAAAGTACATGAGAAAAGAAAAGGGAAAACTAATTAAAGATGTCTCTTTGAGCCTTCAATCTTCAAGTGTCTTCAAGAATCCAAGCTCCAATTGGTTTTCTCTCACTAGAAATTCTTTATTTTTCTCTTTAATTGCGTGCTTTCTCCTCCTTCACAAGTGAACGTTTTAATATTCTTTTTATAAGCTCTAAAAATAGGCTTGGAAATTTGGGCACGAGGTTAAAAAAGGATTTAGGGAAGTATTCTACTAGAGGACCTCAATTTTGCACCTAGGTGCCAAGACTTGGGTTTTTAGGCGCCTCAGGGGCACTGTAGCAAAAATATTGTTAATGGTCACTGTAGCATATTTGATATTTTGGCCTTATTTTCTTTAAATTTTCATCCCAAATAGCTCATTAGCTTTGAACCTACAAAATGATATTAATATGCAAAAAAAAGTCACATATTCATGCTTAAAATAAGCAAACCAAGTTGTGAGAAATACAATATGATGTATAAAATATGTTTATCAGTTTCTCCTAAACTAATTTCCTCGATTCCCTTCTTATTTTATTGTTCATCTTTTTTTTCTAAGTTAGGGGTATGGCAAACTCAATCTATACAATTTTTTTTTATTTTTTTGAATATTTTAATTTAAATTTTAAGTCACGATACCCATAAACTTAAGTTTATATAATATTAGAACAACCAAAATTCATAATCAAACCTATAACCCTATTTTAATTCACTCCTTCATTTTTAAAAATACCATAGCTCACAAAACTCTCTAAAATGAGTACTATGCTCATTGTGTGATGGGTATTAAGAAAGATGATTAAATCAAAGGGTGAGGTATGATGTGGTCAACAAAGAAAAATAGTTATTAGGCTCAATAGGGGTAACTAGGGGTCAAAATATACAATGGTTGACATGAAATGCTCAATCAGTCCAAAAATGGTCTATATTTAACTTAAATTTGGAAGTACAATAATTAAATTGTATCCTAAAAATATTCTATTTTCTTATTAATTTTTCATAATCTTTTTAAACTCTACAACTAACTATTAGAAAGTGCATAATGGGTGCATGCATGTGATTATGTATATGTTAAAAAATTTCAAAATTCATGTCTAACACATTAACATAGCAGAATTATAATTATACAGTCAACATATACTGAACCTGAAGCTATTACACTAAGAATTTCATAAACTTACCCTAGAACACTTTTGGTAAAGAATCAAACTTAGAGCTCACCTTGAAGTAATCCATTGAGCAATTCTAGTCTCCAACACTTGATGGGATTAGAGTAGTTAAAATGATAGCTTTTGTTTCCAATTTTGTGCAGGATTCAAAATCAGTTCAACTTTTGAACTTGTTCTTCTCTCAAATGGCCAAAAAAAAATTGTTTTCAAGATAAAAAATTATAAACTTTTAAAGTTTTCTTTTTCCCTCTTTTTCCTTGTCCGAATTTTCGTCTCTTAAAATGGAATAATAAAATGAAATATTTTTCATTTCATTTGTTTTAAGCTCCTACATGTGGACACTTGTCCAACATAAAGCCAAACTTGAATTATGCAAACAATTTGCATGAGTGACATTTGTCACTTTAATTATGTTCCATGTGTCAAACACATGGTCATGCATTATCCCACTTGTCATATATATTTTCCATGCATTTTCTAATTGTCACACAAATGGCCATGTATGAATGTCAGGTGTCCATTCACTTTTTCATGCATTAAATTCAAGTGTCTACTCACTTTTCTACGCATAGTACCAAGTATCAATATTTTATTAGTTAACAACTTTAACTAATAAAATATAGGTTTAACACTTAAACCTTGATAAGTGTGCTTTTTGAGAGATCTTGAAACAAGTCCCATTTTCTGAAATTTTTTCGGATTGAAACATTCGACTTGTCTTGTACCCCTGTGCTCAACGAGTATATTCATATTGTGAGACTTCCTACGTTCACACCCATTTGTCTTATGAAACTCTTCTGCAAGTTCGTGAATGATGCCCCACACACATGTTATGGATATTATAGGACGGTGCATTGAACCATACAAGTTGAGGTCAATCATATTTATATAATCCTTCTGTCACTTATATCCTGAAAGAGTAGAGATATAAATCATCACCGTCAAATATCTATATGCTTCACTACGAACTTATCTCTAAATTCATATTTTCATAAACAATAACCACAAACTCCTTTCCGATATTGTTTAAAACTATGAAAAACTATTTTTTGAGGTTTTTTCTTATAGCCATAAAACTTTCTAAAATACAATCTCGAAGCATCGGGATATACAAAACACTTATATAAGCTAATGGATCCCATATCTATGCATACTACGTTTTATGAGCATGGGACCATACCCAATGATACCTAAAGGTCAGACTATGAAAAGTCTCTAACATGCGTGGAATCAAAGTATGGTAGATTACTCACAAGCCTACTATGGTGCCCAAGAACCATACCGAATAATACCTAAAGGTCAGACTATGAAAAGTTTCTAACATGCGTGGAATCAAAGTATGGTGGATTACTCATAAGCCTAATATGGTGCCCAGGTTAAAGGATTACAAATACTACTTAACTCAAGAAGACGCTTTATTGACAGCTCTATAAGATGTCTATTGAAGGTCCTTATGAGCCAGTTCATTACCTAGTCCTTACTGAATACCTATATGTCTATACGGGATTCTACTAAGCCCACGGTCTGCTAAGACTAACCTTCTGGACAATCCAAATATAGACACACTATGATCTGAAAGCAATACCAATCGACCTGTGCCAGCATCCATAGATCAAGAACAATATTTTTGAGAACATACTGTATAATAACTTTTTTAACCCCATTTGCAACTCCTTATAACTATGTCATTGTTAATATATTCCCAAGTCTTTGCTTTTATTCAGACAATGTTTTAACTCCTTAGAATACTAACTCTAGCACTAACTAAATTTTTTGAGATTAGATCTAAACTCATTTAGATCTACAATATCTAAAATGTTACAAGCTTAATACCATATAATTAATTATTAACAATTTATTTGAAATATTTATTGCATAAATATTAAATAAATAAATATTCATACAATAATTTGAATGGCATATAAGTACCAACTTCAACAACTCCAACTTGGTCTAGTTCCATTTACGATGATATCTTATACCCATCGACTCCATGTGTTTCTCAAACATCTCAGGAATTAAGGCCTTAGTGATCATGTCTACTACATTATTTATAGAATCTACTATAAAAACCATTACACCTCCTCTAGTTAAGATTTTTCTAATTATGTGGTATTTTCTCTCTACATGCTTACACTTTTTGATGTGCTTTTGGATCTTTAGATTGAGCTATTGCCCCATTATTGGGATATAATTTATTAAACTTGGGACTATTTCGAGTTCTGCGGCAAACTTGCATATCCACACCGCTTCCTTTACAGCTTCTGAAGCTGCAATATATTTTGTCTCTATGGTAGAATCAGATGTGGATGCCTATTTGACACTTTTATTGTTAGGGTGCATTTCAAAACCGTATTCTATTGGGTGCGTGTATGCATATGGGTACGTGTACATTGTTAATTAATATATATACGTGTATCTCATACATAATATATGCGTAGTGAAAACTGGAAATCTAATTTCGTAAAATAATAAACACAATAAATTTACACTTCATTACATTGACTGCACGTGTTTCTCAAACATCTTAGGAGTTAAGGCCTAGTGAGCATATCCGCTACATTATTTATAGAATCTACTATAGAAACCATTACATCTTCTTTAGTCAAGATTTCTTTAATTATGTGATATTTTCTCTCCAAATGCTTACACTTTTTTGTGTGCTTTTGGCTCCTTAGCTTGAGCTATTGCCCCAGTGTTAGGATAGGATTTATTAAACTTGGGACTATTCTGAGTTCTGTGATAAACTTACATATCCATACCGCTTCCTTTATAGCTTTTGAAGTTGCAATGTATTCTGTCTCCATGGTAGAATCAGCTGTGGACGTGTGCTTGATACTTTTATTATCGGGGTGCAATTCAAAATCGTATTCTATTGGGTACGTTTATGCATGTGGGTACATCTACATTGTTCATTAATACATATACGCGTATCTCATACATAGTATATGCGCAGTGAAAGTTAGAAATCTAATTTTTTAAAATAATAAACACAATAAATTTTACATTTCATTACATCGACTCCGCGTGTTTCTCAAAACAACTTAGGAGTTAAGGCCTTAGTGAGTGTGTCTGCTATATTATTTATAGAATCTACTATAGAAACCATTACACCTCCTCTAGTCAAGATTTCTCTAATTATGTGGTATTTTCTCTCTACATGCTTACACTCTTTGGTGTGCGTTTGGCTCTTTAGCTTAAGCTATTGCCCCATTGTTAGGATAGGATTTATTAAACTTGAAACTATTCCAAGCGCTGCGAAAAACTTACATATCCACACTGCTTTCTTTACAGCTTCCAAAGTTGCAATGTATTCTGTCTCTGTGATAGAATCAGATGTAGATGCCTACTTGACACTTTTATTGTTAGGGTGCGTTTCAAAATCGTATTCTATTGGGTGCGTGTATGCATGTGAGTATGTGTACATTATTCATTAATACATATATGTGTATCTCATCCATAATATATGTATAGTGAAAATTAGAAATCTAATTTTTCTAAAATAATAAACAAAATAAATTTTACATTTCATTACATTAATAAAATTAAATTAAATAAATATTAATCACATTAATATCAATAATTGAGAATAATCACCTTGCAAGCCTTTGGAATGAATTAATTGGACCCGTTGGTAATTCTAAGACTCAATAGGGTGGGCTAGAGTCACTAGAATAATAGTTTTTGTTTCTAACACTAGTTTAACACTTTAAACTTTGAGATTAACTTTTAATCTCTATAGTCTAATACTTCAACTATTTTTTTACCTTTGATCAACTATTGATTAATAAAACAAATGCTTGAATGCGTTGATGGACTAAGTATAATGGAGAAGAAGATGAATAGTAAACCCAACATTTGAATTCAAAATTAAGAAAACAAATTTTCTCTCTCTTCTTTCTCTCTCTAGCCCAACAACTCCTTAAGCATTCTAAGACTCTTGAATTGTTTTTTCATATTCATGGCTATTTATGAAATTACTTTGCTTAAAAATTAAGCAACCTTTGATTACTTCATTTAAGCCCTTATAAAAGCTCATATTTCATTGCTTAAGCATTAAGCAATTGAGAAATATCATTCATAACCCTTAACTTAGCCATTAAGTTTTCTCCTAACTCAATCTTAGTTAACTATTTAACCTTAGTTAAATTAAAATTTACTTAACAATTAAGTAATTTATCTTAATTCAATATTTGTTTTATTAAATTAACTTTACTTTAGGGTTAACAATTAACTGAGGTTAAATTAATTCCCACTTAACTATTAAGTAAAAAAAAATATTTAGATTATTTAGGAATTAAATAATAAATTAAAATAAAATTACTTTTAAGCCTTTATTTAACCCAACGTGGGTTCCACTAAACCCAACACTTGAGTCAATATATCCAAATGCTCATTATGTGCTACGTGACAATATTAATTAGTCAATAACAATTATTAATTAATTAATATACTTAACATAAAAATCTTGACATGCACGAATCCCCAGGGTGCCTGAAATAAAAAATTCAAATTTGCTGGAAATTACTAGATTGAACAATTCAATTTGGTACGCTGTCCCAATGCAAAAGGAGTACACTTCATATTGCGGGACTCCCTAAGTCCACACCTGATTTGTCAAATAAAACTATTTTATAAGTCCGTGATTGATGCACTATGCAAACGTCACAGATATTACAAATCAGCGCGTTAGACTATACAAGCAAGGTTCAAAGCACATATGTATAATCCTTCCATCACCTATATCCTGGAAGAAATGAAATATAGATCAGCATCGTCAAATCTCCATATGCTCATCCATGAATTTATTTCTAGATTTGTATTTCGATGAACAATATATGCAAACACTTTTACTATATTATTAAACCGTACGGAAAAATCTTTTCTAGGGTAATATACTTATGCCCATAAGATTTCATGAAATACAATCTTGGAGCATCTAAATATACAACTCCTCTATGAGAGCTGACAAATCTCATATCTACGAACACCGGTCTCTATGAGCATCAGACCATACCCAATGACACGTACCTGTCAGACTATAAAAGGTCTCTAACATTCGTGGAACCAAAGTATGACAGATCACTTATAAGCCAACCGTGGCACTCAGGTCAAAGGACCACAAATACTACTCAACTCAAGCGGACTCACCATTGACGGCTTCATAGGATGTCTATTGGTGCCCTCGTGAGTCTGTTTAGCATCGAGCCTTAACTAAATACCCGCATGCCTATACGAGCTCTAAGATCATGGTTAACTAAGAACAATCATTTGTATCCTACAGATATAGATATACACTAATCTATAAAAAATGGATTCATCGACAGACCTACATCGATGAAAATAGACCAGGAACATAGTGTTTAAGAATATACTTGTGTTGTGATATGGTGCATGATGTGTATAGATGCATATAATTTCAAAAATTAAATACGCAACGGAAGTATTCATACATGTTATACAATATATAACAAACTCAAGCATGTAATCACATGTATGATCATTCAAACACATATATATCTCATATATATTTTCATGCATGATATAAAAAAATGAAATATAAATAAATAACTTACACGGTTATGAAGGTAGCTTTACAATTCTTCAAGAACTCCAAGCTTCAATTTGTTGAGCTCACCTTGAAGTGTTCTCTTGCACAATTCTAGTTCACAACTAAATTCGGTGGGATTGTGAAGCTAGAATGGCAGCCTTGAATTTCCAGCAAATGATTGTTTTAACACTTAAAACAATTTGTCCTTATGAATGATTACTACCAAGAGATGAGAAGAATTAGGTGTTTTCTATAGTTCTTTACAACTCTATATATTGTACCTTGGTAAGCCTTTGCATTTTCTCTCAACACTTTGAGAAAAACACTTAGGAAATGCTCTCAATTCTCTCTCCTTTCACCTTGAACGAATTTCACTCTTTTTTTTACACTAATTGAACTCTTTCAATTCTTTCTTAAGTGCAAAGAATGATTTCTCTTAGTGCTCCACCACCACTTAACCATGTTTTCCATTACAAACATTAATCTATCATATTTTTCACTCACCAATTTGATTCAACTATTTGAATCAATTTCTAGAGAGTAAATGGCATTTAATTAATGTTAAGTGGTTTTACCACTTCCTTAGTGCATCATTTAAGAATTACTAAGTGGTCAACATTCTTTATTATTAATAACAAGTGCATTCTCCATTAGTAAATGGTGTTTGCCACTAATTCCAATTAATAATAATAATTTAATTAATATATAAAATATTAATAATTCAAAACTATTTTGAATATTTACATTTACCATATATGTATTTACCAAGCAAGGTAAATAGGTAAATACATGGTAAATAATTTACGGAGCAAGATTATGTCACTTGTCAAATTCTTATTGGTTAACAACTCTTGTAAACCAATAATGTATTTTCTTTCAAATTATTGACAAGTGAATAATAAAAGGAACCTTGAATCATTTTTCATTTTGCTGGAAATTGTTGGATCAATTGTTCAATCCAATTTGCTGCTCCAGTGCACAACGAGTACACTTCATATTGCGAAACTCTCTAGGTCCATGCCCGATTTGTCATATGAAACTATTTCACACGTCTGTGAACAATGTCCCACACACATGTTACAGATATTACATAACGACGCATTAGACTATACAAGTTGAGGTTATAACATATTCGTATAATCATTCCATCATAAATATCCTAGAAGAGCGGAGATATAGATCAACACCGTCAAGTCTCCATGTGCGCAACCATAAACTTATCTCTAGATTTGTATTTCAATAAATAATATCCGTAAACACTTTTACGATATTATTTTTGCGAGAATAAAATTAATTCTCAGATATGTCTGCTTATGGCCATAAGACTTTCTGAAATACAACCTTGGAGTTTCAGGATCTTTTATTCACCCTATTGAGTTGATGGATCCCATATCTGTACACACCGGACTTCATGAGCATTGGATCATACCCAGCGACACCCAGCGGTCAGACCATAAAAGGTATCTGACATGTGTGGAACCAAAGTATGATGGATCACTCACAAGTCCACCGTGGCACTCAGGTCTAAGGACTACGAATACTACTCAACTCGAAAGATCCTCTATTGATTGCTTTATGGGATGTCTATTGGAGATCTTTGTGAGTCTATTCAATATTCAGTCCTTACTGAATACTTGTATTTCTATACGAGTTTCCACTAAACTCATGGTCTGCTAAGACTAACCATCTGGACTATCCAGATATAGACATACACTGATCTATATTTATTAAGGTCTTCACTAACAGACCCGCATTAGTGAAGATAGATCAGGAACATTAAGTTTAAGAACATATTTGCATAACAACATTTCTTAGCACCATTTGCAACTGATTGTAACTACGTCATTACTAATATATTCTTAGGTCTTTGTCCCATTTCAGACAAGCCTCTAACTCTTTAGATTTTGCTAACTCTTATAACCTGATAACTCTTATCAGTGCTATCTTTTAGCATTTATATATTTTAGCATTACTAACTCTTAGTTCTGATCTGAACTCCTTTAGATCAGATCTGAACTCTTTCAGATCATACAATGTCTAAAACGTTACAAGCATCTTACCATATTTGTATATAAAATAATTAGTGATATATTGAAATCATAATTGTATAAACATAAAGCAAATATTTATACACAAAAGGGATGGCACGTAAGCACAAATCCCAACAACTTGCATAATGACATTTCCTAGCTCTTATTACAACTCCTTGCAACTATGTCATTACTATTATACCTTTAGGCTTTTGTCTCATTTCAGACAAGATTCTAACTCCTTAGATTTGACTAACTCTTATAACCTGCTAACTGTTTAGTAGTGCTAACTTTTAGCATTTATAACTCTCAACTTTGCTAACTCTTAGCACTGGTTTAAACTTTTTTAGATCAGATCTAAACTCTTTCAGATTGGATCTGAACACCTTCAGATCATACAATGTCTGTAATGTTACAAGTATTGTACCATATACATATTTAATACTAACGATTATACTAGAAACATATATTGTATAAATATTAACAATTAATATGGCGCGCTCGGGCCTGGAAGCCCTAGAACTATGGATCGCTAGCTTACCAACATTGTGGCGCTGGAGGTCAAAACCCCAACACTAAGGTGCTAAGCTTTGAGAGCTACAATATTGGGGCCTAGAAACATCAGTACTGCAATGCTCCTCATCCAGTGTTGTATCGCTAGAGCCTAGAGGCCCCAGCACCGTAATGATAGACTTGAACACTCTAGCTACTATTTTCTTAGTTTTAGCATTTTCAACATTTTAAATGTACAACCAGAGCCCCAGAACTTTACTAACAACTCAATTACAGTCAATTAGATACAATAAAATATGCTTTGATACCATTTATTGGGGTACGGTTCAAAATCGTAATCTATTGGATTTGTGTATGCATGTGGGTACATGTTCATTGTTCATTAATACATATACGTGTATCTCATACATAATATATGCGCAACGAAAATTAGAAACCTAATTTTCAAAAATAATAAACACAATAAATTTTACATTTCATTTCATTAATAAAATAAAATTAAATGGATATTAATTACATTAATATCAATGATTGAGAATAATCAACTTGCAAGCCTTTGAAACGTATTAGCTAAAGTAGTGTCTAAAATGGACCTGTTAGTAATTCCATGACTCAACAATATAGGCTTGAGTCGCTAGAATAACAAATTTAGTTTCAGCACTGGTTTAACACTTTAAATCATAAGATTAACTTTTAATCTCTATAGTCTAACACTTATACTATTTTTTCTATTTGTTTTACCCTTGATTAATAAAAAAAAATGTTTGAATGCTTTGATGGACTAAGCCTAACAGAGAGGAAGATGAATAGTGAACTCAACATTTGAATTCAAAATTAAGAAAATAAATTTTCTCTCTCTAGGCCAGCCACCCTTTAAGCATTCTAAGACTTTTGATTTATTTCTATTCATGGCTATTTATAGAATTAGTTTGCTTAACAATTAAGCAACACTGGGGTTATTTAATTCAAGCCCTTATAAAAGCTCATCTTTCATTGCTTAACCATTAAGCAATTGATAAATATCATTCATAACCCTTATAGCCATTAAGTTTCCTCCTAACTCAACCTTAGTTAACCATTTAACCTTAGTTAAATTAGAGTTTACTTAACAATTAAGTAATTTATTTTAATTCAACATTTCTTTTATTGAATTAACTTTACCCTAGGGTTAACATTTAATCGAGGTTAATAATTAAATAATCAATTAAAATAAAATTACCCTTCAGCCTTTATTTAACCCAACATTGATCCCACCCAACCCAACACTTAAGTCAATATATTCAGAGGCTCACTATGCGCTACGTGTCAATATTAATTGGTCAACAATAATTGTTAACTAATTAATGTACTTAACATTTAAGTCTTGACATGCATGCATTCTGAGGTTGCCTGAAACAAAAAATTCAATTTTGATGGAAATTACTAGATTTAATAATTCCATCCGACACGTTGCTTTAGTGCACAACTAGTATGCTTCAGATTGTTGGAGTCACTAAGTCCACGCTTGATTCGTCAAATGAAACTATTCCATAAATTTGTGATTGATGCCCCACACACATGTCACGGATATTACAAATTAGTGAGTTAAACCATACAAGCTAAGGTCAAAGTGTATACGTATAATCCTTCCGTCACCTATATCCTGGAAGAGCTCCATATGCTCATCCATGAACTTATCTCCAGATTTTTATTTTGATGAAAAATATAGCAAACACTTTTGCTATATTGTTTAACCCTACAGAAAACTCTTTTTCAAGGTAATATACTTGTGGCCATAAGATTTCTTAAAATATAATCTCAGAACATCTGGATATACAACTTCTATATGAGAGTTAACAAATCCAATATCTACGCACAATAAACTTCATGAGCATCGGACTATACCTAACGACACATAGCGATCAGACTATAAAAGGTGTCTTACATCTATGGAACCAAAGTATGGTGGATCACTCATACGGACACCATGACGCTCAGGTCAAAAGATCACAAATACTACTCAACTCGAGAGAACTAACCATTGATGGCTTCATAAGATGTCTATTAGTGTCATCGTGAGTTTATTCAGTATTTAGTCAAAACTGACTACCCGCATGCCTATACGAGCTCTAAACTCATGGTTAGCTAAAAATAATCATTTGTACCCTACAGATATAGAGATACACTAATCTATATGAAATAGATTCATCCACAGACCCACATTGATGAAAATAGATTAGGAACATAGTGTTTAAGAACATAATTGCATAATGACATTTCTTAGCTCCTATTATAACTCTTTACAACTATATCATTACTTGTATACCATCAGGTCTTTGTCCCATTTCAGACAAGATTCTAACTCCTTAGATCTAGCTATCTTTTATAACATGCTAACTATTTAGTAGTGCTAGCTCTTAACATTTATAACTCTCAACTCTACTAATTCTTAGCACTGGTCTAAACTTCTTTAAACCAGATCTGAACTTCTTTAAATTATATCTGAACACCTTCAGATCATACAATGTCTGTAATGTTATTTTATCGTATACGTATTTAATATTAACAATTAATATTCATGTAATATTAGAATGGCACGTAGGCACCAACTATAATATTTACAACTGATTGTTGCACCATTAAGTAGAAATACATATCTAGATGTAGACATTCTATCATCCAGATTAGATTGGAAGTTTAAATCAATGTATCCCCTCACTTGCAAGTCATTCTCTCCCTAAATCATAAACTTATCTTTTATACCATTAAGGTATTTCAAGATATGTTTCATAGCTATCCAATAGTCACTACCTGGATTAAATTGATACCGGGTTGACTTATGGCCATATTGATGTTAGGTCTTGTACAAAATATGGAGTACTTCAAACTATCTACAATTGATATATATGGTATGTTAGATATTCTAACCCTTTCACCTTTTATCTGAGGAGACATACTACTAGAAAGATGAATGCCATGTTTGAAAGGTACACTAACTGTCTTATAGTTAGCAAATTTATACCTTTCAAGAACATTTTCTATATACAAAGATTGAGAGAGTTCTATCAGCCTCCTAACTCTATCTCTATAAAGTTTTATACGCAATATACAGGAAGCCTCCTAAATCATTTATGGAGAATTTTTACTCAAATAACTCTTGACTGCTTGTAACATACTAATACCATTTTCAATAATGAGTATGTTATCCAAGTAGAGAACAAGAAAGACAATCATGCTCCCGCTAACCTTTTTGTACACCAATATTTCTTTTTCATTTTTTATAAAATTAGATCCTCTAATTATTTCAACAAAATGAAGATTTTAGCTTCGGGAAGCGTACTTAAGTCCATAAATGGACTTCTTCAATCTGCAACTAGATTAAATGTTAGGCTGGATGAAAAACTTTTAGGTTGTTCTATGTAAATCTCTTCCTTGAGATTTCTATTCAAGAAACTGTCTTTACATCCATCTACCATATCTCAAAATCATAATATGTTATAATAGCTAATAGAAATCGAATTGACTTTAGCATGGCTATGATAAGGGCAAATTTGTTATATATTTTCTCATATTTTTATTATTTATATTTTATGATTTTATGAGAATAGATGGCTATTTATGTGCATTATTGTTATTTATAGGGACTTGAACAAAATTTAAAGAAAGAATGCAAAAGGAGCGAAAAAAAGGACTAAAATGTAAAGTTTTCAAAGTATGTGTTCATCGCCGCAGTGCCAAGAGGATTATCGCCCCAGCACTGTAATAGTGATCAAAATAAGAAATACGACCTTTTGAAGTCGCATATGGCGCCCCAGCGTAAGACAGTCACCGCTCCAGCGATGCGACAACGCCATCAACCTACCGCTCTAGCGGTGAAGCCTTTTTCACGCGTCGCCCCAGCGACAACTGTATAGCGCCCCAGCGGTAGCGCGAATCCTAGTCCGACGAGAATTGAGATTTTTAAGCTTATATCAATCCCTATAAAAAGTCACTCGTTCCCAGCCTTTAAGAATGAATCCAAGACGATCCAAGAGCACCAAGAATACAGAGCACGAGTCTTGGAGAGCAATAGAAGTTTAATTAAGGCAACTTTAGAGAGAGATTCAAGGCGTTCTTTAGCATCAATAGATCTTAGGTAGCGAAATTAAGAGCAATTTGACGTCTATATCGGTTTGCTATTAATTGTATCATGGTTTATATTATTTTTACTGTTGTTCTCTTATAGCCATGAGCTAAACTTATTTTCTAGGGTTAATACTTGAACTCAATATGTGTGCTTAATTGCCATATCTTAGAATATTTAATAAACTTAGTTATTTGATATTCAAATTACTTGATTTTAATGCTTCAATATATCTGGCCAATATATGGTGAATGAGTTAGTAATATTATAGATAAACTCGGAAGAGGAATCATAATATTTAGACCTAGGTAATTTGATGCATGATTGTAGAGTAACATTCAATGTTACATATGCAAGTTTCAATTTAGGATAAGAATATACCTAATTGGCATGTATGATCAATAAGACCTAATCTTAATGAATCTTAATTTATTACAAGTACCATAGAAATATAGGTATTTGGTAAATTAAGGTATACTTGTATGACCTTGGAAGAGGCTTGTGAATACATTAGTTTCTTGATCAATAACAAAGACTAAGGGAGTTAAATATTAGAAGATTAATCATTAGAAAGCATATTGAGGAATAGTATTAATCCTAAGTTTTCTCTATATTGCTATCACTTACATCTCTTTGCATTGTGTTTTTGCTTTTATATTTTCTACATTTATTCTTAGATTTTTATTTTTCTGGATAATTATTAGGAAGACATAATTTTAGTAATTGGTTTAAAAGAAGAAATTATCCTTTTGGGTTCGACATCCGACTAATTAGTCCCTTTATTACTTGCATACGATAGTGTATACTTGCACTTAGTTATAGATATAGAAATATCGCATCAGGCTACTGGTGAAAAGGTTTTCTCATAATCAATCTCAGATTGCTAAGTGTAACCTTTTGCCACCAATCAAGCTTTAAAGAGCTTTACCTCCTCATTGGGCCTATGCTTCTATTTGTAAACCCATTTACAACCAATAGGAGCAATTTCTTTGGGAAGCTCAACTAAGTCACATAATTGATTGAAATGCATAAAGTCAATTTTAAATTTCATTACTTCTTGCCATTTTCTTGAATCGTTGTCCAATATCGCCTCTCGATAATTCATAGGACCCATTTCTTTAGCTAAAAAAATGTCAAAGACACTTTCAAGCATCATACCATACCTAATAGGTGGCCTTGAGACTCTTTCCAACCTATATGAAGAGTGTGTCAAAGGTATCTCACTCGTTTGACACTGTGGTTCCATTATTAGTTCATAAACTTATAGATCGAATTTATCAAGTTCAATCCTTCTACTATCCCTACGACCTATGAGAAACTATTTCTCTATAAAAGTGGCATTATGAACGACAGACACATTGTATTCCTTTGGAACATAAAATAGATATTCTATAGAATATTTGGGATATCTTATAAATTGATACTTGTACCCTATGGTGCAAGTTTATCCTGTTGTGTAACTTTTACTTAAGTAAGACAACCCTAAATCTTAACATACTTAAGACTCAATTTTCTGCCAGTCTATATCTCAGATGCAATAATAAGAACAACTTTTGATCGAACTCTGTTCAATAAGTGAGTATTAGTTTTTAAAGCATAACCTTATAGATATCTTGAAAGATTGGTAAAGCTCATCATCAATTGAACCATATCTAATAAAGTTCGATTCCTTATCTCCAAAACCTAGAGGACTATATTAAGCGAAAATCTCATACTCATTTAAATAATCTATGAATTCACTGTTCATGTATTCGCCACCTTGATCTGTGAATTCACTGCTCATGGCATTCCAATATTGTATGAATATTAATTGTTAATATTTATACAATATATGTTTCTAGTATAATCATTAATATTAAATACGTATATGATACAATAACATTATAAACATTATATGATCTGAAGGTGTTCAGATCTAATCTAAAAAAGTTCAGATCCTTTAAAATTTGGATCTAATTCTATAAATCAAGTACTAAAATTGTACCTACTTAACTTTTATTCAGAAAATCACAAATTGAAATTTATTTAACTAATCTACTCTATCAATTAAACTAAACAAAAGTAAATAGTAGAATTCACAAATAAAGATAATATAGGATTTTGACTTGTCCCCTAGTATTTCATTAGACTTATTAAGCTCTTAGTTAATCTCTTGATACCAATTATTGGCTGAGACACTAATCTCATCACAAGCCTCTGTCGATGGTCAAGTGACTATATTACACATTCTATCAATCACCTCTATATCTATGGTAATCAAATCAGAATGTAATTCCTTAAGATCAAGTCTAAATTATACCATACATGCCACCTCGGTATATATTTATCCTAGATGGAACGCATAGTTATTACCCTATGATCATGCTTCAAACTACCCTAAGCTAAACACATGAATCCCTCCGTCGAGTTCATCACGGTTCCTTAATCATTTAAAATAGTGATCAGGTATAATGAAAGCATTAAAACACAAGATAGAATGAATTAATTGAATGTATTAAGTTTATAAACTAAAACTTAACACAATCCAAATCCATACTAAGTTTACATAGTCTAACCCTAGATGAATAATTTAGCCCATCACAAAACTAAAAGTATTAAACCAATTCATAAAGATCAACAAGAACAAGAACATAATGATAAAGAAATAGAAGAAAAACTAATCAAAGTGACTCCATGATGTGCTTCTCCCTCAATCTTAACTTGAAGCTTGAATCTTGATCTTGGTTCTTCAATCTTTGGACTTGATATTTGATTTTGTGTTGTGAATTCTTTCTCTATGTTTTTGCTTATTTTCTTCTCTTTTTGTTCTCTTCTCCCCTTTTAATTAGGATTTTTGTCTTCCAATTACTGTTCACGAGTAACTGAAGCAAATACTATTCATGTTTTTTTACTGTTCATGTTCTACAGTATTTTTGAATAGGATTTCAAAATTAATTTTGCATGTGTAGTGTTTATGAGATTCTGTGATAAGAGTTATCAGTTTGCATTATAAACCGGGATCAATTTTTTTATATTAAGAGTCACAATGGGAACCCTATTGGTCCGAGTTAGTTGTGTTGATATAGAAAAATTAATTAATTGAGAATCATCTCCTCATGAGATGAGGATCTATCAAATATAAAAATTTCTCTTAATCAAATTAAAGTATATTATATTATGAGATAATATTTTATTTTTATCCGTGTTGTTAATACGGTGTTAAACGAGTCACGTCGGCCTTTTCCCAATATTGCTACAGTGTGAGGGACTTGGTCGGTTGGACTTGAATTATACCGGTTAAACATGAGATGAGGCAAATATATGCGAATATATTACCCAATATTACTACAGTGTGAGGGTGGTATCAGTAACATATATTTGATAATTGACAAGTTAATCTGAAATACACTTATCCAATATTGCTACAGCGTGAGGATAAGGTGTATTCAGGGTCAAGAAGTTAAGGGTTGCATAAGATGCAATTGACAAATGTTATTTACCTGTTAGGTTTACAAATGCCAATATTGCTATAGCGTGAGGCTGGAGTAAATTCCAATGGGGCCTACTTTTCACAGTATAGTTTGAAAGAGTTTAAACTATCGTTTTCTCGTTTGAGAGATTATCGAGATTATGTAAAACAGTGGGAGGACATTTTAAATTAAAAAATGTATAATTGTTATACCCATGATTTAAAATGTATTATTAGTGACTTAACAAATTCCACTGACATCTTTTATTTGTTTATGCAAGATTTGATATGATGGCCTCGACAAATCCCTTAGTGCACATACTGGATGCACCAGCTCAAAGGCGCCGAGAATTATTCAGACTGGCTCATAAATTTTAGAATTATTTTGGATTCTAAGAGGCTCGGATATGTTATAAATCAGAAATTGTCAAAAGGTGTTTCTGATTATGCCTCTCTTGAGGAAATGGAGGCATATTAGAAATGGTTGGATGACGATTTAAAAGTTAAATCATACATTCTCGCCTCGATGTCTACAAAGTTACAGTGGGAGCATGTCTGATTAACCTCAAGTCGAGTTGTACAGAGTTGCCAAAGTGCTCTTTCAGGCTAGACTGAGCGAGGGCAGTTCGATTAGTCCCCATATACTCAAGATGATTAGATACATCGAGAAATTAGAGGCTATAGACATTTCTCTGAATAATAACTTGGGAAATAGTTTGATTCTTCAATCACTGCCAGGGTCATTTTTACAGTTTATTATGAATTTCAACATGCACGGATTGACCCCAACATATGCTGAGCTTCATAATTTGTTAAAGACAGCGAAAGAGGACATGTGTAAAGGGGGCTCGACCTTCTTGGTCCAAGGTGCCTCATCTTCTACCCCAAGGGCTTTTAGGATGTCCATAGGGAAGAAGAAGAAACAAAAGAAGCCACCCTGGATGGGTCCTCAGAGGTAGCAGATATCCAAGCCTCAGGAGAAGAAAGCAAAAGGAAAGTGTTTCTTTTGTGACAAGGATGAGCATTGGAAGCGAAACTGCCCGAGGTATCTTGCCACTGTGAAGAAGACTCCCTCAAGTATGTGCTTGAAAATTATTGACATTTCTTTAACATTTGATAGTTATACTAGCTGGGTATTATATATCGCATGTTTTTCTTACATCTGCAATATATAGCAGGGATTGAGGGAAGTTATAATGCTACAACTAAGATAAGTGATGCTCAAAGTGGAAAATAGAGAGTTCCTGAAGGTCTAAGCTATTGGAGATTTTGATTTGCTTTTCCCATGTAATAGAATAGTTATTTTATATAATTGTTATTATGTGCCCAATATTATCAAACAGATTGCATTCCTTCCTGTACTTGATAGCGAATGATATCGTGTAAATATACAAAATCATTCTTTGTATTTATATAAAATGCATGATGCTTTGTTAGCAAAGTGTCAGGTAGTTAATGGGTATTATGTATTGAAAATAGTGAGAAGGATCATGCATGGAGGCGCAGTGAGCTGGAAGAGCACCAAGTAGGGGTCCACAGCTGACTCTACCACAGAGGAAAAATACATTGCAGCTTCTGAAGCTGCAAAGGAAGCTGTTTGAATTTGCAAGTTTGTCGCTGAGCTTGGAATAATTCCAAATTCATCAGATCATATCCCATTATTTTGCGACAACAACGAGGCTATAGCACAAGCAAAGGAGCCAAGAGTACACCAAAAGTCTAACCATGTGGAGCAAAAATACTACATCATTAGAGAGATTTTGGCCAAAGGAGATGTAATTATTTGTAAAATATATTCTATAAATAATCTAGCGGACCCACTTACCAAAGCCTTAACTCCAAAGGTGTTTGAGAAACACGTGGAGTCTATGGGTATTAGATACCACTATGATTAGCACTAGGGCAAGTGAGAGATTGTTAGGGTTTTGCCTACGTGCCATCCCAGTTTTGTATAAATATTTGATATCTATACAGAGTATATTTTGTTATATCACTAAATACTTTTAATAATATGGTTTAATGCTTGTTACGCTATAGATTTTGTATTATCTGAAGGAGGTCATATATGGTCTAAAGGAGTTTATACTGATGCTAAGAGTTAGTAAATATTCCAAGAGTTAGAATATTATTTGTAATGGGATAAAAACTTTAGAATATGCTGATAACAATATAGATGTACGAGTTGCAATAGGTTGCTAGAATATGTCATTATGCAAGCATGTTCTCAAATATATTGTTTCTGATATATCTCTATTAACATAGGTCTGTTGGTAAATCTCATTAATTCACATAGACTAGTGTACGTCTATATCTGTAGGGTACAGTTGGTCGTTCCTAGCTGACCAGGATCTTAGAGATTGTATAGCCATACGGTTATTCAGTTAGGACTGAGTACTGAACAGACTCATGAGGACCCCAATAGACATCCTATGTTGCCGTCAATAGAAGGTCCTCTTGAGTTAAGTAATATACGTGGACCTCTGACCTGAGCACCACGGTGGGCTTGTGAGTGATCCATCATGCTTTAGTTCCATGCATGTCAGAAATCTTTTATGGTCTGACCGCTGGGTGTCGTTGGGTATAGTCTAATGCTCAAAGAGTCTGGTGCGTGCAGATATGGGATCTGTCAGCTCTCATAAGGATTAATATATGTAGATGCTCCAAGACAGTATCTCAAGAAGGTCTTATAGCATAAGCAGTTAACCCGGAAAGGTGTTTCCACAGGGTTAAACAATATAGCAAAGCGTTTGCTCGTATTGTTAAAATAAGATACCATTCTGGAGATAGGTTTATGGATGAGCACAAGGGGATTTGACGATGTTGATCTATGTCCTCGCACATCCAAGATATACATGATAAAAGGGCTATATATAGGCGTTGTAACCTCAACTTGTATGGTTTACTAATTTGTAATATTCGTGACGTGTGCAAATAGTATTACATCTAAAGTTTTATTCACTATATAAATCCTTCTAAATATAAGAGAAAGATAAGCATCTAAAGTTTCAAGATGTAAACCATAAGAGAGAATAGAGGAGCTAAGTAGGCACTAAGTGCGTGGTGGACTAGGGTGTAACCTTTTGGGAGTGTTTCTTTTAGTTCTTGAGTGAACAAAAGGAACACCATAGATCCTTTTGGCTTAGATGCTCGGGCTATTCTGATATTCCTTATAAAAAACTTTTATAAGGAGATACTAAGAGGTCTTGAGGAAGTCATGGTGATTGAGGGTAGATACTTAGGGATCTCTATGAGAGATACTAGGGTGGTCTATGGGAGATACTTTGGGTATTATGGATCATTGGTGATATAAGAAGTTGGATCATAGATCATTCATGGGCGTAGGCAATTTTGGGCCAAACTACGTATATCTTATGTCTTGTTGATTAGTTTGTTGTTTTATATCCGTAGGGATCTTAGGAATCTCTATGGAAGATACTAGGGTGGTCTATAGGAGATACTTTGGGTATTATGGATCATTGGTGATATAAGAAGTTGGATCATGGATCATTCGTGGGCGTAGGCAATTTTGGGCCAAACTACGTATATCTTATGTCTTGTTGATTAGTTTGTTATTTTTTTTATCTTTATTGGTGTGTTGATATTATATGTTCTTACTTATGGTGTGAGTTATGGTTTTCAATGCATATAAAGTCTAAAAGGAGTATTAAGGCCGTGACTTAGTTGATGCTATAGGAGTGTTAAACTAAAGTGCATGGCTTAATATTCGCAACATATACCATGCTTTACATGGAGATAACATAGAGAATAATCTTACTAATTACTTGGCTACCTACTTTTGTTCCCATGCATTTTATACGGACAATTCAGATTATAAAGATTGCTAGACAAGAAAAGAAGCTCAAGGTTTTCTAGAAGTTCATCTATAGTTTGCTGGGATTTGCTGGAGTCTTAATGGTTACAATTATCATCCTGAGAAAGCTCACATTTTTTAGAGATGAGTATATTGCAAGCGCTTTTGTTATGATCCAATCCAGACTTGGCAAGGTATTGCTTGTTTTAGGTTTCACACAAGTGTCCTTTACCCTTACGTATTTGTCTTTGTGTTTTATGCAAGCGTCTTTCACCCAAAATGTATCTTGCCAATTAAAGTGTGGTTCACCCCTTATAACACTGCATCTTTCCCGTGCCTTGTCGATGTATAGATTTTCCTAAGGTATCACAGCTTCAGTTATTCTTTTAATGTTTATCCCATTTGCTGTAGTTACAAAAGATGAATTCAGCATCTAAAAGATCAAGAAACAAGCCTTGAAAGATCATTATCAATTTACTATTGTAATTGAAAGCCCATAGCCACTAGGATTTGCAGCACCATAGCAAATCCAAATTTCTCAACAAATTTTTAGATTCAGAAACATTTTCAAGCAACCAGACATTGGTGAGGGCTATGCTATAGTGCTTAATATTTTATGTTATTTTGTGCCCTTAAAGTATATATAATAATATTTTATTTGATTAATAAGATTTATTCGTGCATATTGAGTATACATTGATAAGCCTATATTTATAAAGCATACAATTTTTATATTAGGCATATGATGTTAATATAGAAAGTATAAATCTTAAGTTCTTAATAAATTAAATCTTGCTCATATACATTAATGAAAGCACATTTTATTATGTAAGGTTGTAGTTTTTTACTTCTTATAATAGATTATTTATCTTGATAATCAAAGTTAAGACTTCAAGTAGAAAAATTAGTGTATATGATATATTGAACGAGACTACTATAAATTTTGATATGGTTAACTAAATATCGTTGATCTTAATTTACACACTTTGTAAGCTTGATTGACCTTAATTATGAACAAGTGATAAACGTATATTCATGTGTTAATCTTTTGAGTTATCATATAGAATGATCCATATAAACAGTCAAAAGCTCAATAGTTTGGAGATGTCCTTTTATAGGTTGTAAGAACATATACTTATAAGATAGAATCTACTTAATAATGTTCAACCTAAGATTTTTTTTATGCTTGATCATTTAAATTTGTAGTCGCAGTTTATTCAATAAAATATTTATTAAATAACAATATTTATTTGTAAATTTATTTATAAATATAGATATATTCAATAGTGATCATTAGAGCATTCAACGACTTATAGGTAAATATGTAATTAAAGAGGTAAGTCATTTTTTTATGGCATAACTTTAATTATGAACATCTGTTAGAGAGTAAATTAAGTGATTATTATTAGTCTAGGGCTAATCCTATTTTAATTAAATTTTTTAATAATTAAATTAGGCTACTTTTCTCTTTTCAATTTATATGCCAAGTCTAGGTTGGGTTATAACAGATGATATCAGAGCCACTCCCAATGTTCTCTTGGGTAGTGGTGGGGCAAACCTTAGCGAGTACGCTGAGTCTCTGAGAGGGGGGGTGGGGTGTATGTGACACCTTAGAAAAATTCCACATTGTTAAAGGCACAAGAGAGATATTGCATTTTATAAGGGGTGATTCACACCTTAATTGGCAAGAGGTGTTTCGGGTGAAGGTCGCTAGGGGTAAAAGGCTTGAGCCTAAACCCGACAATATCTTGCCAAGTCTAGGTTTAGTCATGATTAATTACTTAGGGAGACTCACGTACTCGTACGTGTGAGATTAATGATATTAGAGAAGATTGCAATAATTCAATTCAAGTTTATAAAACAAGAAATTGAATTTGAAGATTAAGGATTTTAGAGAAGATTGTTGTCATTCAATTCAAGGTTTACCAAACAAAGAATTGAGGTAATTCTCAAACTCTATATATGTAATTATGAATAAGATGACTTGGCTTCCACATAATTAATTTTATTTGAACAAATTATTATTTTTATCTAACATATACTTCAAGCAATTTTACGCATTAAAATGCTAAGCAACAAATTATACCATAGGTGGGAGGTTAGCAGCTATCAATAGATTGGGTCAGATTTACAAGTCATTGGGGTATCTTGTGTTGGCCTAAAAAAATATTTTATAAAATAAACACAAGGAAAGTCTGATCATCTTATTCATAATTATATGTATAAAAATAGAAGAATACTCCAATTCCTCGCTTATTAAACCTTCAATTAAATGGCTGCAATTTTCTTTACTATCCTTAATCTTCAAACTTAGGCATGTGGGCATATGAATTTTTCTAAATCTTCAAACTCACTTGTATCTAAGACAGAGAAAACAGAAGTGGCCTAATCATTTTTAATATGTAAAAGAATTATTTATATTGTTATATTTTACCACTCTTTACCTCTCTTATATATAGGCATTTAATTTGCGTATTTAGAATTTGATTAGATTTAGGAATTTAGAGTTTGATTAGGATTTATACTAGTAGAGGGACTGCAAGACCCATTGGTTCTTCTAAGTTATTCTAATAAAAGCCAAATGCTGCACTTTAATAACCCATATTAAATTAATAAAAGCATATATTGATTAAAAATATTTTAATTAAATTAGACTTGGTTTTAGACCAATAATAACCATTTAATTGACCTTTTAACTAATGCTCATAATTAAAACTAGGCCATAAAAAAATGCTCGCCTCTTACTTATTTACCCCCAAGTCACTAAATGTTCTAATGATCATTTTTTTTAATATATTTTACAAATGAATATTATTATTTAATAAACAATTTATTGAATAAATTATGACCATAGATTTAAATGATTAAGTACTGCAAACAACTTAGATAAACATTATTGAGTAGATTCCATCTTGCAAGTATATGTTCCTACGACCCATGAAATTATATCTCCAAGCTATTGAAGTTTTAACCATTTATAGGGATCTATCTCTGTGATATATAATATATGAATGTAAGTTCATTATTTGCTCAGGATTAAGGTCAATCAAGCTTATAAAGCTTTTGTGAATTAATATCAACAACATTTAGTTAACTAGATCAAAATTCATAATAGTTCTATTCAATGTATCTATACACTAATTTTCTATTAGAAGTCATTACTTTGATGATCAAGGTAAATCATTCACTATAAGAAGTAAAAAAACTATGGCTTTACATAATGAAATGCGCTTTTCATTAATAGTTGTGAACTAGATTTAATTTATAAAGAACTTGTGATCTATAGCTTTTGTATTACCATCATATGCTAATATATAGATCACATACTTTACAAATATAGCCCAATTAATGTATGCTCAAATATATGTATGGGTAAATTTTTTCTTCAAATAAAATATTATTATACATGCTTTAGGACACAAAGCATGTCGAGCATCTATCAAACCCCTTATGTCATCCCGATGAGTTTCAAAACTCTTTGCCAGCAATGAAGTTGGTGAATGAATCTGCTAAATTATTTGCTAATGCAATCTTTAATACCATGACCTCATTATTTTACAAAAAAAAAAAAAACAACTCCCTTGTGGTAGCTCAGTTTCATAGATTGTTCTACTGCCCTGCTATTGTCACAATAAATATCAATAGACATCTAAGCATTAGGTACCACTTCAAGCTCTATGGGGAACTTTTGGAGCTATTTAACTTATTTTGCAGTTTCAGATGCAGCTATTTATTCAGCTTCTATGGTAGAGTTTGTAATACATGAATATTTTGCACTCCTTCAACTTATAACCCTTCTTTCTAAGGTAAACGCATATCATGAGGTTGATCTCTTAGTATCCTTATCTGTTTGAATGTATACTTTACAACAATCCAGTGTTCTAGTAATGGATTTGATTGATATTTGTTGACCATTCTTACTAAATAGCAAATAATGGTCTAGTACAGAACATGGATACACAGGACTTTCTACAGTTGATGCATAAAGATTTCTTCTCATGTAATCTATCTCTTAAGGTGTATTAGGACACTAATACTTGAATAGATCAATGCCATGTCTAAAAGGAAGCAATTACTTTTTTGAAATTATGCATAGTAAATATGACCACAATTTCGTTAATATACTCAGCTTAAAATAAGCTTAACATCATTCTCTTGCGATTCTTTAATACTTTGATCTTATGGATATTACTAGCTTATCCTAGATAATTAATATAAAAATAGTTATATAACTATATTTTGTCCGATGATAATGCTCCTACATCATTCTTAATGAGTACTATATCATCTATATGCAAGGCTAGAAAAATCGCAAACTGGCCATCTATCTTATTATACATATAAGGTTTAAGTTAATGAAGTCTACATAAATTATCCACTTCTTGTTGCCCTTCTTAACCATAACCACATTAACTAACCATTTAGGGTAGGTAACCTTCCAAATAAACCTTATTTCTCAACTTTCATCATCATAACCTCATTCCTCTCCTTATTAAAGATTTTACTTGTTAAGCTTGAAGGATGAGCTAAATATTAAGCCATGAGAGATTAGAAAATGGTCTATCCTGGGCATGTCTCATGTGACTAGGTGAATATATCTACGAATTTCCTTAATAAAATGCTTAAACTCTCATTGATCCCTAGCCCTAATTGCGAACTGATCTTCATCACCTTCTTGGGAGACCCAGGCTTTACTTGGACAATAAGCAGCTCTTCAACTTGCATTGGGGGCTTAGGCTTTTCCTGACCTCTTAGGTCCATGGTCGAGATACAAAAAAATCATCTTTGCCGAGGTTGCATAACAACTCCTCAGAATCTTTTGATCTCCAACTATTCTATCTCTAATCAAGAACTTTAACTGAGGAAAACTAGCAATAGTTTGAGCTCAAGTGTCAGCATTGAGGAGCACGTGCTATCTACTTGTCCAAAAAGCTGACCATCCCATAAAATGTCTAATTAGAAGACTACTTGTACTGCAAATATTAGTAAGCTCAATTAGCAAAGAGCCTCTAACCTTAGCACTTCTCTAAAATGCCCCTACTAAAAAGGGGACCCTTTAACCACATCATCAAGTGTTGCTACCAAGAGGAAATATCTAGGCCATTTTTCCTTCATGCACAGAGTATATTTCCCCAACTTTGAACTTAAGAAAGCTAGGTCACTCAAAACCCTAGACAAGTAAAAATATGATTTTATTCTTTTCTTCTAAACTCTCTTTAGAGGAGAAGCCCTAGAGAAATATGGACTACTAAAGCCACCATTATACTTGAGAATCAAAGGGTTGTCATATCTAACCAAGTGTTTTTTTTCTTCATGCTTTATAGGTCTAGATAATTGAGTACCTCTCTTGTTCATCCTAAGTTACTCCTAGCTCATACTGTATATTCCATCACTCACTAATTGGTTCATGTCCAATGATAAGGTTTATATAGACTAATTATTTATATCTGCTCACTAATTGGGTCATTATGATCATATATAAGTTTTCCACCGCCAAGGTATCTATCAGCAAGCGCCGTGGAGCCCAAGTTAGTGAGCTGAGCACCGCAGTGTTTACCAACTAGCACCGCGCCATCCGTACGACTAAGAAAACCCTATCTCATAAGTCATAATACAACTTAAATTTGAAGCCATACGTCTCTAGGGTTATGAGGACCTATAGAAAGATCCATTTTCACAGCCAAAAAGATAGAATAACATAGAGCGAATAAAAGAAAACACAAAAATAAGATATCAAAGTAAGAATTGAAGATTGAAGATCAAGAATTGCACATCAATCAAGAGAGAGAGAGAAGCAATCCAAGGCGTCACCTTATTTAGTTTCTCATATTTTCTCTTTCGTATGGTCTTATTCATAATGACTTTCATTATTTACTTTAATGCTCTTACATTCATTATGAACTAAATTCTTTTGATCTAAGGTTAGACTTTTGAATCTAATATTTAGTTGGATATTACTAATTCTCTTAGTTTATGAACTCAATAAATTTGATTGATTTATTGTATCTTGCGTTTAATGCTTCTTTATATTCGGCCAATATATTAATTGTTCAAGAAACCATAATAAACTTGAAAGAGGAATTTATGTGTTTAGTCTAAGATAGTTTTTAATACATGATCATAGAGTAACAATTATGAGTTCTATGTAGGATAGACATGTACCTAGATGACATTATTAGACTTATTCTTAATGAGTTTCATACCATTTTAATTACAATAGACATATAAGTAATTGTTAGTATGAGATATAGTTATCTGACTATCGACAGAGGCTTATATAGATATTTGTGTTCTAACCAACAATTTATTATTGAAGGATTAACTAAGAAATTAATAAGTTCAATTAAATATTTAGGTTTTCTTTTTATTGGAAAACTTAAACCCTTGTTTGATTTTTTAATAAGATTAGGTTTACTTTCTTTAATTTAGATTAATTTGAGAACATTCAAATTTAGATTTTATCTAGATTAAAGCTAAGTAAGAATAATTTTAGTACTTTAATAATAAAATTAGATTAAATAAGTCTCCATAGAATTGATACTTGGACTCAAATTCCTATATTACTTGATACGATAGCGTGTACTAGCGTTTAGCTATAATTCGCACATTAAGTTTTTAGCCCATTGCTAAGGACTACTTCTATCTATTCTTAGATCACTACGAATACCAAATTATTATGCTTTTAATTTAGATTTTTTTTAGTATTATTTACTTTTATTTATTTTGAATTTTAACAGTTCATTCAAAGGATTAAAAGTGAAGATTTGACTTTTTTTGATCCTGAGATCAAAAGAACATTTTGAAGACTTTGACATAAACAACATTAACCCAAAACTTGGAAGAAAACACCAATAATCCTGTGTATAAGCCTATGGTAAAATAAAGAACTTTAAAGATTTATGCTTTTCCTACAACAGAAGGGATTCAATCTAGTATTAGATGCTTGACTGTCAATGCAAATAACTTTGGGATCAAGCTAAGTACTATTCAGATGCTAAATTTTTTTGTACAATTCATCGGTGCTCTGAATGATGATCCCAACATGCATATGGTAAATTTTCTAGAGATTTGTCATACATTCAAGTATAACAGAGTCTTAGACGATGTCATCAGACTAAGACTATTCCTTTTTTCATTAAGGGACAAAGTCAAGAGTTGGTTGATTTCATTGCCATCTGGATCCATATCGACATAGGATAACTTAGCACATAAGTTTCTAACAAAGTTTCACACTAGGAAAGATAGTTAAGATAAGGAATAACATCATCGCATTTGTTCAGATTGATGGTGAGTCACTATATGAGGCATAGGAACGATTCAATGATATGTTAAGGAAGTTCCCTCATCATGGGGTTCCTAAATGGCTATCAATCGAAATATTCTACAATGGACAAGTAGGTAATTTAAGGTCTACTTTAGATGTCGCTGCTAGATGAGCCTTAATGAACAAGTCTACAAATGATTCATATGATCTACTAAAAGAGACGATATAGAATAGTTATCAATGGTCTGCTGAAAGTGATACATAAAAAATAATTACTGAGTTTATGACATATATGCAATCAATGCATTAGTTGCACAAATCAACATGTTATCAATGAAGTTCGATGCCATGAATTCCACAAAGACTTAGAATGTGACTTATGACTTTTGTGGTGACAACCACATGAATGGGAAATGCATAGAGTTGGCGAGTGGGAAATTATAACAGGCAGTTGAATAATCCACATTCAAATTATTAAAATCTGGGGAAGCAGAATCATCTAAACTTCTCTTAGAGTAACAACCAAGGGCAGTTATCTAACCTAACAAACCCTTTTAGATTTCACCTACCATAAGAGAAGAAGCTGGCCTTGGAAGATATGTTCATGTAGTATATGAAATCCAATGATATTATTCCGCAAAACTATTTTGCATCTTTGAAGACTTTAGAGAGTCAAGCGACGTAACTTGAAACAGTCCTAAATAATAGACCTCAAAGAACCTTACCAAGCAATACTGAAGTTAATCTAAGAGGTGATAAAGAGCAGTGCAAAATTATCTCTTTCAGAAGTGAAAAGAATTGGCAGTCTAACAGTGCAAAAAAGAAGAATGCTACAGAGAGAGATACAGAAAATAATGTAGAAACGTAGAAAAGTGCAGAAAGTAATTCAGAACATGATGCACAACAACAAGAAAATGCAGAAACTAAATTTCAAACACAAAAAGTATAGATGTAGTAGTAAATAACAATAATAACAGTTTACAGAAACATGTAGTACAACCTCTTCATCCATCTCCACCATTCCCTCATAGGCTATAAAAATAGAAGCTAGATAAGCAATTCTCAAAGCTTCTAGATATATTTAAGAAACTTTATATTAACATACTTTTTGTAGATAGTCTTGAGCAAATTCTTAGTTATGTGAAGTTCATGAAGGATATCCTATCTAAGAAGAAAAAACTAGTAGATTTTGAGATTGTAGCACTTACTAAAGAATGCAGTGTAATATTATATAAGAAATTACCGCCTAAATTGAAAGATTTAGGCAGTTTCATTATACTTTGCATAATTGGGCAACAATTCTTTAGGAGGACTTTATGTGATTTAGGTGCCAACATTAACCGCATGTCATTATCCATCTATAAGAAGTTAGGTTTGAGGGAGGTGTTGTGTGATTTCTATAACACAAACTAACGCAAGTGCACGTATCGCAACAAGTAATAAAGTGATGTGTAGAGTATCGTTCCCACGAGGATTGTGTCCTAAATTAATGCTAAGTACTACGATGTTGGCAACCTAACTTTATTTAGGCTAATCTAAATGGCAGGGTGAGTTATTGAATTAAAAGCAACTAAAAACTAATTAGCTAGATAAATAAAGGAAGAGAGATATCCATGGCAATGGGGCTCTAGAGACTTGATTTCTCTATATTGTTCCTATGGTCTTTGTCATTAGTAATCAACAACCAATTTATGCATTCATTAATTCAGGGTGTATGATTAATCTCATTCCATCTTTCGAGTGCGAATAAGATACTATGCATATATATTCAAGTTGATATGTCTATCTAACTTGTTTACATAGACATGCATTACGCAACCCATAAATGACTACCCCAAGGATTAATTTCATTATCACTGTCACTTCATCAAATGAAATTCTAGACATAATGACACACCCTAAAGAGTTTGGCCTGTCACGCTTATCAAACACTTTAAAACGGAGAGCACCACATATAACCCTAGGCATAATAGCACACCCCAAAGAGTTTGCGCCTGTCACGCATTTAATCAAACACTTGGAATGCACCTCATACAAATCCTAATGAAGATCATGATGATTACCTAAGTTCATTAGTCTCTCAACTTAACAAACTCAAAGCTATGCTTTTTAAGATCGACATATGGATTAAACTTTGTCAAGCACATAACCCAAATGTTTAATTCATCCAATCCATTTTTCAATGCAATTAGAAGCATGAAGCGCATAAAAAGCATAAACGAATAACACAAGATAACTATTAATCACATAACAACTTCAACACATAAAGTTCAATAAAGTTCCATTAAGGCCTAGAACCTACAATCTACAACAAAATGATAATCTTGCGATATGGCGAATTCTATACAAATGGGATCCTAAACATTGATTTCATTCTATTCTTCCTATGTTCTTCTTCTTTGGCAAATTTGTTCAATTCATTAATCAAGGGCTTAAGACTAATCTCATTCCATCTTTCGAGTTCGAATGAGATACTATGCATACATAGTCAAGTTGATATGTCTATCTAACCTGTTATATATACACGCATTAAGCTACCCTTAAATGACTACCCCAAGGATTAACTTCATTACCACTGTCACTTTTAGCAAATGAAATTCTAGACATAATGACACACCCTAAAGAGTTTGGCCTGTCACGCTTATCAAACACTTTAAAACGGAGAGCACCACATGTAACCCTAGGCATAATAGCACACCCCAAAGAGTTTGCGCCTGTCACGCATTTAATCAAACACTTGGAGTGCACCTCATGCAAATCCTAAGGAAGATCATGAAGATTACCTAGGTGTTATTGGCCTTTCAACTCAATAGCAACCTAAAGCTATGTTTCTCCCAAATCCTATAAATGGATCAATCTCTTTCAAGCATAAATCCATACATTCACAACAACCAATTCATTTATCAATCAATTGGAAGCATTAAGCATAAAGAAACATAAATGAATTACACGAATTTATACTAAATCATCCAAACATAATATTAATAAAGCTACATCAATTCTTGGAATCAAGTTTAATCACATGAAAATCCAACCATAACTATAATTATCCAACCATCCATAGATACATCTCATTAAAAATAATATTCATAATTGAAATGACAACAAAGGATAAAAACAAAGAAAAGGAAAGGGAAAATCGAATTTGGGATGTCTCCAAGGTTTTAATTCTTCAATTGTCTTCAATGATGCACATGAAACCTTGGAGACATCATTTCTTCTCCTTCAATTTGAGCTCAAGCCTTCTCCTCCTTTCAATTTCGTGCCTCTATTCCCCTCCTTTTTTTTCTTTGGCTAAACAATGGATGTTTATATAGGTAGGGTTGCAAAAAGAGGACAAAAATGCCCTTAAGGAGTGCCCAGAATCCAGCGCCGCGGCGCTCACTTTCTGCAATTGGCGCCGCGGCGCTGAAATCCAGTGCTGCGGCGCTGCACTGTAGCAAACAGTGCCTCCATTCGTATTTTTATCTTTAATGCTCCCATTTGCGTCCGTTTTCCGGTATTTTTGCTCCGATAATGCTTCAACCTATAAAACAATATTAATATGCATAAATAGCCCAATTATTGAGATAAATTGAACAAATATCAAATTAGGAAGATAAAATAGTTTATACAATTACGCCTTATCAGGAGGCTAAACCTATAAATGTTACCTTGCAACTTGTTGGCTATTCACTCATTTATCAAAGGGGCATTATTGGAGATATTTTGGTAAAGGTTGATAAATTCATTTTTCCTGCAGATTTTATAGTATTGGACATAGAGGTGGATCGTAAAGTACCCATCATACTAGGAAGACCATTCTTAGGCATAGGAAGAATCCTTATTGATGTCTAAAAAGGGAAATTAACTATGAGGGTGTAGAATGAAGAAGTCATTTTCAAGGTGCTCAAAGCCATAAAAGGTCTAAATTAGGAAGAGGAATGTTTGAGCATTGATGTAATTTGTAGAGAAGTTCACGAAGTCTTCAACAAGAATAGAATTAATGATTCTCTTGAAGATGTTATAGTAAATGGTGAGGAAGTTGCGAGATTTAAAGCACAAGAGTACCTACAAGAACTAAGTCTTTCTCTTAAATATGGCAAAATTAACCTCTAAACAAGCCAGAGGATAAGCAAGCTCATAATAAGCCTTTTATTGAAGAACATCTTAAATTAGAGATGAAACCCTTACCTAATCACCTAAGCTATTCATTCCTTAGAGATTCTTCTACATTATCACTCATAGTTTCTATTCAACTTGATGAGTCCTAAGAAGAGATTTTGTTGACGGTATTGAGAGAATATAATAGAGCAATTGGATGGACAATTGTTGACTTTAAAAGAATTAGTCCATCATTTGTATGCATAAAATTATGTTAGAAGAAGGTCATAAGGCTAATAGAACAACAAAGGCAGTTAAATCTAATTATGAAAGATGTAATGAGGAATGAGATAATTAAGTGGTTAGATGTTAGGATTATTTATCCTATCTTTGACAGCTCTTGGTTAAGTCTAGTGTAATGTGTACCAAAGAAAGGTGGAATCACTGTTGAGGCAAATAAAAACAATTATTTAATCCCTACTAGAATCATTACTAGTTGGAGAATATGTATAGACTATTGAAAGCTAAACAAAGCTATCCGCAAGGACCACTTTCCTTTGACATTCATTGATTAAATGTTGGATAGGTTGGCCAGACATGAGTATTATTATTTTTTGGATGGATACTCCGGATCAAGAAAAGATGACATTCACATGCCTTTATGGTACATTTACCTTTCAAATGATGCCATTTGACTTATGTAATACTTCAACAACTTTTCAAGATTTATGATGGCCATCTTCTTGGACATTATAGAATAATTCATGAAGGTATTTATGGATAAATTTTCTATTTTTGGCAACTCCTTTGATCTTTACCTTAATAATTTTTTCTTAAGAGATGTGAAGACACCAACTTAATACTTAATTAAAAAAAGTATCATTTTATGGGCCAAGAAGGTATGGTTTTAGGCCATATAATTTCAACTCAATGTATTGAGGTCGATAGAACAGAGATTGAAACCATTGAGAAATTATCCCCCCTCCCCCCTTTATAAATGTAAAAGAAGTTCGAAGTTTTCTTGGACATGTAGGTTTTTATAAAAGATTTATAAAATATTTTTTTCAAGATCTCCAAACCCTTATGCAAATTACTAGAGAAACAGGTGCAATTTTATTTTGAATTATGTAAAAGGAGTTCAAAGTTTTCTTGGACATGTAGGTTTGATAAAGCATATCTTAAAACTTTTGAAACGTTGAAGAAGAAGCTCAATTTTGTACCAATTATCATAGCACTGAATTGGAATTTAACCTTTGAGGTAATATGTGATGCAAGTGATATAGCTGTGGGAGCTGTACTAGGATAAAGGCGAGAGAAAGCTTTTCACACCATCTACTACGTCAGCAAAACTCTCAATGAAGCATAATTCAATTACACCACTACAGAAAAAGAACTTATGGTAGTAGTTTTTTACTTTAATAGGTTTGGAGCTTACCTCATTAAAGTTAAAGTCACGATCTTCATAGATTATTCAGGGATCAAATCCCTCATTGCCAAGAAGAATGCAAAACTAAGGCTCATTTGATGTATCTATTGATGCAAGAATTTGATTTAGAGATTAAAAATAAAAAAGGAGTTGAGAATCAAGTAGCTGATCATCTCTCTTAATTGTAAGCACTAAATCAACACCAAGAGAAGATCCTAATCACTAAAACCTTTCTAGATGAGCAACTCCTTGCTACGTAACAGCATAAGATTCTCTAGCATGTTGATATTGTTAATTATTTAGTTTGTGGTCTTACTTCTCCTGATTTGACATTTCAACAAAGAATAAGTTCCTAAATGACACAAAATTTACTTCTGGGACAAGCCATTCCTTTTCAGACTGTGTGCAGATCAAATCATTCAAATGTGTCCCTCAAAAGGAGATTAATGACATCTTACACTATTGTCATACATCTAGTTATATTGGTCATTTTGCGGGTGATAAAACAATGGCTAAGGTACTTTAATTCAATTTGTATTGGCCCATATTATTTAAAGATGCATATTTCTTTATTTTAGGATGTGATTGATGTAAACGGAAAGGGAACATCTCCTAAAGACATAAAATAACACAACAAAACATTCTATAAGTAGAGATATTTGATGTTTGGTGCATAGACTTCATAGGACTTTTCCCATCAATTAACAATAATAAGTACATCCTTGTAACACTGAATTACATTTTAAAATGGGTGGAAACAGTAGCCTTACCTATAAATGATGCTAGAGTAGTACTCAAGTTCCTCCAAAATAATATATTTATAAGATATGAAATTCTAAGAGCAATCATTAGTGATAAGGGCTCGTATTTCTGCAACAAATAATTCTCAGCCTTCTTGTTAAAATATATGGTCAAGTACAAGATTGCCACTGCATATCATTCCAAAACAAACAAAGGAGTGAAAGTCTCCAATAGAGAAATAAAATGGATCTTGGAGAAAATAATTAAGCCAAAACGAAAGGATTGTGTACTTCACTTGGATGATGCTTTATAAGCCTATCGCACTACATTTAAAGCCCCAATCAGTATGTCTCTGATAAGGACTTAGAAGCACTAGTATATTTAGTACTCCGAATGGGATATTTGTTCTAATTTATGTACTTTGGGTAGATTAAGTGTGGTTTTGATAATTAATATGTGCATGAAGGAAAATGTGATGGTTAGGAAAAAATGGAAGGCGAATTGGACAAGAAACGAAGAAGTTAGTGCCCAACCAACCACCTATACCCATCGTGTTCCAGGTCTCAGCATCACAGTGCCCATACGACATATAAAACCCCATCTTTTTAGTTTTATTTTGACTTAGATTCGAAGGCCCTCAACCCTAGGGTTCTCATACATATAAAAACATTTTTTTATGAGCCAAAATAAAGACTCGTAGAAAGGCAAAACTTAAAGAAATAATTTACAACACAAAATAAAATATCAAAGCTAAGAATTGAAGATTCATGATCAAGAATCAAGCTTAAGTCAAGATTGAGAGAGAAGCAACCCAATGAGTCACCTTGATTATCATTACGTTCTTGATTATGATGTCTTTGTATTATTGCTTTGATACTTTTGGTTTGGTGATGAGCTAAATTTGTTTTCTCTAGGGTTAGACTATTGAATCTAAGTATGTAGTTGGATTTCATTAACTCTTAGTTTATAAACTTAATACATGTTAATTCTATTTTAATCTTAATACTTTCATTATATATGGCCAACATTATGAATGATTGAGGAACCATGATGAACTTGACAAAAGGATTCATATGTTTAGCCTAGGATAGTTTAATGTATGATTATAGGGTATATGAGTTTTATGTAGGATAGACATTTACCTAGATGACATGTATGGCATAATTTAGACTCGGTCTTAATGATTTATATTTTATTCTAATTACTATAGATGTATAAGTAGTTGTTAGAATGCATAATATAGTCACCCGACTATCAACAGAGGCTTGTGATGAGATTAGTGTCTAGCTAATCAATTTGTATTAAGTGATTAATGTTGTGTATTTTGTATAACACAAATTCACACAACGTTATCCCAACAAGAAATATACGATGAGTAGAGTATCATTCCCACGAGGAATTATTACACTACTTGTTAAGTACTAAAATTGTGTCATCTTACTCTTATTCAAAATATTGGCAATTCAATGAATGGATATCTAAATTAACTAATTAATTAAATTAATGATACATATAGCAATGAAATGATCTTAAATACTCTAATTATCAAATGTCTAGGATTACAATTATCCCTCAATACTACGCTTGAATTCACTTATTACCCTTAATACATTAATATGAATTGTTAACTGAAAACTCAAATGCATTCACAAGCCTCTTCTGATGGTCAAGTGATTATACCTTAATCAATCAATCAATTATCTATATGCCTATGATAGTTATACTGAATTGAGATTCATCAAGAGTAGGTTTCACAAATAGTTATATAAGCCATATGAGTATATTCCTATCTCATATGGAACTCATGTTTTTACACAATGATCATACATCAATCTATTAATGTTCAACAAAAATATCTCTTTTCCAAGTTCATTAAGGTTCCCAAACCAATCTTATACATTGTCATATAATTAGAAGCATTAAGCATTTAATAGATTGAACAATCCAATATTAACATTATGAATAAGGAATGACAACGAATCCAAGCTACATATTGAGTTCAAATCATAATCCTAGTTATATGAAATTAATCCATGATAATAACAAGAATTCTTGAACTAAAATCAATCAACAAACTGAAGGAAATCATCATACAACAAATACAAAGACAAAGAAAAGAAAGTTCCCTACTCTATTACCCTATTTTGATCCTTGCTGTTGAACCCTCTCTTCTTTGATGTTTGATCTAATCCAAGACTTGTTTATTGGTGTTTTTGATCTCTCTCTATGCTGTTTTTCCTTATTTTGGTTCAATACTCACCATTTTATAGGCTTAGGGCACCGAAATATAGCAAACTTACCCTCCAAAAGTCAGCAATTACTGCAATATTTTTTAAAAATTTATATTTTTGATGTAATGACCAGTGGCTATTGTTCATAAAACATTGTTCATCAAAACTAGAAATTTTCTAAAATGGGCACCCCAGCACTGGATTCTGATGTTGTGGCACTTGAACTTGAGTTTTTGGTTGAACAATAACAAACGTACTAATCATGCATACTGTACATAGGCACTATTCATAATAATTGTTTACATTTTAAGCATTTTGGTCCCTTTTCAAATTTTTATCCTAAACAGCTCAGTTTACATCCAATTTTCAGTAATCTTATACTGATAAAATGATAACATTAAGTTTGAGCAAATATTAAGTTTAGGATGATAAAATATTTTATATAATTACAGCTTATCAACTAACTAAGACGTTAATGATTCTAATGAAATACTATGGGATATGTCGAAACCCTAGATTATTATCAATTGGTGAATTTAACTCTTTGTTTATTTACTATTTAGTTTAGTTTCATTGATAAAAATATTTTATTTATTGAATTTCAAATTTTGATTTCTCAAAATAACAGTTAAGTGGTTATAATTTAAGTATTTGATTGAAAGAAATAAATAATAGTCTTTATAGGAATGATACTTGGACTTAAAATCCTATTATGTGATACGATAGTGTGCACTTACGCTTAGCTAGTATAGCATACTTCATTCTCCATTCTAGTTGATTTTTAGAAACGCATGCCACTTACCCTTGAAGTTAGAACACAAAACATATTAGGCTATTAAAGCCCTCAACTTTGACCTCTAAGCAATAGGAGAGAAATACTTACTATACTCAATGTTATGAATGAGTTGTCTTCAAGCATATGAAAATGTAAAGATATACAAGGAAAGATCTAAAAGATGGTATGACAAGAAGATACTTTAACGATCATTTGAACTAGGACAGCAAGTGTTACTCTACAATTCATGTCTAAAGCTATTTCTTAGAAAACTCAAGTCTTGATGATTGGGGCCATTCCAAATCATCAAGGTGTGTCCACATGGAGCTGTTGAAACAAAAGACCAAACCACTCAGGCTTCCTTTAAAGTGAATAGCTTGCACCTCAAACATTACCAAGAAGGAAACATTGATCGATAAAAATTCAGCGTCAATTAGATTGAATCCAAGTAATTAAGGGATCATGACGTCAAGTCGACAACATTAAATCAAACGCTTCTTGGGAGGCAACCTAAGTCTAGTATCCTTTATTTTATATTTTTTGTTCTTATTTTTAATTTTTTTATTCTATGTATTTTTTTAGAATTAGGATTAGAATATTTATTAAAAAAAATATATGTTGAGAGAAAAACTTAGCCTACAGCATTACAGTGCTGGAGCCTAGGCAAAACAATGTTAAACCTAGGTATGAGCACTGCGACTCTCAGACCTTAATGCTGCGATGCTAGTTGAAAAAAAGGTTTAAAACCCCTAACACTCCTCATTCCCTCACTTTCACACTTATACTCTGACAACCCTAAAAAAACTCCATAACTGTAAAATCTCTATTGTCCATCAATTAAACAAATTAACACCACACCCACACTTCTATTTGTTGGGGATCTTTTATACGTGGGTATATGCATGTGCAATTGTGTCTATTACCTAAAATACGTATCATATACATATTTAACGTGGCAGAAGCATTAAAACATGCAATAAACACAATAGATAAAATATATTAATCACATTAATATATTAATAGTGTTGAGAGCTCACCTAAACGTGTAATATTTTACACGTATTTTCTCAGAGTCCGCATGAAGACCAACTCGTGGGCAGTTCTAGTCACCAATACGGTGGGCTTGGTGAGCTAGACCAGCAGTCCCATATCCAACATGAGATTAACTCTTAATCCCAAAATGACCGGTAGTGTGTATTCTTCATTTTCTCTAAAAGGATAGGAAATGAAAATTTGAAGTAATTCACAATTACTTCTATTGGTACCATATAAAAAAATGAAACAATTTAATTTTTCTAATTTTTTTCTTTCTTTTTCTTTTCTTTTTCTTCTTCTTTTCTTTCTCCGCTCCCATGGAAGAAATGAAACAAACTTTCATTTCTTCTTTTCTCTTCCATTTCCCGTTCTTCTTCGGCACACCAAGGAAATTGAAACAATTTCAATTTCCTTCTCCTTTACTGACACAAACACACACTCCACTTCTCACTTCACCAATTCACACACTTATCTCACAAATATATATCTAATATATTAAAATAATAATATAATGGGTGACAACTATGTCACCAAATAATATAATAATATTATATATTAAAATAATATATAATATAAATAAAATAATATATAATATAATATTAAAATGAAATATTTTTTATTATTTAACAATTAAATAATCAATGTGTGAAATGATCATTTTGCCCCTTATGAATAGTTACCAAGTATACCCACTGGTGGGTCCAAAATGCGTTATGTGTCAAGACCTTATAATGGGTCTGCACTTAGGTAAACTCAACCGAGGGTTTATAATGCGCCACGTGTCATTATACAATTAGTAAATAATAATTATTGACTAATTATTGTATTTAACACATAAATACAGACACGCACGCATTCTCATAATAGTGCTAGATATTGTTCGATTAAATAATTTAATCTGGCACGCTGTCCCAGTGCACAACGAGTACACTCCATATCACGGGACTCCCTAGGTCCATGCCCGATTCGTCAAATGGAACTATTCTATGAGTTCATGATTAATGCCCCACGCATACATCACAGATATTACAAATCAGCACGTTGAACCATGCAAGTTGAGGTTACAATGCATACGTATAGTCATTCTGTCATGATATCCTGGATGTGCAAGGATATAGATTATCATCGTCAAATCTCCTAGTGCTTATCTATGTCATATCTCTAGACTTGTATCTCACTGAACAATATGTGTTAACTCATTTGTCATATTGTTCTACCATCACGGAAATCCTTTTCCAGAATTAATGCTTGTGGCCACAAGGCTTTCCGAGATATAGTCTTGAAGCATCTGGATATCTAACTCCCTATGCGAGCTGACGGATCCCATATCTGTACACACCAGACTCCATAAGCATCGAACCATACCCAGCGGTCACACCATGAAAGGTCTGTGACATACGTGGAACTGAAGTATGGTGGATCACTTACAAGCCCACCATGGCACTTAGGTCAAAGTATACTACTCAACTCGAGAGGACCCTCCGTTGATGGCTTACATAGGGTGTCTATCGAAGGCCCTTGTGAGTCTGTCCTATATCTAGTCCTAACTGGATACCCATATGTTAATACGAGCTTCAAGCTCTCGGTCGACTAGGAACGACCATTTATACCCTATAGATACGACATATGCTGATCTATATATAAAGGTATCCCGACAGACCCGCATCGACAGAAATAGATCAAGGACAATTATTTAGAACATACTTATGCAACTAGCATTTCCTGGCACCCGATTGCAACTCTTGCAACTATGCAGTTACTAGTATATTCTCAAGTCTATGTCCCATTACAAACAAGGCTCCAACTATTGGATCTTCGTTGAGTATTATAACCAGCTAACACTTAGCTGTGTTAACATTTAGCATTTATATCTCTCAGCGTGGCTAACTCTGAGCCCTTATCTAAACTCCTTTAGATCTGATCAGAATTTCTTCAGATAATACAATGTCTATAACGTTACATTGCATAATATCATATAAATAGGTATTAGTGATTTAATGAGAATGTACATTTGTATAAATACACAAGTATATGTACATTCAGGGTAACACTAAGCACCGACCCTAATACTATTTAACCGAAAATCACATCCTATACACAATCAAACAATAAATCAAGCACACAATCACTCTCCAAGATTTGAAATCTACCAAAGAACACCAAGACTCCTCATTTTGAATTTTGGCTTTAAGGTCCCAATGTTTTCACTTATATTTGAGCATTAGGCATTAGAATAATAAACATCATTAGAGCTTTGCATGCTATTCCATATATTTCAATAATTTATGTTGTTTTACTTATATTTGAAAAAATTGCCTTTGATACATTGGGAAAAAATTTATAATTCTTATGCTTATATAATCACTATTATAGTTATCCAAGATTTATTTAGTGACACTAATTACATGATTGAATTGTTATTTGGATAGATAGATGAGAAAAGTTTTGTTGATATGTTTTGGTGATTGATATAATTGAATTGTGGTGTTGAGGTATTGAGATAATTGGTTTTGGTGTTGTCATAATTGAAATAAGGTATTGTAGTGTTGATATGTATTAAATTATAGTATTGATATCATTGAAACTAATTGGTTTTGAAGCCATTTTGATGATGATATGACTGAATTGAGGATAACTTCAACACTGTATTACTTGTAGTTTGTGGTTGTGGACTTTGATATCATGAGGATTTGGAGTTACAAGGTTAACAAATTTAGGAGTGTACATTTTTTGTTTCAGGTCTAGTCTCCATAGCTTGTAAAGGTCCCCGTATAATAGCTGCCTCATCCTGTGCCAACACCAGGTTTTTGTTCAAAAAAGTCTTTGAACTCTACACACCATTCTTTGTTAAGCAGGCTACTGTTCCGAGAGGGGTTTCAGGATCACTGTCTGTCAATACCATAGAATTACTCAGATCATTAAAGAACAGGGATGGCATAAACTTTGTGCATAACCTGAAGCGATGGTTTTACCCATTGTGCAAGAGTTTTATGCCAACAGTTAAGAACACTGAGATTTAAAAGTTTTTGTTCAGGGACGATATATAGACATCTTGAGTACCATAATTAATCGATCCACAAGGACCATGATTGGAAATTGTATGATCATTTTTTCTCCGAGTAAGAGGTGAAACATAACTAACTTGAATTCAGGACATCTATTCGAAATCTTAGTGAAATACTGGTTTTTTTAATCTCATGTTTGCTTTTCATAAAAAAAATACCAATTGAAGTGTAAGGTTTCTTCAAACAAGAAGGAGTTGGGTCAACTATTCAATAAATGATATTGAGCATTTTTCCCATCTCTTTTTGAGAAAGAAGTGGGCTATTTCTTTGCAAAATTGTGCTCAATTTCAGATATGGCAATTCCGCCAAGATCTCTTTGTTAGTTAAAGGAATTCTATTTAGAATTTCAAAATTCTAGTAGCTTGGATACTAGTGAAGTAATTTCACTCTATTATGTTATGAATAGAATATAATTCATAATATATATGAATAATACTCTTTCACAATCCAAATCGAACTTCTTAGTATTCCTTGTGATGATTATTATGGGTTGTTAAATAAGCTTGATTATGATGCAATCATCTAATTCTTAGCATCACTAGAAGCTGAGTAGCAATTCTTTAGAAACAAGCTAACCTCATTCCCCACTCAATATATGTGCTGAAAGTACAAGGCTTGGTATTGCTTTATTGCCGCTGGCCTCATGCCAGTGCTTCATGTGAGCTGTATCATTGTTCAGCAGGTTATCTTACTATATGCAATCCTTACAAGATGTTCGATTGATGTAGGCAAGGTGATTAAAGATAACATTATCCACAATATCCGCTATACATAGAACTCTACTTCCCATCCTTAATCACTGCATTATGTGCCCAAGTGGGAGTTAAATGGGCACCTACAGAGGACTTACTTCATCATGCATATATCTTGGATAACAGTAAGATTAATCAAATAGTGGATGAACCAGAGCAGTAGGATTAGCCTCCAATGCGACCTAGATAGCGACAGTTGGCTTTAGCACCCACACCACCTCTACCACTCATAATCGAAGTGTGTCTAACTCACTTGGAGTCATCATTTGCAGCCCATCAACAATGAAGTGCCACTTTTGCTACATACTAAGATTAAGTCATAAGGATTTCCCTCACTCACTTTGGCATGGATAAAAGCACTCTCCCACGATTCCTACCGTATCCTACTCCACTAGCCCCTACAAATTTGACCAATGATGAAGATGAAGAAAAAGCTGATAATGATGAGGGCAATGAAGACGATGACAAAGAGACTGAAGATAACCTGGCTGATGATTGAGCTTGACATACACATAAGGGAAGTGTTCCAATTTTGCTATTTTACTACCACCGTAAGAACATGGATCATTTTAAGTTTGGATACAAGCACTTCCAATTTTATGTTTTTTATATTTAATTATTTTTCATTTGTTTGTTTATTTTATTTTCAATTGTTAATTTTTGTTTTTCTTTAGATTATCTCTTGTTTGGGTGGAAAAGAAGTTATAGTCAGTGATGAAAAGTTGAGTTGAAGAAAAGCCATGAAATGTTCTAGAATTAGTAATTATTATGCTTATCTTATAATTTAATCAAAATGGCTTATATTTGTTCACTTTAAACACATTGCACATTAGAGATATTAGATGTACATTGGTAGTTAACTAAGAAGATATTTATTCATCTCAAAAGAGCAATTAGGATCGCCTAAAGTCTAGAACTTATTTAATTAGCATTTGAGGTGAAATCCTAGGGCAGAATTAGCAAGAGAAATGATTACAGGTCATGTTTGAGTTGTTTGCGCCTTTCAAGCCTGCCTTGATATGTGTTTTAACCCCTAGTCATCTTTACATCATTGAAGAAATGATGTCTGCAAGATTTCTTAAGAATCATTGAAGACATTTGAAGGATTAAAACCTTGGAGACATCCCCAAATTTGATTTTCTCTTTCTTTTCTTTGTATTTTCTCTTTTGTTTAAATTTCCATCTTTGAATAATGTTTATACATATTTGTATCTATGGATTTATAGATAATTTTAGTTATGGTTGGATTTGTATGTGATTAAACTTGAATTCTAAAGCTTGATGTAGTTTATTTATATTATGTTTGGATGATTTAGTATATTTTCGTTTAATTCATTTATATTTCTCTATGCTTAATGCTTCCAATTGATTGGAAAATGAATTGGTTGTTATGTATTTATGGATTGATGCTTGAGAGAGCTCGACCCATTTATTGGATTTGGGAGAAACATAGCCTTAGGTTGTTATTGAGTTGGGAGGCTAATAACACTTAGGTAATCACTATGGTATTCTCAAGGATTGCATGTGGTGAAAACCAAGTGTTTGATAAAATGTGTGAGAACACTTGGGGTATGCCATTTTGCCTAGGATTTCATTTGATGCTCGGGAGAGGTAATGAAATTAATCCTTGGGTAATCAATTTAAGGGTTGCGTAAGGCATGTATAGGTAAGCAAGTTAGATAGGGATATCAACTTGAATATGTATGCATAGTATTTCATTCGGCACTCGCGAGAGGGAATGAAATTAGACTTAAGCCCTTGATTAATGAATTGAATGAAATGCTAAATAGGAAGAACATAGGAAGAATAGAATGAAATCAATACTTTAGGATCCCATTTGTATAGAATTCACCATATCACAAGATTATCATTTTGTTGTTAGATTATATGTTCTAGGCCTTGATGAAACTCTATTGAACAATATGTGTTAATGTTGTTATGTGATTAATGGCTATCTTATGTTATTCGTTTATGCTTTTCATGTGCTTAATGCTTCTAATTGCATTGGGAAATGGATTGGATGATCTAAACATTTGGGTTATGTGCTTGGGAAAGTTTAATCTATATGTTAGTTGTAAAAAGCGTAGCTTTGAGTTTGTTGAGTTGAGAGACTAATGAACTTAGGGTAGTGACATAAGGGTTGCTTAATATGTGTATGTATAATGGGTTAGATAGGGATATCAACTTAGTTATATATGTATAGTATCTCGTTCGGCACTCAGGAGAGGGAATGAGATTAGTCTTAAGCCTTTGATTAATGAATGTATTAGATTTGTTGTTGACCACTAATGACAAAGACCATAGAAACAATAGAGGGAAATCAAGTCCTTAGAACCCCATTGCCATAGATCTCTCATGTCTTTCATTTACCAAGTTATTTAGTTTTAAGTTTTTTTTAATTCAATAATTCATCTTATCCTTTAGATTAGCCTAGATAAAGTTAGGTTGCCAACATCATAGTACTTAGCATTAATTTAGGACACAATCCTCCTGGGAACGATACTCACTCATCACTTTATTACTTGCTCACGACCCGTGCACTTGCGGTTACAAATTCGCGTGTGTATGTACATTGGTAGATGTACATTTTAGGCGCCGTGTCAGTGAGCTAAGTGCTATGGCACCTACCAGCCAATGCTACAGTGCCCAACTAGAGTTCATCTCTGACCTTTTCTAGGTCTCAGTGTTGTGACGCCCACCACCCAGTGCCGTGACATACATATGACTAAAGAAATCCTGTCTCATGAGTTATAATACAACTTAGATTCAAAGTAATACATCCCTAGGGTTACAATGACCTATAAAAAGACTATTATTTATAACTAAAATGAGATAATAACATAGAACAACAAAGCAAACAAAAGCAAAACATAAAATAATAGATCAAAGCAAGTATTGAAGATTTAAGATTAAGACTTATGTCATCAATTAAGAGAGAAAGAAGTAATCCAGGGTGTCACCTTATTTAGTTTTCTTATCTTTTCTTATTCTTAAGGTCTTGTTCATGATGTCTTTCATTATTTACTTGATATTATTAATTTTCTTAGTTTATGAACTCAATAAATTAGATTAATTCATTCTATCTTTCGTTTAATACTTCTTTATATTTGGTCAATATATTGATAGTTCAAGGAACTATAATGAACTCGAAATAGGAATTTATGTGTTTAGATTAGGTAGTTTGATGCGTGATCATAAGGTAACAACTATGAGTTCCATGTAGGATAGACATATACTTAGATAATATGTGTGGCATTAGTAGACTTTTTCTTAATGAGTTTCATACTATTCTAATTACAATAGACATATAGGTAATTGTTAGGATGAGATATAGTTATTTGACCATCGATAGAGGCTTATAACAATATTCATATTCTAGACAACAATTTATTACTAAGGGATTAACTTAGAGATTAATAGGTTTAATATAATATTAGGGGATAAGTCGAAATTCTAGATTCCTTTTTATTGGTGAACTTTAACCATTGTTTTCTTTTTGATTAAGATTAGGTTTACTTTCTTTAATTTAGATTAATTTTAGAACATTTAACTGTAGATTTTATCTTGATAAAAGTTAAGTAGGATTAATTTTAGTACTTAATTAACAGAATTAGATTAAATAAGTCTCTATAAGATTGATACTTAGGCTTAAATTACTATATTACTTGATATGATAGCATGCACTTATGTATAGCTATAATTCGCACATCGTCCAACTCTTGACATAGGCCAGTCCAATAATTTGTCTTTCCCACGCCCAAATAAATTCTTGATGGTTGAGGCAGTAACCAGTTTTGATCCCTACCATTAATGACATCATCCATTAAAGTCATCGTCTATGGGGGCACTGAGAAAAGTCCATCTTGCATCGTTTTTCCAAAACTAACTAACCAAGGATTCATTAAAGTTGTTCACCATATTTGAGACGTCAAGAGAAACTGAGTTCTTAGAAAAACTTTGCCTATAGAGAAAGTTGTTAAGGACTTAGACAAACTCATACAAAGATTCCTCAAACATACTCAAGTAAATACCTCTAAAGCACCAAACGGTCAAACCGATAATGAATCATTAATCACTTTGATTTAGTTTGTTGAATTCATCAAAGAGATGTGTCATACGATGACCAATATAATTGGTGGCCTATAAATAATGTAGAAGGACATTGACAAAAAAACTCAGCCAGTTTCTAATAATACTCACCATGATAGATCTAAAAGTCATTGCTCTCGAGAGGCCCAATATAGCATACAAGCTAGCAAGAGTGAGTCCTAAGCTCTTCCCATTAAAGAACTTAGATTTATTGCTGAGAGTTGATTGAGAATTGCCAAGAATTATGGATGAAAACAATCATTCAAATGTGACCTTTAAGACTCCTTGAATGCCAAGCACTAAGCTCATAAAGAGGTAAAGGCCACTGAGGTAGGCAATGTTGCTATTATGCTAATAAGGAAGGTTAACAAGCTTTAGCAAGAGCTAGAGGACATTTATCAAATAAAGGACATATTGGTAAACCATTTTGCTATTGTTAAGACTTAATCTCCCTTTATTACTAATATTAGGAATGCTCATTTGCCTCCAAAGTTTAGGATGCCACAACTGGTTCAATTGAGGGTAGAACTGGCCTAACAACTGTTGTGCAATTTCTATATTAAGCGTAAACGTATACTATCAGCACAAGTAATATAAAGTGAATAGAGTGTTGATCCCACGAGAAATTTGTCGTATTTTTAACCAATTACTAAAATTGTATCCTCTTGCTTTTATCTATAAGACTGATTTTTTATTTGTTTGATTAAAATTAAACAAACAATTATCTACGTTATCAACTATAATTAAATAATTAAATTAGACAATAGATTTGAATATATGTGATGTAGATCTAGGACTATAGCTATCACTTAATATGATTTTTCAAACAATAGTGCTTCGATTATTATTCTCTCAATTTAATTATTGGTTACAACACAAATCTCACCATGAGTCTCTTTCGATGGTCAAGTGATTATACCAAGATCTATTAATTTTATATATTCCTATAGTAATTAAATAGATCAAGATTCATCAAGCACAAGTTGTATTAACCATACATGTCGTCTAGGTATATTCCTATCATAGATCGAAACTCACAAATGCTACTTTGTGATTATGTATCAATTTGTCATCGGTTTAACAATTAAATTCTTTTTCTAAGTTTATTCAATTGCTACCAGATCATTCAACATATGGCCAGTATATCAAAGGCATTAAGATCCAACAAATTGAATAAGAATTGAGTTCACATATTCGGATCCAACAAATCATTCCATCAAATTAAGATCAAAGCTATAATCCTAGAAATTAAAGTTAAATCAACATGATAATAATATCAAGATCAACTACAGATATAAAAATGATATAAGTAGGTCAATTCAGATCAAACCAATAAGGATTGAAGCAAATGAAGTACAAGTTCAAGGATTGGTCAATAATTGATCCTCCAAAATGATCTTGATTAGGCTGATCTTGTGTAATCTATCCACCAAATGTGTTTGATTTTTGTTTCAAGTGTTTGATTGTCAATTATGAGTTATTTTCTGAGTTAGAAAGGTGTTAGAGTTAAGAGAATTTGAGGTATTTTAAGAAGAGGTCCAGAATTCTTTTAAGGGGCAAAATGCAAGGTTTTTATAATTATAATCAAACGCTAAGGTATTACCCTGATAACGCTCTTGCATTGAACCAATGCTCGGGCATTATAATACTTGAAAGCAGAGGCGTTACTAATATTGTGACATTTCTTTGTCAACGCTGGGGTGTTGTGATCTAGATCCAGAACTTTGCCCCAGTATTAATGTCTACCACGCAGGGGCATTCTTATTGATGCATGAATGCTACGGCATTAATTAATCGAACACAAGGGCATTCATCTTTGATGTAAGAACACCAAGGCGTTGTAAATCGCAATGCTGGGGTGTTCATCACCAATTTTGTATTTCTTTCATTTTGGCCCCCATTTTGCAGTAGCCTTTCACTGTGCATTTCTTTTGCCTTCAAATCATTGGATTTTATTTCGTATGTCCTCTACTAATTTCTATTTTTGTCTCATTATAATTAAAACCTGTAAAAATAACATTCAATGTATAAATTACTCTGAATTTACTTGAAAAGGAGCAATTATTAAGATAAAATAGGGCTATAATATGTAACTAAATTATACTCATCAACAACCCACTTAGAACTACATAAAAACCATATGCTAATTCAATGCATTGATGATGATACAATATGTCATCTCATTCACCACACTTTATGTGGGATAACGAGAGCTTAGCTTTAGAGCTTAGAATTGAGTCAGTCTAAAATTGTAAATAACTCTTTGAAGCCTTTGTTTTCTAATTTCAATATGCTTAGGACAAACCTAAAGACTCTTCAATGATGATATATGTTAAATAAAGACAATTTGAGTCATTAAAGGAATTTTTTTAGAGGTTTCATAAAGAAGATATAAACATGGATGTCTTCGGTGCTAAGAAAATAATTATTAACTTTCAAAAAAGCCTTAGATGAGGGAGATATGGTTTGCCTTTAGGATTCAAAATAGAAGACTTTATGGTGAGGCATATGCTAAAAACCTGAAGCAGATTGAGATAATTGAAAATTTTAGCATCAAAAGACAAGAGGATAAGGTTGAAGGCTCTCAATATAAAGAGAGATTGGGGAGAGGAGAGTTTATCTTAGTACTACCCTTTATATCGAAAGAGGGTAGTGCATGTCAAAGAATTGATCTCAATTCCCATCTTAGTAAATTATCCAACTAGGACCTTTAAGATAGTTTCCTTATGTTAGAGGAGATCGAAGAAGCTTGATTGCATTCCTTAAAGAGTATAAATGTTGGCCTCAGCTACAAGCTAGTTAAAAAAGAATAGTATATTGTTTAATCAAGAGAGGTAAAAGCCTATAAAGGTAGAGGTAGATAATCTACTTAATATTGGTTTCATTTAAGAGTTTTACTATCTAAGGTGGGTCTTCAATGTAATACTAGTTGAGAAGTAAAATGAGAAGTGGTGCATGTGTGTACTTCATAGACCTCAACAAGGCTTATCCTAAGGATAGCTTCTTTTTTCCCTAGATTGACCAACTAGTGATACGCCATTAGAGCATGAGCTCCCGTGCTTCATAGAAGCCTTCTCAAGCTATATGATAATTTTCATAAAAGATTCTCAAGATTGATACAAGTATGGCAAGGAGAACCAAAATCAGAATTTGCTAACTAAAGCATGATTTAGTCAAATATCTCATGTGTATCCCTAATATTAAATGTGATTCATTTCTTTTATTATAATGTGATTTATTTCCTTACTTAAGTCCATCATTTTATATAAATTGAACTTTAGTAAAAGCTAATGAAATAAGACTCTCATTTTACATTTTCTCTTTATATTGTCAAATTCTTTATGGTATTAGAGCTTTGATGTTAACAATGGGTTGCCGCTAACGTGGTTACCCGATCATGGCAAAAAATATTTCTATGTTTTCCTTCTTAAAAAATAAGCCTTTAGTATTTATAGTTTTCTTTATTTCCAATTAACCACATAACCTCTCCTTTGTCTCTTAGTTTTTGTTCCTGTAATAATCATACACAAGTAGTTGTTGTCAATGCTTAATACAATAACCTTCCATCTCCATAATATTAGCATGTCAAAGTTAGGAAATTATAGATACCAATTTAAGAAATTCCTCATTACTCTACTGAAAAGAAGTAGTGCAGGAGGTCGTACATTAACCTTTCAACAAATTGGAAAGCTAAAGGAGTCAGGCTTCTCTACAAGGACCTTATAAGCACCTATATCATTCCTTTCAGCACCTCTATTCACTTGTCTACCACTTGGCCCCAATAAAGATTAACTTGTCAGAATCCTCTTGATTTCCCTATCGAATAAGAGAGGCCTTATGGGAAGATCTACATTGAAGTGGAGAAATTCGAATTTGAAGTCATTGCAAAAATGCTACTTTGTTATGAGAGAAAGTGAGAAAAGAATTGAGTGATGAGTGATGGCAATGATGGCTACTTTAGGTAAAAAAAATAAATAAATAAAAAGAAAGAAGTCGAATATTGAGGGGATAATGAAAGATATGTATGAGCAAGACAATCAAAAATTAATTCTCTTGATATGTCTGTTTTTATACTTAATAAAGATTTTCATCTATTATTAATATATATATATATCCTTAAAAGTTAAAAAGATTTCCTTGATGGGAAATGATAGGAATGATATTTGATTTTCGTACAAGTATGGCAAGGAGTACTAAAATTAAAATTTGCCAACTAAAGTATAATTCAATCAAATATCTCATGTGTATCCCCAATATTCATTGTGATTCATTTCTTTTATTGTCATTGATTTACTTCCTTATTTAAGTCCATCATTTTGTATAAATTGAGCTTTAGTAAATGCTAATAAAATAAAACTCTTATTTTATATTTTCTCTTTATATTGTCAAATTCTTCACTATAACTAAATCGGGATGTATATTCCTGATGAGGAGAAAATAACTTTCATCACCAATAGAAGTTTGTATGCTACAAAGTAATGCCTTTTGGGCTCAAGAATGTTGGGGCCACTTACTAGTGTCTTGTGAATAAGCTTTTCAAGAACCTTTAGGAAGACCATGATGGTCAATGTCAATGACATGATCACCTAAGTCAGTACTCATTATTGACCATGTCTCATATCTTAAAGGTACATTTGAGGTATTGCGAAAAAATAGCATAAAGCTATTTCTAGAGAAAAGTGTGCTTTCGAGGTGACCAAGGGTAAATTCTTTGGGTTCGTGGTGCAAAAAAATGGAATTAAGACTAACCTTAAGAAGATTACAGCCATTGGAGAAATAAAAGCATCAAAGATAGTTAACGATGTCCAAAACTTAGCAGGAATAGTGGCTACATTGAACAAATTCATCTCCAAAGCTATTAATCACTGCTAGTCATTTTTTAAAGCCTTAAAAGTTGGAAAGAGTATGAATTGGACCTTAAAGTATGTAAAAACTTTTAAGAAGTTAAAGCAATACTTGGAGGGAGCCTCTACTACTTATCTACCCCTGTTTGGTTGATGTGCTTCCTATGTACCTAATCGTGTCAAAGACTACCACCACCTTAGTGTTGGTTAGGGGGAGGTTAATGGGATTAAAAAATTAATCTACTTTATTAGCTAAGCTCTATATAATTCTCTGAAGGAATGTCCACAGATTGAGAAGTTCATTTTGACCTTAGTTATCTTAGCTGAGATATTGTCTCCCTACTTTCAAGTTCATACCATTGTTGAACTAACTAACCTACCTTTGATGTAGACTATCCAAAAGATAGATATATTAGGTAAACTCAAAAAGTGGTCATAGGAATTGAAGTTTAACATCATTTACAAACCTAGCCCTCTAATTAAGGCACAGGTCATTGTCAAATTCACCATTGACCATATGAGGTTAGATAAGGAGAAAGGCAAGTTTAGTTAGCAACAGATTATGGTCCATAGACTATGCATGTAAATTAAGCCTTGAACTCTCAAGGTAGTGAAGCAAAAGTCATCCTCGTTAGTTCAAAAGGCATAAATATGAGTTACACACTAAAATTAAACTTCAAGCATCGAACAATAAAACCAAGCATTAGTCAAATATCGTGAGAATAAGAATAGCCAAGGCCTTAAGAGTTAAGTGATTGGTAGTGAAGAGTGATTCCTAATCTGTGGTTAGTCAAATCCACATTAAGTTCTAAGTTAAAGAAGAACACATGCAAGCTTACTTAAAGAATGTTAGAGAGATGGTCAGCATGTATGAAGAAATTAAAGTTGCACAAGTACCAAGAAAGGAAAACTATAGACCTAACCTCTTGCCTAAGCTAGCCTCCATTGGTACTATAAGGCTGCTAAAAATAATATTAGTAGAGACTATACCTAAACCGAGTATTCAAACCATTGAGCCTATAGAGGTGAGTGTTATTGACATAGGGCCCTTGCTAGATAGATGCAATCATTCATTACGTGAGGGATAGAATCACCCCTAAGGATAAGAGAGGAATGTCTCTTCCTTACCTAAGATGTTTGTAACCTCACGAGGAAAATTATATACTCAAGAAGATGTATGAGAGAAAGTGTGGAAACCATAGAGAAGGCAAAGTTTTGGCTTATAAAGCAAGGAGGCATGGATATTTTTAGCTCAACATGAATTCAGATGCTTAAGCCATGGTTAAATCCTATGACAAGTGTCAAATATTTATAAAGATACTAAGGTAGCTACCTAAGTAGTTTATGCTACTGACCTCCTTATGGCTTTTTACAATTTGAAAGGTAGATCTTATCAATCAAATGCCAAGTGGTAGGGGCAAAACTAGAGCCCCTAACTTTCATTATTAAGAGGAAGATGATTAAGTTTATTTGGTGAGCCATAATATGTCATTTTAGTCTGCCTTAAACTATTGTCACTAACAAGGGCACTCAGTTTGACAATAAAAAATTCTGACAATCTTGTAAAAAAACCTAAAAATTGCTAGCAACTATGCTTTACCAACCTATCCTCAGTCTAATAAGTATGTAGAAGCAATTAACAAGATCATAAAAAATATCCTAAAGAAAAAGTTAGAAGATTGAAAAGGAGCCTAAGTGGATGAGCTGCAAAGCGTGTTGTGGTCTTATAGAACCACTCTAAGCACCACAATAAACAAAAATCATTTGCCTTATCCTTTGGATCTGAGGTAATTATCCCAATTGAGTTGGGAGTGCCCACATTCAGAATGGCTTGCTTTAATAAGACAGCAAATTTAAGCTTAATTATATCTAATGTGGACCTTGTGGAGGAGATGCAAAGTATAGTAACCATTAAGGTTGCAACTTACCAAAAGGAAATATCTAAATTGGATAATAAAAAAGTCAGACTAAGATAGTTCAAGAAAGGTAACTTAGTTTTGCAAGAGTAAACTTGAACACTATGAAACCTTCAGATAGAGTCCTAGGCCCTAATTAGGAAAGCTCTTACCACATGAACTGAGTAATTAAGCCATGAACTTACAAGCTGACTCACTCAGATGGTAGACAAGTGATGCACTCGTGGAATGTTGCCCAACTCTATAACTAAAATTAATGAAAAACAAGTGATCTTAACCCTAATTCAACTTTAATTTAAATTTCTTATCGGTTACTTTTCCTCTAGCCCTTAGTAGGGCTTAATAAGACTTCTAGCACGTTTAGTTGCTTTTTTGAATTCCAAGAAATTTGTATGGATAAAGTAAAGGGCTCTTGTCATCCCTTACTCAGAGTATGTAGATGAGTGTTAGGACTATACAAGTTATGCTTCTAATAGTCATCACCAAAATGAAGATAATGTTCTTTAAAAGATTTTTTGTATTCCCTTTGATTTATAGGCCATAGTGCGCCTTATGTACAATTGCATCTCTATATTCTCAAAGTGTGGAAGAGAATAATGGATAGTTTGAATTTTAATTTAAGAGCGAGTTGTGGTTGCTCAAAGGATATGTTCTCGTTATGCTATATATGCATAGATTGAGAGCAATAATCTTTAATCGAGCTAATATGAAAGGCTACTAGAAATTCTAACTCAACAGTATTTAGCTAAATATTAAATTTCCCCAAGTGAAATTAAGGAAAGGCTACTAGAAATTCTAACTCAAATAGGCCCTGAGCATAATTAGGGAATGCTAAGCCCTAAAATTTAGACATTTAAAGTTCTTCTATTATCATCATATGACTTGCTTTGCACTCTTTTCCTAATCTTCTTATGTGTGGCTATATATAAGTAAGGACATGTTGTCTCCTTAAAGCACTATATACAAAGGTCGAGAGCAACAATTGAGGATTGAGCCTGTGTGGAAAGCCATTGGAAGGCCACCTATGTAGTGTCTAGAGTATCTCAAAATAGAAGAGATGCTTATCAGTCGTGTATGGAGAGAGATGTCAAATAGACCTTGAGTGTAGTAAAGATGTAATGAGGTTGTTTATGCTCAAAATGTAATATAGCTATCGCAGTATAGATTGAGGTGTCGATCCCATGAGGAAGCTTTTGGCAAAATAGGCTAATGAAGTAAAAATATTAAAACAGTAATAAGGAGAAAATTAACTAATTGATTTTTGTGGATAAGATAGAATGTATATGAATTAAGGAAAAAAATCTTATCATAATGTAAGCAAGGCTTCGAGAATCACAATTTTGCTTCGTAAATCTATTCTATACTTTGATTTAATGTTTATAACTCAATTGAAAGTTTCACATCCCAAACAATCAATTGGAAGATATATAAAATAACACACATTTGATAATACATGTATTTTATATGACTAAACTCTTTACAAACATTAACATGAACCATGTTCATTTATACAAGTTATCTAAGATCGACAATATATTATTTTGACAATATTGCAGTAAAAGATCAACTAGAATATCAAACAATTATTTTCTTTACATGTTATCTAAGATCGATAATATATTGATTGATAATATTGTGGTAAAAGATTAATATGTAAAACAATGTAACCAATAACAATTATAATTCAACAAGAATCACATAAAGAAAGCATGACTAAAAATATATGAAACATGAGAATTATAACCTCTAGATTATAGAAAAATAATATATAAGATTTTAGACACAAGCAAACTTACAAACATTTGTAGCTCTTGACAAAGAATTAAAGTATATAAGTAAATTTATTACACATAAAAGTTAATCTCTAGTCTTGCCAAAAACTCTAGTCTAGCTTACAATGAATGGTAAAGAGAAATTATATGAGAGAATTGTAAAGCATTAAAAAAAACATCCCTTAGCCTCCAAAGAGTGTCGTTATATAGGCAATGAATGAAAACATGTTTAGTTTGACTTCAATCTTCAATCATTTAGGCCAATCACTCGTTCACCTAATAGCAGCATCTTTTTTATAATAGAAATGATTGATGTAGTCTTTTGGCTGACATGGAAGTTGTAGCATTTGTCTCTTTTTTCCATAGCCACCAAGTTCATGCAATTTGGATGAGTATCTAATGAGATATGGGCAAAATGCCAAAGATATGTCAGATTTTGGCCAACAACCCTTTTACTAATTTGTAATACAATTTGGTCCATAATAACAGCTGATTTGGACTTTACCATCAATATAAGAGTTGTTGATAATTGAGTTTGTATTTTACACCTTTAAGAATCATATCGATTGGGTATATATTTTTTAAAATATGGTCCAAATACCTGAGGTGGGTCAAGCTCAGCAAAAGTTATAACCCAATTTTATTGTATCCCAATGTTTTGCCCATAATATGTTGGAATTGGCTTTTTAACAGTTCTTCAAGCTTGTGTAAAACTGAGTCATGTTACTCCACGTTTACGAATTTTTTCATTTTGATTTTTACATTGAAAGTTATGTCCATTTTACCTAAACCAGTGCAGTGCGTTCATCACAGGCCCAAATATGCGAATGCTCAAGGCTCTCTCTAATTCTACATGATTTATACTGCACTGTTCTCCTAATTGCTTTATTTATTGACAAGTATGAGTATGGACATCTTTAATGGCATATGTGAGTGGTGCCCTGAGGACAAAAAGCTACTTAAATGTCATTTTTACCATTTTTATTTAAGTTCCTACATTATATGTTTAACTCTCTAAACTTAGAATTATAAGAAGCTTGTGGCACCAAAAGATTTTGTCTTCAGTGTACCCTTAAGGGCTCAAATATGCGAGTGCATGCTAGAAGTAACTATACCCTAATTTGTACCATTGTACCTGAATTAGGTTTGAGAATGAGCTTATGCATGTGAGCAAAGTAGCCATATGGGAACAATCACCAAACTTACTCTAAACAATTACCAAATGGATTATTAACCACATGTTACAAAATATCAAACCCATTCATTAGATCATAAAAGATCATTGTTTATCTATTCTTAGCTCACACCAAAGGCTATCCAACCTATGGCCAACAAGGTATCCACTATCACAATATTATATAAAAACCATTCAAACTTAAATGCCCTAAGCACTATTAACTTCACTGAATATATTCCACATACAATTCTAAAAATGAGCCATAATGGCCTAAGCATATTACATAACTAGCACAAAGTTCAGAGTAGTTCCTTACAGTTATTACAAAACCATGAAAATTATTGTACTATAACTATAAGTAGAAAGAAATGTGGTCAGCATACAAGCTAGTAGATGGTAGAAGAAAGTTCAGGGTCCGTAAATGACCAAAAGGGTGATGGAGATAGGTTACTATTCACTCTCATCATAATCATCATTCCATCATCTGCTTTAGGTACCTGAGTAGTCGAGTCCATATGAGCATCAGTTTTGAAGGGAACTTACTTGCTCTTTTTTAACAACATCAAGTTCCCTTGAGGTGGCATGGCTAGTATAGAATTGACAGCATTATCCTCCTTCTAAGCAGTCGAGGTCGGTGTAGTTTCTCTATGCAACTGTAAAAATCTAAAATCTAGGTTTGGGTAGGCCTTAGTCACTTTGCAGTGAGCATGGATTAGGGCTTTCTAAATAGACTCGCAAAGCTTATTCTCCAGTAGGTCAACTACATAAGGTAGTTTAGATATAGTCAACTACACCAATAAATATCTTTGCCAAAGAATTACACCTCTGCTTATATTCCCCCCTCCCCCCTCATGTTCTTAAACCCTCCTCATTTGACATAGATTAGATTCGGTGGATCTCCAAGTCTTTGGAGGTCCCTCGATGTCTTCTCTAGTCTGTTCTTGTGTTCCCCCATGGTAACTACTACCTTTAATGAAATTTGCATCACTAAGGAAATCATAAAAAAAAAGACTTATGTGATGCGGTGCAGATGGGTCAGTAAATATCTAGCCTTGTCCTTGAATTGAGGGCTAAGATCATTAGTGTGCATAGAGGCAACAAAGGCTTGACTCGCCTTTGAAGCTTTTCTCTTTTTGGCTCTTAGAAGGCTACTCCTTCTTGCTTGGAGGCAACGAAAGTCGTAGAGCTTTTCGTAGTTAAGGCCTCAACACCTAAAGACTAGTGAGAAGCTTGTGAGTTCTTTCATAACGTCATTAAGGGATAAGATTATAAGTATGTATAGAGGTCATAAAGGTTTAACTCACCTTGGGACCTTTCCTCTTTTGGCCCCTAAAGGGGCCATTCTTTCTTGCTTAAAGGCAATAAAAATTACAGAGCTTCCCGTTGTTGAGGGCCCAGTACTCAGGACCCATTTGGAGTTTGGAAGATCTTTCATGAGGTCCTACATTAAATCTTCACTCTCCAACTTTTTGATCAACTCAAAGCGAACTGAGTGATAAGGGCAAATTTGTCATATATTTTTTCATATTTTTATTTTGATATTTTATTATTTTATGAGAATAGATGGCTATTTATGAACTTTATTGTTATTTATAGGGACTTGAACAAAATTTAAAGAAGAGTTTAAATCAAAATAGAAGAATTTAAAAGAGCAAAAACAGGGACTGAAATGCAAACCTTACAAAGTATGAGTCCATCGCCCTAACGTCATAAGGATTTTAGCCCTAGCGCTGGAACAGTGATTGAAATAAGAAAATTAGACCTGTTTAAGTCGTATCTGGCGCCCCAGCAACATCTCTTAATCGCGCCAGCAACGGGCTAGCGCTCCAGTGCTAACAACTCACTGCTCTAGCGGTGAGACCGTTTATACCCAATGATAGAACGTAGCACTCCAGCGGTAGTATGAGTTATAGTCTGACGAGAATTTAGATTTTTAAGCTCATATCAATCCCTATAAAAGGCTAGTCGACCCCAGACTTTAAAAATAACCCTAGAGCAATTCAAGAACACCAATAATACAGAGCATAAGTGTTAGGGAGCAATAGAAGTTTAATTGAAGCAACCTTAGAGAGATTCAAGACGTTCTTTGGCATCAAGAGTTCTTAGGTAGTGCAATCAAGACAAATTCGACGTCTATATCGGTTTGTTATTGATTGTATCATGATTTATTTTTATTTTTACTGTTGATCTCTTTGTAGCCATGAACTAAATTTATTTTCTTGGGTTAATAATTGAACTCAATATGTGTGCTTAATTGTCATATCTTTTTAATATTTAATAAACTTAGTTCTTTGTTATTTAAATTACTTGATCTTAATGCTTTAATATATTTGGCCAATATATGGTGAATGAATTAGTAATATTTTGATAAACTCATAAGAGGAATCATAATATTTAGACCTAAGTAATTTGATGCATGATTGTAGAGTAACATTCAATGTTGCATATGCAAGTTTCAATTTAGGATAGGAATATACCTAATTGGCATGTATGATCAATAAGACCTAATCTTAATAAATCTTAATTTATTACAAGTACCATAGGAATATAGGTATTTGGTAAATTAAGGTATACTTGCATGACCTTGGAAGAGGCTTGCGAATACATTAGTGTTTTGATCAATAACAAAGACTAAGGGCGTTAAATATTATAGATTAATCATTAGAAAGCATATTGAGGGATAGTATTAATCCTAGGTTTTCTCTATATTGTTATCACCTAATTCTCTTTGCATTGTGTTTTTGCTTTTATATTTTCTACGGTCATTCTTAGATTTTTATTTTTCTGAATAATTATTAGAAAGATATAATTTTAGTACTTGATTAAAACGTAGAAATTATCCTTATGGGTTCGACATTTGACTTATTAAGTCCCTTTATTACTTGCATACAATAGTGTATACTTGCACTTAATTTTAAGATATAGAAATATTAGATCACTGAGGAAGTAAGGGCAAGAGTTATTCCTATGGTAGATGACATTATCAAAATGGAAATCCTAACTCCAAAATATATGCACCTTAAACAACTGCATCAAACCAATAAAAATGAGTAGAGGTTATACCACTCTTATTGGGATTAGAAGCTTCAAGGTACAAGGGACCAATAAGCCTAACCTCCCCTAGGTAGCACTAAGTCAACACATCAAAACCATTGCCTATCAACTTAACAAAGTATTTGGTACCTTTATCAGTAGTTCCTAGGTGGTGAGGACTAGCTTGTGATCTTTAACTTAACTATGCACTGAAAGATAAAGGGCTTAGTAAAGCCTCGTATATTGAGGGATACATCTCAATGCTTAGGCCCTAAATATTTCAATAATATAAAAAATCAACATAACTTGAACAAAAGAGGACAAAAATTATAGACATTTACTCTCATGAAAGAGTTAGGATCAGATCCTCTTTAGAGCATGACCTACTTTATCTGTGGAGCCCTAATCCTCACAAACGTACAACCACCTAGCTTTCTACTCCACTTAGAATTGATACTAAATGACGACGTTGGTGTTCTTATCCCAACAACTCAATTAGTACATACCTTCGCCAAGGCTATTCATTTTTAGATGAAACAAAATTTTGAGGTCTTTCATAGAAAAGCCTATTTAAAAGCCTTTTTCCACAGTAATTGGTAGCCAATCACCGAAATCTAAGCTATTAGAGTCAACTGAGTAAGAACAATGTCTAAGACTGCAAGTAACTCTTTAATGGGGTGATACATAAGGAGTCTAAGACTAAGAACAAAGAATTCTTAATAAATTTCCAACTTCCCCTCCTCAAGAGAGATGAAGGACTCATCGAGCTGAGGGATTCTAAGGGTAATTAAGGAAGGAATTGAGTAACGCACCCTAAGATGAGGGATTATGAATTTTTCTATTTCAAAATAAGTAGGCAAATAGGTATTAGCTTTAGAAGCATGTTGAGGTTTGGCCTTAGTAACAAGGATTGAGGGTTTTGAACCTCTAAAAGAGTGTCTCATGAGTACAAGGGGTAGAGTTTATTCAAAAGGATTCTTTCCCTTCTTCTTGTATGATTGTAAAGTTGACTTAGTGGGGAGCTTTTGCTAAGTTGCTTTGCCTATCCTTTTTTTGGGCTAACCTTCGTTTCTTCAACTTTTATAGGATCACAACTATCACTAAGAACTACTGCACCTAATGCTCTTCACTATTACTAGATATATCTCTTATCTCAACCTTGCCAGACATACCTATCCTACAATTCTATAGTCCCCATCAGTTCTAACCTCTTTAGAGAACATTTACAAAACCCGTCCATCAACACTCATCCATAATCCCAAATATATATGGAATCAATTAAAACAAAATAAAGGCCCTATAAGAAGTGGGGAAAAAGAGAAATTTTTTATCTTCAGAAGATTTTTAAAGTCATTACTAATAAAAATTGATCTTAGCAAGTTCAAAGAGTCGAATGGTAAGGTTCTGTGATAGAGAAAATACCAATCTAACAGAGTGTTAGGTAGGTTAGTAGGGCAAGAAAGTTAAGTTAGAGGATCGTCTTTACTTGGAAACCACTTGTATTCAACTAGAAATACGATCAAGGTAAATAAGTCTTAAGAGAAGGGAAGTTAGATGGTGGATCAGGGATCCTAATGTCTATCTTCACTCTAAAATGAGAACAATGACCCTGAGGATTGAAATGTGGCAGTTACTGGGAGAAAAAATGAGGAAATCTTAGTCATTCATCTTAATAGTCTTTCTAAGGGCCACCACATGTCAACGACCCAGTGGAGTATCATGTGCAGCTTGGAACATGGGTCTTTTATGCCAGAAGCCCATATAATGATTGGGGGAATACAAAAATGTTGCTACTACCCGCTATTTATCTTACATAATATCGATGATGCCCTTAGTCATCTTTTTTGAAAAATATAAAGACGAGAATTTTTCCACCTTAAAAAAAGGAAAGGAAATAAAAGAGAGAGGGAAAAAAGGGAATTGAGTGGAGAATGAGAGCGTGTCATATGTAAACTGGTAGAGTTTTTACTATCTCCTTAGTTTCACGCTAAAAACTAAGGGGTTTGTTATTATAGTTAAATATAGTCACATATAGACCACTCTCAAGAAGCCACTTGGTCATTAAGATCCTTACAATTAAAAAGCTGCTCAACCTAAATGAGAACAGCATAACTAAACTCAGTAAGGGCGTGAGCTATCAACACCACATATCTAAACTATGGGATACATCAGATGTGGCCTATTAAGGATCCATGTCACCATTGAGCCCCACAAGCAAAATGGTGAGCCCCATGGTCAAAACACACATCAGTAGTGCAAAGGTAGTGTCCATGTGACTACTGAGCCCCACAAGCAAAAGACGCCTCAACAGGGCTAAGTCATTGTCTACGTCACTTACTGAGCTACACAATCATAACACACCTTAACAGGGCTAACGCAATGTCCACACCAATACTGAGCCCCATAAGTAAAGCACGCCTCAATAGAGCTAAGTTATTACCCACGTCATTAACTAATCAGTGGGGGTAGGCAAGATCAAGTTTGGTCGAGATCAAGTTTGGTTTAGGTTTGGGTCAACCAACCAAACTAGATTCCTAATTAGGAAAGAAAAATATGTCCCAATTGAGACAGTTAAGTGATCCTATCTTGACCCAAATTTGAGTCGGGATAGGTTTCTTTGTCTTCATCGGGACAATTAAGGTGTCCTGCCCAGACTTGACCCAAATTTGAATTGGAATAAAACCTAAATTTGGGGTATTATAAGTGGACTAGGTCTATTCTCTCTCCGTCTCAAGCTAATTTGGAAATTGGGATTAGGTTTTTGTGGGCTTTTTTGATTTGTTTTTCATATGTTTGTATTTTAGGCTATAGGTTTTAATTAGATTTTTTTATATAAGGTTGGTTTTAATTGGGTTTGGCATATATATATATATATTATGTGTTTTGAGTTTATTTTATTTTTAAGATATTTTTTTGAAATATTTAATAGAGTTTTATTTTGAAAAAAAATATGGACTTCTTTTATTAAATTATTTGGATTAATTGAATAATTAATTATGTGAAAATAATAATAACTAATTTTAATTACATATAATTACAATTTTAATTCCAAATCAATAAATAATTATTAGATTTCATTTTCAAATTTCAATTCTAATTATTACATTTCTAACTACATTAGTTATTTCTATTTCAATTCCAATTCCAATGACATATAATTACAATCCAATTCCCTTTGAATTTATAATTATTATATTTTAAATTTCAATTTCAATTTACATTTCCAACTACAATTATGATTTTAATTCCAATTCCATATACAATTATAATTCCAAATCCAATTGCATTTCTAATTGAAATTTCGATTCTAATTATTAAAATTTACATCTCCAATTGCAATACCAATTTCAATTGAATTTATAATTACTACATTTCTAATTAAAAGTTCAATTCTAATTATTACAATCTACATCTCTAATTGCAATTCCAATTCTAATTGAACTTATAATTATTACATTTTCAATTCAAATTTCAATTTACATTTCCAACGACAATTATGATTTTAATTTAAATTCTAATTACATATACAATTACGACTCCAAATCCAATCGCATTTATAATTATTAAATTTCTATTTGAAATTTTAATTCTAATTATTACAATATACATCTCTAATTGCAATTCCAATTCCAATTCCAATTGAATTTATAACTTTTGCATCTTCAATTCAAATTTCAATTTACATTTCCAATTATAGTTATGATTTTAATTTTAATTCCAATTATATATACAATTACAATTCCAAATCCAACTGTATTTATAATTATTACATTTCTAATTGAAATTTTAATTCTAATTATTACGATCTACATCTTCAATTGTAGTTCCAATTCTAATTAAATTTATAATGATTATATATTTAATTCTACCTGAACCTAGACCGACCCAAAAATTTTGGGTTTGGTAGCTTGGGTCAATTTGGGCATGGAAAATATGCCCACCCTACTAATCAGAGGACATGTAGGTAAACCTACGTCAACCTTTATGTCATCACTAAGCCCCATTAAAGTTTACTAAGTGATCCTCACTACTGAATAGTTGGATAATAAGATAAGGCCCCAATGAGGTGTAATCCTGGTGGGCTATTATTATATTGCCATGTCAAAACATGTCAAGCACTCTATCTTCTTGTGTATGGAGGGAATGAAGTCTATATAGAATTAGGCAAGATAAATATTTCTACATCAGTTGGAGCTTAAGTGTCAACATTGAGAAGCACATTTTATCTACTTGTCCACAAAGTGTAAATAAATGGGGCATTTGTATTGCAAGTATCAGTGAACTCCATTACCAAGGAGCCCTAATTTTAGCACTTCTTCAAAATGTTGGATTAGTGTGTGATGTGTAGAGGTACGTATTATTTAAAAATTATAAATATGCAGCGAAAGTATTCATACATGTTATATATAATATAGTATATTCAAGCACATATACTCATATATGCTCATTCAAGTATATACATAAACATACATATATCTCATATATATATATATTCATATGTATTATATAAATAAATAGCATGTAAATAACCTACTCGGTTTTGAAGGTAACTTTTCAATTCTTCAAGAACTTCAATCTTCAATTGAGCTCACCTTGAAGTATCTCGTTGCACAATTCTAGTTCACAACTGAAACGGGTGGAATTGTGAAGCTAGAATAGTAGCCACGAATTTTCAACAATGGGTGTTTTAACACTTAAAACAATTTGGTCCTTATGATTTATTTCTTGTAAAAGATGAAAAGAATTAAGTGTTTTGTCTATTGTTCCTTACAACTCTTTGTTATGAACTTTTGTTAAGACTTTACAAACTCTCTCAACACTTTGAAAAGTGACATAGCAAATTCTCTCAAACCTTTCTTCTCACCTTGGCCGAATCATCGCTCTTGCTCTCTCTCCAAAAAATTAAACTCTTTCAATTTTGGTTTAGTGTAAAATGATGGATTCACTTAGTGCTCCACCATCATTCATCTTTGTTTGCCATTTGCTTCAATAATAAAACAAGCAAATGCACTCAACAAATTGATTCATCTGTATGAATCAATTGTTAGAGAGTGAATGACAAATAAACAATGTTAAGTGGTTACACCACTTCTTAAGTGCACCACATAACCATTTCAAAGTGGCCAACAATTCATATTATTAATAATAAGTGCTTACTCCATTACAAAATGGTGTTTGCCACTTATTCCAATTAATAATAATAATTCAATAATAAATAGATTCTTAATAATTCAAAACTATTTTTGAATAAAGACATTTACCTTATTAGTATTTACCAAGCAAGGTAAATAGGTGAATACATGGTAAATCATTTATGAAGCAAGATTGTACCACTTGTCAATTTCTTATTAGTTAACAACTCTTGCAAATTAATAATGTATTTCATATTTAAGTATTGACAAGTGCATAACATAAGGAACCTTGAAACATATTTTTACTTTGCTGATATTTCTCGAATTAAATTGTTCAATCCAATACGCTGCCCTGGTGCACAACGAGTACACTTCATATTGTGAGACTCTCTAGGTCCATGCCCGATTCGTCATATGAAACTTGTCCATACGTTCGTAAATAATGTCCCACACATATGTTACGAATATTACAAAACGGCGCATTAAACTATACAAGTTGAGGTCATAACATATTTGTATAATCCTTCCATCATATATATCTTAGAAGAGCGAAGATATAGATCAACATCGTCAAGTCTCTACATGCTCAACCATAAACTTATCTCTAGATTTATATCTCAATAAATAATATCCATAAATACTTTTACGATATTATTTACCCCAAAGATAAATACTTTAGAATTAAGCATGACATGCTTTAAAACAAAGACCATTCGGCCACCTCTTGTAGTTTAAGCCACCAAGCTTATTTGATAGCATGAAGTGGCAAATAATTTTGCTTTATCATACTTCATATGTGTTTGGGTAATTTGGCAATAAACAGCCAAGTGCATTTCAAGCACAATATTGAAATGTGAAGAAATATAGTAAGAGTTAATAAAAGGCTAATGGTTAGTCTATAGGCCAAGGGAAATAAATAAAGAAGTAAGAGGTACTTCTAATATAAAATAAATATTTTGGTGAGAATAGAAAGCTACCATTCTAGCTCAAAGGATCCCATTGATCTTACACTAGAACTGCGTAAAGCACACTTCAATGGTGAGTTGTCTAATATCTTATTAGCGTAATAGGATGTTTATTTATTTTCTGTTTTGTATTTATGCATGTGATTTTTAAATTAAAAATTAAAATGTATACGTTCACCCAATGCACAACGCACTTTTAGGGACGAGGACCAAGCCCAAATGTCATTACATATCAAGGGTATCAAATAAACGGTTATACCTTTCATACATTAAATCAAGATGCAAACAGCGTGACGTAAAATAGTGGTGTTAGTGTGGTGGCAACATTAATGAAAATTGCTAGTGCTAAGGATAAAATTCCAGTAGTTTGAGGGATGTCTTATTATAAAATCATGATGATATATAGGACTTACACTACTATATGTTCAAAGTTTCTACTTTTAAGTGTAATTGGGTTGATAGTGGACATGGTGTGAAGGTTCATAAGCATGGCTTTACAATTGTTGAACTTGGTAAGATAAGCCATAAGTCAGATATATTTATATTGTCTTTACAAGAAAAATAGAATTTTTTATGTGGTAGATCAAAAAAAGTACAAAATATTCTATTATTTATACGGTGCCGCAAAGGGTAGTGAAGTGAAATATATTTAGATGAAGTGGATAGTACAAACATTCAATTACCATTGATGAATGAACCATCTTTGGAGGATGACGCGCCTAATGTGGAAGATAAAAACAATCCAAATTTTATGAGAATGGATGATGAATACATATAGTAAACTAATTGAAAATAGGAATACCAGTAAGTTAATGTCTAAGTTACTCAATTTATATACTTGTTTTGTAATTACCATATGTTATAATCCTTTTGGAGTTGTTATAAGAATGTTGTTTCTTATTTATACTGAACATTATTTTGCTATGCATTGTAATATCAATATGTTATTTCTTATTGAAACTATACATTATGTTGCTATACTTTATACAATCATTTATACATTATCTTGCTATACATTACAATATCATTTATGCATTATTTTTTAATCTTTTTTGACAAGATGACGGGCAAGCATTCGAACAGTAGTATGAGCAATAGTAAGGATAAAGGTTCTATGGATTTCATTAATAGACACACACGCCGATTGACTAAGAAGATATGTTTGAAGAAATCAAAATATAGCAGTAATATTAAGGTAGTATACAATAGATTTAGGGTACCAAAGGAAATGAAGGAACTATTGCCTTGACCACAGCCATTGGGATTATTGTTCGTCAATGGATTCTTATTGTGTACACAAACTGGTGCAAGGTTACATCTTGACACGTCCTGAATATAGGAGTTTATTCTCAAGTATACGATTGTTGAAGTAATAAAAATAACTCGGTGAAAACGGGGTCGATTCATAAGAAAGTGGAATTAAAATTACAAACTATAAATACTGTAAAGACAAATAAAGCAATATAAGATGTTTGCAAATAATAATTTAATTAACCAATTAAAATAAATGCTAAGGTTAGGGAGACCCAGTTTGGGCATATGAAATAAGAATATATTAAACTCTTTTTATAACTCAATTGGAATCATCACATAAATGAGGTTCCAATCAGAAGATTTAACAATTAAGATTCATCATCATTTATATATTAACTTGTATTTATTTCTTTGAATTATTATACACCAAATCTTGTAAATAGGTTCAAGTATGTATTATGCAAATCTTTATATTTGTTTACAATAAATCAAGACTCTCACTTTACAAGAAAAGATATCTACGCCAAATCTTGTAAATAGTTTTAAGATACACCACTTTACAAGAAAGGGTATTAATATTGTAAACAAAATAAATACATCATATATAAATTTGCATAACTTAAGAATGAAACATTAAATTCATGAATAAGAGTTAAGTATATCTTATCACCTTGCTAAGAGTTTTACCCTTTCACCTTAGGAAAAAGAAAATTACTTTACCATAATAAAATTTAAGAAAAAAGAAAATAAATGGAAGAATAAATAACATGGCTGTAGAATAGTAAACAAAAGAAGCATTATTACAAAAAGATAATACAAAAGATAAGTGTTTTAAATTAAAATCTAGCTCTCTAATTACATGTTTTAGGCATAAACAGGCCACCTATTTATAGAAAAACATGGATAAATCAAGATAAATGAAGAAAGAACCATTTGGATAATAAAAATAAAGAATGGTGGCAACTAATTTGCATTGATTATCATTAATCACCCAATTGATTGTCCAATTTGAAATTAATGTGGTCCAAATTATCTTCCACTAAAAAAATTAAAGTTGTAGATAAGTCTCTTATCATTCCAAATTAAGTTGTCTCATACATATTAGATACATATTTTTCTAGTTATGAGCCAAATACTGATTACTATTTAGACTGGACCTATTCTGCATATCAATTCTATCCTAGGCCTTATTCACCCTTTAACACTTGAATTTAAAATGCATTGTGAAATAAAATATTTTATCCCAATGAGTCATCATTTCATAGGATCAAGAATCACTCCAATTGGAGTTTTAGGTAGAACTTTATACCCATTTTACCGAAACTATCACAAAACAGTTAAAAGCTAATTAGGTACAATATTTAAATATGCTTAAGTTAAAGAGGTTAATGACACTAGTAATATAAAATAATAATGTAAAATCTTTATTAAATGGGTAATTTCAAGTGTTCATCATATCTCAATGGAAGGAGTCCCTTTGGAAGTGGGTGCAGGTAATATTTTGTATACATTACTTGATAAATGCTTTATACATTTGAATATATCTAATGTATGATAGGTTTAATATTTAATGTTTTGTTACACAGAATCATTTTGACGTTAATCCTCATAGTAAGAAATAAATTTTACACTCTATGGGTGTTACCCATCGGACATTTAGAAACCATTTAACCACTGACTACATTCTACCACACAAGCACAATAAAGGAGCTTTGAATAAGCCACTAATAGATTATAATTGGACTACACAAGAAGATTGGAATGCATTTTTGAAATCCAGGTTATTAATAGAATTCGTGGTAAGTACAATAAATATGATTTTGTACTTTTGGTTATAAGTTTATTCAGTCATCTAGCATAGTTTGTGGTTCTTTGTTGATTTTCAGAGAGTAAGAGAAAGTTCTCAATTGAAAAGAAACTGTAACAAGTACAATTATAGCTTAGGGCGGAAGGGTTATGTGGGATTAATTAAAGAGATTATAAGAGAACCTGTTTTAACTTTCAAGAACATCCTGCAAATTGTTTTTATAGCAGAAACTGTATCAAGTACAATCATAGCATATTGCGAATAATATTTACATTGTTTTTTCCCTTACTAGATGCAGGAGACCTATCTTACTGAAACACATATTGACAAAAGCTGTTAGGATTTGTGCTTACGTACCATCCCATTTTGTATAAATATTTTTTCATGTAATTAATATTTCATTAAATCGTTAATTGTATTTTATATATGGTAAGATGCTTGTAACTCTTCAGACATTGTATAATCTGAAGGAATTTAGATCTGGTTCAAAAGAAGTTTAGACCAGTGCTAAGAGTTAGCTACGCTGAGAGTTATAATTACTAACAGTTAGCACTACTAAGAGTTAACAAGTTATAAGAGTCGGTGAGATCTAAAGAGTTATAGCCTTGTTTGAAATAGGATAAAGACCCAAGGGTATACTAGCAATAACATAATTGCAAATAGTGCTAAGAAATGTCATTATGCAATTATGTTTTCAAACGTTATATGCCTGATCTATTTTCACTGATGTGGATCTGTTAGTGGAAACCTTATTTAATATAGATTTATGTATATCTATATCTAGATAGTTTAGATGGTTAGTCTTACAAATCATGATCTTAGTGGAAGCTCGTATAGATATGTGGGTATTCAGTGAGGACTGGATACTTAATAGACTTAATTAGAATCTCCAATAGATATCCTATATATCCATCAATGGAGGATCCTTTTGAGTTGAGTAGTATTCGTGGTCCCTTAACCTGAATAACTGTTGGGAGTTGTCCATTCATGGGTGTATGCATGTGGGTTTTGTGTTTAACAACAATATATACATATCTCATACATATAATGAAGCAGCGGAAGCTTTAATCATTGCAGTAAACACAATCAAAATATATTAATTGAATTAACAGAAACGAAATTGAGGAATAACCTTTGAAGCCTTTGGATGGAGATTGTTGAAGTCCACCAAAATGTTGTCTTTGATCAATTCTAGTAATCAATAATGGTGGGTTTGATTATCTAGAATGACAGCCTTTGATCCAGCAGAAGTTTAACCACTTAAACTTATGATATTAATTTTTCCTTTTTTTGATTAACAATTAATCAAAACCTATTTTGCTAAATTGGTTTTATGCCTTAAAAGAAAATAATGAATTCAACTCTTGAATCCATATTTTAGAAAACAATTTCTCTTTTTTCTCTTTGAATTGGCTGACCAAAATTTGCAAAAACAAATTAACAAAAAAGATTTATCAATTTAATTTTCATTTGTCTTATTTATACAAATGAAATTAATTTCATTTCATTACAATTAATTTCACTTAATTTCAATTTGTATTTAACTTAACCTAATCTTAGTTAACTCTTAACTTTAGTTAGGTTAAATTAACATTTAAATATTCTAACTATAGTTAACACTTAACTTTAGTTAAGTTAAAGAACATTTAAATATTTTAACTATAATTAACTAACTTAATTATGGTTATGTTAACTTTTACTTAACCATTAAGTATTGTTAATCTAATTTAACTAAATGGTTAACTCTTAACCTTAGTTAAACATAAATTATTTATTCAACAATTAAATAAATAAATATTTATTAGAATTATTTAACAATTAAATAATTATCAAGTGAAATTACAATTATGTCCTTACTCGGTTACTAAGTTAACCTAAAGTGGGTCCCACCATTTGACTATATACTTTAGTTAACGTAACCTTAGTAAATTGCTGGATTTTACTGTATTGAACTATTCAATACGGTACGCTGCCCAAGTGCTCAAAGAGTACATTTCATATTGGGACTCCTTAGGTCCACGCTCGATTCGTCAAATGAAACTATTCCACAAGTCCGTGAACGATGCCCCACGCACACGTTACGGATATTACAAATTAGCGCGTTAGACCATACATGTTGAGGTTACTCCATATTCGTATAATCCTTCCGTCATTATTGTTGGGAGTTGTACATTCATGGGTGTTTGCATGTGGGTTTTGTGTTTAATCACAATTTATACATATCTCATATATATAATGAAGCAGCGGAAGCTTAAAGTATTGTAGTAAACACAATCACAATATATTAATCAGAAACGAGATTGAGAAATAACCCTTGAAGCCTTTGGTTGGAGATTGTTGAAGTCCACCAAAATGTTGTCTTTGATCAATTCTAGTAATCAACAATGGTGGGTTTGATTATCTAGAATGACAGCTTTTGATCCAGCACTTGTTTAACTACTTAAACTTGTGTTCTTGATTTTTTCTTTTGATTAACACTTAATCAATTAATCAAAAACATATTTTGCTAAATTAGTTTTAAGCCTTAAAAGAAAATAATGAATTCAACTCTTGAATCCATTAATTAGAAGACAATTTCTCTTTTCTCTCTTTGTAAAATGGCTGAGCTAATTTTGCAAAATCAATTTAACAAAAACCTTTTCAATTTAATTTACATTTGTTTTATTTATACAAATGAATTTAATTTCATTTCATAACACTTAATTTCACTTAATTTCAATTTGAATTTAATCTAACCTAATCATAGTTAACTCTTAACTTTAGTTAGGTTAAACTAACATTAAAATATTCTAACTATAGTTAACTCTTAACTCTAGTTAATTAAAAGAATATTTAATTATTTTAACCATGGTTAACTAACTTAACCATGGTTAGGTTAACTTTTACTTAACCATTAAGTATAGTTAATCTAACTTAACTAAATGGTTAACTCTTAACCTTAGTTAAACTTAAATTATTTATTCAACAATTAAATAAATAATTATTTATTTGAATTATTTAACGATTAAATAATTATCAAGTGAAATTACAATTATGTCCTTACTCGGTTACCATGTTAACCTAAAGTGGGTCCCACCATCTGACCATATACTTTAGTTAACGTAACCTTAGTAAATTGCTGGATTTTACTGTATTAAACTATTTAATACGGTACGCTGCCCAAGTGCTCAAAGAGTACATTTCATATTGGGACTCCCTAGGTCCACGCCCGATTCGTCAAATGAAACTATTTCACAAGTCCGTGAACGATGCCCCACGCACACGTTACGGATATTACAAATCAGCGCGTCAGACCATACGTGTTGAGGTTACTCCATATTCGTATAATCCTTCCGTCATTATATCCAGGATGAACGGGATATAGATCATTACCGTCAAATCCCGATAATTTCATCCATCACTTTATTATCTTCAGATTCGTATCTTTATGAACAATTTACGCAAACACTTTTGCTATAATGTTCGAACCTGGAGGAAACTCCTTTCCCAGGTTAATTGCTTACGGCCATAAGACTTTACAAGATACAATCTCGAAGTTCGGATATACAACCCATCTATGTGAGCTGGCGGATCCCATATCTACGCACACCGAACTCCATGAGCATCGGACCATACCCAGCGACACGTAGCGGTCAGACCATGAAAAGTCTCTGACATACGTGGAACCAAAGTATGATGGATCTCCCACAAGTTCACCGTGGCGCTCAGGTCGGAGGACCACAAATACTACTCAACTCGAGAGGACCTTCCTTTGACGGTTTCATAGGATATCTATTGGGGTCCTCATGAGTCTGTTCAGTATCCAGTCCTAACTGAATACCTGTATGTCTATATGAACTTCAACCAAGCTCATGGTTAACTAAGAATAACCATTTGTACAATACAGCTATAGACATACACTAATCTATGTGTTTCACTGATAGACCCTCATTGGTAAACGTAGATCAGGAACTCTATATTTGAGAAGATACTTCCATAACGACATTTCTTAGTCTCTATTGCAACTCTTTGCAATTTTGTCATTACTAGTAGATTCTCAGGTCTTTGTTACATTATAGATTAGGTTCTAACTTTTTAGATCCCGCTGGGTATTATAACCTGCTAACACTTAGCATTTATAACTATCAGCTTTGCTAACTCTTAGCCATGGTTTAAACTTCTTTAAACCAGATATGAACTCATTCAGATCATATCATTTTTATAATGTTACAAGCTTAATTACCATTTAATAAAAGTTATCAGCGATTTAATAAAATATGCATTGTATAAATATTACAAACTAAATATTCATACAAACTGGGATGGCGCGTAAGCACATACCCTAACAATTATATCCAGGATGAACGGGATACAGATCATTACTGTCAAATCCCGATAATTTCATCCATTACTATATTATCTCCAGATTCGTATCTTTATAAACAATATACGCAAGCACTTTTGCTATAATGTTCGAACTTGTAGGAAACTCCTTTCCCAGGTAGATTGCTTACGGCCATAAGACTTTACAAGATACAATCTCAAAGTTCAGATATACAACCCATCTATGTGAGCTGGCGGATTCCATATCTACGCACACCGAACTCCATAAGCATCGGACCATACCCAGCGACACGTAGCGGTCAGACCATGAAAGGTCTCTGACATACGTGGAACCAAAGTATGATGGATCTCCCACAAGTTCACCGTGGCACTCAGGTCGTAGGACCACAAATACTACTCAACTCGAGAGGACCTTCCTTTGACAGTTTCATAGGATATCTATTGGGGTCCTCTTGAGTCTGTTCAGTATCCAGTCCTAACTGAATACCTGTATGTCTATATGAACTTCAACCAAGCTCATGGTTAACTAAGAATAACCATCTGTACAATACAGCTATAGACATACACTAATCTATGTGTTTCACCGATAGACCCTCATTTGTGAACGTAGATCAGGAACTCTTTATTTGAGAAGATACTTCCATAATGACATTTCTTAGTATGTATTACAACTTATTGCAACTTTGTCATTACTAGTAGATTCTCAGGTCTTTGTTACATTATAGATTAGGTTCTAACTTTTTAGATCCCGCTGGCTATTATAACCTGCTAACACTTAGCATTTATAACTATCAGCTTTGCTAACTCTTAGCCATGGTCTAAACTTCTTTAAACCAGATATGAACTCATTTAGATCATATCATGTTTATAATGTTACAAGCTTAACTACCATTTAATAAAAGTTATCAGCGATTTAATAAAATATGCATTGTATAAATATTACAAACTAAATATTCATACAAACTGGGATGGCGCGTAAGCATATACCCTAACAATAACATGGTGGACTTGTAAGTGATCCACTATACTTAGGTTCCACACATGTAAGAGACCTTTCGTGGTCTGACCGTTGGGTGTCGTAAGGTATGGTTTGATGCTCATAGAGTCTGGTGTGTGTAGATATAAGATCCGTTAACTCATATAGGTGATTTGTATATCTAGATGCTCCAAGATTGTGTTCTAACAAATCTTATAGCCATAAGTAACTAACCCGAGAAAAGTGTTTCCCCTGTGAGAAATAATATCGCAAAAGTGTTTACAGATATTGTTTATGGGAATACGAATTTGGAGATAAGTTCTAGAGTTTAGCATATGAGGACTTTACGATAATGATCTATGTCTTTGCTCTTTCAGGATATAAATGACGAAGAGATTATACGAATATATATTAACCTTAACTTGTATGGTTCAACAAGTTATTTTAATATTTTCATAGCGTGAGTGTGCGACATCATTTATGGACTTACAAAATAATTCCGTAAGACAAAACGGGTGTGAACCTAAAGAGTTTCACTATATGAAGTGTACTTATTATGCACTAAGGTAGCGCACCGAAATGGATAGTTCAATCTAAGAAGTTCTCAAAAAATTGAAATTATTTCAAGATCTCTCAGGGAAATGATAGGATTTAAGTGTTAAGCCTGGGGTCTCGACAAGTAAGACTTGCCACTTTATCCTTTCTATTGAATGCCACATGTCATGTTAGTAATTAGTAATGGCATGACACATGGCATAATTTTCTTGGCTCCTTTGATTTGCTAATATTGACTTTTATATTAAATTGTAAATGTTGTTTATCTAATAGCCATATCCAGCTAAATCAAATGAGAACTAATAGGTGGCAAGTTTTATAATTAAAAGGCCACCAAATTACTTTTCATTCAGTCATTTTTTTTTTTTGGCAAATGAAAACTTGGCTTCTCATGCTATTCTTTAAAGCAAGAGATGGCATGTTTTAAGGTAATGGAATTTGGCTAAAAATACTAATCTTTTCCACATCCGTCCAACCTCTTGCTTAAGGTGATTCATGTTTTTGGCAAGCATGACAAGGAAATTTTCATGCCTTGTCATGCTTTTAATTTGGCAACCCAGTTATTAAGTATTCATTGGTTCATTAGGTGGCCAAGAATACTATAAATAGGCCTCATTTTATTTGAATGAAAATGTGAAGAATAGCAAGTATAATTGAGAAAGCTGAGAGAAATAAAACCGAAGAAAGACTTGTTGCTTAAGTGCTTTATAATTCTTTCTAGAGAGAAGGCTACCGGTATAGCTCAAAGGATCCTACCCAGTCCTCGACTAGAACTGTGCAAAGCACACTTCAAAGGTGAGCTTCCTATTATCTAATTAGTGTAATGAGATATTTATTTATATTCCACTGCACTTAAATATGTATGTGTGATGTGTAATTAAAAATTAAAATATAAACACTCACCCCACGCATAACGCACTTTCAGAAGTGTCACTTAAAAACGAGCAAGGAGGAGAAAGAATAGCTCGTAAGCTCCGAAGTGATGCCAATTATTTTCAAAATTGTAATATTCTTAACTTTATTATGATATTATGAAATGTTCATATATGGGTGATAAATTATACCATTGTTACATGTATATGTCAATATACTTGCAGAAAGATTATGAAAGTGAAGCAAGAAATGATGCATCTAGTTTTAAAGAAGAAAATGACATTTTGGCTCGATCTTTAGGAAGGAAGCCTACTACTGGGCATTTTCAAGGAGTAGGAAAGTATATCACCAAAATATATACTGTAATATACCAACTGGAAATCACTTATTAGAGAATGAAAGGCTGAAGTATAATGAAGAATTAGCAAGAATGAATGCTAAGCTTGAATACTTAGAGGACAAATTGTAAATAACTGCCAGTTTTCTAAGAGAGCAGTTCGAACAAGTTAACAATTGCCAAAAAGTTAGATATGGATGTTAACTTGCCATCACTAAAAACTTTCAATGTAAGTTACTTCACTTTACAGTTGCATAATGTCAATTATTTTATAAAGGATTATAAAATGGCATTTACTAATACAATTATAAATCACTTAGGATAAAGGCACCTCCCTTGAAGATTTGGAGGACACCCACCAGGGCATCAGAAAGAATTGCCTAGAAATATGGCAACAAAACCCCTATAAAAAATAGAAAAGTCCAAAGTTGCCTACTGTTCAACAAGTGGCATATATATATGCCGATTTTTACTTCCTTTGTAGTTAACTTCATCTATTTTATATAAACAATTATTTATCCCATGTTTATATGATGTAGCTATTAGATTGGTGCTTACGTGCCATCCTTGTATGTACAAATATTTGTAATTTATACAAATGTATATTTTTATTAAATCACTAATTACTTAATTATATGGTATTATGTTTATTACGCGATATATATTGTATGATCTGAAGGAGTTCAGATTTAGTTTAAAAGAGTTTAGATCAGCGCTAAGAATTAGCATCGCTAAGAATTAGCATCGTTGAGAATTATAATTGCTAATGTTTAGCACTACTAAGAGTTAGCAAGTTATAAGAGTCAGCGAATATCCAAGAGTTAGAGCCTTGGTGGCCAAGTATATATATGTGTATGTGTGTGTGTGTATGTGTTAATATTATATTAGTGTGTGAGATATATATATGTGAATATATATGAGATTAACGTGAGAGAAGCAATTTAAAATTGTAAAAGAATTGTTGTTGTTGTTTTGAACAATAAAATGGTGGTCAACCATTTTGAAGAAAATTAGGAAAGGAAATTGGTTCTTTTCTTTTGGATTTCAAGAGTTTAAATCTTGGCTACCAATTACAACAATTCAAACTATTATTTTATTGATCAAGGGTTGATTAATGGTAAACACATAGCTTAGGGTTTAAAGTGTTAGACCCAATACTGGATACAAAGCTACTGTTCTAGACAGTCAAGCTCACCTTGTTGATTGCTAGAATTGCCAATGAGTTTCACTTCAGGCAGTTTCAAATTTTAAAGAGTTCAAAAAGAAACTAGTGGTGAATTTTTCAATCTATTTATATTAATTTGATTTATAAAATTTTATTGTGTTCATTATGTTTCCATTGTGCCACTCTGGTGCTAATATATGTATGTAATGCATATATGTATAATTTAATATGTATGAGATACATATTTGGTATAATGAACACATGGTACATGTATACATTGTAGAACTGCAGACCCGAATCACACACCCCTACAGTAGCCACCAGCAACTAGTTTCAATAAGAAAAAGGTTGCCACTCCTAAACCCATACAAGGGTTTAAGAGGAATACAAGATAGGAAAAGAAATATAACTTCATCAGAGGTCGAAAACTTATGATGTTTAAGACATTAGTAGATAAATGTCTTAGTGAGAAGCAAAAGAAGTTACATTTGAGGTTCAGATTTTTTGACGTAAGTATACAATTTGGGCACAAAAGTAAGCTGGTGAGTATGTTATGTACCTTACACCTTTCAGCATATGTTGTATACAAATGCATATAATGTGAGTAATATTTATTTATGACTAGTATTTTTACTCTATTTTTAATTTCAAATAATATGACAATGTGACTTTTTTAAATGTTTACATAGGTCATTGTATGAAAAGTTGAAGGAGTCATGCATTTGGATTCATTGATCCATTTATCGTCTCTCTCACAGCAAAATCAACTACAAAGACAATGGTCAATAAACATTCATATGCCATTGCAGACCACATTCAAAGCCCGTCGCGCAACCAGTTGTGGCTAGTCCCTTACAATCCCAAATATGAGTTAATATAATGCATTTTAGGTTTTATTAACTTTTTAATATTCTGATTTTTTTTTATTATATAGTTTCTATTGGGTTCTTGTTGTTATTGACCTCTCCAACAAAATAGTTTATCATTTAGACCCTTTGGGAGGTCAAATATGCCCCGCTTTCACACTATTTTGAATAAGAGAGTAGACCATATCAACATAACTTTAGATAATTTCAATTCAAGTACGAATCAAGTGATCAATTACTTTTCTTTTTGAAATTAATGGTATATGCATTCATTTAGCTCAAGAGGGTGGAAACAGCAAAAGATCACCATTAAGTTTGATTCAAGTTAAGGTGAAAATATTGTTTCTAAGTAGTGTTTTAATATACATTTATTTATTCAAAAATATCAGTTTATTAAGTATACAATTCTTTTTCAAGCTCCGCTTCAACCAGGAAGTGTCAAATACATACTGTTGAAGTCATTTATAACTTTTTTTATGTACACCATGAGAAAATTTATTTTCTTTTTCTCATATACATTGCTTAAAATGCCATCTTCTGGGCCTTCCAAGACTATAAGGCTATGACATACTTTGATTTTAATATTTATTTTACAAGGTAAGCAAATTTCATAAGAATATAGTAATACAAGTAAGGACTTGATTCTATACATTTATTTGTAGATATTATTTCTTAAGTTCATTTACTTGTGTGGGCACCTTGAAGTTACATACAATCAATAATGAAGTCATTTTTCTAATTTATGTGCTATTAGTTCATTGGTAAGACAATATATACTGAGGAGGAGATAGATGAGATTTGTGTAGAGTGGGCATTTTTTGTCTCTTCTAAGATATGAGCTAAGTATATTACATTTGTCACTCAATATTTATTCTAACTTTATTTCTCAATTTAGTGCTACAACATAATAACTAACTTGGAATTCCTTTGATTTGAAGGTGGGACAGGATTGTTCAGAGGCTGCTGCATTGAGTTTGTTGGTTTACAATTTTCAAACTATGTCAATGATGTACTGATGTTTTCCTAACATAATGGAACCTCTTTGACCACAGGCACTTGTGCTATGTTGCCTATTTATACCTATATTTTCACCTATTGCAAGTTTCAAACAGGTATAAGTTGAATGTTGGAGATTAATTGATATTGGATACTTTATGGTGTAGTATATAATTTATGATATGTATATGTTAGAGTTAAGTTGAATGTTGTGCTATGATGTGTATCTATAGTTTAGAGATGTAACTAATTATTGTATATATTGTTATATTTTATGATTATGATGTGTAATTGTGTTAATGCAAATATGTTTGCAATTATATATGGTATTTGAATTTTTCATGGTTATTTGAATTTTTGCTAATAAAGTTCATTTAATATTTTAATTTTTGTAATAATATTTATTTATTTATATAAATATATTAATATTTAATATATTTATATGAATATAATTTTGATTTAATCAAACGTGAACAATTGACTATCAAATGCAATTAGATATCATCTAACACATATTCATGATAGATAATATAATCCAAATGTCTATCTATCACGATTCGTGATGCACATCTATTACGATTTGTAATTAGAAATTCGTGATAAATAATATATTTTCATGACCTCACATTATTTTTCTCCGACGTCAGCATAATGACATCACATTTATGTCATCTGCCATACTAGGTGCCAACTCAGCATTCACATCATCGAATACGTATGCATTTTGTGCCATACATGTTTTGTACACATAGGATAAAAATCACAATTTAGTGATGGATATTTCCTATTACTAAATAATGTCAGAAGCTTGTGATAAAAAATTTCTATCACAAAATGTACCTATCATATATTGGTGATAGATACTTTTCTATCAGTAATTCTTAAGGTGTCAATTGGTGACAGAAGTTTTCTATCACTAAATATTTTTTATTGTAATTTTCTATCACCAAAAGTCTTTTTTTTCGTAGTGTCATTTAAAAAAAAAATTTAACAATCATATTCATGTTTTAGAAAATAGAAAATTTATGTTGGTATAATCATTGATATTTTTTATAATTATATATCTTATATACAATACTTTAAATTATTTTATAATTTTGAATTGTTTATTTAAAATTTATAAAGTGATTAATTTTGGTTATATGTTATTTTGAAATAGATTTCTAGATTAAATTTTAAAAGTAATTGCTTACAAAAAAAATTATTTTACATTTAGTATATATAAAATATTTTAATGTTCATGGAAGTTATAAAACAAATAATTATTGATTTAATTGTTTTATTTATTGACATTTATTAAAACTTGTAAACTAAACAATGAATTAATTTGCACTTATTTGAATAGCTCAATAATAAATAGTTTGCAGTAGATTATTATTTTATTAAAATTGAGATTTTGAGTTTGAAATCCTTCTTTCTCTCATATCTTAAAGTGGAGATTCTAAGTTTGAAATCTCTTACTCTATATCTTTTTTTAAAAAAAAAACAATGGATAAATTTTGTTGGGAACTTTCTCATTTTAACATTTTATCCAAGAAGACCGGGTTCAATTCTTATAATCACATTTTTTATCAAAACAAATCTTATAACTTCACTTTTGTAAATATTAAATTATTAATTTATAAAACTCATACTAATAAATGAATAAATTAAGAAAATCAACAGGTCGGTCCACCAGTCCACGAGCCTGGTAATGGTCGTACTTCAGCTTGCCTGGTAATGGTCCACCAGTCCACGAACACTTCATAATCTCAAATCTTTTTTTTTCCATAATACCAATCTATTAACTTACAAAATTCTAGTAAAAACTATATGAAAGTTGATAACATAAAAAAAATTCGGTTGTTTGCAATGTCTGTCATTAATTGTCCTCTTTTTTTTTTTTAACTAAATTCATTGACTAGAGGAAGCAGAAGTAGAAGTAAGGAATGGGAAATTGAGACCCGATCAGGTTCGAGATAGATCCAACTGATTTTGAGTTCCAATAAAAATAGCTAGCTGAGACATAACGTGTCCCAACCCAAATTGGGACAGGTTATGACACGAGTCATTTTAAAACATAGGCCATTTTTAGCCCATATCTCTAATTATTTTAAATTTAAATTTTTAATTCAAAAATCTTAGGTTCATTTTTGAGTCGTATCTTTAATTGTTCTAAATTTATATTTTTAATTCAAAAATTTAATTTTGAAATTTTTATATTTAAAGAGATTTTTTAGACTATTTAATAATTTTTATTATTAATTTTTAATTCCATTATAAATAATTTAGTTTGGACTTATATTTTGGAGTAATTATTTTAACTTATTTTAAATTGATAAATGTTATAATTTCGATTTTAATTTTAATTTCAATTTCAACTACGTTAAATGTTATAATTTTAAATTTAATTCTAATTTTAATTACATTAAATGTTATAATTCTAAATCTAATTTTAATTTCAATTAAGTTAAATGTTATAATTTTGATTTCAATTACAATTTCAATTACCTTAAATATTATAATTTTACTTTCAATTTTAATTTTAATTACATTAAATTTAATAATTCTAAACCTAATTTTAATTTTAATTTTAATTACGTTAAATATTATAATTTCATATCTAATTTTAATTTTAATTACATTAAATATTATAATTCTAAATCTAATTTAATATTCATAGTTTAATTAGTCTTCAATATCAATTTACTTAACTTAAATAAAGTTATACATACAAATTAAGGTAAAAAAAATTTAAAAAAAAGAAAGCGTATATAATTTGTTAATTAACCCTAAAACGTACAGCTTTAGCATCATCATGTTCAATATCAAGATGATAACTAGCGTTTTCAACAATTTCAATCAGCAGCCACAAACTCACCATTTGAATTCTTAATGTAGGGATTTTATATAAGGACATGGCAGCATCTCTCTCTCCCGGTTCTCCGTGTAGCTCTCTATAGAGAAACTGGTGAAAGCAATTTTGAAGCCTCCATGGCTTAAGCTAGTCATTCAACATGATTGAAGATTGGACACTATCAATATACCTCATTAATCCATCGCACTTATATCCTCCACTACAACTCCCATATCACATTTACTAACAAATCTCACTACTAGCACCTTACAAATTCTTCTTTACAAGGTTTATCTACGTCTCATCCCTGCAACCTGCTGTTAGCCAATAATACCACCATACCTGCATACACTCTCCATTAAAACCCTTCACAAAACCCACCATACAACTAATTACTAAGCCTTTACCAAACCCACTTCAAAAGTTAAGACCCATGGATACAGACGCCCTTACTAAACTATGTAGTTCTCTAAAAATCTCAGAAGTAGAAAAAGAAACCTTCAACATGACAAACAAATGTAAAAAAGTTGGAGAAAAGCTGTGAGTTGACTGCTTCGTAGTAAAAGTCCTATCCAATCGAGCAGTTAATAAGGAAGCTTTCCAGTCAACAATGCTGCAAATATGGAGGCCATTGGGTAAGCTCAATATTGAAAGCCTAGGTAACAACAAATTCCTTTGTCATTTTGGAACTAAAGCAGATAGAAGGAATGTCCAAATAGGCAAGTCACGGCATTTTGACAGAGCCTTTATTGTCATATCTGAGGCAACAGGAATAGGCACAATAGCAAGCACTCCATTCAGGTTTACTTTTTTCTGGGTACAACTTTTTAATATGCCAGTCACATGTATGCACAGAAACACAATCAAAGTGAGCATGGATGGAACCAATGAAGAAGCTGTGCTACCAATTCTATACGAGAAATTACCCGACTTCTGTTAACAGTGCGGGAAGTTAGGATATACGCATGGGGAGTGTAATGACTTTATTGAAAGATCAAGGGACAATCAAGAGCAATATGAACGTGCAGAAGGACCAGGATAAATAGAGGGCTTCGCCTATAGAGCTTGGATGAGAGCTGGAATATTAGCAGGACACTCAATGAGGGTTACACAAAAGAGTAAGGGGAAAGAATGACAATCAACCAGAAAAATGGAAGAAGCAACAAAAAGCAGGTTCGAAAAAAAAAAAAAAAAACTCAGACACAGATGATCATAACGGTTCTAACAATGGAACCACGGAAGAAGCTCAGGAGGAACAAACCCAGAGTGCTCTAACGGGGGCAAATAACAACCTTTGATCGGATCCACAACCTAAACACAAAAAAAGCAGGAAAACAAGAAAGTGTGAAAGAACATACACTAAAACCCATCAAAACAATCTGTAACCAGCATTAATGGGGAAAGAGACAGCACTGTAATGGATGTTGACCAGGATAAGGGAGAAGCTACCAATTCAAGATATTTAAAGAGTAAGGAAATAGCCTCGGGCATAGACAGTTAGACACCAGCCTATTTGAAAGGGAGGAGTTAATGAAGAGGAAAACCCCAGATTGGCGCTACAAATCCCCTTAAAATGGCTGTAGGCCTAAATCAGAAATGTAGCTTTGAAGCCCAGTAGAATAAATCAGTCTCTGTGGCCCAATAGTATGGGAAGAAAAGAAAAAAAAAAAAGCTGGAAAATGATGCCAAGTGTTACGCTTCAAGTGTTCTCAAGCATTTTCTCGAACACTTGGTGCGTGACAAAGTCTCCTAGAAGCTATATGGGTTGTTGGAATAGATCGCAGGCCGGAGCTTCTAGAAGACCTGCTGACATGGGTGAAGAACCGAGTAAAGCCCATGACTTATTAGAGTAGTTCACCTTAATTAGAACTCTAATTAAGGTAGAATGGCATCTTAAAATATTCTAAGGAATATTATCCTATCTTGTATGTACACCGTTAGATCGTTTAGATCTCAGTCATTGATTGTATAGGACTACTACTATAAAAGGGGAAAACCCTCACTTGTATATTTTATTTCATAGCTTTGTTTTCTCTTCAGCAATATAAGAGAGCATTCGTGCAAACACTTGGTGTGCCTTTCTTCCTTCTCTTTGTGTGGTTTTTCTTGGCTGCTTAGCACACAACGCGTCTAAGGCAGCATGGTTCGAAAACAGTCCATGACAGTTGGTATCAAAGCAGGTTCAGAGATGGAGAAAGACGGCATACCATCGGAGTTGACTGAAGAAAGGGGTCAGAATCCCAAAGCTAAGAGGCACGGCAGTGGACCTCGCGACAAGTCTATCAATCCAGGCCATGAGTTTGGGACCATGGTGAAAACGCTCGGTGGCGCTGTGGAAAAGGCGACGAATCATCTTGGGGAGTTGGAGCAGCAAATAGAGAAGATCGAGACGGGACTCGACACTCAAGGGGATGAGCTGCGCTCCCTCATCAACACATCCATCGAGAGTTACGCTGATTGGTAGCATGACTGGATCAAGACTTTTCAGGAGAAGGTATACGGCAACTTTGACAAAGTCCAAGCCCAAGTGGAGGAGTTGCGTAAAGGGTTTGACGTTGTCAAAGAGGACGTAGTGCTGTGCAAGCGAGCAGTGGCGAATGGGTCTGTTGCTGCTCAAGGGGCGCCGAGAGTTGAGGCTCCTAAATCGAAGAGGTTCAGCGGCAAGCGGAACGCGAAGGAGCTGGATAACTACTTTTAGCAGATGGAAAGATACTTCGATGCCATAGGCGTGCGGAATGAAGACAAGGTAAATACCGCGACCTTATTTCTTTCTGACCATGCAATTCTATGGTGGCGCAGGAAAAGCGAAGAGATACGCAAGGGTACCTGCACAATCAACACCTGGGCAGAATTACAACGGGAGCTGAAGCGCCAGTTCTATCCGGAGAATGTGGCGCACGACACTCGAAAACGGTTGAAGAAATTGAAACAGACCAAGTCCATCAGCGAGTACGTCGAGGAGTACTCCCTATTAATGCTCCAGATTCCCAACATGAGCGAGGAGGACTTGCTGTTTAATTTTCTGGATGGGTTGCAGAAATAGGTGTCCAATGAACTGAAGCGATGCGGGGTGACCAGAATATCCAACGCCCTAACATTGGCAGAAACGCTCATGGATTACTGATAAGGCGTAATTGTATAAACTATTTTATCTTCCTAACTTGATATTTGTTCAATTTATCTCAATAATTGGGCTATTTATGCATATTAATGTTGTTTTATAGGTTGAAGCATTATCGGAGCAAAAATACCGGAAAACGGACGCAAATGGGAGCATTAGAGATAAAAGTACGAATGGAGGCACTGTTGCTACAGTACCACTGTTTGCTACAGTGCAGCGCCGCGGCGCCAATTGCAGAAAGTGAGCGCCGCGGCGCTGAATTCTGGGCACTCCTTAAGGGCATTTTTGTCCTCTTTTTGCAACCCTACCTATATAAACACCCATTGTTTAGCCAAAGAAAGAAGAGGGGAGTAGAGGCACGAAATTGAAAGGAGGAGAAGGCTTGAGCTCGAATTGAAGGAGAAGAAATGATGTCTCCAAGGTTTCATGTGCATCATTGAAGACAATTGAAGAATTGAAACCTTGGAAACATCCCAAATTCGGTTTTCCCTTTCCTTTTCTTTGTTTTTATCCTTTGTTGTCATTTCAATTATGAATATTAGTTTTAATGAGATGTATCTATGGATGGTTGGATAATTATAGTTATGGTTGGATTTTCATGTGATTAAACTTGATTCCAAGGATTGATGTAGTTTTATTAATATTATGTTTGGATGATTTAGTATAAATTCGTGTAATTCATTTATGTTTCTTTATGCTTAATGCTTCCAATTGATTGATAAATGAATTGGTTGTTGTGAATGTATGGATTTATGCTTGAAAGAGATTGATCCATTTATAGGATTTGGGAGAAACATAGCTTTAGGTTGCTATTGAGTTGAAAGGCTAATAACACCTAGGTAATCTTCATGATCTTCCTTAGGATTTGCATGAGGTGCACTCCAAGTGTTTGATTAAATGCGTGACAGACGCAAACTCTTTGGGGTGTGCTATTATGCCTAGGGTTACATGTGGTGCTCTCCGTTTTAAAGTGTTTGATAAGTGTGACAGGCCAAACTCTTTAGGGTGTATCATTATGTCTAGAATTTCATTTGATGAAGTGACAGTGATAATGAAATTAATCCTTGGGGTAGTCATTTAAGGGTAGCTTAATGCGTGTATATATAACAGGTTAGATAGACATATCAACTTGACTATGTATGCATAGTATCTCATTCGAACTCGAAAGATGGAATGAGATTAGTCTTAAGCCCTTGATTAATGAATTGAACAAATTTGCTAAAGAAGAAGAACATAGGAAGAATAGAATGAAATCAATGTTTAGGATCCCATTTGTATAGAATTCGCCATATCGCAAGATTATCATTTTGTTGTAGATTGTAGGTTCTAGGCCTTAATGGAACTTTATTGAACTTTATGTGTTGAAGTTGTTATGTGATTAATAGTTATCTTGTGTTATTCGTTTATGCTTTTTATGCGCTTCATGCTTCTAATTGCATTGAAAAATGGATTGGATGAATTAAACATTTGGGTTATGTGCTTGACAAAGTTTAATCCATATGTCGATCTTAAAAAGCATAGCTTTGAGTTTGTTAAGTTGAGAGACTAATGAACTTAGGTAATCATCATGATCTTTCTTAGGATTTGTATGAGGTGCATTCCAAGTGTTTGATTAAATGCGTGACAGGCGCAAACTCTTTGGGGTGTGCTATTATGCCTAGGGTTACATGTGGTGCTCTCCGTTTTAAAGTGTTTGATAAGCGTGACAGGCCAAACTCTTTAGGGTGTGTCATTATGTCTAGAATTTCATTTGATGAAGTGATAGTGATAATGAAATTAATCCTTGGGGTAGTCATTTATGGGTTGCGTAATGCATGTCTATGTAAACAAGTTAGATAGACATATCAACTTGAATATATATGCATAGTATCTCATTCGCACTCGAAAGATGGAATGAGATTAATCATACACCCTGGATTAATGAATGCATAAATTGGTTGTTGATTACTAATGACAAAGACCATAGGAACAATATAGAGAAATCAAGTCTCTAGAGCCCCATTGCCATAGATATCTCTTTTCCTTTATTTATCTAGCTAATTAGATTTTAGTTGCTTTTAATTCAATAACTCACCCTGCCATTTAGATTAGCCTAAATAAAGTTAGGTTGCCAACATCGTAGTACTTAGCATTAATTTAGGACACAATCCTCGTGGGAACGATACTCTACACATCACTTTATTACTTGTTGCGATACGTGCACTTGCGTTAGTTTGTGTTATAAAAATCACACAACAATTACCGCAAGGGTGATTCGGGAAAGTCTAAGCATTCGAGACCCAATCACAACAAAGGTGGGGACGCCAAGGAATTTCAACCTCCAGAGGATGAGGAGGATAGAAGTAAGCCGCCCAAATGGGAAAAGCAAAAGCGCAACGGCCATAGAGGGAATGGACCAAAGACAAGCTGTTTTCTTTGCGATGGGGATCACTGGGTCAAAGACTGCCCGAAGAAGAAGGCTATCAACGCCATGGTTACGGCGCATGAGGCTTGCGAGCAGGGTCAAATGGGATGTTTACAGCTGCTCAACACAATGAAAGCCAAGCGGCGTACCAGCGCGCCAACGGGAAAGGTGCTCATGTATGTTGAAGCCTACATCAACTGCATAAAGACTCAAGTGCTGATAGATACGGATGCGACGCACAATTTCATCAAGCGTGCGGAGGCGAGGCGCTTGGGACTTTATGTAGAGAAAGAGGAGGGGTTCCTTAAATTAGTGAACGCTGCAGCCAAGCCACTGGATGGGGTGGTTCGAGGGGTCGATATTCACCTGGGCAAATGGCACGGCGAGGTAAATTTCTCTGTAACAACTCTTGATGATTTCGATGTGGTGTTAGGTATGGAGTTCTTGAAGCAGTACGACATAGTGCCGCTTCCTCGACACGACTACATATGCATCATGCAAGGATGACCTTACATAATACCGACAGTAGACAAGCCCAAGGGTGGGCAATCTCAGCCAAAAGCCAACACTAAAATCCTTTCCGCCATTCAACTTATGGGAGTTACTGGACGCAAAGGAGAAGTACATCCAGCCACAGTGAGGGGGATGGATGATAAGGCGACAAAAGGCGAGGCCAAGCTACCAACGAGGGTTGAGGAAATGCTCGAGGAGCACAAGGGGGTCGTGCCAACTGACATACCACAGGTGCAGCCACATCAAGGTGATACCGAGCATGGAAAAAAGATGGAGCTAGGGATTACGCTTTCAACTATGGTGCAGATGCCTCCATTGGAGATGGGAGAGTTGCAGGAGTAGCTCGAGGAGTTGTTGGATGCGGGTTTCATCCAAAAGTCCAAGGTGTCACATGATATGCAGCACAAAGAGTGGGTCAAAGACAAGCAGCGGCTTGTCAAGCCTAGTGCGGGGGACTTGGTGATAGAGACGCTACTTCCACCACAACAGAAGACAACACGCCCACTTCATAAGGGCCTTGATCGCAGGGACGATGGGCCATTTTCTGTTGTCAAGAGGGTTGGCAACGTCTCGCATAAGGTGAGGATACCTTCGAGATAGCAGCTACATCCGTTGCCTTCCGAGAGCTGTTTGGAGCTATATCGAGGGGGTATGAAAGACATGCAGCAGAAACAGGGACCTTTAGGGATTTCCATATGGGACAACAACAGAGTGAAACTCAGTCAAAGTGAACGGGCAGTACAGAGAAGAAATCCACCTCCATGGCATGAGTACGTTGTCAAGTGAAAAATGGTACCCGATATTGGTGCACGCCAGAAATTTGAGAGCGCACAGCAGCAGATTAAAGAACGAGGTGCGTAATTTCCAGTGAAGATGCGACGAGGGCATCGCGTGAATTTGGTGGGGGAGAATGTCATGCCCCAAGTGTTCTCAAGCATTTCCTTGAACATTTGGTGTACGACAAAGCCTCCTAGAGGCTATATAGGCTGCTGGAATAGATCGCGAGCCGGAGCTTCTAGAAGACCCGCTGACATGGGTGAAGAACCGGGTCAAGCCCATGACTTATTAGAGTAGTTCACCTTAATTAGAACTCTAATTAAGGTAGAATGGCATCTTGGAATATTCTAAGGAATATTATCCCATCTTGTATGTATACCGTTAGATCGTTTAGATCTCAGTCATTGATTGTATAGGGTTGCTACTATAAAAGGGGAAGACCCTCACTTGTATATTTTATCTCATAGCTTTGTTTTCTCTTTAGCAATATAAGAGAGCATTCGTGAAAACACTTGGTGTGCCTTTCTTCCTTCTCTTTGTGTGGTTTTTCTTGGCTGCTTAGCACGCAATGCGTCTAAGGCCGCACTGTTCGAAAACAGTCCATGACACAAGGAAGCCCTACTCAGGAAAAGATGAAGACCTCAAAACAAAACTTGGTAAAAGAAAGGAGATTGGTTCAGAATGTAGGATGGAGAGCCCAAATATAAAATGCGAGAAACATGAAACTGAAAAGATGAGGAAGCAACGATCACCCAGGAAAAACTTTGATACAGGAAACGAGAACAATAGAGATGGAGTACTCAAAATTCAATCGGGGGAGGCTGAGAATCACCCTTCTCAGCTCCACCAAGCATCACGAGGATCATTAGCTGGAATGTCCGAGGATTAAAGAACCCTTGGACAATCCGAGCTCTCCAAAGAATTCTCCATCTCAATAAGCCTAATATCCTATTTCTTTGTAAGACGAAACTTCACAGTAGTAAGACGAGGCAAGTAGGGAAAACTCAACATTTTGATAATTACTTTGTTGCTAGTCGAGTAAGACTTACAAGTGGTATTGTAATGCTATGAAATAAGAGCATTAAATTTCATGTCATCTCCATCAGCAACTGCCACGTAGATGCCAGAGTGGAAGAAGGGGTGAACAAATTTTGGACATTCTTTGGAATCTATAATATGCCCGAATCAAGGAAAAAGCACTATACATGGAAGGTTATGAGGTCGAGATTGATAGGGATGGATTGGTAAAATGTTAACGTGTGCATTTTAATTTTTTACGTCTCATATGTAAATTATATACGAATTATATGCGGCAGAATAAAATATATATTTAAATATAAATCTCTTTATTATAATAAAATAAAATGAAACTCATCTTTAAAATATGCTTTGTGCAGTTTTAATAAATAAGAGAATAAGATTTTTTGAGTTAGAATGATAATTTTTTATTTTTGTCAAAATTTAAATTGAAATAACACTTTTTTTTATATTTATCTCTCGGTCCTTTCTATTTTAATTGCTTTTCTTTCACTTACCATTTTCTCATTATTTATAAGCAAATGAAATCACCCTTTTTATAGGTGAAAAAATGCCGTCCATTGACCAATTAAAATGAAATTGGTGGCAACACTAACCAAGCATGACAAAACATGAAACATTGCTTTGTCATGCTTCGTTAATTGATGAGTAATGAAAAACATAGGCTGGCCGAATACATCTGAAGTTAGTGGCCTTTTAACTTAATACAATCATGCCACCTTCTACTAGAAGAAAAGCATGACAATACTATATGTATAAGTTTAGTTAAAATGTTGCCAACACATGCATTATACATTATAGCCAAATAGATTTATTTCACCAAATGCTTATTGTAAGCATGACGAAATCATGCCATTAGCTATCTTTTGGTTAATGAAATAATTTGGTCGAATTTTATATATCACTTTCACTTGTGTAAAATTAACTATTAACACTTAGCCATTAGCTATCTTTTGGTTAATGAAATAAGTTGGTCGAATTTCATATATCACTTTTACTTGTGTAAAATTAATTATTAACACTTAGTAATTAAATGGGTTAATAAAATTATGTCATGTGTTATGTTATTACAAATTAATGACATGTGACATCTAATAAAATAAATAAATAAATAAGTGAGATTTGTTAAGATTTCAAGCTTAACATTTAAACCCTATTATTTCTCCGAGAGATTTTAAAATAATTTTAATTTTTTCAAAAATTTCTCAAATTAAATAATTTGATCAAATGCGCTAATTTAGTACTGACAATTGGGTAGGTTTCATCTGACCCAAACCTATACCCAAATGGGTTAGGTTTCTTTCAACCCACCTTGTTACTTAAATTTTAAGAATGAGTTTGGATATGATTATATCCAATTAAATTGGGTATAACCCATGGGTTCGTTATCCAATTTTTATTATTAGGCTTTATTATTAAATTTATTTAAAATAAATTAAACTATTTTTGAAAGAATTTTCAAAAATTACTCTTAAAAACATTTGTTCAAATTATTAAATATTAATTATATTATATCTAAACATAATATTATTAAATTATTTTTAAAATATACAAATCACTTAAACAAAACAACTTAATATCATTAATTATTGTACTAAAAAATAGGGAAAAAAACATATATAAAGTCCTTAATTATAACAATGTAAATGTATTAAACTATATATAGTTATCAAAAGGCTAAATTACATCAAATAAAAAAATACAATATATAAAAAATATTTTTCTTCAAATTTTTTCACAATCCTACATCATAAAAAAAAAATCAAAAGATTATGTTCAATAATATTAAACGTGTTTCAATATAAGAAACTAATAATATTTATAGAAATATTCACTTCATGTTCTTCATCTTCCTTTCAATCTTTCTTCTCATTATCAACTAATATGTCAATTTTCATCTTAAAATAAGTAGCTAATTCAAAATATAAAAAAATAAGATAAACAACACAGTAATTATATTAAAAATAATAGTAAAAAAATAAATAAAATATATTTTGAAAATCTTTATACCTCATAATTTATCACATAATCAACTTTCACAGCACATTAGAATTTTCAAAAACTTATTAATTTTCAGAACAAAAATTTGATAAGAATTTCGAGAGAAGGCATCAAGCACAAGTTAGGTTCATCACTTAAGTGCAACAATTTGATAAGAATTTGATGAAACAGCCCAAGACAAATGTTAGTAGTTTTCTGTGATCACAAATCATTAGAGTTCGATTGATGCACACAGGCCTTTAAACATCATAATAATTACTATGAATCTAAGTCCCACTATAATAACATCATGTGTTAAGAATTAAATTGGGTCCTAAGAGAGCTCTTTTTCATGATTGTTGTTAAGGGTGAGCAAAAAACCGAGAATCGAATTGAACCGAACCAGTCAATTCGATTTGGTTTTTTTGCCAAAAAAATTAATTCGGTTTTATTTTTGGTAAAATCGGCCTGTTCGATTTGATTCCAATTCGATTTTTTCAAAAAATAACCGAACCGGTTTAGCCATTTTTTTTTGTAATTATGTTAATAAAAAGTTTAAATTTATCTTAAATTAAAAATATTATAATTATATTAATATGAAATAAACCCAAAAATTGGGTCAAAAATTGATTTACTAAATTATTTAGATAAATTAATTAAAAAAGCATACAATTAAAATATAAAAAATTTGAAAAAAAACTCAAAAAATAACCCAAATTTTTAAAGACTTATATAATATATAAAAATAAATTTAATAATTTATGTAATGTGTAATGAATATTTTTTTATTATATAATATATAACGTGTAATATATATTAATTTAGTCAATTTAATTTTTTTAAGACTTATATAATATATATAAATACAAATTTAGTGACTTATATAAAGTGTAATAAAAAAAATTAAAATAATTTATTAAATTTTTTGGTCAAATAAATTTAAAAAAGTTGACAATTTAAAATGAAAAAATTAAAAAAAAGTCAAAAAAATCAAATAAAAAAAAATAGTTCGGTCAGGTTTGATTTTTGCCTTTAAAAAAACGGTTTCAATTTTATTTTTTTTAAAAATTGAACCCAATTATGCCCACCCGTAATTGTTGTCCCTTCATTAAACGACAAGCAATATCTAATCCCTTTGTAATTTCTCTTTTTCTATACATAATAAAGCCTAATTTCCTCTTATATGCTCGCTGTTTAAAAAAAGTCAAAAAAATCAAATAAAAAAAAATAGTTCGGTCAGGTTTGATTTTTGCCTTTAAAAAAACGGTTTCGATTTTATTTTTTTTAAAAATTGAACCCAATTATGCCCACCCGTAATTGTTGTCCCTTCATTAAACGACAAGCAATATCTAATCCCTTTGTAATTTCTCTTTTTCTATACATAATAAAGCCTAATTTCCTCTTATATGCTCGCTGTTTATTCATTTAAGCTTGTTTACACAGTTAACTCCACAAGCACATTTCATAGTATAGAATGAACAAATTTACAACACTAAACCCACCCCAAAACACAAATTTTCACTAGAAAACATCACTATTCGTACAAGAAAAAAGGATATATTTTCAATCTGTCTCGTCGTAGAGAAAACCCCAAGCACATAAACACTTAAAAAAATTTCTCTGGAACATCACAATATCATCAAATACAATAGGGTTCACAAATTTGGTCTTCTCTCAAGAACAAATAGATGTCAAAGTATTGTAACAGAACGACGTGAGTTTTGTCACTAAATAAAATTAAAGAGAGTCAGTACTTACAGATTGGAGGGATCTTAAACAAACAAATTGTGATTAGTATTGCTGTTGTTATTGAAGATTTGAAGAAAATGAGATCTGACCGTGTATTGGGGCCTAGGGTTTAACAAAGAGTAAGGAAATGGAAAATTTGATTGTAAATTTGTAATGACGCAGGAAGAAATTTATCGTCTTGTTCACGATGATTTTCCAATTTGACTCGTTGCAACCTTGTAAGGATAGGAAATTGGGAATTTATTCTCAACAGTACTGGGTTATGTTATATATATATGTTAAGTGTTTGGGTTGAGTTGGGGATATATAATTTTACTTAAATTTAACTCGAATAATTTGGATAAATTTTTACTTAATTCAATTTAAATTTTTTAAATATATTTATTCAATTATTCGTCTCAAATGGGTCGGGCACCCATTGGTTTAAATACTCGCAAGTCATTTTATTAGCACTACGCCTTATTCAGTGCACGAGTATATTTTATATAGTGAGATTTTCTAATTTTACAACCATTGTCTTACGGAACTCTTTTGTAAGTTCATAAATGATGCCCCACATATATATTATGAAAATAAAAATACGACGTGTTGAATCATACAAGTTGAAGTTAATATATATTCGTATAACTCATCCATTATTTATATCTAGGAAGAGCAAAGATATAGATCATCACCATCAAATCTCCATATGGTCAATCCTAAAACTTATCTTCAGATTTGTATTCCTATAAACAATATTCGCAAATATTTTTACGATATTATTTCTCCCATGGGAAATACTTTTTTCGAGTTTGTTACTTATGACCATAAGATTTTTTAAAACACAATCTTAGAGTATCTGGATATACAACTCACGCATATAAACTTACAAATTCTATATCTACATACAATAAACTCCATGAGTATCGAACCATACCTAACGACAATCAGCAGTCAAACCATGAAAGGTATCTGACATATGTGGAACCTAAGTATAGTGGATCACGCACAAATTTACTGTGATGCTCAAGGAAAAAAACTACGAATATTACTCAACTAGAAAGGACCCTCCATTGACGATTTTATCTAATGTCTATTAAAGGTCCTAATTGAATCTTTTCAGTACTCAATCTTAACTGAGTACTCACATGTTTATACGAGTTTTCACTAAGTTCATAATTTGTTAAAACTAATTATCTAAACAATTCAAATATAGACATATATTAATCTATATTAAATAAAGCCACATAAGTGAACATAGATCAGAACATAATATTTAAGAACATACTTATATAATGACATTTCTTATTACTATTTATAACATTTTGTAATTATATTATTACTAATATATCATCAAACCTTTATCTTATTTCAAATAAAGTTTTAACTCTTTGAATTTTGCTTACTTTTATAACTTACGGCCACTTAATATTAACAATTTTATTTAAAATATTTATTAGATAAATATTAAACAATTAATATTCATACACTTTATTTGAATAACATAGCAAATGCAAAAGGCCTGGAGCAAAAAAGTCTTTAGGGGTAGAAGAAAAAAGTTCGACCAACTTACAAAGGAGCTAAAGTAATGTAAGTAAGAAATACAGCAATATGACCCCAACAACAGAATAAAAAAACTAGAACTTTAGATTAATAACTTAATGCTGGAGGAAGAAACCTACTCAAGGCAAAAATCTAGGATCTCTTGATTAAAGGAGGGAGACAAATATACAAGCTTCTTCCATGCTTAAGTCTATTAGAGAGAAAATTCTGTTGTTTAGCAATGTATCAGTTGTATACTCTAAGGTCCTGTAATAACCACGCTCGTAAGCTAGAAAAGTTAGCCCTTTCTTATCACTGTTCCAAATTTTGGTTGGATAATTTTCCTTCCCTTTAGTAATAATGGAAACCTTTCAAAAAAACAAAAAAAATATATATATTCTTAATAGGCTCCCAAGCCAGCAACATTCTTGGAAGCATTTGTAGCTGCATCAGCCTTAAGAATTCTCAACGTCAATTATAATTTAAAAGAGCGGAGAGTGGACACTATTTCAATTCTTTTCATTTGGTAACTTACAGAATGAGATCAAATGGTACAATAACAAGTTTTGATGTGCACCAATGATAAAAGGGCTGAATTCTTAAGAAATTGTTTTTTCCCGAAAATGAATGGTTAAAGAATTTAGGAACACAATTTTTCTTAATACAGTAATTATTAATTACGCAGCAACAACTTTACCATATTGATGCATAGTTTCTTCTTAAGAGGTAAATACAAAGATCAATTCTCCACTTTCCTGAATCCTGTCCCTCAAATTTCTACTCTGCAAGACAAACAAATATTGGCAAAGCTTTCAAAAATAAATTATGCAGAAATAATCATTAATGTTTTGCTGTTCAGAATGCTAATATAAACTCCAAACTGGAAGAATCTGATTGCAGTTTATCTGGGAAAAAACATGTCTAATTTGAACTGAGTACAAACTAAGCAACTCAAAACACTATTTTTCTGTATAGAAGAAAATGAGTGAAACAAAAATACAAAAAGTTCTTCACAAATCATTCTTTAATTAGCAGCATGTTACTAACAGATTCCATACTAGTTAAATTACATTTATGCTGCATTTTTCTTATATATTGGTCCAAAATTAAAAAGCTCCAAAAAAAAAGAGCGAAAATTTAAAATTAAAAAAAAAAGAATACCACCAAAATCAGAGGTGCAATCCATGGTTGTTGTCCATCCGTCAATTGGTTCATGTGTTTAATTTTACGGTGGGATGCTCTGAGCAATCAGTTACACTGTAACCATATCCTCTCCCCCTCTCTGTGCAGCCACATCTGCTAGTCTCTTCCATGTTAGTTCCCGCTGCTCTTCTATCTCTTTGGCCCTAGACTCCTTTTCTTCATATTGATTCTGGCACTCTTCAAACAATTCCACATCCATATCCAAGAACATTTTCCGAACATTGACAGTCAAACCGTGAACTGCCTGGTTCCAGTGAGACTGGATATTCTTCTCCAATGCCTCAAAAATTATAGGTAGTATGACATTTCGGTTTTGGGCAATTAAGCTCACGATGTGCTCATTATTCCACAGAAAAAGGGCTCTTTCAGCAACCTGCAAATGCAAATTGCCTGAGGAAAAACTTCAAAGAAAAAAGCTACTTCATTACAAAAAAGAAGCGAGATAATTCAACATAAGCTCCAAACAATTCTAAAATGCTGATAAACACAGAAAAAAAAAAGAGCACATTCTTATAAATAAATATCCAATCTCCAACACTTCAAGATCATAAAAAGCAAATATCTCAATCTTTCATTGTTCGCAGAAATTCCACAACACAAGAAATAATTACATCTGACAAAGATAAAAGTAAAAGAAAATTAAATACTGAACAATTGTCTGACGTACTAGGAATTGCTAATCACATCAGATATACCTTAAGTCTCCCCAATAAAGTTCCTTAAACAGTCCTTAGTTATGCATGAGTGAGTATAAGATTCCATTCCCCAACCACTGACTAGGATGAAGATATGATATTATTTCACTCGAACAGAACACAGCATTATTTAAGATACTAGGTTCGTAATGAATAAATTGATTTCGTATTTAGTTCTCCCTTCTCGGCACAATACAAAAAGACTTCAACAAACCTGCCTTGGAAGAAAGAATAAATTTCCGGCACACCACTTACTGATGCCACAGGAAAACAACTTCCAAGACAATCACTGACATCAATGAAATCCACCAATAAAATTGTTTTGCTTCATACTCTTTCCAAGGACTATTTCCAGATCCAACTAACAGCACTTAAAACAAAATATAAAATAAATGAGTTTTTGTTTAATTATATTATTATTTTATGAGTTAAAATTTAGTGAATACTGAAAAATGCCACCTGTTGACCAAGCTAGAAAAGAGATTTGGATATAAATGAGTATAATCTAGGTCAAATTTAAGCTAAAGACCAAAATAAAATAAAATAAAAAGTAAAACGAATAAAAAAAGAAATTGCTTCCAATTTACCTTCATGGTCAGCGCACAGAAACAATGAAGCAGAAGAGGACACATAAAATATAGGCATCCACGTGTTAAATTATTGATTAAAGGAAACTACAATCCTTAAATGCTCAACACACATACTTACGAAAAACATTTCTACACAATATGGGAAATGGGTGAAATTGGAACTTCCAGTCCAAATGGGTGAGAAGAACAATTAATACCACAATAAAGGGTACAGCAACTAAGAGTTGCTAAATGCTGACAAAAACAAGAGAAGGTGAAGGAAAATGTGAATTCTCTAAAATAACCCCAAGGAGGTGAGATGATTTATAGGGTACTATTCATTATTCCATCCCCACCAATTACAGATTAATATTACATTTTATGCCAACTTATCATATGAAATTGACATCTCAGTTAGGTATATAGAAACCTCACAGAATAGCTAGGGCTTAATGAAATGGCCACAGATTGCCAAAGTATAATGCTTAGATTGCAGAGTATTCATCATTTCAAACTAATCCTGGCCAATCAATTATCAAACAAACACCCAAAATGCTGGTGTTTCATAGGATTATAAAAAAACCAATATTAAACATGTGAAGACTCATAAAAATAGCATTAAACAGTTTGTACAAGTTTCACAAAACTTGAATTCATTACTAGCAATTGGGTTAAATTCGCAAGTACAAGTATTTGTAACTCCACATATCCATCAACTCTAAGATGATTAAGAATCATAATCGCTTCACTAGCCCTTTAAGGAAACCTAAAGGCAAGGCAGGAAAATTAAATGTAGCAAGAAAAACGACCTCCCACGGCAAGAATGTTTCTCAAAAAGCAAGCACCAGCAATACCAAAAGGAGAGAAGTAAAATAGGAGGCTAAACAAAATAAAATGCAAACATGCTGATCATCAACTCAATTGTACATGCTCAAGGTCAAAATAAGGAAGCGTATGAAATGTAAATGAGAAGGAGTAAAATCAGGAAGAAAGCAGAAAAGGAAAATATTTAAAATGTTGAAAGGAAGAAACTTGAAAGAAATGTTCATTTGTTATAATGAGCATTGTCAACAATCATGGAATACAACATCGTAGACATGCTCCATAACCCTTTGCCAACCCAATAGCTATGTATGCAAGGAAACATGCATCCAAGAGATTGAATTAGGCAAAGGAAATGAAAATAATATACAAACATACTGAAGAAGTAAAAGTGTATACACGCACACGGGAAAAAATTAAGAATAAAAATAGTGACTTACCAAGAATGAGATGCATTATTAATATATGTTTGTGTCAAACAAACTACAATAACATAATATATGCACAAACTGTTGAGACTAACAAAACTAGCACCACTATGATCTTACACTAAAATATCTAACTAATAGTAATAAGTCAGTAGACTAGTTCACCTCCCATCCTTATTAGTGGGACATTAACTGCCACGACATATTGTGTCCAACTCAAAATATGACACAGACTTCTCCAATAGACATCTAAAAACTCCCCACAAAATACTAGCCTACCAAATTGATCAAACAGGGCTATGTCTAGCCTGCATATCTAAATGATAATGCAAACTCAAATTCGAATAACTGATTACCACATCAACCACCAAACCACTTGAGTATCTTATGATTACTAGAACCATAGTAACCATGCAAAGACTCCCAAAACTAGCACAGTACAAGTTATCAAATTTTGAACTCAAGTCGAACTCTACTTGAAAACAACTCTTCTGCTGCAAATGAAATATCCCAAATGCTCCTGGAAATTCTTGCTCCTATTGGACCATTTGTTTGTATAAGCATTAGGATCCTGATTTATGAATCTCTTGGTTAGGGAAAAAGAAAGTAAGAGGATTGAACCATTTCTTCTAATTATTTTTGTTAACTTCAAAAATACAAGTATGTTTTCATCCTAACTCTAAGATGAATTGATGCAGAATCACAATAAAAATTATTGGCAATTTAATGAAACTTACAGGCAAGTGAGAAAAGCAATAGAAAACTAGATGTATCAAGGGAAACAATTTGCTACAAAAGAAGAGATCAGAACTAAAAGATGTTGTTCCCCCCATTCTGACATAATGTCACTCTACAAAGCATGCAATAACAAGGCTGAAAAGAAAAAATTAAAATTCTAATCCAACAGAATAAAATGAAAATGAGCAAATTCATGTTTCCATTTGCAGATGGAAATGCGGGGAGCCAGTAAAATGTAAATTAGAACAATCAAAATCAGGCAAAGTGCAGAAAAAGAAAATCATTCAATTACAAATAAAAGTAAACTTTAAAACATATTTATTCTTTGTGGATTCATGAGCATTATCAGATTTTAGAGAACATAAGATATTAGACACACTCCATAGCATTCAGCCAGACTCCACCAGTTACATATACGAGGAAATATAACTTTCAACATCAACATAGAGATTGAGGAGATGCATAATAAAAGCAGGGAGAAATGGAATAATATTTTAAAAAGGAAAAAAAAGGGGAAAAAAAGATTAACAAAACTCATAACAAGCAAACTAGGGAGGGATCACCAATTTGTCTTCAACAAGCTATAACAGAAGAAAAAGAGAGAAAAAAAAATTGATGATTGTGAGCTTAGTTAGTTATTATTTAGCAAAACTTCCATAATTTGCAATAAATAATCTCCACAGCCTGAGAGTGATTTCATACCAAAATTATCAATACTTAAGAAACAAAATACGTTTATAAAGAAAGCATTGAAGAGATTAAGTTAATCCCAAACCTGAAAATGAGGGCTATTAAGGCAGCAAGCAATCTGTCTAAAAAGAGGAACCATGCAGCGCTGAAACTCAGCAGCCTGTGTTGCTTCCAGTACTTCTTCAAGTTCTCCAAGAAAGAGAACTTCCTTTTGACAATTAGTCAATGGCCAATACTTCAACAAACCCCTAATGACTGTATCCGCCAGCTTGTAATCCTTTTCGACAAACTGAGTAATACAATAAGAAAGCTGCTGATGATACATAGCAACAGGTTTTGGCTTATGTAGAGGTATAAGTGCCCTCACAAGAAACAATTTATGCTCCTCTTTCATCGGCAATGCAAATCCATTAATTATACTCCCAAGAATCTCCAGAAGCTCACCAATCCCACTGTGCCTTTCCGTCTCATATATAAACCGGTAGAATATATTATTAATTGCCTTTCTAATGAAGGGCCTATGCACCATAAACTTGCCATAAATACGATGCAAAATTGTTTTCAAATACTCTCTTTCTCTCGGGTCCTCAGAATCAAACAAATCAAGCAATTTTAACACAAACGAATGATCAATATACCGCTTGGCAATCTTCGTCTCCATATCTGATGACACTACGTATCGCAAAAGCAACTCATAAACAAGCTGCAAATGAGGCCAAGATGGTTCCAAATATGGATCGTCCTCTTCAGGGTCAGCATTTTCTTGGCCAGTATTCTCATGGGAAGCGGGAGGCAAACACCGGAAAATATTAACCGAAATCATTTTAATCATTTCTTCTTGACAAGTCTCGGTGATTTTACCCGACCCGGACTGAATAAAATCCACAAGCTCTAATAAAGTCTGTCTCTTGATTTCCTTTTCCCGAACACTTTTCATAGTGTCCAAAAAATCCAACTTGAAGCAACAAACCTGCAGCTTTCTCATAAACAAATTCTGTCGCTCAGATACGGGCACGTCACGAAACAGTGGCAGCGGTTCAATACTGCACATGGGCGGCAGCGTGATCACCACCCCCATCCCGGCCCCACCAGCGTTAGGGCTGGATTGTCCAGGCGTCGCCCGAGACGAGTGATTTACCACCACATTCGCAATAGGGTTTCGGTCCCCGGGTTGCCCGAGTCCGTAAAGAGTCGGATCACTAGGATCCGATTTGGAGAGCTTACGCCCTCCTTTAATGATCTTCTTAAACATTAGAAACCCTAATTTTCGAAACTTACAGTAGTACCTGACCGTTAGATTTTGAAACAAGAGGATATAGACTCCGATTGGCTAGTGACTATGAGCCCTGATAGATCGTCGAGCATGAGTTAATAAAGACGAGCAATTGAATGAGTTATTGACCTGTTTTGCTTTTTGTTCTTTTTCCTTTTTCTTCTCTTTCCTTTTTGTTTAATTGGAGCGGATCAGAGATAAGAAATTAAAGAAGAAATGTACCGGTTTTGAATACGACTGTCGGTTGTTCAATGGGAAGTCATCAGCGGCCAGATCACCGGAATTCCGGTCAGCTGATCTGACGGCGATGAATTTTCCAGTGATTTATCGATGGCAGAGAGATAGGGGGGCTTGAAGCAAAAGATAAACTTGGAGAGAGAAAAACTGGGAGTGACGAAAGTGAGGGATAATTAAGGAAAAGGAAAAGCTAAATAAAGACAGAAAGAAAATATACGAGTAAGGCTACTCTTCGTAGATGAGATCCCAATTTTGTATTTTAAATTAAGTTGTCAAAGAGAAATAGTATAAATTTAAATTGATGTATTAAGTGTTTGATAAAATTATATAAAATTTTAAATTATTTATTATAATATTTTATATTTAATAATTGATTAACATATTATTTAAAATAAAAAAATTAAAATACTCTTTGATAGGTATAATATTATTCATATGTACATACACATATATACATAAAGCTATAAATGACCTATTATAAATATTTCCTTTTTTCCCTTAAATTAATTTAAAATGTCAGATTTTATTTTATTTTTCATGAAAAACACTTTTATTTCGTTTTTTTATTATTTGTTAAACAAGTACCTTTTGACAGAAGAATTGGGGGAATTTTTAATGACCTATATTTTTAGGTAATATTTTTTTAAACACAAATAATGAGTTAATTTTTATTAATTAAAAATTAGATAATTGGATAATTGGATAATTATATTAAATTATATTTTTTTATCTCTATCGAACATTTAAACTAACTCTTTTTTGATAAACTAAAAGTTTTAAAAATATTTGTGTTTGTTTTATAAATATACAAGCATTAAAATATAATGTGATAAAATAAAAAAAATAAGATAAATTAAAATAAATCGGAGAAAAATAGGATAAATAAATAAAAAATCTAAGAATCATTCGTGTGCGCAAAATTTTGTATTTCATTGTTTTTATAATTAATTTAATTTGTTTTAAATTATTTAATTAATTTACAATTTAATTATACTTACATTAAAATATTATAAAAAAATTAAAAGAAAGGGCCACTTTGTTCAAATAATTTATTTAATAATAATTTAATTAATTATTTTAATTTAATTTATTAAATAATTATTAATTAAATAAATTTTTTTGCCACACGAGGGCACTCAATTAGGCGTGCCCACCTGGCACCTCCTTAAAAATTGCAATCGCACTCTTGTTTCACTATTAGGTATTCTTGCATATTGCCCTATAATCATTTTAAAAAAAATAACTATTTTTATAATCATTTTTAATTTAATAATTAATTAAAATATTAAATAAATTCATTAAATAAATTATTAATTATATTTTTTAAATTGAAAATATTAATTTTACAGTTAAATAATTGATATGTTTAATTTTATTTTAATAATTAAAAGATAATCAATAAAATTAAATTAAAAAAATAGGTAGTCATAATCTTGTGATAAAAAATAAATAAAAGACAATCATCTTGTATGGCTTTTTGCGACTAGTTCTCAAAATTTTCAAATTTCTCAAATTTTTTAAAATCTTCATTCTCATTCACCTTCTCTTTACAGTTTTATCACAATATAATCTATTTACATTTCACTTATTTTATTCACAATCTAATTTTAAAGTATTTTTTTAGAGAAAGTTTAAAAATTTTGATGAAGATAAAAAATATAAATCAAGGGTATAATATTTAATTATCTATTTCTTAACTAATAAAAATTAACTCATTCATTTGTGACTAAAAAATGACTTAAAATAGGAACCACTTCTAAATAAATTTTCAAGAATTAGTAATGCAAGGACTTGCGTAGTTAAATCTATCTAGGAAAACCTTGAAAAAATATAAACATAAACAAACAAATAGTACTAAAAAGTAAATGAAAAAGATTTATGTACCAACAATAAACAAATGAATTTGAAATATGAGAATTTGAGTAGTTTGTAGATTTCTCGCTAGCATTTCTCTTCGATCGCATACATGCCTTCTGCTGTCATAACTTATTTTACATTTACATTATTTACCTTGTTAAAAATATTTAGTAAACATAGATCCCCTCTTATTTTCTCAAAGAAAATAGGAGAGGTAGTTTTTAGGGTTTTTTCTTTTTGTTGCTGCTTTTTAGTTACGACAACTAGTTTTCTTTAGTTTTTGATTGATAGATTGGCCTCAAGTTGTAGGATCCAGTCTTTAAATTATAGTTATGGACTTTAATAGTATCATTGCCAATATGAAAATATGTTGGTTGATGATAGGAAACTGCCACTTTGCATGATAGAATGAGATGTTTGCATTGTTAGGGAAAAAAAATTCACAATCTTTAGTTGGCAAGGTTCTTTGTCCATGTCCAGTGAATCGTGATGCCTTTATCAAAAGTATGAAGAAGATATGGCAAATGTTTGATGATTTTTCAATCAATGTTGTGGATTATGGGCAAAACCTTTTTGTTTTTTTTTTTCCGTTTCGGACAGAAAATGATATCAGAAGCATAATTTCGAGTGGCCCATGGAACTTTGATAACCAACTAACAATCTTATCTAAGCTTTTAAGGATTAATCAACTAATGAATTTGTCTTCTAATATTGTATCTTTTTTGGTGCAGTTCCATGAATTACCTTAATACTTCATGAACATTGAAGTAGGTTGGTTTTTATGGTCTCTGATTGGCAATGTAGAGGATGTAGACAAAGGAGTTTCCAAGTAGTATGGTTTCTCAATATTTTGGAACCCTTAAAACTCACATTAAAAGTAGCAATGAAAAAGACGAATGAGGTAGTGACTGTTTTGTTAAGGTATGAGTGGCTACCAGAGTTATTCTTTGGTTGTGCTATTTTGGACATCTTATTAAAGATTGTCATGTGGGTGATAAAGGGCCAGCCATTTAGGTTTCAGCTTTTTATAGTGATTGGATATATGTCAGTACACCTTTATGACTAGATTATAGCTCAAATAAAAAACAAAGAGATGGTATAGATCGAAATCATAAATCTCTAACAAAAAGGCAAGGGAAAGCATCTTCATCGAACTAGAAAAAGAAAGGGGGAGACTCATTTTATGGGAGATCTTTGGAGCCTATTAGTAGTGTAGTAGAGCAAAGAAAGGATACCACACTTAGTGTTAATATGATAGTTACCAATGAGACTTTAGATGAAACATCAAAATCTATAGTTGGAAGACGCAATGGGAAAGATCCAATTGTGGATGTTATAAATAATGGTATAGAGTAATAAACCCTGGGCAATATCTGAATGGTGGGTCTAGTTTAAATATTGTGCATGCTTTAGGCAGTTCAACAAAGAGGAATTCTAGGTTTCTTACTAGTGAAGGGGAGGAAAGATTACAACCTAAAAATCTCCGGAATGGTGGCTTGAATAGGGAATCGAGAATTCAAAAGCAAGGATCCATATAGGTTGGTGGTAATTCTGAATTGATAAACCATTTTGAGGGTATCTTAACTAAGGAGAGCTTAAACGAAAGAGATATAATTATGAATAGGGTAGCCCCTTTTGTTGAGAACGAGTTCCTTGTGTAATAAGTGCAACTTCTAGAGGATTTTCAGTTCCAAGCACAAGTTGGTAGTGCCAAGCCAGGGCTAGAAAATGCCTTAAAAAACTTTATGCGGAGAATAATAGTCCCTCACAACAGAAAAGTTGTAGGAAATCTTCTCGGGGCAACTCGAGCAATTCTTCATCAAAGTTGGTAAGGGAAATTTCGGAGTGGAAATCAACTAAATGAAAGATGCAGAATCTATTTTTGTTTGAGGTTAATGATAAAAGGGGCAGAGGTGGTTCAAGAGGCTGATGGTTCTAAAGCTTGAGTTTGGAGAAACAAAAATAGTAAAGGAGAATGATTCAGATAGGAACACGGATGATGGGGACTAACTCGGTTTTACTTTTATATTGGCAGCACCTGCCAAAGAGCAAGGCTATCGAATGCCATGAAGATCTTAAGCTGGAATGTTTAGGGCTTGGAAAATCCTCGGACATTTAACATCCTCGGCAATAAAGTATAGGAATACTGCTCAAATTTGGTCTTTTTATTTGAAACCATTACATTTTAAGATCAAATTGAGGAGTTACACATTAAATTAGGGTTTATCGGTAAGCTTGTGGTGAAAAGAATAGGTAGAAGTAGAGGCCTAGCAATTTTATAGTCTAATGTTATTAATGTTCATTTATTAACATTTTTTTGATTTTATATAAATGTTAGAGTTTATTTTTTTGGTGGTTCAGAATGGCGTTTTACAAGTTTCTATAGACATCCTGAAGCCTCACAACGAATTCATTCATGGATTTTAATTTGGAAACTTCATTTGCTATTTTTGTTACCTTGGTTATGTGGATAGGATTTTAACGAAATTCTTAGTTAAGAAGAAAAATTGGTGGTGCTCCAAGACATAACTATTTGAATGATACTGACTTCGAACTCGTTAGGCATTTGAGGTGGTATGTCCCACCCGGGTTCGAGCGTTGGGGAGGCCAAAAGTTAAACAATAGGTACTGTGTGAATAGAGGCCACTGTGAGGTCTGGACCAGTGATGGCCCACTGGGATCGGTATGTCCCGGCTTGTCAGACTAAACGGTGCGTATCCTCACACTAATAGTTACTGCAAATAGTTTTAAAATCAAGTCGAGTACTATTTAGATGCTGAAAGAGTTTGTACAGTTCAACGGAGCTCCCAATGATGATCCTAATATGCATATCATGAATTTTCTATAGATTTTTGATACATTCAAGTTCAATAGAGTCTCAGACGATGCTATTAAATTTAGACTATTTCCTTTCTCATTGAAGGATAAAGCCAAAAATTGGTTGATGTCATTACAGTCCAGATCCATATTGACATGGGATAACTTAGCGCAGAAGTTTCTAACAAAATTTTTTCCAACAACAAAGATAACAAAGATGAGGAATAACATCACTTCATTTGTTCATATTGATGGTGAGTCATTATATGAGGCATGAGAGCGTTTCAAAGACATGTTGAGAAAGTGTCCTTATCATGGGGTCCATAAATGGCTATTAGTCTAAACGTTCTATAATGGACTAGTAGGGCATTTAAGGACCATCGTGGATGTTGTTGCTAGAGGAGCATTAATGAATAAGTCTACATATGAGGCTTATGATCTATTGGAAGAGATGGCGCCAAATAGTTACCAATGGCTAGCTAAAAAGGTTACACCTAAAAAAGTCATTAGTGTGCATGAGATTGATGTATTTAATGCATTAGCTACACAAATTAATATGTTATCCAAGAAGTTTGATGCATTGAATATTGTCAAAACTCAGCAAGTAACTTGTGACTTCTATGGTAATGATCACATAAATGGGTGGTGCGTCAATCAGTGAGTTATATGGGAAACTTCAACCGATAGTAATATAACCCACAATCAAATTTTTATAATTCAAAGTAAAGAGATCATCCAAACTTTTCTTGGAGTAATAACCAAAGACAGTCATCCAGATTAATGAACTCCCTATGATTCCAACCATTATAAGAGAAACCATCCTTAGAAAACATGCTTATGCATTATATAAAGTCTAATGACGCCATTTTATAGAACTATTCAGTAACCCTGAAGAATTTAGAGTTACAATTGGCACAACTTGCTGTAGCAATTAATAAGCAACCTCAAAGAGCTCTACCAAGTGACACCGAAGCCAATCCACAAGGAAATGTAGAGTAATGTCAAGCTGTTACCTTAAGAAGTGGTAAGGTCTTAAATGATAACACATCCAAACCACCATTGTCAAGTATGCCAAATAATAAGAAAAAGAAAAAAAGTGGTACAACAAGATGAATTGCAGCCCTATAGACCACAAATACCTTTCCTCAAAGGCTACAAAGGTGCAAAACAAGTACAGAAGTAGCAAATTAACAGCAAGAAAGTGTAGAAACAACATTTGGGCAGTAGAAAAGTGCAAAACTTTATGCAGGAAAAAGTGTAGATTTAGAATACAAGTGCAAAAAAGTGCAAACTCAACAGAAAATACTAGTAGCAATATGCAGAATCAAACAATGTAGTCTTTCAATCCACCTTTACCATTCCCTTGGAGGCTACAAAAGAAGAAGCTAGATAAGAAATTCTTGAAATTTCTTAAGTTTTTAAAAAATTATATATTAATATTTATTTTGCAGATGTGCTTGAACAAATGCCTAGCTACGTGAAATTTATGAATAACATTCTTTTGAAGAAGAAAAACCAAAGGATTATGAGACTGTAGCATTAATAGAGGAGTGTAGTACCATTTTTCAAAAGAAGCTACCTCTTAAGCTTAAAAATCCTAGGAGCTTTACTATACCGTGCTCCATTGAAAACTATGATTTTAGAAAAATACTTTGCAATCTAGGAGCAAGCATAAATCTCATGCCTCTCTCCGTTTACAAGAAGCTAGGTTTGAGAGAATTAAAGCCAATCAATGTCACACTCTAATTTGCTGATCGATCTTTCACCTATTCTAAGGGAGTCATAGAGGATGTGCTAGTAAAGGTGGACAAGTTCATCTTTTCTAATGATTTAATCGTTCAAGATATAGAAGAAGACAATGAGATTCCAATCATCCTTGGAATACCTTTTTTAGCTACCAGACGAATGGTTATTGATATATAAAAGAGGAGTTGATCGTGAGGGTGCAAGATGACACTGTAACATTTAAAGTCTTTAAGGAGATTAAGTTGCCAACTGAAAGTGAAGATTATTTCAACATTAATATAGAGCACCCAAATGCCAAGCAACAATTTTTGTAGCTTAAAGACATGGACACATTGAATCTTCACATCCAAAATAAAGCATTAAGGCATAAAAGAAAAAGAAAGAAGAAGCAAGAGTAACATTTTCCTGAATAAATCAAAGAGAAGGGAAAAGAGATTCTCTTCCTCGATCTAAAAATAAAGTCTTTCCAAAGAAGCACAAAGAGAATAAAGCGAAAGCTATTGCCCAAAGTTTAATTTCAAGCTATGGAAGTCAAAAGAGAGGAGTGCCAATAAGAAAATATACCATGATTCCTTTACCATCACCCTTGTTCCACCATAAGAATAAAAGAAACTTTGTCATGTCGATGACATTAAATCAAGCGCTTTTTGAGAAGCAACCAAAGTATTTTTTATTTTAAAGTTTGCTTACTTTAGTTTTATTTACTTTCTTTTCTTTTTCTTTTAAGAATAAACCAGTAAGAAGAGTAATCAAAGAAGTAGCACAAGCAATTGCAAGCGTAGAGATAAGAAAAAAAAAACATAGTCACTTCAAGAGACGACAATGCTACAATGCTTCAACTTCACTTACTAGGAAAGTTTTTTACTCTTAAGTTTTAATTTTTGACATTGGGGACAATCAAATTTACGTTTAGGGTGGAAAGCACATAAATTGTGTTTATGTTTACTGCATGAATTAATTAGTCGTCTTGTGTGTCAAAATTTTTGTTAGTTGATTAGTTTTTGATTGAGATGATAATCATTAGTTTATGATAAGAAATAGAATATTGATTGAATTTATTTTCACAAGTCCTTAGGAAACAATAGATGATTGAGATAATTATTATGTCAAGAATTTTGATCTAATTTCAAATTTATTTTTGATCACTTATTCTTGAGCACATTGAGTTAAGTATATATTAGTTGAATTATTACCTAGAGATATTTTTAATTAAAGTAGTACACTACAGTCTCGATGACCAACACTATAGAACTTGCTTGATTATTACTTGAGGCAAAATCCTAGGAAATACATAAATAGGGAAATGACATTAAGCCATCTTTAGACCGTCTGAACCTTTTCTAGTCTACCTTAAATGTATGTTTATCCCTAATTACCACTTTTGAGCTTAAATACCAATTTTTTTTGTCTAACCACATTACAAGCCTCAAGACTTTAAGCTTATTTATCCTAAACTACCTGTAACATCATAAACTTGAGTTTACTATAAAATATTCTTTAAAAAAAAGGTTATGGTTATATGAGAAAATGGTACTAAAATGGAAAGCAAATAAGTCTTGAAGATACTTATCAATCTAAGTTTTGGGGTATCTATTTGAAAAAAAAGTCTTTAAATTCTTTATACCCCCAGCTTAAGAAAAAGAAGATATTCTTTGGACAATAGTAATTAAAACAAAGATGAAAAGATCATAAGTTTGAGGGAGGAAATACATCAAGAAGAAGAAGATCAAGAGGTTTTAGGTAAAGTCTCAGTGTTCATGGTGTGATTTGAGCTCCAAATATATATCTTTTTATCCCACCTTGACTCTAGCCTTATGTTACAAGATAATTAAAGTCCTAAATAAATCCCTAAACATGTGTCTTTCTACATTAGTGGAGAGTAATATGAAGAGCAAGCTTATGATAGTATTATTTTGAATCGAAATATGCCAAGACATCCTCTTTATATACTATTTTAAGTATTGAGTAAATCTAGGTGTTATTTGACCAATTACTTGCTTATTACACACATATACAAGTATCAATTAAAGGGAATAATAAAAAACTTGATGAAAGGTATTATGAATTATTGAAGATTGTTATTGATTTCTAAAAAGACTCGTGCTATTTCAACTGCCTTTGAGACAAAGATTTTGATCATTTAAACAACCTAATATTGTTTTTGAGTTTTCATTTTATTTTAAAGTCAGTAATAAATTTTGTGATTGTTTGTTTTTGTTTTGCTCAAGGACAAGCAAAGTGTTAAGTTCGAGGGTATTTGATAAGGGTTAATATAGACTATTATTTCTAGCATCCTGGACTTAGGTTTTGCTCCAAATCAAGAGCATTTGGCTAATTATTTGAGATTTTTGATTATATATAGGTTTATTAACCAAGGTGTGAAGATACTAAAAGAATTGGATGCAAAATGTCAAAACTTAGACAAACTGGCCAACAATGGGCCAGCTTTGCGATGCCTATGGGTAGACGCCATGATACCCAAGATAGAAACTTGAGCACCGCGGCACCTACCACTAATGCCAAAGCACCTAGTCATCTCCTACCATCTGATATTTCCCAAGTCTCAGCACCGCAACGCCTAATTCTCAACACTGCAGTGCCCAAATGACAAAAGAAATCCCTTCTCAAGTGTCCTATTTTGACATAGATTTGAAGCCCCACGTCCATAAGGTTACAAAAACCAATAAAAGCACCATTTTTCACAGTTAAAGTTGGAATATGAGAGGCAAACTAGGGTAAACAAAAATACATCATTAAAATAAAAGATTAAAGTAAATAATTGAAGATTGAAGAATTAAAACTTGTGCATCATTCAAGAGAAAGAAAAGCAATCTAAGGCATGCTTTTGTTTAGTTTCTCTTCTTTTTGTATCATTATGATCTTGTTCATGATGTTTTTCATTAACTACTTTGACACTCTTGGATTCATGATGAACAAAACTCTTTCAATCTAGGGTTAGACTTTTGAACATAATATGTAGTTGAATTTTATTGACTCTTTTAGTTTATAAACTTAATAGATAAAATTATTTCATTCTATCTTGTGTTTAATGCCTTCATTATATCTGACCAATATATTGAATGATCAATGAACCTTAATGAACTTAAAAGAGGAATTTATACAATTCGCTTAGGATAGTTTGATGCATGATTATAGTGTTGAATATGGATCTAATATATGTAGGTGTTTACATGTGCAATTGTGTCTATTACCTAATATACATATCTTATACATATAATACGCAGCGAAAGAGTGAAATTAAATAATAAACATAATAAATAACATATATTAATCATGTTAATATATTACAAGGTTTGAGAACTCACCTCAACGTGTAACGTTATACACGTATTTTTTAGGAGTTCGCATGGAGACCAACTCATGGGCAATTATAGTCACCAACACGGTGGGCTTGGTAAGCTAGAACAACTACCTCATATCCAGCACGGGATTAACTCTTAATCCTCGAAATGGCCGAGTGTGTGCTTTTATCCTTTTTTCCAAAAGGATAAGAAATAAGGAATGTGAAGCAATTCACAATTGCTCCAATTGAAACCATAGAGAAAAATAAAACAATTTCATTTTTTCTTTTTTTTCTTTTTTTTCTTCTTCATCTTCTCCTTCTTTTCTTCTTCTTTTCCTCCATTTCTCTTCTCTTTCTCGGCCAAATGCCCAAAAGCACACCTTTTTTTTTCTCTCTCTCTCTCTCTCTCTATATATATATATAAAATAAAATATTAATATAAATATAATATATTATATAATATAATAATAGAGATATTTTGATTATTTAACTATTAAATATTCAAAGTATGAAATGACCATTTTGCCCCTCATAAATAGTTACCAAGAATACCTCCTAGTGGGTCCTAACAAATTTCATACTTGGGTAAACTCAACTGAGGGTCTACAATACACCACGTGTCATAATACAATTAGTAAATAACAATTATTAACTAATTATTGTATTTAATATTTAAATACAGACACGTACGCATTTCCGTGGTAGTGCTGAATATTGCTGGATTAAACACTTTAATCTGGCATGTTGCCCTAGTGCACAACGAGTACACTCCATATCGTGGGACTCCTTAGGTCTTATACCCGATTTGTCAAATGGAATTATTTCATAAGTCTGTGAACAATGCCCCACGCACATGTCACGGATATACAAATTAGCGCGTTGAATCATACAAGCTGAAGTTACAACGCATACGTATAGTCATTTTGTCATGATATTCTAGATGTTCGGGAATATAGATTACCACCATCAAATCTTCTAGTGCTCATCCATGTCTTATCTCAAGACTAGTATCTCAATGTACAATATGCACAAACTCTTTTGCCATATTGTCCCACCCTAGCAAAACTCTTTCTCGGGATGGAAGCTTGTCGCCACAAGACTTTTGGAGATAGAGTCTCAAAGAATCTGGATATCGAACTCCCTATACGAGCTAACCGATCCCATATCTGTACACACCAAACCCCATAAGCATCGGATCATACCCAGCAACACCCAATGGTCACACCATGAAAGGTCTGTGACATGCATGGAACCAAGGTATGATGGATCACTTACAAGTCCACCGTGGCACTCAGATCAAAGGACCACATATACTCTCAACTCGAGAGAACCCTCTATTGACGGCTTATATAGGGTGTCTATTGGAGGCCTTCGTGAGTCTGTCCCATATCCAGTCCTAACTGGATACCCGTATGTCAATACAACCTCTAAGCTCACAGTCAGCTAGGAACGACCATCTATATCCTATAGGTACGACTATTTATACCCTATAGGTACGACATATGTTGATCTATATTTAAAGGTATCCACCGATAGACCCGCACGACAGAAATAGATTAGGGATAATTATTTGAGAACATACTTGAGCAATTAATATTTTCTAGCACCCGATTACAACTCTTGTAACTATGTAGTTATTGGTATATTCCCAAGTCTATGTCCCATTACAGACAAGGTTCCAACTCTTGGATCTGTTGAGTATTATAACTAGCTAACATTTAGTTGTGCTAATATTTAACATTTATATCTCTCAATGTAGCTAAATATGAGCCCTTATCTAAACTTTTTTAGATTTGATATGGACTCTTTCAGATCGTACAATGTCTATAATGTTACATGCATAATACCATATTAATGGCTATTAACGATTTAATAGAAATGTACACTTGTATAAATACACAAGTACATGTACATTCAGAGATGACATGTAAGCACCAACCCCAACACATAGGGTGGTGGTTATAAGTTCCATGTAGGATAGAAATATACCTAGATGGCATGTATGATATTATTTAGACTTATTCTTAATGAATTGCATTATATTCGGATTACCATAGATATATAGGTAATTGTTGAAGTGTAATATAGTCACTCGACCATCGACAGAGGCTTGTGATGACAGTAGAGCATATACTAATTATACATTTTCGATTTAAAATGCCCTCCCACTGCTTTACATAATCCCGATAATCTCTCAAACAAGAAAATGATAGTTTAAACTCTTTAAACTATACAGTATGAAGTAGATCCCATTGAAATTTACTCAGGCTTCATGCTATAGCAATATTGGCTTTTATAAACCCAACAGGTAGACAACACTTGTCAATTGCATCTCATGTACCTCTTACTCTTTGATCCCGAATACACCTTATCCTCACGCTGTAGCAATATTGGGTAAGTGTATTCCAGATTAACTTGTCAGTGATCAAATATATGCTACCGATACTGCCCTCACACTGTAGTAATATTGGGCAATACTTTCACATATATTTGCCTCATATCATGTTTAACTGGTATAGTTCAAGCCCAATCGACCAAGTCCCTCATGCTATAACAATATTAGAAAAAGGCTGACGTGACTCGTCTAACACCGTATTGACAAGACGGATCAGAATAAAACATTATTTCATAATTAATATTCTTCAATCTGATTAAGAGATATTTTTGTGTCTATGGTCTCCATACTCCTAGGAAGGGTGATTCTCAATTAATTAATTTTTCTATACAAGCACAACTAATCCTCACTAGTAAGGCTCTCATTGTGGTTACTAGCACAAAAATATTAATCCTGGTTTACAATGCAGACCGATAACTCTTGTCACTGTATCTCATAAACTCTAATTTATAATGTAAATTGATAACTTTTATCACTACATCTCATAAATCTACACATGAAAAATTACTTTTGAAACATTGTTCAAAACACTGTTCAAAATATGTAGCTATAAACAGTAACTATATACTGTAGCCGTGAACAGTAACACATTGTATCAATGAACAGTAAATTTATACTATTCATGTGCTAGAGGTTCAAGTGAACAATACCCTATGTGGAGCCAGATGTCCTCGCTGCAGTGTTGGGAGGTCAAACCCCCAATGCCGCAGCGTCCCATCTTCTCGCTGTGGCGCTCACGCTTCACCACTAGGGAGCGAATTCTAGAAACTCATTTCTTTAGTGCAGGCTTGCCAACGCCTCAGCACGTGCTCACTAATGCCTCAGCGCGGGCTCGTCAGTGCCCCAATGCTGGAAGAAAAGTGAATCACTTTTTGGCATACCATTATTAAATGGGAATCTAATATATGTGGGTGTTTGTATATGCAATTGTGTTTATTGCCTAATATACGTATCTTATACATATAATACGCGGCGAAAACGTGAAATTAAACAATAAATACAATAAATAATATATATCAATCGCATTAATATATTAGAAAGTTTGATAACTCACCTCAACATGTAACGTTATATACGTATTTCCTCGAAGTCCGCATGGAGACTAACTCACGGGCAGTTCTAGTCATCAACATGGTGAGCTTGGTGAGCTAGAACAACAACTTCATATCCAACACGGGATTAACTTGTAATTCCTAAAATGGCCGGGTGTGTGTTTTTATCCTTTTTTCCAAAAGGATAAGAAATGGAGAATATGAAGCAATTCACAATTGCTCCAATTGAAACCATAGAGAAAAATTAAACAATTTTATTTTTCCCTTTTTTTTCTTTTTCGTCTTCTTTTTCTCCATTTCTCTTTTCTTTCCTGGCCAAATGCCCAAAAGCACACCCACTTTCTCTCTCTCATTTTATTATATATATATATATAATAAAATATTAATATAATATAATATAATATAATATATATAATAAAATATTAATATAATATAATATAATATATATAATAAAATATTAATATAATATAATATATATAATAAAATATTAATATAATATAATATATTATATAATATAAATAATAATATAATAATATATTATATAATATAATAAGAGAGATATTTTGATTATTTAACCATTAAATAATTAAAGTATAAAATGACCATTTTACCCCTCATAAATAGTTACCAAGCATACCCCCTAGTGGGTCCCACCAAATTCCACACTTGGATAACTCAACTAAGGGTCCACAAAACGCCACATGTCATAATATAATTAGTAAATAATAGTTATTAACTAATTATTATATTTAACACTTAAATACAGACACGCACGCATTCTCGTGGAGTGCTGAATATTACTGGATTAAACCCTTTAATCCGGCATACTGCCCCAATGCATAACGAGTACACTCTGTATCGCGGGACTCCCTTGGTCCTACGCTCGATTTGTTAAATGGAACTATTTCGTAAGTTTGTGAACAATGCTCCACGTACACGTCACGGATATATAAATCAGCGCGTTAAACCATACAAGTTGAGGTTACAACGCATACGTATAGTCCTTCCATCATGATATCCTGGATATGCGGGGATATAGATTATCATCGTCAAATCTCCTAATGCTCATCCATGTCTTATCTCCAGACTAGTATCTCAATGAACAATATGCGCAAAAGCTTTTGCTATATTGTTCCACCCTGGCGGAACTCTTTCCTGGAATGGATGCTTGTGGCCACAAGACTTTCTGAGATACAATCTTAAAGCATCTGGATATCAAACTCCCTATACTAGCTGATGGATCCCATATCTGTACACACCAAATTCTATAAGCATTGGACCATACCCAGCGGTCACACCATGAAAGGCATATGACATGTGTAGAACCAAAGTATGATGGATCATTTACAAGCCTATAGTGGCACTCAGGTTAAAGGACCACGTATACTACTCAACTCGAGAGGGCCCTTCGTTGACGGCTTATATAGGGTGTCTATTGGAGGCCCTCGTGAGTCTGTCCTATATCCAGACTTAACTGGATACCTATATGTCAATACAAGCTCCAAGCTCACGGTCGGCTAGGAATGACCATCTATACCCTATAGGTATGACATATGCTGATCTATATTTGAAGGTATCCACCGACAGACTCGCATTGGTAGAAATAGATTATGGACAATTATTCGAGAACATACGTGCACAACTAGCATTTTCTGGCTCCCGATTGCAACTCTTGCAACTATGCAGTTACTAGTATATTCCCAGGTCTATGTCCCATTACAGACAAGGTTCCAACTCTTGGATCTGCTGAGTATTATAACCACCTAACACTTAACTATACTAACATTTATCATTTATATCTCTTAGCGTGGCTAACTATGAGCCCTTATCTAAACTTCTTTAGATCTTATCTGGACTCCTTCAGATCGTACAATATCTGTAATGTTGCATGTATAGTACTATATTAATGGGTATTAGCGATTTAATGAAAATGTACACTTGTATAAATACACAAGTATATGTATATTCAGGGATGGCACGTTAGCACCAACCCCAACACATAAGGTGGTGGTTATAAGTTCCATGTAGGATAGAAATATACCTAGATGGCATGTATGATATTATTTAGACTTATTCTTAATGAATTGCATTCTATTCGGATTACCATAGATATATAGGTAATTGTTGAAGTGTAATATAGTCACTCGACCATCGACAGAGGCTTGTGATGACAGTAGAGTCTAGTCAACAATTTGTTATTAAAGAATTAACTAAGAGATTAATAAGTTTAAAGAAATATTAGGGAATAAGTCGAAACTATAGATTGCTTTTAATTAGTGAACTTAACCCTTGCTTGTTTGCTTCTAATTAAAATTAGGTTTTAATTTGATAGATTATATTAATTAGATAACTTCATCTTTTGATTTGTGTGGATAAAAGTTAAAGTATGATTAATTTTAGAACTTAATTAAAAGAAATAAGTTTAATAAGTCCCTGTAGGAACGAGATCTAGACTTCATTCCTATATTACTTGATACAATATGATATATTTGCGCTTAGCTATTATTGCATATATCAACACTCTTTCAGTGTTCTATTGACGAAAATAACCCCACTATCAAATAGATCACCAAATTTAGATTTTGATAATATTAACAAAGAGTTACCGACCAGTAATCATCAATAGCGGGTGTGGTAATTAGTGAGAACAGTGTTTGGTTGCTTACCTTTTCATTTTTTTTAAAAAAAATTTGTTTTTTAAATTTATTTCAAAAACTTTTATTAAAAAAATTAAAAACCAATTTGTATGGTTAAAGATGTCATTTTATTTTATATTTTAAATTTTTATTAAATTTAAAAATAAACTAGTTATATTATGATGCATGTCACTTGTGATTAAATTAAAAATTAAGATGATAAGGAAATAAAACTCACCTTAGTTTGTGACACATATTTTCTTAATTGGTAATTATATGAAATTCTTATTTTACCATCGAAATTAATAATAATAATTAGTTGGACAAGGCTCTCATTGTTCCTTTAAAATATTAAAAGCCCACCCGTCCTTTTTCCTATTCTAAAATCTCTTTTAGATGCCAGAATTACTTCTTCAAATAAAGAAATTAAAAAATAAAATAAAAGCCTGTGTGTTCTTCTATGAGTAAAATATTACCTTTATTATTGTCTAAATTAATAAATTCAACTAATGGAGGATGGTTGATAAAAACATGAAAATGCATATTTGTTAAGAGATTCAGTTACCATTTAATGTCACTAATTTTAGTATTTTCTATATTTTTAGCTTGAAATAAAGTGTTCTCCTTAAATTGTGATTAATGAATGTTATTTGGACAGGTTTAGATAAAATGGACATAACTCTCATTGTAGAAATCAAAATGAAGAAATTCTTGAACCTGGTGTAACATGACTCAATTTTACACAAATTTGAAGAATAGTGAAAAAGCCAAATTCAACATGTTATGGGCCAAAAATTGAGATACAATAGAATCGGGCTACAACTTCTGCCAGCTTGCCCAACTCACGTATTTGGACCGTATCTCACAAAATACGTACTCAATTGATATAATTCTTAAAGCTGTGAAATGCTTACTTAATTATCAACAACTCGTATGTTGATGGTAAAGTCCAAATCGGCCGTTATCATGGACCAAATTGCATTGCAAGTGGATAAAATGGTTGTTGGCCGAATTCTGATGTATCTTTGGAAGTTTGCTCATATCGCATTGGATACTCATCCAATTTGCATGAAATTGGTGCCTATTGAAAGAAGAGTCAAAATTCAACAACTTTCATGTCAGCTATAGAAGCTAAATCGGTCATTTACATTATCAAAAATGTACTGCAAATGGATAAACGAGTTTTTGGCTTAAAATTATTGAAGATTGATGTCATTCATGACATATGTCCATTCATTGCCTATATAAGGAGACTCTTAGGACGTTTTTAATATTAGATAATTCTCTCTTATTTTCTTCTCATTAACATGTATTGTAATTTAGGCTAGAGTTCTTGGCAAGGCTAAGAGATGAACTTTTATGTGTAATAAATCTACTTCCACGCTTTGATTTGGTGTCAAGAGCTATAAATGTTGTAAGTTTGGTTTTGATTAAACTCTTATCTATTCTATTTTCTATAATCCAAAGATTATAATTCTCATGTCTCATATAAGTTCAGTCATGCTTTTCTTATGTGATTCTTGGTGAACTATAATTGTTACTGGTAACATTGTTTTATATGTTAATCTTTTACTGCAGTATTGTCAAATTGATATATTGTCGATCTTGGATAACATATAAGGGCAATAAATGTTTAATATTCAAGTTGATCTTTTACTGCAATATTGTCAAAGTGATATATTATCGATCTTAGATAACTTGTATAAATGAACATGATGTATGTTAATGCTTGCAAAGAGTTTAATTATGTCAAATACATGTGTTATCAAATGTGCTATATTTTCCTATCTTTTGATTGATTGTTTGGGATGTGAAACTTTCAATTGAGTTATAAGCATTGAATCAAAGTGTAGAGTAGATTTATAAAGCATAATTGTGATTCTCGAAGCCTTGTTTGAATTATTATAAGACATTTCCTTCAAATCATAGACAATCCTATCTCATCCACTTAAATCAATTAATTTTATCCTTTGCTACTGCTTTAATATTTTACTTCATCAACCTATTTTTCCAAGAGCTTCCTCGTGGGATCGATACCTCAATCTATACTGTGATAGCCGCGTTATATTTTGAGCGTAAACAAAATTTGGCGCCATTGCCGGGGAGGCACACTAAGCGAAAGTCGGTTGCAATTGTAAATACTAAAGTGGTAACTTTGTACATTTCTTTTTCTTCTTTGTAAAATATTATTTTTATTTTCTTGTAATTCATCTTATTGTTCATGGTTGGTTCTACCACCTAATTTATTTTATTTTCTTTAGTTAATTTGTTATATTTTATATTATCTTAATGGCTGGTTTTACCGCCTAACTTAGTTCATTTTATTTTATTTATTTATCGCACTTTATTTTCTTTTATTTATTATGGCACTTTATTTTATTGCATTTTTCTTTTTAATGGCCGGTTCTACCGCCTAACTTAATTTATTTGTATTTATTTATTGCCCTTTATTAATTTATTGCACTTTATTTTTTTTAGTTAATGTGTTGTATTTTCGTTTTATTTTAATGGCAAGTTCTACCGCCTAACTTTTTATTTATTTACCTATTGCACTTTTTTTTTATTGTACTTTATTTTATTTTAATTATTTGTTGTACTTTACATTTTATTTTTTATTTATTGCACTTTCTTTTCTTTTATTTACTTATTGTACTCTTTTATTTCTTTTATTTATTGTATTTTGTTTTATCGTACTTTACAGTTTATTATCTTTTGTTCATTTATTATATTTATATTTCATAGTTGATCTTACCACTTAACCCATTTCTATTTCTTGTTGTGTTTTATTCAACTTCTTAATTTTCCATAAGTATTTCCTTCTTTAAATACAAAAAAAAAAAAAAATTTAGGATGTATGCATCGATCTAGAGACAAACGAGGAAGATTTGTGAGAGAACTAGAACTAGAACCACCCCCACAATTTGTAAGTGAAAAGAATTCACCTTCTAGTTCATTTTGTAATTTTAACACAATAAGCCAACACGAAGAAAACCCCGTTAGAATTCTATTTTGTAATTTGCATCCTACTCGTACAGTCACACCATCATGCATTATATTTCCACCTAACACACCACATTCGGATTTTAAACCTGGAATGATACAACTTCTTCCCACTTTTCATGGTCTAGATAGTAAAAATTCTTATGTACATGTTAGGGAATTTGAAGAGGTAATTGCCACCTTCCATAGACAACCTGAAGCCATAGACACTGTTAGGCTTAAATTTTTCCCTTTTTCTTTGAAAGACAAAGCAAAGAGTTGACTATACTCTTTGAGACCGAGGTCTATAGGAACTTGGGCAGAAATAACCCAAGCCTTTTTCAATAAATACTTCCCACAACACAAAACTAATGGCCTGAAAAGACAAATTTCTTCCTTCTCCCAAAAAGACAGTGAAACCTTATATCAAGCATGGGAAAGGTTTAAAGAGTTGCTAAATCTGTGCCCTCACCATGGGTATGAAAATTGGCGCTTGGTTAGTTATTTCTATGAGGAACTCACAATTAGAGAGTGTCAATTTGTTAAGATGATGTGTAATGGGGAGTTCCTTCATAAAGATCCTGAGGAAGCCATAGAATTCCTTAATGACTTAGCCGAAAAAGCCCATACATGGACTGGACCTAGCATTGCTGAGAGCACAAATAGGTTACGACCCAATGGAGTTTTTCATCTTAGGGAAGAGGATAACCTCAAAGCCTAATTAGAGGTCTTAACTAGGGAGTTAGAGGCCTTGAAAACCAAAGATAGAAGGGTCACCCATACGGTTGCTAGAGTTGAGTCACACGATGTCTGTTTTGTCTGTGGAAGAGTGGAACACTTAGCTCAGGATTTCCCTACTTATAGTGAGATGAAAGGGATATATGAGGAACAATGTAATGCCTAGGGATGTACAAGAAGCCTTATTCACCCTACTCTGAAACATATAATCCTAGTTGGAGAAACCACCCAAATTTCAGTTAGAAATTTGACCAACAAGTCAACAACCAGTGGAAACAAGAACAACAAGCACCCAAGTCTTATGTTGCACCTCAATATGATGCACGACCAATTAGGAATTCTTTAGAGGATACATTACAAGCATTTATGGAGGCACAAAGTAAGACTAATCAAAAATTTGAAACAATTCTTGCACATGTGGTAGACGAAAACAAAGAAATCAAGAGTCAAATCACAAAGTTGACAAGTGCCTTAACTGTACAAGAGCGAGGCAAGTTTCCATCTCAACCTCAATCCAATCCGAAAGGACAATTCATGGTACAAGCTTCTACTTTTGATGTTCAAAATCTCAAAGAATTCAATGCCATTACTACTCGAAGTGGTAAGATTGTAAGTGAGCCTACTTCTAAAATTAACACATCTACGAGTAGTAAAGACGCCCCCTTTGAAAAAGAGGCCAAAGTGCAAAAAGAGCCCGAAAGTAAGTTTTCAATCTCAGTGCCTTTTCCTCAAGCTTTTCGACCGGTTGGGAAAAACTCAGAAATTCAAGGTGAGATTTTAGAACATTTGAAACAAGTTAAGATTAATCTTCCCTTGTTGCATTTGATTAAACAGGTTCCAACTTATGCCAAAGTCATCAAGGATTTATGCACTATAAAAAAAAAACACTATGTGAAGAAAACTGCATGTTTGGCAGAACAGGTAAGTGCAGTGATTGAACAAAAGACACCACCCAAGTATAAAGACCCAGGATGTCCCACAATCTCCTGCCAAATTGGGACACATGAGTTTGGTCAAGCTTTGTTGGACTTAGGAGCAAGTGTAAATTTAATGCCTTATTCTATTTACTTGCAGTTGGGACTTGGTGAAATTAAACCAACATCTGTAGTCCTATAATTAGCTATCCGATCAATCAAGAAACCACGAGGAATAGTAGAAGATATTTTGTTGCAAATTGATAAATTTTACTACCCTGTTGATTTTCTTGTTTTAGATACTCATTCTGTTGTTAATATGGAGTTAAAAATCCCTCTTATTTTGGGAAGACCTTTTCTAGCCACTGCTAACGCTCTTATTAATTACAGAAATGGTCTAATGAAATTATCTTTTAGGAATATGACTCTTGAGGTGAACATTTTCAATATTGGCAAACAACTACGAGAAGAAGACGAGTGCTATCATTCATATATGATAGACACACTTGTAGCAGAGGAAGCTTATAAAAATCATGGCTATGATTCTTCGAAAAACCTTCTCAATTTTGATTTTGAAGAATTGTATTATCTTGATGTAACAACTGATGTGTTTAGTATTTTTGACTCATAGGATAAAGGGACTCGATTTTGGCAGCCACGCTTTGAAGAGTTGCCACAAGAGAGGGAGAGACCAAAACCATCAAACCTCGAGACACCACAAGTTGAGCTTTCTCCACTGCCCAAAGGTTTGAAACACGCATTCTTGGGACCGGGTGATACCTTTCCTATCATCATTTCTTCTGAACTTAGTGCTGAACAAGAGGAAAAATTGATAAAATTATTAAAAGAACATAAGTCTGCACTAGGTTGGACCATAACTGACATTAAAGGTATTTCTCCATTGATATGCTCCCATAGAATTCATTTAGAGGAAGGTGCCCAACCTCGTAGAGATCCACAAAGAAGACTTAACCCAACAATAAAAGAAGTAGTGAAGAAAGAGGTCTTGAAACTATTAGATGCGGGTATAATCTACCCAATTTCTGATAGTCAATGGGTAAGTCCAACTCAAGTAGTTCCTAAGAAATCTGGGGTTACTGTTGTTGAAAATGAGAATGGGATACCTGTTCCAACTAGGGTAGTAAGTGGTTGGAGAATGTGCATTAATTATAGAAAGTTAAACACAGCCACTAGGAAAGACTATTTTCCATTGCCTTTTATCGACCAAATTTTAGAACGTGTAGCTGGACATCCTTTTTATTGCTTTCTTGATGGGTATTCAAGATATTACTAGATTGAGATAGCTATAGAAGATCAAGAAAAAAATCACTTTTACATGCCCTTTTGGTACTTATGCTTTTCGTAGAATGCCATTTGGATTATGTAATGCACCAGCTACTTTTCAACGTTGTATGTTGAGTATTTTCTCTGATATGGTTGAAAAATGCATGGAATTTTTCATGGATGATTTGACTGTTTTTGGTAATTCTTTTGATCTATGCTTACTTAACTTGAAATCTGTTTTGAGTAGGTGTGAAGAAAAAGGACTTGTACTAAATTGGGAGAAATGTCATTTCATGGTATCTTCAGGAATCGTTTTGGGGCACATTGTATCTGAAAGAGGGATAGAGGTTGACAAGGTAAAAATTGAATTAATCTCTAAATTACCTACACCTAAAACGGTAAAAGATGTCCGATCCTTTCTTAGACAAGCTGGCTTTTACAGAAGGTTTATACAAAAAATTTCTGCCATATCTAGACCATTGTGTAACCTTTTGCTAAAAGATGCAGAATTTACATGGACACAAGAGTGTGAAGATGCATTCTGAACACTCATTGCCAAACTCACCACCGCTCCTATTATGCAATCACCGAATTGGAACCTCCCATTTGAAATTATGTGTGATGCAAGTAATTATGCTGTAGGAGCAATTCTTGGGCAACGTAGGGAGGGAAAACCCTTTGTTGTTTATTATGCTAGTAGGACTTTGAATGATGCACAAATGAATTACACTACTACTGAAAAAGAACTACTAGCTGTTGTTTTTGCCTTAGATAAATTTCGTTCTTATTTGATTGGTTCACCTATTGTTATTTTTATTGACCACACAGCCCTTAAGTACCTTCTTTCTTAGAAGGATGCTAAAGCTCGTTTAATTAGATGGATTCTTCTTTTGCAGGAATTTGATGTAGCCATCAGAGACAAGAAAGGTGTTGAAAATGTTGTTGCTGATCATCTATCACGTCTTGAGTTCACTGACTCCACTGATTTGCCATCCATTCGAGATGACTTTCCTGATGAACATCTTTTTTCTATAAGCCAAATACCTTGGTATACACATATCGTAAATTATTTGGTTTGTGGTGAACTTCCATCTGACTGGAGTGCACAAGATAAGCGTAAGTTCTTGGTTGAGGTACGTAATTTTTATTGGGATGATCCATATCTTTTCAAATACTGTCCTGACCAAATCATGAGACGTTGCATTCCTAAAAGTGAAGTTTCTAGTGTCTTAAATTTTTGCCATAGTGCTGCTTGCGGTGACCATTTTTCTATAAAGAAGATAGCTGTGAAAATTTTATAGTGTGGTCTTTATTGGCCCACTTTGTTCAAAGACACTAATAATTTTTGTCGTTCCTGTGAAAGATGTCAAAAGTTAGGTGCTTTATCTCGAAGCAATATGATGCCTCTTAACCCTATTCTTGTTATCGAGATATTTAACTGTTGGGGTATCGATTTTATGGGTCATTTTCCTTCATCTTTTGGCTACCTTTACATCCTTTTAGCTGTTGACTATGTATCAAAATGGGTGGAGGCTATAGCTTGTCGTACTAATGATAATACAACTGTTGTAAAATTCTTAAAAGAAAATGTGTTATCTAGGTACGGTACGCCACGTGTCATCATTAGTGACCAAGGAACACATTTTTGTAATCGTTCTTTTGAAGATTTGATGCGCAGGTATGGTGTTCTTCACAAAGTTTCCACTGCATACCATCCACAGACAAATGGACAAGCCGAGCTAGCAAATAGAGAGGTTAAACAGATTTTGGAAAAGACGGTTAAGCCGAATCGCAAAGATTAGTCTCTACGCCTTTCTGATGCATTATGGGCATATCGCACTGCATACAAAACCATCTTAGGAATGTCTCCATACCGGCTTGTTTATGGGAAAGCTTGCCATTTACCTGTTGAGCTAGAACATAAAACTTATTAGGCTGTCAAAGCCCTTAACTTTGAGTTGAATGCTGTAAGTCTCCAGAGAAAGTTACCATTGTCAGAAATAAAAGAGCTATGAAATGACGCATATGACAACTCCAGAATTTACAAAGCTAATATGAAAGTAGCTCATGATAAACAGATCTCAAGGAAACACTTTGAGCCAAATCAACGGGTCTATCTTTATGATTCTTGATTGCATTTACACCCTGGAAAGTTGAGATCTCGATGGACTGGTCCATTTATGGTAAGACATATTTTTCCTAATGGTGCTGTTGAAATAGAGGACCCCACTGATGGACGGACTTTTGAAGTGAATGGACAGCAGCTAAAAAGCTACGTGGAAAAGGTAGACGACTCTATGTACCTAGGCGAGATCCCTCTTGTGGATCTTGTCTATCATGATTGATCAGTGTGATTTTATTTCTGGTCAAGTGGCGGATACGGTACTCCGTGACTATTAAAGTCGGTTTCTCAGTTCCCTAAAAACTGTCCCGTAAACTGTGCATTCATCTCTTTTCTTTCTTTCAAAATGGATCGTATTCTTACCAACCTTAAAAAATGTTTTCCTTCTTTGCCTCAAAATGCTCTACTTAAGATTTACAAAGCACGGTGTACAAGACTAAGGCTGTTGATGTTGGGTAATATCCCTGTGGACCTTCGTTGGTTAATTGAAGCCAAGGTTCGGTTGTCAGGTAAGTTTGAAAATGATTTTGTTTCTCATATGCCTGGTCTTGGAAGAAGCTCTTATACCAAAAGGCGATGAGCAAAGAGGTTACAAGTCTGTCATAAATGTGCTCGATGGAATTGTAACCGCAGTTGTCGTTCTTTAGGATTTGTATCTAGAAATCGAGAAGACAAAATTCAGTTCATTAAGGATGGATTGAGTAAGGAGTCTTTGGATGATATCCTATTGACTCTTGAGACGCATCCCTGTGGGCTCGTGCAACGTGAACTTCTCGATTTATGGAACAAATTCAAAAGTGAACATCAACGGTATAGTCTCAGGAATCTGACTCTAAAAGACCCTGTTTGCTAATTTATAAGAAAATTGGATGGGAAGCCTATCCCCGACCTATAGAGGGCATTTAAGCCGTTACTGGACGTAAAACCAGAGGAAGATGTGAGCCACAATCACAACTACTTGTAAATACATGTGTTTTAATTTCAAACTTTATTTTATGAATAGTAGGGCTACTCATATAGATGTCTTAAATTTAAATCTTTTTGTTCAATAATGCATGTGGGTCATTATGTTTAAATTTTTGTGTTTTATTTTTAACTCTCTTCTGACAAACTGTCGGGTTACTATAAATACAGCACCTCATTTTCTTCATTGTCATATATTGAGATAAAGGTGAGTGTAGATATGGAGGAAACCCCAGTTCAACAATTTCAAAATATATATGTATTTTATGGATCTAGTCCTAGGGAGAGTAAAGTGTTTGTAGAAACAGCAAACAATCTAGGAAAAACATTAGCTGCAAGAAAAATTTATTTGACCTATGGAGGGGGTAGCCTTGGGTTAATGGGGTGTGTGTCAACAGTTGCACATTTAGGAGGAAGTCAAGTTTTAGGTATTATTCCTACAGCTTTAGACGTGGAAAACCTGACTGGGAAAATAATAGGGGAAGAATTACGAGTCTCATCCAAGCATGAACGTATAGCTAGAATGCTTTGCAATGCAGACGCTTTTATTGCTTTACTAGGTGGTTTTGGTACCTTGGAAGAAAATTTTCAAATTGTCTCTTGAGCTCAACTGAATATTCACCGAAAACCCATAGGTTTGTTGAATGTTAATAACTATTTTGATTGCTTATTTTGTTTTCTTGATCAAGCTGTGGAACAGAATTTTATTTCACATTTGGCGCGATAGATCCTGGTTTCTGCTACTAAGGCGGATGAATTGATTAACAAATTACAGGCTACCTACGAATCTGACCCAGCAATAACTCGGATCGATTGGTTAATGGGCCTTAACAAGTGAAAATTGGATCTGACACTTCGTTTATAAATTTTTCTTTGTTTTATTTATTTATCAGCATCATCATTTTAGTTAATATTTGCTTAAGTGTCTCTCAGGTTTGTTTCTTTCAAATAACTGGCGTTTCAGGTAATGTCTCCTATACTTTATCTCTTTATATTTAAACATTAAGGACAATGTTTCATCTAGTTTGGGGGAAGGATAGTAGACATACGTTGCATTTTGTTAAAAAAAAAAAACAATTGTGGTCCGACATTTGATTAAAATGGCAAAGTAAAAAGTTCATTCTTGAACTCTTGAGACGCATTCTAGGTCAAATTAGAAAGGCAGAGTAAGGAGTTTTAGTACTAACTTTTGAAATGCATTTTAACTAACTTTTTGTTGTTTTGTTTTATATTTCATGTATTGTCGTTTACTGCTTGTAGTCTTGGTAATTCTTGTATAAAGGAATTTGCTTTTCTGCTTAGGTATGATTTCAAAATTGTTTAGGTTGAGTCACTATTTCTATTTAGGTTACTAAAGAATGACTTCCAAAATATTTTTGAGCACAATGTTAAGCCTTGTGGTAAGATGGATGATTCAATTTATATAGCCAAGAGAATTTCCATGTTTAAGTATATATTTTTCTAATCTCACATATATTTTGTGAGTAAGTGGAAAGGTTGAGAAAACAGCTTACGAACCTTCATTGATCCTTTGAATTGGTTAATTTTTGTTTAGATTGATATTATTTAAATTACGGAATAAGTTGATTGCATTTGCGTATAATATAATTTGGTAAGAAACCTTTATAATGCTTATTTGTATTATTCAAAAATATTTTATTTTTTTTAAAAAAATAGAGGAAGCAATTCAGTTTAATAAAGTCTTCATTCAATTTTAGAAGGCAAATATTTTGTAAAGCAGTTTTCTCACCAAGTTATATTTGTATTATTCTCACAAGCCAATTAAAGTTCTAAAGCTAGCATATGATAGGAATAATTGATTTTTAAAAAAATGATTTTCCTATCTTTGGATCAATGTTAGTTTGTATGTCTGTCCTTAAAAATGACTTTTTCTTGAGTGCTTAACTGTTTTCCAACTCCATAAGAGAAGTCCTAACCTTTTAAATAGTCATACACCTGTAAGGATATGGAGTTGAGACTTTTACTTGGAGAAATTCTTAAGGCTATATCTATTGTGGTTTTCGGTAAGATGGTTATGGCTTAATTCACACACACACACATTTTGAAAGTTATAATTGAAAAAACCATAATAGCAACAGTGATCTTGAACGAATGTTTTGTTTGAAATGCTTAGGTAGTTTTGCATATTCTATTTACACTTGAATTGCTAGAGACTAGCAATAAGCTGGTTGGGGGCTGTGATGAACACATGAAAATGCATATTTGTTAAGAGATTCAGTCACCATTTAATATCACTAATTTTGGTATTTTCTATATTTTTAGCTTGAAATAAAGTGTTCTCCTTAAATTGTGATTATTGAATGTTATTTGGACAGGTTTAGGTAAAATGGACATAACTCTCAATGTAGAAATCAAAATTAAGAAATTCTTGAACCTGGTGCAACATGACTCAATTTTACACAAATTTTAAGAATAGTGAAAAAGCCAAATCCAACATGTTATGGGCCAACAATTGAGATACAATAGAATCGGGCTACAACTTCTGCCAGCTTGCCCAACTCATGTATTTGGACCGTATCTCACAAAATACGTACTCAATTGATATAATTCTTAAAGCTGTGAAATGCTTACTTAATTATCAACAACTCGTATGTTGATGGTAAAGTCCAAATCGGCCGTTATCATGGACCAAATTGCATTGCAAGTGGGTAAAATGGTTGTTGGCCGAATTCTGATGTATCTTTGGAAGTTTGCTCATATCGCATTGGATACTCATCCAATTTGCATGAAATTGGTGCCTATTGAAAGAAGAGTCAAAATTCAACAACTTTCATGTCAGCTATAGAAGCTAAATCGGTCATTTACATTATCAAAAATGTACTGCAAATGGATAAACGAGTTTTTGGCTTAAAATTATTGAAGATTGATGTCATTCATGACATATGTCCATTCATTGCCTATATAAGGAGACTCTTAGGACGTTTTTAATATTAGATAATTCTCTCTTATTTTCTTCTCATTAACATGTATTGTAATTTAGGCTAGAGTTCTTGGCAAGGCTAAGAAATGAACTTTTATGTGTAATAAATCTACTTCCACGCTTTGATTTGGTGTCAAGAGCTATAAATGTTGTAAGTTTGATTTTGATTAAACTCTTATCTATTCTATTTTCTATAATCCAAAGATTATAATTCTCATGTCTCATATAAGTTCAGTCATGCTTTTCTTATGTGATTCTTGGTGAACTATAATTGTTACTGGTAACATTGTTTTATATGTTAATCTTTTACTGCAGTATTGTCAAATTGATATATTGTCGATCTTGGATAACATATAAGGGCAATAAATGTTTAATATTCAAGTTGATCTTTTATTACAATATTGTCAAAGTGATATATTGTCGATCTTAGATAACTTGTATAAATGAACATGATGTATGTTAATGCTTGCAAAGAGTTTAATTACGTCAAATACATGTGTTATCAAATGTGCTATATTTTTCTATCTTTCGATTGATTGTTTGGGATGTGAAACTTTCAATTGAGTTATAAGCATTGAATCAAAGTGTAGAGTAGATTTATAAAGCATAATTGTGATTCTCGAAGCCTTGTTTGAATTATTATAAGACATTTCCTTCAAATCATAGACAATCCTATCTCATCCACTTAAATCAATTAATTTTATCCTTTGCTACTGCTTTAATATTTTACTTCATCAACCTATTTTGCCAAGAGCTTCCTCGTGAGATTGATACCTCAATCTATACTGTGATAGCCGCATTATATTTTGAGCGTAAACAATGGTGCTTTTAGATTTTTTAAAAATTAAGGTGACTAACTTGTACTTTTGGTCATATTATAATGGTGTAATTATCCTTTTCCTTAGAATTTATTCTTTTCTTCAGAAAAAATTTGTTTGAGTTAATAAACAATGTTGAGGTGCTGTTAGTCATGTCATGTTTGGAAAATAACATATAAAAAGTATTTTCATAGTATAATGGGTTGAGTTTAGTTAAAATTCTGCACTTAGCTCCGAATATGACTAAAGCATTATCCCTTAAAGCATGTATATCATAAGTAGTTTAATAAAATAATAATAATATTAAAACCTTGTTTCACCATCATTAAACCACTTAGGGATTAATACGGATGAAAAAGGAAAGTCTAGGTTACTTTACTTTAAAGCAAAAGAACTTAAAGTAACATTGAAGGTAAAGTACCTTGTTTTGAGCTTGCACTTATCTAATACCTCAATTGTTTGAGATAATGTTTATGTGTTATTATAATTTTGTATGAATATTTATTTTTTAATATTTATATAATAAATATTTTAATAAATTATTATGCTTAATTTATATGGTATTAAGCTTGTTAAGTTTCAGATATTATAGATTTAAAGGAGTTTAAGTTAATGCTAAAAGTTAGTATTCTAAGAGTTAGAACTTTTTCTGAAATGGGATAAACACCTAAGAATATATTAGTAATTACATAGTTGTAAGAAATTATAAATAGTGTTAAGAAAAGTCATTATGTTGTATTAATTTAATAGTACCCATGCTACAGTGCTGTCGCCCTATTGATGAACAGTATTCACTGCAGCGATAAACAATGCGATTTTTTTCTAATTCTAAAAGAAATACAACTCTAAGACTCCAATCAATTCTTATATAAAGGCCACTCATTTTAGACCTCAAAGGAACACAATTTAGGGCTTTTAGACCACAACACATTGAAAAAAAATAATTTTTAGAGAGAGAGACAAAGGGAATTCAAGGAAGTAATAGATTATTGGCGAATCTTTGGCGTATCAACCAACTGCAAATTGACGTCTATATTGGTTTGCTTTTGATTGTATCATGTTTATTTTATTTTTTAGCCATAATTCTCTTATTACCATGAGCTAAATTTATTTTTTAAGATTATTACTTGAACTCAATATGTGAACTTAATTGTTGGATCATTTTAATATTTATTTGAACTCAATTCTTCATTATTCAAATTATTTGTTCTTAGTGCTTCATTATATTTGATCAATATTGCGATTGCTTTTGTAACACTTTAATAAACTTGGAAGCGGCATCATTGTATTTAGACCTAGATAATTTAATGCATGATTGTAGAGTAACATTCAATGTTGCATATGCAAGTTTCGAATTATGATAAAAATATACCTAATTGGCATGTATGGTCAATAAGACTTGTTCTTAATAAATCGTAATTTATTACAAGTACCATAGGACTATAAGTAATTGATAAATTAGGATATACTTGTATGACCTTGAATGAGGCTTATGAATATATTAGTGTCTTGACCAATAATAAGATTTGAGAGATATAAATATTAAAATGATTAATCTTTAAAAATTAACCCTAAGCTTTCTCTATATTGCTATTTTCTTATTTTAATTGAGTTATGTCATTTATTTTCTACACTTTTATTTTACTTAAATTTATTACAAAATTAAGATTTTATTTTTTTGAATAATTATAAGAAAGATATAATTTTAATACTTGGTAGAAAATAAAAATTATCCCTGTAGGTTCGGCATCCGACTTTATAAGTCCCTTTATTACTTGTTACGATAGTGTATACTTGCACTTAATTTTAAGATATAGAAATATCGCATCAAGGGATTATATGAATATGTTATAACTTCAACTTGTATGGTCTAGCGTGCTATTTTATAATATTCGTAACATATGTGTGACACATTGTTCACGGATACATGGACAAGTTTCATATGCAAAATCGAGCGTGGACCTAAATAGTCTCATAATATGAAGAGTACTCGTTATGCATTGGAGCAGCATATTGGATTAAATAGTTTGGTACAAGAAATTCCAACAAACCAAAAATATGTTTCAGGGTTCCTTAGGTTGTTCACTTGTCAAGACTTAAATGTGAAGTACATCATTTAATTAGTTGACAAAAGTTATTAACTAATAAGAAATTGACAAGTGACATAATGTTGGTCCATAAATTATTTTACCATGGATTCACACATTTACCTTGCTAGTAAATATTAATAAGGTAATAGTAATTATTCAAATATTATTTTTGAATAATTAATAAATATTAATAATAAGTATATTTAATTGTTATTATTTTATTGATAAGTGAACCAATCACTTATATTTGAAGCTGCTATTCTAGCTTCACAATCCAACCAGTTTTAATTGTGAATTAGAATTTTGCAACAACACAGTTCAACATGAGCTCAAGATTTAAATATTAAAGTTCTCGAAGAATTGGAAAGCTACCGTCAATCTGGGTAGATTTACTTGTAATTTATTTAAATGAAACATATGAACATTATGAGATATATATGTTTGATTATGCTATATTAAGTATATATATTGTATGAGATACTTATTAGGGTCGGTGTTTACGTGCTATCCCTGAATATACATATACTTGTGTATTTATACAAGTGTACATTCTCATTAAATCGCTAATACCTATTAATATGGTACTATACAATGTAACAATACAGACATTATACGATCTGAAGGAGTTCAGCTCAGATCTAAAGAAGTTTAAATAAGGGCTTTTAGTTAGCCACACTGAGAGATATAAATGTTAAATGTTAGTACAACTAAGTGTTAGCTGGTTATAATACTCAGGGAAGATCTAAGAGTTAGAGCTTTGTCTATAATGGGACATAGACCTAGGAATATACTAGTAACTGCATAGTTGGTTCTTTTTTCTCTTTGGTTCCAAAAGAAACAATTATGAATTGCTTCAATTTTCATTTCCTTATCCTTTTAGAGAAAAGGATGAATACATACTATCGACCATTTTAGGGGTTTATGAGTTAAACCCAATGCTGGATATCAAGCTACTATTCTAGCTCACCAAGCCCACCGAGTTGATGACTAAAACTGGCAACGAGTTGATCTACATGCGGACTCTGAGAAAATACGTGTATAACTTTATATGTTCAGATGAGTTTTCAACACTCTTAATATATTAACGTTAGATCCTCGAAAAGAATTGTATTAGCGCCATTTAGGACATATTTGGGTGTTATTTGAGTGAATAGATGCAAAAGGCCCAATGTAAATGGCGCGTTTCAAGTGTTGAAACGGGTATGCCAATGGAGGTTCACTGGGCACTAGCGCCACAGTGCTGGGGGTTCGACCTCCCAGCGTTAAAGGTCTAGCACTGTGGCACTGGGAGTTCTTTCTCTCAGCGCTGCAGCACTGGTTAGCCTGCACTAAGGCTCCGAGGTTCTGAAATTCATGCCCTAACTGTGAAGGTTGGGCACACGGCGCTGAGGGTTCGACCTCCCAACACTGTAGCGAGGTGATTTGGCACCGCGGCGCTGGGGGTTTGACCTCATAACGCTGCAGCGATACAATCCAGCGCCGCGAGGGGTACTGTTCACTTGAACAGTAGCACATGAACAATGCTTTTTTAATATTCAGAGCTACAGTATTTTTGAGCAGTATTTCAAAATAAATTTTGCATGTGTAGATTTATAAGATGTAGTGATAAAAGTTATCACTCTATATTATAAATCAGGGTTTATGAGATACAGTGATAAGAGTTATCGGTCTATATTATAAACTAAGATTAATTTTTCTGTGTTGGTAACTACAATAGGAGCCCTTCTGGTGGGGATTAGTTGTACTTACATAGAAAAATTAATTAATTGAGAATCACCGTCCCTATGAGATGGAGACCAAGGATAAATACAAAAATCTCTCTTAATCAGATTGAAGAATATTACATTATGAGATAATATTTTATTCTGATCTGTCTTGTTAATATGGTGTTAGACGAGTCACGTCAACCATTTCCTAATATTGCTACAACGTGAGAGACTTGGTCGGTTGGCCTTGGACTATACCGGTTAAATATGAGATGAGGCAAATATATGCGAAAGTATTACCCGATATTACTATAGCGTGAGAGTAATATCGGTAGCATATATTTGATCATTGACAAGTTAATCTAGAATACACTTACCCAATATTGCTACAGCGTGAGGATAAGGTGTATTCAAGATCAAATGGTAAGAGTTGCATGAGATTCAATTGAAAAATGTTGTCTACCTGTTGGGTTTACAAAGGTCAATATTACTACAGCGTAAGGCTCAAGTAAATGTCAATAGGATTTACTTCTCGCTGTAAAGTTTAAACTATCATCTTCCTGTTTGAAGGATTACCGAAATTATGTAAAGCAGTGGGAGGGCGTTTTAAATCTAAAATGTATAATTATTATACCCATAATTTAAAATATCTATTAGCGATTTAATGACCATTCCGCTTACATCTCTTGTTAATCTTGGCCTATAAGGAATAATGGCCACTATGAACCAATTGGTGTGGATAGTTGATGTAGTCCAACTCAAAAGTACTAGAAATTACTCTGACTGGCAGATGAAGCGAAGTATGCTCGTTTCTTGATTTATCACCATTCTAGAGAAAGAGTTTCTCATAGATCGTGGGAATCATAAAAATATTGAACTTGGAGAACTCAATCTAGTATTTAATGAACAAAGGATATGAATTCAGGCTCAATTAAGCAGTGACCTTTTAGCACATTTTCCAGTGGATCAGAAAGGATATCTAGGTTATCTGTTAGGTATGTTTGATGCCTGAAGGTGAACTTAGAGTTTTCTTGGTAGAAGAAAATAATCCTTTGACCTATAGGGAGATGATGTTAGACATCGATTCAGAAAAATAACAAGAAGCCATGGAAAAAATAAAATTAACTATATACATCAGAATCAAGTCTGGGACTTGGTTAAGTTACACGTGAAAATTGTTCTCATTGGTTGTAAAAGGTTTACAAAGAGATAGTGGGAGCCAGATGGAAGGTAGAGAACTTCTAGGCCCTATATTGGTTCTAGAAAGGTAATCCTCAGTGATCTGGGATCAGCTAAAAGGAAACCTTTGGACCAACATTGATGTTAAAGTCAATTAGAATTTTATTGGCTCTTGCACCATATTATGACTTTGAAGTTTGGCAGATGGATGTAGAGACAACATTCCTAAATAGATACCTCGAGTAAGAGATATTCATGGAAGAGCCTGAAGGTTTTACGTTCAATTAGACTTTTGGTCTGCTATGCAGGTTGAAGAAGTTCATTTATGAGCTTAAATTGACAAGCCTCTCGAAGCTAGAATCATTGTTTTGATGAGATAATCAGATTATTTGGTTTCATAAAAAATGATGAGAAAGCTTGTATGTATGAAAAGTCAGTGGGAGCATGATAGTTTTCTTGATGCTCTTTGTTGAAGATATACTAGTCATTAGAAATGATGTTAGAATATAATAGTCGGTCAAAAGTAACTCGTAAGAATTTCTCTATGAAAGATTTGGGAGAAGTTTCTTTTATACTAGGTACAAAGCTTTATAGAGATGGAGCTAGAAAGCTGATAGGACTCTCCCAAATTATTTCACATCAATAGCATCTTGAAAAGGTATAGGTTTATTAATCGTGAGTTAGTTAACGTATCTTTTGGACTTGGTGTTCATCTTTTGAGGAGAGTGTCTCTTCAAATGGAAGATGAGAGAGTTAGAGTGTCTGACGCACCAGATACATCAGCTCTTGAGAGCTTGATGTATGCTATGACATGTTTAAGACCTAACATCAGTTTGGCTGTAAACGTTATAAGCTGATTCCAATCTGATTCAGGTGACCACCATTTGATGGTAGTCAAACATATCCTGAGGTACCTTGAAAGTACGAAGGATACGTTTCTCAAATATGGAGAAATTGACTTACAAGTGAGAAGATGCACAGAATCAGACTTTTAGTTTGACATAGATAATAGAGAGTTTACATTTGGGAATGTGCTCATTCTTATTAGTACTAGGTGAATTGGAATAGCATTAAACAGGGACTCACTACTGATTTGTTTAAGGTGCAACGAAAAAGACATTGTGGATTTGTAGGTTTATCGTTGGACTTGGAAGAGTTCTAAGACAGATGGATCCTATCCCATAGTTTTGTGATAAAACTAAGCTGTTGAATAGGTTGAGGTGACAAAAGAACACTAGTACTATAATCATATTGAGAGGAGTCTCAAATGACTAGAAAAATCTTAGTTTAGGGAGATGTGATTATTTGTAGAAGTGTTTTATAAATAATTTAGCGGACCTATTTTCTAAGGTCATGACTCTAAAAGTGTTTATGAAACATGTAGAGTTGATGCGTATGAGATACCATCAGGTATAGCACTAGAGCAAGTGGGAGATTGTTAGGATCGGTGCTTACGTGTCATCCTTAAATGTATATAGACTTGTATATTTATACAAGTGTACATTCTCATTAAATCACTAATACCTATTAATATGGTACTATGCAATGTAACATTACAGACATTGTACAATTTGAAAGAGTTCAGATCAGATCTAAAGGAGTTTAGATAAGGGCTTTTAGTTAGCCACGCTGAGAGATAAAAATGCTAAATGTTAACACAGCTAAGTGTTAGCTAATTATAATACTTAGCATTAATCCTGAAAAAAAGTTCCTCTAGGGTGGAACAATATGGAAAATGAGTTTGCATATATTATCTAATGAGATACAAGTCTGGAGATAGGACATGAATGAGCACAAAGAGATTTGACAGTGATGATCTATATCCCTGCACATCTAAGATATCATGATGGAATGACTATACATATGCGTTGTTACCTCAGCTTGTATGGTTCAACGTGCTGATTTGTATATTCGTGACGTGTGCGTAGGGCTTTGCTCAGGGACTCATGGAATAGTTCTATTTGATGAATCGGGCGTAGACCTAGGTAGTCCCGTAATATGGAGTGTACTCGTTGTGCACTGAGGCAGCGTGCCGAATTAAATTATTTAATCCAACAATATTTAGCATTATCATAGGAATGCGTGCATGTCTGTATTTAAGTGTTAAATACAACAATTAGTCAATAATTGTTATTTACTAATTGTATAATAACACGTGGCACATTATGGACCCTCGGTTGAGTTTATCCAAGTGTGAAATTTGGTAGAACCCACTACGGGGTAGACTTGGTAACTATTTATGAGGGGTAAAATAGTCATTTTACATATTGATTATTTAATTATTAAATAATTAATAACATCTCATTATTATATATTATTTTAATAAATAATATTATATTATATAATGGGTGATAGTTGTCACTCGTTATTATTTTTATATTATATTATATATATATTGTGAGATGTGTGTGAGGGGGGTGAAAGTGTGTGATGGGAAATGGAGCATTTTGGTGCTGAAAAAAATTAAAAAAGAAGAAAAGAAAGGAAGAAGCAGAAAAAAAAATTGTTTTATTTTTCTCTTGGTTCTAAAAGAAGTAATTATAAATTGTTTCAATTTCCATTTCCTTATCCTTTTAAAGAAAAGGATGAATACACACTACCGGCCATTTTAGGGATTTAAGAGTTAAATCCAGTGCTAGATATCGGGCTGTTGTTCTAGCTCACCAAGCCCACCGAGTTGGTGATTAGAACTGGCAACGAGTTAGTCACCATGCGGACTCCGAGAAAATACTTGTATAACTTTACACGTTCAAGTGATTTTTCAACACTCATAATATATTTATTGGTGTTAAATATGTATGTGATACGTATTTTAGGCAATAAACATAATTGCACATGCATACACCCACGTATATTGATTCTTCAGTTTGTGCTGAGGTTATTTGCTCAGTTCATTATGAACTTCAATATGCAATGGTTGACTTCCATGTATGTTGATCTACACAATATATTGAAGACAACTCATGAGGACATAAACAAATGGGGTGCAGCCCTCTACGTTTAAAGTAGTGCTTCATCTTCTGCCTTTTCTAGGATATTTAAAGGTAAGAGGAAGGAGAAGCAAATACCACATGCAAGTACTTAGAGACAAGTGATATTCAAGTCACAAGAGAAGAACAAAAGTAAAGGAAAATATTCTCATAACGATGAAGACAGACATTAGAAGCGTAATTTTTTGAAGTACTTGCCAGAGTCAAGAAGAACCCTTCAGATATATGTTTACTTATCAATGACTTTTCATTAGCATTTAATGCTAGTACTAGCTGAGTGTTAGATATTGCCTGTTGTTGTTTTTATTTTCTAAGCACAAAATTAAGCACAAGTATACGCTATCGTAATAAGTAATAAGAGAACTTATAAAATCAGATGTCGAACCCACATGTATAAATATTATTTTCAACCAAATTAAAAATATTTAAATAAATTAAATAAAGTACAGAAAAAAAATGACACAACTTAAATAAATCAAGAAGATAGTAATATAGAGAAACCCTAGTATTAATTACTATCCTTCAATATGCTTTTTAAAGATTAATCTTTTAATATTTATATCCTTCAATTCTTATTATTGGTCAAGACACTAATGTATTCACAAAGCCTCTCTCAAGGTCAAGTCAGTATATCGCAATTTATTGAATGCCTATATCTCTATGGTAATTGCAATAAATCAAGATTCATTAAGAACAAGTCTTATTGACCAAATATGGCAATTAGGTATACCTCTATCCTAAATTAAAACTTATGAATTTTACTTTACAATCATTCATCAAATTATCTAGGTCTAAATACAATGATGCCTCTCTCGAGTTTATCAAAGAATTTCTAATTCAATCATAATATTGATCAGATATAATGAAGCATTAAGAACAAATAATTTGAATAATAAAGAATTGAATTCAAATAAATATTAAAAAGATCCAATAATTAAGCACCTATATTGAGTTCAAGTACTAAGCCTAGAAAATAAATATAGTTCATGGCGTAATAAAGAATTCTAGAGCTTATCAAGAATAACATCACAAAAATCATAAAAAAAAACTATAAAGAATAAGATTTGAAGAAATAAAACTAATTCTGCTACAATCTTCAATCTTATAATCTTCTCGATCATCTAAAAATGCTCTTTCTCTTTTCTTTCTCCTTTTTCTCTTCTTGATTGTTGAATTAGAGGTCTTCTATTTATAGGTTTATATCTTCAAATTAAGGTAAAACATAAAATATAAGTTAGATTAGGATTTTCTTTTTTTTACGTGATTACTGTTCATAAAGTACTATTTATGCACACTGTTCATGTGGCACTGTAACGAAATATTTTGGGCACGGGGCTGAAGAAGCTAAAATTTTCACTGTAGTGAAACATTGTTCTCCGCTGCAGTGATTTACTATAACATAATCACTATTAATGGGAACTATAGTGATTAATTGTAGCAAAATTGATGTTTCGCTTTATTTTTTTTTAAATTTTTATCACAAATAGCTCCATTAAGTTTAAGCCTATAAAATAATAATAAAGCATATAAAAGCCTAAAATTCTTATTAGAATGAGCAATTAATTTAATTAAGGAGTAAAAATAATAGATACAATTTACGTTTATCATCTGTCTTTCTCAAATCTGCAATATGTTGCAAGGTCTGAGGGAAGTTAGAGTACTATATCGTGGAAATGTATAACTTCGTGTTAAAAATAGGGATTTCCTATAAGTTAAGGCTGTAGGACATTTTGAATTGTTTCTCCTTTGTGATAAAACTTTGACGTTGTATAATTATTATTTTGTGCTAAACATTATCTTATGTTAAACATTGAAGATTATCATGTATTTATTTGAATCGTTTCTTGTACTTATATGATGTGGATAATGTTTTATTAGTGGAGTGTTAGTTAATGAATTACCATTATATCTTAGATACAATAGGAAATGTCTTAAATGCACAGGTGAAAACAAGTAGTAGTTTGAAAACTTTGAATAATACGAAATTGTGGCATATGAGATTAGGTCATTTAGGCATAAGACATCTAACTTGTCTGGTTAGGGATGGTCAAATACGTGATATTACAATAGAACTTATATAGTTTGTGAATATTGTATTCAAGAGAAGATAACCAAATCTCCTTTTATAAGTGTTGGATACTAGGCCACTGGTTTATTAGATCTAGTATATAGTGATGTATATGGTCCAATGAATCACACTACTATGGGTGAGATATGATACTTTGCTATCTTTATCAATGATTTGTCATGATATGAAAATGTGTTTATAATGAAATAAAAGTCGAAAACTTTTGAAATGTTTAAAGAGTTTTGACTAGAGATAGAGAAACAAACTGGTATGTATATTAAATGCCTTTGATTAGATCAATGCGGTGAATATAGTACTCTAGGTACTCCTCAACACAATGATGTTTCTGAGATGAGGAATTAGACTTTATTAAATATGGTCTTATTGATGATGAGATTTACCAATCTTCCAGAATATCTATAGGGTTATGCTCTAGAAATTATTGCTCACTTGTTGAACAAAGTTCCATTGAAGGCCATTCCTACTACTTCGTATGAGATATGGATCAGTAGAAAATTAAATCTTAAGTATATTAAGATTTAGAACTATCCTACTTATGTAAAAATTATGCAACATTATAAAATTTCACCCAAGGAGTACAAGTATCAGTTAATTATCTATCTTAAACATTATATAGGATATCAGTTCTATAATTTAAAGGAATGAAACATATTTGTTACTTGTAATGCCATTTTCCTTGAGAAATATTTTCTTATGAATCATGGGATTTTAGAGAGATAGAACTTGATGAAGTCAATTTAGAAGTTTATGAACCAATGATGGAACTTCGAACTCAATCGAGTGAGATACCTATGACACACCCTCTACGTAGATCGAAAAGAATTTCAAGGCCACCTGTTAGGTATGGTTTGATATCTAAATATGCCTTTAAGGTTTTCTTAGTTGAAGAAAATGATCATTTGACTTATAGATAGGTGATGTTAGACATCGATTTAAGAAAATAGTAAGAAGCCATGAAATCCAATATTGACTCTATGCATAACAATCAAGTCTGGACTTGGTTAAAAATCCTAAAGAAATTATTCCTATTAGTTGTAAATGAATTTACAAGCGAAAACGTAGACTCTTTAGGAAGGTAGAGAAACCTTCAAAGCTCGACTGATGGTAAAAAGTTATACTCAGTGATATGGGATTAATTATAAGGAAACCTTTTCACCGATAACCATACTGAGTCGATTCAAATTCTATTGGCTATTTTAGCATATTATGATTTTGAGATCTGAAATATAGATGTAAAGACAATTTTTTAAATAGATATCTAGAGGAACAGATATTCATAAAGCAGCTTGAAATATTACATCCAGCCTGACTCTAATCTAGTATGTAGACTGAAGAAGTCGATTTATAGACTTAAGCAAAATTTCTAAAGTTAGAATCTTCATTTTCAAGAAGTAATCAAAGAGTTTGGTTTTATCAAAAACCGAAAATGAAGCTTGTTTGTATAGAAAGGCCAGTAGGAGCATGATTATTTTTCTTGTTCTTAACGTGGATGACATACTTATTATCGAAAATGACACTAGTATGTTATAGTCTATTAAGAGCTATATGAGTAAGAAGTTCTCTATGAAGGATTTGGGATAAAATTCCTATATACTTGGTATAAAGCTTTATAGAAATACAACTAGGAGGTTTATAGGACTCTTCCAATCTTTATATATAGAAAGTGTTCTTAAAATATATAACTTCAGTAATTGTAAAACAGTTAGTGTACTTTTCAAACATGGCATTCATCTTTCTAGGAGGACGTGTTCTCAAAAGTAAGGTAAAAGAGTTAAAATGTCTAACATACTATATGTATCAGCTGTAAGTAGCTTGATATACACCATGTTATGTACGAGACTTGATATTAGTATAGCTATAAGTGTTATGAGTATTGAGATTTGTGCTTACGTGTCATCCTATTTTGTATGAATATTTTATTTTAATATTTATATAATAGATATTTAATTAAATTGATAATTATAGTTATTAAATAGTAAGTTGCTTGCAATGTTTTAGATCTAGTTTAAATGAGTTTAGATCAGTGTTAAGAGTTAGCAACATTGAGAGTTATAAATGCTGAGAGTTAGCACTGCTGAGAGTTAGCAGGTTGTAAAAACCATTGAAATCTAAAGAGTTAGAGCCTTATCTGAAATAGGATAAAGACCTGAGAATATATTAGTAATGACATAGTTGCAAAGAGTTGTATATGGTGCTAGGATATGTCATTATGCAATCCGTTCTTAAACATGATGTTCTTGATCTATTTTATCGATGCAGGTTTATTAGTAAAATCTTTTTATATAAATCAGAGTATGTTCATATCTGCATGGTCTAGATGGTTAGTCTTAGCAGACCATGCGCTTAGCGGAAGCTTATATGGGCATATGGGTATTAGTAAGGATTGGGTACTGAACAAACTCATAAGGATCTCTAATAGACATCCCATAAAGCTGTCAATGGTAGATCATCTTGAGTTGAGTAGTCTTCGTAGTCTTTTAACATGAGTGCCACAGTGGCTTGTAAGTAATCTACCATATTTTCGTTCCATGGATGTCAGATACCTTTTATGGTCTAACCACTGCGTGTTGCTAGGTATGGTTCGATGTTCATGGAGTCTAGTATGCATAGATATGGGATCCATCAATTCTGATGCTCTGAGATTATATCTGAGAAGTAAGCTTGGAAAAAGCGTTTTCTGTAAGGTTAAACAATATTTCAAAAGGGTTTGCGTATATTATTGAGATACGAATTTAGAGATAAGTTCATGGATGAGCAAATAGAGATTTGATGGTGATGATCTATATCTCTACTTTTCCAAGATATAAGTGACGTAGGGATTATAAGTAAATGTTATGACCTTAACTTGTATAGTCTAACGCTTTAATTTGTAATATCCATAATGTGTGCGTAGGGCATTGTTCACAGACTCATAAAGAGTTTTATTTGATAAATCAGGTATGAACTTAGGGAGTCCCTCAATATAAAGTGTACTCGTTGTACACTATAGTAGCATATCGGATTGAATAGTTTAATTCAGTAAATTCTTGCAAACCAGATATTTGTTTCAGGATCCCTCAGATGTTTACTTATTAAGACTTAAACGTTAAGTATATCAATGAGTTAGTAATAGTTGTTAACAATGGGATGTTGACAAGTTGAACAATTTAGACATTTGGATGTTTAACTTAGAAATAACTAAAATGACCTTACTTGTATGACAAGTAAAGTCAATTAATTAGATGCAAAAATATTTTTTAATTATTTTTTACTAATTAAATAATTATTAAAATAAAAGGGAACAAAGAGATATTTGGGAAAGTGTTGCCCATGCTTGGTGATGGCACATAAATTGATCAAGAAATTAAGGGAAAATAAATAAATAAATAAAAAGAACTTGGCTTATTTTTAGCTAAGGTGAATTTGGCTATTTGGGTGAGCATTGAGAGAGAAAGTGTTTTGGTTTTTCTTTAAAGAGATATAGCCCTTTTATTCTTTTTTTTTTCTCCATTCCATTTGGCCAACCATTGAAACATTTGAAGCTTGTTTTTTGTAGTTCAAGAGTTAAACAAGCAAAAAAACTTCATTGCTTTAATTAAATAGTTGAACGAGTTAAACTTGTGGTTAAGTGTTAACCAAAGTGTTTAAGTGTTAAAGACATTGTTGGGATTGGAACTGCTATTCTAATAACTCAAGGGTACCATCATTGAGTCCTAGAATTACTCACGAGTACGTTTCAAGGCAGACTTCATCATTGTTCCAAAGAGTTGTAAGTTAAACTCTTAATCTTTAATTTTCAATATAATAATGAGACTTAAATTTATGTGTTTATCGTATTAGAAAATTAAATGCATGATTTATGTATGAGATGCATAGATTTTGTAGTAATGAACATATAGCATATGCATACACCGTAGTAAAATAGCACACTTTTAACGAGTGGTATCAGTTTGATCTAAGTAGTGATCATTGGATGACCATAAAAAATATCCAAAATAGCATAAGGATACAAAGAATAAGTTTTTGATTTATGGAGAGAGTGACTTACAATTAAGAGGATACATTGATTCAAACTTCCAGCCAGATTCGAATGATAGAAAGTCTATATCTAGATATGTGTTTTTTCTCAATAGTGTCATAGTCAATTGAAAAAGTATTAATCAGGTGTCCGTAGCTGATTCTACCACAGATTTAGAATGCATTTCAGCTATGAAAGCTACAAATGAAGCAATATAGATATGCAAGTTTATTGCATGAATAGACTCAAGTTCAGTAGATCTTGTCCCACTATTTTGTGACAACAACAAAGTAATTGCTTAAGCCAAGAAGCCAAGGGCACACTAGAAGTCTAAGCATGTGGAGAGAAAATACCATATAATAAGATTAGATTCTCTAGATAATGCAGCAGAACCACTCATTAAGGTCTTAACTCTTAGGGTATTTGAGAAACACGCAGAGTTGATGGGTATTAAATATTATCAAGACTGGCATTAGAGCAAGTGTGAGTTATTAGAGATGGTGCTTACGTGCAATTCCAAGTTTGTATGAATATTTATTGTTTAATATTTATACAATGAACATTTCAATAAATTATTAATATTTAATTTAAATGGTACTAAGCTTTTCACTTTTCAGACATTATAGATCTAAAGAGTTTAGATCTGATCTAAAGGAGTTTAGGCCTACATTAAAAGTAAGCATTCTAAGAGTTATAATCTTATTTAAAATGGATAAATATTTGGGAATATATTTGTAATGACATAGTTGCAAGGAGTTGCAAATAAAATGTTATTATGTAGTATGTTCTTGAACAAGTTGTTCTTAATCTATGGTTACCAATACGGTTCAATTGGTACATCTTTCAGATAAGTATATGTCTATATCTGAATTGTCTAGATAGTTAGTCTTAGTAGATCTTGATCTTAGTGGAAGCTTGTATAGACAAGTAGGTATTTAGTAAGGACTGAGTACTAAATAAACTCTCGAAAATCTCCAATAGCATCCTATAGAGTCCTCAATGGAGAGTTTTCTCAAATTGAGTAGTATTTGTAATCCTTTGACATGAGCGCCACATTGGACTTATGAGTGATCCAACATGTCTTTGATTCTACACATGTAAGAGACTTTTGGGTCTGGTTTAATGCTTATAGAGTCCAATGTGCATATATATAGGATCTGTCGGCTCATATGAATGAGTTATATATCATAATACTCCGAGATTGTATTACAAAAAGTCTTATGCACCATTTTGTAATATCCATAACATATATGTGAGACATCGTTCACGGACTTATAAAAGAGTTCCATAAAATAAATGGGTATGAATTTAGAATGTCTTATAATATTTGTAATATGTGTGTGGGACATCATTCACAAACTAGTCAATAGTGGTTGTCGCCGCGTTCAATTGGCCAAATGATGTTAACGAATTACAAATTAACTCAAAATTAACATTATTGGACCACTTATCCATGATCTGCCTAATGGTGTGATTATTTTTGTCTATAAAGCATTGAAGAAGTGTCAAAAGTTAATAGGAGAGTGGCAAGCATCTCCAAGTGTTAGTCAAATTAAGGTGCACTGCCAACTTTATCAGCTTGATCATCAGTCATTTAATAATGGTGGTAGTATACCTCAAAGTGTTTCCATTTAACGATAGTGTTATGTTAGTTGCCACTCTTCTCTTTTCCTTTAACACTCCTCTAATGCTTTATTAATGAAAATAACACCACTATAATGTAGATTATAGAACTTTGAGTATGATGATGTCAACTACAAGTAAATTCGCCATTAGTCACCATCGCCCAGCTATTGGCAGTGGTGCTACTAGTGGGAGCAAAGACTGGCTGCCCTTATTTTAGTTTTCTTTTTCTTTTTTGTTTAATTTATTTCAATATTTTTATTAATATAAAAAAATGAATGAAAATATACCATGTATCACTAAGCAGAGTAAATTTAGAGAGGTAAATGGGATATTTAAGTATTATAAGGTATAAGTCATCTAAATCAACCAAAATTGTTAACTAAGAGAGGATATTTCTTTTGAAACTATTGAGGTGTATTAGTCTATTTTTTAAAATCTTAGAGGTCTAGCTAACTTTTAACTCATTAGATTTACTCATAATTTTAATTTTAATAATATTCTTATTTTCAACACTGAAACTAATTTTAATTACAATAAGATGATAGTACCAAAAAAATTAGAAGAACAATAGGGTAAAATAATAAAACTAAAATTTAATAATAAAAAATATATTCAATACACAACCTTTATAGTAACAATAATATAATTACATTAAAACGAGTAATGTATCATTGATTTAAGCCATTTATTTATTTTTAGTTCTTCATATAAATTGACACATAAATATCAAGACCTCTACATAAAGGTGGCAATATGAGTCATAATTTATTTACATGACAAGAATTAAGCAAATTTAAATTTAGAAAAATGATAGGATTATTAAATGGGTCAAATTTGTGTTACCTATAAAATAATTGTGTCAAATTTATGTTTGAGTATTCTAATTTTCTATTATTTATTATATGTTATTGTTTAAATAATCGAACTAAGTGAATTAGATTAAGACATAAATTCGTTTAGGGAACATTTGGAATACGAATTCATTTAAATTCGTTTAATACCATTTAATACATTTAAAATTTATTTGACATATAATATATTTGATAATTTAAATAATATAGTTTTTTATCATCTCAAAACAATAATTGTTGTACATGAATTGACTTGTGATTATAATAGTATAAAACAAATTAAATCATGTTTAATGATGTAAACGAATCAAATAATATATATTTGTATAAATGAATCCAATATGACTCATTAATATTAAATGTGTCTAATTGTGTCCTCATTTATTAGAAGCAGCGAACCCATGTGTTTGTCGCCTAATTCCCTTACTGAAATGAATTATCTTAGAATTCACAAATATTTCAATAATAGCCTATTAACACACAACACAAATATGGTTTGTTATAGGAATTACCACTCCTACTTCTAGACGTTTCTTTTTTTAAAAAATAAAAATTATTAAATGAAATTTAATCATATCTCCTCTCACCCAAAAGAGTTTGAATTCTAGATCTCTTGACTCACCCAAAAGAGTTTTGCAAATTAAACTAACCAACACCATTGTTTACAACATATGTCAACAAATTTTAATTTATATACAAATTTTCTATTAATTATTAAGATACTTGATACTTATTTATATCATAAAATTTATGTCAAGATAGTTTTCTTCTTTTTTTTTTTCGTAGTATTCTAAATAAAAATACTAAATTACTGTTATTTTATGGCATAATCATGTGCACACTGTATATTTTTCGTTTGATTTGTATAGCGTATGTATTAAGTAAAATATTTTATAATAAAAATGGGAATTTTTAATAAATTTTGAATATCAGTAAGTATAAATAATATTTAACAAACCTTGATAAGGATGTGTTACTCGCTGTTCTTCCAACCTGACATTTCCACTTCATACGTTCCAATGTTCATATACTTCCAATGGCACAGCTTACAAAAAGGTTTCATGGCATCCAATGTATTACAACCCACAATTGGATCGATTTAACCTATTACTTGTAAAGAATGACCCCAGACTTGCTCATTAATTTCAACCTCAATTGGTTCTTGGTAATTGATCACCGGTATAATCAGTCAAATGTGTTATCTCAGTTTCATATGCACATGGTGACAGTTGCGGCTAAAGGTTGCTGGTTGTGCTCTTTTAATTGAAATAATAAAGAAAAAGAGAGAGAGAGACGAGTTTGAATAACCTCGTACATGACGTTATTCTTAAGTTTCTTTATAAACAACATCAAGAACTAAAACAATTAGGTTTGTAACGTCAATCTAATGCCCTCTAGCCCAATTGATTATCACTCCAATTTAGCAAAAAGAACATTAGTTGGGCTTGAGATCATCCATAAGGACCAAATCTAACACTATCTTTTGTCCTAGGTTCAAGATTTATGTGAAAAACTCTAAGCACACACCTCCCACTACTTAGTCTCTTTGTAATACACATTAACCCACTCGAATTGATAGATTGAAATATTAAGTTTATATATATATATATATATATTTTGTTGTTGATTTAATATGTAATATCAAGTTTTAATTCAAAATAATATCTTATTGTGTTGCAAAAGAGAGCTCTAACTAAATTATGTCACTTTCTTTTTGGTTGGAGGAAAATCACAAAAACAAAAATTCAATTCAATTTTTTTATTTGAAAAGAAATTCAATTCAATTTACAATGCAAAAAACCTAAAGTGTTTAGAACTCTCTCTACAAATTCAATTTCATGTATGTTTTTTTTTACATATTTTTATCTAAAAAATGTAAAAAAATTGTTAAAAATTTAAAGTGTATTTTAAATTAAACAAATTAAGACAAGTGAAAAATAAAATAAATGCCAAGAGAAAAATAAAAACGGGGTCACAGTGAGAGGTGATCTAAGCCGCAGCGCCATCTTTGACAAAATGTATGAACCACAGCGTTGAGATATTGGCACAGTAATGCTGCATGATGTCGGACCGTGCCATGGCACTGAGAGATTGGCACTGCAGCATAGGAAATCTAGACTGTGGCTCTAAGCCGAAGTAGGTAGTGTGCATCGCGGTGCTGGACAATCCACAGCGTGGTAACACAGATGTCTTTTTTGAATAGTCACATTGAGTAACAGTCTTTGTGGGTTTTAGGAAAGGCTTGGTGGTTGTACAAATAACACCCTTTACACTATAAAGTTGTGGCCGCTCTTAGATGAAATCCAATCAATTTTTGGTCTTGAATTTCTTATTATTATTATTAATATTATATCTTAATCATCACTCCAAAGTTCAAAAATAATTACTTCTTGTTGAAGAAAGTTGTATTTGAGTGTGCATTTTTATAACTTTCAATCATTTTATTGAATCCTAAAGGCTACATTGTCATCCAACCCTTTTGCACCAAGATAATACTCTTGAGGGGGAAGAAATAGCCTTAAGTGCTTAGAACGCCTTGACATATTTTAAATATTACATCCCATATCCAATTCTCTATCAATCTTAAGACTACATTTATGGATACAACTTCGAATGCATTATTACTAGCTATTGTAAAATCCTTATCAGAAGCAATTAAAATTGCACTATTTGATAAAAAGTATTTCAAATGATAGCAACATTGAGTGTGCGATACATTAGATGTCATGAACTTGACAGAATTTCTAACACAGTGGCCTCTAAAACTTGACACAGATAACTGCACAAAATTGTTTTTAAAATGGATTAAAGCAAATAAGGTATGTTCTACAACTATTTTAAATACTTTGTCTAATGAATTATATGATATTTATTCTACTTACAAAAATGCATATGAGATTTGGGTACAGCTAAAGAAAAAAATATATCATAGAAGATGTTGGTGTTCAAAAGTATGTTATTACAAATTTCTTAGACTTTAAAATGCCTGAAGAGAAAGAAGTCACTTTTCAAATACATGATTTCATTTACTAATCAATGATTTGAAAAAAATGAAGACATCTTTCTTTCAGACCCTTTTGATGCTAATTGATTAATTGAAAAGTTACCAAACTCCTAGAAAGATTATAAGAAAAGCAACAAACACAAAAGAAAGTATATGAAATGGGATGATGTAATCATCCATATCAAAATTTAGGAAAAGAACTGCCAAAGGGAGAAAATTGAGAAGACCAAAAAAATTGTTTCTAAGGTTAACCTAGTTAAAAAGAATGTTACTCTGTTGGAGAAGCAATCTAAAACTGTAAACAAGCAATTCTTCAAGAATACAAAGCCTTCATTTAAGAACAAAGGTAATGCTATGTTTGTGGTAAATTTGGTCATTTTTCTAACCAATGTAGATATAGAAAAAGAGATCAAATGAGAGATCAAAAAACTTTCTAAGGCTAATTTGGTTAAGGGAGATGATATCATTGTTGATGTTGTGGTTTTCCAAGTAAACATAGTTACAACTAGCAACAAAGATTAGCCTATATATTGTAGCCACAAGACACATATATGGAGACAAATACTTTTCTATCGCTATGTTTATGTGAGTAAGGAAAAAGAACGAGTTTATCTTGGTAATTCATATTCTGCACCTGTGGTGGGAAAAGGGAAATTTCTTCTCATATTAAACAACTACATTGAACAATATGCTCTATGTTCCTAATATTAAATACAATATCATTTCTGTATTTATTCTTGGCAAAGCTATAAAAAGGTCTCAATTGAAGGGGACAAACTTGTAATGATCGAAAATAAGGTCTTTATCGAAAATAGATATTGTTCCAACGATTTGTTCAAATTTAATGTACTTGATACAATTATTAATAAAAGTAGTACTTTATTTGCTTATATTGTTAACGCCATTAGTGTATGACATGGTAGGCTTAGTCATGTAAGTTTTTCTTATTTAAAGAAAATGAAAGATGTCAGTTTACTTTCTAATATGAACATGGACCGAGTTCATAACTGTGATGTGTGTGTGGAAGCTAAGTCCACCAAAAAAAATTAGTAAACCAATATTATTAAGAAAAATTGAGTTACTCGATTAAATTCACAATGATCTTTGTTATTTTGAAAGATACCATTACTATTTGTAAAAGGTTCTATATAACCTTTATTGATAATTTTTCAAAATATACTAAAGTATATCTATTAAGAAATAAAGATGATTCATATTAAAAGTTCTTGATCTTAAAACAAGAATTTGAAAATCAACTAAGAAAAATAATCAAAAGACTAAAAACTGATAGAGGTGGAGAGTATGTTTCTAATATGTTTAATGTCCATTGTAAGAACAATGGCATTATACATAAAATCACACCTCTATATTCACTTGAATCTAATAAGGTTACCAAAAGGCAAAATAGAACTCTAAAGAATATGATGAACTCAATGTAAGTAAGTTCTAGGGCATTAACAAATTTGTGGGTGAGGGGAGCAATACTTACTGCTTATCATCTACAAAATAGAATACCATACAAAAAAATTGACAAAACACCATATGAGTTATAAATAGGCTATAAGCTTAATATATCTTACCTCAAAGTGTGGGGTGTCTTGTAATGGTCTTAATACCCAATTTAAAAAGGAAAACAATGGGATTTAAAACAGTTAATTGTATGTTAATAGAGTATGCACAAAACAATGCCACATACAGATTCTCAGTATTAGAAGATACAGATAAAGTGTTTGATGTAAACACAATCATTAAGTCCAAGAATGTTAAGTTCTTCAAAAAAAATATCTTAAGAAAATCCAAAATGAAAAATCATTATCTTAAATAGAAGTAAAAAATAATCCTTCAGAAAGATTTGAAAATAAACTAAAGAGAAGTAAAAGGATGAGAAAATCCACAAATTTTAGAAATGATTTTTATGTCTTTCTTATTGAAAACGACCTTAAAACCTTGAAAGAGGCTATGACATCTCATGGTGCTCCTTTATGAAAAGTGGCTATCAATAATAAAATAAACTCAATTATAAGTAATCATGTGTGGCAAATTATTGACTTGCCTTTAAGAACAAAACCTGTTGGTTGTAAATAGATGTTAAAAAAGAAATTAAAGGTAGATGGGCCAATTAAAAATCTAAAACAAGATTAGTAGCCAAAGAGTTCACATAAAAGAAAGACTTAGATTGCTACTTTGATACTTATGCTCTTGTAACAAGAATATCATCTATTAGAGTCTTGATGGCACTAGTTACAATTCATGACTTATACATTCACCAAATTGATGTTAAACCTGCCTTTTTAAATGGTGATTTAGATAGAATATTTACATGAAACAACTAAAAGATTGTATAGTTCCAAGAACATAGCATAAAGTATGCAAACTTATAAAATCCTTATATGGTTTAAAATAAGCATTTAAATAGTGACATGAGAAATTTGATCATATTTGGGTATCAAATGGTTATATGGATAATGATTTAGAAAAAAAATGATTCTCTCTTAAATCCATTGATACTAAAAGTTTTATCATTATTTGTCTCTAGATAGATGATATGCTAATATTCAATTATAGTATGAAAGTAATAATTGAGACCAAAAGATTCCTCTCTATAAATTTTGATATCAAGGATATGAGAAAAGAAAATATAATACTTGGAGTCAAAATAGTGAAAACTTATCACGGTCTTATATTATCTTAAGAACACTGTGTCGAAAAATTCTTAAAGAAGTTTAGGTACTTTGTATGTAAACCAGTATCAACACTTTATTATTCTAGTACCCAACTATTAAAGAATAATGAACATAATGTTAATTAGATCTAATATGTTTAAATTATTGATAGTCACATGTACTTAATGAATAATAATAGGTATAATATAACATATATAGTAGGCAGACTGAGTAGATATACTCGGAATCCAAGTAAAGAGCATTGGATTGCCTTAGACAGACTTGAAAAAATATTTGAGAGACAATTAATTTTGGGCTCTTATATTGTAGTTCTTCACCTGTCTTGGAAGGTTATTGTAGTGTTGGTATTGCTATTTAAGTACATGCATGTGAAATGTGTCTATTGAATTTTAAATGCTTGTTAAACATATATATACACAGTAGAATAGAAATCTAATTTCCTATTCAATAAACACATACTATATTTAAGTCTTGTTAACTTGCAAGTTTAGAAAACTCACATTCGAAGCCATTTGGTTAAGAAAACAATTCCGAAGCTCACTCAAAATAATCCCGTTGAAAATTCTAATCTACAAATCTAGTTGGATTGCTAGAGCTAAAATGGTAGGCTTCAATTTCTTACAGGATTGATTCAATCTTTCTAAATTGGATTTGGCCGAATAAGCTAAGCAGTCTAAATGCAACAATTGCTTTTCGTATTCCCTCACTTAGCTAAATGGTGCTCTCAAACATAAATTGCAACTATTGGAATTTATTTGCTCTCAACACAAATTGCAACTTTTGCAATTTATTTGCTCTTAAAATGGACAAACATAATACTAAGGAGAAGAAGACAACACTTATCTTTCTTCTTTACAATGGCCGAACCGATTCATCAATGGCAAAATAATTTTGCACTCTTTATATACCTTTGCTTTTTTTCCTTAGACAAGTGTCCATTTGATTTCCATTTGTCACCATTCTCTTAATAACTTAACAACACTTGTTAAAAAACAAGAAAACATTTGCTTAATGTTTCCTTTACACTTGGCTATGCCATGCAAAACCATTTTGAATCTCAAAATAAGGGTTTACTTAATCTAGCCACTTATCCAACAAAGCCAATGATATCAAGCCATTTGTCCATTAAATCCCAATCACATTAAGCTATGTGGCCATTTAAGACCAATGAAGTCAGACCACTTTCACACACTTTATTTAATTAACAATAATTGTTAATTAAATCCATAAGCTTTACAATTAAGCTTATGTGCTTTCTAAGAGATTTCGAAACAAATCTCGTTTTCCAAAACTTTTTTTAATTGAACCATTTGACTCGATCCACTACCCCAGTACTTAATAAGTACACTTTATATTGTGAGATTCCCTAGGTTCACACTCATTTGTCTTACAAAACTCTTTTGCAAGTCTATGAATGATACCCTACACATATATTATAGATATTATAAAATGGCGTGTTGAACCATATAAGCTAAGGTCAACCATATCCGTTTAATCCTTCTATCACCTATATCTTTGAAGAGTAGAGATATAAATTATCATCATCAAATCTCTATACGCTCGACTGTGAACTTATTTCTAGATTTGTATTTTCGTAAACAATATCTGCAAACTTCTTTACAATATTATTTAACCTTACGAAAAATTCTTTTTTGGAATTTTATTCTTGTGGCCACTAGACTTTCTAAAATATAATTTTCAGAGCATTGTTATATACAACTTAACATTATGAACTGACAGATCCTATATCTACACACCGAACTCTATGAATATTGAACCATACCTAATGACACCTACAGAACAAACTATAAAAAGTCTCTAACATGTGTGAAATCAAAGCTTGGTGGATCACTCATAAGGCCAATATCGTGCTTAGGTCAAAAGGCTACAAATACCACCTAACTTGAGAAAATCTTTCATTGATGGCTCTATAGGATGTTTATTAGAGGTCCTTATAGTCTATTCAATACCCAGTACTCACTAAATATGTGCATGCCTATATGAGCTTCTGTTAAGCCCAGGTCTGCTAAGACTAACCATCTGAACAATTTAGATATAGACACACACTGATCCTAAAGGAATACCAATTGACCTGTGTTGGCAACCATGGATTAGGAATGATGTTTTCGAGAATAGACGGTGTAATGACATTTCTTAGTACTATTTATAACTTCTTGCAATTATGTCATAACTAATATATTTCCAAGTTTTGTCCCATTTCAGACAAGGTTCTGGCTCTTAGAATGCTAATCTCTTAGCTTTGACCTAAACTCTTTTGAATTAGATCTATAATGACTAGATATATAACAAACTTAGTACCATATAATTAAGTATTAATGATTGTATTAAAATATTTATTGTATAAATATCAAATATTTAACAAGCTGGAATAGCACGTAAGCACTAACTCTAACAAATAGAGCCATTAATTTGTAAAAATAAATCTCATTTAATACTCTCGTTCTAAACACATTAAGATTATACATTATTTTATTTGAGAGAGTATGTTAAAAAAAAGGCACATCTTATTGCAATTTATGCCTACGACAGACTAACTTGTTAATATCTTAACCAAACCACTTAGTGATGAAGATTTTGCAAAATTCAAAGAATGCTTGCTGGCTAGAATCTTCAAATTAATATCATTTCTCATAATATTTTATCTATTAAATGATTTTGTTATTTTTGATGATAAGCGTTATGATTATGATATGTTTAAGTCATATGTCTATTTATGATGTTTTGATGAAATAATATTTACAGAGGATATTTATTTTTAAATTTTAGACTATAGATGGATGATTTCTTAATTCATTGTTGCTTTTCGCCATCATTGGTGTTAATTGATTGTTTAAGTCATTAATTTCATACATATAATGTTATTGGAATTAGGGATGGGACAAAGGGCGAGGACATATTTGGTTCCCAAAATGAGGGACCCGAATGTCCTAGTCCCATCCTAGACATTTTCTGTCCCGAACCGGGTCCCATCTTGGACCCAATTTTTTTAAAAAAAATAACTAAAGACTAATTAAAGAATTTATTAGCTAATTAACAAATTATAAGTAAATTTAATGTAATTTTTATAAATTTATAAGTTACTTAATAAGTTATAAGCTTTCTTATTTTTAGAAAACAAATGACTTTATTTAAGTAAATTGATATTGAAGACAATTAAACTATCAGTATTAAATTAGATTTGGAATAAAAATATTTAACATAATTAAATTTGAAATTAGATTTGAAATTATATTTAACGTAATTGAAATTAAATTTAAAATTATAACATTTAATGTAGTTAAAATTAAAATTAGATTTAGATTATAATATTTAACAAAATTAAAATTAGAATTAAAATCATAATTATAACATTTAACTTAGTTGAAATTAAAATTAAATTTGGATTATAACATCTAATGTAATTGAAATTAGAATTAGAGTTGAATTATAATATTTAACTAATTGAAATTGAAATTGAATTTGCAATTTGCAATTTAAAATTATAACATTTAACGTAATTGAAATTAGAATTGGAATTAAAATTATAACATTTAACGCAATTGAAATTAAAATTAGAATCAATTATGACATTTAACATAATTGAAATTAAAACTAGATTTGGAATTTGAAATTTTAACATTTAACATAATAGAATTTACAATTAAAATTAAAATTATAATGTTTAACATAGATAAAATTAAAATTAAATTTAGATTATAACATTTAACGAAATTAAAATTAGAATTGGAATCAAAATTATAATATTTAATGTAGTTAAAATTAAAATTAGATTTGAATTATAACATTTTACGTAATTGAAATTGAAATTGGATTAGCAATTTAGAATTACAATATTTAACGTAATTGAAATTAGAATTGAAATTGAAATTATAATATTTAATGTAGTTGAAATTAAAATTAGAATTAAAATTATAACATTTTACATAATTGAAATTGAAATTTGATTAGCAATTTAGAAAATATTTAATGTAATTAAAATTAAAATTGAAATCGAAATTATAATATTTAATGTAGTTGAAATTAAAATTAGAATTAGAATTATAACATTTAATATAATTAAAATTAGAATTATAACACTTAACATAATTAAAATTAAAATTATAATATTAAAATAATCAACTAACCATTTTTGTTGGATTTCCAAAAACCATAGCTACAAGACTTTAATTGGCAAACTTGTTTGCAGTAAGCCTAGAAAACGGGTAACTAATTTGCTCAGGCTATTTAATCTAGGCTCATTTCCTTAACCGATTCTAAATTCTCAACTAATTCTATTGCCACTTTCACTCTAAATCCTTAAATCTTCACTTTTTCAAGAAATGTTTGGTATAGATTGTTGCTAAAATCAACCCCCCCTAACTGATTGTTGACCCAAATCCAGCTTAAGAAACAAGTCAAAACCCCTTAAAAATTTTAAAAACCCAATCCTGACCTTAAATTAGATCTACTCAAATCGACCCACCTAGAGTGTTCTTCATCACCTAATCATCCTTCAAAACCTTTTTATTTTGGCTGCTTTTAGAACTTTATGTTAGGTTATAACACCAAAAACTCCTCAGAATCTGCAAACTTGATTTTGAAACCCTAAGTATTCACAAACTAAATTCAAGCTATTTGACTTGTTTTAGTTTCATTTTTCACTAATTCAGGCGTCCAAATCATCATTTTGGACTTTTTTAGGACTACTTCATGGGGTTAAATCACAAAACTCCAAAATTAACTTAACGGTATTTTGATAATCTTAGCGTCGCATTTTTTTTGGGGTTTATTATCATTGATGCTTGAGGATTCAGAAGTAAGAAGCATATTGGAAAGTGTAAGGGAACACACACACTACTACAAAAATGGTCTTCACTGATGCTAAGTTAGCATCAATAAAGGGTTTCACTGACACTATTTTATAGTGTCAGTGTTACACGAGTCAAAAATTTACTGATACCATTTATAGTGTCAGTGAATCTCTGATACCATAGTATCAGTAAGTTGTTGACACCACAGTATCAGAGAATCACTGACACCATAGTATTAGAGAATTCTTGTTACCAAGGTATCAAAGAATCTCTAACACTATAGTATCAGAGAATCACCGATACTATGATATCAAAAAATCACTAACACCATAATATTATAAAATCATTGATACCATGGTGTCAATAGTATTTATTATTCATTTATAGCAATTTAATTAAATTAACTTTTTTAATAATTTTTAATTATAATTATTGGACCAAAATTTATAATATATATTTAAACTTGAATTACATAACATTTAAATATATTCCAAATTATTAAGTAGTATGAAATATCATCTTTTTTTTTTTAGGAATAATGGAATATCATTGAAACAACTTCAAGATAATACATCAAAGGACCTTTGATAATAAAATCGAAGGATTACCAGGAGCTAGCAACATGAATACATATTGAGATTTTCCTGAACCAAACTCTTGCAAACAAGAGTATCAATCATACCTATAGTGGGTAAATAACACCTAACAAAAGGAACCGACCTTTCAAAAGAAAGGGAATAATCGACCTCGCAAGAGGGAAATACAGATCCCTTAACACAAGGGATGAATTATTAATGACTAAATTAAAAAAGCCCCACCATTAGAAACTGGCAACAATGACCATTTGCCAACCGCGCTGGAGGCTTGAGAGAGGAAAAACAAAAGCAACAGTCCAAGAGGCGTCAACTGCAAGAAGCAGAGCTTTCAACCACCAGATGCTAAACACACGTATTAAGTTCAATATGCCATAAATATATTTAGCTGCTGTTATAACAGCAAATCAAGTGTTTAATGCAAGTAGCGGTAGGCGCAGCACCATGCGCCGGTGAGCTACAGTGACCGAAAAGAAGCCGTGAAAACACAGTGACCAGACACGAGGGGAAGTTAGCAAATGTGGCTTGATAATCGACTGGCCAATTAGTTGATGGAGAGGCGGATGTGCTGGTGTCTGGCGAGAGGAGTGACAGACGAGCCATTGGACAGAGTTGGAAAAGATTTGTTGGTTGTTACAGCTGGACTCGTTAAGCCATTGACGGTTGGCACAGCACGACGTTGGATGGTAGAGGCTATCGAGCATAGCCTTGTAGCACGCACCGCAGCAGTAAAGAGAAGGCAAAGGCTGTCGAACGGCAATGGCTATCGAAGTCACCAAAAACTAAAAGAAGCTCGTCGGAGAGCTGAAAAGATGGAAAATGCAAGGAAGTTTGTAGAAAGAGGACTGAAAACAAATAGAGGAAGGCATGAGGGGTGGTTTTGTCCATCGGAGAGGATATCTAAGCCTCCTAACCCTAGTATAAAATATCATCTTACAATTACTATAATTAAAATATTACAAAAGTACATTCAAATTTGTTTCATAAATATTGCAAACATCCTAAACTAATTGAAAAACATACAATAGTAAAAAATACCCTAGTGTTTGAAGTTTAGTTAAACACATAGCTGCCTGAAGTTTAGTTAAAGACATAGCGGCCACATTAGACTTGTATGAACCAACGATCCATCAAAAAAGTTGCAGCAATCCACCCACAACTTAGTAACCATTGAGCAAAATAATCAATAATCACCTCTATTAAAGTAAATAGAAATACATGAGTAAATTAAAAAAGTTGAACAATATACTTAACTTACAAGATATTGCAATGATAGTACCAAAACATAAATAGCTCAAAAATTAGCAATTATGCTTGATCAAAGAAAGCCACCTTAAAAGCTTACTGCAGAAATAATATAACAATAATGTAACTAACATAGTTAGCTATGATGAGATTGTGATCAAACAAGAAAAGCAAAGTAAATAAATATAAAGTAATTTTAATTAATATAATGTTTGTATAGCAAAATAATATTTCCTCTTTGAAGTAGAAATTATGTATGCATTCCAAATAATATTACAATTTCTAGTCCTTCATATTTTTATTTTTGTTGGGACAAATGAACTATTAGTGTAATATCATATTCATATAAAATAAAAGCAATTCCTTAAGTTTGTTTTCCTAATAACTGAAGGCATCTCCAACTTTCTTTCATAGAAGTTAATGGTCTTATCTAGAGAAAAGAATTAAGACTATCCAATTCAAAAATATGAGATCTTTTAGTTCGATATATAATGAAAATACAATATGAGAGCATGAGATCAATGTAAATAAAGTATAAACAATGTAAAAGGCTAAAATAATATAAGTACTTAGCTCTATCAAAATTTATTGAAGCTGGTAACTTTCTATAGCACTTGAAGATTTAAGATTTAACTTAAAGGAAATTATGTGCACTTGAAGATTTACTTGATTGATGCTCACTAGCTATTCAGTTTAAGATTAAGTTCACAATGCATTTCACAACTTATCCACTTTGTCTGAAAATATAATTAAAATTAGAATCTGAAAACTCTAAGCTAAATCAGAAAAAACTTATTGAAATATAATTTTTGGCATGCATTTCAGATTCTACTAGTTTTAACAAGGAAATGACTAAGCGTGTGTTAAGGAGACAGATCAATTTACCTACTAATGTTTTCTTTCATTTGTGAAGATAATAGCTGACTAGAAGCATGGACATGCTGGCATTCACTGCAATAGTAATAACAACTATCACCAGTATCGTCTTCTTATTCCTACCTTTCATCCCTTAATGATATGCAACAAAATGGGTTGGGGAGTGAGAAGACAATAAAAATATTTGCACACAAAAAAATAACAAAAATTGGTCCTATGGTGACAACATAGAAAGAGGTCTCTAAGCATTTCTCCTTGCATTCTTTGAGATTATACTTTGTTCACCCAAGAATTTGTAGCATCTAGCAATTTGGTGAAATCCATCTGTTTTTAAGTATTTTACTAACATACTATGACAACACCCTTAAGCCAGACCAGCTTCATGTTTTTATATTTTCCAAAGGTAGTACCAACTTTATTGGATCGTTTAAGCTCTATATCTTCAGGGGATATAACTTCATATCAACCTTTATTCTTTTAACTTTTCATCTTATAGGAGGAACTTGTTTTTATAAATCTTATTTGAACTAGATAAATAATATGAACTGGTTGTCAACTCAACATAATACAGATAAATTCACAATGAATACCTGACCAATAAAAGATTGACATTCATTTTAATACAAAGTAAAACAAATATGAAAAAGAATGTTCTAACTTTCTTCAATTCAGACCTAGCTCGTACGAAAATAATATAAGATATGTAAAATGGTATAATCATAATTACAAAAGTGCACAACTACAATATCATCATTAAGATAAAAGATTGATAGGTAGAACAATAAACTAAAATAAGAACTTTGTCAATAGATCACCTATAGTGCAACTTCAAGAGTAGACCCTTCTCAAGAATGTGAAATCTAATGTTCAATTTGCTTACCGAAAGGTTTGGACATTACAACCACTTCACATTGGGATGTTGTCAAAGAATAGAGACTCAATTGCTAATCGGATGAGTTTCTACAAGTAGGAAATTTTTTAATAAACACAAATAAAAATAAATTAAAGTGAATTAACAAAATACACTAGAAATTCATGCTAAAGACCAACTCTTTAAAGAGAAATTATACCATTCTTGCTTCTTTTCTTGCACTTGATAAAAGTTAAAACGTTAATATATTAAAGACATATAATATGAGTTCTATTATAAAAGAAACTATGAGCCGCTTGCAACTAATTCAGCAAAGCGGGGTTGAATAAGTTCTAGGAAAAGTAATCATACTAAAGTTTAAAGGTTAAAAGTGTTACATAATTAAAACGTACTTGGAATAATATGTAGCAATGGCTGCGAGATAACTTATGTGTATCCATTTAGGATATGTACTATAAAATGCCACCTTCTATAGCTGTATATGTTTAACCATTTCATTCAATGGCCACCCCGTTTACTCTTTGCAAATCTCTTTCACAAATACTTGATATAAAAACATGAAAAGACAATCAGTCAATTTACAAGATTATAAATTAAAGAAGAATTCAAGAAAATAACTGAAGAAATGGCCTTCTCAACATCATTTCTACAACCAAATAACAAAACAACCTAAAAAACCATTTTTTTTCTTAAGCTTAAATTAAGAAATTTCATGAGGAATAAGTTCAACAAAACAATTAAAATAGCATCGTACCTAAATTGGGAGATTCTGAAATAGTGAATATTAATTTGAAAAAGTAAAGATAAAGAAGAAGAACCAGAGAAGTACATGATAAACAAATTTTCAGAAGCTCTAACTGGAACCAAAAAAAAATAAAATAATGACAAGAATAATAAAACATATTTTGAACCTAAGCCAGAAAAATGGAAAAAGATAAATAAGAAAAAGACACAATGTGTAAATCCAAAAAATAGAAAAGAGAAATTAAACCTTCTTTTTTTGGGTGTGGTCTGCAAGTATACTACAAACATATTTTTAAATAAGACTCTTGCAAGACACAATCAAAATAACCAAGCTAGACAATAATTAAGTAAATAAACTCATCTATTTTAGCTTATAGTCTAAAGACGATTCTCATCATTGTTTAGAAGCCACTTGCATTGTCTTTAAAAATCAGCAAATTTTGATACGATTTATAAGCACTCCATTCTAATATGATCTAGAAGATGTTAAGAGAAGAAATTTTTTCTTATAAGGCTATAAATAATTGTATTAAAATCTGGGTCAGAAATTTCATCAAATACTTTAACAGCATCCAACCTTTTCAACCTATATCAAACCATATGCAAAAATGTCTAGCTATACTGGATGAATAAAAAACAAAATGAAAAGAGGTCATTAATAATGCTTAGCATAAATTTATTAGACAAGTAATGAATAAATATAATCATTAATAACAAAAACAGAGGAGAGAAAAAGAATAAGAAAATTGACAATTCCAATTGCTAGATATACACAGAAATATCATAAATTGAGTTTGTCTTTTAAATTGATCCTCTCTGCCACTTTCTCAAAATACTGCCACAGCACACAAATGTAATATTACTAAATATAGCTTTTCAACAAAACAAGTAGATAAAATTTTAAAAAACAAATAAAATGAGAATATATGTCAAATGATGGTGCCATCAAATTCTCAGCAATATCATTCTTCTAAACAAAAACTTTCACTTGGAGAAACCACAATGACTCATACCCATTTCATCACATAATCCAATTCCTAGAGCTTTGCAAGCCTCGTCATAAAATCTTTAAATATCTGAAACAATTTCTCCCTTAATTCAGATATCACTTTTTCTTTTTAACTTCCCATTCTGCTAAAATATTAATGGTGAAAATGATGAAATTGAGATATGAAAAGTTAATTCACTAAACTCTCTTACGCATTTTATAAAACACCTTATATGCTACTTAGTTTAACTCTGACATCACTAACACAAAGCTTCCCATACTGCTCATAGTTTTACTTCAAAACCTCTAAAGGAATTTGTTAGTTTAAATATTAGAACCATTGCTCCAACACATGTAATCATTAAATTGCTTGCATTTATCTCATATACATATTTTCAATTTTCTTTACTGCTCAGACATATCAGTATTCACTATCACCAGATAAGAAATTAGAAGATGTTATGAGGAAACAATTACACAATGCAACCGAACCAATGTATTCAATTAAGACAATAGAACTAAACACTTACAATCACAAATAGTGGCTTGGAGCTTTTATTATTTGCCACGAACGATTCTGATTTCGCCCACCAAGCATACTACCGAAGCATAGAATACAAAATAACCACCAATTATAAAACCTTTGAAAACTAATTCCATTGATTTAAAACTTGAGAAATTGACTGACACTCACGAATTCTCAACAACATGCAGATTGTATTGTTTAGCCATTTGCTTAGACATTATCTTTTTCTCACCAATTGTCATCTCTAGATCAATAAAATCCTACTAATTTTCTTTGTCATCATCTTGTTTCACATTATTTTTCTTCTTTGATGCATTGGCAGCACTCATATAATCTTCATTTGAGCTTAATAAATATTTTTAAAAAATAGATGAAAGCAAACTTAGTTTAAGAAGGAAATAATTCCAGCAATCAAAACACCAAATTTTTTTTAAAAAAAGATAAGATCTAGAGGATTCCCAACATTGCATACAAGGAAAAAGAACACATACTTTGAAATAATGGTTGACCAAAGAGCGAGAGCCCAATAAAGAGACTTTAAAAATTACCTAAACCGAAAAGCTATAACTTACTCAAAACAGAGAAAAAATTATTTTAAAAAGGAAACGAAAAGAAAAAGAAGAATCAATGAATTCATTTACAATAACCAAACCTGAACAACACTCCGGTAAATAAATAAAAATAAAAATAGAAAGAGAGAAATAAAAAAACACTAGAAATGCTTCATTTGGCTATTTGTTTATGAGATAGAGGGGTTAGAGTACTTAGACGAAACGAGAGAGAGGATTTTAGACCTAAAAATAATTAAGAGAGAGAGAAAGATGTACCAGCTTCCAAAGAGAGAGAGACAATTTTCTACCAAAACCTAGGGTTCGCTTACGTTTTGATGTAAGATGCAGTGGGAACATAGAAATGACGTCGATCTACAAATGAGAAGAAAAAGATTATAGGTGTGGATCGGCGATTGAAGACAGAAGAATTTAGGCGTCCATCAATTTCGGCTATGTCTCATGAAATTTGATGGGGGCTATTTTTGGTTATTGATGATGAAGTGAGTGAAAGAAAATTAGGACGATTTTTTTGCCCATATTAAACGCCCCAACGACTTCATTTGGGGTGTGTTAATTTTTTTAGCCCCAAAACGATGTTGTATAGGGGCTATCTTTTTTTTGTTTATTATAACGCCAGAAATGACATTGTTTTGGGTATTATATTATTTTGTATTATTTTAATAAAATAATATAAAAATTAAAAAAAAATTGATGTCATGGTATTAATAATTTATTGATATTTTATGTCTCTGATACTATAGTATTAGTAATTTACTGACACTTTATATTTTTGATACTATGATATCAATAATTCACTAACACCTCTCTTCACTTACACTATTTAAAAAAATGTCAATAGCATGGTGTCAATGAAAGCTATTTTTGTAGTTGTGACAATGTCCATAATTAGTTGAAATTGATCAACCAATTTAGAAACTGCCATGCAATAATTTCCAAGCAGTTAACTAGCTATTTTCAAGACCATATTATGGCAGTATCTATGTAATTTGACCTAATTAACCGACTAATTGGTTTGATTAAAGCAGTTAGCTAGTTTCCACATTTAACAATAAAAAACTTGAATGAAGCTAAAGTGGCTAACTGGTTTGCAAGATGGTTAGTTAGTTTATTCAATTTCAGATTATTTTAAACTCTTATAACGACTATTTTCCTGATAAATCTATAAATAGAGATCTATTTTCACTTTAACTAAGTTTTCCCAACATATTTTCTTGCATATTATCATTTGGAAAACATTCAAGCTCTTCAAACTTACAAAATCACATAGAATTCTAAGGTTTCACTTGTAAACTACTTTAATAGGATTTGAGATTTCTTGGTTTATTGAAGATCTACTTAGCTTGTGGGTAAACTGATTTCTTCATTTTATGGTTTCATTGATACTCTCTAAGTTAATTTGTGTAAGAATTTTCCTTTGATTTAAGGATCACTTAAATGGAAACTTTATTGCATTTGAAATAAAGCATAGAGATAGGTAGTGTGCCGAACCACATAAAAATTTTTTGTTTGCTCTCTCTCAAGTCACTGATCTTAATACTTGTTGCACTTATATTGAGTTATTTTTAGCTCATTAATGCATTAATTTTTCATTATTGCATTTTAGACTATAAAACCCAATCCACCCCCTCTTGGGTTACTTAATTGGAACTTCATATGTCAAATCCTCTTGACAACTTTCAAATACTTCTAGGAAGTCTTTTGTATCTATTCACCAATTCTACAATATTACTAATATTTGATCTTGAATACATCATAGTGTATATGAGGCTCTAAATAACACTTAAGTACACTCGTTATATTTATTTCTCATTCTTAAGGAGTCCTTAGGCACATTTCAAGACTAAGAGTTTTCCCCATTTGTAATGGGAGTATCAACGGGCTTATAGTCTAACATATTGAATCTTTAAATGATTTTGTAATGTATGGCTTTTGTGACAAGTTGGAAGTCTTCTTGAATGATCAATATGAATTTTCACCCCAAAAATATAGGTTAAATTGCTTATATATTTCATCTTAAAATTTAAGACTAACAATTTCTGAAAAATCATAAAACTCTTTGTCATTTCTAGGTAATAAAATATTGTCTAAATATGATGACAAAACTTTTAATTTGTAAAATTTGTGCTCTTGACTTTTATTAATATGACCCATATATTGTTTCATATAGATATCCTTTCCTAGCAATCTACTAAGAATATGAGTTTTAACATTCATTTAATGTAACTTTGGGTTTACATGTACGACAATAGCTAGATTTAAATGTATAAAGGCATTCATATCTTCAAATAGAAGATTTCTTCACAGTTTACACCCTTTTATAGGTATAACCTTTTAAAATCAAACATGTCTAGTCCAAAATTCAATAATGTCTAAGGTGTGATTTTTCTTAAATTCAAACACAATATTTATGCGAGAGCATCATACTTAACAAACAATCTTTCATTTATATCAAATAAGTCAAAGTCAAATAACCAAATTAAATACCTTAAATACAATAAGATCTTGTAATGGTCGAAATTACATCATCTTATTGACTTACAGAAACGTGTGAAGTTTTCATGTCAAATCCAATATGATTTTTAAATCAAAATTTTGGATGTTTCTAAAGTACCTTTACGAATATCATTACACCTATTGAATTAATTTATCTCTTGAGAATTGCAATAAACTACAATGAGCATATAATGTAGTAAGCAAACTAGTTTTTTATATATACAAATACTCACACACACACAAAATTATATATATTGCAAATGCATGATGTGCCATTATCAAAATCATATATGATTTTGAAAAACTTTCATGATCTTTTTGAAAAACTTTTGCTAATTTTTTTTTCTTTTAAAACATCTTTCAAAGATTTATTACTTTCATAACACTATCATTCAATTACTACTTAGTGGGATTTTTTCTTATGACACATATCACTTATCAAGAATAGGCTACCGAACAATGACATATCATTTGTCAGGCAAATGCAAGTGAAACTTAAAAGTTCACACACAAAAGGTGCTCATGTTTGGAGGTAAGAGCCATACCCTTAACTTGATCATCTGTGAGTCTTTTCATAAACACAAATACGTTGACATGCTATTATGGAGTCTCACACTTCCTTAAGTAGGACCCTCCTATCATATGGAGTACACATATATCACTATACGTGCATAAAACACAAAATTTATTTTCAGAGTAAAATCACTTTTACAAAAATTACTTTCTTGCTCAAAGCAAATGTAATGCATATATACGTTTATGCTAATGCACATAACTTTAAACTTAAATATAACCATGCATTCATATCATTCATATGAAAAAAAATACAATTGTGTTAAAATACATCAAAAGTACTTTTATAAAATCAATTCATACACACATATACACACTCATATATATATATATATATATATGTGTGTGTGTGTGTGTGTGTGTGTGTATCTTTTAACACACTCACACATACAATACATATGTGTGTTTTAGCTGATTGAATATACTTTATCGAATTTAAATGAGTGAGTGGATTTTATGGTGGAAGTGTATTAATCAAAGGAAAAAGAAAAGTATACACAAGAATTAAATGCTTCCAATATTCTAGAGCCAAAAATCCCACCTCTATTTTTAGCCTAGAATTGTTCAACAAGACATTAATTTGATGAGCTCCATTTTCAGGATCAAAATATAAAGTTGGAACACTAAGCTAAGGTATATCTTCCATACATTTAGTCTATATTTGATTGTATATTACATTTGATGTAATGCATATTAGAGGAACAGATATGGAAGCATTTAGCTTAGGTAGTATTATGCAAAAACTTTTGAACATATTTAGGTTCCACTGTACATTATAGTTTTAGGTTTTACATCTTACTTCCCACCCTTTCAATAAGAAAGAGTACAAAGAGCTGCGAAGGAGAAGGAATACAAGAATATATATAAGCAATGATATATTGAACTAGGTGAGCATTAGAAACAAGGAGATGGAACCGTAAAAGGGAAACAAAAAGAAGAAGAAGGAGAATCGAGTCAAATTACAGACCAAGAGATGATTATTGACCCAATTTAAATCCCAAAAATATTCCAATAAAGAAAAGGTAGGAATCTAATTAGGAGAGCGATGAGGAAAGGAAAAATTCATTATGGGAATTCTACGGAAGAATTAATGAGGAATGGGATAAAATATGAATGGATGTTGACTGGGGAAGAGAGAGAGATAAAAATGGAAAATTTATAGAGTAGGGTAATAGCTTTGAAGAGGGAGGGGAGCTTAATGCGGGAATTAGGGAAAGTATAGAGTGGCTTATTAGCACACAAAAATTTCAAAATGAGAATATGGACTTGAAACTTGAAATCTTTAAAGAGGTTAAGTTATAAAAAAAAAAGTAGAAGAAGAAGACCTGGCAATAGCACAAAGGAGGAAAGATAAAAGAAATTGAAAGAACCTGGCCAGAAGGCCAAACCTAAAAGGAGAAGCAAGACAAATGGCAAAAACTAAAAGAAAAAAAGGGCTCTAAAAACAAAAATGGAGGCCTATGAGTGAAGCGAGGGAAATATGAATGCAAGAAAGAGCAAGTGAAACATTTAGTGGACCAGAACCTAGAGGGGGAAGATAGACAATAGGGGAATGAAAGGGTTCAATTGTAATCGGCGATGGCTAAGAATCACATCTCTCAGCCTCGTCGAGAATAATGAAGATTATTAGCTGGAATATTCGAGGTTCGGAGAATTCTTATATATTGTAAGCTTTAAATAGCAATCTCAAACTAAATAAGCCAGATATCATATTTATATATGAAACAACGCTCTATAAAAACAAGATAAAGCAGGTGGGCAAACATCTACATTTTGAAAATTGTTTGGCAATTAGCAAGGAAGGATTAACTGAAGGAATTACAATTTGTAGAACAATAATAAAAAGCTAAATATTATTTATTACAATAAATGGCATAATGATACAAGGGTAGAGGAAAGATAGGATAGATTTTGGAGGTTTAAAGGAATTTATGTGATGCCAAAGAGAAACTAGAAAAAGCACACCTAAAACTTTTAAAGAGGCTGGCTTAGTTAAGTAACAAGCCTTGATTTACTATAGGATTTCAACGAGATTATGGGACCAGAAGAGAATATTGAAAGGAAATCAAGAGATACAATACCAATAGAAGAGTTTATAGAGGTAGAAAAAAATAGTGAGCTTACTGATATATGATGGGTTGGATTTTTATTCGCATAGTCTAATAGAAGATTTGACCATCTTTTGATAGAAGAAAAAGTTAACAAATTTTCTTGTAATGAGGGATGGAAGGTTTATTATGGGAGATGCAAAGTGTGCCACTTAATTGCAATGGGTTAAGATTACTGCCCATTAATGGTGAAAGCTTTCGGAATAAGCAATTGGTAGACAAAGAAGAAAAGAATGAATGAGAGCTAGGTTCCATTATTAGGATATGTGGGATTCCCATGTAAACAACAAAGAGAGAGTGAAAGAAGGTTTGGAGATTAATAAGAGATCTATTAGTAGACCAATAGAGAGTTTCGTGGATAAAATTGAGAATACAAAAAAATTATTAAGGGAATGGAGCACGTGTGTATATGGTGGAAGAAGAAAGAAGCTTGATCAATTATTAGGGACGTTAATGCAATGCAGGGTAAACAACAAAAAATATGAGCTAATAACAAGATTCAAATCATAGAATTACAAATGGATAGGCTTTTGCAAGAAGAGGAGACCTATTAGAGATAGAAGTCTAAAATAACCTAGTTTAAAGAAAGGGACAAAAACACAGGTTTCTTCCATGCTTATGCTAGCCAAAGAAGGAAAAGAAACAAAATTAAAGGTCTGCTAAATGAATCGGGTGAACGGATTGAAGATGATTAGGGAATGGGCCAAATTATATGCCACTACTATCGAGGATCTAATATACGTGGGTGTATACATGTGCAATAGTATTTATTACATAAATATGCATCTTATACATATTTAACGCTACGAAATAATTAAATCATACAATAAACACCATAAATCATATATTAATCAATTAAATATATTAAAAGTAAAGTTGAAAAATCACCGAAATGTGTAACGTTATACACATGTATCCTGAGAGTCTGCCTGGAGACCAACTCGTTGGCAGTTCTAGTCACCAATTCGGTGGGCTTGGTAAGCTAGAACAGCAGCTCCAAATCCAACACTGGGCTTAACTCATAAACCCTTTGAATTTATTTTTCCCTTGATCAACTCTTTGATCAATAAAATAAATTATTGTGTTGTTGTAACTAGTAGCCAATAGTGAATATGATTTATAAACTGATTTCAACATTTAAAATCAATTCACAAGAGATTAAATCTCCATTTCTTCACCTATTGACCGACCACCCATTTTGTTTAAGAAATAAAATTTCCCTGAGCAAATTCAACACAAAATGAAGAAAATCTAAATTGATTCTCTTGGCACCAACGGGGAAAAATGAAACAATTTTCATTTTTTCCATTTCTCGGCTCTTTAGAAGAAAATGAATCAATTTCATTTTCTCACCTCCACCGAATTCACACAAAACAAATATATATATATATATATATATCTCATTTGTAAACAAACAATAATATAATATTATATTATTAAATAAAGCTACCTTGCTAATAAATAATACTATTATAAAAAATAATAATATAATAATAAGAAATGCATGACAACTATATGGTAATATATAATATAATAATATTATACACTAAAATAATACATAATATAACAATATATTATAATATATTATAATGAGATATTTATGATTATTTAGCAATTAAATAATTATTACATGAAATAACTTTTTTGCCCCTCATAAATAGTTACCAAGTCTACCCCTAGTGGGTTCCATTATACCCGCACTTGGATAAACTCAACCGAGGGTCTACAATATGTCACATGTCATTATAAAATTAGTAAATTATAATTATTGACCAATTGTTGTATTTAACGCTTAAATACAGACATACATTCCCGTGGTAGTTCTGGATATTACTGGATTAAACAATTTAATCTGGTACACTGCTGCAGTGCATAACGACTATACACTATATCGTGGGACTCCCTAGGTCCACGCCCGATTCATCAAATAGAACTATTCTATGAGTCCATGATCAATGCCTCACGCACACGTCACGGATATTACAAATCAGCACGTTGAACCATGCAAGTTGAGGTTACAACATATACGTATAGTCCTTCTATCATGATATCCTAGATGCGCAGGGATATAAATTATCACCGTCAAATCCCCATGTGCTCATCCATATCATATCCTCAGACTTGTATCTAACTGAACATTATGTGCAAACTCCTTTTCCATATTGTTACACCATGGCAGAAACTCTTTCCTAGGATTAATGCTTGTAGCCACATGACTTTCTGAGATACAGTTTTGAAGCATCTGGATATCAAACTCTCTATGCGAGTAGACGGATCCCATATTTGTACACACTAGACTCCATAAGCATCAGACTATACCTTGCAACACCTAGCAGTCACACCATGAAAGGTTTGTGACATGCGTGGAACTAAAGTATGGTGGATCACTTACAAGCCCACTGTGGCACTCGGGTTAAAGGACCATGGATACTACTCAACTCGAGAGAACATTCCATTGACAGCTTACATAGGGTGTTTATCGGAGGCCCTCGTGAGTTCGTCCTATATCTAGTCCTAATTGGATGCCCATATGTCAATACAAGCTCCAAGCTCACAATCGACTATGAACAACCATCTATACCCTATAGGTACGACATATACTGATCTATATAAAGATATCCACCGATAGACTCACATCAATAAAAATAGATTAGGGACAGTATTCAAGAACATACTTATCTAACTGATATTTTCTGGCACCTGATTGCAACTCTTACAACTATGCAGTTACTAGTATATGCCCAAGTCTATGTCCCATTACAAATAAGGCTCCAACTCTTGAATCTTTGCTGAGTATTATAACTAATTAACAATTAGTTGTGCTAAAATTTAGCATTTATATCTCTCAGTGTGGCCAACTGATGGCTCTTATCTAAACTCTTTTAGATCAGATTTGAATTTCATCAGATCATACAATATCTGTAATATTACATTGCATAATACCATTTAAATAAGTATTAGCAATTTAATAAGAATGTACACATGTATAAATACATAAGTATATGTACATTCAGGGATGGCACGTAAGCACTAATCCTAACAATTACTTTGTTCAACTGTTTGCATCATCCAATCTTTAGATGGAAAGTAGAGTGGCAACTCTAGAGGGAACATAACCAAAAATAATAGAAGCAATGAATGAAGAGTTGATCAATTCTGTCACAAGAGAAGAAGTAACCAAAGTAGTTTGGCAGGTTAAGCCCCTAAAAGCTTCAATACCTGATAAACTATTTGCTAAGTTCTACCAAAAGTGTTGGAAGGAAGTTGGAGATGACACCATTGAAGTTTGCCTTCATATCCTCAATAATAAAGGTAACCATACTGCCCTAAATCATACTCTAATTTCAATGAACCCTAAGATTCAGAACCTTTAGAAACTAGCAAACTAAAGGCCAATCAACCTTTGTAACGTAATCTATAAATTTATAGTAAAAACTATGGAAAATAGGCTAAAGAAAATTTGGATAGAATTATCTACCCAAATCAAAATACATTCATTCCTAATCATTTGATCAATGATAACATTGTCATTGGTTTATGTCTACATAAAATTAGAAGTAAAAAGAGAGGAAATGATGGATATGCTGCTCTCAAGCTAGATAATAATAAGGCTTTTAATAGATTAAATAGTATTACTAGGGGATACAATAAGGGAATTGGGTATCAATGAAAGATGAATTAAGCTAGTCATAAGGTGTCTCAAATACTATTTCAGTACTCTTGAATAAGGAAATTTAACGATGCTTTAAGGAAAAAAGAAGATTAAGGCAAGGTTGCCCTATTTCACCTTACCTCTTTATCGTTTATGTAGAAAAGCTTTCATCCCTACTCATCAAAGCTGAGAATGAGAAACTAATTAGGGGGATCAAGTTCAATAGCTCTTTGGCAATAACCTACCTCCTATTTGCTAATGATAACCTAAATTTATGATAGCCATAATTTAGGAATGTTCCTAACTCAAGAAAAATCTTTGAGTGTTATGGCAAAGCATCTTGCTAGATTATCAACTCTGAGACGTCCTCAATCTTCTTCAACTCAAATATGGTCAGGGATTAAGCATAATAACTGGGGGTTGTTTTCTAGCTTAAAGTGGTATTAATGCATGAGTAATATCTAGGCTTACCTTCTATAGTGGGAAGAAACAAAGGGCTTTTCTCAAATAAAGTCAAAATAAAGATAGTCAAGGCTATTAGATGATAACAGGAAAAGCTTTTCTCAAGTAGGGTGAAAGAAGTCCTCATCAAAGCAATAACTCAAGCAATTCCCACATATTCTATGAGTGTCTTTAAATTTCCTGAAGGCATATGTGATGAGATTCAAAAATAGCTTACAACATTCTATTAGGGACTAAAAAAAAGATGAAAGAAAAATTCATTAGGCCGGTTGAAAAAGAATGAGTTAAATTTAAAATAAATTGAGGCTTTAAATTCAAAGATTTCAGCTATTTTAGCCAAGCTATTCTAGCAAAGCATGGCTAAACGTTAATGTAGAACCTAGATTCTCTAGCAACAACAATTTTAAAGGCTAGATATTTTAGTGATAAAAACTTCAGGGAAGCAAGATAAGACATAATCTCTCATATATGTGGAGGAGCATCTTATAGGGGAAACAGATTTTGGATAAAGGTATTAGATAACTAAATAGAAAAAGGATAAAGTAAGGATCTACAATAACAACTAGATTCTTAGAGCTACCACACTCAAGCCAATATCACAAAAGCTATTTTTTTATGATAGCAAATTGGAGCTTCTATTAGATGAGGATAATAATTAAAGGGAAGACTTAATAAAACATCTTTTAAGAGATGATGATGTCAATAAATTCCTTAAATTTCCATTACTTTTGGAGAAAAAACAAAAGCTGAGGACGTGGTGTCCTGGCACTATCACATGAGAGAGAATTACGCTATAAAAGTGGATATTATGTTGCCATAAGGAAAAACTATCCATGGAACCAGAACAGGCAGTAGGTCTAGAGAAATAATGGAAAGATCTTTGGTCTATCTTTGTACCCCAAAAAGTAAAAATCTTAATGTGGAGAGCTCTATCAAACCCATTACCTACTACTGCTACACTACTAGCCAAGAAAGTCACAACAACTTAATCTGCTAAAAATGCCTTAGAAAAGAAGAAACTGGCTTCCATGCATTAATTAGATTTAGAACATCTAAGCATCTATGGAAATGCTCTAAATTTACTGAACTTATAAGAGGAATCCAAAATATAGGCCTTTGGAAATTCTTCTAGAACTTTTTGACCATTCTCAACAAATAAGAGCTCGAATCAATAGTAATGCTAATATAGGTAAGTTGGTAAGCAAGAACCAGTTTTTTGCTGAATGGAAAGCAAGAAGATAATGCTAGACTAATAGTGTGAGCAAAGGCTAATTTGGTCTCTAGTAGTGCTAAGAAAGAGAAAGAATGGCCATTAAATGGTACCATACATCTAGAAGCATCAATGGTTTAGAATTGAGAAGCTTTTCCTAGAGGATGGTTGAAAATAAATATGGATGCAACTATAGATGCAAAAGGAGGAAGAGTTGGGTTAGGACTAGTCATAGGGGATAATAAGGGCAAGGCATTGATAATGGCACTAGCCATAAGAACATTCAGGGGTGATGTTGAGGAGGCAGAAGCTCAAGCTATCTAATTTAAACTGTAGGTGACAAAAGATAACAATTTCAAGATTTCGATGACAGAATTGGAATCAAGAAATGTGGGGAGCTTGATCAAATGGGACATAACCTCTACAAAAGAAATTAAATGGATTGTAGAAGATATCAAAAAGAAGTTGGTGAGACTTAACCAAGTGTTAATTCTGCATATCTCAAGACTTGTAATGAAATTGCTCACAAACTAGCAAAGCTTGCTCTTCATTATCATTGTACTAAAATTTGATTAAAAAAATTTTCCAATCTCTTTGATGCATTGAATTGGTACTTATTGTTTTTTTAAAAAAAGTATAACACTACATGTCTCAAAACTCATCCTAAGATCTTTATGGGAATAATGTGGCATTTGTCTTGGGAGTATGAAAAGAAAATATAAGTATTTTGAAAATTAAAATTTAGTAGATAAATGTAACATCTCTTGCCATTTTAATAGAATAGAGGCAGAGCAAAATTTAATATGGTATAGGATAAAGTCAAAATTGTTTTGGGTCGAAATTTATATTATAAGGGGCTATAATGTCATATTTGAATGTTTGTATAGGTTAAAGTTTAAAAGATCTTATTTTATGGTAAAATTATAGTAGCAACTTATATTTTAAAAATTAAAAAGAAAACTATAAAGTGGGATTAGATACATATAGCTTGATTTAGAATGAAAGTCTTAGAACAGTTCTTTGAATGAATAATGCTAGAATTAAAATTTTATACTAATTTAGCTTAATTATATTTGTTTATGCAAGATAAAATTTTACTTTTTAATTATATTCTTATGGGTGAAGTTATTTGAACCCATTAAAATTATTTAATAAATTTCTTTGCATTGAACAAGTCTTTATTGCAATTCCACAATGGATTAACAAGGGACATCAACATCGATTGAAGATTTATGTTGGTTTTAGTTCACCATAAATTATAAAGTATCTTGAATCTAAAGAAGTAAATTTTGTTATTGTAAAATTTGTAAATTGTCATTTTAATAACACAATATTTTCTTCATAGGGGAAACAAAAGTGCTTTCTAGAGTAAAACATGAATTTTATTAAAACACGACCCATATGTCTTATTTAGTTCTTTGCACCACCCAATATAAAAGTGAAGTGTGGAGGATAGTTAATCTTCAACAAATTGCTAATTAGTTACTGAATGAATTTATAAATGCAATAAAGGTAACTAAGTCATATATATATAATAACGGCTAATGCACCATTCAGAGCCATCACCATTTCCTGTTATAATTCCCAAGAAAACACATAAAGGCACTTTAATTTTATCGAGGTGGCAAATACCTCTATAGTGAGTTCAGGACCTATTTGTTAGACAATGAGATATTATCCCAGTTGACTACACTAGGGTCACCTTAGCAAAATGGTGTAGCAGAAAGGAGAAATAGAACTTTTCTTAAAATGGTGAGGTCAATGATGAGTTATTCAACTTTACCTATCTCGTTTTAGGGTTATGCCTTAGAAATAACCATGAATCTTCTTAACTTAATTCCATTTAAGTCAGTCCCTAAAATACCATTGAAAATGTGGATAAGGCCTAAACCAAGTTTATGTCATATATATATATGGGGTTGTCTAGCACATTTGCTAAAAGGGAAGACAGACAAGCTGGAATCTGAGTCAGAAGTTTTCCTATTTGTTGACTATCCTAAAGGAATAAGAAGAAGTCTTTTCTACAGTTTTTAAGATAAGAAAGTATTAGTTAGCATTATTGCAATCTTTCTTGAAGAAGACTATATGAAAGACTTCAAACCTAGGAGTAAGATAGTTCTTGATCAGTTATCTAGGAACTCTAATATTGTGCCTAATAGAGTCAATGAGTTAATTCTCAATCCAGATCATAATAACCAACCGCATCCACTTGCAGAACAACAACTCCTGATACTTCATCATAGTGAGAAGATTATTAGATGTCAAACTAGGTACATGTTAATTGGGGAGTCCTTTCAAGCAGTCTCTAATGAGCATAAACTAGATCCCACTAGTTATGATGAATCAATGGTTGATAAAGATGTAGACCATTGACATAAAGCTATGAAATCAGAAATGGATTCCATGTATTCAAATAAAGTCTGGGAACTTATAGAGAAACTTAAAGAGATAAAACCTATAAGGTGTAAATAGGTCTACAAGAGAAAGAGGGGGATAGATGGGAAGGTGGAAACCTTCAAAGCTAGGCTTGTTGCTAAAGAGTACACTCAGAAAGAAGATATCAATTATGAGGAAACCTTTTTGTTGGTAGCCATGCTTAATTCTATAAGAATTATGTTATCCATTACAGCAAATCTTGATTATGAGATTTGACAAATGGATGTCAAGACTGCCTTTCTGAATGGTAATCTTGAAGGAAGTACCTATATGATACAAATAGATGATTTTATAGCAACAAGACAATAGCATATGGTTTGTAAATTACAAAAATTTATCTATGCATTTAAACAAGCATCTAGATTATGAAACATCAGATTTGATCAGGCAATCAAATCGTTTGGTTTTGATCAAAATTCTGATGAACCCTTATGTTTATAAAAAGATAAATGGGCGGTTGGTGGTTTTTTTAATCCTGTATATAGATGATATACTACTCATTAGAAATAATGTAGGAGTATTACCATCAGTTAAAATTTGGTTATCTAACCAATTTGATATGAAGGACTCAGGTGAAGTTAGTTACATCCTTGGAATTAAGCTATTGCGAGATCGTAAAAATAGGATGTTAGCTTTATCTCAAGATGCATATATAGACAAAAGTTTGGTTAGGTTTGCTATATATGAATCCAAAAAGGGATCACTTCATTTTAGATATGGAATTGATCTATCCAAGAATCAGTTTCCTAAAAATTCTGAACAGATATATCACATGAGAGGAATTCCTTATACATTAGCAGTATGAAGTCTCATGTATGCAATGCTATGCACTATACCAGATATTTGTTTTATAGTTTGAATGACGACCAGATATTAATCTAATCCAAGACTAAAACACTAGATTACAGTAAAGTATTTATTCAAGTACCTTTAAAGAATGAAAGATTATATGCTTGTAATTCCAGTGAGGATCTTATACCTATTGGGTATACAGATTCAAAATTACAATAACATAGGATACTTAGATCTTCCTAAGAATATGTGTTCACTTTAAGTGGTGGAGCTATAAGTTGGAAAAGTGAAAAATAATCATGTATTGCAGACTCTACTATGAAAGCTGAATTCGTAGTTACATCTGAAGTTGTAAAAGAGGCTATATAACTCTAGAAGTTCCTTATGGAGATTAAGGTGGTACCTAGTATTTATATGCCTATTGTTCTTTATTAAGACAATAGTAGGGCAGTAGCACATTCTAAGGAACCAAATACCACAAGAAAGGAAAATACATTGAGAGGAAATAGCGCTTGGTAAAGGAATTTTGTGCAAAATGGTGATGTTATAGTATCTAAGATTGCATAAGTAGATAATTTAGTTGATCCATTCACCTAAGTCATTGCTAGTAAAGGGTTTTGAAACTCATATGAATAACATAGGGGTTCAATAGTTACTCGACATGCTTTAGGGTAAGTGGGAGATTGTTAGACATATAATGTTATTTATGCCCTTAAAGCATGTGAAATAACATTTTATTTGATTAATAAAATTTTATTCATACATATGGTTGAGAATACATTGATGAGCCTATATTTAAAAAGCATGTAATCTATGTGTTAAGCATATGATGCTAATACAGAGTGTATAGATCACAAGTTTTTTATAAATTAAATCTAGTTCACAGCCATTAATGAAAAAGGGTATTTCATTATGTAAGGTTGTAGTTTTTCTGCTTCTTATAGTGGATGATTTATCTTCATCATCAAAGTAGAGACTTCAAGTAAAAAAACTAGTGTATATGTTACATTGAACGAGACTACTGTGAATTTCGATCTGGTTAACTAAATATTGTAGATCTTAATTTGCAAAATCTTTAATAAGCTTGATTAATTTTAATCATGAGCAGGTAATGAACTTATATTCATGCGTTGTATCTTTTGAGTTATCATGGAGTGAGATCCATATAAATGGTCAAAACCTCAATAGCTTGGAGATATAATTTCATGGGTCATAGGAACATATATTTGCAAGATAGAATCTAATAATTAATGTCCACCTAAGATGTTTGCAGTACTTGATCATTAGAATCTATGGCTACAGTTTATTCAATAAAGTATTTATTAAATAGTAATATTTATTTGTAAATTTATTTACAAATATAGACATATTAAAAGTGATCATTAAAGCATTCAGTAACTTATGACAAATAAGTAATTAAAGAGGCAAGATATTTTTTTCATGACCTAGATTTAATTGTGGACATCAATTAGAAGGTCAATTAAGTGGTTATTATTGATCTAAAGACCAAGCCTAATTTAATTAAATGGGGTTTTACTTAATAACATGGGTTATTAGAGTACAACCATTGACTTTTAGTAGAATAGCCTGGGGTTAACTTAAAAGAACTGGTGTATCATAAGATGATTATGATTGGGCCTTTTAACTTGAAGCTAGGAAGCCCATGGGTCTTGCAGTCCCTCTACTAGCTTAAATCCTAATCAAAGTCTAATTTTCTAATCTTAATCTAATTCTAAATACCCAAGGGAAATTCCTATATATATAGGATGTATAGGGTAGTAATGATAGAACAATTACAACAACCATAACCAAAAAAATTCTTTTTACATATCATTACGTGAAAAAAGAATTTGGTTATTACCATTCTCTCAGATTTAGGTATTAATGATTTTAGAGATTAAAGAAAGATCCACGTGCCCACATGCGTTGAGTTTGAAGATTGAAGATAGTAGAGAAGATTGCAACTAGTCAATTCAAGATTTGTTATAGTAAGGAATTAAGGTAATTTTCTATCTCTATATATGTAATTATGAACAAGACGATCTGGCTTCTGCTGTATTTATTATGATAAATAGAAAAAAAAAATATTTCTGACATATAGACAAATTCTTACATATAAGTTTTGTAATTTTCGGATAAATATAGATATATCAATATCAATTCATAATCTTGAAATGCGCAATAATCTTTTTTTTTTTTTGCATATCTGAGTTATATTCAAAAAATCATTAAAAATTATGTTCTTATGATAAAAAGATATTTTGTCATGAATTATTGTGTGTTAGTGCTATTGATGTGCAATTGGTGCTTTGTTATATTTAGGATGATGCGCTAAACTAAACATAGCATTCTTGAAAAAGTTATTGGCAAGAATTAGTCATACCCCAACTCAAACACATTGGAATAATATCAAACATATATATTTTTTACCTTTGTAAAATGGTTGACTGGGGACTATTCTATTCTTATGAGCCAACATAAAATCTAAGTTGGTTGTTTATGTACATATTGATATTTATTTGATCTCTATAAATCACATTTATAAACAAGTTATAGTTTTACATATAACAACACAATAATCTAATAGCAATCTACAAAGTAAACTTTGATTGGTATATTCTCTAATCACTTTGAAATACTTACATTTCATGAAGCAAGCCAAAAATATGTATGGTTAAGAATTATCATACATCATATTTAAAGCACATGCAAACTATCCCTAATTACAAATTTGAGTACATCAATGAAGACAAAACTGAATATTTTGCCTAATGTTTTCTATATTCATCAACTTCAAAGAGAGCTGATAAATTGATCTTAAATGCTCTAACAAAAATTTTGTAGAACTTTTCTTTAAAACTTTACCAACATCAACTAGCAAAAATTGGTACGATGCCGACTCAATAACCTACTAAGTTGATATATACTAGCATCAAGACAAGCATCTTATAAGGGTTTATATTCTTTTAGAGAAACAATATTATGCCAATATTAGACGTATAACTATGTATTCTTTTTTTTTCTTCGACAAAGTTTTATCTCATTAATTTTTGCTAACAAAATTTTTAATGGGCATGTTTAAAGTTATTTTATACTTCAAGTACAAAGTGGTGGGCATCTAAAGGAGAATGTTATAAAATAATGGTTTCATCACCATTTAAACTCACTTTTAACTCATTCTTTATTAAAGGCTTAAATTAATAAACTTACTTATACCATTAAAGTAATGAATATTTATACTATAAGTATGCCTTTGTTGCAACAAATTTATCCCACTTCATTACATGAAAATCATTATAAAAAAAAAATTAAGGGTTGGGGCTAAAAACTACTCTTTAAACCTACATACTTAATAAATCCACTAGTCAAAAGTTTAAAAACTATATATTTTACTCAAAAAAAATACCTAAATTTCTAATATTACCTTATTAAACTATTTTTTTTCATTACTTTTACTAGATGAACCCACAAACTAAATTCTCAATTTCTTTTTTCTTTCTTCTCGTTCAAGTAAATTTGCAAGGTGCAAATTCAATGAAACATATGTCTCTAATTTAAAATATTTGAGAAAATTTATAAAAGTCATTATAAATAGATTTTTAAAATAAACAAACAAATAAAAAGTTTCGTTCTCTGGAAGAAAGAACTGATCAACGATAAATATATATATAATATTTACATACCTACATACATACATATATACATAGAATACATATATACATACATACATTATAATATAATATAATATAAAAACAAGATCAATAGTTGAGATTGGGAAGTTGATCCTCATCAATCTTTATTTTATAATAAATATTTTTTTAATATTGATATGTCCATTACAAATTTATATACATCAAACATTTCATCTTTATGATATAAAGTGTTTAATATTGAATAAAAATAATAAATTCAAGATTCAAGGAAGATAATAATAAATGGAATATGTTTAGAGATAGATTCAAATATTGTTGAATGTAGTAAATTTTTAAACTTAATTATTTAAATTTTTTAAACCTAATTTTATTCTTTTGTACAAAATTATAATTTATTTTATGGGTTCTTTTGCAATAAAAAAAAACTTGATAATAAGTGGACTTGAAAATTTGATGATTGTATTTTACACTTATTATTTTAGTTTCGTTAGGTTTACATTTTTAATTCTCTAAGAATAGTTATAATCTTTTTATGTATTTTATTGTTATTTTGTAGGTTTGAAGCTTAATGGTGCTGTCGGATTGAAATTCTAAGAAATAAAGGCAAGAATAAGCACAATCAAATCAAACTTTAGTACCATAGCCCCAGGAAGTGAAGTTGCAACATTAGAAAAGGACCAAAAGAAGTATCTTAGACAGAAACTCAAGAACATGGTAATGGAAAATTATTGGGCCAGTGCCATAGTACTGGGAAGTAAGACCACATAGTTGGCCACTAGAATTTCAATCGCAAATTATATCCTTTTAGAGATTGAAAATTAACCTTAAGCTATGAGAAAAGCTTATAAATAGAAGGCAAAAGGCCTATTTTAAGAGAGAGTGATAGAGGTAAATGAATGTACAAAAATTTATCCTAATTGACTTGAGAATTGTCCAAATTTGAGTGATTTTATGACTATTTATGTGTTCATTGATGATTTTATAGGAAATAAACTTAAAAGATGAAATACGAAGAAAATAAAGCAAAACGACTAAATTTGGAGTCAAATTAAGCAAAATAAAGAAAATGATTCATAAAGGAGTCAATACTACGGTGAGGAGGAAGTCTCATTGCGGTGCTGAGCCAGATTTTCAAGGAGTCTTGTTCCAAAGAATTAGCGCTGCAGCTTAAGCCTTCACCGTAGCGCTACGACTTAAGCCTTCGCAGCAGTACTAAAACAGATTTTGGCAAAATTACCTATAATTGATAAGGTTTACATGGGGGAAGTTCAGAATGATATAAAACTCCATCCTTCTCAGCATAAGGGGGAGTCGAGAACCACACCAAAGCTAGAGGGAGCAAAATTTGGCACTTCTCAAGGAGAAGAACAAGAGCAATCCACACTTGAAGAGGAGAAGATAAATTCAAGAACCTCAATCTTGAAGGTTGTCTTTTACTTCATTGTTCGCTATTAATTGCAATCATGTTCTTCATTTTAATGGATTTCGAAACTCTGGTTATAAGAATCTAGACTTTAGTTTTTGGGATTATATTCTTGAACTCAATATATGATTAAATTGATTTATTCCTCATGTTATGAACTCAATTATTATTATTTAAATTGTTTATGCTTAACGTTATTATTTATTTGGCTAGTATTTGAATTGATTTAGGGAAACAATTGAATAAACTCGAAAAAGCTATCATTGTGCTAAGCCTAAGGCAATTTGATACATGATTATAGCACAAGTTACTATGAGCTTCATATTGAATAGGAATATACTTATATGTCATGTATTGTTAATAAAAATTGTGATTAATGAATTTTAGTTCTCATTGATTACAATTGGAATATAGGTGGTTAATAGACTAAAATATATTGCTTGACCATCTGAAGAGGCTTGCGAAGGAATGAGTGTTTTGGCCAATAATTAATTGAGGGATTGATATGAGGAGCAATTGAATTAGTTTAATCAACATATTGAGTGATAGTTGTAATTCTATGTTTTTCATTATCTTAGTATTTCTTATAAGTAAATTAGGATTTCATATATGCTAGATTTTTAATATACATCACAGTTAACATCATTGCAAATTTGATATTTTCTAGATAAAAGTTAGAGGATAAACTTTTAATACTTAGTTAGAAATAGACATAAATTCTTTATGGGATCGACATCCTATTCATCACTTTATTACTTGTTTACGATAGTATATACTTGCGCTATGGAAATCACACAACAAATTTTTTATGCTGTTACTAGGAAATTTAGAAAATTATTTTCTTTAGCCAACACTAATACTAATCCATCTAGCTTTTACTTCAGATTTTTTTTTTATTTATTCTTATTTTTCTTTTTTTTTCAAAATGCTTTGACTATTTATGCAACGAACACACATTGTTGATTTGATTACTTTTGACACAAAAATCAAGAGAACTCTTAAAAGACTTTGGTGAGAACAGACATAAGCAAATAACATGGATGATCAACCGTAAGTAGTATTTGAAGAACCAAGAATTTTGAGGGATTATGCAGTTCTTTTGGTTAACTGGATACACTCCAACATTTGGAGACCAACTATCAATGCCAATAATTTTGAAATCAAGCTGAGCATGATCTAGATGGTTAAGGATTTGGTGTAGTTCAATATACTTTCACACAATGATCCAAATGAACATATTGTGAACTTCTTAGAAATCTATGACACAATCAAGTACAACAGTATTTTCAATGATGCCATTTGACTAAAGTCGTTCCTTTTCTCATTAAAGGATAAGATAAAGAGTTGGTTGAAGTCCTTGACTTCTAAATCTATAGCAACTTAGGATGACCTAGCACAAAAATTTCTAGAAAAGTTATTTCCTTTAGCAAAGATAATAAGACTATGCAACAATATCACCTCATTTATGTAGTTTGACTTAGAGTAATTTTATGAGGCTTAGGAGAGGTTTAAGAATATGTTAAGGAAATGCCCACACCATGGAGTCCCAAAATGGTTATTGGTGTAAAAAATTTACAAAACGCTTTTGGGTCAATTTGAGAACAATGGTTGATGTCGCAACGGGTAGAGAATTAATAAACAAATTTATAGATGAAGACTATGACCTATTAAAACAAGTGGCAGCCAATAGCTATTAAAAATGGTGAATTTGAGGAAAACTACTAGTATGCATGATATAGATGGCATCATCACATTGGTTGCCCAAATAAACCTACTATTTAAAAAGGTTAATGCTTAATATAGTGAAGAGCCAAACGCCAACTTATGACTTTTGCAAAGACAACCACCAAAATGGCTAATGTAGAGAAATATTGTAATATGTCGAAAACTATAATTGAATCAACACAATCCTGACTCTAAATATTACAATCTTAGGTGGTGAAATCATCTTAACTTTTCTTAAAATAACAACTAAAGGCAATCTTCAAAGTCAAGTAACCCATCTAGATTTGCAACTCAACCAAATCAATAGCAGCAACAGTAAGAGAGGAAGCATGGTTTGAAGGAATTATTGATATAGTACATGAAGCAAAATGACTAACTCTTGCAGAGTTAAGTAGCCATGCTACAGACCTTGGAGACTCAATTTGGACAGCTAGCTTTAGCAATTAATAACTGTCCACAAGGATTTTTACCAAGCAATACTGAAGTGCCTAGAATGACATATAGAGCAATTCAAGGCACATTGCAGAGTGGTAAAGAATTGTAAGATGGTGCATAGACATTCAACCACAACCACCCTCCATCCAAAAAAGTGTAAAAATTAGAGATAGTAGAGACAAGGAAGAGAAAATGCATAATAACCACAAAAATCAATACAGACCTCCACCACTATTTTCTCAAAGACTGTAAAATCTAAAGAACACACTAGTTGTTGCAGGTCATCTCAATCAAATGAGAATATCTCTAATAATCATGAGATGATTGAAGATCAGAAAAGAAGGAATCAACAGTTTAAAAAAGCAATACAAGCCCAAACAACCCAACATCATATTTCCCTTAATTTCTCTAAACACAGAAGTTGGATAAATGGTTTTTCAAATTCTTAGAAGAGTTCAAGAAACTATATATCAATATCCCTTTTATAAGCAAATTCCTAGCTACATCAAGTTCACAAGGGCCATATAGTGAAATAAAAGGTAATTGAAAGATTTTAAGACTATGGCCTTGACAAAGAAATATAGTGTGATCCTACAAAAGAAACTGCCCTTAAAGCTTAAAGATCTTAGGAGCTTCATCATTCCTTGCATTATTGAGAATCAATTTTTTTGTAAAACTTTATGTGATTTGGGAGCAAACATTAATTTGATGTTGCTGTCAATATTTAAAAAGCTAGGTTTAAGGGGATCAAAACCAAGCAATGTCACATTGTAACTTGTAGATCAATATCTTATTTATCCAAAAGGCATTGTTAAATATATGCTAGGAAAGGTCGATAAATTCATTTTCCCTACTGATTTCATTTTGCTAGATATGAAAAAAGATAAGGAATTCCTAATCATCCTTGGGAGGCTATTCTTAGAAAGTGGTTAGTGTGAGTGATTTTAAAAATAGGGTGTATACATGTGGGTCTATGTCTATCATTCAAATATAGCATATATATTTGATAAGCGTAAATTATTTCTATTATTTTCACTCCCTTAACTTAATTAATTGCTCATTTTAATAAGAATATTAGGCTTTTTATATGTTTAATTATTATTTTGGAGGTTTGGAGTCAATGGAGTAATTGGGGATGAAAATCTAAGAAAAATAAGACAAAACATAATGCTATAATAAATAAATGCTACAGTGCCTTGGAACAGTAACACGTGAACAATGTTCACGAACAGTATCCCCCTACAGTGTTGTCGCCCCAACGATGAACAGTGATTGCGGCAGCGATGAACAGTGCAATTTTCCTAATCCTAAAAGAAATACAACTCCAAAACTCTAATCAATCCCTATATAAAGGCTACTCGTTTCAAACCTAAAAGAGACACAACTTAGGGCTCTTTGAGTCACAACACATTGAATGAGAGCAATTTTTAGAGAAAGAACCAAGAGCAATTCAAGGAAGCAAGAGATTATTAGCGAATCTTTGGCGTATCAACCAACTGCGAATTGACGTCTATATTTGTTTGCTTTTGGTTGTATCATGTTTAAATTTTTCAGCCATAATTTTTTTGTTATCATGAGCTAAATTTGTTTTCTAGGGTTATTACTTGAACTCAATATATGAACTTAATTGTTAGATCTTTTTAATATTTATATGAACTCAATTCTTCATTATTCAAATTATTTGTTCTTAATGCTTCATTATATCTGATCAATATTGTGATTGCTTTAGTAATACTTTGATAAACTCGGAAGAGGCATCATTGTATTTAGACCTAGATAATTTGATGCATGATTGTAGAGTAACATTCAATGTTGCATATGCAAGTTTCGAATTAGGATAAGAATATACCTAATTGGCATGTATGGTCAATAAGACTTACTCTTAATGAATCTTTATTTATTACAAGTACCATAGGAATATAGGTATTTGATAAATTAAGATATGCTTGCATGACCTTGGAAGAGGCTTGTGAATACATTAGTGTCTTGACCAATAATAAGAATTGAGGGATATAAATATTAAAAGGATTAATCTTTAGAAACCATATTGAAGGATAGTAATTAACCCTGAGCTTTCTCTATATTGCTATTTTCTTATTTTAATTAAGTTGTCTCATTTATTTTCTGCACTTTTATTTTATTCAAATTTATTACAAAATTAAGATTTGATTTTTTTGAATAATTATAAAAAAGATATAATTTTAGTACTTGGTAAGAAAATAAAAATTATCCTTGTGGGTTCGACATCCGACTTTATAAGTCCCTTTATTACTTGTTACGATAGCGTATACTTGCGCTTAATTTTAAGATATAGAAATATCGCATCAGTATCACATATATACATGTGCAGTGGATGAGCATAATACAAATTTCATAATGATAAACGCAAATAAACTTTACATGTTATCTTATATATGTAAAATACTTCAAGATTGAGAAATAGTACCTTGTCAAGCCTTTGGTATTTGGTCGAACCGGAGTATCCACCTTGAAGCAACCCATTCACAATTTTAGTTCCTCAACACGGTGGGCTTGAGAAAGCTATAATAGCAGTTTTTCTAGCAAAGGATTCAGCATCCTTGTTTCTACCTTGTAGTATGAGTGACCAAAAAAAATGGAAGAGGAAAATTGAAAGAGTTGTATTTTTGTTGTCCCAACACTTGAGAGAATTTTCTAGCACTTAGCAAAATTCACTTCTCTCACAACAATTGCTCTTTTATTTGTTTATTATTTTCTATCATTTTCTCACCTAATGGCATCCATTATGTTTGCCATTAGTGTTTTGTTTATTATTATCTTTCATTTTCTCACCTAATGGCATTCATTATGTTTGCCATTAGTTTTTGTTTATTATTATTTACAATAAACCAAATGAAAACAAAACAAAATAAAAAATTATTTAAATGAACTTGGCCTTAATCTAGATTAAATGAGAAAACACTTTCTCATTTTTAAGAAACATCTTAAGGCCTACCATTAACAAATGCCACCAATTTATACTTATCTTATCATTTAATTAATATTAAACAAATGATTTAGTCATATTAAATCATGGTAGAAACACATGCTAATTTAAATAAAAATTAATTGTTTGATTTCAATTTAAATAATAATATCATATATTATTATTATTACTTTATTCAATAAACATTTTAATGAATAAAAAAATCATATTATTTGTCCAACAAATAAGGTCATTAATAATATCATTTTGGTAATTTTCAAATCAAACAATAATTGGCCCACATGTGCCATGTGTCAACATCCCATTGGTCAATAACTAATTGTTAACTAATTAATGTACTTAACTCTTAAGTCTTGACATGTGCACTACTGGAGGGAAACCGAAGTAAATGTCCAGTCTGCTGGAATTTTTTGGATCGAACTATTCAATCCGATACGCTAACCCAATGCACAACGAGTACACTTCATATTGCAAGACTCTCTAGGTCCATTCTCAATTTGTCAAACAGAAATATTTTGTGAGTCCAAGATCAATACCTCACGTACAGGTCATAGATATTACAAATCAGTACAGTAGACCATACAAGTTGAGGTCATAACGTATACGTATAATCCTTCCGCCAATCATATCCTAGAAGTGCAGGGATATAGATCACTACCGTCAAATCTCTATGTGCTCATCCGTGAACTTATCTCCAGACACGTATCTTAATAAACAATATATGCAAACATTTTTGTAATATTGTTTAACCCATGGGAAACTCTTTCTTGGGTTTGTTGTTTATGGCCATAAGACTTTCTAAGATATAGTCTCTGAGCATCCAGATATATAACTCATCCATGTGAGCTGATGGATTCCATATTTGTACACATCAGACTCCATAAGCATCGGACCATACCCAGGGACACCTAACGGTCACACCATGAAAGGTCTATGACATGCGCAGAACTAAAGTATGATGGATCACTTACAAGTCCACCATGGTACTCAGGTCAAAGAACCACGTATACTACTCAACTCGAGAGGACCTTCCATTGACGGCTTCATGGGATGTCTATTGGGGTCCTTGTTGAGTCTGTTCAGTATTCAATCCTCACTGAATACTTGTATGCTATACAAACTTCTGGTAAGCCCATGGTCAGCTAAGAATAACCATCTAACTCATCTAGGTATAGTATACACTGGTCTGTGTAAAAGAATTCCACCATCAAACCTACATTAGTGAATTAAGACTAGGAACATATAATTTGAGAATAGACTTACATAATAATATTTCTTAGCACCTATTGCAACTTTTGCAACTATGTTATTACTAATGTATTCTCAAGTCTTTGTACCGTCCCAGACAAAATTCTAACTCTTAGACTTCACTGATCAATATAACATGCTAACTCTTTAGCATTTATAGTTTTCAGTGATGCTAACTCTTGGCATTGATCTAAAGTTCTTTAGACCAAATCTGAACTCCTTAAGATCATATAATGTCTGTAGCGTCACAAGTATTGAACCATTTAATAATAGTAATCAGCGATTTAACAAATAATGAACTGGATAAATATTATAAAATAAAATATTCATATAACAATAAGATGGCACGTGAGCACAAATTCCAACAGTTAGACCCTAATCGATGTGCAAAAGTGGGGAATTAACAATGAGGGTGCATGATAAAATAGTAACATTTGGAGTCTCTAAGGAAATTAAGCTACAAATTGAAAATGAAGATAATTTTAGAATTGATGCAATGCGTCCAAATAAAGAACAACAACCTCTACAAGTGAAAGAAATGGATTAGGATCAACCTCAAATTAAAAAAAAATGGTGTTATACATAACAAAGAGATAGAAAAGGTATGACTTGCACTTCAAAGAAAGGTTAGAAAATATCGGCTAAAGAAGGTCTTTCTTCTGGCCTAAGAAAAAACTCTTTCCGAAAAAGCACAACATAAGTTGGTCAGAGACAACTTTCAAAAGCATGATCTTAGAGCTATAGAAACCTAAGAGAAGGCCAGAGAGGGAAGCCATATTGGAGATGAGCAATTGACTACTATAAGGCTTCCCTCAAACATCCAAGCCTTAAAAAAAGTCAAGCATCAAGTTGATGATGTTAAATCAAGTATTGCTTGGGAGGCAACCCAGGGTTGAATACTTTTGTGTATTCAAAGGTAGATGTGTTAAAAAAAATAGAGAGAGAGATTCTTTGCTATAATAAGCTAAAGCTCTTGCCATGGAGAACTAAATGGTGAAACTTAGGTGTTTCTAGAGACTCAGCATCGTAGCAAGCCAAGCCCTTCACCGTGGTGCTAAAATAAAGACCTTAATAGTTCATTCTAAGGACTCAGTAGTCAGTACAATGGTAATAATCTGCCTTTGTCACAATGCCAAGTCAAACCTAGAGGGTCCTCGACTTCTACTTCAACACCGCGATGAGAAACATTGTTCACCATTATGCTTATGACCCAAAACCTAGATTCTGGAATTTTACATGATCACTGCAGCAAAAAACACCCATTGCCTCAACAAGAGTTCAAATTTGGGAATAAAATACCCAAAACCCCTTATTTCCATTCACTTACTCAAAACCTCTCTAAACTCCTTCAATCGTCCAAATTTAAATCCACTCTAAATATCATAAAAGTTGTCCATTTAACACCAAATGCAATACCAAAAACCATTAAAAACAACCCAACACACCAAATCATCCTCAAACCATGAAATTCACCAAACACAAACACCGAACACATTTTACGTAATTAATTTCATCATATAATTGCACTAAAATGTGCATGCATCAAAACACCAGCTAAGACATCATTCGATGCCACCAAATTTATTTCAGCGGCTGCTAAGGAGTAATACCATAATTATGTGGTTTAGAATGTGGTTATTCATAAACATGGGTTCAATTTGGACTCCAACAAATTAGGCTTTTTTGCCTAAATAATTAAAAGCTGACAGTGGAAACTTTTTTGCAAACCCCCTGAGGTTGTAGTATCTTAATTTTGTGAGAATTATATGCCAACACAATTGAACACTAGAACTTTTGAGTCAAGGTCTAAGGGAAGCTGGTCCCATTCGATAGCATATATATAAATTGGTTTTTTAACTTTCTAAACATAAATAATGATAAGTACCATCAGGTTGCTACCCAACCTAACCTTCATGCCATCATTCAAAGGCTGGCCAAGCTTGGGACTAAATGGAGAATTGCAGGGGGTATCGAACGACCTTTCTTGCAAGTTTCATGGATCAAGATGAAAAGGAATGGCACATTTCATTGCAAGGCACTTGCTACAGGTTTCTCACCTTAACAACGTGGCCAAGAATTGAGTCGTGTTTCTGTATATAATTTTAAGGGAAATTATATCGACGTGTGAAAGATTATGTGACATAACTATTGAGGATAAAATATATATAGGTGTATGCATGCACAACTGTGTTTATTGAAAAAATACATATCTAATACATATTTAATGCAGCGGAATAATTAAAACATACAATAAACACATAAACATATATTACTCAAATTAATATATTAATGGTAAAATTGAGAAATTAATAATACATGTAAAGTTTTACACGTATTACTTTGAAGTCCGCCTGAAGTCTCACTCGTTGGGAGTTCTAGTTACCAACTTGGTGAGTTTGGTAAGCTAGAACAACAGCTCTTATATTCAAAACGGGATTAACCCTTAACTCCAAAATGGCCGGTTCTTCTATTTGCTCTTTCTCTTCCATAGTCCAAGAAAGAAAAAAAGAAACAACAATTGCTTCCCTTTGTTAAAAGTAAAGAAACGGAGTTAGATAGGAAAATATAACAATTATTATCCCTTAACTTTCAATTTCCGTTTCTCACATATATATATATCTCTAATTTATATAAAATAATAATATTACAATATAATATTAATATTAATAGCCATTATGAGCAAATATAATACTAAAATAAATATTTTTTTTTATATATATAATGCATGACAACTATCATGCATTATATATTATATTTTTAATAATATAATTTTATAAAATAATATATATTAATAGAGATATAATGATTATTTAACAATTAAATAATCATAGTATGAAATGACCATTTTACTACTCATGAATAGTTACCAAGTATACCCCTTAGCGGGTCCTACCAAATTCCACAACTGGGTAAACTCAACCGAGGGTTTACAATGTGCCACATGTCATTTTACAATTAGTGAATAACAATTATTGACTAATTATTATATTTAACACTTAAATATAGACATACACGCATTCCCATAGTAATGCTGGATATTACTGGATTAAACAATTTAATCCAGTAATCTGCCCCAGTGTACAACGAGTACACTTCATATCGTAGGACTCCCTAGGATCACGCCCGATTCATCAAATGGACCTATTCGATAAATAGTATCCGTCGTGAACAATATCCATAAACAGTGACTATCATGAACAATACCCCCCTCATGCAAAACAGTGCTCACCGTGAACAGTTTTACTGCATGAACAATACTCATTCTTTTTGCTTTCCGTTTTGCTCTTCCCTAGTACACCCAATACGTACTTGACTTCATAATAACTCTCCTCTTAATATTCTTCACAATGCGCATATAAAATTATTGAATCACCAATTTTTAATAGTGTATCTATGTCATTATTGCACCACTAAGGCCAATAAGACCCTTCAAAAACCTATAGCAATGCCTCTGCTTTCTGAGAAATTCTTAACACATGTAAATAAAGCTCCACTGTATGTAAATGACTCTGAATTTGCACCAATCAACAGGTACAAACACGTTTGCCATACATCGAGTTTGGCTATATGATCAGTAACACTCAACTATATAATAAAATAGCCGATAAAGTTCATGATTGACCTGATTAAGAGGATAAACTATGGCAAAGTAAACTTGTAGATGGGTCCTGATAAGATTCCAAGGTTGCCACCCAAGTCCTTCAAAAATATTATCATATTGAGCGTGGTTTGATCATAGCTAACGCTGATTTTATGTCGTTGGAGTATAGAAAAAACATGTAAGATGATGTTGGAAGTGTGCCCTAAAAGCATAATTATTTGTAATTACATACTGCTAAAAATAATTAATAGAGGTTATTCATTCAATATTATATATTTGCAATTATGATTGTTTTATTCAAATATCATGAAATTCCTTGATTATTATATGTAACCTTAAACTTAATATATAATAGTTATATACGAGAAGATTAAGTTTAAGCGTAATAATCTAAACTTGTCCTTTGTCTGAATGAAGACGGAAACTTCATTTTGATAGACTATAAGTGTGGTCCATTTGTATATTATATACAATGGTCTTATCCAAATCATTCTATGTGTTGACATAGAAAATGGAGGCACTTTGTATAATGTTGATTATATAGGACTGGACCACGATAAAATTAATTTTCTATTAATCTCCGTTAGTAAAGAGAATTTATTTTATCACAATATAATCATATATGGATTAATCTTAATCCTGAATGATTAATGAACTTCTATTCATTGAGTTATGTTTATTAATTTACAAGGGAAAGACTGTAAAAGATTTTCAGTCAATTAATAAGTATTTTATAAATGTAACAAAATGGATAGCTGTGAACATTTCTCACAGATATGAAATCCACTTCTTCCGAAAGAAAGTTAGATAAGTTGTTCTCTTAATAATTGATTTTGGTCTTGAACTTATGAATGCTCAGTTTTTTTTTAAGATTTAAAGAAAATAATAATAAATTTGTGGATTTCACAAATTAAATGTTCAAAAGAGGATCAATGTGAATTAAGGATAAATATGTAATTAGAGAGGTTAACGGATACTCGACCTAGCTCTAATTATGAACACTTGTGGAGAATTGATCTATATGAAATGATTATTAAATGGACAAAGACAGTTTTTTGTTTTATAATTTATCTGCAAAATTAAGAGTTCAGCTTTATGAGATGCTTATTGGGGTCCTCGTTGAGTCTGCTCAGTATTCAGTCCTTACTGAACACCTGTATGCTATACGAACTTCCAGTAAGTCCATGGTTAGCTAAGAACAATCATCTAGGTATAGTATACACTGGTATATGTAAAAGGATTCCACCGATAGACCTGCATCGATAAATTAAAACCAGGAACATATAATTTGAGAATAGACTTGTATAATAGCATTTCTTAGCGCCTATTGAAACTCTTGCAATTATGTTATTACTAATGTATTCTCAAGTCTTTGTACCATCACAGACAAGATTCTAACTTTTAGACTTCACTGATTAATATAACATGCTAACTCTTTGGCATTTATAATTTCCAGTGATGCTAACTCTTGGCATTGATCTAAACTTCTTTAGACCAAATCTGAACTCCTTCAAATCATATAATTCTGTAGCATCACAAGCATTGAACCATTTTATAATAGTAATTAGCGGTTTAACAAATAATTAACTGTATAAATATTATAAAATAAAATATTCATACAACAATGGGATGGTATGTGAGCACAAATCCTAACACTAAATCCTCCACTGTTGGAACAATGTTATTATTTTCAACACATTATCCTACACTGAAATTCCCTCAACTTGTCGACTATTCATGATCTCTTTTAATGCAGCCTACTATATTTAGTCAACAAACATCTCTAATAGGTTGAACATCATATCAATAGCTGTGGCCATGGTCTCTTGCTGCTTGGTATAAGTATTAGATAAAGAAGTTAATATGAAACACCTGGTCATTTATCATACTATTGCCACCTATTATAAGCATCAATTTCAATTTGAGATGCTTTTTCATTAGGTTTAGAGGACATTTATCAAGTAAGATAATTTATACTTTTTAATTATGAGTAGAATATCCAAGTTCTTTTTCTAATCCATAAAATTATTTTCAATTAATTAGTTTTGGTTAAATATATATGCTCGTGGGTAATGAAAACATATTTTAAAAAATAAAATAAACAAATTCATATATGAGCATACATTCACTTAAACTTGATAACCCTTTGCATTATCACAATATGAATACATGAAATACATGCATGTAGAACTCTTTAAGTTTTAATTATACATTGATAATTTAATTTCTATTCCAAATATACCCCCTAAGGTGGTCATATTTATCATGAATTAAAATAATATATATTAATTTATTATTATTTTATAGATATCTCATATCAAATAATAATAAACTACTATTTTTTAATTTGCATAAGTTTAATTAATAAGAACTTTATAGGGAGGAAATTAATTATCTTAAGTTAAGTATATAACTTTTATTTCAATCTTTTATATTCCCACTTCAAAATTACCACCGTAAGGCAGGCAATTTTAAATAAGTCATATATTAGATTTGATCATTTAAGGAAGTCTTATCTAATATCCAATATTGATTAATACCCTCCATATGGAATCTCACAAGGTTTAAGATGAAGCATTAATTTACCATACTATAGGACCAACAATGGAGACCGTAGGCCTTATGCTAAAGCCTATCCCGCTTAATTTTTTAAACTTTAGAGTTTTATTTTTAATATATTAATTAATTCATTTAATTGACATTGTACCTATCAATAATTAATTTAATAAAAATAAAATAATTAATTAGATTATGTCAATTTTATAAAATTAATATAATATTAAAATCATGACAATGATTTTGACCTAATTTTATTAGAACATTAATGTCACACAATATAATATATTTATATATGGATATGTAAATGTGGTACTCTTAATCTATAAAACATATTATTCAATTAATCAATTAATTAGATAAATAAACAACTCATAATCCATGACTTTTGTTAGGAGGAAATCATTTTCTTTTTCATAATTTAACTGATCAATTAACTAAACTTAAATTCTTTAAAATACTCCTTGAAGTCAGTTCAGGCTTGTCAATAATATTTATCTTCATTGACTTGCATCTTTTATGAACTTGGGATGTTAGCCTATTAATTTTTGTCAGTCTATTTATTTTTAAATAAAATTAGACACCTTTTAAACTTAAAAATTCTCTTTAGGCCTCCTTTTAAACAAAAGATTTTATTGAAAAAAAAACTTTATTATGCCTAATAATGTTATCTAAAATATCTCATCAAAATTTTATAAAATTTAGACCAACATTAAACTGAATGTAGGCCAACTCTTCATTTATGAAAATCCAAAAAAGTTCAAAAAGCAAATTAAGTCAGATTTGGGTTTATCTATAAATATCTTAACATTTTCTATCCAAATAGTAATTACTTAATATTACAAGGGGCTTTATTGAGAAACACAAGATGAAAAACTTACATCAACCATTGGCCAATTGCCAAAATCAGCGGTCGCCACGAGGAGGCTGTCGATCAACTTAAAAGACGTCGGTCACCTTGCCAGCCAACAGCACCTTACCTCCTTGCCACCGGTAGTCGCGTACTGCAGCACTCACTAGCCACCAGCCCCCACGTAAAAAGCGCTGCAAACACCTTAAGCTACCACTTCTCACGCGACCATCATCTTACTAAAAAATGCATGGCCAGCAAATCACAAACCTACTATTGTGTGCACTTCTCAAAAAATCTTATGCCAATTGGTTTACAATAAATCTAAATATTAATCAATATTAATAAAGAGAAAAATTATGATATTATATCATTGCCCCTATTTTTACAAGTATTATAAACAACTTAAGTGAATATTACTAAAAATAAATTATATCTTGCAAATATATATTTATATGACCCGTGAAATCATAGCTTCAACTCATCAAGATTTTAATTATTAATTCTATCTCATTAAATAATAATTCAGAAAAAAAAAATTATGAATGAAGTTCATTATTTATTTAAGATTATGATCGATTAAGTTTATTAAAGCACAATAATTAAGATCAATGGCATTTCTTTAATTATATCAAAATTTACAATAATCTTATTTAATGTATTAAATACGCCAATTTTTTAATGTATTAAATACATTAATTATTTTACTCGAAGTCTCTAAATTATTTATTATAAAAATTAAAAAATTACAATCAAATACAATAAAATGCACATTTCAATAAAGATTATGAATATTCTTTTATTTATAAAAATTTATGATTTACGTCTTTATGTATTAGCATCTCATATTCAATACTTAATCACATGCTTTACAATTGTGAGCTTAATAATGTATACTAAAAATAATATATGAATAATTTAATTTATTAAATCAGAAAATATTATTATTATTATTATTATTATAACTCATGCTTTAAAGGTATTGATAATAAACTTATGTCTAACGGTTCTAGCAGTACGTAGGAATAGACAAAAAATTCCTAACCGAACCATGCAAATCGATTTTGCCGGTATTTGTTGTAATGCAACCAACAAATTTAAATGTAGAATGGATCAAATTTATCTATTAAAAGCTGAAAAAAATTATATCTATTCATGTATGGGTTGAGACTTGAATCTTGGTCTCAATTTGAAAACCAAGAGTTAATGGGCAGTATACTTGTTGTAATGTAATATTTAGAATAAATAAATAACGCTTAATAATGTTGGATTAAAATAGTTCAATATCATTCTAAACTAATTAGTAAACATCTAACATTCAAATCCGACATTCAAATAATAGACTAGCAAGGATGGAGTTAACGAGGGACTAAAGGGGACAGTTGAATAAAAACTTTATATGCATGCAATTAAAAATAATATATATTTTTTTATTAAAACTGCCTCTATTATGATACAATTAAAAATATCAAGTTAATTTTTACAGTCTAATATAATTATGTATAAAATATAGCTTATTTTTTAATAATAATTTTAAACAGAAGTAACTACATGCACTCTAGTGCAAGATATTTTTTTATGAAAGAAGCAAAATGATGTTTATATGGGATGTGAGATTTGACACTCACCGGCCTATTTCAACCCTTGAGAAATAAATAATTATATTTTTAATAAGTTTTGTTGGAGATAATTATGATTATATATAGGCATCTCTCAAGAGACCATCTAATAATTAAGGCCTGTATTATTAAAAAATTACTAAGCCTAAATGAGAATTGTATTATTGAGCTTAGCAGTGGCTCGAAGCCATCAATACTCAATACCTAAATCATGGGATAGATTAAATGAGGCCCACCTGATGACCCACGTTATCATTAAGCCCCATAGTCATGGGACATGTCAACAAAACTGTCAATTTTCATGCCATCAGTAAGCCTTACAATTAGGAAGACTAAGTTAGTCATCATGTCACTGTCAAGTCCTACAGCTAGAGGACACTTCAATAAGACTATGTTAATCTTCATGTCACCAGTAGGACTATGTCAATCTCTATGTTATCATTGAGCCTTACAGTAGTTCGTCAAGTAAGACCCACTACTAGACAACTAGAAAGGAAAATAAGGCCCCATAAGGGTGTAATCTCAGGGTTCCTCAGATTGTGCACTTATCTTGATTTAAATGTTAAGTACATCACTTAATTAATTAAAAATAGTTGTAAACTAATTAGATGTTGACAAGTGGCATAATTTTATTTTATGAATTGTTTCACCATGAATTCATCCATTAACTATATGTTAGTAAAATTAAATAAGGTAAAAATTAATTATTCAAATAGTTTTTAAATAATTGAATAAATATTATTTAAATCAATAAAATATATATTTTATTTGTTTATTATTTTATTAATTAATGGAAGACATGTCTAATTTAAAAAAATATAAATTAAATATGGTGAATCACTATTTATAGAAATTAATTGACCATTTGTTTTAGACCATTAAAATGATCATCAAAAATTATTTTTGGTAGTCGGCCACTTAACCTAATTTTAGCAAAGCACTTATAAAGTGTTTAGAGCACAAAAAATATTTGAAATTAATTTTTTATTAACAAGTGAGAAGCAAAAACGTGGGATTGAGAGGATTTGAGATAAAGTTTTGATTTTGAGAGTTTTTCTTTAAACAAAGTGTTGTAAGAAGAACTTGAGAGAAAGAAAAATCAACTCTTATTTTTCTTTCAAGAAACAAAAACTTGTTATTGAAAATTCAATTGCTGCTATTCTAACTTCACAATGCCATTAGATTGTTGTGAACTAGAATTGTACAATAATTCGCTTCAAGGTGAGCTCAATGTTGGAGTTATGAAGAATCTAAAATTAAAATCTTCACCGAAGTTCTTCAAAAGTATGTTGTTAATGATATATGTTACATATGTATATGTTGATATGCTTAATTTCGTTGTGAAATCGTGTTTATGATACATACATTTAATTTTTTTCAACATGTACACAATCACATACATACACCTTTAAACACATTAACAATTATTCCTCGAAAGAAGAATGTAAACAAATTAGAATATTGTTAAAAATTTAATAGTCCTTAAAGAAACATAAGTCTCTAGAGAGACACATGTCCTTGAAGAGATAAAAGTCAAAGAAAAGATATTAGCACCAGGAGAGGAATAAGAATTTTAAAATGAAAAAAATAGTACAAATTATACTTAAAAAAAGAAATGTAAAAGCATGATGAGATCATTATTGATGATGTGCTTTCATTTGCAGTAGCTACTGAAATTATGAATGATAATTTTGAACCACAAACTATTGATAAATGAAGAGAAAAACATGACTAGCTCTAATGAAAATAAACAATTCAAGCAGAATTGATTTCTTTAGCCAAGTATGAAATATTTAGATTTATAGTTCAAACACTTGAAGATGTCAAAACCGTATAACATAAATGGATTTTTTTATTTATGAAAACATAATGAAAATAACACAGAGACCTAGTATTGATTATGATAAAATTTATTCCCCTGTGATTGACACAATTACATTTCGATTTTTGATAAGTTTGACAGTCTTAAAAATGCTCGATATATGTCTTATAAATGTAATAATAACTTACTTATATGAGTCCCTTAACACAAGTATTTAAATATTTATATAAAAATCTCTTATAGATTCAACATGTTTGAAATATATAATCACAGTTTGTATTCAATCAAATTACAAAGATTTTTGCATGGATTGAAACAATATTGGCACATTTGGTATAACCCTCTAAGAGAATACTTAATAAGAGAATGATATATTAATAACTCAATATATCCATATGTATTTATATAGACATAATCTAGGTTTGCTATTGTAATTGTATATGTAGATGACATGAATCTAATCATGACTCTTAAAGAGCTCCTAAGACTACAAAATACTTTAAAAAAAAATTTAAAATGAAAGTGGAAAAGACTAAATATTGTCTTAGGCCTCTTAGCAAACGAAATCTTTATCTATCAATTTATCTATACAAAAATTTTTTTAAAAAAATTCAATATAAATAAAGTTCATCATTAAGTACCCTTATAGTTATTTACTCTCTTAATCTTAAAAATGACTCATTTCGTTCTAAGGAAGATGATGAGAAAATATTTGATCTATAAATACTATATATCAATGCAATTTGCTCTTTATTACTTCTAGCCCAGTATATTATACCGAATATAGCTTTTGCAATAAGCTTATTGATAAGATATAGTTCTACACAAACTCAACATCATTAGAATGACATCAAACATATTTCGTTACCTTCATAAAATGATAGATTTATGACTATTTTATTCCAATGAATTTAAAAAAAATTCAAATCTAATTAGTTATAACAATGTTTGGTACTTATTTGATGCCCATAAAGGCCGCTCGCAAATAAAATGTGTTTACTTATAACAATACAACAATCTCATAATGATCTACAAAATAAACTTTTGTTGTCACCTCCTTAAATCACTTTGAGATTTTTGCACTATATGAAATAAGAATAAATGCATATGGCTGCGATCTATCATTCATCACATTCAGAATACATACAGTAACCTTATGCAACAAATATTTCAACTATAATATATAAAGACAATGCTACTTATAGTACTAAAATTAAAGACGGATATATCAAAGAAAATAAACCCAAATAGATTTTTTCAAAATTCTTTTACACTATAATTTGTAATAAAGCAAGAAAATTAATATTAAATAGATACACTCCACTACTAATTTTGTTAACTTGTTCACTAAATCTTTGCCAACGTCAACCTTTGAGAAATTAATTTACAAAGTTAAAATGCACAAACTCAACAAGTTATCAAATTAATTGATGTTACTCTAAGAGGAAGTATTTAATCAATGAGAACTCATTCTTTTAAAAAAAGAATTACATCAATTATAAACTAACAATGTACTCTTTTTTCTTTCGACCAAATTTTATACTATTGAGTTTAATTAATAAAATTTTTAATGAGATAGTTTTGTAACATACTACCATTATACATTATAAAATTATATTTATTTCTACTCAATTTTTATCCAACTAAATTTTTTCTTAATAATATAAAATGCAATTAAAGTTGTGGAATCAAAAAGGAGTGTAGTAAAAACAATAAGGGTATAACTGTAAATTTAACCCCCTCTCACTTATAAATAAGTGTATAACCCTCATAATTAATTCACATTTCTAATATTCCAAAGATCCTATAATACTTTTAAAAAAATTATCAATTCTTGATAATTTATTTATAACAATTTCATATTTCTAATCTAATCAATTAACATACTAATCTTATAATTTAGGAGTATTTTCGAAATAAAACGCAATTTGAGAGTATTTGAAGTTCAGTCTAAGCAGTGCAGCGCTACGATTTAAAACAACTCTACCAGCACTACGATCAAAATGACAATAACAATAACAAGAAAAATAAGAACTAATTAACCACTTAACAATGATTTTGTAATACTCATTCTTTCTGCCTTGATAAAAAAAATATTATATGTTCAACCCAACTTTTCGAAGTAATTTAAATTCTTCTTTAATTCACCACAAAAACAGCTAACCTGTTATTCATGAGTAACCTTTGACAAGGTATGCATAACCTCTAGTTAAGTTCTTCAAAATAAATACATGCAGCATCTTCTTATTTTTCTTTTCAAAGAAGACATGCAAAGTAACTTCTTTATTCCTCAGAAACCTTGAAAAATGTATAAGACAAGATCAAGTTGTTGATCCCATCCATTCTGGGATCTGTTTCAAACTCAGGGTCAATATAAAAGAAAACCTGCCATATGATAATCTATTAGTGGGTATTGGAAAAAATACAAAAGGAGAAACATAAAAAAAAAAGGAAAGGAGAGAACTTCTAAAAATTAATAAATATTGCAAACACCACTTACAGGCATGTCTATCTGCTCTCCAGGAAGAAGACGTTGCTCCTCAAAGCAAAAACATTGTATCTTATTGAAGTAAACTGCAGCCTGAAAGAAATCATATCCAAATCATTTTCTCTCTCCTATAGAATTTCAATTTTTATTTTAGTACACATGTTTCAAATTTCCCAGCAGCAATATTAAATTTTAAAAATAAGTATACTTAAAACGTAAAAATGCTCTGGAAAACATAAGCATCATGTGTTTTAATTCCTTTAGAAGTATAATTGAAAATTAAATCTGCAAAATTTATTAGATGAAGTGCCCAGAAAGGGAAAAACAGAAAAGGAAAAGGTAGATAATACAAGAAATGCCCATAATCACCCTGATGAAGATCCTCACAGACACCAATAAAAACTACTTGAAACCTCCGTAAAAGACATTGTCCTTGACATGCAATTTGTAATAGATACGGGCTAGATGTTGATTCAGAGGGTATTGAGGACTGTTTGGGAAACTATGGGGAAACTAAATTTTCAAAACAAGGAGTGAAAAAGAACGCGAGGCAAGGAATTATATTTGCCAACAGAACTGTGAGAAAGAGGTGCTAAAACATATAATTAGTTCCCATGCTAAATAATGTTAAAAGAGCCTTCTGTTGAGTATTTGAAATAAAGGATAAGTTAATTTACTTATAATAAAGAGTATAAAATGAACTACACAAGTTGACTCAAGGTCAACTTAGGTTACCCCAAAAGACTTGAAATCAACAAAATGCGTATAGGTCAAGCATGTTCAACCACAAGGCCACCAATCAAAAATTAAAATATAAGTTTGGGATAGCGAATGACATAGAGGACCTCATTATGCTTTTTACTTTGAGCACTTATTCTTTGTAGTTCATGTTTTCACTTACATGAGAGTTGTCAAACCACCGATTGATAAATCTACATATTTCCTCAAACACCTTCAAATCAAGAATTTACATAGTAAAATCATAGCTAACCTTCCCTCTACCATTGCACACCAAAAGAAAATTTAAAATCCAACCTCCATGATTATATAATTTCAGAGCAGAAAGTCTATCAACTTCAGTTAATAAATGCTCAAATATTAGACACCAATACCTTCATCGGGGTAACATTATAAGTAGAGACACCAGTTATTGGAGTTGAACTTCGATTTTCAGCAGTATAAAATGCAAGGGCACTTTCTCCAGGCTTCACCCTTACCTAACAGGGAAGAGAATTGGGAAGAAATTTAGGACAACTGAGACCAACACCCATATTGCAAAGTGAGCATTTGAATGACATCAAACTATTAATGAATACATAATGACATAGAAGTGCAAGAGGATCACCTCTCTTTGTGTTGGAACAAACTTCCATGGCATTCCATCAGCTACATCAGCATTGAACTGCACCACAATCTCCCTAAGAAGTTTTTAAAGAATGAATAGAAAAGAAGTGGGAAAAAAAAAACAGAAAACAAAAATAAAATCAAACACATTACATGCTAAAAGAATGCAAAGTCAATTTCATCATGGATAAATTCAAAACCGCAATTGTAGAATAATAATTTCCAGAAAGCATGGGATAGACAAAACTCAAAAAATGAAAGAAGACTAGCATAATCCTAAATCTATTAAGTGTTAGCCCAATTTATTTGGGATCTTCAGAGAACCCCGGATATTAACCAGTAACATGGTAACTGGTGCTATATTTTGAATATTAAAAAGTTCCATAGTAAATGATGTTGTATTCTGGATTCTAATGAGTTCATATAGCCGGAGGAGAAACATCATTGAGGTGATTAGGTTGAAATCATTTTGATTTCCTGAATTTAAACAAAACTCACCTTTCTTGGTCTTTTATTTTCTTTTTTACTTGATAAGCAGAGGAGAAACAAGCCTCACATATATTTGGAGAAGAGGTTCAACCCCTGCATTCTGGAAGTTGAAGTGAAACAAGCTGACAAAATACACACTGCCAAGGGTTTTGTATTCAAAAGTTCGGCATTTCTCCATAGAGATATTTCAAGAAAGTGGACTGGAGGGAGAACATTTGAAGTTTTTAATTCCTATTCTCCTCTCTTTCTAATGACATGGATCTATGCACAACATTCACTCAACATATAAAAAATAAAAGAAAAGTCTTAATACTCAACCAGCCAGGAAGATAAAACAATGAAACTCAAGAAAACAGAGTTCAAGATAAGCTTTGAATCTGAGACATAAAATCCATACCTTGTAGTGACAGTTCCATCTTTAGCATGCCGAGCAATCTTTTCTTCAACACTCTACAGACAACAATGTCTAACAGTTATGTACAAAAACACAAACAGAAGCAAGTTGATCAAAAATAAAAAGAATATAAACTCAGCCTAACCTCTTTACGCTGAACAGTGCCACCATAACCAGTAGCCTGGCAGAATCTCCTATACAGAGGCACAGCCGCATAACTACTTCCTACCATTGCAAAAGCCAATGCTGTGAGGTATAAAAGCATCTTTCTTGATTTCTTCTGTACTGAAGTATGCGAAGAGTAGTGACGCGTTATGCTACAAAATGAATTAGGTCTCCATCGACCCCCAGAAGCAAACAACTGAGGATTCTGATATTTATTCCAATTTGTGCTATATCCACGCCTTGGCATTAAATCCCAAACCCCATGATACCTAGTATTAGATCTGCTATATTTATAATTCCACCAAAGAACATTTGTTATGCACCTTCATCATCAAAATACTAGGAGATTTAGTCATACAAAGAAAAAGGGAAAAAGGAAAATTAATTCATGAAAATATATAGATAGGTTTGGATTAGAATAGGGTTATATCAATAGGTTCAATGCTAAATACAAATGATAATTACCTAGAATGCCGCAGTAAAGGCAGCAGATGGGTTCTATAAGAAAACCTTGATAATGACATCCTTCTAATTACCAACGGAGAGCAATGGCATCTGAAATCAGCATAAAAGAAGAATAGATTTATTATAAAGCATCTCAAATCATCTCAAGTCTGGTTCATTTTTTATACAGCATCTGAAAGAACATCTATATATACAAATATTAGCATCATTTTCAATGCAAACGATATGCAAATAGCTCAATGAGTAAATGATATTACAAGTCTCTTAAGTCATTTCCATGCTAGGGAGACATGAGGAGCAACCACCCTTATTGTCAAGTAGCAACTGCGGTCACACAATTCTAGCAAAGGAGTGCCTTTATAATATGCACAAGACTACTCATATAAACATTACTGATTTAAAACACAAATGTTAATATGCCATACTTGCACATTCCATGTACCAAAACATGGTTCCCACCAGGAAGTGCCATCTGCTGAGATTTTCCAATTTGTAGCAAACAAAAACTAACACACAATGCATATATGATAAAGACAAACAACTGCACCAACTAAAAATCCAATGTTATTCAGAAATGAAAATTGCAGCAAATGAAGCTAGCTTCAGTGTAGCAAAGAGCAGCATTCTTTTACTCAGCTGTTAAAAATCATTTAACCATTAAAAAGTATAACCTCATTACCCAATTAGCTCCTGTATTACCCTTTCCAATAAATTACATCACCTTTATTTATATCCAATAAATGGGAACGTTTATTTCTCCACAATAATCTCTAGAACAAATATCTATATACAGCATTACACATATTGCTTCAGATGTTGACATTTTAAGAATTGCAGAGAAACTATCTCTATCAAATATAAACTGAGAAATTAAAATTTCAATAAAAATAAACCTGAAAGCATACCAAACTACACAAGAAAAAAGAAAAAAAAAAAAAAACTTAAGGTTCAACATTAAAGGCTTTTCTTGATGCCAAAAAAGAGACCACAAAACATTGCCAAAAAGGAGACCACAAAACATGTGCATTTGAAGATATACACAAAATTCAAAAACAACTGAAAATGAAGCTAAAACATCAAAATTGATCAGTACAATTGGAATCTTTGCATTATGAGCGTAAATCCCGCATGAGCTAAAAAAACTGTTAAATCTTAAAGGTATATAAGTTCATCGACACCCTTCCCGTACAAACCAGTTTCTAAGGGTGAGTGCTACCAATTGGTTCATAACAATAAACAAGGTAAGAAAACAAACCAATAATTAACAAAACTATTTAGTGCCTAATCTTTAAACAGAACCAATGAAATCACAGAAGCAGTACAAGAATCTGAATATAGCTTGAAGAGTTCCGTTATTAGCTGATTATTTGATCAAGTATAGTGTATAACCTCAGCAAGATTGGAAGAAAGTAATAATATGAAAGAGTAAATCACAGTTTATATTTGAAAATTTTTCATTTTTTTTTTATTTTTGACGTGGACTTGAGAGATACTCGAGACTGATTGGAAATCATAATTTCCCAGGAATTTCTCTCAAAATGCATGGTAAAGCATATTGTAATTCAATTTTCATCCTTATTTTTGGGGTAAAAGAAAACAATTGTCATCATTCCCTAAAAATGGATGCGCTGAGAATCACAACTACAGTAAAGCATACTAAATTGGGTCACATGCATACGTCAATGTCAATACCAAGCCAATTTTTACGAAGCCAAGAAGATAGAATTTGTACAGCAAAAGCAGTTTTGTTAGTAAAGAGGGTAATAACCGGCGAGCGAGAATGGTAGGGCAGTGGGTAACGCCGGCAGCGTGCACCGAGAGGTTGAGAAACTCAGAATACGGCGTCGTGCATCCAGATCTCGGCTAAACGATGACTTCAGTGTCGCGGCAGCCGGCGGTGGGTGTGTGCCGGCTATGCAGTTAGGGTTAGGGCTGCAATTAAAACGCCCTAACAAAAAATGCAGTTTGTCTTATAATTTTTCAATTTTTTCTTTAAAAAAATTTGGCTACTATCAGCTGTTGAGCTTGGATCAGTATCAACGGAAGGGTTACTTTTATAAATGTAATTATGTTTGCCCTTTTAATCATACGTATTATAAACGAATAACATAAATTTAATTTATTTATTAATTATAATAAATTTAATTCATTTATTAGTCGTATTAAATTTTTTTATACATACACTATAAGAAAGTTGGCTATTTGCGACTCATTTTACGATGGCTAATTTAGCTGTCGCAAATATTTAACAATTATCAAAAAAGATTTTTAAAAAATAAAGAAGACGTCTTCTTTCTAAACTCGTATAATTGTTTTTTAAAAAATCATCCACATTGAAATTATTTTCTTAAAACCTTTGGTCAAAGATTCACAAATCTTAATCAAAAGGAAAAGATGACCATTTGTCGTGTTCTCTCTCAACTACATTTTTCTCTTGTTGAAGAAGAACAAAAGCCAAGGGGTTTGTAGAGGAGAAAGAGAAGGCAGAGGGGACGACCACAGATCTACGTCAACGCCATTTCTCTTGCTCACCGCTACTGCCATCCGATCGTGTTCTCTGCCGCATAAGGTCAATTTTGTCAGTATCTTTGATTTTAATTTTTCTTTTGTAATTATAATTATATTTTTTTTTATTTATGCAAAAGAGATCAAATGTTTTTGGATCGTTAAATTGAGTAGTTGTATGATTTTTTTTTTTCTGGTTATAGTTTTTCAAGTCCTAAGTTCTAGCTAGCTTTGATTTAGTTTTGTTAAAGCGAGCATATCATGGCTTCGAAGCTATTTTGAAAAAACTCAAGGATTTGCAGAAGGATCCTCCAACATCTTGCAGCGTCAGTACAAATTGTCGTTTTGGACAGTCTTTAGATAATTTTATTATCATATGATTTCATGATTTTTTTTATCTGGCTGTGTTTGTCTGTTGTTATCAAATTGTTCATGAATCTAATTATAAATTAATTGTGATTTCTCTATTGAAATATTATATGCTCGTTTATTGTTCCATTCACCTCGCTGTATCATTGTTTGAGCTAATTATATTAGTTGCTGCTTGTTGCTTTCAACCTTTGAAAGAGTTCATGAGTTTTATGGTCACTTTTTTTTAAATAAAAAGTTATTGTTCAGTTTTGCACAGTGAATAGATTGACACAACATGGTTCTACATTCAGTCTACATGTTTTTATTAACTGATTAAATATGCATCCTGTTGATTGCAGAAGTTGGTTTTTTGATTTGCTTCTTGGTTTCTCAATTTCTTTTTTATTAACTTAGTGCTGTAAATTTGGTTTTGTTTTGTTAATATATTTGAGAATTGTATGGGTGTTTATAGGCCTCTGTGTTAGTTGAAGCACTTAATATTGCACAATTAGACTAGTCTTGACCCATTAGGGATTCGAGTTCGCACAATTCCAGGGTAGGTTGCAGCCCTAGAAACTCTGCTTTATAAACAAAACTGAAAGTGGTGCCATAGAAACTCTGCTTTTATATACAAAACTGAAAGCAAAATCAAAACTCACATTTCCCCTTTTTTCCAAAGCAAATTCGAAATAATCTTAACAGGCATGCCATCCAGCTCCAGTACAGAAATTGTTATCGAAGAAGACGCATTCCGGCCACCGTTGCAGGAGATGATCTCCTGCCTCTCAGTATTAATCTTTTTTTTTTTTCAAAATTAACTGAATGCATATTTTTGATTTGATATTGATTTTGTTTGATTAGATTTGATATTGATTTTTTTTAATTATATCTCATGATTCTGTGTTTAAAGCCAAGCACCATTAAGTAGTGGTTGCATCTACTTAATCCACTTAATTTGTAGAGAAATACAAATTGATACATCTGAAGAAAAAGTAAAATAAAATGTTGGTCGTTTTCATTCTCGGTAGCGAAGGAGAGAGCTTGGAAATGCAGCTGAGGTTGTTCCTGTTACTCTTGACCAGGTCAGTTTTTGACGCTTTATTTATTTATTTTTAAATAAGCGTTGTCGAGAATCAGGGATATTTGTGGAGTAATCATTAAAGCTTGAAAATAAATTCCTACGAAAAGAACCAGTTTCAAGAATTGTGCTATTGTATTGATTAATTTGGAAATATAAATATCTTACCTAATGTTTTTGACAAATAATTTGTACTGTTGGTTTCAGTTTGCTATTTGATGTTGTTTAAATATGCAAAGATGCATACATGGTCATGCCATTGATGTTACAATACGCCCCTTAATGAGGAAAAAGATGTTTAAGCTGCCGCAGATCTTCTTGGTGAACTCTTTGTGTTCTCGGTAATGCTAAATCTCAATATGTAGTGTTAGTCTGAAAGTATGATTAACTATTCCATGTTACCTAAATGCTGAATGCATACTTCTAGTATATCATTAGGTTTTAACAGAGGGATGCAATTGATTCTGTATTTTTCTCTTGTTTTCTGGTTATGGATTCTAGGCTGGTTAATCATTGGCGATGGTCTGTGGTAAAAAGCAGACTTTCGGCTGAAGGTCAGCTACAGCCTTGCAACAACCTAGTACCAAGTAGAGGAAGGAGCAATTAGGCTACTACCATAAGTTTATATTATGAAAATATTACAACTGCAATAGGATATCTGCAATTATGACAAATCAATAACAGTAGGATTATAAAATTACTCAAAGATATTGTGGTCCTAGGTTGCTGCTGTTTATTCTTGTACTATAAATAATTGGTAGGAGTCTTACTTATTTTTAATGAATTTGTTAGTTTGATGTCTGATCTTTGCTAATTTTATTAGTCTCATCCTACTTCAAATTTCACGTCTCATCTATCTCAATCAGTTTTATTAGTCTCGCATCATACTACACATATCTCAATTAATTTCACCCAAAACTCATTATAATTGAAGCTTGTTAAATTTGAATTGACATTATTGTTGGGCAGTAACAGATTTGATCATTTAAGGAGTAACTAAAGTGAAAATCTGTACTAATATTATAATATCACATATAAGGATTATTGCAAATGCTTCTCGAGTTATTTTGGGTATTTTTAGTCATAATGAGTTCAGAAGAACTCTTGAAGGCATGTGTGTTTCTTTTCTCAATTGAGACTCTAAAAAGTATATGTTTAATAATAAATTCAGTAACTGTTTTCTTGCTAAAGATATTCAATGGTATTGGAAAATATGTTACCTATGAAATAAATACATAAGAAAGTTTGCAATTAGAATGAAGCTAAAGAAAATTTGTAAAAGTGAAACCTTTTTGTGTATTTTTAACTGATTTTGTTGAAGGGCAAATTACATGTATTTTTTTATTAATGTAGAAAGTTCTTTGAGGGGCTACAAAAATGAGCCCAAGTAGCAGGCCATTAAAAAAGGTATTGAAATTATTATTTTTCCTTATTATGCTTTCAACAATGATTTGCTATAGTGATTTTATATTGCAGCTGAATTTTATTATTCGACATTGAAAAGCTTTAGGTAAGTGCTATAGTACAAGAAAATGATTTGGAATTTGCGGGTCATATAATTAGTTATAAAATATTATTAATCTATAAATTTTATCTCTTGCACTCTCACTCTCAGTTTTTTTTTCCCTAATTTCGTTTGCTGTCTTAGATTGTTATTTCTTTATTTTTTCTTCTTCTTTTATGTATTTATAATATTTATTGCTGTCTTTGTTTGTATTTTGAAGAGAAGTTTTTTATTGTATCACATATTGATTGTATTTGGGAGTTAGGATAACTTGCTTTCCTATCTATTAATATATATCAATGAAGTTGTATTTGTTGGTTGACAGCTAGTCTAGTCCCAACAATGGTTAAAAATATCAATGAAGTTGAACTAAAAGAAAAACAATGAGAGGGACAATTTTACCGTTCCCAAATTCTACTTCCTTACATTTAATGCTAAATTTTTTGGATTTGTAATCATATTTGTTCTTATATCATGTACGCAACTTCCTGACCTTGATTTTATGGGCTTTGCACAACAAAGTTAAAGTCAAAACAATAATCAGATAAAAGTAGAGTTAAATTGTTTAAAATTCGGTTATTGTTGGAAAATTGGTGATTCAACAATCTTGATTGGACAAGAATTGAAATGAATACACAAGAATTCTAGAACGTGTGGGACACGTATGGAGAAGTCTAGGACGTGTGGGACACGAAGAGGGAAGTGAAACAGGACTTGAAAACGCGAAAGAAACAAAGAAATCGCAGGAGAAGCTGTCAGCGCCGCGGTGCCTAGGGCTGAGTGCCGCGACGTTCAACACAGAAGACCAGCGCCGCGGCAATGGGCGCGAGAAGAGCCAGTGTCGTAGCGCCCAGGGATGAGCGCCGCGGTGCCCAGACGCGTTAGGATGTCCGTTTTGGTTCGGGATTTCGAGTTTTGAGAAGTTTTGGACTTCCAAAACAAGTGGACTCTTACTCCAACAAGGAATAGGGTTAGTAGACACGAAATATACCATATATAAACACTTGTAAACCCTTGTTTAAGATTAAGCATCTAATGTTTTAAGATGTAACCATAAGAGAAAATAGATGAGTTAGGTAGGTATTAAGTGCGTAGTGCACTAGGGTGTAATCTTTGAGGAGTGTTTTTTCTTTAGGTTCTTTGAGTGAATAAAAGAGAAACACCATAGATCCTTTTGGCTTAGATGCTCGGGCTATTCTTGTGTTCTTTGTAAAAATCTCTTATGAAGAGATACTAAGAGGTCTTAGGGAGTCATGGTGATCAAGGGTAGATACTTATAGGTCTTTATGGGAGATACTAAGGGGTCTTGTGGGATCATTGATGATGTAAGAAGATACTTAATGATCTATTTCAATAATAAGAAGTTGGATCATGGATCCTCCGTGGACGTAGGCAATTTTGGGCCGAATCACGTATATCTTGTGTCTTGTTAATTGATTTGTTTTCTTTATCTTTATTGGTGTATTAATCTTATGTGTTCGTTCTTATGGTATCAAGTTATGATTTTTCGCTGCGCATAAAGTAAAAGGGGTATCAAGGTTGTGGCTTAGTTGATGCCATAGGGGTGTCAAATTGAAGTGCATGGCGTGATATCCGCAACAATTATAATGGTCTTCAAGGTAAATATACAGTTATGCAAAATCAATGTGATGAGATGCGTACAATGATACAATAATTTTTTTATAGTCATGGGTTTCAACTGTTTACTAATGATTAGGTATAAATGTTTAATTTAATATTTTTTTTATTTGTAAAATCACTTCTAAAATAGGAATATTTTATTTGTAGGTTCAAGATGTTTTCAATGCGCACCATCATCATACAAAAATTGGATAAAAGTTAAAAAGTTCAGAATTTTTATTAACATATTTTGAATGTTATTAATACATTTTAAATGTAATTAATACACTTTGGATGGTTATATTTGAATGTTATTAATACATTTTGAACGATCATATTTAAATATTATTAATATTTTTTTGGATGTTATTAATATGTTTTGGATGGTATTGTAATATATTTATTTAAAAATATTAAATTAAAAAAACATGAAAAGACTTCTTGTTATTGTAATATATTTGTTTAAAAATTAAAAATTTAAAAAAAAATTCAAAAAGAGATAGATCTTTTTGCGAAGGCTAATTAGCCGTCGCAAAAGAGTCATGTGTTGTGCACTTTTTGCGATGGTTAATTAATCGTCGCAAAAGACCTTTTTGCGACGGCTAATTAGCCGTCGCAAAATTTTACAACGGTCGCGTATGCGATGGCTTTTTGTGACGGCATTGCGATGGCAAAAAGTCGTCACATACGTGACTGTCGTAATTTTTTGCAACGGTTGATTAATCGTCGCAAAAAGGCCTTTTGCGATAGCTAATTAGCCGTCGCAAAAAAATCTGTCTCTTTTTAAATTTACTCTTAAATTACAAAGTCTTATCACATTTTTTTATTTAAGATTTTTAAATAAATATGTTACAATATCATTCAAAACATATTAATAACATTCAAAATATATTAATAACATTACAATTTGACCGTCCAAAATATATTAATAATATATAACCATCCAAAATGTATTAATAACATTTAAAATGTATTAATAAAATCCAAAATATATTAATAACATATAACCATCCAAAATGTATTAATAACATCTAAAATGTATTAATAAAATTCAAAATATGTTAATAATAATTCTGAACATTTTAACATCTATCCAGTTTTTGTATGATGATGGTGCGCACTAGAAGCATCTTGAACCTACAAATAAAATATTCGTATTTTAGTTGTGATTTTACAAGTAAAAAATTAATATTAAATTAAAAATAATATTAAATTAAATATTCATACCTGATCATTAGTGGACAACTGAAACCTTTGACTATCAAAAACTCATTGCATTATTATACGCATCTCATCACATTGATTTTGCAGAACTGTATATTTGTCTTGAAGATTATTATAACTAGATTTTAAGCAATCTAACTCTGCTTTTACCTGTTTATTGTTTTGGTTTGAACTTTGTTGTGCAATATCTGATAGTGATGGACCATGCCCATAAGTTTTAGCATATCCATGATTATCACGTCCCATCACATTAATAAATATTTGGTCTCTTGCAGTTTCTGTTTGTTCATCATTAGGCAACTGAAACAAATGCTCATTTAGTTGACCCTAAAAACATTGAAACTTAGTTAGAATATAAAAATTTAACAATTTTTTAAATATATGACTATTGTAAATTTATATTACTTACAATTATTTCTGCACTGTCTGAATCACCTATACTATCATTAGATTTGGATCGAGTCTCAATAAATACACTCATACGATCTGTCTTTTTTCCTTTTTTCTTCATCTAAAACATTGTAAACATATACATACACATAACAATTAATATTACATTCAATACAACAATAAATATCAACATTATTAACAAATTAACATTACATTCAATATGCATATACATACACACAACAATTAACAAGCAATGATCAATTTAACAAAACTCCATACCCAAACAATCATTAAACATATAAAAATATAATTAACCTGTTCTCTCTTATTAGCAAATGAAGTTCGACCTGTTTTAGGAAGTGAAGACACTTGCTTACGATTTATCTTATTCTTCTTAGCAATGGCTTACAATATGAAATAATCATGCAAAACATTATGTTATACTAATTATAACTTATAACATTAACTTAAGTTTAGTTAAGTTATACCTTAGCTTCCTCACTGCCTCAATAAGCTACAAGTGTCTTCCATTGCTCTTCAATAACTCTAGAAGGAATGGATGCAAGACGTTCAACATTTGTCTTATCATCATAATACTTACTTTTCAATCGATATTTCTAATTTTTCCAAAGTCTTCCCACATTTCTTAAACAGTGGCGTCTATAAGCATCTGGAGTATCTGTATTTGCCTACAATATAATATGAACCTATTTATATTATAAAACATGAGTCTAAACTAATTATATGTTATAATAGTATTTTCTTACATTCACCTCTCTTCAAATATTTTTTAAGAGATCATTTGGCATGTCAGTCCACTCAACATATGTCAAAGGCGCTTTCATTCCATTTCGTGCTATGCTCCCAAGTTGGGATTTGAACTGATCAGAATTTGGACCAATTACCTGCCACGCTGAATTAAACTCTAGATGCATAATATTTTTTGTGCCCCAATCATTAACACCTAGAGCTGGGCCACAATGTGTTGATTCACTTGGTCCTAAAAAAATTCATATTAGTGTGCTTTTTCAAATAATGGAAGTTAAAATTAATTATTATACATTCTTCATCATCTTGTGCAAAAGAACGAGAAGACATAGATGTCTGTCGCTGTGACTCCGCCTGCTGCAGAAGTAAGACATCCATAGATGGGCATTTTCCTTTTTTAGGTGCCATAACTAGTTGCAATTAGATATTAAAATATATTGTTAGAAAACATTCATAAAAAAATTAATATATCAATGAATTTTATTATTAAAAAAAGAAGAAGAATGTAATTAGTAAAATATATAAGAAAAATATTAATTATCAAAAAACATATAATGACACCTAGACAGGGGGGGACATAATTAGCCTTACCCCTCAAATGCAATCTATTACAATTTACTTAAAACAAATCTATAAAGAAAGATCATTCAACATTTTCCATGACATCATTTTCATCGTTATCATCATTATCATCATCATCAATAACATTTGCATCTACTATTGTCCCATCAACTCCTTACCTCACCCAACCAATATCCTCATCTCGCACATACAAGCTTTTATCCAATTGTTGTTCAAAATATAGTTCAACCTGAGGTACTATTGATGGCCTATAAGAGGAATTTTTTGTGTACATGTCAAATAAATCTCTAACTGTCATTTTAAGAACAACATGCCAATCTATATTTAAAGGGTCTTTCACATAACAAGCTCTGCTTGCCCTGCTAAAATAAAAGGTTCATCACCTATTTGATTATTTTTGTATAATAAATGATTGAAATTCACCAAAGTGAATTTAAACTCATCTTGCATCCTTCCAATTTCATTATCTACCCAATCACCCTTGAACAGAACAAACTTCATGTCATTAGTATAATGTATTTCAAGTATATTTGTCAACACCCCATGAAATGTTAAATTGCTTGAGCAAGGATTTCTGTCCCTTGCACTCGCATAGCTTACAGTATTAGCTTTTAACATAACACCAAAGTTTTGAGTGATTTTACTTCTATCATTGTCTTTTGTTCAAAATTGAAAGCCATTCACAATGTAGCCTTTGAATCTCCGAGCAAATTGGTCAGGACCATTGGCTAGAATTTTTATTTCTTCAGACAATGTTATATTTGATGTTCGTTGCAAGGCTTGAATCTGTATAAACTTATATAATTATTAGAAATGACAACAATTGAAGCTTGCATTATTTATGATTTGAGAAATAATTTATGAATCAAAAGATTTAGAGAACTTACATGATTCATAAACCATTTGTGAAATGATTCATTATAAACTTTTTGAATATAATGCTTTGCACTATGAGGCATTTCTCTTGTTAGTTCAGCAAGATGTTGCCTAAACAAAAACTGGATAAGTTACTTTTAGAAAAATAATGAATTAGGGATAAAGTCATTTCAATAGAAATAAACAACTTACTCTCGAAAGGAATTGACGGTGTCAGTGTTCACTAGCACATACCTATGTGCTTGAACCCATGAAACATCGTCAAGACGAACCTTAACTCCTTTTCCCAAAGGACGCCTAAACTTATTACCATAATCATTATTACGAACTGGTCGAGTACTTTTAGTTTCCACTTCATTAAGGTATCTTGAACAAAAGTTCATACATTCTTCCATTAAATACCTTTTAGCAATTGAAGCTTAAGGATGTGCTCGATTGCGCACATAAAGTTTCAGAGTTAATAGATACCTATAGTGAAAAGATATTTATTTAATTAACATGTCTTAATTTTTTTTTAAAAAGATTTAAAAAATGCAATAACATTGCCAATTATACCTTTCAATAGGATACATCCATCGAAACTGTACATGACCAGTAAGTAGCGCCTCTTCGGCTAAATGAATTGGTAAATGCTCCATGATAACAAAAAATGACATTGGAAAAATTTTCTCAAGATGACAAAGTGTAAGTGCAATTCTATCTTGAATATAGAATAGATCATTTGGCATATTCACTTTTGAGCATAATTGCCTAAAAACGTTACTCAACTCAATCAACACTTCTACAACATTCTTAGGCAATGCTCTACGAGCTGCCACAAGAAGTAATTGTTGCATTAATATATGATTATCATGACTTTTAAGGCCCCAAATATGACGCTCCTTGATATTCACACGTCGAGAAATATTCGATGCATAGCCATCTGGAACCTTCACTTCCTTTAAGACTTTTAAAAAAACATCTTTATGTTCTTTATTCATAGAAAAACAAGCAGGAGGTAACCGTAATTTGTTAGCACCTCCTAGTTTAGGATGTAATGGCTTTCTAATGCCAATATGTTGAAAATCACGTCGTGCTTTCAAATTATCTTTAGACTTTTTAGCAACACCTAATAAAGTCCAAAGAATATTATCACAAACATTTTTCTCAATATGCATTACATCAAGATTGTGGTGAATTAAGTTGAACTCCCAATATGGCAATTCAAAAAAAATACTTTTTTTCTTCCAAGTAGTCTTATCATTTTTCTTCTCAGTCTCGTTCATTTTTCTTTTTTGAAGATCTTCTAACTTATACTCAGTAAGTATGTCATTCAACTGTCTCTTCATCTCAGTCTCTGGCAATCGACTAGGTGCTTGTCCCCATTCCCTTGTGTTATCAAATGATACTCTATCTTTTCAAAACTTATGTGATATAGGTAAATATCGTCGATGACCCATGTAACAGTATTTTCTACCATTTAACAACCAACGAGATCTAGTGTTTTGATTGCAAACAGGACAAGCTTTTTCACCTTTTGTATTCTATCCTAACAAGTTATCATATGCTGAAAAGTCATTTATAGTCCATAACAATGCTGCGTGGAGTTTGAACATTTGATTACATGATGCATCATAAGTGAATATCCCTTTAAACCATAATTCCTTCAACTCCTCAATCAGCGGTTGCAAATAAGCATCAATTTTATTACCAGGTCCTTTGGGTCCATCAATAAATACAGATAAAATGAAGAATGGTTGTTTCATGCATAACCATGACGGCAAATTATAAGGCATTAGAACAACTGGCCATGTACTATGTGATATAGACATTGTCCTAAATGGGTTAAAATCGTCAGCTGCCAATCCAAGTCTAACATTTCTACTATCATAAGTAAAATTAGGATTTTTTCATTAAAAGTTTTTTTGCATACAGGTCTATCAGTAGGATGCCTTAACACACCATCATCAGTGCGCGAATCAGTATGCCATCTCATAAGGGAAGCAGTTTTTGAAGACATAAATAACTTTTGTAATCTCGGCACTAGTGGAAAATACCGCACTTGTTTGGCCGGTATTTTTTTGTTCTTATTTTGATGTCCACTAGAATCACTATCCAATTGCTTATATCTTGAAGAATGACATATATGACATATATCGAGCTTTTTATACTCATTGTTAAACAACAAACAATTATTAGGACATGTATTCCATGTCTTATATGTAAAACCTAAGTCAGTAGTTATCTTTTGAACTTTATAATACTACTCTGGCAACTTTACTCTTTTAGGAAATGCTTCTTTTAGCAATCCTAAAAGCATTGTAAATGATTTGTTTGTCCATCCACACAACACTTTTATATGCAGAAGTCGAACAATGAATGACAATGAAGAAAACTTTTCACAGCCTGGATACAAGGAAGATTCTGCATCTTGAAGCAATTTAAAAAACTTTCTAGTCTCATCATTGGGACCTTTAGCATGCTCATTCTCTAATGGATTATTATCAGCTAAACCGAAGTCTAAATTCGGAGTACCTATGGCATCATGTATCATTCTAACCATGTCATCATCAGTACCCCAATTATTAATAACGTCGGTTTCCTGGTTATAGTCAAAAGACGTGGAATGTTCACCATGTGCAGTCCAATTTTTGTACTTTGACAAAAAACCATTTACTATAACATGTTCTCTAATTACTTCTCGCACAAACAGATGACGATTGCAACATTTTCTATATGGACAGTATATTCTTGTATCACCAGTAATGTTCATATATGCAAAATCTAAAAATCTTTCAACACCGTCAATATACGACTTCGATATTCTATCTAGCAAATCAATCCAAGTCTTGTCCATATCTACTCCCTTTAGTGTAAAATAAAATAAAGTTAATTATGTTTAACTTCTTAATTTAAATGAAAATAAATACATGCAACATGAAACCTATCTCCTTTTAACTCCTTTCTAAAAGGTAGGTGGTCATATCCCATTCAGAAATGCATAATTCTATATGGTAGTAATAGCTCAAGTTTTATCCACTTCAATAAAATTCTAGCAGCATCTCCTTTTAGTTATCTAAGTACACAACAGAGATTAATGCATGCTTGTGTTATTTCAAGTTATGTACTCAAAATAACACAAAATACACATTAATCTAGTATGTACCTAGAGAACAGTAGGAGTCGTCATTGGAATATCTACTGAGTGAGACAACTTGAGCTACTATTACTATATAGAATTATGCATTTTCAAATTGTCCAAATCAGGACAATAAAAAAATATATAATAAAACATGCTTTTCTCATTGTTATTTTCTAAATATGGTGAGAGTCGTATAACATACAGCTCTCACCATCATAAGAAGATAACAATGAGAAAAACATGTTTTATTATATATTTTTTAAACGAGTCTAAGGTTACATACATGCAAAAATTAAATGCATAATATTTTTAAAGTGCTTAGAAACTTACAATAGAATTTTGTTGTATAAGATAATCTTAAGGGAACGTCTAAATAAGCCAACGACTAATGACCGCTCTTTTGAAAATCACAGCTAACAACAAACATAATATATGCAAATTATATTATATCAAACTAAAAGATTAAATAGATTTGAATTAAAGAAACAAACAAGACAAAAAAAGTAAGAAAAAGAATTTCTTAAAACAACAACTTCAGATAAAATTTAGCAAAAAAAGTAACAAAATATGCACTCTGATTCATCTACAAGAAGTCCCAACATATGTTAAAAAGGAGAAAAAAAGGCAGCTTTACACTTAGGTAAACTGAGGAAATATGAAGCCATTACAATGTAATAACTTAGTCTGTTAACAAGAAAAACTGAATACTCTGTTGCACAAACTATGCCCGAACAGGCTGGTTGAAATATAACCATTATCGACTACTTCAAATTACACGAAATCAGCTGACCACATTCACTTTCTAGAAGCTCAATATAAAATATGAACCACATGCCCCAAACATAAAAAGTTCTTGGTGCCAATATATAGAAAGCACATGTTTGGTTCAATATATTATTTAGCAAAACTTTGGAGGATTCAAGAAGATAGAGGGCGTAATTTCATAGAGAGTCCAATGAAAAGCATTATGAATCATTTGGAGCAAAAGAAAGAGAACTCTAAAGGAAAATTGAAAAGAGTTTACAAAGAAGAATGACATATTTCACTTCTTTATGGGTTTAGTTTCAACTGATTGAAAACATTTTCTAGAACCATTCTTACCAGGGACTGAAAAGTGTTGTTATTCCCAGAATTTGGATCAATGTTAAATTCTTTTTTAAGGACCGCTGCCTGCCAAAATAAAAGAAGAGAAAGAAAAAAAATTCAAAACCTGTTCAGGTACCAAGTATGAAAAAGCATTTAGATCTGTAACTTAAGACCATTTCAAAATTTTATCTGAAGTTGTTGTTTTAAGAAAAGATAGCAAGATATGAACTTTGCCAGATTAATACTAATTATCTATAATTTAATTTATTAACATGCGACATACAATTCAAAAACAATAATACTAATTAAAAGAAATGATAACAGTGTTTCCTAAACAATAATCAAGATAGCATATGATTAAACTTAAGATAACAGTGTTTGCCTCACAAACAACAACAATCACAATTTGTTAATAAATTTTTTAAACTTATAACAATACTTGAGCATTAAAAACTCATCAGTGCACATAGTTTCGATCTCCTTCAGAATTACAATATCACTATCTAGATGCCCACAGGGAAACTTTTCCCTGTAACAGTTTGTGAATTAACTATCATTTTGGAAGAAGATATCGATGTTTCCAATGAGAAGGTCTGTTATCAATAACTCAGAAATCTTATTCTCGATGATTTTTGTGAAACATTTTGTTGACATATAATTTACAATAATAAAAATATAGGTGCAGTACATGACCACAGAAAGAAAATTAATAATTATAACATTCTAAAATTATTATCTTAGTCTCGTATGAAATTATAAGAGAGGGATATTCTCTTGAGCCAACTCTTCAGCTAACTCTGTCAATAAAGATTGGTACCACTTTCTCAAGAAAACTAAAGACTTAAAATACTTTTTACAAACACAATTTATCCAAGTGTCAAACCCCCGGTCACTCTCTTAGGAATTATCTCAAAGAGCTCGCCCCTCTTTGAGCAGTCCACACAATCTAACTTGAAGATATTTGTATGAGACTTATAACGAAGGAATTTAATGGAGAAACTACAACGCCTTTTCACAGAAGAAAATTGATAGCAATTAGAAATCTCTAAGGATATATAACCAGACAAACCCACGCAGAAAGGCAATTTTGAAGGGGAGCCAATCCACTTTATGGCCAACTCATTCCGCTGCAGAGCAAAATTTAATAGAATTTCCATGTTGGAAGGCAAGTATTTTGGCTACCAGCAAACACGACCACACCAATTGATTTTCAATTTAAATTAGCAAAGAAAACCATGATGGACTTGTTTCGTAATTGACATTCTAACTGTGCTTTCATAAATTTACCCATCTCCTTTATTTGACAGCTACTACCAAACAAACATGAAAATAATGTCTGACACAACATTGTCCAACGATCAAGCAACAAATTAATCAATCAAAAGGTATTTCTAAATCTACCAAAACCTTCCATCAAACCCTTCTAGCTTTCCTCAAATACGTACAAACTATGTATAAGACATAATAATTGAAAAAACGCCTCAAAACCCTTTAGGAGAACTAGCTGTTACAAGATCATTAAAACCAGCACTATTGCAATGACTGCATCAACATGTGATAGCCAGAGAACAAGTTAATTTACAGCCAGCTGCCATACTCGCTTCAACGAAAAAATAAAATAAAATTGAAAGTAAAAATAACCGCCACAAGTACCTCAATAGAGATATTTTTTGTCTTTATGTATATGTATGTAAATATAGTATCAACAGTAGTTGATCATTCCAGGGAACATTCGAAGATCACTCGATGCAAGGGCGAGTGTGGAGCACGAGGACGAACTGGAGTCTTGGAGGGGCTTACCCTGCATATAGAAAATATATGAACTTTGAGAACAGAGAACAGAAGGAAAACATGTAATCATGTAGAACAGAAGAGTTAGCCAAAACAACCTTATAGGCAGCGTCCCCAAAATTGCACCACTACAGCTAAGAGCCCCAAGTAATTCGAAATAATTAGGTTAGCATTCAAATTTTGGTAAACAAAATAATGAAAAAATTGTTGAAAATTTGATACCTCAGATTTGAGAGAGGACGAGAAAAAGAGAGATTGCAACTGAATCGTTGATGTAAGAAAGGATGGGAACTAATTTGTTGATAAATTTTTCAGTTTGGGAATGAAGAGAACGATCGAAAAGAATTTGTCTGAGAACAAAGTCTGTAAATGAAAAAAAAACCCCTTGTTTTGTTAAGTTCTTTTAAACAAAACGACATAGTTTCTTTTAAGGCTTTTGCGATGGCTAAAATAGTCGTCGTAAAAACCCTATTTTCTTGTAGTGATATTCACTTAACATATTAAATTCATCTTAAATAATCATATTATAGCTCATTTTATCACCTTAATATTTATTATTAAATAAGTGGATGGAATAAGATATTATATTTACAATCTAAATCATGCTGAACACATTTTACAAATGAGAAAAGCATTAATAACCAAGTTACATAGTTGGAATTGCACTGTATCAATATAACTCCAAAATTATACAATATATGTTCCATAATTTAAATTTACATAATTATCCTAAAAAATAAATAGAAAGACAAATTTACCATTACGATAAAAGACCAAAAAACTATTATAATTTTTCTTCCCTGGTTTGTCTTCTCCACGAGTTTGTCTGCAAACTTTTTAGAATATTGAAAACCCAAACTTTACCTGCGAGCCCCACCACCTATGTCGCCTCAATCACCACTTATTTTGCCTATCGACTTTCACCTGCAATAGCCACCCCTGCATCTTTGATCACTGCGCCCCATCTCAGTAGCACAAATAGTAAATTTTTTATTTGATAACCCGAGTCGTTCACACATAACTTGATTTATTAAATTTGTCTTATCATATTAATGTTAGATTTAGTTGTTTATGATTAAATCTTGTTTTACCTTTTATTTGAATAATATTAAAAAAATTAGTTCCTTAGATTTTGATTGCAATTTGTACCCATATTTTCTACAATATCAATAATCACAACGATTGACTGTGAAAATTTAAAAATATTAAATTATAAAAGCAATAATTACATATGTAATTTTGTGAAAATGTATTTAATAGAAATGGAATTTTATTTTCCCCGTAGACAATATCCATTATATTTATCCCTCAGCAACAAATTTAAATTGTTTTACAAAAGATATCAGGTGAAGGCTTCTGCTTGGTGTCACGAGCCTTTTTAGAATGTGCGATCTTAAGACATTTTGCATGCTACAATTTAAAAAATATTACACAAAAAAATAAATGAGAGATGTACACTAATTGTTTAAGAAAATATTTTTTTAATATTAATTAAAGATAATACAAGTTAAGATAATTTTATACAATTAAAAATGTCCCTTTTATATATTTTTAACTCTACAATTAATGATTAAGTTCTAAAATGTTATATATTAATCTACTAATGTATATATAAGATGAAAAAATATGCCAAAGAACATTACAAGAAAAAATGCTATTTGCGTCAACCCTTGTGACGGCTAATTCAACCGTGCAAATGATTATCTAATATTCAACTTTTAACTTGTTTCAATGAATAAGACCCATCAATTATTATCAATTTTTCTATGTTCTCAAAATGACTTTTTTTCCCTTTAATCTTATCTCATGTATATTCTCCCTTTCTTTTTGGTTTATATATACAACTCTCCTCTATGGAGAATAGAAATATCTTGAAAAGTTAGGGTTTCAAGAATCTTAAATCAATAGCTGTTCGATCGTCGCCGAATCATCAATTAGAATGTCAATGAGCAGCAAATATTACGCTAAAGAGCTCGGATAGTGAGACATTTAAGGTGGACGAGCTGTGGCGTTGGAATCGCAAATGATCATTTAAGGTTGATTGCACTGACAACGAATCCATTTGCCGAACGTGACCAACAGGATCCTTTCGATGGTTAGGAATCTCCTCATCCCTTCGAAAATATTCAATCTATGTTGCCACCAAATTCATGGCTAGGCGTATATCATGTTCCTGGTAAGTTCAAATTCTCAAAGTTGATTTGATATTTTTTACTCTGTATATGGATCCATTTTGGCCCTTGGAGTTGCGAAGAGAATTCAACTCATATGCAAACATAATATATTGAATAGAAGCAGAAGCAAGATATGTAGATTACTATGTTATTATTGTTTCCTCGTGTCGAAATGGTTTCTGGAATGATTCTTTTTCCAAATCATAAACATGATGCTGTTAGAGTTGAGGATGCATCGACTCTTTTATATGGTAGTGAGTTTTTTGCCATAAAAAGAGATTGGAATGAGGATTTGCAATATTGTTGAGAATTGCCACATACAACTCGCAGTAAAAGGTAAATATTTGATTTCTGGTCAAGCTTCCCTTTTTCCACCTCTGAACGTCATTTAATTGCTATCTTAGTCATAAACCATCTATAAGATGTAAATTTTTTAGCTAATCCATTTATAGCACCTCCTCCAATGTGAATGTGATTTTATTAGAATTATGATCAGAATTGGTAAGTGCAAGTATAATTTCAGATACTAGTGCAGCTTGTCTTTTGTGTTAGATATTCGATAGAGAAAACATCTTAGCTATAGTTTTGCATCTACACCTCTCTCTTTCTTCCTCCTTCTTGAGTCTTAGCTATTTAATTTATAGTATCTCCTCCAATGTGAATGTGATTTTGCTGCAGGATATTGCGGGATAGGGCCCTCTACAAAGTGACTTTTGATTTTGTTGATGCAGAAATCAGTGGTGTCGTTAGAGTAATAAGTAGATGTATACCCCCATAAATCCAACTGATGATCTAGAGTGCTTTCGCATGTTAGAATACTTGAAAAATAATTTCGTAATTCATAAATTCTGATAGCTCTTGAATGGTTTGTTTAGGATCCTATACTAGTTAAAAATATGTTCCTTTTTTATAACTGTCTTTTAATCTTAATCATTTCCTAAACTTGTCTATAAAGAATGATTTTTTTTCATTTCATTACCATCAAATTAACACCTGTTTCTGGGTGCTGCAATGGGTTTACTTTGTTAAGAGATTCATATCGCAACAAAGGGCTTGCCTTCTCTATCAAAGAGAGGAATTCACATTACTTACGTAGGCTTCTTGGAAAATTTTATAAAATTAGAGATAGGTATCACACAAGTTTCAAAGATACTTACTAAGGCTTTTGCTGATGTCCAAATTTCTCATTTAGCTTTTCATTACAAAAAGTAACACAAATTAGTCCATACCTTTAGAGTTTAAGTTTAGTCATACATTTTTCTTATTTCTAGGATTGAAAGGAGAAAATGAAGACAGAAGCTGCTCTAGTTTAGTCATACATTGTTCTTGAAATAGATGAAAAAATGATTATTGATGTGATCTTTTTACACTTTTTTTACTCCATTGCATCTTTTACAAAATGAAAAAGAAAAGCTAGATTTTGTAAGCCAAGGTTTTGCTAACCAAAAATTTGGCGGATCTATGCTCAATACTCAATAGACAAACATAGATGGAGTGGCAAAGTATTGAGAGGACAAGGTACAAAGGTTAGTGCATTTAAACTTTGCTTATCTCTTTGCAGTGAATGGCTGATGGCTACTAAATTAAAAAGAAAATATTGTTGTTGTAAAAGAGTAAGAAAAAAATACTTGAATATAACTACGTAGCTATTACTTGTGCTTCTGTAAATTAATTGTTGTGAACCTATTGCTATAATCAATTATTAAATTTTCTTAACTTTTCAAAGTAAAATGTCATCTTTCCTGATTGATTAACAGACCATTGTGGTTATACTTCTATCAAGAAGGATCTCTATGTGGTCTGTTAGATTAAGATCTTATTGAGAATCCATGTGAATGTGTTATTGTTTTGATTGCTGATTTCATTTCAGAAAAACAAGCAAACCATAACATGTAAATTTCATCCTATAAATGAATATATAAATTCTATTTCAATTACTTAAAATTAGTATATGGATTTATATGAATAGTGGTTTTGTTAATTATTTATTTTTCATTTTTACTCATCTTACCTATCAAGATGTTTTCATAAGACTATGAACTAGACTTTGTTGCAGATAAGCAATTGTAACTTAAGGTTCCTAAGTCATATTTGTTGAGAAACGATTTAATTCCAGAAGCTTAAGCTGATATTATGCTTATTGCTCATGATACTTAGGTTCTAATTAATGATATATTTAAATTTCTCTATTAACTATTTTGTAACCTTTGTACAAGATTAAGAAATGAATTGTATACATGTTGATCTAAACATATGTTATGAGTTATTTTGTTAGATGGTGCTGTCAGTGTGAAACTTCTTGATGTTTTCCTTCATTGGCCATTTGAGTTGATGATATTTTGTTCGTTTTGTATTTCTTTTGGAGAATTTTAGGACTGCTTACAAGAGTTTTGCTGATTGTAAAATTGTTTAGGATTCATGCTTTTAGAATCATTTTCTATTGAAAGCAAGATTAGATTCTGTTGCCTTAGTGAGTGTGATTTGTGGTTATTCAAGTCACTTCTGTGATTTGTGTTGCTGATCAATCGCTTTCATGTTTTGGAATTGCAACAACTTCATTCTCTAGTGAATCTTGGCTTTAATATGTAAGTTTGAGAATTTGTATTGGGTTCATTTGATCTAAACTTAGTTCAGCTAAAGTCATATTCTATTATGTACATCTTTCAGGTGCTATTCCATGCTTGTTGCAAATTATAGGTTTATTTTTCATTCTTGAGTCTTGTAGATGTTTGTTAAGCCAAATTTAGCACATTGTTTGATATATATATATATATATATGTATGTATGTATATATATATATACATACATACATGTAAGTTCTTGTGATAAAATAATTTGGGGGGCTTTTCATCTTTTGACTATAAAATTTAGTGCACAATTTTTTGCAGTTGAAAATTGGTAGAGAAAAAGAGTTTGAAACTACTTTGGAGCACCGCAAGGGAAAGAGTGCTGATATTTCTCAAGAAGCAGCTAATATTAGAATATCAATTTATGATTGTGTATAGAAACATTTTAAAAGATGAAAGGATTTGGGATCTGATGTAATATGATAAAATTTAAGTCATGGGTCAATTTATGTTTCATGCATAGAGAAAATTTTGAAAAATATTTTAATTTGATGATTGTTAATAAAATTCTTTTTACACATTTTCTTGATGTTGCTTTATTTTTACAATTTTGTGTGATAATTTTGTAATATAATTAAATTTAATTATTTAAATATTTTTTATAATTTATATATGTAAAAAATATTAATTCTTTTGATATTCTTATAATTAGCTTACATAAGAAAGGTTTTTTTTGGAAATTATTTTATTTTCTTTTGTAGACTCTTTTGCGATAGCTAAATAGCCATCGCGAAAGGGTTGAATTTATTTTTTTCTTTGAAATCCTTTTACGATCGTTACTTAGTTATCGCAAAAGTGTTAGGTGTCGCATATTTTTTACGACGGCTAGTTAGCCGTCAAAAATGACCTTTTTGCGACAGTTAAATAGCCGTCGTAAAATTTTACGACGCTCACGTATGCGTCGGCAAAATGCCATCGTAAAAACCTTTTGCGACGGCTGTTTAGCTGTCACAAAAGGCCTTTTTTTCTATAGTGAAACATTCTAAAATGCCATTACATATTCCAAAGAATATCCTCATTCCAAATAAGGGTGTACATCTTTTATAAGTCGTAGGCTTGGCTTTAATCTCCATTAAAGTCAATGGATCTTTTAGAAGTTTTGGTCCACGAACCGCTCTATTGGCCCACGTAGTCTCTAAAAGGCTTTGTCACACACTAAATGTTTAAGAAAATGCTTGAGAATATTTGGGGTTTAACAATGGACAAGAGATAGGTTGATGGAAATTTTTGCCAATAGTTGTTGATGTTTTATTTTGCCATTAATTGGTTCATGTTGATTGAGTAAACTATAAATCCCTTATCCTCCATAGTCTTTGTGAAACATTATATAAAGAAAGAGAAAAATAATGAAGTGATTTGGTTGTAGCTATGCCTCTACTCCTTTATAGTTTAATAACAGGCTACAGTTTTGATACTTGTGCAAGTCTAATTCATTAATTATTTTATTTAAATTTTTTTTACTACCTAAGAACACATGGATGTTTCTCAACTTTTTGCTATTATTATATCTTGACTATTAAAATTTTGAATTTTATGATAGCCAATGATCCAAAAAAATACTTACAAAGTAATAGAAGTCAAAGTCCCTAAGTCTTGAATTGAAATAACCAATGTGATGAATTTTGCTTTCAAAGGGTAATTAAGTATATAAAATCCCCAAGTTACCACTTTTAAAGGGAAATGATGGAGCTTTTATATAAAATACCCAATGTTTGAGTCTTTATTAAGTGCAAGTGCACGTTATCGTGACAAGTAATATATAATGAGTAAAGTATCATTCTATAAAGAGTTTATATGCTTTTTAAAGTAATTATTAAAATGGATCCTCTTGCTTTTATCCAAATATTTGATTTGATAATTTGTAAATAAAAATTAAAATTAATAATAACTAATCAACCTTAAATGAATAAGTAAAAAGACTATAAAATCAATAAATGAGAATATCTAGGACTATAATTATCCTTAATATATTCTACTAATGATCTCAAATGCTAATCTCTTAGTTTAATTATTGGTCACAACACAACACTCATTGCAAACCTCTTCCGACAGTTGAGCAATTTTACCTTAACTCACTTACTACCTATATTCCTATGATAATGCAATTAAGCCAAGATTCATTAAGCACAAGTTTTATTAATCATACATGTCAATTAGGTATATTCATATTTTAATTTGAAACTCACAACTACTACGTTGTAATCATACATCAATTTAATCCTAGGCTTTTACCCTAAGATATCTTTTTTAAGTTTATCTTAAATGTACCAAAAATAATTCAACAACTGGCCAGGTTATTTAAAAGTATTAAGAAAAGATAAATTGAATAACAAACTAAGTTCATAACATTCAAGGATAAAAATATTCAAAATCACATATTAGGTTTAAAACTATAATTCTAGACCATAAGTTTAGTTCAACATAATGGAAAAGAAATGACTACAAGTAATAAAATCATAATACAACTAATCCTAAACCAAATAAAATACGGATGATGAGAATTGCAATTAGTTATTGGTCTTAGTTGAATGATCTCTTTTGTAGCCACCAACTTTTAGATTGTGTTGCTTTTGGGTAATTCTTCTCTCCAAGTAATTTTAAGTGTTGTTTGTTGCGTTTGGCATTAAAAATGATGGCTTTTGGCTTTGAAATAATCTAATTTAAAGGGAAAATGTAGCTGAACCGTCCAAAAAGCTACTAGATATTCTCAACTATTAAAGACAAATATAAAAATAACTAACATAAAAACATAAACACTAATATAAACTAAGCGCAAAACAAGGATAGAAATGCAACCCTAACATAAAAAAAGGAAGTGTTTCCCCGCCTTAAATGAAATTCTAGCATGGTCTTTAAGGCAGCGGACAAAAAATGAAACTGAGACGCTTCCCTAATTAATGTAGTGATGGCTAATTCATCAAAGTCCTCCATAACTATGCTAAGATCATCCTATCCAGCAGTCTAATCATCCTCTAGAAGTGGCAGCAGTTGTGGAGTAATGGACTATGGAGTCATCATCAACAGGAAATGGGTGACATTTACTCCCAATCGAATGGCTTATAATTGCATCCACTAGTAATGGCAATCTCTAAACCTTAAAACTCCTACTTGAACTCTATGAGTCCCTGTGCTTGGGCATCCACTGGTAATTTGTGTACTAAATTTGATTTTATTTCATATTTTGTTATTTCTAAACTTAGTAATTATTTAATTTTTTTTGAATTAATTAAAAAAATTTAATTAAATTTTGCATATTTTAAATCTTATGTAATTTGTTATATACTAATAATTCTTTTTATTTTTTCAGAAAGTAAAACATGTTGAAGGATTATATAATTTCAGAAATGGATTCTATTAAGTGGAGGTCACTACTTACTCCATGATATGAGCTATTGATAGAATAAAAAGCTAATTGATGAAAAGGCAAATAAAAATTATTTAGGATTACATGTTTTACCATTTTTTAGATGCATACAATATTTTATTCTCAGATATATTAGTATATAAGATTTTATTAAGATAAGTGTATACTAAAAATTTATATGAAGAATTGTGGTTCTATATATGCAAGAAAGGAATTATATTCTCCTATCTAGATTTTTATTCTCCCTTAGTAAAAGAGTTGAAATTAAAATTGGATAATAGACTGTGGGATAAATTTTTCAAGGATAGAAATGAGTTGACGTACAAAAATTTAAATCCGTGGTTCAATAATGTTAGGTTTAATGATGACACAGATGCTGTGAAAATATGTCTATTTTATTTTTTTTTATAAATTTTTGGTGTCATGTGTTCGGAGTAAAGCCATTCAATATTTTGTGGTTCGCCTCATAGATGATTTAGATGAGTTTAATGCTTACCCGTAAGGCACGATTGCATAAAGTGTACTCTACAATAACTTAAGCACAATGCTAGTTACAAAATTAATAAAAGTTAGAAAAATGTACGGTTAGGAGAAGAAAGCATTTAACCTCTATTCATTTCATCATGTATTCTTAGTGAGTAATTCTTTTCAAATCATTATTGATTCATTATAATATTGAAGTACAAAAAAAAATACTTATTTTTATATTACATTAAAGACGATAAGAAAATAATGTTATTTGAGATTATTATTTGTTTATTATCTTAGGTTTAAATCTTCGAGGCGATCCCGAGATGTGGATCGATATTTACACGTAATAAAAGTGACCATTTTTCTAGCCTTCTAAATTGGTTTACTAGAAGCCTCCCATTGTATGAAGATGTCAAAAATATTCTCTTCAACAGAACTGAAAATTATGTATATTTTTACATAGAACGAAAAATATATATATAATTTTTTGGAAATTCCTTTTCATGTTAATAGTTAATAAATCTAAAATTTTGTGTAGATTTTGAAAGTACATAAAAAGTTGGTGCCCCACAAATATCAGAAGAATGTAGATTGTCAAATGGTGAAAAAATTATGCATTCCATTGGGAGAATGGAGAGAGAATCTCAAAATTGAGATGTTGCAATTTGAAACATCCAATTCACCGATCCTATGGTTGATATGGATGTTCAGCGTAGGTGCCAATTTGAAGCCCCCAAGTTTCTGGACTAATGGTATAATAATTTAATTTTTTTTTATTCACTATATAATGTTAATGAGTATTACATTGTAAAGATTGATTGATTCTAATTATTCTTATATTGTTTCAGTCGGGCACGTCATCACAGTATCATGTTCTGGAAAAAAAGATTGATGATTTATGAGACAATATAATATAAAATTTATGAAAATAGAACTTAACACAAGGATTGATATGATTAGCTTAAAGCTAACCACTAGGATTAATACAATTAGCTCATCACTAACCAACATGATTAATACTGTTAAAGCAAAGTGAATTACTAGGTTGGACAAGGACAAAAAAAGCTCTTGCATTAGATGAGCCTAAAGATGCAGTATCTCAAGTCATCCAAGATCTTTGAAGATGCAGACCAGACAATGGTATATAACTGAGATACATGAATTTGATTTGGTACAAGGTTAATAAATCAATGTATTGGTGTTATTTTGTTTTAGAGGAGAGAATGCATGGATGGTCAATATCAGATTCCTGCGACTAAGTCTCAGCATCAGTTTCAGATGAACATGCAGTATGTAACTGAGAGTCCCAAAAGTGTTCAAATTATACCCACTGCTATTTTAGAAGGGATGAGTAGGTATAGGAGCAAGTACAAGGCTGCACAAGCAAAACACAATCCTTATATCTATCATTTTTGAAAGAAGGTCAAAATTGTTTTTGTTAAATTGGAAGCAAAAGCTATAGTTGACATACACGGGCGATTGCTTCCAATAAATAGAGTAAAACTTAAGAAGCTTAAGGATTCGGTAAGGACATATAATTTCACATATTTGTTTATATGAGTTTTTAATAGTAACAACACTTATATATATTATGTTGGGGTTTCAGCATATTAATGAGTATCTGAAAGTGTTTTGTATTTGACAGGATACATTTTGGTAAATGTACTGACAAGATTGCACAATTACAAATGCACATTTTTATGTGAATATCTTTTTCCCCGGCTATTGTACACATTTCGTTATAATACTGTTGGTTAACTTTGATGAATTTTATGTCATATATTTATTTTTTTAGAAGTACATTAGACAACTGTGGTTTCAAATGTTGATGTTGCTAATGTTCAATCTATCATAGAGGTGTTGTTATATGCATAAGAAATAGAGGAATATTTAATTGGTGCTAAAACATGGGCTGCGGTCAATAAGGTAGTAGAAGTTTAAGTAATATTATAGTGTTTAGAATACAATTAATAGTTTTATAAGCAAACATACATTAGCAATTACGTAAAGCACCAGGGTTTCGACACGTCTGTCTATTATGTTTATGTTGTCTATAGCGACTACAAATATTCTTCGATGATTCCTCATCTTGAGATGGAATTCAATTCATCCTACGTTTGGCTGCTTAACGACATGCTATCAAAGGATGGATGTCAATGTTTCTTCAAATCTATAAGACCATCCAATCTGACAGATGGTCAACTTGAAGTATTGACTCGCTATAGGCATAGAATAAGGACTCAGTTGTATAATAAGTTGAACAAAGTCTCTTGTACGATAATCTTATATGTCTGCATACGGTAAGTGCATAGGACAAACTAACTATCAAAAGTCAAACTTTCGATAGCTGCATGTTTTTGCGAGAATATCCACTATTCCGTCTATGCCGTCGTTCTTTACTACAAATCATAAAATATCTGCTAGGTAAACTATCATTTAACTTACTTTATTATTATGTTTCATCACCTTGTAATTCGCCAAAATCATCAACATGATCATCATATATTGTGCCATCTCTTGTCTATGATAAAACCACAATTGCGTTAGCTCTTGTATCCATTCTACTTAATTGACACATGAAGCTTTCTTAATTCTTTTACAACTGCATTAATGCTTTCTGCGACATCAGTGGTCATAATAACGTACCTTCTTAAAGAACCAGCTGATCAAGCCTATATTCAAGTGCCAACATCCTCCTCTAAATATTAAGTTACATCGGGTCTCATTTTCCACATCCAGTTCTTTTTGTGTTAAAAATTAAAGACACAATTGTGAGTGATTTTAAACCTAGAGTGTATGCATGTGGGTTTTTATCTATCATTCAAATTTGCATACATATCAAATATATATAAGCATAGTAGAAGAGCAGAATACTAATTTTCTAATGGTAAACACAAATAAGTTTTACATATATATATATATATATATCATAAATGTAAACTACAAAGAGATTGAGAATTCATTTCCTTGGCAAGCCTTTAGTCTTTTGTTGAACCAGAGAACTAAGATGAAGTAACCCGTTCACAATTCTAGTTTCCCAACACAGTGGGCTTGGGAAGTCTAGAATGATAGCCTCTTTTCCAGCAAGGAATTCAACACTTGAATCCTTGTTTCTACTTTGTAATGTGGTTGGCCAAAATGAAGAAGAATAGACGAAGTGTTTTATGCTCTCAACCCTTGAGTGTTTTTCCTAACCTAAGCAAAAAAAAAACCTCATATTTCTATTCTCTCATTTTTCCTTTTGACTTGGCTGAGTAATCTCTTTACAAAAATTAGTAAAAATGCTCATGTTATTTAATTTATTTTATCCCTTAAACAAGCAACCTAAGGCCCACACTTATGGCAACACTTCCATTTGTATTTGTTTATAATTATTTACAATAAACAAATGAAAAAAAAAAAAACAATGAGGGTGCACTTAGTCGGCCTTGTAGAACAAATTAGAACAATTTAAGTTTTGTAAGTTTTGGCCCCACCATGCATGGTCTCATATTTCTTATCTCTTGTTACAATTGTTTACACTAAACAATTAAATAAAAGATATGTGTAATAATAATTTTTTTTTTGTGGTCGTGTGAAGCAATGCCAAATGAAGAAGCAATTTCTTCATTTACTTGCAATACACATCTTGGTCCCACCTTGTTTACAAACCCATGCATTCATATTTTATTATTTCATTTAATCAATATTAAATAATCAAACACATGTACCATATGCATTATAATATCATTGTTTGACTTGTTTACAATATTAAATATTATAATTGTTATTTTATTCAATAAATAATTTAATGAATAAAATATTGATCTTGCTTGTCCAACAAGTAAGGTCATTTTGGTAATTTTTAAGTCAAACAATGATAGACTTATAAGGCACCATGTGTCAACATCTTATTGGTCAACAACTATTGTTAACTAATTGATGTGTTTAACTCTTAAGTCTTGATATGTATACGGCCTAAGGAAAATTGAAGCAAATATCCAGTCTGTTAGAATTTACTGGATTGAACTATTCAATTTGATATACTGCTTCAGTGTACAACGAAAACACTTCATATCGCGGGACTTCCTAGATCTACGCCCAATTCGTCAAACAGAATTGTTCTGTGAGTTTGAAAATGATGTCCCACGCACACGTTATGGATATTACAAATCAACGCAGTAAACTATACAAGTTGAGGTCTTTATGCATATGTATAATCCTTTTGCCACTCATATCCTGGAGGAGCGGGGATATAGATCATCACTGTCAAATCCCCATGCGTTTATCCGTGAACTTATCTCCAGGTACGTATCTCGATAAACAATATACGCAAACACTTTTGTTTCATCCTGTTGGAAAACTCATTTCGCAGGTTTATTACTTATGGCCATAAGTCTTTCTGAGATACAGTCTCAGAGCATTCGGATATACAACTCACCATGTGAGCTGACGGATTCTATATCTATGCATACCAAACTCCATAAGCATCAGACCATACCTAGTGACACATAACGGTCAGACTATGAAACGTCTCTAACATATGTGGAACCAAAGTATGGTGGATCATTTACAAGTCCACCATGGCGCTGTCAAAGGATCACGTACACTACTCAACTCGAGAGGACCTACCATTGACGGCTTTATGGGATGTCTATTGAGGTCTTCGATGAGTCTGTTCGGTATTTAATTCTTATTGAATACCTATATATTATGCAAACTTTCAGTAAGCCCATGGTTAGCTAAGAACAACCATTTAGACCATCTAGGTATAGTATACACTGGTCTATTAGAAAAGGTTCCATTGATAGACCCGCATCGGTGAATAAGACCAAAAACATGTAATTTTAGAATATACTTGCATAATAACATTTTTTAGCACCTATTGCAACTCTTAGCAACTATATGATTACTGATGTACTTTTGGGTCTATATCCCGTTATAAACAAGGTCCTAACTTTTAGATTTTGCTAATTTTTATAACCTACTAACTCTTAGAAATGCTAACTGTTAGCAATTATAATTCTCAGCATTGCTAACCTTTAGTGCTGGTTTAAATTCTTTAGGCTAGATCTGAACTCCTTCAGATCATACAATGTCTGTAACGTAACAATCACTGTACCATTTATTAATGAAATTAGCTGTTTAATAAAAACATACTATATAAATATCATAAAATAAAATATTCATAGAACAATAGAATGTCACATAAGCTCAAATTTCAACAACGATGTGCCTAGGCAATAAGAAAATAAACAAGCAAGTATCCTCCTTTTTTTTTATACTTATCCATTGGTAACTTGTATTTGTCGCCAAATTTTCCTTCAAGTGAAAGATACAAAACCCATGATATGCATTAGGAAACACACTCTATATAGCCCTCTCAGTATTGACGTGTCGAACAAATACAAAAACTAGATCCTGATGGTCACCAATTACTCTCTGCAGTTTGACTATAAACTATGGCCATGAAGTATCATTTTATGAGTCAATAATCCTCCATGCCAACGAAAATATTTGATTATTTTCATCTTTATATACTGCTAAAAATATTGTACCAAGATAGGGACCTTACAAAAATGTTCCATCTACTACAATCACCGGTCAAATGGATGAATGGAAACCTTTAATACAAGGTCCCAACGCCATAAAGAAATACTTAAGGTGATTATTGGCATTAGTTTCTAAGTGAATAATTGTATCTAGGTTTTGCCGTTGCAATAAATAACTATATATAAGAAGTAATCTGAACGAATCCTTTAGAGCACCTCTTATCAATCTTAGTATACTTCTTAGCTTGCCAAGCTGTAGTATACGTTATATGAATGCAAAATTCTTCATATATGTCTGCTTAAATTTCTTTCGGTTTATAATTTCTACTGACTGATGCAAATTTATTTTTAATTACTTTACCAATAATACGATTCTTGGTTTTTTAGTGACCATCTTGCAATTGGCCCAAAATAAAAGTATGCTCTGCATCAACTTACATTACAGTGAAAAACTATTGCTTTTTGTTGACACTGCATGCAATCTTCATTTGCATCCTTCATCATTGCATTTTAACTCAAAATGATATTTGGTGGACTTATAAACTTTAAAATTCCAATTGTCCTTAAGTGCAACTATGCTTATAGCCTCATAAATTTTATTTTTATTGTTATATAACTTTCTTATAAACCATTTCCAATTTTAGTATAAGATATCTTTTTCGACATGTTCAAGTCAAACGGTGGTATTTCATGCATAAACTGAAAAGGGTTTTCTACCTTAACCTCATATTTTCTTGTATACGGGTCATACTCATCATACAAATCATAAAAAAAAAAGTTTTAAAAACATAATCATCATCATCATTTTCATTGGCTTACATTCCATAATCATCATCATCATTTCCATTATTATTACCAACATCATAACCAATATCATAACCATCGTCATTTTCATCATCATTACTGACATCATTACCAATATCAATGCCAATATCTCTATATATCTTACTATTATAATATGTGTAAGTTAGGTGTTTGTTGAACATTAAAGGAGAATAATGATAACCCTCTTAAGGAATAGGCCTCAACTTTATAGTATTTGAAGAAATCTCGAACTTGATCAACTCAAGAATACGACAAACTCTTCTCAACAATATTTTATATTTTATATTTTTTAGAACTAACATGTGAATATTTTGAAATCAAATGTATCTCTCAACACTATCACTAGAACTCTCCCACCTTCCCTCAAAGCATACAATGGTCAAAACATGTATCATGATAATATTAGTAGCATCTAAAAAACACAACACCAAAATAATTATTAGTATAATTACATAAAATTTAAAAAATATAAAATATTGAATAAAATATACAATACACAAAATAAATAAAACTAATAAAGAAATAAAAAATAAAAAATTCAAAAAACATTTTCAAAAAAATTTGCCACATAGCAAGCTTAAGCATACAGAGCGCTCTATGCACTTTGCACTTTGCACTTGCGCGTGATGCTCTGCAATTAGGGCATGTACCATGAGCTAGATGTAATTCCGGCCTTAGATTTGCCATTTTTGGCCTTTTTACCTTTTTACACCTATTTTTAACAATATTTTTACATTCTTAGCACTAAATCTAGACATTTGAACTAGTACAATACAAACCAACAATAAAAACTCACCAAATTTTGGCTTGTTTCTATTTGTTTTAAATCCACAATCAGTTATTTCACTTTTAATCTTTAAAATGTGATACGTTTGAAGCCTATCTACAAATTGTGTGATAAATTTAGTGATGAATTTAGAAAATTTTTACGTGTCTAAGAGAGAGTGTGTGTGTATTTGTATTTACCAGAAAATATTTATGTATTAAATAAAATTTAGAATAAATAATGAAGTTAAATTAAATAATAAAATATGAAAATTTCCAATAATTAAAAAATAATTTCAAAAGAAAAAATATATTTTTTACCATGTGGAGGCACTTATTGCTGGGCAGCATCCCAACGGTTATGTATTGAGAAAGAAGCCTAAAATTGCAATTGAGTGTAAAATGGTCTAACTGCTATTTTTTGGTTAAGAAAGAATAGAATTTTTTACTTTGGTAAATTAGTATAATAAAACAAAATTGTGGTCAACTTTGAAATTTTCTCATGCTGAGATGAAGGTGAAATGTTCTAGCTCTATAAAAGTCCAAAAGAGATGTTTTATATAATGTAGAATTAATTGTAATGCTGCAACATTTTTCCTTATAACACAAGGGCATTACCAGCTATCATATATGAATGCTATGACGTCGAGGTTTAGCAATACTAGGGAGTTTTGGCACTGCTGAGTTGCATTCAAGCACTAGGCATTGAAAAAGCAGCCCTGTTGCGTTGCCTTCCAACATTAGGCTTTAGGGATCCTTCAATTCCCTTGGAACACACTAGAAATCATCATACTTATCCTCTATGTCAATACCACAGCATAAAAAAATCCTAAAAATACTGGGGCATTTAGTGTTGGGATTTATGCTTACATGTCATCCCTTTATGTATGACTAATTACTTAATATTTATACTAGTATTATCATTTTATTAAATTGCTAATTATATTTTATATATGATAAGATGCTTGTAATGTTTCAGATATTGTACGATCTAAAAGAGTTCAGATATGGTCTAAATGAGTTTAGATCAATGCTAAGAATTAGCAACGCTGAAAGTTGTAAATGTTAAGAATTGGCATTGATAAGAGTTATCAGGTTATAAGAGTCAGCGATATCTAAAGAGTTAGTGCCTTGTCTGAAATGGGATAAGTACTTGAGAATATATTAGTAATGACTTAGTTGCAAAAAGTTGTAAATAGTGCTAGGAAATGTCATTATGCAAATATGTTCTCAAATATTATGTTCCTGATCTATCTTCACTGATGCTGGTCTGTCAGTGAATACCTTAATAAATATATAGATTAGTGTATGTCTATATTTGGATGGTCCAGATAGTTAGTCTTAGCAAACCATGAGTTTAGTGGAAGCTCGTATAGAGATACAAGTATTTAGTAAGGACTGAATACTGAACTGACTCACAAAGATCTCCAATAGGCATCCCATAAAGCCGTCAATGGAGGATCTTTCAAGTTGAGTAGTATTCGTAGTCCTCTAACCTAAGTGCCACGGTGGGCTTGTGAGTGATCCACCATACTTTGGTTCCACACATGTCAGAAACCTTTCACGGTTTGACCGTTAGGTGTCACTAGGTATGGTCCGATGCTCATGGAGTCCGGTGTGCATAGATATGGGATCCATCAGCTCATTTGGGTGAATATTATATCTTAATGCTCTAAGATTATATTTCAGAAAGTCTTATAGCCATAAGCAATAATTCCCGGGAAAAGAGTTTAACCTTAGAGATAAATAATATTACAAAAGTGTTTGAGAATATTATTTATTGAAATACAATTCTAGAGATAAGCTTTCGGTTGGACATATTGAGATTTGACAGTGTTGATCTATATCTCTGCTTTACCCGGATATAAATGATGGAGGGATTATATGAATATGTTATAACCTCAGCTTGTATGGTCTAACGCGCCACTTAGTAATATCCGTAACGTGTGTGGGGCATCGTTCACGGATGTATGAAGGAGTCCATATGACAATTTGGGCATGGACCTAGAGAGTCTCACAATATGAAGTGTATTCGTTGTGCATTGGGGTAGCATAATGGATTGAATAGTTCCATCCTAGAAATTCTAGCAAATCGAAAATATGTTTCAGGGTTCCTCGGATTGGCACTTGTCTAAACTTAAATGTTAAGTATATTATTTAATTAGTTGACAAGAGTTATTAACTAATTAGATGTTAGCAAGTGCACAATTTTATTCCATGAATTATTTTACCATGAATTCACCCATTAACCATGTTAGTAAAATCAAATAAGGTAAATATTAATTATTCAAATAATTTTTTTGAATAATTAAATAAATATTATTTAAATAAATAAAATAATTTTATTTATTTGTTATTTTATTCCTAAATGGAAGACATACCTAATTTGAGAGACAAATTAAATTAAGTGGAGCACCATTTTGTAATTAATGGTTAATTTTATTAAACCATTAAAATAGCCACAAAAAATTGTTTTGGTAGTTGGCCACTTAATCTAATTTTGATAGAGCACTTGTGAAGTGTTGAGAGCACTAAAAATGGTTGGGTTTCATTTATGTTAACAAGTGTGTGAATCAATTTTGTGCACAGGGAGGAGAGGAAAAAGAAGAGTTGGTTTTGAGAGAGTTTTTCATTGAACAAAGACTTGTGAGAAAAATTAAAGAGAAAGAAAAATAAATTCTTCTTATTTTTCTTTCAAGTAATTCAAACCTTGTTGCTGCTATTCTAGTTTTACAATCCTACCAGATTATTGTGAACTAGAATTGAATATAAGTGCACTTTAAGGTGAGCTCAAAGTTGGAGCTAAGAATTCCGAATTTGAAATCTTTATCGGAGGTCTTCAAAGGTATATTTTATGTATTCTGAAGTTGTTAAAAATTTAAGTACATGTGTATATATTGATTACATGATAAATTCTGCTATGAAATTCGTATATTACGATACATGTGTTTATTTTTCAATATGTACACAATCACATGTATAAACCCTAAAACACAATAACATTTAGTGCTTAACATTGTAGTGTTCATCCGACTAGATGAATACTGGCGTGTTTTCTTAAAAAATGCAACCGTATCCAGTCATTTTCTACACTTTCATCTCTGAATTCTTACTCTTTAGCCTACTTTTTGTTGCTATTCTCTCTCTTTAGTTCATTCAAGTGCTTTTTCTACAATTCCAACACAAATATGCATAAATAGACTATAATTACTCAAAAAGGGTAATAATCAAAGCTAAAATGGGAAAATAATATATATATATATATATATATCCATTTTATACTTATCACCCATGCTTTTGCTTATTAATACATTTACATCCAATAGGAGCAATTCCTTAGAAAAACTCAACCAAATCCTAAAGTTGATTACCATATATAGAGTCAATTCAGATTTCATGGCTTCTTGTCATTTTCTCGAATCGATGTCCAACATCGCCTCTTTGTAAGTCAAAAGATCTTTTTCTTCAACTAAAAAAACCTCAAGGGTATTTTTAATTATCATTCCATATCTTACAGGTGGCCTTAATATCCTTTTTGACCTATGTAGAGGGTGTGTCAAAGGTATCTCACTCGATTGAGCCTGAGGTTTCATCATTAGTCTATAAGTTTCAGGACTGACTTCATCAAGTTCAATCCTTTTACAATCACCACGACCCATGAGAAATGGTTTCTCTAAGAAAGTAGCATTATGATCAATGAACATTTTTTTTGTTTTTCTAGTCATAGATTGATATCCCTTAAAATGTTTAGGATATTTAATGAATCAATACTTTTACCCCTTGGGTGCAAGTTTATCTTGACATAAATTTTACATAATCCAGACAACCCTAAATCTTAACATACTTAAGACTCGGTTTCCTCTTAGTCCATATTTTATATGGAGTAGTAGGAACGGCATTTGATTTAACTCTGTTCAATAAGTAAGTAGTAGTTTCTAGAGCATAACTATAGATATTCTGAAAGATAAAGTTTGATTCCTCTTCTCTGAAACACCATTGTGTTAAAGAGTACTTGGAGGACTATACTAAGCGAGAATCCCATTCTTCTTCAAATTATCCGTGAAGTTACCGCTCATGTATTCACCGCATCGATTTGATCAAAGACATTTAATATACATATCATTTGTTTCTCTACCTCTTATTGAAATTCTTTGAACATTTCAAAGGTTTTTGACTTATGTCTCATCATAAACACATGTCGATATCGTGACAAATCATTGATAATGACAATGAAGTATCAAAACCCATTCATAGTAGTGTGATTCATTGGACCACATACATCATGATGAACACTTGAAATTGCATATGTAATAAGAATTTTTTATCATTGTTTTGTATTACTAGTGTCTTTAACCCCATAACTTAAGTATGTTTATAGTATTGTACCTAATTAGCTTTTAACTATTTTGTGGTAGGTACGGTAAAATGGGCATAACTTTCTAACTAGAAATTCAATTACAGTGATTCTTGATCTTGTGAAAAGCTGACTTAATAGGATAACATATTGTATTTTACAAGGCATTCAAAATTTGAGCATTTAGAAGGTGTAAATGGCTTAAAATAGAACTGATCTGTAATATTGATCCTGTGAAAAGCTGACTTAATGAGATAACATATTGTATTTCACAAGGCATTCAAAATTCGAGCATTTAGAAGGTGAAAATGGCTTAAAACAGAACTGATCTGCAATATAGGCCCAATCTAAATAGTCATCAGTATTTGGCCCATAACTATAGAAATACGTACCTAATACGTATGAGACAACTCAATTTGGAAAGATAAGAGAGTTATCTACAACTTTGATGTTTTGAGTGACAGTTAATTCAGATCACATCAATTCCAAATTAGATAAGCAAGTGGGTGCATTAATAATAATCAATGTAAATTATTTGCCATCATTCTTGACTTTTATCATCCAAGTGGTTCCCTCTTCATTTGTCTCGATTTATCCATATTTTTCTATAAATAGGTAGCATGTTTATGCCCAAAACATGTAATTAGAGAATTAGATTTTAGTTTAAAACACTTGTCTTTTGTATTATCTCTTTGTAATATTATTTCTCTTGTTTACTATTATAAAATCATGTTATCTCTTCTTCCATTTATTTTATTTTTCTTTAGTTTTATTATGTCCAAGTAATTTTCTTTATGCTCAGGTGAAAGGGTGAAACTCTTGGTAAGGTAATACTTAACTCATATTCATGAATTTAATAGTTTATTCTTAAATTATGCAAATTTATATATGATGTATTTATTTTGTTTGTAATATTATTACCCTTTCTTCTAAGTGGTGTATCTTGATTTATTATTGACAAACTTTGTACTTGGCACAATAAATTCTAGAAACCATTTACAAGATTTGGCGTATATACCATTTCTTGTAAAGTGGGAGTCTTGATTTATTGTAGACAAATATAAATATTGACATAATAAACACTTGAACCCATTTATAAGATTTGATGTATAATAATTGAAAGAAATAAATACTAATTAATATATAAATGATGATGAACTTTAATTGTTATGTTTTTCAGTTGGAACCTCCTTTGTGTGAGGATTCCAATTGAGTTATAAAAAGAGTTCAATATATTTCTACGTTTTATGCCAAGAGTGGATCCCCCTAACCTTAACTTTTATTTGAATTGGTTAATTGAATTAATATTTGTAAACATCTTATATTGCATTAATTTTCTTTAAAGTATTTATAGTTTGTAATTTTAATTCTACTTCCCTGTGGATCAACCCCGTTCTTACCGGGTTATTTATTACTTTGACAATCCTGTACTTGGGAATAAATTCCTATATTCTGGACGTGTCACATCACTATGTACTAGTTCTAATAAATCAGTGACATGGTGTCCAACACCAACAAAAAGAGATTTGGTCATATTCTTTTAAATACAAGATTCATAAACTAGATAGAGTTCTATGGTAAGATCAGGTATCTAACCATCCCTTACCAGACGGGCTAAACGTCTCACTCTAATATGACCTAATGTCATATGCCATAATTCAGTATTATTCAAAGTTCCCGAACTACTACTTGTTTTATCCACTTATGTATTCAAGACATTTTTTTGTTGTATATTATATATAATGGTCATTTGTCAACTGACAATCTGCTAAGCAAAACATTATCATTATCATATAAACATAAGGAACTATTCCTAATGAACACATGATAACCCTTTCTGTCTAACACGAGGAGTGATATAATTTACCTGATAATATTTGGCACAAAATGACAATTTTACAATATGATTGTTCTGATAGAAGGGAGAAATAATTTAAAATTCCCAATAGCTTTAATGTATTATAATTATCTAGTTCATATGCGACTCTTTATTTCTCCTCTCCTTGTAGTAATCTAATTTCTCTCAAACTTTGTAACATATTACATATATGAAAAAGACAGATGGTATCAATGTCTAGCCAGTATAAGCATCAAATACTAATTAAATGTTAATGATATGTAAATATATACCTGAGGTGTTCTTCCTAACTATGGCAAGGTATCTTGGACAGTTATGCTTTCAATGTCTGTCCTCGCTACAATGAAAACACTTTCCTTTACTTTTGTTATTATATTATTGCTTGGATATTGCTTGTCTTTGAAGATCAACATATGGTTTCTACTTCTCTTTCTTCTTACCTTTAGACTTCTAAGAAGCCTTTGGGGGTAGAAAATAAAGCACTACTATGAATATAAAACATTGTACCTCCTTTACTCATATCCTTCTGAGCTATCTTTAACATATTGTGCAGCTCAATATATTTGTGAGTCAACCCATGCATATTAAAGTTTATGATGAACTGAGCAAATGACATTGGCAGAGACTGAAGAATGAAATTATTCCCTAAATATTATTCAATGATATATTCATAGTCTCAAATTTTCTTGATGTATGAAATCTTCTTAAGTACATGGGGACTAATTGAACTGCCCTCAACTAATTTGAGCAGAAAGAGTATCTTAGAGATCCTATAAATATCAACCTATGGTTTATCTTTAAACAACTCTTTTAGGTGGGGCATGGTACTGCTTACATTATCTATGTGCACATGCTCCCACCAAAGTTCAGTTGACATCAAGGTAAAGATGTATGGTTTGACTCTTAAATCAGTATCAACCCATTTATGATATGTCAGCAACTCTTCTGGAGTAGTTTTATTAAAAACACCTCTAGGCATCTTATGATCAATCACATATCCAAGCATCTTTGAATCTAGAATAATTCTAAAATTTATTAGCCAATTGAAGTAATTGGTGTGCATCAAGTATGCGAACTAACTAATTGTTCAAAGCCATTTTATCTTCACAAGAGAAAATAAAAAATGTTAGTATAATCATTTCAAAATAGTTAATTAATACTGCCTTAGGTCATAGATATAACTAATATATGTTTTCAATCTAAAGATACCCTCCCACTACTTTACATATTCCCTTTAAACTCTCAAATGATAAAATGAAAGTTTAAACACTTTAAACTTTACAATGAGAAGTAAACCAATCAGCATTCTACTCTGGCCTCATGCTTTAGTAATATTAGCCTTTATAAAACTAAAAAGGTAGATAACTCTTGTCAATTACATATCATACAGCTCTTACCATTGATTCTAAACACACTTTCTCCTCACACTTTAGCAATATTCGATAAGTGTGTTTTAGATTAACTTGTCAACAATCAAATATAAGTTATTGATACTACCCTCACACCTTATTAATATGGGCAATATGTTGGCTTTTATTTGCCTCATCTCATGTTTAACCGGCATAGTTCAAATCATACCAACTATTCCTGTCTAAAACTGTATTGACAAGACGGACCATGTATAACATAATCTCATAATAAAATACACTTTCAATCTGATTAAGAGAGATTTTATAAAATTTATCTCATGTCATGAGGATCTAATTCATAATCACCTATTTATTTTATGCAAGCACAACTAACCCCCATTAGTAGGGCTTCCATTGTGGTTAACAATACAAATAATTGATTTACAATTTAGTTATTTGACAATTATATTGCTTAAATAAATATCATATGCAAAATGGAGTGAACTACTTGGAACGCTTTAGCATTATACTATTTTAACGCTCCAATATTTTATATGGAAATGCCCCAATGTGGCACGCTTCATTGCCCCAGCATTATATAGAGCCCTCGTGGTGACAAGCCAACGCTTCACCGTAAATTTCAGTAAGTTCCAATATCTTGGACCTTGGACGCCCCAATGCCAAAATGCCACATTGTAGCATTCATCTAGTGTCTAACAACGCCCTAATGTTAGACATTGAGCGCCTCAACATGTATTCTGATGCCATGAATGCCCCAACATTATATATTCGATGCCTCTGTAATATATGTACAACGCCCTAATGTTTACTCGATCAGTGACTTGGTTATGCACTTTCAACACTTGAAAATTCGTAACCCATTATTCTTAGGCATCCCAAATAGTTTAAACGCATTCCATTAACCCAGAAAAATACACAAACATGCTATGATATCATTTATTTTAATGCATTTAAGAGCGTGCATGTGGAAGTGTATTCATTGATTAATTTTTTAATGCATGTCCAACACAAATTTCAATAGCGAAATAGTTTATAATTAGTCAACAAACACACATAAAATTGAATCAAATACAGTATAAGTTAAAAAAACATACCCTTGAAGATGATTCGTTGAAGAATTCAATCCCAGGTCTCATATGGAAGCGATTCGTTGGTGATTCTAGACTTCAACAATCTGGTGGGATTAAAATGCTAAAATGGTAGCTTATTTTCAATTTCCAGCAATTGGATCAGTTCAACACTTGAACATTCTCTCAATTTGGCCAAGAGTGTATTAAGGACCCCTTCGAAACAATTTCAAACTTATCTATATATGTGGCTAAATACATCTCTTAGGGACTAAATTAATACACTTTCAAAGTTTACTTTCTTTTAATCTTTGCATGCTTGACACTTGTCATGTATGCATCCCATGAATGGACTAAGTGTCATTCATGCACATGCCAAATGTCATAAATTAAAAGACCATACATGCTATTTGTCAAATGTTCCTTTTTTAAGCAAAAATGAACCTATTTGCAACATTTTCAAACTTTGTTTCTCATTTTCTTGAGATATTCTAAAATAAATCATGTTTTCTAAATTTTTTTCGAATTGAGCCGTTCGACCAGAGCTGGTACCATAGTACTCAACGAGTACGCTTCATATTGTGGACTCCCTAGGTTCACACATGTTTGTCTTATGAAACTCTTCCGTAAGTCTGTAAATGATACCTCACACACACGTTATGGATATTATAGACAGACGCATTGAACCATACAAGTTAAGGTCAACCATATCTGTATAATCCTTCAGTCACCAAAATCCTGAAAAAGAAGAAATATAAATCGTCACCATTAAATCTCTATATGCTCAACCATGAACTTATTTCTAAATTTTTATTTCTGTAAATAATATCTGCAAACTCTTGTGATATTGTTTAACCCTACAAAAAACTCTTTTCTAGTATTTTTGCTTATGGCCATAAAACTTCTTAAAATATAATCTCAAAGCATCAGGATATACAACTCACCCATATGAGCTAACAAATCCTATATCTATGCACATCGAGCTCTTTGAGCATTGAACCATACCTAACGACACCCAAAGGTCAGACCATGAAAGTTTTTTAACATGCATGAAATCAAAATATTTTAGATCACTCACAAGCCCATCATGTTTTTTAAGTCAAAGGACCACAAATACTACTTAACTCGAGAAAACCCTCCATTAATGCCTCTATGGGATATTTATTTGAGGTTCTCGTGAGTCTGTTCAATACCCAGTCCTCACTGAATATCTGTGTACGTATACGAGCTTTCACTAAGCCCACGATCTACTAAGACTAATTATCTGTATAATCCAGATATAGATACACATTGATTTAAAAGGAATACGACAACTATAGAATGATATTTTCATGAATATACTGTATAATGACATTTCTTAGCACCATTTATAACTCCTCCCAACTATGTCATTACTAATATATTCCCATGTATTTGTCTCTATTTCAGACAAGGTTCAAACTCTTTAGAATACTAACTCTTAGCACTGACCTAAACTCTTTTAGATCTACAATATTTGAAAAGTTATAAGCTTAGTACCATATAATTAATTATTAAATATTTATTTAAAATGTTCATTGCATAAATATTAAATAATAAATATTCATACAATAATTTGAATGGTATGTAAGCACTATCTCTAATAGTATTCACATTGATGAATGATCGGGTATCTATAAAGTTTACAATGAGCCAAAAAAGAAATAGATAAACCTAAAAATGGAATAAACCTTGTATGACTTAAGAAGTCAAATATTATTAGGATACGAAGTTATTAAAAAAGGAAAATAAATCAAGTTAAATTAAATAATTAAATTGAACAAGTCAATTTAAACTAAATATCTAGATTGAAATCTTAATTTATCTTGATTCTTTATCATGCCCTTGCAAGATATAGCTCCAGTAGAAAAATTCAATCTTGTTCTTCAAGTGTAGAAATTAGGTGTGTGGAAAAGGGCATCTTACTGAGAGAAGTCGGCGACATGGCAATTAGAAAAGGCAGTGACACATCAAAAGGGCGATGTGGTAGTTAGGGGTGGTATGTTTTCACAACATGAAACACTTGCTGGTGGACAGAAGCAGGTAGTTGTTCATTTGATCCATGAACTATAAAAGGAATAAACATAAAGTTTATATTATTAGTGATTTTCCTTCGTAAGAAAGAGTATCAAAAGCAAAAAGATCAATCATAGAAAGAGATAGATATATAAGGAAAAACTTGAAGATGAGAAAGAAAGCTGAAGACTAGCTCAAGTTGTTGAGCTTCCAAGAAGAAGAAGAAGAAAGTATGAGGAAGGAAAAAAAACCATTTGAGAATGAAAGGGAGAAATCCTTTAAAAATAAAGCAAAAAAATAAAAATCCTTTTTGGAATTGAAGAGGGTTAACCCTTAAAATAAAGTTGAAAAATAAAAATACCTGTTTAAGAATAAAAGGGAGTTAACTATTAAAATAAAGTAGAAAATAAAAAGACCTATTGGAGAATAGAAAGAAGTTGATTTTTAAATAAAGAGTTTGTGAATGAAAATGAGTTCACCCTTAAATTGAGCAGAAAAATAAAAAACTCTTTTGAAAAAAAAAATTGGGAGAGAATAGTTTATAAGAATTTAATCCCAAAACAGAATTGAAGTAACCCACAAAGATGAAGAGAGATATAAAAGACTAATTTAGCTATTTGTGGCAACCATAGTTGAGAAACGAAAGAGGAGAATAATGGCTAATCAAGGTAGTGGATATTGTTTATAGACACTGTTCATGCACACAGTTCATGGGAAGGAAGAAATCATTGATCATAAACTTGTTTTGGATGCTGCGTAGAAGCTCTTGCTTAGCCATGCAAGCGGCTTCATATGGCCATTATGTAGCGACTTTGTGGAGATGAAAAAAAAAACTTATGAAAGACTCTAATACCATGTATATATTTAGAGAGAGAAGAAAATATAACTTGGATTCTCATTAATAAATGCTTGAGTATATAAAAAATTTACAATAAATTAAAAAAAAAGAAATAAACCTAATATGACTTAAAAAATTAAATATTATTAGGATACGAACTTATGTAAAAAGAAAATTAAATCAATTTAAATTAAATAACTAAATTAAAATAAATTAATTTAACTAAGAATCTTAATTTTTTTTTTATTCTTTATAATGAACAAAAACCACAGCATCAGCTTAAGGAGTAAATATAAGCGTGCTCATAGACGTGCATATTCTATTTCAACCCATACTAATTGTCGAATCTTTTATCCTTAAGATCGGAGTTTCCATGGGATGGAAGCAGGATATTTCTTGGTAAGTTATTTGATGCGTTATTATCAATGGCACAAAGCTATGAAATTAGAGATGGATTTTATGTACTCCAACAAAGTCTGAGAATTTGTAGAAAAACTGAAGGGATAAAATTCATAGTGTGAAAATGGTTCTACAAGAGAAAGAAATGGTAGAGAAAAAGGTGCAAACCTTTAAAGCTAAGCTCTGTTGTAAAAAGGTACACTCAGAAAGAAGGTATGAATTATGAGGAGACCATTTCGTCAATAGCCTTGCTAAATCTATCAAAATTCTCTTATCTATTATAGCGAATATTAATTATGATATTTGACAAATAGATGATAATACTAACTTCTTTAATAACAATCTTAAAGAAGTATTATTATGATACAACTAGATAATTTCATAGTTACAATCAAAGAGCACATGGTTTGTAAATTGCAAAAATCTATCTATGGGTTTAAATAAACATCTAAATCTTGGAACATCATTTTTGATCAAGCAATCAAATTATTTGGTTTTTATTAAAATCTTAATGAACCTTGAGTTTACAAGAAGATAAATAGGTAGTTGGTAGTTTTTCTAGTCCTATATATAGATGATATACTGCTTTTTAGAAATGAGGTAGGAGCATAATCATCAGTTAAAATTCGATTATCTAAACAATTCGATATGAAGGACTTAGGTAAAACTAGTTACATCATTGGGGATTAAACTATTGCAAAATCATAAGAACAAGATGGTAACTTTATCTCAAGCTGCATTTATAGATAAAATTCCGGTCAAGTTTGTTAAGCATGAATCCAGAAAAGGATAATTTTCTTTTAGATAAGGGATTGATCTATTTAAGAATTAGTGTCCTAAAATACTTGAAGAGATAGATCACATGGGAGAAATTCCTTATACGTATACTATATAAAGTCTTATGCATGCAATGTTCTCTACTATACTAGATATATGTTATGCAGTTGGCATAGTTAATAGATATCAATGAAATCCAATATCATAATGCTAGACTGCAATAAAGCTTATATTCAAGTATCTTCAGAGAATGAAAAATTATATGGTTATATATTCTAATGAGGATCTTATACGAATCGGGTATACAGATTCAGATTTCTAAGTAAATAAGGATACCCGAAGATCTATCTTTAGATATGTAATCACTTTAAGTAAAAAGGTTATAAGTTAAATGAGTGTAAAGTAATTATGTATATTTATACATATTAGATAATTATCATTAGAACATTTAATGACTTAGTGGTAAATAAGTAATTAAAGAGGCAAACATTTTTTATGGTCTACTTAATTATGGACATCAGTCAGAGGTTTAATTAAGTAGTTATTATTAGTCTAAGGCCAAGCCTCATTACTTAAAAGGATTTTAATTAAAATATGCTTTTATTTATTTTACGCAAGTTATTAAAATGTAGTTTTTGACTTTTAGTGGAATAGCCTGAGGTCAACTTAAAAGAACTAATGGGTTATAAGATGACTGAGACTAGGCCTTTTAAGATGCAGCTAGGAACCTCAAGGGTCCTGCAATCTCTCTCTAGCTCAAATACTAATCAAACTCTAAATCTAAAATTCTAATAGGATTCTAAATTCTCAATAATAATGCCTATATATAAGGGAGGTAGGGAGTCATAATAATAATTATAAGAATAATTCTTTTACATATTCTTACGTGAAAAAATAAATAATTAGGCCACTCTTCTTCTACTAGTATTAATCGCATTTTAATATTATTTTTTTAAAAGTAATGAAGTTTTATGCTCCCAAGTAACTATACGCAACGTTTTGTATAATAAAACAACTTCTAATATTTCATATCAATTCTGTCGATTATTGAATAAGTTTTAAATGCTTAAAAACATTATCTAAACTTTAATTACAATTTAATTTTTAAAATTATTTACCTAAATATAATTATGATAAAGTCATATGTACAAACCAAGATAAAAATAATATGACAATAACACGATTTTTGTCGTACTTTATCCGCCACCAATATTGAATTCGGAAAAGGAAGTACACTTGAATTTAACGATTAAGAGAGATCCACATGCCCACAAGTGTGATTTTGAAGATTGAGGATAATAGAGAAGATTGTAGCCATTAAATCCAAGGTTTATCAAATAAAAAGTTGAGGTAATTCTCTAACCCTATACTTATAACACTATTAGAAAACAAGCCTTTTGTGACAAAATTTTCTAAATAAGGCTTGAATCTATCACAAGTTTATGATAGATTATATCAAGTTTTTTAAAAATTAATTTATGACAGAATTTAACAAAACTCTATGACATATTCTATCATAAAAAAATGTTGTCATTATTTTATGACGAATGTATCAAAACTTGGTGGTAGAATTAATAAAAGAAATTATGTAATAGAAAGAGTGAAATGGTGTATTTCATTAATAATAAAAATGACAATGTTTGGGTAAAAAATTATTACGTGGCATTTTATTTTCTATTTTCAACAAAATAGAATGGCATATTGGCAATTATACAATCACTTCATGGCACTGAATCTATGTACAAAGTTGGTGTCATTAGAAAGATAATTATGTTTGTTTGTGTGATTTACAAACGCAAGTGCACATTATCACAAACAAGTAACATAATGAGTGATAGGAGTTAATTAGGTATAATATTTCTATCTTCAAACCTTAATATTTGTTCATTAAATATTTGGATTTTGATGTGCTTTATTGTTATTTTATAAGTTTAAAGTTAATGGAGCAAATAAGGATGAAAATTTAAGGGAAACAAAACAAAAATATCAAAATTACTACAATACTGAACTATACTGTAGCAGTGCGACTTTTTTAAAATAAAAAAAAATACAACTCCAAGACTTCAATCAATCCTTATATAAAGACCATTCGTTTCAGATCTAAAAGAGCACACAAAACTTAGGACTCTTTATAACTAAGAGAATAATTAGAACAATTTAGAAAGAAAATATCAAAGGGAGTAAGAGACTATTGGCGAATCTTTGACGTATCAACTAATTGCAAATTAACGTCTTTATTAGTTTGCTTTTGGTTATATCCTGTTTATTTTATTTTTCAGCCATAATTATCTTATTATCATGAATTAATTTCTTTTCTAAGGCTATTACTATGATTGAATTGGGAATATTTTGATAAACTCGAGAGAGGCATCATTGTATTTAGACCTTGATAATTGATACATAATTGTTGAGAAATTTACAAGTTCCAATTTAGAATACAGATATACCTAATTGGCAGGTGTGATCAATAAAACTTGTTCTTAATGAATCTTGATTTATTATAATTATTATAGAGATATAGGTATTTGTTTAATTGAGATATACTTACTTGACCAAAAAAGGGGCTTGTGAATACATTAGTGTTTTGACCAATAATAAGAATTGAGGAATTTAAATATTAAAGAATTAATCTTTAGAAAATATATTGAAGAATAGTAATTAATACTAGGCTTCCTCTATATTACTATCTTCTTTAATTTACTTGAGTTGTATTATTTATTTTTTGCACTTTTATTTAGTTTATTTAATTATTTGTAAATTAAAGATTTGATTTTCTAGATAATTACTTGAAAGACACAATTTTAGTACTTGTTGCGAATAATAATTATCTATATAGGTTCGACATCTGACTTTATAGTCTCTTTATTATTTATTACGATAGTGTATACTTACGCTTAATTTTGTACTTAGAAAATACACACGACAATGAGAGTAAAGTATCGTTCCTATAAGAAATTATTATTATTTGTTAAATACTAAAATTGTGTCATTCTACTCTTATCTAAATAATTATGATTTAAAATAAACTAATCTAAAACTTGTTTGAAAAGAAAATAAGGTAGAAATAACTGAAGGTAGTAATTAAGAAATCACAAATATTGGATAGATCTAGGATTACAATTATCCCTTGATATTTCACTTGAATCTAATAAGTCAAACTTCCAACGTTGCAGCACTGCAGCCTTGGATTTCCAATCTTATGGTTCTGGCCGGATAGTCACATTACCACAATGACACTGACCATGAGCATTGCGGCGCTCACTTTTTGCCAACTTTAGCGTTGCAGCATTTAGCACTATAGTAGGTTACTATTCTAATGCTAAATTTGATATTTTTGGCTTCTTTTCTTCAAATTTTCATTCCAAATAACTCCATTGACGTCTAACCTAAAAAAATGACAATAAAGCACATAAAAAGTTAAATATTCATGCTTAAAATGAACAAATTCTAAGTTTAAGAAAAGGAAAATATAGGTATATAATACACCCATTAAACTCTTTCAAACTTAACTATTTTCTTGTCCTCAAGTAAAAAGAGAAATAAAAACTTTGAAAAAGAAATAACGTGTTGGTTGATGTTTAACAACTTGTCTCAAATATTGCATATAGTCTACAACTAAAAACAAAATTCAGAAACCACAAAAGTTAAAATACTAATCCATACACTAGCCTCACCCCATATATGATTCACTGAGTGTATATAAATCATTATCATCGATCATTCACACTTGAATCGGTTTATACATACAAGAATTCAAAATATTTTTCTCTAAAAGAATGTTTATCCACATTTCATATGCTTACTTTTTATACCACTCTCTACTAATGTAGATGCATATATATAAGAATCAAATATGTCTTTATTAAGCTTGTAGTGTGTGATTAGGGTGAAGGTAGGATAAAACAGAGAAATTTCAGCCTAATTCACACCATAAACATACATTTTTTTTGTCTTGGATCATCAAACATTTCATTTATTCTCCTAGAGAATCCCCCAAACTTATTCCATACTTTCTTTGCTTCTTTGTTGTTATTTTTTTCCTTTTCTAAGCTAGGAGTATAGTAAACATTTTCTAATTTTTTTCTTACTTTTTTTTAATAAGCCACTATACCCCAAATTTAAGCTTTTACAACCTCTTGTGAATAATCAAAACCCATAAATTACTTTTTATTTCACTCCTTCTTATAAGTTCAACAGATCCAAAAAATAAAAAAACTTTCTAATAAGACCATTATACTTATAGTGTGAAGGATATTATGAAAGAAAATTTATTCAAAGTCTAAGGTACAGATGTTATTAACAATGAAAAATATTCATTAAGCTCAAAGAGGATAATTAGGGATAAAAACATATAAAGGTAGGCTCAAAAGGCTCAAATTGAAATGACCCGCCCCACAGTTTTCTATAAACTTTAGGACGCATCTTGACCGATATCCTATGGACAATCATGAATGTTCACAACACTAGGAATTCTACCGAAATTTTGGTAGAGTTTTCCTTATATTATGGACATTCTTAAACTTGTAATTTAAAGTATAGCACTTCTATAAACATAATACCATCAACTATACTTTCAAAACTTCTCATATTTCATCCGCAACTTACAATATCAACATCAATTGAAAATTTATACACTTATAACTCATACGTTAACATATAATAAGTATCTGAGATAGGGTTAATAAGCTCTTGGCATCCAATGCCTAAAAATAAATAACATAATACACATCTACAGTCTACAAGCTAAATACACTAAATTCTTATAGGGCTAAAAGGAAACAAAGAGTCCATATATCCTATATGGCTCACAAAAAGACATAAAGCACCACCACATGACCCATCTCAACTAGTCGCTGAGTTGAGAATATCTGTTATCTCTTGAGATGGGAAAAAGTAAGGGGGTGACTTTTCACGGACTTAATGAGTGGAATAATTTCAAAATAAAACGGGAAAAATAATAATAATAACAATAATAATAATAAGCCTTTAAACTATAAATATTAATCTTAACATAAATGATGTAAATAATTTAAAATATCATTAGAACCATCAAATCACATTTTAGTCATGCTATAAATGAAAGTTCTACAAAAATATAATATGATATTATAAATGATTTTCATAAATCGAATCGCATGTAATTATATGTCATGGAATATAAAATATTTAAGTATTTTAAATTTTTACCCATTGAGAAATCTCGTCGTACCCGAAATATCCCTCGGATAGAGCGTTGGACGTACCTATCTATATATCATCTCAAATCCTTGTCTTACGCATGCGTAGAGAAAATTGACTCTCAAAGAACAAAGCGCCCATACACACGGCCCAAAGCCTATATGTATGTATAGATTGGCCCCAAAGGCCTAAATCTCATATCTCTAACTAATAGGGGAGGATACTGCCTAGTGGTTTGAAAACTACTTCTATTTTTACTATTATAAACTCATTGAATCTCATCTCATGCTTTATACTTAAACAAATAAATCATTTAAACATATTTCTATCAATATAAATAATATATAACATTACTTACTAATAAAAAATAGAAAACAAGAATCAAAAGCATAACACAAGAACTTACATAGTTCAATAATTGCCTACTTCTATGATAGATCAAGATCCTAGCCTCTTTTATTGAATCAATAATCACAAAGATCTCTCTCAATGGGATTACAATGAATACTTTCTTATTTTTGATATGTCCTCAAGCTAAAATAAGGGCCTATTATTGCCTTATACTTCCTAAGTTAACCATAGTTTAAGTTATATTTAAAAAGGGAAGTTTAAAGCCTTTTAAAATAGGAAAAACTCATAAAGATATTGTCATTAACATGACGCTGAATTTCTGACCCTATCATGATGCCTTTTAGGTAAAAACATGGTGTGGCGTTGTCACTCTTTTGGCATCACTGCCCCACTTTGAGTTATATGGTATCATGGTACCATTTTCTTATGTTGCAGCACCTACATACTGACTTGCCTGAGCCTTGGCATCAAATATTCACGCCCCCAGCACCCAGGTATTACCTCACCCTTGCTTTCGGACACTCCATGCGTCTCTGAACCTTCGTTATATGTTTCTTTCTCATTTGCTTGATTCAAAACCATTTTCATAGATATAAAAAATGATATAACATAAATAAATAAATAAAAATCATGTTGAAAATGAAGAAAATGGAGAAAACCATGAAATCAAGCCTCAAAGTCAAATCCAAGTTACTAGTAAAACTAAGGGATTAAGGTCTACTCATTCTCACCATGAATATCTTATTCTTGGTGATCCTAATAAAGAAGTTAACCTTGAAAATTACACATAGCAATTATTGGTTCTCTTGGATCAATCTTTTTGCTTTAGTCTTCTATTAAGCAACACTCCACATAAATTTCTTTATCTATAAATGACTATCTCTTTAGAATTTTTTTTAAAAAGATTTGAAGTATGATTGAAATGAAAACGAAAGGATATTTTATATAAGAAAAGCTAAGGGCTCCTTAGTTATTTGATTAAAAAAAATTTATTGCTAAGATATATCACGAAAAATATTATGGTATGTAAAACATTCTATTTTGATATTAAAATCATTGCATTATAGGCATCTATTCGATTGGCATGCCATAACTGGAGAATTAAGAGGTGAAGAAAACTCTCTTCGACTTAAGCATAAGTAAACCTCAAGAGTTGGGGAATGGGAAGGTTATTATTGTATTAGGAAATGAACTTCGTTTTAAAAAAATATATGTTAATAAAAATAAAGAAGGTGGCAAGAAAGAAATAAGTTTCGACCCTCACCAAGTTTAAAAATAAGGCTATCCCCGCCAAAGGAAAGTACCACTACTACGCTTAAATTTGAGAGACTATCCTACCAAAGGAGAGATCTTCTACTAAGTAAAAATGTCAGGGCTACCACCATTAATGAAGGGGTACCTCTTACCAAGCTTAAATATAAGGGGCTATCCTCACCAAGTATAAATGTAAGAGGTTACCACAATCAAATAATGGATACTTTCACCAATCGTGGATATGGTTTCTACCCCTAACAAAATAGAGGCACTTCTTATCAAGTAAAGATCTGAGGTGTTACTTGGTATGAGGTAACTCTGCTTAGGTAGGAGTAGCCCTTATTTTTTAGCTTGGTAGGGGTGCAACCTACTCCTTCCTCTCCAAATTTCCCTCACTTTTGCCGCCGTATATTTTTTAAAAGAGGAGTCTATATCTTGGTACAATAGATGACAACTAGTTATTTTGTTTTAGGCAATAGGGACCAAGATCCACTTTTTGTTTGTTTAAATGAAAAATGAGAGTGTTCATTTGAAGTTTTTGATAGTATGCTTAGTGAGAGATATTTTGGTGTGAGAAAAAAAGAGTAGAATGAATTTGAGAAGACAAGAATTAAATTACACACAACCCTTTTTTTGGCTAAAAAAATGCAATAAGTTTATGGTTTTGCTATAATATGAAATGCCCCACAATTTTTCTGTGTTACGATAATTTTTAACTAACTCCGTCAAGACTTGACATATATCAACTTATTTCCAAAAACTTTTATAAGTCATCAATAGACCCACACGCTGGCCATTTGTTTTTTTCTTCTAAACAAACTTCATTAACTAGGTAAGAAATAACTGAAAAATGTCCTTTACAACTAAAGTTTCCATATTATAGGGAGAGTAGTCCCTCTAAACATATTAGAGCCCATATGCAAGTACTTAGCTAAGTTATGCACCATATGGGTAACTTTTCTTGGAGTATATAAAAATTGGTAACCATTAAAAGACTCTAAACTATAGAAGATATTGTGAACGGTGGTACCATTTTTCGAATCTACAAGATTGTTTAGCACAAAATTATTAACCACTGGATGCATCCGATTCAATGTCTAAAGAGGAGATCCCAAGATCTTTGATAGCCATCAGCCCCCTTAAAATTGCTAAAAAATCTATTATTTGAATCGGATAAGCAGCATTCAATCTCTCAACCCTAGCAAAGATTATTCTGCATGATTGCAAACAACATAGCCGAGATTGGTACACCGCCGATTCATATCCATAGCGCATCCGAATAAACTTGAGTGTGCCCAACTACAGAGGTAGGCATTTGACAAATGTTTGAGGAGTCAAACTATACTATAAATGAGTTTTTCATAACGTAAAATAAATACTTAATTTAAATATGTCTAAGAATTTAAATTAACAATGTAAAACAAATAATTTAACTAAAAATAAAATATTTTTTGTGTGTCATAGACTTTATAAAATCATGAATAATAAATGAAATCTTTAATATGAGAAATAATTTATATAAATACATGTATAATATAAATCCCACTCATAAAAAGTGATGATGTTTATCGGAAATGCGTTACCGGGACACGTCATGCTCGGCAACCCTCCTAAATAAGACAAAGTGCACTATTATTCATTGATAAGGAAATTAATACCCAAATTGATGATTCTAAACAAAAAATCTATTATACAAAACGATAACATAATGAATTATATACTTACCAATTCGTTGGATCAATACGAACTCTGCGGTATGGGGTTCAACTCGTTCCGTAAATTTTCTACGGGTCCTAAAATGAAGAAAATTAATAATTTAGGCTACTAATTTCATAAATTATGAATTTATCCCCAAAATCAAGTGTCAGGGTTTTTCCTAAAACTTAAATCCCTCGATTTCATGAAATTATACTCTCTAACATATATATATATATATATATATATATCAATAAAAGCCTTGGATTAAAGTGATAATCATGCTCCCATAAGCTTAGATACTCTTTCTCACACTAGCTTTCTCTCTCTAAAATCTTAAATGTCTAATTCTCTTTCTAACACTTAAGGGTTCTTAATTCGTGTTTTAAACTTTACCCATAACCTAATAACTTAAAATCATGCTCAAAACAACAAAACAATAAAGAAATTTGAAGGGAAAGCCATAGACTTACCTTATCTCTCTCTCGACAAACACAAAGCTTATCCTCTCTCTTTTTCTCTTTTTTTTTTTAAAAAAAAAAAGACCTAATTGCCTAAATGCAAGAGATAAAAAGGCTAGTTTATGGGCTTTTAAACTCTTTGGGCCCAAAAGAAAGAATACGACCCATTTTACAAATAGTCTAAACATAGTCTTGAATTCAAACACGTTCAAGGGGATGGAAATTGTTATTAAAATATGTCCTAGGTCTTGAATTCACTTTACCTTTCCTAAGTTCTTTAGTAATAATGATTAACAACTACTCATGCGAATCCATTAACCAAGTGTTTAGAAATAGGTTCACTATCTCTCCCGAGCGTGAAGTGAGACTCTATGCACACACAATTAAGTTGATATCCCTATCTAACTTAGTTATCTATACATGCATTATGCTACCCTTAAGAGGTTATCTTGATTATATTAATCTCTCAACTCAATACAATCAAAGGTTATGCTAATCTACTCCAACACATAAGTTAAACTTTTCCAAGCACATAACTTATAAGTCTAAACATTTAATCAATTTTCTAATTCAATTAGAAGCATTAAATTCAGAAAAGCATAAAAGCAAAATACAGTTATTAATCAATTACATACATTAAAATTTAGTACTTAGTAGAGTCACATCAAGCCCTAGAACATAAAGTTTAGTTATCCATAGTTAAATTAATCCAAAGATTCATATATATACTCATTTTTAAAACAACAAGAACTACAAATATAAACTTCAAATAAAAGTAAATGAAATAAAGAGAGAATGGAAACTATTTTTAGATATTTTGAGGCCTTTAATCTTCAATGGTGTTCTAAAATACAAGCTCCAATGATGTCTTCTTTGTAAGGTTTCCAACTCCTTGATCTTGTTTTTCTTTTCCCAAGATCATTTCAAATGTTGATTGCTATTTGTTTTCACCAAAAAGAAGAAGTTTAACTTAGAAGAGTCTACTTTAGTGAGGAACCGAATTTGAAATGTCTAGCCTCTCAAAAAATTTTAAAATAGTGACTTTTTATATTGCAGGGAAAAGTAGCAAAACATCACTTTTTCTCTTGGAATGTAGGGGCATTCCTAGCTACACTATACGAACATTATGGCATTCTTGTGTTCAACGTTGGGGCATTCTCATGTGGCTACGCCACTAAATGAGCGTAGGAGCATTGGCTATCTTGGGGATTCTCAGGAATTCACACAACCTTGTTCCCATCCCCACATCATAACATTCATCTTTCCCAAAAACATTAGGGCATTGACAAGTTAACATTGGGGCATTAATCTAAATGGATGAACGCAGGCCCATTTAATGATAAAACATTGAAGCGTTCATCACTTTCTTTTGAAGCCTTCTCTAAATTTTCACTCTTTGGCTCTATTTTTGATGCTTTTCCTTCCAATTCATCCATTTATTATCTATTAGGACCAATACTTGAGTATATAAATATAGTGTAATTACTTGAAAACTACAAGAATCTAAGTCAAAATAGAGTCAAAGTATATATCAAACTTATACTTATCATAAACCCAAAACTAACGACTAATTAAAAAAATTAATTTGTAAAATATAAAATAGGAAAAACAATAGGCAAAGTTTGATAAGTAAAGAAAAATGTAGTAAAATAGCATAGAGAAGTAATTCCCTCCCCCAAACTTAAGATTGAAATTGTCCACTGATAGCAAATGGGTGAGATCAATCATCTACAATGTTGGTCGGAACATCATCCTTGTCGTCATCTTCGTCAGAGAGCTATAAATAAGGGGTTGGATAATTTGGTGTGACTCAGTGCTGTAGTGTTAGGATCTCAGCACTGTGGCCTGAAATTTTGAGCTTTTATTTTCAACTTTTGGCAATGCAACTCTTAGGTTTTGTCTCTTAGGCATCTTTTGGGATTTTTTTGGCATCATAACCAAAGCTTTTGGGCACTGTAGCACTGTCATGCTATTTTTTTCAACTTACAATAAAAATAATAACAATTTATGTTTGAAAAAGTATATATTTACTTGGGTTACCGTCTAAGAAACGCTTGATTTAATGTCATCGATTTGACATCTTTCTTTGCTCATAGAGATTTGAACAAATCAATGGACGATTTTTGGCGATCATAGATTCCTCGTCAATAGTGCTTTAGTTGTTGCCCTTTTTAACTATGAAGACAATATTGGAACTTGCATCCTTGACTTCCATAACTTTATAAGAAAACACCAAAAAAAATAACCCTGACCAACTTGTTCTAAGTTTTTCCAAAAAGAGATTCAACCTTGAAAGACAGAGAAAACCTTGCTGGCCTGGTTTAAATTTTTACTCTACAATCTTTTGTCATGCCTATACTTAGTCTACCTTTGATATAGCTTTGCCTGTTCACAAGCTTTAGAATGTAATTCATCCATCTCATATGATTGAAAGAGGCCACTTTCTCCAGCTACGTGCACCACATCAATCCTAGAATAATTTTCAAATTCTCCTAGAAACTTCATTGCTTTAAAACTTTAAATGTAACCTATTGGTCTTAGATATCATTGTAAGCTCCAATTTTTGCACATCTATGAGCGGTTTGCCAGTAGCCAAGAATGGTCTTCCAAGGATAATTAAAATCTCACGATCCTCTTATATATCACGAATAATAAAATCAGTTAGAAAAGTAAATTTGTCCATATTTACCAGCACATCTTTAATTATACCCCTTGGATGGGTGAGTGATCAATCTGCTAGATGCAATGTAGCATTAGTTAGTAGTGCTTACCTCAAACCCGTCTTTTTATATATGGACAACAACATTAAATTAATACTGGCTCCCAAGTCACATTGAGCTTTACAAAAGAATTAGTTTTCAATGGTACATAGAATTGTGAAGCTCCCAAGATCTTTGAGCTTTGGAGGCAATTTCTTTTATAAGATAGCGTTGCACTCTTCTATTAAAACCATTATTTTAAAATCTTCAAGCTTTATTTTCTTTGATAATTTCCTTCATAAACTTAACATAACTAGGCATCTACTCTAAGGCAGCAGCAAAAGGTATGTTGATATGCAGCTTCTTGAATACTTCTAAAAATTTATAAAACCACTTATCAAGTTTTTGCTTATGAAGACATTGGGAAAATAGAGGTGGTAGGTTGTATGGGCTCAAGTTGCTTTTCTACACATTGTTTTCCTTCTTTTCTTGATCTTTCTTTTCTTCTACCTGCTCATTATCTTTAAGAAGGCTCTCATTTATTTTAGATTTTTTGCAACATCTAGTAGTTCTTTCCCATTCCTCAAAGTGATTGCTTTACCATATTCTTTCTCTGCCTTTGGATTGGCCTCTATATTTCTTAGCAAAGATCCTTGTAGATGACTATGCAATGATATGGCCAATTAGCCCACTTAAGTCTCTAAAGTTCATAATGAAGCTGCTTGGTTGGAGGAGATTTAATTAGTGATAAGTTTACATTATAATATCATTTTTTATCCTCTTAAACTTGAAATTTGCTTGTTTAAATTCAAATATTTTGCTATTTATGTGTATTTTGGTTAAATTTTCTATTAAAGGCAATTAGCACAAGAAAAAAATGAAAATGGGAGAAAAAAGAGCAAAAAAAAGAAAATATTAAGTGAATGTTGTGGCTTCAAAACACCAAGGTTGCGATGCTGAAGCCTACAGAAGAAATTCTTCAAGACAATAACTGAGCACCGTAGTGGCTAAAGACTAATGCCATAATGCCAACATGACCCAAAGAAGTATCCAGATCTAAAAGCTAAGTGCCTCAATGCCAGCATATCAAGACCATGGCATTAAGACAATAACTAGTAAATCCTAACTTAACTTGGCTGAGACGTTTGACTAATTTTAAGACATAAACATATAAATAGAAGATTGAAAAGCTTATATCAACAATCAAGAAGACACCACAAGAGAGCAAAAACCTTAGGTTTTAAAGCAACTTTAGAAGATTGAATAGGACACTTTTGTAGCAAGGAAGAGGGAGAAGACCAAGATTTCAAGATATTATCTCTATACTTTTCTTTTAACTTGTTGTTAATTGTTAATCATTTAGTGATATTTATTATGATATGCTCTAGAACCCTTTTTATCACCATGAGCTAAGTTTCTATTCTAGAGTTATAGTTTTGAACTCGATATATAGCTTAAATTTATTTCTTCTTTTCTTTTTATGAAATCAATATAGAATAATGCTTTTTAATTACTTGATGACTAATTAGATTATCTTAGTAATCATAAAGAACTTTAAACAAAGGGATTTATGTGTTTAACCTTGGGTAAATTGATATATAATTATAGCATAGCAGTTATGAGTTTTATATAAGATAGAAATATTATTCATATGGCATATATGGTCATATAAACTAGATTTAATGAATCTTACTTTTATCTGATTACCATAAACATGTAGGTAATTGTTATGGTAAAATATATTCATTTGACCATCAACAGAGGCTAGTGAAGATATTAGGGGTGTAGCCAATAATTCATATTGAGGGATTAAAATAAGAGAAGACTAACTGATTTAAGTGAATTATCGAGAGATAGTTGTAATTCTAGGCTTATTCCATAGGGTGATTTATATTTGCTTACTTGGTTATCTCTGTGATATTTTCTTATTTTACTTAGATTAGATTAACTGCCTTCACTTTTTAATTGTTTGAGTAAAAGTAAAAAGACATTATTTTAGTAATTAGCATATCAATAATAACAATTCCTCGTGGAAAGAATGCTCTACTCACTCTTTATTACTTATTCACAATAGTGTGTACTAGTACTTTAATCAAATGCAATAATTGATTCTGTAGAAGTGCATCTATCTACTTCATGTATTGCATAAACATCTCTCTAAAGCCAATTTGTTCCCATGTTGATGTTGTGGCTGAGAAGGAAATCCAAGAGGCTTCATGGGCTTAAATAGTTATCCTTGATTGTTGCTCCATGAGAATTACGGATAATTCCTCCACTATAAATTGTAGAAATTTATGTTAGGGTTGTTTTTCCACCTATTAAAGTTTCCCATATATTGGGTTATTTTAAGGCACTGGCCATTCGTATGGTTCTCTCAACAAAAATCATAGCTAATGAGTAAACGCTTTACAACATTTACTACAATAGTATCAAATTTCTTTGATAGTTAGTTGACTTGTACAGCTAATAAAGTAAGCACCTCAATATCATGAACACTTATAATTTTTCTTGGAGCTACTCTCTTAGATAACCATTGGTAACTATTAGAAGCCATCTCCTCTAACTAGCATAAGCCTTATTAATGGATTTATTCATCAAAGCACCTCCTGTTGCAGCAACAACAATCGTCCTCAACTGTTCATTAATCCATTATAGAAAGTCTAAAGCAGCAATCTCTTTGGAACCTATGGCATGGACACTTTCTCAGTAAATCTTTAAATCTTTCCTAAGCTTCATATAGGGACTTCGAATCATACGGCATAAAAGATGTGATGTTGTTTCTCGTCTTTGTTGTTTACAATGGATCTTGATGGTAAAGACATCAGCAAACTCTTTGCCTTATCCCTAAGTGAAAAGGAAATAGTTAAAGCTTTATTACATCGTCTGGAACTCCATTATACTTGAATGTACACCAATTTCTAAAAAATTTATAATATGATCATTCGGATGATCATTAAGTAGTCTACTAAATAGCAATGACTTCTTTAATATTTTGATCGTGCTTGGCTTGAATTTGAAGTTGTGGTAATCAATTTTAGATCTCCAGACGCTCGAATGAATGCCATCAATAAGTGGAATTATATGGTCTCGTAGTAATCTCTGCTCTTCAGCTTAATTTTGATCAATATTATATCTTGTTTATGTTGAACTTGATTTCTCATTGTTGAGATATGTGCTTACGTGCCATCCCATTTTGTATAAATATAGTAATTGTATTTATACAATTATTATTTCTAATAAAATTGTTAATATTATTTATTATTAAATGGTAAGATGCTTGTAACGTTTCAGACATTGTATGATCTGAAGGAGTTCAGATCTGATCTAAAGGAGTTTAGATCAGTGCTAAGAGTTAGCAACGCTAACAGTTATAAGCACTAAGAGTTAGTGGTACTAAAAGTTAATAAGTTTATAAGAGTTAGCGAAATCTAAAGAGTTAGAGTCTTGTCTGGAATAGGACAATGACTTGAGAATATATTAGTAATGACATAGCTGCAAAGAGTTGTAAATGGTGCTAGGAAATGTCATTATGCAAGTATGTTTTCTTAAACACAATGTTTTTTATCTAATTTCATCGATGCGGGTCTATCGGTGGAACCCATTAATATAGATTAGTGTATGTCTATATCTGGATGGTCTACATAGTTAGTCTTAGCAAATTGACACGTCCAGAATATAGGAGTTATTCCCAAGTGCAAGATTGTCGAAGTAATAAATAACCCGATGAGAACGGGGTCGATCCACAGGGAAGTAGAATTAAAATTACAAATTATAAACACTTTAAAGATAATTAATGCTGTAAAAGATGTTTGCAAATATTATTTCAATTAACCAATTTAAATAAAAAGTTAAGGTTACGGGGATTCACTCTTGGCATAAGAAGTAAGAATATATTTAACTTTTTTTTTTATAACTCAATTGGAATCCTCACACAAAGGAGGTTCCAACCGGAAAATATAGCAATTAAAGTTTATCATCATTTATATATTGATTAGTATTTATTTCTTTCTATTATTATACACCAAATCTTATAAATGGGTTCAAGTATTTATTATGCCAATCTTTATATTTGTCTACAATAAATCAAGACTCCCACTTTACAAGAAAGGTTATATACACCAAATCTTGTAAATGGTTTCAAGAATTTATTGTGCCAAGTATTAAGTTTATCAATAATAAATCAAGAATCACCACTTTAGAAGAAAGGGTATTAATTCTACAAACAAAATAAATACATCATATATAAGTTTGCATAACTTAAAAATGAAGCATTAAATTCATGAATAAATATTAAACATATCTTATTACCTTGCCAAGAGCTTCACCCTTTCACCTTAGCTTAAAGAAAATTATTTGGACATAATAAAACTAAAGAAAAAGAAAAGAAATGGAAGAAGAAATAACATGATTTAATAGTAAACAAGAGAAATAAATTTACAAAGAAATGGATACAAAGGACAAGTATTTTAAACTAAATTCTAACTTTCTAATTACATTCTTTAGGCATAAACAAGCCACCTATTTATAGAAAAACATGGATAAATCGAGATAAATTTGGAGGGAACCACTTGGTTGATGAAAGTCAAGAATGGTGGCAAAATAATTTGCATTCATTATCACTTGGGCACCCACTTGATTATCTAATTTGGAATTGATGTGATCCACATTAGCTGTCACTCAAAACATCACAGTTGTATAAAGTCTCTTATATTTCTAAATTGAGTGATCTCATACGTATTAGATACGTATTTCTATAGTTATGGGCCAAATACTGATGACTGTTCAAACTGGGCCTGTACTGCAGATCAGTTCTGTTCTAGGCCATTTTGCACCCTCTAAACACTCGCATTTCTAATGCTTTGTGAAATACAATATATTAGCCCACTAAGTCAGCTCTCCATAGGATCAAGAATCACCTCAATTGGATCTTTAGGTAGAAAGTTATGCCTATTTTACCAAACCTACCACAAAATAGTTAAAAGATAATTAAGTACAATATTGTAAACATACTTAAGTTAAGAAAATTAAATACACTAGTAATACAAAACAATCATGTAAAAATCTTATTGAATGTGTAATTTTAAGTATTCATCACACCCTCCAACTGGCTTATTGCTAGTCCCTAGCAATTCGAGTATAAATAAAATTTGAATACTACCTAAGTATTTCAAACAAAACGTCAGTTTAAGATCACAATCGCTATAAAGGTTATTTCAATCATAACTTCCAAAAATATTTTTGTGTGTATGTGAATTAAGCCAAAGCCTTCTTACCACAAACCACAACATATATAGCCTTAAAAATTTTCCAAGTAAAAGCCTCAACTCCATATCCTTACAGGTGAATAACTTGTTTAATGGCTTAGGATTTCACTTATAGAGTTGGAAAACAGATAATCGCTTAAGAAAAGGTTATATTTAAGGACAGACAGACAAACTAACATTGATCCAAAGATAAAAAAATCAAATATTTAGAGTCAAACCATTATTGCCAAATGCTAGCTTCAAGACTTTAATTATTTAATGCGAATATAGAATTCGGTGATAAGATTGCTTCCTAATGACTTTAGTCTTCTAAAATTGAATGAAGACTTTATTGAATTGAATTGACTTTTTTTTTTTTTTTTTCTACTCATTTTTTCTTTTTCTTTTTTGAAAGACATAAGGAATCATTACAAAATAAGAGCAATTTATCATTATAATACTTTTCCAAATTTTGTTTTTTTTTATCCTTCAGCTAAGCAACCAAATCATTCCTTATCCCAAATAATGTCATTCCAAATAAAAATTAACCATTTCAAAAGATCAATGAAAGTTCGTAAGCCGTAATCTCAAACCTCTCCACTCACTCACAAAAGATATGTGAGTTTAGAAAATAATATGTATACTTAAACATGAAAATTCTTTTGGCTATATATATTGAATCATCCATCTTACCACAAGGCTTAGTATTGTTCTCAAGAAATAATTTCAGAAGTTATTCTTTAGTAACCTAGATAGAAAAAGTGATTTAAACTAAATAATTTTGAAATCATATATCGATAGCAAAGCAAATTTATTTACGCAAGAGTTACCAAGAACTTAAGCAACAAACATTTGTACATAAAATGTATTAAAAATAAACCAATTAGAATGTGTTTCAAAAGTTTATAATGTACTCTTTACTCTGCCATTCTAGAGCTAGAATGCGTCTCGAGAATACATAATGAACATTTTACTCACGCCATTCATGATAATAATAATTTTTTTTTTAGTAAACAAGGTGATAACAATAATATCAACTATCTTCCCCCCCAAACCAAATTGAGACATTGTCCTCAATGTCAAAATATAGAAAGAGTAAAGTATAGAAGATATCACCTGAAACATCTTTTATTAAAAATTAAACCTGCAACAAAATAAAATAAGCCACACAAAAAGCTTAAAAATACATAGAAATAGATAGGCTATAGATGAAACGTCAAATCTATCTTGCGTTTTTTTTCACTGTTATCAGTATATCAATCTATCTGACTCATTGTTGGATCAGATAGAGGTGTAAAAGTTTGTAGTTCATCGAGTAACTGATCAATAGTTGAAGCAGAAATGAGGATCTGTCGTGCTGCAAATGAGACGAATTATTTTTCCACCGCATAGTCAAGAAAAGATAACAACCCATTATAAAAACCATCAACGTTTAACAAACCAATTGGTTTTTTATGGATTTGCAATTGTTGTGCCCATGAGACAATTTGAAAAATTTTCTCCAATGTTTCGAAACCTCCAGGTAGAGCTATGAAGCCATCAGCATTACGAAGCATAAAAGAAATTCGTTCATGCATTGATGATACCTGTAACTCATCCCCAATTGTTTTTCCTACAATGTCTCCAACAGCTAGAGCTTTTGGTATGATACCCAAAACTCGACTGCCATTATTTTGTGCAGCGGTTGCCATACGTCCCATTAATCTAAGACTACCTCCTCCATATACTAAATGAATATTTCGCTCAGCTAACATCTTACCAAGGGTTTCTGTTGCTTCTATAAACTCACTAGTTTTTCCAGGGCTGGATCCACAAAAGACACAAATTTTTGTGAATTTACGAGTTGATGATCCTTCCATGATTACACTCACCCTCTCTCTTGAATGATTTTGAGTTTGTACAAAGATGCAGAAATAATGCAATGTATTTATAGAACCAAAAGGTATTGCAAAGTTAAATCACATGGCTATTGGCTTGAAATACAAGATTCAACACCTTTCACCAATTTTTAATTTGTTAGCTGAAAAAGTCACATGGGTTGTCGGCTTAAAATGCAAAATTTTCAAAAAGGATTATAGGTGGTTGATTATTGAAAAGACGTTTGAGTTTGAAATAAAACATTTAAAAATAACAGCTATAGTAAATATATACAAGTAGTTGTGATTGTGGCTCACATCTTCCTCTGGTTTTACGTCCAGTAACGGCTTAAACGCCCTCTATGGGTCGGGGATAGGCTTCTCATCCAATTTTCTTATAAATTGGCAAACAGGGTCTTTTAAAGTCAGATCCCTGAGACTGTACCGCTCATGTTCTTTTAGGAATATGTCTCATAATTCATGAATTGCTATATGCACATATCCACTAGGATGCGTCTCAAGAGTCGATAAGATATTATCTAAAGACTCCTTACTCAGGCCATCCGTAATGAACCTAATTTTATCTTCGCGATTTACAGACATCATTCCTAAAGTGCGGCAACGTGTGATGCAAGTCATGCGTGTACACTTGTAACAAACATTTAATCATTTTGCTCTTCATTTTTTTAAAAAAGAGCTTTTACCTAAGCCAGGCATGTAGGAAATTAATGAGTCTAAAAATTCACCTGTCAATCTAACTTTGGCTTTAATTAACCAACGTAAATCAACAGGTATATTCATAATCATTAATAACCTTAATCTTTCACATCTTACTTAGTAAATTTTCTTCAAGGAATTTTGAGGCAATGAGGAAAAACGTTTTTTTAAATTTTTTAGAATGTCATCCATTTTTTTTTTAAGAAAAGGGGGAAGAAGAGAAGATATCAGTAATTATGGGAAACTGACAAAACCGATTTGAAATATCACGGAGTACTGTTATCCGCCACTTAACTAGGGTGCAAAACAAAACTTTAACAAAACTACTAAATTAACCTGCAAGTAAAAAAAATGTTAGAAGAATAATAAATATATATAAATATGTAAATATATAAAACAAAGATTAATTGATCTTGTAACAAGGATCCGACAAGAACGTAAATTCTTCATGAAAAGTTTGGTTTTCTAGAAACGGCTTGAGTCTTTGCCCATTTACCTTAAACGCATTCTCATTTCTAGGATTTTCAATGTCAATTGTTCCATAAGGGTACACATGTTTCACAATAAAAGGGCCACTCCATCTTGATTTTAATTTTCCAGGGAATATGTGAAGTCGAGAATTATAAAGCAAAACCTTCTGACCAGTGTCAAATGTTTTTCTCTGAATTTTTTTATCATGAAAGGCTTTAATTTTAACTTTATGAATTTTTGAATTCTCATATGCATCATTTCTCAATTCTTCAAGTTCATTTATTTGTAATTTACGTATATATCCAGCAGAATCAAGATTTTCATTGAAAGTTTTAATAGCCCAGTAGGCTTTATGCTCAAGTTCCACAGGTAAGTGACAAGGTTTTCCATAAACTATCCTATAGGGAGACATACTTAATGAAGTTTTAAAAGCAGTTCTATAAGCCCACAGTGCATTATTTAGTTTTAAAGACCAATCTTTGCGATTTGAGTTTACCGTTTTTTCTAAAATTTGTTTTATCTCCCTATTTGCTAATTCAACTTGTCCATTTGTCTAAGGATGATAAGGGGTGGCAACTTTATGAGTAATACCATATTTTTTTACTAATGTTTCAAATGGTCTATTACAAAAATGCTTACCCCCATCACTTATAATGGCTCGAGGGATTCCAAATCGACTTCAGATATTTTCTTTCAAAAATTTCATGACTGTTTTATGGTCATTATTTTGACATGGAATAGCCTCAATCCATTTTGAGACATAATCTACTGCAACTAAGATATACGTAAATCCAAATGATAACGGAAATGGTCCCATGAAATCTATCCCCCAATAATCAAAGATTTCAATAACAAGAATGGGCTTCAAAGGCATCATGTTTTGTTTTGAAATTGATCCCAACTTTTGACAATTTTCACAAGTTATACAAAATGCATGTGTATCTTTAAATAAAGTGGGCCAATAAAATCCACACTGCAAGATTTTTGCAGCTGTTTTCTTTGATGACAAATGCCCCCCACATGCTTCAGAATGACAAAATTCAATAACTTTATTTATCTCATTGTCGGGTATGCATCTTCGAAATATTTGATCATGACAATATTTGAAGAGATAAGGATCATCCCAATAAAACTTTCTCATCTCAGTTAAAAATTTTCTTTTGTCTTGAGCATTCCATTAAGGTGGCATTTCTCCTGTTACAAGAAAATTAACAATATTAGCATACCAAGGCATTGTAACAGTAGAAAATAAAAATTCATCTGGAAAAGAATCATTAATAGGTGTTATTTCTGTTGATGAATCTGGTGTGACTCTTGATAAGTGATCTGCAACAACATTCTCAGCTCCCTTTTTATCCTTTATAGTGATAATAAATTCTTGAAGCAATAGAATCCATCGAATCAGCCTTGGTTTTGCATCCTGTTTTGACATTAAGTACCTTACAGCAGCATGGTCAGTAAATACAACAGTTGAAGAACCAATTAAGTAAGAACGAAACTTATCTAATGCAAATATTACAGCAAGTAGTTCTTTTTCAGTTGTTGTGTAATTCATTTGTGCACTGTTTAAAGTTCTACTTGCATAATAAATTACATAGGATTTACCTTCCTTTCTTTGTCCCAATACAGCACCAACAGCGTAGTCACTAGCATCACACATGAGCTCAAAAGGTAAAGACCAGTCAGGAGATTGTATAATAGGAGTAGATGTTAAAAGGCCAATTAATTTTTCAAACGAATTTTAACACTCTTGAGTCCACTTAAATGATACATCTTTTGCTAAGAGGTTACAAAGAGGTTTAGATATACCACTAAAGTTTTTTATGAACCTCCTATAAAATCCAGCATGTCATAAAAAGGATCGAACTTCTCTGACTGTTTTTTGTGGAGACAAATGTGTAATAAGTTTGACTTTTGCCTTATCCACTTCAATTCCTTTAGAAGATACTATATATCCTAAAACAATTCCAGAAGTAACCATGTAATGACATTTTTTCCAATTCAATACAAGACTTTTTTCTTCACATCTTTTTAAAACCTTTTCTAAGTTTTCAAGACAATTATCAAAAGAATTTTCAAACACAGTTAAATCATCCATGAAAACTTCTAAATAATACTCAATCATGTCACTAAAAATGCTTAACATACATCTCTGAAATGTTACTGGGGCATTACAAAGTCCAAAGGGCATTTTTCTAAAAGCAAAGGTTCCAAAAGGGTATGTGAATGTAGTCTTTTCTTGGTCCTCTAATGCTATGGGAATTTGATAATAGCCAGAGTAACCATCTAGAAAGCAATAGTAGGGATGTCCTGCTACTCTTTCTATAATTTGATCAAGGAATGGTAAAGAAAAATGGTCTTTTCTAGTGGCCGAGTTCAACTTTCTATAATCTATGCACATCCTCCAACTAGATAAGACTCGAGTTAGTATTAACTCACCTTTTTCATTTTCAATGACTGTGATTCCAGATTTTTTTGATACTACCTGAGTAGGACTTACCCACTTACTATCTGAGATAGGATATATGATTCCTACTTCAAGTAATTTGAGAACTTCAGCTCTCACTACCTCTTTCATATGTGGATTTAATCTCCTTTGAGATTGTTGGAAAGTTTTGACATTATCCTCTAGATGTATTCTATGTGTGCAAATTAGAGGATTAATACCATTTGTCTTTTAAAGTCCACCTAATTGCATTTTTATGCTTTTTCAATAATTCAATCAACTTACCTTCTTGTTCACTTGTGAGTGTAGAAGAGATTACCACCGGGTAAGTTTGTTTCTCTCCAAAAAATGCATATTTCAGTCCTTCAGGCAAAGGTTTTAACTCCAACTTTGAAATTTCGTTCTGTTTATCCTCATTTTCCCTCAATTCTTCAAACTTTAGTTTCCATCCTTTATTTTCAATCACCTGTACATAATCAAGTAAAGAACATATATCAGAGATTTCAGGATCCAATTGTATATTTGACTCAAATGAATTTATTAAACATATTTCTAAGGGATTGGTAGAACTCCCTTTTTGAATATGATCCTCTACAATCGTTTCAATCATGTCGCCTTCTTCACTTTCATCCTCCCATTCATATGGTTGCTTACACATATTGAAAACATTGAGTTTAAGTGTCATGTTTCCAAATGAAAGCTTCATTACTCCATTTCTGCAATTAATCAAAGCGTTAGAAGTTGCTAAAAATGGACGACCTAAAATAACAGGTATCGGATTACATCCTTTGACAGGTTCTGTGTCCAAGACAATAAAATCCACAGGATATATGAATTTATCAACTTGAACTAAAACATCTTCCACTATCCCTCTTGGTACTTTTATTAATCTATCGGCAAGTAAAAGAATTACAGATGATGATTTTAACTCCCCGAGATTGAGCTGCTGATAAACTGAATACGGCAATAAATTCACACTAGCACCAAGATCAAGTAAGGCTTGTTCAATTTTATGACTTTCAATAATACATGAAATTGTAGGACAACCAGGGTCTTTATATTTCAAAGAATTATTGTTATGAAGAATGGCACTTACTTGTTCAGCTAAAAATGCTTTCTTTTTCACATTCAGTTTTCGATTTACTGTGCATAAATCTTTCAAAAATTTCGCATAAGAGGGAACCTGTTTAATAACATCCAGTAAAGGAATATTAACTTTTACCTGTTTGAAGATTTCAAAAATTTCAGGATTGTGATTCATCTTCTTAGTATTCGTAATGCATGAGAAAATAGAGGTGGAGGTAAGGGTTTGGTGTTTTCTTCATTAGATGTAGGTTCAACACGTTTCTTACCCTTAGAGATTGATTGGTCACTCTCATGAGGTTCAGGAATTTCTTTTTCAACAATTTTACCACTCCGAAGAGTGATAACTGCTTTAACTTGATCCATGTGTTGGCTTCCTGAACTACATGCATTTGAGTTATGTTGTCTTTTGGGGTTTGGCTGTGGTTAAGAAGGAAATTTTCCTTTCTCATGAATGTTCAGTGCAGATGTAAATTTAGCAAGAGTATCTTTCAAATCAACAAATGTTTGAGCATTTTGAGAATTAACAGACTCTTGTTTTTCAATGAATGTATGCAAGGTTTCTTCAAGATTTTTCCTAGGAGGTGAGACATATGGTGCATAACCTTGATGATTTTGAAAGTTTTGGTGTGGTTGGAAAGGTGGTTGTGAAGCCTGTGCTTGAATGTCATTCCTCTAACTAAAATTCGGGTGATTTCGCCATCCAGGATTATAGTTTTGTGAATATGGGTTATTGTTTGACCGCTTGAACGTGTTTAAAACATTGGCTTGTTTATGGAGACATTTCCTAAATGCAGGCAAAGTTGGGCAATCATTGGTAGAGTGATCCTGGGTTTCACAAATATGACACACAATTTCTTGAACAGATTTTATTTGACCACTCTTTTTCATTTCTAAGGTTTCGATTTTTCTAGCAAGGGATACTAATTTGGCTTGAAGGTCATGGTCTTTCTTCAGATGATAAATACCTCCACTAGATGTAGTGGTTTGATTTTTGCTAGGTGCCTCACAGGTACCAGCAGTGTCCCAATTTTGAGCATTGTCTGCTAGTAAGTCAAGATAGTTCATTGCCTCTTCTGGGTCTTTTTTCTCAAATGTTCCATTACACATCATTTCTACCATTTGCCTAACTTGGGGTGTTAAGCCCTCATAGAAATTTAAGACTACTCTCCATGTTTCAAAACCATGATGGGGATAGGTATTAAGTAATTCTTTATACCTTTCCCAACATTGGTAAAGGGTCTCTCCTAGTTTTTGGGCAAAACTAGTGATTTGTCTTTTGAAAGAATTTGTTCTATGGGAGGAAAAAAACTTTTTCAGGAATTGTTGTTGCATCTCATCCCATAAAGAAATGGATGATGGCCTAAGGTTTTGTAGCCATGTTTTAGCTTTATCTTTTAAAGAAAAAGGGAAAAGCTTAAGTCGAATTGTGTTCATGCTACAATTTTGATCATTATACGTGTTACACACTTCTTCAAATTCTCTTAGATGTAGATAAGGGTTCTCTGCATCTAAGCCATGAAAAGTGGGTAAAAGTTAGATAATGTCTGGCTTAAAATTAAAATGCGTTGCATTTGGAGGAAAATTAAGCAAGATGGTGCACCGGTTCATGTAGGGTTCATGTAGTCCCTAAGTGTCATAGGTCAGTTATGCTCATTATGTTGGATTGATTGTCCCCTGGGTCTATGAGTCCCTCAATTTGATTTTCGTTCATGGTGTTAATTAGTAAAGAATGAGAAGATGAAGGAGAATCTAACAAACTATCAAAGGAAGTTTTGAAATTACCTTTCACCAAACGATGAGAATTAGGATCTCGAAACCAACCGCTCATAAAAGAAATAAAATACAATACAATAACAATAAATAATACAAATAAGAGAAAAACAAATATTAAACATAAGTAAATAAAATAAGAAAAATGAAAAGCAAAATAAAGATAAATAATTAGAAGTTAGATTAGTAATGTTAGATTATATAATAAATAAAGCACGTTAGGAGGCTCGGCCTTCCATGAAAATAAAAAGTGAAAATAATAAAAAAAATAGAATAATAAATAAAGTAAAGCACGTTAGGAGGCTCGGCCTTCCATGACAATAAAAAATAAAAATAAAAAGTGAATAATAAATAAAGAGTAGAAGGCTCAGCCTTCCATGAAAATAAAAAAACGAAAATAAAAAGCGAATAATAAATAAAGAGTAAGAGGCTCAGCCTTCCATGAAAATAAAAGGCAAAAATAATAAATAAATTAAACAAGTTAGGAGGCTTAGCCTTCCATGAAAATATATTTAACGAAAATAAATAATAAATAATAAATAAACTAAAGCACGTTAGGAGGCTTAGCCTTCCATGAAAATAAAATAAACAAACAAACAACAAGAAAACAAAATATTAATTTTACCTCCCCGGCAACGGCGCCAAAAACTTGACACATCCAGAATATAAGAGTTATTCCTAAGTGCAGGATTGTCGAAGTAATAAATAACCCGATGAGAACGGGGTCGATCCACAGGAAAGTAGAATTAAAATTACAAATTGTAAACACTTTAAAGATAATTAATGCAGTATAAGATGTTTGCAAATATTATTTCAATTAACCAATTCAAATAAAAAGCTAAGATTTCAGAGATTCACTCTTGGCATAAGAAGTAAGAATATATTTAACTTTTTTTTTTTATAACTCAATTGGAATCCTCACACAAAGGAGGTTCCAACCGGAAAATATAGTAATTAAAGTTCATCATCATTTATATATTGATTAGTATTTATTTCTTTCTATTATTATACACCAAATCTTATAAATGGGTTCAAGTATTTATTATGTCAATCTTTATATTTGTCTACAATAAATCAAGACTCCCACTTTACAAGAAATGTTATATACACCAAATCTTGTAAATGGTTTCAAGAATTTATTGTGCCAAGTATTAAGTTTGTCAATAATAAATCAAGAATCACCACTTTAGAAGAAAAGGTATTAATTCTACAAACAAAATAAATATATCATATATAAGTTTGCAAAACTTAAAAATGAAGCATTAAATTCATGAATAAATATTAAACATATCTTATTACCTTGCCAAGAGCTTCACCCTTTCACCTTAGCTTAAAGAAAATTATTTGGACTTAATAAAACTAAAGAAAAAGAAAAGAAATGGAAGAAGAAATAACATAATTTAATAGTAAACAAGAGAAATAAATTTATAAAGAAATGGATACAAAGGACAAGTATTTTGAACTAAATTCTAACTTTCTAATTACATTCTTTAGGCATAAACAAGCCATCTATTTATAGAAAAACATGGATAAATCGAGACAAATTTGGAGGGAACCACTTGGTTGATGAAAGTCAAGAATGGTGGCAAAATAATTTGCATTCATTATCACTTCGGCACCCACTTAATTATCCAATTTGGAATTGATGTGATCCACATTAGCTGTCACTCAAAACATCACAGTTGTATATAAGTCTCTTATATTTCCAAATTGAGTAATCTCATACGTATTAGATACGTATTTCTATAGTTATGGGCCAAATACTGATGACTGTTCAAACTGGGCCTGTACTGCAGATCAATTCTGTTCTAGGCCATTTTCACTCTCTAAACACTCGAATTTTGATAAGGGCAAATTTGTCATATATTTTTTTCATGTTTTTATTATTGATATTTTATGATTTTATGAGTCCAGCGCCCCAGCGCCAGACAGTCACCGCCCCAGCGGTGAAGCCGTTTTCATGCAGCGCCCCAGCGCCAAGATCCCACCGCTCCAGTGGTAATAGATTTTTCACGCGTCGCCCCAGCGACAGATGTATAGCGCGCCAGTGGTAGTGCGAGTCCTAGTCCGACGAGAATTGAGATTTTCAAGCTCATATCAATCCCTATATAAAGCCACTCGTTCCCAACCTTCAAGAAAGAATCCAAGACGACCCAAGAGCACCAAGAATATAGAGCACAAGTCTTGGAGAGCAATTGCAGCTTAATTGAAGCAACTTTAGATAGAGATACAAGACGTTCTTCGGCATCAAGAGTTCCTAAGCAGCACAATTAAGAGCAATTCGACGTCTATATCGGTTTGCTAATAATTGTATCAGGATTTATAATTATTTTTACTGCTGTTCTCTTGTAGCCATGAGCTAAACTTGTTTTCTAGGGTTAATATTTGAACTCAATATGTGTGCTTAATTGCCATATCTTTCGAATATTTAATAAACTTAGTCCTTTATTATTTAAATTACTTGTGTTTAATGCTTCAATATATCTGGCCAATATATGGTGAATGAATTGGTAATATTTTGATAAACTTGGAAGAGGAATCAATATATTTAGACCTAGGTAATTTGATGCATGATTGTAGAGTAACATTCAATGTTGCATATGCAAGTTTCAACTTAGGATAGGAATATACCTAATTGGCGTGTATGATCAATAAGACCTAATCTTAATGAATCTTAATTTATTACAAGTACCATAGGAATATAGGTATTTGGTAAATTATGGTATACTTGCATGACCTTGGAAGAGGCTTGTGAATATATTAGCGTCTTGATCAATAATAAAGACTAAGTGAGTTAAATATTAGAGGATTAATCATTAAAAAGCATATTGAGGGATAATATTAATCCTAGGTTTTCTCTACGTTGCTATCTTTAAATCTCATCGCATTGTGTTTTTACTTTTATATTTTCTACATTCATTCTTGAATTTTTATTTTTCTGAATAATTATTAGGAAGATATAATTTTAGTAATTGGTTAAAAAGAAAGAATTATCCCTGTGGGTTCGACATCCGACTAATTAGTCTCTTTATTACTTGCATACGATAGTGTATACTTGCACTTATTTTATGATATAGAAATATCGCATCAAATTTCCAATGATTTTTGAAATACAATATGTTAGCCCATTAAGTCAGCTCTCCACAGGATCAAGAATCACCTCAATTAGATCTTTAGGTAGAAAGTTATGCCCATTTTACCGAACCTACCACAAAATAGTTAAAAGATAATTAAGTACAATATTGTAAACATACTTAAGTTAAGAAAATTAAATACACTAGTAATACAAAATAATCATGTAAAACTCTTATTGAATGTATAATTTCAAGTGTTTATCACAAATCATGAGCTTAGTGGAATCTCGTATAGAGATGCAGGTATTCAGTAAAGACTGGATTTTGAACAAACTCACGAGGACCTCCAATAGACATCTCATGAAGCCATCAATGGAAGGTCTTTCGAGTTGAGTAGTATTTGTGGTCCTTTGACCTGAGCGCCACGGTGGGCTTGTGAGTGACCCACCATTCTTTGGCTCCACGCATGTCAGAAACCTTTTATGGTCCAATTGCTGAGTGTCGCTGGGTATGGTCCGATGCTCATGGAGTCTTTTGTGCATAAATATGGGATCCATCAGCTCATAACACACTTTTTCGTAGGTCAGATAAGGATATGAAAGCTACCTATTAGGTATATTAGATACCTAAAAAGTGTTTTGGATGTTTTTTCTTAGTTGAAGAAAAATGATCCTATGACTTATAGTTAAACGATATCAGACATCGTTTAAGAAAATTGACAAGTTGCCAGAAAATTCAAAAATTAACTTTAAGCATGATAATCAAGTCTAGGACTTAGTTGTGATTCATATAGGAATTGTTTTTATTGGTTGTAAAAGAGTTTACGCACGAAAGTGTGGGCCCAAAAGTATGTAAAAATCTTTAAAAGCCCAATTGATGTAAAAGGTTACCCTCAACGGTCTCAGACCGATTATGAGGAAACCTTTCACCATTAAACATGCTAAAGTTAATTCAAATTTTTATTGGATATTGTAGTGTGCTTAACTCTTCATTTTGATGAGGTAATCAGATAATCTGATTTCATTAAGAATGAAGAGAAAGCATGTGTGTTCAGAAGAGGTAGTAAGAGCATGAATTATCTTTCTAATTCTCTCTATATATAAAAATATACTCATCGTCAGTTACAAGGCAATAGTATGTTGCAAGTCAGTCAGTTAAAAATTAACTGAGTAAGAACATCTTCATAAAAGATTTAGTAGACGCTTCTTGTATATTGGGTATAAGGCGTTATACAGATAAAGTTAGGAAGTAGATAGGACTCTCCAAATCTCCGTACATAGACTAAGTCTTGAAAAGGTAAAATTTTAATAACTATAAAATAGTGAATGTATCTTTCAGACATGGAGTTCATCTTTCTAAGAGGAAGTGTCCTCAAGTAGAAAATGAAAAGGTTACAGTGTCTAACATTTAATATACATCAGCCAGAGGTAGCTTGATGTATACCATGTTATGTACAAGACCTATATTATGATGGCTGTAAGTGTTATGAGCCGGCATCAGTTTAATCTAGGTAACAACCATTGAATGGTCGTGAAATATATCCAAGTTACACTTGAGAGGTATGAAGGATAAGTTTATAATTTATGGAGAAAGCTTCTTACAAATGAGAGGATACGTAGAATCAGACTTTTAATTTGATCCGGATGATAGATGAACTACATCTGATTACATGTTTCTTATCAACGGTACCAAAACTTGTAGCATAAGTACAATTTAAATGTCCACATTTAATTCTACCGTAAATATAGAATTTGTTGCAGCTTGAGAAACCTGCAAAGGAATTTCTGTGGATATTCAAGTTAGTTGCAGAGCTTAGAATAAGTTCTAAGCTCAATGAATCCTATCACACTATAATGCAACGTTAACGAGGTAACTGCTCAAGCTGAGATACCACATAATTAAATATATCTTGGCTAATAGAGATGTATAAGACAATCTAAGAAAACATCCTTACAGATGATAGCGGGCCCACTTTCTAAAGCCTTAGCTCTTAAAGTGTTTGAGAAACACATAGATTCAATGGATATTAATACCATCATGAATGGCACTAGAGCAAGTGGGAGTTGTTGGAATTTGTGCTTACGTGTCATCCCATTTTGTATAAATATAGTGATTGTATTTATACAATTATTATTTCTAATAAAATCGTTAATATTATTTATTATTAAATGGTAAGATGCTTGTAACATTTCAGATATTGTATGATTTGAAGGAGTTTAGATGTGATCTAAAGGAGTTTATATCAGTGCTAAGAGTTAGCAACGCTAATAGTTATAAGCACTAAGAGTTAATAAGTTTATAAGAGTTAGTAAAATCTAAGGAGTTAGAGTCTTGTCTGGAATGGGACAATGACTTGAGAATATATTAGTAATGATATAGCTGCAAAGAGTTGCAAATGATGCTAGGAAATGTCATTATGCAAGTATGTTCTTAAACACAATGTTCCTGATCTAATTTCATCGATGTGGGTCTATCGGTGGAACCCATTAATATAGATTAGTGTATGTCTATATCTGGATGGTCCAAATGGTTAGTCTTAGTAAACCATGAGCTTAGTGAAAGCTCGTATAGAGATGCAGATATTCAGTAAGGACTGGATATTGAACAAACTCACGAGGACCTCCAATAGACATCTTATGGAGCTATCAATAGAAGGTCTTCCGAGTTGAGTAGTATTTGTGGTCTTTTGACCTCAGCGCCACGGTAGGCTTGTGAGTGATCCACCATGCTTTGGCTCCACACATGTCAAAAACTTTTCATGATCTAATCGCTGGGTATGGTCTGATGCTCATGGAGTCTTTTGTGCGTAAATATGGGATCCATAAACTCATATGAGTAGATTGTATATCCTGATGCTCCGAGATTATATTTCAAAAAGTCTTGTGGCCACAAGCATAATCCTCGAAAAATATATTCTGAAGGAATATACAAGGTCACAAAAGTGTTTGTGGATATCGTTTAATGAAATATAAATCTGGAGATAAGTTCATGGTTGAGCAAATAAGAGATTTGACGGTGATGATCTATATCTCTGCTCTTCAAAGATATAATTGATGGAGGGATTATACGAATATGCAATAACCTCAACTTGCATGGTCTAACACGTTGATTTGTAATATCTGTAACGTGTGTGTGGGACATCGTTCACGGACGTATGGAGGAGATCCATATGATAAATCAGGTGTGGACCTAAAGAGTCTCACAATATGAAATGTACTTGTTGCGCATTAGGGTAGCGGATTGGATTGAATTATTTAATCAAATAAATTTCAGCAATATAGAATAATTATTTAGGGATCCCTCGAGATGTACATTTGTCAAGACTTAATTGTTAAGTAAATCACTCAAGGGTTGTTAATTAATAGAATATTGACAAGTAGCAAAATTTGTTCTATGATTTGATTTTACCTTTTTACCATTTAATCTTGGTAGTAAAAATTAATAAGGTAAAAAGTAATTATTCAAAATTATTTTGAATAAGTAAATTATATATTATTATTATATTATTAGATAATATTATAATATATATAGATCATGGAATTGTATTTTAATACAATGAGGGGCCTAAATGTTGGCCATTTATTTACCCATTATAATTAAAGTAATTATATTTGTTAGGTAAAAATTAATTTAGGTGGCCATTATTTTAGTGTTTGGTTAAATTAATTCTAAGTGGGAGACCAGCAATAAAATTGGTGGAGCACTTAATTTTGTTTAATCAAAATGTTGAATAACAAAAATGATTTAGCAAAAATAATTGAATCATTCATTCAATTTTAGGAGCAAAAATTCAGCCAAGGAAGAAAGGTAAGAGAGAGTTTTAAGTTTTGTTCTTTCAAGTGTTGAAAACATGTAAAAACTTTTCTTCATCTCCTTCTCTAATAAATGGCCCAAAATGAATGAAAGAAAAATAGAGAAAAAGTTAATTATTTTTAGATAAGAGTCGTTATAATAATTATCATGTAGAAATTGTTTCTAAGAATTATACAAGAGTTATATGTTAAATATTTCTAATTAATACAAGAGTTGTATAAAAAATATTTACCATCTCCATTTAAGAAACAAACTTGTATTCAAAAGAGTTTGAATACATGTTGCTGAAAATTCTAAAAATAAGCTACCATTCTAGCTCCTTAATCCCACTAAAAGTTATGGACTAGAATTGTTCAACATATACTTCAAGGTGAGGTCTTCACATGGATTGTTGGAAGACTTGAAGAATTTGTAAAGCTACCTTCATTAGGTAAGTGTTTTACATTATGTTATAATACAATATTGTTCATCATATATATATTTTGTATAATAGTTATATTTGTTCATATATGTGATATATGTTGTTAATTGTTAAAATGGGTGTATTTGTAACATGCTTTTGCTACATATAATAATTTTTGAAATTATGTATACACTCGTATGTCACACACTCGATCATCAACAAATGGTATCAGAGCATGTTAAATTAAGTATGTGATAATTCTTGTTGTTGAATATGTTTACATGTTGATGTTGTATATTTGAACAACTTGATGATGTTTAAATTTTAACATGGTGATGTATGATGTTTGAACATAATGATGATCATATTGTGTTTCTGGGTTGTTGAAGTGTTATATAAAATATTTAGAATGCGTGGAAATAGTGAAAATTGCATTTTGAAGTGTTTAAAGTGTAGGAAAAATAGTTTATGTCAAAAACCGCTGTGGCGTTATGAATATAACATGGGGGCGTTCATGTATTAACAGGAATGCCGCAGCGTTCATCATATAACGTAGCTGCGTTATTTGCTTAACGCGGGAGCGTTTATTATGTAACGCTAGGGCGTTGGATGGAAATAACGTCGGGGCGTTAAAGTGTTTAAAGCGGGGGCGTTTATGTGTTAAACGTCGGGGTGTTATAAATGATGAACGCAAGGGCGTTCTTAATGATGAACACAGGGGCGTTAAGGTGTTTAACACTGGAGCATTCATTAGTCAGAAACCCAGGACGTTTTAGGTTGAAAAAAAAAATGAGTAAAGTTTTTTTTTTTTTTAGCATTATATTGTATAATGCTATAACGTTAAACTTCTAACGCTGATCATTCCAAACATAATACTTTTATTTGCAAATTTTTCAAGTGAAGTATATTTAATACAATTATAATTGTTATATTATTGTATTAAAATAACAAATCATTGGTTTACGTTATTAACTACAATGAGAGCCTTATTGGTAGGGGTTAGTTGTGCTTACGTAAATAAATATACTAATTATGAATTAGATTCGTAAGAGATTTAAAAATTTATTTATTATTATTATTAGTATTAATTTCAAATAAGTATTAATTAATGAAATAATAATTTAAATTAAAAATCTCTCTTAATCAGATTGAATAATATTATATTATAAGATAATATTATACAATGATCCGTCTTGTCAATATGGTATTAGACGAGTCATTTCGATCAGTTCCAATATTGCTACAGCGTGAGAGATTTGTCGGGGTGATTCGGGCTATGCCGGTTAAACATAAGATGAGGCAAATATATGCAATTGTATTACCTAATATTGCTACAGCGTGAAGGTAATACTAATAACATATATTTGATGATTGACAAGTTAATCTGGAGTGCACTTATCCAATATTGCTACAGCGTGAGGATAAGGTGTATTTAGGATCAGTAGTAAGAGTTGCAAAAGATATAATTGACAAGAGTTGTCTACCTTTTGGGTTTACAAAGGCCAATATTGCTACAGCGTGAGGCTAGAGTAAAATGTCAATGGAATCCACTTCTCACTGTAAAGTTTAAAATGTTTAAATTTTTGTTTTTTCGTTTGAGAGATTAAAGAGATTATTTAAAGCAGTGGGAGGGCGTCTTTAGATTAAAAAATATATAAAAGTTATATCCATGATCTAAAGCGTTATTTATTAACGATAAGAAATATTCCGCTAAACACCTCCACTTTTATCTTATAGTGATAAGATTAGTAACTTATAGAGATAAGAAGACTATGAGCAACCCGTTAGTAAACTTGAATAAGGACATAATCTATTGTGTGTACAATGGGTATAACCATTGAACCTTAAAGGCCTATAAGGGATGAGATCCCAAGTTCAACACAGTTAAGGGTCATGCATGAGATTTAATTGTGTGTTTGGACGCCAGTGGCTTTGAGGTGTCATCCAACTGGTGGATTAAAGTGTTGGTGGGTCCCACACACTTTATCACTCTCTTGTCGAATTCTCCTCAAGGCTCGATCGATTTTTGGATCAAAAGAAACTAATTAAAACTTTTAGAACATTGCATAAATGACTGAAAAGGTAACAGTAAAACAAAAACTAAAGGTCTAAATAGTAATTATAGAAAAAAAATGACTAAATTAAGAATAAGATAAATTGCATTAGTATTAACAAAGATAATAAGTAATTCCTTGACAATGATGTCCAAAACCTATTTGTATAATTTGGAAACACAAGTGCTCGCTATCGAAAACAAGTAAAATTATCATATTAAAGTATGGTTCTAACAAAGAATTATTATTATTATTTGCTAAGTAATAAAATTGTGCCCTCTTACTCTTATTCAAATAATTATGATTTAAAACAAACTAATCTAAAACCTGTTTGAAAAGAAAATAAGGTAGAGATAACTGAAGGTAGCAATTAATAAATCACCAATATTGGATAGACCTTTGATTACAACTATCCCTTAAGATTTCACTTGAATCTAATAACTCTCTTAATTTATTTTATCATATAAATTGTTGACTAAGAACTCTAATATCTTTACTAACCTTTTTTTTATGATTAAATGATTATATCTTACCTAAAAAATTATCTTTATTCCTATGGTAATTAGATAAAGCAAGATTTATTAAGAATAGTTCCTTAAAATCATATATGTCATATAAAACTCAAAGTTGTCACACTATGATCATATATTAGTTTATTCAAGGATAAATATATAAACCATTCTTCCAATTTCATTATAGTTCCTAACCCAATCTATTTATTTATCAAATAACTAGAAAGTATTAAAGACAAAATAAATTGAACAATTCTATATTAACTTCATGAAAATAAGAAAAGATAACAAATCCAAACTATATATCGAGTTCAAATTATAATTCTAGAATAAAATCTTAGTTCCTAGTGAAAACTAGAGTTTTAGAACGCAATGTAATCAACATCATAGAGAATAAACAGACTAAGACAAATAAGAAAAAGAAGAAAAGAGAATGGCGCGCTGAAAACTTCAATCTCTCCCTTACCTTGATATACTTCTCTTTATTCTCTAAATATTACTTTAAACACTAAATAATTTACTTTCTCTCCCGCTTTCTCAGATTTATCTTTGTTAGTTTTTTATTTATAGACTTTTTTCTTTTAATTAGGGCAAAACTTTCAATACAAGTTAGACTCAAATTTCTATATTCAACACCCAGCATCTAAAGTTGTGACCTTGGCTTTCTAGCACTACGACATTGACCAAATGGTCACATTACTATTGCAGAGGTAACCTTGAGCAGTGTGGTTCTGAGTATTGTACCAGGTTATTAGTCCAGTACAAAATTTAATATTTTTACCTTATTTTCTTTAGATTTTTTTTATCTTAAATAGCTTTGTTGACTACAAAATAACAATTAATAAGGGCGTAAATGCACTAGTATATTTAGTACTCTGAACTTAATTTTTGCTTTAATTTATGAATATTTAGTTATTTAATCATGCTTTTAATTATAAATAAGTGTAGGAGGCAAAATAGATGCAAAACGACAAAGTTATACTCAAAATACGAGAGTTAGCCAACCTAGGCCTATGCACCGCAGTACCCAGGGCAAAAAGTTAAGCATTGCAATGCCTAGGGGAAAATCACCAAATGACTCATTCTACGTCTGAGTGCTGCGACGCGTAGTCCCTAGTGCCATAATGCCAGTGCAACAAGGAAAAAACCCTCTTTTTAGTCCTATTTCAACTTGGATTTGAAGGCCTTCAACCCTTTCTTATAGCTATAAAGGTATTCTTTTCAAAGCCAAAACACAGACTTTTCCATGAGCCAAAACTTAGAAAAATAATTCATAACATAAATCAAGAGATCAAAGCCAAGGATTGAAAATTCAAGTTTAAGATTCAAGGTTCAAGTCAAGGAAGAGAGAGAAGTAACCCAAGATGTCTTCTTGATTAGTTTTTCTTCTTTTTTTCTTATCATTATGTTCTTGTTCTTGTTGTTATTCATGGATTAATTTGGTACTCTTAGTTTGGTGATGAGCTAAACTTCTTTGATCTAGGGTTAGACTTTTGAATCTAGTATGTAATTAGATTTTATGAACTCTTAGATTATGAACTTAATACATTATAACTGATTCATTCTATCTTGTGTTTAATACTTTCATTATACTTGGCCAATATTTTGAATGATTGAGGAACCATGATGAACTTGACAGAGGAATTTATGTGTTTAGCCTAGGATAGTTTGATGCATGATCATAGGGTAACAACTATAAGTTCCATTTAGGATAGAAATATACCTAAATGACATATATGGCATGATTTAGACCTATTCTTAATAAATTACATTCTATTCTTAATGATTTTCATGGACATATAATTAATTACTAGAATTTGTAATATAGTCACTCGACCATCGACACAGACTTGTAATGAGATTATAGTCTAGTCAATCAATTCGTATTAAGGGATTAACTAAGATGTTAAAAAGTTCAATGAAGTATTAGGAGATAAGTCTAAACCCTAGATTGTTATTTATTGGTGAATTCAACTCTTTGTTTATTTGTTATTTAAGTTTAGTTTAATTTGATAAAACTAGGTTAATCAATTAAATTTTCAGATTTTGGTTTTTTAGATAAAGTTAAGTAGTTATAATTTTAGTGCTTGATTGAAAGCTTTAGATTGTTAGTCCCTATGGGAATGATACTTGGACTTAAAATTCTATATTACTTGATATGATAGCGTGCACTTGCACTTAGCTATTATTGCATAATCCAACAATAAAGCATATAAAAGCCAAATATTCATGCTTAAAGTGAACAAATACGAAAATATAAGTATAAATATATCCATTAGTGTTAACTTTCCAATAAATTTTATAGAAGTCAATTCGAAGTTGTCTAGGAAAAGTTATGGCCGAATCATTCAAGCATGCACAGCATGAAAAGTGAAAATTAATTTTGCAGTTTGAGAACCAGTTTCACAATAAAATGAAACTGACTAAACTAGTTTTCAAATAGGTCGAACCAGTTTTATATTTTCTAGATTTTTTAACGGCTACAAATCAGCTCTAATGGCTAGTTTTCTCATTTCTCTATAAATACCTCATTTAAGGAAGCTCAAAGCATATAAAGATATCATACTTCAACTTTCTTGAGACTTGCATTGTATTAAAACCTTTATGTTAACTCATTTGAGAGTTTAAATCAATTTTTATTTGTATTAATTCTTGTGTTAGATTTTATTCAAGTGTTTGTGAGAAACACTTTTGAGAGTTAAGAGATATAAACATTCATTGTAAGGTTATATTGATACCTTAGAAATCAATTTAATGTAAAGGTTTTTAAACACCTTAGAAGTCAAGTGTATTCATTCTTGGACTTGGTTTAAGGTAAGCTTAATGGAATCCTTAAGGTGAGTTGCTTGAGGTGTGGACATAGGCCATGTGGAGTTCTAAACCATATAAACATCTAGGTGTAATTTTCTCTATCTTTTACTCTCTTATTTGTTGCAATTATTTATTGTTGAATTTGTTTAAATGTTAGTTATTGCATATATCATTCATTTTAAAGAATTATTTTAAATACTTAATTCTTCGCCCTCTTGAGTTGCCTACCTAATATTTTCATTAGTATCAGAATAGGTCCTTTATTTTAGGACTTAACTGTCTTATAGATCCTTGGTAGTTTATTTATATATAAGGGTCAATCTATTACTAGATCTCTAATTTTTTAATGGAATTAATTGTATTTATTGAAAATTAGGATGAGAACCTATTTGCAAGCCTTTAGTTACGATCTTCGATACATTGTACAAAATGGTCCTCTTGTATCGATGAAAATGGATAAAAAAGGCAAGCTTGTCCCTAAACTTAAAGATGAAGTAAATAAGAAGGATATTAGAAATGCTTCTTTAAATGCAAAAGTCATGAACCAATTTATTTTATGTATTAGATGAAAATGCATTTAATAACATTTGCAATTATAATTCCACATATGCAATTTAGTATACAATGTACTATATGAGAAAAATACAGCTAAGAAAAAGAAAAGGAAATCACTAACTTAGGATAATGATGAAGAAAAACGTGAGATTTCAACTCTTACAGTCATAGTCATAAGAGATGATGAATTTTGACAATCCTCATGAAGTGTTCGCGAAACTAACACACACGAATTGTAATTGTAAATGCACATGTCGTTAATAAGTAAGTAGTGAGAAGTATCGATCCCTCGTGGATTGATTTTCTAAATTGATGATAAGTATTATAGTGCTAGCAATCTAACTTTATTTAGACTAAATAAAAAACTAAAATAATTAAGGAATTTACAGATGCAAAAAACTAAAATTAAACAAGTTCATGCAGAGACAAATTTATAGCAAAAGGGCTCTATGGTCTTTGTTTCACTCTACCTTTCTTATGTCCCTTATAATTAGTGATTAACAACTAATTTTATGAATTTATTAACTAAAGGTTTAGAACTAATCTCATTTTCTCTCTCGAGAGTCGAATGAATTCTGCATACACAATCAAGTTGATATCCCTATCTAACTGATAAGGGCATACATGCACTATTATATTTAGTCCCTAACTTTTATATTTTGCTCCAATTTATGGATATTTTTCTATTTAATTATATTTTTTTAATCATAAATAGGTGTACGAGGGACAATGTGACGAAAAAGAACAAATGAAAGGCAAATCGAACGTAAAACAAAGAAGTTGCGCTTAAAATACGCAAGCATCAGAACTCAGTCAGGGCCGCGACACTTAGGAACCCACTTTCATGGCCGTATGGACAGAATCTCAGGGCTATAGCTCTCATGCAAGAAAAGTGTAGTTTTTTTTTCATCTCTTAACATGATTTGGACTCCTCAATGAAGACTCTAAGGTTTCTTATACCTATAAAAGCACTCTTTTATAAGACAAAACAAAGATTTTAAAGAGATAAAAAAACTCAGAGAAATAATTCACACACAAAACTGAGATATCAAAGTCAAGAAATCAATATTCAAGTTCAAGATTGAAGATTTTAAATCAAGGTAAAGAGAGAAGCACATCAAGGAGTTTTATTGAATATTTTTTCTTATCTTTCCTTATTATTATGTTCGTGTTCTTATTGTTATTCATAGAGTGGTTTGATACTGTTGATTTTATGATGAGCTAAACTTGTTTATCTAGGGTTAGCCTATGTGAACCTAATATTTAGTTAGATTTTATGAATTCTTAGTTTATAAACTTAATACATATAATTGATACATTTTATCTTGATCTTAATGTTTTTCATTATACCTGATCAAGATTTTGAATGATTGAGGAACCATGATGAACTTGACAAAAGAATTCATGTGCTTAACCTATGATAGTTTAATGCATGATCATAGGATACAATTATAAGTTCCATGTAGGATAATTTAGACTTGATCTTAATGAATTACATTCTAATTTGATTACTATAGACATATAGGTGATTGTTAGAATGCGCAATATAGTCACTCGACCATCGAAAGAGGCTTGTGATGAGATTAGTGTCTAAGCCAACAATTGGTATTAAGATATTAACTAAAAAGTTAATAAATCTAATGAAATACTAAGGGATGAGTCTATACCTTAGATTATTATTAACTTATGAGTTTAACCTTTAGTTTATTTGTTATCTAGGTTAAGTTTTAAGTTAATTAGTTAAATTTCATATTATAGTTTTCTAGATAAAAGTAAAGTAGGTATAATTTTAGTAATTGGTTGATAGAAATAGATCGAATAATCCCTGTGAGAATTATATGGACTTAAAATCTTATATTACTTGATACGATAGTGTGCACTTATGCTGAGTTACTATAGCATTAATCACTAACTTGTTATTAATACATGCAGTAAACTACCTTTAAGTGATTACCCTAATTTTATTAGTCTCTTAACTCAATAAAACCAAAGGCCATGCTTTTTAATTCAAACACATGGGTTAAGCTTTTCTAAGCACATAATTCATAAAATCTAAATCATCTAATTAATTTTTTTAATCCAATTAGAAGCATTAAACTCATAAAAAAGTATAAATGAAAAACACAAGATATAGTCACTAACCAACTAACAACATTAAAACATAGTATTCAATAGAGTTCCATCAAGTCCAAGAACAAGAAATTTAGTTATTCATAGTCAATGCACAAATACATTAATCCAAAGGCTCTCAAGAGTAATCATGATATAACAAATAAAAGTAAATAAGATAAAGAGTGACAGGAAAACTAGTTGAAGAAGCTTTTAGTCAACCCTAAAGGGTCTTTAAGATTCCAAATTTCCAAATGCTTTCTCTTCCTAGAAAGTCTTTATTTTTCTCTCCAATTTCAGCTTTCTTCTTGAGGATAAATTAACTTTTAATCTTCTTTATATATGTTTTAAAAATGGGCTTAAAAATTAAGACAAGAAGTTCAAAACACATTTGGGGTGCTGGCGGCGCCTAGGCACTAATTATACTACCTAGAGAACCCGATTTAGCGCTTAGGCACCAAAACCTGAATTTTTTGACGCCTAGACATGGGGCACTGTAGGAAAAATGCTATAGTGTTTTACTGTTCACAGTTGCTGTAGCATATACTATAACAATCAACTATAGCATATTTGATATTTTTGCCTTGTTTTCTTTGAATTTTCATCTCAAATAGTTTTATTAACTTTGAACCTACAAAATCATCATAATACATATAAAAAGTCATATATTCTTATTCAATTTAAGCAATTTCCAAGTTTAGGAATTCAAAACAATAGATATAAAATGTACTCATCATAAGGTATATGAAAAACCCTCATACGATGAATTGTACGATGCTTTTCAAGAACTACATGTTGACATGAATAAACTTGCATTGAAAAATATTTCACTCATAACAAAAAAAATTTCTCTTTCAAATGAAGTTGAAGAACTTTAAAAAATGATGTTAAAGAGTGAAAATCTTTGCTTAGAAGAAAATGCTATTTCTTTCAAAATAGAAAAATTAAATCTTAAAAAAGAACTTGAAGTGTCTAAAGCACGCATCCAAGAATTAAATGAGAACCCCATAATCAATGAGTTAATTTTAAAAAATGAAATCATTAAAAAGAAACTCTTTGATTTACAAGAGATTATAAATAAATTCACAAATAGCCAAAAGAAATTTAAAAAATTGCTTGATTCTTAAAAATATGTGTTTGGCAAGGGAGATATTGGATACAAACCGTTTCTAAAGCAAAAACATTTCAAAAACTATTTTGTAAAATCATCTTTAAAAATAAACCAAATTCAATTTGTCACTATTGCAATAAAAAAGGTCACAAAGTTTATAATTATCCTTTTAAGAAATTTAGGAGAAACAAAATTGGGTGTCAAAAAGAATCTTTACTAACATTTAAGGACCCGAGAATGTTGGGTACCAAAATGTGTTATTTATATAGATACATTAAGCGATTCAAGGGAGCCAAAAAGGGTAATTGATTTTGGTAAGAATTTTTGTCAAGTTGATGGATATTACATTTAATGGTACCTTAATATTTATATGGAAAATTTTTCTTGATGATATATTATGAATTTTTGTGTTTTGATATATTTGATTTCATTGATGAGTTATTATTTGAATTTGTGGATTATGACATCATAAGTGGAGCTACTTATCTTATATGTCATATTTATATCCCTATTGCTTCCTTATGATATCAAAAATGGGAGAAATATCTCATATATTATGTGTTGCATATTTGCTTTCTTAGGAGGAGTAATTTACTTTTGATTGAATTTGATATACATTTAGATATCTTAGAGGGAGTTTTGATTTATCCCTTCATAAATATTTGTTATTCTAATCGTTTTGGGTATAATTACATCTTTAATTATGTATGGTATGTTTAGGGGGAGCATAGCATTATAAGCATAGATGCAATTTTTATTTGTTTACTATTGTTTATGATGATCGTGATTAAGTTCTATATGCATGTTTATGATATTTTGATGAAATAATATGCATATTGAAAGATTTTTCTTCAAGTGGGGAGATATATATGACCATCAGACTAATGCAAATTACTAATATTTTTAGTCTTTTGTTGATGACAAAAGGGGGAGATGTATTTTGTTGTGGAAATTTGTACCTTGTCGAATCTATAATATTGATGCTTCTTATATTAACCATGTTTGAGAATTTTTTTTTAAAGCTAGACACGTTATTTCACTTTATATTTATCTTTAAATCTCCCATAAGGTTATCAAAATACATAAGCTATTGTTATAAAAAAGAAGAAGACATTGTTGGCTTTTTAGTCAACCAAATTAATTTTTTGATGATAACAAATCTAATGTTGATTGTAATATATTAGTCTATTAGGTATTAAAGGTTTAAGGATATAAGAGGAGCATTTTATAAGTAAAGTACTCATAAAAATTTAAGAACTTTAAGACTTTAACAAAATAGAATGGTATATTTAGAATTATACTGGCACTTTATGGGACTGAATAGGTGTACAAACTTGGTGTTATTAAAAAACTAATTGTGTCGGCTTTCTAAATTTTTTTTATATAAGTCACTTAAGAGTTGTCTACGCAACGTTATAGTTAAATCATTCAAGCATGCATAGCATGAAAAAGTTAAGCGGTTGTGTAATTTGAGAACTAGCTTTACAATTGGTTTAAATATAATGAAACCATCTGAACTGGTTTGCAAATAGGCCAAACTAATTTTGTATTTTTATGAATTTTCTAACGGTTGGAAGTGAGCTTTAATGGCTAATTTTCTCATTTATCCATAAATACCTTATTCTAAGAAGCTCAAAACATATCAAGACATCACACTTCAACATCTTTGAGGCCCATAGTATTAAAACCTTCATGTTAACTCATTTGGAAGATTAAATTATTTTTTATTTGTATTAATTCTTGCATTGAATTTATTTAAGTATTTATGAGAAACACTTTGAGAGTTGATAGATATACACATTCATTGTAAGGGTTATATTGGAACCTTATAAACCAAATTATTTTAAAATTTTCTCGACACCTTGAAAGTCAAGTGTGTTCATTCTTGACCTTAGTTTAAGGCAAGCCTAGAGGAATCCTTAAGGTGAATTTCTTGAGGCGTGGATGTAGGTCGTGTGAAGTGTCAAACTACATAAACTTTCAGGTATAGTTTTCTCTATCATTTACTCTTTTATTTATTGCAATTATTTGTTGTTAAATTTATTTTAATATTAGTAATTACATAAATAATTCATTTTAGAGTATTAATCTTTTAAATACTTAATTCACCGCCCTCTTGAATTGCCTATCTTACATTTTCAAAGTTAAATTAAGATTAAAAATTGGAATAGAAACATATCTTTCAAGCAACTCTTTTATTAATATTTATTAAGTTTCATTTAAATATTAGGCAAAAGATATAATTGTAATTACAATTATAATTGAAAAAAAATAGAATTAGAATATAAATAAAAATAGTATAAATACCATTAGAAATACATGTTACAATTACAATTAAAAATTTAAATTAGAAAATTTAAATTTCAGTATTTCGAATTACAGTTACAATGAGAATTACAAATTAAATAACAGTTAGAGCTACAATTAAAATTACAACTAGAACTATAATTATAATTAGATTTACATGTAAAATTACAATTACAATTATAATTACAATTACAAATATAATTACACTTAACATTACAACAATTATAATTACAACAAAAAAAAAATTATAATGGCCATACCCTTTAATACAAAAAAAATTAAATAATAAATGAAATTATTAATACAATTAGAATTAAAATTAAATTTATAATTTCAACTAGTGAAATGGGCCATACCCTTTAATACATGTCGGAGTGCTTGGTTTGTGCTTATAACAAGTCAGTACTTTTGTTTGGCCATCCATCAAATTGAATAGTTATAGACGAATTGAGAAATGTTGATATCCAACCTCCCATAACACATTAATGGACAAGTAGGCATAAGAGGAAGCAAATTCCATCTAAAGGGGATGAACCATCAAAATATGTTTGTAGTAGCGGTAAATAACATGAACATAACTAAAAGACATGTTGGAACCTTATTGCTTTACATAGCAATTGATGTATAATTTTTTTTTTTTGGATTATATTGTTTCAATGGAGTTGTATATTTGCTTGTAAAACTTAAATTGAAATCTGATCTCTTTTTGTTTGGTTTAGTTTGATATTTATTGTTTGATTGTTAAATATAGTCAATTATATTAATTTATCAAAATTTTAGCATAAGTTTCTCTATTTTATGGACATTCTTAAAACTGCAGATTATCAATAACACTTCATACAAATTGTACAACTAGATATCATCTATGTACACATCTACCAAACACAAGGATAACATATAATTATATAACATAAATGCACGCACGCACACACATATAATATTTTGCATATCTATATAAAATATCTATACACATCCATCAAACACAATAATAATAGACAAAAATATAACACAATTGTATATCTATACATCCTTTTGAGACATTGATCCATAAATTTATAACTATCTTTTCTCTAAAAAAAGGTACCAGTGTTATTGTCAAAATTAAATAGTCGACCCAACATTAAATACTTAATGAACATATAAGTAAATACGCCATAGTCCTCACTCTGGACCCTCTATTAGGTACACCTTCCATTAAACATATGACCTTGAACGACGACATATCTTCATTTATTTCTTCCTTAAACTCACAAAATTTGCATTTGGTAGAGATAAAATGGCATGAGAATACACATAGGAGCAATAAAAAACTTTTATCACTTGGTTAGAATATGCATTAATGTTGGAATCGTAAGGTGTAATCATCATTTGAAGTAAATCAGTTTCTGTCATAAACTAATGCTCATGTTTGTAGTTTAAGGGGATATATACCTACATACGCAATTGTAGTTTTATTATTAACTAATTGTAGTCTAAATGGTAAGACAAAAATTATTATTTTATGTTTATTACCTTATCTACCTCAACCCACAATTTACCACTAAGTAAATCCTTATTTACTCCTTATCCATATGACAACAACAACGAGTCCCATTGAATACCATCTAGCATAAGGGCATACTCTTAGTGCACACATCTAATGAACTCCTAAAATCAAATATACGACATTAAATTAAAATAATTATACCAAGAAATTTATAACATAATGTGAACAACAATCAAGGAAAAAAATGCATTTGTAATTATGCAATCCTGTAAGTGTGCTTGCTAATACTTGTGCTAGCATTGACGGATCAACTTTAGATACTCATTAATATGCTATAAAACCTCACATAATGTGTATAAGTATTGATACTATTAATTCATATTTTAAAAAACAAATAAAATGTTCTAACAAAATCATCATTATAATCAATAGGAGCTCATTAAATCATTTCACATCAGCATTAAGCCCATAAAGGAAACATGCCATTGAGCATCCTCAATCCAAGCCTGAAGTTCTATATGTGCAACTAAGTCTATCAGCTGTAGTCGCCTAAGCACGTCAACCATAGCCTCAACTTGCAATTTGATCTTTCTTTTTCTAAACTTATTTCAAAGTGGATTGGAATAAGATGTGTGTTTAATCTACGCATCCTTGTTTTAGTGCTCAAACATGCTCCCTTGTGTAGCAACATTGAGTATAATTTGCATACTTATGAGGCTCTTAGTTGTTACTGCATATGCGGTTACCACTTATGTTGATACTTAGTCACTAGAGTCTATGTCTGAAAGTCATTAGTCATAAATTATGCTCTCCCCTGAAATAAAACAACACCAATAAATATACTGAATTATTATGAATATAAATTAACTTTATGTATAGAACATACATGGTTTGATTTGTGTTATTGAATATGCTGAATGACTGATGGTACTACATCATAAGCCTCATCTAATACAATATCTCTTCTTTGTTCATGGATATCTTGGTCATCAACTCTAACATTGTGGTCATCATCTCTTTTTTCATAACTACCTACTCATCCCGCAGATCATCAATCTTCTTCTCAAGTGCATTAAACTACAATAACATGCTTGATTGTGCTGACGTAACAAGCTCAAACTATACATAAGTAATTGTAATCATTTTTTATAATATAATACTCATCAAACTCAAATAATGAATAAATAAAATTTTTTAAATTAAAAATGTATTGTTACTCCAAATGTTGACAGGGCTTTAGAGGGGTAGCCATGCTGAACACCCATGGTGATTTGGAAGTTCAACTTTACAATATGGTTCAAATTAAAATCCCCTCCAAATACTCCTAATGGGATACATAACTTCGCTGTTATGTGATAGTCTTTATTTTTCTCATATTTTCAATGCACCAACTTTTTACATGCCTCCAAAACCTACACAAAATTACAGAACTGTTAACATACATAATATATATATATATGTAAAAGTGGTTATATAGTATAAAAACATACCAAATCTTTATCTTCTTTTGAAGAGAATCTTTTCAATGTCGATGAACATTAGAGTGCCCTTTTTATACTAATTCAGGAGGCATGAAATCGGTCACCAGCCTTATGTGCAAACATTGATCAACATATCAGAATCGCATCATAAATCCAAACTTGAGATAATAAAAAAATAACAATTTTACATTAATAAACAGTTGTTTGAATACTTTTTCCGCATTTCAATATAATAATGAAACGATAGAATTACTCACCAGGAAAGCATGAGCAAAACCATAAGTGTTATACTCTTCCTTCTCTCGACCACATTTTTTTCTAATCTTCTTTAACTTCTTTTTGGCCTCTGTGCGCAAGTTATTGTAATGAATGAATCATGCAAATCATCTACAAGCCTAAGCACAAAATACTGGACTTCTCTATGATAATTCTAGAGCACCAACACTTTATAGAAAAATAAAATAAACACATTTTTACAGTATCTACATCATCATTAACACTCAAATCTATCACAACAAACCACCTATTTTAGTCCTTATAGGTCAAATTCCTTCTATTTCTAAAATATTAAGCTATAGTTTATTTTTAAGTTTTCAATTCAACTTTTTGGTTGAGGAATAATCTCTCATCCTTAACACGATAATCATATAAAAATCAAAATGGGAGAATCTAATGCGCTTCTAGCATACCAAAAACTACAATTCTTTATATAAATTTTGGGTATACACTTGTCTTAATAATATCTCATGCACTAATATGTCTGAAAATGAGATATTGTGAGCATACAAGAAATGACCCTAATATGGTCCTAAATAATTTTGCCCGCCTGTGCATCAATTTATGCCTAATGGCGTCTATAGGTCAAAACTTTGAATAAGTAGTGATTGACGATCGGTAGAATTTATTTTCTAGAACTATAAATGATTTTGACACATTTTGCTTCCTAAAAAAAAAAAATTTAGCCCATGAGCATATAATTACAATAAATTAAACTAATTAATAACAAAGAAATAATTTTATAACAAATTAAATAAAACATTAAATATTAAAGTAAATTAATTAATTAATTAAAATAACAACAACTAAAATTATTAAAAATTATTCCAAAAACAAATTAAACAATTAAATATATGAAATATCAATTACATATGTAAATAAATAAATAATTTATGTAACTATGTTTTAAATAATTAATTAAACAATTAAATGTATTTTTTTTTATAATTAATGACATAATATTACTTAATTTATTATTTTATACATAAGTAGTTAATTCATTATTTTAATTAAATTAATTTCAAATTAAAATATATTTAATTAATTAAACAATCAAATTTATTAATTTTTATTAAAATTGAATACCAAAATAAATTATTAGGATAACAAATAAATTATGTTATTAATTAATAACATAATATTAATTCATTATTATTTTGTAAATAAATAATTTATTATTATAATTAATAATGTCAAATTTAATTAAATTTAATTAAAAATTTAAAATATCCGAAGCACCACGTGGTGACAAATTCGACAATTTTGTCAGTTTTCAGCCTCCCAGGCTATTTTTCTACCATCTAAAAATTTTTACCAAATTTTCATAATATTTACTTATTTTAAATATTATCACAATATAAATTAATATTAACTAAGAAGATTCATGAACTTGTTAAATATTTACCATTTTTCGATGAGAATATGTCAGCTGGTCATCAATTTACAAGTTGGCAATTGATTTCAGTTGGTTTGAGACAGTTTTGTGTGTGTGAGAGATGGGCAAAATTTGAATTTGGAAGGGGAGAAAAGGATTTAACGTTGATTGAAAAATTAAAGTGTAAATAAAAAGAATAAGCTTTAAATTTGGGGGTTATTTAAACAAATTTCCCTTCTTTTTTTTTTGAACTTTTTGAATGAACCCTTAAAAAGAAAATCCGATTTTGTTTTTAATACTGGGCTGGCAGTGAGTCCAGGTGCCCCACAAGCCCCTACTGATTTGGTCGTCCTCCATGGGCTCGGTTTGAAAAGAACAGCCGCGTAAATTATGACCGAACTCTAGAAAACTTGAGAAACCTCCTCGCGCCCTCGCCTCCCCATTCTTTAGAAAACTTTAGCTCCTTCTGGAGACGGAGAAAGAATCAAGTCTCTACTTAACGTCCGCCACGTTACTTACTTTGCTTGTATTGCTAGGCGTGTGTTGTGTGTTTTGTGCAATATTTTCCAAGTGAAGTGATAGTTAGCAAGGCTAACTAAAATGGAAGATAAAGTTGATGTGAGATCGGCTGTGGAAGCAGTTTCTGCAGACGACTCTGATGCTCCTCTTTACCAAGTCGAAAGTCTCTGTATGCGTTGCGGGGAGAATGTAAGCTTTAAAACTTTTACTTTTTATGTGGTTGCCTATTTTGATGCCAATTTTATTTTTGTTTAACAGGGAATAACGAGGTTTTTATTGACTTTAATTCCTCACTTCAGAAAGGTATCCGTATCACTCATCATTGGATTTTTTATTAATCAGATAGGTTTTTATCTTTAAAGTCTTTCTTTCTCCTTCCTTTGCTTAGTGTATTCTTCGCTCCCTGCCTGCAGGTCTTGTTGTCAGCCTTTGAGTGTCCCCATTGTGGTGAAAGGTTACTCTTAATCTTAAGTCCCTTTATTTTTACTTCTTGCCTTCGATTAGAATGCATTTCACCTTGGATATTATGTCTGATTGTTCATTTTTCCGAAAATGTATTTTTACATTTCCTATACTCAAATGAGAAATTGGAGAGCAGGTTTTGATATACATAAATGTCTCTTTTGCAGTTTTGAAATGAAATGTATCAGGTTGTTTTACATTTTTCTATTTTGCCAATTTGAACTTAAACATAATTATTACTTATAATTTATCTTCAAGTTTAATTTAAATCCAAACACTATCTTTTTCTTCCTTTACGTTGCTGGAATTCAAAAGGACACTCGAATTAAATTTTTTTATTTCTGGTCCTGCTTCTAGGAATAATGAGGTTCAGTTTGCTGGTGAGATACAATCTCGAGGTTGTTGTTACCGTTTGGATGTCCCACCAGGTGATCAGAAGGTATCTTGAATAATGTGATTGTGAATTAGAATTTTTTGTTCTATGCACACAGATAATTTATTCATTGCATTGTGGAGGAATTATAAAGACCTCTAGCAATAATTATGAAACATTTTACTCTATCATGACACTAACTATTCGAAGTAACTATGTACGCTCTGCTAATAAGTTAATGCCATAGGCCTTAGCCTCTAGACATTGGCTTCTTCCAATTATCTTTTCTGTCGCTCTATAAGCACTTTAGTTTGTGGTTATGGTGTCTTTATATAAGTTGTATTGTTGGCTTTCTTTCCCACTTTTGATATCTTTTTATTTATTTTACTCCCAGCTAGAATTGCGAATTGATGGGTTCTTTAATGCAGATGTTCCATCGCCAAATAGTGAAATCCGAGTCTGCCACCATTAAGGTATTTAAATTCTTCCTACCTGCAAAATTTTATATACAAGTTTGTATTTTACGTAATACTCAATTTCTTTATATTTTTATTGTTTTATGGAAATTATCATTCTGAACTAGTTTCTCCTTTGGGTCTCTCTTTAGTGCTTGCTACTTAATTGGTTAATTAATTCTCCATGCGGCTTTGACCGTTGAAAAGTTGACATATTTGATTACTAAAAGATTCTGTAATTTCTCATGCTCTCATTTCTGCATTCTGAAACCCCAATTGTCATATATTCTGGTTTTGAGTATATGCTTTGTGAAGGCAATGCTGTAGTTCTTAATCTTGTATTTCATTATAGAACTTTCTATATGTTTTCTTTTTTTTTTTTGGGCACCGTTGGACCAGCTAGACCAATTTTAAAAAAATGTTTTTTATTCAAATTACATAATTCTTATCAGACATGTTGGACATGAGCCTTACTTCTTTAAAAACCAACTTTAAATGCTCAGAACACCTTTAGTAACCAAAAAGTTTGATGAACGATAAGCTTTAAGTAGTGTAAAAATATGTGAAAACCTAGACCATTGTTGCATAGAGTTCCAATTCCCATCGTTGAAATAAAAAGAAAGTATGATGATACAGGTCAACTTTCATCGGTCATTAGTTATAGATGGTTTACATGTGTGATGCTGGGGAATATTTTAGAAGTTATGTTGTAGTGGTTCTTACGAATTACATTCCTCAGTATTATATTGCAGAAGAGGAAGAATCTGATATAAGTAATTAAAATAGATAACCTGTATGGAATTAAACATTGAATAAATGGATTGGGGTTCTTATTGAGATCAGTATATTCTGAGGGGATGTCTGATTTTTGATTTAGCACTCAGTCAGTGATTGTATATAATTAAAAAAATTTGTTGCATACTTAGTTTGAATATCTAAATCAAATAATTTTCCTTTTTCTTCGGAACACAAAAATAAAAAGAAAGAAAAAAAAACATGTAATTCAGATTGCACAGTACTAGTAGTTGAAAGTTTAAGTGAAAACCAAGGAAATATGGCAGAAAAGACACAAAGCCCATAAGCGACAAGCTGAGAAGCAGTGTTAATCTGTATCTTAAAACTGAAAGGCAAACTATGTGTGGGAGACAGTTTTACTGTTCCCCTAATTTTTGTACAACTGCATATTTAAAGCTTAAATCCCTTACTTCCAAAATTGTCCTGCATTATGAAGTGTGCTTGATAGATTATTGCAATAGAATGTTGCTAGCTAACTTTGATTAACCCTTGTTATGACTTGGTCAAGTCCAAATTTTCTTTCTATCTACTTCTGTTTAATGCCAAAAATTCTGGATTTTTTTTTATATTTGTTCTTTTTGCATGTACGCAGATTCCTGAACTTGATTTTGAGATTCCTCCCGAGGCTCAGCGTGGAACTCTATCAACTGTATGTTCTTTAAACCTTCTCATTATTAGATATATCTTTCTTTTGGTTGGGTTCTAAATCGTCTTTTATGTTTACTTGTTGTCTTTTGTCCTGATATTTTTTCTCACTCACAAGCAAATAGTCTCATTGACAGAAGTGCTCAGGTACCTTATTTCTGCTGTACGACTGTAGATGAGGAATTCTAATGGCAGGCATTGCATTTAAATGTCAATAAAGATAAAATTAGATTATTTACTAAAGAAAGCATAAATGTGATTTGTTATCCTTTCTCTGAAAAAATATGGAACTTTTAAGGAAAATAAAAGGAAGAGGGCAATATAATAATTTTTGTCCAAAGCTTCTCAGTGGAGTTGGGTTTAGAGTTTCTTCTCCTAACCCTATTTATATCTTGATTAATGATACTATTAGTTTGATCCTGAGTGATCATCTCCTGTGCCTTATGCTTCCTGACTTGTTTAAAAAATAAAATGGCATTAATTTATGTTACAAAATCAGGTATTAGGTTCTGAAATATTAAGGAGGCATAAGTTCAAACTTATGCAGTTTGGTGTTGCTTGCTCTGTACTTTATTCATTCTCAGTACTGTACTGCATAATTTCCTTTTAGTTATAGCCATATCTTAAACCATTCCATCAATGAAGTGAAGAAAGATGGAAAGAATAAGTTGCACTGAAGGAGTGTAATCATTTTATGTTTCTACCCTCATGCACATAAAGTTATGAATATAGATATCCATATAAAACTACAGCTTCGAGGGTACATTGGTCAAACAACATGAAAATTCTCCTTTTAGATACCGGATAGTGGAAATTGACAATCTTGTTGTTTGATGATAGAAGCATGGAATAAATACTCTCTTCTTCGTTTTGTTATCCTCCGTAACTGTTTTACCCTTTCTTTTTTCCCCCTCACTCTATGCTAATGATAGAGTTGATTAATTTATATATTGTTAGGTTTCTCTGTCTCTACTTTTTCTCTAGTTGATCTTGTGAAATTCTTCTAGGTGGAAGGGATTTTGGTACGAGCTGCAGATGAACTGGAGGCCCTTCAACAAGAACGTAAGGTGTGCATTTAATTTGCCATCCATTTTTTTGATATCACATTATATCTTTTTCAGCACCTCATATTACCTTCTTGGTTATCCAGAAAGTGGATCCTCAGACTGCTGAAGCTATAGATCAGTTTCTTTTGAAATTGAGAGCTTGTGCTAAGGGCGATTCTGCCTTTACTTTCATCCTTGATGATCCTGCTGGTAACAGCTTCATTGAAAACCTGTAAGAGAGGATTTTTATTTGAGAAGGAAACTTTATTTTCTGAACGCCAATTTGTTTGTTCTATAGTTTATGCTTCAGGTTGGATAGATAAATTTAATACTATGGGGTTGTAGCAGTTATAAATGTATTTTCTCACTCTCATCTAATCTCTCTTGCAATCTCTTGGTCATGTAGAAGAAAAGAGAAAAGAGAAGAACTTGTAAATAAATCCTAAGCTTCGATTTTTAATCTTCTGATCTCTAAAAACCCTTGGGATGGATCTTTATTGCCTGTTATGTCTTAAATGTTTTGAACCTTGAGTTGCTCGTTGTTCAATTTAATTGAGTATGTAGTTATACATGGATAGGTACTCTCCATCTCCAGATCCTTCATTGAGTATTAAGTTCTATGAACGAACTCCAGAGCAGCAAGCATCATTGGGGTATCTTGTTGACCCATCACAGTTGGGAGAGTCTTCTGATATAATGTCAACCGAGGAATTAGGCAATGCTTCTGATAAAAAAGAACCTCATGGATCAGTTGGAGCAGTAGCTGGCCATAGGGCCATTGCTCAGAGCAATAGCGCAGAAATTGCCGAAGCTTTATTTCGGTACTCAGCACCAGAAGAGGTAAGGCAATTACATACATTTTATAGTTATCTTTTTTTTGCTTCCCATCAGCTTTGCATATTGTCTTAATTGTTACATGTATTTGTGATAGGTGATGACCTTCCCGTCCACATGTGGAGCTTGTACTACGCGGTGTGAGACTCGAATGTTTGTAACCAGTATCCTTTTTATCTCTTTTCCATCTTCTGTAGGAATTTTCATCTATTTGATAACATATTCCCCTTATTTATGAAATATATGCTAAAAATCTATAACATCTATGTTTGTGGGGGTTATCTTGTTATTTTCTATTGTACACACACACACAAAGTCTGTTTTGCCTAGGGAGAGCATTCAACTGGGAGAGGGAGAGTGGGATTTATTCCTTCCTTCACATGGAAGCTTGTGCACTGTCATTTTATGCACATGGACTTATCTTCCTTCCCAGCTGTTCAGTTCTCAAGTCTTCAAGGATAGATTTGAACTAATGATGCTTTCTTTGGCACATTTACCGAGTTAATGGTCTTATTAAACCTTTTCCAAAGCGGGCTCAAGGCCTCAGCAACTGAGTCAATTGTCTAATGCCCCCATGAATTGTATTATTATTTATTTGAGTATTTTTTATCCTGACTTTATACGAATAACTTTCTATTTTATAACATTTTAAGAGGCCCTATCTTTAAAAAGTAAAATTGTTAAGTATTTCCTTCTTAATGTACTAATTAAAGTTGTTTGCAATTTGAATTCTACAACAATGGTTTTCCTTTAAATTCGACATTGTAATTAATTTAAAGTTGTTTGCCGCTGATTATTCTTCACCTCAAAATGACATTATTGTTCACTTCAAGCTAGTTTCATGTTTCTCCAATTCAATCATTGAGCTCTCTGCCTAACATATTTCTGCTCAGTCAAAGACAAAATTACTACTTTTAAAATTTGAAGACTATAATGATAGTTAATTATTGAGTTTCATAATTCTATTTTTTTTATTCATCTATTATATTATAATTTCCTATTTTTTATTTATTAAAAAAATGTGAATTTGTTTATAATTAATTTTTTTGATAAGTATTTTTATTTACATATGAAAGGCTAAATCAAAATTTTTGCAGCCTTGAATTCTTTTAACTTTTTGTGGGTTTTTTGTAACAAAAATAACATGCTTTTAGAGAGTATGCACCATATACCATAATATTGAATTCTTGATTTCTTTCATTTGTGTTGCATGTGGTCTAAACTTTTAAGTTTGGTACGAGTCAAACACATGGACGTATAAGCATACATTATTCTTATGTGCAGTCTTAGAGTAAAGGGATATATGACCATAATGCTTGATATGGGAATTCCATATGGATTGGTTCAATTTAGTGCTTCTAATAATATTAACTTACAGAAGCACCAATTTCATTATCACTGCCATAGTGATCATTATTATTCTATTCTTTGTTGTCTCTACTCTCCAGTTGTTTGTGCCAGCTCAATTTTAACTGGACTATTACACATGAATTTGTTGAGCTTAACTATGTGTAGGGATTCCATACTTCCAAGAAGTAATTGTTATGGCATCCACTTGTGATGCTTGTGGTTACCGCAACTCTGAGGTTTGTAACAGTTTGAATGTACTTTCTTTTGCTTTTCACTTGCTGCAATGGTAATTCTGCTTTTGGTGCAGTTAAAACCTGGTGGGAGAATTCCAGAAAAAGGAAAGAGAATTACTTTGTGTGTGAAGAACATTAATGACTTAAGCCGTGATGTAATTAAGGTATGTTACAGTGCAATTCAATGAACTTTTTTTTTTATAAATAATTTAGTTAATTTGTTTTTGGTTTGTCTTGGATGATTTTTGTATTGAGAATTTTGTTAATTGTCTTTCAGTTGTAGTATGGCATTACTTTAAGTCCTCGTGTTTGACCTATATGATTGTGGGCCAATGTATTGTAAGACTAGAAGTCCTCTTAGAGTGGGTAAATTAGGTGGGAAAAATAAATTTTATTTCTTGAGTGCATACCTGTTATGTCATATTGGATGCATGCTTGTTGTGTCAGACAACACCATCAACACTATTGAGAATCCATTAGTCCTATGTTTGACAAAATAAAGGGGATTAAATTTGCATAAAATAAAAAATAACACAACTAACCTCAAAAAATAAACTTGGGGTTTGGCTTACGAGGGGATTGTATAATTTTGCAATTGCAACAGTTCTTACAAATAAATTTTTAAATATTAAGGGTTATTTTGCGTAAATACAAATCAGTAATTTAAATAGTGACTAATACGCTTGAACTTTTAAAGATGTACAAATACTCTTCTTGAAAACAAAATCTCTGTGGCATGAAGCTGGATTGATTGGTTAGCTTTACTCACTGATTTATGCATGAGCTGTTGGAATATGCAAGGAGGTAAGAAAATTTGACTCACACTACATATGTGGAGTATATGGTATTAGGAGGATGAGAACTTGACCTTATGGATTCAAAATCTTAGTATTAAAGTACTGTGAATGGTTTAGAGTATCTTGGTCATAATGAATATGAAACTTTTAGTTTAGTTTTCTTCATTCTGCTGGATTTAGTGCAGAGCAATAAATTCATCTGTGGAGGCTTGCGGGATAATGATTGCTGTTGTCGAGAGAGACAGGCTAAAAAGACTGTACTTGAAGGGAATGAAGTGCTGATATTACATTTGGTGTTTCAGTATATTAATGTTAGATGGAGTGGGACTTTGAAATAGGAATTCTAGTTGCTCCAGTAACTTGGACTAAATCTTAGATAGTTCTGGTTGGCGGGGAAAGAACCAATGGAACTGGATTAACAAGTCCATGAACTACTTTAATGTGTTTTAGATATCTTTTGTTAATTTAGGAACATCTAGTTTCCATACTTGTTCAACATTTTATGTTAAATTCACAAAATTTTACTTTTGCGCTCAAAAGTTCTACTTTCATTTATTTGAATAATACCTTATTTTTTGTTTTTAGGGTTAGGGCTGAGGCTCAATGAGGGCAGTTTTTGTCCTATATTTTATGGGGTTAATGTTAGTGGATTTTATAGTTGTAGATATTGTCAGACCTGGAATTATTGATCGGACATAAATATTCTATAGTTGTGTCCAATAGAATGGAAAACCTTTCGAAATTATATTTTGGTTATAGATTTCTTGTGGGTGCTTGAAGAAGTATCACTCATTTACTCTGTAGTGTACACTAGCATATGATTTGGCCACATCTCCCTTTCGAAAATATCCTTGCCACAGTAGCAATGGGAAATATTTCATTTGAGTGATTTCAGGGCATAAAGTGGTAAGATTAGTTGGTTTTCATTATCTGCAAATAATGCAGCTTTTGAGGCATTCAGTAGGTTGTTTATTTAGTTGGTTTTATTTGGGATTAGATTAGTTTACGTTTATGCTTGAGATGCAAAAAAATAAATCTTTAGTGTATGTTGGCTTCTCTCTTCAGCCACTTCATAACAAAAAGATCTTTTGGGTGTATTAGTCGGATACTGCTGGTGTCAAAGTTCCAGAGCTTGACCTGGAGCTGGCTAGTGGCACTCTGGGTGGAGTTGTTACAACTGTAGAAGGTTTGATTACAAAAATTAGTGAAAGTGAGTATGACTTTTCAGCTTTCTTTTATTGTTTTGCATTTTTCTATATGGATGTTTAAGAAGCACTTGATATTTATGTGCAGGCCTTGAGAGAGTGCATGGGTTCACTTTTGGAGACAGCCTTGATGAACATAAAAAATCCAAGTGGCAAGATTTCAAAGCAAGGTTAAACAAGGTATGTTTTATGATCATGATTTCCAGAGACGTGTACTAAGAAAGAATGCAGGATTAGGTTTTGGAATTCCTTTCATAAGGAGTCCTCACCATGCTCTCAACTATCATTTGGTATGCCTAGTGTCACGCCCCAAATATTCTCAAGCAATTACTCGAGTATTTGGCGCGCGACAGGACCACCAAGGGAGGACCTAGTCCATTTTGGGTTAAATGGGCTAGAGCTTCTAGAAGGCCCATTGGAGTTGGGTTGAGGCCACATTAATGTGGTAGGTGGGAGAATAATCTAGAAAAGGCATATTCCTTTGGATATACTTTTGGTAGTTGGCATCTTTTGGAATATTCCTTAGCATATTCTCCTCTTTAGATTTGGACCCTTGGATTAGAGTTAATCCTAGCCGTCCATTGTATATAGCTTTAGCTATAAATAGGTGGAGTTCTCATTTGAGAATCCATCCTCCAAATTGTAGAAATACTCTTAGCTTGTAAGTGTATAGCTTGTAAGTGTATAGCTTTGTAATCTCTCTTTAGTAATAAAATACGAGAGCATTCTCTCAAACACTTGGTGTGCTTCTTCTTCATCTCTTTCTTTGGTTATTGGGGTCTTGTAGGCTGCTTAGCACTAGCAAGTGTCTAAGGCCGCACGGTTTCGAGAAATCGGGTCGTGACACTAGGGAAAAGGGGGAAAATACCATATTGTTAATTTTTGGACCATAGTTAAGAGTACCTTGTGCTCTCTAATATGGAAAATGCTAGGCAGTGGTACAACTGCATGCTAGACAAGCAACATAACACTTGGCTGATCCTGTTATGCTTGGATGAAAGAATAAAAGCCTTATCTTTGCGCAGTTTCGGTCAAATCTTGAAAATAACAAGGCTCCAGCCCAATTGAAAGTAGACTTAAGGGTTGTTTGAACTTGTCTCAAACTGTTCGGTGATGTTTCTGATTTAACTAGAGTTTGAAACTATGTTTACATAATAATTTGTGCTCTTGTTTTTTTCTTTATTTTTCACCTTTTTAAAGTGCAAAACTATACAAATAATGTCATGTATGTATAACATATGACCCCTTTGTGATTTAGATTATCAAAATTGAGCCTTAGTAAGTGAAGATAGTTTGTGTCCTAGTATGCTCACTTTATCTTTTAACTTTTTATTATGTCTTTGTTTTTTAAATCAAAAATTATTAAGCTTGCTTAATTAATCATATGATGTATACCACCTGGCCTCAGACAACCTGCTGACATCAGTGTCTCTTTATATTAATTATTTATTCATTATTGTAGTCTCGTTGTTAGTATCAAATTAATTGGATTACTTGTTATGTCTGAGGATTTAAAGCTTTTAGAAATACTCAATTGTTCTGGAGAAATAAGATTGTGGCAATTTTGTTTCAGTGAACCTGCTTCCAATAATGTAACTATTTAATATCTTGTAGCTTCTTAGTTTGGAAGAGCCATGGACTCTAGTTATGGATGATGCATTAGCAAATTCTTTCATTGCGCCAGTGACCGATGATATTAAAGATGACCACCATTTAACATGTAAGTTCCCCCTTTGTACAAGTTTTTGCAAGTTAAATTTATATTTAAACCAACTGTGCGGCATTTTCTTTAACCAATGCAGTTTTGTTTTTGCTGGGGTGGGTGAAACTGTTCCATGTAGATTCTTTATGTTTGTTTATTGAGTATCCTTACCATCATCCTATTCCTATCCCAGTTTTGTAATCAGCAATGACTTGTACTCGAAAGTACAATGATTATTGCATAAAATTATATATTTGCTCGTCATTGAGTGTTTTCTTTTTCATTTCTAATGAAGGATTTTTGGTCATTTTCTTTTAGCATTAACTAGAAATTACCCTCATCTGCCTTTACATATTAAAAATTAAATCTGTTTTTGGTTGTATAATGTAATTGCATTCTGGTTTTTACAGCTGAAGAATATGAGAGGTCATGGGAGCAGAATGAGGAGTTAGGTCTGAATGATATTGATACTTCTTTGGCTGATGCTGCTTACAACTCATCCAATAAGTAGTAAAGAGTAATAAACTATTATGTAATCTTAGTGGCCTTTACTAGGAGGTTGGGATAGAACATGTGCCCGAGTCTAACTAGATGAAACATGAAACATGTGGCTGCTAAATAACTCGATGCCCAATCGACAGTTTGTATCACTTTTCTTATGCGTTTATCTGAGATTTATATTACAACTAAGGAGGACGGAGTGAGGTGATTGAAATTTACGATTTGGAGGGTATAGGTGTGAGAGTATAACCACTGGATTGTCTCAACTCCCATTTGTGTGTAAATTGTATTAGCTCGTTTATTTAAATTATTATATTTTAACAGGCAAGACATGCAATAAGATATCAGGCACTGTCTGTATAGTGGATTCAAGCCACTCTTTGGAGTCCGACTAGTGTAGTGGGTGTAATGTGGAGCAAGAGAATAGGTAAAGCTTATCACTTGGTGTAACTTTGATTCGTGTGCCGCAGTGTTGTGCGCTACAAATTGGCAGAACGTTTAGAATTAGGCCTCGTTAAGTCGGTTCAATTGTTCGCGCATGTTTAAGCATTATTCCGGCACATTTCGTGTTTATTGTACCAATTATTGAATTCTTGCCTTTTAAGAATGGGTTATTTAATCTCAACATTTAACTTTTTGTACCCATTTTTCTCAAAAATCATAATCAGTAAAATTAATGGTTATTTTACTAATTTTCAAAAATCAATTATTATCCGTAATGAAACACTCTGTTTAATCGGATTTCACTCCCTACAATCATTTAATCTATCCCTAATGAAACACTCCTTTTTAATTGGATTTCACTTTCCACTAGAATAATTAAATAATATTATCACTTTCTCTCGGCTCTCTTTTTAAATTATAAACTACTCTCTCTCTCTCCACTAATATTTCTAGTTTTTATTCATGGGTTGTATAAATTTTATGATATCAACTTTTACACGTGGGTTTATTTCTTTCACTTAGTGTTAAATTATGACCATTTTAAATTAGGTAAGGGACATTTTTGTTCATTAAATTTGACATAATTTTTAATTTTTTTTTACGAGTTTTTAAAAATTTAATTTTATTCTAATTTATTAGTAAAATTCTATTAGTTTTAACACTAAATGGGTGAAAACGCAATTCCAACAAAACTTTGAAATAAGTTGATACAAAATATTTACGTGTTAATCACTGATTAGTCACTAAAATAATTAAATAAAATAAATAAATAAATAAAAAGGGAGCAGCCAGTCAATGGCTACCGCCGTTAGTGGCCAATTGGCTATTGGTGACCTTGGAGTTTGGTGTGCTTTAGATATGAGATCTATTAGCATATATGAGTGAGTTATATATCCTGATGCTTTGAAATTATATTTCAGCAAGTCTTGTGGGAACAAGCATAAAATTCAAAAAAGAGTTTTTCATAGGGTTAAACAATATCGCAAAAGAGTTTGCGCATATTGTTTACAGAAATACAAATTTGAAATAAATTCATGGTCAAGCATATAGAAGGTGATAATCTATATCTCTGCTTTGAGATTATATTTCAGGAAGTCTTGTGGGAATAAGCATAAAATTCAAAAAAGAGTTTTTCATAGGGTTAAACAATATCGCAAATGAGTTTGCGTATATTGTTTACAGAAATACAAATCTAAAATAAGTTCATAGTCGAGCATATAGAGATTTTACGGTGATGATCTATATCTCATCTCTTCTAAGGATATAGGTGACAGAGGGATTATACGGATATGGTTGATCTCAACTTGTATGGTTCAACACACCGTTCTATAATATCTATAACATATGTGTGGGGCATCATTCATGGATTTGCGGAAGTGTTCTGTAAGATAAACGGGTGTGAACCTAGAGAGTCTCACAATATGAAATGTACTTATTGAGCACTATGGTAGTAGTACGAATCATATGGATCGATTCAGGAAAATTTCGAAAAGCAGGATACCTTTTAAGACCTATTTAGAAAATGAGAACCATAGTTTGCAAATATTTCAAATAGGTTCCTATACATGAAAAAGTGCAAATGCACACACGGCATTCAAGCATAACCATTTGTATGACAAATGGAAGCATGCTTGAACATACATATGACAAATGTCATCCATGCAAAGTGTTTGCATAGATAACATAAGTGACATTTGTTACCCATGCATAAGCTTACATGGTCTTGCATGGTTAAAGCTTAACTCCATGATAGACATGTGTCAAAAATGGAAGTGTTAAGCTAGATAAAAATAAATAAAAGAGTTCATTTGTTATAGAATTCATTTTTGAATGAAAAATTCGTGCATTGCATTTGAGAAAAACTGGCAATTTTGAGAAAGTTGCATTTTGGTCCCTAAAATCAATCTTTAAGCATTTGATGCATGAACTAATTAAAATGTTGAACTAAGTTTGATTCCTGTAAGAAATATAAATCATAGGCTATCATTATAGCTACTCGCATCCTACTAAATGTTGGAGCCTAAAATTGTTCAAGAGAGGACTTCATTGTGAGTTAAATAAGCTTCAAAGTTCAATAATCTTCACTGAATTATCTACAAGGGTACGTATTCCATTTTTGTACTATTTTTGATTTAGTTGTAATGTGTTTATGTTGATTATATTATTTTATTCCACTGCGTAATATATATTGGACATGCATTTTAAAATTTTAATATGTACACAATCATATACATGCACCATTTTAATGCACTAACAAACATTGCTATCCAACACTCTTAAGAGTGGTAAGGAAATAGAAGCTTCAAAGAAAAAGGTGGTTAAAGGTGAAGAGAAAAAGTTTGTTGCGGAACCATCTAAGGTGAATCACAAACCCAACTTTATTTCCTTTTCGGACAACTCTCCTATCATTACCCCACAATTACCATACCCCTTAACGCTATTACAAAAAGAAGTTAGATGCTTAATTATCTAATGTCCTTGAGAACTTTAAAAAGATTCACACCAACATTCCCTTTATAGATACCTTGGAGAAAATGCTAAACTATTTGAAATTCATAAAGGAAATGTTGTCAAAGAAGAAAACATTGGAGGACTATGAGACAGTGAGGCTAACGAAGGAATGTAGTGCAATCCTTCAAAGAAAATTGCCTCAAAAGATGAAGGATCTAGGTAGCTTCACTATCCCTTGCATTATTGGGGAGACCATATTTGAGAAAAGTCTTGTGCAATCTTGAAGCAAGCATCAATCTCATGCCTCTATCCGTCTTCAACAAGTTAGGTTTTGGTAAGGTGAAGCCCACTATAATTTCTTTGTAAATGGCGGATAGATATATAACTTGTCCATGAGAGGTCATTGAGGATGTATTAGTTAAAGTAGGCAAATTCATCTTATCGGTAGACTTTGTGGTCCTTGATATAGAGAAAGATATGAATGTTTCTATTATTTGTGGGTAACCATTCTTAGCCATCGGAAGAGTACTGATTGAATGGAGAAGGGAGATATGAAAATAAGGGTGCAAGATGGAAGGTCACATTCAAGGTTTTCAAGGAAATGAATTTACTAAATGACTCTGAAAAATATTTGAAAATTGAAAATGTGCATTCGGATGGTGGAATATGGCTTTAAATGTGAAGGGAATAACTAATGAGAAAGTAAAGATGCACCGAACAAGGAAAAAGATGAGGCATGAAAGATTATGATGGAAAAATAAAATCAAATATTGGTAACCGTGGTTCACTTTTTTGGCTAAGAATAAAACTCTTTCTAGGTAGTTGAAAACAAAAGAGTTGGGGCCATTCCTTGATGATTATCTTATGGAGCTTTGGAAATCAAGGAAAAAGATTGACAAGGTCATTAAGCACATACCAAAGCACCAAAATGGAGAAGTGTTCCATGGGAAAAATGCCTCCAAAGTTTGGTTTGATCTCCCATAAATCTGGGAGACGTAAAGCTAGAGACATTAAATCAAGTACTTCTTGAAAGGTAACCCAAGTGAATTTCAAATTTTAATTTCAATCTTAACTTTTAATGTTTGTTTTTCTTTCTTATAGTGTGACAAAACAATAAGTTGGAATCTTATAAGGCATGGAAAAAGAATCAAAAGGAAAGCACACAAGGTGTAGCAAATGGGATTTCAAAAAACAAAAAACCATAGCAATAAAAAATGTGACAGCAAGTTGGGGTCGCGGCCTCAACACCCAAAATTCTAATAATTAAAAACCCAGGTTGTGGGGCCGTAACACCACTTCAACCCCCCTCTAAATCACTTTTCAAATAACCTCTTAAGCTACTTTAAACAACCCTTCACTTCCCCCACTCATCCTTACATGTTCCAAACACTATATTATCACTAAATCCCACCTCAAACATGATCAAAATTCATGGTTTATCAAACTTTAAGTTTTGGGAAGCATCACTCAAAGTGCTTTTGGCATCAACTCAAGCCCTATACGAGCACCGGCGTACTAAGCCATTGTCTATGAGGGAAGTTTCTTTTACTCACTCTTATTTTTTTTGTCATTGTAGACATTGTCAACTTTAAGTTTAAGGGAGGAAAATACTATTTAATGTTCATTACAATTATTGTTTATAGTTGTCTTGTTTTGCATGCAATTTTTTTTTGTCTCTAGTTGCGGGTTTGTTGAATGATTAGTAGTCAATGATATGAAATAGAAATATGAATTCAAATGCTACTATATTTCATAAATAATGAATGTCGTGATTGTTTGCTTGGTAATCTAAGATAAGTTCGGCTTTACTTTGTGATCACTTGATCTTTTGAGCACGTAGTTAGAATAATTCAGTTTTTATGGTTACTTAGAAGACTTTATGCACAACAAGAATAAGTAAGCTCTCAAAAACACACTAGAACTTGTTTGAGCATCATTCAAGGTAAAATCCTAGGGTATACATAATCAAGGATATAATTTTAGGTCATCTTTGGACCGATTGATCCTTTCAAGCCAACCTTGTATATTATTACCCCTAGTCACCCTCGTTGAGCCGAATAATCGCTTGTCTTTTCTAACCATATTATTATCTTAGCTTTTATTTTTATTATCCTTCATATTACCCTTCACGCCATAGATATAACACTCATTTTAGAGAGTTATATGAACTCTTGATTATAAAGGGGTAGATTAAAGAAGGTTTATGGGTTTGGTTATGAATTTTTGTTGTTCTAATATTGAAAAGCTTAAGTTTGGGGGTATAGTAATTTATATATATTTATATAATAAAAAATCAAATCAATTCAAAAATATTGTATAATTTCGAGTTCACTATATCCATATCTTAGAAAAAGAAAAAGAAGAACAACAAAATAGTAAGGGAATCAAAGAAACAAGTTTGGGGCAAATTGGGTGAAAAGCAATTGGTTCAATTTGAAGTCATATCTAGAGAAATGTGTATTTATAGTATAAATTGAACCAAAATCAATCCATTTTATTCTACCCTCATCCTAACCATGCATTACAAGTTAACTAAAGTTCTATTTGATTCTTGATTAATGTGTGCCTACATTAGTGGAGAGTGATGCAAAAGAATAAGCATATAGAGTGTTAATTAAATAAAAACTCATAAGAGTATTTCATTATCTTGTGTGCATAAACTAATCCGAGTGTATGCGACTAATGATTTTACCTATTCACACTCACTCACTCTCACACATACACACACACACACACTAAGTAGGTCACTTGTGGGTTAGAATAAGTGTTGGATTAGCATGTTAAACGATTATGGTATTTAAGCTTTCTTTGAGATTGGTAGCAATGAGAAATTTTTGATAAAATTTACTAATCATTTGCCAACTCGGTGTTTATTGTTTTATTATAGTTTCGTATCATTTGAGCTTTTAATTATTTTCTTCTAGCTCGAGGACGAGCAAGTACTTAAGTTTGGGAAACTTTGATAAGCGCATTCCATACTTTGTTTTAGTACCCTTTTTAATTCGATATTTGTCATTTTGAGTATTAAAATATGGTTACTTATACATACATTGTTATTTTACAGGTTCCAACCAACCGAAGCATAAAGGAAGTCAAATTTGATGAAAAAATTGGCAAAGAAGTCATTTCTCAAAGCGTCTAAGTCGCAGCCCTAAGAGTCCAAGCTGCAGCACTAAAGAAATAAAGAAGAACATCACAGGCTTTGGGGCCTTAGCCCCAACTTTCTGAGGCCACGACCTCACTTTGGAAGAACCTTGGGGCTACGACCTTAAGTAAGGATAAATGTGGCGCTGCGGCGCCACCACCTGTATATGTGGATTTGTTAATTTTACCCCTTTTTGCCTTAATTTTCTAAGGGTATTTTTGGGAGGACCTATAAATAGAAAATCTAAGGCCTCATTTTGAGGGGAGGAGAGCACGAAATAGAGAGAGAAACAAAATTGAAGCTTGGATTGTGGGTGATTATTAAAGATTGAAAGCTTCAAAGTACTTCTCCAACCCCTTTATTCTCTTTATCTCATTTACATTTATTGCAAGTTTGTATTGGTAATTTATGTTGTTTGTACATGATTACCTTTGTGAACATTTGGATTGATGTAATTGAGTATTTCACTATAGATAGCGAGATTATATGTTCTAGGGTTTGATGGAACTCTATTGAATACTATGTTTTGATGTTGTTATGTGATTAAGGACTATTTTGTGTTTATTCATTTATTCTTTTTATGTGCTTAATGGTTCTAAATTGATTAGGAAATTGATTAGATGTTTTAAACGCTTGAGTTATGTACTAGGGGGAGTTTAATTCATATGTTGGGTTTAAAAGTATAACTTTGAGTTTTAAAAGGAACGATTTGGGAGACTAATAGACTTAGAGTAATCATTTAAGGGTAGTTGAGGAGGCTGAGAAATGTGTTAATTAAACAAATGATGACCTGATTACTAAGGTTAAAATCGTTCCTTTGACTCTAGGTCATATAGGGCTTTAAGAATAACATTAATCTTTTTAAAGAGCATTATCTTGACATTGATCTCTAATGGATGGATAATGCCTTACACGTCTTAAAAAATGATGAAGATGATTCTGAGGAGAATGACACCTTGAACACTTCTGACAATTAAGCTTCTCCATGTTAGTGCCTTTGTATCTCTCATTGACTTGTAATTTTTTATTAAATGAATGAGAAATAATATTTTCTAGATAATATTCTTGTCTATACTCTTTTTATTTTGAGAGTACTAGTCTCATGATTGTGGACCTTTCTAACACAAGTGTTAATGAAAAAATATATATTTATTAATAAATTTGCTCTAACGATACAATAAAATTGTTGGGATTTGTGCTTACGTGCCATCCCTTTATGTATAAATATTTATTTAATATTATACTAGTATTATCATTTTATTAAATCGCTAATTATATTTTATATATGGTAAGATGCTTATAATGTTTCAGACATTATATGATCTAAAAAAGTTTAGATCTGGTCTAAATGAGTTTAAGAATTAATAACGCTGAGAGTTATAAATGCTAAGAGTTATCAGGTATAAGAGTTATCGATATCTAAAGAGTTAGAGCCATGTCTGAAATAGGACAAAGATCTGAAAATATATTAGTAATGACGTAGTTGCAAAGAGTTACAAATAGTGCTAAAAAATTTCATTATGCAAATATGTTCTCAAATATTTTGTTCCTAATCTATCTTCACTGATGCTAGTCTGTCAGTTAATACCTTATAAATATATAGATTGGTGTATATCTATATCTAGATGGTCCAAAAGGTTAGGTTTAGCAAACCATGATTTTAGTGGAAGCTCGTATAGAGATACAGGTATTAAGTAAGGACTAAATACTGAACAGACTCACAAAGACTGCTAATAGAAATCCCATAAAGTCGTCAATGGAGAGTCTTTTAAGTTGAGTAGTATTCGTGGTCCTTTGACCTGAGTGTCACAATGGGCTTGTGAGTGATCCACTATACTTTGGTTTCACATATGTTAGAATCCTTTCATGGTCTGACAGCTGAGTGTCGCTAGGTATGGTCCGATGCTTATAGAGATCGGTGTGCATAGATATAAGATCTATTAGCTCATTTGGGTGAGTAATATATCCTAATATTCTAAAATTATATTTTAGAAAGTCTTATGGCCATAAGCAGTAATTTCTGGGAAAAGAGTTTAACCCTAAGGATAAATAATATCACAAAAGTATTTGAGAATATTATTTATTGAAATAAAATTCTAGAGATAAGCTTTCGGTCGGGCATATGGAGATTTGACGATGTTGATCTATATCTCTGATCTATCTGAATATAAATGATGGAGGGATTATACGAATATGTTATAGCCTCAACTTTCTAATACACCACTTTATAATATCTGTAATGTGTGTGTGGGACATCGTTCACAGATGTATGGAGAAGTTTCATATGACAATTCGGGTGTGGATCTAGAGAGTCTCACAATATGAAGTGTACTCGTTGTGCACTGGGGCAGCATTATAGATTGAATAATTCCATCTAGAAATTCCAGTAAACCGAAAATATATTTCAAGGTTCCTTGGGTTATACACTTGTTTAGACTTAAATGTTAAGTACATCATTTAATTAGTTGACAAGAGTTATTAACTAATTAAATGTTGACAAGTGGCACAATTTTGTTCCATAAATTGTTTCACCATGAATTCACCAATTAACCATGCTAGTAAAAGCAAATAAGGTAAAAATTATATATTTAAATATTTATTATTTTAGTTTAGGTGGGAGACATATACCTAATTAGGTATAATTACCACCAAATATTAGTTTTTAGTTTTTTGGCCACTTAATCAATTTTGGAAGTACTGGTGAACTGCTTAACATACTTAAACATTATTTTGAATAATTGATTAACAACGTGTGAAGCAAAAATTGTGCAAGGTAGAGGGATTGGAAGAGAGCTTGGTTTTTGAGAGTTTTTCTTTGAACAAAGGGTTGTGAGAAAAACTAGAGAGAAAGAAAAATAAATTCTTCTTATTTTTCTTTCAAGAAACAAAAACCTTGTTGAAAAGTCAATTGCTGCTATTCTAGCTTCACAATCCTACTGGATTATTGTGAACTAGAATTGAACAATAGTATACTTCAAGGTGAGTTCAAGGTTAGAGATAGGAAGAATCCAAAATTAAAATCTTCACCGAAGGTCATCAAAGGTATATTTCTATAATCTTAAGTTGTTATGATTTAAGTTACATGTGTATATGTTGATTACATGCTTAATTCCACTTTGAAATTTGTGAATATAATATATGTTTTTAGTTTTTTTTAACACATACACAATCACATGCATATACCCTAAAGCACTTTAACAAAACTAACTATGGATAATATTTTTTTTTCAAGAATTCAATATTCCATGGGTTTTGACAACTCTTCCATCAGTGTGCTTGAGCTTTTATGCATTTGGTCAACTCTCATAATTATCTTGTAAGGACCCTTCAGTTTGGTCCAAAGGCTCTATATATTAGATACCTTGTATTTGGCAAGAATTTTCTCAAGACCAGGTCTCCTTCTTGAAATTCTCAAGCTTAAACTCGCTTGGTATAATATCAAGCAATTTTTTTTATTAATTGGCAGTTTATTCAAATTTTTGTTGCGACCCTTTTTGTTCAAGGAGGTCTAGGTTTATTTGCATGAGTTCTTCGTGGGTGGGCACTCTTACTTCTGTTGGGATCACAACTTCATAACCAAAAGCTAGGGAGGAGGAATTCTTTTCTACTGCTATTTTACTGGTACTTCAGAGGGCCACAGAACCTTAGGTAGTTCCTCAACCCAAGCTCCTTTCTTCTTAGTAAACTTTTTCTTGAATGGCTTTTTGACAGTTTATTGGAAGATTCTATATATCGTTTTGTCTTCAGATAGGCAAGTGAGGCAAACATGAGTTAACTCTTGAGCTGTAAGTAGAACTCCTTAAAGCTTTCATTATCGAACTGTTTGCCGTGATTTGTGAAGATAGTATGGGGTGTTTTGAATCTTCAGAATTTATTTTTCCAAGCACAGTCTTAAGTTTTTTTTACTATAATGTTTACTAGGGGTTCGGTCTTTATTCACTTGGTGAAGTAATCCACTACAATGATTGTGTATTTAGCTGACTCTTTTCCACAAAGTAAGCAGCTAATCAGGTCTAGCCCCTATTATGCAAAAGGTCAAGGATTGTTTATTGTTTTCATATTTTCTGGTGGAGCATGGATATTATTAGCCTACTTTTGGCATGCATTGCACTTTTTAACCAAAATCCTTTGAATAGTTGAACGTAGTGGGCTAATAGTACCCTATCCTAAAGCATTTGCAAGCTAATGCTTATGTTCTGCATTGATTCCTACAAATCTATTCATGTATTTCTCGGAGCATATTCAACTTCATTTGATGTTAGGCGTTTCAGGTTAAGAGGAAAGTACTGATAAGTGCATTTTATATATGATGTTATACTCCTTTTAATTTGATAATTACTCACTGTGAATGTGAATTTGTGGCTTTTTAAATGTATTAATGCCATTTTTTAGATTTCAAGTTAATGGAGCTATTTGGAATGAAAATTCACAGAAAACAAACAAAAAAAAGTCAAATATGCTACAATGCGAGTGAACAGTATCCCCTTATAATGCATATGAACAATAATGTGCTACACTAATCGGTGTCAAGGTGCCAAAAAGTGGCGCCTAGATACCAAATCAGTCAGAATATTGTTGGAATTTGTAATTACGTGCCATCCCATTATGTATAAATATTTAATGATAATATTTATACAATTATCATTTCTAATAAAATTGTTAATATTATTTATAATAAATGGTAAGATGCTTGTAATGTTTCAGACATTGTATGATTTGAAGGTGTTTAGATCAGTGCTAAAAGTTAGCAATGCTAATAGTTAAAAGTACTAAGAGTTAATGGTGCTAAGAGTTAGAAGATTAATAGAGTTAGCAAAATCTAAACAGTTAGAGCCTTGTCTGAAATGGGACAATGACTTGAGAATATATTAATAATGACATACCTGCAAAGAATTACAAATGGTACTAAAAAATGTCATTATGCCAGTATATTTTGAAACATGATGTTCCTGATCTAATTTCATCGATGATGATCTATCAGTGGAACCCATTAATATAGATTAGTGTATGTCTATATCTGAATGGTCTAGATGGTTATTCTTAGCAAACTATGAGTTTAGTGAAAGCTCGTATAGACATATAGGTATTCAGTGAGGACTGGATATTAAACAGACTCATAAAGACCTCAATAGACATCTCATAAAGCCACCAATGGAAGGTCTTCTGAGTTGAGTAGTATTTATGGTTCTTTGCGTAGTAACCAGTATGCACAACTGGTAAGAATAAATATTTATATATATATAAATATACGTATTTTTATTTGTATGTGGGTGATACTTGATTTATGTATTGTTATTAGTAGTGTTTATATAGGTTACAGATATACTATTAGCATTGGGTTTATTTGCAAGACTTTAGATTTATTTTAGGGACCAATTTGTAATACTTTAAAAGTTTTGAGGGTAAATTATAAATACCAAAAATTAGCCTCTTAGTATAAAAATACATTTTTGAAACCCTAATTCACTCTTTTGGGTCGAGCTATCCCTTTAGAGAGAGAGAAGAGAGAAATAGAGGGGAATGAAAGAGAAGAAGAAGAAGAAAAAGAAGAAGAAATTAGAATTTTAGATTTTAAGAGGTATATCACAACTATTTCTCAATTTATTGGTGTTAATTAAGTTAATTTCTTTAAGTTTTGATTTTTGAAAATATGTATAATTGAGGATTTGATGTGTATTTCGTAAGATATTGTGAGAACTGATGATGATCTATGTAGATAGTTTGATAAATCATGATGAGTTGTAGAATTTCTGCTTAATAGTCTTTTGATCCAGGAATTTTATAAATTATTGTGATTCGATTATGGTTTTGAATTTTGAGTATATGAAATTATACATGTTTAGGATTATCTGAGACTTTGAATCGATTGAAGATTTCGGAAATTGAATTTGTAGTGAATTTACCAAAATGACCCTGAAATTCTAGAACTTTCCTATGTAAACAGTATGATAGTGGCAAATAATTTTTGGCCTGTTGAATGATCTTTAAAAATTACGAATTTGTGGAATATCATAAGCTTATATGTCTAATATGATATACTCAGAATTGAGAATTTAGATCAATGTGGTTAAATTGTTATAATTTTCTAAAATATATCAGCTCATTGCAGTATTTGATTAACAGATTTTTAAAGTTATGGAATAAAATAGTTTTAAAATACTTTTGGCAGGGATTTTGAAGTGAAATATTTATCATGGGTTGAAATATGTGTCAAGAGTAATTATATGATAGTTTTGTAATTTTTAAGTTAGTATCTGAGTTTATAAAATTATGAGACTGAATACTGTTCAATAAATAGCTTGATCCCGCCAGAATAATAGTTTGAATTTGATGGTGTTATGAAATGGAATGTGTAGGAATTATGATATAATATTCATATATAATAAAGATATATGAGTCAAGAATGATATATTCTGATTTTGGAGTAATTGGACATCATTTGATGTATTAGAAAATTTTGTTAAGTGTAAGTGGTCAGACTGACAGGTTTTGAGAAACTGAGTAATTAGACCAATTTGATGTGATAAATGCATTGTGTATAATTTTGTAAGCTATTTAAAATGTTTTGTGTGAATTGTGATGCTTATGAAAGGATTAATCTCCATTGATAGGTTAAGGAGAATTAAGCCTTGTACCCGAAAGTGCTAAGAGGTAAGTATATTAGACTTTTTACTGAAATCACAATAAGCATAGTAATTGTCTATGTATGATTTTGTAAATGTGCTTAGAAATATGTTTATGCTATAAAAAAGTGTATTTGATATGAAATGTGAAAGACATATGTTTATGAATATGAGCATTGACATTGAACATGGATATACATGTGTTTTTGAAAGTGAGCTTTCAAAATGAAATGTGTTTAACAAAGAAAGCTTTGAAGTGTAATATGTCCATGAGAAATATTTTGTGTTTTGAGGATGCTTGAACTCACTATTGACTTAGTAGGCATCTTGTATGATTTATGGAGCCTTTATGTGTGGCCTTTCCTTCGGGATTGGTATATGTTATGTGTTCCGTATGTAGGGAGGATCCTATTGGTACCTAAAGGAAGATTGAGTCATCACATTCGTGTGGTGGCGTATTGGTGCATGTGAGAGGACTCACCGATGATCAGGGTGAGGGTTTTGCTCTTACCTTTGGGCTTGAACATTATATATGTGTAATTTAAACCTCACTTGTACTATTCCTCTCATACGGTATGTCATCTACGAGTGACATTTGGCTCATTATGTGATATGTGATGTGTAAGTCCTACTAAGTAGTAGTTGAGTGATGGTATTCCTGTAATATATTTTGAAAGAATGTGTAAACACTTATATGACATGTAAATTACACATATATAATGCGCTTGAGCATTATATATGTGTAATTTAAACTTCACTTGTACTATTTCTCTCATACGGTATGTCACCTACGAGTGACATTTAGCTTATTATGTGATATGTGATGTGTAAGTCCTACTATGTAGTAGTTGAGTGATGGTATTCCTGTAATATATTTTGAAAAAATGTGTAAGCGCTTACATGATATGTGAATTGATAAGATTATGATTTTGATTGATCACAACATATCATACATATGCATTGTGTACATATATGTATTTGTATTTGATATATGAAAAATTAGTATGCTTACTGAGTTTTATACTCATTATAGTTTATGGTGATTTCAGGTAAATAAGGTACATGTGTGCTTAGCGAATTTGGCAAGGCTTCTACTGTTCCTTGGGTTCCCTAAGTTGCTAGGTTGCTGAGTGTTTCATTTGGGGACACGTGGGATAAGATATTTGATTTGTCCCTATTGAATAAATACTTATGTATTATTTTTATTGTGTGTGGTTGGATTTAGTTTAAGTTTTACTAAGTGTGGTTATGGATTGATTTTAAGTAAGAATTTGCAATGAATATATTCTAGGCTTCCGGTAACAAAGTTGCTGCTGGTGATGTAGTAGAGTGTTAATCTCTGAGAAACCTCTGCGTATCTTCGGTTTACTAATTGTCCCAGTCATAATTCAATTGCTATAATTCTGAAAGAAATTAAAATGAATGTTTAAATATTATTGAATGAGTGTAAGTTATGTCATGTATCAGATCTTTTGGGTCTGGGGCGTGACACTTTGACCTGAGCGCCACGGTGGGCTTGTGAGTGATTCACCATACTTTGATTCCACACATGTCAGAGACCTTTCATAGTCAAACCGCTGTGTGTCGCTAGGTATGATCCGATGCTCATGGAGTCCGGTGTACGTAAATATGGGATCCACCAGCTCATATGAGTAGGTTGTATATCCTGATGCCCCAAGATTATATTTTAGAAAGTCTTGTGGCCACAAGTATAAACCTCAGAAAATATATTCCGAAGGGATAAACAATATCAAAAAAGTGTTTGTGGATATTGTTTAAGGAAATATAAATCTAAAGATAAGTTAATGGTTGAGCAAATAGAGATTTGACGGTGATGATCTATATCTCTGCTCTTCCTTGATATATATGATGCAAGGATTTTATAAATATGCAATAATCTCAACTTGCAAGATCTAACGTACTGATTTGTAATATCCGTAACGTATATGTGGGACATCGTTTGTGGACGTATGGAGGAGCTCCTTATGACAAATCAGGTGTGGACCTAGAGAGTCTCACAATATGAAGTGTACTAATTGTGCATTGGAGTAGCAGACTAGATTGAATAAATCAATCTAGTAAATTTTAGCAAAATAGAATAATTATTTCGGGATCCTTCAAGTGTACATTTGTCAAGACTTAATTGTTAAGTACATCATTGAATTAATTAACAAGAGTTGTTAATTAATAGGATGTTGACAAATGGCACAATTTGGTTTATGATTTGATTTTATCTTAGTTTTACCATTTAACCTTGGTAGTAAAAACTAGTAAGATAAAAAGTAATTATTCAATTTTTTTTTAAATAATTAAATTATATATTATTATTATATTATTAGATAATATTATAATATATATTGATCATAACATTGTAGTTTAATATAAAGAGGGGCCTAGATGTTAATCATTTATTCACCTAATATAATTAAAGTAATTCTATTTGTTGGGTAAAGATTAATTTAGGTGGCCACTAATCTAGTACTTGATAATTTAATCTTGAGTGGGAGACCAACAATAAAATTGGTAGAGCATTTGTTTTTGTTTAATTAAAGTGTTAAATAACAAAAACAAAATTTTGGCTAACAATTGAATTCATTCATTCATTTTGAGAGAAAGATTCGGCAATGGCAAGGTAAGAGAGAAAAGAGAGAGTTTTAGTTTTATTCTTTCAAGTGTTGAAAAAATAAATAAACTTCTCTTCATCTCCTTCTCTAATTGATAGCCTATAATGAATAAAAGGAAATGGAGAAAGAAATATTGATTTTGTGACAAGAGTTGTTCACTACAATTAATCTATGGAAATTGTTTCTAATAAAAATACAAGAGTTGTATACATGTATATATCATCTCCATTTAAGAATCAAATAATTGTATTCAAAGAGTTTGAATACAAGTTGCTAAAAATTCTAAAAGCTAAGCCACCATTCTAGCTCCATAATCCCATCAAACCGTTATGGACTAGAATTTTTCAACAATTCACTTCAAGGTGAGCTCTTCAATTAGATTGTTGGAGGACTTAAAGATTTTGTAAAGTTACCTTCATTAGGTAAGCATTCTTTACATTTTAATTTTATGTACACAATTGTTCATCATGTATAAGTTGTTGTATAATAGTTATACTTGAGCATATATATGATATATGTGGTTAAATTTGTTAAATTGGGTGTATATATTAATATGCTTCCGCTGCATGTAGTAATTTTTAAAATTACGTATACACTTGTATGTCACAAACTTGATTTCCAACAAATACTTGGCACCTAGGCGCCACCACTTGGGTGAATGTACTTTTTTTTTTGGCCCTGTTCTTACCTTAATTTGAAACCTATAAATACTAACATTTGGCCGTTCTCATCATTAATCAAAGGAGGTACAAAAAATTCAAAATGAGGACCAAGTCTTGAGCTCAAATTTGAAGAGAATAAAGAATGTCTCCAAGATTTCTTAAGCATTATTGAAGACATTTGAAGGATTGAAACCTTGGAGACATCTCCCATTTAGGTTTTAATTTTATTTTCTTTATATTTTCTCGTTTGTTTAAATTTAAAGTTATGAATATTGTTTACACATGTTTGTATCTTCGAATTTTTTGATAATTCTAGTTATAGTTTGATTTGTATGTGATGAAATTTAAATTTTAAGGCTTGATGCAGTTTTATTTGTATTATGTTTGGATAATTTAGTATATTTTCTTTTAATTCATTTATGTTTCTCTATGCTTAATGCTTCTAATTGATTGAAAAATGAATTTGATGTTGTTGATTTATGGATTGATGCTCAAGAGAGATTGACCCATTTATCAGATTTGAGAAACATAGCCTTAAGTTGTTATTGAGTCGGAGGCTAATAGTACATAGGTAATCACTATGTTTGCTCAATGATTGCATGTGGTACACACTAAGTGTTCGATAAAATGTGTGAGAACACTTGGGGTGTGACATTATGCCTAAAATTTTATTTGACACTCGTGAGAGGTAATGAGATTAATCCTTAGGTAATCAATTTAAGGGTTGTGTAATGCATGTATGGATAAACAAGTTAGATAGGGATATCAACTTGAATATGTATGTATAGTATCTCATTTGACGATTAAGAGAGGTAATGAGATTAGTCTTAATCCTTTAATTAATGAATTTAAAGAAATTTTTAAATATGAAGAACACAGGAAGAATAGAATAAAACCAATACCCTAGGATCTCATTTTTATAAAATTCACCATATTACAAGATTATCATTTTATTGCTAGATTATATGTTCTAGGGCTTGATGGAACTCTATTGAACAATATGTGTTGATGTTGTTATATGATTGACATTTTATGTGTTTAATTCTTCTAATTGCATTGAAAAATGGATTGGATGATTTAAACAAATGGGTTTGTACTTGGGAGAGTCTAATCCATATGTTGGTTATAAAACTCATAGCTTTGAGTTTGTTGAGTTGGGAGACTAATGAACTTAGGGTAGTCATATAAGGGTAGCTTAATGCATGTAAGTATAACGGGTTAGATAAGGATATCGACCTAGTTGTATATGCATAGGGTCTCATTCGACACTCGGGAGAGATAATGAGGCTAATCGTACACCCTTAACTAGTGAATGCATAAAATTGGTTGTTAGTTACTAATGATAAAGTGCATAGAACCAATAGAGAAAAATTAAGTCCCTAGAGCTTATTGCCATAGAACTCTCATACCTGTAATTTACCAAGTTATTTAGTTTTAAGCTTTTTTTTAATTCCATAATTCAATTTATCATTTAGATAAGCCTTGATAAAGTTAGGTTGCCAACATTATAGTACTTAGCACCAATTTAGGACAGAATCCTCGTGGGAAAGATACTCACTCATTTTATTACTTGCTCATGACCTATGAACTTGCAGTTATAATTCATGTGTATAATTTCGCGAACAATTTTTTGAGGGAAACATTCATTTTCTGTGTTGATCATGCTTACTTATTATGATTATTGTTTATAGTTGTTTATTTAGCATGCAATTTGTTTTTGCATTTTTTTGTTTAGTTGTGGGTTGGTTGAATAATTAGTAGTCAACGATATAAAATAGAAAAATAATTTTAAAAGCTACGTTCTTTTGGAAATAATGAATGTCGTGATTGTTTGCTTGGTAATCTAAGATATAAGTTCGACTTTACTTTGTGACCACTTGATATTTTGAGCACATAGTTAGAATCATTTAGTTTTTATGCTTACTAAGAAAACTTTTATGCACAACAATAATAATTAGGGTCTCAAAAACACGCTAGAACTTATTTAAGCATCACTCAAGGTGAAATCCTAAAGCATACGTAATTGGAGATATGAGTTTAGGCCATCTTTAGATCGATTGAGCCTTTCAAGTCAACATTTGTATAGTTTTACCCATAGTCACCCCCATTAACCCTAATTATCATTTTTCCTTGCTAACCATATCATTATCTTAGCCTTTATTTTTATTATCCTTCATAGTACCAATCACGCCATGAGTATAACACTCCTTTTTTAATAGTTATGTGAAATTTTAAAAATGAAGGGGTGAATTAAATAAGTGTTATGGGTTTAGTTATAAATGTTGGTTGTTCTAACATGAAAAGCTTAAGTTTGGAGGTATAGTGACTTATATGTAAAAAGAAAAAAAATTAAAAAAAACTATAAATTGAGTTTACTATACCCCTAGCTTAAAAGAAAAGAAAAAGAAGAAGAACAAAATAGCAAGGGAATCAAAGAAATAAGTTTGGAGAAAATCAGGTGGAAAACAAATGGTTTGGTTTGTGTAATCTCTAGAAGAATGTGTGTTCATAGTATGAGTTGAGCCAAAATTGATCTATTTTATCCTACCCTCACCCTAGCCATGCATTACAAGCTAATTAAAGTCTTATTTAATCATTGATTATATGTATGCCTACATTAGTGGAGAGTGATGTGAAAAACAAGCATATAGAGAATTAATTAAATAAAGCAAAAACTCATAGTGACCATTTCATTATATTGTGTGCATAAATTAATTCAAGTGCACGTGATTAATGATTTTAGCAATTCACACACACACCAAGTACATCACTTGTGCATTAGAATAAATGTTGGATTAACATGTTGAATGGTTATGATGCTTAAACTTTCCTTGAGAATAGTTATGAAATTTTTTTGAGACAAATAACTAACCATTTGTCAACCCCATGTTCTATGTCCTCTTGGAATTTGTTGTCAATTTTACTTTTTATTTTATTTTATTGTGATTGTGCTTCCTTACTTAAGGATGAACAAGTATTTAAGTTTGAGAGAGTTTAATAAGTGCATTTTATGTATAATGTTATACCTCTCTTAATTTGATAATTACTCATTTTGAATATGAATTTGTGGCTTTTTAAATGTATTAATGTCAATTTATAGGTTTCAAGTTAATGAAGCTATTTGGAATGAAAATTCAAATAAAACAAACAAAAAAATAAAATATGCTACAGTGCGAGTGAACAGCACACCCCTACAGTACTTATGAACAACAATATGCTACAGTGTTCAGGTGCCAAATCGGGTAGAATGCTTGGTGCCCAGGCCCCAAAAGTGGCACCTAGGTGCCATTACCTGGGAGAATGTATTTTTTTGCCCTATTCTTGCCTTAATTTAAAACCTATAAATACTAACCTTTGGCCACTTCTCATCATTAATTAAAAGAGGACAAAGTATTGAGCTCAAATTTAAAGAGAAGAAAGAATGTCTCTAAGGTTTCTGGAGTATCATTTAAGACATTTGAAAGATTGAAACCTTAGAGACAACCTCAATTTAGGTTTTATCTTTCTTTTCTTTATATTTTCTCTTTTGTTTAAATTTATTGTTATGAATATTGTTTACACATGTTTGTATCTACGAATTTCTTGATAATTCTAGTTATGTTTTGATTTGTATGTGATTAAACTTGAATTCTAAGGCTAGATATAGTTTTGTTTGTATTATGTTTGGATAATTTAGTATATTTTTATTTAATTCATTTATGTTTCTCTATGCTAAATGCTTCCAATTGATTAGAAAATGAATTGGAAGTTGATGATTTATGGATTGATACTCGGGAGAGATTGACTCATTTATCGGATTTGGGAAACATAGCCTTAGGTGTTATTGAGTTGAGAGGCTAATAGCACTTAGGTAATCACCATATTTTCCTAATGATTGCTGTAGTGCACACTAAGTGTTCGATAAAATATATGAGAACACTTGGGGTGTGACATTATCCCTAGGATTTCATTTGACACTCGCGTGAGGTAATGAGATTCATTCTTAGATAATCAATTTAAAGGTTGCGTAATGCATGTATAGGTAAACAGTTAGATAGGGATATAAACTTGAATATGTATGCATAGTATCTCATTTGACACTCGGGAAAGGTAATGAGATTAGTCTTAATCCTTTAATTGATAAATTGAACAAAATTACAAAATATGAAGAACATAGGAAGAATAAAATGAAATCAATACTCTAGGATACCATTTTTATAGAATTCACCATATCGCATGAGTATCAATTTTTTTCTAGGTTATATGTTCTAGGGCTTGATGGAACTCTATATAACAATATATGTTGATGTTGTTATGTGATTGATGACTATTTTTTGTTATTCATTTATACGTTTTATATGCTTAATGCTTCTAATTGCATTAGAAAATAGATTGGATGATTTAAACGAATAGGTTTGTACTTAGGAGAGTTTAATCCATATGTTGGTTGTAAAAAATATAGCTTTGAGTTTGTTGAGTTAGGAGACTAATGAACTTAAGGTAGTCATAAATAGGTAGCATTATGTATGTAAATATAACGGGTTAGATAAGGATATCAACCTAGTATATGCATAGGGTCTCATTTAACACTCGGGAGAGGTAATGAGACTAATCGTACACCTTTAACTAGTGAATGTATAAAATTGGTTGTTAGTCATTAATGATAAAAAGCATAGAACCAATAGAGGGAAATTAAGTGCCTAGAACCTTTTGCCTAGAACTCACATATATTTAATTTACCAAGTTATTTCATTTTAAGCTTTTTTTAATTCCATAATTCAATTTATCATTTAGGTTAGCCTAGATAAAGTTAGGTTGCCAACATCATAGTACTTAGCATCAATTTAGGACAAAATCCTCGTGGGAACAATACTCACTAATCACTTTATTACTTGCTCATGACCTATGCACTTACGATTATAATTTGCATGTGTATAATTTCGTGAATAAGTATCCTCTTTGATAGAGTATAGCGTCAATGATAGTGTATCGAGCTGCTTGATAACTTAGCTGTCGTACTTTTTTCTTATTCTATTACAGAATTCCTTTTTCTATAAAGTCTCAAATTAGGTTTATCCTACTAGGTCGTGGATTGACTTACATACATCATTGGGTTCTTCAACTTTTATGCTTGGTCTGAAAATGAATTTGAAGGGAATGAATCACAGTATTTGAGCTTCTTCTGTCTAAACTATTCATGCTAGGATACTTATCTTATGATTATCTTCTATGGTATGTGTTCAATAACCACCTCCTCGAATTATTTCTTCATTGTCTCAACTGCTTTGAGGCATGCAACCATGTGACGTCTTTAAGCTTTGTATCCTTTATTAACTTAGTTAACGATGAGCTTTAAGTCACTTTTGACGTGGACTCTTTTGGCTAGAAGTGATCATGCAACTCTTAGTCCTGTAAGGAGAGCTTCATATTCAACCTCAATATTGGTAGCTTGAAAGTTGAATCTGATTGCATAATGAGTTCATCCTTTTTGTGCTGATAAAATTATGCTGGCTCCATATCCTTTTAAGTTAAAAGCTCCATCAATGAAGAGTGTCAGGGTAGAAGTGTGGGAGGATTATTTTTCTTGGATGCTTAAGGATTCTTCACATCGAATGCTCTCTTTGACTTGTTCTCTATAATTACATTTCACAATAAAATCAACATGGGCTTATGCCTTGATGCTGCCTTCGTTTGTACTATATATCAAAGTCACTAAGCTTGATCACCTATTTGACAAGGCTTCTAGAGAAGTTTTGGCTGTGAAAAATATGTCTCAAGGGTTGGTTAGTGAGGATGATTATTTTGTAGGCCGAAAAATAGAGCCTTAACTTTCGTCCGGTTATGACTGGCACCAAGACTCTACTAAGAATACCTATAAAAGGAGCACTCAATAATGAAGAAAAGGCAACCATTTTTTTTTCTGTACAATAGCCTCGGCATATTTTTCTTTTACTATTTCTCTATAGCAGTCATGATTTCTTCTATCATGATTATAAATAAATTATTGATTGTGCCATATGAGTGAGCATATAAAACTCGGTACAGTGGATGTAGGCTTGATGAACACATGAAAATGCATATTTGTTAAGAGATTCAGTCACCATTTAATGTCACTAATTTTAGCATTTTCTGTATTTTTAGCTTGAAATAAAGTATTCTCCTTAAATTGTAATTAATGAATGTTATTTGGACAAGTTTAGGTAAAATGGACATAACTCTTAATGTAGAAATTGAAATGAAGAAATTCTAAAACTTGGTGCAACATGACTTAATCTTACACAAATTTGAAGAATAGTGGAAAAGCCAAATCCAACATGTTATGGGCCAAAAATTGAGATACAATAGAATCGGGCTACAACTTCTATCCAGCTTGACCCAACTCACGTATTTGGACCGTATCTAACAAAATATGTACTCAATTGGTATAATTCTTGAAGTTTTAAAATACTGACTTAATTATCAACAACTCTTATGTTGATGATAAAGTCCAAATCAGCCGTTATCATGGACCAAATTGCATTGCAAGTGGGTAAAATGGTTGTTGGCCGAAATCTGATGTATCTTTGGAGTTTTGCTCATATCTCATTGGATACTCATCCAATTTGCATGAACTTGGTGCCTATGGAAAGAAGAGACAAACTTCTACAACTTTATTATCGGCTACAGAGGCTACATCTGTCATTTACATTATCAAAAATATGCTGCAAGTGGATGAACGAGTTATTGGCCTAAATTTATTGATGATTGATGTCATCCATGACATATTTCCATTCATTGCCTATATAAGGAGACTTTTAGGACGTTTTAAAGAAATAGATAATTCTCTTTTCTTTTCTTCTCATTAACATGTATTGTAATTTAGGCTAGAGTTTTTGACAAGGCTAAGAGATGAACTTTTATGTGTAATAAATCCATTTCTATGCTTTGATTCATTGTCAAGAGCTACAAATGTTGTAAGTTTGGTTTTGATTAAACTCTTATATAGTTTATTTTCTATAATCCAGAGGTTATAATTCTTATGTCTCATATATGTTCAGTCATGCTTTTCCTATGTGATTCTTGTTGAATTATAATTGTTATTGGTTACATTATTTTATATGTTAATCTTTTACTACAATATTGTCAAATTGATATATTATCGATCTTGGATAACATATAAGGGCAATAAATGTTTGATACTCAAGTTGATCTTTTACTGCAATATTGTCAAAATGATATATTGTCGATCTTAGATAACTTGTATAAATAAACATGATTTGTGTTAATATTTGCAAAAGAGTTTAGTCATATCCAATGTATGTGTTATCAAATATGCTATATTTTACATATCTTCCGATTGATTGTTTAGATGTAAAATTGTCAATTGAGTTATAAACACTGAATCAAAGTGTAGAGTAGATTTATAAAGCATAATTGTGATTCTCGAAGCCTTGTTTGAATTTTCATAAGACATTTCCTTCAAATCATAGACAATTCTATCTCATCCACTTAAATCAATTAATTTTATCCTTTGCTACTACTTTAATATTTTACTTTACCAACCTATTTTGCTAAGAGCTTTCTCATGGGATCGACACCTCAATCTATACTGCGATAGTCGTGTTATATTTTGAACGTAAACAAAATTTGGCGCCGTTGTCGGGGAGGCACACTAAGCGAAAGTCGGTTGCGATTATAAGTACTAAAGTGGTAACCTTGTACTTTTTTTTTCTTTGTAAAATATTAGTTTTATTTTCTTGTAATTCATCTTATTGTTCATGGTTGGTTCTACAACCTAATTTATTTTATTTTTTTAGTTAATTTACTATAATTTATATTATTTTAATGGCTGGTTCTACTGCCTAACTTAATTTATTTATTATCGCACCTTTTTTTTTGTTGCACTTTTTTTTTAATGGCCGGTTCTACCGCCTAACTTAATTTATTTGTATTTATTTATTGCATTTTATTTTTTTTATTGCACTTTAGTTTATTTATTGTACTTTATTTATTTATTGCACTTTAGTTTTTTTATTATACTTTATTTATTTATTGCACTTTATTTTTTTTATATATTTATTGCACTTTATTTTCTTTTATTTATTTATTGCACTTTTTTATTATACTTTATTTTTATTTTCTTTTATTTAATTATTGTACTTTATTTTCTTTAGTTAATGTATTGTATTTTCTTTTTATTTTAATGGCCGGTTCTACCGCCTAACTTTTTATTTATTTACTTACTGTACTTTTTATTATTGTCCTTTATTTTAATTTATTTTATTTTAATTTATTTGTTATACTTTGCATTTTATTTTTCTTTATTTATTACTCTTTCTTTTCTTTTATTTACTTATTGTACTTTTTTTCTTTTATTTATTGTATTGTTTTTATCGTACTTTACAGTTTATTATCTTTTGTTCATTTATTGTATTTATATTTCATGGTTGGTCTTACCACCTAACTCATTTCTATTGCTTGTTGTGTTTTATTTCACTTTTTATTTTTTCTTGTGCATTTCTTTCATAAAAAAAAAAACAAGTAAAAAAACAAATTGTGTTAGGATGTATGCATCGACTTAGAAACAAATAAGGAAGATTTGTGAGAGAATTAGAACTAGAACCATCCCCACAATTTGTAAGGGAAGAAAATTCACCATCTAGTTCATCTTGTAATTCTAACACAATGAGCCAACACGAAGAAAACCTCGTTAGGACTCTAAAAGATTACTTGCATCCTACTCGCACAGCCATACCATCATGCATTATATTTCCACCTAACACACCACATTCGGATTTTAAACCTGAAATGATACAACTTCTGCCCACTTTTCATGGTCTAGATAATGAAAATCTTTATGTACATGTTAGGGAATTTGAAGAAGTAATTACCACCTTCCATAGCCAACCTGAAGCCATAGACACTGTTAGGCTTAAATTTTTCCCTTTTTCTTTGAAAGACAAAGCAAAGAGTTGTCTATACTCTTTGAGGCCGAGGTCTATAAGAACTTGGGCAGAAATGACCCAAGCATTTTTCAATAAATATTTCCCACAACACAAAACTAATAGCCTGAAAAGACAAATTTCTTCCTTCTCCCAAAAAGATAGTGAAACCTTATATCAAGCATGGGAAATGTTTAAATAATTGCTAAATCTGTGCCCTCACCATGGGGATGAAAATTGGTGTTTGGTTAGTTATTTCTATGAGGGACTCACAATTAGAGAGCGCCAATTTGTTGAGATGATGTGTAATGGGGAGTTCCTTCACAAAGATCCCGAGGAAGCCATAGAATTCATTAATGACTTAGCCGAAAAAGCCCATACATGGACTGGACCTAGCATTACTGAAAGTACAAATAGGTCACGACCCAGTGGAGTTTTCCATCCTAGGGAAGAGGATAACCTCAAAGCCCAATTAGAGGTCTTAACTAGAGAGTTAGAGACCTTGAAAACCAAAGATAGAAGGGTCACCCATACGGTTGCTAATGTTGAGTCACACGATGTCTGTTTTGTCTATGGAGGAGCGGAACACTTAGTTCAGGATTGCCCCACCTATAGTGAGATAAGAGGGATATATGAGGAACAATGTAATGCCCTAGGTATGTACAAGAAGCCTTATTCACCCTACTCTGAAACATATAATCCTTGCTGGAGAAGCTACCCAAATTTCAGTTGGAAATCTGACCAACAAGCCAACAGTCATTGGAAACAAGAACAACAAGCACCCAAGTCTTATATTGCACCTCAATATAATGTACGACCAACTAGGAGTCCTTTAGAGGATACTTTACAAGCATTTATGGAGGCACAAAGTAAGACTAACCAAAAATTTGAAACAGTTCTTGCGCAGGTGATAGATGAAAACAAAGAAATCAAGAGTCAAATCACAAAGTTGACTAGTGCTTTAACTATACAAGAGCGAGGTAAGTTTCCATCTCAACCTCAAGGATAATTCATGGCACAAGTTTCTACTTCTAATGCTCAAAATCTCAAAGAAGTTAATGCCATTACTACTCGAAGTGGTAAAATTGCAAGTGAGCCTACTTCTGAAACTAACACATCTATGAGTAGTTAAGATGCCCCCATTGAAAAAGAGGCCACAATGGAAAAAGAGCCCGAAAATAAGTTTTCAATCCCAATGCCTTTTCCTCAAGCTCTTCGACCGATTGAGAAAAATTCAAAAATTCAAGGTGAGATTTTGGAACATTTGAAACAAGTTAAGATTAATCTTCCCTTGTTGCATTTGATTAAGCAGGTTCCAACTTATGCCAAAGTCATCAAGGATCTATACACTATCAAAAGAAAACACCATGTCAAGAAAATTACATTTTTGGCAGAACAGGTAAGTGCAGTGATTGAACAAAAGACATCCCTAAGTATAAAGACCCAGGATGTCCCACAATCTTCTGTCAAATTGGGACACATGAGTTTGGTCAAGCTTTGTTGGACTTAGGAGCAAGTGTAAATATAATGCCCTATTCTATTTACTTGCAATTGGGACTTGGTGAGATTAAACCTACATCAGTAGTCCTACAATTAGCTGACCGATCAATCAAGAAACCACGGGGAATAGTAGAAGATTTTTTATTGCAAATTGATAAATTTTACTACCCTGTTGATTTTCTTGTTTTAGATACTCATTTTGTTGTTAACATGGAGTCAAAAATTCCTCTTATTTTGGGGAGACCTTTTCTTGTCACTGTTAATGCTCTTATTAATTGCAGAAATGGTTCAATGAAATTATCTTTTGGGAATTTGACTCTTGAGGTGAACATTTTTCATATTGACAAGCAACCACAAAAAGAAGATGAATGCTATCATTCATATATGATAGACACACTTATAGCAGAAGAAGCTTATAAAAATAATGGCTCTGATTCTCTGAAAAACCTACTCAATTTTAATTTTGAAAACTTGTATTATCCCGATAAAATAACTGATGTGTTTAGTGTTCTTGTCTCACAGGATAAAGGGATTCGATTTTGGAAACCAGGCATTAAAGAGCTGCCACGAGAGAGGGAGAAACCAAAACCATCAAACCTCGAGACACCACGTGTCATCATTAGTGACCAAGGAACACATTTCTGTAACTGTTCTTTTATAGCTTTGAGTGCTGCAGATCTCTAGAGAAAGTTACAATTGTCAGAAATAGAAGAGCTACGAAATGACGTATATGACAACTCCAGAATTTACAAAGCTAAAATGAAAGTAACTCATGATAAATAGATCTCAAGGAAACACTTTGAGCCAAATCAACAGGTCTATCTTAATGATTCTCAATTGTATTTACACACTGGAAAGTTGAGATTTTGATGGACTGGTCTATTTATGGTAAGACATGTTTTTCCTAATAGTGCTGTCGAAATAGAGGACCCCACTGATGGACAAACTTTCAAAGTGAATGGCCACGGCTATGTGGAAAAGGTAGACGACTCTATGTACCTAGGCGAGATCCCTTTTGTGGATCCTATCTATCATGCTTGATCAGGTTCAATCTATCTGTACTATATTTTATATTTTATCTTTTGACTTTTTATTTTTGCTTTTATTTTCTTTCACATTTTATTTTACTTTATTTTCTTCTTTTTATTTTTTCTTCAATGTGATTTTATTTCCTGATCAAATGGCGGATACGGTACTTTGTGACTATTAAAGTCGGTTTCTCAGTTCCCTAAAAACTGTCCCTCAAACTGTGCATTCATCTCTTTTCTTTCTTTCAAAATGGATTGCATTCTTGCCAACCTTAAAAAACGTTTTCCTTCATTGCCTCAAAATGCTCTACTTAAGATTTACAAAGCACGGTGTGAAAGATTAAGGCTATTGATGTTGGGTAATATCCCTGTGGATCTTCGTTGGTTAATTGAAGCCAAGGTTCGATTATCTGGTGAATCTGTAAATGATTTTGTTTCTCATATGCCTGGTCTTGCAAAAAGCTCTTATGCCAAAAGACGACGAGCAAAGAGGTTACAAGTCTGTCATAAATGTGCTCGATGAAATTGTAACCGAAGTTGTCATTCTTTAGGATTTACATCTAGAAATCAAGAAGACAAAATTCAGTTCATTAAGGATGGACTGAGTAAGGAGTCTTTGGATGATATTCTGTTGACTCTTGAGACGCATTCCTGTGGGCTCGTGCAACGTGAACTTCTCGATTTATGGAATAAATTTACAAATGTACATCAACGGTATAGTCTCAGGAATCTAACTCTAAAAGACCTTGTTTACCAATTTATAAGAAAATTGGATAGGAAGCCTATTCCCGACCCATAGAGGGCGTTTAAGCCGTTACTTGATGTAAAACCAGAGGAAGATGTGAGCCACAATCACAACTACTTGTAAATACATGTGTTTTAATTTCAAACTTTATTTTATAAATAGTAGGTTACTCATATAGATGTCTTAAATTCAAATCTTTTGGTTAAATAATGCATTACTTTTCTTTGTTTTATTTATTTATTTGCATCATCATTTTAGTTTATATTTGCTTAAGTATCTTTTAGGTTTGTTTCTGTTGAACAACTGGCGTCTCAGGTAATGTCTTCTATACTTTATCTCTTTCTATTTAAACATTGAGGACAATGTTTCATCTGGTTTGGGGGGAAGGATAGTAGACATAAGTCATATTTTGCATTAAAAAAAAAAGGTTAAAAAGAAAAAGAAAAAAAAAGGTAAGGAGTAAACTAAAATGATGATGCTAATATATACTCTCGATTAAAATGGCAAAGTAAAGTGTTCATTCTTGAACTCTTGAGACGCATTCTAGGTCAAGTTAGAATGACAGAGTAACGAGTTTTAGTACTAACTTTTGAAATGCATTTTAACTAGCATCAATATCGTCACTAACTTTTTGTTGTTTTGTTTTATATTTCATGCATTGTCGTTTACTGCTTGTAGTCTTGGTAATTCTTGTATAAAGGAATTTGCTTTTCTGCCTAGGTATGATTTCAAAATTGTTTTAGTTGAGTCATTGTTTCTATTTAGGTTACTAAAGAAAGACTTCTAAAATATTTTTGAGCATAAATACTAAGCCTTGTGGTAAGAAGGATGATTCAATTTATATAGCCAAGAGAATTCCCATGTTTAAGTATATATTTTTTCTAATCTCACATATCTTTTGTGAGTAACTGGAAAGGTTGAGAAAATAGCTTATGAACCTTCATTGATCCTTTGAATTGGTTAATTTTTGTTTAGATTGATATTATTTAAATTATGAAATAAGTTGGTTGCATTTGTGTATAATATAATTTGGTGAGAAACCTTTGTAATGTTTCATTGTATTTTCAAAAATATAAATAAAAAAAAGTAAAATACCAAAAAAAAAAAGCAAAATACCAAAACAAAAAAAAAGAAGCAATTCAATTTAAAAAAGTCTTTATTCAATTTTAGAAGACAAATATTTTGTAAATCAGTTTTTTTCACCAAGTTATATTTGCATTATTCTCACAAGCCAATTGAAGTTCTAAAGTTGGCGTATGATAGGAATAATTGATTTTTAAACAAATAATTTTCCTATCTTTGGATCAATGTTAGTTTATATCTCTGTCCTTAAATTGACTTTTTCTTGAGTGCTTAACTGTTTTCCAACTCTATAAAATAAGTCCTAACCTTTTAAACAGTTATACACTAGTGAGGATATGGAGTTGAGGCTTTTACTTGGAGAAATTCTCAAGGCTAAATATATTGTGGTTTGTGATCAGATGGTTATGGCTTAATTCACACACACACAAATTTTGGAAGTTGTAATTGAAAAAACCATGATAGCAATAGTGATCTTGAACTGACGTTTTGTTTGAAATGCTTAGGTAGTTTTGCATATTCTATTTACGTTTGAATTGCTAGAGACTAGCAATAAGCTGGTTGGGGGCTGTGATGAACACATGAAAATGCATATTTGTTAAGAGATTCAATCACTATTTAATGTCACTAATTTTAGCATTTTCTATATTTTTAGCTTGAAATAAAGTGTTCTCTTTAAATTGTGATTAATGAATGTTATTTGGACAGGTTTAGGTAAAATGGACATAACTCTCAATGTAGAAATTGAAATGAAGAAATTCTAGAACCTGGTGCAACATGATCAATCTTACACAAATTTAAAAAATAGTGGAAAAGCCAAATCTAACATGTTATGGGCCAAAAATTAAGATACAATAGAATCGAGCTACAACTTCTGCCCAGCTTAACCCAACGCACGTATTTGGACTGTATCTCACAAAATACATACTCAATTGATATAATTCTTGAAGTTTTAAAATACTGACTTAATTATAAATAACCCTTATATTGATGATAAAGTCCAAATCAGCCGTTATCATGGACCAAATTGCATTGCAAGGGGGGTAAAATGGTTGTTGGCCAAAATCTGATGTATCTTTGGAGTTTTGCTCATATCTCATTGGATACTCATCCAACGTACATGAACTTAGTGCCTATGGAAAGAAGAGACAAAATGCTACAACTTTAATGTTGGCTATAGAGGCTACATCTGTCATTTACATTATCAAAAATGTGCTGCAAGTGGATGAACGAGTTATTGGCCTAAATTTATTGATGATTGATGTCATCCATGACATATTTCCATTCATTGCCTATATAAGGAGACTCTTAGGACATTTTAAAGAAATAGATAATTCTCTTTTCTTTTCTTCTCATTAACATGTATTGTAATTTAGGCTAGAGTTTTTGGCAAGGCTAAGAGATGAACTTTTATGTGTAATAAATCCATTCCTATGCTTTGATTCGTTGTCAAGAGCTACAAATGTTGTAATTTTGATTTTGATTAAACTCTTATCTAGTTTATTTTCTATAATCCAGAGGGTATAATTCTTATGTCTCATATATGTTCAGTCATGTTTTTCTTATATGATTCTTGTTGAATTATAATTATTATTGGTTACATTATTTTATATGTAAATCTTTTACTGCAATATTGTCAAATTGATATATTGTCGATCTTGGATAACATGTAAGGGCAATAAATGTTTGATACTCAAGTTGATCTTTTACTGCAATATTGTCAAAATGATATATTGTCGATTTTAGATAACTTGTATAAATAAACATGATTTGTGTTAATATTTGCAAAAGAGTTTAGTCATATCCAATGTATGTGTTATCAAATGTGCTATATTTTACATATCTTCCGATTGATTGTTTAGATGTAAAATTGTCAATTGAGTTATAAACACTGAATCAAAGTGTAGAGTAGATTTATAAAGCATAATTATGATTCTTGAAGCCTTGTTTGAATTTTCATAAGACATTTCCTTCAAATCATAGACAATTCTATCTCATCCACTTAAATCAATTAATTTTATCCTTTGCTACTACTTTAATATTTTACTTTACCAACCTATTTTACCAAGAGCTTCCTCGTGGAATCGACATCTCAATCTATACTGCGATAACCGCGTTATATTTTGAGCATAAACAAGGCTCAAATTAAGCTGAACTACTATATATTAGTATCTATTTTTCCTATTTATTTGTTATATTGTTAATCTCAGTTGATGATTTTCTAACAAAAATATAAATTTTACTCGTTAATTTGAGAGTTGGCCGAATTTCCAGATCAACAATAAATAAAGGATAAAGTGAAACAAAGATGAGAAATAGTTGTTTTTCTCTTTACAGATTTATCAATGTATATATTTGTTACTTATACGATGGAAATTCTATTTATTACAGACAAAACTTTCATGCGTTGTTGATATTTCATCGAGGTAAAAGTTGTCTCAAGGTTTTGTGACCTTTACTCGAAATAAAAAAGTTGTGGCACTTTGCACTATCAAATAATATATCTTTATATTTAATATCCATAGGACCATACTAGTTATCATGGAGGGACACTGTGGGACCTGGCAACATATCATGTTATTTGATATGAGGCCATTTTCATTTTTTCCATTTGTATTTAACAGTTAGTTATAACAATAATCAAATGGTGAGTTGGTAAAGGGGCTAAAATTGTATTTCATACAAAGTCACCATAGCAATGTTACTTGTGGGGTAAATGTAATTTAATCTCTTATTAGATTTGTTAACTATTAAAAACTTCTTTAGTGTTTGATAATATACAAAAATCATTTGCCATTATAAATATTCACGAAACCAACACATGCGAATTTTAAATTGCAAGTGTATAGGTCGTAAGTAAGTAATAAAGTGATGAGTGAGTATTATTCTCACGAGGATTGGTGTTCTAAATTACTACTAAATACTATAGTGCTAACAACCTAACTTTATCTATGCTAATTAAAAGACTAAGTTGATTTATGAAATGAGAGATGCTTAAACTAATAGTTAAATAATTTAAGAAGATGAGACTTTTATAGTAAAATGGTTATAGGGTTTTGATTTCACTCTACCTTTCCTAGGTTCTTTTTAGTTAGTGATTAATAACTGATCTTGTTAATTCATTAGTCAAGGGCTTAGAACTATGTATTAAGCTACCTTTAAGTAATTACTTTAATTTTTATTAGTCTCCAAATTCAATAAAATCAAGGCTATGCTTTTTAATTTTAACACATAGGTTAAACTTTTCCAAGCACATAACCCACAAATGTAAATCATCTAATCAATTTTTCAATCTATTTAAAAGCATTAAACTCACAAAAAGCATAAATAAGAAACAAAAAATATAGTCATTAACCAACTAATAACATCAAAATATAGTATTCAATAGAGTTCCATCAAGCCCTAGATTATGAAATTTAGCTATCCATAGTCAATTAAAATAATTCAAGAATTCACAAGAGTAATCATGTTCAAAACAACACAAATTACAAATAAAAACTTTAAATTAAAGTAAATGAGATAAAGAAAGAAGGGAAAACTAGTTGGAGAATCTTAGGTTTTGCTTTAAATTGTAAATATTTGGCTATTATTTATGTTTTTTTTTTTCATAAATAGGTTTACACGTTAAGATGTAAAGATTTGGGATGACCTAGAAGAAAAACGGACAAAAAAGGGCGAAGATACATGAAGAAATGATAAACCAGCGAAATAGGCCTGGGCGCCGCGGAGTCCCTGGCAGAGAGTTGATTACTGCGGCACCCAGAGGGTTTTTAGTAGTTTTCCATTTTTAGGTCTAAACGTCGCAGCGCTCAGTGTTGTGTGTTTTTTTGAAGCACGATATTAAGCGCAAGTATACGCTATTGTAACAAGAAATAGAAGGAATTATAAAATTGGATGTCGAAGCCACATGGATAAATATTATTTTCAACCAAGTACTAAAATTATATATTTCAAGTAATTATTCAAAAACCAAATCTTTAAATTGTAAATATTTAAATAAACTAAATAAAATGTAGAAAATAAATTACACAACTTAAATAAATCAAGAAGATAGTAAGATAGAGAAAGATTGGGGTTAATTACTATCCTTCAATATGTTTTTTAAAGATTAATCATTTAATATTTATATCCCTCAATTCTTATTATTGGTTAAGACACTCATGTATTTACAAGCCTCTCTCAAGGTCAAGTAAGTATATCTCAATTTATCAAATACCTATAATCTCTATAGTAATTGCAATAAATCAAGATTCATTGAGAAAAAGTCTTATTGACCATTCATGCCAATTAAGTATATCTCTATCTTAAATGGAAACTTGTAAATTTCTCAACAATCATATATCAAATTATCAATGTCTAATACAATGATGCCTCTCTCGAGTTTATCAAAGTATTCCCAATTCAATCACAATATTAGTCAGATATAATGAAGTATTGAGAACAAATAATTTGAATAATAAATAATTGAGTTCAAATAAATATTAAAAAGATCCAAAAATTAAGCACATATATTGAGTTCAAGTAATAACCCTAGAAAATAAATTTAGTTCATGGTAAAATAAAGAGCTCTATAGCTTATCAAGAATAACATCAAAAAATCATACAAAACTAGAAAGAATTAGAGTTGAAGAGATAACTAATTTTGTTGCAGTTTTCAATCTTCTAGTCTTCTTCATCCTAAACAAATTACTATTTCTCTCTCTTTCTTCCCTCTCTTGTTTCTCCTCTTTCTCTTCTTGATTGTTGAATTAGATTTTTTGATTTTCTATTTATAGGCTTATGTCTTGAAATTAGGATAAAACATCAAATATAAGTTAAACCAGGATTTTCCTTTTTTTTCTCTGCACAGTTACGAGCATTGTTCAAGTTCATTGTCTATGAGTGCTGTTCATGTGACACTACAGTGAAATATTTTAGGCGCTGTAGCGCTAAAGATGCTAGAATTTTTCACTGGGGCGAATACTGTTCATTGCTGCAGTGATTTTACTGTAACAAATCATTACTCACAAGTATTGTAGCGATGTACTGTAATAGATTGTTATAGTAGTTTGATATTTTGCCTCATTTTCTTTAGATTTTTATTTCAAATAGCTCTATTAAATTTAAACCTACAAAATAACAATAAAGTATATAAAAAGCTTAATATTTTTATTAGAATGAGCAATTAATCCAATTAAAGGAGTAGAGATAATAGATACAATTTACGTTTATCGCTCAGCCCTAGCGCCACGGCACTTGTACGATAAAAGAAACACCCTCTTTTGTGTCCTATTTGGGCTTGGATTCGAAGCCCCTTGACCTTAGAATTTCTAAGCCCTATAAAAGCACTCTTTTCTGAGCCAAAATATAGACTTTATCAGAGGAAAAATTGTGTACACTTGGAAGTCTTACACTAAATAAAATAAATGAAATAAGTTTTATTTGTATAGAATTCAATTGTTGAATGCAAAATTTGTGCATAACATTTGACAGAAAATAGCAACTTTGAGAAAGTTTCATTTTGGTCCCTAAACTCAATCTTTAAGCATTTAATGCATGAACTAGTTTAAGTGTTGCATGTAGAATGCTGAAGTGTTCAATATATGAACGCAGAGGCGTTCTCCAACATAGAATGCTAGAGCATTCAAGTGTACAACATTGAGGCATTGATACAGTTTGACGCTAGGTTGCATTAGGTTGAACGTGAGCCTAGAAAAGGAGTACAAAAATTTATTTTTGAAGCATTATATTGTATAATGCCAGGTCGTTCAACTTATCGTGCTAATCATTCTAAACTATACACTTCAATTTGCATTTTTTCATGTGAATTTTATTTTTTATTATATAATACAGATTAATTGTTGTATTATTGTATAATAAACTATAAATATTTTTTTACGTTGTTAACCACAATGAGAGCCCTACTAATGGAGGTTAGTTGTGCTTGCATGAACAAATATTCTCATTATGAATCAGATTCATATGAGATGCGAAAAATTTATCATTAAATTATAAAAATCTCTCTTAATCAGATTGAAATATATTTCATTATAAGACAATGCTATACATGGTCCGCCTTGCCCATACGGTGTTAGATAAATCATTTCGATCTTTTTCAATATTGCTAAAGCATGAGGGATTGATCAGTGTCAATTGGACTATGCTGGTTACAATGAGATAAAGCAAATATAAGCAAAAATATTATCCAATATTGCTAAAGCGTGAGGTTAGTATCAGTAACTTATGTTTGAACAGTGGCAAGTTAATTTGGAACACATCTACTCAATATTGCTAATGCATGAGAATAAAGTGTATTTAGGATCAGAAGTAAGAGTTGTATGAAATGTAATTGATAAGAGTTGTCTACCTTTTAGGTTTTACAAGGTCCAATATTACTAAACCATAAGGACCGAGTAGAATGCTGATTGGATCGACTTTTCACAATAAAATTTAAAATGTTTAAAATTTTTATTTTTCTCGTTTGAGAGATTATGAGAAATATATAATGCAGTGGAAGGGCTTCTTTATATCAAAAACATATACTAGTTATATCCATGACCTAAAACGTTAATTTTAATGATTAGAAATGTTCTGCTAAATATCTCTTATCTTGTCTTATAGAGATAAAATAAGAAGAATACGAGAAATCTGTTAGAGACACATATTAGACACACAAGAACTATAGCGCACCAAATTAATAATTATAACTGACTGTAAATTTGAGAATTGTTCTAGATTCGAAATACCTTGAATATATCATTAATCAGAAAATAATAAGAGGCATTTTTGATAATACTTCTTTTAAAGAGGTTTAAACTTATCAAAAATGGATAAAATATATCATGAGAGTCAAATCATATATCATAGCCTCGTTATCTACTGATATTCAGTGGGAGCATATGCATAGGAAGTGCAAGCAATATTATGCTCCATCTAAAGAATAGTTTGATATATCCATATCCACAAGATAAGAATAAATGTATAGGAAAGTCCTCCATTGCAGTGCAGTTGGACACTATAAATATTGCTGTCCAAAGTACCTCGTCATAGACAATATAAACCTCTTAGATGACTATTTTCCAAATATTGATATTTCGTCAGCTTTTGTTGCTAAAAATGCTTGTATATTAGATACTACTTGTTTGTCTCATATCTATAATTTATTGTATAATTTGAGCAATGCTAAGAAATTGTGAAAATGAGAAGTACATCTTCACAAAGGAAATAGAGATTTCCAAAATGATGAAGTTGTTCTGACTTTTAGTCACTTCTGTCTTCTTTACTTGCAAAATCATTAAGTTGTATATCTTTTATTTTGTGCCGAATAGTTAATATCCCTTCTTGTGTGAGACACTGAAGGTTATCATGTATATAGAAATAGAAAGAAATTGTTCCTTATATTTATAAGATGTGGATAATGTATCATCAGCTGAATGTCAGTTAATGAAAGGCTATTATAATTAAGATACAATAGGAAATGTACTTAATATATTAGTGAATAAAACAAGTAATAAGTTCGGTAGCTTAAAATAGGAATTATGGTAAATGAGATTAAGTCATATAAGCGTGAAACGCTTAACCCATCTAGTTGGGGATTATCAGATACTCAATCTTACTATAGAACCCTATCTGGTTTATGAATCCTTTAATCAAGAGAAGATGACCAAATCTCTTACTATTTGGTGTTTGACACCATGCAACTCATTTGTTGGATCTAGTACATAGCGATGTATTAGTCCAATAAATCACACTACTATAGATAGTTTTTTCTACTTTATTATCTTTATTGATGAATGTTATAATGCGAACAAGTGTTTCATGAAACACAAGTCAAAACATTTTTAAAATGTTCAAAGGGTTTCTAGTTAAGGTAAAGAAACTAACCGTTGTATGTATTAAATTACTTTGATTAAATCGAAGAGATGAATACATGAGTAGTAAATTCGTGAATTATTTAAAGAAGAATGAGATTCTTGCTCACTGTAGTCCTCTAGGTACTCATCAACATCAAGGTATTTTGAAGAGAATGAATAAGACTTTATTAGATATGGTCTGATCAATAATAAGCTTCATCGATCTTCAAAAATATTTATGGGGTTATGCTATAGAAAAATTACTGCTCATTTGTTGAATAAAATTCATTCAAAAATTGCCCCTACTACTCCGTATGAGATATGGATTGGTGAAAAATAAAGTCTTAAGTATGTTAAGACTTTTGGTTGTCCTATTTATACAAGAATTACTCAATAGAATAATCTTACACCAAAAAAGTACAAGGATTAATTCATTGGATATATCAAATACTTTAAATGATATAAATTATATGATCTAGAAAGGAACGAAACATTCGTTTCTTGTAATACCACTTTTATAAAGAAGTATTTTCTCATGAGCCATATGAATTGTAGTCGAATTGAACTTGGTGAAGTCAATTCAAGAATTATACAACTGACGATGAAATTTCACACTCAATCGAGTGAAATATCTTTTAACACACCTTCCACCTAAGTCGGAAAGGACGTTAAGGCTATCTGTAAAGTATGTATGATACCTGAAAATACCCTTGAGGTTTTTACAGTTGAAGAAAAAGATCCTATGACTTATAGATATAGTGTTAGACATTGATTCAAGAAATGTTAAGAAGCCATGAAATCTAAAAATTGACTTAATGCATGTCGATCAAGTCTAGAACTTGGTTGAGCTTCCCGAAGGAATAGTTTCTATTGGTTGTAAATGAGTTTACAAGCAAAGCATAGGGCATAATTAAGGGTGGAGACCTCTAAGACTTGATTGGTGGTAAAAGGTTACACTCAGCAATCATGGATCGATTATGAGGAATCATTTCACTAGTAACCATGCTAAAGTTAATTTGAATTTTATTGGCAATTGCAACAAATTTTGATTTTTGAAATTTGATGGATGGATGTAAAGATTGTGTTTTAGGATGAATATCTCGAGTAAGAGATATACATTGAATAACCTAAAGATTTTATATTCAATCGAACTTTTAATCTAGTATGCAAACTGAAGAAGTCCTTTTATGGACTTAAGTAAACTTCTCAAAGCTAGAATTTTCATTTTGATCAAGTAATACAATAAGTCTGATTTTATCAAAAACTAAGAGAAAGCATGTGTGTTAAAAAAAATGGGGCAATTGTAGCATGATTATTTTTCTTGTTTTTTTACTTGGATGACATAATCATTATTAAAAATGATATTGATATATAACAATCTGTCAAAAGTTAAAATTAAAAAACTTCTCCATGAAGGATTAAGAAAGGCTTTTTATATACAAGGTATAAAGCTTTATAGAGATAGAACTGGAGTTAGGAAGTTGATAGAACTCTCTCAATCCTCTTACATAGAAAATATTCTTAAAAGGTATAACCTTAAACTACTGTGAGACAATTAATATATCTTTCAAACATGGTAATCATCTTTATAAGAAAATGTCTCCTTAGATGAAAGATGAGAGAGTTAGAGTGTCTAACATAGTAAATGCATCAACTAAAGGTAGCTTGATGTATATCATGTTATGTAGGAAATCTGACATCAGTATGGCTGTAAGTGTTATGAGCTAGTATTAGTTTGATCCACATAACGACTATTTGATGGTCGTAAAAAATATCCTAAAGTATCTTAGAGATACAAAGAATGAGTTTATGATATATGGAGAATGTAACTTATAAATGAGAGGAAACATTGATTGAGACTTGGAGTCTGATCCAGATGTTAAAAAGTATACATCTGATATATGTTCTTTGTTAGGGTCAATGCTTACGTGCCATCCCTGAATGTACATAAACTTGTGTATTAATACAAGTGTACATTCCCATTAAATCGCTAATACCTATTTATATGGTATTATGTATATAACATTACAGACATTGTAGATCTAAAGAAGTTTGGATCAGATCTAAAGGAGTTTAGATAAGGGCTCATAGTTAGCCATGTTGAAACATATAATTGCTAAATGTTAGCACAGATAAGTGTTAGCTGGTTATAATACTCAGCATATCCAAGAGTTGGAGCATTGTCTATAATGGGACACAGACCTGGGAATATACTAGTAACTGCATAGTTACAAGAGTTGCAATCGAGTGCCAGAAAATGCTAGTTGCGTAAGTATGTTCTCAAATAATTATCCCTGATCTATTTCTGCCGATGTAGGTCTATCGGTGGATATCTTTATATAGATCAGCATATATCGTACCTATAAGGTATAGATGGTCGTTCCTAGCCGACTATGAGCTTGGAGCTCGTACTGACATATGGGTATCCAATTAGGATTGGATATAGGACAGACTCACGAAGGACTCCGATAGACACCTTATGTAAGGCATCAACGGAGGGTCCTCTCGAGTTGAGTAGTACACGTGGTCCTTTGACCTGAGTGCCATGGTAAGCTTTTAAGTGATCCACCATACTTTAGTTCCACGCATGTCACAGACCTTTTATGGTGTGACCGCTGGGTATGGTCTGATGCTTATGGAGTTCGATATGTATAGATATAGGATCCGTCAGCTTCCATAAAGAGTTAGATATTTAGATACTTCGAGACTGTATCTCAGAAAGTCTTGTGGCCACAAGCAAACTTCACGGGAAAGAGTTCTGCCAAGGTGGAATAATATGGCAAAAGAGTTTGCACATACTGTTAAGTGAGATACAAGTCTGGAGATAAGACATGGATGAGCACTAGGGGATTTGATAGTGATAATCTATATCCTCGTACATCCAGGATATCATGACGGAAGGACTATACGTATGCATTGTAACCTCAACTTGCATGGTTCAATGCGCTGATTTGTATATCCGTGATATGTGCGTGGGGCATTGCTCACAGACTCATGGAATAGTTTCATTTGACGAATCGGGCGTAGGACCTAGGGAGTCCCGCGATATGGAGTGTACTCATTGTGCACTGGGGTAGCGTGCTGGATTAAATTGTTTAATCTAGCAATATTCAGCACTACCACAGAAATACGTGCATATCTGTATTTAAGTGTTAAATATAATAATTAGTCAATAATTATTATTTACTAATTGTATAAAGACACATAGTATATTATAGACCTTCGATTTAGTTTACCCAAGTGTGAAATTTGGTGATACCCACTAGGGGTAGACTTTGTAACTATTTATGAAGGGCAAAATGGTCATTTCACACTATGATTATTTAATTGTTAAATAATCTCTCTTATTATATTATTATTATTTATATATTATTTATATTATATAATATATAATAATATTATTTTATCATATATATATATATAAAGAGAGAGAGAGAGAGAGAGAGAGAAGAAGAAGAAATAGGGTGCCAGTGGGTGGGTGTGTGGCCATTTGGCCGAGAAAAAAGAGAAGAAGAAATGGAGAAAGAAAAGAAGAAGAAGAAAAAAAAATAGGAAAAATAAAATTGTTTCATTTTTCTGTATGCTTTTAATTGAAGCAATGGTAGATTGCTTCAAACTCTCTATTTCTTATTCTTTTGGAGAAAATGATATAAACACACACCCGACCATTTTAGAGATTAAGGGTTAATCCCGTATTGGATATCGGGCTGCTGTTCTAGCTTACCAAGCCCACCGAGTTGGTGACTAGAACTGCACACGAGTTAGTCTCCATGCGAACTCCAAAAAATTACGTGTATAACGTTACACATTGAGGTGAGTTCTCAATACCATACTTAATATATTAATATGATTAATATATTCATTTATTGTGATTATTGTAATTTACACGCTTTCGCGGCGTAGAATATGTATAAGATACGTATTTTAGGCAATAGGCACAATAACACATGCATACACCCACGTGTCTTAGATCCGACAACAACAATCTTCTCATAAGTGCCGTAATTATTTAGTAGTATGATAAGTAAGTGTGCATAGCTGATTTTACCTTAGAAGAAGAATACTTTGTGGATTTAGAAGTTGTAAATGAAGCAATGGATATGCAAGATAGTCGTTGAACTCAAAATAATTTCAAGTTTAGTAGATCATATTCCACTATATTACGACAAATAACAAACTAGTTTATCAAGCGTAGTAGCCAAGAACAAATACACCACAATTTAATCATGTGGGGATTAAATACCACAATTTTGTTTTTAAAAAACATGGCTAATAGAGATGTAATAATATCTAGAATAGATTCTATAAATAATATAGCGGACCGCGCAATAAAGCCTTAACTCATAGGGAGTTTGAGAAACACATAGAGTCAATAAATATTAGATATCATTGTGAATGGCACTAGAGCAAAAAGGAGTTGTTGGAGATGGTGCTTACGTGCCATTCCGATATGCAGTAAATATTTTAATAATAATCATTAATATATAATTATATGGTAAGAAACTTGTAATTTTTTCAAACATTGTAGATCTAAAAGAGTTTAGGTTAGCGCTAAAGTTAGCAATTCTAAAGCATTAGAACCTTGCCTGAAATAGGAACAAAGATGAAAGAATAATATAGCAATGACGTAGTTGCAAAGAGTTGCAAATAGTACTAAGAAAGTATTATTGCGCAAAATATTCTAAAAAGTATCGTTCCTGATCCATGATTACCGACACGGGTCAATCGATATTCTTTTCAAAATAGTGCATGTCTATATCTGATTTGGTCAGATGGTTAGTCTTAGCAGACCATGGACTTAGCAGAAGTCTGTATAGGCATACTGGTATTCGGTAAGGACTGGATATTGAATAGACTCACGTGGACCTCCAATAAACATTCTATAAATCCGTCGATAGAAAATCTTCTTGAGTTGAGTAGTATCCGTACTGCTTTGACATAAGCACCATGATGGGCTCGAAAGCGATCCATCATACTTTAGTTCTACACATGTCAGAGACCCTTCATGGTCTAACCACTGGATATGGTCTGATGCTCATGGAGTTTATATGCGTAGATATGAGATTTGTCATCTCATGTGGATGATTTATATATTCTGATACTTCGAGATTGTATGTTAGAATGTCTTGTGGCCACAAGCATAAATCCTAAAAAAAGAGTTTTCTATAAGGATAAACAACATCACAAAGGAGTTTGTGAATATTGTTTACGAAAATATGTGTCTGGACATAAGTTCACGGTCAAGCATATAGAGATTTGATGGTGATGATCTATATCTCTTCTCTTCCAAGGATATAGGTGACGGGGGAATTATACAGATATGATTGACCTCATCTTGTATGGTTCAACGGGCCATTCTATGATATCCGAACTTTGCGAATGTATTCCGTAAGACAAATAGGTGTAAACCTAAAGAGTCACACAATATAAAGTGTACTCGTTGAGCACTAGGATAACGGTGTGGATTGACCCGGAAAGGTTTCAAAAAGCAAGATACATTTTAGGACCTCTTTTGAAAGTGAAAACTATAGTTTTTAAATGTTGCAAATAGGTCCCTATTGCATGGAAAAGCAAAATGCACACATGGCATCCATACATTGCCATTTGTGTGACAAATGGTAGCATGCATAGAGTTGCATATGACAAATGTTATTCATGTAAAGTGTTTGCATGGATAACATAAGTGACATTTGTCACTCATGCATTTGTTTGAATCTTGAAAACTTAGCTCAATGATGAACATGTGTACAATTGAAAGTCTTACACTAAATAAAACAAATGAAATGAGTTTTATTGTTATAGAATTCAATTGTTAAATGCAAAACATTTGAGAGAAAATGAAAATTTTGAGAAAGTTACCAATTTGGTCCCCAAACTCAATCTTTAAGCATTTGATGCATGAACTAGTTCAAGTGTTGAACTCAGTTTGATTCCTACATGAAATAAATATCAAAGGCTACAATTCTAGCTACTCTAATCCGACCAATGTTAGAGTCTAGAATTGTTCAAGAGATGACTTCATTGTGAGCTCAAATGGCTTCAATGTCCAACAATCTTCACTGAATCGTCTATAAAGGTATGTATACAATTCATATACTACTTTTGATTTAGTTGTAATGTGTATATGTTGATTATATTATTTTATTTTGCTGTGCAATATGTGTTGGACATGCATTTTTGAAATTTTCAACATGTATACGATTATATGCATACACCCTTTAATGCACTAACAAAAATTTTAGAAAGTAATTCACAACACAAAATAAGAGATCAAGGTTAAGAATTCAAGATTGAATATCAAGATTAAAGCTTCAAGTAATTAGAGAGAGAAAAAAGCAACCCAAAACGTCTCCTTAATTAGTTTTTCTTCTTTTTTTATCAATATGATCTTGTTTAGATTGTTTTTAATTCATTGCTTTAATACTATTGGATTAATCATGAGCTAAAATCCTTTGATCTAGGGTTAGACTATTGAACTTAGTATGTAGTTGGATTTTTTACTATTTATTAGCTAAATCGATCAAATTATCGTGTAAATTTTAAATTTTTGAATTTGATAGTGTGGCCTTCAATCTTTTTAATAGTGAAAATTTTCCTCAGTTCTGTTACAAGTAGAAGTAACACTATGGGTGATGACATTATTTAATTATAATTATAATTATTATAAAAAAAAGGATTACTCAAATAATTTATAGTTATTTTAATCTTTCAGAAAATCTCAAAGATAAAGGATGCAATTAAAAAGATAATTATAAGGACACTAATTTATAGTTATAATTGGGTATGAGTTCCATTGGAACCATAGCTTCATAACTATAGACCAACTAATAAGGAGATGTTTTAGTTGTCGATTTTGGGTTAACTCTATTTACTCAAAGTACCACTTGAAGCTTCTCATGCCATGCTCTGGGTTTGTCCTCGATTGCCTTTTTTAAACCTTGAATGGTTGACTTGTTGGTTGATTTGGCTTACCTATTTGATTAGGCATAATAAGGAGTGCTATATATGAGTTTGATGCTAAATTCTTTAGTAAAGTCGACCATCTCTTCACTAGTGAAGACATTCTTTGATCTGTTGTGATGAAAGGCCATACCTGTATATGATGGTTTCTTTGATAAACTTAATGAACAACTATTAAGTAACTGTCTATAATGGGTTAGCTTCTACCTATTTTGTGAAGTTGTTGGTCACCACTAGGATAAAGGCATATTGTTTTGAATATGGTGGATAAATGTTTCCAATTATATCTATCGTCCATCCTCTAAATGTCCACAATGTGATTACTGTGTGCATTTCTTTAGCTAGGATAACCTGAATTGGTTCGTGCTTCTGACATTCTTCATAACTATTGGAGTAGTTGTGGCAAGCTTGCTCCATAGTCAACCACCAAAACCTACTTTCGAGAATCGCCTTTTTCATTAATCGCCCACTCAGATGAGCTCTGGCTAATCCTTTATATGACTCAGCCATAACCAATATGTTCTCTTTTGGGCTGATGCATCTCAGTAATGTTAGGATTTGTGCTTACGTGTCATCCCATTATATATAAATATTTAATGATAGTATTTATACAATTATCATTTCTAATAAAATCGTTAATATTATTTATAATAAATGGTAAGGTGCTTGTAATATTTCAAACATTGTATGATCTGAAGGAGTACAGATATGGTCTAAAAGAGGTTGGATCAATGCTAAGAGTTAGCAACGTTAATAGTTAAAAGTACTAGGAGTTAGTGGTGCTAAGAGTTAGCAGATTAATAGAATTAGTGAAATCTAAACAGTTAGAGCCTTGTCTGAAATGGGACAATGACCTTAGAATATATTAATAATGACATAGCTACAAGAGTTACATATAATGCTAAGAAATGTCATTATGCAAGTATGTTCTCAAGCATGATGTTCCTGATCTAATTTCATCGATGCGGGTCTATCTGTGGAACCCATTAATATAGATTAGTGTGATGCGGGTCTATCTGTGGAACCCATTAATATAGATTAGTGTATGTCTATATCTGGATGGTTTAGATAGTTTGTCTTACCAAACTATGAGATTAGTGGAAGCTCGTATAGACATACACATATTCAGTGAGGACTGGATATTGAACAGACTCATAAAGACCTCCAATAGACATCTCATAAAGCCGTCAATGAAAGGTCTTCTGAGTTGAGTAATATTTATGGTCCTTTGACCTGAGTGCCACGGTGGGCTTGTGAGTGATCCACCATACTTTGGTTTCACACATGTCAAAGACCTTTCATGATCTAACTGTTATATGTTGCTGGGTATAGTCCAATGCTCATGGAGTCTGGTGTACATAGATATGAGATTCATCAGCTTATATGAGTAGGATATATATCCTGATGCTCCGAGATTATATTTCAAAAAGTCTTGTGGCCACAAGCATAAACCTTGGAAAATATATTCCGAAGGGATAAATAATATCACAAAAGTGTTTGTGAATATTGTTTAAGAAAATATAAATCTAGAGATAAGTTGATGGTTAAGCAAATAAAGATTTGACGATGATAATCTATATCTCTAATCTTTCAGAATATATATGATGGAGGGATTATACAAATATGCAATAACCTCAACTTGCATGGTCTAACGCGCTGATTTGTAATATCCATAACTTGTGTGGGGAGCATCGTTCACGAACGTATAGAGGAGATCCATTTGACAAATTAGATGTGGACCTAGAGAGTTTCACAATATGAAGTGTACTCATTGAACACTGGGATAGCGGACTGGATTGAATAAATCAATCTAGTAAATTTCAGTAAAATAGAATAATTATTTCGGGATCCCTCGAGATGTACATTTGTCAAGACTTAATTGTTATGTACATTATTGAATTAATTAACAAGAGTTGTTAATCAATAGAATGTTGACAAGTAGCACAATTTGGTCTATGATTTGATTTTACCTTAGTTTTACCATTTAACCTTGGTAGTAAAAACTAGTAAGGTAAAAAGTAATTATTCAAAATTATTTTGAATAATTAAATTATATATTATTATTATAATATTAGATAATATTATAATATATATTAATCATGGCATTGTATTTTAATATAAAGAAGGGTCTAGATGTTGGTCATTTATTTACCTAATATAATTAAAGTAATTATATTTGTTAGATAAAAATTTATTTAAGTGGCCATTAATCTAGTGCTTGATAAATTAATCTTGAGTGGGCGACCAATAATTAAATAGGTGGAGCACTTCCTTTAATAATGATAATATTTTATCCATTATGAAAATGATGAAAGCAATTGAATGTTTTATGGTAAAAAATTGAAACAAAACAAATGAATGATTTTCTTTCTTTGATGAATGAAGATTTAGCCAACAAGAGAGGTAGGGAGGGAAACAGACAAGTTTGGTCTTGTTTTTCTTTTCAAGGAATTGAAAGAATATAAGGTGAAGTTAATTTTCTTTTTCTTTTTCTGCAAGCTTAAAAATAGTGAATGACAAAAGAGAAAAATGATTCTTGTTGTGTTAGTAAATTGTTACTAACAACAAAAAAATAAAACTTCATCTTTCTCTCCTTTCATGGATGGCTAAACCATATTCATATTTATGAAACAAGTATATGTATTCAAAGAGTTTGAATACAAGTTGCTGAAAATTCTAAAGTTACCATTCTAGCTCCATAATCCCACCAAACCGTTATGAACTAGAATTGTTCAACGATTCACTTCAAGGTGAGCTAATTTGATTTTTGGAGGACTTCAAGATTTTGTAAAACTTCCTTCATTAGGTAAGTGTTCTTTATATTTTAATTTTATGTTCACAATTGTTCATCATGTATAAGTTGTTGTAATAGTTATATTTGAGCATATATGTGATATATGTGGTTAAATTTATTAAATTGGGTGCATTTGTTAACATGCTTCCACTGCGTGTAGTAATTTTTAAAATTATGTATACACTCGTATGTCACACACTCGATTTCTAACAAGTAATTCCCTTAAGGTGCTCTACTAAATAACTCTCTTACGAAGAGTGCAAATTTTGTTGCCATGAGCTTAACTCGCTGATCAACCCTTTCATCAGGATTTTTCATGTAATCGACCAATTCCTTTCTCCAATATTTGTTGAAGTCAATTTTTAGAATAAACCATTATTGTGTTGGTATTTTTGTATTGTACAAATAAGAATATGGCTGATGGATCAAAGATATTTCCCCTATCACCTTTTTAAACCCTGATGCCCCTGGGTAAGATCGTTTATCTCTGAATTATTCATCCTTATTGAATATTTGACTAGGGTTAACTAGAATCCTTGGAGCAAATGTCGAGCTTTGTTGCAATATAGGATTAGCAGGTTTCACAGTTATATTTCCCTATTACTTATTTGATAACAAGTAAAGAGTCGTCACTTACCTCAATTTCTTTTATCCTTAATTTTATAAGTATCTCAAGGTCGATAATAAGAGCTTCACACTTGGTTTGATTATCGGTACATGAAAAGTCCAACATAAATGGCATCTTTGTCTATAATCCAGAAGGGGAAACCAAGACGATCCTAGCCCCTGTGGCTTGCTTTGTTTTTGAACCAACAGACCATAGTTGCCAACTTGTATTATTTACGTTGCTGATCTCAAAATCAGTAGTGAGTGAGTATGGTGTAGGATGGTCAGCAAGAAAATTGGCCAAGGCCTATCCTTTAATTGCCTTTTTAGGGATATATTTCAACTTGAATTCTAATAAAGCAATCGCCCACTTTTCGAGTCGATTTCTTAAAAATGGCTTTGAGAAGAGATATTTTATGATGTCCATCTAGCTTGTCACATGCATTGTTGTGGGCAATAAATAATACCTAAGCTTTGTACATGAGAAGTAAAAAGTCAAACACATTTTCTCAATTGCAGTGTATTTGATTTTCACATCATTTAAGACTCTACTCAGGTAGTAAATGAATTTCTCTACGCCGTGGTGTTCTTATGCTAACATGCTACCAATTGACTCTTCTACAGTAGCAATGTAAAGGATCAGTGGCAACCTTGGTTTAGGCGGCACCATGCCTAATAGATTTGTAAGATACTTCTTTATCTCCTCAAAGACTTGCTGATGGTGAGTCATCCATTTGAAATCTTCTTCATCTTATAGTTTAGGTTAGGGCAAGTCGACTAGCAAATTTCAAAATAAACCATCTCAAAAATTTATCTTTCCGATCAATTGCTGTAATTCTTTAGTGGTTCTTGGTGTAAGTGCATCTATTATCGCCTTAGCCTTATTTTGTTCTACCTCCATGATAGGGGCATAAAAGCACTAGTAGGTTTTGTACTTAACTTTCATATTTTACTCTAAATCATAAGTATTTGACTATTTAATTATGTTTTCTGATCATAAACAGATGCACGATGAAAAATGTGATGCATAGGAATAAGCGGGAGGCAAATCGGACGTCAGACAAAGAAATTTCGCTCAAAATACGAAAGTAGTGCAGTAGCAGGTAGCTGGGGGCCGCGGAGCTCAGCATCCAGCGCTGCAGCGCTCGTCGACGTCTTGACAGACCTGTGCTCATACCCAGTGCCCTGGCCCTCGTGTGGATGTTTAAATACTCTTCTAAACTCGTCTATTGAACGAGGATTAAAAGCTCCTCGTGCCCAGGGTTTCTCATAGCAACAAAAATATTTTTTTGAGGCAAAAATAGAGAGACTTAGCAAGGAGAATAACACAAGCAACAAACACACATTCAAGCCAAGAGATCAAGGTGAAGTTATTGAAGATTGAAGATTAGGGAATCAACTCTTGGGCAATCAAGACAAGAGGAAGAAGAACAACTCAGGGCATCACTTGTTTTATTTTATTCCTTGCTTTTAAGAGATGATTTCGTTCATTATATTTTCATACTTTTGCTTTGATATTCTAGTTTTGAACATGAGCTAATTTTTTTTTATCTAGGGTTAGACGTTATTGAACCTAGTATGTAATTGATTCTTTTAATCTTTTAGTTATGAAATTTTATCCCTTAATTGATTCAATCTATCTATGCTTAATGCTTTCATTATACTTGATCACTATTTTGATTGTTTATGAACCATGATAACTTTGACGACAGGAATTATGTGTTTAGCCTATGGTAGATTGATACATGATCATAGGGTAACATCTATGAGTTCCATCTAGGATAGACATATACCTAGGTGGCATGTATACTTTGATTAGACTTAATCTTAATGAGTTGCATCTTATTCGGATTACCATAGACATATAGGTAATTGTTAAGGTGTGATATTATCATTCGACTATCGACAAAAGCTTATGATGAAATCAGTGTCTAGCCATTCAATTGGTAAAAGGGGAATAACTAAGGGGTTAAAGGGTTCAGTGAACTACTTGGGAATACGTTAATACCCTAGATTACCTATCAATTTAGTGAATTCTATCTTTAAGTATTTGCAATATTTTAATTAGGTTCAATTTGATAGCAATAATTTAGTTAGTTAAACTCCATCCTTGAAGCTAGTCTGGATAAAGGTAAAGTAGAGTAATTTTAGTATTCGATTGAAGAAAATAGAAACAATAGTCTCTGTGGGATCGATAATCTGGACTTAGTCCTATATTATTTGATACAAAAAGCGTGCACTTGCGCTAGGTCATTAAATTAGACATCATTCCACCTCCGTAGGTGTCCAAAAATCCAAGAAAGTTACCGACTGATACTTTAAATGCACATTTGAGTAGGGTTCATTTTCAGCTGATAGAGTCTCATCATTTGAAAGGTTGTTCGCAAGTCAACTAGATGTTGATCATTCAAATTCGACTTGATCACAACATCATTAATGTATACCTCTATTAGCTGACCAATTATGTCCTGAAATATGGCATTCATCGCCAGTTGATATGTTACCTCGATATTCTTCAATCTGAATGGCATTACAACCCATTCATATATCTCGATCGCCTATAGGAATCTGAATGTTGTCTTGTTGATATCAGACTTCTTAATAAATATTTGATTGTACCTAGAATTCCTATCAAGAAAACTCATGATCTTATGGCATGTTGTCAAGTCGACCAATATATCGACTATGGGCAATGGATATTCATCTTTTGAGGTCGCTGGGTTAAGATTTCTAAAGTCTATGCAAAGTCTCAGCTTCTCGTACTTTTTAATGACGAGAACTATATTAGACAAGTATTCCATATAGTTTACTGACTTGATAAAACCTGCTTGAATAATTCTTTTGATCTCTTCAGTGATCTTGTCTTTGACTTCTCTTAACATCCTTAACATGTGTTGCTTGTATGGTCAAAACCTTTATTTAATTAGAAGGCTATGCTCGAGCAGATATCGGCTGAAGCCATGTATTTATGTATAATCTCATCGAAGCAATCTTTAAATTCTTGCAGAATCACCATTAATTTTGTCTTATATGTTGAGTCTAATTCTTTGCTAATAAAAATCGACCTATGGTCGCCCTTAACACCCAGATTTATTTCCTTGAGTTTGCTTTGAGGGTTGTTGTTGTCTTACTTTATTAGCGCTAGTTTTAACTTATGATCAATTTAAAGATCTTGTCTTTCATCCTCGTAAATGCATTTGGCTAATACTGACGCAAAGGTGCCTTATTTATTAATCAAAAAAATAAACCAAGGATCGGCCAGTCTTGACTGTAGTAGGGCGAGCAAGTTCTCCCCTAATGACTTATTGGGTATCATTTATCATTGGTTTGGTCGTGTCCCTTGTATATTGGCTGGTATCATTCCTCTTGAGGATTGTTATGGTGGTAATTAGATCATACAAAGAGGGAAATGCCACCTATTCGTTACCTTTAAAAGTTTTCGGGTCAGCATAAATTATTTCGACTGAACCATTTGGTTGCCATCTGATACATGCTCAATGGTAAAGTTTTATTATAGTGAATCTAATCTTTTCTTAGTAGAATATTGTAGTTACTCAACACATTAACTATGTAAAATAACTCCTCCTTCTCTATGTGACTTCTCTATGTGGCCGACCTTGACATGAAGAGAGACAAATTCATTGACCAAGGTTTTGTGTCCAGCGAAATTTATCATAATTACTTTTTAGGGTTCCAGATTGCCCTTGTTTATTCCAAGTTTTCTCAACATCCTCAGAGGTAGAATTTTGACTCTAGACTCATTATCAATAAGGATCCATTTGTAAGGAATCCTATTGAGATCGACCTTAATACTAAGGGTCGAATGTGCTAGGTCATATCCTCTGTTAGATGAGAGAGGGTCAGTGAAGCTAGTTCCTTCAGTTCATCTTTCGTGACGTGGTATATCTTTACCATGTCACCATCTTGGTCAAGAGATGTCTTCGCCTCAACTGAATGACTCAGGCAATGGAACTACTATTTCGACGGACTCTTTCTGGGCATTTTTTTCTACTATTGCCTCCTGGTCAGTCTAATTGTCTTGACTAACAAGTTCACCCTGAGCAACGTGGCTGCCCTGGTTGGCTAGGTCTATGTCTAGTTTATTCTTATAGACAGGTAGCCTGACCTCTCTCTGAGGTCTATTACTCCTATCGATAAGCCTAGATGACCGTAGAGCCTCGATTGCTCTATTTCCATAGAGCTTTTTGTTGAGGCTATTGATTTTGGCTGAGCTTTCCTCAACTTCTTGGCCTTCACCCAAATTATGAACGGTGTGCTTGAGATGCCTTAGCTACTCTCGTCTTTGTAGCCTCCTCTTCTGAGTTTTGGTAGATCTTGGGTTTGGGAAAGTACATTCAACAACTTATCAAATACACTTCGTCTCTGCCTGTTGACTTCCCATTGGCCGACCTTGCTAGCCCTAGGTTTGAAATTTTTAATGGGTTACTGAGAAATTAGCCTCTCTTCTGATTCACCTTTAACCTTATCAATAGTGGTCTGACACTAAGGGCAGACCAAATAAACTTTCTTAGAGGGCTGGTCATATGAGCGTGGCTCTATTATGACCACTCATTCCTTCTAGGTCATTTCTGAGGCCGAATCATCCACCTGAATCTTAATCCTCGGCTTATTAAGGTTCCAGACTCTTATTAATGACCTTTCTCCCAATATCTTCCTTTTGATTGAGGGTATAAAGACATTAACTCTTACTGTGGGGAATAGGCTAGTTTCTACGATAGAGGTATTCCTTTTAGAATCGAAGAGAAGTCAGCCTTCATCGATCAGCAGTTAAATTTCATTCCTAAACATAATACAGTTGTTTGTACTATGTCGCCAGGAATTATGCCACTGACAATAATCTTTCCCTGTACGCTGGTCGACCGAAAGAATAGTGTGGCTTTCAAACAGCTTGATCTGCTTATCCTTTAAAGCTAATCAAAAATCTAATCGACCTTCCTCAGATCGAAGAAGCATTCCTTGGCCATCTAGGTGCTTGTGTCAAATTTCTTATTCTCTTTCCCACTCATCTTCTTCAACATTAGGCATTTATATGGTCCTCTCTTCACTACTTCGGCTAGGCAGACCTCTCTGTCAGAATCTCACTCATCAAAATCACTCATTTGATCAACTTGCACTGCGGTAACCTTAAGTTAATTTTTGTAGTAAGTCCCTTTGGAGGACACCCGTTTCTAATCGTTCTCCATTAGAAAACACTCGTAACTGGCCATTCTTGTGGCTAACTTATACAAATCCCTAAAATGATGCCCCTTAAAGTGTTTTCTCATGGTTAGTCTTCCTTGACATAAGATAAACTCGCTCTATCTTGTTCTAAGTCAATTGGACTCTAATCTGTGGTAGGGCTGTAGCCATATTGGATGGTTTGAGGCTATTCTTTTCGAACTTGTCCTTTGTCATTAGTTTAGTTGTTCCTAGCATACAAAAAAAAAGATTGCACTGAGCATGCCAAAAAGATGTTCGCAAATAAAATTTCAACGTAGGGATCTGTGTATGTCCAATATCTTGCTAGACCAATACGAGTCTCAGCTTCAAAAGAAACTAAAACTAAAAGGGTTACCAAATAAGGCTAGGCTAAATTTAGGTAACAGTGAGCAAGGGTTATGTTAAACTTAGGCTGTGTGATAGCAAGCGAACTGTAGAGCTTGGGTACTTCTCAGAGAAGGACAAGCAAAGCTTTAACAGCAAGGCTATATGTTTCAACAAGCAAGGATGTGAATCCTAAGTTGAATAACGAAAGAAAACTAAAGAAAAAACCAAAAAGCTTGCAATAAAGTTTTAATGTATAGTTTATGATCCAAACAACGAGAGAAGTAAGCCTTTATATAAGTTGTAAAACCTTATTGCAAAACCTAATTCTAAAAGGGAAAAAATCCTTATAAAGCAAAACTTACATAATATCAAACTACTAAATAAGATATAACACTAATTAAGCCTAGTTCCTAAAATAGATAAGCCCATTATACAATTTTTTTGGTCGGCGTCAACACAAATGATATTTTCTCTCAATGTATTTTCTTTTCTTGTGGTATCTTGGGTCCTTGGACTGTGCTACAACTCTGTATTTTCACAATAAATAATAATAGACATCTTAGCACTGGGTACCACTTCCAGCTCCATAAAGGAACTTGTAGAGTCATATAGCCTTTTTTTCAACTTCTGATACAGCTATATATTCAATTGTCCTATACTTGAAGAAATAAATTATAAAAAAATTTCAAAACAAAACACAATTAGATGTTTCAAAAAGAAATCCTAAATTGCAAACGTAATAATTATGAATACAATTAGAATTGAAATTGTAATTGAAAATTTAATAATTATAAATTCAATTACAATTAGAGATATAAATTGTAATAATTAGAATTGAAATTTTAATTAAAAATGTAATAATTATAAACGCAATTGAAATTAGAATTGTAATTGTAATTGTATATATAATTTGAATTTGAATTAAAATCATAATTGTAGTTGGAAATATAAATTAAATTTTGAATTGAAAATGTAATAATTATAAATTCAATTGGAAGTGGATTTATAATTGGAGATGTAAATTGTAATAATTAGAATTGAAATTTCAACTAGAAATATAATAATTATGAATGCAATTAGAATTGAAATTGAAATTTGTAATTGTATAAGTAATTAGAATTGGAATTAAAATCATAATTATAGTTGAAAATGTACATTGAAAATACAATAATTATAAATTCAATTTGTTAAGTTAAGTGTGTGATATACGAGTGTACATGTAATTTTAAAAATTTACCACATGCAATAAAAGTATGTTAATAAAATACATCCAATTTAACAAATTAAATACATATACCACATATATGCTCATGTATAACTATTATACAAAATTTATATATAAGATGAACAATTGTGCTAAATATAACATGTAAAAAACACTTACCTAATAAAGGTAGTTTTATAAAATCTTCAAGTCCTCCAACAATCTAAGTGAAGACCTTACCTTGAAGTGTATTCTTGAACAATTCTAATCCATAACTGTTTGGTGGGATTATAGAGCTAGAATGGTAGCTTTGACTTAGAATTTCCAGCAACATATATTTAAACTCTTTGAATACAAATATTTGTTTCCAAGAAAAATAAAATGTTCATGCAACTCTTACATAAAACTTGGAAACAATTTTCATAGAAAATTGATTTTGAACAACTCATGTTCAAATTCAAATTTTCTTTACCCATTTTTCTTTTGATGCAAGTTTTTACCATTCATGATGGAAAAGGGAAGATGAAGATGTGTTGATTCTTTCAACACTTATGAGAAAAACAATTCTCTCTCTCACATCCAATTCCTTGGCCGAATGTGTTATAGCAAAAAATGAATGAATTAATTCATTTATTTTGTTTTTCCAACATTATCATCATAATGCATCTACCATTATCATGTATAATAGAAACAATTGATAGCTCATTAACAAAGTGCTCTATTATAATTAATGATTGATACATATTTTTAATAAATTAACAATTTATTTCATTTATTGGCCAACAAATATTTAAATACCTAACATTTAAATTATTTAAATATTTTGAATGGCCAACATATGGTCTATTGCCATAAAAGTACTTATTATAATATTATCTAATAATATTTAATATAATTATTCAAAACAATTTTGAATAATTACTTTTACCTTACTTATTTTTACTACCAAGATTAAATGGTAAATTTAAGGTAAAAACAATCAATGGACCAAATTATGCCACTTGTCAACATCCTATTGATTAACAACTCTTGTTAACTAATTACGTAATGTACTTCACAATTAAGTCTTGACAAATGCACATCCGAGGGATCTCGAAACAATTATTCAAATTTGCTAGAATTTATTAGATTGAATTATTCAATCTAGTCCGCTACCCTAGTGCGCAACAAGTACACTTTATATTGTGAAACTCTCTAGGTCCACGTTAGGTTTGTCATATAGAGCTCCTCCATACCTCCGTGAATGATGCCCTACACACATGTTACGAATATTACAAAGCGGCGTATTAGACCATACAAGTTGAGGTTATAGCATATTCGTATAATCCCTCCGTCATTTATATCCTGGAATAGCAGAGATATAGATCATCACCGTCAAATCTCTATTTGCTTAACCATAAACGTATCTCCAGATTTATATTTTCATAAATAATATCCATAAATACTTTTATGATATTGTTTATCCCTTCAGATTATATTTTTTGAGGTTTATGCTTGTGGCCACAAGACTTCTTGAAATACAATCTCAGAGTATTAGGATATATAATTCACTCATATAAGCTGACGAATCCCATATCTACGCACACTAGACTCCATAAGCATCGGACCATACCAAGTGACATCCAGTATTTAAATCATGAAAGGTTTCTAACATGTGTGAAACCAAAGCATAGTGGATCACTCACAAGTCTACCGTGGCGCTCAGGTCAAAGGATTACAAATACTACTCAACTCAAAAGACCTTCCACTAAGCTCATGATTTGCTAAGACTAACCATCTAACTATTCAAATATAGACATACAATAATCTATATTCATGGGTTTCACCGATAGACCCGCATCGATGAAATTAGATTAGAAACATAGTGTTTGAGAACATCCTTGCATAATGACATTTTCTAGCACCATCTGCAACTCTTTGCAGCTACGTCATTATTAATATATTCTCAAGTCTTTATCTCATTTCAGACAAGACTCTAACTCCTTAGATTTTACTAACTCTTATAACCTGCTAACTTTTAGCACCACTAACTCTTAGTACTTAATCAACGATTCTAACTCTTAGCACTGATCTAAACTTTTTTAGACCAGATTTGAACTCCTTCAAATCATACAATGTCTGAAACGTAATAAGCATCTGACCATTTAATAATTAATAATATTAATAATTTAATTAAAAATGATAATTGTATAAATACTATAAAAATATTTATATATAATGAGATGACAGGTAAGTATAAGTTCCAATATAATTGAAACATATTCTATTTGATCTCAAAGTCCCCATATAGCACTTCTTCCAATCTTGGATGGGGATCACTTATAGGAATTGGAAATGTAAATTGTAATAATTAGAATTGAAATTTTAATTAAAAATATAATCATTATAAATGCAATTGAAATTATAATTATAATTGTATATGTAATTGGAATTGGAATTAAAATCATAATTGTAATTGGGAATGTAAATTAAAAATTGAATCCAAATTATAAATTCAATTGGAATTAGATTTATAATTGGAGATGTAAATTGTAATAATTAGAATTAAAATTTCAATTAGAAGTATAATAATTATAAATGTAACTAGAATTGGAATTGTAATTGTATATGTAATTAGAATTGGAACTAAAATCATAATTGTAATTGAAAATATAATAATTAGAATTGAAATTTGAAATGAAAATGTAATAATTATATTTTCAATTAGAATTGAAATTGTAATTGTTTGTAATTAAAATTAGTTGTTATTACTTTTGCATAATCAATTACAATTAACTCAATAAAGAAAGTGTATATATTTTACTATGAATATGAGATAATAAATCATAATAAATTTTTTTGTGAATTTAATCATTTATCATTTTTATCTTTGTCCCGTGAACTGAAGATTGATAATTTATTTTGAGTAACTACATTATTAGTTACTAATACTATTATAATTTTTTCAAAATTATTGAAGGGACTTTGTCAATATATATTTAATTTTACATAAATTGTTATTTTTTTAATTCACTTGAATATTAAAAATAAATTTTATAATTTAATTGAAATTCTAATTCACTTAATTTAATTTTTAATTCAATTCAATTATGATTGAAAAGAGAATTAGAGAATTAGAGAATTAAAAAGAGGATTCAATTATTCAGTTAATTCAATTAACTTAATAAAAGAAGTCATATATTTTTTAAAAATAAAACTCTATTAAATATTTTAAAAAGTATCTTAAAAATAAAATAAACTCAAAACACAAAAAAAAAAAAATTACCAAGTCTAATTGAAACCTATCTCATATTAAAAAAAATCCTCAATTAACACACAAAACTGAAAACATAAACATATAAAATATTCAAAAACCTAACTCAATTTTTAAACTAGTCCAAGAGAGAAAAACTCAACTTAACTTGCTCTTAATTTCTTAAATTTGAATCTCGTCCCGACCTGAATTTGGGTCGGATTAGGACAGAATAAAACCTCTTAATTGTCCTAATTGGGACAAATTTTTCTATCCCAATCAAAAATCAAATTTGACCAAATGGACCTGAACCAAAAACGCCACGGTAATTGTATCAGTGAATTAACGAAGAAAAAACTTGAGTAGTTTGAGACATTTAGAATAATGTTGTAAAACAAGAGAAAAGAAAAACATATCATATCAACAAATTGACTCTACAAGTATTGTTAAAATTCCTGTAATGGCTGCCTTCATATGTAATATCTTTCCATTTAAAAATCGTTAAGGGATGCAACTGGATATTTTATTGGATTAGACCATAGACATGTGCTTTTCTCGATAAAGTCAAGACCAAGGACAAATAAGATAGTAGAAGAGTGAAAAGGATGTTAACTTGTCATTCTTGAGGTTCGTACAAATTAAGGTTTTGATTTTAATTATATTATGATCTCTTTTATTTAATTAAAAAAATATCTTTTATTTAATTAAAAAATATCTTTTATTTAATTAAAATATTTTTAAAAGATAATAATATTGTTATTTTTTAAAATTTTAATTAAAATTAAAGTTATTAACAAAATATAATTTATACCAACCTCTAGAAATGTTAATACCCCTATATATTTTTCTCGATAAAGTTAGAATTAAAGACAAATAAGATAGTAGAAGGACAAAATGGATGTTCCTCCCCAATAATATTAGGCTTTTATTAAATTATCAAAAAGAATAATACTACACATTTTAAGTTGTATCTCAAATATAATATATTAAGTAAACATTGGATAGTGAAATATTATAAATGTTAAAATTATCAGTTATACCAAATGATTACTTTTTTTTTAATGGAATGTTCATTAAGATAAAAAGGACTAGAAAACCTTTCAGCTAAATGGTTACACTTGAATAAGACGAAGCCTTTTTGGCTAACTATGTGCCACCATGCTACAATTGTTAGGAGTGTGTTTAATACTAAAATTGACAAAATCTACAGATTGCTTCCTAATCATCTCAATAGACCATTTAATATCCTTGTATGAGTGAATGCTTCCCTTGATCAAGTCTACTACTATTTTTGCATTAGATTTGACCATAATAGAATTGAGATTAAGATCCCTTAAGATTTGCAGCCCAAATGTTAGTTATAGCTTCAGCTTCGGCTAGCTCCACATCATCCCAATGCTTACTAGTAGTCACTGTCATTGCAATAGGATCCATATTGTAATGCCTAATGACTACCCCCAAGCCATTTGAGGTAGCATCAATGTTCATCGTGACCCTGCCATCATGACTATTAAACTGCTCTAAAGATTCTGTATTTAACTAGAAAGTGGGATGAGAAGGGTAAGCTACCTTTGCTTTGCTAACTTTCCTGTTTGTCCCAATGAGAGCTTCAACTCTTGCCAACACCCATTAGAGGTCCTCTTTTTTTATTATTGATTATAAGACTATTTCTATAATGCCAAATAGCCCAAAGGATCAATAAAAGTATCTCTAGCTCCTTTATTGTGGTCATAACAAATGCTTGTTTAAAAAGATCCCATAGCTCTATGGACTGAGTTTCTTTTATAATTTCAACAAAAGGGGTCTGCTTCTATATTGTTTTTGCTACTTTACAATGAACAATGGCATGAAAAACAGATTCATCTGCTAGGGAACATCTTTGGCAAATTGTTTGGTCTATAATTTTCCTTCCCTTAAGAACTTGTCTAGTGGGCAGAATGTTAAGTATGGCTCTCCATATGAATATCTTAACCTTAGAAGGAACAGCAATAGTCTACACTTTCTTTCACCAAAGTTCCAAGTCTCCTGAGGAAGGTACAGGCTCCATTGAGAGTTTTCCTCCTACGGCTTCATAATAACCACTCTTAACCACGTAGTCTCCTTTCTAATGTAGTGCTAACAGATGGAATCCTTCATCTTAGCCATTGGAAGGGGAATTCTCAATATCTGTGTACATCATCCTTATTGAAAATTTACTCAATCACATCCTGTCTCCACTTATTCTCTTTATCAAAAAGGATTTCTACCTTGTTGTTAATAGGCAAAAACTGAGGATACAAAGGTTGTAAAGTTGATCTTCTGGGGATCCAATTACTCTTGTAAATTTTAACCTCATTTCTTCTTCTTATCAACCATCTAACACCTTTTGTTAAAATCTGTTTCCCCCGCAGCAGGGTCCTCCAAACATAAAAAGGGTTAATCCTATCTTGGCCTTCAAGTATCGAGTTTAAGGAAAATACCTAACCTTCAACACTCTTGATGCAAGAGAATTTACTATTGTCATAACTCTCTAACTTTGTTTTTCTAAAAGAGCTTGATTAAAAGATAAGAAATCTGTAAACCTGAGCCCTTCTAGACATTTGCTTCTACAAAGCTTTTTTCAACTACTCCAATGAATCTTTTTTTTCCTCAAGCTTGGATCCATACCAAAACTCTGTAATTATCTTCTATAAATCAACACACAAACTCCTTGGGAACTTAAATACACTCATGACATATACTGGAATAGCCCGAGCTACTGCCTTGATCAATACCTCTTTACCCCCACTTGAAAAATATTTTTCCATTCATCCCTTCACTTTGTGTGATAGTAAAAGTTTTATATCATTAAAGAAAGCTTTATATTTCTACCAAATACTTCTTATAGACGATACTTCTCTGAGGTAGAGCACATCTATGATAGATTGAGCTTGATCTCTTGAGATATTCTGACTGAAGAGGATTGAAGATTTATTGTAGTTTATCATCTATTTAGAAGCTGTGCTGAACCTATCAAGAATGGTCTTGAGAACATTGCAATCTTTAATGGAAGCTCTAATGAAGATGAAGCTATCATCAGTAAATATCAAGTGGGAGATAGCTACTGAACTACTGAACTAAATATCTCCAATGGTGTTTAAATGTTCTACTTTGCTCAATAAAAAAGATAGAACCTCAGCACAAATTATAAAGAGGTATGGGAATAAAGGAAAGCCTGCCTGAGACTCATATTGACTTTCAAACTCTCCCCAATTCCTCCACTAATAACGACAAGAAAAGAGGTAGAGGTGATATATCTCATAACCAACTTAATCTATAGTGTAACCTATGATCAAGATTAAGAGTTACCCTCTCTTTTTGGTTCTAATCATGTTAAGGCACTCGTAACCTATGATCACATTATCACTTATAAGTCTATTTAGGATGAAAGCACTTTGGTTTAGAGATATATTCTGAGTGAGCACAATTTTAAGCCTATTAGCTATAGACTTTGCTATGAATCTATATATAACATTACAAAGGCTGATGGGTCTGAAGTCTACTAGTGATTGTGGGCATTTTAGGATTAAGGTAATTAGGGTGTGATTGAGGTTAGTAGCATTACCTCTATTATTTAGCACCTGTAGGCAAGCTTGAATGGTATATACTCTAACTAGTTCCAGTGCTTTTAGTAGAGACATGTTGAAAGTCCATCAGGTCTAGGAGCCTTAGTTAGGTTTAACTGCCAAACAGACTTCACCACTTCCTCTCTTAAGAAGGGCTTGACAACTATGCATTCATATCTTTATTATCTTTAACTCTTAAATCTTAGATAGCTGCAACTCTTTGATCTGATGATAGCCTTGATGATTGAAAAATGTTTAAAAGTACGTATTTATGATCTTCTCTATGTCTTGCTCATCCTCCTTCTAATCCCTCTCTCTATCCTGCAATCCCCTAATCTCATTCCTTTTCTTTCCACCACTTGTTTTAGAATGAAAAAAAAACTAGTGTTTCTGTCACCAACTATGAGCCATAATGCTTTTGATCTCCATCTCTAATACACCTCTTCTTCATACAGCAACTTATCTATTTGTTCCTCATAATGTCTAATCATGTTGTTAGGTTTATATTGCTAGTTAGTGGTCTTGCATTAATTCAGCTTCTCTATCAGCAGCTTCAGCTTTCTTTATTTCCCCCCAAACACCTCATTCTCCAATTCTTTAATAGTTCCTTAGTGTTAGCCAATTTCTACAAGATATTATTAATAGGGTCTACATTTTGGTTTGTAACAAAATTCCACCCTTCTTCAACCACATTTTTACAATCATCATGAAGATCCCATATTTCTTCATTATGATATTGATAGGGTTTTTTTATCTTCTTTCTGAGCCATACACTTCCTTCCTAAGCTTTAATTAGAATAAGGTTGTGGTCAAACCCTGTGGAGACAAGATGAGAGATGTTATATTTTCCATAAAGGCATTTTCGTTGATCATTACAAAAGAACCTATCAACCATTCTTTTGTCATTTTTAGACCATGTCTTCTATTGGATAGGTGTAAGATGTCTTATTCCAACCCATATCAAACAGTTTGCTTAATCTTACTACCATTCTGAACTCTTTAATAGCTACTAGACTTCTCAGATACCACTATTTTTCTCCTCTGTGCTTATGATCTCATTAAAATCACCACAGCATAGCCATGATAAATTGACCAGTTGAGCTATCTCTTTATTAACTTTTAGATATGCTTCTTTTGCTCAGCTTCTGGCATTACATAAATGCCTATGAATCTCTATTCTCTACTAGTCTTATTCCTCATAACTGCATCGATATGCCCTGGGCTATAGGATAATAATTGAACATCTATTTCCTCTTTTCATAATATAGCTATGCCGCCTACAAGTTCTACTCTCCCTACTACTAAGTAGTTTGCAAATTTTAGTTTACACCTACCTAAATTTCATTCACCCTACCCTTAATTTAGTCTCACAAAGAAAATATATTTGAGGCTTATTTATGTCGAGGATTTTTTTCAAAGCTCAAAATGTACGGGGATTCCCCAAACCCCGTACATTCCAGCTGAGGGCTATCATTGTTCACGATGGGGCTAATTGATAAGCGCAAATTTGTCATATATTTTCTCATTTTTTTATTATTGATGTTTTATTATTTTATGAAAATAGATGGCTATTTATGTGCATTATTGTTATTTATAGGTACATGAATGAAATTTAAAGAAAGGATGCAAAATGAGCAAAAACAGGGACTAAAATGTAAAATTTTTAAAGTATGAGTCCAGCGCCCCAACGCCATGAGGATTATCGCTCCGGCGCTATCACAATGATCAAAATAAGAAAAATGACATGTTTAAGTCGCATCTGGCGCTCCCGCACCAGCGATAGTCTAGCACCCCAGCTCTATCATCCCACCGCTCCAGCGGTGAAGCCTTTTTTATGTGTCACCCCAGCGACAACTGCATAGCGCCCCAATGGTAGCGCGAGTCCTAGTCCGACAGAATTGAGAATTTCAAGCTCATATCAATCCTTATAAAAAGCCACTCGTTCCTAGACGTTAAGAATCAACCTAGAGAACCCAAGACACATTCAAGAACACCAAGAATATAGAGCACGAGTCTTGGAGAGCAATAGGAGTTAATTGAAGCAACTTTAGAGAGAGATTCAAGGCGTTCTTCGGCATCAAGAATATCTTAGGCAGCGCAATTAAGAGCAATTTGACATCTATATCAATTTGCTATTGATTGTATCATGGTTTATTATTATTTTTACTACTGTTCTCTTGTAGCCATAAGCTAAACTTATTTTCTAAGGTTAATACTTGAACTCAATATGTGTGCTTAATTGCCATATCTTTTGAATATTTAATAAACTTAGTTCTTTGATATTCAAATTACTTGATTTTAATGCTTTAATATATCTGGCCTATATATAGTGAATAAGTTAGTAATATTGTTGATAAACTCAGAAGATGAATCATAATATTTAAACTTATGTAATTTGATGCATGATTATAGAGTAACATTCAATGTTGCATATGCAAGTTTCAATTTAGGATAAGAATATACCTAATTGGCATGTATGATCAATAAGATCTAATCTTAATGAATCTTAATTTATTACAAATACCATAGGAATATAGATATTTGATAAATTAAGGTATACTTGCATGACCTTGAAAGATGCTTGTGAATACATTAACGTCTTGATCAATAACAAAGACTAAGAAAGTTAAATATTAAAAGATTAATCATTAGAAAGCATATTGAGAGATAGTATTAATCTTAAGTTTTCTCTATATTGCTATCACCTAATTCTCTTTGTATTGTATTTTTACTTTTATATTTTTTACATTCATTCTTAGATTTTTATTTTTTTGAATAATTATTAAAAAGACATAATTTTAGCAATTGGTTAAAAAGAAGAAATTATCCATATAGGTTCGACATCCGACTTATTTAATCTATTTATTACTTACATACGATAGTGTATATTTACACTTAATTTTAAAATATAAAAATATCGCATCACTAATCCTTAACCACGACCAAAAAAATCTATTCATTCATGCTAGCCATCGCCCCATTCATTTCCATTTATCTTGCAACTAGTCATTGGCTTATCTCTAATTTCCCCCGTTTTCCTTCTGGCTCTACTTCCAAGTCTTTTCTTTTGGTGGGCTTTCGATCCAGGTCAAGAAAATAGGGATATTCAGGTAAGCCCGGCCCTTTAGCTCTACTTTTCTATTTGTTTTCATACTTTTTTATTAGGCCTGATCATCCTAGGCTTTATTTAAGTCATTAGCCTTCATATCCCATACTTTCCCAATTGATTTTCCTTCCTTCAGCTGTGGAATTTTAGCACCATCAAGCAAATCAAATCCTTTGCTTTTTCTCGTGATTTTTGGCAGTCATTCTTTTGCCTCTTCTATCATTCTTTCATCAAATCTTTTATTATCAATAGGTACATGATTGAGACCCTCTTCCATTCCTATCACAGACTCATCCCAATCATCATTAATGAGCATTGGGATTGTTTCTATGGTTTGTAAAGGCCTCTTCTCCTAGCCATGTCGGTTTTAAGTTGGGTCGGGTTAAGATCTTCTTAACTCACTGAGTTTGGTTGTGTTTAACCCTTCCATGTTCTCTGGGTCTACTTTTCTTGGTGATTTCTTAGGGCTCCATTTTTGTTAGCCAGTATCATTTTCCTTCTCTCTTTGCCTCTTTTTTGTCTCATCTGTTCTCCCAAAAGTGAAGCCCTCATCCATGGACCATATGGGAACTCAGATGTCTCTTGATCACCATCATCAGTTTCTTCATTACTTTTTCCGTTTTTTTTCCATGAAAGCCTCACACTCTCTATATTGATGACCTATTCTTCCACAGTAATAACAGAACTCTGGCAGTTTTTCATACAGGACTAGCAGTATAATTTCCTCTTGAGAATGTATGCCTATTTTAATTAACTTCTTTAGAAGCTTTGTGACATCAACTCTAATCCTTACCTGTAAAAACTTCCCCATGCGTCTACCCAACATACCTGTCTCAATTTTCTCGACATCACCCATCCTGCTACCCAGCAACTTCATCATCTGTTTACGCATGCATATAACTGGTAGGTTGTGTATTTGGACCTAAAAGGATGTGTGTCTAAAACTAAATTTATTGATTTCCCCTATGCCTTTAACTTCTATGAGCACTGAGAGAGCTCGATCGAAATGCTAAGGTTCTCCAGCCAAAACTCTCCTTTTGTCTTCTCTAGCATCGAAATGACAAAGAAATCTATTACTTCCCAGACTTTTCTCTTTTGCTGTTCTCTCTGCATAGTCACCCTGAAGACTTCTCTATTAATGGCTCTGTTAGAAAAAACCATGCCCACCAAACAACCTGCCCACAAGTTTTCCCCTTTCTCTTTATAACCCCCGTTACTTGTAACTACCTCTACTTCATCTAAGATAGTTAAGGCACTACACAAAATTGACTAGTTTTCTAACTTCCTTAAAGAACAACACCTTAATAACAAGAAAGACTACACCAATTACTTAATGGGATAATAAAGATAAAAAAAATGAATTAATTTTCACTAGATAAAAGTGATTTATAGAAGCCAACAAGGATTTAAATTTATTTTTACTCATTTTTTTTATGAGAATAGAGAGAACGAGACACTCAATAATTATTTGATATATTATTATTTAAAATATAATTTAAAATATAAACTTAAAATGTGCAAAATTATTTTTACCAAAAAAATATTATGAAGCTTTGGGTTTAGGAACAGCCCAAAAATATATGTTCAAATTTTGAGCACCAAATATTAGTTTGATTTCAAAAGACAACTTATATTATTTGAGTCATTCAATATTCTTAAATATCTCCTTGAAGTTTTGAGTTTAAAATTTATTTTTGAGTTTCATTTAACAGTCTTACGTTTATATATTTTAAAGAGAGCATCTTTTTTAGTATAGTCGATTGTGTCATACAGCCGATTATTTTAGCCATTAAATTAATCTAATGAATGAGATTTAATAATATATACCTTTTAAAAAGGTTAATTAAAAAATATCAAAAACCTCCCTTAATGTTTAATTAAATATAAAATATATTTTTTAAAATAAAATCATTAATAAAATACCCCTTTATGATATTAAAAAATTAAAAATAATATATTACATTGTATGGTATAATTTTAATTTTAATTTTAATTTCAATAATATTAAATCTTATAATTTTAATTTTAATTTCAATTATGCTAAATATTTTAAGTTCAATTTCAATTTTATTTTAATTAAATTATATAATTTTAATTTCAAATCTAATTTTAATTTCGATTTTAATTACATTAAATATGATCATTTCAATTCTAAATTTAATTTCAATTACGTTAAATAATACAATTCTAATTTCAATTACGTTAAATGATAAAATTTCAATTTCAATTACGTTAAATGTTATAAATCTAATTTCAATTTAAATTAAGTTAAATGTTACAATTTCAATTTCAATCTCAATTATGTTAAAATGTTATAATTTCAAATCTACTTTCAATTTTAATACATTCAATGTTATAATTTCAATTCTAGTTTCGATTTTAATTACGTTAAGTATTGTAATTTCAATTTTAATTCTAATTTTAATTTTAATTACATTAAATGTTATAATTTTAATTTTAATGTCAATTTTAATTACATTAAATGTTATAACTTTAATTTCAATTACATTAGATGTTATAATTTTAATTCCATTTCGATTTCATTTATATTAAATGTTATAATTTTAAATTCAATTTTAATTTTATTTACGTTAAAAGTTACAATTTCAATTTTAATTATGTTAAATGTTATAATTCTAATTCTAATTTTAATTACATAAATTATTATAATTCCAATTTCAATTTCAATTTCGCTTACTTTAAATTTTATAATACAAATTCTAATTTTAATTTTAATTACATTAAAATTATAATTTCGTTTCCAATTTCAATTCAGTTTTAAGTACGATAAATACTATAATTTTAATTCTAATTTTAATTTTAATTACGTTAAACATTATAATTTTAATTTTAATTTCAGCTTCAATTACGTTAAACGTTATAATTTCAATTCTAATTTTAAACTCAATTTCAATTATGTTAAATGTTATAATTTTAATTTTAATTTTAATTTTAATTTCAATAACATTAAATATTATAATTTTAATTCTAATTTTAATTTCAATAACGTTAAATGCTATAATTCTAATTCCAATTTCAATTTTAATTATTTTAAATTTTATAATTCTAAATTCAGTATTAAATGTTATAATTTCAAATCTAATTTTAATTTGATATTGTATAATTGGTTATATTTAAAAGAATATTTTTAAAAATAAATTAAATTAAATGATAACATTTTGAAAAATAATCTGTAACTGTAGTCAGAAACGACAGCCGACCGACGGCCAAACGCTATTTTTTAATGATATTCCATTGATAAAAAAATATTTTTACATCATTGAACTCTATTTTTCTTAATCTATATAATTGTGGGTCATTTTTTTACCAAAAAAAAATTAAAAAATGTCAAATGTAGTGATGAGGGGTGGTAGTCATCACTGCCCCTGTCAAATGGTGAGGCGGTGACTTACAACACCCTCACCTATGGACAGATCGTTGCCCCACCATAGCGAGCAACGAAGGTCGTCGCCTCTCACTACCACATTTGACTGTTTTCTAGTCTGTTTCTTCTAAAAATGTCCCCATCATTGTGTAGATCAACAAAAATAGACTCTAATAATGTAAAATATGATCTTTTTACGTTAGAGACTCGCCGAAAAATGACGCCGGCTGTCGTCTCCAATGATAATTACATATTCTTTTTTTTAATGATTTATCATTTAATTTAATTTTTGTAAAAATATTTTTAAAAATATTACCAATTATACAATGACGCGTGTTATTTTGTGTCACGTTTCAATTTTTAAGTTAATTCTGTGGTTAAATTACTTTTTTATCTTTCCACTATTAAAATTAACGGTAAAAGTTAACAGATTAAAAACAATTTAGGTATTTTATCTCCAATTGTGATAAAGTTGTATTTATACCTAAAATATTAAAGTAAATTTGTTGTTATCCCTTAAATCTTATAATTTAGATTTTAATTCTAATTTAAATAATGTTAAATGTTATAATTTTAATTACAATTTTAATTTTAATTAGGTTAAATAATTTCAATTCTAAATTTAATTTCAATTTTGATTTCAGTTACATCAAATATTATAATTTGAATTCTAATTTTGATTTCAAATACGTTAAATGATATAATTTTAATTCAAATTCCAATTTCAATCTCAATTACATTAAATGTTATCATTCCAATTTTAATTTTAATTTTAATTACGTTAAATGTTACAATTCCAATTCCAATTTCAATTCATTTAAATGTTATAATTTTAATTTTAATTATGTTAATTATTATAATTCAAATTTCAAATTTAATTACATTAAATATTAATATTCTAAATCTAATTTCAATTTCAATTTCAAGTACATAAAATGTTATAATTCCAATTACAATTTCGATTTCAATTACATAAAATATTATAATTCCAATTCTAATTTCAATTTCAAATATGTTAAATATCATAATTCCAATTTTAATTTCGATTTCACTGACATTCAATGTTATAATTATAATTTCAATTTCGATTTCAATTTCAATTATTTTAAAGTTATAATTCCAATTTATATTTCTATTATGTTAAATGTTATAATTAGAATTCTAATTCTAATTTAATTACATAAAATATTATAATTCTAATTTCAGTTTCAAATACGTTAAATGTTATATTACAATTCCAATTTCAATTTAGTTAAGCGTTATAATTTCAATTTCAACTTCAATTACATTAAACATTATAATTCTAATTCTAATTTCTATTTCAACTTTAATTAGGTTAAATGTTATAATTTCAATTCCAATTCTAATTTAAATTTTAATTACGTTAAATGTTATAAATTTAAATCTAATTTCAATTTTAATTACGTTAAATATTATAATTACAATTCTAATTTCAATTACGTTAAATGTTGTAATTCTAAACCCTCTTTCAATTTCAAGTATATAAGTGTTATAATTCAAGTTCCATTTATGATTCAAATTTTAATTACGTTAAATATTATAATTTTAATTTTAAATTTAAATTAAATTTTAATAAAGTTAAATGTTATAATTAAAAGTCCAATTTAGATTTCAACAAATCCGAAATTGGAAGTTAGAAATATATTTTGGACTTGTTATATATTTTATGCAACAAATCAGTAATTGAAAATTATAAATATATTCTTGAAAATTAGAAATTTGTTTGTGAATTATTTATTTTAGAAATTAAAAATTTAAATTTGTTATATATTTTTGAAATTAAGAGTTGGAATGTTAAGATAGTTTAATAAATGCCTTGAAAATTAAAATAAATATATCCAAAATATAAAAATAACCCAAAAAAATGTAAATGTCAAAAGTTAAAAACAACTCAAAAACTTTGATTTAGCTTAATTAAAATATTTTGTTATATATTTTAAAATTTAATGTAATTTAAATTTTACTTATAATTTTAATAAAATGTGATTAATTAAATATTAATTATTCATTAACTTAGAACAATAATTACTATTTTAAGTATGAAGTTAAATAAAATTTAATAAGAAATTAAAGATTAAATATAAAAATTTAAATTTAATTACCACATGGCGTCCTGTGGTGGCACCATGTGGCGAGACGTTTTATGTTAACCATAGTTATTTAGGACACATATAAAATATCATTAATTTGTATTATATTATAATTTTTGTGAAATTAAATGCAATCTCACAATTTATAAATAAGTTGAGATACCCCTTTATATTTGTGCAAAAGTGAGAATATGTCCTACATAAAATGGGATACAATATACAACAAATTATGGATGTAAAAAATAAAAATATGTTAAGGGAAAGTTATTTTATGAGTATCCTAAATAAGGGATTAACTACAGTATAGTTGGTTATGCCATACAGCTAGATGACGTCAGCGTGATCGATAATTTTAGATATTGCCTGTTATTTTTGCTTTTATCATAAAGGCCCCTCTATTAATAAAATTATAATTATAAATTTCGAATCAATTAAGTCCAATTTTTTTTAAAAAAAATAATAATGTTATTATATTTTGTTTATAATCAAACATTTTATATAAAATTTTGTAAAAATTAATTAAATATTATTCTAATGATAATGACCAATAAAAAACAAAAAAAATACTACCAAACCATTTTAATTTCAATTAAATTAAATGTTATAATTTCAAATTCAATTTATATTTCAATTATGTTAAATGTTATAATTTTAATTCCAATTTCAATTTTAATTACGTAAAATATTATAATTTCAAATCTAATTTCAATTACTTAAAATATTATAATTCAAAATTCAATTTTAATTTCAATTTCAATCATGTTAAATATTATAATTATAATTATAATTTTAATTTTAATTTTAATTTTAACATAATATAGTAAAGTGAAAAGCATGATGAGAATTCTCAGCCCAAGATATTTGAAGGTTCAAAATCAATGGGTGTCAGAGTTGCAATAATTTCTTTAACGAATTAAAAAAAAAATCTGGATCAAGAGAAGGGGGTACTACGAGCCCTCTGCCCCACGCATCTAACCAGTTCGTGTGGTTCACTAGTTCCACCAACTAGACCTTTAGAGTGATTCAATCGATATAGGGGTGCGCTTAAAGCGGGGGGTGTGTTATCCCTATTGGGTTGGGCCCTCCCCCATAAGGCACCACCGTCGGAGTTTAATGTAACTAAAATTAGAATTAGAATTATAAAATGTAATGTAATTGAAATTGCAATTATGAAATTTAATGTAATTAAAATTAAAATTAGATTTAGATTTAAAACTACAACATTTAACTTAAATGAAATTGAATTTAAAAATGAAATTTGAATTATAATATTTAATGTAAGTGAAATTGAATTTAAAATTAGAATAAAAATTATTACATTTGAGGTAATTAAAATTAAAATTAAAATTAGAATTGAAATTATAAAATTTAACATAACTAAATTTGAAATTAGTTTTGAAATGATAAAATTTAACGTAATTAAAATTGAATTTAAAATTAGAATTAGAATTATAACATTTAACATAAGTGAAATTGAATTTAAAAATAAAATTTGAATTATAACATTTAATGTAAGAAAAATTGATATTAAAATTGGAATTGAAATTATAATTTTTAATGTAAATAAAATTGAAATTAGATTTGAAATTACAAATTTTAACATTATTCAAAGTGAATATAAAATTGAAATTAGAATTATAAAATTTAACATAAGTGTAAACAAGTAGTATTTTAAGTGAGAACATATAGTATAGTAAGTGGGAATATTTAGTATATTAAGTGGAAACAAGTAGTATATAAAGTGAAAATATTTAGTATACTAAGTGGAAACATGTAGTATATTAAGTGGGAACACATAGTATATTAAGTTAGAACATTTAGTATATTAAGTAGAAAAACGTAGTATATTAAGTAGGAACACGTAGTATGTTAAGTGGGAACATTTATACTAAGTGGGAACACGTAGTATATTAAGTGAAAAAACGTAGTATCGTGGGAACATTTAGTATACTAACTGGGAACACGTAGTAAGTTAAATGAGAACACGTAATATATAAAGTGGAAAAATTTAGTATACTAAGTGGAAACACGTAATATATTAAGTGGAAACACGTAGTATATTAAGTGAGAACACGTAGTATATTAAGTGAGAACATTTAATATACTAAGTAAAAATACGTAGTATATTAAGTGGAAACATTTAGTATACTAACTGAGAATACGTAGTAGGTTAAGTGAGAACACGTAGTAAATAAAGTAGGAACATTTAGTAAACTAAGTGGGAACACGTAGTATATTAAGTAGAAACATTTAGTATACTAAGTGAAAACACGTAGTATATTTAGTGGAAAAATTTAGTATGTTAACTAGGAACACTTAATATATTACGTGGGAATACGCAAAATATTAAATGGGAACACGTAATATATTAAGTGGGAATATTTAGTATGTTAACTAGGAACACTTAATATATTAAGTAGGAACACGTAATAAGTTAAGTGGGAACACGTAATATATTAAGTGGGAACACGTAGTATATTAAGTGCAAACATTTAGTATACTATGTGTGAATATTTAGTATACTAAGTGGGAACATTTAGTATACTAACTAGAAACACGTAGTAAGTTAAGCGAGAACATGTAGTATATAAAGTGAGAATATTTAGTTTACTAAGTGGGAATACGTAGTATATTAAGTGGGAACACATAATATATTAAGTGGGAACATTTAGTATATTAAGTGGGAATATGCATTATATTAAGTGAGAACATTTAGTATACTAAGTGGGAACATGTAGTATATTGAATGGGAACACGTAGTATATTCCCACTTAATATACTACTTCTTCCCATTTAATATACTACGTGTTCTCACTCACTATACTAAATGTTCCAACTTAATATACTACGTCTTCTTACTTAATATATTACGTGTTCTCACTTAATATATTATATGTTCTCACTTAATATACTACGTATTCCCACTTAGTAAAATAATTGTTCCCATTTTATATACTACATTTTCTCACTTAACTTACTACGTATTTCTAGTTAGTATACTAAATGTTCTCACTCATTATATTACGTGTTCCCACTCAATATACTAAATGTTCCTACTCAATATACTACTTTTTCTCACTTAATATACTATATGTTCCCACTCAATATACTACGTGTTTCCACTTAATATATTACGTGTTCCTATTTAATATACTACTTGTTCCCACTCAATATACTACGTTTTCCCACTTAATATACTACGTGTTCCAACTTAATATACTAAATGTTCCCACTCAATATATTACGTGTTCCCACTCAATATATGATTAGTGTGCTATAGTAGCTAAGCGCAAGTGCACATTATCGTATCCAGTAATATAGGATTTTAAGTCCAGATATCAATTCCACTGGAACTATGCAATCTAATTCTATAAATCAAGTACTCAAATTATACTTACTTAACTTTTATTCAGAAAACCAAAATCTGGAATTTATGTAACTAATCTAGTTCTCTCAATTAACTAAACAAAAGTAAAGAGTAGAATTCACAAATAAAGATAATCTAGGGTTTTGACTCGTCCCCTAGTATTTCATTGGATTCATTAACCACTTAGTTAATCCCTTAATACCAATTGATTGGCTTAGACACTAATCTCATCACAAGTCTCTATTGATAGTCAAGTGACTATATTACGCATTTTAACAATCACCTATATGTCTATGGTAATCAAATTAGAATGTAATTCATTAAGATTAAGTCTAAATTATACCATACATGCCACCTAGGTATATGTCTATCCTAGATGGAACTCATAGTTGTTACCCTATGATCATGCATCAAACTACCCTAAGCTAAACGCATGAATCCCTCCATCAAGTTCATCATGGTTCCTCAATCATTCAAAATATTGATCAGGTATAATGAAAGCATTAAATACAAGATAGAATGAATCAATTGAATTTATCAAGTTCATAAACTAAAATTTAACACAATCCAAATTCATACTAGGTTTACATAGTCTAACCCTAGATAAACAAATTAACCCATCACAAAATTAAAAGTATCAAACCAATTCATAAAGATCAATAAGAATAAGAGCATAATGATAAAGAAAGAGAAGAAAACTAATCAAAGTGACTCCTTGATGTGCTTCTCCCTCAATCTTGACTTGAAGTTTGAATCTTGATCTTGGTTCTTCAATCTTTAACTTTGATATTTGATTTGTGTTGTGAATTCTCTCTCTAAATTTTTGCCTTTTTTTTCTCTCTTTTTCTCTCCTCTTTTTTCTTCCTCTCCCCTCTTAGGGTTTTTGGCTTTCTATTTATAAGTATTTGTATTCAAAATACTATTTACGAGTACTGTAGCAAAAATACTGTTTACGGCACTGTGGCAAAATACTATTTTCAGATACTGTTCACCACCGCGGTGCTGGATTGTGGGCGCCGCAGCACTCAGATACTGACCTGGGCGCCGCGGCGCTCAGTCGCTGGCCTGGTGCCTCTTTCATATTTTGAGCGTAACTTCTTCGTTTGATGTCCGATTTGCCTCCCGTTTATTCCTATGCGTCACATTTTCCATCGTGCATCTATTTATGATCAAAAACCACAATTAAAATAGCCAAATAGTTATGATTTAGAGAAAAATATGAAAGTTAGGTATAAATTATACTAGTGCTTTTACGCCCCTATCAATATACTACTTGTTCTCACTCAATATACTACTTGTTCCTACTCAATATACTATATGTTCCCACTTAATATATTACGTGTTCCTCACTTAATATACTACTTGGTCTCACTTAATATACTACGTGTTCCCACTTAATATACTAAATGTTCTTATTTAATATATTATATGTTTCCACTCATAGAATTGTTATTTTTGTTGTCAGAGTGTCGCCAAAAAAATATTCACTAGCTGATTGCCATTTTTTCAACAACGGTGGTAAGTATTTTAATTATTAATTAATTATTTTTAAAAAATTTATTATAATTATAAACCAATTGTAGAATGACACATATAATTTATAACTCATCAATGTTTGACACGTGTTACTTTGTTAAAAAATATTTATTTATTATTTATTTAAAAATTATATTAAATTAAATAAACGAATGAGATTACACCATATATTTAATGATAATGAACGAGTGAGATTGTGTCACGTGTCTAAAGTTAAATGACAAATAATTAAGGTAAAGTGATAATTATCCATTAAAGCTAATATTTTCATCCAATTTGACGGTAAAGATTAACGGATATGATAAATTTATGTATTTTATCTCTAACTAGAGCAAAATTATAAATTTGTCTAAAATATTATGGTAAATTTGACCTTATCCCTTATAACATTTAAATGAAAATAAAAATGGAATTGAAATTATAATGTTTAACGTAATTAAAATTGAAAGCATATTTAAAATTGAAATTAGAATTATATTATTTATGTAATTAAAATTAAAATTAAAATTAAAATTAAAATTGAAATTATAACATTTAACATTTACTAAAATTGAAATTGAAATTGAAATTGGAATTGGAATTATAACTTTAACGTAATTGAATTTGAAATTTGAATTTGAATTATAATATTTAACATAATGAAAATTGAAATTGAATTATAATATTTTATGTAATTAAAATTAGAATTAAAATTGAATTTAAAATTATAACATCTAACATAATTGAAATTAAAATTTTATTTTTTAACGTAATTGAAAATAAAATTAATTTGAAATTATAACATGTAAATAAAATTGGAATTAGAATTAGAATTATAACATTTAACGTAATTAAAATTGAAATTATAACATTTAATCTAATTAAAATTATAATTATAATTATAACATTTAAAGTAATTGAAATAGAAATTGAATTATAATATTTTATGTAATTAAAATTAGAATTAAAATTGAAATTGAAATTATAACATTTAACATAATTAAAATTAAAATTTTATTTTTTAACGTAAATGAAATTGAAATTAATTTAAAATTATAACATGTAAATGAAATTAAAATTAGAATTATAACATTTAATGTAATTAAAATTAGAATTATAACATTTAATGTAATTGAAATTGGAATTGTAATTATAACATTTAACGTAATAGAAATAGAAATTGAATTATAATTTTTATGTAATTAAAATTAGAATTAAAATTAAAATTGAAATTATAAAATTTAACGTAATTGAATTTGAAATTAGAATTGTATCAGTTAACATAATTGAAATTAAATTTAGAATTGAAATTATAACATTCAACATATTTAAAATCGAAATAAAAATTATTTAACCTAATTAAAATTGAAATTAGAATTTAAATTATAATATTTAATGTACTTAGAATCAAAATTAAATTTGAAATTATAAAATTTAACATAATAGGAATTGAATTTAAAATTAGAATTGGAATTATAACATTTAACAAAATTGAAATTGAAATTGGATTTGAAATTATAACATTGAAACTAACTGAAACTAAAATTAGATTGTAATTGCAACATTTAATAAAATTAAAATTGAATTTGGATTTCAAATGTAACATTTAATGTAGTTAATGTAATTGAAATTAAATTTAAATTTAAAATTAGAATTATAACATTTAACATACTTAAAATTGTAATTAGAATTACATTTAAAATTACAACATTTAACGTACTTGGAATTGAAATTAAAATTAGATTTGAAATTAAAACATTTAATGTAATTGAAATTGAAAATTGATTTGAAATATAACATTTAACGTAAATGAGATTAAAATTATAATTGGAGTTATAATATTTAATGTAATTAAAATTAATTTTAGAATTATAAAATTTAACGTAATTTAAATTAAATTAAAATTAGAATTAGATTTATAATATTTAACACAATTAAAATTGAAATTAATTTTAGAATTATAATATTTAACCTAATTGAAATTAAAATTTAAACTATAGCATTTAACATAACTGAAATTGGATTGAAATTATAATATTTTACGTAATTAAAATTAAAATTATAACATTTAACATAATTAAAATATAAATTAAATTTGAAATTATAACATTTATTATAATTGAAAGTAAAATTTTTTTGTATGAATTTATCTTTATTTTTTGTATTGATTGTTATAATTGAAATAATATTTAATTTATGTTTATAAATTTTTATATAAAATATGTTTTATTTTTTTAAAATAAATATTATAATAAAATTATTTTCTTTTCATTAATTTATTTTTGAACTTAAATGATTTTAAATTTATAATATAATTATATGTGTTAATTATATTAATATGATGGGTCTTTATGAAAAAAATTAAAATGACCGACAATATTTTATATTACCGATTATTTTAGCTACATCAATTAATTGTATGGCACAACTAACTGCATTATAGCTTACCCCTTTAAAGAGTATTGATAAATTTATAAAGTTTAAAATATATTTTGTATTATAATTATCTTATCATTAATTAATAATTATCATAATAGTTATTAATTTTTTAATTTATATTGATATGACAACTATATAATAATAATTAATATTTTACACATTACATGTCACATCATTATATAAAAATTATTATATTCTAAAATAGAGACAGCTAAAATAACTTAGTTTTATCTCCATTTATATTTTAAATTCAGTCCCCATCTGATCTTATAAAGATGATCACGATAAAACTTGAGAAAATGGATCAGTATCACGTAACTTTTGAGGACCCAGAATTAATGGAATTGAAAACATGAAAAATTAAATAGAAAACTTAAAATAATTGAACGGTTGAAACAACACAGCCACTCTATTGCAACCAGTCTGCAGAGGTTATGGCCATTATTAAGATTATTAAGAATTCAAGAGCGATACAACAAATAGAGGACAAGTGTTATGTCATAAACAAACACAGGTGATCTGTACAACCGGCTCTTTTGGCATTAACTGATCTTGAATATAAATCCCTTATCATTTAAACTAAAACAAGTTTTATATATTACGGTAATGTACAAAGGAAAATTATAACATGTTTTATACCCTAAAATTTATGTACAAGGGATTATAAGAAAGTTAAAGATAATGCCAATTCGCAAGCTATACCCCAAATGAGTCATTAACTGTCCAATGGCATAAAGTCCTTCTGATTTGTCCAATGACCGGAGAGATTCACTCTTCCAATATTTCATTGGCGCCAACTCGTGATTCTTACAGTAAAAATGTTGTCTCAGGAATGCTGTAACTTGAAGTGGGGGTTGGGGGCAAATCTCAGCCTTCTTATTGTACAACTTGTCATTTACGTCTAGTTCGTATCACATATCACAGCAGGACGAAGGATGCTGAACAATGGCCATGGCCATCCAAAAGGAATTATGTCTGCATTAATGATCACTCCCGACCCATCAACATATTCCAAACCCCTTCCTCAATCCTGCTTCTCGGGACCGACAATCCATCCCCTTCATCAAGTAACACTCTGTAAACTTCCCATTCCCTATCTCCAATCATGTGCCTTCCAATCTCAGCCTGCAGAAACAACCACCACGTTTTACATTTTCTATCTGGAAAAAAAAAGGGGGAAATATTTATTGACAAAATATTGTTATTAATGAATTTCTTAAATGCAAATATTTAGAATCAAATGAAATACTATCACCTATATGCAATTAGGAAACATGGTGTAATGCCTTGTCAATTTCATAATTCCAGAAATGTTATCTCAGAACTGCATCCAATGTAGGGACACCAAACTCCAAGTAAGCTAGCCAAAGTGTTTTTGAATTTTTTATAACAAGCAAACAAGTGCATACCGAAAAGATGCAAATATTAAGCATCTTCAGAGCAAGGGTGATATCATGAAAAACGAGTGGCCTGCCCTTGCCAGATAACTCCACAGGATTTGCAACCAAAAGCTCTATGTCAGGACCCCTGCTGACCACAGCTACTCTGAGAGGCTGAAGTAGTTCCATCTGCAGACGAGAGGATAATGCATTCTGCTTGCTAGGGTCAACTATCTTTTTCCCATCAGCTTGCATGAGAAACAAGTCAATCTCACAGTTTCCTCTCTGTTTTGTGGAGAAGCGTCCATATGAAATCTGCTTAAATGATAATATGTTAGTATTATGCAACCAGAATCAAGCTTCTTTCTTTGAATGTTCAATTAATTACTACATGATCCAAACTTTTGTAAGAGTAGCCCGCCAAAAGAATGTAAATTTTATGCATCATAGTTTGGACCATTTGATATGTAGCAAAGCAAGAATTAAGTCCTTCTAGTAACTAGGTTAACAGAATGTAAGCAACAGGTCAGCCTCAGGATTCTTACCATATAAACAGGTTGATGTACAAACAAACTAAAAGCCAGCCCAAAAAAAAAGAAATGAAATCAGATACTAACAAATGCAGGTTAACCGGGATTGCAAATGTTTCAAAAATGAAAAAACACCCAAAACATTTACAAGAGTGGAGACATCTGCCCATGATGCATAAAGTGCAGGACACAACACCACAATACTTCATGAAAAATTACTATATTTTAGAGTATCACATTATTAGTTTATCTACCTGAATATTGTAATCTTTTAGAGTTCTCATTATGTCGTAAAGAAGACCTTTGTGATCTTGGCAGACAATTTGGACAAGAGTGTGACCACGACTCAGTGAGTTGTCCATTATGACAGAAACACTGTTGGAAGTGAGTGAACAACTTTGGAATTCATCTGGCATTTCCAAGTGGAACATTTCTTCAGTGATTGCAGACGGAAGAAATGACGATGCATGTGAGCAGGCAGCAATTTCTCTGCCTACCATTTCTATATCACAGCTTATCATGGCATTCCCTATAATGGTTTTCAAGTACTCATACGTATCCTCCTGTCTCTTCCTTGTATGGAGAAGTTCCCTGATGAAGACACAATGTTCAGAATTATATCATTTTTTGGGGACAAAAAAGATGATCATAAACTCAATTTTACAAAAAGAAAAGCTTGATGGATCTCAATGGGGGCCAACAGAATCCTTTACATGTGAGTTACTGCCAAAACATAAATATCCTTTTACCACATGACAAACCCAAAAATACTTAAAGAAACTCAAATCATTGAAAAATAAAAGTGCTCTTCACTGAACGGGTAAAAAGAAAGAAGAAAATGAAGAAGTATGCATTTTAGTAATTTATATACTAATTGACTCATTATCTGCCTGCTAAATGACACTTAAGAGTTTGCACTAGTGCAATCTTAATTTCAAGTGGCTATATTAATTTTGTAAAGTATGTTGTCACAACATGATTGACTTTTCCAAGAGAACTACTTGGCCATGGAGAATATCCAATAACATGAGATAGGTGCTGCTCAATGTCGATTGGACAGTCTGGTCAGTCACCATAAAGCAGTAAATTAAATTTGAAAATAGAGACTATTAGCAGAAATTTCTAATTTAAATGAGATGCATTTCGAATTTGTATGTTGAAGCTATTTCACATGGATGCAGTCACGTCAAAGAATTGATTGTATCATGGATGCAGTCAATGAAACATAATATGCTACCTCATTAACAATGCAACAGAGCTATGTTGATGAAAACAAAACTAGTTGTCAAAGATTAGGAGAATACATAATCTAAACTTGAGGAAATACATCAAAGAAAGCAAACCTGGTGTCTGTGATGAAGAACAGGTCCATCACTCTCTCATCTGGTGTAGTAGATACCTTCACTTTCTTTATTGTCAGCTCAAGCTCACAGAGAACACCAGTCACATCTGCCCAAAGATGGGAAAAGGAATTTATTCCAAAAATCAATAAACCGGAAAGGGAAAAACTTAGCTAAATTTATATCCAAAATCAGCAAAAGGAGAGGAGCAATGTAATTTCTTCATTCTAACCAAAGAAAAAGAAAGAATCTGAAATCTCAGAATCCATCAAAAAGGTAACGGGGTTCAAATGGCCACTGAAAGATTCCAAATTCTCTTTTTCTTTTTCTTTTCTCTTTTCTTTTCTCATGACAATCAAACAATATGATAATAGATTTAAATGACACTAAAAACACACCACAAAACTTATAATTTAGCTAACCAGAACCAGGATTCAATGTCGAAGTAACAATGCACAAAGAAAACAAAGCCAAAGATCTTTCAACGTAAAATTGAATCAAAACCGCAGATGGAAGCAAAGCAAAAAAGAAAAAGTACCATGTAAAAGCCCTTTTCGATCATAAGAACAAAGCTTCAAGAGAAAGACATCAGGAGGCCTTGGTGATTGCAATTCTGAGCGATAGTAGTAAATAGCAGAAGCTGAGGAACAAGAAGGGCATGCACCCAATAGTCTGTTCTTCAATATATCCCATCTTGTTTGAGAATTGCCAATCACCCAAAATACTATGTAACACCATTTTCCATCCGTAGATACATCTATGCACCACCACACAGATTCAAACAAACATACATTAAAAATCACCCAAAAAAAAAAAAAAAGAAGCCTATTACTTGAACCCAAAATTAAAATCAAAATCTAAACCCTTTAACACATTGTTTCACAAAATGAAATGAAAAACTTTAAAAATACCGACATACCGACAAGAACCTTTCCAAGTTGAAGATCCATTACACATATACCCATATCATTCTCTTTCAAAATCTCTTTAAGAGGTAAAATATGACAGAAAAAATAAAGTAGTTCTTGAATTACAAAGAAAACTCCCAAAATTAAAAATCTTTAGTTCTTGAATGACAATACTGTAAATATTATAGCAATTAAAGAAAAAAAAGAAAGAGAAAAAAAGAATCATATTGGGGGGTTACCTCCTCTAACAATGCTAAGACCAAAGAAGAGAATGATGCGACACAAATCACAACCAAGACCAGTTTTATCGGGGCAATTGATTGTTATCACACTAGGGTCTCCTTTCTCTGATTCTCTGATAATCACTACGTCGTCGTACAGAATTCCCATGTCTACTTCTTATTTCTTCTTCAAGCCGACAGACACTAATCAACTTGTTATTCTTTGCTTTAAAACAAGTTGCTCTGTGTTGCTGCTGTACAGAGAAGCAGAGCTTTGCAGTCTGATAAAAAAATCGAGAACAAAAAAATTTAATGTGTTGTCGCCTTCTATGTATGCTTCTCTGCCTCACTTGTTCTTTTTGTTGTTGGTGTTGTTCCTTTTTTTTTTTTATAAATATATTATAAAGTAAAGGGTATTTGGACGCCCGATCGTTTATCCATTTTTTTTTTATTTTTTTATAATTTTTTGGTTAAATTGAATAAAATTATTCATTTTTTATTATTAATTAATGTTATTAAAAATTTTATTTTAATTTAATTTTTAAAAATAAATAATTTTAAAAATAAAATAAATAAATTATTACTTCCACTATACCAAAATTTAAATATTATTTTTCCTGTGTGCCAAATTCTAACATCTCGAACCTATATATCGGCTTGTGAAGTGAGTTAATCACTTTTGTTTTCTTGGTATTTTTTTAAATTATTGATTTAGTAAAATTGAAGAGATTACATACGACAGTCTGTAATAGTAATTTGATAATGATGAATTCATTCCCTTACAAGTTAAGATAAAATTAATAATGTATATGTCATGGTTTCTCCGTTGAGATCGGGCTTTCACAGTTTTTTTTCTTACTTTTTTTTTCTTCCCTAGTAGGCTAATAGTACGTATATCCAAATTAAATTTTAACTTTAGGTATGTCTTGTTTCTCCAATCAACACTCTTTACTTGGATTGTCAAATAATCAACTTCACAAATAATTTATAACATGTTTGATAAAGTGAGAATGTCATGTACAGTAAATGTATTACACAAGTACGGTGAAAATGCATAATAACTAAAATGGACATATATAATTTTTTTTTTTGAAAGGAATAATTCATAAATATAAATTAGGAGGAAAAAGTATCTCGAATACAAAGAGTTTAATTTGGGGAGGCATTTTTTCAAATCAAATAGTTTCAACCTCTAATTTGATAGCAAGATGTGCCAATTCATGTACAACACGATTGGATGAGCGATGAGCATAGATAAAAGAACAACAAGAGAATGATGAAGAAATTGAAATAATGTCTTGAAGGACCAAACCCAGTTCCGAGGCGGAAGGAGAGCGATTGTTGATGTCTCGGATAATACCATCAGCGTTAGAAACCACTTCAATAGTTGAGATGCCCAATATTTAGGCTAGGCAAAGACCACGTAGCAAAACTAAGGTTTCAAGAATATCCACAGAAGGTTGTGCATAAATAGGGATAGATGAGGAGGCCAAGACAGCCCTAAAGTGGTCATGTAGCACCACACCTAATCCAACTTTGAAGTGTTTTGAAGATAGGCCTGCATCAGCATTTAGTTTAATGGAGCCTAACCTAGGGGCATGCCATAATTTGTTTTGTGACATTGAGGTGCCAGTAGTAGAGGCATGGGTAGTCATTGATTCATTTCTGTAGCATTTTGCCCAACTCAACACATCCGACATCACAAACCTTTTATGTTCTGAATTAAATTGGTTTATGATAAACCAAAGTCTCAAAAAAAGTATTAGCAGAGTCTCAAATTCTTCAAAAGGTATGCATGTCACACAATCAATCAAAAGATCCATTATGAGAGTATTATGAGAAATATCAAAGCCATGCATGAAAGAGCAAGACTGACGTACTTTCTTCAAGGCATCACAAAGCCATAGCGCATGAATGAAATTTTTAGCTCCTCTACCGCAGTGGCTACAAGAATCATCAACAGGTACATGATGTCTTTTAAGGTTGGAAAAAGTAGGGATCCAACCACGGGATAGTCTCCAGACAAAGTGCTTGATCTTTGGAGGAAGTTACAACCTCCATAAATGTTACCATCAGTTGAGGGAAAAAACATTGCCATTAGAAGATGATGTGTGATTCGGAGCAAGAGAGAGCCAATAACCACTCTTGACAGAAAATTGACAATGTTTGTCGAAGTACCACATAATTGAGTCGCAAAGGTGGGACCAAGAAGGCAAGCGCGGAATGCTTAAGATAAGTTTACATTCATCTTCCAAGAAAGGGTTTCGTATAAGCTCAGGTTCCTTAAGATAAGTTTACATTCATCTTCCAAGAAAGAGTTTCATATAAGCTCATGGTTCCAGGAACCTGACGAAAGAAGTAGATCAGCCATCAGGGAGTGTTTAGGCAGTATATGCGAAAATAAAGGTTTGAAGGACAGAAGATGAGGGAGCCATTGGTGATGGTAGACCGAGACAAATGATCCATCGTCGATGCACCAACGTAGCCCTTTAACAAGCAGATTGCGTCCCCAAAGAATGCTTTTCCAAATTGCATAATCAGAATGTTTGGGATATGCCTGCAAGAGTGAAGAGTTGGGGAAGTAAATACTTTGGAGTGTCTTTGCCACTAGGGAGTTTGGATGAGCAATCACACGCCAACCCTGATTAGCTAAAATGGCTTGATTGAAGGAGTGCAAATCCCTAAACCTAAGGGCACCATCCTTTTTGAGTCGACATAACATTTCCCATAAGCACCAGTAAACTTTCCTCTTATTCTCATCACCACCCCAAAAGAATCTAGCACAAAGTTTGTAGATCTCCTTAATAAGACTCTTAGAAAGCTAGAAAAGATTCATAACGTAAGTAGAAATTGCTTGGATCATAGCTTTAATAAGCACCTCTTAACAACTAGCAGAGAAAAGATGCCTCTTCCAACCCCTCAATTTATTCCACACTCTTTCTTTAATAGCGCCAAAAAGACTCTGCTTATTCTTACTAGAGACATGAAGCACCATAAAATTGCATAGGATTGTGTCTGTTGAATCAGCAACAATAAGTTTTTGGAGATATATTCTGATCTCATTGCAAGTAAATTCTTTATTTATGTTAGACACTTGTCTTTAATACTAATATTGGGCCTTCACCTATCAGTTTAAACTTTTAGGTTGAGTAGTAAACTAATAATTTGAAGTTTTAATTTATAGATGCTTTGAAATCTGTATTTAGCTCTTAGAGGAGGAAAAAGTTGAAGTTCCAGTCACAAAAGAGCCAGAAAAAGAAGCTATAAAGATGGAAATTGATGAGGCTCCCACTGATGCTGCTCCCTCTAGTTTCAATGAGACAAATGTAAATATACAAGATGCCAAGGGTGCTGTTGATGCCCTAAGAACCGAAAATGGTGTACCTGAGTCAAGTGACAAACCTGTTATGAGGGAAAAGTGATGTAAAGGTTAGTTTTTGTTGCATTAAGTGATCTTTTATTCCTTGTGTTTATGAACTAGAAATGGTTACTACTATTTTATTTTTGAAAAATAAAATATATGTATAGTTAATATGAGAGCATCTTTCTGTTAAATTGACTTATTTGTATGTGATGTGTGACATTAAAAAATAAGTTCAAATAGTAGTTCATGTTGGATATGTTGGGAGACCAATATGTGATTATGAGATACATAAGTAGTTGTTAGATATAAGAATCATCAAATGATCAAATTCTTAAGTCATAAACTGTTGAGATTTCTACCCATCTTTCATTTTATCTTTTATCTTGCAATTGCATAGCTATTACCTTTAATTAAGTTATGTTGTGCATTGTTAGGTGTTGATTATTCTAGGGTGCTTGCATGTGGGATGTGTTCATCATACAAAAAATATACATATCTCATACATATATGTGTACAGCGGAAGATTAATACAATGAACACATGTAATATATATTTATAAAATGAAAAACGAGATTGAGAAATATAACCCATGAAGTCTTCGGATTAATTTGCTTGAAGTTTACCATGAAATGAATCTTTGATCAATCCTAGCAAATCAACAAGGGTGAGTTTGATTGTCTAGAATAGCAGTATGTTAATCCAGCATTTTGTTTAACTCTTAAACTTGATTCAAAGTTAAACTCTTTAACTTAGTTAAATTTATTTTTCCTTTTATTCAATTCTTAAATAATTAAAACAAATCTATTTTAGTTATTAGATTTAGTAACCATTTATCTATTTGTTTTGTTGTTCTAACAATTAAAACACAAAACAAAGAATTCCAATTTCTCAAATTGAAATGGCTACCAAAATTGCAAAATCTAAAAACTTAAAACTTATTGATTTTGAATTTTATTTCCCTTTATATAGTAATGCATAAATTTCAAACTAATTTGAATTTCATTTGCATTTAATTTAACTTAACCTAACCTTAGTTAGGCTAGTTTAACTTAACCCTTAAGTTAATAAATATTTAAATATTTTAACTATAGTTAACTAACTTAACCATGGTTAGGTTAACTTTTACTTAACCATTAAGTAAAGTTAACTTAACTTAACCATATGGTTAACCTCTAACTATAGTTAAGTTAAATTATTTATTTAACAATTAAATAAATAATTATTTATTTTAATTATTTAACAATTAAATAATCATAAAGTGAAATTATATTTATATCCTTACTATGTTACCAAGCTAACCTAAAGTAGATCCCACCATTTAATCATATACTTTAGTTAACTTAACCTTAGTAATTTGCTGAATTATACTATATTGAACCATTCAATACGGTAAACTGCCAAAGTGCTCAAAGAGTACTTTTCATATTATGAACTCTCTAGGTCTACATCTGATTTGTCAAATGGAACTATTCTATGAATCCGTAATCGATGCCCCACGCACACGTCACGAATATTACAAATTAGCGTGTTAGACTATACAAGTTGAGGTCATAACGTATACGTATAATTCTTCCATCATTTATACCTTAGATGTGCGGGGATATAGATCAGCACCGTCAAATCCCCATTTGCTCATCCATAATCTTATCTCCAGATTTATATCTCGATAAACAATATACGCAAACACTTTTACTATATTGTTTAACCCTATGGAAAACTCTTTTCCTGGGTTTATGCTTGTGGCCACAAGACTTTATGAAATACAATCTTGGAGCATCGGATATGCAACTTACCTACGTAAGATGACGGATCCCGTATCTACGCACACCGGACTCTATGAGCATCGGACCATACCCAGCAACACATAACAGTCAGACCATGAAAGGTTTCTGACATATGTGGAACCAAAGCATGATGGATCACTCACAAGACTACCGTGGTGCTCAGGTCAAAGGACCACGAATACTACTCAACTCGAGAGGACCTTCCTTTGACGGCTTCATAGGATATCTATTGGGGTCCTCGTGAGTCTGTTCAGTATCTAGTCCTGACTGGATACCCACATGCCTATACAAGCTTTAAGCTCATGGTCAGCAAAGAATAACCATCTGAACCAGTCGATATAGACATACACTAATCTATATAAAGTGAATTCACCAATAGACCCGCATTGGTGATCATAGATCAGGAACATTATATTTGAGACATACTTACAAAATGACATTTCTTAGCACCTATTACAACTCTTTGCAACTATGTCATTACAAGTATACTCTCAGGTCTTTGTCCCATTATAGACAAGGTTCTAACTCTTTAGATCTCACTGACTCTTATAACCTGCTAACTCTTAGCATTTATAACTCTCAGTTTTGCTAACTATTAGTTTTGATCTAAACTCCTTTAGATCATATCTGAACTCTTTCAAATCAAATAATGTCTGTAATGTTATAAGCATTATACCATATAATTATGATATTAACAATTTTTATTCGAAATGTTTATTGTATAAATATTAACAATTAATATTCATACAATATTGGAATGGCACGTGAGCACTAGTTCCAACATGCATATGGTGGGTGGGTCTGCATAAAGTTATAGTTACATATACTTTTTCATGAACATAATTATGAGGAATGACTAAATTCCTCACGCTTTAACAATATTAGAAAAGACCGATATGACCTACCTAATATCGTATTGACAAGATGATCAACGTGTAATATTATCTTATAATGGTACATAATTAAATCTGATTAAGAGAGATTACTTAATTTTATCCCCATCTCATGAGGCCGTGATTCTTAATCACATATTTGTTTTGTACAAATACAACTAACTCCACCAGTAGGGCTCTTATTGTGTCACATTTATAGCAATTATAAATTACAAACAAAAAAAAAACTATTTATTTTTAAACTCTTAAAAATAAATATTTGGAGTAATCGGCATAAATACGACTTTCATAGGTTCTAGGAACTGCAACATTGAAGGCCCAGCCTCTGGCGTTGCGAAACTAACCTAAACACGCTGCAGTGCTAGGGCCTTTACCCTAGTGCCGCAGCATTTAGCCTATAGCGTTGAGGTATCATGTTCAGCTACGTGCCAATTATAAAAATTTCAACACTTAAAACACATAATCGATAGCACCGAGATTTCTAATTACGCCATGTACACTCTAATAAAAGTACATACGACACATAACACAGTGCTTTGATACCAATTTTGTTAGTATTATGTGTGTGTGCGTCGTGCATCAAGTGAATGTGTACATTTTAAATAATTTAAAAATAACATGTCATATATGCTACGTAGCGGAATTAAAATACACATCATTATTTTTTCATTACACTAATGAGATTAGAGACTTACCTTTGAAGCATGCTTGTGAATAAGTCTAGTTGTTGACGAGATGAGCTTCCTCAAACTAGACTGATAGCTTTTCCTTTGGAATATTTGAAGAAACTCTTATTTCTAATATATCATTGTCTCTCGAATATAAGGTTAACTCTTAAGCTTTCAAAAACAAATAACAATTCACTTCAATTTTTTTTAATTCACTTTTCTCGGCCACTAAATATATAAGCAAACTTGCCTATGTTTCAACCAATGAAATAAAATTAATTTGACACATGCTCCTTTATGACTCAACAAAGAAATTGCTAAGTCATGTATCTGTTAGGGTCGGTGCTTACATGCCATCCCTGAATGTACATATACTTGTGTATTTATATAAGTGTACATTCTCATTAAATTGCTAATACCCAATTATATGGTATTATGCATGTAACGTTACAGACATTGTAGATCTGAAGGAGTTCGGATCATATCTAAAGGATTTAGATAAAGGCTCATAGTTAGCCACACTGAGAGATATAAATGCTAAATATTAGCACAGTTGAGTGTTAGCTGGTTATAATACTCAGCAGATCCAAGAACTGGAGCCTTGTCTGTAATGGGACATAGACCTGGGAGTATACTAGTAACTGCATAGTTACAAGAGTTGCAATCGGGTGTCAGAAAATGCAAGTTGTGTAAGTATATTCTCGAATAATTATCTCTGATCTATTTCTGCCGATACGGGTCTGTCAGTGGATACCCTTATATATATAGATCAGCATATGTCGTACCTATCTAGTATAGATGATCGTTCATGACCGATTATGAGCTTGGAGCTCGTATTGACATATGGGTATCCAGTTAGGACTAGATATAGCACAGACTTATGAGGGCCTCCGATAGACATCCTATATAAGCCATCAATAGAGGGTCTTCTCGAGTTGAGTAGTATACGTGGTCCTTTGACCTGAGTGCCACGGTGGGCTTGTAAGTGATCCACCACACTTTGGTTCCACGCATGTCACAGACCTTTCATGGTGTGACCGTTGGGTGTCGCTGGGTATGGTCCGATGCTTATGGAGTTCGGTGCGTACAGTACGAGATTTGTTAGCTCTTATAGGGAGTTCGATATCCAAATGCTTCGAGACTGTATCTCAGAAAATCTTGTGGCCACAAGTATCAATCCCAGGAAAGAGTTCCGTCAGGGTAGAACAATATGGCAAAAGAGTTTGCACATATTGTTCAGTGAGATACAAGTCTGGAGATAAGATATGGATGAGCACAAGGGGATTTGACGGTGATAATCTATATCCCCGCACATCTAGGATATCATGACGGAAGGACTATACGTATGCGTTGTAACCTCAGCTTGTATGGTTTAACGCGCTGATTTGTATATCCATGACGTGTGCGTAGGGCATTGCTCACGGACTCATGGAATAGTTTCATTTGATAAATCGGGTGTAGGACCTAGGGAGTCCCGCGATATGGAGTATACTCGTTGTGCACTGGGGCAGTGCGCCGGATTAAATTATTTAATCCAGCAATATTCAGCACTACCACGGGAATGCGTGTGTGTCTGTATTTAAGTGTTAAATACAACAATTAGTTAATAATTATTATTTACTAATTGTATTATGACACGTAACGTATTGTGAACCTTCAGTTGAGTTTATTCAAGTGTGGAATTTGGTGGGACCAACTAAGGGGTGAACTTGGTAACTATTTATGAAGGGCAAAATGGTCATTTCTCAGTTTAATTATTTAATAGTTAAATAATCAAAATATCTTTCTTTTTATAATATATATTATTATTATTTTATTATTATATTATATTATATATTTTATATTATATTATATTTATATTATATTATATATATAGTAAAAGAAAGAGAAGAGAAGCAATTGAAGGCCAAACGGCCGAAAGGGAGAAGAGAGAAATGGAGAAGAAAGAAAAGAGAAAAAAGAAAAAAAAAAAGAGGGAGGAGAGGAAAAATGAAATTGTTTCATTTTCTTCTATGCTTTCAATTGGAGTAATTGTAAATTGTTTCAAATCTCCATTTCATATCCTTTTGGAGAAAAGGATATAAATTCACTCCCGACCATTTTGAGGATTAAGAGTTAATCCTAGGCTGAATATGGAGCTGTTGTTCTAGCTCACAAAGCCCACCGAGTTGGTGACTAGAACTGCACGCGAGTTGGTCTCCATGCGGACTCTAGGATATACACGTGTATAACGTTACACGTTTGATGAGTTCTCTAACCTTATTAATATATTAATGTGATTAATATATGTATTTATTGTGTTTATTGCAAAATTTATATTTCCGCTATATTAGGCAATAGACACAATTGCACATGCATACACCCACGTGCCTATGATCCGATTGCGCCAACAGTATCATGTCATGGTGATAAATTGATAAAAATATTAGTAGTATTTATTTTTGATTCATTTCATTGCATTTAAACATCCTATAAGAATGATACAAGTATCGATAAATATAAATCAAATGAATCAAATTCATTTGAAGTGTAATTGTTGAATTACAAAAAATGATGAAACAATAATTATTTTATTATTTTAATAACTTTGTCTACCAATGCTTAAATTAGTACCCATATAAATTATTGGCAAAATTTGAGATATACACTAGGTAGATAAAAGTGTTAAGTCTTACTTGGCACAATTTTAGGTTTAATACTTAAATCTTAACTACTCCCTAAGATACCCTAAAATAAATAAATGATCAATTAATATAATTTAAATAAAACAACAATTATTTTATTTAAATGATGGCTATATCCACCAATGCTCATTTTAGTACCCATACAAATTATTAGCACAATTTGAGGTAGATACTAGGTAGATAAAAATGTTAAGTCTCACTTGACACAATTTTAGGTTTGACATTTAAAGCTTAACTACTCCTCGAGATACCCTAAAAAAAATAAATTTCCAATTAATATTGACAAGACCTGCCCTGAGACTCTCTACTGTAGATCTCGGTAGGCCCTGTCGAGCACCCCAACGGAAGTTCCTCAGAGTCTAACTATCAAATTTAAGAAATTTCGTGAGGTGAACCCTTTTTTATTTCTTGTTATTATTAACTAAATCTTAGAATATGTGTAAAGATAATTTACCAATTTTTTTTATAAAAAAAAACAGATATAGTTTCCTTTATTTTTCTAAAAATCCAAAATAACCAAAACCTGCAATAAAGATCACACTTTTAATCAAATAGTTTTCTCAACTCCCAAATAAGACCTTCGGTCCTTCCAAAATCAAATCCAGCTCCACACAATAATTTTATTTCAATTACAAAATTAACTTACTAAGAAAAAGTAAAAATTGTCACTGCATTACCGAAACATTTCTTGTTTCTTCGAAATATATGTACAATATGCACAAAATCTATAACTACTATAAAAAATTAAAACGTGCTGCTCAGCACCTTTACATTTACATAATGATCGTCTATCTTGACCCACTAATATAACACAAAATGGGTGGGGTAAAAGAGCTCGATAAGTGCATTGAAGATTTTCAGTAAAAATAAAATTATGTATAAATATTAAATTTTGAAAACTGTATAAAACATGCTTCTAAATCAATTATAGAACTGTAAAATGGTTTCTAAACTCATATACTGATAAAATCTTACCGATTGATTTTTATTAATAATATCTGTAAACAATTCTTAGAATCTATAAACATAATAACTAACATGTACATATATAAATACACGATATGTATTCAATAACTCAAAACTATTAAAAATCGCGCTCGGCTATTTTCTTTATAAACTGCACCAATGGTGACCCTAAAACTCTATACTCACGAGTGACTAAACTAGCACCGCACAATGTGAGTAGGTCATAGGGCGTCTAAACTAGCAACACCCACTATTACATGAGAGATGTATATCAAAATGTCCCACAGCCTCGACCTGAAGGAAATCTTCATTTTCAATACGAAACTAAATCTCTCATGGCTACAAAAGTCTAAATTACCTTAGACCCTGTAACATATTATAGATATGAGAAGGAGAAACAATATCTAATACCCAGTCAGAATTAGCATCATATGCTAAAGAAATGTCAATAATAGGTAAACATATACCTGAAGGAGTCTTCTTTACCAAGGTAAGGTATTTCTGGCAATTTCTCTTCCAGTGTCCTTCTTCGCTACTGTGGAAACATTTTCCTTTATCTTTCTTTTATATTTGGATATGGGTCGCCTTTGAGGACCAATCCTGGGTGTCTATCTCATCTTCTTTTTCTTCTTTTCCTTCTTTTCTTTAGGCTTCCTAGAAGCCCTAGGAGCAGAAGATGAAATACCCTAAACAAAGAGGGATGATCCCACCTTGTTCATGTCCTCTTCTACTGTCTTTAACATATCATGAAGTTCAGCATAAGACGTGGTCATTTCTTGCATATTAAAATTCATTATGAACTATCTAAATGACCTTGGAAGCGACTGGAGAATTAAACTATTCCTCAAATATTTGTTTAACGTAATATCCATCATCTCCAACCTCTCAATTATAAAAATCATATTGTGGATATGGGGACTCACCGGACTACCCTCAGAAAGTATTAAAAAAGCAATTTTGCAACCCTATATGCCTCAACTTGAGGACGGTCGCTAAACAGCTTCTTCAGATAGAGCATAATGCTAAAAACATTACCTATATGAGCATGCTCTCTCTGTAAATCTGTAGACACAGAGGCAAGAACATAAGATTTAACTTTTAAATCATTATCTAGCCATTTCTGATAAGTCACCCTCTCATTTGAGGTAGCTTCATCAGAAATTCCTATGGGCTTACGTTGATCTATAACATATACAAGTTTTTTAGAATTGAGAACAATTCTTAGATTCATCAAATATATGTTACTGATACTACCCTCACGCTTTAGTAATATTGGATAAGCGTATTTTAGATTAATTTGTCAATAATCAAATATATGTTACTGATACTACCCTCACACTTTAGCAATATTGGGCATCATGTAAATAGATATTATACATAAGATGCATATTGCACTCACTTTTATGTTGGTTTGCTCGTTTTTGTCTAGTTTTAAAATTTTTGTACCTATACAATTTGTTTTTGGTTCATGTTTCAAAGAAAAAGGTCAAAAAACAAATGTTCTTATGTCAGAGTTGGTTTATAGTGGAATGTTGCCATTAGATATTCAAAAGGTTGTGGAGAAGGAGTTTAAAATGGCTTTGGAAGATCACATTATAGAAGAAACTATGACAAGAAAAATGTGATACACCCTTAATCCGTTTTACTTATGTTAGGAGAAATATGAGAAGAGGGGAAGATGCTGAAGAGCTTGTTGTTGACTTTATTGCTGACTAAGAAGAAGATGATGTAGCTGTTACTGACCCACTTGCTGAGGTGGCAAAGTAATGATGATGTTGGCCATCTGGGAAATGTTATTGTGTGAGTATATGCGGGAATATAGGAGTTAGTTAAAGGAGAGAGGAAGTATATAAGGAGGCAATTATTGTATTTTGAGGAGGGAAAAATCAATAAGAAAATTGTGGGATGTTTGGCTAGGACCAATCAGGTTCTCAATTTATTTTTTTTGGTTTTATTTCTTGGGAATTGGTTGTATTGCATGATAAATTATTATTGAATTGTGAGTTGAGTAAAGGATTCGGGTGTATATGACAGGGGCTATATCATTTTGGTATCAGAGCAGCCTTAAACTTGGGATGACCAATACTCGAATGGGAGAACGAATGGATGACATAGAAGACAGACTTTCATCGGTGCAAAAACAACATGGAATCTATGCATGAGTAGTTACTTACCATGGGTAACAAGTTTTTCGATGCGATGGAGTTGTTGATGAGAAGGTTAGATGTGAAAGAGAATAAAGGAGATGTTTTGTCAACTGCTGAAAAAATGCCTTTACGGAATGAGGATGAAAATAGAGGGCCATCTTCGATCTGGGTACCCACTAAGAGGAGAGAGACGATGGTTGGGTGTCAAAGAGAGTTAAGAAAGCGGAGATTAGAATTATCAGTATTTGAGGGGTCTGACCCAGATGGATGGATATTTAGAGCTAAGAGATTCTTCTTTCTGGGGATATTTTTTGACAACGAGAAGATCACCACAGCAACCGTTAGTTTTAAAATAGAGGCTTTTTCTTGGTATCAATGGGAGATTGGGAGACGTCCTTTTACTACTTGGGCAGAGTTGAAGTTTTAAATACTATCCAGGTTTCGTTCAACTTTAGAGGGGTCTCTTTATAATCGATTTATGGCTTTGAAATAGAGGACAACGATGGCAAAGTACCGGCATAATTTTGAGGTGATAGTTACCATTCTAAGTTCAATTTTTGAAGAAATTATAGAAAATGGGTTTGTTTATCGGCTGAAGGAAGAGATTAGAGCTGAGATCAGGATCTGGCAACCAGTGGACTGAGCAAATATCATGGACCTAGCCTAGAGAATTATAGATAGAAACTAAGTTTTAAGTTCATTGCGAGCTAGTGGACCAGGTAATTTAACTAAAGGCTTTAACTTCTTCTTCTTTTAACTTAACCCAACCCCAGCCCAATTCAACCTTGCTCATAAACTTAGAATTTAGTTAGCCAGCTTTTTTTTCTGGCCAAATCCTGATTTCGTTTTGCTTCACCCCACCTCCAACAAACTTTCAAACACATTTGCAAACACCTACTTTGCTAACCAAACGAACCCGACCCAGAACTTATTAACCCAAAATCCTACGACCCAACAAACACATCCAAACCCAATTCCACAAAACTCAGCTTCTACCCCACTCTCAACCAAGACGAACCTGACTACATACATATCACTATTTTGTCGACTGTCAAAATCAGAGGCAAACAAAAGAAGGAGGAAAGGGTTATGTTTTTGTTATGATGAGAGGTATCATGTGGGATATATTTGTAAGAAGCCTGAGTTGCAGGTACTTTTGACAAGTGGAGGGAAGGTTAGTGAAGAGAATCTAGGGGGTAGAGAAAGAAAATTCTTGTTGGGACGAAATAGGGAAAGAATGAAAGGAACATATTTCAGAGGAGCTAGTAGTCGATCCCACTGTAGCCGTATCACTAAATTCGATGGTGAGTCTAACAAGGCCCAAAACAATGAAGATGAAAGGAGAGATTCTCGGACAAGAGGTAGTTATGATGGTGGATAGTGGCGAGACTCGTAATTTCTTATCTAATTTACTAGTCTAACAACTTGAGATACCCTAAATTGACACTATCCAGTACGGAGTAGTGATAGGCATGGGTTAAGCAGTCAAAGGATAAGGAATTTGCAAGGGTGTGTTGGTTTCAATTCAAGGGGTTCAAAATGTTTAATCCCCAAAGGACAGAAATTCATTGTCCATCTAGGAAATATTTGTGTATATGTATATGAGGGAATATAGGAGTTAAAGTAAGGAGAAATGAAGTATATAAGTAGAAGATTATTGTATTTTGAGTGGAGAAAAATCAATAGGAAAATTGTGGGATGTTTAGCTAGGACCAACCTGGTTCTCTAATTATTTGTTTTGGTTTTTTTTCTCAAGAATTAGTTCTGCTGCATGATAAATTGTTGCTGAATTATGAGTTGAGTAGAGGATTCAGGAGTACAAGACAGGGGCTATATCAAAATGGTATTGAGGTATATGTCTACGACATAAGAAATAAGGTAAATGGTGTTTGAATTAATATTCTCTTAAATTAAGGTAAATGATGCTTGAATTAACATTCTCCAACCTTTCTCTTGAATTAACGTTCTTCATTTATCTCCAGTTTTATGACAAATATCTTGAATTTGTTACTGAATTAACTTGTCAAGTTATTCATGTTCTAGCACTTGCTTTTTCGTTTTTACTAATTTTAAGTTTTTATGGTGATTTATTAGTGAAAATAACCGTATCGTTGCGTAGATTTTAAAATTTGAAATCTGACGATGTTCATGGCGAATTATTTTGGTGCCAGTCAACATTGGTCAAATGTCGAACATTAGTCAAATGTCGATCGATAGCCAATCAATATTAGTCAATGTCGATCAATGCTTGTCAACTGTTGGTCAAAGGTAATATAGTAAATATAATGACTACCATCTAACTTAACAAAAAACTTTAACGAATGGGGGTGTATTTGTGTATTTTTGAAACTATGGTAACTAAAGTGCCACTTTCAAAAAGCCTTAAGGGTCTAGTTGTCATTTACCCAGAAGAAAATTGTAGTGGTTAAGCTCTGTAAGAGCCTACACCCACTTTTCTAAGTCTTATCCCACTTTTGGTGCTCTAAAAATAATACTTTTACAATTGGTACATAAGGAAGCGTAGTCTCTACAAATCATAAATTACAAAATAGATTAATTTGTATATGTAAAAGACTCAAATGTTGCAAGGGCTTCTGGAAGCTTTAGTGGAGCTGTTGGGTTATTGTGATTCTCTGAAAAGGCTTTTCAAGGATAGAGTGTTAAAAGAGAAAATCTCTAAGGTTTGAGGAATCCCCGCCTAACCCCTCTAATTAAAATGATTGAAAGAAGTCCTAAACAAAGTTCCTCATTCTACCATTAAATCCTTTATTTTTTTTAGATGTTGTTGATAGTTGAAATCTTGTAGGACTAGGGTTAGCTAATTACTTTCCTATTTAGAACACGTTTCAAGATTATAATAGGATTTGCTTTAGAAATCTCAAGATTAAAAGTAATTTGAGTCTTTAGGATGCCTAGTTTAGTACTGGGAAGCTCAATAATTTGAGACTAAACTAGGCATCCACAATAACTAGTGGGCTATAGCCTCTATAATATTCTTAGGGACAACCTCGTTCATGGCCAAGAACCTCGAGATATATGGATTTGCATTCATGGGCAGAGGTGAGGCCCTAGAAGAATAAGCTTTGGGTTAAAATTCTAGAGGGGAACATGAGTCCCTTAATTTTTAGTATTAATTTGTTAGGATTTGTGCTCACGTGTTATTCCATTGTTGTATTAATATTTATTCAATTCATTATTTGTTAAATCGCTAATTACTATTATTAAATGGTTCAATGCTTGTGATGCTACAGGTATTATATGATCTGAAAGGGTTCAGATTTGATCTAAAGAAGTTTAGATCAATGCTAAGAGTTAACATCACTGAAAACTATAAATGCTAAAGGGTTAGCATGTTATATTAATTAATGAAGTCTAAGTGTTAGAATCTTGATTGTGACGGTACAAAGACCTGAGAATACATTAGTAATAACACAGTTGCAAGAGTTGCAATAGGGGCTAAGAAATGTTATTAAGGAAGTTTATTCTCAAATTATATGTTCCTGGTCTTAATTCACTGATGCAGGTCTGACGGTGGAATCCTTTTACATAGACCAATGTATACTATACCTAGATGGTCTAGATGGTTGTTCTTAGCTGGTCATAGGCTTATTGAAAGTTCGTATAGCATACAGGTGTTCAGTGAGGACTGAATACTGAACAGAGTTATATGTTCCTGGTCTTAATTCACTGAGTTTCCTATAGGGTTAAACAATATTGTAAAAGTGTTTGCATATATTATTTATTAAGATACGTGTCTGGAGATAAGTTCACGGATGAGCACGTAGGGATTTGATGATAGTGATCTATATCTCTGCTTTTTCAGGATATGATTGGCGAAAGGATTATACATATGCTCTATGACCTCAACTTGTAAGGTTTACTGAATTGATTTGTAATATCCGTGATGTATGCGTTGGGCATCGATTTCAGACTCACAAAATAGTTCTGTTTGACAAATCAGCAGCGGATCTAGAGAGTCTCGCAATATAAAGTGCACTCATTGTGCACTGGGGCAGCGTACCAAATTGAATAGCTCGATCCAGAAAATTCCAGCAGATCGGACATTTACTTCAGTTTCCCTCAAGTAGGACACATATCAAGACTTAAGAGTTAAGTACATCAATTAGTTAACAATTAGTTGTTAACCAATGTGATGTTGACATATGGCACATGTGGGCCAATTATTGTTTGCTTTAAAAATTATCAAAATGACCTTATTTGTTGGACAAATAATATCATTATTTTATTCATTAAAATATTTATTTAATAAAAAAAATATGATATTATTATTTAAATTGAAATCAAATAATTATTTAGTTATTTTATCATTATTTATTCATTAAAATATTTATTAAATAAAATAATAATAATAATATGATATTATTATTTAAATTGAAATCAAATAATTATTTAGTTATTTAAATTGGCATGTGTTTCTACCATAATTTAATATAATTAAACTATTTGTTTAATATTTATTAAATGAAATGATAAGTATAAATGGGTGGAATTTGTTAATGGTAGGTCTTAAAATGTTTCTTAATAATGAGAAAGTGTTTTCTCATTTGGCCTACATTAAGGCCAAGTTCATTTAAATAATTTTTCATTTTGTTTTGTTTTCATTTGATTTATTGTAAATAATAATAAATAAAAACTAATGACAAACATAATAGATGCTATTAGGTGAGAAAATGAAAGATAATAATAAATAAAACACTAATGACAAATATAATGGATGCCATTAGGTAAGAAAATGATAAAAAATAATAAACAAATAAAAAAGAAATTAATTATCAAACAATTCATGCAAGGGGTTAAGGGAAGTGAGAGAAATGAATTTTGCTAAGTGTTAGAAAATTTTCTCAAGTGTTGAGAGTACAAAAACACTACTCTTCCATTTTTTTGGTCCCCCGTACTACAAGGTAGAAACAAGGATTTAAGAATGTTTACGCTCAAAATATAACGCAGTTATCACAATGCAGATTGAGGTGTCGATCCCACAAGGAAGCTTTTGGCAAAATAGGTTGGTGAAGTAAAATATTAAAACAGTAGTAAATGATAAAATTAATTAATTGATTTAAGTGGATGAGATAGAATTGTCTATGAATTGAGAAAAATGTCTTATGATGATTTAAACAAGGCTTCGAGAATCACAATTATGCTTTATAAATCTACTCTACACTTTGATTCAATGTTTATAACTCAATTGACAGTTTTACATCTAAACAATCAATCGGAAGATATGTAAAATATAGCACATTGATAACACATGCATTTGATATGACTAAACTCTTTTTTAAATATTAACACAAATCATGTTCATATATACAAGTTATCTAAGATCGACAATATATCATTTTGACAATATTTTAGTAAAAGATCAACTTGAATATCAAACATTTATTGTCTTTACAAGTTATCCAAGATCAACAATATATCAATCGATAATATTGTAGTAAAAGATTAACATATAAAACAATGTACCCAATAACAATTATAATTCAACAAGAATCACATAAGAAAAGCATGACTGAACATATATGAGACATGAGAATTATAACCTCTGGATTATAGAAAATAAAATAGATAAGAGTTTAATCAAAACCAAACTTACAACATTTGTAGCTCTTGACAACGAATCAAAGCATAGAAGTAGATTAATTACACATAAAAGTTCATCTCTTAACCTTGCCAAGAACTCTAGCCTAGGTTACAATGCATGTTAATGAGAAGAAAATAAAAGAGAATTATCTATTGTTGAAAACGTCCTAAGAGTGTCCTTATATAGGCAATGAATGGAAATATGTCACGTGTGACATCAATCTTCAATAATGTTAAGCCAACAACTTGTTCACCCATTTGCAGCATATTTTTGATAATGTAAATGATCGATATAGCCTCTGTAGCCGACATAAAAGTTGTATCATTTTGTCTCTTGTTTCCATAGGAATTGGATTCATGCAAATTGAATGAGTATCCAATGAGATATGAGTAAAATTCCAAAGATACATCAGATTTCAGCCAACAACCCTTTTACCTACTTGCAAGACAATTTGGTCCATAATAACGGTTGATTTGGACTTTACCATCAACATAAGAGTTGTTAATAATTAAGTCAGTATTTCAGAGCTTCAATAATTATACCAATAGAGTACGTATTGTATGAGATACGGTCCAAATACATGAGTAAGGTCAAGCTGAGTGGAAGTTATAGCCCGATTCTATTGTATCTCAATTTTTGGCCCATAACATATTGGATTTAGCTTTTCAACCATTATTCAAGTTTGTGTAAGATTGAGTCATGTTGCTCCAGGTTTAAGAATTTCTTCATTTTGATTTCTACATTGAGAGTTATGTCTATTTTACCTAAACCTGTGTAAATAACATTCATTAATCATAATTTAAGGAGAACATTTTATTTCAAGCTAAAAATACAAAAAAAATACTAAAATTAGTGACATTAAATGGTGACTGAATCTCTTAACAAATATGCATTTTCATGTGTTTATCACAACCCCCAACCAGCTTATTGTTAGTCTATAGTAATTCAAGCGTAAATAAAATATGCAAAATTATCTAAGCATTTCAAACAAAAAGTCAGTTCAAGATTATTGTTACTATTATAGTTTTTTCAATTATAACTTTAAAAAATTTTGTGTGTGTGAACTAAGCTGTAACCATCTTACCACAAACCACAACAAATATAGCCTTGAGAGTTTCTTCAAGTAAAAACTTCAACTCTATATCCTCACAGGTGTATGACTATTTAAAAGGTTATGATTTCTCTTATAGAGTTGGAAAACAATTAAGCACTCAAGAAAAAGTCAATTTTAAAGACAGACATACGAACTAACATTAATCCAAAGATAGAAAAATCAATTGTTTAGAAATCAATTATTCTTAACATACGACAGCTTTAGAACTTCAATTGGCTTGTAAGAATAATACAAATATAACTTGGTGAGAAAACTGCTTTACAAAATATTTGTCTTCTAAAATTGAATGAAGACTTTATTAAACTGAATTGATTCTTTTTTTTCTTTTTTGTATTTTGCTTTTTTTTTTTAATTTTTTTTAATTTTTGAAGAATACAAGAAAGCATTACAAAGTTTCTCACTAAATTATATTATACACAAATGCAACCAACTTATTCCGTAATTTAAATAATATCAATCTAAACAAAAATTAACCAATTCAAAGAATCAATGAAGGTTCATAAGCTGTTTTCTCAACCTTTCCACTTACTCACAAAAGATATGTGAGATTAGAAAAATATATACTTAAATTTGAAAATTCGCTTGGCTATATAAATTAAATCATCCGTCTTACCACAAGACTTAGCATTGTGCTAAAAAATATTTTAGAAATCATTCTTTAATAACCTAAATAGAAACAGTGACTCAACCTAAACAATTTTGAAATCATACATAGGCAGAAAAGTAAATTCATTTATACAAGAATCAATAAACAACAATACATGAAACATAAAACAAAACAACAAAAAGTTAGTAAAAATGCGTTTCAAAAGTTAGAACTAAAACTCTTTACTCTGCTATTCTAATTTGACCTAGAATGCGTCTCAAGAGTTCAAGAATGAACTCTTTACTCTGCCATTTTAATCAAATATCGGACCATAAATTTTTTTTTTAGACAAAATGCGACTTGTGTCTACTATCCTCCCCCAAACCAGATGAAACACTGTTCTCAATGTTTAAATAGAAAGAGATAAAATATAGGAGACATTACCTGAAACGCCAGTTATTTGAAAGAAACAAACCTGAGAGACACTTAAGCAAATATAAACTAAAATGATGATGCTGATAAATAAATAAAACAAAAAAAAATTTACAAATGAAGTGTCAGATTCAATTTTCGCTTGTTAAAGCCTACTGATCAATCGATCCGAGTTATTGCTGGGTCAGGTTCGTAGGTAACTGCCTGTAATTTATCAATCAATTCATCCGCCTCGGTAGCAGAAACCAGTTGCGCCGAATGTGAAATAAAATTATGTTCCACAGCTTGATCAAGAAAACAAAGTAAGCAATCAAAATAGTTATTAACATTCAACAAACCTATGGGTTTTCGATGGATATTCAGCTTGGCCCAAGAGGCAATTTAAAAAATTTCTTCCAAGGTATCAAAACCACCTAATAAAGCAATAAAAGCGTTTGTATTGTAAAGCATTCTAGCTATACGTTCATGCATGGATGAGACTCGTAATTCTTCTCCTATTATTTTCCAGTCAGGTTTCCCACGGCTAAAGCTGTAGGAATAATACCTAAAACTTGACTCCTCCTAAATGTGCAGCTGTTGACACACACCCCATTAACCCAAGGCTACCCCCTCCATAAATCAAATGAATTTTTCTTGCAGCTAATGCTTTTCCTAGATTGTTTGTTGCTTCTACAAACACTTTATTCCCCCTAGGACTAGATCCACAAAATACACATATATTTTGAAATTGTTGAACTGAGGTTTCCTCCATATCTACACTCACATTTATCTCAATATATGAAAATGAGGTGCTATATTTATAGAGTACCAAATGATAACAATGATTGTGGTAACCTGACAATTTGTCAGAAGAGAGTTAAAAATAAAACACAAAAATTTAAACATAATCACCCACATGCATTATTGAACAAAAGATTTGAATTTAAGACATCTACATGAGTAGCCCTATTATTCATAAAATAAAATAAAATAAAATTTTAAATTTAAAACACATGTATTTACAGGTAGTTGTGATTGTGGCTCACATCTTCCTCTGATTTTACGTTTAGTAACGGCTTAAACGCCCTCTATGGGTCAGGAATAGGATTTCCATCCAATTTTCTTATAAATTGGCAAACAGGGTCTTTTAGAGTCAGATTCCCGAGACTATACTGTTGATGTTCATTTTTAAATTTGTTCCATAAATTGAGAAGTTCACGTTGCACGAGCCCACATGGATGCGTCTCAAGAGTCAATAGGATATCATCCAAAGACTCCTAACTCAGTCCATACTTAATGAACTGAATTTTGTCTTATCAATTTCTAGATGCAAATCCTAAAGAATGACAACTCTGGTTACAATTCCATCGAGCACATTTATGACAGACTTGTAACCTCTTTGCTCGTCGCCTTTTGGCATAAGAGCTTATTCCAAGATGAGGCATATGAGAAACAAAATCATTTGTAGACTCATCAGATAATCGAACCTTGGCTTCAATTAACCAACGAAGATCCACAAGGATATTACCCAACATCAATAGCCTTAGTCATACACACCATGCTTTGTAAATCTTAAGTAGAGCATTTTGAGGCAATTAAGAAAAATGTTTTTTAAAATTGGTAAGAATGAGATCCATTTTGAAAGAAAAAAAAGAGATGAATGCACAGTTTAAGGGACAGTTTTTAGGGAACTGAGAAACAGACTTTAATAGTCACAGAGTACCGTATCCGCCACTTGACCAGGAAATAAAATCACACTGAAGAAAAGAAAAAGAAAAAGAAGAAAATAAAGTAAAATAAAATATGAAAGAAAATAAAAGAAAAAATAAAAAGTTAAAAGGTAAAATATAAAATATGGTACAAATAGATTGAACCTAATCAAGTATGATAAACAGGAGGTATATAGAGTGGTTTACCTTTTCTATATAGCTTTTCAGTCATTGTCCATTCACTTTGAAAGTTCGCCCATCAGTGGGGTCCTCAATTTTGACAGCACCATTAGGAAAAATGTGCCTTACCATAAATGAACCAGTCCATCGAGATCTCAACTTTCCAGGGTGTAAATGCAATCGAGAATCATAAAGATAGACTCGTTGATTTGGCTCAAAGTGTTTCCTTGAGATCTGTTTGTTATGAGCTGCTTTCATTTTAGCTTTGTAAATTCTAGAGTTATCATATGCGTCATTTCGTAGCTCTTCTATTTCTGATAATTCTAACATTATCTGGAGACCTGCAGCATTCAAATCAAAGTTAAGGGCTTTGACAGCTCAATAAGCTTTATGCTCTAACTCAACAGGTAAATGGCAGGCTTTCCCATAAACAAGGTGGTATGGAGACATTCCTAAGATGGTTTTGTATGTAGTGCGATATGCCCATAATGCATCAGAAAGGCGTAGAGACTAATCTTTGCGATTTGGGTTAACCGTCTTTTCCAAAATCTATTTAACCTCTCTATTTGCTAGCTTGACTTGTCCATTTGTCTGTGGATGGTATGTAGTGGAGACTTTGTGAAGAACACCATACCTGCGTATCAAAGCTTCAAAATAACGATTACAAAAATGTGTTCCTTGGTCACTAATGATGACACGTGGCGTACCATACCTAGATAACACATTTTCTTTTAAGAATTTTACCACAGTTGTATTATCATAAGTACGACAAGCTACAGCTTCACTCATTTTGATACATAGTCAACAGCTAAAAGGATGTAAAGGTAGCTAAAAGATGAGGAAAAATGACCCATAAAATCGATACCCCAACAATTAAATATCTCGATAACAAAAATAGGGTTGAGAGGCATCATATGTCTTCGAGATAAAGCACCTAACTTCTGACATCTTTCATAGGAATGAAAAAATTTGTTAGTGTCTTTGAACAAAGTGGGCCAGTAAAGACTACACTGTAAAATTTTTACAGCAGTCTTCTTTATAGAAAAATGACCACCACAAGCAGGAATTTAAGACACTAGAAACTTTACTTTCAGGAATGCAACGTCTCATAATTTGGTCAGGCCAATATTTGAAAAGATATGGGTCGTCTCAATAAAAATTACGTACGTCAACTAAGAACTTACACTTATCTTATGCACTCCAGTTAGATAGAAGTTCACCACAAACCAAATAATTTATGATATGTGCATACTAAGGTATTTGGCTTATAAAAAAAAGATGTTCATAAGGAAAATCATCTCGAATGGATGGCAAATCATTGGAGTCAGTGAACTCAAGGCGGGATAGATGATCAGCAATAACATTTTCAACGCCTTTCTTGTCTTTGATGGTTAGATCAAATTCCCGCAAAAGAAGAATCCACCGAATTAAATGGGCTTTAGCATCCTTCTTAGAAAGAAGGTACTTAAGGGCTGCGTGGTCAGTAAAAATAACAATAGGTGAAACAATCAAATAAGAATGGAATTTATCTAAGGCAAAAAGAACAACTAGTAGTTCTTTTTCAGTAATAGTGTAATTCATCTGAGCATCATTCAAAGTCTACTAGCATAATAAACAACAAAGGGTTTTCCCTCCCTACGTTGCCCAAGAATTGCTCCTATAGCATAATTACTTGCATCACACATAATTTTAAATGGGAGGTTCCAATCCGGTGATTGCATGATAGAAGCGGCGGTGAGTTTGGCAATGAGTGTTCGAAATGCCTCCTCATACCCTTGTGTCTATGTAAATTCTGCATCTTTTAGCAAAAGGTTACACAATGGTCTAGATATAGCAGAAAAGTTTTGTATAAACCTTCTGTAAAAGCCATCGTGTCCAAGAAATGATTGGACATCTTTTACCATTTTGGTGTAGGTAATTTAAAGATTCATTCAATTTTGGCCTTGTCAATCTCTATCCCTATTTCAGATACAATGTGGCCCAAAAATATTCTTAAAGATACCATAAAATGACATTTCTTCCAATTTAACACAATTCTTTTTTCTTCACACCTACTTAAAACAGCTTTCAAGTTAAGTAGGCATAAATCAAAAGAATTACCAAAAATAGTCAAATCATCCATAAAAACTTTCATGCATTTTTCAACCATATCAGAGAAAATACTCAATATACAACGTTGAAGAGTAGCTAGTGCATTACATAATTCAAATGGCATTCTACGAAAAGCATAAGTACCAAAAGGGCATGTAAAAATAAATTTTTTTAATCTTTTATAGCTATCTCGATTTGGTAATATCCTGAATACCCATCAAGAAAGTCATAAAAAAGTAATGAAAAATAGTCTTTCCTAGTGGTTGTGTTTAATTTTCTATAATTAATGCACATTCGCCAACCACTTACCACCCTAGTTGGAACAGGTATCTCATTCTCATTTTCCACAATTGTAACCCCAGATGTTTTAGGAACTATTTGAGTTGGACTTATCCATTGACTATCAGAAATTGGGTAGATTATACCCACATCTAATAGTTTCAAGACCTCTTTCTTCACTACTTCTTTCATTGTTGGGTTAAGTCTTCTTTGTGGGTCTTTACTGTTGGGTTATGTGGTGTAGGGTGGTACAAATAAAAAACTTAGGGTTCTTTGCATGTGGGTTGTGATCATCATACAAACAATATACATATCTCATACATACATGTGCACAGCGGAAGATTAAATATAATGAACACAGAAAATAACATTTGATTAAACTTAAATTCGAAATTGAGAAATATCACCAATGAAGCCTTTGGATTAATTTTCTTTGAAGTCCACCATGAAGTGAATCTTTGATCAATTCTAGCAATCAACAAGGGTGGGTTTGATTGTCTAGAATGGCAGCACCTTAATCCAGCATTTGTGTTTAACTCTTAAACTTGATTTAAAGTTAAACTCTTTAACTTAATCAATTTTGTTTTTCCTTTTATTCAACTCTTGAATAAATAAAACAAATCTTGTTTTTAGTTATTACATTTAGTAACCATTAATTCAATTTGTTTTGTTGTTCTAACACTTAAAACACAAAACAAACAATTTCAATTTCTCAAATTGAATTGGCTCCCAAAAATGCAAAACATATAAACTAAAAACTTAATGATTTTCAATTTCATTTCACTTTATATACAAATGCATTAATTCCAAACTAATTTGAATTTCATTTGCATTTCATTTGGCTTAACCTAACCTTAGTTAACATTTAACCATAGTTAGATTACTTTAACTTAACCTTTAAGTTAATAAATATTTAATTAATTTAACCATAGTTAACTAACTTAACCATGGTTAGGTTAACCTTTACTTAACCATTAAGTAAAGTTAACTAACTTAACCTTATGGTTAACTTTTAACCTTAGTTAAGTTAAATCATTTATTTAACAATTAAACAAATAAATATTTATTTTAATTATTTAACAATTAAATAATCATAAAGTGAAATTACTTTTATATCCTTACTCGGTTACCAAGTTAACCTAAAGTGGGTCCCACCATTTAACCATATACTTTAGTTAACGTAACCTTAGTAATTGCTGAATTATACTGTATTGAACAATTCAATACGGTACACTGCCCAAGTGCTCAAAGAGTACATTTCATATTGGGACTCTCTAGGTCTACACCCGATTTGTCAAATGGAACTATTCCATTAATCCGTAATCGATGCCCCACGCACACGTTACGAATATTACAAATCAGCGTGTCAGACCATACAAGTTGAGGTCATAACGTATACGTATAATCCTTCCATCATTTATACCCTGGATGTGCGGGGATATAGATCAGCACCATCAAATCCCCATTTGCTCATCCAATAATCTTATCTCTAGATTCGTATCTCGATAAACAATATACGCAAACATTTTTGCTATATTGTTTAACCCTGTGGGAAACTCTTTTCCCGGGTTTATGCTTGTGGCCACAAGACTTTATGAAATACAATCTCGGAGCATCGGATATACAACTTACCTACGTAAGCTGATGGATCCCGTATCTACGCACACCGGACTCCATGAGCATCGGACCATACCCAGCGACACATAGCGGTCAGACCATGAAAGGTCTCTGACATATGTGGAACCAAAGCATGATGGATCACTCACAAGACCACCGTGGCGCTCAGGTCAAAGGACCACGATTACTACTCAACTCGAGAGGACCTTCCTTTGACGGTTTCATAGGATATCTATTGGGGTCCTCATAAGTCTGTTCAGTATCCAGTCCTGACTGGATACCCGCATGTCTATACAAGCTCCAAGCTCATGGTCAGCTAAGAACAACCATCTGAACCAGTCAGATATAGACATACACTAATCTATATATTGTGAATTCACCGATAGACCCGCATTGATGATCATAGATCAGGAACATTATATTTGAGACATACTTACATAATGATATTTCTTAGCTCCTATTGCAACTCTTTGCAACTATATCATTACAAGTATACTCTCAGGTCTTTGTCCCATTATAGACAAAGTTCTAACTCTTTAGACCTCGCTGACTCTTATAAACTGATAACTATTAACAGTGCTAACTATTAGCATTTATAACTCTCAGCTTTGATAACTATTAGTTCTGGTCTAAACTCCTTTAAACCAGATCTGAACTATTTCAGATCAAACAATGTCTGTAATGTTACAAGCATTTTACCATATTAATATGATATTAACAATCTTTATTCGAAATGTTTATTGTATAAATATTAACAATTAATATTCATACAATATTGGAATGGCACGTGAGCACCAGCTCCAACATTTACGAGGTTGGGTACCTTTCTCTAAATGAATTCTATGGGAGCATATATGGAGAAATACCTTTAATATAAGCTATGGTCCAACCTAGTGCAGACTTATGTTCTTTTAACAATTTTATCAATTTTTTCTCTTGTTCAGCACTAAGTTCAGAAGAAATAATGATAGGAAATGTATTACCTGGTCCCAAGAATGTATATTTCAAACCTTTGGGCAATGGAGAAAGCTCAACTTATGGTGTCTCGAGGTCTGATGGTTTTGGTTTCTCCCTCTCTCGTGGCAACTCTTCAAAGCGTGGTTGCCAAAATCGAGTCCCTTTATCCTATGAGTCAAAAATACTAAACACATCAGTTGTTACATCAAGATAATATAATTCTTCAAAATCAAAATTGAGAAGGTTTTTCAAAGAATCAGAGCCATGATTTTGATAAGCTTCCTCCGCTACAAGTGTGTCTATCATATATGAATAATAGCATTCGTCTTCTTCTCATGGTTGTTTGCTAATATTAAAAATGTTCACCTCAAGAGTTATATTCTCAAAAGATAATTTCATTAGACCATTTTTACAATTAATAAGAGCGTTAGTAGTAGCAAGAAAAGGTCTCCCCAAAATAAGAGGAATTTTTGACTCTATGTTAACAGCAGAATGAGTGTTTAAAACAAGAAAATCAACAGGATAATAAAATTTATCAATTTGCAACAAAACATCTTCTACTATCTCCCGTGGTTTCTTGATTGATCGGTCTGCTAATTGTAGGACTACAGATGTTGGTTTAATCTCACAAAGTCCCAATTGCAAGTAAATAGAATAAGGCATTAAATTTACACTTGCTCCTAAGTCCAACAAAGCTTGACCAAACTCATGTGTCCCAATTTGGCAAGAGATTGTGAGACATCCTGAGTCTTTATACTTGGGTGGTGTCTTTTGTTCAATCACTGCACTTACCTGTTCTGCCAAAAATGCAGTTTTCTTTACATGGTATTTTCTTTTGATAGTGCATGGATCTTTAATGACTTTGGCATAAGTTGGAACCTGCTTAATCAAATGCAACAAGGGAAGATTAATCATAACTTGTTTCAAATATTCCAAAATCTTACCTTGAATTTCTAAATTTTTCTCAAATGGTCGAAGAGCTTGAGGAAAAGGCACTGGGATTGAAAACTTATTTTCGGGCTCTTTTTTCACTATGACCTCTTTTTTAAGGCGGACGTCTTTACTACTCGTAGATGTGTTAATTTCAAAAGTAGGCTTACTTACAATCTTACAACTTCGAGTAGTAATGGCATTGACTTCTTTGAGATTTTGAACATCAGAAGTAGAAGCTTGTGCCATGAATTGTCCTTTCGAATTAGATTGAAGTTGAGATGGAAACTTACCTCGCTCTTGTACAGTTAAGGCACTAGTCAGCTTTGTGATTTGACTCTTGATTTCTTTGTTTTCATCTATCACCTGCGCAAGAACTATTTCAAATTTTTTATTAGTCTTACTTTGTGCCTCCATAAATGCTTGTAATGTATCATCTAAAGGACTCTTAGTTGGTCGTGCATTATATTAAGGTGTAACATAAGACTTGGGTGCTTGTTGTTCTTGTTTCTAATGACCATTGGTTTGTTGGTCAGATTTTCAACTGAAGTTTGGGTGGTTTCTTCAGCTAGGATTATAGGTTTCAGAGTAGGGTGAATAAGGCTTCTTGTACATCCCCAGGGTATTACATTGTTCCTCATATATCCCTCTCATCTCACTATAAGTGAGGCAATCCTGAGCTAAATGTTTCGCTCCTCCACAGACAAAACAGACATCGTGTGACTCAACCTCAGCAACTGTGTGGGTGACCCTTCTATCTATGGTTTTTAAAGCCTTAAGACCTCTAATTGGGCTTTGAGGTTATCCTCTTCCCTAAAATGGAAAACTCCATTGGGTTGTGCTTTCAATAATGTTAGGTCCAATCCATTTATGGGCTTTTTTGGCTAAGTCATTAAGGAATTCTATAGCTTCCTTAGGATCTGTGTGAAGGAACTCCTCATTACACATCATCTCAACAAATTGGCACTCTCAAATTGTGAGTCCCTCATAAAAATAGCTAACCGAGCGCCAATTTTCATAACCATGGTGAGGTCACAGATTTAATAACTCTTTAAACCTTTTCCATGCTTGATATAAGGTTTCTGACAAGACCCGACCCGAGACCCTCTATAGTAGATCCCAGCGGCCCTACCGGGCATCCCGACAGAAGTTTCTCAGAATATAACTGGGCAAGATGAGAAATTTCACGAGGCGAATCCCTTTTTATTTCTTACTATTACCGAGAAAATCTTTTAATATACATGAAAACGACATCTTAATTTAAAAAAAAAAAGGGCAGAGTTTTCTCGGTTTTCAAAAAAATCCATATAAAACCTGCAAAGAAATTTCACTTCTATTTTAAATAGTTCTTAATACTACCAATTCGGACCTTCGGTCCTTTACAAAACCAAATCTAACACAACTCAATAGTTGCATTTAAATCACAAAATGAGCATACTCATAAAAAATAAAAACGATCATCATAATATCGAAATCTCTTCTTGTTGGTTCAAAACATACATACGAATATACATGCCAACAACTACTATGCAAAAAGCAAAGGGTGCTATTTATCACATTTACATATACAAAAGTGATCTTTAGATTTGGCCCACTACTCGGCAATAGGAGAATCAGCAGCTTGCGTACCGAGACCCGTACCTAGGAAAGGGGTTTAGAAAACATAAAACACAAAACAAGTGAGCTAAAGGAGATCAGTGAGTGCAATTAAGATTTCAAATAAAATAATACTATACATAGATAGTAAATCCTTAAGTACATGCATAAATCATGCTTATAAAACTGATGTAAAGTTGTAAAACAGTTTCTAATATCATATGCTGATAAAATCTTGCCGAATGGGTTTTATCTACATCTTTGAAAAACAATATCCAAAATCTGTATAACATAATAACTGTTGTGTGCATATAAATGAATAAATGCTATCGGTAAATCGAAAACTAGTAAGTCCTCGCTCAGCCATTTTCTTTCTAAACATTACCAATGGCAACCCTAAAGCTCTATACTCACGCAGTGACTCAACTAGCACTGCACACGTGAGTAAGTCACGGGGCACCTCAACTAGCAGCACCCATAGTGACATCTCACTGGCTATACAACAGAATCCTACATCGCATACATATAGCGAGACAATACCCTGTACACATAGAATGACTCACATGACTCGACATCCCGACTTCCTGGAGTTAGTGACACACCCCCATGACCTGTCCATGTGCACGGGATATACCGGCTGGGTCTAATATAATCACCACCACTATAATCTGAGGGTACCAATGGCCTTTAAAACGAATGCAGAAATTTTAAAACTGTTTCTTAAACCGAACATATAAATGCATATCTATGGATATATATCAAGATCATAAATCATGTTTATGCATTGAAAGATCATAAAACATACATTTTCATTATACGGAAACATAATAAATGAAAAATCACAGAAAAGACAGATTTTCACTCACAATCGTTCTATGCTCAATTTCGCTCCAGATCTTTGCTCCCGTTACTGCTCTCAATTTTCTTCACCTACGCGCCATAAATGACATTTAGAACCAAATAGAATGCTAGAATCGCATTTAACTATTAAACGCCCTAATCGGCATACAAAGCTCGGATGCATACTACTTTCCAATTTTTATTTACGGAGTCATTTAATCTAATCTAACTCACCACCCGACGCCCTGAAAATTATTAAACGCCTTATAACTTGGTTGGACATAATTGCCCTTTACCTTTTCAAAATGGACAATTATGTCACATTTTCTTCATTTTTGGTTTTTCCATCAACCATATACATTCAACATACATAAGGCACCATTTATACACAACAACTCAATTAAAACACCACACAATCTCTAACTTCCCTAAGGTGTCAGAATTTCACCCTATGTTCCAACACATTTATTTTCTCAATTTCTTGTTTCAATTACATCAAAATCAAGCCAATTTCATTCTAATGCCCTAATTACAACCAATTGAAGTCTCTACATTTAAATCACCCAAAACCCTAATTCTTACCTTGGCAATTTCTTCAAATTGATGACTCCTTCAAGCTTCACACTAGAATTCAACTCAATCTAAACCAAGAATATATACAAGAACATCAATTTAAGCAATCCTTAAATTTAACTTATCAATCTCATAAAACAATGCTTTTCTTGCCTCTTTTTCTTGAATTTCCACTAATGGAGGCTTCAATTGAGCTTAGAAATTGGTATGTAACCTTATTTTGGCTTCATTAAGTAGGAAAAATCATAAAAAAAAAACTTGAAAGGTCACTGTAGCAGCACCACTCTTCTAGCTCGAATTTGCTCTCTTTTTGCTCTAAGTGTTTGCCTTTTGTTCTCTTGAAAAATCTACACACTTCCAACATATATATAGTTATCCATCAATTGACCATTTTGCCCCTCAACTTACTCTAAATTACTAATTTTTCATTAGTTGGAAACTAAGTATGTAATTGGTTCATTTATAACTATCTAGTTAGAATAGTCCAAAAAACTAACAAGAATTTCCAACTTGGCAATCCATGAGATTTCTTCTAATTAGTCCAGTCTCTAATATATGGATTATTCTTCTCAACAAAGGCTTATTCCATACATAACGCTTAAATAAAAATTCATGTAGTAAATTAGAATTTTCTTTTCCAAGTCAATAGAGAAAAATTCCCAAAAATATTCTAAGGTCGTCCGACGCTCCAATCAAGTGTGAAATTACCAAATTAGGTCTAATATCTTTCACGCGCACCATAAAGAAAATATTTCTAATAGGGTTAAAAGCGGGTAACCCTACAGTGTCTTCATTACTCTATACTGAAATCAAGACACCAATACTACTAATAGGGATTGGATATTACAGTTTCACTGCCTTTTTGGGAGAAGGAAGAAATTTGTCTTTTTAGGCTATTAGTTTTGTGTTGTGGGAAGTATTTATTAAAAAATGATTGGGTCATTTTTGCCCAAGTTCCTATAGATCTCGGCCTCAAAGAGTATAACCAACTCTTTGCTTTGTCTTTCAAGAAAAAAAGGGAAAAATTTAAGCCTAACAGTGTCTATGGCTTCGGGTTGGCTATGGAAGGTGGCAATTACATCTTCAAATTTCCTAACATATACATAAGGATTTTCACTATCTAGACCATGAAAAGTGGACATAAGTTGTATCATTCCAGTTTTAAAATCTGAATGTGGTGTGTTAGGTGAAAATATAATGCATGATGGTGTGGCTGTGTGAGTAGGATGCAAGTAACTTTTAGAGTCCTCATGGGGTTATCTTCGTGTTGGCTCATTGTGTTAGAATTACAAGATGAACTAGATGGTGAATTCTCTTCCCTTACAAATTGTGGTGATGGTTCTAGTTCTACTTCTCTCACAAATCTCCCTCGTTTGTTTCTAAGTCGATGCATACATCCTAACAATGTTTTTTTATTTTTACTCTTTTATTTATGAAAGAAATGCTCAAGCAAAATTAAGAAGTGAAATAAAACACAACAAGAAATAGAAATGAGCTAGGTGGTAAGACCAACCATGAAATATAAATACAATAAATGATCAAATGATAATAAATTGTAAAGTGTAATAAATAAAAGTACAATACAAAAAGTACAATAAGTAAATAAAAGAAAAAAAGTACAATAAATAAAGAAAAATAAAATACAAAGTACAATAAATAAATAAAAGGGAAAAAAATAAAAAAAAGTACAATAAAAAAAAACTAAGTTAGACAGTAGAACCAGCCTTTAAAATAAAAATACAACAAATTAACTAACGAAATAAAGTACAATAAATAAATAAAAGAAAATAAACTAAGTTAGACGATAAAATCAGCTATTAAAATAATATAAAATATAACAAATTAACGAAGAAAATAAAATAAATTAGGTGGTAGAACCAACCATGAACAATAAAATAAATTACAACGAAGGAAATAAAACTAAGATTTTACAAAGAAAAGAAAATGTACAAAGTTACCGCTTTAGTATTGATAAACGCAACCGAGTTTTGCTTAGTATGCCTCCCTGGCAATGGGGCCAAATTTTGTTTACGCTCAAAATATAACGCGACTATCGCAGTATAGATTGAGGTGTCGATCCCACGAGGAAGCTTTTGGCAAAATAGGTTGGTAAAGTAAAATATTAAAGCAGTAACAAAGGATAAATTAATTAATTGATTTAAGTGGATGAGATAGAATTGTCTATAAATTGAGAAAAATGTCTTATGATGATTTAAATAAGGCTTCGAGAATCACAATTATGCTTTATAAATCTACTCTACACTTTGATTCAATGTTTATAACTCAATTGACAGTTTTACATCTAAACAATCAATTGAAAGATATGTAAAATATAGCACATTTGATAACACATGCATTTGATATGACTAAACGTTTTTGCAAATATTAACACAAATCATGTTCATATATACATGTTATCTAAGATTGATAATATATCATTTTGACAATATTGTAGTAAAAGATCAACTTGAATATCAAACATTTATTGTCTTGACAAGTTATCCAAGATCGATAATATATCAATCGACAATATTGCAGTAAAAGATTAACATATAAAATAATATAACCAATAATAATTATAATTCAATAAGAATCACATAAGAAAAGCATGACTGAACATATATGAGACATGAGAATTATAACCTCTGGATTATAGAAAATAAAATAGATAAGAGTTTAATCAAAACTAAACTTACAATATTTGTAGCTCTTGACAACGAATCAAAGCATAGAAGTAGATTTATTACACATAAAAGTTTATCTCTTAGCCTTGCCAAGAACACTAGCCTAGATTATAATGCATGTTAATGAGAAGAAAATAAGAGAGATTTATCTATTATTGAAAACGTCCTAAGAGTGTCCTTATAGAGGCAATGAATGGAAATATGTCACGTGTGACATCAATCTTCAATAATTTTAGGCCAACAACTTGTTTACCCACTTGCAGCATGTTTTTGTTAATGTAAATGAATGATATAGCCTCTGTGACCGACATAAAAGTTGTAGCATTTTGTCTCTTGTTTCCATAGAAACCAGATTCATGCAAATTGAATGAGTATCCAATGAGATATGAGCAAAATTCCAAAGATACATCAGATTTCGGCCAACAACCCTTTTACCTATTTGCAAGACAATTTGGTCCATGATAACGGCTGATTTGGACTTTACCATTAACATAAGAGTTGTTGATAATTAAGACAGTATTTTACAGCTTCAATAAGTATACCAATCGAGTATGTATTTTGTGAGATACGATCCAAATACGTGAGTTGGGTCAAGCTGAGCGAAAGTTATAGCCCGATTCTATTGTATCTCAATTTTTGGCCCATAACATGTTGGATTTGGATTTTCAACTATTCTTCAAGTTTGTGTAAGATTGAGTCATGTTGCTCCAGGTTCAAGAATTTCTTCATTTCGATTTCTACATTGAGTGTTATGTCCATTAATCACAATTTAAGGAGAACACTTTATTTTAAGTTAAAAATATAAGAAAATGCTAAAATTAGTGACATTAAATAGTGACTGAATCTCTTAACAAATATGCATTTTCATGTGTTCATTAAAGAATTGAATCATTTGCTTGGAAAAGCTGCTATTCTAGCTTCCCCAAGCCCACCGTGTTAAGAAATTAGAATTATAAATGAGTTGCTTCAAAGGTGGGTATTCTGGTTCAACCAAATACCAAAGGCTTGACAAGGTACTATTTTTCAATCTTGATGTATTTTACATTTATGAGATAACATGTAAAGTTTATTTGTGTTTATCATTGAGAAATTTATATTCCGCTCATCCGCTGCGCATGTTTGTATCTGATACGTATACTATATTTGAATGATAGACACAAACCCACATGCATGCACCCTAGCTTTAAAATCACTCACAAAATGGTATCAGAGCTATTTTGAGTTGATATTGGGTGTTTTGAGTGTAAAATTATTATTGGTGATGTTCCGGTGCTCAAAAGGTGCATTTCAAGTTGTTGAAATAGGTATACCGAAGGTGGGAGCACTGGAGCACCGTGGCCATGAGTGCTCAGTGCCGACGCACTGGAAAGTTTTGTTCCAGCACTCCAGTGCTGGGTAGCTGGTGCCGCAGCCTTAGGGCTTCCAGTCCCTGGTGCTACAGCGCCAAGTGCTAGGCACCCCAACGCTTAAGCACTGATTTTAGAATTCATGCTGCAGCGCCAGACCATGGCACTGCAGTGTTGAAGGTGTGACCTCCAGCGCCGCAGGGCCAGAAGCTGGGCGCCGCGGCACCAAGGGCTATGCCCCCCCGGTGCTGCTATACGGTGGGCCTAGCACCGCGGCGCCGATGACACTCACTCTAATTATATTGTAAATTGTTTAAAATATTATTTTAATCATGTGGGGGTTTATGAGATACAATGATAAGAGTTATTATGTTGTATTATAAATCGAGATCATTGTTTCTGTGATGGTAAACACAATGGGAGCCCTACTGGTGGGGATTAGTTATCGTTACACAGAATTAATATATGATTGAGAATTACCACCTCATAAGATGAGGATTAAGTCTTTGGGATACTATAAAAAAAGGAGTAAAAAATCTCTCTTAATCAGATTGAACAATAATACATTATAAGATAGTGTTTTATTATTGTTGATCTATTTTGTCATTACGGTATTAGCTGTATTACATCGGTCTTTCCCAAGATCGCTATAATGTGAGGGATTTGGTCGATATAATTTAGAATATACCAGTTAAACATGAGATGAGACAAATATATGCGAAAGTATTGCCTTAGATCGCTACAGTGTGCAGGTAGTACCGGTAGCATATATTTTATAATTGACAAGTTAATCTAGAATACACTTACTCTAGATCGCTACAGTGTACAAATAAGGTGTATTTAGGATTAAGAATAGGTATTGCATGAGATACAATTGATAAGAGTTGTCTACCTATTGGGATTATAAAGGCCTAGATCGTTCAGCGTGCAGCTCGAGTAAAATACTAATGGGGTTCATTTTTCGCTGTATAGTTTAAAATAGTTTAAACTGATGTTATCCCATTTTGAGAGATTAAAGGGATTAAACAGTGAGAGTGCATTTTAAATTTTTTATAAAAAAAGTATAAATGTTATACTCATGATTTAAAATGTATTATTAGTGATTTAATAATAATTTCCGCTAACATCTCCTAATATTATTTTATTTGACTTGTGTAAGTTAGGATGACATTTTTAAATCCCTTGATGTGTATACTGAATGCAAACCAACTCAAAGGTGTCGAGAATTTCTCTCACTGGTACATGAATCTCAGAATTGTTCTGGATTCAGAAAGACTGAGATATGTTATTGACCAAAAGATGCCTATAGGTGTTTTTGAGAATGCTGATAAGGGCAAATTTGTCATATATTTTCTCATATTTTTATTATTGATATTTTATGATTTTATGAGAATAGATGGCTATTTATGTGCTTTACTGTTATTTACAGGGACTAAAATGCAAAATTTTCAAAATTTGAGTCCAGCGCCCCCGCGCCACAAGTATTGTCGCCCCAGCGCTGGAATAGTGATCAAAATATGAAAAAGACCTGTTTAAGTCGCATCTGGCGCTCCAGCGATAAATAGTCATCGCGCCAGCGACGATACAGAGCCCCAACGCTATTAGCTCATCGCTCCAACGATGAAGCCGTTTTCATGCAGAGCCCTAGCGACAACTGCACAGCGCGCCAGCGGTAGCGCGAATCCTAGAGCGACCAGAATTGAGTTTTTCAAGTTCAAATCAAACCCTATAAAAGGCCACTCGACCCCAGACGTAAAAGGGAGACCAGAGAAGAACCTAGGCCAAGAAAAAGAGAACTTAGAGCAGTTCAAGAGCACCAAGAATCCAAAGCAACATCAATCAAGAGCAATTCGACGTCTACATCAGTTTGCGATTGATTGTATCATATTTTATTTTTATTTTTATTGCTGTGATTCTCTTGTAGCTATGAACTAATTTATAACCTAGGATTAATATTATCCCTCAATATACTTTCTAATGATTAATCCTTTAATATTTAACTCACTTAGTCTTCATTATTGATCAAGACGCTAATGTATTTACAAGCTTCTTCCAAGGTCATGCAAGTATACCCTAATTTACCAAATACCTATATTCCTATAGTACTTGTAATAAACTAAGGTTCATTAAGATTAGGTCTTATTGATCATACATGCCAACTAGGTATATTCCTATCCTAAGTTGAAACTTGCATATGCAACATTGAATGCTACTCTACAATCATGCATCAAATTACCTAGGTCTAAATATTACGATTCCTCTTCCAAGTTTATCAGTAATATTACCAACTCATTCACCATATATTGGCCAGATATATTGAAGCATTAAACACGAGTAATTTAAATAATAAAGGACTAAGTTTATTAAATATTAAAAAGATATGGCAATTAAACGCACATATTGAGTTCAAATATTAACCCTAGAAAATAAATTAGTTCATAGCTATAAGAGAATCACAGCAATAAAAATAAAAATAAAATATGATACAATCAATCACAAACCGATATAGACGTCGAATTGCTCATTCTTTTTCGGCTTTCATATTTTTGCAATTAAACCTTGGGCAGTATCTTTTGCTGCATTCTCCTTATATCTCTCCAGAAAGACTTTAATCTTAGATCGAGGAGATGGTTCTTCCTTTTCTTTCTTTTTGCTTGCTTCGTCTTGATGCTGCTTTTTCTTCTTCTCTCTTGCCTTCCTATGCTTCAATGCTCTTTTTCGGATGTGAGGATTCAATGTCTCCATATCTTTAATTTGCTTAACGCTTGAATGCACCACATTAATGCAGAAACAGTCTTCATTTTCAGCTGGTAATTTGATCTCCTTGAAGACCTTAAAAGTGACTGTATCCTCTTGTACTCTCATGGTCAACTCTCATTTTTGCACATCAATAATTATTCTTCCAGTGGCTAAGAAAGGTCTTCCAAGGATGATTGGGATCTCCTTGTCTTCTTCCATATCCAAAACAATGAAATCTGCAGGGAAGATGAATTTATCGACCTTAACCAACACATCTTCAATTAATCCCTTAGGATAGGTGAGAGAACGATCTACTAACTGAAGTGTGATATTTGTTGGTTTGGCTTCTTTCAGTCCCAACTTTTTATACACGGACAATGGCATAAGATTGATACTAGCTCTCAGATCACAAAGTGCTTTCCTAAAATCATAATTTCCAATTGAGCATGGTATGGTGAAACTCCCAGGATCTTTGAGCTTTGGAGGTAGCTTCTTTAGAAGGATAGCGCTACACTCTTCCGTCAGGGCTACAGTCTCGAAGTCATCTATTTTTCTCTTCTTTGATAGGATGTCCTTCATGAATCTCACATAGCTTGGCATTTGCTCCAGTGCATCTGCAAAAGGAAGATTAATATGTAATTTCTTAAAAATATCAAGAAATTTAGAAAATTGCTTATCTAGTTTTTTCTTTTGCAGCCTCTGAGGAAATTGAGGTGGTGGAGTGAATGACTGCGTGGGTTGCTTCTGCGGGTTGCTACTGGTATCTTCTGCTGCATTTTCTCTTTTCTGCTCTTGTACTTGAATACCAGATTCTATGATTTTCTGTGTCTCAGCACTTTTCTCTTGACTTCTTAGCTGCTATAATCTCTGAGGAAATGGTATAGGTGGTCTATATGATTGCACGTCATCTTGCTGGACCACTATTTCTTTTTCCTTCTCCTTCATCTCTGAAAGTTGTGGTTGATGAGTGTTGTCATGTAAGACTTTACCACTTCTTAGGGAGATGGCTTGGCACTGTTCTACACTTCTTTTGGATTGACTTCGGTGTTGCTTGGTAGAGTTCCTTGAGGTCAATTGTTCATTGCTGTAGCAAGTTGTCCTACTTGATTCTCCAAGGCTCTAAGTGAAGCTGCTTGACTTTGGAAGAGTGCATCTGTTTTCTTTATAAATTGTAAGAGCATGTGTTCAATGTCTGGTTTTTTCTCTTGTTGGATTTGCGGTTGGAAGCCAGGAGGAGCTTTGGAATGTTGTCCTTGATTATTGTTGCTCTATGAGAAGTTGGGGTGATTTCTCCATCCGGGGTTATAGAAATTTGAGTTGGGATTATTGCTGTTGAATTCCCCTACATATTGAGCAGTCTCTATGCATTGTCCATTAGCATGATTGCTTCCACAGAAATTGCAAGTGATGGGTTGACTCTTGATAGCATTAACTCCCAAGTTACTTAATTGTTTGGTCAAAAGGTTGACTTGAGCAGATAATGTGGTCAAGGTGTCTACTTCGTGTAGTCCAGCGATCTTTCTTGTGGTGGAGCTTTTGGTGGGCCATTGATAGGCATTGGATGCCATCTCATCTAGTAGATCATATGCTTCATCAGTGGATTTATTCATGAGTGCTCCTTCAGCTGCAGCATCTACTATCGTTCTGAATTGACCAGCTAATCCATTGTAGAATGTTTGTACAAGCAACCACTTCGGAAGTTCATGATGAGGACATTTTCTTTGCATATCCTTGTATCTCTCTCATGCCTTATAAAGAGATTCTCCATCTAGTTGTAGGAATGATGTGATGTCGTTCCTCATCTTGGCAGTTTTAGCAGGTGAAAAATATTTGGCGAGGAACTTTTGTGCAAGATCATCCTATGTAGCTATAGATCCAGATGGAAGTGATAACAACCAGCTTTTTGCTTTGTCTCTCAAGGAAAAGGAAAACAACCTTAGTCGGATTGTATCATCGGATACCCCATTGTACTTGAAAGTATCACATATCTCCAAGAAGTTGATGATGTGCATGTTTGGATCGTCATTAGGCAATCCTCCAAATTGTACCGAATCCTTGAGCATTTGAATTGTTCTTGGCTTGATCTCGAAGTTATTAGCTTGAACAATGGGTCTTAGAATACTTGAATGGATTCTATTAACTAGGGGAACAACATATTCCCTTACTGGTCTTTCTTCATTATTGGGTGTAATTGGTACTTCATCTTTCATGGTGTTAACTTGATTTTTCTCTCTTCTAATTCTTCTTAAAGTTCTTTCAATCTCTAGATCAATAGCAATCAAGTCTTCACTTTTTGATCTTCGCACTGCAGCGACAGGTTTCAGCGCGGTAGCGATGCACAATTCAAGTTTCCACCGCCCCTGCGGTACACGCAACATCGCGCCAGCGCAAATTCTAGTAACTCTGCAAAAACCAGCTTCTAGCACTACAGCGACAGACGATTATCGCGGTAGCGCCAGAACATCGCCCCAATGACGAAGAGTCAGCACGGCAGCAAAATTTGAACAGGGAAGTCTCTTACTTTCATTTCTTTATTTTTCGACATTGGAGACAATGTCTAAATTAAGTTTGGGGGTAGGAAACACTTTCTTGTGTTTGTTTTGCTGCATAATTTAAGTGATTGATTCTTGTGGGTAAAATTTTTTTTTAGTTAATTAGTTTTGTTTTTATTAGGATTTGTTAAGATGATCATTAGTCTATGATAAGAAAAAGAATACATGGCTAAATTTATTTTTTACAAATCCCTAAGGAATGATAGATACTTGAGACAACTTTAATTATCTAAGTTTAGGAACAAATTTGACCTTATTCATAATCACCAATTTTTTTGAGCACTTTATATGCATGAATAGTTATAATTATTACTTAGAGATACTTATACTTTAGGGAGTACACCACAGTCTCGAAGACCGACACTCTAGAACTTGTCTTTAGTTACTACTTGAGGAAAAATTCTAGGAAATACATGAATAGGAAAATGACATTAGGCCATCTTTGGACCGATTGAGCCTCTTTAGCCTACCTTTTAGAGTATATTTATCCCTAGTACCCTATTTTGAGCCTAATTACCCATTCTTTGATTTAACCACATTACAAGCCCAAGACTTAAAGTTTACTTATCTAGAAATTTACCCGTAACACCATAAACTTTGCATTTGCTTAGAAATACTCTTGAAAGGAAAAGGTTGTGGTGATATGAGAAAAATAAGTTTGGGTGGTATTTATCAATCTAAGTTTGGGGGTATATAAAATTGAAGAAAAAAAAAGAGAAAAGAGAAAATAAAATACCCCCAGCTTAAGAAAAAGAAGAAATGTTTTGAAAAATAAAGGTTGAAAAGAAAGATGGGAAACACAATAAGTTTAGGGGAAGAGATAATACAAGGAAAAGAAGATCAAAAGGTTTCTAAGTAAAATCTAAGTGTTCATAGTGTGAATTGAACTTCATATATTTATCCTTTTATCCCACCTTGACCCTAGCCTTACGTTACAAGCTAAGTAAAGTCCTAAATAGATCCCTAGACATGTGATTTTCTATATTAGTGGAGAGGGGTAGTAAAGACAAGCTTATGGAAGTGTCATTATACAAATTGAATACCGAGACACCATCTTTTCTGTACGAACTAAAGTATAAAATCAAAGTATGGTTTAGCTTTTTCCTTGCCGCTTTTACACACACACATATGGTGATTGTTTATGAGGAAAAATGAGGGACTAAATAAAGATAATTAGAATTGTTAATAGCTATTTATCTACCTTAAGAATTTGTACTATTTCGTCAGCCTTTGAGACAATGATTTTGATCATCTTACTAGTATTAGTATATTTTCTTTTTTTTATTTGTTAAATGAGTCATGTATAACCCTTTGTTTCTCTCTTAATTTTATTTTATTACTTGAGGACAAGCAAATATTTAAGTTTGGGGGAATTTGATAAGGGCAAATTTGTTATATATTTTCTCATATTTTTATTATTGATATTTTATGATTTTATGAGAATAGGTGGCTATTTATGTACTTTATTGTTATTTATAGGGGCTTGACGAAAAAGACCTGTTTAAGTCGCATCTGGCGCTCCAGCGACAAATAGTCATCGCGCTAGCGACGATACAGCTCCCTAGCGCTATCAGCGCACCGCTCCAGCGATGAAGCCGTTTTCATGCAGAGCCCCAGCGACAACTACATAGCGCGCCAGCGGTAGCACGAATCCTAGTGCGACCAGAATTGAGTTTTTCAAGTTCAAATCAAACCCTATAAAAGGTCACTCGACCCCAGACGTAAACGGGAGACCAGAGAAGAACTTAGGCCAAGAAAAAGAGAACTTAGAGCAGTTCAAGAGCACCAAGAATCCAGAGCAACATCAATCAAGAGCAATTCTATGTCTACATATTGCGATTGATTGTATCATATTTTATTTTTATTTTTATTACTGTGATTCTCTTGTAGCTATAAACTAATTTATTTTCTAGGGTTAATATTTGAACTCAATATGTGCTCTTAATTGCCATATCTTTTTAATATTTAATAAACTTAGTTCTTTATTATTTAAATTACTTGTGTTTAATGCTTCAATATATCTGGCCAATATATGGTGAATACGTTGGTAATATTATTGATAAACTCAGAAGAGGAATCGTAATATTTAGACCTAGGTAATTTGATGCATGATTGTAGAGTAGCATTCAATGTTGCATATGCAAGTTTCAATTTAGGATAGGAATATACCTAGTTGGCATGTATGATCAATAAGACCTAATCTTAATGAACCTTAGTTTATTACAAGTACCATAGGAATATAGGTATTTGGTAAATTAGGGTATACTTGCATGACCTTGGAAGAGGCTTGTAAATACATTAGTGTTTTGATCAATAATGAAGACTAAGTGAGTTAAATATTAGAGGATTAATCATTAGAAAACATATTGAGGGATAATATTAATCCTAGGTTCTCTCTACGTAGCTATCTCTCTATTCTCTTTGCATTGTATTTTTACTTTTATATTTTCTACATTCATTCTTAGGTTTTTATTTATCTAAATAATTATTAAGAAGATATAATTGTAGTAATTGGTTAAAAAGAAAAAAATTATCCCTGTGGGTTCGACATCCGACTTATTTAGTCTCTTTATTACTTGCATACGATAGTGTATACTTGCACTTAATTTTATGATATAGAAATATCTCATCAAATGCCACCGAGGAAGAAAAGGTGACATATCAGAAATGGTTAAATGACGATTTAAAAGTTAAATCGTACATCCTCGCCTCAGGGTCTAGTGAGTTATAGAGGGAGCATGTCCGCATTGATAATGCCAGCAGCATTATGCTTCATCTCAGAGAGCTCTTTGGTGACCGACCCTAAATTGAGAATTATAGGGTTGCCAAAGCGTTGTTTCAGGCAAAACTCCATAAGGACAGTCCAGTGAGTCCTGATATTCTCAAGATGATAGGATTAATCGAAAAGCTTGAGTCCATGGATATCTCTTTGAGCAATAACCTGAGGAACAGTTTGATTCTCCAGTCGCTGCTTAGGTCATCTGCACAGTTCATCATGAATTTTAATATGCAAAGAATGACCCCTACTTATGCTGATCTTCACAATATGTCGAAGACAGCGGATAAGGATGAATAAATGAGGCTTGACCCTTCTTATTCATGGTGCTTCATCTTCGATCTCGAGGGCTTTTAAAAAGTCCAAATGGAAGAAGAAAAGAAATGTGAGGCACACACCCAAGATGGGTCCTCAACGACGACAGATATCCAAACCACTGGAGAAACTAAAAGTGAAAGGCAAATGCTTTCATTGCGGTGATAATGGGCACTGAAAATGCAATTGCCCAAAATACCTTTCCATTGTGAATAAGACTCCCTCAGGTATTATCTTTCCTATTATTGACATTTCTTTACCATTTGATTCTAATATTGGCTGGGTATTAGATACTGCAAGTCCTTCTCACATTTGCAATATATTGTAGGGTCTGAAGGAAGTTAGATTACTACTGTCGGGAGAGGTACAACTTCGAGTAGGAAATAGAGATCTCCTACGGGTCAAGGCTGTAGGATATTATGATTTGATTTTCCCTTATAATAAAACTGTTGTACTTCATAACTGTTATTTTGTGCCTGCTATGATCAGATAGATTATCTCTCTTCCTATACTTGACAGTGAAGGGTATCATATGTATATTAAGAACTGTTCTTTATATTTATGTGATATGTTTGATGTTTTATTAGCTGAGTATCAGTTAATTAATGGGCATTATATTTTGAATACAACAAAAAATGTCATGAATGTATAGGTAGCACTAGTAATAGTGCACAAGCTTTAAATGATACTGAATTGCGGCACATGAGATTGGGTCATATATGTATGAGATGCCTAACCTATCTGGTTAAGGATGGTTGGATACCTGATCTGACTATAGAACCTTACCCAGTTTTTGAATCTTGTATTCAAGGAAAAATGACTAAATCTCCATTCATTGGTGTTGGACGTCGTGCCACTGATTTATTGGAACTAATACATAGTGATGTATTTGGCCCAATGCATCATACTGCAATTGGTGAATTTCGATACTTTGTTACCTTTATCGATGATTTGTCAGGATACGGGTATGTGTTTCTTATGAAACATAAGTCAAAAACCTTTGAAAAGTTCAAAGAGTTCAGACTTGAGGTAGAAATAAACTAGGATGTATGTCAAATGCCTTCGATCAGATCGAGGCAGTGAGTACATGAGCAATGAATTCTCTGATCATTTAAAGAAGAATGGGATTCTAGCTTAGTATAGTCCTCCAAGTACTCACAACATAATGTTGTGTCAAAAATGAGGAATCAGACTTTATTGGATATGGTCCGATCGATGATGAGCTTCACTGATCTACCTGAATATCTTTAGGGTTATGCTCCGAAAACTACTGCTCATATATTGAACAGAGTTCTATCTAAAGTTGTTCCAACCACTCCACATGAGATGTTGAATGGAAAGAAACCAAGTCTTAAATACTTTAAGATTTGGGGCTACCCTGCTTACGTAAAAGTTACGCAACATAATAAACTTGCACCTAGGGGGTACAAGTATCAGTTGGTTGGGTATCCCAAGGTTTCAATGGGATACAAATTCTATGATCTCAATGAGGGAAATGTGTTTATTTCTCGATATGCCACTTTCTTGAGAAAGAGTTTCTCATGGATCGTTGAGGGTATAGAAAGATTGTGCTTGATGAAGCTAATCATAACGAACATAAAACCGAGATAGAACCTCAAAATCAATCGAGCGGTATACCTTTAACACACCCTCCACATAAGTTTAAAAGGATCTCCAGGCCACTTACTAGGTATGGTCAAATGCCTGAAGGTGCACTGAGAGTTTTCTTAGTGGAAGAAAATGATCCTTTAACCTATAAGGATACGATGTTAGACATCGACTCGAAAAAGTGGCAAGAAGCCATAAAATCCGAAATTGACTCAATTCATCACAATCAAGTTTGGAACTTGGTTGAGCTTCCTAAAAGAATAGTTCATATCGGTTATAAATGGATTTACAAATGAAAACATGGGCCTAATGAGAAGGTAGAGACCTTCAAAGGCCAACTAGTTGCAAAATGTTATTCTCAATGATCTGGGATCGATTATGAGAAAACCTTTACACCAGTAGTGATGTTGAAGTCAATACGAATTTTATTGGTTATTGCTGTATTTTATGACTATGAGATTTGGCAGATGGATGTAAATACGACATTCCTAAATAGATATCTCGATGAAGAGATATACATGGAACAGCCTAAAGGTTTTGCATCCAGCCAATCCACAGATCTAGTGTGCAAACTAAAGAAGTCCATTTATGGGCTTAAGCAGGCTTCTCGGAGTTGGAACCTTCATTTTGATGAGATAATCAAAGGATCTGATTTCATAAAAAATGATGAGGAACTATGTGTATATAAAAAGGCCAGTAAGAGCATGATTGTCTTCTTAATTCTCTACGTGTATGACATACTGATCATTGGAAATGATATTGGTATGTTATAATCAGTCAAGAGTTATCTAAACAAAAGCTTCTCCATGAAGGACTTGGGAGAGGCTTCTTATATACTAGGTTTAAAGCTTTATAGAGATAGAGGTAGGAAGCTGATAGGACTCTCTCAATCATCATACATCGATAGTGTCTTTGAAAGGTACAATTTACTAACTGTAAGACAGCTAATGTACCTTTTAGACATGACATTCATCTTTTGAGGAGAATGTCTCCTCAGACCGAAGATGAAAGAGTTAGAATGTCTAAGATGCCATATGCATCAGCTGTAGGCAGTCTGATGTATGCTATGATGTGCAAGAGAGTTGACATCAGCATGGCTGTAAGCGTTACAAGTTGATATCAATCTGATCCAGGTGACAACCATTGGATGGCAGTCAAACATGTCCTTAAATACCTTAAAGGTACAAAGGACAAGTTTCTTATTTATGGAGAAAGTGATTTGCAGGTTAGAGGATACACAGATTCAGACTTTCAGTCTGATCCAGATGATAGAAAGTCTACTCTGGATATGTATTTATCCTCAACGGTGCTGCAATGAGTTGAAAGAGCACCAAACAGGGATCCACAACTGATTTAACAACTGAAGCGGAATACATTATAGCCTTTGAGGCAGCAAAGGAAGCAGTGTGGATACGCAAGTTTGTCGTCAAGCTCGGGATTATCCCAAGCTCAATGGATCCTATCACTTTATTTTGTGACAACAACGGAGTTATTGCACAACAAAAATAGCCAAGAACGCACCAGAGATCTAAACATGTGGAGAGAAAATACCACATAATTAGAGAAATCTTGATTAGGGGAGATGTAATAATTTGTAGAGTTGACTCTGTAAAAAACGTAGCGGACCCACTGACTAAGGCCTTAACTCCAAAGGTGTTTGAGAAATAATGGAGTCTATAGGTATAAGATACCATTATGAATGGTACTAAAGCATGTCGGAGTTTTTTGGGATTTGTGCTCACGTACCATCCCATTGTTGTATAAATATTTTATTTTATAATATTTATCCAGTTTATTATTTATTAAATCTCTAATTACTATTATTAAATGATTCAATACTTGTGACGCTACAGACATTATATGATTTGGAAGGGTTCAGATTTGGTCTAAAGAAGTTTAGATCAATGCTAAGAGTTAACATCACTGAAACTATAAATGCTAAAAGGTTAGTATGTTATATTAATCAGTGAAGTCTAAGTGTTAGAATCTTGTTTGTAACTGTACAAAGACCTGAGAATACATTAGTAATAACATAGTTGCAAGAGTTGCAATAGGGGCTAAGAAATGTTATTATGCAAGTCTATTCTCAAATTATATGTTCCTGGTCTTAATTCACTGATGTAGGTCTGTCAGTAGAATCTTTTTACATAGATCAATGTATATTATAGCTAGATGGTTTAGATGGTTGTTCTTAGCTAACTATGAACTTACTGGAAGTTCGTATAGCATACAAGTGTTCAGTGAGGACTGAATACTGAACAAACTCAATGAGGACCTCAATAAACATCCCATAAAGCCATTAATGGAAGGTCCTCTTGATTTGAGTAGTATACGTTGTCCTTTGACCTGAGTACCACGATGGGCTTGTAAGTGATCCATCATACTTTGGTTCCACACATGCACAGACCTTCACGGTGTGACCGTTAGGTGTTGCTGGGTATGGTCCAATGCTTATGGAGTCCGGTGTGTACAGATATGAAATCCATCAGCTCACATGGATGAGTTATATATATCAAGATGTTCAAAGACTATATCTTAGAATGTCTAATGGCCATAAGCAACAAACCCAGAAAAAAAGTTTTCTACAGGGTTAAATAATATTGTAAAAGTGTTTGCATATATTATTTATTAAGATACGTGTCTAGAGATAAGTTTACGGATGAGCATATAGGGATTTGACGGTAGTGATCTATATCCCTGGCGGAAAGATTAAACGTATGTGCTATGACCTCAACTTGTATGGACTGCACTGATTTCTAATATCCGTGACGTGTGTGTTGGGCATCGATCTCGGACTCACAGAATAGTTCTGTTTGGCAAATCAGGAGTGGACCTAGAGAGTCCTGCAATATGAAGTGTACTCATTATGCATTGAGGCAGCATATCGGATTGAATAGTTCAATCCATAAAATTCTAGCAGACCGAACATTTACTTCGGTTTCTCTCCGGATGTGTATGTGTCAAGACTTAAGAATTAAGTACATCAATTAGTTAACAATTAATTGTTGACCAATTAAATGTTGACACATGGCATATATGGGCCAATTATTGCTTGATTTAGAAATTACCAAAATGACATTATTTGTTGCATAAATAATATCATTATTTTATTTATTGAATAAAATAATAATAATAATATATGATATTATTATTTAAATTGAAATCAAATAATTATTTATTTATTTAAATTGGCATGTGTTTCTACCATAATTTAATATGATTAAATTATTTGTTTTATATTTATTAAATGAAATGAAATGGTAGGTCTTAAGATGTTTCTTAATAATGAGAAAGTATTTTCTCATTTAGCCTAAATTAAGGCCAAGTTCATTTAGAAGATTTTTTATTTTATTTTATTTTCATTTGGTTTATTGTAAATAATAATAAACAAAAACTAATTACAAACATAATGGATGCCATTAAGTGAGAAAGTAAACGATAATAATAAACAAAACACTAATGGTAAACATAACGGATTCTATTAGGTGAGAAAATGATAGAAAATAATAAACAAATAAAAGAGCAATTAATTATCAAATAATTCGTGCAATGGGTTAAGGGAAGTGAATTTTGTTAAGTGTTAGAAAATTCTCTCAAGTGTTGAGAGCACAAAAACACAACTCTTCCATTTTTTCTCTTCCATTTTTGTGGTCATCCATACTATAAGGTAGAAACAATGATTCAAGAGTTGAGTCATTTGATGAAAAAACTGCTATTCTAGCTTTCCCAAGCCCACCATGTTGAGAAACTAGAATTGTGAACTGGTTGCTTCAAAGACGGGTACTTCGATTCGACCAAATACCAAAGGCTTGACAAGGTACTATTTCTCAATCTTGATGTATTTTACATTTATAAGATAGCATGTAAAGTTTATTTGTGTTTATCATTGAGTAATTTGTATTCCTGGTGGTGAAAATACATTTTATACGTGTTCAGCGAGCCCACATAAAGTGAGTGCTGACATGGTAGTCAAAATGGGCCAATGGTAAAAATTGATATTTGAAGTTGGCATATAAATTTTGTTTAATTCTTGGTGACCCTTCAGGAGATGTGTGTTGACAAACGACTAGGTGAACAGTTGTGTCTTTTTATATTACTAATGATGTGGTCATCTCGACCCTATATGTTGATCGAATTGCTAAGAAGTGCATTCGAAGGTTATGCCAATTGAAAAAACATTATACTTCTAAGAATATATTAGCCTTTACATCTTTATAAATAATAAGTTTTCTTCAACTCTTTAATTTTTATCTGTTTGGAAAATTTAAGAGAGAGACTATTGTGATTTTAAAGAGAGGGAATACTGCATCATTAAATTTCTATGAATTTTCTTTGAAAACTCTTTAGACAAGTAAGTAGTTTTCTCCTTTACTTGTTATTTGTAACACCATTTATTTTCCTCTTTGGGCATTTTTCTGCATTGAATTAGTTTTTTTGGGTTATGCTCTTCAAAGCTTGAATGCTCAGCTAAAGTGTTTGGCTTGAGTGTTTTGTTAAAATAATTTGTTTGAAAAGTTGCGTATCTCTATTTGTTTAAGTGTTAAAACCATGCCTTTCATTCAGGACACTAAGAATATATCTGGTTATGAGCTTAGTGGCATTGATGGGGATTCGACTGTTCGGAGTAGCTTAGTCCCGAGAGTAGACAATGCAAGTGCTCGAGAGGTCCAAGAACTTCATCTTATTATAAGAATCCATCTTTAACTGATCGAATGAGTCTTAAGGACCTTTGCCTCATATCCACCACATTGGCTCTTTGACTAACCAAAGAGGTCGCAGAGGCCTTTGCCCCGTATCCTCTCAGCTTGGCTCTTTGACTAACCAAGGGGGTCACAGAGGCCCTCACCTCGACTCAGTCGTAAGGCCCTTTTCCCTATATCCCCTTACGTTAGCTCAGTTGTAGAGGCCACTATTTCTCATCTCCTAGCTTTAGCCTTTGCCTCGTATCCCTTACTTTGGCTTTCTAATAGGCTGAAGGGGTTAGCATGGGCCATTGCCTTGTATCCCTTCACCTTAGCTCTTTGATCAACTGAAGGGGTCACAGGGGCTTTTGTCTAATATCCCCTCGCCTCAGCTCCTCAACTGACCTTCTCGACTGATCAAGGGGGTCCCAAGGGATCTTGCCCATATCCTCTTACCTCTGCTCTTTGTTTGAGCAAGGGGGTCGTAAAGGCCTTACCCTATATCCCCTCATCTCCACTCTTCAACAATTTCTTTCCCAAACATTTTATAGAAGATTTTGAAAGAGGAATGATTATCACTAAATAATTTGGTCTAAAAGAATTTAAGTGCTTACAAGTAATCATTATAGCAATGAGTATAACTAAAGAATTATTAATCAGTAATTTTAGGGTATTATCTAATGTTTTTCAATATTTGCTAGATTTTCTAGGAGTAATCCCATGTTCTTGGAATCACATGTCAACAACCGAACTCTTTTGAGTATTCTTAGGTGGCTTGCTTTGATTTAGTACTATAATAGTATAAAAAACAACTTAAAACCCCAAATTAGTAACAGTTTCTATTAATTTTAACTGCCAAATGTCAAGAAGATATTTGAGATGGCTTGGTACTCAACACTTATTTGACACCCAATATACCACATTAGTGCCATGTGTCACTTTTTTTATAGCTAAGTTTTTGTTTTAATAAAAATTATAAAATAAATTTAATAATTATTTTAAAAAAACAAATACATAAATAGTTGGTCAACTGATTCATTATCATTGAAACACCGTTAGACTTTAAATATTTTGATATGCACAACAGTGAGATTATTTTTAATGGCACAACATCAAAACATTGATAATTATAGAGAGAATAGTGGTGGCCAAAGTAATGCCACCATTGGCAAGGCTTTGAGGTGCATTTGCTACCTTAATCAAATAAATAAGTGTTCTGCAACCTTGATGGTGTTTGTGATGCTCCACTACACATTACCGTTAAAAGAATTTGTTTTTTTCCAAAATTCACTACACTTTCAAACAAGCACTTAATATTTTTATAAGGGGATATAAACTCTCAAATATATTATTTAAATTAAGAACTTATAAATAAAGAAAAAGATTATTGAATTCCTAAAGTTTTAGAAAATGAACTAAAGTACTCTAATAGTATCAAAAATAACATAAAGACCCTAATTTAGTAACAATTTCTATTAATTTTAACCGCCAAACGTCAAAAGGATATTTGAGGTGGCTTGGTACCTCCAAACTTAAAAGACACAAAATACATCAAATTAGTACCACACGTAACATTTCAATATGCTAAGGTTTTATTTTAAAATATAATTTTAAAAAAAAATATAGAAATAGTTGGTTGACCAACTATTGTCACTAAAATACCATTATACTTTAAATTTTTTTCAACAATAGTGTAATTATTTTCAATGACGCAGCATCGAAGGAGTGACAATAAAAGAGATAAGAGCGGTGGCAAAAGTAACGCCACCATTGGCGAGGCTTTGAAGTATATCACTATCTCTATTAAATAGATCGGCATTCTACAATCTTGATTGAAGTTGTTGTGCACTTTTACACGTCACCATTTAAAGAAAAATTAAAATTCACCACAATCTCAAACATGCACATACTATTTGCATAAAGGGATATAAACTCTCAAATTTATCATTTAAATTAACTAGAACCTATAAATAAATAAATAAAAAGATAATTGAACTTTTAAAGTGTCAGAAAAGGAACTAAAACACTCTAATAGTATTAAAAACAGTATAAGAACCCAATTTAGTAACAAATTCTATAATTTTAACTACCAAAAGTGAAAAGGATATTTCAGGTGGCTTGGTATTGACACCTAATACCAAAGGTGAAAAGGATATTTCAAATTAGTACCATATGTCACATTTCGATAGGCTGAATTTTTATTTAAATTAAAAATGATATTAGTAAATTTTTTTAAAATAAAAAAATAACATAGAATTAGTTAGTCGACCGACTCATCATCACTGAAATACCATTAGACTTTAAATTTTTTGATTAGTGTAATGTGAGATTACTTTTTATGAATGCAACATTAAAGGAGTGACAATGAAAGATAGAAGATTGGCAGCCAAGGTAACACCATTATTTGCAAGGCTTTGAAGTACATCGCTACTTCCATTAGTAAGGAAGGTCAAATTCTATTGCATAAAATTTATGATTATGGTATGAATTTGATTTTGGTATTATCATGGTTTAGAAGTCCTTCTTAATTTAAAATTCGGTATATTGTTATAAAATTTCATATAAATTTTATATTCTCATCATACTTATTTTTGGCATAGTAATCATTTCCCACCACTCACATTCTATTCTGAATAGAGCTCGTATCTACGAGAGAATTTGTCAGCCCTAAATTAGAATCGATTTTTAGATGACGAGTAATGGCACCTTCAATCTTTTTTTTAAGTCTTCATTATTTACTCCTCTTAGTCTTTGATCTAGAAAGGGATAAAATTACTTCTTACTTTTACTTTCATGTGAAGGATGATGATTTAAAAACCAGTTAAAAATGAAGGAGTGCTTTATAAACATTCAATTATTATTAAATGATCTATTATAATGGAGGATCTTCTTCCATCCTTTTGAGTTTAATACAAGTTTGTATATTTTTAAAAAGAAAAACAAAATTAAAAGTGTTTATTCAATATTTTATTCAATTTTAAAATTGAGATGGAATAAAAATAACTTTGAAATAACTCATTTACTAATTATAAAAAAAAAAAAATTCATAAGATATATTTGCCTAAAGAATGGTCTTGACTAGGTACGTTTAAAATTAAATTCAATTTGGCCAATCCTTTTGATTTGAACTTTTTTTTTTTGTTGAATTTTGATAGATTAGTAGATTGAATTGAATTGGGATAAAAATTTTAAAATTGCTTCTTAATGCATCAATTCATAAATTAAATTTAATAATTATTTCATTTGTTTCACTATTTACAAGTGAAAAAAAATATTAAACCACCTACTTGGCCTTCTATTGCCAAAAGATGGGTTGGAACTCCAATTTGGTTATGCAAAAATCGAGATTGGGTAGAGAGTAGGCTAGTCCAAATGAGTCGACTTGAGAGGACAGGAGGAACACAAAAAATACGAGGTCAATGGTTGATGCTGGTGGAGTGGTTGGTGATAGCTCTTTGATACTTAAGTTAAGTAGCTACTGAGTGGTGAATATTCCTTATGGTTTATTTCCTTAGAGTTTATTTACAGAGTTTCTTAGAGAGAAGAAGTAAAGTTTCTCTTACTAGTGTTATTATCATTTCGAATTCTCTCTTACCACTTTTAAAATTATAGATAAAACTTGAGCTTGAAGGGTGCTAGCTTAGAGATTTTCTCTCAAGGATGGCACATGAAGAACACAATTGAAAGACTATTCTTATCATAAGGAGTATTTTAGAGAATTTACTTATAAAAAGTAAGAAGGTAATTAAACCTACCATGACATTTAGAGTACTAGGTATATTTGTGATTGGTCGTTTTATAGAATAGTCAACTCAAGTTGGTAAGCCTGGGAGCTCTGAAGGTTGTCTGACTCTATTTCCTTGAGCTCAAAATTTAGTGTTCAGCATTCTCAACAACTCTGGACAACTTTGTCTTCTATGTTAGCAGTGTCAATAAAAAACAAGGTTTGGGTGTATTCTAACGTAGAGGTTAGTTAATGGTTCTTTGTGTATTTCTTTACTTGACTTTATCTTTAAGTCTAGTAGTTAGATAATATGGCATCTATGTGCTTATTTATTGGGTTGCACCAGTGATGTCGTAGGGACCTGAGCTATGCTGATGTGGACGCTTGATAAAGGTGTAAATGCACTAGCATATTTAGCACCCCGAATGGTAGTTTTTCTCTAATTTATGAAATTTTGGCTATTTAATTGTGTTTTTCTTATCATAAATAGGTGCATGACAAAAAATGTGACAATTTTGAACAAACAAAAGGCAAATCGGACGAAAAACGAAGAAGTTGTGCTAAAAATATGAGAGCCCCTAAACCTAAGGTTGGGCGTTGTAGTGCCCAAGGCAGAGACTTGGGTGCCTAGCCAGCCTTCACACCCCTTGCATTTTCAGGTCTCAGTGCCACGGCACCCGTGCAACATATAAAACCCCATCTTTTTAGTCCTATTTCGACTTGGATTCCAAGGCCCTCGACCCCAGAGTTTCTCATACATATAAAAGCATTTTTTTAATAGCCAAAACACAGAATTTTTTAGAGGCAAAACTTAGAGAAATAATTCACAACACAAATTGAGTGATCAAAGCCAAGAAATCAAGATTCAAGTTTAAGATTGAAGCTTCAAGTTAACGAGGAGAGAGAAGCAACCTAAGATGTCATTTTGATTAGTTTTTCTTCTCTTTCTTTATTATTATATTCTTGTTCTTGATGTTATTCATAGATTGGTTTGATACTCTTGGTTTGGTGATGAGCTAAACTTCTTTATCTAGGATTAGACTATTGAATTTAATATGTAGTTGAATTTTATTGATTATTAGTTTATGATCTTAATATATAATTGATTTATTCTATCTTGATTTTAATGCTTTAATTATATCTAGCTAATATTTTGAATGATTGAGGAACCATGATGAACTCGACGGATGAGTTTATATGTTTAGCCTAAGATAGTTTAATGCATGTTCATAGGGTAACAACTATGACCTTCATGTAGGATAGAAATATACCTAGATGGCATGTATAGTATGATTTAAACCTGGTCTTAATGAATTACATTCTCATCTGATTACCATAGACATATAGGTTGTTGTTATAATGTGTAATATAGTAACTTGATTATCGACAGATGCTCACTTGATAGGCTTCTTAGGCTTAATTATAGAGGTCCTAGTATTTGGACTCACATGCAGTCCATTAAGATAGCTCATTTTAGGCTAGGTTGTTCATTGAGATAATTGGGCCTGAATAGGCCAAGTGTCACTTAACTTTGCCCCAAACATCAACCTCTCTAGTTCTTAATATTGAGGTAAGGAGATAATAAAAACTAACTCTTTTGGGTAACATGCGGTGATGGCAGTGTCTCTTCACCCTTCTCCTATTTTAAGAAATTGCCAAGGGATAGTTTCGTCCTTTTACGCGGCTAATGAAAGGCGTAAAGGTCTTTCCGTCCCTACCCCATTTACTCATGAGGGGCTCAATCGTGGCCTACCAAGTCAAAATATGGAACATGTTACTCCTTTAATATGCTACCACATGGCAAAATCTAGAGGGGGTAGTATAAAATGAATTGTTTAGATTTCCCACACTATTCTCTTCATAGCTCCTTCCTCCTAGAACTTCTAAGTAATGTCTCTAGGTGCATAGAGTGGTACAATTTTTTTATTTTCCCTTATTTTTTCTCCTTTCGTCTTTCTTTGATCAACCTTCTCTCTCCTACCAAAGCCTTAACTGAGCTCTAACCATTTTTCCAGTACGTAGAGACATTTTCATGCTTCTTCGCTTTCCCCATTCCCCTTTCGTCTTTCTTTGATCAACCTTCTCTCTCCTACCAAAGCCTTAACTGAGCTCTAACCATTTTTCCAGTACGTAGAGACATTTTCATGCTTCTTCGCTTTCCCCATTCCCCTTTTCGTCTTTTAGAACTATTCTTACCTTCTCTTTTCTCATTTGGATTTTTTCTTGTTTAAATCTTCTGAGGGATGATTCTCTAGACTCTCAAAGATCGATCTGCTTGTAAGAGCTATTACCCTAATCTTTAAGAGGTAAGGACTCATTCCCCCGTTATCTTCTCATTTATTTTCATTTTGTGAGTTCTCTTACCATTTTACCCGCGTATTGGTTGTTGAATTGATTGAGGATTGAGGCCTAAAATTGGCCATGGTGTTATAGGATGAGAAAGGTAGAGTTGAGCAATAGTAGTGAATCTGTAATAAAGGTAAGATGAGGATCTAAAGCTTCCAATCCTAACCTTAAGCAAAAACCACATCCTCTTTCATAAAACGCATCTTCCTTTAGAGGCTCCACATCCTTCATTCATGTACGTGATCCTAAATAGATTTAGCTTTTTCTTAACTGAAACCCACCTTTTTGGGTTCGATAATTGGCTACCATGTGTTATGAAAGAAGGCCTTAGGGTGCCAATTTCTCTATACAAGACTTCAGAAGCCTTTTTTTGTCTTAATAGAAATAGCTTCTTCGAATGTACCTATTATGTGAACTTCTAGGAGAAGAACACCAATCCTATAAATGAGTATAGATCCCAGCAAACTGGAAAACACACTGGTTGATTGTTGGTAGGGACTGGTTTCTCAGTGCAGATTAGCCACCAGCTAAAAAAATGTTCGTCCTCAATTTGCCTCTAAAGGTAAGTGTTTTATCTTATCCCTCTCCCTCTTCCCCCTTCTCTTTTGAGTTATTCTTACATTATTTTGGGCTACTCTACATGGCTATAAGCTTCTGGAGCCATCTTTAATTTTGGATGGCAAAAAGATGTTTTCCAAATATATGTTCAGCCGGCTATATTATTGAAACTAAAAGATCTTCATGGCTTGTTGTGGGCTTGTTTGATTGAGCCTAGGCGATAATAGAGGTAAACTTAGAGTGACTTGATTTTCTCATGGGCGTGGCTTTCTAAGTGAGGACCATAGAATTAGACGGGCTCAACTCTCCTTAATCTCTTCGTAGGTCGAGAGTTATCGACTATCTCTTCTTGCCTTTTCATTTATGACTTCTCATTTATCTCAATCTTCTTTAGGGCCTTAGCATATGCCTTATCATAGGTTTTCATCTTTACCTCATAGAAAGCAAATTATAGCTTCCCAAGCCAGATGTTCTTCTAAAAGTTTATGAGTGTCTCTTTAGTATTGAAAACACTTATACTAGTAACCTCCTTATGAAACCTCTGCACGTAGTATTTGAGGGACACAAATTCTCTTTATCTAATATATATCAAGGTGGATGGGTTCTTAGGCCTATCACGCACATAGAGGAACTGAAATATAAAGGCCTCGGATAGCTTGTCGAAGTTGTATATTAACTTTGGATCTAAGCTCTGAAACCAAGCTCGGGCTATCCCAGACATGGTATAAGGGAAAAAGTAGCACATTGTATATTTTCTCACACCTTGGATTAGCATATGGTCCATGTAGAGCTTTAAGTCAGCTACTGGGTTAGTTTTTCCCTCACAGCTTATGATTTGTGGCATCCTAAATTTAGAAGGTAGTTATGTACTCTTAATCTCTTCTGTAAAAGGAGATCTAACCTCCAATATTAGGATGAAGCTAGTTACAACATCCTCAGCTCAACAAATGTTTATTACATCTCGTTAGAGCTTGTCAACCTTTTGCAGAAGCTTAGCCGTGGTGCTATATACCTCAACATCTTCTGCCTCTTTGCAAGCTTGACATTTGGCATTGAGTGAGTATTGAAGGTCTCCCTTGAAGGATAAAGAGAGAGGTTAGGATCACCAAAGAGGGAAAACTAAAGCAACCCTTCTTTGGTGTGAGAAAAGAAACCTTGAAGGGTTGCTTCAATGGTAGAATGGAGTTCTCTGTTAAGTAGAGAGGGAGGTTTGCTATTGCTGGCTTATCTGCTGAGCTGGGGCTTTCGGGAGCTATGTTTCGTAAGTCGATCATGGTGAGAACGAGCAGGAGCAAGCTGATTCAATACGTAGGCCTCTCTCTCCATCCTTCTCCGGCCTTTAGCAACATTAGTCATCGTAAGGCACAACTTCTCGGTGAACTCTTTAAGTTGCTTTCAAGTGATCAAAGCATCTTTATCAGATAGACTATTAGGCACTTTCAAGGTGTTCCTCTGGGCACATTTGAGGAAATGTTGCATGGGTTATTCTAAATCCTCAATTACTTTTTCAACTAGTGGGTCTGCCTAAGCTCTATTCTCTAGTAGATATTTCAGACATGGTAGAGGGTTTGCACAAACTATTGGCTAGTCAGGCTTGGCAAGACATATAAAGGAAATATTTTTCTTGGATTCTCACAAATGGCGCTAAACCCAAACGTGATGAGGGAAGTATGAATGCTGAGTTAAGAAAGTTTAATTTTGTTGGGCTTTTTGTTGCTAAAAGCCGAGTTGGAGCTCCGTTTTGGTTATGTAAAACCAAGACTGAGTAGAGAGTAGGTTGAAAACTAAGTCCAATCTAGTTGACCTAAAAGAACCTAAGAAATAAAAGAAATACGAGATTAGTGGTTAGCATTGGCCGAGTTTCTTGGAAAGAGTATAGAGTTTCTTAAAGCGAATGAGCAGAGTTTTCTCTTACTAGGTTGTTGTCATTTCTAATTCTTTCTTATTACTTTTAAAATTAGAGATAATACTTGAGCTTGGAGAGTGTGAGCCTAAAGATTTTTTCTCAATGGTGACATGTGGCAAAACACAATTAAAGGACCATCTCTATCATGAGGGGTATTTTGGAGAACTTGCTCAAAAGAGGTAAGAAGGTAATTAAACCTCTCCTGATATTTAAAGTACTAATTATATTTATGATTGGTCATATTCTAGAGTAGTCAGCTTGAGTTGGTGAGCTTGGGAACTCTGCGAAGTTGCCTGACTTTATCTCTCTTAGCTTAACGGATTCAATGCTAAGCTTTTTCAACAACTCTGGAAAGCTCTGTCTACTATGTTAGCTATGTTAGTAGTGTCAATAGGAGACAAGGTTCTGAAGCATGTTGATGTAGAGATTGGTTAATGGTTCTTTGGAGATTTTCTTACTTAACCTTACCTTTATGTTTAGCAGTTGAATGATATGGCATCCAAGTACTCTTATAATGGGTCTCACTAGTGACGTGGCGAGGACTCGAGCTATGTTGATATGTACGCTTATCGGTGGGCTTGTGATGACGTGATAGGTATCCAAGTTACCATAACGTGTCCTCTATCATTGGTGCTGAGTGGCGACACATATCTTGACATGGGTTCTGCTAGATGAGTTTAATGGACCAAGTTATGAAGATTCCAATGTTTGGACTTGTGCTCAATCCATCAAGATAGCTCAATTTAAGTCGGATTAGTCATAGGGAGAATTGGATTTGAGTACCAAATTAAATTTTTCTAAGTAAGTCAAGTGTCACTTAACTTTACCTCATTACCACTTAAATTACAAAAGACAATCAGCCATAACTAACTGAAGTTAACCGAATTTTTTATATTCTTTAACTCTAATTGAATTTAAATTACTTTAGGCTGCTTGAACTACCTTGGCATCAAAGCCTAACAGAGACTGCAATTTTAATTGTTGAGCTAGGCTGTGATACAATAGGCTAAACTTATATTAAGTTCAACAACCAAAAACTTTTGACACCATTAAATAAATCCACATCTTTTATCATAATTTTAAATCATATTGGATGCTATATATTATTGGTTAAATCCACTTACTTCAATTTGATGAACACTTGTAATCTTAACTATTTCTTTCACTAAATATATTAACGATTTCAATACTATCTTATAATTTGTTTAACATAAAAAAAATAAAATTTGACTGGATAAGAATCTGGTATCAAAAAGAATCTTTTTTATTACTTTTATATTGCATTAATTTATCTGTGGAGAACATGTCTAGTATGTGTATGAGAACAAAATTTCTATTAACTTGAATTTAATTGTTTGATATTTCAATCAAATTTAACATTATAATATTTCTATAAGTTTAATTCACAGATAATGTAATATTTTAGAATGATTAATCAACTTGTTTTGATAACTTAAAGAAAATTATTGTATTTTGTCGACTAAAAATAACAGTTAAACAATGCACGTGACAAGTGATAAAAGTTTATAGGTATAAAGTCAATCACTCACTAATCAATTGGTCAAAACACAAACCAAAATTATGACGTGGCACTGACAGTGTCCAACATTGATCGGATGCTCAGAAATGGTCCAAATCCAATTTCAATATCTTAAATACGGACACGTTGGAACAAACAAACCTGCGATGGGGTCGTGAGAAATTGGTATCATATTGCGTGATTTATGTATCAAATGATCGTGAATCGAGCACGGTGGTTCGTTCATCACATTCACGTGTCTTACTTTCTGCTCTGGTTCTGGATGGTCCCCCACTCTCCCTCACGCGCTTTACTTTGGCTTAGCTATAGCTTTCGTGGAAAATTCCAAGAAAGTTTTCTCTTAGTCATTTTTGCCATGCACTCCCCATCTCTTACCTTTTTCTTTTTGTAGTTAAATCTAGGGCAATTTTCGTAAATAATCCAAATTTATAGTTTATTCTTTTTCTTAACACATTATGATTTTTCAATTTTTTTTAGTCAAAAACTCTAAAATCGGACACTTTTACCCTTCAATTATATTTTTTCAATATTAGCACAATTGAGTCTAAAGAAAAAAATACTCAAACTTTCAAAACACTTCTCTTCAAAGATTTGATCAAGTAAATAGAAAAATCTTGACAAATTGACTCTAAGCATTTGGAAAGTTATTCAGATTAAAGATATATTATATATTGTGTAAAAAAAATGAAATATTTTTACAATATGTATGTTTAAAATGAGCACATTTATTTAAAAAATAGTACAAAATCGCATAAAATGGATGCAAAAGAGTAAAAAATAAATGTGATGTGAAACTGAAAAAGGTAAGGTAGGCAGTCGGTGCAACGGAGCTTAGTACGTGTCAAGCACACGCACTAAACGCCTTCACGTTGGCACTTAGTTCACACTAAGTACACATATTAAGCACCTTCACGTTAGCACTGAATGCATGCCAAATCCATGCACCAATAGTATTAAAATTATACCACCTGATCCAACTCAAGGCATAAGTTTATATGAGAGACTGTATAAGCCCACATAGGTTAATCACACACCGTTTACAAATCCCATACCTAGACGGATCAGAAAAAGGAAGCCTGAACTCGATGACCAATATATTGCTGATGTTTCGAGCATCGAGGTTAATTCGATAAACTCAACTATTCGAGCACAGTTTAAGGCCTAGCTTGAAACTTTTAATGGTCATGTTAATCTACCAGCGATTGATATAGATCCAACATGGTTTAGGCAGATTTTACATGACTAGCTTGACGACTTAAAAAGTACATTAGTCTATTTTATAATTTGTGTATTTGAATAATATAATAGTGTATTTATTATCTGATATATATATATATATATATATATATATCCATTGAATTTTGGAGTATATCAATAAGTATTTAAAGTTGATTCGTCAACACCAGTATAAGTATACACAGGTATTGCCCTAACGCTACATCATTGTGGACATTACTCTCTATGTAAGTTTGTTTAGCACATTTTCGTTTCTTTTCTGGCTTTAACATTTATTCATGTTTTGTTTGACTATATATGTAATAGTCCTCTAGATACATGGACAAGTGATGCCAATCTCAGCTCCCTAATGTTACATGGGACCCAGTATTCCTCGCATATGCATGAGAACAAAAAGAAGGCTTACTAGGCAAAAATTATAGGTGAATGTCGACAAGGTAATCGTTATAGAACATTAATTACAAATAGTTTTTTACAAAACGTTATTTAGTTAATATAACAATATTTTTCATATGTAGGTCTACTTCCCAGTTACTTACAACCAACAACATTTGGTTTCATAAAGGTAAACTTCCTACAAAGGAATGTGACTGTATATGATTACTACATTAATGTATTCGTTGGTAGGGTGATGGAAGCGCATATGACATCTTTGTAAATGTTGATCCTACATTATATAGGGGAATGTAAGTTCTATGCTGAGATCGGATGTCTAGTTTGAGGATTGGTCTCCCTTCATTGTAGTTATACTAAAAGAAGGTATACCTCAACAGAGAGCTAGGAATAGGGATTGTAAGGTCTATATATGTATATCTATTGAGTGTTTAATGTTTTATAGGCCCTTGAAATTTAGACCTGAGCATGGCTAATTTTTTAGAGATAAAATGGCCATAAATGTATGGACTCATGTAAGTAAATTAATGTAAAGCTTATTTTGTATAGTTTTTATTATATGAATTAATTGTCTAGTATCAAATTTTTTGTATAGCATAAAGTTTTCAAGCACATTAAAATTAAATTTGAAAATAGGTACTTAAAATTCAATTCAATTTGACAAATTTAATATACTTGGAAAATGATTCAAAACTATTATAAACATTTGAAAAATGACAATAGGCACATATAATTTAACATGAAAAATATGGAAAGTACATATATGATTCAAAAGTAACTTATACAAACAAATGATAATATCCATTATCAATGGTTATGTAACACAATAGGGTTCCAACATATTTAGTAGTTATGTTCATGCTATTTACATCGACTGCACACATTCTTCGTCGATTCCTCCCCTTGTGATGGAATCCACTTAGTCTTACACCTCATTGATTGGTGACGTGCAATAAGAGGTTGGATGTTATTATTTCTTAACTCATATGAAATAATTCAATCTGATATATGGCCAACTCATGTGTAATAGGTCAAATACAAACTCTGATAGTGTAATCTAGTTTTCTAGCATATCACGAGTATGAGCACAAAGTAGTTGGAGGAACCCAAACTTTCGACAACTGCATGACTTCTGGAGAATGTCCACTATTCAATTTAGAAGTCCATCCTTCATAATAAACCATTCATTGTCCATAGGATGAACTATCATGCGACTGAACATATCATTATACTTTCAAACCTTTTGTGTGCCCAACTTATCAGAAATGATGTCATAACTTTTGATACCTCTTTTTGCTGACAAAATCAATTCTAAATCAACTCCTAGATTCACTCAACCAAAGTGATCACATGAAAGAAACGTGCATCTTTTACAACAACATTAATGCTTTCTATAATATTGGTGATCATGATGTTATAGTTTCTGAAAACTTCAACTGATCGCGCATATTTTGGAAACAAAACTTCTTCCTCCAAGTACTTTGCAGCCTTATATTTTATCTCTCGCATCTTATTCATTTGCTCTTGAAAGTCAGTGATGCTATATGCCTATGAAGCAACAAAATAACAAGCTAAGAATCTCCATTATGCTATATGCCTTTGCAACAACAAAATAAGAAGTTAAGAATCCTCATTTCTTCTTCTTATCTGATGGTATCTTATATCTATTGATCAAATTTTATTTCAAGTTGTAGATATAAATCTAATGATAGGTATTGAGAAACACCTCTCTAATGGCATTCTCAATACTTGTATGTTGATCAGATATAAAAATAAGATCATCAATACCATCAATAATACCTTAAAGTTTGGGTATAAACCATGTCCAGGAAGACTCGTTCTCTAAATCAATAATCCCCAATATTAATGGAATATTTGATTGTTTCCATCTTTATATATGGCCACAAATATTGTTCCTAGATATGTACCTATCAAAGATGTTCCTTCGACTGCAATCACTAATATGATGGATGACTAAAATTCCCTAATGCATGGTCCTAATGTCAAATAAATATTTAAAGTAATTGCAGTCAACAATTTCTAAATAACTAATTGTACTTGGGTTTTGTTGTTCTAGCATATAGCAATCTATTGGAGTAATCTAAATGAAACCTCTAGAGAGTCGACTATCAACTTGTATGCATGTTCCTTAGCGCGCTGAGTAGTGGGATATATTTTCTCAATCCCAAATTTTTCTCATATGTTGGCTTAGATCGCCTTGGGTTTATAAACTCTACTGACTGATGTAAATTTATTTTTAATATAATTGTCAATAGCTAGCATATGTGATCCACATAAATCCTACGTATGATGAATTTGTTGAAACTGGTACTTACATGTCATTCCAATATTGTATAAATATTAATTATTTAATACTTATATAATAAATATTTCGAATAAAATCGTTAATATTAAACATATATAGTATAATGTTTGTAACGTTATAGACATTATATGATTTGAAGAAGTTCAGATTTTATCTAAAAGAGTTTAGATCAGAGCTAAGAGTTAGCAGGTTATAAGAGTCAACGATATCTAATGAGTCAGAGCCTTGTCTGAAATGGGACAAAGACATGAGAATATACTAGTAATGACATAGTTGCAAAGAGTTGCAATAAGTGCTAGGAAATGTTATTATGCAAGTATGCTCTCACACTATGTTTCTAATCTATTTTCACTAATGCAAGTCTATCAGTGAATCTCTTTCATGTAGATCAGTATATGTCTATATCTGTATGTTACAGATGGTTATTCTTAGCTGACCATAAGCTTAAAGCTCGTATAGGCATACGGGTATCAGTCAGGATTAGATAATGAACAGACTCACGAGGACCCCAATAGATATCCTATGAAACCATCAATGATATGTTTTCTCAAGTTGAGTAGTATTCATGATCCTTTGACCTAAACACCATAGTGGGCTTGTAAGTGATCCACCATATTTTAGTTCCACGGATGTCGGAGACCTTTTATGGTCTGACCGCTGCATGTTGCTGGGTATAATCTGATGCTCATGGAGTCTGGTGTGTGCAGATACGAGATCTATCAACTTACATAGGTAAGTTGTATAATCAATACTCCATGATTGTATCTTAGAAAAACTTATGGCCATAAATAATAAACCCGAGAAAGTAATTTCCCTCAGGGTTAAATAAGATTGCAAAAGTGTTTGCATATATTGTTTATTGAGATACACATCTGGAGATAAGTTCACGAATGAGCTTATGAGAATTTGACGGTGATGATCTATATCCTTGCACATCCAAGGTATTTATGAGAAAAGGATTATACGTATATGTAATGACATCAACTTGTATAGTCTAATGAGCTAAATTGTAATATCTGTGACATGTTCATGAGACATCGATCACAGACTCATGGAATAGTTCCATTTGATGAATCGAGGGTGAGCTTGGGGAGTCCCACAATATGAAGTAAACTTGTTATGTACTGAGACAGCGTATCGGATTAAATAGTTCAATCTAGTAAAATTCAATAAAATCGAATGTTTGTTTCAGAAACCCTCGAGATGCACACTTGTCAAGACTTAAGAGTTAAGTATATTAATTAGTTAACAATTATTGTTAACCAAGTAAATATTGACACGTAACACATAGTGAGCCTTTGGTCAAGTTGACTCAAGTATGGTTAGGTGGAACCACTTTGGGTTAAGTAAGGGCTTAAAGGTAATTTTACTTAATTGATTATTTAACTAGTAAATAATTAAAATATTTATTTATTTATTTAATAGTTAAATAAATATCTAACTTAACTATGGTTAAAAGTTAACTAAGTAGTTAGGTTGAGAGATATTTTAATCTTACTTAAGGGTTAAGTTAAGGTTAATTTAACTATGATTAATAGTTAACTAGGGTTAAGTTAGTTAGATATTTATTAACTTAAGTGTTAAGTTAATTCTAACTCAACTAAGGTTAAAAGTTAACTTTGATTAAGTTAAATATCTAAATAAAAGTGAATTAAAATTAATTGCATGTTAAATTAAAAGTTAATGAAATGCATTTGGTTTATATTAGTTAAATGAAACAAAATTCAAATAGTTTTACATTTTAGAATGGCCGGCCATTTCAAGAGAGAAAATAAGAAGTTTTGTTTTAGGTTTTAAGTTTTAAGTGTTAAAACTAAAAAGCAAAAACTTAAGCACTATTCATTATCTTATATAAAATTAGGCCACCATTAAAGCTTTGAATTTGAGCTTTTTTGTTATTCAAGAGTTGAAAAACAAAATTAAATTCATTCCTTAATAAATTGCTTAAGTGTTAAGCATTAGATTAAGAGTTAATCTAAATATTTTAAGTATTAAACCAATGCTAGATTATAGGCTGTTATTCTAGACAATTAAACTCACCTCAGTTGATTGCTAAAATTATCAATAAGTTCATTTCTAGTAGACTCCAAACAAATTTTAATTCAAATGCTTTATAGGTGAAATTCTCAATCTTGTATATTATTTGATTAATTTGTATTTAAATGTGTTCATTAATTATATTTAGACTTCCGTTGTGTATATATATGCATGAGATGTTTATATTTAGATGATGAACACACACTACATGCATACACCCATAATGAATCGACGCCCAACAGAAATGTTGCCTCGCATCTATTGACATTGTACATACTCATCATTTGCATCTCTCATCATTACATTTTTCCTTAAATCAACCTTTAGTAGACCTTGAAACTCTAAAGCTCTAATTACCCTTAAGTGCCAACATACTAATAGCCTGATAAAGTTCACCCTTACTATTATACAACTTCATAACAAACACATCCTCACTTTAAAACTAGATACCTTATTTGATATGACCAAGTCCGATGGTAGTAATAAAGAAAGAAACTAAAAAGGATTTTCTGCTTCAACTTCATTTCCTCTACTAGTCGAAGCGTTTGCTTGTCTATAAGGGAGATATTAAAAACATAACAATGCCCACCTTTTTTAGCATCATGCAATCCTTCAATTTCTTTCATGTCGCTAGTAATTCCAATACCATGACATCCTCGTCTGTTGACTATCAAAGTATATATATGTTAGGTCTTCATTAAACTTTGGCAGGAAAAAATTATGATAGTCACTGATGGTGTTTGTGGGATGCACAAAAGTTGATATTGTTATGGCTGTGCAGCTCACTTACTTTCTACCACTTGCTAACATGAACTTATTATGGCACGATAGTTAATTTTGAATAGGCACTTATGCATCTTATTTAGGAACGGGAGCTCTAGGTTCTAATATTATACATATATGACATAATGATCTTCTATTGATCCTTTAATTTCTTTCATGTCGCCAGTAATTCCAATAACATGACATCCTCGTCTGTTGACTATCAAAGTGCATATATCTTAGGTCTTCATTAAACTTTGGCAGGAAAAAATTATGATAGTCACTGGTGGTATTTGTAAGATGCACAAAAGTTGGTATTGTTATGGCTGTGCAGCTCACTTACTTTCTACCACTTGCTAACATGAACTTATTATGGCACGATAGTTAATTTTGAATAGGCACCTATGCATCTTATTCAGGAACGGGAGCTCTAGGTTCTAATATTATACATATATGACATAATGATCTTCTATTGATCCTCATAAATAACAAAACATGTTATTGTCTCTAATCTCAATTGGTCTAAACTTATATTTCTTGTATTAATAGAAATTTTTAATGACACCCTATGCTCCACATTATCATCTCTAAGTGCAAAACACACGCTATTTAATAGCTCTTCATAATTAATATTCTTCGAAACTACAATACCTAAATTATCGAATTTGGTATATCTCTATTTCTTATTACTAATGCTCTCCTACCTTTCTTTGAAGAGTACAACGATTGGCTCATACTCTATGGCACCTATAATAAAAGAAAAATTATTAAAAAAAATATTTAATTCATTAAAAAAATTAAATTTAAAAATTACGTGAGGCTAGCGTGAGATTAATATCAAAATACCCATCTCACGTGTGGGGTGAGGCTTGAGAATTTCTAGTATTCTAATTCATCCTAATTCATTTTTTCTCTCAATTCATCGTACTTTCTCTCTGACATACTTCATTTTTTCTCCATTTCAATACTACTACTATATTTCTATACTTATATTTTTATAAACTAAATACCAAAAAATTCAAAATACATTGTAAACTTTTATTATAAATATAAAACAACAAAGAAATATAAGAAATAATCATACAAATCATATCTTTTTAGTAGATTAATTCACAAAAATACTCGTTCTCAATTTATAGAGTATCTTTTCAGATTTTTTTGACAATGACACCCGTTTTCGATTTATTTTTGTGGCTCAAACAATAGGCTTTTGAGTTATATTAATAAGAAAGACAATTTCATCTATTTATAGTCTTTTTGGCTAATAAAGATTAGTAAAATAATTTTTAGCTATAAAAAATTATTGGTTAAAAAAGGGCTATTTCTGAACATTTCCTTTTTTTTTTAGGGAACAAGGCCATGAATTTCATTTTATAGTTGGTGGCTCTAATGTGCCTTTGATTTTTGAGAGATTCGATGGTTGGTATTTAGATCAAAATACAAATTAGGGTTAATAGGCTTTAGTTTTGTTATTTGTGTTTTTTTCTTTTTTTCTCTAATTTATTTTTAATTTTTGAATATTCTAAAGCTAAAAGAAAATGAGTATGGTTCTTGACGTGGTCCATATGTCTTTCATTGGTAAAATATTGGTAAAATGGATTACGGGTGTAATGTTGGATGTTTGCCAAGGTGTGATACGTACTGTCATTAAAACTATTTCTGCTCTCATAAGAGTGTAACCTTAGTGTAAATGGGTTAAATAGCAGTATAGTATCTAGGATTCAAAGACAAGATTGAAAGTTATAAGAATGCACACACAAATATAACTTTCTTAGACAATAAGTAAATACTTTTAAATTAGAGTGTTGGTTAAGACAAGATTATGATGAGTGATTAAAGACCAAGAATTCTCTTCTTTCATCTAAAAGAGGCTAACAATTTATAGTGAAAAGGTTGTTGTTCGTACAATCACTCTCCTCTCTCTTATTTTTATTTCTTATCTTGAGATTTCTTATATCATTGGGGCTGACTTAAGCATTAAAGGGTTTTTACTAGCACTCCTATTGCAATGTTTTTTTCTTTTATTAATATATCATTACCATTTTGGTACAATAATTATAAATTGACAAATTAGTATATAACAAACTTCTAATTTGCATTCTTATAAGAGAATTTGACATTTATTCATTTGCCATTAATAAATTTTTTGTAATAGAGTAACCCATTAAAGTTTTAGGATATGAGAGTAATATGATTCAATATTTAAGGTATTATTTACCATATATACCTGCTGTAATAATGAGCATATATTGAATACAGAATGTGGGCAATGCCTGAAGTCGAAGAAGATATATCTAGAGGAACACGGGCTGAACATGAAAAACTAAAACTAATTTTAGAGGGTTGTGATTCAGTTAGTGTGAGTATTCACTGAAGCACTTGAAATCAAACACTTTTTTCTCTTTTACCTAAATATTTATAAGATTGTTAACATATTGGGTGTCCTTTTCCTTTTCCTGTTTAATTTTGTCAGAAAGATGTAAAGCATGAACAAGAGGAAATTCTTGGGGAAGCTTCGAAAGCTCATTATGCTATACAATAAGTTCCTCATGGGGTTTATATATTTTTTAGTTGCAATGAATCACTTTAAGAACATGGCAAATTGAAGCCAGATTTCTAGAAGTTACAACCTTTTACATAATTGACATTTCTCAATTAAAAACGTCCTTTCCCTTTTACATAATTGACAGGACATTCAAAAAACTAGCTATAAATCAATTGAATTTGTATATATAATAGAGAGAAAAACAAAAGAATCATTTTTTATAGAGTGAGGCTGATATTCAACTTCTTCAACCCTGGCATAAATATTTTTGTATGAGGGAGATATAGTGTTGATTTAGCATGTCCATATTTGTTCTTTTTTTATTTCCATTTTTTTTTTTGTCCTGTTATAAGAATAAGAGGGTGGTTAGTAAAAACATTCCTGTTACTTTTGGTCTTATCTTAATTTGTTAGATTAGGTAACATATTAGTGATTTTTTATTAAATATCTCAACTCATGATTCCATGAACTGTTACGTACATTCACTCACTAGCGCTAGAGGGCATTACCTTTTGTTTTAAGATTGAATTATCCATGTCCTTATTTCAAGTGAGCAAAAGATATATTTTCTATTCTTATATTTCTTCTAAAGCATAGATCTTGATTTTAAGTCTTGGTTTTGTAGAGTATTACAAGTTGAAGAATTCAATTTTCAAGAACCTTGCTGTGGAGTTGGTTTCTTCATAGTGTGGTTGCACATATTTTGTCGGAGGGCATTGAAGGGTTTTCCTTCATTTTTTGGCTTAAGATATTTTCTTCAAGATTATTAATGTGAGAAATTATAGTGTTCGATATTGTAAGTTTATGGTTAAAACTTCAACTAAATCCAAACTGATTAAAAAGCCAAGGCACCCTTAGAGTTATTGAATTTAAAGAAACAAGTATTTCATACTTTAACCTTATTCCATTAGCAAGCTTTTCAACCTTTCTATCTATACTTCATAATAAAAATCTTGCATAAACTTCATTTCATAATTGAAACAAATGTATTAATTAGTAACTAAAATCATATCTTGTATTGCATGACATTAATCAAAAAGTTGCCTCTAGGGGCTAGGTTCAGCACCAAATATTTCACCAACCATATTGATTGTTAAGGGAATTCACTGATGTTATCACATTTTTGGTAAATGCATAAATATTTTTTTGAACATGTGTCCCCTAAATTTTGCTCATTTATTCCTAGTTTATGTTTTATGATTACATATCTTTTTAAATGTCCCTTTGAAAATTATTTTTTGAATTTCAAATATTTACTATATATGGATACTAAACCCTTATATGACATTGGAAGTAAAATTGGAGAGAATTGTTGTACTGAAAATTGACTTCGAGTATTATTTCAAATATTTATTATGATATTACAACATTTAATTCAATGTCCCTATTGTGTAATGTATATCTTTTGGCAGTTATGGGACCAATAATACATCAATGCATAATGTGTGTAACACACCAATAATCAATTTGATGTTTTTTAGGTACAATTAGAGTTTTTATAGAGCTACCACTTGGCTATTTGTATCTTTCTCTGCTTTCTCATATTCTTTAGATCTATACTAAATTTTACTGCAAGCTGTCACTGGTGTTTGATCATTTGTGTTTATCATGAAATGCATCCTTTTCTAGGTGTGGTATGCATAACTTTCACTTGAGCTAGGTTTTAGTTTATAATCGAGTTGATATATTACTGTTAAATTGAATACTCTAAAAAAAAAACGCACGAACACATTATTTGAGTAAAGTCCCTTGTGCGTTCATAAGATCTTTTAATATAGATTCTTATGATTACCTGAAGATGGAAGCTAGAACACGCCCCACAAGTTTGAGCCTAAGTGTGATTTGACTTACTGCGATAGTATGTTCTCATGCTATTACTATTCAGAAGATAAAGGCATTGAAAAGCCCTTTTTGTAATATAATGATAGGTGGTTCTTTTGCATGACTTTAAAATTTAGGCCGAAAATCTTCAGCAAAGATAATGTTTTCCAAGTACAATTAGAGTTTTTCAGGTATAGTTTGTTTCTAGATAGGTTGGTCCTGTCGCAATTGGTAATGGATATGGCCTAGCATTATCTTCAATTATTGTCTTTAATTGTTGTTATCCTATAGATATTGATTGTATACTGTTGTTACTTCAAATTTCTCATATTGAAGATTGAAGATTACTCAATATAAAATTTTAATTTACATAGATTTTTCTTTACCTATTACAAGAGTTTCATGTGAATTAATTGAGAATTCAAGATTTGTTCCTTTAAATGCTAGTAATCCTATATATATGGTCAATCCCATCTTACTAAAATGGTGCTTGTGAATCAGAGGAGCAGTTCAATGCCACAAATCATTATAATAGAAAAATCAATGGAGCTCGTTAGTTCATTGATAGATATCTTGCCAAGAATAGTGTCACATCCTACATTGAATAAAAATTAAGTGGATCTTAGATATATAAGGGTGGGTGTGCAACATTACCTAATAAGCTAGTCTTTTGGGTCAATGGCAAGTGTCCGGCTCGTGACAAGTGATATCAGAGCATACCCAAATTCTCATCCGTATATAGGCTCTTAAAATCGCTCCAATAGAGATTGTCACGTGGGATGTAGGTCTCCTATAGTGCCAGAAGGATGGGCAATATGAGCCAAATGAGCCCTAAAAATTCTGTGTCTTGAGCCCCAATAGAGGTTGTCACATGGGTAGTGGGTCCCCTAGCCTCCGGAGGGATGGGCAATACGGGACAAGTTGGTCCTTGAGTTTGGGGCACACAGTGATAAGGCTGTCACGTGATTATGTGGGGGAGAATGTCACGTCCCACATCGAATAAAAATTGGGTGAATTTTAGGTATATAAATATGGGTATGCAACATTACCTAACAGGCTAATCTTTTGAGTCAATGGCAAGCGCCCGACCCGTGACAATAAACAGCTAAACGCAACAAAAGACCCTAAATACCTCTCCCCAAGATATGCCAATGAATTTGGCACGCACACATCCAGCATTGTTGCAGGGTCGTTTGTGCACAATGCTAGCCACTTATTCAAGCTTAATGATCTAAAAAGATTTAGCTTGAGTTGTTTTATATAGTTTATGAAACTTAGTTTAGATGGTTTGACAATTACAGTTTTATTTATAAATAAATATATAATTTGATATTTATTTAAATGTGGTATTTATGTATGAATTTGTAGTTTATAAATAAATTTAAAATTCTAGTTCAATAATTCAAATTCGAAATTATTAAACAAATATTATAAATTTAAATACAAAATCTCTTATACTACGATGTTAGTAATTTACTGATACCACGATGTCAGCAATTCACTAATACCACTGTGTCAACGATTTATTCATACTACGGTATCGATGATTTGCTTATACCACAGTATAAAAAATTCCCTTATACCATGGTATTAATAATTCACTGATATTGTGATGTCAGAGAATTATTGATACTACAATGTCAGTGATTTACTGATACAATGGTATTAGTAATTCACTGACACCATATATTATGTCAGTAAATTTCTGACTTGAGTAACACTAACACTATGAAATTGTGTCAATAAAATTATTCATTGATGCTATAGTTAGTGTCAGTGAAGGCCATTTTTATAGTAGTAATAAGTTAAATGATGCTAACAGTGCTAGTTTGATTCATGGCAGAAGTGAACAAAGCTTAGCAAGGGTTACAAATTTTGCTGATTCATCTTTGCAGGGGGACATTATTAAAAGATTTTTATTGAAAGGTTATGTATTTACCTTTTAATGGATACGTTGTTAGCTAGAAAATAGTACTACAGTCAATTGTAGCTCTCTGAACAACTGAGGAAAAAATACTACTAAACTAGTAGATGTAGGTTAATTTGGTTGAACCACATAAATTCTTTATTGTTACTTATTCTCTTTTCTTTGTCTATGCTCAGTTCTAATATATATACTACTTGAATTATTCTAGTTTGGTTATTCTTAATCAAATTTAGCAATTATATAAGTCTCTTGGTTACGTTTGTTGTAACACCTTTATGTGGGATAATAAATCTTCTCATAGATCTAGACAGCCTTCTATCATCCTTAAATTAGATGGTCTATTTTTCACCATCTAAATTTTGATCTAGGATGGATTATGGTGTGGTAAATTTATAAAATATATGGCTTTTTGGTTTTAAATCAAAAGGACAATAAGTGCTTATAGATCGATTTCTACAAAAATTCAACTATGATACTAGTTGAAAAGGCTAATAAGTAGAAAATAATAATGAAAGAGGGGTGGTGTAATTTCAGTGGAGCTCAAGTTTTCTTCTACACAATATTGACTATGAAATCTTGTATAATATCTTTTATATACAAATCTATAACACAAAGTAAAAAAAAGAGTTAGATGAGTGATGACTAAAAAATTAAAAATAGTAACAAAATTATTTATCTATTTTATTTATTCATCTTCAACTTCTTATTTTTTCTCGACAAATGAGTTCATTCTAATTTGGAAGTAAGTATCTAATATTAAATATAATTAAAAAAATAAAGAAAAAAATTAAAAAATTAAAAATATGCATAAGAATTAAAAAATTTAAAAATATAATGTACATAAATTTTAAAAATATAATGTACATAAATTTTATACCTCTAAATTTAACACATAACCAACTTTGATTTGTATAAATAATTAAATTTTTTTACATTAATTTTTTATTTTTTTTAATTCGAGTTTGAATTACTATACCTAAACTCGCCTCATCTTAAAAAAAATACTCAAAATACAACATAAATTGCTCCCCATTTGAGGCAGTTCCCTACGAAGCCTCAACCCCGTGAAAAATTCTGCCACCCCTATATTTATATGTGTTATATATATTGCACTTGGTAACACTTTATAATAGTTATTGTTTTTTCAGTATTGACTTTGTTATGAATCAAACTCCTTTTCAAAATTGAACGGAGAGGTGCATTATAAATAAAGTCTTATATCATAGGGCAAGAATCACAACTGCTTTATAATATCTTGTTTTATGTTGAATAGATAATGCTTATGTTTTAAAAGGAAACAAAATACTTAATATCTCAAATAATTTTAAAAAGTTAAGATCAAGGAAAAGGACTAAAGACACTTTAAAAATATATAGAATTTTACACAATTTATAAGTTATTAGGTCCATAGTCAAAAACTCAAAATTGATAAAGTTACCACTACAAAAAAAAAGTACCTTTTGCAATGGCTAGTCTGCTGTTACAAAAGGTTTTTGTAATGACTATTTAGCCGTTGCAAATGTGGTCGTCGTAAATTTTGCTATTATTATATAACTGTTGTAGCCGTCGCAAAAGACCAATATCCTTTTGCAACGGTTAAGTAGCCGTCGAAAAAGAATTAAACTATAGTAAAAAAAAAAAAGCTTATCCAAAATATTTAAATAATTAAATTATTTATATAACAAACTTATCATATAAAATCTTAAAAGTAAAACTTTAATAAGATTATATTACCTTCATCATTCTCACCAGTTTGTTAAACTCTAATACCTTTTCTTGATAAGTATCAAAAAACCACAGGCAATAATAATCAATAGAAGAAATGGAAACACTTTAACAAACTGTGAATTTACTTACCCATCGATAATTTAGAGAAGTTATTATGCCTTCAATGAATGCAACAGCTAGGATCCATTTTAAGTAGCATTCGCTGAAATAACAAACAATTCATGCTCATTCTAATGCAGATGTTTCATGTCTGAATTAATTAAAACTGAATTTGATTATGTAATTGATACTGTCAAAAGCACTTTCAATACATGTTATAATTTTAGCTTTAAATAGGTAGATTGGAATGAAGTGTATTTTATAAAGAATCACTTAATATGTGTTTCTTTAGAAACATTATTTTTGAAAAGAAAACCAATTGATGTATCTTTCAAAACAAGAGGTTTTGAAAAAGCAGTGCTTTAACAATAAGCACTTTTATTCAAACATTAAAACATGACAGCTTTATTGTATATAACAAGTTTTGAGTTTCAGTTTCAATTAGAAGATCAAAGCTGGGAAATTCAGAAAATGATTATCAACTATTGAACAGTTACCAAAATTTTAGCATTCGATGTTAAAATGTATGTGTTGTGTGCTTATATAAGTATTAACTCTCTAAAAAAATGAGGCTCAAAACAAGGAAATTCATTTAACTAAGAGAAAAAGGGAAAAAAGAAAAAGTCTGAGTACAGGACAAAGCAACCTAATTACTCAAAGAACATGCAAATTACCCATAACTCATAAACATGACCAAAATAGAGATTATAGATGTTTTCAACTATAATAAAATGCATATTGCAATCACAAAATAAAAAAAAAAAATCCTAGAATCAAATATTAATGTTTAGCAAAAGAAAAATGAACAAAACAAGCAATTTTTAGATTGTACACAGAAACCTACGACTAAATCATATGTAAATGTAGAAAGAGAAATAAAAGAAAAACTGAAGCTGATTGCTAGCCAAATTCATGACTTTCAATCTAGCAATCCTCCAAAAAAGCCTTCGGCAAGAACCGCAAATTCCGTGAAGACAAATCAATTCTCTCCAAGTACTTTCCAGAAGCTTCTTGAAGCAACCCAACGACCTGGTCTGTACACATTCTTATCTTCTTTTTTTTCTAATTTAAGATCAAACTTGAGTCTGGAAATTAATTTTTGCAACAGAGAATGTGTGCTCTTTGAAATCCAGCAAATAGAAAAAAAATTTCCCGACAAGAAAATAATAATTTCAAGCAGAAAGGAAAAAAGAAAGAAAGAAGAAGAATTGGGACTTACTATGATTCGTGAATTTGCAATGCTTTATCAGGAACGGATGCTCACCAACTTTTGGATTGTCCGCCATTTCCATCACTTTCTCAGAAAATAAAAAAGCTAATAAGAAGAAGAAAATATATAAGAAACTGAAATGCGTTTGTAGTAGCAATGTCAACAAAACAAATATCAAAGAACCAAATATTAAAATAGAGAACCCTAACTTGAAGTTCTTTCAATCGTTATTAAAATCCATACTTACGAAAACAACAAATCTTGAGCTGATTGCGAATCAAATCGAAAGTTTAAGGGGCTGAGAGAGGATTAAATCGAGATCGAGATCAAGTCTATGGTGAATCAATTGCCGTTCAGACGCTATGGTGGAATCAAAGAACAAATTTGTTCTTTTGAATTTGCAAAATCGAGAGAGATAAAAGGTTGAGATGTAAATAAATTCGTATTATTGTTGAATTTTCATTAATTTTTTAAATTACCAATAAGTTATTTGTGACGGCTAAAGTAGCTGTCGCGAAAGGCCCATTTTGTTGTATTTTACTGATTAAAAGAATACAATAACTATCAAATCTTTTTCTTTCTTTATTCACGTTAACACATTTTTCTTTTTCTTTTTTTTTAATTCTCCATTCTAATTATTTTCTCTTTCCAAGAATACTTTCTTTTCCCAAGAGAGTGTGGACACAACTTCTATTTTCGAAATCATGCATCCTAGTAAATTAAGTCAAGATACACATTCAAATTTTCTTTTTTTAGTTCATTGACAAGATTGTTTGTTGGATCAAATTAAGTTTGTGGCGGTTGATAAAAGACCCGATTGTTCTGGATTCATAGGGTTTGATCACTTTGAGAGGAAGAGAAATGGACAAAATTCAATCAATCAACTTGAATGAAGATTAGTTATAATTATATTTTGAGTTTCTTATAATTGATGAAGATGATATTAATTTTTTTGGTATTTGTAAATAAGTAGAAAAAAATATAACATTTCAAAAAGGGGAGAAGATAATAGAAAGTTGAGAAAATATTGAAAAGAACATATGAAAGAGGATATTAGTTAACATATATGAAAAAAGTAAATAAAAAGAGAACAAATTTGTTAATTAATATTTGCTTTTAAATTATGCCATTAATTCTATTCAATTTTATTGTAGATAATTGTTAGATATCTTTTATGCCCTTAAAGTATGTAAAATAATATTTTATTTTATTAATAAAAAATTATTCATATATATGATTGAGCATACATTAATAAGCATATATTTATAAAGTATGTGATTTATGTATTAAACTTATGATATTAATGCAAATATATAAATCACAAGTTCTTTATAGATTAAATCTAATTCACAATCATTAATAAAAATTACATTTTATTATGTAAGGTTGTAGTCGTTTTGTTTCTTATAGTGGATGATTTATCGATATCTTAGAGATATAATTTTATGTGTCGTAGAAATATATACTTGTAAGATGGAATCTAATAAATAATGTTCACCTAAACTATTTGTAGTACTTGATCATTTGAGTCTGTGACCGCAATTTATTCAATAAATTATTTATTGAATAATAATATTTATTTATAAATTTATTTACAAATATAAACATATTAAAATTGATCATTAGAGTATTCAGTTACTTGAGAGCAAATAAGTGATTAAATAGGCAAAACAATTTTTTATAGCCTAACTTTAATTATAGATATTAATTAGAGGGTCAATTAAGTAGTTATTATTGGTCTAAAGATCAAGTCTAATTTAATTGAAAGGGATTTTAATTAAATAGGTTTTTACTTAATAATAAGGGTTACTAAAGTATAGCTATCGACTGTAATGGAATAGTCTGACTTAGAAGAAATGGTGTGTCATGAGATTACTAAGACTAGGTCTTTTAAGTTGGAGCTAGGAAGCCCATACGTCTTGCAGTCTCTATACAAATTCAAATCCTAATCAAATTCTAATTTCTTAATCCTAATCTAATTCTAAATACCCAAAGGAGATTCTTATATATATGGGAGGTAAGGAGTAATATATAATAATATTAATCAAAATTATAAAAAAAATTATTTTTACTTATTTTTACTTGGAAAAATAATTTGATTATTACTTTTCTCTCAGATTTGAGTATCAGTGATTTTAAATATTAAGGAAAGATCCATGTGCCCACACGCATTGAGTTTGAAGGTTGAGGATAGTAGAAAAGATTTCAAGCGTCAATTCACTATTTATCAAAGTGAGAAATTGAGGTAATCTTCTATTCCATACATTTAATTATGAACAAAACGATCTGTCATCCGTTATATTTATTTTATTAATTAATTTTTTTATTTACTACCAACAACTGGTATTAGAGCTGCCTTATTTTATATTATATGTATAATTTATTTTTTTATATTTGACAATAATTATTTATTGTAACACTAATTACATATTTAATCTATATTTGTTATTTTTATTAATTATATAATGAATGGTTATACTCATAATAATTCATAATTAGATATTTATTTGTATTTTCTTTCTGAAATTGTAATAAGAATAGGTGATTGAATAATATCACAATTTTCCCTCTTGATTTATTTTTTGTGGTTCTTTAGATTTTTTGTATGCCAATTAATTAGCATAGGATTTTTATTTGTAAATCTTAAAATAAAAATCAAGTAAAAAAAAAATTATTTCTGGCAAGAAAGAAATTTCTAGCGAGGTGATCATTTTCAAGCAAGATGAATTTTTCTGAAGTAGTTGGCGGCGGCACATGGCCATTAAGGAGGTATAGGATAAACACCTCTTTAAGTTGTTGATCTTTGTATGGGAATAAAGGAAACATAGCTCATGGCTCACGGTAAAATAGAAGATAAGGTGGTTGTGGTTATTAGAACCGAACAATGACCGCCTGCAGCATCGAATGGCTAAGGATGTTTGATGCGATATTTCTATATCATAAATTAAGTGTAAGTATACACTATCGTATGCAAGTAATAAAGAGACTAATTAGTCGGATGTCGAACCCACAGGGATAATTTTTTCTTTTTAACCAATTACTAAAATTATATCTTCCTAATAATTATTCAGATAAATAAAAATTCAAGAATGAATGTATAAAATATAAAAGTAAAAACACAATGCAATGAGATTTAAAGATAACAACGTAGAGAAAACCTAGGATTAATATTATCCCTCAATATGCTTTTTAATGTTTAATCCTCTAATATTTAACTCACTTAGTCTTTATTATTGATCAAGACACTAATGTATTCACAAGCCTCTTCTAAGGTCATGCAAGTATATCTTAATTTACCAAATACCTATATTCCTATGGTACTTGTAATAAATTAAGATTCATTAAGATTAGGTCTTATTGATCATACATGCCAATTAGGTATATTCCTATCCTAAATTGAAACTTGCATATGCAACATTGAATGTTACTCTACAATCATGCATCAAATTACCTAGGTCTAAATATTATGATTCTTCTTCCGAGTTTATCAATAATATTACCAACTCATTCACCATATATTGGCCAGATATATTGAAGCATTAAACACAAGTAATTTAAATAATAAATGACTAAGTTTATTAAATACTAAAAGATATGGCAATTAAGCACACATATTGAGTTCAAATATTAACCCTAGAAAATAAGTTAGCTCATGGCTACAAGAGAACAGTAGTAAAAATAATTATAAATCATGATACAATTATTAGCAAACCGATATAGACGTAGAATTGCTCTTAATTGCGCTGCCTAAGAACTCTTGATGCCGAAGAACGTATTATATCTCTCTCTAAAGTTGCTTCAATTAAGCTCCTATTGCTCTTCAAGACTCGTGCTCTGTATTCTTGGTGCTCTTGGGTCGTCTTGGATTCATTCTTGAAGGTTGGGAACGAGTGGCTTTTTATAGGGATTGATATGAGCTTGAAAATCTCAATTCTCGTCGGATTAGGACTCGTGATACCGCTGGGGCGATATGCTTCTGTCGCTGGGGCTCTGCGTGAAAAAGCCTGCACCGCTGGAGCGGTGTGATGATAGCGCTGGGGCGAAAATACTTGTGGCGCGGGGGCTCTGGACTCATAATTTGAAAACTTTGCATTTTAGTCCCTGTTTTCGCTCCTTTTGCGTTCTTTCTTTAAATTTCGTTCAAGTCCCTATAAATAACAATAATACACATAAATAGCAATCTATTCTCATAAACCCATAAAATATCAATAATAAAAACATGAGAAAATATATGACAAATTTGCCCTTATCAATGTTTAGCCGGTGCCCTGCGTTTGGTTGATGATTCCACTAAAGAGACGATAAGGGCTCCACAAATGTCTGGAGTGGCTGCCAGTGACGAAGAAGTCGTACGGTGAGGTGGCTGACGTCCTCTAAGACGTACGACAATCTGCTCACGGCGACTTTACATCGACCAACGATGGTTTACAATTATAGAGGAGGTGGCAAGGGGGAAGAAAGAAAAGATGATTAGGGTTTTATTTGCATCCAAAAAATATCACCCAGGCCCCTTCTTATTTTAATTAATTATGTTTTGGCCTAGTCAAGTTTGCATATATTATAAATTAACCTTTATAAGTTTATAAAATTTATAAATTGACCCTAGTAGAATTAGTTATTCTCACTCAGCCCCCTCTAATATTGGATAATTAAAGTTTGACCAGATAGCTTTAAAAAATTTGCAACTAGTCATAATTTCCACATTTATTTTGGACTAATTTTAGGTATTTGCAAATTTAAAGTTGGTCAAAACTCTTTTTAGTTTTGGTCCAATTTTATTTAGCCTGTTTTATTAAAATTATTGGGTCTAAAAATAATTTTATTTAAATTATATTTAAGAAGACCTAATAGAAACTTTAGCCTAAAATATGCCTAATTTATTTTTAAAAAAGAAGTTGACTAAAGAAATTTAAAATGCCCAAAATTCTAGTCCATAAAATGAGACAAGAAGAGGAGATAAATATTATGAAAGAGCCCAAGTTGACTTCAAAGAAACATTTGAAGAATTTAGATTTAAGTTTTAATGTTTTTCTTCTTGAAAAAAGTCATGAATTGTGGGTATTTATTTATTTAGTTAATTGATTAGATGAATAACATGTCATATAGATTAAGGGTGCCACATTCACACATTCATGCATAAAATACATCATCATATGACATTAATATTCTAATGAGATTATGATAAGATTATTGTCATAATTTTAATATTATATTAATTTATTAATTTGATGCGGTCTTATAAATTATTTTATGACATAAAATTAGATACTTTTAAGTAGAATGTCATTTTGTAAATTAATTGGTATATTAATAATTGTACACTCAACTTAAGTTGATTGATATCCTCCATACAGAATTCTTGCCAATTAAATCTAATGGCTAAAGAATCGGTAGTTTATTATTTTTTGATATGAAATATCTAGATAATAATAAAAAATTAGTATGGTACTAGTCTGATTCATAATGGATATGACTACCCTACGGAGGCATATTCTAAATGCATTTCATGAATTTATACAAAAGTTTCATATGCTATCAAATAATGTATGCTTATGTATGAATTTATTTTTCAGAATTATATCTTCATTCATCTCACTAGCATAAATCTTAAAGTAAAATAAGTTAATCGGGAATAATTATATAGATTGGAAAAAAAATTCAACTGAAAAGCACGGATATATCTTGACTAATAAATTTCCTCTAAAACCTAATGAAATTACACTCCAAGATGAAATAGATGCTTACAATAGTCACTTGACTAAGAGCCCATCTTCCTCTTATGGTCTTAATCTTTAGGGAAACAGTAGTAAAAGTAAGAAGAACAAGCCAAAGAAAGCATATAATTTAGGATCGGTGCAAATTCATAAATAAAGTAAGACCCAAGGGAAAATATTTCTAATGTGGCATTAAAGAGCATTGAAAGAGAAATTGTCCTTTAATTAAGTTTTCAATAGCTAAAATGAAAGTTTTACCTTCTGGTAATATTTTTTTCATTGAGAAATATTTTGTAGTTTACTCTACAGATTCCTAGATAATAGATTTTGGAGCCACTAATTATATTTGTAATTCGTTGTCAGGGTTCCAGGAAATCAAATCACTCAATGAAGAAGAGATCAGTTTTAGGGTAAGAAATGACGCAACTATTGCAGCCAAGGCAGTGTGAGTTATTCAACTTTACTTTGATGATTTTAAGACTTTAATATTAGATGATTATTTGTTTTGTAATAGAACTTGAATGCAATTTGATTTCATTTAGTTGTTTAAGTAAATATGGTTATTCTGTTATCTTTGACTCAACTATGGTGATCAAAAGAAATAAGTCATTTATACATTTTGATACACTTGTTAACAATCTATACTGCATATATCCTAAAATAAACTCACTACATGACATAGAATTGAATAACAAATCTAAACACCATAAAAAGGATTAGAATTTCTTTCACTAATCAAACATATCTATATCTTAGTTTTATTAGTCTAGATAGGATCCAAAAACTGGTCAAAGATGGACCTTTGAGTTAATTAAAGATTGAACTATTAACATCCTGTGAATTCTGTATAGAAGGAAAAATAACCATATGACCTTTTAATGCTAAAGCCAGTGGATCCATTGAAATGTTAGAGTTAGTGCACTCTGACGTGTGTGAACTCATGAGCATACAAGCTAGAAGAGGCTATGAATATTTCATTACTTTTATTAATGATTATTCTAGATTTAATTATGTATATCCAATACACCATAAGTCTGAGGCATTTGATAAATTTAAGGAGTTTCAAGCAGTAGTGAAAAAGTAATTAAGAAACACATAAAGGCACTTCGATTTGATCAAGGTGGCGAATACCTTTGTAGTGAATTCGGGACCTATTTGTCAGATAATGAGATTTATCCCAATTGACTGCACTAAGATCACCCCAGCAAAATGGTGTAGCATAAAGAAAAAATAGAACTCTTCTTGAAATGGTAAGATCAATGATGAGTTATTTGACCTTACCTATCTCGTTCTGGGGTTATGCCTTAGAAACAACTATGTATCTTCTTAACTTAATTTTCATATAAGTCAGACCCTAAAACACCTCTAGAAATGTGGATAAAGTGTAAACTAAGCTTATGTTATATACATTTATAAGGTTGTCCAATACATATGTTAAAATGAAAGACAGATAAGCTGGAATCTAAGTAAGAAGTTTGTCTAGTTATTGCCTATCCAAAAGGAACAAAATGAGTATTATCTATAGTTCTCAAAATAAGAAAGTATTGGTTTGTATCAATGCATTTTTTCTTGAAAAAGACTACATGAAATACTTCAAACTTATGAGTAAGCTAATTCTTGATGAATTATCTAGGAACTCCAATATTGTGCCTGATAGAGTCAATGAGTTAATTCTCAATCCAGATCATAATAACAACCAAAGCCAATTATAAAGCAATAACTACCGGTACTTCATCATAGTAGGAGAATCATTAGACGTCAAACTAGGTACATATTCATTGGAGAGTCTTTTTAAGCAGTCTCTGATGAACATGAATTAGATCACACTAGCTATGATAAAGCAATGGTTGATAAAGATGCAAACCATTTGTGTAAAGCTGTGAAATTAGAAATGGATTCTATGTACTCTAATAAAGTCTGAAAACTTGTAGAAAAACCTGAAGAGATAAAATTCATAAGGTGTAAATAGGTCTACAAGAGAAAAAGCGAGGTAAATCTTGATATACATATCTATTGGCTTAAATAAGCATCCATTTTATTGTATCATATAGATACTTTCTTCAAGATTATCATAAAAAAAAAATAATCTTGACATCCATTTACCAAATCTCATAATCAAGATTTGTTGTAATGAATAAAAGAATTCTAATAGACTTATGGCTAATGGCGAAAAGATCTCCTCATGATCAATACATTCTTTTTTAGTGTACCATTTTGCAATAATCATATACATATCTATGTGCTTAAATAAGCATTTAGATCTTGTAACATCAGATTTGATTAAGCAATTAAATCATTTGGTTTTGATCAAAATCTTGATGAACCTTGTGTTCATAAGAAGATAAATGGGCAGTTGGTGATTTTTCTAGTCCTGTATTTAAATGATATATTACTCATTGAGAATGATGTAAAAGTGTTATCATTAGATAAAATATGGTTATCTAACCATTATGATATGAATGATCCAGGAGAAGCAAGTAACATCCTCTGGATCAAAATATTAAAGGATCTTAAGTGAAAGATGTTAGGCTTATCCCAAGCAGAGTATATTAACAAAATTCTGATCAAGTTTTTCATGCATAATTTGAAAAAAGATTATTTCCTTTTAGATACGAAATTGATCTATATAAGTATTAGTTTCTTAAGACAACTAAAAAGATAGATCGCATGAGAGGAATTCCTTATACATCAACAGTAGGAAGTTTCATGTATGCAATGTTATATACTACACCAGATATTTGTTATGCAGTTGAAATGTTAAGCAGATATCAATCTAATCAAGGACTAGAATAGTGGATTGTAGTAAAGCATCTATTTAATTATCTTTAGAGAATGAAAAATTATATGCTTGTATATTTTAATAAGGATTTTATACCTACCAGATATAAAGATTTAGAATTCCAAGAATATAAGGATACTAGGATCTTTCTCTGGATATGTGTTCACTTTAAGTGATGGACTTATAAGTTTGAGGAGTGCAAAACAATCTTGTATTACAGACTCTACCATGAAAGTTGAATATGTAACTATATCTAAAGCTATAAAAGAGGCTACATAGCTCTGAAAGTTCCTTATGGAGCTTGAGGTGATACCTGGTGCTTAAATGCCTATTGTTCTTTATTAAGATAATAGCAGGGCAGTAACACAGTAAAGAATCAAAAAACCACGAGAGAAGAAAACACATTGAAAGAAAATAACATTTGGTAGGGGAGTTTTATGCAAAATAATGAGGTTATGGTATCCAAGATTGCGTAAGCATATAATTTACTGGATCCATTCACCAAAGTCATTGCAAGCAAAGAATTTTGAAACTCATATGAATAATATAGGAGTTTAATAGTTACTCGACATGCTTTAGGGCAAGTGTGAGATTATTAGACACATAATATTATTTTATACTCTTAAAGCATGTGAAATAATATTTTATTTGATTAATAAAAATTTATTCATATATATGACTAAGCATACATTGATGAGTCTACATTTATAAAGTATGTGATCTATTTATTAGGCATATAATACTAATACTGAGGTATAGATCACAAGTTCTTTATAAATTAAATTTAGTTCACAACTATTAATGAAAATGACATTTTATTATGTAATATTATAGTTTCTTTACTTCTTATAGTGGATGATTTACCTTGATCATCGAAGTAGAGACTTCGAGTAGAAAAACTAGCGTATATGTGACATTGAATTAGACTATTGTAGATTTCGATCAGGTTAACTTAATGTCATTTATCTTAATTCACAAAAGCTTTAATAAGCTTGATTAATTTTAATCCTGAGAAAATAATGAACTTACATTTATACAATATATCTTTTGAGTTATCACAGAGTGAGATCCATATAAACGATCAAAACCTCGATATAATTTTATGGGTCGTAGAAATATCTATTTGCAAGATGGAATCTAATAAATAATGTCCGGTTAAATTATTTGTAATACTTGATCATTTGAATCTATGGTCATAGTTTATTCAATAAATTATTTATTAAATAATAATATTTATTTGTAAACTTATTTACAAATATAGACATATTTAAAGTGATTATTAGAGCATTTAATTACTTAGAGGTAAATAAGTAATTAAAGAGATAATACATTTTTCTATGGCCTAACTTTAATTTTAGATATCAATTAGATGGTCAATTAAGTGGTTATTATTAGTTTAAAGATTAAGTCCAATTTAATTAAAAGGAGTTTTAATTTAATGGGCTTTTACTCAATAATATGGGTTACTAAAAGATAGCCATTTCTTTTTAGTGGAATAGCCTGAAATTAACTTAGAAGAATTGATATGTCACGAGATGATTAGGACTAACCTTTTTAAGTTGGAGTTAAGAAGTCCATAGGTCTTACAATCCCTCAATTAGCTCAGATCCTAATCTAATTTTAAATACTCAAAGGAGATTCTTATATATATATGGGAGGTAGGGAGTAGTTCTTAACCATAACCATAAGAATAATTATTTTTACGTATTTTTACGTGAAAATAGAATTTGATTACTACTTTTCTCTCTGATTTGGTATTAGTGATTTTAAAGATTAAGAAAAGATCCACGTGCCTATACACGTTGAGTTTGAAGGTTGAGGATAATAGAAAAGATTGCAAGTGTCAATTCAAGATTTACCAAAATAAAAAAATTTATTAAGCCGCTATGTTTATTTTATTAAACATTTTTTTATTTACTACCAGCATTAGTAACTTAACCTTATAGCTTATATTATATAAAAATTTATATAATTTTGAGAATTTTTTTAAAATAGCTAAATTTAAGGGAGTTTTAACTTTTTTAACCACTATTTTAATTTTTTAACTTTTCTAGCCGAACAAACTACTTTTCAACAAAAATACTCTTTTACTATTTACACAGTATCTGCTAAGTGAACAGTATCTGCCACAGTAATTTTTAATTTAATTTAATTTATAACTAATTTATTTATAATTTTATTTATTAAAATTATATTTATTCAAATTTAAATTTGTATTTGTTTATTAAAATTATATTTATTTTATTTCATTGTATTATTTGTTAATTATTTAATTTAATCACTTTATTACAAAATTTAAATAAATATATAGTTAAACTAAACGAAATAAATAATATTATCAATTTAAATAATTAACAAATAATATAATTAAATAAAATAAATATAATTTTCATAAACAAATAAAAATTTTTTAATAAATAAAATACTAATAAAAGTAAAAATAAAATATTCATTATAAAAAATAATAAGTCAAAATAAAATTAAAATTAAAAAAAGAAAAAAAAGACTACATTTTTTATCACGCCTACATATGGGCGCAATAAATTTTTATCGTAGCCATATGTGGAAGCGATACATTTTTATCGCGGCCATATGTGGGCGCGATAAATTTTTTATCACACCCACATATGAGCGTGATAAGTTTTTTATCGCACTTAAATATGAGCGCGATATTTTTATCTCAATATTGTAATTTATTTTTTTATAGTTTTATTTTATTAAATATAGCATAATTAATTTATATTATTTATAAATAGTTAAATATATTTATTTAAATTTTTATTTATTTTATTTAATTATAAATAAATATAATTAAGTTTATATTTTTTTATAAAAATTATTTTTTATTTAGTTTAATTTAAATATATTAAATAATTATATTATTTATATAAATTTTGCAATAATATAATAAAAATAAATATATTTTAATAAATAAAATAATATTTAATTTTGAATTAAAAATACTGTAGCAAATACTATTAAAGCTACTGTATAAATAGTGAAATTGTATTTTTGTCCAAAATTAATTTGTTTGACTAAAAATATTAAAAAGTTGAAATAATGATTAAAAAAGTTAAGACTCCTCAAATTTAGTTAATTTTAAAAATTTCTCAATAATTTTAAGGGGCTTGATTCTTAATTACGCTTAAAAATGAGATTAATTTTCTTAATTCATGTGATATAGAATAATTATAAACCCAATAACATCAAAATCAGTAGGAGAAAAGTGAACAATGCCAACTAAGAAGAAGAATTTAAAAAAATTTCTTTACACTGAGGATAAGAATAAGATAATCAAATTAAAGTTCATTCTTGATCTGCAACTCCTACCGAACGGAACCTACAAAAGGTAGCCCCGCTTATCCACGTCAAAACTTGGACAATTAAGCATGTAATTTGTTCATTTGTATTATATAATTCACTTATCTCCTAATCAAATGTCTGAAATAGTCTGTTGCTGTTGCTGTACAAAATTCACAAAGTTAAAGTGCAAGCCAACACGCCTACCCAGTTACATATAATAAGTTAAAGCATTAGGGTTCAAATCACTTCACAAGAATCTAACTTGTGGGTTGTAGTTTAATAGGTAATAAGATTACATTAAAAAAGGTTTAAAGTATGTAGACTTATTGGTTAAGAATCTATTTGGCAGTGTTTAGTCAAAAATTAAAGTAAACCCGTATTAATAAAATTAATGAAAAAATACAAACTTAATAATGCTTTATTTAATCATTAAATTTTTTTTAAAATTAAAATTAATAATTTTTTTATTTTATTTAGTAACTAAATCAATTAATAATATTTTATTAAAAAAAAAATTGATATTCTTCTCTTTTTATTTAACAAATTTATTTCTTTCTTTCAATGAGATTATAATTTATTAAATATATAACGTTTTAAAAAGTTAAAGAGTGAAATAAAATATTTCGACCTAATACAAATTTTAAACACTATAAAAAGCTCAGTATTGCATGTAAAAATATTCATTCTCAACCACTTTATATCATCTCAAGCTACTTGTCACACATTACCTGCAAACATTCACCATTATTAAAACTTCATTCTAGTACGCCTTTTTTTATCACTCTTGTAACCTACAATACCATTAAAACACTTTAAAACACCCAAGCAAAACTCTTGTTATCCTTTATCGCAGGTTATGGCTTGAAATTTATCAAGAACATAAAATCTAATTTTGTCTTAGATCACTTTTAACAAACACAATATTATACTCCTTAAAGCTTTTCTTGTGATTACAGTAGTATCTCTATCGTTTGTTCAAGAACTTCATATTTTCACAAGTACATTGTCAACCTACAAATTCAAGGTTGAAGAGGTGTATTCCTTTTAACCTTCTAAATTTGGGTTCTTATAATCTTTAATCTTAAATTTTTCTCACATAAAAAATACTTTCTATCAATTTGCATCGCTCATGTATATCCATATCATTCTTAAGACACGTGTTTCTCTATTATTTTTTATACAAGTCTAATTTTCACATCTTTCATAATTTGAGATTGAATTTATTCGAATAATTTATCTTTTTACGAGACAATCGAAATAAATTTACAACACCAAATCTCTTAAATTCTAAGAATTTTTCAAAAATTTTGTAAGCCTTACTCCTAAACTCATAAGAATAAAGATGTTTAAATCTACTTTTTAGGCTCATGCAATATCTTCATACGTCCTACCACATCAACACGAAAACAAATACAATTAATAACATTATGTCACATCATAATCTTCTAAAATTGCTCCAAACACACTCTTTCATATGTACAGTTAAATATTATTATATTATGAAAATTTGTCTCTTTCATTTTTAATTTTTTAAAATATACCAATAAAGTTCCTATTTTTGTTATAATAGTTGACTTCTATTATTGTAAAATTAACATATTCTAAGGACAATAGAGTAAATTGATCTAGAATAGTTTTCTAGTTTAAAATTTGAAAGGTGGCATTTGTTATCTTTAACATGACAACTCAACAAATGTATATTTACTAAAATATTGAAATATAAACTCACAAATATTAACTTTTTTTTCTCTCTCCTTCTCACATTCAATTAAGAAAAAAAAGAATTTTTTTTTGTAAATATTTTTTGGAACAATTTATAATTTAATTAAATTTGAAATTTTCTAATTTTTGTACCCAGAAATTTAACAAATCGATAAAAATACCCTTATCTTATAATGAGTCTCACCAATCAAAAATCCAAATATGAACTTTATAATATTTTTTCAAAAAACAAATACTCACACATTTAATATTTTGAGAGTTTGAATTTAATCATTAAATTGGAATTTATCACGTTGTTGCAAGAAAATTGAGATTGATGTGTATTTGTTTATATTGTAATTTAATTTTATATTATTTTGTATTAATTTAAAATTTATTAAAGATATAAACATATTTATATATATTGAGATCAATTTTATTTTTATAAGCAAATATAGTATCTAAAACAAATGCATTGTGTAATAGTATTAATTATTGGTTATGAAATGAAGAGAATAGAAAAACTAGAAGCTATTGCACCCATTTTATCGTGCCCATAATATGCGCGATAATGGGGTAAATATCTCCAATCATTTACTTATTTTTATTTATATTATTATTTGTAATTAAATAAATAATTTATTTATTTATAATTTTTTATAATATATAGTATTAACTAATTTATATTATTTATTAAAAATTATATTTATATTTGTCTAAATTTAAGTTTGTATTTGTCTATTAAATTATATTTATTTTATCTAATTATATTACTTGTTAATCATTTAAGTTAATTATTTATTTAGTTAATTTATCTACATTATATTGTTTATTTAAATTTTATAATGATATGGCTAAATTAAATAGTCAAAATATAATATAATAAAATAATTTAATAAATAAATACAAATTTAAATTTGAACTAATATAAATATAAATTAATCATGTCATACATAATAAAATAAAATTATAAATAAATTAGTTATGAAACAAAATAAATGATAAAAAAAAATCGGTTACTATAATAGATATTATTCACTATAGCGGGTATTATTAAAATAATAAAAATTATATTTTTGTTCACTTTTAAATTATTTGACTACAAAAATTAAAAAATTTTAAAGTTGATTAAATAAGAAAATTGCCCAACAAATTGACCACTTATGAAAAATTCCGACAAGAAAAAAGACTAAATAAAAATTCAAAGAATTTATATATCTTTTTCAAATAACTATATTAAGTGACTAATCAGGCAAGCAAACAACCATAAATCAGTATATAAAAACTCCAAAAAGAAATTATGATGGACAATACTTCTACTATTATGGAACAATATCTTTCTGTTTCTTGCTCCAATTATTATTTTTATTATTTTCTCTATCCTTCCTCTTCTTTTTTTTTTTCCCAATGTACTTTCAAAAAATCAAATTTATTTATTTTAATTTTCTATTAATACAACAAAAATAAAGATAAATAAATTTTTTTTACAACTCATAATGATGATTAAAACATTATTTGCAACTGTACAAAAACACCTAAATTAATACCCAACCTTCGACACTCCCAATCTAGGCAATTATGAAACCCACATAAGCCAAATATTGTTCAAAATACTCAATCAAAATTGAATTTATTTTTAAAAAGAAATCAATTCGGATGAACTTTCATGCTGTAAGGCAATGGTGAAGTGTCGGGATTTGATGATGGAGAGGTGTGACACTCATTATACCCGCATGGTGCAGTTCACTAACCTCGCAATGTTCGGGCAAGGCAGGATCCTCGCAATGTTCGTATGGCTATTGCTGTGAGGTTGTGAAGGCCAGTTGTGCTAAAGTGAGGCCACTAACCTCGCATGTTTGTCTCTTTGGTAGTGGTTGCAAGCTAGTGAGAAGAGAAAGAAAGAAGACAAAGAGAGGGAGAGAAAACGGAGAAAAAGATAAAGAAAACAAATAATGTTTCTTGATATTCATTTTACTCTAAAAACAATTGATGATGGTATATTAGATTATATGTATTTGAACCATATTAAGGAACATAAAATGATTTATTATAAAAAAGAGAGTTATCTTAAAAAGATCAATGCGTAATTACATACGCAACAATAAATAAGTTTTCATTTTTTTTTTCTTTTTATCAAATTTAAATATAAAAAACAATAATATTTGATAAAGACAGTATTACTCTTTTAATAATGCTTTGTAATGATACTTGTTTCAAATTATGTGCTTTAATATATCTAATTATATTTATTTTATCATTTCAATACTTTTCAGTTGTCACGTTTACTATATGTTTAGAGAGAAAATTGTAAAAGAACTAAAACAAGTATTTAATAAAACTTTATAACTTTAAAAATTAAAGTGATATATAATTTTGTTAATCCAAAATTTAGTAATCTGAGAATTAATGGCTTAAATTTGTTGATCGCTAGGAATGTGGTCTATGATTTCGAGAATAGAAAATGATATTTCGTTTGATTGATGAGAACTCTACAACCAAAAGATGAAAGCGAGGCGGGGCCAAATATGATTTACCTAACATAGGCACTTGTACTTAAGTTAGTAATTGTTAAAAAAAATAAAGGATATGCAAAAATATAAAAAAGAATTTGTAGTGAATCACTAAATAAAGATGTTCTCTCGTGGCCTTAAAGATAATGATCTTGACAATTTAGGCTTTTGAAAAGTATATGGAGCTCTTTTGAGAATGCAGAATATGTAATTTTGTGTATATGTTTTTTCTCTCTCCTTATGCGAGCCTTAACGTGTCTCTTTTATTGTGAATCTGCCCCCAATCCCTTCTCCCATATTTTATAGGGTGGAAATATAATTTTAACTCGTAGCACTTAAAATCCTATTAGGTTTTTTCGCATGAGTTCTTCATTCTTCCTTGTCAAAATTTTGTACTATGTGAGTGGATACTCATATTTCTACTGAGATAACAGCTTTACAACCAAAGGCTATGGAGACTAGTGTTTCTCTAGTTGTTGTTTAGTTGGTAGTTTGGAGAACCCACAAGACGTTGGGTAGCTTCTCGATCTAAGTTCCTCTTTTCTCAGTCAGTTTTTTCTTGAGTAATTTTTTGACAAGTTTGTTGGAGATTCGACCTATCCGTTTCTCTTCGAATGTACAAGTGAGGCAAAAAGGAGTTGAATTATGAGCTTTGAGTAGAAATCTTTGAAACTCTCATTGTCAAATTGTTTGTCATAGTTTTATTCCAAATCTGCAAACTATGTTCTTCTACATAAAGTCTTTCTTTTTGCAGTGATTGTTGCTAATGGTTCGATCTCTATCTACTTAGTAAAATAATCCACTGCAACGGTGGTGTACTTAGTTGATCCTCTTCCATGGGGTAGGGGATTGATCAGATCGAGCCCCATGGTTTGAAGGGCAAGGGGTTGTCCATTGTCTTCAGACTTTCAAGTGATGCATAGATATTGTTGGCATACTTTTGGCAAATGTTGCACTTTTTGGCTAGCTCCCTTGCATCATTAAATGTAGTAGGCCAATAATATCTCATTCTAAAAATTTTGTGGGCTAAGGCATCTGCTTTGAAATGGTTTCCATATATTCCTTCGTGTATTTTACAGAGCACGTATTCAAGTTCATTAGGTGTTAGGCATCTCAGGTAAAGGAGGGACTATCCTTTTTGATAAAAAAATACCCTCGATGATAGTGTAATGTTCTGTTCAATACCTTAGCTTTCATGCCTCTTGCTTATTTTATAGTAAAATTCCTTTCTCTATAAAGTCTTGAATCGAGTCTATCTAACTAGGTCATGAATCGACCTACATGACATCTTCAAGTTCTTCTGCTTTAATGCTTGGTTTGGAGATGAATGCAAAGGGAACAAATCAAAATATCTGACCTTCTTCCCTTGAAACTATGTATGCAAAGATATTTGCCTTTCGATTATCTTCTTTTGGTATATGTTCATTGATGACCTCCTCGAATTACTTCTTTATTATTTTAACTATTTTGAGATATGTAACCACGTGGTCTCCTCGAGCCTCGTATCCTTTATTGACTTGGTTGATAATGAGCTATGAGTTACTTTTGATAAGAAATCTTTTTGGCAAAAAGTGATCGTATAACTCTTAGTCTTGTAAAGAGGGATTATATTCAGTTTAATTATTGGTGGCTAGGAATCCAAATTTGATTGCATAATTAAGTTCTTTTCCTTCTAGAATGATGAAAATTATGCCAGCCCCACTCCTTTTTTAGTTCAAGGCCCTATTAATAAAGAGTGTCTAGGTAAGAGTGTAGGGAGCTTCTTTTTCTTAGCTCTTGGAGATTATTCACAAGAACTGTATTCTTTAACCTTAGTTCCATATGTTCATTTTGCACTGAAATTGGCAAGGGCTTATGCCTAAATGGCCACTCTTGCTTTGTATTGTATGTCGAACTCACTGAGTTCGATCACTCATTTGATGAGGCATCTGAAGATGTTTGGATTATGAAGAATTTGTCTTAAAGGCTGATTTGCAAGGATGATTATTATATAAGCCTTAAAATAAGGCCTCAGGTTTTGTCCAATTATGTGTAGCATTAAGGCTAGCTTTTCTACTAGCGAATAACGAGTCACAGGATATATGAATGTCTTGCTAGTAAAATAAACTGGTCTCTAGGTATTTTCTTCTTCTTTAACCAATGCTGTACTTTTTGCTTGAGCTGAGACTCCTAAATAGAATTAGTTGGTCCTTTGTTCTTAGTACAACAAGGTGGAATAGTTGAGCTAAATAATACTTTGGGAAAATGGCCAATTTGGCCGAATTTTTAAATGCTTATGTTATTTTAACCGAGTCAAAATAACATATGCATTATTAACCAATTACATTAATTTTTTCCTATTTTACCCTTTTATTTTAAATAAAAAATTTCTTTATTTTTTTTTATTTTTCTTCTCTTTACCGACATTTTCACCTTTACTTTCCTTTTCACTTTTTCAAATTTTCTCTCACGTTTAATTTCCTTTTCACTCTCTCTCGGCGGCGCTCCTCACGGTCACTCTCTCTCACGGCGGTGCTCTACCTCTCACGGCAGTCTTCCCTCTCTCTCGTCATGGCGGAACAAAGTTGGTATGTATTTATAAATATATTTTTTTATTTTTGAGTATTATAATTTATATTAATTAAAAATATGTAGAAATGTATAGATTTAATCGATAGAAAGTTAATAATGTGTGTAGATTAGACGTAGAATGTATCCGGCATATTTTTTGGGGTAAAATGCGGCGACGCGTGCGTTTACGCGCTGCTGAGGGCGGCGCGTGCGACCACGCGCCGCCCTCAGCAGCGCGTAAACGCACGTGCCGCCGCATTTTACCTCAAAAATTTCCATTTTATAAAATTTTTTAATTAATTTATGTTGTTTATGTTTATTTATAATTATTTAATTTAATAATTTAATTTGGTTAATAATTATGTAAATAGTTTAGGTTGTTAGTTATAATTAAATTAAATTTTGATTATATGTTATATTGATTTTTTTTTTTGTTAATATTAATAATTTTTTAATTTTTTCAGGAAGGAGAATGTCACGAAAGAATATGTAATTGCCAAAAAAATTTCTACCGAGCAAACGTACATACGTACTCGAAGTTATGAGTTATACGAAATATAAAAAATAAATTGACTTCGAGGCAGATAGAAATATTTAGAACCGCATGTTTTGGTAGTTTATTGGATGTATCAAATATTCCATTCTCAGGTATTTTAGCTGATGAGATTTTATTAAGACGTGTGCATACCAAAAATTTATATGAAGAATTATGGTTCTATATAGGTAAAAGGCGTATTAGATTTTCTCATCAAGATTTTTATTTGATTACTGGTTTGAGGATGAGGGATTATCCTGTAGTAAGTGGGTTAGGTGATAGACTTTGTCATAAATATTTTTCGGGTAGAAGTCAGTTGACTTACAAGGATTTAGATCAGTGGTTCGGCAACGTTACATTTGACAATGATGTAGATGCAGTAAAAATGTGTCTATTTTATGTATTTCATAAATTGATAATGCCACGTGATCAGAATAGAATCATACAATATTTTGTATTTCGTCTAGTAGATAATTTAGATGAGTTTAATGTCTATCCTTGGGGCACGATCGCATGGACTGTACTCTATAATAGTTTATACACGGCTCCAATTAAAAAGTTGGCGAAGGTAAAAAAAACAGGCGCTGGGATATAGAATCATACAACTTATACTCATTTTGTCACGCATTCTTGGTAAGTAATTCTATCTTTTTGATTCATTATGATAGAGAAAATTTTATTTTGTTGGCATTGTAATTTAAATTTATTATCATCTCAGGTGTGGATCTACGAGGTGTGGGGAGTTATTTGCCAATAGGAATGGAGATTCTTTTTCTTGTATTCTAAATTGGTCTGGCATGAGCACCCCATTATACGAAAACGTCGTAGATGTCCTCTTCGATGGTGTTGGGGTATGCTTTTATGTCAAAAAAATATACATATATATATAACTTCCTTATAATTTGTGTTATATTTTTTAATAATGATTAATAAATCTAAAATATTATAAAGGTTTTGGAGGTTCATAAGAAGTTGGTACCCCGCAAACTTGATAAGACTGAGGACTATCGCGTGACGGTAAACTTTTGCATTCCATCGGAAAAATGGGGAGGGAGTCTTAAGTTGGAGACAGTTGATATCCCGGACACCCAATTCACCGATAATCTGCAGTACCTCAACGAATTTTAAGCCCCGCCAGTGACTGAATCAATGGTATAATAATTTATTTTTTTTCCTTCAATTATCTGATGCTTTTGTTACTGGTTAGTATTAGCTTGTGAAAATTGATTATAATAACTTATGTATAGTTTCAATCCGGCACGTCAACATCATAGTATGAAATCTTGGAGAAGAAGATGGAAAAGAAGATGGATGATCTTAAAGAAACGATATTTACCAGGATTGATAAGGGTAACGCAAAGCTTTCAGCCAAGATTGATAAGGCTGAAGAAAATATCTTGCATCAGATATCTCTTTTGATGCAACAGCTTAAACCAGCCAATATCTCCGAGGATGTAGGGCAGAGTATGGTACGTTTTAAACCTAAAATATATTGGATACAAAGTTTAATAAATCAATACATTAACCGGTATTGTTTGATTTTATAAGGTGCCGAATTCATGGTTGCTGACTTTCATACATTTGCTCCTGCCAGCAAGTCTCAGCATCAGTCATTTGCTCCTGTTGCTGATAACCCTACAAGCTTAAAAATTATACCTGCTCCATTGGGTGAAAACATAAGTAAGTATGGGCGTCTTCGCAAGAAGGCAGCAGCTCAAGTCAGTTCATATACCAATCCGTTAAAACAGCCCACGAAGAAGAAACTTGTGGACTTACAAGTAGGACTTACTATTGACATAAACGGGCAGCTGATTCCTATTGATCAGAGTAAATATGCTGAGCTTCTGGATTGGATAAAAAAGAATGACTCAACACAACGGGTTCATTTGCACGGACTCGATCCGAACAATATATTATTTAATGAGATACTACAAAATTGGCTTGACGATTCGGTGAGGATTTATTTTAACTTTTTTTTGTTTTGTGATTTGTCTAATAATATCAAAACTTAAACATATTTTGTGTGTTTTATAGCATATAAATGAATATTTGAAGGTTTTGCGTTTGCGTCAAAGAACGTTTTCTGACATGTACTTATAGGATTGTACAACTGCAGATGCATATTTCTACGTAAGTTATTATATTACCCATTTATTGTGCATATAATATTATTGACTTTAACTATTATCGACTTTAACGAGTATCTTTTATTTGTGTTTAGGAGTACATTCGACAAATGTCAAAAACGTCCTTCACTGCCAATCCTCCATACAACAACGACTGGCTTGAAATATTGTTGGCTTATGCACTCAGAACAAAGACCGAGTTACTTGGCACTAAACCGTGGGCATCGGTCAATAAGGTATTTTTTTAAGAATAATATTGACTTTTGACTGTGCATGTAACAACATTAAGTTAAAAATAATACCATAATTATTTTGTAGGTATATATTCCTCTGAATATGAATTAAGAACATTGGATTGTAGCGCAACTTAACCTTGCTCAGTTTGCAATTGCTCAGTTTGCAATCATTCATTATGATTCTAGCGTGAACGGTCATTCAGATGAGTCCATCATGAAATTTATAAAGCCTCTGTGTGTTGCAATGTCTTTGTACCTTCGAAGGTGTAGATTTTATAGTTTGAAGGGCATAGAAAGCCCAAATTTGTTCCCTTGGCCGGTGACTCGTATCCGAGAGAATGTGCCGCAACAAGAGGTTGGGAGCGGGGACTGTGGCGTCTTCGTCTGTATGAATATTGAATATCTTATATTAGGTCGGCCATTTGACTCACTTTCTGACATTGGTACATTTTATGGACAGAAGATGGTCGTTGATTTGTAGACTACAGCTTCGTAGATATTTAGCACTATAATTTATTTACATGCATTTATTTGGGTGTATAATTGATATACCATAATTGTTTTGGGAGTATGTATGCGGAAGTATTTTTGCAGTTTGATAGAAGTGTGATTTAATTAATATGCATTGATTTTGGTGTATAATTGTTTGTGGGCGTTGATTTGGGTGTATGTATGCGAAAGTGATTTTGCAGTTTGATAGAAGTGTGTTTATTTAATATGACAGGTTTGGGATTGTCCATATTATAGAGGAGATTCTGTCAACAATTTTGTGAAAATTATCAACATTAATACTAAAGACAAGTGCATTAAAATAAATTAAATATGTAATACATAGTACAAGTGCATTAAAAAATAAGTGAATTACAAAATTAAGTGAATTACAAATTAAGTGCGTTACAAAATAAGTGCATTACAAAATAAGTGAATTACAAAATAAATGCATTACAAAATAGGTGAATTACAAAATAAGTGCATTACAAATTAAGTGAATTACAAAATAAGTACATTATAAATTAAGTGCGTTACAAAATAAGTGCATTCGAAATAAGTGCATTACAAAATAAGTGCATTACAGAAGTGACGAAACTCGACTCTTATACATAATTAAGTCTCATGATATAACTCTTTCTCTTATTTTTTCAGATTCGTCTGAAATAAAAAAATATTTAAATATTAGCCTTATATTATACATAATTAAATATCAATAAAGTAAATGTTTATAAATGAATATACATCACCTGCTCTGTAAAGGTACAGGGTTTCGACACGTTTGTCGGTTATGTCCATGTTGTCTACAACGACTACATATATTCTTTGATGGTTCCTCTCCTTGAGATAGAATCCGATTCATTCGACGTCTGCCTGACTGACGACATGCTATCGGAGGTTGAATGTCCATATTTTTCAAATACTCTGAGACTATCCAATCTGACACTTGACCAACCAGAAGTATTGGCTCGCTATAGGCACGAAATAAAGTCTCGGACGTGTAATAAGTTGAATAAAGACTCTCGTGCGATAATCTGATGTATCTGCATGCGACGAGTGCATGGGAACAAGGCAGTTGCCGATAATCAAACTTTCGACAGCTGCATGTTCTTTCGCCAATGTCTACAATCCAGTTTACTAAACCATCCATAACTATAAATCGTAAATCATCAACAGGAGAAATGGTCATTCGACTTACCTTATCGTTATGTTTCATGACTTTATAATGTGCCCAGTCCGTCAAGACATTGGTCATATTTTGTGATGCCAATCATCTATGGTAAAATCATAATTGCGTTAGCTCTCGCATCCACTCCACTAAATTAGTCACCGGAAGCTTTCTTGCTTCTTTTGCAACTGCATTAATGCTCTCAGCGATATTAGTAGTCATAATGTCATACCTTCTGAAAGCACTAGATGATCGTGCCCATCTCACCGTACCAACATCTTCCTCCAAATACTTTGTTACGCCAAGTCTCATTTGTCGCATCTTGTTTAATTGGTATTGAAAGTCACGGACACGATAAGCCTTGGCAGCACTGAAGTAGGTAGATAGGTATACCCCTTTTTTAGACCTATCTGATGGTAACTTGTATTTTGTCATCAAATTTCCTTTCAAATGATATATGTAGAACCCATGATATGCATGAGGAAACACACCCTGTATAGCCCTCTCAATACTGGCATGTCGATCAGATATAAAAACAAGATTCTGATGATCTGCAATAACTCCTCGCAGTTTAACCATAAACCACTCCTAAGAAGTATCATTTTCTGAGTTAGCAATTCCCCAAGCCAATGGATAAATCTGATTGTTTCCATCTTTACAAATGGCCACAAACATTGTACCAAGATAGGAACCTTTCAAAAATATTCCGTCCACTGCAACTACCGGTCGGATTAATGAATTAAAACCTCTGATGCAGGGTCCTAACACCATAAAGAAATACTTGAAGTGATTATCCGCGTCAGTTTTCAAATGAGTAACCATACCTGGGTTATTTTGTTGCAACACATAGCTGTATGCAGAAAGCAATCTAAACGAATCCTCATGAGTACCTCTTATCAATCTTAATGCACGCTCCCTAGCGCGCCAAGCATTAGTATAGGTTATTTGAACACCGAATTGTTCACGTATATCTGCTTGAATGTCTTTCGGCCTATAGTTTCTATTGACCGATGTAAACTTATTTTTTATTACTTTAGCAATAATTCGACTCTTGGCTTGTCGATGACCATCCCTTAATTGACTCAAAACACAAGTGTGCCCTGTATCTACTCGCCTAACAACAAAAAAATGTCGCCTTTCTGTCGACACTGCCCATAATCTCAACTTGCAGCTGTCATCATCACATTTCAACTCGAAACGGTCTTTGGTGGATTTGTAAACTCTAAAGCTCCATTTTCCCTTCAGTGCAACCATACTTATAGCTTCATGAATTTCATCTTTGCTGTTATATAATTTTTCTACAAATACATCACCAATCCCATTACAAGAAATTTTTTCCGATACATTCAAGTCAAATGGTAGTATCTCAGGCTGAAACTGAAATGGATTTTCTACCTTAACCCTTTCTTCTCTACCATAACCCTCATCATCATCATAATTATCACCCTCCTCATCATCATCATCATCCTTCTCCTCATCATCATCACCAGCATCATCATTTACATCCTCATTCTCTTCATAATCATTATCATACTCATTTCTACAATCATCATCAACCTCGTAACCATGATCATCATTTTCACCAATATCATAGCCAATATCAACGCCAACATCTCCATATATCTGACCATGGTCATATGTGTAGCCTTGTTGTTCGTTGAGCATCGAAGGAGAATAATAATAATCCTCCGGAGAATTTAGAATTATACATAGGAGTTGTCGATGAGAATTGCTTAGCATAGCCTTCTTTTTGCTCCATTGATGCTTCTGCATTACTTTCAAGTCCTCGAGCATCTACTGTTACACAAAGCCGTGTAGCCATATTATTCTGTAAGCTCAACCACAATATTGCATCATCGTCATTTTCAAGTGGAATGGGTCTCAACTTTATAGTACTTGAAGGAACCTCAAACTTCAAAGTTACTTTATAATGCACCTGATTAACTCCTAAAAGATGACAAATTCTTCTCAACAACGCTTTGTATCTAATATTTTTCAGAACAACCATATACATACTTTGATATCCAATGTATCTTTCAAAACCATCGCTACAACTCTCCTATGTCCCCCCAAAACATATAATGGTTGAAATTTGTGACATACCTGAAAAAAAATATAACATAATTTTATTTTAATTTTATATTAATTAAATTAAAAAAATATAATTGAATATATAACTATATATATAAATATATTTTAAATATATAAAATAAATATAATATGCAATTTCAGAAATGAAAGCTATTTGGTGGTGGTGTCATAACATTGCGGTGATGCGCAGCAGCACTTTATTACAATCGGTGCTCATCAGAACGGGTTGTACATGAGCACCGATTGTTACTGGTGTGTACACAATGGTGGCCAACAACAACTATATGTGTAGTCACGCGCAGATGCATACCAATCCACCACCTACAATAATTATACGCACACCATAACTCAATCATAAACTACAGCTTAATCGTAACAAATATATATCCAAACACTTTAATCATTTATTTCAATAAATATAAATAATACCATTAATTAAATTAAAATAAATAAAATCTTACTTGTTTTAAACTTTAGCTATAATCGAGAGATATGAGTTTTGAGAGCGATCTGTGAGTTTTGAAAATGCTAGAACTTTAGCAATGATCGAGAGATATGAGTTTTGAGAGCGATCTCTGAGTTTTGAGAACGCTAAGAACAAATAAAACGAGAGATGATATTATGGGTAAATAACAATAATAATAATAATACGAAGGTTTTATATATTTAAATAAATAAAAAAATATAAGGAATATTTAATATATAATTTTTTTTTTTAAAAAACACAAAATGGTCGCTGGGCGCACGCCCGGGCGCACGCCCAGCCAGCATTTTGTGTTATTTTTAATTTTTATTGTTATTATTTTTAATTATTATTATAAATTTACAATCTTTTTATAATTAATTTAAATTTTAATTATTAAATTTATATTCTTCAGTAATTTATAAAAAATAAAAATAAAATATTAAATAATAATAATAAAAATTATTAAAATTGTAATAAGGGTAAAATAGTTAACATATCGTATATTTGGTTAATATAATTTAAAATATTTGACTTTGGTCAAAATAAAAATTAATATTAAAAGAACGGTCAACTTGGGGAATTTCCCAAATACACTTTTTTAGATTTTAGAAAAGCTTCCTCACTTCATATGATCTATCTTGTTTTTTCCTTGCTTTTCATAGCCTAAAAAAATTCAAAACATTTGTCAGTTGCTTTGAAAATAAATCGACTAAAAGCAACTATCCAACCTGTGAGCCTCTGTATCTTCTTAACTATCCTTGGAGATTTTATCTTAAGAGCTGCTCGAACTTTTTTTAGAATAGCTTCAATTTCTTTTTGGTTTACCAAAAAACCTAAGCATTTTTTTCTCTCAGGATCTTGAAGGTTTTTCTAAGGTCATTTATATGACTTTTTGCTCGTTTCAACTTGGTGATCATGTCATTTATATAGGCTTTTATGTTTTTCTCGATTAGAGGCTTGAATAGCTGGTGGACAAGTCTTTGATAGATGGCACTTGCATTCTTGAGTTCAAATGGCATGACCTTGTAGCAAGATATTCCCTAATAAGTGATGAAATAAGTTTTTTTCTTAATCTGGCGAGCACATCTTAATCTAATTGTATCCTAAAAATGTGTCCATGAAGTTAAAGACGGCATGTTCGGCTATGGTATCTACTAACCGATTAATTTTTAGCAGGGAAAAACTATCTTTCGAACATGTTTTATTCAAGTTTGTGAAGTCCATATACATTTTCCTTTTTTTATTATCTTTTTTAACCATAACAACATTAGTTAACCGCTCGGGTAGTGGACTTCTCTTATGAATCCTACTATTAAGAGCTTCTCGACTTCAACTACAACAACCTCATTTTTTCCTTGGTTAAAAAATCTTTTTTTTTTACTTGACTAGCTTGAAGGATGGATTGACGGTCAGTACATGTAAGATGAGGGTGAAGTTTATCCTTGGCATATCTTCGTGTGTCTAAGTGAAGATATTTGTGAACTTTCTTATCAGAGAAGTTAACTTGTCTCTCATCTTTGGCTCCAGCTGTAAGCCTATCTTCACGGTCTTCTGGAATGACCTTAAATAGATAAGTATAAGGAGCAAGTCTTCAACTAATTTTAGAGATTTTCTTTGCTCTCATCTCTCAAATCTTTAGTTTTGATACATAAAGTTCTCTTGGATATGGTCATATAGCAACTTCTAGCTATCTTTTGATTACCTTGGAGGATTCCAACTCCAACCTTAGCAAGGAATTTAAAATTGAGATAGTGGATGGACATTGCGACATTACAATTAATCATGAAAGGTCTTCCTAACATGACCTTGTAAAGAATCAAGTGGTTGATTACACAGAGTTAACCATCATCATTTTAGCATAAAGCTTCTCTCATATTGATATTGGTAGGTTTATGATTCTCTATGACATTATATAATTGTCTCCAAATCTATAGAGGGGAGTCTGTATGTAGTCAATCTTAAGATCTTTAATGCCAAGCTCAAAGAGTGTATCCTTGAATATTATTGATATAGGCAAAAGAGTACTAGCAAAATTAGTACCCTAACTTTCATATTTTACTCCAAATCATGAATATTTGGTTACTTATTTGTGTTTTTTATAATAAAAAATAGATGCATGACGAAAAATGTGATGTATAAAATAAACAGGAGGCGAATAGGACGTAAAACGAAAATGTTGCGCTCAAAATACAAGAGCGACTGAACCAGGGCTGGTTCTCTAAAGTCTTGTTTTCAGGTCTTGGCACCACGGCTTTAAGCCCCTAGCGCAATGGCTCTCATGCAATATATAAAATCCCCTCTCTACTCTTCTATTTCGACTTGGATTCGAAGCCCTTCAACCCTAGGTTCTCACACCTTAAGAGCCAAAACAGATACTAGAAAGAGGCAAAAACTTAGAGAAAGAATTCACAATAATAAATCAAAGATCAAAACCAAAGATTGAAGAACCAAGATCAAGATTCAGGCTTCAAGTAAAAGAAGAGAGAGAAGCACATCAATGAGTCACTTTGATTAGTTTTTCCGCTCTTTCTTTATCATTATATTTTTGTTCTTATTGATCGTTAATTGGATACTTTTAGTTTTGTGATAGGCTAAATTATTCATCTAGGGTTAGATTATGTGAACCTCGTATGGATTTGAATTTTGTTAATTTTTAGTTTATGAACTTAATACAATACATTGGTTCATTCTATCTTGTGCTTAATACTTTCATTATACCTAATCCATACTTTGAATGATTAAGGAACCATGATGAACTCAACAGATGGATTTATGTGTTTAGCCTAGGATAATTTGATGCATGATCATATGGTAACAACTATGAGCTCTATTTAAGTTAGGCATATACCTAGGTGGCATGTATAGTATAATTTAGACTTGATCATAATGAATTACATTCTAATTTAATTACCATAGATATATAGGTGATTGTTAGAATGCGTAATATAGTCGTTCAACCATCGACAAAGGCTTGTGATGAGATTAGTGTCTAAGCGAACAATTGGTATTGAGAGATTAACTAAGAGGTTAATAAATCTAATGAAATACTAGGGGACAGTCCAAACTCTAGATTATCTTTATTTATGAATTCTACCTTTAGCTTTTGTTTAGTTTAATTGATAGGGTCAAATTAGTTAATTAAATTTTAGATTTTGATTTTCTGAATAAAAGTTAAGTAGGTACAATTTTAATACTTAATTTATAGAATTAGATTGCATAGTCCTTGTGGGATCGATATCTGAACTTAAAATCCTATATTACTTGATACGATAGCGTGCGCTTGCGCTTAACTATTATATAAATTATATCAATTGAGCTCCCTATGTCAATGAACACTCTGTTTACTTTTATCCCTACTATCTGGATAGTCACGACTAATGCATTATTATGGGGGTTACTAACATCTTTGGCATCTGCCCCGATGAACATGATTTGCATTGAATGTACTCATGGTTTCTTAGGGATCAAATCACTTGATGTCCTACTAGCAAGTATAGGTGATAAGGGTGTAAAAGCATTAGTATGATTTGTACCCAACTTTTGTATTTTGCTTTAAATCATAAATACTTATCTATTTAATTGTGTTTTTTTTATTATAAATAGATGCATGATGGAAAATGTGATGTATAGGAATAAATTGGAGGCGAATTAGACGTCAAACGAAGAAGTTACGCTCAAAATATGAAAACAGTACCAAAGCTGGGCGCCACAGCGCCCAGGTCAGTAGCTGAGCACCGCGGCGCCCATGGCGGTAAACAGTACCTGGTGAATAGTAATACGTGAACATATTTTCCTACAATAACGCGTGAACAGTAATTTAAAGATAAAAACCTATAAATAGAAGGCCAAAAACCTTAAGAGGAGAAAAGGAAAAAGAGGAAGAAAAGAGGCAAAAACTTAGAGAAAGAGTTCACAACACAAGATTAAATATCAAAGCCAAAGATTGAAGAACCAAGATCAAGATTCAAGCTTCAAATCAAGATTGAGCGAGAAGCACATCAAAGAGTCACTTTGATTAGTTTTTCTTCTCTTTCTTTATCATTATATTCTTGTTCTTATTGATCTTTAGAAATTGGTTTGATACTTTTGATTTTGTGATGGGCTAAATTGTTCATCTAGGGTTAGACTATGTAAACCTAGTATGGATTTGGATTGTGTTAATTTTTAATCTATGAACTTGATACATTCAATGGAATCATTCTATCTTGTGTTTAATGCTTTCATTATACTTGATCAATATTTTGAATAATTGAGGAACCGTGATGAACTCAACAGAGAGATTCATATGTTTAGCCTAAGATAGTTTAATGCATGATCATAAGGTAACAACTATGAGTTCCATCTAGGATAGACATATACCTAGGTGGTATGTATGGTCTAATTTAGACTTGATCTTAATAAATTACATTCTGATTTGATTACCATAGACATATAGGTGATTGTTGGAATGTGTAATATAGTCATTTGACCATCGACAGAGGCTTGTGATAAGGTTAGTGTCTAAACCAATCAATTGGTATTAAAGGATTAATTGAGTGGTTAATGAATCCAATGAAATACTAGAGGATGAGTCAAAACCCTAGATTATCTTTATTTGTGAATTCTACTCTTTACTTTTGTTTAGTTGAAAGATAATTATATTAGTTAAATAAATTCTAGATTTTAGTTTTCTAAATAAAAGTGAAGTAGGTACAATTTTAGTACTTGATTTATAGAATTAGATTGCATAGTTCCTGTGGGATCGATACTTGGACTTAAAATTCTATATTACTTGATACGATAGCGTGGATTTATACTTAGCTAGTAAAACATCAATCAATAGGGAATAGTTTTCCTTTAGTTGTTCGAGTCACCTATCAGCGTCGTACCCCTTGAGATGATCATGGTTGTTTCTTGTATTGGAGATTCTTTGAACACTTGATTTGTTTTTCCATCTTGAGGTTTCTTTGGGCCTATATTGGCTATAAAATCATCCAGATATTCATTCCTCATCAACTGATCTACCAAGATCCATAAATTTATGCATTCATTAGTGGCATAGCCATGGTTTTGATAAAGGTTTTGGCTCTTCTAGAAGACCTTTCTCTTTAATGGCTTCGAATATTATCGCTGACGAAACTATTGTAAAGATGTACTTCTCTTCTTATACCTTGGTTATTCTGGGAATGGATTTTCTAGTTCCTTATTTACTTCCTTCTTGAAGTGGATTTCTTCTAGATATTTTACTATTCTCTACTGAGTGTTGTCTCTCTCTACTCTCATATATCATTTCTTTCAAAAGAATTTTGAGATTCTCTCCATTTTAGTTTTCCTTGTACATCAACTTAATCCATCCTCTTAGTTATTTCTTCTTCTTTAATCTTTATGTAGCAAGAGGCCTATTCATAAGTAAATGCATAGTGATAGATGAGTTTTATGGTAAATAATACCATAACCGATTGATTTTAAGCCCTTCTTTTAGTACTTTGAGCATGATAGGTAGGTCAAATACTCTGCGCTGGATCACCTCCTTGTGGAATATTTGCGTGAAGTCCCTAAAGCTTTTGTCGTAACCTTGTTTGAGTTGTTGCAGCTGTTAAAGATCTCTAGCCTTTTACAGGCTCCTCGAAAGTTTTAAACGAACTTTTCAGTTACCTCGCTAAATGAGGAAATACTCCTTTGCCTCAGGCTTCTATACGACATGAGGTCTTGTCCATCTAGGTTCGCATGAAAAAGTCAGCGCATCTATTTCTGTCTAAGTCTGATAGTAGATAATAAATATGTTATTTGATCAACGTAGTGATAAGGATCAGTGATGCCTTTGTATATTGGGAGATTCAGTAGCTTGAATCCCTCTAGCAGTTCTATGTCCCTGAGTTTGTCAAACAATAGGAGATTTTCTCTCTCACTCAGTTATCTTTTATGTGGGGAGCTTCTACTTTTCATTCTTAAGGAGTTTGTACAATCTTTTCTCTGGGTTTTAAACCTTCTCATCTAGAGGATCTTTGTTTCTAAAAGCTAATGTGTGTTGTTTATTGTGCTTACAGTTTTTAATTCTATCAAGAACTCTCTATACATCCTTCTTGTCTTTGTTGTTCATTCTCTTTTTGTTTAAGATTTCCCTGGCATCTCTTTCAACATTGCTACCTCATTTCTTTCTATTTAGGAGTTCTCAGACATCCAATATATGCTTATTGTCTTTAGTAAGTCCATCTATAATCCTTCAAGTATCATTCCCCTCTAAGTTCTTTGCTTATCTAAAAAGTTTTGAGTCTTTAACTTCTTATCAACTAAGGGAGTAGTTGTGATCTTTTTGGAGTGACACTTTTTTTTTTTATTATCAGGTAAATCGAGGAAGGTTTCTAGCTTCTCTTACTACTGGAATGACACTTTTAAGAGACAAAGTGTTGTTGTGACTCAAAAATTAGATAAGACCCATGTACTCCTTCTAGATTGTCGAACTTTTCTAGATTTTTCTCCACCAATTGTTTTAGTTTATCCCTTTCTTGCTACAACTTCCTTAATTCTTCTTTTAACACTTTCTCCAAGGCTGGTGGCTCTTTTTACTGATGCAAGTTTGTTGTTTCGTGCTACCATAGAGTGAGTAGTGATAGTTTTTGACCCTCCGTTCTTTATATTTTCCATCTAGTTTTGATAGCTTTTTCGTTTATTTTTTATAGACGACGCTAAACTATTGACCCCAAAATTTAGTAACTCGGTAATTAGTGAAATTGAGTGGGTTTAGGGGGACCTCACCTCAATGACATTGGGTGGGTGAATAGTGGAAATGATCATGAGTCATCAATGAATTTAGATCCTATCAATATACCTAGATTTTTTTTTTTTGTCTTCTTTTCTCTTCAATATTTAGTTAGAAACATGAACAAATTCAAGTATTTATGATAGCCCGAAACCTGATCTCACATTCTCCAATAAGGGATTCCATCTCTTTAAAAATTAAGGCTACGCTACTAATCTTAAAATAGTAGTAATATTATGATGAATACATTTATGAAGAAAAAAAAACTATCTTTAGATTTTGTTTGCGACATTATCACAAAGATAATTAAGATAGTACAATAAATTATCATAAAAGTTTATTATATATTAACATATTAATTCATATCATAATTTTTAAATAGTTTTTGTTTGGGGATAAATTTGGTTCGGCCCACTAATGCCACACCAAATAATTGAGAGTTTTTTTGTGAGCAAAAATCTAAGTTGTTGGGTTTGTTAATGACAAGAGTTGGGTTCAAACCTTGAGTTATGCGGCCTCGAAAGTGAGACTAAGGAATGAGTTTGCTTAGAATTGATTCAAAACTAAACTTTACGGTGAGGACCTAAGGAACATTGGAAACACAATGTCAGGGATTAGCTCTATAGGGGTGATCGGCGACGGTCCTCTAATACTCAAGTGATGACAGCTCAGTGGTGGATGCTCATTAGGGCTTTTCCCTTAGAAAGAATTTAGAGAGAATTTCTAACAAGAGTTTGCAAGCTTAATTCAAATTTTGCCTTACTCTAATTTAAAACTTGTGTTAAGCCTTGAGCATAGAGGGGGCTAACCTAGAGAATTCCTTTTAAGTATGACACATGATGACAATTCATTAACGAGTCCCCCTTCCTATAGGGGCATTTTAGAGAAATAATTTAATCAGAGGCTATTGGATAATTATACCCTCCTAAGACTTGGAATACTAAGTATCCTTGGATTAGCTACTTTTTAGTGGGATTAGCCTTGGCTATGTGAGCTGTAGATGCTACCTTCTGAGCTCTAGTGGATTAAATGTTGGCTAACCTCACCAACCCCAGACAAACCTCATCCTCATGTCAACAAGGGGACAAAGACCTGCCATATGCTAACGTAGAGGTTTGATAGTGGTCTTTTCAAGATTTTCCACCTTGGACCATATCCCTAGGTCTACTTATCATGCAATACAGCCTCTAACTAAGCATTTGATGGGGCTAACGATGACGTGGAAAGTGATTTGGTCATAATGACATGTCATTTGGGGCCCAATGATGATTGGAAAGTGATTTGGTATAATGACATGTTACTTGGTAATGGGAATAGCTGATGACATGGACTGATGCATGGGTCTCATCTGATAGACTCCACGAATCAAATTGTAGAGGCCAATGTGCCTGGATTGGCACTAGACATGCTAGGATAACCTTGAATTAAACTAATCAACTCCTTATGAAAGCTAGGCTTGAACGGGCCTCAAGGTGTAGCCCAAGTCTCACTTCATTTTTTTTTTCTTAACATCAACCCTCCTAGTTTCTAGTGTAAATATGAGAAAATAGTAGAAACTATATTACTCTTGTGATATGTGGCACGCTCTCTTTAGTGCTTTTAATTTCCCTTTCCTTCTCTTTTTTTTTCCTTTTTTTTTCTTATTTTTGGCGAAAAAATTCCTACCTCTGCATTCTTTTTGAATGAGCTAGTCAGGCGTATTTCTTTCATTTCACATGATAAGTAAGAGGTGTTTAAGTCATTTGACCCCTCATCACTTATTAAGTGGGATATTGACACAACCTTACTACATTTAAAGGTGGCACGTGTTATCTTGTGCTATGTGACAACATCCAGGTGAGGTAGTTGGGATGGATGATTTAACCTTCTAATTTTACAATATTTTATGTTCATAGTGAAAAGCAATTCCATCCTCCTCTTTACTTGTCACTCTTTAGCTTCATTGAAAAAATTTTCCTCCTTGGCTTTAGTCTCGACTGATCTCCAACCAACTTTCCAATAAGTTGTGGCTTCTCTATGCTTTCTACTTACCTTCTCTTTCTTTCTTTCACTTTTCCCCCAACCTTGCCATTTTTGCATCACGTTTGGCCTGTTCCCATCCCTAGACTTTGTGGCATAATCTCTTGGACCAAACAAGATTGATCTACTAGTTGCTACCACTTCACAGATCTTCAAGAGGTAAAGACCTATTCACTCTTCCTCTTTTTAATTTCTTTGGTCTTCTATTTTCCTCGAATATTTTTGTTTGCATGTGGATGTTTTGTGATTGAGTTGGTTGGAGGATTTAAGTTTTAGTGTTAGTTATTATGTTCTATAAGTCAATGGCACAAATTAAGGAAGTTATAAATAACAGTGATAGCAAACTCATAGCGATAGAAAAGGTTAAGGGTGAGTTTAGGGACTCTAGTTTTAGCTTTAAAAAAAGGTGAAGATGAGTCCTTGCAACAAACTCCCCTAAGTTTACCCCCTCTCCTCTTAGAAAGAAAAGCAAGCAGCCTACTGAACAAACTACTTACCTCTTTTTAGAAAGTTTTCCCATAAAGGTTTTAAGTCATACACCCTTACTGTCAATCTGAAATACTCTAGTTCAAAAGCCCATATCCCATTGCCTACACGTTTCACACATTTCGAGATAAAAGATTCAGAGCTTTCTTATTTAAATAAGCGTTACTACGTATTGTCCTTTATTACTCTTAAGGTCTCTCAGCTCAGAGAGTCTCTCGCATCCCCCTGTAGGGAAAGTTTATATTTTTAAAGAGTTCCTCATCCTTGGTCTTAGGCTCTCTTTACAGCCTTTGTTTAAGAAACTATTGGCTACTCTAGACCTAGCCCATGCCTAATTGACCTCATCCTCTTAGAGGTCAATTATTGGATGCCATATGTTGTAAAAGAAGGTTTTTGACACTGACTTTACTGTCAAGGATTTTAATAACCTATTCAACCTTAAGAGAAATAACCTTGTTGAGAGTACCTTCTTTCTAAATTCTTGGGAAAAGAATACCAACCCTGTCAACGAGCATAGATCTCATACCAATTGGAAAGTTTGTTGGTTTGTGGGTAGAGATTGGGGCTCTACCAGCACGATTGGCCATAACCTGAAGAGAGTTCGTTCTTAGTTTTCTTCTAAAGGTATATGTTTTTTCTCTTTTTTTGGCCTTCACCATTCTGAATATATTGTACTACTGAATTATTGTGATCTCTAATGTTGGGAAAATTATCTTAGGGCATTAAATGCTACTAACCATGTTTCTTTGCTTGTATTTTTTGCTTCCTCAGTATACTACTAGACAAAGGATTTCAAACTTGTGCCAGTTACTCAAGAACGTGTCAACCTAATAGTTGAGAATTTTACCTCGCTTACTAGAGACGATCTGATGTGCTTGATGAACGCCACTAAAAGGAAGTTAGACTCATTAGCTCCCTGCCTCCAAAGTTCCCGAGCTAGGTTAGTGCGTCTTTCAGTCTTAACTTTTTTTCATCTACAATCATTCTCGTTTTCCATTCAACCCATTATAGAATATTTGGACTTCGAACCAATCTTCGTATCCATGCTGTAGGCATTTTTGAATAAGATCTTTAAACCACTCACACGCTTCATAAAGAGGCTCAAAATCCATTTGGCAGATTTGTCTAATTTATCCTTGAAGTTAAGCAATCTTTAGTAAGAAATTTATGCACTAACTCCTCTCATATTTCAAAGCTACCTGATTGTAAGGATTAGAGCCAACCTCTCATACACCTTCAAAACAACCAAAACTCAACAAAATAGAAATAAATATTAAATACCTAAATTAAGATCAAGTTGCTTAACCATAATATTAGTAAGAACTCAAAAATTATAATCCCTAGCAACAGAGCAAAAACTTGTTTGCGTGACACATGAGTATACAAAATCACAAGTGTACTAGTCATGAGCAAGTAATAAAGTGATGAGTAAGTATTATAACCACAAAAATTATTCTTTCAAATTAATGCTAATTATTATAGATGTTCACAACTTAATTTTATCTAGGCTACTTTAATTCTACATTAATTGTGAAAAATAAAGGAAACTATATCAAATAAATTAACAATTTTATAAGATGAGAAATCTATGATAAATGGAATCCTAGGGTATTGATTTCACACCATTCTTCTTATCTTCATATTTAGCAATTTTCAACTAATTTCATTCAATTCATTAATCAAGGGATTAAGAGTAATCTCATTACCTCTCCAGAGCATCAAATGAGATTTTATGCATAAAAATTAAAGTTGATATTCCTATCTAACATATCTACTTATACATTCATTAAGCAACCCTTAAGTGATAACCAAAGTGCTAATGTTCTCCCAACTCAATAATAACTAAAGTTGCATTTTTCAATTCCGGTTAGTGAATTAATCTCTCCTAAGCATTAAATCCATACATATAAGTCAACTAATTTATTTTTTAACAAATTAAAAGCATTAAGTAAAGAGAAACACAAATGCATTGAATCCAAACTTGTTAACTAACTAAATAATCCAAACATAATATCAATAGAGCTATATCAGGCCATAAAATAAAGGTTTAGCCACACATAGATATAACCATATATAAAATTATCTAGAAATTCATAATTATAAATATGTTTAAACATATAATATTCACAATATAAAATTTAATTAAATAAGGGAACGGGGAAAAGGAAGAAGAAATCTTATAGAGAAGATCTTCAAGCTTGGATCCTTTTGAAATCTTCAATCTTCAAGTTTCTCTCTCTAAAAATTAGCTCAATCTTCCTTAGAAATTGTGTTTCAAAACCTCTAATTTCGTGCTCCTCTCTCCCTTGAATAGAAGCATTTATACTTCTATTTATAGGTCCCAAGGGGCCAAGAAATTAAGGCACGAAAATTTAGGTCATCAGCATTATTGGCAGTGTAGCCTTCAATCGAGGTGGGGCTACAACCTAGGTTGATTGGGGTCGAGATCCTAATGTTTTGTCAGCACTTCTTTTGTTTGCTTTGAGGTTACGTCTTAAACTTATAGAGCTATGGTTTAGGTCTTGTGAAATGAAATTTTTGCCCCTTTTTATTCACTTTTTTCTCTTCTTGTTGTGTTATTTTGTTGAAACCTATTAAATAATAATACATGCATGAAAAGCCATATATTTATACTCAAATTAAGTAAATATCAAGTTATGAGAGATAAAATATCATTTATATATAATTACTTATCAACGATGATGACGATAGTGATGGTGGTGAGGATTTACCTCTCGTAGTGACTCCTATAGCAGTCAAAAATTGAGTCTTGAGCTCCTTCCTACTACTTGCTATCCAGTATGTCGATTATCTTTCTTTCTATCCATAGTTATTTTAGTTTTTAATTGTTGAACTTTTTGGACAATTGTACTAGAATATTTCTAAACTTTTCATTATTTTTGCTAATGTGCTTTGGGCCATGGTTGCCCCTTATTTAGACTTCTAATAGGGTGTGCCTAATAGGATTTATGCTATTGAGTAGTGCAAGGTCACCTTAGCCTTTATGGAACTAGGATCGTAGCTTCTTTAAGTAGGTTTAGTGATAGATATTTGGATTATCAACACTTATCTAATGAATCGTATTGTGTTTATATCACATGTTAGCTATTGGGTTCTTCATCGAGTACTTTACCATGCATTTGGTGACTATATCTTAATAAGGACATTTTTCCTTTAACTTACTAAAATGGTATATTAAGGTAACCTACCCTTATAGAGTACTCCATTAATTAGGCACCCTACTGCTTAGTATCTCAATCTTCTAGCTTAGATTATGTTGTCTATGGTGACTCAGTCGTTTAGATACTAAATAATGGGATCCATCTAACAAGGCTCGTTTTCAACTGAGCTAATCTCTATAGGCTCAGTAGAGTGAATTCTTGGTTCGGGCATAATCTCTACTAGTATTGTTTTAGGTAACTTCATGGTACTAGTGGACAAACTTGGTTAGAAGATCAACCATGTAGTTTTCCTCTCTAGGCACTTCTTTAATAAGAATATCCTCAAACGTGCTTATCAACTCTTAGGCCTTCTTTAGATAGGCTTACATATTTTATTCTCTACCTAGTACTTGTTGTTGATTTGATTGACTACTAGTTAGGAGTCACTTTTTATCACCAATTGATTAGCCCCTAGGGCCTTAGCCATTCTCTTTATCGCGATCATATACTCGTACTCGGCCTTATTATTTGATGCCTTAAAGCCAAACTTCAAAGTGTAGCTCACCTCTATTCTTTCTGGGTGCTGCCCTACTCTTCTGAGTGTTTAAGGCTCTATCTACATACATAGTTCATGGGGCCATGATTTGTTGCAAGCTAAGTTGGTTGAACTTAGGCGATAGTGGGGAAAACCTTAATAGAGCTGGGTCTTTTCACTGTTGAGGCTTCCTTGTCACATACAATGGCATTAAAGCCAACTCAGCTCCCCTCGGTCTCTTCATAAGTCGTGAGTTATCTCCCTTCTCCTTTTGCTTTTTCATTTAATATTTTCCATCTATTTTAATCTACTTCAAAGCCTTAGCATAAGCCTTACCATACATCTTCAATTCTTATTCTTGGAAGGCAAGTCATAGCTTTCCCACCCTGAGGTTTTTTTAAAAGTTGATGATGTCTCCTTAATACTAAAGACACCCATGTCAGTAACTATCTTGTGGAATCTCTATATAAAATCTTTTAGAGACTCAAACTCTCCTTGCTTAATAAACATCAACGTAGAGGGATCTTTAAGCTTGAATGTACTAGAACTAAAAGATGAAGGCCTTAGATAGCTAGCAAAGCTGCTTATTTACTTAGGTTTCAAACTTCAAACCCAAGATTCAGTCTTTTCGCATAGAGTGTGGAGAAATAGATTGTACATTGCATCCTTATCCACACCCTAAATCAGTATATGTTCTCTATAGAGCTCTAGGTGGGTTGCTAGGTTAGTTCTGCTATGGCTTCCTAAACTTTAAAGGCAGAGGAGCATTCTTAATGTCAACAGTAAATAGAGACCTTGTCTTTAATATTGGAAATAGGCTCACTGCTATATCCTTTACCCTGATAGATGTCCTCCAGATCTTGTTAGAGCTTGTCAACCTTCCTTAGGATCTTAGCGGTAGTATCATCCACTTCAATGGCCTCAATCTCTTTTTGAGCTTAGTGCTTAGCATTAGCAAGTCCCAAAGGTTACACTTGGAAGGTTGCTTTAGCTCCCTGTTTCTTATGTTTCCCAATCTGCTTTCAGTAGTATACCAAAGCTCTCTATTAAGAAAAGAGAGAGAGAGAGAGAGAGAGAGAGAGACTTGCTCTTGCCAGCTTGTATACTATGTAAGGGCTCATTGGAGCAGTGAATTCTAGATTGGTCATGGTGAATGCGGGCAAGAGCAGGCTGAGTCTACTCAAAACTTTCTTCTCTGTTATCTTTTAGTTGCTGGTCATACTTGTCATCATTTAGCATAACTCTTCGGCGAACTCCTCAAATTATTTCCAGGTAATCGAAGCATCCTCATCAAATGGTCCATTCAGTGACCTCAAAGTGTTCCCCTGAGTATGTTTGAGGAATTTCTATATGGGCGCCTCTAAGTCCTCAGCAACCTTTTCTACGAGCAAGTTTCTGTCAAGATGTCGATTTCTCTTGACATATTGAACATGGCAAAAGGCTTTAACAAGCTCTTGGTTAGTCAAACTTGGTAAAGCTTTGCAAGATAGACTTTTCTTAGATTTTCCACAAATGATGCTAGATATTTGAGGATAAATTTGGTCAGACTCACCAACTCCACCCGAAAGAGTCAAGAGTTTGTTCGCTGAGAAAAAATCTAAGTTATTGGGCCTGTTAATGCCAATAGTTGGGCTTGGACCTGGAGTTATTGGGTTTTAGAATTGGAACTAAGTAATGAGTTTGCTGAGAACTGATTAAGGATTGAACTTCATAGTAAGGCTTGAGGAACACAGAAAATACAATGTCAATGGTAGGCACTGGCGGGGTGGCTCACGACGGCTCTTCAACACTTAAGTTAAATGACTGTTCGGTGATGAAAATTCTATAAGGTTTTTGCCTTATAGAGAATTTAGAGAGAAGACAAATGTAATTTCCTACTAAAATTTATAAGCTTAGTTCGAATTCTGACTTACTCTAATTCAAAATTAGAGTTAAGCCTTAAGCGTAGATAGAGCTGACCTAGAGAATTCCCCTCAAAGGTAACATGTGGTGACACTTAATTGTCAAGTCCCCATTCCCACAGGAATATTTTGGAAAAATAATACAATTAAGGGCTATTGAGTAATTATACCCTCCTAAGATTAAAATACTGAGAATCCTCATATTTGCTACTTTTTAGGAGGATCGGTCTTGGTTAGGTGAGCTACAGGTGCTGCCTCCTGAGCTCCAGCAAATTTAGTGACGGTAATCTCACCAACCCTAGACAAACCTTGTCATCAGGTCAGTAAGGGAACAGAGGCCTGCCATATACTGATGTGGAGGTTTGATAGTGGTCCTTTTGCATTTATGACCTATTTCCTAGGTCTAGTTGTCATGCAATATGGCTTCTAGCTAGGCATTTGATGCGTCAGGCAATGACGTGGAGGGAGATAGGGTTTTACTGACATGTATACTAATTTTGAGGCCTAATGGTAACATTTTAAGTGACTTGGTCATGATAACGTATCCTTTGGTAGTAAATTTAAGTACTGACATAGATCAATGTACGAATCTCACATAATGGATCCTATAAATCATATTATAGAGGCTAATGGGCATGGACTAACACTAAACTTACTGAAATGGCCTTGAATTGGACTCATCGACTTTTTAGAAAATTTAGGCTTAAAGACTTGAATAGGCCTTAAGGCACAGCCTAAATATCACTTCATTTTCTCCCAAAAACTTTTTGAAATGAACTTTTGAAATGAATAGTATTATTCTAAAACCACTTGTAGGAGACATTTGAAATTAAAAAATTTAACAAATTTAAAAAGAGATTTATGACCGAACTTTAAACTAAAATAGTCAAAATAATGACCAATGGCAGTAGCCAGATTAATTGTGCAAATTATTGCACAAGTTTATCAAACTAAAATTTTCATGTTATTATTACTATAGAGTACCACTGATGATTTGTTTTTGGACTATTAGGTTTATTTATATACTCGCTACACATAATGTCAATACTATCTGTAGAGAGTTATTTGCTTGTTTGGTAGATTGGAATGTGAATGAGAAGTTGTCTATTGTAACAGTTGATAATTATTCTACCAATGATGCAATAATAGACCGGTTGGTACATAAACTTTTTTATTGTGGACTATTTATTAGTGATTTGAGCTTTGTTATGTGCATATACTTAGAGAATATTAGAGATTGTTAGTTACTGGACAGGAACACCTAAAAAAGTGAAGAAATTTGAGGCTACTATATAGTAATTAGGGGTTATTAAAACTAAGAAATTGATGATTGAACCAACTTAATGCTCACAACAGTCTGATTCTTATAAAGATATGTATGCTTGATTGAGGTAATAAAAGAGAGCTTATAAAAATTGCCTGAGAAAGTCAAAGTAAGAGTTAGCAAATGTTATTTATGACTTGTGAGTATCTAAAAGTCCTTTGTAAGTTGATTGAGATTTTTTCAAGGACTTAGTACCCACAAGCAATTTATTCTTCCTTAAGATTTGTGAAATCATATTGTTTATGAATGAATGGTTGAATTTATCTATTTCGAAGGTAAAAGATATAGTTACATTGATGATTGTAAAGTATGAGATGTACTAGGAGGTGATTCATTGTGTTATATTAGTAAGCACTTTTTTTTATCTTAAGTTCAAGATGTTGTTCATTAAGTTTCTTTTTCTTAAGATCTATATACGTGATTGTAGCGTTGAGATTAAGAGGGTATGTCGAATCTTTTATGACTAAGTCATTGAGTATGTAGCAAAATTTTCGTTTGTACTCACTTGTTTGACAAGTTCTTCTCAGAGACAATTAAGACACGAGAATAAATATGGGTGGGCTGACAGAGGGTAAGATCGCTTCTGAATGGCATATGTTCGTATCCTAACATTTGACTATACCGTTAGGTAAATCAAAGTTAAATTGTTATTTAGACGAGGATCTACTAGTTGACACTCCAAATTTTTATATTTTACTTTAATGAAAAAATAATAATAAGAGCAATATCCATTACTTTCTAGGATTGTTAGAGAATTCTTGGTCATTCTTGTGTCTGCCCTTATTTTTTAGTATAATTTCAATATTAGAGATAGACATCTAAGTCCACCTTGCAGTAAACTTTATTCGAAGACTTTAAAAACATGATATGTACTCAATATTAGTATTAGATTAATCAAGAAAAATCAAATAACTTACATTATTTATTATTTTAACATTATTATTATTTATCAATAAATTACGTGTTTAATGATGTTTTGTTTTTGTTAATCTAATTTCTTTTGAAAAATTTTCAAAGTTGACCAATAATTTAAGATAAAAAAAATTTTGACTGAAGTTAAATTTTTTAAGCTTTGTTAACCAAATATATCTTACGTTGACCATTTTCTCCTTATTGTAATTTTAATATTTTTTTCTTATTTTATCTTTTATTTTCTTTTTTCTCTTTTATAAATTAATTAAAAACATAAATTTTTAAATAATTAATTTTTTAATTAATTATGAAAAAAAATAATTTATAATAACAATAATATTTTTAAATAAATAATATTGTAATTAAATAATATAAATTATTTATATTTTTTATAAATTAATTAAAAATAATTAATTTAAAAATAAGTTAAAAAGTAAAATTTAAAAAAAAAAAAAAAAAAAGCTTGCTGGCCCAAGTTTTGGTTTTCTTTTCTTTTTAATAAATTTAAAAAATAAAATTTTTATTTAAATAAAATAAAATAAATAGTAAAAACTAAATTAAAAATAAATTTTTTCCGTTTTTATTAAATTAATTAAAAAAATTATATTGTAATTAAATAATATAAATTATTTAATTAAATAACATTTTATTTTTAAAATAAAATAAAATAAATAGTAAAAAATAAATTAAAAATAATTTTTTTTCCTTTTTTATTAAATTAATTAAAAAAATTATATTGTAATTAAATAATATAAATTATTTAATTAAATTACATTTTATTTTTTATAAATTAATTAAAATAATTAATTTAAAAATAAATTTAAAAAATTAAAAACAAGTTAAAATAAAATTAAAATTAAAAAAGCAAAGCCTTGAGGCACATGCGTTAGGCACGCGCCTAAGGCATATGCCCCGCAAGGCTTTGCTTTGGGCGCATGCGTGAGGTGCGCACCCAACGCATGCGCCCACAAGTTTTTTCTTTTTTTTATTTTATTTTATTTAAATAGGTAATATATTAAACCAAATATACTATTTTTTCTTATTTTACCCCTCACAAATAATATCTTCTTCATCTTCAAAGTTTCTCTCTCGACGCAAACTCGTCTCTCTTAGAAGAGATCTTAGATCTATTATCAATTTTAAAGATATTTTTTAGATGCGACTATATTTTGAAGATTTAGAAGAATTAGCTGAAGTTGAAAACTAGTAAGTTTATTTTATTTATTTTTTAATTAGTAGTAATGTTTATATTTATATTGAAAATGAGTGTAATAGATGAGAAATATAATAGATGATTAAACTCCCTAATTATGATTATCACGGACGGTGTGTAGGAGGGTGCGTGGCTGCACGCGCAACTATTGCTGGGGTGCCGCCTCGTGCGCACACCAGTCGCAACAAGCTCATGTGCAGTAAGCACACGCATGGTTGCGCACCACCATAAAAAAATTTTATTTTATATATTTATATATTCAATTTTATTTTTAATTTAGTTGTATATATAATTAAATTAAAATTACGTTGTATTTTTTCAGGTGCCGCTGATCATGTCGCAAATTTTGACCATTATATGTTTTGGGGGAAGATGGGAGAGTTGTAGTGATGGTTTTGAAAGATATATTGGATATCAAAATATGCACATGGTAGTTCCAAAAAATATTAGATATAAAGCGTTATTGAAAAGAATTTGTCATCTTCTGAGAGTTGATCAAGTGCATTATAAAGTAATTCTCAAATTTGAGGTTCCTTCAAATGCTATAAAGTTGAGACTCATTCTACTTGAAAATGATGACAATGCAATATTGTGGTTGAGCTTACAGAATAATATAGCTACATCTCTTTGTGTAACAGTAGATGCTTGAGGACTTGAAAGTAATGTAGAAGCACCCATGAAACAAAAACAAGGTTATACTAAGCAATTCACGTCGGCAACTCCTGTGTATATTCTAAATTCACTGGAGGATTATCATTATTCTCCTCCGATGTTCAACAAATAATGAGATTACACATATTATAATAGTCAGATATATGGAGATGTTGGTGTTGATCTTGGCTATGATATTGGTCAAGATGTTGGATATAATGTAAGTAATAAAGGAAAAAAATAAGGAACGTTATGAGAATGATAATCATGATTACAAGGTTGATGATAATGGTCGAAATGATTATAATAATGATGAGGAGGATGATGATGATTATGAAGAGACTGGGGATGGAAATTATGATGATGATGATGATGATGATAATAATGATTATGGTACAGAAGAAAGAGTTAAGATAGAAAATCCATTTCAATTTCAGCCTAAAATATCACTATTTAACTTGAATATATCAGAAAAAAATATCTTATACTAGGATTGGTGATGTATTTGTAGGAAAATTGTATAACAATAAAGATGAAATTCATGAAGCTATAAGTATGGTTGCACTAAAGGGAAAATGGAGTTTTAGAGTTTATAAATCCACCAAAGATCGTTTCGAGTTAAAATGCGATCATGACAGCTGTAAGTGGAGATTACGGGCAATATCAACAGAAGGGTGACATTTTTTATTGTAAGGCGAGTAGATACAGAGCACACTTGTGTTTTAAGTCAATTACGGGATGGTCACGGGCAAGTCAAGAGCCGAATTATTGCTAAAGTAATAAAAAATAAGTTTACATCGGTCAATAGAAACTATAGGCCAAAAGACATTCAAACAGACGTACATAAAGAATTCGGTGTTCAGATAACGTATACTACATCTTGGCGCACTAGAGAGCATGCATTAAGATTGATAAGAGGTGCTCTAAAGATTCGTTCAAATTGATTCCTGTATACAGCTATGTGTTACAATAAAATAACTCGGGCACTATTACTCATTTGGAAACTGACGCGGATAATCACTTCAAGTATTTCTTTTTGGCATTAGGACCCTACATTAGAGGTTTTAATTCATTATCCGACCGATGATTGCAGTGGATGGAACATTTTTGAAAGGTTCCTATCTTGGTACAATGTTTGTGGTCGTTTGTAAAGATGGAAACAATCAGATTTTCCATTGGCTTGAGAAATTGCTGACTTAGAAAATGATACTTCTTGAGAGTGGTTTATGGTTAAACTGTAGGGAGTTATTACAGATCATCAGAATCTTGTCTTTATATCTGATCGACACGTCAGTATTGAAAGGGTTATACGGGTTATGTTTCCTCATACATATCATGGGTTTTGCATCTATCATTTGAAAAGAAATTTGATGACAAAATACAAGTTACTATCATAAAAGTCTAAAAAAAATGGGTATACCTATCTACCTACTTCACTGCTGCCAAGGCTTCTCGTGTCCCTGATTTTCAATACCAATGAAATAAGATGCGACAAATTAGACCCAACGTAATAAAGTATTTAGAGGAGGATGTTGGTACAGTGAGATGGGCTCGATTATCTGGTGCTTTCAGAAGGTACAACGTTATGACTACTAATATCGCTGGGAGCATTAATGCAATTGTAAAATAAGCAAGAAAACTTCGGATGACTAATTTGGTGGAGTGAATACAGGAGCTAACGCAATTGTGATTTTACCATAGACAATTAGCAACACAAAAATATGACGAATGCCCATGATTTAACACCAAGTAACTTAGGATTTGTTCCAAGTACATAAGCCAACAACGGTTCGAGCCATTGATCATTGTCTGAAGGATTAGCAGTGAATGACGTTCGCCATATTTGTCGAATGTACTCCTAAAGACAAATAAAAGATACTCGTTAATAATTAATATATACAATGGTATGATAATGTTATATGCACAATAAACGGGTAACAAAATAACTCACATAAAAATATACATCTGCAGTTATGCAATCCTATGAGTACATGTCAGAAAATGTTATTTGACGCAAATGCAAACGCAAAACTTTTAAATATTCATTGATGTGCTACAAAACAAAGAATATGTATAAGTTTTTATACTATTAGACAACTTACAAAACAAAAAAAAAGTAAAAATAAGTCCTCACAAAATCGTCAAGCCAGTCTTGTAGTAGCTCATTAAACCATGTATAATTGGGATCGAGTCCGTCCAAACGAACCCGCTGTGTTGGGTTATTATTTTTTATCCAATCCAGAAACTCAATAAATTTAACCTGATCAATAGGAATCAGCTGCTCATTTACGTCAATTGTAGGTGCTACTTGCAATTCTATAAGTTTCTTCTTCATGGGCTTTTTCAACGGATTGATATATGGACTGACTTGGGCTGCTGCCTTCTTGCGAAGACGCCCATACCTGTTCATGTTTTCACCCAACAGAGCAGGTATAATTTTTACACTTACAAAACTATCAGCTATATGTTGTAAATTTATTATCATAGGCTGATGTTGAGACTCGCCGGCATGAGCAAATGTCTGAAAGTCAGCAGTCATGAATTTGGTACCCTACAAAACCAAACAATACTAGTTAATGTACTGGCTTGTTAAACTTTGTACTAAATGTAATTTAGGTTTAAAACGTATCATACTCTGCCATGCATCCTCAGAAATCTTGGCTGGCTTAAACTATTGCACTAAGAGAGATATCTGATGCAAGATATTTTTTTCGACCTTATCAATCTTGACGGAAAGCTCTGAGTTAGCCTTATCAATCCTGGTAAATATCCTTTTTCAAGATCATCCATCCTCTTCTTTAAGACATGATATTATGATGACGATGCTCCGAACTCAAACTATACATAAGTAATTATAATCAATTTTCACAAGCTAATACTCATCAATAATATAAGTAATTATAATTCAAGAAAAACAAATTAAATTATTACACCATTGATTCAGTCATTGGCAGGGTTTGAAATTCGTAGTCAGGCTGCAGATCGTCGATAAATTAGGTATCTGGGATATCAACTTTCTCCAACTTAAGACTCTCTCCCTATTTTCTCGATGGAATGTGCAAGTTTACCGCCATGCGATAATCCGCACTCTTCTCATATTTGTGGGGCACTAACTTCCTATGAACCTCCAAAGCTTTTATAATATTTTAGATTTATTAATCATTATTAGAAAAAATAACAAAAATTATAAATAAATTATATCTATTTTTGTTGAACATAAAAGCATACCCCAACACTATCGAAGAGGACATTTACAATGCTTTTATATAATTGGGTGCCTGTACTAAACCAATTTAGAATACGCAGAAAATGGTCTCCATTCCTATCGGCAAACAGCTCCTCACACCTCGAGATCACCTCGTAGATCCACACCTGAGATGATAATAAATTTAAAAATTACAATGTCAACAAAATAAAATTTTCTGTATCCCAATATGATAATGAATCGAAAAAATAAAATTACTCACCAAGAATGCTTGACTAAATTAGTATAAGTTGTATGATTCCTTATACAGAGTGCACGCTCTTTTGACCTTCGCTAACTTTTTAATTGGAGCTATGCATAAACTATTGTAGAGTACAGTTCCTGTAATTGTGCCTCAAGGATAAATATTAAACTCATCTAAATTATCTACGAGATGAAGTACAAAATATTGTATAGTTCTATTCTGATCACGTGACATTAATAATTTATGAAATACAAAAAATAGACACATTTTTACTGCATCTACATCATCGTCAATTGTAACACTCACGAACCACGGATACAAATCCCTGTAAGTCAACTCACTTTTACCCAAAAAATATTTATGCCATAGTCTATTACCTAACTCACTTACTACAGGATAATTCTCCATCCTCAAACTAATAATCAAATAAAATTCTTGATGAGAGAATCTAATACATCTTTTGCCAATATAGAACCATAATTCTTCATATAATTTTTTGATATGTACGCGTCTTAATAAAATCTCATATAGTAAAATACTTGAGAATGGAATATCTTATACATCCAAAAAAAATCAAAACATATGGTTTTAAATATTTCTATCTGCCTTGAAGTCAATTTATTTTTTATATTTTGTATAATCCATAACTTCAAGTATGTACATTCACTTGGTAGAAAAAAAATTCGGCAATTACGTAGTTGTTTTAGACATTCTCCTTCCTGAAAAAATTAAAAAAATTATTAACATATTATATTCACAATAATTTATTATCAATATATAACTAACTATTAAATCAAGATTTTTATTACAACTAACCTATATTAATATTAAAAATATATATTTACATAATTATTAAATAATTTAAAATTATTAAATTAAATAATTATTAATAAACCAAAACATATTTTTTAAATTAATAAAAAAAAATTACCACGTGGCGCCTTGCCATAGCGCCACGTGGCAGTCAGTGACCTATATAAGGGCGCGGGCTGTGTGGCGCACTACACACTGTCCAGTGCGTGCCCATTAGCATGCGCCTAATTGATAAGGGCAAATTTGTCATATATTTTCTCATGTTTTTATTATTGATATTTTATGATTTTATGAGAATAGATGGCTATTTATGTGCATTATTGTTATTTATAGGGACTTGAACGAAATTTAAAGAAAGAACGCAAAAGGAGCGAAAACAGGGACTAAAATGCAAAGTTTTCAAATTATGAGTCCAGCGCCCCAGCTCTGAAATAGTGATCGAAATAAGAAAAACGACCTGATTAAGTCGCGTCTAGCGCCCCAGCGGTAGTTAGTCACCGCCCCAGCGACGAGACAGCGCCCCAGCGCCAAGATCCCACCGCTCCAGCGGTGATAGCTTTTTCACGCGTCGCCCCAGCGACAGATGCATAGCGCGCCAGCGGTAGTGCGAGTCCTAGTCCGACGAGAATTGAGATTTTCAAGCTCAAATCAATCCCTATAAAAAGCCACTCGTTCCCAACCTTCAAGAATGACTCCAAGACGACCCAAGAGCATCAAGAATATAGAGCACAAGTCTTGGAGAGCAATAGGAGCTTAATTGAAGCATCTTTAGAGAGAGATACAAGACGTTCTTCGGCATCAAGAGTTCCTAGGCAGCGCAATTAAGAGCAATTCGACGTCTATATCGGTTTGCTAATAATTGTATCATGATTTATAATTATTTTTACTGCTGTTCTCTTGTAGCCATGAGCTAAACTTATTTTCTAGGGTTAATATTTGAACTCAATATGTGCGCTTAAATTGCCATATCCTTTAGTATTTAATAAACTTAGTCATTTATTATTTAAATTACTTGTGTTTAATGCTTCAATATATCTGGCCAATATATGGTGAATGAATTGGTAATATTATTGATAAACTCGGAAGAGGAATCATAATATTTAGACCTAGGTAATTTGATGCATGATTGTAGAGTAACATTCAATGTTACATATGCAAGTTTCAACTTAGGATAGGAATATACCTAATTGGCATGTATGATCAATAAGACCTAATCTTAATGAATCTTAATTTATTACAAGTACCATAGGAATATAGGTATTTGGTAAATTAGGGTATACTTGCATGACCTTGGAAGAGGCTTGTGAATACATTAGTGTCTTGATCAATAATAAAGACTAAGTGAGTTAAATATTAGAGGATTAATCATTAGAAACATATTGAGGGATAATATTAATCCTAGGTTTTCTCTACGTTGCTATCTTTAAATCTCATTGCATTGTGTTTTTTCTTTTATATTTCTTACATTCATTCTTAGATTTTTATTTTTCTGAATAATTATTAGGAAGATATAATTTTAGTAATTGGTTAAAAAGAAACAATTATCCCTGTGGGTTCGACATCCGACTTATTTAGTCTCTTTATTACTTGCATACGATAGTGTATACTTGCACTTAATTTATGATATAGAAATATCGCATCACTAATACCATTGGCGCATGCCACGCCATCGAGCGCGTGCCATATAGCCACAATGCACCCCAACGACGTGGACCTAACGTCATTGGCGCATGCCATGCCGTCAAGCTTGCCCAACGACGTGTGCCTAATGCCAGTGGCAAGTGCTTCTACGCGCCTATCGCATGAAGCGCGTATAAGCACGTGTCGGCGCGTGTATGGTAAAAAAATGGCTGGAATCCACCATTTCCGGCAATTGTTTTATTTCACACACATTTTTAACTTATTTTGCATACTATATCTATATATTTCTAACAATTAAGTACAGAAATCACTCAAAAGCATAAAAAATTAAATTTAGAAAATAAACTTACTAATTTTCTCCGATTTTCAATTTTTTCAACTTTACACTAAATAATTTAACTTCAATCATCAAATTTTAGAGTGAATCTAACAAATTATTTGAAGAAAATTTGTTAACCGTGAGAGAGAGGGAGAGAGAGAGTGTCGGTGTATTTTTTGTTTTTGAAATAATATTTTGTTTTTATTTTTTTAAGAGCAAGGGTAAAATAGTAAAAAAAACAAATTTAGTTATTATAATTTAAATTATTTTGAATTAGTCAAAATAAATGTTTGATTCAAAGTTTTGGTAAACTTAGAAAAATTTTCATTTTTTCTTAAGTTAAATTTTGAAATTTGAGCTAGTTGTTGTGGAGGAGGGGATCGATGAAACTTTGGCACAATAATTATGGAGTTTAGTTGTTTTCCACGTTATTTTGGATGTTATGAACTCATTTTCTTATGCTTCATGCAGTTCTTAGTTAGATTTAAGTTAGTTTAGGTGATGTAATTCCTAATTAGTTTTAAGTTATTTCAGATGATATACATAATGCACTTACACTTTATGTTACATATTTGAGTTATTATTTTTGTGGTACTTGTTATGGTAATTATTTTTGTGGCACTTTTTATGGTAGTAGATGGTTAAAACTTAATTAGTTGGCTTTGTGGTGATTGATTGAAAAATATTAATTCAGAAGCAAATTGTTTTGTTGTTGTTAGTGTGGCGATTTGGGTTGAAATGAATTATTTTAGAAATGTTCAGTTATTTGTTAAAGATTGCATATTTTTCGTACGTTTTAACAAGTTGAGTTATCAATTTTATAGACAAAATTCTGCTTGAATTTTTATTTAACAGAAAACAATTACTTGGCAAATAAGTAGGAAAATATTTTTATTTTTTTGTAAAAAATAAGTTAATTATTTAGTTATTGACTTATTAATTTAAATTATTACAATCAACATACAATAGCATTACTTCTTTTTTTTACTTAAATAAATTGGAAAATGTAGTAAGAAATAAGTCTAAATTTTAATATAAGATGCAAATTAAACTAAAGTCCAATAACTTATTAATACAACCTTAAAAATTGACTTGACAAAACAAACTTGCAAAAATTAAAAATAAATAAATAAAGCTTTCCGGGTAAATCCGAATTCCAAGTACCCAAACCCGTACTCAAAAAAAAAACCAGGGTTTGTAAGCTTTTGAAGCATTATAAATTCGGGTAATGGTTCAAGTTCGGGTTAGGCCAAACCTGGACCCGAACTCGGATTTTGACATCTTTACTCCAGAAGTTGAATGAAAGGCAGGAATAACCTAACATTCATCTCAAATTAAATACAACAAACAATCATGAGCTTTCCCAGTAGACCCAACTGACAATATCACATGCTTCACATACTCGTTAGTTATCTTGCCATGAATATTCAACAGCATATTCTCCTCAAAAATAGCACTTTAAAAAAAAAATGGACAAAGCTGACTTCTCATATAAAGTTTAAAGCTTCCAACATAAATGGTGAATTGTATCTTCAAACCCAATTTATACATGATGTTTAAGGGACAAGTAGTCCAAGTTTACTTCCTCTTATCACCAACTGCTCCCACCACTTTGGATACAGACTCCTGTGCACCAGAATCAGCTTCTGCCCCCATCTGTATGAAAATGGGATCTCATTACCATTCAAAGAGGCTTGTGTAACATAAACAGAACCACACAACTTGGCGAACACGGATTTATCATTGCAATAAAGAAAACAGAACTATTACTTGCACCAAAAGAAAAGAAAAAGTGATGATTCATGAATACTCTGAGAAACAGCCAGGCACTAGTTAAATTTAGATGGTAGCAGTATCTAAATGTTTAGTACAAAACAAGTTCACGAGGGTTAAAAATGACCATGGAAGGACTATCGACATGTCGTGAGATAATATAAGTCAATACCAAAGTCAAATATTGATACAATAAAAGCCATATCCTACCTCTGCAGCAAATCAAGTTAAACTTCCATTGGTTTCACTCTTCAAATAGGGAACTTGAATAAACTTAATACTGGACTTTCTACCTCAAGAAACTTCATAAAGTATTATTCACACACACAACACATGCATTATCTTTACTTCCATGTTGTAGGACACTTCTACCTGTTTATAAAAACACATAAAAGTTATCCATCTTAGCTTGCAATTATGCAAAATGCATTATCATTTCAAGTCTTGATATACATTCAATCCCCAAACTTTAATAAATAATATAATAATCACAACAGTGAAAAAGAACCATAGGGACAGACAGGGTTGTCTATCCTTACAGAAGAACAGACCATATTCATTACTTTGCAGTAGATAGATTAAGACCAAATCAATATTATGCAACTGGGATTTCAAGTTTTGTGTTAGAACTTCAAATTTTCTGTTAAGAGGTTTCAAGCTAGGCTTCAATTTTCGTATTTAAGTTAGAATTCCAACTTTAGCATTGGAGTTTTCAAGTTTTGTCAGGGCCAAACCATGCATACACAGGGAAGAAGCACTAGTGACTTTCAAGGTGAACGTTGCTTCCTTTGAAGCCGGGGTCAGGTGTTTTTGTGCTCTCAGTGTACCGCAATATGCACCCAAACATTAGACCAATTGACTCGGGGATTTCATCCATGCCCCTTCAACGTCTTTCTTTCAAACCCGGCTTCAATAAGAGGTTTCAAATTCTACATTGGCAGCTGTAACATAGCCCAGTCCAAAACCATAATACTTGCTTTTGGGGCTATATCTGAACCAGACGATTTCATATTTGAAGTTAATAGATCCAAAAAGTCTCTCAAATAAATTGATGAGTTTGGAAAATAGTTGAAAAATATAGGGCCTGAGATAATAAGGATGTCAAAGTTTATAACATTCCAGGATGAAAAGAAACGTACATCAAACCCTCTACAGATAAAGCCACAGCAAAGATAGTTATGATAGTAAATCCTCCAAAGGGTAGGGGATCAATCACCAAAATCAATTAAATCACATCAACATGTATAGGAAAGTAAAATACCCTCGTAACACAGCAAGCGAGTAAACCAAATTATTAGGAAACAAGTAAAACCTTAATTTTTATGCCATATATGTGTAAATGAGATACTACATCAATCCCTCATGTAAGAAAGAACTCAACTCCGGAAAGTAATGAGGTGGATAAAGGGCAAGTATCAGGAGCAAGACACCGAAACAATAGATAAGAAAGGGGAGAATATCCAATATAAGAATAAAGGGAGAAACAATAAATTTTATTCAATAATTCATCAAATTATGTCTTGTCTGTCTAAAAACTGAAACATAAAACTATATTTACATTGGCCAAAACCATAACATAGGAAAATAGAAATCTACTCTTCTTAACATAGAACCTATATATGTAAGATAATTACTTTAAGAAAAAATTAAACTAGTGACAAAGATGACTTGAAAGTCCCAAATAGGGTCCTACTTGGGCCCTGCCAAAAGTGGGTTTCTTTGTACTCACAGTGGCCATAGAATAAGTTTTTCCTTTTCTCAAGTCGAGAATGTTGTGTTTTTCTCCACTTTTTGATGTACAATCACGTGCAAACAAGGGGATATCAAAGAGGAGAGAAAGAGATAAAGTAAAGATCTCACTCTATTCCTTACGGAATAGCAGCCTTTATCCGGACTGATTATGATGAGTTTAATCTCGTGCAAAGACGGGTTATCTCATAAAATAAAACCTAACAGATAAAATAAAAACAAATCTTAAAATTTTAAAATAAGAGTTATGGTCTGCACAGATTTACAAAGCAAGTAACCTGCCTATATGCTCAAGTCGGCATATTCATTTATCCTTCCCTAATCGTGTTTGCTGAAAAGAAACTAAAGTAAATTTTGTTTTGCACATAAACTTACAAGTGTCAAGAAGTAGAAATTAATCATTTAGTTTGTACGAAGATGTGACAAATTGGTGGAGTTTGTCTTCTTGGCCTTCCAAGCAAAAAATTGCTTTGCCTTCTTGAATAGTGGAAATGAAGAAACACCCGTAGTCACTTTCATTGTGGTGGCATTACCCAGCATGGCATTGATAACAATCCATTTATGAAAGAAGACAAGGATAATAATAGACAATTCACAAAAAAAAAAAAAAAACAATTGAACACGGTTATAATGACAACAATAATAAATAACAAAGGTACTAATAAAATTAAGAATTTTATTTTATTTTTTAAAAGTGATGATATCCTGCAAGAACAAAGACAAAGAACAAGAAGACCAATAGGTTTTCGAAGAAAAAGATACAGAAGAATTAGCTAAAGGGAACAGAAACAGAGTTCCATGTCTGTCGATAAAAGATTCTTCTAGTTTTTGAATAACAAGCTTCATTTTTTTATTAAATTATAAATAAATAAGCTGACGAAGCGGAACGTGTAAAAACTAGATAAAAGAAACTTCTAGTTTCTGAATAACAAATTTTATTATTAATTGGAGAATGACAAGCTTATGGCTAATAGACCTTATCTATAGCTATCTATGTTGAATCCTAATTAAATAGTAAATTCTAATTCAGAAAATAATCCTAGTAGAAATGAAATAAAATACGACTAAAATAAGATAGAAAAACTAAATAAGTCCTAAAAACTCAGTTTAGGAAACTAAAATAAATTAGAAAAATTAAATAAGAAGTCAAATAAAATAGGAAAGTTAAATAAGATCCAAATAATACTCTTTTCCTATTTTAATAAGATTAGTCCTACTAAAATAAGGAGAACCCAGGCCAATTTAATTAGAAATTTCCTAATTAAGAAAAACTATCAGACATCATAGGCTCTAAACAAAGAAATACCAACAAAAAATAAAAAATAGCTATCAAGTATTTTTAAAACATAAACACAAAAATATTAATTTGACAACCATAAAGCCTAACCCCCAAAAAAGGACTCAAGGAAGAAATTTACCTTCAAAATAAAAAAAGAAAGAATATTGGAGATTAAAAATTTTATCCAATAACATATCTAACTTTGTTATTTTTTAAATAAGATAATTAACTTGAGAAGGGTTGTGTAAAACAAAAATTTGTCTAAAATGAGAAAGAAGAGATATTGTGAGAAAGAGTTGGGAGGAAGCTAGTGCAGAAGAAGGAATTATTAACACTATGTCTTTCTTCCTTGTTTATTTCAAAGTTAAACAGTGACATCTATAACACTTCTTTCCTAGGTAGCAGTGCCCTCATAGTCTAAGCCAACTCAGAAAAGGCTATCCAACTAACTAAATGGAAGAAAATTTTCCCATTGTGGGCATGAAGTAGCTCTGCCATTACCTCCTATGAGAAAATTCTCTGAATTACTTCCCCAGTGTGGATTTTTCCTAAAACGAAGGCACAAAGACATTCTAAGATTTTAGGATAAGGTTTCGCCTTCCATATCAAATAACCCAACAAGAATCTTCCATCAAACAAAGATTTGCACAAATATACTCTCAAAGCTTCCAAATTCCAAACTCTTCTATCTTCATTCTACTTCTGAATAACAATATTCTCTAACAACATAATAAGAGTTGCATATTCTTGAATTTCCCTCTCCCTCAAGCTAATTCTTTTTGAAATTATTTTGTAATGGATTTCAACACTCGAGCTAAGAAAAACTTTTATTTTCCTTTTTAAGAAAACATATGTGACTATGTAAATGCAATCTCTATTTCCCATTAATACTCTTAATTATTGATGAGCAACATATTACTAGGTTTTAAAGAGTTGAATTCACAAACATTAATGGTACTTATGAATATTACCTAGCATTACCTTGTCTAGCATGAACATATTTTGTTAGTTAACACGATGGATCAAATTTACACATTATTATAAAAATTTCTCCATATCACCAAGGTTCACTAGAGTCTAAACATTATCAAAAATAAAAATAAAAATTAGCTCAAGCTATAATAGTTTCTAATTACTTAGACATTACAACCTCCATCCAACACTCCAGAGCCATTTATAACTCTAGACCTAATTAGACTGGCCACCTAGAACACTTTGGTCATCATCTCAAAACCAGACAATAACTGATCTGGTAAAATGCATTAAATAAAAGCATCAAGAAGCTTGTTGAATGGACAGCCAAATACTAGGGCTTGTTTGCATGAAAAGCTTGTTATAAGACACCGAGAAGAACAACATCTATCTCTCAAGCACAAACTCTCCTTCTGCACCTATTGACTGAAATGCATAAAAAATGTAATGTATGTCCTAAATAAAATAAGTTAACGTGCTATGAAAGCAAGCACTACCTGATTTATAACAAAACCCAGATACACGACAATGAAAACAATCACGCAAATTTCCCTATGACCACACAGCTATAATAATATTCCATAACATTTACTCTAACAAGCATTACATATTCCAGATTCATTGTCAGAAAGAAGCACAGAAATAAGTCGAAAACAGCTATAAAAATATAATAAGCTGACTTACTCTATTAGTATCGTTGTCCTTTTTGGCAGCGGGCTTATAGGGACATGCTGGAGGGGCCCTCTCCGGTTTTCTATACTCCCATCCCAACAGCGCATAAATTCTTCCCTGATATGAAAATTTTATCCAACTAATAACTAAATGGGATTGAAAGAAAACATTAATAAACGACGGAACGGCAAAAACGGTGACTTTTAACATATAAACGAGAAAGGAAAACCTCTTTCGCTTACCATTAGATAATAAAAAATTAACGGCAATACGTTGACGATCGGGACCAGGAAAAGCGGTAACAAACAAGCGATACAGACCTAAAAACACAATTCCAGCAAATTTTGAAAGAAAACGAGAGAAAAGAATAGCCATAATACAATTAATAAAAAGAAAATTACCATTTTCAGATCTTCGTCGTCTTCTTTCTGCGTTTCTGTCGGGTTTGGTTTTGTTCTGGAGGTGGGATAAGTCGATGACTCCGCCCTGGTCTTTTTATCCATGTTCTCTTATTTATACCATCTCGAGGATGACGTGGCCCAATCGTGTGAAGGGATTTTTTTTTTTTTTGAAAACGTGTGAAGGAAGTTTAGTTATAGGAATATGTTTATATTTTACCCTGTAGTACAGCAGGCACATTTTGTCGAGGAGCATCAGGACCTCCATCACCGGGAAAAAGGCAACATCAGAACCAGCTCTTGGTTGACCAAGAGGATCATCATCATCGGCTTCCGGATTCGAATCATCTACTCCATTACGATTCAGATTATCATCAGTAAAAGACAATTGACCCCAATAATAAAACTTGCCTTGCAATGTGGATTCTAATCCCGAGTCTCCCAACCTTTTTCATATCCCTTAATAAAGGAAATAAGGGCAAAACACTAGTAACTGTCATCCTTCTTATGAAGAAAGTTCTTTAGCAGACGAGCTCGAGCTTTTTTCTGTCATATATTGAACACCTGCTATCTCTTTCCGACTTACAACGAGTTCAGAATCTTTGACAATAAGATCAGTGGGTTGTCAAAATAGTAAATTATCAACAAGCTTTTTCTCTTCGATTAAAGTAGTAGCATTAACAAAAACAACAAATAATTAACGTTGACCATCAAATAATGCATATTATTTTAGATGTTATATGTGATAATATTTTATTTGATAAATAAAAATTTATTTATATATATAATTAAAAATATATTAATGAGTTTATATTTATAAAATATGTAATTTATTTATTAAGTATATAATATTAATATAAAAGATATAAATTATAAATTTTTTATAAATTAAATTATGTTTAAATCAAAAATAATATTTCATTATGTAAGATTGTAGTTGTTTTGTTTCTTATAATGAATGATTTACTTTGATAATTAAAATAGAGATTTTGAATATAAAAACAAGTGTATATGTTACATTAAACGGGATTATTGCGAATTTTAATCTAATTAACTAAATGTTGTAGATCTTATTTTATAAAAATTTTAATAAGTTTGATTGATCTTAATTCTGAGTAAATAATGAACTTACATTCATATATTATATCTTTTAAGTTATCACGGAGTGAGATCCATATAAACGGCCAAAACCTCGATATTTTAGAGATATAATTTTATGGATATAGAAATATATATTTACAATATGAAATCTAATAAATAATGTTTACTTAAACTGTTTGCAGTACTTGATCATTTGAATCTGTAGCCGCAGTTTATTTAATAAATTATTTATTGAATAATAATATCTATTTGTAAATTTATTTACAAATATAAATATATTAAAAGTGATTATTAGAACATTCAGTGACTTAGAAGCAAATAAGTAATTAAAGAGGTGGGACATTTTTTTTATGGCTTAACTTTAATTATAGATATTAATTAGAGAGTTAATTAAGTGATTATTATTGGTTTAAAGACCAAGCTCAATTTAATTAAAATGAGTTTTAATTAAATTAATTTTTACTTAATAATATGAGTTACTAGATTACAGCCCTTGACTTTTAGCGGAATAATTTGGGATTAACTTAAAAGAACTTATGTATCATGAGATGATTAGGACTGGGTCTTTTAAGTTAGAGTTAGGATATCCATGGGTCTTGTAATCCCTCTACTAACTCAAATTCTAATCAAACTCTATTTTCTTAATTCTAATCTAATTTTAAATATTTAAGGGAGATTCTTATATATGTGGAAGGTAAGGAGTAATAAATTATTACAACCATAACCTAGAAAATTTTTTTTTACGTATTCTTACGTAAAAAAAAAAGAATTTAGTTACCATTTTCTCATATTTTTGTATTAATAATTTTAAAGATTAAGGAAAGATCCACGTGTCCACATACGTTGAGTTTGAAGGTTGAGGATAGTAAAAAAGATTGCAGCCAGTCAATTCAAGATTTGTCATGACGATGAATTGAGGTATTCTTCTATTCTTATATATATAATTATGAACAAGACAATCTGACTTCCACTATGTTTATTTTATTAAACACAAATTTTTTTTGTTTCTATCAACAAATAGTATCAGAGCCGCCTTCTTTCATACAATTTATTTTGTGCATAACAATAATTATTTATTGTGACAATAATTATATATTTAATCTATATTTGTTGTTTTTATTAATTATGTAATGAATGTTTATATCCACAATAATTAATAGTTAGATATTTGTTTGTATTTTTTTCTTAGAAATTGTAACAAAATGGGGGTGATGAAATAATATCACAAATTTTCCTCTTTGTTAGGTTAATTCTTAGTGGTTTTAGATTTGTAAGCCAAATAAATGGCTTAGGGTTTTTATTTGTAAATTTTTTTTATTTATATTGTTACAAAAAATTAAAGCAAGAAAAAAAAAAGAACAACTAAAGAAAATAAATTAGCAGCGGCCGTGGGCTCGGCAGCAGTTGCACGGCCATCAGAAGCAATCAACGGCATGGGCTCTACGCAGGTCTTCATTGTGGCCAGCGTACTCTAAAGCTTTTCGTAGGCGGTTACGTTGTCTTCATCATGCAGTAGGTGGTGTACGGAAGGCATTTCCATGGCTACCAAAGACACAGCAGAAAAAAAAAAGAAAAGGGGTTGTGGCTGGGCGGTAACTCACAGCGGTTTGAGGTGGCTGGCGTTGTTTGAAACAAGCTGCAAGCTTTAGTGGTCTCTTCTAGGCGGCTAAACGGCGACTAAAATCATGGGCAAACAAAGAGGGTTGAGCGGTGCGGGGAGTGTTGGAGCTGGTGCTCACGTGCCATTCTAATATTGTATGAATATTAATTGTTAATATTTATACAATAAATATTTCGAATAAAAATTGTTAATATCATATTAATATGGTATAATGCTTGTAACATTAGAGATATTGTTTGATCTGAAAGAGTTCAGATCTGATCTAATGGAGTTTAGATCAGAACTAATAGTTAGCAAAGCTGAGAGTTATAAATGCTAAAAGTTAGCACTGTTAAGAGTTAGCAAGTTATAAGAGTCAGCGAGGTCTAAAGAGTTAGAACCTTGTCTATAATAGGACAAAGACCTGAGAGTATACTTATAATGATATAGTTGCAAAGAGTTGCAATAGGTATTAAGAAATATCATTATGTAAGTATGTCTCAAAGATAATGTTTCTGATCTATAATCACCAATGCGGGTCTATCGGTGATTCACTTTATATAGATTAGTGTATGTCTATATCTGACTGGTTCAGATAGTTGTTCTTAGCTGACCATGAGCTTAGAGCTTGTATAGGCATGCGGGTATCCAGTCAAGACTGGATACTGAACAGACTTATGAGGACCCCAATAGATATCCTATGACACCGTCAAAGGAAGGTCCTCTCGAGTTGAGTAGTATTCGTGGTCCTTTGACCTAAGCGCCACGGTGGTCTTGTGAGTGATCCATCATGCTTTGGTTCCACATATGTCAGAGACCTTTCATGGTCTGACCGCTATGTGTCGCTGGGTATGATCCGATGCTCATGGAGTTCGGTGTGTGTAGATACGGGATCCGTCAGCTTACATAGGTAAGTTGTATATCCGATGCTCCGAGATTGTATTTCATAAAGTCTTGTGGCCACAAGCATAAACCCAGGAAAAGAGTTTCCCACAGGGTTAAACAATATAGCAAAAGTGTTTGCGTATATTGTTTATCGAGATACGAATCTGGAGATAAGGTTATGGATGAGCAAATGGAGATTTGATGGTGCTGATCTATATCCCTGCACATCCAGGATATAAATGATGGAAGGATTATACGTATACGTTATGACCTCAACTTATATGGTCTGACACACTGATTCGTAATATTCGTAACGTGTGTGTGGGGCATCGATTACGGATTAATGGAACAATTCCATTTGACAAATCGGGTGTGGACCTAGAAAGTCCCAATATGAAATGTACTCTTTGAGCACTTGGGCAGTGTACCGTATTGAATTGTTCAATACAGTATAATTCAGCAATTACTAAGGTTATGTTAACTAAAGTATATGGTTACATGGTGGGACCCACTTTAGTAATTTCACTTTATGATTATTTAATTGTTAAATAATAAGAATAAATATTTATTTATTTAATTGTTAAATAAATGATTTAATTTAACTATGATTAAAGGTTAATCATATGGTTAATTTAGTTAACTTTACTTAATGATTAAGTAAAGGTTAAACTAACCAAGGTTAAGTTAGTTAATTATGGTTAGAATAATTAAATATTTATTAACTTAAAGGTTAAGTTAAAATAATCTAACTAAGGTTAAATGTTAACTAAGGTTAGGTTAAGCCAAATGAAATGCAAATGAAATTCAAATTAGTTTGGAATTTATGCATTAGTATATAAAGTGAAATGAAATTGAAAATCATTAATTTTTGAAAAGTTTTTAGTTTATATGTTTTGCATTTTTGGGAGCCAATTCAATTTGAGAAATTGAAATTGTTTGTTTTGTGTTTTAAGTGTTAGAACAACAAAACAAATTAGAAAAATGGTTTCTAAATGTAATAACTAAAAACATGATTTATTTTATTTATTCAAGAGTTGAATAAAAGGAAAAACAAATTTAATTAAGTTAAATAGTTTAACTTTAAAAAATGTTTAAGAGTTAAACACATATGCTGGATTAAGATGCTGCCATTCTAGACAATCAAACTCACCCTTGTTGATTGCTAGGATTGATCAAAGATTCATTTCATGGTGGACTTCAAAGAAAATTAATCCAAAGGCTTCATTGGTGATATTTTCTCAATCTCGAATTTCAGTTTAATCAAATGTTATTTTCTGTGTTCATTGTATTTAATCTTCCGCTGTGCACATGTATGTATGAGATATGTATATTGTTTGTATGATGAACACAACCCACATGCAAGCACTCTAGTTGATTTGCCCAACCCAACACACCCAACAGGGAGAATGTCTAGAGTTAGGTTTCTACTGAAAAATATCACTTAGCCTCTCTCGCTAGTTTGATTAATTCTGTTTTGGCCAAGTTAGTTTGTATTTATTACAAATTAATCCTTAAAAGTTTGTAAATCTTACAAATAGAGTTGGTTATCCCACCCAGCCCCCTTTTATTTTGGGTAATTACAGTTTGGAAAGAAAATTTTGATATATTTACAAATAGGTCCCAAATTTGTTCCAAATTTGTTTTGGATTATCTTTTGGGTATTTACAAATTCGAAATTTGTCCAAACTCTTTTTTTATTTTGGTCCAATTTTATAAAATTTTATTTTGCCTATTTTATTAAAATTATTAGGTTTAAAAATATTTTTTAAATTTTTAAGTAGACCCAATAGAAATTTTAAAACTTAAATATGCCTAATTTATAAAAAAAAGTGGACCAAAGAAAATTAAAAGTCCAAAATTTCTAACCCATAAAAAGAGATAAACAAATGAAGATGAACATTATAGAAGAGCTCAAGTTGACTTCAATGAAGACTTTGAAGAATTTAGGCTTAGTCTTAATACTTTTCTTCCTAAGAAAAGCCATAAATTATGGGTATTTATTTATTTTGTTAATTGATTGAATGAATAACATGTCATATAGATTAAGGGTGCCACATTCACATGTTCATGTTGAGATTTGTGCTCACGTACCATCCCATTGTTGTATGAATATTTTATTTTATAATATTTATACAATACATTACTTGTTAAATTGTTAATTACAATTATTAAATAGTTTAATTCTTGTGATGCTGTACATTATAGATCTGAAGGAGTTCAGATTTGGTATAAAGAAGTTTAGATCAATGGTAAGAATTAGCATCACTAAAAAACTATAAATGTTAAAGAGTTAGCATGTTATAATAATTAATGAAGTCTAAAAGTTAAAATTTTTTCTATAACAGTACAAAGACCTGAGAGTACACTAATAATAACATAATTGCAAGAGTTGTAATAATTGTTAAGAAATGTTATTATGTAAGTCTATTCTCAAATTATATGTTTCTGATCTTAATTCACCGATGCAAGTTTGTCGGTGGAATCCTTCTTCATAAACCAGTGTATAATATATATAGACGGTTTAGATGGTTGTTCTTAATTGACCATGGAGTTACTAGAAGTTCGTATAGCATACATGTGTTCTGTAAGGACTGAATACTGAATAGACTCAACGAGGACCCCAATAAACATCCCATGAAGATGTTAATAGAAGGTTCTCTCGAGTTAAATAGTATACGTGGTCCTTTAACCTAAGTGCCACGGTAGGCTTGTAAGTAATACATCATACTTTAGTTTCACGCATGTCACAGACCTTTCATGGTGTGACCGCTGGGTGTCGCTGGGTATGGTCCGATACTTATGAAGTTCGGTGTGTATAGATATGAAATCCATCAACTCACATGGATGAGTTATATATCTGGATGCTTAGAGATTGCATCTTAGAAAGTCTTATGGTCATAAGTAACAAATCCAGGAAAATAGTTTCCTACATGGTTAAATAATATTGTAAAAGTGTTTGCATATATTATTTATCAAGATACGTGTCTAGAGATAAGTTCGCAGATAAGTAGCACATAGGGATTTAACGGTAGTGATCTGTATCCCCGCTCTTTCAGGATATGATTGGTGGAAGGATTATACGTATGCGCTATGACCTTAACTTGTATGGTCTACTGCACTAATTTGTAATATCCATGACATGTGCGTGGGGCATCGATCTCGGACTCACAGAATAATTCTGTTTGACAAATCGAGAGTGGACCTAGAGAGTCCCGCAATATAAAGTGTACTCGCTGTGTACTGGGGCAGCGTACTGGATTGAATAGTTCGATCCAAAAAATTTTAGCAGACCGAACATTTACTTCAGTCTCCCTCCGGTCGTGCACGTGTCAAGACTTAAGAGTTAAGTACATCAATTAGTTAACAATTAGTTGTTGACTAATGGGATATTAACACATGGCACATTGTGGGCCAATTATTGTTTGACTTAAAAATTACCAAAATTACCTTATTTATTGGACAAATAATATCATTATTTTATTCATTAAAATGTTTATTGAATAAATAATAATAATAATAATAATAATATATGATATTATTATTTAAATTGAAGTCAAACAATTAATTTTTTATTTAAATTAGCATATGTTTCTGTTGGCGGCAAATCTAGTACACGTGTGTGTATACATGTACTATTGTGTTTATTGCCTAAATACATATCAAATACATATTTAAGTCTAACGGAAGCGTGAAACTTGCAATAAACACAATAAAAATAATATATTAATCACATTAATATATTTATAGGATAGAGAATTCACCTTAACGTGTAACGTTATACACGTATTTCCTCGGAGTCCGCATAGAGACCAACTCGTGTGCAGTTCTAGTCACCAACACAGTGGACTTGGTGAGCTAAAACAGCAGCCCGATATCCAGCATGGGATTAACTCTTAATCTCAAAAATGGTTGGGTGTGTTTTTATATCATTTTCTTCAAAAGGATTAAAAAAATGGAGAATTTGAAGCAATCCATCATTGCTTCAATTGGAAGCATAGAGAAAAATGAAACAATTTCATTTTTCCTTTTTTTTTTCTTCCCTCTTCTTCTTTTCTTCTTCCTCTCCATTTCTTCTTTCTCTTTCTCGACTAAATGGCCATCCACCCACACCTCTCATCTCTCTCTCTTTCTCTTTATATATATAATAATATATAATATAAATAATAATATAATAATAATAAATATATAATAATATATTATATAATATAATAAGAGAGATATTTTGATTATTTAACTATTAAATAATCAACATAAGAAATGACCATTTTATCCCTCATAAATAGTTACCAAGTCTATCCTCTAGTGGGTCCCACCAAATCCCACACTTAGGTAAACTCAACCGAGGGTCCATATTACGCCACGTGTCATAATACAATTAGTAAATAATAATTGTTAACTAATTATTATATTTAACACTTAAATACAGACACGCACACATTCCCGTGGTATAATTGAATATTGCTGGATTAAATAATTTAATCTGACACGCTGCCCAGTGCACAATGAGTACACTCCATATTGCGGGAATCCCTAGGTCCTACGCCCGATTCGTCAAATAGAACTATTCTATGAGTCCGTGAGCAATGCCCCACACACACGTCACGGATATACAAATCAGCGCGTTGAACCATGCAAGTTAATGTTACAATGCATACATATAGTCCTTCCGTCATGATATCCTAGATGTGCTGGAATATAGATTATCACCGTTAAATCCCCTAGTGCTCATCCATGTCTTATCTCCAGACTTGTATCTCACTGAACAATATGTGCAAATTCTTTTGCCATATTGTTCCACTTTGGCGGAACTCTTTCCCGAGATGATTGCTTGTGGCTACAAGATTTCTAAGATACAGTCTAGAAGCATCTGGATATCAAACTCTATATGGGAGCTGACCGATCCCATATCTGTATGCACCAGACTTCATAGTCAGCTCTCATATTTGTACACACCAGACTCCATACGCATCGGACCATACTCAGCGACACCTAGTAGTCACACCATGAAAGGTCTGTGACATGCGTGGAACCAAAGTATGGTGGATCACTTAAAAGCTCACTGTGGCACTTAAGTCAAAAGATCACGTATACTACTCAACTCGAGAAGACCCTCTGTTGACGGCTTACATAACGTGTCTATCAGGGACAATTATTCGAGAACATACTTGCGCAACATATATTTTCTGGCACCTGATTGCAACTTTTGCGACTATGCAGTTACTAGTATATTCCTTTGTCTATGTCCCATTATAAATAAGGTTCCAACTCTTGGATCTGCTGAGTATTATAACCAGCTAATACTTAACTGTGCTAATATTTAGCAATTATATGTCTCAGCATGGCTAACTATGAGCCCTTATCTAAACTCTTTTAGATCTGATCCAAACTCCTTCAGATCTACAATGTCTGTAACATTACATTGCATAATACTATATAAATGGGTATTAGCGATTTTATGGGAATGTACACTTGTATAAATATACAAATATATGTACATTCAGGGATGGCACGTAAGCACCGACCCTAACAATTTCTACCATGATTTAATATGATTAAATCATTTGTTTAATATTGATTAAATAATATAATAAAAATAAATGAGTGGCACTTGTAAATAGTAGGCCTTAACATGCTTCTTACTAATGAGAAAGTATTTCTCATTTGGCTTAGATTTAGGCCAAGTTCATTTAAAATGATTTCCTATTTTATTTTGTTTTCATTTAGTTTATTGTGAACAATAATAAACAAAACACTAATGGAAAACATTGACTAAGATAATAGAGGTCATTATGTAATTAAATGGGACAAGTGTTGTCCATTAAGTGAAAAACAAATAAATGAGTAATAGGTTACCCAATTAAGTTGTAAGATACGGTTAAGGCATTTGGAGAAAGAAGTGTGATAATTTGGCTAAGTGTTGATAGCACAAAATACACTTCTTCCATTTTTCTACCATTTTTTTACCACCTATACTATAAGGTAGAAACAAGGATTCAAAGGTTGAATGCTTTACTGAAAAAGCTGTCATTCAAGCTTCTTTAATCCCACTGTGTTGAGGAGCTAGAATTATGAATGAGTTACTTCAAGACGGGTACTTCTGTTCGATCAAAAACCAAAGACTTGTCAAGGTAATAAATTTTCAATCTTTATGTAATTTATATTTATGAGATAACATGTAAAACTTATTTGTGTTTATCATTAGGAAATTAGTATTTCGCTCATCCGTTGTGCATATATGTATGTGATACATATGCATATTTGAATGATAGACACAAACTCATATGCCTGCACCATAGGTTTAAAATCACTCACAGTTCATACATCAAATATATCATTATGTGTGATATTAGTATTCCAATGAGATTAGAATAAGATTATTGTCATATTTTTAATATTATATTAATTTATTAATTTGACATGACCTCATTAATTATTTTACGAGCTAAAATTAGATATTACCTAGTAAAATGTCATTTTATAAATTAATTAATATATTAAAATTAAAAACTCTAAGAATTAATATTTTGAGTGAGAGAGAGGGCTTTAGGCATATAGCTTATAGCCTCTATTATTGGTCCTATAATAAGATAGATTAATATCTTACCTCAAATCTTGTGAGCTCCCTACGAATGGTATAATAAGAATTGGTTACTAGATAGGACTTTTTTAAAAGATAAGATTTAATATAGGACTCATGCAAAATTGACTACCCTATGATAGATTTTTTAATTAGGAAATATAGAGAATTAAAATAATGGTTATACACTCAACTTAAGTTGATTGATATCCTCCATACGGAGTTTTTGTTAATTCAATCTAAGAGCTAAAGAATTGGTAGTTTATTATTATTTGATATAAGATATCTAGGTAATAATAATAATAATAATAAATTAATATAGTACTAGTCTGATTCTTGACTGATACAACCGTTCTATAGAGGCGTATTCTAAATGAAAATTGAATTACCAATACATAATGTAGTTAAAGAGTTCTACATAAATGTATTTCATGTATTCATGCAAAAGTTTCACATGTTTTCAGATAATATATGCTCATGTATGAATTTATTTTTTATAATTATGTCTTCATCATCCCATTAGCATCTAACTTAAACCAAAAATAAGTTAACCAAAAATATTTATATGGATTGGGAAAGGAATTTAGATATTGTACTCACAACTGAAAAGCATAGATATATGTCTTTGACTGATAAATGCCCTCAAATACCTAATGAAAATGCACCCCAAGATGAAATTAACGCTTACAATAGTCACTCAACTAAAGGCCTATCTTTATCTTTTGGTCTCAATCCTAAAGAAAAGCATAGTAACAAGAAGAAGAATAAGCAAAAAAAAAGTAATTAATTTAGGATCTATGCAAATTCATAAAAAATGAAGTAAGGCCCATAGGAAAGTGTTTCCAATGTATTAAAGGGCATTAAAAGAGAAATTGTCCTTTAGTTAAGATTCTAGTAGCTAAAAGAACATCTTATCTTCTAGTAATATTTTTTTTCATTGAGACATATTTAGTAGTTGACTCTACAAATTCCTGGATAATAGATTCTGGAGCGACTAATTATATTTGTAATTCTTTGTAAGGGTTCTACGAAACCAAATCACTCAATAAAGGAGAGATCGACCTTAGGCTAGGAAATAGTGCAATTGTTGCAAATAAGGTAGTGGGAATTTGTCCTTATTTTGATGATTTTAGGACTTTAGTATTATATGACTATTTGTTAGTACTGAACTTAAACGCAATTTAATTTTAGTTAGTTATTTGAATAACTTTGTATATTTAGTTAATTTTAACTAAATTGTGGTAATCAAAAGAAATAAATTGTTTATATATTTCAGTACACTAGTTAACAGTTTGTACTGCATATTTCCTAAACTCAACTCACTGCTTGGTACAAAATTGAATAATGAATCTAATCACCATAAGAAGGTTAAACTGACACCTACTAATCAAACATATTTATCGTTTCTACATCTTGGCCATATTAGTCTATATAGGATCCAAAGACTGGTCAAAGATGATCCTTTGAGTTCATTAGATATTGAACCATTACTAGTCTGCGAATTCTATATAGAAGGCAAAATAACTAGAAGACCCTTTAATACTAAAGGTAATAAAGCCAATGAAACAGTAGAATTGGTGCAATCTAATGTGTAGGCCCATGAGTACACAAGCTAGAAGAGGTTATGAATATTTCATCACTTTCATTTATGATTATTCTGAATTCGGCTATGTGTACCTAATGTGCCATAAGTCTGAGGCGTTTGATAAATTCAAAGAGTTTCAAGCAAAAGTGAAAAAGCAATTAGGAAAACATATAAAGGTACTTCGATCTGATCAAGGTGACGAATACCTCTATAGTGAATTTAGAACCTATTTGTTAGACAATGGGATATTATCCCAGTTGACTACACCAGGGTCACCCAAGCAAAATGGTGTAGCAGAATAGAGAAATAGAACTCTTCTTGAAATGGCGAGGTCAATGATGAGTTATTCAACTTTACCCATCTCGTTCTAGGGCTATGCCTTAGAAACAGACTTATGGCATCTCGTTCTCTTATTTATACCATCTCGAGGATGACGTGGCCCAATCGTGTGAAGGGATTTTTTTTTTTTGAAAACGTGTGAAGGAAGTTTAGTTATAGGAATATGTTTATATTTTACCCTGTAGTACAGCAGGCACATTTTGTCGAGGAGCATCAGGACCTCCATCACCGGGAAAAATGCAACATCAGAACCAGCTCTTAGTTGACCAAGAGGATCATCATCATCGACTTTCGGATTCGAATCATCTACTCCATCATGATTCAGATTATCATCAGTAAAAGATAATTGACCCCAATAATAAAACTTGCCTTGCAATATGGATTCTAATCCCGAGTCTCCCAACCTTTTTCATATCCCTTAATAAAGGAAATTAGGGCAAAACACTAGTAACTGTCATCCTTCTTATGAAGAGAGTTCTTTAGCAGCCATATATTTTCTTAACCTAATTCCATCTAAATCAGTCCCTAAAATATCTCTGAAAATGTGGATAGGGTATAAACCAAGTTTATGTCACATACATATATGGGGTTGTCCAGCACATTTGTTAAAAAGGAAGATAAATAAACTGGAATCTAAGTAAGAAGTTTGTCTATTTATTGGTTATTCTAAAGGAACAAAATGGAGTATTTTCTACAGTTCTCAAGATAAGAAAGTATTGGTTTGCATCAATGCAATCTTTCTTGAAGAAGACTATATGAAAAACTTCAAGGTTAAAAGTAAGATAGTTCTTGATGAATTATCTGGGAACCCTAGTATTGTACTTGAGAGAGTCAATAAGTTAATTCCTAATCGAGATCATAATAATCAACTAGAGTCAGTTGCAGAACAACAACCACCAATACTTCATCATAGTAGGAGAATTATTATACGTCCAACTAGATGCATGTTAAATAGAGAATCTTTACAAGCAATTTCTAATAAATATGAACTAGATCTCGCTTGCTATAATAAAGTAATAGTTTATAGAGCTAATTAAAAAAATGACAACCATTGGTACTTTGTCGTAGTAGGAGGATAGAGAATTTTTATAGTAGTCTCTAATAAACATGAACTAGCTCCCTGATGAAGTAATGGTTAATAAAGATGCAGACTATTAGCGTAAAGCTATAAATCAAAGATGGATTTCATGTATTCCAATAAAGTCTGAAAACTTTTAGAAAAACCTAAAGGGATCAAACTTATAGGGTTTAAATTGATCTACAAGAGAAAAAGAATAGTAGATGGAAAAGTTGAAACCTTCAAAGTAAAGCTTGTGGCAAAAGGGTATACTTAAAAGAGTATGCCAATTATGAGGAAACCTTTTTTCCAATAACCATGCTTAAGTTTATCAGAATTTTCTTATCCATAGCAGTAAATCTTTATTATAAGATTTCACAAATGAATTTTAAGATTGCATTTCTTAATAGCAATCTTGAAGAAAGTATCTATATTATGCAATTAGATGGATTTTATAGCTACATACTAATAGTATATAGTTCGTAAATTACAAAAATCTATCTATAAGCTTAAATAAGCATATAGATCTTGGAACATCATATTTAACCAAGCAATCAAATTGTTTGGTTTTTATCAATATTCTGATAAACCTTGTGTTTACAAGAAGATAGATAGGTAGTTGGTATTTTTTTCTAGTCTTGTATTTAGATGATATACTACTCATTAAGAATTATGTAAGAGTGTTATCATTAGATAAAATATGGTTATTTAACCATTTTGATATGCATGATCTAGGAGAAGCTAGTAACATCCATGAGATCAAAGTATTAAGGGATCTCAAGTGAAGGATGTTAAGCTTATCCCAAGCTAAGTATATAAACAAAATTCTAATAGAGTTTGCTATGCATAATTCTAAAGGGATTGTTTTCTTTTTAGATATGAAATTGATCTATCCAAGTATTAGTTTTCTAAAACAACTGAAGAGATAGATCAATTCCATATCTAAAAAAAAACCTAAGACAACTGAAGAGATAGATCACATGAGATGAATTCTTTATGCATCAGCAGTAGGAAGACTTATATATGCAATGCTATATACTAGACCAAATATTTGTTATATAGTTAGAATGGTCAGAAGATATCAAACTAATCCAAGAATAGAACACTAGATTGCAGTAAAGCATATATTCAAGTATCTTTGGAGAACAAAAGTTATATGCTTTTATATTCCAGTGAGAGATTTAAAATTCCAAGAACAAAAGGATACATGGATCTTCCTTAGGCTATATGTTCACTTTAAGTGGTGAAATTATAAGTTTGAGCAGTGCAAAATAATCGAGTATTGCAAACTCTACCATAGAAGTAGAATATATAGTTGCATCTGAAGCTGCCAAAGATTCTATATAGCTCTAGAAGTTCCTTATAGATCTTGAGGTGATATCTAGTGTTTAGATGCCTATTGTTCTTTATTAAGACAATAACATGGCAGTAGCATAGTCTAAGGAATCGAATACCATAAGAGAAGAAAACACATTAAGAGGAAATAACGTTTGGTAAGGAAGTTTTTGTATAAAATGATGAGGTTATGGTATCCAAGATTGCTTAAGTGGATAATCTAGTGAATCCATTCACCAAAGTCATTGCCAGCAAAGAGTTTTGAAACTCATGAATAATAGAGGGGTTCAATATAGTTACTCGACATGCTTTAGGACAAGTGGGATATTTTTAGACATGTAATATTATTTTATGCTCTTAAAGCATGTATAATAATATTTTATTTGATTAATAATAGTTTATTCATTCATATAATTAAGTATACTTTGATGAGCTCATATTTATAAAGTATGTAATCTATGTATTAGGCATATGATACTAATACAGATAGTATAAATTACAAGTTCTTTATAAATTAAATCATATTCACAACCATTAATGAAAAATGACATTTCATTATATAAGATTATAGTTTTTCTATTTCTTACAGACTTTGATATGCTTAATTGATCTTAATACTAAGTAAACAATGAACTTACATTCATGCATTATATCTTCTGAATTATCATAGAGTGAAATCTATATAAACGATCAAAACCTCGATGTCTTGCAGATATAATTTTATAGGTCGTAAAAATATATATTTGTAAGATGGAATATAATAAATAATGTTCACCTAAGCTGTTTGCAGTACTTGATCATTTAAATCTGTGACCGTAGTTTATTCAAAAAATTATTTATTAAATAATAATATTTATTTATAAATTTATTTACAAATATAGATATATTAAAAGTGATCATTAAAACATTCAGTAACTTATGAGCAAATAAGTCATTAAAGAAGGAAGACATTTTCTCAATGGTCTAACTTTAATTATGGACATCAATTAGACGGTCAATTAAGTGGTTATTATTGATCTAAAGACCAAACCCAATTTAATTAAAATGAGTTTTAATTAAATAGACTTTTACTTAATAACATAAGTTACTAGAGTACAACCCTTAACTTTTAGTAAAATAGCCCGAGGTTAATTTAGAAGAATCGGTATATCATGAGATTATTAAGATTAGGCCTTTTAAGTTAAAGTTAGGAAGTCTATGGGTCTTACAGTCTTACTAGCTCAAATCTTAATCAAACTCTAATTTCCTAATCCTAATCTAATTCTAAATACTTAAGAGAAATTCCTATGTATATGAGAGGTAAAGAATAGTAAATTATTACAACAACTATAATAAAAAAAAAAAATTTTACTTATTCTTACGTGAAAAAAAAAAGAATTTGGTTATTACCCTTCTCTCGAATTTGAATATTAGTAATTTTAAAGATTAAGAAATGATTTACGTACCCACACGCATTAAATTTGAAGGTTGAGAATAATAAAGAATATTGCTGCCAATCAATTCAAAATTTATTATAATGATGAATTGAGATAATATTTTATCTATATATATATAATTATGAATAAAACGATCTGACTTTTATTATGTTTATTTTTTTAAACACAAAATTTTTTTTGTTTACTATTAAGAAAATCAATATTTAAACTGTTAATAAGAGCACTCTTCTCCTTCAATAATATTAAATAGTAAGTTGAATAAATTCGAGCTTCGATTTAAGATCTATATCTTTCTAATTCAATGGACTAATAAACTCATTAAAATAAGTCTTAGTAAATTTTTGTTTCAATAAAGTTTTTGGAGAAGCAAAACATTCTAAAAATAATAAAAAAAGTACATATAAAACATTGAAAAAAAATTGAATGAAATGATGATTAATGAACTGGCTAAAAGAAAAACACAAACCACCCATTCGCCAAAATCGAACAACTCACTTATCGCTCGCCAAAAAAGAAGTATCAGACGAAACGCTAACAATTGTTGTTAAAGACACGATGTTATAAGAATAAAAAAAAAAAATGGGTTAAAAAAGATGAACAAATCAGTCAAACCACACACACTCTCCAAAAAGCAAAAAGCAAAAAGCAAAAAACAAATGAAGAAGAAAAGAAAATTATGTCAAATAGTTTTCATATGTTTGCAGTCTTAATGACCGTGGACGTCAGGCATTTGACAGTATTTTTAGTGTGAAATTTCACATCTTCTAAAGAGGGTGATTGATATTTTATCTTATAATAATATTATAACATAAATATCAAAAGCCCCAAATGTTATTTTATATATTTTTTTAAAAATAATTAAGAATTACGCAGCATAAATAATTTTAAACTAATTTTTACTTTATTTTATCATTTTACACATTAGAAAATTAATATCTTATTTCGTCAAAAAAAAAATCTTGTCCTCTCGTTGATTTAATGTAAGAAAAACTTACTTTAGAAAAAACATTGTTAGATACATTTTCTAATCTTCAAAACACCAATTTTTTTAAATATATTTATTTTTAGATATTTACTGATATTTTTTCTCCTTTATATATATTATTCAATATTAAAATTAGTGTCATCGATGATAAAGTGAAAGGATCAACATTCCCTTTAATTTTACTTAAGTTTTAATACAAAATTTCAATTATTGAATTAATCCGCTCTCAATAATTGAGACTAAATTGCACAAACAATTATAGCTCAATGGCAAAGGACTTTAATACAAGTTTTCAGTTCAAATCACCTTTCTCTTATGTTTTAAAAAATAATAATAATAATAATAATAATAATAATAATGTATTTATTTAAATAGTTCAATAATAAAATATTTAAAGTATATTTCTTCATTAAAATGGAGATGTCAATTTAGATTTTCCCCTCCCATGTCAAAAAAATTAAAAAAGTTAAAAACTATAATTTAAAATACATATGAGAAGCAATCTCAATCATTTAAAATCAATTAATTTAATGGTATAAAAATAGTGTAAAAAAAATGAGGACGCCGTATTCTTCCCCTAGATGAAAATATTACATTTTAGGTGGAGTCTTAAGAAAGTATTAAAATTTTTATCATAAAAAAGTGATATTAATTAAGGTGATGTTGATTTTTAAATTGCGAGTAATTGTGCTAAAATTATAAAATCCAATCTACTTAATAAATGTCACATCATTTAACAACACCAGAATTTTAAGAAAAGATTTGCAACGTAAATTTAGGCTTTAGCATTATTCATAATTAAATATTCAATATCTAATTTCAAGTAAAGTTTTGAACTTTAAAACTTGAGTTTCAGTCTCTATAACTTTTAATATCATTAAAAATTAATTACTCGAGATGTTTGTTTGCAACTTTCAAACCCTCAATTGCTTGACCTTCATTTTTTGCGCGTTAGTTTTCGTTTAACTTGATTGTATCATCAGTTTCTTTCAAAATGCAGTAACTATTGACATGTACTCACCTGCAGTAAAAGCATCAATTGGATTAAAATTTTATTTAGTGATCAAATGAATACATGCCTTATTTCTTTCTTCCATTCTTTATGGAAATTTCTATAAACCTTGAATTGTTGAACTCTTTATAAATAAGATGAAACATTCATCATCCAACCATCAATTTCCTGTACTCATATCATCCAGTGGAATGACACTTGTAATTTTTATTTTTATTTTTTTACCTTTTGAAGTTCTCTTTATTTAATATAAGCTAAATTGAAATGACCCCAAAACGCTTTACCAATTAGTGATCAAATGACCCCAAAACGCTTTACCAATTAAACAAACAATTGCATGGGAGGATATAATAACTCTTGCTACCTTGAGGAAGGAGTTGCGAGAGAAGAATGTAATAAAATAACTTATAAGATTTAGCTTCTCAAATCCACTGCCTTCCATCCAAAAACAGGGGAGTGAGGATAAAGAATGGACTCTGTCCATCTTCAACCAAAATCTCCAGGCTGCGCCACAATAGACCTAATCAGCACTGGTCCTGGCCACCTTCCAATCTATGGCATTGCTTTGAGTGTGTGTGTGTGTGAGAGAGAAAACACCCTTCTCAAGTCCACTAAAGGTAGCTTCATTTCCATCCTTCCTATTGTATAAGATTCTATCCAGAGAAGGATTCCATTGCAGTAAATGGAAAAATATTTTCTTCAAACAAACTACATACTCTGTGGTATTTAAAAACTAAATCAGAGGCATAATATGTTTCATAACATTAAATGGCGTCTAGTGTTGTTACACATGAATTCTGTAAACAAATAGTGTATAGATATACACCATGACATAATAAATATGCTATTTCTCAACCTTGTAATTTGTATCAAATTACTTGTGTGCAATCTCACCCTTACAAGGAATATCAGTGCAGCGACAAACAGGTTTACCAGAAGCTTCCCAGCCATTGAAGCCACGTTCCAGGACAAATATGTTATTTATTCCAGTATCTTCTTTTATCTCATCGAGATAATTGCAAAGCCTCCTTGCACAAGTTGGGCCACGAACCTACAAAGTCACCCATAAAATCTTTAAAACAATTCAAATCACCATCAAGGAAGAACCTTTCAAATAAGTTAAACATTCAGTTTCAGGCATTATAGGATGACACAACAAAAAAAAAGTCAAAAGAAGAACAAAAATACGAGGTTAAAATTGGAGAAATCAAATGTCGAACTGATTACCTTAGCTCTGAGCTGCTACTAATAATTGAAAATAAATAAAGAACAAAAGCAAAAGAGTACATTTTTTATACATTATGGATCTGAAATCAACTTAACTGCCAGATGACTTCTAAGAACAATTTCAGAGTATAGAAGTTTCATGCTTGCTAAAGAAATCATGTTGGAGACTTACAAGTGATCAAAGGCTCCATACCAGCTATAGTAGAACTGTAAGACAGTGGGGCTGCGTTGTGGTACATTGAATTTGAGGAAATTATTGAGACTAGGATCAAAAATTACATTGAAAACATATCTAGAAGGAAACTGAATTCTACAAGCCCAATTAGATGACCTCTAGAATAAATGAATTACACTAAAATCCCAAAATAAGGCCTCTTCTTGCTTGAGTATCGCATCTCTCAATAAAACATTATAACATTGTTGCATATGTTGGTTGCTTTGCTCACGTGGCAACAAAAGGGCAAAGAACACCTCCTTGGCTTCGTTAACAAAATATATTTTCTATGTAATGTCATTTAAGGTTTTTCAACAAAAGGCATTCGCAAAAGTCTTCAAGATACATTCAAGTTCTACAAAAATATATTCTACAAATTTACAGCTTTAACTCCAAGATGAATATGAGGGTGTAACTCTAGTCAGAGAAGCTAATCCTTTGATAACAAAAGTTTAAATGCAAAAGATCTAAGAAATTCAAATATAATGGAGGAGAGGCTATGAACTAGCAAACATGCATATAAACCACAGAACCAAAGCCATACAAATCTCAAGCATAGGACTCCAGCCCCCAAAAGTCTGATTGTAAATCAAACCCAGACACCAAAAGGAGAAGCTTTCCAGAATCCAGATAAGACAATTCTACCCATCAAAGAAATGATGCTAAAATAGAGGTCCCGAACATCCAAGTAATCAAACAGTTGGATAATATAGATGTAAATATGGAGTTCTTCATCTGTCCACATGGAGACCTTACTTTCCCATACTTGTAGATTTCTCCAAAAATGTGAAAACCTGTTCAAAAATATCTTTCAAGGTGCCTCAAAACGACAAGCAAGCTCTGACTCTTTGAGTAATTTATTTCAAATCTGAATAAGCAACAAACCTCAAGCTAATACTAACAATCCCGTTTTATATGTAGTATCACTAATATAATTAAGAACCTTCATAGTCTGTTTATTACATATAATGCCTCAATGACTTAAAGCAATGGGTACAACTCAACTTTGAGCTTAAGTACAAAATCAAACACAATGCCAAAACCAACTTGTTGACAAGAATCAAACATAATCAACTTAAAATTAGCCCCTTGCTAGATCAAGAGCTCAAGCCAGAAATTTTCTCTTTCCAACTTTGATCTTAAACAGACTCCTTCCTAAAATCGGCGCCCAACTGAGCTGAATTTTAACATAACATTGTTAGGCAACAATGCATCGACACTGGAAGCTGAAAATTAGAAACAAATTTTCTGATTAAATTTCTGAAAATCCTTAACATCGTTAATTAATAAACTAAAAAAGAAGTGAATAGCCTGGCATCGGGAGTGGTTTGAAATCTTTGATAATTAATTAAAGGTTCAGACATGAATTCACTAAAGAATCTTATAATATAACATTCTTAAAAGAGAAAAAAAAAAAGTGGGAGGTAAATTAGCAGAAAGACCTGGCTTAAAGCGCAGTGGAAAACAAGGGTATCTTTGCCCTTGACCTTGACTTCTTGAATGAGATTAGAGATGTTATCAGTGAAGCTGCCACTGGCGTAGTGAAGAGACCCGTTTATATGCCCATCGTAACTCCTTTCATCGTCCCTTTCCAACGAAATATTGATTATATCATCTTTAACAACCAAAAATTCCCGAAAAAGTAAAATAAAATAAAGAAAGAACTTTTAATTTTCCTGTACCTGACATCAATAATGCCAATATTTGGGCGACGTTTCAGAGACACAAGCTGCGACCCGGTTATGTAGGAGATGGTCCGAGCCATTGCTTTCTTCTCTTCAGTTCTTTGTTCTTCTTCTTCCTTAAGGGTAACTATGAGGTTTTAGACTTCTAATTAAAGTATTCTAACTAGCTCTAAACGATATATATATAATATAAAATAACTAAATCTTTAAGGAAAAACCTGAAAAGTATAGCCTGAAGGATAATAAGAACTAATTATTTTGGAAATTAATTAAAAATGCCCTTATGTTAAAAGCTTTTGTTAAATTTGATGATTTCTTTATAATTTTATAATGCACTTTGAGTTGTTGTTTACTTCAAATATAAATACAGTTTATAAGTTACTCACACAGGGCATTACCTAAACTGCCTATTTCAATGGAATACGGATAATTTTAGTATTTCGAGTTTGATTTAATAAATAATTTTGTTTTATTTAAATTAAAAATAAACAATTTTATCTCAATTTATTAATTTAAATAAAATAAGAAATTTTTTGTCTAACTATTTCAGTTAAATTATGCTAGAACGTGTTATAAAGTAAAACTAAATAATTATATTTAAATTATATTAAAAAAAAAACCTAAAATTTAAACAAAGTTATTAGAATAGTGCACTTGACGCCACCAACACGACAGTTTGGAGACATTCCAGTGATTGTTTTGGGTAGAATAGAGACATTTCTGAATTTAAAATCTCTTGATATACATAATGATGGCGGTGGTTTTGTCAACGGAGCATCAAATAAAAATGATGGTGGTGATTTTGTCGACAAAGCGCCAAAACAGAATGAAATGAGTTATTTAAGGCGATGGCCACTGTTATGCAATTGTCAAATGGCAGTGTGTTACGATGCGCCACCATGATCATTTGAATCGTTATTTGGTAATTTATATAAAGACAGTAGTGGAACACCGTAGCTTGCTACCTTTTGATGATTGTGTTAGGTGGTAGCTGTCCTAAACATTTTGTTTATCATATTTTTGTGCTCGTTGAAAAAACCATCATTGCCAAACGTCTAAATTAAAAAATTTTGAGTTAAAAAATACAAACGGTTATCTAACTTGTCACCGGTAAAGCTAATAATTGGTGGCAACAATTGCAACCAGTGATGGCCGATAGTGGAGCTGTTACCCTTTTATTTTCAAAATTATAATTTTTTTTCTAATTTTTAATAATTAAAATCTAATTAAAATAAATTTAATTTAATTATTATATTTATAAATCATACTAATTAATGAATTTCAACTATGTTTTAAACTAAGTTTTACTGTATATTTTAAATATTGTGTTATATATTTAATTAAGTAATGATTATTTTATTTATTTAAAAAAAGATTTATTTTAGTACAAATATTAATTGTTATACTAATAAATTTCTTTTAGTCTAATATTATATATAAACATATTAAAATTTATTTTATTTTATTAAATTATATTAAATTAATGAATAAAATTATGTCATATATTTAAAAATAGTGAATTGATGAGATTTTGTCATAAGTTCAATATTAGATTCACACTTAAATTAGAAGATAAATAAGTTATTTAAACTATAAAAGAGCATATTTCATTTAAATAAACAAAAAAATTATAAATTAGGATAAAATTAAGAATTCAACTTTAAATAATGACAAAATTATGTATTAGATTAACTCATAGAATTAAGTTGTCCCAGTTCTTATTTTGATTTACTATAATATATAATAAATAAAAATAAGATAATTTATAATTAAAATATAATTGTACTTTATATATAGAAAGGAATATCGCCCTATAATGTTATTAGTTATTTTCATATTTTGTTTAAAAAATTTATAAAATGTTTAAATAAATAAAATAAAAATAAAATATTTAAGAAAAAAGAAAGCAACAACTGGCCATTGCAACAATGGGTGACAATAATTAATCGAGTTAACGCTGATATGTTTAGATTTTAAATGGTAGACGGGCCATTAAAAATTATAAATTCGTATAAAATTTGAATTTGTAACTAATTCTAATATTAAAGTATTGAAAAAATGAGTATAAACAAAAAAAAAATTAATATTAATTTTATAATTTATACAATAATATATGATTATTTTTATCCACAAAACAAAAAGTGGAAGAAGGCAAAAAGATGAGATGAATATTGACGGCCACTATATCAAATGTCCGACACGTTAAAATACGTCGCCACCATCATTTGAGTCACGCTGATTGTAGATTTATCTAATAGTGGTGGTGCTATATAATACGTTGCCATTCGGCGGCAAAGTTATGATTGTCCTCTTTTTGTTTTACTCCTTTGACCCAAAAAGAAAATTTTGCTATATCATTGTCTAGATTGTGAGATTTAGAACCCGAAGGTAACGTTGAGCAAATTGTCGTTGAAAACTATGGTGCTGGTGGCCAGCTACATTTTTCTTTTTACATTTGATTTTTTTCAATTATTTTATAAGATTTTTTAATTAATATATACAAAATCAATTAACAAATATTATACCATGTGCTTTTTAAGATTCAAAAATACTATATTATCCTTACTGACACCCCATTTAACAGAGGAGATAAATTAAGGTGATTTTTAAAATAGAGGGGTGTAAGTATGCTAAACTTTAGACTACCCATCCTTTTCCTATTTTTAATTATAAAAGTTTCCTGTAATAACACTTTAGTCCCCAATTGTTTATATTTTCTGAAGTAAGGATATAGTTTCTTCATTGACATCGTATAGGTCCTATTTTCTGCTAAATGACCAAATTACCATTATCATGTTGACTTTTAACCATCACAACTCTAAAGTACTGAAAGTTAACACTAAGGAGTCTATATTTTAAATTGAGAAATTATGAAAAATTAGGGACCTAAATGTTACTAGTAGTAAAATTATTTTAACCCTTAAAATTATTTATTTGTCTATTGATGGTACCAAATTTAATTCAAAAAAACATTTACAACAAGTTCTATAGATATGAATAAATGTAATAGAAAATAATTAAAAAATTAAATAAACAAAAAGGGAGAAATGAGTAAAGAGAGGGATTTATTCAACTTCTTAATTCATGCAAATTACAAGGGGCACACGCATTTTTATAGTATCAAAGGTGAAAATTAAAAAGTTAATGAGGGTAATTGCATGTTGAATAATTCCTTCATTCCTGCCACGTGTAAATCAAGAGAATTGTATATTGAAGCTTTGCTCAATTTATGTCACATGGAAATACTAATGTGGTGGAAGCCACCGTAATTTCCAACACTGCCATTTGAATTTCACTACTTTATGATAATTATCTATTAACTTTGCTAAAAAAAAATTCAGTGGAATAAAAATAAATAGTCTTTAATGAATTCTGTATTTGACATGCAATTGTCTCGTTAAAAATAATTAATAAAATTAAATTAGACAAAATTTAATCGAAGAAAAAAAGAGTAAAAGTAAAGAATCATTTAGTATTTTTCTCATATTTCTTCTTTTTAAGGAATATGCTCTCTTAATTACTCATCCTCAAAGTAACATTCATCAGTTTAATAATTTATTGAGCTGACACATGTTATATTAAATATAATTATAAATTAAAATTAATACCCACAAAATATAACCCTCTTAATTTATCATGTTAAATTATTAGGATATATGTTAAAAAAAGTTATAGTGGTATTTCATAATTAAATCTGTATAGTACTCAATAGAGTTCTCTCTCTATGATAAAAAGAGTTTATATCACTATGTTCTATTGATACTTATTAATTCTAAACTCTCTCTTTAACAACTAGAAACTTGATACGATCCACGACAAGAAATTAAGAAACTTGTGAATCAAGAAAGACTCCAAGATCGTCTATAAATAGATTTATATAAAATCGTGATCCGTTACTTATATTAAAGTAAGAATCTTAGTATAATGAAGACATTACAATCAATTATAAAAGATTAATTGATAAGTCGAAGGAGAATGCCACAAATTTTTTTTCGATAAGTTCAAAGAGTTCTACAAGAACTAAAAAAAAAAAATTCTCTCACAAAATTATGAATAAAATTTGAATTATTTTTTTATTCAATAAGCTAATGGCTATTTAAATACAAAGAGGTCCATGAATTTTACAGCTAAAAAATTCTAAAATATGTTACCTAAAATTTACAGATAGCTAGAAAAAGGAAACTAAAATATCATAATTTGAATTCCAAAAATTAAATCCATTATTTCCTAAAATCACACATATCCCAACAAAAGGAAACAAGAGAATTTCGAATTCCTTTATTTTCCACACATTTTGAAATCAAAAGGCCAATAAGGAAAATACCTAAATTGGCATTAAAGCCATACAACTCAACAATAAAATATAATAATAAATAAGAAAGATAATTTAGCTATCTTAAGAAGATTGCTTTAAATTGAGCCAACCATTCTCCTTATTTAGTCAAAATTAGGTAATCACCAATTTAAAAAACTTCACTCAATCCACACAATTTGTTATCTGTTCTCTTTAAGGAATTCTTTCTTGATTATTCCAAAGCTTGAATTATGAAAATTCAACATTGTGGAACATCTTCCTTAGGCCTTTAGGAATTCACCGCAGCCCAAATGTTTTAAATTAATTAATTAAGAGTTTCCTTGAATCTTTCAGCTCGAGTCCTTATAATCGGACCAGCTGGAATTTGAATAGGATCTGCATTCCATTTATTAGCTGTGCCCTCATTAGTTTTTCAGGTTGTTAAGGTTGCTCTTCATGCAAATGAGCAAATTCTTCATTTTGGATTGGGGGCTCTTACATATTATCTTATATTTTTAGATTTACATCTTGAATAATGTCAGAAAAAGGAGTCTGATTATTTTCAATATTAATTGTAGGAAGAGAAATAAATTTCTTTTTAAAGACAATATCCTTAACCTTATCTCTTCTCTAAACTTAATGTTCTCAAGAAACCTATATAGCCCGTCTTAAAAAAGGATTTACTTGAGGGATTATAAAAATTGAAACCCCTTGATCTTTTAGAGTATCCAACAAAATAACAATTTGTTGTTCTTAAGTTCAGTTTCTTTTCATTGGGCCAATATAGCCTAACCTCAAATGGACAATCCAAAAAATGCTAGTATCCTATACTAGGCTTCTTATTAGTCCATAACTTGTATAAGGTGTTAGATGTTACTTTACTTTGCACTCAATTAAGGAAATAAATTATAGTCTTTAGTACTTCTCTCCAAATTGATTTAGGTAAAGAAAAATGAGTAATTATACTTTTTACCATGCCTTTAAGTGTTCGATTTCATTTTTCAATGACACAATTCATACTTGGTTTTTCAGGCATTACATATTGTAGGATGATGTGACATTCCTCTAGAAATTTTGTATAAGGTCCTAGATGTTATTCACCTAGTCCATTTATTTTATTTTAATGCACTTAACATAGACTTTAAAATCTGTTAAGTTAAGAGAATTAAGATTCTCATTTGACACAACTCTTTTAATTCTCTGTTTAGAGATATGTCCTAAATGCTTATACCATAACATAATCAAATTATCTTTAGTTAACTTTCACTTTGTACCATGTTTATTAACATGCAAGGATTTATTAAAAGAGGCATGAATACTTAATTTATAAAGATTATCAATCAAACAACCTATATCGACAAGATTTAAATTTTGATAAGGACTGAAGTTATAGTTTTTAAATAAATAAAAATATCCAGATTTGTCTAAATTAGAAATAAAAATTTAATTTTGTCTAAATAACAATACATAATAAGTCTCATCCAAATTCAATTAACATCTTGTCTCTAATTGTAATCTAAACAATCCTATGACCTTTATAGGAGCTGTGTTATCGCTTCTTATATACATATAAATATTTCAGCATCAATTGATATCTGACTCCTCAGACAACCCTTTATAGATACACTTATATGAGTAATTGCACCTGTATTTACCTACCAAATATTTTTTGTACAGAAGCTAAAAAAACTTCAAAACAAACTAAGTTAAAAAGTGTACCTTTATAGACACACTATTTGGTGTGTTTAAGATAGTCTTTCTCCATATGACTAGCCTTCTTGTAAAAAGAAACAACTAATGATTATATCTTGTTTCTTTTACGCCTTATTATATAAAGTTCTTATTGCAAATTTTTTTTTTATCCTATTTTCTTTTCTTGTTAGTAATCTTATCTTGAGAAGTACTTGCTAGATGAGCACTTTTAACCTCTTCTCACTTTGATCTTTCTTTTTCTTGTACACAATGTGAAATGAACTCATTAAGAGTCTATTTATCCTTTTGCGTGTTGTAACTCAGTTTAGTGTATTTAGTTCTGAAGTGAGATTAGGCATCTCCATGATGTACTCTTGTATATTCTTTGTACCTTTATACCTCATTGAAACATGGTTACCCACTGGTGTATTTATTTCAGCCTTTTCATTTTTAGCAAAATATTTTTTAATTTCCTTAAGAAATGTCTTAGCATTTTCCTCTTCAACTATAGCGACCCCAAAGGTTTCTAGAATGGTACGTTTCATGATAATAAAAAACTCATATGATTCCTTTACATTCTCAGTAGAGCTTAGATCAATAAGAGCATCAAATCGTTTTGTCTAAAGAACAAGGTCAAGATCTATGTATTTGAGAACTATTATTCTCTTTTCAATTCTTAAAATTTGTGTCGTTAAGCACATGGATGAAATTTATATTTACAGATATAGAAGAAGCAGAAGTAGAAACTAAGTAGAGAATATACAATAATATAACAAGTTTGTAATTAATAATTATGTCACAACCTGAAGCATATACGCTCAGTAAACATATAAAGGTAAGCCCATCACAAGATTGTTGTACAACATTGATATTTAGTCTTTAGATAGAATTATCAACTATAAGTGATACTCTTAATATAGTAATCAAATATTGATAATAAATCATACCAACAATAAACTTTTCTTTAGACCGACTTACTGCATACATGAAAAACTTGATAATTATCACACATTTATTATTACAAATATGTCTATTGTTTGGCCAAAAAAATATTCTTTCTTTAGGCCAATTATGTTTTTAACATAGACAATAAACATATTTATCTTAATATCTTAAAACAAATAGATCTACACAACATATGTTACTTTGGCAATATGTCATTGCAATCAATTTATTTTGAAATATAAGACAAGTAGTACAAAGAAAAAAAAATTAAAAAGGCCAAAAAATAGAAAACTTTAGTTTTTTTATTCACTGAGTGGTGCAGTGGCACCAAGGTTGCTGAGATACAATATTACGACGTTGCTGATGGTCCAAAATAGGGTCAAGCCCAAATGGGTTGGGTTTCAGGCTAGATCTCCATGAATCAAGTTGGGTCGACCCAATTCTCCAAAAAATAAAACCCTAGAAACTAGGTTAAAATTAACCTATTAACCTAGCGTTGTGGCACTGCCAATGTAGCACCATGGTACTGAAATAGATTTTTTTTACCCTTTAGAGCCCAACATTGAGAGTACCTTTTACTACTAATGCAAGACTATGATGCTTAACCACTACCTGAATGGTGTTACAACGCTAGGCCATGGCCTGCGATGCTACTAATGCAGCTTCGCAACGCCTAGTTGTTGCCTAGCTTGGCACTATGACACCATGAAATGGCACCACAATGCCTGGATGTTGTTTGAGCGATGTTGCGATACTATAAAGTGGTACCACGATGCCATGTGCAAATCTAGAAATTCTATATTCATCGAAGAATGTAAAAAATGCCACAATGAAGCCAAATTTTGATGTTTCATCCTTAATTCTTCAAATCAATGATCCTTAATAAAAAAATGATGCCAAATTTTGATGTTTCACTCTTAATTCTTTAAATCAATAACCCTTAATCAAAACTAAACCCTTAAATTACAATGAAAACTATAAACGTAATGTTTTCTTTAACAAAATCATATAAAATTCACAAAATTCATATATATAATATCTCTGCCCTAAAAAACCTTATGGCAAAAGATATTCAACATGATTTTCGCTCTAATACCATTTGTTATACATAATTATAAATCAGGATTGATACCCACATAATATAACCCTCTTGATCTGTTATGTCAAATTATCAAAATAAATATTGAGAAAGTTTTCTTGAAGAATCTATAGCGATAAGAACATAACGGTTAGCAAATTTCAATAAGAAATGAGAGTATAATAATCTTTTATAATCAAATTTGTGTAGCGCTCAAAGAGATTCTCTCTCTATGATAGGAATAAGAGAAGAGCACTACGAATAATTATTTAACTTGGAGACTACAACCCTATAAGAGATCTTTATATATTAGGTTAAATTATCATCTCATCAATCATAGTTTAACTAGTATTGAGTCTCTACACATAATAAGTCCATACTCAATGTATGTTTTTATAGCTCAATAAGAGATAGTATAAATAGATCACTTAAATTAACCATTTATTTATGATAGACCATAATGTAAAATTATTATTAATATATGAGCCCACATAGAAAATAATAAAATCCAACATGCCAATCTTGTGAACCAATTTTTCAAAAGTTAATATTGGTAAAGATTTGGTAAAATATCTACAAAATTATTAGTGGAGCGTATCTGTCTAGCATCCACCTTCTAGGTTTACTGCAACTCATGAGTGTAGAAGAATTTTAGAGAAATATATTTAGTTCTATCTCCCTTAATGTATCCACCTATAACTTAAGCAATACAAGCATCATTGTCTTCATATATTATTTTTGGAATATTTATTACTAAAGATAGGTTGCATGTGCTCTGGATATGATAAATGATAGACTGCATCCATATGAATTCCTTACTTGCTTCATGTAGTGCAAAAATCTTAGAGTGATTAAAAGATGTGGCAATAAAAGTTTTCTTTGTGGATCGTTATGAATTCATAGTAATCAAGAACATATCCCATTAAGTGGGCTCTATAGGGATTAGATAAGCACTCAACATCTGCATAACTAATTAAACTTGAATTTTTTATTGGCTTATTGGAATAAAAATATCCCATATTTACATTCAATGAAGATAACCAAATATATTTTTGACACTATTTAAAATACATTTAGTTAAAAGCGTGCTATTTTTCTAGGGTGCGTGCAGGTGCCTCGTATTCATTATAATGCAATATGTATGTCATACATATATACATACATACATATATACATACATATTAGCAAAGCGGAACTGAAAATCTAATTTTTTAATACAATAAACACATTTAAATTTAAGTTTTTCATTACATTAATGAAATAAAGATCGAGAATTACCTTGTCAAGCCTTTGAAATTTTTTGAATTAGAGTCCACCACGAAACGCACTCATCGGTAATCCTAGGACCTAATTTGGATGGGCTTGGATCTCTAGAATAACAAATCCAATTTCTAACAATAGTGTTTAACTCTTAAACACTGATTTTGATTAAATACTTTAATCCAGTTTTAAGTCTTTAAAATTTTGTTATTTATTTCTAAGAAAATGGATATAGTGTATGTGTTTATGCAACTCTTGTATAACACTTGAAAATAATTTCCAATGAAAAGTGTCTTGAACAACACGTGTCTAAAAATAAAATTTCCTTCTCCATTCTTTTGATACTTGGCCGGCCATCCATTAAGGAAGAAAAAGAATAACTATTTTGTATGGCAACTCTTTGCCACCAAAAGAAAAACAATTCTCTCTCTCATTTTTCTCACTTGGTCGAGCCACCTTGAAAACTAAAAACCAAAATGAAATACTTTCACTCTTTCAAGAATTTGTTTCATTTGTTTAATAAACATAAAGGCCCCACCATGTACAATACTCATTTTCTTGTTTCTTGGTCGAAACAAATAAGCAAACAAAATGAAAAACACTTTCCCATTTATTTTGTCCAGGAGAACTCTTCTCTTTCTCTTGTTTATTAAATGGCCGAATCAAATTCAAAGAAATGCAACATTTGCACTTTAATTGTCAAAAGGGATAACCCTTCACCATGCAAAGCCCATATCATCTTGTTTCCCTTTAATTTAATATTTTGTTGACTTAAACAAATAAGTAAAGCAAAACAATTTTTGCATTGCTTTTAATTGTCATACAAGTAAAGGCAATTTTATCTATCTCAAAGTCAAACAATTAAGGGTTCAAATTCTGTCATGATTGTCTACTCTACTCATAATTATTTTATTATTAGATCTTTCATTATTAAGTTTATTTGGGATTGTTAATTATTTGATCTAAAATTATTCTCTCGATTTTGCTTTGAGAAAATTTACTAGTTCATTTTCTTAGTTTTTTTTTTCTTGGTCAACAAATTAGATCCCTCATCATGATCAGATCTTGATAATAGCTTGATCATCTGTTGTTTTATATAGGACGAGCCATTTGATCATAATGATTTGATAGCAATTTATTTTGTTTAATATTATTTCTATTATGAATGATGATGTTACCCGATCAACACTGGATCATCAACAAATTGGTCATCATGTTATCATGATGTGATCGTTTTAGATTATACGGTGGCCATTATTTTCATCCTTAATATTATTTTGTTGAACCTTTCATTTTGTTTAATATTATTTTGTTATGATGTGATCGAACAATAATCATGATGATAGTCAAACCCTTCATTTTGTTTAATATTATTTCCATTATGACCATAATCTTCATAATATTATTTCTTTTAAATTTGATCATAACTCAACATATAATAATCACATGGACAAAATCAGATTATTATAAACCGCATAATCATGGCTCGATCAACCATCATTACCAACCACAATTTTGGTCATTAATAGTCATGATCTTGTTCAATGAATTATTGCATAATATTATTTTTCCTTTGATGTATTATCATCAAGAATAAAAGCATTGAATCATGAATACTTATTGTTAATATAATATTTGATCATATTTACTTATATAATCATGATCTTTATTTCCTTTATGCTATTTTTCAACCTATTTATGATTTGATTGTTTAATAATAATTTAATCATGTTTTGCATTGAGCTAAAGTTGATTATATTGATGATTTTAATCGATCATAGTGATGTTGACCTACGATGCATACTAATCTACAATACACGATGATCTATGGTGCATTTATAGTGATCGGAAAACCTCATTGGTTTACTTAAAAAATAGATTTATAAATTCAATTTCATGTGTCTTGCTTACTAAATACAATTATTACATGCAACAATTACATACCATTAGTTTCATTATTCACTACTACATGCATTTAGAATTAAAAATCAATTACTTTAGATATTAAATTAAATAAATGCATCAAATTAATGTTACAATCATTAGATTACTAAAGTAGATTACTTTTAAATATACATTGATATAATTACTTTCAGCCATGTTATATCAAACCTTTGATATTTCATTTTGACAACGTAATTCTTGAAACTAATACGAATAATTTTATCTTAATTAAGGTTATATTAGACTTTCAGTTTGTCTATCACCACTTTTCAATATTCTCAGACTATTTGTAGAACAAAGTTATGGAAAAAAATCAAACTCACACCTCTCCCAAAGTCAATGAGATATCCTTCCACCAGCATGACCAAACCCTCAAGTCACAAGATGACATTTATGATCAACAAGTTACTGCCCCTCAAGGCGTTCTGCCATAAGTAGCTTCACCATAAGTTGTAGACTAGATCGTAACCATTCAACAGAAACTTGATGCGCAAGCTCAGTAGAATAAGTAGTTCACCAAAGCCTTTGCTCAACAACAGAATTATTTATAGGAAGTTATGAATTAGAATAAAGAATTGAGACCTCGACTGGCACAAAATCCCAATCCCGTAAAAGCGTCAACATTTGTTTTGATAATGACTCAACTTTGTATCTACATGTACCACCACAAGTTATGCCTCCATAAATAGTCCCACAACCATTAATGCATCCAAGTCCAAATTTGCATACAACACAACAATTCTATAAAAAAATCATCAGTGCATAATACCTCTTTGCAAGTTTTCCCAACTGCTACTACACCTATTGTCCCTATTCCACCAACTGCTAAGTTGTCTCTTGCAACATGTTTACCAAAAAAGGCATTGACAGCTCGCGTGCAAGAAATATTAGACGAGCGACTACAAATTCATTAACTTCACACTCTTAGTGCCCCTTACTCCTTTATTTTGTGGAAGTTACAAGAATCTCTATTCATAGACAAGATTGAAAGCCATAAGAAACCATATAATTTTCACATGCCCACTTTAGAACCTTTGACGGTAACTTCGATTTAATAAGCCATGTATACTCCTTTAAAAAAACTCATATCCCTTGAGGATTATAGTGACGCACTCAAATGCCAGCTAGTCCCTCTAACCCTTACTAGCATTGCTATGACATAGCTTCATAACCTGTCACCAAAATCAAGCAAGTTGGCAATTTCTGTGAGTTGTTTATCAACCATTTTTAAACAACCTATAAACAGCAAGTTAATGTGTTTGATTTAGCTACTGTGTAGCAGGGACCAAAAGAAATCTTAAAAGACTATGTGCTATGCTATTAGGATATATATATATATATATATATATATATATATATATGTGTGAAGATAAAGAATCCATATGATGCATTACCTTAAATTGCATTTTTTAAGTGATTACTACCTGACACCTGGATATATGAAGATCTCATGTGACAATTCTTCAGATGTATAGAGAGTCTTTTCAACGCATGATATCTTTCATTCGCATAGAAGAAGATCAGTTAAGCAAAAGTCATAAAACATCCATAAAGACCACCACTCAATATGTTCCCTTTGAAATTTAGAATCAGTAGGCCAGCACTAAAACGAACTATAGAATAAGGGCATGATCTCCTTGGTCTCCTAGAAGTCACTAAAAAAGATAAAGTTTCAATACTCTTCAAACACTTGAACTCCTTCTTAATACCCCAATAGAAAAGATAAAGATTAACAACAAGCATATAGGGCTTTTTTGTGATCCTCCATGCATAAGAACTCTATTCAATTAGCGAGATAGAACCAATAAATGCTTGTATCACAATGACCATAGACATAATACAAGCGAATGCCAAACATTAAGAAGGTAAATTGAAGATTTGGCACGAAGAAACATTCTAGCAAAATATATCCTTAAAAATTATGTGTCTTCTCTATTAGCAAGTCACAATAATGAGCGACATACCATCTTTACTCCTAACATTACTCCTGAAGAAGCTAAAATCACATCTCTGCCATTAATAAACACATTATGCATACATAACTAACCTAACAATGATGGTGATGATAACTAAAGCAGCAGTAGTAGTAAAGATTTTGAAAGACAAAATGACGGTAACATCCTAGGATTGCTTGAAACACTTAGAAAAACAGTCTTAACTAACATGGCAGTTTCCTCTCAATGTGGTTTTGAAGAGGTAGTAAATGAAGTCTTTAACCAACAAAGAGTTCTTACTATCAATTGTCAGCTAGACAATGAAAGCCTTACCAAAAATGAGAAGAGACATGAGGAGATAAAGCTTGTCCAAGCTAAGCAAGTAAACGAGGCATTATCACAGTATGCACTGGTATAATTGTCCTCAAATCAGCAATAAGTGGCTTCAATTTATTTTCGATTTTCAGATGAAGATCTAATCGGCATCGTTTATCTACACAATGATCCCTTGGTTATTACTTTACAAATATCTAACTACTCTATCTCAAAAGTTATAATTGATAGTGGAAGCAGCGCAGACATCATAATTTGAAGCATCTTTCAAAAAATGGCCTAGAAGAAATATAGATTGTCACATGCAAGTCACCTATAGTTGCCTTTAATGACACTGAAATAATACCAGTTGGGTTAATTTTTTTACAAGTCACTACAACTCAAAGGACTCGAATAGTAAAGTTCTTAATAATTGATGCTCCATCAAGATATTATACTATTATGGTAAAGACTGGGTTCATCGAATGTATGAGGTAGTGTTTACTCTACATCAGAAGATGAGATGTAAAGCTAAAAATGGCATGGAATTCACTACTATTAAAGGAAACTAACAAGTAGTCAATAGATGTTATCAAGTGAATTTGAAAGAAGTGGGGGGTATGCTAAAAAATATGCAACCAAACTATGGGCTTAGCACAGAGACATCTACATTGCCATATGTATTAATTAAAATGAAAAACTTGACCAAATAGCAATTATAACTGATTTCAGAGGGTTCCATAAAGAGAAAGAGAAGATATACAAATAGGCAAAGAAAAGAAAAAGGAGAGAAGCTAGATGTAAATGAAGTTGTAAAATCGCGAGTTGAAGAATTTGCTCCTAAAAATAAAAAAGAACTCTTTAAATCCAAAACGCACATCTAGCTAAAATTGAAACTACTCGAGAAGTGCCTTTGGACCCTTCAAAGCTAGATCACAAGGTTTCTATAAGAACCAAGATGCAAAAAGAACATATAGACGAGTTAATGAAGCTGTTGCAAAAGAACAACGACGTATTTCCTTGGAGCCATAAAGATATGCCAAAAGTAAACCCAAAAATTGCTTGCCATTTCCTAAAAGTGGATTCAAGAGTTACTCCAATAAAACAGAAGAAGCAGTGTTTTGCCCCCAAGAGGAATAAAGTCATAGATGAAGAAGTTAAAAAGTTGCTTAACTTCAAGTTCATCTAGAAAGTCCATTACCCTAAATGATTGTTATATGTAGTCGTCGTGAAAAAGAACGAAAAATAAAAAGTTTGCATTGACTTAACAAATCTGAATAGAGCTTGCCCGAAAGACTTTTTCCTTCTCCCATAAATTAATCAAATAGTTGACATAACTACCAAATATGAGATGATAACTTTTCTTTATGTATACTTTAGATACAATCAAATACCCATGAATTGTGTTGACGAAGAAAGAACAACTTTCATCACTAAATAGGGGACATATTGCTATCAAGTTATGCCTTTTAAATTAAAGAATGCTGGAGAAACATACCAAGGATTAATGACAAAGATATTCAAGAAAGGTTTGAGCCAAATAGTCGAAGTCTATATTAACGATATGGTCATCAAAAGCAAAAGGTAAAAAGATTATTTCTAACACTTGTAAGAAGTGTTTTGATCTTCTAAAATAATTACAAAGTGAGATCAATCCTATAAAATGTGTGTTTGGCATGACTTTAGGAACTTTCTGGGGCACGTAGTCAGCCAGCATAGAATTGAAGCCAACCCAACTTAAATCAAATCTCTACAAGAAATGAAAGAACCCATCAATAATAAAGAAGCTCATATATTGACCGGGCGAGTCACGACATTGAATAGATTCATTTCTATAATGTTAGATCAGTTCAAACCTTTCTTTGACATTATAAAAAAATCTTCTAAAGATGTATGAGGACCTGAGTAGTCAAAGGCTTATCAAAAGTTAAAAATATATTTGGTAGCCCCTTCAATGTTAGCTACACCATAACATAAAGAGCAATTTTTTCTTTATATGCTGGTAACGAATGTCGCGGTAAGTGTTGTCCTGTTTGTCGAAAGGAAAGGCCAACAATACCCAATCTACTACTGATGTATGATTTCTAGATAAGCGCAAGTGCACGTTATCGTAAACAAGTAATATAAGATTAGTAGAGTATTATTCTCAAGAGGAATTGTTGTTATTGTTTATGTTAAATACTAAAATTGTGTATCTTTACTTTTATTCAGACGAAAGAAGATTAAAGATAACAATATATAAGTGCCAATAATAGATAAAAATTAATATTATAACTATATCTCTATATGTTACTTGAACCAATTAATCTTTTTTTAAGTTAATCTTTCAATATAAATTGTTGGGTAGATTTCTAATATCATCAGAAGCCTCTGTCAATGGTCGAGTGACTATATGTTACCTTAATAATTACCTATATATCTATGGTAATCAGATGATAATAAGATTCATTAAAAACTAATCTATTAATACCATATATAACATATAGGTATATTTCTATCTTATATGGGACTCATAGTTGTTACCCTATGATCATATATCAAATTATTCAAGGCCAACACATAAATTTCTTTATCAAGTTCATTAGGGTTTCTACAACAATTTAATTGGTGATCAAGTAATTAGAAAGCATTAAGCATAGAATAATTGAATAATTTTATTATTGAGTTCATAAAAATAGAAAAAGTACTTGAATTTAATCACATATCAATTTCAAAGTTGTAACCATAAATATAAAACTTAGTTTATGATGAAATAAAAAGTTTTAGAACATAAATTGATAGGTATAATGAAGAAAAACAAAGATATAAACAAGAGAAGAAAAAAACACTGATCAATGTCTTGATTAGCACTTTCTCTCTCTAACTTACAGTAGAATCCCTTCTTCAATCTTCAAATCTTTATCTAAACTTTTTAAAACTTGTTCTCTTTCGTACTCTCTTTTTTGTTGTCTATATTTTTTTACTTCAAAAATATTTTATTTATAGGTTTGGTAGTTGCAAATTAGGACAAATTTGTGTCCAAGGCGAGTTAGGAGTATCTTTAGTTATACAGGCGTTGCGGCACTTATTTTTTGGCACTGGGGTGCTTAAATCCTAGGCTTGAGTGTCATGGCACTCATTTTTTGGTGTTGGAGCGTTGGCACAATAGCAAAGTATCGTTCACTATTACAATAGAAATTTTGATATTTTTGCCTTGTTTCCCTTAGATTTGTATCCATATTTACTATATTGACTCCAAACTCATAAAATAACAATAAAGTACATAAAAAGTCAAATAATCTTAATTTAAATGAATAAATATTAAGCTTGGAAGATGTAAATATTACACCTAATTACCCCTATCAACTACATCAACAAAACATTAGTAGGTGTTGAAACTCACTTTACCAAAATTAAGAAGCTAATACTAGCTTTATCTCATATGACAAAAAAGTTAAGACATTATTTTGAGGCTTGCAAAGTAATTATCTAGACATTTTATCCAACTAGAACAATCTTATCGCAACCAAACTTGATTGGGCGAGCAAATAAATGAGCAATGCAACTGAGCACCCTTCATCTAAAATATAGACCAAGAACGACAAAGAAAGAACAAGTTGTTGTTGATTTCTTACTGGAATTCGAACCTAACCATGAGGAGATAATAGATTCAAGTAAGAAAGGTTCTAAACTTGATCTTGTCCCATAACAAGTCTTTGTTAATGGGTTGTCAAATCAATTTGGCGCTCTAATTAGTATTCAAATAATAAAACCTAAGACTCTTGTGTTAGAAAATGCCTTGCAACTTGAGTATCGAGCATTAAATGATGAAGCAGAATATGAAGCCACGATTAAGGGGATGTTGTTATTGCTAAAACTGTATGTTAAAAAGATCAGCTCATGATGGATTCCTAATTTGTGGTAAAAAGTTCTTTGAAGAGTATAACGCCAAAGATGAAAAAATGAAGCTATACTTAGGGGAAATGCAAGAATTGGTAGGTAGGTTTCAACATTTTGGCCTGTCCTAAATTCTATGAAAAGCAAATAAATAAGTAGGAAAATAAGGCATACAACATGAATGAAGAAGGATCTCGCGAAGTACATATCGATTTATTGTATAATTTAAGTACTAAAACGCAAATTGATGTTCTTAAAATTGAAAAAGACGAAGACAAATGGATGACTCCTTTCATCAAATACTTGGTTTTCGATGAGTTACCAGGAGATGCTAACAAAGCTCACAAGATAAAGGTTCAAGGTTTTAGATTCATAATAATAGATGTGCAGTTACACAAGAAGTTTCTGGATGGACCTTATTTAAGGCTGGCCCAAGACGAGCAAAAGCAATCCTGGAAGAAGTGCACGAAGACATTTGTTGAAATCACGTAGGTAGACGATCCATGGCTCATACGATAATGTCATAAGGATATTTCTAGCCGTATATGATTGCAGGTTCAAAGGCATTTGTCAAAAGATGTCACCAGTGCTAGATACATGTATATACCTTGCATAAGCCAGAGGAAAAACTCCATTTAGTTATAAGCCATTGGCCTTTTGCACAATAGGGATAAGATATCATGGGACTATTACCCAAAGCTGAAGGAGGAAAACAATACACATTGCTTGCTATAGACTACTTCACAAAATAGGTAGAGACAACTGCATACTTAAATGTCACTAATAAAGAAGTGGAAAAGTTTATTTATCATAACATCATCTATCAATTTGGTGTTCCCTGAGTAATTATTTCAGATAATGAAAAGTAGTTCGACAATCAATTGATGAAGGAATTATGTCAAAGGATGAAGATCACTCACAAGTTCTCTTTTAATAGATATTCAAAAGGGAATGGTCAACTAACAAAACCATCTTCTTTATTTTGAAAAAGAAATTAGAAGAAAAGAAAGAAGAATTGTTAGAAGAAATTTTAATGGTTTTATAGGCCTACCGAACAATCAAGAGAAAAGCCACGGATGAGATCCCGTTTGCAATAACCTATGGAAGTAAAGCAATAATCCCTACAAAAATAAGACTACTTACCTTAAGGTAAATTTTTTTTTTAAAATCAAGCTCTGAATGAACAATAATTGGCTATAAATGGAGATTTGACCGATGAAATTTAAGAAGTGATGGTTATCAAAATCATAGATTATTAGTAGCATTTCTAAAAGTAAAGGCATAAGTTTGTGAAGTTGAGACAATTTAATCTAAGGCAATTAAGTCATGAGAAAAGTAATAGACAACACTGAAAAGCTCACTGTTGAAAATTTTGCTCCATTTTAGGAAGAACCATATCAAATCAAAGTAGTAGTAGAAGAAGGTGCTTACAATTGGTTAGCATCAAAGGAAAAGAGGTGCCTAAGCCAGGAATGCCATCCACCTTAAGAAATACTACATGTGATATCTACATGGAAGCAAAATTACGATCTCTTTTCTTTTACAAGCTCTTGTCCTTATCTTTCTTTACAAAATAATAAAAGCTTATGTTTTAATTCTATGAAAATATATATAACGTAGTTGTTTAAAACAAAATATCAAATCTTACGAGTTATTAAATCACAAAAGTTGCCGATCTATGCAAATTGCTAAATCCTGTGAGTTGCTAAATCACGCAAATTACCAAAATCTTACAAAATAACTATTTATGCAAGAGTTCAAAATAAAAGATTAATTAGCAAAACTATTTACATAAAATACAAGCTATTTTCTTTACAATTATATGCTGACCAAAATTTTACAATTAAAAAAAAGCTATAAAATTGCAAATTATATTACAGGGTAATTCATTGTATAATTGAAAATCAACTAATCATGTCACACACTCAACCAAAAGAGGACCAATCATGTTGCATGCTCAAAAGATAACTAATCATGTTGCATACTCAAAGATTAAAAAATGACTAGTTATATTGCACACTCATAAGATGACTAATTATATCACATGATTATAAATACGACTAAACAAGTCGCATAATTAAAAAATGATTGATCATGTCATACACTCGTAGTAAAGGAGTGATTAGCCTTGTCACACACTCAAAGTCAAAAGACGACTAGCCATATCATATATTCAAAATTCAAAGATAAGTGATTAAATCACACAATAAAAAAGGTGGTCAATTACACCACACGTATAATTAAGATGATAAATCATATCGCATATTCAAAATTCAAAGATAAGTGATTAAATCACACAATAAAAAAGGTGGTCAATTACACCACACATATAATTAAGAAGATGATAAATCATATCGTATATTCAATTAAGAAGACGAACATTCATACAATTATATTCAATATAAAAAAAAAAAAAGAAGAGAGAACGTAAAGCAAATAAACTTTTGATATTCACTTACAATCATGCAAAACAAAAAAAAATTATCTCATAACATATCAATTACAACTTTTATCTCTTTCCACAAATTTAAGTTATAATTCAACAAAAACAAGCTCGCAAATGATGAGAATTTCTTAACATAATAAATAATGGAAACTGTCATAGGAAAATAAAAGAGCTTCTAGTAATAAACATTCTTTGGAGAAACAACTTCAGCAGGTACATCTTGTGGAAGAACAGAACTTCCCCATTGCTTTCCAAGATCCTAAAAAAAATTTATTATGATAAAATAACAATAAGATACAAACAAAAATAAATAAAAATTCGAGTGAAGTTACTAACCATTGCCTCAGGAGGAGGACCATCAGGACCAACTTTGACTTGACTAGGTGAATCATCACCATCATTAGACTCTAAATCTGAGTCATCCATTATATCATTAGTAAGATCACTATCATCAAGGGACAACTGAGCCTGTAAATCTAGATCCTAATCCGGAACCTCCCAGTCCTTTTCATATCCTTTAGTAAAATAAACAATGGCAAAGTGCTGATAGCGGTCAACCTTCCTAAGAAGGTAGTCCTTCAGTCGACGTGCTTGAGCCTTCTTATCATATAACTGGTCATACTGTTGCTGTAACTCTGAAAGCTTTACCTGGATATCAAATAATTCTTTCCGACTTGCAACAAGCTCGGAATCATTGACAGCAAGGTCTGCGAGTTGTCAAAATACCAAATCATTAACCAACTTCTTTTCCTCAGCTAGCGCAACTGCATTGATAGAAACAACAGATAATTCACGATGGATAGATACTAGATTGACATCCAAACTGTTAGCAATGTTGCTTTTCTCCTTCAATAAGGCATCATTTTTATTAGCAGCCAGTTGAACAGAGGTGAGTTGTGACTTAAGCTCGGCGACTTTCTGATTCAATAAATTAACAAACTCCTTGGAAGAACTCTCAATAAGGTTTTGCCTCAACAGAAGTTTCTGGAGAGGCAAAATATTCTATAAACAAAAAAAAAAAAAGATTGTGAGCATAACTATCAAAAAACAAAATAGAAGATCGTGAGCATAACTATCAAAAAAAAAAAAAAAGAAGATCGTCAGCATAACTATATGATAATAAAAAATAATACAGAAAGAAAGAATCATTAAAGACACAGATAGAATTATTAAATACATAGCCACTTGCTTGAACTGACTTAGCAAGAGCGTGAGTGAGCAAGTCATGATAAAAAACCAAAGATAATTTAACCTCATCAGCTGGAGTACAAAGGGCAAAAGCCACAACCAAGCTTACTCCCCCATCAAAGAAAAAAATCGCGCTGTTAACTCTGATAGGACTCGAGTCCATCTTAATAAAAGGAGGACTCCATGTTTGCCTCAATAAAGCACCAGTAAGTAAAATGTGTGTTGCAAAACCGTACTCATTGGTAATAAGATAACTAAATTCAGCTTATAAGCTTACACTTTCACTAGCACTAACAGTGGGAACATTGCAACATCAGGCACGGACTTTTTCAGAGAACGTTTATTTAAATCTGTATCAAAAATAATAAGAAAATAAAATAAAAGAAAGAAAAACAAGAAAAAGAATAAATAGACTTACCAAGACCTCGAGCTAGGTCCTTGATCACAATCTTTATCATCAGAAACTTTCTTTAGTTTTGCCTTTATGAAAGAAAAAGGTGAGCAAAAGAAAGTACGCTTAGCTTTCTTCTTAGCAGACTCAAAAGAAACTGGCAAAGGAGGAACATGAAGCAATTATCTCCCCAAAGATATTTTCTTAGAAACATTTCCTGCAAAATAAAAACACAAAATAAAAAAAGTATATACATAAAAATAATACTAATTGTGCACAAAAAGAGAAGGGACGAGTAGTAAAATACCTAGTGAAGCTAATGTCCCAATACTAATATCAGTAGCCGACATTATAGCTACCACCTCAGAAGCATGGGATACTGCTTCAGTTAACGGAACACCACTCGTGTTAGACGATGGTTTAACCTTCGAGCCAACCGCCTCAACATCAGAAGGCACAGTCACATCCTCCAAGGCTAAAGCTACTTTCGAAACTAATTCAGTATTAATGCCCTTACCAAAATCTTATCAAGCTTGGCCTTCTGATGCTTAGAATACCGGTTCTCTTTAGGGACCGTCTTCCTCCTTTTAGATGATGGACGTTTAGGGTAGGAGCAACATCTTCTTTTTTCTTATTGGAGCCTGAATCCTCAAAAAGATCCACGACAAGGGAAAGCTTGACAAACATCACATGTGGATAAGTAACAACAACAAATCAATTCAAATGTATCAATTCAAAACTTCAAAACAATAATTATGCTAAAATAATTAAAATAGTTAAGGGAATTCAACTGAGATTACCTAACAACATGTGGCTCAACAGTGACACTAGGATAGGGGAGTACTAAAATGGAACTCTATCCCAGCAAGGCTTTTCTCTGGCAATCCTATAAAGATGCTCGCAAGTAATCAAAGTCTCCCAAGAAACAGAAAAAGATTGATATTTCTCTTTTAAGGCCAAAAAAGTATCTTCATTTTGACCATGACAGTAACCAGAATTCACTAAAAAATGAAAAGCAAAACAAAGTATATAAGAAATAATAAACAATACATATAAAGAGTAAAAAAAAATGAGAGAGAAAGAGAAATAAGGAATTACCTTTTTGATCCTCACTAGATTGAGGAATATAGAAATTGCACATCTCCTTATAGAACCACTTCTCCCCAATAATGATTGGCTTATCTCACTAGCCATTACCTGAGCTAGGAATATCAACAATTATATTTAAACCAGTGATGCAGGCAGCAAAGCAAAAAGTACCATAACTGGTATTCTTTAAATAAAACAGAGTAACAATATAGGAGCCATATCTAGGTTAGTAAAAGATAAAGCCAAACAAGAGGACCAAATCCTAAAAGAGTTTGGGCTAACTCTAGTTAAAGGGATGCCATGGACTTATAAGGAAAAAAAATGGATTAAGGGGTGCAGATGGAAATAACAGATAACTGCTCCTTAAACATAAGAAGTTCTCCATCTCGCAGACCCCCACCCTTCGAGTAATCAACTGAAGCATCGGGAAGACAAGTTATGTACGTCAGCCAAAAGATTGATCATGGCAAAATTTTTACTGGAATTTTTAGAATCCGATGCTATGAATACGCTAAAAGAAAAAGAAAAAAAAGGGAAAAGATCAAGGCAAAACATTGCGTATTATCGCATGTGCATTAAGACAGCACATACTATAACTAATATTGATTAAGCGAGCTATTCTATAAAAGATATCAAGGCAAAAAGTTCACAAAAATTGGTAAACTAAACCATCTCGAATTTCCGTAATTCGTTTCAACACAAACCACACATGTATTACAATCATTGAACTACAAACCCAAAAGCATCATTCATCATTACATAAAAAAAAAAGTTTCATTATCACCCGAGAAACAGAACAAAATAACCCTCTTTAAAAATCCAAAATCAAGCAATCGCATATAAACACTTACCAAAAAAGGTCCCAAATTCTATACTATCTCAGCTCCTTTGGCCCAATAGTTTCCGGGCATCAAATCTACATTGATAAAAAGAAAAAAAAAAACCAATGTTTACCAAAACTGAATAAGTCGTTCATAAAATACCCAACATTATAGTTCAAAATTACTCAAAATCTCCAAAAACCAACACTCCAAGACAAATAAATTATATAAGATACAAATAAAAACAAAAATAAGAATGGGGCGAACAAAAGAGTAGAATGGGATTAAACAAACATAAAGGAATAAAAAGATGTACACAACAATATTAATAAAATATATGTAATACAAATAAAATAACGAAAAATAATAACAATACATATAATAAATAAATAAAAACGTGTAACAAGAAAATAATAAAAGATATAAACTTGGAAGAAAAAAAAAAGATGAGAAAAGAAAGATGTGAAATACCCACTCGCTATAGACGAACCACCTACTCGCCGAAAATAAACCGTTCGTTCGCCCAGATAAATCTGTTCACTTGTCATTTTTCGGAGACGAACTACCAGACGAAGCGCCACCAGCTGGTTGCCGAACACAATGTCGGCGAAGAATAATTCAAGGAAGACGAGCAAGCCAATCGAACCAAGCTCTAAAAGACAAGCAAAATAGAAAGAAGGGAAAAAAAAAATGGGCTGAGAAGAAAAAGATTGGGCCTGATCAAATTTTGCGCCTAATAAAGAAATTTTTTTAGGTCCAATAGTTTTTATAATTGTAAATTACATAAAACCTATAAGCCCTTTCTTACTATAAATAATAACTTTATTCGGCAAGAATCTTTTTCATTTAAGTAAAAATACTCTCTCTAATAAAAGAGCAATTATTTCCTCTCGTTTCTCTCTACTAATCTTCTTGGTTTCACAAATCATGGAGCTCCAAAGGTGATAATTTGATATAAATAATTGTATGTTGAATAATTCTTTTCATTCATGCCATACGTAAAGCAAGATTCTTGGATTTAGAAGATATGGGTAGGCACTATTCTCATTCTCAATCCGAGTTGTCATGAAATTTTGGGTCGAGATAAAAATGAGACGGCTTTGGGACACGTTTAGGGCATAATTTTTTGTCCTAAATGAGTCAGATTGGATTCGAAAAATTCCTGAATCCGATCGAAATTTTTTTGACCGGAACATTTTTTTAATTTAAAATCGAAATTAAATTTGGAATTGAATTCAAAATTAATCAAATTATAATATTTTACGTAATTAAAATCAAAATCAGAATTAAAATTATAATATTTAACGTTATTGAACTAGATTTATAATTATAATAACGTAATTAAAGTCAAAATTAGATTTAGAAATATAATACTTAACATAATTAAAATTAAAATTTGAATTAGAATTATAATATTTAACATAATTGAATTTGAAATGGGATTTAGAATTATAATATTTAACGTAATTGAATTTGGAATTGGATTCGAAATTAATCAAATAATAACATTTAATATAATTAAAATTGAAATCGAAATTGAATTTGAATTTGAAATTATTATATTTAACATAATTGAAATTGAAATTGGATTTGGATTTGGAATAATAATATTTAACATAATTGAAATCGAAATTAAATTTGGACTAATAATATTTAACGTAATTAAACTCGAAATTGAATTTATAATTATAACATTAAATACAATTAGATTTGGGATTAGATTAAAAATTAATCATATCATAATATTTTAGCGTAATTGAACTTGAAACTAGAATTGAAATAATATTTAACATAATTGAAATCGAAATTAAATTTAAAATAATAACATTTAGCGTAATTAAAATAAAAAATAGAATTGAAAATATAATATTTAACGTAATTGAACTTAAAATTGAATTTACAATTATAATATTTAACATAATTAGATTTGAATTTGAATTTGAAATTAATTAAATTATAACATTTAACGTAATTGAACTTTAAATTATAATTAAAATTATAATATTTAACATAATTAAAATTGAAATTAGATTTAGAATTATAACATTTAACAAAATTGAACTTGAAATTAAATTTAAAATATAACATTTAACATAATTGAATTTAGAATTTGATTCAAAATTAATTAAATTATAACATTTAACGTAATTAAATCGAAATTGAATTTAGAATTATAATATTTAACGTAATTAAATTCGAAATTAAATTTAAAATTATAATATTTAACGTAATTGAACTCGAATTTAGATTTGAAACTATAATATTTAACATATTGAACTCGAAATTTGATTTACAATTATAACATTTAATGTAATTGAATGTAAAATTGGATTCGAAATTAAAGGTAATTGAAATTGAAAGTGTATTTGAAATTATAATCTTTACCATAATTAAATTTAAAATTAGATTTGAAATAATAATATTTAACATAATTAAAATTGAAATTGCATTTAAAATTACAACATTTAATACTTTAATGTAATTGAAATTAAAATTATAATATTTAGTGTAATTGAAATTGAAATTGAAATTAAAATTATAATATTTAATATAATTAAAATTAAAATTGAATTTAAAATAATAACATTGACGTAATTAAAATCGAAATTAAAATTAAAATTATAATATTTAACGTAAATAAAATTAAAATAAAAATTTATTTTTTTATTTTTTTTAAATTCGAGAATTTCTTACTTGACCCATCTCGTCTTAAAACGAAACTACGTAATTTTTCTATTTGAAAAAAAAAACATTCCTGATCTAACAACATCTCTATCTAAAAGAGTCTGCCGATCAAGACACTTTTCTTTCATTCCAATCGAAAATACAAATGGTTCAAAAAAAATTTAAATCTAACCCGAACTCGACAGTGCCAACTCCTATTAAAAGATTTGCTTAATGTATTGTCACATGAAATTATTTATGGGGTAAAAGGCACCATAATTTCGCATAAACCTGTTTTTAATTAGATTTGGTACCAATACTTCATTCAAAATAAGGGAATTTACAATGATTAAGGTATTCGCGGGGGACACGATTTATTGTTTGTAACGACAGGCTTACTTGCAAGATTTTTTTTAAGTTGTTAATAAATCTATATTACTTCATCTTAGTAAAAGCCAAGTGCAACATCAAGAAGGAAAATTATTTATAAAAAAAACTATAAAAGCCAAGTTCCTTAATTTTCAACCTTACCTCCAATAATGAAGATGTCATTAGTGGTGAAACCAAAGTTTTTTTTTCTTTATTTTTTTTAATAGAGTGTTGGTACCCTTATAATATTAGTAACAATTTTTTATTTAAATTTTTGTGTTTATTTAAACTAATATATTATTATAATAATAAAAATTTAAAATAGAAGTACAACAGTTGTACTTAACATTTATTTTCAAATTTAAAAATACAAAAATAAATAAATGAACATATGAATTTATATTTGGGATTTTGGTGGATTATCAAATAATCACTTATTTGACAATGTAACATGGAAATTATGTTTAATAAGCTCATTTCACAAGTGATTATCAAATAATTTGATATTAAATAATTTAATTTTCTCTGAATTTCTAACAAGCTAGAGTTCCTTTTATAAATTAATAATTTAATTTGAACTTGGGACCAAATGATAACATAAAATGCTTAATTTAGTAAAATAATAAATTAATATTTAAACTAAATTATTAAAAAAATAAAATTATTTTTATGCAATGTGATAACTGAAAAAAAAAATTTATGTTGTTAGAAATTTGAGTATAATCCGATATAAAAAAGAGGCTTGATATTCTTTCATACTCAAAAATCATTTATGATTAATTCTATGCTTTTTTTTTTTTTTTTGTAATTTCTCTTTTAATATACTTAATTCAAAGATTCTTGTAGAAGTTATATTTTTACTATATTATGTTATATATAAATTATTACATAACAAGCCTTTATATAGGTTAAAAGATTAATTGAAATAAAAAAAAATATAACATATTAATTCAAATTATAAAAAATAATTATAAGTATAATAAAAATTGATTGTTTTGATTCTTGTATCTTTAACAAAAGACATTGTTCATTTTTTGTGAAGTCTTATCTTGATTATATATATAACCAAAAATAAACATACACTAGTTGTATGTAAACACCAAAAGAATAAACATAAAGACAATTACTATAGACTAAGGGAAATATTGTCATTTTTTCACCAACCACTGACTTAAGTGAGAATATTTGACAAACTTTGAAATTAGCTGACAAACTTTGAAACTCTAGAGGTTGAACGACACGGTCTCATAAAATTGAAATTGATTTCTCAATTGATTTTTCATCATTTATGAAGCCTTTTGGATATTATTTGTTCACCAATCGGTAGATATGATAGATTCTAAAAGATAGTACCAGGTGGCATTCCATTTGATACCAGGAATCTTTTTCTATTTTCCTAATTTTACTTATTCTTTTTGTATATGTATATATATAAATGTGAACAATCCACTTCAAAAAGATAAGAATCGGAAAACACTAGAAATTGATCCAATGGGTTCACGCTTTTTCATTCAAAAGGGGTGGAGAATGGAATGATTATTGGATCCATATGACCTTCTCATAGATCTAAAGTTGAATTAATACTAAGCAACTCAATCACTTAATTCTTGTGATTGAAGGAAAGTCAGTCTATAGCAGCATAGAAAATGTTTACATGATAGTGACAGACGCACAAGTGTAAAGTTATCTTTGATGGCCAGTTTAACCTCTCTTCTTGTAACACAATGAGCTTTCAGGTCTAGAATATCTAATCTATATTGGGTGTCTTATAAAATGAATTCACCTTATCAAGTAAACTATTCCATCCTTCATTTCTCAAATTTTAAATAATTTCTTTAGATTATGAAATAAGACCCGTAGCCTGTAAAATCTCTTTAGACTTGGAACTATAAATTTAACTTGACGAAGTAAATTAGTGTAACCTATAATTTCTTTCATACGATGCAATATGAAGACAAAACTTATTATCTGAAGTCAATGTGTCATAAGCAACATTTGCATCTCCTCAATGAAAGCAATAGTACATCATCAATAATGATATTAATTAAAATAGAATATGTTGAACTGAACGTTAAACCAATCAAAGTAAGAACTCTAACCAGCATTCCCAGACCCTTGTAAAGTGATCTGGTTAAGGCCTTTTCCAATCTCTAGCTCTTCAATGGCAATCATATTCTCACTTTTAATAGCTTGAGCACATTTAAGTTTATTATTGTGTTTATACGAAGTACCAACAATATTCACCATAAAAGTCAATTTAGTAATATATATATATATATATATATGAACAATAATAACTTTATTAAATACTGCAACTAAAGCCAACTGTAATCGATGAGCTAAATAATGAATATAGTAATTATAAGGACAATCTTTCAAAATTTGTGCTTTTAAACCATTCCAATCACCTCGCATGTTACTTGTGCTATCATATCCATGCTCTATGATATTTTGAATATTTAAATTGTGATGAGATTAATGAACACTTAAAATTATATATTAAATAAAAAATTTACATTATTATTATATATTATTAATGTTATTAATTCTCCTAACTTAAGTATGGTCACAATATTATACATAATTAATTTTTAATTATTTTTATATAAATTTTGTAAATTGAGAATAATTTTTTACTTAAAAATTTAAGTAGAGTAATTTTTTAGTTTTGAGGAGTGAATTTCATGGACTACAATATTGGATTCACACATATTTCATAATTCAAATATTTAGATGATGAAAAATAACCTATAAGAGAATTCATCTACAATACATGCTAATTCCTGAGTAGGGTTTGGTATTTGACTCATAACTTGAGATACATATGTGCTTACCCATTTTAAAAAGTTAAAAGAAATATTTATAATTTTGATTTTGGCACGTGAAGCAAATACGGATGGTGTTAGTAACAAATTCAAGGTTCAATGTTGGTATATATAATAAGTCATAATTTATCAATAATTCATACAAATTGGTTGCCTCTTTTTTTTTACTTGTACCCTTCAAGATTTTTTTAATAAATTGATGGCTTATCTATACTCAAAAGGAGCTGAATTTTGATCCAACCTTATTTCTTTTGTATTTTCTTTTTTGTAATATTATTTTCTTTCATAATGTATTTTGAATTGTAAGTTATTTCTGTTAAACATATAATGTTATTTGTGCCCTTAAAGCATGTGAAATAACATTTTATTTGATTAATAAAAGTTTATTCATACATATAATTAAGTATACATTGATGAGCCCATATTTATAAAGTAAGTGATCTATGTATTAGGCATATGATGCTAATACAGAGGGTATAAATCACAAGTTCTTTATAAATTAAATCTAATTCACAACCATTAATGAAAAAAAGCATTTCATTATGTAAGGTTATAGTTTTTCTGCTTCTTAAAGTAAATGATTTGCCTTGATCATTGAAGTAGGGACTTCGAGTAGAAAAACTAGTGTATATGTTACATTGAATAGGACTACTATGAATTTTAATCTGGTTAACTAAATGTCACAAATCTTAATTCACAAAAGCTTTAATAAGCTTGATTGATCTTAATCCTGAACAGGTAATGAACTTACATTCATGCATTGTATTTTTTGAGTTATCACGGAGTGAGATCTAAATAAACGGTCAAAATCTCGATAACTTAAAAATATAATTTTATGGGTCGTAAAACATATATTTGCAAGATGGAATCTAATAATTAATATTCACCTAAGCTGTTTGCAGTACTTGATCATTAGAATCTGTGACCACAGTTTATTTAATACATTATTTGTAAAATTATTTACAAATATAGACATATTAAAAGTGATCATTAGAGCATTCAGTGACTTAGAGGCAAATAAATAATTAAATCGACAAGACATTTTTTTCATGACCTAACTTTAATTATAAACATCAATTAGATGGTCAATTAAGTGATTATTATAGGTCTAAAGACCAAGCCTAGTTTAATTAAAAGAAATTTTATTAAATGAGCTTTTACTTTATAACATAGGTTACTAGAGTACAGCCCTTAACTTTTAGTAGAATAGTTAGGGTTAACTTAAAAGAATTGGTGTATTATGAGATAATAAGAACTAGACCTTTTAAGTTGGAGCTAGTAAGCTCATGGGTCTTGCAATCCCTCTACTAGCTTATATCTTAATCAAACTCTAATTTTCTAATCCTAATCAAATACTAAATACCAAAAAAGATTCCTATATATATGGGAGGTATGGAATAGTAAAGGACAGAACAACCATACAAAGAAATTTTTTTTTACTTATTCTTACGTAGGAAAAAAATTTAATTAATACAATTCTTTCAAATTTGGGTATTTGTGATTTTAGAGATTAAGAAAGATTCATGTGCCCACAGGCGTTGAGTTTGAAGATTAAGGATAATAGAGAAGATTGCAGCCAATCAATTCAATATTTGCCATAGCGAGAAATTGAGGTAATCTACTATCCTTATACATGTAATTATGAACAAGACGATCTGACTTCCGTTGCGTTTATTTTTATATAAATAAATAAAAAAATTTACAAGCCAACAATTTCTTCTTGCAATTCTTTCTTTTAATTCCATTATGCTTAATTAATTCTTATTTTGTTAAGGTAAAAGAGTAAAGCTTTTGGTAAAGTAATAAAGATATAGTTAGACTCTTAAATCAAAAGTTATTGTTTATATTTTTTAAGTTAATTAAATTATATGTGTTATAACTATTTTCTTAAGCAATATTGATACTATTTTTTATCAAGTGAGTGTCTTGATTTATTATAGACAATCATTGTAGTTGGCATTCACAATATTTAGCGTAGATACATTTTCTTATAAAGTAAAAATCTTGATTTATTATAATCAAATATGGTGATTGACATAATAAATACTTGAACTCATTTATAAACTTTGACGTAATTCTTGTAAAATAATTAAATGAAGTAAATATAATTTCATATATAAATTATGATGATATTAATTACTATATCTTTATATTGGAACCTTTTTATGTATAAATTCTAGTTGAGTTATAAAAAAGATTTGAATATATTTTTACTAAATATGTTAAAAGTGGATATATTAATCTTAGATTGTATTTCAATTGAATATTTATATCATTATTTGTGTACATCTTATATCTCTAATGCTTTAATTATTTTGAGATTATTTGTAATTTGTAAATGTTAAATCTACTTTCTTGAAATTCGATTATTTATTATTTTAACGTTTCTTTACTTGAGAATAAACTTCCTTATTTCAAACATGTGAGAGATAATATAAAATATATATATTTCATTTGATGCCAAATTATTAGAGCCATGAATAAGCCCAAAATCATTCTTGTATAAACCATCTTTGTCACTAAGTTTTAAAACTGTAGTCATTTCTTTCTTCTTTGATTCATCACGGGGTTTCTTCAATAATGAAAGGAAATTTTGCTCTCCAATTTCTTCATAAATCATATTCTTCACATTAGTAGAAAGTACATGTAAAATTTCTTTTTAAAATTTGGTGACAAGTAGGAGCCAATTTTTTAGAGCTTTGTCTAATATGATTTCTGTAATTTTTATAAAATAAATTCTTTCAATAACTCAAGAAATTTTTTACAATTTATTGAAGATTGACTTTCATCGTGGCATTTAAAGGACAACCTTTGAAAAGCAAGGAATCCAACTACTTCAATCGAAGTTTCATTTCATGAGAATGGTAATTATGAAGTACTTGTTCTCTATGCTGAGATTGTTACATCAAATCCTCGTATGATTTCTTAGCAATTTTATTTTGCCGAGTTGGGATCTTTCCCACGTGATTCAAGAAAGCACAATTGCTAGTGTCTTTCACTTGAAGAATATTTATTTATTTATTTATTTTTAACTTTTGAGTTAAAAAAAAATTTGATACACAATAAAGAGAAGATAAAATTATTAATATATAATATTCGAAATTAATTTTATTTATATAAATTAAATTAAAAAAAATTATTTTTCATGTAAAAATAATTATAAATATAAAAATTTTTTTATTAAGAAAAATATGCATTGATGGGAGCCACTTATAAATATAAAAAAAAAATTATTTAAAAAAATTTTAAAATTGAGAAAAAAATTGTAAAATTACAGACAACTTGTCATAATTTTTTTTATTAAGAAAAGACGATAAAGTTAAGAAAGATGTGATATATACTCTTTGAATATTAAATGTCAAATTAGAAAATAATATTTTAATATTAATGGAAATTACTTTTTTTTAAATTGATAATTTAATAAAAAAAGTATAAAAATTTTAGGAAGCAAAATATGTATGTTAATGCTAAAGGGTTGTTTACTTGGTATAATTTCAAGAGATTCTATCAGAGTTTGGATGGGGCATAACCCTTGCAATAGTTCTGCCACATCCCACCGTAATGTTTTTGTTGAACGAGAAGAAGTTATAGTGTTGCCACTTGTCTCAAAGTTTTCAATCAATCATTCTTCTAACTTATTAAAGGAGCGGTGCATGCTCAATTTGTTGCCATAAGACACAGGTGTTGCGGTGACCATCTACACCATTCATGTGTCCTTTGATAGCATTGATACCTCCTCTATATAAATCGAATTTTTTTTACTATGATGATATTGGTGAAAGTTTGTATTAAATAAAAAAATTTATATGGTGAAAGTTTTATTAAATAACTCTAAATATACAGTAAAATAGATCATAAATAATTTTTTTTTAAAAGGTTTAATAATGTGCTTTTTTGAAGTGACACTTAAATAATGCCATTTATGTCAATTGATTATATACTTTCAATATAGTTTCATAATCTATTTACTTAATACCCATACCCAGTAATTTGAAAGATGATTATAAAGTAATCTCACTTTACCAAACATCTTCTCAAATAATAATTTGTAAAAGTAATTATTTGAAAATCTGGATTAAAAGTGGCTATTTGAAAATGTAATGCAATCCAAACATACCCATTATAATACTAATAATAAATATATAAGGGAAGTCAAATTATGAGCTCACTTTTCAATTAAAATTTTGAATTTATGAGAAGATGTCCGATTACAATCAAACTACTAATATTTCTTTTCTAAAAAATTATTTTTACATTGAAAATTTATTATTATTATTATCATCATCATCATTCTTCTTTTTCTTTTATTACTTTTTTCTCTTCCTCTTTCTCTTTGTCTTCATCATCATCATTCTTATTATTATTATTACTACTACTAGTAATATTATTCTTATTATCGTTGTTATTGTTATTATTATTGTTGTTGTTGTTATCGCTTGTTTATTAGACTTTCAAATAGATGAATTTTTATCACATTTTTAAAGCAAATTTTTTTATGTATATATTATGTAAATTATTTATGATGTGTATTTGATTTTATGAATAAGAATTTGATTATTTTTTAATTTCATGTCACTAATAAATAAATTTTAAACAAAAAATTTAATTTGAATATATTATCTTTCACTCAACTTTAAACTAAACATTACTTCCTTAAAATTATCTTTATCATGTTATATATGTATCTTATCCTATAATTATTTTTTAGTGCAAAAATTAATCAATTTTATTGCCCTTAGAATTCATCAAGGACCAAAGACTCAAACTGAAGAGCCTAACAATGCGGAGGCCCAAGGTTTAAGGGATGTTGCAAGAACCAAGATCTAATTTTTGAGAAACTATTGTCAACAGAAATGCTAAAATGTCCAAAGTACGAAGAATAATGGACTAGAAACTTGCTTTCCACAGTTAGTTGACACCATAAGATGAAAGACCTCAACAATTTGTATCAATGGTTCTTAGGTAAGTGATTGAGGAAGTAGACTCTCAGAGTTTGAGAATCACACATAGAAGAGTAGACCCATGATGCCTGTAGAACTCGGAGGAAAATAAGATGCTCTCCACGTCTTTTAAAAATAAGGACATGCTGAGCACTAGAACCACAATCCCTAAATACTTGGACCACCCGTATATCCTGAGATGTAACAATGGCTATTTGAGGAGCCTATAAAAGGGAAGGCAATCGGAGGTCTTTGCCAAAAATAACTATTGATACAACTTTAATCATTTTTGTGAGTGCAACAATAGTTCTTGAAAGCTATAGAAGAGTACTCAAAGGATTTGCAGGATAACTATTTTTAAAAAAAATTATCTTTTGATCGAAAACTAGTCATCCAATCGAGAACCAGGGTTACTAGATTGGAGATGTCTGTGGAAAATAGTGCATATGTCGGTGACAATGTAATTCATACCTAGCAAAAAATTAGTATGGAGAAAGCTAACGGTACACTCCCAGGATGAGAGTCGGAGCATCGCGTAAAGCTTTGACCCTAAGATCCAAGATATGGTAGAGAAACATAAGGAATGAGAGAAAAACATAGACCATCCAAAGGACTAACGAGAAGGCTCGGTGTGGAAGCAAATTTTTGAAAGGGAATTGAAAAAAGTAAGGAGAGAAAGTGAAACTATGAGAAAGCTATTAGAGGAGTTCCTAGACATTTAGTAAAGGATAACCAGGAGCCAAATGGAAAAAAAGGCTGCCAATCCATTAATGAGTTCTTTAAGAGCCTAGAATTCTGCATTATTGGCAAATGTTATAGAAGTCAACTATAGGTACACTCAACAAGAGAAGCAAAAATGACTTCAAGGATAAGGTCTTTGAGATCTATTAAAGATGGGACTAAAGAGTGAGAGGAAGTGAGGTGGAGCAAAGATTAGGGACTTGAGTCACAGAATAGGGTCACCCTAAAACCATGTGAGGAAGGTATGAATGAGAATAATGCACAACGCTTGCTGAGAGAAAAATAGAAGAGCAGAAAGGAGAGTATGGTAAAATAATTTGGCTTGAGAGATAACCCTAAAATAGAAGTTTAGAAGCTAGAGTAAAGAATGTAAAAGATTGTGGAAAGAGAAGACAATAGGTAGAGCTAGCTTCAAAGCCCTTAGAAAAGGATTGGAAGTCTCACACTACTAAAAAAAAGAGCTACAGTGATAGATAATATCTATCAAAAATCGAGTTTTATAATAGATTCACTCTATCATCTAAAGTCACCTCAAAAATTTGTGATAGATCATTTTTATCACAAAATTATGATAAACCAAATTTATAATAGATTTGTTCTATCACTAATTTATGACACAAATTTTATTTAGTGACACATACATGTGCTATATTGTATAATGTTACACACGTGTATGATTATGTGGCAGCCAATGTGAAATATAATTAGCAAATAGTATAATGATGATGTAACCATTAGTGATATCATGATGAGGTCATCATGAAAATGTATGACATCATTATAAAGTATCATGTATCACTTGAAAACGTGTATTAAGGATGCATGCATGTGATTGTGTACATGTTGACAATTTTAAATATGTCTAATAAGTATTTGTACGATGGAATTATACATAAATAATCAATATATACACACTGTTATAGAATAAAAAACAATCTAAGAATTGAATACATACCCTTATAGATGATTCGATGAAGAATTAATCCCTGGAGCTCATACAAAAGTGCCACCGCAAGCAATTCTAGTTTGCAATGATTCAGTGGGATTACAAAGCTAGAATAGTAGCTCAATCTTTGATTTTCATTAGAATTGAACTTGAAATGTATAGGTGTAGTGTAAGGCAGAATATACGAGATACAAATTCAAGAGTATACTTTGTTTGGTTTAGGCAAAGTCTAGATATGAAGCGAGATACCTCCACGCCGAGAAAGTATTTTCTCTCAAATAGGTAAAGTGTTTGAAATATGAAATGGGGACTTATTTGAAATAATTTCAAAACTCTCTTTATAATGGTGGTTATTTTGCAACATTTGTAAAGTTTTACCTAACTCATCACTTACATGCTTGATACTTGTCATTTGTGCATCTTATGAATGCTATCAAGTGTCATTTATGCAATCTATGCATGTGCCATTTGTCATACAAATGGCCATGCAACATGCCATGTGTAAAGATTCCATTTTCATGCAAAATTGACATATTTGCAACATTTGTAAACTATGTTTCCCATTTTTCAGAGGGGTCCTAAAATAAATCTTGCTTTTTGAAAATCTTCCATATCGAACCGTTAGACATATTTCAATACTCTAGTGTTCAATAAGTACACTTCATATTGTGATATTCCCTAGGCTCATAATCGTTTGTCTTACGGAACTTGTTTGCCAGTCCGTGAACGATGCCCCATATATACGTTTATGGATATTATAAAACAGCGTGCTGAACCATATAAGTTGAGGTCAACCATACCCGTATAATTATTTTATCATCAATATCTTAGAAGTGCAGAGATACAGATTATCACCGTCAAATCTCTATATGCTTGATCATAAACATATCTTCAGATTCGTATTTTTATAAACAATATTCGCAAACTTTTTAGCGATATTGTTTAATCCTACAGAAAACTCTTTTTTAAAGTTTCTGCTTATGGCCATAAGACTTTTTGAAATATAATATCAGAGTATCCAGATATACAACTTACCCATATGATCTGACGGATCCCATATCTACACATATCAGGCTCTATGACCATCAAACCATACCCAATGACCCCAAATTTTATACCATGAAAGGTCTCTAACATGCGTGAAATCAAAGCATAATGAATCACTCATAAGCCCACTGTGACGCTTAGGTTAAATGACCACGAATACTACTCAACTCGAGAATACTCTCTATTAACGGCTTTATGAGATTTCTATTGAAGGTCTTTATGAGTCTATTCAATATCCAATCCTCACTAAATATATGTATGCCTATACGGGCTTCCTTATCCACAGTCTATTAAGACTAACAATCTGAATAATCTAGATATAGATACACACTGGTTCAGAAGGAATACCGATTAACCCGTTTCAGTAACTCTGGACTAGGAATGATGTTCGAGAATATATTGTATAATAACATTTCTTAATACCATCTGTAACTCCTTGTAACTATGTCATTACTTTTATTTTTTTTTAAGTCTTTATCCTTATTTCAGACAATATTTTAACTTTTTTAGAATTGTTAACTTTTAACATTAATCTAAACTCTTTTAGATAAGATCTAAACTACTTTAGATCTACAATGTTGGAAAAGTTACATGCTTATTACCATATAATTAATAATTAACGATTAAATTAAAATGATTATTGTATAAATATTAAATAAATAAAATATCCATATATAATTAGAATGGCACGTGAGCATCATTCCCAAAATCACTATTTTATGATAGATGTATATCACAATTTTGTGATAAATTTTTATTTTTATTTTTCAAAATCGTTTTATTATTTAATATATACAATTAAATTCTTATATATATATATTAAATTTCTCAATATATATATTTAGTATAATATAAAAATATTCTACAATGCGATATTTTCATTAAATCATGAACATCTCGTTAGTACATCCCAATCCTTCAACTGATAAAATCCAACAACCAAAAGTAAATCAAACATCCAAATAAAGTAAATCCAACATCAATTCACAAAATCTAGTATAACGACTATATCAACTCATCATCCAACAATTGCAAAATCCAGCAAAGTCAACCTACAACAATTTTGTAAATGCATATTAGCATTACATCTGCAATAGTTATATATTTATATAGCTATATATCAATCTATCATCCAAAAATTATAAAATTTATCAACAATTGTGTAAATGCTTGCAAAGCCAACCTGCATGAAACAAAAGTCAAGATATTGCTTATGTTCATAATAAAAAGTAAAGAATTTTGTAAAATAGAAATGGAGAGAAAAACAAAAATAAAAATGAGATTTTATTTAGTTGTGTGTTATTCATACGAGAGAAAGCATTACAATTTATACAAGAAAAAATTATGACCGTTGGTTGCTTTTGCCTTTTTTATTTGAAAGTATATTTTAACTTTTGGAAAGGATGCCAACTACTATAGCTTTCCTTGTTTATACTTGATTTCATAAAATCACGACTTTACATTCTGTTAGCAATACCTGTTGCTTATCATTCCCCCTCAAATTGGTGAGTAGGATCTTATGAACTCCCAACTTGTCTAGACTTGTCTTTTCAGCCTCTCTCAAGTTAAAGAGGGAATATTTTATAAATTCTCAACTTGTCTTTTCAACCTCTTCAAATTGGAGGAGGAACATTTTGTGAATTCTCAACTTGTCTTAAACTGTATGACTTTTAAGTTGTAAAATTTTAAAGATCCTTAAAATTCATTATGGTCCTTAGAAGAGATCATGCAATAAATATGAATAATTTTTTTTAATCTTTATCAAGAAAATTTTCAATTGTTTCTATGTCTACAAAAACTATATAAGAAACTAGAAAAAGATTCATATAATCTTTAATCAAGGAATTTTTTTTTTCCATTTTAGAAGGTATCTTCAATAGATATGTCCTTTTGGACTATATCTTTAATGAGTTGTTATTTTAGACAAACACTTTTTTTAAAAAAACTTAGGAGTTTGACTTTTTAACAAATATGTCCATTTTTAAGACTATATCTTTGATAAGTTTTAAACTCAAATATGTCATCTCCTCACTCTTTCTTTTTAAGGTCATACTAGTTCAACAACACCACTTAACCATTAAATGAGCTCTTTGTTTTTTACATTCAATCTTTCCCTTCATTTTCTCCTAATCCAATGGCCACAACATCGAAAAGTCATATACCTTTTTTCTTTTAATTATTTATTATTTCCCTCAATCGTTTTCCAACAAAAGCCATTAATTATATTTCTGCATTTTTTGCTAACACCGAAGTAACCACTTGCTCACACCTTTTTCTCTATTACTTTTTTTTTTTTACTTCCAACAAAGCATCATTTCTTTTTTTCTTCAAACTTATACTTTATCTCCCTTTTTAACAATTTTCCAATTCTTTCTTCTCCTTCACCTTTATACTATGGGCACCGAATAATATATATATATATATATATTGGTACTCTTGTACTCATTGCAAGGATGTTGCATTTGTTGAATCATAAAGGGGCCAAGGTGTTTTATTGAGACTTTCATTCCCGATCCTTGGCAGCTTGAACATCTCATTGATGCACCTGACTTAGAATCTCTTTTGCGTTTGACCTCTGCACTTGCTGTTAAGAAGCTCTATGAGGACTTGCACGTTATGCTGCCATTTCTAAAGATAATGGTCTTATGCCTATAATGGAACTTGATATTCTTCTTGATGGGGATCACCAAACTTAGAGGAACCCTAACAATTCTAGGAATAATGTTTCTGTCTGGAGGACGCATCAAAGATCCAGAGCAACATTAAGTGAAGGCCTGTTGTCCAATTCACTAAGACGATACTGTGTTAAGCTTTGCAAAGCTTGCACATGCCATGGCTACTACTACGACTGTTTTGAGAAAATTGACGTTTTGCGACCTAGTAAAAGTAGTTAAGGTATGGTGGTGTTTATTGTCAGAAGATTGTAGATCAAACGGTAATTGGCAAGGTACTGTTTGACTTTTTTTTAACCTACATATAAAGAAAACTATAAATACTAAGGCTTATTTTCTGTAAGAAGGAAAAACATGAATTGGTTTTTCAATCATGATTGGGTGATCATGTTAGTGGAAACCCATGATTAATACCAAAGCTCTGATATTATAAAGAATTTTGTAAAATAGAAATGAAGAGAAAAATAAAAATAGAAATGATATTTTATTCAATTGTATGTTATTCATATGAGAGAAAGCAATACAACTTATACAAGAAAGAATTATGATCGTTGGAGGCTTTTGGCTTTTTTAGAAAGTAACTTTTGTCTTTAGAAAGGATGACAGCTATTTTAGCTTTCCTTGTTTATACTTGATTTCACGAATCATGGCTTTACATTGTGCTAGCAATAGTTGTTGCATATCAAAAAGTTGGCTAATAACATAGAATTAAATACAAAATTTGAGAGCAAAAGTTATAAACCTACCATGTGTTCAAATTTTGGTAGATACGAAAGATGCCCATTCAACATGTACTTCATCTATCTTTTTTTCAATATACGTTGTCTTTCTTATAAACTTATATGATATAAAGTGGAGGAAATAATAAAGCTATAAATTGAACATTCATGCTTTTCAGTAACGCATTAATTAGTAAACAAACTTAAAATAACTTACATTTTTTGAAAGTATTATGACATCGTTTATAATATCTCTCATGTCGCCATCACATAGAGTTATTTTTTAGGCTGAATGAGGATTTGAGAAATAATTTAAGAAAATAAAAAATTTCAATAATTAGAGGCATATAGATAAAAGATGCATAGAACTGCATTTTTACCTTAACCTAAATTCAATTGCTTGTTGATTGCTTGTTATTGGGACATTCTTGAGCAAAATGAATGCATATACCACTACATTGTTAAAATTTAAATGAATAGATCACTATTTGAAAGTTCAATATACACTATGAATATTGTGCCTTGAAAGGGATATAATATAGAATGTCACCACTCACTTATTTAAGATGGTGTAGAGTCGCTACATATTTGATCTCTCATAGGATCTATGAAGTAAATATTTTTATTGAACAAGTCAATTACCGTAAGAACCCAATGAAGACTATCATAGGTCAATCGTTGACATTGTGTCAAAGTTGATAAATATGAGTTTACAATTTATTGACCTTAATAGGATTATTAGACATAATCACCAACCCAGGGAAGTTATCTTCTCTCTATGCCAATACCATGTCAGATAACTTTCATCGATACCACTCACAAACAAGTGATTTCTGATTTTTCGAGTTATGTTGAAGATCTCATTACAACATTTAACATATGGGCATCTTATTAATTTAGTCTTTCCAGAATGCAAGGTTATGAATTCAAGGAATTTTTCAACCCTGTCATTATATTCTTTACTCAATCTATCACATGACATCCAAGTATCATCCATGTTCAAGATAAGAAAAATGTCCTAAAAATAACACTACCTTAGGTGATGGGGGATTCACATAAAACAATTTTAAATAAAATAACACTACATTATCAAATATTTCTCTTTTACGATCTCTTATATCATATGCCTTACCAAGGAAAACGTATGTCATTTTTCTATGATTGTGTTTTGCTATGAAATGATAATATCATTAATTAATTTTTTTTATAGTTTATTTAGACAGTGGACTAAGGATGATGATAAGATTTTAGACTCTTTGTGTTGTAAAGGAGCAGAAGGAAATAAAACAGCTGGGTTTAGACCACTTATGGTACAGAAGTTGACTTGGGGGCATTCAATTTTTTCTAACTTATTAAGCCTAAAACAAATAGAAATTATACATGAGTGTTCATAGTTAAAGATCCTTGTTGTTCACTTTGAGTAAAGGTTTAAGCTTAAAGATGGCTGCAGACAGATGAAAAAAACCATCATGTTCAACATTATTAAGATGGCTTACATTGTTTCAATTGCTAACATAGACTCCTAACATCTTGTTGTAGCTGACTTGGACTAGTAACAACCTGTTTATGATGACTAGGATTGTTAACTTGGGCTAGTGGTATATATTGTTCTATAAGCTTATTTGAAAATGAGGTAATTAAATTATGAAATAAAGGTAAGCATGTTAATGTGTCATAAGGTTCTTGAGCATTTTGTGTTGGTTGGAAGACAAATCAAAATGGTCCTAGTTGTGTGTCAATGTAAAATGAAAACAACATGCACAGAAATAGGTCCAAGTCCTTAACAACGTGCACAGAAATGGGTCTAGTTTCTCCCCAACAACATGCACAGAAATATTCAAGTTCCTCCCTAAAAACAAGGACCTAACAAGCCTTACATGTATAGATAAAAATTGGCAAAAAAATGAAAGACTCAACAAAAATTCAAAATACCCAAAAAAAACTTGTTGCATATTTAACTTGACAAAAAAAACCCCACAAACGAAGGAAAAAAAGATGTTTTTCTTCATAAAATAAAAAACAACACACCCAAAACCTAACAAAGAAAAAATAATTCATAAGGTAATAACATAATAAAATAACAACCCAACATAATAAAATAACACAAATTGTAATAATTTAACCAACTTGCATACAATTTATTCACAAAAGCAAGATTTAAAAAATTAGGTTTTATAGCTTATTTACCTTGTTGGAGATTCCGATGGAAAAAACATAAGGATGGAGTTGATAATGATAGTAAAACCTAGATTTGCCACGAATTTCACAATGGTTCACACTGAGTGTTTGTTTAGATCGAAATTACTTGTGAAATTGAATAGGGAATGAAGAGTATAAGATTGTTGAAAGATGATAAGTGTTGAGTTTTGTTTTCAACACAAATATGCCATGAAACGATGTCATTTCAGCAAGTAATGCATATAAAATGATGCCATTTTTATTGGGACAATTTGTCTAACTAAAATGACGCAATTTCATTTCATGAAATCAAAATTCAAACGATGTCTTTTCTAACTTCTACAAAAAAAAAAGAAAATTATTACATTATGCACTAAATACAATGACGTCATTTGGTTACAAAAAAATAACCAAAACAACATCGTTATAATTTTCTCACAAATTATTTATCATTAAAACCCATTTTTTTAGTAGTGTCAATGGATTGATAGGCTCAGGGATAAATTACTTAACATCCCTACATATAATAGGACTATAGACTAAAACCACTATATGAACTAGGTTATTGACCTTTTGTTGATTAAAAGGCATAGAGAATGCTAGATGTTTTGGTTGTTCCATATATGTCTTAAAGGGTAAGCTCGGGTATGACATAAAAGACTAAAGTAAAAGAGCATCACTTCTTAAGGTGAGTTGACAAATCGATTTGGTCAGCATTTTTTAGGAGCTTCGAGTCAACAAAAGATACTCGGTAACTTAAAAAGATCAAACAGGTTTGAGGAGAAACGTGAAGGAGTTTATAGGTAGGTTCCATAATTAAGTGATACAACTCAATGCTTTTGATCTTCTGATATCTCTAGAAGCTCTAAAAAATGGGTTGCATCTAAATTGGTTTTAATATTACTTGACCAAGAATCATGTCCCTATCTATACCATTGCCTATGATAAAGCACTTGACTATATAAGAATGGAAGAGGGGTAAGGCCTTAAGAGAGAGTTAAAGATGAAGTTCAAAAGGTTCCCAGATAGAAGAGAGAGAACCTCATCTCGATCAGTAAAGTATTTTAGAGTTTATAAGCCTCAGAATTAAAGACGTAATGGCAAACTCAGGAGTTCCCCTCCCAATGTGGCCAAGATTCAAGATGAAAGGGCCTATATTCCATTTTCAAAGTTCCTATAGACACAATTTATGAAGCCATCAAAGACAAAGGAATACTTAGTAAACCAAATGCAATCAGAACATTAGCATCTCATAATAATAACAAGAAATGTGAATTCCATCAATAGCACGAGCATAAAACAAGAAAGTGCAACCACTTATGAAAGTAGGTTAACCAGATGTAAAGAATGGTTGAATGAGTACAAAGCAGATTATGAACCTCGTGTGCCTATAGAAGTTGATAACTAAGAAGTCGAGCCCTTTCTTTAGAAGTCATTGACAATGATAGTTGCTGGAGGCCCAACCTTAGCAAGAGATTTTAATAGGTGGAGAAAGAACTATTCTCAGCACTTAATGGTAGAACATCATATGTATGTAACATGCCCTCCTAAAAAAAGCCCAAGATTCAAACTATGCCCATTGTATTCATTAATAAGGATGCCAAGGGAATCAGCTACTGACATTAATAAAGCATTGGTAATCATTATTTAAGTGGTAGGGATCGATGTCTATAAATTATTCATTAACCTTGGGAGCTCAGTGGATTTCATCTTTAAGAAGGCGCTCGATGACCTAAGTATCAAATACTTAAAAGTGTTGAGAAATCAGACTTTACTATATGACTTTAAAGATGGTTGTGTAATGCCCGTTGGACTAGTTGCATTGTGTGCATCATTGAGAAAGAGGCTATATACTAAAATAATGATGGTTAACTTCTTGTTTTGGAACAACCATTTATGTACAAGTTTATTTTTAGAAAACCCCTCATAAAAAGTTCAAATACAGCAATGTTGATCCATTATTTGAAGATGAAGTTCCTTTCAGGAGATGGGTAGAAATCTTGAAGGAGAATAAGATGGCAAGAAGTTGCTATGTAACTTTAGCTAAAAGGACATTCTTCATCACCTCGGTAGATCCAATAGAGGAGGAGGAGAAGTTAAGGGTATAAGAACCATAGGGTAATTTGGTCAAAATTTAGGTGAAGACAGACTCCTCTAAAAAGGTAATTAAAACTAGGTCCATGAAAGTGTGCTAATTTTTTAGGGTACATGCATGTGGTATGTGTTTGTCACAATATAATTTGCGCATCACATACATAAATATAATGTAGCGGAACTGGAAATCTAATCTTCTAGTGCAATAAACACATTTAAAAATTACGTTTCATTACTCTAATAAAAATAAAGATCGAGAATCACCTGTCAAACCTTTGAAAATTTACTGAACTGGAGTCCATCGTGAAGTATACTTACCAACAATTCTAGGATCCAACTGGGGCTAGTTTGAATCGCTAAAATAACAGCTCCAATTTTCAGCAATTGTGTTTAACTCTTAAACACCAAATGGTTAACTCTTTAACCATTGCATAAACTCTTTAAGCTTGGGATAATTAGTTAAATACTTTAACTATCTTGTATTTATTTAATAACAATAAAATTATTTTGGTTAATATAACTCTTGTACAAACTAAAATAATTTCTTCATTGTTCACTAATGGTCTGCTAAAGGGAAAGAAAAAAAAAAACAATCAACCATTGCCTTTCATTTGTTTCAACACTTGAAAAATTAAAAAAAAAACAATTCTCCTTAAGCACTTCATATGGCCGAACCCTATCTTAAGGAAGAAGAAGAAGAAGAAGAAGAAGAACTATTTAAATATAGCAACACTTTGCCACTTAAAATAATTCTCTCTATTTCTCTCCTAATCAAACCATTCTCACTTTTGCCACTAAAACACTTTTTATAATAAGACAATTTCCCTTACACAATTTTGAGACATACGGCCCCACCAACTAAAGTATGCAATGTCTCAAGCCATTCATATATATTTTTTCATTTATTTAATCAAATTAAAAATTGAAAAACACATATGCATACTAATTAAAGCATGTGTTGACTTTCAAAATAAGCCAATTTTTTTTTTGTTTTAATAAAGCAATTGGCCGAATGTAAGAAATGAAAAAAAAAATTGAAACACTTTCAATTTTGCTCATTTTACATTCGGCCCACCATGTTATGATTAAATGCTCATTTGTCTCCATTTTATTTGTTTAAAAACAAATAAAATATATGCATTTATTATTAATTTAATATTATATAATTATTTGACTAAAAAATAATATTAATAAATTTATTTATTCAAAATATTTTTGAATAAATAAATAAATTTGCTTAACTCACACGTAAGATCATTTTAGTAATTTCTAAGTTAAATAATAGATAACTTATAATGTATCACGTGTCATCATCTTATTAGTCAACAACTATTGTTAATCAATTAATGTACTTAACTCTTAAGTCTTGACATGTGCACATTTTAAGAGAACCTGAAATAAATATTTCGGTTTGCTGAAATTTACTAGATTGAACTATTTAATTCGGTACGCTGCTCCAGTGCACAACGAGTACACTTCATATTATGGGACTCCCTAGGTCTATGCCTGATTTATCAAATGAAACTCTTCTATGAGTCCGTGAATAATGCCCTACTCATACGTCATGGATATTACAAATCAGCGCGTTAGACCATACAAGCTGAAGTCATAACATATTCGTATAATCCTTCTGTCACCTATATCTTGAATGAACGAAGACATAGATCACCATCGTAAAATCTTCACGTGCTTATCCATGAATTTATCTCCAGATTCGTATAAATAATATAGGCAAACACTTTTACGATATTATTTAACCCTACGGTAAACTCTTTTCTCGAGTTTATGCTTGTGGCCACAAGACTTTCTGAAATACAATCTTGGAGCATCAGGATATACAACTCACCCATGTGAGCTGACAAATCCCATATCCACGCATACCGAACTTCATGAGCATTGAACCATACCCAATGACACATAGCAGTCAAATCATGAAAGGTCTCTGACATACGTGGAATCAAAGTATGGTGGATCACTCACAAGCCCACTATGGCTCTTAGGTCAAAGGACCACAGATACTACTTAACTCAAGAAGACCTACCATTGACGACTTCATAAGATGTTTATTGGTGGTCCTCGTGAGTTTTTTCAGTACTAAATCCTTATTGAATACCCGTATGCATATATAAGCTTCCAGTAAGCTCATGGTCAGCTAAAAATAACCGTTTATACCATATAGACATAACATACACTGATCTATATATAAAATGTATTCACCGATAAACTTGAATCGACGAAAATAGACCAAGAACATAGTATTTGAGAACATACTTGCATAATGACATTTTCTAGCACCTATTACAACTCTTTGCAACTATATCATTAATAGTATACTCTCAAATCTTTGTCCTATTATAAAGAAGGCTCTAACTCCTTAGATATGGCTGACTCTTATACCATGCTAACTCTTAGCATTTATAACTCTCAGCTGCTAACTCTTAGCACTAGTCTAAACTCTTTTAGATCAGATCTAAACTTTTTCAGATCATACAACGTCTATAATGTTATAAGTATGGTACCATATATTATAGAATTAACTATTTTTTATGAAATATTTATTGTATAAATATTAAATAATTAATATTTATACAATGATAGAATGACACGTAAGCACTAGTTCCAATAGTCTAGGTTAGTGGTGAAGATAAGTAAAAAAGTTGAGTTCTTTGCTAAAGGACTTTTAAAAAATATTTGCTTGGACTCATGAAGATATGTTAGGAACTGATCCATTACTAGTACCTCAAAACTAGCTATTAGGCTTACATTTAGGTCAATTAAGCATAAAAGGAAAATCTTTAATCAAGAGAGAAATAAAGCGGTGATGGTAGAGGTTGAAAAGTTATTTTCACTTGGTTTTATCAAAAAAGTCAGTTACTTAAGTGGCTGGGAAATGTAGTGATGGTGAAGAAAGCAAATGGAAAATTGTGCATGTGTGTAGACTTCACCAACTTGAACAAGACCTATCCTAAGAACAACTTTCCATTACCTAAAATTGTTCAATTAGTAGACTCAATAACTAATGCATTCCTTACCTTTATGGATACGTTCTTGAGCTGCAATAATAAGAATATTATAGTCATTGTTAATTATTTCACAAATAGATAGAAGCATAACAACTAACAAATATAACCAAAAAGAAGGCCACAAACTTTGTTCGGAGGAATCTTATTTGTTAGTTTGGAGTTCTATATACATCATAACTAACAACGAGAAATAATTTCATAATCAGATATTTAGAAGCTTTTGCTACAAGCTTCATATACAACTCTAAATTTCTTTACTTGCCTACTCTAAGTATAATAGGCATGTTGAGTCCTCTAATAAGCAAATTAAATAGCTACTAAAGAAAAAGATAAGTGAAAAAATGGTGTCTACGTGAAAGACTTGCTCGAGGTCTTTTGGGCTCTCTAAATTACTAGCAAGATTGCAACTTAAGAGACCCCTATTTCATTAACTTTTGGATGTGAAGCTATCATCCTGGTTGTGGATACAAACTCATAGCATTATATACTTTAATAAGGTTTAGAACGGGAGGCTTTTATAGGATATTTACACCTTTTTGAGCAAAGACAAGAACAAGCCAAGATTAGAATGATTGCTTATCAATAAGGGATTTCTTAGTATTGTACCAAGAAAGTTTAAGCTTAAGAATTCTCAACAGGCAACTTGGTCTTGAGAAAGGTATTACTGAACGTCAAAGACCTTACTGAAGGAGTCATTGACTTTAATTGGGAGAGGCCTTATAAAGTCCTCAAGAGGATCAGGCCTGGAAGCTTGGTTACCATATGAAAGAGTTGTTAGGAAACCATAAAACGCGAAGCTCTTGAAGGGTTACTATCCTTAGAATTCTTTAAGTATCATTTATTCTAGTTTTGAAATTTGTACTTTCATTTTTTTTCCATGAAATTTCAAAATCTCGAATAGTTTTTATAATATCACATTTTGATTTTGTATTTTAGATTATGATTTCAAATAGGAATTTATCATTGTGCTTCAAAGACTAAGTCTTATAAAATTGAATCATCATGTATATCATCTTGATAACTATTTCAAGAAACATTGAGGTCATCTATATATAACAGAAAAGCTTGAGAACAATTGAAATAGTCCCTAAGAAAGATCAAGTTACTCATATGAGAACTTGAGAAACAAATATGGAGGTTCATGAAGAATAAATATAAAAGTCACCTCCAGTAGCTCGTTAAAGCTTGTTTAGAAGGCTTTCACCTTATTAAACTTAAACCTGACCTCAGACGAAGCCACCTTAACCACATATTCTTTCTTCTTTATCAACGAGAGCATATGCTTATATCTTGCCCTTTTGGCTAAAGGTATGTCAGGTACTGAGGAGTCAACCAAAGCGCTTAAGGTAGAGGTAGAAGCAAAGGCTTAAGGGGTCATTTTCCTTTCTTGTCTCTAAATGTAATTCCGTTGCAACAGAGGTTTTCTTCAGTAACTTTGGTAGTCCCCTAGCTTCCCCATTATAGCATACTTGTTATCGCTAGCTTATTAGTATCAGTCACCTTGGCTCCCTGTTAACCTGAACCCTTTCTTGCTAACACCCTATTTTTTGAACATCTTTGTAAAGAACACAAGAGTTTAGAAGATCAAAACAAAAAGATAGCGTGTGACAGAAGAGTATTTCTTACTTATTTTTCCTTAGCTCATCTATTTGGTGTCATCATCAATGACCTTAGAAGTCAAGAAACTTTCACACTTGAGTCGAAAAGGTGCTCTTTCTTATAGTCTACATATGTGAGAGCTAAGTCAATCTTTTCCCTTGTTTTTTTTGTTGTTAATCTTGGCCTAGTGGACCAACTAGTAACGGGTTATTAAATATTGTAAGTATTATTTAAAAGAATAAATTAGGGGAAGTTAGACCTGTTAAATCAAAGTGCTAATGGCATAAGTAATCCCTTAACATCCTTGGAGCAAACTACCTCACCTGCCCTTAACATAAAACCATAGGTGTTTCTAGTATTTTTAAAAAAAAATTGAAAATCATGTTCTTAATGGGAATTGAGCAATCTTTGTTGCTCATGAAGTAATGCCAACCTTTGTTTTTGTTAGACTTGGAGTGAACCTAGTATAGTTGTTAGAGCTTCTGAAATGTGGGTTCGGTTGTTTAGATCTCACCCATATGGGTTGGGGAGAGGTTTAGTTATGCAAACATTCACATGAGGTAAGGTTGAAAATGTAACCTGAGCCTTAACTTGAACTAGGTGAGATGCAAAGTAATCTTGCTAAAAGAAGATTTGCTAGCATAATTCCCCAGCTTGGGTACTCTTAAGGTGATTAAACATAGTGATACAAGAAAGGTATGATATCTAGTTGGTTTAATCTTTTTCTTTTTTTTGGGATTGTTCCCTCTTCCTTTTGGCGAGGCATGCTGATGGAGACCTCACCCTCAACCTTATCATCGGATCTATCACTAAGGGTTTTCTCGAAGCCACTTATAACATCTATCAACTCTACCTCAACATCTTTAGCCAAACCAAAGTCTATCTTAAACCTAGCGAGCTTTGGGTTTTCCTTGGTTTGAGGCTTTTCAAGATCATTAGTCAGGTTCTTCCCAACATCAGAATCGTACATCGACTCTAGAGTCTTGTCCTGAGATATTTTAAGACTCATCTTGGACACTTCTATCAGAAGACATTTTATACTATTGTATAACACCTAAAGAGATGAGATTTGACAACCTATAAGCCATACTAATGAAATATCCAACACAATGAAGAAGGAAATGAAAGAAATTAGAGTCAATGAAGAACAACCAACCTAAAAACTCTAAAAACCATAGAGGATAAAACATTTATGATAAAATCAAAACTTTGAAAGTTCAAACACTTATTTAAAGAATGTAGAAAACGCTCGAAGATTCACACTTGGAGATTGATTGGTATTGATGAAGACTTAAAGAATGAAATTTTAGTGCTTCTTTCATTAGAATCTTGATGATCCATTTTTTGAATGCAACAAAAATAGCCAAGTGATCAAGGAATAAATGATTGCAATATATAAACCTGACTTGAGTAGATCTCAACCATCCAACAAGATTCAAAGGCTCAAAACAACTCAAGTGTGACTTGTCACTTCCTTTGACAAATGCCCCAGATCTTAATGGATCCTTGCCATTGAACAAATCAAATAGTAAGAGATAATGCTATGTGGTTAATAATTAATGACCACTGAAGCCCAAACATTAGCAGTGAAGTAATTGAAGCAATATGCACAATTTTGGAAGCATTACTTGTATTTAATGTTGGCGACCTTTCAAAATTCAAAATTTAGCTAACAAGTCTCTCCTTATCAAGGAGCCAACCCCGAGAACATTACTAAATTTTGTTTAGTATTGACAAGTCAAAATTAAGAATAACCCAAGGCCTAGCAAATTAGAAGGCCTAATTTGGAGAGCTCAACAATGTGAGGCCTAAGGTTTAAGGGATGTTGCACGGCTTAAGATTTTTCCAAAGCCCATCACTGAGAATTGTTGTCATCGAAAGTACAAAGACTAGTAAATTGAGAACTTACTTTAAACAGTTAATTAATAGCATGAGGCGAAAGACTTTAACAAATTTTAACTGATTGAGGAAGTAGACTCCCAAAGATAGAGAACCACACCTTATAAAGGGGACCTATAATACTTGAAGAACTTGTTCTCCATGTCCCTCAAAAACATGAACATGTGGAGCACCACGATGCAATATTCTCAAACCTCTCATATATTTTAGGATTGGTATAATTGTTCGAGGAGCCTACAAAAGAAAAGATTAGGAGTTACACGTAAAGCATAAGTAGAGTTTCGAAGTTAAAAAAGAGGTGAGTAAGAAACTTCAAAATCTATCAATTATTCTTTTCTATTCAATAAACACTACCTAAAAAGATAACATAAGCATTGGAGGATCTTTTCAAAAATAACTATAGGCGCAACTTTAATTGTGTTTGTGAGCGTAACAAAATTTCTTAGAAGTCGCAGAAGAGTACTAAGAGGATTTATAGGCGCCAAAAACTAATTTAAAAATATTCATCTTTTCTACTAAAAACTAATCATCTAGCAGAGAACCGAGTTCAAAAAATTTACAATTTTCAAATTGTTACAAATGGTATAATTTCTGAAAGAATGGACACGACCAAACCATTAGGAAACAAATGGGTGCAATTGAAAAAATTATGCATTTGAATAAAGTATGTAGATGTTGTTGAAAATTGGTTTATATGCCAAATTGAGCCAATCCCACATTGGTGGGAGATGGCATGGGGTTGGTTTGGTTAAGCCTATATAAGACAAGTTCTTCCTTGATATTATGTGTACCTTTAGAATAATTTTTTTCTCCCCTCTATTTGTAGGATCTTTCTATGAGAACCTCATAGTTCAAGGGTTTTTAAGCCCCTAAAAGTTGTAAGAATTTAATTTTTTCCTTTATTTTTGGGCATTTGTAGTAATCCCTTATTGTTTGGGTAATTACAGTATTGACCCTACTACTTGAATATTTACAATTTGACCCAATAGTTTAGAAATTTATATTGTGACCCAAAAACTTTGTAACTTCTCTTGAAGGTAGTGGATTTATTCTAGCAGCGCCCGAGAACGTAGGTAACATTACTGAACCTCGTTAAACTTGGTGTTCTTTCATTTTTTGCATATTATGTTGGATGTTTGGTTACCCTATTATGGTATTGCTAGCATTATTGATTGTCCGCATAACAATTGGTAATAGTGCTAATTGTTATTTGAACGCTAATTGTTGTTTGAACGCTTCTTGGCGTAACAATTGATATCAGAGCCCCAAGTTTAGGACGGTGAGTGGCTATTTTCTATTGAGCACTTACCACTATTTTGGGTTGGTGAATTTTAGATTGCTAGTTGTTGGATATAATTATTTTCGTTATTTGTGATATTGAGTATCGAGCTCATTTTGTGTAAGGTTACTATGGCATCATCATCATTTACATCGATGAGGACAGTGACAGTGTTTAGTGCAAAAATAGAATTGGAAAAATTTGATGGCCAGAATAATTTCGGCTTATGGCAGAGTGAGGTGTTGGATGAATTGTATCAGCAAGACTTGTATATAGTTTTGGAAGAAACAAAACTAGAAGATATCAAGGAGACAGATTGGAATAGGCTTAATATAAAAAGCTTGTGGGTTGATTCATTCTTGTCTGTGTAGAGAGCAGAAGTATCCGTTCATCAGAGAAAAGTCTGTCAATGCATTGTGGAAGGCCCTAGAGAACAAATATATGAAGAAAAGCAATGAGAACCAGTTGTATCTATTGAAGACATTGTTTCGTCTTCAGTTGAGATAAGGTACGAGTATCAGTTCTCATATTGATGAATTTAATAAGTTAATTGTTGATTTATTAAATTTAAAGGAAACCTTCAAAGATGAAATAAAGGCTATGTGTTGATTGGTTCTCTTCCGGATGATTTAGATCATTTATGTATTACTCTCATCCATGGAAAGGATAAATTGTCATTTGAAGAAGTTTGTTCTTCTTTGACAAACTATAAAATCTGTAGAAAGGATCAGAGAGAACATAGAGATGAGTCAGTAGAAGTATTGACAGTAAGAGGGCGTAGCCAGAGTAGAAAACCAGGAAAAAAGAAAAAATCTAAGTCGAGGGGTAGAGTAGGAAAAGATGAGTGTGCCTTTTGTTGGGAGAAAGGGCATTGGAAGAAAGATTGTCTGAAGTTGAAAAAGAAAGAAAAAGATATGTCTGTTTCTGATGCATGTGTTGTTGAGAGCGTAAGCGATGATAGTGTGTCAGATTTTTGTTTAAATGGTCATTCATCCACGTCTCATTCTAACTAGGGGTGGGCATTTTCAGGTTCAGGTTCGGAAATTCTCGAACCCGATCGGGACAGAAAAATGTGTCCCGTTCGGGACATATTTCGGGTCGGGAATTCTCAAATTTTTTTTTTGTTAAATTACTTTGAAACGGCGTCATTTCGGGTTCGGGACGGGACGGTTTGGGAATTTTTGGGTCGAGTTCGGGACGGGACGGTTCAAAAATATTTGAGTCGGGTTCGGGACGGGATGGATCGAAAATTTGTTAATGTTAAATTCAAATTAAAGTATTCTAAATTTCATAATTATTATAATATTTAACAAATTTGTCAATTAATTTCTAGATTCAAAATGAATATAAATTACATAAAGTAGTAAATAGAAATATTATAATTAAAATTCAATGGCGTAAAATATTGTTATTGTCATTTTGAAATCGATTCATTCCAAATCTAATTACTTAAAATTTTGTCATTATATAATTACGTGAAATAGAAATATTATAATTTGATTAGTTTTGAAATCGATTCGTTTCAATTAAAATTCAACGGCGTAAATTATTGTTATTGTCATATTGAGATCAATTTCATTCCAAATTTAATTACTTAAAATTTTTTCATTATAAATTCAATTCAAGTTGAAATACGTTAAATATTTTAATTTGAAATATTATTTCGATTTCAATTACGTTAAATATCATGAATTTGAATTGCGTTAAATGTTATTATTTGAAATTAAATTACGTGCAATAGAAATATTATAATTTGATTAGTTTTGAAATCGATTCGTTTCAATTAAAATTCAACGGCGTAAAATATTGTTATTGTCATATTAGATCGATTTCATTTCAAATTCAATTACTTAAAATTTTGTCATTATAAATTCAATTCAATAGCGTAAAATATTGTTATTGTCATATTTTAAAGAAAATTTTGATAGAATCTCCTCTTATTTTGGACATTCCATTGATTGAATATAATAACCTGCTAAATTAACATTCACATAACATAACCAACTACAATAACACATAATAATTAACAACATTACCTGCTAAATTAACATTCACATATCATAACCAACTATAATAACATATAATAATTAACAACATTTCTTCCACCAATACAAATCAAATAAAAAATTAAGTCCAAAATTTAATAATTTATAAAGCATTAGTTAAACTCCAAAACTCATCGGGGAGCCTTCACATAAAAAAGAGATCTCCAACCATACCACGAGTAAATATAAATAACATGATTTATTGCTGATGTAGTGCCGGTGCCCGTGGACGCTCTTGCATTGACAAATGAGCAAACTCTACACGAAAAAAAAAAATATAAGTAAAAATGTAGGCACATAAGTATAAATATTTGAATTTTATTATAGTAATTCACATTATTTTACCTGTTTCTAGTTGGTCATAATATTGAGCATCTGCAAGCAATCCTTCTTCTCGCTTCGCTTTATCCACTAAAAGCGAAGATCGTATCCAATTTTGTCCATATATCAAGCCCTCAACTACTTTCGGAGTTAGCGAACTCCGAAATGAATTAAGAATACGACCTCCGGTACTGAAAGCTGACTCAAAGGCCACAGTAGATACAGGTACAGTAAGTACATCTCTAGCTATACGTGACAAAATCAGATATTTCTCGGCATTCAACCTCCACCACTGTAAAACATCAAAACGCGGGTTGCGAGGATTCTTAAGTTTATCCATGAAGTATTTTTTCACCTCATGCATTTCTTCCAAATCATTATCGTCCTCTGCAAGCCTAATGTATTCACTCTAAGGGTCATCATGCCGCATAACATCTGCAACTAGTGAGGTCGAGGTGCTACCGGGTAATACTGACTGTGAAATAAGCATGCTACTAATACTACTACTCCCACCACCAACAACAGTACCACTAGCAATAGATGCACCACACTGTGATTTGCCATGCAATGCACTATAGGCTTCATAAAGCCTAAACAATAACTCTTTACTGAGATATTTTATTTCTTCAATTCTTGCGCTGTCATTACCAAAGAGTTTCGCAAAATAAAATCCAGTAAACAGCATCTTACGCCGTGGATCAAGTAAAGTACCTATTATCAAAATCTTATTAATCTTCTCACTGGATTCCCAATATTTATCAAATTTTAACCTCATCTTGTTTGCCATGTCTCCCAAAGAATAGTCATTACTTTGACTCATTTTTATTAAGCAGGAATGTATCATGCAAATCTCATTGAAACAGTCTGTAGAGGTAACACTTAATGAAGCACTGAATTTTAATGTTGCTTTATAGAAAGATTGCAAAAATAACACAAAATGCTCAGCATTCTCCCAATCTGAACTAACAGGTGGCCCTTGTCTTCTCTTTCCATTTTCCTCATCTAAAAAATAACTTCCATATAAATGATCATCATCTGCCATCAAATTAAAAGCCTTCTGAAATTTCAATGCAGTCATCAACATTAAGTAGGTAAAATTCCACCTAGTTGGCACATCTAACACTACGCTTCTCTTATACTCAATCTTCTCCCTTTCCACATAATACTTAAAGGCTTGCAAGCGCGATCCAGAAGATCTAACATATTTTATTGCATTTCGTATAGAAATCACGCTATCATTTAAATCCTTCAGCCTATCTGTTACAATCAAGTTTAAATGTGCGCACAACAGCGCACATGCATGTATTCCCCATTCAAAACCAAAGAATCTTCTCTCTGACTTTTCAATCTCTTCTTCAAGTGAGATAAGACAACATCATTAGCACTTGCATTATCAACTGTTATACAAAATACTTTATCAATATTCCAATCTAACAAAAAATCCTCCAATTGCTTCCCGATTGTATCTCTTTTATGGTTTAAAATGGGGACAAAGCTCAAAATCCTCCTATAAAAATCCCAATGACTATCTATAAAGTGTGCTGTGACAACCATATAACTATTATTATGAATGGAAGTCCAAATGTCAGTGGTCAAGCTCACTCGTTGCCCACTAATTAAATTCTTCAATAAGCCTTTCTCTAAACCAAACAAGTCAATTGCATCTCTTGTTATGGTTTTACGAGATGGAACATCAAATCTAGGAACTGCCACGCTATTATAATATCGAAACCCGGCATTCTCCACAAAACTAAAAGGTAGCTCATCAATTACTACCATTTTAACAAGAGCTTCTCGACATCCAGCTTGACTCCATCCTCTGGATACAGCATTACTACCTTCTCCTTCTTCTCCAGTAGGTTATTTACCAAAAACTAGTTGTTGATCATCAATCGCCTTCTTGTTAAACTCGACACATCTCTTTAAGTGTTTTGATATACCACTGGTTCCATGAAGCACTGAATGACAACTAATCAACTTACCACAATGATTACACTTTGCTTTGTTTGTTAACGTTTTACTTTTTGTGAAGTGCAACCATACTTTCGATCTTTGTGCCGATGCTTATGGCACAAGCTTTCTCTTTTTTTCTTTAGAGCGTGGTAGAAAGAAATGTTTTTTTTACTTACCCATATCCCTCTCATGATCGTTCTCAGAATTTGATTGAGAATGTAAGTCCTCAAAATTATTACCAGTTGAACTTGAATTTGAATCCATTATCTACAAATAAACCTTTGATAAATAAATCATCATTAAAAAGAGTACTGAACGTGTTTGTCATCTAGTTCTAGATTCTTTTGAAGAATTTATCCACTCTCGGTAGCAAAGTTTCATCCAAATAAGTGCAAATGCAAAGTTCTTTGATCCTCTTCACTCAGGAAAAAAAAAATTGATTATGCAGTGAGAAATCATATATGAATGAAGCAATTTGGTATTTGAAATCACTTCTTTTTCATCCCCTTCATCGTCAATTTTCACCACAAAAGAAGGCAAATGAGAAAGAATTCAATAACTTACTAGGAATGTCAAACATACATGCTGTATGCAGGCAACAACTAGAAGATATATAAGAAGTACAACAAGCCTATTACAGGAATAAACATACTGCCACAAATTAAAGCACAAAAGATGTTAAGTAGCAATGGGTTGATAATAGCAGCAATTTCCCAAGTTTTCAACTACAATGATTTTCTTAAAAAGAACAATATATACACATAATGTGTGTACTAATCCTACTTTCTAGGAGGAATTATTCTATTAGAGCAACAGTGAAAGTTGAGAGATGAACACAGATTGCAAACCTAGTGATCCACAATGTTAAGGCCTTTTTAATTAAGTTACTTTATAAAGGAATTTGTTATGCTGAAGACTAAAGTAGTAGAACAAACTATCTACTTCAACAGTAAGAGCTGCAAACAATAAACACTATCCATGAATAGCAGTTTTAAATATTAACTGTACAAACATTTTCTAATTTGAATGAGGTTATCCTGATTAGCTTTACAAACTTAACATTCATCCCATTAACTTACTGTTGGCTCTTGGGAAGCAAATTCAAACATTCTTTAATTGCACAAATTAAAGAATCTTAATTGCAAATTCAAACATTCATGAATGTTATCATTAATTTGAAATCATATAATTCAAACATTCACATGACAAAGTTGAAAAGTCAATGCCCTAAATTGTAAGACAAAGCTTTCCCGAACATTTAATTTCATAGCATTAGCATTCTCATAATTTTTCCGAACGTGTTTGTCATCCAGCATAAGAATTAAGAGCACAAGCACAAAAATTAGTAATTTAGCGAGTACTGCTTCTAAAATCAATGAAGATGACAATTACTTAGCGAGTAAAATGAAGATGCTTTGTTAAAATGAAGATGATAAATATGAAATCAATAAACATTTAGCGAGTACTGCTTCTCAAATCGATCTCCTTACCGTGGTCAGATGTCGGTGATTACCCTCGGCTTCGGAGGACTCACGGTGGTTGGCGGCCGCGGCAATCGTCCAAATACTGCCCACCCCGACACTGAGAAGTGAGACCAAGGTTGTAGGGGGGACTGTGACTGGCTCGGTAGTGTTTATCACCGGTGGCATTCGTCTTCTATGGCCATGGGTGGGGGCTGTGTCGACGGCGATATTTTGAGAGAGAGAAGAGCCGAAGAGGAACGATAAATAAGAACAAAAATTGAGAGAAGAGAAGAAGCATTTTCATTTATTTTTTATCACCAAAACGGCGCCGTTTCAAGCCTCATGAAACAGCGCCGTTTTAAAATTGATATTTGCAAAAAACAATGTCGGGAATTCCTGACCTGTTCGGGAATTCTCGATAAATGGGTTTAAGTTTGGGAATTCCCGAACCCATTCGGGAATTTTTGGAATTCCCGATCGGGATCGAAAATTTCCCGAACCCGACCTGGCCCATTCGGGACAAAATTTTCTGTCCCGAACGGGTCCCGAATCCATTCTCGTTCCCGTCCCGACCCAAAATTTCGGGACGGATCGAGTCGGGTCAGGTATGGGAATTTTGCCCACCTCTAATTCTAACGAGTGGATTAAGGATTCGGGTTGTACTTTTCATATGTGTCCACATCGAGAATGGTTCTTTAATTTTGAAGAGTTAAATGGTAGAGTTGTGTATATAGGTAATAATGATAGTTGTCATACTATTGGGATAGGTTCAATTCGGTTGAAAAATGATGATGGATCAACTAGAGTTCTGACAGAAGTTTGGTATATACTAAAGTTAAGGAAGAATCTCATTTCTTTGGGAGCCTTGGAATCTAAAGGTTATTCTGTATCTATACGAGATAGAATTCTGAAGGTCACTTCAGGCGCTCTTGTAACATTAAAAGGCACTAGGAGGAACAACTTTGTATTACTATAATGGTAGTACAGTGATTGGATCAGCGGCCATGGTTTCTGATAATGATGTAGATTCAAAGATTACTAGATTATGACATATGCGGTTGGGGCATGCATGTGAGAAAGCCTTATTCAGTTTAGTAAAAAGAGGCTTATTAAAAGGTGCAAAGACTTGCAAGCTAGAATTTTGTGAGCATTGTGTTCTGGGAAAGAAGAAGAGAGTGAAGTTTGGCACTGCTATTCATAATACCGATGGTATTCTTGATTATGTTCACTCAGATGTATAGGGACCTTTTCAGACTACATCTATGGGAGGTTTGCGCTACTATGTTATTTTTGTTGATTACTTTTCTTGAAGAACTTGGGTGTACGTTTTGAAATTTAAAAATGATGTACTTAGCTTTTTCCTTAAATGGAAAAAGATGGTTGAAACACAAACAGGCAGAAAAATTAGGCATTTTAGGACAGACAATGGTGGTGAGTATTGCAGTGATCAGTTCTTGAAATTGTGTCAAGATGAGGGTATTGTATGTCATTTTACTGTGAGAGGTACACCGCAACAGAATAGGGTGGCAAAATGTATGAACCGGACATTGCTGGAGAAATTTTAATGTATGTTGTCTAATGTGAGATTGGGTAAAGAGTTTTAGGCCGAGGTTGTGATTTATGCGTGTCATCTTATTAATCGTCTACCGTCAGCTACTATTGGTGATAGAACTCCATTGGAGGTTTGGTTTGAAAAATCTGTTTCTGATTATGATTTTTTACATGTATTTGGTTCTACTGCATATTATCATGTGAAAGAATTGAAGCTAGATTCCAGAGCCAAGAAAGCAATTTTTTTGGAATTTTCTTTAGGAGTGAAAGGATATCGTCTTTAGTGTCCGAGTTCGAAGAAGATTGTATCCAGTAGAGATGTAACATTTAATGAGTCTTCTATGTTGAAGAAATCAGAAAACTAGACAATAATGAATAGTACTTTGCAACAGGTAGAGTTGGAAACAACTATATTGAACCCGGTTAGATCTGTAGAGATAGATAATAGTACTTCTATGACAGAGGTAATTTTGGGAGATGATAAATAAGGTTTTACTTATGAACCTTAACAGCAACAAGAAACTATTACAGTAAATAGACCAAGATGTGAGATTCGGAGACCTGCTTGATTTGTTGATATGGTGGCCTATGCACTTACAGTTGTAGATGATGATGTTCCTTCCACTTATAGAGATGCAATTAGCTATTTTGAAGTTGATCAGTGGAAGACAGCTATGGAGGAAGAGATGCAGTCTTTTCAGAAGAATAAAACTTGAGAGCTAACTCAACTACTAAAGGGTAAGAAGGCAATTGGGTGCAAATGAGTATATGCAAACAAAGATGGATTTTCTGACAAGAAAGATGTCCATTACAAGGCAATGTTGGTGGCTAAAGGTTATGCACAGAGGGAAGGAATTGACTACAATGAGGTATTTTCTCCAGTTGTGAAATATTCTTCCATTAGAATTATATTGGCCTTGGTAGCTCAGTTAAATATGGAACTAGTTCAACTCGATGTAAAAAATGCATTTTCACATAGTGACTTAGAAGAGGAAATCTATATGACTCAGCCAGAGGGATTCAAAGTTGCTGGTAAGGAAAATTTGGTTTGCAAACTGAAAAGATCGCTTTATGGTTTGAAACAATCACCGAGGCAGTGGTATAAATGATTTGATTGATTTATGATAGGTCAGAGGTACATAAGAAGCAAATTTGATCATTGTGTGTATTTTCAGAGGCTACATGATGGTTCTTTCATTTATCTACTTTTATATGTCGATGACATATTGATAGCTTCAACGAATGTCGAAGAAATTAAAAAATTAAAAATTCAGTTGAACCGAGAGTTTGAGATGAAAGATTTGGGTGAAGCTAGAAAGATACTAGGCATTGAGATTAGTAGGGACAAAGAAAGAGGCATTGTTTGACTCATAAGTAATATCTGAAGAAGGTATTACAGCATTTTAACATTTCAGAGGAGTCAAAACCTGTAAGTACCCCACTTGTTCCTCATATTAAGATCAATACATCTTTATCTTCATTTTAGATGAGGAACAAGAGTATATGTCTCGAGTTCTATATGCTAATGTAGTTGGTAGCCTGATATATGCTATGATGTGTACGAGACCTGACATTTCACATCCAGTTGAAGTAGTGAGTAGATATATGCATGATCCTGGTAAAGGACATTGGCAGGCTGTGAAATAGATTTTACGGTATTTACTGAAGACCATAGATGTTGGCTTAGTCTTTGAGAAAGATGATACATGTGATCAATATGCAGTCGGTTATGTTGATTCTGATTATGCTGGTGATTTGGATAAACGTCGGTCAACAACCAGTTATGTGTTTACTCTTGTGAGAGCATCTGTGAGTTGGAAGTCTACTTTACAGTCTACAGTTGCTTTGTCTACTACAGAGGCAGAGTACATGACAGTTACAGAGGCTGTGAAGGAAGATATTTGGTTACAGGGATTGCTGGATGAGTTGAGAATTAGTCAGAAGAAGATTCATGTTTATTCTGATAGTCAAAATGCTATTCATTTAGTGAAGAATCAAGTATACCATGTTCGAACCAAGCATATTGATGTTCGGTATCATTTTGTGTGGGAAATCATTAGTGAAGGAAGAATCTTAGTTCAGAAGATTGGGACTGCCGAGAATTCCATAGATATGTTGACTAAAGTGGTGACAACGATCAAGTTCAATCATTATTTGGACTTGATCAATATAGTTCGAGTTTAATAGCGCCATTGGGCCCAAATTTAAAGGTGCTGCTTTTGGATAGAATTTTTTTTAGAAAAATAAAGCTTTGTGGAGGATTAACATATTTGCCAAGATGAAGATTTGTTGAAAATTAGCTTATATGCCAAATTGAGCCAATCCTACATTGGTGGGAGATGGCATGTGGGTGGTTTGGTTAGGCCTATATAAGACAAGGCCTTCTTTGATATTATCGTACTTTTGGAATAATTCTCTTCTCTCCCTCTATTTGTAAAATCTCTCTATGTGAACCTTATAGTTCAAGAGTTTTATATTTAAGCCCCTGAAAGTTGTAAGAATTTAATTTTTATCTTTTTTTTGGACATTTGTAATAATACATTATTGTTTGAGTAATTACAATATTAACTCTACTACTTGGATATTTGTAATTTGACAAATAGTTTAAAAATTTGTGTTGTGGCACAAAAATTTTATAACTTTTTTTGAAAGTAGTGGATTTATTCTAACAGCGTCCGAGGACGTAAGTAATATTATCAAACCTCGTTAAATTTGATATTCTTTCCTTTTTTGCATATTGTATTAAATATTTGATTACCTTATTGTGATATTACTAACATTATTAATTATTTATATAATAATTAATAATAATATTAATTATTATTTAAACACTTCTTAACGCAATAAACGTGAACTAGATAAGCATCCCCATCTACTCCAATTTATTATTTTCAATATACTGTTACTAACTACACTAATCTTCCTACGACAACATTTTTTTTTGGTATACGTGTCAGATGTTCCCGGTTGGGAGTTGCCACCGGGATTCTACTATAGCAATAGCATTAACATGCTAAATAGAAGCGAAAATACAATTTTCCCGCTTTGTAAATAATAATGGCAAACCCTGGCTCCGGCTCCGGCTCCCCACTCTTCAACGAACCACTCGAAGACGAACAATTCCTCGCCATGGAAGAACAACAAACTGAAACCGAAACCGAAAACGATGACGAAGATGAAACTGAGGAAGAAGAAGAAGAAGAAGGTGAAGAGTTAATTTCGGTGGCGGAATCGCCGCCTAGGGTTTCGAGTTTCGGTCAATTGGGAAGAGAAGAGAGAGGAGGAGAAGCCTGTTCGTTGAGTGGAATTGAGAGTGGAGATTGTTCGCAAGAGAGTGTATGGAATCGGAGTGACATTGATGGCTTGTTTTGCCCCATTTGTATGGAAGCTTGGACGAATAACGGTGCCCATCACATCTGGTAAAGTATAATTCTTTCTCATTTTTATGCTCGTTTCTTTCTCTTAAATTTTTTAAGTTCAATTGTTGTTTTCAGAATCTTGAATCCTCGTGTTCTATTTCCGTTTCGCCCCATTTATTACTTGAAAACTTAGCTTACAGTTTAGTTCTCCTCTCCTCTGATGAATGAAAGAAGGATGGAAAAATTAAGTTTCATTGAGTTAAGGTTGCGTTCATTGACATTTCCAACACTTGTCTTTTCTTCTCTAAATGCAAAATTCTCGCTTATGATTTGCAAAGCAAGATTTGAAAACCAAAAAAGTTCAATTTTTAAACTTAATGTGGGACTCAGAAACAAGTTAAATGTTTTTTCAAACTTAATGTTGGACTCAGAAACAAGTTAAATGTTTTTCTGTGACTAGGGAACATACTAAAATCTTCTCTTTTAGATGCAAATATTTGCATGTCTTCAACATTTTTATTTTAAAAAAAGCGGTCTTTGAATACATTGACTTTTAAAGGATAATATATTCAATTTCTTGCTCCCAATTTTCATAATAGCTGTAATTGATTTTGTTTTTGTTTTAATAAATTTTTTAAAATATAGATAACTGTATACATGATTGCATGCAATGGTCAATTAAAGTTTCCTTATCCTTTTTAACGAATGTCAGAACAATGAAAAACAACATCTTTCTCCTTAATCTCTATGTTCCTATCAAAATAAGTGGACAGGAAGTAGAATGACTACATTTCCCCTCTACCCTTCACATTTCCATCCATTACAATTTATTAATCTAACAATGTCAAGAACTATGTGAGAAAGTGTGCTACATGTTTTATGTGGGTGTTAGTTAAGTTCAACTTGTATCTGGTAACGCTGGATTGGGAGAGGGGTTTGGGTTATATTTCACAAGAAGGATTTTTATTTTCCAAAAAAGTGCTACATGTCTTATGAGTGCTTAAAGGATTTACATTGAAATTTTCTCCTTAATTTTGAATAAATTTTCTCTTCACCTTTTTATGAAGACATAAATACTATGAATTTGTTATAGGCTTTATAAAATGTACTCATCTTGTGTAATGCAGATGTTTGAGTACTAAGAAATTTCTTTACATCTAAGTTTCTAGCTATCTGAATTATCATTTATAACCGTTTTTTCTTATCATTGTAGTTGTCTTCCTTGTGGACACATATATGGTTTCTCTTGCATTAAAAAATGGCTGCAACAAGGTCGAAGTTTAGGGAAGGTAGTGCTTGCTATTTAATTATGTCATAATCAAGACCAACCACTTCTTTAATTGCCTGCATCTTTGTTTCCTGTTCTCTGTAGTGCCCTCAATGCAACGGGAAATGCTCATTGAAGGATGTTAGGAAATTGTTTGCTTCACGGATTGTTGCGGTTGACGAGGAATCACAAAAGGTCACACTAAGTCCCGTGAGCTTGGTACTTGAGAAGTTTTTCAGAAACTTCTAATGATGGCTTTGCTTGTTTACAGAGAATTCGATCCCTTGAGGCTAAATGTGCATTGCTTGAGAAGAAGGTAGGAATGCTATGTGGTGTCATTATGCCACTAAGTTCTGTTTGCTTATATGAGTTAAACAGCTTCATCTCTGTTGGAGATCAATTCCCTTGACCCTTTCCTCTGACATGTCTTAGAATATGTTCTTGTTCATTACAAAAGGGTTCTTGATATGATTGTTCCTCAAACCTATGATTTTTCTCTAAATGAAAATGGCGTTGCATTTTCAACCGAGCTAGTATATTAAATCTTACTTCTGCTTGTGTGCAAATCTGTAGTTTTACGCATTTGCTTATAGGTTGCTGATTGGTGCAAGCTAGAAGCAAAATGGCAGAAGAGAGAAGCTGAGTTGCAACTCAAAGTTAACCAGCTCAAAGAAGTAAGCTTTTGTTCTAAGTTACATATGCTTTCTGAGTGTGTTTCTTTTAAGACATTTCTAGAACTAGTAAAATATACTTTGCATCTTTCCTGTACAACTATATGTCAATAGCCATCATAATATCTCTGTCTTGGAGTTTTTCTTGTAGGTCACCATCCTGTAAACAGCATTTGCTTATTTCTCAAGCATTATGTCACGATTACACTATGTTCATAGCTTAAGATTTTCACTTCTCAAAGACTTTTTTCTCTGTTTTGCTGTAAATAGTACTGGTTATATCTTTGAGGTTTTGCATGGTTTTTTTAGTTTTTTTTTGTTCATTGTGTTTTTATTCTTTCAGTTTCTCTATGCTTGTCTTCACATTCCATTTGTGCTGACCTTGTTTATTGGGAACTTGAAGAACAAATTGATATGTATAAGTGCAGATCCAAGAAGAAATAAGCTATAGTTGATTACTAAGAGTTTTGACTATATTTGTAGATGGAGTTTTATATAGAAGTTTCAAATGGAGAGTGCATATATATTAGATATCTTTTAGGGTTGCCTTTTTGTTACTTTTCGGCTGTAATGTTTCGGCTTTATAGAGCGCAACTACTTTGGAGCATTTATTAGGAGACAGGCAGTGCAGGCCATCTGGATATGCGGCCGGTGCTTCTGCTACAGGAAACTGTCAAGTACAGTCTGTGTCCGGTAAATCATCTTTTCGGACAAATGATCATTTCCTTGGAAGAATTTATGGATTGTGTTGCTTATTCTTTTCTCCAATATTATATGGATCTATTTCTGTTTTAGGGCGTTATGTATTGTTTTTGAGGATAATATTCTATATTGTTGTTGAATTTGTCAATAATTCAAAGTCACCTACGTTCTCTTTATGCCTTATGTTTTCCTATTTCCTGGTTTATGTTGTATAGGACTCAGTTTTGCCTCAAACTTCTATGGGGAAGGTTCTTCTAGCATCTTTGTCTTACAGGTGCGGAATCTCTTGCTATTGTTATTTGCTTTTGAAGATGCTGTTTTGTTTTCCCTCCTTACCTCTCAGCACCCAGACAGCACTGCATTATTTTAATAGTGTATGGAAGTGTAAGGCCAAGATTATATATATTTGCTTCTATTTGTGAATAATCAACCAGATAATGTGCTTGGTTTGATGTTCTGAGACATCATTCTTCCATGTTGTCTGGACACATTGTTTTCAAAAGTTTAAAGAAAATTGTTTTGATGTAACTTAGAAACTTAAGAATTAGGGTTGTGATGAATCTGCTAAATATTTAATGAAATAATTGGGAGAAAGAGAAAGCTTTGAATGAGGTTAGAAATTATATGGAGAGAAAAGAGAGGAGGGGCTTGGAAGAAAATTTCTTGCAGATCAAAAAGCCTCTGCAAAGTCTACTCTTATGTATATCCAAGTGATAAAATCAGCATTTTTTAATTTGGTTTTTGACCTGTGTTTTTTTTTTTGTGCTATAGTTCTTGCCTCATTCCAATTTCACCATATGCTCCTAGGTGAACCTTGGAAGTTGGTGGTTTTTCTCTTAAGTAGTGATTATGATTAAACTAATTTTGTTCTCTTGCAACATCTAATTTTAGTGCTTAGAACTAGCCACTATCCCCTTAGTTTTCTTTTGTTGCCAATGATATTGAACCTCAAGGTTTTAATCTTTCTAGAAAGCATTGCGGGTTGATGGTGCACGTTTATTTGATGTGGATGCTTCTAGTCAAATTTTATTAATGACTCGAAGGCTACCCGGGAGTTGTGGAAGTGGATTGCATAAACTGAGTAAAGTAACTTTCTTGGCTTTGACATAACATTTAATGTTTTGACCATAGAACTGGTCTTATAGGTTATATAAACATGGTATTGCAGGTTAGCTTGATGCATCCTGATGAAAGTGAAGACATTGTACTTCCTTCCTGTATAAAAGCTGTGAAGGACCTGCATTTTTCCCCTTTTAATCACAGTCTTGCACTTTTTGCTTCATTAGGCAAGAAATTATCAGTTCTCAGGTGGCAATACGCCTAAATTTTGTAACTTTTTCTTTAGGACTTCTGATTGTTACCTTCTCATCGAGTTTCTTGTTTCATTTGCTGCAGTATGGAAAGCAACAATATCATTCTCAATTATGATCTTCCGGTAAAAAATCAATCCATTATTTACAGTATTGTTGATTAAAGATCTTATATTAGGTTAAGAACTCAGATATATGTATATATAAAAAAGAAACTTATGTTAATTAGAAGGGTATACAAAGAATGTAAAAAGACCACTAAACTTATATTTAAGTTTAAGAATTAATATTCTTCTTTTTTACCATGATATTTAAGTTATGGTATTTTTTTTTTGTAGTTTAGGAAGAGTTAATCAGATTACATGGTTACATTCTCATTATGCTGAAACTTTGTGCATTTTTGAAATGTTTGAAGACCTTTGTGCTGTCCCTTGTAATTGTAAGCAATAAAAATGATTTCCTTTTGTGTATGTAAATTTTTTCGGTTAATTATTCGAAGAAATTAGCTTGAGAAATGCAGTGAGTGAAAGAAGGCGACTTGGAAGTTTTTGTGCTTGCTGGAATATTTCAGTGTTAATGACGAGGATTCAACTCAATTCTGTGTATTGACATTGTACTTCCAGGCTGCTGCTTGGTCATGTTCATGGGATTTCAACAATGCACACTGTATCTATGCTGGACTACAGGTCTGACTCTTAATTATTCTGTACATCTTGTTGAGTATGGGTAAGTTGCACTAACATTCTATTTTCCTTTTGCAGAATGGATCACTTTTTGTGTTTGATATACGTCAAACTGTGAGGCCATTGGAAACCTTGAATGGGCCGTCATCCAATCCAATTCATACTATACACTCTCTTAAACACACTGGTGTTAGAACCCTCCTTTCTGCTTCTTCAGTTGGTGTATGTCAGTGGAACTTTGGAGGTGGTGAAGAAGGGTGGGCTGCTCTCATTTTTGTGTTTTGAGCATGATGATCACTTGATGTCTTTTCTTTTTCAAAGTCATTAGGGTCTTATGGGTTTTCAAAATTTGTAATTCTTAATTGGATTTGGTTCACTTTGCGTAAAAGAAGAAAAAAAATTGTAATGACCACAAGTTTCAAAGAAAAGTAAAGATGGAAAAATAGGAGAGAGAAATATGAGATGAGAAAATCTCTTAAGGGAATAAGGAAAATAATCATGGCACGAGGAGGATACAGAAGAGAAGAAAATATAGTTTTCTTATAGAAATTGGGGTTACCAATTATGAGTTTAGGATTTGTTTTGTATAAAGATATACATATTTCTCTATAAATGAAAACCTTAAATGCAATTTTTTTCCTGTTTGTGGACTTCCAACAATGAAACCTTCTTTACTGTCAACCTTAGAGAATAATCTTCTGTTCAGAGGCCCAATATTTTAATCAAGATATTGAAAGTCATCTTATTTTTCTAAGTTGGAACTCTAGGCGATTCTTGAAGATGGCAAAGAAATGGTCCCTAGAGTTGAGACAAATAGGAATGTATAAAAATATGCTGGGAATTTAAGTCAACATTTCTCCAATACCTCATGTAAAATCACAAACCAAAAAATATGAGTGAGAAGTGTGAAAAATAGGAAAGTAATGTTCCATTAGACTACTTATCTTCTATGCTGCTGGACTGCTGGTTGGTCTAACTTATAAAACCTTGTAAGGTGATATAAGAGGTTTGGAGTTAAAACCTGCTTACATGAGGTTTTGGTTTACATTTTTGTTAATATTCAAAAAACAAATTTTTTTCCTTTTTCTTTTTTCTAAATTTACTTGTCTTCTTGAAGAGGGATTGTATGGAGGTTCCCATATTCACATAAGCAACTATTTTTTCCTTTGTTTCATTCATTTTATTACATAATACAGGAGTTAAAACTTTTTTAGAATTATGGTTTAACATTATTTTCAGATTATCCACGACTTCTATGGGTAGGTATTTCTTAGATTCAGAGTTTGTGGATATTAGATAAGTATTTTAAAGTTTGTGGAATTTATGCAGAGTTGTATACTTGCTGTCAGTATTTAAAAATGTTGTTTCTGAAGTTAATTATTTTGGGGATAAAGGAAGATATGTTGATGATCATGATAAATTTTGATTTTCATTTAATTTTCAAGTTAATCTTATAGTATTGGAAATCCCTAATTAAGTATTGTGGCTGGTACTACCTTATAAATTTTGTGATTTTTTATTTGTCAACGAATTGTTATAAGTTTCTGAAGTAGGGAACCTCAGGAATTGTTTTACCTCTGGGCATTACAGGTTTTGTATGTTTTGATGTGCATTTGCATTTCTCTGCTGGTTTGTTTTACCATGCAGCTCCTCTTTCCTAGTTATAAAAAGATCTATTATTGGAAGTCTAGGCTATATTTGGAAATTCTTATATGATTATAGCCTAGTGATAGAACATTTTTTACCAAGTAATAATAAAAACAAACTCTACAATTTTTTTTTTTCATACAAATTGATCAGACACTATTATTTCAACATGTCCAGTATGATTTATTCTCATTTATTCAATTGACTTTTTTTGCTTTCACTCCACTGCTTTTACACTATGTTAGTTTGTATAGGAAATTTTATATCGAGAGCTTGTAAATATAGTTTATCTGTTTTTGATTTGATTAAAGCCCTCCCCTTGCTTCCCAAATGTGCTCAGTCAAATATCTTCAACTTTTGAAAATCTCATAATCATCAACAGATGGGCTTTTTTTTTTCTCTTTTTCTTTGCTTTGCTTTTTGTTTTTGTTTTTTTTTTTGCTTAACCACTGGCTGTCACTTCTTACCTGACATTGTTTCAAGTGATTACAGGTTAGTGTAACTTAGATATGGCAAGAAATCTCTCCAAGGGAGTATCGTAGTTGGTTGAATCTCTTGTAGAGAGATCGATCCCACATGTACCACCCCTGGGGAGATTAATCTGATTTTTTTGTCTTTGGGAAGGAATAGAGTGGGATAGGATGTAAGATAAGTTAAAAACCATAATAGCAAGGAAATTGAATGCGAAGTTCAGGAATGCAACATTTTGCACATACTGTGAGAGTATTGGAACAGTATTTTTAACACTTAGTGTTCAATGCAGATGTTGTCTTTCGAAAGCAATATTGAAAATTATATCTATTATTAATTTGTGATAGGCAATACTAATGAAATTTTGATCCACTTGATGAAGGTTTAATCTGATTCCTGAAACAGAGAATCAAGGAGTTTGTATTTCTCTGGCTTATTGTCCTAGCAGCGATGAAATTGTTGCTTCATTTCGTCCACGAGTTGAGTTGTCTATTGAGATGGCTGCTTCTCAACCTGTATTAACTCCCCCTATTATTGGGCAAGGGATACAAGGCTCTCGAATTCTTTTGAAGAAAGTTGACAGCAGCTACCAGAAGTTGGGTTTTTCGTCTACCATTGTAAACGATATTCGATTGCCCAAATCTACCATTATACACTTAGCAAATCAGAGGCGGCTATTTGCATCTGGGGAAGAAGTTACATGTGAATTGATCTTGCAAGAGTTGCCATCTTTTTCAATTGTTCAGAGTCTTAGATCACAGAATCATCCTATTCGTGACGTGAAGTATACACATGAAGGTGGGGGTTTACTTATCTGTTTAAGTGAAGATGCATTACAACTTTTCAGTACTAACCTCTCATGATAAGGTAACCTTTTGTCATATATATTATTGATAATATGACACTTTTTAAATATATGCGAGTACATGTATTGTCATTCTCTTGTCATATTATCCACTAACCAAGTAGATTGTTGTTGACTTTTTGCATTTTGGAATTTAAACTATAGAGTTGAGGTGTCCATTGTTTATTTTGATTCACTCCTTTGATGCACTTATATCATGATCAGAGGAGTTGCTGATAGTCTTATAAGATTGGAAACATGATTTTGTAGTATGGTCAACTTACTTTTGTGAATGTGTACTATTTTGCAGGTTTCTGAACTTCATAAGAGGTATATCAACCCTGTTTCTTGTGTAAGACAAGGCTGTGTTAGTTAATTTTGGAGGCTTTGTTTCCCCCCTCTTCTTTGCTTAGGATAAGTGCACCTTGTCAAATTGTAATACAGCACGAGCATCTAAATACGGAGGTCAGTTCAAGTGCAAGTTGGATTGATATTTGGAATTAGCTACTCAAGTCAGGAGAATGTCTTATAATGGCTGAGTTTGCTTATTAAAGAATGTCATTTTACTGTTCTTGATTTGTGCAAATTAATTAAGTTCCCCTATCTGTATGTCTAATCTTTTCTTTTAACCCTACTTGGATTCTTCTTTATTATCCCTTTCTATTTGTTTGGGAACTGGAGGGGTTCATCTGATGCAATTATGGAGTACTTTTTTTTTTTGGCTGTCACACGAGAAGTGACAATTTCTCTCGGTTCTCGAATAGGTTCAGCATCTACATTTCCATGTTTTTTGTATTAAGGGTATAGTTTATCTTTTTGCAAATAACTTTTGTCGTAGTACAATTTTGACTATTCACAAATGCAAGAGTAGGAAACTTTTGAGTTTTAACACTTTTAAGTGCATATTTCGTTGAAGAAATCTTGTGATATTGTAGTGAAAATTCTCTTTTTTTTTTTTTAAAAAAATTTTGGTTTGGGTGGTGAATTTAATAAGTAAAAAGGATTCTTTAGTAATCCTAATATGGTGAATAAGACTTCCTTATTACAGTACGAGGAATTTTGATTCCTCATTTTTTTGACACATTAAAATTTCTAAAATACACCTCAGAAAGTTTTTGTTCATTAATAGACATAATTTAATAATTAAAGATATTTTTAATTTAGGAAATCGTGAAATGTTTTTTTTTAAAAAAAACTACGGGAAATGTATTTATTATATACTCTTGTTTTTTTCTCAAAAATTTAAAATGCTTATTAAAGCAATTTTTTTATTATACGTGCAAGCTTTTATAACTTTTTCATTAAAAAATTATCTTAATATTTTATAAAATAAATTATAAATATAGTTAAGAATCTATTGGCATAAATGCATAAAAAAATATAATATTATCTTAACTTTCAGCGACTCAAAAATACTTACATTCTACATTTTTCGTAGACTGTTTAGTTTGTTTGGATTAAAATGTAAAATAAAAGGTTTAAATATTTTAAAATCATTTAAATAAACTCGCAACTTAAATTAATAATTTAAACTTAAATTGTATTTTTAAAATATAGTTGGAGGGAGAAGTGGTTAAATTCTCGTACACGTTAAAAATCTTTTCCCACCGCAATTTGACAAAAATTGTTAAATTCTCGTACACATTTTTTATACAACATTTATAAATTATTTAATTAATTGATGCATTAAAAGAATATACGTCTAGTGTGTGATAGTTGTTTCTCAAATAAATGTGTAGGATCGGAATAAATCGAATTAGAATCGATCTGTTAAGCACTTAAGAGCCAAATCATTTGGTTTAGTTCGATTTTAGTTCTTAAATTCAGTTTGAGCTTAATGGGTTTGTTGCATTTTTTATATTATATTATACTGACTTCTTGATTTTGGGCTACTTGTTTTTGAGTTGGATTTGACAGCAATTGTTTTTAATATTTCGAACCTAAAATAAAATATGGACTTTTGTATAATTAATTATAATTTTTTTATTTTGTATTAAATTTACTAATTTAATTATTTTTTTATTAATTTTTAATTATACAAGATTTAATTTAAATTAATTCATATTCTTGTGGTAATTCGAATAATTTAATTGAGTAAATTAAAATTATAATTCAATTATATAGGATTCAATTTGAATTAATTTATATTTATGTGATAAATAATTCAAGTGAGTGTATTAAAATTACAATTCAATTCAATTAATTTATATTTATGTGATGAAATTAAATAATTCAATTGAGTAAATCGAAATTATAATTCAATTGTGAAATAATTAATTAAAATTCAACGATGCAAGATTCATTTGACTAAATTTATATTTATGCGATGAATCAAATAATTCTATTGAGTAAAATAAAATTATAATTCAATTTTGAAATAATCAATTAAAATTTAATTTTGCAATATTCAATTTCTATTAATTTTTATTCATGGGGTAAATTAAATAATTCAATTGAATAAATTAAAATTATAATTCAATTATACATGGAGTCAATTTCAATTAATTTATATTTAAGCTACTTGTGGGGTTATCGATAGGACATGACCAAAGTAGCACTACGGCGCCTAGCTACTACCTAGGCTAGCGCTGCGGTGCTACATTGGCAGTACTAGTGTTTTAAGTTTTTCTTTTTGTGCCAAAAGCATTTTGGCCATAACCAAAATACTATGTTTGGTCTATATTCTTTGGTTCTAGGTTCGATTTTTTATTTGACCCAAACCAAATTGAAAATGAGATGCATTGATATGTATTTATGTGATAAACACAAACCACATGCACACACTCCAATATGGTTTACAACCAAAACACTATACCTAGCAAATATAAATCTGAAGATAAGTTCACGGTCGAGCATATAGAAATTTGACGGTGATGATTTATATCTCTGCTATTCCAAGATATAGGTGACGGAAAGATTATACGGATATAATTGAACTCAGTTTGTATGGTTCAAAATGTTATTTTGTAATATCCATAATGTGTGTAGGATATTATGAAGTGTACTCTTTGACATTGCAGTAGCGAACCAGATCAACGGTTTAAGCCAATTTTTTTTTAAAAAGTAAGATTTACTTTTGGATCTCTAAGTAAACACATGTGTCATGATTTAAGTGTTAAACATATATTTTATTACTTAAAGTAATTAACTAATAAAAATGTGACACATGAAAAATGCACGTGATGCATGTGTGACATATGGCATATGCATGGCTTTAGTGGGTGACAAATGACAAATGAAGTGGGACACTTGTCTTCATGTATGGGATGTATGAATCTAATACCCCACCCCATTTGCCTCGAAATCGTGGTTCAACCCCTTCGCTACTGGGTAAAAGATGCCTCTTCTTTACATTTATTATGGTTCTTTCTCCACGAGTATTTTAATTGCAATAGTCTTATTACCCCAAAGAACTTTATTTCTATTTTTTCAAAAAGTAATCCAAGATTATTATTGTTTCTATATAATTTCATGCATATGAATATGAATCCATCTTGTTTTTTCTCTGTAACTAATCTTCTAATTTACGATCAATATCTTTTGGAGTCCTTATTGAGCGAATATATTTTTATTGAAAAGTCGAACATTTTGTTAAAGTCTTTGCTAATGATTTTCAGGACATTTTATGGTTGTTCAAGGATCTTTTCATGCATTATGTTAGATATCAAGGAAAATTCTATCTAGCTTTAAAAGATAGGCTTCTTCTGATGACTAAATGGAAATATTACCTTGTCAATTTATGACAATGGCATTTTCACGTGTGGTCTCAACCAGGAAGAGTTCAGATAAACCACTTAGACAAGTACTCTATCAACTTTCTGGGCTATCTTTCCAGTGTGCGACTAAATCCTTTGGCGGTACGGAGTCAAATGCTAGAAAATTCATTTATAATAGATAATTCTATGAAGAAAGTAGATCCAACCGTTCCAATTATTCATCTAATTGGATCATTGATTAAGGCACAGTTTTGTAATGCCTTAGGGCATCCCATCAGTAAGGGGACCTGGGCCGTTTTCTCAGATTCTCATATTATCAACCGATTTGTGCGTATATATAGAAATCTTTCTCATTATCACAACGGATCCTAAAAAAAAAAGAGTTTGTATCGAATAAAATATATACTTCGACTTTCTTGTGTTAAAAGTTTGGTTTGTAAACACAAAAGTACTGTACGCGCTTTTTTAAAAAGATTAGGTTCAGAATTCTTGGAAGAATTCCTTATGGAGGAAGAACATGTTCTTTCTTTAATCTTTCCGAGAGCTTTGTCTACTTCACGGAGGTTCTATAGAGGGCGAATTTGGTATTTGGATATTATTTGTATCAACGATCTAGTTAATCATGAATGATTAGGTATGAGACTGTGAAAAGTTTTCATTTTTCTTAAATAATGAATGGATAACAAAAAATATTCATTCATTTTTATTAAATGTTCATGCAATAAGAATAAAAAAATAAAGGTTGATCAACTAAGTATTCAACTTTTTTAGCGTCTTCTTTAGGGATTAGGAAAGAAAGGGAGTTTTAGATGTTATACATAGGGAAAGCTGTGTGTAATGAAAAATCCAAGCACGGCTTGGGGAGGGATTTGTTTACTTATTTACCAAGTATTTTAAACTTTGCAAATGTTGCAAAGAGGTCCCATTGTTTTAGTCATATATAAGCTAAGGTTAGAAAATATTTCAAAAAAATGTTCATTTTCACTCTTTGGCCATTTGAGAGATAAATTAGTTCAAGAGTTAAACTGAATTTGAATTTGATCTTGTTGAAAATTTGAAATGCTACTTTTTAGCTTCACAATCCCATCAGATTGTTGCAGACTAGAATTGATTAAAAGAACACTTCAACGTGAGCTCCAATTTAAATTCTACACCGAATGACTTCAAGGGCAAGTTTTTTTTTAATAATTTTATTAATGTAACAGACTGTAATTATGTGATTATTTAATAGGAAATTAGATTTATATTTTGCTGCATAATTGTATGTATAACATTCATTCAATATTTAATGAATGCTATCACATGCATGGATCTTAGTTGTACTCTAACAATAGTATCAGAGCATGTTTGTGTGCTTTTCTGGTTTAATGGAGTGTTTTGAGTTGATTGAGATACATGAGAATAGCGGGTATTACTTTTTTAAGTGTTGAAAGTGCAGAATCAAGTCACTATCGAGTGAAAGTTGGGGCATTTCATGCTTAACGCTAAGTCTTTCATAATGGATTGGATGAACACTAGGGTGTTAGACATGTAACACTGGCATATTCATATTGCTATTTGCAGGTAAAATCGTTGGGGTGTTGGCTTGTCAACGTAGGGGCTTTATATGTTATGCTGCGGCAGTGAAGTGTACCACATTGGGGTGCTTTCCATACAAATCACTAAGGCATTGGCTTGTTACCAAGGGGCATTATGTGATAACATCGCGACAGTGAAGTATGTAACGCTGAGGTATTAAAGTAGTTTAACGATAGGTCATTTTAAGTTATAACACTGCGACATTCTAAGTAGTGCACTCTATTTTGCATTCTTTTGTATGTGATGTTTATTTAAGCAATATAACTGCTATATAATTTCTTTAGAAATTGTAAATAATTTATTTGCGCTATTAACCACAATAGGAGCCCTACTAGTAGGAATAGGTTGTGCTTGCATAAAATAAATAGGTGATTATGAATCAGATCCTTATAAGATGTGGATAAATTTGATAAAATCTCTCTTAATCAGATTGAAAATGTATTTCATTATGAGATAATGTTATTATTAGGGATCTAGTATACGTGAGTGTATGCATGTAAAATAATATTTATTGTATAAAATACGTATCTCATACATATTTAAAGCAACGAAATAATTAAAACAATACAATAAACATAATAAATAATATATTAATCATATTAATATATTTGAAGGGTTGAGAAATTACCGAAACGTGTAACGTTTTACATGTGTATCCTGGGAGTACACTTGAAGACCAACCCGTTAGCAGTTCTAGTTACCAACTCAGTGGGCTTGGTAAGCTAGAACAACAGCTCCAAATTCAGCACTAGACTTAACTCTTAAGCCCCTTTGAATTTATTTTTTCCTAGATAAACTCTTTGATCAATAAAATAAATTCTTAATTGTTATAACTAGTAGCCAATAGTGAAGATAATTTATAGACTAGTTTCAACACTTGAAACCAATTTACAAGAGATCAAATATTCTCTTTTTCACCTATTTGGCCGACCACCAATTTGAAACCAACATATTCTATTTTGCTTTAAAGAATACAACTGAAAAATGAAAAATATGAAGCAAATTTTGCTTCCAACGGTTTCACACACACATATATATATATATCACAATGATAAAATAATAAAACTTAGCCACTCAGGGTAATTATAATAATAAAATAATAAAATAAATATTATATATATAAATGCATGACAACTATCATGCATTAATATATGTAATATTATTAAATAATACAATATTATATAATAATATATTTAAAAGAGATTTTATAATTATTTAACAATTGAATAATCATCGTGTGAAATGACCATTTTGCCTCTCATAAATAGTTATCAAGTATACCCCTTAACGGGTCCTACTAAATTTCACACTTTGGTAAACTCAACCGAGGGTTCACAATGCATCACGTGTCATTATACAACTAGTAAATAATAATTATTGACTAATTGTTGTATTTAACACTTAAATACAGACACGCACGCATTCTCGTGGTAGTACTGGATATTACTGGATTAAATAATTTAATCTAATATTTTTTTCTAGTGCTCAACGAGTACACTCTATATCGCGAGACTCCCTAGGTCCACGTCTGCTTCGTCAAATGGAACTATTTAATGAGTCCGTGAACATTGGCCTACGCACACGTCATAGAAATACACAGCAGCGCATCGACCATTAAAGCTAAGGTCACAACGCATACGTATAGTCCTTATGTCATAATATCTTAAATGTCCGAGGATATAGATTATCATCGTCAAATCCCCATGTGCTCATCCATATTACATCCCCAGACTTGTATCTCACTGAATAATATGTGCAAACTCTTTTGCCATATTGTTACACCTTGGCGGAAAATCTTTTCCAAGATTAATACTTGTGGCCACAAGACTTTCTGAGGTGCAGTCTCAAAGCATCTGGATATCTAACTCCCTATGCGAATTGACGGATCCCATATCTGTACACACCAGACTTCATAAGCATCGGACTATACTTAGCGATACCCAGCGGTCACACCTGAAAGGTCTGTGACATGCGTGGAACCAAAGTATGGTTCATAACTTACAAGCCCACTGTGGCACTTATGTCAAAGTACCACGTACACTACTCAAGTCGAGAGGATCCTCCGTTGACAGCTTACATAGGATGTTTATCAGAGGCCTTCATAAGTCTATCCTATATCCAGACCTAACTAGATACCCATATGTTAATATGAGCTACAAGCTCATAGTTGGTTAGGAATGACCATCTATACGCTATAGGTATGACATATGTTGATTTATATAAAGATATCCACCGACAGACCCACATGGTAGAAATAGATTAGGGACAATATTCGAGAACATGCTTGCACAACTGACATTTTCTGGCACCTGATTACAACTCTTGTAACTATGTAGTTACTAGTATATTTACGGGTCTATGTCCCATTACAGACAAGTCTCTAACTCTTGAATCTTCGCTGAGTATTATAACCAGCTAATAATTAGTTATGCTAACACTTAGCATTTATATCTCTCAACGTGGCTAACTATGGGCCCTTATCTAAACTCATTTAGATCAGATCTGAACTCCTATAGATTATACAATGTCTGTAATGTTACATTGTGTAGTACCATTTAAATAGGCATTAACAATTTAATGAGAATGTACATTTGTATAAATAATACGTATATGTACATTCAGGGATGGAATGTAAGCACCAACCTTAACAATCTCCCACTTGCTCTGGTGCCATTTCTGATGGTATCTCATACACATCGAATCCATGTGTTTCATAAACACTTTTAGAGTCATGGCTTTAGAAAGTAGGTCTGCTAAATTATTTATAAAATACTTCTACAAATAATCACATCTCCCTAGGCTCAGATCCCTCTAGTCATGTGAGACTCCTCTCAATATAGTTAGAGTACTGGTGTCCTCTTGGCATCTCGGCCTATAGAATGGCCTAGTTTTGTCGCAAAACTATGGGATAAGATCCATTTATCTTGAAACTCTTTCAAGCCCAGCGATAAACCTACGAATCCACACTGCCTCCTTTGCTGCTTCCAAAATAAATCAGTAATAAATCCTAATTTAGTGTAATTTCAACTTACTTAGTACTAATGAGAATGAGTATATACCTAGATGTAGACTTTCTATCATCTACGTCAAACTAGAAGTCTGATTTCGTGCATCTTCTCACTCTAAGTCGATTTCTCCATATTTGAAAAACTTATCATTTATACCCTTAAGGTATATCAGGATATATTTAACTACTATCAAATGGCGGTCACTTGAATCAGACTGGTATCAGCTCATAACTCATACAGCCATACTGATATCAGGTCTCAAATACATCATAACATACATCAAGCTATGAAGAGCTGATGTATCTGATGCGCCAGACACTATAACTATCCCATCTTCTATCTGAAGAGACTCTCTTCTTGAAAGATGAATAACATGTCCAAAAGATATGTTAATTGTCTAACAGTTAACAAAATTGCACATTTTAAAGATACTATTGGTGTGAAATAATTTGGAAGAGTCCTATTAGGTTTTTACCTCATCTCTATAAAGTTTTATACCTAGTATAAAGGAAGCCTCTCTCAAATCCTTCATGGATAAATTCTTACGAGTTATATTTGACCAACTATAACATACCGACTTCAATCTCAATGACCAGTATGTCATCAACAAAGAGTATAAAAAAGATTATCATACTTCCATTGATCTTTCATGAACACAAGCTTCCTTATTCTTTTTGATGAAATCAGATAATTTGATTATCTCATCAAAATAATGATTCCAACTTTAGGAGGTGATGAACACATGAAAATTTATACTTGTTAAGAGATTCAGTCACCATTTAATGTTACTAATTTTAGCATTTTCTTGTATTTTTAGCTTGAAATAAAGTGTTCTTCTTATTTTTTATGAAATCAGACATTATGATTATCTCATCAAAATAATGATTCCAGTTTTAGGAGGTGATGAATACATGAAAATTCATATTTGTTAAGAGATTCAATCACTATTTAATGTCACTAATTTTAGCATTTTCTTGTATTTTTAACTTGAAATAAAGTGTTCTCCTTAAATTGTGATTAATGAATGTTATTTGCACAGATTTAGGTAAAATAGACATAACTCTCAATGTAGAAATCAAAATGAAGAAATTCTTGAACCTGGAGTAACATAACTCAATCTTACACAAACTTGAAGAATAGTTGAAAAGCCAAATCCAACATGTTATGGGCAAAAAATTGAGATACAATAGAATTGGGCTACAACTTCTGCTCAGCTTGACCCAACTCACGTATTTGGACAATATCTCACAAAATAAGTACTCAATTGGTATAATTATTGAAGCTGTGAAATACTAACTTAATTATCAACAACTCTTATATTGATAGTAAAGTCCAAATCAGTTGTTATCATGGACCAAATTGCATTGCAAGTGGGTAAAAGGGTTGTTAGCTGAAATCTGATGTATCTTTGGAAATTTGCTCATATCTCATTGGATACTCATCCAATTTGCATGAACCTGGTGCCTATAGAAAGAAGAGACAAAATGATACAACTTTTATGTCAGCCATAGAGGCTACATCGGTCATTTACATTATCAAAAATATGCTATAATAGGTGAACGAGTTATTGGCCTAAATTAGTGAAGATTGATGTCACATTTCCATTCATTGCCTATATAAGGACACTCTTAAGACGTTTTCAACATTAGATAATTTTCTCTTATTTTCTTATCATTAACATGCATTGTAATCTAGGCTAGAGTTCTTGGTAAGGCTAAGAGATGAACTTTTATGTGTAATAAATCTACTTCTAAGCTTTGATTCGTTGTCAAGAGCTACAAATATTTGTAAGTTTGGTTTTGATTTAACTCTTATCTATTTTATTTTCTATAATTCAGAGGTTATAATTCTCTTGTCTCATATATGTTCAGTCATGCTTTTCTTATGTGATTCTTTTTGAATTATAATTGTTATTGGTTACATTATTTTATATGTTAATCTTTTACTGCAATATTGTCAATTGATATATTGTCGATCTTGGATAACATGTTGATTGGTGTGCTATAGTAGCTAAGTGCGAGTGCACACTATTGTATCATGTAATATAGGATTTTAAGTCCAGATATCGATCCCACAGGGATTATGCAATCTAATTCTATAAATCAAGTACTAAAATTATACATATTTAACTTTTATTTAGAAAACCAAAATCTGGAATTTATGTAACTAATCTAGTTCTCTCAATTAACTAGACAAAAAAGCAAAGAGTAGAATTCAAAAATAAAGATAATCTAGGGTTTTGACTCGTCCCCTAGTATTTCATTGGATTCATTAACCACTTAGTTAATCCCTTAATACCAATTGATTAGCTTAGACACTAATCTCATCACAAGCCTCTGTCGATGGTCAAGTGACTATATTACGCATTCTAACAATCACCTATATATCTATGGTAATCAAATCAGAATGTAATTCATTAAGATCAAGTCTAAATTATACCATACATGCCACCTAGGTATATGTCTATCCTAGATGGAACTCATAGTTGTTACTCTATGATCATGCATCAAACTACCCTAGGGTAAACACATGAATCCCTCCATTGAGTTCATCATGGTTCCTCAATCATTCAAAATATTGATCAGGTATAATAAAAGCATTAAACACAAGATAAAATGAATCAATTGAATTTATTAAGTTCATAAACTAAAATTTAACACAATCCAAATCCATACTAGGTTTACATAGTCTAACCCTAGATAAACAAATTAACTCATCACAAAATTAAAAGTATCAAATCAATTCATAAAGATCAACAAGAACAAGAGCATAATGATAAAGAAAGAGAAGAAAAACTAATCAAAGTGACTCCTTGATGTGCTTCTCCCTCAATCTTGACTTGAAGCTTGAATCTTAATCTTGGTTCTTCAATCTTTGGCTTTGATCTTTGATTTTTGTTGTGAAATCTCTCTCTAAGTTTTTGCCTCTTTTCTCTCCTCCTTTCTTTTAGGGTTTTTGTCTTCAAAACACTATTTATGGGTCACCGTAGAAAAATACTATTCATTGATACTGTAGGAAAATACTTTTTTCCCGACACTATTCGCGACCTCGAGCGCCGCGGTGCTCAGCTACTGACCTGGGCGCCGCAGAGTTCAGTCGCTCGCCTGGTGCCCCTTTCGTATTTTGAGCGTAACTTCTTCGTTTGACGTCCGATTCGCCTCCCATTTGTTTCTATACGTCACATTTTCCATCGTGCATCTATTTATGATCTGAAACCACAATTAAATAACCAAATATTTATGATTTAGAGCAAAATATGAAAGTTGAATATAAACTATACTAGTGCTTTTACGCCCTTATCACATGTAAAGGCAATAAATGTTTGATATTCAAATTGATCTTTTTCTGCAATATTGTCAAAATAATATGTTGTCGATCTTAGATAACTTGTATAAATGAACATGATTTGTGTTAATATTTACAAAAGAGTTTAGTAATATCAAATGCTTGTGTTATCAAATGTGCTATATTTTACATATCTTCCAATTGATTGTTTAGATGTAAAACTGTCAATTGAGTTATAAACATTGAATCAAAGTGTAGAGTAGATTTATAAAGCACAATTGTGATTCTGGAAGCCTTGTTTAAATTATCATAAGACATTTTTCTCAATTCATAGATAATTCTATCTCATCTACTTAAGCCAATTAATTAATTTTCTCCTTTGCTACTGCTTTAATATTTTACTTCACCAACCTCTTTTGCTAAAAGCTTCCTTGTGGGATTGACACCTCAATCTATACTACGATAGCCACATTACATTTTGAGCGTAAACAAAATTTGGCATCGTTGCCAGGGAGGCATACTAAGCAAAAGTCGGTCGCGTTTGTCAATACTAATCGGTAACTTTGTACATTTTCTTTTCTTTGTAAAATCTTAGTTTTATTTTCTTTGTTGTAATTCATTTTATTGTTCATGGTTGATTCTGCCACCTAATTTATTTTGTTTTCTTTAGTTATTTTGTTGTATTTTATTTTATTTTAATGGTTGGTTCTATCGCCTAACTTAGTTCATTTTCTTTTATTTATTTATTATATTTCGCACTTTATTTTTTTTATTTATTTATCACACTTTATTTTCTTTTATTTATTTATTGTACTTTATTTCTTTAGTTAATTTGTTGTATTTTTATTTTAATGGCTGGTTCTACCGCTTAACTTAGTTTATTTTTTTTATTTATTGCACTTTAGTTTATTTATTGTACTTTATTTATTTATTGTACTTTATTTTCTTTTATTTATTTATTGTACTTTTTTTTTATTTTTTAAATATATTTATTGTTCTTTTTTCTTTAGTTAATATGTTATATTTTTATTTTATTTTATTTTAATGGCCGGTTCTACCGTCTAATTTTTTATTTATTTACTTATTGTACCTTTTTTTATTGTACTTTATTTTATTTTATTTCTTTTATTTATTTATTGTACTTTGCATTTTATTTTCCTTTATTTATTGTACTTTCTTTTCTTTTATTTACTTATTGTACTTTTTATTTATTTATTTATTGTAATTTTTTTTATTGTACTTTACAGTTTATTATTTTTTGTTCATTTATTGTATTTATATTTCATGGTTGGTCTTACCACCTAACTCATTTCTATTTCTTGTTGTGTTTTATTTCACTTCTTACTTTTCCTTAAGCATTTCTTTCATTAAAAAAAAGAGTAAAAAAAATAAAATTGTTAGGATGTATGCATGGACTTAGAAACAAACGAGGGAGATTTGTGAGAGAACTAGAACTAGAATCACCATTACAGTTTGTAAGGAAAGAGAATTTACCATCTTGTTCATCTTATAATTCTAACACAATAAGCCAACACGAAGATAACCCCGTTAGGACTCTAAAAATTACTTGCATCCTACTCGCACAGTCACACCATTATGCATTATATTTTCACCTAACACACCGCATTCGGATTTTAAACTTGGAATGATACAACTTCTGCCCACTTTTCATGGTTTAGATAGTGAAAATTCCTATGTACATGTTAGGGAATTTGAAGAGGTATTTGCCACATTTCATAGCCAACCTGAAGTCATAGACACTGTTAGGCTTAAAATTTTCCCTTTTTCTTTGAAAGACAAAGCAAAGAGTTGGCTATACTCTTTGAGACCCGAGGTCTATAGGAACTTGGGCAGAAATGACCCAAGTATTTTTCAATAAATACTTCTCGCAACACAAAACTAATGGCCTGAAAAGACAAATTTCTTCCTTTTCCCAAAAAGACAGTGAAACCTTATATCAAGCATGAGAAAGGTTTAAAGAGTTGCTAAATCTGTGCCTTCACTATGGGTATGAAAATTAGCGATTGGTTAGCTATTTTTATGAGGGACTCACAATTAGAGGGTGCCAATTTATTGAGATGATGTGTAATGGGGAGTTCATTTACAAAGATCCTGAGGAAGTCATAGAATTTCTTAATGACTTAGTCGAAAAAGCCCATATATGGACTGGATCTAGCATGACTGAAAGCACAAATAAGTCACGACCCAGTGGAGTTTTCTATCTTAGGGAAGAGGATAACCTCAAAGCTCAATTAGAAGTCTTAACTAAGGAGTTAGAGGCCTTGAAAACCAAATATAGAAGGGTCACCCACATGGTTGCTAAGGTTGAGTCACACGATGTTTATTTTATCTGTGGAGGAGCGGAACACTCAGCTCAGGATTGCCCCACTTATAGTGAGATGAGAGGGATATATGAGGGACAATGTAATGCCCTAGGGATGTACAAGAAGCCTTATTCACCATACTCTGAAACCTATAATCCTAGCTAGAGAAACTAGCCAAACTTCAGTTGGAAATCTGACCAACAAGCCAATAGCCATTGGAAACAAGAACAACAAGCACCCAAGTTTTATGTTGCACCTCAATATAATGCACGACCAGCCAGGAGTCCTTTAGAGGATACATTACAAGGATTTATAGAGGCACAAAGTAAGACTAATAAAAAATTTGAAACAATTCTTGTACAGGTGGTAGACAAAAACAAAGAAATCAAGAGTCAAAGCACAAAGCTAACTAGTGCCTTAACTGTACAAGAGCGAGATAAGTTTCCATCTTAACCTTAATCTAATCCAAAAGGACAATTCATGGCACAAGCTTCTACTTCTGATGCACAAAATCTCAAAGAAGTCAATGCCATTACTACTTGAAGTGGTAAGAATGTGAGTGAGCCTACTTCTGAAACTAACAATTCTACGAGTAGTAAAGACACCTTCATTGAAAAAGAGGCCACAGTGAAAAAAGAGCCCGAAAATAGGTTTTCAATCCTAGTGCCTTTTCCTCAAGCTCTTCGATCGGTTGGAAAAAATTCAGAAATTCAAGGTGAAATTTTGGAACATTTGAAACAAGTTAAGATTAATCTTCCCTTGTTGCATTTGATTAAGCAGGTTTTAACTTATGCCAAATTTATCAAGGATCTATGCACTATCAAAAGAAAACACCATGTAAAAGAAAAATGCATTTTTGGCAAAACAGGTAAGTGTAGTGATTGAACAAAAGACACCACCAGAGTATAAAGACCCAGGATGTCCCACAATCTCCTGTCAAATTGGGACACATGAGTTTGGTCAAGCTTTGTTGGACTTAGGAGCAAGTGTAAATTTAATGCCTTATTCTATTTACTTGCAATTGGGACTTGGTGAGATTAAACCTACATCTGTAGTCCAACAATTAACTGACCGATCCATCAAAAAATCACAGGGAATAGTAGAAGATGTTTTGTTGAAAATTAATAAATTTTACTATCCTGTTGATTTTCTTGTTTTAGATACTCATTCTGTTGTTAACATAGAGTCAAAAATCCCTCTTATTTTGGGGAGACCTTTTCTTGTCACTGCTAACGCTCTTATTAATTATAGAAATGGTCTAATAAAATTATCTTTTGAGAATATGACTCTTGCGGTGAACATTTTCAATATTGACAAACAATCACGAGAAGAAGATGAATGCTATCATTCATATATGATAAACACACTTGTAACAGAGGAAGCTTATAAAAATCATGGCTCTGATTCTTTGAAAAACCTTCTCAATTTTGATTTTGAAGAATTGTATTATCCTAATGTAACAACTAATGTGTTTAGTATTTTTGACTCACGGGATAAAAGGACTCGATTTTGGCAGCCACGCTTTGAAGAGTTGCCACGAGAGAGGGAGAGACCAAAACCATCAAACCTCGAGACACCATAAGTTGAGCTTTCTCCACTGCCCAAAGGTTTGAAACATGTATTCTTGGGGCTAGGTGATACCTTTCCTATCATCATTTCTTCTGAACTTAGTGCTGAACAAGAGAAAAAGTTGATGAAATTGCTAAAAAAATATAAGTCTGCACTAGGTTGGACCATAGCTGATATTAAAGGTATTTCTCCATTGATATGCTCATATAGAATTCATTTAGAGGAAGGTTCCCAACCTCGTAGGGATCCACAAAGAAGACTTAACCCAACAATGAAAGAAGTAGTGAAGTAAGAGGTTTTGAAACTATTAGATGTGGGTATAATCTACCCAATTTTTAATAGTCAATAGGTAAGTCCAACTCAAGTAGTGCCTAAGAAATTTGGGGTTACTATTGTAAAAAATAAGAATGAGATATTTGTTCCAACTAGGGCGGTAAGTGGTTGGCGAATGTGCATTGATTATAGAAAATTAAACACAGCCACTAGGAAAGATTATTTTTCATTGCCTTTTATCGACCAAATTTTAGAACATGTAGCTGGACATCATTTTTATTGCTTTCTTGATGGGTATTCATGATATTACCAGATTGAGATAGCTATAGAAGATCAAGAAAAAATCACTTTTATTTGCCCTTTTGGTACTTATGCTTTTCGTAGAATGCCATTTGGATTATGTAATGCACCAGCTACTTTTCAGCGTTGCATGTTGAGTATTTTTTTTGATATGGTTGAAAAATGCATGGAAGTTTTTATGGATGATTTGACTATTTTTGGTAATTCTTTTGATAATGCCTACTTAACTTGAAAGCTGTTTTGAGTAGGTGTGAAGAAAAAAGGACTTGTGCTAAATTGGGAGAAATGTCATTTCATGGTATCTTCAAGAATCGTTTTGGGCCATATTGTATGTGAAAGAGGGATAGAGGTTGACAGGGCCAAAATTGAATTAATCTCTAAATTACCTACACCCAAAACGGTAAAAGATGTCTGATCTTTTCTTGGACACGTTGACTTTTACAGAAGGTTTATACAAAATTTTTTTGCCATATCTAAACCATTGTGTAACCTTTGCAAAAAAATGCAGAATTTACATGAACACAAGAGTGTGAGGAGGCATTCCGAACATTCATTGCCAAACTCACCACCGCTCCTATCATGCAATCACCGGATTGGAACCTCCCTTTGTTGTTTATTATGCTAGTAGATTTTGAATGATGCTTAAATGAATTACACTACTACTGAAAAAGAACTACTAGCTGTTGTTTTTGCCTCAGACAAATTCCGTTCTTATTTGATTGGTTCACCTATTGTTATTATTACTGACCATGCAACTCTTAAGTACATTCTTTCTAAAAAGGATGCTAAAGCCTGTTTAATTAGGTGAATTCTTTTTTGCAGGAATTTGATCTAACCATCAAAGACAAGAAAGGCGTTGAAAATATTGTTGCTGATCATCTATCCCGCCTTGAGTTCACTGGCTCCACTAATTTGCCACACATTTGCAATGATTTTCCCGATGAACATCTTTTTGCTATAAGTCAAATACCTTGGTATGCACATATCATAAATTATTTGGTTTGTGGTGAACTTTCATCTAACTGGAGTGCACAAGATAAGCGTAAGTTCTTGGTTGAGGTACGTAATTTTTATTGGGACGATCCATGTCTTTTCAAATATTGTCTTGACCAAATTATGAGACGTTGCATTCTTAAAAGTAAAGTTTCTAGTGTCTTAAATTTTTGCTATAGTACTGCTTGTGATGGTCATTTTTCTATGAAAAAGACTGCTGTAAAAGTTTTACAGTGTGGTCTTTACAGGCCCACTTTGTTCAAAGACACTAATAATATTTGTCGTTTCAGTGAAAGATGTCAAAAGTTAGGTGCTTTATCTCAAGGACGTATGATGCCTCTTAACCCTATTCTTGTTATTAAAATATTTGATTGTTGTGGTATCGATTTTATAGGTCATTTTCCCTTATATTTTGGCTACCTTTACATCCTTTTAGCTGTTGACTATGTATCAAAATGGGTGGAGACTGTAGCTTGTCGTACTAATGATAATACAACAGTGGTAAAATTATTAAAAGAAAATGTGTTATCTAGGTATGGTACGCCACGTGTCATCATTAGTGACCAAGGAACAAATTTTTGTAATCGTTCTTTTGAAGCTTTGATGCGCAGGTATGGTGTTCTTCATAAAGTCTCCACTACATACCATCCACAGACAAATGGATAAGCCGAGCTAGTAAATAGAGAGAGGTTAAACAGATTTTGGAAAAGACGATTACCCCAAATCACAAAGATTGGTCTCTACGCCTTTCTGATGCATTACGGGCATATCGCACTACATACAAAACCATATAAGGAATGTCTCCATACCCGCTTGTTTATGGGAAAGCTTGCCATTTACTTGTTGAACTAGAGCATAAAGCTTATTGGGTTGTCAAAGCCCTTAACTTTGATTTGAGTGCTGTAGACCTTCAGAGAAAGTTATAATTGTCAGAAATATAAGAGCTACGAAATAACGCATATGTTAACTCTAGAATTTACAAAGCTAAAATGAAAGCAGCTCATGACAAATAGATCTCAAGGAAACACTTCGAGCCAAATCAACAGGTCTATCTTTATTATTCTCGATTGCATTTATACCTTAGAAAGTTGAGATCTCGATGGACTGGTCAATTTATGGTAAGGCACATTTTTCTAATAATGCTGTTGAAATTGAGGACCCCACTGATAGGCGAACTTTTAAAGTGAATGGACAATAGCTGAAAAGCTATGTGAAAAAGGTAGACCACTCTAAGTACATAGACGAGATTCCTCTTGTAGATCCTGTCTATCATGCTTGATCAGGTTCAATTTATCTGTACTATATTTTATATTTTATTTATATTTTTACCTTTTGACTTTTTATTTTTGTTTTTATTTTCTTTCACATTTTATTTTACTTTATTTACTTTTTTTCTTTTTTTTTCTTCAGTGTAATTTTATTTCTCGGTCAAGTTTCTCAGTTCTCTAAAAACTGTCCCTCAAACTGTGCATTCATCTCTTTTCTTTCTTTCAAAATGGATCGCATTCTTGCTAACCTTAAAAAATGTTTTCCTTCATTGCCTCAAAATGCTCTACTTAAGATTTACAAAGTACGGTATGAAAGACTAAAGCTATTGATGTTGAGTAATATCCTTGTGGATCTTTGTTAGTTAATTGAAGCCAAGGTTTGATTATCTGGTGAGTCTGCAAATGATTTTATTTCTTTTATGCCTGATCTTGGAAGAAGCTTTTATGCCAAAAAGTGATGAGCAAAGAGGTTACAAGTCTGTCATAATTGTGCTCGATGGAATTGTAATCAGAGTTATCGTTCTTTAGGATTTGCTTCTAGAAATCGAGAAGAAAAAATTCAGTTCATTAAGGATAGATTGAGTAAGGAGTCTTTGGATGGTATCCTATTGACTCTTGAGACACATTTCTATCGGCTCGTGCAACATGAACTTCTCAATTTATGGAATAAATTCAAAAATGAACATCAACGGTATAGTCTCGGGAATCTGACTCTAAATGACCTTGTTTGCCAATTTATAAGAAAATTGGATAGGAAGCCTATCCCCGACCTATAGAGGGCGTTTAAGCCATTACTGAACGTAAAACCAGAGGAAGATGTGAGCCACAATCACAACTACTTGTAAATACATGTGTTTTTCTTTGTTTTATTTATTTATTAGCATCATCATTTTAGTTTATATTTGCTCAAGTGTCTCTCTGGTTTGTTTCTTTCGAATAACTGGCATTTCAGGTAATGTCTCTTATACTTTATCTCTTTCTATTTTAACATTGAGGATAATGTTTCATTTTGTTTGGGGGGAGGATAGTAGACATAAGTTGTAATTTGCATTCCAGAAAAAAAAGTTCAAAAAAAAGAAAAAGAAAAAGAAAGAAAAGAATAAACTAAAATGTGATGCTAATCTATACTCTCGATTAAAATGGCAGAGTACAGAGTTTATTTTTGAACTCTTGAGATGCATTCTAGGTCAAATTAGAATGACAGAGTAAGAAGTTTTATTTCTAACTTTTGAAATGCATTTTAACTAACTTTTTGTTATTTTTTTATGTTTCATGTATTATTATTTATTGCTTGTAGTCTTGGTAATTCTTGTATAAAGGAATTTGTTTTTCTGCCTAGGTATGATTTCAAAATTAGGTTGAGTCATTGTTTCTATTTAGGTTACTAAAGAATGACTTCCAAAATATTTTTGAGCATAATGTTAAGCCTTGTGGTAAGACGGATGATTCAATTTATATAGCCAAGAGAATTCCCATGTCTAAGTATATATTTTTCTAATCTCACATATCTTTTGTGAGTAAGTGAAAAGATTGAGAAAACAGCTTATGAACCTTCATTGATCATTTGAATTGGTTAATTTTTGTTTAGATTGATATTATTTGAATTATGGAATAAGTTGGTTGTATTTGTGTATAATATAATTTGGTGAGAAACATTTGTAATGCTTCCTTGTATTCTTCAAAAATACAAAAAAAAAAAAAAAACGAAAAAAAAAGAATCAATTCAATTTAATAAAGTCGTCATTCAATTTTAGAAGACAAATTTTTTGTAAGGCAGTTTTCTCACCAAGTTATATTGGTATTATTCTTATAAGACAATTGAAGTCTTAAAGCTAGTACATGTTAAGAATAATTGATTTCTAAACAATTAATTTTTCTATCTTTGGATCAATGTTAGTTTGTAAGTCTATCCTTAATATTGACTTTTTTTTTGAGTGTTTAACTGTTTCCAACTCTATGAAAGAAATCCTAACATTTTAAACAGTCATACATTTGTGATGATATGAAGTTGAGGCTTTTACTTGGAGAAATTTTTAAGGCTATATCTATTGTGGTTTGTGGTAAGATGGTTACGGTTTAGTTCACACACATACAATTTTTAAAAGTTATAATTGAAAAAACTATAATAGCAACAGTGATCTTGAATTGACTTTTTGTTTGAAATGCTTAGATAGTTTTGCATATTCTATTTACGTTGAATTGCTAGAGACTAGCAATAAACTGATTGGGGGCTGTGATGAACACATGAAAACTCATATTTGTTAAGAGATTCAGTCACCATTTAATGTCACTAATTTTAGCATTTTCTTGTATTTTTAACTTGAAATAAAGTGTTCTCCTTAAATTGTGATTAATGAATGTTATTTGTACAGGTTTAGGTAAAATAGACATAACTCTCAATGTAGAAATCAAAATGAAGAAATTCTTGAACTTGGAGTAACATAACTCAATCTTACACAAACTTGAAGAATAGTTGAAAAGCCAAATCCAACATGTTATGGGCAAAAAATTGAGATACAATAGAATTGGGCTACAACTTCTGCTCAGCTTGACCCAACTCACGTATTTGGACAGTATCTCACAAAATAAGTACTCAATTGGTATAATTATTGAAGCTGTGAAATACTAACTTAATTATCAACAACTCTTATATTGATAGTAAAGTCCAAATCAGTTGTTATCATAGACCAAATTGCATTGCAAGTGGGTAAAAGGGTTGTTAGCTGAAATCTGATGTATCTTTGGAAATTTACTCATATCTCATTGGATACGCATCCAATTTGCATGAACCTGGTGCCTATGGAAAGAAGAGACAAAATTCTACAACTTTAATGGAAGCTATAAAGGCTACATTAGTCATTTACATTATCAAAAATATGCTGCAAGTAGGTGAATGAGTTATTAACCTAAATTATTAAAGATTGATGTCATATTTTCATTCATTGCCTATATAAGGACACTCTTAGGACGTTTTCAACATTAGATAATTTTATCTTATTTTTTTTTCATTAACATGTATTATAATATAGGCTAGAGTTCTTAGCAAGGCTAAGAGATGAACTTTTATGTGTAATAAATCTACTTCGATGCTTTAATTCGTTATCAAGAGTTACAAATATTTGTAAGTTTGGTTTTAATTAAACTCTTATCTATTTTATTTTCTATAATTCAAAGGTTATAATTCTCATGTCTCATATATGTTCAGTCATGCTTTTCTTATGTGATTCTTTTTGAATTATAATTGTTATTGGTTATATTATTTTAAATGTTAATCTTTTACTGCAATATTGTCAATTGATATATTGTCGATCTTGGATAACATGTAAAGGCAATAAATGTTTGATATTCAAGTTGATATTTTACTGCAATATTGTCAAAATAATATGTTGTCAATCATAGATAACTTGTATAAATGAACATGATTTGTGTTAATATTTGCATAAGAGTTTAGTCATATCAAATGCATGTGTTATTAAATGTGCTATATTTTATATATCTTCCGATTGATTGTTTAGATGTAAAACTATCAATTGAGTTATAAACATTTAATCAAAGTGTAGAGTAGGTTTATAAAGTACAATTGTGATTCTCAAAGCCTTGTTTAAATCATCATAAGACATTTTTCTCAATTCATAGACAATTCTATCTCATCCACTTAAACCAATTAATTAATTTTATCATTTGCTACTGCTTTAATATTTTACTTCACCAACCAACTTTTCCAAAAGTTTTCTCGTGGGATCAACACCTCAATCTATACTGTGATAGCCACATTACATTTTGAGCATAAACAAGAGGCTTATTTAAGCCTATAAATAGACTTCTTCAGCCTACACATTAGACCAGAAATCTGGCTGGACGTAAAACCTTTAGGTTGTTCTATGAATATCTCTTCATCAAGGTATCCATTCAGGAATGCCGTCTTTAGATCCATTTGCCAAACTTCAAAGTCATAATATGCTGCAAGAGCCAATCACATTCTAATCAACTTTAGCATCAATACTGGTTCTAAGGTTTTCTCTTATTGATCTCAGATCACTGAGGATTATCTTTCTAGAACCTATATATGGCCTAGAAGGTCTCTACCTTCCATCTAGCTCCCACCACCTCTTGTAAATACTTTACCATTGATGGTAACAATTTCCACGGGTAACTTAACTATGTCTTAGATTTGATTCTAATGCATAGAGTCAACTTTACAATTAATGGAAATAATTCCCATGGGTAGCTTAACCAAGTCCCAGATTTGATTCTGATGCATAGAGTCAATGGTTGCTTGCTGTTTCCCAAATTGATAACTAACATCATCTCCCTTTAGGTTAAAGGACAATTTTATTCTACCAAGAAAACTCCAAGATCACCTTCAGGCATAAAACATACCTAATAGGTGGCCTAGACATCCTTTCTGACCCACTGTGGAAGTATGCTAAAAGGTCAATGCTTAATTGAGCCTGAGTTCCCATCTTTAGTTTATTGATTTTTAGATTGACTTTGCCAAGTTTAATCTTTCTATGATTCTTACGATCTATAAGAAATGCTTCCTCTAGAATGGTGATATATCGAGAAATGAACACACTTGGCTTTTCTGAATCATAGAACTAATATCTTATTGAATTCACAAGATACTCAATGAACTTATACTTTTACCCATTGGGTGTTCATTTTTCCTGCTGAGTAACTCTTACAAAACAAGATATCCTACTGTGTAACTCTTGCGTCAGCAGGATAACCCCAAGTATTAATATATTTAAGATTCAACTTCCTTCATTTCTGTATCTTATACGGAATAGAATGAACAGTTTCTGATGGAACTTTGCTTAGTAAACAGTTATATTTGGAGCGTGTTCTCATAGATATAGATTGGTAACACTCATCATCGATTGAAACATATCTAATTAAGTTTGATTCCTCCTTTCTGAAACATTATTATGTTGTGGAGTACTCAGAGGAAAATAGTGAGTGAGAATCTCATTTTTCTTTAAACAAATGGAAAACTTGCTGTTAATGTACTCACTACCTCGATCTAATCGAAGGGATGTGATGTACATTCTGGTATGTTTGGTCATCTCTGTGAATACATTATTCATAAACTAGTTAAGTCTTTATGGTCAGATTAGGTATCCAACCATCTTTAATCAGACGGGTTAGGCGTCTTACGCCTATATGACCTAATCTTACATACCACAATTATGTATCATTTAAGGATTCCATTATATAGACATTTCTAATTGTATATAATATCCATTTATTAACTGACATTCAGCTAATAAAACATCATTCACATCACATGAACATAAGGAACTATTCTTAATATTCATATGATATCCTTCACTGTTAAGTACAAGAATGGACACAATTTGTCAGATGATGTTTTGGATATTATACTAATTATGCAATACAACCATTGTATTGTGTATAAGAAGTAAGTCAAGCTGTCCAACAAATTGAACTTATTAGAAATCACAATTTCCTTATCTTAACATTACTTCTACAAGCTGCTGCATTCTTGTTTCTCTTAATTCCTGCAACATATTGTAGATATGAGAGATATATACGGTATCTCATACCCAGCGTGAACTGGCATCATATACCATAAAAATGTCTATATTTGTCAAATACAAATCTGTGGGAGTCTTCTTGATAATTACAAGGCTTCTAAGGTAGTGGGATTTTTAATACCCAACCTTAATGTAGTTGAAAATACTTTCTATCTATATTGCCCTCTTGCTGATCTTTGGATAAATATTGCATTTGAGGACTTATCCTGGGTATCTATCTCATCTTCTTCTCTTCATATATCTGGTATTACTAGATATACTTGAAGTAGAAGATGAAGCACCCTGAACAAAGAGGGTCATACCTCATCTCGTCATATTCCCTAGAGAGGTGTTATGAGAAATACTTTACCACAAACTGTGATTAAGGAACTATTCCTAATATTCATATAATATCCTTCACTGTCAAGTACAAGAATGGACACAATTTTTCAGATGATGTTTTGGATATTATACCAATTATACAATACTACCATTGTATTGTGTATAAGAAGTAAGCCAAGTTGTCCAACAAATTGAACTTGTAATAAATCACCATTTCCTTCTCTTAACATTACTTCTACAAGCTACTGCATTCTTGTTTCTCTCAATTCCTGCAACATATTATAGATATGAGAGGTATATATGGTATCTCATACCCAATGTGAACTAGCATCATATACCATAAAAATGTCTATGTTTGTAAAATATAATTATGTGGGAGTCTTCTTGATAATTACAATGCTTCTAAGGTAGTGGGATTTCCAATACTTAACCTTACTGTAGTTGAAAATACTTTCCATCTACATTGCACTCTTGCTGATCTTTGGATAAATGTTGCATTTGAGGACTTATCCTGGGTATCTATCTCATCTTCTTCTCTTCACATATCTGGTCTTACCAGATATACTTGGAGTAAAAGATGAAGTACCCTGAATAAAGAGGGTTATACCCCTTCAATTCATATCCCCTAAAAAGGTGTTATGAGAAATACCTTATGACAAACTCTGATTAACAATAAATCCAAGATTTTCTAAATCCAGAACATTTCTGAAATTATCTGTCACTCAGAGTAATTTTTAGCACCCTTGAGTTGGACTACATTAACTATGCACACCAACTGGTTCGTAGTGGCCATTATACTTGACAGGCCAAAAATAACGAGAGATATAAATGGAATAGTCATTACATTCCTAATGAAATATTTTAAATTATGGGTATAACAATTATACAATTTTTAATTTAAAACGCCCTTCTATTGCTCGACATAATCCCAGTAATCTCTTGAACGGGAAAATGATAGTTTAAACTCTTTTAAACTATACAGTTGGAAGTAAACCCCATCGAAATTTACTCAGGCCTTACGCTATAGCAATATTGGCCTTTGTAAACCCAATAGGTAGACAACACTTATCAATTGCATCTCATGCAACTCTTACCACTTGATTCTGAATGCACCTTATCCTTACGCTGTAGCAATATTGGGTAAGTGTATTACAGATTAACTTGTCAATGATCAAATATATGCTACTGATACTACCTTCACGCTATAGCAATATTGGGCAATACTTTCGCATATATTTACCTCATCTGATGTTTAACTGGCATAGTCTAAGTCCAACCGACCAAATTCCTCACGCTGTAGCAATATTAGAAAAAGGACAGCATGACTCGTCTAATTAGGTATTAACAAGACGGATCATAATAAAACATTATCTCATAATGTAATATTATTCAATCTGATTAAGATAATTTTTTTTTTAATCTAAGGTTTCATCTCATGGGAGGGTGATTATCAATTAATCAATTTTTCTATGCAAACACAACTAACCTCCACCAGTAGGGCTCCCATTATCGTTACCAACACAAAAATTAATCCTGGTTTATAATGCAGACCGATAACTCCTATCACTGCATCTCATAAACCCCAATTTATAATGTAAACTGATAACTTTTATCACTACATCTCATAAACCTGCACAAGCAAAATTAATTTTGAAACACTGTTTAAAATTACCGTAGATGTGAACAATATAAATACTATTCATTTGCTGCAGTTCAAGTGAACAGTATCAGCGCTGCGGCACCGGGTTACCAGCATTGCACCGTTGGGAGGTCAAACCCCCAGCGCCACGGCAGTTACCCTTTTGAGTTGCGAGGTGGGAGGCAGAACCTCCAGTGCCGTAATGCGGGTTGACCAGTGCTGCGATGTTGGGAGCAAAAACTCCTGGCGCTACGGCACCAGGTCTCCAACGCTGCAGCGCTAGAGACAAAACCTTTAGCGCCAGGTCTCCTAGCGCTGCGGTGCCCAGTGCACTCCATTTTGGCATACTCGTTTCAACACTTGAAATGCGCCATTTACACTGCGCCTTTTACATTCATTCACTAAAATGACACCCAAATATCTCATATCTGGCTATGATACTACATTTGTAAGCGATTTAGTATACGTGGGTGTATGCATGTACAATAGTATTCATTGTATAAAATACATATCTCATACATATTTAAAGTAGTGAAATAATTAAAACAATACAATAAACACAATAAATAATATATTAATCATATTAATATATTTGAAAGGTTGAGAAATCACCGAAATGTATAATATTTTATGCGTATAGCCTGGGAGTCTACCTGAAGACCAACTCGTTAGCAATTATAGTCATCAACTCAGTGGGCTTGATAAGTTAGAACAGCAGCTCCAAATCCAACACTGGGCTTAACTTTTAAATCATTTTGAATTTATTTTTTCCTTGATCAACTCTTTGATCAATAAAATAAATTTCTGGTTGTTGTAACTGGTAGCCAATAGTAAAGATAATTTATAGACTAGTTTCAACACTTGAAACCAATTCACAAGAGATCAAATCTTCTATTCTTCACCTATTTGGCCGGTCACTAATTTGAAACCAACATATTTCCTTTTGGCTTCAAAGAATACAACCGAAAAATGGAAACAATGAAGCAAAAATCTCATTTTGCTTCCAACGGTTTTCACACACACACACATACATATATATATATCTCACAATGATAAAATAATAATATTATATTAATAAAATAATAAAACTTAGCTACTTAGGGTAATTATAATTGTCACGCCCCAGACCCCAAAGATCCGACACACGATATCACTTACATTCATTCACTGCATGTGCACTCATAAATAATATTACACAAAATTTTCAACTTTCATTCAACACAGAAATCCTTAGCAAGTTGCTAGTAAGTTCAACACTAAAATCAACCATAACCTAACATATAAATATAAACTTCTCTTGACAATATTTAAACATTCATTTCAATTTCTTTCAGAATTATAGCAATTGAATTATGACTGGGACAATTATTAAACCGGAGATACGCAGAGTTTTCTCAGAGATTAACACTCTACTACGTCACCAGTAGCAACTTTGTTACCGGGAGCCCAGAATATATCCATTGCAAATTCTTACTTAAAATCATCCAATAACCACACTTTATAAAACTTAAACCAAATCCAATCCACACACAATGAAATAATACATAAGTATTTATTCAATAGGGACAAACCAAAATATCCTATCCCACGTGTCCCCAAATAAAACACACAACAACCTAGCAACTTAGGGAACCCAAGGAACAGCAGAAGCCTTGCCAAATCCGCTAAGCACACATGCACCTTATTTACCTGAAATCACCATAAACTATAATGAGTATAAAACTCAGTAAGCATACTAATTTTTCATATATCAAATACAAATACATATATGTACACAATGCATATGTATGATATGCTGTGATCAATCAAAATCATAATCTTATCAAATCACATATCATGTAAGCGCTTACACATTCTTTCAAAACACATAATAGGAATACCATTACTCGACTACTACTTAGTAGGACTTACATATCACATATCACATAATGAGCCAAATGTCACTCGTAGGTGACATACCGTATGAGAGGAATAGTACAAGTGAGGTCTTTAAATCACACATATATAACGCTTATGCCTGAAGGTAAAAGCCAAACCCTCACCCTGATCATCGGTGAGTCCTCTCACGTGTACCAATACGCCACCACACGAATGTGATGACTCACACTTCCTTTAGGTACCAATAGGATCCTCCCTACATACGGAACACATAACATATACCAATCCCGAAGGAAAGGCCACACATAAAGGCTCCACAAATCACATAAAATGCCTACTAAGTTAACAGTGAGTTCAAGTACCCTCAAATCACAAAATATTTCTCATGGACATATTACACTTCAAAAGCTTTCTTTGTTAAACGCATCCTATTTTGGAAAGCTCACTTTCAAAAACACATGTATGTCCATGCTCAATGTCAATGCTCACATTCATAAACATATATTCACATTTTATATCAAAATATACTTTGACATATCATAAACATATTCTTAACCTCATTTACAAAATCATACAAAACAATTATTATGTTTATTGTGATTCCAGTAGTAAGTCTAGTATACTTACCTCTTAACACTTTCAGCTACAAGGCTTAAATCTCCTTAACCTATCAATGGAGATTAATCCTTTCATAAGCCTCACAATTCACACAAAATACTTTAAATAGCTTACAAAATTATACACAATGCATTTATCACATCAAATTGGTCTAAATATTTGGTTTCTCAAAACCTGTCATTCTGACCACTTACACTTAACAAAAATTTCTAATACATCAAATGATGTCCAATTACTCCGAAATCAGAATATATCATTCTTGACTCATATATACTTCTTATATATGAATATTATATCAAAATTCCTACACAATCCATTCCATACACACCATCGAATCAAAACTACAAACCTGACAAGATCAAGATACTTACTGAACAGTATTCAATCTCCCAATATTATAAAATCATATACTAACTCAAAAATTATAAAACTACCACATAATTACTCTTGACACATATATCAGTCTATGATAAATATTTGGCTTCCAAATAACTGCCAAAAGTATTTTAAAACTATTTTATTTCATAACTTTAAAAATCTGTTAATCAAATACTACAATGAGCTGATACACTTTAGAAATTCATAACACTTCAACCACATTGATCCAAATTCTCAATTCCGAGTATATCATATTAGACATATAAAATTATCATATTCCACAAATTCGTAATTTTTAAAGATCATTCAGCAGGTCAAAAATTATTTTCCACTGTATCATACTGTTTACACAGGAAATTTCCAGAATTCCAGGGTCATTTTGGTAAATTCACTACAAATTCAATTTCCGAGATTTTCAGTCGATTCAAAGTCTCAGATGATCCTAAACATGTCTAATTTCATATACTCAAAATTCAAAACCAGAATCGAATTACAACAATTTATAAAATTCCTAGATCAAGAGGTTATCCAGCAGAAATTCCATAATTCATCATGATTTATCAAACTATCTTATAGATCATCATCAATTCTCACAACATCAAACGAAATACACATCAAATCCTTAATTATACATATTTCCAGAAATCAAAACTTAAAGAAATTAACTTAATTAACACCAATAAATTGATAATTAGTTGTGATATACCTCTAAAGATCCAAAATTCCAATTTCTTCTTCTTTTTTTTTTTCTTCTTCTTCTCTTTCTCTCTCCTTTATTTCTCTCTTCTCTCTCTAAAAATGGGTAGCTCGACCAAAATGAGAGAATTAGGGTTTTTAACAGTGTATTTTTATACTAAGTGGTTAATTTTTGGTATTTACGAATTCACCCCCAAAACTTTCAAAGTATAACAATTTGGTCCCTAAAATAATTCCAAAGTCTTGCAAATAAACCCAATACTAATAGTATATCCTTAACCTATAAAAACACTACTAATAACAATATATAAATCAAGGATCACCCACATGCAAATAAAATACATATATTTATATATATAAATATACATATTCTTACCGGTTATGGATACTGGTTACTACAATTCTCCCCTCCTTATAATAGTTTCGTCCTTGAAATTCATAACTTAAGCACATAGATGAGGATACTTAGATCTCATTTCTTCTTCTCATTCTCAATTTTCCTTTTCAACTGTATAGTTTATTCATAAAACATTTACAAAGCAATCTTCATTGTATATAGGATTTGCTCATTGTGGTCCAAAATCCTAATAAATACTCATTCATATGTTAGATTATCTCTAAGTTGGCTCATAGCTGAGTATACAAGAGGAGTACGAAACATATATCCATAAAATAAACATATGACACACATTATGGACTTATAAAATTATACACACATATTTTTATTCTTTTTTCCCATTCGTTCAATATTTAATGGGTATCTATACACTTCACCTTTCATTCATTAAAGAATAACATAGATGTAGAATACCCATACTAATCTCTTACATAAAATTCTTAACTCCTTTAAAAATTTTAATCCCTTCAACATATACTCATACGTCATAATATCATTCACTACCTTGATATCATTAAAAAAAAAATGTAGTATTTCTACGCAACTAAGTTGTCATTCAAATCAGAATATTGAAAGCATTATCTTAAACGATCAAAAATCAACTTCAATAAAAAGACCTTTAGTTCAACTGATTCTTAAACTATAGATCTTAACATTATATCTCTTACTTTAACTCTTAAAAAAAAATAGTCCACCTTATTGGACATCATTTTCTCATTGAGATTGACATGTCTGCTTTTTCTAATATGCTCGATTTCAAATAGAAAAGATTCTACTAGCACAATTACTGCGATGGCAAATATGATTCTTTTAACTATTCCTTTAACGTCATCCACGTAAAAGGAAAGGACAAAACGATTATTGATTTTCTTTCATAAAACTCTATAAATAGCCTAAACCTCATAATCATTTTTCTAGCAATAAATAAAACCAACCTTCTTACCATCTTCATAATGAATCCCATTATCATAACTCCTCCTGTTCCTTTTTCTCCACCACAATTTCCAGACCTAATCAAAACCAGAACACTCCATTCCCGTGCCAAAGAATTCATCAGACACTACGCCATCTTAGCAGTCCAAGAACACGGCCTCACAGTTCTTGGTGGCCCTTTGTTCAACTTAGAATACCCTTTCTTTCACCTGCACTCTTTTTTCCCATTTTCCCAATGGTCCAAACCTGTCCTTTACTTGTTATGGTACCTGTTGGATCTGTATACAATCGCCATGGAATTCCCATTACTTAGAACCCTCCAAAAATTAGAAAAATGTGATGAAGATCATCCAGCCCTGATTTTTCTCCAATGGTTTTACCCAAAGACATGGTGGATAACTAAATTTCAATACATGATTGCAAACAACACAAATGCTGCAGTCCCCAGACAACATCTTTGGTCAGTCTTACTTCTCCAACGGAAGGGTATGATTATTTCAGATCACGAGATTCATTATTACCCCACTGTTAAGGATTACTTCACATTTACCCTTTCACTAAAGGGATCAATTAAGCTCTGGCCTGAAGAAGTAATTCAGCAAAAGAGAGAACTTGAAAGAATTCTTGCTCAGGAAAATCAAATAATTCCTCCGTCTGTTTGGATCTCCCCAGAAGATGCTGCACCTTGGGAACAAGTTGAAGCTGACTTTACAGAAGACCTGAATTTTGCCAATATACTCAAATTCCAACAAAGACAAAAATATCATCTTTCACATCTCAGAAATACAGATTACTCTACTCATCATCACCATATCCCAAACATGACTTATTATGCCAGATACAGACAAGCAATGGATAACCTTCACCAATGGCCTCAGCTAACTGTCCCGACAGAACCTACCCAATCTCAGCCAGTTGTCCCGACAGAACCTACTCAATCTCAGCCAGTTGTCCCGACAGAACTTGACCAACACCAACCCAATCTTGACTTATCCCTCTTTCAAGACTCCCAACCTTATCCAACCGACACCCAAATCCAAGAGGAAGCCAGCACATCCCTCATCCAGACCAGCTCACCTGGAGAAGATCAAGATATGGTAGACCCACATTCCACTCCGCCAGAGCCCTCATTCAATGTATGGGAACAACAACTCCATAAGTTCCTCTCTCACGGATACGACACAGATGAAAGCGACCTATTGTCCCTTATAAAATGATAAAGTAAAACTCATTCTCTTTTTTTTGTTTTACCTCACAAGAATCGAGAAAAATATATACTTGAACATACTTACACATATGCTCCACAGCTATTATCAATTTGTTTCTCTATAAATACATTATTATTGCATCCTTATACAAACTCAAAAATATTCAAAGATTAGGGTGAGCATAACAATGGAGGAAACCTCAGCTCGTCGATTCACAAAAATTTGTGTCTTTTGTGGATCCAACCCTGGGAATACTGAAGAGTTTACAAAAGTTGCAGAAAATCTTGGTAAGGTATTAGCTGAGCGAAATATACATTTAGTATATGGAGGAGGTAACCGAGGGTTAATGGGGTCTGTGGCAAAAGCTGCACACAATAAAGGTAGTCGAGTTTTGGGTATCATTCCAAAACCTCTAGCTATTGAAAATGTTGTAGGAAAAACAATTGGGGATGAATTACAAGTCTCATCTATGCACGAGCGAATGGCTCAAATGCTTAGGCATGCGGATGCTTTCATAGCTCTACCAGGAGGTTTCGGGACCTTGGAGGAAATTTTTCAAATTGTCTCATAGGCACAATTACAAATCCACCAAAAACCCATTGGTTTGTTAAATGTTAATGGTTTTTAGGACGGGTTGATATCTTTTCTTGACTATGCAGCAGGAACACAATTCATCCCACTTCTAGCACGACGGATTCTTATTTCAGCTCCAACTGTTGATCAACTGATTGATCAATTGCAGTCTTTTATTCCTCTGTCTAATCCAACATTGCATCAGTTAGATTGGTCTACTCATGACAGTCAGAAGAAGCGCAAAATAGACTTAAATCTCACTCCGTAGCCTCTATTGTATTTTTGTTGCTGCTATTGTTGTTGTGTTGTTGTTTTCCTTTTCAATAAAAGTTGTTTCAATTGATGTCTTCAATACTCTACTTCTCTATATTTTGTCATTGAGAAAATTATCTCAATTTGCTCTATCACATGCAAATTATCATTATAAGATATTCAACATCACTCTTACTAAGCATATTAGTCATAACTTAAAAGAAAATCTAAATGGTAACATTAAGATCCACAAGGTACCATTATCCACAACAACAACAATCTTAGCAGCTCTTGGATACTGTGTCATCTTCACAAAATCATACAAAATTTAAGGAATATGTCAAACTTTTACACAACAAAGCTACAAATACAATCCTAAGGATTTGGCATCTGCTCGGTTCCCTTGACTCGACACTTAAAAGTCTACAGAATCATATCTTAGCTCTGATACCAATAAAAGCTGTCACGCCCCAGACCCAAAAGATCCGACACACGACATCACTTACATTCATTCACTGCATGTGCACTCATAAATAATATTACACAAAATTTTCAACTTTCATTCAACACAGAAATCCTTAGCAAGTTGCTAGTAAGTTCAACACTAAAATCAACCATAACCTAACATATAAATATAAACTTCTCTTGACAATATTTAAACATTCATTTCAATTTCTTTCAGAATTATAGCAATTGAATTATGACTGGGACAATTATTAAACCGGAGATACGCAGAGTTTTCTCAGAGATTAACACTCTACTACGTCACCAGTAGCAACTTTGTTACCGGGAGCCCAGAATATATCCATTGCAAATTCTTACTTAAAATCATCCAATAACCACACTTTATAAAACTTAAACCAAATCCAATCCACACACAATGAAATAATACATAAGTATTTATTCAATAGGGACAAACCAAAATATCCTATCCCACGTGTCCCCAAATAAAACACACAACAACCTAACAACTTAGGGAACCCAAGGAACAGCAGAAGCCTTGCCAAATCCGCTAAGCACACATGCACCTTATTTACCTGAAATCACCATAAACTATAATGAGTATAAAACTCAGTAAGCATACTAATTTTTCATATATCAAATACAAATACATATATGTACACAATGCATATGTATGATATGCTGTGATCAATCAAAATCATAATCTTATCAAATCACATATCATGTAAGCGCTTACACATTCTTTCAAAACATATAATAGGAATACCATTACTCGACTACTACTTAGTAGGACTTACATATCACATATCACATAATGAGCCAAATGTCACTCGTAGGTGACATACCGTATGAGAGGAATAGTACAAGTGAGGTCTTTAAATCACACATATATAACGCTTATGCCCGAAGGTAAAAGCCAAACCCTCACCCTGATCATCGGTGAGTCCTCTCACGTGTACCAATACGCCACCACACGAATGTGATGACTCACACTTCCTTTAGGTACCAATAGGATCCTCCCTACATACGGAACACATAACATATACCAATCCCGAAGGAAAGGCCACACATAAAGGCTCCACAAATCACATAAAATGCCTACTAAGTTAACAGTGAGTTCAAGTACCCTCAAATCACAAAATATTTCTCATGGACATATTACATTTCAAAAGCTTTCTTTGTTAAACGCATCCTATTTTGGAAAGCTCACTTTCAAAAACACATGTATGTCCATGCTCAATGTCAATGCTCACATTCATAAACATATATTCACATTTTATATCAAAATATACTTTGACATATCATAAACATATTCTTAACCTCATTTACAAAATCATACAAAACAATTATTATGTTTATTGTGATTCCAGTAGTAAGTCTAGTATACTTACCTCTTAACACTTTCAGCTACAAGGCTTAAATCTCCTTAACCTATCAATGGAGATTAATCCTTTCATAAGCCTCACAATTCACACAAAATACTTTAAATAGCTTACAAAATTATACACAATGCATTTATCACATCAAATTGGTCTAAATATTTGGTTTCTCAAAACCTGTCATTCTGACCACTTACACTTAACAAAAATTTCTAATACATCAAATGATATCCAATTACTCCGAAATCAGAATATATCATTCTTGACTCATATATACTTCTTATATATGAATATTATATCAAAATTCCTACACAATCCATTCCATACACACCATCGAATCCAAACTACAAACCTGACAAGATCAAGATACTTACTGAACAGTATTCAATCTCCCAATATTATAAAATCATATACTAACTCAAAAATTATAAAACTACCACATAATTACTCTTGACACATATATCAGTCTATGATAAATATTTGGCTTCCAAATAACTGCCAAAAGTATTTTAAAACTATTTTATTTCATAACTTTAAAAATCTGTTAATCAAATACTACAATGAGCTGATACACTTTAGAAATTCATAACACTTCAACCACATTGATCCAAATTCTCAATTCCGAGTATATCATATTAGACATATAAAATTATCATATTCCACAAATTCGTAATTTTTAAAGATCATTCAGCAGGTCAAAAATTATTTTCCACTGTATCATACTGTTTACACAGGAAATTTCCAGAATTCCAGGGTCATTTTGGTAAATTCACTACAAATTCAATTTCCGAGATTTTCAGTCGATTCAAAGTCTCAGATGATCCTAAACATGTCTAATTTCATATACTCAAAATTCAAAACCAGAATCGAATTACAACAATTTATAAAATTCCTAGATCAAGAGGTTATCCAGCAGAAATTCCATAATTCATCATGATTTATCAAACTATCTTATAGATCATCATCAATTCTCACAACATCAAACGAAATACACATCAAATCCTTAATTATACATATTTCCAGAAATCAAAACTTAAAGAAATTAACTTAATTAACACCAATAAATTGATAATTAGTTGTGATATACCTCTAAAGATCCAAAATTCCAATTTCTTCTTCTTTTTTTTCTTCTTCTTCTTCTCTTTCTCTCTCCTTTATTTCTCTCTTCTCTCTCTAAAAATGGGTAGCTCGACCAAAATGAGAGAATTAGGATTTTTAAAAGTGTATTTTTATACTAAGTGGTTAATTTTTGGTATTTACGAATTCACCCCCAAAACTTTCAAAGTATAACAATTTGGTCCCTAAAATAATTCCAAAGTCTTGCAAATAAACCCAATACTAATAGTATATCCTTAACCTATAAAAACACTACTAATAACAATATATAAATCAAGGATCACCCACATGCAAATAAAATACGTATATTTATATATATAAATATACATATTCTTATCGGTTATGGATACTGGTTACTACAATAATAATAAAATAATAAAATAAATATTATATATAAATGCATGACAACTATCATGCATTAATATATGTAATATTATTAAATAATATAATATTATATAATAATATATTTAAAGGAGATATTATGATTATTTAACAATTAAATAATTATTGTGTGAAATAACTATTTTGTCCCTCATAAATAGTTATTAAGTATACCCTTTAGTGCATCCCACCAAATCTCACACTTGGGTAAACTCAACGGAGAGTACACAATGCGTCATGTATCATTATACAATTAGTAAATAACAATTATTGACTAATTGTTGTATTTAACGCTTAAAAACAGATACGCACGCATTCCTGTGATAGTGATGGATATTATTAGATTAAACAATTTAATCAAATACTCTGCCCCAGTGCTCAACGAGTACAATTCATATCGTGGGACTTCTTAGGTCCACACCCGATTCTTCAAATAGAACTATTCCATGAGTCTGTGAACATTCCTTTACGCACACGTCACAGAAATACAAATCAACGCGTCGACCATCCAAACTGAGGTCACAATGTATACATATAGTCCTTCTGTCATGATATCCTAGATGTGTGGGGACATAGATTATCACCGTTAAATCTCCATGTGCTCATCCATATTATATCCCCAGATTGTATCTTACAGAACAATATGTGTAAACATTTTTGCCATATTGTTACACCCTGATGGAAACTCTTTTTCGGGATTAATGCTTGTGGCTACAATACTTTCTGAGATACAGTTTCGAAGCATCTAGATATCTAACTCCCTATGTGAGGTGACAGATCCCATATCTGTATACATCGAACTTTATAAGCATCAGACTATACTTAATGACACCCAACAATCACACTATGAAAGGTCTGTGACATGCATGGAACCAAAGTATAGTGGATCACTTACAAGCCCACCACAGCAGTCAGGTCAAAGGACTACGTATACTACTTAACTCGAGAGGACCCTTCGTTGACGGCTTACATAGGGTGTCTATCGGAGGCCTTCGTGAGTCTGTCCCATATTCAGTCCTAACTGGATACCCATATGTCAATACGAGCTCCAAGCTCACAGTCGGCTAAGAATGACCATCTATACTTTATAGGTATAACATATGCTGATCTATATAAAGATATCCACTGACAGACCCGCATCGGTAGAAATAGATCAGGGACAATATTCGAAAACATGCTTGCGCAACTGACATTTTTGGGCACCCGATTGCAACTCTTGCAACTATGTAATTACTAGTATATTCCTAGGTCTATGTCCTATTACAGATAAGGCTCCAACTCTTGGATCTTCGTTGAGTATTATAACCAGCTAACAATTAGTTATGCTAATACTTAGCATTTATATCTCCCAACGTGGCCAACTGTAGGCCCTTATCTAAACTCGTTTAGATCAGATCTGAACTCCTTCAGATCATACAATGTCTGTAATGTTATATTACATAATACCATTTAAATAGACATTAGCGATTTAATGGGAATGTTCATTTGTATAAATAATAAGTATATGTACATTCAGGGATAGTACGTAAGCACTAGCCCTAACAGTTATGCATGGTCTGTCTTGTCAATATAGTGTTAGACGGGTTACCTCGGTCTTTCTCAATATTGTTAAACCCTGAGGGATTGATCGATGATATTTAGACAATGTCGGTTAAATATGAGATATGCGAATGTATTGCCCAATATTGCTAAAGCATAAGGGTAGTATCGGTAACTTATATTTGATCATTGACAAGTTAATCTAAAACACACTTATCCTATATTGCTAAAGTGTGAGAATAAGGTGTGTTTAGGATTTATGTTAAGAGTTGCATAAGATTTAATTAACAAGCATTATATATCTTTTGGGTTTTACAAATGCCAATATTGCTAAAGCGCGATGCTTTGAAGATAATGAATTTGTTCTAGTAGCGCCCGAGGACGTAGGTAATATTACCGAACCTCGTTACACTTAGTGCACCAATTGGGTCTATTTTTTACTGCAAAGTTTAAACTATTTAAATTTTCATTTTTTATTTTAGAGATTAAAAGGAATATATAAAGTAGTGAAATTGCGTCTTTAGATTGAAAACATATACTAGCTATATCCATGATTTAAAGAGTTAACTTTAATTATTAGAAATATTCTGCTAAAGATCTCATGTCTTGTCTTATGGATATATGATAAAATGAGTATGAATAATTCGTATATACATATATTAGATGCACACTAACTATAGGGTACCAAAAAATAATTTTGACTAACTTATAAATCTAAGTATTGTTCTAGATTCAAAATAGCTTAGATATATCGTTGATCAGAAGATGACTAGAAGTATTTCTGATAATTCTTTTTGAAAGAGCTTAAAATTTAATAGAAATGGATAAGTGATGATTTGAAAGTCAAATCATATATCCTGACCTCGATATTTATTAATCTTCGTGATAGAATGGTGGGGCCTACTAAGCCTTTAGTCCAACCAGCATCGGGATCACCATCCCTCACTAGTCACTACTAGTCAAGCACTGGTGCACCTACACAACTAGCTCAGGTTACCTGCGCCCCCAAGGATTCGAACCCCCACCCCCATCTCCATGGATGTCTTATAGGCCATTAGAGGTTTGTCTTTATACCCATCCGGATAGCCTTGTTATCGGGGATCTAATACATGTGGGTGTATGCATGTGCAATTGTGTCTATTGCCTAAAATATGTATCTTATACATATTCTACGCTGCGGAAGTGTGTAAATTATGCAATAAACACAATAAATAAATATATTAATCACATTAATATATTGAAAGGCTTGAGAACTCACCTCAAAGTGTGATGTTATACACGTATATCCCTAGAGTTCGCATGGAGAACAACTCGCGAGCAGTTCTAGTCACCAACACGGTGGGCGTGGTGAGCTAGAACAGCAACCCTATATTCAGCACGGGATTAATTCATAATCCCAAAAATGGTCGGGTGTGCATTTTTCGTCATTTTCTCCAAAAAGATAAGAAATGAAGAATTTGAAACAATCTACCATTACTTCAATTGGAAGCATAAAGAAAAATGAAAAGTTTCATTTTTTTTCTTCTTCTTTTCTTTCTTACTTCTTTTTTTTTTCTTTCATCTTTTCTTCTCCATTTCTCTTCACTCTCTCGGCCAAAATGGCCAAACACACCAAAATCCATTCATCTCTCTCTCTCTTTCTCTTTATATATATATAATAAAATATTGATATAATATAATATATAATAAAATAATATAATAATATATAACATAATAAAATAAGAGAGATATTTTGATTATTTAACTATTAAATAAACAAAGTATGAAATAACCATTTTGCCCCTCATGAATAGTTACCAAGTTTACCCCTTAGTAGGTTCCACCAAATCCAACACTTAGGTAAATTCCACCGAAGGTCCACAATACGCCACGTGTCATAATATAATTAGTAAATAATAATTATTAACTAATTGTTGTATTTAATACTTAAATACGAACACACACGCATTCTCGTGGTATTGCTAGATTAAACAATTTAATCTGATACGCTGCCCCAGTGCATAACAAGTATACTGCATATCGCGGGACTCCTTAGGTCCTACGCCTAATTCGTCAAATGGAACTATTATATGAGTCCATAAGTAATGCCCCACGCACACGTCACGAATAAACAAATCAGTGCGTTAAACCATGCAAGTTGAGGTTACAATGCATACGTATAGTCCTTCCGTCATGATATCCCGGATGTGCGGGGATATATATTATCACTGTCAAATCCCCTAGTGCTCATCCATATCTTATCTTCAGTAAATAATAATTATTAACTAATTGTTGTATTTAATACTTAAATACGGACACACACGCATTCTCGTGGTATTGCTAGATTAAACAATTTAATCTGATACGCTGCCCCAGTGCATAACAAGTATACTGCATATCACGGGACTCCTTAGGTCCTACGCCTAATTTGTCAAATGGAACTATTATATGAGTCCATAAGTAATGCCCCACGCACACGTCACGAATAAACAAATCAGCGCGTTAAACTATGCAAGTTGAGGTTACAATGCATACGTATAGTCCTTCCGTCATGATATCCTGGATGTGCGGGGATATATATTATCACCGTCAAATCCCCTAGTGCTCATCCATATCTTATCTTCAGACTTGTATCTCACTGAACAATATACGCAAACTCTTTTGCCATATTGTTCTACCCTGGCGGAACTCTTTCCCGGGATTAATACTTGTGGCCACAAGATTTTTTGAGATACAGTCTCGAAGCATCTGGATATCAAACTCCCTATGTGAGCTGACAGATCTTGTATCTGTACACACCGAACTCCATAAGCATCGGACCATACCCAACGATATTTAGCGGTCACACCATGAAAGGTCTGTGACATACGTGGAACCAAAGTATGATGGATCACTTACAAGCCCACCATGGCACTCAGGTCAAAAGACCATATATACTACTCAACTTAAGAGGACCCTCCATTGACGGCTTACATAGGGTGTCTATCAGAGACCCTTGTGAGTCTGTCCTATATTCAGTCCTAACTGGATACCCATATATCAATACGAGCTCCAAGCTCACGGTTGGCTAGGAACAACCATTTATGCCCTATAGGTACGACATATGCTGATCTATATATAAAGGTATCCTCTGACAGACCCGCATCGGCAGAAATAGATCAGAGACAATAATTCAAGAACATACTTGCGTATCTAGCATTTCCTGGCACCCGATTGTAACTCTTGCAACTATATAGTTACTGGTATATTCCCAGGTCTATGTCCCGTTACAGATAAGGCTCCAAATCTTGGATCTGCTAAGTATTATAATCAGTTAACACTTAGCTGTGCTAATATTTAGCATTTATATCTCTCAGCATGGCTAACTGTAGGCCCTTATCTAAACTCCTTTAGATCTGATATGAACTCCTTCAGATCATACAATGTCTGTAACGTTACATTGCATGGTACCATATTAATGGGTATTAGAGATTTAATGGGAATGTACACTTATATAAATACACAAGTATATGTACATTCAGGGATGATATGTAAGCACTGACCCTAACAATCTCCCACTTGCTATAGTGCCATTCCTGATGACATTTCATACACATCGACTTTACGTGTTTCATAAATACTTTAAGAGTCATGACCTTTAGATAATGGGTCTGGTAAATTATTTATGGAACACTTCTACAAATAATCATATCTCTCTGGGCTAAGATCTCTCTAGTCATGTGAGACTCCTTTCAATATAATTAGAGTATTGGTGTTCTTTTGGCACTTCGGCTTGTACTATGGCCTTGTTTTATCGCAAACTATAAGATATAATCCATCTGCCTTGGAATTCTTCCAAGCCAGCAATAAACCTACGAATCCTCACTACCACTTCCACTGCGTATTTATAAATTAGTAGTGAATTCCAGTTTGGTACAATTCCAACTCACTTAGTACTATTGAGATGAGCACATTTCTAGATGTAGACTCTCTATCATCTAAGTCAAACTAGAAGTCTGACTCTGTGCATCTTCTCACTTGTAAGTCAATTTCTCTATATCTGAAAAACTTATCCTTTGTACCCTCAAGGTATTTTAGGATATGTTTTACTACCGTCAAATGGTGGTTACCTGAATTAGACTGAACTCGGCTCGTAACTCTTACAGCCAAACTGATTTCAGGTCTCAAACGTATAATAGCATACATTAAACTTTGAAGAGTTGATGTATCTGGTATGTTAGATACTCCAACTCTCTCATAATTCATCTGAAGAGACACTCTCACTGAAAGATGAACATCAGGTCTAAAAGATACGTTAACTATCTCATAGTTAACTAACATACCTTTCTTAGACACTACTGATGTGAAGTGATTTGGGAGAGTCCTATAGGCTTCTAAGCTCTATCTCTATAAAGCTTTATACCCAGTATAAAGGAAGCCTCTCCTAAATTCTTTATGGAGAAACACTTACGAGTTACTTTTGATCGATTACAATATACTGAGATTATTCCCAATGACCAGTATGCCATCAACAAAGAGCATTAAGAAGACTATCGTGCTCCCACTGACCTTTCTTGCACACTAGACCAAAAGTTTGGCTGGATGTAAAACCTTCAGGTTATTCCATGACTATCTCTTACTCGAGGTATTCATTCCAGAACACCTTCCTTACATCCATCTGCCAAACTTCAAAGTCATAATATGCTGCAAGAGCCAATAAAATACTAATTGACTTTAGCATTAATATTGGTCCAAAGGTTTCCTCTTATTTGATCCCAAATCACTGAAGATTACCTTTCTAGAATCAATACAGGGCTTAGAAGGTCTCTACCTTCCATCTGTCTCCCACTACCCCTTTGTAAATGCTTTATAACCAATGAGAACAATTCCCACGGATAGTTTAACCAAGTCCTAGGCTTGATTCTGATGCATATAGTCAATTTTATTTTTAATGGCTTCTTACTGCTTCCTGAATCGATGTCCGACATCATCTCTCTATAGGTTAAGGATGATTTTCTTCTACCAAGAAAACTTTAAGTTCACCTTCAGGCATTTATTATACTTAATGGGTGACCTGGATATCTTTTTCGATCTACTGGGAGAGAGTGCTAGAAGGCCACTGCTTAATTAAGCCTAAGTTCCTATCCTTGGTTCATTGGTTTCTAGATTGACTTCACCAAACTCAATCTTTCTATAATTCCCACGACCCATGAGAAACTCTTTCTCAAGAATAGTGGTATACCGAGAAATGAACACACTTCACTTATCTGAATCATAGAACTATTATCCTATTAAAATTACAGGATACACAATGAACTTATACATGTACTTTTTGGGTGCTAATTTATCTTGTTGAGTAACTATTACAAAATAAGATACCGTACTGCGTAACTCTTACGTTAGCAGGACAACCCCAAGTTTTAACATGCTTAAGATACGACTTCCTTCCTTTCTGTATCTCATATAGAATAGAAGGAACAGCTTCTGATGGAACTCTACTTAATAAGCAGTTGTATTTAGAGCAGACATTTACATATATAGATCGATAACACTCATTATCAATCGGACTATATCTAATAAAGTCTAATTTCTCCTTACCAAAACATCATTATGTTATGGATTACCTGGTGAACTATAATGAGTGAGAATCTCATTCTTCCTTAAAAAAATGAGAAACTTACTGTTAATGTACTCACTACCTCGATCTAATTGAAGAGATGTGACATATATTCTGGTATGTTTGGTCATCTCTGTGAATACATTATTCATAAACTGGTTAAGTCTTTATGGTCAGATTGAGAATCCAACCATCCTTAACTAGACGGATAACGTCTCATGCTTATATGACCTAAACTTATATACTATAGCTCTGTATATTTTAAGGATTTTGATATACAGACATTTCTAATTGTATATAATGTCCATTTATTAACTGACATTCAGCTAATAAAACATCATATTAATTATGTAATGCAACTATTGTATTGCATACAAAAAGTAAGTCAAGCTGTCCAACAACTTGAACATGCAAAAAATCACCATTTTCTACTCTTAATCTTACTTCTTCAAGCTGTTGCATTCTAGTCTCTCTTAATCCCTGCAACATGTTGCAGATATAAAAGGGGTATGCGATATCTCATACCCAGCTTGAACTGGCATCATATGCCCTAGAAATTTCTATGTTTGTTAAACACAAACCTATGGGAGTCTTTCTGACAATGATAAGGTTTCTAGGGTAGAGGAATTTCTAATACCTAACCTTATTGTAGTGGAAACACTTTCTATCTACATCCTCTCTTGTTGATCTTTGGATAAATGTTGCCCTTGGGGATTTATCCTGGGTATCTGCCTCATCTCCTTCTCCTTACATATCTGGTCTCACCAGATATACTTTGAGTAAAAGATAAAGCACCCTTCACAAAGAGAGTCACACCTCCTCTATTCAAATCATCTTGAAGGGTCTTATCAGAATTTCCTTACGGAAAACTCTAATCAACAATAAATCTAATATTTTTTGAATCCAAAGCTCTTCTGTGATTCATTTACAGGTCAAAGTAATTCCTAATACCCTAGAGTTGGACTGCATCAACTATGCCCACCAACTGGTTCGTAGTGGCCATTAAATTTGACAGGTAAAAATAACGGGAGATGTAAGTGGAATATTCATTAAATCCCTAATGGAACGTTTTAAATCATGGTATACTAATTATACATTTTTGATTTAAAACGCCCTCCCATTGCTTTATATAATCCCGGTAATCTTTTGAACGAGAAGATGATAGTTTAAACTCTTTTAAACTATACAGCGAGAAGTAAATCCTATTGCAATTTACTCGGGCCTTACGCTATAGCAATATTGGCCTTTGTAAACCCAATAGGTAGACAACACTTGTTAATTGCATCTCATGCAACTCTTACCACTTGATCCTGAATGCACCTTATCCTTACGCTGTAGCAATATTGGGTAAGTGTATTCCAAATTAACTTGTCAATGATCAAATATATGCTACTGATACTACCCTCACGATATAGCAATATTGGGCAATACTTTCGCATATATTTGCCTCATCTCATGTTTAATCGGTATAATCCAAGCCCAACTGACCAAGTCCCTTACGTTGTAGCAATATTGGGAAAAGGCCGACGTGACTCTTCTAACACCGTATTGACAAGATGGATCAGAATAAAACATTATCTCATAATGTAATATTCTTTAATCTGATTAAGAGAGATTTTGTTTCTAACCTTGCTCTTCATTCTCCTAAGGAGGGTGATTCTCAACTAATTAATTTTTCTATGTAAGCACAACTAACCCCCACCAGTAGGGCTTCAATTGTGGTTACCAACATAAAAAAATTCATCCTGGTTTATAATGTAGATTGATAACTCTTTATCACTGCATCTCATAAACCCCAATTTATAATGTAGACTGATAACTTTTATCATTACATCTCATAAATTTACATATGCAAAATTAATTTTGAAACACTATTCTAAACACTATAATGTCCATGTACTACTGTTCAAGTGAACAGTACACCACCATGGCACTAAATGTCATCGTTGCAATGCTGGGAGGTCAAACCCCCAACGCTGCGGCCCCAGCCCATTGGCGTTGCACCGCCCCATGCTTCGCCTTTGACATATCCGTTTCAACACTTGAAACGCACTATTTACACTGGGTCTTTTGCATCCATTCACTCAAACAACACCCATATATGTCATAAATGGCTCTGATACCATTGTTGTTGAGGATCTAATACATGTGGGTGTATGCATGTGCAATTGTGTCTATTATCTAAAATACGTATCTGATAAGGGCAAATTTGTCATATATTTTCTCATGTTTTTATTATTGATATTTTATGATTTTATGAGAATAGATGGCTATTTATGTGCTTTATTGTTAATTGTAGGGACTTGAATGAAATTTAAAGAAAGAATGCAAAAGGAGCAAAAACAGGGACTAAAATGCAAAGTTTCCAAAATTTGAGTCCAGCGCCCCCGCGCCACAAGGATTGTCGTCTCAATGCTAAAATAGTGATCGAAATAAGAAAAACGACCTACTTAAGTCGCGTCTATCGCCCCAGCGCCAAAGAGTCCAGCGCTAGCGACGCTCCATCGCCCCAGCGCTATCAACATACCGCGCCAGCGGTGAAGCCGTTTTCATGCAGCGCCCCAGCGCCAAGATCACACCGCTCCAACGGTAATAGCTTTTTCACGCGTCGCCCCAACGACAACTTCATAGCGCGCCAGCGGTAGTGCGAGTCCTAGTCCGACGAGAATTGAGATTTTTAAGCTCATATCAATCCCTATATAAAGCCACTCGTTCCCAGCCTTCAAGAACCAATCCAAAGAGACCAGAGAAGAACCGAGAGTAAGAAAAAGAGAAATTAGAGCAGTTCAAGAGCACCAAGAATATAGAGCACGAGTCTTGAAGAGCAATAGGAGCTTAATTGAAGCAACTTTAAAGAGAGATACAAGACGTTCTTCGGCATCAAGAGTTCCTAGGCAGCACAATTAAGAGCAATTCGACGTCTATATCGGTTTGCTAATAATTGTATCATGATTTATAATTATTTTTACTGCTGTTCTCTTGTAGCCATGAGCTAAACTTATTTTCTAGGGTTAATATTTGAACTCAATATGTGTGCTTAATTGCCATATCTTTTAGTATTTAATAAACTTAGTCATTTATTATTTAAATTACTTGTGTTTAATGCTTCAATATATCTGGCCAATATATGGTGAATGAGTTGGTAATATTATTGATAAACTCAGAAGAGGAATCATAATATTTAGACCTAGGTAATTTGATGCATGATTGTAGAGTAACATTCAATGTTGCATATGCAAGTTTCAACTTAGGATAGGAATATACCTAATTGGCATGTATGATCAATAAGACCTAATCTTAATGAATCTTAATTTATTACAAGTACCATAGAAATATAAGTATTTGGTAAATTAGGGTATACTTGCATGACCTTGGAAGAGGTTTGTGAATACATTAGCGTCTTGATCAATAATAAAGACTAAGTGAGTTAAATATTAGAGGATTAATTATTAAAAAGCATATTGAGGGATAATATTAATCCTAGGTTTTCTCTACGTTGCTATCTTTAAATCTCATTGCATTGTGTTTTTACTTTTATATTTTCTACATTCATTCTTGAATTTTTATTTTTCTGAATAATTATTAGGAAGATATAATTTTAGTAATTGGTTAATAAGAAGAAATTATCCTTGTGGGTTCGACATCCGACTAATTAATCCTTTTATTACTTGCATACGATAGTGTATACTTGCACTTAATTTTATGATATAGAAATATCGCATCAGTATCTTATATATATTCTACGCGGCGGAAGCGTGTAAATTATGCAATAAATACAATAAATAGTCAGGTGTGTATTTTTCATTATTTTCTACAAAAGGATAAGAAAAAGAGAATTTAAAGCAATCTACCCCCGCTTCAATTGGAAGCCTAGAGAAAAATGAAATAGTTTCATTTTTCCTTTCATTTGTTTTTCTTCCTTTTTTTTCTTCTTCTCTCGGTTTTCTTCTTCTTCATTTCTTTCTTCTTTCTTTCTTCTTCTTTTTTTTCTTTATTTTCTTCTCTATTTCTCTTCACTCTTTCGGCCAAAATGGCCAAACACACCAAAATCCATTTATCTCTCTCTTTCTCTTTATATATATATATATATTTATATAATATAATAAAATAATAAAATAATATATAATATAATAAAATAAGAGAGATATTTTGATTTTTTAACAATTAAATAATTAAAGTATGAAATGGCCATTTTGCCCCTCATAAATAGTTACCAAGTTTACCCCCTAGTGGGTCCCACTAAATTCAACAATTGGGTAAATTCCACCAAAGGTCCACAATACGCCACGTGTCATAATACAATTAGTAAATAATAATTATTAACTAATTATTGTATTTAACACTTAAATACGGATACGCATGCATTCTCGTGGTATTGCTAGATTAAACAATTTAATCCAGTACGTTGTCTCAATGCACAACGAGTACACTCCATATCGTGGGACTCCTTAGGTCCTACGCCTGATTCATCAAATGGAACTATTCCATGAGTCCGTGAGTAATGCCCTATGCACACGTCATGAATAAACAAATCAGCGCGTTGAACCATGCAAGTTAAGGTTACAACGCATACATATAATCCTTCCGTCATGATATCCTGGATGTACGGGGATATAGATTATCACCATCAAATCCCCTAGTGCTCATCCATATCTTATCTCCAGACTTGTATCTCACTAAAAAATATGCGGAAACTCTTTTGCTATATTATTCTACCCTGGCAGAATTCTTTCCCGAGATTAATACTTGTGGCCACAATATTTTTTGAGATATAATCTCGAAGCATCTCAAACTCCCTATGTAAGAGGACAGATATCGTATCTGTATACACTGGACTTCATAAGCATCGGACCATACCCAACGACACCTAGCGGTCACACCATGAAAGGTCTGTAACATGCGTGGAACCAAAGTATGGTGGATCACTTACAAGCCCACCATGGCACTCATGTCAAAGGACCACATATACTACTCAACTTGAGAAGACCCTTCGTTGACGGCTTACATAGGGTGTCTATTGGAGGCCTTCGTGAGTCTGTCCCATATTCAATCCTAACTGGATACCCATATGTCAATACGAGCTCCAAGCTCACGGTCGGCTAGGAATGACCATCTATACCCTATAGGTACGACATATGCTGATCTATATATAAAGGTATCCACCGAAAGACTCGCATCGGCAAAAATAGATTAGGGACAATAATTCAAAAACATACTTGCGTAACTAGCATTTTTTGGCACCCGATTGCAACTCTTGCAACTATATAGTTACTGGTATATTCCCATGTCTATTTTTCATTACAGACAAGGCTCCAACTCTTGGATCTGCTGAGTTTTATAACCAGCTAACACTTAACTGTGCTAACATTTAACATTTATATCTTTCAACGTGGCTAACTATAGGCCATTATCTAAACTCCTTTAGATCTTTTCTGAACTCTTTCTGATCGTATAATGTCTGTAACGTTACATTGCATGGTACCATATTAATGGGTAGTAACGATTTAATAGAAATGTACACTTGTATAGATATAAAAGTATATGTACATTCAGGGATGACACGTAAGCGACGACCCTAACCTTTCGGTTAGAGTATATGCACATAGATAGTGCAAGTAGTATTATGCTCCATTTGAAAGAGTTGTTTGATATCTCTAAACTATAAGATGAGAACAAAGGCAAAGAAAAGTGTTTCCATTGTAGTGAGGTTGGACATTGTAAATGTTACTGTCCAAAGTACCTTACCATAAAAAAGATAAAACCCCTTAGGTGTCTATTCACCAATCATTAACGTTTTCATTAGCATTTGTTGCTAGCATTAGGCGGGTATTAAAGACAATATGTTTGTCTCATATGTGCAATATATTACATGTTTTAATGGATGCCAGGAAGCTATTGAGAGGAGTAGTACAGCTTCGCGTAGGAAATAAAGTTTTTCAATACTTTAAAGCTGTTGGGACTTTTCCATTGATTTATTGGAACTACTACATAATGATATATGTGGCTCAATGAATCACACTACTATAGTTGGGTTCAATACTTCGTCATCTTTATCGATTATTTGTCACGATACAAACATATGTTTAAGATGAGACACAATTTGGAAACTTTTAAAGTGTTCAAAGAATTTCGACATGAGGTAGAGAAACAAACCGGTATGTATATTAAATGTCTTCAATCAGATCAAGGTGGTAAATACATGAGCAGTGAATGCATAGATTATTTATAGGAGAATAGAATTTTTGCTCAGTATAGTCCTCAAGGTACTTTTCAATACAATGGTGTTTCAGATAGGAGGAACTATACTTTATTTGATATAGTCCGAAAGATGATGAGCTTTACCGACCTTTTAGAATATCTATGGGGTTATGCTCTAGAAACCGTTGCTAACTTATTGAATTGAGTTCCATCAAAGGCCATTCCTACTACTCCATATGAGATATAGATTGGGAGGAAACCTAGTCTTAAGTATGTTAAGATTTAAGGTTGTCCAATTTACGTAAAAGTTACACAACATGATAAACTTGCACATAAGGGGTATACGTATTGGTTTATTGGATATCCTAAACATTCTATGGGCTATCAGTTCTATGATCTAGAGGAATGCAACGTGTTCATTGCTCGTAGTACCACTTTCTTAGAGAAATAATTTCTCATAGGTCGTGTGGATTGTAAAAGGATTAAACTTGATGGAGTCAATCCAAAAGTTTATGAATCGATGATGGAACTTTTAGGCTCAACTGAGTGAGATTGATGGCTATAATTTATATTATTATTTTAATCTCCTAAACTTGATAATTGTTTTATTTAAATAAGAATACTGTTTTTTTATGTGCATTTATGTTATTTTGTAAGTTTTAACTTAACGGAGCTATTTGGGATAAAAAGCCGAGATAAATGTGTAAAAATATAAAAAAAGGGACCAAAATGCTCAAATCAAACAATAGCCGGGAACAGTAAACAGTTAAATATAAATAGTTCATCTTATTGTCTCTGTTCTATACCGCAGCCTTATTTGTGTAGAAACTTGGGGTTGCAACCCTAATCTGCCTTAGTTGTAGCGCCGCCAGCTAGGTTTTTTTCTATGGTTTTGTGCCCTAATTTTAGGAACATTTTTTGAACCTATAAAAATGAGAGGAAATGTCTCATTTAAAGAAGAAGAGAGAGTATAAATTTGAGAGCAAAACTAAGAGTTTCTAAAACACATTAAAGCTTGAAATTTTAAAGACCCTTGAAGATTGAAAACCCTAAAACCTTCTCCAACTAGTTCTTTATTATCTTATTTACTTTAGTTTATATTATATTTTGTAATTTGTGTTTTTTGATTATGGTTACTCTTATGAACTCTTAGATTATTGTATTTGTGCATTTAACTATGGTAGCTAAATTTCTTATTCAAGGGCTTGACGAAACTTTATTGAATACTATATTTTGATGTTGTTAGTTGATTAATGACCATATCTTGAGTTTTTCATTTATGTTTTTTATGAGTTTTATGCTTATAATTGGATTGAAAAGTTGATTAGATGATTTAAACTTGTGGGTTATATGCTTGGGAAAGTTTAACCCATATGTAGGAATTAAAAGGCATAGCTTTTGATTTTATTGAGTTGGGAGACTAATAGGATTAAGGTAATCATTTAAGGGTAGCTTAATGCATGTATAGACAATAAGTTAAATAGGGATATCAACTTGATTGTATATGTATAGGAACTCATTCGATGCTCGGGAGAGGTAATGAGATTAGTTTTAAGCCTTTAATTATTGAATTCACAAGATTAGTTGTTAATCACTAACTATAAAGAATATAGGAAAGGTAGAGTGAAATCAAAACCCTAGAACCCTTTACTATAGAATTCTCGCCTCTTTGATTTGTTAAATTTTTTATTTTAAGAAACTTTAATTTTCTTAATGTAAATAGTATTTAAATTAGCTTAGATAAAGGTAGGTTGTTAGCACCATAGTATTTAGCATTAATTTAAAAAATTAATCCTCATGGGAACGATACTTTGCTCACACTTTAATACTTGATCAGGGCCTGTGCACTTGTAGTTTTATTTTTTATGGGTGTTGAGTTTCACGAATAGAGATACCTTTGACACACCCTTCACATAGGTCAGAAATGATCTCAAGGACACCTATAAAGTATGGTATGATATTTGTACATGCCTATAAGGTTTTCTTAGTTGAAGAAAATGATCCTATAACTTATAGAGAGGCGATGTTGGACATTAATTTAAGAAAATAACAAGAAGCCATGAAGTTTGAAATTGACTCTATGAATGACAATCAAGTCTGGGACTTGGTTGAGCTTCCCGAAGGAGTTGTTTCTATTGGTTGTAAATGAGTTTACAAGCGAAAGCATGGCCCGATGGAAAGGTAGAGACATTCAAAGCCCGACTAGTTGCAAAAGATTATTATTGGTGATTCTTATGTGATGTGAGTGTTTATCCTAAGTGCAAGTGCCCGCTATTGTTAACAAGTAATAAAGAGTGAGGGGTGTCGAACCCATGAGGACTAGTACTTCGCTCTATTCAAGTACTAAAATTGACTCTCTTATTTTTATCCGAACAAATTAATTCATTGAAAATAAAACTAATTATCAAAATTAACATCTAAATATGAAAGTCACAAATTCCAACACTTTCAATGTTAAGTGAAGTCTATGATGTATAGCTATCATTTAACTCGTGTTTGTTATCAATTGGTTAATTATCGGTCACAACACTAGGCTCGTCATAAGCATCTTTCGATGGTCAAGTGATTATACCCTACTCAATCCAATATCTATATTCCTATGATATCGAGATTAAATGGATTTCATTAAGTTCAAGTTGTCTTAACCATGTATGCCAACTAAATATATTCCTATCATAATTAAAACTTGGAGACATTATTCTACAATAATACATTACTTTGTCCTAGGCTATTTAATGAGATGCCTTTTCTAAGTTTACTCAATGAATCCAAAGTTCATGCATAAGATTGGACAAATTAAATGTAAGCATTAAACACCAACAAAATGAATAAAAACTAAGTTCATAAATTCAAAATGAATAAGATTGGTGGAGTAGTCTGTGTTAATGCTGGTGCTAGTAGAGCAATCTGAATGACTTATTGCGTTTGTCAGTACAAAGGGTTGGGTTTGGACCTCTGATTTAGTGGTGTTAAAACTGAGATTGAGTGGGGGATCAAGCTGAGGACTAGTTATGAGCTAGGCTAGCTTAGGGGACCTAAAGAACACAAGAAACATGAAGCCAGTTGTAAGTGCCAATAGGGTGGTTAGCAACGGCCTTCCAATGCTCAAGTTTGGTAGTGGCTTAGTGGTTAATCTTCCTTAGGGTTTATTCCCCTACAGAGAGAGAGAGAGAAAGTGTAGAGAAGGCAGAGAGTTTTTCTTACAAGAATTGTTATCTTAGTTGGAATTCTCCTCTCACCCTCATTCAAAATTAGAGGGAGCCAACCTGGAGATAACCCCTCAAAGGCGAGCGATACGTGGCGATACATAATTTGAGAATCATCTCTATCATGAGGGGCATTGTGGAGAACTTACTCAGATGAGGCATAAAGGTAATTATACTTCTATGAAGTTTAAAATACTACTTATCTTTTTGATTGGGCACTTTTGGAGCAGTCATCTTGGTTAGGTGAACTTAGGAATACTGTGTGGTTAGGAGACTCTGTTCTTTTGAGATTAACAAATTTAGTGCTAGATCACCCCAACAACTCTAGATAGTTCAAATATGTGTGTCAGCAGGGGGTCAGAGGCCTAATACTTGCTAATATGAAGGCTTTCCATTGGCTTTTTAGATATTTCCCTCTTGACACCTTACTCTTGTTGGAGTTTGTGCATATATGTCATTCTAATATTGTATGAATATTAATTGTTTAATATTTATACAATAAATATTTTGAATAAAATCTTTAATATTAAATAGTACTATGCTTGTAACGTTATAGACTTTATAAGATCTGAAAGGAGTTTAGATTTAGTCTAGAAGAGTTTAGACCAGGACTAAGAGTTAGTACTGCTAAAAGTTAGCATGTTATAAGTGTTGGGATAATTTATACTAGGGTGTATGCATGTTCAACTATGTTCATTGTATCAAATATATATCTTATACATATTTAGGCGCAGTAGAATAATAAAACCATACAATAAACACAAAAAATAATATATTACTCACATTAATATTTTAAATGAGTTTGAGAATTCACTAAAACATGTAAAGTTTTAGACGTGTAATTTGGGAATCCGCTTAGAGACCAACTCATTGGTAGTTCTAGTCACCAACTCGGTGGGCTTGGTAAGTTAGAGCAACAGCTCTAATTATCCACCACTGGGTTTAACACTTAAACCCAATGACCTTAGTTTTTCCTTGATCAACTCTTTAATCAATAAAATAAATTTCTATGTTATTGTTTTTGTAGCCTTTAGTGCAGATTAATAAGAAAAATAATTTCAAACACTTGAAATTATTTTTCAAGAGATCAAATCCCCATTTTTCTTCACTTGTTTGGCTGGCCACCTTTAAAGTAAAAGCAAAACAACATTTGTTTTTCTTTTAAATGCTTCTTAAAACAACAACAATGAAAACAACTAATTGCTTCTAATCTATTCCACACGTTTTTACATATTTCATCTTACATATATATATATATATATAACTATAATATAAAAATGTTAAATATGTCTAAATTTAGCCACCAAGTTTAGATATATCATTATTATAATATTAAATACTAATATAATATAGATATGCTTACAAACCAAGCATGAATATAATATTATTATATCAAAAATATAATATAATATTATAATATATAATAATAAGATATTTTGATTATTTAACAATTAAATAATCAATGTGTAAAACTATTATTTTGCTTCTTATTAATAGTTATCAAGTATACCTCTTAGTGGATTCCACCATACCCCACACTTGGGTAAACTTAATCGATGGCTCACAATGCATTATGTGTCATGACACAATTAGTAAACAACAATTGTTAACTAATTATTCTATTTAACACTTAAATACGGACACGTGTATATTCCTGTGGTAATGTTGGATATTACTGCTGCCTCAGTGCACAACGAGTATACTCCATATTTTGGGACTCCCTAGGTCCACGCTAAATTCATCAAATGGAACTATTTCATGAGTTCGTAAACACTACCCCATACATACGTCATGAAAATACAAATTAGCGCGTCGACCATCCAAGCTGAGGTCACATTGCATACATATAGTCATTCCGTCATGATATCTTGAATGTGCGAGAATAGAGATTATGACCGTCAAATCTCCATGTGCTCATCCATAACCTATCTCCAGATTTGTATCTCACTGAACAATATGGCAAATATGTGCAAACTCATTTGCCATATTGTTCAACCTTGGTAGAAACTCTTTTTCTAGGATAAATGCTTGTAGCCACAAGAATTTTTGAGATACAGTCTCGGAACATCTAGATATCAAACTCTTTATGCAAGCTGACGAATCCTATATTTGTATGCACCGAACTCCATAAGCATCGAATCATAACTAGTGACACCCAGCGGTCACATCATAAAAGGTCTGTGACATGCGTGAAACCAATGTATGGTGGATCACTTACAAGCCCAACGTAGCATTCAGGTCAAAGGACCACGTATACTACTCAACTCAAGAGAGCCTTTCGTTGATGACTTATTTAGGATGTCTATGGGAGATCTTCATCAATTCGTACTATAACCAGCCTAAATTGGATACCCATATGTCAATACAAGCTCCAAGCTCACGGTCGGTTAGGAATAACCATCTACACCCTATAGGTACGACATATGCTAATTTATATAAAGGTATCCACCGATAGACCTGCATCAGTAGAAATAGATTAGGGATAATATTCGAGAACATACTTGCACAACTGATATTTCTGAACACTGATTGCAACTATGCAGTTAGTAGTATATTATCGGGTCTATGTCCCATTATAGACAAGGCTCAAACTATTGGATCTTTGTTGAGTATTATAACCAGCTAACACTTAATTGTGCTAACTCTTAGCGTTTATATCTCTCAGTGTGTCTAACTCTGGGTCCTGATCTAAACTCTTTTAAATCATATATGAACTCCTTCAGATGATACAATATCTATAATGTTACATTGCATGGTACTATATAAATAAGGATTAGCGATTTAATAGGAACATACACTTTTATAAGTAACAAGTATATGTATAATCAGGGATGGCATGTAAGCATCAACCCTAACAATAAGAGTTAGCAAAATTCTAATAGTTAGAAGCCTTGTCTTAAAAGGGACAATAACCTGGAAATACATTAGTAATGACATAGTTGCAAAGAGTTGTAACAGGTGCTAGGAAATGTCATTATGTAAGTATGTTCTCAAATATTAGTTTCTGATCAATTTTCATCGATATGGGTCTATCAATGAATCTCTTTTCTATAGACCAGTGTATGTCTATATCTATCTGGTATCGATATTTGTTCTTAGCTGACCATGAGCTTAGAGCTTGTATAGGCATACGGGTATATAATTAGGACTGGATACTGAAAATACTTATGAGGACCCTAATAGACATCCTGTGAAGTCGTCAAAGGAAGGTCCTCTTGAGTTAAGTAATATTCGTGGTTCTTTGACTTGAGTGCAATAGTGGGCTTGTGAGTGATCCACCGTGCGTTAGTTATATGGACATCAGAGACTTTTCATGGTCTAATTGCTACGTGTCACTGGGTATGGTCCAATACTTATGGAGTCCGATGTGTGTAGATACGAGATCCGTCAGCTTACATAGGTAAGTTGTATATCCGATGCTTTGAGATTTTATCTTAGAAAATCTTATGATCATGAGTAATAAACCTAGAAAAGTAATTTTTTTTAGGGCTAAACAATATCGCAAAAGTGTTTGCGTATATTATTTTATCGAGATACAAATCTGGAGATAAGTTCATGAATGAGCAAATGGAATTTTGACTGTGCTGATCTATATCCCTGCACATCAAGGTATAATGACGGAAGGATTATACGTATGTGTTTTGACCTCAACTTGGATTATCTAACGCACTGATTTGTAATATTCATGATGTATGCGTAGGGTATTGTTCATGGACTCATAGAATAGTTTCATTTGACGAATCGGACTTGGACCTAGGGAGTCTCGCAATATGAAGTGTACTCATTGTGCACTAGGGTAGGGTACTGGAGTGAATAGTTTAATATAGTAAAATTCATCAAATTACTATGGTTAAATTAACTAAAGTATATGGCTATAATGGGACCCACTTTGGGTTTACTTTGTAACCTAATAAGGGTATAATGGTAATTTTACTTTATTGATGATTTAATTGTTAAATAATCAAGATATTTATTTAAATAATAATTAATCAAAAAATTAGGTTAAAAGATATTTTGGGCTTAACTTAACCGTGGATAATTATTAACTACGGTTAGGTTAAATAAATATCTAGATATTTTATTTTTATTATTATTAAATAAACGTTAACCTAACTAGGGTTAATAGTTAACTCTAAAGTTTGGTTAAAGCTAAATTAAAAGCAAATAAAATTTAAATTAGTTTGAAATTTATGATTTGTATATAAAGTGAATTGAAATTACAAATTCATAAGTTTTAGTTTTGTTAATATTTGGTGGCTGGCCATTTTGGAAACAAAAGAGAAGAATTAAAATGTTTTCATTCATTTAGTTTTTAAGAGTTGAACTCTATGTATTTTCTTCTCTAATTTGGCTACTAATTGTAATAACTAAAATAGATTTATTTTTAATTGTTCAAGTGTTGAACAAAATATAAAACAAATTAATTTTTTTATTAGATTAAGAGTTAAATAAGTGATGGATTATACTGCTTTTAGCTAATCAAACCATCTTAGTTGATTACTAGAATTGTCAACAAGTTCATTACATGTGGACTCCAAACAAATTAATCCAAAGGCTTTAAGGGTGAAATTCTCAATTCTGTAATTATTTTGATTAATTGTATAAATATGTGTTCATTGTTTAATTTTCAGACTTCCACTGTGCATGTATATGTATGAGATATGTATATTTGTATAATGAAAACATACACCACATGTATACATCATAGAATAATCGACACCTATCAACTCCTAGGTCTAGTCATTAATTGACGTGGCTCTAGTTGAACCACTAATGGGACCCAATAGTAATATGGAAAAACCTAAACTCTACTGACGTATGTATCCATTGGTGGGCCCAATGATGACATGGTAAGTGACTTGTACACCATGTGATAGAGTGTGTATGACCTACCAATACTTTATACCTTTTTGTTAGAGTGTGTGGGACCTACCAACACCTTGGTCCACTAGTTGGGTGACACCTCAGAGCCACTAGTGTCCCAGCACACAATTCTCAGGTTACTAGTGCCCCCAAGGATTCGAACCCTCGCCCCTATCTCTATGGAGGCCTTATAGGCCTTTAGAGGTTCGTCCTTGTACCCATCGGGCTGGCCATCCTGATAGGTACAAGGACAAACCTCTAAAGGCCTATAAGGCTTTCATAGAGATGGGGGCGGGGGTTCGAATCCTTGGGGGTGCACGTAACCTGAGAATTGTGTGCTGGGATGCTAGTGGCTCTGAGGTGTCACCCAGCTAGTGGACCAAAGTGTTGGTAGGTCCTACACACTCTAATAAAAAGATCGGCCTTTTTGTAAGACTATGTGAGGCCCACCAACTTCTTGGTCCACCGATTGGATGACACCTCAGAGCCACTTGAGCACCCATATAGTCTTACAAAAAAGGTCGGCCTTTTTGTAAGACTATGTAGGGCCCACCAACTACTTTGGTTTAACCAGTGGTTGACACCTCAGCACCTACTGGTGCACCCACATAATCTACCTCATGCATGACCCCCAACTGTGTTGAACCTGGGATCTCATCCTTTATAGGCCTCAAAGGAATGATCAATGGGTGTACCTATTGGGCTAGCCAGCTCAATGGGTACATCTTACAAAAAAGGCCAGCCTTTTTGTAAGAGTGTGTGAGACCCACCAACATCTTGGTCCACCAGCTGGATGACACATCAGAGCCACTGGCGTCCCACCACATAATAATCAAGTTACCTGTGCCCTCAACCAATGTTGAACCTGGGATCTCATCCCTTATAGGCCTTTGAGGTTCAGTGGTTGTACCCACTGAGGTTCCTCCCTCTGGGCCAGGTATTTATGATGTTTGGGCTTGAGTGTTGGATTGAGCTCCCTTATGTTGGACTAAGTGTCACTACTTTTTTACTCGTAACATCTGTCCCCCTAGTTCCTAGTCCTGAAGTGAGGAAGTAGTAGGAACTAATTTCTTTAGGTGACACGTGGCATGTCCAACTGGCGAATTTTCTTTACTATCTTTTTTATTCTCTTCCTACTGAGTGTCTTATATTTTTCTGGTGTAATCATCAGAGCCAATCAGACTTCTTCTCATTTGAGGTTATTGACTGTGTTCCCTTGCTTATACCTTGCATTTTCTCAGTATGCTACTGAACTAAAGACCTTAAGCTTCTGCCGACTACTCAGGATCATTGATCTTACTACTAAAACCTTTGCTACATTCATTAGAGATAAGTTCTAATGTATTGGATGAACATCATCTTTGATTTTTTGATTGTTTCTGAGATTGGCAAGACTATGCTACTTCGGTAACTCAATCATTGATTTTCTTTTGGTACTTACGAGAAAAATGCATGCTCCTTCTTTTGCGACTCGCCTTGAGTCAGAGAAAAAGTTGAAGGGTGACAGCTAGATGCAAGACATGATAAATGACCTCCTTAACCTTCCAAAGCCTTGTGACTTTGGTACCCCTGCTGGGAAAAACTCAATTTTCTTTCTTGCCTTCGAGTCCATGGGTGTTGGGCCCTCCGGTTCTAAGAAGAATAAAGTTCCCAATCCTATCCAAGCTTCTGTCAGCCCTCTGCACTCGAGGATCTAGGTCTTTGAACTGAAGAGAAAGGTTGACAACATACTGTTGCTCATGCAACACGTTCATAGGGCCCTTCCTATTGAGCTGGATTCATTAATTTCATATTAGGATTTGTTAAATACCCTGTCTAGAGCACTGAGTCTGTCTCACGAGGTAGCTTTGGTTATTTTCTTTTACTGATTCACGTCTTTCACATTTTTATGTTGAATTATTACTGTTGTTGGCAATTTCCCCTACTGTAGGCTGCCTTCATCTTAGGGGAACACAATGAGGCACTAAAGGGGGCCTTGAGGGCTGCTGAGGACTTGAGGATCTTGAAGGTCGCAAAGAGCTTGATACTGCTAGAGAAGAGGCTTAGGGGGGCAGTGTAAAAGGTGCCGAGTCATGCTCATTGTAGAGCTTTCGATGCCAAACTTAACTTTGACTTTAACTTCTTAGAGCCTGGAGCGCCTACTGCTCTAGTGTCAGCTATGGAGAAAGAGGACAACATAGTCAAGTCTCAACTAGTCATGCCACTCCTCTATAACCTAGAGCTACTAAGGAGGGATTGAGCTGCAACCTCTTGATGTCGATGCACTTTAAGACTCTACTACTCACTGATAATGGCATATTTGTCATATATTGTTTTTATATTTTTGTTTTGATATTTTATTATTTTATGAGAATAAATGGCTATTTATGTGCATTATTATTATTTATAGGGACTTAAAAAAATTTTAAAGTAAACTTTTTAAAATATGGACTTGTTACCCCAATGCCACAAGAATTTTCTCCCCAGCGCTGGAACAGTGATCAAAATAAGAAAATAAAAAACTTGACTTGTTTAAGTCGTCCTTCACTGCCCCCGCGTTAGCTCACCATCCCGTCAACAATAGCCCTGCGCTCCTGCACTAGACCTTCACCGCTCCAGCGATGCAACCTTTTATATGTAGTGCCCTAGCAACAACAACATAGCACCCCAGTGACAATGCGATCCCTAACCTGACAAGAATTAGAGATTTTAAGCTCAAATCAATCCGTATTAAAGGCCACTCATACCTAGCATTTAGAGAGCATCCAAGAACATCAGAAACATACAACACAAGTCTTAGAGAGTAATTGGAGCTTAACTGAAGCAGCCATAGAGAGAGGTTCAAGGCATTCTTCATCAAGAGTTTCTTAGCCAGCGCAATTAAGAGCAATTCGATGTCTATATCGATTTTCTATTAATTGTATCATGATTTCTTATTATTTTTACCATTGTTTTCTTGTATCTATGAACTAAATTTTCTTTCTAGGGTTAATACTTGAACTTAATATATGTGCTTAATTACCATATCTTTCTAATATTTAATAAACTTAGTTCTTTGTTATTCAAATTACTTGTTCTTAATGCTTCAATATATCTGGCCAATATATGGTGAATGAATTGGTAATATTTTGATAAACTCGAAAGATGAATCATTATATTTAGACTTAGAAAATTTGATGAATGATTGTAGAGTAACATTCAATGTTGTATATGCAAGTTTTGAATTAAGATACGAATATACCTAATTGGCATGTATGGTCAATAACACTTGTTCTTAATGAATCTTTATTTATTACAAGTACTATAAAAATGTAAGTATTTAGTAAATTAAGATATACTTACATGACCTTGAGAAAGGCTTGTAAATAAATTAGTATCTTGATCAATAATAAGAACTAAGGAAATTAAATATTAGAGGATTTCTCATTGGAAAGTATATTGAGGGATAATATTAACCCTATGTGTTTTCTATATTGCTATCTTTCAAATCTCTTTATGTTGTGTCATTGCTTTTATATTTTTAAATTCATTCTTAGACTTTTATTTTTCTGAATAATTACTAGAAAGACATAATTTTAGTACATGGTTAAAAAGAAGACATTATCCCTATGGGTTCAACATTCGACTCTTTTGTCCTTTTATTACTTGTTACGATTATTATATAGTTATACTTAATTTTAAGATATAAAAATATTGTGTCACTCACCAAGCTAAGAGAAGTGAGGATGATGACGAGGGTGATAGTAGTGATGACCCACCTCTTTCAGTAACTCAAATAACTATAATTTATATAGTTCAAGGTAATATACTGCTGCTTGTAAGACAACGTTCCTTGCTAAACTATTTTTGGACGATTGTTTTAACATATTTCTGAACTCCGCTATTGTGTCGTGTGTTTGGCTTGGGCTTTGGTTGCCATTTGGTAAACTTTTGTGAGAGGTACACTCACAAGTTTAGGTTGCTAAGTAGCTCTCAGCATTTAAGGCACTTAAGGCCTTAGTTGTTTTATTTTGTTATAGTAGTTTGCATATAAGTACACTCACAGCTCTTGATATGTACTATTTCTCAAACATGTTGTCATGTATTTGGTGATTATTTCTCTACAAGTGTATTTTTCTAGCATAGCATGTAGGAGAACAATTATCTTTTTAATGAACTAAGTTTCTTACTGTTTCAAACTAGGGGTTTTCTCAAATATCACATAATAACCTAAATCTAGTGAAGATAACTACCAATACTTAACTAAGTAGCCTTGGACACTATCCATGGGTACCGTTAAGAAGGCTTTAATAACTTTTTTTTTATCGAAAGCAAGACTTTGAGGAGGGAAGCACAGTGTATGGAGATAAAAATAGTATCAAGTACTCGTACCTTTGAAGCTTAGCGTGCTTTCACATTGCTTTAGGTCTCTTTCACTACTTTCTCCATAAATGGTTGATGGGCGTCTCACTCTGGTTCTCAGCTCAGTATTTCTGAGGGGAATTCTACGCGGCCAGTTTAAATTATGCTTTATTCCCAACCCTTCACCCTTGGACATAACTAGTAAGGTGTGAGGAGATTGCGAGTTTGACTTGTATATGGCTATATGCAAAGGGTATGAGGAAAAGAATACAATAAATATTCATCTGGCGATAAATGGAGAATTGTTCACTTGTATTTTTATAGGTATAGCTCACCTTGGTGTACTTTTGGGCCCCATAATTAGGCCACTCCCTCCATCCACATGGTGAACATTCCTCTTACATAAGATGCTTAGGATCTTAGTGTAACCTTACTAAGGGGATCTCCAAGGTCTTTTTACATAGGCGTGATCCCTAAGATTATGCTCTTGGCATACACATAAATAGTAGGTGGAGACAACACATTCCTTGAACAATTTGGAGAACATCTTCTAATTTCATTGGTGAACATCAGGAGCATAGCTAACGCATTTCTAACATTCTGCTATATACTTAGTAGATGAGAAGCAGGTCATTCATTCTGTTTACTATGATTTCTTAAAATTGATAAACAACTGAGCTGCATTCCATAGATGATTTACTTATCTACCATATCAGCTTGTAGGTTCCTAGCCTGATCACCCTACCCACACAATGGGGGCTCTCATAGTTAGAGCCTAAGACATCATTCGAAGGTTCACATGGTAGAGGACTTGGTCACATTCCTTAAATTCTTATGGACTGACATTTTTGTCATATAGCTTATTTATTTGTTGCTAGTAAGCTATTACTTTAATGGCTACTGAATCTCATTTCTTCCAATAGGTCTACATTAGTTATGATTGAGCTAGTGTTTACAACCATTGAAGTTAGTAACGCTGTGCATGGGTTCTCTGAGTTCAGCTCGTATGATTGCTTCAAACCTGAAAGATAGAGTGAAATAGTCCTTCCAGTAGTAGTGTAACCCTACTATTCTAGAATATGGCATATGTTATTTCTTAGTATTATGTTGTATAGCAAAATCTGGAATGGTAGTTGAGATGGACGACTCAGATTTTTCAACCCATTCTCTCTTTAACTCATTCCTTCAAACTTATGACTAAGGACCTTAGTTTCTAAAGTAAGAAGTCTCTTTATCTTTTCCTCTTTTCAATTCTCTTTAGCTTTCTCTGAGTAAACCTTTTTCTTTCACCATAATTTCAACTAAGGCTCGACTATTTTTCTGTAAGTGAAGACCTCTTCATGTTTCATCTTTGAATCTTTTCTCTTTCTCTTTTATTTTCTAGAACCATTCTCACCCTCTTCTTATTTGGTCTACTCATTCTTCAGTCTTCTTAGGCGTGGTTCCCCAATTCCTTCAAAATCAATTTACTTATGAAAGCAACTTAATAGTTTTTAAGAGATATAGACTTGCTCGTCTTTCTTTCATTTCTGCTTCTTTTCGTTTTTAAGTTTCCTTGGTCTTTTTTTTGTGTATGGGTAGTTTAAGATTAAATTGATTAGTGGGATTGAGCCTAATATTGATTATGGTGTTGTAGGATGGAAAAAGCACAGATTATAGAGGTAATAAATAGTAGTAGTGACCCTTTGAGTTCTTAGGGCTTATTAGTAACTGTGACTTTATAGAGAGGTAAGAGGCAAGTCTAGGGATTATAGCCTTGGCCATATGATAGCTAGTGCTCAGCCATTTGATTAAGCAAACCTAAGCTTAGTTCTCATTCTCTTCAAAAGTAGAGTAAGCTACCCTTATACCATCCTCTTCTTCTTCTTTTAAGAAATCTACCGTTAGGGGCTCTACGTCTTCTACCCCGATTGAGATCCCAAATGGTTTACTTCAAAGGCTCTGATAAGCGTAAATTATATTTATTATTTTCACTTTCTTAACTTGATTAATTGCTCATTTTAATAAGAATATAAATTTTTTTATATGTTTAATTGTTATTTTATAGGGTTGGAGTCAATTGAGCAATTGAGGATGAAAATCTAAGAAAAATAATAAGAATTGGAAGAGGCTTGTGAATACATTAGTGTCTTGACCAATAATAAGAATTGAGGGATATAAATATTAAAGGATTAATATTTAGAAACCATATTAAAGGATAGTAATTAACCATAGGCTTTCTTTATATTGTTATTTTATTATTTTATTTAAGTTGTGTCATTTATTTTATGTACTTTTATTTTATTCAAATTTATTACAAAATTAAGATTTGATTTTTTTGAATAATTATAAGAAAGATATAATTTTAGTACTTGATAGAAAATAAAAAATTATCCCTGTAGGTTTAACATCCGACTTTATAAGTCCCTTTATTACTTGTTACGATAGTGTATACTTGCACTTAATTTTAAGATATAGAAATATCGCATCAGGCCCATACACTTTTGCCTCTGTATTCTGAAGTGAGTGATTCGGACCTTGTTTACCTTAGGAAGTGCTTTCTTTTTCACCTTTAGTGTACCTTGGTTCAGAGAGTCTTTATTGTCCCTCTGATAAGGAAGTTGTTATATTTAAAGAGATTTTTGTTCTTTGCCTTAAGTTTCCGTTACAACTTCTGTTTAGGAACTTCTTGCCACTTTAGATTTAGCTCATTCCCAATTGAACCAAACCTCTTTGAGATCCATAATAGGATATTATGTGTCATGTAAAAATGCCTTTGATACTGACTATTCATAGAAGGAGCTTCCTTGCTAAGGGTAAGGTTGTTTTGTGAGCTCTTGGGATAGAAACACCAATCTGGTTAGCGAGTATAGGTCCCAAGCTGATTAAAAAGTGAGTTGGTTGTTTGTAGGTGGGGATTGGTGCTCAACAGTTAGGATTTGCCACACTCTAAAGAGGGTCTGATCCTAGTTTTCCCTTGAAGGTATGTGTCTCCGCTCATTTCCTTGTTCTTTATTTTAGGGTACTGAATATGTTTTCCTGGCTTTTACCTTGCAATGCCTCAGTGCGCTATTGGTCTAAGGACCTCAAGTTAGTCCTCCTTACTTAGAAACGCATCATTTTTGCTGCTAACACTATTTTTTGCTCTTACTAATGATGGATCTAATGTGTTAGACAAACACCATCTAAAATACGTTAGATTAATTACCTCATTGCCCCCGAGGTTCCTAAAATGGGTTAGTGAGCTCTTGTGTTTTACCTTTAATCTTTTGGTTATATTATGAAATTAGCAAGGTCGTGTTACCTTAGTAGCTTAGATGCTTCATTATTATGGCTAATCTTTTCCTTGGTTTTTGTAGGGACAATTCTTGCTCCTTCTATGCAACTTGCCTCAAGTTCGTCAAGAAGTTGGAAGGTGATAATTAGATGCAGAACTCGATGTAAGACTTATTCAGTCTTTTTAAACCTTATAATTCCAAAATCACTGCTGGACGAGGTTTTAATGCATTTCTTGCTTCCAAGTCTGATAGCATAAGCCCCATTAGGACTAAGAAAAGAAAGTCCCAGAGCTTAACCAAGCTTTGCCAACTCCCTACACTTGGAAGATCTCAACCATAAACTTAAGAGAAAAGCTTGGCATTTGCTATCTCATCTATAGTATACTCATAGAGCCCCTACCTACTGAGCTCACTCTATCCATTTCCAGAAGGACCCACTGAGTGCTCTATCAAGAGCTCCGAGTCTTGCTCATGAGGTAATTCTTGCTACCCATTTTTGCTAACTTATGCATTCTGTTACTTTATGTTATATCTTTTACTACTATTGGTGTTTTCCCTTACTGAAAGCTGCTTACACGCTGGGGGAGAATAAAGAGGTGCTAGAGGGGGCCTTGAAAGCTGCTAAGGACTTCAAGATCTAAAGGATAGCTTCGAGGGAAAGCGAGGAAGTTTTGCCTGCTAAGAAAGAAAAATACAAATATAAATTTACTTTGGTCAATAAAAAGCTTGTTATAGTTAAGGGGGAGCTATCTCAGAGCATGGAGGATAGGAAGGCATTAGTGTTGGCCAACGATGAGCTAAATGAAACCAAAATGAGGTTAAATGGTTTTATGGATCTGCAAGAAAAGTAGCTCAGGGAAATAGTACAGAAGGCACTAAGCCATGCTAACCATAAGGCATCGATGCCATCATGACCTAGATTTCAGCTTCTTAGAGCCTAGGATGCCTACTAATCCAACCTCAGTTATGGAGAAAAAAAATAGACTGTTAAAGCATCAGCTAGCTATGCAACTCTCTTTACAGCCATAGGCCACCAAAGAAGGATCAATTATAGACCCCCCCTGATGCTAACGTCCGCTTGGATCCATAATTTATTAAGTCAAGGGAGGTGAAGACAATGATGGTGGTGATGCATCACCTTTTTCAATGACTCATTTAGTTGTTATTTACTAAGCCATGGGCTCACTGTTACCATTTCCTAGAAAACTTGCTTGCCATTTCTCCTTTTTTCTTTTATTAAGTTACTATTTTACTATTGAACGATCGGGATGAGTGTACTAAGATATTTCTAAAATTTTGGTATTTTACTACCTAATTACCTTCTTGTTGACTGTGATTTACTCTTATGGGTATGAGTTATTGAGTAGCTCTAAATGATTATAAGCTTTTAAGGTAATTGGGCCTTAGCTATTTTGTTTGGGCTTAGTAGCTAATGCATGAACAATTAGTATTTTGTATGATGAATCTCAAGGCGTTTTCTCTCTTGTTTTGAAAAGTACTTTATCATGTGTTTGGCAATTATTTCCCTATAAAAACATTTTGCTTTGATCTCATTAAAATAGCATATTGGAGAATAATTCTCACTTTAGCGCACATAGTCCCTTATCATTATAAACTAAGGGCTTCTCTAAATATTGCAAAATAAACCTAAGTCTAGTGATGATTACTACACTTACTTGACCTGGTAAACATAAGGCACTATTTACAAATATTACTTAGAGGCGTTATATTCTTACTTATCTAAAGAAAGATATTTAAGAAGGAAGCACAATTTTTTCTATAGAGATAAAGATGTTGTCAAATGTTCGTACCTCTGAAACTTAACATGCCTCCTCTATGCTTCAGGTCTCATTGACCACTTTCTTTATACATAGTTAATGGGTAAATCCTCTATTTCTCAGCTCAATACTGCTAAAGAACATCCCACGTGGCCAGTTCAAATTAGTTTCAACTCCCAACCCTTTGCCTTCAACAACAACTCATTAGGTATTATGAGATAATGCATCTTTATTTGCATATGGCTATATATGAAGAGTATCAGGAGAGGAGTATAACATGCATTTTTATGGTAATAAGTAAAGAACCATACATTTTTATTTTCTTTGGGTTTATCTCACCCTATTATATATGCGTGGTCCTGTAGGCACCTAGTACGCTAGGTAGCTCATCTACCCATGCCCATTTGCTGCTCTCAAGCTTCTTCCTCAAAATGGTCTTGATGATCTTGTTCACACCTCCCACTTGTTCGTTGGACTGAGGGTAAGTTGGTGATGTAAACTTGTTGGTGATCTTTAAGTTCTTGGAAAATTGCCTGAACCTTTTATTATTGAATTGAGTCTTATTGTCAGTTGCTATGGCGTATGGTAGGCCAAAACGATAGATTATAGCTTGCAATATGAACTTAGTAGTCTTCATCTCCATTATTGAGGTCAGTGGTTCGGCCTCTGCCTACTTAGTTGCGTAATTTATAGCTACAATAGTGTACTTAGCTCCTTCCCTTCCAATTAATATAGGGCTAATGAGGTCAACCTATTAGAAAGTAAAGGGCCAAGGGGAGCTTAGTATTGTAAGATTCTTAGGAGGCTGCCCAGGTATCTTTGTGAACCTCTAACACTTATAATATTTCTTGACTAGATCTTTCACATCTTGCTTTATATTGAGCCAAAAATATCATTGTCTTGTTGCGTTATAGGCTAGGGCTCCGCTTCCTTCATGGTTTTTGTACATCCCTTCATGCATCGCCCTAAATACATATTCTCCTTCATGAGGATGTAGGTACCTCAAGTAGGGCATAGAGGCTCATCTCTTGTAGAGCACTTCATTAATTAGGTAGTACATTGCTGCTTAGTACCTCAGCTTTCTAGCTTGAGCTCTATCTTCTAGAGTAACTCTGTCCTTCAAGTATCGAATAATGAGATCCATCTTGCAGGGTTTACTATTAACTGAGCAAATCTCCATAGGCCCTATAATTCTGATACTAGACTCAGGTATGATCTCTACTAACACAATCTTTGGTAACTTCATAATGCCCGTGGAGGTTTGTTTGGCTAGTAGGTCAGCTTTATAATTATCTTATCTCGGGATCTGCTCAACACAGATCTCTTTAAATATGCCAAGTATCTTCTGAGCCTTCTTTAAGTATGGTTGCATGTTTTCTTCCTTGGCTTGGTACTCATTGTTGACTTGGCTAATGACAAGCTATGGGTTGCTCTTGACTACTAGCTGCTAAGATCCTAAGGCTTTAGCTATCTTCATTCCCGCAATTATAGAATCAGACTTAGCCTCGTTGTTAGATTCCTTGAAGTCAAACTTTAGGGCATAGCTCACTTTTATCCCTTCAGGGTTGATTATGATAACTATAGTTATACTTTCTCAGGTCTTGGAAGCTCTATCCATATGCATAACCCAAGGAACCATTGTCTGCTCTTTGCTAAGCTGTTCTTTTTTTTTCATCTCCCCCTCTAAGACCAGAGTAAGCTCACCCACAAAGTCTGCAATGGCTTATGCTTTTACAGAATGGCGTAATATATCAGCGATATCAAACTTAGCTCGTATGACCACTTTAGTAGTCACCCTGATATGATCATCTTCTAGATGATTTGCCACTATATTGTGATGGTATGGGCTTAAAATTAGGGGCGCAACTTTCTTGCTGTTACCACAAGAGTTAGTGCATACTTCTCAGTAGGTTGGTATCTCTTTTCAACATTGATTAGAGCTTTATTGATGTAATAGACTAGTCTCTGGACTACCTCACCTTCTTCATTTACTAGTACCAAACTGAGTACGGTCTCAGACATATCTAAGTAGAGGAAAATGATATCATCGGTTATGGATTTAAGAGTAAAAGAGTCTCTTCCAAATACTTCTTCAGTTTCAAGAAAGCTTCTTCGCACTCAAGAGTTCAGGTTAGGCTTTTCTCAGCCTTTACAATTTTAAAGAAGGGTTGGTAGTAATTAGTAGCCTTAGAGATGAATCTACTTAGTACGGCTACACACCTTGCCAAACTCTGTACGTTTATGGCTTTGATCTTCTTTGGGTTGGCTTCGATCCCCCTTTGTTGTATGACAAACCCTAAGAACTTTCAATTAGTCAAACCAAAGGTGCACTTCTTCAGATTTAATTTTATGTGGTGCTTCCTGAACACCTTAAAAGTCCTCCGTAGGTCTGATATATGGTCAATGGCAAGTATAGACTTGGTGATCATGTCATTAACATAGATCTTCATAGTCTTCCTAATCTGGTCTTTGAAGAACTTGTTCACTAAGCACTGGTTGATGGCCCCAGCATTCTTCAGCCCAAAAGGCATTGTCTTGTAGTAGTATAAACCTTGATTAGTGATGAAAGTAGTATTTTCCACATCTGGACCATACATCCCGATCTGGTTGTAGCCTGAGAAAGGGTCTATGAATATGAGAATCTTATACCCTGAAGTTGAGTCAACCAGTTAATCTATTTGGGGTAGAGAAAAACTATTTATGGGGCATGCTTTATTGAGGTCAGTGAAATCTACATACATATGCCACTTCCCATTTGCCTTCTTTACCAGCATAACATTCGAGACCTACTAAGGGTACTGAGCCTCTCGGATGAAGCCAACACTGAATAGTATCTCTACCTTAGCTTCAATAGCCTCATATCTCTCCTGGTTGAAAGGTCTTTTTTTTTTTATCGGTTTGTGGTTAGGATCCACATTCAATCTATGACATGCCAACTTTGGATCAATGCCATGCATGTCCGCACGACACAAAGCGAAAAACATTTGTGTATTTCATAAGTAAGGTGACTAGAAACCCCTTGACCTTTCCGAATAGTGAAGAGTTTATTTTGACAATCTTACTCGGGTCATTAAGAGATTGAGATTGAGGTGAGCTCTTCAATAAGCTCACCTATTTGTTTTCTTTTTCTTCTTCCTCAAATCTAATGTGGCTATTTGATAGTTTGGTTTCACAGTAGTGGCATAGCCTTTTTTGGCTGCTAGTTGATCACATTTCATAGTAGCGACTTCCTAATTGATTGAGACTTTTATGGCTAAGTGATAGATAGAGATAACTACTTGAGTGACCATCAAAAAAGCCAACCCAAGATCACATTGTAGGTGATTAACTGGTCTACGACCAGGAAGTCGATCATACGGATCGTAGAGTTTGAAGCACTACTAATGATTACAGGAAGTGTGATAGATCCGAGGGGCAATATACTATTGTTTGTGAATCCTACCAATAAAGAGGAGACATGTGACAGCTTAGGGGACTCAATTCCCATTTTATCTAGTACATATTTGTAGATCACTTCCATTGAGCACCCTGTGTCTACCATCACAAGAATGACTTCGCTGGTATCTATCTTTAGTGTGATCACAAAAGCATCATCATGAGGGAACACAACTCCTCGATAGTCTTCCTCGATGAACATAATTAGAGTATATGAAAGAATTAGCTCAAAAGGGGCTAGGTGATTTACATGGATCAGTATTCCCTCTACAATGTCCCTTTTAGTCTCCCGGGTATAGTTTCTCATTGCCCTCTTAGAGGTTCCTCCCTGTCACGCCCTAGACCCAAAGGATCTGACACACGATATCACTTACATTAATTTTAATTTTTTTTTCCAGAATTATAACAATTGAATTATGACTGGGACAATTAGTAAACCGGAGATACGCAGAGTTTTCTCAGAGACTAACACTCTACTACGTCACCAGTAGCAACATTGTTACCGAAAGCCCAGAATATATTTATTGCAAATTCTTACTTAAAATCAACCAATAACCACACTTGGTGAAACTTAAACCAAATCCAACCACACACAATAAAATAATACATAAGTATTTATTCAATAGGGACAAATCAAATATCTTATCCTACGTGTCCCCAAATGAAACACTCAGCAACCTAGCAACTTAGGGAACCCAAGAAACAGCAGAAGCCTTGCCAAATCTGCTAAGCACATATGTACCTTATTTACCTGAAATCACCATTTACTATAATGAGTATAAAACTCAGTAAGCATACTAGTTTTTCATATATCAAATATAAATACATATATGTACACAATGCATATTATGATATATTGTGATCAATCAAAATCATAATCTTATCAAATCACATGTCATGTAAGCGCTTACACATTTTTTCAAAACATATACTAGGAATACCATCACTCAACTACTACTTAGTAGGACTTACATATCACATATCACATAATGAGCCAAATGTCACTCGTAGGTGACATACGTATGAGAGGAATAGTACAAGTGAGGTTTCTAAATCACACATATATAATGCTCATGCCCAAAAGTAAAAGCCAAACCCTCACCCTGATCATCGGTGAGTCCTCTCACATGCACCAATACGCCACCACACAAATGTGATGACTCACTCTGCCTTTAGGTACCAATAGGATCCTCTCTACATACGGAACACATAACATATACCAATCTCGAAGGAAAGTCCACACATAAAGGCTCCATAAATCACATAAAATGCCTACTAAGTTAATAGTGAGTTCAAGTACCCTCAAAACACAAAATATTTTTCATGGACATATTACATTTCAAAAGCTCTCTTTGTTAAACACATTTCACTTTGAAAACTCACTTTCAAAAACACATATATATCATGTATGTCCATGCTCACATTCATAAATACATATCTTCACATTTCATATCAAAATTTACTTTGACATAACATAAACATATTTCTAACCACATTTACAAAATCATACAAAACAATTACTATGTTTATTGTGATTTCAGTAAAAAGTCTAGTATACGTATCTCTTAGCACTTTCGGGTACAAGGCTTAATTCTCCTTAACCTATCAATGGAGATTAATCCTTTCATAAGCCTCACAATTCACACAAAATAATTTAAATAGCTTACAAAATTACACATATTGCACTTATCACATCGAATTGGTCTAATTACTTGGTTTCTCAAACCCTGTCATTCTGACTACTTACACTTAAATGTTTTTTCTAATACATCAAATGATGTCCAATTACTCCAAAATCTGAATATATTATTTCTGACTCATATATCCTTCATATATATGAATATTATATTATAATTCCTACACAATCTATTCCATAAACACCATCAAATCCAAATTATTATCCTGACAGGATCAAGATATTTACTGAACAGTATTCAATCTCTTACTTTTATAAAATCATATACTAACTAAAAAATTATAAAACTACCACCGAAATACTCTTGACACCCATCTCAATCCATGATAAATATTTCACTTTAAAATAACTACCAAAAGTATTTTAAAACTATTTTATTCTATAGCTTTGAAAATATGTTAATCAAATACTGCAATGAGTTGACATTCTTTAAAAAATCATAACAATTTAACCACATTGATCTAAATTCTCAATTGTTAGTATGTCATATTAGACATATAAAATTATCATATTCCATAAATTTGTAATTTTTGAAGATCATTAAGTAGATCATAAATTATTTGTCACTGTATCATACTGTTTACACAGGAAATTTCTAGAATTTCAGGGTCATTTTGGTAAATTCACTAAAAATGCAATTTTTGGAATTTCGAATTGATTCAAAGTCTCAGATAATCTTAAATATGTCTAATTGCATATACCCAAAATAAAAAACCAGAATCGAATCACAACAATTTATAAAAGTTCTGGATCAAGAGACTATAAAGTAGAAATTCTGCAATTCGTCAAGATTTATCACGCTATCTACACATATCATCATCAATTCTCATAATATCTTACGAACTACACATCAAATCCTCAATTATACATATTTTTAGAAATAAAAATTAAGGGAATTGACTTAATTAATACCAATAAATTGAGAAATAGTTGTGATATATCTCTTAAAATCCAAAATTCCAATTTCTTCTTCTTTTTCTTTTTCTTCTCTTTCTCTCCCTTCTATTTCTCTCTTTTCTCTCTCTAAAGGGGTAGCTCGACCCAAAAATGAGTAAATTAGGGTTTCAAAAGTTTATTTTTATACTAAGAGGCTAATTTTTTATATTTACAAATTTACCCCTTAAACTTTTAAAGTATTATAATTTGGTCCCTAAAATAAATCTAAAGTCTTGTAATTAAACACAATACTAATAGTATGTCCTTAACCTATACAAACACTACTAATAACAATACATAAATCAAGTATCATCCACATACAAATAAAATATGTATATAAATACTTATTCTTACCGATTTTGGATACCGGTTATTACAATTCTCCCATCCTTATAAGAATTTTGTTCTCGAAATTCATGACTTAAGCAAACATATGAGGATTACTTAGATCTCATTTCCTCTTCTCATTCTCAAGTTGCCTTTTCAACTGTATGGTTTATTCATAAAACATTTACAAAGCAATCTTTTTAGTATATAAGATTTGCTCATGGTGGTCCAAAGTCCTGATAAACACTCATTTATATGTTAGAATATCTCTAAATTGGCTCATAACTTAGTATATGAGAGGAGTACGAAACATATATCCATAAAATAAACACATGACACACATTATGGACTTATAAAATTGCTTGTTAACACAAATGAAACTCAACCATTTTTAGTGCTCTCAACACTTCACAAGTGCTCCACCAAAATTAGATTAAGTGGCCAACTACTAAAATAATTTTTAGTGGCCATTTTAATGGTCTAATAAAATTAACCATTAATCACAAAATGGTGCTCCACTTAATTTAATTTAGGTTTCTCAAATTAGGTATGTCTTCCATTTAGGAATAAAATAACAAATAAATAAAATCATATTTGATTTATTTAAATAATCTTTATTTAATTATTCAAAAACTATTTGAATAATTAATATTTACCTTATTTGATTTTACTAACACGGTTAATGGGTGAATTCATAGTAAAACAATTCATGGAATAAAATTGTGCCACTTGTTAACATCTAATTAGTTAATAACCCTTGTCAACTAATTAAATGATATACTTAACATTTAAGTCTAAAGAAGTGCACAACTCGAGGAACCCTGAAACATATTTTCGGTTTGCTAGAATTTTTAAGATGGAACTGTTCAATCCATTATGCTGCCCTAGTGCACAATGAGTACACTTCATATTGTGAGACTCTTTAGGTGCACGCCCGAATTGTCATATGGAACTCCTCCATACTTCTGTGAACGATGCCCCACACACACGTTACGGATATTATAAAGCGATACATTAGACCATACAAGTTGAGGTTATAACATATTCATATAATCCCTCCATCATTTATATCCGATAGAGCAGAGATATAGATTAACATGGTTAAATCTCCATATGCCCGACCGAAAGCTTATCTCTAGAATTGTATTTTAATAAATAATATTTCCAAATACTTTTGTAATATTATTTATCCTTAGGATTAAACTCTTTTTGTGGAAATTACTGCTTATGGTCCTAAGGCTTTCTGAGATACAATCTTTAGAGCATTAGGATATAATACTCACCCAAATGAGCTGATGGATCCCATATCTATGTACACTAGACTCTATGAGCATCGGACCATTCCCAGCGACACCCAGTGATCAAACCATGAAAGGTTTCTAACATGTGTGGAACCAAAGTATGGTGGATCACTCACAAGCCCACAGTGGCACTCAGGTCAAAGGACCATGAATACTACTCAAGTCGAAAGACCCTCTATTGACGACTTTATGGGATTTCTATTGGATCTTTGTGAGTCTGTTCAGTATTCAGTCCTTACTGAATACCTGTATCTCTATATGAGCTTCCACTAAACTCATGGTTTGCTAAGACTAACCATTTGGACCATCCAGATATAGACATACACCAATCTATATATTTATTAAGTTATTCACTAAGAGACCACCATCAGTGAAGATAGATCAGGAACATAATATTTGAGAATATATTTGCATAATGACATTTCCTAGCACTATTTACAACTCTTTGCAACTACGTCATTACTAATATATTCTTAGGCCTTTGTCCTATTTCAAACAAGGTTCTAACTTTTTAGATATCACTGACTCTTATAACCTAATAACTCTTATCAATGCCAACTCTTGGCATTTATAACTCTCAGCGTTGCTAATTCTTAGCACTGATCTAAACTCATTTAGACCAGATCTGAACTCTTTCAGATCATACAATGTCTGAAACATTACAAGCATCTTATCATATATAAATATAATTAGCGATTTAATAAAATAATAATACTAGTATAAATATTAAACAAATATTTATACATAAAGGGATGGCACGTAAGTACAAATTCCAACATTAAGTACATCAATTAGTTAACAATAATTGTTGACCAATGGGATGTTGACGCGCGACATATTGTAGGCCTATCATTATTTGACTTACAAATTACCAAAATGACCTTACTTATTGGATAAGCAAGATCATTATTTTATTTATTAAATTGTTTATTGAGTAAAATAATAATGATAATAATAATATATGATATTATGGTTCAATAAAGTCAAAAACGTATTATTTATTACAATAATGTATATATTTTATTGTATTTAATATTGGTTAAATAAAATAATTAAACAAATAAGTATCGCTTATAAGAATTAGGGCCTAAAAGTGTAATACAAGAAAAAGAAATTATTTATTTTTCTCTTTATGCATTTTCGGCCAACACACTATAACACATGCCTTTTTGTTTTAATTGTTTAATGTAAACAATTGAAACAAAAGCAAAGCCATTTAAGACCATGCTTAGTGGGGCCAAAATTAAAATTATTTCATAATTTTGGACCACAAAAATTCGGCCACTTCAACTACACAAATTCATATATTTTATTTCATTTTATTTAGTGTAGATAATTGAAATAAAAACAAAGGAAAATGGCAAGGCAATGGTTACCATGCCTTATGGGGCCAATCCTTAATAATTAGAGGGAAAGCAAATGAAGCAACTAATAAAAAGAGCAATTTTACTCATTTTTAGAAGTAATCACTCGACCAAGTCAAGAGGGGAAAATGAAGAGAGAAGTGAGGTGTTTTGGTTTTTTCTAAGGGTTAGGAGAAACTCTCAAATGGTTGAGAGTAGGAAAAATACTTCATCCATTCTTCTTCTTCTTGGCCAACCATTCTACAAGATAGAAATAAAGATTCAAATGTTGAATCATTTGCTGAAAAATATGATATTCTAGTTTTTTCAAGCCCACCGAGTTGGAAACTAGAATTGTGAATGAGAATGCTTCAAGGCGAAGACTCTGGCAACGCAAAAGACTAAAGGCTTGCCAAAGTAATAAATTCTCAATCCCTATGTAATTTAAATTTATGAGATACATGTAAAACTTATTTGTGTTTATCATTAGGAAATTAGATTTTTGTTTATCTGTTGCGTTTATATGTATGTGAAAAATGATAACAGTAAAGTTCCCAAGTATAGAAGCTTTATATCTAATTATTGATTTACCCTTATGCACTCCTTTAATTAATGAAAAAATACTTTGACCATAAGTTATTGTTTTTCAAAGAAGAGATGTTATATGTGAGGAGTGTTTACAATGACAATAGGGTAGTAATACTTAGTGTGTATATCAACTAATCAATTAGTTAATTCTTAATGAATGAACGAATGATCAAATGATCGTCTCTATTTATAGAGTGTAAGTTCCAATTCCTTTCAAAGTATGCATGAATGCATGTTTTTAATTAAACTCAAGTTAATTAGGATTCAAGTTTATTAACGAGTCATCAAATAAAGGAAAAGGATTTAAGTAGAATTTATCCACTTGTGAAATCTTTCTTCATGTAAAACAGTAATCAATCAATTAAAATTGGAATAAAATTTGAATTTTACTTTATCCTTGCCTCCTCATGATGCGCATGATCTATTTATGGATTCATAAGTTAATGAGCCAGGTTATTTATCAATCTAAGATCTAAAATCTTAGCTGAATCCATAGTTCTATAGAGTTTGGGCCTTTCTTTGACACAGCTCTATAATTGGGCGCGGGTTGGTTCGACCTTTTAGAATGAGCCCAACAATTAGAACATAATCTAATATGATGTTGCCAATGCTTCTTTTAATTTCATGTTAGAACTTGTCTTAAAACATATTTATGCAAATCTTATATTTATGAATGGAGTAAAAGTTAATTATTTTATGCTTGAGATTCCTTTTGAATAATATTTATTATCATTATTCTATGATTGAGCAATATTTTGGGTATACACATTCTACATAATTATTTTGCATATGTATTGTACAAGAAATCTAATTATGAGTTCTTGTATAGACAAAAAAAATCCCAACCATTATAAATTTTTAGAGATTTTCTCTAGATAGATGTAATACAGTGGTGCAGTCCAAGAGCCACAAAAAATCCTAATTAAATTAAAATTTATTAGGTTTAGGAATGTCTTATCTAACTGGAGTCCTATTTTAATTTATTTTCCCTTTTAGTGTTTTATTAGTTTAATAATTATTATTTAAGCTATATTCCTAATTTAATAGGAAGTCCTATTTGAGTAGGTTTCGAATAATTAATGGTTAGTATAAATATGCATCTTTTGTAATATTAGAATCGGCATGTTATTTTGATAATTGATTTATGGAATAAACTCTTGATTTGAGTTATTTATGTTATTTCTCAATATTCAATGAATCAATGAGATCTAACATGCTAAATTCGCAGGTATTCTCAAAATCAACACGAATTTAGTTTACTTTTTTTTTTATATATATTTTGAACATTCTTAGACTAAAGAGAATATTGACTCTATTTCTTAACCTACACATCTGCTATATCAATTTGGTATCAAAGCCAGTTGTATATACCTTTGCACTAGATACAGTTTATGGGCCATGAAACATTAGCTTAACCAAAAAAACATCCTCATCATCATTTTTTAATAAAAAATAAAAAAAATTGAAAAATATAAAGGTCGTAGTTACCGCTACCAGTGTCATCGTTAAGTCACCGATGAACTCAGTAAGGGCCATCTGATGGGCGCATTTTACACTTTTATTTTCACTTCCTTAAACTTAGCATTTGTTTATTTTAAGTATGAATATTTGGCTTTTTATGTTTTCTATCATAATTTTATAGGTTTGATGTCAATAAAGCTAATTGGAATGAAAATCAGAGAAAAAAAAGACAAAAGTTTCGAGATGAGATCAAAAGCTCACACCGTAGATTCAGAAGTCAAAATTGCTATGTTGGAATGGTCAGAAAATAAGCTCAAAGTAAGGAACTCAAGGTTGTAGCTCAATGATTCAACACTATAGCATTAAGAGCGGTATAAAGTGAGCATTGCGATGCTCTAAGTCAAAGCAACAACAATGATATAATATTAGGCCAATTTTGAGTTTTATATAAGATAGGAATATAATTGCATGGTATATATAACTGTTTAAAGAACCTATTCTTAATGAATCTTGTCTTAATCTAATTATCATAGGAATATAGATAATTGATTATGTGAGATATTTTCACTTGACCATTAAAAAATGCTTATGGAGATGTTAGATTTTTTGGTGAACAATTCATATTGATGAATTAAATTAAGGAGAGTTGACCGGCTTAATTATGATTATTATTTTTATCTTTTTAAACTTAATAATTGTTCATTTAATTTTCAATAATTGGGAATTTATTTTTGTTATAGTTGATTGATTTATAGGTTTAAAGATAATTGGCATAAGAAGGATTAAAATCATAAAAAAAAAGGAGTAAAAAGGTCAAAATAGAAGCCAGCACCATAACCTTAGAAGGAAGCATCGTAGTATTGAAGAAAAATCCCAAAAACAGAACCTAAGCATTGTGGCGCTAGTATACCAAAGTTGCGACATTAGAATATAAGGAGATTTCCTTTAAAGTATGACTCAGTGTCGCAACACTAATGTGAATTAAAAAACTAAACAAGATGCAAAAGCTAACTGCCTTAGTGCTATGAAGGCAAAGCACTGCGACAGTAAACCAAGATCAAGCCAGCGTCACAGTGCTAGGTAGTTAAGGCCGTGACGTTAGGGTAGAATTTAGAAATCCATTCCTTGGATATGATAGATTGCACCAATTTAAAGACAAAAACCTATAAGTACAAGCCTTATAAGCCAAAATCAAGGAGATAATAAGAATGCACCAAAAAAGGAACAAGTTATTCAAATTTCGATCAAATTTAAAGATTAAAGGAGAGACTTCTACAACTAGGACAAGAGAGAGAACTGTATTAGTCACTCTTTCTTTTCAGAGCACCATCTCTTTTCTTCTATTCTCTTTAATAGTTATAAATTGTTTTTCTACATGGTGATGATTATTATATGCATTAGAACTCTATCTATCATCATGGGCTAAGTTTTTATTTCTAGGATTACAACTTTAAACTTGATATATAATCGAATTTTGTTTCTTTTTTTTTTTTATGAATCCAATATTAGAATTGTTCAATTAATCTATGCTACACTAATATTAGAGTCTTAGCCAACATTTTATATTAAATTAAGAGAAGATTATCTTATTCAAGTAAAGTATTGAGGGATAGTTGTAATCCTAGGATTATTTTATATTTGTGATTCAACTTATTAATTTTAATCATCTCTTTATTATTTTTTGTTTACTTAGAACAGATAAAATTATTTTTAATTTTTAGTCATCTTGCTAAAAGTAGAGAAGATATAATTTTAGTACTTAACAAGAATAGAATAAAAATTCTTCGCGGGAATGATACTCTATGCACTTTTTATTACCTGTTAGCATGCACTTGTATTTATAAATCAATCTACAAGTTCTTGGAATCATTGTAGAGAAATTTGATATTTATTTTTGCTGATGCTAATACCAATCTATCTTACTTTTAATTCAAATTTTTTTCTTTTTGTTTTTGCAGAAGTCTTTCAGCAGTTTTATGTGATGTTAAAAAAATATTAACTTACTTGCTTTAGATCTAGAGATCGAGAGAAAACTAAGAAGGATAGAGCAAACCTAAACTGACACTATAGAAGACCAAATTCAGAACTCAGCTGAAGAATAAAGATCTTTAAGAGATTATGCAGTCCCGTTGGTTGATATCATTCACTCCAGCATACGTACACTAACCATTAATGTCAATAACTTTGAGATCAAGCCGAACACAATTTGGATACTAAAAGATTCTGTGTAGTTTAGTGGGCTATTGAATTATAATTCTAATAAGCATAATGTACATTTCTTGAAGATTTGTGATACTTTCAAGTATGACGGAGTCTCTAATGATGCCATAAGACTATAACTATACCCTTTTTCAGTTAAGAATTATGTACGAAGTTGGCTAATGTCCTTAACATCTAGCTTAATAGCCACCTAGGATAATTTAGCGTAGAAACTCTTGGCTAAGTTCTTTCCACTAGCAAAAATAGCAAAGATACAAAACAACATAACATCATTTATATAGTAAGATTCAAAATCCTTGTATGAAAGATAAGGTTCAATGATAAGCTAAGGAAATGTCGACATCATTGGGTCCCAAAGTTAGACATTTTACAACAGGCTAGTGCGGCACTTACAGACTATAATGGATGCACAGTAGAAAAAGTTTTAATGAACAAGTCAATTAATGAACCATATGACCTAATTGAGGAGATGGTATCTAATAGCTACTAATGGCTAGTAAGAAATGTTACCCCAAGAAAGATTGTAGGTGTTTGGGATATAAAAACACTTACTCAATTGATCGCACAAGTCAATTTATTATTAAAGAAGTTTGATACCATTGGGGTAAATGCGATAAAGAGTCAACCTATCATATGTGACTTCTATGGTGAAAACCACTTAAATGGTCAATGCATGGAGATTGTATAATGATGTGCAATTTCTAATTAAGCGTAAGTGCACGCTCTTGTACTAAGTAATATTGGATTTAAGTCCAAGTATCATTCCTATAGAGACTTATTTAATTTAGATCTTTTAATTAAGTTTTAAAATTAATCCTACTTAACTTTTATTCAGACAAAATCTATGGATGAATATTCACTAATTAATCTAAATTTAAGCAACCAAACCTAATCTTAATCAATAAGTAAACAAGAGTTAAATTCACTAATATAAAATGAATCTAGAGTTTCAACCTATCCCCCAATATGTCATTGAACCTATTATTCTCTTATTTAATCCCTCAATAATAAATTGTTGGCTAGAACACAAATTTCGTTATAAGCCTCAATTGATGGTCAAATAACTATATTATATCCTAACAATTATCTATATGTCTATAGTAATTAAAATAGTATGAAACCCATTAAGAACAGGTCTAATAATGTCATACATGCCATATAGGTATATATCTATCTCACATGGAACTCAAGGTTGTTACCCTATAATCATATTGTTAGGGTTTATGCTTAAGTGTCATCCCTGTTTGTATGAATATTTATTTTGTAATATTTATACAATGAATATTTTATTAAATCGCTAATAACCTTTATTAAATGGTACTTAAGCTTGTAACATTATAGACAATGAATGATCTGAATAAGTTCAGATCTGGTTTAAAAAAATTTAGACCAGGGCTAAGAGTTAGCAAAGTTGATAGTTATAAATGCTAAGAGTTAGCAGGTTATAATAGCCAGCGAGATCTAAATAGTTAGAACCTTATCTATAACGTGACAAAGACCTGAGAATCTACTAGTAATGATATAGTTGCAAAGAGTTGCAATAGAAACTGAGAAATGTCATTATGTAAGTATCTTCTCAAATAAAGAGTTCCTGATCTACGTTCACCAATGATGGTTTATCGGTGAAACACAATAATATAGATTAGTGTATGTCTATATCTGTATTATACAGATGATTATTCTTAGTTATCCATGAGCTTAGTAGAAGCTCATATAGACATACAGGTATTCAGTTAGGACTGGGTACTGAACAGACTTATGAGGACCCTAATAGATATCTTATGACACCGTCAAATGAAGGTCCTCTCAAGTTGAGTAGTATTTTTGATCATTCGATCTGAGCGCCACGGTGGGCTTGTGGGAGATCCACCATACTTTAGTTCCATGTATGTCAGAGACCTTTCATGGCCTGACCGCTACGTGTCATTGGGTATGGTTCAATGCTCATAGAGTTCGGTGTGCGTAGATATGGGATCCGTCAGCTCACATAGATGGGTTGTATATCTGAAAATTCGAGATTGTATCTTATAAAGTCTTATGGCCGTAAGCAATCAACCTGGGAAAAGAGTTTCCTAAAGGTTCAAACATTATAGCAAAAGTGTTTGCGTATATTGTTCATTAAGATACAAATCTTGAGATAAAGTAACGGATGAAATTATCGGGATTTGACGGTAATGATCTATATCCCACTTATTCAGGATATAATGATGGAAGGATTATACGAATATGTAGTAACCTCAACATGGCTAGTCTAACACGCTAATTTGTAATATCCGTAACGTGTACGTGGGGCATTGATCACGGACTTATGAAATAGTTTCATTTGATGAATCAAGCATGAACCTAGGGAGTTCCAATATGAAATGTACTCTTTGAGCACTTGGGCAGCGTACCCTATTGAATAGTTCAATACAGTAAAATCCAACAATTTACTAAGGTTAAGTTAACTAAAGCATATAGTCAGATGGTGGAACCCACTTTAGGTTAACTTGGTAACCTAGTAAGGACATAAATGTAATTTCACTTAATGATTATTTAATTGTTAAATAATTCAAATAAATATTTATTTATTTAATTGTTAAATAAATAATTTAGTTTAACTATGATTAAGAGTTAACCATTTGGTTAAGTTAGATTAACTTTACTTAATGGTTAAGTAAAAGTTAACCTAACCATAGTTAAGTTAGTTAACTATGGTTAAAATATTTAAATGTTCTTTTACCTAACTAGAGTTAAGTGTTAACTATAGTTAGAATATTTAAATGTTCATTTAACTTAACTAGAGTTAAGAGTTAACTATGATTAGGTTAGGTTAAATTCAAATTAAAATTAAGTGTTATAAAATAAAATAAAATTCATTTGTATAAATAAGACAAATGTAATTAAAATTCATAACTTTGTTAATTTTTCATTTTGCTAAAATTTTGGCCAGCCATTACAAAGAGAGAAAAGGGAAATTGTTTTTCAATTATTGGATTCAAGAGTTGAATTCATTAATTTCTTTTATAAGGCATAAAACCAATTTAGCAAAATAGATTTTGATTAATTGATTAAGTGTTAATCAAAAGAAAAAATCAAGAACATAAGTTTAAGTTGTTAAATTTCTACTGGATCAAAGGCTGTCATTTTAGATAATCAAACCCACCATTGTTGATTACTAAAATTGATCAAAGATTAAATTTCGGTGGACTTCAACAATTTCCATCCAAAGGCTTCAAGGGTTATTTCTTAATTTCGTTTCTGTTAATTCCTTTAATATGTTATGATTGTGTTTACTGCAATATTTTAAGCTTTTGCTGCTTGTTTATATGTATGAGATGTGTATATATTATTGTTAAACACAAGACCCATATGCAAATACCCTTGAATAATCAACTCCCAACACATATATCAAACAATCACAAGCTAAATATATAAATTCCTCTGTTGAGTTTATTATGGACTTACCATAAGCTTGTTTTTCATACCACTCACAACTAATGTAGAAAAATACACATTTAGGGATCTATTTAAGAGTTTTTTTTAGCCTGTAATAAAAGGTCATGGTTGGGGTGGGATATAAGGATATATATAATATTCAAATCACACCATGAACACTTAAACTTTACCTATAAATCTCTTAATCTTCTTTTTCTTGATTTATGTCTTCCCCCAAAGTTACTATGTTTCCATATTTCTTCTAATCACTATTTTTCAAAGATTTCTTCTTTTTCTTAAACTAGGGGTATAAAGAATTTAAATTTTTTTTTTTTTTTAGAATGAACACCCATAAACTTAGATTGATAAATACCATCCAGACTTAATTGTTTTCCACTTCAGTACCCTTTTTACAGAACCACACCCTTTTCCTTTTTAAGAGTAGTTCTAAGTAAACTCAAGGTTTATGATGTTATGGATAATTTTGGATAGTTAAGCTTAAAGTCTTGAGGCTTGTAACATGGTTAAACAAAAAAAAAAAAGATATTTAGGTTTAAAAGGGGTAACTAAGGATAAACATATATCTAAGGTAGGCTAGAAAGACTTAATTGGTCCAAAGATAGCCTATATAATTTCCCTATTCATGTATTTTCTATGATTTCACCTCGAGTAGTAATAAAAAAAGTTTTAGAGTGTTGATCTTCGAGACTGTGATGTGCTACTTAAGCAAGAGTGTCTCTAAGCTGTAATTCAACTAATACATGCTTAATTTCAATGTGCTAAAAAATAAGGTCAAAATTAGTTTATAATTCTTGGTATGAGAATAATCTTAAGCGTTTATCATTTCCTAAAGACTTGTAAAAATTACTTCAGCCAATATTGTATTTCTTATTATAGATTAATGATCATCATCTCAACAAAAAATAAATAAATAAATAACAAGCAAGATAACAAAAAATTTATGCATCAAACAATAAACACAAACTAAAAGCTTTCTTCCCTCAAACTTAAATTTGTTATTGTCCCCAATGTCGAAAAATAAAGACTTGAGAATAAGATACTTCCCTAATAATTGAAGTTTAAGTATTGTAATTTCTGTATCTTAATGTGACAGTGTGGTCTTTATCTTCTAACACTTGCAATTGCTTGTGCTACTGTTTTAAATGCTTATCTTGCTGTTGTAACCCTAAAAGAAAGTAAATTTAAGTAAATAAAAATAAAATAGGCAAACATAAAAATAAAATTCACTTGGGTTGTCTCTCAAGAAGCAATTGATTTAATTTCGCCGGCTTGATGAGGTTTTCTCTATTCTTATGGTGGAATAATGATGATGCTAGGGGCACATTGAAATGTATGTTTACTGGCACTCCTCTTTTTGGGCTTTTATAGCCTTCAAATTAAGCTTTGGGCAGTAGCTTCTACTCCATTTTCATGGTGCTTCTATGAAAGAGTTTAATCTTGGACCAAGGTAAAGAGTTCCTTTTGCCCTTGTTATTGAACGTATCATGAAAGTTTTGCTCATGCTTCTTCTTTCTTTTCCTTCTATATCTCAGTGTATTCTTTTAATCTAGGGATTCATTTCGTCCATCACTTTTTACTACAGAGGATGCTAATTTTTGTAGGGATGCACTATATCAATGCTGAAAAGTCTTCATTTTCTGTTGGCAACTTATTCTCCTTGAAGACTTTGAAAGTTATTGTTTCGTCTTGTACCTTCATTGCCAGTTCCCCTTTTTGTACATTAATAATTGTCTATCTAATAGCTAAGAATGGTCTCTCAATGATGAAGGAATCTTCTTATCTTCTTCCATATCCAAAATAGTGAAATCTATAGGAAAAATAAACTTGTCAACCTTCATCAAAACATCTTCAATGATACCTCTTAGGTATGTTAGTGAGCGATTAGCAAGTTGAAAGGTGATATTTATAGGTTTGGCCTACCCCAAACCTAACTTTTTGTAGGTTGGAAATGGCATGAGGTTGATGCTTGCCCCCAAATCACATAAAGCTTTCCCAAAATTATGATTGCCAATGATACATGGGATGGTAAAGCTACCAGGATCTTTTTAGCTTAGGTGGCATTTTTTTGTAGAATAACACTACACTCATCAATCAAAGCTAGTCTTATAATCCTCAAATTTCTTATTCTTCAAAAGAATGCTCTTCATAAACTTGACATAGTTAATCATTTGTTCAAGTGCATCTACAAAGGGAAGATTAATGTTTAATTTCTTAAAAATTTCACTACACTTCTTAATCAAAGCCATAGTCTTGTAATCCTCAAACTTCTTCTTCTTCAAAAGAATGCTCATCATAAACTTGGCATAGTTAATCATTTGTTGAAGTGCATCTGGAAAAGGGAAGATTAATGTTTAATTTCTTAAAAATTTCAAGAAAATTTTTCAAAATTGCTTATCTAGTTTCTTCTTTTACAATCTCTGAGGAAATAGTGTTGTTGGTGTGAAAGATTAAACTAGATGGTTCTGCATGTTGCTACTTATATCCAAATACTGAGACCAAAACCCGTTGCCTTACCACTTGGCTATGCCTCATTTTTTGTTATTTCTGTTGTATCTATACTTTTCTCCACTTCGGTATTTTTTTGCACTTTAACACTAGTTTTTGTACTTTTTCTGTAGTTATTTTCACATTTTTCTACTGTTGAGTTCTAGTTTTAACACTTGTTTCTACATTATTTTATTGTTGATTTTCTACTTCTACATTTGTTTAAGCCTTTGTAGTCTTTAAGAAAAAAGAATTGGAATTATATAGGGTCGCATGTATTCTTTCTAGACCACTTTCTCATTTTCTTTACTGTACTATGTGCTTGATGATGGTGGCTGAATGTGTTATCTTGTAAATGCTTACCACTTCTTAAGGAGACAGCTTGGTATTACTCTAAACTTCTATGAAGATTGGTCTCAGAATCACTTGCTAGAGTTCTTTAAGGTCACTTATTCAAGGATGCAACAAGTTGTCCCATTTAAGTCACCAAATTCTTCAAAGTTGCAGAATGGTTTTAAAGAATGGCATCATTGGTCTTCATATATTGCAAGAACATATCTTTCAAAGCCAGTTTCTTCTCTTACGGTAGCTAAAATCCTACAGGGTTCATCAGTCTAGATGAATGCCTTTGGTTGTTATTCTAAGAGAGGTTTGGATGATCTCTTTACCCTGGATTGTAGAAGTTTAAATATGAATTATTCCCACATAACTTGCTAACTCCATACACCGCCCATTCATGTGATTATCACCATAGAAATCATAGGTTACATGTTGAGTTTTGATAGTATATAATGCATCAAATTCTCTAATAACATGTTGATTTGAGCTACGGATGCATTAAATGTGTCCATTCACGAACACCAGCAACTTTCTTAGGTGTAACCCTTTTAGCTAGCCATTGACAACTATTTAACACCATCTCCTCAAAAATATCATATGTGTCATCTATAAATTTATTCATTAGGGTTTCTCCAATGGCTATATCTACAATTGTCCTCAAGTGACCTATTAGTCCATTATAGAACACTTGGACTAATAGCAATTTAGGAACCCATGATGAGGACACTTCCTTAACATATCTTTGAATTATTCTAATGCTTTATATAATGATTCGCCTTCAATTTGAACAAATGAGGTAATGTTATTTCTCATCTTTGTTGTCTTCGCTTGTAGTAAGAATTTCGCCAGAAATTTTTGCATTAAGTCATCCCATGTCGATGTAGATCCGAATGGTAATGACATTAACTAACTCTTGACTTTATCCTTTAAGGAGAAAGAAAATAGCCTTAGTTTGATGGCAACATCTGAAACTCTGTTATACTAGAATATATCACAAATCTCCAAAAAAATTATGATAAGCTTATTAGGATCATCATTCGACGCATCGCTGAACTGTACGAACTCCTTCAACATTTAAATAGTACCCGGCCTGATCTCAAAATTATTTGCATTGACTGTCAATCGCTGAATACTAGATTGAAAATCATATGTAGTCGATAAGCTCTTTTCATTCTCTGTTCAAGTACCATTCTTAATCAAATAATTGCTTATTTGAGTATTAAAATGTGGCCATTTATACATACATTATTATTTTGTAGGTTCCAACCAACCGAAGCATAAAGAAATTTAAATTTGATGAAAAAATGGGCAAAGAAGTCATTTCACAAAGTGTCCAAATCGCAGCCTCAAAGAAATGAAGAAAAACATCACCAGGGATTGGGGCTGTTACCCTACTTTAGTAGAACTTTGAGGCTATAGCCCCAACTTTCTGCGTTCGCGACCCCAGGTTATGAAAAATGTGGTGCCGCGATGCCACCATTTGCACATGCGGATTTTTTATTTTTTGCCCGTTTTGCCCTAATTTTCTAAGGGTGCTTTTAGGAGGACCTATAAATAGAAGATCAAAGATTTCATTTAGGAGGAGAAGAGCACAAAATAGAGAGAGACAGAGAGAGAGAGAGAGAGAGAGATAAATGATTTTAGTGAGAGAAACATATTGGAGCTTGAATTTTTATAATACCATTGAAGATTGAAGGCTTCCCAAGATTTCTACAACTAGTTCCTTTTTTCTCTCTACTGCATTTACATTTATTTCAAGTTTGTATTTGTAATTTATGTTGTTTGAATATGATTACTATTGTGAACATTTGGATTGATGTAATTGAATATTTCACTATAGATAGCTAGATTATATATTTTAAGGCTTGATATAACTTTACTGAACACTATGTATTGATGTTATTATGTGATAAATGACTATTTTATGTTTATTCATTTATGCTTTTTATATACTTAATGCTTCTAATTTGATTGAAAAATAAATTAGATGTTTCATACATTTGGATTATGTACGAGAGAGAGTTTAATAATTATGTTTGTTTTAAAAAGCACAACTTTAAGTTTATTGAGTTGGGAGACTAATAAACTTAGGGTAATCATTTAAAGGTAGCTTAATGCATGTATATATAACGAGTTAGATAGGGATATCAACTTAATTATATATGCATAGGGTTCTTATTCGACACCCGAGAGAGGTAAAAAGATTAGTCACACACCCTTGATTAATGAATGCATAAAATTAGTTGTTAATCATTAATTATAAATGGCATAGGAATAATAAAGTGAAATCAAGTCCCTAAAACCCATTACTATAGAACTCTCATATCTTTAATTGACTAAATTATTTATTTTTAAGCATTTTTAATTTCATAATTCAACGTAACCTTTAGATAAGCCTAGATAAAGTTAGGTTGCCAACACTGTAGTATTTAGCATTAATTTAGGATATCAATCCTCGTGGAAAGGTACTCACTCATCATTTTATTACTTAATCTAACAGGACCCGCCCTAAGACCTTCTACTGTAGATCCCAACGGCCTTGCCGGGCACCCCGACAGAAGTTTTTCAAAATTTAACTATATAAGTGGAGATATTCCGTGAGGAGAACCCCTTTTTAATTCTTGCTATTACTGAGAAAATCCTGGAATATACGTGAAAATAATTTATCAAATTTTACACCAAAAAACGGTTAGAGTTTCTTATGTTTTTCTGAAAATTCAATACAAAACTTGCAAAGAATTACACTTCTATTTTAATACAGCTTCCCAATATCTCTAAATAAAAACTCCGGTCCTTTTCAAAATCAAATCCATCTCAACTCAACAATTTTATTTTTGATAAAAAAAAACTGGCATACTAGTAAAACGTGAAACAATCATCACAATATTGAAATCTTTTCTTGTTTGTTCAAAACATATGTACAAAACACAAGCCTAAACTACTATGCAGAAAGAAAAAAAAGTGCTAGTTAGCACATTTAAATTTATAAAAATAATCTTCAGATTTGGCCCACTAATCGACAGTAGGAGAATCAGTAGCTTGCGTACAGAAACCTGCACCTAGAAATAGAGGTTTAGAAAACACAAAACCCAAACGAGTGAGCTAAAGGAGCTCAGTGAGTGCATTTAAGATTTTAAATAAAATAACATTTTGCATAGATATTAAATTCTAAGGACATGCATAAATAATGTTTCTAAAACTTGTATAAAGCAGTAAAATGGTTTTTAACATCATAAGCTGATGAAATCTTGCCGAGCGGGTTTTATTTACATCTTCAGAAAATAATATTCAAAATTTGTAAAATATAATAACTAACATGTACATATAAATGTTTAATATACGATCAATAGGTCAAAAACTATTAAAGCCCTCGCTCGGCCATTTTTATTCGAAACTGTACCAATGGTAACCCTAAAGCTCTATACTCACGCAGCGACTCAACTAACATCGCACACGTGAGTAGGTCACGGGGCGTCTCAACTGGCAACACCCACTATGACATCTCAAGACATCTTGATGGCTATGCAGCGGAATCCTACTATAGCGAGACAATACCCCATACACATAGAGCGACTCGCATGACTCGACAACCCGACTTCCCGGAGTTAGTGACACACCCCCTAAAACCTGCCCATGTGTACGGGATATACTAGCTGGGTCTTAAACCATCACCATCACTATAATCTAAGGGTACTAATGGCATTTTTAAACTAATGCAATAGTTTTAAAGTTGTTTCTTAAACTGAACATGTAATAGTATATCTATGGATATATATCAAAATCATAAATCATGTTTATGCATTAAAAGCACATAAAACATACAATTTTATTATGCAGAAACATAATAAACGTAAGATAAACAAAATGACAGATTTTCACTCACAACCGCTCCGAGCTAAATTTCGCTCCAAATTTCTACTCCCGTTACCAGTCTCAATTTTCTTCACCTACACACTATAAATGAAATTTAGAACTAATTCAAACGTTAGAATCTCATTTAACTACTAAATGCCCTAATCGGCATATAAAGCCCAGATGGATACAACTTTTCGATTTTCATTTACGAAGCCATTCAATCTTATCTAATTCACTATCTGACGCCCAAAAATTACTTAACACCCTATCACTTCGATTGGACATAATTGCCCTTCACCTTACCACAAAGGATAATTATGTCCCATTTTCTTCATTTTTGATTTTTCATCAACCATATACATTCAATTTACATAAGACACCATTTATACACAACAATTCAACCCTAACTTTCCTAAAGTGGCTGAATTTACATCCATCACCCAACACATTTCATTTCATCAATTTCTTACTCCAATAGCATCAAAATCGAGCTAATTTCATTTTAATGTCCTAATTACAACCAATTGAAGTCTCTACATCAAAGTCACCCAAAACTCTAATTCTTACCTTGCCAATTTCTTCAATTTGATAACTCCTTCAAGCTCCACACTAGAAGTAAACTCAATATAAACCAAGAATACACACAAGAACATCATTTGAAGCAGTCTTGAAAGTTCACATATCATCATCACAAAACAATGCTTTTCTCACCTCTTTTTCTTGGATTTTCACTAATTGGGCCTTCAATTAATCTTAGGAACTTGTACTTGACCTTATTTTAGCTTGATTAAGCATGCAAAATCATTAACAAAACTTAAAATTTCACTGTAGCAGCACCCCTCTTCAATTGGACGAATTTTGCTTCTCTTTTCTTTAAAATGTTTTTGCTTTCCTCTCTCCAAAATTCTACACAATTCCACCTTTATATAGTGCTCCCTCAATTGACTAATTTGCCTCTCAACTTACTCTAAATTTTTAATTTGCCATTAGTTGGAAACTAAGTATGTAATTGGTTCATTTGTAACTGTCTAGTTAGAATAGTCAAAGGAACTAACTAGAATTCTCAACTTGGCAATCTATGAAATTGCCTCTAATTGGTCCATTCTCTAATATATGGATTGTGTTTCTCAACAAAGCCTTGTTCCATACATAACCCTTAAATGAAAATTCATGTAGTGAATTAAAATTTCCTTTTCCAAGCTAATAGAGAAAAATTTTAAAAATATTCTAGGGTCGTTCGACGCTCCGACCGAGTGTGAAATTACCAAATTAGGTCTAATATCTCTCACGCACATAATAAAAAAAAATTTCTAATAAGGTTAGAATTGGGTAACCCTATGGTATCTTTATTACTCTATATTGAAATCTATGCTCTAATACTACAAATAGGGATTGGATATTACAATTTCACCCTTCCTTAACAAAAAAATTTTGTCCTCATAATTTAAATCGTACATGTCTCGAATAGGTAGGGATGTTGTACTCGCATTTGATCTTCACGTTCCCACGTGGCTTCTTCTACTCCATAGTTCATTCATAACCCTTTCACCAAGGGAATACTTTTATTGCAAAGCACTTGCTCTTTTTGGTCTAGGATTTATATAGGCTTCTCTTCGTGGGTCAAATTCATGTTCAATTCTACTGACTATTCCCTTAGGATGTGCAAAGGATCTGCTAAATACTTGCAAAGCGTGAAAACGTGAAACACGTCATGGATTCTAGCTAAATCTTCTAGTAACCGTAGACAATTTTCTACCTCTTCAACTCTTCCAACTATCTTATACGGCCTAATGTATCGGGGACTCAACTTTTATCGCTTCTCAAATTTTAGTACTCCCTTTCATGGCGATATCTTCAGAAAGACCTTATCACCAATCTAAAACTCTAAGTCTCTTCTCCTATTATCTACATAACTCTCTGTCTATCATTAGCTATTTTCAATCTTTACCTGATAACTTGAATCTTTTCTGAAGTAATCTAGATAATTTTTAGGCCGACTAGTTTCCTTTCACCTACCTCATCCCAAAAAACTAGAGTTCTGCACTTCCTTCTATATAATGCTTCATATGGTGCCATCCCGATGCTATTCTGGTAGTTATTATTGTAGGCGAACTCCATCAGTGACAGATGAGTATCCCAACTTCCCCTAAACTCTATAACACACGCTCTAAGCATATCCTCGAGTACTTGAATTGTCCGCTCAGATTGGCTATCCGTCTGTGGATGAAAGGCCGTACTGAAATTCAATTTAGTGCCTAGAGCAAACTGTAAGCTGGGCCAAAATCGGTAAGTGAATTGTGGGTCCCTATCTGACACAATGGATACTGGAACGCTATGGAGTCGTACTACCTCATCTACGTACAACTGAGCTAATTTATCTAAAGAATAATTGCTTCTAATGGGTAGAAAATGGGCAGATTTCGTCAGTCTATCAACAATTACCCATATTGCATCATTGCCTCTTTGGTTATGCGAAAGTCCTATCATGAAATCCATCATTATTCTCTCTCATTTCCAATCAAAAATTGGAAGAGGTTGTAAGATATCTGCAGGTTTATGATGCTTAGCCTTTACTTGCTGGCAAGTTAGGCATCTTGAGACAAATTCGACTATATCTTTCTTCATGCCCTTTCACCAGTAGTGCTCTTTTAGGGTACGGTACATCTTTGTGGTCCTCGGATGCTTAGCATATACAGAAGAATAAGCTTCTTCCATAATCTCTTTTCTTAACTCATTTACATCCGGAACACATAATCTCTAACCCAAGGTTACTACACCATCCTCAGTCACTAAAAGATCTTTCCACTATCCCGACTCGATTTCACCCTTCAATTTAACTACCTATGGATCTTGAGTCTGTAGTTCCCTGATTCGATCAACCAGTATCAGACGGACCTAAAATGTGGCTAATAGTGCTCCCGAATATGAAAATTCTTATTATACACCCAAAGACTTCAATTCTATTAGCATTGATAGATATGCGACCTTCAAGCGAGCTATTGAAGCGACAGGCTTTCTATTGAGGGCATCTGCTACCACATTAACTTTTCTCGGATGGTACTCCAAAGTGTACTCATAATGTTTAATAAGCTCCAGCCACATTCTCTGCCTCATATTCAATTCTTTCTGGGTGAAAAGTACTGTAGGCTCTTATGGTTCGTAATGATCTTAGAAGGAACCCCATACAAATAATGCCTCTAAATTCTTATAGCAAAAACTACTGCACCTAGTTCTAGGTCATGTGTAGGATAATTCTGTTCATGCTTCTTTAATTGTCTGGAAGTATAAGCTATTACTTTCTCTTTCTGCATCAGCACATAACCTAGACCCTGTGTGGAAGTATCACAATATATGGTAAATACGTCATTCCCTAACAGCAGTGTAAGCACTGGGGCCGAAGTCAACCTTTGCTTTAGCTCTTCGAAACTCTACTGGCACGCTTCTGACTATACAAACTTCTCTTCTTTTCGAGTCAAAGAAGCGGCTATCTTTGAAAATCCCTCTACAAACTTCCTAAATATCCAATTAAACCTAAGAAACTATAGACCTCCGTCACATTCGTGGGCTGTCTCCAATTTACTATGGCTTCAATCTTCTGAGGATCTACTGTTACCCTTTATGTAGAGATTACATGTCCTAAAAATACAACTCTATCTAGCCAGAATTGACATTTACTGAGTTTGGCATATAGCCGATGCTCCCTTAAGGTTTGCAAAATAATCCTCAAATGTTTTACATGCTCTTCCTCACTGCTTGAATAAACTAGTATATCATCAATAAATACTATCATAAATTGATCTAAATAGGATCGAAAGACTCTGTCCATAAGATCTATAAAAGCAACTGGGGCATTAGTCAACCCAAAAGGCATAATTAAGAATTCATAATGCTCATATTGGGTCTTAAAGGCCGTCTTGGGAGCATCTTTCTCCAGAATTTTCAGTTGGTGATAGCATGACCTTAGATCTATCTTTGAAAATACTCTGGCCCCCAGTAGATATTAACCTCAGATCTATCTTGGAAAATACTCAGATAAAACAAATCATCAATTCTCGAAAGTAGATATTGATTACGCACTGTTACTTTATTTAGTTCCCTGTAATCAATTCATAATCTCATACTCATGTCTTTCTTCTTTACAAAACAAACCGGTGCCTCCCAAGGAGAAGTACTTGATCTGATGAAACCCTTATTCACTAACTCTTCTTTCTCTACCTTTAGTTCTTTCAATTCTGAAGGAGCTATTCTGTAGGGTGCTTTAAAAATTGGTTGCGTTCCAGGATCTATTTCTATTCGAAACTCTATTTCTTTATCTGGAGGTAAGCCCGAAAAATCCTCTTGGAATACATCCGAAAACTCTATAACTATTGAAATATCCTCTAATTTTATTCCACTGTTTCTTATTTCTATGGCATAGACTACGTACCTCTGACACGACTTTCGAAGCATCTTTCTTGCCCTCATTATTGACACCATGCTAGTGGGAAGTGATTTTTGCACTCCATAGAAAATGACTTCCGTTCCCCCTAGGCTACATAATCTGACTTCTTTTTGGAAATAATCCATTGAGGCCCGATATTTAGACAACCAATCCATCCCCAAAATTACATCAAACTCACTGATGGCCAGCAAAATCAAATCTGCCATAAACTCTTGGCCTTCAATACTGATTTTACTACCCCTATACACCCTTTCTGCTAGAATGGAGTCTCCTGCAGGAAGAGACACTACTACCGCACAATCTAATAACTGGGGCACTATACTAGCATTTGTAGCAAACTCCATAGAAATAAAAGAATGGGTCGCTCCAGGATCTATTAGTATATAAGTATCTCGATCAAAAATTGACATCATGCCTGTCACAACTTTTGGGGCCGCATCCGCCCCTTGTCGGGTCACTGCAAATACCCTAGCCTAGGTATGAGGTCTGCCTTGCAGTTTTTCAGATGATCCTCCTCGACCGGCTCCCTTATTAGGCTGGCCTGAGCTGCTCGGCCTTCTGAATTGGGGACCACCTCGAATCTGTCCTCGGCTATCACTAGTTTGTCCCAAAGTTGGTGGTTTGTCTTCTAGCTTATTACTGGCTCCATCATTCGAGCAATCCCTCACGTAGTAGCCCTATTGACCACACTTATAACAACCAATAGTCCACTTCCTACAATCCCCCGGATGGGCCTTGCCACATTTATTACATATCAAAAAATTCTTCCAACTCTCTTTAGTGCTTCGGGATCCGGCCAATGGTTGCCGAACAGAAGCCTGACGAGATTGAGCTATTTAGTTTAGTTTCTGACTGGTCGACTTTGTAGATCTCTCCTTGGTTTGTGTGAATTTATTAGGTCCTCCTCGAGAACCACCTGACCAACCTCTTTTTTGGCCCTGCTGTTTTGGTTTAGAAATGGCCGCTATACTTCTTTCAACTCGAGTTACAGCTTCCACTAATGCTCTATACTGAGTATAGGCTGTCGATACCACGTACATCCTGATCTGAGGATTGAGACCCATTGTAAACCAATTAGCCTTCTGCCCTTCATTATCAGCTATAAAGGGAATGGCACGAAGGAGCTCTAGAACTTCTTCTCATACTCTGCCACCGAGAGAAAACCTTGTTCCAGCTTGAAGAACTTTTTTCTATCTTTGCATCTTTATAACTTTTGGGGTAGAACTTATTTAAAAATTCCTCTTTGAAAAGCGCCTAAGACACCCGATTGGCATTCCTCCTTTGCAAGGCCTTCCACCAGTCTTTCGCTCATTCCTTTAATAGAAAAGCAAAGTATACAACCATCTGTTCTTCAGTACATCCCATAACTTGGAAAATTTCTTCATTATTCTCTAACCAGGATAGAGCTCTCTCAGGGTCTCCGGTACTGTCATAAGGCTTAACGCCCAATTTCTTGGCGCACTTAATGGACACTCATATTACTCTTGGCTGTTGGATCGTTGCAGCTAGAATCTGGGCCATTTGAGCTACATTTATGTTTTCACCCTCTGCTCGGCAGGCTGAGATGACTCAGGACGGGTCTGAGTTGTAAAAACATTCACCGACTCATTCCCCTCTCCTCTTCAAATACAAGAGCCTCCGCAACTACTCTCCTAGTATGTGAGCCCCTACGACGATGCATATTTTCTGTGAATTTAGTGATGCAAATGATTATCAAATGCATAGAATTAGATTTTATAAACTTAGAAAAATATGCATGCAATTTCAAGAATCTCATTCTAAAAATAAACTTTTTAACTAAAAACTTCAAAAACCAGGCTTTGATACCACTCTGACAGGACTCGCCATGAGACTCTCTACTATAGATCCCAGCGGCCTTGCCGGGCACCCTGATGAAATTTTTTCAGAATTTAACTGTGTAAGTAGAAAAATTCCGCGAGGCGAACCCCTTTTTAGTTCTTGCTATTACTGAGAAAATCCTGGAATATACGTGAAAACAACTTATTAAATTTTACAAAAAAATAGGCAAAGTTTTCTCTGTGTTTCTAAAAATTCAATACAAAACCTGCAAAGAATTACACTTCTATTTCAATACAGCTTCTCAATATCGCCAAATAGGACCTTTGGTCCTTTTCAAAACCAAATCTATCTCAAATCAACAATTCAATTTTTAATCAAAAATTGGCATACTAGTAAAACATGAAACGATCATCACAATATTGAAATCTTTTCTTGTTTTTTCAAAACATATGTACAATACATAAGTCTATACTATTATGCAAAAAGCAAAAAGAGTACTACTTAGAACATTTACATTTACAAAAATGTCTTTAGATTTAGCCCACTAATTGGCAGTAGAAGAATCAGCAGCTTGCGTACTGAGACCTGCACTTGGAAATGGGGTTTAGAAAACATAAAACACAAACGAGTGAGCTAAAAGAGCTCAAGGAGTGCATTTAAGATTTCAAAGAAAATAACATTCTGCATAGATATTAAATTCTAAGGACATGCATAAATCATGTTTCTAAAACTTGTATAAAGCCACAAAATGATATCTAACATCATACGCCAATGAACTCTTGCCGAACGGGTTTTATTTACATCTTCGAAAAATAATATTCAAAATCTATAAAATATAATAACTAGCATGTATATATAAATGCATAATATGCGATCGGCAGATCGAAAACTATTAAAGCCCTTCTTTCGGCCATTTTCTATCGAAACTGTACCAATGGTAACCCTAAAGCTCTACACTGACGCAGCGACTAAACTAGCACCGCATACGTGAATAGGTCACAAGGCGTCTCAGCTAGCAACACCCACTATGACATCTCAAGACATCTCACTGGCTATGCACCATAATCCTACATCGCATACATATAGCGAGACAATACCCTGTACACATAGAGCGACTCATATGACTTGACAACCCGACTTTTTGAAGTTAGTGACACACCCCCCAAAACTTGCCCATGTGTACGGGATATATCGGCCAGGTCTTAAACCATCACCATCATTATAATCTAAGGGTACCAATGGCCTTTTTAAACTAATGCAGTGGTTTTAAAGCTATTTCTTAAACTGAACATGTAATAGTATATCTATGGATATATATCAAAATCAAAAATCATCTTTATGCATTAAAAGCACATAAAACATACATTTTCATTATGCGGAAAAATAATAAACGAAAGATAAACAAAATGACAAATTTTCACTCACAACCGCTTTGAGCTCAATTTTGCTCCAGATTTCTGCTCCCGTTACCGGTCTTAATTTTCTTCACCTACACGCAATAAATGACATTTAAAACAAATTCAAACGCTAGAATCTCATTGAACTACTAAATGCTCTAATCGGCATACAAAGCCCTGATGGATACTACTTTCTGATTTTCATTTACGAAGCCATTCAATCTTATCTAATTCACCATCCGACGCCCAAAAATTTGCTTAATACTCTATAATTTTGGTTGAACATAATTGCCCTCACCTTACCATAATGGACAATTATGTCCCATTTTCTTCATTTTTGATTTTTCATCAACCATATACATTCAATTTAGGTAAGACACCATTTCTACGCAACAATTCAACTAATACACAACTCAACCCTAACTTTTCTAAAGTGGCTAAATTTACATCCACCACCTAACACATTTCTTTTCATCAATTGCTTACTCCAATAGCATCAAAATCAAGCCAATTTCATTTTAATGTCCTAATTACAACCAATTAAAGTCTCTACATCAAAGTTACCCAAAACCCTAGTTCTTACCTTGCCAATTTCTTCAATTTGATAACTCCTTCAAGCTTCACACTAGAATTCAACTCAATCTAAACCAAGAATACACACAAGAACATCAATTGAAGCAGTTTTGAAAGTTCACATATCATCATCACAAAACAATGCTTTTCTCACCTCTTTTTCTTGGATTTTCACTAATGGGACCTTCAATTAATCTTAAGAACTTGTATTTGACCTTATTTTAGCTTGATTAAGCATGAAAAATCATAAAAACAAATCTTGAAATTTCACTGTAGCAGCACCCCTCTTCACTTGGACGAATTTGCTTCTCGTTTGCTCTAAGATGTTTTTGTTTTCCTCTCTATAAAATTCTACACAATTCCACCTTTATATAGTACTCCCTCAATTGTCCAATTTGCCTCTCAACTTACTCTAAATTTCCAATTTGCCATTAGTTGGAAACTAAGTATGTAATTTGTTCCTTTGTAACTGTCTAGTTAGAATAGTCAAAGGAACTAACTAGAATTCCTTACTTGGCAATCTATGAAATTGCCTCTAATTGGTCCATTCTCTAACATATGGATTGTGTTTCTCAACAAAGGCTTGTTCTATACATAACCCTTAAATGAGAATTCATGTAGTAAATTAACATTTCCTTTTCCAAGCCAATAGAGAAAAATTCCAAAAATATTCTAGGGTCGTCCGATGCTCCGACCGAGTGTGAAACTACCAAATTAGGGCTAATATCTCTCACGCTCACAATAAAAACATATTTCTAATAGGGTTAGAATCGAGTAACCCTACGGTGTCTTTATTGCTCTGTACTGAAATCTAGGCGCTAGTACTACTAATAGGAATTGGATATTACATAATCACAACCCGTGCGCTTGCGGTTTCAATTCACATATGTATAATTTTACAAACAAAAGTAGAGACTCCATAATCCTTCAAAGATCTTTGTTCCATCATCAGCTCATATATAGGATTATTGATGTTGTCTTCCATGTCTATGGATCAGTGTTGTTCACGTCAAAGTTTTTGAAATGTTCTTTCTATCTCAAGATCTTCAAAGAAGACAAATCTATACTTTTTGTCCTTTCTATGAACTGTCAAAACAAAATTTGAAAAAATAATCAAAGCAATAAGAAAAAGAAAAATATGAATTAAAAGTAAGATAGTTTGATATTAGTATTAATCTAAGAATAAATAAAGAAGTGCACACTATCACTACTATAAAAATAACTTTCACTAACGCTAAGTTAACGTCAGTAAAAGGTTTCACTAACATCATTTCATAATGTCAATATTGCTCGAGCCAGAAAGTTACTGACACTATTTATAGTGCCAGTGAATTACTAATACCGTAGTATTAGTGATTCTCTGACACCGCAATATTAGTGAATTATTGATACATGGTATCAGTAAATATTTGACACCGTGGTATTAGTAAACCACTGATACTGTAGTATTAATAAATTACTGACACCATTGTATTAAAGATTTTTTATTTAATTTAAAATAATTTTTAATAATTTTGAATTTAAATTATTAGACTAGAATTTTGAATTTATTTATAAACTATAATTCCATACATAAATGCCATATATAAGTAAATATAATTTTATTTATTTATTATAAATAAAATTACAATTGTTAAAACATCCAAACTAAGTTTTATAAATAGTACAAAACATCTCAATTTATATCTTAAAACACTACAATAGTTCTATAAGCACATCTAAATGATACCAAAGTAAATTATAAAAAATATCCCAATATATGAAAGCCTCTATGACTCTTCTTTTGTCCCTTACTCTTATTCTATGAAAGCCTCCATGACTCGTATTGCTGGTAAAGGCTCTCTGAAAATTGTTTGAGGCTTGGGCTGCTTGTAGCTAGGGCCATCTTGAACTTGCAGCCGTTGAGAACAAGTATTTAGGGTCTTCTGTTGTGTTTAGCTGTCCATTCTCGACAAGAATCCATTGATGAACCAACGAGCTCTAAGGAACAAAACTTGCAATAAGTGAAACGCTAAATGTTAAACTGACTAGCCCAATCATAGCAGAGGCGAGGAACTTGACCCAGTCTAGTAAGGTTAATCCTGAATTTTTCTTTTCAAGCTGCTAAAGACAATGTGTTAAAAAGATTAAGCCTTTATACCAGATCCTACAAATTTATTGAGAAAAGAAAAGTCTAAACAAGAGCCTGGCAATTGGAAAGAATTGCATTCATTGTTAATATGCCATCTAATTTCAACATATAAACAGGCAAACATGTGGTAGTAAAGTGACCTTAAGCATGAAAGCCGCTTCTGCAGTATATTACTTTGATTAGCTGATTTTGGCTCCTTTAGGTTATAAGTTTTCCTTCACCATAAGTTCTATGACCTGAAAAAGGAATCAATCATTTGCCCTAGAACATGGAACAGGGTAAAGTGGATTCAAACTTACTGAAATTTAACTTATTATATTCTTATTATATTAACTTACTACTCATCGGGAGCTATCTATTCCCTATTTAGTATAAAAGAAGTTAAAATTTATAGGAACTTCATAAGAATTCATATGAAGAGAAATGTCTAATATAACTTACAGTTGCTCAAGTTATACTGAAGAGACAATAATAAGCATGAGGTGTCTAATACTATAGATGTATCACCACTTTTTATCCAACCCAATCAAACACAAGAGAGCACATAACAACAGGAAAAGGTTCCAAGACAAAAGACATGGAATTGACTGATGGTGAGAATAATGAAACCAATGTATTTACTATAGCAATAACTTGACCAACATCTTTCTTTTTCTAGTACCCCTCTGTACTACCTGTAGCAAGCAGACAAAATTGATTAAGAATAAAATATCAGCAACTGCATATCAATCATCACCATTCTTTATATTTCAACCAAAATCTTCTTTATCAGTAAACCAAAAAACAAATCTGCAATTACTATTGAACTAAGAAATATTTTAAGATGTGAAGTTTGATTAGCCAAAATCAACACTCAATGACAAGTAACATCAGTGCACAAAAATGCAATCCCAAATACACATACAATGATACATGTGCAATATCAATTGTATTTCTTAACAAACACAATGTTAGTTAATGTTCAATTCAAAATCAACAAACATAGCAATCAAACTATATTGTAATAGCCTATTACAATAGTATTATTACAAGGGAAGAAGAATACAATACTATAAAGCCTTGTATTGTAATAAGAGCCTCCTCTTTGTTCTTCACCTTTAAGTATTATTGTTTTTTTTTTGTTCACTTTGTAATCAACATAATGAGAAGGCTAATCAATGTATGAGAAATAGTGCATGAATCTATTTCTAGCCATTAACATATGAGAAATAGAAACTTAATCATGATTCTTTTACATAATAAATTGTTTTACAAAGAGGCCAATAAAATATTTCTCAAAACTACCATATAATAAAGTTTTATGCTATATTTCAGAGTTTACACTTTTCAAAGTCAACAGGGTAAGGAATAACTACCAAACATAAACATAGCTTTATATTGGTGTTATAATCTACAGATAGAGCATGCAACAAATTCAATTAAAGTTGCTGCTAATGTTTTTGTTTAGTATTGGGAAAAAAAGTCAGTTATATCATCTAGTTTGATACAAATTAATTCTGAATTTTCTTATTTCCCACTTTGAAAAAGGATGTTTTCACACCTCCATCCTCATAATTGTAGTGTAAAAGAAAAAAAAAACTTGCAATCACATATGAAAAACTTTATAAACCTAAAGGAACAACCAGTGAACTCAAACTCGTTGTATACCTTTTTCTGCATGGTAAATTTAACTGTAAACATAGTTATAGCAACTACCAGTAAAGGCCTTGACCTAAGTTTGCAAGTATAATCATTGAGAGGCCATTGGTAATGTCACTACATTTAAATTACACTAATTTCCACCAGAACACACACTTCATCCTTTTGTTTTTATCATGAGTATAAAATCCAAAGCACAATAAGTAAATTAACTATTCCCCTAAGTTCTATAATGTAATATTTGAATATCTAGAGTTATAGGAATTATAGCCACACATCATATTAATATCAATCAACAAAATGACAAGCAAAAAATCAATTACTTTACCTAAATAAGAAGCTTTAAGTGGTATCAAAATCTTAGATATGTTGCTGTACAACATTAATTCCTCCATCATCTGATGCATTCAGCTCCAAAATCATGTTATGGTATTGTGCCACATAAAGCTTTCATACAGTAGAAAGAATTGGTAGATGTTTTACCTAAGCCAAGAGGACCTTACAATAGAAGATGGGATAATTTGCTCTGCTAGTCAACTTATCAATTATTTAACCCCAATAACAGCAAACAAAAAGGTTTATAATGAAATCATTCAATGTTATGCTTCAACCAACTACTGCAAGCTATTAGATATAAAAACAAAGGCACCCAACAGAGTCTATCAATACTAAAAAGGTTCTTTTTTTTTTCTCTTATAGTTATATACAAATTAGCTTTAGAAATAGTGAAAGTAAAACAATTACAAGTTATTCTACTTTTCTTTTCTTCCCTAGTTTCTTTTATACTCCTTATTTTTTACTTTTGTTTCTTTTGGTTTCTTTGTGTTGGTGGATCTCTTATCCATCTTGTGTCCTATTTTCTTCAATGAAACTTTCTAGTTTCTTATTTAAAAAATAAAAAGATAACGGAAGTAAATTAACAAATGAGAGAAAATAACATGTTAAATGAATTAAGTTTAGGCGCCATTACTTCACAATCCGAAAATACTTTTTAAAAACTACAATACATTATTAACTTTTGCAATAAAATTTTAGTACAGAAACATGAAGACAAATTTATTAGTGTTTTATACTTTAAAATAAATTTTAATATTGTATCTGAAAAGTAATATTTAAAACCCCCAGGTAACGATATTTTCATTTGAAAATGAAATTTCAATTTTTTTTAAAAGAAAATAAATACCATTACTAGAAAACAACTAAGAAGGAGGTATCTCCCACAATACTAGATGAAGCAATGTACTGGAAATAGAGTTAAGCCGCAGCTTAGCTGAACAAGAGAAAATTTCAAGAAACAAATTCCTTCACTACCATTTTCTCAATATCCACACAATATGCGAAAAAGGTGGAAAAAAAAAATAAAATAACATTAGATGATGTAAGCACAAAATCACTAGAATGACGTTAAAGGAAAGAAGAATTTCAATTCCTATTGTATTTCCCTTCCATTAAACTTTTACTTTCTCAAAATTCCTCAGGAGCCGAACAGGAAATTAAAGAAAATAATTAAGCAATAAAAACCCTAGAGATTAATGAGAATACATAGAATGGTGAATGAGGAATTACTGGTGTTGACAATGTCGCGATGAACTGCTACGTCAGCGAGGGACTAAGGTTGGTATTTCTCGATCCGAGTGGCATAAGGGCTCTCTTACGACTATTGGGATCAGTAGTGAAATTACACTCACTTGAGCAAATTTAATAGGCAACTCAGAACCAGATTCTTCGAAAGCTACCTCGGCCACACTTGAACCGCTTTCCAAACCTTAGCAGCACCATTATACCAATGATGCCACTAACAGTTGATGAAGCATGAAAGGCACGATGATTTTGGTCAGCATATTGAACGTTAGGGTTGTGAAATCGTGACCGCCCGTTGATTGTGATGAATGTGAAACGGGGGGAAATATTAGCAGGCGGTTGTTAAGAGGAAATTGGGCAAACCTTATATTTTTGGTAAATCTTGCGCCCTAAAACGTCATGTTTTGGGTTTTATTTTTTATTTTAAAAAAATTATAATGCCTAAAACACGTCGTTTTGGGCATTATAACTTTTATATAATTTTTTTAATTTATATTAATTTTTATAAATTAAAATTATTTTTAATAATTAAAATTTTTAATAAAAAATAAAATTTTGATACTACAATATCACAAATTCATTGACACTTTGTTTTACTGATACCATAGTATCAATAATTCACTGACACCTCATTTCACTGACACTATTTACAAAAGTGTCAGTAGCATGGTGTCAGTAAAACTCATATTTGTAGTGGTGTATCATACTAAGTAATACAGGATTTAAGTCCAAGTATCGTTCCCACGAAGACTTATTTAATCTAATTCTTTTAATCAAGTACTAAACTTAATCCTACGTAACTTTTATTCAGACAAAATATAAGGATGAATTTTCTCTAATTAATCTAAATATAAGAAACTAAACTTAATCTTAATCAATAAGCAAACAAGAGTTAAATTCACCAATATAAAAGGAATCTAGGATTTTAACTTATCCCATAATATTTCATTGAACCTGTTATTCTTTTATTTAATCCTTCAATAATAAATTATTTGCTAGAAAACAAATTTTGTTATAAGCCTTTCTCAATTGTCAAATAACTATATTTCATCCTAAAAATTATCTGTATGTCTATGGTAATCAGAATAGTATGAAACTCATTAAGAACGGGTCTAATAAAAGGAATCTAGGGTTTTAACTCTTCCCCCAATATTTCATTGAACCTGTTATTCTTTTATTTAATCCTTTAATAATAAATTGTTTGCTAGAAAACAAATTTTGTTATAAGCCTTTCTTAATGGTCAAATAATTATATTTCATCCTAATAATTATCTATATGTCTATGATAATCAGAATAGTATGAAAATAATTAAGAATGGGTCTAATAATGCTATACATGCCAAATAGGTATATGTCTATCCTACATCGAACTCATAATTGTTACCCTATGATCATGTATTGAACTATCATAGGCTAAACACATAAATTCATCTTCCAAATTCATTATAGTTCCTTGAACAATCATTATATTGGCCAGATATAAAAAAGTATTAGACACAAGATATAATGAATAATCTACTTTATTGAGTTTATAAATTAAGAGAAATAATAGAATTCAACTACATATTGGGTTGAAGAGTCTAACCCTAAATCAATAAAATTTAGTTCATGATGAATCTAAAAGTTCCAAAGCAATAAATCAAATACATGATTAACATAGACATAAAGTAAGAGAAAATAAAAGTAATAACACAAGGTTAATGCCCTTGAATTGCTTCTCTTTCTCTCTTACTTGTTATGCAATCCTTGTTCTTCAATTCTTCAATCTTCTTACTTTTAAATCTCTAAAAATGTGTTTTGTTTTTGTCTTGACTTCTCTCTATATTGCTCTCCTCTATTCTCTATTTTTTGCTGTAAGAAGTACTCTTTTATAGTCCTCCGTAATCTTAGAATCGTAGCTTGGAGTCCAAGTAATATTAAGAGTTCTAAAATTTTCCTTTTTGGTCACATGGGCACCGCAATGCTAGCTTCTAAGCATCGCGGTGCTCAACTTTATCTCGAGTGCCGTAGCGGACAGACCTGAAAATGGGCCTAGTTCTTCTATTCAAGTGCTGTAGTGCTGGATGTTGAGCGCCACGATACTGTTGTCACTAACTTGGGCGCCATGGCGGTTATGGATAGGCGACACGGCCCTGGGCCTAAATTTTTTATTTCTTTATTTTTTGTCCAATTTCTTAGAATGTTCATGCCATGGGTTGAAAACCTACGTTTTATCATTAAACTTAATAAATAGCCAAATATTTCATAATTTAAAAGGAAAATCTAAGCTTAAGAGGACTAATAGTCTATATATAGTATACTTGGAACTATATGAGGACACAACACAACACAAACTCTAATTTCTACAATTCGGACTAGAGTAATCATTCAAATTTCTCCTAATGTGATAACCAAGGACAAACTTCAAGGCTATTAAATCCCTCTAGATTCCCTACACAGCCTCAACAATAGCATGAGAAGAAACCGAACCTAAAAAAGATGATCATGCAGTATATGAAGCTAATTGATGTTCTTCTCAAAAGTTAAGCGAATCTCCTGCAAAGATAAATAACCTCCTTAAAGACTTTGGAGACTCAGGTTAGTCACTAGCCACGTCAATGAATAGTCAACCATAAGGCTCTTTACACAACAATATAGAGGTGAATCGAAAGAATGATAAAGAGCATTATAAGGAATTAACTTTAAGAAGTGGAAGAGAATTACAAGACGCTACAAAAAAAAAACCCAACTATAGAAGCAAATGATGCAAGACAACAACCAAACACTAGAAAATAAAGCTATAGAAAATAAGGAGATGACAGTGTAGAAAGAAAGCTTGAGCCTATACAATCCTCTACTATCATTTCCCTAATGCCTTCTGAAGCAAAAACTTGATAAATAGTTTTCCAAGTTCTTAGAATTCTTTAAGAAACTTCATATAAACAAACATACCATTTGCAGATATACTAGAGCAGTTGACTAGCTACGTGAAGTTTATGAAAGATATTTTGTCATAGAAAAAAGATTGAACATTTTGAAACTATGGCTTTGATAGAATAGTGTAGTGTAATTTTACAAAAGCAATTGCCACTAAATCTCAAGGATTCATGAAGCTTCACTATTTTATTTATAATTGGGAACTAATATTTTGGTAAAGCTCTCTATGACCTTGGGGTCAGCATAAATCTAATGCCATTGTCAATTTATAAGAAGCTAGGTTTAGGGGAAGCAAAGCCAATAAATGTCACCTTGTAGTCAGCAGATCAACCACTTACTTATCCAAAAGGCATAATTGAAGATGTACTGGTAAAGGTTGACAAGTTCATATTTCTAGCAGATTTTATTTTACTTGACATAGACGGAGAATGTTTCAACATTAATATAATTGACAGTGAAGTCCAGGAAATGTTTACCAAAAATTAGATTCATGACTTACTAAAAGATGTTTGGTTAATGGAACTAATGTGAAGAATTATGAAGCACAAGAATATCTAAAGGAATTGAATGTCTTTCCTCATTATGATAGAACCAAGGTGAGGTTTAAAGCACTAGAAGGACCAGGAAACTTAAACTCTTAACAAACCTTCAATCAAAGAATCGCTATCGCTAGAACTCAAACCTTTGCCAATCTATTTACGGTAAGCATTCCTAGGAAATTCTTCCACTCTTCCTTTAATAATATCTGTTACCCTTAATAATACATAGGAAGAGAAATTACTTAGAATGCTAAGGAAGCATAAGAGAGCATTGGGATGGACTATTACAGACATAAGGTGTATTAGTCCTTCATTTTGAATACATAAAATTTTGTTAGAGGACAATAATAAACCTACGATAAAATAATAGTGGCGTCTAAATCCTATCATGAAAGAAGTAGTAAAGAAAAGATTATCAAATAGCTTTGATTTATGAATGATAAGAGGAAGTAAAAAGCAAAATCTAAAACTAAAAAATATATAGTAAAAGCTAAATATATTCATAATTTTTGTATAGTCCAACCCAAGCAAGTCATTTCAAAATACTTCCATACATGTCCCTTTAACATGCATTATGTCATATGTAATAATAATAAAATATCGAATGAATGTATATAAGTTATACCTCAACTTAGTGTTCTAGTTGTATTTTTAATTCATCAAGTATGACGCTCACAAATGAGTGTTCTTCATAAAATATTCTAGGTTGAAAAAATGGAGGTGGAATTTTTTTGCTCTAGAAAACTGGTAGCGCTTGAATTTATGTTTATTTTTTATTTTTAATTAAGTGGGGCAATTGTTCTATTTTCCTAAAGCCACCTATTTGCATGTTATTGAGTTGTCATTTGCACACACTCTTACTAGAGCAATTAATCATGCATAAGTTAGCATATATAAAACATTAAATCAAGTACTATTCTAGTGCGTTAATGCTTTATTTTTGCCATGACATGTTCTTTCTGATACGTGGTAAATTCAAACTTCGTATATTTGGGAAAAAAAATCAAAATAAAACTCATTGGATCTAACTCTTCAATTTTAAAATCTTTTAATCAAAATATTAGTTATTTGATAATTATTATTCACATAAATGACTAGTCATTGATTGACTAATTGCAACCCTAGTGCTCAACAAGTATACTTCATATTATGAGACTCTCTAGGGTTACACTTGTTTGTCATATGAAACATTTTCATAATCCGAGAACTCTGCCCACCTATATATCACAATTATTACAAGACAATGAATTAAACCTTACAAGTTGAGATCTTATATATTTGTATAATCTCTCTGTTACTTACATCTTGAATGACAGATACATGGATCTATACCATCAAGTCTATATCTGCTTGATCATAAATTTATCTCTAGACTTGTATCTCGATAAAAAATATCTGAAAAATATTTTTGAATATTATTTCACCTTATTTATTTCCAGTTGGTCAAAAGACTTTTTGAAATACAATCTCGAAGCATCAGGATATACGACCCAACCATATAAGCTGACAAATCTTATATCTACACACATCGGCCTTCATGAGCATCGAATCATAACCAATAACACCCAGAGGTCAGACCATGAAAGGTCTCTGACATATATGAAATTCAAGTATGGTGGATCACTCACAATATTATCGAGATGATCAAGTTTAAGGACCATAAATAGTACTTAACTCGAGAAGGCTATCTATTGATGACTTTATAGAATGTCTATTGGATGTCTTTATAAGTCTATTTAGTATTCAGTTCTAACCAAATACCTACATACCTATATGAGCTTTCGCTAAGCTCACAGTTCACTAAGCTAATCGTCTACATAATCTAAATATAGATATACACTTATCTTTCCAATTTACCTATCAAGATATGTCAGTAAACCTACAACTAGGAACCATTTTCGAGAATATACTGTATAGTGATATGTCTTAGCACCATTTGTAACTTCTTGCAACTATGTCACTACAATAAATATTCTTAAGCCTTTGTCCTAAATAAATACAAGGTTTTAAGCCCTTAGAAATACTAATTCTTAGTTTTGATCTTAATTACTTGAGATCTATAATGATGAAAAAGAATAAGATTAATACCATATTATAAATAATATTTTATAAAAATGTGTATTATATAAATATTAACAAAAATTTATAAAAATAAAATGGCACACGAGTACCAACTCTAATAAAGAATCATATATTCGATCTCGTATAGCTCGTGGGTGAGTGTTATGCATTATGTACCAAACAAAAGAAGGCATAAAAATTGTAGCTAATGAGAACAACAAAATCCCCATACAAACAATCACGAGATGGAGAGTATGCATGAACACTAGAAGTTAAACAAGGCCACATGCAAATATCACTTCCTATTACCATTTAATGATCAGATGCTAGATAGACTTACCTGCCATGAATATGATTATTTCCTAAATGGGTATTCGAGATATAATTAAATTGCCATAGCTCTGTAAGATTAAGAAAATATGACATTTACCTATCTATATGGAATATTTTCTTTTTGGAGAATGTCATTTGGATTATGCAATACACCTGCCACCTTTCAGAGATGTATGATGGAAATTTTCTTCAATATAGTAAAGCAGTTCCTAGAAGTTTTATGGATGATTTTTTAATTTTCGGGGATTCTTTTTATATGTGCTTGAAAGATCTAGCATTTATATTGAAGAGATACGAAGAGACCAACTTGGTGCTGAATTGGAAAAAGTGCACTTCATGGTTAAATAGGGGATTATTCTTGGCCATCGAATTTTTTCAAAAGGGAGCAAGGTCAACCGTACAAAAATAGAGACAATTAAAAAGCTGTCATCCCCCAAAAATGTCAAGGAGTTTAGAGTTTCTTATACATGCAGGCTTTTATAGAAGATTTATAAAGGATTTATATAAGATCTCTAATCTTCTTTGTAACATATTGGAGAAAGATGGTTAGTTCAAATTTAACTAAGAATGCATGGAAGCTTTCAAAGTTTTGAAGAAGAAGCTTATTTCAGCCTTAATTATTACATCATTAAATTGGAACCTTCCATTTGAATTAATATGCAATGCTAGTGACATTACAATAGGAGAAGTTTTGGGCTAAAGAAAGATGAAGGTTTTTATGCCTACTATGCCAGTAAGACCTTAAATGACCAACTACACCACCACTAAAAAAGAGCTACTAGGAGTCATGTTCACCTTCGACAAATTTCATTCTTATCTTATTGGGTTATGGTGATAGTCTTTATAGACCATTCTACCATCAAGTACTCGATTATAAAGATAGATACAAAATCAAGGCTAATTAGATAGCTGTTATTGCAACAAGGATTTGATATGGAGATTCGAGACAAAAAAAGGCACAAAAAATTAAGATTGTAGATTATCTCTCTCCCTTAGAATAAGGAAATCAAGGTGAAAGGGAATTAATTATAAAGAATCCTTCCCTAACGAGCAGCTTTTAGCAGTCAAACACTTTTCTACACCATGGTATATTGACTATATCAACTACTTAGTAAGTGGCATTTTTCCTCTGGATATGAATTCTCAACAGAAAAAGAAATTCTTACACGATGTCAAATTTTACTATTGGGATAAACCATTCCTGTTTAAACAATATATAGATTAAATCATCCGAATGTGCATTCAAAGAGAGAAAATTGAAGATATATTGCAATATTTCCATTCTTTAGATTATGGTGGATATTTTGGAGGAGAAAATACAATAATCAAAGTACTCTAATCTGGATTTTACTGACCTTCGCTATTCAAAGATATGTATATCTATATTTCGCGCTATGATCGGTGCCAACAAGTGGGGAATATTTCAAGAAAGTGAAATGCCCCTACAAAATATTTTAGAAATCAAAATCTTTTATGTATGGAGGATAGACTTTATGGGGCCATTCATTTCATCACACAACAATAGATTATTTTGGTAGTAATTGACTACATCTTTAAGTGGGTGGAAGCTGTTGCCTTACCAAAAAACGATGCAAAAATGGTCCTAAGATTTTTAAAGAAGAATATCTTCACCCTATAAGCCATTATCACTAATGCAGGCTCATAATTCTTCAAGAAGTACTTTTTATCTCTTCTACAAAAATAGCGGGTCAAACACAAGATTGCTACAACATACCATCTCCATATCCCCATTTATTTGATCTTTTGAAAAGTATGTCATCTATTGGTCGACTTAGAACACAAAGCTTATTAGGCCATCAAAACACTAAATTTTAACTTGTATGTTACAACTTAATGAGATGGATGACTTTTGTTTGCTAGCATACAAAAACACCAAACTATATAAGGAAAATACAAAGCGATGACTTGACTAGAAAATTGTGTAATGCTTATTTAAACCAGACAACCGGTTATATTATCCAATTCCCAACTCAAGTTAGTTTTAGGAAAAATGAAGTCAAGATAGTCCAGTCCATTTATAGTAATTAAGGTGTATCCTTATGGAGCAATAGAGGTAGAAGAAGAATCATCCAAGAGGACATTCAAGGTGAATGGCCAATAGCTCAAGCATTATTGGGAATAAGGGGATGTTCGTAAAAAATCCTCTATTATCTTATATGAGCTTAAGTAAATAGTTGCAATAACTCAAATAAGGTAATATCGAACAAGTTCATCCAGCATTCTCTGATTATAAAAGTCTCATCAGACGCAATTCAAGTTTTGATCATATCCTTGGCATTATAATCCAACTTTATAACAATCAATCGATTTAACTCATTGACTCTTGGGTTATCAAATTTTGGGGTGAACAATTTTGATTGTTATGGAGGATCTAGAATGTGATTGGAATATGTTCTTAGAGTGAGTTTATGATTATTAAACTTCTAAATGAATGAATTCTTGAATTTGGTTTCTAATAAACAAAAGTGAGAAAAACTTCCTTTTTTATAAGAAGAATTTAGAGAGAAAATCTGTTGGACCTTTAAATTTTCTTGAACTATTTGAGCAGAGCTAGTTGTTCTTGATCATTTGATTTTCCACATTATCGGTCTAGCTAGCAATTTTTATGTTATGGACTTGGTCAGTATTTGCTAAGTGCGTGGCTATGATCATGTATGCTTATTTCTAAGGTAAGTCCTCTTCAATAATGATAAATTAGACAGGTAACATGCTTTCGTTAAGCCAACTAGATTTAGCCCCAATAAATAATGAATTAATAAATTTTATATGGGTTTGTTTTTAGAGAGATATTTATATTTTCCATTTGGACATTGTCTCACTCAAATAAAGGTCAACAAAGTTACTTTTTTTGTTTAAGTCTAATGTTTAAAAATAAGATAAAATTAAGCTTAGGGCACCATAATACTTTATAAATCCACTTTTTAATAATTTTAAAATTACTAAAATACCCGTAAGATAAATTACTATTATGGATTTAATAATATAATTTAAAGAGAATTAAAGAAAAAGAGTTTTATTTACTATATCCATCTTTAAACTCATATGTAGAATATATTTCAATGTACACTCATCTTCATTATTTTAAGTTTTTATTTTGCATTCCTTATAAGCTTACAATGACATATATTAATTTTATGGAAGGAAAAATCAATATTGAGAATTTCTTTTATTTAAATATTTACTATTAAAGGTAGAAGAGGAATTTAACTTTAATAAAAACTTTGGTGGTTGAAATTAATTTTACATATATATTTCAAACATAAGAATTAATTTCATTGAACAATCAAATGTAACTTTACAAAACAGATAAAAAAATTAGAGGAAAAAAAATTAAGAAGAAATAAATGGAAAGATCAAATATAACCATGTGTGTACAGAGAGAAGGTTTTTCACAAAAGGTATCAATAATCTTCATTACTCAATTACAAATCGAGTTCTATTGGAGATAACTCTATTACTCTTTCAAGTCATCCTCTACCTTCAATGTCGACCCTTCTAAATAAGTTTGTACCCAATGTTTTTCAAATTGCAAGATATAAATAACTAAAGTTTGAATTATAAAAGAAAAAATCATTATTAAATAAAAGAACAAAATCATAACGAGTAAAAGATCCAATCTAGATCAAGGTCTGTATGATTAAAGAAAAAAAAAACTATCAGATCAAGATCTGGATCATGAAGAACCATCAATCGATGTGAAAAATTTGTTATTAACAATATAAAAAGATAAAATCCAAGAGGCGAGAAATAAAAGAGGGAAAAATCGTGTTTTCTACTGAGAATATGGTCAAAGAGTGACTTCTTCATGGTAAAAAGAAAGAAAGAAAACTATAGTTCATTTTGTTTGCAGAGGGATGAGAGAAAGCTAGGCTTTTGTAAGAGATATAAAAGTGAGAAGTACAAATAATGTATAGCAATCAATAGGTTTTATTGAGAAAGTAGACTTGTAGAGTAAGGTTATAATGGACATTTATGTACAGTTATAAAGTAAAATTTAAAATTTAGTAGTGGGTTTATTAAGAAAGTAATTTTGTAGAGAATTATAATGAGTTTAAATAGCCCCACCTTTTTTTTCTTAAACCAGACTTTCATTAATTAAACAAATGGGAAGCATTCCCGCCAAGATTTAACATCCAGGTAGTTAAATACTTCTTTGTCTAACATATGAGCCAATAGATTACAAAACTTGGTTATAGACTAATTATAATTTGGTCAATCTCCATTATAATTCCTTTGACTTCCTTGATCACCTAATTGATTTCCTTTAAAGAATGAATCCATTCCTTCACTAGTTTAAACATAATTTTTAAATCAAATTCGATCACTAAGGGATAATAGCCAAAATTCACTACAATTTGCAAGCCAAATAGTATAGCCTCAGCTTCTATATATTCCACCTTCACATCATTTTCTTTGTTAAGAGTTTCCATTTCCATAATAACGTCACTTGAATCTTTGATTACTGCCTTTAGTCCTATTTTTTGGTCCTTTCTTTTAATGGCTTCATCCACATTCAACTTGATCCATCCAATTTAAGGCACTTCCTATTCAAAACTTGGTCCTGTCTCAAGACTTGAGGTTTTTAGATTAATTTTAAGGTCTTGTTACAAGTTGGTTTCTATGATGGCTTTTGCTCTAGCAACAATTCTCATATAGTCTTTTTCTTTCCTTCCATTATAAATCTATTCTTGTATTTTTAGATTCCTTACAACAAGGTCATAACTTTTGCAAGTGCCCCTATTGTGGTATCAAAGATCACATGGTGTAGGAATTCTCTTAAGTCTTTTTCCTACAACCCTTTAACCAAGCCAACAAATTTTTTTTTTCCAAACCTTCTTAACCAATTTACATGTAACTAATGAATGAAAGGTGTTTTCTTCCTTGCTAAGACATTTATTGCATGTTGAACTCTCTAAGATCTTCCTTAACTCTAATGCTTTGGTTGTAGGTAGTAGACTCTTCAGAGCTCTCCTCGTGAAAATTTTGATTTTCTATTAAATTGGACTTAGCCATATCTTCTTCCAATAGTCCATATTTTTTCTAGATAACTTTGGCCATTCTTTATATTTCCTTTACAAAGCTATAAAATATCCACTTCTAATTATGTATTTACCCTTTTTATCATAGTGCCAGCAAAGTTCATCTTCTATCTTTCTTATGGTAATGGGATCTTAAGGATGTGTTCTAAGTTTATGCCAAAAAAATATTGCATGATTATGTTCTCTTTCCATTCGTTCTTCTCATTGATTAAGTTTCAATAATTACTTCTTTGGCTAGTACAGGAGGTGATATTAGTTTGAGCATAGATTCTTGAGGATTCAGTTGCTTTGGTAGATTTTCATTTTGGTTCGAATACCAATGATTCATCAAAATCCTTCTTGTAGTAGTTGTCTTCATATAGCAAGCTTCTCTGTGTGTAGGATGGATTGCTTCCTAATTTAAGTTCTAGAAGTGATTTGTTTTTGAAGAATCTAGCCTTAAGCACTTTAGCAATCAAAGATTCTAAATTCTGTAGTATTCTCCATCCTTCTTTTACCAATAATGCTTGATTAAAGCATGTGAAGTCTCTAAAACCTAAACTTCCTTGACATTACCCTTGGCACAATCTCTCACATTTTGCCTAATGGATTTTTCTTTCTTGTGCTTTTTTGGATCCCCATCAGAATCCAACAAAATAATTTAGATGTTAGCACAAAAGCTCTATAGAAACTTGAAAACACTTATAGCATAAGTTGGGATAATTTATGATACAACTTTGATTAGCACTTCTTTTCCTCCACTAGAAAATAATGTCTCATTCTACTGGTTTACCTTGCTAGATATTTTGAGCATGATTTCATTGAAGAAAGCCCTCTTATTTTTTTTCCCACCATGGATGGTAGTCTAGGTACTTCTCATGCATGACACTCTCCTTAATTAGAACACATCTTGTATCTTTTATGCTTGTTCTTTGGGTATGTTAGGGCTAAAAAATGGTGATGACTTCTCATTATTAAATACTTCCCCTGATGCCTTGGAATATTTATCAAAGATTTGTTTGAGTATACTAACATCCTTGATATGAGGCCTTAATGCATATGAGGTTGTCATTTGCAAATAGAAGATGTATTATTGATATGAAGTTATTGAATATGATCCCTTGAATTTTTCCTTATGCTTTTGCGTGATAGATCATTGCAGATAGGGTCTCTACACATATTAGGAACAAGTATGGTGAAAAGAGGGCATCCTTACCTTAATCTCCTTTGAGCTTGGAAATAATCCTTGATTTCCTTGTTAATCAAGACTTAAAAGGTGGTGGTTGATAAACGTTTCATGATTAAGTCCACCCAAGGTTTTGTAAAGCCAAACTTCTTCATAACACTTAAAAAAAAAGGTTCATTCTTGCCTATTATAGGCTTTGTTAATATCAAGCTTCAAGGTTATATATCCATCTTTACTTGTCTTTTTTTTTTTAATTTTTTGCAAACATTCATAGCCTAGAATGATATTGTCACTTATCAATCTTAATGGCAATAAGGCACTTTTGGTGAGGGAAATGATGGTATTTAGCACACTTTTTAGTTTATTTGCAATTGCTTTAGCAATAAACCTATAAATAACATTACAGAGACTAATTGGCTATTGTGGTTTAGATGTTTTTAGGGATTATAGCAACTAAAGTATGATTCAGAGCTGAGACATCACCTTGATGATTGAGGATGTGCAAATATGTGTTGATTGTATCTTCCTCAATAGTCTTCCAATGTGTTTGAAAGAAGCCTGTTGAGAGTCCTTCTAGTCCTAGAGCCTTGGCAGGGTTTGATTGGCATATTTCATTCATAACTTCTTCTCTAATTAAGGCTTTGCAAAATTCCTCTTTCATCTCCTCTGTTATCCCAGTTTTTACCCTTTAAAGTGCCTTGTTGATTTTTTCCCTTATATGTATTGTTGAAGTAAAAAGATTAGTGATATATCCACATATGATATATTCCAGTTCCTGTTCCTTTTCAATCAATAGCCTATCTTCTCCAATTAGCCCTTTGATTTCATTCATTCTCCTTCTACCAAAAGACATTATATGGAATAACTTAGTATTCATATTACCTTTTTTAAGCTATGTAGCTTTTAACCTTTATTTCTAGTATATCTCATCTTCTAAGAGCAAGTTGCCAATTTACCTCCTTAGTTCTCTAATCTCATTTTTGGTCTTATATTGCTTATTTAGTTTTACATTGGTTTAGTTTAGACTTAAGCTTCTCTAACTTTCTATGCTTTCCACCAAAAATCTTCTTCCTTCATATACTAAGTCATGCCTTCACCTTCCTCAACTCTTTCTATAAAGCTATCTGTAGCATCTTCCCTTTTTCGTCCCAATATTTCCCCAGTAATTGCTAACTATTTCCTTGCATTCTTCATGAGTGTTCTATATCTCTTCATAATAAAACCTTGATGCTGACTTTTGATTTTTCTTAACTCATCTCTATACATTTATTGCCTTCACCATTGTGGGGCAGTAGTCTGAGCCTATAGCTATTAAATGGTAGACTTTGGCTCTACCGTAAAGTCAATTCTACTCCTTAGTGCACAGAAATCTATCAAATCTTTTCTCAACCAAATTATGGCCAAATCTTTTATTGGACCAAGTAAATAGGAATCCATTCCACCCTTTGTCCTAGAGGTTGGAACTTCTGACAGATTTTCTGAATCTATCTATTACTTTAACATTTTTCTCCTCTATTTCTAAAATCTCATAAATTCACCATTACGTATCCATAAAAGCATTGACAGGGTTGCCAATCACTTGAATAACAACCACGTATGACTTTTTTGGTTTGTTTCTGATAATCCATATATGCTAGTGTATCTTTAGAGCTTAGAGTCTTCATCCATTACCAAGGCATTAATTTGACATTTGCTAAATGGCATAACCCGAATGTTAGTAGTACTATTCCATAACATTGCAATTCCTCTACCTAGTTCTTCTTTCCCGACTTAAAAAAAATTGTCATACTTGAGTCAACCTCTTACCTTCCACATTGTATTTTTCAATAATTTGGTCTCACAAAGGAAGAAAATATCAGGTTTATTATTTTGGAGAGCTTTATTTACGATTCTAAATGTTCGAAAGCTCCCCAAACCTTAGACATTCTAACTTAAAATTCTTACACATGGTTCTCAGTAGGGCTAAAGATTAGCCTCTACCAATATGAGTGGCTTGCATTCTAGTTGGGTCTGTAACTAGATTTTCCTTTTTCCAATTTAATTCTTTTCCTTTTAAGGGTCTGTTCTTTTACTAGCTTCATTTTTAATTCGCCTCTTTTGCCTAGTTTAGGCCCAACTACATTTATCTTTCCAACCTCAGCCTTTCTTGCCAAAGTCTTTCATCTTTTTGTTTTTCCTTGTTTCTACTTAATACTTATGGGCCTTAATCCTACTTTATAATGGGACAATTGATCTTGTCCTCTTTGGCCAGTGAGTTGTGCATTTTAGGGATATTTTCTTTGGTGCCAATTTTGCCAAATTGGTTGGAATTATTTCTTACCTTTTTACTTTTCTCTCCTTCACCCTCATTGTTGTTGTTTCTAGATTCACTAATTTTTCCATAAATGTCTCGGGTACCAAGGTCTATATCCATCAACATTATTTCCAGTCCTATCTTATTAACGTTTTTAGAAGACCTCTTAACTTTCTTAGACTCTAAAATAACTAGCATCTCTTTCCTTTCACCTAGATTCAAGTTTAAGTTCTTTACAGTGGGTTTTTGACCTGGGTGGTCTCCTTCTTCATTGCAGCTTCTTTTATTGACTGATCTTTTGTCATCTTCTTCTTGTGCTGGTTTTCTCTAATAGAAATTTTCCTTTTAGTCTATTGCTTTCTTTAGTACTTTCAAGCCCTCCCCTCTTACTTTTATAAGTCTCTATCTCTATTTTTCCCCTATACTCTCTGCACGCATTCATAAACCATAAACAAATTTCATTTCCCTTACACCCTCTTCTTGATTCCTCTCTTCTATTTTTCAATTATTTTGCTTCTTTTTATTTTCCTACATCTTTACACATTCTTAAAGAATATGCTCAATGGATCCACAATAGTAACAGAAGATTAGCATAATTGCTTCTTCTTGTGTGCCTTAGATTGCTAGATTGAGGTATCTTCTTAAAGGCTTAGTTATATCTATGAGTGATTTTAAACCTATGGTTCATACATGTGGGTTTGTGTCTATCATTCAAATATAGTATACGTATCACATACATATATGCGCAGCGGATGAGCGGAATACAAATTACTCAATGATAAACACAAATAAATTTTACATGTTATCTCATAAATGTAAAATACATCAAGATTGAGAAATAGTACTTTGTCAAGCCTTTGGTATTTGGTCGAGTCAGAGTACCAACCTTTAAAGTAACCCATTAACAATTTTAGTTCCTCAACACGGTAGGCTTAGGGAAGCTAGAATAGCAACTTCTCCAGTAAAGGATTTAACTATTAAATCCTTGTTTCTACCTTGTAGTATGGGTGACCAAAAAAATGAAAGAGTTATGTTTTGTGCTCTTAACACTTGAGAGAATTTTCTAACACTTAACAAAATTCACTTCTCTCTCTATCTTTCCTTAACCCCTTACACGAATTTTTGATGATTAATTGAGCAACTAATTACTCTATTATTTTTTTATTATTTTCTTTCATTTTCTCACCTAATGGCATCCATTATGTTTGCCATTAGTTTTTGTTTATTATCATTTATAATAAACAAAATAAAATAAAAAATTATTTAAATTAACTTGGCCTTAATCAAGACCAAATGGGAAAACACTTTCTCATTATTAAGAAATATCTTAAGACTTAGCATTAACAAATGCCACCCATTTATACTTGTCATTTCATTTAATAAATATTAAACTAATGATTTAATCATATTAAATTATGGTAGAAACACATGCCAATTTAAATAAAAAATTAATTGTTTGATTTTAATTTAAATAATAATATAATATTTTATTATTATTATTATTTTATTCAATAAATATTTTAATGAATAAAATAATGATATTATTTGTCCAACAAATAAAATCATTTTGGCAATTTTCAAATCAAACAATAATTGGCCTACATGTGCCATGTGTCAACATCTCATTGGTTAACAACTAATTGTTAACTAATTGATGTACTTAACTCTTAAGTCTTGACATGTACATGACTGGAGGGAAACCAAAGTAAATGTCCAATCTGCTGAAATTTTTTGGATCGAACTATTTAATTTAGTATGCGGCCCCAGTGCACAACGAGTACACTTCATATTGCGGGACTCTCTAGGTCTATTCCTGATTTGTCAAACAGAACTATTCTGTGAGTCTAAGATCGATGCCCCACAAACACGTCACGGATATTACAAATCAATGTAGTAGACCACACAAGTTGAGGTCATAGTGCATACGTATAATCTTTCCACCAATCATATCCTGGAAGAGCAGATATATAGATCACTACCGTCAAATCCCTATGTGCTCGTTTGTGAACTTATCTCCAGACACATATCTTAATAAACAATATATGCAAACACTTTTACAATATTGTTTAACCCTGCAGGAAACTCTTTTCCTAGGTTCATTACTTATGGTCATAAGATTTTCTAAGATACAGTCTCTGAGCATCCAGATATATAACTTATCCATGTGAGCTGATAGATTTTATATTTGTACACATCGGACTCCATAAGCATCGGACCATACCTAGCGACACCTAGCGGTCACACATGAAAGGTCTGTGACATGCACGGAACCAAAGTATGATGGATCACTTTCAAGTCCACCGTGGTACTCAGGTCAAAGGACCACGTATACTACTCAACTTGAGAGAACCTTCTATTGACTACTTCATGGGATGTCTATTGGGGTCCTCGTTGAGTCTGTTCAGTATTCAGTCCTCACTGAACACCTGTACGCTATACAAACTTCCAGTAAGCCCATGGTCAGCTAAGAACAACCATTTAGACCATCTAGGTATAGTATACACTGGTCTATATAAAAGAATTCCACCGTCAGACCTGCATCGGTGAATTAAGACCAAGAATATATAATTTGAGAATAGACTTACATAATAACATTTCGTAGCACCTATTGCAACTCTTGCAACTATGTTATTACTAATGTATTCTCAGATCTTTGTACTAACAGGCAAGATTCTAACTCTTAGACTTCACTGATCAATATAACATGCTAACTCTTTAGCATTTACTTTCAGTGATGCTAACTCTTGGCATTGATCTAAAATTCTTTAGACCAAATCTGAACTCCTTCAAATCATATAACGTCTATAGCGGCACAAGCATTGAACCATTTAATAATAGTAATTAGTGATTTAACAAATAATGAATTGGATAAATATTATAAAATAAAATATTCATAAAATAATGTGATAGCACATGAGCACAAATCTCAATAATAACAACCTTTTTTTTATTCTTACAGATTTTTTGATGTAGCCTCCATAGTCATCTAATTATATCTCTTTTACATACCAAATCTTGCTTTCTAGTATTCGCATTATGTGTCTATGCATACAAAAAAGCTGAAACACTGTGTATTTGCACCCAAAGAGATGAATATTGGAACTTCAATTTATTAACCTCCCTCAATCCAAGTACTTCTGTGAGAACAATTAATAATATATTAAAGTCCAATGGTTCAGAGGCCATATATTGGTCTTATCTTCTTAGGCTTAAAATTAACAAATCAATTTGTTGCTTCCCAAGCTTTTAGTTTGTATTTTCTCAATTGGTATTTATGTTGGGTGTGGTGTTTTGATACAAAACTGTATTGGGTGTGTACATGTGGCTTGTGTTCATCATATAAAAAATTCAAGTATGTTTGTAATTTATGTATCTCATACAAAAATATATACGTCGCCGAAGTTAGAAATCTAATTTCCTAAAGTAATGAACACAATAAATTTTGTTCTATTACAATAATGAACAAAATAAAATATATTAATGACATTAACACCAAGATTGAGAATAATCACCTTATAAGGCTTTGGAATGATTTAAGTTAGAGTATCGCCTGAAATGGATCCATTGGTAATTTTAGGACTCAACAGGGTAGGCTTGAGTCGCTAGAATAACAACCTTATTATTCTAGCACTAGTTTAACTCTTAAACCCTGAGATTAACTCTTAATCTCTATAGTCTAACACTTAAACTATTTTAAGCAATGAACTTGGTTATGTATTATTCAACAATTAAGTAATTAAATAATTAATTAACCTAACCTTAGTTAACAATTAACCTTTGTTAAGTTAAATATTATTTAATTATTAAATTGTTAAATATCCCTTTAACCAAACCATATGGGTAACTCTTAACCATACTTAAGTTAAATATTTATTTAACATTTAAATAAATAAATAAATATCTTGATTATTTAACAATTAAATAATTAAATATATGAAATTACCTTTAAGCCTTCACTTGGTTACCAAGTTAACCCACAGTGGATCCCACATAACCATACACTTGAATTAACTTAACTAGTGGCTCACTATACACCATGTGTCAATATTTAATTAGTTAACAATAATTGTTAACTAATTAATATACTTAGCACTTAAGTCTTGACACGCATGCATCCCAAGGATTCCTAAAATAAATATTCGGTTTTGTTAAAAATTATTAGATTGAACAATTCAATCTAGTATGTTGCTCCAATGCATAATGAGTATGCTTTATATTGCGAGACTCTCTAGGTCCACACCCGATTCATAAAATAGAACTATTCCATGAGTTCGTGATTGATGCCCCCTATACATATCATGGATATTACAAATCAGCATGCTAGACCATGCAAGTTAATATTATAACACATACGTATAGTCCTTCTATCAATTATATCTTGGATGTGTGGGGATATATATTGGCACCGTCAAATCCTCATAAGCACATCCGTGAACTTATCTCTAGATTTATATTTCTGCAAAATAATATCCGCAAACTCCTTTACAATATTGGTTAACCTTATAGAAAACTCTTTTTCAGGGTATCTTTTCTTGGCCAAAAGACTTTCTGAAACACAATTCTTAGAGCATCAGGATATACAACTCACCCGTATGAGCTGACGGATCCTATATCTATGCACATTGGATTCTATGAGAATCAGACCATATCCAACAACACCCAATAGTCAGACTATGAAAGGTCTTTGACATGCGTGAAATCAAAGCTTGGTGGATTACTCATAAGCCCATCATGGCACTCAAGTGAAAAGACTACGAATACTACTCAACTCGAGAAGACCCTTGATAAGGGTAAAATTGTCATATATTTTTTCATGTTTTTATTATTGATATTTTATTATTTTATGAGAAGAGATGGCTATTTATGTGTATTATTGTTATTTATAGGGACTTAGACAAAATTTAAAGAAAGAATGCAAAAGGAGCGAAAATAGGGACTAAAATGCAAAGTTTTCAAAGTATGTGTCCATCGCCCCAGCGCCACTAGGATTATAGCCCCAGTGCTAGAATAGTGATCGAAAAAGAAAAAAGACCTGTTGAAGTCGCATCTGGCGCCCCAGCGCCAAACAGTCACCGCGCCCGCGATATACCAGCACTTCAACGTTATCATCCCACCGCTCCAGCGGTGAAGCCTTTTTCACATGTCGCCCCAGCGACAGATGCATAGTGCACCAGCGGTAATGCGAGTCCTAGTCCGACGAGAATTGAGATTTTCAAGCTCATATCAATCTCTATAAAAAGCCACTCGTTCCCAGCCTTCAAAATCAATCCAAGACGACCCAAGAGCACCACGAATACAGAGCACAAGTCTTGGAGAGTAATAGAACAAGTCTTGGAGAGTAATAGAAGTTTAATTGAGGCAACTTTAAAGAGAGATTCAAGGCGTTCTTCGGCATCAAGAGATCTTAGGCAGCGCAATCAAGAGCAATTCGACGTCTACATCGGTTTACAATTGATTGTATCATGTTTTATTTTTATTTTTATTGCTGTGATTCTCTTGTAGTTATGAACTAATTTATTTTCTAGGGTTAATATTTGAACTCAATATGTGCGCTTAAATTGCCATATCTTTTAGTATTTAATAAACTTAGTCCTTTATTATTTAAATTACTTGTGTTTAATGCTTCAATATATCTGGCCAATATATAGTGAATGAATTAGTAATATTTTGATAAACTTGGAAGAGGAATCAATATATTTAGACCTAGGTAATTTGATGCATGATTGTAGAGTAACATTCAATGTTACATATGCAAGTTTCAATTTAGGATAGGAATATACCTAGTTGGCATGTATGATCAATAAGACCTAATCTTAATGAATCTTAGTTTATTACAAGTACCACAGAAATATAGGTATTTGGTAAATTAGGGTATACTTGCATGTCCTTGGAAGAGGCTTGTAAATACATTAGCGTCTTGATCAATAATAAAGATTAAGTAAGTTAAATATTAGAAGATTAATCATTAGAAAGCATATTGAGGGATAATATTAATCCTAGGTTTTCTCTACATTACTATCACCTAAGTTTCTTTGCATTGTGTTTTGCTTTTATATTTCTTACATTCATTCTTAGATTTTTATTTATCTGAATAGTTATTAGGAAGACATAATTTTAGTAATTGGTTAAAAAAAACATTATCCTTGTGGGTTTGACATCCGACTTATTTAGTCTCTTTATTACTTGCATACGATAGTGTATACTTGCACTTAATTTTATGATATAGAATTATCGCATTAACCCTCCATTAACGTCTTTATGGGATGTCTATTAGAGATCCTCGTGAGTCTGTTCAGTATCCAATCCTGATTGAATACCCACATTCTTAAATGAGCTCCAAGCTCATGATCAGCTAAGAACAACCATCTGTACCTTACAGATATGGATATACACTGATTTATATAAAGGGGATTCACCGACAGACCTATATTGATGAAAATAGATCAAGAACATAGTGTTTGAGAACAGACTTCCATAATGACATTTCTTAGCACCTATTACAACTCTTTGCAATTATGTCATTACTGGTATGCTCTCAGATCTTCGTTCCATTACAGACAAGGCTCTAACTCTTTAGATTTCACTGACTCTTATAACCTACTATCTCCTTAGCATTTATAATTGTCAGTGATACTAACTTTTAGTGCTGATCTAAACTCTTTTAGATCAGATCTGAATGCCTTCAAATCATACAATATCTATAATGTTACAAGTAATATACCATATGTGTTTTAATATTAACGATTTTATTCGAAATATTTATTGTATAAATATTAAACAATTAATATTTATACAATATTAGAATAACACGTAAACATCAGCTCTAACACTTTATACTTGCTACATCATCACTCTAAAAGCTTCTCTATTCTCTACTCTTTCTAACAAAACTTTCTCCACCAAACATCTAGTGATTATTCTTTCTTTCATCTTCTTTATATTGCTAGAGATTTCAAAAACTTTATTTTCCTCTTCAGATATTACCAAAGAACTAAAGAGTATAATGAGGTAGTTAGTGTCCATATTTCATATCCATTGTTCCACCATTCACAAGCTGTATTGTTATCCGAAATAATTATTTTGTTGCTCCCTCTTCTTTGTTCACTAATATCACCTTGTACTGCTTATTTACCAACTTTACCAACCTTTTAAGATGGAGATTTGCACTCACTTGGAGTGAAGTAAATAACCATTAAAACTTGTCTTCATTTACATTAATCCTTTCTTGCTAAGGAGATATAGAAAACTGATGAAAGAAAGAATGTTAAATAGCCCCACCTTCAACATTCAAGAAATAGTCAATTTACAATATGTGAATATTTTGAAAATAAGCTAAATTCAACTTAAGAGAGAGAGAAAATCCTGAGTCTAATTTTAATTAATAAAATTTTATTTAAATGAGTTTTTATTTTATTACATGTTTTACTAGAAAGTAGCCTTAAACTTTTAATATAATATTTTAGCATTAACTTAAAATTTTTAATAGGTTATAAAATAACTAGAGTTGGCCTTTAGTTAAAGTTGGCTTAATTCTAATTAAATTTTTCTAAATGATGCATATATATAAAAGAGATAGAAGAGTAGTGATATTTTTAAGTTAAAAAGAAAAAAATGGCTTACTTCTTATTCCATCGATTCTTGATTTTTGTACATCACTTTGGGAGACTTATATTCTAACCAATCAATTTAGATACATGTGAAAATAAACAAGATGATTTGACTTCTATTACTTTTACAAAATTATATGTTATATCAAATTTTATATAAATATTAATCTAGTCTAAGATTAATATTGACATGATACAACTCGAGAACTTGATATGGTACAAGAGCTGGCGAATTTACTCACAACTGAGAACTTGACATGAACCCAATATATAAATATATTAGAAAAAATACAGGCTAGAGTTAGAAGTTTTTGACACATTTTTTAAATGAGTAGTATTTGAATTAATATGATTTTTTTAATAAATAAAGCATACTAGATATTAAATGATTCATATATAAATAGATAAAATTGTCGTTGTTGATGAAAAATAAAATATTTAAATGAAAATACATAAAAAAAAGTTTTTTTTGGAATCTATACGAAAAAACATACACCAATAATTAGTGATAAAGATCTTAAGAGAAATAAGATGAATGGAGAGAAAAAAAAACCAAATATCTATATTTAAATATATATTTTATTAATTCAAAATAATTAAAAGAAATCAATTCACTCGTAAAATTTGCACGTGTGGGAATGCACATGCGAATATATATTTTATAATAAACAATTAAAATAAAATACTAAAAACTTATTAAGTGTATTATAAAGAAATTAATAATTAAAATATATTTTATTATTTTATTATTAATAAAAAAATAAAACAAAATAAAAATTATTTTTAAAATATATTTTCGTGAGCCATTTTTCACGTGCAAGAAACGGTGTGCGAACTGATGATTCACACCCAAGAGGCATGCACTAATTTGCGCCTCTTGGGCTCAAGAGTAGGCCTAGCAAGTTGTCTTGCTAGACATTCGTGCGTCACGCATGCCCATTTTGCGTAGATTTTTACACACTTTTTCAATATCCATGTATTTGTTAACTTCTCTAAATTTTTTAACTTTTTGCTCTTTTTCCAACTTAATTTACTTTTTTTTTCTTATTATTTTTAAGAATTAATATTGTGGGATTTTATTTTAATTTTAATTTTTTAACATTTTATTGCTAATTGTTTATTTATTTTTCTAACTTTTTTTTTAACTTGCTTTAACTTATTTTTTATTTTCACTAATGTTGTGTGTTTCGTCCATATTATGGTATTCATTTATAATAAGTTGTAAAGTGTTATAATAACAAATTGAAAATCACGTATAAAAGATGTTTATTTATTTGAAGGAATGTGCCCACAAATTGATAGCCATCTTTTGATATCTGATGGGGTACACCATCGCTTAACTTAATTACATTTAAATGAGACAAGTCTAGTACAACGTCCCTCCTATAGGTACTGTAACATCAGAATACATAATGGCGTGATATGAGTCTCCATCATGTCATCAACACTAGAATCGAAGATAATGATCTTCTACTGCACAAGATCTATTTCAACGCAATCTAATACTTCATTTTATAGTTGATAGAAATATAAAACTATATAAAGTGGACACTTTTTTTATAAATAATACAATATAAATAAAAAAAATTAAATCCTTCAACCTATAAATATTTTACTTTGTTAATACCATCCCACGTTTTTCTACTGAGTAATTATTCTTTAAGTCCCAAGTCATACGATAGGACGCTCTCGTCCCAAGCAAGGGCAGACAAGTCTATGGCATGTTATGCATAGACAAATCTACATGTCTTCTAAAATTTCAATGAAACAAGTAATCAATATATGTTTATAAGAAAATTAATTTAAAAATATTTAAGAACTAAAAGCTTATAAAGAAATACGTATCCACAGAAGTTGACACTTGTGGCTTTGTGCCATGATACTTGCACTGCCTTTGTCCAACCAACTTTAGGTACTCGTTGATGTGTTGTAAAACTCAATAAATAAAGTTAAAAATTAATTGATTTTTAAAAAAATGACATCCAATATATATGTAATTTTCAATTATAATGTCATCTAGCTATTTCTATAATATCTCTTAAAATCATGTCGAGGTATCATCAGGCTAGGTAACCTAACTTCACTCTTACTACTGTAAAGCCAAGCCTCAAATTAAGCTTGGGCTTGGACAACCGAGTCTATCGGCTGTAGTGGATTCACGTCCACCTCTGGCTTATCGCACGAAGGTTGTATCTGAAGTTCAATATTCCCATTCTTTCATGGTATGAGATTAGTATATGGGGCATGTTTAACCCACGCATCCTTATACTATCACTCATACATACTTACACCTTTACTATAATTAGGTAAGATCTGAACACTAACAGAATTTTATACATTCTAGACTATTTGTGACAGAAATTTCACAATTTATTTTCATTTTTTCAACTCATTTTTCAAACATATTATTATTTGTTTCACCTATTTTACTCGTAATTTAATTCCCATTCATTTCAAAATAAATCAAATTTTTATTTAAAATTCAAAAAGACTTAGTAAGAATCGGCATTTTTTATGTTTCAAGTGAGGAATAGGATGACCAAAGTTTAATCTACACACTATCAACTTTCAAATTCTCGATCTAATCTAATTTTAATTGAGAGAATTTTGTAGACAAAAAAAGTGCGTCAAAAGAGAGAAAAAGTATGTGTGTTTTAATTTTTTAGTTTTATTTTGGTGGTAAGGAGGGAAAATGAGATTCGAGAGTATAATTATTCTTTTTTAATTTTTTTATTAATAAAATTAGTTTATTTATTTGTGATTAAAAAGGAAATGATTTAAAAATAAAAATTATTTCTAAAAATTCTCATTTTTTTTGGGTTTAATAAATAATTTATGTAAAAAATAAAGGAATCAACTCAATCCAAACACAACTTCCTAATCTCCGTTTTACAGCCTGTACTTGGTAACAAGAGCTACTGACTGTTCATTCACGTGTTCACAGGCTCCTTATCATGTGATTACAAATTTACAAATTTTGATGTGCTTCTCAATATCACCACGTTGGGTGATTATCGGAGTTTGTTCCTTTATTATTATTTTTTTAATTTTATGATTGATCTTTTGTGATGTATATACTCCGCACAAGATCTATCTTAGTGTTTCCCAACTTTCGTGACACCGTCAAGGACATTATTAAAAAGCTCATACTTTTATTTAGAGATGACAAGAGAAAACACAAGCGACATGGCCCCATATCATTCTCTTTTCGGTGGCATTTGGCTTCATATCATTCATCACCACAACAATCCCCCTTCTCTCCTTTATTGCTCTTCCATTCGGTTCTCATGTTCTGTACCTATTTTGAACTATTACAAAAAAAAACCACAAGAAGTTCAAATTTTTTTTTTTGGGGGGGGGGGGGGGGGGGGGGGGGGGGGGGCGCGCGGGGGGGGGTGGGCGGGATGGCGGTGGGGGTGGTTTGTTTCTTTTTTCATGGGAACAAAGTAGCTCCACCTTTACCTCCAACATTCAGGCGTTAGGGAATGGTCTCTCTTGGGGTCCTTGCAATAGTCATATACCAAATGGTGGCTTTGAACCCATCTCATTGCCCTGTATTGTTGCCGGCTTAGCCTGCCAGAACGGAATGGAGAGGCGGAGACCGGGCGGCACCAAGCCGGAGCATAGGCTGAGCAACCACTTGCTTTGAAATTGGTATACATAGCAACAAATGGCTGGTATCTATAATCAGCTTTGTATTTTCCATCTTCAGTTGCCCAAGATGAGGCATCCCAAATTGAACCATAAACCCACATTGGCCTCAAGGGAAATGTTGCTGCACTCTTCCTTGGATACCTCCTTATGGGCACATCATCAACTAAGAATCTGAAATAATTCGTATGAATTAATATAAAATTCATTGACAACATTTACCTACCAAAACCAAAATAAATATTTTAATTGCTTCTATTAAATTTATTTTATCCATTTTGTATATCTTTAAATATTATATAGATTTGTCTTGTGATCTGGGTTCTATTTAATTAATTATTACGTATGTCAAATCATTGGCCTTTCTTTAATTTTAGTGAAGGAGTATCATAATCTTCTACCTGTGTCACGACCATGTAATCATTGAAGCCCAAAAAGCAGCCATCGTTCATTTCCAAAGAGGAAAAAAAAAACAACAGAAAAAATCTAAGCACAACTATATTCAAGCATTATTTTTCTTTCTTAATGTCCAAAAGCAAAAGCTAGTCATTCCCCGCATCACTCGACATGACCTAATTAAAACTAATGACGGTTCATGAAGATTTTTGAAATAAAAGAGGGAATAATATTTAATGCATTTAGTAATATTTAATTTGCCCCTTTCGGGATAAAAATTCGTAGTAGTTTTAGTTAGGCATTGTCAATCAAAGATATATTTAATAACTTACATGAGCTCTTTAGGACTCCATAGAATAGCATAATGGTGAAAATCTTCGGTGGGATCAAACCATAAATGAAACTTCATCTCTCTCCCAATAATTTTTCCATCACCACTTCCTCTAATATAAACATTAGTCTGTAAAGTGTAAGGCTTCCCAAATGTTGTTCCAAGAAACTCAATGTCAACTTCATCATGATGACCTGGATGAGCTTCATTGTTGGAAAGCTGCCATTAATGAACATAATACAATCAAATTCAAACCCCATATTTAAGGTTCCAAAACAGATTTTGTTTATGTCCAAAGGTGTAATTTCAAACTAGTAGAAAAGAGATTGTAGTCCTCACATAAAGTGCTGTAATGACTCCAGCAGTGTAACCGGGCTGAAGCTTAATGGATGCTCCAAAGTGGCCAGACCTGAAAGGCTTGACTGACTTGAAACCACTTCCTGTTATCAGAAATCAAGCAATGCACAGAAGCAGAAACTCAGTTCAGAATTAACAATAACAATAAAAATATGAAGGGCTAAAGTATAAAATGTTAGTATGTTAACTAGTACTCAATCGGATATAGACCTGAGGTACTATCAAGCCAGATTGTTAATGAATTTTGGTCGACTCTTTGGTGCTGAGGACCCCAGAGGTTTCTGTATCCGTTGTAGAAATTCATAGACCTGAATTTGGAACTTGGCCAGTAGCCAGGTGAAGGTGGCCAATAAGCACTGCTGGAAGGAACAATGAGGCTGAGGCTAAGAAGTAAGTGTAAGAGAGCCATGAAAGCAGAAAAAAAAGATTAGCAAAAACTATGTATGCAGCGAAGTAGAATGATTGAGTGGCTTTAAATGCAGGGCGAGAGTGTGGGGTGTGGGAGAGCAGAGCAGAGCAGATGGCAAGGTGTCTATGGAGGAAAGAGTATTGTAGTACAGTTGCTATTAACAAGAAGATTAGTGGGCCCTTTCCAGAATGGTAAAAGAAGAAGATGATGGAATGGGAATAAACATGAATTAAACCTGCGAAATTTATTGGTAAATTGGAGATATACAAACAAAGGTTGAAGTAACAGAACATGAGACAATGTAATAAGTAGAAGTGCCAAGTAAGTTTTTTCCCCATCAGAAATTCACAACTATCTCCGCTTCCATTATTTATGACAAAATCTGTTAACTTTGCAAGTTGAATGGCTGGAAAAGATTGTAAAGGAAATGAGTTGTACGATCGACAGATGGGTGTCAATTAAATGTTGTTTCTATGCATTATAAATATTTGTGTCTCGACAGGATCTTGGGTCTCAAATTCCTCTTTCCTCAATCAAAGCTACATGCATTTCTGTCTTGAGCCATTAAAGCAGCATTGTTGGATTACCCGAAAATTTTGTGCCTTTTTCTTTTACCATGGTTCATTTTTCAGGTTGGTAGTCAGTTCCAGGCCCTGGAGGATCAAAGTGGGGCAGATTCTGATATACAGTCAATCTTGTGTATCAAAATGTGAGTAATGGCGTGGTTGAAGCCTCTGCAATTCATTACCAAAGTGTGTCATCATCATGTATCCCACATGGGACTTCAGTGCTTGATTTGATAATGAGTCTATACTACCCGTAATTGACCGACTCATGAAAATGGAATATTGTACTGAAGATAATGTTTTCATTTGGTGATGAATTTGTGATTAGAGCCTCTTACCTACATAATTCTCTTCTTTTGATTGATTATGACACCATTTTTAGTATAAAATGATAATTCCCTGGACGAAGAATTAATGGATTTTGAGGTGCCCTAGGCATTTTAAGCTCACATTTATAAGGGGGGAGAAAATCAGGTTCTTAGGTCACTGCTAGTGTTGTGACATGCCTCTATTTACTGCGACACATTTGGAATTTTAGATTCAGCAGAATTTATTGTTACGAATACCTTACTGCATACAAAGAAAGGAACTTATTGTAAATGATCAAAGTTTACTCCCCTAAATAATCCTCAATTGTAGACCCACAATCACAAATGGGTGATATTGCCCACTTAAAATATCATCGCTTTGTGTGCATAATTGTTATCTGCTATGAAAGGAATCTTCAAAATGAGTTTTCTTAACACTTTTAACTTCATTATCAGTTTACCCTCTCGACACAGGTTGAAATCAAAGGATCAAATTGGAACATTTTCTCTTATCGAAGAAGATTAAAAAAAAAATTAAATGAAACTGATATCATTGTTTATTTATTACCTACATAGACTCACTTTGCTCTGCAAATTTCTGAAAAAATGCGTCTTTTGTAGACCAAAATATGGACAAAACCATAAAATAGTAAAGTAAAGACTAGCACTATTTTGTCGGCCGAATAGAGAGAGCATGGATGAGGAGAAATTGGGCCCTTTTTAGACCGACAAGAGTTAGGACGATCTAGGCGTAATTGTTCATATTGGCCCATTCATTATTTGAAGAGCCCAAATCCAGATTTTAAGAAAATTTTGAATCAGATTTTAAATTCAATTTATTAGGTAATTGAGCCGGTCAACTTATAAATCCCATAAATTGGTAGTGTAATTTATGGAAAGATGAGAATGAATTAAAATTAAAATTATACTTAAATTAATGAATTAGAATTTAAATGATATTCAAATTTTAACTAATAAATTATTATTTTATACAAAAAAAAATTTTTATAACTTGACAAATGTACTTAAATCATTCTTTTTTAATGAATGACTCTGAACTAAATTAGAAATCTTAATTAATTTAAGTTTAATTAAACACATATTTTAATAAAGATTTGAATTCATGCATTCATTCATGCATTCATACTTTAAGAAAATAAACAAAGGCAAGAATTAACGGCTATAAAAGACAATGAAAAACCATGCATGGTTGCATGCAAGCATTATAAAAAAAAACTCTTTGTCAAGGACTCTGAAGACTCATTACCACTTTCTAAAAAGAAGAAAGCAGCAGTAATAACAAGTGGGTGCAAGCGAAAAACAAAAGAAATTGAGATTAGGAGAGAAAAAAAAGGAAATAAAGGAAAAAAAAGAAGAAAACAAGAAAGAAAAAAGAAGAAAAAAATGGAAGAAAAAAATAAAAAGAATGAAATCAAGAAAGAAAGAAAGAAAAAGAAGAAAAATAAAAGGAAAGAAAGAAAGAAATAAGAAGAAAAGAAAAGGGCAGACACTGGCGTGAGGGGTTGACCTAGAGACTTGTGGCAAAGCAAAGAGTGGCAATGGAACCTCTAAGATAGACAATTTGTGGTGTTAAAAACACGTGAATGAAAAAATAAAACACCAAAACAGAAATGCGAAAAATAAAAAAAAGGCAAAGAGACGCTACTGTTGAGGATCGAACTAGAAACATATGGTAAGAAACTCGAGTAAAGTGTGACAGAGGAACCACGAAATGCGGTTGTCCTATGCTAACAAGAAAGTGCAAATAAAATTTATAAAGACACGAAAACAAAGCCCCTAGTTGGCACAACCACCATCGCCTATCGTCGCTGGTTGTCGATCAATATTCCATTCGAAATAGAAAAAGCCGACCACTCTTCCCCCACGATTCCTATCAAAATTGTTGAAAATGAAACGAAAACTCGATCAATTGTCGCCCATTCGAATCTTACTATTACTGTAGCCATTAATCATAAAGAAAGCCTTTGAACAACTTAAGAAAAGGTCAGCCAACATTTCCATGTGGTTCCCAATGTTATCTGACCATTGGAATTACCGAAAAGATACTAAAAACTAAACCTATCACTACGACCCACCTTTAAATGATCTCGTTGCCTGTTTTTTATTTGCAATCTTGCACAACTCGTTAAATTGATCTACATGAGTCAAAAATACTTCCCTGGAGAGTCTTGGTGCCTTTGCCTTAGAAGCACACAAATTAGTGATAATTCTCTGAAGGGACCCAATCCTTTGCCTAGAAGTACACGAATCAGTAAGAATTCTCTAGAGAGGCCCAATGCCTATGCCTTGAAAGCATATAAATCAGTACGTCCTCCTTAGAGAGGCTTGGTACCTATGCCTTGAAAGCATATGAATTGAAAAGGATTCTTAAGAGCGAGCAAGTGCCTCTATTTTAAAAGCATATGAATCAAAAAGATTTCTTTAGAGGGGCTAAATGCCTCTGCCTTAAAAGCACATAAATATAAAAGGACTTCCTTAAAAGAGCCAAGTGTCTTTACTTTGGAAGCACATGAATTAGAAAAACTTTCTTAGAAGGGTTCAATACCTTAAATAAGGAAGAGCACGTTGACACGTCCAGAATATAGAAATTATTTCCAAGTGCAGGATTGTCGAAGTAATAAATAACCCGATGAGAACGGGGTCGATCCACAGGGAAGTAGAATTAAAATTACAAATTATAAACACTTTAAAGATAATTAATGCAGTATAAGATGTTTGTAAATATTATTTCAATTAACCAATTCAAATAAAAAGCTAAGGTTACGGGGATTCACTCTTGGCATAAGAAGTAAGAATATATTTAACTTTTTATTTTTTTATAACTCAATTGGAATCCTCACACAAAGGAGGTTCCAACCGGAAAATATAGCAATTAAAGTTCATTATCATTTATATATTGATTAGTATTTATTTCTTTCAATTATTATACACTAAATCTTATAAATGGGTTCAAGTATTTATTATGCCAATCTTTATATTTGTCTACAATAAATTAAGACTCCCACTTTACAAGAAAGGTTATATAAACCAAATCTTGTAAATGGTTTCAAGAATTTATTGTGCCAAGTATTAAGTTTGTCAATAATAAATCAAGAATCACCACTTTAGAAGAAATGATATTAATTCTACAAACAAAATAAATACATCATATATAAATTTGCATAACTTAAAAATGAAGCATTAAATTCATGAATAAATATTAAACATATCTTATTACCTTGCCAAGAGCTTCACCCTTTCACCTTAGCTTAAAAAAAATTATTTGGACATAATAACTAAATGAAAAGAAAAGAAATGGAAGAAGAAATAACATGACTTAATAGTAAACAAGAGAAATAATAGTACAAGGAAATGGATACAAAGGAAAAGTATTTTGAACTAAATTCTAACTTTCTAATTACATTCTTTAGGCATAAACAAGCCACCTATTTATAGAAAAACATGGATAAATCGAGACAAATTTGGAGGGAACCACTTGGTTGATGAAAGTCAAGAATGGTGGCAAAATAATTTGCATTCATTATCACTTGGGCACCCACTTGATTATCCAATTTGGAATTGATGTGATCCGAATTAGCTGTCACTCAAAACATAAAAGTTGTAGATAAGTCTCTTATCTTTCCAAATTGAGTGATCTCATACGTATTAGATACGTATTTCTATAGTTATGGGCCAAATACTAATAACTGTTCAAACTGGGCCTGTACTGCAGATCAATTCTGTTCTAGGCCAATTTTCACCCTCTAAACACTCGAATTTCCAATGCTTTGTGAAATACAATATGTTAGCCCATTGAGTCAGCTCTGCACAGGATTACGAATCACCTCAATTGGATCTTTAGGTAGAAAGTTATGCCCATTTTACCGAACCTGCCACAAAACAGTTATAAGATAATTAAGTACAATATTGTAAACATACTTAAGTTAAGAAAATTAAATACACTAGTAATACAAAACAATCATGTAAAACTCTTATTAAATGTGTAATTTCAAGTGTTCATCACACCCCCCAACTGGCTTATTGCTAGTCCCTAGCAATTCGAGCATAAATAAAATTTGAACACTACCTAAGTATTTCAAACAAAACGTCAGTTTTAAAATCACAATCGCTATAAAGGTTATTTCAATCATAACTTCCAAAAATATTTTTGTGTGTGTGTGAATTAAGCCAAATCCTTCTTACCACAAACCACAACATATATAGCCTTAAAAATGTTCCAAGTAAAAGCCTCAACTCCATATCCTTACAGGTGAATAATTTGTTTAATGACTTAGGATTTCACTCATGGAGTTGGAAAACAGATAATCGCTCAAGAAAAAGTTACATTTAAGGACAGACAGACAAACTAACATTGATCCAAAGATAGGAAAATCAAATATTTAGAGTCAAACCATTATTGTCAAATGCCAGCTTCAAGACTTTAATTATTTAATGCGAATCTTACGAATATAGAATTCGGTGATAAGATTGCTTCCTAATGACTTTAGTCTTCTAAAATTGAATGAAGACTTTATTGAATTGAATTGACTTCTCTTCTTTCTTTTTATTTTTTTTTTTGATAGACATAAGGAATCATTATAACATAAGAGCAATTTATCACCATAATACTTTTCTAATTTTTTTTTTATCCTTCAGCTAAGCAACCAAATCATTCATCATCCCAAATAATGTCATTCCAAATAAAAATTAACCATTTCAAAGGATCAATGAAAGTTCGTAAGCTGTTATCTCAAACCTCTCCACTCACTCACAAAAGATATGTGAGTTTAGAAAATAATATGTATACTTAAACATGGAAATTCTCTTGGCTATATATATTGAATCATCCATCTTACCACAAGGCTTAGTATTGTTCTCAAGAAATAATTTCAGAAGTTATTCTTTAGTAACCTAAATAGAGAAAGTGATTTAAACTAAACAATTTTGAAATCATACATCAATAGTAAAGCAAATTTATTTACGCAAGAGTTACCAAAAACTTAAGCAACAAACAATTATACATAAAATGCATTAAAAATAAACCAATTAGAATGTGTTTCAAAAGTTTATAATGTACTCTTTACTCTGCCATTCTAGAACTAGAATGCGTCTCAAGAATACATAAATGAACATTTTACTCACGCCATTCATGATAATTTTTTTTTTTTTACATAACAAAGTGATAACAACAACAAAATAAAATAATTAACACTAACATTATATATCAACTATCCTCCCCCCAACCAGATTGAGACATTGTCCTCAATGTCAAAATATAGAAAGAGTAAAATATAGAAGATATCACCTGAAACATCTTTTATTGAAAATTAAACCTGCAACAAAATAAAATAAGCCACAAAAAAAAAAAAAAAACAAGCCACACAAAAAAGCTTAAAAATACATAGAAATAGATAGGCTACAGACGAAGCGTCAAATCTATCCTGCGTTTCTTTTCACTGTTATCAGTATACCAATCTATCTGACTCATTGTTGGATCAGATAGAGGTGTAAAAGCTTGTAGTTCATCGAGTAACTGATCAACAGTTGAAGCAGAAATGAGGATCTGTCGTGCTGCAGATGAGACGAATTGTTTTTCCACCGCATAGTCAAGAAAAGATAACAACCCATTATAAAAACCATCAACGTTTAATAAACCAATGGGTTTTTTATGGATTTGCAATTGTGCCCATGAGACAATTTGAAAAATTTCCTCCAATGTTCCGAAACCTCCAGGTAGAGCTATGAAGGCATCAGCATTACGAAGCATAAAAGAAATTCGTTCATGCATTGATGATACCTGTAACTCATCCCCAATTGTTTTTCCTACAATGTCTCCAACAGCTAGAGCTTTTGGTATGATACCCAAAACTCGACTGCCATTATTTTGTGCAGCGGTTGCCACACGTCCCATTAATCCAAGACTACCTCCCCCATATACTAAATGAATATTGCGCTCAACTAACATCTTACCAAGGGTTTCTGCTGCTTCTATAAACTCACTAGTTTTTCCAGGGCTGGATTCACAAAAGACACAAATTTTTATGAATTTACGAGTTGATGATCCTTCCATGATTATACTCACCCTCTCTCTTGAATGATTTTGAGTTTGTACAAAGATGCAGAAATAATGCAATGTATTTATAGAGCCAAAAGGTATTGCAAAGTTAAATCACATGGCTATTGGCTTGAAATACAAGATTTAATACCTTTTACCAATTTTCAATTTGTTAGCTGGAAAAGTCACATGGGTTGTCGGCTTAAAATGCAAAATTTTCAAAAAGGATTATAGGTGGTTGATTATTGAAAAGACATTTGAGTTTGAAATGAAACATTTAAAAATAACAGCTATAGTAAATATATACAAGTAGTTGTGATTGTGGCTCACATCTTCCTCTGATTTTACGTCCAGTAACGGCTTAAACGCCCTCTATGGGTCGGGGATAGGCTTCCCATCCAATTTTCTTATAAATTGACAAACAGGGTCTTTTAAAGTCAGATTCCCGAGACTGTACCGCTCATGTTCTTTTAGGAATATGTCCCATAATTCATGAATTACAATATGCACATATCCACTAGGATGCGTCTCAAGAGTCGATAAGATATTATCTAAAGACTCCTTACTCATGCCATCCTTAATGAACCTAATTTTATCTTCACGATTTACAGACACCATTCCTAAAGTGCGGCAACGTGTGTTGCAAGTCATGCGTGCACACTTGTAACAAACATTTAATCGTTTTGCTCTTCGTTTTTTTGAAAAAGAGCTTTTACCTAAGCCAGGCATGTAGGAAATTAATGAGTCTGAAAATTCACCTGTCAATCTAACTTTGGCTTCAATTAACCAACGTAAATCAACAGGTATATTCATAATCATTAATAACCTTAATCTTTCACATCTTGCTTGGTAAAGTTTCTTCAAGGAATTTTGAGGCAATGAGGGAAAACGCTTTTTCAAATTTTTTAGAATGTCATCTATTTTTTTTTTTTAAAGAAAAGGGGGAAGAAGAGAAGATATCAGTAATTATGGGAAACTGACAAAACCGATTTGAAATATCACGGAGTACCGTTATCCGCCGCTTAACTGGGGTGCAAAACAAAACTTTAACAAAACTACTAAATTAACCTGCAAGTAAAAATAAAATGTTAGAAGAAGAATAAATATATATAAATATGTAAATATATATAAATATGTAAAGATATAAAACAAAGATTAATTGGTCTCGTAACAAGGATCCGATAGGAACGTAAATTCTTCATGAAAAGCTTGGTTTTCTAGAAACGGCTTGAGTCTTTGCCCATTTACCTTAAACACATTCCCATTTCTAGGATTTTCAATGTCAATTGTTCCATAAGGGTACACATGTTTCACAATAAAAGGGCCACTCCATCTTGATCTTAATTTTCCAGGGAATATGTGAAGTCGAGAATTATAAAGCAAAACCTTCTGACCAGTGTCAAATGTTTTTCTCTGAATTTTTTTATCATGAAAGGCTTTAATTTTAGCTTTATGAATTTTTGAATTCTCATATGCATCATTTCTCAATTCTTCAAGTTCATTTATTTGTAATTTACGTATGTGTCCAGCAGAATCAAGATTTTCATTGAAAGTTTTAATAGCCCAGTAGGCTTTATGCTCAAGTTCCACAGGTAAGTGACAAGGTTTTCCATAAACTATCCTATAGGGAGACATACCCAATGAAGTTTTAAAAGCAGTTCTATAAGCCCACAGTGCATCATTTAGTCTTAAAGACCAATCTTTGCGATTTGGGTTTACAGTTTTTTCTAAAATTTGTTTTATCTCCCTATTTGCTAATTCAACTTGTCCACTTGTCTGAGGATGATAAGGGGTGGCAACTTTATGAGTAATACCATATTTTTTCACTAATGTTTCAAATGGTCTATTACAAAAATGCTTACCCCCATCACTTATAATGGCTCGAGGGATTCCAAATCGACTTAAGATATTTTCTTTCAAAAATTTCATGACTGTTTTATGGTCATTATGTCGACATGGAATAGCCTCAATCCATTTTGAGACATAATCTACTGCAACTAAGATATACGTAAATCCAAATGATAACGGAAATGGTCCCATGAAATCTATCCCCCAACAATCAAAGATTTCAATAACAAGAATGGGGTTCAAAGGCATCATGTTTCGTTTTGAAATTAATCCCAACTTTTGACAATTTTCACAAGTTATACAAAATGCATGTGTATCTTTAAATAAAGTGGGCCAATAAAATCCACACTGTAAGATTTTTACAGCTGTTTTCTTTGATGAGAAATGTCCCCCACATGCTTCAGAATGACAAAATTCAATAACTTTATTTACCTCATTGTCGGGTATGCATCTTCGAAATATTTGATCACGACAATATTTAAAGAGATAAGGATCATCCCAATAAAACTTTCTCACCTCCGTTAAAAATTTTCTTTTGTCTTGAGCATTCCATTGAGGTGGCATTTCTCCTGTTACAAGAAAATTAACAATATTAGCATACCAGGGCATTGTAACAGTAGAAAATAAAAATTCATCGGGAAAAGAATCATTAATAGGTGTTATTTCTGTTGATGAATCTGGTGTGAGTCTTGATAAGTGATCTGCAACAACATTTTCAGCTCCCTTCTTATCCTTGATAGTGATAATAAATTCTTGAAGCAATAGAATCCATCGAATCAGTCTTGGTTTTGCATCCTGTTTTGACATTAAGTACCTTACAGCAGCATGGTCAGTAAATACAATAGTTGAAGAACCAATTAAGTAAGAACGAAATTTGTCTAATGCAAATATTACAGCAAGTAGTTCTTTTTCAGTTGTTGTGTAATTCATTTATGCACTGTTTAAAGTTCTACTCGCGTAATAAATTACATAGGATTTACCTTCCTTTCTTTGTCCTAATACAGCACCAACAACGTAGTCACTAGCATCACACATGAGCTCAAAAGGTAAAGACCAGTCAGGAGATTGTATGATAGGAGCAGATGTTAAGAGGCCAATTAATTTTTCAAATGAATTTTGACACTCTTGAGTCCACTTAAATGATACATCTTTTGCTAAGAGGTTACAAAGAGGTTTAGATATAGCACTAAAGTTTTTTATGAACCTCCTATAGAATCCAGCATGTCCTAAAAAGGATCGGACTTCTCTGACTGTTTTTGGTGGAGGCAAATGTGTAATGAGTTCGACTTTTGCCTTATCCACTTCAATTCCTTTAGAAGATACTATATGTCCCAAAACAATTCCAGAAGTAACCATGTAGTAACATTTTTCCCAGTTCAATACAAGACTCTTTTCTTCACATCTTTTTAAGACCTTTTCTAAGTTTTCAAGACAATTATCAAAAGAATTTCCAAACACAGTTAAATCATCCATGAAAACTTCTAAATAATGCTCAATCATGTCACTAAAAATGCTTAACATACATCTCTGAAATGTTGTTGGGGCATTACAAAGTCCAAAGGGCATTCTTCTAAAAGCAAAGGTTCCAAAAGGACATGTGAATGTAGTCTTTTCTTGGTCTTCTAGTGCTATAGGAATTTGATAATAGCCAGAGTAACCATCTAGAAAGCAATAGTAGGGATGTCCTGCTACTCTTTCTATAATCTGATCAAGGAATGGTAAAGGAAAATGGTCTTTTCTAGTGGCCAAGTTCAATTTTTTATAATCTATGCACATCCTCCAACTAGATGAGACTCGAGTTGGTATTAACTCACCTTTTTCATTTTCAATGACTGTGATTCCAGATTTTTTTGGTACTACCTGAGTAGGACTTACCCACTTACTATCTGAGATCGGATAGATAATTCCTACTTCAAGTAATTTGAGAACTTCAGCTCTCACTACCTCTTTCATATGTGGATTTAATCTCCTTTGAGGTTGTTGGAAAGTTTTGGCATTATCCTCTAGGTGTATTCTATGTGTGCAAATCAAAGGATTAATACCATTTATGTCTTTTAAAGTCCACCCAATTGCATTTTTATGCATTTTCAATAATTCAATCAACTTATCTTCTTGTTCACTTATGAGTGTAGAAGCGATTACCACCGGGTAAGTTTGTTTCTCTCCAAGAAATGCATATTTCAGTCCTTCAGGCAGAGGTTTTAACTCTAACTTTGAAATTTTGTTCTTTTTATCCTTATTTTCTCCCAATTCTTCAAACTTTAGTTTCCATCTTTTATTTTCAATCACCTGTGCACAGTCAAGTAAAGAACATATGTCAGAGATTTCAGGATCTAATTGTATATTTGACTCAAATGAATTTATTAAACACATTTCTATGGGATCGGTAGAACTCCCTTTTTGAATATGATCCTCCACAATCGTTTCAATCATGTCACCTTCTTCACTTTCATCCTCCTCTTCATATGGTTGCTTACACATATTAAAAACATTGAGTTTAAGTGTCATGTTTTCAAATGAATGCTTCATTACTCCATTCCTGCAATCAATCAAAGCGTTAGAAGTTGCTAAAAATGGACGACCTAAAATAACAGGTATCGGATTACATCCTTTGACAGGTTCTGTGTCCAAGACGATAAAATCCACAGGATATATGAATTTATCAACTTGAACTAAGACATCCTCCACTGTCCCTCTTGGTACTTTTATTGATCTATCAGCAAGTAAAAGAGTTACAGATGTTGATTTTAACTCCCCGAGATTGAGCTGCTGATAAACTGAATACGGCAATAAATTCACACTAGCACCAAGATCAAGTAAGGCTTGTTCAATTTTATGACTTCCAATAATACATGAAATTGTAGGACAACCAGGGTCTTTATATTTCAAAGAATTATTGTTCTGAAGAATGGCACTTACTTGTTCAGCTAAAAATGCTTTCTTTTTCACATTCAGTTTTCTTTTTACTGTGCATAAGTCTTTCAAAAATTTTGCATAAGATGGAACCTGTTTAATAGCATCCAGTAAAGGAATATTAACTTTTACCTGTTTGAAGATTTCAAAAATTTCAGGATTGTGATTCATCTTCTTAGTATTACGTAATGCATGAGGAAATGGGGGTGGAGGTGAAGGTTTGGTGTTTTCTTCATTAAGTGTAGGTTCAATACTTTCCTTGCCCTTAGAGATTGATTCATCGCTCTCATGAGGTTCAGGAATTTCTTTTTCAACAATTTTACCACTCCGAAGAGTGATAACTGCTTTAACTTGATCCATGTGTTGGCTTCCTGAACTACATGCATTTGAGTTATGTTGTCCTTTGGGGTTTGGCTGTGGTTGAGAAGGAAATTTTCCTTTCCCATGAATGTTCAGTGCAGATGCAAATTTAGCAAGAGTATCTTTCAAATCAGCAAATGTTTGAGCATTTTGAGAATTAACAGACTCTTGTTTTTCAATGAATTTATGCAAGGTTTCTTCAAGATTTTTCCTAGGAGGTGGGACATATGGTGCATAACCTTGATGATTTTGAAAGTTTTGGTGTGGTTGGAAAGGTGGTTGCGAAGCCTGTGCTTGAGTGTCATTCCTCCAACTAAAATTCGGGTGATTTCGCCATCCAAGATTATAGTTTTGTGAATATGGGTTATTGTTTGACCGTTTGAACGTGTTTAAAACATTGGCTTGTTCATGAAGACATTCCCTAAATGCAGGCAAAGTTAGGCAATCATTGGTAGGGTGATCATGGGTTTCACAAATGTGACACACAATTTCTTGAACAGATTGTATTTGACCACTCTTTTTCATTTCTAAGGTTTCGACTTTTCTAGCAAGGGATGCTAATTTGGCTTGAAGGTCATGGTCTTCCTTAAGATGATAAATACCCCCACTAGATGTAGTGGTTTGATTTTTGCTAGGTGCCTCACAGGTACCAGCAGTGTCCCAATTTTGAGCATTTTCTGCTAGTAAGTCAAGATAGTTCATTGCCTCTTCTGGGTCTTTTTCCTCAAATGTTCCATTACACATCATTTCTACCATTTGCCTAACTTGGGGTGTTAAGCCCTCATAGAAATTTGAGACTACTCTCCATGTTTCAAAACCATGATGGGGACAGGTATTAAGTAATTCTTTATACCTTTCCCAACATTGGTAAAGGGTCTCTCCTGGTTTTTGGGCAAAAGTGGTGATTTGTCTTTTGAAAGAATTTGTTCTATGGGAGGGAAAAAACTTTTTCAGGAATTGTTGTTGCATCTCGTCCCATAAAGAAATGGATCCTGGCCTAAGGTTTTGTAGCCATGTTTTAGCTTTATCTTTTAAAGAAAAAGGGAAAAGCTTAAGTCGAATTGTGTTCATGCTACAATTTTGATCATTATACGTGTTACACACTTCTTCAAATTCTCTTAGATGTAGATAAGGGTTCTCTGCATCTAAGCCATGAAAAGTGGGTAAAAGTTGGATAATGCCTGGCTTAAAATTAAAATGCGTTGCGTCCGGTGGAAAAATTAAGCAAGATGGTGCACCGGTTCGTGTAGATTTCATATAGTCTCTAAGTGTCCTAGGTCGGTTATGGTCATTATGTTGGGACTGATTGTCCCCTGGGTCTATGAGTCCCTCAATTTGATTTTCGCTCATGGTGTTACTTGGTGAAGAATGAGAAGATGAAGGAGAAGATGAAGGAGAATCTAACAAATTATCAAAGGAAGTTTTGAAATTACCTTTTACTAAACGATGAGAATTAGGATCTCGAAACCAACCGCTCATAAAAAGAAACAAAACAAAATACAATAACAATAATACAAATAAAATATTAAACACTGGTAAATAAAATAAAATATTACACACAAGTAAATAAAATATGTAAAACTAAAAGCAAAATAAATATAAATAATTAGAAGTTAGATTAGTGATGTTAGATTATATAATAAAAAGTTAATAAATAAATAGTAGGAGGCTTAGCCTTCCATTAAAATAAAAAGCGAAAATAAAAGGCGAATAATAAATAAAGTAAAGTACGTTAGGAGGCTCGGCCTTCCATGAAAATTAAAAAAAATGAAGTAAAAAATAATAAATAAACGAAATAAAGAGTATGAGGCTCAGCCTTCCGTGAAAATAAAAACAGAATAATAATAAAGTACGTTAGGAGGCTCGGCCTTCCATAAAAATAAAAAAAAATAAAAAAAAACGAATAATAAATAACGAGTAGGAGGCTCAGCCTTCCATGAAAATAAAATAAACAAACAAACAATAACAAAACAAAATATTAACGTTACCTCCCCGGCAACGGCACCAAAAACTTGACACGTCCAGAATATAGAAGTTATTCCCAAGTGCAGGATTGTCGAAGTAATAAATAACCCGATGAGAACGGGGTCGATCCACAGGGAAGTAGAATTAAAATTACAAATTATAAACACTTTAAAGATAATTAATGCAGTATAAGATATTTGTAAATATTATTTCAATTAACCAATTCAAATAAAAAGCTAAGGTTACGGGGATTCACTCTTGGCATAAGAAGTAAGAATATATTTAACTTTTTATTTTTTTATAACTCAATTGGAATCCTCACACAAAGGAGGTTCCAACCGAAAAATATAGCAATTAAAGTTCATTATCATTTATATATTGATTAGTATTTATTTCTTTCAATTATTATACACCAAATCTTATAAATGGGTTCAAGTATTTATTATGCCAATCTTTATATTTGTCTACAATAAATTAAGACTCCCACTTTACAAGAAAGGTTATATAAACCAAATCTTGTAAATGGTTTCAAGAATTTATTGTGCCAAGTATTAAGTTTGTCAATAATAAATCAAGAATCACCACTTTAGAAGAAATGATATTAATTCTACAAACAAAATAAATACATCATATATAAATTTGCATAACTTAAAAATGAAGCATTAAATTCATGAATAAATATTAAACATATCTTATTACCTTGCCAAGAGCTTCACCCTTTCACCTTAGCTTAAACAAAATTATTTGGACATAATAAAACTAAATGAAAAGAAAAGAAATGGAAGAAGAAATAACATGACTTAATAGTAAACAAGAGAAATAATAGTACAAGGAAATGGATACAAAGGAAAAGTATTTTGAACTAAATTCTAACTTTCTAATTACATTCTTTAGGCATAAAAAAGCCACCTATTTATAGAAAAACATGGATAAATCGAGACAAATTTGGAGGGAACCACTTGGTTAATGAAAGTCAAGAATGGTGGCAAAATAATTTGCATTCATTATCACTTGGGCACCCACTTGATTATCCAATTTGGAATTGATGTGATCCGAATTAGCTGTCACTCAAAACATAAAAGTTGTAGATAAGTCTCTTATCTTTCCAAATTGAGTGATCTCATACGTATTAGATACGTATTTCTATAGTTATGGGCCAAATACTGATAACTGTTCAAACTGGGCCTGTACTGCAGATCAATTCTGTTATAGGCCAATTTTCACCCTCTAAACACTCGAATTTCCAATGCTTTGTGAAATACAATATGTTAGCCCATTGAGTCAGCTCTGCACAGGATTAAGAATCACCTCAATTGGATCTTTAGGTAGAAAGTTATGCCCATTTTACCGAACCTGCCACAAAACAGTTATAAGATAATTAAGTACAATATTGTAAACATACTTAAGTTAAGAAAATTAAATACACTAGTAATACAAAACAATCATGTAAAACTCTTATTAAATGTGTAATTTCAAGTGTTCATCACACGTAAGTGTTCATCACACGTATTAAAAGACTTCTCTAGAAGGGTTTAGTATTTTTATTAAGAAGCACCTATATCATAAGACTTTTTAGAAATATGATTTAGAATCATATCCAAAAACAAGAAGTATCATTTATCTCATCAACTTTATTCAAAATTTTCTATGTAATTAACAACTTGAGAAGTAGCATTTTTTTAGAATTCTTATCATATTTATAGCTAAAGTTTATTAAAAGAAGCAAAATGAAGGTAATAACACAAATCATTAGGCACTCCTTCCTCTTCTCACTCTCATTCTAGAGGGGAAAATGGCATCCTAAGTTGCACAAAATTAGGATCGCTAAGAGTAAAGGGCCCTCAAAGTCGTTACCATTGTTTATAGGAACCCTCACAGAGATAAGACTAATAAAATTTAAGAAAGAAAAAAGGTAAGAGATACCAAATTTTTTTCTTTAATAAGCTGATGTGATATTTCTATATCTTAAAATTGAGTGCAAGTATACACTATCGTATGTAAGTAATAAAGGGCCAAAAGAGTCGGATGTTAAACTCACATGGATAATATCTTTTTTGAACCAAGTACTAAAATTATGTCTTTCTAGTAATTATTCAAAAAATAAAAATCTAAAAATGAATTTTAATAATATAAAAGGCAATGGAAAATTCTAAAGAGATTGAAAGGTAGCAATATAGAAAAAACTTAGGGTTAATACTATCCCTCAATATACTTTTTAATAATTATTCCTATAATATTTAATTCTCATAGTTCTTGTTATTGATCAAGACACTAATGTATTCACAAAGTCTCTCCCAAGGTCATGCAAGTATATCTTTAATTTATCAAATATCTATATTCTTATAGTATTGGTAATAAATTAAGATTCATTAAGATTAAGTCTTATTGATCATACATGCTAATTATGTATATTCTTATCCTAATTTGAAACTTGTATATGCAACATTGAATATTGCTCTATAATCATGCATCAAATTACCTATGTCTAAATATAATGATTTCTCTTCTGAGTTTATTAAAATATTACCAATTCTTCCACCATATATTGGTCAAATATATTGAAGGATTAAGAACAAGTAATTTGAATAACAACGAACTAATTTTATTAAAGATTAGAAAGCTATAGCAATTAAGTGCACATATTGAGTTCAAGTATTAACCCTAGAGAGAAAATGTATTTCATAGTTACAAGAGAACAGTGGTAAAAATAATAAAAAATTATGATACAATCAATAGCAAGCCGATATAGACGTTGAATTGCTCTTGATTACGTTGCCTAAGAAACTTTTGATGCCGAAGAACTTCTTGAATTTCTCTCTATAGATGCTTCAATTATTCTTCTATTGCTCTCTAAGACTTATGTTGTGTGTCTTCTGGATGTTCTTAGATGCTTTTGGATGTTCTCTAAAGGTTGGGGATGAGTGGTCTTTTATAGGAATTGATATGAGGTTGAAATCTCCAATTCTTGTCGGGTTAAGAATCACATTGTCGCCGGAGTGCTATCATGGTATCATTGGGGTGTTGCATTCAAAAGCTTGTATCGCTGAAGCGGTGAGGACATAGTGTTGGGGCGTTGAGTCGTCGCTAATATGGTGACTAACCAGTGTTAGGGAAAAAATACGCTACTTCAGCCCGTCATTTTTTTTTATGATTTTCTTATTTTGATCAATGTTCTAGTACTGGGGTGAAAATGTATGTGGCACTAGGGCGGCAGCTATATATTTTAAAATTTTTGCACTTTAGTCTCTATAAATGAACAATAATGTACATAAATAGTCATTTATTCTAGTAAAATAATAAAATATCAAGATAAAAATATGAGAAAATAAATGTCAAATATACCTTAATTATAAGCATAGAAAAAGATTTAACAAATTTTCAAATGATTGCATAAATTGTCCCATACATGTGTTGGCGTTAGTGTTCTAATTATGCATACATGTGATGGTATGATTATTGAAATATATAATATATGTCATACATATATTACACAGTAGAAGTAAAATCTATTTCTCATTTCAACAATTACACACTTAATATAAGTCTATTATAATAATAGAATATACCTTTGATGAATGTCGGTGCAGTTTCAATTTTTTAAGACACACCTTGAAACGTCTTCGCAAATAATTCTAGTTTATAACTCAGGTGAGCTTAAGGAGCTAGAATTATAGCTTGAATTTCCAACAAAGTTGTTTCTTGAGCTTAACTTTTAAGCTTTTTAGTCTCTCTTGGCCAAATATGGTGTTTAAATAGGAAATATGCAACTTTTGCTATTTTCCACTCCAATTTGACCGAATGAAGCTTAGCTACCAAATGTAACATTTGCATTACTTATATAGTTTGACTTTTTTTCCATGTGCCAAGTGTCTATGTGTCTAAATTTAATTAACAATTTTTGTTTAACTAATTAAATAATAAGGTTAACACTTAAGCTTTAACACATTCGAAGAGATCTTAAAAATCCTACTTTCTAAAATGTTCTCAAATCGAATCATTCTAGTCTGCTATCCTAGTACTCAATGAGTACACTTTATATTGTGAGACTTTTTAAGTTCACACCCATTCGTCTTATGAAACTCTTCCATAAGTCTATAAACATTGCCCCGTAGACACGTTATGGATATTGTAAATCAACGCATTGAACTATACAAGTTAAGGTTATAGCATATTCATATAGTCCCTTCATTACCAATATCCTAAAAAGGCAGAGACATAGATTATGATAAGCACATTTTACACATTATTGAATATCCCTCTTAATTTGATAATTGCTCATTTTGAGTATAAAAATGTGGCACCTTATACATACATTGTTGTCTTATAGGTCCCAACCAATCAGAGCATAAAGAAGATCAAAATATGATTAAAAAAAGATAAATAAGTTATTTTACAAAGCATTCAAGCCACAGCCTCAAAGTTCGAGCCGCAACCCCAAGAAAAGTGAAGAATCTAGGAATAGGTGTTGGGGCCACAACCCCAAGTTGGGTAAAGAGGCGGTGCCAACTCCCCAGGCTGTGGCGCCACTAACTACAAATCTACTTTGGGATCTATGCCTTAATTTTTAAAGGGCATTTTTAAGAAGACTTATAAAAAGGAGATGAAAGTCCTATTTCAATGAGGAGATCACAAAATTTTATGAGAAAACTAAGAGTTTCTAGTGAGAGAAACATACTTAGAGCTTGAAATTTTGATAACCCTTAAAGATTGAAGGCCCTAAAAGCTTTTCCAACTAATTTATCACTCTCATTTTATCTCATTTACTTTAGTTTAAAGTTTATTTTTGTAATTTGTGTTGTGCTGAACATGGCTACTTTTATGAATTCTTGAACTATTGTATTTGTACATTTGATTATGGATAGCTAGATTTTATGTCCTAGGGCTGGATGTAACTCTACTTAATACTATATTTTGATGTGTTATATTGATTAATGACTATCTTGTATTTATCATTTATGCTTTTTATGTGTTTAATGCTTTTAAATTGATTAAAAAATTGATTAGATGATTTAAACTCATGGGTTATGTGCTTGGGAGAGTTTAACTCATGTGTTAGAATTAAAAAGCATAGTCTTGATTTTATTGAGTTAGGAGACTAATAGAATTAGGGCAATCACTTACGGGTAACTTAATAATGTATAGATAGCAAGTTAGATAGGGATATCAACTTGGTTGTGTATGCATAGAATCTCATTGACACTTGAGAGAGGTAATAAGATTAGTTCTAAACCTTTAATTAATGAATTCACAAGGTTAGTTTTTAATCACTAACTATAAAAAGCATAGGAACGGTAGAGGAAAATCAAGACCCTATGACCTTTATGTTAGGGTTTGTGCTTACATGTCATCCCTGTTTGTATGAATATTTATTTTGTAATGTTTATACAATGAATATTTTATTAAATCGCTAATAACCTTTATTAAATGATAATTAAGCTTGTAACATTATAGACAAGATATATGATCTGAATAAGTTCATATCTGGTTTAAACCAGGGCTAAGAGTTAGCAAAGTTGATAGTTATAAATGCTAAGAGTTAGCAGGTTATAATAGCCAACAAGATCTAAATAGTTAGAACCTTATCTATAATGTAACAAAAACTTGAGAATCTACTAGTAATGACATAGTTGCAAAGAGTTGCAATAGATACTAAGAAATGTCATTATGTAAGTATCTTCTCAAATAAAGAGTTTCTGATCTACGTTCACCAATGAAGGTCTAATAGTGAAACACAATAATATAGATTAGTGTATGTCTATATCTGTATTATACAGATGATTATTCTTAGTTAACCATAAGCTTGGTTGAAGCTCATATAGATATATAGGTATTCAATTGGGACTGGATACTGAACAGACTCACGAGGACCCCAATAGATATCCTATGAAACCGTCAAAGAAAGATCCTCTCAAGTTGAGTAGTATTTGTAGTCCTTCGACCTGAGTACCACGATAGGCTTTTGGGAGATCCACCATACTTTGGTTCCACGTATATCAGAGACCTTTCATAGTCTGACTGCTACATGGGTATGGTCTGATGCTCATGGAGTTCGGTGTGCGTAGATATGGAATCCGCCAGCTCACATAGATGAGTTGTATATCCTATACTTCGAGATTGTATCTTATAAAGTCTTATGGTCATAAGCAATTAACCTGGGAAAAGGGTTTCCTACAGGTTTGAACATTATAGTAAAAGTGTTTGCGTATATTGTTCATTAAGATACGAATCTGGAGATAAAATAACGGATGAAATTATTGGGATTTGGCGGTAATGATTTATATCCCGCTCATTCAGGATATAATAACGAAAGAATTATACGAATATGTATTAACCTCAACATATATGGTCTAACACGCTAATTTGTAATATCCGTAACGTGTGCGTAGGGCATCGATCACGGACTTATGAAATAGTTTCATTTTACAAATCAAGCGTGGACTTAGGGAGTCCCAATATGAAATGTACTCTTTAAGCACTTGGGCAGCGTACCGTATGAAATGTCCTAGCAATTTACTATGGTTAAGTTAACTAAAGTATATGGTCAGATGGTGGGACCCACTTTAGGTTAACTTGAAAACCTAGTAAGGACATAAATGTAATTTCACTTAATGATTATTTAATTGTTAAATAATTCAAATAAATATTTATTTATTTAATTGTTAAATAAATAATTTTAGTTTAACTAAGGTTAAGAGTTAACCATTTAGTTAAGTTAAATTAACTTAACTTAATGGTTAAGTAAAAGTTAACTTAATCATGGTTAAGTTAGTTAACTATGGTTAAAATATTTAAATGTTCTTTTACCTAACTAGAGTTAAGTGTTAACTATAGTTAGAATATTTAAATGTTCATTTAACCTAACTAGAGTTAAGAGTTAACTATGATTAGATTAGGTTAAATTCAAATTGAAATTAAGTGTTATAAAATGAAATTAAATTCATTTATATAAATTAAACAAATGTAATTAAAATTGAAAAGTTTTGTTAAGTTTTCATTTTGCAAAAAATTGGCCAGCCATTACAAAGAGAGAAAAGAGAAATTGTTTTCTAATTATTGAATTCAAGAGTTGAATTCATTATTTTCTTTTATAAGGCATAAAAACAAATTAGCAAAATAGGTTTTGATTAATTGATTAAGTGTTAATAAAAAAAAAAAATCAAGAACATAAGTTTAAGTTATTAAACTTCTGCTGGATCAAAGGCTGTCATTCTAGATAATCAAACTCACCATTGTTGATTACTAGAATTAATCAAAGATAATATTTCGGTGGACTTCAACAATTTCCATTCAAAGGCTTCAAGGGTTATTTCTCAATTTCGTTTCTGTTAATTCCTTTAATATGTTATAATTGTGTTTACTGCAATGTTTTAAACTTCTGCTGCTTGATTATATGTATGAGATATGTATATATTGTTGTTAAACACAAGACCCATATACAAACACCCTTGAATAATCAACTCCCAACACTTTTACCATAGAATTCTCACCTCCTTGATTTACTAAATTGTTTATTTTAAGCATATTTAATTACATAATTCAACTTAGTCTTTAAATTAGCCTAGATAAAGTTAAGTTGTTAACACTATAGTACTTAGCATTAAATTATGACACTGGTCCTTGTGGGAATGATACTCACTCATCACTTTATTACTTAATCACAACTCATGTACTTGTGGTTATAATTCGAGTGTGTATATTTTCGCAAACAAATTTTTGGCGTCTTAACTAAAGATTGTGAAATTTGAAAATTTGCTAATATTGTGGTTAAGCAACTTGATTTTAATTTGGGTATTTTATTTTTCTTTTGTTTGTTGCTTAGTGTGGCTGTTGTGGTGTTTTGAAGTTTTATAAGAAGAGCTCGTAGTTTGGAACTTTTTCTTTTTGATTTGAAAATTGGATGTATTTTGAGAAGGCTTAGGATAGAAAAGAGAAATTCAATTCATGGTATAGAAGCCAAAAAAGACAACAACAATAATAACCAATAATCATGGCCATTGAGGATCTATTTTAGGCTCGTGGTTAATGAGAATTATTTGGGGATCTGATGTTAAAGAGTCCAAGCCAACAATTTTGAATTGAAACCGGCTCTTATCAATATGGTGCAATGATAAGGGCAAATTTGTCATATATTTTCTCATGTTTTTATTATTGATATTTTATGATTTTATGAGAATAGATGGCTATTTATGTGCATTATTGTTATTTATAGGGACTTGAACGAAATGCAAAGTTTTCAAATTATGAGTCCAGAGCCCCCGCGCCACAAGTATTTTCACCCCAGCGCTGCAATAGTGATCGAAATAAGAAAAACGACCTGCTTAAGTCGCGTCTAGAGCCCCAGCGCCAAAGAGTTACCGCGCCAGCGACACTCCATCGCCCCAGCGCTATCAACATAGCGCGCCAGCGGTGAAGCCGTTTTCATACAGCGCCCCAGCGCCAAGATCCCACCGCTCCAGCGATAATAGCTTTTTCACGCGTCGCCCCAGCGACAACTGCATAGCGCGCCAGCGGTAGTGCGAGTCCTAGTCCGACGAGAATTGAGATTTTCAAGCTCATATCAATCCCTATATAAAGCCACTCGTTCCCAACCTTCAAGGAGGAATCCAAGACGACCCAAGAGCACTAAGAATACAGAGCACGAGTCTTGGAGAGCAATAAGAGCTTAATTGAAGCATCTTTAGAGAGAGATACAAGACGTTCTTCGGCATCAAGAGTTCCTAGGCAGCGCAATTAAGAGCAATTCGACGTCTATATCGGTTTGCGATTGATTGTATCATGATTTATAATTATTTTTACTGCTGTTCTCTTGTAGCCATGAGCTAAACTTGTTTTCTAGGGTTAATATTTGAACTCAATATGTGTGCTTAATTGCCATATCTTTTTAGTATTTAATAAACTTAGTCCTTTATTATTTAAATTACTTGTGTTTAATGCTTCAATATATCTGGCCAATATATGGTGAATGAATTGGTAATATTTTGATAAACTTGGAAGAGGAATCAATATATTTAGACCTAGGTAATTTGATGCATGATTGTAGAGTAACATTCAATGTTGCATATGCAAGTTTCAACTTAGGATAGGAATATACCTAATTGGCATGTATGATCAATAAGACCTAATCTTAATGAATCTTAATTTATTACAAGTACCATAGGAATATAGGTATTTGGTAAATTAAGGTATACTTGCATGACCTTGGAAGAGGCTTGTGAATACATTAGTGTCTTGATCAATAATAAAGACTAAGTGAGTTAAATATTAGAGGATTAATCATTAGAAACATATTGAGGGATAATATTAATCCTAGGTTTTCTCTATATTGCTATCACCTAATTTTCTTTACATTGTGTTTTTGTTTTATATTTCTTACATTCAGTCTTAGATTTTTATTTTTCTGAATAATTATTAAGAAGATATAATTTTAGTAATTGGTTAAAAAGAAGAAATTATCCCTGTGGGTTCGACATCCGACTTATTTAGTCTCTTTATTACTTGCATACGATAGTGTATACTTGCACTTAATTTATGATATAGAAATATCGCATCATGCAACAAAACCAGTATGAAAGCTTGCCAATCGAGGACTCAAATGTTCATCTTGCTATATTCTTGGAGGTTTGTAACACCATCAAGATGAATGGATTCACGAGAAATGCTATTCACTTACGCTTGTTCCTATTCTCTCTTAGGGACAAGGAAATGGGATGGCTTTAGTCTTTGCAACCAGGAGGTATTGCAACAGGAGAAAAGCTTGCCCTAGGATTCCTCACCAAATTCTTTCCCTCATTAAAAGACTTTTCAACTTTGAAAAGAGATAGTCTAATTCCAGCAATTAGACTTTGATCCATTTTATGAAGCTTAGGGGTGGTTCAAGGATCTCATTCAAAAGTGCCCCCAACATAAATACCAAGATTGGTTCCAAATTCAACTTTTCTGCAATTGATTGAATGGCCAAATGAGGACTATTGTTGACGCGGCAACAGGTTAACAACAGACGAAGCCCAATTCTGTTGGAAGAAATGGTGTATAATAATTACCAATAGCTTAATGAGAGATTATTGTGGGGAAGGCCACTGGAATATATAAATTTGACCCTATTGTTGCACTTTTAGCCCAAGTTTTAACTTTGGCTAACCAAATTTCTTCACTTCATGCTAGAGAGGTTTTAACAAGCAAAGATCCAGCCACAGTAGCAAATAAATCTTACACCGATGAAGAAGGTGACTCAAAATAAGTGCAATATGTTAAAAACTAGAGTAATAATTCACCCACTCATTACCATCTGCGGCTCCAAAATCATAAAAATTTTGCTTATAGGAATCCAAGAAATGCATTGCAACCTGCACTGAGATTCTATCAACAAGTAACCGAGAAGAAGCCACATTGGAAGATCTTTTGGGCACTTTTATTTCAGAGACAAGGAATAGATTTAATAAGGATGAGACCCATCTTAATAGCATTAGAACCCACTGCACCAATATGAATGCAACTATGAAGTCTTCAGAGGTACAAATAGGGCAACTAGCTAACTCAATTAAGGGCCAAGCATCTAAGAAGTTTTGTAGTAACAAGGAGACAAATCCAAAAGATCATTGTAAAGTCATCACTCTTAGGAGTGAAAAAGAAGTAGAAGTTCTAGAGAAAAAAGTGGGTGAAGACAAAGAGGAAGAAGTTGTTGAGAAGCCACCCAAGGTGAATTCAAAACCCAACTCTATTTCTTTCCCCGATAATACACCTATTGTTACTCTACCTTTACCATATCCTAAAAGGTTAAAGAAAAAGAAGTTAGATGCCTAATTTTCTAAATTTCTTGAAGTCTTTACGAAGATTCATATAAACATCCTTTTTGCAGAAGCTTTATAGCAAATGTCAAATTATGTAAAGTTCATGAAAGAGGTGATGTCCAAAAGAGGAGTTTAAAAGATTATGAAATGGTGAAACTAACAGAAGAGTGTAGTGTAATCCTTCAATGTAAGTTACCTCAAAAGTTAAAGGATATAAGTAGCTTCACTATTCCTTGCACTATTTGGGAGTCCACTTTTGAAAATACCCTATATGATCTTAGAGCAAGTATTAATCTAATGCTTTTATCCATCTTCTGAAACTTGGGTCTTGGTGAGGTGAATGTTGGGGATCTAATATATGTGGGTGTATGCATGTGCAATTGTGTTTATTGCTTAAAATACGTATCATATACATATTAAACGTGGCGGAAGCATTAAAACATACACTAAACACAATAAATAAAATTTATTAATCTCATTAATATATTAATAGTGTTGAGAAATTACCTAAACATGTAATATTATACACGTATTTTCTCAGACTGCACATAGAGACCAACTCGTTGGCAGTTTTAGTCACCAACTCGGTGGGCTTAGTGAGCTAGAATAGCAGCCCTATACCCAGCACTAGGCTTAACTCTTAAACCCATAAAATGGCCGATCGTATGTTTTCTCTAAAAGAATAAGAAAGGCAGATTGAAGCAATTCACAATTACTTCTCTTTGCACCATAAGAAAAAATGAAACAATTTCACATTTTTGGTCTTTTTCTTAGCACCATTTGGGAAGAAATGAAAATTTCATTTCCTCTCATCTCTCTCTCGTAACACACACTCACTCTTCCATACACACATCTCATTTTTATATATATATATTAAAATAATAATATAATATAATATAAATAATAATAAAAAATAATAAATGGATGACAACTATGTCACCATTTAATAAAATAATATTATATATTAAAATAATATATAATATAATAAAATAATGAGATATTTTAATTATTTAATAATTAAATAATCAATGTGTGAAATAACTCTTTTGCCCTTCATAAATAGTCACCAAGTCTACCCACTAGTGGGTCTCACCAAATTTCACACTTGGGTAAACTTAAGCGAGAGTTCATAATACACCACGTGTCATTACACAATTAGTAAATAATAATTATTGACTAATTATTATATTTAACAATTAAATACTGACACACACGCATTCCCGTGATTGTGCTAGATATTGCTGGATTAAATAATTTAATCCGGCACGCTCTCCTAATGCACAATGATACACTCTATATCGCGGGACTCCCTAGGTCCACTCCCGGTTCGTCAAATGGAACTATTCCATAAGTCTGTGAACATTGCCCCACGCACACATCACGGATATACAAATCAGAGCATTGAACCATGCAAGCTGAGGTTACAACACATACGTATAGTCCTTCCAATATGATATACTAGATGTGCTAGGGATATACATTATCACCGTGAAATCTCCATGTGTTCATCTATGTCATATCTTCAGACTTATATCTTACTGAACAATATGTGCAAACTCTTTTGCCATATTATTCCACCATAGCAGAAATTATTCCCGAGATTAATGCTTGTGGTCATAATACTTTTTGAGATACAGTCTCAAAGCATCTGGATATCTAACTCTCTATGTGATCTAAAGGATCTATATCTATACACACTAGACTTCATAAGCATCAGACTATACCCAGCGGTCACACCATGAAAGGTCTATGACATGCGTAAACCCAAAGTATAATGGATCACTTACAAGCCCATCATGGCACTCAAGTCAAAGGACCATATATACTACTCAACTCGAAAGGACCTTTCGTTGATGGCTTACATAGGATGTCTATTGGAGGCCCTTATGAGTTTGTCCTATATCCAATTCTAACTGGATACCCATATGTCAATATGAGCTCCAAGCCCACAGTTGGCTAGGAACGATCATCAATACCCTATAGGTACGACATATACTGATCTATATATAAAGGTATCCAACGACAGACCTTCACCGACAGAAATAGATCAACAATATTCGAGAACATACCATATGTATCAGCTGTAGAAAGCTTGATGTATGCCATAATATGTACGAGACCTTACATCAAAATAGCTGTAAGTGTTACAAACCAATATCAGTTTGATCTAGGCGAAGGCCATTGGATGACTGTGAAACATGTCCTCAAATATCTTAAAGGTACTAAGGACAAGTTTTTGATATATGGAGAAAATGACTTACAAGTGAGAGGATACACAAATTCAAACTTTTAGTCTGATCTAGATGATAGAAAGTCTACATTTGGATATGTGTTCATTCACAACGGTGTTATAGTTAGTTGGAAGAGCAACAACATTCATCGACAGCTGATTCCACAACAGAGGCAGAATATATTGCAGCCTCAGAAGCAGTGTGGATATGCAAATTTATCACTGAACTTGGAATAGTTTCAAGTGCAATGGATCCTATACCATTGTTTTGTGATAATAACGGAGCCATTGCACAAGCCAAAGAGCCGAGAGCACACCAAAAGTCTAAGCATGTGGAAAAAAAATACCATATCATTAGAGAAAACTTGGCTAGATGAGATGTAATAGTTTGTAGAGTAGATTCTATAAATAATGTAGCGGACCCACTTACCAAAGCCTTAACTCTAAAAGTATTTGATAGATTTGTGGAGTCAATGGGCATTAGATACCATCGTGAATGGCATTAAAGCAAGTAAGAGTTATTGGGATTTGTGCTTACGTATAATCCTTTTATGTATGAATATTTGTTTAATATTTATACTAGTATTATCATTTCATTAAATCACAAATTATATTTTATATATGGTAAGATGCTTGTAACGTTTCAAACATTATACGATCTGAAAGAGTTCAGATCTGGTCTAAATGAGTTTAGATCAGTGCTAAGAATTAGCAACGCTGAAAGTTATAATTGCTAAGAGTTAGCACTGATAAGAGTTATCAAGTTATAAGAGTCAGCGATATCTAAAGAGTTAGAGCCTTTTCTGAAATGGGACAAAGACCTAAGAATATGTTAGTAATGACGTAGTTGCAAAGAGTTGTAAATAGTGCTAGAAAATGTCATTATACAAATATGTTCTCAAATATTATGTTCCTAATCTATATTCAGTGATGCTGGTCTATCAGTGAATACCTTGATAAATATATAGATTGGTGTATATCTATATCTGGATGGTCCAGATGGTTAGTCTTAGCAAACCATGAGTTTAGTGGATGCTCGTATAGAGATACAGGTATTCAGTACGGACTTAATACTGAATAGACTCACAAAGATCTCTAATAGATATCCCATAAAGTCGTCAATGGAGGGTCTTTCAAGTTGAGTAGTATTTGTGGTCCTTTGACCTGAGTGCCACGGTGAGCTTGTGAGTGATCAACTATACTTTGGTTCCACACATGTTAGAAACCTTTCATGGTCTGGCCGCTGGGTATTACTGGGTATAGTCCGATGCTCATAGAGTCCGGTGTGCATAAATATAGGATCCATCAGCTAATTTGGGTGAGTATTATATCATAATGCTCTAAAGATTATGTCTCAGAGTGTCTTATGGCCATAAGCAGTAATTCACGGGAAAAAGAGTTTAATCCTAGGGATAAATAATATTACAAAAGTATTTGGAAATATTATTTATTGAAATACAATTCTAGAGATAAGCTTTTGGTCGGGCATATGGAGATTTGACGATGTTGATCTATATCTCTGCTCTATTGGATATAAATGATGGAGGGATTATATGAATATGTTATAACCTCAACTTGTATAGTCTAACGCGCCGCTTTATAATATCCGTAACGTGTGTGTGGGGCATCATTCACAGACGTATGGAGGAGTTCCATATGACAATTCGGGCGTACACTTAAAGAGTCTCACAATATGAAATGTACTCATTGTGCACTGGGGCAGCATAATGGATTGAACAGTTCTATCTTAGAAATTTTAGCAAACCGAAAATATGTTTCAGGGTTCCTCGGGTTGTGCACTTCTTTAGACTTAAATGTTAACTATATCATTTAATTAGTTGACAAGAGTTATTAACTAATTTGATGTTAACAAGTGCCATAATTTTATTCCATGAATTGTTTTACCATGAATTCACCCATTAACCATGTTAGTAAAATCAAATAAGGTAAATATTAATTATTCAAACAGTTTTTGAATAATTAAATAAATAAAATATAATTTTATTTATTTTCTATTTTATTCCTAAATGGAAGACATACCTAATTTGAGTATCATAAATTAAATTAAGTGGAGCACCATTTTGTGATTAATGGTTAATTTTATCAGACCATTAAAATGGCCACCAAAAATGATTTTGGTAATTGGCCACTTAATCTAATTTTGGTGGAGCACTTGTGAAGTGTTGAGAGCACTAAAAATGGTTGGGTTTCATTTGTGTTAACAAGAGTGTGAATGAATTTTCGTGCAAGGATTAAAAGGAAAAAGAAGAGTTGGTTTTAAGAGAGTTTTTCATTGAACAAAGACTTGTGAGAAAAACCGAAAGAGAAAGAAAAATAAATTCTTCTTATTTTTATTTCAAGTAATACAAACCTTATTACTGGAGATTGTACTGCTGCTATTCTAGCTTCACAATCCCACCGAATTGTTGTGAACTGGAATTGAACAAAAGTGTACTTCAAGGTGAGCTCAAAGTTGGAGCAAAGAACTCCGGATTTGAAATCTTCATCGGAGGTCTTCAAATATATGTTTTATGTATTCTTAAGTTGTTAAGAATTTAAGTACATGTATATATGTTGATTACATATTTAATTCCGCTGCCAAATTCGTGTATATGATACATGTGTTTATTGTTTTTTAATATATACATATTCACATGCATACACCCTAAAATACATCAACAGTTACAAATATATTGCCAGGTCTATGTCTCATTATAGACAAGGCTCCAACTCTTCAATCCTTGATGAGTATATTAACCAGCTAACACTTAGCTGTGCTAATATTTAGTATTTATATCTCTCAGTGTGGCTAACTATGAGCCCTTATCTAAATTTCTTTAGATCTGATCTAAACTCCTTTAGATTATACAATGTCTGTAATGTTATATTGCATAGTACCATATAAATAGGTATTAGTGATTAAATGGGAATATACACTTGTATAAATACACAAGTATATGTACATTCAGGGGTAGCACGCACCAACCCTAACAGTGAAGCCCACTATAATTTCTTTACAAATAGTGGATAGGTCTCTTACTTATCCAAGAGATATTATAGAAGATGTTCTAGTTAAAATGGATAAGTTCATTCTTCCGATGGACTTTGTCATGTTAGATAGGAAGAAGACAAAGAAGTCCTCATTATTCTTGGGTGACCATTTCTAGCTACCGTGAGAGCTCTCATTGATGTGCATAATGGGAACTTGACACTACGGGTGAATGGTTGAAATGTCAAATTCAACATTTATTGCTCCATGCAATTTTCAAATGAGGTACAATCTTGTAACCCCGTAGATGTTAATTAATGTGTTAAAAATTTTGCACCACAATTTTTATGTAGAGATTCTTTGGAATATTGTATTGTGAATTCTAAGTTTCAGAAGGAGGCATTTCTGTCTATGAAAAATAGCGATGCTTTTTATTAGATATGTGAAGATCATGTAGATAAATTGTTATCATTTGAAACTTTATTTCTGGAGACAAACTCTAATGGTCATGTTGATATTCTTGAGCAGTGAGTTGAGTCTATAGTGACAAAATGAGCCGATATGTACATAAAGATATTCTAAAGATTCTGGGAAAACATCTAGTTTCTTATAAGATGTACTTATTTTAAAGCAATTGCCTAACCATCTTTGTTATGCCTTTTTTTTGGGGGGGGGGGGGGGGGGGGGGGGGCAAGTATTGGGTTGGTCCATCTCTAAAATTAAAAGGATTAACCCTACCATTTGCATTCATAAGCTCTTAATGGAAAAGACCTACAAGCCCATCCATTAAACATAAAAAGATTGAATCGAGCCGTGAAAGAAGTTGTAGAGCTAAAGTGTTGAAGTTACTTAATGCCAAGATCATTTATGCCATCTTCGATAGCTCTTGGGTGAGTCCGGTACAAGTTGTGCCAAAGAACGATGGCATAATATATCCTCTTTAAATATGTAATTAAACATTTATATTCTATTTATAGAAAAAAAATCTCAATGTCATTTTTTTAGAACATTATAACAAATCTTTATTTTGTTTTGCCTTTTACCATATTGGATTGATCAAACTTTATCACTGCAATAAAATAAAACTTTCATGGGCGAATATTTACTCTTTCAATATCTATTTTAGTTATAGGGTTAGGCCATGACCTTTTCCAATAAAAGAATAGGTCTATGATTCGTTTCGCCATTCCACCCAATGAATCATTAAAATTCATTTTCAATAGAATCTTCTGTATTCATGGGTTTCTTCGTTTCTATTGTTTCTCAATTAATGGTTAGGTCTGAATTCTCCAACAGAGTCCTTAATGAAATTTTTTCTTAAGTTAATTTTCTCAATTTTTATTGGCTCGAGGCGTTCTTTGACACAACGGTTGTGAAAATTGAAAAGAATGAACTTATTCCTTTTAGGACAGTCACAGGGTAGAGAGTATGCATTGTTTATAAAAAGTTGAATAAAGCTACTTGGAATGACCATTTCCCGCTTCTATTCATTGACCAAATTTTAGATCGATTAGTAGGGTATGACTACTATTGCTTTCTAGATGGTTATTCTAGGTATAACCAAATTATTATTTCTTCCAAGAACCAAGAGAATATAATCTTTACATGCCTTTGTGGTATGTTTATTTTTAGAAAAATGCCTTTTGGTTTGTGTAATGCCCTTGCTACTTTTCAAATATGCATGATGGCTATTTTTTTTTTATATGGTTAAGGAGATAATAGAGGTTTTTATAGATGATTTTTTGCTGTTTGGGTTATCATATGACCATTGCCTTCATAATTTATCTCTTGCCTTACAGCGATGTGAAGAAAAGAGCCTTGTACTTAATTGGAAAAAATGCCATTCCACAGTGAAAGAGGGGATTGTTCTTGGTCGTATGGTGCCATCCAAAGGTATTCAAGTGGATAAAGCAAAACTTTCAGTTATTAAAAAGCTTCCTCCACCGAAAAATGTCAAAGGAATCTAGAGTTTTCTAGGCCATGCTGATTTTTATCGAAGATTCATAAAGGATTTTTCAAAGGTTGTCAAGCTTTTGTGCAGCTTTTTTGAGAAAGAGGCTCTATTTGCTTTTGATTAAAATTGCTTGTTGGCCTTTAATGTGATTAAGGAGAGATTGATTTCAGCTCCAATTATGGTTGTACCTAATTGGGATGAACTATTTGAAATCATATGTGATACTAGTGACTATGTGATTAGGGCGGTTCTTAGCTAAAGAAGAAATAAATTTTTTAGGGCAATCTATTATGCAAGTAGAGTAGTCAATGTGCCTAAGAGAACTACACTACCACTGAAAATGAGATGTTGGTGGTAGACTTTTCATGTAATAAATTTCAGATTTATATCATTGGTTCTAAAATGATTATGTATATGGACCATGTAGCCATTCGTTATTTATTTTTCAAAAGAGATGCCAAGCCATGGTTGATCTAGTGGATACTATTGCTTCAAGAGTTTAATGTGGAGATCCATGATAAGAAAAAGAGTGTTAATATTGTTGTGGATCACCTTTTAAAACTAGAGATGGAAGAAATGGATCTATGTATAAGGGAAGTCTTTCCAAATGAACTTTTCAGTGCTGAGATAAAGCTTTCTTGGTTTGCCGACATTATTAATTTTCTTGCTTGCAATGTATCGTCTCTAGATTGTCTAGCCAACAAAAGAAGAAATTTCTCTATGATGCAAAGAGTTACTTGTAGGATGATCCGGTATTGTTCAAAAGGAATGCAAACCAAGTAATTTGAAGGTGTGTTCCTGATGATGAAACTCAAGGTGTTCTCTATCATTGTTATACATTACCATACAAAGGAAATTTTGAGGAGTCATTTTTGTAACAAAATGTTCAATGCTCTTTTGGATAAATATGGAGTGAAGCATAAGATGGCACTTGTATACCATCCCCAATTAAACGATCAAGCTAAAATTTCTAACTGAGAAGTTAAGCTAATCTTAGAGAAAATGGTGCACACTAGTCAAAAGGATTAGACTTCATGGCTTGATGATACATTATGGGCTTATAAAATGGCTTTTAAAACACTAATTGGCATGTCCCTTTTTCGATTGGTGTTTAGGAAAGCATGTCACATGCTGGTTAAGCTAGATCATCAAGTACTTTGGCCTATCAAAAAGTTGAATTTTAATTTGTAATCATCCGGAGATCAACAATTGTTACAATTGAATTAGTTGGATGAGTTCCAAAATGATGCATATAAGAATGCTTGGATTTTTAAGGAACATACTAAGAATTGGCATGATAAGAAAATATTGAGGCGTGAGTTCTTTTCGGGTTAATAAGTACTCTTATTTAACTCTAGTTTTGAAGTTATTTTTAGGAAAGTTGAAATCAATGTGGTTCGGAACATTCAGGATCAAGCAAGTCTTTCCGTATAGTGTAGTGGAAGCTTAAGGGATGATGAAAGAGGGTTCCACGTCAACGGATAGAGGCTCAAACATTATTTTAGTGGGAAAGAGCGGATAATGGCAAAAATCCCACTTGAGAAGCCAAGTTGAGTAGAAAAATGGCCTAATCTATATAGAGATGTTAAATCAAACACTTCTTGGGAGACAACAAAGTATTTAATGTTTTTTCTTTCACTTTGTATTTATTTCTTTAAAAAAAAAAAAAAGAAGTGAGCAAAAAGGTATAGGTGTTGTGATCCAAAATTCTTTCGTTGTGGCACTACAAATTTTAAACATTTGAGGCATGAAGAAGAAACTCTGTGCTACAGCATAGACTAGGTCACACTGCAATGATATAGCCTGGGCAACGCCAAAGCATTTGCAAGTCGTGGTACCGCAGCGTGCCCTAACCTGCGTCGCGACACCATACCACACACACCCCTTTTTTGTGCCCTTTTTAGTCATTTTACTAACGCATAATATTCCCCTTTTTCTTTACATGAATTTCTTTCCTTTCAAACCCTAAGATACCCTCTTCACTCATCAACATACTCTCTAACTCTCCAATTCAAACCACACCCAGAGTTTCTTCAAAACTCCATACCTACGCACTAAATTACAACACTTCATTAACACCATTACCATATTTTACTATCAAATCTCCTATAATATTCCCTAATCCAAAATTCAATGCTTGAAAAAAATGAAGCTTGTTAATTCTGTGGGAGCAACTCTTTCAGCTTTATAAACCAAGGTACTAAGGTTTTTTACCATTGTTTAACTTCATTAATCCTTTTTATCTCATTTTACTTGGTCAATTGTGATTAAATATTAATGTGAACTAATTGTTAGAATGGATTGTAGGTATGATATTGAGGAATGGATGTTCTTGTGAGTTTATTGTGGTTATGGAGTTGTGTTATAATGTTACTCAATGAACTTGGTTATGAATTAATTGTGGGTATAATGTTCAATTGAGGAGTAATTGCCTTCGTAGGAAACCCATGAAGTAGTGTATGTGTTTAATTAATGAAAGTGTATGAATTTTGAATTGGGCGAGTGGTAAATTTGGAACAAAAGTCTTAAAGTTAAAGCCTAAGTAATTAAGGATGAATAATTAAGGATGAATATCAAGTCAGTGGCAGAAGATGTGATAGGTAAGAGGGGAAGTGCAGTAGCTATTAAGAGCGATACAAGCTAACCATCATTGGAATACACAATGGGCTGACTCCCAAGCACAGTGGATGTAGATGACATCGGCTCGCCTGAACATTGACACAAGTCACTACCTTTTCCTCCACCATATCTAGCTCCAAACCTTGCAAATGATAAGGATGTCAGCAGCAATGACAGTCCATCAACAGACATAAAGGATGACTGAGAGCCATCAGTCATAGTAGGGAAGTGTTTTAACTTTAAATGTTTGAATTCCTTTACTTGTTTGCCATGGGGACATATCTTTATCTTAATTTGAGGGCAGAAAACACTTCATTGTTAAGCTGTTTTGCTTCTTTTTATGTCTATTTCATTTTGTTTGCTTATTAATTATTCTTTTGTTTGTTTATCTTTTATTTTGTTCTGTTTATATGTTTGATGTTTGTTAGGGGTTGATTGATTATGCCTAGTTAATGATAAGAAATAGAAGCAAAATTACCTTTAGTAAAGTATGTAGGGAATTTTATGTGTTATAGATTTTTTATATTGTAGAATATATTTTGCTCAATCTTGTGATTGCTTGATTCATTAAGCACATGGTTAAGATCATGTAGTTATATTGCTTACTTAGAGGACATTTATGCATAACAAGACTATTTAGGGTCTCAATGGCAAGCTAAAACTTGTTTGAGCATTACTTGAAGCGAAATCATAGGGCACACATAATCAAGAAAATGAGTGTTGGCCATCTTTGGACTGATTAAGCCTTTTAAACCAACCAATGTACATATTTCATCCCTAGTTACCCTATTAAGCCTAATAACTATTTTCTTTGCTAACCACATCAATACCTCAACCTTTAATTTAATCTTCCTTCTTAATACACGTCATGCCATGAATATAATATTTATTTTAGAGAGTTATGTGAATAATGGGAATGTTAAAATTGGAAGAGTGAGTTAAAATAGGGGTTATAGGTTTGGTTTTGGATTTTTGTTATTCTAATTTTGTGAGAGTTAAAGTTTGGGGGTGTAGTAGCTTAAAAAGAATTATACATTAAGTTAGCTATTCCCCTAATAATATTTTTAAAAAATGAAATTGAAAATGAAACATTGAGAAAATAATTTTAAGGGAATTAATTTGGAAAATAATTAGGTTAGTTTGATCAATTTTAGAAATAATATATGTTTATGGTGTGAGTCGAGTCGAAATGTATTCATTTTATCCTACTCTTACCCTAACCATACATTAGAAGTTAGATAAAGTCTTATTTGATCCTTGACTATGTGTGTGCCTATATTAGTGGAGAGTGATGCAAAAAATAAGCCTAGGGAGTTTTACGTAAATAAAAACTCATAAAGACCATTTTTATTGACTTGTGTGCATAAATTATTCTAAGTGCATTTGACTCATGATTTTGGCAACACGCATACCAAGTGGGTCACCTAGCAGAGTAGAAATAATTCTAGATATAATTACTTAAGATTTGTGAGATATAAAGTTTCCCAAAAGACTTATACTTAAATGCAATTTTTGAGATAAGAAGTTAACAATTCACCAACCCTTGATGTCATTTGTTATCTTAGTTTCTTTAGTAGATTGAGTTCGTAGTTTTAAATTATCTCTCCTTACATGAGGGTGAGCAAGTATTTAAGTTTTGGGGAGTTTGATAAGCACATTTTATACATCACTAAATATCCTTCTCTAATTCCATAATTGCTCGTTTTGAATATAAAAATGCGACCATTTATACATACATTGTTGTCTTGTAGATCCCAAATAATAAAAGCATAAAGTAGATTAAAATATGATTTAAAAAAGCCAAAGAAGTCATTTTACAAAGAATCCAAGCCGCAGCCCCGAGATAAGTGAAGAAGCTGGGAACATGTGTTAAGGCCACGGCTTCACTTTAGAGATTTTACTATATCAAAATCATTGTTCATGGAATTGTAGCGATTCACTATAGTAGGTTACTGTAGCAAAATTTGATATTTTGCCCTGTTTTCTTTAAATTTTCATTCCCTTTTGGTCCATTGACTCTAAACCTATAAAATAATAATAAAATATATAAAAAGCCTAATATTCTCATGAAGATGAGCAATTAATCAAGTTAAGGGAGTAAAAATAATAGATATAATTTACACTTATCAAACTCCCACAAACTTAACCATTTGCTCGTCCTTGAGCAATGAAAAATAAAATCAATGAGAGAATTCCAAGAGATTATACTTGATTCAAAATAAAATGAAAATTTAAAAATAAAATATAACATGCTAGGTTGATTTGATGATCATATTCATTGTCTTAAATGCTATTAAAATGGCACAAGTCCTTTTGAAATTTAATAAACAACTCTTAATAATTCAAAATACCATTCATCAAGTTCTTCATTTTTTCCTTTGATAGATCACATTGTGTGTGTGTGTGCAATAAGAAAGTAAATGGTCAAATGATACTTAGGTTTACTCAATAACTTAAAATAATACAGAAGATGATGTCTTGACATATTTCAATTTATAATAACACTATTATAAGCTTGCTTTTCAAACCACTCTCTACTAATGTAGAAAAATACATGTCTAGGGATCTATTTAGAACTTTAATTAGCTTGTAACGTAAGGCTAGGGTTAATATGAGATAAAAGGATAAGTAATTTGGTTTAAGTCACACCATGAATACTTAGCTTTATTACCTAGAAACCTTTTGATTTTTCTTTTCTTTGAATTATCTCCTCCCCAAAACTTATTGTATTTTTCAATTTTCTTTTCAATCATTATTTTTTAAAGAATTTCTTCTATTTTTTTTTTTAAGTTGGGGGTATAAAGAATTTAAAGAGTTTTTTTTTTCTTTTTTTGAATACCCCCAAACTTAGATTGATAAATATCATCTATACTTAATTGCTTTCTACTTCAGTACCTTTTTTCTCATACAACCACAACCTTTTTTCCTTTTAAGAGTATTTTTAAGTAAACTTAAAGTTTATAGTGTCACGAGTAATTTTTGGATAAATAATCTTAAAGTATTAGGCTTGTAATGTGGTTAAATAGAAAAAAAAAATGGTATTTAGGCTCAAAAGGGGTAACTAGAGATAAATATATATCTAAAGTAGGTTAGAAAGGCACAATAAGTCAAAAGATGGCCTAATGACATTTCTCTATTCATGTGTTTCTTCGAATTTCACCTCAAGTAGTAATCAAATAAGTTTTAGAGTGTTGGTCCTCGAGACTGTGGTGTACTTCTTAAGTATGAGTATCTGTAAGTAACAATTCAACTATACATGCTTTGTTTCAATGTGCTCAAGAATAAGTGATCAAAAATAAAGTCGAAATCAATTCAAGATTTTGGTATAAGAATTATCTCAAGTGTCTCTCATTTCCTAAGAATTTGTAAAAATAAATTCAGCCCATATTCTATTTATTATCATTGACAGATGATCATCATCACAACCTAAAAACAATTTACATGGAAAACAAGTAAAAAATTCATGCAGCAAAAAATAAACATAGGATAAATGTTTTCCTCCCTCAAACTTAAATTTAACATTGTCCTCAATAGAAAAAATAAAAATTAGAGTAAGAAAACTTCTCTAGTAAATGAAATCTTGGTATTGCAACATTTTTCCTTGATTTAACAATGTTGAATTTTCTATCTCCTAACACTGCAAATTCTTGTGCTACTCCTTCAATACTTGTCCTTCTGTTTTAACACTAAAAGAAAAATAAATTAAAGTAAAAATAAAAATAAGCAGTAATAAAAATTACTTGGGTTGCCTCCCAAGAAACGCTTGAATTAACGTCATCGGCAGGATGTCTCCCTTTACTCATGGAGGATTAAACTGCATGTTAGCAATGTCGTGCCTATGCAACTTTAGTCTATGCCTAAGAGCTTTGATATTCTTCTTCTTTGACTTCCAAAGCTCCATGAAAAAATATTGTAGATGCGATCCCAACCATCCTTGATTTGAGTCTAATCAAAACGATTTTAATCTTAGACCGAAATGTTATACCTTGTTGGCCATTATCAATCTGCCTCCCATTATTTTGCCATGCCCCTTCTTTTTCTTTAACTTGCATAATTTTATATGAGTTTATAGTTGAAGGGCATTTATCACTTTCAATTTAGGAGGTGGTGGTGGGTCTTCAGGAATTACCATATCAACCTTGAAACATTAAGAGATATTACTAAAAAATTGCTAATGTTCAAGGTTTTCTTCTCTTGGAGTCATTGTGGAAAAAGTGGTAGTGGAATGCATAGACTGTCTTTGCTTTGAAATGCCATCAATTTCTTTTCTTCTATAGTTGACTCTTCTTCTTTTTCTTTATTACTCTATCATGGCTCTCTGTAGGTTGAAATGTTTTAGCAATTATTAGCAATTCTTGTTCACTCCTCAAGGTAACTTCTTAGACTTGCTTCTTGTATCCTCTTGAATTCACCTCTTTGTTGCTGATCAATAGGCCTTGTGGATGATTGTTTAATAATATGGCTAATTGGCCCACTTGCATCTCTAATGTCCTTGAAGAGGCTACTTGGTTTTGAAAGAGGGCATCTATCTGCTTCATGTACTACTAATTATTAGGATTGACTAATCTCTTAAAGATTGATGTTCTGCCGCTTGCTACTAAAATTGGAATTGATAGATCGTGATATAGCTATAAAAGGTATCTTAAAATAAAAACAAAAACAATTGAAAAGTAACTATACAAAAGTAAAAAAGAAAGAAAGAAAACTAAAAAATATGAAGTAAAAATAAGAAAGATTAGTATTAATATTAAGAAAAATAAAATATTATCTCGACAATGGTACCAAAAACTTGATGCGATATTTCTATAACACCTAATTAAGTGTAAGTATGCACTGTCGTAACAAGTAATAAATGAACTTTTAAAGTCAAATGTCGAACCTATAGGGATAATATTTATTTCTACCAAATATTAAAATTATATCTTTCTTATAATTATTCTAAAAAATAAATCTTAAGTTGCAATAAATGACACAACTCAAATAATTTAAAAAGATAACAAGATAGAGAAAGCCTATGGTTAATTACTATCCTTCAATATGTTTTCTAAAGATTAGTCTTTTTAATATTAAGATCATTCAATTCTTATTATTGGTCAAGACACTAATGTATTCACAAGCCTCTCTTAAGGTCAAGTAAGTAAATCTCAATTTACCAAATACCTATATCTCTATGGTAATTATAATAAATTAAAATTCATTAAGAACAAGTCTTATTAACTATACATGCCAGTTAGATATATCTCTATTCTAAATTAGAACTTGTAAATCGCTCTACAATCATGCATCAAATTATCTAGGTGTAAATACAATGATGCATCTCTCGAGTTTATCAAAGTATTACCATATCAATCATAATATTGCTCATATATTATAAAGTATTAAGAATAAATAATTTGAATAATAAAGAACTGTATTCAAATAAATATTAAAAAGATATAACAATTAAGCTCCCATATTGAGTTCAAGTAATAATCCTAGAAAAGAAATTAGTTCATGATAACAAAAGGATTACGGCTGAAAAATAAAAATAAACATGAAACAAACAAAAGCAAACCAATATAGATGTGAATTTGCAGTTGGTTGACCCACCAAAGATCTGACAGTAATCTCTTACTCATTATAAAATTCTCTCTCTAAATTACTCTTCTTCTTTGTGTTGTAGCCCTAAGTTGTGTGTCCTTTAAGTCTAAAACAAGTGGCTTTTTATATAGGGATTAATTAGAGTATTGAAGTTGTATTTCTTTCTTTATTGTAACACGATTACTATTCATATACTGTTTATAGCACTATTTACCGCTGAAGTGAAACATTTTGGGCGGTGGGATGAAACACTATTCATTGCGCATCGACTTTTACTATTGCAGAAGCACTGTTCACGACTGTAGCGATTTACTGTTGTAGGTTACTATAGTAATTTTGATATTTTATCTTGTTTTCTTTAGATTTTTATCCTTTTTTACTCCATTGACTTCATACCTTTAAAATAACAATAAAATATATTAAATAAACCTAATATTCTTATGAAGATGAGTAATTAATCAAGTTAAAAGAGGGAAAATAATAGATACAATTATGTTTATCAGATGTTAGACCATGAAAGGTTTTTGATATACCTGAAATTAAAATATGATGGATCACTCACAAGTTTATAATAGCGCTCAGGTCAAAGGAACATAAGTATTACTCAACTCGATAAGACCTTCTATAGACAGCTTTATAGGTTGTCTATTGAAGGTCCTTATGAGTATGTTTAGTACCCAGTTCTTATTGAATACCTGTATGCCTATACGAGCTTCCACTAAGCTCATAGTCTGCTAAGACTAACCGTCTAGACAATTCAGATATAGACATACATTGATCCGGAAGGTATACCAATTAACCCGTGTTGACAACCATGGATTAGGAATGATTTGTTTGAGAACATATTGCATAATGACATTTCTTAGCATCATTTGCAATTTTTTCCTTTATGTCATTACTATAATATTTTTGAGTCTTTTTCCTAATTTAGATAAGGTTCTAACTCTTAAAATACTAACTATTAACACTGACCTAAACTCTTTAGTTCTACAATGTTTGAAAAATAACAAGCTTAGTACTATATAATTATCTAATGATTTATTAAAATGTAAATTGTATAAATATTAAACAAATATCCATACAAATCCGAATGGCATATAAGCACCATCTCTAATATCTCTCAGTTGCTTTAGTGCTATTCACGATGATATCTAATTCCTATCGAGTCCACATATTTCTCAAACACCCTAAGATATTAGGCCTTAATGAGTGGGTCCGCTACATTATCAATAGAATCTACTCTAGATACTATTGCATCTCCTCTAACCAAGATTTATCTAATTATGTGGTATTTCTTCTCTACATGCTTAAACTTTTGATGTGTTCTTGGCTCCTAGGCTTGAGCAATTACTCCATTGTTGTCGCAAAATAGTGGGGTAGAATCTACTGCACTTGAAACTATTCCTAGCTCTGTAACAAATTTTCGTATCTATATTTCTTCTTTTACCTTTTCAAAGTCGTAATATATTCTACCTCCGTTGTAGAATTAGCTGTGGATACTATTTTGCACTTTTTTAATTGACTGCGGCACCACTAAAAGAAATACATAACCAGATGTAGACTTTTTATCATCTGAATTAGTGTATCCTTTCACTTGTAAGTCACTCTCTCAATAAATCAGAAACTTATATTTTGTATCCTTAAGATATTTCAGGATATGTTTCATGGCCATCTAATGGTTGTTACCTAAATCTAATGGATACCCGCTTGTAACACTTACAGCCATACTGATGTTAGGTATCATACATAACATGGTATACATCAAGCTACCTACAACTAATGCATATGATATATTAGACATTCTAACCTTTTCATTTTCCTTTTGAGGACACATCCTTGTAGAAAGATGAATACCATGTTGAAAGTTACATCAACTATCTTATAATTACTGAAGTTATACCTTTTTAGAACACCGTATATATATAAGGACTAAGAGAGTCCTATAAGCCTCCTAAATCTATCTATATAAAGCTTTATACCCAGTATATAGAAAGCCTATCCCAAATCCTTTATGAAGAAGTTCTTACTCAAATAACTCTTCACTGACTTTAACATACCATTATCATTTTTGATAATAAGTATGTCATCTACGTAGAGAATTAGAAGATAATCATGCTCTCGTTGATATTTTTGTACACATACGCTTCCTCTTTTATTTTTGATGAAACTAAACCCTCTGATTGCTTCATCAAAATGAAGATTTAGCTTTAGGAGGCCTACTTAAGTCCATAAATGGACTTCTTTAACCTGCATACTAGATTAAAAGTCAGGTTGGATGTAAACCCTTTAGGCTGCTCCATGTAGATCTCTTCCTCGAGATATCCATTTAGGAAATCCATCTTTACATTCATTTAGCAGATCTCAAAAACATAATATACTGCAATAGCCAACAGAATTCGAATTAACTTCAGCATGGCTACTAATGAAAAGGTTTCCTCATAATCTATCCCCTATTTTTTAGTATAACCTTTTACCACCAGTCGGACTTTGAAGGTCTCTACCTTTCCATTAGGCCTATGCTTTCACTTATCAATCCATTTACAACAAATATGCACAATTCCTTTGGAAAGCTCAACTAACTCCCAAACTTAATTGTCATGTATAGAATCAATTTCAAATTTCATGGCTACTTGGTTCTTGCCATTTTCTGAAATCGATGTCCAACATCACCTCTCTTTAAGTTAAGGAATCCTTTTTTTCAACTAAAAAAATGTCAAAGACACCTTCAAGCTTCATACCATACCTAACAGGCAGCCTTGAGATTCTCTCCGACTTATGTGGAGGGTGTGTAAAAGAAAGGTGGCTATCTCGCTCGATTGAGCTTGAGGTTCCATCATCAATTCATAAATATCTTAAATGACTTCATCAAGTTTAATCCTTTTATAATTCCCATGATTCAGCAAAAATAGTTTCTCTATGAATGTGGCATAACGAGTAACAGACACATTTCTTTCCTCTAGATCATCGAACTAATATCCTGTAGTGTTTGAGATACTCAATTAATCGATAATTGTACCCCTTGGGTGTAAGTTTATCCTGTTGCATAACCTATCTGTAAGCAGGACAACCTTAAATCTTAACATACTTAAGACTTGTTTCCTTCCAATCTATATCTCATATGAAGTAGTATAAATGACCTTTAATGAAACTCTGTTCAGCAAGTGAACAGTAGTTTATAGAGTATAACCCCATAGATATTTTGAAAGGTCAGTAAGCTCATCATCGATTAGACTATATCTAATAAAGTTTAATTTCTCATCTCCAAAATACTATTACATTGAAGAATAATTTGAGAACTATACTGAGCAAGAATCCTATTCTCCTTCAAATAATTTCTAATTCACTGCTCATGTATTCACCGCCTTGATCTGATATAATACTTTTAATAAATATATCAGTTTGTTTCTCTACCTCTAATTAAAATTATTTGAAGACTTCAAAAGTTTTCAACCTCTATTTCATTAGACACATATTCACATCGTGATAAATTATTGATAAAGACAACAAAGTATTGAAACACACCTATAGCAATGTGATTTATCGAACCACGTACATCACTATGTATTAGTTTTAATAAATCAGTGGCCTGGTGTTTAACACCTACAAAAGAAGATTTAGTCATCTTCCCTTTAATACAAGATTCATAAACTAGATAAGGCTCTATGAAAAGATCAGGTATGTGACTATCCTTAACTAGACGGGCTAGGTGTCTCACACCTATATGACCTAATCACATATATAGTAATTCTATATTATTTAAAGTTTTTGATCTACTCTTATTATTTGCTTATGCATTTAAGATATTTCTTGTCGTATCCGAAATATAATGGCCATCCATACACTGATATTCAACTAGCAAAACATTATCATGATTATGTAAACACAAGGAACTATTCCTAATATATACATGACAACCTTCTCTGTCTAACACAGGGAGGGATATGATTTACCTTATGATTTTTTGCACAAGATAGCAGTTATACAACATCATTGTTCTACCACAAGGGATAAATAACTCAAAATGTCTAATATTTTTGACATCTAGGAAATCACCATCTAGGAAATCATCAACTGACATTTAGCTAACAAAACATTATCATGATCATGTAAACACAAGGAATCATTTCTAATATATACATGATAACCATCTTTGTTTAACACAGAGAGGGATATAATTTGCCTTCTGATGCTTGGTACAAAGTAGCAATTTTACAACATCATTGTTCTACCACAAGGGAGAAATAACTTAAAATGTTCAACAACTTCGACATCTAGAAAATCATCATTTCTAACACGAAATTGTATTTCTCCACGCTGCAACAATCTAACTTCCCTCATACACTACAATATATTATAGATGTGAGAATGATACGCAATATCTAATACCCAACTAGTACTAGCATCAAAAGCTAATGAAATGTCAATGATCGGTAAACATATACCTGAGTTATTGACTGTAGTAAGGAACTTCAGACAATTATGCTTTTAATGTTTGTCCTCACTACAATGGAAACACTTTTATTTGCGTTTGCTTTTCTCCTATGGCTTAGATATCACATGTCAGTTGTGGTACCTGCTTCTCATTTTTCTTGCTCATTATACTTCTTATAAGCCTTCGAGGTAGAAGATGAAGCACCATTCTAAATATAGAGGGTTGCACCCTTTAGTTTATGTTCTCCTGAGCCGTCTTTAATAAATTATGCATATTAGTAGACATAGAATTCAACCCTTGATTATTGAAGTTTATGATAAACTATGCAAATGATCATGACAGAGACTGGAGAATCAAAATATTTCCCAAGCTATTGTTTAGAGATATGTCCACAGTCTCTAATTTCTCAATACATGAGATCATCTTAAGTACATAAGGACTCACTAGACTGCCCTCCGCTAGTTGAGACTAAAATAATGTCTTAATAATTCGGTATAGCTTAACTTATGGTTTGTCCTAAAACAACTCCTTTAAATAGAGCATTATATTGCTTACACTATCCATATGCATGTGTTCTCTCCAAAGTTTAATAGACATGGAGGCCAGGATATATGACTTAACTCTCAAATCAACATCTACCTATTTTTGATATATCTCAAGCTCTTTCGAAGTAGCTTTATAAAAAACACCTCTAGGCATCTTCTGATCAATTATAAATCCAAGCTTTTTTGAATCAAAAATAATTCTTAGATTTATAAGCCAGTCAGAATAGTTTTCGACACCCTTCAGTTGATATGCATCAAGTATGTATACTAACAGATTTTGCGAACCCACCTTATCTTTACAAGATAAAGGAAGAGATGTTAATAGAACATTTAAAATTATTAAAAAAATGCTTTAGATCATTGATATAACTAATATATGTTTTTAATCTAAAGATAACTTTCCACTGTTTTACATTATTCCTTTAATCTTTCAAACGAAAAAATAAAAATTTAAATACTTTAAACTTTATAATGAGAAGTATACCCAATTGGCATGTATTTCGACCTCATACTTTAGAGTTATTGGTCTTTGTAAACCCAAAAGGTAGATAACTATTGTCAATGGCATCTTATGTAACTATTATCACTAGTCCTAAAATACACCTTATCCTCACACTTTAGTAATATTGGATAAGTGTATTCTAAATTTACTTGTCAATTATAAAACATAAGTTATTGATACTACCCTCACACTTTAGTGATATTGGATAAGTGTATTCCAGATTTACTTGTTAATGATAAAACATAAGTTATTGATACTACCCTCACACTTTAGTGATAGTGTGTAATATGTCCGTTTATATTTGTCTCATCTCATGTTTTACCGACATAGTATAAATCACTCCAACTAATCCCTCACACTTTAAAGATATTGAGAAAGATTAAGGTAATCTGTCTAACATCGTATTGATAAGACAGACCATGTATAAAATTTTCTCAAAATAAAATATATTTCAATCTAATTAATAGAGATTTTGAAACTATCCGCATCTCATGAGGATGCCTTTGTCAAACACATTTGTTTTATGCTAGCAAAAACTAATTCCACAAGTAGGCTCCCATTGTGGTTAAAAGCGCAAACAAATAACCATAGTGTATATACAACAATCATATTATTGCATAAAATAAACATCACAAGTAGTTAAATGCAAAATAGAGTGAATTCCTTAAACGCCATTGCATTAGGAATTCAAATGCCCCAACATGAATTTTAGCGTCTTTAATGCCCTCGCGTTAAAGAGGAATTGCCCCAACATTACCTTTGATCACCCCGATGTCACAATTTGTCACTGCCCCGGCATTATCACATAATGCCTCAGCGTGAAAAAACATGCAACACCCATACATCAATTCGAGTGCCTAAAATGCCCCAGCACCAAAAATTCCACACTGCGACAGTCAACCTAGTGTCATAAAAAATTCCACGCCCATTCAATCTGATGCCTTGAATGCCCCTGTGCAATGATAATGATTTGATTGAACTACCATGCAACACCATAATGTTCATTCGAATAATGAACTAGTACCATAATTTCAATACTTGAACCAATGGCACCCATTGTTTCTGGGCATTCCAAATAAGCAAAATGCTTTATTTACCAACTAAACACAATACATAATATGCTTTGATACCATTGTTGGTGTAAGTGTTCTAATTGTGCATGCATGTAATGGTGTAATCATTGAAATATACAATGCATGTCACATATATGGTATGCAGCGAAAGTGAAATCTATTTCTCATTTCAACAATCAAACACTTAATGTAAGTCTATTACAATAATAAAAATATACTTTAAAGACCTTTGGTGTAGTTTCAATTTTCTAAGACTCAACCTAAAGCGTCTTCACGAATAATTCTAGTCCCTAACTTAGGAGATGGGCTTAAGGAACCAGAATGGCATCTTTAACTTCCAGCAAAGTTGTTTTGTAAGTTAACTCTTAAGCTTTTAGTCTCGCTTGGCCGAATATGGTGTTTAAGGAGCAAATATGCAACTTTTACTATTTTCCTCTCTAATTTGGCAAAAAAACGCTTAGCTACCAAATGCAACATTTGCATTTCTTATATAGTTTGACTTTTTTCATTTGTCAAGTGTCTATTTAGTAGCCATGTGCCTCAATTTAATTGTTTAATAATTGTTTTAACTAATTAAATAATAAGCTTAACATTTAAACTTTAACACATCCTATGAGATTCTAAAATAAATATTGCTTTTTAAAAAACTTTTGGATCGAACTGTTCGAATGAGTCTGTTATCCCAGTACTCAACAAGTACACTTTATATTATAAGACTCTATAGGTTTATACCCGTTTGTCTTATAGAACTCTTCCATAAGTCCATGAACAAAGCTCTATACACACGTTACGGATATTACAAATCAGCTCGTTGAACTATATAAGTTTAGGTTATAGCATATTCATATAATTCCTCCATCATCTATATCCCGAAAAAAGCAGAGACATAAATCATCACTGTCAAATATCTATATGCTTGACCATAAACTTATCTCCAAATTTGTAATTTCATAAACAATATCCACAAACACCTTTACGATATTGATTAACCTTACGAAAAAAAAACTCTTTTTCAGGGTTTATGCTTATTGCCACAAGACTTCCTAAAATATAATCTCGGAGCATCAGAATATACAACTCACCCATATGAGCTAACGAATCTTATATCTACGCACACTGGACTCCATGATCAACAGGCCATACCCAACGACACTCAGAGGTCAGACCATAAAAGGTCTCTGACATGCATAAAATCAAAGTATGGTGGATTACTCACAAACTCATCGTAGTGCTCAAGTCAAATGACCACAAATACTACTTAACTCGAGAAAACCTTCTATTTACGACTTTATGAGATGTCTATTAGTGGTCCTCACAAATCTGTTTAGTACTTCGTCCTTACTGAATACCTGCATGCCTATACGAGCTTTCATTAAGCTTACGGTCCACTAAGACTAACCTTTTGGATAATCCAGATATAGACATATACTGATCTGAAAGGTATACTAATCGACCCGTGTTAGCAACCATAAATCAGAAATGATGTGCTTGAGAACATATTGCATAATGACATTTCTTAGTACTATTTGCAACTCCTTGCAACTATGTCATTACTATAATATTTTTAGGTCTTTGTTCCAATTCAAATAAGGTTCTAACTCTTAGAATGCTAACTCTTAGCACTGACCTAAACTCTTTACATCTATAATGTCTGAAAAGTAACAAGTTTAATACCATATAATTATTTAATAATTTATTGAAATATAAAGTGTATAAATATTAAATAAATATCTATACAAAATGAAATGACACGTAAGCACCATCTCTAACAACATGATTACATGATTATATCACATATATTGATGCATTCCTTTTACATGGTATTATGCTTTTACATTTAGAGACTAAAATGCAAATGAAACAAAGTATTATGCTTCTAGAGCAATTTGATAAAAATGAAAGAACTGTGATGAAAATATCTTAAGTAGGTTTAGAAGATTTGAAGTACACTGTTTCACTTATTGATTTAAGCTAAACAAATTTTGACACATAAAGGAAGAAACCACGCATGCATTTGCTCATCAAGCTGGAAACATCATTAGTGTTCAAAGATAGCGCAATCACCAAAAACAATAACACTAGAGACAGAATCAGGAAACATGAAATTTTGAAAATATAAAGCACTCGCTGATAGGAGAGTGAAGAAGTATATTCAGAACACTTTTACTTGTGGGTAGACATCTGTTAGGCTCATTATTTGAATTGCCTAAATAGCCTGCACAAAGCCTAGCCTTTAAAAAAATTTTACCTAGATTTTAAATCCAACTTGCTAGGTAATCGGGTCCACAAACGGGTCGTGTAAATCATGAAGAGATTGAAATGGATTAAATTCAAATCTTACTTAAATTCTAATTAGTGAATTATTATTATGCACAAAGAATAATTTTTTACAAATAGAGAAATTTTACTTAAATCTTTTTTTTTATAGATGACTTTGAGTTAGATTAAAATGCTTAAGTAATTTATAATTTAATTAAACACATAATTTATTGAGGGTTTGAATTCATACATTCATACTTTGATACGAATTAGGTATTCTAAACTATAAATAAAGATGCAACTTTACTTATAATTCATTCATGAAAAATTGATTTACATACACATTTTTTTAATAAATTTTTTGAAAATATCCTATTTATTTTTGCAACACGTCCATACACTAACACCATTTTCTTTGAATAAATATTGATTTGAGTATTATGCTTTTTTTTATAGGAGAACAGTACATTCTAAAATTTCGAAGAGTAAATAAGAACAAGATAGATCATTTGTGAAATTCTAAATTTCGGAGGTTTCGGTGTAAAATTTATACGAGTGACAAAGTTGTTTACATCTTCTCTGCTAAATTTTAGGTCAAGGTAATTTCATGTAACTCATTTTTACTACTGTAGGCTTTACATCATAACAGCAAATTTTGTACGTGAAGCCGACTTATAGTTGGCTCAAAGTGGCTAATGAAATTGGAATTATTATTATTATTATTATTATTATTATTATTATTATTATTATTATTATTATTATTATTAAAGAGAAAGGTGTCCATTTCAATTAGTGTGATTATCTTGGTGGTGGTAATTTGTGTAACCGAATCGTGTTTATATCATATTAATATAGGGTATTAATAAAATTTTATAATATTCGTTTACGATTTATTTACTAAACGAATCAAACATTCAAACACATATTTGATTTGTTTAATAAACGAATTACACGACATAACACGATTAGACACGTTTACAAAAATGGATCAAATTAAATTGGTTTATACGATTATACACAATTTGATTTATTTACGATAATATTCGTTTAAATGAAAAATAACACTTAACTCAATTCATTTACACAAAATATTTGATTTGTTTAAAACATATTTAAGTCGCGATTAATAAAATTTAAAATTACATAAAAAAATCAAGCACAATTAAAAAATATATAATTCATCCAAACATAATTAAAGGAGAAGAGTCTTTAGAGTTTAAATATATTAGAATTTGATTTTTAATTATATATATTTTTAATTTCATAATTTAATTTTATAATTTAATTAAACGTGACTTAAATGAATAGACACACAAATAGACACGAAAATAATTCGTTTATTAAACGTGATTTAAACAAATTAACAAATTATAGACCCCAAACACGTGTTCAACACGATTAATAAATGAATAACACAAATTTGACCTAATTAATTGTGTCAATTTTTTCTACCATATTAGTTTAAAGCGTGTCGATACCTATTTTGTCACCCTAATGTTGGTGGGATTTCTTTAATTTAAACTTTTTACTTAAATTTTGTTATTTTAAGTTTCATTCATTAAATAATTCAATTTTATGTAGCTTTTTTTCAAGTACATAGCTTCTTTCTGTGCTTCTCACCCTTCGATTCTTTTGCATCTCTTTTTAGTATTCCTTTTTTTGCCTTTCAGTAATATTCCTATTTATTCTAGCAGTCTAAGTCCAATAAGTTTTTATGAGATTAGGAACAAAATCTCATACTTAGTCACTCCCTTGTCTTTTTACCGTGTAGCTTCAATCTATTCTACTAATCTCCTATGACTTAGTAAAAGTCATATCTCAAATCTTAATAAATTTATCATTGGTAAATAACGATTCTCTATGACTCATATGAAAACAATACCTTAGAACCAAATAGTTCATTCATCAGACAAATGTTCCTTTAGAAGCTCTCATGCGATCAAGGTCTTTGTCTAGTCATGCAATAGACTTGCAAATTCACCTTTCTTCTATCTTGGTCTTTCTCTCCGGACTATCCCCTATTAAATGCTTTAGGCATTGTTTTGGATCTTGATGCGATAATTCTATATCATAAAATTAAGTACAAGTATACACTATCGTATACAAGTAATAAAGGGACTAAATAGTCAGATGTCGAACCCACAGGGATAATTTCTTCTTTTTAACTAATTACTAAAATAATATCTTCCTAATAATTATTCAGATAGATAAAAATCTAAGAATGAATGTAGAAAATATAAAGGCAAAAACACAATGCAAAGAGATTTAAGTGATAGCAATATAGAGAAAACCTAGGATTAATACAATCTCTCAATATGCTTTCTAATGATTAACCTTCTAATATTTAACTCCCTTAGTCTTTGTTATTGATCAAGACACTAATGTATTCATAAGCCTCTTCCAAGGTCATGCAAGTATACCTTAATTTACCAAATACCTATATTCCTATGGTACTTGTAATAAATTAAGATTCATTAAGATTAAGTCTTATTGATCATACATGCCAATTAGGTATATTCTTATCCTAAATTGAAACTTGTATATGCAACATTGAATGTTACTCTACAATCATGCATCAAATTACTTAGGTTTAAATATTATAATTCCTCTTCCGAGTTTGTCAATAATATTACCAACTCATTCACCATATATTGGCTAGATATATTGACGCATTAAGATCAAGTAATTTAAATATCAAAGAACTAAGTTTATTAAATATTCTAAGGATATGGCAATTAAGCACACATATTGAGTTCAAGTATTAACCCTTGAAAATAAGTTTAGCTCATGGCTACAAGAGAACAGCAGTAAAAATAATAATAAATCATGATACAAGTAATAGCAAACCGATATAGACATCGAATTGCTTTTAATTGCGCTGCCTAAGGTACTCTTGATGCCGAAGAACGCCTTGAATCTCTCTCTAAAGTTGCTTCAATTAAACTCCTATTACTCTCCAAAACTAGTGCTATGTATTCTTTGTGTTCTTGAATTGCTCTAGGTTGCTCTTGGATTATTCTTAAAGGCTAGGAACGAGTGGCTTTTTATAGGGATTGATATGAGCTTGAAAATTTTAATTCTCGTCGGACTAGGACTCGCGCTACCGCTGGGGCGCTATGCAATTGTCGCTGGGGCGACACGTGAAAAAGGCTTCACCGCTAGAGCGATGGGATAATGGTGCTGGGGCGTTGGTCTATCACTGACGCGGTAAAGGTCTGGCGCTGGTGCGCCAGATGCGACTTAAATAGGTCGTTTTTTCTTATTTCAATCACTATTCCAGAGCTGGGGTGATAATCCTCGTGGCGCTGGGACAATGGACACATACTTTGAAAACTTTGCATTTTAGTCCCAATTTTTGCTCCTTTTGCATTCTTTTTTTAAATTTCATTCAAGTCCCTATAAATAACAATAATACACATAAATAACCATCTATTCTCATAAAACAATAAAATATCAAAATAAAAACATGATAAAATATATGACAATTTTGCCCTTATCAGATCTGCCCTTCAATCTTAATTGTTCTTCTTTTTCATTCTTTATTTTGTGTCTAATCTAAATGATTCTTCTGAATTGGACCTAGATAACGCTGTCTTCTTGGTAGTCTTTTTAAGGATAATCTCTACCCCAAAATTCCTCAGTAAGGCTATCATCTTTTCCTCTTTCAGATAATCATCTTCTTCATTATTCTTCCCTTATATTTGTGAGTCCTATGATTGATAACCTTTACTCTACAATCTAACTCTGTTGCCTATGCTCTATAATCTAAAATTCAACTAAAACTCTTATACCAGTATGGTAAATGGAAATCAGCCTTAGCACTGGTTTCTCAATGAGATTAACCTTATCGCTGATACCTTTTTGTTAGGATTCCTTTGGCGTGCTCTAAAAAAACCCCTTGTGGGTGTGGAAGACATAACTCACAAATAATCAAGAACACACAAGATTAATACACTAATAAAGATGAAGAAACAAACCATAAGACACAAGATATATATGGTTTAGCCAAAACGTCTACATCCATGGGGGATCCATAATCTAGCTTCTTTTATTGATTAGATCATTAAGTATCTCCTTACATCACTATGATCATACAAGGCCTCTTAGTATCTCTCACTGTAGACCTCTAAGTATCTCTCTAGATCAATATGATCTTTACAAGATCTCTTAGTATCTCCCACCCTATAAGAGATTTTACTCAAGAAATACAAGAATAGCCCGAGCACTCTTAAAAGGATCTATAGTGCTCCTTTTGTTCACTCAAGAACAAAGACACTGATAAGGACATATTTGTTATATATTTTATCCCTATTTTTATTTAAGATTTTGATATTTTATGAGAATAAATGACTATTTATGTACGTTGTTGTTTATTTATATGGTTTGGATAGAAAACGATGAAATCAAAATTTGATGAAAATAGCAAAAATCATGGACCAAAATGCAAAAATTTCAAAGTTTTAGATTTTTACCCTAGCGTTAGAAAGATTTTCACTCTAGTGGCAACTCTAGAAGCAGAATAGGAAAAGACCAAAATAAACTTGAAATTAGTCAAAAAATTTGCCTCAGTGCCAATATGTTTTTGCCACAGTGATAACTAACCACCACTGCAGCGATAGTGATTCAAAGACATAGCACCCCATTGATTAGCCTTTTCCTGAACTGACTAGAAATACCACTACAAACTCCAAATCAAACCCTATATAAAGGCCACTCGTTCTAGCCTTTAGAGAACATACAAAAGACACACAACACAAGCTTTAGAGAGCAATTTGAGCACAATTAAAGCAACTATAGAGAGCAATTCAAAGGTGTTTCAAGGAGCAAGAGATTTCTAGCATAGTTTGGCAACTCAATCAATTGCAATTCAACTTCTATATTGGTTTGCTATTGATTGTATCATGTTTTATCTATTTTAGTCTTAATTCTATTATAACTATGAACTAATTTTCTTTCTATGGCTAATACTTGAACTCAATATATGTGCTTAATTGTCAAATCTTTTTAATATTTAATAAATTTAGTTCTTTGTTATTCAAATTATTTATTCCCAATGCTTCATTATATCTTGTCAATATTATGATTGTCTTGGTAATACTTGGATAAAGTCGATAGACGCATCATTGTATTTAGACCTAGATAATTTGATGCATTATTATATAATAAAATTTACAAGTTTCAATTTACTATAGAGATATACCTAATTGGCATGTATGATCTATAAGACTTATACTTGATGAATCTTAATTTATTACAAATACTATGAGATATAGGTATTTGGTAAATTAAGATATACTTTCTTGACCTTAAGAGAGGCTTATGAATACATTCATCTCTTGAGCAGTAACAAGAACTAAGGGATTTATATATTAGAAAATTAATCATTAGAAAATATATTAAGGGATAGTATTAACTGTAGGTTTTCTCTATATTGTTATTTTTCTAAAGTCTTGACATTGTGATATATCTTTTATATATTCCAATATGAATTCTTAAAGTCTGAATAATTACTAGAAGACATAATTTTAGTACTTGGTAAAGAAGTAGATATTATCCTTGTGAGTTCGACATCCGATTATCTTGTCCCTTATTACTTGTCATGATAGAGTATACTTATGCTTAATTTTATGTTTAGAAAATACACATAACAGTCACCCTCAAGAGTTACACCTTAGTGCATCCCACACTTAGTGCCTACCTAATTTCTCTATTCTCTCTTATGTTTATATCTTGATACTTTAGATTCTTGACTATCTCTAAGGGTTTACAAGGGTTTATATAATTCTTACAAAGTCCCTAAAAATTCTAAACCTAGTGAAAATAAGATTTCTTACTTGTACGAGTCCTAATCCAACTTAAAGAAGTCAATTGAGCCAAAACAAAAAATACCCATAAGTTGCCACGTGAACAGTACATATATGAATAGTGCCCATCACGTGAATAGTATATATTCTTCTGGCTTTTTTTTTTACTCCCTCCTCGCACAACCTTCTTGTATTACACTTTTTGCTAACTCTACATTTGATATCCATCTCAATTCATGCCTATATATGATTGTTGAATCACCATTTTCCAATAAATAGGTATTTTTATAATTTACTTATTATAAAATTTTAATCTAACATTAAAACTTTCATATAGTTAAAACTCAAACTTTATATTATTTTTTACTTTGATATATTTGTTAGAGTTGGTGCTTATGTTCCATTCCAATTTGTATAAACATTTAATATTTATACAATACACATTTCAATAAAATCATTAATATTATTATATGGTACTAAGTTTGTTACTTTTTAGATATTGTAGATTCAAAGGAGTTTAGATTTGATCTAAATGCGTTTATGTCAATGCTAAGAGTTAGCAATTCTAAGAGTTAGCAATTTTAAGAGTTACAATCTTATCTAATTTGAGACAAAGACCTGAGAATATTATAGTAATGACATAGTTGTAAAGAGTTGCAAATATTGCTAAGAAATGTCATTGCACAACAATGTTCTCAAATATATCATTCCTAATCCATGGTTACCAACACAGGTCGATTGGTATTCTTTCCAGATCAACCGTGTATCTATATCTAGATTATCCATACTGCTAGTCATAGTAGACCATGGGCTTAGAAAAAGCTTGTATAGGCATACAAGTATTCAGTAAAGACTGGGTGTTGAATAGACTCACAATGACCTCCAATAGATATTTCATAGAGCCATCAATGGATAGTCTTCTCGAATTAAGTAGTATTCTTAGTGAGTGATTTACCATGCTTTGATTCCACTTATTTTAGAAACCTTTCAAAGTCTGACCTCTGGTGTCTTTGTGTATGGTCTAATGCTCATAGAGTCTGATGTACATAGATATAAGATCCATAAGCTCATATAGATGACAAAGAGATTTTATGAATATGGTTAGCCTCACCTTGCATGGTTCAATATGTTATTTTCTAATATTCATAACATATGTGAGGGGAATCATTTACAAACTTGCATAACATTTCATAAGATAAATGGGGGGTGAATTTAAGAAATCTTACAATATAAAGTGTACTCATTGAGTACTGGAGTAACGAACTGGGTCGAATAGTTCAATTTGGAAAATTTTTGAAAAGCAAGATTTGTTTCAGGTTTCTTAGGAAACACATGTGTCCCGTAGCCATTCCCATCCCTGTCCCAACCCAAAATTTTGTGACGCGTTGGGTTGGGTTGGGATAGGAATAATGCCAACCCCTACCAAGTAACCCAAACAACACAAAAATATTTTATAACAACCAAACAGAACATATGATCTTACACCACTTCTGTTGGTGCTATGTACATGCATGTGATGGTGTGATCATTGAAATATATAATGCATTTCACATATACATTACACAGTGAAAGTGAAATGTATTTCTTATCTCAACAATCACATACTTAATTTAAGTCTATTAAAATAATAAAAATGTACCTTTGAAGACTTTTGGTATAGTTTCAATTTTATGAGACTCATCCTGAAGTGTCTTTGTGTGCAATTCTAGTCCTTAACTGAGATGGGCTTAAAGAGATAGAATGATAGCCTAATTTCTAACAATTGAAATTATGTCTTTCTCTCTGGCCTATTAAAGCAACAATTACTTGCAAAGAAAACTCCTCTTTTTCTATGAAATGGCCGAGTGAATACTACACTCATTTATATGCAAATTAATTTTTGCACATTATATATACTTTGACTTTAGCAAATGAACATGTGTCCATTTTCTTTCCATGTGTTAAAGTTTTATTAGTTAACTTTTATTAAGTAATAAAATATAAGCTTAACTCTTACGCTTTGACACGTGTGCATCTCGAAAGATCTTGAAATAAATTCTATGTTTTGAAATTTTCTCGGATTGAACTTTTCGATCTAGTCTACTACCCCAATGCTTAACATACACTTCATATTGTGAGACTCTCTAGGTTTACACCCATTTGTCTTATGGAAATCTTCCATAAATCTATGAATAATACCCCGCACACACGTTACAGATATAACAAATTAGTAAACCATACAAATTGAGGTTTTAACATATTTATAGAGTCCCTTCATACCCAATGACACATAAAGGTCAGACTATGAAAGGTCTCTGCCATGCATGAAATCAAAGCATGATGAATCACTCATAAAGCTTACTATGGTGCTTAGGTCAAAGACCACAAATATTACTCAACTCAAAAAGACCTTCTATTGACGGATTTATGGGATATTTATTAAAAGTCATCGTAAGATTGTTCAATACTCAATTTTTATTGAATACCTACATGCCTATACTAGCTTTTACTAAGCTCATGATCTGCTAAAACTAACCATTTGGACTATTTAGATATAGACATACACTGATCTGGAAGGTATACTAATCGACCGGTGTTGGTAACCATAGATCAAGATGATATATTTAAGAACATATTGCATAATGTCATTTCTTAATACTATTTGCAACTTCTTAAAACTATGTCATTACTATAATATTTCTAGGTCTTTGTCCTAGTTCAGACAAGATTCTAACTCTTAGAATGCTAACTCTTAGCGTTGACCTAAACTCTTTAAATCTCTTAAAAGTAACAAACTTAGTACCATATATAAAATATTAATGATTTATTAAATGTACATTATATAAATATTAAATAAATATCCATACAAAATGGAATGGCACATAAACACTATCTCCAGCAATTACTATTTGCTTAATTTGATACGAAATGGTACCCTTTCTAATACAATTGTATCCCATTTGTTTTCAAGAGTATTCTTAGTAGACCCAAGATTTTATGGTGTTAACAAGTAATTTGGATAATAAAAAAAAGCTTAAAGTCTAGAGTCGTAATGTGGTTTAGTATAATAAATGGGTAATTAGGCTTTAAAAAGGGTAATTAGGCTTTAAAAAAGGGTAATTAAGGATAAAAATATAACTAATGTAGGCTAAATGAGCTCAATTGGTCTAAAAAATGGCCTAGTTTCATTTTTCTATTCATATGTTTTTTAGGATTTCTCCTCAAGTAATAATGAAATAAGTTCTAGATTATCAGTCTTTGAAACTTGAGTATATTACTTACGCATAAGTATCTTTAAGCAAAGATTCAACTATACATGTTTATTTACAAGTGTGCAATAGAAAGGTGATAAAAAATATAGTTGAACTTAATCCTAAATTTAGATATCAAAATTATCTTGAGTATCTATTGGTTCCTTAAGAACTTGTAAAAAAAATAAATTCAGCCAATTATTTTATTTTTCATCATTGACTAATGATCATCATTTCAACCTAAAAAAAATAAAAGAAAAGGCAATAAATAAAGTATATAATAGATTTTGCAAATAAACGGACATGCTTTTACTATTACTCTTTTGCTTTCCTTTTATATGGATTCATGACATAAAAATAACATAAAAAAACATAAAATAGTAAATTAAAATAGAAAATAGACAAATGGAAGCAAAAAAAAATAGATAAGAGGGAAATGTTTCTTGCCCTTAAATTTAAATGAGACATGGTCCCTATGACAAAAAAGTAAACAATCAAAACATTTTCCTGTTAGCATAAGTAGGTAGGCTCAATCATCTAGATTACACTCAATCATGTAGAAGTTCATGTGATCATCATCGGCATCCTTAGCACTGGCAGCAACATGTGGAGTAATGTTCATCGTAGACATTGTCAGGATCTGGTTGGTGTCCCATCACATTTCAGTGGCGTAAAAGTGCTTAATATGATTGGCAATCTGTGAAAGCTCAAAACTCTTGATGAAGGATACCAATCTCCTGAGTCTAGGTAGATATCTTTGCCTCTAGTTTATTTAATCTAGCACCAGTGGACATATTTTGAGAAATGGTAATGGAACGCCTATTGGAGCTATAGGAGGTGGGGTTTGATAAGGATCCTCAGGCTAAGATAGCTTACAGATTATAATGGTATAGATCATATGAGCACTACTATGACTCTGTAGTCTTCTCTTAATGTACTATTGTTCATGCTCATAATACAATAATGAAAGAAGTGAAGAAAATACTTACCTTCATAAATTATGCACAAGCGAGGATCTTGACTTGGATGACTTGGTCGATATTGACGGAGTGGTCCATCATTATATCATACAAAAATAGCCTATTGTTTGAAGATGTCACTCTTATAGAGGATTGGCATAACTCTAGAGGCTAGAAAGCAATACCACCCTTTCGTCTTTAGTGTCATATATCAAGAAAAAAATGTCATTGATCTGTCATAGACTATCTTCCACTAAGTGTATGGGCTACATAACGTCTATATAATTTCCTCATAATTAGGCTCTCTGCAGAGTTGATGATAATCATCATCCATCTCAGCTGATAATCGGAATACCTTGATGGTAGCTACTTTAAATGCCACCATTTTACCTTTGACATAAGCTCAGTACTTACTATGCTTTATAGCATTGGTGTAGAATTCCCAGACAATAGATATAATGTAGTTCTCTAGTTGTTGGTAGAACATTTCTCAAAGGTAGTTCTGGAGCATTGCTTCAATCCTTGGAAGGCCAAGGTCTACAAGATTAAACCCTTCTCCGAAATAAAGACGTTTTTAATGTATATTGATGTATTGATCATGTTCATCTACCAAAATGAAACAAGAAGTGTTGTAGAATGTTCTCCTCATCTTAAAGGGTATGGAACACTTTGGTGCCATGGTCGAATTTGGATCAAATTTAGTGTTATTGGGTTTTTGGTGATTTTTGGTGAAACTTTTTTTTGGATGGTTATTTTGTGTTTTGATTGGTAAAAGATGTTGTATAAGTGGTCGGATTTGTGCTTTTATTGTTTTAATATGTCAGTTTTAGTTAGGTTAGAATTTGAGTTTGAGAGAATATAAGGGTTTTGGTTGTTGTGACTGATAAAAATGAGCCAAATTCGTGATTTAAGTTTGTTTTCGAGCGAACGTTGAGGGGTCAAGGTCTCAACGCTACTGCGTTCATTGATTTTGGCTATTTTTAGGCTTACATGATAAAAACTTGAGCGATGCAGTATTAGAATGTAAAGGCATATTGCCTTTTGACTTTTCAAATTCTAGATTCAAATTAACGCTAAAGAAGTAAGGATGACAACGTTAGAGCATTGAAGAACTTTTGGCAGTTCCAATTCAAAAATATGTCGCTCCAACATTGGGCATGTGTCACTGAGGTGATGTCTAATGTTGAGATATTCTACATTTTTTCTTAAGCGATTTACTTGCTAGAATTGTTGCTGGCGTGGTGGTGTTGGAGCAGTGGGGCGATAATGCGATGAGTGCTACGACCTACCTAGTGTTAAATGCGATAGTGGTTCTTAAAGAATATTGTAGCATTGTCTTCCTTCCTCCTTCTTTTTTTTATGTGTGTACACTAAAACATTAATTAAAATATTAGATAACTAAGAAAAATAAACTAAAAATTTAATACTTACCTTGGGTTGCCTCCTAAACAGCGTTTGATTTATCGTATTGCCTTGATGTAATACTTCTTTGCTCTTTAGGGCTCCATAAATGTAAAGGGGGACAATTGATGGTTGAATCTATCTCTCTTATAGTGTTTTAATCTCTGTCAATTGACCATGAAAGATTAATTAGTCTCTCTATCGATTAACTCTATTGCTTTATAAGGATATACTTTAAGAATGCAGAAAGGACCGAACCGTCTTAATTTGAGCTTCTCGAGAAAAAGCTTGAGTCGAGAATTGAAAAACAATACTTGTTATCCCAGTTTAAAAACCCACGGGATAATTTTTTATGTCATATCGTGGTTTTCTCTTTGTAAAGCTTGGTATTCTTATATGCTTGAAGTCTAAACTCATCAATGGCATCGAGTTGTAACAATCTCTTGTCTCCAGTTCCTTTAGATCAAAGTTGAGGGCTTTGATGGCCTAATAAGCTTTATGCTCTAGCTCCATTGGAAGATGACAAGCTTTTCCAAATACAAGCCAGTAAGAGATATCTTAATTGGTGTCTTGTAGGCTTTGGGATAGGCCCAAATTGCATCGTCCAATTGCATAGCCCAATCTTTTTGGCTTGGCTTAACTGTTTTCTCTAGGATTCATTTGACTTCTCGATTGGAAACCTCAACTTGCCCACTTGTTTGTGGATGGTAGGCAGTAGTAATTTTTTGCTTGACTCTATACATTTGTAGAATGGCTGAAAAGTATTTGTTACAAATATTTGACCTATTATCACCGATGATAGCTCGTAGAGTGTCATACATTGTGAAGATGTTCTTATGAAGAAATTTTTCTGCTACTTTTGCATCATTTTTAGGAATTACAATTACTTCTACCCACTTTGACACATAGTCTATTGCTACTAGGATGTATTTCTATCCATTTAAGGGTGAAAATGGTCTCATGAAGTTGATCCCCTAAATGTTAAATATTCTACCTTAAGATGCTTTGAAGAGACATCTCTTATTTCCTTGATATATTCCTCATCCTTTGGCATCTATCATATTAGGTGGCATAGAAGTATGCGTCCTTGAATAAGGTATGCCAATAAAGACCGTATTGTAAGACCTTGGTTTTCGTTTTATCACCTTCAAAATGTCCTCCATAATCGCTTGCATGGCAATGCTAAAGAATGCTTTCAATTTCCTCATGTAGTATACACATTTTTATTATTAATTAGCACAATGTTTGAATAAGAAAGGCTCGTCGTAATAGTAGAACTTCTTGTCTACCACTAACAAGAAAATTAACCAAGTCAGCATACTATGGTATCTTGAGGTATTGGGCTACCAAAATTTGCTTGTCTGAAAAGGATTTAATGTTGTCTCCTCCTTAGTTGTGCCTTCTAAACATGAAAAGTGGTCCGCAACTTAATATTTGGTGCCTTTTATAATTATGATCTCCAAATCAAACTCTTGCAATAGTAGTATCCATTGGATCAATCAAGGTTTAGTGTCTTTCTTGGTGATCAAGTACTTAATGGTATAATGGTCGGGGTAGATAATCACCTTCAGTTTAATGAAATGTGATCAAAATTTGTCAAAGAAAAACGTTATCACTAGTAACTCTTTTTCTATAGTAGTGTAATTTGTTTGTGCATCATTCAAGGTCTTACTTACATAGTACATAGAGTGGAAGACATTGTTCTTTCTTTATCCCAGAACTACTCCTACTATTGGATTACTAGCATCACAAATGTGTCTCAAATTAAAGGTCTCAATCGGGTGCTATAATGATAAGGATTGTCATGAGTTTCTTCTTCAAGGTCTCAAAGGCTTATAGGCAATCATCATTAAATTTGAACTACACATCATGTTCAAGAAGGTTGCAAAGTGACTTGAATATCTTGGATAAGTTCTTGATAAATCGTCTATAAAAACTTACATGTCCAAGAAAACTTCAAACTCCTTTGACATTAGTGAGGGGGTTAACAGTTTCTCTATAGTCTTAATTTTTGCCCTATCAAGCTTTATATCTTTAAAAGAAATTTTATGGCTTAAGACTATACCTTCCCTACCCATGAAGTGACATTTTTTTCAATTCAAAATAAGATTGGCCTCTTCACATATTTTCAACACAAATGTTAGATTATTCAAACAAAAATCAAATGAGTCCCCAAAAATAGAAAAATCATCCATAAATACCTTTAAAATATTTTCCACATTGTAAAAGAAGATTGCCATAATGCATCATTGAAAGGTGGTGGGTACATTGCAAAGTCCAAATAGCATCCTGCGAAAAGCAAATGTACCATAAGGGCGTGTGAATGTAGTCTTCTCTTAGTCCTCGGGGCTATTACTATTTGATTATAGCCTGAATATCCATCTAAGAAGTAGCAGTACTTGTGTACGGCAAGTCGGTCCAATATTTGATCAATGAAAGATAATGGAAAATGATCTTTTCTTGTGGCTTTGTTTAGCTTGTGATATTCTATCAAACTCCCCATCTGATGAGTATGTGTGTTAGGATAAACTCATTGTTTTCATTGGTCACCACAGTGAATCCTCTTTTCTTTAGTACAAATTATACAGGACTAACTCACGAACTCTAAATGATACCCGCATCTAGCCAGTTGATTATCTCTTTCTTCACCATATTTTTTCACCGTCAAATTCAATCTTCTTTGTTGTTCAGTGGTTTGTTTGTATCCTTCTTTAAGTATGATCTTATGCATGTAAAATGAAGGACTTATCCCTCAAAAGTTTTTATTCCTCTTTCTCATCAAGATCATTATAAATAATAACAAAAAGAGTAGAAGAGTTACCAAGAAATGCATACCTCAAATGACTTGGAATCGGCTTGAGCTCAAGTATAGGTGGCTTCTCTATGGAGGGTTTATTGCGTGTCTCCAATATTGTTGGTCTCAAATGGTTCAAAGTAGAGTTTAAAAATATTATACCTTGGTAAAGTTTTGAGTGCATTCACATACTCATTTGCTTCAAGGTTATCCACTTTATCCCCATTGATGATGACATCCTCTATAGAGTTTTTAATGGTGTTACTACTGAAAACTTTATGTATATCTCTATCAATCTCATCATGGCCCAAGTTATCCTAGACCTCACTTGGGAATTTTATAGTTTTGAATACATTAAAGGTCACATCCTCATTTTAGACTCTCATGATGAGTTCTCTCTTTTAGACATCTATCAATGTCCTATCGATGGCTAAGAATGGTTAGCCTAAAATGATAGAGATCTCTCAATATTTCTTCATGTCAAGCATAATGAAGTCGGTGAGAAGATGAATTTATCTACCTTGACGAGAACATTTTAAATGACTCTTTTAGGATAGATGGGGGATCAATCGATAAGTTGGAGTGTGACATTAGTTGGTTGTGATTTTCTCAAGCCCAATTTATTGTAGATGAAAAGTAACATAAGATTTATGCTTGCTCTTAGAACACATAGTGCTTTTCCAAAGTTAAAGTTTCTAATTGTGCATCTTATAATAAAGCTATCAAGATCTTTGAGCTTAGAAAGTAGCTTCTTTTGAAGGATAGTGCTACACTCCTCTATTAGTGCCACTGTTTCAAAATCATATAGTCTCTTCTTTCTTGAGAGAATACCTTGGATTAACTTTATGTAGATTGTATTTATTTAAGTGCATATGCAAAAGGAAGATTAATGTGTAATTTTTTAAAGATTTTCAAAAAAATTTAAAAATTGCTTATCTAGCTTTTGCTTTTGTGACCTTTAAGGAAATGGTAGTAGTGGAAAGTATGCTTACTCATTAGGTTGTTGCACTTGCTTCTCTTGATTTGCTTATTTCTCTTTCTTTTTATGTTCTTGTGGCTTTTTTTCATCATCTTGTTGCCTGAGATTATCTATCATAATCTTGCAATTCTTTACCACTCCTCAACAGACAGCTTTGTAATGCTCTCCCTTTGATTGACCTCGGTATTGCTTGGTAAGGCTCTTTATAAATGATTGTTAATGTTAAAGGGAGTTATCCAACTTGATTTTCGAAGGTTTTAAGATGATGCTTTCATTTAGAAGATATTGGAATGACTTTGAAGTAATACTTTAGTTTTCTACATGTATTAAATAAACATCTCCTCAAAAGTGAGCTTTTTCTCTTATTGAGGTTAAGCTTGAAATCTAAAATGATTCATAGGTTTAAGGTACTGCCCTTGGTTGTTGCTCCATGAAAAAGTAAGATGATTCTTTCATCCCGGATTGTAGAAATTAGAATTAGGGTTGTTACAGTTGTAATTTCCCATATATTGTGCCATTTCCATACATTATTAATTGGCATGACTATCTTCAAAGAAATTGCAAGTTGTTGGTATGTTCTTAACTGCATTGACTCCTAAAGTATTCAATTGCTTGAACAAGAGATTGGCTTGGGTGATTAATGTGGTCAAAGCATCTATCTCATGTACACCATTGATTTTCCTTAAGCTTGTTCTCTCTGCAGACCATTGATAACTATTAGAAGTCATCTCTTCAAGTAGATCATATACCTCATTAGTTGATTTTTTCATTAGAGCACCTCTAACTGCGACATCTACTATAGTTCTCAAGTGCCTCACTAACTTATTATATAAGGTTTGAACAAGTAACTACTTTGAGACTCCATAATGTGGACACTTCTTAAGTATGTCCTTGAATTGCTCCCAAGCCTCATATAACGATTCTGCATTAAATTGCAAGAACGATGTAATGTCATTCGATTAGCACGCTTTTATATAATGTTATACCACTCTTAATTTGATAATTGTTCATTTTTAATGTAAATATATGGCTTTTTTATATATATTAATGTCTTTTTTTTTCAAGTTAATGGAGCTATTTAAAATGAAAATTCAAACAAAACAAGCCAATAAATCCAAATATGCTTAAGCGCTAGTGAATAGTAACATACACAATGCTAATGATTTATATAATGTTATACCCTTCTTAATTTGATAGTTGTTCATTTTGAATGTGAATATATGGTTTTTTTTATATGTATTAATGTCATTTTTTAGGTTTCAAGTTAATGGAGCTATTTGGAATGAAAATTCAAACAAAACAAGCCAAAAAAATCCAAATATGCTTAAGTGCTAGTGAAAAGTAACATGTACAGTGCTAATAAAAGTGTTTTACTACAGTGCTCGGCACCTGGGGCCAAAAAGTGGCACCCATGTGCCACTAAGACCCAAGTTTTAGCACCTACGCGTTGAAAAATGGAGCCTAGGTGCCAAATCATGAATTCTTGGGCACAACGTTTAGTTTTTAGGTGCTGAATTCCAACGCTTAAGTGTCGCCAATACCCCAATTTCATTTTTTACTTTGTGTCCTAATTTTGGAGCCCATTTTTTAAGCTTATAAAAAGAATATTAAAAGCCTTATTTATCATAGAGGAGAAAGGAAGAAATTTGAGAGAAAATTAATAAATTTCTAGTGAGAGAAAGTATATGGAAGCTTGGAATCTTGAAAACCTTTGAAGATTGAAGGCCCTGAGAGCTTCTCCAATTATTTTTTCCCTCTATCTTTTTCTCATTTACTTTTATTTGAAATTTTTATTTGTAATTTGTGTTGTTCGTATATGATTACTCTTGTTAACCTTTGGATTAATGTAATTGACATTTCACTATGGATAGCTAAATTTCATGTCCTAAGGGTTGGTGTAACTTTACTAAGTACTATATATTGATGTGTTTAGTTGATTAATGATTATATCTTTTGTTTTTTTTTTCATTTATGCTTTTATGAGTTTAATGCTTTTAATTAACAATTGATTAGATAATTTAAACTTGTGGGTTATGTTCTTAGAATAGTTTAACACATGTATTGGGATTAAAAAGTATAGCCTTGATTTTATTGAGTTAGATAGGGATATCATCTTGATTGTGTATTCATAAAAACTTATTTGACACTCGGGAGATGTAATGAGACTATTTCTAAGCCATTGGTTAATGAATTCACAAGATTAGCTGTTAATTATTAACCATAAAGAACATTAAAAAGGTAGAGTGAAATCAAGATCCTATGACTATTCTACTATAAAAGTCTCATTTTCTTGAATTGTTTGATTATTAGTTTAAACATCTCTCATTTCATAATTCAACTTAGTCTTTCAATTAGCCTAGATAAAGATAGGTTGTTAGAACTATAGTACTAGGCATTAATCTAGAATATCAATCCTCATGGGAATGATACTCATTCATCACTTTATTACTTTGTTACAACCCGTGCACTTGTGGTTACAATTCATGTGTGTTAGTTTCACGAACATCATTCCCCATCTTTATTGTTTTTATAGGTGAGAAGAACTTGATAAGGAACTTTTGGGCAAGATCGCCCTATGTAACTATAGATCTGGACAGAAGTGACATCAACCAACTCTTTGCATCATCCCTTAAGGAAAATGGAAACAATCTAGTCTGATTGCATCATCAGATACTCCATTGTATTTAAAAGTGTCACATATCTCTAAAAAGTTAACTATGTGCTCGTTTGGATTATTATTGGGTATGCCACTGAATTAAACTGAATCATTAAGCATTTGAATGGTCATTGGCTTGATATTAAAGTTGTTTGCTTGGTTGGTTAGCCTTTGGATGCTCGAATTAATTCTATTGGCTAAAGGGATAACGTACTCCCTTGGCAATCTAGGTTCTCCTAAGGGTACGTTTTGCACTTGATTCTCCTTGGTATTGAGTTGGCTTTAATCACTTTGTATCATCTTAAAGTTCTTTCACATTTGTACGTTTTGCACTTGATTCTCCTTGGTATTGAGTTGGCTTTAATCACTTTGTATCATCTTAAAGTTCTTTCACATTTGAATCGTCACATGAATCGTTAAAGTACCTAGAGAAAACAAAAAAAAGGTATAAAATAAACTAAAACAAAATAAACTAATAAACTATAAAAAAATCTGAATTAAAAACAAAAAAGATTGGTATAAATATTGGTAAAAATAAAATATTATCTTCGACAATAGTGCAAAAAACTTGTTTATATATTTTCTAAGCATAAAATTAAGTACAAGTATATGCTATCAAAACAAGTAATAAAGTGACCATAAAGTCATATGTCTAACCCACAGGGATAAATATTATTTTCAACTAAGTATTAAAATTGTATCTTTCAAATAATTATCCAGGAAATCAAATCTTCAATTTGCAAATAATTAAATAAACTAAATAAAAGTGCATAAAATAAATAACACAATTCAAGTAAATTAAGAAGATAGCAATATAGAGAAAGCCTAGATTTAATTACTATCCATCAATATATTTTCTAAAAATTAATCATTCAATATTTAAATCTCTCAATTCTTATTATTGATCAAGACATTAATGTATTCATAAGCCTGTCTCAAGGTCGAGTAAGTATATCTTAATTTATCAAATACCTATATATCTATGGTAATTGCAATAAAAAGACAAGTCTTATGGACCATACATGCCAATTAGATATATCTCTATTTAAAAATGGAACTCGTAGATCTCTCTACAATCATGCATCAAATTTCAAGGTCTAAATATTATTGGAGTTGATGCTTATGTGTCATTCCAATAATGTATGAATATTATTATTCAATATTTATACAGTAAACATTGTTAGGGTCGGTGCTTACGTGCCATCCCTGAATGTACATATACTTGTGTATTTATACCAGTGTACATTTCCATTAAATCGCTAATACCCATTAATATGGTACCATGCAATGTAACGTTACAAACATTATACGATATGAAGAAGTTCAGATCAAATCTAAAGGAGTTTAAATAAGGACTCATAGTTAGCTACGCTGAAAGATATAAATGCTAAATGTTGGCACAGTTAAGGGTTAGCTAGTTATAATACTCAACACATCCAAGAGTTGGAGCCTTGTCTGTAATGGGACATAAACCAAGGAATATACTAGTAACTGTATAGTTACAAGAGTTGCAATCGGGTGCTAGAAAATGCTAGTTACGCAAGTATGTTCTCGAATAATTGTCTCTGATCTATTTCTGTCGATGTAGGTCTGTCGGTGGATTCCTTTTAATATATAGATCAGCATATGTCATACCTATAGGATATAGATGGTCGTTCCTAGCTGACTGTAAGCTTGGAGCTTGTATTGACATATGGGTATCCAGTTAGGACTAGATATAGAACAGACTCTTGAGGGCCTCCGATAGACACCCTATGTAAGCCGTCAACGGAGGGTCCTCTCAAGTTGAGTAGTATACGTGGTCTTTGACAAGAGTACCACGGTGGGCTTGTAAATGATCCACCATACTTTGGTTTCATGTATGTCACAGACCTTTCATAGTGTGACCAATAGGTGTCGCTGGGTATGATCCGATGCTTCTGGAGTTCGGTGCGTACAGATATGAGATCCGTCAGCTCGCATAAGGAGTTTGATATCCATATGCTTCGAGAATGTATCTCAGAAAATCTTGTGACCACAAGTATTAATCCCAAGAAAGAGTTCCATCAGGGTAGAACAATATGGCAAATGAGTTTGCACATATTGTTCAGTGAAATGCAAGTCTGGAGATAAGACATGGATGAGCACTAGGGAATTTGATGGTGATAATATATATTTTCGCACATCCAGGATATCATGATGAAAGGACTATACGTATGCGTTGTAACCTCAACTTGTATGGTTCAACGCGCTGATTTGTAATATTCATAACGTGTGCGTGGAACATTACTCACGGACTCATAGAATAGTTCTATTTGGCGTAGGACCTAGAGAGTCCCGTGATATAGAGTGTACTCATTGTGCACTAGGGCAGCATACCGGATTAAAGTGTTTAATCCAGTAATATCCAGCACTACCACGGGAATACGTGCGTATGTGTTTAAGTGTTAAATACAACAATTAGTCAATAATTATTATTTACTAATTGTATAATGACTCGTGATGTATTGTGGACCCTCGGTTGAGTTTACCCAAGTGTGGGATTTGGTAGGACCCACTAAGGGGTATATTTGGTAACTATTCATAATGGACAAAATGGTCATTTTATACTTTGATTATTTAATTGTTAAATAATCAAAATATCTCTTTATTATATATTATAATATATTATTATATTATTTTATAATATATAATAATATTTTAGTTTTGGGTGCCAAATAGTTGGCACCCAGTATGTAATATTTTTTTATTATTATTATTATTATTATTATTATTATTATTATTATTATATTATATTAATATTTTATTTTTTATATATAAAGAGAGAGATTAAAAAAGTGAAGTGTGTGTGTTGTGTTTTGGCCGAGAGAATGAGAAGAGAATGGAAATGGAGAAAGAGAGAGAGAGAAGAAAATGGAATTGAGAAGAGAAGAGAAGAAGAAGAAGAAAAAATAAAAAAATAGAATTGTTTCATTTTTCTTTATGGTTCCATTAGAAGCAATTGTGTATTACTTCAAATTCTCCATTTCTTATCCTTTTGGAGAAAATGATGAAAACACACACTTGGCCATTTTGGAGATTAAGAGTTAATCTTATGCTGGATATAAGGCTGCTGTTCTAGCTCACCAAGCCTACCGAGTTAGTGACTAGAACTGCCCACGAGTTGATCTTCATGCTGACTTCGAGGAAATACGTATATAATCTTACACGTTGAGGTTAGTTCTCTATTGTACTAATATATTAATGTGATTAATATATTTTTATTTATTGTGTTTATTGTGTATTTTACGCTTCCGCAGCATTTAATATGTATATGATACGTATTTTAGGCAATAGACACAATTACACATGCATACACCCACATATATTAGATCCCCGAAAACCATTTCGTATAATCATTAATACCATATAAATATATGGTACAATGCTTGTTACGTTACAAACATTGTATGATCTGAAGAAGTTTAGATTTGATCTAAAACAATTTAGACCAGTGCTAAGAATTGACAGAATTGGGAGTTAGCAGTGCTAACAGTTAGCACTGCTAAAAGTTGACAGGTTATAAGAGTCATCCAGATCTAAAAGGTTAGATCCTTGCCTGTAATGGGACAAAGACCTGAGAGTATACTAGTAATGACATAGCTGCAAGGAGTTGCAATAGATACTAGGAGATATCAATTTGCAAGTATATCCTCAAACACTATGTTCCTGATTTGCTTCACTAATGTAGACCTGTCAGTGGATCCATTTTATATAGATCAGTGTATGTTATATTTATATGGTATGGATGGTTGTTCTTAATTGACCATGGGCTTACCGGAAGCTCGTATAAGTATACGGGTATTCAGTCAGGACTGAATACTGAACAGACTCACAAGGACACCAATAGACATCTTATAATGCCGTCAATGATGAGTCCTATCGAGTTGAGTAGTATACGTGGTCCTTTGACCTGAGTGCCATGATGGGCTTGTAAGTAATCCATCGTACTTTGGTTTCACGCATGTCATAGACCTTTCATAGTGTGACCGCTAGGTGTCACTGGGTATAGTCTGATGCTTATAAAGTCCAGTATGTAAAGATATGGGATTCGTTAGCTCTCATAGGAGAGTAGTATATCTAGATGTTCTGAGATTATATTTCAAAAAATCTCGTGGCTACGAGTACTAACCCGAGAATGGTGCTTCTCAAAGGATTGAACAATATAGCAAAGGCATTTGCGTATATTATTCTTGAAAATACAAATCTGGAGATAAGTTCATGGATGAGCATATGAAAATTTAACAGTGCTGATCTATATCCCTGCACATCCTGAATATAGATGATGGAAGGATTATACATATGCGTTATGACCTCAACTTGTATGGTTTAAAGTGCTGATTTATAATATCTATGACGTATACGTAGGGCATTGATCATAGACTTATAGAAGATTTTTATTTGACGAATCGGGCATTGACCTAGAAAGCCCCACAATATGAAGTGTACTCATTGTGTATTATGGCAGCGCCCTTGATTGAATTATTTAATCTAGTAATTTTCAACAGAACCGAGTATTTGTTTCAAGTACTCTAGGGATGCACGCGTGTTAGTACTTAAGTGTTAAGTACAGTGATTAGTTAATAATTATTGTTGACTAATTATATAGTGATATGTAGCGCATAGTGAGCCTTTAATTAAATTAACTCAAGTATTAGGTATAGTGGGACTAACAATGGGTTAATTAAAGGTTTAAGGGTTATTTTCCTAAATTGATTATTTAAGTATTAAATAATCTAAATATTTGTTATCACTTAAGAGTGAAGTGATTAGTTAATTTGACTAGAGTTAATTGTTAGCTTATGGTTATATTAATAAAGTAAATATTTTATTGAGGACTTAATTGTTAAATAAAATGAGATTTTATTGATGACTTAATTGTTAAATAAAATGAGATTTTATTGAGCAAAGATATAGTTAAAGAAAATGTCGCTTAAAATGGACATTAAATGGAACCTTGAGGACTTGAATTAAATTTTTCCTATCAAAGATAAGTGATAGTCGGCCATGCTCTCTTGTCTAATTGTTGGACACTTGATTGGTTTATTTGATAAGTCAAAATATTTTAATAATAATATTTTAGTTAAATAAAAAGATATTTCTTATTATTATATATATATATATTCATTTGATGAATATATAATAGAGGAGTGTGTGGCCAGCCATGTGTGTGAGTCTTTGGAGTTCATTTTATGCTTGAAAGCAAATGAAAGTGAATTGAATTTTTTCTTGTTCGGTCCTCGGCAAAATGGTGAGAGAGAGAGAGAGAGAGCAAAATAGTTTTCTTTTTTTCTTTTTCAAATGTTGAAGCAAAAGGAAACAAAAAATTGTTGTTATAAAATTAAGTGATCAGCATAAATGGAAAGAAAATAAAGATGAAAAATGTTTCTTAAGTTTTTGTTGAAACAAAAATCTATTCTCTTACTTCTATTTTAGGTTATTCAACACAATAATAAAAGTGATTTATTTAAGTATTCAAGAGTTGAACATGGGTTAAACAAATAATTATAGGATTAAGAGTTAATCTCATGGTTTAAGTGTTAAACCAGCACTGGAAGAATAAAGGTTGTTGTTCTAGTGACCTAAGCCCACCACGTTGGGTCCTAGAACTACCAATGGGTCTACTTTTGGAGGTACTATAGAATAAATCTATTTCAAAGGCTTGACAGGTGATATCTCTCAATTCTATATTAATATTATTAATATAGTTTAATTTTATTCATTAGTGTAATTGAATAAAATTTATCGTGTTCATTTTTAAGAAATTAGATTTTCAGCTTCCGTTGCGTATATTTATGTATAAGATACATAAATGATGGATATATATTGTATTTGATGCATCTATATATAATTTTTTAATAGATACATGTACCAGGATAAATTGACACCCCAACAAATATAATGATGCCTTTCTCATGTTTATCAAAGTACTCCTAATTCAATCACAATATTGACCAAATATAATGAAGCATTAAGAATAAATAATTTAAATAATAAAGAACTGAGTTCAAATAATCTTAAAGATCCAATAATTAAGCACACATATTGAGTTTAAGCAATAACCCTAAAAAATAAATTTAGTTTATAATTATAAGAGAATTATAGCTTAAAAATAAAATAAACATGATTAACCAAAAGCAAACCTATATAGTTGTCAATTTTCAATTGGTTAATGTGCCAAAAATTCTCCAATAATCTCTTACTTACTTGAATTGGCCTTGGTTTTCTCTCTAAAATTGTTTAAATTTTGGTCAAATTATTTTCTAAGACTTGTGTTGTGTTTTCTAAAAGAGTTGAGAAGAGTGGCCTTTATATAAGGATTGTTTGGAGTCTTGAAATCGTATTTATAATAGGATCAAGAAATCGTGTCATAATAATGGGGCATTACTTCAATCCTTGTAGCATTCTTTGGTCAATGCTAAGGCATTGAGCCTTAAAAAATCAGGTTCAGGATTAGTTGCATTGCTAAGGCTCTAACGCTACGATGGTAAGGTGCTCGAATGTTTGCTCCATCCCTACAAAATAAACATTTAAGCATGTAAATCGTCATCTATTCTTATAAAAATAGACAATTTCTAAGTAAAATAGGATAAAATTATATTACATTTATACCCTTATCAGTTGGCTACGTTGGGATAGTATTTGTTTGCCACGTTGTTATGATGGACTAGGATTTCGTCATTTAGGAGTCTTTAATAATGCCTTGCCGACTAAAAAATATTGGAAAATTATGAATGACCCTCTATCTCTTTCAGCAAGAATTCTAAAGGCTAAATATTTTCTGAATGATCACTTTTTAAAGCCTCTACTATTAAAGGTTATTCCTTTGTTTGAAAGAGTTTAGTGTGGAGATTGGAGCTCCTTTGCGAAAGCATCCGTTGGCATGTGGGAGATGGTAAATGTATCCCTTGTCCAAGTTCCTATTAGGTTACTACTCTAAGTAGATGTCGTTATGTCTATATGGTGGCAAACTTGCTTGATTCAGATGGCGCTTGGAATTTGGATATTCTAAAGGAGATTTTATGGCTTGTGGATGTTTAGATAATTGCTTCAATTCCAGTTAGCATTATAAGGATAAAGGATAAGTTGATTTAGCATTTCTCAAGTGATGAAAAATACATGGTAAAAAGAAGGTATAAATTGGCACTTCAATAGCTCAATTTTGAGAACAGTTCATTCTCGACTTCTCTTTATGTCTCTTTCTGGAAAATTCTTTGGCAACTCTACATTCCATTAAAAATAAAGATTTTCATTTGGAGGCTCATTTTTAATCTCTTACCTATGTTTCTCAATTTGAATAATATGGGGATTAAGGTCCATCCCTATTGCACTAAAAGTAGAAACTAGTGTTTATACTTTATTTCTGTGCTGTTGTATTTTTGAGATGTGGGATCTAAGCTGTTTTCATCATGTTGAAGCAGAAGCAATCAAACAAGTAATAAACCCAAAATATATAACGCAACAAACAAGCAATTGAAAAATCTAGATAAAGAAAGTAAAAGAACAACACATAAACTTTACATGGTTCAGTAACTTGACTACGTCTACAGTGGATCCAGATCACACTCTTTTTATTATTTAATCACAAGGCACTCACCAAAGTATGCCTTTAATAAGAAAAAATTCACAAAGAACTCACTTTCTCTTGTAACTAGGGTTTTCTCTCACTAAGAATCACAAAGTATGCTATGATCACAAAGATCACTTAAATATATTTAGAAGCCAATAAAAGGCATTTTTATAAGCTTTAGAATGACCTAGGTTAACCATAAACGTGTGGGAGTTATTTTAGGGAGTTCGAGTAGATTTAGAAGAGTGTTTAAAATGGGAAAATAGTTTTTTCACACCAAAGCTGCAGCGCTGTAGTCTCGGCCTGCGAACTCAGCGGCACTACATCCTGGCGCCACGGGGCCCAAGCTTGGGCAGTTTTGCCTTCTCCATTCGCCTCTTTTTTGTCCGTCTTACTTCTCCATGCAACCAATGCACTTGGCTTGTTCCTCAAACCATATTACAATGATTTTTAATCAACTTACTCACAAGTCCTCTCCTTGATTCAAAATCATTTACAAAGTATTCTCAATCTCTCATATCCACATCTTCGGTTACCCTCACATAGTAGTAACTCTGGTTAAGTCCTTGTATAGGATGACCTTAACCAAGGGTAGTGGCTTAGTAAACATGTCAGCAGAATTTTCAAATGACGTTATCTTCATTAGACTAATTTCACCATTTTGGGTAATCTTTTGAATGTAATGGAGCCATACATCAATGTGTTTAGACCTCTCATGAAACACTTGATACTTGCTTAGGTGTATAGCACTCTGGCTATCATAATACACACTAGTGTTCACATCTTCAGTAGCCATTACATCCGCGTATATACTTTTTAACCACATAGCCTTCTTAATAGCTTCTCCAACAGCTATGTGTTATTGGGGATCTAATACATTTCTGAGATTCATCTACCGGTTAGAGTAATTCCTAGTACACTAGAGTTAGACTGCATCAACTATGCACACCAATTAGTTTGTAATGGCCATTAGACTTAAGAGGCTAAAATAACGGGACATGTAAGCGGAATATTCATTAAATCGCTAATGGAATATTTTAAATCATAGGTATACTAATTATACATTTTCGATTTAAAATGTCCTTCCACTGCTTTACATAATCTCGGTAATCTCTTGAACGGGAAGACGATAGTTTAAACTATTTTAAACTATACAACAAGAAGTAGATCCCATTGAAATTTACTCGGGCCTCACGCTGTAACAATATTGGTCTTTGTAAACCCAACAGGTAGACAACATTTGTCAATTGCATCTCTTGCAACTCTTACCGCTTGATCCTGAATACACCTTATCCTCACACTATAGCAATATTGGGTAAATGTATTCCAGATTAACTTGTCAATGATCAAATACATGCTACCGATACTACCCTCACGTTGTAGTAATATTGGGCAATATTTTCGCATATATTTGTCTCATCTCATGTTTAACCGATATAGTCCAAGTCCAACTGACCAAGTCCCTCACGCTGTAGCAATATTGAGAAAAGGTCAATGTGACTCGTCTAACACTGTATTGATAAGACGGATCAGAATAAAATATTATCTCATAATATAATATTCTTTAATCTTATTAAGAGAGATTTTTGTGTCTACTTGGTCTCCATTCTCCTAAGGAGGGTGATTCTTAATTAATTAGTTTTTCTATGCAAGCACAACTAACCCCTACCAGTAAGGCTCCCATTGTGGTTATCAATATAGAAAAATTAATCCCGGTTTATAATGCAGACTGATAACTCTTTATCACTGCATCTCATAAACTCCGATTTATAATGTAGACTGATAACTTTTATCACTACATCTTATAAATCTACACATGCAAGATTAATTTTGAAACACTGCTAAAAACTATTGTAGCTGTGAATAGTAAACATTACAGTATATATGCTACTGTTCAAGTGAACAGTACCTGCCACCGCACCGAGTGTCACCACTGCAGTGCTAGGAGGTCGAACCCCCAGCATCGCGACGCTAGCTCACCTCGCTGCAGCACTGAGAGGTTGAACCTTAAACGCTACGGCGCTCCCACTTCACCGCTGGGGCGTGAATTCCTATCGCCCTAATGCAGGCTCGCTAGCACCTCAGCGCTGAGAGGTCGAACCCCCAGCGCTGCGGTCAATGCTTCCCCTATGGCATACCCATTTCAACACTTGAAACACGCCATTTACACTGGGCTTTTTGCATCTATTCACTCCAACAACACCAAAATATATCCTAAATGGCTCTGATACCATTGTTGTCGGGGATCTAATACGTATGGGTGTATGCATGTGCTATTGTGCTTATTGCCTAAATACATATCAAATACAAATTTATACGCGGGGGAAGCGTAAAATATACAATAAACACAATAATTAAATATATTAATCACATTAATATATTAGTAAGGTTGGGAACTCACCTCAACATGTAACGTTATACACGTATTTTTTCAGAGTCCAAATGGAGACTAACTCATGGGCAGTTCTAGTCACCAATACGGTGGGCTTGGTGAGCTAGAACAACAGCCCTATACGCAGCACTAGGCTTAACTCTTAAACTTGAAAATGGCCGGTTGTGTTTTCATCATTTTCTCCAAAAGGATAAGAAATGGAGAGTTTGAAGCAATCCACCATTACTTCAATTGGAACCATAGGAAAAAAATGAAACAATTTCATTTTGTTTCCTTTTTTTTCTTCTTCTTCTTCTTCTCTTCTTTCCTTCTTTCCTTCTCCGTTTCTTCTTTCTCTCTTGACATAAATTGCACCAATTTCCCGTAACACACCAATTGCATACACTTCTCACTATTATATATATATATAATATATAATATAATATATTATAAAATAATAAATAATAATATAAAATTAATAATAGGTGCCAACTATTTGGCACTAAAAATATAATATTATTATATATAAGATAATAAAATAATGAGATATTTTGATTATTTAACAATTAAATAATCAAAGTGTGAAATAACCATTTTGCCTCTCATAAATAGTTAGCAAGTATACCCCTAGTGAGTCCCACCAAATCTCACACTTGGGTAAACTTAACCGAAGGTCCACAATGCGCCACGTATCCATATACAATTAGTAAATAATAATTATTAACTAATTGTTGTATTTAACACTTAAATACAGACACGTATGCATTCCTGTGGTAGTGCTAAATATTAATGGATTAAACAATTTAATGTGGCATGCTACTCCAATGCACAACGAGTACACTCTATATCACAGGACTCCCTAGGTCCACGCCCGATTCGTTAAATGAAACTATTCCATGAGTCTGTGAGCAATGTCCTACGCACACGTCACAGATATTACAAATTAGCACGTTGAACCATACAAGCTGAGGTTACAACGCATACGTATAGTCCTTCCGTCATGATATCCTGGATGCACAGGGATATAGATTATTATTGTCAAATCCCCTAGTGCTCATCCATGTCTTATCTCCAGAGTTGTATCTCACAGAACAATATGTGCAAACTCCTTTGCTATATTGTTCTACTCTAGCGAAACTCTTTTTCGGGATTGATATTTGTGGCCACAAGACTTTCTGAGATACAGTCCCGAAGCATCTGGATATTAAACTCCCTATAGGAGCTTACGGATCCTATATCTGGACTCTATAAGCATCGAACCATACCCAGCGACACCCAACGGTCACACCATGAAAGGTCTGTGACATGCGTGGAACCAAAGCATGGTAGATCATTTACAAGCCCACCGTGGCACTCAAGTCAAAGAACCACGTATACTACTCAACTCAAGAGAACCCTCCGTTAATGGCTTATATAGGATGTCTATCGGAGGCCCTCGTGAGTCTTTTCCATATCCAGTCCTAACTGGATACCCATATGTCAATACGAGTTTTAAGCTCACAGTCGGCTAGGAACAACCATCTATACCCTATAGGTACGACATATGTTGATCTATGTATAAAGGTATCTACCGACAGACTTGCATCGGTAGAAATAGATCAGGGATAATTATTCAAGAACATACTTGCGCAACTAGCATTTTCTGGCACCCGATTGCAACTCTTGTAACTATGCAATTACTAGTACATTCTCAAGTCTACGTCTCATTACAGATAAGGCTTCAACTCTTGAATCTGCTGAGTATTATAACCAGTTAACACTTAGCTATGCTAACATTTAGCATTTATATCTCTCAGCGTGACTAACTATGAGCCCTTATCTAACTTTTTTATATCTGATCTAAACTCACTCAGATCGTACAATGTCTATAACGTTACATGCATAATACCATATTAATGAGTATTAGTGATTTAATAAGAATGTACACTTGTATAAATATACAAGTATATGTATATTCAGGGATAGCATGTAAGCACCGACCTCAACACTATATACTCTGCCTCTGTGGTAGATAGCGCAACCACATATTGTAAAACTGATCTCTAACACATACTACACCTAAACACTATAAATACATAACCTATCAATGATCTTCTTCTATCTAGATCACCTGCATAATCTGAATCTAGATATCCTCTTACCATTACACTGTTGTCTTTATCCCTTTTATACATCAATCCATGATCCGACATCCCCTTGAGATATATTAATAACCACTTTACTACATGCTAGTGATCTTTCCTCGGATTTGTCATGTATCTACTCATCACACTCACAGCCTATGCTATATCTAATTTTGTGCAAACCATTACATATATTATGCTCTCCATAGTGCTTGCATATGGTACTTTACTCATTTGCAGTTTCTCCTCTTTGAATGTCAGCGATTGTGTTGCTGAAAGTTTGAAATGCATGGCCAAAGAAGTGGAGATAGCCTTTGCATTAGACATGCCAAACCTCTCTAAAATTTTGAGTATATATCGTTGTTGTGTCAAGAAGATAACATCTCTTCTTTCTCTCATAATATCCATACCTAATATCCTCTTTACTGCTCTCAAATCCTTCATCTCAAACTTGTCACTTAACTGCTTCTTAAGTTTATGTATTTCTTCTATGTTCTTATATGCGATCAACATATTATCGATGTATATGGGCAAATATATCATCTCACTACTCAAGCTCTTAAAGTATACGTATCCATCATGCTTGCTTCTATTAAATCCACAAGTCATTATAAACTCATCAAATCTCGTATATCACTGTTCAAGTGATTGCTTTAACCCATATAATGACTTTTCAGTAAACAAGTATGATCCTTTTTTTTGGCTTCACAAACCCTTATGGTTGTGCCATATAAATTGTCTCTTTAAGCTCTCTATCCAAAAAAGTTGTCTTTACATCCATCTGCTCTAGATGTAAATCAAGATTTGCACACATGGCTAACTAAATCCTAATGGATGTGTGTTTGATTACTGAAGAGAATATCTCATGAAAGTCAACTCCCTCTCTCTAAGTAAAATCTTGTGCAACTAGTCTAGCCATGAATCTTGTAGGGTCTACCCCCGATATCCCCTTTTTAACCTTATATACCCACTTGCACCCCATTAGTTTCTTTTGAGGTCTCTCCACTAACTTTCAGGTATTATTCTTCTTAAGAGAACTAATCTCTTCTTCCATGACCTGTTGCTATTCATTCTTATTTGTACTCTTTATAGGCTCATTATATATTCTAGGCTCATCAAATTTAATAGTGTAAGTAGAGTTAAAGGCGTGAGCAACCAAGTCTGCTTGTTCATACTTGATTAGTAGGTTAATCATTCTTCTTAACCTATTTTTGGCTAGCTGGTACTCTTCAAGTTCCATCTCAAAAGTCATAGTCATCCTTTGGGTGAACTTGGAGGAACTCGCTAGTTTTCTTAGCTCATCTTCAAGGATCTCCTTATTGAAGTGCTGATCTGGGGGCATATCAGACCTACACTCAGACTCTACTTTAACTTCTATTGACTTGGGTACTGAGTCTTCTTTGGACACAGATTCTTCTTTCTCATCTTCTTATGAAACTTTTAACATTGTCATCTCATCAAATGTCACATCACGGCTGATGATACTTCTTGATAGTGTCAACTCTCTACACCATACCTTGTGTCCTTTCACACATTTAAGATACCTTATAAATACCTATTTGATAGCTATAGGTTCTAATTTCTCATTCTTAACATGAATAAAGGCGGGACAACAAAAAAATATAATGTGATAATACTTAGAAGGGTTGCCAGACCATTTTTCTTTTGGTGTCTTGAAGTCTATCACCGAGGAAAGACTTCTATTAATCAAATAAGCTGCAGTCACCATAGCTTCTCTCCAGAATGCCTTGAACATCTTTGCATTAGTAAACATGCATCTAATATTTTCAAGTAGGGTTCTATTTATTCTCTTACATACACCCTTCTGCTCCAGTGTTGATCTTATAATTCTATGCCTTGCAATCCCATGCTTGGCACAAAATCCATCAAACTCTCTATTGCAAAACTCAAGGCCATTGTCAGTTCTTAGCCTCTTAACCCTTTTGCTAGTCTGACTCTCAATAAAAGCCTTTCAAGTCTTGAACATATCAAACACTTGATCCTTGCTCTTCAACACATAGACCCACAGCTTTCTCGAATAGTCATTAATAAAATTGAGGAAATATCTAGCTCTAATATAAGTAGCTGTTTGAGTTGGTCCTAAAGATCCGATAGTATATAGTCAAAAATTCCTTTAATCTTGTGCTCGCCAGTACTAAACCTCACTCTATGTGATTTTCTAAATACACAATGCTCACAAAACTCTAATGGCTAGAACCTATCCATACCAAACGCCTTTTGACTAAATAACTCCTTCAGATTTCTCTCACCTAGGTGTGCTAGTCTAAGATGCCATAACTTGGTTTGCATATTTATATTATCTATAGAGAATAATGTAAAACTACTTACAACTCCTCCCTTCAGCACATAAACGCCCTTATGTTCTTACCTCTTATTACCATCATGGAATCCTTTAATACTCTCAAAACCCCTCCGTCGATCCTGATAGAACACTCATTCTGGTCTAAGGTCCATAGTGAGATCAAGTTTCTCTTGAGGTTAGGAACATACCTAACTTCTATCAACTCTCTCATTTACCTATCATGCAACCTAAGTTTGATACTACCAATTCTCATCATCTGACAAGTAACGTCATTGCCCATTAATACCTTACCACTATTAATGGGCTAGAAATTTATAAACCAAAACTTATGTGGGCACAAGTGAAAAGTACAACTAGAATCAAGAACCCATTGTTCAGTATTCTTACCATCAGTGGCGACTAGAGTCTCTGCGTTATCGTAGTTATCATCACAAGCAAGCACAGCATCCGCTTTCTTCTTGTCTTATGCTTTCTTTTTCGGACAGTCCTTTATAAAGTACCCATCTTTCTTGCAGTAATAGCACTTCCTAGGAGCTCTAGACTTCAATTTTAAGCCTTTTTTTCAGCTCTATGTGAGGGTCTTTCTTTTACAGATAAACTTTCTGCATTGCCCTTAATCTGTTTTCCTAATAGTTTTGAGTTTAATGATGATTTCATATTGCTCATCATTAAACTCTCTCTACTGTAGAGTAATGTATCAATAAAGCTCTCATAACTTTTAGAGAGTAAACTCAACAGGATGATAGCCTTATCTTTATCTTCTATCTTGATGTTAATAGATTTAAGATCAATAATGATCTTGTTAAATGCATCTATATGATATTTTATCAGCATCGCCTCTGACATGAATAGTTGATACAGCTTCTTCTTTATATGCAATCTGTTGGCAATGATTTTCGTATATAAAGAGAGTCAAGCTTCTTCCGAAAACCAATTATCATTGTCTCACTTGCTACTTCCCTCAGTACTTTATCGCTAAATGATAAAATGATTGTATTGTGAACTCTTTCTTGAATGTTTCTTCTTTTTGCTTTAACTTTAGATGACTTCAGCATTTTCTCTTCTTCACTAGATAGAGCTGCAATCTCCTCTAATGCCGAGTCTAATCGTTGGCTCACCAACAACGCCTTAACCTTCATCTTCCATAGATTAAAGTCATTCGTCTCATTGAAGTTTTGTATCTCATATTTGGGTGTGGCTATGTTTGCTTAGAACCTGGCTCTAATACCAGTTTGTTGAAGTGGAAGCAATCAAATAAGCAATAAACCCAAAGTATATAACTCAACAATCAAGCAATTAAGAAATCTATAGAAAGCAAGTAGAAGAACAACAACAAAATTTACGTGGTTCGGTAACTTGCCTACGTCCATGGCAGATCAAGATCACACTCTTCTTATTATTGAATCACAAGGCACTCACAAAGTATGTCTTTTACACACAAAAAATTCACAAAGAACTCACTTTCTCTTGTAACTAGGGTTTTCTCTCACAAATAATCACAAAGTATGCTATGATCACAAAGATCACTTAGATATATTTATAAGCCAATAAAAGGCCCTTTTATAGGCTTTAAAATGACCTAAGTTAATCCTAAATGTGTGGGAGTCATTTTAGAGAGTCTGGGTAGATTTAGGAGACTGTTTAACATGGCAAAACATTTTTTTTTCTCATCAACGCCGCGGAGCTAACTTTCTAGCGCCACGGCACTAGCTAGTATTGCTTCTAGTGCTACAGTGCTGGGCTGCTGAAGTCACGGTGCTATAGTTTCGGCCTACGAGTGCCGCGACGCTAAATCCTAATGCTGCAGCGCCCAGGCCTAAGTAGTTTCGCCTTCTCCATTCACTTTTTTTTACATTCGTCTTACTTTTCTACGTATCTGACTTGTTCTCTAAACCATATTACAATGATTTTTAATCAACTTTTTCATACATCAGTTGATAGTTGATATCCAATGTTCTGAAGCTAGTTTGTTTATGGTTCATGTAGGTAATAAAGTTCTTGTTGCTGAGTTTAAAGAGATAATAGCAGTAATGCATTACTTAAGAATGTAGAGGTGGGTCACGATTCGTGGTCAAAATGGATAATATGGCGACGAGTGACTTCCTAACCTAGAATAAACTCAAGCCAAAACAGAAAAGTACATCTAACTAAAAGCTACGTCAATGAGTTCTCTTGTGTTCTTCTTACTAGTGATGGGGAATTAGAAATCAACATTTATTTGATCATGGAGATATGCCTTCCGCTGCTCATATCGAGGAGCTTGTTGGTGACTTCTTGAATGAATATCAGCAGCTCTAGGATGCGTTTAATAATTCCTTCGGATGCTAAGGTTGAATATCCAGCAAGATGGATTCCACCACCAACAAGGCTCTTGGAAACTTAATGTTGATGTAGCAATCAATATCGATAAACAGGTCATGGGTTTCTAGGGAGTGCTTCATGATTCTTCTGGTATTGTTTGGTTAGCCTTCGCGAAGTCATGTGTAGGGTCCTTTAGCCCCTTTACAGTTGAATGTCTGGCTTTGTTAGAGGGGAAAATAATTATCCGATTGTTTACAACTAATTCAAGCTATGCAATGTAAACGAGTCGCTTGTGTGAAAAGGGCACCTAATTGAATCCATTTTTTGAATCTTGCTTTTATGGGAGATGTTTACTATTCATTTGTCAAACGTCAGAGGAATTATCACTCATTTTCTTGCTAAATGGGCTGCTAACTCTTTTGTTTCTAAAGTCTAGATTGAGGTTATCCCTTGATTCATTTTGAATTATATTTTGTTTAATTTCTCTGAGATTCATTAATAAAATTTCTCCCTTTTGTCGAAAAGAAAAAAAACATCTACAATCACGACTTTTGTCAAGACTCAACTTTAACTTTTATAATTATAATTGAAATTTCATATTTGTTACATGTTAAAGGTACAGATCTAATTTGATTATAAACTGAGAAAATATAAATAAATAAATTGAGTATATCTTGATGATGATAATTTCCAAATTTAGGTGTCCAATTCCAAATCTCTATCTCTCTTTAAAATTTTGTTGTGACCAACATTTTATATATAGCTAAATTAAAAATAACAATCAGTTTATATTGTATCTCAAAATCAAAAGTCCTGAAAAACACATTGTTTTTTGAAGTTCAACATTTTAAAAAGAAAAATTAACTTAAAAACAGCTGTATTTACTGTACATCATTGAAATTTTGGTCACTCAAAATTTAAAACAACTAACTCAAAATCAGTTTATATGATCACTAATGCTGTACATCATTGAAATTTTTTTTTTCAGCCATAATCACCAAAACAAAGTGATAATTGGCGTTTAATCAAACAAACAAGGAACTAATAATGTTAATAAAAAAAAAAGGTATTTCATGTGGGCTTATTCGACCCAATCATACCGCAAATACTTTAAAAAAAATTTTGAGTGAAAATTACTTTTTTTTAAAAAAATTGTGAAAAATAAATGATTGTGGTCTAAGCTATCCTTGTGCCTTGATTCATGGGCCAAGTTGGGCTTGTCATCAAGTCGGTAGACCTAAGTCCAATTACCCAAAAGCTAATATCTCGTTCAAATTTTGGGTCTATTTTGTTTACCCATTTTAATATTTTTAAAATTATTTACAAAAATTTCTTACAAATTTAAAATTTTTAAATTGCACCACAACAAATCTAATTTTCAGTGATCTTAATAATTGTTTAATTATAAATATTAATGAATATATATTATAACGTAATTAGTCAAAAAAATATTAAATTAATAATAATTATCACCAAATCATTAATTACTACATATTAAGTAATTGCTAATTTTTATTTTTTATTAATGTGGTAATTATATAACATTAATTAGTGATTAACCTATCAATCAAGTTATAAATTTTATTTTCCAATTATGTAAGTATAGAATTACTAAATTAATAAAAGAATAGTGCAATCATAAATAAAAGTAAGACTCAAGTTCACAATTTTTCTCGTATCTTCATCTAAAATTTCAAAAAAGTAGTTAATTTATAAGTTAAAAGTTAGTGATATTGTCAACATAGCAACAATTCATATGAGAAACATTAGTCCCTGACAACTCTTTTTGTGCCCTTTAAAAACTTTAAATCCTTATGCACTTAGTTAAGAGATTAAAATGCTGCAATACAATTTCTATTAGTTTAAATATTTGTTTGGTTGAACTTTTGAAATAGAATTTTTAAAAGTAAAGTTTTTTAAAATAAAATTTTTAGAAGTAGAATTTTTAAGAAAAAAATACTAATCATTTAATTATCAATTAAATTTTTTTAAAAAAAGTATTAGATCGTTTGGTTATATATTGTTAAAAATGTTTAACTGTTATTAAATTATCAAAAATGACACTTGATAAAATTTATATTCAAATTCTAAGCAAATTAATATTTTTTTTATATAAGTTTAAATTTGTCATGTATTTTCTCAAATTCAATTTATTAAAAAATAATAATTAAGTAAAATCAATATATAATAATCAACGAATCTATATAAATTATTGTATTTTGTACAAAAATTAAAAGTAAAATAATCAACAATAGATTTTGGTAAATTCTTAAAAAATATATAATAATTGTGGAGATATAGAGAATTAGAGGTATAATAACTTTTAAAAAAATATTAAAATATGTTAATTGAATAGGATTCATTTTCATTAAAATACAATATAGAAATAAGAAAATATTATTAGAGTATATATGATATTATAAAAATATTAAAAAAGCTCAAAAAACTCTACTCTCAAAAGCCCAAAATTTAAGCTTTTGAAAGTAGAGATAAAATAATTTTTTTAATTTTCAAAAACTCTTCTTTAATTGTAACCAAACGTCATAAAAAAATTAAAAAGAATTTTTAGCATTAAAAAAACATTTTTGACCGATAGAGAAACCCAACGAAACAGACACTAAATATTATGTTAAAATTTTAAAATAAAAATCAAATCTTTTTTCAATCTCTACTCTAAAATTCAACCAAAAAAAAAAACTAAAAAAGAAAGTGCTTTATTACTATCTTTAAAATAGAGAAACTCTAGAATACTTATAGAGTAGGGTGCTCCTCACAAGATGGAGAAATTTTAACTTCTAGAGTATAGTACTCTTATAATTAAATGCACGTATAATTTGTATTTAATAAAAAAAAATCATATTTTTTAAATATATTAAAAAATATTTTCTATATATTAGGTCATTTTAAGTTTTTTATTTTTTTTATTTTAAATTAATGAACCTTAAAAATTTTGTATTTTTACATTTATAACATAATTAAGAATGGACTTGTATTTTTCACCGTAATATGATAGGAATTTTTTGTTTTGAAAGTTAATTATGATAAAAATTAACTTATATTCAATCTTTTATTCATCTTAAGTAAGTATTATTTTTATTATTATTATATATATATGTTTGAATGGGGATGAGAAATTCACCCACTAAATACCAACTCTTACTTCCTAAATTATTAATTAATTCAATTTACTTGTTAAGATCTTTGGAATAAATAGAAAAAAGTTATTGCCTAAAGTTAAACTACAATGAACTTAAATTCTCGGTTATTAAATGCTAGTTGTAGAATGATTATAAAAATTAAAATAAGAGTAATATTATATATACAAGTTTTATGCATAAAATTATCCAGAGAAAATAAATTGGAATTGGATTGAGGTAGTGTATGAGTGAAAATTGCACTGTCAAATAAATAAAAAGAATTAAGTAGTTCAAGGACATAAAACATTTATATGTAATACTAGGCAGTAGATTTTTTTTTGTATAACAAACAGAAGAGATCATACAAGGCATAACTTCCGCTGGGAAGTTACGAGTCCAAATAACAGTATCTCCCATTCTAGCGGCAAATCTGGATACATTGTAGGCTCTTACATTTAGTTCTTTAGACACATAAATTACTTGACTTCTCTTGGATTTCAGCTATCACCAAATGAATTTCTGTCATAGATTGGATTTTGCCTTCTATCAGCTTCACTACGTTTTTTTGCATCAGATTCAATGGTACAGGACAGAAAATCGCTATCCCTAGCAATCAGGATCCCGTGTCTAACTGCTTCAGCTTCCGCTTGCTCAATATCTCCATTGGTGGTGTCCTATTTTACTGCTTACTGCTGCAGCCCTACTCCATTTGTAACAACCACACCAATCCCCATTTGCTTGCTTTTTATCACATAGTGATGCATCCACATTCACCCTGAAGCAATCCTCTACTCCAGTGGCTGCTCCTTATTGTTTTTCCAAAGTTAAAGAAATGTCCTTCACGGGTGTGGTGTTGATCAACACTTCAGCCCTTGCTATAACGATTGAAGGGTTCTCCCATTTACCTTCAAATATGGCTCTGTTTCGGGATAACCAGCATTGCCAAAGTATTGCTACAAAGAGCTCCAACTCATTTTGCAGGGCTGAGCAGGCTAGCTCTAGCAAGAGATTCCATATGTCTTGGGAATCCTTTTTTGAGATCAAACCTGCAAAAGGGGTTAATTTCCACACCACCTTGGCTTGTTTACACTTCATATGGCATGAATAATATTTTCTGGATCGAATTTACACCTCCCACATAACGGTGATGGGCTATATTTTTTTCAGGAAAAGATTCTCATTTGTGAGCAGTGTAGCATGTATAGGTCTCCATAGGAAAATTTTGATTTCTGGCAGCGTGGGTAAGGACCATACCAATTTTCACTCTTTCATCTGTTTGCAGATGGTCCAACTTGATCTGAATGATTCAATGATAATGCCCCATAGTAACCACTCCGAACAGTGTCTACACCCCTCTTTCCATAGTGCCAAATCAATTGGTCATTCATGGGTGATCGTGGTAGTGGAGTAGTAAAGATCAATTCAGCATCCTCCTTGCAAAAACAACCCTTGATAAGTTGACAATTCCAATGGCCGCCCTCTATTAGGCTACTGACTTTACCCTCTAGGGGTAATAGAAGAAGGGAAAAGGGTAGAAAGGTGGACGGTCTAGAGAGCCATTTGTTTCCGTAAATGAGCACTTGATTGCCATTACCAATCCTGAATCTCAAACTATATTGCAGCACAATCCGGCCCTAGAGCAAGCTTCTCCAGATGAAAGAGGGTTAACTGGCTAATTTAGCATTTAGGAAATCCCCGTTCTTATAATACCAGGCTTTAAGAACTCTGCCCACCAACGGACCTGGCTATTGTTGTAATCTCCACCCTTGTTTGGTCAGCAACGCCTGATTGAAACAATTGAGCTCTCGAAATCCCATACCTCCCATTTTCTTTGATTTGCACATCCTCTCCCAACAAAGCCAATGAATCTTTCATTGCTTTTCATCTAACCCCCACAAAAACCTTGTTAGCATTCTTTAGATGTCAACACAAAGAGATTCAGGTAATTTGAACATGCTCATGGCTTAAGTTGTTATTGTTTGTGCCACCGCTTTGATGTGAACTTCCCTTCCACCACTAAAGAGCAGGTTGTTGCTCCAAACACTCACTTTTTTTTTCTGATCCAAAGCTTAATCTCATTGAAGAAACTTGTCATATTTCTCCCCAAAATAGAAGGCAATCCCAAATACTTGCTATGAAGTGAGCCTTCAGTGAGATTGAGCACCCTGGATATGGAATTTCTTTTTTGATCATCTACATTGAGGCTAAACATAAAAGAAGATTTCTCTAAATTGATAATTTGACCTGAGGCAGTTGTATAGCAATCTAAAATCTCTTTGAGTTTCATGCATTCCTCTTGCCTTGATTTGATAAAAATTAAGTTATCATCAGCGAAAAAAAGTGAAAAATAGAGATACTGTCCCCAAAATCAACTTCGCTAATAGACCTCTCCGTGGCTGTCACATGAATCAAGGTGAAAAGCGCTTTAGCATATACAATAAAAAGTATGGAGAGAGCAGGCATCCTTGTCTAAGACCCCGTTGTGGATAAATTCTACCCCTCGATTTCTCATTCACCTTGACTGAGAAGACTAGGGTTGTTACACATCTCATCACGAGGTCAATCCAATTCTCTGAGAAGCCAAAAGATCTCCAAAGCCCTCTTTAAAAACTTCTATTTTACTTTGTCATATACTTTGCTAATATCTAAATTGTTGAGTATTGATTTATTTAGGATACATGCATGTAGTATATGTGTTTAATAACAAAATATATATATCTCATATGTATACATAGTAAGTGGAAGTATAAAAATTTACAGTAAACACATTTATTACATATTAATCAAATTAATAACGAAATTCAAAAATAATCCTTGAAGCATTTGAATTAAAATTCTTAAAGTCCACTTGAAATACAAACTTTAATCAATTCTAGTAATTAACAGTGGTGGGATTGATTATCTAAAATGGTAATATTTTAATTCAATAAAAATTTTAACAAATTAAACTTAAGTTTTTTATTTTTCTTTGATTAACACTTAATCAATTAATCAAATATTTATTTTTGCTTAATTGGTTTAAAGCCTAATAAAAGAAAATTTAATTATGAATTCAACAATTGAATTCAAAATTAAAAAAATAATTTTTCCTTTTCTTTTTCTTTGATGGCAGGCCAATCTCTTAGCAAAAAATAAAATTAACCTCTCTCATTTTAATTGCATTTTGCAAATATATACAAATGAATTTAATTTCATTTAATTTCACTTAATTTAAATTTGCATTTAACTTAACCATAATTAACATTTAACTCTAGTTAAGTTAGTTTAACTTAACCCTTAAGTTAAATAAATATTTAAATAATCTAACCATAGTTAACTATAGTTAAGTTAACCTTTACTTAACCATTAAGTAAAGTTAACTTAACCCTATGGTTAACTTTTAACTATAGTTAAGCTAAATTATTTATTTAATAATTATTAAGTAAAATTATATTTATGTCCTTACTAGGTTATCAAGTTAACCTAAAATAGGTCCCACTATTTAACCATATACGTTAACTTAACTATAGTAAATTACTAGATTTCACTGTATTAAACTATTCAATATGGTACGTTGACCAAGTGTACAAAGAGTATATTTCATATTGGAACTCCCTAGGTCCATGTCTGATTCATCAAATGGAACTATTCCATAAGTCCGTGATCGATGCCCTACACACACATCACGGATATAGCAAATTAGCGCATTAAACTATATATGTTAAAGTTAATACATATTCGTATAATCCTTCTGTCATCATATCCTAGATGGGTAGGATATAGATCATTACTATCAAATCCTCGTAAACTCATTTATGAACTTATCTCCAGATTCATATCTTAATGAACAATATACACAAACACTTTTGCTATATTATTCAACCCTACAAGAAACTTTTTTTTCGGGTTCATTGCTTATGGCCATAAGAATTTGTAAGATACAATCTCGAAGCATTAGATATATAACTCACTTATGTGAGCTAGCGGATCTCGTATTCATGCACACCAAACTCTATAAGCATCAAACCATACCTAGCGACACTTAGCGGTCAGACCATGAAAGGTCTATGACATACGTGGAATCAAAATATGGTGGATTACCCACAAGCTAACTGTGGAGCTCAAGTCGAAGGACCATGAATACTACTCAACTCAAAATGACTTTCTTTTGACAGATTCATAGGATATCTATTGGGGTCCTCGTGAGTCTATTTAGTATCCAGTCATGACTGAATACCTACATGTCTATACGAGCTTTTCTACTAAGCTCATGGTCAGTTAAGAATAATCATCTGTACAATACAAATATAGACATATACTGATCTATATTATAGTGATTCACTGATAGACCTTCATTGGTGAACATAGATCATGAATACTATGTTTGAGAACATACTTTCATAATGACATTTTCTAACACCTTTTGCAACTCTTTGCAACTATGTCATTACAAGTAGACTCTCAGGTCTTTGCCCCATTATAGATATGGTTCTAACTCTTTAAATCTTACTAACTCTCTAAACTTCTTGCTTTGAGTGGCCATTATTGGGTTGTCTAGTCAGGATTTTCTATTAACCATTAGTTTTTATTCATGGGCGATCATAGATCTTATGGTCATCTTGTTTACCTTTAATTGATTGTCCTATCGGCCTTTTGTTTTGTTCCCCAGAGACGGGGTCAAACTGTTGACCACAAAATTTAGGAGATCTTGGGCCCATAAGTTAAATTTGTTTATTCTTAGGAACAACAAATGGTTCTCTTGAAGGGTTAGGCTAAGATGATCACTCTTTAATGTGTATTGAGCTTTTAGAATCTCAAATTCAATCAAGATAATGAAAATAAGACAAATATAAACAAAACACAAAAAATTATAGTAGTTCGGCTCAATGTGAATCTACATCCATTTTACTGAACATATGCAACTCACTCAAATGCACTATTGATTAATGTTTTAACAAAGAAAATGTAAGGAGTTGGATCCATTTCAAATATGGCTTCTAGTAATAGAGCTTTAAAATTCTTCCTTTTTTTTTTAAATTAGAGAGAGAGTTGAAGAAAAATGTCGATTTAGAAAGGTTTTAGTTGTTGGAAACCCCTTATTTCTTTATTCTTTAGTCTCATTTTATAGGTATTTTTGTACTAGGTTTTAGAGAACTGAATTTGGAACATATAGTGTTCTTTTTAAACTAAGACTATAGAGTTCCGTTAGAATTAAGTTATATATTTACAATTTTGAAATCCTTGAGAATAAAAACAGTGTGGGTCCTCAGTTAATGATGGGTAGGTGCCTTCTCATCTGCTTCTAAGGGTTTAAGTGGTCAGCCTTTTGGAAGAATTTTGGGATTGAGGACATTTTCTTGTAGGTTAAAATTTCAAGTGCCCATATGATAGGTCTTCTAGTAGGTTACTGTGGCCTTCTAAGGAATTGAGCTCGGGTTAGAATCCAAAGAAGAATAAACATATTATAGAATAGTTTTTTTATTAAAAAAAGGAGAAAATATTATAGAATAATTTGCTTATATTACAAAAATTTGAACAATTTTTTTTTTCAAACAAACAAATATGAATTTTTTGAAAGTGTGTATAAAAATTTTATGCATTAATTAAAAACATTAGTCAAACTTAAAGATTGTTGTAATTAATTTCACAAATTTGATTTAAGCTAAAATTTTAGGCAAAGTTTATTATATGTTTTAAACCTTATAAATTTATGATTGTGAAAAAAATACACTTACAAAATACGATATTAACAATGTGCATTCCTAAAATCTATCTTATGCTCACTTGATAAAACTCAAACAATTTAAACTATTGTTTGAGGCGGTTCTAAGAGACTACAATGTGACAGAATCTTACTAGCTATAGTAATTTTACAATAACAAGACATGTTATATAGAAGATATAATTTGGCCTGAATGTTAGATCTTGGCCTCTTCGCTAGGTGAGTTCAGAAGTAATGCCTACCAAACTGATTAAGAGCTCTTAGAGTCCACAAAACTTGATATTCCACATCTATTTTGTCCATTTTTAAAGGAAGAAATTTTACGAATAAACCTAATCTTAAACTATGAGAGCTGTGAGAACCCAAACTTATACAACAAATAATAGAGAAACATATATTATTATGCTATGTTTAAGGGTTGTAATGTATAATACAAGCCTATATGAGGTGCTTGATGTGTCATATGTTTTATAGGTTAGAGGGAATGTGCCTTTTGAACTTTGTATGGATTTGATGAGAGTCAGTTATGATGGTTTTATACCCTGAAACAATCATAGGTTATTGATTTGCACCAATTTTATGGTGAAGAACGTGAATGGAAAACAAAATATAAGATGTCGTACTTGCTAATATAGTGCTTAAGGCGAATATGGTGGTCGAGAAATGTGAATTGTGATGAATGATAATAAATGATGCCTTTTTAGATGTAAAATAACACTTTTTATAGGGTTAAGAGTTTTGTGATAGGTTAAAATTCATTGTTTGATCTTTAATCCTCCTAAAATCTTGTTTGTAGAAGAAACAATAAATTTAATAAATAAAAAAACAAGACATTGATTTTATACTAAATAAAGAATATCAAGTAATTTAATTATCAAATTAGATAAAAAAAATTAGCTTTTCTTATTTTAAAAATAATCTAAAGGCCAAATAAGTGTTTAATTAAGCTTGTATTTTTTCATTAATCTTCATAACATAGTTTATTCTTATTTTAGGTTAAACACATTCCAAATGAAATTTTAGCATAGAGATACACATGTTTTGAGCCTTATTTAGTGCAAATATATATTTACCAAACCACATCCTACATGTTGAACTTCATAAAGTAGTTTGAGTTCATGTATATTATTTTATTAAACGTACATAAATTTGTATATGGGCTTAAACTTAAGCCATTGTGAATTTTTGCTCATCAACACTTATCTAAAGCACATGCTTTAAAGTACATATATTGTTATAATCCAACAATATAATGCAAAATTGAATATTTTAAACCAATTTCATAATAAAAATGAGGAATTTCTAATATTTCAACAACTAAAAATTTCAACTGTAATTGTAAGGTTTTTTTTTGGCATAAATTATTGTAACCTAGTAGTAAAGGATTAACATATATCTTTTAACTCCAATATAAAAAATTTGAGTTCAAACTTCCTTCTATTGTTAAAAAAAAAAAAAGATGTAATTCTCTTAATAAAAAATTATGTTTTCATAATGTAGATTTGGAAATGCTATACCTTTAGCCTCACTTCGATACATATTGAGAAATAGCACAAATAGCTCAAGAGGCTCTCCAAGTTCTTCCCTGGAGCAAAAAATGATTTGAGTCATTTGACCAAATAAGAATAGTTACGAGAATGCATGTTACTTAAAACAATAATTATATGAATACATGTTAAAAATAATTTTTAAGAACAAAGTTTTTGTTAATTTCAATACTGATCTCTTGTATATTATTGAGATAATTTCATTTGTCCACAAAAACTATAACCTTTTTAACTAACACTTCACGAATAAAAATTTAAATTGATTCCCTCTTTAAGATTGATGTGATTGGAAATTATTCTCTATCTTTTTCTTTCCATTGCAAGAGGGTTAAATCAACTAGACTCTCTCCATAGATTTAAAAAAAAAAAAAATCCATAACTTCTCTACCATTAATTTTCTTTCTTTTTTCAAAAGCTGGAAAAATTTAAATAACAAATTCAATTTGTTTGCACATTTTTCTTTAAAAAAAAGAAAAGAAATGAAAACAATTTTTTTAAATGCGGATTTCAAAATTATTGAAATTGCATTACATTATCAAGATCATTGGTAACATAGATTCTCGAACAATTAACTCTATCATCAATTTTGTATTTTGTAATAAATTTTCAAATAATTTGCTGCACATGTTTGACAAGTATATTGTTTAAGTGTGGTGAAAATATATAATGACTAAAATAGACATGTATGGTAGTTATTTATACATTTCTCTTTTAGCAATTAACTTTTAAAATTCATTTAATTACATACAATAAATAAATACTATTATTATTTTAATGAATAAAAATACATTTATAATAAATTTTCTTTAAAAATAAACTTGCTGGTTTTATTGAACATTTCTGGCATTGTAATAATAGTCAAAGACAACCCAATCAATATTATTAGATAAGGGTGGACGTAATTCAGTTAAGTTTGATTTTTATTAGAATTGAATCAAATCAAATATTTTTGTTTTTTTATAAAACTAAAAAAAAAACTGAGATATAATGTTAAAATTGAGCAAATTGAACTAGCATGGTCTGTTCAATTTTTTAATTTTTTTTTTCAAATTTGAAACTAAACAACATTTTGGGATGAGAGGTTTTTTTTTTTTTTTTTTTTTTTTTATAGATAATGCTTTCAAATATTAGACCAGCTGAAATAATCATGAAGAAAAAATTAAATATACCAAATTTTCTTTAAAAGAATTACACCAGAAATTAAAAATAAATTACACCAACTCTGCAACTCATGCCCTAAAAGACTTTCAAATATTACATGGAGATTAAAAGAAAGAAAACCAGATGCTCTTTAAAAAAATTACAATATGAAAATATATGCACCATAATTTTGCCAAAAAAAATATTACTATAAAAAATTAAACTAAAATGAAAAAAAAAAAACTACATCAGAATTACCATTATAACACCTAGTAGAGCAGAACGTGAAAGAAGAAACTTAGAACGTGAGATTTGAGAGAACATAGCAGAGCGGAGATGGAGTTGCAGTCGCTAGCCAGTTACGTTTGAGAACAGAGAGAGACGAGCTGGCAAAGTTTTTTTTAAATAGATTGGCTACGATGATTTGACTAATCTAGCAACGAAATTGCTTTTTTCGCTTTTTTTTATGGACAACATGAATATATATATAAATATTATATAAGGGATTTTATATTATTTTGGAGCCTAAAGCTATTCCCTACCACCAATTTGGGAAAAAAGAAAAAGAAACATTGCATTACATGCTTAACTAGTTTTACATTTTTTTCTGGCAAAAGAAAAAAACTTTGGGCCAACCAGCATGGGCCCAACCCACAAGCCCATTTAAGCAAAACCCTAACTAGAAGTGTCGAGTAAAAGTATAAATCATAAAATCCTTTCAGTTTTAGTGTCTCCTTAAAACCCTAGAAACCCTTCTTCTCCTTCAAGTCTCTCTTATACTCTGAGACGCAGCAAAACAAAGGTGAAGTCCCAGTTGGCGCGGCCAAGATGCTAGTCTTGTTCGAAACTCCGGCGGGCTTTGCCCTTTTTAAAGTTTTGGATGAAGGCAAGCTCTCAAAAATTGAGGTATATCATCACCTTTACCCCCCAAAAAAAGCTCTTTTGTGTTAACTCTTTACCGGGTTTCTGCATTTATTAATTAAACCAGCTCATTTCTGTATAATATTAATACTTCCTATGAATGATGCCCACCTCGCGCTTTATCGCAAGAAAGAAGTAGTCGTCTTCCTCTTTGTTAAAATAATGCTAAGCAAGTGCTTTTAGACAGAAGAAGCTTTAACTCTTAACGAAATAGTTGTTTATTTGACTGGTTTTCGAGCTATTGATTGCAAAATGGTGAAGAATTGAAACATATTATTCTCTCTGCCATGACATGGGGATTTGCCATTTTGTTGTTGATTGCTTTTGTGATAAATACCTGTTAGTGATTTTACTTCTAATTTTTCTTAATGTTAAATTATTTAACTTTTAAATGTTTTCATGTTATTTGTCGTTCAGCCTTACATTCTTACGCCCATTACTGTGTTCAGCTTTATATATGCTTTATCTAAAGACAATTCTCTTCTCCCCAGTAGTCTGAAAGTTGGCAGAAAGGTGTTTAACATGATATTAATTTGTATTGCAGGGCTTGGGCCAAGAGTTCAATAATCCAGAGTCTGCAAGACAGGTAATTAGTTGAATTTTTTTTTAAAAAAAAATTATCGGCACCTTTTTCTAATTGTTACTCTTGCAGTAAGTTTACTATTTAGTTTGACATCTAACTATTACTGGGTGGGTACCCACAACAGTTTGTGAAGCTGAAAGCTTTTCAAAAGTTTGAGAATACGTCAGAAGCTCTGAAAGCAGCAACATGCTTGCTGGAAAGCAAACCCAGCAAAGATCTACGCAAATTTTTGCGTGCTCACTGCGAGGGTGAAACATTAGGTGTGGCTGATTCTAAGCTTGGAAATGCAATCAAGGACAAACTGGTTCGTAAATATTCTAATTATCTGTAGAAGCATCTTTTCTGATAGTTATTTGATATGCTCTTTGCTTTTCATTTGTATTATAATTGGAGCTATTATTGTTTTGCAGAAAATAGAATGTGTTCACAACAATGCCGTGATGGAGTTGATGAGAGGTGTGAGGACTCAGTTGACAGAACTCATATCAGGTCTAGCTGTTCAGGATCTTCAACCAATGAGCTTAGGTTTATCTCATAGCTTGTCTAGATACAAACTCAAGTTCAGTGCTGACAAGGTACTTTCCTATGTTAAGTTGATGCTTATGTTAACAAATTAATCAATGCTAAATCTATGATGATACATATTGTGGATTATGCCTTTATTAGCTACATGAAACTAGTAATTGTGAGTGTTGGGGGAAATTCTAATTTTGTAAGACAAAGAGACTAGTAAAAACAAAAAGATTCATTTGAATGATTTTGGATTTCAAAACTACATTGCAACTGGCCTTGTTGCCAAGTGAGACCTCCTGTCATTTTATATTTATCTGCTGTTTCCTTTCTGAACCAATTGCATGCGTTTTGTCCATGACATGCCAACACTTTTTATGACTTCGTTGGTTTTTGAAGATTTTATTCTTTGTTAAGGATAGATTGATCCATAGGAAACTGGACTAATGGGAAAAATAATTGTGTTTGACAAAAGGTATTTTTGTTGCTTTTCATCAACCTTTTAATGATTAATCTTGTAAGTGAAATGTTCATGACTGTCTGCTCCGGTTGGCAAGGATTAGGAGCTTTTTGAGTTGTTGAGTGGTAAATAGATGCAATGTTCCTACAGTCTAATCTCTTATTTTTGTTTGGGCCTGAAATGTCAATATTTATTGATTTGTTGCAGGTCGATACAATGATCATTCAGGCAATTGGTTTGCTTGACGATCTTGATAAGGAGCTTAATACATATGCCATGCGTGTCCGAGAGTGGTATGGTTGGCATTTTCCTGAGCTTGCAAAGATTATACAGGACAATATCCAATATGCCAAAGTAGTAAAGTTGATGGGTAACCGTGCTAATGCTGCGAAGCTTGATTTTTCTGAGGTAGAGTTCACACGGATTTACTTTACAGCACTAATGTATTACTCCGCTTTTATGGTGCTTATTTTGTCCTACACTTATAAATATTTTGAATCTAATTGACATGTACCTTATCCTATGTGTTTATCTTGTTTTAAGCCCCACCACATGCTGGCTAGTGGCCATGCCTACGCAACCATCTTTGATTGATAGTTTGTTTTAGTTTTTATAGTTTTTTAATATGATAGCTTAATGAATAAACCTTGAGCTGATCAGACTTTGAATCTCTAACTATAAGGCAAATGGTTTTGATTTTCTTTTATAGGGGAGCTTGACGTAACGCAAAATGATACTAGATGTCGTTCTAGCGTACGTCTCGAATTCATGAAATAAAACACTTATAAAGGAGAAAGATAATTCTCAATTGAGAAATAAGCTGAAATATTATTGATAACTGAATGAGAAAAAACTAAGAATAACAAGTCTATTTATAGCTATAATAAATTTCATACTAATTCCAATGTAAAAACAGAAAAAAACAATCCAATCTTAACTAGGATAGGATTTTTATCTAAATAAAATAAACATAAAATCAAAATAACATATGGATTCCTAATTATATTCTAAATAGTATAAGGATTCTTATCTTGACTTGGATTTGCTGCATCAGTTCTCCTCCCTTTTAAAAAAAACTCATTCTCGAGTTTAACAGTGAACAAAAAAGACTTTCAGGAGGGTGAAACTTGAAGTAGACCATTGCATTACCTTGTGGTTTGAACATGCAACCATTGTAGGTCATCTTATTTGAAACTTGAAAATAATCAAATTCCATTCTTTTCTTGTCTTGGGCGATGACCCTTCTACGAAATTCTTTCTTGCACGACATAATCATCATTATATCACTTTTGTCATTCTCTATGTGTTGCTCGATGTGCACTCTAATTGATCCCATCTTTTCATATGCCCCCATCTTTTCTTATGTGTCTCCTTCAAGAATAATCTTCTTATTGGTAAAACCATTTCAATCATTGGTAGATTTTCTTAAATTCGAGCTTCTTGCACAATCTCAGTGATGCTGTTATTGATCTTAATGCTCAAATCGGGAACATTTGGTATCACTTCATGTGAAATCTGCGACATTTCAATCTCTTCATAAACGTCATATAGATTATTGTGCATGTCTTTTACAATTCTATTCGAATCATCAAATATCTCATGCACATCTTCAACTTTAGGTACAATCTTTTCATCCACAGTTTTGATAAAGCATCCAACTTAAAAACTATTTCTTCTTTTGAGATCTCAAACAATTCCTCTGGCACTTTAGAATTTTTAAGAATAACACCCTTTTATGGGAATACGTGAACCTTATCAATAGAAAGTTTCTCTTTGCTTGCACATAGTTCTTTAATTTCTTCTTGAATTCTTAAAAATGTTTGTTGCATTTGCTCAAACATGTGTTGCATCTTCTCCAAATTAGGCTATAAGGGCAAGATTTCTATAGTGAGGGCTTGATTAATGTTTGAATGAAGAATCGGCAGCTTGGAAGGCGGCAAGAATGGTTAGGTTTTGATGGGTGGTGTGTGAGGAGTGTGTTGGTGTGTTTGTTCGACGGTGTCAGAGGTTAGAATGGCAGGATCGAGGCAGTGGAGCTCGCGGCGGTTGGTGGCAATTTGGTGATGATTTGGGTGGTTCTTAGTCTCGATTTATGCAAGCGACGGTTGAGTTTGAACGCCTGACTTTGTTTGAGCCGATTGGGAAAGATTGGCGGCAAAAGACGATTGGAGCGGCGGCGACAATGGGCAGTGATAGTGTTGGCAGTTAGGGTTTTTTGTGTTCAATTTTTTTTGGGATCTTTTTGCTTGGGGCAGAAAAAGGAAAAAAGAAGAAAATAAAAGATTTTTCTTTTGGGATTTTTTTGTTTTGTTTTTGCTTTTCTCTTAAACACAAAATAAAGAAAGAAATAAAGGTTATTTTTTGGAATTTTTTTCTTAAGAAAGAGAATAAAGAAAATGAAGGTTTTTTTTTGGGAGAAAAGTAAGGGTTTTTTTTTTTATAAAAAAGATGGAGATTACAATGCTGGTAATATGGATTTGATGAGGATGATTGGTGGTCTAGGAGAGTTACTGTGTCTGGCATAGAGGTAGGCTTTGATACCACTTGATGTAGTGTGGAAGCGATACTAGATGTTGTTTTAGCGTATGTATTGAATTCACGAGATGAAACACTCACAAAGGAGCAAGATAATTCTCAATTGAAAATAAGTTGAAATATTATTGATAACTGAATGGGAAAAACTAAGAATGACAAGCTTATTTATAGCGAATTAATTTAGTACTAATCATAATATAAAACGGAAAAAAAATAATCTAATCCTAACTAGGACAAGTTTTCTATCCAAAATTAGATAAACATAAAATCAAAATAACATATGGATTCCTAATTATATTCTAAATAGTATAAGGATTCCTATCTTAGATTTTCTGCATCAGAGCCAGTGGACTGATGATGTCAGTAATTCTTCATCACTGCAGTTTCTATTGTCTGATGCTTGCAGATTTTACCTGAAGAAGTTGAGGCCGAATTGAAAGAGGCTGCTGTGATTTCCATGGGAACGGAAGTTAGCGATCTTGATTTATTAAATATTAAAGAACTATGTAACCAGGTCCTGTCTCTTGCTGAGTACAGAGCTCAATTGTATGATTATCTAAAAAGCAGAATGAATACAGTTGCACCCAATTTGACTGCTCTTGTTGGAGAGCTTGTCGGTGCTCGTCTTATTGCCCATGGAGGCAGCTTGTTGAATCTTGCAAAGCAGCCTGGGAGCACTGTTCAGATCCTTGGTGCAGAAAAGGCTCTATTCAGAGCACTGAAGACTAAGCATGCAACTCCAAAGTATGGACTTATCTACCATGCATCCCTGGTTGGTCAGGCTGCGCCAAAGCATAAAGGAAAAATTTCTCGGTCACTTGCTGCAAAAACTGCATTAGCTATTCGATGTGATGCTCTTGGAGATGGTGAAGATAACTCTATGGGACTGGAGAATCGAGCCAAGGTATTTTTCAAAGATTTGTTTCTTTCTCTCTCTTTTTTTTGTTATGGAAGGAATTTTGTAACACATGATTATTTGTATAGCTTGAAGCAAGGTTAAGAAATCTTGAAGGCAAAGAATTGGGTCGAGCTGCTGGGTCAGCTAAAGGAAAACCTAAGATTGAAGTTTATGACAAAGATCGCAAAAAGGGGCCTGGGGCAATGATAACTGCTGCCAAGGTCTGCTTTCTTTTATCTCTATTTTCTCTTGTTTAAGTTTTTGTTCCAGTGTTGAAAGCCCTTTTTTCCTTTTAACTCTTTTTTTTATAAAAAAAATTGCTTTTTGCAGACTTATAATCCTGCAGCAGATTCCATTCTTGGTCTAATGGAAAATGCTGCTGATGGCACAGAGGAGGATGCTGTTGGTGGCCAAGAGAAGAAGGAAAAGAAAAAGAAAAAGAGCAAGAAAGCTGATGACGAAGATGCAAATGGCGATGCCAAGGCAGAAGACGAACATTTGGGGAAAAAGGAAAAGAAGAAAAAGAAGAAACAAGAGGCTGTGGCAGATGGTGACGATGTTGAGGCTGGGGAAAAGAAGAAAAAGAAGAGAAAGCATTCTGAAGAAAATGAACAAGAGTTGGAAGTGCCAAGTAAGAAGGACAAAAAGAAGAAGAAAAAAAATGAGGATTGATTGTTTCTGGGAAGTGGTGTCCGGCAACCCAACAATTTTGGATGATCAAGGCAACAACTTGGTACCCTCTTCCATGTGTACAATTTGGCTTTTGTTCACTTTCTCTATTTTCATTTAGTTGTTTTAATTGTAGCTTTTCTAGTTCAATGATATTTGTAGTGTATTTTTCAAGTACTGATGGATGTTGTTTGAAAGTAGTTATCCAGGAAGACTGTTATCGCAACCATATTTTGCAGTCCACTTATGTTTGATATGCTATGTGCACATCTCCTGCTAAGGTATTTTTCTCAGAGTTATTAAATTTTGATTCACAATCAATGTAAGTTTATGTTGGAATACTGGCTTATTATATTTGATCAAACCAAAGCTAGTGGTTTAGTCGCTGACTTTAGGATTCACTGTTTGCAAATCTAATGAGTTACTAATTATGTTTTTTTGGAATGTCATCAAATGATTTTTATGATTTCAACAAGAAGGCACCGTGAAGCAATACTTTTTCAGATTGCTTGGTCAATGCAAACACAGTTTGGAGCAATGGGATTATCCAATTCCAAGCTACCATTCTTTCTTGTGGCGCACGCACGTGCGAAATGTTTGAACATCTAATAAAGAAAGATGATAGTTTTATAAGAATATCAATACTAGTAATTCATGGTAGAAGTAGGGGCAGTGAGGAAAAAGAATGAGAAATAACGTCGAAATTTTGAGTTTAAGAGAAATGAATGGCTTGATGTATTGTACGAAAATCAAGAGTACTTTATTTCAATTTACGTTAGTGGTAATGGCCTTCAGATAAACAAAGAGGGTATGGGTTCAAGTTCTCTTGGGGCCTCCTACTTTGGATATTATATACAATTTTCATTATTACTAAAGTTGTAGGGTTCGATAGTAGTTCTCGGCGTACAATTTAGTAAACATAGATTTCTTGAGAGAGTTCCAGATATCAAATAAAATATATAATATATATTTATATGATAAATTCTTTCTGGAGATGTCTATATTTTAATGAAAAAAGTTTTATGAGATAACTTGTTAAAATTATAATATTTAATATAATTAAAATTAAAATTATAACACTTAACGTAATTAAAATTATAATATTTAATATAATTAAAATTATAGCACTTAACATAATTATAAAATTAAAATTAAAATTATAATATTTAATGTAATTAAAATTGAAATTGAAATTGAATTTACGATTTTGAATTAGAACATTTAATGTATTTGAAATTAGAATTAAAATTAAAATTATAACATTTAATATAGTTAAAATTAATATTAGAATTGAAATTATAACATATAACATAATTGAAATTAGATTTGTGATTTAGAATTATAACGTTTAATGTAATAATTTAAATTGAATTTGAAATTATAACGTTTAATGTAATTGAAATTAAAATTAGATTTGGATTATAATATTTAATGAAATTGAAATCAAAATTATAACATTTAACGTAATTGAAATTAATTTTAGAATTTGAATTATAATATTTAATGTAATTGAAATTAAAATTAGATTTGCGATTTATAATTATAGCATTTAACATAATTAAAATTATAAATTAAAATTATAAATTAAAATTAGAATTATAACATTTAGAGTAATTGAAATTGGATTTAAGATTTGAAATTATAACATTGAACATAATAAAATTTGAATTTGAATTTGAAATTAGAATTATAACATTTAAAATAATTTAAATTAAAATCTTTAACGTAATTAAAATTAGATTTTTTGATTTAAAATTATAATATTTAATGTAATAAAAATTAAAGTTGGGATAGAAATTATGACATATAATGTAATTTAAATTTAAATTAGATTTGGATTATAAAGAAATTAGAATTAGGATCAAAATTATAACAGTTAATGTATTTGAAATTAAAATTAGATTTGGATTATAACACTTAGTGTAATTAAAATTAAAATTAGAATCGAAATTATAATATTTAACGTAATTAAAATTAGCATTGGATTTAGAATTATAATATTTAATGAAATTGAAATTAGAATTAGAATTGGAATTGAAATATTTGAGGTAATTGAAATTAAAATTGAATTTGCGATTTGAAATTATAACTTTTAACGTAATTGAAATTAGAACTAAAATTAAAATTATAACGTTTAATATAGTGAAATTAAAATTAGAATTAGAATTATAACATTTAACGTAATTAAAATTGTGATTTAAAATTATCACACTTACGTAATAGAAACTAAAATTAGAATTGAAATTATAACATTTAATATAATTAAAATTAAAATTATAATATTTAACGTAATTAAAATTATAACACTTAACGTAATTATAATTGAAGTTGAAATTTGAATTATAACATTTAATATAATTAAAATTAGAATTAAAATTAAAATTATAACACTTAATATAATTGAAATTAAAATTTGAATTAAAATTTGAATTAAAATTATAATATTTAATATAATTAAAATTGAAATTAAAATTATCAATTTGAAACTATAACATTTAATGTAATAAAAATTAAAATTGGGATTGAAATTATAATATTTAACATAATTAAAATTACAATTAGAATTAAATTTATAACATTTAATGTAATCGAAATAAAAATAAAAATATTATATATAATTAAAATTAAAATTATAACATTTAATTTAATTAAATATTAAAATTAAAATTGAAATTAAAATTATATTAATGAAATAAAAAATATTAAAGTCTAAAAAAAATTAAAATTAAAATTTTAAACCAAAAATACAAAATTAAAATAATTAAGGATATGAACCACACTCATAATTTTTGAGTTAAAAATACAAAATAACATTAACAAAAAATGACTAATATACCAACTCGTTCCGTTCCGGTTCAAGTCAAGACACATTCCATTTCAAAATTTGTCCCGACGAAGATAAATTTCAGTGTCTAACAAAACACAATACCGGTTGAGTCCCGTCTCCAACATGTCCCGGTTCGGTATGCTAACCCGAGTTATAAGGCTACGATTGTTAAAGGCCTCCTTTTATACTCTTTTGGTGGTCAAATGTTGAAACAAACTCCGTGTTAAAAAATTTGAAGTTTAGAAGATGTACGATTCACTCAAATAATTGATGTGTTCTTAACAGTGACAATGGCTAACCTGATTGCAGGGGCAGTAACAATTAATATTTTAAATAGTTATTACATTTTATAACCAAAAATACATAAATAATTTAAAACTACATATATAATTAATTAATTAATACTAAATAGTCAATTTCATTAATAATTTATTTAAGTTATTATTACACAATTTTTTACACAATTTTTAAGTCTTTAAATTGAAAACTTAAAAAGGTAAGGTTTTAATAGATTGAAATGGACATCACTATTAATTCAATATTAATGATTTTTATGTTTCTCTTTCCCTTTATCTGTTCTCCGAACGCTTTTGTCTTCCTCTCCACAACATTATTTTATTTTTTTATTTATTTTCCTTTCCACTACCATTTCTTCTGTTGGCTATTAATTTTTCATTATATGTAATGTCAATCAGGATTCATACTAGGTCTATTAACTACTTCAATGAACACCTGTCTATGGGATCTGCACAAGACGTTGAGGCTATGTGAGCAAGCTCATCTAAATCCTTATTCAAAGTCCTTGGCACTTGCTGTGAACCTTTCTGCTATCTTCATAGCCTTTGCCAAGTATGCCACCATTTTATATTCTTTTACCTAGTAATCCCCACTCTATTTTGACACCATTTTATAACGGTTGAATAATAGAGGACGTGTAATAAATTGCTTGACCAAATGTTGCTCCATTAAGTTGCTTCAAAGTCAAGTTTGATGGTATGCTCAAGTATTAGCTCATTAGGGCTCTTTATATGCATTTTAATCCCTGCCCAATCTTGTTAGATGCTTCATCTATATGCATTATCCATTCTTCCACTTCTTTTTCTTATTCCTTCAAAGTATTGTCTTCAATGGCTGGTCTATATTCGAAAAGAAAATTAGCAAGCACTTGTCCCTTCTTTGAACTTCTAGGTATATATTTTATATCAGAAGTGGTGAGCCCCATTGTGAGTATACCTCAACTCAGCCTTTAACAACTTTTACTAATGTAGAATACATACACCTGCTTCTTATTCTCTTCCTTTACTAAGATTGCACTTACTATAATATGTGACATAAGAAGGTATAAAAATAAGGTCTCCTTAAGTGTTGGTGTTATGAGTACTAATAGTGTCTTCAAATAATCTTTTTAAATTCTCAAAGGCTTACTTTTGTTCAGTTCCTCACCTCTCCCTTCGATTGCTCTTATAGTTCTACAGAACGGTGCACACGTATACGACTTCTTTAAATAAATCTGCTCAAAGTCAACATGTTTCTAGTCAGTATTTGCACATCTTAGTTTTAGAGTCTCTGGATCTCTCATGCTCCTCAAAGCATACACTTCTATTAAATTAGCTTGTATACCTTTCTTATTAATAACATGGCCTAGAAAGTTTTCTAAAGAGACCCTAAAAGTATAGTTGGCAGGATTTAGTCTCATTTTATAATATCTCAAGGCACTGAAAACTTATTGCAAGTCTGCCAAATGATCTCCTACTACCTTTAACTTCATAACACCATCATCAATGTTGACATTTAACTTGTCCCCAATCATCTTCCTAAACACCTTATACACCAACCTTGAAAAAGTAACCCCACATTATTCAAACCAAAGGGCATGACTTTGTAACAATACAAGCCTTTAGTAGTAATAAAACTTGTCTTTTTCAACCTTATCGTAAAAATCCACCATTAGATCTATCTTTGAGAAAGGAAATGGATCTTTAAGAAATGCCTAGTTTAGGTTTGTGTAACCTACACAAATCCTTCACTATCCATTCTTTTTATGTATCAGTTGGGGTATTGCACTTAAATAATGAAGCCTACTTTAAGTAATCTATCTACTTTATTACTGAATATCTTATTCCTCCTTGTAGCAAATCTCTTTTGCCTCTGTTGAACTAGTTTAAATAAGGATTAATGCCTAACTTATGGTAGATAACTTTTCGATCCATCTTTCTCTTCCATTTTTATGTTTGCCCCAACTTAGAAGACTCTTAATAGTACGAGGGTTTAGAATGACACTCTAAGAGAGGGGTGAGTTAGATTTCTATACTTTAAAGTAATTTATCGATTTACAACTCAAATTATAGTCAAATACAAGATATTTAAATAAATAAACATAAAAGACTACAAGAATGGAATGCGCAAATTAAATAGTGTAAGGATAAAGAAAGCTAACATATTACATGGTTTAGCCCTTAATTCAATTTATATTCTTCACACTTGAAGCAAACTACGCTTAAGGAATTCACTAACTTGGTCTATCTCTCAAGACCCTTTGATCAACTTTTTATGTGTTAATCAAACTCTTATAACTAATTAGTTTATGGAGTACCAATTAAACCCTTACAAGGATTCAAATATAAATGATCAGAACTCTCTCAAAGAGAAGATACAACAAATTTCAATACAAAGATGAGTATATTTATTCTTTTTAAATGATATGAAGGTTATAGAGCAATTCTATTATGTCTCGAGCTTCAATAAGGCTTATATAAAAGAAAGGAAAAACTAACTATTTATAGTTGTTATTGCAGTTTTATCATCAAAACTAGTTGACCACTTTGCCTAATCAATTAACCACTTTGAGCAGGTTTGATTGCACAAAAACTCACTCATATTAGTTGAAAAATCGTTTTGATGGTTAAACCATCCAACCACAGTAACCAAGTCAGTTAACCACTTTGCATTATTTATGTTATGCATGCTTAAATGATTTAGCTATAACTTATTGTAGAAAACTCTAAATTAATATTCATAATTTTTTTTTGAAAAATTGAAAAATTTATATTTTTATTGTCATCAAACTTGTGTTCAAATTCATTCTCATGAAATGCTTTCTATTGCCATCAAAATGTCCTTGAACTTAAACTTAGAACATATAAACTTATGCATCTAGGTGCCTTGGATGATCCATATCTCCGGTTAGGTGCTGATGAGCAAATTGAACTTTTCATGTGGCATAATGCCCTCACAACCCAGGCATAATGACGTAAGTATCAAGGGCGCGCTTTACCACCGAGCTAATAACCCGTCATATGAGCCTTTCATAAGGGAGCCCATTATGCTAAAAGTGAGAGAAACCCCATCCCTAGCTTTCCTTTTTATGCCTTTTTATTGCCCTATTAGTTATGCGAGCGTGTAGACATTGCGCCAGCTACCTCTTTAGTTTTCGCACTAAATTATTATTTTTTCACTCATTTTGCACCATTTCACTCGTTTTTAACCAATGTACTCATTTTAAACACATATATCATCAAAATATTTTATTTTATAAGATTATTGCATAATATATCTTTAATTCAAGAAACTTATCAAGTATTTGACATTGACTTACGAAGAATTTATCATCCACTTAATTGAATCTTTGAAGAGAAATGTGTGCTTTTTTAGGGGATTTGGGTGCTCATTTTTTTGTGCGTGCAAATTGTTCTAATTTAGAGAAAAGATAGCTGAGGGACAAGAGTATCCTAAAGTTTATCTTTTGGCTACAAAAAATTAGAATTTTTTTAATGTGATGTTAAAAGAAATAATGCATTAAAATAGGAGCTATTTTAAAAAAGTTTCCATGGCAATATGCTTGGTCTTTGCATGAAATATTGGGTTCATGGCAAGAGGTGTCGTACTAATAGTATCATACTATATCACTGGAACCACAGGCAATGAACAAATGCATTTTAGCAAACAAAGACTTGAAGCTAGAGTATTTCTATACTTTTTTAAGCTAAGGCCTTATACTTTGACTCTATACTTAATCTGGCTAAGACTTGTTTCTTGGAGGACCAAGTAATCAAGTTATTGACTAAATACATATAATATCCATCAAAGATTTTTTTATCACCAAGATTACAACCTAGCCAATATCAAAATATGCTTGAAAGGAAACAAAAAAAAAAAACAACACTTGTTATAGTGAACTGAAGACCATAATCTGTTGTTCTTTGAAGATTCCTAAGCAATCTTTCATAATCTTATAAATGTTTGACAATTGGCTGAGCAAGAAACTGATTAAGTTTATTAACTAAAAAAGTAATCTATAACCTATTGAGTTTTAGGTATTGCAGTGCTCCTATTATGATTCTCTAAAAGAATGTATCTTAAAAAATTGATAGTATTTGTATAATTTGTAGCCTAAACTCATAAGTGTTGAGCATTCCTTACAATCTTGCATTTTTGCCTTATTAAGTAAGTCTATATCATATTTGGTTTAAGAGAGTAAAACTCCTTTCTTGTTCTGTGTTCCTTTAATCCCAAGGAAATGATTGAAGTTTCCTAAATATTTTATGGCAAAAGTCTTGTTGAGCCAGTTGATTACTTTATTAATCATATCAGAACTTGAGCCTGTAACAAGTATATCATCAACATAGATCAAGACCAATACTATTTTAAAGCCTTCAAACTTAAAGAAGAGTGAATTATTGGATTGGGAACTATAAAAAATTCCAACTAAGCAAGGCTTTCCTCAGTCTGTCACACAAAGCTCTTGAAGCTTATTTCAAGTTATATAAAGCTTTGGTTATTTGCACATATGATAAAAAAATTTATAACTGATGACCCCTTTAGATTGAAACATGTAAACTTCCTAAGTCAATTCTTCATTAAGGAAAAAATTATTAACGTCTATTTGCCTAATTTTGCAACTTTAAATCATAATTATGCTTAACACAACCTTGATAGTGGAAGCTTTAAGAACAGAATTGAAAGTCTCAAAGTAGTCTATATATGTCATTCATATAAAATCCCTTTACTACTAATCTTACCTTGTATTTAGAGATGTTACCATATGGATTATGTTTCATTGCAAAGACCCATTTTTTGCCTATAATCTTTTGTGTTTCTATTAGTACTATAAGAACCCAAGTTTTGTTTCTAATCAAAGCCTCATACTCATCTTATATTGCTTGATTCCACTTGATATCTGTTAAGGCTTATTTAACATTAGTGGATTCTTATATTGGTTTGACTATAAGATAAACATTTAATTTAAGCATACCGACTTTGGACTTAGTAATTATCAAATGAGTTAGAATAATAGGTATTGGTTTAGGTTGATTTTGTACTGATTGAATTGTGTTAATAGCTATTTGTTACGATAAAGCTAAAGGGTTTTATATTATTGGCAGTGTTTCTAAATGTGATGAATGAGGTAATTTGTTTTGTGGTTACTGGATTTGGTGACTGATGTATTTTGTTGATGAAGAGATGTGAACTAATGCATCTATATTAGACTCAACTATTGTTGCTGGAGATAGCTGAGGAGTATTGTTGTTATTGTTGCTACTTGAGCTCTTAGCAATATGTACAGTATAACGCAAGGTAAGACTAAAACTTCATTGCTTGATTTAGGAACTGTGTTTATGCATCCTTTCTGCAACACCATTTTGGTGATGAATAGGGGGATAAGAGTATCTAAATAATATGCCTTTCACTCTTCAAGAAAGGTACAAATACTTTTATATCACTACCAAATTAGATTGTAGTATCTTAATACTCATTTTGAATTGCTTTAACTTTGTAATTTGAACACTTTAAAAATATCTAAACACTAAGATTTTTTGGATAAAGGAAAGATCCACAAATATAGAGTATAATTATCAATAAATGACACATAATATTGGTATCTTTCTATACAAAACAAAGGTGTTGAATCCCAAACATCAGTATATATCAATTAAAGGGATATATATATGTTTAGTTTTAGTCATTGGAAAGTGAAGTTTATGAATTTTTACATAAAGACAAGTATCACAGAAATATGAAAAAATAAAAAATTTGTTTTTGTTAGAACTAGTACAAGCTTTAGTTAAGAGTTGAAGATTTTGATTGCTTGGATATACTAATCTCCTATACATTACACTCGAGTCATTAATATCAGATTTATTACTAATAAAAGAAAAGGTTCTGTTATTCATCATATTTCAAGTACAATTAGTTGAGCTTGCTCATCATGTTATTATTTATATTTTTAGTACAAGCTTGCACATCTGTTTATAATAAAAAGAAATTTTAAACATAAAAGAAACTATAGGGATAAGTTATTAATTTGTTTTTAATAAAATAGGACTCTGATTGATAAGAAGTAACTGAGGACTTGTGTATAGCTTATACAATCCTCCTTTAACAATTTTCATGAGTATTATTGTCACTGTCATATTGTCATTTAATAGATGTATATTATCACAAAATTCAACATTCAAGACATTGTCAATTGTAAGTCTAGATACACTAATAAGGTTCTTAGTACATATGTAAGATTGTTTAGGTGGATGATATAGTTTTGATGCTAATATTTTAGACATGTAAAACCAATGCAAATAACGTTCAAGCCTAAGCCATTTCCAATGATTAGAGAATCATTACTTATACTTCCTTGTAAACAAGAGCACTAGGATCATTGGTGATGATCTTTCAAGAGATGCAAAATAAGTTGTTATAGTATAAGAAGAAGGTTCTGCTCCATAGATGTTCTAATTGTAGGCATTGTGTCCATAGGCCATTGATCCAATAGTATAACCACCAAGTATTTTTTCATTCCAAGTATATAAATTTTGTGGCTAAGGAACAAAATTTCTGTTAAACTTTTTATTACGTTGGAGCTGAATGACCTATCTTATAGCATATCTGACAAATCAACTTAAGAAATCCTTTGCCTCCTAGAAAAGTTTTAGCAAAACCCATTGAAAAACCTCCTTAAAAACCAATTAGAAAACCTAAAAATCTTCTTCCACCTCTTTGAGCATTACCTATTCCTCTTTAGAAACCTCTACAACTATTTTGATTTTTACACTAGATATTATTGTTACTATTTAGATTTAGATTTTGACTACCACTTCTTTTCTTTTGTGTTTGTTTAGATTGAGCAAAATTACCTTCAAATTTTGTATTAGAATTTCTTTGGTCTAATCTACACTCATGAACCAACATTAATGACAGTACTTTATTCAAATCTATAGATCCAAGCCTTCCTTAAATATGCACTACTACTAGATCAAAACTTTTATCATCATTAATTGGACACCTAGCAAATTTCAAATTATCAACTAAACTCTTAATCTTCATATAATACAATAATAAAAAGAGAACCTTGTACAGTATGAGAGAATGTGGCTTTAAGCTGCAACTTCATGGCCTTTGACTGAGTACCAAACTGTTGCTCAATTGTTGTTCAGAGATCACAAGAGGCCTTACATCCAATTACGAAACCAATAACATATTTTCACTTATTAAAGCAAGTAAGCAGCCTAGCAAAATTAATCGTCTCCATCAACTTATGAAATTCAGATTCTCAATTGAATTCAAACTTTGTATATTGCTTGAATATCCAACTTGATTTGTCACAGATCTAGTATGAAATGAGCAAGAGTTCGTTTCGACTCATCTATATAGCTTTCCAATCCATTTCCTTAAATCACTATGAGAGTTTGTGCTTTTTATAGAAGAAAATTTTCTCTCTCAAGTTTAATTTGTGATGACTAAAATTGTTTGGTTGGAAGAAGAAGCTGAATTTTTCATTTGTAAGTTTGATACTAAATGAGAAAATGAAACTTATTCTGTTTGATGATTTAGAAAATGAAAGAGAAAATTTTAAGAGTTTATTATAATTGTCTAATGATACATGAAGTGAGAGAGTTCATATTATTTATAAATAAAAAAATAAAAAATGTTTTATATATCTCTCTAAGGTAAAGTCTGGCAGTTGGCAGTTGTTAGATCTTTATGCTATATTATTAATCTAAATTCGATCGTAAAGATAATAAGAGGGTAAAAACCCTTTTGCTCCTACGCACCCTATCTTTTTAATAAAAAAACAAACTTAAAAGAAAAGTTTTATGCAGTCTCCTAAAAACAAAATTTTAACTTTATAACTTTGAATTTAATTCTTCTTTAACTGCCAAGTCGTCAGTCCTCTACTGGGTCATCGGCCACGTCACCATCTTCATAAACCAACACATTTCTTTACGGTGCTGATATAGCTAAGCTCTTGATTTTAAAACAAGACTCGCTTGGCAGAAAATTTACACAATGACATCTGGAGTATCACTGACTTTTAGTGATTCCCATACTGACAAGTTTTCTGAAGTAAGATTGTTTTAAATCAGATGAAGGGTATATAAAGAAGTGATTGCGTCTGTAAATGGAGTAGAAGTGGACAATTTGGAGGGGAGTCAAGGCGAGGCAACTGACTCCATTACAATACCTGACGTCACCCTATGAAAAGGCTTGTTTTAGAAAACTCATTGCCACTAACTCGACTAGAATCATGCAAATCCCTCAAACAGGCACTCCAAATTCATGCTCAAATAGTTGTCAATGGCCTCCACCATCATATCTTCTCCAACAGCCAGCTTATCTCCTTCTTTGCCTTATCGGGTTGTAAAGACGGACTTATTCATTCTCGAATTCTTTTCTCACAAATTGATAATCCAGATTTATTTATCTGGAACACTCTGATCAGAGGCTACTCTCGTAGTGATTCCCCTCACGAAGCCCTTGCCCTCTATGTGTCCATGCTTGCCAGGGGAACTGATTTACCAAATAAGTTCACCTTCCCATTTGTTCTTAATTCCTCTGCAAGGCTGTCAAGCTTCGAGCCAGGTTGTCAAATTCATTCTCATATAATGAAGTTCGGGTTTGAGTTTGATCTCTTCGTAAGGAATGCCCTCATCCATTTCTATTCTACTTTTGGATATATGAACCATGCCCACAAAGTTTTTGATGGAAGTTTTGTTAGAGACGTTGTATCATATAATACTATGATAAATGGATTTGCGCAAGTCAAGCAACCTTGCGGTTCTCTGCGGCTGTTTAGAGAAATGCGGGATTCTTGTATCCAGCCCGATGCATTTACCTTTGTATCTTTGTTCTCTGCCTGTACGGTATTGAATGATCCTGGGATTGGGAAGCAGGTTCATACTTTGGTTTACAAGAACTTGAATTCCCTTGAATCTAATATATTACTCAAAACTGCTCTTATTGATATGTATGCAAAATGTGGGTTGATGAATCTGGCTGAGCAGGTATTTAATACAATGGGAACAAGTAAAGGTACTGCAGCTTGGAGTTCTATGGTATCAGGATATGCTCGAGGTGGAGAAATTGAGCGTTCCAGATGGTTCTTTGATCAAATGGATCAGAGGGATGTAGTTTCTTGGACAGCCATGATCAGTGGTTACTCTAAGGCTGGGCAGTTTAGTGAAGCGCTCGAACTTTTTGGAAAGATGGAATCTCTGGGCATAAAACCAGACGAAGTTACACTGGTTTCTGTTCTTTCAGCCTGTGCTGGGCTTGGTGCTTTGGATTTTGGCAGAAGGCTTCATCGACAATACATAGAAAATGTCTCATTGGGTAGAAATATTTTTCTTACTACTGCCGTCATAAATATGTACGCAAAATGTGGAAGCATAGATACAGCACTAGATATTTTCTATAAAATACCAGAGAATTTGAAAACTGTTTCCCTTGTCAACTCCATGATTTCTGGTCTCGCTCAGCACGGTCTTGGTAAGACTTCTATAGCTGTTTTTAGAGAAATGGAGTTGTTGGGACTAAAACCGGATAGAGTCACATTTGTGGTGGTTTTGTGTGGTTGCAGCCATAGTGGCCTAGTTGTAGAGGGTAAGGAGCTCTTTGAATCAATATTTAATTATGGTATCAAACCGCAAATGGAACACTACGGTTGCCTGGTTGATCTTCTTGCAAGAGATGGTCGCGTAGATGAAGCTTATGATGTAATACAGAGTATGCCATACGAGGCTAATTCTGTAATCTGGCGAGCACTATTGAGTGCTTGCAGGCTCTATGGGAATGCAGAAATAGGCAAAATTGCAGGGCAGAGACTCCTCGAACTGGAGCCTGATCACGGTGCTCGCTATGTTTTGTTGTCTAATATGCTTGCGAAAACCAATCAATGGGAAGAAGCCAGAAGAGTGAGGAAACTGATGGATGATAGAGGCATTAAGAAGCCAGGTGGGTGGAGCTATATTGAGTTTAATGGAACTCTTCATGGGTTTTTAGCAAGCAAAAAATCACAGCGACATGCCAAAGAGATGGAATTGATGCTCAGGGACATGGCCGTGAAGCTGAAATCTGCTGGGTATGTCCCTAATACAGCACAAGTAGTATTTGATGTAGACAAGGAAGATAAGGAAACAGTTGTTTCTTATCACAGTGAGAAACTGGCATTAGCATTTGGGTTGATCAATTCCAGGCCTGAGGAAACCATAAGAATAATAAAGAATCTCCGCATTTGTGGAGACTGTCACTCAGCTTTTAAGCTTCTGTCAGAGATTTATAAAAGAGAAATCCTGGTGAGAGATACAATCAGGTTCCATCATTTCAAGAATGGAACCTGCTCTTGTATGGATTTTTGGTAATGCTAATTGTCAAGTATGTTAATTCTTCTTTTGCTGAAATTTTCTTCCCCGGATATAATTCGGAAATTTCACTCAAGATTGTTATGGCAGACCTCACTTTGAAATTTTCTTTTCGTATATCACCAAGGAGAGAATTCTTTTAATATCCTTTAACATTTCTATGTCTTGGCCATAGAAATTGAATTAACAAAGCTTCCATGACAAAACATGTTGCAGTAGCATAAACTAAATCATCTAAGATTTTATTAGTAGTATAAAGTCTTTTAAATGATTAGATATGATTTTCTCAAAGTTTTCTCTGAGAAAGATGAGGAGCTTTATTTTTACTTTTTGAAGGAGATATTAGTCGGTAAAATTTGCGTTTTAAATCTCATTCGCACAACATTTTGAAAAAAGTTCGGTTTGCAAACTTTACATATAATGAGATGGTTAGGGAAGTAAGTAACTGTAATCCTCTTCATAAATAAATAAAAATAATGAAAGCAAGACTATGAAAAGTCATGAAGAAACGTAGATTTAGAATGAGGACTTCGTTAAAACTTAAGAAGGTTGCTTTTGAAAGTCATTGTTGCTTAATGTTCTTCGCGTCTATTTTGGTTCCTTTTTCTTGTTTTCTTCTTCATGAGAAGTTTCGAATCCTTTTCACAATTGACCCAATATATTTTTAATATTAGTAATACCCACTGTCCATATTCAAGAGCAAATAGTTAGTTGTGTTAATGAAAATTCCAATTATTAACAAAAGAAAAGATTCATTGAAAATGTAAAGGAAAGTGATAGGACTCCGGCAATCATGAATGACAAGTTATAAGTTTTTGTCCTTACTTTTTTTTATATTGCTCCTCCTAAGATTTTGGCTCAAAGCCTATCTCTTAAATGGTCAGTTAAGCCCTTTAAGCCTTGCATGACCCAAGATCCTTTGGCTTGGTTTGGACCCTCAAGGAATATTGAAGATGCTATAGTCTACTTTCTAGAAGATCCCAAAGCTAAAAGAGGTGATGACTTTATAGTTATAACACTAAATAAGGAACCCTTAATAGTCGGTATAGGCCAAGTAGGTCGTAAGCAATAATTGGTATAAATCGAGAAAAACATCAGTATTCTTATCAAGACCACGCACCTATCCTTAATTCTTAAATTCTCAAAATCTTAAAAATCTTGTTTGATGATCTCCTATAAACTTGGGACGTGTTTTAAATGAGGAAGGAGATAGTTTATCATAATTTCATCGAACTCAATCATCAATGAAGGCCCATAAATAGAGGGCTTAGGGGGAGACATAGGGGGTGGTTTTTTTTTTTCAAGGTTTCAAGGGGCTCCCTATAGTCTAAAGAGAAGAAATTCTTAGAATATCCTCAAAGGAATGAATTTAGTGCAAATTTGTTAAAGACATCATATATGAGAAACTTATGTAGTTAGAATGGCAATTTGTTATGTAATTACTATTTGTATTTTCTTTGTACAAATGTTATTTGAGAGTGGATTGATAATGGGCTAAAGGCTTTGTGAAGTAGACATGGGTTCTTATTAAGCTAAATCACTATAACTCAATCTCTTTGCATCTTTACGGTTATTTCATTAGTTCTAACTAGTTGTTTCTCTAAGAACCAACAAACTAACTTGTTGGCTTTGGATTAAGCCAAATTCAGGGTCAATATTTTGATGCTGTCTTTAAGAAACAAATAAAAAATTGTACTTCGAAGACACTTAATGACGACCAATCCATTCATGAAAACTTGAGAATTGAGATGAATTAGCGATGATGATGAAGATAGCAAACTTGAGAAAGCCCTTAATTATGATCAAAGAAGGCCATCACGGAGTGAAAAGAAAGATCCAATGACTGACACAAAAGTCCAAACAAAAGGAATTGTTCAAGAATGACCTAACGAATTCCACAAAACACCAGATAATCCTATTAACTCATTGTTTAATAAAATCCCTATTTTAACTTATGAGTACTCGAGACTTGTTGAACCAAGTCATATAGTAATAACCATCCCTTTTTTCAAAAATGTTGGCATAATTGTCTGAAGAGGAAAGAGGCATGAGGTGAGGCTCTTATGACACCTCAGATGATACAAAAAACCAACGGGTATAAGACAAGGCCTCTAAGACCTCCTTGGTCACTAGAAGAGCTTAAGGGTACAAGGCGATGCCTTATAAACCCCTCAATTAATTAAAAAATCAAAGGGTATGGGATAAGACCCTTATGAACCCTTTGCTTAAAAAAAAAACCAAAGGTATAGGGGAAGACTCCTATGACCCTTTCAGTTATAGAAGTGCTAAGGGGTACGGGTGATGAGTGCATATTATATATGATATTTTGACTTTTTTAACTTGATAATTACTCATCGTGAACATGAATATATGGCATTTTATACATGTTATTATTATTTTGTAGGTTTTAGCAAAACAGAACAATAAAAATAAAAAAGCAAAGATGAAGAAAATAGGGCAAAATGATCGTTTCATAGACTAAGCCGCAACCTAAGATCTCAAGTCGTGGCTCTAGAGCAAGAATGGAAAGAAGAGGCAGCACCTTTAGGCCGAGACCACAATTTCCCAAGTCGCAACCCTAACACAACTTAAACTTCTAGGTTGGGGCCTGAAAAAGGATTATTTAATCTATTATTTCTATCATTCTAGACTTAGGTTTTGCTCTAAATTAAGAGTATTTAAAGATTTATTTGTGGTTTTTTTTATCATATATATGTTAACTAACTAAGGCGTGAAGATACTAGAAACGGGTGTGAAATGAAGAAAATGATACAAATTGACAAAACTAGGCCAGCTCTACGATGCCTATGGTTGGACGCCACGATGTTCAATCTAGAGAGTTGAGCATCGCGATGCCTAAGTAACTTCCTACATTGGTTGTTTTTCAAATCTTAGCGCCGTGGTGCCCAACTCCCAACACTGCGGCTTCATTGCGACAAAAGAAATCCCTTTTTTTTAGTAATATTTCAAATTGAATTTAAAGCCCCACAACCCTAAGGTTACAAAGACCTATAAAAGCATTCTTTTGAAATCCAAACACAATATAATGTCAGAGGAAAACCTAGGGCAAACAAATCACATCACAATTACAAGAGATTAAATTGCAATCAAGTCAAGAGCAAGAAAAAGCAATCTAAAGTGTCTCCTTGTGTTATCTCTTATCTACTCTTATCATGACGATCTTGTTTATGATGTTTTCCATTCGTTACTTTGATACTCTTGGATTAATGATAAACTAAACATTTTTTTTAATCTATGATTAGACTTTTGAACCTAATATGTACTTGAATTTTGTTAACTCTTAGTTTATGAACTTAATAGATTACAATTGATTCATTCTATCTCATGTTTAATGCTTTCATTATATCTAGCCAATATTTTAAACGATCAAGGAACCCTAAGGAACTCGAAAGAGAAATTTATATGTTTAGCCTAGGATAGTTTAGCATGATCATAAGGTGATAGCTATGAGTTTTATATAGGATAGAAATATATCAAGATAGCATATATGGTATTATTTAAACATGTTCTTATTGAGTTATATCCTATTCTAATTAACATAGACATATAGGTAATTGTTAGGGTATAATATAATCACTCAACTATCAACAAAGGCTTGTGATGAGATTATAATCTAACCAATAATTGTTAGGGAAATTTTATAAATAACCCATTTATTTTTTTATTATTCTTTTTTAACCAAATGTAATATGGTTATACTTTATTAACCAAATAAATTACTTTTGGACAAGTATACCATTTCACTGTTTGTACAGTACCCGCTACAGTGTACAGTATTATTGCTACAGTGATTAATTAAATCAAAATTAAATTAAACTAAATAAATACACTAACTAATATAATTTTTATAAATAAATAAAAATTTAATTGTATTTTTTTATTAAAATTATATTTATTAATAAGTAAATACAATAATAAAATTTAAATAAATATAATTATTTATTTATGAATAATAAAAAAATAAATAAATATAACGGTCACAAAGGCTATTTCAACCATCGCATCTCGGGCCCGAGATGGCCCCAAGATACTCTCGAGATGCGATGGTGGCATCTCGCCATCGCATCTAGAGCCCGAGATGGCTCCGAGATGGTCCCGAGATGCGATGGTGGCCATCGCTACAGTGTACAATATTTTTGCTACAGTGATTAATTACATCAAAATTAAATATTTTTTGTTTATTAAAATTATATTTTTTTATATTAGTTATTTATTTATTTTAATCATATTACTATAAATTTCACATAAATAATAAAATTATTTAATGTAGTTAAATTAAACTAAATAAATACACTAACTAATATAAATTTTATAAATAAATAAAAATTTAATTGTATTTTTTATTAAAATTATATTTATTAATAAGTAAATACAATAATAAAATTTAAATAAATATAATTAATTAATGGTTGCCATCTCGCCATCGCATCTCAGGCCCGAGATGGCCCCGAGATGGTGTATTTATTTAGTTTAATTTAAATATTTATTTATAAAAATTATATTAGTTAGTGTATTTATTTAGTTTAATTTAACTACATTAAATAATTTTATTATTTATGTGAAATTTATAGTAATATGATTAAAATAAATAAATAACTATTGTAAAAAAATATAATTTTAATAAACAAAAAATATTTAATTTTGATTTAATTAATCACTGTAGCAAAAATATTGTACACTGTAGCGATGACCACCATCGCATCTCGGGGCCATCTCGGGCCTTAGATGCGATGGCGAGATGGCCACCATCGCATCTCGAGGGCATCTCGGGGAGATGTCGGGCCCGAGATGTGATGGTTGAGATAGCCTTTGTGACCATTATATTTATTTATTTTTTTAGTATTCATAAATAAATAATTATATTTATTTAAATTTTATTATTGTATTTACTTATTAATAAATATAATTTTAATAAAAAATACAATTAAATTTTTATTTATTTATAAAAATTATATTAGTTAGTGTATTTATTTAGTTTAATTTAACTACATTAAATAATTTTATTATTTATGTGAAATTTATAGTAATATGATTAAAATAAATAAATAACTCCTATAAAAAAATATAATTTTAATAAACAAAAAATATTTAATTTTGATTTAATTAATCACTGTAGCAAAAATACTGTACATTGTAGCAATGGCTACCATCGCATCTCGGAGCCATCTCGAGCCCGAGATGCGATGGCGAGATGGCCACTATCGCATCTCAAGGGCATCTCGGGGTTATCTCGGGCCTGAGATACAATGGCTGAAATAGCCTTTGTGACCGTTATATTTATTTATTTTTTTATTATTCATAAATAAATAATTATATTTATTTAAATTTTATTATTGTATTTACTTATTAATAAATATAATTTTAATAAAAATACAATTAAATTTTTATTTATTTATAAAAATTATATTAGTTAGTGTATTTATTTAGTTTAATTTAATTTTGATTTAATTAATCACTGTAACAATAATACTGTACACTGTAGCGGGTACTGTATAAACAATGAAAGGGTATACTTGTCCAAAAGTAATTTATTTGGTTAATAAAGTATAACCATATTACATTTGGTTAAAAAAGAATAATAAAAAAATAAAAGAGTTATTTATGAAAATTTTCCTAATTGTTATTAGGGATTAACTAAGAGATTAATAATTCCAATAAAATATTAGGGGATAAGTTAAAACTCTAGATTCTTTTTTATTAGTGAATTCAACCATTGCGTACTTTTGATTAAAATTAGGTTTAATTGGTAGAATTAGATTAATTAGATAACATTTGTCTTTAGATTAGTCTGGATAAAAGTAAGTAAATTGATTTTAGTACTTGATTGAAATAAATAGGTTAAATAAGTCTCTGTAGGAATGATATTTGAACTTTAATTCTATATTGATTGATACGATAGTGTGCACTTGCGCTTAACTATTATTACATATATCACGACCTCAACTCGTTTAGAAGCTCTTAGCTGCGGCCCCAACTTTTTCTAGTTGCAACTTAATCCCAAATTGAGCCTAAGCCGCAGTCCTAAGTCATCTAAGCCGCAACGCCACTAGCAAATCAAGATTTCCTTAAAACATTTCCCTATTGGGAGCTTATAAATAAAAACTCAAAGGCCACTATTCAAAGTAAAGAAAAAGAGTGTACGGAATTAGGGTTTTAGAGACATAATTTTCAAAGAAGATTGAGCCACTTTCTAGGGAGATAAACTTAAATGTCAAAACTTCTTAAAGGATTCAAGCTTTGGAGATCATCTTTATAAACGTTTTTCTTCCCTTTCTCTTTTTCCTTGTTAGATTGAATTATGTATTTGTGAGAATTATTTTAAATATGTTTACAACTATGAATTTCTTAATGATTTTAGTTGTGGTTATATCTATATATGCTAAACTTTCATTCTAGAGCTTAATGTAGCTCTTTTAATACTATATCTCTCTTTGCTTAATGCCTCTAATTTGTTGAAAAATGAATTAGTTGTTTAGATTTATGGATTTTGATACTCGGGAGAGATTGACTCATTTATTAGATTTGTGAAATATAACTCTAGTTGTTATTGAGTTTGGAAGGCCAGTAGCATTTGGGTAATCAATTTAAGGGTTGTTTAATGAATGTATAGGTAAAAAAGTTAGATATATATATCAACTTGAATATGTACTGATTGGTGCTATAGTAACTACGCTATTGTATTAAGTAATGTAGAATTTAAGTCCAGATATTATTTACATAGGGACTATGTGATCGAATTCTACAATCAATTACTAAAATTATATTTACTTAACTTTTATTCCAAAAAATTTAAAATTTGAAACTCAATTAATTAACCTAATTCTATCAATTAAACTAAACCTAATTAGCATTCAAACAAAGAGATGAATTTACCAATTAATAATAGCATAGGGAATAAACTCATCCTCTAATGGTTTATAGGATTTATTAACCTCTTACTTAATCCCTCAATACCAATTATTGGCTTAGACATTAATCTCATCACAAGCCTCTATCGATGGTCGATTGACTATATTATGTATTCTAACAATCACTATATGTCTATGATAATCAAATTAGAATGTAATTTATAAAGATCAAGTCTAAACTATGCATGCCATCTAGGTATATGTCTATCATAGATAGAACTCATTGTTGTTTCCCTATGATTATGCATCAAACTATCACAGGCTAAACACACGAATCCTTTTGTCAAGTTCATTATGATTCCTCAATCATTCAAAATATTGGTCAGATATAATGAAAACATTAAGCATAAGACAGAATGAATCAATTATATGTATTAAGTTTATAAATTAAGAAATTAATAAAATTCAACTACATATTAGGTTCAAAAGTCTAACCCTAAAATAAAAAACTTAGGTCATGGTGAAATAAATAGTTCTAGAGTTTATTAAGAATAACATCATGAAAATCATAGAAAACTAGAAAGATTAAGAGTTGAAGAGATAAAACTAATTTTTCTGCAGTCTTTAATTTTCTAGTCTTCTTGATCCTCTAAAAATTGCTATTTTTCTCTCTTCTCTTCTCTCTCATTTTGATTCTTTTTTTAGGCTTTTTGATATTCTATTTATAGATTTTATATCTTCAAATTAGGGTGAAACATCAAATACAAATAAGTTTGAGATTAATATTCAGGCGCACTTGTTCACAAGTTACTGTTCACATAGCGCCTTGATGCTTGTTTCTAGGTGCTAATACTATAGCAGATTACTATAGCTCGTTACTATAGAAATCTACTATAGTAGGCATTGTAGCAATTTGGTTTTTTTCTTCGAATTTTCATCCCTATTTACTCCATTGACTCAAAACCTAAAAAATAATAATAAAGCACATAAAAAGTCAAATAATTTTAATTTAAACGAACAAATATTAAGTTTGTAAGATGAAAATATTAAACCTAATTAACCTTTACCAAATACCTCCAAACTTAAGACTTTGCTCATCCTCGAGCAAAACAAGAGCAAACAATCACAACTTATTCTTGACTCTAAATAAAAACTAAAAACTAAAAAATAAAATAAGTGTCGATTGATTATACAATTAGCCTTTTAGTCTCAAAGGCTTTGAAATGGCACAAATCTTTTTAGAATGCAATAGATAACTTTCAATAACTCATCATACCATTCATTAAGTACTTCATTCTCCCTTATAAATAATCACTTGTGCGTGTGTGTAATAAGCAAGTAATTAGCCAAATGAAACTTAGATTTACTTCATACTTAAGATAGCATATAAAGATGATGTCTAAAGATCTGTTTGAGACTTTATTTAGCTTGTAATGTAAAGTAAAGGCCAAGGTGGGATATAACGATATATAAATATGAAGCGCAACTCACACCATGAATACTTAACTTCACTTAAAATTCCTTAATCTCTTCTCCTTGATTTATCTCATCCCCTAAAATTATATATTCCCATCTTTCTTTTAATCACTTTTGTAAAATATTTCTTCTTTTTCTTAAGCAGAGGTTATTATATATTTAAACACTTTTCTTTTCTTTCATATATATATTTTTATTATTTTATATATGTGCCCCTAAACGTATATTGATATGCACCTTCAAGACTTATTGCTTTCATTGCAGTACCTTTTTTCACACCACCATAACCTTTTTCAATTTAAAGAATATTTTTAAATAAACTCAAGGTGTATGGTGCTATCGATAGATTTTAGGATAAATAAGTAAAAATTCTTGCAGCTTGTAATGTGTTTAAATAGAAAAAAATGGGTAATTAGGTTCAAAAAAAGGTGACTATGGATAAATATACATATAAGGTAGGCTCAAAAAGGCTCAATCGGTCCAAAGATGGCCTAATATCATTTTTGTATTCATGTGATTCCTAGGATTTTACCTCAAGTAGTAATCAAGCAAGTTCTAGAGTGTTGGACTTCGAGACTGTAGTGTACTGCTTAAGCACAAAGTATCTCTAAGCAAAAAAAAAAAAAAAAAATCAACTAATAAAATTTTATCTCAATGTGCTTAAGAATAAGTGATAAAAAAATAAGGTTGAAATCAGTTCAAGATTCATGATAGAAGAATTATTTCAAACATCTATTATTTCTAGAGAGTTGTAAAAATAAATTTAGCCAATATTCTAATTCTTATCATGGAATAATGATCATCGTCTCTACCAAAACTTAATAACTAAAAACAATTATCCTACAAGACAACCAATCAAAGCATGTAGAAAAATAAACACATGAAAGTGTTTCTCACCCCCAAACTTAAATTAGACATTGTCCTCAATGTCTAAAAATAAATTTAAGAGTAAGAAAAACTCTTATGGTAAATGAAGTTTAAACAATGCAACATTGTTGCCTATTGATTGGACTGCGATGTTTTTTTGCTCCTAATACTTGCAATTGCTTGTGTTGCTTCCTTAAAGGTTTCTCTTACTTTTTTATTATTACAAAGAAAAGAAACTAATATAACTAAAACTGAAACTAAACAAAAATAAAAATTCACTTAGGTTGCCTCCCAAAAAGCGCTTGATTTAATGCCATCGGCTTAGTGGGGCTCTTTATACTTTTATGGAGGATCAAAGTTAATGGTGGAAGCATCTTTATATGTAAGCTTGTTAGGCTTCTGATGAGTATAATTTTGATACATATTATGACCCCATTTTATCTTAATAATTGTTCATTTTAAAGTAAATTCAAAGTTATTTATGCTGTGATTGTTGATTTTATAGGTTTTGATCATATTGAGATGGGAATAGAAACTAATGGAAGATATAGGGAACAAATTGGAGGCAAAAGAAAGCCACTGAAAAATGGGGATTGAAATGACAAAAATGCAAAACTGGTGTTTAACGCCCCAGCGTTAAGCTTTACAAAGCCCCGGCGTTTGTCAATCATAAAGAACGCCCCTGCATCCGTTAATGAACACTCCAGCATTCACGCAACAATGAAGAATGCCCCTGCGAGGATGACATCAACGTTAGGGAAAAATTTTGGATCTAGATCGCGATGCCCCAGCGTTTACAGTGGAACACCGCAGTGCTACAGACGCCCCCGCGTTGCCTAACCAGAGCGCCCCTGCGTTTGACTAACGCCAGAGCGTTCTTCGTGTAATGCCCCAGCGTTAGTGTTCAAGTATAAAAACATTACATTTTACCTCTTGGAGTAATTTTTTCCGGACCCCTTCGAAAAACACCTAAAATTCTCTCAACCCCAACACCTTCCTAACCCAGAAATGATCCTTAATTGATAATCAAACTCTAAAACAAAAATCAAACAATATTTGGTGGAGAGATTACAGAAGATCTTCCAAATCAAGATCATTTTGGAAGGTCAATTCGAGATCAATCCTTGAACTTGTACTTCCTTTGCTTCAATCTTTACTAGTTTGATCCAAATTGATCTGTTTATATCATGTTTATATTTATTGTTGATCTTGATGTTATTATCATGTTGATCTAAGTTTAATTTCTAGGATTATAGCCTTGACCTTAATATGATGGATTGATATATTGAAGACGATTATTATGAACTCAATTCTTGTTCAATTTGTTGGATCTTAATGCCTTTGATATACTGGCCATATGTTGAATGAATTGGTAATGATTAAATAAACTTGAAAAAGGAATTTAATTGTTAAGCCCGAGACAAAATGATACATGATCACAAAGTGGCAGTTGTGAGTTTCGATCTAAGATAGGAATATACCTAGATGACATGTATGGTTAATACAACTAGTGCTTAATGAATCTTGATCTATTTAATTACCATAGGACTATAGGAGATTAATAGATCTTGGTATAATCACTTGACCATCGGAAGAGGCTCGTGGTGAGATTAGTGTTGTGACCAACAATTAAATTGAGGGAATAATAATCGAGGCGTCATTGTTTAGAAAATCATATTAAGTGATAGCTATAATCTTAGATCTTCGTCATATATTGTTAGATCTGTGGTCGAATTTGATTATTAATTATAGTTGATAACATAGATAATTTTTAGTTTAAAGTTTTATCAAGAAATTCTTAATAATCAATCTTTTGGATAAAAACGAGAAGATGCAATTTTAGTAATTGGTTAGAAATACAACAAATTCCCTGTGGGATTGACACTCTATTCATTCTATATTATGTGTTTCCGATAGCGTGCACTTGCGCTTAATATAGAAATACCACATCAGTTTCCTCTATCTTGGCTTCCATATTTTTTTTATTAGATCTAGGGCAGCAACTTGTGTTTCTTTCTTGTGTTTCTTTGGAAAGACTTGCATTTTAGATCGGTGAAGTGGTTCTCTTATGCTGTTCTCTTCGATCCTTTCTTCTCTATGCTTTTCTTTCTTCTTTTTCTATTCCTTAAAATTTTCTTTTCGATGTGATGATTCATCATCTTCATGTCTTTGAGTTGCTGAGTATTTGGTGGCACCACATTAATGCTACAACAGTCAAGTAATATAGTGTGCATGGGTTGATTTTGCTCTTTGTTACTGTTATTTTTTATTGTGTTATCACTTTTTTGCACCTTAGAATGTTACTACACTTTAATATTAATTTCTACACTTGTTTGACACTTATGTAGCCTTTAAAGAAAAAGAATATGCAGTTTATAAGACCTTCATTCTCCTTTATACTTGATGGTGGTGGTGTGGATGTATTTGTTAGAGCTGGTGCTCACGTGCCATTCCAATATTGTATGAATATTAATTGTTAATATTTATACAAAAAATATTTCGAATAAAGATTGTTAATATCATATTAATATAGTAGAATGCTTGTAACATTACAGACATTGTTTGATCTGAAAGAGTTCAGATTTGATCTAAAAGAGTTTAGATCAGAACTAATAGTTATCAAAGCTGAGAGTTATAAATGCTAAGACTTAGCACTGTTAATAGTTATCAGTTTATAAGAGTCAGCGAGGTCTAAATAGTTAGAACCTTATCTATAATGGGACAAAGACCTGAGAGTATACTTGTAATGATATAGTTGCAAAGAGTTGCAATAGGAGCTAAGAAATATCATTATGTAAGTATGTCTCAAATATAATGTTCCTGATCTATGATCACCAATGCGGGTCTATCGGTGAATTCACAATATATAGATTAGTGTATGTCTATATCTGACTAGTTCAGATGGTTGTTCTTAGCTGACCATAAGCTTAGAGCTTGTATAGATATGCGGGTATCCAGTCAGGACTGGATACTGAACAGACTTATGAGGACCCCAATAGATATCCTATGAAACTGTCAAAGGAAGGTCCTCTCGAGTTGAGTAGTAATCGTGGTCCTTTGACCTGAGCGCCATGGTGGTCTTGTAAGTGATCCATCATGCTTTGGTTCCATATATGTCAGAGACCTTTCATAGTCTGGCCGCTATGTGTCGCTGGGTATGGTCCGATGCTCATGGAGTCCGGTGTGTGTAGATACGGGATCCATCAGCTTACATAGGTAAGTTGTATATCCGATGCTCTGAGATTATATTTCATAAAGTCTTGTGGCCACAAGCATAAACCCGGGAAAAAAGTTTCCCACAGGGTTAAACAATATAGCAAAAATATTTGCGTATATTTTTTATCGAGAAACGAATCTGGAGATAAGATTATTGGATGAGCAAATGGGGATTTGATGGTGCTGATCTATATCCCCGCACATCCAGGGTATAAATGATGGAAGGATTATACGTATACATTATGACCTCAACTTGTATGGTCTGACACGCTGATTTGTAATATTCGTAACATGTGCGTGGGGCATCGATTACGGATTAATGGAATAGTTCCATTTGACAAATCGGGTGTAGACCTAGAGAGTCCCAATATGAAATGTACTCTTTGAGCACTTAGACAGTGTACCGTATTGAATTGTTCAATACAGTATAATTCAGCAATTACTAAGGTTACGTTAACTAAAGTATATGGTTAAATGGTGGGACCCACTTTAGGTTAACTTGGTAACCGAGTAAAGATATAATAGTAATTTTACTTTATGATTATTTAATTGTTAAATAATTAAAATAAATATTTATTTGTTTAATTGTTAAATAAATGATTTAACTTAACTAAGGTTAAAGGTTAACCATAAGGTTAAGTTAGTTAACTTTACTTAATAGTTAAGTAAAGGTTAACCTAACCATGGTTAAGTTAGTTAACTATGGTTAAATTAATTAAATATTTATTAACTTAAAGGTTAAGTTAAAATAATCTAACTAAGGTTAAATGTTAACTAAGGTTAGGTTAAACCAAATGAAATGCAAATGAAATTCAAATTAGTTTGGAATTTATGCATTAGTATATAAAGTGAAATGAAATTGAAAATCAAAAAAGTTTTTAGTTTTAGGTTTTGCATTTTGGGAGCCAATTCAATTTGAGAAATTGAAATTGTTTGTTTTGTGTTTTAAGTGTTAGAACAACAAAACAAATTAGATAAATGGTTAGTAAATGCAATAACTAAAAACAAGATTTGTTTTATTTATTCAAGAGTTGAATAAAAGGAAAAACAAATTTAATTAAGTTAAATAGTTTAACTTTGAATCATGTTTAAGAGTTAAACATATATGCTGGATTAAGATGCTGCCATTCTAGATAATCAAACCCACCTTTGTTGATTGCTAGGATTGATCAAAGATTCATTTCATGGTGGACTTCAAAGAAAATTAATCCAAAGGCTTCATTGGTGATATTTTCTCAATCTCGAATTTTAAGTTAATCAAATGTTATTTTCTGTGTTCATTGTATATAATCTTCCGCTGTGCACATGTATGTATGAGATATGTATATTGTTTGTATGATGAACACAACCCACATGCAAGCACCCTAATTGTTTTTGTACAACCCATAACCCAACAGTATTCTCTTGTAAGATCTTACCACTCCTCGAGTTAATGGCTTGGCATTGCTCTACATTTTCTCTTGGATTTGTCTCAGTATCGCTTGGTAGAGTACCTTAATGTTTCCTACTAATTACAGTAGCAAGTTGTCCCATTTAGACATATAATTCTTTAAAGACGCTAAATGATTCTGTAGGATAGCATTATTAGACTTCATATATTGTATAAATATGTCTTCCAAAGCCAGCTTATTTTCTTGTAGTGGTTGGAATCCTAAGGGATTTAATTGTTAGATAACTCCCCTTGGTTGTTATGCTAAGAAAAGTTAGGATGATCTCTTTACCCTAGATTGTGAGAATATAATTATTGGTTAGGTTGTTGTTGATTGAAGTTACCCATATAATTTACTTTTATGCACCGCTCATTCATATGGTTATCACTACAAAAGTTGCATGTCACTTGCTGGGTTTTAACAACATTCAATGCATCAATGTTCTTAGATAAGGAATTAATTGGCCCTGCCAATGCATTAAATGTGTCCATCTCATTAATACTAGCGACTCTCTTGGTGTAACCCTCTCAGCTAGTCATTGGTAACTGTTAGATGCCATCTCTTCTAATAGATCATAAGCTTTATTCGTAGACTTATTAATTATAGTTTTTCGAGCAGTGGCATCTACAATGATGCTCAAATGGCCTACTAATCTATTGTAGAATATTTTGACTAATAGTTATTTATAGACTCCATGATAAAGGCACTTCCTCAATATTTCTTTGAAGCACTCCTATGCCTTATAAAATGATTCTCCATCAAACTAACTGATTGAGGTGATGTTATTCCTTATCTTTACTATTTTTGCTGGTAGTAAAATCTTGACTAGAAACTTTTGCGCTAGATCATCCTACGTCGATATAAATTCGAACGACAATGACATCAACCAACTCTTTGCTCGTTGGAGACTTAAAAAATTTATGATATGCATGTTCGGGTCATCATTGGGGGCTCAGTTGAACTGTACAGTCTCTTTCAGCATCTGAATAATATTTGGCTTGATCTCAAATTTATTAGCATGCCGATTGGTCATTGAATACTAGACTGAACACTATTTATAGTTAGGATAGTATACTCTTTCAAAGCTCTCTGTGGTATCATAGGCTCGAACAATGAATTATTAATGTGATTATTATTCTCCATATTTAAAGATTGTTAGCGTTATTCACGTCAAAGTCTATTACAATGTTCTTTCGATCTCAGGATCAAAAAAAGTCAAATTAGCACTTTTTGCCCTTTGCATGAACTGTTAAAGCAAAATAGAAAAAAAAAATCAAAGTAAAAAGAAGAAAATAAACTAAAACTAAAACAAAAATAAAATAAGAATAAAAATAAAAGTAAAATCTGAATTAAAAGCAAGTAGCTTGGTATTAGTATTGATATAAGAATAGAAAGAAATAGATTGCCCTGCAATGGTGCCAAAAACTTGATTGGTGCTATAATAGCTAAGTACAAGTGCATGTTATCGTATCAAGTAATATAGAATTTAAATACAGATATCGTTCTCACAAGGACTATGTGATCTAATTCTTTAATCAGTTACTAAAATTATATCTACTTAACTTTTATTCAAAAAAATCTAAAATCTGAAACTCAATTAATTAACCTATTTCTATCAATTAAACTAAACCTAATTAACAATCAAACTAAGAGATGAATTCATAAATTGATAATAATCTAGGGTATGGACTTATCCTCTAATAGTTCATTGGATTTATTAACCTCTTAGTTAATCCATTAATACTAATTGTTGGCTTAGATACTAATTTCATCACAAGCCTTTATCGATGGTCGAGTAACAATATTACGAATTCTAACAATCACCTATATGTCAATGGTAATCAAATCAGAATATAATCCATTAAGATCAAGTCTAAATCATGCTATATATTCCATCTAGGTAAATGTCTATCCTAGATGAAACTCATAGTTGTTACCCTATGATCATGTAAAAAACTATCATATGCTAAACATATGAATTCCTTTGTCAAGTTTGTCATGGTTCCCTAAGCATTCAAAATATTGGCCAAATATAATAAAAGCATTAAACACAAGGTAGAATGAATCATTTTTATGTATTAAGTTCATAAACTAAGAAAGTCAATAAAATCCAATTACATATTAGGTTCAAACGTCTACCCTTATAGTAAAAACTTAAATCATGGTGAAATAAAAAGTTCTAGAATTTATCAAGAATAACATTATAAAAATCATAGAAAGCTAGAAAGATAAAGAGATGAAGAGATAAAACTAAATTTTATGCAGTCTACAATCTTTTAGTCTTCTTGATCTTCTAAAAAATTTTCTTTCTCTCTCCTCTTGATTCTTTCTTTAGGCTTTTTGATCAACTATTTATAAGTTTTATATCTTCAAATTAGGATAAAATATTAAATACAAATCAATTTTGGATTTTTAATCACGCGTCACTGTTCACATAACGCCGTAACACTGGTACTATTGTAATTTGATTTTTTTGCCTTATTTTCTTTGAATTTTCTTTCTTATTTGCTCCATTGATTTCAAACCTACAAAATAAAAATGAAGCACATAACAAATAATCTTAATTTAGACAAACAAATATTAAGTTTGGAAGAGTTATCATATATGTATCGGGCCTCATTTGACGCTTGGAAAAGTTAGTGAGATCAATCGTAATCCCTTGATTAATGAATTGAATAAAACTAGTTAATAATTGCTAAATATGAAGAACATATGAATAAGAGACTGAAATTAAGACCTTAAGATCCTATTTATTATAAATTCTCCATATTATAAGATTATCAATTTGTTTAGTTTAAGTTCTTTCATTTTTTGCAATTAATTTAGAATTAAGGTAGTCTAGATCAAATTAAGCTGTGAAAACCTATATAATTAACATTAATTTGAGAGAACAATCCTTGTGGAAAGATACTCTACTAATTACTTTATTACTTGCTCATGACTCGTGCACTAACGAATTTGTATATGTATATCAGCAAATAAGTTTTTGACGTTGTTGCTGAGAATTATATTTTTTGAAAATTTTCTAATATTGTGGTTAAAAGAATTATTCTTAATTTAGTTATTTATTTATTTTAAATGTTTTTTTTTCTAAGTTTGGGTTAATTATATTTTTTTTAAGGTGCATGAAAAGAGCTTGTAGCTTGAAATTGTTAGTTATTGATCTAAGTAGAGCATACATTATAGAGGCTAAGTAAAGGATAAAGGAACAAAGTTCAAGCTATGGTAGAAGAAGGAAAAATTCAATAACAATGGCCTTGTGGAATTATTTCAAGCCCGTTATCAATGATAATTATTTGGGAATTCAACAACAAGCAATTAATACCAACAACTTTAAGTTGAAGATAGCTTTCATCAAAATGGTCCCATAAAACCAATATAGAGGATTGCCAAGTAAAGACCCCAATGTTCACCTAGCACATATTCTAGGAGAATTTTGATACTAATAAGGTGAATGGCCTTTTAGAGGACATCATTTGGCTATGTTGTTTATTTTCTCTCTTAGGGATAAGGCAGAGGGTTGACTTCAATCTTTACAACTACAGAGTATTGCAACTTGGGAGGAGTTGGCACAAAAATTTCTTACAAAGTTCTTCTTTTCATTGAAAATTTCTCAATTCTAGAGTGAAATTGCACAATTTTGCCAAATGAAATTTGAGCCTCTTTATAAGGCATGAGAGCAGTTTAAAGAACTCATTCAGAGGTGCCCCTAACATGGGTATGATGATTGGTTCCAAATACACTATTCTATAATAGGTTGAATGGGTAAAGAAGAACAATTGTTGATGCAGCAAATGGTGGTACTTTATTGTCTAAGATAAACGATGAAGCTCAAATTTTATTGCAAGAGATAGCTTGCAATAACTATCAATGACCCAATGAGTGGTCTATTGTGATGAAGGTTGTAGGAGTTCATGAGGTTGATTCTATAGTTGCTCTTTCAGCTTAAGTTTTTACCTTAGCAAGTCAAGTTTGGTGCTAAATTCTAGAGAAGCTTCATTGAGTAAGGATTCGATGATGGTTGTTAGTGCTTATTACACCGGTGAAGGTGGTGATTTGGAGCAAGTTTAAAATGTCAACAACTAAAATTTCAATTATAGGGATAACAACATGTCAAATAACTTGCCTATGCATTATCATTCGAGACATCTCTATCATTAGAATTTCACTTATGGTAATACAAGAAATATGCTACAACCTTCGTCAGGATTTAATCAATTGATAGCAGAAAAGAAGCCCTTGTTGGAAGACCTTTTGAACACTTCATTGTTGAGACAAGGGGAAGGTTTAACAAAGATGAGGTTTGACTTGGTAGTAACGACACACATTGCACCAAAATGAATGCTACAATGAATTTCCTAGAGGTGCTAATTGGTTAACTTGTCAATTCAATCGAGGGCCAATCATCCTACCAGTATTCAAGTGACACAAAGACTAACATGAAAGATAATTGCATGGCTATCACTCTTAAGAGTAATTGATAAGGGCAAATTTGTCATATATTATTTCATGTTTTTATTATTGATATTTTATGAGAATAGATGGCTATTTATATGCATTATTGTTATTTATAGGGACTTGAATGAAATTTAAAGAAAGAATGCAAAAGGAGTGAAAACAAGGACTAAAATGCAAAATGACTTGTTTAAGTCGCATCTGCCGCCCCAGCGCCAAACAATCACCGCGCTAGCGACAAAAAAGCGCCCCAGCGCTATCAACCCATCGTTTTTACGGTGAAGCCTTTTTCACACATCACCCCAGCGACAACTGAATAGCGCCCTAGCGGTAGCGCGAGTCCTAGTCCGATGAGAATTAAAATTTTCAAGCTCATATAAATCCCTATGAAAAACCACTCATTCCTAGCCTTTAGGAATCATCCAAGACAAACCTAGAGCAATTCAAGAACACCAAGAATACAGAGCACAAGTCTTGGAGAGCAATAGGAGTTTAATTGAAGCAACTTTAGATAGAGATTCAAGGTATTCTTCGGCATCAAAAGATCTTAGGCAGTGCAATTAAAAGCAATTCGACGTCTATATCGGTTTGCTATTGATTGTATCATGATTTATTATTATTTTTACTGCTGTTCTCTTGTAGCCATGAGCTAAACTTATTTTCTAGGGTTAATACTTGAACTCAATATGTGTGCTTAATTGCCATATTTTTTGAATATTTAATAAACTTAATTTTTTTATATTTAAATTACTTGATCTTAATGCTTCAATATCTGGCCAATATATGGTGATTGAGTTGGTAATATTATTGATAAACTCGGAAGAGGAATCATAATATTTAAACCTAGGTAATTTGATGCATGATTGTAGAGTAACATTCAATATTGCATATGGAAGTTTCAATTTAGGATAGGAATATACCTAATTAGCATGTATGATCAATAAGACCTAATCTTAATGAATCTTAATTTATTACAAGTACCATAGAGATATAAGTATTTGGTAAATTAAGGTATACTTGCATGACCTTGGAAGAGGCTTTTGAATACATTAGTGTCTTGATCAATAACAAAGACTAAGGGAGTTAAATATTAGAAGATTAATCATTAGAAAGCATATTAAGGGATAATATTAATCCTAGATTTTCTCTATATTGCTATCAACTAAATCTCTCTGTATTTTGTTTTTGCCTTTATACTTTCTACATTAATTCTTAGATTTTTATTTATCTAAATAATTATTAGAAAGATATAATTTTAGTAATTAGTTAAAAAGAAGAAATTATCCCTGTGGGTTCGATATTCGACTTATTGAGTCCCTTTATTACTTGCATATGATAGTGTATACTTGCACTTAATTTTATGATATAGAAATATTGCATCAATAATAAGGAAGTGAAAGCTCTTAAGTTAAAAAAAAATTGAAGATAAGAATTAAGAGGTTTTGGCGAGAACTACCAAAGGTGATTTTGAAGCCTAATTTTATTTCTTTTCTGGACCATTTGGTCATTATTGTTCCGCCATTATTATTTCTTGAACGGTTTCAAAAGAAGAAGTTTGATGCACAATTCTCCAAATTCCTTGAGATTTTTAAGAAGATTCATATAAACATTCCTTTTGTAGAGGCTTGGAATAAATGTCAAATTGTGTGAAGTTTATTCAGGAAGTGATGTCAAAGAAACGAACTTTGGAGGATTATGAAATGATGAAGCTTATAGAAGAATATAGTGTAATTTTTTAATGAAAGTTACCACAAACATTGAAGGATCTCAGAAGTTTCACAATTCCATACACTATTAGTGATGTAAATTTTGAAAAACCGTATATTATCTTGGTGCCAACATTAATTTGATGCCTTTATCCATTTGTTAGAAGTTAGGACTTAGAGAGGTAAAGCCTATCATAATTTATTTGTAGTTGGAGATTGATTTCTCATGTATCTATGATACATCATCGAAGATGTGCTAGTGAAGGTTGATAAGCTCGTCCTTCTAAGGATGTTTTTGTTCTTGATATAGAGGTAGGCCAAGAGATCTTGATCATTTTTGGTCGACCATTTCTAGTTACTGAGAGAGCTCTAATTGATATGGGAAAAAGGGAATTGACAATGTGGGCGTAAGATTAAATAGTAACTTTCGTAGTCTTTAAGGCTTTTCCAAGTAAATCAAATGACTGTTTTAGGATTGATAATTTGTATTCGAATAGAGAACGAAAGGCCCCAAAATTGAGGGAGATAGATATAATTCAACCCCAAGCTCGTAAGAAGGCAAAGCTACACAGATCAAAGAATAAGAAATGGAAAGACATGAACATAATGAAAAAACAAGTAGATATAAGGCAACAAGGTTCATACTTCTTGGAAAGTTTGAAACCTTTTCCAAGCAAGCTTAAGACAAGGAAGTCAGTATCAGTTGTTAAAGGTCATTTGATAGAGCTATAGAAATCAATGAAAAGAAATGGTAAAGCCATCAAACAAATATTGAAGCACTATAAAGAAGAAGATTCTATTGACAAAATGCCTCCGACATACAGTTTGAACCATCATAAATCCGAAAGATGTCAAGCCAAAGATGTTAAATCATGTGCTTCTTGAGAGGCAACCTAAGTAAATTTTTATTTTTAACGTTGTTTATTTTTTTTATAGTGTGTTAAAATAGCAAGTCAACACTCAAAAAATGGAAAAAGATGCCAAAATAGAAGCATTATAAAGCCCTTAGGTAGTATATGAGTTTCGCGGCCAAAAGAGATATAGGCCACAACTCTAAGACCTATAAAATAGGGTTTTAAAAACTCAGGTTGTGGTGTCGCGACACACTAAAGCCTGGCCAACAACGCCAACTAAACACCACTCTTTTTTATCTAAACCCTACTTTTAACCTATTTTCTTCACTTTCACTCATTAGCCCTAAACACTTCAAACACCATTCAATCTGAAGAAATAAGGTCAAAATTGAGGAATTTAAACTCGAAGTTTGGGTGGCACCACTTGATCCTCACTTTGAAGTTTGCGACGTCAACTCAATAATAATTTTAACCTTAAGATTTGAACACCGCAATGCTAAGCCACAGTTACTAAGGTAGTTTCCTATTCTCATTTTGTTTTCATTGGAAAAATATTAAATTTAAGTTTAGGGGAGGGAAACACTTATCTATACTTATTTACTACTTATGTCATGCCTACTCTTTATGACTACTATTTTCTCTAAGTTTATTTTAGTTTTTTAATTAATAACTAGTCTTGAATTGGTAGAATGATTAGCAGTCAAAGATATAAAATAGAAAACATGATTTTAATTACTACACTTTTTTGGAAATAATAGATGCTATGATTGTTTACATGTTTAATCTAAGGACAAGTTCGGCCTCATTTTATGATTGCTTGAAATCATTGAGCACATAGTTAGGATCATGTAGTTAATTTGCATACTTAGAGAAGGTTTAATACATAACAAAATAATGTAGTTATTTTGCTTACTTAAAGGACGTTTATGCACAACAAGAATATTTAGGGTTACAAAAATATTTTAAAACTTGTTTGAGTATTATTCAAGGCGAAACCCTATAACACACATGATTTAGGAAATGATTTTAGGCCAACCTTGGACCATTTAAACCTTTCTAGCATACCTTTACATAATTCTTATCTTTAGACACCCTCCTTGAGCCTTAATACTCGTTTTCTTTGATTAACCATAAAAATTGTGCCTTAACAAAAAAATTTCTTATATCACCTTTAACACTGTAAACATATTACTTCTATTAAAACATTCAATCGATAATTAAGTCTATGGAAAGAGGATGTGTAAAAGAAGAATAAAAAATGGTTTGATTGCTCAAAAGAGTATAAAAATGTAAGTTTGGGGAAATATACATTAAAATTAAAAGAAATAAAGAAAGAAAAAATATATAAAAAAGAGAGAGAGAAGAAAAAGAAAAAGTTTAAACAACAAATTAACAAGGGAACAGAGGAATTAAGTTTGGGGAGACCCAATTGAGAATTAGAAAGGTTCGTATAGGTTCTACTATGCTTATGGTGCAAGTTAAATTGGAAAACAATCCATTTAACTTACTGATAAGGGCATATTTGTCAAATATTTTCTCATATTTTTATTTTGATATATTATTATTTTATGAGTATAAATGGCTATTTATATGCATTATTGATATTTATAGGGACTTGAATGAAATTTAAAGAATGGACCTGTCGCCCCAATGCCACAAGGATTTTCACCCCAGCGCTGGAACAATGATTAAAATAAAAAATAAAAATAGATGACCTGTTTAAGTCGCAGTCTAGCACCCTAACGCCATCTCTCTACCACTCCAGCGTTAGACCAATGCTCCAGCGCTAGCATCTCATCGCTCCAGCGGTGAGCCCATTTACGTGCAACGCCCCAGCGATAACAGTATAGCATCCCAACGGTAGTTCGAGTCCTAATCCGATAAGAATTGAGATTTTCAAGCTCATATCAATCCCTATAAAAGGCCACTCATCCCCAGCATTTAAAGATCATCCAAGAGAATCCAAGAACATTAAGAATACAGAGCACAAGTCTTAGAGTGCAATTGGAGTTTAATTGAAGTAACCATAGAGAGAGATTCAAGGTGTTCTTCGGCATCAATAGTATCTTTGGTAGCACAATTAAGAGCAATTCGACCTCTATATCGGTTTGTTATTAATTGAATCAAGATTTTTTATTATTTTTACTGCTGTTCTCTTATAGCCATGAACTAAATTTCTTTCTAGGGTTAATACTTGAACTCAATATGTGCACGTAATTGTTATATCTTTTTAACATTTAATAAACTTAGTTCTTTGTTATTTAAATTATTTATTCTTAATGCTTCAATATATTTGGCCAATATATGGTGAATGAATTGGTAATATTTTTTATAAACTCAGAAAAGGAATCATTATATTTAGACCTAGGTAATTTGGTGCATGATTGTAGAGTAACATTCAATGTTGCATATGCAAGTTTCAAATTAGGATAAGAATATACCTAATTGGCATGTATGATCAATAAGACTTAATCTTAATGAATCTTAATTCATTACAAGTACCATAGAAATATATGAATTTGGTAAATTAAGGTATACTTACATGACCTTGGAAGAGGCTTGTGAATACACTAGTGTCTTGATCAATAACAAAGACTAAGAGAATTAAATATTAGAGGATTAATCATTAGAAAGCATATTGAGGTATAGTATTGATCCTAGGTTTTCTCTATATTGTATCACCTAAATCTCTTTACATTATGTCATTGTTTTTATATTTTCTACTTCCATTCTTAGATTTTTATTTTTCTGAATAATCTTTAGAAAGAAATAATTTTAGTAATTGGTTAAAAAGAAGAAATTATCCTTGTGGGTTCGACATTTGACTTTATAAATCCATTTATTACTTATTACGATAGCGTATACTTACGCTTAATTTAAGATATAGAAATATCGCATTACCTACCCTCACCCTAAGCCTTACATTACAATCCAAGTAAAGCCCTAATTGATCTTTGATGATGTGTGTACCTACATTAGTTGCTGTAATTATAACCCCTTAACTAATGAATTGAATAGAACTAGTTAATAATTGCTAAATAGAAAGAACATATAAAGAAGAAAGTGAAATCAAGACCCTAAGATCCCATTTATTATAAATTTTGCATATTATAAAATTATCAATTTGTTTAGTTTAAGTTCCTTTATTTTTTGCAAGTAATTTAGAATTAAGATAGCCTACATAAATCAAGCTATGAAAACTTATAATAATTAGCATTAATTTGAGAGAATAATCCTCTTGGAAAGATACTTTACTTATTACATTATTACTTGTTCATGACTCATACACTTGCGATTTTGTATGTGTGTATCAATGAACAAAAGGGCAAGGCCCTTATGATTCCTATTCATAGACAGGCACTTATAAAAAAACCATAAGTTCATGAGTCGTAATCAAGGTATAAAATGATGAGTAGTGTATCATCCTACGAGAATTGTTCTTTCAAATTTATGCTAAGTACTATTACGTTTTGCAACTTAATTTTATTTAGGCACCTCTAATTTTGAAAACTAAGGAAAATTAAACTAGAAAACTTAATTAAATCTATTGATGAAACAATACTTGAAATAAATAATTTTACGAAATAAGAAATTAATAGTAAAAGGGGTTTTAGGGTCTTGACTTCACTCTATTCCTTTTATATTCTTCCTATTTAGTGATTGTTAACTAAATTCGTTTCGATTCCTTAACCAAGGGTTTAAATTTAATCTCATTACCTTCTTCAACTGTCATAGGGTATAGGGTCATAGGAGAACCTATGCATAAATACTCAAGTTAATATCTTTATTTAACTTGTCTATATATACATTTATTAGAAATCCTTATATTGGTCACCAAAATGTTGTTTGTCTCTCGAACTCAATAATAATTAAGGTTGCGTTTCCCAAATCTGATAAATAAATCTATCTCTCTTGAGTATTAAAATCCATAAATCTAAGTCAAATAATTCATTTCCTAACAATTTAGAAGTATTGAGCAAAAAGAGAATTAAACTGAAACTTTATTAACAATTAACTAAATACTCTAAACATGAGAAGGTATCCCAATTATTATTAGCAATACAAAAATTTTATGTTCACCTTGGTTGGGGTAAACAATTTAATTGCCTTCGGTTGGCCAAAAAGAATAGTATAATGGGAAACCTAATGAATTTGGAATCACTAACAAAAAGAGAGGGTCGAAGAAATGGTTAGGGAGTCAAACAGGCCTATAATATAAATAAGAGCTACATCAAGCCCTAGAATAACAATCTAACCAATCATAAATGTACCACTAACTAAAATTATCCAAAAAATTTATAAATGCAAATATGTTCTAACAATATCCATAAATAAAACTTCAATTCAAGACCTTCAAGTTTCTCTCTATATAAAATGGCTCAATCTTCCTTAAAAGGTATGTCTTCAAACCCTTGTTCGTGCTTAGCCTATTTTCTTCAATAGTGGCTTTTAAATCTATTTTTATAGATTTCAATTAGGGAAAATCTCAAAAATAGGAAAATTTCTATTTTGTTTGGTGGCGTTGTGGTTTAGGGAAGTTAGGGCTGCGGCTTGGGCTCAATTCACGTCGGGATCGCGGCCTGAAGCCTCAACTTCAACTGGCACCTTAGCACCAAAGGCTGTATTTTTGGTACTTTAGCTTGGATGTTTGGGCGCCAAATCTTGTAGGTTTTGACTTGTCTTTTAATTCTTGCTTCAGAGTCACAGTTTAAGTTTGTGAAATGATCATTTTGCCATTTTTTCTTTTTTTGTTATGCTATTTTCTTGAAACCTATAATATAATAATAATATATATAAAAAACCACATATTTTATACTCATGTTGAGCAATTATCAAGTTAAGAGAGTCAAAATATCATATATAAAATCACTAATCAAACCCCCCAAAAACTTAATAACTTGCTCGTCCTTTAGCAAAAAGTGGCACAACTTAAAACTAAAAACTAAGATAACAGTGAACATACTAGTTTGGTAAATTGTTAACAGTTTGTTTTAAAATTTCCCTTAACTACAAGTCCTTGGGGAAACTTATATGCCATAAACTTTAAAATTTTCAATCTAGTAATCCTGTCCTATTGGTGACCTACTTGGGCTATGTATGTGTATATTTAGTATCATTGGTCAAATGTACTCGGATTAGTTTATACACATAAGTCAAAAAATGATCTCTATTAATTTTTAATTAATTAACACTCCATAGGCTTGCTTTTCCTATCTCCACTAATGTAGATACGTAGATGGGTATGGATCAATTAAGACTTTACTCGGCTTGTAATGTAAGGCTTAGGGTGAGAGTAAGGTAAGTGAATTCTTCTTTGGTTTAACTCACACCATAAATATACTAGACCCTATTCAAGCTCGTGTAATCCTTCACTGAGTTTCTGCTAAACTTAATTCCTTCTTTCTTTTGTTGATTTATTGCTTAAAATTTCTTCTTTTTCTTGCTAAGCTAGGGGAATATTATTAAAGTTTCTTATTTTCCTTCCTCTTTATTATTATTATTGTTGTTGTTGTTATTGTTGTTGTGTTGCTGTTGTTTTGAATTGAACTAGTTCCCCCAAACTTAAATTTTATATCTTATTTAAGCTAAAAAAATCAATTTCTTTCCACTATAGTTTTTTGCTTTTCCATAGACTCAATCTTATTTTGAATAGAACTAGTTCCCCCAAACTTAAATTTTTATATCTTATTTGAGCTAAAAAAATCAATTTCTTTTCACCACACTTTTCTACTTTTCCATAGCTTAATCTTCCTTATAATGTTTTTATAGAACTACCATTCTATATTGTGATGGGTGTTATAAGGGATATTATTTTTGGCTAGGTGTAGTTTTTGTGGTTTAACAAAGAAAATGATTAATTAGGCTTAAGAGGGTAACTAGGGATAATATGTTTATAAGGTAAGCTTGAAAGTCTCAAACAATTCAAAGATGGTAGAATTATTTTCTTAGTCATATGTGCCCTAGAATTTCACCTCGAGTGATACTCAAACAAGTTCTAGAATGCTTTTAAAACTTTAAGTCTTCATGTTATGCATAAATGTCCTATAAATTAACAATATAATCCAAACTATCTGCTCAATGATTTCAGGTGGTCACCAAATAAGACAAAATTTATCTTAAGATTTCAAGTGGTCAACATATACAATTCCTTACAAATATATACAATTCCTTACAGACTGTGTTCATGGCAATCATGCTTATATTTCTTATCATTGACAAGTTACCAATTTACCAACCCAAAACTCAACTATTAAAAAAAATATACACAAAATAACATAATTGAAAGTACCAGAAAATATAAAGAATTGAAATAAAAAAGTAAAAGGTCTAAAAGGTTTAATAGAAAAGTGTTTGCCACCCCCAAGCTTAAAGATAGACATGTCCTCATGGCGAGCAAGAAAAGAGATTAAAAGAATAAGAGGTTTATACTTTAGTGGTTGATGTTTGCTCAGTTGTACCGTTGTCTAAACTCTTGATCCGATACATCATGCTAATATTGTGTGCACAGGAAAGGTACAATAGCTATTTTGTTGGTTCCTACCAGACTTCTACCTATACAAAGAGTGCTATGATAAGTGAAGGACAAAAGAGGCTTACTTTTTCATTTCAAAAGCTATGGATGATCGTCTACATTATTATATTCCTTACATCAATGTACTAGATGATTATTATGGCATAAAGAATGAGGGCTTTATTCTTGGTTATATTATTGAAGTGCGTGACCAGTATAAGTTTGGAACCAATGAAGTAGTGCTAAACTTTGTCATCTTTGTTCATGGTCTTCGATGGGAAAGATGTTTGTTGCTCTCCGGAGTACATCTATTGAGTGCCAGATATGCAGAGCTATTATATGACGACGCCATAATCCAGTTCCAAGAGCATCTCATGATAGTCATCATCCTTTATCAACAGTAGCTTATAGTAGCGAATGGTGGTCTTGTTGTCAAATGTCACTTATTTACCCCAAACCTTAACTTTTTGATTGCAGTGTTTTGATGCATTGGCGTAGAACTCGCACAATATAGTAACTACAATTGCTTTCGATTGCTACCAAATTTTTCCCATTTCCTTGCTCTAATGATCTGAGTGAAACTCGAGAATTTTTTGTCCAGCAAGTTGAAAACCCTTTTAGGGATGATAGCTCTCTTTTCAATAGTGGCACTTTTAAACATGAATTTGTGCTTATCAAAACTAAGTGTTGTTGAGTGTGAGGTTTTCATTCTTTTTGGTACCATATCCACAAGTAATCCAACACAAGAGTAAATTCAAACGACAATTTTAGAACAATTCAATTCAACTTCAAACCCTCAAATTCAATTTAGCACACTTCAAAAATCAATATACCACATTCTTCAAATCAACACGCATCTAAATTCACACCTCTAAATTTTATAATTCACGCCATTAAATTTCACAATTCTCGTGCCCTAATTCTCAACAAATTACAAGTAAATTTAGTGCTAATATATAGTGTATATTGTAAAGAAAGATGAAATAGTAGTACCTCAAGTGTAAGAAACAAGTGGTGCCTCAAAAAATTTGAAATTTGAATTTCCCACTTTAGAGTCTTGTTCTTTAAATTTGGTAGTATTTGATATTGGAAGTTTGGGTTAATTTGGTGTTTGGAGTATTTAGTTAGCTTTGAGTTATGCGGGATTTTAGTACAGGGTGGTGGGTTATGGGAAGGTGTTTGAGTGTTTAGGGTTGATAAGGGAAAGTGAGAAAAATGGGTAATTGTTTAGGTTTAAAAATTCTTGAGTTGGTGTAGCGGTGCAGACCTTGGCACTGTGGCACTAACAATTTCATTTTTTAGACTTGGGTGCCTAGGTTTTGGCACCATAACCTGACCTTTATTGGGTTGCAGTGTATAGACACTGCCTGGGCTTTTTTTAAATCTATTTTGGCACTATGGCTTGGCAAGGTTGGCATCGCAGTGTGTTCGTGAAACTAACACATGCGAATAACCATGAGCAAGTAATAAAGTGATGATAAGCACTGTTACCACAAGGATTGGTCTTCTAAATTAATGCTAACTACTATAATGTTAAAAACCTAACTTTGTCTAGGCTAATTTTCAATTGTAGGATGATTAATAAAAATAAAGATTCTTAAACTAACAATTTAATAATTTAAGAAGGTGAGAAATCTATGATAAATGGTCTAGGGTCTTGATTTCACTGTACCTTTCTCATGTTCTTCATGTTTTAGTGACTAACAATTACTCTTGTGAATTCATTAATCAGAGGATTCAATATTAATCTCATTACCTCTTTCGAGCATCAAATGAGATTTTATGCATACATATTCAAGTTGATATCCCTATCTAACTTGTCTATCTATACATGCATTATGCAACTCTTAAGTTGATTACCCAAGTTTTATTAGTCTCCTAACTCAATAAAGCTAAGGTCATACTTTTCAAGTCCAACAAATGGGTCAATCTTTCCCAAGTATACAATCCAAGTTTAGATCATCTAGTCAATTTTCCAATCAAACTAAAAGTATTAAATTCAAAAAAAACACAAATGAATAACACAAGAAATAGTCATTAATCAACTAAAAATATCCAAACATAGTATGTGGTAGAGCTACATCAAGCCTTTAGAACAAGAAATTTAGCTAACTATGTTCAAGTACAAAATCACAATAATCCAAAAGTTTTCAAGAGTTACTATGTTTAAAGTAACATAAACTACAAATATAAACTCTATATTAAAGTAAATAAGAAAGAGAAAAAGATAAAAATAGTTAAAGATGTCTCTTTAGACTTTCAATCTTTAAGAGTCTTCAAGAATCGAAACTCCAAGGTGCTTTCTCTTACTAAAAATACTTTGTTTCTCTTTCTAATCTCCTTAACAAATGAGACTTTTAATCTTCTTTATATAGGCTCTAAACATAAGCTTGAAAATTAGGACACAAACTTTAAAATAGATTTGGTGCCAAGCATTCTGCTAAAGAAGCTCGATTTGGTACCTAAGCACAAAGATCTAGGTTTTTTTTATACCTACGTGCGGGCACTATAGGTAAAATACTGTAACAAATATTGTCCTTAATTATTGTAGTAAATCACTGTAGCATATTTGATATTTTTACCCTGTTTTCTTTGAATTTTCATTCTAAATATCTCCTTAACTTTGAGACAATAAAATGACTTTGACACACATAAAAAGCAACATATTCATGCTCAAAATAAGCAAACATCAAGTTGTGAGAGAAACAATATGATGTATAAAATAAACTTATCATGGTTCCTATATACTGACTTTCTTTTTTTTTTAAAACTAAAGAAAAAAAACTCACATTACTAGGGTTGCCTCCTAAGAAGTGCATGATTTAACGTTTTTAGCTTAATGGCTTCCAGAGGCATTTTTTGGATGGAACACTCTTCCTTTATGGTGCTGTGGTGTTTGCTTAAAGTGACAACTTTTTCTTTGATTTTCATAGCTCCATTGGATGATCTCTAAAAAGTGACCCTTACTTTTTTGTCTTGAGCTTGCCTGAAAAGAGTTTTAATCTTAGCCAGAAGAATGAACCTCGTTGGCCAATATCTAATTGCTTTTCCATGATGTTCATGTCCTTTAATTTCTTATTTTTTTATTTTCTACAGCTTTACCTTCTCATAAGTTTAAGGATAAATTGCATCTATCTCCTTCAATTTTGGGGCTTGTTGTTCTCTATCCAGATATACATTATCAATCTTGAAATAATTCTTTGATTTACTTGAAAATTTTATTACCTTGAAAGTTACTGTTTTACCTGATAAACGCATTTTGTACAACATATTATATCTCTTCTAAACTTTATAATTACTTAATTTAAATAAGACTATATGATTTTAAATATGTGTTAATGTGATTTTGTAGGTTTCAAGTTAATGGAGCCATTTGGAATAAAAATTCAAAGAAAACAAGCAAGAAAACCAAATATGCTTTAGCGGCGGTGAATAGCAATTTGCTACAGTACCAATAAATAGTATATATGCTATAATGATCCATGCCTAGGGGCCAAAAAAACCTAGGGTTTGGTGTCTAGGCATAGAAAAGTCGCACTTAGGCTCCAAATTAGGTTCCCAATGGCAGATTGCTTGGCGCTCAGGCGCCACCACCTAGGAGAATGTCTTTTTTTGCCCTAGTTTTGCCCTAATTTGAAGCCTATAAATTCTAACCTTTGGCCATTTCTTACATTATGAAAGGAGGAACAAAAAATACAAAAGAGACCAAGACTTGAGCTCAAAATGGAAAAGAAGAAAGAATGTCTCCAAGGTTTCATGAGGATCATTGAAGACACTTGAAGGATTGAAACCTTGGAGACATTCCTAAATTTGGTTTTAGCTTTCTTTTTCTTTATATTTTTTCTTTTGTTGAAATTTTTAGTTATGAATATTGCTTAAACATGTCTGTATCTATGAATTTCTTGATAATTCTAGGTTTAGTTGGATTTATGTGTAACTAAACTTGAATTCTAAGGCTTGATATATTTTTATTTATATTATGTTTGGATGATTTAGTATATTTTCGTTTAATTCATTCATGTTTATCTATGCTTAATGCTTACAATTGATTAGGAAATGAATTAATTATTGTTGGTTTATGGATTGATGCTTGGGATTGAGCTATTTATCAGATTTGGGAAACATAGCCTTAGGTTGTTATTGAGTCGGGAGGCTAATAGCACTTAGGTAATCACCATGTTTACTCAATGATTGCATTTGTTTGAAAAAAAATGTGAGAAGACTTGGGGTATGACATTATGCCTAGGATCTCATTTGACACTTGGGAGAGGTAATGAGATTAATCCTTGGGTAATTAATTTAAAGGTTACGTAGTGCATATATAGGTAGACAAGTTATATAGGGTTATCAACTTGAATATGTATTTATAGTATCTGATTTGGCGTTCGGGAGAGGTAATGAGATTAGTCTTAATCCATTGATTAATAAATTAAACAAATTGCTAAATAGGAAGAACATAGAAAGAATAGAATAAAATCATACTTTAGGATCCCATTTTTATAAAATTCACCATTTCAGATGATTATCATTTTTTATTCTTGCTTTGTTAATCCTTTAATTTTGGTTAGTTTATTTTTCCTGAGTCATTACAATTAGATAAACTTGCCTAGATAAAATTGAGGTTATCAACACTATAGTACTTAGCATCAATTTAGGACACGATCCCAAGGAAATGATACTCACTCATCATTTTATTACTTGATCATAATCTGTGCACTTACGGTTATAATTCGCATGTGTATAATTTTGCGAATAAATTTTTAGTGCCGTTGTCAGGGATTGTAGATTTTGAATTTGTGCTAATATTATGGTTAAGTAACTTGATCTTAATTTAGGTATTTAGTTTCTTAAAAAATTTTTTATGGTTGAGTTGTTGTGATTGTTTTAAAGGTGCATAAGAAGAGGTCATTATTTTAACGATCAATAAGGTTCACACTTCCAAACAAGATTTTGGTTTTTGCTACGCAAGCTCAAAATGAAGAAATTAAGGAAAGAAATTGGCAAGACCATTGAGTGAACATTGAAGCACAATATGGGAAGAGTGCTTCTTGGGTAAAATGCCTTCAAAATACAATTTTATCTACCATAACCCTAGAAAAAGTCTAGTTAGGGACTATAAATCGAGAGATTCTTGGGAGGCAACCTAAGTGCATTTCAATTTTTAATTTTAAGTTTTTAATGTTTGTTTTTCTTTCTTGTAGTGTGTTAAAATAATAATTCGGAACCTCATAAAAGCATGGAAAAAGAATCAGAAACAAAGCCAATAATATGCAGCCAAAGGGAGCTAACAATCGAGGACAAAAACAAATGTGGCAACAACTTGAGGTTGCTGCCCCAACACTTGGAAATTCACATTTCAAATCCTAGGTTGTAGCGTCGTGGCACCACTTGTTCTACCTTTTAAATCCCCTCAAAACTACCCTACAAGCTACTTCCCCTAATTATCCCTACACCTTTCACACAAAAAATTATCACTAAATTACACCTCAAACATTATCAAAGAACAAGGCTTAAATTTCATTCTTGAAAAGAATTACTCAAAGGCTTTAGGCATCAACTCAAGCAACAACTTCTTCCTTGTGATTCGAGCATTAAGCTATTGTTTACAAGGGGAGTTTCTTTTATGAACTTTTATTTTTTCCATTGTGGACAATGTCAATTTTAAGTTTCGAGGAGGAAAACATTCATTTTCCATATTAATCATGTTTACTCATTACGATTAATGTTCTTAGTTGTGTTTTGCATGCAATTTGTTTTCATTTTTACCTTTAGTTGTGAGTTGGTTGAATGATTAGTAGTCATTGATATGAAATAGAAACATGATTTTAAATTTTCTTTTCTTTTGGAAACAATGAATGTTGTGATTGTTTGCTTGGTAATCTAGGACAAGCTCGACTTCACTTTGTGACCACTTGATATTTTGAGCATGTAGTTAGAATCATTTAGTTTTTATGCTTACTTTAAAGACTTTTATACACAACAAGAATAGTTAGGGTTTAAAAACACACTAGAACTTGTTTGAGCATCACTCAATGTAAAATTCTAGGGCATATATAATTGAGGATATGATTTTAGGCTCGTTTTTGACCGATTGAGCCTTTCAAGCCAACCTTTGTATAGTTTTACCCCTAGTCACCCCCGTTGAGCCTAATTATTGCTTTTCCTTGCTAACCATATCATTACCTTAACCTTTATGTTTATTATCCTTCATAATACCTATCACGCCATAGGCATAACACTCCTTTTAGAGAGTTATGTGAACTTTTCAAAATAAAGGGGTGGATTAAAGAAGAGTTGTGGATTTGGTTATGAATTTTGCTTGTTTTAATATGAAAAGCTTAAGTTTAGGGGTATAGTGACTTATATAAGTGAAAAACAATTCAAAAAAAAATATATAAAAAAAAACTAATAAAAAAAGTATAAATTGAGTTTGCTATACCCTTAGCTTAAAAGAAAATAAAAAGAACAAAGATAAAAATAACAATGGAATGAAAGAAATAAGTTTAGGAGAAATCAGGTGAAAAGCAATTGGTTAGATTTAAGTGAGCTCTAAAGGAATGTGTGTCTATGGTGCAAGTTGAGCCGAAATTGATCCATTTTATCTTACTCTCACCCTAGCCATGCATTACAAGTTAACTAAAGTCCTATATAATCCATGATTATGTGTGTGCCTACATTAATGGAGAGTGATGCGAAAAACAAGTATATGGAGTATTAATAATTTAAAAAACTCATAGAGACCATTTCATTGTCTTGTGTGCATAAACTAATCCAAATGCATGTGACTAATGATTTTGGCTATTCACACATGCACCAAGTAGGACACTTGTGGGTTAGAATAAGTGTTGGATTAATATGTTGGACAATTATAATGTTTAGACTTTCCTCGAGGATAGTAGTTATGAGAAAGTTTTTAGACAAATTACTAATCATTCGCCGACCCAATATTTTGTGTCTTTTTAGAGTTTGTTGTCATTTTTAACTTTTAATTGTGAATTGTGCTTCCTTACTCGAGGATGAGCAAGTATTAAGTTTGGGAGAGATTGGTAAGCACATTTTATACATCATAATATATCTTTTCTAAAATTGATAATTGCTTAATTTAAATAAAAATATATGATTTTAAATGTGTGTTAATGTCATTTTATAGGTTTCAAGTTAATGGAGCTATTTGGAATGAAAACTCAAAGAAAACAAACAAAAAAACCAAATATGCTACAGTGTTAGGGAACATTAACCTAATACAGTACCAATGAATAGTATGTGTGCTACAATGATCCACGCCTGGGCACCAAAAAACCTAGGTTTCGACGATTAAAGCTAAAAAGTGGCACCCAATGGCAGAATGCTTGGCTTCTTGGTGCCACCACCTAGGAGAATGTCTTTTGTTTTTTGGCCCTATCTTGCCTTAATTAGAAGCCTATAAATTTTAACCTTTGGCCACTTCTTACATTATCAAAGGAGGCACAAAAAATACAAAAGCGACCAAGGCTTGAACTTAAATTTGAAGAGAAGAAAGAATGTCTCCAAGGTTTCTTGAGGATCATTGAAGACATTTGAAGGATTAAAACCTTAGAGACATTTCTAAATTTGGTTTTATCTTTCTTTTTCTTTATATTATCTTTTTTGTTTAAATTTATAGTTATGAATATTGTTTAAACATATTTGTATGTATGAATTTCTTGATAATTCTAGTCATCGTTAGATTTGTGTGTGACTAAATTTTAATTCTAAGGCTTGATATAGTTTTATTTATATTATGTTTGGATGACTTAGTATCTTTTTATTTAATTAATTTATGTTTCTCTATGCTTAATGTTTTCAATTGATTGGGAAATGAATTGCTTGTCGTTGATTTATGGATTGATGCTTATAAAAGATTGACCCATTTATCAAATTTAAAAAACATAGTCTTATGTTGTTATTGAGTTGGAAGGCTAATAGCACTTAGGCAATCACTATAGTTTACTCAATGATTTCATGTGGTGCATATCAAATATTCAAAAACAATGTGAGAGAAAACTTAGGGCTTGACATTATGCCTAGGATCTAATTTGATGCTCAGGAGAGATAATGAGATTAATCCTTGGGTAATTAATTTAAGAGTTCCGTAATGCATTTATTGGTAGACAAGTTCGATAGGGTTATCAACTTGAATATGTATTCATAGTATCTGATTTGACGCTCGAGAGAGATAATGAGATTAGTCCTATTCCCTTGATAAAGAAATTGAGCAAAATTGCTAAATAGAAAGAATAGAATGAAATCAATACTTTAGGATCCCATTTTTATAGAATTTTCCATTTCACAAGATTATCATTTTTAATTGTTGCTTTGTTAATCCCTTAATTTGGGTTAGTTTAATTTTCCCGAATCATTGCAATTTTGCAATTAGATAAACTTGCCTAGATTAAATTGAGGTTATCAATACCATAGTACTTAGCATCAATTTAGGACACAATCCTTGTGTGAACGACTCACTCATCACTTTATTAATTGATCACGACCTGTGCACTTGCGGTTATAATTTGCGTGTGTATAATTTTGCGAACACACCTGTATTTTCAATTTTCCTTTTTCCACGTTGATTAGAGCTCTTCGGGTAGCTAGAAATGGTTGACCAAGGATGATTGAGATCTCCCAATGTTCCTCTATATCAAGAACAACAAAATCTACAAGAAGCGTGAACTTATTGACCTTCACCAATACATCTTTGATGATGCCCATCGGATACGTGAAAGATCAATCCGCAAACTGTAAAGAAATTATAGTAAGCTTTATCTCTCCACGTCCTAACTTCCAAAAATAGATAAAGGTATGAGATTAATGTTGGCACCAAGATCATAAGAGGCTTTTTCAAAATTTAAACCATCGATAGTGCATCCTAAAATGGTCTTTGGATTGGATCTATTGTGTATGGATCAATGGCAAAAAAATCATTTATTTTTTAATACCTAAGTTCTACAGACATTCTAATATCACTTTTTAAACTGAGCCAACTAAAATACATTGTAAGATATTTGGGTCTTACGCTTGGAACATGATCGTGAAACTCTTAGAATCCTTCAACTTTTATGGCAACATTCATTGAAGAATTGCACTACATTCCTCTATAAGCTTTACCATTTTATAATCCTCCAAACCTTTTTTCTTAGATATCACATTCTTCATAAAGTTCACATAATTTGGCATTTGTTCCAATGTATCCACAAAAGGAATATTTATGTGAATCGTTTCAAAATTCTCAAGGAATTTGGAGAATTGTGCATCCAACGTCTTCTTTTGGAATCGTTAAGGAAACAAAAATAGAGGAATAAGGATGAGAGGTTTTTCTTAAAAAAAAAAATAAAAGTAAGCTTTGAATTCATCTTTAGTAGTTCCACTAGAACCTCTTTTTCCTTATCTTCACTATCTTTTGGCTTAGGAGTTGCTACTTCATTACCACTCCTAAGAGTGACCTTGCAATGATTTTTTGGGTTAGTATCCATGTCATTTGAAAACTTTTTGGATGATTGGCCCTTTATTGAATTCACAAGTTGGCCAATTTACACCTCTAAATACCTCATTGTAGTATACGCCTTGGTATAATGTGTCTCGATATTGTTAAGTCTGGCCTTATCTTTGTTAAATCTTCTGCCTTGTCTCAATAATAAAAGTGCTTAAGAGGGCTTCTTCTCAACTATCGATTGATTAAATCTCGATAGAGGTTGTAGTATATTCCTTATATAGGAAATCATGGATAATAATGCGTGTGCAAGTTGTTAGGCATGTTGTTGCCCTAGTAATTGAAATTTTGATTGTTTATATATTGAACTTGCTCCTAATCATCATCTTTACTAGTATAAGACCTACTAGCAACCAATGTCAATTCCTTGCTTGATGAAGCTACTCTATAATTTAGCATTAAAATTTGACTTGCTAAAGCTAAAAGAGCAATTATAGGATCAACCTCATGAATTCCTGTGGTGGTCTTCCTCACAATTGACCAGTCATTGAAACATTGATAGTTGTTGGTCGCCATCTCTTCCAATAGAAGTTGAACTTCATTGATTGCTTTAGATAATAGAGTACCATCAACTACCACATCAACAATTGTTCTTGTTTACATATTTAATCTATTGTAAAATATTTGAATTTGAAACCAATCTTGATATTTATATTGAGGCCACCTCTGAATGAGATGCTTGAACTACTCCCAAGCCTCATAATGAGGCTCAAAGTCCATCTGGCAGAATCGTGCAATTTCACTTCAAAGTTGAGAAGTCTTTGATGGAGTGAAAAACTTTATGACAAACTTTTGTGCTCCTCCCAAGTTGCAATACTATGAAGTTGCAAAAATTGGATGGCTGGGAATATTTCTCATAGATATAGAATCCACTCATTCTAAGAAGAAGTTAGATAAGTTGTTCCCTTAATAATTAATTTTGGTTTTAAATATAATGAGCGTTCAATTTACTTTAAGAGTTAAAGAAAATAATAAATTTGTGAATTTCATAAATTAAATGTTCAAAAGTGATCAATATGGATCAAAGATAAAGAAGTATTTAGAGAGGTTAATAGACACTCGACCTAACTCTAATTATGAAAACTTGTAGAGGATTAATCTATATGAAACAATTAGTAATTTGACAAATACAATTTGTTTGTGTTATAATTTATCTGTAAAATTAAGTATTCAATTTTATATTTTTAGTGGAGTAATATAAAGTTAATAAATAAAATCAAATTAATTAAAGAGTTTAATGAAATAATTTAATTTATTAGAGTTTAATTTTATAAGTCTATCAGGTCCTTGTGTTGCCTCTATAAAACACTAAAATAGATTATAAGTTAATTGTTGGCTCTAAAATATTAATTGGCCCAAGTTTAATTTGATTAAACTTATTAGGACTAATTAATTAATTTTATTGGTCCATGTTTAATTTAATTAAATTCATTGGGCTCAATCAATTGTAACCCAATCCATAATAGTTTTGGATAATTATGAATTATCTAAATTTGTTAATTAGAGATAATATTAGATATTATCCTAAGTTTTATTAGATAAGGATTTTAATTATCTAAATTAAAATAATATAAAGATATTATTTTATCCTAATTCTATTAGAATTGGGAGTTTAGATAGAATAAGGATAAGTACACTATAAAAAGGGGTTTAGAGACTTTATTAAATACAATTCAAAATTCACAACATAATCTTTTCTGTTTATTGAGTTTTTTAGAGAGTAAAATTAAATACACAAAAAATTAGATTTTCTGTAATTAATCAACTTACCCAAATGAATAGTTTATTGGTGAGAGATATAATGTGAAAATCTTGTTGAAGTTGACAAAGAAAATTTGTTAAAAATTAGTGATTGAAGTATTTGTTTTATATCCTTTTATTGCTAAATTAAAATAGATATAACAAACTTTTCAAAATCGTTCTTGTTAGAGAGAAACTGAATTGCAACAAAAACAACAAAAAAAAAACTTTTAAGCTGCAACACACTTTCGAGTGCAGCATAAGAGAGATTCGTATATCTTTCCTAGAGAAACTATTGAAAGAGGAAGGGACCCCGTAAAAACCATCAAGGTGTTTATCGAACAAAGTAGTGATTAGGAGTAAGTGTTTGTGTTAAATTTTAAAAAAAAATGGAACATACTATAAATAATATGGTGTGTTGATGCATTGAACACTTAACATTTCTGTTATATTCAGTAGTAACACTAGATGCCTTCAATCGGTCCCCTCCATGGGGTTCTCACATTTTAGCTTCTTTTTTGCACGCACTTTCGAATGTTGACAAAATTAGTAGCCTGAATTGGGCGTCCTTTTGTTTTGATAAGTTGATTATTGTTGGAAGTGTGCCCTAAAAGTGTAATTATTTATATTCAGATACTTTTGAAAATAATTAATAAAAGTTATTTATTCAATATTATATTTGCAATTATGATTGTTTTTATTCAAATATCATGAACTTCTTTGATTATTATATGTAACATAAATTAGGAGTTACTGAAACCCCTTCACAGGAATCTTTCACAAGATTTTTAATTAATTAATATTATCAACTAATCAGAACCGTTCCTTATTTTTTTAGACCATGGTATTTGATTCACCAAATACATTATTATGTTATACTGATACAACTCATGAGACAAGTGTTACTTCTAGTCTCCACATAAGACTTGCTACCGTCAAAACAAAATGACTTTTGCATGTGAAAAGATCGGATCTTTGAAATAACAAATTGTTCGTTATTGAACCTAACAATTCGTCATTTATCATGTAAAGTAGTACTCTCGCCTCGCTAGCAAGAACGGAACTATCAAACAAATGGAGGAACAAGTCAAGCATAAGCCTTTTTTTAGTATAGCTTCGAGTAGCTCTAAGAAGTCTTAACGAAAGGGAACCCTTTAGATTAAGAAAGAATTTACTTTGTAATTAAACAACATCCTTTAAGTGAGTAGGGGTGCATCGGACCGTCAACAAATAATAGGTACCCCTACCTCAGGTAGAGTTAATGAGATATATAATAGGCGACCATTTTGCGTGGTTCGAAGGGCATTTGAGTCAGCCGCTGGCACCCGACTGTGTCTGCGTTTTGACCCCTATCCAATTTTTAGGCCAATTCCTCATTCGTAGTACAAAAAAATAAGATTCTTGTCAAATCTGACTTTGTTGCTCCTACTTTTAACTTAGTATATAATAGTTATATACGATAGGATTAAGTTTAAGTATAATAATCTAAACTTGTCCTTAGTCTGAATTGAGACAAAAACTTCATCTTGTTAGACTATAAGTGCGGTTCATGTGTATATTGTATACAATGATTTTATCTGGATCATTCTATATGTTGACATAGAAAATTGAGGCACTTTGTATAATGTTGATTATATAGTACTAGACTATGATAGAATTAATTATCTATTAATCTCTGTTAGTAACGAGAATTTATTTTATCACAATATAATCATATGCGGATTAATCTTAATCCTGGTGATTAATGAACTCCTATTCATTGAGTTATGTTTATTAATTTATAAGGGAAAACTGTAAAAGATTTTCAGTCAATTACTAAGTATTTTATAAATGTAATAAAATGGATGGCTGAGAACATTTCTCACAAATATGAAATTCACTTCTTCTGAAAGGAAGTTAGTTAAGTTGTTCCCTTGGTAATTGATTCTGGTCTTGAATATTATGAGCGCTCAGTTTTCTTTAAAAGTTAAAGAAAATAATAAATTTGTGAATTTCACAAATTAAATGTTCAAAAGAGAATCAATGTAGATCAAGGATAAAGATGTAGTTAGAAAGGTTAACGGACACTCGACCTAACTTTAATTATGAACACTTGTGGAGGATTGATCTATATGAAATGATTATTAAATGAACGAAGACAATTTTCTGTTTTTATAATTTATCGGTAAAAATAAGAGTTTAACTTTATATATTTAGTGGAGTAATATAAAGTTAATAAATAAAATTATATTGATTAAAAAGTTTAATCAAATGAGTTAATTTATTAGAACTTAATTTTGTAGGTCTGTCAAGTCCCCTTACTGGCTCTATAAACACTAAAATGGGCTATTGAATTAATTATTAGATCTAAAATATTAATTGGCCCAAGTTTAATTTGATTAAACTTATTATGACCAATTAATTAATTTGATTGATCCATATTTAATTTGATTAAATATAATGGGCTCAATCAATTACTGGCTCAATCTATAATAGTTATAGAATTAAATAAATAATTAGATTATTTAATTAAATTAAATAATTAGATAATTATGAATTATCTAAATTATTTAGTTAAAGATACTATTAGATATTATATTTATCCTTTTAATTATTTAAATTAAAATAATATAAAGATATTATTTTACTCTAATCCTATTAGGGTTAAGAGTTTAGATAACATAAGGATTCTTATACTATAAAAGGGGTTTTAGAACCACTTTTACTTATTCTTCATTAGTGTTTCTTTTGGGCTAAATTTTTTTAGAGAGAAAAAATTAAGATCACAGAATTTAGATATTTTTCAATTTATCAAACTTGCCCATACAAGTAGTCCACATATAAATTTTTTTTTAAAAAAAATCGTTCCTGTAATTGTTATATTTTTATTTTATGGGATGAATGGTTATAAATCTTTGTATGGACTGATGGTGTTAGTCGTTAATTATATGGTCTTTTGGATTAATGGTTATAAATTGGATTAGATTAATTTTTTGTAACCCATAAAAGGCATAGAAATTTTTCATTTTGTATTTTTTGTAAAAGAAAAATAGTGGATTTGCGAGCAAAGATAAAGAAACTGTTGTAAAGCAGTGCATGAATTGTAAGGCATAGGAAAAGAATGTATTTAAAAAGAAAAGGAAATTTGTTAAAGATTCCAGTGAAGGAGATATTTGAAAAGCACAAAGAGTGGCTGACCTTTTTTTTTTATGTCTAACCCTAATAAAAAAAACATTGGCTTCCTTAAAGAGCCACATGCTGCCAGCAAGAGGCCTACCAAAAGGCAGCCTCCTTGTAGGGCTTGGCGCGGCCTAATGCCATGCCATCTGCATAAAAGTCAGCTGTGGGCCTAGCCTATAGCTGCAAAAGCCACTGTTTTAAACAGCGCCTAATGTATAATATTGGGGATCTAATACATGTGGGTGTATGCATGTGCAATTGTGTCTATTGCCTAAAATACGTATCATATACATATTAAACACAGCGGAAGCATTTAAACTAACAATAAACACAATAAATAAAATATATTAATCTCATTAATATGTTAGTAGTGTTGAAAAATTACTTGAATGGATAACGTTTTGCACGTATTTCTTTGGAGTCTGCATGAAGACCAACTTGTGGGCAGTTCTAGTCACCAACACGGTGGGCTCGGTGAGATAGAACAGCAACCCTATATCCAGCACTGAGTTTAACTTTTAAACCCATAAAATGGCTGGGTGTGTGTATTTTTCCTTTTCTCTAAAAGGAAAAGAAATAGAAAATGAAACAATTCATAATTGCTTCTTTTAAAACCAAAGAGAAAAATGAAACAATTTCATTTTTCTTTTTTTTCTTATCCTTCTTCTCTTTCTGAGTTCCCTTTCTTTTCTTTCTCCTTTTCTCCATTTCTCTTTCTCAGCCACCGAAGGAAATTGAAACATTTCCTTCCATTTCATTGCCGACACAAAAACACACACACCTTTTCACTATTTCACACACTATCTCATTATATATATATATAATAAAAATAAAAATATAATAATAATAATGGGTGCCAACTATTTGGCACCTAAAATAAAATAATAATATAAATATAATATTATATGATATAATAATGAGATATTTTGATTATTAAATAATTAATGTGTTAAATGATCATTTTGCCTCTCATAAATAGTTACCAAGTATACGCCTAGTAGGTCCCACTAAATTACACACTTAAGTAAACTCAACCGAGGGTCCATAATACACCACGTGTCAGTATACAATTAGTAAATAACAATTATTGACTAATTATTATATTTAACACTTAAATACAGATACACACGCATTCCCATGGTAGTACTAGATATTACTGGATTAAACTATTTAATCTGGTACGCTATCCCAGTGTACAATGAGTATACTTTACGCCCGATTTGTCGAATGAAACTATTCCATGAGTCCGTGAGCAATGCCCTACGCAAATGTCACTGATATACAAATCAGCGCGTTGAACCATGCAAGCTAAGGTTACAACGCATACGTATAGTCCTTCCGTTATGATATCCTGGATGTATTGAAGATATAGATTATCACCATCAAATCCCCATGTGCTCATCTATGTCCTATATATAAACTTGTATCTCACTGAACAATATATGCAAAATCCTTTGCCATATTGTTTCATCCTGGCAGAAACTCTTTCTAAAAATTAATGCTTATAGCCATAAGACTTTGTGAGATATAGTATCGAAGCATCTGGATATCTAACTCCTTATGCGAGCTGACGGATCCCACATCTATACACACCAGACTCCATAAGCATCGGATTATACCCAGCGACACCCAACAGTCACACTATGAAAGGTTTATGACATACGTGGAATCAAAGTATGATTGATCACTTACAAGCCCACCATGGCACTCAGGTCAAATGACCACGTATACTACTCAACTCGAGAGAACCCTCCGTTGACGGCTTATATAGGGTGTCTATCGGAGGCCCTCGTGAATCTATCTTATATCCAGTCCTAACTGGATACCCATATGTCAATACGAGTTCCAAGCTCATGGTCGGTTAGGAATGACCATTTATACCTTATAGGTACAACATATGCTAATCTATATTAAGATATCCACTGATATCGAAAAACATAGACTAGGGACAATTATTTGAGAACATATTTGCGCAACTAGCATTTTCTGGCACCCGATTGCAACTCTTGTAACTATGCAGTTACTAGTATATTCCTAGATTTATGTCCTATTACAGACAAGACTCCAACTCTTAGATCTTCGCTGAGTATTATAACCAGCTAACACTTAACTATGCTAATATTTAGCATTTATATCTCTTAGCGTGACTAACTATGAGCCCTTATCTAAACTCTTTTAGAACTGATTTGAACTTCTTCAGATCATACAATGTCTGTAATGTTACATTGCATAGTATCATATTAACAGGTATTAGCGATTTAATAAGAATATACACTTGTATAAATACACAAGTACATGTACATTCAGGGATGACACGTATGGCACGTAAGCACTAGCCTTAACAATCTCCCACTTGCTCTAGTGTCATTCTTAATAGTATCTCATACATATTGACTCTGCGTGTTTCATAAACACTTTTAGAGTTATGGCCTTAGAAAGTAGGTCCGCTAAATTATTTATAGAATACTTTTACAAATAATCACATCTCCCTAAGCCAAGATTCCTCTTGTTATATGAAACTCCTCTCAACATAATTAGAGTACTGGTGTCCTCTTGGCATCTCGGCCTGTACAACGACCTAGTTTTGCTACAAAATTATGGGATAGGATCCAAGTATCTTGGAACTCATCCAAGCTCAGCAATAAAACTACGAATCCTTGCTGCCTTTTTCGCTATGCCAATATAAATTAACAGTGAATCCCAGTTTGGTGCAATTCTAACTTACTTAGTACCATTGAGAATGAGCACATTCCCAGATGTAGACTCTTTATCATCTAGGTCAAACTAGAAGTCTGATTCTGTGCATCTTCTCATTTGTAAGTCAATTTCTCTATATTTGAGAAATTGATCCTTTGTTCCCTCAAGGTTCCTTAGGATATGTTTGACTATCATCAAATGGTGGTCACCTGAATCAGACTAAAATTGGCTCGTAACTTTTATAACCAAAATGATCTCAGGTTTCAAATACATCATAGCATACATCAAGCTCTCAAGAGCTGATGCATTTGATGTGTCAGATACTTTAACTCTCTCATCTTTCATCTGAATAGACACTCTTATCAAAAGATAAACACCAGGTCTAGAAGATACGTTGACTAACTTATAATTAATAAACTATACCTTTCTTAGATGCTATTGATGTGAATTAATTTAGGAGAGTCCTATCAGTTTCCTAGCTCTATCTTTATAAGGCTTTATACCTAGTATAATGGAAGCCTTTTCCAAATGCTTTATGGAGAAATTATTACGAGTTACTTTGACCGACTATAACATACTGACATCATTCCTAATGACCAGTATGTCATCAATAAAGAGCATTAAGACGACTATCATGCTTCCACTGACCTTTCATGCACACAAACTTCCTCCTCATTTTTGATGAAACCAGATAATCTGATTATCTCATCCAAATAATGATTCCAGTGTCGGGAGGCTTATTTAAGCCCATAAATGGACTTCTTCAGCCTGTATAGCTGACCAGAAGTCTGGCTAGACGTAAAACCTTTATATTGTCTTATGAATATCTCTTACTTGAGGTATTCATTCAAGAATGCTGTTTTTACATCCATCTATCAAACCTCAAAGGCATAATAAACTGCAAGAGCCAATAATATTTTAATCAACTTTAGCATCAATACTGGTCCAAAGATTTCCTCATAGTTGATCCCAGATCATTGAGGATTACCTTTTTAGAATCAATATAGGGCCTAGAAGGTCTCTACCTTCCATCTGGCTCCCACTACCTCTTTGTAAACCTTTTACAACCAATGAGAATAATTCTCACAGGTAGCTTTACCAAGTTCTAGACTTGATTCTGATGCATAAAGCCAATTTTTATTTTTATGGCTTATTGATGTTTCCCAAATTGATGTCTAACATCATCTCCCTATAGGTCAATGGGTAATTTTCTTCTACCAAAAAAATACCAAGTTCACCTTCAGGCATTAAACATACCTAATAGGTAACCTAGACATCATTTCCTACTTATTTGAAGAGTGTGCTAAAAGGCCACTGCTGAATTAAGCCTAAGTTTCCATCCTTGGTTCATTGATTTCTAGATTGACTTCACCAAGTTTAATCCTTCTATGATTCCCACATTCCATGAGAAACACTTCCTCTAGGATAATGGTGTATTGAAAAACGAACACACTTGGCTTTTCTGAATCATAGAACTAGTATCTTATTGTATTCATAGGATACACAATGAACCTATACTTGTACCTTTTGGGTGTTGTATCTATCTTGCTGAGTGACTCTTACAAAACAAGATACCCTGCTACGTAACTCTTACATCAGTAGGATAACCTTAAGTCTTAAAATATTTAAGATACGTCTTTCTTCTTTTCTGTATCACATACAAAATGGAAGGAACAACTTCTGATGGAACTCTGCTTAATAAGCAGCTGTATTTAGAGTAGATTCTCACAGATATAGATTGGAAACACTCATTATCAATGAGACCATATCTAATAAAGTCTGATTCCTCATTTCTGAAACATCATTATGTTGTGGATTAGCCAGAGGACTATAATGAGTGAAAATCTTATTCTCCTTTAAACAAATGAATAACTAGCTATTGATGTACTCACTACCTCGATCTAATCGAAGAGATGTGATGTACATTCTAGTATATTTGGTTATCTCCATGAATACATTATTCATAAACTGGTTAAGTCTTTATGGTTAGATCATGTATCAAACCATACTTAACTAGATGGATTAGGCGTCTCACGCCTATATGACCTAATCTCACATACCACAGTTCCATATCCTTTAAAGATTCTAATCTACAGACATTTTTAATTGTATATTATATCCATTTATTAACTGACATTCAGCCAATAAAACATCATTCACATCACATGAACATAAGGAACAATTCATAATATTCATATGATAGCATTCATTATCAAGTACAAGAAGGGAAATAATATGTTAAATGATGTTTGGATATTATACTAATCATGCAATACAACTATTGTATTGCATATGAGAAGTAAGTCAAGATGTCCAACAACTTTGACTTGCAGGAAATCATCATTTTCTACTCTTAACTTTACTTCTATAAGCTGTTACATACTTGTCTCTCTCAATCCCTGCAACATATTGCTGATATGAGAGAGACATGCGGTATCTTATACCTATCTTGAATTGACATCCTATGCCCTAGAAATGCCTATATTTATCAAACACAAACCTGTAAGAGTCTTTCTGAAAATTATAAGGCTTTTAGGGTAATAAGATATCGAATACCAAACCTTATTGTAATGGAAACAATTTCCATCTACACGCTCTATTATTGATCTTTGGATAAATGTTGCCTCTGAGGAGTTATCTTGGGCATGTACCTCATCTTCTTCTTATCACACATCTGGTCTCACCAGATATACTTGGAGTATAAGATATAGCACCCTGAACAAAGAGGGTTATACCCCATTTATTCTATCCTCTAAAAAAGTGTTATCAGAAATACCTTACGAAAAACTCTGATTAACATTAAATCCAAGATTTTCTGAATCTAGAATATTTCTGAGATTCATCTGTCGGTTGTAGTAATTCCTAGTACCCTTGAGTTGAACTGCATCAACTATGCACACCAACTAGTTCGTAGTGGCCATTATTATTAACAGGCTAAGATAATGGGAGATGTAGGCGGAATGGTCATTAAATCGCTAATAGAACGTTTTAAATCATGAGTATACTAATTATATATTTTCAATTTAAAACGTCCTCCCATTGCTTTACATAATCCCAATAATCTCTCGAACGGGAAGATGATAGTTTAAACTCTTTTAAACTATACAGCGGAAAGATTGAAATTTACTCGGGCCTCAAGCTGTAGCAATATTAAATGCCTTTGAAAACCCAATAGATAAACAACATTTGTCAATTGCATCTCATGCAACTCTTACCACTTGATCCTGAATACACCTTATCATTACGCTGTAGCAATATTGCGTAAGTGTATTCCAGATTAACTTGTCAATGATCAAATATATACTATTGATACTACCCTCATGCTATAGCAATATTGGGTAAGTGTATTCTAAATTAACTTGTCAATGATCAAATATATGCTATTGATACTACCCTCAAGCTATAGCAATATTGGGCATTACTTTCGCATATATTTGCCTCATCTCATATTTAACCAATATAGTCTAAGCCTAACTGACCAAGTCCCTCACGATGTAGTAATATTAGAAAAAGGCCGACGTGACTCGTCTAACACCGTATTGACAAGACGAATTAGAATAAAATATTATCTCATAATGTCATATTCTTCAATCTGATTAAGAGAGATTTTATGGTATGTCCTAGGTTTCCATGCTCTCGGTCAACACTATTATTTTTTATATTTTCATTTCATGTGATTAATATATTATAATATATGTCCATGCATTATAACATACCATTTAGATTTAAAATGTGTCTATTCAATGTATTATAACATACCATGAATAACTGTGTCAATTTGTTTTAATTTCTTTTCTAAAATAGTTTTAGTTTAGATTTAATAAATTGATACATGATATACTGATTAAGTTATTAGATTTAATAAAAATAGTTTCAATTTATCTAATAAGGAATTATGTTTTTAATTAGATTAAAATTAATTAATTCTATAATTGGTATAAATAATGTGAATTAGATTTAATTAGATTAAATTTGGTAATTCACATTGGACTAACTAAGCATATTATAATAAATAGTTTATTAAAATTATAAGTCTTAATTATTCATAATTAATTAGATTTTTAGTGTAAAAATATAGTAATTTATTTTTAAGTGTTAATTGGATTAGATTCTAGAAACACTTAAAATGAAACCTAGTGATCAATAATTGATAGCAGTAATAGTTTTTTATTAGGATTATAAAATATGAGATATTTTATAAAATAAAACCCTACAAAATAAAAAAGTAACTGAGAGAGGGTTAAATGACATTTTGACCCATGGTCTGTATCATTAGTTTAACAACATGAGATTTAAATGACGCCTTATAATGGCTTTGTTTTTGTTTTCCCTACGGAGGGTGTCTGTTTGAATTAATATCAAGGTTAACTTCCAAGAGATGGGATTCTTGGATGTATTTTTAGATTGACCTACCCAACGGCTGTAACTTTAGAGTTAAGTCTAGGGAATCTGAAATGATGCATCACACTTACATAAATATGATCATATAGATAATTATATTTAGACCAAATAAATGGTAGTTAATTAATATAGAAGTTATAAGATAACTTGAAAATATTAATTAATTGAGATTGTCTCAGTCTAATTTGAAATTAATTTGACCTACCTTATGACGGCATATCAATTTTGGTAAATTAGATTATCGTGGTATATAATTTTTTCTAGGGTTTTTACTTTTATTCTTTTGCATCATGCATCATATTTAAAGTGCTATACTATAATTGTGATGATATTTGAGCATGAAGGATTTAGTTCCTTTATTTATTATTTTTAGCAAAATGACAAATCCTTTTATCATAATATTATCCGATAACAAATTAATTGGTGAAAATTTTGTGAAATGGAAAAGTACAATGAACATCATACTCATCTATGATAACCAAAAGTTTGTCCTTGCTGAACCTTGCCCTCCAAGGCTTGCTCTTAATGCTTCATAAGAAGCTAAGGAGCAATATGATCGTTAGCTTGATGCTGACGAAAAAGCCTACTGCTATCTATTAGCAGGCATGTCTGAAGTGCTTAGGAGTAAGCATGAGAAGATGAAAATCGCAAAAGAAATGTGAGATTCACTTCAGGTAATGTTTGAGCAGTCTTCTGAGAAATCCTTGCATGATGCGGTGAAAACTGTTATTAATGCTAAGATGAAGAATGGAACCTCAGTTCATGAGCATGTACTTAAAATAATTTCTCATTTTAACAAAGCTGAGATTTACGAGGCAAAGATAGATAAGCGTACGCAGGTAGAGATGATCTTGAAAACCCTATCTCTGAGTTTCCTTCCATTTATGAGCAACTATTTCATGAACAAACTTACTTATAACATGACTCAGTTGCTCAATGAGCTCTAAACCTTTGAATCCATTAATATTGGAAAATAATGGGAGGCAAATAGTGCCATCAAAGAGCCTTTCTCTTCCAAGAACAAAAGGAGAAATAATGGAGGAAATGGCTCATCAAAAGGCAAACTTAAAAAGAAAAATAATAATGAGAAGAACAAGAGCAACAAGAGCAAGGCAAAAGAAAAATGTTTCTATTGTCAAAAGGAAAGCCATTGGAAGATGAATTTGTTAATGTATTATAAGGTATATGCATGTCATTGTGTACATGTTAAAAAACTATACACATATACATAAATTTCACTGTGAAAGTAAGCATGTAATCAATAGATACACATGTACCTTAAATCATTAACAACTTAAGATTATAAAAATATATTTTTGATGACCTTCAATGAAGATTTCAATTCTGGATTTTTCTTAACTTTAACTTTGAGCTCCCCTTGAAGTGCACTATTATTCAATTCTAGTTCACAATAATCCAGTGGGATTGTGAAGCTAGAATAGCAGCAATTAAATTTTCAACCCCAATGTTTTTTTTCTTGAAAGAAAAATAAGAATAATTTATTTTTCTTTCTCTCTAGTTTTTCTCACAACTCTTTGTTCAAAGAAAACTCTCCAAAAAACCAAACTCTCTTCAATGTCCTCTCTCCTTGCACGAATTTTTGCTTCATCCTTGTTAATCAAAATGAATTCACACTATTTTTTGTGCTCTAACCACTTCACAAGTGCTCCATCAAAAATAGGTTAAGTGGCCAACAACCAAAAATAATTTTTGGTGGCCAATTTTAATGGTCTAATAAAATTGACCATTAATTCTATAAAATGGTGCTCCACTTAATTTAATTTATGTTTATCAAATTAGGTATGTCTTCCATATAGAAAAAAATAACAAATAAATAAAAATTATATTTTATTTATTTAAATAATATTTATTTAATTATTCAAAAACTATTTGAATAATTAATATTTACTTTATTTGATTTTACTAACATGGTTAATGAGTGAATTCATGGTGAAACAATTCATGGAACAAAATTGTGCCACTTGTTAACATCTAATTAGTTAACAACTCTTGTCAACTAATTTTGTTAACTAATTAAGTGATGTACTTAACATTTAAGTCTAGAAAAATGCACCACCCGAGGAACCCTGAAATATATTTTTAATTTGCTGAAATTTCTAGGATAGAATTATTCTATCCATAATGTTGCCCCAGTTTACAATGAGTACACTTCATATTATGAGACTCTCTAGGTCCACGCCCGAATTGTCATATGGAACTCTTCTATACGTTTGTGAACGATGACCCTTACACACGTTACGAATATTATAAAGTGGCGCGTTAGACCATACAAGTTGAGGTTATAACATATTCATATAATTCCTCCATTAACACCGTCAAATCTCCATATACCCGACTGAAAGCTTATCTCTAGAATTGTATTTCAATAAATAATATTCCCAAACATATTTGTGATATTATTTATCCCTAGTGTTAAATTAATTTTTTGGGAATTATTGCTTATGACCATGAGACTTTCTAAAATACAATCTTAGAGTATTATGATATATTACTCACCCAAATGAGCTGATGGATCCTATATCTATACATACTGGACCCCATAAGCATTGGACCACACCCAACAACACCCAGCAGTTAGACCATGAAAGGTTTCTGACATGTGTGGAAGCAAAGTATGGTGGATCACTCACAAGCCTACCGTAGCACTTAGGTGAAAGGACCATGAATTCTACTCAACTCAAAAGTCCCTCTATTGACGACTTTGTGGGAGTTTATTGGAGGTCTTTGTGAGTCTGTTCAGTATTCAGTCCTTATTGAATACATGTATCTCTATACGATCTTCTACTAAACTCATAGTCTGCTAAGACTAACCATTTAAACCATCCAGATATAGATATACATCGATCTATATATATTTATTAAGGTATTCACTGATAAACCAACATCAGTGTAGATAGATCAGGAATATAATATTTGAGAACATATTTGTATAATGACATTTTTTAGCACTATTTGCAACTACGTCATTACTAATATATTCTTAGGTCTTTATCCCATTTCAGATAAAATACTAACTCTTTAGATATTGTTGACTCTTATAACCTAATAACTCTTATCAGTGCCAACTCTTAGTATTTATAACTCTCAGCGTTGCTAATTCTTAACACTTATCAAAACTTATTTAGACCAGATCTAAATTATTTTAGATTATACAATGTCTGAAACGTTACAAGCATCTTACCATATATAAAATATAATTAGCAAATGAATAAATGATAATACTAGTATAAATATTAAACAAATTTTCATACATAAAAGGATGGCATGTAAGCACAAATCCCAACAGAATTGCACTCTCTATCTAGAAGAGCTCAAGAATACAAAGAAAGGTTAATATGATTTACTTGTCTTTGAAGCTTGTTTGATGAAAGATAATGTACCCTTGGGTAGTTGACTTCCGCGCCACTAATCATGTTTGTTATTTTTTTTACAGATGGTTGACTCTTTTCAGACATTGGCAAATGGCAAGTTTACAATGCGAGTGGGTATCGGTGCCATTATTTCAGCTAAAGCAATAAGATTAGTTAGGCTTAGGTTTAGGGATCGTTCTTTAATTTTGCAAGACGTTTATTATATTCTTAATTTTAGACGAAATTTGATTGCTGTCTCTAAATGTTTAGAACATTTATAAACTATAAGTGCGGTCCATATATATATATATATATATTATATACAATAATTTTATCCGAATCATTCTATATGTTGACATAAAAAATTATGGCACTTTATATAATTTTGATTATATAGTACTAAACTACGATAAAATTAATCATCTATTAATCTCCGTTAGTAAAGAGAATTTATTTTATCACAATATAATCATATATGGATTAATCTTAATCCTGGTGATTAATGAACTCCTATTCATTGAGTTATGTTTATTAATTTACAAGGGAAAGACTGTAAAAGATTTTTAGTCAATTACTAAGTATTGTATAAATGTAACAAAATGGATGGTTGTGAATATTTCTCACAGATATAGAATCCACTCCTTCCGAAAGTTAGTTAAGTTGTTCCCTGATAATTGATTATGTTCTTGAACATTATGAGCGCTCAGATTTCTTTAAGAGTTAAAGAAAATAATAAATTTGTGAATTTCACAAATTAAATGTTCAAAAGAGGATCAATGTAGATCAAGGATAAAGATATAATTAGAGAGGTTAACGGACACTCCACCTAGCTTTAATTATGAAGGATTTATTTATATGAAATGATTATTAAATGGATGAAGACAGTTTTCTATTTTTATAATTTATCGACAAAATTAAGAGTTCAACTTTATATTTTTAATAGAGAAATATAAAGTTGACCAATAAAATCATATTAATTAAAGAGTTTAATTAAATAATTTAATATATTGAAACTTAATTTTATAGGTCCATTAAGTCTCTATGTTAACTTCATAAACACTGAAATAGACTATTGAATTAATTATTGGATCTAAAATATTAATTGACTCAAGTTTAATTTGATTGACCCGTGTTTAATTTGATTAAATTTGATTGGCCCAATCAATTACTAGCCCAATCCATAATAGTTATAGAATTAAATAAATAATTAGATTATATAATTAAATTAAATAATTATGATATTATTTAATTATTTGATTAAAGATAATATTAGATATTATATTTATCCCTTTAATTATCTAAATTAAAATAATATAAAGATATTATTTTATTCTAATCTTATTAGAATTAAGAATTTAGATAACATAAGGATTTTTGTACTAAAAGAAAGAATTTTTGAATTATTTTTACGTATTTTTTATTAGTGCTTCTTCTGAACTAAATTTTTCTAGAGAGAAAAAATTAAGAACATAAAATTTAGATTTTCTATAATTTATCAACTCATCCACACAAGTAGTTTATTAGTAAAAAATATAACATAGAAGATTTATTGATGTTGACAAAAACATCAGTGAAAATTTACAATTGAAGTATTTTTTTTTATATCATCTATTGCTAAATTGAAATTGACAATTAATTTTTAGAAACCGTTCCTGCAATTTCAGCCACATCCATGTTCAAAAACAATGAGACAAAATATCATAGGTGGTTGTTTATTATTTCTGAAGGTGGGAAAAGTCGGTTATTTTGAAATTTTGAGTTTGACAAATGTTTTTCTTTGTAATATGGAACTGAGTTGATGTGCTAAAATAATTTGCAAGAATACCGGCTGAAATGAGAAAATTTATGTTCTTTGGGTGCAGACATTACATTTTCAAAGTCTCGTGCATGGAAACACACAAGGTGACAGGATCGTGGCTTCGGTTGTGTATTGGAATGAGGATGCAATTAAAAGTTTTAGGAATTGGATGAATTAGCGTGATGAGATCGGTAAAAATAAGGAAGTACTATTTGAGTTATGTATGGAACTTTGTGCTATGAAAACGTTATATTCACAACATCTAGTAGATTACTGAGCAAACTTGGATTTGATATCATCTTATGAATGTTGTTTGTTATACAGTGTTATCCTCATAGTCTTCATTCTTGTCAAACTTCATGTGCAGACGGGTTGGGAGCAACATATTTCAGCAAAGTTTTCAGGACCGAAGGAATGACGAATCAGCGTTGCACGCGAAGGTTGATGCGTTGGATCACGGAGTGGCCTACCTAACTAGTTTATCGGAGGAGTTTTGGGCAAGAGCATTGTGCATCCGCCTTCGCAAAAACATGAGCAAAACGAGTTTGCAGATGATTTTTACCAAATTGTTCCCCAGATGTCTCCCTGCATAGGGAGGAAGTTGGTAATACTCTATTCGGGCACAGCAAGACTGTGCATGAAATTTGGTGAAGGAGGTGGAAATTAAGGAGGAAGCAGCCACACAGCCTACAGCAGGAGACCAACGTTTAGAAGAACAATATTGTTCGGATGAGCAGTGACGAGTTTGTGAAGATGTCATATGGCCGATTTGCCGGGCTCGATGGAAATTGTACGTTACCAGATGAAACGAAGAAGAGAAAAATGGTTCTTAATGTCGTGGTTTTAGAAGATGTGCCAGTCTCCTTAAAGAAAGAAAAATAATGCAAACTAAGACGTGTTAACAAAACGTGTCAATTTCGAAGTTATGTTTTGAAGACTAATTGATTTGCAATTTGAAGGAGGGAAACTTAATGGGAGACGAAGAATGATGCACCATCGCCAAAATGTTGAAGCCCATATGAAATGCAAAAAACAATAATGCTTAGTCGCTATAATCATTGTTCCCTGTATGAAAGGTTTCAATCAGAAAAAGCCAAATCGCACTTTTGGGTTGGTCGACTCGTTTGGTTAAAATTTTTAATTAAATTTTTTGAAAATAAAATTTTTAACATTGAGTTTTTAAAAATAAAACTTTAAAAAAAATTATTAATTATTTGATTATTAATTAAATTTTTTTTTAAAGTATTAGATAGTTTGATTATGCATTATTAAAAGTATTTATCTATTATTAATTTAACAAAATGGACACATAATAAAATTTATATTCAAATTTTAAACAATTTCAATGTTTTTTATATATAAGTTTAAATTTATCATGTATTTTTTTAAATGTAAGAATCAAGTAAAATTAATATATAATAATCAATAAATCAATTTAAATCATTGTATTTGGTACAAAGATTGAAAATAAAATAATACTTCTTTTTATTTAATAAATAAAATAATCAACAAAATTTTTTGTAGATTTTTATAAAAATATAATGGATGTAGAGATATAGAGATATGATGACTTTTAAAAAAATATTAAAAATATGTGAGTTGATTAGGATTTATTTTTATTAACGGTATTATGAAAATAATAAAATATTATTATAATATATGTAATATTACATAATATAAAAAAAGCTTTAAACGCTCTACTTTCAAAAGCTCAAAATTTAAGTTTTTATAAGTAAAAGTAAAATATTTTTTTAAATTTGTAAAAGCTCTTCTCTAATTTTAACTAAATGCCATAAAAAAATTTAAAAAGAGTTTTTAATATTAAATAAATTCTTTTGGTCAATAAAGAAGCTCAACCAAATAAGGACTTACAATACTTATCGTGATTGGCTGCGAGGAATTAAAGGTTATCTTGTACATGTTTAATAAGAAGCTAAACCCATCATGTTTAAGAATAAAATTGTTTGAAATATAGTTCCTTGTGTGAACGTTGTAGTTGGTATATGTATGGAATTCTAGTTATATGTATTAAAGATATCCAACAAATCCTTTATTACCATATATATATATATATATACTTTCCATTTATACTATATAATTATTGCATTATATTTTTTTTATATATTATTATTATTATTATTATTATTATTAATTTTGTTTTAATCTAAAGTCTACATAAAAGTTTATATTGTATTATTCAAATACAGTAAAATATATACAATCTTTATGTTGGCGAAGGATTTTAGGCACGTGAGTGTATGCATGTGTAATTGTATCTATTGCCTAACGCAGCGGAAACATAAATTTTGCAATAAACACCATAAATAAATATATTAATCACATTAATATATTAATAAGGTTAGAGAACTCACTAAACGTGTAACGTACACGTCACGGATATACAAATCAGCGCATTGAACCATACAAGCTGAGGTTACAACGTATACGTATAGTCCTTCCGTCATGATATCCTGGATGTGTGGGGATATAGATTATCACCGTCAAATCCCCTAGTGCTCATCCATGTCCTATCTCCAGACTTGTATCTCAATGAACAATATGCGTAAACTCCTTTGCCATATTGTTCAACCCTTGCGAAACTCTTTTTCGGGATGATTGCTTGTGGCCACAAGACTTTCTGAGATACAGTCTCGAAGCATCTGGATATCAAACTCTATATGGGAGCTGACGGATCCCATATCTGTACACACAGGACTCCATAAGCATCAGACCATACCCAGCGACACCCAGCGGTCACACCATGAAAGTTCTGTGACATACATAGAACCAAAGTATGGTGAATCACTTATAAGCCCACCGTGGCACTCAGGTCAAAGGATCATGTATACTACTCAACTCGAGAGGACCCTCTGTTGACGGCTTATATAGGATGTTTATCGAAGGCCCTCGTGAATCTGTCCCATATCCAGTCCTAACTGGATACCCATATGTCAATACGAGCTTCAAGCTCACAGTCGATCAGGAACGACCGTCTATACCCGGTAGGTATGATATATGCTGATCTATATATAAAGTATCCGTCGATAGACCTGCATCGACAGAAATAGATCATGGACTATTATTTGAGAGCATACTTGCGCAACTTGCATTTTCTGGCACCCGATTGCAACTCTTGCAACTATACAATTACTAGTATATTCCCAGGTCTATGTCTCATTATAGACAAGACTCCAACTCTTGAATCTGCTGAGTATTATAACCTGCTAACACTTAACTGTGCTAACATTTAGCAATTATATCTCTCAGCGTGGCTAACCATAAGTCCTTATCTAAACTCTTTAGATCTGATCCGAACTCCTTCAGATCTACAATGTCTGTAACATTACATGCATAATACCATATAAATGGGTATTAGCGATTTAATGAGAATGTACACTTGTATAAATAAACAAGTATATATATATTCAAGGATGGCACGTAAGCACCAACCCTAACACTTTATACTTCTCTTATGGTATCAAAACTACTGTGCTTTCACTATCTCATGGTTTAGTCGTAGACCTGGAAGAATTTTTTGGCAACTCATTGGAAGTTGGTTGAAGTTTGTCAGAAGTTCATCAAAAGTTCATTGTGACCAACACCCCCAGTCCAAGATATTCAGAAGTCGCCAACAACCCAAAGTCTACTAGAATCATGTTGATCATAGATTAGATATTTCACATGCGTTGCCCAAAGTTTCTATTGTCGTCCGCTGCCACCTCAAATTCAAGCCATTTTCTTGCATTGTGACCAACATCACCTAGTCTAGAGGATTCAGAAGTCATTGACCATTCTAACGCCATCAGAATCGCGCGATTAGAGACTATAATACTCCACACGCGTCGCTAAAGTTTTCTATCGTTGTTATTTACCACATCAAATTTTGACCATTTTACAGCATGTTCTTACGCACCGTTGATTCCAAAATGCTCATTATGATCTGATCTATTCATCAATAGTGTTTCCTTACTTGATTGACCCTCCGATTTGTAATAAGGGTTTTTTTTTTACAAGCATTTTAATATTCTAGGGTCAAATTATAATTTTTATATATTTAAGATAATTTTATAATTTATAAAAATTTTATGGTCATTTTGTAATAATTAAATCATTTAGGGTTCATTTTATAATTATTAAAAAAGTTTAGGGGCTAGTTTATAATGTTTTAAAAATTGAGGGGCTAAAATTACATTTTTTTTTAATTTCTTGAAATTTATTACAATGGATAAGTTTGATATTTTTTCATGTCATATCTTTGCAAGCTTCGCTCCACCTAAGACATGTTAATATTGTCACTCACCTGGTCATCTAATTCTTAACTAACCAATATGTAAGTGATGAATATATCGACAGCTTATACTTGGTCATCATGAAAAAGATTGTCCTAACAAAGAGAAACTGTCTCAAAATGTTTCTTTAAGGCCTACTGTTATTACTACTCAGAAAAATGCGAGGCCCTCTTCCTACTTAGCTAGTGATGTTGAATTTTTACTCCGCTAACTTCTCTCAAACACTAGTAAACCCTTCATTTTTGCTGATCTTTAATTTTTACTCTACCAACTTCTCTTAAACTCTTGTAAACCTTCAATTTATGCTTCTTCTAGTGTTTTACGTAATTCTTCTTGTTATTTTGATTCTGCATGTTACAATCACATGACTTCTCATCTTATAATTTTTTTTCCTTTAAACCTCTTGCATCTTATTTACCTTTTATTCAAACATCTAATAGTTCTTTCATGAATGTTAGTTACATTGGTCAAGTATCTTATTTTGATCTCTCATAATCTAACATTTTTCTCTTTCCTAAACTTACATTAAATATGTTATCTGTCGATCAATAGTGAGAATTTGGTCTTAACATTTATTTACTGCTTCTGGTTGGCTTGCAAAAACTGAAGATAAGATAGATACTTGGGACAAGCTATAAGGTTAGTCGTTTGTATAGCTTATCTCTTTAGATTCATCCTCTCTACACCACTCCCCACTGCAGCATTTACCTCTCTAGTATCTTCATTACATCTTTGCCTTTCTCATTTAGGTTATGCGTCAATCAATCGCATATGTTCTTTAGATCTAATGGACATTTAGGAGATATTTCTGTTGGAAATTGAGTGTGTGACATACGAGTGTATACATAATTTCAAAAATTACTACACGCAGCGGAAGCATGTTAACATATACATCAATTTTAACAATTAACCACTTATATCACATATATGCTCAAGTATAAGTATTATACAAAAATATACATGATGAACACTTGTATTATAACATTATGTAAAAATACTTACCTAATGAAGGTAGCTTTTCAAGTCCTCCAAAAATTCATGTGAAGAGCTCACCTTGAAGTGTATTGTTGAACAATTCTAGTCCATAATAGTTTGGTGGTATTATGGAGCTAGAATGGTGGCTTTGTTTTAAAATTTTCAGCAACATGTATTCAAACTCTTTCGAATACAATTTTGTTTCTTAAATGGAGATGATAAATATTTTACATACAATTCTTGTATAATTCTTAGAAACAATTTCCATATGATAATTATTTTGAACAACTATTTTTTAAAATAATTATCTTTATCTCCATTTTTTTTGTGCATTATAGGCCATCCATTAAAGAGAAGGAGATGAAGAGAAGTTCGTTTTATTTTCAACACTTGAAAAAACACAAAACTAAAACTCTCTCGCTTACCTACAATGAGCTTGTCGAATTTTGCTCTCAAAATGAATGAATCATTTTAATTGTTAGCCAAAATTTTATTTTTGTTATTCAATACTTTTGATTAAACAAACAAGTGCTCCACCAATTTTATTGTTGGTCTCTTACTTAGGATTAATTTATCAAACACTAGTATAATGGCTAGTTAAATTAATTTTTACCTAACAAATATAATTATTATAATTATATTAGGTAAATGAATGGCCAACATCTAGGCCCTTCTTTGTATATTAAATATAACATCATGATTAATATATTATAATATTATCTAATAATATAATAACATATAATTTAATTATTCAAAATAATTTTGAATAATTACTTTTACCTTATTTATTTTTACTACTATAGTTAAATAGTAAATTTAAGGTAAAAATCAAATCATAGACCAAATTGTGCCACTTGTCAACATCCTATTGATTAACAACCCTTGTTAATTAATTTAGTGATGTACTTAATAATTAAGTTTTGATAAATACACATCCCGAGGGATCCCGAAATAATTATTCTATTTTATTACAATTTACTAGATTGAATTATTCAATCCAGTCTGCTACCTTAATGCGCAATGAGTACACTTCATATTGTGAGACTCTCTAGGTCCACACCTGATTTATCATATGGAGCTCCTCCATACATCCATAAACGATGCCTTACACACACGTTATGGATATTACAAATCAGCGCGTTAGACCATGCAAGTTGAGGTTATTACATACTCGTATAATCCCTTCATCATTTATATCCTTGAAGAACAGAGATATAGATCATCACTGTTAAATCTCTATTTGCTCAACCATGAACTTATCTCCAAATTTATATTTCATTAAATATCCACAAACACTTTTGTGATATTGTTTATTCCTTTGGAATATATTTTCTAAGGTTTATGCTTGTGGCCACAAGACTTTTTGTAATATAATCTCGAAACATCAGGATATATAACCCACTCACATGAGCTGACGAATCCCATATCTATGCACACCAAACTCCATGAGCATCAGACTATACCCAGCGACACCCAGCAATCAGACTATAAAAGGTTTCTAACATGTGTGGAATCAAAGCATGGTGGATTACTCACAAGCCCACCATGGCACTAAGGTCAAAGGACCACAAATACTATTTAACTCGGAAGACCTTCTATTGACGGCTTTATGAGATATCTATTGAAGGTCCTCATGAGTCTGTTCAATATTCAGTCCTCACTGAATATCTGTACCTCTATACGAGCTTCCACTAAGCTCATGGTTTGCTAAAATTAACCATCTGGACCATTCAGATATAGACATACATTAATCTATATTAATGGGTTTTACCGATAGACCTGGATCGATGAAATTAGATCAGGAACATAATATTTGAGAACATACTTGTATAACGATATTTTCTAACACCATCTGCAACTCTTTGTGGCTATGTCATTACTAATGTATTCTCAGGTCATTGTGCCATTTCAGACAAGGCTCTAACTTTTTAGATTTTACTAACTCTATGAACCTGCTAACTCTTAGCACCACTAATTATTAGTTCTTTTAACTATTAGCGTTGCTAACTCTTAGCACCGACCTAAACTTCATTAAACTAGATCTAAACTCTTTCAGATCATACAATGTCTGAAATGTTACAAACATCTTACTATTTAATAATAAATAATATTAAAGATTTTATTAGAAATGATAATTATATAAATACTATCATTATATATTCATACATAATGGGATAGCACGTAAGCACAAATCCTAATCATTTCTAGTTATAAAGATGATTGTTTGACTTGTTCTTTAACAAAATAACCAGCTTTGCCTTTTACTGATAGTATTGCTATTTCTTATGTTTCTTTTGATCTTATACATTTTGATATATGATGTTTTCTCTTCCAATGCAACTATAGAGGGATCCAAATATTTTATTATTTTCATTGATGACTATTTTTGATAAAGTTGGTTGTTTCTTACGAAACAATGATAAGAACTTACCAAAATTTATTGTGACTTTGTCCAAATGATTAAAACATAATTCTCTGGTTTAATTAAGGTTTTTCGTACTGATAATGCCATGGATTACAATAATTCTGACTTTTTAATTCTTTTACAAGAGCATATTACTATTTACCAAAGTTCTTGTCTTGATACATCTCAACAAAATAAAAGAGCTAAAAGTAAACATAGACATATTTTAGACATTAATTGTGCTCTTTTTTTCTCTTTCTACTATCGTGAACATTTTTAGGGTGAAGTTGCTTTGACTATTATCTTTACCATCAATCGTGTTCCTTATCCAGTTATAAAGAATAAGTCACCTTATGAGTATCTCTATAGAACTCCATCTAACTATAGTCTTCTCAAAGTATTTAGTTTATGTCAGTTTTGTTCTACTTCAAAAAAATGAACACACCAAACTCGAATTACGTACTTGGTTATATTGCTTCTTGAGATACGAGATAGAACATAAATGTTATAGATGTTGGGATTCCATATCTAATCGTCTTTATATCTCTCGTTATATAGTATTTCTTTAGCATAAATTTTTTTTCTCTGTGTCAAAGTTTCATTCTGTATCTCCATCTGTTCCATAGATCTTTTATAGATAATGACTTATTTTCTTATACTTTACACATATATACTTCTTCCAAGTTTTATACAGGTGACCTTACTCTCAAAGTTGTCTAGGGAAGATCCTTTAGAAGAGGTAAGTAGCTTAAGTTTAGGCATCGTATCAGTAGGAAAAATCCTTCATATGAGGTAGGTAGCTTAGGATCAAGCATCGTATCAGTAGGATTTATGTCTAAGACAAATCTTCTGCACCCTTTCTTTGTCGTTCTTCTCGGGTAAGAGAGTTGTTAAACTTTATGATTATTAGTCTTTTTGTATTACTTTTTTTTTATATGAGCCTCAATCCTATTTCAATACTATCTCTAATCCTATTTGGTAGCAAGCAATGAAAGAAGAATTATAGTCCTTAAAAAGTCATAAACTTTGGATTTTATTACTATTCTACCTAATAAACCTATCAATGGTAGTAAACTAGTATACAAGATCAAGATTAAGTCTAATAGGTCTATTGAGCGATATAAGTCTCATCTTGTTGCAAAAGAATTTATTCAAGAATATGGAATTGATTATGAAGAAACCTTTACTTCAGTTGTTCGACTTATTTTTGTTTGGAGTTTGTTAGCTGTTGCTACAATTCATGGTTGGACACTATTCTAGATGGATGTAAAGAATGCTTCTATTAATGGAGATCTTGTTGAAGAAGTATATATGAAGCCTTATCCCGATTATCCACATCTCCTAGGCAAGGTCTGTAAATATCGTCGTGCTCTATACGACCTTAAATAAGTCCCTCATGCCTGGTTTGTAAAGTTTAGTGGTACTATTCTTCAATATAGTTTTTAGTCCAATCCCTATTACTTAGCTCTCTTCTCCACAAGATAGCTCATGGTTGTGTTCTATTACTTATCTATATTGATGATATGATTATTACGGGTGATGAAAATATTAATATTTCAATTCTCAAGGATTTTCTTCAGCAATACTTTAAAATAAAAGACCTTTATACTCTCAGTTATTTACTTGACCTTAAAGTACCATATGATTTTACTAGGTATTATCACTCACAAGCTTAATATGTATTGGATCTACTTGTTAGAGTTGGTTTGACAGATAATAAGACTGCCTCCACTCTCTTAGAGCTTAATACCAAACTTCGATCTTCAGATTGAACTCCTCTCAATGATGCCACCCTTTATCGATAATTGGTTGATAGTTTGATACATCTTATTATTACTCAACTAGACATTGCCTATGTTACTCAAGTTTCCAATTAATTTATGGCCACTTCTCGTACTGCTCATTTTACAGCAATTCTTCATATCCTTCTATATCTAAAGGGTACACTTTTTATAGTTATTATTTTTTGACTCACTCTTTTCTTGTGTTACGTGCTATGCCGATATTGATTGGGCAGATGATCCTACTGATTGACACTCTACTATTGATTTTTGTATTTTTTTTTTTAGATTCTCTTCTATCATAGAAGAGCAAGAAATAGACAACTACTGCCCATTCCAGTACTAAGGCTGGGTATCATACTCTTACTGATACTAGTCAAGAGATTGTTATAAAGTAAGCATTTTAATTTATATTTATATCCACAAACTTAGATTTTTGTTCTTATTAATGATATTTTGGCTACCTAATATTTTTTATTGATGATTTTTAGGTTTTTAACTTGTGGATGAAAGATTTTGGAAAATTGGGTGATAAATGCAAAAAATGGAAGAGAAACGAACAAGAAAGCTCAATGTCGGGCATGGAAACCGAAGTGAGGGCAGTCAAAATGAAGAAAATGGAGCAGCTCATAACTGGGCTGAGCTCAACGGTGCTTAAAGACCCCAGTGCCATGACACCCAGCGCCGCAACGCCCGTGAAGGAGAAAAATTCAATCTTTTTTGTTTTGTCTCATACTGCAACTTAGACTCCAAATACTTGACCTATAGGGATAAAACTCCTATAAAAAGACCCTCTTTGGCAGCAAAAATGAGAGGCAACAAAGAAAAAAATCGAGGACAAACAAAAAAAGATTCAAGAGAGATTAGGCAAGGAATAAAATATTGAAGATCAAGATTTTGTAAAAAGCAAAAGAGAGAAAGAAGCAACTCAAAGTTCCAACTTTGTTTTCTCTTCTTTTTATTATGGCTTTACCTTTCATATCTTTTAATTCTTGTGTTGATACTTTTAATTTCATCATGAACTAAATTTTTTTGATCTAGAGTTAAAATTTTGAACTCAATATATAATTGGATATTATTATTTCTTTTGTTTATGAACTCAATGAAGTACAATTGTTTAATCTATCTTATGCGTAATATTTCCATTAATTCTGGCCAACTTAATGATTGATTTAAGAACAATAATGATCTCAATAAAGGGATTTATGTATTTAATTTATGATAGATTAATGCATGAGTTCTATGTAGGATGGAAATATGCCTAGATAACATGTATGACATTGTTAGACTTGTTCATAATGAGTTTCATCTTATTCTGATTACCATAAATATATAGTTAATTATTAGCATGAAATATAGTTATTTGACCATCGACAAAGACTTATAACGATATTAGAGTCTAGCAAACAATTGATTCATTGAGGGAATGGACAAAAGAGCAATAGATTCAATGAAATATTGGGGGATAAGTTAAAACCCTATATATTATGCACATTGGTGTAGTAACTAAAAGAAAGGATCAAAGAGAATGGCAAAGAAGAACCAGTTCAACTGTCTAAGATTCAAGTCTTTCATGAGAAGCGCAATAAGAATGAAACAAATGTTGTTGCCCAAGGTTTAATTGCAAAGATATGGAAGTCTAAGGAGATGAGAGCCAACAAGATCATATACAAAGATGTTTCCATCATTACCTTTGATCCACTATAAAAGTAGAAAGAGTCATGTCAAGCCAATGACGTTAAATCAAATGCTTCTTAGGAGGCAACCCAAGTAATTTTTATTTAAGATTTGTTTATTTTCAGTTTTAGTTGTGTTCATTTCTTTTTAAGAATAAAAAAAGCAAGAGGATCACTCAAGGAAGTAGCACAAGCAATTGCAAGCGTTATAAGTAAAGGAAATCACTATTATATTCATCAAGACAACGCTACAATGCTTTAACTTCACTTACGATGAGAGTTTTTCTTACTTTTATGTTTATTTTTCGACATTGAAGGCAATGTCTAATTTAAGTTTGGGGGTGGAAAACACACCTTTTTATGTTTATTTTGTTGCAAAATTAATTGGTTGTCTTTTGGGATTTTTTTTAGTTGTTAGTTTTTATTGAGAATATGATCATTAGTCTACAATAAAAATTAGAATCATTGCTAAATGTTTTTTTCAAGTCTCTAGGAAATAACAGGCACTTGAGATAATTTTTATATTATAAATCTTGGACTGATTTTAACTTTATTTTTTATCACTTATTCTTTAATGCATCAAAATAAGCTTGTATTAGTTGAATATTTTTGCTTAGAGATACTCATACTTGAGTGGTACACCACAATCTTGAGGACCAATACTCTAGAACTTGCTTGATTACTGCTTAAGGTAAAATTCTAGGATTACACCTGAATAGAAAAATGACCTTAGATCATCTTTGGACCGATTAAGCTTTTTCTAGCTTACCTTAGACATATATTTATCCCTAATTAACCTTTTTGAGCCTAAATACCCATTTTTTTAATTTAACCATATTATAAGCCTAAGACTAAAAGCTTATTTGTCCAAAATCTACCTATAACACCATAAATCTTGAGTTTACTTAGAAATACTATTAAAAAAAAGGTTGTGGTTGTGTGAGAAAAGGTTACTGAAGTGGAAGGTAATAAGTCTTAAAGGTACTTATCAATCTAAGTTTAGGGGTACATCCAATCTTTTAAAAAAAAGATGAGAAAGAAAAAAAGAGAACAAGCCTTAAATTTGCAATACTAGCTTACGAAAAAAAAAATTCTTTGAAAAATAGTAATTAAAAGAAAGATAGAAATATCATAAGTTTGGGGGGAGGAGATAAATCAACAAGGAAAAGGAATCAAGAGATTTTTAGGTAAAGTTAAGTGTTCATGGTGTGATTTGAACTTCATATATATATATATATCCTTATATCCCACCTTGACCCTAACCTTACATTATAAACTAATTAAAGTCCTAAATAAATCCCTAAACATGTGTATTTCTATATTAATGGAGAATAGTGTGAAAAGAAAGCTTATGGTAGTGTTATATATTGACAAATGCCGAGATATCATTCTTATGTACTTTCTTAAGTATTAAGTAATTCTAAGTTTCATTCAATTAATTACTTACTTATTATACACATGCATAGATGATCATTTATAAAGGAGAATGAAGAACTTGATGAATGTTATAATGATTTAATGAAAATTGTCTATTGTATTCTAAAAAGACTTATGCCATTTAACAGACTTTGAGACAGCGATATTGATTATTTATGAGTGTTTTATTTAGAGTCAATAAATTGTGAATGTTTGTTTTTGTTTTGCTTGGGGATGAGCAAAGGTTTAAGTTTGTGGGTATTTGATAAGCAAGCATTTTGATTCATATTTATATCCTTAAACTATGATTTTTGTTCTTATTAATGAGATTTTGGCTACCTAATGTTTTTTATTGATGATTTATAGGTTTTTAATGTATGAATGGAAGATTATGGAGAATCAAGTAATAAATAGCAAAAAATGGAAAAGAAACGAACAAGAAAGCTCGAGGCCACGCATAGAAACTGAAGTGAGGACAGTCGAAATGAAGAAAATGGATTAACCCAGACCTAGGCTGAGCACTATGGTACTCAGAGACCTGAGCACCGCAGCATTTGTGTTGGAGAAAAATTTTATCTTTCATGTTTTATCTCCTACTATGACTTGGACTCCAAATGCTTAACCTTTAGGGTTAAAATCCTATATAATACCCTTTTTGGTAGCAAAAAAAAGACATAACAAAGAAGAAAATTGAGGGCAAACAAAAACAAATATTTAAGAGAGATTAAGCAAGGAATAAAAAATTAAAGATCAAGATTTTACAGAAAGCAAAAGAGAAAAAGCAACTCAAAGTGCCAACTTTGTTTACTTTCTTTTCTCTTCTTTTTATTATGGCTTTGCTTTTTATATCTTTTTAATTCTTCTGTTGATACTCTTAATTTCATTATGAACTATGTTCTTTTGACTTAGGGTTAAACTTTTGAACTTAATATGTAATTGAATATTAATATTTCTATTGTTTATGAACTCAATGAAGTACAATTATTTAATCTATCTTATGCGTAATGCTTCCATTAATTCTGGCCAACTTAATGATTGATTTAGCAACTATAATAAACTCGACAAAGGGATTCATGTGTTTAACTTAGGATAGATTAATTCATGATCATAATGTAATAGCTATGAGTTCTATATAGGATAGAAATATGTCTAGATGGCATGTATGACACTGTTAGACTTGTTCGTAATGAGTTTCATCTTATTCTGATTATCATAGACATATAGGTAATTGTTAGGATGAAATATAGTTATTTAACCATCGATAGATAGAGGCTTATAATGTTATTAGAGTCTAGCCAACAATTGAATCACTAAGGGATTAGACAAAAGAGTAATAGATTCAATGAAATATTGAGGGGTTAGTTAAAACTCTAGATTATATGCACATTGGTAAAAACAAATCTTTAGTTTGCTTCTTGATTACTTAATTTAATTTTTAGTTTTAATTAGTTGAATTAGATCAATCATATTTTAGTTTAGTCCACATAAAATTTAAGTAGAAATAATTTTAATACTTAATTTATATTTCAGTAGAATAGTCTCTGTGGGACTGATGTCTTAAAATTTACCATTATATTACTTGATACGATAGCGTGCACTTGCGCTTAGCTAGTTCGCTTATCAATTATTTGTGGATTATTGATGATGTAAGTGAAAATACCTATACATTCTCATTTAACGTGCATTTAAATTTACCCTTAATGAGTCCAAAAATAAAGTGAGAAAAACACATGTATACAATAAGAGTCAAACCTAAGACCTTTAACTCAAAGTCAAACACCTTAACCATTAGGCTATAAGAACTTTTTTGACACTAAGTTTATTTATTTTCTATACATATAATACAGCACCATAAACAATGAATTAAATAAATTAAATTTAAAATAAATTAAATGAAAAATAAAAAAATTAAATTTAATAAATTAAATTAAAAATTGAAAAAAAAAAGAATCAGGTGGCCAATAGTCACAATGATCACCGTCATTGGCCATCGATGACCGGTGGTAAATGTAATCCAAATTTACATCATAAAATTTCAAATTTTAAGATCTATATAATAGTGTGGTTGGTTTCGTCAATGGATCACTAAAGGAGAGCTAAAACTGAGAACAAAATGGCGGCCATCATATCTCTTTCGCCAAATGGCAGTGTGTAGAGGTGCACCGCCACCTTAATCGTGGTCTATGGCTGACGATTTAGTGAATGGAGGTGGCATGCACCTCAATTTGTTGCCGTTTGGTAGTAAAGATATGGTGGCCACCACTTTGTTCTTGGTTTTGCCCTCCTTCGGTGAATTACTAATGAAAACAAATACATCATCGAGTAGATCTCAAAATTTAAAATTTAAAGATATAAATTTTAAGTCTCTTTGCCATCGGTTACCGGCGGCCTGTGACCAACAGCAACAGTCACCAATGACCGGTGGCCACCTGATTCCTTTTAAAAAAATTTAATTTAATTTATTGAATTTATTTTTATTTTATTTATTATTTAGTGTCTTGTATTGTATGTATATAAAACAAAATGTGTCAATAAAGTGCTTGTAGTATAATGGTTAAGGTGTTTGATTTCTAGCCAAAGATCTTAGGTTCAAGTCTTACTAAGTGCATAGTTTTATCTCTTTATTTTAAAAATACAAGGGCATAACAATATTTTCTACCTATTTGATAGTCAAAAGAACATTTTGCCGTATTGACCATTAATTAAACAGAAGCTATCTTCTGACAATGGTCTCTATAATAATTCTTTTTGAACCTTAAGAGTCTGTAAGTCCTTTTTGAAAAAGCTTGATGTCCTTTACCTTATATAATTAGTCAAAGATTTCATATGTAGGCCATATAAGAAGAAAAGTAACAAAATATCACAAAATTATATTGAAACCCCTTTATTATCAAATTGTTAATGCATATTAACAAAAAAATTAACCTTCATACTTTTTCCTCACAGATATACAAATATTGCATAGAGAAGAGATAGAAGACTATAGTGTCAGAGTTGAACCTGACATTCAATAAATGTGAAATATGAACAACCAAATGTCATGTTAAGCAGATGCTTCGTATATACAAAGGTAAATTTACAAAAGGAATGAAGCAAAAAAAAAAAAATCCAAAAAGAATTTGTAGTATGACATTGGCCTCAATTAATTTGGAAGAAGAAAATCAAAATATTCATCATCAAAGTGAAAGACGGACAAAATGCAACAATAAATACCATTTTTGGAACCTTTATATTTACGGTTTACAATGGTTAGGTGTGGACCAAGTCCCATTGCGTAATAGTAATAGTGTAACAAAATTTTCATTCAACAAGAATATAACACAACAATATATTTTAAATAGAAATTACATTTAAATAAAAAGGTTGCTAGTTAGTAGAAAATTAAAGTTAATTTTTTAAATTTTTATCGCAAAACAAACATTCATTTAAGTCATGAAAGCATATAGTTTTCCATAATTGACACCAAGTCCAAAGTTAAATGATTGAGGCACTATATTTTTCTTGATGATCTCCAAGTTTAAAGTCTAGAGCAAGAAGAGATACTAAACTTTTCATGAGATACCCCAAATCCTAATTTTTTTTTATGACAAGACAACTTTTTGGCACCAAGTTTTTCACGACAATCTCCAAGTTACTTTATGAAAACATCAATTTTTTCATGATAAATTGATGTGAACCTCACAAAGAAAAGTGAGACCCGATACTCAATGAGGTTCCTTTGCCAAAGATAATTCTAATTCAAATTTTTAAATAAATAAAAACAAAAACTTTGACCCGTTATCTATAAGAGATAAGAACCAGAGGTATAAAAAGATTGTAAACGTCAAACTCAAGATAGTTAAGAAGTTGTACGTGTTAAGTCTGAAAGAATACCACAAGATGAATCTTGATAAGTTCTAATAAAAGTTCTTTGAAGAACTTAAGAGAAAACTCTCACTATTAATATCATCAATTCTGTTTTTGCTCTCCCTCATCTCTCATATATTTAGAGAGACCTCTTGGGATGTCTAGCATTTATTATGACAACTTACAACTACTAGCTACCAACTTCAATAACTTAGGCACTTGGGATGCTAGCACTTATTACAACAATTAATGATAACTTATAACTACTAACTACCAATAACTACCAATATTGAGACTTCACATCACATGGGCTACTCATATGAGTTGTTGTCTTATTGTTCTTCATCACACATGGATGCTTAATGGACCTTGTAAAGTCTTAGTAGCCTAGTTTCCATCACAAATACAATGTCCTAAGTTTATGGATAGAGATATCTTGTTTTACAGTAAAAGCACCAAGCCCCTAAGGTTTTCGTGCCAATAACTAAGTGTTTGAAGCTAAGTCTTAACTTTATGTCATCAATTATTTTGTAACCGTCTCTAGGTTATTGATAAAGGTTAATTAGATTTAATATTTTTATTCTTTAAGCTTAATATTTGTTCGTTTAAATTAAAATTATTGGATTTTTATGTGCTTTATTGTTATTTTATAGGTTTGGAGTTAATAGAGCAAACAGAGATTAAAATTTAAAGAAAACAAGGCAAAAATATCAAAATTCCTATAGTAAATCTCTACAGTAATTGTGAACAGTAATTTTACTATAATACATTACTAAAATGCTAGAGCTGAGGTGCTCAAGTCAATATCTTCACCACCCTAGCCCCCAAAAATGAATACCACAGTGCCCGAGCGACTAAAAAGACTTTGAAACTGCCTTAGACATGAAGTAACCTTACTTTGTAGCTGTGAAACCTATAAATAAGAGACGTTTTTAAGCCAAAAACATATACAACAAGAGAAAGCACAAAAGAGAACACATTTAAGGAGTTTAAAACGTGATATGAAGATTGAATAAGAGGATACAATAGCAAGTTAGAGAGAGAAAGTGAAGAATCATGATACTATCCTTTTTTTTCTTCTTTTCTTACTTATATCTTTTATTTTTCTTCATTATGTCTATCAATTTATGTTTTAAAACTCTAATTTTCATTATGAAGTAAGATTTTATATTTAGAACTTTAACTTTAAACTTGAATGTGATTGAATTTAAATTCTTTCCTTATTCTTATAAAATTAATAGTAGAATTGTTCAATGTTTAATTATTCAATGCTTAATACTTTCTAGTTACTTGATCACTAATTAGGTTGTTATGAGAACCCTAATGAGCTTGACGAATGAATTAAGGTGTTGGCCTTGAATAATTTGATATATGATCATAGTATAACAATTATGAGTTTCATATGAGATAAACATATACTCATATGACATATATGGTAGTAATAGATCAGTTCTTAATGAATCTTATTCTTATTCGATTACCATAGATAAATAGTAATTGTTAGAGTAAGATATAATCACTCGAACATCGGCATAGGCTTATGATGATATTAAGAATCTAGCCAATAATTGATATTGAGGGATTAACTTAAGAACAAATTAATTGGTTCAAGTAAAATATCGAGAAATAGTTATAATCCTAGGTTTTATCTATTATTAATATCTTGTTAGCTTTAGCCTTCTCTTGATTGTCAGTTTTTTGCATATTTAGATTGATTACTTATCTTTTGAGTTTTATTCGTCTGAATAAAAGTAAAAAGATATAATTTTAGTACTTAGTATAACAATAATAACAATTCCTTGTAGGAAAAATACTCTACTTTTATTAATTTTTTGCAATAGCGTGCACTTACAGTTAAGTACAACACAGCAGTACTTCGTGGAAATACCAAGTTTTTTGTGATAGACACCGAGTCCCAAATTAAGTGGTTGAAGCTTTAAGTTTTTCTTGGAACTTTCTAAGTCCCAAGTTCATTGGTAGAACCACCAATATTTTTATGAGATCTCTCATGTCTTAAGTGTTTTTATGACAAGATCTAACGTTTTGTCATTAAGTTGTTTATGATAGTCTCTAAGTTCCTTCGAGAAAGTACTAGGTTTTTCATGACAATCACCAAATCCTAAGTTTATGAGAAGCGATAAAATTAGAGGTACCAAAATCTAAGTTAAAGGTTGCAAGACCTTTTGTAACTTGGAACTTCTCCCAAAAGCACTATAATGAAAAAGTTGGTGACATGAAGTTAGGACTAGGAACCGAACACTTGGGTCTTGCCCGAAAAGCCCTGTAACTTTGAGGATCTCACAGAAAATTTAATATCTTTAACAATGAACTTAGAACTTAGAGATAGTTAAGAAAACCTTAGTGCCTCAACCACTTGATTTCGAGCTTGGTGTCCATCATGAAAACCCTAGCAGTTTCATAAAGCAACTTAAAGATAGTCACAGAAAACTTGGTAATATGAAGTTGCATCTTAACAATAAAAACTTAAGTCTTAAGACCTTCTACATGAGGCTTAAAGTCTCTACCAATGAACTTAGGACTTGGTATTTTTCACAAAAAACTTGGTACTTTCACAAAGGAGCTTGAATGTTGTCATAAAAAAAAACTTAATGACAAAAGGTTGAGTTCTCACCAAAAACTTAGGTCAAGGCATCAAAACTTGGGACTTGGGGGATTTTAAAAAGAACTTGATGTCTCTATCAATGAACTTGGGACTTTGAGATCTTCAAGAAAAACTTGGTGCCTCAATACTTAGGACTTGGTATTTGTCATGGAAAACTTGGTGCTTTCATAAAAGAACCTGAAGGCTGTAACGGAAAATTTGGTGACAAAAAGTTAGGTCTTGTCACCAAAATGTTAGAACTTAGGGGATCTTAGGCAAAACTTGGTATCTTTACCAATGAACTTAAGACTTGGAGATCATTAAAAAAAAATTAGTCCCTTAACCACTTAACTTAAGACTCGGTGTTTATCACAAACAAACCTGATGATTTTATGAAATAACCTGGATATAGTCACTAAAACCTTAATGACATGAAATTAAGTCTTGGCAACAAAGACTTGGGTTTTGCTACTTTTAACTTGGGGCTTGGTGCCTCTACCTTAAAACTTAGTGTCACTACTCATAAACTTGAGACTTATAGATCATTATGAAAAATTGGGTGCTTTCATAAAAGAATTTAGAGACTATAACAAAAAACTTAGTGGCAAAAAGTTAGGACTTATCGTAAAAAAATTGGGACTTATGGAATCTTATGAAAATTTGGTGTCTTTACTAATGAACATAAGACTTAGAGATCATCAAGAAAACCTTGATGCCTTAACCATTTAATTTGGTACTTTGTGTTTGTTACGAAAAACTTAGTGCTTTTACAAAGTAACTTGGAGACGGTCAAGAAAACTTAGTAACATAAAGTTGTGTTTGGCAATAAGGACTTGGGTCTTCAAACCGTCAACTTGGGGTATAGTGCCTCTACCCAAAAACTTGGTGCCACTACCTATAAACTTAGGCTTGAAGATGGTAACAAGAAACTAGTGCTTTCATTAACAAAACCTAGAGACTATCATGAAAATCTTGGTGATAAAAAGTTGGGTCTTGTCACTAAATCTTTGGGTCTTGCCATAAAATCTTGGGACTTTGGTATGCGTATTAAAAATGTGGTGTTTCTTGTACTTAACTTGAGACTGGGTGACTATCACAAAAACTTTAATACGGTTAGATGTTTACTAATAACTTGGTGACTATAAGTTGGTAATTAGCCCCAAAACTTGGGAGTTAAGGAAGCTCACAAAGAGCTTGGGAATCAAGCATTAAGGTGATGCAAGTCATTAAGTAAGGATTTATTAAGGCGGAATAGGCTCATAGTGTATAACGGAGTCACCACTTTAGGTAGCACCTCTCTACCAACCATAAAAAGTAGTTTGGATTTCCAACCATTAAGTCGTTCCACACTCGGTCCCTTATTTTGCAGAAAAGAGTCTTTCTATTCCACCCAATATAACTCAGTGAACCTATATACTTGTCATATTACTTCACCAATTTAACATCCAATAACTAAATAATCCGATCTACCACACTAGGATTTCAAAGCTTACTAAAATAAATGATCAATTTCTTAAAATTCACCAATTGGCTAAACCCTTCCTCATAAAATGAAAGCACATTTTTAATTTCCTTGTAATCACTCACTTGCGATCTTGTAAACAACAAACTATTATTTATAAATAATAGATGAGAAATATGAAGACCTCGTCTCCTATACTAAATTTCACAAGTCTTCCCATTAGCCTCTGCTTGTCTCAAAAGATAAGATAACCCATTTGTATAGATTATAAATTGATAAGGAGAAAGTGGATCACCTTGCGAAATGCCTTTGGAAGGTATTAAAGAGCCACAAACCTTACCATTAATAGAAAATTTAAAGAATACTGAAGTTACACGCTTCATAATCTTCTAACACCAAAAATCCAAGAAACCTAGCTGCCTCATTATAGAGTTTAAAAATCCTCACTCAATATGGCTATATGCCTTAGACATATCGAGCTTCAGAGATAAGAATCCCTTCTGAGCTGTCGAACATCTCTTCAAAGTATGAAGACATTCATATCTAATATATCATTGTTTGTGATGAGCCTTTTCTGTATAAAGGCACTTTGAGACTTAGAAATAATATCATTTAGCATTAACGGCAATCTAGTAGTTAATGTTTTAGAAATGATCTTATAGATAACATGACATAAACTAATAGGGCAGTAATCTAACACACTTCTTGGATCATCTATTTTGGGAAACAAAACCATTAAAGTCTCATTTATCTTAGTAAGCTCGCCATCAATATTCAAAAAATACAGACAAAGATATATCCTTACCAATCTAAAGCCATAACTTCTAGTAAAATAAAGCAAAGAAATCATTAAGACCTAAAGCTGTCATTAGAGATAACTTTCTTAACGTTATTTACAATAAATGGTGCATCAAAAATATTATTGGCTACCTCCGTAACCCTCAATGCTACACTCTTTAATATATAATTTAGAAATTCATATAAACTCCACCCTCCTTCTTAGATGGTACTAAAATCTCATTAAAATTACCCCCGTGGAGCCAAAAAATTAAAGAGATACTCTATAAACAGTGTAATAAAGTCCAAGAGTGAGTGTGTTACATCAAATTTGGAATACTGTAGAACCCTATAAAATGCTATAGATATGGAAACCTTGATAAAATAATGTAGATGTGCCAACGAGAACAAAATAATAGCTGAACAGACACCGAAAATTTCCAAACTAAAACCAACCCTCTACTTTGATCTACTTTATCCACCACCAACTTCCCTAAGAAACCCTATTGTACATATAAGTTTTCCAAGTATTGATTATGCAAAATGGTTTTAAACAAAAAGACTTCCTCGAGGCATAAGTCCTGCATATAATCTTGTAAGATTCTAAATGTTCATGGATTGCCTAAACTGTGAACACTCTAGAAAAACACCTTCTTTTGATCAGCAGTTCTACTTTAGGGTAGGAGCTACCATTAGAGTATAAGAAGAGACCTCATCTAATGAAGCAATATATTGGTCTAATAGGGAGAGCAGACTATCTTTAAAGTCAATTCCATCTATACCTAAATGCCTACAAGTTTTAAGCACTAATCCTTCCTTGGTTTTTTTTATATCGAATAGGACAAACAATTTCATGCCTTTCATTTTCCTTCTATAGAGCCATAACACAAATTTAAGTGAGGAATAATCTCCTCAGATAACTTACGAATAGAGTTATTTCTCTAACCGTGAGATTTAAATGCAGAAGAGTTGGTAGTATGGGGGAATTAAACTGAAAGAACATGGTAGAATCCTCTGAATATTGGATCTCTGACTCCCTATTTGAATATTTGAATCAGTTTCGATGATTGACTAGAGTTTTTGCCATGCAGTTTATCTATTAAGCCAATAAAAAGGTTAACCAAAATTTCATTTGAGTTCCCTACCACATTATTTAAGATTTGATCCAAAATCTATAGTTTGGCATTTCTAGGAGAGGGTAAAGTTATTAACAATGATAAAGGCATGTCAGCATGGCCCTTATCTAATACATCATTGAAAATTAAGGTTTTTAAAGAAACCTCTGTTAGAGTTAGTTCTTATGTGCCATTCTAATAGTATATAAATATTAAATTATTTAATATTTATACAGTAAAATTTTTGTATAATCGTTAATACAATATAAATACATGGTACAATGCTTGTTATGTTATAGATATTGTATAATCTGAAGGAGTTCAGATCTGGTCTAAAAGAGTTTAGACCAGTGCTAAGAATTATCAAAGCTAAGTGTTATAAATATGCAATAGTTAGCACTACTAAGAGTTAGTAGATTATAAGAGTCAGTCAAATCTAAATGGTTAGATCATTGTCTGTAATGGGATAAAGACCTGAGGTTATATTAGTAATGATATAGTTGTATGGAGTTGCAATAGGTGCTAGGAGATGTCATTATCTAAGTATGTCCTCAAACACTATGTTCTTGATTTGTTTTACCGATGCAGGGTCTGTTGGTGGATCTATTTTATGTAGATCAGTGTATGCTATATCTATATAGAATAGATGGTTGTTCTTAGCCGACCATAGGCTTACCGAAAGCTCGTATATGCATACGGGTATTTAATCAAGACTGAATACTGAACAGACTCACGAGGACACCAATAGACATCCTATGAAGCCATCAATAGTGAGTCCTCTCGAGTTAAGTAGTATACGTAGTCCTTTAATCTGAGTGCCATGGTGGGCTTATAAGTGATCTACCATACTTTGGTTCTACGATGTCAAAGACCTTTCATGGTGTAACTGCTGGGTGTCGCTGGATAAGGTCTAATGCTTATAGAGTCTAGTGTGTACAATATGAGATTTGTCAGCTCTTATAGGGGAGTAGTTTATCCAGATACTTTGAGATTATATTTCAGTAAATCTCGTGGCCACAAGTACTAACCCGGGAAAGGTATTTCCCAAAGGGTTGAACAAGATAGCAAAGGTATTTGCATATATTGTTCTTTAAAATACAAATCTAGAGATAAGTTTATGGATGAACATACAGGGATTTGACGGTGCTGCTCTATATCTCTGCACATCCAAGATATAGATAATGAAAGAATTATACGTATGCATTGTGACCTCAACTTGTATGGTCTAACGCACTGGTTTGTAATATCTGTGACATGTGTGTGAGGCATCAATCATAGACTTATGGAATAGTTTCATTTGACGAATCAAGCATGAACTTAGAGAGTGTTGGGATTTGTGCTTACGTGCCATCCTTTTATGTATAAATATTTATTTAATATTTATACTACTATTATTATTTCATTAAATTGCTAATTAAATTTTATATATGGCAAGCTACTTGTAACATTTCAGACATTATATTATCTAAAAGAGTTCAGATATTATCTAAAAGAGTTCAGATATTATCTAAATAAGTTTAGATTAGTGCTAAGAGTTAACAACGTTGAGAGTTATAAATGCTAAGAGTTGGCACTAATAAGAGTTATCAAGTTATAAGAGTCAACAATATCTAAAGAGTTAAAACCTTGTTTGAAATATGACAAAGACCTAAGAATATATTAGTAATGACGTAGATGTAAAAAGTTACAAATAGTGCTAGAAAATATCATTATGCAAATATGTTCTCAAATTTTATGTTCTTGATCTATCTTCACTAATGCTGGCTTGTCAGTGAATACCTTAATAAATATATAGATCGGTGTATGTCTATATCTAAATGGTCCAAATAGGTAATCTTAGCAGACTATAAATTTAGTGGAAGTTCGTATAGAGATATAGGTATTCAGTAATGATTGAATACTGAACAAACTCACAAAGACCTCTAATAGACATCCCATAAAACCTTCAATTGAGGGTCTTTCGAGTTGAGTAGCATTCGCGGTCCTTTGACCTGAGTGTCATGGTGGGCTTATGAGTGATTCGTCATACTTTGGTTCTACACATGTTAAAAACCTTTTATGGTCTGACTGTTAAGTGTCGTTAGGTATGGTTCAATGCTCATGGAGTCCGGTGTGCATAGATATGAGATTCATCAGCTCATTTGGGTGAGTAATATATCCTAATGCTATAAGATTATATTTCAGAAAGTCTTATGGTCATACCCGGGAAGAGAGTTTAATTTTAAGGATAAATAACATTACATAAATGTTTGAGAATATTTTTTGTTAAAATACAATTCTAAAGATAAGCTTACGATCGAGCATATGGAGATTTAATAATGTTGATTTATACTCCGCTCTACCCAGATATAAATAATGGAAGGATTATACAAATATGTTATAACCTCAACTTGTATGGTCTAACACGCCACTTTGTAATATTAGTAACGTGTGTGTAGGGCATTATTCACGGACGTATAGAGGAGTTCCATATGATAATTCGGGCGTGGACCTAGAAAGTCTCATAATATAAAGTATACTCATGCACCAAGGCAACATTATGAATTGAACTGTTCCATCCTATAAATTTTAGTAAATCGAAAATATATTTTAGGGTTCCTCGAGTTGTTCACTTGTCTAGACTTAAATATTAAGTATATCATTTAATTAGTTGACAAAAATTGTTAACTAATTAGTTATTAACTAATTAGATGTTAACAAGTGGTATAATTTTGTTTCGTGAATTATTGCACCATGAATTCACCCATTAATCATGTTAGTAAAATCAAATAAGGTAAAAAATTAATTATTTAAATAGTTTTTTTTGAATAATTGAATAAATATTATTTAAATAAATAATAATATTTATTTAGTTGTTTATTATTATGGTTAAGGTGGGAAACATATACCTAAATAGGTATAATAGCCACAAAATCTTTTTTGTTTTTAATTTTTTGACCACTTAATCAATTATGGGAGCACTTATAAAGTACATAACACACCTAAAAATTGAATTGATTAATTAATAACTAAGGGTGAAGCCAAAATGTGCAAGGAGAGAGCATTGGAGTGAGTTCAGAGTTGGAGTTAGGAAGAATCCGAAATTGAAATCTTCACTGAAGTTTTTCAAAGGTATGTTTTCTGTCATCTTGTGTTGTTAATGATATAAGTTACATGTGTATATGTTGATCATATGTTTTAATTTCACTGCAAAATCGTGTACATGATACATGTATTTAGTTTTTTTCAATATATACACAATCACATGCATATACTCTTAAACACGTTAACAAAAAGTCTAGTAATATAAAGTGTACTCATTGTGTATTAGGGCAACGCACTGGATTGAATTGTTCAATCTAGTAATTTTTAGCAGAATTGAGTATTTGTTTCAGGTACCCTCGAGATACGCACGTATTAGTACTTAAGTGTTAAGTACAATAATTAATTAATAATTATTATGGACTAATTAAATAGTGACATGTAGCCTATAGTGAGCTTTCGGTTAAATTGACTCAAGTATTGGTATAATGGAACCCACGTTAGATTAATTAAAAGTTTAAGGGTTATTCTCAAAATTGATTATTTAAGTGTTAAATAATCTAAATATTTGTTATCACTTAAGAGTTAAGTGATTTGTTAATTTGAGTAAAGTTAATTGTTAGCTCATAATTAAATTAATAAAAAAAATATTTTGTTAAAATTTTAATTGTTAAATAAAATGAGATTTTATTGAACAATAATATAATTAAAACAAATGTTAATTAAAAAGAAAATTAAATAAATTATTGAGGACTTAAATGACCCGTCATCCCTTTTTGTACAATTGTTGGACTATTGGTTTATTTGATAAGGTAAAATCCTTTAATAATAATATAAAGGCAAAGGATAAAATATTTATTATTATTATATACATGTATATTCATTTGATGAATAGATAAAAAAGGGAGAGGGAGTGGGCGGCCTGTTTAGAGAGTTCATTTTGTGCTTAAAACAAAATAAATAAATAAAAGAATTCTTCTTGTTCCTTAAATCGGGTGCTTGGCAAAGTAGAGAGAATGGAGAGAGCAAAATAGTTTTGTTTTCTTCTCTTTCCAATGTTGAAGCAAGAAGAAAAATGAAGATGATTTTTTAAGTTTTTGTTTTAAGTGTTAAAATAAATATCTTTCTTTACTTTCATTTTAAGTTATTCAACATAACAATAAGAATGATTTGTTTAAGTGTTCAAGAGTTGAACACGAGTTAAATAAATAATTATAGGATTAAGAGTTAATCCCACGGTTTAAATGTTAAACCAATGTTGAAAAATAAAAATTGTTGTTCTAGTGACTTAAACTCACTACGTTGGGTTCTAAATCTGCCAATGGGTTTACATAAGGCGGTATTTTAGAATAAATCTATTTCAAAAGTTTAATAAGTAATATCTCTCAATTTTGTATGAATATGATTAATATAATTTAATTTTATTTATTAGTATAATTGAATAAAATTTATCGTATTCGTTTTTAAAAAATTAAATTTTTAACTTCCGTTGCGAATATTTATGTATGAAATACATAAATAGGTATATATATTATATTTAATGCGTATATATATAAATTTTTTAAAATTGACACGTGTACCACATGTACACACCCAATAATTTTAAGTTGCGAACATGAATGAACGTTACCGCCAACAACTTCCACATTTCCTAGTAGTGCAATACCCACTAACATTAACTAATGCTCTTGTAACTGTGTGATGCTACTACACTAGGCCTAGCCCCCCCCTGCTAACGAGCCACCACCAGACAGCGGCCCATCTTTGACAACCTGTTTAATATTGCCACCTTAAGATCCTTCATCTGGTACAATCACATCCCCTTGGACCATAACTTTCATAGAACATCCACCCAAGTTGTCTTCCTCTATAGCCATGGATAAATGAGAACTGCTCGACTAAGTATCCAAAGGGTCCATTCTAGGAGCATTAGATGAAAATGGAGAAACTCCCTCAATACCCTGATATTGCCCATGCTTGGTCATAGACTGACATGAAGACTACTTGGACTAGCCCAAATAAAAGGAGTACAAACTTGGGCGAAGGAAGTATTGGAATCATTACACAGATTAGGACACTCCTTAACCGAATGGCTGAACAAACCACAACCAAACACATAGTTCCAGGAATCGCTCATAAAAGAGAACAATGATGGCTAATTCGTCATAATCCGCGACTTGAAACCCGAGTGCAAGTTTTAAAGGAGCCAAAATATTAATATTCACACGAATTCGAAGACATCAACCTACACACTTGCCAAACGCTCCACCATCAACTTCCTTTACCTTGCAAGCATAGAGCTAGACACTTTGCAAGCTTCAAAATTAATAAAGAAGACCAATACATATAAACGGTTGGACTTTCAAATTCTACAATTGGTCTAGACAACTATGCACCCCTAAGGCCATTAAGCAATTGTTATACGATCATGGTCCCCCTGCCAACACCCTCTGCCAGTCAACATCCGACTTAAAATCCAAGATGAACATATGACGACCCAAGCCCACAGATTCAACGGAAAAAAATTCTACAATTTGCCAATTATGCTTAATTGAATTGATAAATTGCTCACGATTCATAGAACAAGAACAACCTTACCAATGACTGATAACACCACACATTTTAACCAGCTTCACGAATAGATGAATTTAAAGTAAAAATTGGAACACTATTGCCACTAATGGCAAGAATACCATACTTATTTGTTAAAAATTCTAGATCCATATTTTGCTACTTCTAGACCGTAAGAGACGCATACAACCTAGAGGGAATCTAGTCTTTGAAAATTGAGATAGAAGTTGGGAACATATTTCATACAAATTTAACTTTAAAAAAAAAAAAGGGTGGTAGCCCTTTAACGGAAATATAAAGAAGTAAATCACGATTTCCCTTCACAATTTCAATTTCATTTGTTTTTGGCAGTAAATACAAATATTTGTTATAATGGGTACGGCGGAGTACTGTACTGTACCCCAGAATTGTTGGAAATGTGGAAGGGTATTCGTTGCTTTTGTTGTTAAAAAAGGGGGGCAAGGCACATAATGATAAGAAAATATAAAGGATATACAAACAACCTGTGGGTGTGGCTTCTATATCTCCATTTATCATTTATAATATTATTTCACGAAAAGAAAGGAAGATTAGATTAGAGATTTGTTCATTGGCTTTCTGTTCTCAGTTCTCTTCTGCCAAGTCCACGAGGCTCACTTCATTCAAAGGTAATACTTTTAACTTCAACAGCTTACCTAAAATGTCATAAATCTTCTCAATCCAGCATTACCCATTTCCTCAATATCCCATCTTTAGCAGCAAATTTTCTTCAATTTCTGAATCCCCATTTTGTTTAATCTCATGTTGAATCTCTTGACTTTTAGATTTTTGTAGATGGAGATCGATAAAGCAATCAGAGAAAGTGATGACCGACGCCTTAAGACTAAGTACAAGAACGCCATATATGTTATCCAAAGAGCTCTTGCTTTATACTCGTGAGTTTGTTTCTTTTTTTTTTTTCCAATTGTTCTTTTTGCAGTTTTACAATCAATAAATTTTGCTCTGAACGTTGTTGTGAGTTTTATGGTCAAAGGTTTTGATTTGAGCCTACATTTAGTTGCCCAGAAATTTGCAGGAAGAGTACGTACTTCCAATGTTGTTCTGATTCTGATGAAATTCAAATTCATTTCACAGCTAGCGCGCACATATCTTGGTTTATTTATAAATTTACCTAAATATCTTTAGTGTAGCTGCCGTCTACAATGCTTTTATAAATTCAAGTTCTCATGATGCACAGGTCTTTGATATGGGAATGGCTCTGAGCAGGCAAACTTACTTTTCACTACAATATTCAAGGAAAAAAGCTGTCAACATCATCTTGACAGCAATTTTTCTTTTATACTACTGGACAGAATTATGTCTCGTCAATTTCAGGATTGAGGGAATAAAAAATCTAGTACCGCATATTCCTGACACATACTTGTTATCTTGCTCTCGTGTGTTGGTTGGAAAATAGAAAACCTGTTATAAGAGTGTCACTCAATGTCCATTTGACCTGTGTATATCACTTGTTAATTAATTGAACAGTGTAAAGTTTGATTATGCTATATAAAAACTTGTGTTTGTCTCCTGATATTTTTATTTAGATATGAGCATGTTTATTGATTTATGTTACTCTATAATAACAATTGTCAAAAATTAGGTATCTTTTGAAGTTTGGATACTCTCAATCTCACCTAGCACCTATCTCTCACATGTCTATGGGATCCAAAGTTGCTTTTTCCAATTTGCATTACAAGTTTGCTATTGTTATATGATAGATTATGGAGGGTAAGCTCTTTTAGTCCTTGCATTGCCGCACAATCAAAAAGTCTAGTTTCCACTAAATGACTTTAAATTATTCAGGAATGAATACTTATAGCAATATAATCTGCCTACTTGTTCATTTTCGCTTTGTTGCTCAATTATATGTTTATTTAATTACAACTCAAGGAAATAAATGCTAATGTTAAGTGCTCTAAAATGTTAATTAACCACTGGTAATGGGCAAGGATACTGATGCTTGAAAAATGATCGATTTTCATCTCTCAATAGCATTGAAGAGGTTGCCTTCAGCTTCAATGGAGGAAAGGATTCAATTGTAAGTTTACATGTGCCTTTTTTTTAAGCATAATCTCAGGTTCTTTTATCTCATTGATAGTGACCGTGGTTTTGTTGTTTAGGTTTTGCTTCACCTAATTAGGGCTGGTTATTTTTTGCATAGAGGGGAACAGAGTTGTTCTAATGGGAGTCTGACTAACTTTCCAATTCGAACAATATATTTTGAGAGCACTTCTGCTTTCCCTGAAATTAACTCATTTACCTATGATACAGCCTCCATGTAAGAGAAGTATCCCTCTTTTCATTTTTCTTTTTCTAGTTATACTGCATTTACTATTCTCCCATCCACCGTAAAAGCAAAATTCTTTTGGGCAAGGTCAGAGTATTTTGACTTTGAAAGCCTATTACATGGAAAAGCATAATGTTGAATCAGATTGTCTTATATATGCAGGTATGGTTTGCAATTGGATATCATTCGCTCAGATTTCAAGTCTGGTTTGGAAGCTTTACTGAAGGCCAAACCAGTCAGAGCTATTTTCCTCGGTGTCCGTATTGGTGATCCTACAGCGGTATATTTCCTGCTTTATTCTGAGAAAGACAATTTTAGCTTAGCTATATAATTCCACATTCATTAGTTCATCTTTCAATTTACAGGTAGGTCAAGAACAGTTCTCCCCAAGTTCAGCTGGATGGCCACCTTTCATGAGGGTGAATCCCATCTTGGATTGGTCCTACAGGTTTGTCAATCAACTATAAGCTCATTGCTAGCACAGGCTTCTGAATCAAGTTTATAACAGCAACTAATGGTTGAAAATTTCATTCTTAAATCCTTCTAAATTGTTGCTCCTATTAGTCAGTTGAGTGACATGAAAAATCATCGATAGAACCCAAAAAATATGTCACTACTTTTGTTTGCTAATGATACTTCTATTTGGTAGAAGATAATCACAAGAAAAGATTACTTATCATCTTGTTTATTAAGGTGCTAAGTGGTTATTTCAAAAACAGTTTTTCATTTCAAAATTGAAATGGCACAAAAACAAACTTGTTTATGAAAAAAAACAATAGAAGTTGTTTTACACAATTTATGACTTGGAAGTTGAAAAGGATAATTTGTGGTTTTGCATTTTCAAAAAACATGTTTTCATATCAGATCACATTTTTTCTCTCAAAATAACTAGTTTACTCATTTTCAAACACAATATCAAACGTGCTTCCCTTTTTTGAACAAATGCTACAAAAAAACATATTTTGTTTTTGAAAATACCATTTTCAGAAACACCATGTCATACATTACTAGGTCCACTTCCTTAGGCATTTGCACAACTAAGTTACCACAAGAGAGTTTCATGGTATTATGTGATGCATGTGTTTTTATCATGTTGAGGAAAGACATTAATTGCTTGATTAAGACAAGTGTTTGATGAAAATTCTAATTTGCTAGCCAAGAGTGCTTTTTACTATATCATCATTTTTTATTCTCTCCAAGGATCCTTATGACAATAGCTATGTAGTTTGGGCTTGTTCATCTTTTTCACTCAGTTTCAACCAAGGGTGAATTTCAAGGTTTTGACTTTTCAATGTTTCTTTGGCAGAGATGTGTGGGCCTTCATCTTAACTTGCAAGGCCCCATACTGCAGTCTTTATGATCAGGGGTAATGATTCCACTATGCAGCTTCAATTTAATATTTATTGCTAAGTTTTGTAGGTTTAGGCCATTTCATTTTTGCTAAGTTTTGTAGGTTTAATTGTTCACTGATGCAAATTATATGACATGTTGGTATAAATTCCACCAAAGTTTTCACTTGTTATTCATTTTTAAAAATATTGATTTGATTATTATCTTTGTTTTGCAGTTATACTTCAATTGGAAGCATACACGATACTGTTCCAAATGCATTATTGTGCATCAGCAACTCATCCAGTAACAAGGAGGAATTTAAACCTGCATATATGCTTTCCGATGGAAGGTTGGAGAGAGCAGGAAGAGTTAAAAAAATTTCTCCTTCAGTTTGTGGGCAGGCAGTCACAAATGGCATGTACCATGTGGATTCGTGTAATAACAGTTTACTCACAGCCTCGGCCATTGCTGTTGGGGATGAGATTCTGTAAGTTACTTGTTGGCATTACTTGGTTTATTAGAACTGTCTCCTGGCTAGTTTATACTCTGCTTAGTTAATTTGTCAGTTGTCTTGAATGCCACATATATGGGCCATTATGTAAGAAGTTAATTGTGTTCGGACTTTGGTTGGACTTCAAACATAATCAGTTTCTTTTAACCTTGAACTCTTTTCTCTTGATTTCAGTTTCCCTCTTTTATAAAAAGAAAAGAAGTAAAATCACTGTGTATTGTTATGAGCTGTCTTTGTATTTCTTTTTTCCTTTGTATTTGGGATGAATATACAATATTATTGTGATCATCCATTTTTCCAGGGGTGAAGTTTAAAATAAACTTCAATACAATTCTAGGACTACCTTCATGGCAGTATGAGAATTGCGTTTAGCACTTAAAAGTATTATATATATGCTTGAATCGTGTTTTTCTATAAACTTGGCAGATGTATATCACTGGGCTTTGTATCTGTGGTATCATATTTCTAGCAAGTAGAGCATGCCTGTTCGTTGTAACCCTCTTCTGTTTTCCTATTTCTCCCTTACTAGTGGCTAGTCGCTGAAGTTTATAGTAATTTTTATCTGTTCCATAGCTCAGGTCTGGCACCATTGAGGATCAAATGGGACCTTCATTGTGTAAAAAGCTGCACTCCATTGGTTGGTCAGTATCACAGACTGCTGTTGTCCGGAATGATGTGAGTTGCTATCTGTGAAAATTACCTTAGTGAATGATAGTTTTTAATAGTTAAATTTTTTTAATGGTGTGCCTGTATGCTATGCACATAAGGTGGGACCTTGATTAGTAATTTAATTGATCTGAGCATAGATATTAATCTTCACATTTATTAGGTTATGCATGTGGAGTTGCATCTGAAACTCCACATCTGCAATTTCCAACCTCTAATTACAATTTTATCTTTTATGACTTTCTTTCTGACCAGATAGATTCAGTGGCCGAAGAGGTTGAACAACAAAAATCATCTAATGATATGGTAAATTTTTTCATTCTGATAATCTTTTGCTGATTTTCTCATCCAAAGTCTTGTCTTTTGAAGTTCTGATTGATTCTTTGGTCCATAATTTGCCTGATTCTTGTAGGTATTTATATATGGAGGGGTAGGCCCGCTGCATTCAGATGTTACCTCAGCTGGTGTTGCAAAGGCATTTGGGGTTCGCCTGGTGAGTTTTCCTTGTTATAGAGCTACTTCTTTATTATGATTATTTTGCTCATTTATTCTTTGGAGGCTGGCATTCTTGATGAGGAAATTTTGAACTAGTTGAGATTCTTTACTCATTGTTTTGGGAGAGAAGCTTAATGACCACTGATTCTGTGAACTATTTGTTGCACTAACTGTATTTCGGGCTGGTTATTAATCTTTTATTTAAGGCTCCTGACGAAGAATTTGAAGAATATCTAAGGAAACTTATTGGCGATCACTGCACTGGTGAACGGAATGAGGTAAGCTGATGTCGGAATCTGATTATTTTTGTTTACATATTTGCTAGCAAGGTGTATCTTTCCCTTTTCCTTTTTTTGACACCCAGAAATCCATTGACCCTTCTGTTCCTATGTTCTAAATTGGGGACTACTACCAGACCCTACAACCTTTGTAGTCAGGAAACCTGTGTGATATAAATAATCCATGTAGGTAGTCCTGTGGGGTTTTGAGAACCCCTACCTTTTGGTTAAATACAAAAGATCTTTTACCACTCAACCCAACCCATGGGGTAAGTACAGTGCATTGTATTAGCCTATTAGGAATGAGTACCTCAACTTTAGTTTGACTTACTATTATTATTACATGAATGTAAACCAAACCCCTCCCTAGTCCTAATGTGGGAGATAGTTTAACCCCAAACCTCCTGTACCATCCCAAGAGATTTTAACAATTGAATCAACTTGCGCCCATTGAGTATATACTAGTTGAAAACTCATAGGCATGTCTAATTATGTATAGACACTATTTCAATGGTAAGCATGCTGCTAGGGAGACTTGACCTGCTCTTTTTTCTTTATTGGTTTTGCTTAATACAAGTAAGAGCAATTCAGTGTATCAAACAACTAAAATCCCACTTCTTTTAACACCTGAGCCAAGATCCAGTTGACCCCTGGCATGTGGCGTCTAGTTATGGCACATGGGAAAATTGGTTTCCCAGGTTAATTTATGCTTAATTCAGGGCATTTAACTGTTTTACTCATTGGCTTAATTTGAGGACAGTTTTATGCCCTAGCCTTAGGTTTTTACTTGGCATACTTGTACAGTCATTGAGAGAGAACACATTCTCTCCACTGCTGTTGGTTATTGCTTCTCATTTCCTCCTATCTTCTGTTTTATTTATTTATTTGTTTTTGGCATACACTCCCTGCATGTAAATCCATCAATTTTGAAACTTTTAGATTTCATACTATGGTATTATTTGAGTCTTTGCTTTGAGTTTGATCTCATCTTCGAATTTCCTCTACAGATGGCTCTGTTGCCTGAAGGTATCACTGAACTTTTTCATCACGACAAGCTGCCTGTGCCTTTGGTATGTTTTTGTGAGGCTTACGCATGACGATAATGTTTCTTAAAACTTCATTAGATCAGTTAGAGCTTCAGCATCATATTGAAGCATTAATTGACAAATAGTGACATGATACTTATTCTTTCCTCTTGAATCTCTCTGAAATATACATAGATAGATACATATATATGGATTGCCAGTCTGGCTTACTAAGATTTAATGGTTGTTTCTTGTAGATCAAGTGTCAAAATGTAATCATTCTCTTTGCAACAAATGTTACTGAGCTGGATAAGGAGTGGAACTGTTTGACCGAACTTCAAAGATCTAGTGGCTTGTCATTGATAGAACCATACACATCAAAGAGCTTGATGACAAATCTACCAGATGTATGTGTTAGAGATTTCCATTTCATGTTGATTACAATTTATTAATCTCTTTGATATGCATTTCCAGCCCTCCTAGCATCGAAGGTCTTCCATTTTTGGCGTAATAATTGGCAGTTTCTTGTGCTGTCTAGCAGAGAATTCTTCTTTTTTTTTTTCCTTTGTATTATTGTTTCTGGCATTATCTCATTGTGAAAGTAAAAAATTATAGGCATAGCAGATGGACAGGACTTTTACCACTCAAGTCAAGCTATTCAGGATTACTTTATATTTTGTCACTATTGCTCTGTATTTGGCTATTAATGATTTTGTTGTCCCATTTATAGAACCACTAGTGTCTGGATGGAGATAGCCTTGAAACTATGGCAGCATTAAGAAAATTTACATGACTTCTTAAACTTTGGAGTATACTATTGGTGTGTGGATAGGTGGAAAATTTACAGGATGGAATGTGTAGACTAGAATGTTGAAGATGATCAGCTTTGTTTGAATTTTGTAATACTTCCAAAACATTGTTTGAGAAATACCAGTGACACATCTCTTAGATTCTGCTACTTTTATTAGAGTTGATTTTGTTTAACCAATACTAGCACAAATTGTTTGGTTTGCATGTGGCTTTGATTTTCTCTTGTCTGCAACATTGTCTCTGATGTTTTATGTATGAATGTAGGTAGAAGCTGCTCAGCCTCTATCAAAACTTTGCCTTGAATTCCCGGACCTTCACATTGGTAATGCTTTTTCCAATCTTTTCGGGTAGTCTGGAGATAGAATATGCTTCTGTCTCTTTCTAATCTGATCTTAGTGTGTGATATCAAGGTTGTCATCGCAAATCAAGACACGGGACACTTGTAATTAGTTTTGAAGGAAAGGTATTTGACAAATTTCACATGGGCACCAAACATTTTTAAACTTTCCACATTGATATTTATCACAATTACTAATAATCAAAAAACACGTTGCAGGACCAAGCACGAGTAGAAGTGGCTATAGACTCGCTGCGCAAGAAGTTCCATCCAGGGGCATTCACTGCAATTGTTTAAATTGGCAAAGTATTCATCTTAAAGTGTTGCCTCTGAAGCTTCAGAGACCTTGGGAGCTTATTTCACAGCTGCACACTCCATTTCCTGCATGTGGGGTGAAAAGCATCAGCTTTTTTTATTTGGATAGGAGAAGATATTTGAAGGTATTGTGAAAGGAAATGAAAGATCTGAAGAAGATTCAAAACAGAGGAAAAATAATATGTAGCTTTCCTAGACTAACAGATTGAAGAGATAATAACTCATATATGTTGATTCGTGAGCTAGAGGCAAAATATCCCACAGCTTTATTCAAAACTCCACAAGTAATTTATTTATTTACTTTTCAACTATCACTTTTTCCCCTTGCCACTCACTAAATCGCAATGGTGATTATTATTTAAGCAGCCTTCACAGTATGGATGGTATTAAGCAGACAAGTAACAAAGAATGCTGCGATATACCGTAAGTGTTGCCATTGACGGCTTTTCATGTTTCTGAAAGAGAGATTGATATATATATATATTTATACGAGAAAATAACTATTTAGTCCCTGTTAGATTGTTATTATATCTTATTAATATCCCTATAAAAAAGAAAAGGTAAAAGTGTACTTTGACATCTATTTTTGTAATTTTAAAATTGAAAAGAATACGTTTGAAAACATAAGACGTTTGAGATGTTAATGCCCGCTAAAAGCTTTTTCCTCTTTAATCTTCTTTCCCTTCATTCCAAGTACCAATCATAGAAGATAGAAAATTGTTGAACCAGAGTGTTCAAAGAATAAGAGGCATCAAGCGAATTAGAATACCATCTGCATCAAAGAAATAGTTAGAACATGTGTTTGAAACTAGGGTTTATTGTTGAATCAGATGAGTTTGTTTAGTTTGTAATTTATGAATTTTTTTACAAATAATAAAATGTTAAAGGGGAAGGATGGGTTTCAAAATTTTGGGTTCGAAGTGATAGAATTTTGATGGAAAAGGGATTTTAGCGCATTACAGTGTTTTAAAATAATGGGTTTGAGAAAAAAGAGTTTAAAAAAATAGAATTTTGATGAAAATGGGTTATGCCAATATGCAATATATTATGTCTAATTGTTTGCTATGTTTTATGTAATCAGATGGTAGATTGCAAGATTATGACCGAGTTTTGTGGCAAAGCATTTGAAATGCATGCTGACCTTGATTATATGAGTTTAGTTGCTGTTATTACTGATGTGATGATGGATGAGTATGGGAAGTATAGGTATCATGATGAAAAGTTTGTGATAAGGGGAGTTATTCTAGGTTTCGGGGAAAGAATTGTAATAGAAACAGATGCGGAGTTGCTAAACTTTCTTATGCTGGTATTGGCTTACGGGGTTAAAGACTAAATATGGAGATGGAATTGTTGCCTCTAGACTTACACTCACCTATTACCCTATGTCTGCAAGAATAACTAAACCTTGAATCTGCAGCCCAAAATCCCTTATCCTCACTTGAACCACACCTGAACCAGCAACCTAAATCCTATATCTCAACCTAACCAAATTTTGAACAAACATCTCAAAATTCATTATCCTCGCTTGAAAATGACCCTGAACCAACATCCTAAAATTCTATATCCTCACCTGAATTAAACCCTGAATCTTTAATCCTAAATAATAAACATGATATATAGAGTATAGACAATATAAATTGGACGGATGAAAATATTACAAATATCTTAAAAAGTAACAGTGACAACGAATCTCTTAAGGAGGAAAGTAATTATCATTCCCTTAAAGATAAAGATTTATCTGGTTGTGAGAGTGAAGAAGATGTTGTAGATCTTGATTCGACAATGAGGAAGATTGTAAGGTTGATGCAGTGCATAAACATATCAAAAGGAAGAAGTTCAAGAGACAGAAGGATTAAGAAAATTTTAAAGATGATGCTTACGTGTCATTTTATTTTATATGAATATTTATTATTTAATATTTATATAATGGACATTTCAATAGATCGTTAATATTTTATTTTATAATACTAAGCTTGATATTTTTTGTTAGAGTCGGTGTTTACGTGTCATCCCTAAATATATATATACTTATATATTTATACATGTATTCTTATTAAATTGCTAATATTTATTTATATGGTACTATACAATATAACATTACAAACATTGTATGATCTGAATGAGTTCATATTTGAGCTTAAAAAGTTTAGATAAGGGCTCATAGTTGGCTACGTTGAGAGATATAAATATAAATATTAGCACAACTAATTGTTAACTAGTTATAATACTTAGTGAAGATTCAAGAGTTTGAGCATTGTCTGTAATAGAATATAAACCTGGGAATATACTAGTAATTGCATAGTTATAAAAGTTGCAATTAGGTGCCAGGAAGTATCAGTTGTGCAAGTATGTTCTCAAATATTATCCCTGATCTATTTCTGCCGATGCGGGTCTGTCGGTGGATACCTTTATATAGATCAACATATGTCGTACCTATAGAATATAGATGATAATTCTTAACCAACTGTGAGCTTGGAGCTCGTATTGACATATGGGTATCCAGTTAGAACTGGATATAGGAATGACTCAAGAAGGTCTCCGATAGACACCCTATATAAGTCGTCAACGGAGAGTTCTCTCAAGTTGAGTAGTATACGTGGTCTTTTGACCTAAGTGCTACGGTGGGCTTGTAAGTGATCCACCATACTTTGGTTTCACGCATATCACAGACCTTTCATGGTGTGACCGCTGAGTGTTGCTAGGCATGGTCCGATGCTTATGGAGTCTGATGTGTACATATATGGGATCCGTCAGCTCGCATAGGAGGTTAGATATCCATATGCTTCAAGACTGTATCTCAGAAAGTCTTGTGGTTATAAGCATTAATCCTGGAAAAGAGTTTTCGCTAGGGTGGAACAATAAAGCAAATGAGTTTACACATATTGTTCAGTGAGATACAAGTTTGGGGATAAGATATGGATGAACACATAGGGATTTGACGGTAATAATCTATATCCCTAGCACATCTAAGATATCATAATGGAAGGACTATACGTATGTGTTATAACCTCAACTTGTATGGTTCAACGCGCTGATTTGTATATCTGTGACATGTGTGTGGGGCAATGTTTACAGACTCATAGAATAGTTTCATTTAAGAATTGGGCGTGGACCTAGCAAGTCCCGCAATATGGAGTGTACTCGTTATACACTGGGACAGTATGTCAGATTAAATTGTTTAATCCAGTAATATTTAGCACTACCACGGGAATGTGTACGTGTCTGTATTTAAGCGTTAAATATAACAATTAGTCAATAATTATTATTTATTAATTGTATAATGACACGTGGCATATTGTGGTCCCTCGGTTGAGTTTACCCAAGTATGGAATATGGTGGGACCCGTTAAGAGGTAGACTTAATAACTATTTATGAGAGACAAGATAGTCATTTCACACAATGATTATTTAATTGTTAAATAATCATAAATATCTCATTATAATATATTATTATATATTAATTTATTATATAATAATATTATATATTGGTAAATAGTTACCATCCATTATTTGTTTTATATTATTATTTTATATAATAATATAACTTTATTTATTTGGTGGCTTTATTTAATATTATTATACATAATATTATTATTTTATTCATATGAGATATATATACATTGGTGTGTGAATTGTGAGATAGGGTGTGTGTGTGCCGTGTGAGTGTAAAATGAAAGTGTTTCATTTTTCTTAGGGTGTCGAGTGAAGAAATGGAAGAAACAAGAATCAAAATAAAATTGTTTCAATTTTTTCTTGTTGTGCCATGAATGGATGAAGAAATGGAAGAAATGAAATTGTTTCTTTTTTTCATTTTGGTGCCTTGAGAAGTAATTTTGAATTGTTTCAATTTTCTTTTCTTTTTTTTTTTTAGAGAAAATGAAAAATACACACAACCGGCTATTTTGGGTTAAAAGTTAATCCCGTGCTAGATTTTGGAGTTGTTGTTCTAGTTTACCAAGCTCACTGAGTTGGTCTCTAGCGGACTCTAAGGATACACGTGTATAACGTTACACGTTATGGTTATTTCTCAACCCTTTAAATATATTAATGTAATTAATAAATTATTTATTATGTTTATTGTATGATTTAATTTTCTACAGTGTTAAATATGTATGAGATACGTATTTTATGCAATAAACACAATTGCACATGCATACATCCACGTATATTAGATCCCCAACAAAAATGGTATAAGAGCCATATATGTGATATTTGATGTTGTTTGAGTGAACGGAGGAAAAATGCCTAGTGTAAATGGCGTGTTTCAAGTGTTGAAACGGGTACATTAAAGGGAGTGGATTGGGCGCTGCAGCGCTGAGGGCTGGAGCGCTGAAGATTTGGCGCTATAGCACTGGGAGTTCTTTCTCCTAGCGCTGTGGTGCTGGCCAGCCCCCACTAGGGTGCTGAAGGTTCTGGAATATGTGCCCAGCAGTGATGGATGGGCACCGTGGCTCTGAGGGTTCGACCTTCCAGCACTGCAGCGAGGTAATTCGGCGCCACAGCGCTGGGAGTTCAACCTCCTAGTGTTGCAGCGATGTAATCCGACACTGCGGCAGTGATACTGTTCACTTGAACATTAACAAGTAAATAATATTTGTATTGTTCATAGCTACAATTGTTTTGAACAGTGTTTCAAAATTAATTTATATGTGTAGATTTTTGAGATATAGTGATAAAAGTTATCAGTTTATATTATAAATTAGGGTTTATGAGATGCAATGATAAGAGTTATCGGTCTGCATTATAAATCAGGATTAATTTTTGTGTTGGTAACCATAATAGGAGTCCTAGTGGTTAGTTGGTCAATTGAGAATCATCCTCCCGTGAGATGGAGACCTTGAATATAAATAGAAAAATCTCTCTAAATCAGATTAAAGAATATTACATTATGATATAATATTTTATTCTAATCCGTCTTGTCAATACGGTGTTAGACGAGTCACGTCGGCCTTTTTTCAATATTGCTACAGTGTGAGGGACTTGGTCGGTTGGGCTTAGAATATATTGGTTAAAAATGAGATGAGGCAAATATATGCAAATATATTGTCTAATATTACTATAGCGTGAGGGTAGTATCAGTAACATATATTTGATTATTGACAAGTTAATCTGGAAGACACGTACCCAATATTGCTACAGCGTGAGGATAAGGTATATTCAAGATCAAGAGGTAAGAGTTGCATGAGATGCAATTGACAAGTGTTGTCTACCTATTGGGTTTACAAAGGCCAATATTGCTACAACATGAGGCTCGAGTAAATTTCAATGGGATCTACTTCCCGCTGTATAGTTTAAAAGAGTTTAAACTATCATTTTCTTATTTAAGAGATTATCAGGATTATGTAAAATAGTGAGAGGGTGTTTTAAATTAAAAATGTATAATTTTTATACCCATAATTTAAAATATTTTATTAGCGATTTAATGATTATTGCGCTAACATCTCCCATTATTTTGGCCTATGAAGTATAATGGCTACTATGAATAAGTTGGTGTGCATAGTTGATGCAATCCAACTCAAGGGTACTAGGAATTACTCTAACTGGCAGATGAATCTCTGAAATATTCTGGATTAAAAAAATCTTAGATTTATTGTTGATTAGTGTTTATGCTCAAAATGTAATGCGGCTATCGCAGTATAGATTGAGGTATCGATCCCACGAGGAAGCTTTTCACAAAATAGGTTGGTGAAGTAAAATATTAAAGCAGTAGTAAATGAGAAAATTAATTAATTGGTTTAAGTGGATGAGATAGATTTGTCTATGAATTGAGGAAAATATCTTATGATGATTTAAACAAGGCTTCGAGAATCATAATTATGCTTTATAAATCTACTCTACACTTTGATTCAATGTTTATAACGTAATTGACAGTTTTACATCTAAACCATCAATTGGAAGATATATAAAATGTAGCACATTTGATAACACATGCATTTGATATAACTAAACTCTTTTGCAAATATTAACACAAATCATGTTCATTTATACAAGTTATCTAAGATCGACAACATATCATTTTGACAATATTATAGTAAAAGATCAACTTGAATATTAAACATTTATTTCCTTTACATGTTATCCAAGATCGACAATATATTAATTGACAATATTACAGTAAAAGATTAACATATAAAATAATGTAACCAATAACAATTATAATTCAACAAGAATCACATAAATAAAGTATAACTGAAAATATATGAAACATTAGAATTATAACATTTGGATTATAGAAAATAAAATAGATAAGAGTTTAAGCATAATCAAACTTACAAATATTTGTAGCTCTTGACAACGAATTAAAGCATAAAAGTAAATTTATTAAACACAAAAGTTCATCTCTTAACTTTGCAAAAAACTCTAGCCTAGATTACAATACATGTTAATGAGAAGAAAATAAGAGAGAATTATCTAATATTGAAAACGTCCTAAGAGTGTCCTTATATATGCAATGAATGGAAATATGTTAAGTGTGACATCAATTTTTAATAATTTAGGCCAGCAACTCGTTCACCCACTTGCAACACGTTTTGATAATGTAAATAATCGATGTAGCCTTTTTTGTCGACATAAAAACTATATCATTTTGTCTCTTCTTTTCATAGGCACCAAGTTCATGCAAATTGGATGAGTATCCAATGAAATATAAGCAAAATTCCAAAGATACATCAGATTTCGGCCAATAACCCTTTAACCCACTTGCAATATAATTTGGTCAATGATAATGACTAATTTGGACTTTACCATCAACATAAGAGTTATTTATTATTAAGTCAGTATTTTACATCTTCAATAATTATACCAATTGGGTACGTATTTTGTGAGATACTATCCAAATATATGAGTTGGGTCAAGCTAAGTAAAATTTATAGCCCGAATCTATTGTATCTCGATTTTTGGCCCATAACATGTTGGATTTGGCTTTTAAACTATTCTTTAAATTTGTGTAAGATTGAGTCATGCTGCTCCAGGTTCAAGAATTTCTTCATTTAGATTTTTACATTAAGAGTTATGTCCATTTTATCTAAACCGGTGCAAATAACATTCATTAATCATAATTTAAGGAGAACACTTTATTTCAAGCTAAAAATACTAAAATTAGTGACATTAAATGGTGATCGAATCTCTTAATAGATATGCATTTTCATGTGTTCATCACAGCCCCCAACTAGCTTATTGCTAGTCTCTATTAATTCAAGTGTAAATAAAATATGCAAAACTATCTAAACATTTCAAACAAAAAGTTAGTTCAAGATCACTGTTGCTATTATAGTTTTTTTTTCAATTATTACTTCCAAATATTGTGTGTGTGAACTAAGCCGTAACCATCTTACCACAAACTACAACAGATATAGCCTTAAAACTTTCTCCAAGTAAAAGCCTCAACTCCATATCCTCACAAGTGTATGACTGTTTAAGAGGTTAGGATTTCTCTCATGGAGTTGGAAAACAGTTAAGCACTCAAAAAAAAGTCAATTTTAAGGATATACATACAAACTAACATTGATTTAAAGATAGAAAAATCAGTCGTTTAGAAATCAATAATTCTTGACATATGCCAGCTTTAGAATTTCAATTGGCTTGTGAGAATAATACAAATATAACTTGGTGAGAAAACTGCTTTACAAAATATTTGTCTTCTAAAATTGAATGAAGACTTTATTAAACTGAATTGATTCTTCCTTTCTTTTTTTTTTCTTTTTTTTTTGAAGAATATAAGAAGCATTACAACAATTTCTCACCAAAATATTTTATACACAAATGCAACCAACTTATCCCATAATTTAAATAATATCAATCTAAACAAAAATTAACCAATTCAAAGGATTAATGAAGGTTCATAAGCTATTTTCTCAACCTTTTCACTTACTCACAAAAGATATGTGAGATTAAAAAAATATATACTTAAACATGAGAATTCTTTTGGCTATATAAATTGAATCATCCGTCTTATCACAAGGCTTAACATTGTGCTCAAAAATATTTTGGAAGTAATTCTTTAGTAACATAAATAGAAACAGTGACTTAACTTAAACAATTTTGAAATCATACCTAGGCAGAAAAGCAAATTTCTTTATATAAGAATTATCAAGACTACAAGCAATAAACAACAATATGTGAAACATAAAATAAAACAACAAAAAGTTAGTTAAAATGCGTTTCAAAAGTTAGAAATAAAACACCTTACTCTCCCATTCTAATTTGACTTAGAATGCGTCTCAAGAGTTCAAGAATGAACTCTTTACTCTACTATTTTAATCAAATGTCGGACCACAATTTATTTTTTTAATGCAAAATACAACTTATGTCCATTATCCTCCCCAAAACTAGATGAAGCATTGTCCTTAATGTTTAAATAGAAAGAGATAAAGTATAGGAGATATTACTTGAAACGCCAGTTATTTGAAAGAAACAAACTTGAAAGACACTTAAGCAATATATAAACTAAAATGATAATGCTAATAAATAAATAAAATAAAGAAAAATTTACAAACGAAGTGTCAGATCCAATTTTCGCTTGTTAAGGCCCACTGACCAATCGATTCGAGTTACTGCTGGGTCAGGTTCATAGGTAACTGCCTGTAATTTGTCAATCAATTCATCTGCCTCGATAGCAGAAACCAGGATCTGTCACGCCGAATGTGAAATAAAATTCTATTCCACAACTTGATCAAGAAAATAGAGTAAGCAATCAAAATAGTTATTAACATTCAACAAACCTATGGGTTTTCGGTGGATATTCAACTAGGCCCAAGAGGCAATTTGAAAAATTTCTTCCAAGGTACCAAAACCACCTGGTAAAGCAATAAAAGCATCTGTATTGTAAAGCATTCTAGTTATACGTTTATGCATGGATGAGACTTGTAATTCTTCCCCTATTGTTTTTCCAGTCAGGTTTTCCACGACTGAAGCTGTAGGAATAATACCTAAAACTTGACTTCCTTCTAAATGTGTAGCTGTTGACACATACCTCATTAACCCAAGGTTACCCCCTCCATAAATCAAATTAATTTTTCTTGTAACTAATGCTTTTCCTAGATTGTTTGCTGCTTTTACAAACACTTTCTTTCTCATAGGACTAGATCCACAAAATACATATATTTCAGAATTGTTGAATTGAGGTTTCCTCTATATCTACACTCACCTTTATCTCAATATAAGAAAATGAAGAAAATGAGGTGCTGTATTTATAGAGTACCAAATGATAACAACGATTGTGATAACCTGACAGTTTGTCAGAAGAGATTTAAAAATAAAACATAAAAATTTAAATATAATGACCTACATGCATTATTTAACCAAAAGATTTGAATTTAAGACATCTACATGAGTAGCCCTACTATTCATAAAATAAAATAAAATTTTGAATTTAAAACACATGTATTTACAAGTAGTTGTGATTGTGGCTCACATATTCCTCTGGTTTTACATTCAGTAACGTCTTAAACGCCCTCTATGGGTCGGGGATAGGCTTTCCATCTAATTTTTTTATAAATTAAAAAACATGATCTTTTAGAGTCAAATTCCCGAGACTATACCGTTGATGTTCATTTTTAAATTTGTTCCACAAATCGAGAAGTTCACGTTGCATGAGCCCACAGGGATGTGTCTTAAGAGTCAATAGGATATCATCCAAAGACTCCTTACTTAGTCCATCCTTAATGAACTGAATTTTGTTTTCTCAATTTCTAGATGCAAATCCTAAAGAACGATAACTTCGGCTACAATTCCATCGAGCACATTTATGACAGACTTGTAACCTCTTTACTCGCCGCCTTTTAGCATAAAAGCTTCTTTCAAGACCAGGCATAAAAGAAACAAAATCATTTGCAGGCTCACCAGATAATCAAACCTTGGCTTCAATTAACCAACGAATATCCACAGGGATATTACCCAACATCAATAGCCTTAGTCATTCACACCGTGCTTTGTAAATCTTAAGTAGAGCATTTTGAGGCAATGAAGGAAAACATTTTTTAAGGTTGGCAAGAATGCGATCCATTTTGAAAGAAAGTGAAAAGGAAAAGAGATGAATGCACAGTTTGAGGGACAGGTTTTAGGGAACTGAGAAACCAACTTTAATAGTCACGGAGTATTGTATCTGCCACTTGACCGGAAAATAAAATCACACTGAAGAAAAATAAAGAAAAAGAAAATAAAGTAAAATAAAATGTGAAAGAAAATAAAAGCAAAAATAAAAAGTCAAAAGATAAAATATAAAATATAGTACAGAGAGATTGAACCTAATCAAGCATGAAAGACAGGATCCACAAGAGGGATCTCGTCTAGGTATATAGAGTGGTCTACCTTTTCTACATAGCTTTTCAGTCGCTGTCCATTCACTTTAAAAGTTCGCCTATCAGTGGGGTCCTCGATTTCGACAGCATCATTAGGAAAAATGTGCCTTACGATAAATAAACCAGTTTATCGAGATCCCAACTTTCTAGGGTGTAAATGCAATCGAGAATCATAAAGATAGACCTGTTGATTTGGTTCGAAGTATTTCCTTGAGATCTGTTTGTCATGAGATGCTTTTATTTTAGCTTTGTAAATTTCAGAGTTGTCATATGCATCATTTCGTAACTCTTCTATTTCTGACAATTATAACTTTCTTTGAAGACCTACAGTACTCAAATCAAAGTTAAGGGCTTTGATAACTCAATAAGCTTTATGCTCTAGCTCAACAGGTAAATGGAAAGCTTTCCCATAAACAAGCCGGTATAGAGACATTCCTAAGATAGTTTTGTATGCAGTGTGATATGCCTATAATGCATCAGAAAGACTTAGAGACCAATCTTTGCAATTCGAGTTAACTGTCTTTTCCAAAATCTGTTTAACCTCTCTATTTGTTAGCTTGGCTTGTCCATTTGTCTGTGGATGGTATGCAGTAGAAACGTTGTGAAGAACACCATACCTACACATCAAAGCTTTAAAAGAACGGTTACAGAAATGTGTTCCTTGGTCACTAATGATGACACGTGGTGTCTCGAGGTTTGATGGTTTTGGTTTCTTCCTCTCTAGTGACAACTCTTCAGTGCCTGGCTTTCAAAACTGAGTCTCTTTATCCTGTGAGTAAAAAATACTAAACACATCAGTTGTTTCATCAAGATAACGCAATTATTCAAAATCAAAATCAATGAGGTTTTCTAAAGAATCAGAGCCATGATTTTTATAAGCTTTCTCTGCTACAAGTATGTCTATCATATATGGATGATAACATTCGTCTTCTTCTCGTAGTTGATTGTCAATATGAAAAATGTTTACCTTAAGAGTCATATTCTTAAAAGAAAATTTCATTGAACCATTTTTGCAATTAATAAGAGCGTTAGCAGTGGCAAGAAAAGGTCTCCCCAAAATAAGAGGGATTTTTGACTCCATGTTAACAACAGAATGAGTATCTAAAACAAGAAAATCAACAAAGTAGTAAAATTTATCAATTTGTAACAAAATATCTTCTACTATTCCCTGTGATTTCTTGATTAATCGATCAGTTAATTGTAGGACTCCAGATGTAGGTTTAATCTCACCAAGTCCCAATTACAAGTAAATAGAATAAGGCATTAAATTTATACTTACTGACACGTCCAGAATATAGAAGTTATTCCCAAGTGCAGGATTGTCGAAGTAATAAATAACCCGATGAGAACGGGGTCGATCCACAGGGAAGTAGAATTAAAATTACAAATTATAAACACTTTAAAGATAATTAATGCAGTATAAGATGTTTGCAAATATTATTTCAATTAACCAATTCAAATAAAAAGCTAAGGTTATGGAGATTCACTCTTGGCATAAGAAATAAGAATATATTTGATTTTTTTATAACTCAATTGGAATCCTCACACAAAGAAGGTTCCAACCGAAAAATATAACAATTAAAGTTCATCATCATTTATATATTAATTAGTATTTATTGTTTTTAATTATTATACACCAAATCTTATAAATGGGTTCAAGTATTTATTATGCCAATCTTTATATTTGTCTACAATAAATCAAGACTCCCACTTTACAAGAAAGGTTATATAAACCAAATCTTGTAAATGGTTTCAAGAATTTATTGTGTCAAGTATTAAGTTTGTCAATAATAAATCAAGAATCACCACTTTAGAAGAAAGGGTATTAATTCTACACACAAAATAAATACATCATATATAAATTTGCATAACTTAAAAATGAAGCATTAAATTCATGAATAAATATTAAACATATCTTATTACCTTGCCAAGAGCTTCACCCTTTCACCTTAGCTTAAACAAAATTATTTGGACATAATAAAACTAAATGAAAGAAATGGAAAAAGAAATAACATGACTTAATAGTAAACAAGAGAAATAATAGTACAAGGAAATGGATACAAAGGAAAAGTATTTTGAACTAAATTCTAACTTTCTAATTACATTCTTTAGGCATAAACAAGCCACCTATTTATAGAAAAACATGGATAAATCGAGACAAATTTGGAGGGAACCACTTGGTTGATGAAAGTCAAGAATGGTGGCAAAATAATTTGCATTCATTATCACTTGGGCACCCACTTGATTATCCAATTTGGAATTGATGTGATCCGAATTAGCTATCACTCAAAACATAAAAGTTGTAGATAAGTCTCTTATCTTTCTAAATTAAGTAATCTCATACGTATTAGATACGTGTTTCTATAGTTATGGGCCAAATACTAATAATTTTTCAAACTGGGCCTATACTGCAGATCAATTCTGTTCTAGGCCAATTTTCACCCTCTAAACACTCGAATTTCCAATGTTTTGTGAAATACAATATGTTATCCCATTGAGTCAGCTCTGCACAGGATTAAGAATCACCTCAATTGAATCTTTAGGTAGAAAGTTATTCCTATTTTACCGAACCTGCCACAAAACAGTTATAAGATAATTAAGTACAATATTATAAACATACTTAAGTTAAGAAAATTAAATACACTAGTAATACAAAACAATCATGTAAAACTCTTATTAAATGTGTAATTTCAAGTGTTCATCACTTACTCCTAGGTCCAACAAAGCTTGACCAAACTCATGTGTCCCAATTTGGCAGGAGATTGTGGGACATCCTAGGTCTTTATACTTAGATGGTGTCCTTTTTTCAATCACTACACTTACCTATTCTGCCAAAAATGCAATTTTCTTTACATGGTGTTTTTTTTTATAGTGCATAGATCCTTGATGACTTTGGCATAAGTTGGAACCTGCTTAATCAAATGCAACAAGGGAAGATTAATCTTAACTTGTTTTAAATGTTCCAAAATCTCACATTGAATTTTTGAATTTTTTCCAACCGGTCAAAGAGTTTGAGAAAAAGGCACTAGGATTGAAAACTTATTTTCGGGCTTTTTTTCCACTGTGACCTCTTTTTCAATGGGGCCGTCTTTACTACTTATCAATGTGTTAGTTGGGGAAGTAGATTCATTCACAATCTTACCACTTCAAGTAGTAATAGCATTGACTTCTTTGAGATTTTGTGCATCAGAAGTAGAAGCTTGTGCCATGAATTGTCATTTTGGATTGAATTGAGGTTGAGATGGAAACTTAGCTCGTTCTTGTACAGTTAAGGCACTGGTCAGCTTTGTGATTTGACTCTTGATTTCTTTGTTTTCATCTACCACCTGCGCAAGAACTGTTTCAAATTTTTGATTAATCTTACTTTGTGTCTCTATAAATGCTTGTAATGTATCCTCTAAAGGACTCCTAGTTAGTCATGCATTATATTGAGGTGTAACATAAGACTTGGGTACTTGTTGTTCTTGTTTTCAATGGCTGTTGGCTTGTTGGTCAGATTTCCAACAAAAGTTTGGGTGGATTCTCCAGTTAGGATTATAGGTTTCAGAGTAGGGTGAATAAGGCTTCTTGTACATCCCTAGGGCATTACATTGTTCCTTATATATCCTTCTCATCTCACTATAAGTGAGGCAATCATGAGCTAAGTGTTTCGCTCCTTCATAGACAAAACAGACATCATGTGACTTCACCTTAGTAACCGTGTGGATGACCCTTCTATCTTTTATTTTCAAGGCCTTTAAATTCGTAGTTAAGACCTCTAATTGGGCTTTAAGGTTATCCTCTTTCTTGAGATGGAAAACTTCACTGGGTCGTGACTTATTTATGCTTTCAGTCATGCTAGGTTCAGTCCATGTATGAGCTTTTTCGGTTAAGTCATTAAAGAATTCTATGGTTTCTCTGGATCTTTTTGAAGGAACTCCTTATTGTACACCATCTCAACAAATTGACGCTCTCTAATTATGAGTCCCTTATAAAAATAGCTAATCAAGCACCAATTTTTATACCTATGGTGAGGGCACAGATTTAGCTACTCTTTAAACCTTTCCCATGCTTGATATAAGGTTTCACTGCCTTTTTAGGAGAAAGAAGAAATTTGTCTTTTTCAGGCCATTAGTTTTATATTGTGGGAAGTATTTATTGAAAAATGCTTAGGTCATTTCTGCCCAAGTTCCTATAGACCTCAGCCTCAAAGAGTATAGCCAACTCTTTGCTTTGTCTTTAATAAAAAAAGGAAAATATTTAAGCTTAATAGTGTCTATGGCTTCAAGTTGGCTATGGAAGGTGGCAATTACCTCTTCGAATTTCCTAACATGTACATAAGGATTTTCACTATCTAGACCATAAAAAGTGGGTAGAAGTTATATCATTCCAGGTTTAAAATCTAAATGTGGTGTGTTAGGTGGAAATATAATGCATGATGGTGTGGCTGTACAAGTACGATGCAAGTAATCTTTTAGAGTCCTAACGGGGTTAGCTTCGTGTTGGCTCATTGTGTTAGAATTACAAGATGAACTAGATGGTGAATTCTCTTCCTTTACAAATTGTGGTGATAGTTCTAGTTCTACTTCTCTCATGAATCTTCCTCGTTTGTATTTAAGTCGATGCATACATCTTAACAAATTTTTTTATTTTTATCTTTACTCTTTTTTTTCATGAAAGAAATGCTCAAGAAAAATTAAGAAGTGAAATAAAATACAACAAGAAATATAAATAAGCTAAGTGGTAAGAACAACCATGAAATGTAAATACAATAAATAAACAAAAGATAATAAATTATAAAGTACGAAAAAAAAGTACAATAAATAAATAAATAAATAAAGTACAATAAATAAATAAAAGGAAAAAAATAAAATAAAGTACCATAAATAAAAAAAGTATAATAAGTAAATAAATAAAAAGTTAGGCGATAGAACCGGCCATTAAAATAAAATAAAAATACAACATATTAACTAAACAAAATAAAGAGATATAAATATATAAAATAAAATAAAAATAAAGTACAGTAAATAAAAAAAAGTGTAATAAATAAATAAAAGAAGATAAAGAGCAATAATTAAATAAAGTATAATAAATAAACTAAAGTGCAATAAATAAATAAAGTGAGAAGTACAATAAATAAAAAAAAGAAAATGAACTAAGTTAAGCGATAAAATCAGTCATTAAAATAATATAAAATATAATAAATTAACGAAAAAAAATAAAATAAATTAAGTGGTAGAACCAACCATGAATAATAAAATGAATTACAACAAAGGAAATAAATCTAAGATTTTACAAAGAAAAGAAAATGTACAAAGTTACCGCTTTAGTATTGATAAATGCAACCGACTTTTCGCTTAGTGTGCCTCCCCAACAACGGCCCCAAATTTTGTTTATGATCAAAATGTAATGCGGCTATTATAGTATAGATTAAGGTGTCGATCCCACAAGGAATATTTTGGCAAAATAAGTTGGTGAAATAAAATATTAAAGTATTAGCAAATGAGAAAATTAATTAATTAGTTTAAGTGGATGAGATAGAGTTGTCTATGAATTGAGGAAAATGTCTTATGATGATTTAAACAAGGCTTCAAGAATCATAATTATGCTTTATAAATCTACTCTACACTTTGATTCAATGTTTATAACTCAATTGACAGTTTTACATCTAAACAATCAATCAGAAGATATGTAAAATGTAACACATTTAATAACACATGCATTTGATATGACTAAACTCTTTTGCAAATATTAACACAAATCATGTTCATTTATACAAGTTATCTAAGATCGACAGCATATCATTTTGACAATATTGCAGTAAATGATTAACTTGAATATCAAACCTTTATTCCATTTACATGTTATCTAAGATCGACAATATATAAATTGACAATATTATAGTAGAAGATTAACATATAAAATAATGTGACCAATAACAATTATAATTCAACAAGAATCACATAAAGAAAGCATGACTGAAAATATATGAAACATTAGAATTATAACCTTTAGATTATAGAAAATAAAATAGATAAGAGTTTAAGCATAATCAAACTTACAAACATTCGTAGCTCTTGACAACGAATCAAAGCATAAAAGTAAATTTATTAAACACAAAAGTTCATCTCTTAGTCTTGCAAAGAACTCTAGCCTAAATTACAATACATGTTAATGAGAAGAAAATAAGAGAGAATTATCTAATATTGAAAATGTCATAAGAGTGTCCTTATATATGCAATGAATGGAAATATGTTAAGTGTGACATCAATCTTCAATAATTTAGGCCAACAACTCATTCACCCATTTGTAGCACCTTTTGATAATGTAAATGATCGATGTAGCCTTTTTGGCCGACATGAAAGTTGTATCATTTTGTCTCTTCTTTTCATAAGCACTAGGTTCATGTAAATTAGATGAGTATCCAATGAGATATAAGCAAAAATCCAAAGATACATCAGATTTTGGCCAACAACCCTTTTACCCACTTGCAATACAATTTGGTCTATGATAACGGCTGATTTGGACTTTACCATCAGCATAAGATTTGTTGATAATTAAGTCAATATTTCACAGCTTTAATAATTATACCAATTGGGTACGTATTGTATGAGATATGGTTCAAATAATTGAGTTGGGTTAAGCTGAGCAAAAGTTGTAGCCCGATTCTATTGTATCTCAATTTTTAGCCTATAACATGTTGGATTTGGCTTTTAAACTGTTCTTTAAGTTTATGTAAGATTGAGTCATGCTAAGTTTCAAGAATTTCTTCATTTCAATTTTTACATTAAGAGTTATGTCCCTTTTACCTAAACCTGTGCAAATAATATTCATTAATCATAATTTAAGAAGAACACTTTATTTCAAGCTAAAAATACAAAAATACTAAAATTAGTGATATTAAATGGTGATTGAATCTCGTAATAGATATGCATTTTCATGTGTTCATCAATCAGAGTTTTTCAAAAGGTATTTCTGATAACACCTCTCTAGGGGATATAAATAAAAGGAGTGTGACCCTTCTTTGTTCATGGTATTTCATCTTTTACTCCAAGTATATCTAGTGAGACCAAATGTGTGAGGAGAGAAAGATGAGGTAGATACCTAGGATAAATTCTCAGAGGCAACATTTATTCAAAGCTCAATAAAAGAGCAATGTAAATGGAAAGTGTTTCCACTACAATAAAGTTGGGTATTGGAAATCCCTCTACCCTAGAAGCCTCATAATTATCAAGAAGACTTCCACAGGTTTGTGTTTGACAGATATAGATATTTTTACGGCATAGGATGCCAGTTCATGTTGGGTATGAGATACTGCATGTCCCTATCATATCTAAAATATGTTGTAAGGATTGAGAGAGCTTGACTTACTTTTCCTACAAGTTCAATTTGTTGAACAGCTTGACTTACTTCTCATATGCAATACAATAGTTGTATTGCATAATTGGTATAATATCCAAAACATCATCTAACAAATTGTGTCCCTTTCTGTACTTGACAATGAAGGATGTCATATGAATATTAGGAATTGTTCCCTATGTTCACGTGATTTGAATGATGTTTTATTAGTTGAATGTCAGTTAATAAATAGATATAATATACAATTAAAAATGTATGTAGATTGAAATTCTTAAATGATATAGAACTGTAGCATGTAAGATTACGTCATATAGGCGTGAGATGTCTTATCCGCCTGGTTAAGGATGGTTGGATACTTAATCTGACTATAAAGACTTAACCAAGTTATGAATAATGTATTCACGAAGATGACCAAACATACCAGAATGTACATCACATTCCTTCAATTAGATCGAAGTAGTGAGTGTTTACAGCAAGTTTTTCGTTTTTTTAAAGGAGAATGAGATTCTCACTCACTATAGTCTTCCAGGTACTCTATAACATAATGATATTTCAGAAAGGAGGAATCAAACAGAGTTCCATCATAAGATTCTCGATAATGAGTGTTATCGATCTATATCTGTGAGAATCTGCTCTAAAGACAACTGCTTATTAAGCAGAGTTTCATCAGAAGTTGTTCCTTCCATTCTGTATAAGATACAGAAAGGAAATGAAGGAAGTCGTATCTTAAATATCTTAAAACTTGGGGTTGTACTGCTTACATAAGAGTTATACAGTAGGGCATCTTGTTTTGTAATAATTACTCAACATGATAAACTAGCACCCAAGAAGTACAAGTGTAGGTTCATTGTCTATCTTGTGAATTCTATAGGATACTAGTTCTGTGATTCTGAGAAGCGAAGTGTATTCGTTTCTCAATTTACAATCATTCTACAGGAAGAGTTTCTCATGGATCGTGGGAATCATAGAAAGATCGAACTTGGTAAAGTCAATCTAAAAATCAATGAACTAATAATAGGAACTCAGGCTCAATTAAGCAATGATCTTTTAGTACACTTCCAAGTGGGTCGGAAAGGATTTATAGGCCACTTTTTAGGTATGTTTGATGCTTGAAGGTGAACTTGGACTTTTCTTGATAGAAGAAAATAATCCTTTGACCTATAGGGAGATGACGTTAGATATCGATTTAGGAAATGGCAATATGCCAAAATTGACTCTATGCATCAGAATCAAGTCTGGCATTTAGTTAAGCTACCTATGAGAATTGTTCCAATTGGTCGTAAAATTTTTACAAGAGGTAGTGGGAGCCAAATTGAAGGTAGAGACCTTTTAGGCCCTATATTAGTTTTAGAAAAGTAATCCTCAGTGATTTGGAATCAATTAAGAGAAAATATTTGGACTAGTATTGATGCTAAAGTCGATTAGAATGTTATTGGCTCTTGTTGCATATTATAACTTTGAGGTTTGGCAGATGGATGTAATGATGACATTCCTGAATGGATACCTCAAGTAAGAGATATTCGTAGAACAGCCTGAAGGTTTCATGTCTAACTAGACTTCTCGTCTAATGTACAGGCTGAAGAAGTCTATTTATGGGCTTAAACAAGCATCCTAAAGCTGGAATCATTGTTTTGATGAGATAATCAAAATTTTTAGTTTTATAAAAAACAATGAGAAAGCTTGTGTGCATGAAAGGTTAATAAGAGCATGATAGTCTTTTTTTATGCTCTTTTTTGATGACATACTGGTCATTAGGAATGATGTCAATATGTTATAGTCGGTCAAAGTAACTCGTAAGAATTTCTCCATGAAGGATTTGAAGAGACGCTTCCTTTATACCGGGTATAAAGCTTTATAGACATAGAGCTAGGAAGCTGATAAGACTCTCCCAAATATTTCACATAACTAGTGTTTTAGAAATGTATGATTTTGTTAATTATGAGATAGTTAATGTATCTTTTGGACCTAATGTTTATCTTTCGAGGAGAGTGTCTCTTCAGATAGAAGATGAGAGAGTTAGATTGTTTAACGCACCAGATATATCAGTCTTTGAGAGCTTGATATATGCTATGATGTTTTTGAGACCTGATATCAGTATGGCTGTAAGAATTATGAGAGGATACCAGTTTAATTTAGGAGACCGCCATTTGATGGTAGTCAAACATATCCTGAGATACCTTAAAGGCAAAACATATAAGTTTCTCAAATATGAAGAAAATTACTTATAAGTGAGAAAATGCACAGAGTTAGACTTTTAGTTTGAACTAGATGATGATAAGTCTACATCTAGGAATGTACTCGTTCTCATTCATACTAGGTGAGTTAGAATTGCTCCAAACTGGGATTCACTACTAATTTATTTTGGGCACAGCAAAAAAGACAGTGAAGATTCGTAGGTTTATCGCTGAACTTGGAAGAGTTCCAAGATAGATGGATCATATCCTATAGTTTTGCGACAAAACTAGGCCGTTGTATAAGCCGAGGTGTCATAAGGACACCAATACTCTAATTATATTAAGAGGAGTCTCATATAACTAGAGGGGTCTTGGATTAGGGAGATTTGATTATTTGTAGAAGTGTTCTACAAATAATTTAGCAAACTCGCTTTCTGAGACCATGACTCCAAAAGTGTTTATGAAACACGTAGAGTCGATGTGTATTAGATACCATTAGGAATGGCAGAGCAAGTGGGAGATTGTTAGGGTTGATGCTTACGTGTCATCCCTGAATGTACATATATTTATGTATTTATACATGTGCACATTCTCATTAAATCGCTAATACCTATTTATATGGTACTATGCAATATAACATTACAGATATTGTATGATCTGAAGGAGTTCAGATCTAATCTAAAAGAGTTTAGAGAAGAGCCCAAAGTTGGCCACGCTGAGAGATATAAATGCTAAATATTAGCACAGCTAATTGTTAGCTGGTTATAATACTCAGCGAAGATCTAAAAGTTGGAGCCTTGTCTATAATGGGACATAGACCTGAGAATATACTAGTAACTGCGTAGTTGCAAGAGTTGCAATCAGGTGCCAGAAAATGTCAATTGTGCAAGCATGTTCTCAAATATTGTCCCTGATCTATTTCTAACAATACAGGTCTGTCGGTGAATACCTTTATATAGATTAGCATATGTCATATCTGTAGGGTATAGATGGTCATTCCTAGCAGACTGTGAGCTTGGAGCTCGTATTGACATATGGGTATCTAGTTGAGACTAGATATAGGACTGACTCATGATGGCCTCCAATAGACACCTTATGTAAGCCGTCAATTGAGGGTTCTCTCGAGTTGAGTAGTATACGTGGTCATTTGACTTGAGTGCCACGATGGGCTTGTAAGTGATTCATCATACTTTGATTCCACGCATGTCATAAACCTTTCATAGTGTGATAGCTAGGTGTCACTGGGTATGGTCCGATGCTTATGGAGTCTGATGTGTACAGATATAGGATCCGTCAACTCGCATAAGGAGTTAAATATCTAGATGCTTCAAGACTGTATTTCAGAAAGTCTTATGGCCACAAGCATTAATCTTGGGAAAGTGTTTCCACTAGGGTGGAACAATATGGCAAATGAGTTTTCACATATTGTTTAGTGAAATACAAGTCTGAGGATAAGATATGGATGAGCACATGAGAATTTGACAGTAATAATCTATATAGCCAGCATATCCAGGAATCATGACGAAATGACTATACGTATGCATTGTAACCTCAACTTGTATGGTTCAATGTGCTGATTTATATATCCGTAACGTGCGCATAGGGCAATGTTCACAGAGTCATGGAATAGTTCCATTTGAAGAATCGAGCGTGGACCTAGGGAGTCTCGCAATATGAAGTGTACTCGTTATGCACTGGGGCAGCATTCCAAATTAAATTGTTTAATCCAACAATATCAAGCACTACTACAAGAATACGTGCATGTCTTTATTTAAGTGTTAAATATAATAATTAGTCAATAATTATCATTTATACCTCACAAGTATTTTAGATATGTTCCACGACCATTCGATGGTCGTGACTTGGATTAGAATGATACCAGCTCGTAACACTTACAACCATCTAAATGCAAATCTTGTACATAATATAGCGTACATCAAGCTACCTTTAGCTGTGCACATGGTATGTTAGACACTCTAACCCTTTCATCTTCTTGACACTTCCTTCTAGAAAAATGAATGCCATGTTTAAAAGGTATATTAATTGTCTCACAATTACTAAAGTTGTACCTTTCTTGGACATAATCTATGTACGGAGAATGGGATAGTCCTATCAACCTCCTAGCTATTTCTCTATAAAGCTCTATACCAAGTATATAGGAAGTCTCTACCAAATCTCTCAAAGGGAAGTTCTTATTCAGGTAACTCTTAGCTGATTGACTTACGATATACCAATGTTGATTTCGATATTGAGTATGTCTTCCATGTAGAGAACTAGAAAGATAATTATACTCTCACTACCCTTTCTGTATACTAGATCAGTGTTAGTGTGTTATGCGTAAGGTGCAAATATGTACATTACAATTTTTAATTTTAATTTATTTGCATATCTCACATACAAATTAATGCATCAAAAAGGAAATCTAATTTTTTATTGCAATATACACATACTGAATGTAAATCTGTTACAGCTAACAAAATTAAGAACTCACCCTAAAGTGATTCCACGAGCAATTCTAGTTGGTGACATTCGGTGGGATTGCGAAACTAGAATAGTAGCATTTCATTTTTATAAGATTAATCTGAAGCATCTACTTTTGTGTCCTCGAACTAGTATATAAGTAAAAGAAAGAAACTATTTTCTTTTTTACTTAATTCTTTCATTCACTTGAATTGTCTCTCACTTAGACATATAAAAGGCCCTCATTTATTAATAATAGCCTTGTATCTCACTGAGACAATTTTTAAGTGGAAATTGTAACTTTTACAGTTCATACACGCATCTCACCTCTTCATTTGTAACACTTACAATATGTTTCTATCTTATTGCCGAATGCCACATTTGTAAAACCTTTTAAATTCAACATTTGCAAAAAAATACATATATTTTTCTTTTAAAAGGACATGTATCCAATATATACAAAATGTGGCATTTCTTTTAGGAGGTGGCCGAATGCTAAGCAAAAGGTTTTAAATAGTAATTTTATTACATTTGATTTGTACCTTATGGTTAAGTGTTTATGGCATCATCATGCTATGTGTCATCCATCTAACTATTAAATGAATAAATGGATACCAAGTAGTGGCTATGTGGGCATGAGGTGACAAATCATTATTTGCCACTTGTCAAGCTCTTAGGCTTAACACTTAAGCCCATTAGCTACTCGAGAGACCTTGAAACAATTCCTACTGACCAATTTTTTTTTTCAGATTGAACTGTTAAACTCAATATGCTACCTTAGTGCTTAACGAGTACACTTCATATTGTGAGACTCTCTAGGTTCGTACTTGTTTGTCTTATGGAACGTTTTTGTAAGTCCGTGAACGATGCCCATACACATGTTACAGAAATTACTGAATGGTGCATTGAACCATACAAATTGAGGTTAACGTATATTCATATAATCTCTCTGTCATTTATATCCTAGAAGAACGAAGACATAGATTATCATTGTCAAGTCTCCATATGCTTAATCTTGAACTTATCTCCAATTTTGTATATCCACAAACAAACACACAAATACTTTTGAGATATTGTTTATCCCACGGAAAACTCTTTCTTGGCTTTTATGCTTATAGCTACAAAACTTCCTAAAATATAATTTTGAAGCTTTAGGATATACAAATCACCCATATGAGTTGACAGATCTCATATCTACACATATCAGACTCTATAAGCATCGTACCATACCTAACAACACCTAACGATCAGACCATGAATAGTCTCTAACATGTGTGGAGCCTAAGTATGGTGGATCACTTACAAGCCCTCGTGGTGCTCAGGTCAAAAGACCAATAATACTACTCAACTTGAGAAGACGCTCTATTGATAGCTTTTTGGGATGTCTATTAGAGGTTCTCATTGAGTCTGTTCAGTACCCAATTCTTACTGAATACCCGTATACCTATACAAGCTTCCACTAAGCTCATGGTCTGCTAAGACTAGCCATATGGACCATCTAGGTGTAGACATACACTATTCTATATATGATAAGGTCTTCATCAACAAACTCGCATTAGTGAAGATAGATCAAGAACATAAAGTGTAAGAATAAACTTGCACAATGACATTTTCAAGCACTATTTGCAACTCCTTATAACTATCTAACATATTCCTAAGTGTTTGTCCTATTTCAAACAAGGCTATAAATCTTTTGATTTTTTTGACTCTTATAACTTGCTAACTCTTAGAACTGGTCCAAACTCTTTTAGATCAATTCTGAACTTCTTTAGATCCTACAATGTCTGAAACGTTATAAGCATGTTACCATATTTATATAATATTAACGATTTTATTTGAAATATTTATTATATACATATTAAACAATTAATATTCATACAATATTATAATGGCACGTAAGTACTATTTTCAATAGACTCTCACTTTCTTTAGTGCCATTTATGATGATATCTCATATCTTTTATCTCCATGTGTTTCTCAAACACCCTAGGAGTTAAAGCCTGAGTGGGTCTGTTACATTATCCATGAAATGTATCCTAGATACTATTACATCTCCAATAGTCAAAATCTTTCTAATTATGTGGTATTCAGAGTCAACGTGATTAAAATACTGGTGCGCTTTATGGCTTATTGGTTTAAGCAATTGCCCTGTTATTATTGTATTATAGTGGTATAAAACCCAATGAACTTGGAATTATTCTAAGCTTTGCAATTAACTTTAGTATCCACAAAACTTCTTTTACAGACTTCTTAAGCCCCAACATATTTTGCCTCAAAGGTAGAATTGGCTGTGGATATTTAAATAGCACTCTTAACTAACTGCGATACCATTAAGAAGAAAAATAAATTAGATGTAGACTTTCTATCATTTAGATCAGACTGAAAGTCCAAGTCTATGTATTTTCTTATATGTAAGTAAATTTTTTCATGATTTAGAAACTTATCCTTTATGCCTCTTAGGTATTTTAGATATATTTCACGGCCATTTAATAATCTGACCTGGATTAGCCCAATACCGACTCGTAACACTTACAGTCATCTAGATCTAAATTTTGTACATAACATAACATACATCAAGCTACCTCTAGATGATGTACATAATATGTTAGATGCTCTAACCCTTTCATCTTTTTACTGAGGACACTTTCTCCTAAAAAGATGAATGCCATGTTTGAAGGGTACATTAATTATCTCATAGTTATTAAAGTTATACATTTCGAGAACTCAGTCTATGTACAAAGATTGGGATAGTCCTATCAACCTCTTAAATATATCTCTATAAAGTTATATAGCTAGTATATTAAAAGCCTCTCTTAAATCTTTCATAGAGAAGTTCTTACTCAGATAACTTTTAATTGACTGACTTGCAACATACCAACGTTGTTTCCAACATTGAGTATGCTTTTCACGTAGAGAACTTTAAAGATAATTATGCTCCCACTGTCATCTCTAAACGCACATGCTTTCTCTTTATTCTTGATGAAATTAAATTTTCTAATTTCTTTATTAAAATGAAGATTCTAGCTTAGGGAAAATTAGTTAAATCCACATGAACTTCTTCAATTTGCACATGAGATTATAAGTCATACTGAATGTAAAACCTTCAGACTATTCTATGCATATCTTTTAATTGAGATATACATTCTAGAACGTCATCTTTACATCCATCTACCAGACCTCAAAATCTTAATATGCTATAATAGCGAACAAAATTCGAATTAACTTTAAGCATGGTTACTGGTGAAAAAGGTTTTCTTATATATGATCCCATATCTCTGAGTGTAATCTTTTGTCACCAATTAGGCTTTGAAGGTATCAACCTTCATATTAAGCCTACACTTCCACTATATAAATTCATTTATAATAAATAGGAACAATTCCTATGAGAAGTACAACCAAGTCCTAAACTTGATTGTTATACATAAAGTCAATTACGAATTTCATAGCATCTTGCTAATTCTCCAAAATCAATGTCTAACATCGCCTCTTTATAAGTCAAAAGATCCTTTTCTTTAACTAAAACAATACCAAGGGTATCTTCAGGTATCAAACATACCTAACAGGTGGCCTTAATATCCTTTTTGACTTACGAGACAGAGTATTAAAGGTATCTTACTCAATTAAGCTTAAAGTTCCATCATCGGTTCATATATTTCTTAATTGACGTCATCATGTTCAATCTTTCTATAATCTCCATGATCTATGAGAACCTCTTTCTCTAGAAAGGTGGTTAATGAGAATGAACACAGTTCGCTCCTCTAGATCATAGCACTTGTATCCTATTAAATGCTTGGGATACCCAAGGAACTGATTATATCCCTTGGGTACAAGTTTATCCTATTGCGTAACTCTTATGCAAGTAGAATAACATTAAATCTTAATATACTTAAGATACTTAAGACTCAGTTTCCTTTCACTCTATATCTTATATAGAGTAGAACGAATGATTTTCAATGAAACTCTGTTCAATAAGTCAAAATTAGTTTCTAGAGCAGAACCCATTAATTTTTTAAAAGATCGGTGAAGCTTAACATCAATAGAACCATATCTAATAAAGTATGATTCCTCCTCTCTAAAACACATTGTGTTAAAGAGTACATGAGGACTATATTGAGCAAGAATTAAATTCTCCTTTAAATAATATGTGAATTTACTACTCATGTATAAAATGCTTCGATCTTGTCAAAGGTATTGAATATACATAAGGGTTTGTTTCTCTACTTCTAGTTAGAACTCTTCGAACACTTCAAAAGTTTCTAAACCTTGTTTCCCAAAAATAAATGTCTTATTGTGACAAATTATGATAAAGATAATGAAGTATCAAAATCCACTCAGTGGCAATATGATTCATTAGCGCATATACATCATTATGTAATAGTTTCAATAAAGTAGTGGGCTAGTATCCAATACCTACATAAGTATTTGGTCATTTTCCCTTGAACGCAAGATTCATAAACTAGCTAAGATTTCATAGTTAAATTAAGTATTTGACCATTCTTAACCAGATAGGATAGTCGTTTCACGGCTACATGACCTAATCTTATGTGCCACAATTTACTATTATTCAAAGTTTTCAAACCATTATTTCTTCTATTCACCTAGACATTTCATATTGTATTTAAGATATAATGGCCATTCACTAACTAACACTCAGTTAGCATAACATTATCTTTATCATATATAAATGAGGAACTATTCCTAATGTATTTATGATAACCCTCTCTATCTAACACAAAGAGTGATATAATTCGCCTAATAATATTTTGCACAAAATAGCAATTGTATAATATAATATTTTTGCTAGAATAGAGAAGTGACTTAAAAATCCCAACAGCTACAAAGTCTAAAAAATCTTTTCTTCCTACGCAAAGCTTTACTTCTTCTTTCATAGCTTTCTAGCATTTCTTAAATTATGCAACACTTTGCAGATATGTGAAAAGTATGCGGTATCTTATACCCTTATACTTATTAGCATTAAATACCGATGAAATGTCTTTAATTAGTAAACAGATATCTAAGAGGTCTATTTCTCTTAAAGTAAGGTGCATTAAATAGTAACGTTTACTATGCCAAGCCTCACCATAGTGGAAACATTTTTCAGTGTGCTATTCTCTATCCATGGTTTAGATATATCAAATAAGTTTTTAGACGGAACACTATACCACTTGCACATCTCATGTGTACATGCTCCTACTGAAGATTTTTAGACATCGAAGGCAGGATATATGATTTAACTTTCAAATTATTCTTAATCTATTTCTTATAAATTTTTACCTCTTCGGAAGAGATATTATTAGAAACACCTCTTTATTATTTCTGATCAAATAATATATCCAATTTTTTAATCTGGGACTATTCTCAGATTCATTGGTAAGTCAAAATTTCTCGGTACCCTATAGTTGTTATGCCTAGATCAAGTCTACTTATAGATTGCTTATACTGATCTTATCTCTATAAGATACTCAGGAGATGTGTAGTGAAATATTTTTAATCGTTAATTAATAATACTTTATACCATGGGTATAACATTTATACAATTTTAATCTAAAGACTCCCTTTTACTGCTTTACATAGTCCACTAAATCTCTCAAAAGAGAAAACGAAAGTTTAAACTTTTATACTATACAGTTAGAAGTGAACCTCATTAGTATTTTACTCATGCTGCATGCTTTAGCGATCTTGGCTTTTGTAAAACCTAAAAGGTAGACAACTTTTATCAATTGCATCTCATGCAACTCTTACCACTGATCCTAAATATACCTTATCCGCACACTTTAGTGATCTATGATAAGTGTATTCCAAATTAACATGTCAATTATTAAATATATATTATCGATACTGCTGCACACTTTAAAAATCTAAGGTAATCATTTCACATATATTTTTCTCATCTCATGTTTAACTGGCATAGTCCAAATCACACTAACAATATCCCTCATACTTTAGTGATCTTGGAAAAGACTGATATAACCTGTTTAACACCATATTGATAAGATGAATCATTGTGTAATCGTATCTCATAATGAAACATGTTTCAATTTGATTAAAAGGGATTTTTGTACTCTTGTTTCCATCTTATAAGGATGTGATTCTCAATCACCCATTTGTTTTGTACTAGCACAACTAACCTCCACTAGTAGAGCTCCCATTACGGTTACCAGCACAAATAAATGATCATAGTTTATAATGCAATTTTATGACAATTATAAATTGCTATTAATAAACATCACATGCATTTTTTAAACAATTTAAAAAATATTAAAGTGAACAGTGTAAACGCCACGGCGTCGGACTCCAAGTATTGCTACGCTGGAGACCCAACCCCTAGCTCTGTGGTGCAGACTCACTAACACTATAGTTTTGGAGGCCAAAACCTCAGTGTCGTGGCACCAAATGCCAATGTTGTAGCATCTAACATGTTGTATTCCAACTTTTAAACTTTCAACACTTGAAATACATCACGGACAACCCCGAAACAATTTCAATGACACCACAATTACTCCAATCATCCATACAGCACACAAACATGTTCTATAATACTATTTTATTAGTGTACTATGCTTAGGGTACAAATATATACGTTACAATTTTTAATTTTAATTTATTTTCATATCTTAGATATAAATTAATGCAATGAAAAGAAAATCTAATTTTTTATTGTAATATACACACTGAATTTAAATCTATTACACCTAAGAGAATTAGGAACTCACCCTGAAGTAATCCCATGAGCAATTCTAGTTCGCAAAATCTTGTGGGATTGCGAAGGTAGAATAGTCGAATTTAATTTCTTATAGAATTGATCTCAAGCAACCACTTACTTCTCTCTTGTGTCTCTCGAACTAGTATATAAGTAAAAGAAAGAAATATTTTTCTTTCTTAACTTATTTCTTTTATTCACTTGAATTGTCACTCAGTATGTCTAACATTAGACATATAAAAAGGCCCTCATTTATTAATAATAGCCGTGTATCTTACTTAGATAATTCTTAAGTGGAAAATGCAACTTTTACAATTCACGCATACACCTCACCTCTTAATTTGTAACATTTACAAAATATTTCCATCTCATAGCCAAATGCCATATTTGCAAAGGCTTTACAATACAATATGCGTTACTTTTAGGAGGTGGCCAAATGCTAAGTAAAGGGTTTTAAATAGCAATTCTATAACATTTGATTTGCACATAATGGTTAAGTGTTTATGGCATCATCATGCCATGTGTCATCCATTTAACCATTAAATGGATGAATGGATACCAACGGGTGGCTAGTGTGGGCATGAGGTGGCAACTCATTATTGATCACTTGTCAAGTTCCTAGGTTTAACACTTAAGCCCATCAGCTACCCGAGAGACCCAGAAATAATTCTTGCTTGTTGAAAATTTTCCATATTGAACTGTTCGACCTGGTGCGCTACTTGATAGATGCTATACTAGCTCACTGCAAGTGCACGCTATTGTATCAAGTAATATAGGATTTAAGTCCAGATATCGATTCTACAGGAACTATGCGATCTAATTCTTTTAATCAAGTATTAAAATTATAACTACTTAACTTTTATTCAGAAAACTTAAATCTAGAATTTAATTAACTAATCCTAACTCTATCAATTAAATCAACCTAAACAGTAGTAAACAATAGGTAAATTAACCAAAAGATAATAATCTAGGGTATAGATTCACCCCTTAACATTTTATTGGATTCATTAATATCTTATTTAATCCATTAATACCAATTGATTAGCTTAGACACTAATTTCATCACAAGCCTCTGTCGATGGTCAAGTGACTATTTACATATTCTAACAATCACCTATATGTCTATGGTAATCAAATCAGAATGTAATTCTTTAAGATCAAGTCTAAATTATACAATACATGCCATATAGAAATATGTTTATACTATATAGAACTCATAGTTGTTACTCTATGATCATACATCAAACTATCATAGGCTAAACACATGAATCCCTTTGTCAAGTTCATCATGATTTCTCAATCATTCAAAATATTAGCCAAATATAATGAAAACAATAAACTCAGATAGAATAAATCAATTATAATGTATTAAGTTCATAAACTAAAAAGTAATAAAATCCAACTACATATTTAGGTTCAAAAGTTTAACCCTAGAAATAAATAAATAAAACTTAGCTCATGGTGAAACAAAGAGTTCTAGAGCTTATCATGAATAACACCACGAAAATCATTGAAAACAAGAAAGATAAAGAGTTCTAAAGATAAAACTAATTTTTCTCCAGCCTTCTAGTCTTCTTGATTCTCCAAAAATTGCTCTTTCTCTCTCCTCTTAATTCTTTTTTTTCTCTTCCCCCTAATTGGGGTTTTTGGCCATATATATTTATAAGTTTATGTCTTCAAATTAGGGTTAAATATCAAGTACAAGTCAGAGTAGGATTACTATTCATGATTTACTATAACAAAAATACCATTCCTACAGTACTGTTCACGTATGCTGTGACGCTGAAATCTGGGTGCTGCATGATAAGGGCAAAATTGTCATATATTTTCTCATGATTTTATTTTGATATTTTATTGTTTTATGAGAATAGATGGCTATTTATGTGCTTTATTGTTATTTATAGGGACTTGAATGAAATTTAAAAAAAGAATGCAAAAGGAGCAAAAACTGGGACTAAAATGCAAAGTTTTTAAAATATAAGTCCATCGCCCCAGCGCCAAAAAGACTATCGCCCCAGCGCTAGAATAGTGATCGAAATTAGAAAAATGACTTGTTTAAGTCGCGTCTGGCGCTCCAGCGCTGAAGAGTTACCATGCCAGCGACACTCCAGCACCCTAGCTCTATCAATATACCGCTCCGGCGATGAAGCCGTTTTCATGCAGCGCCCTAGCGCCAAGATACCACCGCTCCAGCGGTGATAGCTTTTTCACGCGTCGCCCCAGCGACAACTTCATAGCGCACCAGTGGTAATGCGAGTCCTAGTCCGATGAGAATTGAGATTTTCAAGCTCATATCAATCCCTATAAAAAGCCACTCGTTCCCAACCTTCAAGAATCATCCAAAGAGACCAGAGAAGAACCTAGGGCAAGAAAAAGAGAACCTAGAGCAGTTCAAGAGCACCAAGAATCCAGAGCAACATCAATCAAAAGCAATTCGACATCTAGATTAGTTTGCGATTGATTGTATCATGTTTTATTTTTATTTTTATTTTTATTGCTGTGATTCTCTTGTAGCTATGAACTAATTTATTTTCTAGGGTTAATATTTGAACTCAATATGTGCGCTTAAATTGCCATATCTTTTAGTGTTTAATAAACTTAGTCCTTTATTATTTAAATTACTTGTGTTTAATGCTTCAATATATCTGGCCAATATATGGTGAATGAGTTGGTAATATGTTGGTAAACTCAGAAGAGGAATCAATATATTTAGACCTAGGTAATTTGATGCATGATTGTAGAGTAACATTCAATGTTACATATGCAAGTTTCAACTTAGGATAGGAATATACCTAGTTGGCATGTATGATCAATAAGACCTAATCTTAATGAATCTTAGTTTATTACAAGTATAATAGGAATATAGGTATTTGGTAAATTAAGGTATACTTGCATGACCTTGGAAGAGGCTTGTGAATACATTAGTGTCTTGATCAATAACAAAGACTAAGTGAGTTAAATATTAGAAGATTAATCATTAAAAAGCATATTGAGGGATAATATTAATCCTAGATTTTCTCTACATTGCCATCACTCTATTCTCTTTACATTGTGTTTTTGTTTTTATATTTTCTGCATTCATTCTTAGATTTTTATTTTTCTGAATAATTATTAGGAAGATATAAGTTTAGTAATTGGTTTAAAAAGAAGAAACTATCCCTGTGAGTTCGACATCCGACTTTATAAGTCCCTTTATTACTTGCACACGATAGTGTATACTTGCACTTAGTTGTAAGATATAAAAATTATCGCATCACTGCAACACTGTAAATATTGTTTTGGACGTCACGACACTGAACACTGTAGTAGAACACTGTAGCAAATCATTATAGTTCATGCTGTAGCAATTTGATTTTTTGACTTATTATTATTAGAGTTTCGATCCTATTTGCTCAATTGACTCCAAACCTACAAAAATAATAATAAAATATATTAAAAGCCACATAATCTTAATTTCTACGAACGAATATTAAGTTTAAAAGAATGAAATATTAGACTTAATTAACCACTATCAAATACCCCAAAACTTAAAGTTTGCTCGTCCTCAAGCGAAACAAAGAGAAGCATTCATAATTTATTCATGACTCTAAGTAAAAATTAAAAGTTAAAAACAAACTTCGATTGATTAGATGATCAATATCAATGTCTCAAAGGCTATGAAAAATAGCACAAGGCTCTTTAAAAATTGATAAATAACTTTCAACAATCCTCATACCATTTATCAAGTACTTCATTCTCCTTTATAAATGATCACTTATGCGTATGTGCAATAAGTAAGTAATTAGCTAAATAGAACATAGATTTACTCAATACTTAATAAATACATAAAGATGATATCTCGGCATATTTTCAATTATAATACAAGCATAAGCTTATGTTTTATACTACTCTCTACTAATGTAGAAATATACATGTTTATGGATCTATTTAAGACTTTAATGAGCTTGTAACGTAAGACTAAGTTTAAGGTGGGATATAAGGATAAATATAAAAGCACTTACACCATGAACACTTAGAATTTACTTAGAAATCTCTTGATTCCTTCTCCTCCATGATTATTCATCTCCTCCCCTAAACTTATGCTATTTCCAATTTTCTTTTAATCACTTTTGCAAAGAATTTCTTCTTTTTCTCAAGTTAAGGGTATTATGCATTTAAACACTTTTTATTTCTCTCTTTTTGTTTATATGTACTCCCAAAATTAGATTGATAAGCATTTTCATGACTTATTGCTTTACAATTCAGTACCTTTTTTCATACATTCGCAACTTTTTTTTTCTTTTAAGAATATTTCTAAGTAAATTCAAGGTTAATGGTACTACCAGTAGATTTTAGGATAGATAAACTCAATGTCTTTAAACTTGTAATGTGGTTAAATAGAAAATATTTGTAATTAGACTCAAATTGGGTGACTGGGGATAAATATACGTATAAGGCAGGCTAGAAAATGCTCAATCGGTCCAAAGATGACCTAATGTGTATATTTTCCTATTCATGTGTTTTCTAAGATTCCGCCTCAAGTAATAATCAATTAAGCTTTAGAGTGTTGGTCATCGAGACTGTAGTGTACTACTTAAGCATGAATAACTCTTAGCAAAAAAAATTCAAATAATACACGCTTATTCAGTGTGGTAAAAAATAAGCTTAAACTCCATTCGAGATTCATGATATAAGAATTCTTTTGGTCATATATTGTTTCCTAGAGACTTAAGAAAAACAATTCAGCCAATATTCTATTTCTTATCATGGACTTATGATCATTGTCTCAACTAAAAGAAAAATTTACTCCACAAGACAACTAATCAATATAAATAATAAAAATAAACACAAGTAATGTGTTTTTCACCCCCAAACTTAAATTAGACATTATCTCTAATGTTTAAAAAATAATTTTAAAAGTAAGAAAAACTCTTTTGGTAATTGAAGTTTAAGCATCGCAGCGTTGTGATCTATTGATATGATTGCGATTTTCTTTGCTCATATTGCCTCTTTGAATATTCCTCTTACTGATTTATTCATACAAAGAAAAGAAACTAACCTAACTAAAACTGAAACTAAATAAAAATAAAAATAAAAATTACTTGGGTTGCCTCACAATAAGCTCTTGATTTAATGCCATCGGCTTAGCGAGGTTCTTTTTTATTTTTATGGAGGATCAAAGTTAATGTGGAAGCATCCTTATATGTGAACCTGTTAGGCTTCCTTTCTTTCAGCTTCCACATCTTCTTTATTAGATCTTGAGCAGCAACTTGTTCCTCTTTCTCCTCATGCTTATCCAGAAAAACTTGAATCTTAGACCAGTTCAGTGTCTCTTTTGTGCCATTCTCTTCGATCTTATCATTGTACTACTTTTTCTTCTTTCTTCTCTTTCTATCCCTTATCCGTGTCTTTGAACTCTTTGGCATTTGATGGTACAACATTAATGTTGCAACAGTCAAGTAATATAGTGTGCATAGATTGATTCTGCTATTTGTCACTAGTATTTTCTACTGTGTTGTCACTTTTCTGCACTTTAGAATGTTGTTGCATTTTAATACCAATTTCTACACATTCCATTGTTGAAAATTTTGCACTTTTATAAGATTCTGCACTATTTTCTGGACTAGTATGCTGCTAATTTTCTATTTCAACACTTATTCGACACCTCTGTGGCCTTTAAAGAAAAGGAATAGGCGGTCTATATAGTTACATTTCATTTTTTTACACTTCCTTCTCCTTTATACTTGATGGTAGTGGTGTGGATGTGTTCTATTGTAAGATCTTACTTCTCCTCAAGTTGATGGCTTGGCATTGCTCTACATTACCTTTTAGATTTGTCTCAGTATCGCTTTGTAGAGCACCTTGAGATCTCCTATTAATTGTAGTTGTAAGTTGTCCCATTTAGACCTCTAAATTCTTCAAAGATGCTAAATGATTTTATAGGATGGCATCATTAAACTTCATATATTCCATAAATATGTCTTTTAAGATCGGCATCGTTTCTTATAGTGGCTGGAATCTATGAGGGTTCATTAGTCTAGATGACTCCCTTTAGTTGTTAAACCAAGAGAAGTTAAGATAATCTCTCTACCCCAGATTGTAGGAATTTGATTGAGGGTTAAGTTATTGACGATTGAAATTACCCATATAATTCATTGTTTCCATGTATCGCCCATTTATAAGGTTATCACCACAAAAGTCACATGTCATTTGTTGGATTTTGACAGTATTCAATGCATCAAACTTCTTGGATAATGAATTGATTTACGCTATCAATGCATTGAATGCATCGATCTTATATATACCAGTGACTATTCTAGGTATAACTCTCTCTGCTAGTTATTAGAAACTGTTAGACGCCATCTCCTCTAATAAATCATAAGCCTTATCTGTAGATTTATTCATTAAAGCTCCTCTAGCCATGGTATCTATAGTGGTCCTCAAATGGCCTACTAATCCATTGTAGAACATTTGAACTAATAGCCATTTAGGGACTCTGACACGTCTAGAATATAGGAGTTTATTCCTAAGTGCAGGATTATCGAAATAATAAATAACCTGGTGAGAACGGAGTCGATCTACAGAGAAGTGGAATTAAATTTACAAACTATAAATACTTTAAAGACAATTAATGCAGTATAAGATGTTTGCAAATATTAATTTAATTAACCAATTAAAATAAAAGCTAAGATTAGAGGGATCCACTCTTAGCATATGAAATATGAATATATTCAACTCTTTTTATAACTCAATTGGAATCCTCACACAAAAGAGGTTCCAATTGGAAGATATAATAATTAAAGTTCATGACCATTTATAAATTAACTAGTATTTATTTCTTTCAATTATTATACACCAAAGCTTATAGATGGGTTCAAGTATTTATTATGTCAATCTTTATATTTGTCTACAATAAATCAAGACTCTCACTTTACAAGAAATGGTATATACGTCAAATTTTATAAATAGTTTCAATAATTTATTATGTCAACTATAAAAATTGTCTATAATAAATCAAGAGGCACCACTTTAGAAGAAAGTGTATTAATATTACAAACAAAATAAATACATCATATATAAATTTGTATAACTTAAGAATGAAGCATTAAATTCATGAATAAGAGTTAAGTATATCTTATTACCTTGCCAAGAGTTTCACCATTTCACCTAGCATAAAGAACATTACTTTGACATAATAAAACTAAAGAAAAAGAAAAGATATGAAAGAAGAGATAATATGACTTTACAATAGTAAACAAGAGAAATAATATTACAAAGATATCATACAAAAGACAAGTGTTTTGAACTAAATTTAGCTCTCTAATTACCTCATTTGGGCATAAACATGCTATCTATTTATAGAAAACCATGAATAAATCGAGACAAATGAAGAGGAAACCACTTGGATGATAAAAGTCAAGAATAGTGGCAAATAATTTATATTGATTATCATTAATACATCCACTTGATTATCTAATTTTGAATTGATGTTATCCAAATTAGCTGTCACTCAAAACATTAAAATTGTATATACATCTCTTATCATTCCAAATTGAGTTGTCATATACATAGTAGATATGTATTTCTATAGTTATGGGCCAAATACTAATGACTGTTCAGACTGGGCCTGTACTGCAAATTAGTTCTATTCTAGGACATTTTAACCCTCTAAACACTCAAATTTCAAATACTTTATAAAATAAAATATGTTAGCCTATTGAGTCAGAGCTTCACATGATTAAGAATCACTCCAATTGGATCTTTAGATAGAAAATTATGCTCATTTTACCAAACCTACCATAAAATAGTTAAAAGCTAATTAGGTACAATATTGTAAACATACTTAAGTTAAGGGGGTTAAAGACACTAGTAATATACAACAATGATGTAAAACCCTTACTAAATGTGTAATTTGAAGTGTTCATCAGACTCCATGGTGAGGACACTTCCTCAACATGTCTTTGAAGAGCTTTCATGCCTCATACAATGACTTTCTATCAATCTGATCGAATGAGGTGATGTCATTCCTCTTTTTTGCTGTCTTTACTGATGGGAAGAACTTGGCTATGAACTTCTGTGCTAAATCTTTCCATGTCGATATGGATCCTAATGGCAATAACATCAACCAACTCTTGACTTTGTCCCTTAAGAAGAAAGGGCAATCTGATGGCATCCTCGGAGACTCCGTTGTACTTAAAGGTATACAAATTTTCAAGAAATTTATGATATGCATGTTAAGATCATTACTAGGGGCTTCACTGAACTGTACAATCTCTTTCAGCATTTGAATAATATTCAGCTTGATCTCAAAATTATTGGCAATGACGATTGGTCGCCGAATACTAGCTTGGACACCATCGATAGTTAGAACAACATATTCTTTCAATGGCCTCTGTGGTATCATAGGCTCAAGAATAAGATTGTTGATGTTATCATTGTTTCCCTCAGTGGTATAATCTATTAAAGCAAAATAAAAAGAAAATCAAAGAAAAAAGAAGAAAAAAATAAAAATAAAAATATGACTTAAAAGAAGTAGTTTAGTATTAGTATTGATTTAAGAATAAAAAGAAATAGTCCCCGACAATGGTGTTAAAAACTTGATTAATGTTATACTAGCCAAGTGTAAGCATACACTGTTGTATCAAATAATATAGAATTTAAGTCCAGATATCGATCCCACAAGGACTATGCAATCTACTTCTTCCAATCAAGTACTAAAATTATAACTACTTAACTTTAATTCAAAAAAACTAAAATCTAAAATTTAATTAACTAATCCTAACTCTATCAATTAAATCAACCTAAATGGTAACAAATAAGAGGTAAATTAACTAAAAGATAATAATCTAGGGTATAGATTCACCCCTTAATATTTTATTAGATTAATTAATATCTTAGTTAATCCTTTAATACCAATTGATTGACTTAAACATTAATCTCATCACAAGCCTTCGTTGGTGGTCAAGTAACTATCTTACACATTCTAACAATCACTTATATGTTTATAGTAATCCAATTAAAATGTTATTCATTAAGATCAAGTCTAAATTATACCATACATGTCATCTAGGTATATGTCTATCCTACAAGGAACTCATAATTGTTACCCTACGATCATGCATCAAACTATCATAGGCTAAACACATGAATCTCTTTGTCAAGCTCATTATAGTTCCTCAATCATTCAAAATATTGGCCAGATATAATGGAAGTAATAAACTCAATTGGAATGAATTAATTATAATATATTATGTTTATAAACTAAAAAGTAATAAAATCCAATTACATACTTAGGTTCAAAAGTCAAACCCTTCAAATAAAAAAAATTAGGTCATGGTGAAACAAAGAGTTCTAGAGCCTATCAAGAATAACACCATGAAAATTATATAAAACTCGAAAGATAAAAAGTTGAAAAGATAAAACTAATTTTTCTACAGCCTTCAATCTTCTAGTCTTTTTTATTCTTCGAAAATTGCTCTTTCTCTCTCCTCTTGGTTCTTCTTTTTTATCTTTCCCTTAATTAGAATTTTTGGCCTTCATTTATAGTTTTATGTCTTCAAATTAGGGTTAAGCATCAAATATAAGTCAGAGTATGATCACTGTTCATAATTTACTGTAACAAACTAATGTTCATGCGACACTGTTCAAAGGGGGGGTACTATTCATGCTCGTCATGGTGCTAAAATAAGAGTGCTGCAGTGCTGTAGATACTATTTTAGGCATCGCGACACTTATTTCTGGGCACTGCAGTGCTGAGCACTGTAATAGATTACTGTAGCTTATACTGTAGCAATTTGATTTTTTTTATTATTTTCATTAGAGTTTTGACCCTATTTGCTCCGTTGACTCCAAACCTAAAAAATATTAATAATAATTTACATAAAAAGCCAAATAATCTTAATTTCTATGAACAAATATTAAGTTTGAAAGATGAAAATATTAGACTTAATTAACTTCTATCACTACCCAGTGCTAAACGACTACATTTTATTTTGTAAGACTCCCTAAGTTTACACCCATTTATCTTACGAAACTTTTTCATAAGTTTGTAAATAATGCCCACACATATGTTACTGAAATTATAGAATGGTACATTGAACCATGCAAGTTGAGGTTAATGCATATTCATATAATTCCTCTGTCATTTATATCTTCGAAGATATGAGATATAGATCATCACCGTCAAGTCTTCATATGTTCAACCATGAACTTCATATTTCCATAAACAATATGCGCAAACACTTTTGCAATATTATTTTTTGCACGAGAAACTCTTTCTTAGATTTTATGCTGGTAGCCACAAGACTTCATAAAATACAACTCACTTATATGAGCTGACGGATCCCATATCTACACATATCAAACTTCATGAGCATTGGACTATACCCAGCGATATTTAGCGGTCAGACCATAAAAGGTCTCTAACATGCATGAAACCTAATTATGGTGGATCACTACAATCCCACCATGATTATCAGGTCAAAAGACCATGAATACTACTCAACTCGAGAAAACCCTTAATTGATAACTTTATGGGATGTCTATTAGAGGTTCTTATTGAGTCTGTTTAGTAACCAGTCCTCACTGAATACCTGTATGCCTATACGAGTTTTTACTAAGCTCATAGTGTAGTAAGACCAACCATCTGAACCATCTAGGTATAAACTTGCACAATGATATTTCCTAGCACTATTAGCAACTTCTTGCAACTATAACATTGCTAATATATTTTTATATCTTTATCCTATTTCAGACAAGACTCTAACTCTTTAGATTTCTGACTCTTATAACGTACTGACTCTTAGCAATGCTAACTCTTAGCATTTATAACTCACAGCATTGCTAATATGCTAATTCTTAGCATTCATAACTCTTAACATTGCTAACTCTTAGCACTGATCTAAACTCCTTCAAACTAGATTTAAACTCCTTCAGATCATACCTTGTTTGAAACATTATAAGCATATTACCATATTTATATAATATAAATGATTTTATTCTAAATATTTATTGTATAAATATTAAATAATTAATATTCATACAATATTGAAATTGTACGTAAGCATGATTTCCAACAATCAAAAGTTAGGCTGGATGCAAAACCTTCAATCTATTCCATACATATCTCTTACTTGAGATATACATTCTGGAATGTCGTCTTCACCTTCATCTGTCAAACCTCAAGATCTTAATATGCTAGAATAGCCAACAAAGTTTAAATATATTTTAGCATGGTTACTGGTGAAATAGGTTTCTTTATAATTGATCCCAAATCTCTGAGTGTAACCTTTTACCACCAGTAGTGTCTTGAAGGTTTCTACCTTCATATTGGGCCTATAGTTTGACTGCATAAACTCATTTACAATAAATAGGAATAATTTCTATGGGAAGCACAACCAAATGTTAGACTTGATTGTCTTGCATAGAGTTAATTTTAGATTTTATGGCATCTTGCAATTTTTTTGAATCGATGTCCAACATCGCCTCTATATAAGTCAAAGGATTTTTCTCTTCAACTAAGAAAACACTAAAGGCACCTTGAGGTATAAAACCCTATCTTACAGGTGGCTTTGATATCCTATTCGACCTATAAGAAGAGAATGTTAAAGGTATTTTACTCGATTGAGCATGAATTTTAATGAGTAAATAGTAGTTTATAGAGCATATCCCATAGATATTCTGAAAGATCGGTGAAGCTCAACATCGATCAGACCATATCTAATAAAGTCTGATTACTTCTCTCCAAAACACCTTTGCGTTGAGGAGTACCTGAAGGACTATATTAACCAATAATCTCATTCTCCTTTAAATAATCTTGGCATTTATTGCTTGTGTATAAATCGCTTCGATATAAACAAAGGCATTGAATGTACAAAAGGGTTTGTTTCTTTATCTCTAGTCAGAATTCTTTGAACACTTAAAAAGTTTCCAACTTGTGTTTCCCAGAAATATGTCTGTATCATAAAAAAATCATGATAAAGATAATGAAGTTTCAAAATCCATCCAATGGCAATATGATTCATTGGACCATATACATCACTATATACCAGTTCTAATAATCAGTGGCTCAGTGTTCAACACCTACATAAGGATTTGATCATCTTCCTCTTAATTTAGGATTCATAAACTGGGTAAGGCTTCATAGTCAAATCAAGTACCGGACCATCCTTAACCAGATGGAATAGTCGTCTCACTACTACATAACCTAATCTTATATGCCACAATTCCTTATTATTTAAAGTTCCTAAACTAATTCTTCTTATTCACCTAGGGGGGTTTATCTTTTCTGTGGCAAGGTACTTTGGACAATAACATTTACAATGTCCAAACCTCACCACAATAAAAGCACATTCCATTATGATTATTCTCTGCCCGTGGTTTGGATATATCAAACAATGTTTTAAATGGAGCACAATACTACTTGCACATCTTATGTGCACATGCTCCCGCTGAATATCATTAGACATTGAGGTCAAGATATATGATTTAACTCTCAAATTATTTTGAATGTGGATTGTGATAAATTTTCATCTCTTCTGAAGAGATATTATCAAAAACACCTCTCATCATCTCTTAAACATTGATATATCTAAGTTTTTCTAAATCTAAAACTATTCTCAAATTTATAAACAAGTCTAAATATTTCTCGATACCCTATAATAGGTGTGCCTAGATCAAGTATACTAACGGATTGCTCGTAGTCATTTTATCTCTATAAGACATTCATCTTATCTCTATAAGATTAAATAAGAGATGTGTAGCGAAACATTTTAATCGTTAATTAATAATACTTTAGATCATGGATATAACTTTTATATATTTCTTAATCTAAAGATGCTCTTCCACTACTTTACATTAATCTCTTAAATGGGAAAATAATTGTTAATATATTTTAAACTATAAAGTGAGAAGTGGACCCTATTTGTATTTTACTCCCCCCTTATCAATTCAATTGATTTTCGACTTCCTTGATCGAACATGTAACAGAGGTTAACCAGGTTCGACTACTGTCAGGCTATATTTCACGGTGGACAGAATAAGGGGGACTATTGATCGATAGATGTTGGAATGCACGGGACAGGATTACTACTGGCTTGAAATTAGCCTTTGTAAATTCAAAATGTAGATAATTCCTATCAATTGCATCTCTTACAACTTTTACTACTGATCTTAATTACACTTTATCCTCACGCTTTAGCAATATTGGGTAATATGTTCACATATACTTGCCTTATCTTATATTTAATTGGCATAGTCCAAATCACACCAACCAATCTCTTATGCTTTAGCAATATTGGGAAAAACCTAAAGTGATCCGTGTAACACTGTATTGATAAGACAGACTATGTATAACATTATCTTATAATGAAATACATTTTTATCTACTTAAGAGAGATTGTTGAAAATACAAATAACTTATCTGCATCTCATACAAATCTGATTCATAATCAGAATTATTAGTTTTATGTAAGTGCAACTAACCCCTGCCAATAGGGCTCTCATTGTGGTTTCCATTACAAAAAAAATGTTTTACAGTTTATATTGCAATATTATAACAATTATAAATTGCTAAAAATAAACATCACATGCATTTGTTAAACAATTTAAAACATATTGGGGTAAATGGTGTGAGCGTTGTGGCGTCAGGCTTCCAGCACTCGAGGCAGAGCCCCCAGTGCTGCACTGTCAAGTCCTCCAATGGTACGATGATAGGGCCTAAAAACTCTAACGCAGTGGTGCTCCTTATCTAGGGCTGCGGAGCTGGAGCTTAGAAAGCCTCAGTGTTGCAATGCCAAATGCCACTGCTGCGGCGTCTCTTATAACCGTGACCTGATTTTGCACTTTTCAACATTTGAAACATTTCACGCACTATTTTAGGACATTTCAAATAACACCACAATCACTCCATTTATCTCATACAATATACAAACATGAACTTTGATACCGTTTTATAAGTACTGGACCAAATGAATGCTTATAACTATAAGACTTTCTAAAATACAATCTCAAAGCATTAAGATATATAACTCACCCATATAAGCTGACAGATCCTATATCTACGCACACTGAACTCTATAAGTATCAGACCATACCTAGCGACACCCATCAGTCAGACCATAAAAGGTCTCTGATATCCGTAAAACTAAAGTATGATGGATTACTCACAAGTCCACTGTGGTGCTCAGGTGAAAGGACCACGAATATTACTCAACTCGAGAAGACTTTTCATTGATGGATTTATGAGATGTCTATTAGAGATCCTCGTGAGTTTGTTCACTACCCAGTCCTTACTGAATACCCTTATGCCTATACGAACTTTCATTAAGCTCATAATTTACAAAGATTAACCATTTAGACCATCCAGGTATAGTCATACATTAATCTATATAAATAAAGCTTCATCGATAAACTTGCATTGGTAAAGTAGATCAAGAACGAGGTGTTTGAGAACATACTATATAATAACATTTTCTAACACCATTTGCAACTCCTATACAGTATATGTCATTACTAATATATTTCTAAGTCTTTGTCCTATTTCAAACAAGGCTCTAACTCTTAGATTTTGCTATCTTTTATAACCTGCTAACTCTTAGTAGTTATAACTCTTAACGTTGCTGATAAGAGTTATTTAGGTCTAATATTTCTATATTCCAAGCTTAATATTTGTTTGTTAAAATTAAGATTATTTGATTTTTTATGTATTTTATTGTTATTTTGTAGGTTTGAAGTCAAAGAGTAAAAAGAGATGAAAATCTAATGAAAATAAGCCTAAAATATCAAAATTGCTACAGTACCCTACTACAGTAGTTTTCTATAATAACTTTGGTATAGTACCTGTGACATGGCGCTACATGAACATTACTCATAAACTGTAACCCATATGAACAGTACCCTAATCTGACTTGTATTTAATATTTTACCTTAATTTGAAGACATAAACCTATAAATAGAAAACTAAAAAGTCAAGAAGAGAATCAAGAAGAGAGAGAAAGAGCAATTTTTAGAGGATCAAGAAGACTAAAAGATTGAAGACTGCAAAAAGTTAGTTTTATCTCTTAAACTCTTTATCTTTCTAGTTTTCTATGATTTTTATGATGTTATTCTTGATAAACTCTAGAACTCTTTATTTCACTATGACCTAAGTTTTTATTTTTAGGGTTAGACTTTTAAACCTAATATATAGTTGAATTTTATTGACTATTTTAGTTTAAGAACTTAATACTTTATAATTAATTCATTCTATCTTGAGTTTATTGTTTTTATTATATTTGGTCAATATTTTGAATGATTAATGAACTATAACAAACTTGACAAAGGGATTTATATGTTTACTTAGGATAGTTTGATACATGATCATAGGGTAACAACTTTAAGTTCCATGTATGATAGAAATATACCTAAATGGCATGTATGATATGATGTAGACCTATACTTAATTAATTACATTCTAATCTGATTACTAAAGACATATAAGTAGTTGTTAAAATGCGTAATATAGTCACTCAACCATCGACAGAGGCTTGTGAAGAGATTAATATCTAAGCCAATAATTGGTATTAAGAGATCAACTAAGAGGTTAATAAACCTAATGAAATATTAGGGGATAAGTCGAAACCCTAGATTGCTCTTAATTGGTGATTTGAACCCATTGCTTACTTTTGATTTTTTAATTTAATTTTGATTATTTTTTTTATAAACACAAATATAAGTCACTATACCACCAAACTTAAACTTTTCAATATTAGAACAACAAAACCTATGACCCTTCTTCAATTCACTCCTTCATTTTTTAAAGTCCGCATAACTCTCTAAAATGAGTACTATGCCTATGGCATAATGGGTACTATAAAAGATATTTAAATTAAAAGCTCATATATTGATGTGGTTAGCTAATAAAAATGATTATTAGGCTCAGCAGGGGTAACTAGGGGTAAAAATATATCAAGGTTAGATTGAAAGGCTCAATCGCTCCAAAGGTAGCCTAAAATCATATCCTAGATTATGTATGCCCAGAATTTCGCCTCGAGTAATGCTTAAACAAGTTCTAGTGTATTTTTGAGACCCTGAGTATTCTTGTTAGGCATAAACGTCTTCTAAGCAACCATAAAAACTAAATGATCCTAACTAAGTGCTTAAGAAATCAAACGGTCACAATATGAAGTCAACTTGTCTTGGATTACCAATCAAACAATCACACCATTTATTATTTCCAAAAGAGTTTAGCATTTGAAATCATGTTTCTATTTGATATCATTAATTACTAATCCTTCAACTAACCCCTAACTAATGATGAAGATAAAGTTAAAAAATGCATGCAAAACAAAACAACTAAAAACAACAGTCGTAAGGAGTAAGCATGATCAACATGAAAAATGAATGCCTAATAGTATTTCCCTTCCCAAAACTTAAAGTTTACATTGTCTACAATGGAAAAAAATAAAAGTGAGTAAAAGAAACTTCCCTTATAGACAATGACTTAATGCTCAAATCACGAAAAGGAAATTGTTGCTAGAGTTAGTGCCCAAAAGCCTTTGAGTAATGCTTCCCAAAACTTGAAGTTTGATGATCCACTATGTTTAACAGTGTTTGAGGTATAATTGGTGATAATTTGGTGTTCTGAAGGTGTAAGGATGATTAGGGGAAGTGAGAGGGGTGGTCAAAGTGGCTTAAGAGGTAGTTATAAAGTGATTTGAAGGGGAGAGCAAGTGATGCCATAGCCTGGACATGTGGCATCCCAGTGCTACAACCTGGTTTTCTGAAATTCATTTTCTAGGTGTTGGGGCTGCAACCTCACGTTTCTGCCATATTTTTGTAGTTTGGTTTTTGAACTCCCCTTGGTTGCACCTTGTTGGCTTTGCTTTCGAAATTTTTTCCATGCTTTATGAAGTTCCGACTTATTGTTTTAACATACTGTAAGAAAGAAAAACAAACATTAAAGACTAAAATGAAAATTAAAAGTTGAAATTCACTTGGATTTTCTCCCAATAAGTACTTGATTTAACGTCTTCGACTTGACGTCGTTCGAATTCATAGAGGATCAAATTGCACTTTAAAATTTTGCCCTTGGAACACTCCCCCATTTTAGTGCTTCAGTGTGTATTCGATGTTCTTGTCAATCTCTTTCCTCGATTTCCAAAGCTTCATATGATAATCATCAAAGAATGACCCTAACTTTCTTGTTTTGAGTTTTTTTAGAAAGAGTTTTAACCTTGGTAGGAAGAATGAACCATGGTGTTGGGTATTTAATTGCTTTTCCATCATGATCTTGCCTTGCCTTATTATTTTCCTTGTTCGGTGCATCTTTACTTTCTCATGAGCTATCCCATTTATATTTGAGGGCCATGTTCCTCTATCCGAATACATATTGTCAACCTTCAAACATTTTTCATAGTCATTTGGCAACTTCATGCCTAGCGCCACGGTGTTCATAGAAATTTGATGAACGCTGGGGCGATTCATGATCTGGCATTGAGACGTTCTAACTGAGTGGTATGGTACTAGCTGTATAGCACCACCGCTGAAGGTTTTGACTTTAGCACTATGGCATTGAGACATTCAACAGAGCTGTACGGTACTGGCTATGTATCACCACCGCTAAAGGTTCTTACTTTAGCACTACAGCAGTGGAATTGTAGCACTATGGTGCTTAAAGTATAATTAGCAATGCAGCAGTGATATCTTGGTGCCGCAACGCTAAAGGTACTAACCATAACGCAGCGGCGATGGATGTCTAGCGTCGTGGCATTGGGCCTTTCTCCATTTGGTTTTTTAAATGCATATGATCTTATTTATGCATTTATATATAATTGTTATATAAACTATAGTCATTTGTTTACGTTGTTAACTAATTTGGAGCCCTACTAGTAGGGGTTAGTTGTGCTTGCATAAAATAAATGGGTAATTATGAATCAAATCATCATGACATATGGATAAGTTACAAAATCTCTCTTAATTACATTGAAATACATTTCATTTTAAGAAAGTGTCATGCATGATCTGTCTTGTCACTACGGTGTTAAATGGGTCACTTCGATCTTTTTCAATATTGCTAAAGCACTAGGGATTAGTTGGTGTGATTTGAACTATACTAGTTAAACATGATATGAGACAAATATATATGAAAGTATTGCCTAATATTACTAAAGCATAAGGGTAGTATTAATAACCTATATTTGATTATTGTCAAGTTAATCTAAAATACACTTACCCAATACCAAAGCATGATGATAAGTTGTGTTTAAGATTAGAGGTAAGAGTTGTATGAGATACAATTAACAAGAGTTGTCTATCTTTTGGATTTTATAAAGGCCAATATTACTAAAATGTGAGGTTTGAGTAAAATGTCAATTGGATCTATTTTTCACTGTAAAGTTTTAAAATGTTTAAACTTTCATTTTTTTTTGTTTTAGAGATTAAAGAGAATATGTAAAGCAGTCAGAGGGCATTTTTAGATTGAAAACATATATTAGTTGTATCTATGATCTAAAGAGTTATTTTAATAAGTTTAAAATGTTCTGCTTATATCTCTTTTTCTTTTGTGAAGATAAGATGGCTTTAAATAATTCGTTGGTTCACATACTTGATGCATGATAGGGGCATAAAAGCATTAGAATGATTAGTAATCTAAATGAGAGTTTTGCTCTAATTTATGAATATTTGGCTACCTAATTTTATTTTTTTATCATAAATAGGTACATAGAGGAAAATGTGACAAATAGGAATAAACAGGAGGCAAAACGGACGATAAATAAAGAAGTTGCACTCAAAATACAAGAGAGCCTGAACCCAGGGCTAGGCACCCAAGGTAGAGACTTAGGCGCCGCGGCACCCAGCCAGCCTCTACGCCCGTTGCATTTCCAGTTAGTGCCACGGTGCTTGTGTGACATATAAAATCCCCTCTTTTTAATCCTATTTTGACTTGAATTTGAAGGTCCTCAACCTTAGGGTTTCTCATACCTATAAAACCACTCTATTATGAGCCAAAACATAAACCTTTAGAGAGGAAAAACTCAGAGAAATAATTCACAACATAAATCAAGATATCAAAACTAAGAAATCAAGAGCCAAGCTTCAAGTCAAGATTGAGAGAGAAATACATCAAGGCATTATTCATGGATAGGTTTGATACTCTTGGTTTAGTGATGAGCTAAACATTATTTATCTAGGGTTAAAACTTTTTAAATCTAGTCTATAGTTGGATTTTATTAATTATTAGTTTATAAAGTTAATACTTAAAATTGATTCATTCTATCTCGAGTTTATTGTTTTCATTATATCTGGCCAATATTTTGAATGATTGAGGAATCATGATGAACTTGACAAATGGATTCATATGTTTAGCTTAGGATAGTTTGATGGATGATCATAGTGTAACAACTATTAGCTCTGTGTAGGATAAACATATACCTAGATGGTATGTATGGTATGATTTAGACCTAGTTTTAATGAATTATATTCTCATCTGATTACCATAGACGTATAGATAGTTATTAGAATGCGTAATATAGTCACTCTACCATGGACAGAAACTTGTAATGAGATTAAAATCTAGCTAATCATATTAATTAATAGGTTAATGAATCCAATAAATTACTAGGGGATAAGTTAAAACCCTAGATTCTTATCAATTGGTGAATTCAAATCTTTGTTTATTCATTATTTAGGTTTAGTTTTAATTTGATAGAACTAGATTAATTAAGTGAATTTCAAATTTTAATTCTTCTGAATAAAAGTTAAGTAGTAATAATTTTAGTACTGATTGAAAGAATTAGATCACATAATCCCTGTAGGAAGATATTTGGACTTAAATCTTAAATTACTTGATATGATAACGTGCGCTTACGCTTAACTACTAAAGCATACATCAAATTTTTTGTGCCGTTGTCGAGGACTATTTCTATCTATTCTTTAGATCAATACTAATACTAAGCTACTTGCTTTTAATTCAGAATTTTTTATTTTTTGTTTCAGTTACGTTTTTCTTTTTATATTGATTTTCTTTCTATTTTGCTTTGACAATTCATGTAAACGGTGAAACATGTTGACTTGACTTCTTTTCATCATGAGATCAAAAGATTGCAAAGACTTCAACGTAAACAGCGTTAACGATCTTTAAACATGGAGGAGAACAATGATCACATTAATAATTCAGTGTTTAAGCCCATGATACTACAGAAAGCCTTAAAAGGTGACCAACTATCAATACTAATAACTTTGAGATCAAGCAAAATATTATTCAGATGCTAAAAGAGACTGTACAGTTTACCCAATGACAATCCAAACATGCATATCATAAATTTCTTAGAAATTTGTGATACTTTCAGGTACAAAGAAGTCCCCAACGATGCCATTCGACTCAGATTGTTTCCTTTCTCCTTGAAAGACAAAGCCAAGATTTGGTTAATGTCATTGCCATTAGGATCCATATCGATGTGGGATGATTTAGCGCATACATATTTTTCAAGATTTACCCATCAACAAAGACAACAAAGATAAGGAATAATATCACCTCATTCAGTTAGATTGATGGAGAGTCATTGTATGTGTTAACGTGTATTATGGTGTATGCATGTGATTGTGTACATGTTGAAAAACTTAAATAAATGTCTCACACATACGATTTGTAGCGGAATTAAACATTTAATCAACATGTACACATATAAACTGAATTATAAATAAGTTAAGATTGTAGAAACATATCTTTGAGGAACTTTGGTGAATATTACAAATTTTGAAGCTCACCTTGAAATCTACTCTTGAACAATTCTAATTCACAACAATCCGACGGGATTGTAGAGTTAGAATGGTAGCTTTGATTAATTTTCAGCAGCATGTGTTCAAACTTTTTCAACATATACATATTTATTTTTAAGAAAATAGATTGTTTATGCAATTCATACATAGAACCTTTGAAACTATTTTTCATTGAAGCATGTTTTTATGCAAAAATATGTTTACTTTTCAATTTTCTTGCGTTTCTTTGACATGGCCAGATGATGGAATTGAGAGAAAATTGATCAAATCAATTCATCTCCATTTTAGTGGTTGAACCACTTTCATTTTATTTTTTGTTTTGTTTCTCCACCAAAAAATAATAAATGGCCTATATTTTAGTTTTGTTGGCCACCAATGTTTTTTTTCTTTTTACTAATGCTTATCCATTGAATAAATTTATAGCACTATTAATTACCACAAATAAAATTAAAAATGATATCCTCATTTTCTTTTATTATTTTGCTAGTGTAATTTAATTAGCCATTTAATAAAAATTATAAAATTTTAATTTTTATAAGTTTTGTAAACTTTACTTCAACGGTGTTCCATCATTCATAATATCATGTCATTATTAATAAGTCATAGTGATAATTGTTTGTACCCACATTGACATTTATAATAAAAAGTATTATATATAATAATTATTCAAAATAATTTTGAATAATTATTTTACCTTAGTTATTTTTACTAGCAAGGTAAATAGGTCAATTTAATGTAAAAATAATTTACATACCAAATTATGCCACTTGTTAACATCCTATTAGTTAACAACTTATGTCAACTAATTATATGATGTACTTAACAATTACTTCTTGACAAATGCACATCCCAATGGATCTTTAAACAAATATCTGGTTTGCTGAAATTTCCTGGATCAAATTAATAAATCCAGTCTGCTACCCTAGTGCGCAATGAGTACACTTTATATTATGAGACTTTAGGTCCACACCCGATTTGTCATATGAAACTCTTTCATACGTCCGTGAATGATGCGCCACACATACATTATGGATATTACAAAGTACCGCGTTAGACCATACAAGTTGAGGTTATAACATATACGTATAATCCCTCCATCATTGATATCCTGGAAGAGCAGAGATATAGATCATCACCATCAAATCTCTATTTGCCCAACCTTGAATTTATCTCAAGATTTGTATTTTCGTAAACAATATCTGCAAATACTTTTGCGATATTGTTTGGCCCTATAGAAACTATTCTCAAGGTTTATACTTGTGGCAATAAGATTTCCTAAAATACAACTTTGAGCATCAGGATATACGACCCACTCATATGAGCTAACGGATCTCATATTTACGCACACTGAACTCTATGAGCATCGGACCATACCTAACGACACCTAGCAGTCATACCATAAAAGGTTTCTAATATGTATAGAACCGAAGTATGATGGATCACTCATAAGCCCACCGTGGTGCTTAGATCAAAGGACCACGGATACTAGTATACTTGGAAGACATTCTATTGATGGCTTTATGAGATTTCTAATAGAGGTCTTCGTGAGTCTATTCAATACCCAGTCCTTACTGAATACCTGTATCTCTATAGGAGCTTCCACTAAGCTCATGGTTTACTAAGAATAACCATCTGAAGTATACAGATATAGACATACATTAATTTATATTATTGAATTTCACTGATGACCCGCATTGATGAAATTAAATCAGGAACATAGTGTTTGAGAACATACTTGTATAATGACATTTTCTAGCACCATTTGTAACTCTTTACAGCTACGTCATTATTAATATATTCTCAGGACTTTTTCCCATTTCACATAAGAATTTAACTCCTTAGATTTTGCTAACTCTTATAATCTGCTAATTCTTAACACTGCTAACTCTTAACACTTATAACTTTTAACGTTGCTAACTCTTAACACTAATCTAAACTCCTTTAGATCAGATCTGAGCTCCTTCAGATCATATAATGTCTGAAACATTACAAGCATCTTACCATTTTATAATTAATAATATTGATGATTTTATTAGAAATGCTAATTGTATAAATATTATAGTGAAATATTTATACATAATGGGATGGCACGTAAGTATACATCCCAACAGTATGAAGCATGGGAGCGCTTGAAGGATATGTTGAGGAAGTGTCCACATTATGGAGTCCTTAAATGGCAATCCCAACACTTATAACTTTTAACGTTGCTAACTCTTAGCACTAATCTAAACTCCTTTAGATCAGATCTGAACTCCTTCAGATCATATAATGTCTGAAACGTTACAAGCATCTTACCATTTTATAATTAATAATATTGATGATTTTATTAGAAATATTAATTGTATAAATATTATAGTGAAATATTTATACATAATGGGATGGCACGTAAGCATACATCCCAACAGTATGAAGCATAGGAGCGATTCAAGGATATGTTGAGGAAGTGTCCACATTATGGAGTCCTTAAATGGCAATCCCAACACTTATAACTTTTAACGTTGCTAACTCTTAGCACTAATTTAAACTCCTTTAGATCAGATCTGAACTCCTTCAAATCATATAATGTCTGAAACATTACAACCATCTTACTATTTTATAATTAATAATATTGATGATTTTATTAGAAATGTTAATTATATAAATATTATAGTGAAATATTTATACATAATGGGATGGCATGTAAGCATACATCCCAACAGTATGAAGCATGGGAGCGCTTCAAGGATATGTTGAGGAAGTGTCCTTATTATAGAGTCCTTAAATGGCTATTAGTTTAAATGTTCTACAATAGACTAGTAGGCCATTTGAGGACCATTGTAGACATCGCTGCTAAAGGGGCTTTGATGAATATGTCCATAGATGATGCATATGATCTACTAGATGAAATGGTGTCAAACAATTACCAATGGCCAGTAGAGAGAGTTACACCCTAGAGAGTCATTAGTAACACATGATATTAACGCATTCAATGCATTGGTTGCAAAAATTAATACCTTATCCAAGACGTTTGATGTATTGAACGCCGTCAAAACTCAGTAAGTGACATGCGACTTTTGTGGTGATAACCACATGAATGGACGATGCATAGAGATAGTAAATTTTGTGGGCAATTTCAACCAATAGCAACTTAACCCACAATCAAAATTTTACAATTCGGAGTTGAGAGATCATCCAAACTTCTCTTGGTATAACAACTAAGGGGAGTCATCTAGACTAATGAATCCCTTAAGATTCTAGACACCGCAAGAGAAGAAACTGTCATTGGAAGACATGTTCATAGACTACATGAAATTAAAAAAACTCTATCATGCAAAATTATACAACGAATTTAAAGAACTTTGAGGTCTAAGTAGGACAACTTGCTACAACCATTAATAAGCGAACTTAAGGTATTCTACCAAGCGATACCGAAGCAAATCCAAGAGAAAATGTAAAGCAATGCCAAGCCATCAACTTGAAAAGTGGTAGGATCCTACAAAATAATACATTTAAACCACCACCAAGTATGAAAGAGAAAAAAATACCAAAAGATGGTGTGGATCCATATAGACCATCTATTCCTTTTACTTAAAGGCTTCAAAAAAGTTAAACAAGTGCAAAAATGCAGAAAATTACAGAATTTTCAATAATAAAAAAATGCTATTGAAGTGCAGCAATATTCTGAGGTGCAGAAAAGTGACAAATTAGCATAAAATACCAGTACCAATATGTAAAAATAGGTCATACACTCAAGCACTCCACCTATACCATTCCCGTAGAGGCTGCAAAAAAAGATATTCGATAAGCACTTTTCTAAATTTCTTAAAATCTTTAAGAAATTACATATTAATCCTCTTTTTGCAAATACACTTAAACAAATGCCTAGTTACATCAAGTTTATAAAAAGCATCCTTCCAAAGAAGATGAAACTAAAGGATTATGAGACCGTAGCATTGACAGAGAAGTGTAATGCCATTCTTCAGGGAAAAAAAACTACCACTAAAGCTCAAATATCCCGGAAGCTTTACCATACCCTACTCTATTGGTAATCATAATCAAAACTAATACATAATGATGTACGTAGTTTAATGAATCATACTGTTATGGGTGGGTTTCAATATGTCATTGTATTTATCGATGATTTGTCATGATACAGGCATATATTTCTAATGAAACACAAGTTGAAAACTTTTGAAATGTTCAAAGAGTTTTAGATAAAGGTAGAGAAACAAACTGGTATGTATATTAAATGTCTTCTATCAGATCGAGGCGGTGAATACATTACCATTGAATTCACAAATTATTTGAAAGAGAATACAATTCTCACTTAGTACAGTCCTCTAAGTACTCTTTAACATAATGGTATTTTGGAGAAAAGGAATCAAACTTTATTAGATATGGTCCAATCGATGATAAACTTTACTGATCTTCTAAAATATCTATGGGATTTTGATTTCAGTTTTTGCAACTCAATTATATGAGATATGGACTATGAGAAAACCAAGTCTTAAGTATGTTAAGATTTGAGACTGTCTTCCTTATGTAAAAGTTACGCAATATGTTAAACTTGCACCCAACGGTTACAAGTATCAGTTCATTAGATATCTCAAATATTATATGGGATATTAGCTCTATGATCTAGAGGAACGAAACATGTTCGTTGCTTGTAATGTCACTTTCCTAGAGAAATAGTTTCCTTTGAGTTGTGAGGATTGTAAATAAAACACAAGTGATATATGTAGTTTCTTATGCGTTGTGGTAATCATAATCAGAACTAATACATAGTTATATATGTAGTTTAATGAATCACACTGTTATAGGTGGGTTTCGATACTTTATTGTATTTATCGATGATTTCTCATGATACGAACATATGTTTCTAATGAAATACAAGTCAAAAACTTTTGAAATGTTCAAAGAGTTTTAGATAAAGGTAGAGAAGCAAACTTGTATGTATATTAAATGCCTTCTATCATATCGAGACGATGAATACATGAACAGTGAATTCACAAATTATTTAAAAGAGAATATGATTCTCACTCAGTATAGTCCTCTATGTACTCTTTAACACAATGGTATTTTAGAGATGAGGAATTAAACTTTATTAGATATGGTCTAATTGATGATAAACTTTACCAATCTTTCAAAATATCTATGAGATTTTGATCTAAGTTTTCGCAACTCAATCATATGAGATATGGACTAAGAGGAAACCGAGTCTTAAGCGTGTTAAGATTTAGGGTTATCCTCCTACTTACGTAAAAGTTGCGTAACAGAATAAACTTACACCCGAGGGTTACAAGTATCATTTGATATCCCAAATATTCTGTGGGATATTAGTTCTACGATTTAGAGGAACGAAAGATGTTCATTACTCGTAATGCCACTTTTATAGAGAAATAATTTCTCATGCGTTGTGAGGAATATAGAAGGATTGAACTTAATGAAGTCAATCTAGAAGTTTATAAACTGATGATGGAACCTCAAGCTCAATCAAGTGAGACCTTTGACACACCCTTCCATTAGGTCGAAAAGGATCTTAAGCCACCTGTTAAGTATGGTATGATACTCGAAGATTCCTTTGAGATTTTCTAAGGTAAATAAAAGGATCTTTTAACTTATAAAGAGACGATGTTGGACACCGATTCAGGAAAATGGCAAGAGGCCATAAAGTCTAAAATTAACTCGATGCATGAGAATCAAGTCTAGGACTTGGTGGAGTTTTCTGAAGGAATTATTCTTATTGGTTGTAAATAGGTTTACAAGCGAAAGTGTATGCCTAATTAAAAGGTAAAGACCTTCAAAGCTTGATTAGTGATAAAAGGTTATACTCATTTGGGAATGATTATGAGGAAACCTTTTCAATAATAGCAATGCTAAAGTCAATTCGAATTTTATTAGCTATCGTAGTAGATTAAGATTTTAAGATCTAGCAAATAGATGTAAAGACAGTTTTTCTGAATGGATATCTCGAGGAAGAGATATTCATGAAGTAGCCTAAAGGTTTTACATTTAGTCTAACTTCTAATCTAGTATGCAGACTGAAGAAGTCCATTTATATACTTAAGCAGGCTTCCCGAAGCTAGAATTTTTATTTTGATGAAGTAATTAGAGGGTTTAGTTCTATTAAAAATGAAGAGGAAATGTGTGTGTGTGTGTGTGTACAGAAACATCAGTGGAAGCATGATTATCTTTATGGTTCTATATATAGATGATAAACTCATTATCAGAAATGATATTGGTATGTTATAGTTAATCAAGAGTTAATTTAGTAAGAACTTCTCTATGAAGGATTTGGGAGAGGCTTCCTATATACTAAGTATAAAGCTTTATAGAGATAGTGCTAAAGGCCTAATAAGACTCTCTCAGTCCTAGTACATAGAAAGTATTCTTGAAAGTTATAATTTTAATAACTATAAGATAGTTAATATAACTTTTAAGCATAACATTCATATTTCTAGGAGGATGTATCCTTAAAATGAAGATGAAAGAGTTAGAATATTTAACATACTATATGCATCAGTTATAGGTAGCTTGATGAATACCATTTTATGTATGAGACTTGACATTAGTATGGATGTAAGTGTTACGAGCCGATATCAGTCTGATTTAAGTAGCAACCATTGGATGGTCATGAAACATATCCTGAAATAGCTAAAGGGTACAAATGATAAGTTTCTTATTTATAGAGAGAGTGACTTATAAGTGAGAGGATACATTGATTCAGACTTCTGATATGATTCAGATGATAGAAAGTCTACATCTAATTATGTATTTCTTTTTAATTGTGCCATAATCAATTGGAAAAGTGCAAAGCAAGCATCCATAACTAATTCTATCACAGAGACAGAATACATTACGGCTTCAGAAGCTGCAAAGAAAGTAGTGTGGATACTAATTTTGTCATAGAACTCGGGATAATTTTGTCAGGGCAATTACACAAGCCAATGAGCTAAAAGCACACCAGAAGTCTAAGCATGTGGAGAGGAAATGACATGACCCGCCCCGAGACCCTCTATTGTAGATCCCAGCGGCCCTGCTGGGCACCCCAATAGAAATTCCTCTGAGTCTGACTATCAACGCTGAGGAATTTCGCAAGGCAAACCTCTAATTAATTCTTGCTACTGATAAAACCTTGAAATATTTATGAAAATAATTTACCAAAATTTTAAAAAAAATTGGACAAAGTTTCATCTATTTTTTTGAAAATTTAAATACAAAACCTGTAAGAAAAATCACACTTCTAATTCAAATAGCTTTCTCAACTTCCAAATAGGACCTCAAGTCTTTTCCAAATCCAATCCAATCCAACTCAAGTAGTTTCAATCCAATCACATAAAATTAACATATTAATGAAAAGTGAAAACATATTTACAATATGCACAGATATTATATCTACTGTGTAGAAAACCAAAAGGTGATACTTAGCACATTTACATTTACAAAATATTCTTCAGATTTAGCCTACTAATCAGCAGTAGGAGAATCAACAGATTGCATACCAAGGCCTGCACCTGGAAAGAGGGTTTAGAAAATATAAAACACAAAACGAGTGAGCTAAAGGAGCTTAGTAAGTGCATTTAAAATTTTTGATAAAAATAAAATTTTGCATAAATAATAAATACTGAAAAACTACATAAAACATGCTTCACAAGCTATTATAAAACTATAAAACTATTTTAAACATCATATGCTGATAAAATCTTGTCAAGCTATTTTTATCAATAATTTTTGTAAACAATTGCAAGAATTTGTAAAACATGGTAGCTAACATGCATACATAATATATAAAACACTGATATGTGCTCTGTAACTCAAAAGTTACTAAAACTCTCGCTCGGCCATTTTCTTTCTAATCTGCGCCATATGGTAACCCTAAAGCTCAATGCTCACGCATCAACTCGACTAGCATTGCACACGTGAGTAGGTCACAGGGCGTCTCAACTAGCAACATCCTCTATGACATCTAAAGACATCTCACTGACTATAAGGCATAATCCTGCATCACCTATATATAGCGAGACAATACCTCATACGCATAAAGCGACACATATGACTCGACATCCTGACTCTCCAAAGTTAGTGACACACCCTCCGATACTTGCCCATGCATAAGAGATATACCGGCCAGGTCTTAAACCATCACCACCACTATAAATCTGAGAGTACCAATGGCCATTGAAAACTAATTTAATAACTTTAAAACTAGTTTTCAAACTAAACATAGAAATTCATGATTATAATAGTAGATAAAACTGTAAATCATATTTATGCATTTAAGATCATATATAACATAAAATTCAAACATACTATAAATATATTAAACAAAAAATATATAAAATCGATTTTCACTCACCGAACGCTTCAAGCTCAAATTTTCTCCAAAATTTTTTCTGTTATTACCGCTCTCGATTTTCTTCACCTACATGCCAAAAATGATGTTTAAAACCTTTATAAATGCTAAAATTCCACTTAAACTAATAAGTGCCCTAATCGGCTTTCAAAGCCAGAATGATTCCGCTTTCTAATTTTCATTACGAAGCCATTCAATTTTATTTAATCTAGTTTAATTCACCATCTGAAGCCATAAAAATTGTTTAATACCTTATAAATGTGGTTGGACATAATTGCCCTTCACCTTACCAAAATGGACAATTATGTCTCATTATCTTCATTTTTTATTTTTCATCAACCATATACATTCAATTAATATAAGGAACCATTTCTACACAACAATTTAACCAAAACACAACTCAAGCCCTATAATCCCCTAAATGGTCGAATTCACAACCTCCACCCAACACATTTGTTTTCATCAATTTCTTACTCCAATGACAGCAAAATCAAGCTAATTTCATTCTAATGCCCTAATAACATTCAATTGAAGTTTTTACAACAAAGTCACCCAAAACCCTAATTCTTACCTTACTAATTTCTTCAATTTGATGACTCCTTTAAACTCCACACTTGAATTCAACTCAATCTAAATCAAGAATTCACACGATAACATTAATTGAAGTCATCATGGAAAATTCACTCATCACCATTATTAAACAATATTTTTCTTACCTCTTTTCTTTGTATTTTCACTAATGAAAGCTTCAAATGACTTTAGGAACTTGTATTTAATTTTATTTTAGCTTGATCAAGCACGAAAAAGCCTTGAAATTTTATTATAGCAGCACTTCCTTTCTCTTGGCCGAATTTTTCCTTTAATGCTCTAACATGTTATGCTTTTAATCTCTACAAAATTCTATACACTTCCACCTTATATAGTGCTCTCTCAATTGTCTAATTTTTCCATCAACTTACTCTAAATTTCTAATTTGTCATTGGTTAGAAAGTAAGAATTTAATTAGTTCCTTTGTAACTATTTAGTTAGAATAGTCAAAGGAACTAACTAGACTTCCAACTTGGCAATCCATAAAATTGTCTCTAATTGGTCTATTTTATAAACCATGAATTGTGTTTCTTAACAAAGGCTTGTTCCATGCATAACACTTATATGGAAATTCATGTATTAAATTAAAATTTCCTTTTCCAAGCCAATAAGAAAATTTTCAAAAATATTCTATGACCGTTCGACGCTCCAACCAAGTGAAAAATTATCAAATTAGGTCAATACCTCTCACGCGCACAATAAAAATTTATTTTTAATAGTGTTAAAATCGAGTAAACTTACAGTACCTTTATCGCTAAAAATCAAAATCTAAGTATCTACACTATTAATAGGGATTGGATATTACAGAAAATACCATATAATTAGAGAAATCTTTGCTAGAAAAGATGTAATAGCTTCTATAGTAGATTCTATGAATAATGTAGTAGACCCACTCACTAAGGCCTTAACTCCTACGGTGTTTGAGAAATACGTAGAGTCGATGGGTATTAGATATTATCGAGAATAGTATTAGAACAAGTAGAAGTTGTTATAAATAGTGATTAGTGCCATTCTATTTTGTATGAATATTTATACAATGGACATTTTAATAAATCGTTAATATTTTATTATATGGTACTAAGTTTGTTACTTTTTAGACATTATAAATCTAAAAAAGTTTAGATCTGATCTAAAAGAGTTTAGGTCAGCGCTAAGAGTAAGCATTCTAAAAGTTAGAACCTTGTCTGAAGTGGGACAAAGACATGAAATTCTATTAATAATGATATAGTTGCAAGGCATTGCAAATGGTACTAAACAATGTCATATGCAGTATGTTCTCAAAAACATCGTTCATAATCTATAGTTGCCGATATGAGTTGATTGGTATACCTTTCGAATCAGTGTATGTGTCTATATCTAGATTGTCTAAATGGTTAATCTTAACAGACTGTAGGCTTTACAAAACTTGTATAGGCATACAGGTATTCAGTGAGGATTGGATATTGAATAGACTCACTAGAACCTCTAATAGACATCTTTCATAGCTGTCAAATGAAGGTTTTCTTGAGTTAAGTAATATTTATGGTTATTTAACGTGAGCATTGTGATAGGCTTGTAAGTGATACACCATACTTTGATTTCATACATTTCAAAGACCTTTCATGGTCTAACCTCTAGGTGTCATTGGGTATGGTCTGATGCACATGGAGTCTGATATGCATACATATAGGATCCATCAGTTCATATGGGTAAGTTGTATATCTTGATGCTCCGAGATTGTATTTCAGGAAGTCTTGTAGCTATACGCAAAAACCCCCAAAAAAGAGTTTTTCATCGGGTTAAATAATATCGCAAAGGCGTTTACGGGTTTTATTTACAACAATACAAATTTAGAAGTAAGTTCATGGTCAAGCATATAGATATTTAACGGTGATGATTTATATCTTTGATCTTTTGGGATATAGGTGATTGAGAGATTGTATGTGTATGTTATAACCTCAACTTATATGGTTCAATGCGTGTTCTATAATATCTGTAACATATGTGTGGGTTATCGTTCATAGACTTGGGGAAGAGTTTTGTAAGACAAATGGGTGTGAACCTAGAACATCTCACAATAAGAAGTATACTCTTTAAGTGTTAGGGTTGGTGCTTACATGCTATCCCTGAATGTACATATACTTATTATTTATACAAATGTACATTCTTACTAAATTGCTAATGCCTATTTAAATAGTATTATGCAATGTAATATTACAGACATTGTATAATCTGAAGAAGTTGAAATCTAATCTAAAAGTGTTTAGATAAGGGTCCATAGTTGACCACGCTGAGAGATATAAATGCTAATTGTTAGCACAACTAATTGTTAGTTGGTTATAATACTTAGTAAAGATCCAAAAGTTGGAGCCTTATTTGTAATGGGACATAGACCCGGGAATATACTAGTAACTATATATTGACAGATGAGTATCCAGTTAGGACTGGATATAGAACGGACTCAAGAGGACCTTCGATAGACACTCTATGTAAGTCGTCAATTGAGGATCCTTTCGAGTTGAGTAGTATACGTGGTCCTTTGACCTAAGTACTACGATGGACTTGTAAGTAATCTACCATACTTTGGCTCCACACATGTCATAGACCTTTCATAGTGTGGCCGCTGGGTGTCGTTGGGTATAATAGTCCAATGCTTATGGAGTTTGGTGTGAACAGATATGAGATCTGTCAGCTTGCATAAGGAGTTTGATATCCAGATACTTTGAGACTGTATCTCAGAAAGTCTTGTGGCCATAAGCATTAATCCCAGAAAAGAGTTTCCATTAGTGTAGAACAATATGTCAAGGAGTTTGCTCATATTATTTAGTGAGATACAAGTCTAGGGATATGATATGGATCAGCACATGGGGATTTGACGATGATAATCTATATCCCCGCACATCTAAGATATCATGATAGAAGGACTATACGTATACGTTGTGACCTCAACTTGAATGGTCGACGCGCTAATTTTATATTTCTGTGACGTGTGCATGGGGCATTGTTCACAGACTGATGGAGTAGTTTTATTTGATGATTCGAGCGTGGACCTACGAAGTTCAGCGATATGGAGTGTACTCATTGAGCACTGAGGTAGCGTGCCGAATTAAATTGTTTAATCTAATAATATCTAACATTACTACGGGAATACGTGTATGTCTGTATTTAAGTATTTAATACAACAATTAGTCAATAATTGTTATTTACTAATTGTATAATGACACGTGCCGTATTGTGAACCCTCGGTTAAGTTTATCCAAGTATGGGATTTGGTGGGACATGTTAAGGGGTATACTTGGTAACTATTCAAGATGGGCAAAATGGTCATTTCACACAATAATTATTTAATTTTTAAATAATTATAAATATCTCATTATTATATATTATAATATATTATTATATTATATACTATTATATACTATTATTACATTATATATTGACATTTAGTTGTCATCCATAAATTTATATTATATTATTATTTATTTAAATTGGTGGCCAAGTTTAATATTTTAATATATTATATTATATTATTATTTATCATTGTGAGATATATATATATATATATATATATATTTGTGTGTGTGAAAACCATTGGAAGCAAAATGCGATTTTTGCTTCATTTTTTCATTTTTCGGTTGTATTCTTTGAAGCCAAAACCAAATATGTTGGTTTTAAATTGGTGGCCAGCCAAGTAAGTGAAGAAGAGAAGATTTGATCTCTTATGAATTGATTTTAAGTGTTGAAACTAGTCTATAAATTATCTTCACTATTGGTTACTAGTTACAACAACAAAGAATTTATTTTAATGATCAAAGAGTTGATCAAGGAAAAAATATATTCAAAGGTTTTAAAAGTTAAACTCAGTGCTGGATTTAGAGCTGTTGTTCTAGCTTACCAAGCCCACCGAGTTGGTGACTAGAATTGCCAATGGAATTGTCTTCAAGCGGACTCTCAGGATACATGTGTAAAATGTTACACGTTTCTGTGATTTCTCAACCCTTCAAATATATTAATATGATCAATATATTATTTATTAAGTTTATTGTATTATTTTAATTATTCCACTGCTTTATATATGTATGAGATACATATTTTATATAATAAATAGTATTCAAATATATACACCCCACGTATAATAGATCCCTAACATTAAGTACTAGGGTAGCGGACTAGGTCAAACATTTTAATCCAAAAAAAATTTAGAAGGCAAAATTTGTTTCAGTATCTCTCAGGAAGCACACTCATCAAGATTTAAGTGTTAAACCTATATTTTATTAGTAAATGGACACTTGGCATTATACATAAAAAAATCAATTGGCACTTGACATTATGCATGAAAAAATAAGTTCATACTTGGCATTACACATGAAAAAATAAATAGACAAATGGTCATATTACATGGAAAACTAATGGGATAAATGGCTTTTGCATGCCCATTTAATGTGACAAGTGGCCTTGTTTAAATAGAATAAATGGATAAGTCACCGTGGCAAAAGTCAACAAGTATTTAAGCAATGTAAATGTTACATTTGTGAGCCGATCATCATTTGGCCATTTGAAGAGAAAATAAGCAATTGTTGCTCTTTTCTTCTAAGTTCCATTTTTAGAGGAATTAATAGAGACCAAAGCAAGTGTTGCTTGAATCAATCTTGCTGGAATTAAAGGCTATAATTCTATATTCTCAATTTCATCAGTTGTTGTGGATTAGAATTACTCTCTGATTCACTTCAAGGTGAGCTCCAAAATTGAATTCTTTACCGAAAGGCTTCAAGGTTGAGTTTAAAAAACTCTTAATGTAATTAATTCAATTATGTGTATATTTGTTGAATAATAATATACAATTTCACTGTGCAAATGTGAGGTCATGTATTATTTAATTTATTCAATAAATACTCTATCATATGCAGGCACCTATTATTACTTCAACAGAAATATATTTGAAGTTGGACTAGTATTTTTGACAAATGAGGAGTTCATAAAAGCTTTGAAAGACTATGTCATCCAAGAATAAGTAAGATTGCACAAAATTAAGAATGATAAACTTAAAGTGATTGCCAAATATACTTTGCTTGATTGTAATTGTAGCCTACATACATTAGTGATTGTGGATAAAGTTACTTTTATAGTAAGGACAATCAAAAGGGACAGCACACTTATATCGGGTTAAGCAAGAATATCAAAAAATTTAGTTACACTTGGGCTGCTTAGAAACCTAACCAAAGGGCAACATCTAAGATACAAAAAGAAATTGGAGAAAAATGATGTTGCTTCACTCAAGAGATTGTTTTTGAGTTTTTAAAGCTCATTAGGAAGGCTTCATAAGGGGCTATAGAAGGATTATTAATCTGGATGGTTAACACATGAAAGTCCCATATATGGAAGGATTTTGTTATCAGTTATTTCTATGCATGTCAATGATAGAGGCGTAAAAGTACTAGTATGATTTGTACCTAACTTTTATATTTTGCTCCAAATCATAAATATTTGACTATTTAATTGTGTTTTTTTATATTATAAATAGGTGCACGATAGAAAATGTGACGCATAGAAATAAACGGGAGGCAAATTGGACGTAAAATAAAGACGTTATGCTCAAAATATGGAAGGAGCACCAAGGCTAGGCACCGCAGCGCCCAGGTCAGTAGCTGAGCGCCGGGGTGCCCATAACCCAGCGCCGCGACGCCCAGCAAAACTTCCCAAAGTCATGTTTTCAGGTCTTTGCTCCGTGGCACCCGTGCGACATATAAAATTCCCTCTCAACTCTCTTATTTCAACTTGGATTCAAAGTCCCTTGTCTTTAGGGTTTCTCATACCAATAAAAACACTATTTTGAGGTCAAATACACAGACTTTGGAGAGGTAAAACTTATAGAAATAATTCACAACACAAAATCAAATATCAAAGTCAAAGATTGAAAGAACCAAGATCAAGATTCAAGCTTCAAGTCAAGATTGAGCGAGAAGCACATCAAGGAGTCACTTTGATTAGTTTTTCTTCTCTTTCTTTATCATTATGTTCTTATTCTTATTGATCTTTATAAATTGATTTGATACTTTTAGTTTTGTGATGAGCTAAACTTATTATTCTAGGGTTAGACTATTTGAACCTAGTATGTAGTTGGATTTCATTGATTCTTAGTTTATGAACTTATTTATTATAATTGATTCATTCTATCTTGTTTTAATGCTTTCATTATACCTAATCAATATTTTGAATGATTGAGGAACCATGATGAACTCGACAGAGGGATTCATGTGTTTAGCCTAGGATAGTTTGATGCATGATCATAGGATAACAACTACTATGAGTTTCATATAGGATAGACATATACCTAGGTGGCATGTATAGTATAATTTAGACTTGATCTTAATGACTTACATTCTGATTTGATTACCATAGACATATAGGTGATTGTTAGAATGCGTAATATAGTCACTCAACCATCAACAGAAGCTTGTGATGAGATTAGTGTCTTAGCCAATCAATTAGTATTAAAAGATTAACTAAGAGGTTAATAAATCCAATAAAATACTAGGGGACGAGTCAAAACCCTAGATTAGTTTTATTTGTGAATTCTACTCTTTACTTTTGTTTAATTAATTGATAGAATTAGAATAGTTAAATAAATTTCAGATTTTAGTTTTTTGAATAAAAGTTAGGTAGGTACAATTTTAGTACTTGATTTATAGAATTAGATAGCATAGTCCCTATAGGATCGATACTTGAACTTAAAATCTTATATTACTTGATACGATAGTGTACGCTCGCGCTTAGTATAGCATACAATCAGCCAACAGTAGCATCTTCCCTTTGGTAGTTTGTATATGTGAACAAAAGAGTAAAAATAATTGGTGTTGATTTTTATAGCTTTTTAAAAAGCACATGGGCATCCAGAATGATGTAGTTATGACTCGGATATCAGATAGGCAGAAGAGCATCATTTATACCATACAAGAATTCATGCCTAAAGCTATGGTTAGGTATTATTGCAAGCATGTATATGCCAATTTTAGAAGTTAACATACAAGTAAAGTTCTGAAAGAGTACTTTTGGAAATCTACAAGAGCAACTAATAAGCAAGATTATGACCTAGCAATGAATGCACGGGTTAAGAGTAAAGAGGCACACAAGTGGTTGGTGTACAGTGAGCCTAATACATGGGCTAGCCATTTCTTTAATATGTTTTACAACTCTAACCATGTTATGAATAATACGTGTGAGTCATGGTCTGAAAGTAAAAAGGCAACACAAGTGGTTGGTGTATAGTTAGCCTAATATATGGGCTAGCCATTTCTTTGATATTTTTTACAATACTAACCATGCTATGAATAATATGTATAAGTCATGGAATAGCTTCCTTAATGAATATAAGAAGAGACCTATGTTGGAGTTGTTGGAGTTCATCAAGCTAAAATTAATTAAGAGAATGGAGAAAGTTGAGGCATGGGATTCAAAATTACCTCTAAGGATCAAGGAAAATGTAAGAAGGATTAGAAAGCAAGCAAGACATTTGGTGGTCATCAAGGCCAGCAAGCATACGTTTGCTTGCATTATCAACAAGCATAGTAATCCTGCTAAGTTTGTTGATAAATGTCTAACAAGAGAGGCTTATTTGCAAACTTATTATGCAATATTGACTCTCATTTCAGATATTTGGTATGACATAAGCTTGACAGGCCTAACTTATTAACTTCTGTCGGGCTTGTACAACTTAGAAGATATAAACTAGGTAGAAGAAATAAGCCTATGAAGCTTTGGGGTCCATAGGTAATGCAAATAGGAGGTTCACATCTAGGTGTAGATTCTGTAAGGCACTTGGGCTCAACAAAAAAATAGGCCCCAAGATAACTCAAATTGACCAATCAACTTTAAGTTTTCAGCCTCAATCTAATGAATATATAGCATCAAGTTCTCAATCTATGCCAAAGAGGCAGAAAACGCATACTGATAGCTCAAGGGTTGGTTTAGCCAGCCTTTTTCTTCACATCCATGAAAAATGTGCTAGCACTTGACCAAGGTATGCATCATTTAATAATTCTCACATTCCCAACTGTCTCTGAATATTTATATATTTTTTCTTATTGCAGCTATGATGGAACCTTATAGCCAAATATAATTAGTATTTTGTAAATAGAGAAAGAAAGCAGATAACATTACATATAGCTATATACACAATTGAATTGTGTTTTTTTATTTGTTAGTTTAGGAGAATTAGTTTGGCATGATCGTATCATCATAAGTTTAAAGTTATAATTAACAAACAATATATGATTCTTCTACTAATTACATGGAAAAATTTTGTTGATTTATTTCCCCTTCCATACATTTCTCATCAATATCATTTTGACCAAATTATCATAATACACATATACAACAATATCAATAAAATGATGAACATATTTTTCATGACTGTTAAAGTGCACTCTATATTCCTTAATATTGCATTATGATCACAATATTTAATTAAATTCTTCTTTGATCTACTAGTATTTGAACTGGAAGATAAGTTGTTTGTATTCCAATCAGAAGAATTAATGCTTAGGTTAAAGGTTTGCTTTAGTAGGTTCCACTCTTGTTTGTTAGATTTTCAAAACCTGAAAAACCTACATCCTAGTTTTTAGTTGTAGTAAAAGTAAAGTTTATATAAATTTAGGTTGGATTTTGAAATTTCAAAACTAGCTATCTTACTATAGCAATATATATAGTTGGTGAACTTGATTACACTTCCATTCACCTGTGGATTATCAAGTTGCTTGATCATTTTTGTGTTGCTCTTTCTTATATGGATTCCATAGTACATAATAACCGCAACTGAATTTATTGTTTGCAAAAAATGTAAAGTTGTTAGTGTTGACGTATTTTAGGGTGTATGCATATGATTGTGTGCATATTGAAAAACTAAACACATGTATCATATACATAAATTTGGCAGCGAAATTTATAATGTAATCAACATATATACATGTACTTCAATTCTTAACAACTTAAGAATACAGAAAACGTACCTTTGAAGACCTCCGATGAAGATTTCAAATTTCGAATTCCTTTGCTCCAACTTTGAGCTCACTTTGAAGTGCACTTTTGTTCAATTCTAGTTCACAACAATCCAGTGGGATTATAAAGCTAGAATAGCAGCAGTATAATCTCCAGCAACAAGGTTTGTATTACTTGAAAGATAAATAAGAAGAATTTATTTTTCTTTCTCCTTTGGTTTTTCTCACAAGTCTTTGTTCAATGAAAAACTCTCTCAAAACCAACTTTTCTTTTTCCTCTCAAACCTTACACGAAAATTAATTCACACACTTGTTAACACAAATGAAACCCAACCATTTTTAGTGCTCTCAATACTTCACAAGTGCTCCACCAAAATTAGATTAAGTGGCCACCTACCAAAATAATTTTTGGTGGTCATATTAATGGTCTAATAAAATTAACCATTAATCACAAAATGATGCTCCACTTAATTTAATTTATGTTTCTCAAATTATGTATGTCTTCCATTTAGGAATAAAATAACAAATAAATAAAATCATATTTTATTTATTTAAATAATATTTATTTAATTATTCAAAAACTATTTGAATAATTAATATTTACCTTATTTGATTTTAATAACATGGTTAATGGGTGAATTTATGGTAAAACAATTCATGGAATAAAATTGTGCCACTTGTTAACATCTAATTAGTTAATAACTCTTGTCAACTAATTAAATGATATACTTAACATTTAAGTCTAAACAAGTGCACAACCCGAGGAACTCCGAAACATATTTTCGGTTTGCTGGAATTTCTAAGATGGATTTGTTCAATCTATTATGTTGCCCCAGTGCACAATGAGTGCACTTCATATTGTAAGACCTATAGGTCTATGCCCGAATTGTCATATGAAACTTCTCCATACGTCCGTGAAAGATGCCCCACATACACGTTACGGATATTACAAAGCGACGCGTTAGACCATACAAGTTAAGGTTATAACATATTCATATAATCCCTCCATCATTTATACCCGAGTAAAGCAGATATATAGATCAACACCGACAAATCTCCATATGCCCGACCAAAAGCTTATCTCTAGAATTGTATTTCAATAAATAATATTCTCAAATACTTTTGTAATATTATTTATCCCTAGGGTTAAACTTTTTTCCCGGGAATTACTGCTTATAGCCATAAAACTTTCTGAGATACAATCTTTAGAGCATTAGGATATAATACTCATCCAAATGAGCTGATGGATCCCATATCTATGCATACCGGACTTCATGAGCATTGAACCATACCCAGCGACACCCAGCGGTCAGACCATGAAAGGTTTCTGACATGTGTAGAACCAAAGTATGGTGGATCAATCATAAGCCCACCGTGGTACTCAGGTTAAAGGACCACGAATACTACTCAACTCGAAAGACCCTCCATTGACAGCTTTATGGGATGTCTATTAGAGATCTTTGTAAGTCTGTTCAATATTCAGTCCTTATTGAATACTTATATCTTTATACGACTTCCACTAAACTCATAGTTTGCTAAGACTAACCATCTGGACCATCTAGATATAGACATACACCAATCTATATATTTATTAAGGTATTTACTGACAGACCAGCATCAGTGAAGATAGATCAGGAACATAATATTGAGAATATATATGCATAATGATATTTCCTAGCATTGCAACTCTTTGCAACTACGTCATTACTAATATATTCTTATATTTTTTTCCTATTTCAGATAAGGCTCTAACTCTTTAGATATATCACTGACTCTTATAACCTAATAACTCTTATCAGTGCCAACTCTTAGCATTTATAACTCTAAGTGTTGCTAATTCTTAGTACTGATCTAAACTCATTTAAACCAGATCTGAACTCTTTCAGATCGTGCAATGTCTGAAACGTTACAAGCATTTTACTATATATAAATATAATTAGCGATTTAATGAAATAATAATAGTAGTAAAAATATTAAACAAATATTCATATATAAAGGGATGGCACGTAAACACAAATCTCAACAGTTAGAATTTCGACTTATATATGAAATGGCTACTTTTGACTTTACTCTACGTATACAATTTCAAATTTTAAATTTAATTAGCCCCCATTTATATGTGTAAAAGCTCTTGAATTTGATGCCATAGAATGTTGGTTAATTTCAATTGCTTTATTGATTTTGTGCTGTTGTAAGTGATGTATATGATTTCAATTGTTAATCTAGAAGATTTGTTTGATGATGATTGAGTACTCAACATCTTCAAAAGGTATTTTATATAGAAAACCTTTTTGACTGTTTAAAGGAGAAATGATTAAGTTTAAGTAGATATGACTGTTATAGAACATGGTGGCCATTCTAGCTAAAAATGTTTTTTTTGTCTTATTCATGTTCTTTTATATAATTTTTATGGGCTTTACATTTGTCTTATTTATTAAATTAAGGGTATTTTTTTAAATTTATTTGCCTTCAATTTGTCTCACTTAGTGAATAGAGGGTATTTAAGTAATTTTATACCTATTAAGTTTGTCTTGTTTAATTATAGTTGAGAGTGTTTTGGTACAAGCATAAGAGTTTTGTTTCACTCAATTAATTGAGAGTATTTTTGTAACTTCACACTATTCAACAAAGTTAATTGGTGCCAACATTTAGTCACATTAAAAATATTATAATAAAAGCACTAAAAGATTCGATTTTTTATGGATCCTTATTACAAAAGGGACCTTTTTGTCATTAATTTTTTATAAAGACTCATAAGGTAAAATGACAATTTAACATGGATTAAACAATCATTTTCCTTATATATATATATATATATTGGTAAAAATATTTGGTACATCATTCACAAATTAAAATTAATACCAAGCAAAAGAAAAGCTGTGGCCCTAAAACACTTTTCTCTGAAACAAAAACAAAAGGAGACGCTGCATCCACCCACCTCTCCTATTATAAAGAGGCCTTTTTGGTCCGTTTTTGGCAGATCCGCGCCACCCCTCGTCTCTTCCCTTTAGCTATAGTTGTTTTTTTATTCTCGTTTCTTTCCTTTTTTTTCTCTTTGTTTTTTTTTTATTTTGTAACACTTTGTTTCTTTCATGTGGTTTTGATGGCCGATAAGGGTCAATGATCTATCAATGAGTTTCTTAGCGACTGCTAACTTCTTTGGCTTGCGCCGAGCCCCCTGGCCTTGGTTAAACTTCTTTGACCTTTGTTGGTTGCTTTTCTAACTAATTACAACTGGACTTTGAGTATATCTGCTTCAACAGACACCTTAATGGTTCTGTCGCTCCTACTACCCTAGATTTGCTCTGATCCAGCCACTACTAAAGACGTGTGCTCATCTAGTCATATGTCTAAACTCACCATTGAGCTAATCACTGTCGAACACTCATCCCCTATAATCGAGCAAACATTGTTCACCTCAGTTTCGCTCCCCTCTGATCCAGTGCAAAGCAAATACCAATAGCCTTCAAATTCTTTATCACCACTACAATGAATAACCTTATTGATATAGATTTATTATTTTGTTATTCTATTGTAAATGTATTATTGTTGAATTTTGGATGTTTAAAATGGTTTTGATTTGTAATTGTGGAGCACGTATATGTAAAGGGTGGATTGTGTATGCCTCTCTTGAGGGTTTTTTATGTATTTATTCTCTTATGCGTTGAGCCCCTTGGCTTAGGTCAAATTTCTCTAACTGCTATTGATTTCTTTTCCAACCATTCTCCGACTAGACTTTGAGTATATCTGCTTTAACAGACACCTCAATGGTTCCATCGATCTCACCGCCCTAGATTTGCTCTTATCCAACCACTATTAGAGACACGTGTGCTCCTCCGATCACATGTCTGAACTCGTCGCTGAGCTAATCATCGCTAAACACTAATCCCCTATAATCGAGCAAACATTGCTTACCACAGTCGCACTCCCCTTCAATCCGGTGCAAAGTAAATACCAACAGCCTTCAAATTCTTTATCACCACTGTAATGAATAACCTTATTGATATAGATTTATTATTTTATTGTTCTATTGTGGATGTATTATTGTTGAATTTTAGATGTTTGAAATGGTTTTGATTTATAATTATGGAGTACGTATATATAAATGGTGGATTGTGTGTGCCTCTCATAAGGGTTTTTTTGCGTGTATTTATTCTCTTGTACGCCGAGCCCCCTAGCCTAGGTCAAACTTCTCTAATTGCTGTTGGTTACTTTTCCAACCATTCTCCGACTAGACTTTGAGTATATCTGCTTCAATAGACACCTCAATGGTTCCGTCGATCCTATCACCTTATATCTGCTCTGATCCAGCCATTACTAGAGACACGTGTTCTCCTCCGATCATATATTTGAACTCGCCACTGAGCTAATCATCGCCGGACATTCATCCCCTATAATCGAGCAAACATTGCTCACTGCAGTCGTGCTCCCTTCCAATCTAGTGCAAAGCAAATACCGACAACCTTCAAATTCTTTATTACCATTGTAATGAATAATCTTATTGATATAGATTTATTATTTTGTTGTTCTATTATGGATGTATTATTGTTGAATTTTGGATATTTGAAATGGTTTTGATTTGTAATTATGGAGCACATTTATGTAAATGGTGGATTGTGTGTGCCTCTCCCAAGAATTTTTTAGTGTATTTATTCTCTTGTGTTAGGTATATATTTTCCTAGTGATGTAAAATCTCTTCTATGTGAGGGTAAGATATCCTTATCCTCAATAAAAATAAAAATAAAATTATTTATAAATAGTTTTCAATCAAGAATTTGTCTTTTTTTCTTCTATAGGAAAAGTGTCGGATCTTAGCAATTATCAATAAATATATATTTATAGTCTTGATAATTCTCTACTTTATAACAGTAGTTTCTATAATATCTTAATTTTTATTAATAATATTAAATTTTTATTTTTGAAAAAGTCAATATCAGGCAAACTAAATGTTTCACATAAGAAATAATTTATATCTAATTAAATATTAATTAATTCATTACAAATTTAATTAGGGGTGGATATTTTTTGATCGAATCAGTTGCATTCAAAAAAAACGTCGGTCCATTTTTTTTTTTATTCTTATTTTTAAAAATCAATTAATTTAGTTTCATTTTTAGTTGAGTTCAATTCAAAACTTAAAAAAAATAAAATAGATTTCAAAAAACAGGTAAATGACGAAGAATCGAACTGAATTTTGTAAAATAAATTAGTTCTGATCAAATCTGACTTTGAGTCACTTTCAGATGAAAAGTATATGAGCAAATTATATTTAGTACAGTGTGTGAGTGATGGAATTTGATATATAATTTTCTCATTATAGTATCTAAATTTTTTTAATAAAAGCTTACTAAATATTTAGATATTAATTAAGTTTAACTAAAAATAAAAATATAATGTTATAAAGTTTATAAATATTTTTTAAATAATATTATCATTTAATGTTTAAATAAACTAAATATAATAATGTTATTATTTAAATAAAATAATTAAAATCCGTTGTGTTTTTTGTTAGTTAAATTTTTTATTTTTTAGGATTAATTAGCCATATAAGCCTTTTGTTATAAGAATACTTACATAATCGATTATAGTATTAAAATTTCACTACGTATTAAAAAATTTATATGAGGTGACATGAGATACACATACTTTAAATGAATTTTATATAAGACGGCTATTGTCGTTAAATCTGGAATCTTACAATTTGTAAGGCGAGGAACAGGAAATGGAGGGCAATGATGAAAATAGAAAGAAAGGGTTAGAGGGGAGATGTGTGAATCGACATGGCAACCTGAAGACTGCTTCAACCGATCAAAACCTTGAGGAAATTCTTCTTCATATCAAGTCCTCCAAAACCCCTGTAAGCCCAACCCTATTTCTTTCTTCAAAATAATGTCTCCATTGTTTTTTTATTTCTGGTTTAAATGGTTTTGTGGTTGCAGGCAGTTGTCAATTACGGTGCATCATGGTACGTTTCTGGGCTTTTACAAATCACAAACAATAGCACCTTTCTTTTATCTCTTACTCTTATTATAGTATATGCTAATGCTATGACCACCAGGTGTTCGATATAAAACTTCTATGGCAGTTTGAGTAGGTGCACGGAAAATGCTTTCATTTTACTACACCCTTGAAGCACACATAAGCACTTCGATTGCCATTTAAGAAATATTTAGTAGATATTGCCGCCATTTTTGTGTGCTTCAAGATTTGAGTGATGACATAGGCATAAGCTGTTAAGCTTATTTATCATACTTCAAATTCATGTTTCTGGCTCATTAAGCCAGCCAATTTTGTTCATTCATTGTGAAATGGTTATCATTTTTCAGGTGTAGAGTGTGCAACCAGATTCTTCCCACATTCTGCAAGCTGAGCAACAACTTCCCCAAGATGACTTTCATTTATGCTGATATCGATGAATGCCCAGAAACCACGCAGCATATTCGTTATACACCCACTTTCCATTTTTATCGTGATGGTGAAAGAGTAGATGAGATGTTTGGTGCTGGAGAAGAACGACTGCATGATCGATTGTGGTTGCATTCCTGATTACACGTCTTTAACTTACCTTTTATCCATGAGTTTGCTGGGGATGACTTGTGTTTTGTCAGACTATATATGTACACTGAGCTTAAGCATTTTCGTTGTTCAATTTCTCTATCTTCAAATGCGCTTGTTTATTCTCATCTGAAACGGTACTTCCATATGATTGATGACCCTCTTAAGATTCAACTACTTAGCAGCTTAATCAAATTGCTCAAAGATTTAATAATAGAGACAAGTCATCAAATAAAACTGATAAATGATTCCCAGTAACAATATTGGATAGTTGCAAAAACAATTACTTGCCAGAAGAAATGAAATTGAATGGAACGACAAATGACAAATACATTTCGCTAATACCTCGACTTAAAAGAACATATCAAGGTACAGCTTCTCAGACCTCAGCTTTGAAATGTCAATTTTGACAACTAAAACATGCATTGAAGCCTCATCTTTATTATCCTTCCAGAAGCAGAAAGATGACCGATAATATAACACTTGTCAAAAAAAATCCCTGCCAAAACCACTTAGGCTTTGGGCTGGAGGTGCTTGACAGTTTCCCAGGTGAAGTCTGTGGCATCACGACCAAAATGACCATAAGCAGCAGTCTTCTGGTATCTGAAGTTGCCACCTCTCTTTAAATCAAGATTGATAGCAATCATTCCTGGCCTGAAGTCAAAATTTTCCTTAACCAAAGCCAAAATGTCCTTGTCCGGAATCTTTCCTGTCTTGTAAGTGTCGACGAACACTGACAGTGGTTCTGGCACACCAATTGCATAAGATATCTGCAAAATACATCGCCTTGCGAGTCCTGAAGCCACTACACTATTTGCTGCCTGCCTGGCAATGTATGCACCATTTCTATCAACCTTGGTGGGATCTTTTCCAGAGAAGGCACCTCCACCATGAGCACCCCATTCTCCATATGTATCAATGATAATCTTCCGGCCAGTGAGTCCAGCATCTCCATGAGGTCCACCAATAACAAATCGACCTGAAGGATTGAGGTGGAAGATGGTGTTGTCATCAAGATACTGAGACAAGATAACAGGCTTAATCACATGCTCTTTCAAGTCCTGAGCAATCTGCTCATTGGTGACAGTTTCATCGTGTTGAGTTGAAATGAGAACTGGGTGAACTTGAACTGGAATCATGGCTCCACCCTCGTTGCGATACTCAACTGTGACTTGGGTTTTACCATCAGGCCTCAACCATGGGCAAGTCTTATTCTTTCTGACCTCAGTGAGCTTGGCACCAAGCTTAGTAGCAAGAACATGTGTTAGTGGCATGAGCTCTGGTGTTTCATCTGTGGCATAGCCAAACATGTGTCCTTGATCACCAGCTCCAATTTCCTCAGGTTTCTTGCAGAGATGGCCATGAACTCCTTGAGCAATATCAGGGCTCTGTTGCTCAATATTGACAAGCACCTTGCAATTGTCAGCATCAAGGCCAACATCAGCTGATGTGAACCCAATACCTCTGCAAGTGTCTCTTACTATTTTCTCATAGTCAACTGCAGCCTTGGTTGTGATCTAACCAAAAACCATAACCATGTTAGTCTTGGTACAAGTCTCACCGGCAACTTTGCTCTCGGGATCTTGTTCTAAGCAGGCATCAAGGATGGCATCTGGACCTGGTCACAGAGCTTGTCAGGGTGTCCTTCATTCACAGATTCAGAGGTGAAGAGGAAAGTATCCATCTCAAAACTGAAAGAGATCATAAGAATTAGTTAGTCACCAAGTTCCTCCATTTACAAAATATAAACTGTCAGCATGTCTTGTTAAAGTGAAATTGTTAAAACAATTTAACTAACTAATGAGATCATTACTGAAAAATATATGATTTTCCATATAAACTGAAAACCATGTCTTCATCTTTTCTTTAAGTGAATTTCATGTTGATGGTCCAGATCTGCTGATGTGTTTACCTACCATACTAGTTGGTTGTAAGTGGGTCCCAGTATCTCCAACTTGGACGTGTCATCATCCAGCCCCTCTCAGATCCTGACACGTCACCGTATAACCCTCCACATGCTTCTCACGTGGTTAGAAATATTCTGTCAAACTTCAGTCTCGTCTCAGCTCATCATACATTTTTGACAAAAGAACCAGCGTATCGTTCTCATGAAATTAACCAAATCAATGTCCATAAAATTAACCAAATCAGAATCGTTCTCATGATTACCATCACCAATATTGCTTTTATTAATGGCGATCTAAGAGGAGCCATGACTTCATAATTGGACTTGAAACAATTTAATTTACATTTTAGTAGATTCAAAATTATTAACGGGGTCATTGAAAAGCTGCATGTGCAGTATTTTTTTTTTCATAACGGCATCTCAACACCGTCTTTTAATGACAATAAGTTAAGGTGTTACTGTTGACACCAACCCAAAAAATGTTTAATAGATCTTTTTATTTTAAAATTTTGGGTCTAGTTGTATATTATAAACTTTTTTTAAGAAATTGAACATAATAGAAAATTGTATTATATTAATATCTATTTTTCTATAAAATTAGGTTTTATATAGGTTTTGTAACCTATAAATAGGTTTGATTTCTCGTTGTAATAATATCAACTATTTAATACACAAGTTTTGAGCTTTTTATTTATTTTTCTCTTGTTTTTGTCTTTCAATCCAGGATTATGTGTCTTTACCCGTTGAAAACCCCTACAATCTTATTGTTAGAACTTCACTTGTTCTTCTCTTAAAAAAAAATCTAAGCTTTGCACCACAACCTATGTTTAGCGATAGACCTAGATTATTGACAGTAAAGTTCGGCGCTACCTTACTTGATGGTTCCGTTGGTCTCAGTTTATCTCAAATTCGAGGCAAACATTTGTCTTGTCAGACACTAAGCATACACGAATCCAAAGTCTTTTAAAAATTTATAGCACGAACATCTTTTTGACATGTCTAGTGGGACCACATTCTTGTATGATAGTAACAACTAAACAGATGGCAAAAAAAAAAAAAAAACTGGAACAACCATTATTAAAGGATCCATGGCCACATCCCCTACCACAAAACAAAAATCCAATCAATTCTAACCTAGACAGGGTGAGTTTGGCCTATGCTGAGGAAGACTTGTTGAACTAAATGTTCGAAGAGATTCACTGTAGTACTCTTCCATACCTCAGGCCATTTTCTACGACTGATGTACAAGAGTTGGTCACTCAGATCGCTCAAGAGAATCAGTAACTCGGTACAATGCTTACAAATTAGATGGTTATAGTTATTCAACCGTTGATTGAGGATAATAAAAATATTAGCTGAAGTATTCTGAAAAACTTTAAGTCAATGAGAAATAACCAAAACAAGCTGACATCTCTACTCTAGGGTCACTCGAACCCTGAGTTACAGGAGCCTCGTCGATGGTAAAATTATAACCAAACCGACCTACAGTACAGTTCAATTAATATTCTGAGGTGACCTACAAGGTTTGAGTCTTCAAATTCTCAAGTCTACTGAAATAAGCCAAGATAGAGTTTTAGCTATAATTATGCTGGTAACATGATTAATTTGGGGAATCTAAATCATTACATTCTCTAAAATCAAAAGTAGGTCAGCCAAACTTAACCCTGGTCAATATAATTTGGACTATAGAACCTGTATGACTTGCTAGTAATTCTAGGTGACCTGAGATAGACCACAATATGTTAGCAAAAGCGTTACAAAATATGGGGCTGATTTATAGCCTATGGTGCGACCATCTTATAGAAAGCCATACCTCTATAGATAGATATACTTTTCCTTTTTCAAAGGGATACAAAATCTCTGAATTCCTTTTGTTTTCGAGAGAAGAAAATATCACCACATTTGAGTATATTTCCAGGTTTACAGTACAATATGGTGAAGCCAGCTAATCTCTTTTCTGGAAGTTGAGGCTATTCGATAACTCTTTAACTAAGACGACTTTCACTTGGTACACTAATCTGGTGCCCAAGTAGATTGCTAATTGAGAACAGATGGAAGATAAGTTCCGTGTCGAATTCTACAGGTTGCCCTCAAAGGTCACTTTGGCTGACCTGGCCAACATTACCCAAATGCCTGACGAATCAGTTTTGAAGTATATCAGTAAATTTAGAAAGCTTCGGATGCACTATCAGACACAAATCTTAGAGGTTGATTTAGTCTCAATAGTTGTTAGAGTTATGTCCTTCGCTATAAAGGAATATTTTAAAGGACATCAATTCAAGGATTTATACTAGTTGGTCACCTAAATGGCCAGCTACGAATGACTTTTCATGGAAAAAGATTAGAAGGATGCATTCTCCAAATGGACATATTACAAGAATCAGCTAGAGGTTGTTGGTGTCCAGGTCGATTTAGAAAGCAAATCGGACAAGTCAAACTCTTATGAAGAAGTTTGTTTGGCCGAAGTGATCAACAAAAGGCCGTATGAATGCTCAATACTGAAGAAGGCAACCCCTAGTAAGGAGAAGAAAAGTCGGCAAGAAAGCTTAGATCGCTAAAGAATATTCATTTGATTTACGCAAAGCCGACCAAATCTTCGACTGGCTTTTAAAGAACAAACAAATAAAATTGTTTGAAGGCTACACCATTCCCCTGGTCTACCAGTGTGCAGGAAACGATTACTGCAAGTGGCACAACTCTTAGCGACACAATATAAACAACCGTATTGTGTTTCGAAATGAAATTCAATAGTTGATCAACGAAGGCCAACTTCTTTTCGGCTCTAAGGGAAAAACTCCTCTCATTGACACTGACCCATTCACAAAAATTAGGGTCAACATTGTCATTCCTTCTACAAAGAGGAAACTATTACGAGAAGGGTTGTCAACAGAAGTTTGAACCCTAGACAAGCAAAAAATAAGATCCAAGTAAATGAATCAACTTCAAAGGCCATTAGAAGAAAGAGGGTGATCACAGTAAAGTCAACTCTAGAAGACCAACCAACCACTAAAAAGACTTGTCTAACTTGTCCGCTGTGCTGGACTACCTTTCAGAAGGTCCCAAACGACTTGAAAGAAGTAAGAGATTCTTAATGATGCTTGCAATCTTTTAAACCCACGACCAACGCAGTCGGCCAACAAGAAGTCAATAGATTAAGGTGAGGTGTATTTGGTCGATTAGGAAAATGTATCCCTTCACAAATAAGCCGACCAAAACTCAAAAGAGGAAAATATAATGATGCAAGCAACTAAGGCATCTCGAACACAGCTTTCATAACCAGGGTGATAGCCAATTGACTGAAGAAACCTTGGAAAAAATTAATAGGCTTAACAAAAAGCTCTCTGGAATAGAACACTAGAAATTCCACGGACATCCAGTTTAACCAAAATGGGGGTGATAAACCCTAAAAGAAAGTTTGGGTACCAGTGGTTAGAAAGACTAATGAAAGATCACCCAAGGTTGATAGCGACAACATCCTGACCGATCCTAAGACCTAGGGTGATTGACCTAAATAGGAGGCAATGAAGGATAATGCCCCAAAATAAACCATCAACATAGTAGTCATGTTACTTGAATCATTTCAGTCGAAACCAGGCAACCTTCAACCTTGGATGGCAATGTGGTAGATATTTTTCATATTAAAAAGGATGATTCTGACATATTAGCACCATTAACTCTACCCTATCCAGCCAATCACATGACCAAACACAATCAGCCCCTATATATTAAGGCCAACCTCAATGGGGTCCAATGTAAAAGGATCCTGATCTACTATGGATTAGGAGTTCATATTTTGCCCTTGAGAATATTAAGCAAATATGGCATTATTATGACCGACTTCGTTGGTCATGAGACTCCGACCGATAGATTTGTCTCCCTCACAGTCAGAATTGGCCATATTGAGAAAGAGAAAGCATTCTATGTAGTCAATATTCTAAGTGACTACAACGTCCTATTGGGACGAGATTAAATCCATTCAAGTATAACTTTGCCATCACATGAATTATTTTAATCGAGCCATCTGGTTTCCACCTGAAGATCATCTAGTATGCACTAGATGATCTTCAGGTGGAAACCAAATGACTCAGTTAAAATAATTCATGCCGATCCTAAGCCATTCGAAGGTGATAAACAAGTGGTGTCAGCCACATTATATGATCCCACCATTACCATAACTCTAAAAATGAGTAACACCAACCAATATACCAAGGATATAGCTACGACAACAATGACCAACACCTAAGTCATTAAGGATTAACTTACTCACCTTATTATGGTCAAAATAGGCTGACCATTAGTCTATTTTTCTAATGAATAGACAAAGGTATACATCTGTATCAGCCAAATATATTTACGAAGATGAGAGACAAAACCCACAAATTAGCCAAGAATTAAAACCAGCTCCAGCAAAGTTAGACGATCATAACCCTCAAAGAAAGCTCAAAGAGATTAATTTGAGAAAACCGAACGACCACAGATCGATTTTTATTAGTGAAGGCTTAGATCTGGCCTTTGAGTCTAGACTGCTGGTGATCCTCAGAGAGTTTAGATATTGCTTTGCTTGGGACTACACAAAAATGCCTGGCCTCAGTAGAGACTTAGTCAAGTACAACTTGCCAGTCAAGAATGGTTTCTATCCTTATAAGCAACATATGAAGAGAATGTCAAAGGAAGTCAAAGATAAAATTGCTAATAGAATCAAAAGACTCATCTAGACAGGTTTTATCATGCTGGCGAATTATTTAGAATAGTGTCCAATGTAGTTCCAGTAATAAAAAAAATTGGAAAATTGAGTTTATGTATTGACTTTCGCAATCTCACCGTGGCGACCCCAAAAGATGAATATCAATGCCTATTGTCGATATACTGGTCGATTTGGCTGCATGTCAATAGATTTTAAGCTTTCTTGATGGGCACTTTGACTGTAACCAGATATTCATTAAGAAGACCAATGCAGCCAAACAACCTTTCAATATTCGGAGGTGATCGGAATGTAAGAATGAGTTGTTATACCATTTGGTTTGAAGACCTTGAATGCCATATTCCATGATATGATCAATCGATTATTAAAGGTATACATTGATGACGTGGTAATTAAGTTGAATTCGAAAGATCAACACCTGGCTGATCTACAGACAGCCTTTAAGAGAATAAGACTGTACCAACTCAAAATGAATCTATTGAAATGTGCATTTAGAGTATCAGCTAGTTGCTTTCTTGGCTTCTTAGTACACCAACAAGGGGTAAAGATAGACCAAAACAAGGCTAGGGCGATCATAGATGTACCTGCACTAAAAGCCAAGAAAGAATTACAGTAGTTGATTGCCAAAATAATTTTTTTGAGAAATCTATTTTGAACTCTGCCAGTCGACTCTATGCATAGTCGCCCCTTCTCAAATTAAAAATTAGAGAATAGTTCAACCGGATGACTCATCACTAGAAGGTATTTAAGGAAATCAAGAAATACCTTACAGATCCACCAGTTATGGTGCTACCCAAACTAAGGTTGACTCTAATTCTATACATCGTGACTATGAAAGAATCAATCAACAACATGTTAGCACAAGAACATGATGGTGTTGAAAAGGTCGTCTATTATCTCAGTTGAATCTTAAATAATGTGAAAATTAGAACACTGTGATCGAAAATTTGTGTTTGGCTTTGTATTTCTCATGCACAAAATTGAGATATTATTTATTGCCTACAACAGTGCATGTGATAGGCCAAACAGATACTATAAAATATCTCTTTTCAAAGCCATACTTAAGAAACTGACTTGGAAAATAGGTGATTGTGTTGTCAAAATTCAACCTGAAGTATGTTCCCTAGAAAGCTATCAAGGGACAAGCATTAGTCAATTTCCTCACAGGCCATCCTATGCCATATGCAGTTATAGTCGATCACGAAATCAGCAACTTGAGTATAAGATAGCTATGGTTTGATGGTTCAAAGACAAATCAGGCCGTTAGAGTAGGGATTATGACAGGACCCGACCTGAGACCCTCTACTATAGATCCCAGCGGCCCTGCCGGGTACCCCGACGGAAGTTCCTCCGAACCTAACTGGGTAAGTTAAGAAATTCCGCAAGGCGAACCCCTTTTTAATTCTTGTTACTACTAAAAAAATCTAGTAATATACATGAAAATGACATCTTAGTTTTAAAAACAAACGGACAGAGTTTCCCCTGTTTTTCGGAAAATTCATATAAACCTGCAAAGAAATTTCACTTCTAATTCCAACACATCTCAATTCTACCAATTCGGACCTCCGGTCCTTTTCAAATCAAATCCAACACAACTCAATTATTTCGTGTAAATCACAAAATAAGCATAATCATAAAAAGTAAAAACGATCATCATAAACTGGAAATCTCTTCTTCTTGATTCAACACATACTTACAAATATACATGCCTACAACTATTATGCATAAAGTAAAGAGTGTTATTAGCACATTTACATGTACAAAAATTATCTTTGGATTCGGCCCACTACTCGGCGATAGGAGAATCAGCAGCTTGCGTTCCGAGACCTGCACCTGGGAAAGGGGTTTAAAACATAAAACATAAAACGAGTGAGCTAAAGGAGCTCAGTGAGTGTAAATGAGAATTCAATTACAAGAATATTATACAAAGATAGCAATTTCTAAAGTACATGCAAAAATTATGCTTCTAAAACGAATGTAAAATTGTAAAACGGTTTCTAATATCATATGCTAATGAAATCTTGCCGAGCGGGTTTTATCTACATCTTTGGAAAACTATATTCAGAATCTGTATAACATAATAACTGCTGTGTGCATATAAATGCATAAATGCTATCGGTAAATCGAAAACTAGTAAAATCCTCGCTCGGCCATTTTCTTTCTAAATTGTACCAATGGTAACCCTAAAGCTCTATACCCACGCAGTGACTCAACTAGCACCGCATACGTGAGTAGGTCACGGGGCACCTCAACTAGTAGCACCCACAGTGACATCTTAAGACATCTCACTGGCTACGCAGCGGAATCCTACATCGCATGCATATAGCGAGACAATATCCCGTACACATAGAGCGACTCACATGACTCGACATCCCCGCTTCCCGGAGTTAGTGACACACCCCCAAGACCTGCCCATGTGCACGGGATATACTGGCCGGGTCTAATACAATCATCACCACTATAATCTGAGGGTACCAATGGCCTTAAAACAAATGCAGAAATTTTAAAACTGTTTCACAAATCGATCATGTAAAAGCATGTCTATGAATATATCAAGATCATAAATCATGTTTATGCATCGAAAGCTCATAAAACATACATAGTCATTGTGCGAAAACATAATAATCGAAAAGTAAAAGAAATGGCAGATTTCAACTCACTACCGTTCCGCGCTCAATTTCGCTCCCGATTCCTGCTCCTGTTAACGCTCTCGGTTATCCTCACCTACGCGCCATAAATGACATTTAGAACCAAATCGAACACAAGAATCTCATTTAACTACTAAATGCCCTAATTGGTATACAAAACCCGGAGGTAAACTACTTCCCGATTTTAGTTACGGAGCCATAATCGAAACTAACTCACCATCCGGCGCCCTGAAAATTATTGAACACCTTATCATTTGATTGGACATACTTGCCCTTCACCTTTCCAACATGGACAATTATGTCTCATTCTCTTCATTTTTGGGTTTTTCATCAACCATATACATTCTATTCATAAAATGCATCATTTACACATAACAATGCAATCAAAACACCACTCAATTCCTAACTTCCCTAAAGTGGCAGAATTTCACCCTAGGTTCCAACACATTCCTTTTCTCAATTTCTTGTTCCAATTACAACAAAATCATGCCAATTTCATTCTAAAGCCCTAATTACAATCAATTGAAATCTCTACAACAAAATCACCAAAAACCCTAATTCTCACCTTGCCAATTTCTTCAAGCTCCAAACTAGAATTTAACTCAATCTAAGCCAAGAATACACATAAGAACATCAATTAACACATTCTTGAATTCTCACTTATCAAACTCATAAAAGATACTTTTCTTACCTCTTTTTCTTGAATTTCCACTAATAGAGACTTCAATTGAGCTTAGGGATTGGTTTGTAACCTTAATTTGGCTTGATTACACATGAAAAATCATGGAAAAAAAAACTTGAATAGTCACTGTAGCAGCACCCCCTTTGAAGCTCGAATTTCTCTCTTTTTTTGGCAAGTGTTGGTTTTGATCTCTCTTCAAATTTCTACACACTTCTAACATATATATAGTGCTCCCTCAATTTACCATTTTGCCCTTCAACTTACTTAAAACTTCTAATTTGCCATTAGTTAAAAACTAATTATGTAATTAGTTCATTTGTAACTATTTAGTTAGAATAGTTCAAAGAACTAACTAGAACTTCCAACTTGGCAATCCATGAGATTTCTTCTAATTGGTCCATTCTCTAATATATGGATTATGTTTCTCAACAAAGGCTTGTTCCATTCATAACCCTTAAATGGAAATTCATGTAGTAAATTAAAATTTTCTTTTCCAAGCCAATAGAGAAAAATTCTAAAAATATTCTAGGGTCGTCCGGCGCACCGATCAAGTGTCAAATTACCAAATTAGGTCTAATATCTCTCACGTGCACTATAAAGGGAATATTTCTAATAGGACTAAAATCGAGTAACCCTATGGTGTCTTATTTGTTCTATATCGAAATCTAGTCGCCAATACTACTAATAGGGATTGGATATTACAGATTATCCTAGTATCCCCCTTAGGGCTAAAAACAAAGATGTCTTTCTTGTTGAACTTTTCATGCACCAACAATCAGGTTGAATATGAAGCCCTTATCATCAATTTGGAAATACTTGTCGAAATTGGGATTAAGGATATTGAAGTCAATGGTGATTTCTTATTAGTTATCAAATAAATGATCAGAGATTATAACTATGAGGCTAATCTGCTCATTCCTTACTGCAATAAAGCCAAACATCTTATCCAAGGCTTACAATCCACCTTGGTCGAGTAATCAATTAGAATAAATAATTCAAAAGCCAATGATCTCGCCCGGGGGACATCAGGGTTTAAAAAGGCAATTGACGAGATCCCTTTGATTCACTGACCACATTTTTTTCTGTATACTCTAAGGCTACTCACTCATATTCCAATTTTGTAGGCCAAGTTTAGCAAAGATTGGAGAGAAGACTTGATTGCCTATACGAAAAATCCAGATGAAAACACCGGTCAAAGAATTAGAATTACTGTACCAAATGGAGTTCTTTAGAAAAGCACCTTTAGGCGAACTACTGAGATGCATCAGTCATAAAGAAAGTATGGTGATCATGGCTAAATCACATGAAGGTCTAGTTGGGGCTTACCTTAGTGGGTAATTAATGAAGAAAGCTATCCTAAAAATTAATTTTTGGTAGCCGACCATAGAATCTGACTATCATGATTATGCTAAAAGTTGTGAAGAATGTCAAAGGCATAAGCTAATACAAGTCATCCCAATAGAAGAAATACATGCAGTAATCAGACCTTGATCATATAGAGGATGGGCAATGGATATAATTGGAAAGATATATCCATCACCATATAGCAGTACGCATTCATCCTTGTAACGATTGATTATTTCACAAAATTGGTCAAGGCGATCCCATTAAAAATAGTAAATCATAGTCGGTCATTAAGTTCATTAAGAAAAATATAATATACAAACACGGTCTCCCTAAATCCATCACGATCGACCAGGGAACAGTTTTCACAAGGGAAGAAATGAGCGATGTTGCTAAGGAATTTGGCATTAAGCTCATACATAACACACTATATTATGCTCAATCAAATGGATAGGCTGAATCTATGAACAAATTGCTCATCTAAGGGCTAAAAAGGACAATCGAAGATAACCCTAGATCATAGCATGAAAAGTTTCAAGAAGTGCTTTAGGTGAATAGAGTTAACCTAAATATAACCACAGGGACATCACCTTATCAATTAGTCTATGGCTACGAGGCCATGGTTCCAATGGAATTGACTGGAAATTCAACAAGAAGGCAATTTTAAAAAGCATTGAACCCTCAACAATACCAAAATACCATGGTAGATGAGATAGATCAACTAGATAAGCGTCGTCTTGAAGCATTGAATCACTTCGAAGCTCAGAAGAAAATAATAGAAATGGTTTACAACAAAAGAGTCAAATTCACGTCTTTCAGTTAAGGCGATCTAGTATGGAATTTTTTCCTCCCAATAGAATTCAAGGAGAATGAGTTGGGCAATTTTAGTTCCAATTAGGAAGGACCATTCAAATTTCCAAAAATCCTTGGCAATGGGGCTTATTTGTTTAGCGATTTGGATGGAGAAATCCATAAACTTTCATAAGTTTTAATCGACCCAGTTAGATCATGTTGTTGGGCCGATAAATTACAATCGGTTAAATCTTGAAACTAATTTTTGTAAAACATTCAACATTCAATAAATGACCAATTGATTTTGATCAGTTAAAATTTTACTTATACAATTGTCTTTGGCGATATTATAATTAGAGAGGAATATCAAGATAGGTCAATTTAAATTAAAATCAATTTTTTATAATTAGAAAGTACTAAAATTTGATCGAGCCAAACATCATCTTAAGGCAGTTAGCAATAGAAAATTTATAAGGCAATATTTAACAAAAAGTATCATTTATTAAAGTTCAAAAGTATATTAGAGGACTTCAAGGTCAGTTAAATTTTATCAAGTAAGCTAAAAAAACTCAACAACAGAAGAATTGGCTACTTTTACTTCACCTTCTGCTTTAGAGACTATGACGTCCTTAAGCTTCAGACTCTTCTTTAGCTCACCCTTCCTTGTGTAATTGTCCAAAACTTGTTTGCCCAAGTCTAGAGAATGCCTAATCCTCTCCTCATCTTCCTCTTTACGCTTGGCCAATTCCTTTTCAAGCTACTCTATTTTCTTCTTAGCAACCTTACTCTAGTCACCAAGCTCCCTCACCTCAGCCATTGATTGAACCTCCAAGCGATCCAGAGCCGTTTTCTCATTAGCTTTATAGTCGGCCTCTTAAATCACTTATATGGTCGACTGTTTCTTCTTGGCGATCGAAGTAAATGAGGCTACAAACTTACCGATCCTTATTTTTAGGTCGACTGAAACATTATGGCTTATCACATGGTCTGATAAGAAATTCATCTTTTTATTGACTTTGATCACCTGAAATCATCCATCAACAAGTCAGTCATGTCCCCCTTTAGCACCTTTAGCTCTTCAATCACTTTCTTTACTTCATTATGAGTTGAAGGGGGAGGTGTGGGTGATTCTATAGGAGAACAACCATTGTCTGATTCTTCATTGCTATAAAAGGATTCCTTGAGAGAAAGGATAACACATCAATGGCCAAGTGGCATTAGGGATGCTTTTTTCAATACAGGTTTCCTTATGGGTGTTAGCTGAGAAGATAGGATTTGAGGCAATTCTATTATAAAAATAAGGCTTGGCCTTTCATTTGAGGAGCAGACGATTGGCTCTTGAGAGTTTGAGTAACTTAAGTGGTTGACTAAATTGAAGAGGTCGATTCCTTCGAAGCCTTCTTGGAATGTACTATCTTTATTTTTTAAGGCTTCTAAGCATTCGTTTAAATAAGTAAAAATTCTATTAGAAGATTTTATAAGCTAAAAGAAAAGCACAATTAATCAGAGCAATTATTTACTTTGATGCACTTCTTTGGCGGAGTTATGTCCTCTTCCCCTACTAGTGGGGCATCCAAGGTTCTAGGAATGGCTTCTGAAAATTCGCCAAAGGAAAATTAATATCAGAATTAAGCCTTAGTATCAAGAAATCAAAATATTACCTTGACAAGTTATGTCGCCAACTACTTTAACTAACTTAGGATCTAAGTTCGGTTTAGTATATTCATCTGAGAAATAACCAGTCCATGTATGCCAATTTTTCTTCCTACTCTAGATGTCGCCAGCTATATTGAACTTGGTGGTCAATATTGGCAGCCTCAGATGCAGAAAGGGTTACTCAAAGAACACCTCACCTAACTATAGTCTGCCTGAGTGAACTTATTTGATTTGGTGTCCAATAGCCGCCCATTAGTGTTCCAACATTAGTTTCTTATTTCGTTGGTGACTTAGACTTCTCGTTTCTTTTATTTTATGACAATTAAATTTAAAACCAAAAAATGTTTCAAAATTAAGAATTTCTTGAATAAGTTTACCTCTTTTTTTTGCCAGTCGATCTGCACAGCACCAACAAGATTAAAGTCAGGTGCAAAATTATGTAATGAGAGAACTTGGTCTAAAGGTATTGAAATATAAAGATTACCCATACCCTTCCGATACTTGTCAAAAATGTCAAGACGACCAATAAAAATGGGAGGATTGATTATTTGGAGCAATTTCTAGAGCTCATTATTTACTAGAGTGGTTTCGTTTATAAAACTAAGGCTTCTAAAAATGACTCTAGCCCTAAATTTTTTTATTGGTCGAAAAGAGGTTAAGACGGGGGATGGCTTGGACCAACCCAAATTGGCAATTTACCCATTAAGGATGGTAAGTCTCAGTACCACACTTATTGTTATTGCTAGTGGCAATAACAACACCATGGATGGAGATCCCTGGCAATGAGGCAGGTGACCCAAGATTTGTGCCAGTTGATATCATAATCTACTTCTTTTAAAAAAATCAATCGACCTTGATATGATTGCCGTGTCCACTTAGAGACAAAAAGAGAAGGCCTGAGGCAACAAAACAGCTAATCATCTAAAGAAAAAATAGAATAAAAGAAAGTGAAAAATTATTCAAAACTCTATTGGTAAAGTTGCAATTGGATTAACCAATACATATAGCAATGAAGGCGACCTTCAGGGGTTGTGAAGTAGTGTTAAAGAAATAGGAGAAGTAGACTGAAATCTAGAAATACCATATCCATAGGTGATCACCTGTATTTGGAAAAGAAGTTTCATCCTTACTAGGGACAATTTCAAAAAGACTCCTATAAAAGAGAGAGAGAGAGAAATGAGGATGAGGAAAGGCATTAAGGCTAGTTTCATACTATCAACTATGGCGATTACCACCTTTAGGTACTCTTTGGTTATTTTTTGAGAGGGTGGGCATAAGGTATATTTGCTTAACCAAAACAACAGGAAGGTGATATGTTCTACTCTAGAAGGAGTGGGCAATTTCTCCTGAACAAATCTTAAAGTTGCCAAAGCTAGCCTCTGATTTATAGAAGTACAAGTCAAAATCATTTACCGAGAGATCAGCATTAATATCGACCTTATGTACAGGAATATTAAACAAAACGACCAAGTCATAAAGGGTTGAGGCCATAAAACTAAACCTGCAGCATAAGACATTACGGGCTTTAAACCAGAATAACATTGCGGGCAATATCAACCTATTATGAAGTGGTATATAATACCTAGACAGTTGAATTAAGTCATAAACCTCAATCGACTTCCATATGGAAGTGAAGTGAGGCTCAAGTTAACCACCTAGTAGTCATTAGATGATATTTTTCAAGACCTAATAGACTTAGAGGTTGACCGGAAAAATATATTATGAAGCTGGCTAAACCTCATTGGGTCATTCTTGTGGGCAGGAAAATAATTAAAGTACTTTGGAATAATAGAAGAATTAAAAGGATCTAAGATATCTTGAGAAGAGTTGGCTTTAAATGTCAAGAACTTATGGATGACCTATTCATTGACCATTTTGGATTTAGAGTGTAGAGTTAGGGATGTCTTCGTTGCCTTAGTCAATTTTGTCTTTTTAGAACGAGATGGAATGGTCGGTTTTGAAGCCATTATAAACAATACAAATGAAAAGTACAAAAAATAAACAATTGTGTGGAAGAAAATACAAAAAGTCAAGAGATCAAAAAGTAAAATGCATTGAAATTTACCTTGAAGAGTGAAAAGCTCATTCAAGATTGAAGAACACTTGAAAAGTTTTGCTCTAAGGGTTGAGAGGAAAATGTTAGAGTAAAAAGTGAAAAGTAAAAATAATGTAGTCCATTTCTTATAAAGACCCAAAGGCGATTGAAATGAAGAGTCGGTCCCTAATAGTTGAGTATTTATTGAAGGATTAATGATGAGACATTTATACTTTTAAAATTATTGCTACGACAATTATTAGACTGTTATTTATGACTATTAGTATTTAATGACGTGATAGTTATTGACAATTATAACTGTCAAAAGAAGGTGAAAAGGCTTTAGGCAAGCTAACTCATGAAGATTATAAATATAGAAAATTGGCCTAAATACCTTGAGGAAAGCTTCAAAATAGATCTTAGTAAGAGAAGATTTCATGACATTAGGAAAAGCTCAGATAAACCAAATAAAATCACATAGTTAGAGCAATTTTTTACCTTGGAACATGATGATTGCCAATTTTAGAGATATTAGCCTCCCATGGTGTTTTAGGCAATTTTTGGTGTAAAGACTAAAAGTTTAAAGCATGGATGCATTCAAAATGTACTAAGTGTTTATTAAACAATTAAGTGGTTTGGAGCATAGTCGTGTTATTTGATGAAGCATAATGGAAGCAAAGCAATTTTCATCACAATTATTATTAAAATGCAGATGATTTTAAAGAGTTATTAGAAAGGTCGAGCGATCAAATAAACCAGATGCATATCCAAGTAACCAAAATAGCTAGTAAAGGCGATTTTGGAAAATTTAGCTGAATACGGTCAACTTAGAGAGGTAAGCGCATACAATTTTTAAGAAGTTTAGATGAGCCTGGGTGATTGTGAAAGGAAGATGAGGGAGATTTTAAGTTTGTTGACTTGATCCCATGTGATTTTGAAGCTGGTCCTAGGCAATTTGAAGCCCCAAATTGGCAGCACGAGATCAAGGTCAGCTAAGTGTTGCAAGCCTAAGCAAAATTATCATTTTGACCAGCTTGCAGGGGACATTATTGACGTCGGCCAAAAAAGTGCCTAATAGGTTTTTCTATTTTAAGATTTTGGGCCCAGTTGTGTGTTATAAGCTTATTTAAGAATTTGAACATAATAAAAAGTTGTATTATATTAGTATCCTTTTCCTTGTAAGGTTAGGTTTAGTATAGGTTTTGCAGCCTATAAATAGGCTTGATTTTTCATTATAATGATCATCAATTATTTAATATATATATAATACACAAGCTTTGAGCTCTTTATCCTTTTTTTCTCTCATTTTTGTCATTTAACCCAGGACTCTGTATCTTTGCCTATTGAAAACCCCTGAAGTCTTGTTGTTAGAGCTTCGGTTGTCATTCTTCAAGAAGAATCTAAGCTCCGTGATACGCTTATTGTGCCACAACCTAGGTTTAACGATAAACCTCGCCTACTGACAGTCAAGTTCGGTCTTGCCTTACTTGGTGATTCCCTTAGTCTCTATTTCTCTCAAATCAGTGGCGAACATCCATCTACTTAGACACTGAGCATACACGAACCCAAAGTCCTTCAAACATTTATAGCACAAATAGTCACACTACTTTTGTTAAGATTGCTGCCGACGATCTACCTGATGACGGTAGCTCAACACCTTAACTAATATTGTTGCCTTCATGCGGCTCCCCTTAAAAGTGTAAGAATCTATAAATTCGAGGCCTAATCTGCCGATGACCCAACCAAATAAGGCCCATGAAAATATGATGTAATGGATAGTCAAGCCTACCTTCGGAGGACCACAAAGTGAAGAATCTTCAAGAACCATGACTATAAGCAAAAGATAACCTACATATCGAGAACTCTCTTTATGATGTTCAGTGCAAGGTTAGTAGTCCATAATTAATGAAGACTATAGGCCACCAAATTTAAGGAAGTAAACTCACGATTCCGAGAAGTTCTAGCAGAGAAAAGTAGACTCACTATAGGCCACTTGATCTACAATCTCTAAATTTTTTGTCCTCTTACATTATCAAAGACATGGAACAATATAAAATAACTTTCCATAAGGCCTAAAAAATGGAGGATTAAGGCTTACACATAGTTATAAGGACTAGACTTAGGTAACCAAATACATATACAAATAGAAAACTCAGCAAGTAAGAAGTCTAAAATATTATTTCTACCTATCAATATACTTTTTTATTCTTTCATTTTTTTTAAAACCCAAAATATTAACTTAAATACTGGGGTTATTAGCGAAAATAACTATTAGCATAGTCTTAATTAGAATTTGTAAGTGCAACAGGATACCTTGTAACACTCCAAATTTCACATGTATAAAACACTAGTCAAAATGAGGATGCTACTAATACTTTTGCAAAATCAAAATACTATACTTCACACTTTCTATGAAAATTCATCAAACCAAAAGTTCTCAATATCTCTCCACATAAAGACAAAGATAAATCTCTAAAATAACACCCCAGCTTTTGAACCATTTTTAGAACTTAGAGAAATCAAAACTAAAACTATTAGAAATATAATTTTCTCTTATTAAGCAACAGATAGCTTCCTGATTGCCCAACTCCAACTACAAGGTGACTCACCAGGCTAAAACTTATTTTGCAAAAATGTTAATAGCGAAGGGTGAGTCGTTGACTCGGTAAGTAAAATATTCATAATATATTAGAGTTCTTGTTTGAAAGGCTGCAAGCATTTTTAAAATATCATCAATAATGTCAATAAAATATTTTAATTTCAAATTTATCACAGCAAAATTCTTCAATACCATAAGTCAATATGAAAATTAATTCGATAACAATTCTTGTAAACTTTCTTATCTATCAAAAGTAAACAGAGGTTACTCATGTCATATAGTGTCACCTGTGCCCCCCGGTGACCTAGCCAATAGCAAAATTTTATAATGTCACCTGTACCCCCGGTGACCCAACTAATATTCATATGTAGTGTGCACATTCATAAAAGATATCAGCTGGTCTAAATCGTATATCATGTCAATCATTTAGTATCATATGACTATAGACAATGAGTTAAAATATTTTCTTTAAATTCCTGTTTCAATAATTATTTTATTTTAAATATCATAACTTGTATTCTTTCATAACAGTAGCTTATAACATTTTTATAAATATTATCCAATTAACCCAAAATCGAACCTATAATTTTGAGTTACCATATAGAGGTCTATAATTTTGCAATCTTGTTCAAAGAGATGTTTAAAAGCTATAAACAAATCATTTGTTTGAAAGTTTCAAAATAATACATAAACTTTAAAGATATATTCATTCTTTGACCAAAATCAATAGAAAATAATTTAATTGAAAAATCATAAACAAGTTTTAGAAGTAATAAAAAATTATAAATATCTTTAAGCATTTTTTATATTTTAAATATCACAATAATAACATTTCTTATTTGAAAACAAAATGATTATGAATGAAGTTACTTACCTCAACAAAAGCCAAATACCTCAAAGAATATCTCTACTTATCCAAATACCACAAGTATCGTATTCATCAAGATAACAATTTTACCTATCATAATCATTCTCCAACTAGATATATCTCTCAACCTATGACTATCCCTCTATCTATTTCAGTATTGAACAGTAAATACTCTAAAATTCGTATCTCATATTCTGTATATCGGATTCATATAAACTCTATTCTCATCTATAGTAGATACATAAAAGTTCAACATATAATTTATTTGGAATATTTAGTTTAGCAAAACTATTAAAAACAAACTAATATTTCTGCTTGACATAATCTGTCAAATAGTTTTTGTATGTGAATATAGTTTATAAAATATTTTATAATTGTCTAAAAATTGTGAAATTAAAACTGAAATACCTAGACATATATAAAAGCCAATATATAAAATTTTAAAATTTTTGAAAATCTTTTGGTAGGTGAAATAATTTTCGTAATTTGGGTTTATTGTTGAATTTTTTGTTTTTCAGCATTGCAGTCACTAATTTAGAAATTCATATAAAATTGAATTCTTTGAGATTTTCAGTGAAACAAAATTTTCCAAAATCCTTATTTTGTTATCTTTTAAATAGTAAAAATATTAGTAGAAAAATACATTTTATTCAAAGAATTATATATGTTGTTGTTGAATTCTCTATTTTTCTAAGATCCCACTTACTACTTAATATACATATATATTCAAAAGTCAAAACTAAAGAGTTCTTAATAAAAATTAAAATTTTAAATAATCATTACGAAGTATAATTTATTTAAAAGAATCATATTTATAAAATAATTATTTAAAACGTCAATTTACTTATGTTAATACAATACTCATAAACTGAACAATTAATTTCCACATAATCTCTTTCTCAATTCTATTTCTACATAACTTTTTTATAAACCATTTTCATTATCAATTAATCATAAAAACATGTTAACTAAGGATGAACCCTACATAATTATGAAAAATATAACTAAAGAAATTATATCATAGAAATGAGAAACATATCTATGAGTAAGATTCCACTTAACACTTAATTATCTTCTTCTCTTTGCTTTTCAAATCAACACTTGATTATTCTATGGCTTAACACTCTCAACTCACATACACACTCTATTTTTTTTATTCTTTACAATCAATTTCTATACTATTTCTCACATAGACACCATCTATTTATGGTATTTATTTGAGTGATACATAATGATAAATTCACTCACTTACGGTGAACATGTTAAGTTTATAAATGAATTATTAAATTAAGTACTTATTTACTAAGTGTTTGTATTAGGTCATATTCATTACTAAATATGACATTATTTAAGTATATGTATAAGAGTTATTAATGAATAAATTATTAAAATAAAATAAAGTATTTATTTACTAAAAATTTGTGTTAGGTTATATTCATTATTAAATATAATATTATTTAAGCATATATAAAATATAATCTAAAAAATACTTATAAATTTTAATGTATTACATATCTCAATTGACGAAAAGGAGTGTTTGGGAGATATAATCAAAACATGACAAGGCGTTTTAAAAAAATACTATCTTTTATCAAGGACTTAGCTATTTGTCAAGGACAAGTATCAACAAAAACAAAAATGTTGAGATGCTGCCAAAATGAATATTGTGCGTGTGATTTTCCTACGATTCTGCTGACTTTTGAGTCCATCAGAGCGTAGTCTGGTGGTAGTTTCAATTCCTTATAACTCATTATCAACGTCAGTGATAATAGATGCAGTTGCGACACTAGTAATTAGGTGGCATGTTTGTCCAGTTTTTTTTATTTATTAACTAATTTTTTCGAATAATAATATTTTGATTATAATAAAAAATGGATTAACATATTTCTAAAATTAAATATACCTGTTATTAATATATTTAGATATTTAGATAATATTATATCATTAAATATATAATACAACATTTAAAAAAAAACATATAATACGAATGATAACTTACTCATATAAGTTTTTAAATTTGTTTATGATATAAACCTAAATATATATTAAAGAGGATATAAATTATATTTTATTATAAATATATATATATAAAAAAAAAATTAATTTAATAGGTTATATAATCCATCACATAATAAATTTTTAAATACGTGATATTATTTTATAATATATTATAAATTTATTAAATAATAATACGTATATTATGTAATCTATTAAATTAATTTTATATATAATGTGATTTTAATTGTCTCGTGTGTCATTCGTTTGTTTAGATTAAAGTCAACACTTTAATAATAAGATATAATAATAATTGTAACAAATAAAATGGACTTTTCATCCAAATAGACAAAAGTTACTAACATATGGGGTGCTATTAAATATTTTAAAAAATTGACAGTTCTTCTACAGTTGCGAACTAAATTTGAGTTCAACTGGACTCGAATTTACCTTGAAGGAGAGACTTTTTTTTTTCGTTGGAAGTGAAATGTGGAAATAATAATAAAATTAGATAAAAGAGTAGAGTGGGTGAACCTTCAGTAATAAGAAGCTATCTTCCACACTTTTCCCCTCGTGAGTTTTCTCTTTGAACAGAGCATAACCCATGTAGTGGTAGCAAAGCCTTTATGGCGTCTTAACTCACTCCAAACACGAGTGAAGTGGTAGGAATAAGTCTCTTTATTTATTCCTTAACACAGCTAGATTAAAAGCTGGTTGGTGGGTACAAAATCAAAGGTGGAAGCCTATTTAAAACAGTGTACAGTGATGGATACTAAACATCTCATAAAGTTATGCAGTTCACTAGCAATATCAGACGAAGAAAACACAATGATAGAACTTGGTGGCCATATGAAGGAGAAGGGAGACAGGATGAAGGCAGGGTGTATAGTGGGGAAAGTACTGTCCAAGCGAGCTGTGAACCGTGAAGCCTCTAGAATGACTATGCAACAAGTTCGGAGGCCCATGGAAAAAGTTCAAATTGAAAGTTTGGGAGAGTAACAAGTTCATCTGTCATTTCGATTCGGAGGAAGATAAATGCAATGTCATAGCTGGCGAGCCGTGACATTTTGACCAATGCTTGATTGCACTCACGGAAGTAAGTGGGCTAGGGAAATTAATAAACTCAAATTCCAGCAAGCTTCTTTTTGGGTGCGAGTCCATAATATCCCAGTCACATGCATGCATGAAGATGTGATGAGGATGTTGGGGAATAAGATTGGTAAAGTCGAAGAAGTTGAACCGAATGATAGAGGGGGATGCATAGAGAAATATGTCAGAATTAGGATCAGACTAGATATCACTAAACCTCTACGTTGATTCCTAAAAGTTACAATCCCAGATACAAACAAAGAAGCCATCATGCCAATTCTCTATGAAAAACTCCCCTAATTTTGCTACTGGTATGGAAGAATTGGCCACACCCGTAAAGAGTGTAAAGAGATGAAGGCCAGAAGCTCCAATGACCAAATAAAGAATGCAAGTGATAAGGAGGAAGAGTTTGCTTTTGGGGTATGGATGACAACTGGAAGCCCAGGAGAAAGACAGAAACAGAGACAACCAACAAGCAGAAAAAAGGAAGGAATGAGATCACCACTGAAAAAAGATGATTTGAAAAATCTACAAGATACTGAAGAATCACAAAGCTTTGGAGGAAGAGGGAGTTACAGCAAAGATTACACAAAAATAGGTCACAACCATAACCCGAAAGGCTCCTGCCCAGATCCGAAAAGAAACAAAGGGCTAGAGCTTAACCTAAAATTCAAGAAAAAAAATTGGGGACTTCCCAGATCATTAATGAGAAAGGTGTGATGGAAATTGATATGGAAGAGGTAGATATCTACGGGGAAAGATCTGACGAAGAAAGATGAGAAGCAATTAATGGTGAGAGATATGAAGACAAAAGCGGAAAAATTGAATTATATGATGAATGTATTGGCGCTAATGAAAGGAAAGTGGAGGAGCAGAATTGGACGAGCCCAAAATCTAAATTTCATGAGATTCAAGAATTTATAGTTGTTACTCTATCATTATCAATTAAATTATTTTAAATTAAACACATGAATTTCTTTGTTAAATTTATTATAATGTTTTAATTATTTAATAAATATATTAATCAAGTGTAATGAAAGTATTAAAAATAAAATAAAATAAATTAATTATATGTATTAAGTTTATAAACTAAAAATTAATATAATTTAATAACATACTAAGTTTACATTGTTTAACTCTAAATTAATAATGTTTAGCTTATTACAAAATTAAAAGTATCAAACAAATCTATGAAGAACAACAAGAATAAGAATATAATAATAAGAAAAGAAAAGAAAAACTAATTAAGAAGATGCCTTGATATTCTTCTCTCTCTTCCTTAGCTTGAATTTTCAATCTTGAATTTGAATCTTGATTTCTTGATTTTGATCTTTAATTTTGTATTATAAATTCTTTCACTAAGTTTTTGTCTCTCTAAAGTTTGTGTTTTGACTTTTAAAAGAGTATTTTTATAGATATAAAAAACTCTAAGGGCGGGGGGATTCAAATCCAAGTCGAAATATGACTTAAAAGAGAGTATTTTGCACTTATCGCATTGGCGCTGCAGCGCTGGAGGCTCAGCACCGCAGCACTGAGACCTGAAAAAACATTGTTGAGGGAAGCATCTCTAGGTGCATCGATGCTGGTTGTGGGTGTTGCGGTGCTCCACATTTTATCCCCGGGCGCTGCAGTGCTCAGCTTGGGCGTTGTAGCGCTCTCGTATTTTGAGCGCAACTTCTTCGTTTGACATTCAATTCACCTCCCGTTTATTTCTATACATCACATATTTCATCGTGCGCCTATTTATGATTAGAAATACAATTAAATAGCCAAATATTTATGATTTAGAGTAAAATATAAAAAATTAGCGTATTGATATACTAGTGTATGTATGCTCTTATCACTAAGTTACTGGTAGTCTCTATTAGAAAGACAGTAAATCAGCTAAATTTTGATAATAACTTTGCTATTAATAGAAGAAGCCTAGGTGGAGACATTGCTTTGTTATGGAACAATGAAATCGATGAACAAGTTATGTCTTATAGCAGGCACCATATTGATGCTATGATTCTAAATGGTGTCTCTAAGCTCTGAAGATACACTAAGGTGTACGGCTCATTAGAGAATAGTAAAAAAAAAAAAACCAAACATGGAAGCTACTCAAAGGGTTAGCAGAGTTGTATCATCTCCCCTTAGATTTTCATTAGAGATTTCAATGAAATTTTGAACATAGGAGAAAAATGTTGAGGCCCTTCAAGAGAAACTAGTGCCTTTGATGGTTTTAGGGAAGCAATCATGTTTTGTAACCTCCAAGACATGGGATGAGTTGGACCCCTATTCACTTTGTCTAACAGAAGGATTGAACAGGGTCTTATGGAGGAAAGGCTAGACCATTTCCTATGTGATGATAACTAGCATAAGCTCTATGACAGGGTCCAAGTGCATCATTTTATTGCAACTGGCTCTAATTACTGCCCCTTACTGATGGAAGCTTCAGAGTATCAAAGATGGATCAGGAGAAGGAAGCTAGTAATGAACACTTGAAATTACATATTTAATAAGGGTTTTATATCATTGTTTTGTATTAATAATGTCTTTAACCCCCCTAACTCAAGTATGTTTACAATATTATACCTAATTAGCTTTTAACTATTTTGTGGTAGGTTCGGTAAAATAGGCATAATTTTCTACCTAAAAATTCAATTTGAGTGATTATTAATTCTGTGAAGAGCTAACTCAATGGGATAACATATTGTATTTCACAAGTCATTCAAAATTTGAGCGTTTAGAGGGTGAAAATGGCTTAAAACAGAACTAATTTGCAATACAGGCCCAATCTGAACAGTCATTAGTATTTGGCCCATAACTATAGAAATACGTATCTAATACGTATGAGACAACTCAATTTAAAAAGATAAGAGACTTATCTAAAATTTTGATGTTTTAAGTGACAGTTAATTCGGATTACATCAATTCCAAACTGGATAAGCAAGTTGGTACATTAATGATAATCAATGTAAATTATTTACCACCATTCTTGACTTTTATCATCCATGTAGTTCTCTCTTCATTTTTCTCGATTTATCCATATTTTTTTTTATAAATAGGTAGCATGTTTATGCTTGAAACATATAATTAGAGAACTAAATTTTAGTTTAAAACACTTGTCTTTTGTATTATCTCTTTGTAATATTATTTTTCTTGTTTACTATTGTAAAGTCATGTTATCTCTTCTTCCATTTCTTTTCTTTTTCTTTAGTTTTATTATATCCAAATAATTTTATTTATATTAAGGTGAAATGGTGAAACTCTTGGTACGGTAATACTTAACTCTTATTCATAAATTTAATGTTTTATTCTTAAGTTATGCAAATTTATATATGATGTATTTATTTTGTTAATACCCTTTCTTCTAAGTGGTGTATCTTGATTTATTATTGATAAACTTTATATTTGGGCACAATAAATTCTTGAAACTGTTAACAAGATTTAGCGTATATACCTTTTTTTTTGTAAAGTGAGAGTCTTGATTTATTATAGACAAATATAAAGATTGGCATAATAAATATTTGAACCCATTTATAAGATTTGATGTATAATAATTGAAAGAAAGAAATACTAATTAATATATAAACAACGATGAACTTTAATTGTTATATTTTTCTGTTAGAACCTCCTTTGTGTGAGGATTCCAATTGAGTTATAAAAATAGTTAAATACATTCTTACTTCTTATACCAAGAGTAGATCCCCATAACCTTAACTTTGATTTGAATTGGTTAATTAAATTAATATTTGCAAACATCTTATACTACATTAATTGTCTTTAAAGTTATTATAGTTTGTGATTTTAATTCTACTTTCCTGTGGATTAACCTCGTTCTCATCGGGTTATTTATTACTTCGACAATCCTGCACTTAGGAATAAACTCCTATATTCTGGACATATCAAGTTTTTGGCGCCGTTGCCGGGGAAGTGAAAATAACATTGTTTTTTGCTGTTGTTTGTTTGTATATTTTATTTTCATGGAAGGCTAAGCCTCCTAACTTACTTTACTTTATTTATTCGTTTTTTATTTTTATAGAAGGCTAAGCCTCCTAACTTGCTTTATTTTATTTATTATTCACTTTTTATTTTCATCGAAGGCTAAGCCTCCTAGGTTTTATTTATTAACTTTTTATTATATAATATAACATTAACTAATCTAACTTTTATTTTATTGTTAGTTTTACCTTTTTTTTGTCTTTATTTAATATTTTTTTTTGTCTTATTTGTAATATCTATTGTTATTGTATTTTATTTTATTTCTTTGTATGAGTGGTTGGTTTCGAGATCTTAATTCTCATCATTTGGTGAAAGGTAATTTCGAAACTTCCTTTGATAATTTGTTAGATTCTCCTTCATTTTTTCATTCTTTACCAATTAACACCATGAGCGAAAATCAAATTGACGGACTTATAGACCCAAGGGACAATCAGTTCCAACATAATGACCATAACCGATCTAGGACACTTAGAGATTACTTGAACCCTACACGAACCGGTATACTATCTTGCTTAATTTTTTCTTCGGATACAACACATTTTAATTTTAAGCTAAGCATTATCTAACTTTTACCCACTTTTCATGGCTTAGATGCAGAGAACCTTTATCTGCATCTAAGAGAATTTGAAGAAGTGTGTAATACGTATAATGACCAAAATTGTAGTATGAACACAATTCGACTTAAGCTTTTCCCTTTTTCTTTAAAAGATAAAGCTAAAACATGGCTATAAAACCTTAGGCCAAGATTCATTTCTTTATGGGATGAGATGCAACAACAATTTATGAAAAACAAATTTCTTTCCCATAGAATAAATTCTTTCAAAAGAAAAATTACCACTTTTGCCCAAAAACTAGGGAGACCGTGGGTCTCCCAGCTATCCCCATCATGGCTTTTAAATATGGAGAATAGTCTCAAATTTCTATGAGGGTTTAACACCCCAAGTTAGGCAAATGGTAGAAATGATGTGTAATGAAACATTTAAGGACAAAGACCCAAAAGAGGCAATGAACTATTTAGACTTACTAATAAAAAAAATGTTCAAAATTGGGACACTACTGGTACCTGTGAGACACCTAGCAAAAATTAAACCACTACATCTAGTGGGGGTATTTATCATCTTAGGGAAGGCCATGACCTTCAAGCCAAATTAGCATCCCTAACTAAAAATGTCGAAACCTTAGAAATGAAAAAGAGTGATAAAATAAAATCTGTTCAAGAAATTGTGTGTCACATTTGTGAAACCCATGATCATTCTACCGATGATTGCCCAACTTTGTCTGCATTTAGGGAATGTCTCCATGAATAAGCCAATGTTCTAAACACGTTCAAGCGGTCAAACAATAACTCATATTCACAAAACTACAATCCTGAATAGAGAAATCACCTAAATTTTAGTTGGAGGAATGACACTTAAGCACAGGCTTCACAATCACCTTTCCAACCACACCAAAATTTTTAAAACTATCAAAGTTATGCACCATATATCCCACCTCATAAGAAAAATCTTAAAGAAACTTTGCATGCATTCATTGAAAAGCAAGAGTCTATTAATTCTCAAAATGTTCAAACATTTGCTGATTTGAAAGATACTCTTGTAAACTTTGCATCCGCACTGAACATTCATGAGAAAGGAAAATTTCCTTCTCAACCATAACCAAACCTCAAAGGACAACATTACTCAAATGCATGTAGTTCAAGAACCTAACACATGGATCAAGTTAAAGTGGTTATCACTCTTTGAAAGGGTAAAATTGTTGAAAAAGACATTACTGAACCTCATGAGAACGATGAATCAATCTCTAAGGGTAAGGAAAGCATTGAACCTACACCTAATGAAGAAAGCACCAAAGCCTCACCTCAAATCCCATTTCCTCATGCATTACGTAATACTAAGAAAATGAATCACAATCCTGAAATTTTTGAAATCTTCAAATAGGTAAAAGTTAATATTCCTTTACTGGATGCTATTAAACAGGTTCTCTCTTATGCAAAATTTTTGAAGGATTTATGCACAGTAAAAAGAAACTAAATGTGAAAAAGAAAGCATTTTTAACTGAACAAGTAAGTGCTATTCTTCAAAACAATAATGCCTTGAAATATAAAGACCCTGGTTGTCCTTATTGGAAGTCATAAATTTGAACAAGCCTTACTTGATCTTGGTGCTAGTGTGAATTTACTACCGTATTCAGTTTATCAGTAGCTCAATCTCTGTGAGTTAAAATAAACTTCTGTAACTCTTTTGCTTGCCGATAGATCAATAAAAGTACCAAGAGAGACAGTGAAAGATGTTTTAGTTCAAGTTTATAAATTCATATATCCTGTGGATTTTATTGTCTTGGATACAAAACCTGTTAAAGGATGTAATCTGATACCTGTTATTTTGGGTCGTCCAATTTTAGCAACTTTTAACGCTTTGATTAATTGCAGGAATGAAGTAATGAAGCTTTCATTTAGAAATATGACACTTAAGCTCAATGTTTTTAATATGTGTAAGCAACCACATGAGGGGGAGGATGAAAGTGAAGAAACTGACATGATTGAAACAATTGTGGAGGATCATATTAAAAAAGGAGTTCTACTGATCCCTTAGAAATGTGTTTAATAAATTCATTTGAGTCAAATATACAATTAGATCCTGAAATCTCTGACATGTATTCTTTACTTGACTATGCACAGGTGATTGAAAATAAAGGATGGAAACTAAAGTTTGAAGAATTAGGAGAAAATATGGATAAACAGAACGAAATTTCAAAGTTGAAGTTAAAACCTCTGCCTAAAGGACTGAAATATGCATTTCTTGGAGAGAAACAAACTTACCCAGTAGTAATCTCTTCTACATTGACAAGCAAACAAGAAGGTAAGTTGATTGAATTATTAAAAATGCATAAAAATATTAGCAACTTTTAACGCTTTGATTAATTGCAGGAATGAAGTAATGAAGCTTTCATTTAGAAATATGACACTTAAGCTCAATGTTTTTAATATGTGTAAGCAACCATATGAGGGGGAGGATGAAAGTGAAGAAACTGACATGATTGAAACAATTGTGGAGGATCATATTAAAAAAGGAGTTCTACTAATCCCTTAGAAATGTGTTTAATAAATTCATTTGAGTCAAATATACAATTAGATCCTGAAATCTCTGACATGTATTTTTTACTTGACTATGCACAGGTGATTGAAAATAAAGGATGGAAACTAAAGTTTAAAGAATTAGGAGAAAATATGGATAAACAGAACGAAATTTCAAAGTTGGAGTTAAAACCTTTGCCTGAAGGACTGAAATATGCATTTCTTGGAGAGAAACAAACTTACCCAGTAGTAATCTCTTCTACATTCACAAGCAAACAAAAAGGTAAGTTGATTGAATTATTAAAAATGCATAAAAATATAATTAGGTGGACTTTAAAAAACATAAACGACATTAATCCTTTGATTTGCACACATAGAATACACCTAGAGGATAATGTCAAAAATTTCCAACAACCTCAAAGAAGATTAAATTCATATATGAAAGAGATAGTAAAAGCTGAAGTTATCAAATTACTTGAAGTATGAATCATTTATCCTATCCCAGATAATAAGTGGGTAAATCCTACTCAAGTAGTATAAAAAAAATCTGGAACCATAGTCATTGAAAATGACAAAGGTGAGTTAATACTAACTCGAGTCTCATCTAGTTGGAGGATGTGCATAAATTATAAGAAGTTAAACTCTGCCACTAGAAAATACCATTTTCCTTTACAATTCATTTATCAAATTGTAGAAAAAGTAACAGGACATCCCTGCTATTGCTTTCTAAACGGTTATTCTAGCTATTATCAAATTTATATAGCACTAGAGGACCAAGAAAAGACTACATTCACATGCTATTTTGGGTCCTTTACTTTTAAAACAATGCGCTTTGGACTTTGTAATACTCCAGCAACATTTCAGAGATGTATTTCAAGCATTTTTAGTGATATGGTTGAGCATTATTTAGACGATTTCATGGATGATTTAATTGTTTAGAAATTCTTTTAATAATTGTCTTGAAAACTTAGAAAGTATCTTTAAAAAATGTGAAGAAAAGAGTCTTGTGTTGAATTAGGAAAAATATCATTACATGGTTACTTCTGGAATTATTTTAGGACATGTAGTGTCTTCTAAAGAAATTGAAGTGGATAAGGCAAAAGTCAAACTCATTACACATTTGCCTCCAACAAAAATAGTCAGAGAAGTCCGATCCTATTTAGGACATGCTGAATTCTATATGAGGTTCATAAAAAAATTTAATGTTATATTTAAACCTCTTTGTAACCTCTTAGCAAAAGATATATCATTTTAGTGGACTCAAGAGTGTCAAAATTCGTTTAAAAAATTAATTGACCTCTTAACATCTGCTCCTATCATACAATCTTCTAACTGATCTTTACCTTTTGAACTCATGTGTCATGCTAGTGACTATATTGTTGGTGCTGTATTGGGACAAAGAAAGAAAGGTAAATCCTATGTAATTTATTACACAAGTAGAACTTTAAATAGTATACAAATGAATTACACAACAACTGAAAAAGAACTACTTGCTATAATATTTGCATTAGACAAATTTCGTTCTTACTTAATTGGTTCTTCAACTGTTGTGTTTACTGACCATGCTACTGTAAGGTACTTAATGTCAAAACAAGATACAAAACCAAGACTAATTCGATGGATTCTATTGCTTCAAGAATTTATTATCACTATCAAGGATAAGAAGGGAGCTGAAAATGTTATTGCAGATCACTTATCAAGACTTGCACCAGATTCATCAATAGAAATAACACCTATTAATGATTATTTTCCTGATGAATTTTTATTTTCTACTATTACAATATCTTGGTATGCTAATATTATTATTTTTCTTGTAACAAGAGAAATGCCACCACCTCAATGGAATGCTCAAGACAAAAAGAAATTTTTAATTGAGGTAACAAAGTTTTATTGGGATGATCTTTATCTCTTCAAATATTGTCGTGACCAAATATTTTGAAGATGCATACCCAACAATAAGGTAAGTAAAGTTATTGAATTTTGTAATTTTGAAGCATATGGGGGACATTTCTCATCAAAGAAAACAATTGCAAAAATCTTGCAGTGTGGATTTTATTGGCTTAGTTTATTTAAATATACACATGCATTCTGTATAACGTGTGAAAATTGTCAAAAGTTGGGATCAATTTTAAAACGAAACATGATGCCTTTGAACCTCATTTTTGTTATTGAAATCTTTGATTGTTGGGGGATAGATTTCATAGGACCATTTTCGTTATCATTTGTATTTACGTATATCTTAGTTACAGTAGATTATGTCTCAAAATAGATTGAGGCTATTCCATGTCGAAATAATGACCATAAAACAATCATGAAATTTTTGAAAGAAAATATCTTAAGTTAATTTGGAATCACTCAAGTCATTATAAGTGATGGGGATAAGTATTTTTGTAATAGGCCATTTGGAACATTAATGAATTAATATGGTATTACTCATAACGTTTTCACCCCTTATCATCCTTAGACAAGTGGACAAGTTGAATTAGCAAATAAGGAGACAAAACAAATGTTAAAAAAAACTGTAAACCCAGATTGCAAAGATTGGTCTTTAAGACTTAATGATGCACTGTGGACTTATAGAAATGCTTTTAAAACTTCATTGGGTGTGTCTCCTTATAGGATAGTTTATGAAAAACTTTGTCACTTACTTGTAAAACTTGAACATAAAGTCTACTAGGCTATTTAAACTTTCAATGCAAATCTTGATTCTGCTGGACATATACGTAAATTACAAAGAAATGAACTTGAAGAATTGAGAAATGATGCATATGAGAATTCAAAAATTCATAAAACTAAAATCAAAGTTTTTTATGATAAAAAAAAAATTCAAAGAAAAACATTTGATACTGGTCAAAAGGTTTTGCTTTATAATTCTCAACTTCACATATTCCTTGAAAAATTAAGATTAAGATGGAGTGACCCTTTTATTGTGAAACATGTGTACCCTTATGGAATAATTGACATTGAAAATTTTAGAAATGGGAATATATTTAAGTTAAATGGGTAAAGACTCAAGCCGTTTCTAGAAAACTTAGCTTTTCATGAAGAATTTATGTCCCTGCCGAACCCTTATTACAAGACCAATTAATCTTTATTTTACATATTTACATATTTATATATATTTATTCTTCTTCTAACTTTATTTTTTAGTTTTTACTTGCAGGTTAATTTAGTAGTTTTGTTAAAGTTTTGTTTTGCACCCTGGTTAAGTGCGGATAAAGGTACTCTGTGACATTTCAAGTCGATTTTGTCAGTTTTTCATAATTACTAATACCTTTTCTTCTTCCCCTTTTTTAAAAAAAATGGATAACATTCTAAAGAATTTAAAAAAGCGTTTTCCCTCATTGCCTTAAAATTTCTTAAAGAAAATTTACTAAGTAAGATGTGAAAGATTAAGGTTATTAATGATTATGAATATACCTGTTGATTTACGTTGGTTAATTGAAGCCAAAGTTCGATTAACAGGTGAATTTTCAGACTCGTTAATTTTCTACATGATCGGCTTAGGTAAAAGCTCTTTTGCATAAAAATGAAGAGTAAAACGATTAAGCGTTTGTTACAAGTGTACACGCATGACTTGTAACACACATTGTTGCCCTTTAGGAATGGTGTCTATAAATCGAAGATAAAATTAGGTTCATTAAGGATGGCTTGAGTAAGAAGTATTTAGATGATATCTTATCGACTCTTGAGACGCATCCTAGTAGATATGTGCATATTACAATTCGTGAATTATAGGACATATTCCTAAAAGAACATGAGTGGTATAGTCTTTAGAATCTAACTTTAAAAGACCCTGTTGAATAATTTATAAGAAAATTGGATGGGAAGCCTATCCTCGACCCATAGAAGGCGTTTAAGCTGTTACTAGATGTAAAACCAGAGAAAGATGTGAGTCACAATCATAACTACTTGTACATATTTACTATAGTTGTTATTTTTAAATGTTTCATTTCAAACTCAAACGTCTTTTCCAACAACCAACCACCCATGTGACTTTTTTAGCTAATAGATTGAAAATTGGTAAAAAGGTGTTGAAATTTCGCATTTTAAGCCAACAGCTCATGTGATTTAACTTTACACCACCTTTTGGCTCTATAAATACACTGCATTATTTTTGCTTCTTTATATAAACTCAAAATCATTCAAGAGAGAGGATGAGTGTAATAATAGAAGGAACATCAACTCGTAAATTCACCAAAATTTGTGTCTTTTATGGATCCAGCCCTGGAAAAACTAAAGAGTTTATAGAAGTAGTAGAAACCCTTGGTAAGGTGTTAGCTGAGCGAAATATTCATTTAGTATATGGGTGAGGTAGTCTTGAATTAATGGGACGTGTGGCAACCGCTGCACAAAATAAAGACAGTCGAGTTTTGGGTATCATACTGAAAGCTCTAGCTGTTGAAAACATTGTAGGAAAAATAATTGGAGATGAATTACAGGTATCATCAATGCATAAACGAATGTCTTTTATGCTTCGTAATGCTGATGCCTTCATAGCTCTACCTAGAGGCTTCAGAACATTGGAGAAAATTTTTTAAATTGTTTCATGGGCACAATTGCAAATCCATAAAAAAAAACTCATTAGTTTGTTAAATGTTGATGGTTTTTATAATGGGTTGTTATCTTTTCTTGACTATGTGGTGGAAAAATAATTCGTCACATCTGCAGCACGATAGATCCTCATTTCTGCTTCAACTATTGATCAATTACTCGATGAACTACAGGCTTTTACACTTTTATTGATCCAATAATGAGTCAGATAGAATGGTATACTGATGACAATGAAAAGAAATGCAAGATAGATTTGATGCTTCATTTGCAGCCTATCTATTTTTATGTATTTTTAAACATTTTATGTAACTTGTTTTATTTTGTTGCAGGTTTAATTTTCAATAAATAATGTTTTAGGTGATATCTTCTATAATTTACTCTTTCTATATTTTGACATTGAGGACAATGTCTCAATCTGGTTGGAGGGAGGATAGTTGATATATAATGTTAGTGTTATTTATTTATTTATTTTTTTGTTATCATTTTGTTCTCTAAAAAATAATTTCATCATGAATGGCGTGAGTAAAAGGTTTATTTATGCATTCTTGAGACACATTCTAGTTTTAAAATGGCAGAGTAAAGAGTACATTACTGAACTTTTGAAACAGATTCTAATTGGTTTATTTTTAATGCATTTTACGTATATTTGTTTGTTGCTTAAGTTCTTGGTAACTCTTGCATAAATAAATTTGCTTTATTATCGAGGTATGATTTTAAAATTATTTAGTTTAAATCACTTTTTCTATCTAGGTTACTAAAGAATAACTTTCAAAATTATTTCTTGAGCACAATACTAAGTCTTGTGGTAAGATGGATGATTTAATATATATAGCCAAGAGAATTTTCATGTTTAAGTATATATATTCTTTTCTAAACTCACATATATTTTGTGAGTGAATGGAAAGGTTTGAGATAACAGCTTACGAACTTTCATTGATCTTTTGAAATGGTTAATTTTTGTTTGGAATAACATTATTTGGGATGAGAAATGATTTGGTTGCTTAGCTTAAGGATGAAAAAAAAAATTATTATAGTGAGAAATTGTTCTTATTTTGTAATGATTCTTTATATCTTAAAAAAGACACAAAAAAAAAAGAAAATATATATATATATATATATATATAAAGTCAATTTAGTTTAATAAAGTCTTCGTTCAATTCTAAAAGACAAAAGTCATTAGGAAGCAATTTTATCACCAGACTCTTTATTCATAAGATTCGCATAAAATAATTAAAGTCTTGAAGCGAGCATGTGAAAAGAATGCTTTGGATCAATGTTAGTTTGTCTATCTGTCCTTAAATGTAACATTTTCTTGAGCGATTATCTGTTTTTCAACTCTATGAGTAAAATCCTAACTCATTAAACAGGTATTCACCTGTAAGGATATAGAGTTGAGACTTTACTTGAAAAATATTTTTAAGGCTATATATGTTGTGGTAAGAAGGCTTTGACTTAATTCACACACACACAATTTGGAAGTTATGAATGAAATAACCTTTATAGCAATTGTGATCTTTAGCTGACGTTTTGTTTGAAATACTTAGGTAGTGTTCAAATTTTATTTATACTTAAATTGCTAGGGACTAACAATAAGCTGGTTAGGGGGTGTGATGAACACTTGAAATTACATATTTAATAAGGGTTTATATCATTATTTTGTATTAATAGTATCTTTAACCCCCCTAACTTAAGTATGTTTACAATATTGTACCTAATTAGCTTTTAACTATTTTGTAGTAGGTTCCGTAAAATGGGCATAATTGTTTACCTAAAAATTCACTTGGAGTGATTATTAATCCTGTGAAGAGCTGACTCAATGGGATAACATATTATATTTCACAAGTCATTCAAAATTTGAGCGTTTAGAAGGTGAAAATGGCCTAAAACAGAACTGATCTGCAATACAAGCCCAATCTGAATAGTCATTAGTATTTGGCCCATAACTATAGAAATACGTATCTAATATGTATGAGAGACTCTATTTAGAAAGATAAGAGACTTATCTACAACTTTGATGTTTTAAGTGATAGCTAATTCGGACCATATCAGTTCTAAACTGGATAAGCAAGTGGGTGCATTAATGATAATCAATATAAATTATTTGCCACCATTCTTGACTTTTATCATCCATATGGTTCTCTCTTCATTTTTCTCGATTTATCCATATTATTTTATAAATAAGTAGCATGTTTACGCCCGAAACATATAATTAGAGAGCTAGATTTTAGTTCAAAACACTTGTCTTTTGTATTATCTCTTTGTAATATTATTTCTCTTGTTTACTATTATAAAGTCATGTTATCTCTTCTTCCATTTCTTTTCTTTTTCTTTAGTTTTATTATGTTCAAGTAATTTTATTTATGCTAAGGTGAAATGGTGAAACTCTTGGTACGGTAATACTTAACTCTTATTCATAAATTTAATATTTTATTCTTAAGTTATGCAAATTTATATATGATGTATTTATTTTGTTAATACCCTTTCTTCTAAGTGGTGTATCTTGATTTATTATTGACAAACTTTATACTTAGCACAATAAATACTTGAAACCGTTTACAAGATTTGACGTATATACATTTGTTTTTGTAAAGTGGGAGTCTTAATTTATTTTAGACAAATATAAAGAAGGCTTTGACTTAATTCACACACACACACAATTTGGAAGTTATGATTGAAATAACCTTTATAGCAATTGTGATCTTTAGCTGACGTTTTGTTTGAAATACTTAGGTAGTGTTCAAATTTTATTTATACTTAAATTGCTAGGGACTAACAATAAGCTGGTTAGGGGGTGTGATGAACACTTGAAATTACATATTTAATAAGGGTTTATATCATTGTTTTGTATTAATAGTGTCTTTAACCCCCCTAACTTAAGTATGTTTACAATATTGTACCTAATTAGCTTTTAACTATTTTGTGGTAGGTTCGGTAAAATGGGCATAACTGTCTACCTAAAAATTCACTTGGAGTGATTATTAATCCTGTGAAGAGCTGACTCAATGGGATAACATATTGTATTTCACAAGTCATTCAAAATTTGAGCGTTTAGAGGGTGAAAATGGCTTAAAACAGAACTAATTTGCAATACAGGCCCAATCTGAACAGTCATTAGTATTTGGCCCATAACTATAGAAATACGTATCTAATACGTATGAGACAACTTAATTTAAAAAGATAAGAGACTTATCTAAAATTTTGATGTTTTAAGTGACAGTTAATTCGGATTACATCAATTCCAAACTGGATAAGCAATTTGGTACATTAATGATAATCAATGTAAATTATTTACTACCATTCTTGACTTTTATCATCCATGTAGTTCTCTGTTCATTTTTCTCGATTTATCCATATTTTTTTTTATAAATAGGTAGCATGTTTATGCCCGAAACATATAATTAGAGAACTAGATTTTAGTTTAAAACACTTGTCTTTTGTATTATCTCTTTGTAATATTATTTTTCTTGTTTACTATTGTAAAGTCATGTTATCTCTTCTTCCATTTCTTTTCTTTTTCTTTAATTTTATTATATCCAAATAATTTTATTTATATTAAGGTGAAATGGTGAAACTCTTGGTACGGTAATACTTAACTCTTATTCATAAATTTAATGTTTTATTCTTAAGTTATGCAAATTTATATATGATGTATTTATTTTGTTAATACCATTTCTTCTAAGTGGTGTATCTTGATTTATTATTGATAAACTTTATACTTGGGCACAATAAATTATTGAAACTGTTAACAAGATTTAGCGTATATACCTTTTTTTTGTAAAGTGAGAGTCTTGATTTATTATAGACAAATATAAAGATTGGCATAATAAATATTTGGACCCATTTATAAGATTTGATGTATAATAATTGAAAGAAAGAAATACTAATTAATATATAAACAACGATGAACTTTAATTGTTATATTTTTCTGTTAGAACCTCCTTTGTGTGAGGATTCCAATTGAGTTATAAAAATAGTTAAATACATTCTTACTTCTTATGCTAAGAGTAGATCCCCATAACCTTAGCTTTGATTTAAATTGGTTAATTAAATTAATATTTGCAAATATCTTATACTACATTAATTGTCTTTAAAGTTATTATAGTTTGTAATTTTAATTCTACTTCCCTATAGAATGACCCCGTTTTTATAGGGTTATTTATTACTTCGACAATTCTGCACTTGGGAATAAAATTCTATATTTTGGACGTGTCAGCTAGTACCTAGATTCCATTATGAGGATTTTTGGAATACCAATGGAGAGTGCAATGAAATTGTGAAATCTCATTATGAGTATTCTGGTGCAGTTAATGAAAATGAGATAGATAAATTTGTAAATAGACTGAAGAGAGTAAAAGAAGGTCTCTAGGAGTGGAGCCAAAAAACTTTTAAGGGGAGATCAAAGAAACTGGATTAGTTAACAACAAAGCTTCATCAATATAACTTGGATTATAGGCAATATGATAGCCCATCTGAGATAAAGGAGCTGAAAAAAAAAAAGAATTGAACACTTGTTACTAGAAGATTTTATTTGGAAATAAAGATCAAAGGTTATCTAGCTTAAAGTTAGAGACAGAAACACAAAGCTTTTTCATGCGATGCTACTAGTAGAAGAAAGAGGAATGAGATTAAGGGAATTGTAGACACTAATTGCCAGTAGAAAGAAAACCCCTAGGAAATGAAGCAGGTGATATATGATTATTTTGAAACACTTTTCACTTCAACTAACCCAATAAAAGAGCATTTAAATGAAGCCACATCAGAAATTGAGACTAGAATTTCAAAAGAGATGAACTAGTAACTATGCAAAGCTTTTATAAGGGATAAGGTGGTACGGGCAATGTGCCATTTAACCCAGCAAAAGCCTTTGGACCCGATGGCCTTTTTGTAGGCTTCTATCAACATCATAGCTCATTATTGGGGGGAGTACCATCAATACATGTGTGAACATTCTAAACCATCAATGTGATATCTTTGCGTTAAACCATACTTTAATAGTTTTAATTCCAAAATCTGTAAACGTCCAATAGTCCCAAGATTTTAGACCAATTGGACTTCATAATGTAATATATAGAGTGATTGCAAAAACCATTGCAAATAGACTTAAAAACACTCTCAATTCTATCATCTCTCCTAATCAAAGTGCCTTTTTACCTAAAAGAATAGTAATAATACAATCTTAGGTTATGAATGCTTACACAGTATTAAAAGTAAAAACGTTAAGAAATTTGGCTTTATCGCTTTGAAATTAGATATTAGTAAAGCCTGTGATAGATTAGAGTGACATTTCTTAAATAAAATAATAGAGAAACTTGGTTTTGCAAGTTCTGGATTGGGCTAATCATGTGATGTATTTCCACCACTTCCTTCTTGATTCTAATTAATAGAGATATCAAGGTTTCTTTAAACCACAGAGAGGCTTAAGACAAGGTTGCCCCCTATTCCTCTATTAGTTCTTAATTGGAGTTGAGGACTTATTTGCTCTTATTCTCCAAGATGAAACAATAAGACAAATTCAAGGAATTAAATTTAATAATTCCATCTCTATTTCCCGTCTTCTATTTGCAAATGACAGCCTTATATATATTAAGGCCTCTAATGAGAGTTGCAGGAGACTCAAACAGATTTTTTTTATCAATACTCTGAAGCTTCTAGTCAAGTGTTCAACTATGAGAAGTCTTCCCTATTTTATAGTTCAAGTATCTCTCAGAAACAAGCTTAAAGGATTTAAAATGTCTTCTAGCTGAGAAGGATGTTTATGCATGAAACGTATCTTAGTCTACCTTCTATGGTAGGGAAAAACAAGAACAGTTTCTTCAATGACATTAAACGTAGGATCTTTAGCAAGATCAATCAATGGAATGAGAAGCTTTTCTCTATAGAGGGAGAAAGAGACATTAATCAAGGCAGTAATCCAAACCATCCTAACTTATGCCATTAGTGTATTCAAAGTTACCATGGATTTTTTGTATTGATATCTGTAAAATGTTTGCATATTTTTTGTGGGGATGAAGAAGTGATAATAAGAAGAAAATCCATTAAAGAAGATGGAAAAAACTTTGTCAAGGCAAAGCTATTAGTGGTATGGGACTTAGGGACCTTATATGCTTCAATCAAGTTCTCTTAGCCAAACAGGGCTAGAGAATTCTCAATGATCCTGACTCCTTGACTGCCAGGGCAATCAAAGCTAGCTACTTTAAATCAAAGTCCTTTCTAGAGTCTGAGATTAAGAGTAATCCATGTAGTAACCAGTATCCACGACTGGTAAGAATAAGTATTTATAAATGTATAAATATACGTATTTTATTTGTATGTTGGTGATACTTGATTTATATATTGTTATTAGTAGTGTTTGTATAGGTTAAGGTCATACTATTAGCATTGGGTTTAATTGCAAGACTTTAGATTTATTTTAGGGACCAAATTGTAATACTTTGAAAGTTTTGGGGGTAATTTTGTAAATACCAAAAATTAGCCACTTAGTATAAAAATACACTTTTAAAACCCTAATTCTCTTATTTTGGTTGAGCTACCTCTTTTAGAGAGAGAGAAGAGAGAAAAGAGGGGAGAGAAAGAGAAGAAGGAGAAGAAAAAGAAGAAGAAATTGGAATTTTGGATTTTAAGAGGTGAAGGAGATTTAAGCCTTGTAGCTGAAAGTGTTAAGAGGTAAGTATACTAGACTTACTACTGGAATCACAATAAACATAATAATTGTTTTGTATGATTTTGTAAATGGGGTTAAGAATATGTTTATGATATGTCAAAGTATATTTTGATATGAAATGTGAATATATGTTTATGAATGTGAGTATTGACATTGAGCATGGACATACATGTGTTTTTGAAAGTGAGCTTTCCAAAATAAGATGCGTTTAACAAAGAAAGCTTTTGAAGTGTAATATGTCCATGAGAAATATTTTGTGATTTGAGGGTACTTGAACTCACTGTTAACTTAGTAGGCATTTTATGTGATTTGTGGAGCCTTTATGTGTGGCCTTTCCTTCGGGATTGGTATATGTTATGTGTTCCGTATGTAGGAAGGATCCTATTGGTACCTAAAGGAAGTGTGAGTCATCACATTCATGTGGTGGCGTATTGGTACATGTGAGAGGACTCACCGATGATCAGGGTGAGGGTTTGGCTTTTACCTTCGGGCATAAGCGTTATATATGTGTGATTTAAAGACCTCACTTGTACTATTCCTCTCATACGGTATGTCACCTACGAGTGACATTTGGCTCATTATGTGATATGTTATATGTAAGTCCTACTAAGTAGTAGTCGAGTAATGGTATTCCTATTATGTGTTTTGAAAGAATGTGTAAGCGCTTACATGATATGTGATTTGATAAGATTATGATTTTGATTGATCACAACATATCATACATATGCATTGTGTACATATATGTATTTGTATTTGATATATGAAAAACTAGTATGCTTACTGAGTTTTATACTCATTATAGTTTATGGTGATTTCAGGTAAATAAGGTAAATAAGGTAAATAAGGATTTGGCAAGGCTTCTGCTGTTCCTTGGGTTCCCTAAGTTGTTAGGTTGCTAAGTGTTTCATTTGGGGACACGTGGGATAAGATATTTGATTTGTCCCTAGTGAATAAATACCTATGTATTTTTTTATTGTGTGTGGTTGGACTTAGTTTAAGTTTCACCAAGTGTAGTAATGGATTGATTTTAAGTAAGAATTTACAATGAATATATTTTGGGCTTCCGGTAATAAAGTTGCTACTGGTGACGTAGTAGAGTGTTAATCTCTGAGAAAACTCTGCGTATCTCCGGTTTACTAATTGTCCCAGTCATAATTCAATTGCTATAATTCTGAAAGAAATTAAAATGAATGTTTAAGTATTATTGAATGAATGTAAGTGATGTCGTGTGTCAGATCTTTTGGGTCTGGGGCGTGACAGCTTTTATTGGTATCAGAGCTAAGATATGATTCTGTAGACTTTTAAGTGTCGAGTCAAGGGAACCGAGCAGATGCCAAATCCTTAGGATTGTATTTGTAGCTTTGTTGTGTAAAAGTTTGACATATTCCTTAAATTTTGTATGATTTTGTGAAGATGACACATTATCCAAGAGCTGCTAAGATTGTTGTTGTTGTGGATAATGGTACCTTGTGGATCTTAATGTTACTATTTAGATTTTTTTTTTTTTAAGTTATGACTCATATGCTTAGTAAGAGTGATGTTGAATATCTTATAATGATAATTTGCATGTCATAGAGTAAATTGAGATAATTTTCTCAATGACAAAATATAGAGAAGTAGAGTATTGAAGACATCAATTGAAACAACTTTTATTGAAAAGGAAAACAACAACAATAGCAGCAACAAAAATACAGTAGAGGCTACGGAGTGAGATTTAAGTCTATTTTGCGCTTCTTCTGACTGTCATGAGTAGACCAATCTAACTGATGCAATGTTGGATTAGACAGAGGAATAAAAGACTGTAATTGATCAATTAGTTGATCAACAGTTGGAGCTGAAATAAGAATCCGTCGTGCTAGAAGTGGGATGAATTGTGTTCCCGCTGCATAGTCAAGAAAAGATATCAACCCGTCGTAAAAACCATTAACATTTAACAAACCAATGGGTTTTTGGTGGATTTGTAATTGTACCCATGAGACAATTTGAAAAATTTCCTCCAAGGTCCCGAAACCTCCTGGTAGAGCTATGAAAGCATCCGCATGCCTAAGCATTTGAGCCATTCGCTCGTGCATAGATGAGACTTGTAACTCATCCCCAACTGTTTTTCCTACAATATTTTCAATAGCTAGAGGTTTTGGAATGATACCCAAAACTCGACTACCTTTATTATGTGCAGCTTTTGCCACAGACCCCATTAACCCTCGGTTACCTCCTCCATATACTAAATGTATATTTCGCTCAGCTAATACCTTACCAAGATTTTCTGCAACTTTTGTAAACTCTTCAGTATTTCCAGGGTTGGATCCACAAAAGACACAAATGTTTGTAAATTGACGAGCTGAGGTTTCCTCCATTGTTACGCTCACCCTAATCTTTGAATATTTTTGAGTTTGTATAAGGATGCAAAAACAATGTATTTATAGAGAAACAAATTGATAATAGCTGTAGAGCATATATGTAAGTATGTTCAAGTATATACGTTTTTCTCAATTCTTGTGAGGTAAAAAGAAAAGAATGAGTTTTACTTTATTATTCTATAAGGGACAATAGGCCGCAAAATTTTGAATAAATATTTGTTGATATGTAAGTGTAATAAAATTGTGTCGGAAGCGTGATGAGTTAGGTAAGATGATTAAGAAAAGTCAATAAATGCCTATTTTATGGATTTAGGGACTTTGTCGTTTTGGCACTAATGGCCGACAATGCATATATGACTTGAAGACTTTTAAAAGCTACCAACTAGACTTTGGACATGAGGCCAAATTAACTTTATTAATTATAAGAATTTTTGTGGTCTTAACATTGATTTTTGGCCGATAGATTAAAAGCAGACATAAAGAAAAATAAAGCACACTTGACATAAAGATAAAGCAGTAGTCAGTCTCTCTTTGATGTGATAGAACAACACGGATCTAGTTTCTGTGAAAAACAGAAACAGCAATGTAGGTTAAAATGAGTCTCCCTGGTCGCTTTCATCTGTGTCGTATCCGTGAGAGAGAAACTTATGGAGTTGTTGTTCCCATACATTGAATGAGGGCTCTAGTTGAGTGGAAGGTGGGTCTACCATATCTTGATCTTCTGTAGGTGAGTTGGTCTGGATGAGGGATGTGCTGGATTCCTCTTGGATTTGAGTGTCGGTTAGATAAGGTTGGGAGTCTTGAAAGAGGGATAAGTCAAGATTGGGTTGGTGTTGGTCAGGTTCTGTCGGGACAACTGGCTGAGATTGGGTAGGTTCTGTCGGGACAGTTAGCTGAGGCCATTGGTGAAGGTTATCCATTGCTTGTCTGTATCTGGCATAATAAGTCATGTTTGGGATATGATGATGATGAGTAGAGTAATCTGTATTTCTGAGATGTGAAAGATGATATTTTTGTCTTTGTTGGAATTTGAGTATATTGGCAAAATTCAGGTCTTCTGTAAAGTCAGCTTCAACTTGTTCCCAAGGTGCAGCATCTTCTGGGGAGATTCAAACAGACAGAGGAATTATCTGGTTTTCTTGAGCAAGAATTCTTTCAAGTTCTCTCTTTTGTTGGATTACTTCTTCAGGCCAGAGCTTAATTGATCCCTTTAGTGAAAGGGTAAAAGTGAGGTAATCCTTGACAGTGGGGTAATAATGGATTTCATGATCTGAAACAATCATACCCTTTCGTTGGAGAAGTAAGACAGACCAAAGATGTTGTCTGGGGACTGCAGCATTTGTGTTGTTTGCAATCATGTATTGAAATTTAGTTATCCACCATGTCTTTGGGTAAAACCATTAGAGAAATATCAGGGCTGGATGATCTTCATCACATTTTTCTAATTTTTGGAGAGTTCTAAGTAATGGAAATTCCATGGCGATTGTATACAGATCCAACAGGTACCATAACAAGTAAATGACAGATTTGGACCATTGGGAAAATGGGAAAAAATAGTGCAGGTGAAAGAAAGGGTATTCCAAGTTGAACGAAGGGCCACCAAGAACTGTGAGGCCGTGTTCTTGGACTGCCAAGATGGTATAGTGTCTGATGAATTCCTTGGCACGGGAATAGAGTGTTCTAGTTCTGATTAGGTCTGGAAATTGTGGTGGAGAAAAAGGAATAGGAGGAGTTATGATAATGGGATTCATTATGAAGATGGTAAGAGAGTTGGTTTTCTTTATTACTAAAAAAGTGATTATGAGGTTTAGGCTATTTATAGAGTTTTGTGAAAGAAATCAATAATCGTTTTGTCCTTTCCTTTTACGTGGATGACGTTAAAGGAATAGTTAAAAAAAAATCATATTTGCCATCGCAATAATTGTGCTAGTGGAATCTTTTCTGTTTGAAACTGAGCATATTTAAAAAAAAAAAGCAGATATGTCAATCTCAATAAGAAAATGATGTCCAATAAGGTGGACTATTTTTTTTTTAAAGAGTTAGAGTAAGAGATATAATATTGAGATCTATAGTTTAAGAATCAATTGAACTAAAGGTCTTTTTATTGAAGTTGATTTTTGATCGTTTAAGATAATGCCTTCAATATTCTGATTTGAATGACAACTTAGTTGCGTAGAAATGCTACATTTTTTTTTTGAATGATATCAAAGTAGTGAATGATATTATGACGTATGAGTATATGTTGAAGGGATTAAAATTTTTAGAGGAGTTAAGAATTTTATGTAAGAGATTAGTATGGGTATTCTACATCTATGTTATTCTTTAATGAATGAAAGGTGAAGTGTATAGATACCCATTAAATATTGAACGAATGGGAGAAAAGAATAAAAATATGTGTGCATAATTTTATAAGTCCATAATGTGTGTCATGTGTTTATTTTATGGATGAATGTTTCGTACTTCTCTCACAGACTAAGCTATGAGCAAATCTTATATACCAAAAAGATTGCTTTGTAAATGTTTTAGGAATAAATCATACTGTTGAAAAGGCAACTTGGGAATGCGAATAAGAAATCAGATTTAAGTATCCTCATATGTTTGCTCAAGTCATGAATTTCGAGGACGAAATTCTTATAAGGAGGGGATCCATGTAGTAACCAGTATCCACGACTGGTAAGAATAAGTATTTATAAATGTATAAATATACGTATTTTATTTGTATGTTGGTAATACTTGATTTATATATTGTTATTAGTAGTGTTTGTATAGGTTAAGGTCATACTATTAGCATTGGGTTTAATTGCAAGACTTTAGATTTATTTTAGGGACCAAATTATAATACTTTGAAAGTTTTGGGGGTAAATTTGTAAATACCAAAAATTAGCCACTTAGTATAAAAATACACTTTTAAAACCCTAATTCTCTTATTTTGGTTGAGCTACCTCTTTTAGAGAGAGAGAAGAGAGAAAAGAGGGGAGAGAAAGAGAAGAAGGAGAAGAAAAAGAAGAAGAAATTGGAATTTTGGATTTTAAGAGGTTAAGGAGATTTAAGCCTTGTAGCTGAAAGTGTTAAGAGGTAAGTATACTAGACTTACTACTGGAATCACAATAAACATAATAATTGTTTTGTATGATTTTGTAAATGGGGTTAAGAATATGTTTATGATATGTCAAAGTATATTTTGATATGAAATGTGAATATATGTTTATGAATGTGAGTATTGACATTGAGCATGGACATACATGTGTTTTTGAAAGTGAGCTTTCCAAAATAAGATGCGTTTAACAAAGAAAGCTTTTGAAGTGTAATATGTCCATGAGAAATATTTTGTGATTTGAGGGTACTTGAACTCACTGTTAACTTAGTAGGCATTTTATGTGATTTGTGGAGCCTTTATGTGTGGCCTTTCCTTCGGGATTGGTATATGTTATGTGTTCCGTATGTAGGAAGGATCCTATTGGTACCTAAAGGAAGTGTGAGTCATCACATTCATGTGGTGGCGTATTGGTACATGTGAGAGGACTCACCGATGATCAGGGTGAGGGTTTGGCTTTTACCTTCGGGCATAAGCGTTATATATGTGTGATTTAAAGACCTCACTTGTACTATTCCTCTCATACGGTATGTCACCTACGAGTGACATTTGGCTCATTATGTGATATGTTATATGTAAGTCCTACTAAGTAGTAGTCGAGTAATGGTATTCCTATTATGTGTTTTGAAAGAATGTGTAAGCGCTTACATGATATGTGATTTGATAAGATTATGATTTTGATTGATCACAACATATCATACATATGCATTGTGTACATATATGTATTTGTATTTGATATATGAAAAACTAGTATGCTTACTGAGTTTTATACTCATTATAGTTTATGGTGATTTCAGGTAAATAAGGTAAATAAGGTAAATAAGGATTTGGCAAGGCTTCTGCTGTTCCTTGGGTTCCCTAAGTTGTTAGGTTGCTAAGTGTTTCATTTGGGGACACGTGGGATAAGATATTTGATTTGTCCCTAATGAATAAATACCTATGTATTATTTTATTGTGTGTGGTTGGACTTAGTTTAAGTTCAAGTGCAGTAATGGATTGATTTTAAGTAAGAATTTACAATGAATATATTCTGGGCTTCCGGTAATAAAGTTGCTACTGGTGATGTAGTAGAGTGTTAATCTCTGAGAAAACTCTGCGTATCTCCGGTTTACTAATTGTCCCAGTCATAATTCAATTGCTATAATTCTGAAAGAAATTAAAATGAATGTTTAAGTATTATTGAATGAATGTAAGTGATGTCGTGTGTCAGATCTTTTGGGTCTGGGGCGTGACAATCCATCTTATACCTGAAGAAGTTTATTATGGGTAAACCAATTGCTTCAAGAAGGGGTTAGGTAGATCATTGGCGATGGCTCTCAAGTTAATGTTTACACCAATAATTGGATCCTTAGAAAGACATGCTTTTACCTCTCATAGTCTCTCTACCTACTGATATTTCTGTTGCAAACCTGATTGATGAAAGAAACCAATGAAAAGTAGATGTCTTAAAGGAACATTTCATTGCCTTAGATGTAGATCAAATTCAACAAACTGATCTACCAGCGAAAAGAAAATAGCTGAGGATAAGATTTGTTGGCATCATGATAAAAGAGGTAGTTATTCTATCAAAAGTGGTTACTTCACACCAGTGCAAAGAAAGTTTGCTAATTGGCCTGAATCATCAAATAGAAGCAACAGCTGTTGGAAAATAATCTAGAAGAGTCCTATTTCCCCAAAGATAAAAATCTTCTTATGGAGAGCCTTGAGAAACATGCTTTAATTTGCCAAAAATTTAGTCTAAAAAGATTCTCATCTCCCCAATATGCAATAGGTGTAAATTGAAATTTGAAGACGTTATGCATGCCCTTATTGAATGTACACTAGTCAAGAAATTTTAAAAATTTTCAGACTTTACTGAAGTAATTAAAGGGGTGCAACAATCTGATTTGGGAGCTTTGCTAAATCTACTATGATCCGGGACTACTTAGGGGAAATGTCTAAAATTGGGTCTCTAATATGGGTCATCTGAAAGGCAAGAAACCTCTTTATTATAGAAAATAAGCAGGATGATCTAAGAAGGACCATTGCTAGAGTGAAGCTACATTGGACTCTAATTGGACCCAAGAGACCTTTACCAGTATAAGAAATACTAATGAAGTAGTTAAGGAAAATTCTGAATGGGATCCTCCTACTTTTGGATGGATTAAATTGAATGTTGATGCGGTAGTTAGAAAAGAAGAGCAACAAATGGGACTTAGAGCAATATACAAGGATTGGAGGGGCTCAATTCTAGGGATGGCTATAGATCACAAGTTCAACAATGGAAATGTCGAGATTGCTGAAATTAAGGCTCTTTTATTCGATTTGAATATTGCCATCACCAGTGGCTACTACACTTTGGAGATCAAATCAGATGCTCTGAATGTCATTGCCCTTGTAAAAGGTCATTCAATCTTACAAGGAGATCTCCTAGATTATTAAAGATATCCTTTATGTAATGAAAAATATGCCTCAAATTGTAATTAGACATATCCTAAGGGACAAAAATAGTTTAGTTCATACTTTGGCTAAAGTAGCCCTCAACCTCTAGTCTGTTATTTTTTGTGGGATTCATTCCCATGTGCTATTTAATTAATGAATTTACTATATAAAAATGATAAAAGAGTATATTATAGAGGTGAAGCGAGAAAGGTTACGAAAGAGACGCTATGGCCAATACAAAAGAAGATTGATTATTGGGACCTTTTTTTTTTTTCCTAATTTCACGTGGTCTCAGCTTAGCATGCTCTCCTCTCCTTAGTCCTTCCCTATTATCAAAATATTCAACCAACCTCAACCTCCCAATGGGACAACAAAATGTCATGCAGGATGAGATTTGCAAGACTTTATTTTGAATGAGGTAAGAATTGAGTAATTTTTATAAAAATAAAGTATGATATAAGAAAAACATATTTTTTAAATTATTACTGGGTGGAAGGGAATTAAGCTTCAAGCTCTATCTTCGTCCTATTTTTTATGAATATATTAAATATAATATTTTAGTATATTTATATATTAAATAATTTATCAATTTTTATTTTATAATTTATATTTAACTAGGACATGCTTTAAAATATATTTTTATTAATAAAAAACTTACAATAAAAAACTCCTAAATCTATTTTTTTTTTCTTTTGTTATAAATAACAAAGACTTTTGTTTTGAAATTGGGCGGCATTGATTTAAATAAGAATATGAAGTAATTGATAGGAAAATCAATGATGCTAGGTGTTAGAACATTATTTAATTTATTATTTATTTAAAATTTTGTTTACTAAGTACTATTCATATTATAAAAAATATTGTTATATTATTCTAATTTGTTAGTTTGATAAATTTTTTTAATCATAATATAGAATATTTTTTTTATATTTTTAAAATTTGTAAAGATAAATTAGTATTCAATATTAATAAATAAAAAATAAAAAAAAATGAAGCGGGAATAAAAAAGGCATTTCTCATAAAAAATTTCCATTTCACCCTATTAAATTTTTTAACGAATAAAATAAAAAATGAGACTTAAAAAATAGGGCAAGGTACAGAAAAGACCCTCTCTCCCAACCTCACATTTTCACTCTGTCAAGTTATAAAATAAATTTTAAGTAATTGAGTTTCATTTTCAACATTGCCAAAGAATAAAAATATTCACAAATGATAATGAAGTAATTTTGTGGGGGATTTTTTTATCATATGTGGTCAATTATAAGAAGCCACGTGACTAATGAGTTCTATAATTTTAAAAAGTTGTTCAAATTAGAAGAGGATAAAAGTTATTAGGCTCAATGAAAGCTTATACCAATCAATATTTTTTTTTTTTTGATGAATAATGTTCTTTATCATTGAATAACTTTAAAGACAATACATCAACGGACCTTTGATTCTGTATCAAAGGATTACCAGGATATAATCGAAGGAGTGCATCTAGACATCTTCCTGAACCAAGCTCTTCCATAGAAGAGTACCAGTCATACCCATAATGGGTAAAGACATCCCTAATCGGGAATACGAACCCTTTTGAAAAAAAGGGTGAAATCTAGACCTTTCCGAAGAAAGGGAAATAAAGACCTCAGCGAGTGAGGGAATACAAAGACCTCAGCGAGTGAGGGAATACAAATCCCAACAAAGAGATAAATTATTACAAAACCCACCCTCTCCATACAAAAATATTCCAAGATACCCAAATCCTATCCTATAACCATTATGAAAAATAATATTTCATAGCCTAAATAAATTAGGACAAATGTATTGCACTGGCGTGGTTATAGCATCGAATAAGGGTTGGAATACAGTGCAGAACAGAGCAGAGATACTATCGCCGGAACTTCACCGGAAGCAAGCGCCGAACCATGCGCCGGGAGACCGGCAAAGGGATGGGAGCCGTCGGAAAGGGCGGTCGGACACAGGGAAAGAAACACCGTCGGGGCTGGTAGGTTGGCCCGGTGAGACCGGCAGGAGGATAGGAGATGACATGGTGTCCGGCGTAGGGGGCAGTGCACGTCGTTGGAATGCCAGCGGCAAGAGTCAAAACGGTTGTAGGCCGTGGCTGGTGCACCATGAAGGTTGGCGTCACGACGGTGAAATGTCGTCTCAGCCCCTGCCGGCCACTTAACACACCACAACATGCCATACAGATGTGCTTTCCAGCCACCGTCGCAGGTCACGGTCGAAGAGCACCGCTGCCCCGAGCAACCCGAGCAGGCCTGGGACCATGGCCAGATAACCGGTGAAGCAAACAGAACTTCCACCCTCCGCCGCTGGTCAAGGTCGAGGAGCACTGCGGCCCCGCAACACTCTGGAGACTGACCAGGGAACATGGCCCGACCGCCGGCGAAGCAACAAAACTCGGAGACAGATTCAGCAAAAAGCTGCTGGAGACTACCGAAGGGCGAGGGCGAAAAGCCGAAGCAAGGGAACTATAACAGGGAAGTAGATCGGGATGAGGGGGGAGAGAGGGGGGGGAAGGTTCCACCGGAGAAGGGCAGTGAGGCCCCTCTCCGGTGGGGTTGAGTGCTCGTGCGGCGCTTTTCTTTTCAGAGAGAATTTGAGGGATATTAGGGCAACTCTTTTTTTATACCAATCAATATTTACTACTCAAAATGTAGGGCATGTCAGGTGTCACACCCAAGTGTCCTTAATAGTGCCTCACACCGAACATGTTAGATCATTGGTATCAGTCAAAGCAATCGAAAGATATTTCAGTAAGGCTTCATAGACCTCCGCATCACCACTAAGTACCACCATTAAAGCTTTGTCAGATGATAACCGAAAAAGGAAAAGATAAGGCTTAAGAGATGGAAGTCTAAATGCATAATCTTGAGAGCCACTACTGTAGTTTTACATTAGTGTGAACCGTTACTCAATTCTGATAAGACCTCAAAGATGTAAACCTGAAGGCTATTATTGTAGCTTCACGTCAACTTGTACTGGCACTTTGTTCCTTTTTTGGCATAAGGATGAAGCCTCTAAAGAAGACTGACGTCAAATAGAGCTCAGTGCCAAAAATGAGAACTATGTGCTTTTTGTCTTCTATAGAAAGCATTCAATGGAAGGACGGCTTGTTCCCACGCATGAAAGGCTCAAATTACCAAGAAAACCCTCAATCTTAATACTTTCCGAAAATATGCCCCCACTAAGAATGAGAGTAGCCACTTATACATCTCCAAATGTCGCCCTTAATATTTTATTCTCCTACCCTCATGTTCTAGTATAACACACCTTTTTTTTCACAAACTTTACATAAAACAACCCAAAAACCTTAAAAGCACAATTTTATCATCCTTCTCAAGCCTTGTCTAAAATAAAAAAAACTTATGAAATCTCATCCCAATGAATTCTCCACCTAATTTGAACATCAAAAGGCCGTTGCATACCACCCTAGCAGTGCCTACCCTTGACTAATGTTGTAATCGTGTTATATAAATTCTCACCCCACTCCACTATCAACCTCATTCAACAACTCTACAGTCAGTTCTTGACTCTTCATAAACCTTAAACTAGTCCAAGATCATTTTCTTTTTTACATAAATTCACTCATTAAATTCGACTTCTACTTTAAACAAATTTTTAATATTCGTGGATTGAAGTTACACCAATTTTCACCGCAAACAAATTCCAATTTAAGTTCCTTATAAACTGATTTTCCTGCCGTTAGCAGCAACATTCTGCGTCATAATTCATTACTCCACAAATCCCACCACTTGAACAATTAAATTAAGAAAGTCTGATACTCAAAACTTTATTAACATCAGAGAAATACGTTCCTAGCAGCTATTCTATTCTGAACATTTGTACATAGGCAACACCAAAACTTATTCCCATAACGACAAAATTACCCACATGAACTAAAGAAAAGGTGAGAGAAAAAAGAATAAAAAATATTATATTTGTACATTTCTGTCGGATATGGTACGTCCCTTAGTGTGCACAGCAAAAGTAGCAATATCAATCTAGAACTGGACGAATTAGCATGTGCATCTAATCCCTTTCCTCTGTGAGCATCAATTTTTTATATTTCCCACTGGATGGAACAGGACATTAAACCAATCCATCGCTATTCCCTGTAGAATATAAACAATAACTTTTTAAGTGTTCTATTCTCACATTAAATAGCAAAATGCAGAAATAAGAAATCAAGGGATCAAATTAAGGCACTGCAAAATTTTAAGCAATGTGGATATAGAAGTAACCCTATATTTCAATCAGGAACAAATATGAAACTTTACAGATCTTGGAATACATTGCTCCTCGTACATATGGTTTGCATTTAAAGATCAGAAGTCAAAGCATCAAAGAGTTCAACCATATGATTTAGTAGTCATAGTAGGCAATAAAATTTAGAGGCTAGGAGGCAATTTCTAAGATTCCAATAACAGTTGCCACAATAATTTCTAAAAATCAATTTACCTTGGGAAGTAGAAAGAATATCAAGCATCTCCACCCCAATAATTTCATCTGCTTACTCGAAGAATGTTGTTGCAGAAGACGCCCCTGGTAACTGACTCTCGTTGAGAATCAATCTTCCATTGACCATCAACAATGAACTTTATCTGCAATTAAGGGAAACTCCAAAACCAAGTTAAATAAAATACAATGGTTAATTTCATTAACAACACAGAAAATAATTATGATAATATAATGCTTCTCAAACAGAAAATCCAGATATAATGTTGAATAAAAGTCATTTCTACTCAGTAACAGCATGAGATTCAGAAATCATGCACACGCTACAAAGTTTGGGCCATTGCCTCTCCTGCATCCGAAGGTTGATATGGATGACTAATCATAGATCAAATATCCAAAATAATTGACTTTTGTTAGTAACAGATGGTTCACAAAGAATTTAGTGATTACTCTCAAAATTACAGGATAACATGCTTATTTAACAAGTCATGATGCTGGAAGCAATTAATACCAAAGGACAGAAGTAATCACCAATAACTATTCTTTGAAGTCACATTATTCTTCCCCACTAATTAGCAAATTTTGTTGCTGATATCATAAATTGTTGATCATATGTGCCTCTCTCCATCTAGAAGGAACATCTAATAAAAGTGCTAACATGATGCTTAAAAATGTTAATCTTCATTTCAAATTGTATCAACTTAAGTCTATGCTTGAATACTAGTTGGTTCATCTTTTGGTACCAGAGAAATTAAAAACACAAACTAGCTGTATATCTGCCAAACTTCACATAGTGGAAATAAATAGCCAAAAGTGTGGCAAAGCTATTGGAAAAGAATCCTTTTTTAATCACTTTTTCCGCCTTTTTTGCACAATCAGGTATGTTAAGAGCAAGCAGTACTCAGTAAAGACTTCTTTCAGAACTGGATACATATTAAAACCAAAGCAACCTACAGGACTCAATGAAACCAAGGGCAAAGCAGAGGAATTATATTTAAGCACTTTCTTAATTGCCCCTTTTTTTTTTCCCGGCTGAAGAGTATCTAGATCCATTTTTAAATAGGAGGAAGTCCCCCTTTTTACCTGGCTGAATGAGTATCTAGAATCATTCTTGACAAAAAATGCCAAATATGCACCAAAAACTAGAAGCATCAAAATTGATCATAAATATATTGTCTGGAATACCTTCTGATCTCATCACACAAAAAAGACTACTTCTGCAATATGAGAGATGCACCTATTACCTCCAATTCGAGCAGCAGCTTATCATATTTGAAATTCTCAATTTTTATAGACATGATAAAACAACTGAAAAGTTCATGAATTTAAAACAGCAAGTAAATATCACTTTATATTGGTCGCAAGAAAGTCATGACTGAACTAATAGTTCTCTTCATAATTAAAGCTAAAGAATCACTGCATTTTTAAGTTACAGATATCCAAACCTCGTATATCCCAGGATAAAGCCATAGCACTGTTGACCAATGTCTCGATTTCCTGGTATAAATGTCATCTTAATGAGCAATTTTTTCTTTCCCAGTTATGAGTAGCAAGTATAAAAATAATTTTGGAAAAAGAAGTGAATATACCAAACAAACAGAAAGTAAGAAATTTTGATAAAGAGTTTATCTTCAGCATTTTCATGGCAAACAGATAACAATAATTAACAGAAACAATTTATAGACGTCCAAGCACCAACTACTTTTCATTAATCAATATCATACTCCTCTAATGCCAAGTGAGATGGGTTCAGATTCAGAACTCTTGGTTGCTGCCAAAAGGCTGAGAGAGACATAAAACTCAAAACTCATTTTGACTTCATCGGCTCGTGTCTTAATCAAATGTAAAATACCAATCCTTGGGGAAAAATAAATAACTTGCTTTAAAATCAAACAGCGTTATTAATGATGCATCAAGGTAAAATAGGTGTCAACCATGTTCTTGTGGGCTCATAGGCCTTGCGTTTAATTTGCATGATTTCAAATATATCACTTGAGTCATGCATAATGACCCGACACAAACTTTGCCTAGATAAAGTTGACGTAGAAGGCAAACCACTGAAGGAAGAAACAAGTAGTAGTCGTTCAACTGCACCCTATATAGCTCATTTTTAAGTATTGAAAATCCTAAAACTGGTCAACTTGCCAGAGTTCAACCTGAATGATCGATCTAGCCCAAACCACCCAGGATTTTGGGAGGGACAATTGCTGAAACAGGTTCAGCAACTAGATGCAACTGAGCATTACAATTAATGAAGGGAAGCAAAAGTCATATTACCTATTGATGCATTAAATTCTAATGCTGAGACTGAAAAAACACTCACCAAAAAGATTAAACAAAATCTACAAGGACACTAATTAGACAAAAGAAAGGAAAGAACAACAAACACCTTGATCCAATGGGATCAATGACGCTAGAAGATGGCTGAGGATCCATTTTGATTCGATGATGCCAACCATTGAAGCTACCAGCCACCTCCACAATTTCACCATCTCCAGAGTATTGGATCTCAACCTGATAAGATAAAATAAAATGAATTACTCCTGCAAGCTGAAATTCCAGATACTGATCTGGGTAATTCATTTGGTTGGTGCCAGGTTCAATAACATAAACGTACAACCGAAGTCAAATATAAGCAACTATCTCTTCCTCTCTCAAAATGACAACCATTCATAATCACAACACATGACTCTCTGTCTCTCTCTTTCTCTCTCTCTTTGTAAAATTACTCATAATAATTTGCTGTGAGAGCTCCATCATGCCCAATCAAAACCAATAAATAAATAAATACGTGAAAATGTCACCCATGACTGTTATATAAGCAGTTAGCACTCAGCTGTCATCATCCAAATTTCAGACAAAAGTCATACGTCATACCTCTTCTAGTCCTGAAAGGCTTTCCTCGGCAGCAAGTAATTCAGCATCTTTATCAGAGAGAAGATTTTGAGCTTTATTGATTTCTGTTTCAGCCTTGCTTTGCAAAACAGACAAAGCCAACTGAAGGGAAAGGGGAAAGGAAAATTAATGAATTTAGTATTGCAGCCAATAGAAATTGCACCCATCACCAATTCAGGTTTACAGATCTGTTTCAAGGCAGTATTTATCAGACTTTTGGATACTGAATACTTGTAAGTGAACATGATTTCAGAAAACTGTCATATAGCATTGACCTAATATACTGAACACAGTGAAAAAGCCAAGAAAGAGTGATACAAAAAGTGGAATCTTCTGAGTTTTCTACAGATGTTCTCATATGAGTTTTCTACAGAAGTTCTCATATTTTTATGAAAACTAGTACAATATTATGCATTAAGATCAAAGATTGAAATCCAGAAGTTTATATAAATGGAAGCATGCTCTTAAAAGATGTATTTCTCTATCCAAGTCAATCGACATTTCAGAAATTCAGAATTTCATAATTCCTACAACTTCAGTTCACAAGATACATTTTCGAATTAGATATCACAGTGGCAGGCAACTTTTTCAGTTGTTGCTTGTTAATTGAGGAAGCACATATCTTCTCCCATCAGAAAAGGGAAAAGGAATTAAGAAAATGAAAAATAGTACTTTGGGATAGTTTTAATAGAGGACTGAAATAAACTCTGGCAACCACATATTTTTCGATTTCTCATAAACAATTAAAACTATTTGCAAAATAGAAGACAATAAAATATCTGGGGCAGAAAACATTAAGACTCTTTCTCTTCCATTCTTGGCTTATATATTAGATTAGAAACCATCAATAACTAAATATGAAATCCATCATAGCACACATCAGTTATATGGCTGATAACAGCTTAAATTCAAGCACATGCTACAAAATATTGAATTTGCAGACACGCCCTAAGATGAACCAGTGTTTGTTCCAATTTGAGTTTCACATGACACAGAACTTAGATGAGTAGGCTAGCTGGAGCATCCCATACCGAGACTACTAAGGGAATAAACTGGTTACTTGGTGGGTTTCATCAACATAATGAATTTCTGATTGTCTCAATTCTAAATTTTTTCTTTCATGTTTCATATGTATTAAAGAGCAAAATGTTTTCATCAATATTTCAAAATACCCTATGAAATGAGAAATTTAGCTTCTTGCACAAAGTGGATGGGAAGAAAAGATTTAATGCAGGCCTGCAGCAACATCTTACAATTAAATGGCCTTCACAAATCAGTACATACCTTCTCCTTTTCAATCTGTTTCTTCAACCGGGACAATTCCATCTCCTTCTGATGCTAAGCACATCAATAGATAGAATACAAGATCTATTTGATTAGCTTATATAATAAAACTTACTACTGCGCACAATAAATTAGTGGGCCACAAGGACACACAAATATTTATACCAGCATAAATTTCAGATGATTAATTTCCACTTGATTCTCACTTCTGCTGGCCTGAACCACAAAAATAAAAATTCAAGACATACATATGGCAAAGATTTAATCAATCAAACCACAATATCATAACGCAACATATACTGACCTCAAAATCCAAGTTGTCAAAATCAGCACCTGTTAGTCCTGCTCCCGAATAATCATCACTGAAAATATTTTGCACAGAGAAAAAGGAAGAAGACACCCAGTAAACAATAAAAAATTGTATATGTTAACGGGAAAAAATTTCAGAATTTTGTACAGATGAATAAAATAAGATACAAAGCCTATCACTCACGGTACGATGATGAGGAACTCAATTCCCAAAATGAAAGGATTAAAATAGAAAATGGTGTATTCTACAATGAGTCTATCCACAAACTACATCCAAAGAGAGAGGTGCAAAATTTTCACTCTTTTTTTGTAAAGAGTTCTCGTGTGAGAGAAAAACCAGACAAATAAATAATTTCAGATGTCACAAGCATTCTCTATCTATCCCACATGCCAAAAATTTAGCAAGATATTGGCAGTTCATATAAGGAAGGGATAGAATGAAAGAGTTGGAGCATGGTTTAAATTATGGAGCAAATAATATATAGTTAAATTAAAAAATTGATGATATTCTAGCAAAAAGCTAATACTAGGTCATTCACCATTCATATGATAATGTCCAGGCATGCAAAATTAATCAAAAGTTTTAAAATTCATGCAATCCAAATAATATGTGAGCCACAGATCTGACACTTTAAGTAGATGTACCAGAACTAACCTATGAGGATGATTTGCAGTTGCAGAAGGCCCACTCTGCTTGGATGACAGTGCACTCCTGCTCAATGTCGAAGCACCAATTGCAACAGTAATGTATTCTAAATGCTCTACACCAGGGGTCCTTGATTTAACCTCTATTGCATCGTCTAGTTCCATAACTTTCTTACTTTCATTAGTATCATTTTCATTTAAAATGCCATAGTCATTATCTGAGCATCAGGCAGTTCCACATAAACAAACTCATTATCAAATAAATAAAGATCAACTGCGTAAAATGAGAAGTCCAGTGATGGGTAAATGTAATACAGCTTGCAAAGAACTTACAATCTATCATATCCAAGTCTCCATTTTGTATAAATTTTGCAACCTTCTCCTCCAAGGTTTTATTGGCTGAAGACTCTAGAGACATGTAACCATGTTCATCAGAGTTGACAGATGAATTCAAGTTTGAACTGCTGGAATTATTTTCCATGATGCACACATCAGGTGACAAGGAAATGGTGTCAGTTATATTGCTTATCTTCTCATGCTGACCACTTGTATTGGGCAAGACCTTTTCCCCCAAGGATGAATGAGATGAAGATCCTGTAGGTGGCAAAATACAGTCATCAGAGTTGGGATCTCTGCTAGTGCATGACCCATTGGAATGGTTATTCATTACAGATACATTGGTAAACAAGGACATGTCTTCAACTATCTTGTTTACGTTCTCATTCAGACTGTTCAAAGTATATGACTCTCTCTTGCATCAATGAACTGGCTGGAGATTCTATATGCACACAATTATAGTCATCATCAGAGTTGAGATTTTGGTCAGTATTTGTACTTCCAAAACAGTCTCTCACACCGGGAACTTAAACCGACAATGAAACATGTTCAAGTTCATTGTTCACATTTTCATCCTAACCTTTTAAATCATACAAGGTATGGATAAAACACAGAATTATTCTAAAATGAGAAATTTGTTTACATTTGAAGGTTACATATTTTGACCTGCTAAGCTCTTCTCTGCACCATACCCATCAAAGTCTGTTTCTGCTGAACTTTCAAGAAGCTGTCTTATAAATTTATATCCTCTGCGTCTGACGATGTTTGCGAGGTCAATCCTGTAGAGCATTTAAACAAAAAGGAAAGGAAAATTCAGACTTCCAAATCATTTGCTGGAGATAAAAATGCTCAATAATTCTTTTCTGGCTCTAAACAATCAATGACTTTGTCTGTACGATTTACATTTCTATACTCAGTAACCTTATGATAGCACTCTGGGAGAAAGAATTGATATACTATCATCGATGTCATCATTTTTTGTTTTGATTAGAGTCAGTTGCATAATGATTGTTATAAAATGTCTCTAAAACAGAACCAGGAACTCAAAATCACTTTTTCTTTATAAAAAAAATAAAGTATTTACAAGATTTTTGTTCCAGTGGGTACTGAAAATTTTTCTCCATAAACAGGAAGATGATTCTAGTCTATCTTTCTGTCCTTTTTTTTATTATTTCTTTTACTCTTTAGGGTTTAGGGTTCAGGGCGTTGAATCCATGCCACGAAGAACCAAACCAAGCAAAAAGAGAAAGTAACATAGTTTAAAATTGATTTAAAAGAATAGATAGCTTTTGAAAACTAAACCTACTAAAAGAGGTATGTATATAAGTAGAATTAGAACTTTCCAGCAAACTATAATGCAAAATTAAACAGTTGCCAGTATAATTATCTGCTCTAAACGAATGGTAATGCAGTTCCATGGAGAAAGTTCACAACTAAAAGCTACGATAAAAACATTAGTAAATTTAAAACCCTAACAAAACAAAAGAAGGAAGGAAAGGGAAGAGAGTAGAAGTAAAGAATTGAATGACCTTCCATGCCGTGAAAGCTCCTTCATGGAAGGTACATGAGACTTGGGAAGTCCAACTGCAGACAAAAATTCTCTTATATCATTGCAAAGTTGTTCATTGCTCTTCACCTTTCTACTAGACCTGTATGAAATGATTATGAAACCCAGTAAACAAGAACTTGAAGCGAGAAATATGAGAAAGTTTAAAATTAGAAAGTAAAAGTAAAACCTGGATGAGTTGTTGGGTGAAGAAGCAGAGATTGAGAAAGTGAAGTGTTTAGGAAATGGGCACTTTAGAGGGTTCCAGCAGTGAAGATGGGAAGGAGACAGAAAAGTTGAAGAAAGAGAGAGGGTCGCCAACGCCATGTGAGAGTTGTTGCAGTTGCAGCAGCATTGAAGGAGGGGAGTGATGACGAGGTGTGAGTGTTTGAGTAACAACAAGTATCTAGAAACGAGAAGGGAGGGATGAGAATGCGTATGTTTGAAATGAAATCAGATTCAGAAGAACTTGATCTCAATCTGCTCTAATTTTTTTTGGTTGGTTGGTTGGGCTTCAGATTCCGCAATCAAATTCATATCCTTTTTGAAGGACACAAATTAGTTTCCCTTTCGCTTCCTAATCCTATATATCTGATCCTTAGAAATGTATTTATTTCCTTTATTGTTTACTACTTTACTTCACCCCCTTCTCTGGCCAAAAGCATATACTAGACTTTAATTTATAACAATATAGCAAAATTTGTTTATTTTACGAGTTAATTGTTTTTATGGACAGACATAACATAAATGTAATCAGAAAATAATTATATATTTTTTATTGCTCCGCTTTCTTTCTTGTACTTTTACTTATTAAGCATGCTAATGTGTCGTCATGCTCATGCTGACATGACATCCCCTCCTATGTAAATTGTTCTGCTCAATTTACAATACATATTATTTTTTAACATACGTGATTACATCACCATATTAAGAAGTCACACATACATTAATTTTTAATGTAACTTGACTAATTACACAGAGCAACCTTAAATCAATTAATTTTTTATATTTAAACATGCAAGTTTTTTAAAGTTACTAACAATGTCTTAATTATTTTTTCCCCCCAAAAAACCAACATTTTACAAACTTACAGTGGACTGACTTAATGAATTTGGCAACCTCCCTGACCCTAACGGTTATTTTGCAAGGTTGAACGATTTTTGGTCCAAATCAAGCTTTAATTACCCAACGTTATGCCCAGCAAATTAAGAGTTTCATTGGGCCGGTAAACTATGTTGAAGCACCACCACTGGAGACTTGTTTAAGTTTAATAACAAAAGTGATTTTTAGAAGTGAAAAGCTATTTAGTTATTTGATAAATTACTTTTAAAATTATTTTTTTGATAAAATCATCGCAGATTTTGAGAACACAAAGAGAGTTACTTTTTAAAATTATATTTTGAAAATCAATTTTTTTATCAAATATATTTTCATATGTATAAATTAAACAAATTTAAAATTATCTTTATAGTTATTGTTTAATTCATAGTTTATCTAATAATAAAATATGCAAAAGTTATATTATGTATCATTTCTTAAAAAAAATTATTGACCTAAAAATTTGAACGACTTTTAAATCAATGAGTTAAATTTATTTTGTTTATTGAGAATGAATTAATAAAGAACTAAAAAAATAAAGAGAGAGAGAGAAAAAAAAAAACACCAGATTTATAGTGATCCAGCTCAATTCAGGTTTATGTTTACTTTACCAAATTTGTGGGTTCACCTATATACATTATTTAATAACTATTTTATATCAATAGTATAAGACATCATAGCCATTACAAAAAAGAGATAATGGGAGATAAGAATATGCATAAAAGTTGAGTCCCTGCTCTATTGTTGAGCCTTTTTTTGATAGGTGTGGTAGGTTTAGTCCTATTAGGTGTGTCATTTAATCATCATCAATCTCATAATTTATTTTTCTAATTTAAGGGATAATAATTCCCTCATAAATTCTATAATTTAGAGATAATAATTCTCTACTTAAATTAGCTCTAGGATTTAATAGATGTGATTATTCTCTAATTAATTTAGTTTTTTTTAAAGTGGTGAGGATCCTATTTTTAGGCTTGGGTTTGGCCCTTAGAGGGAATAAGGGTCCCACAATTTTGAGTATTAACTTATTAATACAAAAAAATTTATTATAATTTATGTTGGAAGATTTATCCTCAGATTTTAAGTTTATCTTGAGGTGTTGGGTAATGTGATCTTTGGATTTGTTGATAGCGAGTACCCCTATTATAATCTGAGGTCTGGGTTTCGAATAAAAAATAAAATTTGACTATGATTAGGACCTTAGTGAGAGTTTAAGTAGTTTGGCTCATTGAGAGCTTAAGTGACCGACTCGAGGTACTTGGTGAGAATTTAGACAATTGGGCTCTTTGAGAGTCTAAGTAACTAACTCAAGTAAAGTGTAGGTACTCAAGATCTTTTAATAAAAACTTAAGTAATTGAGCTTCTTGAGAGCCTAAATGGTTGGGCTCAAGTAAAAGATTATTATGTGTAGCTTTTTTCTTTTTTCTATATTTAGTGCAACAATTTTTTTTTATTTTTTAATTAAAATCTCTCTCGAAATGTTTTTTATGTCACAAACTTAATTCTCAAACTTGCGTGGGCGTGACACTTAATATGCCTTCTGTTTTTGTCTGCTTTCACACTTTTATATTTGATCTCATTCATCAATTTTCTTAAAAACTTGAGGCAGCTTGCATTCTTTATGTGCATACACTTACATTTTTCTTCTTTTTTTTCTTGAGGAGGACCTCTTTTTTTTTTAAAAAAAAACTTAACTCTTGACTTAAAGTGGGTATCAATATGGCCTTTCAATAGCACCTAATGTGCTCTTTTTTTAATAATTCTCTTGAGGATTATTTTTTTTTTTTTACTCAAGAAGAAATGTTCAACTAGTAGCAGTCTCTATAGTGGCTCACAATCTCTCCTTGATTTGTTGTTTATTCTTACCCTCTTTGTCAGCAGAAAAAATTATTCTGCTATAAAATCAAATTAGGAAAATTTTTGAAAGATTAGAATCAAAATCTCTTAATTGAGATAAATTGAATCGATATCATACAAAAGAAAAATTAATTTGTAATAAAATTTAGACTATTATTGTAAAATAAAATATCAGCATAAAAATTTAATAAAAACTTATCTTTGAATTGTTGTTCTTTAAGGTTAATTTTCATGATTTTTTGTTATATTTTTCATAGACGGTGTCAAACTATTAATCCAAAATTTGGACAACTCTCAAATCAACAAGTTAAATTTATTATTTATTAAAATTGATTTGGTAAAGACTAAAAAAATAAATAGAGAAAGAGAGAGAAAAAGACATTTATAATGGTCAACCCAATTCAAACTGATGTCCACTTTACCGAACTTGTTGACTACTTATATGCATTATTTAATAATTATTTTTTATAATAGTAGTATAAAACACTGTGACCATTACAAAAAAAATATAATGAGAGAAAATAATATACACATAAATTATGTAGTAAGAAGTCTCTTTCTCTATTGTTGAGCTTTCTTTTTATAAATGTGGTAGGTTAAGTCTTATTAGGTATGTCTTTAAATCTTTATTAATTTTATAATTTAAATTTTCAATTTAAGAGATAATAATTATCTCATAAATTTTATAATTAGAGATAATAATTCTCTACTTAAATTAAATGCATAATTTAAGGGATGTGATTATTCTCTAATTAATTTGATTTTCTTAAAAAGAATGAAGATCCCATTTTTAAGCTTTGGTTTGACCCTTAAATTTGGGGGAACATAAATTATTATTTTATTCTTATTATTATCTCTATTTTGTTATATTAATTTCTACAGCACTATAATAGTAAAATTTATCAAATACATATAAAATTTATAACATTTTTTAAAATATAATTTATCAAACACCTAAATGATTCTCTTAATAATTAATTATTTTTGTAACATAATTAACAACAAAGATTTTAAAAGTCACAACATTACAAAACTACCCATAGGTCTTTGATGAAAAGACTTTTGCAAGCATTGATGATATTTTCACCTTACATTTTGTGTAATTACATGCTACTTCTTAATGCACCTGATTAAAATTTTAATATTTTCGTAAAAACACATTAATACTTCTTAAAATGTTTTTATCTGTTTTACAAAATGAACCCTAATATTGCTATTATATTATAAGTTAGCCTTTATAATTGTTGACTCGAAGAAGTGGTTCCTCGGATCAACGAGCTTTAAATTTGTTGATGGAAAAATCGAACATTGGGCCTCGTCTGAACTGGATCAATAAGTACAGGCTAGGGCTTCTTATTTCCCGCGAACTATAGATAGAGATCTGCAATGACAACACACACACACAAGCTCAAAGGTGATCTTGTCGGGGGTGGGTTTCGGCGAAGATGCTCCGATGTTTAAGTCAAAAAGAGGATATTTGTTCTCTCAATATAGAAAATGTGGCAAGTTAGGAAGTAAAATCTTCTCCCTCCTTTTTTTTCTCTTTATCTTTCTGAAAATTTTTCATCATCCCTTGTTATGTCTCCCTCTTTTTTCTTTTATAGGGATGGTCTTTCAGGGACTTTTTTAGGTTTTCCTCTACAATATTTCTGTCTCGCACTGGATATTTCCTACTATACTTCTTACACACGCCAGACACTTTCATATTGTCCCCCATGACCTCCGCCGAATATCTTTCCATAAATTTTCTATCTCCATTCTTACCCTATGTCAATGTCACTTCTGATGTGCTAAGCATATTCCTTAGGTTTATCTCCGCCGATATTTTTGGTTCAAGTGAGGCTTATTTTGGTCGACCCGGGTCGGTATCTGCTCGGCTGTAATCGCAGTCGGGTCAACATATGCAGAACAGGTTTCATCATCAGCTGACCAGATTCTTCACATCCGAGCCGGTTCTGTTCTCATGGGTTTAGGTTATTTGGCCATTGTTCCTGGGCCTGCCTCGTTCTAGGCCTTTGGGCCTTAGGGCAGGAGGAGGGAGATTTTCAAGGGGGAAACACTAATATATATTTTTTTCTTTCCATAAAAAGCTTATCAAACAAATCTATCATAAGTATGTTTTATGAATTAATATTTTTGTAAATAATATAAAATTAAAATAAAATTTACTTTTTTTTTTTAGTCATTTTTCATGTATATCAACTTCCTCTTTTACTTTTTTTTAAAAAAATATTTATATATATTCTCTTTGAAATTTGGTTCAAGCCTAATTTTCTAAAAGGTTTATTACAACCCATCAGAAGACCCATCACATGGTGTAATATTTGATCCCTATTAGTAATATAGGTGTCTAGATTTCGATAGAAAGTGATAAAGACATCGTGGGGATACCCAATTCCAACCCTATTAGTAATATTTTTCTTATGGTGCTCGTGAAAGGTATTAGACCTAAATTGATAATTTCATACTCGGTCAGAGCGTCGAACAGTCATGACATATTTTTGAAATTTGTTTATATTGGCTTGAAAAAGGAAATTTGAATTTAATACATGAATTTTAATTTAAGGGTTATGCAAAGAATAATCCTTTGTTAAGAAACACAATTCATATGTTAGGAAATGGACCAATGAGAGACAAGTTCATGGTGTAGTAACCACTTATCCATAACCGATAAAAATAAATATTTATATATATATATATACATATTTTATTTGTATGTGGGTGATACTTGACTTATGTATTGTTATTAGTAGTATTTGTTTAGATTAAGGACCTACTATTAGTATTGTGTTTATTTGCAAGACTTTAGATTTATTTTAGGGACCAAATTGTAATACTTTGAAAGTTTTGGGGACTAATTCATAAATACTAAAAATTAGCCTCTTAGTATAAAAATACAAATTTGAAACCCTAATTCACTCATTTTGATTGAGTCACCTCTTTTAGAGTGAGAAAAGAGAGAAAGAAAAGGGAGAGAGAGAGAAGAAGAATAAGAAAAAGAAGAAAGTTAGAATTTAAGCTTTAAGAGGTATATTATAACCATTTTTTAGTTTCTTGGTATTAATTTAGTTAATTCCTTTAAGTTTTGATTTATGGAAATATATACAATTGAGGATTTGATGTGAATTTTGTAAGATATTGTGAGAATTAATGATGATTTATGTAGATAGCTTGATAAATCATGATGAATTGCAGAATTTTTACTTGATAGTCTCTTGATCTGGAAATTTTATAAATTGTTGTGCTTCAATTCTAGTTTTGGATTTTGAGTATATGAAATTAGACATATCTAGAATCATTTGAGACTTTGAATCGATTGAAAATTTCAGAAATTGAATTTGTAGTGAATTTACCAAAATGACCCTGAAATTCTAAAAATTTCCTGTGTTAACAGTATGATACAGTGACAAATAATTTTTGATCTGCTGAATGATCTTTAAAAATTATGAATTTATGTAATATGATAAATTTATATGTCTAATATGATATATTTAAAATTAAGAATTTATATCAATATGGTTAAATTGTTATGATTTTCTAAAGCATATCAGCTCATTGCAGTATTTGATTAACAGATTTTAAAGCTATGGAATAAAATAGTTTTAAAATACTTTTGGCAGGGATTTTGAAGTGAAATATTTATCATGGATTGAAATATGTGTCAATAGTAATTATGTGGTATTTTATAAGTTTTGAGTTAGTATATGATTTTATAAAATTGAAAGATTGAATACTATTCAGTAAATATCTTGATTCCACCAGAATAATAGTTTGGATTTAATGGTGTTTATGAAATGGGTTGTGTAGAAATTATGATATAATATTCATACATAAGGAGGATATATGAGTTAAGAAATTTTTTTTCTGATTTTGGAGCAATTGGACATCATTTGATGTATAAGAAAATTTTGTTAAGTGTAAGTGGTTAGAATAACAAGTTTTGAGAAACCAAGTAATTAGACCAATTCGATGTGATAAGTGCAATATGTGTACTTTTGTAAGCTATTTAAAGTATTTTGTGTGAATGTTGAGGCTTATAAAAGGATTAACCTCCATTGATAGATTAAGGAGAATTAAGCCTTATAGCTAAAAGTGCTAAGAGGTAAGTATACTAGACTTTTACTGAAATCACAATAAGCATAGTAATTGTTTATGTATGATTTTGTAAATGTGCTTAGAAATATATTTATGTTATGCCAAAGTATATTTGATATGAAATGTGAAAGACATGTTTATGAATGTGAGCATTGACATTGAGCATGGACATACATGTGTTTATGAAAGTGAGCTTTTCAAAATGAAATGTGTTTAACAAAGAAAGCTTTTGAAGTGAAAAATGTCCATGAGATACGTTTTGTGTTTTGAGGATGCTTGAACTCGTTATTTACTTAGTAGGCACCTTATGTGATTTGTGAAGCCTTTATGTGTGGCTTTTCCTTCGGGATTGGTATATATTATGTGTTCTATATGTAGGGAGGATCCTATTGGTACCTAAAGGAAGATTAAGTCATCATATTCGTGTGGTGGCATATTAGTGCATGTGAGAGGACTCACCGATGATCAGGGTGAGGGTTTGGCTCTTACCTTTGGGCATGAACATTATATATGTGAAATTTAAATCTCACTTGTACTATTCTTCTCATACGGTATGTCACCTACGAGTGACATTTAGCTCATTATGTGATATATGATATGAAAGTCCTATTAAGTAGTAGTTGAGTGATGGTATTCCTATTATATATTTTGAAAGAATGTGTAAGCGTTTACCTGACATGTGATTTAATAAGATTATGATTTTGATTTATCACAACATATCATACATATGCATTGTGTATATATATATGTATTTGTATTTTGATATATGAAAAATTAGTATGCTTACTGAGTTTTATACTCATTATAATTTATGGTGATTTCAGGTAAATAAAGTACATGTGTGCTTAGCAAATTTGGCAAGGCTTCTGCTATCCCTTGGGTTCCCTAAGTTGCTAGGTTGCTAAGTGTTTTATTTGTGGACACATAGTTTAAGATATTTGATTTGTCCTTATTGAATAAATACTTATGTGTTATTTTATTAGGTGTGGTTGTATTTGGTTTATGTTTCACCAAGTATAGTCATGGGTTGATTTTAAGTAAGAATTTGTAATGAATATATTCTGGGCTTTTGGTAACAAAGTTGCTACTGGTGACGTAGTAGAGTATTAATCTTTGAGAAAACTCTGCGTATCTTCAATTTACTAATTGCCCCAGTCATAATTCAATTGTTATAATTCTAAAAAAAAAATTGAAACCAATGTTTAAATATTGTCAATAAATGTTTATGTTTATATTTTAAACATAAGACCAACCTGTAAATAAGAATTTAGGAATATACTAGAAACAATAAGATTGTATGTGTGCTCATTATTGAATGAATGTAAGTTATGTCGTGTGTCAGATCTTTTGGGTCTGGGGCGTGACACATGGATTGCCAAGTTGGAGGTTTAGTTAGTTCATTTGACTATTCTAACTAAATAGTTAGAAAGGAACCAATTAAATCCTTCCATTTTGAACCAATGGTAATTTAAAATTTTTGAGTTAGTTGAGGGGCAAAGTGGTCTTTTTAGAGAATACTATATAAGGAGGAAGTGTGTAGAATTTTGGCTAAGTTAAAAACATAACATATTTAGAGTAAAAAGAGAGGATTTCGGCCAAGGTGAAGGGGAGGCTGCTACAGTAAAATCCATGGCTTCTCTATGAGTTTTCATGCTTGATCAAGCCAAAATAAAGCCAAATATAAGTTTCTAAGATCAATTTAAGTTTCTATTAGTGAAAACCTAAGAAAAAGAGGTAAGAAAAACCTTATCTAGTGATAGTGGTTATGATTTTTCAAGATCACTTCAATTTATATTTTTGGTGTGAATTATTGATGTAGGTTGAGTTGAATTCAAGTGTGGAATTTAAAGGACTCTTCAAAGTAAAGGAATTGGTAAGGTAAGAATTATGGTTTGTTGTAATTTTATTGTAGAAACTTCGATTGGATGTTATTAGGGCATTAGAATTAAATTGGCTTGATTTGAATATCATTGGAACAAGAAATTAAGAAAAAAAATGTGTTAGGTAAAGATGAAAATTTCGGCCAATTAGAGATTTTTAGGGTTGAGTTGTGTTTTGGTTAAATTGTTATATATGAATGATTCCTTGTGTCAATAAGATGTATATGGTTGATAAAAAATCAAAAATGAAGAAAATGAGACCTAATTATCCATTTTGGTAAGATGAAAGGCAATTATGTCCAACCTAAATTATAGGGTGTTAAGTAATTTTTAGGGCATCGGATGGTGGATTAGATAAGATTGAATGATTTCATAAATGAAAATTGAAAAGTGGTATCCATCCGGGCTTTGTAAGCCGATTAAGGCACTTAATAGTTAAGTGAAATTTTAGCGATTGTAAAGGTTTTAAATGTCATTTATGGTGTGTAGGTGAGGAAAATTGAGACCAGTAAAGGAAGTAAAAGTCCAGAGGAGAGTCGAGCTTAGAGAGGTTGGTGAGTTAAAATCTGTCATGGTTTATCTTTCGTTTAATATATTTTTGTATATTGAAATTGTATGTTTTATGTGCTTTTAATGCATAAACATGATTTACGATTTTGATATATATCCATAGTTATACATTTACATGTTTGATTTAAGAAACAATTTTAAAAACACCAAATTAGTTTCAAAGGCCATTAGTACCCTCAGATTTATAGTTGTGGTGATGGTTTAAGACCCGACCGATATATCCCGTACGCATGGGCAGGTATTGGAGGGCATGTCACTTACTCTAAAAAGTCGGGTTGTCAAGTCATAAGTTGCTCTATGTGTACAGGGTCGTGTCTCTCTATATATAGGCGATGTAAGATTCCACATCATAGTCAATGAGATGCCTTGAGATGTCACAATGGGTGTTGCTAGTTGAGATGCCCTGTGACCTACTCATGTTGTGCAGTGCTAGTTGAGTCGCTGCGTGAGTATAGAGCTTTAGGGTTACTATTGGTACAGTTTAGAAAGAAAATGGCCGAGTGAGGGCTTTAATAGTTTTTGAGCTACCGAATGCACATTACGTATTTTTATATGTACATGCTAGTTATTATGTCTTACAGATTTTGGATATTGTTTTCCAAAGATGTAAATAAAACTCGCTCGATAAGATTTCATCAACATATGACGTTAGAAACCATTTTACAGTTTTATAAAAATTTTAGAAGCATATTCTATGCATGTCTTTTAAAATTTAATATTTATGCAAAATTTTATTTTATTGAAAATCTTACATGCACTCATTGAGCTCCTTTAACTCACTCATTTTGTGTTTTATGTTTTTTAACCCCCTCCAGGTGTAGGCCTCAGTACCCAAGTTGCTGATTCTCTTACGACTGATTAGTGGCCCAGTCTGACGATCATTTTGTAAACGTAAATGTGCTAAGTAGCACCTTTTTACTTTTTGCATAGTAGTTATAGACTTGTGTATTTTGTAAATATATTTTGGACAAACAAAAAGAGGTTTTGATATTATGATGATCGTTTCACTTTTTATTAGTATTCCAATTTTGTGGTCAAAATGAAATTGTTGAGTTGAGTTTGAATTTGGTTTCGGAAAGAACCGGAGGTCCTATTTGGAAGTATTGAAAAGCTGTTTGAAATAAAAGTGAAATTTTCTTTGCAAGTTTTGTATTGGATTTTCAGAAAAATAAGGGAAACTTTGTTTGTTTTTTTTAAAAAATTTAATAAGTTATTTTCACGTATATTTCAGGATTTTCTCAGTAATAGCAAGAATTAAATAAAGGGGATTACCTCGTGGAGTTTCTCAACTTACATAGTTAGATTATGATAAACTTTCATTGGGGTGCTCGGCAGGGCCGCTAAAATCTACAGTAGAGTGTCTCAGGGTGGGTCCTGTCACCACGTAAGTCTTCTAAGAGGTCAACCATGTAAGTCTTTCAAGAGGCTGACTACGTAAGCCCTCCAAGAGGCCAACCACCCTTAGAGGTGGATGATAAGGTGCTTATCCACCATCGACCAACAACTTGCATTGACTTTATTTTTTAGGACCCCTAGAATTAGAAACATCATAGTTCTAAAAGGACTTTATAGTTCTAGTTCTCCAAGATAAACTTATAAAAAGAAAGTAAGTCATTAAACAAGGGGAATTTTTACACACGACTTCTAATTCTTCTTATAGGTTAACTCTTTCCAAGAAAATTACAAATTGAGAAGTTATGTATACGTAAATAAGCCATATTACAACCCCTAAGGCACCACGAAGCCATATCTATAGTTGTTTCGATTTCTTGCACTCTTGTTATAAAAATTAGAAGATTACTCTTCTATTTACTACGATATAAGAGGATTAGTTTAGAATCCTTTAGTAAAAAGAAAAACTAAGTGTAGATTCAAAGTATATTGTTTATTATTGTTTTCAATTTTGTACCCAAACCATATATTCATAAAGATTTGGTAAAAATAAAAACTTTGTCTGATTTTTTTAAATGTTAAATTCCACTGCAAAACTCAACCTCCAGCTAGCATCATTAACATAATCTTTTAGCTAGCGTCATCAACATAATCTTCCTTGATAATGTTAGGGATAGTGAACCTATTAATTTTATAAAATAAATAAAGTTATAATTTTATACTTAAAAAGTATTTATAATATTATGATATAAATATCATAGAATTCTGGATTTATTTATGTAACTATATCCTTAGTATGTAATTGTTATATATAAGAGGATTAAGATTATGGATAATAAACAAAAAAATTCTATAATAAATTAATTAAAATTTTGGATCTTTAGTTAAATATTATTAGTGCGGTCGAGAAACATTGAGAATGTTCAAATCACTAATGTAATGACATTATGATTGAGGCACTTTAGATATATTATTATATAGGACTGGATTATACGTAATTTAAATTTTTATATAAAATATTGTTGCTAATTAAGAATTCAAATAATATCAACTGATGATCATATGCAAATCAACATCAATCTTGAATAATCATAAACTCCTGTTTATGTTATTGTGTCATTTGAAATACTCATTACGGTTTATCTGAAGAATAGATTAAAAACTTGTATTTTGGTAGTACATTGAGATAAGTGATAAGGGCAAATTTGTCATATATTTTCTCATATTTTTATTATTGATATTTTATGGTTTTATGAGAATAGATGGTTATTTATGTGCATTATTGTTATTTATAGGGACTTGAACGAAATTTAAAGAAAGAACGCAAAAGGAGCAAAAACAGGGACTAAAATGCAAACTTTTTAAATTATGAGTCCAGCGCCCCCGCGCCACAAGTATTTTTGCCCCAGCGCTGAAATAGTGATCGAAATAAGAAAAAGGACCTGCTTAAGTCGCGTCTAGCGCCTCAGCGCCGAAGAGTCACCGTGCCAGCGACGATACATCGCCCCAGCGCTATCAATATACTGCGCCAGCGGTGAAGCCGTTTTCATGCAGCGCCCCAGCGCCAAGATTCCACCGCTCCAGCGGTAATAGCTTTTTCACGCGTCGCCCCAGCGACTTATGCATAGCGCGCCAGCGGTAGTACGAGTCCTAATCCGACGAGAATTGAGATTTTCAAGCTCATATCAATCCCTATAAAAAGCCACTCGTTCCCAACCTTCAAAAAACAATCCGAAGAGACCAGAGAAGAACCTAGAGCAAGAAAAAGAGAACTTAGAGCAGTTCAAGAGCACCAAGAATCCAGAGCAACATCAATCAAAAGCAATTCGACGTCTACATCGGTTTGCAATTGATTGTATCATGTTTTATTTTTATTTTTATTGTTGTGATTCTCTTGTAGCTATGAGCTAACTTATTTTCTAGGGTTAATATTTGAACTCAATATGTGCGCTTAAATTGCTATATCTTTTAGTATTTAATAAACTTAGTCCTTTATTATTTAAATTACTTGATCTTAATGCTTCAATATATCTGGCCAATAAATGGTGAATGAATTGGTAATATTATTGATAAACTCGGAAGAGGAATCATAATATTTAAACCTAGGTAATTTGATGCATGATTGTAGAGTAACATTCAATGTTGCATATGCAAGTTTCAATTTAGGATATGAATATACCTAACATGTATGATCAATAAGATCTAATCTTAATGAACCTTAGTTTATTACAAGTACCATAAGAATATAGGTATTTGGTAAATTAGGGTATCCTTGCATGACCTTGGAAGAGGCTTGTGAATACATTGGTGTCTTGATCAATAATAAAGACTAAGGGAGTTAAATATTAGAGGATTAATCATTAAAAAGCATATTGAGGGATAATATTAATCCTAGGTTTTCTCTACATTGCTATCTTCTTATTCTCTTTGCATTGTGTTTTTATTTTATATTTTCTACATACATTCTTAGATTTTTATTTTTCTGAATAATTATTAGAAAGACATAATTTTAGTAATTGGTTAAAAAGAAAACATTATCCCTGTGGGTTCAACATCCGACTAATTAGTCTCTTTATTACTTGCATACGATAGTGTATACTTGCACTTAATTTATGATATAGAAATATCGCATCAATAAGCGGCTGAGAATGTGATTTATAGATATGGAATTCATTCATTCCTAATGAAAGTTAGAAAGAAAATCCTCTTAAGTAAGATACAAAATAATTGTTCACTAGTGTTGTTTTGTTAAATGAGTCAAGTATAACCCTTTGTTTCTCTCTTAGTTTTATTTTATTGCTTGAGGACAAACAAGTGTTTAAGTTTGGGGGAATTTGATGAGGGCAAATTTGTCATATATTTTTTCATATTTTTATTTTGATATTTTATTATTTTATGAGAATAAATGGCTATTTATGTGCTTTATTGTTATTTATAGGGACTTGAACGAAAGTTAAAGAAATGATGCAAAAGGAGCAAAAACAGGGACTAAAATGCAAAGTTTTCAAAGAATGTGTCCATCGCCCCAATGCCACAAGAATTATCGCCCCAGCTCTGGAATAGTGATAAAAAGAAGAAAAATGACCTGGTTAAGTCGCATCTGGCGCCCCAGCGCCAAATAGTCAGCGCGCCAGCGATAAGACAACACCCTAGCGCCATCATCCCACCACTCTAGCGGTGAAGCCTTTTTCACGCATCGCCCCAACGACAACTACATAGTGCCCCAGCGGTATCGCGAGTCCTAGTTCGACGAGAATTGAGATTTTCAAGCTCATATCAATCCCTATAAAAAGTCACTCGTTCTCAGCCTTCAAAGAGAAGCCAAGAGCAACCTAGAGCAATTCAAGAACACCAAAAATACTGAGCACGAGTCTTGGAGAGCAATAAAAGTTTAATTGAAGCAACTTTGGAGAGAAATTCAAGCCGTTCTTCGGCATAAAGAGTACTTTAGGCAGCACAATCAAGAGCAATTCGACGTCTATATCGGTTTGCTATTGATTGTATCATGGTTTATTATTATTTTTACTGCTGTTCTCTTGTAGCCATGAGCTAAACTTATTTTCTAGGGTTAATAATTGAACTCAATATGTGTGCTTAATTGCCATATCTTTAGAATATTTAATAAACTTAGTTCTTTGATATTCAAATTACTTGATCTTAATGCTTCAATATATCTGGCCAATATATGGTGAATGAGTTAGTAATATTATTGATAAACTCGGAAGAGGAATCATAATATTTAGACCTAGGTAATTTGATGCATGATTGTAGAGTAACATTCAATGATGCATATGCAAGTTTCAATTTAGGATAGGAATATACCTAATTGACATGTATGATCAATAAGACATAATCTTAATGAATCTTAATTTATTATAAAGTACTATAGGAATATAGGTATTTGGTAAATTAAGGTATACTTGCATAACCTTGGAAGAGGCTTGTGAATACATTAGTGTCTTGATCAATAACAAAGACTAAGGGAGTTAAATATTAAAAGATTAATCATTAGAAAGCATATTGAGGGATAATATTAATCATAGGTTTTCTCTATATTGCTAACACTTAAATCTCTTTGCAATGTATTTTTGCCTTTATATTATATACATTCATTCTTAGATTTTTATTTATCTGAATAATTATTAGGAAGATATAATTTTAGTAATTGGTTAAAAAGAAGAAATTATCCCTGTGGGTTCGACATCCGACTTATTTAGTCTCTTTATTACTTGCATACGATAATGTATACTTACACTTAATTTCATGATATAGAAATATCGCATCACAATACAGATTGAATGGGTTTCTTTCTGAGCTAATTGCTTTGTTGTGCATTGATGATCAGTGTATATATGTGGTATTTGTGTTTATTATCTAAAATATGTTTCTCATATATATTTATGTCCAACAGAAGTATAAAAAATAAACAATAAATTATGAACACTTAAAATTACACATTTAATAAGGGTTTTACATTATTGTTTTGTATTACTAGTGTTTTTAACCCATTTAACTTAAGTATTTCTACAATTTTGTACTTAATTAGCTTTTAACTATTTTGTGGTAGTTTCGGTAAAATGGGCATAACTTTCTACCTAGTAATCCAATTGAAATGATTCTTAACCTATGAAGAGCTGACTCAATATTATAATATATTTTATTTCATAAGGCATTTGAAATTTGAGTGTTTAAAGGGTGAAAATGGCCTAGAAAAAAACTAATTTGCAATATAGGACAAGTCCAAACAGTCATCAGTATTTGGCCCATACTATAGAAATACATATATAATACGTATGAGACAACTCAATTTGAAAAGATAAGAGACTTATCCATAATACATATAATTTATATATGATGTATTTATTTTATTTGCAATATTAATACTATTTCTTGTAAAGTGGTGTATCTTAATTTATTATAGACAATTTTTATAGTTGACACAATAAATTCTTGAAACTATTTACAAGATTTGGCGTAGTTACCATTTCTTATAAAGTGGGAGTCTTGATTTATTGTAGACAAATATAAAGATTGATATAATAAATACTTGAACCTATTTATAAGATTTGATGCATAATAATTGAAAGAAATAAATACAAGTTAATATATTTGATGATGAACTTTAATTGTTATATCTCCCTATTGAAACCTCCTTTATGTGAAGATTTCGATTGAGTTATAAAAAGAGTTGAATATATTCTTATTTCATTTGCCAAGAGTGGATCCCCTTAACCTTAGCTTTTATTTTAATTGGTTAATTAAATTATTATTTGCGAACATGTAATACTGCTTTAATTGTCTTTAAAGTACTTATAGTTTGTAATTTTAATTCCACTTCTTTATGGATCGACCAATTTCTCACCGGGTTATTTATTACTTCGACAATCTTACACTTGAGAATAAACTCCTATATTCTGGACGTGTCAAGTTTTTGGCACCGTTGCTGGAGAAGTGAAATTAACATTTTTTTGTTTGTTTGTTTATTTTATTTTTATGGAAGGTTAATCCTCCTAATTTGCTTTACTTTATTTATTCTTCACTTGTTATTTTTATGGAAATCTAAGCCTTCTACTATTTATTTACTAACTTTTTATTATTCTAATCTAACATTGATTAATCTAACATTTACTAATCTAACTTTTAACTATTTATCTAACTTTTATTTTATTGTTAGCTTTGCTTATTTTATTTGCCTTTATTTAATATTTTATTTTTTTTCTCTTATTTGTAATATTTTATTTTTTTCTCTTATTTGTAATATTTATTGTTATTATATGCTGTTTTATTTCTTTGTATGAGTGATTGGTTTTGAGATCTTAATTCTCATCGTTTGGTGAAAGATAATTTTGAAACTTCCTCTAATAGTTTCTTGGATTCTCATTCTTCACCAATTAACACCATGATCAATAATCAATTTGAGGGACTTATAGACCCATGAGATAATCAGTCCTAACATAATGACCATAACGGACCTAGGACACTTATCGAGTACATGAACCCTACACGAACTGGTGCACCATCTTATTTAGTTTTTTCTCAAGATGCAACACATTTTAATTTTAAGTCAGTCATTATTCAACTTTTACCTACTTTTCATGGCTTAGATGCAGAGAACCCTTACCTACATCTAAGAGAATTGTAAGAAGTGTGCAACACTTATAATGACCAAAATTGTAACATAAACACAATTCGACTTAAGCTTTTTCCTTTTTCTTTAAAAGATAAAGTTAAAATATAGCTACAAAACCTTAAGCTAGGATCCATTTCTTTATGGGATGAGATGCAACAACAATTCCTAAATTTTTTTTTCCTTCCCATAGAACAAATTCTTTCAAAAGACAAAATACCACTTTTGTCCAAAAATTAAGAGAGACCCTTTACCAATGTTGGGAAAGGTATAAAGAATTATTTAATACCTGTCCCTATCATGGCTTTAAAACTTGGAGATTAGTCTCAAATTTCTATGAGGGCTTAACACCCTAAGTTAGGAAAATGGTAAAAATGATGTGTAATGGAACATTTGAAGATAAAGACGAAGAAGAGGCAATGAACTATCTAGACTTACTAGCAGAAAATGCTCAAAATTGGGACACTGTGGTACCTGTAAGGCACCTAGTAAAACTTAAACCACTTCATCTAGTGGGGGTATTTATCGTCTTAGGTAAGACCATGACCTTCAAGCCAAATTAGCATCCCTAGCTAGAAAAGTTGAAACTTTAGAAATGAAAAAGAGTGGCCAATTAAAATCTGTTCAAGAAATTATGTGTCACATATGTGAAACTTATGATTACTCTACCAATGATTGCCTAACTTTTTCTGTATTTAGGGAATGTCTCTATGAACAAACCAATGTTCTAAACATGTTCAAGCGGTTAAACAATAACCCATATTTATAAAACTACAATTCTGGTTAGAGAAATCACCCGAATTTTAGTTTGAGGAATAACACTCAAACACAGGCTTCACAACTACCATTCCAACCCCACCAAAATTTTTAAAACCATTAAGGTTATGCACCATATGTCCCACCTCCTAAGAAAAATCTTGAAGAAACTTTGCATGCATTCATTGAAAAGCAAGAGTCTATTAATTCTCAAAATGCTCAAATATTTGCTGATTTGAAAGATACTCTTGATAAATTTGCATCCGCACTGAAATTTGTAAGAAAGGAAAATTTTCTTCTCAACTACAACCAAACCCCAAAGGACAACATAACTCAAATGCATATAGTTTAGGAAGCCAATACATGGATCAAGTTAAAGTAGTTATCACTCTTCAGAATGGTATGATTGTTGAAAAACACATTCCTGAACCTCATTAAAATGATAAATCAACCTCTAAGGGTAAGAAAAGCATTGAACCTACACCTAGTTAAGAAAATACCAAACCGTCACCTCCACCTCCATTTCCTTATACATTACGTAATGCTAAGAATATGAATCACAATCCTGAAAATTTTGAAATCTTCAAAAAGATAAAAGTTAATATTCCTTTATTGGATGCTATTAAACAGGTTCCCTCTTATGCAAATTTTTTAAAGGACTTATGCACAGTAAAAAGAAAATAGAATGTGAAAAAGAAAGCATTTTTAGCTGAACAAGTGTCATTCTTCAGAACAATAATGTTTTGAAATATATAGACCCTGGTTGTCCTACAATTTCATGTATTATTGAAAGTCATAAAATTGAACAAGCCTTATTTGATCTTAGTGCTAGTATGAATTTACTGCCATATTCTGTTTATCAACAGCTCAATTTCATTGAGTTAAAACTAACTTCTGTAACTCTTTTACTTATTAATAGATCAATAAAAGTGCCAAGAGAGATAGTGGAAGAGTTTTAGTTCAAGTTAATAAATTTATATATCTTGTGGATTTTATTGTCTCTGATACAAAACCTGTTAAAGGATATAATCCGATCCTTATTATTTTGGGTCGTCTATTTTTAGCAACTTCTAATACTTTGATTAATTGTAGGGATGGAGTAATAAAGCTTTCATTTGGAAACATGACACTTGAGCTTAATGTTTTCAATATATGTAAGCAACCATATGAGGAAGAGGATGAAAGTGAAGAAGCCAACATGATTGAAACAATTGTGGAGGATCATATTTTAAAAGGGAGTTCTACCGATCCCTTAGAAATTTATTTAATAAATTCATTTAAGTCAAATATATAATTAAATCCTAAAATTTAAGACATATGTTCTTTACTTGACTGCGCACAGGTAATTAAAAATATAAGATGAAAACCAAAGTTTGAAGAATTGGGAGAAAATGAGGATAAACAGAACAAAATTCTAAAGTTGGAGTTGAAACCTCTACCTGAAGGACTAAAATATTTATTTCTTAGAGAGAAACAAACTTATCGGGTGGTAATCTCTTCTATACTTACAAGTGAACAAGAAGGTAAGTTAATTGAAATGTTAAAAATGCGTAAAAATACAATTGGGTGGACTTTAAAAGACATAAAAGGCATTAATCTTTTGATTTGCACACATAGAATACATCTAGAGGATAATATCAAAACTTTCCAACAACCTCAAAGAGATTAAATTCACATATGAAAGAGGTAGTGAGAGCTGAAGTTCTCAAATTACTTGAAGTAGGAATTATCTATTCTATCTAAGATAGTAAGTGGGTAATACCAACTCGAGTCTTATCTAGTTTGAGGATATGCATAGATTATAAGAAGTTGAACTCTGTCACTAGAAAAGACCATTTTTCTTTACTATTCCTTAACCAAATTTTAGAAAGAGTAGCCGGACATCTCTACTATTACTTTCTAGATGGTTATTCTGGCTATTATCAAATTCCTATCGTACTAAAGGACTAAGAAATGACCAACTTCATATGCCCTTTTAGGACATTTGCTTTTAGAAGAATGCCATTTGGACTTTGTAATGCCCTAACAACATTTTAAAGATGTATGTTAAGCATTTTTAGTGACATGGTTGAGCATTATTTAGAAGTTTTCATGGATGATTTAACCGTGTTTGAAAATTCTTTTGATAATTGTCTTGAAAACTTAGAAAAGGTCTTAAAAAGATGTGAAGAAAATGGTATTGTATTGAATTGGGAAAAATGTCATTACATGGTTACTTCTAAAATTATTTTGGGACATGTAGTGTTTTGTAAAGGAATTGAAATGGATAAGGCAAAAGTCGAACTCATTTCTCATTCGCCCCACAAAAAACAGTCAGAGAAATCAGATCATTTTTAGGACACGCTGAATTTTATAGAAGGTTCATAAAATATTTTAGTACTATATCTAGATCTCTTTGTAACCTCTTACCAAAATATTTATCATTTGAGTGGACTTAAGAGTGTCAAAATGTGTTTGAAAAATTAATTGAACTCTTAACATCTGCTCCTATTATATAATCTTCTGAATGGTCTTTGCCTTTTGAACTCATCTGTGATGCCAGTGACAATGTTGTTAGTGCTGTATTGGGACAAAGAAAGGAAGGTAAACCCTATGTAATTTATTACGCAAGTAGAACTTTAAATAGTGCACAAATGAATTACACAACAACTAAAAAAGAACTACTTGCTGTAATATTTGCATTAAACAAATTTCATTCTTACTTAATTAGTTCTTCAGCTATTGTGGTTACTGACCATACTGCTGTAAAGTACTTAATGTCAAAATAGGATGCAAAACCAAGAATGATTCGAAGGATTCTATTGCTTCAAGAATTTAATATCATTATCAAGAATAAGAAGGGAGCTGGGAATGTGTTGCAGATCACTTATCAATACTCACACCAGATTCATCAATAGAAATAACACCCATTAATGATTCTTTTTTCGATAAATTTTTTTTCTACTGTTACAATGCCTTAGTATGCTAATATTGTTAATTTTCTTATAACAGGAGAAATGACACGTCAATGGAATGCTCAAGAAAAATGAAAATTTTAATTGAGGTAAGAAAGTTTTATTGAGATGATCATTATTTCTTTAAATATTGTCCTAACTAAATATTTCGAAGATGTATACCCGACAATGAGGTAAGTAGAGTTATTGAATTTTGTCATTTTGAAGCATGTGAGGGACATTATTCATCAAAGAAAACAGCTGTAAAAATCTTGCAGTGTGAATTTTATTGGCTCACTTTATTTAAAGATACATATGCATTTTGTAAAACGTGTGAAAATTGTCAAAAATTGGGATCCATTCCAAATCGAAATATGATGCCTTTAAACCCTATTCTTGTTATTGATATCTTTGATTGTTAGGGGATATATTTGATAGGACCATTTCCACTATCATTTAGATTTACGTATATTTTAGTCGCAGTAGATTATGTCTCAAAATAGATTAAGGCTATTTCATATCAAAAAAATGACCATCAAACAGTCATGAAATTTTTGAAAGAAAATATCTTGAGTTAATTTAGAATCCCTCGAGCCATTATAAGTGATGGGGTAAACACTTTTGTAATAGGCCATCATTAATAAAAAAATATAGTATTACTCATAAAATTGCTACACCTTATCATCCTCATACCAGTGGATAAGTTGAATTAGCAAATAGGGAGATAATTTGTTTTTGGAAAACCTATAAACCCAAATCACAAAGATTAGTCTTTAAGACTTAATGATGCACTTTGGGCTTATAAAACTAGTTTTAAAACTTCATAGGGTATATCTCCTTATAGAATAGTTTATGGAAAACCTTGTCACTTACTTGTGGAACTTGAGCATAAAGCCTATTGGGCCATTAAAACTTTTAACACCAATCTTGATTCTACTGAACAAATACGTAGGTTACAAATAAATGAACTTGAATAATTGAGAAATAATGCATATGAGAATTTAAAAATTCATAAAGCTAAAATCAAAACATTTCATGATCAAAATATTCAATGAAAAATATTTGATGTTGGTCAGAAAGTTTTGCTTTATAATTCTCGACTTCACATATTTCCTGAAAACTTAAGATCAAGATGGAGTGACCCTTTTATTGTAAAATATATGTACCTTTATGGAATATTGACATTGAAAAGCTTAGAAATGGTAATGCGTTTAAGGTAAATGGGCAAAGACTCGAGCCGTTTCTAGAAAATCAAGCTTTTCATGAAGAATTTATGTCCCTGCTTGACCCTTGTTACAAGACCAATTAATCTTTGTTTACATATTTATATATTATTCTTCTAACTTTATTTATTTATTTTTCATACTTGCAGGTTAATTTAGTATTTATGTTAAAGTTTTATTTTGCACCCAGGTTAAGTGGCGGAAAACGATACTCGGTGATATTTCAAGTCGATTTTATTAGTTTTCCATAATTATTGATACATTCTCTTCTTCTCATTTCTAAAAAAAAAGGGATGACATTCTAATAAATTTGAAAAAATGTTTTCTCTCATTGCCTTAAAATGCCTTAAAGAGAATTTACCAAGCAAGATGTGAAAGATTAAGGTTATTAATGCTTATGAATATATCTATTGATGTACGTTGGTTAATTGAAGCTAAAGTTTAATTGGCAGGCTAGTTTTTAGACTCATTAATTTCTTACATACCTGGCTTAAGTAAAAGCTCTTTTGTAAAAAAGCAAAGGGAAAAAAGATTAAGTGTTTTTTACAAGTGTGTACGCATGACTTGCAACATGCGTTGCTGTACTTTAGAAATAGTGTCTATAAAGTATAAAAATAAAATTAGATTCATTAAGGATGGCCTGAGTAAGGAGCCTTTAGATGATATCTTATCAACTCTTAAGATGCATCCTAGTAGATATGTGCATATTGCAATTTGTGAATTATGAGATATATTCCTAAAAGAACACGAGCAGTACAGTATTGAGAATCTGATTTTAAAAGACCATGTTTTCTAATTTATAAGAAAATTAGATGGGAAGCCTATTCCTGACCCATAGAGGGTGTTTAAGTATTTTTGGACATAAAACCAGAGGAAGATGTGAGCCACAATCATAATTACTTGTACATATTTATTATAACAATTATTTTTAAATGTTTTATTTCAACCTCAAATGTCTTCTCAACAACAACCAACCAACCACCCATAGTTGATTTTGAAAAATTTACATTTAAAGTTTAATCTTATCCATTAACAACCAACTACCCATATGACTTAACAACATCTTTTGGCTTTATAAATACATTGCATTATTTTTGCATCTTCATACAAACTTAAAATCATTTAAAGGAGATGATGAGTGTAATAATGGAAGGAATATCAACTCATAAATTCATAAAAATTTGTGTATTTTATGGATCCAGCCCTGGAAAAACTGGAGAGCTTGTAGAAGCAACAAAAATCCTTGGTAAGGTGTTAGCTAAGCAAAAAATTCATTTAGTATACGGGGGAGGTAGTCGTGGATTAATAAGATGTGTGGCAATAGCTACACAAAATAAAGACAATCGAGTTTTGGGTATCATACCAAAATCTCTAGCTGTTGGGAATATTGTAGGAAAAATAATTAGGGATGAGTTACATGTATCATCAATGCATGAGTGAATGTCTCTTATATTTTGCAATGCTAATGCATTCATAGCTATACCTGAAGGTTTCAGAATTTTGGACGAAATTTTTCAAATTGTCTAATGGGCATAATTATAAATCCACAATAAGCCCATTAGTTTATTAAATGTTGATAGTTTTTATAATGAGTTGTTGTCTTTTCTTGACTATGCGGTGGAAAAGTAATTCGTCTCATCTGTAGCACGACGGATCCTTATTTCTGCTTCAACTGTTAATTAGCTACTTGATGGATTACAAGCTTTTATACCTCTATCTGATCCAACAATGCGTCAGATAGATTGGTATACATAACAGTGAAAAGAAACGCAAGATAAATTTGACGCTTCGTCTGTAGCCTATCTACTTTTATGTATTTTTAAGTATTTTTGGTGACTTGGTTTATTTTATTACAGGTTTTATTTCTAATAAAAGATGTTTCAGGTGATATCTTCTATACTCTACTCTTTTTATATTTTGACATTGAGGACAATGTCTCAATCTGGGTGGGGAGAGGATAGTTGATATATAATGTTAGTGTTTTTTTTTTTTTGCTATCATTTTGTTCTCTAAAATTGTTTTTTTCATTAAGAATGATGTGAGTAAAAGGTTCATTTTTGCATTCTTGAAACACATTCTAGTTCTAGAATGGTAGAGTAAATAGTACATTATTGAACTTTTGAAATACATTGTAATTGATTTATTTTTAATGCATTTTATGTATATTTGCTTGTTGCTTAAGTTTTTGGTAACTCTTGCGTAAATAAGTTTGCTTTACTATCGGGGTATGATCTCAAAATTGTTTAGTTTAAATCATTTTTTCTATCTAGGTTACTAAATAATAACTTTCAAAATTATTTCTTGAGCACAATATTAAGTCCTATGGTAAGATGGATGATTCAATATATATAGCCAAGAGAATTTTCATGTTTAAGTATTGTATATCATTTTCTAAACTCACACATATTTTTTGAGTAAGTGGAGAGGTTTGAGATAACAACTTACAAACTTTCATTAATATTTTGAAATGGTTATTTTTTTTGTTTAGAATGACATTATTTGGGATGATGAATGATTTGGTTGCTTAGCTCAAGGATGATAAAAAATATTGTGAAAAAATATTATGGTGAGAAATTGCTTTTATTTTGTAATGATTCATTTTGTTTTTTCAAAAACAAAAAAGAGAAAAAAAAAGTATAAAAAAAGAAAAAAATAGAGAAGAGAAGTCAATTCAGTTCAATTTTAGGGGACAAAAGTCATTAGGAAGCAATTTCATCACCAAACTCTCTATTCGTAGATTTGCATAAAATAATTAAAGTCTTGAAGCTAACATGTGGCAAGAATAGTTTGACTCTAAACAATTAATTTTTCTATCTTTGGATCGATGTTAGTTTGTTTGTCTATCCTTAAATGTAACATTTTCTTGAGCGATTATCTATTTTTCAACTCCATGAGTGAATCCTAACCCGTTAAACAGTTATTTACCTGTGAGGATATAGAGTTGGGACTTTTACTTGGAGAAACTTTTTAAGACTATATGTTGTGGTTTGTGGTAAGAAGGCTTCGACTTAATTCACACACACACAATTTTAGAAGTTATGATTGAAATAATCTTAATACTAATTGTGATCTTGAACTGACTATTTGTTTGAAATACTTATGTAGTGTTCAAATTTTATTTATGCTTAAATTGCTAAGGACTAGTAATAAGCTGGTTATGGGGTGTGATGAACACTTAAAATTACACATTTTATTAAGGGTTTTACATCATTATCCAAGTAACTTTTTTTTTTCTAAGGTGAAAGGCTGAAATTCTTGGCAAGGTAATAACATATATTTCACTCTTATTCATGAATTTAATGTTTCATTATTAAGTTATGCAAAATTTATATATGATGTATTTATTTTATTTGCAATATTAATATATTTTCTTGTAAAGTGGTGTATCTTGATTTATTATAGACAATTTTTATAGTTGGCACAATAAATTCTTGAAACTATTTATAAGCTTTGACATAGATAACCTTTCTTATAAAGTGGGAGTCTTAATTTATTGTAAACAAATATAAAGATTGACATAATAAATACTTGTACCTATTTATAAGATTTGGTGTATAATAATTGAAAGAAATAAATACAAGTTAATATATAAATGGTGATGAATTTTAATTGTTATATCTTCCGTTTAGAACGTCCTTTATGTGAGGATTCCAATTGAATTATGAAAAGAGTTGATATATTCTTATTTCATATGCCAAGAGTGGATCCCCCTAACCTTAACTTTTATTTAATTGGTTAATTGAATTATTATTTATGAACATGTAATATTGCTTTAATTGTCTTTAAAGTACTTATAGTTTAGAATTTTAATTTCACTTCTCTGTGGATCGACCTCATTCTCATCGAGTTGTTTATTACTTCGACAATCCTGCACTTGGGAACAAACTCCTATATTCTGGACATGTCAATAACCACAAATAATAAGTATTTTAATCACATTAAAATGTATTGACAATTTTTCACCTACGAAGCCTTTGGATTACATTTTTTGAGAGATCGCCCAAAGTGAAGCAAGCTTGTTGGCAATTCTAGCAATCAACTCCAGTGGGCTTGACTGTCTAGAATAGTTGCTTTAATCCAGCACTAAGTTTAACACTTAAACTAAGGTAATTATTTACCATTGATCAACTCTTGATCAATAAACAATTACTTATTATGTTTTTTAATGGCCAAGCTATGTTAGAGAAGATAATGAATAATGATTTCAACTATTGAAACCAAAGTAAAAGAATCACTTTTTTTTTTACTTTTTCTTTCTAGCTTGGTCGAGCCTTAATGAGTTGTTTTATTTCATATATATATATATAATATTAATCATTAACTTAACCATGGTCAATTATTGACCATGGTAAAGTTATATGCTTGGCCACCAGACGGGTCAAGCATCTCACACTTATATGACCTAATCTCATGTGCCATAATTCTATGTCATTTAATGTTTCCGATCTACATTTATTACTAGAATTAGTTTGCACATTCATGACATTTCTCATTGTATCCAAAATGTAATGTCGATTAATTTAACTAACATTCAGTTAACAAAACATCACTTACATTATATAAACATAAGGAACAGTTCATAATATACATATGATAACCTTCACTGTCAAGTATAGGAAGGGATACAATCTATCTAATGATGTTAGACATATAATAATAATTATACAATACAACTGTTCTATTATAAGGGAGAAGTAAATCAAAATTTACAACATCTTATACCTATAGGAAATTACCATTTCTAACTCGCAGTTGTACTTCTCCAGGCATACAGCATTTTAACTTCCTTCAGACCCTACAATACATGACAGATGTGAGAAAGACATCTAGATTTTAAAACTCAACAAGAACAGGCATTAAATGTCAGTAATAGTTAAGCACATATCTGAGGGAGTCTTCTTCATAGTGATAAGGTAATTTGGGCAGTTACGCTTCCAATGCCCATTCTTATCTCAAAATAAACACTTTTCTTTCACCTTACTCTTTTGTTAAGGCTTGGATATCTGTTGTCTCTAAGGACTTATCTTAGGTGTGTGCTTAACCTTCTATTTCTTCTTCCCTTTGGACTTCCCAGAAGCCCTTGGAGCAGAAGATGAAGCACTATGAACAAAGGGAGCCAAGCCCCATTTGTGTAGGTCATTTTTACCTGTCTTCAACATATTATGAAGATCAACATAAGCAGGAGTCAAGCTCAGCATATTGAAGTTCATAATGAACTAAGTAAATTACCCTAAGTAATTTTTTAGAGATATGTCTATAATCTTAAGCCTCTTGATTAATCTAATCATTTTGTGGACATAAGGATTAACTGGACTGTCCTCATTCAGTCTAGCTCGAAAGAATGCTTTGGCAACCTTGTAAATCTTAACCTGTGGTTGATCGCCAAAGAGTTCATTCAAATAAAGGATAATGCTGCTAACAATGTCTATATGGACATGCTCTCGGTGCAGCTCAGTGGACATAGAGGCGATGATGTATGATTTAACTTTTAGATCATCATTCAACCATTTTTTATAGGTCTTCTGTTCCTTTAGGGTAGCACTATCAAAAACACCTTTAAGAAATCTCTAATCAATTATATACCCGAGCTTTTTTGAATCGAGAACAATTCTCATATTCATAAGCCAATCTGAGTAATTTGCTGTACCTTTGAGTTGGTGTGCATCCAATATACACACCAAAAGGTTGGTCGAGGCCATCAGATCTTCACAAGATAAAATAAATAGAAGATGTTAGTGGAATTAAAAAATTATTAAATCGCTAATTAAAATGTTTTAAATTATAGGTATAGCAATTATACATTTTTTATTTAAAATGCCCTCCTATTATTTTACACAATTTCTCTAATCTCTCAAACGAGATATCTATAGTTTAAACTCTTTAACTATACAGCAAGAAGTAGATCCTATTGGCGTTTTACTCCGACGGCACACTATAGCAATCTAGGCTTTTGTAAACCCAGTAGGTAGACAACTCTTGTCAATTGCATCTAATGCAACTCTTAGTCTTGATCATAAATAGATCTTTTTCGCATAATATAGCAATCCAGGATAAGTGTATGCCAGATTAACTTCTCAATAATAAATTATATTCTAACGATACTACCCGCACACTGTAGTGATCTAGGGAAATACTTTTGTATATATTTGTCTCATCTCATGTTTAACTAGCATAGTCCAAATCGCATTGACTAAATCTCTTATAATGTAGCAATATTAGAAAAAGACCAATTTGACCTAAATAACATCGTATTGACAAGATGGATCAGCTATAGAACATTATGTCATAATGTCTAATTATTCAATTTGATTATGGGAGATTTTTAAACTGGTCTATTAGAAGGTGATTTCTCAATTTATTATTTATTTATGTGCAAACACAACTAACCCCCACCAGTAGGGCTCTTATTATGGTTACCAACATAGATACAAATGATTTTGATTTATAATGTAGATCGATAATTCTTATCACTGCATCTTATAAACCCCACATGCTTTTTTTAATTATTCAAACAATTTAAAAAATTAAAAAATTCTAACTGAACAGTGTTATAGTGCCAGCGCCGCGCTGTTAACCCATCAATACTGTGGCGTAGGCTTACCAGCGTCACGGTGTCAAGCCCTTAACATTGTGGTGCTAAGGCCTAGAAACCCTAATACTGCAGCACTCATCATCCAGCATGACGATGTTGAGACCTAGAAAGGCCCATCGTCGCAACGCCAGTTTTAAGGCTGCGGCATCTTAGTGTCTACCCCTTTGATATACCCATTTCAATACTTGAAATGCACCAATTGACACCGGACTTCACCAACAACATCCACAATACTCAAAATTCACCCAAATTAACACAATAAGGGCTTTGATACCATTTTTGTTGTGCATTGATTACCAGGTGTATACATGTGGTATTTGTGTTCATTATATAAAATACATAACTCAAACATATTTATGTGCAGTATAAGTATAAGAAAAAATAATAAGTATTTTAATCACGTTAAAATGAATTGATAAATTTTTACCTAAAAAGCCATTGGATTAAAGTTTCTAAGAGACTGCCCAAAATAAAGCTTGTTGGTAGTTCTAGCAATAAACTGGGTAGGCTTGACTCTCTAGAATAGCGACTTTAATCCAGCACTGGGTTTAAAATTTAAATCTTAAGCTAATTATTTACCACTAATCAACTCTTGATCAATAAAACAATCTCTTGTTATGCTTTTTAATGGCCAAGTTATGTTGGAGAAGACAATAAATAATGATTTCAAATATTGAAACCAAAACAAAAGAAACACTTTCTTTTTTTATTTTTCTTTCTTTCTTGGCTGGCCAAAATGTATGTATGAAGAACCTTATTTTTTTTTTTATTTCATATATATATATTATATTAATCATTAACTTAACCATGGTTAACTATTAACCATGGTAAATTCATATGCTTGGCCACCAAGCATGTAATATAATATTATATCTTATTTAACCTAATCATAGTTAATACTTAACCATTGTTGGGTCTAGCAAACTTGGCCACCAAGTTTGTATATATTATTTTAATATTAGATAATAATAAAATAATTACTAACATAATTTTGGTTAACAATTAATCATGGTTGTGTTAAATATTATTTAATATTTTAAAATAATAAATATCTTGATTATTTAACTATTAAATAATTATATATATGAAATTACCATTATGCCTTCACTTGGTTACCAAGTAAACCCCTTAGTGGGTTCTGCCATACCATACACTTCAGTAAACTTAACCAAAGGCTTACTTTATGCCATGTGTCATCATTTAATTGGTTGACAAAACTTGTCAACTACTTACCTTACTTAACACTTAAGTACTGGCACACGCATCCCAAGGGTTCCTAAAATAAATAATCAGTTCTGCTGGATATTATTAAATTGAACTATTCAATCTAGTATGCCGCCTCAGTGCACAACGAGTATACTCTATATTGTAGGACTCTTTAGGTCTATGCCCAATTTGTCATATGAAACTATTCTATAAGTCTGTGATCAATGCACTAGGCATACATCACGGATATTACAAATCAGCGCGTTAGACTATGCAAGTTGAGGTCATAGCACACACGTATAATCCTTCCATCATCTATATCCTAGATATGCAGGGACATGATCAACATCGTCAAATCCCTATAAACTCATCTATAATCTTATCTCCAGATTCATATCTCAAAGAACAGTATATGTAAACTCATTCGCTATATTGTTCAACCCTGTAGAAAACTCATTTTTTGGGTTTATTGCTTTTGGTCATAAGATTTTTTGAGATACAATCTTCAAGCATCTGGATATACAACTTCCTATATGAGCTGACGGATCCCATATCTATACACACTTGACTCCATAAGCATCGGACCATACCCAGGGACATGCAGCGGTTAGGCCATGAAAGGTCTTTGACGTCTGTAGAACTTAAATATAGTGGATCACTCATAAGCTTTCTGCGGTGCTCAGGTCAAATAACCACGAATGCTACTCAACTCGAGAGGACCTTCTATTTACAGCTTCATAGGAGTAAATAGAAGGTCTGTACAGTATCCAATCCTGGTTGAATACCCGTATGCCTACAAGAGCTACAAACTAATGGCCAGTTAGGAACAACCATCTGTACCTTACAAATATAGACATACATTGATCTATATGAGAAGGGATTCATCGAAAGACATGCATCAGTGAAAATAGATCAACAACATAATATTTCAGAACATACTTGCATAATGACATTTGTTTACGCTCAAAATGTAATACGGCTATTGCAACATAGATTGAGGTGTCGATACCATGAGGAAGCTTTTGGAAAAATAGGTTGGTGAAGTAAAAATATTAAAGCAGTAGTAAGGAGAAAATTAATTAATTGCTTTAAATGGATGAGATAGAATTGTCTATGAATTAAGGGAAAAGTTTTATGATGATTTAAGTAAGACTTTGAGAAGCACAATTATAATTTATAAATCTACTTTGCACTTTGATTCAATGTTTGTAACTCAATTAAAAGTTTCATATCCCAAATAATCCACCGGAAGATATGTAAAATACAACACATTTGATAACACATGTATTTGATATAACTAAACTCTTTACATACATTAATACAAACCATGTTTATTCATACAAGTTATCTAAGATCGACAATATATCATTTTGACAATATTACAGTAAAAGATCAACTTGAATATCAAACAATTATTGTCTTTACATGTTATCCAAGATCGATACTATATCGATTGACAATATTACAATAAACGATTAACTTATAAAACAATGTCACCAATAATAATTATAATTCAATAAGAATCACATAAAGAAAGCATGACCGAAAATATATAAAACATGAGAATTATAACCTCTGGATTATAAAAAAAATACAAGATAAGAGTTTAGGCACAAATAAACTTACAAATATTTATAGCAAGAATCAAAGTATAGAACTAAATTTATTACACATAAAAGTTCATCTCTTAGCCTTGCCAAGAACTCTAACTTAGCTTACAATGCTTGTTAAAGAAAAAAGAATGAGAGAATTATCTAGTGTTCAAAACGTCCTAAGAGTGTCCTTATATAGACAATGAATGAAAATATGTTTAATGTGACTTCAATCTTCAATAATTTAGGCCAACCACTCTTTTACCCATCTGCAGCACATTTTTTATAATAGAAATGACTGATGTAGCCTTTATGGCCGACATGAAAGTTGTATCATTTTATCTCTTCTTTCCATAGCCACTAGGGTCATGCAAATTAGATAAGTATCCAATGCGATATGGGCAAAATACCAAAGATATGTCAAATTTTGGCGAACAACCCTTTTACCCATTTGCAATATAATTTGGTCCATGATAACGGCTGACTTGGACTTTACAATAAACATAATAGTTATTTATAGTTAAGTCACTATTTCACAGCTTTAAGAATTATACCAATTGGATATATATTTTGTGAAATACAATCCAAATATGTGAGTTGGGTCAAGCTGAGTGGAAGTTGTAATCTAATTCTATTGTATCTCAATTTTTGGCCCATAACATATTGGATTTGCCTTTGCAACTGTTTTTCCAGTTTGTGTAAGATTAAGTCATGTTACTTTAGGTTCAAGAATTTCTTTATTTTTATCATTACATTGAGAGTTACATCCATTTTACCTAAACCTGTGCAAATAACATTTATTAATCACAATTTAAGGAGAACACTTTATTTCAAGTTAAAAATACAAAAATGCTAAAATTAGTGACATTAAAAGGGGACTGAATCTCTTAATAAATATACATTTTCATATGTTCATCACAGCCCCTAACTAGTTTATTTCTGGTTTCTAGCAATTCAAGCGTAAATAAAATATGCAAAACTACCTAAGCATTTCAAACAAAAAGTCAGTTCAAGATCACTATTACTATTATTGTTTTTTTCAATTATAACTTTAAAAAATTGTGTGTGTGTGAACTAAACCATAACCATCTTACCACAAACCACAACTGATATAGCCTTGAGAATTTCTCCAAGTAAAAGTCTTAACTCTATATCCTCATAAGTGTATGACTGTTTAAAAATGTTAGGATTTCTCTCATGGAGTTGGAAAACAGTTAAGCACTTAAGAAAAAGTTAATTTTAAGGATAGACATATAAACTAATATTGATCCAAAGATATAAAAATCAATCGTTTAGAAATAATCATTCTTGACATACAATAGCTTTAGGACTTCAATTGTCTTGTGAGAATAATATCAATATAGCTTGGTGAGAAAACTGCCTTATAAAATATTTGTCTTCTAAAATTGAATAAAGACTTTATTAAACTCAATGATTCTTTTTACTTAAAAAAAAAATTTCTTTATTTTTTTTGGTATTTTGCTTTATTTTTATTTATTTTTTATTTTTTAAAGAATACAAGGAAGCATTACAAAAGTTTCTCACCAAAATAATAGACAAATGCAACCAACTTATTCCTTAATTCAAATAATATCAATCTAAATAAAAATTAACCAATTCAAAGGATCAATGAAGGTTTATAAGCTGTTTCTCAACCTTTTCACTTATCACAAATGATATATAAGATTAGAAAAATATATACTTAAACATGAAAATTATCTTGGCAATATAAATTCAATCATCCATCTTACCACAAGGCTTAACATTGTGCTCAAACATATTTTTGAAGTTATCTTTAGTAACCTAAATAGGAACACTAACTCAACCTAAACAATTTTGAAATCATACTTAGGTAGAAAAGAAAATTCCTTTATACAAGAATTATCAAGAATACAAGCAATAAACAACAATGCATGAAATATAAAACAAAATAACAACAAGTTAGTTAAAATACGTTTCAAAAAGTTTGATATAAAACTCCTTACTCTGACATTCTTAATCTAATTTGACCTAGAATGCGTCTCAAGAGTTCAAAAATGAACATTTTACTCTGCCATTTTAATCAAATAGGTATGTTGGACCCCATTATATCTTTTTTTTTTGAATTGTTTTTTGGAATACAAAATACAACTTATGTCTACCATTCTCCCCCCAAACCAGATGAAATATTATCCTCAATTTTTAAATAAAAAGAGATAAAGTATATGAGACATTACCTGAAACTCCAGTTATTAAAAAAAAAAAAAACCTGAGAGACACTTAAGCAAATATAAACTAAAATGATGATGCTGATAAATAAATAAAACAAAGAAAAAATTATAAATGAAGTGTCAGATCCAGTTTTCACTTGTTATGGTCCACTGACCAATTGATCTGAGTTATTGATGGGTCAGGTTTATAGGTAAATGCCTGTAATTTGTCAATCAATTTATCCGTATTGGTAGTAGAAACGAGAATCTATCGCGCCGAATGTGATTTAAAATTCTATTCCACAGCTTGATAAAAAAAAACAGAGTAAGCAATCAAAATAGTTATTAACATTTAACAAACCGACGGGTTTTCGGTGGATATTTAGCTAAGTCCAAGAGGTAATTTGAAAATTTTCTTCTAAGGTACCAAAACCACCTAGTAAAGCAATAAAATCATCAGCATAGTAAAATATTCTAGCTATACGTTCATGCATGGATGAGACTCGTAATTCTTCCCCTATTATTTTCCCAGTCAGGTTTCCCACGACTAAAGCTGTAGGAATAATACCTAAAACTTGACTTCCTCCTAAATGTGTAGCTGTTAACACACACCCCATTAACCCAAGCCTACCCCTTCTATAAATCAAATGGATTTTTCTTGCAGCTAATACTTTCTTAGATTGTTTGCTGCCTCTACAAACACTTTATTTTTCCCAGGACTAGATCCACAAAATACACATATATTTCAGAATTGTTGAATTGAGGTTTCCTTCATATATAAACTCACATTTATCTCAATATATGAAAATAAAAAAATGAGGTGCTGTATTTATAGAGTACCAAATGATAACAACAATTTTGGTAACCCGACAGTTTGTCAAATGAGATTTAAAAATAAAAACACAAAAATTTAAATATATTGACCCACATGCATTATTGAACAAAAAGATTTAAATTTAAGACATTCACATGAGTAGCCATACTATTCATAAAATAAAACAAAATAAAATAAAATTTTGAATTTAAAACACATGTATTTACAAATAGTTGTGATTGTAGCTCACATCTTCCTTTGGTTTTACGTCAAGTAACGGCTTAAATGCCCTCTATGGGTCGGGGATAGGCTTCCCATCCAATATTCTTATAAATTGGTAAAGAAGGTCTTTTAGAGTTAGATTCTCGAGACTATACCGTTGATATTTATTTTTGAATTTGTTTCATAAATCGAGAAGTTCATATTGCACGAGCCCACAGGGATGCGTCTTAAGAGTCAATAGGATATCATCCAAAGACTCCTTACTCAGTCCATTCTTAATGAACTGAATTTTGTCTTCTCGATTTCTAGATGCAAATCCTAAAGAATGAAAACTCCGGTTATAATTCCATTGAGCACATTTATGACAGACTTGTAACCTTTTTGCTCATTTGGCATAAGAGCTTCTTCCAAGACCAGGTATATGAGAAACAAAATCATTTGTAGACTCACCAGATAATCAAACCTTGGCTTCAATTAACCAACGAAGATCCACAGGGATATTACTAAACATCAATAGCCTTAGTCTTTCACACAATGTTTTGTAAATCTTAAGTAGAGCATTTTGAGGCAATGAAGGAAAGCATTTTTTAAGGTTGATAAGAATGCGATCCATTTTGAAAGAAAGAAAAGAGTTGAATGCATGGTTTAAGGGACAATTTTTAGGGAACTGAGAAACTGACTTTAATAGTCACGGAGTACCGTATCCACCACTTGACCGGAAAATAAAATCACACTGATCAAGCATAATAGACAGGATCCACTAGAGGGTTCTCTTCTATGTACATAGAGTGGTCTATTTTTTCATATAACTTTTCAGCTGCTGTCCATTCACTTTGAAATTTCTCCTATTAGTGGGGTCTTTGATTTCAACAACACCATTAGAAAAAAGGTGTCTTACCATAAATGAACCAGTGCATCGAGATCTCAACTTTTCAAAGTATAAATGCAATCAAGAATCATAAAGATAAACCCGTTGATTTGGCTTGAAGTGTTTCCTTGAGATTTATTTGTCATGAGCTACTTTCATTTTAGCTCTGTAAATCCTAAGTTGTCATATACATCATTTCGTAGCTCTTCTATTTCTGACAATTATAACTTTCTTTGAAGACCTGCACCACTCAAATCAAAGTTAAAGACTTTGACAGCCTAGTAAGCTTTATGCTCTAGCTCAACAAGTAAATGGCAAGCTTTCCCATAGACAAGCCCATATAGAGACATTCCTAAGATGGTTTTGTATACAGTGCAATATGTCCATAATGCATCAAAAAGATGTAAAGACCAATCTTTGCGATTCGGTTTAATCGTATTTTCTAAAATCTGTTTAACTTCTTTATTTGCTAGCTCGACTTGACCATTTATCTGTGGATGATATGCAATTGAAACTTTGTGAAGAACACCATACCTGTGCATTAAAGCTTCAAAAGAATGGTTACAGAAATGTGTTCATTGATCACTAATGATGACATGTGGTGTACCATACCTAGATAACACATTTTCTTTTAAACAATTTACCACAATTATGTTATCATTAATATGACAAGCTACAGCCTCCACACATTTTGATATATAATCAACAGCCAAAAAGATGTAAAGGTAGCCAAAAAAATGAGGGAAAATGACCCATAAAATTGATACTCCAACAATCAAATATCTCAATAACAAGAATAGGGTTAAGAGGCATCATATGTCTTCGAGATAAAGTACCTAACTTTTGACATCTTTCACAGGAACGACAAAAAGTATTAGTGTCTTTAAAAAAAGTGGGCCAGTAAAGACCACACTGTAACATTTTTGCGACTTTCTTTTTCATAGAAAAATAACCGCCACAAGCAGTACTATAGCAGAAATTTAAGATACTAGAAACTTTACTTTCAGGAATGCAATGTCTCATAATTTGGTCAGGGCAATATTTAAAAAGATATGGATCATCGCAATAAAAATTACGTACCTAAACCAAGAACTTACGCTTATCTTATGCACTCTAGTAGATGAAAGTTCACTACAAACTAAATAATTTATGATATGTGCGTACCATTTGGCTTATAGGGAAAAGATGTTAATCAGGGAAATCATCTCGAATGGGTGGAACATTAGTAAAGTCAGTGAACTCAAGGCGGGATAAATGATCAGAAACAACATTTTCAACGCCCTTCTTGTCTTTAATGGTTAGATCAAATTCCTGCAACAGAAGAATCCATCTAATTAAATAGGCTTTAGCATCATTTTAGAAAGAATGTACTTAAGGGCCACGTGATCAGTAAAAATAATAATAGGTGAACCAATCAAATAAGAACGAAATTTGTCTAAGGCAAAAATAATAGCTAATAGTTCTTTTTTAGTAGTAATGTAATTCATTTTAGCATCATTCAAAGTTCTAGTATAATAAACAACAAAGGGGTTTTCCCCCCTTCGTTGCCCAAGAACTGCTCCTACAACATAATTACTTGCATCACACATAATCTCAAATGGAAGGTTCCAATCCTGTGATTGCATGATAGAAGCAGTGGTGAGTTTAGCAATGAGTGTTCGGAATGCCTCATCACACTCTTGTGTCCATGTAAATTATACATGTTTTAGCAAAAGGTTACACAATGGTCTAGATAGAGCAGAATTTTTTTGTATAAACCTCCTATAAAAGCCAGCGTGTCTAAGAAAAGATTGGACATCTTTTACCAGTTTGGGTGCAGGTAATTTAGAGATTAATTCAATTTTGGCATTGTCAACCTCTATCCCTCTTTCAAATACAATGTACCATAAAACAATTGATGAAGATACCATGGAATGACAATTCTCCCAATTTAGCACAACTTCTTTTTCTTCACACCTACTCAAAACAACTTTCAAGTTAAGTAGACATAAATCAAAAGAATTACCAAAAATAGTCAAATCATCCATAAAAACGTCCATGCATTTTTCAACCATATCAAAGAAAATACTCAGCATACAACGTTGAAAAGTAACTAGTGCATTACATAATTCAAATGGCATTCTACGAAAAGTATAAGTACCAAAAGGGCATGTAAAAGTAATTTTTTATTGATCTTCTATAACTATCTCAATCTGGTAATATCCTGAATATCCATCAAGAAAGTAATAAAAGGGATGTCCAACTACATTCACCAACCACTTACTACCCTAATTGGTACAGGTACCCTATTTTCATTTTCTACAACAGGAACCCCAGATTTCTTAGGCACTACTTAAGTTGGACTTACCTATTGACTATCAAAAATTGAGTAGATTATACCCGTATCTAATCGTTTCAAGACTTCTTTCTTCACCACTTCTTTCATTGTTGGGTTAAGTCTTCTTTGTGGGTCTCTACAGGGTTGGGCACTTTCCTCTAAATAAATTCTATGGGAGCATATCAATGGAGAAATACCTTTAATATCAGCTATGGTCCAACCTAGTGCAGACTTATGTTCTTTTAATAATTTTATCAATTTTTTCTCTTATTCAGCACTAAGTTCAGAAGAAATAATGATATGAAATGTATCACCTGGTCCCAAGAATGCGTGTTTCAAACCTTTGGGCAGTGGAGAAAGCTCAACTTGTGGTGTCTCGAGGTTTGATGGTTTCGGTTTCTCCCTCTTTCGTAGCAACTCTTCAAAGCGTAGCTGCCAAAATGAGTCCCTTTATCCTGTGAGTCAAAAATACTAAACACATCAGTTGTTTCATCAGGATAATAAAAAACTTCAAAATCAAAATTAAAAAGGCTTTCCAAAGAATCAGAGCCATAATTTTTATAAGCTTCTTCCACTACAAGTATGTCTATCATATATGAATGATAGCATTCGTCTTCTTCTCGTGGTTGCTTGCCAATATAGAAAATATTTACCTCAAGAGTCATATTCCCAAAAGATAATTTCATTAGACCATTTCTGCAATTAATAAGAGCGTTAGCAGTGGCAAGAAAAGGTCTCCCCAAAATAAGAGGGATTTTATACTTCATGTTAACTATAGAATGAGTATCTAAAATAAGAAAATCAACATGGTAGTAAAATTTGTCAATTTGTAACAAAACATCTTCTACTATTCCCCGTGGTTTCTTGATTGACCGGTCAGCTAATTGTAGGACTACATTGTAGGTTTAATCTCACCAAGTCCCAATTACAAGTGAATAGAATAAGGTATTAAATTTACACTTGCTCATAAGTCCAACAAAGCTTAACCAAACTCATGTGTCCCAATTCGACAGGAGATTGTGGGACATCCGGAGTCTTTATACTTGGGTGGTGTCTTTTGTTTAATCACTGCACTTACCTGTTCTACCGAAAATGCAATTTTCTTTATATGGTGTTTTCTTTTGATAGTGCATAGATCCTTAATGGCTTTGGCATAAGTTGGAACCTGCTTAATCAAATGTAACAAAGGAAGATTAATCTTAACTTGTTTTAAATGTTCTAAAATCTCACCTTGAATTTCAAAAATTTTCTCAACAGGTCGAAGAGCTTGAGGAAAAGACACTGGGATTGAAAATTTATTTTTAGACTCTTTTTTCACTGTGGCCTCTTTTTTTAGGGGGGTATCTTTACTACTCGTAGATGTATTAGTTTTAGAAGTAGGCTCACTCACAATGTTACTACTTTGAGTTGTAATGGCATTAACTTCTTTGAGATTTTGTGCATCAGAAGTAGAAGCTTGTGTCATGAATTATTCTTTTGGATTGGATTGAGGTTGAGATAGAAACTTACCTTGCTCTTGTACAATTAAAGCATTGGTCAACTTAGTGATTTGACTCTTGATTTCTTTGTTTTCGTCTACCACCTGTGCAAGAATTGTTTTAAATTTTTTATTAGTCTTATTTTGTGCCTCCATAAATGCTTGTATTGTATCCTCTAAAGGACTTTTAGTTGGTCATGCATTATATTGAGGTGCAACATAAGACTTGGGTGCTTGTTGTTATTGTATCTAATGATTATTGGCTTGTTGGTCAGATTTTCAACTAAAGTTTGGGTAGCTTCTCTAGCTAGGATTATAGGTTTTAGAGTGAATAAGGCTTCTTGTACATCCTTAAGGTATTATATTATTCCTCATATATCCCTCTCATCTCACTATAAGTGGGGCAATCCTGAGCTAAGTGTTTCACTCCTCCATAGACAAAATAAACATCACGTGACTCAACCCTAGTAACCGTATGGGTAACCTTTTTATCTTTGGTTTTCAAAGCCTCTAATTCCCTAGTTAAGACCTCTAACTAGGATTTAAGGCTATCCTCTTCCCTAAGATGAAAAATGCCACTAGGCGTGACCTATTTGTGCTTTCAGTAGCACTAGGTCCACTCCATGTATGAGCTTTTCAGCTAAATCATTAAGGAATTCTATGACTTCCTCGGGATCTTTGTGAAGAAATTCTCCATTACACATCATCTCAACAAATTGGCGCTCTCTAATTGTGAGTCCCTCATAAAAATAGCTAACTAAGCACCAATTTGCATACCTATGGTGAGTGCATAGATTTAGCAACTCTTTAAACCTTTCCCGAGCTTGATATAAGGTTTCACTGTCTTTTCGGGAAAAGGAAGAAATTTGTCTTTTTAGGCCATTAATTTTGTATTGTGGGAAGTATTTATTGAAAAATGCTTGAGTCATTTCTGCCCAAGTTCCTATAGTCAACTCTTTACTTTGTCTTTCAAAGAAAAAGGGAAAAATTTAAGATTAATAGTGTCTATGGCTTCAGGTTGGCTATAGAAGGTGGCAATTGCCTCTTTAAATTCCCTAACATGTACATAAGAATTTTCACTATCCAGACCATGAAAAGTGGGTAGAAGTTGTATCATTCCAGGTTTAAAATCTAAATGTGGTGTGTTACATAGAAATAAAATGTATGATGGTATGGCTGTGCGAGTAGGATGCAAGTAATCTTTTAGAGTCCTAACAAGGTTATCTTCGTATTGGCTCATTGTGTTGGAACTATAAGATGAACTAGATGATGAATTCTCTTACCTTACAAATTGTGGTGATGCTTCTAGTTCTACTTCTCTCACAAATCTTCCTCATTTATCTCTAAGTCGATGCATACATCCTAACAATTTTTTTTTGTTTTTACTCTTTTTTTTAATGAAGGAAATTCTCAAAGGAAAATTAAGAAGTGAAATAAAACACAACAAAAAATAAAAATAAATTAGATGGTAAAATCAACCATGATATACAAATATAAAATACAATAAATGAACAAAAGATAATAAACTATAAGGTACAATAAATAAAAAAGTGCAATAAATAAATAAATAAGTACAATAAATAAATAAATAAATAAAAGAAAAAAAATTGTAAAATACAATAAATAAATAAAAGAAAATAAATTGAAAAATATAATAAATAAATAAAATAAAATAAAATGAGTTAGGCGGTTGAACCAGCCATTAAAATAAAATAAAAATAAAACAAATTAACTAAAGAGAAAAAAAGTGCAATAAATAAATAAAAATAAAGTACAATAAATAAGGGAAAATAAAATGCAATAAATAAAAAAAATAAAATGAAGTGCAATAAAAAAATAAAGTACAATAAATAAATAACTAAAATAAAATAAAGTGCAATAAATAGATAAAAGTGCAATAAATAAATAAAGTACAATAAATAAATAAAAAAATGAACTAAGTTAAGCGGTAGAATTAACAATTAAAATAAAATAAAATACGACAAATTAACTAAAAATATAAAGTGCAATAATAAATAAAAGAAAATAAAGTACAAAGTATAACAAATAAATTAAAAAAATAAAGTGCAAAGTACAATAAATAAATAAAAGAAAATGAACTAAGTCAGATGATAAAACCAGTCATTAAAATAAAACAAAATACAATAAATTAACTAAAGAAAATAAAATAAGTTAGGTGATAGAACTAACCATGAACAATAAAATAAATTACAACAAAGGAAATAAATTTAAAAACTAAAATTTTACAAAGAAAAGAAAATGTACAAAGTTACCGCTTTAGTATTGATAAACACAACTTACTTTCGCTTAGTGTGCCTCCTCGGCAATGGCGTCAAATTTTGTTTACGCTCAATATGTAATATGGCTATTACAATATAGATTGAGATGTCGATCTCACGAGGAAGCTTTTGGCAAAATAGGTTGGTAAAGTAAAAATATTAAAGCAGTAGCAAGGAGAAAATTAACTAATTGCTTTAAGTGGATGAGATAGAATTGTCTATAAATTAAGGAAAAAATTTTATGATGATTTAAGCAAGGCTTCAAGAATCATAATTATGCTTTATAAATCTACTCTACACTTCGATTCAATGTTTATAACTCAATCAAAAGTTTCACATTTCAAATAATCAATCAGAAGATATGTAAAATATAGCACATGTATTTGATATGACTAAACTCTTTGTAAACATTAACACAAATCATGTTCATTTATACAAGTTATTTAATATCGACAATATATTATTTTGACAATATTACAATAAAAGATCAACTTGAATATCAAACAATTATTGTCTTTACATGTTATCCAAGATTGACAATATTGCAGTAAAAAATTAACATGTAAAACAATGTAACCAATAACAATTATAATTCAACAAGAATTATATAAAGAAAACATGACTGAAAATAAATGAAACATGAGAATTATAACCTCTAGATTATAGAAAAATAGTTTAGGCACAAACAAACTTACAAACATTTGTAGCTCTTGACAAAGAATCAAACTATAGAACTAAATTTATTATACATAAAAGTTCATCTCTTAGCCTTTCTAAGAACTCTAACTTAGCTTACGATGCATGTTAAAGAAAATAAAATATGTGATAATTATCTAGTATTGAAAACGTCCTAAGAGTGTCCTTATATAGGCAATGAATGGAAATATGTTTAGTGGGACTTCAATCTTCAATAATTTAGGCCAACCACTCATTCACCCACTTGTAGAACCTTTTTGATAATGTAAATGGCCGATGTAACCTTTGTGGCCAACATAAAAGTTGTAGCATTTTGTCTCTTATTTCCTTAGCCACTAGGTTAATGCAAATTGGGTAAGTATCCAATGAGATATGGGCAAAATTCCAAAGATATGTTAGATTTCGGCCAACAACCCTTTTACCTATTTTTAATACAATTTGGTCCATAATAACGGCTGATGTAGACTTTACCATCAATATAAGAGTTGTGGATAATTAAGTCCGTATTTTACAGCTTCAAGAATTATATCAATTGGATATGTATTTTGTGAAATACGGTCTGAATACGTGAGTTGTGTCAAGCTAAGCAGAAGTTGTAACCCAATTATATTGTATCTCAATTTTTGGCTCATAACATGTTGGATTTGGTTTTTTAAATATTCTTCAAGTTTGTGTAAGATTAAGTCATGTTACTTCAGGTTCAAGAATTTCTTCATTTTGATTTTTACATTTAGAGTTACGTCCATTTTACCTAAACCTATGCAAATAACATTCATTAATCACAATTTAAGGAGAACACTTTATTTCAAGCTAAAAATACAAAAATACTAAAATTAGTGGCATTAAATGGTGACTGAATCTATTAATACATATGCATTTTTATATGTTCATCAATATTTCCTAGTATCTAATTGCAACTCTTGCAACTACAGCATTACTAATATAACCTCAAGTCTTTGTCCCATTATAGATAAGGCTCCAACTCCTTGGATTTCAGTGATTCTTATAATCTGCTAACTCTTAAAAGTCATAATTCTTATTGTTGTTAACTCTTAGCCCTGATCTAAATTCTTTTAGATCAGATCTAAACTTCTTCAGATCATACAATGTCTGTAGCATTACAAATATTATAGCATATAATAAATATAATTAACGATTTAATAAAATATACATTGTATAGATATAAAATATTTATACAAATGGGGATGACACGTAAACAAAAACTCTAACAAATTTTTCACTAGGGTTTTAGGTCATGGGTTTATATAGTTGAGTAAAGAATCTATATAGATGTAAGGCCATGGTTGTGGCTAGTTACAAAATGTTATACATGTAGAAATGGCTTTAAATCCAAACTAGGGCTTAATTTCCTAGAACTCCAAGCTGTGATTTAGATGTAAGGCCATGGTTGTGGCTAGTTACAAAATGTTATACATGTAGAAATGGCTTTAAATCCAAACTAGGGCTTAATTTCCTAGAACTCCAAGCTGTGATTTAGACAAAGGGCAAATTTGGGATTATTGTAGCTTTTAAAAATAATTATTATTGGTTGTACTAAAGAAGTAATTAGGTATAAAGAGAAACAATTAAGTATTTTTAAAAGTGCTACGAGATTCAAAAGCAGCTCATATGTATTTAGTAAATTTAGCTATTGTAATGCTGTAAAAATTAATATGACTAAAATAGACATTGAATACACACACGCACACATAGATGATAATAATGATTTAAAGAACAACAACAACAACAACAACAACAATAATAATAATTTTGCATACATAATAATAATATTTTAGGATATATTATAATTATTTGAGAAGAAATGAGATGAGATGAAAAATAAAGTTTAATTTAGGTTAAAACATTATTATTCGGCCCTTATACAATATTACTTGATCTTATTAATTGACTTTTATCCTCCAAAAATCTTGCATATTAAAGCAGTTTTAATCTCATTAAAAGAGAAAAATGAATTTATTGTTGTCGGGGGGGTGTATGCATGTGCATTTGTGTCTATTGCCTAAAATACTTATCATATACAAATTTGTACACGGTAAAAGCGTGAAATATACAATAAACACAATAAATACAATATATTAATCACATTAATATATTAGTGTTAGAGTCGGTACTGACGTGTCATCCCTAAATGTATATATACTTGTGTATTTATACAACTGTACATTTCCATTAAATTGCTAATACCTAAATAAATAGTATTATGCATGTAATGTTACAGACATTCTAGATCTGAAGGAGTTCGGATCAGATCTAAAAGAGTTTAGATAAAGGCCCATGGTTAGCTACGTTGAGAGATATAATTGCTAAATGTTAGCACAACTAAGTGTTAGCTGGTTATAATACTCAGCAGATCCAAGAGTTGGAGCCTTGTATGTAATAGGATATAGACCTGGGAATATACTAGTAACTGCATAGTTACAAGAGTTGCAATCGGGTGCCAGAAAATTCAAGTTGTGTACCTTTATCCCTGATCTATTTCTATCAATGCTGGTTTATCGGTGTACCTTTATTTATAAATCAGCATATGTCGTACCTATATGGTATAGATTGTCGTTTCTAGTCAACTGTGAGCTTAGAGCTCGTATTGACATATGAGTATCCAGTTAGGACTTGATATAGGACAGACTCATGAGCGCCTCCAATAGACACCCAATGTAAGCCGCCATGGAGGGTCCTCTCGAGTTGAGTAGTATACGTAGTCTTTTGACCTGAGTGCCACAGTGGGCTTGTAAGTGATCCACCATACTTTGGTTCCATGCATGTCACAGACCTTTCATGGTGTGACCGCTGGGTGTCGCTGGGTATGGTTCGATGCTTATGGAGTTCGGTGCATACAGATATAAGATCCATCAGCTCGCATATAGAGTTAGATATCCAGATGCTTCGAGACTATATCTCAGAAATTCTTGTGGCCACAAGCAATCATCTCGGGAAAGATTTCCGTTAGGGTAGAACAATATGACAAAAGAGTTTGCACATATTATTTTGTGAGATACAAGTCTGGAGATAAGACATGGATGAGCACTAGGGGATTTGACGGTGATAATCTATATCCCCGCACATCCAGGATATCATGACGGAAGGACTATACGTGTGTGCGTGTATATTCAGCAATTCTACGAGAATAAGTGCGTGTCTGTATTTAAGTGTTAAATACAAAAATTAGTTAATAATTATTATTTACTAATTGTATAAAGACACATGGCGTATTATGGACCCTCGGTTGAGTTTACCTAAGTGTGGATTTGGTGAGACCCACTAGAGGGTGAACTTGGTAACTATTTATGAAGGGTAAAATGATCATTTCTCTTTTTGATTATTTAATAGTTCAATAATCAAAATATCTTTACTTTTATAGTATATAATATATTATTATATGATTATTATTATTATTATTATATTATTATTATTTGTATTATATATATTATATTATTATTATATTATATATATATATATATAGATAAAGAGAAAGAGAAATAGAAGGGTGGTGTGTGAATTTGAGCAAATGTTGCTCGAGAAAGAGAAAGCTGAAATGGAGAGAAAGAGAAACAAGAAAGAAGAAAGAAGAAAGAAGAAAGAAGAAGAAGACGACGAAGAAGAGAAAACAAAAAAAAGGAAAAATGAAATTGTTTCATTTTTCTCTATGCTTCCAATTGAGACAATGCTAGATTGCTTCAAACTCTTCATTTCTTATCCTTTTGAAGAAAATGATAAAATTACACACTGACCATTTTGGAGATTAAGAGTTAATCCTGGGCTACTGTTCTAGCTCACCAAGCCCACCGTGTTGGTGACTAGAACTGCACACGAGTTGATCTCCATGCGAACTCTGAGGAAATACGTGTATAACGTTACACGTTGAGGTGAATTCTTAATCTTACTTATATATTAATGCGATTAATATATGTTAATTATTGTGTTTATTGCATGTTTCACGCTTCTGTTAGATTTAAATTTGTATATGATCGTATTTAGGTAATAGACAATTGCATATGCATACACCCACATACTTATTTTAGATCTGCCAACAATTAGAAGGTTTGAGAACTCACCTCAACGTATAACGTTATACACGTATTTTCTCAGAGTCCACATGGACACTAACTCGTGGGCAGTTCTAGTCACTAATTCGGTGGATTTGGTGAGCTAGAACAGCAGCCTTATATCCAGCATGGGATCAACTCTTAATCCCCAAAATGGTCGGGTGTGTGTTTTTATCATTTTTTCCAAAAGGATAAGAAATGAAAAATGAAACAATTCATAATTGCTTCCATGACACCATAGAGAAAAATGAAACAATTTCATTTTTTCTCTTTTTTTTCTCTTTCTTTCTTCTTTTCCATTTCTCTTCTCTTTCTCTCGGCCAAATGCCCACACTCCTAAAAGAAACACACTTCCTTTTATCTCTTTCTTTCTTTATATATACATATAATATTAATATAATATATTATATAATATAAATAATAATATAATAATAGTAATATAATAATATGATATAATATTATATTATATAATATAATAAGAAAAATACTTTGATTATTTAACCATTAAATAATTAAAGTATGTAATAACCATTTGCCCCTCAAGAATAGTTACCAAGCACACTCCCTAATGGGTCTCACCAAATTTCACACTTGGGTAAACTCAACTGAGGGTCCACAATATGCCACGTGACATAATACAATTAGTAAATAACAATTATTAACTAATTGTTATATTTAACACTTAAATACAAATACACACATATTCCCGTAGTAGTGCTGAATATTGTTGAATTAAACAGTTTAATCCGGCACGTTGCCTTAGTGCACAACGAGTACACTCCATATCGCGGGACTCCCTAGGTCTTACGTCCGATTTGTCAAATGAAACTATTTCATGAGTCTGTGAGCAATGCCTCATGCACACATCACGGATATTACAAATCAGCTCGTTGAACCATACAAGCTGAGGTTACAACGTATACATATAGTCTTTTCGTCATGTTATCCTGGATATGCGGGGATATAGATTATCACCGTCAAATCTCCTAGTGCTCATCCATGTCTTATCTCTAGACTTGTATCTCACTAAATAATATGTGTAAAATCCTTTGTCACATATTGTTCCACCCTGGCGAAACTCTTTCCAGAGATTAATGCTTGTGGCCAAAAGAATTTTTGAGATACAATTTCGAAGTATCTAGATATCAAACTCCCTATGTGAGCTGACGGATCCTATATCTGTACACACTGGACTCCATAAGCATCGGACCACACCTAGGGACACCCAATGGTCACACCATGAAAGGTCTGTGACATGCGTGGAACCAAAGTGTGGTGGATCACTTATAAGCCCATCGTGACACTCAGGTCATAGGACCATGTATACTACTCAACTAGAGAAGACCCTCTATTGACGGCTTACATAGGGTGTCTATTGGAGGCACTCGTAAGTCTGTCCCATATCCAGTCCTAACTGGATACCCATATATCAGTACGAGCTCTAAGCTCACAGTTGGTTAGGAACGACCATCTATACCCTATAGGTATGACATATAATGATTTATATAAAAAGTATCCATCGATAGACCTGCATCGGCAGAAATAGATCAGGGACAATTATTCGAGAACATACTTGCCTAACTAGCATTTCTTGACATCCGATTATAACTTTTGCAACTATACGGTTACTGGTATATTCCCAGGTTTATGTCCCATTACAGACAAGGCTCAAACTCTTGGATCTGCTAAGTATTATAACCAGCTAATACTTAGTTATACTAATATTTAGCATTTATATTTCTCAGCATGACTAACTATGAGCCCTTATCTAAACTCCTTTAGATCTGATCCAAACTTTTTCAGATCGTACAATGTCTGTAATGTTACATTGCATGGTACCATATTAATAGGCATTAGCGATTTAATGAGAATGTACATTTGTATAAATACACAAGTATATGTACATTCTGGGATGACACATAAGCACTAACCCTAACAATCTCTCACTTACTCTAGTGCCATTCCTGATGGCATCTTATACACATCGACTCTACGTGTTTCATAAACACTTTAAGAGTCATGACTTTTAGATAGTGGGTCTGCTAAATTATTTATAGAACACTTCTACAAATAATCATATCTCTCTGGGCAAGATCTCTATAGTTATGTGAGACTCTTCTCAATATAATTAGAGTACTTGTGTCCTCTTGAGACATTGGCTTATACAATGGCCTTGTTTTGTCGCAAATTATGGGATAGGATCCATGTGTCTTGGAACTATTCCAAGGCCAGCGATAAACCTACAAATCCTCATTGCCGCTTCCGTTGTGTCAATATAAATTCATAATGAATCCTAGTTTAGTTCATCTTTAACTCATCTAGTACTAATAAGAATGAGCACATATCCAAATATAGACTCTTTATCATCTAGGTCAAACTAAAAGTTTGACTTCGTGCATCTTCTCAATTGTAAGTTACTTTCTCTATATTTGAGAAACTTATCCTTTGTACCCTCAAGGTACCTCAGGATATGTTTGACTACCATCAAATGGAAGTCACCTAAGTCAGACTGAAACCTGCTCGCAACTCTTACAGCCAAACTGATCTCAGGTCTCAAACACATCACAATATACATCAAGCTCTTAAAGCTGATGTATCTGAAGCGTCAAACACTCTAACTTTCTTATCTTTCATCTAAAGAGACACTCTCTTCGAAAGATGAACACCAAGTCAAAAAGATACGTTAACTATCTCATAGTTAATAAACCGTACCCTTTTAGACGTTATTGATGTGAAATGATTTAGGAGAGTCTTATCAGCTTCCTAACTCTATCTCTATAAAGCTTTATACCCAGTATAAAGAAAACCTCTCCTAAATCCTTTATGGAGAAATTCTTACGAGTTACTTCTAACCAATTATAACATACTAACATCATTCCCAATGACCTACATATCATCACCAAAAAGCATCAAGAAGACTATCATGCTCTCACTGACCTTTCAAGCACACTTGACCAAAAGTTTGGCTGGACATAAAACTTTTAGGCTATTCCATAAATATTTCTTACTAGAGATATCAATTCCAGAATGCCGTCATTTACATTCATTTGTCAAACCTCAAGTCACAATATGGTGCAAGAGCCAATAACATACTAATTGACTTTAGCATTAATATTGGTCCAAAGGTTTTCTCTAAATTGATGCCAGATCATTGAGGATTTCCTTTCTAGAACCAATACAGAGCCTAGAAGGTCTCTACCTTCCATCTGGCTCCAACTACCTCTTTGTAAACCCTTTGCAACCAATGACAACCATTCTTATGGGTAGTTTTACCAAGTCCCAGACTTGAATCTGATGCATAGAGTCAATTTTGTTTTCATGGCTTCTTTCCACTTCCCAAAACGATGTCTAACATCGTCTCCCTATAGGTCAAATGATTATTTTCTTCTACCAAGAAAACTCCAAGTTCACCTTCAGGCATCAAACATACCTAAAAGGTGACCTAGATATCCTTTCCAACCCATTAAGAAGTATATAAAAAGGTCACTACTTAACTGAGCCTGAGTTCTTATCCTTGATTCATTGATTATTAGATTAACTTCACCAAGTTCAATCTTTCTATGATTCCTATAATCTACAAGAAACGCTTCCTTAAGGATAGTGGAATACCAAGAAAAAAACACACTTTGTTTCTTTTAATCATAGAACTAGTATCTTATTGAATTCATAGGATATACAATGAACTCATACTTGTACCTCTTGGGTGTTGTCTATCTTGCTAAGTAACTCTTACAGAACAAGATACCCTGCTACATAACTCTTACATAACCAGGACAACCCTAAGTCTTAACTAATTTAAGATACGACTTTCTTCCTTTCTGTATCACATACGAAATGAAAGGAACAGCTTCTGATGGAACTCTACTTAATAAGCAGCTATATTTGGAGCAGATTCTCACAAATATAGATCGGTAACACTCACCATCAATCAAGCCGTATCTAATAAAGTTTGATTCCTCATTTCCTAAACATCATTATGTTAAGGAATACCCGGAGGACTATAGTGAGTAAGAATCTCATTTCTTTAAACAAACGAAAAACTTGTTGTTAATGTACTTATTACCTCGATCTAATCAAAGGGATGTGACGTACATACTGATATATTTGGTCATCTCCGTGAAGATATTATTCATAAATTGGTTAAGTCTTTATGGTCAAATAAGAAATCCAACCATCCTTAACCAGACGGATAAGCGTCTCACGCCTATATGACCTAAACTTACATGCCACAGCTCCGTATCATTTAAGGATTCCGATCTACAGATATTTCTAATTGTATATAATGTCTACTTATTAACTGACATTCAGTTTAATAAAACATCATGCTTATTATGCAATACAACTATTGTATTGCATACAAGAAGTAAGTCAAGTTATCCAACAACTTGGACCTGTAAGAAATCACCATTTTTTACTCTCAAATTTACTTCTACAAGCTGTTGCATTGAAGTCTCTCTCAATCCCTACAACATATTACAAACATGAAATAGATATACAGTATCTCATACCTAGCTTCAACTGGCATCATATGCCCTAAAAATGTCTATGTGTGTCAAACACAAATTTGTGGGAGTCTTCCTGACAATTATAAGGCTTTTAGAGTAGAGGAATTTCCAATACCCAACCTTATTGTAGTGGAAACACTTTCTATCTACTTGTTCCCACTCAATATACTACGTTTTCCCACTTAATATACTACGTGTTCCAACTTAATATACTAAATGTTCCCACTCAATATATTACGTGTTCCCACTCAATATATGATTAGTGTGCTATAGTAGCTAAGCGCAAGTGCACATTATCGTATCCAGTAATATAGGATTTTAAGTCCAGATATCAATTCCACTGGAACTATGCAATCTAATTCTATAAATCAAGTACTAAAATTATACCTACTTAACTTTTATTCAGAAAACCAAAATCTGGAATTTATGTAATTAATCTAGTTCTCTCAATTAACTAAACAAAAGTAAATAGTAAAATTCACAAATAAAGATAATCTAGGGTTTTGACTCATCCTTTAGAATTTTATTGGACTCATTAACCACTTAGTTAATCTCTTGATACCAATTGATTGACTTAGACACTAATCTCATCACAAGCCTCTGTCGATGGTCAATTGACTATATTACGCATTCTAACAATCACCTATATGTCTATGGTAATCAAATTAGAATGTAATTCATTAAGATCAAGTCTAAATTATACCATATATGCCACCTAGGTATATGCCTATCCTAGATGGAACTTATAGTTGTTACCCTATGATCATGCATCAAACTACCATAGGCTAAACACATGAATCCTTCCGTCGAGTTCATCATGGTTCCTTAATCATTCAAAATATTGATCAGGTATAATGAAAGCATTAAACATAAGATAGAATGAATCAATTTAATTTATCAAGTTCATAAACTAAAATTCAACACAATCCAAATTCATACTAGGTTTACATAGTCTAACCCTAGATGAACAAATTAACCCATCACAAAACCAAAAGTATCAAACCAATTCATAAAGATCAACAAGAAGAAGAACATAATGATAAAGAAAGAGAAGAAAAACTAATCAAAGTGACTCCTTGATGTGCTTCTCCCTCAATCTTGACTTGAAGCTTGAATCTTGATCTTGGTTCTTCAATCTTTGGCTTTGATCTTTGATATTGTGTTGTGAATTCTTTCTCTAAGTTTTTGCTTCTTTTCTCTCCTTTTCTCCTCTTAGGGTTTTTGGCTTTCTATTTATAGGTTTTTTTTTTTTCAAAATACTGTTTACGAGTTACTGTAGCTAAATACTGTTCCTGAGATACTGTTCACCGACACTGTTCCCCCCCCCGTCACGAGCGCCGCGGCTCTGGGTTGTGGGCGCTGCGGTACTCACTTGCTGTTCTGGGCGCTGTAGCACTTAGCGTTGGGCGCCGCAGCACTCAACCATCTGCTATGCTACTTTCGTATTTTGAGCGTAACTTCTTCGTTTGACGTCCGATTCTCCTGCCGTTTGTTCCTATATGTCACATTTTCCATTATGCATCTATTTATGATCAAAACCCATAATTAAATAGCCAAATAGTTATGATTTAGAGCAAAATTTAAAAATTAGGTAAAAATAATAATAGTACTTTTTAGCCCTTATCAGATACTACCCTCACGCGTAGCAATATTGGGCAATACTTTCGTATATATTTGTCTTATCTCATATTTAACCGATATAGTCCAAGCCTAACTGACCAAATCCTTACGCTGTAGCAATATTGAAAAAAGGCCGACGTGACTTGTCTAACACCGTATTGATAAGACGGATCAGAATAAAATATTATCTCATAATGTAATATTCTTCAATCTGATTAAGAGAGATTTTTGTATCTATGGTCTCTATTTTTCTAAGAATGGTGATTCTCAATTAATTAATTTTTCTATACAAGTACAATTAACCCCCACCAGTAGGGCTCCCATTGTGGTTACCAACATAGAAAAACTAATCTTGGTTTATAATACAGACCGATAACTCTTATCACTGAATCTCATAAACCCCAGTTTATAATGTAGACTGACAAATTTTATCACTACATCTCATAAACCTACACATGCAAAATTAATTTTGAAATCCTGGTTCAAACTTTTTACTGTAGCTTTGAATAGTAACATTATTGTGTCGGTGAACAGTAAAAAAGTTTTACTATTCATGTGCTACTGTTCAAGTGAACAATACCCCCAGCGGCGCTGGATGTCATCGCTGCAGCACTGGGAGGTCAAATCCCTAGCGCTGCGGTGCCAATTCATATTGCTGCAGCGCTGACAGGTCGAACCTCTAGCATTGCGGCGCTCATGCTTCACTGTTGGGGCGCGAATTTTAGAAACTCAGCACCCCAGCACGGGCTCACCAGCGCCCCAGTACTAGCAGAAAGAACTCCTAATGTCGCGGCATCAGACCATCAGCGTTGCAGCACTGGGAGGTCGAACCCCCAACGCTGCGACACCAGCCCCCTGGCGCTACAGCACCCAGTGAACCCCCTTTTGGCATATCCATTTCAACACTTAAAACACACCATTTTCATCGAAGTTTTTTGCATCCATTCACTTAAACAACACTCAAATATGCTCTAAATGGCTCTGATACCATTGTTGATGAGAATCTAATACATGTAGGTGTATGCATGTGCAATTGTGTCTATTGTCTAAAATAAGTAGGTTTATATCTCTATTAATCTAACTAATATGAATTTTCCTATATTCAAATTAACTATACTCCAAGTGAGTTTTAATTGTGAAATTAACATACTTTAAACTTTATTTATTACAAACTCTAACCCTATTAAACTACAACTCACAAATTAAGTCGTATTAAATTGACTTGAGTTCATGTGACCTATATTGTACGTAGCTAAAATCATATGTGGGCTTAAACTTGAACACTTTGAATATTCTTATACAACAATATTAGGTAGACCGACAAGCTACATATCTCCGTTATAAGAATAGACATCATTATCTCTTCATATAATATTAAAATTTCTTTTTCTTTTCTTTTTGGCAACTCTAGTCTCTGTAGACATATAATTATTTATACAATTACTTCCGACTACTCAAATATTGCTTTATGACATTCATTCTCACGTTTAATATATTGCTTAATGCTACATGACTTGTAAGTATGGAATTTAACTATTATTTTACGTACTAGTAAAATATTTTTATTCTCGACGGTGGATGTAAGATCCTATTTAATCACACTTAAACCAAAGATTCCACGACTTTTCTTTTTCTTTTGAAACCGACTTTTGATTAACTAACCAAACTCCTAAGTCACGACTTATTTTACGATAGATGTACATCAATTGTATCAGTCATGGTTATAATATATATATATATATATATGATATTTTTTATGTAACATAATTTAATTAAGTGGGAAGCAAGGGGAAATGTCCTTTTCCTCTTATAATTTGAGTTAGTAATCCGCCACTCCCTTATAAGTTTTGAAATAGTCGATTATTTTTTTTAAAGTAAAATTGAAATATCCCATTATTCCTTTTCTTAACTTTTTAATGCAACGATTAAACTAATAATATAAGTATAACATGTAACATTGAATATATATTCATTGACAATGAAATAAGTAATTAAATATAACAAGCTTAGATTTAAAAAAATCTAAGCTTGTTATATTTAAACTAATCTCTAATCAATATATATTTAAAAAAAAATTCTAATCAATAATAAATTTTAATAAATAAACAAAAGTCACAAAGGTTATTTCTTTTTCTGAAAACTCATTATCAACATGGGTTCTTTTAATAATTTTATAAGTTAAAAAGGGTGCGTGTGTATGAGACAGTAAATAATGAAGTAAGAACAAACAAAGTTGATGGTATTCGACAAGCTTAGATAAGTTTTTATCTCTCAAGAAATTATTTCCAAATTATTTCTCTCTTTTCCAAAGAAATGTCCAATTCTTTTTATATGAGTTGAGATCTAATGAGTTTATTATTGAGTAATTATAGAAATAGCTCTATGGATCTCAATTATAGACACTATTTATCCAAGAATAAATGAGGTTAAATAGCATTTATAATTTTTGAATTTAATTGCTTCCATGTTAAATGTATATTTTGTCTATTCCATTAATGCAAGAACAATTTTTAATAAGAAATAATTGAAATAAAATGTGATTTAAATTCATTCCTACCTTTTTATGGTAACCATAACTCGTTTTCGATTCTCTTGGGTCAGCGGGTCTAAATTACCTATTAGATCTAGGTCTGAAATTGGGTTGGTTTGTCTATAAAGCAAGGAAATGACATTTTCAGTCATGGATCTCTTTTACTAAAATAGATTCGGACATTTGATGTGGGTTGACTAGGCTTAATAAAAAATTGGTCCAACAAATATCCCCCTATAAGGGAAGGCCATAAGTGAATAGCACATCGTTTTAGTGGAAAGTGTTTAAGGCATATTTCTTTATTGTCCAACTAGCAAGTGCCATGTATTCTTTTATTAGTTTTTTTAAAAAACTTTCTCGCATGTTTTTGACCTTTACTATTCCATTAGTCACATCATTTACTCTCTATAAAGAACGTCAATGGTCAGTCTCTAACCTATAAAATCTCTTGGTTAATATTTATTTTTTTACTTTTCACTTTATCTTCAAAAGAGTCTTGCACTTTTGATTTTTTTCCTTTCTCTGGTCTCTTGAAAAACCCTAGCTTTTAAAATTTTCTCTGGTATTTCATAATAGTGGTGAGGGGACTAACAATTTCTCAATTAATAAATTAAAATTGATGCTCTAAGTTCTTAACAACGCTCGAATTAGGATCATGCCAATGGGGGAACCTATTTGTAACTCTCCATTCGTACAAGTGGGCAACCTCCCTTTATATAAAGAACACTTAATTTATTTTAAGTTCCCCATTTCCCCTCTCATTCAAGAGTTCCTCTATGTGATTGGCTTATCACTACTACAAATCTATCTGAATATTTTTCACCTTCTTTAAGACATCGCCTTCTTGAATCTTATAACCCTTCCTCATTATTGCTTAACTTTATTTAACATCTTTATCATTCACAACCTTAAGTGAGGAAAACTTAATTATTGCTTCTCCTCTAAGAAATAAAAACTATTTTATGACTTTGAAGATAAGAAAGCTGAATTTTAAAAGTACTTGGCAGTCATTAATAGTGAATGGAAGAAGCTAGGGTATCTATACAAGGTTGCAACTTCTTTCGTTCATTTTGAAAACAAGACCAGCTTGTCATTTCCTTCTATTTCTAGGAGGAAAATGTTCTTCAAGAAGATATTTTGTAAAAAATTTATCTACTATGTGGGTATGTACAGTTATAACCTTCTATTGGCTTATACTCATTGCGAGTGGGTACATCATTTTCTATGTACCTTGACTATAAAAGATGGTGCTGACTATGCTTCTAAATCTCAAGATACTTGTGGGTTCTTTCTCTTTTGACACTAGGGCTTATTGTAATCACATCTTGTTTCATGACTTTCTTTTAGATGGAATCTTATTCCCTCTCAATGTTAGTGAGGGTCTTTCTTGTGAGGAATTCTATGAAAGCTAGACTTATAAAGGGATCTCCTGCCATAAGTGAGTTTTCTTCATCTTTTCATTCCTTTTATTAATTTTCATTTCATTGAGCTCTTGGTATCTATTTCTTATGCAACCTTCAATGTTCAAATAGTTCAAGTATCTTTGGACGCCGAGATTCTAGATTTCTCTTTCTCTAACCCTCTTATAGATGCTAATCACTCCTCTACTATAGGTGGAGACTCTGAAGACAGTTTTGATTCCTCAGAGCCAGTTCGCCATAAGATCTCGAGGTTATAAGAGTGGCTGCTTCCCTTGGTTATGTTCCTTCCTTTAGTCTAACTGTTCTTGAGATGACCACTTAATCCTTCATTTTAATCCTCTAGTGAAGGGAACAACTTTATCACATTCTTCATACAAAGAGGATGGTATGTGAATTTAATTTTGGGACCTTATTATATAAAGATACAAGTGTTTTTTTTTAATTTCATTTTTCGTTCTTCCCAAACTTCTAAGATTTTATTGATGACCTCTTTGACGTGGTTCCTAACCTTCCTTATCATGGAGTAAAGAAATCAAGGACCTAAAAGACAAAAAAAGGGAGTCCTTGATGTTTCCTAGAAGTACAAAGGCCTCTCATATTTCTAAAAATAAAGGATTGGTTTCCCCGAGGTTTAAATTTTTGGATTGGCACCAAAAGTATTAAAAAGGAAATTCCAAAGGCTATGCAAGAGCCTCTATTAGTTGGTGGGGTTCTTCCTCTAAGTGTTGAAGGGAGAGCTTTGTCATAAGGAATATGAGAGGTTTTAGGTTCTGTGCCTAACCTTATCCATTCAAGTTTGATCTTGGAATAGAGTCATTTGTTCCTTTTGTTAAGTTAAAAAGTTTCTTATTCTTTCACTCTCTTGATCCTTTCTTTCTTTTGACTTTTCAATTCTCGTTTTGTAGAAGCTCCGCTAGAAGTGAGTAGTGATTCTAGCTCCAATTCTGATTCTATAGGCTCTACTCTCTTCAAACAAGAATAAAAAGAGGTGGCTCATCTCAAACTGATAGAGGTGTTGTAGAAGAGGGAGGAATCCTGTACCCTATTACTTGCGTTCCACTTAGAGAGATGAGGATGAGTATGCATCAAAAATAGAACCAAAGAGTCAAAATTCAGAAAAGGCTTTAAAAGAAAGGGATGACCACTCCAACGTTCTATTTTCCAACGTGCTAGTATTTATCAATTCGATGAACGCCTCAACATTAACTTGTAAACGTCTTTGAAATTTTAGAAAAAATGAACGATATGGTATAAAGAAGGGAATGAGGCTACATAGATTTCAGAACACACCCGAGGTAGTTAATGCTCTTATGCTTGATCAAGGACGAAGCAGTATTTAAACACCCTAGTGTTTGTATAGTACAATTGGAAATGCCCCAATGTTCTAAAAGAAAACACGCCATTGCCTGCATTATAAAAAGATATTCTTTTGGAATTTTGTAAAGGCTGGACGTTTTAACTTCAGCTCTTTACCAAAACGGACTCTTTTAAGTAAAAAATTCTTTATTTGTGGTGAAAAACAATAGTAATCAACACTTGGAATCATTTTGAGAGAAGAAAAACAAGATCAAGTAGTTGAAGACTTCATAAAAAAAATATCCTTGGAGCTTAGACCTTGGCACACCATTAAGATTAAAGGCTTCAAAAGTGTCTACAATAGTTTTCATCTTCTCTTTGTCTCATTTACTTTTATTTAAAATTTATATTTATAGTTCTTGTTGTTTTATCATGAGTACTTATATGAACCTTTGGATTGATGTGTTTGAGTACTTGACTATAGATAACTAAACTTTATGTTCTAGGGGTTTGATACAACTTTAATAAGTACTATGTTTTGATTTATTGACTATATTTTGCATTATTCATTTATGTTTTTATAAATTTAATGCTTCTAATCTAATTAAAAAATTGATTAGATGATTTAGACTTGTGAGTTATGTGCTTGAAAACATTTAACTCATGTGTTGAATTTGATTAGTATAGCCTTTGATTGTATTGAGTTTGGAGACTAATAGAGTCAAGGTAACCTCTTAAGGGTAGTATAATGCATGTATAAATGATGAAGTTAGATAAAGATATCAACTTGATTATGTACGCATAGAGTCTCAATTGACACTCAGGAGAGGTAGTGAGCTTATTTTTGAACCCTTGATAAATGGATTTACAAAAGTAGTCGTTAATTATTATTACTAAAGAACCTAAGAAAGGTTTAGTGAATTCAAGATCTTAGGACCCAAACCATAAGAATTTTCGTCTCCTTAAACGTGTTTGACTTATAGTTAATTTTAGTAATTTTAAGTCATTAACCATTCTACTATTTTAATTAGTCTATATAAAGTTAGGTTATGAAGGCCATAGTACTAGTATTAATTTAGAAACCAATCCTCGTGGGATGATACTCTACTCACACTTTATTACTTGTTCATGGTCCCTCTACTTGTTCGCGTGTGTTTTTAATTAACATCGAACAACCTACTTAAAGAAATAGTCTGTTATAAGTAAGATGAAATATTTCCCTCTGGCTATTAGTGGAAAGAATCCCACGATATCTATCCCTATTAAACAAAAGGCTAAGGACTATATATTATGCTGAGGTTCCCAGCTAGAATGTGGATTAATGCAATATGTTTCTAACACTTCTTATATTTCTTTACATATTCCATGACGTTCTTCTGGATGGTAGGCCAATAGCAACCCTATTTTATTATCTTGTGAGCAAGATTCCTCCCACTAGAATGGTTTCCATAAGTGCCTTATGTACTTCCTCGATGATTTTCTTCCCCTCATCTTGAAGTATACATCACATGCATACTTCTAAAAGAGCTTTCTTGTAAAGGCCACCTTTAATGAGCATAAACCTTCTAGACTTACTTCTGAGCTTCCTGGTTTTATTGTGGTCTACTGACAGTTTTCTATCTTTCAAGAATTAGATGTATTGGGTCATCCAGTCATTAGAGGTGGTGATCTCTATTAGACTTATTACTATTGGCTCTAAGGGTGTGGGAATATCTTTATTCATTTTTGTTTTTTCTCTAAGTATTCAAAATTTGTTACTTTCCTTTGTTAGCTTATCTACTTTCGTATTTTACTTTTTCTATATTTGGTAAATTCAACTTCCTACGATTGATAAGAAATTTTCCTTGTCTTAGCTAAGTGATGAGTATAATTTTGATACATATTATGGCCCCATTTTATCTTAATAATTGTTTATTTTCAAGTAAATTTAGAGTTATTTATGCTTTGATTGTTGATTTTACAGGTTTTAATCATACTGAGATGGGAATAGAAACTAATGGAAGATATAGGGAACAATTTGGAGGCAAAAGAAAGCCACTGAAAAATGGGGACCGAAATGACAAAAATGCAAAACTAGTGATGAACACCCCAGCGTTAAAGTCCACAATGCCCCGAAGTTCTTATATCATGAAGAACGCCTATGCATCTATTAATGAACGCTCCAGCGTTCATGCAACAATGAAGAATGCCCCTGCGTGAAGGACATCAATGCTGGGGCAAAATTTTGGATCTAGATTGCGAAGCCCCAGCATTTAAAGTGAAACGCCGCAGTGCTTCTAACACCCCCAAGTTGTTTTATTGGAATGCCCCGGCGTTGGTGTGACACCGGAGCGTTCTTGGTGTAATGCCTCAGCGTTAGTGTTCAAGTATAAAAACATTACATTTGGCCCCTTGGAGTAATTTTTCCGAACCCCTTCGGAAAACACCTAAAATTCTCTCAACCCTAACATCTTCCTAACCCATAAATAACTCTTAATTAATAATCGAACACTAAAACAAAAATCAAACAATATTTGGTTGAGAGATTACACAAGATCTTCCCAATTAAGATCATTTTAGAGGGTCAATTCTAGATCAATCCTTGAACTTGCACTTTATTTGCTTCAATCTTTACTGGTTTGATCCGAATTGATCTGTTTATATCATGTTTATATTTGTTGTTGACCTTGATGTTATTATCATGTTGAACAATTTCTAGGATTATAGCCTTGATATTAATATGATGGATTGATATGTTGAAGACGATTATTGTGAACTCAATTATTGTTCAATTTGTTGGAGCTTAATGCCTTTGATATACTGGTCATATGTTGAATGAATTAGTAATGATTAAATAAACCTGGAAAAGAAATTTAATTGTTAGCCCGTGACAAATTGATACATGATCACAAAGTGGCATTTGTGAGTTTCGATCTAGGATAGAAATATACCTAGATGACATGTATGGTTTATATAACTAGTGCTTAATGAATCTTGATCTATTTAATTACCATAGGAATATAGGAAATTAATAGATCTTGGTATAATTACTTGACCATTGGAAGAGGCTCGTGGTGAAATTAGTGTTGTGACCAACAATTAAATTAAGGGAATAATAATCGAAGTGCCATTGTTTGGAAAATCATATTAAGTGATAGGTATAATCATAGATCTTTGTCATATATTGTCAGATCTGTTGTCGAATTTGATTGTTAATTATAGTTGATAACATAGATAATTTTTAGTTTAAAGTTTTATCTAGCAATTCAAAATAATCAATCTTTTGGATAAAAGCGAGAAGATATAATTTTAGTAATTGGTTAGAAATACAATAAATTTCCTATGGGATCGACACTCTATTCATTCTATATTATGTATTTCCGATAGCGTGCACTTACGCTTAATATAAAAATAACCCATCACTAAGTAACTCTTCATCATCTTCTCTTTTGTTTTATAGACATCATTCTACTAAGAAGTGACCAAAGCTGAATCTATGTACATTTAGAGTCGTTTTAACTTTAGTTGTCATGCCATGGTTAACCCTTCAATTAATGTCTCATACTTAGCTTCATTATTAGATGTGGGATATGATAGTCTTACTGCATGCTCTAAAATCAACCCTTCAAGCTCTATATTCGGATTCCCAAGTCAGCTCTCATTTGATTGTTGGATTCGTCGATATGCATCATCAATGGTTATTTTGATTCTTTATGTTCTAGAAGCAAGGTATCATCCTTTACTACTAGTTCATACTCTAGTAGGAATGGTGATGTTTTTTAAAGCTTGAACTTATGCTGGATGAGTTTCAGATGAGATCTCAAAAGTACACTTGGTGGGATTCAATCGTATCTTAAACTTTCTTAGAATGTTAAACATATCGTATAAGTCTTTGACAAAGTTCTGTGCTTCTCTGCTTTTCAACACTGTGTCATTGATGTAGGCCTTTATAGTCTTCCATATTAGCTTCCCAACTACCTTGTTGACTAACCTTTGAAAAGTGGCTTCTGTATTCTTTAGTACTAATGACATTATAGTGTAATAATAAGTTTCTCATTCTATTACAAAACCTTTCTTGTCTTCATACTTAAGATCCATCTTGATCTAGTTCTAGCAGTTGTAAGCATCCATAAAGGATAGTTTCTTGTATTCTGCCATTACATCTAGCATTTGATTGATCTTGGGAAATAGGATTGAATCTTTTAGGGTTATCTTGTTAAGATTTGAGTAATCAACACAAACCTGCCACTTACCATTCTTCTTTCCTACCACCAAGTTGTTAGAGAGCCATTATGGGTAGTGTACTTTTTGAATGAATCTCACTTTCAGTAGTCGATCCACCTCATCATCTATGATTTTGTTACGTTTGGGTGTAAACCTTCTTTGCCTCTACCTAACTATAATCTTTTCAAATGCTAAGCTTATAATTTATTAACTCCAAATCTATTCCAACTTTGTCTTTATAAGACCAGGCAAAGACATCATAATTCTTCTTGATTAGCTCTACAATCTCTTCCTTTCATATTGAAGTCAAATTGGTGCTTAGTAGCATATTTCTATAGGTGGCAGATGGGTCTAATATCACTTCCTACATAATCCTCTCCCTAGGAAGTCCCTTCAACCACTAATCTAACAATTGATACTCCTAAGTTACTTTCACCTTTGGTGAAGGTAAGGGTTATAGCTCCACAAATATGCTTGCACTTGTTATTGCTTAATTGTCTTAGCTGTCTTATCTTCTTTTCCTTCTTTATCTATTTCTTTATTTGTTCCTTTAGTATTAGGCATTATAAAAGACTATCTTACTTGTGTTTTCTCTCATTTTATATTCATTGTTCCTTTTACGAACACCAAAGTACAATTGACCAATTGATGCATAGTAGAAATACTACTTCCATATAATGGATCCAATAACATTTTAATATAGTGTTGTAAGCTATTAGTGCATCCATTAATAGATAGTTTACCTACAGATGCTTCCCAATAGCTATGAAAGGGAGCATGATCATACTTTTAACTTACACATTCCCTCTACCAAATGCTATAAACTCAGTATTACACCTTCTAATATCTTTCTCCTGTAACTTCGTCTATAAAAAGCTTTCCAAAAAAAAAATGTCTGCACTGCTTTTTTATCTATGAGTACTCTCTTAACTATGGTTTCAACAATGTTTAGGTCATTAACAAATTGAGGTGAAGGATAACCAAATTGGTAAAATCCCCATAGGAGAAGATGATCTCCCTCAATTCTTGTTCAATGGAAATCACCATGGTTGGTTATGTTTCTGCTATCCCACACTTCTAGACCTTTGTTACCCTTTAAATAATGGTTTCCACCTCTCATAATTCCCCTCTTTGTTTGGTGGCCTCTTATAAAACATTGTTATGTAAAACTTAACTACTTTCTATTTTACTGATAGTACTTATAAAGTATCTTTCATTGGCCCTTCATTAGTCTGTAGTCCTTGTATAGCCATCTGGCTTCCTTCTTCTTTCATCATAACCATCGCTAGATTATTTAGAGCTTCATTGAAGGGTATGTGCTATTCTTCTTTGTTCTCTTCCTCTAGCTATCTCTCTAATTCTTCTAGATAGAGAAAGTCAAATAGTGATCCATGGATCATGATCTAAAACTAGTAGTGCTATCTCTTTCTAGTTTGAAACATCTGTCACACTCACTTTAAGATCTTGTTCTAGTTCTATCTATTTCTTTAGAGTCACCTCTAATTTAAACTTGGTTAAGTGCCTATTCTTTATAAAAGTATGTATCTAACCTCTTAGTGAACGAAAAGTGCTGGTATTATATCTGTGTTCATTGTGGAAGGCACAATGTTTGGTTTGGTCTCTATGTCCTTCCGATGTTGTTTGTGTTGGTAGTAAATAAGTTTTTTTATGTTTATCAAAATAAACACAGTGGAAGCTAGATCGTCTTGTTCATAATTACACGTATAAGGATAGAAGATTACTTCAATTCCTTGTTATGGCAAATCTTGAATTGGTTGGCTGTAATCTTCTTTACTATCCTCAACCTTCAAACTCAATGTGTGTGGGCACGTGGATATTTTTTTAATCTCTAAAATCACTAATACCTAAATTGAGAGAATGGTAATAACCAAATTCTTTTTCTACGTAAGAATATGTAAAAAGAATTTTTCTAGTTATTGTTGTTATCATCGTTTACTACTCTATACCTCACATATTATAGGAATCTTTCTTGGGTATTTAGAATTAGATTAGGATTACAAAATTAGAGTTTGATTAGAATTTGAGATAATAAAGAGACTGCAAGACCTATAGGTTTCCTAACTCCAAGTTAAAAGGCCAGTCCTAATCATGAAATGATACACCAGTATTTTGAGTTAACCCCAGGCTATTCCACTAAAAGTCAAGGGCTGTACTTTAGTAACCTATGTTATTAAGTAAAAGCCCATTTAATTAAAACTTCTTTTAATTAAATTGGGTTTGATTTTTAGACCAATAATAACTACTTAATTGACCCTCTAATTGATGTCCATAATTAAAGTTAGGCCATGAAAAAATGTCTTGCCTCATTTTTTATTTGCCCATAAATCACTGAATGCTCTAATGATCACTTTTAATACGTCTATATTTGTAAATAAATTCACAAATTAATATTATTATTCAATAAATCATTTATTGAAAAACTATGGCCACAATTCAAATGATCAAGTATTATAAACAACTTAGGTGAATATATTTATTAGATTAAATCTTGCAAATATATGTTCCTACGACTCATGAAATTATATTTCTAAGATATCGAGATTTTGACCATTTATATGGATCTAACTTTGTGATAACTCAAAAGATATAACGCATAAATATAGGTTCATTATTTACTCAAGATTAAGATCAATGAAGCGTATTAAGGCTTTTATGAATTAAAATCAATGATATTTGGTTAACCTAATTGAAATTCACAATTCTCGTTCAATGTAATATATACACTAGTTTTTCTACTCGAAGTCTCTACTTCGATGATCAAGGTAAATCATCCACTTTAAGAAGCAGAAAAACTACAACTTTACATAATGAAGTGCCTTTTTCATTAATAGTTGTGAACTAGATTTAATTTATAAAGAACTTGCGATCTATACCCTTTGTATTAGCATTATATATCTAATTCATAGATAACATACTTTATATATATGGGCTCATCAATGCATACTTAATTACATATATGAATAACTTTATTAATCTAATAAAATATTACTACACATTCTTTAAGGGCATAAAATAACATAAAATGTCTAACAATCTCCTGCTTGCCCTAAAGCATGTTAGGGATCTGTCGAACTCCCATATCATATATATGAGTTTCAAAACACTTTGCTGACAATAACTTGGTGAATGGATCTATTAGATTTTCTGTTGATGCAATCTTGGATACCATAACTTCACCTTTTTGCACAAGCTCCCGTACCAAATGGTATATTTCTCTTAATGTGTTTTCCTTTCTTGTAGTATCTTAGTTTCTTGGATTGTACTACAGCTCTGTTATTATCACAATAAATAACAATGAGCATTTTAGCACTAGGTACCATTTCAAGCTCTATAAGGAACTTGCGGAGTCATATAGCCTCTTTTGCAGCTTCTGATGCAACTACATATTCAGTTTCTATGGTAGAGTCTGCGATGCATGATTGCTTTACACTCCTCCAACTTATAGCCCCATCACCTAAAGTAAACACATATTCTGAGGTTGATATTTAGGCATTCCTATCTGCTTGAAAGTCTGAATCTATATACCCAATAAGTATAAGATCCTTACTTTAATATATAAGCATATAGTCTTTCGTTCTCCGAAGGTACTTAAATATATGCTTTACTATAGTTTAGTGTTCCGGTCTTAAATTAGATTGATAACTGTTGACTATGCCAACTGTATACCAAATATATGGTCTAGTACATAGCATTACATACATGAGACTTCCTACTGCTGATGTATAAGAAATGCCCCTCATGTGATCTATCTCTTCAGAAGTTTTAAGACACTAATTATTGGATAGATCAATTCCATGTCTAAAATAAAGTGACCCCTTTTTAGATTCATACATAGTAAACCTAACCAAAATTTTGTCTATATATATAGCTTGAGATAAAGCTAACATCCTATTTTTACGATCTCGCAATAGCTTAATCCTAATGATATAACTAGCTTTACTTAAGTCATTCAAATCAAATTGGTTAAATAACTAAATTTTAACTGATGATAATGCTCCTATATCATTTTCAATAAGCAGTATATCATCTATATACAGGATTAGAAAAACCACCAACCGTTCATCTATGCTTTTGTAAACACAAGGTTCATCAGAATTTTGATCAAAACTAAATAATTTGATTGCTTCATTAATCTCATGTTCCAAGATTTAGATGCTTGTTTAAGCCCATAGATAGATTTTTATAATTTACAAACCATATGCTCTTGGCTTGTAGCTATAAAACCATTTGGTTGTATCATATAGATACTTTCTTTAAGATTGCCATTAAGAAAGGTAGTCTTGACATCCATTTTTCAAATCTCATAATCAAGATTTCTAATAAACTTAAGCATGGCTACTGGCGAAAAGGTCTCATCATAATCGATACCTTCGTTTTAAGTGTACCATTTTGCAACAAGCTTAGTTTTAAAGGTATCTATCTTCTTGTCTACCATTCTCTTTCTCTTGTAGATCTATTTACATCCTATTGGTTTTATCCTTCAAGTTTTTCTACAAGTTCCAGACTTTATTAGAATACATGGAATCCATTTCTAATTTCATAGCTTTATGCCAATAGTCTGCATCTTTATAAACCATTGCTTCATCATAGCTAGTGGGATCTAGTTCATACTTATTAGGGATTGCCTGAAAGGACTCTCCAATTAATATGTATCTAATTGGACATATAATAATCCTCCCACTATAATGAAGTACCGGTGGTTATTGTTCTATAATTGACTCTGGTTGGTTATTATGATCTAGATTGGGAATTAACTCATTAACTCTATCATGCACAATATTAGAGTTCCCAGATAACTCGTCAAGAATTATCTTACTCCTAGGCTTAAAATCCTTCATATAATTTTCTTCAAGAAATATTGCATTAGTACTAACTAATACTTTCTTATCTTGAAAACTATAGAAAAGACTTCATCTTTTTCATTTAGGATAGCCAACAAATAGATAAACTTCTAACTTAGATTCAAACTTGTCTGTCCTCCCTTTTAGCACAAGAGCTAGACAACCTCATATATCTATATGATGTAAACATAGTTTATGCCTTATCCATATTTCTAGAGGTATTTTAGTGATTGACTTAGATGAAATTAAGTTAAGAAGATATATGGCTGTTTCTAAGGCATAACCCTAGAATGAGATGGGTAAAGTTGAATAACTCATCATTGACTTCACCATTTCAAGAAGAGTTCTATTTATCCTTTCTACTACACCATTTTGCTAGGGTGACCCTGGTACAACCAATTGGGATAATATCTCATTGTTTGATAAATAGGTCCAAAAATCACTATAGAGGTATTCGCTACCTCGATTAAATTGAATTGCCTTTATGTGTTTTTCTAATTACCTCGATCATATTGAAGTGCCTCAGACCTGTGATGCATTAGGTACACATAACTAAATCTAGAATGATCATCAATGTAGTGATGAAATATTCATAACCTCCCTTAGCTTGTGTGCTCAAAGGCCTACACACAGTAGAGTGCACCAATTTTAATGTTTTAATGGCTTTATTATCTTTAATACTAAAGGGTCTTTTGATTATTTTTCCTTCTATAAAGGATTTGCAGACTGGTAATAGTTCAATATCTAATGAACAAAGGTCCATCTTTGACCAGTCATTAAATCCTATATAGAATTAGTGAACAAGACGTAAATGCCATAGATACGTTTGATTAGTGTGAGTCACTTTAATCCCTTTATGGTGATTAGATTCATTATTCAAATCTATGTTATGCAGTGAGTTGATTTTAGGATATATGCACTATAGACTGTTAACTAGTTTACCAAAATATAAAAACAATTTATTTCTTTTAATCATCACAGTTGAGTCAAAAATAACAAAATAACCAAATTTATTCAAATAACTAACTGAAATCAAATTGTGTTTGAGTTCCGATACTAACAAACAATCCTCTAATACTAAAGTCCTAAAATCATAAAATAAAATAAAACAACTCTTACTGCCTTGGCTGCAACAGTTGCACCATATCTTAGCCTTAGACTGATATTTTATTCTTTGAGTTGTTTGGTTTCCTAAAACCACTGCAATGAATTACAAATATAATTAATGGCTCCAAAATATACTATCCAGGAATTGTAGAATCAATCACTAAACATTCTCAATGAAAAGAATTGTACTTGAAGTAGAAGGTACTCTTTTAGCCATTGAAAGCTTTACTAAGTGAACTGGACAATTTCTCTTCCAATGCCCTTTAACACCACATTGAAAATATTTCATTTGGGTTTCTAGTCTTTCTATTGAATTTGCACAAAATCTGAGTTAGATGCTCTCTTGAGCTTATTATTTTTCTTCTTATTACCCTTTCCCTTAGGTTTGGGACAAGAAGAGAAAGATGGGCCCTTAATCAAATGAATACTTAGTCCATGTTTCATTATGGCCTCAGTAGCTCTAAGCTAATTCATTAGCTCAGTTAATGAAAAATTTAACTGATTCATTGACATGTTTAACAAGAAAGTCTAAAATGAGGGTGCTAGGGTTTCTAAGACCATTTTGATCTTATATTAACTAGTTTATTCCCCACTCAAAATCCCAACTTGTTGGAACAATGCAATCATTTTCAATATGTGATCTTGCATAAGAGTTCCTTCGACTTGTTTGGTATTCATGATATCTTTCATAGCAGCCTGCCTTATAGTTCTGTCTTTATCAACAAACATCTCTGAGAGGTTAAAGACGTATCTGCAGCTGTTTCCATAGTTTCATGCTGCTTTGCTAAAGTACTAGACAAAGAAGCTAGTATATAACATCTAGCCATTTCATCAGACTGTTGCCACTTGTTATATGCATATTTTTCAGCTTGAGATGCCTTTTCATTATGTTTAGGAGGGCATTTTTCAGTTAAGATATATTTGTGCTTTTCAATTGTGAGAACAATGTCTAAGTTCCTCTTCTAATCCATATAATTATTTTTGGTTAACTGATTTTAGTTAAGGATGGATGCTAGTGGGCTGAATGAAGACATGATTCTAAAAAATAAATTCATACATAAGCATACATTATCTAATAGCATATGTAACTTTTGCATGAATGTATGAAATGCCTTTATATAGAACTCTTTAACTATATTATGCATCCAAATTCTATTCAAAATATGCCTCTGTAAGGTAATCGTATCCGTCATAAATCAGACTAGTACAATACTAATTTATTAATATTATCTAGATATCTTATATTAAATAATAATAAACTACCGATAATTTAGCCCTTAGATTTAATTGACAAGAACTCCGTGGGGAGGATATCAATCAACATAAGTTGAGTGTACAACCATTATTTCAATTATTTATATTTTTCAGTTAAAAAAAGTTATCGTACGGTAGTCAGTTTTGCATAAATCCTATATTAAATCTTATCCTTTAGAGAAGTCTTATCTAGTAACCAGTTCTGATGAATACGCTACGTAGGGAGCTCACAAGGTTTGAGACAAGGCATTAATCTACCTTACTAGATGACTAATAATGGAAGCTATGGGCTTTATGCTTAAAGTCCTCTCTCACTCAATATTTAATTCTTAGAGTCTTTAATTTTAATATATCAATTAACTTATAAAATGACGTTCTACTTATTAATATCTAATTTTAGCTCATAAGATAACTAATGAGGCCACGTCAAATTAATAAATTAATATAATATTAAAAATATGACAATAATCTTATCATAATCTCATTAAAATATTAATGTCATACAAAATAATATATTTTATGCATGAACATGTGAATATGGCACCGTTAATCTATATGACATGTTATTCATCTAATCAATTAACTAGATAAATAAATAACTCATAATTCATGGCTTTTCTTAAGAAGAAAAATATTTAAAAGTAAGCCTAAAGTTTTCAAAGTCTTCCTTGAAGTAAACTTGGGCTCTTTTATAATGTTTATTTTCTCTTGCTTGTCTCATTTTATGGGCTAGAAATATTAGGCTTTTAATTTTTTTTGTCAACTTATTTTTAAAAATAAATTGGGCATATTTTAGGCTTAAAATTTTATTCGGCCTACTTAAAAATTTTAAATAATAAAATAAAAAACATTTTAGACCCAATGATTTTAATAAAATAGTCCAAATAAAATTTTATAAAATTGAACCAAAATTAAAAGGAGTATAATCCAACTTTGAATTTGCAAATACCGAAAAGATTGTCCAAAATAAATTTGGATCAAACTTAGAGCTATTTGTAAATATCTCAAAAGTTTTTAGCCAAACTTTAATTACCCAAAATCAGAGTGGACTGAGTGAGAATAACTAATTCTGTAAGGGCCTATGTGTAAACTTCACAAAATTTTACGATTAATCTGTACAATATGCAAAATATCTTGGCCAACACATAATTAGTTAAACTTGGGAGGGGTTTAGAGGATATTTATCGAATAGAAAAAATAATAATCATCTTTCCTTTCCCCCCTAGTCGCAACCCCCTTTCTGCCCTATCTCTAGCAGCCATGGAAACGCCTGGCATACGCCATTACAAAATCGTCTGCCGTTTCACTCTTACAATCATTGATCACAGACGACGTTATTCGACTCTCTGCCGCCATGAAGATCACGAGTAACGCTAGCCATCAAAACCTCGTAGAGCCCAACGCCACCTTGCTCCTCTTGCCTTGACTTACCATCTGCCACTGATAATACAGAATAGATCACCCAGTGTTACCATGCTTCAGGGTCATGTATGTTGCTGCCACAAATGGCAGTGTGCGTGGCTCTCATCTTTCTTTTTTTTTTTTGGATTTTTTTTGTTTTCTTTTTTTATTAAACAATATAAAACAAATTACAAATAAAACCTTAAGCTATTTAATTGGCTTACAAAAAAAATATAAAGAGTCACCAAGAATTAATCTAACTAAAAGGGAAATTGTGACATTATTTCATCACCCCCTATTTTTAGAATTTCAAGAAAAAAAAAATACAAACAAATATCTAACCATGTAGGGATAAACCATTCATAACATAATTAATAAAATAAAAAATATAGATTAAATATGTAATTGGTGCCACAATAAACAATTATTGTCACACATAAAAATAAATTATATATGTAACTAGTTGTTGGTAGTAAATAATTTTTTTTTTTCTGTTTATCAAAATAAACATAGCATAAGCCAGATCGTCTTGTTCATAATTACATGTATAAGGATAAAAGATTACCTCAATTTCTCACTATGGCAAATCTTGAATTGGTTGGCTGCAATCTTCTCTACTATCATCAATCTTCAAACTCAATACAGGTGAGCACGTAGATCTTTCCTTAATCCCTAAAATCACTAATACCTAAATCAAAGAGAATGGTAATAATTAAATTATTTTCCCACATAAGAATACGTAAAAAGAATTTTTTCTGGTTATGGTTGTTATCATTATTTGCTACTCCATACCTCACACATACACACACACATATATATGAATCTCCTTTGGGTATTTAGAATTAGATTATGATTAGAAAATTAGAGTTTAATTAGAATTTAAGCTAGTAGAGGGACTGCATGACCCATGGGCTTTCTAGCTCCAACTTAAAAGGTTCAGTCTTAATGATCTCATGATATACCAGTTCTTCTAAGTTAACTCCAGGTTATTCTTCTAAAAGCCAAGGACTATACTCTAGTAACCCATGTTATTAAGTAAAAGCCCTTTTAATTAAATTGAGTTTGGTCTTTAGATCAATAATAGCCATTTAATTGACTCTCTAATTGATGTCCATAATTAAAGATAGGCCTTAGAAAAATATCTTGCCTCTTTGATTATTTATTTGCCTCTAAGTCACTGAATACTCTAATGATCACTTTTAATATGTCTATATTTGTAAATAAATTTACAAATAAATATTATTATTCAATAAATCATCTATTGAAAAAACTATGGCTATAGATTCAAATAATCAAGTACTGTAAACAGTTTAAGTGGACATATTTATTAGATTTCATCTTGTAAATATATGTTTCTATGACCCATGAAATCATATCTACAAGATATTGAGATTTAGACATTTATATGGATCTCACTCCGTGATAACTCAAAAGATATAACGCATAAATATAAGTTCATTATTTATTCAGGATTAAGATCAATGAAGCTTATTAAAGTTTTTATGAATTAAGATCAATGACATTTAGTTAACCTAATCGAAATTCACAATAGTCTCGTTCAATGTAACATATATACTAGTTTTTCTACTCAAAGTCTCTACTTCGATGATTAAGGTAAATCATCCACTATAAGAAGCAGAAAAACTACAACTTTACATAATAAAATGCCATTTTCATTAATGGTTGTAAACTAAATTTAATTTATAAAGAACTTACAATCTATACCCTCTGTTTTAGTATCATACACCTAATACATAGATCACATACTTTATAAATATAGGCTCATCAACGTATGCTTAATTACATATATGTATAAATTTTATTAATCTAATAAAATGTTATTACACATGTTTTAAGGGCATAAAATAACATAAAATGTCTAACAATTTGTGGTTTTGGCTTTCTAAAATCCTTGAATCCTTACACTTTGTTTTCTTCTTCCCCGATCCACTATACTAATAAGAGGTACAAGGTTTCTATTAGGGTTTCTAGAAGGATCATGTTTGAAAAAGCCTTTGTCTCTTATCATTCTTTTAATCCTTGTGAGTATCGGATTACTTTCCATATTTGTCTTGCTGCAAGTAGCTTCTCTCATTCTGTGTTATAATTACATAAACTTTTTAACTTTGACTGCTTTGTCCTCTTCTTCCCTAATCTAATACTCTGATTTTGATTAATTATCTTGAACAAAATAAAATTCTTTCAAATGAGATAATGATAATAAGTAATATGAACTCGTTGAGAAAACTTTTAATCTTCTCGTTTTCTTCTTGTTTCATGAAAAAAAGATCTGATGTTGTCTTCTTCTTCTTTCAGTTCTCTATGTATTGAGTAATAAATTGTGCGGTCACCACATCAAAGGTAGATATTGAATTCTTCTTCAATCTACAAAACCAAGCTTGGATGGACCTTTTAAGTTTGAGGAGAACTTGAGGTATTTCAAGGCATCATCTTGCGCATTCATGATCATTTGCCAATTGAAATGAAAAATATGTTCCTTCGGGTCTCCAGTTCCATAATTGATGCATTATTTTTGTATCTTAAAATTAAGTGCAAGTATGCACTATCATGAACAAGTAATATAGGGACTCTAAGAGTCGAATGTCTAACCCAAGAGATAATAGTTACTTAAAATAAGTACTAAAATTGCATCTTTATTATAATTATTCAAAAAAACTAACTTATATTTTTAAGACTAAAATAAAAGGAACTAAAACTAGTAAAACTAGTAGAAATATCACAATGTAAGATTTAGGATAAGAAACAATTCTAAAGAAGCTTGGGATTAACAATTATCCCTCAATATATTTTAAAGTTATATTTTTTTAATATTTAATTTTTTTAGTTATTACTATTGATCAAGACATGAATGTGATTGCAAGACTCTCTCAAGATCAAGCAATGATATCCAAATTTATCAAGTACCTATATCTCTATGGTATTTGTAATAAACTGAAATTCATTAAGGACAAATGTTATAGATCATGCATGTCAATTCGGTATATCTCTATCGTAAGTTAAAACTTATAAATCACTCTACAATTATGCATCAATTTATTATAGTCTAAATATAATGATTACTCTCTCAAGTTTATCAAAATATTACCTAATCAATCATAACATTGGCCAGATGTGATAATGTATTAAGCACAAATAAATTGAATAATAATAAACTAAGTTTAAATATAAAAGAAAATATTATAATTAAGCTCTACATATTGAGTTCAAGTTTTAATCATAGAAAGAAAATTTAGCTTATTGTGATAAAGGAAAGAAAGGAAAACAGTAATGAAAACATAATTCTAGCAAACCAATATTACCGTTGAAGCGTTATTGCTGCATTGCTTTGCTAATTTGAATTCTTGATAATTTTCCTTTTTGAGTTGCTTGCTTAGCTCTAATTGCCTTGTATTGTGTGTGATTTCTTGATGATTTGAATGCTGGGACAAGTGGCCTTTCATAGGGGGTCTTTACAAAGTTTAGACAATATTCTTGTTGCAGTAGGAAAGTCAGATTGCTGGAGTGTCAATGTCTTATTGTTGGAGTGCTATACTGTTGTGTCTCTATCGCTATAGCAATGGCTATGTAGCGCTGAGGCGATGGGCTATTGTTGGGGCGTTGGTACTCTGGCGCTGGGGCAAAAAATGTGACTAAAAAAAATATTTATTTTGCCTTTTCCCAATTCATTTCTGAAGTTGGCACTAGGGAACCAAGCTTTGTAGCGCAGGAGTGCTAGCTCCTATTTTGGAAACTAATGTTTTTTGAAAATAGACTAGGATGCTTAGATGATTGTGATTTTGGTCTCAAAGACTGATAAAATGTCATAAGTCTTTTTAGAATTAATAAACAACTTTTAATAGATCAAAACACCCATTCATCAAGTCCTTTCTTTTTTTCTATTAGTGATCACTTATGTATGTGTGCAATGATAAGCAAGTAATTAGTTAAAGATTATCATGATCTATTCAATACTTAAGGCAATATAGGAAGATGATGTCTCGGTATTTTTTTCAATTTATAATAACACTATCATAGGCATAATTTTTATATAGTACTTCACTAATATAGAAAACACATTCTTAGGGATCTATTTAGGACTTTATTAAGCTTGTAATGTAAGGCTAGGATCAAGGTGGGATAAAAGGGTAAATAATTTGGTTTAAGTCACACCATAGACACTTAGACTTACTTTAAAACCTCTTAGTCACCTTTTTTTCGTATTGATTTCTTCTCCCAAACTTATTGTGTTTTCTATTCTCTCTATTCAACCACTATCTTTAAAGAATTTCTTCTTTCTTAAGCTAGAGGTATTATTATTATTATTATTATTTAAAGGTGTTTCTAAGTAATCCAAGGTTTACGGTGTGATGAGTAAATTTGCTAAATTAAAAAAAACAATTGAGTTTTGGGCTTGTAATGTGGTTAAATAGAAAACAAAATGGTTATTTTGGTTCAAAAAAGGGTAATTAAGGACAAATATATTTCTAAGGTAGGCTAGAAAGCTCAAACGGTCCAAAAATGGCCTAATGTCATCTCCTTAATCATGTGATTGTTAGGATTTCACCTCGAGTAGTAATTAAGCAAGTTTTAGAGTGTTAGTCCTTGAGCCTATGGTGTACTACTTAAGTACGAATATCTCTAAGTAAAAATTTCCTAATACATGCTTTTATTTCTGTGTGCTCAAGAATAAGTGATCAATCATAAGGCTAAAGTCAGTTCTAGATTCTTAGTATAAGAACTATTGCAAGCAGCTATCATTTTCTAAGGATTTATGAAAATTTATTTAGTTAATTTTTTATTTCTTATCATGGACACAAAATTATCTTTACAACCTAGCAAGTTGAAATAAAGAAAAGGCACAAAAAAATAATAATAAATTTTATTTTAATAATAATAAAGTAAAAATAAAGTAAAACCATAATAAACATCCAAAGTAAAGCCCGAACAACAAAATATCTCACCCTCAAGCTTTAGACAAAAACATGGTCCCATGTTAAAATAAAAAAAAGAAAACTTCTTTGAAGGTTTTGGGGACGCTTAATCATCCAAGTCATTGAATAAATCTTGGAAGTCAATCTGGTGACAATGGTGGTGATTGAATGGTTGATGGTCGTGGTATAGTCAAGGGGTCGATTCCTAAAGTGGTTGCAGGTCATTGTACCATTTGTATCATATATCGTTAGAAGGCTATAGCTTAACGTATTTGTGCATCCAAGCAGGCTTTTATTTGTACTAGCCTTATATGGAGTGGTAATGGTTGATTGGGTATTACTGGCTGTGGTGCCTCTGCTAGTGGTGGATCTGCTGTAACTATTCTCCAAACTATGGGAATGCAAATAATTATGGCAAGTGTACGTCTCTCATTGTACTTCTGCCATATGATTACAGCTAGGGTGCAAAGGCCAGTGATTAATGGAAGGAAGAATAAACACCCATTTAGCTTGGCACATGCTTGAATCTCAGTATATATTACCTTGGCTACGTCGATGGGCTATCGTGTCATAATGGATAAGTATATAGCCCGAAGTTTGGTGATATCGCTAGTGTGAGAAATAAGCATGACGTGGGATGCTAGAAAGTTGTACCATGCTTGACATTAAGGTACATGTGTCGGGAGAGAAATGTCATGGGAATGTTATTTATGACATGCCATTATGTACCTAGGGTACTTAGAATGTTGATAATATCTTCATAATTGAGGTGGTCCCAAAGCTCCATCATGTTGTCTGCAATTTCATCTAGCAAGTAATAGTAATTGTTAATTGTAGTTGGGTCAAATGCTATTCTCTTCCCCTTGACAAAAACATGCCCATAATTATCTAACTCACTTACGTTGGCATAGAACTATTAGACAATAGAGACGATGCTTGGTTTAGGTTGTGCATAGAATTTCTCCTAGTGCTGCTCTTGGATCATTTTTCTAATATTTGGAATATTGAAATTTTCCAAATCAAAACCCCGTTCAGCAATGAACTCTTTTTTTTAATCACAACGTTAATGTAGCGTTCTTGCATTTTGGTGGAGGTGAAGCGAGATGTGTCATAGTTTGCACTGCTGTTAGACATTATGTACTGCTTCTTAGATGCCAAGGCTAGTTTTTGTTGTAAACTAACAACTGGTAAGTAAGAATCATATTTAAAAATTTTGTGTGGTGAATAATAAGCGTAAATTATATCTATTATTTTTCTTCCCTTAACTTAATTAATTATTCATTTTAATAAAAACATTAGGCTTTTTATATGTTTAATTATTATTTTGTAGGTTTGGAGTCAATGGAGCAATTGGAGATGAAAATCTAAGAAAAACACGGTAAAATTTCAAATTGCCCAAAGATTTTTGCTCCAACGGTGAACAGTCGCGCGTGAACAATACCACATAAACAGTGATTTTAAACAGTAGTCGTGCTACAGTAAACAAAGTACAACTGAAATACTCCAATCAATCCCTATATAAAGGCCTCTTATTTCAGACCTAAAGACACATATAACTTAGGGCTCTTAGAGCCACAACACATTAAAAAAGAGAAATTTTTAGAGAGAGAAATTCAAGGAAGCAAGAGATTATTGGCGTTAATTGATTTACTTTTGGTTATATTATGTTTATTTTATTTTTCAGTCATAATTCTCTTATTATCATAAGCTAAATTTATTTTTTAGGGTTATTATTTGAACTCAATATGAGAGCTTAATTGTTGGAAATTTTTAATATTTATTTGAACTTAATTATTCATTATTCAAATTATTTATTCTTAATGCTTCATTATATCTTATCAATATTGTGATTGTTTTAGTAATACTTTGATAAACTTGGAAGAGGCATCATTGTATTTAGACCTAGATAATTTGATACATGATTGTAGAGTAACATTCAATGTTGCATATGCAAGTTTAGGATTAGGATAGAAATATACCTAATTGGCATGTATGGTCAATAAGACTTATTCTTAATGAATCTTTATTTATTACAAGTACCATAGGAATATAGGTATTTGAAAAATTAAGATATACTTTCATGACATTGGAAGAGACGTGTGAATACATTAGTGTCTTGACCAATAATAAGAATTGAGAAATATAAATATTAAAAGAATTAATCTGTAAAATATATATTGAAGGATAGTAATTAACCTTAGACTTTCTCTATATTGCTATTTTCTTATTTTATTTAAGTTGTGTCATTTATTTTCTGCATTTTTATTTTACTTAAATTTACTATAAAATTAAGATTTGAATTTTCTGAATAATTACAAGAAAGATATAATTTTAGTACTGGGTAGAAAATAAAAATTATCCCTGTTGGTTCGACATCCGACTTTATAAGCCCATTTATTACTTGTTACGATAGTGTATACTTGTACTTAATTTTAAGATATAGAAATATCGCATCAAGTTTTTGACGCCATTGTCGGGGATAATATTTTATTTTCTCCAATATTAATATCAATCTTTCTTGTTTTTAATTCAGAATTTTTTTTTTATTTTTTTATATAAGTCTTTTTTTTATACAGTTGCTTTTCAATTCTTTTTGTTTTTGTTTTTTTAGGATACCTTTCAGAGCTATATCATGGTTTATTAATTTTAGTTTCAGCAACATGTGGGAGAACATAGATCTTTGAGAGATTATTCAATCCCTACGATTAGCAGCATTCAACCTAACATATGCCGACCAACAATAAATGCTAATTACTTTGAAATTCAATCGAAAATATTCTGAATGTTGAAAGTATTAGTTCAGTTTAGTGGACTTCCATGCGATGATGATCCGAATGAATATATTGTAAATTTTCTAGAGATTTGTGATTTGTTCAAATACGATAGAGTCTCAGATGATGCAGTATGATTATGGCTATTTATTTTTTCACTTCAAGACAAGGCGAAGAGTTGGTTGATGTCACTACCATCACGATCAATTACAATATGGGATGACTTGGCTTTCTATCTAATTTCTTTTCATTGGCCAAGACAGCAAGGATGAGGAATGACATCACTTCTTTCATGCAGTATGACTTATAAACACTTTATGAAGCACGAGAGCGATATAAAGATATGTTGAGGAGATGTCCACGTAATGGGATTCCAAAGTGGTTATTGGTGTAGACGTTTTATAATGGTTTAATGGGGCAATTGAGGATTATAATAGATGCCGCAGCAGGTGGAGCACTAATGAATAAGTCAATTAACGAAGCATATGATCTGCTAGAGGAGATGGCATCCAATAGTTATTAATGACCAGTGAGAGAACAACCTCAAGAAGAATTATAAACACATATAATGAAGGGGTACTTATCTCACTAGCTGAACAAATCAACCTATTGACCAAAATATTAGATGCCATTAGAGCTAATGTTATTAAGAGATAACCCATCACTTGTGATTTTTGTGGTGAGAACTATCCAAATGGAAAATGCATGGAGCTTATGCACTATATAGAGAACTATCAAGTACAACAGTATAATCCTTACACTAACTTCTATAATTCAGATTGGGTAGACCCTCATAGCATGCAAACACAACCTCAACAACAAATTAAAAAGAAACTAGGCCTAGAAGAGAAGTTTATGCAATACATAAAGTAGAAAGATACCCTTCTTCAAAGCCAATCAGCCTCTTTAAGAACGTTAGAGATGTAAGTGGGCCAATTAGCCACATTAGTAAACAATCATCTACAAGGCCTATTGACCAATAACACTGAGGTGAATCTAAAAGGAAATAAGGAGCAATGCCAAGCAATCACTTTAAAGACCGAACAAGAATTGCCAATAACTGCTGAAACATTTCAAAGTAAGGAAAGTCATGATAGAGCAATAAAGACAAAAGAAGAGGAGTCAACTACAGAAGAAAAAGAATTAGTGGCACTTCAAAGAAAAGACAATCCATATATTCCACCGTCACTTTTCCCACAAAGACTTCAAGAGAAGAACCTTGAACATCAGCAAATTTTCAATAATATATCTCAATGTTTCAAGGTTGACATGGTAATTCCTGAAGATCCACCACCACCTTCTAAAGTAAAATTAATGGAAACCCTTTAACTACAAACTCATACAAAACTGTGCAAGTTAAAAAAAAAGAATGGGTATGGCAAGATAATGGAGAGGTAGATTGATACCGGCCAACAGGGTGCAATATTTTGGTCTAAAATTAAAATCTTTCCGGTAAGGCTCAAATCAAAGAGGGTGGGATTGTGTCTACAAAAAATTTTCATGGAGCTATGGAAGTCAAAGAAGAGAAATACTAATGTTCTTAGACATAGATTAAGGTTTCATATGCGTGATACCACTGATATGCAGTTTGATCCTCCATGAGTCAAGAAAGAAAATGTCAAGCCAATGACATTAAATCAAGCGCTCCTTGGGAGGCAACTTAAGTAAATTTTATTTTTATTTGCTTATTTTCAATTTTAGTTATATTAGTTTTTTTTTTTAAGAGTAAAACAGTAAGTCAAACACTCAAGGAAAGCAGCACGAGCATTTGCAAGCATCTAAAGTAAAAGACATCGCATTCGTATCATTATACAACAATGTTGCATTGCTTCAACTTCTTTTTCCAGGGGAGTTTCTCTTACTCTTAAGTTTATTTTTTGACATTGGGGACAATGTCTAATTTAAGTTTGGGGGTGGGAAATACTTTTTTGTGTTTATTTTTGCTGCATGATTTGATTGGTTGTCTTGTGGGTTAATGTTTTTGAACTATTAGTTGTTAGGTTGTTAAGATGATCATTAGTCTATGCTAAGAAAAAGAATACGTGGCTGAATATATTTTTACAAATCCATAGGGAATGATAAATACTTGAGATAATTTTGGTTATCTAAGTTTAGGAACAAGTTTGACCTTATTTATAATCACCAATCTTTTTTAGCACTTATTAAAGCATAAATAGTTATAACTATTACTTAGAGATACATATGTTTTGGGGAGTACACCACAGTCTCGAAGAACGACACTCTAGAACTTGTCTTTAATTACTACTTAAGGCGAAATTCTAGAAAACACATGAATAGGAAAATGACATTAGGCCATTTTTGGACCGATTGAGCATTTCTAGCCTACCTTTTATTGTATGTTTATCCCTAGTACCTTATTTTGAGCCTAATTACCCATTCTTTGGTTTAACCACATTACAAGCCCTAGACTTAAAGTTTACTTATCCAAAAATTTATCCGTAATACCATAAACCTTGCATTTGCTTAGAAATACTCTTGAAAGGAAAAGGTTGTGGTGATATGAGAAAAATAAATTTAGGTGGTATTTGTTAATCTAAGTTTGAGGGTATTCAAAAAAAAAAGAAGAAAAAAAGAGAAAGAAAAATACCCTCATTTTAAGAAAAAGAAGAAATTCTTTGAAAAATAAATGTTGAAAAGAAAGATAGGAAACACAATAAGTTTGGGGGAAGAGATAATACAAGAAAAAGAAGATCAAAGGTTTCTAGGTAAAGTCTAAGTGTTCATGGTGTGACTTAAACTTCATATGTTTATCCTTTTATCCTACCTTGACCTTAGCCTTATGTTATAAGCTAAGTAAAGTCCTAAATAGATTCCTAGACATGTGATTTTCTACATTAGTGGAGAGTGGTAGTAAAGACAAGCCTATAGAAGTGTCATTATACAAATCAAATGCCGAGACATCATCTTTTCTGTACAAACTAAAGTCTAAAGTAAATCAAAGTATGGTTTTAGCTATTGCTTGTTGCTTGCACACACATACACATGGTGATTATCTTTGAGAAAGAATGAAGGATTAAATGAAGATAATAGAATTGTTAATTGTTATTTATCTACCTTAAGAATTTATGCCATTTAAATATCCTTTGAGACAATGATTATAATCATCAAATCAGCCTAGCATGTTAAGTTTTATCTTTTTTTAAAAAAATTATTTTATTTTGAGTCAAGTATAATCTCTTTAAATTCTCTCTTTGATTTTATTTTTTATTGCTCGAGGACGAGCAAATAGTTAAGTTTAGGGGAGTTAACTTAATGCGATATTTCTATATCTTAAAATTAAGTACAAGTATACTCTATCGTAACAAGTAATAAAGGGACTTATAAAGTCGGATGTTGAACCCACAACGATAATTTTTATTTTCTACCAAGTACTAAAAATTATCTTTCTTGTAATTATTCAGAAAAATTAAATCTTAATTTTGTAATAAATTTAAGTAAAATAAAAGTGTAGAAAATAAATGACACAACTTAAATAAAATAAGAAAATAGCAATATAGAGAAAGCCTAGGGTTAATTACTAACCTTCAATATGTTTTCTACAAATTAATCATTTTAATATTTATATTCCTCAATTCTTATTATTGGTCAAGACACTAATGTATTCACAAGCCTCTTCCAAGGTCGTGCAAGTATATCTTAATTTACCAAATACCTATATTCCTATGGTACTTGTAATAAATAAAGATTTATTAAGAATATCTACTGTAGGAGAACTAGCAATATTTATCAAAATGTGCTACTCAGCACATTTATATTTACAAAATGATTGTCTGACTTATCCCACTAATCTACTGTAGGAGAACTAGCAACTTGCATACCAAGGCCTGCACCTGGAAAGGGTTTTAGAAAATATAAAATACAAAACGGGTGAGCTAAATGAGTTTAGTGAGTGCTTTTAAAATTTTCAATAAAAATAAGATTCTGTATAAATATTAAATTTTGAATACTGCCTAAAACATGCTTCTCAGGTAATAAAACTGTAAAACGGTTTCTAAACATCATATGCTAATAAAATCCTACCGAGTGATTTTTTTTCATTAATAATTTATGTAAACAAATGCCAGAATCTATAAAATATAGTAACTGACATGTATATATATATATATAAATACACTGATATGTGTTCAGTAACTCAAAATTGCGAAAACTCTTGCTCTACCATTTTCTTTCTAAATTGTGCCAAATAGTAACCCTAAAACTCTTTACTCATACGGCGACTAAACTAGCACCGCACAACGTGAGTAGGTCACAGGGCGTCTAAACTAGCAACACCCACTGTGACATCTAAAGACATCTCACTGACTATGCAGCGGAATTCTATATCACCTACATATATCGAGACAATATCTTGAACACATAGAGCGACTTACTTAACTCGACAACTCGACTTTCTGGAGTTAGTGACACACCCCCCAATACTTGCCTATGTATACGGGATATATCGATTGGGTCTTAAACTATCACCACACTGTAAATCTGAGGGAACCAAAGGCCTTTGAAAATTAATTTAATAACTTTAGAACTATTTTTTAAAATTGAACATAGAAATTCATAATTATAATAGCATCCAAAAATTGTAAATCATACTTATGTAACTAAGATCTCATAAAAACATAGAATTCAAATATGCTGAAATATATTAAACAAAAGATAAACAATTGCAGATTTTCACTCACCAAACGCTCTAAGCTCAATTCTTCTCCAAATTTTTTTCTTCTTTTACCAATCTTGATTTCCTTCACCTACATGCCACAATTGATATTTAAAACCTTTACTAATGCTAAAATTACACCTAAACTAGTAAGCGCCCTAATTGGCTTACAAAGGCCGGATGGACTCCACTTTTCATTTTTCATTTACATGGTCGTTCAATCTTATTTAATTCACTATCTGAAGTCATAAAATTGCTTAACACTATAAATTTGATTGAACATAATTGCCCTTCATCTTACCAAGAATGAACAATTTTGTCCCATTTGCTTCATTTTTTATTTTCTATCATCCATATACATCCAATTGATATAAAATAGCATTCATGCAATACAATTCAACCAATACACAACTCAAACCCTAAAATCCCTAAAGTGGCCGAAATTACCCTTCTCATCCAACACATTTCTTTTCTCAATTTCTTGTTCCAATGGCATTCAATTTATGTCAATTTAATTCTAATTTTCTAATAACATTTAATTGAAGTCTCTACATCAAAATCACACCAAACCCTAATTTATACCTTACTAATTACTTTAGTTTCGTGTCTCTTTTGAGCTCCACACTTGAATTCAACTCAAATCTAAGTCAATAATTCAAATAAAGACATTAATTGAAGTAATCTTGAAAAATCATATACCACAATCACTAAATAATATTTTTCTTACATCTTTTTCTTGAATTTTTTACTAGTGCATGATTTATTTAACCTTAGGAACTTGAGCTTAGCCTGATTTTAGCTTGATCATGCATGAAAAATCATGAAAAAGCCTTGATATTTACTGCTAGAAATGCTCCCCCTCACTTGGCCGAATACTCCTCTTTTTACTCTAATATGTTTTGCTTTTCAATTTGCCAAATTTTTAAATACTTTCTCCTTTTATAGTACTCTTCCTAAAGTTCAATTTTCCTCTCAACTAACTCTAAATTTCTAAAATGCAATTAGTTAGAAATAAAGGCATATGATTGGTCAATTTCTTACTATTTGACTAAACTAGTCAAACTAACCAAATTACCCTTTTAACTTGGCAATCTATGAGTTTATTCCTCTTAGTGTATTTTCTAACACATGGATTGTGTTTCTTAATAAAGACTTGTTCCATGCATAACAATTATATAGAAATCTATGTGTTAAATTAAAATTTTCTTTTCCAAGCCAATAAAAAAAATTCCAAAAATATTTCATGACCATCCGACTCCCCAATCGACTGTGAAATTACCAAATTGGGTCTAGTACCTTTCACGTGTACCATAAAAAATATTTCTAATAAGGTTGAAACAGGGTAACCCTACGGTTTCTCTATCGCTTTATACAAAAATCTAGGTATCTATACTATTAATAAGGATTAGATATTATAGTTTCACAAACATTTTATCTTTGAAATTTTAACCATACCTATCCCAAAGAGGTAGGGATGTTGTACTTGCATCTTATCTTCGCGTTCCCACATGACTTCTTCTACTCCATGGTTCATCCATAACACCTTCACCAAGGAAATACTTTTATTATGAAGCATTTGCTCTTTTCGGTCTAGAATTTGCACAAGCTTCTCTTCATAGGTCAATTTCTCATTCAATTCTACTAACTGTTCCCTTAGGATGTGCGAAGGGTCTGCTATGTACTTGTGAAGCATGGAAATGTGAAACACACTATGGATTTTGGCCAGCTCTACTGGTAATCGTAGATGATAGCCACCTCCCCAACTCTTTTGACTATTTCGTACAGCCTAATGTATTAGGCACTCAACTTTCCTCGCTTCTTGAATCTTAATACTCCTTTTCCACAGTAATAACTTAAAGAAGACTTAATCTCTAACCTGGAACTCTAAGTCCCTTCTCTGATTATCTGCATAACTCTTCTGTCTATCGTTAGCTATTTTTAATCTCTGTCTGATAATTTCAATCTTTTCTAAAGTAATCTAAACAATTTCTAGACCAATAAGCTTTCTTTCACCAACCTCATTATAGTAAATTAGAGTTCTACACTTTTTTCCATACAAGATTTTATATGGTGCCATCTTGATATTGGCCTGGTAGTTAACATTGTAAGTGAACTCCATCAATGGTAGGTGAGTATCCCAGTTCTCTTTAAACTTCATAACACACGCCCTAAGCATATCCTCGAGTATCTGAATCGTCCACTTAGACTGCTCATCCGTCTATGGATCAAAAGTCATACTGAAATTTAATTTAGTGCTTAGAGCTTTCTGTAAGCTGGGCTAAAATTAGAAAGTGAACCGTAGATCTTTATCTAACACTATAGATACTAGAGTGCTATGAAATCGTACAACCTCATCTATGTACAACTGGGCCAATTTGTCCAGGGAATAATTACTTCTGATGGGTAGAAAATGGGCAGATTTCGTTAGTTTATCAATAATTACCCATATCGCGTCATTGCCTCTTTATCTACATAGAAGTCATACCACGAAATCCATTGTTATCCTCTCTCATTTCCACTCAGGGATTGGAAGGGGTTGTAAGAACCTTGCAGGTTTTTAGTGTTCGACATTTACTTGTTGACAAGCTAAGCATCTTGAGACAAATTCAGCTATATCTTTCTTCATGCCCTTCTACCAGTAATGCTCTTTTAGGGTACGATACATTTTTGTGCTCCTCAGATGCATAGCATATGCAGAAGAATGAGCTTCTTCCGTAATCTCTTTTCTTAACTCATTCACATCCAGTACACATAATCTCCAAACAAAGGTTACTGTATCATCCCCGGTTATTAAAAAGTCCTTTCGTTGCCCAGACTCGATTTCACCCTTCAATTTAACTACTTATGGATCTTGAGTTTGTAATTCTCTAATCTGATCAACTAGTATCGGTGGACCTGAAATATGGCTAATAGTGCTCCCAAAAATGACAACTCCAATCTAACACTCAAAGACCTCAATGCTATTAGCATTGATAGATATGCAGCCTTTAGGTGAGCTACTGAACTGATAGGCTTCCTACTGAGAGCATCTGCTACCACATTAGCGGTACCACATTAGGATGGTACTTAATTATGCATAAATAATCCTTAATAAGCTCCAGCCATCTTCTCTGCCTCATATTTAGCTTTTTTTAGGGAGAACAGGTACTACAAGTTTTTGTGGTTTGTAAAAATTTTGCAGGGAACTCCATACAAGAAATGCCTTTAAATTCTTATGGAAAAAACTACTGCTGCCAGTTCTAGGTTATGTGTGGGATAATTCTACTCATGCTTCTTCATTTATCTGGAAGCATAGGCTATTACGTTCTTTTTTTGCATTAGTACACAACTTAGACCTTGTTTGAAAGCATCACAATATATTGTAAATTCGTCATTCCGTAACGAAAGTGTAAGCACTGGGGTTGAGGTCAACCTTCTCTTCAACTCATCAAAACTACTAGCACGCCTTAAACCATACAAACTTCTCTTTTTTTCGGGTCAGCTTAGTCAGAGAAGCGACTATCTTTGAAAATTTCTCTACAAACTTCTTATAGTACCCAATAAAACCCAAGAAACTGCGGACCTCCATCACATTCGTGGGTTGTCTCCAATTCACTATGGCTTTAATCTCTAGGGGATCTACAGATACCCCTTCTATAGATATTACATATCCAACAAATGTAACTCTATCTGGCCAAAACTGACATTTACTGAGTTTGGCATATAATCGATGCTTTCATTTTAGACAAGGCTCTAACTCTTTAGATTTTTCTAACTCTTATAACCTACTAACTCTTAGCACATCTAACTCTTAGCACTTATAACTCTTAGCATTACTAACTTTTAGTACTGGTCTGAACTCTTTAAGACTAGATCTAAACTCTTTCAGGTCATACAATGTTTGAAATATTACAAGTATCTTACTATTTAATAATTAATAATATTAATAATTTTCTTAGAAATGATAATTGTATAAATACTATAATTAAATATTTATACATAATGGGATAACACATAAGCATAAATTCCAACATTCTTATAATTTGGTCAGCACATTGCTTAAACAGGAAAGGATCATCCCAGTAGTAAAAACTTCACGTCATGTAAAAATTTCTTCTCTTGCTGTGAAGATAGGTTAGAAGGCAAAATACTGCTAGCAATATAATTTACAAAATTAATATTCCATCGTATCTCTAAATGTTGAGTCATCAGTAGTTGTTCATTTGAGAAGGTTTCATCGATGCTTGAATCTTCTTTGGTATGGTTTTCTAATCGTGATAAATGATCAGCCATTTGATTTTATTTCTCATTTCTATAACAAACTAGTTTTTTTTAAAGAAATAGGTAGATACGAGACTGAATAAAAAGAAAGTGATCATCTCTTTGATCTCTAAATCGAACTCTTGCAATAGTAGTATCCATCTAATTAATCTTGGTTTTGCATCTTTCTTTGTGATTAGATATTTGATGGCAATATGGTCGATAAAAATAGTTACCTTGACGCTAATGAGATATGATCTAAAGTTGTCAAATGCAAACATTATTGCTAATAATTCTTTCTCTGTAGTAGTGTAGATGTATTGAGCCTCGTTCAAGGTCTTTCTTACATAGTAAATGAAGTGAAAGACCTTATTCTTTCTTTGGCTTAGCATTGCTCCTAGAGCTTTATCACTTGCATCATACATAAGTTAAAATTGTTGATCCTAATCGAGTGCTATAATTATTGGTGCCATTAAAAGCTTCTTCTTTTGGCTCTCGAAGGCATGAATGCATTCTTGATCAAAATGAAACTGCACATCTTTATCAAGAAGGTTGCAAGGAGGTTTTGCTTTGTTGGAAAAATCTTTGATAAAGCATCTAAGAAATCTAACATGGCTAAGAAAACTTCTTACTCCTTTGACATTAGTCGGTGGTAGTAGTTTTCAATTGTTTCAATCTTTGCTCTGTCAACTTCTATCCCTTTAGTTGAAATATTATACCCCAAGATTATTCCTTCCTTTACCATAAAGTGGTATTTTTTCTAATTTAGTACTAGATTTGTTTCCTCACATCTTTTTAATATGAATTCTAGATTATTTAAGTAACTATTGAACGAGTCTCCAAAAATTAAAAAGTCATCCATGAATACTTCCAAAACATTCTCCATAATATCAAAAACAATTTCCATCTTGCATCTCTAAAAAGTGGCTTGTGCATTGTAAAGTCTGAATGACATTCTTCTGAATACAAAGATTCTATTGAGGCAGGTGAAGGTAGTCTTCTCTTGATCATTAAGAGCTATTTGTATTTAATTGTAGCCCAAATATCCATTCAAAAGGCAATAATATTTGTGCCCATGAAGTCGATCAAGCATTTTGCCTATGAAGGATAGTAGAAAGTGGTCTTTTCTTATGGCTTTATTGAGCTTGCGGTAGTCTATGCATACTTTTTATCTGGTGATAGTTTGAGAGGGGATTAATTCGTTGTTTTCATTGGTCACTACCGTGAATACTCCATTCTTTGGTATATATTAAATTGGGCTTACCCATGAATTATCAGTAATTAGGTATATAATTCTAGCTTCTATCCACTTGATTATTTCTTTTTTTTACAATTTCTTTCATGACAGGATTTAGTCTCCTTTACTATTCAGTGGTGGGTTTATGGCTTTCCTCGAGTAAAATTTTGTGCATGCAGAATGCTGAGCTCATTCCATTGATATTTGCAATAGTCCATCCAATTATAGTTTTGTACTACCTTAAGATTCTCAATAGCTTTTCCTTCTGATGCTTATCAAGATTGTTAAAAATAATAACAGGAAGAGTAGAAGAGTTTTCGAGATACGCATACCTTAAATGATCAAGAAGTGGTTTAAGTTTGAGTTTGGGTAGTTCTTCTATAGAGGGCTTATTGCGTGCCTCTAAATTTGATGGTCTCTTTAATGGCTCAACTTTTGGTTTAAAAAAGTCATACCTTGGTGCCATAGTGAGTGTATATACATAGTCCTTTGCTTCTCATGGTCAGGTTCTTCTCAATTGACAATGGCATCTTCTAAATGATCTTTGATGATGTGGATGCTGAAGACCTTTTGAACAACTTGATTTATGTTATTATGTTCTTTAATTTCTTCATCTCCTTAGGGAAAAATCATTGCCTCGAAGACATTAAATTTTACTTCTTCATTTTGGACCCTTATTGTAAGTTCTCATTTCTGAATGTTGATCAATATTCATCCAGTGGCTAAACATGGTCAACCTAAAATGATAAGTATCCCATTGTCTTCCTCCATATCTAACACGATAAAGTCAGAAGGGAATATAAACTTGTCAACTTTGACTAATACATCTTTAATAATGCCTTTGGGGTAGGTCAAGGATCGATTAGCCAGTTGTAGTGTAACATTGGTAGGTTTGGATTTTGTTAGCCTCAATTTGTTGTATATCGATAATGGCATTAAGTTGATACTAGCTCCAAGGTCACATGAAACTTTCCCAAAATCTTGGTTACCTATGGTGTTGGTATGGTAAAACTATCGAGATTCTTTAGCTTTGAAGGTAGTTTCTTTTAAAGGATAGCGTTGCACTCTTCAGTTAATGTTATTGTCTCAAACTCATTGAGCCTTCTTTTTCTCGACTGGATGTCCTTCATAAATTTCACATATCCCGGCATCTGCTCCAGTACATCTATAAAAGGAAGAATTATATGCAATTTCTTAAAAATTTCTATTAACTTAGAAATTGCTTATCTTCCTTTTGCTTTTGAAATCCCTGAGAAAAAAGTGGTGATGGCATTTAGGCTTTCTCATCCTGTTGTACTTGCTTCTCTTTCTTCTTCTCTTGTATTTCATTTTCTTGTTTTCTTTCTTCTTTTATTGTAAGTGTCGGAGCTTTATGTATTCTCTCTTGAATTTCTTTTCCACTCCTTAATTCAATTGCCTTGCAATGTTCTTCTTTAGGATTGATTTCTGTATTACTCGGTAGTGTTCCTTATGGTAGATTGTTGAACGTGGCTACAAGTTATCCCATTTGAGTCTCTAGATTTTTCAATGATGTAGAGTTATTTTGTAAGATGGCATTATTTGATTTCATGTATTGGAGAAATATATCTTTTATGGTTGGTTTCTTTTCTTCCTGTTGTGGTGCTTGACATCTAAGAGGGGTCTTATTGCCATAGGTTATCCTTGATTGTTGCTCTATGAGAATTGGGATGATTTATCTAACCTAAATTATAGTAGTTTGAGTTGGGGTTATTACGATTGAAGTTTTCTATATATTGTGCAAATTTTACACATTGGCCATTAGCATGGTTATCGTCACAGAAGTCACATGTAATAGGTTAGTTTTTGACAGCATTTACTCCCATGTTGCTTAATTGCTTGGTTAGCAGATTGACTTGAGCTCTAAATGTGGTCAAAGCAACAATGTCATGAATTCCAGTGATCTTCCTTAGCCTAAATCTTTCAAAAGGCCATTGGTAAGCATTAGATGCAATTTCTTCTAATAGGTCATGGGCTTCATCCTTAATTTGTTCATGAGTGCTCCTCCAACAACAGCATCTACTATGGTGCATAAATGTTCAACTAATCTATTGTAAAAGGTTTTCACAAGAAGCCATTTTGGAACTCTATGATGGGGGGCATTTCTTTTGCATGTCTTTAAATCTCTCTTATGCTTCATATAACAGTTCACCTTTAATTTGCACAAACGATGTGATGTCATTCCGTATTTTAGCAGTCTTGGAAGGCGAAAAGAACTTAGTGAGGAATTTTTGTGCAAGGTCATCCCAAGTTGTGATAGATCTATGTAGTAATGACACTAGCCAACATTTTACTTTGTCTCTTAAAGAAACGGGGAACAATCTCAAGCGATTTACATCATCGAACATTCTATTAAACTTAAATGTGTCACATATCTCGAGAAAGTTTGATGTGCATGTTTGAGTCATCGTTGGGTAGTCCGCTAAATTGTATTGAGTCTTTGATCATTTGAATAGTGCTCGGCTTATTTTCAAAGTTGTTGGCTTGAACATTTGGCCTTTGGATACTAGAGTTGATTTTAGTCATTGTGGGAATAACATACTCCTTTAGTGGTCTAGGTTCTTCTATTAGTGTACTAGGTTGTTGTCCTTCTATAGTGTTGACTTGGTTTTTTCATTGTCGGATTCTTCGTAGTGTTTTTTCAATTTCAAGATCGAAATGAGTCAAGTCTTCACTTTTAGCTTGTCCCATGAACTATTCAACAGAACCTAAACAAAGAAAATAAACTAGTGAAAAATTTTGAATTAAAAATAAGAAAGAATAGTATTAATATTAGTATTAAGTAGTTAATTATTCTCAGCAAGTGCCAAAAACTTGATGCCATATTTTTATATATGAAAATTAAGTGCAAGTATAAATTATCACGAACAAGTAATATAGGGACTCTAAGAGTCGGATGTCGAACCCACAAGGATAATAGTTACTTATACTAAGTACTAAAATTGTCTATTTCTTAATTATTTAGAAAACCAACTTATATTTTTAGGACTAAAATAAAAGGAACTAAATCTATTAGAAATATCACAATGCAAGATTTAGGATAAGAAATAAAATTTTAAGGAAGCCTAGGATTAAAATTTTAAGAAATAAAATTGTTTTAAAGTTATATTTCCTTAATATTTAATTCCTATAGTTATTATTATTGATCAAGACACGAATGTGGTTGCAATCCTCTCTCAAGATCAAGCAATAATATCCCAATTTACCAAGTACCTATATCTCTATGGTATTTATAATAAATTAAAATTCATTAAGGACAAGTGTTATAGATCATACATGCCAATTAGGTATATCTCTATCATAAGTTGAAACTTGTAAAATATTCTACAATCATGCATCAATTTATTATGGTCTAAATATAATGATTCATTTCTTGGGTTTATCAAATTATTACCTAATCAATCATAATATTGGTTAGATGTCATAATGTATTAAGCACAAATAAGTTAAATAATGATAAACTAAGTTCATTAATATAAAAGAAAATATTGCAATTAAGCTCTACATATTGAGTTCAAGTGTTAATCATAGAAAGAAAATTTAGCCCATGGTGATAAGGGAAAGAAAGCAAAATAGTAATGAAAACATAATTCTAGCAAACTAATGTCTATTGAAGTGTTATTGCTGAATTGCTTTGCTTCTTTAAATTATTTATAATTCTCCCTCTTGAGTTGCTTACTTAACTATAATTGCCTTGTATTGTGTGTGATTTCTTGATGATTTGAGGGCTAGGATGAGTGGCCTTTTATAGGGGTTACTTTAGAGATTTTTTGGCAATATTCTTATTGCAGTAAGAAAGTCTGATCGATGGAGCACTATACTGTTGATTCTCTACTATTGTAGTGATGGCTATGTAGCGCTGAGGTGATAGGTTGTCGCTGGGGTGATGGTACTTTGGCATGGGGCAAAAAATGTGACTAAAATAAATCTTTATTTTGGTTTCCACAATTCGTTTCTAAAGTTAGCGTTAGGGCACCAAGCTTCGTACTGTTGGAGCGCTAGCTCCTATTTTGGAAACTTGTAAGTTTTGCCCCAATTTCTTTATATTTGCTCTTTTTACCTTCATTACCTACAAATAAACAATAATACTCATAAATAGCTATTTATTCATAATAAAATAATAAATCTCTAAACAAAATGAGAATAATTTAAATGATTATTTTATCTTTATCAATCATACATTTAGAAGCTAGGAATGTTGAATTTATTGGGATGTTTTTACCCATTTAATGGCCTCCACAAATAGATTCTGGTTTGCCTCATAGCCAGGCCATTGCATCTTTTGAAACTCTTAACTTCTTAACCTTTTTCAAGATGAAAGCTCTTATATCCTTCCCATCCATATTTCTAAACCACATGAGGTTTCCTTCTTTCTAGTTCCTTGATGTGCATCAACATCAAACTTAGGTACTCGATCATGGTGAGTATTCTCCCGATGTTGATCACCCCAAGGATTATTATCTAACTCATCATATCCTTATATGATTGTTAATCTATCCTACAATTCTTGATTTTCTTTCCTCATCTCCTTCAGTCGATGAACTATCTGGCTTAAGATGTTTACCATCTTTAGGGGAACTTGGCTTCCCACTGTTGTGAAGTCTAGGTTGTTAGTTTCCCCTCTCTCTATACTACTTTAATACTGTCTGATTAGCCATCTTCTTCACTAACGATTTGGTGAACTAAGAAATTCTTTATTTAATTCAGCTGCCTTTCTACAGACAATGCCATTAATATATTTTAGTGTGAACTTCACGAGAGATTACCTTATAGTCCTTGCATACTCTACATAATAAAAAAAAAGACCCTTTGTCCTCTTACAAAAAAGAGCACTTCGACGCTCAAGTTAGTACTTGCAAGATAAAAAAAATAAATATGTGTGAGTGTGTGAGAGAGAGAGGTAGTGTATGATCATGCGAGAATAAGCAAGGTTTATGGTATTATGTATGCTTAGATTAATTTTTATCTCTCAAGTAATTGTTTCAAAACTTTTCTTTTACTTTCCAAGGAAATGCCTCCAAGATCCAATGAATTTATTACTGTGTAATTATAGTAATAACTCCATGGATTTATGCTATAAATATTATTTATCCGAAATTAAATGTGGTTAAATAGTATCTATAATGTCTAAATTTAATTATTTCCTTTTTAAATGTATATTTTGTCCGTTTTATTCATACAAGAATAATTTTTAATTAGAAATCATTTGAATAAAATAAGATTTAAGTTCGTTCTTGCCTTCCCATGGTGCCTAGACTCATTTTTGGTTCCCATAGGTTGGCGAGTCCAAGTTATCTATTGGATCCTAGTCTGAAGTCGAGCTAGTTTGTCCACAAAGCATGAAAATAGGCTTGTTCAGTCATAGGCCTTTTCTGCTGAAGTAGATCTAGATAATTGGTGCAGGTTGATTGGGCTTAATAGGAAATGAACCAAACAAACATAATGCTTTAAATTATTTTCATTGAAAATCTTTATATTTATGTTTAAAAATTATTAATAATTATATTTATAATAATTTTATAATTCTTATAATTTTAAGTAAGAAAGATCGTAAGTTTTAAGTAATATAATTGTTTAAGTTATTTAAGTAATAAAAAATAAGCTTTTATTATGAACATAATTATTAATTGCTTTTATTTTTCAATTAATTTAAAAACTATAAATTTCATGCGCATAATAAATTTTGATAAAAAAATTACATAATTATTAATTGTTTTTATTTTTCAATTAATTTAAAAACTATAAATTTCATGCGCGTAATAAATTTAAATAATTGTTTTTATTTTTTAATTGATTCCTTTATTTGAATTTACTGTTAGATAAAGAATTATAGGCTTATTATTTTTTAGGATTTCTAAGTATCTATAATAGTTTGTAGGGGTATATATTAAATATTATATAATTTATTTTAATTATTATTAGTTCAATTGGTTCAATGATTGCACCACCACCTAAGTTCTTGTATTAAGATTTAAATTAATGCAAGTATTTCATTTCAATAAAGTATAGATACTTACTAAAATTAATTTTCATTAGACTAGGTTAGAAGATAAACATCATCAGCCATTACGAATATAACAATTTAAATGGCTGGAAAGAGAGTTCAGTCGAACTTGGTCATCAACACCAGATAACAAAGTAACTAGTGCTGGTTGTGCGCCACTATATTGGCACTTCTAGAAGTGTACAAATTGTTAGAAATTAGTGGTTCAACATTTTATATGAGAAAGAATTGAGATGAATACTAAGAGGAGAGTCATTATGAAGTCAATCACACATTAGGTATACAAAAGAGGAGCAAAATGAAAAGTCGAAAGAATGGATACTATTCACATGACGGCACTGTTCATGCAAGGCGGATATTCCTCAGTACTATTCACATAGGTACTGTTCACGCGGTAATTTATGGGTATTTCTTGTTTTGGGTCAATTGACTTCTTTAAATGGGATTAGGACTCATATAAGTAAAGACTCTTATTCTAACTAAGTTTAAGACTCTTATTCCAAGTAATGACTCACTATATAAACCTTACTAAATATAAGAGAAAGTCAAGCATTTAAGATTTCAAGATATAAATCATAAGAGAGAATAGAGGAGTTAGGCAATAAGTGCGTAGTGCACTAGGGTATAACATTTAGGGGTGTTATTTTTTGATTCATGAGTGAACAAAAAAAATAACATAGATCCTTTTGGCTTAGAGGCTCGAGCTATTCTTGTATTTATTATAAAAATCTTTTATGAGGAGATACTAAGAGATCTTGGGAGGTCATAGTGATCTAGGTAGATACTTAAAGGTCTTTATGAGAGATACTAAGGGGCTTGTGAGATTATTGATGATGTAAGAAGATACTTAGTGATCTATATCAATAAAAGAAAGTGGATCATGGATCCTTCGTGGACGTAGGCAATTTTGGGCCAAACTACATATATCTTGTGTCTTATTAATTGGTTTATTTTCTTTATCTTTATTGGTGTGTTAATCATATTTATTTTTACTTATTTGTGAGTTATATCTTCTGCGTGCACATAAATAGGTATCAAGGCTGTAGCTTAGTTAATGCCATAAGAGTATCAAACTGAAGAGCATAGTTTAATACCACAATATAAATCTTAGAGATAAAAATTATAAATTAATTAAATAGTGCCATAAAATAATGTTACCATATAATAAACTACGTATCCTACTAAATTATTTTCTTATCTATATTATTTGCACCTGCATATAATAATAAGTAATTGCTTTAAATGGCCATTTTAAAAAGTCTTTCCGTATTATAAATTCAAATTTTCAAATAGTTCCTTGATGTTTAAACTTATTATTATTATATGATAAAACAAAAACAATTTGATATATTTTCAAGCGGTTCTTAAATTTTGACTTCTTGTATAAACTCAAAAGAAATTATAAATTAAACCAATTGACACTTATAAAATTAAGTTATATTATAACAAAGATTTATATTAACTCAAAAAGATTTATCAAGAACACGTGAGCATTTTACATGGTATTCAATAAAAGCATTTTGCACACGAAAAATGAAAAAGTGCAAGAATTGTCGTGTACTTTTCTCAATGGTGCTTGACAAACTTTTTTGAAGCACTATCAAGCAAAGCTAATTATCAAGCATTTTTCATATTCTCAATAGCGCTCAACAAATATTGTTGAGCACATTGTACATCACTTGTGTTGGTGATATGATATTCTATGAGAAAATTGATTAAAAATTATTGTAATATGATTTGAGGAACAATTCAGGTGCGTTACCTGCACGAAAAAGCAAGACGAATGCAAAAAGAGGTGAACGGAGAAGGCAAAACTGCCTAAGCATAGCACTACAGTGCCAGGATTTAGTGCCACGGCGCTCGCAGACAGAGGCTACAACGTCAGGCCCTGGCGCGATATAGGCTAGTGTCACGGCGCTGATGCGGGAAAACTATTTTTCCATTTAGAACAGTCTCCTAAATCTACCCAGACTCCCTAAAATAATTTCCAAATGTTTAGGGTTAACCCGAGTCATCTTAAAGCCTATATAAAAGGCCCTCTATTGCCTTGTAAATATTATCTTAGTGAACATCACAACAATCTTGGTGATTTGTGATTCGTAGTGAGAGAAACCCTTAGTTAAAAGAGCGGGTTGTGTTCTTTATGAGTTCTTTCTTGTAAAAGGCATACTTTGTGAGTGCCTTGTGATTCAATAATAAGAGAGTGTGCTCTTGATTGCCGTAGGGATATAGGTAAGTTGTCGAACTACGTAAATTGTGTGTGTGTGTGTGTGTGTGTGTGTGTGTGTATGTGTGTGTGTGTGTGTGTGTTGTTGTTCTTTTACTTTCTTTCTTTAGCTTTCTTAATTGCTTGGTTGATGCATTATATACTTTGAGTTTATTGCTTGATTATTGCCTCCACTTTAACAAACTGGTATCAAAGCCAGATTCTAAGCAAATATGGCCACACCCGAGTTTGAGGTAGGGAAATTCAACGGAATGAATAACTTCAATCTATGGAAAATGAAGGTTAAGGTATTGTTTATGAGCTAACAGTTAGGTTTGGCATTAGAAGAGACTACAGCTCCATCTAGTGAAGAAGAGAAGTTGCTAGAGTCATTTAAACCTGAAGTAGATTGAAAGGACATTTAAGAAAGATCTTACAGTACAATCGTTCTGTCATTAAGCGATGAAGTACTGAGGAAAGTAGCAGGTGAGACAATAGCAATTGATCTTTGAAAGAAGATTGACTCTTTTTATATACAGAAATCATTGGACAATAGATTGCATATAAAGAATAAGCTGTATCAATTTTCCATGTCAGATGGAATGTCAATGAAAGATCATGCAGATGCCTTCAACAAGATTATTATTAATCTTAAATCTATCAACATCAAGATAGAAAATGAAGATAAGGCAACCATTCTACTGAGTTCACTTCTCAAAAGTTATGAGAGCTTTATTGATACGTTACTCTATGGTAGAGAGAGTTTAATGATGAGTAATAGGAAATCATCATTAAACTTAAAGCTATTGGAAGAGCAGATTTAGGGCAATGCAAAAAATTTATTTATAAGAGAAAGGTCTTTACATAGAAATGGAAGGGAAAAGTGTTCAAGGTCAAAGTCCAAGACTCCAAGGAAGTGCTATTGCTACAAGAAAGATTGACACTTTATAAAAGACTATCCGAAGAAGAAAGCATAAGATAAGAAGAAAGCGGATGCTGTACTTACCTATGATGATAGCTACAACAGTACTAAGACTTTAACTGCTATTAATGGTAAGAGTACTAAACAATGGGTTCTTAATTTTTGTTGTACTTTTCACATATGCCCACACAAGTCTTGGTTTATAAATTTCTAGCCCCTTAGTGGTGGTAAGGTGTTAATGGGTAATTATGTTGCTTGTCAGATAATGGAAATTTGTAGTATTATACTTAGGTTGCATGGTGGGTGAGTGAGAAAGTTGACAAAAGTTAGGTATGTTCCTGACCTTAAGAGGAACTTGATCTCACTAGGGACTTTAGACCAAAATATGTGTTCCATCAGGATCGATGGAAGGGTTTTAAGAGTGTTTAAATGTTCTATGGTGGTAATAAGAGGTGAGAAGCACAAAGGTGTTTATGTGTTGTAGGAGAGGTTATAATTGGTTCTGCATTATTCTCTATAGATGATCAGAATATGCAAACCAAGTTGTGGCATCTTAGACTAACACACCTAGGTGAGAGAAGCCTGAAAGAGTTATTTAATTAAAAGGCGCTTGGTGAGGATAAGCTTCAGCCTTTGTATTTTTGTGTGCATTGTGTTTTTAGAAAAGCACATAGAGTGAGGTTTAGTACCGGCGCGCACAAGACAAATGGGGATCTTATTACATACACTCGAATCTTTAGAGACCAGCTTACACAACTACTCATGGTGGGGCTAAATATTTTCTTAGCTTTATTGATGGTTATTAGAGGAAGCTGTGAGTCTTTGTGTTGAAGAGTTAAAGATCAAGTATTTGATATGTTCAATACATAGAAGGCTCTTGTTGAGAATCAGATTGGCAAATGGGTTAAAAGGCTAAGAACTGACAAATGCCTCAAGTTTTGCAATAGAGAGTTTGATGGGTTATATGCCAAGCATGGGATTGGAAGTCATAGAACTGTGAGATCAACACCGCAGCAGAATGGCGTAGCTGAGAGAATGAATAGGACCCTACTTGAAAGGGTTAGATGTATATTTACCAATACAAATATATCCAAGGCATTTTGTGGAGAAGTTGTAGTATAAAGAGTTGACACCTCCAATAAATATCATAAGCTATGACTTGACATTCGATGAGATGGCAATGTTGAAAGCCTTCCAAGAATATGAGAAAGAAGAACCTGTGTCTAAGAAATACTCAGTACCCAAGTTAATAGAAGTTGAAGTGAAGACTGAATATAGATCTAATATGCCTCAAATCAGCACTTCAACAAAAGAATCCTTGAAGATAAGCCAAGAACACCGGTGAGTTCCTCCAAGTCCACCCAAATAAAGACTAGGACTCCTAAGATTGAACTTAAAGAGTACCAGCTAGCTAGAGATAGGCTAAGGAGAATGATCAATCTGCCAATTAAGTATGCACAAGCAGATTTAGTTGGTCATACCTTTAACTCTACTTAAACTCTTGAATTTAATGAGCCAATGACATATTGTGAGGCTATGAAGAGTAAAAATAGAAATGAATGGTAGCATGGCATAGAAGAAGAGATTGGTTCTCTTAGGATGAATAATACCTGGGAGTTGGTGGAGAAATATCAAAAGCAATTAGTAGGGTGCAAGTAGGTATACAAGGTTAAGGAATGGATACCAAGGGTAGAGCCTACAAGATTCAAGACTAGGCTAGTTATATAAGGTTTTACTCAGAGAGAATAAGTTAATTTTCATAAGATATTTTCTCCAGTCATCAAACACACATCCATTAGGATTCTATTAGTTATATGTGCAAACCTTGATTTACATCTAGAGCAAAGTAAAGATAACTTTTTTGCATAGAGACCTTAAAGAGACAATTTACATTGCACAACCGTAAGGGTTTGTAGAGTCTGAAAAAGAGGATCATGTTTATTTACTGAAGAAGTCATTATATGGGTTAAAGTAATTACCTAGATAATAGTATATGAGATTTGATGAGTTTATAATGGCTTGTGGATTTAATAGAAGCAAGTTTAATGGATGCGTGTATTTTAAGAGCTTGAATAGTGGGATGGTGTATTTACTTTTATACATCGATAATATGTTGATCGCATGTAAAAATATGGAAGAAATACATAAACTTAAGAAGTAGTTGAGTGGCGAGTTTGAGATGAAAGATTTGGGAGCAATAAAAAGGATATTGAGTAATGATATTGTGAGAGAAAAAATGGATGTTATCTTCTTGTCACAATAGCAATATATACTCAAGATCCTAGAGAGGTTTGATGTGTCCAATGCAAAGATTGTCTCCACTCTTTTGGCCATGCATTTTAAACTTTCAGCAGCACAATCGCCAATATTTGAAAAGAAGAAACTGCAGATGAGAAAAATACCATATGCAAGAACTGTAGGGAGCATCATGTATGAGATGATTTGCATAAGACCAAACATAGCACATAGCTTACAGTGAAGTAGATATTGAGATATCTCAAATGGATGTCAGATCATAGATTAATGTATAAAAAGGCTGAAGACAATAGTGTAATAGTAAGAGAATACATAGACTTAGATTATGCAAGTGATCTAAACAGAAAAATATCATTGACGGGTTACATATTCATGGTACTTAGGTGTAGTGTGTATTGGAGATTAGTTTTACAACAGATAGTTACACTATCTACCACAGAGGTGGAGTACATAGCTGTTAGAGAAGCTATTAAGAAAGCCGTGTGGTTGAAAGGTATATGCGTGAAGGTAATGGCTACTGAAGATGTGAACAACGGTGTATATTATGATAGCTAGAGTGCTATATACCTAAGTAAGCATCAAGTGTTTTATAAGAAGTCTAAACATATTGATGTGCGGCTCCATTACATTCGAAAGATTGTCTAAAGTAGTGAAGTTACTCTAACAAAGATAGAGTTGTTTAAAAATCTCATTGACATATTGACTAAGCCACTACTCTCAGTTAAGTTTATCCTATACAGGGACTTAACTGGAGTTACTACTATATGAAGGTGACCAAAGATACGGACATGAGAGATCGAGAATACTTTGTGAATGATTTTAAATCAAGGAAGGGATTTGTTAGAAAGTTCATTAAAAATTATTGTAATATGGCTTGGAGAATAATTCAGGTGAGTTAGATGAGCGGGGAAGCAAGAAAGAAGCAAATAAAAAGGCAAAACTGCCCAGGCTTGAGCGCCACAACGCTCATAGGCCGAGGCTACAGAGTCGCGGCACAAGGAAGCCAGTGTCGCAATGCTTATACGAGAAAACTATTTTCCTATTTTGAATAGTCTCCTAAATCTACCCCGACTCCTTAAAATGACTCCCACACATTTAGGGTTAACCTAGATCCTCCGAAAGCCTATATAAAAGCCCTCTAATGGGTTATAAACATTATCTTAGTCAACATCATAACAATCTTGGTGATTTGTGATCTTTATGATTCTTAGTGAGAGAAACCCCTAGTTACAAGAGAAAGTTATATTCTTTAAGAGTTATTTCTTATAAAATGTATACTTTGTGAGTGCCTTGTGATTCAATAATAAGAGAGTATAATTTTGATCCACTGTGGATGTAGTTAATTTATCGAACTACGTAAATTCTGTATATGTTATTCTTCTACTTTCTTTCTCTAACTTTTTTAATTGCTTAGTTGTTGCGTTATATACTTTGGGTTTATTACTTGATTATTGCTTTTGCTTCAAAAAATTGGTATCAGAGTTAGATTCTAAGTAAACATGACCGTACCTAAGTATGATGTGCTTTTCATCTATGATGGCTTCATAGATCTCTGTCTAATGCATTAGGTTGATCATATTCAAAACATACTCACACATCGAAACTCCTTTATTCATTTTAGCCTTCATGTAACTATAAGTAGCTTCATGGCAGCTTTGTTCTAATTGCTAGCTAAACATCGCTTGGAGAGAATTTGATATCTCATTTGCAATCTCTAAGTGCTCGTGCTTCATCATAAACACATCATTCATGCTGGCAAGCATATAGCAGCGGGCCTTATTATTAGCCTGTATCCATTTCTCACACTGTTCCTGTACATTACGAGGAGCATTGATTCCAGGTTTCAAAAAACACTCCTCTATGAAGATAAACTTTTAATCCTTATAAATCAGTGAAATATTCATAATGCTTTTTTATTTTACAAAGTTATCATCGGTTAATTTTTCATTTACTAAGAGGGCTATGATAGGGTTTGTTCTAGATATGATGCTAAAATAAATAAAGTAATTTTAAGAATTCTTGAATAAATATCATAGTATTTTTTAGAATAGTAAATGTGATGCATGAATGTATTGTATTTAAACACATAATTTAATATTAATCCATGATAGTTCGATTTAACAATTAATGTGCCGCCATAAGGTAAGTCACATTAAATTTAAATTGAAATTGAGATTATTTCAAATTGATAGGCAAATTTTAAAATATCTCATGTTTTTATACCTATTAACTACCGTTTATTTCTTTTAAGATATGATAAACCGCTTAATTATATCATTATGAGTGTAACCCATTATTTTATATCAAGATGACTTAACTTAAAAATTGCCACCGTAGCATCAATCAATTGTGAAATACATCACTTAATTCTATCTCTAAGAAGTCAACCTTATTATTGACATAAGCAGATATCCTCTGTAGGGAGGACAAAATTAAAGCGTCGCAAGGCACCACACATATTTTATGATGCTGTACTAATAATGGAGATCGATGGGTTCATTGTCATGTACTTCTTTCACTCACTGTTTTTAACTATATGTTTTTCTAATTTATAAAACATCTTATGTTTTATAACCTCAGCAAATTATTGTATCTCATATAAGAAATTATTAGGTATAATTAATTAATTCTAATAAAGTCCAATCTTATTAGGTATACGTCATTAGTATGTTTAGGATTACTTAAAATATTATTAATATATTTAATTAATTATGCAAGTTCTAAACATACTAATTAATCCACTAATTTAATTTGATTAATTATAATATGCCATAATAAAATAAACTATTTAAATTCTAATTATGGCATGTATGTATGTCATATTACAATAATATGGGTGGGTACAAATGCATGACATATGATTATGCATGATCATGTTATAATTTATCACATAAATAAATAACGTAAATTAATATTTTAATTTAACTTTATCCAGGTCTCCTAAGATTTATAATTATAACCCATGAAAAAAAATTCAAATTATATAATAGGTACAAGCACGCAGGCCCAATTTTAACCTTACAATGTTTTAAAATATATTTTTTAATATATTTCTTCTTCTTGTGACAATGAAAGAGTAAATTGATAGTGTGCTCCTATTTGTCCATTTCTTATTCCAACGACTAGAAAAAAATAATAATAACAAAAATTAAATATTACAAAAAAAACCAATACCTTTTTATGAGTTTACACAATTTTGATCTAATCAAATATATAAATAATTAAAATCAATCTTAAAGGACTATATAATTAACAATCAAATGATCCATACATAAAATAATAATTCATCACATGAATATTATAAAATGCAAATACCCACTCAAACACACATACGAGTAAATTATTATTTAAATAAAATAAATTATGACACCAGAAGCATATAATCAAGAAAACCATTGCTCTTATACCAATTGTTGGTGTTATGACATTTATAATACAGCGGAATAGAAAACAAAAATTCTTTAATCTTTATTTTCATCAAATAAAACTCGTTTTATTTTAGGATCTTATAAATATATGAATTTGATGTTTAAAATAAATAAGAATCAATAAGAAACAAAAATATTCATTGAATCCACACTAAATTTTCTTTTACTAAAGAATTCTAAATTAAGTCTCTTGTACTACAGTGAGAGGAAGAGTGGGATTTCAATTTTTTTTCTAAAGAAAAAATACGTTTGTCATGTTCTTTTACGCATGTGTGTGTGTGTGTCTCCTTATTTTAACTCTAATGTTTTTCGTTTAAAATAATAAACAATTATTATTTTAATTTAATAATTTAGTTAATAACATTTATTAATTAACTCATATCTCTTAATAAAAAGACTTAATTCATGTAAACCACATAGAATCTGTTTTTTGTGGTTAACGTATAATGTCCAACAATTAAATATTATTAGACTTTCAAAATAAATGGACAAAGAGTCTTTTAATAAAAGAAAATTACTAAAATTAAAATAAAATATTTTTGATAATTTTAAAAATTATCCTTAAAATTTTATTTATTTAATTTTATAAATTAAATATTTAATTATATTTGGATAAGATATTATCTAAATTAATTAATTCTTAATTAATTAACAAATATAAAACATATGTATTTTAAAAATTATTTTCTAGACACAAATAATTTGTATAATAACACAATCTGTTTTAATTATTAACTGTAATAACTAAAGAGATGGTATCAGGAACATGTGAACCTATAATTTCAAGCTCCAACAAATTTTTGGATAATTAATTAATCTAATTTATTAATTTCAATGTTATTCCACTAAAAACTAGAATTACATTCTTAAAATTATAGATGTAATTTACTAAGAAAACTTATAGCAGTCCATCGATTCAATCACTATATGCAATTCAACCCTCCATAGATGGTTCATAATTAGAGTTAGATCAATTACCGTTTTACTCCTCTAATTACTTCTTTATTCGTAAGTACCATTAATTCACTAGTGAATAGTTAATTTGTAATCGTGTTACAATTTAAGCGCTCTAATTGTTTTGTTCCAGAATTAATCTTTAAAGGAACCTTCTTTCAAACTTATATTAGAAAGAAATGGATTCCATATGCCACAAAAATACAAGTTTTTAGTTTGTTCTTCAGACAAATCGTAACAAATATTTCAAATGACATAATGATACAAATAGGAGTTTAGATCACTCAAGATTAAAGTTGATCTACATATGATCATCAGTTGACGTTATTTAAATTCTTAATTTATAACTATATTTTACATAAAGAATTCAAACTACGTCTGATCCAGTTCTATATAATTATATTATATAAAGCGTCTCCACTATAATGTCACTACATTAGTGATTCGGATAAAATTACTACATTCTAAATGTAGGTGGACCACACTAGTAATATTTAATTAAAGATCTCAAATTTTAATTAATTTATTACAGACTTTTTCTATTTATTATCTATAACTTTAATCCTCTTATATATAACAACTATATACTAAGGTTATTGTCACATAAATAAACAAAGAATTTTTTGATATTTATGTCATAAAATTATAAACACTTATCAAGTATAAAATTACAACTTTGTTAATTTTATAAAAATAATACAAGTACATGCGTTTAGAGTACTATTCCTAACAACTTGAACTTACATGAAAATATGTTTTTAATCATTTTGAAATATTTGAACATCACGAATAAATATTAACGTCTTACAATTATCTAACTAATATAAATTTTTATTTCACTTTAGGTAAAATGAAACAAATATTACTTATATTTTGTTTTAGCAAAAAATAGAAAAATTAATTCAAAAGTATCGAGGATTAGGGATGAGAGCTTGAAGATTATGGTTCAATTAGATATTAGTTATGAACAACTTCGTGATACAATACGCGATGTTCTTGGTGCTAGTTTTGCTGAGTATTCTATGTAGATGAAAATATTTGTATTGTCAACAATGACACACACAAAATCAATGTAAACAAGAAATAATAGAGATATAAAATTTTCGGTGGGGCGTGAATGAAGTTCACGTGACCAAGACCAATACTTATACTCCTCAATGCATTACACTAGATCATAAAGTTCCTACACATCTTCCAACAATGGCATAAGAAATTATTTATAACTATGCCATCATTTGTAACTCAAATTATGACCACTATAACAGTGAACTAAATGTTGATGATGTTATAGATTTGAAGGTAAGAATGATAAGGGTGATGATGATGTGGTGAATAGGTTAGAATTAGATGATATAATAGAGGGGGAAACAATCTCAACAATAATATGAATTGCATAGAAGAGAAGGTTAGAGATTTTTGTGTTTGTTTTAAATATGTCAACTCTCAATAGATTGAATTGTCTGACTATCTTATCTTAAGTTTCATGTTTTTCAATAGCCTTTGACCAATCCATAAAAAAATTATTAACATTTATAAATAACAAATGTTATTAATATTTACATGTCAATGATTTTAACAATGAATTACCTCATTTGTGTATGAAGCTTGAACTCTATGTGCCATAAAGGGATCTCTGTCTCATTAATGTTATTTGGTTCAACATCTTCGTCATCGTCATCATCATTATTATCACCATATGGAGATTATCTAAGTATAATCCTCTTAGCACATAAATATGTTCAAGTTGCAGAATAAACGTTTGATCCTATTCTAACTATTCAACATCTTAGATGGATGTAATTATGCAAAAATAACTAACGTTTTACAAAACATGACCAAATATTTATATAAATAAGTATAGTTGCATAAATAGGTATGACAAGTAATTTTAAACTTATGTTAGTATTATGGAAGAGGTTATTACAAGCCATGTCGCTTGAAGTCTTTTTCTTCCACCATTTAAGAATATGTGGAATAGTTCAGGGATTACTTGTCCAAACTGCTCACTAAATATGGAAATTGTCTCGAAGATCCAAATCTACCAACACAAACAAAAATAAAAGTAAACGTACTTGTAACAAAGTAGATATTAAATATTTAACGTGCAAGAGAATCAAATTAGGCCCCATTATTAGGCCAAGCTCCGTGCAAGAGAATCAAATTCGCTTTTTGGATAAAAGAAACCATATTTTATGAGAAAACCCTTCAATATGCAACTCTTAGATAAAAATATTGTGTACCGACTATGAAATAAATGTTAGGATTTGCTCATGCAAGTTCTTTAAACATTGTCGTCTATTTTCTGTTAATATCTCTATTATTGTATCAAGTGCCCCAAACTTCAGATCTAAAAATGATCTTTAGCCTTAATGTTAAATTTTGGAGAACTTAAGCTTGTCATAGTAGCCCATGATGTAAACACCTACAAAAAAAAAAATTAGGTTCATTAAGACCAATATTTAAAAATAAAATAAAATCAACATATAAAAATTTAACAATAAAGAGGTAAATAAATAATACTAAACAAAAAATAGTATTATAAAAATTTAAAAATTATTGTACTAAAGATGCTTGAAAAAAGCTGTTGAGAGCTTTAATACGCTCAATAACGCCAAAGTATAGGCACTAGTAGGTGTGATCAATAAAGGTGAGCATTATTCTCGAACCTAACTCGATCTGTCCTAAAATTGTGAATCGAGACGGGAATGGAGAATGGGTTTAGAACACATTTGGGACAGAATTTTCTATCTCGAATAGGTCGGGTTGAGTTTGAAAAATTCTTGAATCCGAACTCAAATTTTCTGACCTAAACTTTTTTTTTAATTTTAATTTTTTTAAATTTTAAGTTAGATTTAGAATGATAACATTACACATAATTGAATTAAAATTTGAATTTGAAAAAATAACATTTAACATAATTAAAATTGAAAAATAAATTTGAAATTATAATATTTAACATAATTGAACTTGAAATAGAATTTAGAATGATAATGTTTAACGTAATTGAACTTGAAATCCATAATATTAAACGTAATTAAAATTGAAACAATATTTCAAATTATAATGCTTAACGTATTTTAACTAAAAATTGGATTTATAATTACAACATTTAACATAATTAGATTTAGAACGAATCAATTTCAAAATTAATCAAATGATAATATGTAACGTAATCGAATTTTAAATAATTCATTTAACATAATTCAAATTCATAATATTTAATAAAATTAAAATTGACACAATATTTCAAATTATAATATATAATGTATTTTAACTGAAAATTGTATTTATAATTACAATATTTAACGTAACTGAATTTAGAACAAATCAATTTCAAAATTAATTAAATTATAATATTTAACGTAATTGAATTTTAAATAATCCATTTAACATAATTCAAATCCATAATATTTAACGTAATTGAAATTAAAACAATATTTTAAATTATAATAAAAAACGTATTTCAACTCAAAATTATCTTTATAGTTACAAAATTTAACGTAACTGGATTTAGAATAAATCGATTTCAAAATTAATCAAATTATAATATTTAATGTAATTAAATTTTAAATAATAGCATTCAATGTAATTCAAATCCATAATATTTAACATAATTGAAATCGAAATAATATTTAAAATTATAATATTTAACGTATTTCAACTCAAATTTGAATTTATAATTATAATATTTAACGTAATTAAATTTAGAATAAATTGATTTCAAATTAATTAAATTATAACATTTATTGTAATTAAATTTAGAATGAATCGATTTCAAAATTAATCAAATTATAATATTTAACGTAATTGAATTTTAAATAATAGCATTCAACGTAATTCAAATCTATAATATTTAACGTAATTAAAATCGAAATAATATTTTAAATTATAATATTTAATGTATTTCAACTCAAAATTGAATTTATAATTACAATATTTAACGTAATTGAATTTAGAACAAATCGATTTCAAAATTAATCAAATTATAACATTTAACGTAATTGAACTTTAAATAATAGTATTTAACATAATTCAAATCAATAATATTTAACGTAATTGAAATCGAAATAATATTTTAAATTATAATATTTAACGTATTTTAACTTCAAATGATTTATAATTACAATATTTAATATAATTAGATTTGCAACGAATCGATTTCAAAATTAATTAAATTATAACATTTCACATCATTTAAATTCAAATTGAATTTGAAATAGTAATATTAATGTAATTGAATTTGAAATAATAACATTTTACGTAATTGAAATTCAAATTGAATTTAAATATTTTTATTTTTTAAAATTTAATTCGAAAATTTTTGACCCTACCCGACGCAACCCAACACGTTTCGAATCAAAATGGAGTCGTTTCAATGCAAAAAAAGTCAAAAATTTCTTATTGTCCCAACTCAAAATGTGTCCCAAACAAGTCACTTTTTAACTTCTCAATTAGGTTCGAAAATTCTCTAACTTGACCCGAACCTGAAATTGTCCATCCCTAATACTCAACAATGCCAATATATGGGCATCAAGCACCTTAAGTGCATCTTTAAACACCTACTTGGTGCTTAACAAAATGTCGAGCCCAATTAATTGTGATCAACAAGTTCATTAAGTCGATTTAGCGCCCTTTTTTGCGGGCACTCTAGGGCTCAATATTTTGTCGAGCACTTTGTGTGCTAGACATTTTCTCAATCTCTTTTCCGCATTTTGAGTAACATTTTCTCATATTATCATTTTCATCTCTCAAATACATCACGAAAAAATCTCAGTGACAATTATAATTTTATATTAAGTTAAAAAGAATCACATAAATACTTTTAAATATTTTGGTCAAACCTCAAACGTAATTTCGCTAACTTCAAATCCCATATCCACCCACTTCAAAATTCGTATTATTTGATATTGTTGATGTTTTTTGTAGTCTGGTTTTAATCAAATTTCAATTTAATTATTGGTTCTTGATTGATAAGAGATTGTGTGGACAAAAAGTTGAGAGAGAGAGTTTGTTGTTTTGTATTAATAAGAGGGAGGAATGTTAGATATTTTAAATTTTTATTTAAAATTAAATTTTAAAAGTGTCAAGTAAATATTTAGTGTAATAAATTATTTTAAAATTTATAATATTTTATCACTTAATATTTATTTGACATATTATTTTTTAAATTTAATTTAAAATAAAAATTTAAGATGTCTAGTATTACCCATGAAGAGGTGGAGGTTATGGGGATATATAATGTTAAGCATCTTATATTAAATTTTAAAAGTAGAGGTTATGGGGATATATAATGTTAAGTATTTTAAATTAAATTTTAAAAGTGATATGTCAAGTTAATATTATGTGATAAAATAATATAAATTTTAAAATTATTTATTATACTATTTACTTGACATATTACTTTTAAAATTTAATTTAAGATAAAAATTTAAAATACTTAATATTACATTTTTTTTATCGCTAAAATAATGAGAAATGAGGAGACTTGATTAAAATAATTAAAACCTCTCTCAGCTACTATAGATTAAAACCTAAAGCTATTAGATTCTTACGTACCCCTATTTTAATAAAAGATAAATTATCACTCAATAATAGATATTATTATCAACTCTGTTATATTTTATCATTATTTCTTCTTACTCTAAACTATTAAAACTGAACCACAAATATGAAAATTATCTTTACATTAATTCTATATATATATATATTATTATGTCTATATGTATATGCTTGTATGTATCCACACATAGGCACAAATATTTGCTTAGCTAGATATATAATATTATATTAGATCGACCATACCTTATTTATTGTTTTTAAAATTAGAAGATTATTAAAATTGTTCAAAAATTTATTGCATGTTTAAGTGTTTTTGAATAATTTATTCCTGAAAAAAAGATATTGCTTTCGCACATGAGAGCAAGATTATTCATAAATATTGAAAGGGATAAGATAGAATTCAAACATTTTTCTTCCAAAATAATAAAGTTACACATATCATTTGAATTTGGGTAGTAAGTTGGTTATATTTGATTTAACATAGTAATAATTTATTAAAGAAATAATTTAATAAAATATTGAAATTTTTGTTAAAATATAGTTAAATCTTATGAAATTTGAAATTCATTAAATTTTTTCTAAAACTTTGAGAATAAAATTCATATGAAAATTATATATCTCGAGGTTCAAAGAGCAAGACGTCACAGAAAACGGCATTTAAGAGTACATCGAAAAGCTCAGGCCTAAGTCTTCTCTTGCTTTCAAAAAATAAAAGGTTTCCACGTCCCAAGGCGAGGAGGGTCTTCATCCTTTAGAGATTTCAGTTACCCCCACTCTAATTTAAGCTGATCCCACCACAGTTTGACTTACTTTTATTACAGTTCAAATTGCTTCTACTTTAGTCAAGAATCAATTGTAATTTGTATTTACGTGTCATCTCATTATGTATAAATATTTATTTTGTATACAATCATCATTTCATTAAATCGTTAATTATATTTACTAAATGGTAATATGCTTGTAATACTTAAAATATTATATGATCTAAAAAAGTTTAGAACTAATTTAAAAGAGTATCGATCAGTGCTAAAAGTTAGCACGTTATAAGAGTTAGAAAAATTTAAGAATTTAAAGCATTGTTTGAAATGGAACAAAAGACTTGAAAATATATTAGTAATAATATAGTTACAAATAGTGCTAGAAAATATCATGATGTATGTATGTTTTCAACCACTATGTTCTTAATCTATCTTTACCAATGTGGGTTTATCGGTAAAATTCATTTATATAAATCAGTGTATGTCTATATTTGGATGGTCTTAGTAAAAGCCCGTATAGGCATACAGATATTCAGTAAGGACTGAGTATTGAACAGACTCACGAGGAGCTCTAATAGACATCCCATGAAGCCGTCAATGGTGGGACTTCTTGAATTGAGTAGTATTCATGGTCCTTTGACCTGAGCACTACGGTGGGCTTGTGAGTGATCCACTATAATTTGGTTCTATGCATGTCAGAGACCTTTCATGGTCTAATCACTGGGTGTTACTAGGTATGATTCAATGCTCACAAAGCCCGGTATGAGTATATATGGGATCCATTAACTAACATGAGTGAGTTGTATATCTTAATGCTCAAATATTTTATTTCAAAAAGTCTTATGGCTATAAACATTAAAACTCAAAAAAGAGTTTTTCATGGAATAAACAATATCGTAAAAGTATTTGCAGATATCGTTTACAAAATTATGAATCTAGAGATAAGTTTACAGATGAGCAAATAGAGATTTGATGGTGATGATTTATATCTCTGCTCTTTCAGGATATAGATGATAGAAGGATTATACGTATATGTTATAACATCAGCTTGTATGATTTAACTGTTGGAGTTGGTGCTTACGTGCCATTCCAATAATGTATGAATATTAAATTATTTAATATTTATGGAGTAAATATTTTGTATAATCGTTAATATAATATAAATATATGGTACAATGCTTGTTATGTTACAGACATTGTATGATCTGAAGGAGTTCAGATCTGGCCTAAAGGAGTTTAGGCTAGTACTAAGAATTAACAAAGTTGAGTCTTATATATATATGCTAACAGTTAGCACTGGTAAGAGTTGGCAGATTATAAGAGTTAGCTAGATCTAAAAGGTTAGATCATTGTCTATAATAGGACAAAGACCCGAGGGTATACTAGTAATGACATGGTTGCAAGAAGTTGTAGTAGGTGCTAGAAGATGTCATTATATAAGTATGTCTTCAAACATAATATTCTTGATCTGCTTTCACTGATGCATGTCTGTCAGTGGATCTCCTTTTATATAGATCAGTATATGCTATATCTGTATGTTATAGATGGTTGTTCTTAGTCGACTATGAGCTTACCGAAAGCTCGTATATGTATACAGGTATTCAGTTAGGGCTGAATACTAAACAGACTCACGAGGACGCTAATAGGCATCTTATGAAGCCGTCAATAGTGAGTCCTCTCGAGTTGAGTAGTATACGCGGTCCTTTGACCTGGGTGCTACGATGGGCTTGTAAGTAATCCACCATAATTTAGTTCCATGGATGTCACAAACCTTTCATGGTGTGACTGCTGGGTGTCGCTAGGTATAGTTCAATATTTATGGAGTTTGGAGTATACAGATATGGGATCCGTCAGCTCTTATAGGGGAGTAGTATGTCCCAATGCTCCGAGATTATATTTTAAAAAATCTCATGGCCACGAGTATTAACCTGAGAAAGTTATTTCCCAAAGGGTTGAAAAATATAGCAAAGACGTTTGTGTATATTGTTCTTGAAAATAAAAATTTGGAGATAAGTTCAAGGATGTGCATACTGGGATTTGACGGTGCTAATCTATATCCCTACATATCCTGGATATAAATGATAGAAGGATTATATGTATGCATTGTAACCTCAGCTTGTATGGTATAACGCGCTAATTTGTAATATATGTGACATGTGCTTAGGGCATCGATCACAGACTTATAGAATAGTTCTATTTGATGAATCGGACGTAGACCTAGGGAGTCCCGCAATATGAAGTGTACTCGTTGTGAACTAAGGCAGTACATTGGATTGAATTGTTCAATCTAGTAATTTTTAGCAGAACTGAATATTTATTTCAGGTACCCTCGGGATGTGCGTGTGTCAGTACTTAAGTGTTAAGTACAATATTTAGTTAATAATTGTTGTTGACTAATTAAATAATGACACGTAGTGCATAGTGAACCTTCAATTAAATTGACTCAAGTAATGGATATAATGGGACCCACATTGGGTTAATTAATGGCTTAAGGATTATTTTCTTAAATCAATTATTTAAGTGTTAAATAATCTAAATATTTATTATCAGTTAAGAGTTAAGTAATTAGTTAATTTGACTAGAGTTAATTGTTAGCTCATGTTTAAATTAATACAAAAAATATTTAATTAAGAACTTAATTGCTAAATAAAATAAGATTTTATTGAGTAATTAATCAAGTGAAAGCAAATGTTGCTAAAGGGAAATTAAATGAAACCTCAAGGGCATGAATTAAATTAATCAAAATTATTTTATGTTAAAGTCAAAAGGGATGGCCAACCATGCTTCACTTATTTGATCAAAATACTCTTGATTTTTTTAATAATATTTTGACAAATGTAAAGATATTATTATTATTATTATTCATTTGATGAATATATATAACCAGGGAAGGGTGGCCGGCCATAAAGGTTATTGTGTGCCTTTGGAATTTATTTTTTGTGTTTTGAAACAAAGAATGAAAGAGCTAAAGTGTGGAATTTTAGCACTAGAGGGATTAACCTTTGAAGCCATTTTTGAAGGTAAGAATTTTTATTTTATTTTAAGTTTTTAAGTGTTAAAAACAACAAAAATTTGATAGCAAAATTTATTTTGTTATTCATCTTCTCCTCTTAAACAAATGGACACCATTGTTACATTTGAGTTATTTATGTTTTGATGAATTTAAGTGTTGAATGCATCAAGAACAAAATGTATATAGTCTAAGTGTTAGGCTATAGGTATTAAGAGTTAATCCTACGGTTTAAGAATTAAATAGAGTGATGAAAAATAAAGGTTGCTATTCTAATGATCTAAGCCCATCACGTTAGGTCTTAGAACTGCCAACGGGTGGATTTCATGCGATACTCCAGCTACAAATTTGTTCCAAGGACTTGTCAGGTGATATCTCTTGATTCTCAATCATAAGTATTAAATTGATTAATTGTTTTATATTTTGTGTATTAGAGTAATAAATAAAATTTATCGTGTTTATTTTTAGAAAAATAGATTTTTAGCTTCAATTGTGAATATTTATGTATGAGATACATAAATAGTGTATATATATTGTATTTGATGCGTATATATATAAATTTTAAAATGGATACTTGTACCACATGCACACATCCAATAGGTTTAGGTTGCGAATCGGGATAAACTGGTACCTCAACATTAATGCTCCACTTTGTAATATTTGTAACGTATGTGTGGGGCATTATTTATGAACTAATGGAAAAGTTCCATTTGACAAACTGAGCATGGACCTAAAGAGTCCTTTGATATGATGTATACTCGTTGTGCACTGGGATAGCAGACTAGATAGAATAGTTCAATCTAGAAAATTTCATTAAATCAAAAATTTATTTTAAGATCTATCGGGAAGTGCACTTGTCAACACTCAAGTGTTAAGTATATCATTTAATTAGTTGACAAGAGTTGTTAATCAATGGGATGATGAAAAGTGGCATAATATGAGTCATTCATTGTTTAATCTTAAAATAACTTAAATGACCTTTTTTATAAGACAAGTAAAGTCAATTTTTTATTTAAAATTATTTTGAATAAACAAATAATATAATAATTATTATTGTTAAAGTCAAAGAGGAAACAAGAGTGCATAGGTTAAAGTAATGTGGTGAGGCTTTTACCTGTTAAACAATTGAGACAAATGGCTTATAAAATGATTGAAAAATATTTCATTTTCAAATAGGAATTAGTTCGGCCATTTAGAGGAAAAAGATAGAAAAAAGTGTTTTATTTTGTTTCAAGTGCTGGAATTACTATTCATCTTCTTCTTTTACCATTTTGGCTAGCCATCATTAAAACAAGATAAAGATTGTTTTGTTATTCAAGAGTTGAACAAAAAGAGAATAATTTCTTAGCTTTGAAACAAACCAAAAGTTTAAAGAGTTTAAACTAGATTAAGAGTTAACCAATATTGTGTTTAAGAGTTAAACACATTTTATTAAAATTTGGAGCTGTTATTCTAGAGACTCAATCTTACCCTTGTTGAGTCCTAGAATTGCTAATGTGTGTGCTTTAATGTGGACTCCACTTTGAACAAAATTTCAAAGGTATACAAGCTAATCACTGAATCTTAAATTCATTAGTGTAATCAAAACTTAATTTAAGTGTGTTTATTGTATTATGAAATTAAATTTTAGATTCCGTTGCACAATATGTATGTATGAGATGTTGCATAATTATATTATAGGGAACACATAGCACTGATGCGATATTTCTATATCATAAATTAAGTGCAAGTATACACTATCGTATGCAAGTAATAAAGAGACTAAATAAGTCGGATGTCGAACCCACAGGGATAATGTTTTCTTTTCAACCAATTACTAAAATTATATCTTCCTAATAATTATTCAGATAAATAAAAACCTAAGAATGAATGTAAGAAATATAAAAACAAAAACACAATGCAATGAAATTTAAAGATAGCAATGTAGAGAAAACCTAGAATTAATATTATCCCTCAATATGTTTCTAATGATTAATCCTCTAATATTTAACTCACTTAGTCTTTATTATTGATCAAGACACTAATGTATTCACAAGCCTCTTCCAAGGTCATGCAAGTATACCATAATTTACCAAATACCTATATTCCTATGGTACTTGTAATAAATTAAGATTCATTAAGATTAGGTCTTATTGATCATACATGCCAATTAGGTATATTCCTATCCTAAATTGAAACTTGCATATGCAACATTGAATGTTACTCTACAATCATGCATCAAATTACCTAGGTCTAAATATATTAATTCCTCTTCCAAGTTTATCAAAATATTACCAATTCATTCACCATATATTGGCCAGATATATTGAAGCATTAAACACAAGTAATTTAAATAATAAAGGACTAAGTTTATTAAATATTCGAAAGATATGGCAATTAAGCACACATATATTGAGTTCAAATATTAACCCTAGAAAATAAGTTAGCTCATGGCTACAAGAGAACAGCAGTAAAAATAATTATAAATCATGATACAATTATTAGCAAACCGATATAGACGTCGAATTGCTCTTAATTGTGCTGCCTAGGAACTCTTGATGCCGAAGAACGTCTTGTATCTCTCTCTAAAGTTGCTTCAATTAAGCTCTTATTGCTCTCCAAGACTCGTGCTCTGTATTCTTGGTGCTCTTGGGTCGTCTTGGATTCATTTTTGAAGGCTGGGAACGAGTGGCTTTATATAGGGATTGATATGAGCTTAAAAATCACAATTCTCGTCGGACTAGGACTCGCACTACCGCTGGCGCGCTATGCATCTGTCGCTGGGGCGATGCGTGAAAAAGCTATTACCGCTGGAGCGGTGGGATCTTGGCACTGGGGCGCTGCATGAAAACGGCTTCACCGCTGGCGCGGTGACTGTCTGGCGCTGGGGCGATGAACGCGACTTAAACAGGTCGTTTTTCTTATTTCGATCATTATTTCAGCGCTGAGGCGAAAATACTTGTGGCGCGGGGGCGCTGGACTCAAATTTTGGAAACTTTGCATTTTAGTCCCTGTTTTCGCTCCTTTTGCGTTCTTTCTTTAAATTTCGTTCAAGTCCCTATAAATAACAATAATGCACATAAATAGCCATCTATTCTCATAAAATCATAAAATATCAATAATAAAAACATGAGAAAATATATGACAAATTTGCCCTTATCAAGCACATGTATGCACCTTAGAAAAATAGTATACCTTTAAAACCATCCGCTACCTTCCTTCTACGAAGAAGTGTTAAGCCTCAAAATATTGTATCTTCTTTCTTTCTAGTTTTCCTTTGGCCATTTGAATCTAACATTCGTGATTTTTTTTTGCCGTTGTTCCTATCGTAGACCTTAAAAGTTCAAGCTTGGGGAGTTCTTCTAATGTCTACCCCTCGAAAGAGATAGAATCAAGAAGATGAGGTGGTTTTGTTGAGGTGAATGTGTGATTTATGAGTGTACATGTAATTTTGAAATTTATAACATGTAGTAGAAGCATGTTAATAAAATACACTCAATTAAACACATACATCATATATATGCATATGTATAACTATTATACAAAATTTATAAATGATAAATAAATTGTGTTAAAATAACCTGTAAAGAACACTTTACTTAATGAAAGTAACTTTACAAAACTTCAAGTCTTTCAATCTCCAAATATAGAGCTCACCTTGAAGTGTATTCTTGAATAATTCTAGTCTATAATGGTTTAGTGGGATTATGAAGTTAGAATAGTAGCTTGGATTTAGAATTTTCAACAACATATATTCAAACTCTTTGAATAAAAATATTTATTTCTAAAAATGAAGATGGTTAATATATACATACAACTCTTGTATAATTCTTGAAAATAATTTTCATAGAATAATTATTTTGAACAACTCTTATCTAAAATTAATTTTTCTTTGATACATGATAAACCATCCATGGGAAAAGAAGAGGAGACGTTTATTTGGCTGTCACAACACTTATAAAAACAAAAAAAAAAAAACCTCTTCCCTTATTTTTCTTTTTGTTATCTCAACACTTAAGAAAAATAAAAGAACAAAAACTTATCTCTCTCCCATTCACTTGGCCGAATCATCTTTTGCAAAATGAATGAATGAATCATTTTTGCTTTTCCAACATCATTATCTCAATGCCCTACCTATTATGCCCTAATGGAATCAATTAATGGCTATTAAGAAAGTGCTCCATTACCTTTAATGGTTAGTCCCTCTTTTAATTAATTAGCAACTTATTTAATTTAATGACCAACAAAAATTCAAATACCTAACATTTAGATTACTTAATATTTTGAATGGCTAACATATAGTCCATTGCCGTAAATGCATTTACCCTATTTATTATTATATTATCTAACAATATTTAATATATTATTCAAAATGCTTTTGAATAATTACTTTTATCTTACTTGTTTTTACTAGTAAGGTTAATTAGCAAATTCAAGATAAAAATAATTCAAGGATCAAATTATTCTACTTGTCAACATCCTATTGATTAAATATTCTTGTTAACTAATTAAGTGATGCACTTAACAATTAAGTCTTAACAAATGCACACCCTGAGAGATCTCGAAATAATTATCCGATTTACTAGCATTTAATAGATCAAATTATATAATCCAGTCCGCTATCCTAGTGTGCAACGAGTGCATTTTATATTGTGAGACTCTTTAGGTCCACCCAATTTGTCATATGGAGCTCCTCCATACGTCCATAAATGATGCCCCACACACACATTATGGATATTACAAAGCAGCACATTAGACTATACAAGTTGAGGTTATAGCATATTCATATAATCATTCAATCACTTATATCCTAGGAAAGCAGAGACATAGATCATCACCGTCAAATTTCTATTTGCTCCACTGTGAACTTATCTTCAGATTCTTATTTTCAAAAACAATATCAACAAACACTTTTATGATATTGCTTATCCCTATGGAATATATTTTTCAGGGTTTATGTTTGTGGCTACAAGACTTTCTAAAATATAATCTTGGAGCATTAGAATATACAACTCACTCATATAAGCTTACGGATACCATATCTATATACACCAGACTCTATGAGCATCGGACTATACCCAGCGATACCCAACGGTCAGACCATGAAAGTTTTTTGACATGTATGAAACCAAAGTATAGTGGATCACTCATAGGTCAACCGCGATGCTCAGGTCAAAGGATCACGAATACTACTTAACTCGAGAAAACCTTCTATTGATGACTTTATCAAATGTCTATTGAAGGTTTTCATGAGTCTGTTTAGTAACCAGTCCTCACTGAATACATGTATCTCTATATGAGCTTTCACTAAACTCATGGTTTACTAAGATTAACCAACTAGACCATCCAAATATAAATATACATAATCCATATTAATGGGTTTCACAAATACACCCGCATCGATGAAATTATATCAGGAATATAGTTTTTGAGTACATACTTACATAATGACATTTCTTAACACCATCTGTAACTCTTTGAAGCTATGTCATTACTAATATATTCTCAGGTCTTTGTCCCATTTCAACAAGACCTTAACTCCTTAGATTTCACTAACTCTTATAACCTGCTAACTTTTAGTACTACTAACTCTTAGCACTTACAACTGTTAGCATTGTTAACTCTTAGCACTGATCTAAACTTCTTTAGACCAGATCTGAACTCTTTTAGATCATACACTATTTGAACTATTACAAGTATTTTATCATTTAATAATTAATAATATTAATAATTTTTTTAGAAATGATAATTTTATAAATACTATAATTAAATATTTATACATAATGGGATTACAAGTTAGCATAAATTCCAATAGGTTTTTGTGCTTTGAGGTCGCCTATAAAACTAGCAAAATTTCATGCAAGGTCTCCTTTATAGATATCCTAGAGTTGCCACTAAGAAAGGGAATGTACTTGGCCTCGAGTATTTGAAAGGGGGTCACTCAAAACCTATGTTGCAGTTAGCCATTCTAAGGATGGATCTAATAATATGGATGTGATTTTGGGTTGGCTCTTCACTAAGGCTGATTTGAAAATGATCCCGTGCATGTGTAGTACTGAGTGAGAACTAAAAAGTACTTAAAGATGGGTCATTGTGAGTTTCGAAAAGGTTTATTCTAATACCGATTGTGTAAGAGCTGGTATTATTTTGTTGATTGTTTTGTTATTTTTTTAGGTAATTTAAGATAGCATGTGAACAATTGGAGCATTTATAAAAAAGCTCTAAAATAGCTAGCAGAAAGTGAAGACATTGAAGAAGTAAATAGTGGACATGGCTGAGAAAGACCTTTTGCAAAAGGGTTATCTGCTAGTTGCAATGTCCATTTCCCAAAGGTTAAAAAATGAGAATATGTGATTGAGAAATGGCCTTGAAGGAAGCTAAGTGGTTATTAAGTTGAGGTACCAAATTACAGTTGCAGAGAGGAAGGTGAAGAGTGTTAAAGCTCTGATGGAAGAGCTGAAGGCTTAAAATAATGCATTGTTGTAGGAGAAAGTTTATCTTATAGAAAATATTAACATCAAAGAAGATGTCATTGATAAGTTAGAGGTTAAAATTTCTGACTTGAATTTTAGAAATGATGTCTAGAAGGCATTGGTATAAAGGTACAAAAATAGGTTTCTACTTTCAATGTAAAGGTATAGAGGAAGCATGATGAGTTAAGGCAAAGGCTTCATTGAGCCAATTTGTGAGGAAGCTTGAATAAAACACTTTTAACGTCAGTATTGAGTCGGTTCTGTATGGTCTTTCTATCAAGGATTTTGTACTGAAATGGATCCAACCACTTACAAGATGCTTCCTAAGGATTTTGATCAATTATGTGGGTGGTACCAAGGTTGATCAGCAAAGCATTTTAAATTTGATCCTAAACAGATCGACTATGACTCTGCTAGTGAGGGTGCTTATAAGGTAGCCAGACACAATGGATCTTCCAAGCATTTCTTTTAATGAAGAATAATTTACTCCTTTACTTTTCCTAAGCTTATCTATTGAAAGTTTTTGTATTTTTTGACATAAAATGTAAACTTTAACCAAATAAATGTAAAAATATATTTTGGATGAATGAAAATTTTAGTTTTTGTTTCATTATGTGGTACTTTTGTGAATCTGGATACTAGATTTTGTTAGCTTAGAATTTTGTTAAGTGTGGATGCTTATGCTAAATATGAATACTTATGTAATACTTTTGGAAAATGTGAATGTTGATTTTCTGTGTGTGATAGAAGCACTTGTTCTATTAGGGAGAATGTTTTCACTAAGTTAAGTTTTTCACACTTAAAGGGTTTGAATTGAACTTCTGTGTATGTTTGATGTTGTTGTCAATCATTAAATGGATGTTTCAGTGAGCTTTGTTTTTTATATTCTTAATGATGCTAGGTTGGGATCTATTATGAGGTTTTTGTTTTCTTTGAATCCACATTTCTTCTAGATTCTTAAGAACTTTAATTTCTGGTTATCGTGGTTCCATTAAGAAGGATTGGATGGGATAGGTATTTTTATGTGATTTTTTCTATGAAGGAATCTGCCTTTGTGAAATCTGAATCTAAGTCCTTTTGGGAAAGGTTTGATTATGTTTGAAATCTACAATTTTAATATTTTACACATAGACTCTTCTAAGCTTAGGTTGTAGAAAGGGTGGCATTTAGTATTTTGAGCATACGGCCCTTCTAAAGTTAGTTGACATAAAGTATACTGATAAGGGCATATTTGTCATATATTTACTCATATATTTATTTTGATATTTTATTATTTTATGAGAATAGATGGCTATTTATGTGCTTTATTGTTAGTTATAGGGACTTGAATGAAAGTTAAAGAAATGATGCAAAAGGAGCAAAAACAGGGACTAAAATGCAAAGTTTTTAAAATATGAGTCCGTCGCCCCAGTGCCACAAGTCTTTTCTCCCCAGCGCTAGAATAGTAATTGTTAAGAAAATAAAAAAAGACGACTTGTTTAAGTTCGCAGTTTGGCGCCCCAGCACCATCTCTTCACCACGTCAGCGACAGGCCAACACTATATCATCATCGCACCAGCAACAGACCAATGCTCCAGCGTCAACATCTCACTGTTCCAGCGATGAGGCCTTTTACATGTAGCACCCCAGCAACAGCACCTAATGCCCCAGCGGTAGTGCGAGTCCTAATCCGACGAGAATTGAGATTTTCAAGCTCATATCAATCCCTATAAAAGGCTCCTCATCCCCATACTTTAAAAAACACCCAAGAGCAATCCAAGAATACAAAGCACAAAGTCTTATAAAGCAATAGAAGTTTAATTGAAGCAACCATAGAGAGAGATTCAAGGCATTCTTCATCTTCAAAAGTATCTTAGACAGCGCAACCAAGAGCAATTTGATGTTTATATCAGTTTGCTATTGATTGTATCATGATTTATTATTATTTTTACTGTTGTTCTCTTGTACCCATGAGCTAAACTTATTTACCAGGGTTAATACCTGAACTCAATATGTGTGTTTAATTGCCATATCTTTTAAATATTTAATAAACTTAGTTCTTTGATATTTAAATTAATTGATCTTAATGCTTCAATATATCTGGCCAATATATAGTGAATGAGTTTGTAATATTGTTGATAAACTTGAAAGATGAATTATAATATTTAGACCTAGGTAATTTGATGCATGATTGTAGAATACTATTCAATGTTACACATGCAAGTTTCAATTTAGGATAGGAATATACCTAATTAGCATGTATGATCAATAAGACTTAATCTTAATGAATCTTAATTTATTACAAGTACCATAGGAATATAGGTATTTGGTAAATTAAGGTATACTTGCATGACCTTGAAAGAGGCTTGTGAATACATTAGTATCTTGATCAATAACAAAGACTAAGGGAATTAAATATTAGAGATGAATCATTAGGAAGCATATTGAGGGATAGTATTAATCCTAAGTTTTCTCTATATTGCTATCACCTAATTCTCTTTACATTGTGCCATTGCTTTCATATTTTCTCATTCATTCTTAGATTTTTATTTGTTTTGAATAATTATTAGAAAGACATAATTTTAGTACTTGGTTAAAAAGTAGGAATTATCCCTGTGGGTTCTACATTCGACTTATTAAGTCCCTTTATTACTTGTTACGATAGTGTATACTTGCACTTAATTTTAAGATATAGAAATATCACATCAAGTTTTTGGCGTCATTGCCGGGGGATTATTAACTACTTTTTCACCAATATTAATACCAATCTTTCTAGTTTTTACTTCAGATTTTATTTTTTATTTTTTTTAATTTAGTTTTACTTTATTTCTTACGAGGACATGCGAAAATCGAAAAGTGAAGACTTAATTGCTTTTGATCTAGAAATTGAAAGAACCTTAAGAAGAATTAGAAGAGAGCAAAATCAAGTTAACACCATAGAAGATCAATTACCAATTGCACCTAACAATGAAGCAAGACCACTAAGGGAATATGTTGTTCCCCTAGTCAATAGAATCCACTCGAGCATTTAAAGACCAACTGTTCAAGCCAACAACTTTGAGATTAAGCCAAGCACGATTCAAATGCTTAAGGATTCGATATAATTTAATGGACTGCTTAATGACAATCCAAACATGCACATCATCAACGTTTTTGAGATATGTGACACATTGTAGTACAATAAGGTATCCGATGATGCGATCCGACTAAGATTGTTTCCCATTTCCTTGAGAGACAAAGCAAAGAGCTGGCTACATAGCAACATGGGATGATTTTGCACAAAAGTTCCTCGCCAAATTCTTTCCACTTGCTAAAACTACCAAGATGAGGAACGACATCACATTATTCCTATAACTAGATGGAGAATCTCTTTATGAGGCATGGGAGAGATACAAAGATATGCAAAGAAAATGTCCTCATCATAGAGTTCCAAAGTGGTTGCTTGTACAAACATTCTACAATGAATTAGCTGGTCAATTCAGAACAATAGTAGATGCTACAGCTGGAGGAGCACTTATAAACAAATCCACTGATGAAGCATATAATCTACTAGATGAAATGGCATCCAATGCCTATCAATGGCCCACCGAAAGGTCAACTACAAGAAAGATCTCTGGATTACATGAAGTCAACACTTTAACTACATTAACTGTTCAAGTCAATCTCTTGACCAAACAATTAAGCAACTTAGGAGTTAATGCCGTTAAGAGTCAACCCATCACTTGTGATTTCTGTGGAGACAACCACGCTAACGGGCAATGCATGAAAACAACACAATATATAGGAAATTTCAACCGCGACAACCCTAATTCAAATTTTTACAATCTTGGATAGAGAAATCACCCTAACATCTCATGGATAAAAAATAATCAAGGACAGCATTCCAAAGCTCCTCCTCGCTTCCAACTGCAAACCAACAAGAGAAAAAACCAGACATTAAAGACATGCTCTTACAATATATGAGGAAAATAGATGCACTCTTTCAAAGTCAAGCAGCTTTATTTAGAGCCTTGGAGAATCAAGTAGGATAGCTCGCGGAAGCAATGAACAATCACCCTCTAGGAACTTTACCAAGCAACACTAAAGCCAACCCAAAAGGAGAACACTGCAAAGCTGTCACACTAAGAAGCGAAAAAGAAGTATAAAATAATATGACTTTAACACAACAAACACAAGCACACGAAGAAGAGGAGATCACACAAAAGAAAAATGAAACCTTAACAAAAAAGGAAAAAAAATAATATACAGCCATCAAAGGAGCCACCATACCATCATCTACCACCATTCCCTCAAAGGTTACAAAAGAAAAAATTAGATAAGCAATTTTCCAAATTCCTTAAAATTGTCAAGAAAGTACACATTAATTTTTCATTTACAGATGCACTGGAGCAAATGCCGAACTATGTGAAATTCATAAAAGATATTCTATCAAGAAAAAATAGAATAAATCACTTTGAGACCGTAACATTTATAGAGGAATGTAGTGCCATTCTATAGAAAAAGCTACCTCCAAAGCTCAAAGATTCGGGAAGCTTCACCGTACAATGCAAGATCAGGAACTATGACTTCGAAAAAGCACTATATGACCTTGGAACCAGCATAAACCTCATGCTATTAAGTATCTACAATAAAGCTAAGCCAACAAATATCACACTTCAACTAGCAGATCGCTCTCTCAGATATCTTAAGGAATCATTGAAGACGTCCTAGTTAAACTACTGAAAGAATATTAATAGATGTCCAAAAAGGAGAACTCACCATGAGAGTTCAAAATGAAGAAGTAACCTTTAATGTTTTCAAAGCTATGAAGTTCCCCAATGACATCGATGACAATTTAAGCCATGATAAATAGATCAAGAGGTATAAAAATTCTTCAGCATTAATTCTATTCAAGATCACTTAGAAGACGTCATCATCAATGGAGAACAAGTAAAGAATCATGATACAAATGAGTATGTGAGCACACTCAACAAAATGCCAAGGTATGAACTTTCTAGACCCAACTTTGAATTATTGGATAGACCTACAACTTTATAGGCATGCATTAAACCCTCCATAGAAAAACCACCTAAAATAGACCTCAAATCTCTTCCAAGCTATCTAAGGTACGCATTCCTGGAAAATTCTTCTACTATTTCAGTTATTATTTCTAACAATCTTAATTAGCAACAGAAAGAGAAAATTTTGAGAATTTTAAGAGAGCACAAATCTGCCATAGGATAGACTATCACTAACATCAAAGGAAGCATGCACAAGCTCTTACTTGAAGAAGGACACAAGCCCACCATTGAACAACAAAGAAGGCTAAATCCAATCATGAAGGACGTAGTAAAGAAAGAGATAATCAAGTGGCTCGATGCTGGAATCATCTACCCAATATCTGATAGTTCGTGGGTAAGCCCGGTCCAATGTCTACCAAAAAGGGAGGATTCACGGTGGTCACCAATGACCACAATAAATTGATACCATCACGTACTGTCACAGGCTGGAGAATATGCATGGATTATCACAAACTCAATAAAGCCACAAGAAAGGATCACTTTCCACTACCCTTCATTGACCAAATGCTCGATCGACTTGCTGGACATGAATACTACTGCTTCCTAGATGAATATTCTGGCTACAATCAAATAGCAATAGCTTATGAAGATAAAGAGAATACCACTTTCATATGTCCATATGAAACATTTTCTTTTTAGAAGAATGCTATTCGAACTTTGCAATGCACCAGCTACCTTTCAAAGATGTATAATGGCAATCTTCTCCAACATAGTAAAAGATTTCCTATAGGTATTTATGAAAGATTTTTCAGTTTTTGGGGATTCTTTTAATCAATGCTTAGAAAACTTAGCTTACGTGTTGAAAAGATGTGAGTAGACAAATCTAGTAATAAATTGGAGAAATGCCATTTCATGGTCAAAGAAGGCATTGTTTTAGGACACAAAATTTCTACTAAAAGGATAGAAGTTGACAAAGCAAAAATCGACACCATAGAAAAACTGCCACTCCCTACCAATGTCAAAGGGGTTGGAGCTTTCTTGACCATGCAGGATCCTATAGAAGATTCATTAAAGACTTTTTCACAATCTCCAAACCTCTTTGCAATCTTCTTGAGAAAGATGTGCAGTTTAATTTTGATTAAGATTGCCTACAAGCATTTGAAACCTTAAAGAAGAAACTCACAACTACTCTCGTCATCATCACTCCTGACTGGAGTCTCTTATTTGAACTCATGTGCAATGCTAGCGACACAGCCATAGGAGCAGTACTAGGCCAAAGAAAAAATAATATTTTTCACTCCATCTACTATGCCAGCAAAACCTTGAATGAAACACAAAGAAATTACACTACCACGTAAAAAGAACTATTAGCAGTAGTGTTTGCCTTTGATAAGTTCAGATCTTATCTCATTGGTGTAAAAGTAATTGTCTACACTGATCATGCTATCATCAAATACTTGCTCACCAAGAAGGATGCAAAACTGAGATTAATTCGGTGGGTATTATTGCTGCAAGAGTTTGATTTAAAAGTCAAGGATCGAAAGGGCACCGAGAATCAAGGTGCTAACCACTTTTTTTAACTGAAAGGAACATACAAAAAATAGATGTCCATCAACAAAACATTTTTAGACGAACAACTTTTGACAGCCCAACATTTCAAGGTACCTTAGTATGCTGACTTTGCTAATTTTCTTGTTAGTGGTATTTTTCCTCCGAACCTTTCCTCGCCAAAAAAGAAAAAGTTCTTACATGACGTTAATTCTACTATTGGGATGATCCTTTTCTATTCAAGCAATTTGCTGATCAAATTATAAGACGATGTGTCCCATATGAAGAGATTTAAACATTCTTCACCATTGTCATAGAAGCAAATATAGAGGACATTTTAGAGGCGATAAAACAGCAGCTAAAGTTTTACAAAGTGCATTTTACTGGCCCACCATATTTAAAGATGTATATCTCTACACCAGCAAATGTGATAGATGCCAAAGGGTAGGGAACATTTCAAAAAAACAAGAGATGCCATTTCAAAGTATTTTAAAGGTTGAAATATTTGATGTATGGAGAATTGATTCCATGGGACCATTTTCACTATCAAATGGACAACAATACATCTTGGTAGCTGTTGACTATGTTTCAAAATAGGTAGAAGCAATAGCACTTCCAATAAATGACGCCAATGTGGTACTTAAATTTCTTCGCAAGAATATATTCACAAAATATGACACTCCTCGAGCAATCATCAGTAATGAAGGGTCACACTTCTGCAACAAATACTTTTATGCCATTCTACACAAATATAGGGTCAATCACAAAGTTACTACAGCATATCACCCTCAGACAAGTGGACAAGCCGAAGTATCAAATAAAGAAATCAAACGGATCTTGGAGAAAACAATACGACCAAGCCAAAAAGACTAAGCTTTAAAATTAGATGATATATTATGGGCATATCGCACGGCTTACAAGACACCCATTGGGATGTCTCTTTATTGACTCATTTTCGGTAAAGCTTGTCATCTTCCAATAGAACTTGAGCATAGAGCATATTGGGCCATTAAAGCTCTAAACTTCAATTCACTAGCAACTAGAGATAAAAGATTACTTCAACTCAATGCTATGGATGAATTTCGACTTCAAGCTTATGAGAATGCCAAGCTCTACAAAGAGAAGACCAAACGATGGCATGATCAAAGGATAAGCTCTCGGAACTTTCAACTAGGAAAGCAGGTATTACTATATAACTCAAGATTGAAACTTTTTTCAAGGAAACTAAAATCAAGATGGTCTGGACCTTTTCGAGTACTCAAAGTATATCTATATAGAGCCATAGAGTTAGCAAATACAGACACCAATCAACCTTTCAAAGTCAATGGACAGCGAGTAAAATATTATTAGGGAGGAGATTTTGATCATCAACAGTCTTCAATCATCATAAAAAAAGTCCTAAAGTAGCATTACATCAAATTGATGACGTTAAATCAAGCACTACTTGGGAGGCAACCCAAGGTAAGTATTATTATTATTATTTAATATTTGATTTATCTATTAAAAAAAAGAAAAAAAAAAGGGATCAATACGGCAACGATAGAAAATTTGAGTCAATACCGCCCCCGCGGTACATATTCTACCTCGCTAGTGGTAATTCCAATAGGCACCCCAAAATAAGCCCCCAGCGCTGCGGCAACATATAAGTATCACTACAATGCCTGAACATCACCTCAGCGATAGGTTGCAGCAGGGCAGTGATAGAAACTCCGTACTGTCCCGCGGTACATACTCTACCGCGCCAGCGGGAATTCTAGTAAGCATCCAAAAACTAGCCTCTAGCGTGTCAGCGATAAACTATTATCGCATCAGCGTTAGTACATCGCTCTAGCGATAGGAACTCAGTGCGGTAGCAAAAGTTCAAAATGAATTCCAACCGTTGCTTCAGTTCAGCACGCTGGTGATATAAGGGGCATCGCTCTGTGCCAGAACAGTTATATAAAATTAATGACGTGGTTTGTGATAACTATTTGAATAAATTGTTGATTTAATTATTATATTATATTACACTCTTTTTTTTATTATAATACACTATTTGAATAAATTGTTGCATACATGACAATTACCATCAAATGTGATTAGTTTGTGATTAAATCAAAATATGAATTAAATTGAATGAAAAATTATATCACATTTACAAATTACAAAAAAGAGTAAATATAAATAAAAAAAGAAAAAGAATTCGGTCTGGGACGTTACCTAGACAAATCCGAGAAATGTCCCAGACAGGGTCCCTCACTAAGGGACCCAAATATGTCATAACCCTTAGACCCAAACCCGTATTGTCTTATCCTAATAAATATCTAGGTTGGGACACCCGAAATGGGTCGGTTTTAGGTCTTTCGCCCATCCCTACTTCCACTTCTGAATGAGGTGGAAACTTAATGTTGCTATGTCTAAGTAGACTATTGCTTCGATCGTTTTGTGTTCGGCCTTCCCATTTTCTTTCCTATTGATGTCTTCTTTGACTTCCTTTAGCTTCTTCAATTTCTTAAGCCACTGTGACCTGAGGGAGTTGGCATAGCACTCTCGAGCTTAAAGTTGTTCTCACTAGACGTCTATTGTGCCTATTCCACTTGCCAATACACCTGATCACCTAATGTAGAGTTGATGGAACTGCTTCTATGTAGTACAACAAATATCTTCTTGCCATAACATTATAGCTAAAGGGTTTACTAATAATCGACTTCCATTAACTTCTTAACTGCCTTTACAAGTAGTGCAAACATCCCATTGACCATCACTTTGCCTCCCCCAAAGGAAATTAGTTTCGTGTTGCACTTCTTAATATCTATCTTGTCTAACTTTATGCCCTCAAAATCATCTTTAAATAATAAGTCAATGCTACTTCCTTTGTTGACTAACACATCTGCGATCAAAATAGCTACTAACAACGGATCTAAATGAGGGACCTGTAAACAAGTCATATCCTCACTAAAAAATAATCTCTCTAAGGTCTTGTTCGATTAACATGATGGTAGTGGCTGATATCTATGTTATCCTACACTTCTAAATGGTCATTGCTTTCTTGTACAATGGCTCCTACCTCGCATTTTTCCCTTCTCTATATAATGGCCTCTATCCAACATTGCCACAAAGAATTGCTCCATAACTATACTTGTCAACATAGTCTATATAGATTCTCCTATGGAACCCCATCTACTTGAGGTCTCTCTAGAACTATCTTGTGTTATTTTCTTCCTTATCCTCATTCATCTCAACATCCTTCACTTCAGCCTGGGAGGTGACACTCATAATTGAAGCTTTCTCATATTGTCTTTATCTTCCTTCTAAAACATATATTATTCTTTCTTTTTCTTCAAATAGTAGAAATCAAATAGTGATTTGTGGATAATGCTTAATCATGCTAACTTTTAATTATATTTGCTATTATTTGCTTTCGCATCAATCTTCAGCTCCTACAGCCTTCTTACTTCTATATCTAATCTAAGCTATGCCATATAGTCATTCCTTATGAAAGCATTGATTTATCCTCGTAAGGATTGGCAACCATTAATATAATGCTAAACTATATTGTGGAAGGCACAATGCTTTTATTGGTCTTTCTAATCCTCCGAGGGTTGGGATTGTCTTGACTTTTGAAAAAGGCTTTTATCTCATATACTTTAGCTATATCTTTTATGTTACTGTGTTGATTGGGATCAGTAGTTAAAACACATACTTTAGGAACTTAATCTTCATTTTTAATTCCTTTCATAGAAGGTCATTTGTAGCCTTCCATTTGCAATGCCTTGACATTCTTCTAAGTTATAATGTCTTAGGTTTCCTTCACTATTGTAGCATTATCCTCATCCTCTTAAATTTATTATTATGATTTTTGGTTGATCACTTCGAAGGAAGTGAAGTTCTTTTTAACCATTTACTGATATTAGAGGATGAAAGCTCAAATTGCCTTCTAATATGCCTAAGCATCAATCTCTACGTCAAAACTTCTTATTTTGCTCAACTCCCTATTGAATTGATTTAGAAAGCTCTTGATTGTCTCACTTTCTCCTTGTTTCATAAGGAACAAATCTAATATATGAGCTACGTAGCTAACACATCATAAAAAGCTATTAAATTCTCTTTCAAAACCTCAAAACTAGACCAAGGCTAGTCTTTTTAAACTCAAAGGAAATATGATGAACTTGAGAGGTCTATTATCAATGTACATGATTATTTTTATGTTGAAATAAAAAAGGCACTCCATGAACTTGTATGGTTTAGAGATGTTCGAATGGAATCCACAAATCAATCCCTGTTGACCTTCATTGCTGACACAGGCTCTAGAGTTCTAAAAAGAATATAATGGGATCGAAAGAATGAAAATAAACACACTACTTTTATTAAACTTTAGAGGGATATAGAAATTAACCACCAAAATTGTTACAATAAGAGTTACAAGATATTTGAATGAACTCACCACTCAATGGAATACATCAAAAAGATAAAAGGTTTTTAACAAATACAAAATAAGCTCACCATTCAAGAGGTTTAAAACTACTACCATTTATATAGAAAACCTTTAGTACACTAATTCATGCATGATTTATAAATTCTAACCTTTAGAAACTTAATTCAAACTAAACAAATGTTTTTAAGCTGTAAAAAAACTAGAAGAAAACAAGAGAAACACTTTTTGGTTTCATAGTCGCTGCTATAGTAACCTATGCCCTTTCAGCATTCATAAAGTCATAACTTTCTCTAGCGAAGTCCAAACTTTGTACCGTCAATTGAATTGCATTCTTTACTCAATAAAATTTTTAATGGTATATAATCTGACCATATAATCGGCAATCAAAGAAGTCAGAAAGTTTAGCTACTGTACTTATGACGGGGGATTCACACTACTTTTGACCTTTTTGCAGTATTTTTATAATATCATTTTGTAGAGAATTCCAAATTCACTTCTGTAAATTTCACTAAAATTACACATATAGAGATTTCAAAAAATATATAGATTATAGGTTTAATTCTTCTATATCAGTACAAAATAATTATGAAATGTGACCTTTTATTTTATCTTTGCTACTTTCTTCGACTTGTATATTTAAGTGTTCACTCTCTATATTTTCAAAGGTTGTAAAATTAGCAAACACCCCTGTGTCAATCTTCCCTAGTTGAAAAGAACTCGTCCTTAAGTCATGAATCTCTTTATTACTTTTATAAAGAGATAGATTAACAACATTTAATACCTTGAAAACTCTATAAGATTCTGGAAGATCAATTTTATATGCATTTTCTCCAATTTATTTAATCACCTTAAATGGTCCATTAGCTCTTGGTTTGAGTTTGAAAAACTTACTGATAAGAGCAAATTTGTCATATATTTTCTCATGTTTGTATTATTGATATTTTAGTGTTTTATGAGAATAGATGGTTATTTATGTGCTTTATTGTTATTTATAGAGACTTGAACAAAATTTAAAGAAGAAAAGTTTTCAAAGTATAAGTTCAGCGCCCCAGCGCCACGAGGATTATCACCCCAGTGCTGGAACAGTGATCGAAATATGAAAAATGACTTGTTTAAGTCGCATCTGGTGCCCCAGCGCTAAACCTTCATCGTGCCAGCGACAGGCCAATGCCCCAGCGCCATCAACCCACCACTCCAGCGGTGAAGCCTTTTTTACTTATCGCCCCGGCGACAACTGTATAGCGCTCCAGCGATAACGCGAGTCCTAGTCCGATGAGAATTGAGATTTTTAAGCTCATATCAATCCAAAAAGCCACTCGTTCCCAGCAACTAAATCAACCTAGAGCACCCAAGACACATTCAAGAACACCAAAAATATAAAGCACAAGTCTTGGAGAGTAATAGGATTTTAATTGAAGCAACTTTAGAGAGAGATTCAAGGCAATCTTTGGGATCAAGAGTATCTTAGGCAGCGTAATTAAGAGCAATTCGACGTCTATATCTATTTGCTATTGATTGTATCATGATTTATTATTATTTTTATTGTTGTTCTCTTGTACCTATAAGCTAAACTTATTTTCTAGGGTTAATACCTGAACTCAATATGTGTGCTTGATTGTCATATCTTTTGAATATTTAATAAACTTAGTTCTTTGATATTTAAATTACTTGATCTTAATGCTTCAATATATTTGGCCAATATATAGTGAATGAGTTGGTAATATTGTTGATAAACTTGAAAGAGGAATTATAATATTTAGACCTAGGTAATTTGATGCATGATTGTAGAATAATATTCAATGTTATACATGCAAGTTTCAATTTAGGATAGGAATATACCTAATTGGCATGTATGATCAATAAGACTTAATCTTAATGAATCTTAATTTATTACAAGTATCATAGGAATATAGGTATTTGGTAAATTAAGGTATACTTGCATGACCTTGGAAGAGGCTTGTGAATACATTAATATCTTGATCAATAACAAAGACTAAGGAAATTAAATATTAGAGATGAATCATTAGGAAACATATTGAGGGATAGTATTAATCCTAGGTTTTCTCTATATTGCTATCAACTAATTCTCTTTGCATTGTATTTTTATTTTTTATATTTTCTACATTCATTCTTAGATTTTTATTTTTATGAATAATTATTAAGAAGATATAATTTTAGTAATTGGTTAAAAAGAAGAAATTATCCCTGTAGGTTCGACATCCGACTTATTTAGTCCATTTATTACTTGCATACGATAATGTATACTTGCACTTAATTTTAAGATATAAAAATATCGCATCACTTACCTAGTGGAACCTCTCTTTTTTTAGATGAATCCAAACCAAATCTTATTCTTGAAATTTTGCATGTCTGCGGTGCTTGTTGTCGCTTCTTGGGTACTTCTTATTTTACTTTAATATTTTCCTCCTAACTTCTTCATGAAATTTTTTAATGTTCTTTACTCGTTCTTCAGCATCTGTACTAAATTAGTGAGTAGTTGAAAAAGGGAGTAAATTTAATGGACTAGTTGGATTTTGACTATAAACAATTTCTAACGGACTATAACACATAGTTTGGCCTTTTGTCTGATTGTAAGCAAATTCAACTTGAGCCAAAATAAGATCCCATTAATGGATTTTTTTTCTAACATAATAACTCAGAAGGTTTCCTAAACTGCAATTTATGACTTCAGTTTATCCATCGATTTAAGGATGACGAGAAGAACTAAAGTTGAGTTGAGTTTCAAGCTTCCTCCAAAGAGTGCCCTAAAAATGACTCATAAACTTTGTATCATGATTTGAAACGATGGTCTTAGGAATTCCATATAGTTTCATAATCTCTTAAAAATATAAGTCAGCGATATGAGAAGCATCAAGAGTTTTGTTACAAGAAACGAAGTGTGCCATCTTAGAAAAAATATATGTTTGTGGATAGTAGAGCCATTAACAATTTAAAGTTGATTATCTCTTTCCAATTCCTTGACTTGATGATCTTCTTATTAATGTTGATTTACCTTTATTTCATTTCCTTTATTAAACCAAGAAAGCTTGTATGTTGAGGATGCTTTACTGTCTTTAGGCCCATTTTTCTACCATTTGTGTAAAAGTCACATTTTCAAAACTACCCCCAACAAGAGTGACATTACACACCTTGCCATGAGAAGTACACTTGGTATGAAAGACATCTTCTTGCAACCAATCTTTTCTTCTTTATAAAAAGCACTTAGAACTTCATGAAGGATGAAAGTTTCAACTTTAACCTCATAAGTTATATCTTCATTGTCTTCCTTAGGTTTTGTATGGTTGTTCTCCATCTCTTCTTCGTCTTTTTCTTCAATAAATGTCATAATTTTGCAACTTGGATATTCAAAAGTAATATGTGCATATCCTTAGAATTTGAAACACTAACAAGAATTAGTGTTAGAAGAAGTTCTTGTAGTAAGTTTGGCAGTCGAAATAGTCTTAGAGTTAAAAATACTCCCCTGGTTAGAAATGCCTCCTTATGTCAAGAATTGAGAATTGCCACAACGTGCTACCTTTTGTTGATTCTCCATCTTAAGTGAAAGTTTATACACATCTCTATAAGTCCAATATGGTTGTAATTACACAATGTTAGAAATTTCAGGTCTTAGACCCCCAAGATAACATGCAATTATTTGCTCTTTTAGTTCAACCATATCATACTTCAGCATGAGATGATCAAATTCTACAGTGTATTTTTCTATAGAGAGCTCTTTTTTATAAAAGTTGTACAGTTTGAGAAAAACATCTTGCTGATAGTTGTTCGGAAGATATTTTCTCTTAGGCTCCCATTTCATCTTCTCCCAGGTCACGATCTTACTCCTACCTTCTCATATCATTTGTTTCTTTAGATTTTCCCACCATAAAGAAGCATACTTTTTAAGTTTTATGGCAATGAGTTTTACCTTTTGATTTTCTAGAACATCTTGATAATCAAAGTTTCTTTCAATAGTATTAAACCAATATACAAACTCGTCCGGATGCATTCTACCTGCAAAATCTAGTACTCCCACTTTTACATGGAAATCTCAATGATAATCATTTTTAAATGTCATAATTCTTATAACATTAAGATGCACTGGAGAACTATCACTAAAAGAATGAGATTTAGCTTGATGAAAAGGATTCGAATTACCTTCATCATTGCTATAAGAACCAATATCTGGATCTTCATGTTGCACTACTTTACCTCAATCTTCAAAAAGTTCTAAACATTTTTGAAGTTGCTGAATTTGTTATCTCAATTCTTCAATTAGAATATCTCGTGTATCAACTCAAGCTGTAGGCTGCTCTTCAATGGTTAGGATAAATCATGACCTTTGGCCATTGAAAGATAAAGCCAAAAAACAAATTCATACCAAATTGACGCGGCTCGAGAATTTTAAAGAGAATACAATGAGATTGGAAGAATGAAAACAAATATACTACCTTTATTGAACTTCAAAGGGATACAAAAATTAACATCCCAAAGGGTTACAATAAGAGTTATAAGATATTTGAATGAACTCGCCACTCAATAGAATCTACCAAAGAGATACAGATCTAAACAAATACAAATTAAAGCTCACCACTCAAGAGGTTTACAATGGGAACAGAATGATTCATCACCCAATGAATCTTACAAGAGATATAAGGCTCTCAAACTTATAACTTTAAGGCATCTACCTGAGACATGCAGAGTTAAATGAAAAAACTCTCACTAGAGAACTCTCCTAAGGTTAATAATTCTTAGATCCGTCTCTTTCTAAACTTAAAACTACTACCCTTTATATTAAAAAAAAACCTTTAGTACACCCATTCATACATGAGTTATAAATTTTGACATTTAGAAACTCAATTCAAATTAAACAAATGTTTTTAAGCTGTAAAAAACTAGAAGAAAATAAGAGAAACACGGTTTTGCTTCATAGTCAGCTGCACAATAACCTTTGACCTTTTAGCATTCATGGCTATAACTTTCTCTAATAAAGTCCAAATTGAGTATCGTTAATTGCATTATATTTATTAATCAATAGGCATTTTAATGGTATGTAATTTGACTATATAATCTACACTCAAAGAAGTCAAATCCTGAAAGTTTAGCTACTATACTTACAAAGTTTAGCTGCTAGTAGACCGAACATTTGCTTCAGTATCACTTGAGATGTACACATGTCGAGACTTAAGTGTTAAGAACATTAATTAGTTAACAATAGTTATTGACCAATAAAATGATGACACGTGACATATTATAGGCCACTTATTATTTGACTTAGAAATTACCAAAATGATCCTACTTGTTGGACAAGTAAAATTATTATTTTATTCATAAAATATTTTTTGAATAAAATAATAATAATATTTGATATTATTTTATGTAAGTTAAATAGTGATATTTTATCCATTTGATGCATGCGTTTGTTTGATTAAAATGATATTGATTAAACAAATAAATAATTAGCCATGGCAATTTTTTTAATGATGGGTCGAATTTCATTCTTGCCAAAAGGAAATTGTTTCTCTTTACTTGGTGTTTCGGCCACTTCATGTATCAATGCATGTGTTTTATTTTGTTTGATTTGATTTAACAAAAAGAAAACATAATGCAATGGGCAAAGCATGGGCATGGCCTTTGGTGGGGCTGTATTTTACTTGCCAAAAGGAGAAAGAGTTTCTTTATTTGGTTGCAAATTCCATCCATATGCATTTATACTTTTGTTTCATTTTTTAATATAAGCAAATTAAAGAAACAAAGGAAAATAGTTTAAATATTGTAAGCCATACTTGTGGGCCACTTGTTGCTTCTTTGGAAGCAAATAAAGCAATATTTTGCTCATTTTGTAAAAGAGGGATACGGCTACTAAGAAAGGAAAAATTAAAAGTCATTAGTTCCAAGTGTTGGGTATTGTTCAAGAGTTGAACTTCAACTCCTTCTTTTCTTTCTAAATTGGCCGTCCATACTACGAGCTACAATAAAATATTTTTGTTGTTTAAATGTTAAACTTGAACAAGAATTATTTATAGCTTGTAGTAGTCAATAGCTTAAGGTGTTAAGCAATTAGTTTAAGAGTTAAACTAGAGTTTAAAGTGTTAAACTAAAACCAAGCTGATATTCTAGCCTACCTAAGCCCACCAAATTGGGTGTTAGAATTGACAATAAATGCGTTTCAAGGTGGGAACTCTGGCTAAACAAATTCAAAAGGCTTACTAAGGTGATTACTCTATCAATCCTTGTAATTTTATTTATGTGATACTTTAAAAAAAAATTTGTGTTTATCAACCTAGAAAATTAAATTTCTGACTTTCGCTACGCACAAATATTGTATAAGATACATGTTTTGTTATGATGAACACAAACCTACATGCATGCACCCTAGTATAATCAATATTTTCAATAGCTCCCCCACCTCTTTTATAATCAAGGGTGACCTTGTCATTCAGCTTCTACACTATCTCTTAGCTTTGTTCTCCTACTACTTTATGGGCTATCTCATATTCTAGGTCATCACGTTGAAATTGCTTGTGATGATCGTCTTTTGAAATTTGATTAAGATCTTTAAATTCTCTCGTCACTGTGAGCTCTTAATTTTTGGTTTTCCTTCTTCGATTTTTATCTACTTCAAGATTTTTGTTCAAACGTCAACCATTACGGCTAGTATCATTCCATTCATTATCATTGTCTTAGCTACATTCAACTCCTTTCTAGCTACTTGTTCTTCTTGCTATGATCAAACCATTTGATTACACCTTGGTCCAACCATCTTTTTTTTTCTTTGTTTTGGTCTCAATGAAATACAATCATTTTATTATGGGTTTGATTCTTGTATATAGTGCCATTAAAATTCTTTGAATCAATACACTTATGACCATAAACCTTTAGACCCTAGTCCTTCCATTTTTAAATATCCAAAGTACTTTCATTCACCTTTTAAGAAACACTTTAGTGCTCAAGTCTATAGGAGTATAAGGATTTAATTGAGTAAATAGGAGGTGAAATAGTGTTTGGCTTCTGAGGAAATGTATGAATAGAATTAATTCAATAAAGCAGTAAATATATTTGAATTTAGAGGAATGTTCAAGAATAAATAGGTGAAAATTGCATGCTGAGTGATAGTGAACTTTTCATTTTTGTAAGAAGGGGTTTGGAAGAAAAAATAGTAGTTTCTTTCCCATATCCCATTGGTAGTTCGATAAGCGCATCTGCTTCCCAGCCATTGGATCAACTGTCTCTTTTCCAGCTTCAAGAGAGTATGTTAAAACTGTTCATGAAGAAGGATTTGGTGTGTATGAGCCTACATGAATTCTTATAAAGTGTCACACCTCAAATGTTCTCAAGCAATTACTTGAACACTTGGCGCGCAACAAGACCACCAAGAGGGTATTTGGCCCAAGGTGTGTTGTATGAGCTAGATTTTTTAGACGGCTCAATGGAGTTGGTTAAGCCCATTTTTGTGTGGTAGGTGGGAGAGTATTCTAGAGATGGCATATTCTATTGGATATTCTTGTAGTAGGTAGCATATTTAGAATGTTGTTTTGTACATTTTTTACTTTCGATATAAACTGGCTAGATTAAGTGAATCCTAACCAGCTATTGTAAATAGCTTTAGTTATAAATAAATAGAGCACTCATTTGAGCAAACCATCCTCCAAAGGTTGTAATCTCTAATACTTGTAGTTCTCTTATAGTTTTGTAATTTCTCTTTAGTATTAATATATGAAAGAATTCTCTCAAACACTAGGTGTACTTCTTCTTCATCTCTTTATTTGAGTAATTGGTCTTAAAGGCTGCTTAGCACTTAAAACATGTCTAAGGCTACACATGTTTGAGAAAAATTTGTGACAAGTGGTTTCAAAGCGAGTTCAAAGAAGATAGTGAAGGACATTACTACATTATCAAGGATTACTGAAGAGAAGGGTAGAGATCCCAAAGCTAGGAGATATAAGAGCGTTCCATCTGAAAATTTCATTGATCCAAACCATGAACTAGGGGACATGGTTATAAAGTTTGAAAGTGCAGTGAGTAAGGTAATAGATCACCTTGGGGAGTTGGAAGAGCAAGTCAAGAAGCTTGAGGTAGGCCTTGACACTTAAAAGGAAGAGTTACACTCCCTCATCGATAGCTTCATCGATGAGTATGCTGACAAGCAACAAGATTAGATCAAGGCTTTTCAAAAAAGGATCTACAACACCATGGACAAAGTTCAAGCCCAAGTGAAAGAGCTGCGTAAAGGGTTTGAAGTTGTCAAGGAGGACGTAGTGCTGTGCAAGTGAATGGTCACTAATAGGGTTGCTACTTAAGGAACAGCGGCTGTACCAAGGGTTAAAACTCCTAAATCAAAGTAGTTTAACCGCAAACGGGATGCCAAGGAGATTAACAATTTTTTTTGGCAAATGGAGAGGTACTTCGACGCTATGGGCGTGCAGGATAAACATAAGGTAAGTGTTGCAACTTTTTACCTTTCTGATCATGCAATTCTATAGTGGTGTAGAAAAAGTGGAGAGATTCAAAAGGGTACCTGTACCATTTACAAATGGCAAGAATTGTAACGGGAATTGAAGAGCCAATTCTATCCAAAAAATATGGCGTATGATGCTCGCAAGTGATTGAAGGAGTTGAATAAATGAAGTCCATAAGGGAGTACGTGGAGGAGTACTCTTTATTAATGTTACAAATCCATGACATAAATAAGGAGAACTTGTTGTTCAATTTCTCAAATGGGTTACAGTCATAGGCAGCCAACAAGTTGAAGCGGTATGGAGTGAAGAATTTATTCGATGCCCTTACAATGGCTAAATGCTCATGGATTGCCGCAAAAAAGAAATAGGTAAATTCAGACATTCTAAACATAATCACAGCAATGGTGGAGAAGCCATGGAGTTTTAATCTCCGAAGAGCAAGGAGGAGTAAGGCAAACCGCCTAAGTGGAAGGAGCAAAAGTGCAATGGCCATAGAAGTAATGGCCCAAATTCAAGCTGTTTGCTTTGCGACATGGATCATTAGGTGAAGGACAGTCTGAAGAAAAAAGCTTTCAATGCAATGTATGAGGCACAAGAGGATAGTGAACAAGTCGAATGTGTTGTATGCAACTGTTCAATTCCATCAAAACCAAGCGGGGTGCCAACGCACCAACATGGATGATGCTTATGTACATTAAAACTTACATCAACTATATAGAGACTCAAGTGCTGATTGATACGGGACTATGTACAACTTCATTAAGCATAAGGAAGCAAAGCGCTTGAGCCTTTGTGTAAAAAAACGAGAAGGATACCTCAAGTCTGTGAATGCTTTAAGCCGCTGGACGAAGTGGTTCGAGGAGTCAAACTTCTTGATCAAATTCACCTGGGTACTTGACACAGTGAGGTAAATTTCTCAATAGCACCTCTTGATAATTTTGATGTGGTGCTAGGTATGGAATTCTTGTGGCAATATAATGTAGTGCTACTCTTTCAACACAACTACATGTGTATCTTGGAGGGAGGACCTCGAATGATACTAACGATAGACAAGCCTAAGGGTGGACGATCCAAGCCAAATGCCAAAGTTCTTTTCGCCATACAACTATAGGACATTGCTGAGCACAAATAAGAGTTACTTCTAGCTCTAATGAAGGGAATGAATGATGAGGCAAGGTAGAACCACCGAAGGATGTTGCGGAAGTACTCAGGGAGCACAAAGGAGCTATGCCTACTGCCTTTCTAAAAGAACCACCATCAAGATGAAAAATTAAGGGTAAGTTGGAGCTTGAGTATATGCTTCCAACTATAGTGTAGACGCCACAACCGGAGTTAGTAGAATTGTGGGGGCAGTTTGAGGAATTGACAGATACAAGTGTCATCAAAGAACACAAAGCCTCACATAGTTTGCATTTTTAGCATAAGAAGTGGGTCAAAAATAAGCAGCGGCATGCTAAGTATAGTAACTAAGACTTAGTGATAGAGATAATACTTTCAACACATCACAAGTCAACACACCTACTTTATAAGAGCCTTAATCGTGGGAACAAGGGGCCAATTTCAATAAACAAGAGGGTTAATAATTTATCGCATAAAGTTAGACACCTTTAAGACAGCAACTATATCCGAATAAGAAAAACACTTTCAATATTTCTTTTCCTCACCATAATAATCTCAAGTTAAGAAATATTGTTGTAGATTCAATTCAACATGAGTGTGGCAATTGATTTCTTATTAGTTTGATTGATTAGTTTACTTCGACATTTTTGAAAAGTTATTTTCAAGAATGAACCAATCGTGCCAATCTTGCCAAAAGTTTCCTAATCCTTGCTCTATTCACTTGTTTAGATTTTTTTTGGTCAGCTGAAAGATAAGCTGGAAGTATATATCACTTTAGTGCTGGATACCATTAAATTAATCAGACAAGTAAATGAAAGAAAATTAAAATATATTTGGTTATCGATAAATGTAAAATAAATAAATATTATTATTATTAATTTCTGATAGCTCGAATGATAATGCTTCATAAATAAGTTAATTTTAAATTTGCTGACAATCATATCATAGGCTGCTAAACAAGTTGACTTTAATTTCTAATTATAAATTCTCAGTTTGATAGCTCGAATGATAATGCTTCATAAATAAGTTAATTTTAAAAAAAAGTTATCTTATAGTTTTTTTTTTCTTAAAAATACGTTTAAAAAGGGATTCTTTATTTTTTTATTTTTAAAAGTTATAAAGTTTAAGAAATACGTAATAAGAGCCGTGCACAAGTAACCTTGTTTTAAAAAAAAAAATAGAAAGAACTGAACATAATTTTTTTTATGTAAAAGCAATTTGTATTAGTTGTTTATCTTTAAAGGTTTTTTTATTTATTTAAAAATTTAAAAATTATAGTTTAAAGAAAATATAGTATTATAAAAGCAAACAATATCCTTGACTAAATGTTTAATGAAAGATTTAGTCAAGGATATTGACTATTCATTGTGACCGTCACTAAATCACACTGTTCGATGAAATGTCGATATTATGAATTTGTTCAGGTTTGTTTGGTTAACACAAAGCAACACTTTTTTTTAAAAGAACTTAACACAAAACAACACTTGAGTTTCAAAGTGTGAATAAAGTTAGTTAAAGTGTCATTAAGTAAAGAAGAGAGAAATTATTCTCTCTTCTTTATTTTACTATGAACTATTTAATTTATTATTATTATTTATACCATTATTTGTAATGGTAAATACTAATAAAAATAACTTTTTATGTTTAATTATCGATTTTAATTAAAGCTTTTAATTGTTTAGAATTTTTTAATTATTGTAATTTTTTTAATTTTTAGAATGAGAATATAACATGGACGATTATTTACTGAAGGAAAAATGACAACTAGATCCTTAAAGTATTGTAAAATAGACATTTTAGTCACCGTATTTTTTAAAATATCCAAATATACCTTTGCATTAATTTTTTTAAATTAAATTTAGACGGTAATAAGAGTAATATAGTTTTTTATTCATAAAAAACACATAGCATAATCTGACAGGCATTGATCAGCATTGACTAACATTATATTGATTTATTATGGATTCCATTGGACTTTAAATTTCGTAATCTACATAATGGTGAGATTATTTTCACCAATAAAAGTATTAAAAGAGTATCAAAATTAATAAGAAAATTAGTGGGGTCATTTCTTTTTTTTTTATATAGTAATTTCAAACTCTTATGATACTTCATTGGTAAAAATAATTTTACTATTATGTAAATCACAAAATTTTAAGTTCAAAAGTGTCAATGATGAGATAGTCTGGTGTTGGTTAATGTTGATCAAAGATCGGTTAATACTGGTCAATACTAATCAATGGTCGATCAATGCCAATCAACCGTTGACCAACGCTAATAAACTATTAGTCAATGACAGACAAGAGTATTATAATAATTGTAATCTCATTGTTTGACTTAAAAGACAATTTTATTTCTTTGTTTTAAAATTATCCAAAAAATTCTCTTTCAACAATGGTGACAACAAGATTTTTGACTTACTATTAGCACTATCATATTTAAAATTTTACTATGTAATAATATTATTTTATATAAAAAAAGTGACAGAGAAAAGCAAAAACTAATGAAAAAGATAAAAAAAAAATTAACGAAAAGATATGTTTTGGATAATTTCAAAAATAAGGGATGAAACTGTTATTTGAATCAAATTTTAAAGGTTAAAATATTTTTTCTCTGGTAGTTATTTTCATCGAATTTAATATAAAAATTAACGGAAGGATTGTCTGTGAATATTTTCAAAAGCAGTATAACTACACTATACTTAAAAAAAAAATTAAAGGTCCGATTATCCTTTTTTTTTTTTTACTAAATACTTTATTTTTTTTTAAAAAAAATTAGAGTTGAAATTATCCTTTTTCTATTACCAAATCGCCATCTTTATTAAATATAAGATGACAAATTTGCCAACAATTGTTATCTTAGATCTCTAAATGTTTGCTTCTAAAAACAATTCTAAATGTTACTTTTTTTTTCTTATGACAGTGGTGTAAGAAATTGTCAGTATTTATGTATTTGTTATGACAATTTAAAATCATTATCGTAAGTTACTGGTAACTTGTTATTGGTCATATGTAACTTTTTTTGTGGTAGTAAATTAATGCTCAAAATAATCCTTAATTAGTTTTCAACCCTACAAATAATTTTTTCAACCAAAGTTATTTGTTCTTTGGAACGCTAAATTGATTACACTATACCACAAAAGTAAGAGGGCTAGCTAGCAATCCTGAAACTAAATTGTGAACAAAAGAATTCTCTGCTTTTTTTTTCTAAAACAAATTATGTAAGCCATCTTCAAATTTAACTACATGCTCATTATTCAAAAAAAAATGTCTAAGCCTTTTTATGCCTGATTGTTTAATGGAGGCATCGATCTTTTAATGATAATGGTTGGAGATGATTGAACTGAGAATGATATCTATGAAATTAGGATAAAATAATTATAGTTTATAGTTTGATAATTGTATATACAATGGGGGTGCTAAAATAATATGTTTTGTTTGATCATATAATATTATTCTTAAAAGTAAATTACTTTCTAAGTATTTTAATAATATAAATTTTCATTAAAATTTGAGTATTAATATTTTTAATAATTCTATGCTTATATAGTATGGATACAAACTTTATATTTTAATGGATGTGATATCTGATGTGTCTATTGTTAATTGGTATTGTATAACTATTATATTTATGAAAATTACAAAATTAATAATTACTTAGCAAGTGTTTGTCATTAATTTGTAATAAAACAATTGAGATATAAAATATGTATCTCAACTTAATAAGCTTAGTACTATTTTTAACACTTTATAAAATATAAATAGCCCCCTTTTAATTTAGTTAGATGATTAAAAGCAATAGAAGTTAAGTAACACATATATTTCACAACTAACTTTTATAAATTTTAGGTCAGATTAATAAATATTTGGAAATTGTGACCTACAAGCGTGATTAAAAGTTTAACGAAATTTTTGTTATATATATATATAATATTATTTAATATTTTTAAAGTATGTATAATAAATATTTTATTTAATTAATAAGTTTATTCATACATATATTTGAGCATACATTAATGAGTCTATATTTATAAAGTATGTGATCTATGTGTTAAGTATATGATACTAATTAAAAAAGTTAGAAGGTCAATTAAGTAGTTATTATTGGTCTAAAAGTCAAATATAATTTAATTAAAAGAATTTTAATAAAAAAAGAGTTTATTTATTAATATAGGTTACTAAAATGCAGTCTTCAATTTTTAATGGAATACCTTGAGGTTACTTTAAAAGAATTTGTGGGTCGTGAAATGACTGGACTAGACTTTTTAAAGTGGAGCTCAAAAGCCTATGGGTCTTACAATCTCGCTATTAATTTAAAATCTAATCAAACTCTAAATACTTAAAGGAAGATTTCTCTCTCTCTCTCTATATATATATATATGAGAGGTAAGGAGCATTAAAATACAACAACAAAAATAATTCTTTTATTTCTTAGATATGAAAAGAATTAAATTACTTTTGTTATTTCAAATTTGGGTACATGTAAGTTTGAAAGCTAAAGAAAGATTCACGTATTCGCACATACTAATTTGAAATTTGAAAATAATAGAAAAAATTATAACTATTCAATTCAAATTAATTTAAAATAAGAAATTAAAGTAATTTTTTATTTTTATATATATTATTAGGAACAAGACGATTTTAAAATTTACTGTATTTATTTTATTAAATGAAAAAAAATTTCACCGTTAGCCGAATTCGAAAGTTGGTTCAGTTGAAGGGTTGAAAATGGCAAAGTTTGGTGGTGCCACACTTTTAGATAATTTTTCTCCAAAAAAATATTTAAGGTACCACAACTCCCCTAATTAGTTAAAAGGTAAGATGTGATGTTGAGGATTTTGATTCTTGATAGAAACCAAGCATGATTTTGATTCTTGATAGAAACCAAATATAGATTACAAGTTTACTATATAAAATGCAAGTTTAATTATGATCTAACACGAATATATAAGGTTACAAGTACAAGTTCATGAATTTTAGTTTAAATTGTTTAATACTTCATTTTGTATTGATATGCTTCCGCTTTGTTTTGAAAATACATTAATTAAATTAAAGTATTTGATCAACATAACTTTTTTTTATATCGTATTTAGCATTTCTATTTTATAAGGTCAATAACTTTAAAATTATAACACTTTTAAACTAAACAAAACTGAATCTAAATAATTTATTTAAATAAAAAATCTGACATGCCTATGTGAATTCTTCCACCTGTATGCAATCAACAGTCTCTAGACTAGAATGGCGAGAACAAGTTGCTGGGACGACATTACCACAAATTCAATAATTGGATTGGAGTTTTATGGCCAGTCCACATATCCAAGTATAATTATTGAGCTCTGAAAACCTAAAATAAATTAAAAATAAGACAGTATGATATAAGGCAGCCAGCATATAGAGGTTTTAATCATGGGAATTTATGATTAAAATTTATATCTTTGTTATCATTAGTATTTAATTAGCTATATATATATTTATTGAGGTAAAAGATTAGGTTAGAAAAGGATTGGGTGTTTAGTGGACCTCCATACTGACTGGGGTGCTCTACCTCTCTCTCTAGAAACTCGGGCTGTATGAATGGGGAATAATAATTCAAATAATATAGTAGCACATCATTTTCAATTGCATATATCGTATCTCATTACTTGGAACAGACTTAGGATTCTTTTTCTTGTGCTTTGCAAGAGAGAAGGCAAATACCAAGTAAATAAAGGGTAGCCATGGAAGAACTCTGCTCCCCTTTCATTCATTTATTTATATTATTTATGGTAGAAAGTTCTCCAAGTTAGAAGACACATTACAATGTATTGAAAATAAGAGAAGCCTGTTCTTTGACTTGTGTGTTATCTCTCTCTCTCTCAAAGTAAATGTATTCCTAGTCTCCAAATACCGGCTTTCTGCTTCCAAATAAAGAACCAAATCCCTCAAGATTATTTTCCAAGAAGCTCTGGATTTTACAGCAGAGTCGCAGAGAGAGAAGAAGAACAACAACAACAAACAAATATGGGAAGGGCTCCTTGCTGTGACAAAGCAAATGTGAAGAAAGGGCCATGGTCACCTGAAGAAGATGCTAAGTTGAAGGAGTATATAGAGAAAAATGGAACTGGAGAGAACTGGATTGCTCTCCCACAGAAAGCTGGTAACAACAATTTGTTTTATTTTATTTTATTTACTTTTCTTGTTTTTGCTTTTTGGAAGAAGAGGTTATAAGATTCAATGGCCCAATAAATGATTATCTGATCATGTATATGTAGGTTGATTTTCATCTATTTTACTTTCGAATTTTGTTTGTAATATTGAATATGCGTTCATTTGGTATGTAACAGGTCTAAAGAGATGTGGGAAAAGCTGCAGATTGAGATGGCTCAACTATCTGAGACCCAACATCAAACATGGAGAATTTTCTGATCAAGAAGATAGGATTATTTGCAGCCTCTTTGCTAGCATTGGCAGCAGGTGTTCTCATCTTTTTTTTTTTTTTTAATTTCCCTCATTTCAAATTTTCTCTTGGACAATTCTTTTTTTTCATCCCTTTTCACTGATATTGATCTTGTTTATTTATACATAAGCCTTCTCCTTTTTAAACATCCTCTAAAGATCTTCAATCCTTTTTCTTTTCTTAGTAAGCTAAGCTGTTAGGAAGAATTTGTATATAATGTTACAGAACTTGGGAAAACAAATCTGCAAAAAGTTTTTTATGTTTGGAAAAAGGAAAAAGAAAAAAAGAGGTGGGAGGTGAAAGAAACTTTCATGATTCAAAAAGAAGCTGTATATATAAATTATTTGTTTTGAGATATTCTATATTATCATTCATATATTGAAGCTTGCATGCATATTTTCACAGAGAATCAGTTAGATTTCTTCTAATGAAGCTTATAGAGACAAAGTGCAGGTGGTCAATAATAGCAGCTCAACTGCCAGGCAGGACTGATAATGATATCAAGAACTACTGGAACACCAAGCTCAAGAAGAAATTCATGGGCATGGCTAATCCATCTCATCAAAGAAATAAACCTCATCACCAAGCTTCTGCTAGCTTCTCATCTCTTCTTCAATCTTCATCATCATCACCATCACCTCAACTCTCATTATCATCATCAACAATCTCATACAAGTGCAACAACAGCAGCAATTATTATTACACCCCAGCTAGATCTTTCACAGGTCTTGAACCTAATTTATCATTTTCGACCAGTCTATTGAGCAGCAATTCTTGCATCAGTGCTGCTGCTTCAATTCTTCAATCCCAAGAGAGTTTGTTGGGTCCTATGCAGCATTATCAAGTGAAAGATAGCGTCCTGATGTTTGGTGGAGATCAAGCAAGTTGCAGCTCTTCAGATGGGAGTTGCAGTAACCAGATCAGCCATGAACATAGCCATGGCCATAGCAAAGAATTATTAGACTATGATTATGGTGGCAGAAATAACAATTCTGAACAAATGGATACTTTGCAGAATTGTTATTATAATACTGGAATTGAAGAGAACCAGATTCCAAATATTGTTAATAATAGTGGCAGCTGGGGTGAGCACAAGCTATCTGGGTGTTGGAGTGAAACTAAAACTACTACTCCAATAGACTACGGTCTTGAGGAGATTAAGCAGCTTATCAGCAGTACTTCAACCAATGGTTGTAACAACGTTTTGTTTGGCGAAAACAAGACAAACTATTGATATTTGATGCTGACTGCAAGTGAAATCACAAAAGATTTGAAAGAGTAAATAAAGCGATGGAATATGGATGGGTGTTGACCATTCAGATTTAGACTCGGTTTTGATTTGTGAGTAGTAGGCCCTTGGTGTTCTGCATGGAACAAGACAACTTTAATTTTGACTGTACATGGTTAAAATTTTCTTTCAAAAAGAATAGTTTCCTTATTTGCCTACTCCTCTTACTGTTAAATCGCAACAATAAAATGTCAGAAACTAGAGAAGCTGGCCGTGATCTTTCAACTTTCAAGAATTAACTAAACTTGAATGCCAAGCATGCACTTTTTTTAATTTTAATTCTTAATTATTTTCCTCATTTCTAAATGTTCACGTCATTTTTTTTACGATAATTAATTTTCTATTAATCAATTTTGAGCCCGGTCAAGCCCAATGAGAGAAACAATTGGTTGTATATATATATAATATATCTTTGTTGATGTTATCATACAGGACTTTTAAAATGACTTGATGTTAATCCTAATCTCAGTCTTTCTAGACAAATGTGATGAATTACGAACTCAACAATATAATAATATAGTGTAAATAAGAATTTCAAATAAAAAAGGTGGCATCAAGGCTATGGCCTGGCTTCAAAGTTTTATCCGCATCTATTTGTACAATAATTTGGTGGTATACGTAGCATGATCATATATAGACCATAGGCTTGTAACGATTATTGGCAGGATTTTGATGGAAACATAATTTAAAAGAGAGAACTTCAATTTAGGGTACCCGAAGACTCGGTTATTGCTCAAATCTGAAAACATTTAGTGGCTGGTGATGACACAAATAGTGAGGTAGGTTTTCAATTATTGACAGCCCAGGCCTTAGAATAGGACTTGTGGGGCATGGTCAAGCAAGAAAACCATATAAAAAATTGCCTGGGATAACTATAAACAAAACCCAACTAGCTAGTGAACAAAGATTTAAAGTAATAATAATAATTAATAAAATAAGAGCAGAAACGAAATTATATAAATAAATAATGCAAGAGTAGAGAATCCACATAGGGAAGCATGCAGTCCAAAATTATATGATCTCAGGATAATGATGCCTTGTGGATATCGGTGGTTGATGGGTTAGCTGTTGTGTTGTTTTTTCAAACGATAATTTTTTAATATTTTTTCATTAAGAGAAAAAGAAGAAAAAATGCAACATATTGAAAGATGAATGCATTGACCTCTTCACCAAATTAGTTTGCTTCTTCAGTACTGAGGAGGGGTGGGGAAAATGTTTTCTGGGCATGTCTTGTCTTTTCTATCTGATCTGAATATAAAAAGGTCAACAAGTGGCAACTGGCACCTACTGACTTTGTGAGGAGAATAGTTTCAATTACGATGTGCAAATGAACATGAAAAAATTTCTAATGAATTTTGCATTTGTTTGCTTTGAAATGGTTATGAAAGGAAGACAAGCGTTTTGGATAATATCATCTTGAAGAGTACTAATATCATTTTAAATTGTTGACATACGCGTTTCTTTATTTATCACAATCATATTTGTCTTTATTATAAACTGTTTTTCTTTTAAAATTTTGATCTAAGTCCAATTTTAAAAAGGCTCAAGATTGTCCCAAATTCAACTAACCCGAAGACTTCTCACTCTTACGCCCATGATCGAACAGATTTTTAAGACTTTAGCCTATCACCAAGGAGATTTTATTTAATTATTAAAAATTTTCAAGATTCACTAACAGTCCTTGGCTCAAACCATCTTGATAAGCATTCCTCAACTAAAAATAGTAGGCCGAGTTGACCGCACGTCCCAGAGATTTATCTTTATTAAAGTTTAAGGATTTACTAATCTATAAAATATTCAAGATTGATACTCTTAATTAGTTTAATTCTTATAATCACAGGATCCGTCAATTAACTCCATTCTCAAGTATCTCAAAAGTCACAATCTTTAGTGTAATTCAAATTCAAACAAGTCACAAGATAAGAAAAGAATAAAATTGTCTAATCGGATAGAACTCTAATATACATCTACAAAAAAAAAGAGACTGAGAAACTAAAAAAAAAGGTGACACACCATAAAAAGTATATTCTATTTTCAGGTTATTTCTGCTAATGTCTTGCTTTAAAAAATTAACATAATTCTTTAATCTAAACACACATAATACTCTTAAACTTTTCTCTACATTCATTCTAGCTTTCTGTGTATTTTTTTAGATCCTTATTAACTTAAGCATTGGAGGGTCTTTGATAGGAAAAATTTCAACACGGCCTAATATTTTGGTTGTAAGAAGCTTGCAAGGCTCAGCTATTCTGAAAACATTTAGGGTAGTCCATTAAGCTTGTTGTTTTTTTATCCATTTCATTAGGCAATTTCGTAGCTATTCCCCCACATTCACTAATTTAACTTGTTAGTCTAAGATTACCTAAAATTCAAGGTCAACTGTTAAATTGAGGGGATACAGGATAAACCTCTACGATCCCTCTTTCAAATGGAAAACTAAAAAGATAGGGAAAGCCCCTGTGACCCAATCAATTGACCAAAGAATAAAGGGGAGATGGGGCAAGGTCCTTACAATCCTCTTGGTCCTATAAAACTCTAAGGGGATATGGGGTCAAGTCCTATCAACTTCTTATAAAATTACCGAGGAACATCAATACTCTAAAATGTCAAGAGATCACAGTTAGCCTCAATTGACCTTGCTTAAAAGAATTAAGAAGAGAAAATTAAGACCATACAATCTAGTAGAAGGAAAGTTTCATTACTTGCACACACAAAAAAAGTACATAGGTTGTGAGGACCAAATCCTCTTAGATTAAAATTAGGAAAAAAAAAAACATCTAAGCAGTATGTGTGAGGTCTATTCTCAAAGGGAACCTCATCAACAATCTGAGCAGCTTCTACCTAAGTAACTTCATCATCTAGGGTAGGAGTAATAGCAATAGAACAGGGATTAGTAGAGGCTTCATTTTTTATTGGAGATAGTGCTTATGTGCCATTCTAATATTGTATGAATATTAATTATTTAACATTTATATAATAAACATTTCAAATAAAATCGTTAATATTATAATATATGTTAACACACTTGTGACGTTTCAGATATTATATTATCTAAAGACGCTTAAATCTGATCTAAAGTAGTTTAGATCAGTATTAAGAGTTAGCAACGTTGAGAATTATAATTGCTAAGAGTTAACACTGCTAAGAGTTAGCAGGTTATAAGAGTTAGCGAAATCTAAGAGTTAGAGCCTTGTTTGAAATAGGCCAAAGACCTAGGAATATATTAGTAATGACATAGTTATAGAGAGTTGCAAATGGTACTAGGAAATGTCATTATGCAGTATATTTTTAAACACCTCGTTCCTAGTCTATTTTACTGATGCGAGTTTCTCGGTGAAACTTTTTTATATAGATCAGTGTATGTCTATATCTTGATCATCCAGATGGTTAGTCTTAGCAAACCATGAGTTTAGTGGAAGATCGTATAAGCATAAGGTTTTTAGTAAAGACTGGGTACTGAACAGACTCACGATGACCTCCAATAGACATCTCATAAAGTCGTTTATAGAAGGTTTTCTCAAGTTAAGTAGTATTCGTGGCTCTTGAACTTTAACACCATGGTAGGGCTTGTGAATAATCTATTATACTTTGGTTCCATGGATGTTAAAGACCTTTCATAGTCTGATTAAATGCTCATAGAGTCGGGTGTGTATAGATATGAAATTCATCTGCTCATATGAGTGAGTTATATATCCTGGTACTCCGAGATTGTATTTTAGGAAGTCTTGTGGCCATAAGCACAAATCCCAAAAAAGAGTTGTTCATAGGGCTAAACGCAAAAAAGAGTTTTCCATAGGGCTAAACAATGCCGCAAAAGTGTTTGTGTATATTATTTATTGAAATATAAATCTGAAGATAAGTTCATGATCGACCATATAGAGATTTGACGATGATGATATATATCTCTATTCTTCTAGAATATAAGTGAAGGAGAGATTATATGAATATGTTATGACCTCAAATTGTATGGTCTAACATGCTACTTTATAATACCCGTAACGTGTGCGTAGGGCATTATTCATGGACTTACGGAAGAGTTTCGTTTGACAAACTAGGTGTAGACTTAGTGAGTCCCACAATATAAAGTGTACTTGTTGTGCACTAGGGCAGTATACTGAATTAAATAGTTTAATCCAATAAATTTCAGCATACCAGATATTTGTTTTAGGATTTCGAGTTGTGCACTTGTCAAAACTTAAGCGTTAAGTACAAAATTAATTAGTTAACAAGAGTTGTTGACCAATGGGATAAGGACAAGTGGTATAATACAGGCCCTTGATTGACTTTGAAATGACTAAATTACCCTTGCTTGTGTGACAAGCAAGAGTAATAAATTAATGCAAAAATAGATTTTACTTTAATTATTAATATTTAGTCAATGAGACAAGAAAACAAAGGGCAATTGTAGACATTGCTTGGTGGGGCACATATGTTAGCAATAAAAGAAGGAATTGTTAATAAAATAAAAAACATATTTTCATTTTACACACTTTTGGTTTGACCACACACATGAAGAAGAAATGCAAAAGTGTTTTACTTTTCTTTGAAAACAACAAGTCAACAAATAATATAATAAAGGGCAAACATGTTTAGATGGCAAGGCTTGCATGATAGGGGTCTAATGTTGACAAAGTGAGAGAGGGAAACTAACAAATGAAAAGAAACTAATTGTTTTCAATTTTTGTAAATGTGCTGGCTCGGCAAAGTGAGAAACAAATTGGCTATAAAATGAAATGGTCTCTTTTCATTTTGTCTTGGATGAGTTCGACCACGTGAGAGAAAATGAAGCATTTTGTAATAATTGTAAAAATGTTCATCTTCTTAATTTTTTTCTAAGTTGGTTGGCCTTTATAAAAAACAAAGAAATTTTTTTTTTGTTCAAAAGTTGAACAAGAGAAACAATTTCTTAGCTTTGAAATAATATCCTATGTTTAAAGAGTTTAAATATATTTTGGTTAAGATTTTACTAAGTTAATTGTGTTTAAGTGTTAAACATAATTTGTTAGAATTGAAGCTGTTGTTCTAGAGACTCAACCCATCATTGTTGATTCCTAGAATTACCCACGAGTGTATTTTAAGGCAGACTTAAGCTTTAATCTAAAGGCTTGCCAAGGTGAATTCTTAATCTTTAATTTTTATCAGGGTAATGAATTTAATTTAATGTGTTTGTTATTCTAGAAAATTAGATTTTTGGTTCAACTCTGCAAAAGTTCTGTATAAAATATATGATTTACTTTGTAATGAACATATTGCACATACATGAACCCTAGTAATATGACACACTTTTATTTTCATCACCCAAGGGTGAGGGCTTGACAACCTTAGCCTCAGTTTGAGAGATTGTATCTTCAAGCAATTAGAGGTCAAGCTCCAAGTAATAATTTTCAAAAGCTCCAACACAGCTTGCATATCCATCCATAACCTTTGAAGCCCAAGACGTTTTTAGTGCAGTACTTGTTCTCTACAACGAGTAGATTTTAATTCCATGGTCAATTCCTTAATTCTACTCGCCATCTCAGCTTATCCCTTTTAACTATTTCTACCTTCTCTTCAGCCTCACATTGGTCTCGTTTCAGAGTCTCAATAATTGTCTTACTCTTAGAAAATTTTTAATTTCTAAGAGGCGAATGTACCTTGAAAGCTCTAAAGCTCTGCTCTTAACTACCACTATAGCCTATAATGTTTAGTTTGCCCAAAGAAATACTTGTCTCTTTAACTCCAAGACCTTCTTCTTGGCCTCAACTCTTTTGGTTTTAACCTCCTTGACTTTTACCTTTTGGGCTTTGAAGTCCTTAGTAAGTAGTCGACTATTTCTCTTCACGTCCTTAGCTTCATTCTTCGACTCCTTGATGCGCCACCATGTCTCTTTAAATCCCCCATTTAGGTTTTGAGGAAAAACGCCTTTATAATGGACATGAAGGGTGTCATTGTAGCATTAAGACAAAGTAAATATACCCCAAAGACACCATAAAAAAATTATAACTCTAACAACCGAGCAAAAGAAAAATTAAGAAAGAAAAGAAAGATTACATTTAATGAGCTACAAATGACATGGTGGGTTGCAGAGATTATATTTCAAAATTTCACAAGCTAGCTTAATGAGGATCTAACGTTCCCCTTGTCTTATAAAAAAGGCAAATAGTTCAAGGTTGGTCCACTTATTAGGAGTAATATCATTAACCTTGAAGGTGAGAGTATTTGCATTCACCAACCTTCTTACTCCATTCCAATCAAGCTGATTAACCTTGCAATAATCTTAATCTGTGGAGGACTCTGCGAGGGACCCTGAGTATGGCAACAATGTTTCCCTCATAAGAGTTTGCATAAAAGTTAAGGAACTGGCTACACCTTTGCCCTTATTTGTTCTAGATGGAGTGCTTTGAGGTTTTTCCCTTGAATAACTCTCGATCGTTCTTGCCAAAAGAGTCCTAGATGAATTTATGCCTCCGTCCTTTAAGTTACTCCACCAACCATAGATGTGCCTCAACGTTTCTCTCATTTAGATCCTATAAAAAACCTGACAATTCCTTCATTCCTTTAAGTTAGCGGTTTGAATCCAGCCTCATCTTAAATAGACCTTTTCTTGTTGTTGCTATCTTCTCTTAAAATTTCTTCAAAATACTAGATCAACTGAGAAAAGGAAAACAGCATACCACGAAGTAACAAAACTCATTTTTCTTCTTTCTCTTTGTAACTGGAACATTTGTAGGCAAAGTAAAGTGGTGAAGGCTAAGAAGCTACAAAGTGATGAGGTTGATAAGAAAAAGGTCTTAATAAAACTAAAAGGAAGCCAACATATTTAGTAAGGACCAGAGACTGCCTGCACTCAATGTAAACCTCATAGGAACAAACTAAATCCTTAGTATAGGTCCATAGATCTCTCGAACCTATTCCCCTCAACAAAAACCACTACAACTTCCATCACTTGTTGGTGGCAGGTAATCGCATAACAAGGGCTGGGCTGCTATTAGAGGATAAATAATAGAAAACCTTATTCTTGGATGGGTTAGATTTCATCCAATATAGATATTACAATTCTTAAAAGAATAGCTCGATCTGACTAACCCTTAACCATAAGACATAAACCTTAGACAATATCCTCAAATAGTTCAAGATTAGTTGGGATTTTTTAGATTAGCATCTTTACAAAATATGGCTGCATAGGCAATTGTAAGCCCAGATAAAACAATCTAAGTAAAGAGTCACATGTTTAGGTTCAGATCAGTTAGGGAAGTCATTAGCCAAAGAGACCCTTAGAGTTACTGAACAAAGGCTTCGGTTACTAGTAGATTTTCGGTAAAGGAAGTCTAATTAAATTTATCCACTTCCTCAACAATTGAAGAGGGCTTGGGTCCTTCCTCATCATTAGGAACTCTATTTTCACCATCATCAAGGTTTTCCTCATCATCGATGGCCTCTGAGTCTTCGAACTTAGTAGCTCAATTGGGATATTTTCTTCTTTCTCACCTCTTACTTCAGCCACAAAGGCCTCAGGTTTTACTTAGATAAGTCTTAAGCTTTCTCCTTGAGAAACTAGAAGAGTCGAAGCTCTAGGCTGTTTAGATCAAATGGGTCTATTGATTGATGTTATATTAGTTAAGCACAAACGCACGCTATCGTATCAAGTAATATAGGATTTCAAGTTCAAGTATTGATCCCACAAGGATTATGCAATCTAATTCTACAAATCAAGTACTAAAATTATATATACTTAACTTTTATTCAGAAACTCACAATTTGCAATTTGATTAACCAATCTAGCTCTATCAATTAAACTAAAAAAAAGCAAATTGTAAAATTCACAAATAAGGATAATCTAGGGTTTTGACTTGTCTCTTAGTATTTCATTGGACTTATTAACCACTTAGTTCATCCCTTAATACCAATTGATTGGCTTAGACACTAATCACTAACCTCTGTTGATGGTCAAGTAACTATATTACACATTCAAAAAATCACCTATATGTCTATGCTAATCAAATCATAATGTAATTCATTAAGATCAAGTCTAAATTATACCATACATGCCACCTAGGTATATGTCTATCCTAGATAGAAATCATACCTATTACCCTATGATCCTGCATCAAACTATCATATGATAAACACACGAATCTCTTTGTCAAGTTCATCATGGTTTCTCAATCATTCATAATATTGGCCAGATATAATGAAAAATACAAGATAGAATGAGTCAATTGTAATAATTAAGTTAATAAACTAAGAATCAATGAAATCCAACTACATACTAGGTTCACATAGTCGTTCCTAGATAAACATTGTTTAGCTCATCACAAAATCAAGAGTATCAAACCAATCCATGAAGAACAACAATAATAATAACATAATAATAAGAAAAGAGAAGAAAAACTAATCAAGAAGACGTCTTGGGTTGCTTCCTCTCAATCTTGACTTGAAGCTTAAATCTTGATCTTGAATCTTAATTTCTTGACTTTAATATTTGATTTTATGTTATGAATTCTTTCTTTATGTTTTTTCCTCTCTAAAGTCTGTGTTTTTTACCTTAAAAAAAATGTTTTTGTTGGTATGAGAAACCCTAGGGGCGAGGGACTTCGAATCTAATTTGAAATATGAGAGTTGAGAGGGGCTTTTATATGTTGCATGGGCGCCTCGGTGCAGAGGGCTTGGCGCCACAATTCTAAGACCTAAAAATGCAACTTCAAGAAACATCACTGGGCACTGTGGCGCTGGGTTGTAGTTACCCCGATGCTCAACTACTGACTTGGGCGCTAAGGCACCCAGCCTTGGTACACTCGCTCTCGTATTTTAAGCATAACTTCTTTATTTTACGTCTGATTTGCCTCCCATTTATTCTTATGTCTCACATTTTATGTCATGCATCTATTTATGATAAAAAAAAATAATAATTATATAGCCAAATATTCATGAATTGGAGAAAAATATGAAAGTATAGTACAAATCATATTAGTACTTTTACGCCCTTATCAGTCTCTTTTTCCTCTACATCACTGAGGTCTGGCCTAATTCCTACAGCAACACACTTTTTCATACTATGCGAGCCTATTTAACTATAGATTGACATTCTAAGATGAAGTGCAATTGGGATGAAGTTAGACATCCCAACCCACGAATAGTCAACATCAAACAATAAAATTTAGAAAAACTTTGAAGCACAATACCAAAACAATATCTATTCTAAAGCAAGATACATAGAAAATGAAATATCCCCAAGAGTTCAAGCACAATACAATAATAATGTTTATCTAAATAAAAACAAAACTATCATATAGTGAAGGGAATTCTTTAAAAAAAGGGCGGCTAAAATAAAAGGCTTACTTTGAAATATCGTAAAAATATTAAAGATAGGTGAAAATAGGTTGGAATCGACAATCAGGATCAGAAGAATTATTGCTGAAAAATTGTTCTCTGCTTTTTTTTTTCTAGGGTTTAAAAAGTCTCTTTCTTTTCAAGCAAAAATATTGAGCAAAATATTCAAAGTAACCTAAGAGTCTTGAACTTATAGTGAGAATAACAAATCAATTTGAGTCGTTGAAGCAATCGTGCGGACTAAATAGTTTCATGCTTAAAAATGTCTTTTCAGCTGACTGGTGTAACCAATAATGCTTTGATGATTGTTATATAAGATTTAAGAGTTAACGAAGTGCTATGTCCTTTGTAACTGCTAATATAACCCTTAGGGTATCGAGAAGTGCAATGATAAAGGATGAATGACTTTCGAAAAGGCAAGTGCATTTAATACTATAATAGTATGAATTCAAAATAGAACCATAAGTGGCTTCTAAATGACTAAGGACTCCTCTTACTTGAATATTTCTAGAAAAGCACCTAGAACAATTAAGACTAGGATGAAGTCTTATAGCTTAAGCCTAATTCTTAAGAAGGCTCAATGTAGGTCATGATTTGATCGACACAGAGACTCCTCACTCTTAGGCCCATGATCAAGTAGATTCCCAAGGCTTTGGCCAATTACCACGGAGATCCGAATCAACTATGAGAAAGTTCTCAAGATTCGCCAATATCATCGGCTCAAATGACCTTAACAATTATTCCTTGGCAATAAATAATAGACCGAGCTAACCACACCTCTTAAAGATTTATCTTCACTAAGGTTTAAGGACTTACAAGATTCTCTAAGATATTTAGGGCTAAGACTCTTGATTAGTTCAATTCCCACAATCACAAAGTCTGCCAATCAACTCTATTTTTTATAATCCCGAAAACCATAATCTTCGGTGCAATTCAAATTCAAACTAGCTAAAAAAATAAGGAAAGAATAGTATTGCACTCATTTGGATATGACTCTATAACATACATCTATAAAAAAGAGATTGAAGGACTAAAAAAAGAGTGACACGCCATAAAAAAAAAACACATTCTATTTCTAGGTTCTTCCTTAGATTTCTTATTTCAAGAAATTAACACATTTCTTTATTCTAATCACACAAAACAATCTTAAATTCCTCTTTGCATTCATTCTAGTCTTCTCTAATTTTTTCTACACTCTCACTGGCTTAAGCATTAGAGGATCTTTGGCAGAAAAAACTTCAGCACGACCTAATCTTGATTTTAGTTGCAAGAAGCTTATAAGGCTCAGTTATTCAAAAAACATTCTGAGTGGTACTTAGCTCATTTTTTATCCAGTTCATCAAGCAATTTTGTATTTACTCCTCCACATCTATAATATTTAACTCATTAGCTTAGGATCGCTTAAAATCCAGAGTCAACAAAACAAAAAATATGTTATTGATTTAAAAGCAATTAGTGTACTATTTGCTACATTTGCTACTATAACGTTTATGTTTTCTTTATTGTTTTATTTTGTATCTATTAATTTTTTTAATGATGAGTTAGAATTAAGAAAATAAGTAATACATAAAAAATAATTAAAAGTGATGCTAGCAAATTTTGTAAGGGAGGCTCATAAGAGATGAACATAAAATCTATTTTGAAGAGCTTATGGTTAGCATCATATTTAAAGGAAGGAAAATCATCCTACCCATTAAGTATTTGTCTTAATATTAATTATCCCTCCTAGAAATCATCGACTTACATCCATAAGGTTATCTTGGTTCATAGAGTAAACCATTTATATGAGTTGACTTAAAAAAGTACCAATATGTTTCATCTAACGAGGGTTAAAAAAACATTTCCAAAAGTTTTTTAAAATATTTATAGTGAATTTAAATCATTGTCTTGATATATAAGGTTTATTTTGAGAGTGCTTTCTCAAGCTTCAAAAGCTTCTATCAAGATGTTGCAAGAGAGAGAGAGAGAGAGAGAGAGAGAGAGAGAGAGAGCCAATTTACAATCCACCTTTGAAAGTTTTAGCAACTAAATGAAAACTCCTCCATTAGATGTATGCAAACCACCCTGCTATATATGTCATGGAATCACTAAATGTGAGTATTTCTATGTTATATATATACCAAGAAATTTTATGTGTGCCCTCAAGTAAATGAAAACAAAAGAATTCGTTATTTCTGGATTTTGTCCTACAAGGCCTAAAAACTCTGGCTCATCAGATCCAAAAGACTTTGGCCTATAGAGTCGAAAAGATCTCAGTCCATAAAGGGCCAAATAACAACATTGGCTCAGAAATATCCTCTAGTCATAGGCACTCTCTTTGAGCTAGTTATAACATTAGTCATAACTTAGCTACCTTATTCGATCAGACTTTAAAGAAAAAAAGATTGATCTACACCCTCCAAGCTAGTTAGATATTATTCGTAACTTAGCTATCCTGTTTGGTTAAAATCCAAAAAGAAGACCTACACACTCATCGAGCTAGTCAGAATATATGTCATAACTTAGCTACCCTATTCAATTAGACTCATAACTCATAGAGCTAATCAGAACATTAGTCGTAACCTGACTACCCTAGCCAGTCAACTCCAAACAAGGGGAACAAACTCTGTTATTGTCGAGCAGTAGGTCAAAATACGACCACCACAAAGCTCAAAGAAAGTTACTAAAATGACTTAACTTTCAAGAGTCGTAAAGAGTTGTAGTTAATGTCAAGCTTATTAAAGAAAGATCCTTAAGTCCAAAGAGATTCCTCAAGTCACGATGCAATCCCTACCAGGGTAAGAAAATATCTAGTTCAATTTTTTTTAAAAAAACTTTGATAGCAGAATCCAATAAAAAAATGTCTATAAGACTTCTAAAAACTTCTAAAATCTAATAGGATTTTAAAATGTTATGGGTTAAAACTATATCCTCACCCTATAAATAAGGGAGAAATTCTACACTAGAGAGAAGAGAATGATCTGAAGATTTAGAAACTAGAATCATCATTATTGTGATACATTTTCATATACACCTTGAGATCTTGATACCATATAAAAGCTCCATGATATTTCAAAGGTCTAAGTTTTAAGGATAATCATCCTAAAAAACCATGAGAGTATACAGAAAATATACAACAAGCTATTTATTATCACTATCTTTATATTTTTGCCTTATTTCTCTTATTTTTCTGGATAGTTGCTAACTTAAGCATTAGAGTACTTGCACTAGAAAAATATCCAGCATGGTCTTACTTTTTCTTTGGTTTTAAGATTTCCATTAGACGTGATATATGTAGGGAATGAGTGATCTAGATTAGTTTAATCTCATCTTATCCAAAACATTAGAATCAAGCTTCTTTAGAGAAACAAATTCAACTTGCTGGCTCCTAGGTTACCAAATTTTAGAGTAAATAATTTAGCACCGTCTGTGAAAAGCAAATGAAAAAGTTATCAAAAACAAAATGAGAGTATGAAAGATGGACGGTTAAAATTTGTTAGCACTCACTCTATGGATGCGTGAAATAACATGTAAACCCCATAATTTGATGAGAATCATGGACTTTGAAACCCATATACATCTATAGAAATACATTATAACAAAAACTCAAATCAACAAGAATAGCCATCAGCCTAACAGAAAGCATTGTGGAAGAATTAAAAAAATTCATAGCGAGAAAGGGATGAACTAAAGAACTTGATGGTACGATTTCTCAAAAAAGTGCAACAACCTAGAAGGAACATAAGAGTCTCATCCAATCCTCGAGTCACAACAAAACTTCATGCCTCCATGAAGTGTCCTCTTAATAGTAAGAGAAGTTAGAAATCATCCTCGACTTACTTGAGAAGAGAAAGGAAAAATAGATCACACCAATAAGGTAATCTAGCTTAGAGCATTCAACTTACCCATTACTTTAGAAATGTTAAAAAATGGTTAAAGATAAGTCAATTCTTATACTTTTTTATCAGAAAGCTCATTTGCCACCTATATAATTGCTTATGAATAAGCCCTCTGATACAAAACAATTAAAGAAAAAGAAATATCGAAGAGGATAGTTGAAGCAAATGCACAAGGAAAATGAAAAAGGCAAGAACCATGAAAATCCCCTTAAAGAAAGGCAACACAAGTGCGGAGAGATAAAACTCTATAAAGAATAGTAAAGTACCCACAAAGAGATCCACCTCAAGAAGAAAATAAAAGAGGAATAAGAAAATCTCCTCTTAGAGTGACCAAGGTACAAGAAGAAAAATGCATTCATACCAAAGTTCCATTGGTAGCAATATTTGAGACCATTAATGAAAAGGGTCTACTTGAAGAGCCAAAACCTTTCTTCACACCACCCAAATGACAGAACATGAATAAAAGATTTAAGTTCCATCAGGACCATGAACACACAACCAATGAATGCACAAACTTACAAATATAAATTAATCAACTAATGTGAAATAGATACCTAGACGAGTTTAAAGCTTATATAAGGCTAAAGAAACCTCAATTGGAGAAAGTTGAGAACTCAAAGACTCTCTGACATGAGAAACAACCATGAATAAATAGATGAATAATTACTCATGAAACTCTCTAGTAGGGTACCAAGTGATGTGTAACACTCCAATTACTAAAAACCTGCCAGTAAATTCAGTGTCGATTATGTTTACCAAGAAATATGCCAAAGACGTTAGTTACCCCTATGATGATGTATTGGTCATGACTATCCAAATAGTTAGGATGGAAGTAAACAGAGTGTTATCAATACAGAGGGCTCAGAGGATTTAATATTCAAAGAAACACTCAAGGAGCTCAACATTAAAGATCTGAAGATTGACCATATATAGACGTCACTTTATAAGTTTAGAGGCAACTCTATAATGTTGTTGGAAGTTTTAAACCTACTAATATCAATCAGAGAAAAACTATTAGAACTGGTGCTTACGTGTCATTATAATATTGTATGAATATTAATTATTTAATATTTATATAATAAAAATTTCACATTAAATTGTTAATACTATAATATATGGTACCATGCTTGTAACATTACAAACATTGTATGATTTGAAGGAGTTCAGATTTGGTCTAAAAGAGTTTAGACAAGTGTTAAGAGTTAGCAATACTGAGAGTTATAAATGCTAAGAGTTAGCACTGCTAAGAGTTAGTAGGTTATAAGAGTCAGTCATATTAAAAGAGTTAGAACCTTATCTGTAACGAAAGAAAGACCTGAGAATATACTAGTAATGACATAGTTACAAAGAGTTGCAATAGGTACTAAAAAATGTCATTATACATGTATGTTATCAAACGCTATGTTTCTGATCTATTTTCACTGATACAAGTCTATCAGTGAATTATTCTAATGTAGATCAGTGTATGTTATATCTGTATGGTACATATGGTTGTTCTTAGTTGACCATGAGCTTAATGGAAGCTTATATAGGCGTACGGGTTCAAATATAACTAGATACTGAGTTGACTTATGAGGACCTTCAATAGACATTCTATGAAGCCGTCAACAGTAGGTCTTCTTGAGTTAAGTAGTGGTCCTTTAACCTGAGTGCCATGGTGGCTTGTGAGTGATCCACCATACTTTAGTTCCACGTATGTCAGAGACCTTTCATGGTTTGACCGCTGGGTGTCGTTAGGTATAGTTGGATGCTCATGGAGTTCAGTCTATATAGATATGAGATCCTTCATCTCACATAGATGGGTTGTATATCCTAATGCTTTGAGATTATATTTCAAAAACTCTTGTGGCCACAAGTATTTAATCCCGAAAAAGAGTTTCTTTGGGTTAAATAATATCGTAAAAGTGTTTGCGTATATTTTTTATTGAAAAAAGAATCTGGAGATAAGTTCATGGATGAGCACTGGAGATTTAATAATAGTGATCTATGTCTTCGCTCTTCTAGGATATAGGTGACGAGAGGATTATACGAATATGTTATGACCTTAGCTTGTATGGTCTAATACGTTAATTTGTAACATCTATGAAGTGTGCGTGAGGCATCGATTATGCACTTATGAAACAGTTCTATTTGACAAAACGAGTGTGGACCTAGGGAATCCCACAATATGAAGTATATTAATTGTGCACTCGAGCAGCATACCTGATTGAATAGTTCAATCTAGTAAATTCTAGTAAACCAAGATATTTGTTTCAAGTTCCCTTAAGATGTACATTTGTCAAGACTTAAGTATTAAGTACATCAATTAGTTAACAATAGTTGTTAACCAATGAGATGATGACAAGTGGCATAATTTGAATTATATATTTTTTAATCTTGAATTAACCAAATTGCCTTTGCTTGTGAGACAAGCAACATCATTAAATTAATACAAAAATAGTTTTTGTTTAATTATTATTTAGTTGGTCAAAAGAACAAACAAACAAGAATGCATGGATTATGTATGGTGGTGGGCCATTTATGTAGAGAAAGGGAATTGAAATAAAAATAAATGAAATGAAAAAAATTAAGATTTTTCATTTGCAAAATATCATGGCGGGCCATTACATTTCAATGTTTTAACTCTGGCAACAAATGGTCAACAAAAGTTGTTTGATCATAAATAAAGTAGTATTATTAAATAAACACATCTTCAATTGTTTAATTTAATGAAACAATTGAAAAGACATGAAAACATATTACAAATGGCAAACGTGAGTAGCTATGTTGCAGGGGCAATTTTTTATCTTCAAAATTGGCTTTAAGATGAATTAGTATTTCATTTTTAAAAGGATAAAGTTTGGCCATATGAGGGGATGAGAAATAAAGATAGTTTTTGGCATTTTGAAGAGCTATAGTTGTTCTTTAAAACAAAAACTTATTCTTCCATTGCTTCTAAGGCAGCCTGCCATATTCAAAGGAAAATAAGAAGAATTTTTATTTTCAAGCCAAGGAAATGAGAAGGAAATTTGCTTTTTGTGAATTGGACAAGAGTTGCTCTAATAACAAAGACTATTCCAATTTATTTGAATTAAAAATAAAAGGGTTAAAAGTGTTTAACCATGAAACAAATAAAATTAGTTAAAGAGTTTAACTAATAATTCTAAGCTTAAAGAATTTAAGTAATAGTTAAAGAGTTAACCATTTGGTGTTTAAGAGTTAAATACCATTGCTAAAAATTGAAGCTGTTATTCTAGCGATCCAAACCCACCCCAGTTGAGTCCTAGAATTGCCAGCGAGTGCGCTTCATGGTGAACTCTGGTTCAAAAAATTTCAAAGGCTTGCAATGTAATTCTCGATCCTTATTTTCATTAGAGTAATGAAATTTAATATTTTAAATATGTTTGTTGCACTAGAAAATTAGATTTCCAATTTGGCTACATTAATTTATGTATAAGATGCATAGGTATTATTGTAAGAAACACATAACACATGCATACACCCAAGTAATTTAGCGCACTTTCAAAAACCTTATGCCAAAATAATAGTGGTTAACTTCGTGGTAGTCGACCACTAAATACTTAACAAGTTTTTGTTGAGGAGACCCTTTAGGATCCATTCTAATGTACTATGTCCATCTATTATTTAAGGCTTAAATTCCCTGCTGGAGACGAAGTCAGAATCCTCATAGGTAATCAAAAAATAGCTAAAAGTTTCTATGCGACCACATCGAAGAGAAACTTTTATACCACTACAATAGACCCAAGATCAGAAAACAAGATAAAATTTTCAAAGCCAATAAGAGACCTACTCTCGATACCTGTCTATTTGAAATCCCTTGAAAAGACCATAAAAATATGCTCATAGCTGAGGTCGAAGATGAGGGAAAAAATTAACCTTTTTAATAAGAGAGTTCTCAGATATCTTCGGTTGGTCACACAAAGACATGCTAAGGATAGACCCTAGCCTCATCTCATATACATTATTTGTCAATCCATCTTTCAAGCCAGTCAACTAAAAAAGAAAATTCTTTAATCAATAAAACAACAGAGCTGTTGTGGCAGAAGTTAAAAAACCTCTTGGCAGCAAGATTCTTTAGATAATTCTACTACCCTGAATAGTTAACCAATATTTTCATGGTTAAGAAAGTAAATGAAAAATAAAGAATATGTGTGGACTTTATAAACTTGAATAAAACTTGTTTGAAAGAGAGTTTTTCCTATCAAAGGTCTATCAGTTAGTAGATGCCATAATCGGACATGTACTCCTTAGCATCATGGATGTGTTCTCATGATAGAATTAGATTAAAATGTTCCTACCATATCAAGAAGGACTTCTTTCATTACTTATTAGGGAATGTAATGCTACAATGTCATGCCATTCAGACCTAAAAACGCACTTGCCACCTACCAAAGACTTGTTAACAAGATAATTAAATCCTTGATAAGGAAAAGCATTGAAGTTGTGTAGATGACATGATTGAGAAGTCCAAATGAGAAGAACGTTATAAAGATGACCTTAAGAAACCTTTAAAATCTTGAAAGAACACAATATAAAGCTAAATCCTGAAAAATGCGCATTTGAAGTCGAATTAGGAAAATGCTTGGGCTTCTTAGTAAGCTAAAGAGGAATAGAAGTCAATCTAAAAACAAGTTTGAGTAGTCTTCAAGATTAAGTCTCCAAACACCATCAAGGAAATGCAAAGACTCACAGGCTGGATAGCTACTCTTACGCATTTCATTTCAAAAGGCTGCAATAAATGCTTTGAATTTTTCTAGGCTATTAAGAGAAAAGACAAAACAAGATAGAGCCTATAATGCAGAAAGCTTTTCAAAAATTAAAAGAGTACCTACCTCAACCACTCTACCTCATTGTACGAAGAATAGGGGACCATTTAATCCTATACTCATGAGTCTTCGTTCGAGCAGTAATCACAACTTTGGACAAAGAAAATGAAAACATATAGAGACAATCTATTTCACTAGCAAAGCATTTATTAATCTTGAGACCTATTATCCACTAAAAGAAAGCTAGCATTGGCACTAGTCATTACCAGATGAAAGTTATAGCTCTACTTCAAGCCCATACAATACGTCCTAAAAAACCAACCCTTAAGTTAGATTCTTCACAACCTAGACTTCTCTAGATATCTTGTTAAGTGAGGGATTGAGCTCAGTAAATTTAACACATATAGTACAAACCAAAAGCAAGCATTAAGGCACGGATACTTGTTGACTTCATTGTAGAATTTACATACGGAGACCAAGTTAAAGAGGACACCATATGTGAAGAATCCCCTAATGACCAAGGAAAAGAAGCCCTCCATACTTCTACTTGGAAATTCTACATTGATGGGCCTCAAACTCAAACTAAAAAAAGATAAACTCAGCTATATAATTAGATTTAACTTCCCAGCCACTAATGTTAAGGCCAAATACGAGGCCCTCCTTGTTGGACTAAGAGTCTTGTGATTAGTTCTCGCCAAAAAAGTCATCGTCAAAAGTGATTCATAACTTGTCATCAACAAATTCAATAAAGGATACGAGGCCTGAGGAGACCATATGGCTTCATATTTCAAAATGGTCGAAATAATAAAGAAGTAATTCATGGAGGTAATCATCCAGTAAATACCAATAGAAAAAATCACAAGGCAGATACCCTAACATACACTTCAATAGAAGAAGCTTGAATACCGTGATCTTTTCCCTTTGATTTTATCCCCAAACTAAGCATAAAACTGAAAGACCTCAAAGATTTCATACAGGTTGAACCACAACCTAGTTGGTAGAACTAATTCAAAACTTTATAAAGAAAGGATTCTTGTCATAAAATAAGTAAGAAGCACAAAATGTAAGGTATAAAGCAGCTCGTTATACTATTATTGATGGCATCCTTTACCGATGAGGATATTCCCACCCTACCTAAGATACCTAACACCTAATGAAGTTGAATACGTGCTCCGTGAGATACACAAAGGAATATGCACAAATCATTTCAGAGTAGATGTCTTAGCTCAAAAAACCTTCAGCATAAGGTATTACTAGCCTACCACATTCAACAGCATTACAGAGCTAGTCAGAAACTGTAATGCATGCCAAAATGCCAACAACATCCATGCATCACTAGAAAATCTGAAGCCAATGGATAGCCTCTGACCCTTCGCAAAATAGAGACTCGACCTGATCGGCCCCCTACCTCATAGAAAAAGATCAACCAAGTATGTTGTCATTGCTATGGATTTTTCCACTAAATGGATAAAGGTTGAACCCCTAACAAATATCACAGCAAAAAGAACTCAAGATTTCGTGTGGAAGATTTTGGTTTGTAGATTTGGGATACCTCACACCATTATCACAGATAATGGCAAACAGTTTGATAATGAGAATTCCAAAGATTTCTACATACAACTTGGAATATAGCTATCGTTTGCTTCACCTACCCATCCAAAATAAACTAACAGGTCAAATCTTCTAATAAACTTGTCAAAAAGCTGTTAAAAAAGAAGTTGACCGAGAAGAAGGTAGCTTGGGTAGAGGAGCTACCCAAGGTTATGTGGGCTTCAAACTACTAGTAAAACACAAATTGGAGAAACACCTTTCTACCTCGCTTTTGGTTGTGAAGCCATAATCCCATAGAGTACAAAGTTTTGACAAAAAAAAGAATGAAAAACTCGTGAGGAAGAACTTGGACCTTTTTAAACAAAAAAGGGATGCTTAAAATTTGAACTGTTACCTATCAATAGAAGATTACTCAACATTACAATAAGCGAGTTTGAGCTAAAGAATTCTAAAAAGGATACCTAGTCCTAAGGAAAGTTTTGACAAATGCAAATGACCCAACAGATGGAGTCCTTAGACCAAGCGTAGAAGATCCTTACAAGGTACTTAGAAAAATATAACCAAGAATATATAAGTTCGATCACACTGATGGAAGAGTTGTCAAAAAACCATGGAATGGTGAACTCTTGAAAAAAATATTTTCCATAGACATATTATTATATTATTATAGCAGATTTATTAATGAAATGAGAAAATGACTTTGAACCCCCCTTAGTTTGGCCTAAGTACCTCAAATACCCTAATAGTTTTAAAATAATTTGAAAGACCCCGTCCGTTAATGTCTACAATTTATTTTGACAAAGAAATGGGGAAAATGATACTTAACCCTTGTGATCACTTCTGTTTCTTCCCTTTATGTTTTTGCAAAAAAAATTAAGAAATGCCCATAGCTACCATTTCTCTCATTTGTTTTTCATTATTCTTTGGTGTTTTTTTCCCTAAAATTGGCATAATTAATTGATTAGCATAATTACATGGTAATTATTATATTTTTAAAAGCTAATAGTAATTAAATTATTTCATCAAAGAACTATTTTTTTTAAAAGAAAAAATGAGGAGACAAGGGCAAAACCATAACTCTAAGTTTCCAAATAACGATTTCGTCAAAAGAAATGGTAGATACTAATAGAATTAGAGGGATGGGATGGGGGTTTGGTTTAAGGTGCTTAGGTTAAACTAAAAGGGTCCAGTAGTCCTTTTCCTTAATAAATTTCCTTTTTTTTTTCCAAAAAACTTGTATTATAAAAGTCCACAAGTCATGAGATAACTAGTGCTCTCAGAATATAAAAGAAGCCAAAAGCATAATAATACATAAAGAAAATAATTCTCATTCAAATTAGAACAAATTACAAGTGAGAATTAAAAAAAAAATCAAGAAGGAGAAAGAGCTTAATTATTAGGAACATTCGAAGAGACACTCTTCTAAATGTCATCATTATCATCGACCAAGACATACAAGGCATCATCTAATCATTAAAGATCAATATCAAAGTATCATTCCTTAAAAATACAAACAATACTCTCAAATCCTCGCATGACCCTTGAGGTAAAAGAATGCTCTTTAGCATCAGCGAGTCTAACAGCATATGCTTCGGCCTCCTCAACTCAAGCGCACATTTGACTAAATTCCTACTTGAAAGCCTCAACAAGCTTCTTTAAAGATTGAACTCAATCTTTTAGGTGCTTATTTTGCCTCGTTACCTCAAAGATCTTACTCTTAGCATATGCTACACCTCTAGTGGCCTCATCATGATGAATCTTGATCAGCCGATCAATCTCGGAGGCATAACTCTTGGCCGTTGCTACCTTTGTAGACAACTTTTTGATAAACATAAATTATATATGTTATTTTCACTCCCTTAACATGATTAATTGCTCATTTTAATAATAATATTAAGTTTTTTATATGTTTTATTATTATTTTATAGGTTTGGAGTAAATGAAGCAATTGGGGATGAAAATATAAGAAAAACGAGGCAAAATTTCAAATTGCTACAGTATGATACAGTGTATAAATAGTGATTTTCTACAGTTCCATCGCCCCAATGATGAATAGTATATCACGTCAGCAAAATTCTAGCACCTAATGCTTTTCGCTCCAGGGTGAATAGTTGATCATTAATGCGCGGAATAGTACCCCATAAATAGTACCAATAAACAATAGTCGCACTACAGTAAAAAAAAGTACAACTCAAATACTTCAATAAATCCCTATATAAAGGCCTCTTATTTCATACCTAAAAGAGAATACAACTTAAGGCCCTTAAAGCCACAACACATTGAGGAAGAGAAATTTTTAGAGAAAAACATAAGGGTAATTCAATGAAGTAAGAGATGATTAGGGAATCTTTGGCATATCAACCAATTACGAATTGACGTCTATATTGCTTTACTTTTGGTTGTATCATGTTTATTTTATTTTTCAGCCATAATTCTCTTGTTATCATGAGCTAAATTTATTTTCTAAGGTTATTACTTGAACTTAATATATGAGCTTAATTGTTGGATCTTTTTAATATTTATTTGAACTCAATTCTTCATTATTCAAATTATTTGTTCTTAATGCTTTATTATATATGATCAATATTGTGATTGATTTGGTAATACTTTGATAAACTCGAAAGAAGCATCATTGTATTTAGACCTAGATAATTTGATGCATGATTGTAGAGTAGCATTCAATGTTGTATATGCAAGTTTCAAATTAGGATAGGAATATACCTAATTGGCATATATGGTTAATAAGACATGTTCTTAATGAATCTTAATTTATTACAAGTACCATAAAAATATAGGTATTTGATAAATTATGATATACTTGCATGACCTTGGAAGAGGCTTGTGAAAACATTGATGTCTTGATCAATAATAAGAATTAAAAGATATAAATATTAAAATGATTAATCTTTAGAAAATATATTGAATGATAGTAATTAACCTTAGGCTTTCTTTATATTGTTATTTTCTTATTCTATTTTAGTTGTGTCATTTATTTTATGCACTTTTATTTTACTTAAATTTATTATAAAATTAAGATTTAATTTTTTCTGAATAATTACAAGAAAGATATAATTTTAGTACTTGGTAGAAAATAAATATTATCTCTATAGGTTTGACATCCGACTTTATAAGTCTCTTTATTATTTGTTACGATAGTGCCTACTTGTACTTAGTTTTTAAGATATAAAAATATCGCATCAAGTTTTTGGTGCCGTTTTCGAGGATATTATTTATTTTTGCTAATATTAATACCAATCTTTCTTATTTTTAATTCAAAATTATTTTATTTTATTTTTCATATAAGTCCTTTTAATTTTTTTTTTTTTTATTGTACAGTTGCTTTTCAATTCTTTTTGTTTTTGTTTTTTTAGGATACCTTTCAGAGCTATATCATGGTCTATCAATTTCAGTTTTAGCAGCAAATGGGAGAATATAGATCTTTGAGAGATTATTCAATCCCTAAGATTAGCAACATTTAACCCAGTATATGCCGACCAACAATAAATGCTAATTACTTTGAAATTCAGCCAAAAATAATTCGAATGTTAAAAGACTCAGTTCAGTTTAGTGGACATCCATATGATGATCCGAATTAGCATATCATAAATTTTCTAAAGATTTGTGATTTGTTCAAATACAATGGAGCCTCAGAAGATGCAGTACGATTACGGTTATTTCCTTTTTCACTTCAAGACAAGGCGAAGAATTGGTTGATGTCACTACCATCAAGATCAATTACAACATGGGATGACTTGGCCCAGAAATTCCTATCTAAATTCTTTCCACCGGCCAAGATAGCAAGAATGAGGAACGACATCACTTCTTTCATGCAGTATAACTCATAAACACTTTATGAAGCATGGGAGTGGTATAAAGATATGTTGAGGAGATTTCCAAATCATGAGATTCCAAAGTGGTTACTTGTGCAAACGTTCTATAATGGCTTAATGGGGCAATTGAGAATCATAATAGATGCCGCAACAAGTGGAGCATTAATGAACAAGTCAACTGATGAAGAATATGACCTGCTAGAGGAGATGACATCTAATAGTTATTAATGGCCAGTAGAGAGAACAACCCCAAGAAGAATTACAAACACATATAATGAAAGGGTACTTATCTCACTAGCTGCACAAATCAACTTATTGACCAAGATTTTAGATGCCATTAAAGCTAATGCTATTAAGAGACAATCCATCACTTATGATTTTTATGGTGAGAACCATCCAAATAGCTAATGTATAGAGCCTATGTACTATATGGAGAACTATCAAGTACAGCAGCACAATCCCTACACCAACTTCTATAATTCAGATTGAGTAGACCCTCATAGCATGCCAACACAACCTCAACAGCAGATTGAAGAGAAACTGGGCCTAAAGAAGATGTTTATGCAATACATAAAGCAAATAGATGTCCTTCTTCAAAGCCAATCAGCCTCTTTAAGAACGTTAGAGATGCAAGTGGGCTAATTAGCCACATAATTAATCAATCATCAGCAAGGCCCATTGACCAATAACACAGAGTAAATCTAAGAGGAAATAAGGAGCAATGCCAAGCAATCACTTTAAGGGCTGAACAAGAATTACCAACAATTGCTGAAATGTCTCAAATGAATATGGACTATGATAGAGCAACAAAGATAAAAGAAGAGGAGTCAACTATAAAAGAAAAGAAATTAGTGGTACTTCAAAGAAAAGACAATGCATATATTTCACAGCTACCTTTCCTACAAAGAATCCAAGAGAAGAGCCTTAAACATCGACAATTTTTCAACAATATCTCTCAATGTTTCAAGGTTGATATGGTAATTCCTGAAGATCCACCACCACCTCTTAAAGTAAAATTAATAAAAGCCCTTCAACTACAAACGTATACAAAACTTTACAAGTTAAAAAAAAAAAGAAGGGGCATGATAAGATAATGGAGAGGTAGATTGATATCGGCCAACGAGGTGCAATATTCCTGTCTATGATTAAAATCTTTCCAATAAGGCTCCAATCAAGGAAAATGGGACCTTGTCTACAAAAGTTTTTCATGGAGCTATAGAAGTCAAAGAAAATGAATACCAATGTTCTTAGACATAGATTGAAGTTCTATAAGTGTGATACCATTGATATGCAGTTTAATCCTCCATGAGTGAAGAAAGAAGACGTTAAGCCAATGACATTAAATCAAGCGCTTTTTAGGAGGCAACCCAAGTTATTTTTATTTTTATTTGCTTATTTTCGATTTTAGTTATGTTAGTTAATTGTTTTAGAAATAAAACAGCAAGTCAAACACTCAAGGAAAGCAGCATGAGCATTTACAAGCATCTAGAGCAAAGGACACTGCATTCGCATCATTATACAACAACATTGCATTGCTTCAACTTCTTTTACCAGGGGAGTTTCTCTTACTCTTACGTTTATTTTTTGACATTGGGGACAATGTCTAATTTAAGTTTGAGGGTAGAAAATACTTTCTTGTATTTATTTTTACTGCATGATTTAATTGGTTGTCTTGTGGGTTAAATTTTTTTTAACTTTTAGTTGTTAGGTTGTTAAGATGATCATTAGTCTATGATAAGAAAAAATATAGATGGCTGAATTTATTTTTTACAAATCTATAGAGAATGATAAATACTTGAGACAATTTTGGTTATCTAAGTTAGGAACAAGTTCGACCTTATTTATAATCACCATTTTTTTTAGGCATTTTATAAGCTTAAATAGTTATAACTATTACTTAGAGATACTTATCCTTAAAGAAGTGCACCACAGTCTTGAAAGACTAATACTCTAGAACTTGTCTTAAATTACCACTTGAGACGAAATTCTAGGAAACACATGAATAGAAAAATGACATTAGGTCATATTTGGACTGATTGAGCCTTTCTGGCCTACCTCTTATTGTATATTTATCCATAGTACCTTATTTTGAGCCTAATTACCCATTCTTTGGTTTAACCACATTACAAGCCCAAGACTTAAAGTTTACTTATCCAAAAATTTACTCGTAACACCATAAATCTTGCATTTGCTTAGAAATACTCTTAAAAGAAAAAGGTTGTGGTGATATGAAAAAAATAAGTTTGGGTGATATTTGTCAATCTAAGTTTGGGGGTATTAAAAAAAAAGAAAAAAAAATTCAAAGAAAAAAAAGAGTAAGAAAAATACCCCCAGTTTAAGAAAAAGAAGTAATTCTTTGAAAAATAAAGGTTAAAAAGAAATATGGAAAACACAATAAGTTTGAGGGAAGAGATAATATAAAGGAAAAAAGATCAAGAGGTTTCTAGGTAAAGTCTAAGTGTTCGTGGTGTGACTTCACCTAAATTGTTTATTCTTTTATCCCACCTTGACCTTAGCCTTATGTTACAAGCTAAATAAAGTCCTAAATAGATCCCTATACATGATTTTCTACATTAGTGGAGAGTAGTAGTAAAAACAACCCTATGGAAGTTTCATTATATAAATCAAATGCCGAGACATCATCTTTTCTGTACAAACTAAATTATAAAGTAAATCAAAGTATGGTTTTAGCTATTGCTTGCTGCTTGTACACACACGCATGATGATTATCTTTGAGAAAGAATAAGGGACTAAATGAAGAAAATTAGAATTGTTAATAGTTATTTATCAACCTTAAGAATTTGTGCTATTTAAACAGCTTTTGAGACAATCATTTTGATTATTTTACTAACCGGCATGTTTTTTTAATTTTATTTTTAAATTTTCATTTCATTTTGAGTCAAGTATAATCTCTTTAAATTCTCTCTTCGATTTTATTTTTTATTGCTCGAGGATGAGCAAATGGTTAAGTTTGGGGGAGTTTGATAAGTATAAATTATATCTGTTATTTTCACTCCCTTAACATGATTAATTGCTCATTTTAATAAGAATATTATGATTTTTATATGTTTTATTGTTATTTTATAGGTTTGGAGTCCATGGAGCAATTGGGGATGAAAATCTAAAAAAAACAGGGCAAACTTTCAAATTGCTACAGTATGATATAATGCAATAAATAGTGATTTGCTACAGTTCTATCGCACCAGCGAAATTCCAGCACCAAATGCTTTTCGCTCCAGGGTGAACAGTCAACCAATTATGAATTGACGTCTATAATGGTTTGCTTTTGGTTGTATCATGTTTATTTTATTTTTCATCCATAATTCTCTTGTTATCATGAGCTAAATTTATTTTTTAGGGTTATTACTTGAACTCAATATGTGAGTTTAATTGTTGGATCTTTTTAATATTTATTTGAACTCAATTCTTCATTATTCAAATTATTTGTTCTTAATGCTTTATTATATATGATCAATATTGTGATTGATTTGGTAATACTTTGATAAACTCGAAGGAAGCATCATTGTATTTAGACCTAGATAATTTGATGCATGATTGTAGAGTAGCATTCAATGTTGTATATGCAAGTTTTAAATTAGGATAGGAATATACCTAATTGGCATATATGGTTAATAAGACATGTTCTTAATGAATCTTAATTTATTACAAGTACCATAAAAATATAGGTATTTGATAAATTATGATATACTTGTATGACCTTGGAAGAGGTTTGTGAAAACATTGGTGTCTTGATCAATTATAAGAATTGAGGTATATAAATATTCAAATGATTAATCTTTAGAAAACATATTGAAAGATAGTAATTAACCCTAGGCTTTCTCTATATTGCTATTTTTTTTATTCTGTTTGAGTTGTGTCATTTATTTTCTGCACTTTTATTTTACTTAAATTTATTACAAAATTAAGATTTAATATTTTTTTAATAAATAGAAGAAATATATAATTTTAGTACTTGGTAGAAAATAAATATTATCCTCGTGGGTTCGACATCTGACTTTATAAGTCCTTTTATTACTTGTTACGATAGTGTATAGTTGCACTTAATTTTAAGATATAGAAATATTGCATCACTCCTCGAGCTTTTCCTCTAATGACTTCATTGCTCAATTCTTTAGCCGACATTGCATTTTAGATTCGACCAATTCCTTCTCAAGGTTTAAAGACTTTATAGACTATCATAGATTCCCATAAGGATAACTTTACGGTAGAATGATAAACTATATACTTTTTGAAAATGAGAAGAGTGATAGAGTGCAAAAAAGATAATCTTAAGTAAAAGAGACAAGGATATAAGGGAAATACCTTCATCACTGTCATAAGCTATATGTGAAAGATAGTAAAAGGATCCTAATCCCTTATTTAGTAGGCACGAGAAAAGCCAACATGATCGGCTTCCTAAAAATAAGGAAGCAAATGCTCAAACTTGCCCTAAAAAGTCACATAAAAACAACCCAAGGTCACGGTTAGAGGATTCCATAATATTAACTCATGAGCAGTGTCCTAGTTAGTAGCTTCCTCTTTTGGAAGCATAGAACTAGTGCTCAAAGTAGAAGGGTTAATTGCTCATTTTTCCTTCTCACTTGCAATAAGGATTTTTTAGCAGTAGTCTTCTGAGCACCTGCAACTTCACTGGGAGAACTTGTTCAATCCCTTTATCTATGACCAGGAGCATTCTCAATAGACTTTTGAGTAGGAGGATGTAAAGTAGGCTCTTCTAGACACTCATTTTTGCTATCATCACCACTTTTCATATCTACAAGACACGAACAAACATCAATCCTAAAGGCTCCAAAAGCAATAAATAACCTACATTTTCTTTTTACATAAGACTCATCATGAGGAAGAACACTCTTACTGTTCTTCAACAAGACCTTCTCACAATCACTCAACTTAATATTAATGGCTACTTTTGCATGACCACTCAAGTAATAAGGATTATACTAATTTAGGGTAGACTAATCACATAGGTTCTACCAGCCAAAGATTAAGAATGACCATAAGAATGCCAAAGGTTATATTAAACAAGAAATCTTTAAAGGGGAGAATCTCTAGAACTTTAAAAAAACCTAAAAGAAATGCCATGAAAAAAAAGAAAAAGAATAAAAAATTTTAGCAACAAGGCATTACCTACACTAAGGGTTACGACACTTTCTCTCTTAACAAAGATGAAGCAAAGAAAAAGGTAGAGTATGAAAAGTTTTAACCTCAGCTTCCAATAAAAAGAAGGTTTCTAGGCTTTTCATAAAATGCCTAACCATAGATCAGATCCAAAGGTTCCTAAAAAATCCTTCTTAAAGATTTTTTTCTTGATTGAAACAGAAAAATAGCTAACAACTATTAGAGTCCCAAAAGATGTTTTAAAAACCACATTATTAGGGTCACCTCCAAAACATACGATGGATGGAAAAGGCTTAGAACAGAAAGGAATGCACATTTAATATAAAGTAATCAATTAGTAAGATCAAAGGACCCGTCAGACTCTAAAGAAGAAAAGACAATCTACACCCTCTGAGTTGGTCATAATATTGATAATAACTTAGCTACCCTATTTGGTCAGACTTCAAAAAAGAGACCCACACACTCATCAAGATGGTTAGAATATTGTCACAACTTGGCTACCTTATTCGGTCAGACTTATAACCCATAGAACTAGTTAGAACATTGATTACGAGTTAAACCTACATCCCTACCCTATAAATAAATGAGAAATTCTACATTGGGGAGGAGAGAATGAGCTGAAGATTAAGAAATAATCATTTTTGTGATACATATTCACATACACCTTGAGGTCTTAATACCATTAAAAAGGTCTATAATATTCTTCAAATGCCTAAAATCTTAGGACAATCATCCTTAAAGGCCACAAGAGTATAAAAATATATATATAACACTATTGATTATCACTATCTATATATTCTTGCTTTATTTTTCTTGTTTTTTTAGATAGCTGCTAATTTAAATATTGTAGTGTTTATGCCGAAAAAATATCAAGCATGGTCTCACTTTCTCTTTGGTTGCAACATTCTAATCAAACATGATTTTCGTAAGGGAAATAGTGATTTAGATTATTTTAAACCCGTCTTATCCTAAATGTCAAAATAAAACTTTTTAGAGAAATAAATTCATCTTGTTAACTCTCAAGTTACTAAATTTTGAGGTCAAAAGAATTAATAATATAAGAGTTACCTACTCAAATGTTTATGTAATCTACTGATATTGCTAATATTAACTGCTACCTCATATTTGTATTTTAATTAATGTGGTATATTTATATGTGTGTATAAATAAATTTGAAAGTTTTGAGTGATTTAGTATGTGGTGCTTTTTCATTTTATTTTAGGACATCTATCATCTTTTCATGTTTAGTTGAAAAGCATATGTATCAAATTAAATGCAAAAAATTTATAACCCATAGTGTTTTATACTCTCTCTCTCCATATATATATATATATATATTTGCTTGATTTTAGATGCTAATTTTCTAAAATGACATTATTTTCAAATTTGTTTTGAATAAGTTTATGCGGTATAATTTAAAACAATTCTAAAACAATGTTATTTAAGATATCTTTATTTTTAAAAGTATGAGAATGACTATACATACATATATACATATAATATTATAATCAAAGTTAAACCTTTATATCTTTTCACATTCTCTTTTCTTTATTTTGAACTTTTCAAATTCACAAGCACATTAAAATCTTGATATAATAGTAAGTTAGGCACTTCCTAAAAAGGGAAAAAATTAAGTGATTTAGATATTACTTAGTCATGGAAGGTGGTTTGCTTTTTCTATCTTAATGATACTTTTAAATAAATTTTGATTTAATTAAAAAGAAAATTTATTTAGCTAAATATAAAAGAATGATATTGTTTTTTTTTTTTCAAAATTATCCTTACCTATTTAATGTATAACAAGCCTATGCTTATATAGTTAGGATATAAACTTCAAATCCTAATTGATGTGGCATCTAATGTATGCATTATAATGGTATTATATAATTACTACATCAATGAATATTAAAAAGTCAATAACTACCTAAAAACTAGTAATTATTTATTAGTGACACATTTATGTATCCTGACATTACAAATCTAACACTACTCTTTAATATATTACATCCTTATTTATATAAAAATTGATGAACACTTGAAATTACATATTTAATAAGGGTTTTATATCATTGTTTTGTATTACTAGTGTCTTTAACAGCCTAACTTAAATATGTTTACAATATTGTACCTAATTAACTTTTAACTGTTTTGTCGTAGGTTCGGTAAAATGGGCATACATTTCTACCTAAGAAACTAATTGAAATGATTCTTAATCCTATGAAGAGCTGACTTAATGAGCTAATATATTATATTTCACAAGGCATTTGAAATTCGAGCATTTAGAGGGTAAAAATGGCCTAAAATAGAACTGGTCTGCAGTACAGGCCCAGTTTGAATAGTCATCAATATTTGGTTCATAACTATAAACATACATATCTCATATGTATGAGAAAACTCAATTTAGAAAGATAAGAGACTTATTTACAACTTTGATGTTTTGCGTGACAGCTAATTCGAATCACATGAATTCCAAATTGAATAATCAAGTGGGTGCATTAATGATAATCAATGTAAATTATTTGCCACTATTCTTGAATTTTATCATCCAAGTGGTTCCTTCTTCATTTGTCTCGATTTATCCATATTTTTCTATAAATAAGTAGTATGTTTATGCCCAAATGATGTAATTAGAGAGCTAAATTTTAGTTTAAAACACTTGTCTTTTGTATTATCTCTTTGCAATATTATTTCTCTTATTTACTATTCTAAAGTCATGTTATCTCTTCTTCCATTTCTTTTCTTTTTCTTTAGTTTTATTATGTCTAAGTAATTTTCTTTATGTTAAGGAGAAATGGCGAAACTCTTAGCAAGGTAATAAGATATACTTAACTCTTATTCATGAATTTAATGTTTCATTCTTAAGTTATGCAAATTTATATATGATGTATTTATTTTATTTGTAATAGTAATATTATTTCTTCTAAAGTGGTGTATCTTGATTTATTATACACAATTTTTATAGTTGGCACAATAAATTCTTGAAACCATTTACAAGATTTGGCGTATATACCCTTTATTGTAAAGTAAGAGTCTTGATTTATGGTAGACAAATATAAAGACTGGCATAATAAATACTTGAACCTATTTATAAGATTTGGTGTATAATAATTGAAAGAAGTAAATACTAGTTAATATATAAATGGTGATGAACTTTAATTGTTATATCTTCCAGTTAAAACCTTCTTCGTGTGAGAATTTCAATTGAGTTATAAAAAAAATTGAATATATTCTTACTTTATATGCTAAGAGTGGATCCCTCTAACCTTAACTTTTATTTTAATTGGTTAATTAAATTAATATTTATAAACATCTTATACTGCATTAATTGTCTTTAAAGTATTTATAGTTTGTAATTTTAATTCCACTTCCCTGTAGATCGACCTCGTTCTCATCGGGTTATTTATTACTTCGACAATCTTGCACTTAAGAATAAACTCCTATATTCTAGACATGTCAAGTTTTTGGCGCTGTTGCCAGGGAAGTGAAATTAACAAAAAAAATTTGGTTTTATTTTCAAGGAAGGCTAAGTCTCTTAATTTGTTTTACTTTATTTATTATTTGCTTTTTATTTTTATGGAAGGATAAGCCTCCTAACTTGCTTTACTTTATTTATTATTCGCTTTTTATTTTTATGGAAGGCTAAGCCTCCTACTCTTTATTTATTAACTTTTTATTATATAATCTAACATTGACTAATCTAACTTATAATTATTTATCTTTATTTTATTTTTATTTTAGTTTTGCCTATTTTATTTGCCCGTTTGTAATATTTTATTTTATTTTCTCTTATTTGTATTATTTATTGTTATTGTATTTTGTTTTATTTTTTTATATGAACGGTTGGTTTCAAGATCCTAATTCTCATCGTTTGGTGAAATGTAATTTTAAAAATTCCTTTGATAATTTATTGGATTCTCCTTCATCTTCTCATTCTTTACCAATTAACACCATGACCGAAAATTAAATTGAGGGACTCATAGACCTAGGGGACAATCAGTCCCAACATAATGACCATAACCGACCTAAGACACTTAGAGACTACATGAACCCTACGCGAATTGATATACCATCTTGCTTAATTTTTCCTCTGGATGTAACATCTTTTTAATTTTAAGCTAGACATTATCCAACTTTTACCCACTTTTTATGGCTTAGATGCAGAGAACTCTTATCTACATCTAAGAGAATTTGAAGAAGTGTGTAACATGTATAATGACCAAAATTGTAGCATGAACATAATTCGACTTAAGCTTTTCCCTTTTTCTTTACAAGATAAAGCTAAAACATGACTATAAAACCTTAGGCCAGGATCCATTTCTTTATAGGATGAAATGCAACAACAATTCCTAAAAAACAATTTCCTTCCCATAGAACAAATTCTTTCAAAAGCTAAATTATCACTTTTGCCCAAAAATCAGGAGAGACCCTTTACCAATATTGGTAATCTCTTGAAGAGAAATAAACTTACCCAATGGTAATCTCTTCTACACTTGATAAGGGCTTATTTGTCATATATTTTCTCATGTTTTTATTTTGATATTTTATTATTTTATGAGAATAGATGGCTATTTATGTTCTTTATTGTTATTTATAGGGACTTAAACGAAAGTTAAAATGCAAAGTTTTCAAAATATGAGTCCGTCGCCCCAGTGCCACAAGGATTTTTGCTCTAGTGCTAGAATAGTGATTGAAATAAGAAAATCAAAAAAGATAACTTGTTTAAGTCACAGTCTGCCGCTCTAGCACCATTTTTTTATCGTGTCAGTGATAGGATAGTGCCCCAGTGCCAACACCTCATCGCTCCAGTGGTGAGACCTTTTACACGCAGCACCCAAGTAATAGAACCCAGCGCCCTAGCAGTAGTGCGAGTCCTAATCCGACAAGAATTGAGATTTTCAAACTCATATCAATCCCTATAAAAGGCCATTCGTCCCCAAACTTTAAAAAACACCCAATAGCAATTCAAGAACACCAAGAATATAGAGCATAAGTCTTAGAGAATAATTGGAGATTAATTGAAGCAACTATAGAGAGTGATTCAAGGCATTCGTTGGCATCAAGAGTATCTTAGGCAATGCAACCAAGAGTAATTCGACGTCTATATCGGTTTGCTGTTGATTGTATCATGATTTCTTATTATTTTTACTGTTGTTCTCTTGTGGCCATGAACTAAATTGTTTTTCTAGAGTTAATACTTGAACTCGATAGGTGTACTTAACTGCTATATCTTTTTAATATTTAATAAACTTAGTTCTTTATTTTTTAAATTACTTATTCTTAATTCTTCAATATATCTGACCAATATATGGTGAATGAATTAGTAATATTTTTTATAAACTCGGAAGAGGAACCATAATATTCAGACCTAGGTAATTTGATGTATGATTGTAGAGTAACATTCAATGTTATATATACAAGTTTCAATTTAGGATAGGAATATACCTAATTGGCATGTATGATTAATAAGACTCAATCTTAGTTTATTATAAGTACCATAGGAATATAGGTATTTAGTAAATTAAGATATACTTGCATGACTTTGGAAGAGGTTTGTGAATACATTAGTGTCTTGATCAATAACAAAGACTAAGAAAAATAAATATTAAAAGATTAATCATTAAAAAACATATTAAGGGATAATGTTGACCCTAGGTTTTCTCTATATTGTTATCATCTAATTCTCTTTTGTATTGTGTTATTGCTTTTATATATTTTTACATTCATTCTTAGATTTTTATTTTTTTGAATAATTATTAGAAAGACATAATTTTAGTACTTAGTTAAGAAGTAGGAATTATCTATGTGGGTTCGACATCTAATTCTATAAGTTCCTTTATTACTTGTATACAATAGTGTATACTTACACTTAATTTTAAGATATAGAAATATCACATCAACACTCACAAGCGAACAAAAGGTAAGTTAATTGAATTATTGAAAATGCATAAAAATATAATTGGGTGGACTTTAAAAGACATAAACGGCATTAATCATTTAATTTGCACACATAAAATAGACCCAGAAGATAATGCCAAAACTTTTCAACAACCTCAAAGGAGATTAAATCCACAAATGAAGAGGTAGTGAGAGCTGAAGTTCTCAAATTACTCGAAGTATGAATCATCTATCCTATTTCAAATAGTAAGTGGGTAAGTTCTACTCAGGTAGTATCGAAAAAATCTGGAATCACAGTCATTAAAAATAAAAATTGTGAGTTAATACCAACTCGAGTCTCATCTAGTTAGAGGATGTGCATAGATTATAAGAAGTTGAATTCAGCTACTAGAAAAGACTATTTTCTCTTACCATTCCTTGACCAAATTATAGAAAGAGTAGCAGGACATCCCTACTATTATTTTTTAGATGGTTATTCTAGTTATTATTAAATTCCTATAGCACTAGAGGACCAAGAAAAGACTACATTCACATGCCTTTTGGACTTTGTAATACCCCAGCAACATTTCAGAGATGTATGTTAAGCTTTTTTAGTGACATAGTTGAGCATTATTTGAAAGTTTTCATGGATGATTTAACTGTGTTTGGAAATTCTTTTGATAATTGTCTTGAAAACTTAGAAAAGGTTTTAGAAAGATGTGAAGAAAAGAGTCTTGTGTTGAATTAGGAAAAATGTCATTACATGGTTACTTCTGAAAATTTTTTGGGACACATTGTGTCTTCTAAAGGAATTGAAGTGGATAAGGCAAAAGTCAAACTCATTATACATTTTCCTCCACAAAAAATAGTCAGAGAAGTCCGATCCTTTTTAGGACATGCTGGATTCTATAGAAGGTTCATCAAAAAATTTAGTGCTATATCTAATCCTCTTTATAACCTCTTAGTAAAAGATATATCATTTGAGTGGACTCAAGAGTGTCAAAATTTGTTTAAAAAATTAATTGACCTCTTAACATCTACTTCTATCATACAATCTTCTCACTAATTTTTACCTTTAGAGCTCATGTGTGATGCTAGTGACTATGCCGTTGGTGTTGTATTGGGACAAAGAACGAAAGGTAAATCCTATGTAATTTATTATGCAAATAGAACTTTAAACAATGCACAAATGAAATTATACAACAACTGAAAAAGAATTACTTGCTGTAATATTTGCATTAGACAAATTTCGTTCTTACTTGATTGGTTCTTCAGCTGTTGTGTTTACTGACCATGCTGCTCAAGGTACTTAATATCAAAGCAGGATGCAAAACCAATACTAATTCGATAGATTCTATTGCTTCAAGAGTTTAATATCACTATCAAGGATAAGAAGGGAGATGAGAATGTTGTTGCAGATCACTTATCAAGACTCGCACAAGATTCATCAATAGAAATAACACCTATTAACGATTCTTTTCCCGGTGAATTTTTATTTTTCACTGTTACAATGCCTTGGTATACTAATATTGTTAATTTTCTTGTAACATTAGCAATGCCACTTCAATGGAATGCTCAAGATAAAAAGAAATTTTTAACTGAGGTAAGAAAGTTTTATTGGGATGATCCTTATCTCTTCAAATATTGTCCTAACCAAATATTTTGGAGATGTATAACCAACAACGAGATAAGTAAAGTTGTTGAATTTTGTTATTCTGAAGCATGTGGGGGACATTTTTTATCAAAGAAAATAGCTGCAAAAATCTTGCAGTGTGAATTTTATTGGCCCACTTTATTTAAAGATACACATGGATTTTGTATAACATGTGAAAATTGTCAAAATTTGGGATCCATTTCAAAACAAAACATGATGCCTTTGAACCCCATTCTTGTTATTGAATTATTTGATTGTTGGGGGATATATTTTATGAGACCATTTCCGCTATCATTTAGATTTATGTATATCTTAATCGCAATAGATTATGTCTCAAAATAGATTGAGACTATTCTGTGTCGAAATAATGACCATAAAACAGTCATAACATATTTGAAAGAAAATATCTTAAGTAGATTTGGAATCCCTCGAGCCATTATAAGTGATAGGGGTAAGCATTTTTGTAATATGCCATTTGAAACATTAATGAAAAAAATATGGTATTACTCATAAAGTTGCCACCCCTCATCATCCTTAAACAAGTGGACAAGTTGAATTAGCAAATAAGGAGATAAAACAAATTTTAGAAAAAATTGTAAACCCAAATCACAAAGATTGGTCTTTAAGACTTAATGATGCACAGTGGATTTATAGAACTGCTTTTAAAACTTTATTGGGTATGTCTCCTTATAGGATAGTTTATAGAAAACCTTGTCACTTACCTGTGGAACTTAAGCATAAAGCCTACTAGGCCATTAAAACTTTCAACGCAAATCTTGATTATGCTGGACAAATACATAAATTACATATAAATGAACTTGAAGAATTGAAAAATGATGCATATGAGAATTCAAAATTTCATAAAGCTAAAATAAAAGGTTTTCATAATCAAAAAATTCAAAGAAAAACATTTGATGTTGGCAATAAGGTTTTGCTTTATAATTCTCGACCTCACTTATTCCCTGAAAAATTAAAATCAAGATAAAGTGCCTTTTTATTGTGAAACATGTGTACGCTTATAGAACAATTGATATTGAAAATTCTAGGAATGGTAATATGTTTAAGGTAAATGGATAAAAACTCAAGCCATTTTTAGAAAACCAAACTTTTTATGAAGAATTTGTATCCATGTCTAACCTTTGTTACAAGACCAATTAATCTTTGTTTTACATATTTATATATATTTATTCTTCTTCTAACTTTGTTTTATTTTTGTTAAACTTTTGTTTTGCACCCCGGTTAAGTGGCGAATAACAGTACTCCATGACATTTCAAGTTGATTTTGTCAGTTTTCTATAATTATTGATACCTTCTCTTCTTCCCTCTTTCTAAAAATATGGATGACATTCTAAAGAAATTGAAAAAATGTTTTCCCTCATTGCCTCAAAATGCCTTAAAGAAAATTTACCAAGTAAGATGTGAAAGATTAAGGTTATTAATGATTATGAATATAACTGTTGATGTACGTTGATTAATTGAAGCCAAAATTTGATTGACAGATGAATTTTCAGACTCATTAATTTCCTACATGCCTGGCTTAGGTAAAAGCTCTATTGTAATTTTATCACCGGACTCTCTATTCATTAGATTCTCATAAAATAATTAAAGTCCCGAAGCTAGCATGTGGCAAAAATAGTTTGACTTTAAATAATTGATTTTTCTATCTTTGGATCAATGTTAATTTGTCTGTCTGTCCTTAAATATAACCTTTTCTTGAGTGATTATCTATTTTCTAACTCCATGAGTGAAATCCTAACCCATTAAATAAGTTATTCCCTGTGAAGATATAGAGTTGAGATTTTTACTTAGAAAATATTTTCAAGGCTATATATATTGTGGTTTGTGGTAAGAAGGCTTCGGCTTAATTCACACACACACAATTTTGAAAGTTATGATTGAAATAACCTTAATAGCAATTGTGATCTTGAATTGAAATATTGTTTGAAATACTTAGGCAGTGTTCAAATTTTATTTATACTTGAATTGCTATAGACTAGCAATAAGCTGGTTGGGGGTGTGATGAACACTTGAAATTACATATTTACATATCATTTTTTTTGTATTACTAGTGTCTTTAAACCCCCTAACTTATGTATGTTTACAATATTGTACCTAATTAACTTTTTAATTATTTTATGGTAGGTTCGGTAAAATGGGCATAACTTTCTACCTAAGAAACCAATTAGAGTGATTCTTGATCTTGTGAAGAGTTGACTCAATGGGCTAATATATTGTATTTCATAAGGCATTTTAAATTCGAGTGTTTAGAGAGTAAAAATAGCCTAGAACAGAATTGATCTGCAGTAAAAGCCCAGTCTGAACAGTCATCAGTATTTTGCCTATAACTATAGACATACGTATCTAATACGTTTGAGAAAACTCAATTTGTAAAGATAAGAGACTTATCTACAACTTTGATGTTTTGAGTGACAACTAATTCGAATCACATGAATTCTAAATTAGATAATCAAGTAGGTGCATTAATGATAATCAATGTAAATTATTTGTCACCATTCTTAACTTTTATCATCCAAGTGGTTCCCTCTTCATTTGTCTTGATTTATCCATGTTTTTCTATAAATAAGTAGCATATTTATGCCTAAATGATGTAATTAGAGAGCTAGATTTTAGTTCAAAACACTTGTCTTTTGTATTATCTCTTTGTAATATTATTTCTCTTGTTTACTATTCTAAAGTCATGTTACCTCTTATTCGTGAATTTAATGTTTCATTCTTAAGTTATGCATACTTATTATTGTGTTGAAAATTTTCAAACTAATATTCTTCTTACATACTTATAATTTATATATATATATATATACTTATGAAAGTTCATATCAACATTATTTAATATTAATTTGTATAATTAAATATTATTTTAATTATATATCTTTATTTTTCATGAATTTATTATTAAATATTTATAAGGATATAAACATAATAAATTAATTTTCAATTGCTTTTTAATTAAAAAATAACTTACCTCATAAAATTTTATATCAAACAAAAAAATAAACAAGTCATTCATATTCAATCATTCAACTATATTGAATGCTTAGCTAAATTAATTTGTTGAGGCAAAAATTAGATGATACTTGACCCACTTACAAAAGCCCAACTTAGCCCTCGGGCCTAATTTTCTTTATGAGCAACCCAATCTAAAACAAACTATTATAACAAATTGAGCACGAGTCTAAATCCACAGGCCTTTATAAATTGGCCCAGAAAAGTCATCGAGTGGGACTCACATAAGGACACACATCACCACTCATTATCGCTATCAGGGGACACGCCATTATGACCAAATCACTTATCATGCCATCATTGAGCCTACCAATGGATATATGCGTCAGTAGAGTGCAACCCCTTCCCACATCACCATCGAGTCTTATGAATGATCCAACTGGAAGCCATGTTATCTGATTATTAGATTTAAAGATAAGGACTAGGAAAAAATCTCCAAAGGTCAATGGCAAGCCTCCTCGTCAACATGTAGCAGGTAATTGTTTCTTATTAACATATGAATTAGAGTTGTCTAGAGTTGTTGGGATGATCCAACACTAATTTCATTGAGCTTAAGGGATAGAGTCTGCTGACCATTCGGTGCTCCCACCTCACCTAATAAAGCTGGCCACTTCAAAAATGCTCAATTAGGAAGATACCTAGTACTCCAAATGTTAGAAAGGCATAATTACCCACATGCCCCAACTAAGTCGTTTCTCCAAAATGTCCCTTATAAAAGAGATAATTCTCTAATTGAGTAGCACCACATGTTGCCTTGAGGAGCAAACTCCAGGGCAGTTCTCTACATGCTCAAATCTTATCTCTAATTTTAAACGAGGGCAAGAGAAGAATAATAACTAAGGCAACAATTCTAGTAAGAGAAAAATTATCTCAATCTTCTCTCTAAACTCTATATTTTTCTCTATGGACAAAAAACCTAAGAATAAAATCACCACTAAGCCACTGTCGGACTTAATCGTCAGAGGGCTATCGCCAACCACCCTACCAATGCCTACCACTAAACTCATATTTCTTGTGTTCTTGAAGTCCCCTAAAGCAGCCTAGCTCATAACCAGTTCTCAGCTTGATCCCAACTCAGTTTTAGTTCTAACACTGCCAAATCAGAGGTTCAAATCCAACTCTTAGCACCAACAAGCCCAATAGCTCGATTTTTTCTTTACTTTGCACTCCTCACACATTTGAGGCAAGCACCGAGCCAAAAATTTATCCACAAACACAACTCTATGTAAAATTTAGTCCAAAAAATTAAACATTAAAGTAATTGTTTTTTAACCTAAATTTTTAATGAAGTTTTTTATGCTTATTATATGAATATAAGTATTAGGTTGTTTATTTTTTTAATTAAAAAATTAATATTTTTATATTTATACCCTTATAAAATTTTAATTTTAATTAATATAAAAATTAAAAAATATATGAATAAAATATTATTTTAATTATATAAATTAATATTTAAACAATGTTAATTTGAATTTTATTGTAATTTCTTATGATGTTGATATAAATAGGCAAAGATATTTTTATTTTTTAAAGAAAATTTGAGTAAAGTCATTTAATATTAAACAAAAAAATCACAAAGTAAAATAAGAAATCGAAAATAAACAAAGTAAAAACATTTTCAACCCTATGGAAATGGAACAACGTAGGGACGAAGTCAATTTCTTGCAAGTCAAAACACTAAGTCTATGAATTTTTAATATGCCACAATGTCCATGTCCATCAACTTGCTGTATTATTTATATTTTAGCTAAACTTAATGTTAATTTAATGATTCAGGAAAATAACATTAATTCAAATGAAATCAACATGACATCTAAATCCTTAATATGTAGCATGATAATCATGTGTGTCAGTCTTCTTCTAGAATACGAGTCCAATTTATAAAATTGACCTGGTAAAAATAATCTGCAATCGAAGGAAAACAAAAATGAAAAAAGAAATATCAGCGAAAAACGAGTCCTAGCAATGAGTTATTTGACTTGCTTGCTGAGAACAATATTTACGGTAAGAGGAAGCTTTTTGAATGATATATAGTACTAGAAGAAGAGAGTAGGGGTTTGAGTCCATTTCATTCTCTCATATTCATGTCCGTTATTACGTATGAGCTGGGACATTACATACCAAATAACGGTGCATAAATCAGAATCTTACAATTCATATCTAAACTACATCAGATTCATCTTTAATCGTACTTAATCATAAACGAGTAAGCATTCTAATTTCCTCATCAGATGTTATATATTCCTCATCCTTTCAAAAGCAAATGTTTAATTGGGACCATCAAAATCACCCTACTCCCAAGTCCAATCCAGTTTCATGCTACTCTGGTGATAATCATGGGTTACAATAGTTTCTGATAATATCAAGTCTTAAGTAATTATATCTTGATGAACTTACATTGAAAATTTAAAATATTGATTTTGTACATGGGTTGCAATAGTTTATGTACACAATCCACTGATGTGATCAAGATAATTTGGTGATTTATTTACAAAAAATCCCACTGCCAATAAATTTTCTCTACAATACCTCCACCACTCTGAACAGCAAGATGAAGAGTTTCGGAAGCAGGAGGAACCCCCCAAAGATATGGCACTGCAACTGTCATACTAAGCTTTTCATGCAGACCACCTTTGCTTGCCTTCTCAGCAGCAACAACCTAAAATGCAATACAGACGGGGTTTATTATCACGACAATCCACATGAAATTTAACTTTAAAAGATCATTAAGAAGGTGCATCATTCATCATCAAACACAAAAGGAAACATCTGAGAAGGTGGATATTAACCAATGTGTTAAAACTGTAGTACGAATGACCATCAATGTACTTATAATGTCATTCACCTACATGTTAGCTCTGCCCATGATACTAAATAAAATGAAGAAAATCATGAAAAGGTAATGCGGCTACATGAGCAATTCAGAAGACATGCCTTTACATGATTGTATCTGACCTATATGGCCACCCAGAGTTCTATCTAATTGTTGCTAAGCGACAAAATCTGGTCAAGTTGGTTTCTTGCTTTCACTCAAAATCCAGTTCATTGGTTTCACTAGAAGGCAGTCAGCATGCATCACATTAAACCATGACCAGTTCACAACTAGAAATTCCAAACTGGAGAAAAAATCAAAACTAATTAAGAACTCAAGGAAACACAATATGACTATTATTCAAGTTAATCATGATAACAATCATTTGATGCATGCAATTACACTAGTACCAGAAACAGCGAATATATTACAAGCCAGAACCAGTTTTCTGCCCCAACTAGCTGGCCCACTTTTGAAAAAGACAATTAAACTTTCCTTTGCCATAGAGGAAAACTGTTCCAACTAACACACACAAACTAAATACTCAACAAAAGGTCAGAGCAATCTTAAAAAAAGTAACCAGGCACATAATGTGTGCATACCATGGGTGCTGTTGAAATTCAAACTATTACAAGGTGTTATTGTTTGATAGAAAAACAATTACATAAGAACTGAAAGATATATTGTTTTGTTCTCGACAATGTATTGTTAAACCAATTAATCAAACTGAAATGACAGCACAGAACTATGATGGTACTTCAAAATCACTATAAAGAAGTTAAATTGATGTATTATACCCTACCTCCCCACCATGCTCCAAAACTGTATCTTCCACAACATCGCTTAACATCTCAATGGAATGGCAAAAGCCAAGTATACAAAGCCTTCTGCCCATATCAAGTCCCTAAGATGACCAAATCAGAATACATAAGGCAGAGAGCTTATAATCTCAGAAACTGGATTAGATTAGGCATATAATTAGCTTACATTTGTTGCAGAAATATCAAATAGAGAACCGAGGCATAGACTCTGGTTTGGATCCATGTAATCACTCTTTTGAAAACGTCAAAATCTTTGACAGGTTTTTGATCTCCCTTGCTGCTTCTGTTAAAAGGTTGACCTCTCTTAATTTTAACTAATAATGTATTCTATAATGAAATGGGATATTCAGATGGATATAGAGATGAATCCAACAAGTTATATGTGAAGTCCAGAATACCTATTTTTTTGCATTCAATAAATCCATACATATTCCTGATAACACTTTCCGGAAAGGAGAGCAATAGAAGGTAAAAAGATGGGAATTTTGTTTTCACATGCAGTTTGAACCAACTCAAAACACAACCAATCAAAAATCCAGCCACTAATGCATTTCTCTATTTTTTTATATTGCTAACTAATCACCTGCTTAATATTTCATGCATTGACACTTTTCTCTTAAAAAGCGATATATAAAGCTTAAAAAACAGATAGAAATAAGGAATACATTACATACATCAGAAGTAGAAGCTGTGACGCGTCTGGGACCATTGAACCTCCAATCTGAATGAGCCCTTCAGCAGTAAACAGCGTCACTCTCTCCTCTTGAATCCATTCAATTCCTATCAGATACATAAACATGCCACCATCAATTTCAATTGTCACGCTTCACACACAAAAAAGAAAAAGAAAAAGAAAAGAAAAGAAAGTAAATAAAAACCTCAAAATGTGCCCTAATAAACATTATCTCTAATTAAAGAGGGAAATGAACGGTGCACCGCTGTCACCATCGGCCCAAGGAAAGAAATTGAAAGAATCCGAAGCTTTGGCAGTGAATCGGAGTAAACGAGCGGGTCGCAGCCGGGGTGTATGCGAAGCCGAGGATTTAAACGACGTGAAGAGCAATGAATTGGAATCCCCTAGTCCAGAAACGCATGGAATTGAATAGAAACGAGAGAAGCAGAAAGAACAAGTCTTCGCCATGGTTGAATAGATTCCAATTTCAGGAGTAAGGATTCTGATTCTGATCTACAGAAGAGAAGGAATTGCGGAATCTTAAGGAAGAGAATTGACGCCACATGTAGTGGATCGACACGCGTCACTCCATCACAGTTTTCTTACAATAAAGAAATTGTTTCGGTTTGAAATGATTGGTTATTGGACTTTCCGTACTTATGCTTCCCTTTGTTCTCTAAATTTGTCTTTTTTTTAAATTAAAAAAATATGTTTTTTTTATATTTTAGAAAAGTAAGAACAAATGTTAATAGTTTAAAAAATCTTAATAATTTTAATTTATTTTAACAAAAACAAATATATGAATCTAAAGTTTTAAGAAAAGAGAGGTATAAAAATTTTATCATTAAAATAAATATATTTAACAAAAATATTGATTAAATTTTTGAAATTATTAAAATTTATATATATTTTTTAAAATATTAAAATTTAAATGTTTATTTTTTCAAAAATAAAAAAAATATAAATAAAGATAATATAAATTAATAAAATATTATATCACTAATATTAGTATTTAATTTTAATAATATCCTTTAATTTAAAAAATAAATAATAATATTTAATTTTAAAAAAAATATAATATTATCATTTTAATATTATATAAAATACTCTCATTTCATATCCAAATATTATTATCCTCGTATACAAATGCCATTATGCTAAAATCCTAACACATTTTTTTTATTTTTAATAATACTACAATTTATTATTCATTAAAACTAACCTTTGAGCTTGATTATAAACACATATTATAACACACAGAAACCCCTAAATTTCTTTATTCAACCATATCTGACGATTTCACTTTGTATCCCAAAGCAGGAAATTGCTCATCCATGCCCCCATCTTCTTTCCACATCTTGGCCTTGCCAGGCGCCGCCACCCCCGATGCTAGATGATGGCGGCGGCGGGTCGAGTTGGTGGTGCTCTCTTTTCAATTTTTTTTCCTCTTATTTTTAATTTGGATTTGATTTTGAATATGTGGGTTTGTTTGTTAGGTGAGTGGTGAAGCTCAAAAAACCAAGAGAAATTCTTTAGGGTTGTGAATAGGTGAAGTTAAAGAATCTGGGCAATGGGGATTTTTTCCTTGTACTGACACTTGAAGGTCAGAGGAAAAAGTTTAAAATATTACTCTCGAGAAATAATAAAAACCAAAAAAAAATGCTCGTGATGAAACTCGAACTCCAATGAACCATAAGAGAGAGAGAGAAAAGAGTTGCTTGACAGAGTAGTGAGAGCGCTTGATGCTAGAGTCTATGATTTTCATTTTTGTGTTAGGTTTTCTCGAAGATGATTTGTAAAGACTGTTATTTTGTTTTTGTTGTTAGTAGTTTTGCTTTGCTCTTATGCTGAGCCGTCTTCTTTAATGGCTACTGGATCAAAGATTATTTCTTTTTTCTTTTTTTGGGTCTCAATGTCTATTTTGAATTAAAATAAGTTGTGGTGATTGTTTTGGGGATGAATTGTTTTGTAATTATCTTTTAATTTTTGAGTCTGATTCTCAATTATTTTGTTGAATGATTATGATTTAATTGCAGGAAAAATTTGATGATTAAGATATTGAGTTATTTGTTTGTTGTAAATTTTGAAGAAGTTCATGGCAGCTTCTAAATTTTGAATGGGAAAGGATTGAATTTGTAATTAATTATTTTGAAGAAATTTTTGGATTTATTATATTATAATTTTTAAAATTAAAAATTATAAGAAAAGGTATATTATTAATTTATAACTGAAAAGTCAAATTTTTTTTTATAAAAAATAGAAATTTAGATTATTTAGTCTCCTTTGTTGCGTAAAGGTAAAGTGTTCAATTATTTTTTTAAATTTAAAAGAATAATTTAGATTTTTTATGTAATTTTATTAATTTTAATATAATATTTTTTAACAGTTAAATATTATTATTTGTTTTTTAAACTAATTAAGTGATATATTGAGAATATTTATAATTATATTCTTAAATTAATTCCGAAAGAATTTTTTTTTACAAAAATTATTGTGCAATAAAAAAAAAGTGAAAAAAAAAACAATTATATATCAAAATTCGTCCATTTCAATTATGTTTTTGTGTATTTAAATTTAAGATAAATATCCGAACTACTAAACTTTTAGCTTAATATCATTGTCAAGTACATATCACATCTTTCAAAATTATCATAACAAATTATCAATGGAAACCATTATTTATAAATAAAAATTATTTGATTATAAACCACATAAATGGGACGGAGTCCGCTGATTTGAAGGCTTAAAATACCAATTATCTGTTGAAATTTTTTGAAAAATTATTATGAAAGTTAGATTGTCTTGTTTATATTTATATATTTAGGGTTATAAAATTATCTCAATTTAATTTGTTTAACTTTTAATTTAATTTATTATAATTTTTTTTTTATTTTTAATTTTTAAACTCATGCGCGGATCTCTTGAGATAATTCTATAAATTGAGATAATCTGTTTATATTAAATTATAAATTGAGATAAAAAGAGTAGTCTAATTCTTTTTTTTTAAAACATAAAGTATGTAAAAGAATTCTTTATATGCTACTTCTAGGTCCTATATATAAGTACAACTTCTTAAAAATTTAAAATTAGATTAAGATTTGAGTTAGTAAAAGAATTGACAAATTCATGTATTTCTTAACTCTAACTTAAAAGATTTAGCTTGACTATTTTATGATATACTAAGTATTTTAAGTTAATTTTAAGCAATTTTCTTAAAGAGTAATGTTAAGCATTTTAAATTGTATCTCAATTATACTCCAAAAATTGATGTGTCAAGCAATCATTAGATGGTGAAATGATAAAAATTTTAAAATCACCCATTAAATTATTTTAACCATTCAATGATTGCTTGACATATTATTTTTTAGGATACAATTTGGGATGTCTAGCATTACTCTTCACTAAAAGTTGAAGGTTGCATTTTAATAACTAATCCTAATAATTAATAAAGCCTATTTTAATTAAACTCTTCTGTAATCATCATTTTTTAATATGTCTATATTTGTGAATAAATTTATAAATAAATATTTTTATTTAATAAATAATTTATTGAATAAATTACTGCTACATATTTTAAATGATCAAACACTGCAAATAACTAGATGTACATCATTAGATATAGATTCTATCTTACGAATATATATTTCTATGACCCATAAATCATATCTCCAAGTCATCAAGATTTGGACCATTAATTAGATCTCACTCTATAATAACTCAAAATAATAATAATAATACATGAATTATGTTCATTATTTGTTCAAGATTATGATCAATTAAACTTATTAAAACTTACATGAATAAAGATTAATAACAATTCTTTGTTTAGATCAAAATTCATAATAGTCTTAATCAATTTATTAAATAAACTAAATTTTCTACTCGAAGTCTTTATTTCAATAATAAAAAAAATCATCCACTGTATAAGTAAAAAAAACTAAGATCTTATATAATAAAATGTCTATTCCAATAATGACTGTAAATATTCTTTTATTTATAAAGGATCTATGATTTACATCTTTTTGTATTAGCATATCATGTTCAATACTTAAATCACATACTTTATAAGCATGGGCTTAATAATATATACTCAAAATAATGTATGAATAAATCAATTTATTAAATTAGAAAATAGTATTATTACAATTCATGCTTTAATGTCATTAATAATAAACTTATGTCCAACATTATCATCTTATAATTATCGACAATCTATTGGAAACTACTTCAATTTTATGTCTTGAGTTTTAATTGTCATAAAATTTTGATTCATTGTTATGGAATTTTTGAATAATCTTTACAAAATTTTTTGGATTAAGGAGCTTTACTACTACAAAAATGGGTGACACTGACACCATGTTACGGGCACTTTTCTAAATGGTGTCAATAAAGAGAAGTGTTTGTGAATTATTAATACTATAGTATCATAAACATAAAGTGTCAATGAATTGCTGATACTATAGTATCAGAAACATACATTGTTAGTAAATTAATAATACCAATGTATTGAAAATTATTTTTTATTTAAAAAAACTTAATTTAAAAAATTAATATAATGCCCAAAATGATGTTATTTTTGGCATTATAAATTAAAAAAAAAACAAAGCCCCCAAAACAATGTCATTTAAGGGTTAAAATTTTTTTAAAATAAATAAATAAAGAAAACCCTAAACGACATTGTTTGAGGCATTAACTTTATGCAAAATCGAGTTTGCTGCCCTAAGTTTCTTTCTTCTTCAATCGAGTTTCACTTTGCACATTGACTTAGCAAAACTAGTTAATCTTAGAAAAGTCCTCTTAATTTTGCTGATTGTCTTCTTCTTCTTCCTTTTGCCAATTCCAAAAATCAATCCCTAATCGATAAAAATCAAAGGCAAAAGCAGCCCCAACCCTTGACCCGTGGAACCCTAATTAATCTCAAAACCATAATCGAAACCATTTTTCTCTCTTTCTCTCTCTCTCTCTCTCTCTCTCTCTCTCTCTATCTATCTATCTATCTATCTCTTAGAAGCTCTCTAGGGCACAGACAAAGGAATTGGTAACCGTCTATTTCTCTCTTACAGTATTTACATGTAAAAATCCTAGCCAAAATAATTAAATACGTTAAACTTTATGATAGAAAATTATAAAAATTAAAATTATACATTAAAACAAAAAAGAAACAACTTCTGGTGTTCTTTTGATTGGTTGTGATTAATTATAGAGAAGGATCTGTAAGGGGGTTTGATATATGGGTAGCTCAATCAACTGAGGATTCAGATTTACAGGTTTATAAATAAGTCATATTCTGATGCAAATTTTTTCTTTTCCTAATTTTCTGTCAAATGAGCCACACTACAATGTTCAATCAACTATTCAAATTCATAGGTTTATCCAAAATTAGTGAATCCCTAATTTTTTTCAACTCTTTTTCTTTCTTGAAGATCTATGAAAATTTATTTATAGATCTTGTGATCGAAAAGGAACATAATGCTTTTGATAAGAAAGTTATTTTCTTTTTTATTAATGTAAAAGAAAAAATTTATGTTATTTTTGAAAAATTGAGAGAATGAGAAGAAAGAATTTAGACAAGAATTATGTATTGTTGTATATCAAAATTCAAAGAGCAAATTTTACATTTATAGTGCTATTCCTATGTTAAAAAAGAAAAAAATTAACTAGGTAATTATATATAAAAAAGGAAATACACTTAAAAGGTAATTAAGAATATTTGATCTAAAATTAATTAAAGAGAAAATTATTTGATTTGTTTCCTCTTTAACAAATCAAATAATTTGTTTCCACTTTCACATATTATTTGATTTGTTTCCTCTTTTAACACTTCTCCTTAAGTTGGAGTGTGAATGTCAAGGACTCCCAACTTATTAAACAGAAAGAAGAAAGCATCTTGACCCAATGGCTTATTAAAAAGATCGGCAACTTATTTTCTACTTTCTACGAAAGAAGTCCATACTTTTTTTTTTTCATTCACGGACTGTATAACAATCAATCTCAATATGTTTTGTCCTTTCATGAAATATAGGATTGGTGAAATATAAATTGTCGCTTAGTTGTCACAAAAGAGTTGAGCTAGTTTTAAGTGAGATACTTGTAAGTCTTTTAATAATTACCGTAACCAAGTTAATTCACAAGTAATCAATGCTATGGACTTATATTCATATTCTACTAAGGACCGTGATACTGTGACTTATTTTTTTCTTTTCCATGAAATCAGTAAATTAACAAGAAAAACACAATAACTAGTAATTGATCGTCGTATATCTAGACATCTAGCCCAATCTGCATCACAAAAGCCTGTCAACTATAGCTTTTCATGTGAAGAAAATAAAAAATCTATCCCCGAGCATTTTTTAAGTACCACAATACCCAATGTGCTGCTTCGAGATGTGATTTTTTGGTGATTGTAAGTTTGTTGACTGAGTAAGTAATGTCTGGTCTAGTAATTATAAGATAAATCAACTTCTCAATTAACTTACGATAGTGACTTTGATCATTAAGAAACTCCCCCTCAGTAGAAGCAAGCTTGAGATTTTGTTCTATGGAAAACTTTGTAGGTTTGGCACCTAGAAATCCAGGCTTCTCTAGTATGTAAAGTGTGTATTTATGTTGGTTGATAGAAATTCCTACTTTAAATCGAGCAACTTCTATTCCAAGAAAATACTTTAAATGACTGAGATCCTTAATCTGAAAATAACTAACTAAGAAATTCTTTACCTCTTGTATCATTTTCTTATTATTGCCGGTGATGATTATGTCGTCGACATAATCATCATCTGTGAGGCTTACTTCAATTTGTAGAGAGATTTATGAAGTCGACAAACAAAGTGTTGCTCTCCTCTTTCGATGAAAACCCGGAGGAGGAGTCATGTAGACCTCCTCAGTCAAATCCCAATAAAGAAAATTATTTTAAACATCCAACTGATGAAGATGCAAATGACGAATAGAAGCAATGGCCAAAAGACACCGAAAAGTAGTTAACTTAGCCATATGAGCAAAGGTTTCAGTGTAGTCAATACCTTCACGTTGAATAAACCATTTAGCTATTAAGTGAGCTTTATAACACTCAATTGAACCATTGAAGTTGTATTTGATTTTGTATACCCATTTGCAATTGATGGGTCAGTGACCAAAAGGTAACAAGACCATGCTCCAAGTATGGTTTGCTTCAAAGGCTAAGATTTCTTCATTCATGGCGGCCACCTAATGTGGATTGTGGCAAGCTTGTTCATATATTTCTAGTTTAACCATGTGAGAAATAGCATTGATAAAAAGTCTAATATGAATAAGAGAGATGAGTGTAGGAGGCATACCTTGAAATTTGGTAGCGCGTGCTAGACATAACTGTAGAAGAAGAAGAACCTAGAGTGAGAAGTTTTGAATGGTTTACCTTATAATCTTAGATATGGGTTGAGAGATTTGTGGGGTAAGAAAAATGTGAGGGTGGATAAGAATCAGGGAGTATTTCAAATTCGGTTAAAACTGGGATATTCTAGATTAGCTCCTGGGTATTGATAGAAATAGCATCGTGGTGGGGAATGGTTGGCATTGGGTTGTCATAAATGTAGATGTCGGTGTCGTGGTATAGAGTGGGTAGTGCCGTGGCACATTCGTTCTGAAATAGTTCTTGGATTTCTATTGTGTCAAATGGTAAGGGTAGGGTTGGTGTGTCAATGTAGTTATTAAGGTTTTGAATTAGAGTGGTCGAATATGAAAAGGTGAATTCATGAAATACTACATCGCAAGAGATCAAGGTTTGATGGGACTAGAGATCATAGATATGGTAGCTTTTTGGCCAAGTGAATAACCAAGGAATATGCATTTTTGGCCTAAGTATCAAATTTATGATTCGATTTAAGGTTGGTAATGTAACATAAACACCCGAAGGTGCGGAGATGACAACATACTAAGGCTTTATTATAAAGTCGATGATATAGTGTTTGACTGGATAAGACGGGTGTTGGAAGATGGTTGATTAGATAGCAGGTTATTTGTAGGCTCTCCCCTAAAAACTGCAAAGATGGGTTAGCTTGAAAATAAAGTGAACAACTCATATTTAAGAGATGTCTATGCTTACACTTTACAAGTTTGTTTGTTGGGGTATGTATGTTGGAATTTGTGCTTATGTGCCATTCCGAATTTTGTATGAATATTGTAATTTCATACTTATGTAATAAATAAATATTTCATTAATCGCTAATTAATTAATTTTATTAAGGTAAGATACTTGTAACATTTCAGACATTATATTGATCTGAAAGAGTTCAAATCAGGTCTAAAAAGTTAGAACCTTGTCTGAAATAGGACAAAAGCTTATGAATATACTTGCAATGATATAGTTGTGAATATTTGCAAGCATTGTTAGGAAATGTGATTGTACAAGTATGCTCTCGAATTATAAGTTCCTGATCTATTTTCACTGACATTGGGTCTGTCGAATAGAATTGATTAATATAGATCAGTGTATATCTATATTTAGATTGTCTAGATGATTAGGATTAGTAGACCATAAGCTTAATGGAAGCTCTTATAGATATACAGGTATTTAGTGAGGACTTGATACTTAACAAGACTCAATGAAGACCTCAAATGGATATCCCATAAAATCGTAATTTAAGAGTCTTCACGAGTTTAGTAGTATTCGTGGTCATTTGACTTGAGCATTGCTTGATTTGGCGCCCGGGCGCCAAAATGTGGCACCTAGGCTCAACCACTTATTTTAACCCCCCTTTTCTTGCCCTAATTTGAAACTTATAAATACTACCCTTTAGCCATTTTCTCATCTATTAAAGGGAGGCACGAAAATTACGAAAGAGAACAAGACTTGAGCTTAAATTTGAAGAAAATAAATGATGTCTCCAAGGTTTCTTGAGTATTATTGAAGACATTTAAAGGATTAAAACCTTAGAGACATCCCCAAATTTGATTTTTTCTTTCTTTTCTTTGTATTTTCTCTTTTGTTTAAATTTTCAGCTTTGCATAATATTTATACATGTTTGTATCTATGGATTTCTAGATAATTTTAATTATGGCGGGATTTGTATGTGATTAAACTTAAATTCTAAAGCTTGATGTAGTTTTATTTATATTATGTTTGGATGATTTAGTTTATTTTTGTTTAATTCATTTATGTTTCTCTATGCTTAATGCTTCCAATTAATTTGAAAATGAATTGGTTGTTGTGGATTTATGGATTGATGCTTGGGAGAGCTTGACTCATTTATTGGATTTGGGAGAAACATAGCCTTAGGTTGTTATTGAGTTGGGAGGCTAATAACACTTAAGTAATCACCATAGTTTTCTCAAGGACTACATGTGGTACACACCAAGTGTTTGATAAAATGTGTGAGAACACTTGGGGTGTGTTATTATGCCAAGGATTTCATTTAACGCTTGGGAGAGATAATGAAATTAATCATTGGGTAATCAATTTAAGGGTTGCGTAATGCATGTATAGGTAAACAAGTTAGATAAGGATTTCAACTTGAATATGTATGTATAGTATCTCATTCGACACTCAGGAGAGGGAATGAGATTAGTCTTAAGCTCTTGATTAATGAATTGAACGAAATGCTAAATAGCAAAAACATAAGAAGAATAAAATGAAATCAATACTCTAGGATTTATGTATATAGAATTCACCATATCGCAAGATTATCATTTTGTTATGAGATTATATGTTCTAGACCTTGATGGAACTCTATTGAACAATATGTGTTGATGTTGTTATGTGATTAATGGTTATCTTATGTTATTTATTTATGCTTTTTATGTGCTTAATGCTTCTAATTGCATTGAAAAATAGATTGGATGATCTAAACATTTGGGTTATGTACTTGGGAAAGTTTAATCTATATGTTGGTTGTAAAAAGCATAACTTTGAGTTTGTTGAGTTGGGAGACTAATGAACTTAGGGTAGTTAAAGTTGACATTATCACAACTAAACATAAAAACGAAAAAAAAATTACATGCAAAATAAGCAGCTAAAAACAACAATCGTAATGAGTTAGCATGATCAACATGGAAAATGAATGTTTCCCTCTCCAAAATTAAAGTTGACATTATCCACAATGGAAAAAATAAAAGTGAGTAAAAGAAACTCCCCTTGTAGACAATGGCTTGATGCTCGAATTGCAAGGAAGAAGTTTTTGCTAGAGTTGGTGCCTAAAACCCTCAATTTTCTTGACTTTTATTTTGAGCTCCATAGGGTTGCACCATGTTGGCTCTTGTTTTCCATGAATTTATGAGATTTCGAATTGTTGTTTTAGCACACTGCAAGAAAGAAAAATAACATATAAAAAATAGATTAAAATTAAAAATTGAAATGCACATGGGTTGCCTCCCAAGAAGCGCTTAATTTATTGTCTCTAGTTAGACTTCTTCCGGGGTAATGGTGGATAAAATTTCATGTTTGAGGTATTTTGCCCAAGGAACATGCCTCTCATATAGTGCTTCAATGTTCACTCAATGGTCTTGCCAATTCCTTTCCTTACTTTCCTCGTTTTGAGCTTGCTTGGCAAGAACCAAAATCTTGTTTGAAAGTGTGAACTTTGTTGATCTTCAATACAATGGCCCCATCTTATGCACCTTTAAAACAATCACACCAACCCAACATAACAAAATTTCAAAGAAACAAAATGCCTAAATTAAGATCAAGTTACTTTACATAATATTAGGACAACTTCAAAATCTACAATCCCTAGCAATGGCACTAAAAACTTGTTCGCGACATTAACTCGAATTAGTAACCGCAAGTGCACAGGCTGTGAGTAAGTAATAAAGTGATGAGTGAGTATTGTTCCCATGAGAATTGTGTCCTAAATTAATGTTAAGTACTATAATGTTGGCAACCTAACTTTATCTAGGGTAATCTAAAGGGTAAGATGGATTATTGAATTAAAAATAACTTAAAACTAAATAACTTCATAAATTAAAGATATGATATATCTATGGCAATGGGGTTCTAAGAACTTGGTTTTTCTTTATTGTTTCTATGCTCTTTATCATTGGTGATTAACAACTAATCTAATACATTCATTAATCAAGAGCTTAAGACTAATCGCATTCCCCTCTCGAGTACCGAATAAGATACTATGCATATACAACTAAGTTGATATCCCTATCTAACCCGTTATATATACACGTATTAAGCAACCCTTATATAACTACCCTAAGTTCATTAGTCTCCCAACTCAACAAACTCAAAGCTATAATTTTTACAACCAACAAATAGATTAAACTTTCCCAAGCATATAACCCAAATGTTTAGATCATCCAATCTATTTTTCAATGCAATTAGAAGCATTAAGCACATAAAATGCATAAACGAATAACATAAGATAACCATTAATCACATAATAACATCAACACATATTGTTCAATAGAGTTTCATCAAGGAATATAACATATAATCTAACAACAAAATGATAATCTTGCGATATGGTGAATTCTATACACATAGGATCCTAGAGTATTGATTTCATTCTATTCTTCCTATGTTTTTCCTATTTAGCATTTCGTTCAATTCATTAATCAAGAGCTTAAGACTAATCTCATTCCCTCTCCTGAGTGCCGAATGAGATACTATGCATACATATTCAAGTTGATATTTTGATCTAACTTGTTTACATATACATGCATTATGCAACCCTTAAATTGATTACCCAAGGATTAATTTCATTACCTCTCCCAAGCGTCAAATGGAAACCTTGGCATAATGACACACCCCAAGTGTTCTCACACATTTTATCAAACACTTGTTGTGCACCATATGTAGTCCTTGAGAAAACTTTGGTGATTACCTAAGTGTTATTAGCCTCTCAACTCAATAACAACCTAAGGCTATATTTCTCCTAAATCTAATGAATGGGTCAAGCTCTCTTAAGCATCAATTCATAAATCTACCACAACCAATTCATTTTCAATTTAATTGAAAGCATTAAGCATAGAGAAACATAAACAAATTAAACGAAAATAAACTAAATCATCCAAACATAATATAAATAAAACTACATCAAGCTTTAGAATTCATGTTTAATCACATACAAATCCAACTGTAACTAAAATTATCTAGAAATCTATAGATACAAACATGTATAAACATTAGTCAAAGCTGAAAATTTAAACAAAAGAGAAAATACAAAGAAAAGAAAGAGAAAATCGAATTTGGAGATGTCTCCAAGGTTTTAATCCTTCAAATGTCTTAAATTATGCTCAAGAAACCTTGGAGACATCATTTTCTCTCTTCAATTTTGAGCTCAAGTCTTGTTCTCTTTCGCAATTTTTGTGCCTCCCTTTGATAGATGAGAAAATGGCTAAAGGGTAGTATTTATAAATTTTTAATTAGGACAAGAAAATGGGTGTAAAAATAGGTGGTGATGCCTAGGCGCTATTTTCAGCACCTGGACGCTGAACACTATAGTGCACTGTTCATTGGATACTGTAGCGGTACACTATAGCTATGCACTGTTTAGAGACACTGTTTATTTGCATTGTAGCATTTTGGATTTTTTACTTGTTTTCATTGAATATTCTCTCCAAATTGCTCCATTGGCTTGAAACCTACAAAATGAAATTAATACACATAAATAGTCATAAATTCATATTCAAAATGAGCAATTGTCAAATTAATAGGTGTATAATATCATATATAAAATGCGCTTTATCAAGCATCATGGTGGGCTTGTAAGTGATCCACCATACTTAGGTTCTACTCATGGTGTAGACCTTTCATTGTCTAACCGTTGAGTGTCGCTGAGTATTTTAGTTCGATGCTTATGAAGTTTGGTGTGTGTAAACATGAGATCCGTCAACTCATATGAGTGAGTCGAATATCCAGATTCTTTAAAGTTATATTCCAAGAAGTCTTATGGCCATAAGTATTAAACTCGAAAAAAAGTTTCTAGTGATATAAATAACATCGCATAGGAGTTTGTGAATTTTGTTTATCAGAATATGAATTGAAGAGATAAGTTTATGGTTTAGTAATAGAGGACTTGACAGTGTTGATCTATGTCTCTACTTTTCTAGGATATTTATGACGGAATGACTGTAGAAATATGGATTAATCTCAACTTGTATGGTTCAGCTCACTATTTTTGTATTATACATAATGTTTGTGTGTAAGGCATCGATTATAGACTTATGAAAATATTTTGTGAGATAAAATGGGTGTGAACCTAAGGGGTCTCACTATATGAAGTGTACTCGTTGATCACGTGGGTAGCGCACTAGATTGAATTGTTCAATCCGGGAATTTTTTAAAAAATATGAAATTATTTCAGGATCTCTCAGAGAATAGTTAAGGTTTAAGTGTTAAACCTAAGATTGTGTCAAGTGAGACTTAATACTTTTATCTACTTAGTGTATGCCTTAAATTGTGTCAATAATTTGTATGGGTGCTAAATTTCACATTGGTGGATATAGCTACCATTCAAATAAAATAATTGTTGCTTTATTTAAATTAAATTATTCAGCTATTTATTTATTTCAGGGTCTCTCGGAGAGTAGTTAAGGTTTAAGTGTTAAACTTCGATTGTGCTAAGTGAGACTTGACACTTTTATCTACTTAGTATATGCTTAACAAATTGCCAACAATTTGTATGGGTACTAAATTTAGCATTGGTGAATATAGTTACCATTTAAATGAAACAATTGTTATTTTATTTAAATTAAATTATTCGGCCATTTATTTATTTTAGGATCTTTCGGAGAGTAGATAAGGTTTAAGTTTTAAACTAAGATTACGCCAAGTAAGACTCGACACTTTTATCTATTTAGTATATGTCTTAAATTGTGCTAATAATTTGTATGGACACTAAATAGGACATTCGTAGACAAAACTATTAAAGTAATGAAATAATTATTGTTTCATTATTTGTTTTATAATTCAGCCAATATAATTCAAATGAATTTGATTCATTGACAATTATTTGTATTCATTTAAAAGAAATGAAATGAATCAAAAGCAAATAACATGTGCTAGCAATGTTATAAGAACATTTGCCACTAATTTCTTTATCAATTTGCCACCAATACATATTACATGACTTATCAATTCATATGCGGAGTCATCAAGGACCACTTGTCAAGATGGTCTTGTTTCATTGGTTAATTAATAGGCATGAATTACTTGTATAAAGTGAATGGCTGTGAGTTCGAATTTGTAACCAGAATTGCTTTTAGTTTTTCTAAGCTTAAGTGTTAACTTATATATAAAAACCAATAGAATACTTCGAGAGACAGAAATAAACTAGAAGCAAGAGTTGCTTTAAATAGTTTAGAAAATGAATGCTACTAGTCTAGCTTGAGGAAGCTCACAACGTCCCTAACTAAATTTGTTCAAAAGTACGCTTCAAGGGTTAGTGCCCGATCTCATTAGTGTAATGAGATAATATAATGTGTGCTTTAATTTTGCTGAGTTATATGTATGACATATTTATTATTAAATTATTTAATAATGCATACAATCACCCGTAGCATGGTGCACACAAACACCAATAAAAATTAGTATCGGAGCAGGTTAAAGGGAAAACCTCAAGTAAGGGTTCTCACAATGTGACCTGTGATGAAGCATTGGCTCTTACCTAACCAACGCCTGTGAGAATTGGGTTCGCCGTTATCGAGAGGTATAGTGTAAAACTTGCTTCTGAGGGACCATTGGATGTCATACTTGTTAGGGATCAAATATACGTAGGTGTATGCATGTGCAATAGTATTCATTGTATAAAATATGTATCTTATACATATTTAAAGCAACAGAATAATTAAAACAATATAATAAACATAATAAATAATATATTAATCATATTAATATATTTAAATGGTTGAGAAATCACCAAAACGTGTAACATTTTACACGTGTATCTTGAGAGTCCGCTTGGAGACCAACTCGTTGACAGTTCTAGTCACCAACTCAGTAGGCTTGGTAAGTTAGAGTAGCAGCTCTAAATTCAGCACTGAGATCAATAAAATAAATTTCTGATTGTTGTAACTAATAGCCAATAGTGAATATAATTTATAAACTAGATGCAATACATGAAACCATTTCACAAGAGATCAAACCTCTTTTTCTTCGTCTATTTGGCTGACCACCCTTTGAAATTAACATATTTCCTTTTGATTTCAAAGACAACCGAAAAATGAAGTAAAGATCTCTTCTTGCTTCCATCGGTTATCACTCATATATATCTCACAAATATATAAAATAATAATATTATAATAATAAAATATTAAACATGGCCACCAAGTTTAAATAAATAATATTATTATAATAAATAATAATATTATAAAAATAATAGATGACAACTAAATGTCATTATAATATAATAATATATAATAATGAGATATTTTTAATTATTTAACAATTAAATAATTATTGTGTGAAATGACCATTTTACCCCTCATAAATAGTTACCAAGTATACCCCTTAACTGATCCCACCAAATTCTACATTTTGGTAAACTCAACTGAGGTCCACAATGCACCACTTGTCATTATATAATTAGTAAATAATAATTGTTGACTAATTATTGTATTTAATGCTTAAATACAGACACGCACACATTCTCGTAGTAGTGCTAGATATTAGTGGACTGAACAATTCAATCTAGTATGCTGCCCTAGTGCTCAACGAGTACACTCTATATCGTAGGACTCCTTGGGTCCACCCCCGATTCGTCAAATGGAACTATTCCATGAGTCCGTGAACGTTGTCCCACGTATACGTCACAGAAATACAAATCAGCACATCAACCATCCAAGCTGAGGTCACAACTCATACGTATAGTCCTTCCGTCATGATATCCTGGATATGCGGGGATATAGATTATCACTGTCAAATCCCCATGTGCTCATCTATATCATATCCCCAGACTTGTATCTCATTGAACAATGTGTCCAAACTCTTTTACCATATTGTTACACCTTGGCGGAAACTCTTTTTCGGGATTAATTCTTATGGCCATAAGACTTTTTAAGATACAATCTCGAAGCATCTGGATATCTAACTCTTTATGCGAGCTGACGGATCGTATATCTATACATACTAAACTCCATAAGCATCAAACCATACCCAGCAGTCACACCATGAAAGGTTTGTGACATGTGTGGAATCAAATTATGGTGGATCACTTACAAGCCCACCATGGCACTCAGGTTAAATGTGTTGGGATTTGTGCTTATGTGTCATCCTAAAATATATAAATATATAATGATAGTATTTATACAATTATCATTTCTAATAACATCGTTAATATTATTTATTATTAAATGGTAAGATACTTGTAACGTTTTAGACATTGTATGATCTGAAGAAGTTCAGATCTGATCTAAAGGAGTTCAAATCTGATCTAATGAAGTTTTGATCAGTGCTAAGAGTTAGCGATGCTAATAATTATGAGTACTAAGAGTTAGCATGTTCATAGAGTTAGCGAAATCTAAAGAGTTAGAGCCTTGTCTGAAATGAGACAATGACCTAAGAATACATTAGTAATGACATAGCTGTAAGGAGTTCCAGATGGTGCTAGAAAATGTCATTATGCAAGTATGTTCTCAAACATAATGTTCCTGATCTAATTTTATCGATGCGAGTCTATCGGTGGAACCCATTAATATAGATTAGTGTATGTCTATATCTGGATGGTCCAGATGGTTAGTCTTAGCAAACCATGAGCTTAGTAGGAAGCTCGTATAGAGATATAGGTATTCAGTAAGGACTGGATATTTAACAGACTCACGAAGACATCTAATAAACATCTCATAAAGCTGTCAATGGAAGGTTTTTCGAGTTTAGTAGTATTTGTGATCCTTTGACCTGAGCGCCACTGTGGGCTTGTGAGTGATCCACCATGCTTTGGTTCTATACATGTCAGAAACCTTTCATGGTCTGACCGCTGGGTGTCGCTGGGTATGGTCCGATGCTCATAAAGTCCAGTATACGTAGATATGGGATCCATTAGCTCATATGAGTGGGTTGTATATCTTGATGCTCCAAGATTGTATTTCAGAAAGTCTTGTGGTTGCAAGCATAAACCTTAGAAAATATATTCTGAAGGAATAAACAATATCACAAAAGTGTTTGTGAATATTGTTTAATGAAATATAAATCTGGAGATAAGTTCATGGTTAAGCAAATAGATATTTGATGGTGATGATCTATATCTCTGCTCTTCAAGGATATAAATGATGGAAGGATTATACGAATATGTAATAACCTCAACTTGCATGGTCTAACACGCTGATTTGTAATATCCGTAACGTGTATGTGGAACATCATTTACGGACGTATGGAGGAGCTCCATATGATAAATTAGGTGTAGACCTAGAGAGTCTCACAATATGAAGTGTACTTATTGCGCATTGGGGTAGTGGATTGGATTGAATTAATTTCATTTAGTTTCTAATAGTTGGCCGGCCATTTCTTAGCTAATGGGTGGAACACTTCTTAATGCAATGATGATGTTTCATCAATTATGAAAGTGGTGAAAGTAATTGACTTTTTTATGGTAAAATAATTGAAACAAAACAAATGAAGAGAAAACAAGAATAGCATTCATTCTTGCAAGATGAAGGATTCGGCCAAGCTAGATGGAGGGAAAGAGAGAGATATATATTTTTGGTCTCATTTTTCTTTTCAAGGAGTTGAAAGAAAACAAGGTGAAGTTATTTTGTAATTTTTTCAGATTTCTACATGCTTAGAAAAATTGTAAATGACAATAGAGAAAAATGATTCTTGTTGTGTTAGGTGTTATTAACAAAAAAAAAGTAAAACTTCATCTTCCTCTCCTCTTCCATGGATGGCTAAATCATATTCATGTTTATGAAACAAGAATATGTATTTAAAGAGGTTGAATACAAGTTGCTGGAAAATTCTAAAGCTACCATTCTAGCTCTATAATCCCACCAAACCGTTATGGATTAGAATTGTTCAACAATATACTTTAATGTGGGCTCTTCACATGGATTGGTGAAAGACTTGAAGATTTTGTAAAGCTACCTTCATTAGGTGAGTATTTTACATCATGTTATAATACAATTGTTCATCATGTTTATAATTATATAATTGTTATACTTACGTATATATGTGATATATATGTTGAATTTGTTAAAATGGGTGTATATGTAACATGCTTCCGCAGCGTATAGTTAATTTTTGATATTACATATACACTCATATATCACACACTTAATTCCCAACAAAAGGACCATGTATACTACTCAACTCGAGAGGACCCTCCATGACGGCTTACATAGGGTGTCTATTAGAGGCCTTCGTGAGTCCGTCCTAAATCCAGTCCTAACTGGATACCCATATGTCAATATGAGCTCCAAGCTTACAGTCGGCTAGGAATGACCATCTATACCCTATAAGTATGACATATACTGATTTATATAAAGATATCTACCGACAAACCTGCATTGGTAGAAATAGATTAGGGATAATATTCGAGAACATGCTTTCGTAATTGGCATTTTGTGGCACCTAATTGTAACTTTTGCAACTATGTTGTTACTAGTATATTCCAGGGTCTATGTCTCATTACAGACAAGGCTCCAACTCTTTGATCTTCACTGAGTATTATAACCAGCTAGCAATTATCTATGCTAACATTTAGCATTTATATCTCTCAGCGTAGCTAACTATGGGCCCTTATCTAAACTCTTTTACATGAAATCTGAACTCCTTCAAATCATACAATGTCTGTAATGTTATATTGTATAGTACCATTTAAATAGGCATTAGCGATTTAATGAGAATGTACACTTGTATAACTAATAAGTATATGTACATGTAAGGATGGCACATAAGCACTAACCCTAACAACACCGACACTGATACCCCGGTAAGGATCCAACAATTTATATTAGAGCATTGTGTTGTGTGCTGTTTGTGCTTAGATTTAGAGTGTATGTGACGTAAATGAATTTTTTGGTGCTATTCATTATGTGTTTCAAGTGTTAAAAAAATTCATAATCAAGATGTAGCTGAAAGGGATACCACAGCGTTGTGGGCTGAGTGCGCGGTGCTAAGGTAAAGACTTTAACATCGCTTTATTGCTTAAGGAGATGTTGTATTTTATAGAGTTAATTAGTGTATATCTATATCTGGATTGTCCAACTGGTTAATCTTAGCAGACCATAAGCTTGGTGGAAACTCGTATAGATATATAAGTATTCAGTGAGGACTGAATACTAAACAAGACTCAATGAAAACCTCCACTAGATATCCTATAAAACCGTCAATGGAGGGTCTTCACAAGTTGAGTAATATTCGTGGTCCTTTGACCTGAGCACCATGGTGGGCTTATGAGTGATCCATCATACTTGGGTTCCAATCATGATAAAGACCTTTCATGGTCTAATTGCTAGGTGTCGCTAGGTATGGTCTAATGCTTATAGAGTTCAGTATGTGTAAACATAGGATCCGTCAGCTTATATAGGTGAGTCAAATATCCAAATGCTCTAAGGTTATATTCCAGGAAGTTTTATGGCCATAAGAATTGAAGAGATAAGTTTATGGTTAAGTAATAGGGGACTTAACGGTGTTGATCTATGTCTCTGCTCTTTCAAGATATTTATGATGGAAAGATTGTATAAATATGAATTAATCTCAACTTTTATGGGTAAACTCACCATTTTTATATTATCCATAACGTGTGTGTGGGGGGGGGGCAATTAAGTATTGACTTGCAAATATGTTACTTGAGACAAAATAGGTGTAAACCTAAAGAGTTTTACTATATGAAGTGTACTCATTGAGCACGTGTGTAGCGCACCAGATCGAATTGTTTGATCTGAATTTTTTTTGAAAAATATAAATTTATTTCAGGATCTCTCAGAGAGTAACTAAGATTTAAGTGTTAAACCTAAGATTGTGCCAAGTGAGACTTAACACTTTTATCTACCTAGTGTATGCCTCAAATTGTGACAATAATTTGTATGGGTACTAAATTTAACATTGGTAGATATAGCTACCATTTAAATGAAATAATTGTTGTTTTATTTAAATTAAATTATTTAGCTATTTATTTATTTCACGGTCTCTCAGGGAGTAGTTAAGGTTTAAGTGTTAAATCTAGAATTGTGCTAAGTGAGACTTGATACTTTTATCTACTTAGTGTATGCCTCAAATTGTGCTAATAATTTATATGGGTATTAAATTTAACATTGGTGGATATAGCTACCATTTAAATAAAATAATTATTATTTTATTTAAATTAAATTATTTGGCCATTTATTTATTTTAGGGTCTTCGGAGAGTAATTAAGGTTGAATGTTAAACCTAGGATTGTGCCAAGTAAGACTTGACACTTTTATCTAATTAGTGTATGCCTTAAATTGTGCCAATAATTTGTATGAGCACTAAATTTATCATTGGTGGATATAACTACCATTTGAATGAAATAATTGTTATTTTATTTAAATTAAATTATTCGGCCATTTATTTATTTCAGGGTTTCTCAGGGAGTAGATAAGGTTTAAGCTTTAAACTAAAATTATGCTAAGTAGGACTCGACACTTTTATCTACCTAGTGTATGTCTTAAATTATACTAATAATTTGTATAAATACTAAATAAGACATTAGTAGACAAAAATATTAAAGTAATGAAATAAGTATTGTTTCATTATTTTTCTATAATTCGGCCATTACAATTCAAATGAATTGTAAAGGCCGAATTATAAAAAATTAATAAAATAATAATTTAATTTGATTTGTATTCATTGACACTTGTTTCATTCTTATAGGATGTTTAAAAGAAATGAAATGAATCAAAAGCAAATAGCATGTACTAGCAACGTTATAAGAATATTTGCCACTAATCTTTTTATCAATTTGCCACCAATATATATTACATGACTTATCAATTCATTTGCCGAGTCATCAAGGACCACTTGTTAAGGTGGTCTTGTTTCATTGGTAACTAATAGGCAAGAGAATTGCCTATATAAATTGAATGGCCATGAGTTCAATTTGTAACTAGAATTGCTTTTTAGTTTTTTTGAGCTTAAGTGTTAACTCATATACTACAAGCAATAAAATACTTCGAGAGACAGAAATAAACTATAAGCAATAGTTACTTTAAATAGTTCTAAAAAGGAAGGCTACTAGTCTAGTTTGAGGAAGTTCACTACGTCCCCAACTAAATTTGTTCAAGAGCACGCTCCAAATGTGAGTCCAATCTCATTAGTGTAATGAGATAATATAATTTATGCTTTAATTTCGTTGCGTTACATGTATGACATATTTATTATTAAATTATTTAATAATGCATACAATCACCTATAATGCGCACAAACACATCACAATGGATTAATTCAAAAAGTGCACTAGTATATATAGAACTACTAGAAAAAGATAAATGAGTTTGTTTAGCTAAAGGACAAACATCACAAAATAGAGTAGAATCAAAAGAGATTTCTGGGTTAGTTTTAGAGAGTGCCCGAAATGGTGCAATGGATGGATGACCCAATCGTTGATGCCAAGTATGAGGTTTGCATTGGATGTGGAGTGTGATGGGTGGTGTTTGGCTAGCTTCGAGATAGTATAAACCATTAATCTGGTTCCCTAGGCCAATTGTTTTCTTTATATCCATGTCCTGCACCACACAAAAATCAGAGTAAAATGTTATACTATAACCTAATGCTTGCGTAATTTTACCAATTGATCACATATTAACTATAAATATTGGTACATAGAGAACATCATTTAGAGTAATGTTATCCGGAAATTTTTTTAACCCAACACACTCAATTTTAGCTTGGCCTCTATTTGGTAACTGAGCATAATTATGGGAAGGAGTTGTCTTATACAATGTTGGTTGAACATTAAAAACATAGTCGATAGCCCCACTATTAATAATTCAACTCAGTATGTGATGGAGATTTAATCTTATAATAAAAAGGTGAGCTAATACATGTAGTGTTCACAAAAGGTAAAGTGTGTTGGCAGAGGATCTAGGACACGTGGGTATAGGCATGTGCTATTGTGTCTATTGCCTAAATACATATTTAAATGCGGCGGAAGCGTAAATTATGCAATAAATACAATAAATAACATATATTAATTGCATCAATATATTAGAAAGATAGAGAACTCACCTCAACGTGTAATGTTATACACGTATTTTCTTAGAGTCCATATGGAGACCAACTCGCGGGTAGTTCTAGTCACCAATACGGTGAGCTTGGTGAGCTAGAACAGCAACCCCATATGTAGTACGAGATTAACTCTTAATCTCCAAAATTTTCGATGTGTATTTTTATCCTTTTCTCCAAAGGGATAAGAAATGGAGAATTTGAACTAATTCACAATTGCTCAAATTAGAAGCATAGAGAAAATGAAACAATTTAATTTTCCCTTTTTTTCCTTTTTTTTTTCTTCTTCTCTTCTTATTCTTCTTCTCTTTTTCCTCTTCTCTATTTCTTCATTATTTCTCTCGGCCAAATTTTGGCCACTCACACACCTTGCACCCACTCACTTTCTCTCTTTCTTTATATATATATATATAATAAAATAATAATATAAAATATAATATATTATATAATATAATAAGAGAGATATTTTAATTATTTAACCATTAAATAATCAAAATGAGAAATGACCATTTTGCCCCTCATAAATAGTTACCAAGTTTATCCCCTAGTGGGTCTCACCAAATCTCACACTTGGGTAAACTTAACTGAGGGTCCACAATACGCTACGTGTCATAATACAATTAGTAAATAATAATTATTAACTAATTATTATATTTAACACTTAATAAAGACAAGCACGTATTCCCGTGGTAGTGGTGAATATTGCTGGATTTAATAATTTAATCTGGTACGCTGCTCCAGTACACAACGAGTACACTCTATATCGCGGGACTCCCTAGATCCTATGCCTGATTCATCAAATTAAACTATTCCATAAGTTTGTGAGCAATGCCCCACGCACACATCATAAATATACAAATCAGCGCGTCAAACCATGCAAGTTGAGGTTACAATGCATACGTATAGTCCTTTCGTCATGATATCCTAGATGTGCGGGGATATAGATTATCACCTTCAAATCCCCGTGTGCTCATCCATGTCTTATCTTCAGACTTGTATCTTATTGAACAGTATGCGCAAACTCCTTTGCCATATTATTCTACCCTGACGGAACTCTTTCTCGGGATGGTTGCTTGTGGCCACAAGACTTTCTGAGATATAGTCTCAAAGCATCTGGATATCTAACTCCATATGGGAGCTGACGGATCTCATATCTGTACACACCGGACTCCATAAGCATCGGACCATACTCAACAACACCCAGCGGTTACACCGTGAAAGGTCTGTGACATGCGTGAAACCAAAGTATGGTGGATCACTTACAAGTCCACCGTGGCACTCAGGCTAAAGGACCACGTATACTACTCAACTCAAGAGGACCCTCCATTGATGGCTTATATTAGGGTGTTTATCGGAGGCCCTCGTGAGTCTGTCCCATATCCAGTCCTAACTGGATACCCATATGTCAATATGAGCTCCAAGCTCACAGTCGCTAGGAACGACCATCTATACCATACAGGTACGACATATGTTGATCTATATAAAAGTATCCACTGACAGACCCGTATCGATAGAAATAGATCAGGGACGATTATTCGAGAACATACTTGTGTAACTAGCATTTTCTAGGACCCGATTGCAACTCTTGCAACTATGCAATTAATAGTATTTTTCCAGGTCTATGTCCTATTATAGACAATGCTCCAACTCTTTGATCTGCTTAGTATTATAACCAACTAACACTTAGCTGTACTAACATTTAGCAATTATATCTCTCAGGGTGGCTAATTATGAGCCCTTATCTAAACTCCTTTAGATCTGATCCAAACTCCTTCAGATCTACAATGTCTTAACGTTACATGTATAATACTATATAAATGACTATTAAGAATTTAATGGGAATGTACACTTGTATAAATACACAAGTATTTATACATTTAAAGATGGCACGTAAGCATCGACCCTAACAAAGTATTACCGTTATTATTTCGAAATAGAGCTTTGAGTTGATTGTACTATTTAGGAGTAAATGTGGTATCAGTAAATCTTTATTTTTTGGATTCTTTTTCGACTGTCGAGTTATTGACATTAGGCTTCTTTTCTGTTGGCTTCACTTTCTTACCATGTAATTTGTGTCCAGGCAGAAAACTATGGAGAAAGTAGCAACGATCAATGGTGTGGTTGTCTTTTCCATAATAAGTACAACATTTTTTCTTTTATGTTTGCTCAGTAGTTTCTGAAGTGTTTGAAACTTGCATTGCAGCATGATTGGCTCTCTCTTTTCGAATGGCTACTTTGGTTTGTTTCTTTTATTGGAGTATCAAGGCATGACCTTTACGTGTGTCTAGAAAAGGACTCATCATGAAAATTGAACCTCGCATACTGGCATAAGATTCATTTAGTCCAATCAAGAATTACATGACCCTTTTTTTTTCTTCTCGTTCGGCAAGGCCTTTTAGACCCATATAAGTACAACAAATTAGACTATGATAAGAAGTCAATTCATCCTAAAGTGACTTCATTTTGGGGTAATAATCTGAAACAAACTGAGACCCTTGTCGTTGTTCGACAATTTCTTGTCAAATTTGATAGATTTAGGAGTTGATGCGATATTTTTATATCTTAAAATTGAGTACAAGTATACACTATCGTATGTAAGTAATAAAAGGACAAAAGAGTTGGATGTCAAACCCATAGGAATAATTTCTACTTTTTAACTAAGTACTAAAATTATGTTTTTCTAGTAATTATTCAGAAAAATAAAAATTTAAGAAAGAATTTAGAGATTATAAAAGTAATGAAATAATGTAAAGAGATTTGGATGATAGCAATATAGAGAAAATATAAGGTTAATATTATCCCTCAATATACTTTATAATGATTAATCCTTTAATATTTAACTCTCTTAGTTCTTATTATAGATCAAGACGCTAATGTATTCACAAGGCTCTCCTAAGATCATCAAAGTATACCTTAATTTACTAAATAACTATATTTCTATGGTACTTATAATAAATTAAGATTCATTAAGATTAAGTCTTATTGATCATATATGCCAATTAGGTATATTCTTATCGTAATTTGAACTTGCATATGCAACATTGAATGTTACTCTACAATCATGTATCAAATTACCTAGGTCTAAATATAATGATTCCTCTTCCGAATTTATCAAAATATTACCAATTCATTCACCATATATTGGCTAGATATATTGAAGCATTAAGAACCTGTAAATTGAATAATAAAGAACTAAGGTTATTAAATATTAAAAAGATATAACAATTAAGCACACATGTTGAGTTCAAGTATTAACTCTAGAAAGAAAATTTTAGTTCATGGTTACAAGAGAACAACGACAAAAATAATAAGAAATCATAATACAATCAATAGCAAACCGATATAGACGTCGAATTGCTATTGATTGCGCTGCCTAAGAAACTCTTGATGCCGAAGAAAGCCTTAAATCTCTCTCTATAGTTGCTTCAATTAAGCTCCAATTGCTCTCTAAGACTTGCGTTGTGTGTTCTTGATGTTCTAAGATGCTATAAGAGAATAGCGACAAAAATAATAAGAAATCATGATACAATCAATAGCAAACCGATATAGACATCGAATTGCTCTTAATTATATTGCTTAAGAAGCTCTTGATGCCGAAGAATGCCTTGAATCTCTCTATATGGTTGCTTCAATTAAACTTTAATTACTCTCTAAGACTTGTGTTGTGTGTTCTTGATGTTCTTGGATGCTACAAGAGAACAACGGCAAAAATAATAAGAAATTATGATCAATCAATAGCAAAACGATATAGATGTCAAATTGCTCTTGATTGCGCTACCTAAGAAACTCTTGATGCCAAAGAAAAACCTTGAATATATCTCTATAGCTGTTTCAATTAAGTTCCAATTGCTCTCTAAGACTTATATTGTGTGTTCTTAATATTCTTGGATGCTCTCTAAATGCTGGGGACAAGTGACCTTTTATAGGGATTAATATGAGCTTGAAATCTCTAATTTTTATTGGGTCAAGAATTGTACTATCGCTGGGGCACTATCTTGTTGTCGCTGGGGCACTGCGTGTAAAAGGCTGTATCGCTGCTGTAGTAACCAGTATCCACAACCGGTAAGAATAAATATTTATATATATAAATATACATATTTTATTTGTATGTGAGTGATACTTGATTTATGTATTGTTATTAGTAGTATTTGTATAGGTTAAGGACATACTATTAGTATTGGGTTTATTTGCAAGACTTTAGATTTATTTTAGGGACCAAATTATAATACTTTGAAAGTTTTGGGGGCAAATTTATAAATACTAAAAATTAGCCTCTTAGTATAAAAATACACTTTTGAAACCCTAATTCACTCATTTTTGTTCGAGCTACCCCTTTAGAGAGAGAAAAGAGAGAAATAGAGGGGAGAGAAAAAGAAAAAGAAAAAGAAAAAGAAAAAGAAAAAGAAAAAGAAGAATAAATTAGAATTTTAGATTTTAAGAGGTATATCACAATTATTTCTCAATTTATTGGTGTTAATTAAGTTAATTCTTTTAAGTTTTGATTTCTAAAAATATGTACAATTTAGGATTTGATGTGTATTTCGTAAGGTATTGTGAGAATTAATGATGATCTATGTAGATAGCTTGATAAATCATGATGAATTGCAGAATTTCTACTTGATAGTCTCTTGATCTATGAATTTTATAAATTGTTGTGAGTTGATTCTGGTTTTGAATTTTGAGTAAATAAAATTAGACATGTTTAGAATCATTTGAGACTTTGAAGCGATTGAAAATTCCAGAAATTAAATTTGTGATGAATTTACCAAAATAACCCTGAAATTCTAGAAATTTTCTGTGTTAACAGTATGATATAATGACAAATAATTTTTAATTTACTTAATGATCTTCAAAAATTATGAATTTATGAAATATGATAAGTTTATATGTTTAATATGATATACTCAGAATTGAGAATTTAGATCAATGTGGTTAAATTTTTATGATTTTCTAAAAAGTGTTAGCTCATTGCAGTATTTGATTAATAGATTTTTAAAGCTATGGAATAAAATAGTTTTAAAATACTTTTGACAGGAATTTTGAAGTGAAATATTTATCATGGGTTGAAATATGTGTCAAGAGTAATTCTGTGATAGTTTTGTAATTTTTGAGTTAGTATTTGATTTTATACAATTACGAGACTGAATACTGATCAATAAATATCTTAATCCCGCCAGAGTAATAGTTTGAATTTGATGGTGTTTATGAACTGGAATGTGTAGGAATTATGATATAATATTCATATATAAGAAATATATATGAGTGAAGAAAGATATATTTTGATTTTGGAGTAATTGGACATCATTTGATTATAAAAAAATGTTGTTAAGTGTAAGTGGTCAGAATGACAGGTTTTGAGAAACCAGGTAATTAGACCAATTCAATGTGATAAGTGCAATATGTGTAATTTTGTAAGCTATTTAAATTATTTTGTGTGAATGTTGAGGCTTATAAAAGGATTAATCTCTATTGATAGGTTAAGGATAATTAAGTCTTGTAGCTGAAAGTGCTAAGAGATAAGTATACTAGACTTTTACTAAAATCACAATAAGCATAGTAATTGTTTATGTATGATTTTGTAAATGTGCTTAAAAATATGTTTATGTTATGCCAAAATATATTTGATATGAAATGTGAAAGAAATATGTTTATGAAAGTGAGCATTGACATGAGCATGGACATACATGTGTTTATGAAAGTGAGCTTTTAAAATGAAATGTGTTTAACAAAGAAAGCTTTTGAAGTGAAAAATGTCCATGAGATATGTTTTGTATTTTGAGGATGCTTGAACTCACTATTTACTTAGTATGCACCTTATGTGATTTATGGAGCCTTTATGTGTGGCTTTTCCTTCGAGATTGGTATATGTTATGTGTTCTATATGTAGGGAGGATCCTATTGGTACCTAAAGAAAGATTAAGTCATCACATTCGTGTGGTGGCATATTGATGCATGTGAGAGGACTCACCGATGATCAGGGTGAAGGTTTGGCTCTTACCTTTGAGCATAAGCATTATATATGTGTAATTTAAACCTCACTTGTACTATTCCTCTTATACGGTATGCCACCTACGAGTAACATTTGACTCATTATGTGATATGTGATATGAAAATCCTACTAAGTAATAGTTGAGTGATGGTATTCCTATTATATATTTTGAAAGAACGTGTAAGCACTTACATGACATGTGATTTGATAAGATTATGATTTTGATTTATCACAGCATATGATACATATACATTGTGTACATATATGTATTTGTATTTGATATATGAAAAACTAGTATACTTACTGAGTTTTATACTCATTATAGTTTATGGTGATTTTAGGTAAATAAGGTACATATGTGCTTAGCGCATTTGGCAAGGCTTCTGCTGTTCTTTGGGTTCCCTAAGTTGCTAGGTTGCTGAGTGTTTCATTTAGGGACACGTGGGATAAGATATTTGATTTGTCCCTATTAAATAAATACTTATGTATTATTTTATTGTGTGCGGTTGGATTTGGTTTAAGTTTCACCAAGGGTGGTTATTGGTTGATTTTAAGTAAGAACTTGCAATGAATATATTCTGGGCTTCCGGTAACAAAGTTGCTACTAGTGATGTAGTAGAGTGTTAATCTCTGAGAAAACTCTGGGTATCTTCGGTTTATTAATTGTCTCAGTCATAATTCAACTGTTATAATTATGAAAGAAATTGAAATGAATGTTTAAATATTATGGAATGAATGTAAGTGATGTCATGTGTCGGATCTTTTTGGTCTGGGACGTGACAGCTGAAGCGGTAAAGGTCTGGCGTTGGAGCGCTAGACAGTAGCTAGAGCGGTAGTTTGCTAGCATCAAGGCGGTAGACTGCGACTTAAATATGTCTTTTTTTATTTTCTTATTTTAATCACTTTCCAGCGCTGGGGTGATGAACTGCATATTTTGAAAAGTTTATATTTTAGTCCCTATTTTTGCTCCTTTTGCGACCTTACTTTAAATTTCGTTCAAGTTCCTATAATTAAATAATAATGCACATAAATAGCTATTTATTCTCATAAAATAATAAAATATCAAAATAAAGACATGAAAAAATATATGACAAATATGCCCTTATCAAGAGTGCCCTTGAGAGAACCTATCTTTCAAGTCGTCCTAGACTTCGTTTGCAGTTTCTGCATAAATAATACTTCCTACAATATTAGAATGAATTGAATTCAAAATTTAGGATAATACCATATCATTTCACCATTGCCATACTGAAAACTTAGGGTCGGATTGAGGTGGTGCTTGTATCATTCCATTGATAAATTTAATTTTGTTCTTGACACTTAGAGTTATATGCATTGCGTGGCTTCATTGTCTATAATTGTCTCCGTCAAGTGTTTTGGTAACAAAAACGAGACCCGAATGATCCGAGTGATGTATGATAAAGACATCCATATCGTCAACAACTTTATCTATCATTATCTTAATAAATTTTTTATTCTCTATTCTCAAATCAGTGGAAGTCATATAAGTAACCTAGGGCTCAAGGTAGCGATACTGTTTATGAGTACTGTTCACGGCGGCTATTGTGTCATGAGCACTGTTTACGACACTATTTGTGAGACTGTTCATAACACTATTTATAATGCTACTGTTTACACGGAACTAGTTATGACATTGCTTTTGATACTGTTTGAGATATTGTTCATGCAATAGAAAATGAAAAAATAATCCAGAAAAGACTCTAATACTATAAAAAATTAAGAGATTGAAAAGAAAGATTTGAGATAAAAATTGTATATTACTATACATCAAAATATAAAAAGTAAACTTTACATTTATAATACTATGCTTATGTTAAAAAAAGAAAAAAATTAAACTAAGTAATTACATAAAAAAAAATACACTTAAAAAATAATTAAAAATATTTAATCTAAAATTAATTTAAAAAATTATTTAATTTATTTCCTTTTTAACAAATCAAATAATTTATGTTCTCTTTTAAATATTTTCACTTAAGCAATTCTCATAATGTCTTTTTATTTAATTTTAGTTATTCGTCAGTATCGTATATTGCCTAATGTCTGTTTGGTAAACTTTGGGCTTTAGAAGAAGTTATAGAGAATTGAATGCTGCAGATAAAATTCCTCCAAAGACTTGTATACTATCTAGTTTCATGTTTGTCATTTGTTTTACGATTTTGTTGACATCAATTCTTGATAGCACCAACTTGTTCTCCCTAATCAAAATATTGACTTGATAAGTAAGCCATTTACTTATTGGTATATTGAGCTTCACCTGTTACCACTCAGTCGTTCTTCTTCATATACAGCTCTTTATTATATTTTGTATTATTTGTTGTTGTTATTATTATTATTATTATTATTATTATTATTATTATTATTATTATTATTTGTGCTACCATGACAGGACTTGGGTCTAACTTTACTACCGGAATGAAGTTCTTTTTTCTTTTTATTCTTTTATTTTACTTGAATGCTAATGATTTTTTTTTCCTAAAATTTGAACAATGAATATGATTGCATCTAAAACATTTAGAAGAGATAATTTAAGTTAAAAAGTTGGCTTAAAGTCTTAAATTTGTTTGAATTCGTTACATAGTATTGGAGGCCCTGTGATCCGGGCTCTTGGCGTGATTAATTTTGATCTCTTTGGGCATTTAGGCAGAGTCAGAACTTGCATTATTTCATTTGAATGATCATAAGTACGTAATGTATGACAATAGAACATCAATCCCCTAAGAAAATGAATTCCAAATAATTCAGATAATGTTTGTGTTGGAGAAGAAACAAAAACTGGGAATTGAAGTGATGATATATAATAGTGTCTATTGACTGGCCTCTCCCATTCCCAACAATAATCATTGTAAACTCTGTGAATGCTGCATACAGCATGCACAAGCAAAATAGAAGCAAAGCAGAAGATTTCATCAAGGTCCCATACCCATGTTCATACCCATACCCATGTTCATACCCATACCCATACCTTTCACTTTCAGTCTTGTCCTTCCAACACTATAATATTTATCAGTTTTACTTCATTAGTACCACTGTTTTCAGTTCTCATGCTCAGTTGCTTCTTGGACTGACCGACTCTCTTCACAATCATGTTTACGGCCAACTTTTATAATATATTTTTGTTGAACATAATCAAAACTCATAAAAGCCCAGAAGTTTCAACGCTTTTGTGTCCTGGTCTTTTGAGAATGGACGATATATATATATATATATATATATATATGGACCTTGGCTCAAAAGTTTAGATGCTAGTAAAGAATACTGCAGCACCCAACCACGACACCGCATGCTCCTAAGTCCCGAGTATATCTGATGACTAAAATGTTGATACCCAACTTAATTTTTTCAAGAAGCTTTAGTTGTTTAAAAGAACAAAATAATAATAATAATCAGAACGGAAAAGCTCATGAAAATAAACAACCCCATCAACCCCAATTTTAATTTATTTATCTTTTCTATTTTGATTCTTCATTTGAGGCCTAAAAGCACCTGGTGCATTTTCCTTAAAGTGGTTACCATGCTCTCAATCAACTTCAGAGCTTTAATGATTAATTAGGTGTAAAAGAAAATTAAGGGTCCTAATAATTATGAGAGATTCAGATTCAATCAACCAACTAACTTATGTATACTAATTTAAAATGGGAATTTTTACAATTGTTACTACAAAAACTGTTATCTCAATTGTTAAGGCCATTTATGTGAACACCTTCCTTTTCAATTCACCAGTTTCACTTTCACACATGTCCACTGACACGAGTGTTTTTCCTTTGTTTTTTTAATAGCATTAGCCTACCTCTTTGGGCACCGGGGTACAGTAAATTATGACGCATCAAAAACAATTTCTTTTCACTGCAAGAAAAGAAGTTTTATGGATCAAGGGATGGATTGAACAAGAAAGCAAAAGCAATTCAAATTGGTTAGGTAAAAAAGTTAATTTCTAAAGGGGGTGGAATGGGTCCAAATAAGTTTAAATTTGAGCGGACAAACACAACACAGTTTGCTTTCAGTCTAGGATTTTGACATAAAATCAGCTCTCTTTTCTAAATCAGTCAGTGTTGAAAAAGTTTTCAACTCGATCTGTGCAAGACAATCTTATCAGCTTTTGCTAATTCATTTGTATTGCATGCATGCTCCCCTGACCTCTACTCAGTCGTCTTTTCATAACCTTTGTAATGGACTTTATTGGGTTATTACCTATGACATTTGTTACTGATTCAGAAAGAGAGATTATATCCTAATCAACTTTTTATATTAAGGACTGTTTTTGGGGATTTAAATTGCCAACTAAAAGTAATTAAAAACTTTTTTATATTTAAATATTTTTATTAGGATAAATGATATTTTGACTCGTTAAAAGTGACAGATTATTCACTTTATTTTTAAATTTTATTTTTTTTATTTTTTTTTATAATTTTTTAGGTTAAATTTGATGAAATTAACTTTTTTTTAATTAGATGAAAGTGAAAGTTGTTAATAATACCAATTGACAATAAGAAAAAATAAAAAAATAAAAATTATATTAAATTTAATAAAAAATTATAAAAAAAAAAGTGAAAGCAAGTAATTTTAAAAATATAGTGAGTAAATTATCAATTTCACTATAACATAGAAATTCAAATGTCCTTTTTTATATTATTTTATTTCTTTAAAATATGAATAATAATATTTTAATTTTTTAATTAATAAAATTTATTCATAAATATGATTAAGTATACATTGATGAACTCATGTTTATAATATATGTGATCTATATATTAGGTATATGATGCTAATACAAAAGGTATAGATCACAATTTTTTTATAAAGTAAATCTTGTTCACAGTCATTAATAAAAATAACATTTCATTATGTAAGACTATAGTATTTCTACTTCTTATAATAGAAGATTTATCTTATCATCGAAGTAGAGACTTCGAATAAAAAAAATTAGTGTATATGATATACTGAATGGGACTATTGTAAATTTTGATATGGTTAACTAAATGTCATTGATCTTAATTTATAAAAATTTGAATAAGCTTAATTGACCTTAATTCTAACCAAGTAATGAACTTACATTCATAGATTGTATCTTTTGCGTTATCATGGAGTAGTATTCATATAAATGGTCAAATCTTCTAGTTTGGAGATATAATTTCATGGGTCATTTGTAATACTTGTAAGATGGAATATACTTAATGATATCCACTTAAGTTGTTTATAGTCCTTGATCATTTAAATTTGTGGTCATAATTTATTTAATAAATTATTTATTAAATAATAATATTTATTTATAAATTTATTTACAAATATAAACATATTAAAAAATAATCATTAAAACTTTCAGTGACTTAAGGACAAATAAGTAATTAAATAGACAAAATATTTTTTCGTGACCTGTCTTTAAATATATATATTTGTTAGATGATCAATTAAGTAATTATCATTGGTCTAAGATCGAGCCTAATTTAATTAAAAAAAATTTAATTAAAATAGGTTGTTATTTATTTTACATTGGTTACTAGAGTGCAACTTTTGACTTTTAGTAGAATAGTTGGAGTTAACTTAAAAGAACTGGTGGGTAACGAGGCGAGTTGAACTAGGCCTTTTAAGTTGGAGAGAGGGAGCCCATGAGTCCTGCAGTCCTTTTACTAATTTAAATCATAATCAAATTCTAAATTCACATTCCTAATTAAACTATAAATACTCAAGGGAAATGCCTATATATAAGGAAGATAAGGAGTAGTAAAGATAACATAAAAAATAATAAGAATAATTTTCTTATCTATTCTTACATGGAAAAATAATTAGACTGTTCTTTTATCAGTTTTAGGTGCGCTTGAGTTTGAAGATTGAGGATATTATAGAAGATTGCAACCGTTCAATTCAAAGTTTATCAAGCGAAGAATTAAAGTAATTTTTTATCCCTATGCATGTAATTATGAATAAGACAATTTGACTCTCTGTGTGTTTATTTTATTAAACATATTTTTTATAGGAAAAATGATATTTAAACTCTTAAGATTTTAGAAAATGAACATGCAGACTTCTAAAATTTTAAAAGTCCTATTTACAACCATGTTAGGTAACGAATTTCGTTAACTTTAATAGTGAAAAAGGTAAAAATAAATTTACCCATTTTCATGTCAACGACTGGTTAAGGGCTAGTCAACAGGGTGGTTAATAATTGTCAACAGTAGTTAATGGCTAGTTAATATGGTCAACATATGTCAATGACAGCCAACGGCTTGTCAACGCAGTCAACGGTTGGTCAATAACTGGTCAAAAGTCGGTTAATAGTGGTCAACATCTGATCAAGAGGTTCAGCAATAGGGTGGTAAACAACTAGTCAACAGTAGTCAACAGTTTGTCAATACTAGTCAACGAATGGCCAATGTTCGATCCATTGTAACTGGTGCTTACGTGTCATTCTAATATTATATGAATATTAATTATTTAATATTTATACAATAAACATTTCAAATAAAATCGTTAATATTAAAACACATATGGTTTATTGCTTATAATGTTACAATCATTGTATGATCTGAAGAAGTTCAGATCTGGTCTAAAGCAGTTTATATCAGTGCTAAGAGTTAGTATCATTGACAATTATAAATGCTAAAGGGTTAGCAAGTTATAATAGTCAGTGAATTCTAAGAGTTAAAGCCTTATCTGTAATGAAACAAAAACTTGAGGGTATACTAGTGATGACATAATTACAAAGAGTTACAATAGGTGCTAAGAAATGTCATTATACAAGTATTTTCTTAAGCACTATGTTCATGATCTATTTTTATTAATGCAAGCTTGTTGGTGAATCCCTTTAATATAAATTAGTGTATATCTAAATCTGTAGGGTACAGATGGTTGTTCTTAGTCGACCATAAGCTTAGAGTTTTTATAGACATGCAAGTATTCAGTTAGGACTGGATACTAAACATATTCACTAGGACCTCTAATAGACATCCCATAAAGTTATTAATTGAAGGTATTATCAAGTTGAGTAGTATTCGTGGTCCTTTGACCTAAGTGCGTCGGTGGGCTTGTAAGTAATTCACCATGCTTTAGTTTCACACATGTCAAAGTCCTTTCATGGTCTGATTGCTGAGTGTAGCTGGGTATGGTCTGACGCTCATGAAGTCCGGTATGCATAGATATGGGATCCATCAGCTTATTTGGGGAGTTATATATCTTAATATTCTAAGAATTATGTTTCAGAAAGTCTTTTGACCAAAAGCAGATACCCCAAAAAAGAGTTTTTCGTAGGGTTAAACAATATAGTAAAAAAGTTTGTAGATATTATTTTACAAAAATTCAAACCTAGAGATAGTTCATAGATGTGCTAATATGGATTTGATGGTGCTGATCTATGTCCCCACACATTTAGGATATAATTGATGGAAGGACTATACGTATACGCTATAACCTCAACTTGGATGGTTTAACGCTTTGATTTGTATTATCCATGACGTGAATGTGGGGCATCAATCACAGACTCATGGAATAGGTCCATTTGATGAATCGGGTGTGGACTTAGAGAGTCCCGCAATATGAAGTATACTTATTGTGCTCTAAGGCAGCATATCAAATTAAATTGTTCAAGCTAGTAAATTTCAGTAAAACTAAATATTTGTCTCATGAACCTTCGGGATGCATGCGTGTCAATACTTAAATGTTAAGTATATTAATTAATTAACAATTATTGTTGACCAATTAAATAATGACATATGATGCATAGTAAAACTTTGGTTAAGTTTATAAAAGTGTGTGGGCTCACTGAAGGTTAACTTGATAACCAAGTGAGGGCTTTAGGGTAATTTTATATATTAATTATTAAATAATCAAGATATTTAATAATTTTATAATTAAATATTGTTTAGCTTAAATTAGGTTAATTATTAAGTAAGATTAAGTTAATTAATTATTTAATTGTTGAAAAAGTAAGTTAACTTAACTTTAATTAAATGTTAACTTGAGTTAAGTTAATTAAATATTATATTATTTACTTGATGGCCAAGTAAAACTTAACTTAATTAAGATTAATTATTAATTATGGTTAAGTTATATATTTGATGGCCAAGTAAAGTTATTTTAACCAAAGTTAATTGTTAATTAAGGTTAAATAAAAGTAAAACAAGTGTTAAATGAAAATATATATATATATATATATATATTTTAATGAATTTTGAAGTCATTGAATGGCTAATGGTTAAGAAAGGTGGTCGGTTATTTTGGTTAATAGGAATGCAATGTTCATTTCTTTGTCGTTGTTAACCAAACACTTAAGAAAAGTGGCTGGCTAAATGGAATAGGTGAGATAAAAAAGATTGTTTTTCTTTGTTTTCAATTGTTGAAAACATTATTTCACATTTTTCTTCAATTAAGTTAGCTATAAAAGCTTTGAATTGCTTTTTATAATTGAACGTGTTAAATCATACAAAGTTAAGTTTATTACTTAAATATAATTAAGAGTTAAATTATAGATTAAGAATTAATCTAAAAAGTTTAAGTGTTAAACTTGTAATGAAAAATAAAGCTGCTATTCTAGTGATCAAGCTTATCCTATTGAGTGCTAAAATTGTCAACAGGTCTATTTTAAGCGGTGTTCTAATTTAAACTGTTCTAAAGGCTTAAGAGGTGGATTATTCTCAATCCTAGTATTAATGTGATTAATATCTATTTAATTTGTTCATTATTATAACAAAATAAAATTTATTGTGTTCATTGTTTAAGAAATTATATTTCTAGCTTCTGTTGCATATATAATGTATGAGACGCATGTATATGTATTTACGAACAATGGATACATGCATATACATACATGTACCCAATCACGATCGACGATCATCGCCTAGTTATCAACAGTTAACGGTCAATCAATACTGGTCAATTATCGATCAATAATTGATCAACATCTGTTAAATATTTTTCAACCATAACAGGGATATAATCATAATTTTAGCAGATGTAGCAGCATTTTAGTTCACTTTAATGAAATCCATTACCTAACAAGTGTTTAAATAAAAATTTTGAAACTTTAAGAGTTTACAAATCTCTTTCTTAAAAATTAGGGGTCCAAATATTCTTTTTCTTTTTGTTATGCCAACAATACTAATTCAATTTTTATGGTTTAAAGTCCATCTGAATTCAAGAATTCTAATCTTAATTAACAATCTTTCACTGCAAATGATTTGCATGTTAAAAATTTAAATTACATAATATCATATTTCTAAGTAATATTTTATTGAATTATATAATGTTACATAACTTTAAATTTATATTTTTTAGAAAACGATTGTTCACATTAAAAATTTACTCGATCTTAATAATTACATATTTAGTGCGATATAATTGTAAATTATTTAGCATAAGATTGTTTAGCATTTTCTTTGTTGGGAGTTTTAAAGTTTACGTGGGAATCAACTTTATCATATATTTGTTAATTGACACGCCTTAAGAATTTTGATTGAGTGAGTGGAAACAATTATTCTTGGCTTCTAGAAGACAAAAATGATTTCTTATTCAACCTATGTTTCCTTATCTTTTTCTTAAAAATATGTGATCTCTCTTTCAATAAGTAAACACCGATACTAAACTATTTCAATTTATACCTGATATTCCATAAATATCAGAATTAATAACAACGATAACAATTTTTTTAATAAAAAAATTAAGAAAAAGAAAAAGACATTGCTATAAAATGCACTTAAACTTTGTTTAGAGTGGCTAATCAAACTATTAATGTGGGCTCAAAAATATACATAATAGACTCATTTAAATTCTTTCTTTTTATATATATAATGGGATTAGTTGGGTATTAGGCCCATATTAGTTGCCTATTAATTAAAAAAAATTTATTTAATTAAAATTCTTTATCTTTTTAGAATTAGGATTGAATAAGTTTCGAAAGCTTATATAAAAGTAAAATAAATCAGTGTACCGAGGAAACATTCAATATACAACTTTTCAGTTTTTTATCTTTTAATTTAGTTTTATTTTTTTTAAATTTTCAACCTAAGATCCTGGTCCTTACCTGTTGATTTTCGTGACTCAATTGTCAAAGTTTTGCTTGTTCTTCTCTACGAAGTAACTCAGACTCTACAATCTGTTAACTATTTTGCAGTGCAGGTTTATTTGAACCTTGTTCGCTATTAGTCAAAATTGACTTCGTCTCATTGGACTATTATCTCAATCTCGATTCTCAGCGAGTTCAAGATAACTGTTGTGTGTTTTCTATAACACAAATTAGCGCAAGTGCACGTTGTCGCAACAAGTAATATATGATGAGAAAAGTGTCGATCCCACAGAGAATGATTTATCTTTTCTAGTTTAAGTACTGAAATGGTGTCTTTCTACTATTATCCAGAAAATAATTTAATGTATGATATTAAACTACTCAAGTAAAAGAACAACTTAATTATGTTAAGTGATAAACTAAATTACCAACAAGTTAAATTCAATATGAGAAATCCTAGGATTACAAACTATCCCCCATTATGCAAATAAATTCAGCAGAATCTCTTTGATGCTTATTAGTTCTCAACTTGATATATTGACCAAAACACTTAACACATCACAAGCCTCTTTTGCAGGTCAAGTGAATCTATTCCATCCAATCAAATATCTATATGTCTATGATAAATAAATTGAACAAAATTCATTAAGCACAAGTTTTATGAGCCATACATGCCTTATGAGTATATGTCTATCTCATATGAAACTCAAGTGTACTACACTATGATCATGCATCAATATGCTTAAGATTAAATACCTAAATGCCTTTGTCAAGTTTATTTAAGCATTTCTAGATCAATTTAACCACTGGCCAAGTAATCAAATAGCATTAAGCACAAGCACAATGAATATATCAAAAGCTGAATTAATACCATAAAAGAGAGAACTAAAATCAATCACATAATGAGTTCAAGGATGTAATCCTAGATGAACGAAATTAGCTCATCATTAAACTACACAATCTTGAAGCTAATTCCATCAATACATGTAAACTAAACATCTTACAACAAGTAAAGAATCAAAGCAAAGAAGACATCCCTGTCAAATGCCTTTGTTGTTGAAGCTTGCTTCCCTCCTCTTTGATTTCTTCAAACTTAGAAGTTAGGTGTTTTTTTGTGTTTCCAGCTGCTGTCCCAGCTGGAGTTCTCCCTCAAAATGTAAGTTTTGTGCAAATATATAGGTAAAAGCACGGAATTAGGGCGCACTTGGGGCTGCTTTTGACTTTCCTGATTTTCAGCAACCTATCAGCATTTGCTGTCCAGGTCCCGGCGCCGCGGCGCTGCGATTTGGCGCTGCGGCGCTTACTTTCTGCAATCGGCGCCGCGGCGCTGAAATCCAGTGCTGCGGCGCTGCACTGTTGCTACAGTTTACTGTAGCAACAGTACCACTGTAGCAAACAGTGCCTCCATTCGTATTTTTATCTCTAATGCTCCCCTTTGCGTCCGTTTTCCGGTATTTTTGCTCCGATAATGCTTCAACCTATAAAACAACATTAATACGCATAAATAGCCCAATTATTGAGATAAATTGAATAAATATCAAGTTAGGAAGATAAAATAGTTTATACAATTACGCCTTATCAATAACTCATCGCTCTAGCAAAATATTGGATATACACAAATCCAGTCCATCAATTTTTATCTGGGTATAAATTTTGGACACGCTCAGTCAAACCACTACTTTATATGTTAGTAATAACTAGATCGATAACGAAAAATCCCAAAGTTAATACTAATGCTTGGAAGCCTGTTGCTGAAACATCCAATTCAGCAAAGAAAGTTGAGGAGCTGATCATGACTCCTATTAGAGATCCCATAAATGTGACACATCATACATAAATCAGTAGGCAAAATCTCAAGGAAGAATCATTCAGTCAACAACTGGTTGACATTCCAAGAGATGCTACATTACATCCAATGTCTTTCTCCACAACCGATATTTAGGGGTTGGTTTTTCAAATCTCTTTGAAGAATCAATAGCTTGGTACGATGCTCACCAATCATATGGTTGCAGTGTCTAGACCGTTGATTGAAGATAATTAAAATATCAATAGGAGCATTCTAAAAAATCTAGAGTCCATGAGACAAAACTAAACTGAGCTAATAACCCTCTTCAAGGCTGACCTAACCCCGAACTAAGAGCTCTGTAGACACCAAAACTATAGACAAGCCAACCTATAACATGGTTCGGTTAATATTTTACGATGACCTGAGAGGGTAGAGTCCACAAACTCCTAAGCCCAACAAAGCCAACTTAGATAAATTTTCAACTATGATTCTGAAAGAAATATGATTAACTTGGGCAGTTTACACTAACTAGATCAATAAACGCATACCCAAGTCAGTTCATCTTAGCTACGGTTGATTTAATTTGGTTCTATAGACCCAAAAAAACCATCCAGCTATCAAAGTAAAAAGATTGATAGAAGTATCTTGGTTAAAGCCTTGTAAGATGTAGAGATGGATCTAAAACCAATGGCAAAACCGTCCAACAAAAAGCCATACCCCTACAACATAGATTCCCTCTTCCCTTTTCTAAAAGGATATAACATTTCAAAGTTCTTTTTGTTTTCAAGAGAAGAGAACATCACCACATTCGAATATATCTCATGGTTTACAATGCAATATGGGAAGCCAGCTAGTTTCTTTTTTGGAAGTTACAATTGTTCTGTAATTGTTTTGACAAAGATAGCCTTCACTTGGTACATCAACATAGTGCTAGAGTTGGTTACAAGTTAGGAGCAGATGAAGGATAAGTTTCATGCTGAATTTTATATGTTACTTCAAAAATTACCTTAGACGACTTAATTAGAGTAATGCAGATGCCCGACAAAATGGTAGTAATATATAGTTCACTTCAAGAAGCTTAGGACACGGTGCCAAACTAGCTCACTAAGGCCAATTGTGTGCCTATGGTTGTTAGGGTTATGTCTTTCATAATGAAGGAACACTTTGAGAGGCACCAGATTCAGGGATTTATATCAATTATCCACTAGGATGACGAGTTATAAAAGATTCCTGATAGAGAAAGATCAGAAGAGAGCATCCTCAAACGGACTTACTATAAAAATTAGCCGAATGTGATAGTTATACAAATCGAGTTAGAGAGTGACAGTGATGACTCAAATTCAGATGAAGACGTCTGTCTTGCTGAGGTAAAAATAAAAAGCTTTATACGAGTGTCTTGTCCTTAAAAAGCTGACTTCCACTGAAGAAAAGAAGAAGTTTTCTTTTGACCTGAAGAAAGTTGACGAGATATTCGACTGACTTTTAAAAGATAAACAAATAAGGCTCTTTAAGCGGCACATCATTCCACTACTCGAATAAATAGCCATCAAAAATTACTACAAATGGCACAATTCTTAGAGATACAATACAAATAATTGTATTGTCTTCAGAAATAAAATTCAATGGCTTATTACTAAAGGCCAACTTTTGTTCAGTTCTAAGGGCAAAGCTCCTATAATTAAATCTGATTCTTTCCCTACCATGGGTATAAATATGGTCATACCTTCCACTAAGAGAAGGGCTGTAAGAGAAGTGTTATCGGCTTAAATTTAAACTTTTGATAAGCTGAGGATAAAAAATCAAGTAGGTGATACTGCTAAAGATGCCTTCTGAAAATATATGATAATCACAGAAGAGTCGGCTCCTTGTAAAAAGCCAACTACAAAGAAAGCTTTTTGGTTTGCTCTAATGTCGAAAAATCTTTGCCAAAAGTCACTAATGAAAAAATGCCATTAATCTCAAGGTTAACTTTGCAAAACCAACATAGGAGGACATTTAGACCTAGGGCCAATAGAGTCGATCAATGGGAACACAACATTTTAAAAAGGAGCGTATTTGATCGACTAAGGGGTTATCAGAATTATAGATACAATCCCAAGCTGACAAAACTCATAAAAGGGACATACAAGGATGCGACCAACTTTAATGCTTGGAAGAAGCCATACAATGTCATAGGGAGGAAGGCCGAGATATGAAGAGAACTTGGCCAAGATTGATAGCCTTAATAGAAAGCTCTATGACGATAGATCTCTTAAAAGCCAGCTAACATCAAAGCCACCCCAGATGGCCATTGGCCATTGGTCATCTTAACCTGTCAGCAAGGACATGGTCGACCAAGGGGTAAATGGGCAGAAGAACCCTGGAATAGAAGCTATCAACATAGTTCTTATACTACCAGAGTCATTTCAACCTAAGTTTGGTTAAGCTTCAACTCTTGATGGGGATGTCGTTAAGATATACAATGCAACAAGTGAAAAGCTTCGAGAATCAGCTATGCTCACCCTCTCCTAAACTTCTGATGAGATGATCTAGCATATTCGACCACTTTATGTCAAGGCCAACCTCAATGGAGTCCCTTGTAAGAGGATCCTCACTGATAATGAGTCAAGTGTAAATATTTTACTTTTGCGAATGCCGAAAAAATTTAAAATATCTAGAGATTAGTTGGAACCATCATAGTTGATCATGAGCAATTTCGTAGGCTGCGAAAATACTATCAATGAATTCACATTAATTGAAAATCATCCAAATAAAGTGGGAAGAACCCTTATACATAATTAATGTGCTAAGTGACAATATTCTATTAAGAATGGATTCCACTCTAACAAAACTTTGCCATCTAGCATGCATTAAATGATTTTTAGATGGCAACCAAATGGGTTAATAGAAATAATCCATGCCAATTCAAAACCCTTTTCTGGCAATGAACAAGTAGCATCTGCATCATTGTATGACCCATTAGTTAGAACTATCATTCTCAGGAATGATGCTGATGACCGATATACTAGGGACATGGCCAAATCTTTACCTTGCAAAACCTAACAGGTCTTGAGAGAAGAAGTAGGTTGACCAATAAAGTACAAGCTAACCCTTGGTCTACTTTTAAAATGAATAGACAAAAGAAAATTCACATGTCGACTTTAGTCGAGTACATATACGAGGATAAGTCTCAAAACCCTCAAATCGACCATGAACTAGGTGAAGTAAAACTAGCACCAGCAAACGTGGATGACCAGAATACTCAAACTTAAAGCAGACTTTGAGAGATAAATTTTGGGAATAAAGGATGAGCCTAGGCCAATTTTTATATGTGCACACTTAGATCTGGAATTTGAGACAAAATTGATGGCATTATTCAGGGAATATAAGGATTGCTTTGGTTGGATTACATCAAAATGCTCGAACTAAGCCAAAACTTAATAGAGTATAGCCTACCAATTAAGGAAGTATTTCATACTTCAAAACAACACATAAGGAGAACGTTAAGGGAGGTCAAAGAAAAGATAGCAAAAGAAATTAAATGACTTCTTCAAGCCAATTTCATAAGATATGCACTATATGGAATGGCTATCCAATTTGGTTCTAGTTATAAAGAAAAACGACAAACTTTGCCCGTGTATTGACTTCAGGAACTTAAACATGGTAACTCCAAAAGATGAATATCACATGCCCATATCTAATATGCTAGTTGATGCAGCCACTTGCCACTGAATTATGAGTTTTCTTGATGACCACTCTAGATATAACCAGATTTTTATATAAAGGTCAGATGTCAACAAGATGGCATTTAGATGCCCATAGGTCATTGGGATATATTAATAGATAGTAATTCTATTCGACTTAAAGAACGTCGGAGCAATATATCACAGGGCAATGAATGCAATCTTTCATGACATGATAGGCTAATTTATGGAGATTTACATCAATTATGTAGTCGTCAAATCTAATTTAGATATAACACACTTGGTCAATCTGAATTCAGCCTTCCACAGAATGAGGTTCCATAAGTTAAAGATGAATACTTTGAAATGTGTATTCGGTATCTCAATAGGTAACTTTCTTGGATTCTTGTACACCAATAGAGGATAGAATTGGACTAGAACAAAGCTAAAGCCATAATCAAAGCAGGTGCACCAAAAACCAAGAAGGAACTTTAATAATTAATCGACAAAATTAACTTTTTAAGGCGATTTATTTCAAACTCTTCTAGCCAACTTCATTCTTGGTCACCCTTGCTGAAATTAAAATATGGTGAAGAATTTAAGTAAACGCTATATCACCAATAAGTCTTTGATGAAATTAAGAAATACCTTACAAGTCCACTAGCCACGGTTCCACCAAAATCTTGACTACCCCTAATCATCTATATTTCAACAGCAGAAGAATCAATTGATAGTAGGGTAGCTCAAGAACATTGAGGGTAAAGAAAGTTGTGTATTATTTTAGCTAAGTCTTAAAAGATACTGAATCTAGATACATAACAATTGAGAAGTTGTGTTTGGGTCTCTATTTCTCATGCTCAAAACTGAGATATTATCTATTGCCAATTCTTGTGCATATTGTAAGCCAAATCGACGTTATCAAATATCTTCTATCAAAGTAGTTCTTGAGGAATTGGCTTAGCAAGAGCACATCTAAATGGCTGGCCAAAGAGGAAATCAATTTTAAAGAACGGTTTTTAGTGCCTGACTATAGAGAAAGATTATTATAACTACGACAAAGGCTGTGATGAATATCAAAAGCACGGTCTTGTTTAAATAATCACAACCAAAGAGATGTACGTTGTTATTAGATCTTAGCCATTCAGAGGATGGGCAATGGACATAATTGGGAAGTTCTACCCACCGTCTTGGAAACAATATACCTTCATCTTAGTGGCAACTGACTACTTCACAAAATAGGTAGAAGTCGCCCTATTAAAGTCGGCTACTCAATAGTTAGTAATCAAGTTCATTAAAGAAAATATTATATACCGACACAAACTTTTAGAGTCCATCACAACTGATCAGGAAACGGTCTTCACAAGAGAATAAATGGTCATTGCAAAAGAATTCGGCATTTGCCTGATACATAGTACTCCTTGCTATGCCCAATCAAATGGACAAGTTAAATCTACCAATAAATCTCTCATCTTCAAACTTAAAAGACGGTTGAAGACAATACATGAGCCTGGCACAAGAAGTTACAAAAGGTTCTATGGGTTAATTATGTCAACCCAAAGATGACTACTAAAGTATCCCTTTACAAATTAGTTTATGGTCATTAAGCCATAGTCCCAATGGACTCACAGCTAGCTTCATTAGAAGAAAGCATCAAATTGAGTTGAGTGTTGAAGAATATCAAGACGTCATGATAAAAGAGATAAATAGATTATACCAAGGTCGATTTGAAGCCTTAGATAGTTTTGAAGCATGGAAGAAAAGGTAGAAAAATCTTACAATAAAAATGTGAGATACAAATCCTTCAAAATCAATGACTTGGTATGGAAAGTTATTTTACCAATCGTCTCAAAAGAACAAGCTTTAGGTAAATTTTGTTCAAATTAGGAAGGCCCATTCAATATTACCAAAATTATTAGCAATGGGACATATTTGTTAGCCAATTTAGATGGAGCTGAACACTTAAGAACCATCAACGAAAAATATTTGAAGACTTATTGATCGAGAATTTTAGAAGCAATAAACAAGTTAATTTTTTAGTCTTAAGGCCTATAATAATTATAAATGATAGCTGATCTTTGTTAACATTTTAATCAAGTTATTTATAAAACCAATTTATTATTCGGTTATCTACATTTTTATATTTATTTACAAGATAGATTTTCATCACAACCAAAGTCATAAAATTCAAAGATTAGCCAAATGATTGGTCAACATGTGTATTTATTGATAAAAGTATTACAAAGAGGCCTTAAAGTTCATTTCTATTCCATTCAAATTTGCTTTAAAAACAAAATAAAATTGGCAATAGTTGAATCCATTGCCTTTACGTTGTCGTGTCGTATCGCCAACAATCGTGATCAACTTAAGATCAAATGAATTATCTTTATTAAAGTCATCTAAGTAATAGCTTATCCATGTTAGTTAATTTTGTTGGGTGTGTTTGGTTGGGCAAATTAACTAGGGTGCTTGCATGTGGGTTGTGTTCATCATACAAACAATATACATATCTCATACATACATGTGCACAGCGGAAGATTAAATACAATGAACACAGAAAATAACATTTGATTAAACTGAAATTCGAGATTGAGAAAATATCACCAATGAAGCATTTGGATTAATTTTCTTGAAGTCCACCATGAAATGAATCTTTGATTAATCCTAGCAATCAACAAGGGTGGGTTTGATTGTCTAGAATGGCAGCATCTTAATCCAGCATATGTGTTTAACTCTTAAACATTTTTCAAAGTTAAACTATTTAACTTAATTAAATTTGTTTTTCTTTTTATTCAACTCTTGAATAAATAAAACAAATCTTATTTTTAGTTATTACATTTAGTAACCATTAATTCAATTTATTTTGTTGTTCTAACACTTAAAACACAAAACAAAGAATTCCAATTTCTCAAATTGAAATGGCTCCCAAAAATGCAAAACATATAAACTAAAAACTTAATGATTTTCAATTTCATTTCACTTTATATATTAATGCATAAATTCCAAACTAATTTAAATTTCATTTGCATTTTATTTGGTTTAACCTAACCTTAGTTAACATTTAACCTTAGTTAGATTATTTTAACTTAACCTTTAAGTTAATAAATATTTAATTATTCTAACCATAATTAACTAACTTAACCTTGGTTAGGTTAACCTTTACTTAATCATTAAGTAAAGTTAACTAAATTAACCATATGATTAACCTTTAATCATAGTTAAATTAAATCATTTATTTAACAATTAAATAAATAAATATTTATTCTTATTATTTAACAATTAAATAATCACAAAGTGAAATTACTATTATATCCTTACTCGGTTACCAAGTTAACCTAAAGTGGGTCCCACCATGTAACCATATACTTTAGTTAACGTAACCTTAGTAATTGCTGAATTATACTGTATTGAACAATTCAATACGGTACACTGCCCAAGTGCTCAAAGAGTACATTTCATATTGGGACTTTCTAGGTCCACACCCGATTTGTCAAATGGAACTGTTCCATTAATCCGTAATCGATGCCCCACGCACACGTTACGAATATTACAAATCAGCGTGTCAGACCATACAAGTTGAGGTCATAACATATACGTATAATCCTTCCATCATTTATATCCTGGATGTGCAGGGATATAGATCAGCACCGTCAAATCCCCATTTGCTCATCCATAACCTTATCTTCAGATTCGTATCTCGATAAACAATATACGCAAACACTTTTGCTATATTGTTTAACCCTATGGGAAACTCTTTTCCTGGGTTTATGCTTGTGGCCACAAGACTTTATGAAATACAATCTCGGAGCATCAGATATACAACTTACCTATGTAAGCTGACGGATCCCGTATCTACACACACCGGACTCCATGAGCATCGGATCATACCCAGCGACACATAACGGTCAGACCATGAAAGGTCTCTGACATATATGGAACCAAAGCATGATGGATCACTCACAAGACCACCGTGGCGCTCAGGTCAAAGGACCACGAATACTACTCAACTCGAGAGGACCTTCTTTTGACGGTGTCATAGGATATCTATTAGGGTCCTCATAAGTCTGTTCAGTATCCAGTCTTGACTGGATACCCGCATGCCTATACAAGCTCTAAGCTCATGGTCAGCTAAGAACAACTATCTGAACCAGTCAGATATAGACATACACTAATCTATATAAAGTGAATCACCGATAAACCCACATTGGTGATTATAGATCAGGAACATTATCTTTGAGATATACTTACATAATGATATTTCTTAACACCTATTGCAACTCTTTGCAACTATATCATTACAAGTATACTCTCAGGTCTTTATCCCACTATAGATAAGGTTCTAACTATTTAGACTCGCTGACTTTTATAACCTGCTAACTCTTAACAGTGCTAACTTTTAGCATTTATAACTCTCAGCTTTGCTAACTATTACTTCAGATCTGAACTCTTTTAGATCAGATCTGAACTCTTTCAGATCAAACAATGTCTCTAATGTTACAAGCATTATACCATATTAATATGATATTAACAATCTTTATTCGAAATGTTTATTGTATAAATATTAACAATTAATATTCATACAATATTGGAATGGCACGTGAGCACCAGCTCTAACAAATTTTTCCTTTTACGAGGTATCTCTCATACTATACTAAACTTAGCCGTCAAAATTAGAGGCTTTGGATCCATAAATGGACACTAAAAAAAAACCTCTTGTAATCAAGGGCTACCGGAATGAACCAATTTGGTTTAGTGTTCTATGGCCAATCATTTGTGTTCTAGTAGGAGTTCTTTATTTCTCTGATGACATAAACTGTCATGTTTTTCAAGTTCTTACAATCATATTTAAAGCCATTAAATTGTTCAAAGTATAGGATTTCTTGAATAAACTTACCTTTCATTTTCTTCTTGTTGACTGCACAGCATCATCAGTGTTAGTGACTTTAAAATTATGACAGGCAAGTGCTTCATGCAATAAAAGAATGAAATGAAGGTCGACTATATGCTCCCAATACTCATAGGTAGGTCGACCAATTGAAGATACTTCTTAAGTTGAGCTGAGACTTTGAAGGTTTTGTCAACAAAGAATGACTTCTTAAAGACGACCTTGGATTTAAAGTTCTAGTTGGCTAAAAAAAGGTTGGGATAAGGAACGCTTGAACACACCTTAATTGCCGACTGACCTATTAGGGGATGATAAGTCTTTGTTCCATACTTATTATTGTTTATTGTGACAATAATGGCCCCGTGGTGCAAATCCCTAGTTGTCAAACAACTCACCTAAGAGTAATGTCATTCAATGTCCAGATTAGCTTCCTTTAGACTGAAGTGATGACCTTTATAAGACCATCTTGTCCATTCAAGACCAAAGAAGGATTGTCTAAGTTAACAATAGGCCCTATCACCTATTTAGTTAATGGTATAGAAGTATTTAAAGAATTCTCAAATTGGTATTGCTTAAGTTACCACTATAATAACCATAGGGCGTAAAAGCTAAGTTGTTTTGAACGTGGTTAGGAAGTGGAAGGTGTAGTCTACTGTTCTTTAAATTTACTCATAAACGTCCCAAAACTTGATTTAGCTTTGGTTATATATAGATCGATCTCACTTACAATAACTCAACATTAACCTCAACCCTATGAATAGGTAGATTAAAGAGGATGGCTAAAACATAAAGGTTTAGTGACATATAGCTAAACCTAAAGCAAAGGCATTGCAGGCTTTAAACCAGAAAAGTAGTAAGGTCGATATAAGATCTTAGTCAATTTCTAAGAAGAAGAGAAGTGGGGTTTTAAGCGATTTAGTCATTCCCTGAAATCATTGGTCGATTTTGGCCATGATCTAATTGACCTAAAGGTCGATCATATTGACATATCATATTCCTGACTAAACCCCATTGGCTCCTTTTTGTGGGTAGAAAAAATCTAATTTACTTAGAGACGATTGATGTGTTATAGGGACTTAATATATATTGAGATGTATCGGGTACAAGAGAGAGTACTTTAAAGATGACTTGGTCACCTTCAAAAATATCTTGAGATTTTTCATAAAGTGATAAAAGGGTTTCAACGACTTTGCAATAGTGGTAGAGGCCAATTTTGATGTAATTTGAAATAAAATAGATCAAGCAGCTCTAGAAATGGCAAATCAGGATTAAAAGTAGTTCAAATAGAAAATTAAGAGTAAAATAAAAATTACAAAGATCAAAAGGTAAAATTAAATAAACTTATGGAAGAAGAGTTTGTTGAAGAACTTGAAGAATGCCTTGAAGAAGTTGAGAGAGACTTAGAGAGAGAGAGAATTTACTGAGAGAGTGAAATATGAAAATAATTGAGTGAGCTTGGATCTTATATGTAAATTCTCTGGTGGTAAAAATGAAATTCAATAGTTAAGCATTTAATAAAGACTGTAAAGGGACATTTTTAAGACCGCTCATTAATATCAGAGTTCTTTCACAAGTCAAGATTTGATGAGTAAAATTGGCCTTTATATAAAGAGAAATCGGCCTTTATAAAGTTCTAGTTATAATTTTGATTGAACCAAGATAATATTTGGAGAAAATGTTCCACTAAGCCGATAATTAAGCTTTAAAATCTTACTAAGCCAATTTTGATGAAAGTAAAGTATATCGGCTAAGGGTAATGAAAGGTGTTTACAACAAGAAAATTCGGTTAAGATAAAAGTATTAAAAGTCAGCTATAACTTAACCGAATGAAGGCGATATTTTGAGTATCTTTGCAATTATTTACTTAGAAGAGTCAACTTTCTACCAAAGATTTATTTGCTAAGTCACATTCTTTATCAAATATTTTCTTACTAATATGACTTTTTATCTATAAGTTATAGGATTTTTGCATTAACCCGACTACCTTAATTTGTGAGAAACACAAATACCTAACCGATTCTTTACTATGGATATCCTTAGAAGTCGATTCTTTCACATAATTTTTTAGATTATAACATGAAGCTAACTTCTTTATATATTGTTTACGAGAGGTACAACGAAGCAGATTTATAAGCATATGAAATGTATGGCTGACTTTATAAAGATGCAAGCCTCAATAAAATAATTCTTTTTCGATTGACTTACAGGGGGTATTGTTGATGCTGGCCCAAATATACAGGCTTATTTAGGTCTTTCTTTTTGTATACATAGTGGGCCTAGTTGGGTATTAGACCTATATTGGTTGCCTATTACCATAAGAAGTTTTGTTCAATTAAGATTCTTTATTTTTTTACAATTAGGATTTAATAGGTTTCTGAAGTGTATATAAAGGCAAATTAATTAATGTACAGAGGACACATTCAATATACAACTTCTAAGTTTTTTATCTCTTAATTTAGTTTTATTTTCTTTTATTATTTTCAACACAGGATCCCGATCGTTACCTGTTGATTTCGTGGCCCGATTATCAAAGTTTTATTTGTTCTTCTCCATGAAGTAACCCAAACTCTACAATCTACTTGCTATTTTGTAATTCAGGTTTATTTGAACCTTACCCATTGTTAGTTGAAATGGGCTTCGTCTTACTCAACTATTACCTTAATTTTGATTCTCCGCGAGTTCGAGATAACTCATCGGACGCTGGACATACACAAATTCAGTCCCTAAATTTTATATGCAAACACAAACATATCCTCAAACATATCAATGATCAATATTTCACTCAATTATTAAGGGGTGAGTATAGATTAATATCTTAGTGCTAATTCTAGTTACCCACCAGATTAATAAAAATTTAAAAAATTTGCCTTCTTTTTTTTACCTTTAAAATTTTCTCATATAAGTGATTGATACTATATCTCTTTATTTTTTTTTCTGCATGAAGATAACAATGTAGAGCTAGGTACATAAGAAGCAACCTCAAGTTGTATTTTGATGGGAAATTTACATAACATCACAACATCGTAATATAATGTCTCCTGCAATAAATGTGCCTTCTTTTGGGTATGATCAAACGTCGTTTTGTCGAACAAGTTTTCATTGTTATGTCAGAAATCCTTTTATTTTTATTTTTTTTGTTTATAATGTGTGCACGATCTAGAATGGATTGATCTTTACCTACCTATTGTTGGTGTGATATCACATGTGTAGCATATGCCAAGGGCCAGGGCTTGTTTCTAGATCATGACATGTTTTGGCTATCAATAGCTGGTAAATTAGTAACCTTTTGGGCTTCGTGCTATAGCCTAGGTGTATGCTAATTAATTTCATTTTCGATATTTATTTCTTTCCTCTTTTTTCTTTGCATCATCTTAAAAAAAGTTGGGTCATGGCTCATGGCATGGGTGTAACTAACGAAATGCTTTCATCTCATAATAATATAAATGAAGTTCAAATCGTGTCATTAAAAGCAAAACTATGCATATAATTAAAAGAATTGTGAGAGTAAGAGCAATATATATGATTTAATAAGAACCAATGCATTCATACAGCGGGGAGGTTTTATATTTAAACCTTGAGCACCCTCTCGTTTTATGATTGTAAGATAAGCTAATAGGTTCTTCTTCAATCAAGATACATCACCGTACACTAATTAATATGTGATTTTATGAGATTATTGATTGAAAATCATCAGTATATGATTTGGAGATCAAGCCAAATACGTAGGGTGCGCGAGGATTGAAAACAGACGCAAGAGGAGACAAAACACAAGGAAGGACGTGACAAGTGCTATGCTGCGGTAACTAGGGGTGGGCGTTGCGGCGTTGAAACCAGAACCTGAGCGCCGCGGCACCAGATGATTAGTGCCGCGACGCCTAGGCAGGTACACAGTATAGCGGCGATGGGCGCTGAGTGCCGCGGCACTGGACGCGGGAACAGTTTTTTAATTTTAGACTTCCTTATTTCGTCTCCCACTTGCTTTAAAACTCCCTAATACGACTCTCACATGTTTAGTGTAAACCTTGGACGTCCTAAAGCTTATATAAAGGCTCTCAATTGGCTTGTAAATACATCTTTGTGATAACCTAAGAAATCTTAGTGATTAAATCTTCTTTCTGATTTCTTAATGAGAGAAAATCTCTAGGTCGTAAGAGAGAGTTGTTCTTTGTGATCTTTCTCGTAAAAGGCATACTTTGTGAGTGCCTTATGATTCAATAAGAAACATGAGTGATCTTGATCTGCCATAGACGTAAGCAAGTTGCCAAACCACATAAATTTTATTTGTTCTTCCTCTACCATTTCTCTCTCTAGTTCCTTAATAACTTGTTCTGCATTTATTTGCTTGGGTGATACTGCTTGTTTGTGTGCTTCCACTTCAACAAACTCATATCAGAGCTTGGTTTTTTATGCAGACATGACTACACCCAAGTATGAGATAGAGAAATTCAACAGTACGAATAACTTCAATCTGTGGAAAATAAAGGTAAAGGCGTTGTTGGTGAGCCAAAGGCTAGGCTTGGCATTAGAAGAGAATGCAGCTCCATCTAGTGATGAAGAAAAGACGCCAGAGTCATCTAAAGCTGAAGCAGAAAGAAGAGACATTCAAGAAAGAGCTCATAGCACAATTGTTCTATCATTGAGCGATGAAGTACTAAGTGAAGTAGCAGGTAAGACGACAACAATAGGTATTTGGAAGAAGCTTGACTCTTTTTATATGCAAAAATCATTGGCCAACAGATTACATATAAAGAAGAAACTGTATCAGCTGTCCATGTCAGAGGGGACACTAATGAAAGATCATATAGACACCTTCAATAAGATCATCCTTGATCTTGAGTCTATCAACATCAAGATAGAAGATAAAGATAGAGTAAGTATCATGTTGATTTCACTCCCCAAGAGTTATGAGAGCTTTGTTGAACGCTACTCTACGGCAGAGAGAGTTTAACGATGAGCGATGTGAAATCATCATTAACCTCAAAGTTATTAAAAAAGCATATCGAGTGCAATGTAGAAAGTTTATCTATAAGAGGGATGTCCTCATATAGAGATGGAAGGAAAAAGGGCTCAAGGTCGAAGTCTAAGACTCCTAGGAATTACTATTACTGCAAGAAAAAAAGGGCACTTCATAAAGGACTGTTTTGAGAAGAGAGCACAAGATAAGAAGAAGGCAGATGCTGCACTTGCCTATGATGATAGTTGTGACAGTGCAGAGACACTCGTCGCTACTGATAGTAAGAATTCTGAACAATGGGTTCTTGATTCTGGTTGTACTTTTCACATATGCCTACATAAGTCTTGGTTTGTAAATTTTTAACTCATTAGTGGTAGTAAGGTATTAATGGGTAATGACATTGCATATCAAATTATGAGAATTGGTAGTGTTAAACTTAGGTTGCATGATGGGCGAGTGAGAGAGTTGACAGATGTTAGGTATGTTTCTGACCTCAAGAGGAACTTGATCTCACTAGGGACTTTAGACCAGAATGGGTGTTCCATCAGGATCGACGAATGGGTTTTGAGAGTGTTGAAAGGTTCCATGGTGGTAATGCGAGGGGAGAAGCACAAATGCATTTATGTGCTTAAAGGAGAAGTCGTGAGTGGTTTTGCATTATTCTCTGTAGATGATGAGAGTATGCAAACCAAGTTATGACATCTTAGATTAGCCCACTTAGGCGAGAGAAACCTAAAAGAGTTATTTAGTCAAAAGGCGTTTAGTGAGGATAAATTCCAACCCTTAGAGTTGTGTGAGCATTGTATGCTTGGGAAAGCACATAGGGTGAGGTTCAGTACCGGCGAACACAAGACTAAGGGGACTCTTGACTACATACACTCAAATCTTTGGGGACCAACTCAGACAGCTACTCGTGGTGGTGCTAGGTATTTTCTCAGTTTGATTGATGACTATTCAAAAAAGCTGTAGGTCTATGTGTTAAAGAGCAAGGATCAAGCGGTGGAAGGCTCTTATTGAGAATCAGACTGGCAAAGAGTGAATAGGCTAAGAACTAACAATGGTCTCAAGTTTTGCAATAGAGAGTTTGATGGGTTTTGTGCCAAACATAGGATTGTGAGGTATATAATGGTAAGATCAACACTATAGCAGAATGGCGTAACTGAGAGGATGAATAGAACCCTACTTGAAAAGGTTAGATGCATATTTACCAATGCGAAGATGTACAAAATATTTTGGGGAGAAGCTGTAGTGGCTGCAACTTACTTGATTAATAGAAGTTATTCTTCAACAATTGACTTCAAAATGCCAGAAGATAAATGGTCTGACAATCCTCCTAAGTATGACCACCTCATAATATTTGGCTGCCCTGCCTTTGTATATGTTAAGGAGGGAAAGTTGGAACCTAGAGCTATCAAATGGGTATTCATAGGATATCCCGAAGGAGTAAAAGAATACAAAGTGTGGTGTAAAGACTTGACACTACCAAAGAGTATCATAAGTCGTGATGTGACATTCGATGAGACGAATATGCTGAAAGACTCTTAAGAAGATAAAAAAAAAGAACCTGTGCCCAAGGAAGACTCAGCACCCGAGTCAATAGAAGTTGAAGTGGAACCTGAAAGTAAATCTAAAATACCCCCAAATCAACACTTCAATGAGGATATCCTTGAAGAAGAACCAAAAACACCGGTAAGTTCTTCCAAGTCCACCCAAGGAAAGACTAGAACTCCTGAAATGGAACTTGAAGAGTATCAGCTAGCTAGAGATAGATTAAGGAGAACGATTAACCCACCAGTTAAGTATGCGCAAGCAGATTTAGTTGCTCATACTTTTAATTCTGCTTACACTCTTGAGTATGATGAGCCTATGACATATGGTGAGGCTATGAAGAGTGAAAACAAGAAAGAATGGCAATATCCCATGGAAAAATAGATTAATTCTCTTAAGAAGAACAATACCTAGAAGTTGGTGGAAAGACCTCAAAAAAAACTAGTTGGGTACAAGTTGGTATATAAGGTAAAGGAGGGGATACCAAAGATAGAGCCTACGAGATTTAAGGGTAAGTTAGTCGCACAAGGTTTTACTCAGAGAGATGGAGTTGACTTTTATGAAATTTTCTCTCCAGTCATCAAGCACACATCTATTAGGATTATGTTAGCCATGTGTGCAAACATTGATTTACATCTAAAGTAGATGGATGTAAAGACAACTTTTCTGTATGGAGAGCTTAAAGAGACAATATACATGGCACAGCCGCAAGGGTTCGAGGAGCCTGAGAAAAAAGATCATGATTGTTTGCTAAAGAAGTTATTATATAGGTTAAAACAATCACCTAGACAATTGTATAGGATATTTGATGAGTTTATGATGGCTTGTGGCTTTAGTAAGAGCAAGTATGACAGATGCGTGTACTTAAAAATATAAGTTATGGGATAATGTATTTACTTCTATACGTTGATGATATGTTAATCGTATGTAAGAATATGGAAGAAATACAGAAACTCAAGAAGCAGTTAAGTGACGAGTTTAAGATAAAGGATTTGGGAGTAGCAAAGAGAATATTGGGTATGGATATTGTGAGAGAAAGAAAAGATGTTATCTTCTTGTCCCAACAGCAATATATACTCAAAATTCTAGAGAAGTTCGGTATGTCTAATGCAAAGGCTGTCTCTACTCCTTTAGCCATGCATTTTAGACTTTCAGCAGCACAGTCGCCGACATCCGAAAAGGAGAAACTGCAAATGAGTAAAGTACCGTATGCAAGCATTGTGGGGAGCATCATGTATGCAATAGTTTGTACAAGACTAAACATAGCAAAGGCTGTAAGTGTGGTGAGTAGATACATGGAAAATCCGGGTAAGGATCACTGGCTTGTAGTGAAGTGGATTATGAGATATCTTAAAGGGACGTCAAATCACGAGTTGGTGTATAAGAGGGATGGGGACAACAGTGAAATGGTAAGAAGGTACGTAGACTTAGATTATGCATGTGATCTAGACAAAAGAAGATCGTTGACAGGCTACGTATTCACAATGTTTGGGTGTAGTGTGTGTTGGAGATCAGTTCTACAATATGTGGTTGCACTATCTACTACAGAGGCAGAGTACATAGCTGTTGGTGAAGCTATTAAGGAGGTCATGTGATTGAAATGCATATGCGTGAAGGTCTTAGCTAGTGAAGATGTAAACAGCGGTGTATTTTGTGACAGCCAAAGTGTCATACACCTGAACAAGCATTAAGTGTTCCACGATAGGTCGAAATACATTGATGTGAGGCTCCATTACATTAGAGAGATTGTCTAAAGTGATGAAGTTAGTCTAACAAAAATAGCGTCATCTAAAAACCTTACTGATATGTTGACTAAGCCACTACCCTCAATTAAGTTCATCATATGCAAGGACTTAACCGAAGTCATTGCTTTGTGAGGGTGACCAAATATGCGAAAATGAGAGATCGAGTTGCTTTTTGTAGATGATTTTGAATCAATGAGGGAATTTGTGAGAATATTGATTGAAAATCATTGGAATATGATTTGGAGATTAAGCTAAGTGTATAGGGTGCACGAGGACCTAAGAAGGACGCGAAAGGAGATGAAAAATGAAGAAGAGCGTGATAGGCGCCAGCGCCACGGCGTCCAAGAATGGACGTCGTGGCACTGAAACTAGAACTTGAGCGCCGCAGCGCTAGGTGATCAGCGCTATGGCGGCCAGGCGGGTACACCAGCGCCATAACGATGAGCGTTGAGCACTGTGGCGCTGGATGTGGGAACAGTTTCCTGATTTGAGACTTCCTTATTTCGTCTCCCACTTGCTTCAGAACTCCCTGATATGACTCCCACACGTTTATAGTAAACCCAGGACATCCTAAAGTCTATATAAAGACTTTCAATTGGCTTGTAAATACATCTTTGTGATAACCCAAGAAATCTTAATTATTAAATTTTTTTTGTGATTCTTAGTGAGAGAAAATTTCTAAGTTACATGAGAGAGTTATTTGTGATCTTTCTTGTAAAAGACATACTTTATGAGTGTCTCATAATTCAATAAGAAATGTGAGTGATCTTGATCCATCATGAACGTAAGTAAATTATCGAATCACATAAATTTTATTTATTCTTCTTCTACTATTTCTCTCTCTAATTCTTTAATAACTTATTTTATATATATTTACTTAGATGATATTATTTGTTTGTGTGTTTCCACTATGGTTTAACTTTGGTTTCATTTTTCTTATATATACATGCTGTAGCTCGTAAACGAATGGGCATGCTCATGACATATACATGCTCCAGCAATATATATGTATATGTATGATGTAGCTTACATGGAAATTTAGAGTGCTGGAACAGTGATCAGTGGATGCCATGACTGAAATTTTCTTGCATGCAAGACAAGAATGTTTTAGCACCCAGTTGCAGCCAAAACCAAAAGCTCCCACTTTAGACATGGCCATCTCATCGCCCGTACTATCAATATTGGGTTGCGTGTGATGCTTTGACAAACACAACATCTTCTCCTAATCACAATTCTAAAACTTTTTAAAGATAGGCAATTGGGATGATAACATCCGGCTCCCTATTTCTTTAATTTTCTCTCAAACAAGGGCATAGTTTCTTTCTTCTTTTATTTTTTATTTTTTTTGTATTTAATAGGTCCTTATTCCCAAATGACCAAAATACCCTTATAATTTTAGATTCCAGGCATTAGGTAGAGTTTAAGAGCAATAGCTTAACAGAAAAGGTTATTTCAGTCATTTCAATGGGATTTAGGGACCTATGTCATATAAATAGACAAACCATGTCTTTGTTTGAGAAAATATAAAAGAGTAGGGATCTGAATGTAACTATATGTTATACGTATATCAGGGTATATGGTAGATAATATTGAAAAGCAAAAAAAGAACAAATGAAAATGAAAAATAATTGGAAGGAAGGAAGAAATTAAAGAGGAAAGAAATTAGTGCAGAAGAGAAGAAGGACAAAAAGTGGATGGGCCCAAAGCATGGAATATGAAGGAAAGTGGTCACACACGCATACACATAAGCATATGATCACTAACATGCACACATGGGAACCAACAATTCAAGTTCCACCATCACTATGCAACAAAACTAATAATGGTTCATCATTGAAAACACAGAGTCTTTTTGTCATTTCCATTCAAGGTCAACTTTCATCAATTCTCTATGGTCCATTCATTTTCCCCATTAAACCTTTCTTCATATCTACAGAAAATGAATTTAACCCTTTTACCACCCCACCCACCGCCACCCCGCGCACCAATTCTTTTTACCTAACCCCACTTTATTGTTGTCTCAAATTATTATGTCTCTCCCTTTCACCCTAACCTAATTAGATGCTTTAAAAGTTGAACATACATATAATCTTTTTAATTTGAAATTTAAATTTTGCATCTATTTACTTTAAATACATACAAATACAATCAATACTTAGTACACATGTATTTTGGTTAAGTAATTTTTGCATAAGATTTTACAATTAAATTATTTAAGATATGAACATAAGGATATTAATTTTTATGAGATTATATTTAAAACATATGCTAACACTTCAAACTGTTTCCACGAAACTTCTCTTTGCATGTTTTGGGGATATGGGCACATCATATTATGATTATACCTAGCAATATTCTTTTTCCTCTTTTAATAAATTTTAATTTTCGAGTTGATTCTTCGAAAAAGCAACTAAGCCGTTACAAATACATACCAAGCTTTTTGTAATAAGTTTATTTATGCCAGATTGGATTGGTTTTTAACCCTTAATGAAAAAGTGATACAGACTGTATAAAAAGAATTAGAGAGTATAGCAAAGCAAATTAAAATTTGCATGATCATGTACATGTACAGTTGTGCTTCTGCTGCTGCTGCATGTGTACGAAACTTCCCAATAATTCGATCAAAATTGCATCCACTCATTTTCAATTATATTGCGAGGATATACAAAGCTTGATTAAAGAAGATGCTTTAAGCATGTGGATGGACATTTAGTTCCTTTTAATGTACCAAATCCCCGATATTTAGAGAAGCATGCAACGGATGCTGTGAAAGTTACTTAATTGAGATTTTAAAGGCATAATTACCAATTTCTTTTTCTTGTTAAAGGAATATGCGTTGTCCAACTTAACTTTAATGCTAATACTGAATTAGCTACATAACCAATAATATATAATTGGACTAGGCTAAAGTAACTTTCATTATATAACTCATACAACTTGTTTTTTATAAGTTAATAATTAGCAAAGTTTATGAATAAGGAAGCCAAGAAATATAATTGAAAATAATTATAATACTTAATTTGCTCCTCAAAGAAGACGTTTTTGGTCGATTTATTCAGTAGCTAGCTAAATATGCAGTTTGATGTGGTGTGGGTTTGATATGATTGTATTTTAATAAAGACTTAGCTGTAGCTTTCGTTTTGGCTACCGTTAAGGATGCCTGTTTATAAAAAGCAAGACCTTATTTTTTGTGATACATACTTCCGAGTTGGATTCCCACTATATATATATATATATATATATATATCAAATCAGAAATAATTTTATAATAATATTATTTTAAGTGCTGACCGAACAATATCCCACTTTAAATCAAGGTTGTTTAAGTGGCAATTTCCATGAACCCATTCTGCTGCTGATGATAAAAATGATCAATCTTACGTGTTGATCAGCTTAGGGTTTCATCAGAGAATGAATCATATTAATTTTGACACGAAAAAACAAGTAATTTGCGGTCATTGACAAATATATAATTGGGAATGAAATGCATGATAATAATCTTGTGTTGCCTCATACATATATATATATATGATCATATTCATTAATCATTATTAACACGGGATGGTAGGTTGATGCTGCTGATTTTATATAATTACAAGGGAGATGATATATAACTTTTTGCATTGCTTGAGGCAGCTTATTCATGTGTTATAGATCGAGTGTTTGTTATTGATTTAAAAAATTAATTTATTAAATAATATAATATATTTTTTTATATACACTTAAGATTTATTTAAATTTTATTGAATGTAGGATATAAATGACGTAACTGAAAAAAAAAACAATGTTTCATAATCTCTAATGCCTCGTTGGAGATTCAAGAAATACAAAAGTTGACTCGGGGATGTAACTGTATTTGTGAAGAAAAAAAAACGATTAATTAAATGACCTCTTTGATATTGATTTTAGACGGGGAGTTCAAAGTCTTGTATTCGTCAAATTTTGAAAGCCTAAGTTTCTTGTATCTGAAACTGAAATGAAAGGATTGCGGAGTGCTTCCATTTGCTGTCATTGACTTTTACCCAGATTTTCATTTACAATATGTGATAGTGAGTGATACCATTCTCAATCAATGTTTAATGTTTATTGGTAGAAAGAATTGTGCAAATAAAGCCAATTTGTGAATTGTGAATACCCACTTTATGGGCTGTCAATGTTGGCTTGGGTGGTAGATATTTTGACAACAAATCCAAATCTTGTTGCTAAGATTTGCCATTTGCTAGTGTTTGGATCTTGAAAAAGATGAGAACTGAATCATTAAGACTAAAAGTTGCCTGTAAATTAGTTATTAAGGAAATAGGGTATAATATAAGTTACCCAACCAAAGGCTTGAAAATTATATGTGGACTGAGACAAGTGTTATGTAGTGCAATAAATTATTATATATATATATATATATATATATGCCTCGTGCCATAGATTGGCTTTGGCACATCGTATTCGTAAACATGTTTTCTCTCATTCAAAATCGTTTAATTGTTAAACATCAAACAAGCAGTGGAATAGCATTTGTAGGCCTTTTTATGTCAACATGCTAACACATACATTCACACCAAGCACAAAGCACAAAAATATAATTAATTTTTAGTAAAATAAAACTTCACCAGAAAGCTTGGCTTAATTTCAAGGGACAACTTTTTTACATGACCCACCATGAGACAAAGCCAGTGTCAAGATATAAAAATAGATTACTAGGTTTCATAAATCACAGTGTGTCATAGACTAGGATCCCTAATATGAACTCAAAATGCACATGAGTAGACCACAAGATTACTACAATTCATGCCTTAAATTTGAGACCAAATCAAGATTACTCTAAGGAGGTTAGCTTATCCCTATGTTTGATTTCACACTTTAATTTTCCATGACCATTTTTCATCTTATTGAGAAAATTTAGTACATTTTTTTAAGGAAAACAAAAAAAAAAAAAAACCTTTTTATTGCATGTTCAAGTAGAATTAGTGCCCTACCATATCTGAAATCAATCCATCTTTAGCTTGTTTGCGTTGCTCGAGAGAGATGCAAACTTTACTGGAACGTTTCTGACCAAGTTATTTGATTATATTATATAATATACAATAGCTACTTTGTGCTAATTTTCGTCATAAATACCATGCGTAGAAAACAATGTAGACGTGAGGAAAGGTTAGAGATACATATGTTTTAATATGCTTTTACTTACATGCATATTTAAATATGAATGTTGAGGAATAAAAGTTTTAGCATTAATATCATTAAAAGATTAGTTTTTGCATTAATACCTATTTGATGCGGAAGTGTTAGATTTAAAGTGAATAGCAAAAAGTAATAAAAACAAGATTAAATAAGAATATACATAATTAATTTATGTGATTCGGTAAAAATTTATTTTTATAGTGGATTAAGAGATTTTAGTTAATTAGATCACGAAGTATGTTATAGATCACCACAATTTTAAGATCTTTTGATATCTCTCATAAGAGATTTATTAAAGAATAAAATAATAAAGAATTCTCAAAGAATTTATTTAGTGCCCCTTTTTTTATACAAGAACAAAGATATTCCTATAGTTTTACTTTAACACACACAAGTACTTAGTATTTACTTAACTCTCTATTATCTCTTAATGCTTGATTAATTCTAAGGGTTATAAGGTATTATATAATACTTTACAAAGGCTTGAAAAAAATCTTTAAATTAGTTGGAATAAAAATCATTTCGTATAAGAGTCCGAAACTCACTTAAAGAAGTCAAACTGAACTAAAAATGAATTTTTTCAAAGTTGAACGCTGCATTGCAATCAGACGCCCCAATGCTGGTGCAACCTTATCGCATCGCTGCAATGCTACTTGGCTGGCACTGCAGCACTGGTGTGACTTTATCACACCATTATGATGCTACTTGGTTGTCGCCGCGGTGCTAAAGATTTTGGAATCATCATTGTGGTGTTGTAAAGCCAACGCTGCAACATTCTAGCCTGGAGCTGGTTCTTCAATTTTTTTTCATCTCGCTCCTTGTTTTAAACTCTCTGTTTTATTTATTTTTCATACGATTACCGCGTACTAAACTTCTTACAGACTATTTATTTGGTATTTATCTCAATTCATATCTATACATAATTGTTAAATGACTAATTTTAATAATATATTATTTAAAATGCTTGCTAAATATATATTTTTTTTATAATAATTATTTTTCATGAAATTATTTTTGAAAATTCCTAAAATCATGAAGAGGAGAATAATAAGTTAAAATTCTAATGGGAATATGTGGTGAAAAGGTTATTAAATTTTGAGATAATTACATTTTTAATCGTATTTCTTTTACCAATGTGTTGAATGCTAATTAGCGGATTATTAATCCTTTTTTTCCCCTTAAAGGGCGAATTATTAAAAGTTTTAACTAGAGCTTCGTATTTATGATCCACAAATTAAAAACCGATTAAGAGAACTTTTTTACTTCTTTTAAAGAAATAAAACCATGATGTTAACTTGACTTCTTGTTGAATCAAATTTGAAAGTATGGCAATTTCAATAAACCCACAGAAATATTTTTTGCTTATCCTCATTATTGATGGGGTCCTTGATCTGAGAAAAGAAAAGATAGATGGGGCCATAAGATAAGAGAAGATATCAAACAAGGTTTCTAAATTAAAATAAAAAGGTGGTAAGAAATAATAAAATAAAAATATATAAAGGAACTTAAGCACTGTTGACACTTGGGCAGCCCCTTGAGATGCCAGCACAACCACCTTGTGGTTATAGTTGTACCCACAGCTTGGCCGCAGATTAATCATGATGTATATCATATGTACAAAACTTAAAAATGAAGATATAAGAACATATGATAAACTCAAAATAATAAGATTTATAAAAATTATGCACACTTAACCACAAGAAAGACAATGGGATAGCATTATGAGTCTCACATGCTCCACTTTTGACAAGTATTTGAGTGGGGAATTGAGTGTTGTGTTTGTCATTTGATTCACACTTTTAATTTTAATCTTTTGCCACAAACAAGATTAATGGACCACCGGCCATAACCAACAATAATAGCCTCTCAAGAAGAGAGAGAATAATTTTGGCCAATTAGGGGGTTTCCCTTTTTCTTTTTGACTTGTTCTCCTTCTCCTTTCATTTGGCTGATAATTTTGCCAAATTATTTTTATGGGTAATTTATGTCAAATTCTTTTTTTTATACAAGTTTCGACCACCGACTCTCTCTAACTTTACACCTAATCTTTAACGACCTTGTTGGCTTGGTTTGCAATTCTAACAATCTCATTGGTCATCGTGCCCTCACAAATCACAATGGCCATTCCTCTTTTGTAAATTATATCAAAGCACACATGTGAAAAGAAAAGAGAGACTTAAATTTTTGCGTCAATATATATATATATATAATAAGATTCTTATTCTTTTTCATTGTTATTGGATTAAATTTTTTGAATCAATTTATGATCATTTCTATGGATACCTGCTCCCCTGTATATCTTTGATTTTTATATAAACATTATGCAGAAAAAGAACAACGATTATAATACCTTTGTCAACCTTTTGATTACCTATTGAGTGAAAAGTATACACAATCCTCGAGCGTAGGCCGTAGGGTTCATGGAGAAGCACTGCATCCAATTCCAATTCCAATCCATCAACATCAGTCTCGATGATGCCACTCCACTCCTAAAGTTTTGTTTCTTTTAATTTTTATTTCAAGCTCAAGAAACTAAATAGAGGTGTTTGCGAATGATGATTGCAAAGTCAATAATTTTATCAAAAATGACCATTTGCCATGTAACTACTAACTAATGGTTTTATGTACTAAAGTCTTATGTTTAAACTCCTGTAGCATAAACCTAATCGATCACAATTTTTTTTAAACTTTTCTTCTTTTTGGGTTAATTAGGTTTATTATATGAAAATAAAAATAAAAATATAGAAACTGTAATCAACGAGTGGCTAGTTACAAGTTTAAGTTTAATAAATTACACCTTATACCTACAATTGCAAATACTTTGCGAAAATCTCCATCACTTTCATTTTCTTCAATTTAATAAAACAATTCAACTAAGGTATCAGCCATTTGAAGTGACAGGTGAAGGTCTTATTTCATTGATTAAAGTTTCAACTACTGTTTTTGGTACAAGGGTTGGACGGTTGAGATCATCAACTATATGTTAAATGGCCCACCAGATGAAATGAATATTTTGTAGGCCATTAGATTACTGATTAGATATGACATCAAACTGTAAGCACAAAACTAGATTGTGCTATGCATAGCTTCCTGAATAAATTTTTACCCATTTCCATAATTGTAGATTGAAGTTACTCTTGCGTCGGTTTTTTTTTCCCCTCAATAAGAGTAGGTGAACTGAACCACATTTTCATTCCTTTTTAATGCACAAACCATTTTCATTTTGCCATTTCTTTTATTCTTTTTCTTAAGGGTTAATGGAAAATCGATCAAATCTCTATTGTATGGAACCAATTTTTTTTAATATAATTAAATTGAATTGAATTAAATTTGTTTTGTTTAATTTATTTTCTTTGAATTACCAATAAATACAATATCATAGATTAAATCATACATATTTCATTCTAAGACTGCTGATATAAAATCAAACAAATTATCGAGACATTACAAGATAGGTTTACTAAGATACGCCCGAGCCTAATTCTCTCATTTTAAGAGAATACAAATAACCACATAATGAAGATTATCTCAACAATTGGGATCTCCGCCCCCTCTATTAAGGATAAGGAGTCTTACCTTCCTATAAAAGAGACAAACTATCCTTACAAAAAATGGATAAATACCCTTACACAAAAAAGATAAAATTATCTCTATATAGGGAAAAATAAGTATCACCACCAAGTTATTTCTACCCCTTCACCCTAAATACAACCCTTAACCCTTTCAAAGCTATAACCAACCCAAAATAACAAAGAGAAATACAATAACAACCGTCCTATAAAATGTTAGACGTGGGTCATAGCATCAGAGTTGTATAACTTTGGTGGTTTAGAGAAGCTTAAGTGTTGTTGATATTTGCTTAATACTAGATTTGGGCTAGGTACACCTATTGGTGAGCCGTACTCGGGGAATAGAGACTATAGTACTCGATGGTGGTGGCATCAGCCGTGGGTTCTCTAAAGGTGCTGGTAGAGGACATAAGCGACGGCATCTAGCAGTAATTTGTCAAAATCCAACAAAAACTAGCCTGACACTTACTCAAATCAACATTAATAGCGGATGCTAGTAAATTATATAGCCACTGGTAGGGGGGTTGTGGCAATGAAATAACGCTCATCTAGGTAGTATACTACAAGCGCCAGCAGAGGAGGTTCCATAAGTTGGCATGGTAAAGGTTAGCATCACTGGTCTTATACACAAGTTTGAGGAGCCCTGCCAGGACACGAAGGAGAAAAACAAACAAAGTCGACGAAATTCGGTAAAGCAAGAAAGAAAACAATTGAAATAAAAAAAGCAACGAAAAAAGCAAAAATAAAGAAGAAAAATCAAAGGTTAACCAAATAAAGAGGGATTTTAGCCATCGGAGATGGGGCCAAAGGCCTCTTTTTTCGATGGAAATGGGAGCAAATCTTAGGTGGCATTGGTGTTTCTTGTATGAGGGGAGAGCCTTTTTATTTTTATAAAAAAAATATAGCTTTACTTTTGGTTTAATTTAATTTGATTTTCCATTTTTATGGACTTTTAAAAAAAAAATTCTATTGTAGTATGAATTTTGATTTAATTCATTTTTTTAAACGAATATCAAACGAATCTATTCTTAATTTTAAAGACGTTTATTTTTATCTTATAATGTGAAAGAAAAACTTTTTTCTTTTTTTCTTTTTTTTAAACTTTAAAAAAGTAGAGGTGACAATTTTTTTTTTTTGGTTATATTGAAATTTGATGATTCAAAATTGTGTTTTAGTATGGTTTTGGTTCAAAGACTAATAAGGAGACAATATGAGGTAGAGAACATGATGGACAAACAAGATTTGAAGCAAAACAGAAAGCTAGAAGTGAGAAGGGCTTAGAAAAGCATGTTTGAGGCATTTCCAGGCCTTAGAGCCACGACCCTAAGGCAGTCAAGCTATGGCATTGGCCTTGACAGTAGTTGGGCGCCACAGTGCACAGCACCAGGTTTTCTATTTTGTATTGGTTTTGTGTATCCAAGTCAATTTTGGACTCTTACACGCATGGACTCATATTCTAACTAGATATATGATTTCTAAGAATGCCAAAGAGCCTAACCTATTACACCTTAGGGGAGAGTATACTTAGAGAGAAGCATCAGGGTACATAGGAATGCTTCAAAGAAAGTGACAAATAGAGAGCTTATAGAGTGCTTGAGTGCATAGAGATGGGAAGAATAATCATTCCAGAGAAAAAAGTAATGAAGAATGAAAGAAAAAGACGGTGAAGCTATAATAGTCTATGATGAAGATTATGATAGTGCAAAAACCTTGGCAGTTTTTGATAAAGGAATACTAAAGGTGATGAAATATTCTATAGTAATAATAAAGTGTGAGAAGCAAAATGAGTTGTATGTACTTGATGAGAATGCTCTGAGTGGCTTAACATATGTTATTGAAGGGATGAAGACTTAGAGACGACATTAAAGGTTAACTCACAATAGTGATAGAGGTCAAAAGAGAATGTATGATAAAGAAGTTGTTGGCAAGGATAGGTTTCTGTAACGCATCAGAATATTTATTTATTAGATTAATTTTTATTTATTAGGATTAAATTTATTTGTTAAATGAAATTGAAGATTTTGATTGGTTGAAAAAGTGTTGGTATGGTAGAAATGGATTCATGGAATTAAAACCTTGACCATTTGCACTTTTTCAACACTTAATCATGAACCAATAGTAATTAGCCACCAAATGAATTAGAAAGTGATAGAATTAGTTAGTTTTTGACTAGATTTTAACTAGTTTAGTTAGTGTAAAGTTCAATTTTTAGGGAAGACTCTGCTAGTTTTTCTTTGTAAATGTTTATTTCAAAAAGAAATACAAAAAAAATTTAAATTTAAGAGTGTTTTTAGTAAGATCGAATAATTATTTATTATTGTTAGTGCTCGATGCTATCGTAGCATCCTCTGATCTTGTATCTTGATGAGAGGCGGGTGATAGGGGTGTTACATTATTAGTGGTATCAGAGCCCAAGTTTAGGCATTCCTAAACCTAGATGTGTATAGCATTTTGCGTGTGCATGCATTGAACTATGTGTGTGTGTGTGTGTGTTCTTAAGAGGATGTGACTCTGACTTATAGAATTCTCTTTTGTCTTATATAGGATAAGAAATAGAACCCTCTAACACCCGAAAAGCCGAAGGTGCTGATAGGAGTATTGGTTTCAGCCCAGTCAGTGTAGCTGGAGAAGTTTCACGAGGGTTTTCTAGTCCGAGGATGGTTAGACAAGCTAGTCAAGGCCAGCTAGTGTTTATGTAGCAGATGGCTGAGTTCTTTCAACATTTAACCCGAGTTGCACCTTAGAAATCAGTAATAGAGAGATTAGAGAAATATCGACCCATTGATTTCCATGGAAGACAAGATGAGGATGCATCCGCTGCTAAGTATTGGTTTGAGCACACAAAGAGAATTTTACAGCAGCTTCATTGTATACCGGAGGAAAGCTTGGAGTGTGCAATTTCTCTCTTACAAGAAGATGCCTACCAGTGGTGGACCTCAGTATCACGGATGGTACGGCCTGAGGAGCGGACCTGGGATTTCTTTCAAAAAGAATTTTGAAAGGAGTACATTGGCCGTATTTATATTAATAATATAAAGACATAATTTATTAATCTGAAGCAGCAACAGATGACTGTTACTGAATATGAGCAGGAATTTATAAGGTTGAGTAAGTATGCTCCAGAGATTGTGACTTCGGAGGCAGACAGATGTAGATGATTTGAAGATGGTGCTTCAGATCGAAGAATATCAGAGACTAGTTTCTACAGCGCTTGATGTAGAAAGGGTGAAGAAAGAGGAATAGGCCAGGAAAAATAAGAGCCAGGTAAAAAGGGGTCTAAGACAATCTAGCATGTCTCAGCAATCGAGTAAGAAATTTAAGAGACCTTAGACTAGTGGCCAGCCGTACGTACTGAGACAAGGATAGGGAGTTTTTGTTAAGTCAGGACATCTAACAGCTTCTGTGGCCAGTAACCCATAGAGCATAGCGAGAGGACTAGCCCCTATATGTGAGCACTGTGGTAGAAAGCATTTGGGGGAATGCTGGAGATTTACAGGAGCATACTTTAAATGTGGATCACATGATCATTTTTTGAAAGATTGCTCGAGAAACAAGGGTAATTCTATTCTACCGACCAAGAGATCAGTTACCACAGGTAAGAAAGGCAGAAGGCCCAGCTAGGCAAATGTAGTAAGAACCAGTCAGAAACAAGTACCTGCACCAGTAGGAAGATAGGAAACTCAGACCCCAGCACGTACTTATGCCATCAGGGCTCAAGATGTACAGGAAGCACCTAATGTTATCGTGGGTACAGTTTCTATCTTTGATACTTTAGCTCATGCATTAATAGATCCAGGGTTTACTCATTTATATATTTGTATTACCATTCTTAGGAAGAGAAATATACAGGCTGATATAACTGAACATAAGGTGTTAGTTAGTAATCCCTTAAGTCACAATGTCATCGTGAATAGGGTATATTGAGGATGTCCAATCCAGATACAGAGGTATGAATTTCCAGGCGATTTAATAAAATTACCTTTTCAGAACTTTGATGTGATTTTAGGTATGGATTGGTTGTCACAGCACCGAGTTGTAATTGATTGTCGTCTAAAAGAATTACTCTTCAGACTGTAGATGGATTGAGATAACTATAGTGGGAGAAAGGGTAGACTATCTTTCTAATGTCATTTCAGCTACTACTGCTAAAAGATTAATCAGAAAAGGGTTTGAAGCTTATCTGGCACACGTAGTTGATTTGAGGAGAGATGAATCTAGTCTTCAGGATATACCCACTGTGTTTGACTGTTTAGATGTATTTCTGGATGATTTACCTAGCTTACCACCAGAGAGAGAAGTTGAATTTTTTATTGATGTTGTGCCGAGTACTACCCCAATATCTATTCCTCCTTACAGAATAACACCTGCAGAGTTGAAGGAATTGAAGATACAATTGCAGAAGTTACTAGATAAGGGATTTATACGATTCGGTGTATCTCCGTGGGGCACACCAGTGTTATTTGTGAAAAAGAAATATAGGTCACTCAAACTGTGTATGGATTACAGATAGTTGAACAAGGTCACAGTCAAGAATAAATATCCCCTGCCTAAAATTGATGATTTATTTGACCAGTTGAGAGGAGCTAGTGTCTTCTCCAAGATAAATTTGAGATCGAGGTATCATTAATGCCATTTGGGCTGATGAATGCACCTGCAACCTTTATGGATTTGATGAATCGTATTTTTCATTCGTACCTTGATCAGTTCGTAGTGGTGTTTATTGATGATATTTTGATTTACTCTAAGACCTCAGAAGAGCATAATAGCCATCTCTGGACTATATTGCAGACTCTGAGAGAGCATAAGCTATATGCTAAGTTGAGTAAGTGTGAATTTTGGCTGAACGAGATTTTTTTTCTGGAGCATATTATGTCTGCTGAAGGCATTATAACTGATCCTAAGAAGATAGAAGCAATCTTGGAGTGGAAGCCACCAAGGAACATTATGGAAGTTAGGAGCTTTCTCGGCTTAGTTGGTTATTATAAACGATTCAGGAAGGGGTTCTCTTTAATAGCAGCTCCATTAACTAAGTTACTCCAAAAGAATGTTAAGTTTGAGTGGAATGAGGAGTGTCAAGCAAGTTTTGAGAAGCTTAAGGCATTGTTGGTTGAAGCTCCAGTTCTGACTCAGCCAGTGTCTGGAAAGGATTTTATAATCTACAGTGATGCCTCATATAATGGCATTGGTTGTGTATTGATGCAAGAAGGAAATGTGGTTGCTTATGCTTCCAGACAGCTCAAGACCCACGAGAAGAATTATCCAACACATGATCTGGAACTAACAGCCATAGTATTTTCTTTGAAGATATAGAGACATTACTTGTATGGGAAAAGATGTTACATTTATATTGATCATAAGAGTCTTAAGTATTTACCCACTTTGAAAGAGCTTAATTTGAGACAGAGAAGGTGGATGGAGTTGCTTAAGGATTATGATTGTGTCATTAACTATTATCTGGGAAAAACGAATGTAGTAGCTAATGCTTTGAGTAGGAAATCCTTGGTTGCATTAAGGGCTTTGAATGCTTCTCTGAAGATGGCAGCTGATGGTGTAATAATAGCAGAATTGAAAGTCCAGCCTAGTTTGATCCAGCAGATACGAGAAAAGTAGAAACAAGATGAAAAGTTAATGATCATCCGCAGGCAAGTCCAAGGAGGAAAAGAAACCGATTTTGTAATAAAAAATGATGATTGTTTGTACTTTGGAGAAAGACTATGCATGCCTCAAGATGATGAATTGAAGAAGACTATTATGAATGAAGCATATAATAGTTCTTATCCTATGCACCTAGGTAGCACGAAGATGTACCAAGACATGAAGACTCATTATTGGTGGCCTAGTATGAAAGAAGGATGTAGTAGATTATGTAACTAAGTGTATAATGTGTCAACAAGTAAAAGCTGAGCATCAGGTTCCATCGGATTTACTACAGTCTATCTTGGTACCAGAATAGAAGTGGGACCGTATTACTATAGATTTTGTTACTGGTCTACCTCTCACTCGGAGCAAACATGATGTCATTTGGGTGATTATAGACAGGTTGACTAAGTCAACACATTTTCTACTAGTTAGGATTGACTACTCATTGGATAAACTGGCAAAATTGTATATTAAAGATATAGTCAGGTTACATGGTGTGCCTGCATCCATTATATCAGATAGAGATCTGAGGTTTACATCTAGATTTTGAAAGAAATTACAGGAAACCTTGGGTACTTGATTGAATTTCAGTACATCCTTCCATCCACAGACAGATGGACAATTAGATAGGGTAATTCAGATGCTAGAAGATATGCTCAGAAGCTGTGTTATTGACTTTTAATGAAGTTGGGTTGACCATCTTTTATTAATAGAATTTGCTTATAATAACAGCTATCAGTCAAATATCAGCATGGCACCTTATAAAGCACTATATAGAAGGAGATGCATGACACCTTTATGTTGGACAAAACTTAGCGAAAATAAGCTGGTAGGTCCAGATTTGATAAGATAAATTGAAGAGAAGGTGAAAATGATCAAAAAAAGACTAGAAGTCGCAACTTCACGACAGAAAGCTTATGTGGACCTAAAAAGGAAAGATATTGAGTATGAAGTTAGGGATAAGGTCTTTTTGAAGGTATCTCTATGGAAGAAAGTATTGAGATTTAGGAAAAAGGGTAAGTTAAGTCCTAGGTTTATAGGCCCATATGAGATTATTGAGCGTATGAGTCCGGTAGCCTACAGACTAGCTTTACCACCTGGATTAGAAAAGATATATAATGTGTTTCATGTATCTATGCTGAAGAGATATCGATTAGATCCTTCTCACGTTATCGCAGCTAAGAGCATTGATCTACAACTTGATTTAACATATGAAGAGGAATCGGTGAAAATATTGGATCGAGAAATCAAGGAGTTGCGAAATAAAAAGGTTCCACTAGTTAAGGTATTGTGGAGAAATCATAAGATTGAAGAGACTACCTGGGAAAGCGAAGAAATAATGCGACAACAATACCCTCACTTGTTTGGATCAAGTAAATTTTGAGGATGAAATTTCTTAAGAGGGGAAGAATTGTAACACATCGGAATATTTATTTATTTTATTAATTTTTATTTATTAGGATTAAATTTATTTGTTAAAGAAAATGAAAGAATTTGATTGGTTGAAAAGTGTTGGTATGGTAGAAATGGATTCATGGAATTAAAACCTTGACCATTTACACTTTTTCAACACTTACTCATGAACCAATAACAATTAGCCACCAAATGAATAAAAAAGTGATAGAATTAGTTAGTTTTTGACTATATTTTAACTAGTTTAGTTAGCGTAAAGTCCAATTTTTAGGAGAAACTCTGCCAGTTTTTCTCCGTAAATGTTTATTTTAAAAAACAAATTCAAATTTGTTTTTAAATTTAAGTGTGTTTTTAGTAAGATCGAATAATTGTTTATTATTGTTTGTGCTTGATGCTATCGTAGCATCCCTGATCTTGTGTCTCGATGAGAGACAGATGATAGGGGTGTTATAATTTCAATTAGCAGAGTATTATGATAAAGTTAAGGATGACACAGAAGATCATAACAAACCTACCTTGAGAAAGATAAATTTGGATCTTTGGAGACTTAAGTCACGATCCTTATGGAGTTAAATCTGGGCAAAGACTTAACTAGATCACCGCTAAGTAACTGATCATGTAATGAGGAGTGAATGGATCTTTAAAAATTTCTTAGTAATTTTAAATTAAGGAAGGGGTTTGTTGAAATGTGGTGATTCAAAATTATGTTTGAGTATAATTTTGAGTCGAAGACCAATGAGGAGAGGACACGAGGTCGAGAACATGATGAATGAATGAGATTTAGAGCGAAACAGAGAGGTGAAAGTGAGGAGGGGCTAGGAAAGCACATTGGAGGCATTTTCAGGCCTTGGGGTTGCGACATTGAACTTGGCAATAGTTGGACGCTGTAGCCCAGCTTGAATGGTGCCACGATATCGGCCCAAGGTCACGGCAGTGCTGGCCTATGGGACCACAGCGCTAGGTTTCTTGTTTTATACGGATTTTACATATCCAAATCAGTTTTGGACTTCTACACACATAAACTCTTATTCTAACTCTATATTGAGTTTTTAGGGACGCTTAAAAGGTTATATAAACTTCTGTTATGCATTAGGATAGAGTATGCTTAGAGAGAAACATTAATATGTATCAAGAGTTCATGATAGAACATTAAAGAGAGTGCCAAATAAAGAATTTTGAAGTGTTTAAGTGTTGATTGTATGAGACAATGTTATGAGAGTGCTTGAGTGCGTAAGAAAATATTATATAAACCCTTGAAGAACTCATCTATTATTGTATACCTTATAATCTCTTTGAGTGATTTTATGATTATTAATTGGTTCATTGATAATCATTGAGTAATAAATGAAAGTAAGATCTTATAATTCATCGCAAATGTAAGTAAGTTGTTTTCTTTATGACATTTTGTAATCTTTTTTATTCTTAAATATTATTTTCGCGTAAAAATTTCCAACAAATTAAAAAAAAAAATAATGAAAGATATATATATTTTTTAAAGAATAAGTCATGCATCTAGAATACATGTAATTTGGAACACTTGATACAAGTAAATCCTTAATAAATAAATAAAAAGCTTTCTAGAAAATCATAATTTTCATAAAATTTTTCGAAATTTATTTTTCAAATTTTACATCTAAAAATTAGAAAATTTATCTTCAAGTATAAACACAAATCAATAAAGCTAATTAATTAGATCTTATAAGTAATGTATAGAACAGCAAAAGAATAAATAAGTTCTGAAAAAGCGAACTTAGTACAAAGAGAAGTCGACAAATGCCCGTGGGTTGAGGCTTAGCAGAGACGACATTACGGTTTAAGCGTGAAAAGAGAGAAAGATATCTCCTCTCTTGTTTTTTTTTTTCTTAAAATATTTTTGTTCTTTAATTTAGCTTCTTCTTCAGCCAGATAATAATAATAATAATAATAGTAATAATAGCAATTTCAGGGAATTTTCAGTGTCAGAAGAGAGGCAACTTTATTGTAATTTAAGCTAATAAAAGAAGCTGTTGCTGAATCACTGAGTTTGAGTGTTAATTTATTTAAATCCAAAGGCGTGTTAAAGCAGCCTTACTCCACTCTTGTTTAAAATAGCTAACTTGACAGTGTACCATCCTCACTCTGAATTATCAAAGCCACTATTTTTAGCTTTGCATTTAATTTCTTTTTTTTAAAATGATGAATTTGCTGTCATTTTACTTAAAAGAATTAAATTTTAGAGGGAATCCCCAGATTTGTCGATGATTTTCTGACAAATTTTCCTGGAATCCCACTTGTATTTCTCTTTTCTTTATTTTTATTTTTGTTTTATTTTGAAGAATTTGAGGTATGTATAACGTATTTATAAATAAATGCTAAAATGGTTAGATCTTAGCTGGGGATTCTGAGTCACTGACATAAGCAGAGTTCAACTTTAAGATTTTACTTTTACTAGAATGTTGGGAGATTTAACTGCTTAAGGACAAAAGAGCTCCAGTCTTTTAGCTCCATACTATTGACTAAAGCAGCTAGAGTTTACATTGACACTTTTTACTAATAAAAATTTCTTTATTTTTAAGGTCAATATAAGGATCATTATTTTACAAGAATAAATAAACTGTTGGTGCGTACCCACAGTTTTTTTACTAAAGAGAAGAGAGTGCCTGTTCCGGGGTGGGTATTAAAAAAGGGCGCCGGATTTGAAGGAGAGAGAGAGAGAGAGAAGTAAGGTGAAGGTTTGAAGTTTGAAGATTGAACACATAAAAATCAAATCAAATCAAATATTGTCCTCAAGCTTTTACATTTACTGCTATGCATTTGCTAGCTATCTGTGTAACTTGAAGTAGAAGCCAAAGCTGAAGAACTGAAACCAACTTCTTATTCTTTTGAGTAAATTAATAAATTCTTGAATGGATTTCCAATCCATTGCATTGCTCTTGATGAAAATGTATTAGTCAAAAACAAAAACCCATCTCTAAGTTTTGACCCAGTGGGGTTTGTCTGGTGGAAAATACTTGCATCTCATCATCTCATTTTCTAAGTCTTTTTACACGAGAAGCAAACTGAAGAAATCCACTAACCGCAAACGGTTGTTTCCTTGCTTCTTCTTCTCTCTCTTTCTCCTTGACAATTGAGATAACATATCAACGGGCAAGAAGCCACCCAACTCAAACAAGAAGAAAGATAATAAATGAATAAATTTTAAAAATTGAGAGAGTAAAAACGTAACAGAAGATACTAAAAAAAAGGGTAAAGAAAAGAAAAGCGAAAAAAAAAGGGAAAAGTTAAGAGGAAAAAACATAACATGAGCTCAAAAGCCAGGTAGAGTGAGATAATAAAGAGAGAGGGGGGTGGTTTGTTCATAAAGTGAGCGAGGAATTTTGCAAATGTCACAAGATTCTCAGGAGATAAAGACGATTGAGCAGTGGAGATGGTCTGAAATGCAAGGCCTTGAGCTTGTGTCCTCCGCTCCTCCTTTAGACCCTTCTTTTAAAACCAACAACCACCCATCAACTCCTCCTATAACAACACCAACAAGAGAAACAAACTCTGCAGAAAAAGAACAACAACAAGTAGAAGCAGCAGCCGCAGAGTCAGTTCCTTATAAAGAAAGTTTTTTAGGAAAAGCAATAGAAATGGATAATTCTTCTGCTTCTGCTGAGCCAAAGAAGAAAGACGGTGGCAGTGCAGAGAAACCTAGTGATGTAACTCCAGTTGGGTTTGGCGAGCTCTTCAGATTTGCGGATGGCTTGGATTATGTTTTAATGGCAATTGGGTCTGTTGGTGCTTTTGTACATGGCGGTGCTTTCCCTCTGTTTCTTCGGTTCTTTGCTGATCTTGTCAACTCTTTCGGGTCTAACACCAACAACCCGGATAAGATGATGCAAGAAGTTTTGAAGGTAATACTAATAGCATAATTCCATAATCAAATTCTTCACATTTACATTTTACGTAGTCACCAAAAGCTCTTTATTATGTCATTCGCAGTACGCATTTTACTTTCTTGTGGTTGGTGCTGCAATCTGGGCATCTTCATGGGCAGGTCAGTTAAAAGCTCTGTTCTGTTTCATTTGTTTCTTGGCTTGGGTTTCTGCGTTTGGTTTCGTTTGTTCATTTAATAACAAGAGAAGTTTGAATTTTTTCAGAAATATCATGTTGGATGTGGACTGGAGAAAGGCAAACAACCAAGATGCGGATCAAGTACCTCGAAGCAGCTTTGAACCAAGACATTCAGTTTTTTGACACCGAGGTCCGAACCAGCGACGTCGTATATGCCATTAACACTGATGCAGTGATGGTCCAAGATGCCATTAGTGAAAAGGTGAGACTAGAATTTTCAACCTGTATTCAATTTGCTCTCATGTTTTCATTTCTGGGATGTTCTTTTTTTTTTTTCGATTAATGGGATGTTCTGTATTCTAACTAGCCATTTTATGAACGTTTATGTTGCAGATGGGTAATTTCATTCACTACATGGCAACATTTGTGGGTGGATTTGCTGTTGGTTTCACTGCTGTGTGGCAATTAGCTTTGGTCACACTGGCAGTTGTTCCTGTCATAGCAGTAATTGGAGCCATTCACGCCATCACTTCAAGCAAGCTCGCTGTCAAGAGCCAGGAATCTCTATCACAAGCTGGAAACATCGTAGAACAGGTAACAAGATAAATTTCAGTGATTATTTATTTATTTTTGCCTTCTCTTTGAGTTTCAAAAAACTGATCTTTGGCAAATTTCTCTGTTTTTCTCATCTGGGTATTGCTAATTTCGACGGAAATTGCAGACAGTGGCTCAAATTCGGGTGGTGTTTGCATTTGTTGGTGAATCTAGAGCACTGCAAGAATACTCGTCGGCATTGAAGGTAGCTCAAAGGCTCGGCTACAAGAATGGATTTGCAAAGGGGATGGGCTTGGGTGCAACTTACTTTGTTGTCTTCTGTTGCTATGCACTTCTTCTCTGGTATGGTGGTTATCTTGTTAGGCATCACTTCACCAATGGAGGGCTCGCTTTAACCACCATGTTTGCAGTCATGATCGGTGGATTGTGAGTATTACTCTGTTAATCTCCCTGTTCAGACTTGTCTTACATTTACTTCCTTTGCTTAATACTTCTCTTTGATTTGCAGGGCTTTGGGGCAGTCAGCTCCAAGCATGTCCGCTTTTACTAAGGCAAAAGTTGCAGCGGCAAAGATTTACCGTATAATTGACCATAAGCCGAATATTGATAGAAATGGTGAGTCTGGCTTAGAGTTGGACTCAGTTACTGGACTTGTAGAGCTGAAAAATGTGGATTTCTCATATCCTTCTAGGCCTGAAGTACGGATCCTCAACAATTTTTCCCTTACTGTACCTGCGGGAAAAACCATTGCTTTGGTTGGCAGCAGTGGCTCTGGCAAAAGCACAGTGGTTTCCCTCATTGAGAGATTTTATGATCCCACCTCAGGTAAAGAATTTTTATAACTTTTGTCTGATTAATCAAAATGAATAATATGAAGTTTTAATGATGTAGGGTGCTTCTAATCCCATCCGGGTCTGCAAGCTTGCAGACAATCTTAGCAAAATCTGAGATGGAAAATCTTAGCAAAATTTTGAACATTGTGCAGGACAACTGCTGCTAGATGGGCATGACTTAAAGTCTTTGAAACTGAGATGGTTGAGGCAACAAATAGGACTTGTAAGCCAAGAGCCTGCTCTTTTTGCCACCACCATTAGAGAGAACATACTGCTGGGTAGGCCCGATTCAAATCAAAGTGAAATTGAAGAGGCTGCCAGAGTTGCCAATGCTCATTCATTCATTGTCAAGTTACCAGACGGCTTTGACACTCAGGTTAGCCAATAGTTTCTGATATTAGCTTGAGATCTTAAATTGCAAAGTGACACTGACCACTAATTTTGGAGCGGATTGCAAGAAAAAGACTTCAATATTACATCTCAAGAAAATGATCAATTAAATTTAACCATAAGAATCACAGTGGATATGCACCATCAAGTAGCACCAATTGGGTTATTGTCTTTATGGCAGTTGGGAGAGGTGAGGGAGTGGGGTAAAGAATGTCATTCTAGAAGGTGAAATTAATTATAGATCTTGACCAAAAGTGCCATGTTTGGTTAGATTTTAATGAATTTTTTAATATTCAAGATTGAATGGATAATTTGGTCAACAAACAAAGCCGAATTTTATTTTACTTGGTGGTTCATATTTTATAAGGAAGTCAATGTGAGTCCATTATGCATGAATTTGTAAGAAGGTAACATGCTTCAGTCAACAATGCATGTGCAGATATAAGACCAAAAAACCTAGAACTGTGGGTAGACCCAGTAGAAACAGATTGTAGAACACAATAGAAAATGAAGAAATGTCAGAGATTTTGTGGGATTAAAAAAATTATGGGAAGAAGATGCTCTTTTATAGCTAGAATGGCAAATTGAATGATAGCTTGAAAATGACAGGCTCAGACCTTCCAAATGGAAAAAATAAAATGACAACCGGTGGGTAAGAAATTGTGGAAAGAATACTTGGTATATAATATACACTCGAGCGTTAAGAAATAACAATCAAGTTTTCATTATTTTTTGTTTTGTTAGTAGTATAATTTAAGAGAGAGTATGAAAGCTTCTTTTCTAAACTATACAATTGATAAGAAAGATTAGCTAAACCTTTAATTATATATATAAAGAAGAGAAATCTTTACAGCAACTATACTAAATCTCATATTATTAATTTAGAGATAATCTTCAAAGGAAAAGAAAAAAAAATTGGAGTCATATACAACTACAAGTTATGAAATTTTATGGTTTGAATTTTTTTTTTAGAGTAATGTTATACTTTTCAAATGATATTTTAAATTTTTTTATCTTAAATTGATGTGTTAAGTAATTATTGAGTAGTAAAATATTACAAAATTTGAAATTACTTATTATACTATTTCATTACCTAAACATTATTTAACATATTATTTGTGATGAAAAAATTTAAGATAACATTTAAAAAGTTTAACATTATTTTTTTTTTGTTTTATGCAATCGAATAGACAATTATAAACTTTATAGAGAAATATTTAGGAGCCTAAAAGCATCTATATGATAACTATTAATGGCAGGTGGGGGAGAGAGGACTGCAGCTTTCCGGAGGGCAGAAGCAGCGGATAGCTATTGCTAGAGCAATGCTTAAAAACCCAGCAATCCTGCTCCTAGATGAGGCAACAAGTGCCTTGGACTCTGAGTCAGAAAAGTTGGTGCAGGAGGCCCTAGACCGGTTCATGATTGGGAGGACAACTCTAATCATTGCCCATCGCCTTTCCACCATTCGCAAGGCTGACCTTGTTGCTGTGCTGCAGCAGGGAAGCGTCTCAGAAATTGGAACTCATGATGAACTCATTGCAAAGGGAGAAAATGGTGTCTATGCCAAGCTCATAAAAATGCAGGAAGCAGCTCATGAAACTGCTCTCAACAATGCAAGAAAGAGTAGTGCAAGGTTGCTGCACCACCTATGTATTTTATATTAATTTCTCGAAAGAAATATTATTTATTTGTTTATTTGTGCTTATGGAGTAGAAAAACTTTGTTGGCTAACATGGTTCTACTTTTTCAGGCCTTCTAGTGCCAGGAACTCAGTAAGCTCGCCAATAATTGCCCGAAATTCTTCTTATGGACGATCACCTTACTCACGCAGGCTATCTGACTTCTCTACTTCTGATTTTAGTCTATCCATTGATGCTACATATCCAAATTACCGGTTAGAGAAACTTGCTTTCAAGGAGCAAGCCAGTTCATTCTGGCGCCTCGCAAAGATGAATTCTCCTGAGTGGGTTTATGCTTTAGTTGGTTCTGTAGGATCCGTTATCTGTGGCGCCCTTAGTGCCTTTTTTGCATATGTTCTAAGTGCTGTCCTCAGTGTGTACTATAACCCCAACCATGTTTACATGATCAGAGAAATTGCTAAGTACTGCTACTTGCTAATTGGGCTTTCATCAGCTGAACTTCTCTTCAACACACTTCAACATTCATTCTGGGATATTGTTGGCGAAAATCTTACAAAACGTGTGAGGGAGAAAATGCTGGCTGCAGTGCTGAAAAATGAAATGGCATGGTTCGATCAGGAGGAAAATGAGAGTGCTAGGATTGCTGCAAGGCTGGCTCTTGATGCCAACAATGTCAGATCAGCCATCGGAGATCGGATTCAAATAATTGTGCAGAACACAGCACTTATGCTAGTTTCCTGCACTGTAGGTTTCGTTTTGCAGTGGCGCCTTGCCCTTGTTCTCATAGCTGTCTTTCCTGTGGTAGTTGCAGCAAATGTTTTGCAGGTGTGTATTCATATCTGATTATTCTTAAATAGATGGCTATTGAACTGTTTTCTAAACCATGTTTTCTTGGATGTTCAACAGAAAATGTTCATGACAGGTTTCTCAGGAGACCTGGAAGCTGCTCATGCCAAGTCCACACAACTTGCAGGGGAGGCCATTGCTAATGTAAGGACTGTTGCTGCCTTCAATTCAGAGTCAAAGATCGTTGGCCTTTTCTCCTCCAACCTTCAAACTCCATTGCGAAGATGCTTTTGGAAGGGACAAATTGCTGGAAGTGGATATGGGGTAGCTCAATTTTGTCTTTATGCTTCATATGCTCTTGGCCTTTGGTATTCCTCCTGGCTTGTTAAGCATGCGATCTCTGATTTCTCAAAGACAATCCGAGTTTTCGTGGTCCTCATGGTGTCTGCAAATAGTGCAGCTGAAACACTAACCTTGGCTCCTGACTTCATCAAAGGTGGGCAAGCCATGAAGTCAGTCTTTGATCTCCTTGACCGCAAAACTGAAATTGAGCCTGACGATCCAGATGCCATTCCTGTTCCTGATCGTCTTCGTGGGGAAGTTGAATTGAAGCATGTTGACTTTTCTTACCCCTCTCGCCCTGATGTCCCAATCTTTCATGACCTTTCTCTTCGAGCCCGAGCTGGCAAAACTCTCGCTCTTGTAGGTCCTAGTGGATGTGGCAAGAGTTCAGTCATTGCACTTATACAACGATTCTACGAGCCCTCATCTGGACGGGTTATGATTGATGGGAAGGATATTCGAAAATACAATCTCAAATCCCTTCGAAAGCACATGGCAATTGTTCCACAGGAGCCGTGCCTCTTTGCTGCTACGATTTTTGAGAACATTGCTTATGGGCACGAGTCAGCAACCGAGGCTGAGATTATTGAAGCAGCAAGATTGGCCAATGCTGACAAGTTCATATCTGGATTACCTGACGGCTACAAAACATTCGTTGGGGAGAGAGGAGTTCAACTTTCTGGTGGACAAAAACAGAGAATTGCAATTGCCAGGGCTCTTGTAAGGAAGGCAGAGATAATGCTGCTTGATGAGGCAACAAGTGCACTTGATACTGAATCTGAGAGATCCGTTCAGGAGGCTCTAGACCGCGCTTGCTCAGGAAAAACAACAATCGTTGTTGCTCATCGACTATCAACTATAAGGAATGCCCATGTTATTGCAGTAATTGATGATGGGAAAGTTGCAGAACAAGGATCTCATTCAAATCTGCTGAAAAATTATTCTGATGGGATATATGCCCGGATGATACAGTTACAGAGGTTCACACATAGCCAAGTTATTGGAATGACGTCAGGTTCAAGTTCTTCAGCAAAACCTAAAGATGATGAGGAGAGAGAAGCCTAGAAAGTTCAAGATAAAAACCAGCTAAAAAAAGAGTATTTCCCTTATACCCCTTTATTATTTTTTGGGTTTTGATTTTTAGTTTAATGTTATTGGTATAGTATAGTATAGTATGTGTATTAGATAATTTTTTACCGTATATGTTATGTCTATGGATCCTTTCTAAGGAAATGATAATGACCAACACTTCACTCACATTAAAGGAGGTTATTACTGAGGCAGCAACCCTCGTGGATTTTGTTTTGTTTGTCGCCTTTGCTTTCAGAAAGCATACCATGGGAAGAAAGATCCTTGTTAAAAAATAATTAAGAACAGTGTCAAGGCATTCCCTATATTATTATTATTATTATTATGTTGTGTACTAACCCAAATGTGTCCTGACTTCTATTCTATATCAAATTGTGCATGGAATTGGAATCCAATGAATGCTGGGGACAAAGATTAGTAGGATTTAAAATTTGAACAAGACAAGAAGCATGCATGTTAGAATTCCATCATTTTCAGACACTGATTACATAGTAATGGACGTAATGGCTGTAGATGTTGACCTCAAACGAAGAATAATAACATGTTGAACAAACTATATGTCGCTATCCAGGCTTTAAAATATGGCAATTCAGGATCATCCTATCTTGATCTCAACTGGGTATGTATACATTGATGATACAGTTTGTGGGAACAAAATTATTGAATCAAAGCTCACATGGGGGAAGCACATGCCAAAAGCTCTCAAAAGATGGATAGCAACACAACAACTCAAAAGAGATGGTGGCAAACTATGCAAATCCAACCAGAAGATAGATAGTGGACGAGCATAAGAGCAAATGAAAGCAAGACGATTGTGTTTTATCATGATGGCCTTACTTGGTGCGAAGTGTTTGCGTGTGGACCACGGCTGATCTCTTTTTCTGATAAAAGGATATAGGCTAAAATACACAGAGAATGACAGGATACCTGAAATTTATGGCCAAGTTCTTCCTGAATCTGCACTGTTTGTTCTCAGTAAAATTGAAATCATTTCAAACTTTTGCACCATTATAATCCCCGACTCTATGTTTCAGTTATTTGTTACAATCAACCAGAAATTTCCTACTCTTAGCAGATTAACTCATCGTTGAAACTGAACGCTGCCTCCGAGTACATAAAATACAGGAATATAGGGAGGAAAACACAAGTGAAATAAATAGATAACAAATTAAATTTTTTTAAATTGTACCTAAACACAATAGTACGCCTTTGTTAATTTATAGGAGGCGAGAAACAGCCTTCAACTCAAACTACTATTTCTGCTGAACAAGATTCTACAATAAATCAAAGTAAAGAAAAGAAATTAATATATTATAATATCTGGCCTCGTTTCCATGCAATTTAGAACCGATTTTCAACTCTGTAACTTTTTAATCATAAAGGGCCAACTGGTGATAGACGCAACCCCAGGGCAGCTTTTTTGTGCCCGGATTTGTACTGCCCATTGGCTTACACTCGGCAGTTGCAACTTCTATTTTGGGTGCCAACTTACAGGAAGCATGTGACCCGTTTTTGAAAATTATGACCCAAAACCTTCTGTTTTCAAATTCCATCTCATACTATATTGCAAATATTTTAGATCCTGGCAAAGGAAGACTTGATTCAATTAGCTCTTCTTAACCATCATTAAATAGGCTTGGGATCCGAAGCGCATATCTTAAAAGAGAATTATACCCACCATACAGCAAATAAGTAATGTTCTTCATTAAATTGCAATCTTTGCCAATAATTAACAGAAAACCTATGATGTTGCCATCCATAGTCCCGCTGTAACTGGAATTGTAGAGAGGGGTGAGTAAAACTATACATACGAGGGTGTTCGGTTATTACAATTTATTCAGAATCATTATTCTGGCAGTTTAATGTCAAAAGAATAATAAAATTGCAGAACCACAATCAACAATGAAATTTGTACGTTGACATGTAAAACTCAAACATGAACTTGCACTGTTTTTGACCCCTATTTGGTCTCAATATAGGCACTTAAATGAAGAGCCTCACATATTATTGAATCATGCGAAATGACCAGAATAATACAACATAGATATTAGGCTCTGAATTGTAACTTCGTAGAGGATTAAAACAAGCAAATTCATTATCTCTTTGTGCAGACACTTAGGGCAAATTATATATATCATATGATGGCATAAGCATAGACAGCAAGAACAAAAGGAATACTTAATTTTCGCAAAACTGGCAAGTTCAGAAAAGACTTAATTCTGAAAACATCTAATATCTTCTGTTATCTGAAAACCTAACTCACTCATCATCTTAAAAATACAATTTAAGTAACCAAAAAACAAAAACCTCATGTATACATAAGCTTTGGACCATTATCTGGCATACCCATCCCAGCAGCTAAATCAGCATCAAGTTGAGCATGAGGTTTAGGCCATCATGTCCTTTACACTGCAATCAATAAGAAGTAATGTCAAATGAAATATTCACTTTTACAATGGGAAAGCATTAGCTTGTAGTTGGTAGAATATGGACGTAAATATGCTTTCAGCTTGAGCTTAGGTTCCTATTGATATATTGATATTCTAATGAAGACCCTTAGGCTCCTAGCATTAACAAAATCATCAAACTCCTTTTATTCTTCATGAATAAAGGGTTGCTTTATTGAATGCCCATGACATACTGATTAAGGTACTGTAATAAGTTAGGCACAAATATGAAAAATAAGTATGGTTTTGAGGATTTCTTCAATCATTATAAGCTTTTCCCTTTCTTTATTTCAGCAATGTAATGTCATAATTAAGAATATAGGCTTCTGGAATTATCTCCAACTTGCTCATAATCAATAAAAAAACCAATTCCACTACTTGATATGAAGATTTGAAAGTTTCTTTATCTTCTATCACAGAATCTTGAAATGGTAAGGAAAAATTTCCCATAGATTCATCATCGAGACTCGTACCTGAGGTGAATATTATAAGCATACTGCGTTTGGAATTCTTCAGAAAACTAATTATCTATATTGATCAGAAATAACAAGTTCATCAAAATACTCACAAATAGATGAAATGAAGATTAAGGGAAAAGTATAGAGAACAAAAATATGACAGCAAAGTTACCGCTTCCTGTGACGTTTCGTCTTAAAATGCTCATCCCTCACCAACACATTAGCGAAGTATCGGCTGTAAACAAGCAGATTAAAAAGAAGACCCGTATCAATTTTTAAACTCAGCGTCGAATTAGAATCCAAAACATCAGTTTTAGTTGACGTATCAACTATTAAGCTTAGTTATAGCTTAGCATAAAGTTTCTCTAAACTACTATAATACTTCAATTTCCCAGCAACGAAAAAAGCCACAAAAACCCGAAATAAATTTTTTAAAAGAAATATGGAAAAGAAGAAAGAACATACTCGCAGTGTAAGCAATAATATTGGCCCATTCCAGGTAAATCTTCGTCAAAAGGCAAGGAATTCTTCTCAGAATCTGGCTTTCGAAGCTCATCATAAATGGCGTCATCACGTGAATCGAAAAAGTCCGTTAAGAAAAAACACAAACTAAATAGAAATACAATGCATACTTAAATAGAGAAGGATATCTTTTCGCAGGAATTTCTCAACGCGAGCTGTCTTGTGAGAGTATCTTCTCTTCTTGACCTTCCTGTTCGGGCACTTGCCCATTTCTATTATTGAAATTTTTGTTGTTGTTTGTTTTGTTAGCCGAGAAGGTGAAAAATTAGGGTCTTTAGGTTTTCTACATAAACCCTAAATCGGTCGGAGTGACCTATAAGCAGAGAGTCGGAGACCGAGAGCGATTATTATTACAATAATATAAACAAAAACCGGCGTCGTATTGCTTGACTTCAGTCCTTACTCTTTAGAGAACAGTTGTGCGCTAATGAATTTTTTTTTTTGACAAAAATTTAGCCCCTCAGCTCCAGGTTAATTAAATAGACAATGTCATTTTTTAAAAAAAATTTGAAATACTCAAATTTCTCTTAATTTATTAGTTTTTTCTATTAATTAAATTGGATGAATTATATTCTTTGATTTGATGTTTAAATAAATTATTTATTCTCTAATTTAAATATCTAATAAATCTAACTTTGAACACATAAACAATTTTATTTATTTATTAATTTTAAACATGTAACAAAATTATATTCATTTATTTACTATAATATAATTAAATAAAACAATGTTAATATAATTATTATGTTTAAAATGAGTATAAGTTTCAGCCATCCATTGCTCCATTTTCAATAGCAATTTCACTGCAAATTAAACATTGGGATCAAATCAATATGGTTAGTCATGACATTTTCATGTAAATAGTGTGACGAAATTCATCAATGAAGTCCTTTTGGAAACATATTTTTCGAATAAAATCTTTGTTTGCTGGTTATAAAAAGTTTCAACTGAGAAAATATTTGTTAATAAAAATTGAGGGACTGAATTCATATATATTTAGTGTCTTATTAAAACAACGAATTATTTTAAATTCGTAAAGAATTAAAATTCGAGTTTAATTAAATAATACAAAATCAATTATGATTTACAACTAGTAAAACTTATTAATTGTATTGAATTCATAGCTTAACTTTCGAGTTAATTAATATATTTAAGACATGTTACTGTTTTAGTAATCGAATCAAGTCAATTAATTTAATATACATATTTGTTTGAGACACAAAATTTATTTAAGGTACAAATTTGTTAAGATACTAAATTATTTAGGACCGGTTTTTAATTCATTTTAGACTCGTTAAGGCATAAATTTATTAAATTCGTTTACAATTCATTTATGAATTTCAACAAATAAAATTTTACAATAAATTAAATTTAAAATACATAATAGAAATTAGAAATAATAACAAATGAAGTTTACGTCCTAATTCATCTAAAACAGTCTGCAGAATACAATCATCACTTACCATAACTTTCAACTTCAAACAAGCTAAAACCCGAAACCATCGCCATAGCCCACAACACCACCAGCCACCGTTCATGCTAGGGATGGCTAAATATCCTGTGGAGATGGGACTTGAATGGGATATATTTGAAGTAATTTTTATACAAATGGAATAAGATATAAAAAAAAATTATTTTTTAAATTATTAATGAGATGTGATGTAATTAAATCTTCTTGTCTTATTTTTTATTAATACTTTAAATGTAATTTTTTAGTATATATTTATATATTAAATTTTTATTTTATAATTTTTATATTTAATTAGGACATATTTTAATAATATATTTTTATTAATAAAAAAACTCTTAAAATCTATATTTTTTTATTGTAAATGATAAAAAAAATTATTTTTGAGTTGAGTAGCCATTAATTCTAATGAGAATATGAAACAATTAATAAAAAAATTAATGAGGTTAGGTACTAAAATATTATTTAAATTCTTATTTTTATTTTATTTAAAAATTTTGTTTACTAATTATTATACACATTATTGAAAGACATGATTATATTATTTTAATTGATTTTTTTATTCTCTATATGATTTTAGTTTGTTAATTTGATACTTTTTTATCCTAATATAAATTAAATTTTTATATTTTGAATTTAGTGAATATAAATTAATATTTAATATTAATAAATTAAAAATAAAAAAATAGAGTGGGGATGAAAAAAATATTCCCTCATAGGATTTTTCATCCCTGTCCCATTAAAATTTTTAGGAAATGGGGTGAAGAACTGGCTTAAAATTAAAAAACAAAAGTAATATTACACTTCATAAATAATATCTTAAATATTTTTTTTTCTAAATTGATATGTCAAGTTATTATTAACTAATAAAATGATGCAAGATTTTAAATCACATATTAAATTATTTCACAATCTAAAATAGAAAAATTTTAAATGCGAAAATATAGCATTATTCATAAAACGGATATTATCATAAATACCATTGAGGTAAGATTTAATTTTGGCAATATTGTTGAGATTTGTGCCTATGTGCCATCCAAGTTGTATGAAGAGAAAATTTGTGTGTATAAAAAGGTCAGTGAGAGCATGATAGTCTTCTTAATTCTTTATGTAAATGACATACTGATCATTGAAAATAATATTAGTATGTTACAGTCAGTGAAAAGTTATCTAAGTAGGAACTTCTTCATAAAAAATTTGGAAGAGATTTCCTATATACTATGTATAAAGCTTTATAGAGATAGAAGTAAGAGGTTGATAGGACTCTCTAAATCTTTGTACATAGACAATGTCTTAAAAAGATACAATTTCAGTAACTGTAAGATAGTTAATGTACCTTTTAAACAGATGCTAATTTTTTTCGGTTCTTACAAAAGGAAACATCAAAAGTTGAGCCAAATCATATTGGGCCTAAGGGTGGGCCAAGTGATAGGGCGTAATTTCATAAAATATTTTATCCTCTTAAACTTGATGTTTGTTCAATTTATCCCAATAATTTGGCTATTTATGCATATTAATGTTATTTTATAGGTTTAAACACTATTAGAGCAAAAATACTGAAAATCGGATGCAAATAGAGCTATTTGAGATGAGAATCCGAGAAGGAACTAAAATGCTCAAAATGTAAACAGTACGAGTGAATAGTGAAATTGCTACAGTGCATGAACAGTACAGCGCCGCGGCATTGAATCTGAATGCCGCGACACTAAATACTGAGCACTCATTAAGGGCAATTTTTCCTATTTTTTCAACCCTAAACCTATATAAATGCTTATTATTGAGCCAAGAAGGGTTGGGCAGCAGAGAGCACGAAATTAACACTTCATTTGGGTCTTGGAAGTAAGAATCAACAATAACAAGAAGAAATTCTACAATATGGAGGAAGAACATCACTATTGCATCAAGGAAAATTTCCTCTTCTCTTCAATTTTGTATTTGTTATTGATTCTAATATGTATAATGATGTTGTTAGATGCTCTGAAATTATGTTTTCAATTATGAACTAAGTTTTATGGTTAGGATTACAATGTGAACTCAATATGTAGCTTGGAATGATTATTTTCCCTTATTCATCATATTGGTATTGAATTGTTCAATTTGTTTTATGCTTAATGCTTCTAATTACATGAAAATATATTAGATTGATTTGGGAACCTTAATGAACTTGGAAAAGAAAATTTTGTGTTGGCCATGAATAGATTGATGTATGATCATTGTGTAAAAGTATGAGTTCTATATGAGATATGCATATACTCATATGGCATATATGACCATTTAGAGAATTTGAACTTAATGAATCTTATTTCAATTTGATTATCATAGGAATATTAATAATTGATTGAATGAGATATACTTACTTTACCATTAAAAGAGGCTTGTGAGGATATTAGAGTTTTTGGTTAACATTCATATTGATAGTTCTAAGGGGAGTAATTGGATTTAACTGAAGTATTGATAGATTATTATAATCCTAGGCATTTGAGTATTGGTGTTATCACGTTTGTTCTCTTTGTTCAATTCATATAATTATTCTTTTTGTTTAATTAGTTTAAATATCAAAATCATTGAATTGCATATAGCTTGAATAAGAGTAAGAGGACACAATTACTTAGCAAGTAGTAATAACAATTCCTCATGGGATAGACATTTTTCTCATCATATATTACTTGTTGTGATAACGTATACTTGCGTTAGTTTGTGTTATACAAAATACACAACACCATGCCTAACAAATAGCCCTTGTACAAATATTTACAAGATTGCCCTTGGCTATGCCGGCACGGGGGAACTTCCTAGACCCGAACATGACCATGACATTGTCCCCCACTTATACCATGATATGTATGAGACCTGACATCAGTTTGGCTATAAGTACTATAGAGATAATGACTTGCAAGTGAGAGGTTACACATATTCAGGCTTCTAGTATGATCTTAATGATAGAAAGTCTACATATGGATATGTGTTTATTCTCAATGGTGCTGCAATAAGTTGAAAAAGCGTCAAACAAGGATCCATAGCTGATTCTACTACAGAGGCAGAATACATTGTCACCTCGAAAGCTGTGAAAAAAGCAGTGGATATATAAATTTATCATAGAGCTCAAAATAGTCCCAAGTTCGATGGATCATATCCTATTATGTTGCGACAATAATGGAGTGATTGCTCAAGCCAATGAGCCAAGAGCACACCAAATATTTCAGCATATAGGAAAGAAATACCACATAGTCAGAGAAATCTTAGTTAAAGGAGATGTAATATTTTATAGAGCTGATTATACAAATAATATAGCAGACCTACTAACTAAAGCCTTAACTCTTAAAGTGTTTGAGAAACACGTGGAGTCATTGGGTGTAAGATACTATTACGAATGACATTAGAGCAAGTATGAGTTGTTGAGATTTGTACTTTCGTGTCTTCCCATTTTGTATGAATATTTTATTTTAATATTTATGTAATAAATATTTCCTTAAATCGCTAATTATATTTATAATATGGTTTGATATTTGTAACGTTTTAGACACTGTATGATCTGAAAGAGTTTAGATCTGGTCTAAAAGAGTTTAGACCAACGTTAAGAGTTAGCTACACTGAGAGTTATAAATGTTAAAAGTTAGCACAGTTAAAACTTAGCAAGTTATAAGAGTCAGGGAAATCTAAAGAGTTAGAGCCTTATTTGAAATAGGACAAAGACCAAGGGGTATATTAGCAATGACATAGTTGTAAGGAATTGTAAATAATACTTTAAAAATTTATTGTGCAAGTATGATTCTCAAACTTTATATTCCTAATCTATCTTAATGCGAGTCTGTCAGTGAAAATCTTATCATATATAGATCAGTGTATGTCTATATTTGGATGGTCTGGGTAGTTAATCTTAGTATAATATAAGCTTAATAGAAGCTCATACAGATATGCGAGTATTTATTGAGGACTGGGGACTGAACAGACTCAATGAGGACTTCCAATAGACATCCATAAAATCATTAATTGAGGGTCTTTTCGAGTTAAGTAGTATTTGTGGTCCTTTGACTTGAGCACTATGGTGGGCTTGTGAGTGGTCCACCATACTTAGGTTCTACACATGTCAGAGACCTTTCATAGTTTGATTGTTGGGTGTCGCTAGGTATGGTCTGATACTCATAGAGTTCGGTGTGTATAGATATAAGATCCGTTAACTCATATGGGTAAGTTATATATCCTGATGATCTAAGATTGTATTTCAGAACTTATAGCTAAAAGTAATAAACCTGAAAAAGATTTTCCCGTGAGATAAACAATATCGCAAAAGTGTTTGGGAATATTATTTATGGAAATATGAATCTGGAGATAAGTTTATAATTGATCATATGGAGACTTGATGATAATGATTTATATCTCTGCTTTTCTAGGATATAAATAAAAGATGGATTATACGAATATGTATTAACCTCAACTTGTATGGTTTAACACTCAATTTTGTAAATTTCGTAACGTGTGTTTGGGGCATCGTTTACAGACTTATCAAAGAGTTTCGTAAGATAAATATTTGTCAATCTAGGGGGTCTCATAATATGAAGTGTACTAATTGAGCACTGGGGTAGCAACGGGTTGAATGGTTTGATATGTGAAGATATTGGAAAGCAGAAATTATTTTAGAGTCTCTCAAGAAACTGATAGGGGTTAAGTGTTAGGCCTAGGAAGTTGACAAGTGACAAGTGAGGACTTGCCACCTCATCCTCTAAGAGGTTGACACATGTTATGCCAAGGCATGATGATGCCTTATTATAGCATGACATGTGATAAACTATTACCACCAATTACAATTGCTAAATATGAGGTGTATGGCCATTTGAAAAGCATAAAGTATTTCATGCAACCATTCGTCCACTTCACCATTATATAAGCATTATCATGCTTCTATTTTGATCTTGTTAAACATGAGGTGGCTTGAATGAATGGAAATTGAAAAAGAATTTTGGCCACTAATCTCATTTTTATTCTGCCACACTAAAAGCCTTGCCACCAAGCTTATTTTCCAAGCATAAAGTGGCTAACTTAATACATTGTCATGCTTAGAGTAAATGGCCACTCTAATTGATTTAATTGGTGAATGTTATGAGCGTAAATGTACTAGTATAATTAGTACTCTAACTTGGGTATTTTCCTCCAAATCATGAACATTTAATTATTTAATTGTGTTTTTGATAATAAATAGATGCACGACAGAAAATGTGACAAATAAGAACAAACGGGAGGTGAATCGGACGTAAAACGATGAAAATGAGCTCAAAATACCCAAGAGTTAAAACCTAAACATGGGCGTTGCAGCGCCCAATCCAAAATGTCAGGCACCGTGGCACCCACAAGCTAGCACCACGGCTCCTAGTGATGCTTTCCTAAGATTGCGTTTTAGAGTTTGAATGGCACGACGTTTGAGTGACATATAAAATACCTCATTTTTAATCATATTTTGATTTGGATTTGAAGGCCCTCGACCTTAAGGATTATCAAATGTATAAAAGCACTCTTTTAAGAGCTAAAACATAGACTTAGAAAGGCAAAAATGCATAGAAAAAATTCACACACAAAATTTAGAGATCAAAGCCAAAGAATAAGGATTCAAGTTCAAGATTGAATATTCAAGTCAAAGAAGAGAGAGAAGTACATCAAGACGTCTTCTTGAATAGTTTTTCTTATCTTTCCTTATCATTATGTTCTTGTTCTTGCTGTTCTTTATGGATTGGTTTGATATTCTTGGTTTTGTGATGAGCTAAACTTGCTGATCTATAGTTAGACTATTTGAACTTAGCATGTAGTTGAGTTTTGTTAATTTTTAGTTTATGAACTTAATACATATAATTGATTCATTATATTTTGATTTTAATGCTTTCATGATACCTAATCAATATTTTGAATGATTGAGGAACCATGATGAACTCAACAGAGAGGGATTCATGTGTTTATCTTAGGACAATTTGATGCATGATCATGGAGTAACAACTATGAGTTCTATGTAGGATAGACATATACCTAGATGGTATGTATGACATGATTTAGACTTGATCTTAATAAATTACATTCTAATTTGATTACTATAGACATATAGGTGATTGATCAAATATTCATTTCATGGTGGACTTCAAGCAAATTAATCCAAAGGCTTCATGAGTTATATTTCTCAATCTCGTTTTTCATTTGAAGAATATGATTGTTGTGTTTTGATTATTCTAGGGTGCTTGCACGTGGGATGTGTTCATCATACATAAAATATACATATCTCATACATATATGAACACATCCCACGTGCAAGCACCTCATCATACATAAAATATACATATCTCATACATATATGTGCACAGCGGAAGATTAATACAATACAATGAACAAATATTAGTGTCTAAGCCAATCAATTTATATTAAGAGATTAACTAAGAAGTTAATGAGTCCAATAAAATATTAAGGGATGAGTACTATACCCTAAATTATTATCAATTAATGAATTTATCTATTTGTTTATTTACTAATTAGGATTAGTTAAATTTGATAGAATTAGTTAGATAATTGAAATTTAGATATTAGTTTTCTGAATATAAATAGATATAATTTTATTAATTGGTTGATATAAATAGATCATATAGTCTTTATGGGAATGATATTTGAACTTAATTCCTATATTACTTGATACGATAGAGTGCACTTAACCATTGTATCATAAATCAAGTTTTTGGCACCATTGCCGGGGACTATTTATATTTATTCTTTAGATCAATACCAATACTAAGCTACTTGCTTTTCATTCAGATTTTATTTTTTATTTCACTTTTGCTTCAGTTTATTTTCTTTCTATTTTGTTTTGATAGTTCGTGTGAAGAGCAAAAAGTGCTGACTTAATTTCTTTTGATCCTGAGATAGAAAGAACATTACATAGACTTCGACGTGAACAACAACACCAACAATCTTTAAACATAGAGGAGAACAATGATCACATTATGAATCTAGTGTTTGAGCCCATAATACTGCAGATATCTTTAAAGGATTATGCTATTTTTACTACAGATGGTATTCAATCAAGTATTAGACAACCAACCATTAATACAAATAACTTTGAGATCAAGTCGATCACTATTTAAATGCTGAAAAAGTATGTACAATTTAGTGGAGCTCCTAATGATGATCTTAATATGGACATAGTGAATTTCCTTGAGATTTGCAATACATTCAAATACAACAGAGTTTCAGACGATGCCATCTGACTAAGATTGTTCCCTTTCTTCTTAAGGAACAAAGCTAAGAGTTAGTTGATATCATTGCTAGATGAATATATATCAACATGAGATGATCTAGCGTAGAAGTTCTTAGCCAAGTTCTTCTTACTAGCAAAGACAGCAAAAATGAGGACTGACATCACCTCATTCAATTAGATTGATAAAAAGTCATTGTAAGAGGCATGTGAGCGCTTCAATGACATGTTGAGGAAGTGTCCTCATCTTGGAGTCCCTAAATGACTATTAGTCCAAACATTCTATAATGAACTAATATGTCATTTAAGGACCATTGTAGTGTCTCTGCTAGAGGAGCTATAATGAATAAGTCCACAGATGAGGCTTATGATCTATTAAAAAAAATGGCATCAAATAGTTACCAATGGCCAGTATAAAGGGTTACACTAGGAGAATCATTGGTGTGCATGAGATTGACACATTTAATGCATTAACAGCATAAATTAATATGTTATCTAAGAAGATTAATGCATTGAGTGTGTCAAACCTTAGTAAGTAACTTGTGACTTTTATGGTGATAACCACATGAATGGGCAGTGTATAGAGTCAGCAAATTATATGGGTAATTTCAATAGACGGTAACCTAACTCATAATCCAACTTCTATTTTTAAAGGTGGAGAGATCATTCAAACTTCTCTTAGCGTAACAATTAAGAGGAGCCATCTAGACCAATGAAGCCCTCAAGATTTTAGCCACCGTAAGAAAAGAAGTTGGCATTAGAAAACATACTTATGTACTATATAAAGTCTAATGATGCCATCCTACAGAGATAACTTGCTGCATCTCTCAACAAGTGACCTCAAAGCACTCTATCAAGTGACACTGAGATGAATCCAAAAGAAAAGTTAGAGCAATGTCAAGTTATCAACTTGAGGAGTGGTAAGACATTACAAGAGAACACATCTACACCACCACCATCAAGTATAAAGAGAAAAAAGTGCAGAAAAATAAAATGCAACCATATAAACCACCAATTTCTTTTTCTCAAAAGCTCTAGAGGTGCCAACCAAGTGTTGAAATGAAAATTAACAGCATAACCAAGTGCAAAAACTCAGAATAGTGTAGAAAATTTAGCAAAAGATAGTGCAAAAGTTGGTATGTTGAGGTAGAAATATTCTGGAGTACAGAAAAGTTCAAATACAGCAAAACATACCAGTACCAATGTGCAATATCAACAGTTCACACCTCCTCCACCATTCTTGTAGAGGCTACAAAATAAGAGATTACATAAGAAATTCTTTAAATTTTTTGATGTTTTTAAAAAATTACATATTAATCTCCCTTTTGCAGATGCGCTCGAACAGATGCCTAACTACATCAAGTTTATGAAGAGTATCCTTTCAAAGAAGACAAGATTAGAGGATTATGAGATTGTGGCGTTGACAGTGAAGTATATGGCTATTCTTAAGAAAAAGCTACCTCATAAGCTCAAAGATCCCGAGAGATTTGCCATACCATGCTCTATTGGCAATCATGACCTTGGTAAAGTTCTATGCTATTTAGGAGTGAGTATCAATCTCATACCTTTATCTGTCTATAACAAGTTAGGTTTAAGAGAAGCAAAACTAATCAATATCACATTTTAACTTGCTGATTGCTCTCTTGCTAACCCGAAAGGAATTATAGAGAATGTGCTAGTAAAGGTGGACAAATTCATTTCCCTCATCCAATTTCATTGTTCTAGATATGGAAGAAAACAAGGAGATCCTTATCATCTTTGGAAGACCCTTCTTAACCACAGGACATATGGTCATTAATGTTCAAAAAATTAAGATGACCATGCAGGTATAAGATGACACTGCGACATTCAAAGTCTTCAAGAAAATCAAGTTGCCATTTGAAGGTGAAGACTGGTGTAGCATTGATGTGGTGCACCCAAATGCCAACGAGCTCAAAGAAATGGAGATGTTGAATCCTTACATAAAAAAAAGGCGTTAAGGCATAAAAAAAAGAAATAAGAAGAGGGAGTAGCACCTTAATGAGAGGATCAAAGAGAAGGGCACAAGAGAATCACTTCATCGGTCTAAAATTCAAGTCTTTCTGGAGAAGCACGAGGAGAATGAGGCAAAAGCTACTGCCATTGGTTTAATCAAGAAGATGTGGAAGCTAAAAGAGAGGAAAACCAAGAAGATCATATACAAGAATACTTTCACCATTAACTTTGATCCACCATAAAAGTATAAAGAGCCTTACCAAGCCGATGGCATTAAATCAAGCGCTTTTTGGGAGGCAACCCAAGTAATTTTTGTTTAGTTTTAGTTATAGTTATGTTAGTTTCTTTTTTTTTTTGTCAGAATAAAATAGTAAGATGAGCATTTAAGGAAGTAGTATGAGCATTTGTAAGCATTAGGAGCAAACAAAACTACATCCTGTCATTAGAACACAATGTTGCAATGCTTCAACTTCATCTACCAGGGGAGTTTCTCTTACTTTTAAATTTATTTTTTAGACATTGAGAATAATGTCTAATTTAAGTTTGGGATGGGAAACACTTTCCTGTGTTTATTTTGCTGATTATATTGATTAGTTGTCTTGTGGGTTAATTTTTTATTTTTTAGTATTAAGTTTTGGTTAAGAAGATGATCATTAGTCTATGATAAAGAAATAGAATAGTGTCTGAATTTATTCTTACAAGTCTTTAGGAAATAATAGACACATGAGATAATTCTTGTATCATAAATCTTCGATTGAGTTTAACTTTATTTTTGATCACTTATTTTTGATCACTTATTCTTGAGCACATTGGATAAGCTTGTATTAGTTGATTTTTTTTTCTTAGAGATACTCTTGCTTAAATAGTACACCATAATCTCAAAGACCAACACTCTAAAACTTGTTTGATTACTATTTAAAGCATAATCATATGAATAGAAAAATGACATTAGGCCATCTTTGGATTGATTGAGCCTTTTCTAGCGTATCTTATATATATATTTATCCCTAGTTACCTCGTTTGAGCCTAATTACCCTTTTTTTTTGTTTAACCACATTACAAGCCGAAAGACATTTTACTCATTTATCTTAAAATTTACCGGTAACACTATAAATCTTGAGTTTACTTAGAAATAATTTTCAAAGGAAAAAAAAGGTTGTATGTATGAAAAGGATAATACAATGAAAAAGCAATAAGTCTTGAAGGTGCATATCAATCAAAGTTTAGGGGTACATATTAAATAAATATTTAAATGCATAAATACCCTTAACTTAAGAAAAATAAGAAATTCTTTGCAAAAGAGCAAATAAAAGAAAATATAAGAATATTATTGTTGGTGTTGTATACGTTTATATCGTGCTACAGGTGAATGTGAGCATTTTAAACAATTTAAAAATTACATGTCTCACATGCAACGCAGCAAAAATATAATACACATTAAAATAATCTCATTACACTAATGAGATTAGGGGACTCACTCTTGAAGCGTGCTTTGAACAAATTTAGTTGGGAACATAGTGGGCTTCCCTAAGCTAGAATAATAGCTTTCATTTTTAGAACTATTTGAAGCAACTCTTGCTTCTATTATTTATCTCTCGGGTTAATATTGAATATTGTTGCTTCTGTTTTAATGTTCACACTTAACACTAAACATAAGCACTTAAATTTACTTACTGAAAATAACAAAGTTATTCTTAACACTAAACATAAGCACTTAAATTTACTTACTGAAAATAACAAAGGAATTCGGATAACTTTTGGATTCATCACAATCCATTTCATTTCTCAGCTATTTATAGGAAATTTTGCCACTTGAATCAATCAATCACAAAACAATTGTTGACAAGTGGAAAAGAGTGACAAAGCAATTAAAAAGCTAGTCATCGTGTGTAAATTTGGTGGCAAATTTGTGAGGCTATTAGTGGCTAAAGTTACGCCATTTCATGCTTTTGAATTTGAAACAAATTCAAACTGAATTTGTATCAATTCACTTCCGCCAGTGAAAAGTTAACAAATTGCTATTAGATTTTATTAAGCCAATAAAATTACAACTTGTAATTTAATTTTAATTGAATGAATAAAAAAACTGACACTTGACAAAGCAAAATCAAATGAAATATATACATTTGATAGTTTAATGGCCGATTACAATTATCAAATGAATTTGATAATTGATATATACTGCCGAATTGAAAAACTAAAGGAATAATAAGTATTTTTTTTAAAAAAAAAAACTTTATCTATCAATGCTCAAATTATAACTCATACAAATTATTGACATAATGTGATTTATACATTAGGTAGATAGAAGTGTCAAGTGTTACTTGGCACAATTTTAAGTTTAACACTTAAACCTTAGCGACTCCCCGAAAAACCCTGAAATAAATAAGTGAATAATTAATTTAATTTAAAGAAAACAACAATTGTTTTATTTAAATGATAGCTATATCTACCAATGCCCAATTTGGTGGTACCCATACAAATTATTAGCACAATTTGAGATATACACTAAGTAGATAAAAGTGTCAAGTCTCACTTGATACAATTTTAGGTTTAATAATTAAACTTTAGCTATTCCCCGAGAGACGTTGAAATAAATAAAAGTTTTCTGAAAACTTTCTGGATTGAACAATTCAATCTGGTGCGCTACCCACGTGCTCAATGAGTACACTTCATATAGTGAGACTCCCTAGGTTCACACTCATTTTATCTCACGAAATATTTTCATAAGTCCATAACCAATGCCCCTTCACACACGTTATGGATAATACAAACTGGCGAGTTAAACCATACAAGTTGAGGTTAATCCATATTTGTACAATCCTTCCATCATTAATATCCTAGAAGAATGGAGACATAGATCAATAGCGTCAAGTCCCCTATTACTCAACCATAAACTTATCTCTTTTGATTCGTATTCCAATAAATAATATATGCAAATTCATTTGCAATATTATTTACTCCACAGGAAACTCTTTCTCGGGTTAAATGCTTATGACCATAAGACTTCATAGAATACAATCTTAGAGCATCTGGATATTTAACTCACCCATATGAGCTGACGGATCCCATATCTACACACACCGGACTCCATAAGCATCGAACCATAACCAGCGACACCCAGCGGTCAGACCATGAAAAGTATCTGACATGTGTGGAACCTAAGTATGGTGGATCACTCATAAGCCCACCGTGGTGCTCAGGTCTAGAGATTATGAATACTACTCAACTCCAGAAGACCCTCTACTGAAGGATTTATGGAAAATCTATTGGAGGTTTTCATTAAGTCTAGTTCAGTATCCAGTCCTTACTAAATACATATATATCTATATGAGCTTCTACTAAACTCATGGTTTGCTATGATTAACCATCTGGACCATCTAAATATAGACATACACTGACCTATATTAATCGATTCCATTTGATAGACCCTGCATTGGTGAAAATAGATCAGGAATATTTAATTTGAGAACATATTTGCACAATGACATTTTTTAGCAACTCTTGTAATTATTTACAACTATGTCATTATTAGTATATTTTCGGGTCTTTATCCCATTTCAGATAAGGTTCTAACTCTTTAGACATATTCTGAACTCCTTCAGATCAATATAATATCTGAAATGTTACAAGCGTATTACCTAATAAAATTAATTAATGATTTAATGAAATATTTATTTATTACATAAGTATGAAAATACAATATTCATACAAAATTAGGATGACACATGAGCACAAATCCCAACAACTCCCACTTGCTCTAGTGCCATTCGTAGTGGTATATAATACCTAACGACTCCACATGTTTCTCAAACACTTTTGAAGTTAAGGCCTTAGTGAGTGGGTCTGCTACATTATTTACAAAATCAACTCTATAAAATACAACATCTTCTCGAGCGAAGATCTCTATAACAATGTGGTATTTTCTCTCTATAAGTTTAGATCTCTAGTGTGCTCTTGGCTCTTTCGCTTGTGCTATGGCCCCGTTTTTATCGCAATATAATGGGATAAGATCCATGGAACTTGGGACTATACCAAGTTCTGTGACAAACTTCTTTAACCACACTGCTTCTGAAGCTTCAATGTATTTTGCCTTTGTGGTAGAATCAGCTGTGGATTCCTATTTGACACTCTTTCAACTTATGGCGGCACTATTGAGAATAAAAATATATCCAGATGTAGACTTTCTTTCATCCGGATCAGACTAAAAGTCTGAGTCAGTGTACCTTTTTACCTGTAAGTCATTTTCTCCATATATGAGAAACTTGTCCTTTGTACCCTTAAGGTATTTAAAGACATGTTTGACTGTCATCTAATGGATGTCACCTAGATCAGACTGGTATCGGCTCGTAACATTTATAGCCATACTGATATTAAGTCTCGTACACATCATGGCATACATCAAGCTTCCAACAGCTGATGCATAAGGAATGTTAGACATTCTAATCCTTTCATATTCCTTCTGAGGACACATTTTGCTCAAAAGATGAATGTCATGTCTAAAAGGTATATTAACTGTCTTACAGTTACTAAAACTATACCTTTTCAAGACACTATTAATGTATGAAGATTGGGAAAGTCCTATAAGTCTCCTAACTTTATCTCTATAAAGCTTTATACCCAGTATATAGGAAGCCTCTCCCAAATCTTTCATGGAGAAATTCTTACTAAGGTAATTTTTTACTGACTGTAACATACCGATATCATTTCCAATGATCAGTATATCATTTGCATAAAGAATTAAGAAGATAACCATACTCCTATTGACCTTTTTATACACACATGCCTTATCTTTATTTTTGATGAAACCAAACCCTCTAATTACCTCATCAAAACAAAGATTCCAGCTTCGGGAAGCTTGTTTAAGTCTATAAATGGACTTTTTCAGTTTGCATACAAAACTGAAAGAAAGGCTGGATGCAAAACCTTCAGACTATTCTATGAATATCTCTTCATCGAGATATCCATTCAAGAACGTCGTCTTTACATCCATCTGCCAAATTTTAAAGTCATAGTATACAGTAGTTGCCGATAAAATCCTTATTGACTTAAGCATCGCAACTGGTGCAAAGGTTTCCTCAAAATTGATCCCTGATCGTTGAGTATAACCTTTTGCTACTAGACGGGCCTTGAAGGTCTCTTCCTTCCCATCGAGCCCACGTTTTTGCTTGTAAACCTATTTACAACCGATAGGAACTATTCTTTTGGGAAGCTTAACCAAGTCTCACACTTGGTTTTGATGCATAGAGTTAATTTCGAATTTCATGGCATCTTTCAGGTTGCCTCGATATTCTTTGTTACCTACATAGAGGGTGTGTAAAATGTAATTTGCTTGATTGAGCCTATGGTTCCATCTTTGGTTCATTTTGATTGAATTCATCAAGATCAATCTTTCTATAATTCCCACAATCCATGAGAAACTCTTTCTCTAGAAAAGTGGCATTCCGAGCATTGAACACATTTTGTTCCTTAAGATCATAGAACTGGTATCCTATTGAGTTCATGGGATAACCAATGAACCGATACTTGTACCCCCTGAGTGCAAGTTTATCCTGTTGTGTAACTTTTACATAAACAGGACAACCCCAAATATTAAAATATTTAAGACTTGGATTCCTTCCAGTCCATATCTCATAGGGAGTGGAAGGAATGGCTTTAGACGGAACTTTATTTAATACATGAGCAGCAGTATGTAGAGCATAGCCCCAAAGATATTCAGGGAGATCGGTGAAACTCATCATCGATCGAACCATCTCTAATAAAGTCTGATTCTTCCTCTCTGAAACACCATTGTACTGCAGAGTAGTTGGAGGACTATATTGAACGGTAATTCCATTCTCCTTTAAATAATTTAAAAATTCACTACTTATATATTTACCGCTTCAATCTGATTGAAGGCATTTGACATACATACTGATTTATTTCTCTACTTCAAGTTTATATTCCTTAAACTTTTTAAAGGTTTCAGACTTGTGTCTCATAAGAAACACATAACCATATCGTGACAAATCATTAATAAAGGTTACAAAGTATTGAAATCCATCCATAGCAGCGTGATTCATTGGACCACATACATCAATATGTATAAGTTCCAATACACCAGTGACGCAGTGTCCAACACCAATAAAAAGAGATTTGGTCATCTTTCCTTGAATACATGATTCACAAACTGGATAATGTTCTATAATTAAATCAAGTATTCGACCATTCTTAACCAGATGAGATAGGCGTCTAACGCCTATATCACCCAATCTCATATGCCACAATTCTGTTTCATTCAAAGTTCCCAAACTACTTGATGTGTTTACCTGTACATTCATGACATTTTATGTTGTATTCAAAACATAATGACCATTAATTAACTGATAATCAGCTATCAAAACATTATGTATATCATATAAACATAAGGAACGATTCCATATATACATATGATAACCTTTACTATCATGTATAGGAATGGATACTATTTATCTTAAAATACACGGTACAAAAAGACAGTTATACAACATTATAGTTCTATTACATGAGAGATGTAAATCAAAATATCCCACAGCCTTGACTTGAAGGAAATCTTCATTTTTAACACGAAGCTGAATCTCTCCTGACTGCAACAATCTAACTTTCTCAGACCCTACAACATATTACAGATGTGAGAAGAAGAAGAAGTATCCAATACCCAATTAGAATTAGCATAATATGCTAAAGAAATGTCAATAATAGGTAAACATATACCTGAGGGATTCTTCTTTATTGAGGTAAGGTATCTCTGGTAATTTCTCTTCCAGTGTCCTTCCTCACTATAGTGGAAACATTTTCCTTTATCTTTCTTATGTGGTTTGGACATAGGTCGCCTTTGAGGACCAATCCTAGGTGTCTGCCTCACCTTCTTTTTCTTCTTTCCTTTAGGTTTCCTAGAAGCTTAGGACTAGAAGATGAAGCACCTTGAACAAAAAAGGACGATCCCACTTTGTTCATGTCCTCTTTTGCTGTCTTCAACATATTATGAAGTTCAGTATAAGACGGGGTCATTTTTTGCATATTAAAATTCATTATGAAATGTCTAAAAGACCCCGGAAGCGACTGGAGAATCAAACTATTTCTCAGATTTTTGTTCAATGTAATGTCCATCGTCTTTAACTTCTCGATTATAGAAATCATATTGAGGACATAGGGACTGAATGGACTGCCCTAAGAAAGTCTACACTAAAAAGTGATTTAGCAACCCTATATGCCTCAATCTGAGGACAATCGCCAAACAGCTCCTTCAGATGAAGCAGAATGCTAAAAGCATCACCCATATGAGTATACTCTCTCTGTAAAATTGTAGACAAAGAGGTAAGGATGTAAGATTTAACTTTTAAATCATCATCCAAGCATTTCTGATAAGTCACCTTCTTATCTAGGGTGGCTTCATCAGAAATTCCTGTGAGCATACACTGATCTATGATATATCCAAGTTTTTTAGAATTGAGAACAATTCTCAGATTCATCAACCCGTCTCTATAGTTTTCAGTTCCTTTAAGTTGGTTCGCATCCAATATACGTGCTAACGGATTAGATGATGTCATTTTATCTTCACAAGAGAAAATAAGAGATGTTAGCAGAAAATAAATATTTTAATCGCTAATTTTTATTTTAGATTAAGGATATAATCAAATTATATTTTTTAAAATCTAAAATACCCTCTCACTGCATTACATAATCTCTTAAATCTCTCAAAAGGAAAAACTGTTGGGATTTGTGCTTACGTACCATCCCTTTATGTATGAATATATGTTTAATATTTATACTAGTATTATTATTTCATTAAATTGCTAATTATATTTATATATGATAAGATGCTTGTAACGTTTCAGACATTGTACGATCTGAAAGAGTTCAGATCTGGTCTAAATGAGTTTAGATCAGTGCTAAGAATTAGCAATGCTGAGAGTTATAAATGCTAAGAGTTGGCACTGATAAGAGTTATCAGGTTATAAGAGTCAGTGATATCTAAAGAGTTAGAGGCTTGTCTGAAATAGGACAAAGACCTAAGAATATATTAGTAATGACGTAGTTGCAAAGAGTTGTAAATAGTGCTAGAAAATGTCATTATGCAAATATGTTCTCAAATATTATGTTCCTGATCTATCTTCACTGATGCTTGTCTGTCAGTGAATACCTTAATAGATATATAGATTGGTGTATATCTATATCTGGATGGTCCAGATGGTTAGTCTTAGCAAACCATAAGTTTAATAGAAGCTCGTATAGAGATACAGGTATTTAGTAAGGACTTAATATTGAACAGACTCATAAAGATCTCTAATAAACATTCCATAAAACTGTCAATAGAAGGTCTTTCAAGTTGAGTAGTATTCATGATCCTTTGACCTGAGTGCCACAGTGGGCTTGTGAGTGATCTACCATACTTTGGTTCCACATATGTTAGAAACCTTTCATGGTCTAACCGCTGGATGTTGTTAGGTATAGTCTGATGCTTATGGAGTCTGGTGTGCATAGATATGGGATCCATAAGCTCATTTAGGTGAGTACTATATCTTAATGCTCTATAGATTGTATTTCAGAAAGTCTTATTGCCATAAGCAATAATTCCCGGAAAAAGAGTTTAACCCTAGGGATAAATAATATTACAAAAGTGTTTAAGAATATTATTTATTGAAATACAATTCTAGAGATATGCTTTCGGTTGGGCATATGGAGATTTGACGGTGTTGATCTATATCTATGCTCTACCCGGATATAAATGATGGAGGGATTATATGAATATGTTATAACCTCAACTTGTATGGTCTAATGTGTCGCTTTGTAATATCTGTGACGTGTGTGTGGGGCATCGTTAACGGACGTATAAAGGAGTTCCATATGACAATTCGGGCGTGGACCTAGAGAGTCTCACAATATGAAGTGTACTCATTGTGCATTGGGGCAGCATAATGGATTGAACAGTTCCATCCTAGAAATTCTAACAAACCAAAAATATGTTTTGGTGTTCCTCGGGTTGTGCATTCGTTTAGACTTAAATGTTAAGTATATCATTTAATTAGTTGACAAGAGTTATGAACTAATTAGATGTTAACAAGTGGCACAATTTATTCCATGAATTGTTTTACCATGAATTCACCTATTAACTATGTTAGTAAAATCAAATAAGGTAAATATTAATCATTCAAATAGTTTTTGAATAATTAAATAAATGTTATTTAAATAAATAAAATATGATTTTATTTATTTGATATTTTATTCCTAAATGGAAGACATACCTAATTTGAGAAACATAAACTAAATTAAGTGAAACACCATTTTGTGATTAATGGTTAATTTTATTAGACCATTAAAATGGCCACAAAAAATTATTTTGGTAGTTGGCCACTTAATCTAATTTTGGTGGAGCACTTGTGAAGTGTTGAGAGCACTAAAAATGGTTGAGTTTCATGTGTGTTAACAAGTATATGAATCAAAATTCGTGCAAGGATAGAGAGAAAAAAGAAGAGTTGGTTTTGAGAGAGTTTTTCATTGAACAAAGACTTGTGAGAAAAACCAAAGGAGAAAGAAAAATAAATTCTTCTTATTTTTCTTTCAAGTAATGAAACCTTGTTGTTGGAGATTATATTGTTGCTATTCTAGCTTCACAATCCCACCAGATTGTTGTGACCTAGAATTGAACAAAAGTGCACTTCAAGGTGAGCTCAAAGTTGGAGCAAAGAAATCCGGATTTGAAATCTTCATTGGAGGTCTTCAAAGGTATGTTTTCTATATTCTTAAGTTGTTAAGAATTGAAGTACATGTGTATATGTTGATTACATGATAAATTTCGCTGCCAAATTTGTGTATATGATACATGTGTTTAATTTTTTCAATATGAACACAATCACATACATACACCCTAAAATACGTTAACAAAAACAACAAATTTAAACTCTTTAAATTGTTCAACAGGACGTAAATCTATTTGGAATTTTACTCAAGCCTTACGCTTTAGAAATATTGGCCATTGTAAAACCCAAAAGGTAGACAACTCTTGTCAATTGTATTTTATGCAACTCTTATCACTGATCCTAAATACACCTTATCCGTACGCTTTAACAATATTGGATAAGTGTATTTCAGATTAACTTGTCAATAATCAAATATATATTATTAATACTACCTTAACGCTTTAGCAATATTAGGCAATATGTTCGTATATATTTACCTCATCTTATATTTAACCGACATAGTCAAAATCACACTGACCAAAACCGTCACGCTTTAGCAATATTGGAAAACATTGATATGACCTGACTAATACCGTATTGACAAGATGGATCAACGTGTAACATTATCTCATAATGGTACAAAATTAAATCTGATTAAGAGAGATTACTTAATTCTATCCCCATTTCATAGGGTCGTGATACTTAATCATACATTTTTTTGTGTAAACACAACTAACCCCTACTAGTAAGGCTCTCATTGTGATTACTCACACAAACAAATAGCCCACAATATTTATCACATTTATAACCATTATAAATTACAAAAAATAAATCATTTATTTTTAAACTCTAAAAAATAAATATTTAAAGTAACTAGCGTAATTAAATTATGCCACGTACATTCTAAATATAAGCACAAAGCATGGTGCTCGAATACCAATTTTGTTTGTGTTGTATGCATTTGTACTGTGCTACAGGTGAATGTGTGTATTTTAAATAATTTAAAATTTGTATGTCTCACATGCAACGCAGCGAAAATATAATATACATTAAAATAATCTCATTACACTAATGAGATTAGGGGACCTACCCTTGAAGCGTGCTTTGAATAAATCTAGTTAGGAACGTAATGGACTTCCCCAAGCTAAAATAGTAGCTTTACTTTTCAGAACTATTTGAAGCAACTCTTGCTTTTATTATTTATCTCTCAGGTTAATATTAAATATTGTTGCTTCTATTTTAATGTTAACACTTAACACTAAACATAAGCACTTAAATTCACTTACTAAAAATAACAAAGGAATTCGAATAACTTTTGGATTCATCACACATCATTTCATCTCTCGGCTATTTATAGGAAATCTTGCTACTTGAACAACCAATCACAAAACAATTGTTGACAAGTGAAAAAGAGTGACAAATCAATTAAAAAGCTAGTCATCATGCGTGAATTTGGTGGCAAATTTGTGAGGCTATTAGTGGCTAAAGTTATGCCACTTTATACTTTTCAATTTGAAACAAATTCAAACTGAATTTGTATCAATTCACTTCCGCCAATGAAAAGTTAACAAATTGTTATTAGATTTTATTAAGCCAATAAAGTTACAACAACTTGTAATTTGATTTTAATTGAATGAATAAAAAAATTGACACTTAGCAAAGTAAAATCAAATGAAATATATACATTTGATAGTTTAATGGCCGATTACAATTATCAAATGAATTTGATAATTGATATATATTGCCGAAGTAAAAAACTAAAGGAATAATAAGTATTTTTATTTTTTTTAATAAAAACTTTATCTACCAATGCTCAAATTAAAACCCATACAAATTATTGGTACAATTTGAGATATACACCAGGTAGATAAAAGTGTCAAGTCTCGTTTGAAAAATGTTACAAGTGTCTTACCTAATAAAATTAATTAGAGATTTAATAAAATATTTATTTATTACATAAGTATGAAAATACAATATTCATACAAAATTAGTATGGCACATGAGTACAAATCCCAACAATTATAAGTTTAGGGAAGGAGATAAATCAATGAGAAAAGACTATGAAGTTTTAAGTAAAGTGTTAATGGTGTGATTTGTGTTTCATATATATCTTTATATCCTACATTGACCTTAGCCTTACATTACAAGCTATATAAAGTCTTAAATAGATCCTTAAATATGTGTATTTCTACTTTAGTAGAGAGTAGTATGAACACTAAGCTTATGGTAGTATTATGAGTTGAGTTATGCGAAGACATCATCTTCATGTACTATATTAAGTTATAAGGTAAATCTAAGTTTCATTTAACTAATGACTTACTTATTGCACATATGCACGAGTGATCATTTATAAGGGAGAATGAAGTACTTGATGAATGATATAGTGAATTATTAAAAGTTGTCTATTGTTTTCTAAAAAACAACTTGTGCCATTTAATAACCTTTGATACAATGAAGATGATCGTCTAATCAACCAAAGCTTGTTTAATTTGATTTTATTTAGAGTTAATAAGCTGTGAATTTTATTTTACTTATGGACGAGCAAAGTCTTAAGTTTAGGGATATTTGATAGGGGCATAAATGCATTAGTATATTTAGTACACCGACTTGGGTATTTTGCTTCAAATCATGAATATTTGGCTATTTAATTGTGGCTTTTTATATCATAAATAGGTGCCTAATGGAAAATGTGACGAATAGGAACAACGAGAGATGAATTAGATGTAAAATGACGAAGATGGGCTCAAAATGCCTGATCGTTAGAACCTAGACTTGCGCACTGCAGCGCTCAATCCAGAATGTGGGGCACCGTGATGCCTATAAGCCAGCGTTGAAGCCCCCAATAATGTTTCCCCAAGATTGTGTTTTCAGGTCTGAACGCCACGATGTTTAGCCTCCAACGCGCAGCGTTTGTGCGATATATAAAGTACTTCATTTTTAGTCCTATTTCGACATAGATTTAAAGGCCCTCAACCTTAGGGTTTCTCATACCTATAAAAGTACTCTTTTAAGAGACAAAACATAGACTTTAGAGGCAAAAATATAGAGAAACAATGCACACACAAAATTGAGAGATCAAAGCCAAAGAATCAAGATTCAAATTCAGGATTGAAGATTCAAGTCAAGGAAGAGAGAAAGCATCAATGTGTCTTCTTGAATAGTTTTCCTTATCGTTCTTTATCATTATGTTCTTGTTCTTTATGGATTGGTTTGATATTCTTATTTTTGTGATGGGCCAAACTTATTGATCTAGGGTTAGATTATTTGAATATAGTATGTAGTTAGATTTTGTTAATTCTTAGTTTATGAACTTAATACATATAATTGATTCATATTATCTTGATTTTAATGCTTTCATGATACCTGATCAATATTATGAATGATTGAGGAACTATAATGAACTCGACGCAGGGATTCATGTGTTTAGCATAGGATAATTTATTGCATGATCATAGGGTGACAACTATGAGTTCTATGTAGGATAGACATACACCTAGATGGCATGATTTAGACTTGATCTTAATGAATTACATTCTAATTTGATTACTATATACATATATGTGATTGTTATAGTGCATAATATAGTTATTTGACCATCGACAGAGGCTTGTAATGAGATTAGTGTCTAAGTCAATCAATTGGTATTAAGAGATTAACTAAGAAGTTAATGAGTCCAATAAAATATTAAGAGATGAGTCTATATGCTAGATTATTATCAATTAGTGAATTTATCTATTTGTTTGTTTACTAATTAGGATAAGTTAAATTTGATAGAATTAGTTAGATAATTGAATTTTAGATTTTATTTTTTTAAGTAAAAGTAAAGTAGATATAATTTTATTAATTGGTTGATATAAATAAATCGTATAGTCCTTGTGGGAATGATACTTGGACTTAATTCCTATATAACTTGATATGATAGTGTGCACTCTTAGCCATTGTAACATTAATCAGTAAAATGGGCGGCAATAAAGGCTATATATATGGTGGCATTATGCATTTCAAAAGCATCAATAAAAATCAAATTGTAAGTGTTAAAAAAGAGTTAGTGAAGTAATTGGCCAGAAGAGAAAGAAGCAAATAGTTGCTTCAATTCTTGCTGCGATAGGAAGTTACCATTTTAGCTCCAGCAATCCCACTAAGTTTCAAGACTAGAATTGTTCTGAGTACAGCTTCAAGGTGAGCTCATTTTATCTCATTAGTGTATGAGATGTGTGTTTTATTTCCACTGCATATATTTTGCATGTAAGATGTGTAAAATTAAAAATTAAAATACACACATTCACCATACGCACAACACACTACAAATTGGTATCATAAAATATATTTGTTCGATGTATGTGTTTAATTGGAGTGTTTGTGATGTAATTAAAAAGTCCCAAGGCTGTCGATTGTGCGTTTTAAGTGTTAAAAAATGTATAATCGGGATGTAGTTGATAAGGAATGCCGCAACAGTGTCTTCTAGCGCCGCAACGCTAAGGCTATCGGTAACACAGCACGCAGTGCTAGGGGTTCTATCCCTAGTGCCGTGATTAGTGTTATAGTAGCTAAGCGCAAGTGCACGCTATTATATCAAGTAATATAGGATCTTAAGTCCAAGTATCGATTCCACAGGGACTATACAATCTAATTCTATTAATCAAGTACAAAACTTAACTACTTAACTTTATTAAGAAAAAAACTAAAATTTGAAATTCAATTAATTAACCTAGTTTTATGAACTAAACCTAAATAACGAATAAATAAAAAGTTGAATTCACCAATTAATAATAATCTAGAGTTTAGACTTATCCTATAATATTTTATTGGATCCATTAACCTCTTAGTTAATGCCTTAATATGAATTGATTGACTAGACTCTAATCTTATTACAAGCCTATAACGATGGTCGAGTGACTATATTATGCATTCTAACAACTACCTATATGTCTATAGTAATCAGAAAAGAATGTAATTCATTAAGACCAACTCTAAATCATACCATACAAGCCATCTAGGTAAATGTTTATCCTATATGAAACTCATAGTTGTTACCCTATGATTACGCATCAAACTATTATATGCTAAACACATGAATCCATCAGTTGAGTTTATAGTAATGCCTCAATTATTCAATATATTGGCCAGATATAATGAAAGCGTTAAACTTAGATAGAATGAATCAATTATAATATATTAAGTTCATAAACTAATAATCAATGATATCCAACTACATACTAGATTTAAAAATCTAACCCTAAATAAATAATATTTAGCTCATAACAAACCCAAAAATATCAAACCAATTTATGTATAACAGTAAGAACAAGAACATAATAATAAAAAAAGAGAAGAAAAACTAATTAAGGCGACTCCTTGGGTTGCTTCTCTCTTAATCTTAACTTGAAGCTTAATTCTTAAACTTAAATTTTCAATCTTGGATTTGATCTTTTGAATTTGTGTTGTGAATTGTTTCTCTAAGTTTTACCTCTAAAAAAGTTCGTGTTTTGGCTCTTAAAAGAGTGCTTTATATGTATGAGAGGAGATTTGTTATGTCACACGAGCACTGCGGTGCTAAGACCTGAAATGCGATAGGTATGGGTGGTGTACCACAGCACCGCAGCGCCCAAGTCTCTACTTTGGGCATTGCAGTGCCCAGCCCTGGGCTTAGGTACTCTTGTATTTTGAGCGGAACTTCTTTGTTTCTTATTCGATTCATCTCCCGTTTGTTTCTAAACATCACATTTTCTGTCGTGCACCTATTTATGATAAAAAAAAAATTAAAATTTAGAGTAAATCTACCATTCTAAGTACTAATCATACTAGTACTTTTATGCCCATATCAAACACCCCCAAACTTAAGACTTTGCTTGTCTTCGACGAAAACAAGAATAAACAATCAAATTTTATTATAGGCTCTAAATAAAAAATAAAATCTAAAATAAGCCTTGGTTAATTTAGATGATCATATTCAAAGTCTCAAAGGCTGTCAAATGGTACAAGTCTTTTTAGAAGGTAATATACAACTTTTAATAATTCATTCTACCATTCATCAAGTCCTTCATTCTCCCGTATAAATGATCACTTGTGCATATGTGCAATAGGCAAGTAATTAATGAAATGAAACTTAGATTTACTTAGTAACTAGGATAGCACATAAAAATAATGTCTCGGCATAATTCAATAATAACACTACCATAAGCTTATTATTCATATAACTCTCAACTAATATAGAAATACACAAGTTTAGGGATTTATTTAAAACTTTAATTAGCTTGTAATGTAAAGGTAAGGTCAAGGTGGGATATAAAGATATATATATATATATACATATATATAAAGTTCAAAATCACACCATCAACACTTAGACTTTACCTAGAAATCTTTTGATTCCCTTCTCTTATTGATTTATCACATTCTCTAAACTTATTCTATTTCTATTTTTCTTTTACTCACTCTTTTGCAAAGCATTACTGCGTTTTCTTAGCTGGGGTATTTATGCATTTAAGCACTTTCTTTTAAGAATCCACCCCCAAACTTAGATTGATAAGCACCTTCAAGACTTGTTGCTTTTCATTTCAGTACCATTTTTTATATATCCATAATTTCTTTTTTCCTTTTAAGAATATTTCTAAGTAAACTCAAGGTTTATAATGTTACGGGTCATTTTAAGATAAATAAGTTTAAAATCATGAGGCTTGTAATGTGGTTACAAATAAATGAGTATTTAGGCTCAAAAGGGTTAACTAAGGATAAATTTACATCTAAGGTAGGCTTGAAAATGTTCAATCGATCCAAAGATGGCCTATTGTCATTTTCTTCTTCACGTGTTTCCTATGATTTAGCTTCAAGTAGTAATCAAGGAAGTTCTAAAGTATTTGTCAACAAAATTGTAATGTACTACTTAAGCAAAAAGTATCTCTAAGCAAAAAATTCAACTAATGCATGCTTAATTCAATGTGCTAAAAAATAAGTGATTAAAAAATAAAGTTGAACTTAGTTTAAGATTCATGATATAAGAATTATCTCAAGTATCTATTGTTTCTTAGAGACTTGAAAAAAAATAAATTCAGCAAATATTCTATTTCTTATCATGGACTAATGATCTTCTTCTCAACCACAACTAACAAATAAAAAATAAATTACCCCATAAGACAACCAATTAAATTATACTGCAAAACAAGCACAGGCTATGTGTTTTCCATCCCTAAACTTAAATTAGACATTGTCCTCGATGTTGAAAAATAAACTTAAAAGTAAGAAAAACTCTCATAGTAGATGAAGTTAAAACATTGTAGCATTGTAATCTATTGATTGGACTGCGGTGTTCCTTTTTGCCTAATGCTAGCAATTGCTCGTGCTACTCCTTTGAATGCTCCTCTTGCTTTTTTATTCCTATAAAAAAAAGAAACTAACATAACTAAAATTGAAACTAAACAAAAATAAAATTAAAATTAAAAATTACTTGGGTTACCTTCCAAGAAGTGCTTGATTTAGCGTTGTCAGCTTGGCGTGACTCTTTCTATACTTATGGTGGATCAAAGGTGATGGTGGAAGTGACTGTGTATATGATCTTCTTAGCTTTCCTCTCTTTTAGCTTCCACATCTTTGCAATTAATGTTAAGTTGAGTGTGTGATATACGAGTGCATATATAATGTCAAAAATGTCACTACACGCAGTGGAAACATGTTAACAAAATACACCAGATTTAACAAATTAAGCACATATATCACATATATGTACATGTATAACTATTATACAAAATTTATATATGATGAATAATTGTGCTAAAATAAAATGTAAATAACACTTATCTAATGAAGGTAACTTTACAAAAATCTTCAAGTCCTTTAATTATCCAAGTAAAGAGCTCATCTTGAAATGTATTCTTGAACAATTCTAGTACATAACAGTTTGGTAGAATTATAGAGCTAGAATGGTAGCTTTGATCTAGAATTTTCAATAATATGTATTCTAATACTTTGAATACAAATATATTTGTTTTAAAAAATGGAGATGGTAAATATATGTATACAACTCTTGTATAATTGTTGGAAACAATTTTCATAGGATAATTATTTTTGAACAACTATTGTCTAAATTATATATCTCTTTCTCCTTTTTCTTTTATTTATTTTGAACCATCCATGAGAGAAGAAGAAGAAGAGAGTTTTTCTTTTGTTTTCAACACTTGAAAGAACCAAGAACAAAATATAATGGTAGGTGCATTATGATGATAATGTTAGAAAAGCAAAATGAATAATGGAAACAATTGATGGCCTCTTAACAAAGTGATCTATTACAATTAATGGTTGCTACATCTTTTTAATTAATAAACAATTTATTTAATATAATGGCCAACAAATACTTAACATTTAAATTATTTAAATATTTTGCCAACTATGGTCCACTGCTATAAATTATATATTATAATATTATTCAATAATATATAATTTAATTATTTAAAATAATTTTGAATAATTACTTTTACCTTGTTTTTACTACTAAAGTTAAATTGTAAATTTAAGGTAAAAATAGTTAATGGACCAAATTGTGCCACTTGCCAACATCCTATTGATTAACAACTCTTGTTAACTAATTAAGTGATGTACTTAACAATCAAGTCTTGACAAATGCATACCCCGAGGGATTCCAAAATAATTATTCGATTTTACTGGAATTTATTGGATCAAATTATTCAATCCAGTTCGCTGCCCTAGTGCGCAACGAATACACTTCATATTGTGAGACTCTCTAAGTCCATGCCCAATTTATCATATGGAGCTTGTCCATATGTCTATGAATGATGCCACACACATACATTACAGATATCACAAAGCAGTGCATTAGACCATGCAAGTTGAGGTTATAGCATATTCGTATAATCCCTCCCTTATTTATATCCTGGAAGAGCAAAGATATAGATCATCACCGTTAAATCTCTATTTGCTCAACCATGAACTTATCTCCAAATTTAAATTTTCATAAACAATATCCTTAAATATTTTTGTGATATTTTTTATCCCTTCAGAATATATTTTCTAAAGTTTAAGCTTGTGGCCACAAGACTTCTTGAAATACAATCTCAGAGCATCAGGATATACAACTCACTCATATGAGCTGATAGATTCCATATCTATGCACACCGGACTCTATAAGTATCGGACCATATCCAGAGACACTCATCGGTCAAACCATGAAAGGTTTCTGACATGTGTGAAACCAAAGTATGGGGGATCACTTACAAGCCCATCATGGTGGTCTGGTCAAAGAACCAAAAATACTACTCAACTCAGAAGACCTTCCATTAACAGCTTTATAAAATGTTTATTGAAGGTTCTCGTGAGTCTATTCAGTACCCAGTCCTTACTGAATACCTGCATCTCTATATGATTTTCCACGAAGCTCATGGTTTGCTAAGACTGACCATCTAGACCATCTAGATATAAACATACACTAATCTATATTAATAGGTTCTACCGATAGACCTGCATGATGAAATTAGATCAGGAACATAGTATTTGAGAACATACTTGCATAATAACATTTTCTAGTACCATTTGTAACTCTTTACAGCTACATTATTACTAATATATTCTTAGGTCTTTGTCTTATTTTAGATAAGGCCCTAACTCCTTAGATTTCACTAAATCTTGTAATCTACTAACTCTTAGCATTACTAACCCTTAACACTTATAACTATTGGCATTGCTAACTCTTAGCACTGATGTAAACTTCTTTAGACCAGATCTAAACTCTTTCAGATCATACAATGTCTAAAACATAACAAGAATCTTACCATTCAATAATTAATAATATTAGCAATTTAATTAGAAATAATAATTATATAAATACTATAATTAACAATTTATACATAATAGGATGACATGGAAGCACAAATCTCAATAATTACTTCTAAGGCAGTAGCTTTCGACTCATTCTCCTTTCACTCTTTCGAAAAGACTTGAATCTTAGATCGGTGAAGTAGCTCTCCCTTGCCCTTATCTTTGATCCTCTCATCCTACTGTTGCTCTTTCTTCTTTTTCCTTTTCTTTCTATACCTTAACGCCTTCTTTTTGATATGAAGATTCAACCCCTCTATGTTTTTGAGCTCTTTGGCATCTGGGTACACCACATCAATGCTACAGCAATTTTCACCTTTAGATGCAACTTAATCTCCTTGAAGACTTTGAATGTCGCTATGTCATCTTGCACCCTTATGGTCATCTTTTTTTTTTTAACATTAATGACTATATATACCGTGGCTAAGAAGGTCTTTCAAGGATGATATGGATCTCTTTATCTTCGTTCATATCTAGAACGATAACATTTGCTGGGAAGATAGACTTATTCACCTTTACTAATACGTCCTCTATAATTTCTTTCGGGTAGGTAAAAGATCGGTCAGTAAGCATGAGTGTGACATTAACAGGCTTTGCTTCTCTCAAACCTAACTTGTTATAGATAGAGAGGGGTATGAGATTAATGCTCGCTCTTAGATCTCATAGAGCTTTACTAAGGTTATGATTGCCAATGGAGTACCGTATGGTAAATCTCTTGAGATCTTTGAGCTTAAGAGGTTATGATTGCTGGGAAGATAGACTTATTCACCTTTACTAATACGTCCTCTATAATTTCTTTCGGCTAGGTAAGAGATCGGTCAGTAAGTATGAGTGTGACATTAACAGGCTTTGCTTCTCTCAAACCTAACTTGTTATAGATAGAGAGGGGTATGAGATTAATGCTCGCTCTTAGATCTCATAAAGCTTTACTAAGGTTATGATTGCCAATGGAGTACCGTATGGTAAATCTCTTGAGATCTTTGAGCTTAAGAGGTAGCTTCTTCAGAAGGATAATGCTATACTCATTGTTAATGCTACAATCTCATAATTTGTAAGTCTCATCTTCTTAGATAATATCTCCTTCATAAACTTTAGATAACTTGTCATTTGTTCAAGAGCATCCGCAAAAGGTATGTTAATGTGAAGTTTCTTGAAGATATCCAGAAACTTTGAGAATTACTTGCCTAGCTTCTATTTTTGTAGCCTCTGAGGGAATGGTGAAGGTGGATGGAGATGCTGAATGAATATTTTCTACTAGTTTTTACTACTGTCTCTGCACATTTCTGCTGCCCATCTTTTTTTTTTCTGTACTTTTTGGACTGTCTTGCTAATATTTTTCTATTTTTGCACTTATTTGACACCTCTGTAGTCTTTGAGAAATGGAATAGGTGGTCTATATGGCTGTACTTTTTTTTTGTTGTGTCACCATCTCCTTCTCTTTCACACTTGATGGTAGTGATTTGGATGTGTTATTATGTAGAATCTTACCACTTCTCAAGTTGATGGCTTGACATTACTCTACATTTCCTTTTGAATTTGTCTTGGTGTTTCTTAGTAGAGTGCCTTGAGGTCGCTTATTAATGGCTGTAGCAAGTTGTCCTATTTAAACCTCTAAGTTCTTCAATGATGCTGAATAACTCCTAGGGGATTCAATGGTCTAGATGATTCCTCTTGGTTGTTACGCCAAGAGAAGTTAGGATGATCTCGACACTCCAAATTATAGAAGTTAGATTATGGGTTAGGTTGTTGTCGATTAAAATTGCCCATATAATTTATCGACTCCATCCCCTGCCTATTTATGTGATTATCACCATAAAAGTCGCATGTTACTTGCTGGATTTTGACTACGTTCAATGCATCTATCTTCTTAGATAACATATTGATTTGTACTACCAATGCATTAAATGTGTTAATCTCATACATACCAGCGATTCTCTTGGGTGTAACTCTTTTTACTGGCTATTGATAACTATTTAACCCCATCACTTTCAATAAATCATTAGCCTTATCTATGGACTTATTCATTATAACTCCTCTAGTAGCAGCATCTACAATGGTCCTCAAATGGCCTACTTGTCTATTATAAAATGTTTGGATTAATGCTAATTAGGGACTTTATAGTGAGGACACTTTCTTAACATATCCTTAAAGCGCTCCCATGCCTTATATAATGACTCAACATCGATATGGATCCTAATGGCAATGATATCAATAAGCTCTTTGCTCTGTCCCTTACGAAGAAAGGGAATAATCTAATTCGTATGAGATTTCGTTGTACTTGAAAGTATTACAAATTTCTAAGAAACTTATGATATGCATATTAGGATTGTCATTGGGAGTTCCGTTGAACTGTATAGATTCTTTCAACATTTGAATTGTACTCGGCTTGATTTCAAATGTATTAACTTTGACGGTTGGTTGCCAAATACTAGATTGAACACCATTTATAGTTAAGACAGCATACTCTTTTAGCGCTCTTTGTGGTATCATGGGCTAAAATACCGAATAATTGATGTGATTGTTATTCTCCTCCATATTTAAAGATCGCTGGTGCTATTTACATCAAAGTTTTTGCAATGTTTTTTCAATCTCATGATCAAAAGAAGTTAAGTTAGAAGTTTTCGCACTTCACATTAATTGTCAAAGCAAAATAGAAAGAAAATCAAAGTAAAATATAGACTGAAATAAAACAATAAAAAATAAAGTCTGAATTAAAAGCAAGTAGCTTAGTATTAGTATTGATCTAAGAATAGAAAGAAATAGTCCCTGGCAATGGAGCCAAAAATGTGATTGGTGCTATAGTAGCTAAAGCGCAAGCGCACACTATCATATCAAGTAATATAGGATTTTAAGCCCAAGTATCGATTCCACATGGACTATAAGATCTAATTCTATTAATCAAGTACTAAAATTATAACTACTTAACTTTTATTCAGAAAAACTAAAATTTAAAATTCAATTAATTAACCAAGTTCTATCAAACTAAACCTAAATAATGAATAAATAAAAAGTTGAATACACCAAGTAATAATAACTAAGGTTTAGAATTATTCCCTAATATTTTATTGGATTTATTAACCTCATAGTTAATCCCTTAATACGAATTAATTTGCTAGGCTCTAATCTTATAACAAGCCTCTATCAATAGTCAAGTGAATATATTACGCATTTTAACAACAACCTATATGTTTATGATAATCAGAAAAGAATTTAATTCATTAAAACTAGGTTTAAATCATACCATACATACCATCTAGGTATATGTCTATCCTATATGGAACTCATAGTTGTTACATTATGATAATGTATCAAACTATCATAAACTAAACTCATAAATTCATCTATCGAGTTCATCATAGTTCCTCAATTATTCAATATATTGGCAATATATAATGAAAGCATTAAACTTAGATAGAATGAATGAATTATATTGTATTAAGTTGATAAACTAATAATCAATGATATCCAACTACATACTAGGTTCAAAAATCTAACCCTAGATAAAATATTTAACTTATCACAAACCTAAGAGTATCAAACCAATCAATGTATAACAACATAAACAAGAGCATAATATAAGAAAAGAGAAGAAAAACTAATCAAGGTGACTCATTGAGTTTCTTTTCTCTTAATCTTGACTTGAAGTTTAATTCTTGAACTTGAATCTTCAATCTTGGCTTTGATCTTTTGAATTTGTGTTGTGAATTGTTTCTCTAAGTTTTACTTTTTAAAAGGGCTGTGTTTTGGTTCTTAAGAGAGTGCTTTTATATATAAAAGAAACCCTAGGGTCGAGGGTGTTCAAATTCAAGTCAAAATATGACTAAAAAGAGGGAGGGGGGAGGGGGGTTTATATATTGCATGAGAGCTGCGGTGCTAGACCTGGAATACAATGGGTGTGGGTGGCTATCTAGGCATCATGCCACTGCGGTTGGGCACCGTGGCACCCACTATTTGCCTTGGGCATTGCAGCGCCCAAACTTGGGTTTAGGTGCTATTGTATTTTGAATGCAACTTCTTTGTTTCTCTTTCGATTTGCCTCCTCTTTATTCCTAAACATCACATTTTCCATCATGCACCTATTTATGATCAAAAGTACAATTAAATAGCTAAATATTCATGAATTAGAGTAAATCTCCCTTACTAAGTACTAACATACCAGCACTTTTATGCCCTTATCAAATACCCCCAAATTTAAAATTTTACTCGTCCTCGAGTAAAACCAGAACAAACAATCCAAATTTATTATTGACTCTAAATAAAAAATAAAAAATAATATAAGCATTGGTTAATTTAGATGATCATATTTAAAGTCTTAAAGGTTGTCAAATGGTATAAGTCTTTTTAGAACGCAATAGACAACTTTCAATAATTCATTCTACCATTCATCAAGTCCTTCATTCTCCCTTATACATGATCACTTATGCGTGTGTGCAATAGGTAAGTAATTAATGAAAAAAAACTTACATTTACTCAGTAACTAGGATAGCACATAAAAATAATGTCTCAACATAATTCAATAATAACACTATCATAAGCTTGTTGTTCATACAACTCTCCACTAATATAGCAATACACAAGTTTAGGAATCTATTTAGGACTTTAATTAGCTTGTAATATAAGGGTAAGGTCAAGGTGGGATATAAATATATTATATATATATGAAGTTCAAAATCACACTATGAACACTTAGACTTTACCCAGAAACCTCTTGATTCTCTTCTCTCCTTGATTTATCACCTTCTCCAAGCTTATGTTATTTCTAATTTTCTTTTACTCACTATTTTGCAAAGAATTACTTCTTTTTCTTAACCTGGGATATTTATGCATTTAAGCACTTTTTTTTAGAATCTACCCCTAAACTTAGATTGATAAGTGCTTTTAAGACTTATTACTTTTTATTTTAGTACCATTTTTTACACATCCACAACCTTTTTGTCCTTTTAAGAATATTTCTAAGTAAACTCAAGCTCTATGGTGTTACGGGTCATTTTAGGATAAATAAGTTTAAAGTCATGAGGCTTGTAATGTGATTACGGAAACAAATGGTATTTAGGCTCAAAAGGGATAACTAGGATAAATTTATATTTAATGTCGGCTCGAAAAGGTTCAATCGGTTCAAAGATGGCCTAATGTCATTTTTTTATTCACGTGTTTCCTATAATTTCGCCTCAAGTAGTAATCAAGTAAGGTATAGAGTGTTGGTCATCGAGAATGTAGTGTACTACTTAAGTAAAAAGCATCTCTAAGCAAAAAATTCAACTAATATATGCTTAATTCAATGTGCTAAAAAATAAGTGATAAAAAAATAATGTTGAACTTAGTTCAAGATTCATGATATAAGAATTATTTCAAGCATCTATTGTTTCCTAGAAACTTAAAAAAATAAATTCAGCCAATATTTTATTTCTTATCATGGATTAATGATCAACTTCTCAACTAAAACTAATAACTAAAAAAAATTATTTTACCCCACAAGACAACAATTCAAATCATACAACAAAATAAACAATAAATACAGCAAAGTAAGATTTGGGATAAACTTCTTATATACAAGCTATAAAGTGTTAGGAAGATGACAAGGCTATCACAATCCTCATACATGGACTAAGTTCTAGAAAGACACAACTTCAATAACTGTGAGACAGTTAGTCTATTTTTTAAACATGGGATTCATCTTTTTAAAAGAAGATATCCTCGATAAAAAGATAATAAGGTTAGAATGTCTAACATATCATGTGCATCAGCTAGAGGTAGCTTGATGTACGCCATGTTATGTACAAAATCTGGATCTAGATGGCTGTAAGTGTTACTAGCCAGTATCAATCTTATTTAGGTCAGAACCATTCAATGGTGGCGAAACATGTCTAAAATATCTTAGAGGTATTGAAGATAAGTTTCTATATCATAGAGAAAGTTACTTACATATGAGAGGATACATAGACTTAGATTTCCAATCAGATCCAAATGATTAAAATTCTACATCTAATTTTGTACTTCTTCTCATTAGTACTGTAGTTAGTTGAGAATGCAATATAAATATTCACAGCTAATTCTACCGTGGAGGCAGAATATATTGTGGCTTAAGAAGCCAACAAAAGTTCTGTGGATACATAAGTCAGTTAGAGAGCTTAGAATAGTTTAAAGCTCAGTAGATCCTATCCCACTAAATGCAACAACAACATGGCAATTGCTCAAGCTAAGAAGCTATAAGATATACCAAACTTCTGATTATGTGGACACTGAATTACATATAATTAGAAAAATCTTGGCTATTGGAGATGTAATAATATCTAAGATATATTCCATCAATAATGTAACTTAACCACTTAGGCCTTAACTCCTAATTAGTTTGAGAAACACATGAAAACGATAAGTATTAGATATCATCATGAATAGCACTAGAGCAAGTGAAAGTTGTTAGAAATGGTGCTTAAGTGGCATTCTAATATTGTATGAATATTAATTATTTAATATTTATACAATAAATTTTTTAAATAAAATCATTAATATTTAATTATACATGGTAAGATAATTGTAGCATTTTAAATATTGTATAATCTGAAAGGATTCAGATCTAGTTTAAAGGAGTTTGGACTAGTGCTAAGAGTATATGTTAACAATTGTAATTGCTAAGAGTTAGCATGTTATAAAAGTCAGCAAAATTTAAAGAGTTAGAGCAATGACATAGTTGCAAAGGGTTGCAAATAATGCTAAAAAAAATGGCATTGTATAAGTATATTATCAAATGTTATGTTTCTGATCTATCTTTACTGATGCGAGTTTGTCGGTGGAAACCTTATCATATATAGATTAGTGTAGGTCAAGATCTAGAAGGTTTAAATGATTAATCTTAGCAGACTATAAGTTTAGTGAAAGCTCATATAAGCATACGAGTATTTAATAAAAACTGGGTACTGAACAGACTCAATAAGGACCTCCAATAGACATCCCATAAAGCCATCAATAGAGGGTCCTCTCGAGTTGAGTAGTATTCATGGTCCTTTGACTTGAACACCACGATGGGCTTTTGAATTATCCACCATACTTAGGTTCTATACATATTAGAGACCTTTCATGGTCTGACTGTTAGGTGTCACTAGGTATGGTCCGATACTCATAGAGTTCGATGTGTATAGATATGAGATCTGTCAGCTCATATAGGTGAGTTGTATATCTTGATGCTCCGAGATTATATTTCAACAAGTTTTATGGCCATAAACAATAAACCCGGGAAAGAGTTTTCTGTGGGATAAACAATATCCCTAAAGTGTTTATGGATATTGTTTATGAAAATATGAATTTGAAGATAAGTACACAGTTGAGCATATGGAGATTTGATGGTGATGATCTATGTCTCCACTCTTCTATATAAATGATAGAGGGATTATACAAATATGTATTAACATCAACTTGAATGGTTCAACACGCCGTATTGTTATTTCCATAAAATGTGTATGAGGCATCGTTTATGGACTTACGGAAGAGTTTTGTAAGATAAATGAGTGTAAACCTAGGGAGTCTCATTGTATAAATGTTCTTGTTGAGCACTGAGGTAGCGTATTGAATTGAATGGTTCGATTTAGGAAGATCTCGAAAAGCAAGAATTATTTTAAGGTTTTTCAAAAAGTTGACTAGATTTAAGTGTTAAGCATAAGATGTGGACAAGTGGCAAGTGGGACTTTCTACTTCATCCTTTAATTGATTGCTACATGTCATGCTGATATGTTTTATAATAGCCTAGCGCAAGTGCACGCTATCGTATTACGTGTTATAGGGTTTAAGTCTAGATTATCATTCCCACAGAGACTATTGAACCTATTTTCTTAAATCAATTACTAAAATTACTCTACTTTACTTTTATCTAGAAATTCTAATGATGGGCTTTAACTACATTAACTATTATTCTTAATTAAACCTAATTTAATATCAAAAGCAATCAAAGATTGAATTTACTAAATAAGAAGCAATCTACGGTTTCGATTAATCCTCTAGTATTTTATTGAATTCATTAATCCCTTAGTACCATTAATACCAATTGATTGGCTAGACACTAACTTCATCCATAAAGCCTCTGTCAATGGTCGATTAAAAATATCACACCTTAAAAATTACCTATATGTCTGGTAATCCGAGTAAGATGCCATTAATTAAGAACAAGTTTAAATCAAATCATACATGCCACCTAGGTGTATATCTATCATAGATAGAACTTATAGTTTTTACCCTATGATCATGCATCAAACTATCCTAAGCTAAACACATAAATTCCTCCATCGAGTTCATCATGGTTCCTCAGATATTCAAAATATTGATCAGGTATAATGAAAGCATTAAAATCAAGATAGAATGAATTAATTGTGATATATTAAGTTTATAACTAAGAGTTTAATAGAATTCAACTACATACTAGGTTAAAAAATGTCTAACCTTAAATTAAAAGAGTTTAGCTCATGATTAACACAAGAGTATCAAAGAAATGATTAAAAAAAATCATGAACAAGATCATCTACCTAGAATAAGAAAGAAAATAACACAAGTGATACCTTGAGTTACTATTCTTTCTCTTGACTTGAATGCATAAGAACTTGTTCTTCAATCTTCAATAATTTACTATGATCTCTTGAATTTAATGTGAATCCCTTTGCTCTATGTTTGCCTTTGAAATTCTCTATGTTTTTTCTATGAAAAGTATGCCTTTATACGTGTTTTGAAACCCTAGGGTCGAAGGCCTTTGAATCCTACTCGAATTAAGACTAAAAAGTAGGGTTTTAAGTACTTATCGCATGGGCGCCACAACGCTGGGGGCTCAGCACCGTGATGTTGAGACCTGAGAAGGCTATATCCTACATTCTTTGATTGGGCACTGTGGCGATATAGCACCCAGCCTTGGGTGCTGCGGCGCCCAGACCTTGTTTGTCTGGGTTGTGTAATTTGAGCGCATCTTACTCATTTCTTGTCTAATTCAATTCAAGTTTGTTTTTATTTGCCACATTTTCCCTTGTGCACCTATTTAAGATAAAAAAAACACAAATAAATAGAAAAATATTTATAATTTAGAGTAAAATACCTAAATCGGAGTACCAAATAAACTATTACAATTATGCCTATATCACATGCCAATAGCTTGGCATGACACATGGAAAACAAATGCCATCATTTAAAACTAAGAAGAATTCGACCAATTTATAATCATGCTTTATGTTAAGCATGAGGAGGCCATAATTTATGACTTTTGAAAGGAAATTTGCCACTACTTCAAAAGCCATTCGACCACTTTCATTAGCAAATCATATTTGTTTTGTCTTGTTTAAGTTTAAGCGTGAGGAGGATGTCTTGTAAATGGTAATTGAAAATTGAAAGGCCACTAATTTCTTTTTCATTTGGCCAATTCATATGCATGACCACCAATTTCATTTTAATTCGGCCATTTCACTTTTTAATACATTGTCATGCTATTGTCCCATTTGAACCTCTAAGTTCTTCAATTATATTGAATGATTTTGTAGGATGGCGTCATTAGATGTAATATATTGCGTGATCATGTCCTCCGAAGCCGGTTTCTTTTCTTGCGGTGGCTAGAATCCTAAGGGATTCAATGGTCTAAATAATTCCTCTTGGTTATTACGCCAAGAGAAGTTAGGATGATCTCGACACCCTGAATTATAGAAGTTGGATTATGGATTAGGTTGCTGTCGATTAAAAATGCCCATATAATTTATTAACTCCATGCATCGCCTATTTATGTGGTTATTACCACAAAAGTTGTATGTTACTTGCTAGATTTTTACTATGTTCGATGCATTTATCTCTTTGGATAACATATTGATTTGTACTTCCAATGCATTTAAATTATGACGTTTATAAACTTTTCAAGCAAGTCAACATTAATATTTCTTTATTGTATACAATAAAGCAAGTTCCTTCTTATGCTAAATTTTTAAAAGATTTGTGCACGATTAAATAGCTTAATGTTAAAAAACAAAAATATTTTTGACTGAAAGTGTAAGTTCAATCATTCAATAAAATACTCCTCCAAAATATAAAGGATCCTGGATGTCTAACCATTTCTTGTGTGATTGGCAATTTTAGGATTGATCGTACATTGCTTGATCTAGGAGCTAATGTAAATCTTTTACCTTAAACTGTTTATAAGCAATTAGGACTTGGTGAACTCAAACTTACTCCTCTTCAACTTGTTGATAGAAGTATGAAAGTTCCAAGAGAAGTAGTAGAAGATATGCTTTTTCAAATTGATATGTATTATTTTCTTGTTGATTTTATTATTTTGGACACACATCCTCTTTTGAACTTGAATGCTCGAATTCTAGTCATTCTAGGTCGTCCATTTCTTGCAATTTTTAATGGTTTTATTAATTGTAGAAATAACCTTTTAAAGTTATCATTTGGTAATATAACTTATGAATTGAATGTGTTTAATATTTCAAAGCAAATTTGGGATTATGATTATGTGCATTAAGTTGATCTAATTGAAGAACTTGTACATGATAAATTTAATGTCTATTCTTCGGATAATGATTATGAAAGATCTAATTGAAGAACTTGTACATGATGAACTACAAACATACAATTCTAAAACTCATTCTTTTTTACAGGCTTTTAGAATAGACAATAGAGGCCAAGATTTGAGCAATTACTACCAAATACAAATGCTCATTTGCCATCAAATGTATGATCACCAAAACCTAAATTAAAGCCATTATCTCATCTCAAATATTCATTTTTAAGAGAAAATAAAATTTTTCCAGTAATCACTCATCTAATGTAAATTATCTCCAAGAAGGTAAGTTGCTTGACACTTTGAAATAGCATAAAAATGAATTAGGATGGACATTATTGATATTAAAGGAATTAACTTTTTAATATGCACACATAAAATTTATTGAAAAGATAATGCCGAACCCTTGAAAAAGATGCAATGAAAGCTCAATCCTAACATGTAATAAATGATAAGAAATGATGTTCTTAAGCTTTTAGCTATATGAATCATTTATCCTATTTCTGATAGTAATGGGTAAGTCTTACTCAAGTTGTACCTAATAAATCTGGATTGATTATAGTAAAAAATAAAAATAATGAATTTATTCTAATTAGAATTATTACTAGTTGGTGCATGTGCATTAACTATAGGAAGTTAAATTCGATGACTAGGAAAAGATCACTACTCTTTATCTTTTATGGATTAAATATTAGAAAGGGTTGTTGGGCATGAATTTTATTATTTTTTAGATGGGCACTCTGGGTACATCCAAATTGAAATTGCATTTGAGGATCAGGAAAAAACTACTTTCACATGTTCTTTTGGAATATTTGCATACAAAAGAATGTGTTTTGGTTTATGCAATACACTTGCCACATTTTAAAGTGGGATGCTTAGTATTTTTAGTGACATGGTCGAATATTTTCTTGAAGTTTTTATGGATGATTTTTTTTTTGTTTTTGGTAACTCATTTGATGATTGCTTATCAAATTCGTAGACAATTCTCATTAGATGTAAAGAAAAAAAAAGAATCTTGTGCTTAATTAGGAAAAATGTTATTTTATGGTCAATTATAGTATTGTGCTAGGTTATATTGTTTCATCTAAAGGCATAAAAGTGAATAAGGCTAAATTTGATTTGATCACCATCTTTTTTCCCCCACATATGTAAAACATATTAGGTTTTCTTAGGACATGCTAGTATTTATAGAAGGTTCATTAAAGATTTTAGTGTTATATCAAGACTATTATATAACCTCTTGTCAAAAGACACTCTCTTTGAATGGACAACATATTGTCAAGAAGTATTTGATAAAATTAAAAGCATGTTAACTTCTGCTCTTATTATTCAACCTCATAATTAGTCTTTGCCTTTTTAAAATCATATGTGATGTTAGTAATTATGCAATAGAAGTTGTTTTAGGGCAAAGAAAAGATAAAAGGAAAAACCTCATGTCGTATATACTATGCAAGTAAAATACTTGATAGTGCTCCAAGGAATTATTCCAACTCTGAAAAGGAATTACTTGCGATAGTATTTGCCTTAGAAAATTTTAGATCTTATCTTGTTTGTTCACTCATTATTTTGTTTAGCAATTTCGTAGTTTTGAAATATCTTCTTTTAAAAAAGGATGTTAAGCTAAGGTTGATAATATTGAGAAGGGTGCTTACGTGCTATTAAAATTGTTGTATGAATGTTAATATGGTAAAAAGCTTGTAAATTTTTAGATAGTGTAGATCTACAAGAGTTTAGATCTAATCTAAAAGAGATTAGGTTAACGCTAAAAGTTAGCAATTCTAAAGAGTTAAAACTTTGTCTGAAATAAGGACAAAGACCCGAGAATATTATAGTAATGATATAGTTGCAAAAAGTTTGCAAATGATACTAGAAAATATCAATTGGTATTCTTTTTGAATAAGTGTATGTCTATATCTAGATTGTCCAGATGGTTAGTTTTAGTAGACCATGGGCTTAGTAGAAGTCTGTATGGGTATACAGGTATTTAGTAAGGACTAAATATTGAATAGACTCATGAAGATCTGCAATAGACATCCCATGAAGCCGTCAATGGAGGGTCTTCTTGAGTTGAGTAGTATTTGAAATCTTTTGACCTGAGCGTTGCGATGGACTTGTGAGTGATCTACCATACTTTGGTTTCACGTATGTTAGAGACCTTCTATGGTCTGATCGCTGGGTGTCATTGGGTATAATCTAATGCTCATAGAGTCTGATGTGCGTAGATATAGGATCCGTCAACTCATATAAGTGAGTTGCATATCCAGATGCCCTAAGAAAGTATTTCAAAAAGTCTTATGGCTATAAGCGTTAACCCTAAAAAAAGATTTTTCTATTAGGGTTAAACAATATTGCAAAGGAGTTTGCGAATATTGTTTATGAAAATACATATCTGGAGATAAGTTCATGGATGAGCATTTAGGGATTTGAAGTCATAATCTATATCTCTACTCCTTCAAGATATAGATGATGGACGGATTATACGAATATTTTTAACCTCAACTTTTATTGTTCAATGCTTAGTTTTGTAATATCCGTAATATGTGTGTGGGGCATTTTTCACGGACTTGCAAAAGTGTTCCGTAAGATAAATAGATGTGAACCTAGAGAGTCTCACAATATGAAGTATACTCATTGAGTATGAGGGTAGCGAGACAAATCGATTCGAAAAGATTTTAGAAAGCATGATACGTTTTAGGACCTATTTGTAAAATCAAAATCATAGTTTGCAAATGTTGTAAATAAATCCCTACTGCATGGAAAAGTGTAAATGCATACATGGCATCCATGCATGGCCATTTCTGTGATAAATGGCAGCATGCATAGTCATGCATGTGACAAATATCAATCATGCAAAGTGTTTGCATGGATGAGTGACATTTGTCACTCATGCATAAGCCTACATGGCATAACATGGTTATATGTGTGACATGTGGCCATTTAAATGTCTTAGGCTATTTGAAAACAAATGAAATGAGTTATTTTGTGTGAGAATTCATTTTTGGATGAAAATTTCATGTAAAGAGAAGAGAGAAAATGAAAACTTTGAGAAAGTTTCATTTGGGTCCCTAAATATCATTTTAAGCATTTGATGATTCAACCAATTCAAGAGTTGAGTTTTTGTTTTGTTGATTCCTGCAAGAAATACTAATCAAAGGTTACCATTCTAGCTACTTTAATCCTACCAAATGTTGGAGTCTAGAATTATTCAAGGGTGGACTTCATTGTGAGCTCAATAAGCTTTAATGCTCAACAATCTTCACCAAATCATCTACAAGGGTATGTATTCAATTTTAGTACTGTTTTTAATTTAGTTCTACGTATATATGTTGATTATATTGTTTTATTCCACTGCGTAATGTATGTTTGACATGTATTTAAAAAATTTTAATATCTACATAATTTTATGCATGCACCATAAAACATGTTAATAAGTGATATCAGAGCATGTTTTGTGTGTTTTTGGGTTATTGAAGTGTTGGAAATGCTCAGAAACAGTGGGAGGTACATTTTGAAGTGTAAAAGAAATGACCTACTGTTGAGGGAACGCTGAGACATTGCAAGTAGAACGTGTTGTTATGGATCTAATATATATGGGTGTATGCATGTGATATTGTGTCTATTGCCTAATATATATATCATATACGAATTATATGCAGCGAAAGTGTTAAATTAAACAATAAATACAATAAATAAATATATTAATCACATTAATATATTAGTAGGGTAGAGAACTCACCTCAATAAATAATCTGTATGGAGACCATGGTTATATGTGTGACCTCTACCTCGTATTTATCACTCATGCATAAGCCTACATGGCATAACATAATAAATAATCCGTATGGAGACTAACTCGTGGACAGTTCTAGTCACCAACACGGTGGGCTTGGTGAGCTCGAATAGCAGCCTCATATCCAGCACGAGATTAACTCTTAACCCCAAAATGGCTGCTAGTGTGTTTTCATCCTTTTCTCTAAAAGGATAAGGAAATGGAATATGAAGCAATTCACAATTGCTTATAATGGTACCATAAAGAAAAATGAAACAATTTCATTTCCCTCTCCCCCCTTTTATTTCTTTTTCTTTCTTCTTCTTCCTTGGTGTCATTTCTTTCTTCTTCTTCCTTGTTTCTCGCCACCAAAGAAAATTGAAACCATTTCAATTTTCCTTTAGTTTCCATTTCCCGTAACCAAAGACCACACCCACCAATTCACTTTTCACACAATCTCACTTATATATATATAATATATTATAAAATAATAATATAATATATTATATTATATAAATAATAATAAAATATGATTAATGGATGTCAACTATATGGCACCATTAAATAAAATAATATTATATAATAAAATAATATATAATAATGAGATATTTTGATTATTTAACAATTAAATAATTATTATGTGAAATAACCATTTTACCCCTCATAAATGTTACCAAGTCTACCCCTAGTGGGTCCCACCAAATCTCACACTTAGGTAAACTCAACTGAGAGTCTACAATACGCCATGTGTCATTATACAATTAGCAAATAACAATTATTGACTAATTGTCGTATTTAACACTTAAATACAGACACGCACGTATTTTTGTAGTATTGCTGAATATTGCTAGATTAAACACTTTAATCCAATATGTTGCCCCAGTGCACAACAAGTACACTCCATCTCGCAGGACTCCCTAGGTCTTACGCCCGATTCGTCAAATGAAACTATTCCATGAGTCCGTGAGCAATGCCCCACGCACATGTCACGGATATTACAAATCAGCGCGTTGAACCATGCAAGCTGAGGTTACAATGCATACGTATAGTCTTTCCGTCATGATATCCTGGATGTGCGGGGATATAGATCATCACCGTCAAATCCCTTAATGCTCATCCATGTCCTATCTCCAGACTTGTATCTCACTGAACAATATGTGTAAACTCTTTTGCCATATTGTTCTACCCTGGCAGAACTCTTTCCCTGGATTGATACTTGTGGCCACAAGATTATTTTAGATACAATCTCGAAGCTTTTGGATATTAAACTCTCTATGCAAGCTAATGGATCCCATATCTATCCACACTAGACTACATAAGCATCGGACTATACCCAACGACACCCAACGGTCACACCATGAAAGGTCTGTGATATGCGTTGAACTAAAGTATGGTGGATCACTTACAAGCCCACCGTGGCACTCAAGTCAAAGGACCACATATACTACTCAACTCGAGAGGACCCTCTGTTGACGGCTTACATAAGGTGTTTATCGGAGGCCCTCATGAGTCTGTCCTATATCCAGTCCTAACTGGATACCCATATGTCAATACAAGCTCCAAGCTCACAGTCGGATAGAAACGACCATCTATACCTTATAGGTACGACATATGCTGATCTATATATATAGGTATCCACCGATAGACCGCTATAACAGAGGGTCCTCTTGAGTTTGTCCTATATCCAGTCCTAACTGGATACTCATATGTCAATACAAACTCTAAGCTCACAGTCGGCTAGGAACGACCATCTATACCCTATAGGTATGACATATGCTGATCTATATATAAAGGTATCCACCGACAGACCCCCATCGACAGAAATAGATCAGGGATAATTATTTGAGAACATACTTGCGCAACTAGCATTTCCTAGCACCCGATTGCAACTCTTGCAATTATGCAATTACTAGTATATTCTCAGTTCCATGTCCCATTATAGACAAGGCTCCAACTTTTGGATCTGCTGAGTATTATAACTAGTTAACACTTAACTGTGCTGACATTTAGCATTTATCTCTCAGCGTGGCTAACTATGAGCCTTTATCTAAACTCCTTCAGATCGTACAATGTCTGTAACGTTATATTGCATAATACTATATTTATAGGTATTAACGATTTAATGAGAATGTACACTTATATAAATACATAAGTATATGTACATTCAGGGATGACACGTAAACACCGACCCTAACAGAACGCTGGGGCATTCCACTCATATCACTGGGGTATTCATATAGGTTATGCATGTAGAAGACTAGGGCATTCAGCTATTGAACGCTGGGGCATTCTTAAGGCAAAACGTTAGGGTGTTCATATTTACAGCACTGTGGGTGTTCATAAGGTAGAAGTAAGTTTGTTGCATGCAGAACGCTAAAGCGTTGAGGATATAAACGCATGGGCGTTATCCAACACATAATGCTAGAGCGTTCAAGTGTTAAATGTTAGGGCATTGAAGTAATTTGACGTCGGGGCATTTTAGGTTGAACGCTAGAATGTGAGCCTAGAAAGAGTAAAAACAATTTTTTGGACCATTATATTGTATAATGCTAAGTTGTTCAACTTTTCACGCTGATCGTTCCAAACTATATACTCCAATTTGTATTTTGCATGTGAAATATTTATTTTTTATTATTTAATGCAGATATAATTGTTTTATAAACTGTAAACATTTTTTATGCTGTTAACCACAATGAGAGCCCTATTGGTGGGGGTTAATTGTGCTTGCATAAAATAAATGAGTGATTATGAATCACATCCTCATGAGATGCAAAATAATTATGAAAATGATAACTTCTCTTAACAAGATTAAAATATATTACATTATGAGATAATGTTATACATGGTCTGCCTTATCAATACGGTACTAGTTTGGTTATCTCGGTCATTTTCCCAATATCGCTAAAGTGTGAGGGATTTGATCGGTGTAATTCAGAATATGCCAGTTAAATATGAGATGAGACAAATATAAGCGAAAGTATTATCCAATATCACTAAAGTGTGAGGGTAATATCAGCAACTTATATTTGAACATTGACGAGTAAATCTAGAATCCACTTACCCAATATCGCTAAAGTGTGAGGATAAGGTGTATTTAAGATCAGAAGTAAGAGCATAAGATGCAATTGACAAGTGTTGTCTACCTTGTAAGTTTCTACAAAGGCCAATATCACTAAAGTGAGAGGCCTGAGTAGAATCTTGATTGGATATATTTCTCATTGTAAAATCTAAAATGTCAAGAGTTGTCCACCTTTTGAGTTCTATAAAGGCCAATATCATTAAAGTGAGAGGCCCGAGTAGAATGTTGATTGGATCTATTTCTCATTATAAAATTTAAAATGTTTAAATTTTTATTTTTTCTGTTTGAAAGATTATAAGAAATATGTAAGATGCTTTTAGATTAATATATATATATATACTAATTATATCTATTGGTAACATCTCTTATTTTTTTCTTATGAAGATAAGATGGCTTCTAGCAACCCATTAGTACGCATACTTGATTCTAATCTGATAAAGGGTGCCGATAACTACTTTGACTGGCTAATGAATCTCAAAATTGGTCTGGATTAAGAAAAGCTTGTATACATAATAGATTAAAGAATGCCTAAAGGTGTTTTTAAAGCTTTCATTGACAAATAGGTTTTGACTTATAAGAAATGGGTCAATGACGATTTGAAAGTCAAGTTATATATCCTTGCTTTAATGTCAAATGCGCTTCGGAGAGAGCATGCGCACATAGATAGTGCAAGTAGCATTATGCTTCATCTGAAGGAGTTGTTTGGAGATAGACCACATATAGAACTCTACAGAATCTCCAAAGTATTTTTTAAGCTTAAGTTACCTGAAGGCAATCTGGTAAGTCCCCACATACTTAAGATGATTTCCTATATCAAAAAGTTAGAGACTATAGACATTTCTTAGAACAAATACTTGGGAAATAACTTGATTCTCCTATCTCTGTTGGGGTTTTTTGCACAATTCATTATAAACTTCAACATGTAATGACTGACTCCGACTAATGCTGAGTTGCATAACTTGTTGCAGACAGCTGAGAAGGACATTAAAACGGAGGTATGACCTTCATAGTTTAGATTAGTGCTCCATCTTCTATACCAAAGGCTTTAGGAAGTCTAAAAAGAAGAAGAATGTGAAAAAGACACCATATTTAGGTCATTAAAGACGGGTTGTATCCAAGCAAAAAGATCAAGAAAAGAAACAAGGGAAAGTGTTTCCACTGTAGCGATAATGAACACTGAAAACGTAATTGTCTGAAATACATTGCCATAATCAGAAAGACCCATCAGGTATTTATTTACCTATTATTGATATTTCATTAGCATGTGATGCTTTTATTAGCTGGGTATTAGAAATCACATGTCCTTCTCACATCTGTAATGTGTTGCAGGGTCTGAAGAAAATTAGGCAATTGTAGTAAGGAGAAGTCTAGCTTCGTATTGAAAATGGTGATTTCCTACAAGTCGAAGCAGTTGGAAAATTTTAATTGATTCTCCCATGTAATCAAACTTTAATGTTGTATAATTGCTATTATGTACCGAACATCATCAGAGAGATTATATCCCTCCCTGGGTTAGACATTGAGGGCTATCATATATTTATTCAAAATCATTCATTGTATTTATGTGATGCGAATAATATTTTATTAGACATATCGGTTGGTGAATGGTCATTATATTTGAATGCAATAGGAAATGTCTTAAATGTATAGGTAAACACAAGTAGTAGTTCAGGAGCTTTAAATAACGTGGAATTATGGCATATAGGAAATGTCTTAAATGGTCATTATATTTGAATGCAATAGGAAATATCTTAAATGCATAGGTAAACATAGGTAGCAGTTCAAGAGCTTTAAATAACATGGAATTATGGCATATGAGGTTAGGTCATATAGGCGTGAGACGCCTAACCCGTCTGTTTAAGGATGGTCAGATACCTGATCTTACCATAGAACCCTTACCAATTTGTGAGTCTTATATTCAAGTGAAGATGACTTAATCTCATTTTGTAGGTGTTAGACACCGAGCCACTGATTTATTGTAACTAGTGCATAGCGATGTATATGGTACAATAAATCAACACTACTATAGGTGGTTTTCGATACTTCATCGTCTTTTATCGATGATTTATCACGATATGGATATGTTTATCTTATGAAATATAAGTCGAAAACTTTTGAAATGTTCAAAGAATTTTGACAGGAAGTAAAGAAACAAACTGGTATGTATATCAAATGCCTTCAATTAGATCAAGGCGGTGAATACATGAGCAGTGAAGTCACAGCTTATTTGAAGCAGAATGAGATTCTAGCTAAATACAGTCCTTCAGTTACTTCTCAATACAACGGTGTTTCAAAAATAAGAAATTAGACATTATTAGATCTAGTCTAATCGATGATGAGCTACACCGATCTTTTAAAATACCTATAGGGTTTATGCCTTAGAAACCGCTACTCACTTATTGAACAGAGTTCCATCGAAAGCAGTTCCTATGACTTCGTAAGATATGGACTAGGAAGAAACCGAGTCTTAAATATATTAAGATTTATGGTTGTCTTGTTTACATAAAAGTTACGCAATAGGATAAGCTTACACCTCATGGGTACAAGTATCGGTTCATTGAATATCCCAAACACTTTATGGGATATCTATTTTATGATCCAGAGGAACGAAATATGTTTGTTGCTTGCCATGCCATTTGATTAGAGAAACAGTTTCTCATGGGCCATGTGGATTGTAGAAGGATTGAAGTTGATGAAGTCAATCTAGAAATTAATGAACCAAAGATGGAACCTTAGATTCAATCGAGTGAAATACCTTTAACACACCCTTCACGTAGGTAAAAAAGGATGTCAAGATCACATGTAAGGTATGAAATGATGCTTAAAGGTGTCTTTGATGTTTTTTTAGTTGAAGAAAAAGATCCTATGACCTATAGAAAGATGATATTAGACATAGATTTGAAAAATGGAAAGAAGCTATGAAATCCAAAATTGACTCTATGCATGTCAATTAAGTATGAGGCTTGGTTGAGCTTCCCTAAGAAATTGTTCCTATTAGTTATAAATGGGTTTACAAGTGGAAGTGTGGGTTAGATGGAAAGGTAGAGACCTTTAAAGTTCGACTGGTAGCAAAAGGTTACTACTCAATGATCTAAGATTAATTATAAAAATTTTTTTTCACCAGTTGCCATGCTAAAGTCGATTCGTATTCTATTGGCTATTGCTGCATACTATGATTTTGAGATCTGACAGATGGATGTAAAAACGGCTTCTCAAAGTTGGAATCTTTATTTTGATGAAATAATCAGAAGGTCTGATTTTGTAAAAAATGAAGTGAAAGCGTATGTACAAAAAAGTCAGTAGGAGCTTGATTGTCTTTTTTTTGTTTTTATATAGATGACATACTTATTATCAAAAATGATATTGGTATGTTACAATCAGTCAAGAGTTATTTAAGTAAACATTTATCCATGAAATATTTGAGAGATGCTTCATGTATACTTGGTATAAAGCTTTATAGAGATAGAGCTAGAAGGCTGATAGGACTCTTTCAATCATCGTACATAGAAAATATTCTTGAAAGGTATAACTTTGCTAACTGCAAGACAGTTAACGTACATTTCAAACATAACATTCATCTTTTTAGGAGAATATCTCCTAAAACGAAAATTGAAAGAGTTAGAATGTCTAACATACTATATGAATCATCAGTAGGTAGAATTCAAGGTATTTATTCGTCAATTATTATTATTATTTATATGGTAAGAAGCTTGTAACTTTTCAGATATTGTAGATCTAAAAGAGTTTAGATCTGATCTAAAAGAGTTTAGGTTAATGTTAAGAGTTAGAGATTTTAAAAAGTTAGAACCTTACCTCAAATAGGGACAAAGACCCTAGAATATTATAGTAATGACATAGTTTCAAAAAGTTTACAAATGGTGCTAGAAAATGTCATTATGCAATATGTACTCGAAAATATTATTCCTGATCCATAGTTACCAACACGGGTCAATCGATATTCTTTTTGGATCAATGTATGTCCATATCTGGATTGTTCAGATGGTGTTAGTTGTTTACGCTCAAAATGTAATGCGACTATCGCAATATAGATTGAGATGTCGATCCCACGAGGAAGCTTTTGGCAAAATAGGTTGGTGAAGTAAAATATTAAAGCAGTAGCAAAGGAGAAAAATGTCTATTAATTGGTTTAAATGGATGAGATAGAATTGTCTATGAATTGAGAAAAATGTCTTATGATGATTTAGACAAGGCTTCGAGAATCACAATTATGCTTTATAAATTTACTCTACACTTTGATTCAATGTTTATATCTCAATTGACCGTTTTACATCTAAACAATTAATCGAAAGATATGTAAAATATAACACATTTGATAACACATGCATTTGATATGACTAAACTCTTTTGCAAACATTAACACAACTCTGTTCATGTATACAAGTTATCTAAGATCGACAACATATCATTTTGACAATATTGCAATAAAAGATTAACTTGAATATCAAACATTTATTTTCTTTACATGTTATCCAAGATCGACAATATATCAATTGACAATATTGTAGTAAAAGAATAACATATAAAACAATGTAACCAATAACAATTATAATTCAACAAGAATCACATAAAGAAAACATGACTAAAAATATATGAAACATGAGAATTATAACCTTTGGATTATAAAAAATAAAATAGATAAGAGTTTAAGCATAATCAAACTTACAAACATTTGTAGCTCTTGACAACGAATCAAAGCATAGAAGTAGATTTATTACACATAAAAGTTCATCTGTTAGCCTTGCAAAGAACTCTAGCCTAGATTACAATGCATGTTAACGAGAGAAAAATAAGAGAGAATTATCTAATGTTGAAAACGTCCTAAGAGTGTCCTTATATAGGCAATGAATGAAAATATGTCATGCGTGACATCAATCTTTAATAAATTTAGGCCAAAAACTTGTTCACCCATTTGCAGCACCTTTTTTATAATGTAAATGACCAATGTAGCTTTTATGGCCAACATGAAAGTTGTATAATTTTATCTCATCTTTTTATAGGCACCATGTCCATACAAATTAGATGACTATCCAATGAGATATGGGTAAAATTCCAAAGATACGTCAGATTTAGGCCAACAACCCTTTTACCCACATGCAAGCCAATTTGGTCCATGATAACGGCTGATTTGGACTTTACCATCAACATAAGAGTTGTTGATAATTAAGTCAGTATTTCAAAATTTTAATAATTATACTAATTAGGTACGTATTTCGTGAGATACGATCCAAATACATGAGTTGGGTCAAGCTGAGCGGAAGTTGTAGCCCAATACTATTGTATCTTAATTTTTGGCCTATAACATGTTGAATTTGGCTTTTCCACTGTTCTTCAAGTTTGTGTAAGATTGAGTTATGTTACTCTAGGTTCAAGAATTTCTTCATTTCGATTTCTACATTGAGGGTTATGTCCATTTTACTTAAATGTGTACAAATAACATTCATTAATCACAATTTAAGGAGAACACTTTATTTCAAGCTAAAAGTACAAAAATGATAAAATTAGTGATTGATAAGGCGTAATTGCATAAAATATTTTATCCTCCTAAACTTAATTTTTGTTCAATTTATCCCAATAATTTGGCTATTTATGCATACTAATGTTGTTTTATAGCTTTAAGCACTATCGGAGCAAAAATACCAAAAACCGGATGCAAATGAAGCTATTTGAGATGAGAATCTGAGAAGGAAATAAAATGCTAAAAATGTGAACAGTAGGAGTGAACAATGAAATTTCTATAGTGCATGAACAGTGTAATGCTGGGGCATTGGCTGGGGCGCCCATTCTAGAAACTCCACGCCGCGGTATTGAATCCTAATGCCGCGGCATTGAGTCTGAATGCCGCAGCATTGAACCCGAATGTCGCGGCATTGAACCCGAATGCTGCAGCACTGAATTCTGGGCACTCTTTAAGGGCAGTTTTATTCTCTTTTTGCAACCCTAAACCTATATAAACACCTATTGTTGAGCCAATGAGAGGAGGCAGCAAGGGGCACGAAATTTGCAAAGGGAGAGAAGGCTTGAGCTCAAATTTGAAAAGGAGAAATAATGTCTCCAAGGTTTCTTGAGCATCATTGAAGACATTTGGAGGATTGAAACCTTGGAGACATCCCAAATTCGGTTTTTTCTTTCATTTTCTTTATTTTTATCCTTTGTTTTAATTTCAATTATGAATATTGCTTAAATGAGTTGTATCTATGGATGGTTAGATAATTTTAGTTATGGTTGGATTTTTATGTGATTAAACTTGATTCTAAGGCTTGATGTAGTTTTATTTATATTATGTTTGGATGATTTAGTATATTTTCGTGTAATTCTTTATGTTTCATGCTTCTAATTGATTGCAAAATGAATTGGTTGTTATGAATTTATGGATTGATGCTTGGAAGAGTTTGACCCATTTATGAGCTTTTGGAGAAATATAGCCTTGTTTCTTTAAGGCTACTTGGTGTGTGTGTTAATCTAACACTTATTCATACCCACAAGTAACCTACTTGGTGTGTGTGTGTGAATAGCTAAAATTATTAGTTACATGCACTCGGATTAGTTTATGCACACAAGACAATGAAATGGTCTCTGAGATTTTTGCTTTTATTTAACACTCCATATGCTTATTTTTTGCATCACTCTCCACTAATGTAGGCATACACATAATCAAGGATCAAACAGGACTTTAGTTAGCTTGTAATGCATAGCTAGGGTGAGGGTAGGATAAAATGGATAAATTTCGGCTCAACTTAAGTCACTATACCCCCAAACTTAAGCTTTTCATATTTGAACAACCATCACTTATAACCAAACCTATAACTTTTCTTTACTCCACCTCTTCATTTTTAAAAGTTTACACAATTCACTAAAAGTAGTGTTATGCCAATGGCGTGATGGGTACTATGAAGGATAGCAAAAATAAAGGCTAAGGTAATAGTATGGTTAGCAAGGGAAAAAAAAGAGTAATTAGGCTAAACGAGGGTAATTAGGGGTAAAATTATACATAGGTTGGCTTGAAATGCTCAATCGGTCCAAAGATGGTCTAAAATCATATCCTTAGTTATGTATGCCCTAGGATTTCACCTTGAGTGATGCTCAAACAAGTTCTAGCATATTTTTGAGACCATAATTATTCTTGTAGTGCATAAAAGTCTTCTAAGTAAGCATAAAACTAAATAATTCTAACTATGTGCTCGAAATATCAAGTGGTTATAAAGTGAAGCCAAACTTATCCTAGATTACCAAGCAAACAATCACAACATTCATTATTTCTAAAAGAATATAGCATTTGAAATCATATTTCTATTTCATATCATTGACTATTAATTATTCAACCAACTCGCAACTAAACACTAAAACGAAAAGAGTAAGAGAAAAAAACAATTTGCATACAAAACAAACAACTAAAAACAACAATCATAATAAGTAAGCATGATCAACATGGAAATGAATGTTTTCCTTCCCCAAACTTAAATTTGACATTGTACATAATGGCAAAACTAGAAGTGTGTAAAAGAAACTCCCTTTGTAGACAATAGCTTGATGCTCGATTCACAAGGAGGAAGTTGGTGCTTAAAACCCTCAATTTTTTTTCCTTTCATTTTGAGCTCCATTGAGTTGCACCATGTTGGCTATTGTTTCTAATTATTTTTCCATGTATTTATGATTTCTTAATTGTTGTTTTAGCACACTGCTAAAAAAAAATCAAACAAAAAGATTAAAATTAAAAATTGAAATACACTTGGGTTGCCTCCCAAGAAGCGCTTGATTTATTGTCTCTAACTAGACTTGTTCCAAGGTTGTGGTAGAAAAATTACATTTTAGAGGCATTTTTTCCCAAGGAACACTCCTCTTTTATTGTTCTTCAATGTTCACTCAATGGTTTTGCCAATTTCTTTCCTTGATTTCCTCATTTTGAACTTGCTTGGCAAGAACCAAAATCTTGTTTAGACATGTGAACCTTGTTGATCATCAACATAATGACCTCTTTGTATGCACCTTCAAAACAACCACAACAACCCAAATATAACAAAATTTAAAAGAAAATAAATTCCTAAATTAAAGTCAAATTACTTTACCATAATATTAGCACAAATTCAAAATCTACAATCCCTGGCAATGGGGCCAAAAATTTGTTGTGTGATTTTTATAACATAAACTAACACAAGTGCACGTTATCGCAACAAGTAATATATGATAAGTAGAGTGTCGATCCCATGAGAAATTATTATTACTACTTACTAAGTACTAAAATTATGTTATCATATTCTTATTTAAGCTATTGTCAATTCAATGATTTTTATATCAAACTAACTAAATAAAAAGAATAATTACAAAAATTGAGCAAAGAGAACAAAAGTGATAACACAAATACTCAAATGCCTAGGATTACAATAATCCCTCAATACTTCACTTGAATTCAATTACTCCCCTTAGAACAATCAATATGAATGTTAACTAAAAACTCTGATATCCTCACAAGCCTCTTCCGATGGTCAAGTGAGTATATCTTATTCAATTAATCATCAATATTCCTATGATAATCAAATTGCAATAAGATTTATTAAATTCAAGTTCTCTAAATGGTCATATATGCCATATGAGTATATTCCTATCTCATATGGAACTCATGCTTTTACACAATGATCATACATCAATTTATTCATGGCCAACACAAAATTCCATTTTCCAAGTTCATTAAGGTTCCTTAATCAATCTAATCCATTGTCATGTAATTAGAAACATTAAGCATGGAACAAATTGAATAATTCAATACCAATATGATAAATAAGAAAAAATAATCAATTCAAGCTACATATTGAGTTTACATTGTAATCCTAACAATAAAAGTTAGTTCATAATTGAAAACACAAGTTTAGAGCATCTAACAACATCATTATATATGCTGGAATCAACAACAAATACGAAATTGATGAGAAGAAGAAATTTCCCTTGATGCAATAGTGATGTTCTTCCTCCAAAATGCAGAACTGTAGCACTGTTTACATTTTTAGCATTTTAGTCTCTTCTCGGATTCTCATATCAAATAGATCCTTTTGCATCCGGTTTTTGGTAATTTTGCCCCGATAGTGCTTAAACCTATAAAAAAAATATTAATATGCATAAATAGTCAGGGCGTTTATATAGATTTAGGGTTGCAAGAATATGACAAAATGCCCTTAAAGAGTGCCCAGAATTCAGTGCCGCGACATTCGGGTTCAACGCCGCAGCATTAGGATTCAATGCCGCGGCGTGGAGCTTCTGGAACAGGCACCCCTGCCAATGCCCCGACGCTCAAACTGAATTCCTCGGCATTGCACTGTAACATTGTTTACATTTTTAGCATTTTAGTCCCTTCCCGGATTCTCATCTCAAATAGCTCCTTTTGCATCCGGTTTCTGGTATTTTTGCCCCGATAGTGCTTAAACCTATAAAACAACATTAATATGCATAAATAGCCAAATTATTGGGATAAATTGAACAAATACCAAGTTTAGGAGGATAAAATATTTTATGCAATTACGCCTTATCAGTGACATTAAATAGTGACTGAATATCTTAATAAATATGCATTTTTATGTATTCATCATTAGTCTTAGTAGACCATGGGCTTAGTAGAAGTCTGTATGGGCATACAAGTATTCAGTAAGGACTAGATATTGAACAGACTCATGAAGATCTCCAATAGACATCCCATAAAGCCATCAATAGAGGATCTTCTCGAGTTGAGTATTATTCATGATCCTTTGACATGAACACCAATGTGGGCTTGTGAGTGATCCATCATACTTTGGTTGCATGTCAGAGACCTTTTATGGCCTGACTGCTGGGTGTCGTTGGGTATGGTCTAATGCTCATAAAGTCCGGTGTGCGTAGATATGGGATCCGTTAACTCATATAGGTGAGTTGTATATCCAGATGCTCTAAGAAAGTGTTTTAGAAAGTCTTATGGCCAAAAGCGTTAACCCTAAGAAAAGAGTTTTCCATTAGGGTTAAACAATATCGCAAAGGAGTTTGCAAATATTGTTTATGAAAATATGTATCTGAAGATAAGTTCATAGATGAGCATATAGAGATTTGAAGTCATAATCTATATATCTGCTCCTCTAGGATATAGATGATGGAGGAATTATACGAATATGGTTGACCTCAACTTGTATGGTTCAATGCTCAATTTTGTAATATCCGTAACGTATGTGTAGGGTATTTTCACAGACTTGCAAAAGTATTTTGTAAGACAAACGGAGGTGAGCCTAGAGAGTCTCACAATATGAAGTATACTCATTGAGTATAAGGGTAATGAGACGGATCATATGGATCGATCCAGAAAGGTTTTAGAAAGCAGGATACGTTTCAGGACCTATTTGTAAAATCAGAACTATAGTTTGTAAATGTTGCAAATAGGTCCCTATTGCATGAAAAAGTACAAATGCACACATGGCATCCATGCACGACCATTTCTATGATAAATGGTAGCATGCATGGTCATGCATGTAACAAATATCAACCATGCAAAGTGTTTGCATGGATGAGTGATATTTGTCACTCATGTATAAAGCCTACATAGCATAACGTGGTTATATGTGTGACCTGTGGCCACTTAAATGTTGTAAACTATTTAGAAACCAATGAAATGAGTTTATTTTGTGTGAGAATTCATTTTGGAATGAAAATTTCATGAAAAGAAAAGATAGAAAATGCAAACTTTGAGAAAGTTGCATTTTGGTCCCTAAACACCATTTTAAGCATTTAATGCTTCAACCAATTCAAGAATTAATTTTTTTTATTGATTCCTACACGAAATACTGATCAAAGGCTATCATTCTAACTACTCTAATCCCACTAAACGTTGGAGTCTAGAATTGTTCAAGAAAATATTCAATTCTAGTACTGTTTTTGATTCAGTTATAGTGTGTATATGTTGATTATATTATTTTATTCTGCTACATAATGTATGTTGGACATGCATTTAAATTTTTTAATATATATACAATCACATGCATCCACTCTAAAACACGTTAACAAATAAGATGGAGTTTTCTCCTCTAAGAATTTAACATCACAAGTAAGGATAAAAAGAGAGTTGAAAATATTGTGGTTGATCATTTGCTTAGACTTATTTGTGATGAATCTTTTGAATCTTCTCCAATCAATGATACATTTTCAAATGAATAACTTTTTGGTATTATTAATTTACCTTGGTTTGCTGACATTGCTAATTTTCTTGTTAAAGAAAAACTCCCATATCATTGGCATGTCCAAGATAAAAGAAAATTTTTATATAAGGTACACAACTTCTTTTGGAATGATTCTTACCTCTTCAAATATTATCCTGACCAAATCATAAGATGACGTGTGCCCAATAATAAAATTTATGATGCCTTTTCTTTTTGTTATTTTGAAGTTTGTGGTGGTCATTTTTTTTCAAAGAAAGTTACAGCAAAGATTTTGCAATGTGAATTTTATTGGCCCACTATTTTCAAAGTACCTATGAGTTTTGGAAAAGCTTGTGAACAATGTCAAAAGTTTGAAAGCATAACGCGTAGAAATATGATGTCATTAAATCCAATTTTAGTAATTGAAATTTTTTATTATTGGGGGTATATTTCATGGGACCATTTCCATAATCTTTTAGCTTTATGTATATCATAGTTACAGTAAATATGTCTCAAAATCTATTGAAGCGATTCCATCTTGAAACAATAACCACAAAATAGTTATGAATTTTTTTTTAAAAAAATATCTTATATAAATTTGGAATTCCTTGAGCCATTATAATTGATTAGTGTAAGCATTTTTTGTAATAGACCATTTAAAATATTAAAGAAAAAAATATGGAATTACTCATAAAATTGTCACTCTTTATCACTCTCAAACAAGCGGACAAGTTGAACTATCTAATAGAGAGAGAAAAACTTTCTAAAAAAGACATTTAAAGATGGTAAGAAAGTTTTACTTTATAATTCTTGACTTCACATATTCTATGGAAAACTAAGATTAAGGTGGAGTGACCATTTTGTTATAAAACATATGTACCCTTATGTAGCCAATGACATTAAAAATTCTAGAAATTATAATGCTTTTAAGGTAAATGGGCAAACATTGAAACCGTTTATAGAAAATCAAGCTTTCCAAAAAGAAATTTTATCCTTGTCCGACCCTTAATACGAGACCAATTGATTTTTGTTGTATATATTTTCCCTTATTCTAACTTTATTTGTTTTATATACTTGTAGGTTAGCTTAGTATCTTTATATTTTTAGTCTTGTATTTACCTGGTTAAATGGTGGATAATAATACTCCATAACATTTCAAGTTAGTTATATCAATTTTCTATAATTACTAATAAAAAAATCGTCTATTTCTTTTTATTTTTTCTTTCAAAAAAATGGATGGCATTCTAATGAATTTGAAAAAAAGTCCTCATTTCTTACCTCAAAATGTCTTAAAGAAAATTTACTAAACACGATGTAAAAAATTACGATTGTTAATGCTTATAATATACTTATTGATGTACATTGGTTGATTGAATGCAATGTTTGATTACCATGAGAGTTTTCAAGATCATTAATTTTCTACATATCAGACTTAGGCAAAAACTCTTTTCTGAAAAAGCAAAGAGCAAAAGATTAAGTGTTTAAATCCTCATCATTACGTCGACCAAGTCATAGATCGGCTGTTAATCGTAGGCCCTCAACAAAGGCAATTCTGCTGACTGTTCCATATCAACTTAAACGGATAAGCTCTTTTGTGGTACAAAAGTCTGACGTAGAGAAACATCTCATCTTTTAGTAAGTTGACTAAGAAGTTCATCCAATACTTTCGAAGAGCCTGTGAGAAGGACAAAGATCCTCAACATTTGTAAAAACTTAGACAAGGTCACTTTGAAAATTTGAGAGATTTTATGCAAATGTATCATAGAGAAGTGATTTAGCTTGATGTTTTTGACTTGCCAGTTGCATTAAAAGCATTAAAAGATGGACTTAAGGTGAACTAATACTGAAACTTTTTATTAGAACATCCATTTGCTACCTATGCAATAACCTATTAACAGGCTCTTTGATATATTAAGATCGAAGAGGATAAAGCTACTAAGAGGGCAAACGAAGTAGATACACAAAGGAAAAACAAAGGGCGAGAATATAAAAAATCCCTCTAAAGGACGATAGCTCGAGAAAGAAGAGAAATGACCCCTTAAAGAATTGACAAGTTTTTATAAAAAGATCCACCACATGATAACAAAAAGGAACAAGCGAAGAAGTCTCCTCTGAGAGTGGCCAAAGTTTGGGAAGAGAACTACATTCCAATGATAATTTCATATGCTAAGATATTCACGGCCATAAAAGACAAGCATTCTCGAGGAGCCTGCACCTATTCAATAACATCCCCAAATGAGGATTAAATCGAGAAAGTGCCAAGATCATGGCCACACTACCAATGAGTGTATGCATCTAAAGGCTCAGATAGACCAACTAATAAGGGATAGATACCTCAATGAATTCAGAGTTGATCTAAAGTCAAAAAATACTCAACATAAAGAAAATTAGGAGTAAGAGATCTCATAAGTACAGAAGATGGCCATGATTATCTCAAGAGGCACAACTTTGGCTGAAGACTCGAATAAGCAGAGAAAAATCTTTCTCGATACTCATTGGCACATCAGGTGATGTGTAACACCTCAACTTCTAAGAAGCCATGAGTACTCTTTGTTCCAATAATGTTCATAGAGGAAGACCTCAAAAACATAAGCTACTCATACAATGATTCACTAGTCGTCACCATTCAAATAACGGGAATGAAAGTCGATAAAGTGTTTGTTGACATAGGAAGCTCAATGACTTGATATTCAAAGACACTCTTCGATCTTGGCATTAAGGATCTTAAGATGTAGCGCATATAGAAGCCATTCTAAAAGTTTGAAGATAGTTGTGTAAGTATTTCTTCTGAATGAAAATTTTGATGTAAATAAGATTACAAATTTTTATTAATTAATCCTATATTATTCAATGTACAATTTTACAATAACTCTCTAGTCTTTTACATAATTTCAAAAGAATTGACAACTTAAATGTAGAATTAAATATAAAATTGGGTGAGCACTAGGCCACTGGCAGTCGGTTTCAGGCTCAGGCAGACAACTTTCGTCAATATTATCCAACGTGACACAACACTCCTTGTTTTATTTTATTGTTCTAATATTTGTTTTCTTTACCGACGCCAGAAGAAAGAAAAATCAGACGAGACCCTCATAAGCCTCAGTAATGCCCAAAACCCACCAAGAATTATTAGGAAGAATTGGGTGATTAATTTGTGTTTGGTATTTATGATTACTGGGAATAACATCCATCACCAAGAAGATGGGGACAGGCACCCACCGCCAACTGCCACTTCTAGAGGAGGAGGTGGTGGGGCCACGCGGTCGTGGGGCACCACCGTTTCGGGCCACTCGGTGTCGACGAGCGGCAGCGTTGGCTCGCCCTCCCAAGGCATGGCTACGCCAGCCAGCGACAACACTTTTCTAATGCTTAACAACCTCGACATTAATGGCGATGATGCTGGCTCCCAAGGCGCTGTCGGGTTCGTAATTGATTGCCTTTTTGTTGTTTTCGAGCTTCAAATTGTTTGATTGGTGAAATTTGGCTTGAGTTTGATTGGGGTTTTTTGATGTTCTGAGGGTTTTGGGTGTTCGGGAACTTTTGGAATCTTTGAATTTGTGTAAGTGTTCGTTGTGTGAGGGAATTGAATATTATTCTGGTTATAATTACTTTGACCCATATAAATGCGCTAATTGTCCATATATTTCACTGAAGGTTTTAGGGTCTGATAGCGGTCTGAGGTTTTGAATCCAGCCAAAGTGGTTTCTGGGTATCAAAATTATTGTTTGACATACTTTCAGCTTGAATTTTGCTGGTAGTTTTATGCCTTCTGTTCGAATTCTGTTTAATTTTTTTATATTCTGGATTGAATCGTGTTTGGGGTGTTGTAGTTGTAAAAGATGCTTTTTTTGTGATGATGGAGGCAATATCAACCATAAATTGCGGATTGGATGCACATTTAAACTTCCTTTTATCACAATTTTGAATTGTTTGAAGGGATCATATAATTGTTATAGTTTGACGCTAAGTGGGCTTGGCTGCAAAAGTTTTGATCTGGGTGTAATTAGCGAGAGCTTACATGAGAAATCTTGGCTTTATTTTTTTGAAATTCTGATTGAATTTGATGTGATCATGTATTTATGCGCTGGGCTTGAATTTTGTATACACTATGGTCATAATGCTTTAGTATGCGCTCGTTGTTCCTTTGACAGCTCTACCTTCAGTTTCATGCAATTGTTCTTACTGATCCTTGATTTACAAACAGTAGCAAGAAGAAAAAGAGAGGCCAAAGGGCAGTTGGAGGAGATAAAAGTGGTCGAGGACTTCGCCAGTTTAGCATGAAAGGTGCTTGATTCATCTTTATCTCCCTATTCTCTTTCATTTTGTTGTAATATTATCTTCATCTGATATATTATCTAAACAAGATGCAATTTACAGCTCGAAAAGATAGAGAAAAACAAGGCATTAGATGTGCCAGTCTGAGAATTTGAGTGATAAGTATCTCATGTGAAAAGAAGTTCTTACATGCTTCTCTTCCTTAATGGTGAGTAGTAATATTTGGTCCTGCTGATTTTGTGTTTTAACTCTCCTTGGTTGTTTCCAGTGTGCGAGAAAGTGGAAAGCAAGGGAAGAACCACATATAATGAGGTCAGATGGTTTCTTGAAGTCAATTTTTCATATGCATTTATTTATCTTTTGCAATGACTATCAAAGTTTGTTCTTGTGAGTTCTTTTTCTATTTGTAATTGATCTATCTGTTTTAGCTGAATGCTCAAGATATTACCTTGAGTTAATTGTTTCACTACTACAAAAGTATGTGCAAAATCTGAAGCATGTGGTGCCCATGCACATGCTTGGTTTCTTGAAGTGAACTCTTTCATATCCTTCCTTTTAGTAGTTCTTATCTCTTCCTTCTCTCTCTCTCTCTCTCTGCAAATAATAATTCAAAGGATGGACTTGTATGGTGAAGAGGACTGTCAACTGTGGTGGATATAGAGGAGGGCAATATAATGCCGTAGAGGCTAGTAGTGCTAAGGATGCATATATGGTTTTTTGAGCAAAGGAGCAAAATTAATAAATAAATGATTGAGGATTGAGGCGAAACTCCATAATCTAATAAAGAATTTGGTGTTTGTCAAGTTTTGGATCTTTAAGTTGCTTGTCAATAATTTTTCTGGCTGGGAGTGGATTGACATGCTGGGCCAAGGCATTTGCAGTCACTTAATCCACTTCATGCATTTGGGGATAAAGGTATGATGTAGCTCCCATGGAGCCATAGGACAGGGATGGAAGTAGGTATTTAGGAAGCAGGGCAAGTTGGGATTGTCTTCCCATCCCCATGTCCTCCACGAGTTTTTCATCCATGGCTGATTCCTGTGGGCGGTGATGGACTATGGACTTGATTGAGTATCAAAATTTAATACAGGTTATCAGTTTTTGAAAATAGCTCGTTCAGATTCAACTTTTGTGGATTAAAATCCTTTAGTAATTATGCCACATTATTAAACAACTACAACCTTAGATAATGGATTGGATAAATCTGATAAGTATCAACTGTCTCCAGGAGCTGGTGAGTCTATTGTGTATGATGCAGCTGCAAAAATTGGTCAAGTTCTCAAGATGATTGAAGCTCTAAACATATTTGCCAGGTTCGTTGGTTGTCCATGGACACCACTTCTGGGGTTGATGATCAGAAGATGGTGGCACAAGGTGGCTTCAGTCACCATATTGACATTTACCATTTGGGGGAGGGGTCAAGGGAGCCTCTGTCATAAGTCATAAAATGAATGTGTGTAGAGAATGAAGTATTAATTCTCACCAATCCATACAGGACTAAGGATTCTTGTAGATGTTGAGCGACCCTTCATCACCTTTTTGCAGTTCTCCTTTGACATAATTACCAGGATTCTGCTGTGTTGGTCCAGTGTTGTGACTTTTAAAATCCTTCAATGGGTTTTCATGTTTCCTGTCACTCTAATTAAAGATCAATGATAAATATCATTTGCAAATCTTGAAGTGATCGTTAAATATGTTTACATGTAGCTTTCCATATATTCAAAAGTTGTATTTCTATTCATTTGTTGGTGGGCATTTGTTCCGCAAGTGTCCATCTACATGTACTTCCCTGTTGGCAGTTGAAGCTTATTAAGCTTTGCCATCCATAAAAAAGAGTATAATTCAGAAAACAGTGACATAGTCAAAGCTAAGATTTTAAGTGAACGTACTTACCATCTCTGTTTCTCTTTCTCTATGTAAGAAAGGTGCAGAAATATAATTTTGCTCTTGAATTAAGTTTCTTACAATATATATTTTGTATGCATATTGGAGTTTATAGTTCCAGTGGGTTTCTTTCATGTTTTTTGCTTGAGTCAATTGTTCCTCTCCGCTTTCATCTCTTTTCTCCATTTGATACCAACTGTTTTTTAAGCCTAAGCCTTTGTCTGAGTTGAAAGTACCTCTCAGGTTGCAGATGAACTTGTAGCTGAATTTGCTGATCCTAGTAACAGTTTAGCATCACCAGATCAGGTTTCTATTCTTGCACCTGGTTGATAGATATTTAATCCCATCTGATGCTTATATGTGTCGTTTATCAATAAAAATGGAATTTAGACGAGTCTTCTTACGTTGTTAAATGTTCATTTGAACAGCAACAATATGATGAGAAAAACATAAGGCGAAGAGTATATGATGCCCTGAATGTACTCATGGCAATGGATATTATATCAAAGGATAAAAAGGAAATACAGTGGAAGGGTCTTCCTCGCACTAGCCTGAATGATATTGAAGAATTAAAGGTATGATGCACTTGTATTTGATATCTTATGTATTATTTCTATTTTTCCGTTGTGACTGGTTTGCAACTCCTAAAATGTATTTGATGCAGGCTGAGCATCGTGGACTGAGAAATAGAATTGAAAAGAAAGCTGCATATCTGCGGGAATTGGAGGAGCAAGTAAGAATTATAATTTAGTTTCTGTATCTGTTTGTATTTGTGATTTCAGCACGAACTTTATTGCTGCATGCTGTTGGGTTGATGCTTTTCTTTTCTATCTGAAGTAGAATATATTTTCATGATCTCACTGATTTCTGTTGTTCATCATCAAGTACGTAGGGCTTAAGAATCTAATACAACGAAACGAGCAATTATATAGTTCGGGCAATGCTCCTAGTGGAGGTGTGGCTTTACCTTTCATTCTGGTGCAGGTAGATTTTCTTTTCAATTTAACTCCTCATATATGGTTACCAGTAGTTGTTATAATAAGTTTCACAGATGCTATAACTAAAGTTTAGCTGTAAATGAGTGTTTGAAATTTGTAAAATAATTGCTACTTAACATATTTATTTGTATACTTTGGTTCTTTTCTAGACAATTGTTGCTTAGCACAAATCAACATTTGTACAGTATCTGAATAATAAGATATGAAAATGTATTAAGGGAGAACTATAGAAGTCAGAATTTCACCTTTCCTATTCATCCTTTGGTTTGGAATGTAAAGTGTGCCCATGTGATGTGTCCTTGCATGCTGGATTATTAGGCGAAAGTGGATTACTCCTGCAGCAGATGAAAGTTACCATTTGTGATATTCACTTCACTAATAAGAAAATCATGCAGCATCTCATACTGCTTAATTACTGTTACTATCAGCTTTAATTTTGCAAGTATTTCTATTATTATTTCTATTCTGCTAGATTATAAGTATATAGTTGCTGTTAAGACTTGTCTTTAGTACTAATGTTGGGCTCTTACCTAATAGCTTAAACTTTTGGTTAAGTAGTTTCTCTAACAAGGTATAAGAGCCAAGGTCTCGTGTTTGAATCTCCTCGTTTTTGTTTTCAATATAGTCTTGGCTTTCTCTGGTTTTTGGTTTGGTCTCTGGGATCCATGTGGTCTTAAAATTGGATCCACGTGAAACGTGAGAGGGCTTGTTAAGCTGATTTTCAATACTAATGTTGGGCTCTTACCTAATAGCTCAACCTTCTGGAATGAGTGGTTTCTCTAATAGTTTCTCATAGAGATCTGGTTGTAACCGAGCAGAAATCCTTCAAGTGTTTGTTGCATTCTTTCATTTTAACATGGTTGCAAATATTCATAAAGAATAAAAACTTCAGTGCTGTGGACTCGTAGATTTTGAATTTAGCCATGCAATATGATGTTGAATCCTTCAAGTGTTTGTTGCATTCTTTCATTTTAACATGGTTGCAAATATTCATAGAGAATCAAAAACTCAGTGCTGTGGACTCGTAGATTTTGAATTTAGCCATGCAATATGATGTTGAATGATGCTGCATTGCTGACTTAAATTCTAGCTACTTAAAAGAGGTGTCTCAATATGTACTCTGATTTTATTGATTAGTGCCCTGAAATCTTCCCAAATTCAGATGTTATAAATGAACTAAATAAACTAGAGGCCTTTTTGGTAGAATTTTTTAGTATATGATTTATGAGCTTTCAAAGCCAATAAAATGATTTCATGCTTCTTAAAAGATTGTTGGGATCAGTAGGTGCCTCCAGTTTCAAATCGAGTTTTAGGTATTTTTGAGTGATCAAAAACTAGAAAACAAAGTCGTTTGTTTAGAACTTGATAATTAGTCTCTGAACTATATGCACTTTGATATGTGTTAGTACAAAAACATTCTTGTGCATATTACATGATTTAATAATTAGGTTTTACTTCTGTATATCAACTAAATAGATGGTTAACCAGATGGGACTGTCCCAGTTGATTGATTGATGAAATGGGGTGTCTGCATGTGTTTGTTATACCTGCCCAAGTGTATAAGCAGGTTCAGTTTGCTGGTGTATTTATTTTATCTTAATCATCTTACTTGTTGAGGCTTGATGTAGAGTTCACTTTTTGCCACAATCATAAAGCATGCTGAGAGAACTTGCACGATTGTCATCTTGAAATGAAACAGGAGTGACAATGTCATGTTTTTTTATTTGACATATAAGTTTCTACTGATTTTGACATTTATTTGATTTCAAAATTCTTATTGTTATGGTGGTTTCAGACATTTCCTATATGTTTTGTTGAACTTGTTTGATGCTTCTCATTTCTCTTTCTTTCCCTTGACATATGAAACAATAGACACGCCCTCATGCAACTGTTGAGGTGGAAATATCAGAAGATATGCAGCTTGTGCATTTTGACTTTAGTAGGTAAGAAAATTGTGCATGCTTCTCCACTTCTCTTATTTTGTCATTAATGGAATAAATGATAGTCACTGTTACTCTGCAATAAGCCATAATTAATTGGGATGAGAATACCCTTCAATATCAGATGTGGTATATGGCTAAAACTGCAAAGAATATACAAAAGGAGAAAGGGGCAACAGAGGGCGGCAAAGAGGCTTTATGCTCACTATATGATACCCTTTGGTTAAACTGAGCTTTTTCCTTATACTCAGTTTTATTTCTCTCTTAAATTTTGATTTGTCAATTTGCAGCACCCCTTTCGAGCTCCATGATGACAATTATGTTCTGAAGGCAATGAAATTTTGTGAGAGACCGCAGATTGATGATATGGTACAAAGTTTTCCTGCAGATATTGGTGAAGGTTCTAGCATGGCTGGAATGTATCAGCCACAACATCTTCCTCCGCCAAGGTCAAACAACCCGAGCAGGGCTCCCACATCACCTCATGTCCCCGGTATACTAAAAGCACGTGTCAAGCTTGAGCATTGATAATCAAATTTTGAACTTGATCCTCTTACCATGGGCGATTATCTTAGGATACCTGTATAGTGTAAAGTAATTTGCCAGAAGTGGGTAGGCCGCTTGTAGTTTTTCAAATTTGATTTTGCCTTCAATGGGAGGAGGATATAAAAGGTAACAAGCAGATAACTCCCTCTGCTTCCATACTTCCCAGGGGTTTGGCTCGGGCAAATTCTGTGCTTTAGATATACATAACTTGTCATTGTAATTGTTTTAGCAATTTTTTTTCCTCTTTGCCGTCATTGTAGGGAAAATGAATTTATTTGTATTAAACTGTAGAGGATATTTAGCTGCATACAGAATCAAGAATTAATTTAACAAACTCAGGCATTCTTGTTTTGAAATATAATATTTCACCTCGTGTTGCCGCCGTTATAATTATCTTGTTATTAGTACGTGCTGATGGGAATTGGAGAAGATATTCTAGAAACGATGCACAAAATATGGCTATGGGTTGAGAAAAGAACCATTTACACTTTCGATCTCTTAATCTGATGTAGGTTTTTAAGCGTGTTCCCCTTGATCTGAGGAAACTGAAATGAAAGATTGAACTAGTGGTTGTGGTATTACTCTTACCGTTGTAATAATTTGCTTGAACCGTTTTTGATTCTTTTGTTTTTGTGGCGATAATCTATGCTTAATGATTAGTGATTAACAATGATAGTCATGGGCCCTATCACCGTGATGTCTACCTTTCAAGCAAAATTAAAATAAAAAAATCTGCAAATTCCCCAGTAATTGTATTTTTCTGATTTGTTGCCAGGACGAGCTGACTAATTCAGACGTTTGGATTTGGTAGGTGTAATGCCTAAGTGACCAAAACAAGTTCAATGACCCATGTGATGTTGTGACCAAACGATTGCTTTTGCTTGTCATTCAACTTTCAATTTTACTCAATCGGGCTCCCCATTCCAGAAGAGGAATCTTATCAACTATAAAATCCAACTCTACCGTTCATTAGATCGCATCCACATTTTTGCACCATCTTGGTCCAAAAATGGAAAGTACACGAAACAAAAACCACGAGCTTCCGTATTGATATCAGGTGAACAGACACTTGTATGTCAATCTGTGATTGGCTGGAAGTGTCAATTCCCACGTGCTTCACCTTCTAAATCACGTGGTCGCTGTGTACTCCTACTGCTAGTAGTTTTTTCATCAACAGATACAGCTAAAAAGAATCCCACGGTAGATTTAGATGAATAATTGTTGAATGTTGACCCCTTTTCTTTTCTCTTCTCTACTTCAGTCCCTAAATATTATAAAGATGTGTTTGTTGGTTTCAAATAATATGCAAAAGAAATATACCTTATTCTCTTCACTTCTCATCACCTCAAATCTCCACCATTTGACAGTCAAGATGTGTATATTTATCTGCATTTGCACCTGCACCTCTTCTTCTTCTTTTTCTTCAATCAATCTTGTTTCCACAAAACCCTAGATGGGCAGAGAGGTGCGGGTCCGGGTGCAGATAAATGCTCTCTTGGTTTTATCACATTTATCTCTCTCTCTCTCTCTGGCATGTTCCGAGGAGAAAATAATATATCTGAGTTGGGGCTATGCTGTCTATCTACATGTTATCTTATTGAGGTAAGATCTAAACCTTTACGGCAATATATATTCGCAACATTTACATATGTTTTGTGCTTGAGCTTCTTAATTTCAGTATGCTTTTGTGTATATGAAGGATAATATAATTATAAAGACACAATTCAATTCGTTTATACGAATTAGACACGATTCAATTCGTTTTATAATATTGTTTTATATTTTGATTCTTTCATGCCAATAGATATGTTTAAGTCATTATAAACAAAAATAAAAAAAAATTAAAATTAAGTATTTAATCCATTTAATATTAAACTTCATCTAAACCATAATTCAACAAAAATAAAAATTCATTCAAAATGAAATCATTTTTATGTATAAATCCACTTAAAATTCATCCAACACAATTCAAAAAAATAAAAACTCATCCAAATAAAGTCATTAAAAATCTAAAATGAAACAAAACACAATTCAAGAAAATAAAAATCAATCCAAAATAAAATCATTAATCCACCTAAAATGAAACCAAACACAATGCAACGAAATAAACATCCATCCGAAATGAAATTGAGTTGTAAGTCAGAACAACCAAGTGATAAACCTAAAAAATAATTTTCAACTATGCACGAGTATATAACTTTTTGGAAAAGGAAAAAAGAATTTTAAAAAAAAGTAAGAATTAGTGATAGACTATTTTCTATCGTGAACAATCATTAAGTGGGAATTACCATTTTCTGCATATAGAGCATTGCTGTTAATACAAGTTGAGTATATCTTCAATAAGATCACCTAGTTTGATACTAGCAGCTGCTATAAATCAAATTAAAAATAACAAGAATATTGTAAAAATCTATAAATATAATAACAAAACATGAAAATCACATAAATTGAAGTCATGAGTGAATTGCTGCTCTTTTCAAATAACAAATTTCTTTAGCAAAGTAATGCCTCCACTGTGTTTGGCTTAAGTAAACTTTGAAATTGATAAAATACTTGACCACTTAAATTGAAAGTTGATTCAAATGCAATAAAATAATCAATCCCTTCTACTTGTGATTTATCTAAATAAAGCTCTAATTTAGTCTTTTGATTATGAACGTACAATCCATATTTGTTGTTGATCATCAAACTCTTAAAAGACATAATATAACAATAATATCAAGGCTATAACATAAACAAATAAGACTACTTTTCAACATAAGTATAATTTCAAAACCAAAGCAAGTAACAAAAAAGTATAGAAATATTGTAGATTTTACCTTAAGTATATCAAAGCCCCTTTGCTAAGTGATAAATCATGTTGTGTTACACTTGAAAAACCAACATGACGTTACATGGGAGCAAATGTGGAAGATGTCTTGACTACGTATTCATCATACAAAGAAAATTTTAACCCCTTTTAACTTCATTAAATCTTGTGCATAAGCCTTTATATAGGAAAACTCAACGAACTGCAGCTTGTACTAAGGATCCTACACAATAATTATTGCCAAAGTTATGCAAAATGCATGCTCTCAAAAAGGTGCAAAATTGCACATGTTATGGGAACATCTTGTCTCAACCCATTCTTAGAATGAAGAGGCATGCTTAACATACTCTAAAAGTTTTTGTTTCCTCACTTGGGACCCTTCAAAGATATTTCACACTTACAAATCTTAAGAACTTCATTTTCATTTTTTTTAAGCTCTATTGAAAATCTCCATTAAACATATATCATCTCCTCAATCTCAATTGACTTTTTAACGTATTAACATGAACATCAATGCTTAAAGCATTACCTAAATTTAAAGAAAAATCTTGATTTGAATACTCCAATCACAACATAGAAATGAGAATATTTTATCAACTAAACAAATTCTAGTATGTGGGAGAAGTTTAAAATTCTTTTTTTTGAAAGTCTAATCTTTATCAATGAAATGTTTTGTTAGACACAAATAACCCTATGTGATTATAAAAATCCGTAAATCAGAAGTTAAAGAAATCATAGTTTAGTTCAAAAAGAAAAAAAAAGGCTGAACTTCTATCTATTGTACTTTTGAAATAAAATTAAGTAGAAACTATCTCTGTTTCTATAATAAGTGAGCATTAAGTGTAACTTTCACATAATCATGTTCATGTAGTTGGTTTAACACATCAATATTACTCTTTTGAGAAATCAGTGTAATGTACAAATTTTTTTTTAAAGAGATGAAAAAGTCCTTTCGGTTGTCTCTCTGAAACCTAAGGAAAGTAGTAGTAGTTTACTCAAACTCTAATTGCTCTGTAGTAACTAATTATGTTGTGATTTCTTTGCCTTGTGACGATGGAATTGAACGATGTTCTTGCAAAATATACTCCTATGGATCTTCATGATCATAGTATTCCCATCACCAAAATAAACTTGACGCTGAAGAAAGAGAGTGATCATCGATTAACCTTGTCTTTAGTAGGGGAGGAAGATATTTAGTTCAAAACTAATCAATAGAGAAGATTTTATTTCTCACATCTATGTTCTGTGGCAAACCAATGATGAATTCTCTATTGAGGTGGCAAGTGTAGGAAAGAATATATTTGTTTTCTATTTTCGATTGGATGTTGATCATTGGAGGGTGTTTTTTGATAGTCTGTGGTCTTTCAACAATACTTTATTGGTCCTGGATACTCTTTGGCCGAATTTTTGATATATCATTTAGATATGTTTCCTTTTGGGTGCAACTACATGGACTGTTGCTACTCTTTATGAATTTGAAGGCGACTATACACATTGGATTACTGTTTAGTGTGGTCGAAGATGTTGATCAGGGAGATTTTAAGGAATGATTAGGGAAATATATCCATATTCAAGTGAATATTAATATTTCTAAACTGTTGAAATCAGCTTTATAAATAGAGATGAAGGATTTTGATGAGGTGGTTCTTATTCTCTTACGCTATGAAAGACTTCTATATTTTTACATTAGTTGTGAGATGTTTGATCAAGTTGAAAGGGATTACCATAAAAAACCATTAAAAGAGTTTCAATCTACTAAGAAGTTTTATAGTAATTAGATTAGGGCTGGGTACAACCTTAATTTGGAGACTCACTCTTCCAAATGATACCGTAGAGGTGGTAATGACCTTTATGGTTTCACTCAAACTTAATTGAACAAATACCAACAAAATGTGAGCCGAAACAACCTGAAGGGAAACAAGAACGCTGGTAATTAGTTCACTCTATTACGTATCTATTTGTTAAAACCCAAATAGTCCTTATTACATATCTCACGTCAGGATCCACACTAAACCTAGCAACGAGAAAGGAAAGGCCATTTTTGATGACGTTAAAGTAGTATATGCCTTGCACTCTCCTCTAGTGAAGACCAATCACTAGGGGGATAATTCCCAAATTAAAAAGTCAACTAATGATCAGGTGGTTTATAATAATGATGATTTTTTCGGACTAAAGCTCAACCACCTGGTTTTTTATTCTAGATAGTGGAAACATGCCTTCCCTTAAGGGGGAGGGTGGTCACTATCAGCAAATAGGTGTGAGGATCCTTAATCTCTACATATTACAAATCCATTTGAAGGCTTGGTAGAATGGATGAGAATGGTAGTTCAAGAAAACTTGAAAGATGAACATGTTAGAAGGGCAACATTTGGAGGAAGTGGGGGGGGGTTCTCTTTATCAGGTGTGGTTCTTGATAGCTTTCAATTCTAAACTCATGATAACCAACCAGCCAAGTCAAAAACCCAAGGCAGTAAATGAAGTTCTTGTTTGAGGAAGAGCCCATAGAAGCATAGTCCTCTAAAGTCACGGGAGTTACAAAAAACAATTTCAAGGTAGTTTAGGTGCACTTTCTTGTTGTATTTCTATGGCTATGTCTACCTTGAAAACTGAAAAGAGGAAATGGGAATCATCAAGAGCAATTTCCATGGCTGACAAACGAATGATGGGAGGTGACTTTAAGGAAAGAGCCCTTGATTTTGACTTTGATAATGATATAAACCAAGCAATTATGTATAAACTAATAAGAGTGTGTGATTCAGAGTGTACACCATCTTTATCGATAAACCATATTCTAGCACATAGCCACCGTTCGCAATGAATATCATAAGTTGGAATGTCCGAGGTTTAAGTAGTCTCCAAGCAATCCAAATTCAACACCATATGGTCCAGGATCATTGCTCAAACATGATCTTCCTCATTAAGACTATAACATATCATCAGCAAGTGGAAGATCTTTAAATATGACTTGGGTATTATGGTAAGTTTGTAGTTGATCGCATGGGTAGCAGTGGCGATCTTACTTTATTATGGACCGATAGGATTGATGTAAGTTTAAACTCTTATTACTACTCACATATTGATGTCTTTGTTATGTATCATTCTAATAGGCTATGGCGTTATACTGGATTCTATGGCCATCCCGATGCATCTCAACAAATCCAACCTTAGATCTTGCTTTGGAGGTTAAGTTCATTATCTTAAGTTCCTTGGATGTATAGCGAGAATTTCAATGAGATTATAGATGTCAAAGAAAAGGATGGTAGTATCAATCGACCTAGGAATCTCATGGAAAATTTTCAATCAGCCCTGGATGATTATGGATTTCTAGATATGGATGTTCATGGTGAAATTTTCACTTGATGCAATACACAGTGTGTAGAGAGATTCATTCAGGAGAGACTTGATCGTATAGTTTAGATGCATGTATGGGCAGAATTTATTTCCTTATTCGGCGATTCATTATATGGAATATTAGGGTTCGGATCATAAGCTGCTTCTAATTTCTGTACGTGATCATTCTTCTCAAAGGAAGGAATCTCATGTCCAAACATTTGCATGGTTCTATTTTGAAGAAGCATGGGCTGAAGAGACAAAATGTAAAGACATTATCCAATAGTTTTGGTGAACTAGGTACAATACTTTGACTTCTATTAACTCCAATATTTCTCACATGGGTTTTATAGGAATGGAATTGAAAATCCTTTAAAATGCTTGTATCTAATTTTTGGGAAAAAAAAACAACTTATGGCTTTGAATAAGAACATCACTACTTTATCTTGGGTGAAATTGAGAAAAGTTGAGCAAAGTCTAGATGCTTTGATGTATAAGCACAACTTATATTGGAGACAACACTCTCGAGTATCCTGGCTTAAAGGTGGTGACCATAATTCATAATTTTTTCACTAAAGAGTTTGGGTTAGAAAAAAAAAAAAGGAATAAGAATTATGGTTTACAAGATAAAAACAGTGTTTGGCAGGAGGATTCACAATAGATAGAGTGTATTTTGATTAAATATTTTTTGGAGCTCATTACATCTGATAGGCATATTTATATTCATTAATTTTTCCTCTATAAACTTAGTATTCATGCATTTAATTTTATATATTTAGCTTTTTATACACTTTATGGTTATTTTATAAGTTTAAAGTTGATAAAGCACTAAAGGATCAAAATTTGAACAAAAGGGTAAAATAGTTAATAGAGCCAGTGCCACAATTCTAAAGTCAAAGTTGTAGCACTAGAGAGTAAAAGAGAAGACACGGGTATAATCTTAAAGCCTTAACACTAGAGGCCAGCACTACAATGTCAAAGAGAATAGAGAGTCAAAACCACTGTGCCAATAGACAAAGTCACAATGTTAAATAGTGAACAAGTCCCCTAAAAAATCATAAGTTGAGCACCATAATGCTATGAGCCAGTGCCACGACGATAATGTGAGTATCAAACCAACATCGCAGTGCTGGGAAGTCAAAGTTGTGACGCTAGGTGTTAAAATAGGAAAACCTAGTATGTCTTAGATGTGAAGTTTGACTTAACTTGAATACTAAAACCTATAAATAAGAGTCTATTTAACCAATATTAGAGATAGCACAAGAGAAAGCAAATTATTGAGCATTTAGAGCAATCTTTGGAGAATCAAGAGAAGAATATCAAGGTAAGGAAGAGAGTGAAGATTTTAAGGCATCATTCTCTTTTCTTCTTTCTTCTTTCTTCTCACCTGTCTTAAATTGTTCATTTTCGATAATGTTAAATATTTGGCACTATAAAACTCTAGTTTTCATAATGAACTAAGTTTTTGTATTAGGATTACAATTTGAACTCGATATGTAATTTAGATTTGTTATCTTCTCTTATTTTTATGAAGTCATTATAGAATTGTTTAGTTTATTTTGTAGTTAATGCTTTCTAACTACTTGATCAATAATTAGACTGATTTAGGAATCATAATAAACTTGGAAGAGAAGTTTATGTATTTAACCTTAAATAAACTGATATATAATCATAGTGTGACACCTTTCAGTTTTATATGAGTGAAATATACTCATATGACATATATGATTTTAAGGAATTATTTTTAATTTATATTGATTAATTTGATTAACATGGGAATATAGGCAATTGTTTAGGTAAGATGTTTCATTTGACCATCAGAAGAGGCTGGTAAAAATATTATGATTTTTAGTCAATAATTTATATTGATTGAATAAATTAAGAGAAGATTATTAGATTCAAGTTAAATATCAAGGATAGTTGTAATCCCAGGCTTATTTATTATTAGTGATTCGAGACTTGTTATTCTCATTTATCTCTATATTATTTTCTTTATAATAATGTATATAAGACTAGTTTACAATAGTGTGCACTTGCAGCGTCTGATAAAATTAAATTATATTTATTATTATTATTACTCTCTTTACTTGATTAATTGCTCAATTTCATAAGAATATTAAATTTTTTATATGTTTTATTGTTATTTTGTAGGTTTGGAGTCAATGGAGTAATTGAGGATGAAAATTTAAGGAAAACAAGGCAAAACATAAAATGCTACAATAACATTGCTACAATAATCACTACAGTATTTGGTGAACAATAATTTGCTATACTACATCACTGAAGTAGTGAATAGTATTTCACTTCAGCGAAAATACATCTCGTTGCAGTGTCGCATGAACAGTGCAACACATTGAAGAAATACAACTAAAGACTCCAATCAATCCTTATATAAAAGTCACTTGTTTCAGACTTCAAAAAGTACACAACTTAGGACTTTTAGAGTCACAACACATTAAAAAAAAATAATTTTAAAAGAGAGAGAAGTGGGAAAATTCAAGGAAGTAAGAGATTATTGGCAAATCTTTAGTATATCAACCAATTGCAAAATTGATGTCTATATTAGTTTACTTTTAGTTGTATTATATTTATTTTCTTTTTCAGTTATAATTCTCTTGTTATCATGAGCTAAATTTATTTTCTAAGGTTATTACTTGAACTCAATATGTGAGCTTAATTGTTGAATCTTTTTAATATTTATTTGAATTCAATTCTTTATTATTCAAATTATTTGTTCTTAATGATTTATTATATTTGATTAATATTGTGAATGATTTATTAATATTTTGATAAACTCGGAAGAGATATCATTGTATTTAGACATAGATAATTTGATACATGATTGTAGAATAACATTCAATATTGTATATGCAAATTTCGAATTAGGATAGGAATATACTTAATTGGCATGTATGGTCAATAAAATAATTTATTACAAATACTATGAGAATATAAGTATTTAGTAAATTATGATATACTTGCATAATCTTAGGAGAGGCTTGTGAATATATTAGTGTCTTAACCAATAATGAGAATTGAGAGATATAAATATTAAAAGGATTAATCTTTAGAAAATATATTGAAGGATAGTAATTAACTATAGGCCTTCTCGATATTGCTATCTTCTTATTTTATTTAAGTTGTGTTTTTTCTGCACTTTTATACTTAAATTTATTGCAAAATTAAGATTTTATTTTTCTAAATAATTACAAAAAAGATATAATTTTAGTATTTTGTAGAAAATAAAAAATATCCTTGTGGGTTCGACATCCGACTTTATAAGTCCATTTATTACTTATTACGATAGTGTATACTTGCATTAAATTTTAAGATATAAAAATATCGCAACAACATCGTTGTCAGAAAATTATTTATTATTAATATTAATATCAATCTATCCTATTATTTATTTAGACCATTTTCTTTTTGTTTTATAGTTGCTTTTTAGTTGTTTATGCGATGTTCACGAAGCCCGACTTAGTTGCTTTTGATCTAAAAATTAAAAGAATTTTGAGAAGAATTCGTCACGAACGGAATTAAGCCTTATGTCAACCAAATATCATGGCTGATCAAATTCAAAATCAAGCTAAAGAACAAAGATCATTGTAGGAGTATGTAGTCCCACTTGTTGATGTCTTTCACTCGAGTATTCGTAGACTTACAATCAATGCTAACAACTTTGAAATCAAGCTGAGCATAATTCAGATACAGAAGGATTTAGTGCAATTTAATGGGTTACCGTGATGATTCGAATGAGCATATCATAAATTTCTTAGAAATTTACCATACATTTAAGTAGAATGAGGTTTTAGATTGAGATATTGTTCTTAATGTCAAAAAATAGAAAAAGTAAAGTATATAAGATATCATCTGAAACAACCTTTATTAAAAAGAAAATTTACAACAAAATAAAACAAGCCACTCTGATGGAAAACAAAATGTTGTAAGATCATAAAAGTAAAGAAGCTATAGACAGAAAGTTAAGTCTATCTTGTATTTCTTTGCACTGTCATTAATAGACCAATCTAACTGACGCAATGTTGAATCAGATAAGGCACAAAAGCATGCAGTTGATGACTCAACTGATCAACAGTTGAAGCAGAAATAAAGATCCATCGTGCTAAAAGTGAAATGAATTACTTTTTCACAGCATAATTAAGAAAAGACAATAACTCATTATAAAAGCCATTAACATTAACAAATCAATAGCTTTTGGTGGATTTGCAATTGGGCATATGAGATAATTTAAAAAATTTCCTCCAAAGTTTCAAGACTTGCTAAGAGAGTTACGAAGGCATCTAAATGCCCAAGCATTAAAGCCATTCACTCATGCATAGATGAGACCTGTAATTCATCTTTAACTTTTTTTCTTATAATACTTCCAACAGCTAGAGGTTTGGGGATGATACCCAAAACTCGTCTGCGTTATTTTGTACAACTTTAATCATACTTCCTATTAGCCTAGGGTTACATTCCCCATATACTAAATATATTTTTCACTCTACTAACACCTTACCAAGAGTTTTTGCTGCTTTTACAAACTCTCTAATTTTCTCAGGATTGGATCCACAAAAGATACAAATCTTTATAAATCTAAGATCTAAGGTTTCCACCATTATTGCACTTACTCTAAACTTTGAATGTTTTTAAGTTTGTAAGAAAATTTAGAAATGAAGCAACGTATTTATAAAACCAAAAAAAATGTTGCAATGTAAAGTCTATACAAGTAGTTGGCTGTTGTTAGAAAAAAAAATTAAAATGCAAAATTTTTAAAAAGAACGACTAACATCCATATGTACAAGTAGTTATGATTGTGGCTCACATCTTTATTTAGTTTTATATTCAGAAATGGCTTAAACGTTCTATATGAGTTGGGGATAGGCTTCTTATTCTATATTCTTATAAATGAGCAAATATGGTATTTTAAAGTCAGATTCCTAAGACTATACCATGTTCCTTTATGAATATATCTTATAAATCACGAATGGCAATATACACATATCTACTCAGATACGTCTCAAGAGTCATTAAGATATCATTCAAAGATTTCTTACTCAGGCCATCCTTAATAAACTGAATTTTATCTTTATGATTTGTAGACACCATTCGTAAAGTACAACATCGTATATTACAAGTCATGCATGCACACTTATAATTGTCATTCCTTTATAAGTACGGAGATTTGACATCTTAAATCCCTCTAGTAACTTAATATGCTTGAGCTCATCCTTGAGAGAAGATTTTCTCTCCCACTCGATTTTCTTTGATGGGAGTTTCTACTTTTCTTTATCTTCGAGGAGCTGATATAGTCATTTTTCGAGGCTCTGAACCTTCTCCAATAGTAGGTCCTTATTTTTGAATGCTAAGCTAAGATGTTAACTGTGTTCACACTTCTAACCTGGTCGATGACTTTCCTTGTACTTCCTTAACCTTACTACTACTCTTTTTCTGTTTAGTAGGTAACTAGCATCTCCAATGATTTGGCTAGCTTTCTTTCTTTTTTCTTTAGGATTTCTCGAGCATCTTATATATACCTATTATCTCTTTGAAGCCCTTTAATGATTATTCGGGCATCATTATCATTTTGATTATGATTAATATTGGAACACTTGTGTAAGTTTGAGTCTCTAACTTATGAATGGTTAAGGGATTGTCGTTATCACCATGATGTGACCATCTGCTGGGTTAATGACTTTCCTTCTCAGAATGTTCCATTACAATTTCTTTCATTTTTAGTTTTTAGGTGAAACGAGGTGGATTTCTGGTTTCCTTCACTATTGGAAGAACACTTGTTGACTATAGTAAGTGTTGTTGTAACCCATAATGTAAATGAGATTCTTGGTCTCTTTTAGACTAGTATGCTTTTTTAGAAATTTGGAAATCATCTTTTTGAGTCCGTTACTCTCTTGTCGAGATTTTCTTAATTCTTCTTTCAGCACCTTTCGTCAGACTAATGATTCTTCCTATTGGCTCAGATTATTGTTTGGTTGTATTTCTACAAACTTGCTTAGATTCCAAGATCCAGGATTCTCATCAGGTTGTAGGATTTGTCTATTGTTTCATGCGATCATAAAGCTTGTAGTAACAAATTTTGGTTGTGTGTCTTTCATGTTATTTATCTATTTTGCATAGCTTTTATGATTGCTTCCCATAAACAGCGCCAAACTGTTGACCCTAAAATTTGATAAACCATGAGTCAATGAATTAGATTTGTTTTTGCTTAGGAAGCTTGGCTTGGACATCAAGGATAAGACTAAAATGTTGGTTGCTTCTTCCCTCTGAGAGAATAATGTTTTAATGAGGATCCTATAATAAAAAAGAACAAATGAGGCCATTTTGGAGGTTTTCCAGTATGGGCACTTTAATGCCTAAGTCAGCAATGACCCCAAAAAGAATGAAATAAGGCAAGAAATAAAAAAAGGAAGCGAATTATTCGATATGAATAACTAGTGATTGTTATAATTTTTTTTATATGCTTTGAGTGTATCAAGCCTCTATGTTTTAATATAAATGTGTATGTATATTTGTATACTTCTTTCTTTCTTATTTTGTGCTGATTTCTTTTTCTATTTATAGGGTAAGGATTTTGGATTCATTTATAGTTTTTTGAGTCCTTTTTAATGATGGTATCTTTATAGATTTGTGATAAGGGTATATATAGACTATTATTTCTATCATATTTGAATTACATTTTGCTCCAAATTATGAGTATTTTGCTATTTATTTGAGATTTTTGATTAAATATTGGTTTACAACCCACAACGTGAAGATACTAGAAGAATCGTGAGTGAAACAGAGAAAAATAGAGATTTGGAGAAACCAAGGCCAGCACGTTGTGCTTGAAGCAGAAACGTTAGTGCTACGGCACCCAACACTCAGTGTCGCACAGCCCAGCATGTGATCTAACCTTGACCTTTTTCAGGTGTGAGCACTGCGGCGCCCACCACCCAACACTGCAGTGCCCGTGCAACAAAAAGATACCTTATCCCTTGAGTCACAATATGACTTGGAATCGAAGCCCTACGTCTTTAAGGTTACGAAGGCCTATAAAACACCTTTCTTCATAGGCAAAGATAGAATATTATAGAAACAAAATAGGGCAAACAAAATACGTCATAAAAACAAAATAGCAAAGCAAAGAATTAAAGATTGAAGATCAAGACTTGCTATCAATCAAGAAAGAGAGAAGTAATCAATTGCATGTTCTTGTTTAGTTTATTGTCTACTCTTATCATTATGATCTTGTTCTTGATGCCATTAATTATTTATCTTGATACTCTTAGATTCATTATGAACTAAACTCTTTTGACCTATGGTTAGACTTTTAAACCTAATATGTAGTTGGATTTTATTGACTCTCTTAGTTTATGAACTTAATAGATTACATTGATTCATTCTATCTTGTGTTTAATGCTTTTATTATATCTGGCTAATATATTGATTGATCAGGGAACATAATGAACTTGAAAGAGGAATTTATGTGTTTAACCTAGGATAGTTTGATGCATGATCATAAGGGTAGCTATGAGTTTCATGTATGATAGAAATATACCTAGATGACATATATGACATGATTAGACTTGTTCTTATTGAATTGCATTCTAGTCGGATTACCATAGACATATAGGTAATTGTTAGGGTATAATATAATTATTTGACCATCGACAGTGGCTTATAATGAGATTAGAGTCTAGCCAACAATTTGTTGTTAACGATTAACTAAGAGATTAATAAGTTCAATAAAATATTATGGGATAAGTCGAAACCCTAGATTTCTTTTGATTAGCAAATTTAAACCTTTGCTTGTTTTTTTTGATTAAAATTAGATTTAATTTAATCGAATTAGATTAATTAGATAAACTTCATCTTTAGATTCATATGGATAAAAGTTAAATGAGATTAATTTTAGTACTTGATTCAAAGAAATAAATTAAATAAGTCCCTGTGAACGATGAAGATGCGGATGAACAGGTGGCAGGTTTCTTTGATTTTCTTGGAGCCATGATGAATAAATCTGAAATAGAAGATTAACACTCCTAAAGTGGTAAATGATGAAACACAAACTCCTTATTATATCTCTGTTCACAACCTCAAAACTTAATGTAATGTCAATTCAATCACAAAGGTGGAAAAAACATCTAATTTCCATGATATGTATAACACAAATGAACATAAATCAACACTATATGATCTCAACCTAATCAAGTCTATAACCCTAAAGCAATTGTCTTTATAGCATAACACCAAAAGAAATTACCTATTAACATGACAACACTACTTGGCAATAACAATACCACAACACTCGATTAACCATAATCATGTCGCAATCTAGTAATGAAATCTAGCAACAAAATTTTCTCATCAATCCATCCAAATAACATCTCAACCATAAAAATAATATAAATAAAAAAATCTTAGATAAATATAATGAAGATTATGTTGGATCAATTAAACTAGGGTGTATGCATGTGTATTTGTGTTCATTGTTCAAAAATACGTTTCTCATACATATTTGCATGCAACGAAAATTATAAAACAAACAATAAACACAATAATGACATATTAATCATATTAATATAAAGAGACATTTGAGCTGGAAATTCACCAACCATAACCTTTCACAAAAGTTATTGAAGTCCGCCTAGAGTGTGGCTCGTTGGCAGTTCTAGCAATCAACTAGGTGAGCTTGACTATCTAGAACAACAATTTTTTTTTTCAGCATTGGGCTTAACACTTTAAAACCTAAGCAATATGATTTACCCTTGATCAACACTTGATTAATATATCAAACACTTATGTTATTGTAATCGGTAGCCAATAGTAGAGATATATGATAAAATCAATTTCAACACTTTAAATTAATTTTCAAAGGATCAAATCCCTTATTTTCTCTCCACTTTGGCCAGCTACTTCCCTTTTCCAACAACAACAATAATATTTCATTTTTCCATCCTTTGCTTCTCATGTTTTCACACACACATATACCTTAACACATAATATAATATCATTAAATATATATATATATATACTTAGCCACTAAGTATACATATATTAATATTATATTAAATAATAATGTTATATATATATGTTAATATTATATCAAATAATATAATATTATATTATAATAAGATATTTTGATTATTTAATCATTAAATAATCAATATGTCAAATTGTCATTTTACATTTTTTGTTACATAGTTACCAAGTATACCTCTTAGTGGGCTCTACCATACTACATACTTGGACAAACTTAATCAATAGTCCACAATATACCACGTGTCAATGTATAATTAGTGAACGACAACTGTTAACTAGTTAATGCATTTAACAATTAAATATAGACACAAGCACATCCCGTGGTCATGCTGGATATTGTTGGACTGAACAATTCAAGCCAGTATGCTGCCTTAGTGCACAATGAGTACACTCTATATTGTGGGACTCCCTAGGTTCATGCCCGATTTGTCAAATGAAACTATTCTATGAGTCTGTGATCAATGCTCTATGTACATATCACAGATATTACAAATCAGTGCATTAGACCATACAAGTTGAGATTATAGCGTATACGTATAGTCCTTCCGCCACCTATATTTGTGGAAGAGCGGGGATATAGATCAACATCGTCAAATCACCATATGCTCACCTGTGAACTTATCTCTAGATTTGTATTTCAAAAAATAATATTTGCAAACTCCTTTGTGATAATATTTAACCTAATGGAAAACTCTTTTTTAAGAGTATGCTTTTGGCCAAAAACCTTTTTGAAATACAATTCTTAGAGCATCAGGATATACAACTCTGTTGAGTTGAGTGTGTGATTTACGAGTATACATGTAGTTTCAAAAAAATTACAACACGCAACGAAAACATGTTAAAAAAATACACTCAATTTAACAAATTAGAAACATATAACACATATATGCTCATGTATAACTATTATACAAAATTTATATATGATGAATAATTATGCAAAAAAAAAAAAAGGGTAAAGAACACTTAACTAATTAATGTAGCTTTATAAAATCTTCAAGTCCTCTAACAATCTAAGTGAAGAGCTCACTTTAAAGTGTATTCTTGAACAATTCTAATCCATAACAGTTTTGGTGGGATTATGGAGTTAGAATGGTTTGATTTAAAATTTTCAGCAATATATATTCAAACTCTTTGAATACAAATTATTTGATTCCAAGAAAATAGAGATGATTAATACATTTATGTAACTTTCACATAAAAATTTAGAAACAATTTTTATAGAAAAATATTTTGAATAACTCGTGTGCAAAGCTAATTTTTCTTTCTCTATTTTCTTTTATGCATGATAGACCTCTATGAGAGAAGAAGAAGAGAGTTAAATTCTTTGTTTTTCAACAATTTGAGAAAGAGCAACCAAAAAAACACATTCTCTCTGCCTTTGCATTTTCTTGGCTGAATGAATGCCCGCAAGTGTGTTAGATAAAAATAAGTGCTCCACTCATCATTATTATTAATTGGCCTAAGACCCTCTATTTCCTCAATGCTTAAAACATTATCATTGTATTAACAAGTGCTCTCTCTATTTGCCTAGAGATGGCCGGCCAACTACCTCATTGAAATGATAATTATATCATTTCAATAATCTATCATGCTAATGCTCACATGCCATTTAATTTATTTTTCAAATGAAAAACTGATAATATCCATTTAATAAAAATGGATGGTCGAATGTTTCAAGTAAAGTGGACCATTCATTTAAATTAAATGGATATTATCATTTTGACATTTGAAAAATAAATTAAATGGCATGTGAGCACTAGCATGATAGATTATTGAAATGAAATGTTATCATTTCAATTATGCATTGTAGGTGGCCGGCCATACACATAAATTTGATATAATTTATATTGTATTTTAAGATGTAGGGACATGTAAGCCATGTGAATTGAATGAGAAAGTGGAGCACTTGAGAAAATGTTGGCAATCAAGTGTGTCTACCACTTCAAAGAAATAATGCAATTCATTCCCTACACATTTTGGTGGCAACATCGGGCCAAGTGGTTAAATAAAATTAACAAAATGAAAGTGATTCAATTTTAGGTAAGGAAAGGTATCCATTCAGCTATGTGAAGGAAAAATGAAAGATAGAGTGGTTTAGTTTTTCTCTCAAGTGTTGAAAGAATAAACACATCTTAATCTTCCTCTCATTTCATGAAAACAAATGGTATTATCACCTACTGAATTCAGAATGTGATAATTCTTGTTATTAAATATGTCTAACATAGTGATGTTGTATATTTGAACAACTTGATGATATTTAAAATTTGAACTTGGTGATGTATTTATAATTAAAGCATGATGATGTTTGGATATGATACCCAAGAGAAAATATTAAAAATCGAGGGCAAAGAAATGGTGTTCGAAAGGTCGAAACACTGTTCCAATGGCCAGTGCTACAACACCAACATACTGACTTGAGTGCCAGGACACTCAGGTCCCAGCACTACGACACTAGGTGGTTTAAGGCTGGATGCTGCATCACCTGGCCATATTGGATGAACATCTCGACGTTTGTTATCCGAGACAAAAACAAGGAGTACAAATGTTTTTTTTTGGAGCATTATATAGTATAATGCTAGAACATTCAATTTTTAAGGCTAACCATTCCAAACATAATACTCTTATTTGTAATTTTTGCATGTGAAGTATATTTAATACAATTATAATTGTTATATTATTGTATTAAAATTATAAATCATTTGTTTACAACGTTAACCACAATAGAAGCCCTATTGGTGGGGGTTAGTTGTGCTTACGTAACTAAATATTCTAATTATAAATTAGATTTGTATGTGATGCAAAATTTATAATTATTATTAATAATAAAAATCATAATTAAATTTAAATCTTTCCTAATCAGATTGAATAGTATTTATTATGAGATAATATTATACAATGATCCATCTTGTCAATACAGTGTTAGACGGGTCATTTTGGTCATTTTTAATATTGCTACAATGTGAGGGATTGGTTGGCGTAATTCGAACTATGCCGCTTAAACATAAGACGAGACAAATATATGTGAATGTATTACCCAATATTGCTATAGCGTGAGGGTAATACTAATAACATAGATTGGATGATTGGCAAGTTAATCTAGAATACACTTATCTAATATTGCTACAGCTCAAGGATAAGGTGTATTTAGGATTAGTGGTAAGAATTGTAAGAGATGTAATTGACAAGAGTTATCTACCTTATTTAGAAAGGTCAATATTGTTACAGTGTGAGGCTGGAGTAAAATGCCAAAGGGGTCTATTTTCTACTGTAAAGTTTAAAACGTTTAAACTTTCGTTTTTCTATTTGAGAGATTAAAGGGATTATGTAAAGCAGTGGAAGGGCATCTTTAGATTAAAAAATGTATAAAAGTTATATCCATTATCTAAAGTGTTATTTAGTAACGATTAGAAATATTTCGCTAAACATCTGTAATGTTTTCTTATAGTGATAAGGTTAGTAACTTACAGAGATAAGATGACTAGGAGCAATCCATTAGTATACTTGATCAAGGTACATAATCTATAGGGTACCGATAAATATTTAGACATGCTTATAAATCTAAGAATTATTCTAGATTAATAAAATAAAAATACTAAGATATATAATAGATCAATAGATAATATAAGAGGTTTTTTTGATAATGTCTCTTGAGAAAAGATGTAAGCTTATTAGAAAAGAATTAAAAAACTTAAATTGCCTTAAACCAATGGAGATATGGTTAACTCGTTCTAAGCCCATGATCCTCCCAATTTCTAGCCAATGTGAAACTTTTTTTGTTTTTCCTTAACAATCCTCCCCTTAAATAAAGGACCACTGAGCCTCTCCTCAAACGATATTTTATCCGTCAACTTATATGGAAGATCTTACTCTAATAGTCTGTTACTCATCTTCACTGTGTTGACTGATCATGCCTTATATGAAGCACCGGAGTATACCGCCTACTATTTAGAGCTCGCTCTATCAGGTTAACTCCGTATCACAATGTTGATAATGACATGCCTTACGTTAAGCTCGAAGCATGACAACGCATGTCTATAGAGCATAACCACAGATCTATCGTAAACAATGGGCATACTAGACTCACCACCTTCTTGTTCGGCACCTGAAGATTTCTATCACATGACAATTCCGAGGCATGTCTTTGATACCACTGTCAGTACTAATATCAAATGCTAATGTAATGTCAATGATAGGTAACTGCATACCTGATAGGGTCTTTATAATCATAGCGAGGTATTTTGGGTAGTTCCGCTTCCAATGCCCATCCTCGCAGCAATGGAAACATTTTCCTTTTGCTTTGTTCTTATGTTGGGGCTTGGACATATGTTACTCCCATTTTGAGTGCATACTTTGCTTCTTCTTTTTTATTCTTCCCTTGAACTTCTTAGAAGTCTTTGGGGTAGAATAAGAAGCACCCTGAACATAGAGGGTCGTGCCCATTTGTTCATGTCATCTTGAGTTATTTTTAGTATGTTCTTCAAATCAACATATATAGGGTAATACTAATAACATATATTTGAGATTGACAAGTTAATCTGGAATACAATTATCCGATATTGCTACAGCATAAGGATAAGATGTATTTAGGATCAGTGGTAAGAGTTGCAAGATATACAATAGATAAGAGTTGTCTACCTTTTAGGTTTACAAAGGCCAATATTGTTACAGTGTGAGGTTGGAGTAAAATGTCGAAGGGGTTCATTTCTCACTTTAAAGTTGAAAACGTTTAAATTTTCTTTTTCCTGTTTGAGAGATAAAAGGGATTATGTAAAACAGTGGGAGGACGTTTTTAGATTAAAAATGTATAAAAGTTATATTCATGATCTAAAGCGTTATTTATTAATGATTAGAAGTATTCCGCTAAATATCTCTAATTTTATCTTATAGTAATAAGGTTAGTAACTTATAGAGATAAGATGACTATGAGCAACCCGTTAGTATACTCGATCAAGACACATAATCTATAAGGTACCAATAAATATTTAGACTTTCTTATAAATTTAAGAATTGTTCTAGATTAATAAAATAAAAATACTAAGATATATAATAGATCAATAGATAATATAAGAAGTGTTTCTGATAATGTCTCTTGAGAAGAGACGTAAGCTTATTAGAAAAGAATTAAAAATAATTTAAGAGTCAAATCATATATCCTGACCTATCTAATGATCTTCAGTAGAAGTACATGCATATGAGATGTACAAGTAGTATAATGCTCCATCTAAAACTTTTTAATATATCTAAAAACAAATATAGAGAATTATTAACAATGGAAAGTATTTCCATTATAGTAAGGTTTAAAATAGTAAGAGTTACTATTTAAAGAACCTTTATTTAGAAAAACAAAATAAACCTCTTAGATATCTGTTCATTAATAATTGATATTTCATATGCATATAATTTGAATAAGTATAAGGATATGAGATAACGCCTCTCCTTCTCACATCTGCAAGACGTTGCAGAATTTAAGCAATATTAAAAAAATATGAAATGAGAAGTACAGCTGCACGTAGGAAATGAAAATTACTTATACGTGGTATCTGTTAGGACTTTTAAGTCACTTTTTTATTCTAGTAAAAGCATTATATTGTACAGTTGTTATTTTATATCAATAATAATTAAGCAATATATTACTCTTTGTATTAGACAGAGAGTGTTATCGTAAAAATATTAGGAATGGCTCCTCATATTGATATGATAATGATAATGTTTTACTAATTAAGTGCTAGTTAATTAATGGTTATTATATCTGTCCTTTTGATATTTATACTTTTTGTAGAATACCATTTGGATTATGTAATGCACTAGCTACGTTTCAGCGTTGTACGTTGAGTATTTTTTCTAATATGGTTGAAAAATGCATGAAAGTTTCTATGGATGATTTGACTATTTTTAGTAATTCTTTTGATTTATGCCTACTTAACTTGAAAGCTGTTTTGCGTAGGTGTGAAGAAAAAGGACTTGTGCTAAATTGGGAGAAATGTCATTTCATGGTATCTTAAGGAATCGTTTTAAGCCACATTGTATCTGAAAGAGGGATAGAGGTTGACAAGGCTAAAATTGAATTAATCTCTAAATTACCTACACCAAAAATGATAAAAGATGTCCGATCTTTTCTTGGACACGCTGGCTTTTATAGAAGTTTTATACAAAATTTTTCTGCCATATCTAGACCATTGTGTAACATTTTGCTAAAAGATGCAGAATTTACATAGACACAAGAGTGTGATGAGGCATTCCGAACACTCATTGCCAAACTCACCACCACTTCAATTATGTAATCACAGGATTGGAATCTCTCATGTGAAATTATGTGTGATGCAAGTAATTATATTGTAGGAGTAGTTATTGGGCAACGTAAGGAGGGAAAATCCTTTGTTGTTTATTATACTAGTAGGACTTTGAATGATGCTCAAATGAATTACACTACTACTGAAAAAGAACTACTAGCTGTTATTTTGCCTTAGACAAATTCCGTTCTTATTTGATTGGTTCACCTATTGTTATTTTTACTGACCACACAGCCCTTAAGTATCTTCTTTCAAAGAAGGATGCTAAAGCTCGTTTAATTAGGTGGATTCTTCTTTTGCAGGAATTAGATCTAACCATTAAAGACAAGAAAGGCGTTGAAAATATTGTTGCTGATCATCTATCCTACCTTGAGTTCACTGACTCCACTGATTTGCCACCCATTCGAGATGATTTTTCTGATGAACATCTTTTTTCTATAAGCCAAATACCTTGGTATGCACATATCGTAAATTATTTGGTTTGTGGTGAACTTCCATCTAACTGGAGTGCACAAGATAAGCGTACATTCTTGGTTAAGGTACATAATTTTTATTGGGACGATCTATATATTTTCAAATACTATCCTGACCAAATTATGAGACGTTGCATTCCTGAAAGTGAAGTTTCTAGCGTCTTACATTTTTGCTATAGTACTGCTTGTGGTGGTCATTTTTCTATGAACAAAACAGTTGTGAAAATTTTACAGAATGGTCTTTACTGGTCCATTTTGTTTAAAGACATTAATAATTTTTGCCGTTCCTGTGAAAGATGTCAAAAGTTAGGTGCTTTATCTCGAAGACATATGATGCCTCTTAACTCTATTCTTGTTATCGAGATATTTGATTGTTGGGGTATCAATTTTATGAGTCATTTTCCCTCATCTTTTGGCTACTTTTACATCATTTTAGCTGTTGATTATGTTTCAAAATGGGTAGAGGCTGTAGCTTGTCGTACTAATGATAATAGAACTATGGTAAAATTCTTAAAAGAAAATGTATTATCTAAGTACGGTACACCACGTGTTATCATTAGTGACCAAGGAACATATTTTTGTAATCGTTCTTTTGAAGTTATGATGCGCAGGTATGGTGTTCTTCATAAGGTTTCTACTGCATACCATCCACAGACAAATGGGCAAGCTGAGCTAGCAAATAGAGAGGTTAAACAGATTTTGAAAAAGATAGTTAACCCGAATTGCAAAGATTGGTCTCTATGCCTTTCTGATGCATTATGGGCATATCGCACTGTATACAAAACTATCTTAGGAATGTCTCTGTACCGACTTGTTTATGGGAAAGCTTGCCATTTACCTGTTGAGCTAGAGTATAAAGCTTATTGGGCTGTCAAAGCCCTTAACTTTGATTTGAGTGCTGCAGGTCTTCAGAGAAAGTTACAATTATCAGAAATAGAAGAGCTACGAAATGATGCATATGAAAACTCTAGAATTTACAAGGCTAAAATGAAAGCAGCTTATGATAAACAGATCTTAAGAAAATACTTCGAGCTAAATCAACGGGTCTATCTTTATGATTCTCGATTGCATTTAGACCTTAAAAAGTTGAGATCTCGATGGACTTGTCCATTTATAGTAAAGCATGTTTTTTCTAATGGTGCTGTCAAAATTGAGGACCCCACTGATGGGCGAACTTTCAAAGTGAATCGACAGCGGCTAAAAAGCTATGTAGAAAAGGTAGACCACTCTATGTACCTAGATGAGATCCCTCTTGTGGATTTTGTCTATCATGCTTGATCATGTTCAATCTATCTATACAATATTTTGTATTTTGTCTATATTTTATCTTTTGACTTTTTAATTTTGCTTTTATTTATTTTTTTTGCACATTTTATTTTACCTTTTTTTTTAATGTGATTTTATTTCTTGGTCAAGTGGTGGATACGGTACTTCATGACTATTAAAGTCGGTTTCTCAATTCCCTAAAAACTATCCCTCAAACTGTGCATTCATCTCTTTTCTTTCTTTCAAAATAGATCGCATTCTTGCCAACCTTAAAAAACGTTTTCCTTCATTGCCTCAAAATGCTCTACTTAAGATTTACAAAGCACAGTGTAAAAGACTAAGGCTATTGATGTTGAGTAATATGCTTGTGGATCTTCGTTGGTTAATTGAAGTCGAGGTTCGATTATCTAGTGAGTCTGCAAATGATTTTGTTTCTCATATGCCTAGTCTTGGAATAAGCTCTTATGCTAAAAAGCGACGAGCAAAGAGGTTACAAGTCTGTCATAAATGTGCTTGATGAAATTATAACTAGAGTTGTCATTCTTTAGGATTTGCATTTAGAAATCGAGAAGACAAATTTTAATTCATTAAGGATGGACTGAGTAAGGAGTCTTTGGATGATATCCTATTGACTCTTGAGACGCATCCCTGTGGGCTCGTGCAACGTGAACTTCTCAATTTATGGAACAAATTCAAAAATGAACATCAACGGTATATCTCGGGAATCTAACTCTAAAAGACCATATTTGCCAATTTATAAGAAAATTAGATGAGAAGCCTATCACCGACCCATAAAGGGCGTTTAAGCCGTTACTGGATGTAAAACCAGAGGAATATGTGAGCTACAATCACAACTACTGGTAAATACATGTGTTTTAAATTCAAAATTTATTTTGTTTTACTTTATGAATAGTATGGATACTCATGTAGATGTCTTAAATTCAAATCTTTTTGTTCAATAATGCATATGGGTCATTATATTTAAATTTTTGTGTTTTATTTTTAATTATCGTCTGACAAACTATCGGGTTACCACAATCATTGTTATCATTTGGTACTCTATAAATACAACACCTTATTTTCTTCATTTTCATATATTTAGATAAAGGTGAGTGTAGATATGGAGGAAACCTCAATTCAACAATTCTGAAATATATGTGTATTTTATGGATCTAGTCTTGAAAAAAAATAAAGTGTTTGTAGAAGCAGTAACCAATTTAGGAAAAGCATTAGCTGCAAGAAAAATTCTTTTGATTTATGAAAGGGGTAGCCTTGGGTTAATGGGGTGTGTGTCAACAGCTGCACATTTGGGAGGAAGTCAAGTTTTAGGTATTATTCCTACAGCTTTAGCTGTGGAAAACTTGACTGGAAAAATAATAGGGGAAGAATTACGAGTCTCGTCCATGCATGAACGTACAGTTAGAATGCTTTACAATGCAGACGCTTTTATTGCTTTACCAGGTGGTTTTGGTACCTTGGAAGAAAATTTTCAAATTGCCTCTTGGACCCAGCTAAATATCCACCGAAAACTCATAGGTTTGTTGAATGTTAATAACTATTTTGATTGCTTACTCTATTTTCTTGATCAAGTTGTGGAATATAATTTTATTTCACATTCGGCGTGACAGATCCTGGTTTTTGCTACCGAGTCTGATGAATTGATTGACAAATTACAGGCAATTACCTACGAACCTAACCCAACAATAACTCGGATCGATTGGTTAGTGTGCCTTAACAAGCGAAAATTGGATCTGACACTTCGTTTGTAAATTTATTTTTTTGTTTTATTTATTTATCAGCATCATTATTTTAGTTTATATTTGCTTAAGTGTCTCTCAGGTTTGTTTCTTTCGAATAACTGGCGTTTTAGGTAATGTCTCCTATACTTTATCTCTTTCTATTTAAACATTGAGGATAATGTTTCATCTGGTTTAAGGGAGGATAGTAGACATAAGTTGCATTTTACATTTTCAAAAAAAAAATTAATTGTGGTCCGACATTTGATTAAAATGGCAGAGTCAAGAGTGCATTCTTTAACTCTTGAGACGCATTCTAGGTCAAATTAGAATGGTAGAGTAAGAAGTTTTATTTCTAACTTTTGAAACGCATTTTAACTAAATTTTTGTTGTTTTGTTTTATATTTTATGTATTATTGTTTATTTCTTGTAGTCTTAGTAATTCTTGTATAAAGAAATTTGCTTTTCTGCCTAAATATGATTTCAAAATTGTTTAGGCTGAGTCATTGTTTATATTTAGGTTACTAAAGAATAACTTCCAAAATATTTTTAAGCACAATGCTAAGCCTTGTGGTAAGACGGATGATTCAATTTATATAGCCAAGAGAATTCTCATGTTTAAGTATATATTTTTCTAATCTCACATATCTTTTGTGAGTAAGTGGAAAGGTTGAGAAAACAGCTTATGAACCTTCATTGATCCTTTCAATTGGTTAATTTTTGTTTAGATTGATATTATGTAAATTACGAAATAAGTTGGTTGCATTTATGTATAATATAATTTAGTGAGAAACCTTTATAATGCTTCATTGTATTCTTCAAAAATACAAAAAAAAAAAAAACTGAGAATCAATTCAGTTTAATAAAGTCTTCATTCAATTTTAGAAGACAAATTTTTTTTATAAGGCAGTTTTCTCACCAAGCTATATTGGTATTATTCTTAAAAGACAATTGAAGTCCTAAAACTAGTACATTTTAAGAACAATTAATTTCTAAATAATTAATTTTTCTATCTTTGGATCAATGGTAATTTATATATCTGTCTTAAAATTGACTTTTTCTTGAGTGCTTAATTGTTTTCCAACTCTATGAGAGAAATCTTAACCTTTTAAACAGTCATACACTTGTGAGGATATGGAGTTGAGGCTTTTACTTTGAGAAATTCTCAAGGGTATATTTGTTATGGTTTGTGGTAAGATAGTTATGGCTTAATTCACACGCACAAAATTTTTGAAAGTTATAATTAAAAAAATCATAATAGCAATAGTGATCTTGAACTGACTTTGTGTTTGAAATACTTAGGTAGTTTTGCATATTTTATTTACGCTTGAATTACTAGAGACTAGCAATACACTGGTTGGGGGCCGTGACGAACACATGAAAATGCATATTTATTAAGAGATTCAGTTACCATTTAATGTCACTAATTTTAGCATTTTTGTACTTTTAACTTGAAATAAAGTGTTCTTAAATTGTGATTAATGAATGTTATTTGCACAGGTTTAGGTAAAATAGACATAACTCTCAATGTAGAAATCAAAATGAAGAAATTCGTGAATTTGGAGCAACATGACTCAATCTTACACAAACTTGAAGAATAGTTGAAAAGCCAAATCCAACATGTTATGGGCCAAATATTGAGATACAATAGAATCGGGCTACAACTTTCGCTCAGCTTGACCCAACTCACATATTTAAACTGTATCTCACAAAATACATACTCAATTGGTATAATTATTACATTTATGAAATACTAACTTAATTATCAACAACTATTATGTTGATGGTAAAGTCCAAATCAGCCATTATCATAGACCAAATTGCATTGCAAGTGGGTAAAAGGGTTGTTGGCTGAAATCTGATGTATCTTTAGAATTTTGCTCATATCTCATTGGATACTCATCCAATTTGCATGAATCTGGTGCCTATGGAAAGTAGAGACAAAATGATACAACTTTTATGCCGATTATAGAGGCTATATTGGTCATTTATATTATAAAAAATATACTGCAAGTGGGTGAATGAGTTATTGGCCTAAATTATTGAAGATTGATGTCACATTTTCATTCATTGCCTATATAAGGATATTATTAGGACGTTTTGCAACATGAGATAATTCTCTCTTATTTTCTTCTCATTAACATGTATTGTAATCTAGGCTAGAGTTCTTGGCAAGGCTAAGAGATGAACTTTTATGTGTAATAAATCTACTTCTATACTTTGATTCGTTGTCAAGAGCTACAAATGTTTGTAAGTTTGGTTTTGATTAAACTCTTATCTATTTTATTTTCTATAATCTAGAGGTTATAATTCTCATGTCTCATATATGTTCAGTCATAATTTTTTTATGTGATTCTTATTGAATTATAATTGTTATTGGTTACATTATTTTATATGTTAATCTTTTACTGCAATATTGTCGATTGATATATTGTCGATATTGGATAACATGTAAAGACAATAAAGTTTGATATTCAAGTTGATCTTTTACTGCAACATTGTCAAAATGATATATTATCGATATTAGATAACTTGTATAAATGAACATGATTTGTGTTAATATTTGCAAAAGAGTTTAGTTATATCAAATGCATGTGTTATCAAATGTGCTATATTTTACATATTTTCTGATTGATTGTTTAGATGTAAAACTGTCAATTGAGTTATAAACATTGAATCAAAGTGTATAATAGATTTATAAAGCATAATTATGATTCTTGAAGCCTTGTTTAAATCATCATAAGACATTTTCCTCAATTCATAAACAATTCTATCTCATCCACTTAAACCAATTAATTAATTTTCTTCTTTGCTACTGCTTTAATATTTTACTTCACCAACCTATTTTGCCAAAAGCTTCATCATGGGATCGATACCTCAATCTATATTGTGATAGCCACATTAAATTTTGAGCGTAAACAGGTGGCATAATTTAGTCCATGGATGCTGACAAGTGGACCATTTATGTTTTAAGTAATTTATACTAAAGTGGACCATGCATTTATATTAAAAGGAAAATGATGTTGATAAGCACTAGTATAATAAAATAATAAAATGAAATGTTATCATTTTAATTATGCATTGTAGGTGGCCGACCATATACATAAATTTTCAAATTTATATTGTATTTTAAGATGTAAGGATATATATAAGCCATGTGAATAAAATGTGAAAGTGGAGCACTTGAGAAAATTTTGGCAATTAAGTGTGTCTCAAAGAAATAATGCAATTCATTCCCTACATATTTGGGTGGCAACATTCAACCAAGTGGTTGAATTAATTAACAAAACAAAAATGATTCAATGAGAAGGTATCCATTCAGCTATGTGAAGGAAAAATGAAAGAAAGAGTGTTTTGTTTTAGTTTTTCTCTCAAGTGTTGAAAGAATAAACACATCTTAATCTTCTTCTCATTTCATGGAAACAAATTTTTGTATTCAAAGTGTTTAAATATATATTGCTGAAAATTCTAGATTAAAGTTACTATTCTAACTCCATAATCCCACCAAACCGTTATAGACTAGAATTGTTCAAGAATACACCTCAATGTGATCTTTTCACTTGGATTGTTAGAGGACTTGAAGATTGTAAACTTACCTTCATTAGGTAAGTATTCTTTATATTTTATTTTTGCACAATTATTCATCATATATAAATTTTGTATAATAGTTATACATGAGCATATATGTGATATACGTATTTATTTTATTAAATTAGGTATGTTTTGCTAACATATTTCCATTGTGTTTTGTAAATTTTTTGAAACTACATATACACTCATAAATCACATACTTAACTCAACAAACTATGTAAATGGCTGTGGAAGTGATTGGAGAATCAAATTGTTCCCCAATGTATTACTCAGTGAGATATCCATAGTTTTTAACCTCTCACAATGAGATATAATCTTGAGGACATGGGGACTCATTGGACTGCCCTCGGGTAGTCTAGCTTGAAAAAAGAGATTTAGCAATCCTGTATATTTTAATTTGAGGTCGGTCACCAAATAACTCTTTCAGGTAGAGTATTATACTCTCAATACTGTCTATATGGACATGCTCTCTTTAGAGCTCCGCAGACATTGAACTAAGGATGTACGATTTGACTTTTAAATCGTCATTCATCCATTTTTGTATGTCTTATTTTCTTCTAAAGAAGCATCATTAGAAATGGCTCAAGGCAAGCGCTGTTCAATTATATATCCAAGCTTCTCAGAATCTAGAACTATTCTTATATTGATAGGCCAATCAATATAATTTTCTGCACCTTTAAGTTGGTGCGCATCAAGGATACAAACTAGTGGGTTTCTTGAAGCCATTTGATCTTCACAAGACAAAAAAAGAGATGTTAGCGGAACATTTCAATCGCTAATAAGTAACGTTTTAGATCATGTGTATAATAGTTGTACATTTTTTAATCTAAGAACGCCTTACCACTATTTTACATAATCCCTTTAATCTCTAAAATAAGAAAATGATAGTTTTAGATTCATTAAACTATACAGTGAGGACTAGATCCCATTGGTATTTTACTCTAGCCTCATGTTATAGCAATATTGGCCCCTGTAAACTCAAAAGTTAGACAACTCTTATTAATTGCATCTCATGCAACTCTTACCACTGATTCTAAATACACCTTATCCTCACGTTGCAGTAATATTGGATAAGTGTATTCCAGATTAACTTATCAATCATCAAATATATGCCACCAGTATAACCCTTATGCTATAGTAATATTGGGAAATACGTTCACATATATTTGTCTCATCTCATGTTTAACCGGTATAGCCCGAATCACCCGACCAATCTCTTACGCTGTAGCAATATTGGAAAAAATTGAAGTGAAATGTCTAATACCATATTAACAAGACGGATCGTTGTATAATATTATCTCATAATACAATATTATTTAATCCGATTTAAAGAGATTTATTAAACATATTCTCATATCATGAAAACGATTAATTTAAATCATTCATTTAAATTTTACACAAAATAACCCCCACCAATAGGGCTCCCATTGTGATTATCCGCATATATAAATGATCAAATCATGTTATAACAATTATAGAAGCATAATACGATAACAAAATAAGTCAAAACATGATAATTTTTTTTTAAAAAAAATCAGTAACAGTGTCAGACACCGCAGCGTCCATGGATAATAGGTCGGGCGCTGCGACACCCAGTAACAAGAGCCACAGTGCTCAGGTTAGTGTGTGGGCATCGCGATGCCCACAGGCTGGCGTTGCAGCGCCAGACACTGTAACCGTACCCGATGTCTGAAAATAATTTTTTCTTGTTCCAGCACTTAGTTTTTCTCATGTTTATCATGTCCAAACAACAAATAATCAATTTCAAACATCAACATGTTCAAGAAATTTCAAATTAAAACCATGTTTAATTTTAAACATCACCGTGTTCCAAATTAAACATCATTATGTTGTTCAATAATACAATATCTACATGTTAAATATTCAATAATATTAAACATCACATATAAATTAACATGCTCTGATACCATTTATTGAGTGAGTGTGTGATGTGTAGAGTGTACGTATAATTTTAAAAATTTATACACACAACAAAAGTATCACATACATATTACAATCAATATTGCATAATCAAACACATATATCTTATATATATTCATAAGTATCATTTAAATAAATTGCAAGTAAGTAAAGAACTCCAATCTCTAATTCTTGAGCTCACCTTGAAGTATGTTGTTACACAATTCTATTTCACAACTAGAACTTGTGGGATTGTGAAGGTAGAATAGCAGCTACAAATTTCCAACAGTTGTTGTTTTAACTCTTAAAACACTTTGTTTCTTATGGTGACTATTTCTTGTGAGTAATGAAAAAGAATAGGATATTTTAGATCTTTTCTCTCTTTGTTCCTTTTACAACTCTTTGTTTAGAACTTAGAAAATACTTAGTGAAAAATCTCTCAACTCTCCATTTCCTCACATGGCTAAATAATGCATCCCTTGAATGAATTCAATTTATTCAATTCTGGTTCATTAAACAATGTATTTCATGGCCTACCAATAAAACACATTGTTCACTTATGCACTTTGAACCAATTTCTCTATGCCACAATAAATGGTTAGCCATCTCACTTATGCACTATAAGTGATAATGCATCCTTGCATTATTTAATGGTTTATATGCCCTACCATGATATTTTACTACATTATTATTATTATCAATGGCAAACATCGCTCATTGCATTATATAAGTGCATGCTCCATATATTAATAAAATAATAACAATTAAAAATATGTATTATTAATATATCTTAATTATTTAAAAACTATTTTTGAATAATTACTATTACTTTATTAGTATTTACTAGCAAGATAAATGTGTAAAGTTTTGGTAAAATAATTCATGGACCAAAGTTATGCCACTTATCAATTTCTTATTAGTTAAAAACTCTTGTCAACTAATTAAGTGATATACTTAACATTTAAATCTTGACAAGTGTATAACCTAAGGAACCCTAAAACATATTTTTAATTTGCTAAAATTTCTTTGACCGAATTGTCTGATCCAATATGCTGTTATGGTGCACAACGAGTATACTTTATATTGTGAAACTCTCTAAGTGTTGAGTGTTGATTTATTTAGTGCAAGCATGTGGTATATGTGTTTAACAACAAAATATACATATCTCATACATATACATATACAGTGGAAGTATAAAAATTTGCAGTAAACACAATTATTATATATTAATCAAATTAATAACAAATTTGAGAAATAACCCTTAAAGCCATTGGATCAAAATTCTTGAAGTCCATCTGAAATATAAATTTTGATTAATTCTAGTAATCAACAATGGTGGTATTGATTATCTAGAATGACAGTATTTTAATCTAGCAAAATGTTTAACAAATTAGACTTAAGTTTTTTATTTTCTTTTGATTAACACTTAATCAATAAATCAAACTCTTACTTTTACTTAATTGGCTTTAAGCCTAATGAGAAGAAAATTTAATTATGAATTCAACAATTGAATTAAAAAATTAAGAAAACAAAATTTCCTTTTTCTTTCTCTTTGATGGTTGGCCAAACATTTAGCAAAAAATAAAATTAACTCTTAAATTTTATTTCATTTTGCAAATATATACAAATGAATTTTATTTTATTTTAATTTCACTTAATTTTAATTTTCATTTAACTTAATTTAACCGTAGTTAATATTTTTCCCTAGTTAGGTTAGTTTAACTTAACCCTTAGATTAAATAAATATTTAATTAATCTAATCCTAGTTAACTAACTTAACCATGGTTAGGTTAACTTTTACTTAACCATTAAGTAAGGTTAACTTAACTTAATCCTATAGTTAACTTTTAACCATAGTTAAGTTAAATTATTTATTAAACTATTAAATAAATAAATATTTATTTTAATTATTTAATAATTAAATAATCATTAAGTAAAATTACATTTATGTCCTTACTAGATTACCAAGTTAACCTAAAGTGGATCCCACCATTTAACCATATACTTTAGTTAACTTAACCATAGTAAATTATTAGATTTTATTGTATTAGACTATTCAATACAGTACGTTGCCCAAGAGCACAAAGAGTACATTTCATATTGGGACTCCCTAGGTTCACGCTCGATTCGTTAAATGAAATTATTTCATAAGTCCGTGATCTATGCCATACGCACATGCCACAGATATAACAAATTAGCGCGTTAAACCATACATGTTGAGGTTACTACATATTTGTATAATTCTTCCGTCATTATATCCTGGATGGGCAGGATATAAATCATCACCTTCAAATCCCCATAAACTCATCCGTGAACTTATCTTCAGATTCGTATCTTAATGAATAATATATGTAAACACTTTTGCTATATTGTTCAACCCTGTATGAAACTCTTTACCCGAGTTCATTGCTTATGGCCATAAGATATTGTAAGATACAATCTCGGAGCATCAGATATACAAGCCACCTATGTGAGCTGACAGATCCTATATCTACGCACACCGAACTTTATGAGCATCAAACTATACCCAACGACACGTAGCGGTCAGACCATGAAAAGTCTCTGACATACGTGGAACCAAAGTATAGTGGATCACCCACAAGCTCACCGTGGAACTCAGGTCGAAGGACCATGAATACTACTCAACTCGAGAGGACCTTTCTTTGACGGATTCATAGGATATCTATTAGGGTCCTTATGAGTCTGTTCAGTATCCAGTCCTGACTGAATTCCTACATGTCTATACAAGCTTCTACTAAGCTCATGGTCAGCTAAGAATAATCATCTATATAATACAGATATTAACATACACTGATCTATATAATAGTGATTCCAAAAAACTCGCATTGGTGAACATAGATCAAGAACACTATGTTTGAGAATATACTTACATAATGATATTTCCTAGCACCTTTTGCAACTATGTCATTACAAGTACACTATTTGGTCTTTGTCCTATCATAGACAGGATTCTAACCCTTTAGATCTCACTGACTCTTATAATCTGTCAACTCTTAGCAATGCTAACTTTTAGCATTTATAACTTTCAGCATAACTAACTCTTAGCACTGGTTCAAACTTTTTAAAAATAACATCTGAACTTCTTCAAATCGTATAATGTCTATAGTGTTACAAGCTTTATTACCATTTAATAAAGGTTATTAGCAATTTAATAAAATATTCATTGTATAAATATTCATACAAATAGGGATGGCACGTAAGCACAAACCCTAACACTAGGTCCACACACGGTTTGTCATATGAAACTTGTCCATACGTTTATGAATAATATCCCACACACATGTTATTGATATTACAAAACGGCCCGTTAGACTATATAAGTTAAGGTTATAATATATTCATGTAATCCCTTCATCATATATATCCTGGAAGAGTGGAGATATAAATTAACATTGTCAAGTCTCTATATACTCGATTATAAACTTATCTCTAGATCTGTATTTCAATATATAATATACGTAAATACTTTTGCAATATTATTTATCCCTAGGATAAAACGTTTTTCCCAAGTATAACTACTTATGGCCATAAGACTTTTCGAAACATAATCTTGGAGCATCATGATATATTACTCACCCAAATGAGTTAATGGATCCCATATCTATGTACATCGGACTCCATGAGCATTGGACCACACCCAGGGATACCCAGCGGTTAGACTATGAAAGGTTTCTGACATGTATGAACCAAAGTATGATGGATCACTCACAAGCCTACTGTGGCACTCAAGTCAAAGGACCACGAATACTACTCAAATCAAAAGACCCTTCATTGATGGCTTTATAAGATGTCTATTGAGGTATTTATGAGTCTATTCAGTATTTAGTCCTTATTAAATACTTGTATCTTTATACGAGCTTTCACTAAACTTATGGTTTGCTAAGACTAACCATCTAAACCATCCAGATATATGCATACACTAGTCTATATATTTATTAAGGTCTTCACTGTAAACCAGCATCAGTGAAGATAGATCAGGAATATAGTATTTGAGAACATACTTATATAATGACATTTTCTAGCACCATTTGCAACTCTTTACAGCTATATCATTACTAATATATTCTCAGGTCTTTGTCCTATTTCAAACAAGACTCTAACTCTTTTGATTTTGCTAACTCTTATAACCTAGTAACTTTTATCTATGCTAACTCTTAGCATTTATAACTCTCAACGTTCCTAATTCTTAGCACTAATCTAAACTCCTTTAAACCAGATCTGAACTCTTTCAAATCATATAATGTCTGAAAAATTATAAACATCTTACCATATAAAATATAATTAGCGATCTAAATAAAATGATAATAGTATAAATATAAAACAAATATTCAAACATTAAAGAGATGACATGTAAGCACAAATCCCAACAACTCCCACTTACTTTAGTGCCATTCACGATGGTATCTAATGCCTATTGACTCTACATGTCTTTCAAATATTTTAGAGTTAAAGCCTTGGTAAGTGGGTCTATTACATTAGTCATAGAGTCTACTCTATAAACTATTAAATCTTTTATAGCAAAACTTTCTCTAATGATATGATATTTTCTTTCCATATGCTAAGACTTTTGGTGTGCTCTTGGCTCTTTGGTATGCAATGGCTCTGTTATTGTCGCAAAACAATGGTATAGGATCCATTGAACTTGGAATAGTTTCAAGTTCAGCGATGAATTTGCGTATCCATACTACTTCTTTTACTACTTCTGAAGCTGCAATATATTATGACTCTATTATGGAATCAGTTGTGGATGACTATTTGTTACTTTTCCAATTAACTGATGTACCATTGAGAATGAACACATAACTAGATGTAAACTTTCAATCATCCAGATCATACTGGAAGTTTGAATCTGTGTATCCTCTCACTTATAAGTCATTTTCTCTATATATCAAAAACTTGTCCTTGGTACCCTTAAGATATTTCAAGACATGTTTTATAACCGTCCAATGGCCTTTGCCTGAATTAGACTGATAACGGCTTATAACACTTACAACCATATTGATGTCAGGTCTCGTACATATCATAGCATTCATTAAGCTTCCTGTAGCTGATGCATATGATATATTAAAAATTATAACCTTTTCATATTTACTCTAACGACACAACTTCCTCAAAAGATGAATACCATGTCTAAAAGGTATATTAACTATCATACAGTTATTAAATTATACCATTCCAAGACATTATCTATGTATGATGATTGGGAGAGTCCAATAAGCCTCTTCGCCCTATCTCTATAAAGCTTTATACTTAGTATATAAAAAGCCTCTCCCAAATCTTTCATGGAGAAATTCTTGCTAAGATAGCTTTTGACTGATTGTAACATACCAATATCATTTTCGACTGACTTCTTCAGTTTGCATACTAGATCAAAAGTTTGGTTGGATGTAAAATCTTTTGGTTGTTCCATATATCTCTCTTCTTCAAGATATCCATTAAAGAATATTATTTTTACATCCATTTGCCCAATTTGATAATCATAATATGCAGTAATTGCTAATAAAATTTGAATTGACTTAAGCATCACTACTAGTGATAAGGTTTCCTCATAATTGATCCAGATCGCGGACTATAACCTTTCACAGCCAAAAAGGCTTTAAAAGTCGCTATTTTTCCATTAGGCCCTCGCTTCCACTTGTAAATCCATTTACAACCGATAAGAAAAATTCCTTTAGGATGCTCAACCAAGTCCTAGTCATGATTTTGATGCATTAAGTCAATTTTAGATTTCATGGCCTCTTACCATTTTTTTGAATCAATATCTAATGTTGCCTCTTTATAAGTCAAAGGATTCTTTTCTTCAACCAAAATAATATCCAGAGCACTTTTAGGTATTGAACCATACCTTTCATGTGGCCTCGATATCGTTTCTGACCTACGTGGATGGTGTCAAAGGTATTCCACTCGATTGAGCCTGAGGTTCCATCGTTGGTTCATTTACATCTTAATTAAGTTCATCTAATTCAAGCTTTCTACAATCTTCATGATCCATGAGAAATTATTTCTCTAAAAAAAATGGCATTTTGAGCAACGAACATGTTTCGTTGCGCAAGATTATAGAACTGGTATCCCGTTGAATTCTTAGGATATCTAATAAATTGATACTTGTATCCTTTAGGTGCAAGTTTATCCTGTTGCGTAACTTTTACATAAATAGCATAACCCCAAATCTAACATATTTAAGACTCGATTTTCTTCCATTCTATATTTCATAAAGAGTATCAAATAACTCTTTCATGTGAAGCATTATACTCTCAGCACTGTCCATGTTGACATGCTCCATTTGGAGCTCCGTAAACATTGAGCCGAGGATGTACGATTTGAATTTGAAATTGTCATCCATCTATTTTTGATATGTCTCCTTTTCTTCCAGAGAAGCATAATCAAAAATGGCTCGGGGCAGGCGCTGATCAATTACATATCCAACTTCTCAAAATCAAAAACTATTCTTATATTCATAAGCCAGTCAGCATAATTTTTTGCACTTTTGAGTTGGTGTACATCAAAGATACGAACTAGTGGGTTGTTTCAAGCCATTTGATCTTCACAAGGAAAAAAAAAGATGTTAGTGGAACATTTCAATTGCTAATAAATAATGTTTCAGATCATGGGTATAACAATTATAAATGTTTTAATCTAAAACTGCTCTCCCACTATTTTACATAATCTATTTATTCTCTCAAATAGAAAATTGATAATTTTAGATTCATTAAACTAAACAGTGAGAAGTAGATCCCATTGGCATTTTACTCTAGCCTTACATTGTAGCAATATTGGCCTTTGTAAACCTAAAGGTAGACAAGTCTTGTCAATTGCATCTCATGCAACTCTTACCACTGATCATAAATACACCTTATCCTCACGCTGTAGCAATATTGAATAAGTTTATTACAGATTAACTTCTCAATTATCAAATATATGCTACCAGTATAACCCTCACGTTGTAGCAATATTAGGCAATACGTTTGCATATATTTGTCTAATCTTATGTTTAACCAGCATAGCTCGAATCACACCGATCCCTCACATTGTAACAATATTGGTAAAGACCGAAGTGAACTGTCTAATACAATATTGACAAGATGGATCATTGTATAATATTATCGCATAATATAATATTATTTAATCTAATTTTGTGAGATTTATTAAACACATTCTCATCTCATAAAAATGATTAATTTAAATCATTCATTTAAATTTTATGCAAACAAAACTAACCCCCACTAATAGGGGGCCCATTGTGATTATCCACCTATATGAATGATCAAATCATGTTATGACAATTATAGAAGCATAATACAATAACAAAATAAGTCAAAACATGATAAAAATTAAAAAAAATAGCAATAGTGCCAGATGTCGCGGCACTAGAAAATGGACACCTCAACGTCTATGGATAATAGGCTAGGTGCTATAGTGCCTAGTGCCCAGCATCACGGTGCCTGGCCTAAATATGGTCTAGAATTGCGGTGCTCACTCCTGTACTCGTTGTGCACTAGGGCTGCATATTGAATCAAACAATTCGATTTACAAAATTTCAGCAAATCAAAAATATGTTTCAGGGTTCCTTAAGTTGTGTACTTTTCAAGACAAATATTAAGTATATCACTTAATTAGTTGACAAGAGTTGTTAACAATTAAGCAATTGAAAAGTGGCATAAATTTGGTCTATGAATTATTTTACCATGAATTTACACATTTAACTTGCTAGTAAATACTAATAAAGTAATAGTAATTATTCAAAAATAGTTTTTAATAATTAATATATATCAATAATACATATTTTTAATTATTATTATTTTATTGATATATGGAGCATGCACTTATATAATACAATGAGTGATGTTTTTCATTGATAATAATAATAATAATGTAGTAAAACATCCTGATAGAGCATGTAAACCATTAAATAATGCAAAGATGCATGATCACTTGTAGTGCACAAGTGAGATGGCCGACCATTTATTGTAGAGTAGAGAAATTGGTTCAAAGTGCAAAAGTGCACAATGTGTTTTATTGGTAGGCCATGAAATTCATTGTTTAATGGAACCAAAATTGAATGAATTGAATTCATTCAAGGGATGCATTATTCGGCCATGTGAGGGAATGGAGAGTTGAGAGAGTTTTTGCTCAGTATTTTCTAAGTTCTAAACAAAGAGTTGTAAAAGGAACAAAGAGAGAAAAGATAAAAAGACATCATATTCTTTCTCATCACTCACAAGAAATAAACACAATAAGAAACAAAGTATTTTAAGAGTTAAAAGAAAAACTGCTGCCAATTTGTGACTGTTATTCTAGCTTCACAATCCCACTAGTTTTAGTTGTGAACTAGAATTATGCAACAGCATACTTCAAGGTAAGCTCAAGAATTAGAGATTGGAGTTCTTGAAGAATTGAAAAGCTACCTTCAACCTAGGTAGGTTTACTTAGTTGCAATTTATTTAAATGCTACTTATGAACATATATGAGATATATGTGTTTGATTATACCATATTGAGTGTAATATATATGTGATACTTTCATTGCGTGTATAACTTTTTAAAATTATATGTACACTCTACACATCACACACATACTAAACAAATGGTATCAGAGCATGTTAATTGATGTGTGATCTTTAATGTTGTTGAATATTTAACATGTTGATGTTGTATTGTTGAACAACATAACAATGTTTAATTTGGAATATGGTGATGTTTAAAATTAAGCATGGTTTTATTTTAGAATTTCTTGAACATTTGGATGTTTGAAATTGATTATATAATGTTTAGACATGAGAAAAATTGGGTACCGGAACAAGAAAATTTTATTTTCGGACATTGGGTGCGGTGATAGTGTTTGGCGCTGCGGTGCCCACACATTGACCTGAGCATCGTGGCACTCAGGAATGAGCGCCATGGTGCCAGGCCATATTTAGGCTGGGCATCGTGACGCCAAGTGCTAAGCATTGCAGCGCCAAACCATTATCTATGGACATCGCAGCATCCATTCTTCAGCGCCGCAGCGTCCGACACTATTATTGAATGTTTTGTTTTATATTTTATTTTGTTTTGTCTTATTTTGTTATTGTATTATATTTCTATAATTGTCATAACATGATTTGACCATTCATATATATACATAATTATAATAGAAGCCCTATTGGCAGGGTTAGTTGTGTTTGCATAAAATTTAAATGAATGATTTAAATTAATCATTTTTATAAGATGAGAATGTGTTTAACAAATTTCTCTAATTAGATTAAATAATATTGTATTATGAGATAATATTATTCAATGATCCGTCTTGTCAATATAGTATTAGACGGTTCACTTTGGTCTTTCCCAATATTGCTACAACGTAAGGGATTGGTTAAGGTGATTCAGGCTATGCCAGTTAAATATATGAGATAAGACAAATATATATAAACGTATTACTTAATATTGCTATAGCATGAGGGTTATACTAGTAGTATATATTTGATGATTGATAAGTTAATTTAGAATACACTTATCCAATATTTCTACAACGGGAGGATAAAGTGTATTTAGGATTAGTGGTAAGAGTTGCATGAGCTGCAATTGACAAGACTTACCTACCTTTTGGGTTTACAATGGCCAATATTACTATAGTGTGAGGCTGAAGTAAAATGCTAGTGGGATTCACTTCTCACTGTATAGTTTAATGAATCTTAAACTATTGTTTTTATGTTTGAGAGATTAAAGGGATTATGTAAAACAGTGGGAGGGCATTTTTAGATTAACAAATATATAACTGTTATACCTATAATCTAAAACGTTATTTATTAGCGATTGAAATACTTCGCTAACATTTTTTTTTTATATTGTAAAGATCAAATGGCTTCAAGCAACCCACTAGTTCGTATCCTTGATGTGCACCAACTCAAAGGTGCTGGAAAATTATGCTAACTGACTTATGAATCTCATAATGTTTTTGAATTCTAAGAAGTTTGGATATGTAATTGATCAACGTCTGCCCCGAGCCATTTCTGATAATGTTTCTCTAGAAAAAAAAGAGATATATCGAATATGGATGGATGACGATTTGAAAGTTAAATCATACATCATCGGCTCAATGTCTATAGAGCATCAAAGGGAACATGTCCACATGGATAGTGCTAGGAGTATAATGCTCTGCTTGAAAGAATTATTTGGTGACTGGCTTCAAGTTGAAATATACAGGGTTGCCAAATCTCTCTTTCAAGCTAGATTACTCGAGGACGCTCTAGTGAGTCCTCATGTCCTCAAGATCATATATAATATTGAGAGGTTAGAAACCATGGATAAATACATGGGGGAACAGTTTGATTCTCCAATCACTTCCAGGGTCATTTGTACAGTTCATTATGAACTTTAATATTCAAGGATTGACCCCTACTTCTGTTGATCTATATAACATGCTGAAAATAGTTTAAGAGGACATAAACAAATGGGGCATGACCCCCTATGTTTAGGGTGCTTCATCTTTTACCCCAAAGACTTCTAAGAAGTTCAAAGAGAAGAATAAAAAGAAAGTAAAGTATGCACCTAAAATGGGTCCTTCAAAGTAACCATGTCCAAGCCCCAACATAAGAACAAAGTAAAAAGAAAATATTTCCATTACAGCGAGAATGGGCATTGGAAGCAGAACTGCCTAAAATACCTCGCGTGATTAGGATGACCTTCTTAAGTATGCACTTAACTATCATTGTATTTCTGTAGCATTTAATGCTTGTACTAGCTGCATATTAGATATTATTTGTCATTCTCATATTTGCAATGTGTGGCAAGATCTGAAGGAAGTTAGACTATTGCAGCCTGGAGAAGTACAGCTTTGTATTGAAAATGGAGATTTTTTGTAGGTCGAGGCTATTTCACATTTTAATTTAATTCTTCCATGTAATAAATTGTTGTATTGAATAATTGTTATTATGTGCCAAATATTATCCGAAAAATTATTTCCATTCTTGTATTAGATAGTGAGGGATATCATATGTATGTTTGGAATCGTTCCTTATATTTGTATGATTTAGATAATATTTTATTAGCTGAATTTTAGTTGATTAATGGCTATTATATATTAAATATAATAGAAAATGTCATGAATGTACAAGTGAATGCTAATAATAACTCGGGAACTTTAAATGATACAAAATTATAGCATATGAAATTAGGTCATATAGGTGTAAGACGCCTAACTTGTCTGGTCAAGAATGGTCGGATACTTGATCTGACCATAGAGCCTTATCTAGTTTGTGAATCTTGTATTCAAGAAAAAATGACCAAAGCTCCATTTATTGGTGTTGGACACATCGCCACTGATTTATTAGAACTTGTACATATTGATGTATGTGGTCAAATGAATCACATTACAATGGGTGGTTTTTGATACTTCGTTATCTTTATCGATGAGTCGAATCTGGGGAATCCCCCGAATGGAGCTCTATCATGATTTGGATACATGTTTATTATAAAATACAAGTCAAAAACTTTTAAAAAGTTCAAAGAGTTTTGAATCGAAGTAGAGAAACAAATCGAAAAGTATATCAAATATCTTCGACCAGATCGATGCAGTGAATACTTGAGCAGTGAATTTTTAAATTATTTAAAGGAGAATGGGATTCTCGCTCAATATAGTCCTCAAGGTACTCTAGAACACAATGGTGTTTCGAGAGGAGGAATCAAACTTTATTAGATATGGTCCATCGATAATGATCTTCACCGATCTCTCTGAATATCTATAGGGATATGCTATATAAAATACTGCTCATATATTGCATATAGTTCTATCAAAAGCTATTCTTTTTATTCCTTAAGAGATATGGAATGGAAAGAAACTAATTCTTGAATATGTTGAGATTTTGGGCTATTCTACTTATATAATAGTTATGCAACGAGATAAACTTGCACCTAAATGATACAAGTATCGGTTCATTAGACATTCTAAAAATTCAATGGGATACCAATTTTATGATCATGAGGAACAAAACATGTTCATTGCTCGAAATGCCATTTTTTTAGAGAAACAATTTCTCATAGATTGTGGAAATTATAGAAAGATTGAATTAGATGAATTTAATCAAGATGTAAATGAACCAAAGATAGTACCTCGGGCTCAATCGAGTGGAATACCTTTGACACACCCTCCACGTAGGTCAAAGGATATCGAGGCCACTAAAATATATGGTTCAATACTTGAAAGTGCTTTTGATGATTTCTTGGTTAAAGAAAATAATCCTTTGACTTATAAAGAGGTAATGTTAGACATCGATTCAGAAAAATAGCAAGAGACCATAGAATTTGAAATTGATTCAATATATCAAAATCAAGATTGGGACTTGGTTGAGCCTTCTAAAGGAATTGTTTCTATCAGTTGTAAATAAATTTACAAGTGGAAGTAAGGGCCTGGTGAAAAAGTGGAGACTTTTAAAGTTCGTCTAGTTGCGAAAGGTTATACTTAGCGATCTGTGATTGATTATAAGGAAACTTTCTCACCAGTAGCAATGCTTAAGTCAATTCAAATTTTATTGGCAATTGCTGCATATTACGATTATGAAATTTGACAAATAGATGTAAAAATAGCATTGCTTAATGAATATCTTGAGGAAGAGATCTATATAGAATAACTAGAAGATTTTACATTTAGCCAAACTTCTGGTCTAGCATGTAAACTGAAGAAGTCTATTTATAGACTTAAGTAGGCTTCTTAAAGTTGAAATCTTTGTTTTGATGAGGTAATAAGAAGATCTGGTTTCATCAAGAACAAAGAGGAATCATGTGTGTATATAACGAGTAGTGGGAACGTGGTAAGTCTTCTTGGTTCTTTATGTGGATGACATACTCATTATCGAAAATGATATTAGTATGTTACAGTACGTTAAAAGCTACCTTAGTAAGAATTTCTCCATGAAAGATTTAGGCGAGGCTTTCTATATATTGTGTATAAATTTTTATAGAGGTAGAGCTAAGAGGCTTATAGGACTCTCTCAATCATTGTACATAGATAATTTCTTGGATATATATAATTTTAATAACTGTAAGACAGTTAATATACCATTTAGATATGGCATTCATCTTTCGAGGAATTTGTGTCCTCAAAGTGAAGAAGAAAAGGTTAGAATGTCTAACATACCATAAGCATTAGTTATAAAAAGCTTGATGTATGCCACGATGTGTACGAGACCTGACATCAGTATGGTTGTAAGTGTTACAAGCTGCTATCACTCTAATATAAGCGAAGGCCATTGGACGGTTGTGAAACATATTGTGAAATATCTTAAGGGTACCAAGGACAAGTTTATGATAAATAGAGAAAGTGACTTACAAGTGAGAGGATATACAAATTCAGACTTTCAGTCTAATCCAGATGGTAGAAAGTCTATAACTAGATATGTATGCATTCTTAACAGTTCAATAGTCAGTTGAAAAGTAACAAATAGTCGTCCACAACTGACCACAATAGAGGTAGAATATATTACCGCCTCAGAAGTAGTAAAAGAAGTAGTGTGGATATGCAAATTTGTCATTGAACTTAGAATAGTTCCAAGTATAATGGATCTTATACCATTATTTTGCAAAAACAATGGAGCCATTGCATAAGCCAAAGGGCTGGGAGCACACCAAAAGTCTAAGCATATAGAAAGGAAATATCATATCATTAGAGAAATCTTGGCTAAAGGAGATGTAATAGTTTAAAGAGTAAACTCTATGAATAATGTAGCGGACCCACTTACCAAGGCCTTAACTCTAAAAATATTTGAAAGATATGTTAAGTTAATGGGCATTAGATACCATCATAAATGACACAAAGCAAGTGAGAGTTATTAGGATTGTGCTTACGTGCCATTCTTTTAATGTATGAACATTTGTTATATATTTATACTATTATCATTTCATTTAAATCGTTAATTATATTTTATATAGTAAGATGCTTGCAACGTTTCATACATTAAATGATATGAAAGAGTTTAGATCAGTGCTAAGAATTAGTAAAGTTGAGAGTTATAAAGGTAAGAGTTAGCACCAATAAGAGTTATTAGGTTATAAGAGTTAACGAAATCTAAAGAGTTAGAGCCTTGTCTGAAATGGGACAAAGACCCGAGAATATATTAGTAATGACATAGTTGCAAAAAGTTACAAATAGTATTAGAAAATATCGTTATATAAGTATATTCGCAAACATTATGTTCCTAATGCAAATCTATCTTCACCGATGCTGGTCTATAAGTGAAGACCTTAATAAATATATAGATCAATGTATGTCTATATCTAAATGGTCCAAATGATTAGTCTTAGTAAACCATGAGTTTAGTGAAAGCTCGTATAGAGATACAGGTATTCAGTAAGGACTGAATACTAAACAGACTCACAAAGATCTCTAATAGACATCTTATAAAGTTATTAATGGAGGTTCTTTTGAGTTGAGTAATGTTCATGGTCCTTTGACCTGAGTGCCACAGTGGGCTTCTGAGTGATCTATCATACTTTAGTTTCACACATATTAAAAACCTTTCATAGTCTGACAGCTGGGTGTCGCTGGGTATGGTTTGATACTCATAGAGTCTGGTGTACATAGATATAGGATCCATCAGCTCATTTAGGTGAGTAATATATCTTGATGCTTCAAGATTGTGTTTTAGAAAGTCTTATGACCATAAGCAGTTATACCTAGGAAAAGAGTTTTATCCTAGGGATAAATAGTATCACAAAAGTGTTTGCGGATATTATTTATTAAAATACAAATCTAGAGATAAGTTTATGGTTGAGCATATGAAGACTTGACATTGTTGATCAATATCTCTACTCTTTCAAGATTTATATTTTTGAGGGATTATATGAATATGTTATAATCTAAACTTCTATAGTCTAATGCGCCCTTTTGTAATATTTGTAACATGTGTGTGAGACATTGTTCACAGACATATGGACAAGTTTCATATGACAAACCAGGTGTAGACCTAGAAAGTCTCACAATATGAAGTGTACTTGTTGTGCACCAGGGCAACATATTGAATCAAACAGCTCGGTCCAAGAAATTTAAACAAACCAAAATATGTTTCAGGGTTCCTTAGGTTGTGCACTTGTCAAGACTTAAATGTTAAGTACATCACTTAATTAGTTGAAAAGATTTTTTAACTAATAAAAAATCAACAAGTGGCATAACTTTGGTCTATGAATTATTTTACCATGAATTTACACATTTACCTTGCTAGTAAATACTAATAAAGTAATAATAATTATTCAAAAATAGTTTTTAAATAATTAATATATATCAATAATACATATTTTTAATTGTTATTATTTTATTGATCTATTTATATAATGCAATGAGTGATGTTTGCCATTGATAATAATAATAATGTAGTAAAACATCATGGTAGGGCATATAAACCATTAAATAATATAAAGTGAATTATCACTTGTAGTGCACAAGTGAGATGGCCGACCATTTATTATAGAGTAGAGAAATTGGTTCAAAGTGCACAACGTGTTTTATTGGTAGGCCATGAAATACATTGTTTAATGAAACCAAAATTGAATGAATTGAATTCATTCAAGGGATGCATTATTCGGCCATGTGAAGGAATAGAGAGTTGAGAGAGCTTTTGCTAAGTATTTACTAAGTTTTAAACAAAGAATTGTAAAAGGAACAAAGAGAGAAAAGATAAAAAACATCATATTCTTTCTCATCACTCACAAGAAATAAAGTGTTTTGAGAGTTAAAACATCAATTGCTAGAAATTTGTGGCTGCTATTCTAGCTTCACAATCCCACCGATTTTAGTTGTGAACTAGAATTATGCAATAGTATACTTCAAAGAGAGCTTAAAAATTGGAGATTGGAGTTCTTAAAGAATTGGAAAGCTACCTTCAATCTGGGAAGGTTAACTTACTTACAATTTATTTAAATGATACTTATGAATATATATAAGATATATGTGTTTGATTATGCTACATTGAGTGTAATATGTATATAATACTTCTTTTGGGTGTATAAATTTTAAAAATTATATGTACACTCTATACATCACACACTTTGGGTGTCGCGACGCTGGCATACTGACCTGAGCATTAGGACACCCAGAAGCTAACGCCATAGCGTTCAGCCTTAAAACACCTAGCGCTCAGGTCAGTATGCTAGCACCGCGGTGCCCAAATATAGCCAGCGATATAGATCAACACCGTGAACAAGATATAGCAAACTATGAGTTCATTGTTCATGGATGTATAATCCCTCCATCATATATATCCTGGAAGAGCAGAGATATAAATCAACACCGTCAAGTCTACATATGCTGACCATAAACTTATCTCTAGATTTGAATTTTAATAAATAATATTCACAAATACTTTTATGATGTTATTTATCCCTAGGATAAAACTCTTTTCACGGGCATTTACAACTCTTAGCATTTCATATTATAACTCTTTCGAGTTGAATAGTATTTGTTGTCCTTTGACCTGAGTGCCAAGGTGAGTTTGTGAGTGATCCACCATACTTTAGTTCTACATATGTCAGAAACCTTTCATGGTCTGATAGCTAGGTGTCGTTAGGTATGGTCCAATTCTCATCTAGTCCGATGTGCATAAATATGGGATCCATCAGCTCATTTGGATGAGTAATATATCTTGATGTTCTAAGATTATATTTTAGAAATTCCTTTGGCCATAAGTTTATCATAGAGATAAATAATATCGCAAAAGTGTTTGCGGATATTATTTATTGAAATACAAATCTAGAGATAAGTTTATGGTCGAGCATATGGAGACTTGACGATGTTGATTTATATCTCTGCTCTTCCAAGATATATATGATGGAGGGATTATACGAATATGTTATAACCACAACTTGTATGGTCTAACGCTCCATTTTGTAATATCCATCATCAATGAAATTAGATTAAGAACATAGTATTTGAGAACATACTTGCATAATGACATTTCTTAGCACTATCTGTAACTTTTTGCAGCTACGTCATTATTAATATATTCTCAGGTCTTTGTCCTATTTCAGATAAGGCTCTAACTCTTTAGATTTTACTAACTCTTACAAATTGCTAACTTTTAGCACCACTAACTTTTAGTACTTAACTATTAGCGTTGTTAACTCTTAGCATTGATCTAAACTCTTTTAAACTAGATATAAACTCTTTCAGATCATACAATGTCTAAAACGTAACAAGCATATTACCATTTAATAATAAATAATATTAACGATTTAATTAAGAATGATAATTGTATAAATACTATAATTAAATATTTATATATAATGGGATGACACATAAGCATAAATACCAATAAGCTCGCCCGTATGAGCTGACGAATCCTATATCTATGGACACCGGACTCCATAAGCATCAGAACATACCCAAAGACACCCAGCGGTAGACTATGAAAGGTCTCTGACATATGTGGAATCAATGCATGGTGGATCACTTACAAGTCCACTGTGGCGCTCGGATCAAAGAACCACGAATACAACTCAACTCGAGAAGACCTCAATTGACAGCCTTATGAGATGTTTATTGGAGGTCCTTGTGAGTCTGTTCAATATCCAGTTCTAATTGAATATTCGTATGCTTATACAAGCTCTAAGCTCATGGCCAGTTAGAAACAACAATCTGTACCCTACAGAGATAGACATACACTAATCTATATAAAAGAGATTCATCAATAGACCTACATCGATGAAAATAGATCAGGAACATAATGCATACTTGTATAATGACATTTCTTAGCACCTGATTGTAACTCTTACAACTATATCATTACTAGTATACCCTCAGGTCTTTGTCTTATTACAGATAAGGCTCTAACTACTTCGATTTTACTGATTCTTATAACTTGTTAACTTTTAGCAGTTATAATTGTCAATTTTGCTAACTCTTAGCCTTGGTCTAAACTTCTTTAGACTAGATCTGAACTCTTTCAAATCATACAATATTTGTAACATTACAATCATTGTATCATATAAGTTTGACATTAATGATTTTATTGAAATGTATATTGTATAAATATTAAACAATTTAATATTCATACAATATTAGAACGACACGTAAGCTCCAACTCCAACAATCTCTTACTTGTTCTAATGCTATTTGTATTGGTATCTTATACCAATACACTCCACGTGTTTTATAAACATGTTAGGTGTTTAGGCCTAAGTGGGTCTACTACGTTATTTATAGAATAAATCCTAGATACTATCACATCTTTACTAGTAAAGAACGTTTCTAACTATATGGTTGTTAAAGTCCATATAATTAGAATTCTTATGTACCATATGACTTCTCAGTTTAAGCAATCATTTCGTTATTATTAAATAATAGTGGAATAGGATCCCCTGAGCTGGGAATTTTTTTAAGCTTTGTAATTAACTTAAATATCCATAGTTCTTCCTTTGTAGGCTTCTTAAGCTTCAACATATTCTACCTCTAAGGAAGAATTAGATATGGACATTAAATTACATATTTCCAACTAGATTTAGTACCAATGAGGAGAAATATATAACCAGATATAGACTATCTAGTACCAGATCAAATAGGAATCTAAGTATGTGCGTCTCTTCATTTGTAAGAAACTTTCTCGATATTATAAAAACTTATCCTCTATACCTCATAGGTATATTAGATACATTTCGTAACCATTTAATGGTTATGAGCTAGATTAGACCAATGCCAACTCGTAACACTTACAGTTATCCAAATCCAAGTGTCATATATAACATGGCATGTATTAAGCTACCTTTAGCTGATACATATGATGAGTTAGACACTCTAATCCTTTCATCTTTTACCCGATGATATTTCTTCTTAAAAAGATGAATGTCATGTCTGAAAGACACATTAACTGTTTCAGTCTATGTATGATAATTAGGAGAGTTCTGCCTCATGGCTTTATCTTTATAAAACTTTATACCTAGTAAATTGGAAAACTCTATCAAATCTTTTATGCAGTTCTTACTCAAATAACTATTACCTAATTAACTTACAACATACTAATGTTATTTCTGACATTGAATATATCTCCTACGTAGAGAACTAGAAATATAATCATGCTCTACTGCTTTTTTTGAACACATACACATTTTCTCTTTGTTCCTGATGAAACCAGACTTTCTGATTTCATCATTTAAATGAAGATTCAAGCTTCAAGAAAACTGATTAAGTCCAAAAATGGACTTACTCAGTTTGCACACTAGATTAGAAGTTAGGCAGAATACAAAACTTCTAAGCTGTTCCATGTATATCTCTTTCTTGAGATATATATACCGAAGCACTGTCTTTACATCTATCGACCAGACCTCAAAATCGTAATATACGGTAATAGCTAATAAAATTTGAATTAACTTTAGGATGGTTATTCGTAGAAAGATGTCCTCATTGTTTTTATCTCAAATCTATGAGTATAACCTTTTACCACTAGTGGGGCCTTGAAGGTCTCTACCTTCAGGCCCGCACTTTTGCTACATAAACTCTTTTACAACAAATAGAAATAATTCCTACCGAAAGCACAACTAAGTCCCAAGCTTGATTGTTATGCATAAAGTCAATTTCAAATTTCATGGCCACTTGCTATTTTTTTTGAATCGATGTCAAACATTGCCTTTCCATAAGTCAAATGATCTTTTCTTCAATTAAGAAAACACCAAGGTCCCTTTTAGGTATCAAACATACCTAAATAGTGGCCTTGATATCCTTTCTGACCTACTAGAAGAGTGTGTAAAGATATTTCACTCAATTGAACTTAAAATTCTATCATTGGTTCATATATATGCTGATTAACTCCATCAAGTTCAATCCTTCTATAATCTCCCTGATCCTATGAGAAATTCTTTCTCTTGGGAGGTGGCATTACGAGTAACGAACACTTTTTGTTGCTATAGATCATAGAATTGGTATTCTATAGAACGCTTGGGATACCTAATGAACCGATACTTGCACCATTTGGGTAAAAATTTATCCTGTTGCATAACTTTTATGCAAGTAGAACAATCCTAAGCCTTAACAAACTTAATACTTGGTTCTTTTTAGTCTATATCTCATATAGAGTAGAAGGAACAGTTTCGATGGAATTTTGTTCATCAAGGGAATAGCAGATTTTTAGAGCACAATCCCATAGATATTCTAGAAGATCAATGAAGCTCAACATCAATTAGACCGTATTTAATAAAGTTTTGATTCCTCATTTTCATAGTACTTTGTGTTTAGGAATATTTAGAGGACTATGTTGAGCGAGAATCACATTCTCCTTTAAATAATTTGTGAATATACTGTCTATATATAAACTATCTCGATCTAATCAAAGGCATTCAATACACATAAAGTTTTGTTTCTCTACTTCCTAATCGGAACCTTTTGAACACTTTAAAATTATCCAACACGTGTTTCCCAGAAACATATGCTCGTATGATGAAAAATTACTATACAAATAATAAAGTATTGAAATTCACCCTTAACAGTATGATTTATTAGACTAATACATCACTATGTACCAGTTCTAATAAATCAGTGGCTCGATGTCCAACACCTACACTAAGTTTAGTCATTATCCCTTGAATTTAGAATTCATAAACTGGTCAAGGTTCTCTAGTCAAATCAAGTATCTGACAATCCTCAACTAGACGGGATAGTTGTCATATGATTAAATGACTTAATCTTATGTGCCACTATTTATTATTATTCAAAGTTCCTAAACTACTATTTATTCTGTTAACTTATATATTTCCTGTTGAATTTAAGATATATTGGCCATTCATTACCTAACACTCAACTAACAAAATATTATCATTATCACATAAACATAAGGAACTATTCTCAATGTTTTTATGATAATCCTCTCTGTCTTATACAGGGAGTTATAGGATTTTCTTAAAAATGTTTGGCACAAAATATCAATTATACAACATAATGTTAATGCCAAAATAGAGAAATGACCTAAAAGGTCTTAACAGCTACTACATCTTGGAAATCTCTATTTCCTATGTGAAGTTGTACTTCTCCTTTCATAACTTTGTAGCATTCTTCAAATCATGCAACAACTTGCAGATATGAAAAAGACATGCGATATCTCATACCCTTGTACTCCTAGCAACATTTGCTAATGAAATATCAATGTTTGGTAAACAAATATCTAAGGATCTATCTATTCTAAGTCAAGGTACCTTAAACAGTAACACTTATTGTTCTAAACATTATCACAGTGGAAATACTTTCCATTGTGACTATTCTCTATGTGTGGTTTGGATATATCAAATAATACATCCAAGTTTTTTTGAATCTAGAACTATTCATAGATTCATTAGCAAGTATTGATGATCTCGGTACCCTATAGTTAATGTGTATTAATCAAGTGTACTAAAGAATTGATTATACTTATCTTATCTGCATAAGACAAATATCTTATCTCCAAAAGACAAATAAGGAGACGTGTAACAGAAAATGTTTAATCGTTAATAAATAATGTTTTAAATCATGAGTATAATTATTATATATTTCTTTAATCTAAAATGCCCTCCTACTGCTTTACATAATTCTAATAATAATGACAGTTTAAACTCTTTAAACTATACATTAAGAAATAAACATTATTGCATTTTAGTTCAGCCTCACGTAGTAGCAATATTAGTCTTTGTAAACCCAACAGATAGACAACTCTATCAATTGCATCTAATGCAACTCTTACAACTGATTCTAAATGTTAGAGTGTGTAGGACCCACTAACTCTTTGATTAAATTGGAACGCACACTTTTATTATTTTGCACACATATATATATATATATATCAAATATTAATAAAATATAATATAATATATTATATAATATAATAATATAAATGGGTGCCAAGTATTTAGCACCCAAAATAATATAATAATAAAGAGATATTTGATTATTTAACAATTAAATAATCAAAGTATAAAATGACCATTTTGCCCTATTAAATAGTTACCAAGTATACTCTTTAGTGGGTCCTACCAAATTTCACACTTGGGTAAACTTAACCGAGGGTCCACAATGCGCCATGTGTCATTATACAATTAATAAATAATAATTATTGACACTTAAAGTGTTTAATCCAGCAATATTGTATTTAACACTTAAATACAGATACGTACGCATTTATGTGGTATTGTTGAATATTGCTGGATTAAACACTTTAATCCAAGACGCCCAGTGCACAACGAGTACACTCCATATCGTGGGACTCCCTAGGTCTTACGCTCTATTCGTCAGATGGAATTATTCCATGAGTTCGTGAGCAATGCCCCACACACATGTCACGAATATACAAATCAGCGCGTTGAACCATATAAGTTTAGGTTACAATGCATATGTATAGTCCTTCCATCATGATATCCTAGATGTGCAGGGATATAGATCATCATCGTCAAATCCCCTAGTGCTCATCCATGTCTTATCTCCAGACTCGTATCTCACTGAACAATATGTGCAAACTCATTTGCCATATTGTTCTACCCTGACAGAACTCTTTCCCGGGATTAATACATATGGCTATAAGATTTTTTGAGATATAGTCTCGAAGCATCTGGATATCAAACTCCCTATACAAGCTGACGGATCCCATATCTGTACGTACCAGACTCTATAAGCATCGGAGCATACCCAGCAACACCCATCCGTCACACCATAAAAGGTCTGTGACATGCGTGGAACCAAAGTATGATGGATTACTTACAAGCCCATTGTGGTACTCAGGTCAAAAGACCACGTATACTACTAAACTCGAGAGGACCCTCTATTGACGGCTTACATAGGGTGTCTATTAGAGGCCCTCGTGAGTCTGTCTTATATCCAATCCTAATTGGATACCCATATGTCAATACGAGCTCCAAGCTTATGGTCGGCTAGGAACGACTATCTATACCATATAGGTACGACATATGCTGATCTATATTAAAGGTATCCACCAACAGACCCGCATCGGCAGAAATAGATCAAGGATAATTATTTGAGAACATACTTGTGTAACTAGCATTTGCTGGCACCTGATTGCAACTCTTGCAACTATATAGTTGCTAGTATATTCCCAGGTCTATGTCCTATTAAAGACAACTCCAACTCTTAGATCTGCTGAGTATTATAACCAGCTAATACTTAACTGTGCTAATATTTAGCATTTATATCTCTCAGCGTGGCTAACTGTAGCCCTTATCTAAACTCCTTTAAATCTGATCTGAACTCCTTCAGATCATGCAATGTTTGTAATGTTACATTGCATGGTACTATATTAATAGGTATTAGCGATTTAATGGGAATGTATACTTGTATAAATACACAAGTATTTGTATATTCACGAATGGCATGTAAGCACCAACCCTAATAATCTTTCACTTGCTCTAGTGCCATTCCTAATGGTATCTCATATCCATCGACTTTACGTGTTTCATAAATACTTTAAGAGTCATGGCCTTAGAATATGGGTCCGCTAAATTATTTATAGAACACTTCTACAAATAATTGCATCTCCTTAAGCCAAGATCCCTTTTATATGTGAGACTCCTCTCAACATAATTAGAGTATTGGTGTCCTCTTGGCACTTCGAGTTGTACTATGGCCTAGTTTTGTCACAAATTTATGGGATAAGATCCATCTGTCTTGGAACTCTTCCAAGGTTAGCGATAAACCTACAAATCCTCACTGCTACTTTCGTTGCGTCTATATAGGTCTGCAGTGAATCCCAGGTTTGGGTAATTCTAACTCACTTTGTACTATTGAGAATAAGCACATTCCCAGATGTAGACTCCATCATCTAAGTCAAACTAGAAGTCTGAGGGCCTACAGTTAGCCATGCTGAGAGATATAAATGCTCAATGTTAATACAGTTAAGTGTTAACTGGTTATAATACTCAGCAGATCTAAGAGTTAGAGCTTTGTTTGTAATGGGACATAGTCCTGGAAATATACTAGTAACTGTATAGTTGCAAAAGTTGCAATCGGGTGCCAACAAATGCTAGTTGCGCAAGTATGTTCTCAAATAATTGTCCTTTAACTACTTCTGCCGATTCGGGTCTGTCGGTGGATACCTTTAATATAGATCAGCATATATCGTACTTATAGGGTATCGATGGTCGTTCCTAGCCGACTGTGAGCTTGGAGTTTGTATTGACATATGGGTATCCAGTTAGGGCTGAATATAGAACAGACTCACGAGGGCCTCTAATAGACACCCTATGTAAGCCATTAATGGAGGGTCCTTTCAAGTTGAGTAGTATATGTGGTCCTTTGACCTGAGTGCCACAGTGGGCTTGTAAGTGATCCACCATACTTTGGTTCCACGAATGTCACGGACCTTTCATGGTGTAACCGCTGGGTGTTGCGGGGTATGGTCCGATGCTTATGGAGTCTGGTGCGTACAGATATGGGATCCGTCAGCTCGTATAGCGAGTTTGATATCTAGATGCTTCGAGACTGTATCTCAGAAAATCTTGTGGCCACAAGTATTAATCTCGGGAAAGAGTTCCGTCAGGATAGAACAATATGGCAAAGGAGTTTGCACATATTGTTCAGTGAGATACGAGTCTGGAGATAAGACATAGATGAGCACTGGGAAATTTGACGGTGATGATCTATATCTCCGTACATCTAGGATATCATGACGGAAAGACTATACGTATGCGTTGTAACCTCAACTTGTATAGTTCAACGCGCTGATTTGTATATCCGTGATGTGTGCATGGGGCATTGCTCACGGACTCATAGAGTAGTTTCATTTGACAAATCGGGCGTAGGACCTAGGGAGTCCCGCGATATAGAGTGTACTCGTTGTGCACTAGGGCAGTGTGCCGGATTAAAGTATTTAATCTAGCAATATTTAGTAATACCACAGAAATGCATGCGTATTTGTATTTAAGTGTTAAATACAATAATTAGTCAATAATTTTTATTTACTAATTGTATAATGACACGTGGCGCATTGTGGACCCTTGGTTAAGTTTACCCAAATGCAGAATTTAGTGGAACCTACTAAGGGGTATATTTGGGAACTATTCATGAAGAGCAAAATGGTCATTTCACACTTTAATTATTTAATTGTTAAATAATAAAAATATATCTTTATTATTATATTATATTTAATATTATATTATTTTGGGTGCCAAATAGTTGTCACCCATTTATATTATATAATATATTATATTATTATTTTATTAATATTTGGTATATATATATATATATATATGTATATATAAGAGATGTGTGTGCAAAATAATAAAAGTGTGTATTTGATATGCCATATATGTGGGTGTATACATATGCTATTGTGTCTATTGCCTAAAATACGTATCATATACGAATTTAAACGCGGTAGAAGCATATAAATTACAATAAATAAAATATATTAATCATATTAATATATTAGTAGGGTAGAGAACTCACCTCAATGTGTAACATTATACACGTATTTTTTTGAAGTCCGCATAGAGTCCAACTCTTGCGCAGTTTTAGTCACTAACACGGTGAGTTTGGTGAGTTAGAACAACAGCTCGATATCCAACACAGAATTAACTCATAAACCCTAAAATGGGGCAGGTGTGTGTTTTTATCATTTTCTCTAAAAGGATAAAAAAAAAATAGAGAATTTGAAGCAATTCACAATTGCTTCAATTGTAACCATAGAGAAAAATAAAACAATTTCATTTTTCCTTTTTTTTTTCTTTTTCTTCTTCTTTTTCTTCTTCTTTTCTTCTTCTTCCTCTATTTCTCTTCTTTTCTCTAGGCAAACACTTTGCACAGACCCACACACACTTTCTCATCTCTCTCTTATATTTATATATATAAGGACGAACCTCATCTCAACAATGGTCAGCCTGATGGGTACAAGGACAAACCTCTAAAGGCCTATAAGGCCTCCATAGAGATGGAGGCAGGGATACGAATCCTTGGGGGCGAAGGTAACCTGAGATTGTTGTATGGGTGTGCCAGTGCTTGACTAGTGGTAACTAGTGAGGCTGGTGATCCCGGTGCTAGTTGGACTAAAGGGTTAATAGGCCCTACACAGTCTGACAAAAAAGGTCGGCCTTTTTGTCAGAGTGTGTGGGACCCACCAACTCCTTGGTCCACCAGCTGGATAACTCCTTAGAGCCACCAGTGTCCCAACACACAATTACTCAGGTTACCTACGCCCCCAAGAAGAAAAATATTTCTTCCAAGGTACAAAAACCACCTGGTAAAGCATTAAAAGTGTCTGAATTGTAAAACATTTTAGCTATACGTTCATGCATGGATGAGACTCGTAATTCTTCCCCTATTGTTTTCCCAGTCAGGTTTTTTACAGCTAAAGCTATAGGAATAATACCTAAAACTTGACTTCCTCCTAAATGTGCAGCTCTTGACATACACCCCATTAATCCATGGCTACCCTCTTCATAAATCAAATGGATTTTTCTTGCAGCTAATACTTTTTCTAGATTGTTTGTTGCCTTTACAAACACTTTATTTTCTCCATGACTAGATCCACAAAATACACATATATTTTAAAATTGTTGAACTGAGGTTTCCTCCATGTCTACACTCACATTTATCTCAATATATAAAAATAAAAAAAATGAGGTGCTGTATTTATAGAGTACCAAATGATAATAATAATTTTGGTAACCCGAAAGTTTGTCAGAAGAGAGTTAAAAATAAAACACAAAAATTTAAACACAATGACATACATGCATTTTTTAACAAAATGATTTGAATTTAAGACATCTACATGAGTAGCCATACTATTCATAAAGTAAAATGAAAAAAAGTTTGAAATTAAAACACATGTATTTATAGGTAATTGTGACTGTGGCTTACATCTTCCTCTGGTTTTATGTCCAAAAGAGGCTTAAACGCCCTCTATGGGTCGGAGATAGGGTTCTCATCCAATTTTTTTATAAATTGGTAAACAGGGTCTTTTAGAGTCAGATTCCCGAGACTATACCGTTGATGTTTGTTTTTGAATTTATTTCATACATTGAGAAGTTCAAGTGCACGAGCCCACAGGGATGCATCTCAAGAGTCAATAGGATATCATCCAAAGACTCCTTACTCAGTCCATCCTTAATGAACTAAATTTTGTCTTCTCGATTTCTAGATGCAAATTCTAAAGAACGACAACTCCGGTTACAATTCCATCGAACACATTTATGACAGACTTGTAACCTCTTTGCTTGTCGCTTTTTGGTATAAGAGCTTCTTCTAAGACTAGGCATAAAAGAAACAAAATTATTTGCAGGCTCACCAGATAATTGAACCTTGGCTTTGATTAACCAATGAATATCCATAGGGATATTACTCAACATCAATAGCCTTAGTCTTTCACACCGTGCTTTGTAAATCTTAAGTAGAGCATTTTGAGGCAATGAAGAAAAGTATGTTTTAAGGTTGGCAAGAATGGGATCCATTTTTAAAAGAAAGAAAAGAGATGAATGCACAGTTTGAGGGACATTTTTTAGGGAATTGACAAAACCGACTTTAATAATCACGGAGTATTGTATCTGCCACTTGACTGGGAAATAAAAACACACTGAAGAAAATAAAGAAAAAGAAAATATGAAAGAAAATAAAAGTCAAAAGATAAAATACAGACAAAATTAAAATATGGTACAGATAGATTGAACCTGATTAAGCATGTAGACAGGATCCACAAGAGGGATCTCGTTTAGGTACATAGAGTGGTCTACCTTTTTCATATAGCTTTTCAGCCGCTATCCATTCACTTTAAAAGTTCGCCCATTAATGGGGTCCTCGATTTCGACAGCACCATTAGAAAAAATATGCTTTATCATAAATGGATCAGTCCATTGAGATCTCAACTTTTCAGAGTGTAAATACAATCGAGAATCATAAAGGTAGACTCGTTGATTTGGCTCGAAGTGTTTTTTTGAGATCTGTTTGTCACGAGCTGCTTTCATTTTAGCTTTGTAAATTTTGGAGTAAATACAATCGAGAATCATAAAGGTAGACCCGTTGATTTGACTCGAAGTGTTTCTTTAAGATCTGTTTGTCATAAACTGCTTTTATTTTAGCTTTGTAAATTTTGGAGTTGTCATATACATCATTTCGTAGCTCTTTTATTTCTGACAATTGTAACTTTCTCTGAAGACCTACAGCACTCAAATCAAAGTTAAGGGCTTTAACAGCCCAATAAGCTTTATGCTCTAGCTCAACAAGTAAATGGCAATCTTTATCATAAACAAGCCGGTATAGAGACATTCCTAAGATGGTTTTGTATATAGTGCGATATGCTCATAATGCATCAGAAAGACATAGAGACTAATCTTTGCGTTCAGGTTAACTGTCTTTTTTAAAATCTGTTTAACCTCTCTATTTGTTAGCTCGGCTTGTCCATTTGTCTATAGATGGTATGCAGTGAAAACTTTGTGAAGAACATCATACCTGCACATCAAAGCTTCAAAAGAATAGTTACAGAAATGTGTTCCTTGGTCACTAATGATGACACGTGGCATACCGTACCTAGATAACACATTTTATTTTAAGAATTTTACCACAGTTGTATTATCATTAGTACGACAAGCTATAGCCTCCACCCAATTTGATACATAGTCAACAGCTAGAATGATGTAAAGGTAGCCAAAAGATGAGAAAAAATGACCCATAAAATCGATACCCCAATAATCAAATATCTCAATAACAAGTATAGGGTTAAGAGGCATCATATGTCTTCGAGATAAAGTACCTAACTTTTGACATCTTTCACAGGAACGACAAAAATTATTAGTGTCTTTGAACAAAGTGGGCAAGTAAAGACCATATTGTAAAATTTTTGCAGCTATCTTCTTTATAGAAAAATGACTGCCACAAGCACTACTATGGCAAAAATCTAAGACACTAGAAACTTCACTTTCAGAAATGTAACGTCTCATAATTTGGTCAGCGCAGTATTTGATAAGATATGGATCATCCCAATAAAAATTACGTACCTTAACCAAGAACTTACGCTTATCTTGTGCACTTCAGTCAGATGGAAGTTCGTCATAAATTAAATAATTTACGATATGTGCGTACCAAGGTATTTGACTTATAGTGAAAAGATGTTTATTAGGGAAATCATTTCGAATGAGTGGCAAATCAGTGGAGTTAATGAACTCAAGATGGGATAAATGATTAGCAACAACATTTTTAATGCCCTTCTTGTCTTTGATGGCTAGATCAAATTCCTGCAAAAGAAGAATCCACATAATTAAATGGGCTTTAGTATTCTTCTTAGAAAAAAGGTACTTAAGGGCTGCGTGGTCAGTAAAAATAATGATAGGTGAACCAATCAAATAAGAACGAAATTTATCTAAGACAAAAATAAAAACTAGAAGTTCTTTTTTAATAGTAGTGTAATTCCACTGAGCATCATTCAAAGTCCTACTAGCATAATAAACAACAAAGGGTTTTTCCTCCATTCATTGCCCAAGAACTGCTCCTATAGTATAATTACTTGCATCACACATAATTTCAAATGGGATGTTCCAATTCGGTGATTGCATGATAGGAGTGGTGGTGAGTTTGGCAATGAGTGTTCAGAATGCCTTATCACACTCTTGTGTCTATATAAATTCTGCATCTTTTAGCAAAAGGTTACACAATGGTCTAGATATGGCAAAAAAAAATTTTATAAACCTCCTGTAAAAGCCAGCATGTCCAAGAAAAGATTGGACATCTTTTACCGTTTTTTGTGTAGGTAATTTAGAGATTAATTCAATTTTGGCCTTGTCAACCTCTATCCCTCTTTCAGATACAATGTGGCCCAAAACGATTCCTGAAGATACCATAAAATGACATTTCTCCCAATTTAGCACAAGTCAATTTTCTTCACACCTACTCAAAATAAATTTCAAGTTAAGTAGACATAAATAAAAAAAATTACCAAAAACTGTCAAATCATCCATAAAAAATTTCCATGCATTTTTCAATCATATCAAGAAAATACTTAGCATACAACGTTGAAAAGTAGCTAGTGCATTACATAATCCAAATGGCATTCTACAAAAAGCATAAGTACCAAAAGGGCATGTAAAAGTGGTTTTTTATTGATCTTCTATAGCTATCTCAATCTGGTAATATCCTGAATACCCATCAAGAAAGCAATAAAAGGGATGTCCAGCTACACGTTCTGGTCGATAAAAGGCAATGAAAAATAGTCTTTCCTAGTGGCTGTGTTTAATTTTCTATAATTAATGCACATTCGCCAACCACTTACTACCCCAGTTGGTACAGGTACCCCATTCTCATTTTCTACAACAGTAACCCCTGATTTCTTAAGCATTACTTGAGTTGAACTTACTCATTGACTATCAGAAATTAGGTAGATTATACTCGCATCTAATAGTTTCAAGACTTCTTTCTTCACTACTTCTTTCATTATTGGGTTAAGTCTTCTTTGTGGGTCCCTACGAGATTGAGCACCTTCCTCTAAATGAATTCTATAGGAGCATATCAATGGAGAAATACCTTTAATATCAGTTATGGTCTAACCTAGTGCAGACTTATGTTCTTTTAACAATTTTATCAAATGTTTCTCTGGTCCTAAGAATACGTGTTTCAAACCTTTGGGCAGTCGAGAACGCTCAACTTGTAGTGTCTCAAGGTTTGATGGTTTTAGTTTCTCCCTCTCTTGTCCAACTCTTCAAAGCGTGGCTGCCAAAATCGAGTCCTTTTATCCTGTAAATCAAAAATACTAAACACATCAGTTGTTTCATTAGGATAATACAATTCTTCAAAATCAAAATCAAAGAGGTTTTCTAAAGAATCAGAGCCATGATTTTTATAAACTTCATCTGCTATCAGTGTGTTTATCATATATGAATGATATCATTTGTCTTATTCTCGTAATTGCTTTCCAATATGGAAAATGTTCACCCCAAGAGTCATATTCCCAAAAGATAATTTCATTAGACCATGTCTGCAATTAATAAAAGTGTTAGCAGTAGCAAGAAAAATTCTTCCTAAAATAAGAAGGATTTTAGACTCCATGTTAACTACAGAATGAGTATCTAAAACAAGAAAATCAACAGGGTAGTAAAATTTATCAATTTGCAACAAAACATCTTCTATTATTCCCTGTGGTTTCTTGATTGATTGGTCAGCTAATTATAGGACTACAGATGTAGGTTTAATCTCACCAAGTCCTAATTGCAAGTAAATAGAATAAGGTATTAAATTTACACTTGCTCCTAAGTCTAACAAAGCTTGACCAAACTCATGTGTCCCAATTTGACAGGAGATTGTGGGACATCCTGGGTCTTTATACTTGGGTGGTGTCTTTTGTTCAATTGCTGTGCTTACCTATTCTACAAAAAATACAGTTTTCTTTATATGGTATTTTGTTTTTATAGTGTATAGATCCTTGATAACTTTGGCATAAGTTAGAACCTGCTTAATCAAATACAACAAAGGAAGATTAATCTTAATTTGTTTCAAATGTTCTAAAATCTCACCTTGAATTTCTGAATTTTTCCCAACACGTCGAAGAGCTTGAGGAAAATGCATTAGGATTGAAAACTTATTTTTAGGCTCTTTTTCTACTATGACCTCTTTTTCAAGAGGAGTGTCTTTACTAATCATAGATGTGTTAGTTATAAAAGTAGGCTCACTTACAATTTTACCATTTCGAGTAGTAATGGCATTAACTTCTTTGAGATTTTATGTATCAGAAGTAGAAGCTTGTGCCATGAATTATCCTTTTGGATTGAATTGAGGTTGAGATGGAAACTTACCTCTCTTTTATACAGTTAAGGCACTGGTCAGCTTAGTGATTTGGCTCTTGATTTCTTTTTTTTGGTCTACCACCTGTGCAAGAATTATTTTAAATTTTTTATTAGTCTTACTTTGTGCCTCCATAAATGCTTATAATGTATCCTCTAAAGGACTCTTGGCTGGTCGTGCATTATATTGAGGTGTACCATAAAACTTGGGTGCTTGTTGTTATTGCTTCCAATGGTTGTTGGCTTGTTGATCAGATTTCTAACAAAAGTTTGGGTGGTTTCTCCTGCTTGGATTATAAGTTTCAGAGTAGGGAGAATAAGGCTTCTTGTACATCCTTAAGGCATTACATTATTCCTTATATATCCCTCACATCTCACTATAAGTGGGGCAATTCTGAGCTAAGTGTTTTGCTCCTCCATAGACAAAATAGATATCATGTGACTCAACCCTAGCAACCGTATGGGTGACCCTTCTATCTTTGGTTTCAAGGCCTCTAATTCCCTAGTTAAGACCTCTAACTAGGCTTTAAGGCTATCCTCTTCCCTAAGATGAAAAACGCCACTAGGTCGTGGCCTATTTGTGTTTTCAGTAGCGCTAGGTCCAGTCCCTGTATGGGCTTTTTCGGCTAAGTCATTAAGGAATTCTATGGCTTCCTCAGGATCTTTATGAAGAAACTCCCCATTACACATCATCTTAATAAATTGACGCTCTCTAATTGTGAGTCCCTCATAAAAATAGCTAACCAAATGCCAATTTTCATACCCATGGTGAGGGCACAGATTTAACAACTCTGTAAACCTTTCCCAAGCTTGATATAAGGTTTCATTATATTTTTGGGAGAAGAAAGAAATTTGTCTTTTCAGGCCATTAGTTTTGTGTTTTGGGAAGTATTTATTGAAAAATGCTTAGGTCATTTCTGCCCAAATTCCTATAGACCTCGGTCTCAAATAGTATAGACCTCGGTCATTTCTGCCCAAGTGCCCAACTCTTTGCTTTATCTTTCAAAGCAAAAGGAAAATTTTAAGCCTAACAGTGTCTATGGCTTCGAGTTGGCTATGAAATATGGCAATTACCTCTTCAAATTCCCTAACATATACATAAGAATTTTCACTATCTAGATCATGAAAAGTGGGCAAAAGTTGTATCATTACAGGTTTAAAATCTGAATGTGGTATGTTAGGTGGAAATATAATGTATGATGGTGTGACTGTGCAAGTAGGATGCAAGTAATCTTTTAGAGTTCTAACGGGGTTATCCTCGTGTTGGCTCATTGTGTTGGAATTACAAGATAAACTAGATGGTGATGAATTCTCTTCCCTTACAAATTGTAGTGGTAGTTCTAGTTCTACTTCTCTCACAAATCTTACTCGTTTGTCTCTAAGTCTATGCATACATCCTAACAATTTATTTTTTAATGATGGAAATTCTAAAAATAAAATTAAGAAGTGAAATAAAACACAACAGGAAACAAAAATAAGTTAGGTGATAAGACCAATCATGAAATATAAATACAATAAATGAACAAAAGATAATAAACTGTAAAGTACAATAAACAAATAAATAAATATAATTAATAAATAAATAAGCACAATAAATAAATAAATAAAAATAAACACAAAGTACAATAAATAAATAAATAAAAAGTTACTCGGTAGAAGTAGCCATTAAAATAAAATAAAAAGTGTAATAAATAAATAAAAGAAAATAAAGTGCAATAAATAAATAAAGTACAATAAATAAATAAAAGTGCAATAAATATATAAAGTGCAATAAATAAATGAAGTGCAATAAATAAATAATGTGAAATAAATAAATAAAAAAAAATGAACTAAGTTAGGCGGTAGAACCAGCCATTAAAATAAAATAAAATACGACAAATAAACTAAAAAACTAATGTGCAATAATAAATAAAAGAAAATAAAGTGCAAAGCATAACAAATAAATAAAAGAAAATAAAGTACAACATACAATAAATAAATAAAAGAAAATGAACTAAGTTAGGCGGTAGAACCAGCCATTAAAAAAATAAAATACAACAAAATAACTAAATAAAATAAACTGAATTAAGTGGTAGAACCAACCATGAATAATAAAATAAATTACAACAAGAGAAATAAATTTAAAAACTAAAATTTTACAAAGAAAAGAAAATGTACAAAGTTACCGCTTTAGTATTGATAAACGCAACCGACTTTCACTTAATGTGCCTCCCCGACAACGGCACCAAATTTTGTTGATGCTTAAAATGTAATGCGGCTATCGCAGTATAGATTGAGGTGTCGATCCCACGAGGAAGCTTTTGGCAAAATAGGTTGGTGAAGTAAAATATTAAAGCAGTAGCAAATGAGAAAATTAATTAATTGGTTTAAGTAGATGAGATAGAATTGTCTATAAATTGAGAAAAATGTCTTATGATGATGCAAGCAAGGTTTTGAGAATCATAATTATGCTTTATAAATATACTCTACACTTTAATTCAATGTTTATGACTTAATTTAAAGTTTCACATCCCAAACAATCAATCAGAAGATATGTAAAATATTGCACATTTGATAACGCATGTATTTGATATGACTAAACTCTTTTCAAATATTAACACAAATCATGTTCATTTATACAAGTTATTTAATATCGACAATATATCATTTTGACAATATTGCAGTAAAAGATTAACTTGAATATCAAACAATTATTGTCTTTACATATTATCTAAGATCGACAATATATCGATTGACAACATTGCAATAAAAGATTAACATGTAAAACAATGTAACCAATAACAATTATAATTCAACAAGATCACATAAAGAAAGCATGACTGAAAATATATGAAACATGAGAATTATAACCTCTAGATTATAGAAAAATACTAGATAAGAGTTTAGGCACAAACAAACTTACAAACATTTGTAGCTCTTGACAAAGAATCAAAGTATAGAAATAGATTTATTACATATAAAAGTTTATCTCTTAACCTTGCCAAGAACTCTAGTTTAGATTACAATACATGTTAATGAGAAGAAAATAAGAGAGAATTATCTAATGTTGAAAACGTCCTAAGAGTATCCTTATATAGGCAATGAATGGAAATATGTTAAGTGTGACTTCAATCTTCAATAATTTAGGCCAACCACTCGTTTACGCACTTGCAGGACTTTTTTGATAATGTAAATGACCAATGTAGCCTTTTTGACCAACATGAAAGTTGTAGTATCTTGTCTCTTCCTTCCATAAGCACCGAGTTCATGCAAATTGGATGAGTATCCAATAAGATATGGACAAAATGCCAAAAATATGTCAGACTTCGGCCAACAACCCTTTTACCTATTTACAATACAATTTGGTCAATGATAACGGCTGATTTGGACTTTACCATTAAATCTCAACCTAGGGTCAGTTACCAAAGAGCTCATTCAAATGGAGTATAATGCTACTAGCACTGTCCATATGGATATGCTCCCATTGCAGCTCCATAGACATAAAAGTGAAGATGTATGATTTAACTTTTAAATATCATCCAACTATTTCTGATAAGTCTCATTCTCCTTAGGGGTGGCTTTATCAGAAACGCCTTTGGGCATTCTCTGATCAATTACATATCTAAAGTTTTTTTAATCGAGAACTTCTCAAATTCATCAGCCAATCAGAGTAGTTTTCTGTGCCTTTGAGTTCGTGTGCATCTAGTATGCGCACCAAAGGGTTTATAGAAGTTATTAGATCAAATTTTCACAAGACAAAATAAAATAAGAAATGTTTACGGAATGAAAGAATTACTAAATCGCTAATTAAAATGTTTTAAATCATGGGTATAACAATTATACTCTTTTTAATTTAAAACACCCTTCCACTGCTTTATATAATCCCTCTAATCTCTCGAACAGGAAGACCATAGTTTAAACTCTTTAAACTATACAGTGGGAAGTAAACCCCATTGACATTTTACTCCAGCTTCACGTTGTAGAAATATTGGCCTTTGTAAACCCAACACGTAGACAACACTTGTCAATTGTATTTCATACAATTCTTAACTCTGATTTTAAATACATCTTATCCACATGCTGTAGCAATAATGGATGAGTGTATTCCAGATTAACTTGATAACTATCAAATATATGTTACTGATACTTGATAAGGGCAAATTTGTCATATGTTTTCTCATGTTTCTATTTTTATATTTTATTATTTTATGAGAATAGATGGCTATTTATGTGCATTACTATTATTTATAGGGATTAAAATGCAAAGTTTTTAAAATATGAGTCTATCGCCCCAACACCACAAGGATTTTCACCCCAACGCTGGAACAATGATCGAAATAAGAAAATAAAAAAAGACGACCTGTTGAAGTCGGATTGGCGCCCCAACGCCATCTTTTCATCGTGCCAGCGACAGGCCAGCGCCCCAGCAGTAGTACGAGTCCTGGTCCGATGAGAATTTAGATTTTTAAGCTCATATCAATCCCTATAAAAGGCCACTCGTCCCCAGCCTTTAAGAATCAACCAAAACCACCCTAGAGCAATTAAAGAATACCAAGAATACAGAGCACAAGTGTTAGATCAATAGGAGTTTAATTGAAGCAGCCTTAAAGAGAGATTCAAGGCGTTCTTCGACATTAAGAATATCTTAGGCATCGCAATTAAGAGCAATTCGACGTCTATATCAGTTTGTAATTAATTGTATCATAATTTATTATTATTTTTACTGTTGTTCTCTTGTAGCTATGAACTAAATTTATTTATAGGGTTAATACTTAAACTCAATATGTGTGCTTAATTGCCATATCTTTTGAATATTTAATAAACCTAGTCCTATGTTATTTAAATTACTTGTTCTTAATGCTTCAATATATCTGGCCAATATATAGTGAATGAGTTGGTAATAGTTTGATAAACTCATAAGAGAAATCATAATATTTAGACTTAGGTAATTTGATGTATAATTGTAGAGTAACATTCAATGTTGCATATACAAGTTTTAATTTAGGATAGGAATATACCTAATTGGCATGTATGATCAATAAGACCTAATCTTAATGAATCTTAATTTATTACAAGTACCATAGGAATATAGGTATTTGGTAAATTAATGTATACTTGCATGACCTTGGAAGAGGCTTGTGAATACATTAGTGTCTTGATCAATAATAAAGACTAAGTGAGTTAAATATTAGAAGATTAATTATTAGAAAGCATATTGAGGAATAATATTAATTCTAGGTTTTCTCTACATTACTATCACCTAATTCTCCTTACATTGTGTCGTTGCTTTTATATTTTCTGCATTCATTCTTAGATTTTATTCTTTTCTGAATAATTATTAGAAAGAAATAATTTTAGTACTTGGTTAGAAAGTATGAATTATCCCTGTGGGTTCGACATCCGACTTATTTTGTCCCTTTATTACTTGCATACGATAATGTATACTTGCACTTAATTTAAAGATATAGAAATATCCCATCAATACTATCCTTACGCTGTAGCAATATTGAACAATATGTTCAGATATATTTGCCTCATCTCATATTTAACCGGTATAGTTCAAGCTCAACCAACTAAATCTCTCACGCTATAGCAATATTGGGAAAAGGCCAACATGACTAATCTAACATCGTATTGGTAAGACAAATTATAATAAAATATTATCTTATAATGTAATATTATTCAATCTGATTAAGAGAGATTTTTCTTTAATTTGGGTCTCTATCTCATGAGGAGGTGATTTTCAATTAACTATTTATTTCTATACAAATACAACTAACCTCTACAAGTAAGGCTTCCATTGTGGTTACCATCATAGAAAAATTTATTCTGATTTATAATGAAGAGCAATAACTCTTATCACTGTATCTTATAAACCCTGAATTATAATGTAGACTAATAACTTTTATCATTATATTTCATAAACCAACACATGCATAATTAATTATTTAAACAATTTAAAGAATTAAAATTTAAGTAAATAGTGCCAGCGCTGTGGCACTTGGGCCTAGAAACCCCAGCATTGCGGCACTCTCTGTCAAGCACTACGATGCTAGAACCTGAAGAGCTCCAAGGCCGCGGCACCAGAATTTAAGACTATTTCAACACTTGAAACACACCATTTGACACCACGACTCTATCAACAAAACTTCCACACTCAAATTTACACCTAAATCAACACATATGTGGCTATGATAACACTTTTGTTGGATCTATTAAACTAGGATGTATGCATGTGTATTTGTGTTCATTATTCAAAAATACATATCTCATACATATTTACACATAGCAAAAATTATAAAACAAACAATAAACACAAATAATAACATATTAATATAAATAGAGGTTTGAGCTGAGAATTCACCAACTATAACTTTTCATAAATATTATTGAAGTCTATATGGAGTGTGATTCATTGGTAGTTCTATCAATCAATTAGGTGGGCTTGACTGTCTAAAATAGTAATTTTTTTTCAACACTGGGTTTAACATTTTAAACCTTAAGCGGTTTGATTAACCCTTAATCAATAAATAAAACACTTATGTTGTTGTAATTGGTAGCCGATAGTAAAGATAAATGATAAAATCAATTTCAACACTTCAAATTAATTTTCAAATGATCAAATCCCTTATTTTCTCTTCACTTTGGTTGGCCACCTTCTTTTTCCAACAACATAAAAAACATTTTATTTTCCACCCTTTGTTTTTCACGTTTTCACACACATATATACCTTAATACGTAATATAATATCATTAAATATATATATATATACTTGGCCACCAAGTATACATATATTAATATTATATTAAATAATAATATTATAATACTTGGCCACCAAGTATATATATATTAATATTATATCAAATAATATACTACAATATTATATTATATAATAATAAAATATTTTGATTATTTAACTATTAAATAATCAATGTATAAAATTACTATTTTACCTTTTTTGTTGCATGGTTACCAAGTATATCCCTTAGTGGGTCCCACCATACCACACACTTGGGTAAACTTAACCAAAAGTCCACAATACGCTACGTGTTAATGTACAATTAGTAAAAAATAATTGTTAACTATAATATATTTAATACTTAAATATAGACATGTGCATATCCCGTGGTCATAGTGGATATTGTTGGACTAAACAATTCAATTTGGTATGCTGCCCAAGTACACAATAAGTACACTATATTGCGAAACTCCTTAGGTCCATGTCCAATTTGTCAAATAAAACCATTTCATAAGTCTATGAATAATTCCACATGTACACATCATGGATATTACAAATTATCACGTTGAACCATACGAGCTGAGGTTAAAGTGCATACGTATAGTCCTTCTATATCTTGGATGTATAGGGACATAGATTAACACTGTCAAAGTCCCATAAGTTCATCCATTAACCTATCTCCAGTGTCTCACTAAATAATATATGTAAACTCTTTGCTATATTGTTTGACCCTATGGAAACTCCTTTCCCGGGTTTATTGCTTATGACTATAAGACGTTTTGAGGTACAATCTTGAAGCATTTGGATATACAACTCTCTATGAGAGTTGACGGATCTCATATTTACGCACATTAGACTCTATAAGCATTGGACCATACCCAGCGACACCCAGTGATCAAACCATGAAAGGTCTTTGACATGCGTGAAACAAAAGTATGATGGATCACTTACAAGCCCATCGTGGTGCTCAGGTCAAAAGACCACGTATATTACTCAGCTCAAGAGGACCTCTCATTGACGGACATAGGATGTCTATTGGGGTCCTTGTGACTCTGTTCCATATCTAGTCCTTACTGAATATAAGTATGCCTATACCAAGGTCGTAATCAGATAGGAACAACCATCTGTACCATACAAATATAAACATACACTGATCTATATTAAAAGGGATTCACCGATAGACTTGCATCAATGAAAATAGATTAGGTATATATTTGAGAATATACTTATATAATGACATTTTCTAACACCCGATTACAACTCATGCAACTACGTCGTTACTAGTATACCCTTAGTTCTTTTTTCTGTTATATACAAGGCTCCAACTTTTTGGATTTCACTGATTTTTATAACCTACTAACTCTTCACAGTCATAATTCTTAGTGTTACTAACTCTCAGCCCTGATTTAAACTTGTTTAGATCAAATCTGAACTCTTTCAGATCATACAATATCTATAGTGTTACAAGCATTATATCATATAATTAAAAGCAATTAATAATTTAATCAAATATGCATCATATAAATATCAAATATTCATAGTTTTAGGAATGACATGCAAGCACAACCCTAATAGATTAGGGGTATAAGATTTGAGAATTGATAATATGAATAGTCATCCCTATATATCCAAGACAAAGTTTTCAAAAGTAAACAAAACAAAAATAAATAGGTGTAAGATATGGAATAATATGCATAAATTTAATGATGAATGTTCTCATAATGCCTAATGCCCTAAAAAAAGAGTAGGAAATTAGTACCTTAGAGGCAAATTTGAAAATTGGGATGGTTGGTGTTCTTAGTGAAATTTGAAGCTTAATGAGTGAATTTGCATTTATGTTGTGGTTTGATTCTGTGTGGGGTGTGTTTTTCAAATAATTTAGAGTATGGGTGTGGTGTTAATTGATAGAATTGATAGATTATGATGTATTTAGGTTTTTTTGGGATGGTTGGTATTCGTAGGCCCACCGCTGCGACATTAGGATGCCAGCACCACAACGCCCAAGCTTAGCCATTGCCTAGCTCTCTAATGTAGCTAGCATCGCGAAACTGGCTAGGGTACGCCACAGCGCTAAGAAATCTCTCAACATAATTATTTTTTATATATATTATTAGGACTCTTGACCTAATTCTAAAAAATGCATAACTTAAAAAATTAAAATACAAAAATTAAAAACAAAATAAAATATAAATCAAAAGATACTATACTTGGGTTGCCTTTCAAAAAGCATTTGATTTAACATCGTCGGCTTGACGGTGTAAGATCTCAATTACTTGAACTCAATCAAATCGACACTTACTTGCTGTCTATCAATGTGTACTCACTGGTAATGCTTGAGGCGCTAGCCATGCACTGTAAATGAAGCTAACCATCTAGATTTTGAATTTTCCATGAAATAACTTCATGTGGATACACTATGAGTGGAACGACCCTGGCCATCTAGACTTTAAGTTTGGGTCTTTAAATTTAATAGCTCCATATGGATACACCGTGATGATTTGGAACGACCCTGACCATCTAGACTTTGAGTTTTCCATGAAATAAGTTTACATGTGAATTGTAGAACAACATTTGTTGTCTTTTTTCAAATGACTGAAGTATCTTCTTATCATGCCATCATTTAGTTCTTTTCTTGTATATCTTTGCATTCTCATATGCTTAGAGACAAAACTCATCCATGGCATTGAACTTAAGTAAGTGCTTCTCTCATACTGCTTGGAGATCAAAGTTGATGGCTTTAATAGCTCAGTATGCTTTGTGTTTCAACTCCAAAAGTAGGATGCATGCCTTTCCAAAAATCAAACAAAATTGAGACATCCCAATAAGGGTTTTGTATACAGTGCGATATGCATATAAAGCATTATTTAAGTATAGTGCCTAATTTTTTCAGTTTGGTTTAACCATCTTCTCCAATATTTATTTTATTTCTCGATTGAAAACTTCTACTTGTCTACTTGTTTGGGGATGATATGCAATGGCTATTTTATACTTTACCTAGTGTTTTAGCAAGAAGGCCTCAATATTTATTGCGAAAATGTGAGCCCTTGTAACTTATGATCATTATTGGGGTTCCATATCTTATAACAATATTCTTTTAAGGGAACTTAATCACTGCTCTACCCTTGTTTGTTGGTAACGCTACTGCCTCTACCCATTTTAAAACGTGATCCACTGCTACAATGATGTACTTAATGTTGTGAGATGGTGAAAACAGTTCCATAAAGTCTATGCCCTATACATTAAATATCTCTACTTCTAGGATGTTCTGCTATGATATTTCATGTTTTTTTGGAGATATTCCCCATCCATCGACATCGATAACAACCTGTAACAAGGAATATGCATCTTTAAATATTCTAGGCCAATAAAAACCAAATTGAAGTACTTTTGTTGCTGTTTTATTGACCGTAAAATTGCCACCAAAATTAGATGCATGATAGTGGTGTAAGATGTCATGAATCTACTTTTGAAGGACACATTTTCGAATGATTTAGTTTGTACACAATCTAAAAGGGAATGGCTTATCCCAAAAGTAAAATTTTATATCGTGAAAGAACTTCTTCTTTTGCTAAAATGTCAAATCAGATGTTAGGCCACAACCTAAATAATTGACAATATCAGCATACCAGTGATCTCATTATGTCGTGTTGCAAGGCGTTGCTCATCTAAAAATATTTTATTTGATTAGGTTCTTCTCTTAGTGTTGATTTGGCACTTCCAATCGAGAGAGATGATCAACTACTTTATTCTCAACTCTTTTTCTGTCTTTTATCTTAAGGTCAAATTCTTGCAATAATAAAATTCATCTAATGAGCCTTGGATTTGTATCTTTCTTATTAATAAGGTATTTAATTTTTAAATGATCTATGAAGACTGTGACCTTGACTCCAATAAGGTAAGCTCAAAACTTGTTAAAGACAAAGACAACTGCAAGAAGTTCCTTTTCTGTGGTTGTGTAGTTAGACTATGCATCATTGAAAGTCTTGCTTGCATAATAGATGGTGTGAAAAACTCTCTCACATCGTTGTCCTAGTACAGCTCCCACAACTACATCACTTGCATCACACATTATCTCAAATTTCAGTCCGGTGCTAGGATGATCAATATAGTCGTGAGCTTCTTCTTCAAAGTTTCAATTGCCTTAGGACATACTTCATCAAAATGAAACTACACCTCTTTCTTCAGTAAGTTACATAAAGGTTTGAAGATCTTGAAAAAATCTTTTATAAACCTTTTATAAAATACGGTATGTCCAAGAAAACTCTGCATTCCTTTCACATTAGTTGGTGGGAGAAATTTCTTAATGGTTTCTATCTTAGCTCTATCAACCTCAATACTTTGAGCAAAAATTTTATGGCCTAAGAGTATGCCTTCTTTGACCATAAAATAGAACTTCTCCCAGTTAAGCACTAAACACATCTCTTAAGCACAAATGCTAAATTATCAATGCATAGATCAAAGGAGTCGCCAAACACTGAAAATTCATCCATAAACACCTCCATGAACTACTCTATAATGTCCAAGAATATAGCCATAATATACCGCTGAAAAGTTGTTGGAGCATTTCATAAGTTGAATGGCATCCTCCGAAAGGAAAATGTACCATAAGGGTATATGAATGTTGTAATTTTCTTAATCATTTGGGGAAATTAAAATCTGATTATAACTGGAGTATCCATCCAAGAAACAATAATACTCATACCTGGCTAACCTATCCAACATTTGATCAATGAAGGGTAAGGAAAAATGGTCTTTGCAAATAGCTTTGTTCAGCTTTCAATAATCCATACATATCCTTTAACCAGTAATGGTTCTAGTAGGGATTAAATCATTGTTCTCATTTGCCCCTATAGTGATTCCACCATTCTTTGGTGCACATTATACTAGACTTGCCCATGAGCTGTCAGAGATAGGATAGTAATCCCAGCATCTAACCACTTAATGATCTCTTTCTTACTACATCTTTCATGACTAGATTCAGCCACCTTTGATTCTTGATTATAGCTTTATGCCTTTCTTCTAATAGAATTTTACGCATGCAAAATTAGGGACTGATTCCCCTAATGTTAGCAATTGTCCATCTAATTGCTTTCTTATGTTTTCTTAATACCCCCAATAACTTCTCTTATTGGGATTCATCAAGTTGTATAGAAACTATGACTGGTAATGTAGAAGACTCTTCAAAGAATGCATACTGATGCGATAATTCTATATCATAAATTAAGTGCAAGTATACACTATCGTATGCAAGTAATAAAGAGACTAAATAAGTCGGATGTCGAACCCACAGGGATAATTCTTTCTTTTTAACCAATTACTAAAATTATATCTTCTTAATAATTATTCAGAAAAATAAAAATCTAAGAATGAATGTAAGAAATATAAAACAAAAACACAATGCAATGAGATTTAAAGATATAGCAACGTAGAGAGAACCTAGGATTAATATTATCCCTCAATATGTTTCTAATAATTAATCCTCTAATATTTAACTCACTTAGTCTTTATTATTGATCAAGACACTAATGTATTCACAAGCCTCTTCCAAGGTCATGCAAGTATACCTTAATTTACCAAATACCTATATTCCTATGGTACTTGTAATAAATTAAGATTCATTAAGATTAGGTCTTATTGATCATACATGCCAATTAGGTATATTCCTATCCTAAGTTGAAACTTGCATATGCAACATTGAATGTTACTCTACAATCATGCATCAAATTACCTAGGTCTAAATATATTGATTCCTCTTCCGAGTTTATCAATAATATTACCAACTCATTCACCATATATTGGCCAGATATATTGAAGCATTAAACACAAGTAATTTAAATAATAAATGACTAAGTTTATTAAATACTAAAAGATATGGCAATTAAGCACACATATTGAGTTCAAATATTAACCCTAGAAAATAAGTTAGCTCATGGCTACAAGAGAACAGCAGTAGAAATAATTATAAAACATGATACAATCAATCGCAAACCGATATAGACGTCGAATTGCTCTTAATTGCGCTGCCTAGGAACTCTTGATGCCGGAGAACGTCTTGTATCTCTCTCTAAAGTTGCTTCAATTAAGCTCCTATTGCTCTCCAAGACTTGTGCTCTATATTCTTGGTGTTCTTGGGTCGTCTTGGATTGATCTTTGAAGGCTGGGAACGAGTGGCTTTATATAGGGATTGATATGAGCTTGAAAATCTCAATTCTCGTCGGACTAGGACTCGCACTACCGCTGGCGCGCTATGCATCTGTCGCTGGGGCGACGCGTGAAAAAGCTATCACCGCTGGAGCGGTGGGATCTTGGCGCTGGGGCGCTGCATGAAAACAGCTTCACCGCTGGCGCGGTGACTCTTAGGCGTTGGGGCGCTATACGCGACTTAATCAGGTCGTTTTTCTTATTTCGATCACTATTCCAACGCTGGGGCGAAAATACTTGTGGCGCGGGGGCGCTGGACTCATAATTTGAAAACTTTGCATTTTAGTCCCTGTTTTCGCTCCTTTTGCGTTCTTTCTTTAAATTTCGTTCAAGTCCCTATAAATAACAATAATACACATAAATAGCCATCTATTCTCAATAAATCATAAAATATCAATAATAAAAACATGAGAAAATATATGACAAATTTGCCCTTATCACATACCTCAAGAGATTAGGCAAGAGTTTCAACTCTAACTTAGGAGGCTCTTCAATGAAAGGCTTAGTGTAAGCTTGCTTGCCTTCTGGTCTATCTAGAGGTTTAATTCTCATCTTGAATATGTCGTATTTAGGAGAAATGCTTAGTGCTTGTATGTACTATTGAGATTCAAATTTCTCTACCTTTTCTCAATTCACTACAACATCTTCTAGAAAATCTTAAATGTTATTCTTGTTAAAGACTTTTTGAACTTTTCTATCAATAACATTAATGCTCAAGCATTCCTCTTCCTTATTTGGACATTTCATGGCCTTAAACATATTGAATGTTACTTCTTTGTTCTGCACCTTCATAGTTAATTCCCTTTTTTGAACATCAATAAGAGTTCTTCTTGTAGTTAAAATAGTCTTCCTAATATGATTGATACTTTATGATCCTCCTCTATGTAATGTTTCTGACAAGACCCGGCCCGAGATCCTCTACAGTAGATCCCAGTGGCCCTAATGGGGATTGGATATTCCTAATAATACTTATGCAACTAACATTTTCTAGCGTCTAATTGCAACTCTTGCGACTATGTTGTTACTAGTATATTCCCAAGTCTATGTCCCATTACAAACAAAGCAAACTCTATAATCTTCGCTAAGTATTATAACCAATTAACACTTAGTTGTGCTACTTTTAGCATTTATATCTCTCAGCGTGGCCAACTCTGGCCCCTAATCTAAACTCTTTTAAATTAGATCTGTACTCTTTCGGATCATAAAATGTCTTTAATGTTATATTGCATGGTACCATATAAATAGGCATTCGGGATTTAATTAGAATGTACACTTGTATAAATAATAAGAATATGTACATTCGGGGATGGTACGCACGCACCAACCACCAATGCCACGACGCTTATGCGATAAATAAAATCCTTTCTTTTGAGTCCTATTTTGACTTGGATTCGAATCCCTCGTCCCTAGGATTATGAAGACCTATAAAGCACTCTTTTTAAAGCCAAAACACACACAATATTAGAGGAAATCTTAGGGCAAACAAATCACATCACAAAATAAGAAATCGAAGCAAGAATTTGAGATTCAAAATCAAAACTTGAGCATCACTCAAAAAGAAAGAAAAGCAATCTGGGAGTCTTCTTGTTTAGTTTCTCATCTTATCTTATTAATATGATCTTGTGCTTGTTTTTTTCCATTCATTACTTTGATACTCTTAGATTCATGATGAACTAAATGCTTTTTATGTAAGGTTAGGCTATTGAACCTAATATGTACTTAGATTTTATTGACTCTTAGCTTATGAACTTAATAGATTAAATAGATTCATTCTATCTTGCATTTAAAACTTTCATTATATCTACCCAATATTTTAATGATCAAGGAATGATAATGAACTTGAAAAAGGAATTATGTATTTACCTATGATAGTTTGATGCATGATCATAGAGTGATAGCTACAATTTTTATATAGGATAGAAATATACCTAGATGACATATATGGTATTGTTTAGATCTGTTCTTAATGAATTACATTCTATTCAGATTATTATAGACATATAGATAATTATTATGGTGTAATTTAGTCACTCGACCTTCGACTGAGGTTTGTGATGAGATTAGAGTTTAGCCAATAATTTTTATTAAGAAATTAACTAAAAGATTTATAAGTCCAATGAAATATTAGGGATAACTCGAAACCCTAGATTTATTTTGATTAGTGAATTTAACTCTTGCTTGCTTTTGATTAAAATTAGGTTTAATTAGATAGAATTAGATTAATTAGATAAATTTCCTCTTTTGATTCATCTGGATAAAAGTTAAGTAGGATTGATTTCAGTACTTGGTTGAAAGAAGTAGATTAAATAGTCCATGTGGGAATGATACTTATACTTTATTCCTATATTACTTGATATGATAGCGTGCACTTACACTTAACTAGTATTGCATACATCAGTAGGCCATTGATATCTATTTGACGCCATCTCCTCCAATAGTTTATGTGCCGCATCTATGGATTTATTTATTAAAGACCCTCTGGCAATGGCATCTACAATGGTTCTTAAATGACTTACTAGTCCGTTATAAAACGTTTAGACTAATAGCCATTTAGGGACCCTATGATGAGGACACTTGCTCAATATATCCTTGAATCGCTCCCATGCTTCATATAGTGACCCGCTATCAATTTGAACAAATGAGGTGATATTCCTCATCTTTGCTGTCTTTGCTGGTGGGAAGAACTTTGCTAGAAACTTCTACGCTAGGTCATCCCACGTTAATATGGATTTGAATGACAATGACATAAACTAACTCTTGGCTTTATCCCTTAATGAGAAAGGAAATAGTTTAAGTCTGATGGCATTGTCTGAGACTCTATTTAATTTAATTGTATTGTAAATTTCTAAGAAATTTACAAAGTGCATGTTAGGGTCATCATTAAGAGCTCTGTTAAACTATACAGAGTCCTTCAGCATTTAAATAGTACTCAACTTGATCTCAAAGTTGTTTGTATTAACAGTCGGGCGCCTAATACTAGACTAAATACCCTCTGTTGTAGGAATAGCATAATCCTTCAAAGTTCTGTGCTTAACTATATGCTCATGCACAGGATTATTGATGCTGTCATTGCCTTCCATATTTGTGTTGATGTTGTTTATGTCGAAATCTTCAAAATGTTCTTTCAATCTCAGGATCAAAAGAAGTCGAATATTCACTTTTGGTTTTACATATGAACTGTCAAAATTCAAAACAATTAAAAGTAAATAATACTGAAAAAGAAAATCTGAATTAAAAACAAGATAGTTTGATATTAGTATTGATCTAAGAATATATAGAAATAAGTCCCCGGCAATAGCGCCCAAAACTTGAGGTGTGCAATAATAGTTAAGCGCAAATATATGCTATTGTATCAAGTAACATAGAAATGAAGTCCATATTCATTCCCATAGGAACTTATTTAACCTATTTCTTTCAATTAAGTATTAAAATTAATCTTATTGTAACTTTTATCTAGTTGAATCAAAATATGAATTCTATCTAATTAACCTAATTCTATCAATAAAACTTAATTGTAATCAAAAATCAAGGGTTAAGTTCACCCATTAAAGGCAATCTAGGATTTCGACCCATCCCCTAATATTTTATTTAACTTATTAATCTTTTAGTTAATCATCAATAACAAATTATTGGCTATACTCTGATATCATAACGAGTCTTTGTTAATAGTCGAGTAACTATATTACACTATAACAATTACCTAAATGTCTACAATAATTCAAATAGAATGCAGTTCATTAAAAACAAGTCTAATTCTACCATATTTGCCATTTAGATATATTTCTATTTTATATGGAGCTCATAGTTGTCGCCTTATGATCATGCATCAAATTATCCTATACTAAACACATAAATTCCTCTTTCGAGTTCATTAAGGTTCTATCATTTAATATATTAGCTAAATATAATGAAATCATTAAACACAAGATATAATTAATCTATTTAATTTATTAAGTTTATAAACTAAGAGAGTTAATAAAATTCAACTACATATTAGGTTCAAAAGTCTAACCCAGATAAAAAGAGTTTAATTCATCATGAATCCAAGAGTATCAAAGTAATTAATGAAAAACATCATGAATAAGGTCATAATGATAAGAAAATAAGATAAACTAAATAAGAGTATACCTGAATTACTTCTCTCTCTTTTAAGTGATGCGTAAGTCTTGATCTTCAATCTCTAAATCTTTGCTTTAATCTATTGTTTTAATGATATATTTTTGTTTCCTATAATATTCTATGCTTTTGACTATGAAAATGATGCTTTCATAAGCTCTCGTCACGCTAGAGACGTGGGGCTTCCAAAAGATAGGGTTTCTCTTGTTGCACGGACGTTGGGGATTGGGTACCACGGTGCTCAAACCTAGAAAAGGTTGAGTGGTAAAAAATGTCTGGCCATCGTAGCGTTGGCTGGTAGGTGCCGTGGCACTTAAGTCTTTGTCTTAGGCATCGTGGCGCTTGCCCTATATTGTCTATTTCTCTATTTTTCATCCATTTCATGCGTGATTTCTCTAGTATCTTCATGCCTTGGGTTGTAAACCTATATATTATTAAAAACCTCAAATAAATAACAACATATTCATAACTTAGGGAAAATATCAGAGGCAAAAATAGGGCAAACAAAAACATATCATAAAAATAAGAGACCAAATCAAAGAATTGAATATTGAAGATCAAGACTTGTGCATCAATCAAGAGAGAGAAGCAATCCATGGCATGTTCTTTTTTTAATTTCTTATCTTCTCATACTATTATGATCTTATTTGTGATGTCTTTAATTATTTACCTTGATACTCTTAGATTTATTATGAACTAAACTCTTTTGATCTAGGGTTATATTTTTTTTAACCTAATATGTAGTTAGATTTTATTGATTTTCTTAGTTTATGAACTTAATAGATTAAATTGATTCATTCTATCTATGTTTAATTCTTTTATTATATTTGGCCAATATATTGACTGGTCAAGGAACTATAATGAACTTAAAAGAGGAATTTATACATTTAGCATGGGATAGTTTGATACATGATCATAGGGTGATAACTATGAGTTCCATATAGGATAGACATATACCTAGATGGCATGTATGAAATGATTAAACTTGTTCTTAAGGAATTGCATTTTATTTGGATTACCATAGATTTATAGGTAATTATTATAGTGTAATATAGTTATTTGACCATCAACAGAGGCTTATAACTAGATTAAAGTCTAGTTAATAATTTGTTATTAATGGATTAACTAAAAGATTAATAAGTTTAATGAATATTAAGGAATAAGTTGAAACCCTAGATTCCTTTTGATTAGTGAATTTAAACCCTTGCTTACTTTTTGATTAAGGTTAGGTTTAATTTGATATAGTTAGATTAATTAGATAAACTTCATCTTTAAATTCGTTTGGATAAAAGTTAAGTAGGATTAATTTTAGTACTTGATTGAAAGATGTATATTAAATAAGCCCCTGTGGAAATGATACTTGAACTTCATTCCTATACTACTTGTTATGACAGTGTGCACTTGCGCTTAACTATTAATTTGCACGTCAATTTGCCCTTCTTAGACTCTGCTTTTAAAGGTTTTTTGAAATTACACTAATCTTTCTTGCCTTTATGGCACTATACCTTTTTTAGAGATTTTTTGCCTGATAAGCTTGACTTTATCTACAGTTTTCTACGTCTCTTATATATTGAGTCCTTTTTAAGAACTTCTTTATTTATTTTAGGTTGTTAATTTTGGACCTTCCCTTGCTTGATTTAAGTGAGGGTTATATTTCTTCGAGTAAGGCTTCTTTGAATAGGATAGTCATTGTTTGATTGTTGTTCTCTTTAGCTTTATAGATGATAGATATGACTGAGTAGGGTAGCCGATAGACCATTGCTCTGATTAGCCTGAAGAGATCGTAGTTCTTCATTCTAAGAATGATTTAACAGGATAGTCAATAGATTATTATTCTAACCAGCTCGGAGGGTGTAGACTTAGTTTTCTCTCTTTTAAGAGTCTAACCGAACAAAATAGGTTGTAGGCCATTATTCTAACCAGCTTGGAGAAGGTGCATGGGTTCAAGGATATTTATGGGTTGACACTCATTTTTTGAGTCTTACTTGTTCGAGGTCCTCAATAAGCTATTTTTTCGTAAGGTCTTTTTGGCTTTATAAGCGAAAAACCTTAAGTCTAATTCACCGAAATTTAAGGGAACATTTTTAAATACTGGCACCACCTTTATCATTATTTCATCATTGGCCATGCCCATCCTAATTTAGACTTTTTATACTTTTAGAAAAAGATCTTACTACTAGTTAAATTAATTGATACCTATACAAGAATGTCAAATTCATTCATATGGGTGAAATGTACATTCCCTTTGTACTTTATTTTTGCATTCATTAATACTTTCCAATTGCAAATAGGGTTTTTAACAGTGTCATGGATAAATTCCACCATAGTTTGTTTATATTTTTATATATTTGAAAGGATGTTTCAACTTTGTAAAAAGTTGACAATTCATTCATCTAGGTGAAATGTACTGACTATTGAACTTTATTTATACATTCATTAATAAAGGCTCGCCTTGCAAACCTTTTTATTGTTAACCAACTTGCATAGCAGATTCATGGACCAAACCAAAAACATAATTAATTGGTTAAAGGAAAAATAATGAACATTGAAGAAGAGGAATTAAATGAGACTTACACAAGTCACTTATTACAAAAAATATTTATTGTAGTCTAAATTTAGGAGAAAATATACAGACATTGATTAGTTGAGACACTTTTGATGGAGATCTAATTTGCAATCTATAAGTTGATATAGCAGAGGCACAACAGTCAGCCTGATATAACTAAAATACAGTCTCCTTGTTAAGCATCTAAGGATAAAAAATAATCTTTTTTTAATCCAAACTTTGTAGAGGTTAACACAAATATAGCGTAAAATGCACCTTTGCATACATTTGAAATATCATAAGTTGATTTTCCTAGGAAGCCTCTAAGATTATATAGATTTGTAGCAATATAACATTTCTGAAGGTGAATTGAATCTAGACTTAGAGCACTTGACTTGGCATTTGAGATGAAAGCCTTTTTTTTTAGGGGGGGGGGGCGGCCGGGGGTGCGGTTTTGATGTTGAATATGGTTTAATTTTATTTATTCAGTCATTAAGTTTGTTTGTTTTCTAACTTAATAGGAATTTTAAGTCAATGCCTAAATTAAAAAATGAATTTTTTTACTTTTTGGTTGAATATAAAATGTCTAAATCATTTAATTAATTTTTTTTCTAAAATATCCTTACTTATATGATATATTCACATCCTTATCCATATAAAACTCTTTCTTTATTTATTTCTATTATATAGGTACTTTGTCTTTTTTAGTAAAATTACAAATCAGTTGTTTGAAGCATATAATTATACATTTTTAGCTTTATTATTTTGATAAATTTTATATTAATGTTTTTTATTATACATTGTACAATATTCCATTTTTTTGTTTTCTTATAAATTAAAATAATCAAAGTTGTCTTACAACTTAAAAAAATTGCAATAACATATTTACATTTACAATGTTTTGATATTAATTTGTATAGAAAAACATTATTGTTCATACATTTTTAGTTTCTTATTATTAATTTAACATTTAAAGTTTATAAGGATATAAATGTTAAAATATTAGTTTTTAGTTTTTTTTAAATTGAAAAAAAATAATTTAATATTTTTATTCAAATATGAAGTAGAAAAACAAACAAGTTATTGAAATTCAGTCATTTAATTATACTCAACATTCATCTATATTAAACTCTATTCAGCATTTAGCCAAAAACACAAACGCTACTGAAATCTCCTAATAGATCTAAAATGGTGTTGAAAATTGGTGATTCAACAATCATGTATATGCATGAATTAAGATGGATACCAAATATAGAATTAGCAAAAAGTCTAGTATAAAAAGCTTATGCAAGAGAGAGCAAAACAAAAAATCAGAATAACGAGTACTGTTCATGCGGTAACTTATGGATATTTTATGTTTTGGCTTAATTAACTTCTTTGAGTAGGATTTTAACTCATACAAGTAATGACTTTTATTTCAACTAGGTTTGAGGTTTCTAGGGACTTTGTAAGCACTATTAAACCCTTATATACCCTTAGAGATAACCAAGCATTTAAAGTACCAAGATGTAAACATAAGAGAAAATAGAGGAGTTAGGAAGGAATTAAGTGCGGGATGTACTAGGGTGTAACCTTTGAGGGTGTCTTTATTCTTGAATGAACTAAAGAAGCACTATAGATCCTTTTGAGAAAGGCTCAGACTATTCTTGTATTCTATGGGTTAAATCCCTTATGGGGTATGAGAGATACTAAGAGGTCTTGTAAAGATCATAGTGATCTAAAGAGATACTTAAAGGTATACAATGAGAAATACTAAGAGGTCTATAAAATCGTGGTGATTTGGGAGATACTTAGGATCTGATTAATAAAATAAACTGGATTATAAATCTCTTGTAGACATAAGTATATTGGTCGAACCATGTATATCTTGTGTCTTATCATTTGTTTCTTTATCTTTATTAGTGTGTTAATCTTGTATGTTCTTGATATCTGTGAGTTAGGTCTTCCGCACGTGCATAGGATTTATTTAGAGTGCATGCAAAAGAAATTCCTTATAAAAGTTACGCAAATGCTAATCTCACGAAGAACTTACTACTAAGGTTGATTTCCCTCAACAAACTGGTATCAAAGCTTTGGCTGAGGTTTAGATTATAGAGCATAGGCTGTAGAGTCAAATTACAAAGTAAAGGTTGTCAACCATGAGGACTCATAAATATGAAGGAAGAATAATTGAGAAAATGATTATCTGAAAGAGAAAAATATTATGGCACTATTGAGGAGTTTTTTAGGGTGGAGATCACCCTTTGAAGAGACTACTAAGAAGATGGCATCATCTAGATCTAAGTTAGAATAATCAATTGATTGAACACAAAGTAATGAAAGAAAAAGAAGAACAATTGAGATTGAAAAGCAGATCCAAAAAGATACCTAGGGCATTTAATAAAGGATAGTTCGAAAAGAAAGACCGTGATAAAAGAGAATGTGATTTGCAAGTCTGTAGGATGACTAAGCAAAGACCTCGATAACACGAGAGCTTCTAGAGAAATGTGTATTTGATTAATGAACTATTTTGTTTAAGGGTATTATTTTCATATGAGTCATGGAGAATCATTATTTACTTATGGTAGATCTATTAAGGGTTGAGATATGACTATTTTACAAAGTTATAGGGGATTGGTAGAATAAGATTAAGGCAGCATGGTACAAAGGTAAGGGAGTGACTAGGTGTGAGATTTATTCTTAATCTTATAAAAACTTAATAGACTTGGGATTGCTAAAGCAAATAAGGATATTCATGAAGGCAAAAGCAAGAATATTAAAAGGGGATGCAAAAGGATCAAGGGATAAGAAGCACAGATTAAGGCTATGTGTTTGAAAAAATAGTGCTTATATAGGTCAACATAGGGTTATTGATATGATATATACCATAAAGCAGCTTTTAAGTTATCTTACATTGTGGCAGGGTTGAAGGAGAATGTGTGGGAAAGGCAGTAATGGCAAGAATAGGTTTTCAGCCATTAAAGGATTGTGGTCATAGTGTCTAAAGGATATAGGAGATTGTAACATAAAGGTTACTTTAGTTGCATTCAAAAATCTATAGAGATCGTAGTCACAAGCGTTAGTTAAGTTTGGGACTTAACTATAGACAATGTTAGAGACCATTGGTTAAGGAATGGATGATGTTGGTTGGTTTCATGCAAAGATATTTTGAATCAATGAGGGGTTTATTAAAAATTGGTGATTCAAAAATCATGTATATGCTTGAATTGAGATGGATACTAAATATAGAGCTAATAAGAAGTTTAGTACAGGAAGGTTATGTGAGGAGGGAACAAAATAAAAAGTTAGAAGAATAGGTATTGTTCACTCGACGGCTACTGTTCACACGACAACTTATGAGTATTTTATATTTTCCCTCAATTGACTTCTTTAAATGAGATTTAGAATCCTATAAGTAAAGACTCTTATTCAACTAGGTGAAAGGGGTTGATTAGGTCTAATATTTTCATATTCCAAGCCTAATATTTGTTCGTTAAAATTAAAATTATTTTGTCATTTTATGTATGTTATTGTTATTTTGTAGGTTTGAAGCCAATTGAGCAAATAAAGATAAAAATCTAATAAAAATAAGCAAAAAAAAAATCAAAATTACTACAGCACTCTACTACATAAGTTGCTACAGTAACTTTACTACAGTATCAATGCTGTATTGTTGCGTGAACAGTAATTATATGAACAGTATCCTAATCTGACTTATATTTTATATTTTGCCCACATTTGAAGACATAAAATCTATATATAGAAGACTAAAAAGTTTAATTCAAAAATCAAGAAAAGAAAGAATAAGAGAGAGAAAGAGGAGAGAGAAAATAATTTTTAAAAGATCAAAAAGATTAAAAGATTGAAGACTACATGAAAATTAGTTTTATTTCTTCAACTTTTTATCATTTTAGTTTTTTATGATTTTCATGATGTTATTCTTGATAAACTCTAAAACTCTTTATTTCACCATAAGATAAGTTTTTATAGGGGTAATATAACTTTGAACTTAATATGTGACTGAATTCAAATTATTTTCTTATTTTTATGAACCCAACACTAAAATTGTTCAATTATTTAATATTTAATACTTTCTAATTACTTGATCACTAATTAGATTGTTGTGGGAACTTTAATAAACTTGACAAATGAATTTTTGTGTTAGCATTGAATAATTTGATATATGATCATAGACATATATACCTACATGGCATATATGATAGATTAGTTTTTATTGAATCTTATTTTCATCTTATTACTATAGACATATAGGTAATTATTGAGGTTAGATATAGTTACTTGAATATCGATAGAGGCTTGTCATATTAGAGATTTGACCAACAATTCATATTGAGGGATTAACTTAAAAAAAGATTAATTGATTTAATTAACATATCGAGGGTAATTGTAATCCTAGGTTTTATCTATTATTGGTGATTCTATCTTATTATCTTTAGTCTTTTTTATCTTATTATTTTTTTACTATTTAGTTTAGATTACTATCTTTTAATTTTCTTTCGTCTAAATAAAAATAATGAGATATAATTTTAGTATTTAGCATAAACAATAACAATAGTTCCTTGTGAGAACAATACTCTACTCATCTTATACTACTTGATTGCAATAGCGTACAATTGCACATCACTCGGTTTATGATTTCTAGGGACTTTGTAAGTACTATAAAAACCATTCTGAACCTTTAGAAATAGCAAAGCGTCTAAAGTATCAAGATGTAAACATAAGAGATAACAGAGAAGTTAAGTAGACATTAAGTGCATGATGCACTAGTGTGTAACCTTTGAGGGTATCTTTATTCTTGAGTAAATAAAATGAGCACCTTAGATCTTTTTTAGAGAGGCTCGAACTACTTTTTTATTCCTTGGGTTAAATCTTTTATGGGGTATGAGAGATACTAAGAGGTCTTATAAATATTATAATAATCTAGATAGATACTTAGAGGTCTACCATGAAAGATACTAAATGGTCTATAAAATCGTATTGATTTAAGAGATATTTAGTGATCTGATTAATAAAAGAAGTTGAATCATAAATTCTCCGTATATATTTTGTACCTTGTGGTTTATTTTTTTATATTTGTTAGTGCGTTAATCTTATATGTCTTTGATTAAATCTTACGCATATGCATAGGATTTATTTAGATTACACGTCAAAAAAATTCATAACAAAAAAGTATCAGTGCAAAGGCTTCTCACGGATAGATTAATGTTAAAACTAATTTCCCTCAACAAATGGCTATTAGCATCCGGCTATAAACAAGCTTCACATAGCGCACCAAGAAAATTTTGACAACTTCATTTTACTATAAAGACATATATCGAAACAATTACATCTTCACTGTCGCCAACAAAATTTCAGGTTAGAGACTCAGTTGTCAAAAATGAACAGAGGGACTTGCATAGGAGAAAATATCACTTATTTGATAATCCTTAAGAAGAGTTATGCCCTCAGATCACATGGAAAACCATCAGCCTAGTTCTAATGGACTTAGACAAAATGCTGCTCACCTTTTGGCCTAGTCTTCTCTTCCTGCTAACACTTTTAGGTTTAATATAGTGCTTGAATACAAAAAAAAAAAAAACCGAAAAGATTAATTGGGAAAAGGAAAAATGGAGATTAACTAAAAAGTGAAATGCAAAAATTCCTCTGAAACAGTCAACTGTTTACGTACAGCATTTCCATGTTGCAAGATACTTCTCAGAATGATCATTTAATTGTTCAAATGACCTTCTACATATATAAGCGACTACATTTTGCTTAGATAGGCGCATTTTTTAAATGAAAACCTTCTATTTCTATCCAAAAAGAGAGAAAAAATGAAATTCTTCTAGTCAATGAATCAATGATATATACAATTTGATATATAAGTCTTCGTAAAAGAAAACAGCAACCTTAGATGAACGAGCTGATGAGCATAATGATATTAATATGCAAGCTACTATCACAGAAAAATAATAATCTTACTAATGGTGGTTACTATTTGTGCTATTCCAACCTTTAGATGAACGGCTGAAATTTTAAGTATCGGTTATAGAACAAAACGGCACTATAACCATGCTATTGATGTACCGATCATGCGAGTACAAATTCATTGATAAGGAAACCGACATCATAAATGAGGTGTAGGACGTTGATGCCTGAACTCTAGATAAGTGCACACAGTGTATGCTTTGTCAACACGCTTACACAAAATCCATAAAATGATTTGTTATTTCTTCACAGCCATGTGTGGCCAAAATCTACATCAGCTATCTGAGCTGGACACATAGTTTGTCGTTATTGAAATTGTTAAATGGGATAGACTCCTGTGTATTTACCTCCAGTTTGGTCGTTTCATATAATTATGTTGCTCTAATTCAAGTCTCAACAGCTGAATCTGATTCTCTTCACATCCAACTTCTTGAAGCACATATCACTGAATTCATTGTTTGACCATATGACAGCAGATATATATATATATATATACACACTTTACGAAGCTCCTTTCTCCAACTTCTTTTAGATGAATTCTAGAAAAAACCATAAACGTTCTTAGACTCTTGCCCAGAAACATTGAATCTAAATCGTTACTTGGACAATGAAAAATGGACAGATGCGTAATAAACACTTTTAAGACACTTGGAGAGAAAGAAGACACACTTGGAGAAGAAACAAGAAACACCAGCTTGATTCCGTTGCACGTATCCAACATATTACTCACTAGATAAGGCTGTCTCATAACTAAAAGAAGTACAAGAAATAATTATAATCTGAAACTGAATCATTGAATTTAAAATTTTTGATTGCCTAGTCAACAAGAAAAGCCAGATAACCAGCAATCAGACACATACGTTGCAGCACTTAATTCTGCATGTAAACGGTGCCCCTCAAGACAAAAAAAACCTTCAATTTAATGGTTCACTCATAATCTAATTTCTTCCACAAATTTCAAATCCTAGATTCCATCTTTTCTGTTCTCTCTTTTCACCTAAGGTAACATATGCTCTCCAAACAATGCACCTAGTTGGTGCACTTCCTGCATCAAGTCACCGCCCTCCTCCTTAAAATGCTTTAAGTTGCTATACCATGTTAATCTAATTAAGCTTGTACTCTTCTTTCCTTTCTAAATAAAATAACTAAGAGTCAATGAGAAATTTAATATTTCAAGAGCCCGAGGTGAGAGTGACAGGTGTTACAAGCAACATGAGCTATGCTTGGAACTCTATACGTGTTCCAGTGATTGTACCACTTCTACGCCTTGCAACTATCTTGTGCTCAGTTATGTCTCTGATGCTTTTCATTGAACGAGTTTATATGGCCATAGTGATCTTGTCTGTAAAATTGTTGGGGAAGAAAAGATACACCAAGTACAAGCTAGAAGAGAGGAAAGAAAATTTAGAGTTGAACAAAAGCTACCCCATGGTGTTAGTTCAAATTCCTATGTATAACGAGAAGGAGGTACTCTTAATTATCTATCGTGTATGATTATAGCATACAGGGAGCATACACGGATCATATACTTTTACTTCATACGGCATGAACTATTACAACCTACCTTCCAAATAATCTGCAAGCATCTTATTTGGATGAATAGGAACTCATAGAAACATTGATTAATGGTGGTCAAGGTTGGTTGGTCATTGGTGGCCAATTAAGAGATTTATTTCTTCAAAAAATATATATATAAATTATTTAATTAAAAGTTTCACCTGCTTTACATGAACTGTTAGTCTTTTTTTAATTAGTAACAGATTGTTAAGATTTAGAAGTATGTTATTATGATGTTGTTGCCTTGTACTCAATTCTTTTAGAAAGAGATTGTTTTAGAATTATGTTATTATCATGTTGTTGACATGATTCCTTATCTTTAATGAAAACTTTATATAAAAAATCTTTCATATTAAGGAACTACTTGAATTTTTGGATCTTCTGAGCATGTGTTCCAATTCCCGGTGTAGTTTATTATAGTTTTTCATTTGTAAAAGTCAGCACAATTTCAGTGAGGTTGCGAAAGGGCTACAATAAATTGCCTTGTGAGTCATATAAAGATAAAATTTATTTCTGTTTGTGTCTCTACATGTTACTGAATGCAGGAGGCACCGCTGCAGTGTATTAAATAGCCTGAATGATGATAACTGTTTGTTCAACTTATCATCCCACCTGCTTGGGCTGAGATTCAGCTTCAAAAATTTGGATTAAGAGATGTTGAGGTTGCATATGTGTAATATAATAGCTGTTCACATCTGAAATTTAAAAGTATTTAGCAATAATTAAGATTTTTCTCTGATCATACATAAAGATGCATACATCTCGTCCTTCGCAAATTTGAAGTATAATCATTATAGCTTGGAAACAACTATTCAAGATTCTAAGTTGAAGGTACCAGTACCACCGGTATGCCGTTAAGATAACAGCATAATAAGAAAAATATATGGGTAATAAAAAGTCAAGGAAAATGCTAGGTGGTTGTTTCCTAAATTTCATTGTTGTAATTTCAGCTATTTCGACAATCATCACAAACCAAGCAGATCAAAGCACCTCAAAGAGTTATTACTCTAAAATATTTCTCTATATTCTTTTCTATTTCATTTCTCTTCAGGTTTACAAGCTATCGATCGGGGCTGCATGTGGGCTTTCGTGGCCATCTGACCGTCTCATAGTTCAAGTTCTTGACGACTCAACCAATGAAGTCTTAAGGGTATACTTTAATCTCTTCAGACCCAATTATTCTGAAACTATAATATAATTTGTGAATTCAGGATGACCTTTTCAAATACTTGCAGAAACTGGTGGAGCTGGAGTGTCTAAAATGGATAGAAAAAGGGGTGAATGTGAAGTATGAAACGAGGAACAATAGGAACGGATACAAGGCTGGTGCCCTAAAAGAAGGTTTAGAGAAGCAATATGTAAAAAATTGCGAGTTTGTGGTGATATTTGATGCAGACTTCCAGCCTGATGACGATTTTCTCTGGAGGACCATCCCTTATCTGCTTGAGACCCCAGAACTGGGTTTGGTTCAAGCAAGATGGAAATTTGGTAAGACAAATCAATTTTCTGTCATCCCTCTAGCTTCAGATAAGTATATGCAATTTACCCTACTAGTGATAATAAGAAATTCAACCTGTTATAAGCACATGTACAAATTTTGCAGTTCACATTTTAGTGTGAATAGTGTTGATATCCACAAAGTACTCGAGTTACATCTGGTAATCAGTTATTTGAGTGGTGCTTTAACATTTTCACCTTTTAACGAATTCCCTCTAGTTAATGCGGATGAATGCCTTATGACACGACTCCAAGAAATGTCACTAGACTATCACTTCAGTGTGGAGCAAGAAGTAGGCTCCTCAACTTGTCAATTCTTTGGATTTAATGGTAAATTAAATAAGAAAAACTACCTGTCTACTACAAGAAATGCATTTAATTAAATATAGCTAACGTCTATGTGCTTATAGGGACAGCAGGTGTTTGGCGTATTCAAGCCATAGAAGATGCTGGTGGATGGAAAGACCGAACTACAGTGGAAGACATGGATCTTGCAGTCAGGGCTAGCCTTAAGGGTTGGAAATTTGTCTTCATTGGAGATCTCGGAGTGAGTTTTCCACCTCACAGAGGGATTTGTATGTGTTTATAAGTTTCAAGAAACTATTAGATATTCCTACCCCTTCTGTTTCTCTTGGTTCGTTAATTTTTCCTCTCCGCCTCCTCCCCTGCTAGGTCAAAAATGAACTACCAAGCACCTTCAAGGCATATAGATATCAACAGCACCGCTGGTCATGTGGACCATCTAATCTCTTCAGGAAAATGACCAGAGAAATCATACTTTGTGAAGTGAGCGAACTCTAAACTTTTTCACTAGACTTTCATCTAAGCGAAATCAAATTCTCTCCATAATGAAGATTACCATGTAATTTATAAGGTCACTCTTTTCGAGGAAGAATCTCACATACTACCTTATCTTTTATGCAGAGGGTCTCATTCTGGAAGAGACTCCATCTTATATATGCATTTTTCATTGTGAGGAAGATAGTTGCACACTGGGTCACCTTCTTCTTTTACTGCATAATTATACCAGCTAGTGTTTTGTTTCCCGAAATCCAACTCATGAAGCTGATTGCCATTTACATTCCAGCTACCATTACCTTACTCAATGCAGTCTGTACTCCAAGGTACCAAAAAAAATCGTAGCAATATAAAGTTTTCACAGTCATTCTATTTGTAGTTTTTCAAGTATTGTAGCTAGCTGTGCATTGTGCGGGCAGGTCTTTCCATCTAATTGTCTTCTGGATTTTGTTTGAGAATGTCATGTCACTCCTTCGAACCAAAGCGGCAATAATAGGCCTCCTAGAAGCAAATCGTGCCAATGAATGGGTTGTAACGGAGAAACTTGGGAACACCATGAAGCAAAAGAACAATATGAAAGCATCAAAGAAACCACGATCTAGAGTTGGAGAAAGGTATCCATATCTTTCCTTATTATGCGAGTTATAATTACACTACACCTGTGTGCAATACAAAAACAGCCTACAGTATTCGGTTTAGACCACACACACCACCACTCAAACAAACACAGAAACAAAATCCAGAGCACTTAGAAATGTACAAAATTACTAAGAGAAAGAAAGATGAGCAAGATAAATACAGAACTAAACAGGTAGCTGTATAGAATTTAACAGCAAGGCAATAGTATTCTCTACTCAGGCTTCATTTAGACTGTTGACTACAGTACTGAGACAGGCAGTCTAAAAACATTAACCATTGCATTTTCTGTTAATTGATTTAATATGAACTTTTGCCTTTCTCAATTACAAACAGGGTCCATGTGTTGGAGCTGATAATAGGAATGTTTATGCTCTATTGTGCAATCTATGACCTGCTCTTTGGCAAAGATCATTTCTTCATTTATCTGTTACTGCAAGCAGGGGCATTCTTCACAATGGGATTTGGATATGTGGGGACATTTGTACCTAATTAGAACAAATCATGCCCCCTGGTAATAATAATACAAGAAAAACACCAGGGTTTTGCTCTGTGCTGTATATGTCTTGGATAGCTACAAGACAGCTCAAGAGTATCTATATGGTAGAACAAAAAATGTATATTATGTTTTTAATGGTATTGGTGATGGGAGCAAATAAAAATAATCACCTTTCATAGATTTGATGGCCTCCTTTCTGAACTTCAACATAAATGCATTGGCCCAGCCCCAGCTCCATGTTTAAAATAAGAGAAGAGAAAACTTGTTTTGCCTCTGCGTAAATAAATTGTTATGCTATTGGGTTGTTGAATGAGGCAGGATTAGAATTCAAGAAAAATGTTTTCTTACCTTTTTATCATCTGGACAAGGGATGAATGATGAGGCAGCTTCAACAAAAACACCCACACTTTCCAAAAAGTACCCGTGAAGCTGATAGTGTCGTTTATAATGATAATCATTATTAGCAAATATCTCAAACCCCACCCCACCCAATCACAATCAATGACTCCGGGCCCATCCTCCAATTAAGAAAGTTCAAATAGAGAGTAATTTCGGTACAAGCGAGAACTCAATCACGAGAAACTTCTTTGTAGGAAAATCTTTAAATGGTCTCCAAATTCCGAAAAGTGTGTTAAAACTTAATGGAATCGGTTCGCATGTGTATGATTTAAAATCACCCGTTCAACGAAACAAAGTTGTCCGATTAACATAATTAATTAATTTCACATACAACTAATCCAGTTTATTTATTCATTCATTTTTACATTGATTTTGGCATTAACTAGACAAGAACATGAAATGTGCCTATGCAACTTTTAACCTTAATCCCTTATACCAAATTTTGGTAATTAGCTTATAAATTTTCATGTTTTGATTTATAAAAGTTATTTTCTTTTTTTTTACACAATTTATATATATATATACATATATATATATATATATAAAGAGATAATTAATCTAATGGATTACATAACTCATTATATAATAAATAATATTGTCATATGTCACTATATATTAAATTCACAACTTTTATAATTTTTATACAATTTATAATATATTACAAAATACTGCTATATATTCAATAGTTCACTATATGGTTAATTACACAACCCATTAGATTAATTATATATATATATATATATATATATAGAGAGAGAGAGAGAGAGAGAGAGAGAGAGAGAGAGAGAGAGAGAGAGAGAGAGAGAGAGAGTTGGCCTAATGAACTAAGTAACTCATTGTATGATGAACAACATTATCATATATTACTGTCTAATAAATTCATAATTTTTTATAATTTTTACACAATTTATAATATACTTTTGAATACTATCATGTGTCTAAAAGTTTATTATGTAGTGAAAGTCCACTAAATTAATTCTTTTTATAATAATAATAATAATAATAATAATAAGCCAAATTAAACATCTTGACCTAAAGTCATTCTGATTACACAATTCAGCAAGTTAAAAAAAATATTACTAATCTCAATACCATGTTTTGAAATTATTTGGGGTCATTCTTACTGCATACGTCTGCACATTAAAAGAAATATGATATACATCTCAATATGATGTTTAGAAGTTATTTTAAAGCTATTGCGTTTTGGCATTGAATAACTTACTCCCCGCATTGAAAGAATTGTTATACCCACTAGAAATTCAACCAACATAAATTTTAGGTTAAGCAGGCCGACTGGTCATCCTATAAAACCCAATTAAGTAGATTTTGATCCAACACAATGTGAGATATTGGAAGCAGAAAGGGGTATCGAGACTGGAGGTACCAAGGTACAAACAAATCCAAAGCACAAAATTGACTTGCTTTCAAAATTCAAAAATATATACATGTACTAAAGTTAGAGGATATAAAAAATTGAAAAATTGTAAACTAGCTAATGCACTAACATAAAAAGTATATATAGATCCCAAAAGAATCCACCTTGATCACTCTAGCTCATCAAGTCTAATCTCATATTGTTCACCAAACGCAAGGATTTTTACACCAACCATACCCTTTTGCCATTCATTAAATCTCACCAATATCAGCCTTTGAGAATTTATTCTTGCAGCCCATTTGAACACCCTCAAAGAGAATAAGTAGAAAAGACATTATGATAAAATAGCTAAAAGATTGATGAAGAAACATATAAATCATATAGCATTAGAAAGATGGAGTTGTAATGTACAGCATTTCAGTGGTTTGCTTTCCAAAACTAAATCGACACTTTGGCCTTTTCCTCTGAGTATGGTAGCAACTGCAGTAGCTGCTCCTCGAAGATTCTAATCTAAAGCGCATACAATGTTCTCCACCTGGATGTTGATTTCTGGTATAAGATCCCTCTCCTTGAGCAACTTTAAAAATAAATAAATCGACAAATCTAAAACAATCAACCATTTACCTGAGCAACAGAATTACACAACTTCTCATATCACAATCTATATCAACAAAGCTGGAATCATCAAATAAGAAGTCAATTTGCCTATGCCACTCATCAAATCAACATGGTGAGAGACCAATGATCTTTGGATAGATAATAACATTAATTATCCATTGTGAAGTAAACCTTAACTACAGGCTCAGATTGGTCATTCAGTGGAAACTAGTTTAGTAAATATTAAATCACAAAATTTAACACCCTTAAAAGTATTCCATAAATAGAGCTAAAGAACAAGTAGTTGGAACCAAAGATAATTCGATCAACATATTTCCCTCTAATTGAAATAGCTATTTTATTTACTAAAGCTGACTGATAGATAAAGATACATGATATGGCATAAAATATTTTGGTGTGTAACAATGTTGAACCTATTGTCGAAGTTGCAGGTTTTCAGAATCTGAACTATTCCAAGACAGTTAATTGTTGTTGCTTTTTGGAGATGTGCACAATGTTTTGCTTCTATAAGAAATATCAAAGTATTTTTCACTATATGTGAACTTTAGCCATATCAAAAGGGAAAGGAAGTCCTAAATATGAATGAAGGAAAGCATTAAGAAAGGTAAAAAGAAGACAGCTGATTTCTTTCTGAAGGGTAGACGAAAATGTTTATTCAGTATAATATGTTTGATCAGTTAATAGAGGAAAGACAACTTTTCATAATAATTTTGCCATTACAACTATGATGTCATATAAAATAGGGAATTTTTTAAAAATAGCTTATATTTTTAGGCAATTATCTTTTTTAGCCACAAACTACTAGTCTAATCTTTATTAGTCAAAACTATGATAAATGGACACAATTGCCCTTTTTGATAAAATATAATAATAAATAAAACATTTAAAAACAAATGCACAAAAATCAGCTAACATTCTCAAAATCAATGAGTTTGGAAGTCTTTTGTGTTCATTTTGTAAACATATACTTCGATAATGTAATGAAGTAAAAAATAAATAAAGTGAATTGGGGAGAAATGATGAATTGACGAGAAAAAAACCACAAATCTAAAATATTTTGATAGTTGCATCGTGCGGCTATATGCGCATGTGCAATAAATAAAAAATAATTTCATGCATCTCGTCATGCATGCACAATTGAGACACCAATCGGGGAAATTATTATTTATTCAAGTAACATTTAATTATTTCTTAATTAATAATTTTTATTTAATAAGTTTATTGAACAAATTAATAATAAATAATAACAAATTTATTTAAGGGATATTATCTTGAACAACCTCAAGGTAAGGTTTAATATCAACAATACTTTCAAATTTGTAAAATAGGCAATAATGCCCGGCCATTAGGGAATAGTCCGTGAGAATTAATAGAATGTGTGTTAGATGGTGTGATCTAAATTGCCTTTTAGACGTGAAAAAAAATGAAATGATTACTTTATCCTTGCACAACAAATGAAAATGCTCAATTTTCAAGTGCAAAACCTAATTTTTCAGTAATTGAATTATTTTTCTTTTAATATTTTTTTGAATAAAATAATATTATAGGTATTAAATTAAATAATAACATAATAGAAATAAAAGTTTTGATTTTTTTGATAAAAAAACATTATCAAAAGATATTATCTCAAACAAAAATGCATTTCATCAAACTTCGAAAATGCTTCTTTGCTGTCTCAACTCTTAACCAACCATGCCTTATAGTTGTCCCAACGATTTGATTTGCGTTTCCCTATGTCTGAAAGGCAGCAGATCGACACGACAGTGATGATGGCTTGCGAGGCAGCGAATTGGCAAGACGTCTTTGAGAGGGACAATTTGGCGAGACGGCGGAGAGAGACAAATGGTGTGGTGGCAGAGGGGGACGACACAGATCTAGGTACCATTTACTCTGTCACTGTGTCTGTATGACGGGTGAAGGCAAAATATCAAGATGCATGTGATAGTGGAAGAATCGCAAACATTGAGTATAAGGATACCGGTGAAACCTTGAGTTCTATAGATGTTACGTTTGATTTCTTCGTTTCCAAACAAATGAGTTCTGGTTGGTGCCTCAACTCCTAATGAAGAGGATTAATGAGTTTCCTAAATTTCAAAAGATTTATGTTTTTTAAATGTTTGGATATTTTGTACATAAATGAAATTTCTTGTATGATAATTTGAATGCATTTGTTTTCAAATATTTTATTTATTATTATATTTTTATCAACAAAGGGAAATTTTGTCCATTTTTCATAATTTTGGGTAATAAAGATTAGACTATTGCTTTGGGGCTAAAAAAGAAAATTGTCTACAAATATAAGCCATTTTAAAAAAACTTCCTATAAAATATAAGGTTGTAGAAACAATTGAGAAAGAAAAGACTTTCTTATTTGAATTGAACATAATACAAGTCTATATATAGCCCTAAGTCTAGTTGTAAAGCTATCTTTACAATTAGATTAGAACCATAATACAAGCATTTCCGCACTCCCCCTCAAGCTGGAGCATATACATCATACGCTCCAAGCTTGTTACAAATAAAATCAATTCTAAGACCCCTCAGAGATTTAGTCAGGATATCTGCTAGTTGATTGTTTGAACTGACATAATTAGTAGAAATAATGCCAGATTGAATCTTTTCTCGAATAAAGTGATAATCAATCTCTATATATTTAGTCCTTTCATGAAACACTAGATTGGATGAAATATGTAGGGCAGCTTGATTATCACAAAATGACTTCATCTATGATAAATCTGCATATTTCAATTTTTGGATTAACTGTTTCAACCATATAAGTTTACAAGTTGCTAAAGCCATTGCCCGATATTCTTCTTTTGCACTTGACCTAGGAACAACAGCTTGCTTCTTACTTTTCCAAGATACAAGATTTCCTCCAACAAGAATACAATACCCAATGGTAGAACGTTTATCTGATAGAGAACCTGCCCAATCGGCATCTAAATATCCAATAATCTGTGTATGACCCTTATTTTCGTATAGTAAACCTTTACCTGGTGCACTCTTAATATATCATAGGATTCGAATAATTGTATGCCAATGACTGTCACATGGATACTGTAGAAATTGACTGACAACACTAACCGAAAAAGAAATATTCGGTCGTGTGATAGTGAAATAATTAAGTTTACCAACTAGTCTCTGATATCTCCCAGGATCTGTAATAGGCTCCCTTTGTCTAAGTAGAAGCTTAGTGTTAAAATCCATGGGAGTGTTTATGGGTTGACAATCTATCATCCATGTTTCCTGAAGAATATCCAAAGCATACTTTCTTTGAGAAATAACAATTTCAGAGCTAGATTGAGCTACTTTAATACCAAGAAAATATCTGAGTAATCTTAAATCTTTGGTCTGAAAATGATCAAATAAGTGTTCTTTTAATTGCTTAATACCATTTTCATCATTTTCTGTAATGACAATATCATCAACATAGACTACTAGATATATGCATTGGCCTTGTGGTGTATGCTTATAGAAAACATAGTATTCTGACTGACTTCGAATCATGCCAAACTCCTGGATAACAGTGCTCAAACGACCAAACCAGGCACAAGGAGATTGTTTTAAACCATACAATAAACGATGAAGTTTACATACCAAACCAGACTCCCCCTGAGAAACAAAACTAGGTGGTTGCTCCATATAGATTTCTTCTTGAAGTTCTCCATGGAGAAAGGCATTCTTGATGTCAAGTTGGTGCAAAAGCCATTGACGAATAGCATTCATAGATAAGAACAATCGAACAGATGACATTTTAGCCACAGGAGAGAGGGTGTCAGAATAATCTAGGCCATAAGTCTATGTATACCCTTTGGCAACTAACCTTACTTTCAACCGATCAACTTGACCATCAAGTCCAAACTTGACATTGTAAACCCAATGACAACCAACGGTAGAGTGGCTGGGGGGCAATTGGACTAATTCACATATACCATTATTATGCAAAGCAGTCATTTCCTCAACCATTGCTTGACACTACCCAGGATGTGAAAGAGTATTACAGAGAGTGGCAGGGACGGAGACAGAGGATAAATTTGATACAAAAGCATAATATGGTAAATACAATCGATGATAACTAAGAAAATATTATATAGGATGAGGATTTCGAGTGGAGCGTATACCTTTTTAGATAGTAATGGAAAATTGATCATCAGGTGGTAGGACCTCAGTAGAAGAGTGATTGGGAGCAGGAAGTGAGTCGGCGGAAACCTCAAGTGCTACAGGAGCAGTATCACTGTCATCACCTTTAGGAGAAAAAGGAACAAGACTCTCATTATCCGGAGAGGGAGATCCTGGAGAGAAGGATCATATTGTGGGATAGGAACAAATTCTGTATTTGACTCAGGATGAAGAATAATATAAGGAATTGGAAGAGCCTCTGTAATTGACATATGTTCTGTAGCAAAAGAAGAAAAGGGAGGGGAAGACTAAAAAAATGACATCAGCAGAAATAAAATGACATCGAGTGTTAGGAGAATAACACTTATATCCTTTCTGAAGACGTGAGTACCCAAGAAAAATACATTTGATGGACCAAGCAAATAATTTGTCTTGACCAGGAGTGAAGACATGGACAAAACATATACAGTCAAAGACACGTGGCGGAAGAAAAAATAATGGTTAATCAGGATACAGAATAGAATAAGGAACCTGATGTTATAATATGGAGGATAGCATTCGATTGATCAAAATACAAGCAGTAAGAAACAACATCCCTCTAAAAATGAAGAGGAACATTATGATGTAAAAGTAATGTTCGAGTAGTTTCAATGAGATGTCTGTTTTTACGCTCGGCAACTCTATTTTGTTGTGGAGTATAGACACAGGAAGATTGATGTAAGATGCCTTAAGAAGACATAAATTTAGTAAAAGGAGCAAAAAAGTATTCACGTATATTATCACTACGTAATATACGGATAGTAGTAGAGAATTGCGTTTTAATTTCAGCACAAAAAGACTCAAAGATGAAAAATAATTCAGAGCGATCTTTCATCAAAAATAACCAAGTGCAATGTAAATAATCATCAATAAATGTAACAAAATATTTAAAACCTAAAACAGAGAAGACTCGCTTAGGACCCCAGACATCTGAATGAATTAATGCAAAATAGGATGTAGCTCGATTATTGACACACTTTGGAAACGATCCACGAGTGTTTCCCAAACTGACAAGACTCACAATTAAAAGACGGTAGACTAGAGAGACCTGGAACCATTTTTAGAAGCTTTAACAAATTTAGATGTCCCAAACGATTATGAATAAGTACGTGTGAGACATTGCATGCAACAGATGGTTGAAGAATACTCAAATGATAGAGCCCTTATGACTCACGACCTACCCCAATCGTCTTTCCTGTACTGCGATCCTGGATAAGAACAAAGTCATAGACAAAAGTAATTGTACAGTTTAAAGAACGAGTAAGCTTACTAATAGAAATAAGATTAAAAGGATAATACGGAATATAAAGAACAGATTCTAAAGGTAAGGAAGGAAGAGGATGTACTCAACCAACTACTTGAGCAATTGTTGTGAATCCATTAGCAAGGGTGACAAATGGCAATAATCTGGATGTAAAAATATGAGAAAGTAATTGAAAGTTACCCAAAATGTGATCAGAGGCACTAGAATCAAGGATCCAAGGTCCTAAAGGAGGCTGAGTAAGACAAGCGACCGAATTACTATTATGTGGAATAGAGGCAGCAGAAGAAGTAGACTGCTTAGAAGAAATAGACTATTTAATTGCTTAGTATTTAAGGTAATTCTCTAATTCAACACCGGTGAGAATCACTGATGAAAGGTGCCTGTTTGTTTTAAAGTTCTGAGTAGTAGTCATATTTGCTCACAAGTGAAGGAGAAAAATAATTGAGAAGTTCTAAAATCCAGAAGCCATTTTCTGGCAATACAGTGGCTGTTTTTGGCGACGGTGATGGCGGCCAGCAACGGCAACTGGCCGGATGACAGAGACTTGGTTTCCCGGCGTTGCCTAAATCTGTTGGCACCGGCGGTGACCACTAACTCTCTCCAGAGAAGGAGATTGGCGGCCAAATGATGGAAGCAGAGATACGGCGCATCCGGAGGCCGGTGAGTGTACGGTTGCTATAGTTGGGGCCACCAGCTTCGTCTGAGTCCAATGACGTCGGCGGTGAGATTTCACGTCGCCAGAAAGTTGCAGATCGGCGATGAAAGACCACCAAAAATCTGGGCTGTCATCGGCGCATCCAGTGTCCAGAGAGAGAGCTACGGCTGCAGCTATGATTTTCGACACCTTTCGAGATCAATGGAGATGGCCGAAAATTGTACTACTGCCGAAAAATAATGCGGTCGCCGAAAATGGTTATTGTTTCAGGCGCGTCTCGTGATGCATCCAACGATGATTACTTGGGTCTTACTGGCGAGAACCCTCTAAGGTCACGGCCATCGAAATAAAATAAGGAACACGGTAGCCGAAAAATAGACTAACAATATGTTGAAAAATGAACAAGCAATACACCGAACATACGCCGAAAAATATCATAAGTCAAAAGGCAAAAGTTGACTCTGATACCATGTAGAAACAATTAAGAAAGAAAAAACTTTCTTATTTGAATTGAATATAATATAAGTCTATATATAACCCTAAGTCTAATTGTAAAGCTATCTTTATAACTAAATTACAATCATAATACAAGCATTTCCACAAAGATAAACATAAAATTTCTTCCATTATGAAAATAATAGTTTGAAGTCCTTTTCTTTCCCTCTAAATATTCCCACCCATGATCAAAGTGAAAATGGGATTTTAACAAATTATTTATACCTATATTTCCTTTTATTTCAATCATAATATGGGATCTAAACAAGGGATGACAATAACCGCAAAATTTTCTTTTTCCTTCCAAATACTCCCATCCAAAGGAATCATTTATAAAACAATTTTTTCATTCATCATGTATTTCAACATAACTAAATATGATAGTAATGACATATGGAAAACTTTACTTACCTCTACAATGACAGCATCACCAAATCCAAAACCACAAGCTGGAATGTCATCACCGCCAAATGTTGATAGTAAGCAATCATAACGTCCACCTCCACAAATGGCTCTCAACGCGTTCTCCCTATCAAAACACTATCATAAGGATTTAAAGTCAAAAGAGAGAGTTAAGATAACTTTATTCTATCAAGAGAAATAGAATTGATAGGAAAAGAACAAAACTGCATAGACTCTTATGGCTGATAGTTGGCAATTTTCAGCAAAGTCATGTGATTGCATCTAGAGAATTCTTATCCTTATATAGAAATGTCAGTAGAAAACCGCCTCGAAACAATCCATTTGGGACTCCATACTATTAAAATATAGGACTACATGGTCATGTGATCATGTATTTATAATTCAAATCCTTTAAAATGATTTGGAAGGCTAGAATTCCTCCAAGGGTTCAAATCTTCTTATGGGGGCACATGGAAGGATTAACACTCTAGATATACTTCAAAAGAAAATTCTCATCCCAATGTCTTTCTCGCTCATGGGGTGAGATGTATAATAAGAGTGAGCAGACTGGCAATCAGCTCTTCATTGCCCAGTGTCTTCAAGATTGGAGCATAGATGTTGCAAACAAGCTGATATTAACTGGGCTATTCCATGTTTTTGCAACTCATTGCTTACAGACAATATTGTTACTTTTGGGAGGGGAATCAAGCAAAACCCTTTGGAAATGCACTATTCAGTTTTAGATGATTTGGCAAGAAAGAAAGAACTGTAGTTTTTAGGAAAAAAGAGAGAACAATATGCAAGAGTTGTGGGATAGAGTTCGTTTTTTGGCTTGACGTTGGCCTTCAGTCTCTGAAGAATTCCAAGATACCTCTCTTGCCTTCATTCATCTTAATTGAGAGGGGGTATTTGGATAATATATAGACTGTTTTGACTTGTTAAAGGACTGGTAGACTTTTTGTAAGGGTTTTTGGTTTCCCCATTGGGTTTTTTGATGATCTGGTGGACCCCAGCCCCACAACAAAGATATAAGCACTTTCCTCTTTCTAATACAATTTTCAATTTTTATCAAAAAGGCAAAGAAAAAAAAATGTGATTCATGTCTTAATACATACCTTATAGATAAATATGCCATTCTGACAGCACCCATACTACACATTATTTGAATGCATCATATGGCAGTACTGAGGATGGATTCAACATCCCCAAAAGCAGAGTAAGATATAAGTAGACCTGAATGGTGTATTGAACTTCAACTTTTCTAGAAGTGCCACATTTAAAGAACAAAAAACTTTATTATAAATCTAACCTCGAACACAATACCAGTGTAGTAGGCAAGGCCACGAACAGATGCATCAAACTGAATCCAATCAGAATAACCAAACTTTTCCACAAGCGAAAATAGTAGTTTTAAATCAGCAACAGCTTCCCCTGCACCCCCAAGTATCTCTGGATACACATAAACAGGACATGCAACATTAGAACTAGAATTGCATCATTATTCTTGTTTATGTTAGAACTCATACATCAAATAAGTATCACAATAACTGAACATTATTGAACTGGTTAAGAACAGCAGCAGAAACCTGACAATTATTCTTATTTTGCATTCTCCATTTGACATTTATCAATTCTAAATGATGGCTAGCAGCTACAGTCTTATAACTTCCAGCACTTGAAGACAATTGAAGTGATAAACTTTAAATTAAAATCAGCCATTTCATTGTAGGAGGAGTATGTACCAGGAGAAGAGATGTGTCCTATTACCCCATAAATATACATATAATGATTTGCCACGAGTTGCATGTAAGGAGGGATTCGCTTCAAAAGCACTTAATCAATGTTCTCTGAACAGAATGAATGGATGCAACTTAAGACCTTAAATGACCATCAGAACTTCACAAGGTTGAAACTTTCACTAAAAATAAACTTAGGCCACAAAAACTGTTTTCTTTTTCTTTCTACCCAGTCTAAGGTTATAAGATTTAGGTTTTGAATAAATACTTCTAAGCATATTTCCTTTGGTTATTCATGCATGGCATATTAATTTTGGCAAAAGGCAATGACACTGGGGGACTGCTAAGTAAGCAGAATATATGCCAGACAACAGAGGAGCATCTTGTCTAAACTAACTCCAAATGGTTGGTCTGAAACATGACTGTATTGAATTTTAGGTTTACACCTTTTTCTTTAACAAAAAAGTTTATATAATAGACTTTACACGGTAAACAGAAGAAACTATAAGTTCCCAAAGACAATGTTGTAAAAACCAACCTTCCAACTCTGCTAATGACTTTATGGATAGGACTCGTAATAGCTCCTCAATAGCCTCCTCTGACATCCCAGCAGATTTTAAATCATTCTTAATCACATCGAGTGGAAGCTTCTCAATCTGTCTCTCAATAATGAATCAAAAATATTTATTCATTTACAGAATACAAGTTATGTACAATGAGCAGCCACATTGGTGTTCTATCAAACTAATGCATACAGAACAATCAACAATATAAAGTTGAATAAGTTACAGCAGCATAGCGAAGCCACAATTAAAAAAGAATCTAATTCAGTGAAATTATATGCCAAAAATGTCCAACCTTAAGCAACGAACCTTATCAATGATGATGCAAACCTTGCCAAACAAATTTTCAGGTATGGAATAACACCTCAAAACTTCTTGCAATACCTGTAAAGAGAGAGATAATGTCAAGACATAGAAACCTGTCGAATCGAAAGATAGATGCAGATATCTACAATACCATGTGAATGAGTATTATTGTGCTCACCAAAGTGGAAAACAATCACATAATAGCCTGGTGAAAAGAAGCCTCCTAATAGAACCCACAGTAGTAAATGTGTGCACTTCCAGAATTCAGCCATGTCTGACTACTCTAACTTAACTATGGCAAGGGAGATCAATCTAGAAACAAAAATCTTGTCTACTGTTGAAGTATATTAATCAGTTGTAAAAGTAGTTGGTAGTTGTCAAATAATAGATAGTAGTTGTAGATTAAAAATTAAATGACTTCCTTCTGTCTTTCTACTTATTCATATGGTATCAGAGCCAACTCTTGGCTTCTGAGTTGTCCTCTTTCCGGCAGCACTGCTTGTCATTTTCGGCCATTGTGTTCCTTTTACCAGTGGTCATGCCCCTCTTTTTCAGTGAACATAACCGCAGAAGGAGCTTGCCAGCAAAACCAAAAAGTCGTCATTGGAGCATCACTAGAAGCGCCTCTATGGGCCAAAAACAGTTTCACTTTCCGGTGACCGTACAACTTTCCAATGACCGTACCGACCTCTGGCCATCTCCAATGACCTCAGAAGACGCTGACAACCAGTTCTGTCGAAGCTCGATCCCCACTGATTGACGGACGCGCCGCCACGCGCTGATGACAGCCCACTCTCTAGCGAACTTAAATCGCCGATATACAATATTTCGGCGCGCGTGCAGCCTCACCGCCAATGTTTCGACCTTCAGACATCAACAACGAGCCAAACCGTCACCTGACTGCTGTCAATGTTGCCAGCAAACTGCCGCTACACCAGAAAACCGCCACTGTTGCCTGAAAACCGCCGCCGAAAAACCACATTTGTGCTGTCCGTCAGTCTCTCTCTAGTTGGTGATTTAAAATGACTTCTAAACATCTCAAAACAAGTTCTACCTTTTACTTTAGTTCATTTCCTGCAATTTCTTCAAAAAAAACTGATAGGGAACAATAATTATATCTCTTGGGCCGCATCTATTGAATTATGGTATATGAGATATGAATTAGAAGACTATTTAACTATTAGGGTTACAGATTTACAAGATAAAGATACAGCTGAGTGGAAAAAGATTGATGCCTTATTATGTAACCAATTACGGCAAACCATTGATCCTCAACTATATCCCATATATAAGGCCTACCGAACCTGTTTTGATATTTGGAATCAGGCTAAATTATTATATGCTAATGCCATTCAAAGACTGTATTTTGTCAATTTGAAACAATAGGGTATGGACAATAGGGTATGGACATGTCATAATTCCTTGGACGAATGTCATCCCTCAAGACTGAATTCAATTCACTATTATCAGTTGGTAAGACTGTTGCCGAAGACCTCGCACAGAGGGACAAGCTTTTGACCCTGACTTCTATTAGTTCTGAGCTCTTACCAATACCAGATTGAATCCTTGCCAATATACTATTCCCTCTATGGATGAGGTGTTTGCTTAACTCCTTTGGTTTCTGCTCCAAGTCATGTTCCTGGACCATCTGCAATTGACTCCTCAGTTTTGGCTTCTCAATCTCAATCATAAAGTTCTTTCAAAAGAGACCAAAGTGATCACAGCAAGAATCGCTCCAAATGTAGTTATTGTCATCGTTGGGGCCATACTCGAGAAAGATATTATAAGTTGCATGGACGACCTCCTCGAGCTACTAATCTTGCTAAAACTGATTAACTTGACACCTCGAACAACCATTCTCCATCCTTAACTATTATTAGTGTCGATTATGAGGACTATCTTAAATATCAAGCAACTAAGCAATTTATCTCCTTTGTTGCTTCCATTGCCAATCCTAGTAATTCAATCGCCTGCCTTACTCAGACTTCCTCTCTAAGTGTTGGGATTTGTACTCACATGTCATCTCATTGTTGTATAAATATTTTATTTTATAATATTTATCCAGTTCATTATTTGTTAAATCGCTAATTACTATTATTAAATGGTTCAATGCTTGTGACGCAACAGACATTATATGATCTGAAAGGGTTTAGATTTGATCTAAAGAAGTTTAGATCAATGCTAAGAGTTAACATCACTGAAAACTATAAATGCTAAAGGGTTAACATGTAATATATCAGTGAAGTCTAAGAGTTAAAATATTATCTATGACGGTACAAAGACCTGAGAATACATTAGTAATAACATAGTTGTAAGAGTTGCAATAGGTGCTAAAAAATGTTATTATGCAAGTATATTCTCAAATTATATGTTCCTGATCTTAATTCACCGATGCAGGTCTATCAGTGGAATCATTTTACATAGACCAGTGTATACTATACTTGGATGGTCTAGATAGTTGTTCTTAACTGACCATGGGCTTACTGAAAGTTCGTATAGCATACAGGTGTTTAGTAAGGACTGAATACTGAACAGACTTAACGAGGATCCCAATAGACATCCCATGAAACAGTCAATGGAAAATCCTCTCGAGTTGAGTAGTATACGTGGTCCTTTGACCTGAGTACCACGGTGGGCTTATAACTGATCCATCATACTTTGGTTTCACACATGTCACTTACCTTTCATGGTATGACCGCTGGGTATGGTCCGATGTTTATAAAGTCTGGTGTGTACATATATGGAATTCGTCAGCTCACATAGATGAGTTATATATTAGAATGCTCAGAGACTGTATCTTAGAAAGTTTTATGGCCATAAGCAACAAACCCAGAAAAAGAGTTTCCTACAGGGTTAAATAATATTGTAAAAGTGTTTGCATATATTATTTATTAAGATACATGTCTTGAGATAAGTTCACAGATGAGCACATAGGAATTTAACAGTAGTGATCTATATCCCTGCTCTTTTAGAATATGATTGGTGAAAAGATTATACGTTGCGTTATGACCTCAACTTGTATGGTCTACTGCACTTATTTGTAATATCCGTGATGTATGCGTGGGGCATCATTCTCGAACTCACAGAATAATTATGTTTGACAAATCAGGAGTGGACCTAGAGAGTCCTGCAATATGAAGTGTACTCATTGTGCACTAGGACAGTGTACCGAATTGAATAGTTCGATTCAGAAAATTCCAGTATACCGGACATTTACTTCGGTTTCTCTCCGGTCGTGCACGTGTCAAGACTTAAGAGTTAGGTATATCAATTAGTTAACAATTAGTTGTTGACCAATGAGATATTGACACATGACACATTGTGGACCAATTATTGTTTGATTTACAAATTACTAAAATGACCTTATTTGTTGGACAAATAATATCATTATTTTATTCATTAAAATATTTATTGAATAAAATAATAATAATAATATATGATATTATTATTTATATTGAAATCAAACAATTTACTTTTTAATTTAAATTGGCATGTGTTTCTACCATGGTATAATATAATTAAATTATTTTTTTAATATTAATTAAATAATATAATAAGAATAAATGGATGCAATTATAAATGGTAGGCCTTAAGATGTTTCTTAATAATGAGAAAGTGTTTTCTCATTTGACTTAGATTAAAGCCAAGTTCATTTAAATAATTTTTCATTTTGTTTTGTTTTCGTTTAGTTTATTGTTAATAATAATAAATAAAATACTAATGACAAATATTGACCTAGTTAATGGATGCCATTAAGTGAGAAAATGAAAGAAAATAAAAAATAAATGAGAAAGTAATATATTGCTCAATTAATCATCAAAAATTCGTACAATGAGTTAAGGGAGAAAAGAGAAGTGAATTTTTCTAAGTGTTAGAAAATTCTCTTATGTGTTGAGAGCACAAAAACACATCTTCTATTTTGGTCACCCATACTATAAGGTAGAAACAAGGATTCAAGAGTTGAATTAATTGCTGGAAAAGCTGATATTCTAGCTTCCTCAAGCCCACCGTGTTGAGGAACTAGAATTGTGAACGGATTGCTTCAAGGCAGGTACTCCGATTCAACCAAATACCAAAGGCTTGACAAGGTACTATTTCTTAATCTTAATGTATTTTACATTTATGAGATAATATGTAAAAGTTCATTTGTGTTTTATTGAGTAATTAATATTTTGCTCATCCGTTGCGCATGTATGAATCACACATATGCTATATTTGAATGATAGATACAAATTCACATGCATGCACCATAGGTTTAAAATCACTCACACTAGGATCATGGGTCTTTGATTCTGGTACATCAGATCATATTTCTAGTAACCTTCGATTACTATCTTGTAGTTCTGAGTCTGAATCATTACCTTCTGTAACTTTAGCAAATGGGTCCAAAACCATTACTAAAGCAATTGGTCAAGCACACCCTTTGCCTTCATTACCTTTAGAATCTATTCTGTATATTTCACAATGTCTTTTTAATTTTATCTCTGTCAGTAAACTCACTTGCTCTTTAAACTGTATAATCACTTTTGTTAATGACTCTGTTCTTATTGTAGTACAGGACAGATAATTGGCAGAGGTTATGAGTCACAGGGGCTTTATCATCTGAGTATTCCTCAAACATCTGTTGCATACAATGTCACTGAATCACCAGCACTTCTCCATAATCGTCTGTGATATCCAAATCTATTAAAACTTCAAAAAATAGTTCCAGATTTCTCTAGTTTATTATCTTTCCATTATGAGTCTTGTCAGCTTGGAAAACACTCTCATGGATCGTTTCCAAAGCGTGTCAATAATTAGGCTACATCCCCCTTTGAATTAGTTCATTCAAATGTCTAGAGACCTAATTGAGTTTCATCTATTTTAGGTTTTAAATACTTTGTTACGTTTATTAATGATTATTCACGTTGAACTTGGTTATTTTTAATAAAAGATCGTTCTGAATTATTTTTAATCTTTGAATCTTTCTATACTGAAATTAAGACACAATTCTCTACTACTATTCATAAATTACGTAGTGATAATGCATGTGAATATTTTTCTGCTTCGTTTACTAAATTTATGTCTTTTTAGGACATCTTACATCAGTCTTCCTGTGTTTATACTTTACAATAAAATGGAATTGCTAAGCGTAAAAACAGACATCTCATTGAGACTACCCGTACTCTACTTATACACAATAATGTTCCTCTCTATTTTTAGGTTGATGCTATTCTTACTGTTTATTTTTTGATAAATTGAATGCCTTCCTCCGTGTTACAACATCAAGTTCCTCATTCTATTTTGTATCCAAGTTAGCCATTATTTTCTCTTCCACCGCATGTCTTTGGTTGCACATATTTTGTTCATGTCTTCTATCTTGGTCAAGACAAATTATCCGTCCAATCCATTAAATGTCTTTTTATTGGTTACTCACGTCTTCAAAAAGGCTATAAGTGTTATTCCCCTAACACCTGACATTATTTTATTTCTGCTGACGTCACATTTTTTTAGTCTTCCCTTTTCTTTTCTTCTTCTGCTTCAAATACTACGTCAATCACAGAGGTTCTTCCAATTCCTTATCTCATGTCTCCTCCTTCTGAGTTAAACACCACACTTGTCCCTATCCCGTAATATAATCCTCCCATTGAGGATTCACACTCTCCGGCTCGTAAGAGCTTTATTCCTTTTGCTCCTACAGGTGATGACAATGATATCGCTCCTGAGGCACTTGAGGTTCCTACTGACTCACTTCTTGCTCCTGATCACTATCCTACTGAGGTTCTACTACTTACTGACCAATTTTCCATTGTTGTCCGTACAAGTAAACGCTCTACTCGAAACCCTCATCCTATATACAATTTTCTTAGTTATCATCAACTGTCTTCACCGTATTATACTTTTGTGTCTAATTTATCTTTTGTCTCTGTCCTTACCATCCTCCGTGAGGCTCTTTCACATCTTGGGTGGTGTCAAGCAATGATTAAGGAAATGACTACTTTACACAATAATGGTACATGGAAATTAGTCTAATTGCTCCGGGCCACTCCGCTGTTGGTTGTCGTTAGGTTTATACTGTTAAGATTTGACCCAATGGTCAGGTTGATAGGTTGAAAGCATGGTTGGTTACCAAGGGGTACACACAGACTTATGGCCTGAATTATTCTGACACCTTCTCTCCTGTGGCTAAAATGTCATTTGTTCGATTGTTCTTATCTATAGCTGCTATTTGCCAATGGCCGTTGTACCAGCTCGACATCAAAAATGCTTTTCTTCATGGTGAACTTCAGGAAGAAATCTATATGGAGCAACCACCTGGTTTTGTTGCTCAATGGGAGTCTAGTTTGGTATGTAAACTTTGTCGCTCATTGTATGGTCTAAAACAATCTCCCCGTGCCTAGTTTGGTCGTTTCAGTACTATCATCCAAGAGTTTAGCATGATTTGAAGTCAGTTAGATCATTTTATTTTCTATAAACATACATTATAAAGCTAGTGTATATATCTGGTAGTCTACGTTGGTGATATTGTCTTAATAGAAAATGATCAAGATGGTATTAAACAATTACAAAATCACTTATTTGATCATTTTCAGACTAAAGATTTAAGATTACTCAAATACTTCCTTGGTATTTAGGTAGCTCAGTCTAGCTCTAGAAGTGATATTTCTCAAAGATTGTATACTTTGGATATTCTTCAAGAAACAGGGATGATAGATTGCCAACTTATAGACTCTCTCATAGATCTTAACACTAAATTTCTATCTAGACAAGGAGAGCCTCTTGCAGACCCTGGGAGTGTCGAAGACTAATTGTAAACTTAATTATCTCACTATCACACGACTTGATATTTTCTTTCCAATTAGTGTTGTCAGTCAATTTCTGCAATCTCCATGTGACACTCATTGGGATGCAGTTATTCAAATCCTATGATATATTAAGGGTGTACCAGGTAAAGGTTTGTTATATGAGAATAAGGGTCATACGCAGGTTGTTGGATACTCAAACGCTGATTGGGCAGAATCTCTATTAGATAGACGTTCTACCATTGGGTATTGTATTCTTATTGGAGGAAATCTTGTATCTTGAAAAAGTAAGAAGCAAGCTGTTGTTGCTAGGTCAAGTGCAGAAGCAGAATATCGTGCAATGGCTTTAGCAACATGTAAACTTATATGGTTGAAACAGTTAATCCAAAAGTTAAAATTTGCAAATATATTACAGATGAAATCACTTTGTGATAATCTAGTTGCCCTTCACATTGCATCCCACCCAGTGTTTCATGAAATGACAAAATATATAGAGATTGATTGCATTAAAAAGATGTTTTATTTACTTATTTTTGGTCTTTTTATGGCTTATACAGATTCAAAAATAACCAAATGTAGTAGCAAAAGTAACAACGATAAGAAATAGAAACGAACCTGGTCTCGAATCTCCTCTCCAGCTTTTTTAATAAACAGTGCCTCGAACTCTAACACCGAAAAATCAATCTCCTCAAAACCAAAGAGCCGCGAGACCTACAGAAAGTTTCAATTTCAATTTCAATCGATAAAAATAAAAATGTTTACAATTAAAGGATATACTTGCTTGCTTACACAATAAAAGAGAACACTAACCTCTCGAAAATTATGAAAGAGCCAATTGCGAAGGCTTATCTCATCGCATCAGGCGGGAAGTCTCGGGTTCCCTTGGAAGGATTGACGTTGATTCTCTAAACCTCCTTCACGATCGGTGACGGAGGAGGAGAGAGCGCACCTGACCTCCCGCCATTATAGCTCTCCGCGGAGGCTAGTGCACAGAGGTTCCTAAGGTTCAGTAACTGTTTAGGAACTGTGAATTTGCAGAGTGAGAGAGATTAGTAGGATAAGAATAGATGCTTCAAGTAAATGTTGGCTAATGTCTGAATTGCTAGCATTATGATTGATAAGAGTTGAGAAAAACATGCTCGCGCACTCTTGATTAGAGTTTGTGTTGCTCTGTCGTGCAAGGAGCTTAGAGAAGATTGTGTTTCATTTGGGCCTCAGTTTGTTCGGCCCATATTACAGCCATTTGGTTTTTTCATTTTTAAAAACTCGATTGGGCCTCTTTTAATAAAAATCGTCTGCTTATATGCCTAATTTTATAATTTAACCTAAAAATTAGTGCAGGGCTATTAATATTAGATATGGTAAAATAGCCCGCAAATCTGTTAGACCTCTTTTCTCTTAAAAATATTTTGTAAGACTTGAGAGAATATGGAACAGGTTTATTATATAAAGTTAAAACTAGCAACGAATTTAAAACGAATATAATTTTGGTGAAATACCGTGCGCATACCCGTTAGAGTGTCTAAGGATATTTATATTTTTTTGTTGTTAAAAAATGAGACCAAACGATGTTATTTTAGTTGTAGCCCTAAATAAAAATTGTTAAAGTTTTATCTCTTTTTCAATCTATCAATTGTTCTCAACTTACTTGTTATACAAACGTTGTCCCTCAACTTTGTCATATCTGATTTTGTATTCTCATAAAACTATTAATTCACACTCGTCAAATATTTATTTGATTATTAAATAACATATTTCAATCTCTTAGTAATCTTTATCTTATTGATATTACATTACTTAAATAAATAATATGAATATTTTAAGAGAGATTTGTTGATTTTTATGCTTAACTTTTTTTAAATTTATTTTCTTCATATGATAGATATTGATAGATATTTTGTTTTATTTTTTTACTCTTTTATTATTTAACATGTTATTGGATTAGTTAGTTAACAAATTGGTTTATCTTAAAACTATAATATGCCAATATAAATTCATTTATAACACGTAATCTTAAATCTTGAATTAAGCGTAAGAAAAAATATTTTTATTTTATTCAATTATTTATGTTAATTATATATGAATTACTTTTATTAGTTTTAACTTAAAAATAAGTTTAACCTTGATGGAAAGATTTTTATTGAATTTAAATTTTTAATATGATTTTGATTGCTATATTTTATGAATTTTTTAATTTAATATATAATTTTTTTATTTTTATTAGATTAATTTACAATCTACTTAAAATTTTCGAAGAACCCGTTGTAAGTTTGGTAAGGAATACATATCCGCTAAAGCGGGTTTGATAATAAAACTTCAAACTCACAACAGATTTGGAAAGAATTTAGTATTTCATTTTTAAAATGAATGCGGATACAGGTTTAGGGATATCCATCTCAAACTCAATCCACTGCCACCCCTAATTACATCCATTAAAAAGTCTTATAAAGTCCTTATCGTATTTAAATACTGATGTGCATCATGAAGGTTCTAAATCAACTCAAGAAGGTGAGCTGAGCGTAAAGGAGATTTCAGATGGTCCAATAACAAGGGCTAAGGCTAAACAGCTTCAAAGGGCCATAAGTAGTCAAATTGGAGCTATTGAAGCTTCTATGGGATTAGAAGCTTGCGATCTGAATAGAAACGAGCTAAATGTATTTATTTGTCTTCAATTTGAGATTAGGACATGATTTAGAGACGTTTGGTGACGTTGGGCTTTAAGAAGCAGCTAAGGGCTTTCTTTTCATGCTATTGGGCTTTATTTACTTCTTATGTTACTACTTTTATGTATTTGGGCTATTTTGAACTTGTTTAGTTTTGTTTTAAATTGTTAAGTCATATTGGGCTTATTTTGGGCCTTTTTAAGTTTATTAGGTAACATTAGGGTTTCACCTCATTTTGTAAGCCTATATAAGGCATGTAAAAGTCTTGTAGAGGCAGTTGCCTCATTTTGGAATTGGATGCACGAAAATAGACTTTTTCTCTCTCAAAATTGTCTTCTCAAGTTTTTCAACTCTTGAAGATAGTTGCTGACTTATCACTCTTTGATCACCAAGAGTGTGGCGTCAAAACCCTAAATTGATCCTTGTGGCGTCCATACGACTTATCAAGGTATCTATTTAGTTCTATCCTCCATCAACTTCACAATTTAATTTTGTTATAAATCAAGGCACATCATCTGGTATCAGAGCACAGGATTTCAGTGTGCAAACTGAAGTTTTAGCTATTGAAGGTGTCTTGCTATTTTTTGTGTTATATAATTTCGTGGGGTTATTATCAGTTTGGGTCTCTAATATTTGAGGAGTTAAATTGCAACTCTGAAGCATTAAAATTAATTCTTAGTAGTTTGTGAACTGGAGATGGGTTGGCTGAATTAAATTGCTCTTGAACCTGGAAATTTTGTGAACCTGGAAATTTCGAATTTGAGTAAATTGTTGCTATCTGATTGTATTTACTGAATTGGTGAAAAATTCAGTTTGAGAAGAGTGTTTTAGCTACTGGTTGTGTTGTTCAATTTGTTCATACTTGTTTGGGGTTTTTGTTAATAATGGCTGACGATGATGCAAGTAGAGTACCAAAGGGATTGAGTTTAGAACAAGCTCAACTCGTGGGCTTACAACGAGCTCATGATGAATTTCGAGGTGAGATTACTGAAATTCGTGGACAACTTGCTGCAATTATAGAAATGATGCAAAGAAACACTTTGCAACCCCAACAAAGGCGGGTAGGGCATAGGGTACCTCGAAATGACCTAGGGGATGCTGGAGATGAGCCAAATAGGGATGATGAGGCTGAAGATAGGGGTAGGATAAGGAGGCAGCAAAATGACCCTACTAGTGGTATCAAACTTAATACACCACCATTTAGAGGTACTAGTTCTCCTGAGGAGTATCTTGAATGGGTTCAGAAGGTAGAAAGGGTGTTTGATTGGCATGAGTATCCTGAGGCAAAGAAGTGTAAGTTAGCAGCACTTGAGTTTACCGATTACGCACTTTTGTGGTGGGAAAACTTAAAAGCTCAGCGAAGAAGGGATGACGAAGAAGAAGTTATAAGCTGGCCACTTATGAAAAGATTAATGAAGAAGAGATTTGTTCTGGATTACTATAAACAAGAATTATACATCAAACTCCAGACTTTGCGGCAAGGTTCCTTGAGTGTGGAGGAGTATGTGAAAGAATTTGAGCTGTTGTTGATTCGCTGTGATTTGAATGAACCTCAAGAGCAAACAATAGCTAGATTTCTTGATGGATTGAAGAGGGACATAGCTAATGTTGTTGAGTTACAGCCCTTCATATTTCTTGAGGATGTCATAAAGCTTGCAACTAAAGTAGAAAGACAGCAAAAAAGAGGGGGTATCCATATGAGGTCAACTACAACAAGTAATACAAAGGCTGTTTCTTCACTTTCGCGAACATGGAACACACCTAAACGTGATGAGAAAGTGGAGTTTAGTAAAGGAAGTGCTAGTTCAGGTTCATTGAAAGGAAAGGAGAAGGTATTTGAACCTCAATTTTCCAGGAGATCGCGAGACATCAAGTGTTTCAAGTGCTTGGGAAATGGGCATATTGCTTCTGAATGTCCGAATAAGAGGGTGATGGTTTTACAAGGGAAGTATGGAGAGCTTGTAAGTGAAGATGAAGCTGAGATGGAAGAGGAATCTAAAGTCGAAGTGACTGAACAAGAAGAGAATCTTGAGCCAATGGAGGGAAATTTATTAGTTATTCAAAGGATTTTGAGTGCTGAAGTTGATATTGGTTTCAAACAGCGCGAAAACATCTTTCATACAAGATGTCAAATCCGAGATAAGGTTTGTGCCATGATCATTGATAATGGTAGTTGCACCAATGTTGCATCCATTACTTTAGTGGAGAAACTGGGATTAACTACTGTTCCACATCCAAAACCATACAAATTACATTGGCTTAATGACAAGGGAGAGATTCAAGTTACAAGACAGGTTCGGGTGCCATTCTCCATTAAAACCTTTCATGATGAGGTTTTATGTGATGTGGTTCCGATGACAGCTAGTCATGTGTTATTAGGACGCCCATGGCAATTTGATAATGATGTGACTTATAATGGGCGAAGGAACATTTATTCATTTGTGCTGAATGGGAAGAAAGTGAATTTGATGCCATTGAGTTCTCAACAAGTTAGAAAAGATCAGTTGCAGAATCAAAGGAAGATGATGGAATCTGGTAAAGGGTTAATGTTAGCCAAAAAGGGAGATGTTGAGCAAGCACTAGCTTCTGTGGGGGTTGTTTTCATGACTTGGGCAAAGCCTTTATTGCAAGTGGAGGGTTTGGATTTGCCAAGGCAGGTTGTGGAGTTGCTTGAAGAGTTCAAAGATGTATTTCCAGAAGAGCTACCATTGGGATTACCACCTATTCGAGGGATAGAGCATCAAATTGATTTGGTGCCTGAAGCTTCACTTCCAAATAGACCAGCATATAGATGTAATCCGGAGGAAGCAAAGGAGATCAAAAGGCAAGTTGGTGAGCTCTTAGAGAGGGGCTATGTGCGTGAGTCACTTAGTCCTTGTTCAGTGCCTACTATGCTTGTTCCAAAGAAGGATGGTACCATGAGAATGTGTGTGGACAGTCGGGCTATCAACAAGATAACGGTTAAGTATCGATTCCCTATTCCTAGACTTGATGATATGCTTGATGAATTGCATGGTGCTGTTTATTTTTCTAAAGTTGATTTAATGAGTGGATATCACCAAATTAGGATGAAAGAAGGTGATGAATGGAAAACAGCCTTTAAAACTAAGCATAGATTGTATGAGTGGATGGTGATGCCATTTGGGCTTTCTAATGCACCTAGTACATTTATGAGACTTATGAACCATGTTTTGAGAAAGTTTATTGGACTGTTTGTTGTGGTCTATTTTGATGATATCTTGATCTATAGTAAAACTTTAGATGATCATGTGAAGCATCTTATGGTTGTATTTGAGACCTTGCGTGATGCTAAGTTGTATGGAAACCTCAAGAAGTGCTATTTCTGCCAAGATAGTGTTATCTTTTTGGGGTATGTTGTTTCTGGTAGCGGAATTAAGGTTGATGAGGAGAAGGTTAAGGCAATTCGTGATTGGCCTAAACCTACTGGTGTTGCGGATGTGAGAAGTTTTCATGGTTTAGCCTCTTTCTATAGGCGATTTATTAAAGACTTTAGTTCTATTGTTGCGCCTATGACAGAGTGTTTGAAAAAGGGAAATGATTTTAGATGGAATGAGAATGCACAGAAGTCATTTGAACTGATAAAAGAACAATTATGTTCTGCTCCAGTTTTAGCACTTCCCGATTTTGCTAAAACATTTGAAATAGAGTGTGATGCTTCAGGGGTCGGTATTGGGGCTGTGTTGATGCAAGAAAAGAGGCCAATTGCTTTCTTTAGTCAGAAGCTGAATGGGGCACGATTAAACTACTCTATTTATGACAAGGAGTTTTATGCATTGATTCGGGCTCTCGAGGTATGGCAGCATTATTTATTACCTAAAGAGTTCGTTATTCATACTGACCATGAATCATTAAAGTATCTTAAAGGGCAGAATAAGCTGAATAGAAGACATGCCAAATGGGTAGAGTTTATGGAGCCATTTCCATATGTCATAAAATACAAGAAGGGGAAAACTAATGTCATTGCTGATGCTCTTTCTAGGAGGTATGCATTGATTTCTATGTTAAATGCAAGGCTTTTGGGTTTTGAACAGGTGAAAGAACAATATACCAGTGATTCATACTTTGCTAATATGATGTCTAAATGCGCTAAAGGAGCTTGTGATGGGTTCTTTGTGCATGATGGTTACTTGTTCAAGTTGGGCAGAATGTGTATACCTTCAGGATCCTTACGTGAGTTGCTTGTGTGTGAGGCTCATGGAGGTGGTCTTAGTGGTCATTTTGGGGAGAAGAAAACTTATGAGCTACTAAAAGAGCACTTCTTTTGGCCTAATATGCTGCGGGATGTTCATAAAGTTGTTGAAAGATGTGTAAATTGCAAGAAAGCTAAGGGTAAAGAGAATGCATATGGACTATATATGCCTTTACCTATCCCAGAGCAACCATGGATGGATATTAGTATGGATTTTGTGCTTGGATTACCCAGAACACAGCGTGGAAAGGATTCAGTGATGGTTGTGGTTGATCGGTTCTCCAAAATGCCACACTTTATTCCTTGTAACAAAACTGATGATGCTATTCATATTGCTGATTTGTTTTTTAGGGAAATTGTACGTTTGCATGGAATCCCTAAAAGCATTGTCTCTGATCGTGATACAAAGTTCTTAAGCTATTTTTGGAAGACTCTTTGGAAGAAGCTTGGAACAAAGTTGCTTTTCAGTACTGCTTGTCATCCACAAACTGATGGGCAAACTGAGGTAGTGAACCATACTCTATCTTCTTTATTACGGGCTGTTATAAACAAGAACTTAAAGAGTTGGGATACTTGTTTGCCTATTGTAGAGTTTGCATATAACCGTAGTGTGCATGGGGCTACAAAATTTTCACCATTTGAGATTGTGTATGGATATAATCCATTTGTTCCTATTGACCTTGTTCCTATTCCAATTAATGAGAGGACATCTATGGATGGTGTTAAGAAGGCAGAATTGATGAAGAAGCTTCATGAGCAGGTTCGAATTCATATTGAGGAGAAAACAGCTAGGTATGTTAAGCATGCTAATAAAGGACGAAAAATGATTAGCTTTGAACTTGGTGATCTTGTTTGGATTCATCTTAGCAAGGGAAGATTTCCTAGCAAGCGGAAATCCAAGCTGATGCCAAGAGTTGATGGACCTTTTCGTATTATAGAGAGGGTAAATAGTAATGCTTACAAAGTTGACCTTCATGGTGATTACAATGTTTCAGCCACTTTTAATGTGAAGGACTTATCTCCTTATTTGGAAGATTTAGAAGATTCTGATTTGAGGGCAAATCATTCTCTGCCCGGAGGTGATGATGTGCATCATGAAGGTTCTAAATCAATTCAAGAAGGTGAGCTGAGCGTAAAGGAGATTTCAGATGGTCCAATAACAAGGGCTAAGGCTAAACAGCTTCAAAGGGCCATAAGTAGTCAAATTGAAGCTATTGAAGCTTCTATGGGATTAGAAGCTTGCGATCTGAATAGAAACGAGATAAATGTATTTATTTGTCTTCAATTTGAGATTGGGACATGATTTAGAGACGTTTGGTGACGTTGGGCTTTAAGAAGCAGCTAAGGGCTTTCTTTTCATGCTATTGGGCTTTATTTACTTCTTATGTTACTACTTTTATGTATTTGGGCTATTTTGAACTTGTTTAGTTTTGTTTTAAATTGTTAAGTCATATTGGGCTTATTTTGGGCCTTTTTAAGTTTATTAGGTAACATTAGGGTTTCACCTCATTTTGTAAGCCTATATAAGGCATGTAAAAGTCTTGTAGAGGCAGTTGCCTCATTTTGGAATTGGATGCACGAAAATAGACTTTTTCTCTCTCAAAATTGTCTTCTCAAGTTTTTCAACTCTTGAAGATAGTTGCTGACTTATCACTCTTTGATCACCAAGAGTGTGGCGTCAAAACCCTAAATTGATCCTTGTGGCGTCCATACGACTTATCAAGGTATCTATTTAGTTCTATCCTCCATCAACTTCACAATTTAATTTTGTTATAAATCAAGGCACATCAAATACACTTTTAATTATAGTTAAATTATATTAAAATAGAAAACTCTCCACACTCCAGTATTATAACCAAATATTCATCTTTTTTTTCCCTCTCTTTAACTTACTTTCATTCGTTTTTCCTTTCGAAAATTATTTTATCTTCTCTTTTTACTTTCTGAAAGCAAAATAATATGTCAATTTATAGCTAAGATTTGTTTATTATGGCAATTATTTTTTTTAGACTCTTTTTACTACTATCATGGCAACTTTTTTTTTTAGATTGTGTTTAGTGGCTATTTATTAAAAACAATTGTCAATTTCAAATCAACAAGTTGAATTTATTTTTTCTAAGAAAAACAACTAAACTTTGAGAGAAATTAGGCTAGACTGGTTTGCTTTAAATATATCGGGCTTGCTAAAAATCCTACAACTAAAGAATGGATTAAGTGATGTGTGCAATAATAGTTAAGCGCAAGTGCACCTTATCATATCAAGTAATATAATATTTAAAGTCTAAATTATCGTTCCCACAGAGACTATTAATCTATTTCTTACAATCAATTACTAAAATTATCTTCTTAACTTTTATATAGAAAAATCTAAAGATGAATTGAATCTAATTAAACTAAGACAATCAAATTAAACCTATGACTAATCAAACGCAAGCAAATGGTTGAATTCACTAATTAAAAGCAATTTAGCATTTTGATTCATCCCCTAGTATTTCATTTGACTCATTAATTTCTTAGTTAATCACTTAATACGAATTGATTAACTAGACTTTAATCTCAACACAAGCTTTTATCAATGGTTGAGTGACTATATTACACATTTTAATAATTATCTATATGTCTATGGTAATCAGAATATAATGCACTTAATTAAGAACATGTCTAAAATATATTATACATACCATCTAGGTATATGTCGATCTTAAATGAAACTTATAGTTGTTATCTTATGATAATGCATCAAACTATCTTAGGCTAAACATGACAGAACCCGGTCCGAGACCCTCTACTGTAGATCCTACCGGGCACCCCGACAGACGTTCTTCAGAATATAACTGTGTAAGTTAAAAAATTTCGCTAGGCGAACCCCTTTTTAATTCTTACTATTACTGAGAAAATTTTGGAATATACATGGAAATGACTTCTTAAATTTAAAAAAACAATGGGCAGAGTTTCCCCTGTTTTTCTGAAAATTCAATTTAAAACCTGCAAAGAAATTTCACTTCTATTTCCAACCGCTTCTCAATAGTACCAAATAGGACCTCCAGTCCTTTTCAAAACCAAATCAAACTCAATTCAGTAATTTTATTTTTAACAAAAAGTGGCATACTAACAAAAAGTGAAACGATCATCACAATATCAAAACCTTTTCTTAAAAAAAATATGTACAACACAAGCCTTGAACTGCTATGCAGAAAGTAAAAATAGTACTACTCAACACATTTATATTTACAAAAATGATCTTCAGATTTGGTCCACTAATTAGCAGTTGAAGAATCAGTAGCTTGCGTACCGAAACTTGTACCTAAAAAGGGGGTTTAGAAAACATAAAATACAAAACGAGTGAGCTAAAAGAGCTTAGTGAGTGCATTAAGATTTCAAATAAAATAAAATTCTGCATAGATATTAAATTCTAAAAGACATGCATAAATTATGCTTCGAAAACTTATATAAAGCTGTAAAATAGTTTCTAACATCATATGCCGATGAAATCTTGCCGAACGAATTTTATTTACATCTTCAGAATATAATATCCAAAATCTGTAGGACATAATAACTAGCATGCACATATAAATGCATAATATGCGATCGGTAGCTCGAAAACTATTAAAGTCCTCGCTAGGCCATTTTCTTTCTAAACTGAACCAATGGTAACCCTAAAGCTCTATACTCACGCAGTGACTCAACTCACATCGCACACATGAGTAGGTCACGGGGCATCTCAACTAGCAACACCCACTGTGACATCTCAAGACATCTCACTGAATATGCAGCGAAATCTTACATCGCATACATATAGTGAGATAATACCCCGTACACATAAAGCGACTCACATGACTCGACAACCCGACTTCTCGGAGTTAGTGACACACCCCCATAATACCTGCCCATGTGTACGGGATATACCGACTGGGTCTAATACAATCACCACCACTAAAATCTAAGGGTACCAATGGCCTTTGAAACTGATGTAGTAGTTTTAAAGCTGTTTCTCAAATCGAACATATAAATACAAATCTATGGATATATATATCAAAATCATAAATCATGTCTATGCACTAAAAGCTCGTAAAACATACAATTTGCATTATGCATAAACATAATAAACAAAAGATAAACAATGACAGATTTTTACTCACAACCGCTCCGAGCTTAATTTCGCTTCAGATTTCTGCTCCTGTTACCGGTCTCGATTTTCTTTACCTACACGCTATAAATGACATTTAGAACCAATTCAAATGCTAGAATTTCATTTAACTACTAAACGCCTTAATTAGCATACAAAGCCCAGATGGATACTATTTTTCGATTTTTATTTACGGAGTCATTTAATCTAATCTAACTCACCATCCGACGTCCTAAAAATTACTTAACACCCTATAACTTTAGTTTGACATAATTGCCCTTTACCTTACCAAAATGGACAATTATGTACCCTTTTCTTCATTTTTTAATTTTTCATCCATATACATGCAATTTACATAAGGCACCATTTATACACAACAATTCAACCAAAACACAACTCAACCCTAACTTTCCTAAAGTGGTAGAATTTACTTCCACCACCCAACACATTTCTTTTCTCAATTTCTTGTTCCAATAGCATCACAATCAAGCCCATTTCATTCTAATGCCTTAATTACAACTAATTGAAGTCTTTACATCAAAGTCACCCAAAACCCTAATTCATACCTTGTCAATTTCTTCAATTTGATGACTCCTTCAAGCTCCACACTAAAATTCAACTCAATCTAAACCAAGAATACACACAAGAACATCAATTGAAGCAATCTTGAAAGTTCACATATCATCATCACAAAATAATGCTTTTCTTACCTCTTTTTCTTGGATTTTTACTAATGGAGGATTCAATTGATCTTAAGAACTTGTATTTGACCTTATTTTAGCTTAATTAAGCATGAAAAATCATGAAAAAAACCTTGAAATTTCACTGTAGCAGCACCCCTCTTCACTTAGATGAATTTTGCTTTTCTTTTGTTCTAAGTGTTATGCTTTTAATCTCATGAAATTTCTACACACTTCTACTTTATATATAATGCTCCCTCAATTGATCAATTTTTCTCTCAACTTACTTTAAATTTCTAATTTGCCATTGGTTGGAAACTAAGTATGTAATTGGTTCCTTTGTAACTATTTAGTTAGAATAGTCAAAGGAACTAACTAGAATTCCCAACTTGGCAATCCATGAACTTGTCTCTAATTGGTCCATTCTCTAATCTATGGATTGTGTTTCTCAACCAAGGCTTGTTCCATACATAACCCTTAAATAAAAATTCATGTTGTAAATTAAAATTTTCTTTTCCAAGCCAATAGTGAAAATTTCTAAAAATATTCTAGGGTCGTTTGATGCTCCGACCGAGTGTGAAATTACCAATTTAAGTCTAATATCTCTCATGCACACCATAAAAAAATATTTTTAATAGGGTTAGAATTGGGTAACCCTACAGTGTCTTTATTACTCTATATTGAAATCTAGGATTGGATATTACAAAACACATGAATCCATCCGTTGAATTTATCACAGTTCTTCAATCATTTAAAATATTGATCAGGTATAATGAAAGCATCAAACACAAGATAGAATAAATTAATTGTATGTATTAAGTTCTTAAACTAAGAATTAACAAAATCCAACTATATACTAGGTTCAAACGGCTAACCCTAGATCAAAAGAGTTTAACTCATGACTAATCAAAGAGCATCAAAGCAATCAAACAAAGATATCATAATCAAGAACATATTGATAATAATAGGGAAGAAAAAGTAATCAAGAAGATGCCTTAAGTTGCTTCTCTCTCTTCCTTGACTTAAAGCTTAAATCTTGATCTTTAATTACTGAATTCTTGGCTTTGATCTCTTGATTTGTGTTGTGAATTATTTTGCTAAGTTTTTCCTTTGATAAAGTCTGTGTTTTGGCACTCGGTCAAGGGCGTTCAAATATAAGTCGAAATATGATAGTTGAGGAGGTGTTTTAGTTGTCTCAAAGCATCGGGGCAAAGCACCGCGACGCTCAGACCTAGAAACTACGAAAAGGAGGGAAATGTGACTAGATGTTGTGGTGCTTAGCTTTCTGCCTATGACACCGTTTCCTCGTGTATCTTTGGCCAACCGTCTTTTCCTTATGTATCTTTGTCGTTTCTAGTCTGATTTGCCTCTATTTTGTCCCAAACCTTCAAATTTTGCCTCATACACCTATTTATGATCAACAACACAATTAAATAGTCAAATATTCATAATTTGGAGAAAAAATTAAGTTCAAGGAGATAAATATAATAGTACATTTAAGCCCTTATTAAATACCCTCAAACTTAAGATTTTGCTCGTCATCGAGCAAATAAAAAACAAACAATCACAATTTTTTGTTGACTTTATAAAAACTCAAAAACTAAAAACAAGATCGGTTGATTAGATAACCAAAATCATTGTCTCAAAGGCTATTGAATAGCACAGGTTTTTTTAGAACTCAATACACAACTCTCAATAATTTATTATACTATTCATCAAGTCCTTAATTCTCCCCTATAATTGATCACTTGTGTGTGTGTGCAATAAGCATACAATTAATCAAATAAAACTTAGATTTACTCAATACTCAAGAAAGTACATAAAGATTATATTTCGACATTTTTTAATTTATAACACTATCATAAGCTTACGTTTTCATAGTACTCTCAACTAATGTAGAAATACACACGTCTATGGATCTATTTAGGACTTTAATTAGTTTGCAACGTAAGGCTAGGGCCAATGTGATATATAAAGATACAAATATAAAACTCAAATCACACCATGAACTCTTAGACTTTACTTAGAAACCTTTTAATCTTCTTCTCCTTAATTTATCTCATCCCTAAAGTTTATGATATTTCCAACTTTCTTTTAATCACCCTTACTCAAAGAATTTCTTCTTTTTCTTAAGCTGAGGGTATTGTGCTTTAACGACTTATCTTTTTTTCTTTTTTATATAATGTACCCACAAACTTAGATTGATAATTATCTTCAAGACTTATTACTTTTCACTTTAGTACCCTTTTTAACACATCCACAACCTTTTTCTTTTAAGAATATTTTTAAGTAAACTCAAGGTTTATGGTGTTACGGGTAAATTTAAGATAAATAAGCTTAAAGTCTTAAGGCTTGTAATCTTGTTAAACAAAAAAAAAGGGTATTTAGGATCAAAAGGGGTAACTAAGGATAAATATATATTTAAGGTGGGCTAGAAAAGGATCAGTTGTCCGAAGATAGCCTAATGTCATTTCTGTTGGGATTTGTACTTACGTGCTATCTCATTTTGTATGAATATTTATTTTTAATATTTATAAAATTGATTTTTCATTTAATGACTAATTATATTTATTGAAATGGTAAGATGCTTGAAACGTTTCAAACATTGTATAATCTAAAAGAGTTTAGATAAGTGCTAAAATTTAGTAAAATCTAAAAAGTTAGAGTCTTGTCTGAAATGGAACAAAGACCTTAGAATATATTAGTAATGACATAGTTACAAAGGGTTGCAAATGGTGATAAAAAATGTCATTATGCAAGTATATTTTAAAATACTATATCCCTGGTCTATTTTATTAATACGGATCTATCGGTGAAACTCTAATATATAGATCAGTGTATGTTTATATCTGGATAGTCCAGATGGTTAATCTTATTAGACTATGAGCTTAGTGAAAGCTTGCGTAAGCATACGGTTATTAAATAAGGACTGAATACTGAACAGACTCATGAAGATCTTTAATAGATATCCTATAAAGCCATCGATGGAAGGTCTTCTTAAGTTAAGTAGTATTCCTGGTTCTTTAACCTAAAGGCTACAGTGGGCTTATAACTACTATACTTTGGTTCCATGAATGTTAGAGACCTTTCATGGTCTGACCATTGCATATCGCTGGGTATGGTCCAATGCTCATGAAGTTCGGTTTGTGTAGAAACAAGATCCGTAAACTCACACAGGTGAGTTGTATATCTAGATGCTCCAATATTGTATCTTAAAAAGTCTTATAGCCATAAGCAAAAAGCCTAAGAAAATAGTTTTCATCAAGATTAAAAATATCGCAAAAGTGTTTGCGTATATTAGTTATCGAGATTTGAATCTAGAGATAAGTTCACGGATGAGCAGATAGAAATTTGATGATAATAATCTATATCTCTGCTCTTCTAGGATATAGGTGACAGAAGGATTATACGAATATGGTTAACCTTAGCTTGTATTATTCAACACGTTGTTCTGTAATATTTGTAACGTGTGTAGGGCATCGTTCATAAACTTGCAAAAATATTCCATAAGACAAACGGATGTGAACTTAAGGAGTCTCAGAATATAAAATATACTCATTGAGCACTTGGGTAGCAAGCTGGGTCGAACGGTTCAATTAGAGAGATTTTTAGAAGTAGGATTTGTTTTAAAGACCTCTTTGTAAAGTAAAAATCATAATTTACAAATATTACAAATACATCACTTTTTGCTAGAAAAGGTATTAATGACACATGTCATTAAAATCATTGACTCTTATAATAATTTGACATTATTTTATTTAAAGAAACATATGATGGTTATTATATTATTTTATAAGACATGTGTTTGACACTTGTCTTGAATAAACATATGATGTTTATTATATTATTTTTTATGTGACATGTGTTAGGCACTTCTCTTAATGGATTAATTAAATAATTAGAGTTTATCTTCTTATCTTATATTGTTAAGACAAAATATTTATTTTAATATATTATTTTAAATAGTGCTTGGGTCATTATAAGAATATTTGTCTCGTTTGAATTATTTATTTAAAAATATTTACATTGAAATACTTTTAATATTTATTAAAATAGTCAAACAAGAAATTGTCTCATTTTGTTATTTTGGAAGAGACAAGTTCAACCAAGCATTTATTTAATGAAATAAATATTGTTTGGTATTTATTAATTTATTTGAAATATTATTGTCCAATTAAATTAAAGAAAGGGCTTTTAGAATAATTCTTTAATGGAAAAGTAATGGCATGTGTGTGTTTTTCACTTAAGTAAAAACATTACATAAGTGTTATGTAAAGGGAGGAAGTGAAATTCGACCAATATATTTTTTGTACCCTTGGAAAAACATTCAAACAAAGCAAAACACTTCTCTTCCTTCATCTTTCAAGTGAGACTTGGTAGGAAAAACAAAATAGTGAAAATAAATAGAATTTATTTGCTTAAAGAGTTTAAGCACATGAACACAAAAATCCTAAACTATAATTAAAGCTACCATTCTAACTACTCTAATCCCATCAAGTGTTGAAAACTAGAATTGTTCAAGGAATCATTTCAAGGTGAGGTCTGGAAAGTTTTAATCATCACCGAATCATTGGCAAAGGTATATTTCGAATTATCCTAATATTTTGATTCGGTTTAAATGATGTCTTTATCATATTGAGAAATTTGATTTCTTATTTCGCTGCCAAATTTGTATGTATGATATGCTTATTACATTATGATGGACATATTACACATGTATTCACATTAGAATTATAGCACTCAACATGTTATCCAAATTGTCAAATATATTAACAATTAGCATCAGAGTATATTTGTGTGTTTTTGGGTGATTAATGTGAAAGTTGTTATATATTTGACATGATGATATTATTTATATTTTAACAACTTGTTAATGGTTATTTTAGAACATTGGTGATATATTTGACATGATGATGTTATATATATTTTCACAACTTATTAATGTTTAGTTTAGAACATTGGTGATATTTAAATTTAAACATGTTATTTTTAATGATGTTCATGAACATATTGATGTTTTCAAATGAACAAATTATGTTAGGATATTTTGTCTATGTGATAAAATTGTGCACTGGGATGAGAAAAATTAATTGTCGGATGCATGTATATTGTTACTATGTTCGGCGCCAGCCTCTGGGGCCGCAGTGCCATTGGTGTTTGATGAACACATTAAAATACATATTTATTAAGAGATTCAGATACTATTTAATGTCACTAATTTTAGCATTTTTGTATTTTTGACTTGAAATAAAGTGTTGTCCTTAAATTATGATTAATGAATGTTATTTATTTAGATTTATGTTAAATGGACGTAACTTTTAATATAGAACTCGAAACAAAGAAATTCTTGAACTTGGAGTAACATGACTCAATCTTACACAAACTTGAAGAACAGTTAAAAAGCCAAATCCAACATGTTATGGGCCAAAAATAGGAATACAACAGAATAGGGTTACAACTTCTGCTCAGTTTGACCCGCCTCACGTATTTGGATCGTATTTCATAAAATAGGTACCCAATTGGTATAGTTCTTGAAGTTATGAAATAATGACTCAATTATTAATAACTCTTATGTTGATGGTAAATTCCAAATCAGCCGTTATCATGGACCAAATTGAATTGCAAATTGGTGAAAGGGTTATTGGCCGAAATCTGACATACATTTGGCATTTTGCCCATATCGCATTAGATACTTATCCAAATTGCATGAACCTGGTGGCTATAGAAAGAAGAGACAAAATAATACAACTTTTATGCCGGCTAAAAAGGCTACATCGATCATTTACATTAGCAAAAAGATTCTGTAATTAGGTGAACGAGTGGTTGGCCTAAATTATTAAAGATTGAAGTCACACTAAACATGTTTCCATTCATTGCCTATATAAGGACACTCTTAGGGCATTTTCAATACTTGACAATTCTCTTATATTTTTTTCTCTTTAACATGCATTGTAAGCTAGGCTAGAGTTCTTGGCAAGGCTAAAAGATGAATTTTTATGTGTAATAAATTTACTTCTATACTTTGATTCTTTGTCAAGAACTATAAATATTTGTAAGTTTGTTTGTGTCTAAACTGTTATATATTATTTTTCTATAATCCAAATGTTACAATTCTCATGTTTCATATATTTGTAGTCATGCTTTCTTTATGTGATTCTTGTTGAATTATAATTGTTATTGGTTACAATATTTTATATGTTAATCTTTTACTGCAATATTGTCAATCGATATATTGTTGATCTTGGATAACATATAAAGAAAATAATTATTTGATATTCAAGTTGATATTTTACTGTAATATTATCAAAATGATATATTGTCGATCTTAGATAACTTGTATAAATGAACATGGTTTGTGTTAATGTTTGCAAAGAGTTTAGTCATATCAAATACATGTATTATCAAATGTGCCATATTTTACATATCTTCCGATTGATTGTTTGGGATGTGAAACTTTCAATTGGTTTATAAACATTGAATCAAAGTATAGAATAAATTTACGAAGCATAATTATGATTCTCGAAGCCTTGCTTACACCATCATAAGACTTCTCCTTTAATTCATATACAATTGTACCTCGTCCACACAAACCAATTAGTTAATTTTCTTCTTTCTACTGCTTTAATATTTTTACTTCACGAGCCTATTTTTTCAAAAGCTTCCCCATGGGATCAACATCTTAATCTATATTGTGATAGCAGTATTATATTTTGAGTGTAAACAACATTTTTTAATAGATGCCGCAGCGCCAGTTTTGGATGCTACAGTGCCCATTTTTTGGAAAAGATGCCACGACGCCCAAAGGGTGGCATCGCGGCCACTTTTCTTATAGGCATTATGGCATTTACCTTTCAATGCCACAACGCTCGGTGTTGTGGGAATTTTTTCTATTTTTCTTCATGTTTTGGCTTGTTTAAATGACATATTATGCCTCTTTATTTGTCATAACATGAAATGATCATTGATTTACATTGATAACCACAATAGAAGCCTTAATGGTGGAGTTAGTTATGCTTGCATGAAATTAATTATATGATCTAAATTTCACATCCTTAAAAGATGCGGATATATTTAAAATCTCTCTTAATCAGATTGAATAGTATCGCATTATAAGATAATGTTGTATGATGATCCGTCTTGTCAGTACGATATTAGCTGGGTTATATCGGTCTTTCCTAAAATTGCTAAAGTGTAAGGAATTTGGTCAGTATGATTTGGACTATGCCAGTTAAACATGAGATGAGGCAAATATATGTGAAAGTATTGCCTTAGATCGTTATAGTGTGCGAGTAGTACCAATAGCATATATTTGATTATTGATAAGTTAATCTGGAATACACTTACCCTAGATCGCTACAATGTACGGATAAGTTGTATTTAGGATCATGAGTAATAGTTGCATAAGATGTAACTGACAAAGATTATCTACCCATTGGGTTTACAAAAGAGTAGGTTGCAATAGTGTGCGGTCTGAGTAAAATGCCAATGGTGTCTGCTTCCCACTGTATAGTTTAAATCAGTTTGAATTATCATTATCTTGTTTTGAGAGATTAAATAGACTATGTAAAGTAGTGGGAGAATATTTTAAACTAAAAATTATATATGGATTATACCCATGATTTAAAACGTTATATTAGCAATTTAATATCTTAAATATCCACTGACATCTCCTAATTCTTTTGTCTTGTAAAGATTAAATGCTTCTAGTAACCTTTTGGTCTGCATTCTCGATGCACACCAACTCAAGAGTGCAGAAAACTATTCTAACTGGCTAATAAATCTCACAATAGTTCTAGATTCTGATAAGTTTGGGTATATAATTGATCAACGCTTACCCCGAGGTATTTCTAATGATGCTTCTCCAGAGGAAAATGAGACATATAAGAAATGGTTGGATGATAATTTTAAAGTCAAATCTTACATACTAGCCTCGATATCTATGAAGCTGTAAAGAGAGCATATTCACATGTACGATGTTGGTAGTATAATGCTTCATCTGAATGAGCGTTTTGGCGACAGACCTCAGGTCGATATATATAGAGTTACCAAAGCTCTCTTTTAGGCTAAACTCCCAAAGGATATTCCTGTTAGTCCTCATGTCCTCAAGATTATTAGATACAACAAGAGGTTAGAGACTATGGATATGGTACTGAGCAATACATTGGGGAATAGTTTGATTCTCCAGCCACTTTTAGGGTTATTTGCGCAGTTTTATCATGAATTTTAACATGCAAAGATTGACCCTTACTTATGTTGATCTGCATAACATGATTAAGATAGTATATGAGGACATGAACAAATGAGGCATAGCCTTCTATTTCAGGGTACTTCATCTTCTACCCTGAGGGCTTCTAGGAAGTCCAAAGGGAAGAAGAAAAAGAAAGTGAAACACACACCTAAAATAGGTCCTCAAATTTGACTCATATCCAAGCCCTAAGAAAAGAGTAATGCAAAGGAAAACTGTTTCTATTGTAGTGAAAACGAGCATTGGAAATGCAACTGCCCAAGGTATATTATCACTATTAAGAAGAACCCTTCAAGGTCTAAAGAAAGTTAGATTGTTGCAACCTAGAGAAGTAAAGCTTCACGTTGGAAATAGTGATTTTCTGCAGATCGAAGCTATGGAACATTTTGATTTACTTCTCTCTTATAATAGAACTATTGTATTGTATAATTATTATTATGTGCCTAGTATTATCAGACAGATTGTATCCCTTCCTGTATTGACAGTGAAAGATATCATATGTATATTCAGAACCGTTCTTTATATTTGTATGATATGCATGATGTTTTGTTTGCTAAATGTTAGTTAGTTAATGGGCATTATATTTTAGATACAATAGAAAATGTCATGAATGTTTAAGTTATTACTAGTAGCAGCTCGGGAACTTTAAATGAAATAGAATTATGACATATAAGATTAGGTCATATAGTTATGAGACTCCTATCCCGTCTAGTTAAAGATGGTTGGATACTTGATCTGATCAGAGCCTTATCTAGTTTGTGAATCTTGTATTCAAGGAAAGATGACTAAATCTCCTTTTACTGGTGTTGGATACCGCGCCATTGACATTTTAGAACTGGTATATAGTGATGTATATGGTCTAATTAATCATACTGCAATGGGTGGATTTTGATACTTTGTAATCTTTATCGATGATATGCCATGATATAGATATGTGTTTCTTATGAAACACAAGTTAGAAACTTTTGAAAAGTTCAAAGAGTTTCGACTTAAGGTAGAGAAACAAACAGGCATGCATGTCAAATGCCTTCAATTAGATCGAGGTAGTGAATACATGAGCAGTGAATTTTTGATTATTTAAAGGAGAATAGGATTCTCACTCAATATAGTCTTCTAGGTACTCACAACATAATGGTGTTTTAGAGAGAAGGAATCAAACTTTATTAGATATAGTCTGATCGATGATGAGCTTCACCGATCTTTCAAAATATCTGTGGGGATATGCTCTTATTACTGTTGCTCATATATTAAACAGGGTTCCATCTAAAGTTGTTCCAACCACTCTACATGAGATGCTGAAAGGAAAGAAACCAAGTATTAAATATTTTAAGATTTGAGGCTATCCTGCTTACGTAAAAGTTACGTAATAGGATAAACTTACACATATGGGGTACAAGTACCGGCTCATTGGGTATCCCAAGAATCCAATGGGATACCAATAAATTTTGCACTAGTAGCATTGCTTAAGTCAATTCAAATTTTATTAGCAATTGCTGCATACTATAACTTTGAAATGTGGCAAATGGATGTAAAGACGATATTCTTGAATGGATATCTTGAGGAAGAGATATACATGGAACAACCTGAAGGTTTTATATTCACTATGGCCCCTGGTCTAGTGTGCAAACCAAAGAAACCCATTTATAGACTAAAGCAAGCCTTCCGAAGCTAGAATCTCCATCTTGTTAAGGTAATCAGAAGGTCTGATTTCATTAAGAATGAAGAAAAAGCTTGTATATATAAAAAGGTTAGCATAAGCATGATAGTCTTTTTAGGTCTTTGTGTGGATAACATACTGATCATTGGAAATGATATTAGTATGTTACAGTTAATAAAAAGTTATTTGAGTAAGAAATTTTTCATGAAGAATTTGGGAGAGGCTTCTTATATACTATGTATGAAGCTTTATAGAGATAGAGCTGAGAAGCTGATAGGAATCTCTCAATCATCGTACATAGATAATGTCTTAAAAATGTATAATTTCAGTAATTGTAAGTTAACTAATATACTTTTTAAATATGGCATTCATCTTTCGAGAAAAATGTGTCCTTAGATTGAAGATGAAAGAATTAGAATGTCTAACATTCTATATGCATCAGCTGTTGGAAGTTTGATGTTTACCATGATATGTACGAGACCTAACATTAGCATGACTATAAGTGAAATGAGACGATATCAGTCTGATCTAGGTGACAGCTATTGGATGGCAACAAAAAATATCCTTAAATACTTTAAGGGTACAAAGGATAAGTTACTTATATATGGAGAAAGTGACTTACAAGTGAGAGGATATACTAATTTAGACTTTTAGTCTGATCTGGATGATAGAAAGTCTACATCTGAATATGTATTCATTCTTAATGGTGTTACAGTGAGTTGAAAGAGCACCAAGCATGAAGCTACTGCTGATTCTACTACAGAGGCAGAATATATTACTGTATTAGAACCAGCGAAAGAAGCATTGTGGATATGTAAGTTTATCATTGAGCTCAGAATAATATCAAGTTTAATAGATCATGTCCCATTATTTTACGACAATAATAGGGCTATAGTATAAGTCAAAAAAGCCAAGAGCACACTAGAGATCTAAATATGTGGAGAGAAAATACCACATAATTAGAGAGATCTTGACTATAGGAGATGTAATAATTTGTAAAGTTAACTCTGTAAATAATATAGTAGACCCACTGACTAAGGCCTTAACTTTTAAGGTGTTTGAGAAACACGTGAAGTCAATGCGTATTAGATACCATTATGAAGGGCACTAGAGCAAGTGAGAGTTTGTAGGGATTTTATGTATACGTATCATCCCATTTTGTATGAATATTTATTTAAATATTTATACAATTAATATTTCATTTAATTGCTAATTATATTTATTGAAATGGTAAGATGCTTGGAATGTTTTAAACATTGTATGATCTAAAAGAGTTTAGATCTGGTCTAAAAGAGTTTAGATTAGTGTTAAAATTTAGAAATATCTAAAGAGTTATAGCCTTGTCTGAAATGGTACAAAAACTTTAGAATATATTAGTAATTACATTGTTGCAAAGGGTTACAAATAGTGTTAAAAAATGTCATTATGCAAGTATGTTCTAAAATACTATATTCCTGGTCTATTTTACCGATGCAGGTTTATCAGTGAAACCTAATATATAGATCAGTGCATGTATATATCTGGATGGTCTAGATGGTTAATCTTAGCAAACTATAAGTTTAGTGGAAACTCGTATAGGAATACGGGTATTCAATGAGGACTAAATACTGAACAAACTCATTAGGACCTCCAATAGATATCCTATGAAGCCGTTAATAGAAGGTCTTCTTAAGTTGAGTAGTAATTGTAGTCAATGGGCTTAGGAGTGATATACTATACTTTAGTTACACGGATGTCAAAGACCTTTTACAGTCTAATCGCTGCGTATCGCTAGGTATGGTCCGATGCTTATGAAGTCTGGTGTACATAGATATGAGATCCATTAGCTCACATAGGTGAGTTGTATATCTAGATACTCTGAGATTATATCTCAGAAAGTCTTATGGTCATAAGCAGAAAGCCTAAGAAAAGAGTTTTCATCGGGGTTAAACAAAATTGTAAAAGTATTTGCGTATATTGTTTATCGAGATGTGAATCTAGAGATAAGTTTAGGGATGAGCAAATAGAGATTTAACAGTAAATCTATATCTCTGCTCTTCTAGGATATAAGTGATAGAAGGATTATATAGATATGGTTAACATTAACTTGTATGGTTTAACGCGTTGTTCTATAATATCCATAATGTGTGTGTGGGGCATTATTCACAGATTTGTAAAAATGTTTCGTAAGATAAACAGGCGTGAATCTAGAGAGTCTTACAATATGAAGTGTACTCATTGAATAGTGGGGTAGCAAGCCGGGTCGAACAGTTTGATCTGAGAGATTTTCGAAAGTAGGATTCATTTTAAGGACCTCTTTGTAAAGTGAAAAATATAGTTTGTAAATGTTTTAAATAGGTCTCTCTTTTGTGAGAAAATGTATTCATGACACATGTCATTAAACCATTAACTCTTATAATAATTGAACATTATTTTATTTAAAGAAACATATGATGTTTATTAGATTATTTTATAAGACATATGTTGGACATTTGTCTTGAATAAACATATAATATTTATTATATTATTTTTCATGTGATATATATTGGACACTTGTCTTAATGGATTAATTTAATAATTAAAGTTTGTCTTCTTGTCTTACATTCTTAAGACAAGATATTTATTTTAATATATTATTTTAAATGGTGCTTTGGTCATTATGAGAATATTTATCTTGGTTTGAATTATTTATTAAAAAAAATTTATATTGAAATGCTTTTAATATTTATTAAAGTAGTCAAACAAGAAAACTATCTCATTTTATTATTTTGAAAGAGACAAATTTGGCTAAGCATTTTATTTAATGAAATAAATATTATTTTGGCATTTATTAATTCATTTGAAATGCTATTGTCCAATTAAATTGAAGAAAGGGCTTTTGGTATAATTCTTTAATGGAAAAGTAATGATATCTGTGTGTTTTTCACTTAAGTAAAAAAATTGTATAAGTGTTATGTAAATGGAGGAAGCGAAATTCGGCCATTATGTTTTTTGCACTCTTGGAAAACATTCAAACAAAGCAAAACACTGCTCTTCCTATATCTTTCAAGTGAGACTTGGTAGAAAAAATAAAAGAAAAATAGTTTTTGTTTCAAGAGTAAAAACAAAGAGAGTTTATTTGCTTAAAGAGTTTAAGCATAAGAACACAAAAATCCTAAACCATAATTAAAGCTACCATTCTAGCTACTCTAATCCCACCAAGTGCTAGATTAGAATCGATTAAGGAATCACTTCAAGATGAGCTCTAAAAAGTTTTAATCATCATCGAATTATTGGCAAATGTATGTTTCAAATAATCCTAATATTTTGATTCGGCTTAAATGACGTGTTTATTATATTGAGAAATTTGATTTCTTATTTTGCTGCCAAATTTGTATGTATGACATGCTTGTTACATTATAATGGATACATTGCATATGAATTCACTTTAGAATATTAGCACTCAACAAATTTCCTATTCATGCATGCTTTCAGATTTTTTCTCAAGTAGTAATTAAGCAAGTTTTAGATTGTTGGTCTTTAGGATTGTGGTATATTACTTAAGCATGAGTATCTTTAGGTAAAAATAAAAAATAAAAAATTCAACTAATTCAAGCTTATCTCAATGTGCTCAAGAAGAAGTAATCAAAAATAAGATTGTGCTTCGTTCAAGATTCATGATATAAGAATTATCTCAAGAACTTATTGTTCCCTAAAGACTTGTGAAAATAAATTCAGCCAATATTTTATTTCTTATCATAGACTAATGATCATTTTTTCAACCAAAACTAACAATTAAAAAAATTACCCACAAGATAACCAATCAAATCATGCAGTAAAATAAACATAGGGTATGTGTTTTCCACCCCTAAACTTAAATTAAACATTGTCCTTAATTTCGAAAAATAATTAATTGAGTGTAAGCCACTTTGGTAAATAAAGTGTAAGCAATGCATCGTTGTTGTCTCTCTTAGATGTGACTGCAGTTTCTGTTGTTCCTAACGCTTGTAAATGCTTATGCTATTTCTTTAAATGCTTGACTTGTTGATTTTATTCCTAAACAGAAAAGAAACTAAAGTAAATAAAATTGAAACTAAGCAAAAATAAAATAAAAATTACTTGGGTTGCCTCCTAAGAAGTGTTTGATTTAATGTCGTTGACTTAACAAGACTTTCTTTCATTCTTATGGTGGATCAAAAGTGATGGTGAAAGTATCCTTGTATGTCATCTTAATGGTTCTTCTCTCTTTTGGCTTTTATACCTTTGCAATTAAACCTTAGGCAATAGTTTTTTCCTCATTCTCTTTATGTTCTCCGGAAAGAATTTAATTTTAGATCGGAGAAGTGATACTTTTATGCCCTTCTCTTTAATCTTATCTTCAAAGTGTTATTCCTTCTTTATCTTCTTTTCCCTTCTATGCTTCAATGGCTTCTTTCGAATATAAGAATCCAATTTATCAATGTCTTTAAGCTACTTGGCATTTTAGTGCACTACATTAATATTGCAACAGTTTTTACTCTCAGATGGCAACTTGATTGCTTTGAAGACTTTAAATATCACAGTATCATCTTGTATTCTCATTGTCAACTCTCATTTTTGAACATCAATAATCGTTTATCTGATGGCTAAGAAAGGTCTTTCAAGGATGATAGAGATCTTCTTGTCATCTTTTATATCCAATATGATGAAACTAGCAGGGAAAATAAACTTATCTACCTTGACTAGCACATCCTATATAACGTTTTTCAAGTAGGTGAGAGATCAATTAACAAGCATGAGTGTGACATTAATGGGCTTTGCTTCTCTCAAACCTAACTTGTTGTAGATGGAGAAGGGAATGAGATTAATACTTGCTCCTAGATTACATAATGCTTTTCCAAAGTCATGATTTTCAATTGAGTACGGTATAGTAAAGCTCTTGAGATCTTTGAGCTTAGAAGGTAGCTTCTTCTGAAGGATAACATTACACTCCTCTGTCAATGCTACGGTCTCATAATTCTCTAGTCTTATCTTCTTTGAAAGGATGCTCTTCATAAACTTGACATAACTAAGCATTTAGTCAAGCACATCTGCAAAGGGAGATTAATATGTAATTTCTTAAAAACTTGAAAATATTTAGAAAACTACTTACCTAATTTCTTCTTTTACAGCTTATAGGGGAATGGTGGTGGTGGAATGCTCGACTACATATGCTGGTTTTGCACATTGTTATTGTTATTGTCTGCTGAATTTTTACTTTTCTGCACGTTAGAATATTGTTGCACTTCAATACTAGTTTCTACACTTTCCTTTACTAAAATTTATACATTTTTCTACTTTTTTGCATTTTTTTCTGGATTGATATGCTGCTGATTTTCTGTTTTAGGACATGGTTTGCTCTTCTGTAGCCTTTGAGAAAAAGATATTGGCAGTCTATAGGGTTGCATATAATCTTGTTATGTCATCTTTTCATTCTTATTCATGTTTGATGGTAGTGATTTGGATATGTTATCTTGTAAGATCCTACCACTTCTTAAGTTGACAGCTTAGCATTGCTCTATATTTCCTCTTGGCTTAGCTTCGGTGTCACTTGGTAGAGCTTCTTGAGGTTGCTTGTTTATTGCAGCAATAAGTTATCCTATTTGAACCTTCAAATTCTTCAAGTTTATTGAATAATTCTGCATAATGACTTTATATAGTTCATGAACATTTCTTCTAATGATAACTTCTTCTCTTGTGGTGGCTGAAATTCTAAGGGATTTAATGGTCTAGATACTCCCCTTAGTTGTTATACCAATAAAAGTTTGGATGATCTCTCTACTTCGAATTATGAAAGTTAGATTATGGGTTATGTTGTTGTCAGTTGACATTACCTAGATAATTTGCTGACTCAATGCACCGCACATTCATGTGGTTATCACCACAGAAGTCGCATGTTACTTATTGGGTTTTTATCGCTTTCAATGCATAGACTTGTTGGATAACATGTTAATTTGCGCTGTTAATGTATTAATTGCATCTATCTCATATATACTGGTGACTCTCTTAAGTGTAACCCTCTCTGCTGGCCATTGATAACTATTAGACGTCATCTCCTTTAGTAGGTCATAAGCCTCATCCGTAGACTTATTCATTAAAGCTCATCTAGTAGTGATATCTATAATGGTCCTCAAATGACCTACTAGCCCATTGTAGAATGTTTGGACTAATACCCATTAAGGGAGTTTATGATGAGGACCACTTCATCAATATGTCTTTGAAGCGCTCTCATGCCTCATACAATGATCCTTCATCGATTTAACTAAATAAGGTGATGTCATTCCTCATCTTTGTTATCTTTGCAAGTGGGAAGAACTTGGTTAGAAACTTTTGTACTAAATCATCCCACGTCAATATGGATCTTAACGGTAATGACATCAATCAACAATTGGCTTTGTCCCTCAAGGAGAAAAGAGAACAATCTAAGTCTGATGGCATCGTCTAAGACTTTGTTGTACTTAAAAGTATTACAAATCTCTAAGAAATTCACGATATGCATGTTGGGATAATCATTGAGATCATCGTTGAACTGTATGGACTCTTTCAACATCTGAATCATACTTGACTTAATCTGAAAATTATTTGTGTTAATAGTTGGTCGTCAAATACTAAATTAAACACTATCTACAATAGGGACTGCATACTCTTTTAATGTTCTCTGTGGTATCATAGGCTCAAACATTGGATTATTGATGTGAATTGTTTTCCTCCATATTTAAAGATCATTGGCATTCACGTCGAAGAATGTGCAATGTTATTTCGATCTCAAGATCAAAAGAAGTTTAGTCAGTACTTTTCTCCCTTTGCATGAGTTGTCAAAACACAAAATAAAACAAATCAAAGTAAAAAAGAGAAAATAAACTAAGATAAAAAAAAAATTGAATTAAAAGCAACTAGTTTGGTTTTAATATTGATCTAAAGAATAAAAAAATTAGTCCATGTCAATGGCGACAAAAGTTTGATGTGTGCAATAACAGCTAAGCACAAGTGCACGCTATCGTATCAAGTAATATAGGATTTAAAGTCCAAGTTATTAATCCCACAGAGACTATTAATCTATTTCTTATAATCAATTGCTAAAATTAATCTACTTAACTTTTATCCAGAAAAATCTAAAGATGAATTTAATCTAATTCAACTAAGACAATCAAATTAAAGCTGAGACTAATCAAACGTAAGGAAAGGATTGAATTCACTAATTAAAAGTAGTCTAGGGTTTTAACTCATCCCTTAGTATTTCATTGGACTCAGTAATTTCTTAGTTAATCACTTAATACAAATTAATTGGCTAGACTCTAATCTCATCACAAGCTTCTATTGATGGTCAAGTGATTATATTACACATTCTGACAACTACTTATATGTCTATGGAATTCAGAATAGAATTACAATTCATTAAGAACATGTTTAAATCATACCATACATGCCATCTAGGTATATGTCTATCCTATATAAAACTCATAGTTATTACCCTATGATCATGCATTAAACTATCCTAGGCTAAACACATGAATTCATCCGTCGAGTTCATCATGATTCCTTAATCATTTAAAATATTGATCAGCTATAATGAAAGTATTAAACACAAGATAGAATGAATCGGTTGTATATATTAATTAAGTTCACAAACTAAGTATTAACAAAATCTAACTATATACTAGGTTCAAACGACTAACCCTAGATCAAAAAAGTTTAGTTCATGACTAATATAAGAGTATCAAAGCAATTAAACAAAGATATCATAACAAAAAAACATATTAATAAGAACAGAGAAGCAAAACTAATCAAGAAGACGCCTTGAGTTACTTCTCTCTCTTCCTTGACTTGAAGCTTGAATCTTGATCTTTAATTCTTAAAATCTTGGCTTTGATCTCTTGAATTATTTTGTGAATTATTTTCCAAAGTTTTTCCTTTGATAAAGTCTATGTTTTGGCTTAGAAAAGAGTGCTTTTATAGGTTTAAGAAACCTCAGGGTCGATGGCCTTTGAATTTAAGTCGAAATATAAGAGTTGAGGAGGTGTTCTAGTTATCATACTAGTGCCGCGAAGCTCAATTTTCTACATAGGATGCCATGGCGTCTTGTAAGTGTGTTGTGCATAGGGTGAATGTGTGCCTTTTATTTTTTTTTAATATCTTAATTTTACATGTACAAAATTAATGCAGCAAAATAAAATACACATATATAAATTTCATTGCATTAATGAGATTAGAAATTACTGTTGAAGATAATTCGGAAAGTTTCTATTTTCAGAGTTCATTATTGAAGCGTATTTTGAACAATTTTAGTTTGCAACATCCAGTGGGATTGTGAAGTTAGAATGGTAGCTTCCTATCTTAGCAAGAATTTATTACTTGAAGCAACTCTTATTTCCTCTTTAATCTCTCAACCTAATACTTTACTAACAATTTAGTAAACATTATAACTCTTGCTATTTCCTTACATTCTCACTTATGGTCAAATTCCACCATATAAGCCTATTTTTGCCACCCATTTGACTAATCAAATGAAAATTAGTGGCCAATTTTCATAAGCATGACAATGCTTACAATTCTTGCCACTTCATGCTATAAGATTAAGCTTGGTGGCATGGCTAATTAGGTGGCCGAATAGTGGTAAAATGAGTGTCTAAATAGCTTATGTAATAGCCATGATAATTGCCACCTCATGCTATAAGCATAAGCATGACAAATCTTATTAAAGTCTTGGCCAATAAAATGAAACCACCATTTGCTTAATGAATTGGCTGAATATTGTTGTGTGATTTCTATAATACAAACTAATGCAAGTATACGTTATCGCAACAAGTAATAAAGTGATGAGTGAGTATTATTCCCACAAGGATTGTGTCCTAAATTAATGCTAAATACTATGATGTTAGCAACCTAACTTTATCTAGGCTAATCAAAAGGGTAGGATGAATTATTGAACTAAAAATGCTTAAAACTAAATAAATCGGTAAATTAAAGATATGTTATATCTATGGTAATGAGGTTCTAAGGACTCGATTTCCCTCTATTGTTCCTATGATCTTTGTTATTAGTGATCAACAACCAATTTTATGCATTCATTAGTCTAAGGTGTATGATTAATCTCATTGCCTCTTTCGAGTGCTAAATGAGATACTATGCATATACAACTAAGTTGATATTTCTATCTAATCCGTTATACATACATGCATTAAGCTACCCTTAAACGACTACCTTAAGTTCATTAGTCTCCCAACTCAACAAACTCAAAGCTATGCTTTTTACAACCAACATATGGATTAAACTTTTTCAAGTACATAACCCAAATGTTCAAATCATCCAATACATTTTCCAATGCAATTAGAAGTATTGAGCGCATAAAAAGCATAAACGAATAACATAAGAAAGCCATTAATCATATAGCAACTTCAACACATATTGTTAAATAAAGTTCCATTAAGGCCTAGAACATACAATCTATAACAAAATGATAATCTTGCGATATGGTGAATTATATACAAATGGGATCCTAAAGTATTGATTTCATTCTATTCTTCCTATGATCTTCCTATTTAGAAAATTCGTTCAATTCATTAATTAAGGGCTTAAGACTAATCTCGTTTCCTCTTTCGAGTGCCAAATGAGATACTATGCATACATATTCAAGTTGATATGTCTCTCTAACTTGTTTACATAGACATGCGTTACGTAACCCTTAAATTGATTACCCAATGATTAATTTCATTACCTCTTCCGAGCGTCAAATGAAATTTTAGACGTAATGGCACACCCAAAATGTTTATGCCTATCACGCATTTTATCAAACACTTTAAAGAGGAGAGCACCAAATGTAACCCTAGGCATAATGGCACACCTCAAAGAGTTTGTGCCTATCACACATTTTATCAAACACTTGGAGTGCACCTCATACAAATCCTAAGAAAAACCATGATGATTATCTAAGTGTTATTGGCTTTCCAACTCAATAACAACCTAAGGCTATGTTTCTCCAAAATCCTAAAATTTGGTCAAACTCTTCCAAGCATCAATTCATAAATTCACAACAACCAATTCATTTTCCAATCAATTGGAAGCATTAAGCATAAAGATACATAAATGAATTACAAGAATTTATACTAAATCATCCAAACATAATATGAATAAAACTACATCAAGCCTTAGAATTAAGTTTAATCACATAAACATTCGACCATAACTAAAATTATCCAACCATCCATAAATACAACTAATTTAAGCAAAGTTCATAGTAGGAAATTAAAACAAAAGAGAAAAACAAATAAAAGAGAAGAAAAAATCGAATTTGGGATGTCTCCAAGGTTTTAATCCTCCAAATGTCTTCAATAATGCTCATGAAATCTTGAAGACATCATTTCTTCTATTCAAATTGGCTCAAGCCTTCTTTCCCTTTGCAATTTCGTGCCCCTTGCTGCCTCAACTCACTTGGCTCAACAATGGGTGTTTATATAGGTTTAGGGTTGCAAAAAAAGGACAAGAATGTCTTTAAAGAGTGTCCAGAATTCAGTGTCGCGACATTCGGGTTCAATACCGCGGCATTATGACTCAATGCCGCAGCATTAGGACTCAATTCCGCAGCATTAGGACTCAATTCCGCAGCATTAGGATTCAATGCTGCGGCGTGGAGCTTCTGGAACTAGCATCTCGGGCAATGCCCCGGTGCTCAAATCGAATGCCCCGACATTGCATTGTAGCATTGTTTACATTTTAAGCATTTTAGTCCCTTCTCGGATTCTCATCTCAAATAGCTCCATTTGCATCCGATTTCTGATATTTTTGCTCCGATAGTGCTTAAACCTATAAAACAACATTAATATGCATCAATAGCCAAATTATTAGGATAAATTGAGCAAACATCAAGTTTAAGAGTATAAAATACTTTATACAATTACGCCTTATCAAATATCACTTTCAAAGACTAAAGTAAAGCTTTTACTTTTGCAAACAATTTGCAAATATTATATATTTTAGTTTTTCCTGGACATGTGTCCATTAAACAAGTCATTTGCCATTTAACTTTTGCTACGTGTCAAATAATTAAAGCATCAAATGTCATGCAATCACCTCTTAGCCTTACTTAGCCATGGCTTGCTAAATGGCCACTTATAGCTAATCACATTATGCCATGTGGTTGCTTAAGCCTAATAGTCAAATAACACTTGTCAAACAATAGTAATTAACAACAATTATTAATTAAATATTTTTAAACTTAACACTTAAACTTACGTACTTCTCGAGAGATTCTAAAATAATTCATGTTTTACAAAAATAATTTAGAATGAACTGTTCGACCCATTGCACAACCCTAATCTCAACGAGTACACTTCATATTATGAGACTCCCTAAGTTCAGAACCGTCAAAGTCTCCATATGCTCAACCGTGAACGTATCTTCAGATTCATATTTTCAAAAGCAATATTTGCAAACATTTTTGCGATATTGTTTATCCCACAAAAAAAATTTTCTCGAGTTTAATACTTATGGCCAAAAGACTTCCTAAAATATAATTCTCGGAGCATCAGGATATACAACTCACCTATATAAGCTGACAAATCCTATATCTACACATATCGGACTCCATAAGCATCGGACTATACCTAGCGACACCTAGCGGTCTGACTATGAAAGATTTTTGACATATGTGAAACCTATGTATGGTGGATCACTCACAACCTACTATAGTGCTCAGGTCAAAGGACCACGAATCCTACTCAACTCGAGAAGACCCTCCATTGATAAATTTATAGTATATCTATTGGAGGTTCTCATTGAGTTTATTCAGGACCCAATCTTGACTGAATACCCATATATCTATATGAGCTTCCACTAAGCTTATAGTCTGCTAAGATTAACCATTTAGACCATCCATATATAGAGATATACTGATCTATATATAATAAGGTCTTCACCGATAGAACCGTATCAGTGAAGATAGAATAAGAACATAAAGTTCGGGAATATACTTGTACAATGACATTTCTAATGCAAAATAGACTACCAAAAAATTCACAAGATCCCTTTAATATCCACGTGTGATGAGGTACAATAGCCTAGCAGCTCATGTGAGTAGCCCATGTGATGTGAAGTCTCAATATTGATAGTTGTTGGTAGTTATTAGTTATAAATTATCATTAATTGTTGTAATAAGTGTTAGCATTCCAAGTGCCTAAGTTATTGGTAGTAGTTGGTAGTTAGTAGTTTTAAGTTGTCATTAATTGCTATAATTAATGGTAGACATCCCTAAGAGGTCTCTATAAATATATGAGAGATGAGGGAGAATGAAAATAGAATTGATGATATTAATATTGAGAGTTTTCTCTTAAGTTCTTCAAAGAACTATTATTAGAACTTATCAAGATTTTTATCTTGTGGCGTTCTTTCAGACTTATCACTTATAACTTCTCATCTATCTTGAGTGTGGCATCTACAATCTTTTTATACCTCTGGTTATTATCTTTTATAGATAACGGGTCAAGGTTCTTATTTTTTTATATAAAAATCTAAATTAGAACGATCCTTGGCAAAGGAACCTTATTGAGCATCAGGTCTCACTTTTCTTTATAAGATTCACATCATTTAGTATTAGAGCTTAGGCTCTAATCAGGTTTGAACTATCCTTTTAATTTGCATTGATTGTTCTTTCTTTTAAATCAGCAACTTTATTTTAGTCTCTAAAAATTTGTAGCCTATATCAATTTTCTTGTTTCTTTTGGTCTATTATTTTATCTAATTCTTCAAGTTCTGTTATTACATATAAATAAAAAAGAAAGAGAGAAAAAAAATAAAAATATTCAGATTCCATTCATTTCAAATTTACTTTTTAAATTTAAAAAAAAAACACTAGTGAAAACACGAGTGAAAGTTGAGTGAATCATTCTTTGAGTGAAACACGTGAAGAGTATGCGAGGTTCTTTTTAATTTTCTAACTTTGTTTTACAGGAAACATGTTAAACAACAAGGACAAAAATACTTCTAAAGTTGCATCGAAAAAGGTTTATTCAAAGTTTCTCATGGAAGCTTTAATTGGTGAGATGAGGAAAATGTTAAAAGTACAGTTAGAGCAAGTTCATGAACAAATAGATAAATTTGAAAGATAAGCATGCTACCATGTATGATGATAGTATTGATGAAGATGCTTGGGTTAGATTGTTGAATATGGCAAAGAATGTAGACAAACAACTTAGTAGGAAGAGTTCCATAGGATAGACCAAAACTCTAGTTCTGCATCATCTTTGAAACTAGATTGGAGTAAAAAAGATGAGCAAGCTGATTCCAATTTCAAAGCAGAACTAACTAAGGGCCAAAACATGGGAGGAAGCCAAGGTCATATTGTATCTCAATGTCCAAATCAAAGTGCATTGATTTTAAATGATAACAATGTCATTGAAACTGAAAGCAAGTCAAATGACGAACCTATGCCATTATTGGAAGATGTAAGTGATAGAATAGATTACCCAGTAGTAAGCTAATGGTTACTAAATATACATTAAGTTTGCAAACTAAAGAAGATGAAAAGAAATTTGTTGATGTATTTTTCGAAGAGATACCTAATGCTTTACCACTAATAAGGGGAATCGAGCATCAAATCAACTTTATACCAAGAGCATCAATTCTAAATATTACAGTCTATAGAAGTAATCCCAATGAGACAAAGGAACTTAAAAGACAAATTTGTGAGCTCAAAAAAAAAAAGAAGTACGTGTGTAAGAGCATAACTCATCCTACCATTCCAGTATTGCTTGTGCCTAAGAATGATAGATTGTGGAAGATGTGTATTGATTGCTATGCTATCAAAAATATCACTTCAAAGTTTAAGAAGTTGAATTTGAGCCGGTAAAGATTTGAGGACAAATTCTTTTCAAGAGAGAAGGAATAATGCGATATAGACTGCCAAAAAATTCATAGGGTCTACTTAGCATCCATGTATGATGGGGAACAATAGCATAGCAGCTCATATGAGTAGCCCATGTGATGTGAAGTCTCAATATTGATAGTTGTTGGTAGTTATTAGTTATAAATTATCATTAATTGTTGTAATAAGTGTTAGCATTCCAAGTGCCTAAGTTATTGGTAGTAGTTGGTAGTTAGTAGTTTTAAGTTGTCATTAATTGCTATAATTAATGGTAGACATCCCTAAGAGGTCTCTATAAATATATGAGAGATGAGGGAGAATGAAAATAGAATTGATGATATTAATATTGAGAGTTTTCTCTTACGTTCTTCAAAGAACTATTATTATAACCTATCAAGATTTTTATTTTGTGGCGTTCTTTCAGACTTATCACTCACAACTTCTCATCTATCTTGAGTGTAACGTCTATAATCTTCTTATACCTCTGGTTCTTATCTCTTATAGATAACGGATCAAGGTTCTTATTTTTTATCTAAAATTCTGAATTAGAACGATCATTGAGCATCGGGTCTCACTTTCTTTGTGAGGTTCACATCAATTTTCTAACACTATTTTCAACTCCTTACAACTATGTCATTGCTAGTATACCCTAAGCCTTTGTCCCATTTCATACAAAGCTCTAACTCTTTAGATTTCGCTGACTTTTATAACCTGTTAACTCTTAGTAGTGCTAACTCTTAACAATTATAACTCTCAACGTAGTTAACTCTTAGTGTTAGTCTAAATTCCTTTAGACTAGATTTGAACTCTTTCAGATCATACAATGTCTTGAAATGATACAAGTATCTTACTATTTATATATAAGATTAACGATTTTTATTCAAAATGTTTATTGTAAGCATCAGTTCCAACACATTCAGCCTTAGGCGTTGCGACGCCCAGACCTGGGTTACTCGATCATATTTTACTCTCATATATTTGCCTTTTCTCGTCTGATTTGCCTCCAATTTGTCCCGAATCTCCACATTTTGCCTCATACACCTATTTATGATTAAAAAAAATATAATTAAATAGACAAATATTCATAATTTAGAGCAAAACTTAAGTTTAAAGGGATAAGTGTAATATTTGGTGTTGTATGCACGTGTACCGTGCTATGGGTGAATGTGTGCATTTTAAAAAATTTAAAATAATAAGATGTCATATACAGCGAAATTAATACGCATTAAAATAATCTCATTACACTAATGAGATTAGGGGGACTCACCTTTGAAGCATGCTTTGCGCAGTTCTAGTTTAAAACTTGGTGGGATCCTATAAGCCAGAACAGTAGCATTTTTACTCGCCAAAATTATTTAGATTGAAGCAACACTTGCTTCACTTTTTGTTTTTCGACCATGTCTATTAAACTTGCTATTATTTTTTTTACTAGATTACTTAACTTCACAAATGAAATGAAGCCTGTTTATATAGCCATTGTGGTCGCTCAAATATCTAATCAATATTCAATTAGTGGCCATTAGAAAGAAGCTTGACAAATCACTAAAATTACACATATCATACTTGGAAATAAGCTTGTTGTCCAGTAGCTTATTCAGTGGTTGAATTTAAGCTAAATTAGTGGCCACTTGATTTACTTATGAATATGATATTCATCCAGCTTATGCTTACTTCTGAGCATGATGAGGATATATTAATATAATCATTCCATTGGCCAAATAAATGGCCGAATGATGATGAATTTGGCCACTTCATGCTTAAACTTAAGCATGAAGAATTGATTTCATTTTATTTGGCCTAATTAATGGTTGAATTGCATTTTATATAATTAACTAATATAATAATTCATTTAGCAAACAAAAGCAAATCAAATGGGCTAATAAAATCATGCCACGTATCATGTCCTAACAAATTATTGGCATGATATGTGACATCCAATAAAAAGGTAAAAGTGAGAAGACCCGCTTATTGAGATCCCGGGTTTAACACTTAAACTCTATAATCTCCTCGAGAGACCCTAAAATAATTCTAATTTAAGTTTAATAAAACAACAATTATTTCATTTAAATAGTACCTATATCCACCAATGTCCAATTTAGTACCTATACAAATTATTGACACAATTTGAGACATGCACTGGGTAGATAAAAGTGTCAAGTCTCACTTGGCACAATTTTAGGTTTAACACTTAAACCTTAGCTACTTCCTGAAAGACCCTAAAATAAATTCATATTTTTTGAAAACTTCCTAGATCGAACAATTTAATCCAGTGCTCTACCCATGTGCTCAACGAGTACACTTCAATTAGTGAGACTCCCTAGATTTACACTTATTTTATCTCACAGAATATTTTCGTAAGTTCGTAATTAATACCCCACACATAAACGTTATGGATAATACAAAAAAGCGCATTGAATCATACAAGTTGAGGTTAATCCATATTCGTAAAATTCTTCCGTCATATATATCCTGGAAAAGTGGAGAATAGATCAACACCGGCAAGTCCCCTATTGCTCAACCATAAACTTATCTCCTTGATTCGTATTCCGATAAACAATATTTACAAACTCTTTTACAATATTGTTTATACCACGGGAAACTCTTTTTTGGGGTTTATTGTTTATGGCTATAAGACTTCTTGAAATACAACCTTAAGGCATTTGGATATTTAACTCACCCATGTAAGCTAACGGATCCCATATCTATACTCACCGGACTCCATGAGCATCGAATCATACCTAGCAATCCCTAATGGTCAGATCATAAAAGGTCTCTAACATGTGTGGAACCTAAGTATAGTGTATCACTCATAACCCTACCGTGGTGCTTAGGTTTAAAGACCACGAATACTACTCAACGCGAGAAGACCTTCCACTGACGAATTTATAGGTTGTCTATTGGAGGTCTTCATTGAGTCTTATTTAGTATCGAATCCTCACTGAATAACTGTATATCTATATGAGCTTCAACTAAGCTCATGGTCTGCTAAGATTAACTATCTTGACAATCCATATATACATATACATTGATCTATATTAATCAGTTCCACTCAACAGACCTTACGTCGGTAGAAATAGATCAGGAACATATAATTCGAGAATATACTTGCACAATGACATTTTCTAGCAACTCTTGCAACTATTTGTAACTATATCATTGTTAGTATATTTTCAGGTCTTTGTTTTATTTCAGACAAGGTTCTAGCTCTTCAGACCTGATCTAAAGTTCTTTTGATCAGTATAATGTTTGAAATGTTACAAGCATCTTACCTTATAAAAATAATTAGCGATTTAATGAAATATTTATTTATTGCATAAATATGAAATTACAATATTCATACAAAATTGGGATGACACATCAACACAAATCCCAACATGTACTACATTTAAGCCTTTATCATTACGCTTCGCTGAAAGTTTTTTCAATGATTACTCTCTAATGTTTAAGTTAGCAATAACTGGCAAAAGGTAAAAAGAGGAAAAAAATAATGAAAAAGATGATAAAGAATAAAGATAGGTTTTGTTGGGTATTTTGAGAGCAAAATAATCTTTAAAACTTGCAAAAGAGGTATAGAGTCTATAATGTCATGTTTCTTAGCTCAATAATTTAGACCTTATTTATAAGGTTGTAATTTGAGTTCAATACGTAATTGTAAAATTCTATTTGGATTGGAAAGTAGCAAGAATTTTCTTTCTTAGATTCATCTATTAGAGTTTTACCCCAAATAAAGTTAAAGCTTACGCCAAGATTGTTAGAGTCATATTTGAAGAAGGAATATTAAATCTATGATTCTCGGTGAAAAGTCTATTTGAAGTAGGCACCAATGCCAAGGACTCATCTGATAAGATGAGGACTATAAGCCAGATAATTGTGTACGACTAAGGTGGTTGATTAGATTTAAAGAGGGTATCGATACCAAAGGCTCCTTTAGTAAGATGAGGACTACAAGTCAAATGTTTGTGTATGACCAAGGTAGTCAATTAGATTGAAGAGGGTATCGATACCAAAGGCTTTTATAGTAATATGAGGACTATAAGCCAGTTTAAGGACATCTATGTACCCTTGCAGTGTCTAAGCGTGCTTATAGGTTGGCTATAATAAGGCTTTATAGGCTACATTAGATAGACTGGAATTGGTATTAACTAGGTCTTTAAGTTGAAATATAGGAAGAATAGGGGTCCTTTAATTTTCAATGTTGACTTGTCAGCATTTAAATCTTTATAATTATAATCCCTTAGATTAGGTAATCCTAAGAGTTCCATTTGATATAAACAACAAGAGTCATTGATTTGACGATTTGATAAGGTGCTTAAGGCCATGTATCATGTTTTTGTAGGTGTATCGATGCAATAATTAGTGATATACCATTTGTTGATGATCTTATGACCCATATGACATAGTCATGTTGTAATAACAATAATGAGACTGATTGTCTGAAGTTGGTGTCAATGGCACATTTGATGTTGGCAACCTTTCAAAAAATGCATGCTAATAGGCAAATAAATGAACAATTACCATTTTTTTTAAATTTGTAATGATGTGGCCTCATCTTAGAGTATTAGTACTGATCAAATGGTTGAGGTGTGCTTAATGCTTTTAATTCATTTGTCTCTGTATGCTTAATGCTTCTAAGTTTTTTGAAAATGAATTAGTTCACTCAAATTTATTAATTTTAACGCTCAGGAGAGATTAATTAATTTATCAAATTTGGGAAATACAATGTTAGTTATAGTTGAGTTCGGAAGGCCAGTAGCACTTTAGCAGTCAATATAAGGATATCAACTCAAGTATTTACATAATATCTCATTTAACACTTAGGAAAGTTAATGAGATTAATTTTAAACCCTTGATTATAGAGTTGAAATAGAATTAGTTAACAATCACTAAATAGGAATAATAGAGTGAAGTCAATGCCCTACAATCATTTCTATATAGATTTCCCATTTTACGAAATTGTTTATTTTGATTATTATTTTGTCAATCTCCTTAATTAATTTTTATAGTTTTATTTTCTTTAGTTCTCCCAATTAATTCAAAATTGAAGTTGGCTAGATAAAATTAAATTGTAAGAACCCATAGTACTTACCAAAAATTTGAAAGAATAATCCTCATGGGAAGATACTCTACTTATCACTTTATTACTTAAGCAAAACCTGTACACTTGTGGTTTATGTATATGTGCATGTCAGCGAATAGGTTTTTGAGGCCATTGCTAGGAATTGTAGTTTTTAAATTTTGTTGATATTGTGGTTAAGTAACTTGATCTTATTTTAGGTATTTATTTTCTTTAAAATTTGCTAAGTTTTGATTAATTTTGTTTCTTTCAAGGTGTAAGCAAAGAGCTTGTAGCTTAGATTTGTTATCGATTGATCTAGTAGTAAAGTGTATTTATAAAGGCTAATATGAAAAAGAAGGTAAACTCAAGCTATGGCAGAAGGAGGCAATAATCAACAACAATGGGCCTTACAAAATTATTTCAAGCTTGTTGTTATTGATAATTATTTAGGAATTCAGCATCAAAGAATCAATGCTAATAACTTTGAGTTGAAGCGAGCTCTCATTAACATGGTCCAACAAAATTAATACGGAGGATTTCAAAGTGAAGACCCCAATATTCACCTAGCTATATTATTAGAGATTTGTAATACCATCAAGGTGAACAGTGTATTGGAAGAATTCATCACATTGCTCTTGTTTCCTTTCTCTCTTATGGACAAGGCGAGGGGTTGGCTTTAATCTTTGCAACCCAATAGTATTGTAACTTGGGATGAGTGAGTGAAAAAAAATCTCAAAAAGTTTTTCCCTCCATTAAAGACTTTTAAACTTCAGAGTAAAATTGCACAATTATACCAAATGGACTTTGAGCCTCTTTATTAGGCATAAGAGCAATTTAAGGATATCATTCAAAAATACCCTCAATATGGATACCAAGATTGGATAAAATCCAATTGTTTTACCATGGATTGAATGGGAAAACAATAACAGTTGTTGATGCGACGATTAGTGGTACTCTATTTTCTAAAACCAATAATAAAGCTTAACTTCTATGGAAGAGATGGCTTCTAACAACTATCAATGGCCTAATAAGCGGTCTACTTTGAAAAAGGCAATAGGAATTCATAAGGTTGATCCTATATTTGTTCTTTCAACTCTAGTCTCAACTTTAGCAAGTTAAATTTTGATGCTAAATATTAGAGAAGCTTCATTAAGTAAGGATCCAATGGTAGTTGTTAGTTTTTCTTATATTTGTGAAGGTAGTTATTCGAAGTAAGTTTAATATGTAAACAACCAGAGTTTCAATTACTAGAGGAACAACATGCCCAACAACGTTCCCACACATTATCATCCAGGACTTAACAACCATAATAATTTTGCATATGGTAACACAAGAAATGTGTTATATTCTCTATCGGATTAATCAACCATAGCCGAGAAGAATCCCTCATTAGAAGACCTCTTCAGTACTTTTATTATTGAGACAAGAGAAAGATTTAACAAGAATGATACTCGACTTCATAATATCGAGACACATTGCACCAACATGAATGCTAAAATAAAGTCCCTAGTGGTGCAAATTGGCCAACTTGCCAATTTGATCAATGGCCAATCATTCAGAAAGTTTCCAAGTGACACCGAGACTAACCTGAAAGATCATTACAAGGCTATCACTTTTAAAAGTGGTAAGAAAGTGAAAGCTTCTAAGCCAAAGGAAAGTAAAGACAAGGAGTAAGAGATTATGGCAGAACCACAAAAGGTAATTTTGAAGCCTAGTTCTATTTCTTTTCTAGACAACTCTCCCATCATTGTTTCCTTATTACCATTTCTTCAACAGTTTCTAAAGAAGAAGTTAGATGCACAATTCTCTAAATTCCTTGATATTTTAAAAAAGATTCACATAAACATTCCTTTTGCAGATGCTTTAGCGAAAATACCAAATTATGTGAAGTTTATAAAAGAGGTAATGTCCAAGAAAAAAGTTTATAGGATTTTAAAACAGTAGAGAGGAAAGCAATTTGATTCTTCAACGAAAGTCACCACAAAAGTTAAAGGATCTCAGGATTTTCACAATTCTGTGCACTATTAGTGATTTAAATTTTGGAAAAACCTTATTTGACCTTGGTGCTAACATTAATCTCATACTTTTCTTCATTTTTCAAAAATTGGGACTTGGAGAGATCAAGCCTACCACCATTTATTTGCAAATGGCAAACTGATCTCTTACTTATCTAAAGGGTTTCATTCAGTATATCTTAGTCAAGGTTGATAAGTTCATCATTCTAGTGAATTTTATTTTTCTTGATATAAAAGAAGACTGAGAGTCTTGGTTGATCATTTCTAGCGATCGAGAGAGCTTTAATCGATGTGCAAAAAGGGGATTGACAATGTTGGTACAAGATGAAGAAGTAACAAAGTCTTTAAGAAAATAAAGCTACCAAATGAGTCTGAAGAATGTTTGAGGATCAATATGATACGTCTAGAAAGATAACAACATGCCCCAAAATTAAAGGAGATGGATGCAATCCAACCCCAAACTCATGAAAAGGCAATGTTGCATATGATAAAGAAAAAGAAAGGTCATGACAAGAACATCATAAAAAAGCAATCAAATATTGGTCAACAGGGTTCATTCTTCTGGGTAAGATTAAAACTCTTTTTGGGCAGGCTCAAGATAAAGAAATCAGGGTCACATTTTAAAAATCATCTTATAAAGCTATGAAAATCAAAGAAAACAACTGGTAAAGCTATTAAGCAAACACCAAAGCACTACAAAGGAGGAATGTTCCATTAAAAAATGCCTCTAACCTGCAATTTAATCCACCTAAATCTACAAGACATCAAGTCGTAGACATTAAATCAAGTGTGGCGTTTAATCAAGCGCTTCTTAAAAGGTAACTATTGTGTCTTTTTTAAGCATAATATAAACACATGTATATATATAAATATATATCATAATAAGTAATATAGTGTAAAGTCGGATGTCGAATCCACGGGAAATTTATATATATATTTTCAACCAAGTACTAAAATTGTATTCTCTTTTTTTTTTTCAAACAATCAATACCTAAATGAAAATTAAAATAAACTTAAATTTATGAACTTTACTAAACCAAAATTATCACAACTTAAAAAAATTCTAAAGATCACAAGATAGAGAGAAACTAAGATTATAACTATCCACAATATGCCTTTCTAAAGATTACTACTATTTGATATCTTAATTCCTCAGTTTTATTATTGGTCAAGACATTAACCTTTTCACTAGCCTCTTCTAATTGTCGAGTTAATATATCTTAAATTATTAATTACCTATATTCCTATGACAACTCGATAAAATTAACTTCAAGTCCTTTTAATCATACATGCCATATATGTATATTCATATACTATATCGAAACTTGCAGATATTACTCCATATACATATATTAAATTATCCTAAGCTAAACACAAGATGCCTTTTTCCAAGTTTATCAATGTGTTCCTTAATCAATCAATAACTGATCAGGTATATTAAAAGTAATAAGATAAAATAAGTTGAATAATAAACTCCGAGTTCAGAAAATATTAAAAAGTATAACAATTAAACACATATATTGAGTTCAAGTTATAATTCTAGAAAAGAAATTAGTTCAAGATTACAAGAGAGTAATGACAGGAAATAATAAAAATATGATACAACTAAAGAGCAATTTGAATTTAATGTCTCAAATATCGTCTTGTAGTTGGTTGATCTTCACAAGAATATGCCAATAATCCTTTACTTCTCTTGATATTCTCTCTCTAAATTGCTCTAAATTATGTTATACTTGCTCTATAAGCTTTAAAGAGCCCTAAGTTTTGTATTCTCAAAGATTGGGATAAGTGGCCTTTTTATAAGGAAGCTTTTGAGTCTTAAAGTCGGAATTAGAATTCAATCAAGAAATTGCATCAACTCTAGGGCGTTGGCCCGAAAAATCTCCATCGCTGCAGTGTTCTTTACTTAACACTAGGGTATTAAGACTTTTAAATCTAGGGTTGTGTTTAGTAGCATTGTTGGGGTGATGGTGTGCCGACCTTAGGTCGGTAATATTCTAGAAATGGCGCCCCAACATTCTCAATTGTTGGGGCATTCTGCCAATTCATGAACACTGGAGCGTTTACTTCTTCATTGCTGCAACATTCATCTTGATTTTTTCAAATTTTGCAATTAAGTCATATTTTCTGGTTTTGACTTAAATTTCTACATTTTTGCTTTAAATTCTTTACCTTTCATCTTTTAATGCGTCATCTTTATAAAATCAATAAATGTATAAATAGCCTTTTATTCTCATAAAAATAAACAATTCCTAAGTAATTTGGGGATAAAAATATATATCTATTTCACATTTATCAAACTCTCCTAAACTTAAAAAATTGATTGTCCTAAAGCAACGAGAGATAAAAATACAAAGGAAATATAAGCTTGACTCGATAAAAATAAACATGACAAACTAGGTAGATTTTGATGATCATATTAAAGTCTCAAAGGCTAGTATATTATTAACAAGTCACTTGGAATTAACAAACAACCCTTAGTAATTCAAAATATCATCATCACGTTCCTCTTTCTTTCCTATAAACGATCACCTTGTGTTTATATGCAGTTAGCAAGTAAAAAATCAAATGATACATATATTTACTCAAATACTTAAGATTATACAAAAAGATAATGTCTTGGCATATTTCAATTTATAATAATACTACCATAGACTTTCTTTTATACCATTCTTCACTAATATAGAAAGACACGTCTAAGAATCTGATGTAAATCTTATAAAGAAAAGTGATACCCAATGCTACATGAGGTTCTTTGCCTAGGATCATTCTAATTCATATTCAAAACAATAAACAAAAACAATGAACTTGACCTGTTATATATAAAGAGATAAGAACCAAAGTTTTAAGAAATTAAGGTAAACGCTACACTCAAGAAAGATGAGAAAGATAGTGAGTAATTAGTCAATAATGAATGTCATAAGATGAAACTTGATAAGTTTTGAAATTTTCTTTGAAGAACTAAGAGAAAACTCTCAATAATAAAAATGTCATAACTTTTAATTCCTCTTAGTGTTACAGGGCCTTATATAGCCAAATTTATGAAGAGTATAAAAGAAAAAAATAAATCAAATCTTAAATCATAGTAGGAATTGATTACAAAAAGAAGAAATAAAAAACAAACATATTAAGGAAACAAATATTCATGTATCCTTGTTTCTAAATATAACTTGAAAATAAAAAAAATATTAAAAAAAAAGAAAATAAAGATCTAATAAGGTCATGTAAATAGTAATATGTGAACAGTAATGCCAGATCTTCCTTCCTAAATTTATATACGTATTATTTTATCCTTCATTTAAATTACTCCAAATTACTTAAAGAAACTTAAATAATATTGACAAGTTATTGATCATCTTGAACAAAGCTTGAATTTGAGATGTGCTCAATTAGCCCATTTAATGCTTTCTTTATTTTCTTGGTTCTTGTCTTTATCATTAGACCCCCATGGATGCTCAACGAATCTTGTGACGCTTTGGAAATCTAACAACATTCCCTCTCTACTGAAAAGATTTATCCTAAAATCTTCACCTATATCAAAAGGAGACAAATCAGCAACATTAAAGCTTGCACTTATATTATACTCACCTAAAAGATCTAACTTGTTGATTGTCATTGATCCTTTTAATCACTTGAAATGGTCTGTCTTCCATTAGAAGTAACTTCGAACGCCTTTAAACTAGAAACCACTCATTCCTCATATGCAACCAAACTCAATCACCGAACTCAAAGTCTACTTTCTTAAACCTTAATAAGCCGATAACCTCATTAGCAAACAATTTTTCTTTTTTTAAAACATCTAAAACAAATTTTAAATGTTCAACATGCTCATCTAAGTTTTGACTATAAATCAGAATATAATTAACGTATAAAACCACAAATTTTCCAATAAAAACAAGTAAAACATAATTCATTAATCTCATAAAAGTACTAGGAGCAATTGTTAATCCAAATGGCGTAACTAACCATTCATATAAACCATATTTTGTTTTAAACACGATTTTCCATTCATCACTTTTTCTCATCCAAATTTAATGATGTCCACTTTTAAGATTAATTTTGGTAAAAACACAAGAACCATACCATTCATCAAGCATGTCATCTAATATAGGAATGGGATGTCTATACTTTATAATAATATTGTTGATGATGCGACAACTAATACACATCCTCTATAACCCATCCTTCTTAGGCATAAGCAATACTAGAACTGCACAAGGACTCATGCTCTCATGCATATAACCATTCTCTATAAGCTTACTAACCTACCCTTGAAGTTCATTTGTCTCATCGGGATTGCTTCTATAGGCTGGCCTATTTAGAATTGATGCTCTGAGTATAAAGTCAATTTGATGCTCGATTCTCCTTATTAATGGTAAATTATTAGGTATTGTTGGAAATTATGCTTACGTGCCATTCTATTTTGTATGAATGTTTCTTTATTTAATATTTATATGAACATTTCAGTAAAATCGTTAATATTTATTATATGGTATTAAACTTGTTACTTTTCAGACATTATAGATTTAAAGAAGCTTAGGTCAGCACTAAGAGTTGCATTCTAAAATTTAAAAACGTATATAAAATAGGACAAAGACCCAAGAATATATTAATAATTACATAGCGATAAATGTAAAATGGATATATACTATCTCCCTCATTTTAGCTTTGATTATTGCTGTTTTTGAGTAATTACTGTCTATTTATGCATACTTGTGTTAAAATTATTGGACAAATACTTGAATGGCCTAAAAGGGGAGAAAAGAAACTAAAAGGAGGCTAAGGAGTAAATCATTCAGTGATGGAAGTGAAGAAAAGGGATGGACGTGGCTATATTTAGAAGATTACCTACTAGCATTCATCTAGCAGGATGAATGCCCCAGCATTGAGCAGAGAATACACTAGCATTTTTAGGAATTTAGATGTTGTAGCGTTGACATAGAGGATGAGTAGTGTAGATTCTAGAAAGTTTTCAAAGATCCCCAACACCCCAAGCATTGGAAGGCAGCACAACAGTGCCACTTTGTCAACATCCCAGTGCTAGTTATGCAACGCAGCGACGTCAGAACGCTCCAGCATTTCTAAACCTCAATTTCATAGCATTCATACAACTTGCAACACCCCTGCATTATAAAGAAAAATGCTATGGCATTACAGTTATTTTTTTGCATTTTATAAAGTAACTCTTTTAGATTTTTATAAAAGAAATGATTCTCCTTCATCTAAGCAATTAAGGAGCATGTTCTAAGTCAAAAATCACACCTTTTAGCTACAAAGAAGCACATTTTAACACTTGAAATCTATTTGGAGAATAATCAACATCATCAAGGGAGGCTAATACATGTAAGAGACAACAGACCAAGACTTGGGAATAAGGGTGGGCAATTGAATTAGAAACCAAAAAATTAAACCGAACCGAACTAGTTTTTTATAACAAAAACACCGCTCGATTTTTATTTAAGGAAAACTAGCTAGTCCGATTTGGTTCTAGTTTGATTTTTCTTAAATAAAAATCAAACCGAAAAAATAGGATTTATTAATAAAATTAACCGACTTGCCACTGGGCGTTAAATAGTTGGATGATTGAAAAAATAATCATACACTTAACTACACACAATCCTTCCTAAATTTTTTTTAAAAAAAAAACCATATTTTCTAACCTAACTTTCTAATTTCTGCAAGGTAAAGTTGCTGCCGTTGCCCATCTCTCTCAAATCTCAATTTTAAAATTGAGCTAAACACTCACTGTTGTGCTACCACGCCGTGCCACTATTCGTGGAGCTACCTATTCTACTTGACGTCCTTTTATGTAACCTTCTCTTTTTTCTTTTTGCTTTTGTTCACGATCTTGAAAGATGCATACAGGATGTTTCCCTGTCTGTTCTTTGACTATTTCAAAGTTAAATCTTCAGTTTGGTTTACTTCCCATAACAACACCAACCCTCCTCACTTACTAGTTATAACTGGGTTATAACTGGAGGTTTTTTTTCCCCCAAATTAAATTTTTTTTTTTAAAGCTAATACCACAATAATCAAAGATTCATTGAAACCACTCGATAAATTAAGACATTTAAACCCATCCCCCCATCAAGAATTGAATTTTGGTGGAAAGCTTATGCTCAAAATCTAATCGATTGGGTTATGATATTAGGAACCCTTGGAGGGGAAAGTGAAGTCTTAGAATATTGCGGCAAAATATTAACTCCTTTTTTATTTTCTATCCAAGACCGAACCTAATTTACTCAAGTCACAATCCAATTAGCTAGTTGCTTGACTAATTAATATATTTATGACTATATTTATGTCTATTAATATATAAGAGCATTGTTGAAATTTTAGTTTTTAACATGTGTAATATCTTGGATGTTTTACTCATAGTGCCTGTCAGATTGCTACCTTTATTATCTGATGTAAAATAAAATTTAGAGGTCCATTATTTTATAAATTTTTTAATGACTTAATTTAATGGGTCATAAAAATTATATATTATATATGAATAAATTTAGTGGCTTATGTAATATGTAATGAATTTTTTTTATTATATAAATTTGACCACCCATTTTATTCTTGTATGCATATGATTTTAATATGGATTTTTTATGAATATTTTCTGCTATCATATATTTGTGCATGCATGTGGTTGCTTAGTTAATTACTATTAGAAAATCTTATTAATCATTTATCCTACACAAAATTATATATTGCATATTGTTGTGATTGTATTGTGGTTGGATTTGGTTGGTGTAAAATGGATCATACTTCAAAATTTCAAGAAGAGGGGCAAAGTGTTACCAATAGTTATACTAGTCACTTAAGATCAATAGTTTAGGAAAGTTTCACCAAGCTACTAGGTAGGGAAAGAGTTAGATGCAACTACTATAGGAAGACATATACATGTCATAGTAGTAGTGTCGGAACTTCAAATTTAAGGTCTCATTTGAAGAGATGTGTTGCTTATTTAAGCACACATTGATGAAACACAATAGGAGTTAGTACTAGAAAAAAAACAAATGTGAATTTGGGGGGAAAATGTTGCAAATGTTGTGGTAGTTGGGTTTAATCAAGAAGACTTTAGAAAATCACTTTTTGGTGCATCATAAAAGATGAGTGGCCTTTTAAGAATGTAGAAGGTGAAGAGTTGAATGAGTTTATGGGAAAATCTTGTACAAGATTTAAAATTTCATCATGAAGAATAATTACAAGAGACATTATTGAGCAACAAATACATGGACTCCCATCCAGAATGAGAATTATATGGTAACAAAATCTCACTTTATTGATGAGAAGTGGGAGTTGCATAAGAGGATTCTTAGTTTTGGGACTATTACAAACCATAAAGGATAAACTATTGGAAAGTGTATTGCTTATGCTCAAAATGTAATGCAGCTATCGCAGTATAGATTGAAGTGTCGATCTTACGAGGAAGCTTTTGTCAAAATAAGTTAGAGAAATAAAATTATTAAAATAATAACAAAAGAGAAAATTAACTTATTACTTTATATAGATGAGATAGAATTGTATATGAATTAAGGAAAAAGTCTTATGATGGTATAAGTAAGGCTTTGAGAATCACAATTATGCTTCATAAATCTATTCTATACTTTAATTCAATGTTTATAACTCAATTGAAAGTTTCACATCCCAAACAATCAATCGAAATATATATAAAATATGACACATTTGATAATACATGTATTTGATATGACTAAACTCTTTGCACATTATAAAAAGCCATTAATGAAAACATGAAAATGCATATTTATTAAGAGATTTAGTCACTATTTAATGTCACTAATTTTATCGTTTTTGTATTTTTAGCTTGAAATAAAGTGCTCTCCTTAAATTGTGATTGATGAATGTTATTTGTACAGGTTTAGGTAAAATGAATGTAACTCTCAATGTAGAAATCAAAATGATGAAATTATTAAACTTGGAGTAACATGACTCAATCTTACACAAACTTGAAGAACAGTTGAAAAGCCAAATTCAACATATTATGTGCCAAATATTAGGATACAATAGAATTGGGTTACAACTTCCGCTCAGCTTGACCCAACTCACATATTTGGACCGTATTTTATAAAATACGTACCCAATTGGTATAATTATTGAAGCTGCGAAATACTAACTTAACTATCAACAACCTTATATTGATGGTAAAGTCCAAATCAGCCGTTATCATGGACCAAATTATATTGTAAATAGGTAAAAGGGTTGTTGGCCGAAATCTAACATATCTTTGGTATTTTGCCCATATCTCATTGGATACTCATCTAAATTGCATGAACCTAATGGCTGTAGAAAGAAGAGACAAAATGATGCAACTTTTATGTTGGCCAAAAAGGCTACATCAGTCATTTTCATTATCAAAAAGGTGCTGCAAATATGTGAACGAGTGGTTGGCCTAAATTATTGAAGATTGAAGTCACATTAAACATATTTTCATTCATTGCCTATATAAGGACGCTCTTAGGACATTTTCAATACTAGAAAATTCTCTCTTATTTTTTTCTCATCAAGATGCACTGTAATCTAAACTAAAGTTCTTCGCAAGGCTAAGAGATGAAAATTTATATTTAATAAACTTACTTCTATGCTTTGATTCTTTGTCAAGAGCTACAAATGTTTGTAAGTTTGGTTTTGCCTAAACTTTTATCTATTTTATTTTATATAATCTAGAGGTTATAATTCTAATGTTTCATATATTTTCAGTCATGCTTTCTTTATGTGATTCTTCTTGAATTATAATTGTTATTGGATATATTGTTTTACATGTTAATCTTTTACTATAATATTATCAATCGATATATTGTCGATCTTAGATAACATGTAAAGACAATAATTGTTTGATATTTAAGTTGATCTTTTACTACCATATTGTCAAAATCATATATTGTCGATCTTAGATAACTTGTATAAATGAACATGGTTTGTATTAATGTTTGCAAAGAGTTTAGTCATATCAAATACATGTGTTATCAAATGTGTTATATTTTACATATCTTCTGATTGATTTTTTGGGATGTGAAATTTTCAATTGAGTTATAAACATTAAATCAAAGTGTAGAGTAGATTTATAAAGCATAATTGTGATTCTCGAAGCCTTACTTGCATCATCATAAGACATTTTTCTCAATTCATAGACAATTCTATCTCATCCACTTAAACTAATTAATTAATTTTCTCCTTTGCTACTGCTTTAATATTTTACTTCACCAACCTATTTTTTCAAAAAATTTCTCGTGGGATCGACACCTTAATCTATACTACGATAGCCGCATTACATTTTGAGCGTAAACAAAATTTGACGCCGTTGTCGGGGAGGCACATTAAGCGAAAGTAGGCTGCGTTTATCAAATACTAAAGCGGTAACTTTCACATTTTCTTTTCTTTGTAAAATTTTAGTTTTTAAATTTATTTCCTTTATTGTAATTTATTTTATTATTCATGGTTGATTCTACTACTTAACTCAGTTTATTTTCTTTAGTTATTTTGTTGTATTTTATTTTATTTTAATGGCTGGTTCTACCGCCTAACTTAGTTCACTTTCTTTTATTTATTTATTGTACTTTGCACTTTATTTTCTTTTATTTATTTGTTATACTTTGCACTTTATTTATTTTTATTTATTATTTCACTTTATTTTCTTTTATTTATTTATTGTACTTTGCAATTTAGTTTCTTTTGTTTATTTATTATACTTTGCAGTTTATTTATTTATTGCACTTTATTTCTTTAGTTAACTTGTTATATTTTATTTTATTTTAATGGCTGGTTCTACCACTTAACTTATTTTATTTTATTTTATTTATTTATTGTACTTTACAATTTATTTTCATTTATTAATTAATTGCACTTTTTTCTTTTATTTATTTATTGTACTTTGCAATTTATTTTCTTCTATTTATTTATTATATTTTTAATTATTTTTTATTGTACTTATTTATTTATTTATTGTACTTTACAGTTTATTATCTTTTGTTCATTTATTGTATTTTATATTTATATTTCATGGTTAGTCTTACCACCTAACTCATTTCTATTTCTTGTTGTGTTTCATTTCGCTTCTTAATTTTTTTTTGAGAATTTTCTTAATTAAAAAAAAAGAGTAAAAACAAAAAACAAATTGTTAGGATGTATATATGACTTAGAGATAAACGAAGAAGATTTGTAGAAGAAGTAGAACTAGAACCACCACCACAATTTATAAGGGAAGAGAATTCACCATTTAGTTCATCTTATAATTCTAACACAATGAACCAACACAAGGTTAACTTTGTTAGAACTCTAAAAGATTACTCTTATCCTACTCGCATAGCCACACTATTATGCATTATATTTTTACCTAACACACCACATTTGAATTTTAAACTTGGAATGATACAACTTCTGCCCACTTTTCATGGTCTAGATAATGAAAATCCTTTAGTACATGTTAGAGAATTTGAAGAGGTAATTGCCATATTCCATAGCCAACCTGAAGCCATAGACACTGTTAGGCTTAAATTTTTTATTTTTCTTTGAAAGATAAAGCAAAGAGTTTGCTATACTCTTTGAGGCCGAGGTCTATACAAACTTGGGCAGAAATGGCCTAAGAATTTTTCAATAAATACGTCCCACAACACAAACTAATGGCTTGAAAAGACAAATTTCTTCCTTCTCCTAAAAAGATAATGAAACCTTATATTAAGGTTGGGAAAGGTTTAAAGAGTTGCTAAATCTGTGCCTTCACCATGGGTATGAAAATTGGCGCTTGGTTAGCTATTTTTATAAGGGACTGACAATTAGCGAGCGCCAATTTGTTGAGATAATGTGTAATGGGGAGTTTCATCACAAAGATCCTGAGGAAGCCATAGAATTTCTTAATGACTTAGCCGAAAAAGCCATGGACTGAACCTAGCACTATTAAAAGCACAAATAGGTCACGACCTAGTGGCATTTTTCATCTTAGGTCTTAACTAAGAAATTAGAGGCCTTGAAAACTAAAGATAGAAGGGTCACCCATAAAGTTTCTTAGGTTGAGTCATATGATATCTATTTTATCTGTGGAGGAGCGAAACACGTAGCTCAGGATTGCCCCACTTATAATGAGATAAGAGGGATATATAAGGAACAATGTAATACCCTAAGGATATACAAGAAATCTTATTCACCATACTTTGAAACCTATAATCCTAGTTGGAGAAACTACCCAAACTTTAGTTAAAAATCTGACTAACAAGCCAACAACCATTGGAGCACCCAAGTCTTATGGTACACCTAGGAGACCTTTAAAGGATACATTATGGAGGAACAAAGTAAGACTAATAAAAATTTTGAAACAATTCTTGCATAGGTAGTAGACGAAAATAAAGAAATCAAGAGTCAAATCATTAAGTTGATAAAATTGTTAAAAAAATAAAAGTCTGAACTAGGTTGGAGCACAGCTGATATTAAAGGTATTTCTCCATTTATATACTCCCATATAATTCATTTAGAGGAAGGTGCCCAATCCCGTAGGGACCCACAAAAAAGACCTAACCCAACAATAAAAGAAGTAGTGAAGAAATAGGTCTTGAAACTATTAGATGCGGGTATAATCTACATAATTTCTGATAGTCAATGGGTAAGTCCAACTCAAGTAGTTCCTAAGAAATCTGGGGTTACTATTGTGGAAAATAAGAATGGGATACCTGTTCCAACTAGGGTAGTAAGTGGTTGGTGGATGTGCATTGATTATAGAAATTTAAACACAGCCACTAGGAAAGACTATTTTTCATTGCCTTTTATCGACCAAATTTTAGAACGTGTAGCTGGACATCCTTTTTATTGCTTTCTTGATGGGTATTCAGGATATTACCAGATGAGATAACTATAGAAGATCAAGAAAAAACTACTTTTATATGCCCTTTTGGTACTTATGCTTTTCGTAGAATGCCATTTGGATTATGTAATGCACCAACTACTTTTCACCGTTGTATGCTAAGTATTTTCTCTGATATGGTTAAAAAATGCATAAAAGTTTTTATAAATGATTTGACTGTTTTTGGTAATTCTTTTAATTTATGTCTACTTAACTTGAAAGCTGTTTTGAGTAGATGTGAAGAAAAAGGACTTGTGCTAAATTGGGAGAAATGTCATTTCATGGTATCTTCAGGAATCGTTTTAGGGTACATTGTATCTGAAATAGGGATAGAGGTTGACAAGGCTAAAATTTAATTAATCTCTAAATTACCTACACCCAAAATAGTAAAAGATGTCCGATCTTTTCTTGGACACGCTGACTTTTATAGAAGGTTTATATAAAATTTTTCTGCCACATCTAGACCATTTTGTAATATTTTGTCAAAAGATGCTGAATTTATATGGACACAAGAGTGCAAGGAGGCATTTCGAACACTCATTGCCAAACTCACCACCGCTCCTATCATGCAATCATCAAACTGGAACCTCAAATTTGAAATTATGTGTGATGGAAGTAATTATTCTGTAAGAGCAGTTCTTGGGCAACTAAGGGAGGGAAAATCCTTTGTTGTTTATTATGCTAGTAGGACTTTGAATTATACTCAGATGAATTACACTACTACTGAAAAAGAACTACTAACTGTTGTTTTTACCTTAGACAAATTCTATTCTTATTTTATTGGTTCACCTATTATTGTTTTTACTGACCACGCAACCCTTAAATACCTTCTTTCTAAGAAGGATGCTAAAGCCCGTTTAATTAGGTGGGTTCTTCTTTTATAGGAATTTGATCTAACCATTAAAGACAAGAAGGGCGTTGAAAATATTATTGTTGATAATTTATCCCGCCTTGAGTTCGCTGACTCTATTGATTTGCTAGCCATTCAAGATGATTTGACTGATGAACTTCTTTTCACTATAAGCCAAATACCTTGGTATGCATATATCGTAAATTATTTGGTTTATGGTGAACTTCCATCTAACTGAAGTGCACAAGATAAGCGTAAGTTCTTGGTTGAGGTACGTAATTTTTATTGGGATGATCCATATCTTTTCAAAATCTGCCCTGACCAAATTATGAGATGTTGCATTCCTAAAAGTGAAATTTCGAGTATCTTAAATTTTTACCATAATATTGCTTGTGGCGGTCATTTTTCTATGAAAAAGACAGCCGTGAAAATTTTACAGTGTGGTCTTTACTGGCCCACTTTGTTCAAAGACACTAATAATTTTTGTCATTCCTATGAAAGATGTCAAAAGTTAAGTACTCTATCTTAAAGACATATGATGCCTATTCTTGTTATTGAGATATTTGATTGTTGGGGTATCAATTTTATGAGTCATTTTTCCTCATCATTTGGCTACCTTTACATAATTCTAGCTATTGACTATGTATCAAAATAGGTGGATGCTATAGTTTGTCGTACTAGTGATAACACAATTGTGGTAAAATTCTTAAAAGAAAATGTGTTATCTAGGTATGGTACACTACGTGTCATCATTCGTGACCAAGGAACACATTTCTGTAACCATTCTTTTGAAGCTTTGATGCGCAGGTATGGTATTCTTCACAAAGTCTTCACTGCATACCATCTACAGACAAATGGACAAGTCGAGCTAGCAAATAAAGAAGATAAATAGATTTTGAAAGAAATAGTTAACTCGAATCTTAAAGATTGGTCTCTACGCCTTTCTGATGCATTATGGACATATCGCACTGAATACAAAATCATCTTAAGAATGTCTCTATACCGACTTGTCTATTGGAAAGCTTTTCATTTACCTGTTGAGCTAGAGCATAAAGCTTAGTGGGCTGTCAAAGCCCTTAACTTTGATTTGAGTGTTGCAGGTCTTCAGAGAAAGTTATAATTGTCAAAAATAGAAAAGCTACAAAATGATGCATATGACAACTCCATGATTTACAAAGCTAAAATGAAAGCAGCTTATGACAAACAAATCTCAAGGAACACTTTAAGCCAAATCAATGGGTTTATCTTTATAATTCTCAATTGCATTTACACCCTAAAAAGTTGAGATCTCGATGGATTGGTCCATTTATGGTAAGACACATTTTTCCTAATGATGCTGTCAAAATCGAAGACCCCACTAATGGGTAAAATTTCAAAGTGAATGAACAGCAACTGAAAAGCTATGTGGAAAAGGTAGACCGCTATGTACCTATAAGAGATCCCTCTTGTGGATCTTGTCTATCATGCATAATCAGGTTCAATCTATTTGTACCATATTTTATATTTTATCTTTGGAATTTTTATTTTTGCTTTTATATTTTATTTTACTTTATTTTCTTCTTTTTCTTTTTTTCTTCAGTGTGATTTTATTTTTCGGTCAAGTGGAGGATACAGTACTCCGTGACTATTAAAGTTGGTTTCTCAATTCCCTAAAAACTATCCCTCAAATCATGCATTCATATCTTTTATTTCTTTCAAAATGGATCACATTTTTGCCAACCTTAAAAAACACTTTCTTTCATTGCCTCAAAATGCTCTACTTACAATTTATAAAGTACGGTGTAAAAGACTAAGGTTATTGATGTTTAGTAATATCACTGCAAATATTCGTTGGTTAATCAAAGCCAAGGTTCGATTATCTGGTGAATCTGTAAATGATTTTGTTTCTTTTATGCCTAGTCTTGGAAGAAGCTCTTATATCAAAAGGTAAAGAGCACAAAGGTTATAAGTCTGTCATAAATGTGCTCGATGGAATTGTAATCAGAGTTGTCGATCTTTAGGATTTGCATCTAGAAATCGAGAAGATAAAATTCAGTTCATTAAGGATGGACTAAGTAAGGAGTCTTTGGATGATATCATATTGACTCTTGAGACGCATCCCTATAGGCTCGTGCAACATGAACTTCTCGATTTATGGATAAAATTCAAAAATGAACATCGACGATATAGTCTCGGGAATCTGACTCTAAAAAGACCTTGTTTGCCCATTTTTAAGAAAATTAGATAGAAAGCCTATCCCCGATCTATAGAGGGCGTTTAAACCATTACTAGATGTAAAATCAGAGGAAGATGTGAGCCACAATCACAACTTCCTGTAAATACTTGTGTTTTAATTTCAAATTTTTTTTCATTTTATTTTATGAATAGTAGGGCTACTCATATAGATGTTTTAAATTTAAAAATTTTGGTTAAATAATGCATGTGGGTCATTATATTTAAATTTTTGTGTTTTATTATTAAATCTCTTTTCACAAACTGTAGGGTTACTAAAATCATTGTTATCATTTGCTACTCTATAAATACAGCACCTCATTTTCTTTATTTTCATATATTGAGATAAATGTGAGTGTAGATATGGAGGAAACCTCAATTCAATAATTTTGAAATATATATGTATTTTATGGATCTAGTTCTGAGGAAAATAAAGTGTTTGTAGAGGCAGCAAACAATCTAAGGAAAATATTAGCTGCAAGAAAAATCCATTTGATTTATGGATGGGGTAGCCTTAGGTTAATGGGGTGTGTGTCAATAGCTGCAGATTTAGGAAGAAGTCAAGCTTTAGGTATTATTCCTACAGCTTTAGCCGTGGGAAACCTGATTGGAAAAATAATAGGGGAAGAATTACGAGTCTCATCTATGCATGAACATATAGCTCGAATGCTTTACTATACAGATGCTTTTATTGCTTTACCAGGTCGTTTTGGTACCTTGGAAGAAATTATTCAAATTGTCTTTTGGACCCAGCTGAATATCCACCGAAAACCCATAGGTTTGTTAAATGTTAATAACTATTTTGATTGTTTACTCTGTTTTCTTGATCAAGCTGTGGAACAGAATTTAATTTCACATTCAGCGCAACAGATCCTCGTTTCTGCTACCAATGCGGATGAATTGATTGACAAATTACAAGCAGATACCTACGAACCTGACCTAGCAATAACTTGGATCGATCAGTCAGTGGGCCTTAACAAGCAAAAATTGGATCTGACACTTCGTTTGTAAATTTTTCTTTGTTTTATTTATTTATCAGCATCATCATTTTAGTTTATATTTGCTTAAGTGTCTCTCAGGTTTGTTTCTTTCAAATAATTGGCGTTTCAGGTAATGTCTCCTATACTTTATCTCTTTATATTTAAACATTGAAGACAATGTTTCATTTGGTTTGGGAGGAGGATAATAGACATAAGTTATATTTTACATTCCAAAAAAAAATTAAAAATAAAAAATAATAATAGGGTCCGACATTTGATTAAACTAGCTGAGTAAAGAGTTCATTCTTGAACTCTTGAGACGCATTCTAGGTAAAATTAGAATGGTAGAGTAAGAAGTTTTATTTCTAACTTTTGAAACCTATTTTAACTAACTTCTTGTTATTTTTTATGCATTGTCGTTTATTGCTTGTAGTCTTGGTAATTCTTGTATAAAGGAATTTACTTTTCTACCTATGTATGATTTCAAAATTATTTGGATTAAGTCACTGTTTCTATTAAGGTTACTAAAGTATGACTTCCGAAATATTGTTTAGCACAATGCTAAACTTTATGGTAAGATGGATGATTCAATTTATATAGCCAAGAGAATTCCCATATTTAAGTAAATATTTTACTAATCTCACATGTCTTTTGTGAGTAAGTGAAAAGGTTGAGAAAACAACTTACAAACCTTCATTGATCCTTGAGTTGGTTAATTTTTGTTTAGATTAATATTATTTCAATTAAGGAACAAGTTGGTTGTATTTGTGTATAATATATTTTGGTGAGAAAATTTTTTTTATTTTGTAATGCTTCCTTTTATTCTTCAAAAAACAAATTACAGAAAAGAAAGCAAAATACCAAAAAAAGAAAAAAAAAATAGAAAGAAAAAAAAAAGAAGAATCAATTCAGTTTTAATTTTAGAAGACAAATATGTTACAAGGCAGTTTTCTCACCAAACTATATTTGTATTATTCTCATAAGACAATTGCAGTCCTAAAGCTGATGTATGTCAAGAATGATGATTTCTAAACAATTAATTTTTTTATATTTGGATCAATGTTAGTTTGTATCTTTGTCCTTAAATTTGACTTTTTGATGTGCATCATGAAGGTTCTAAATCAACTCAAGAAGGCGAGCTGAGCGTAAAGGAGATTTCAGATGGTCCAATAACAAGGGCTAAGGCTAAACAGCTTCAAAGGGCCATAAGTAGTCAAATTGGAGCTATTGAAGCTTCTATGGGATTGGAAGCTTACGATCTGAATGGAAACGAGCTAAATGTATTTATTTGTCTTCAATTTGAGATTGGGACGTGATTTAGAGACGTTTGGTGACGTTGGGCTTTAAGAAGCAGCTAAGGGCTTTCTTTTCATGCTATTGGGCTTTACTTATTTCTTATGTTACTACTTTTATGTATTTGGGCTATTTTGAACTTGTTTAGTTTTGTTTTAAAATTGTTAAGTCATATTGGGTTTCACCTCATTTTGTAAGCCTATATAAGGCATGTAAGAGTCTTGTAGAGGCAGTTGCCTCATTTTGAAATTGGAAGCACGAAATAGAAGAGCTATTTCTCTCTCAAAATTGTCTTCTCAAGTTTTTCAACTCTTGAAGATAGTTGCTGACTTATCACTCTTTGATCATCAAGAGTGTGGCGTCAAAACCCTAAACTGATCCTTGTGGCGTCCATTCGACTTATCAAGGTATCTATTTAGTTCTATCCTCCATCAACTCCACAATTTAATTTTGTTATAAATCAAGGCACATCACTTTTTCTCGAGTGCTTAACTATTTTCCAACTCTATGAGAGAAATCCTAACATTTTAAACAGTTATACACTTGTGAGGATATAGAGTTAAGGCTTTTACTTGGAGAAATTTTCAAGGCTATATTTATTGTGGTATGTGGTAAGAAGGTTATGGCTTAGTTCACACACACACAATTTTTGGAAGTTACAATTGAAAAAAATCATAATAGCAATAGTGATCTTGAACTGACTTTTTATTTGAAATGCTTAGATAGTTTTGCATATTCTATTTACGCTTGAATTGATAGAGACTAGTAATAAGCTAGTTAGAGGCTGTGATAAACACATAAAAATGTATATTTATTAAGAGATTCAGTCACCATTTAATGTCACTAATTTTAGCATTTTTGTAGTTTTAGCCTGAAATAAAGTGTTCTCCTTAAATTGTGATTAATGAATATTATTTACACAGATTTAGATGAAATAGACGTAACACTCAAAGTAGAAATTGAAATGAACAAATTCTTGAACTTGGAGTAACATGACTCAATCTTACACAAACTTAAAGAACAGTTGAAAAGCCAAATCCAAAATATTATGGGCCAAAAATTGAGATACAATAGAATTGGGTTACAACTTTCACTTAGCTTGACCCAACTCACATATTTGGACCGTATTTTATAAAATACGTACCCAATTGGTAATTGTTGAAACTGTAAAATACTGACTTAATTATCAACAACTCTTATGTTGATGGTGAAGTCCAAATAAGCCGCTATCATAGACTAAATTATATTGCAAATGGGTAAAAGGGTTGTTGGCCGAAATCTGACATATCTTTGGTATTTTGCCCATATCTCATTGGATACTCATCCAAATTGCATGAACCTGGTGGCTGTGGAAAGAAGAGACAAATGCTACAACTTTTCTATCGGTCAAAAAGACTACATCGGTTATTTTCATTATTGTTGTGCATTTTATATAACACAATCTAACACAAGTATACGTTATTGCAACAAGTAAAATATAATGAGAAATGTGTCGATCCCACTAGGAATTGTTATTACTACTTGCTAAGTACTAAAATTGTGTCCTCCTACTCTTATTCAAGCTATATGCAATTCAATGATGTTGATATCTAAACTAATTAAACAAAAAGAATAATTAAAAGAATTGAGCAAAGAGAACAAATATGATAGCACCAATACTCAAATGCCTAGGATTACAATAATCCATCAATACTTCACTTGAATCCAATTAATCCATATAGAACTATCAATATGAATGTTAACCAAAAATTTTAATATCCTCATAAGCCTCTTCCGATGGTCAAGTGAGTATATCTCATTCAATCAATTATCAACATTCTTATGATAATCAAATTGAAATAAAATTCATTAAGTTCAAATTTTCTAAATGGTCATATATGCCATATGAGAATATTCCTATCTCATATAGAACTCATGCTTTTACACAATGATCATATATCAATCTATTCATGGCCAACACAAAATTCCTTTTTTCAAGTTCATTAAGGTTCCCAAATATATCTAATACATTGTCATGTAATTAGAAGCATTAAGCATAGAACAAATTGAACAATTTAATATCAATATGATGAATAAGGGAAAATAATCAATCCAAGCTACATAAGTTCACATTATAATCCTAGCCATAAAACTTAGTTCATAATTGAAAATATAAGTTCAGAGCATGTAACAACATCAATAACATCATTATACATATTAAAATCAACAACAAATACAAAATTGAATAGAAGAGGAAATTTCCTTTGATGCAATAGTGATGTTCTTCCTCTAAATTGTAGAATTTCTTGTTGTTGATTCTTGCTTCCAAGACCTAAATGAATTGTTAATTTCGTGCTCTCTACTGCCCAACCCTCCTTGGCTCAATAATGAGCGTTTATATAGGTTTAGAGTTGCAAAAATAGGACAAAATTACCTTTAATGAGTGCCAGTATCAAGTGTCGCCGCATTTGAATTCAATGCCGCAGTGCTGCACTGTTCATGCGCTATAGCAATTCACTGTTCACTCGTACTGTTCGCGGTACTGTTTACATTTTGAGCATTTTAGTCCCTTCTCGGATTCTCATCTCAATTAGCTTTATTTACATCCGATTTTTTGTATTTTTGCTCCGATAGTGCTTAAACCTATAAAACAACACTAATATGCATATATAGCCAAATTATTGGGATAAATTGAACAAACATCTAGTTTAGGAGGATAAAATATTTTATACAATTACACCTTATCAATTATAAAAAAGGTGCTGCAAGTGAGTGAACGAGTGGTTGGCCTAAATTATTGAAGATTGAAGTCACATTAAACATATTTTTATTCATTGCCTATATAAGGACACTCTTAAGACATTTTCAATACTATACAATTCTCTCTTATTTTCTTTTCATTAACATGAATTGTAATCTAAGCTAGAGTTATTCGTAAGGATAAGAAATGAACTTTTATGTTTAATAAACTTACTTCTATGCTTTGATTCTTTGTCAAGAGCTATAAATGTTTGTAAGTTTGGTTGTGTCTAAACTCTTATCTATTTTATTTTCTATAATCCATAGGTTATAATTCTCATGTTTTCATATATTTTCAATCATGATTTCTTTATGTGATTCTTGTTGAATTATAATTGTTATTGGTTATATTGTTTAACATGTTAATCTTTTACTGCAATATTGTCGATCTTGGATAATATGTAAAGACAATATTACATTCTTTATGTGATTCTTGTTGAAGATCAACTTGTTTGATATTCAAGTTGATCTTTTACTGCAATATTTTCGAAATGATATATTGTCGATCTTAGATAACTCGTATAAATGAACATGGTTTGTATTAATATTTGCAAAGAGTTTAGACATAACAAATACATGTGTTATCAAATGTGCTATATTTTACATATCTTCTGATACGACTAGGTTTCCAAAATATCACAAGGTCCATTGAACATCCATGTGTGATAGAGAACAACGGCACAACAGCTTATGTGAGTAGCCCATGTGATTTAAAATCTCAATATTGGTAGTTGTTGGTAGTTAATAGTTGTAAGTTACTATTAATTATTGTAATAAGTGTTAGCATTCCAAGTGCCTAGTTTATTGATAATAGTTGGTAGTTAGTAGTTGTAAGTTTTTGTTAATTGTTGTAATAAGTATTGGAATCTCAAGTGCTTAAGTTATTGGTAGTAGTTAATAGTTAGTAGTTGTAAGTCATCATTAGTTGCTGTGATAAATGCTAGAAATCCCAAGAGGTTGCTATAAATATATGAGAGATGAGTGAGAACAAAAATAGAATGGATAATATTAATGTTGAGAGTTTTCTCTTAAGTTCTTCAAAGAACTTTTATTAGAACTTATCAAGATTTCATCTTGTGGTGTTCTTTCAGACTTATCACTCACACTTCTCATCTATCTTGAGTGTGATGTCTACTATCTTCTTATATCTCTGGTTCTTATCTCTTATAGATAACGACGAGTCAAGTTTCTTATTTTTTTTGTTTATCTAAAAATTTGAATTAGAACTATCCTTAGCAAAGGAACCTCATTGAGCATCGGATCTCACTTTTCTTTGTGAGGTTCTCATCATTTGGTATCAGAGCTTAGGCTCTAATCAGGTTTGAACTATCATTTTAATTTTCACTGATAATTATTTCTTTTAAATCAGCAACTTTATTTTAGTCTCTAAAAATCTATCGCTTATATCAATTTTCTTGTTTCTTCTTGTCTGTTATTTAATCTAGTTCTTCAAGTTCTATTATTACATATAAATAAAAAAAGAGAAAAAAAAAATTTGATTCCATTGATTCCAGATTTACTTTTCTAAATTTTAAAAAAAACATGAGTAAAAACACGAGTGAAAGTTGAGTGAATCATTCTTTGAGTGAAATATGTGAAGGAGTGTGCGAGGTTCTTTTTATTTTTCTAACTTTGTTTTGCAGCAAACATGTTAAACAACGAGGACAAAATTACTTCCGAAGTTGCATTGAAAAAGGTTGATTCAAAGTTTCTCATCAAAAAATACGAGTGAAAGTTGTATCGAAAAAGGTTGATTCAAAGTTCATAAACGGATAGATAAATTTGAATCTAGTACACAAAAGGGGCAGACACATAGAATTCCTACATTAGGAATTCAAGATAGGCGTTCTACTGTGAATGATGATGGCATTGACGAAGATGCTTAGGATAGATTGTTGAAAATGGCAAAAGAGGTAGACAAACAACTAAGTAGGAAGAGTTCCATAGGATAGACCAAAACTCTAGTTCTGCATCATCTTTGAAACTAGATTGGAGTAAAAAAGATGAGCAAGCTGATTTCAATTTCAAAGCAGAACCAACTAAGGGCCAAAACGTGGGAGGCAACCAAAGTCATATTGCATCTCATTATCCAAATCAAAGTGCATTGATTCTAAGCGATAACTATGTCATTGAAACTGAAAGCAAGAAGTCAGATGATGATCCTATGCCACCGTTGGAAGATGCAAGTGATGAAATAGAGTACCCAGTATATGGTAAGCTGATGGTTACTAAGTGTACATTAAGTTTGCAAATCGAAGAAGATGAAAAGGAATTTGTTGATGTATTTCCCAAAGAGATACCTAATGCTTTACCACTAATAAGAAGAATCGAGTATCAAATCAACATTATACTTGGAGCATTAATTCCAAATATTACAACCTATAGAAGTAATCCCAATGAGACAAAAGAACTTCAAAGACAGATTTATGAGCTCATAAAAAAGAGGTACGTGTGTAAGAGCATGAATCATCCTACCATTCCAGTATTGCTTGTGCCTAAGAATGATAGATTGTGGAAGATGTGTGTTGATTGTTATACTATGAAACATATCACTTCAAAGTTCAAGAAAGTTATATTTAAGCCCGGTAAAGATTTGAGGATAAATTATTTTTAAGAGAGGGGGAATGATGCGAACTAGGTTGCCAAAACATCACAAGGTTCATTGAACATTCATGTGTGATGGGGAACAATAGCACAACAGCGCATGTGAGTAGCCCATGTGATTTGAAGTCTCAATATTGGTAGTTAATAGTTATAAGTTACTATTAATTGTTGTAATAAGTGCTAGCATTCCAAGTCCAAGTGACTAGATTATTGGTAATAGTTAGTAGTTAGTAGTTATAAACTTTCATTAATTGTTCTAATAAGTGTTGGAATCCCAAGTACTTAAGTTATTGGTAGTAGTTGATAGTTAATAGTTGTAAGTTGTCATTAGTTGCTGTGATAAATGCTAGACATCCCAAGAGGTCTCTATAAATATATGAGAGATAAGGGAGAACAAAAATAGAATGGATAATATTAATGTTGAGAGTTTTCTCTTAAGTTCTTCAAAGAACTTTTATTAGAACTTATCAAGATTTCATCTTGTAGCGTTCTTTTAGACTTATCATTCACACTTCTCATCTATATTGAGTGTGGCATCTACTATCTTCTTATATCTCTGGTTCTTATCTCTTATAGATAACGGGTCAAGGTTTTTATTTTTTTGTTTATCTAAAAATCTAAATTATAATGATCCTTGGCAAATGAACCTCATTAAGCGTTGGGTCTCACTTTTCTTTGTAAGGTTCTCATCATCTTCCGATTGATTATTTGGGATGTGAAACTTTCAATTGAGTTATAAATATTGAATCAAAGTATGGAGTATACTTATGAAGCATAATTGTGATTCTCGAAGCCTTGCTTGCATCATTATAAGACATTTTCCTCAATTCATAGACAATTGTATCTTATCAACTTAAACCAATTAATTAATTTTCTCATTTGCTACGGTTTTAATATTTTACTTCACCAACCTATTTTTCTAAAAGCTTCCTCGTGGGATCAATACCTCAATCTATACTGCGATCGCCGCATTACATTTTGAGCTTAAACAACCATGTTCATTTATACAAGTTATCTAAGATCAATAATATATCATTTTAACAATATTGTAGTAAAAGATTAACTTGAATATCAAACAATTATTGTCTTTACATATTTTTTAAGATTAACAATATATCGATTAACAATATTGCAGTAAAAGATTAACATGTAAAATAATGTAACTACTAACAATTATAATCTAACAAGAATCACATAAAGAAAGCATGACTAAAAATATATTAAACATGAGAATTATAACCTTTGGGTTATAGAAAAATAATAGACAAAAGTTTAGACACAAGCAAACTTATAAACATTTTTAGCTCTTAATAAAAAATCAAGTTTAGAAGTAAATTTATTACACATAAAAATTCATCTCTAGCCTTGCTAAAAACTCTAGCCTAGCGTACAATACATGGTAAAGAGGAATTATAGGAGCAAATTGTAAAACATTAAAAAAAAACGTACATTAACCTCCTAATGATATCCTTATATAGACAATGAATGAAAACATGTTTAGTGTGACTTCAGTCTTCAATAATTTAGGCCACCCACTCCTTCACCTAATTGCTGCACCTTTTTTTATAATGAAAATTATCGATGTAGCCATTTTGGTCGACATAAAAGTTGCAGTATTTTTCTCTACTCTCTATAGCCATAACGTTCATTCAATATGGATGAGTATCCAATGAGATATGGAAAAAATACCAAAGATATGTCAGATTTCAGCCAACAACCCTTTTACTAATTTGCAATACAATTTGGTCTATGATAACGACTTCTTTGAATTTTTCTATCAACATAACAGTCGTTGACAACTGAATCAGTATTTCCTAACTTCAAGAATTATACTGATTGGGTATGTATTTTATGAAATACAGTCCAAATACATGAGGTGGGTCAAACTAAGCCGAAGTTGTATTCCAGTTCTGTTTTATCCCCATTTTGGCCCATAAAATGTTAGATTTGACTTTTCAACTGTTCTTTAAGTTTGTGTAAAATTGAGTTATGTTCCTATAGGTTCAAGAATTTTTTCATTTCAATTTTTATATTGAGAGTTACATCCATTTCACTAACTTGTGCAAATAATATTCATTAATCACCATTTAAGTACAACACTTTATTTCAAGCTTAAAAATACAAAAATGCTAAAATTAGTGACTGAATCTCTTAACAAATATGCATTTTATTGTGCTCACAACTCCCAACTAGTTTATCTCTAATTTCTAGGAATTCAACCGTAAATAGAATATGAAGAACTACTTAAGCATTTCAAACAAAAAGCCAGTTCAAGATCACTATTACTATTATGGTTTTTTCAATTATAACTTTCAAAATTACGTGTATGTGAACTAAGCCGTAACCTTCTTACCATAAACCACAACATATAGAGCCTTGAGAACTTCACCAAGTAAAAGCCTCAACTCCATATCCTCACAAGTGTATGACTGTTTAAAAGGTTGAGATTTCTCTCATAGAGTTAAAAAAACAGTTAAGAACTCAAGAAAAACGTCAATTTTAAGGATATACATACAAACTAACATTGATCTAAAGATAGAAAAATCAATCATTTTTGACACGTACCAAATTTAAAACTTCAATTGTCTTGTGTAAATAATACTAATATAGTTTGGTGAGAAAATTGTCTTACAAAATATTTGTCTTCTAAAATTAAATTAAGACTTTATAAAACTGAATTGATTTTTCATTTTTCTTGTTTTTTTTATTTTGCTTTTCATTTTTTTTAAGAATATAAGGAAGCATTACAAAAAAAATAAAAATAAAAACAATTTCTCACCAAAATATATTACATAAAATTTAGAAATTCACTTTAAATCGTCCTTCAGATATGCAACCAACTTATTCCTTAATTCGAATAATATCAATCTAAACAAAAGTTAACCAATTCAAATTATCAATGAAAATCAATAAGTTATTTTTTCAATCTTTTCACTTACTCATAAAAAGATATATAAGATTAGAAAAATATATACTTAAATATGAGAATTCTCTTGACTATATAAATTGAATCATCTTACTACAAGGGTTAATATTGTGCTCAAAAATATTTTGAAAGTCATGCTTTAGTAATCCAAAATAGAATCATTGACTCAAACCAAATAATTTTGAAATAATACTTAGGTAGAAAAGTAAATTCTTTTATACAAGAATTACCAAGACTACATGCAATAAACAACAATGTATGAAATATAAAATAAAATAACAACAAGTTAGTTAAAATGTGTTTCAAAAGTTAAAAAACAACTCCTTACTCTGCCATTCTTAATCTAATTTGACCTAGAATGCGTATCAAGAGTTTAAAAATGAACTTTTTACTCTGCCATTTTAATCAAATAGGTATGCCAAACCCCTTCATCTTTTTCGTTGATTTTTTTTTTGGAATGTAAAATACAACTTAAGTCTACTATCCTCCCCACCCCAAATTAGATGAAACATTGTCCTCAATATTTAAATAGAAAGAGATAAAGTATATGAGACATTACTTAAAACGTCAGTTATTCAAAAGAAACAAACTTGAGAGACACTTAAGCAAATATAAACTAAAATAATGTTGCTAATAAAAAAAAAAGAAAGAAAAATTTACAAACGAAGTGTCAAATCTAGTTTTCGCTTGTTGTGGCCCATTAACCAATCGATCTGAGTTTCTCGAGTCAAGTTCGTAGGTAGAGCCTATAATTTGTCAATCAATTCATCTACATTGGTAGCAAAAATAAGGATTTGTCGCGCCGAATGTAAAATAAAATTATGTTCCATAACTTGATCAAGAAAACAGAGTAAGCAATCAAAATAATTATTAACATTCAACAAACCTATGGGTTTTCGATGGATATATAGCTGGAGCTAAGAGGCAATTTGAAAATTTTCTTTCAAGGTACCAAAACCACATGGTAAAGAAATAAAAGTGTCTATATAGTAAAACATTCTAGCTATACGTTCATACATGGATAAGACTCATAATTCTTCCCCTATTATATTCCTAGTTAGGTTTCCCACGGCTAAAGTTGTAAGAATATTACCTAAAACTTGACTTCCTCCTAAATGTGTAGCTGTTGACACACACCTCATTAACCCAACTACCTCTTCCATATATCAAATGGATTTTTCTTGTAGCTAATATTTTTCCTAGATTATTTGTTGCCTCTACAAACACTTTATTTTTCCCAAGACGAGATCCACAAATTACACATATATTTTGGAATCGTTGAACTGAAGTTTCCTCTATATCTACACTCACCTTTATCTCAAAATATGAAAATAAAAAAATGAGGTACTGTATTTATAGAGTACCAAATGATAACATTGATTTTGGTAACCCGACAGTTTGTCAAAAGAGATTTGAAAATAAAACACAAAATTTCAAAGTTAATGACCCATATGCATTATTTAATCAAAAGATCGAAATTTGAGACATCTATATGAGTAGCCTTACTATTCATAAAATAAAAAAGTTTGAAATTAAAACGCATGCATATGTATAGGTAGTTGTAACTATGGCTTACATCTTCCTCTAGTTTTATGTCTAATAACGGCTTATACGTCCTTTATAGGTTGGGGATAGGCTTCCTATCCAATTTTCTTATAAATTGACAAACATGGTCTTTTAGAGTCAGATTCTCAAGACTATATTATTGATGTTCAATTTTGAATTTATTCTAAAAATCGAGAAGTTCACATTGCACGTGCCTATAAAAATACATCTCAAGAGTCAATAAGATATCATCTAAAGACTTCTTACTCAGTCAATCCTTAATTAACTGAATTTTATCTTCTCAATTTCTATATGCAAATCCTAAAGAATGACAACTCTAATAAGAGGGATCCCGTCTAGGTACATAGAGTGATCTACCTTTTTCACATGGCTTTTCAACCGCAGTCCATTCACTTTAAAAATTCACCCATCAGTGGGGACCTCGATTTCAACAGCATTATTAGAAGAAAAAAAATATGTCTTACCACAAATGGACTAGTCTATCGAGATCTCAACTTTTCATAGTGTAAATGCAATCAAGAATTATAAAGATAAACTTGTTGATTTGGCTTGAAATGTTTTCTTGAGATCTGTTTGTCATGAACTACTTTCATCTTGGCTTTGTAAATCTTGGAGTTTTCATATGCATCATTTTGTAGCTCTTCTATTTATAAAAAATTGTAACTTTCTCTAAAGACCTGCAATGCTCAAATCAAAGTTAAGGGCTTTAACAGCCCAATAACTTTTATGCTCTAACTCAACAAGTAAATTGCAAGCTTTCCCATAAATAAGTCAGTATAAAGACATTCTTAAATGGTTTTGTATTCAGTGCGATATGTCCATAATGCATCAGAAAGGCATAAAGACCAATGTTTACGATTCGGGTTAACCATCCTTTTCAAAATCTATTTAACCTCTCTAGTTGTTAGCATGGCTTGTCTATTTATATGCGGATGGTATGCAGTGGAAACTTTGTGAAGAACACCGTACCTGCGCATCAAAGCTTCAAAAGAACAGTTACAAAAATGTGTTCCTTAGACACCAATGATGACACATGAGATACCATACCTAAATAACACATTTTCTTTTAACAACTTTACCACAGTTGTATTATCATTAGCAGCACAAGCTATAGCATCTACCCATTTTAATACATAGTTAACAGCTAGAATGATGTAAAGGTAGCCAAAAGATGATGGAAAATGACCTATAAAATTAATACCCCAACAATTAAATATCTCGATAATAAGAATAGGGTTAAGAGGCATCATATATCTTTGAGAGACAGTACCTACTGATATGAACCTTGCCAACAATGTGACAAAACCCAGCACCACAATATGGAATTGAACCCGAGATCTTCAAGATGCAGGTTTGACGAGTCTTAACCCTTGAGTTAGCAAACCAAGAACCAAGACTATGGATGGATATAGGACGCCACACCAAGAAACCCCAAGGACACTTCAAGAATCTAAGTGATAAGTCCGGTTGTTTGAACGCCACAAGAACAAGCTTGATAAGTTCAAGTCCTTTCAAGAATGAAAGAAGAACACAAAAACTCTCAAATATTATTGTCCGAAATTTGTCCTCCCACTCTCAATCTCCATGGTATTTATAGAGACCATAAGAGATGTCAAGTTACAACTTTCAAATACAAATTTCAAACTTACAACTAATATAACAACAAAATTCAAACTTAATCAAATTTCCATAAAACATGCCTAAATCAAAGGGATTAGGATTCCTTGAATATTCAAATTTTCATAAAACATGCCTAAATCAAAGGGATTAGGATTCCTTGAATATTCAAATTTCCAGAAAATATGGTTTCCTTGAATATTCAAATTTTCCAGAAAACATGCCTAAATCAAAGGAATTATGTTTCTTTGAATATTCAAATTTTCAGAAAACTTGCCTAAATCAAAGGAATTATATTTCCTTGAATATTCAAATTTTCAGAAAACTTGCCTAAATCAAAGGAATTATGTTTCCTTGAATATTCAACTTTCCAGAAATTCTGCCTTAATGAAAGTGATTAGGTTTCCTTGAATCTGATTTGGATTGATTTGAAATGTATTTGGGCTTATGCTAGGCCTCCATGTGTTTGCCCTCCCACAAACTTGTTGAATCAGCCCATTTAATGCTTCTTTAAATTACTTGGCTCTAAGTCTTGTGATTGGCCCATTTGGAAAACTTAATGTATCATGTAATTGATGGACTTGAGCCCTTCCAAGCCCACGTGCAAATTCTTTGTCTTGTATGCGTATAGGCTGTGCAATGTCGTTTGCATCATTCTCTCCCTCTTGAAGAAGATTTGTCCTCAAATCGTCGTTTGCATCATCACCTATATCGAAAGGAGATAAGTCAGAAACATTAAAGCTAGCACTAACACCATACTCACCAGGTAATTCAATTTTGTAAGCATTGTCATTTATGCGTTCCAATTTGCGAAACGGTCCATCATCCCTAGGAAGGAGTTTAGAACGTCTTTTCTCAGGAAAACGGTCATTCCTCATATGCAACCAAACCCAATCTCCTGGTTCAAAGACAACCTTCTTACGTCTCTTATTGGCCTATTTGGCATATTGCTCCGTCCGCCATTCTATGTTTTGCTTTGCTTTCTCATGAATCTGCTTAATAAAATTTGCTTTCTTTTTTCCATCTAAGTTAACACGTTCACTGAAAGGTAAAGGAGTTAAATCTAAAGGAGTCAACGGATTAAACCCATAGACAATCTCAAATGGTGAAAACTTAGTTGCGGAATGAACACAACGATTATAAGCAAATTCAACATGCGGCAAACAATCTTCCCATGTTTTCAAATTTTTTTGTATGATAGCACGCAACAAAGTAGATAAAGTTCTATTCACTACTTTAGTTTGACCATCAGTTTGCGGGTGACATGTAGTAGAGAACAACAATTTTGTTCCCAACTTTCCCCACAAAGTCTTCCAGAAATAGCTCAAGAATTGCGAGTCTCGATCAGAAACAATAGTCCTAGGCATGCCATGCAACCTAACAATCTCCTTGAAAAATAAATCGGCTATATGTGATGCATCATCAGTTTTATGGCATGCAATAAAATGTGCCATTTTAGAGAACCTATCAACAACCACAAAAACTGAGTCTCTCCCCTTCTTAGTCCTAGGTAAGCCTAAAACAAAATTCATAGAGATATCAACCCAAGGTGCATTAGGAATAGGGAGGGGTGTGTACAACCCATGTGGTTGATGCCTAGACTTAGCTTGCCTGCAAGTGATGCATCTCGCACAAATCCTTTCTACATCACGTTTCATGTGTGGCCAAAAGAAATGCTCATGAAATACACCTAAAGTTTTTGCTACCCTAAAGTGACCCATCAAACCACCACCATGTGCTTCCCGAACAAGTAATTCACGCAAGGATGAATGTGGAACACACAATTTATTTTCTCGAAACAAAAAATTATCATGTAGATAAAACTTTCCACTTGCCCTTTTAGTGCAAATTTTAAACAAGTCACCAAAATCAGAATCGTTTGCATATAACTCCTTAATGTAATCAAATCCAAGCAATTTAGCATCAAGGGTTGAAAGCAAAGCGTACCTGCGTGATAGTGCATCAGCAACTACATTTTCCTTACCTTGTTTATATTTGATCACATAGGGGAATGTTTCAATGAACTCCACCCAACTTGCATGGCGTCTATTCAGCTTATGCTGCCCTTTTAAATGCTTCAAAGATTCATGATCTGTATGAATAACAAACTCTTTCGGCCATAGATAGTGCTGCCAAGTCTCCAAAGTTCGAACTAATGCATACAATTCTTTGTCATAAGTGGAATATTTTAGGACTGCACCATTCAATTTCTCACTAAAGTATGCAACCGGTCTTCCCTCTTGCATCAACACTCCTCCGATACCTATACCTGAAGCATCACACTCAATTTCGAACGTTTTAGTGAAGTTAGGCAAAACAAGTAAAGGTGCATTAGTTAATTTCTCTTTGATTAGCTTGAATGCTTTTTCTTGCTCATCTCCCCACTTAAACGGAACATTCTTCTTGATAACTTCAGTTAAGGGTGCGGCTATACTACTGAAATCCCGAACAAAACGTCGGTAAAAACTAGCTAAGCCATGGAAGCTTCTAACTTATGTCACTGAAGTAGGCGTTGGCCAATCATGAATTGCCTTCACCTTTTCGTCGTCAACCTCAATTCCTTTAGAACTTACAACAAAACCAAGAAACACAAGTTTGTCCGTGCAAAAAATGCATTTCTTAAGGTTAGCAAACAACCTTTCTTTCCTTAAAACCTCTAAAACAAGCTTTAAGTGGTCAACATAAGCATCTAGGCTTTTACTATATATCAGGATATCATCAAAGTACACAACTACAAATTTTCCAATAAAAGCACGCAAAACATGGTTCATAAGTCTCATGAAAGTACTAGGTGCATTAGTTAATCCAAAAGGCATAACTAACCATTCATACAAACCATATTTTGTTTTAAATGCAGTTTTCCATTCATCACCTTCTTTCATCCTAATCTGATGGTATCCACTCTTGAGATCAATCTTAGAAAACACACAAGATCCATGCAGTTCATCTAACATATCATCTAATCGAGGAATAGGATGGCGATACTTTACCGTAATGTTGTTGATGGCTCGACAATCAACACACATCCTCCATGTCCCATCCTTCTTAGGCACTAATAGGACCGGAACTGCACAAAGACTCATGCTCTCTCTAACATATCCTTTTTCCATTAGCTCGTTAACTTGCTGTTGAAGTTCTTTCGTCTCCTCAGGATTACTTCTATAAGCGGGCCTGTTTGGAATTGTTGCACCAGGTATGAAATCAATTTGATGTTCAATTCCTCGAATTGGAGGTAAGCCTAAAGGTACCTCCTCAAGAAAGACATCATCGAATTTCTACAAAAGAGAAATAATATTGCTTGGCAAAGATCCAGTAAGATTGTTAGTACACAAAAAGGCCTCCTTGTACATAAGTACTATAAGTGGCTGTTGTGAAATTAAAGCTCTCTTAATCTCACACTTTTTTGCAATATAGTTATATCTTTCCTCTCGGGCTGCAACTCTCTCATTTTCATTTTCACCATGTTTCATGACTTTACCTTTCTCTTTTTCTCTCCTTTCATTTTCTTTTCTCGTAGCTATGGCTTCTCTCTCATTTTCTTTTCTCTTTTCACTCACTTTTTGCATCTTCAATTGGTCTTCAAGAATTTGTTTTGGTGTTAATGGTACAAGTGTTATAGGCTGCTTCTTGATGATAAAAGAGTACCTGTTGGTGTAACCGTCATACATGACTCTTCTATCGAACTGCCATGGTCGTCCCAATAAGATGTGACATGCATGCATAGGTACCACATCACAAAGTACCTCATCATCATATTTGCCAATGGAAAATGCCACCATCACCTGTTTGGTTACCTTGACTTCTCCGCAATTATTCAGCCACTGAAGTCAGTATGGTCGTGGATGTTTCAAGGTAGGTAATGCCAATTTTTCTACTAATTCGGTGCTAGCAACATTGGTGCAACTTCCCCTATCAACTATAATAACGCTGCAAACTTTGTTGTTCACGAAACATCTAGTCTGGAACAAGTTTTCTCGCTGATTATTTTCTTCTTCCTTAACTTGTGCGCTAAGAGCTCGTCTTGCCACCAATGATTCTCCTTCTACTGCATATTGTCCTTCATAGTCATTTTTAAGAGGTAGCATATCATCCACTTCATCATCTTGTTCATCTTCCGACTCAATCTCCCCTTGAGTGTTGATCACCATTACCCTTTTATTTGGACATTGGCTAGCTATATGTCCCCTACCTTGGCATTTGAAGCACTTAATGTCACGATTTCTTGAAGTTGTGGATTCATTTTTCTCTTGTTTCAACGTCGCAACTTGTTTGGCATCCTTAGATGGCTCAGACTTAGGCTTAGTTAATGAAAATTCATCTCTTTTAGGGGTTGGTCGCCATGAGTTTGTGCAGCCATGCTTGATCCCCTTTGAACTATGTTCCTTCGCTTCAATTGTTACTCAACTTTGATAGCTTGGTGCACCATATCTGTCAACTCGACATAATGTTGACCATGTCCGCTATCTCTCAGTTTAAGCCATGCAAGAACCTAGCCATAGTGGCTTCTCTGTCCTCCTCTACATTTGCTTGGATCATAGCAACCTCCATTTCTTTTAGTATTCATCAACGCTCTTGGATCCTTGAGTTAGACGTTGCAACTTGTTATACAACTCCTGATGGTAGTAGCTAGGAATGAAGCGTCTCCTCATGATGGCCTTCATCTCGTTCCACGTCTCAACAAGTCGTTTGTGATTTCTCCTCCTTTCCTTCAACAATTGATCCCACCAAACAATAGTATAGTTAGTGAATTCAATTGCAGCCAATTTTACCTTTTTGGCCTCGGAATAGTTGTGACAATTGAAGATCATCTCTATCTTCATCTCCCATTCTAGATATGCCTCAAGATCATTTTTACCTTGAAAAGGTGGAATCTTCACCTTAATGCTTCCCAAGTCATCATCTCGCCTAGGTATTCCCCTTCTAGCACCTATATCTCCAAATCCACGCTTAAATCTACCTTGGTTCATTGGTGGTTCATCCAGCTCATCCAACTCCTCCTCATCTCCAACATCTCTCCTTTGTACTCTTGGTTGCACTCGCCTAGGTGGTTGCCCAATGGGCGAGTTTTGATGCTGCCCTAAATTTTCCAGCCGGTCCATTCTTTCATGAATTTGCTCTAATTCGGTTCTCATCATCCGCCTCATTTTGCCCAATAACGCCTGCAACTGTAGGTTAGGATTGGTTGGTTGTTGTACCTCTTCATTTGAGTTTTCTTGATTGAGTAACATGTTTAGAATCTGCAAAAAATACAGTTAAGGCCTCACAAGCATTTCCTCACGTGTTTCACTCAAGAAAATTTACTTACTCTCGTGTTTAGCACTCAAACGGCTTTTACCCTCTTATGTTCTCACCTCTCTTTGCCTTTTTCCATTCACGTGTCTTCTTTTAACCCTTAATTAGACTAAAAAATAATCAAGATTCAAGTGGCAATTCAATATGAGAATCAACTGAGACAAGTCACGCGATTCAAGAACACATCCTTAAGAAAATGATGCTAGTAACATACGTGGGAAATTTGGTTCAAAGTTGTAGACAAACTGATGAAATTCAAAATTTAGAATTTGCAACAAATTTCTGGCCTTTTCGTTTGTTTCTTTTTTTTTTGTCTTTTTTTTTTCTTTTCTTTTTTATTTCTTCTTTTTTTTTTCTAAATCAGAACCAGAAATAAAATAAAATAAGAATTTATGTAAAGATAAATGGAACAATGAAATAAAATAAAGGATAATTCAAACTTGCCTTGAAACCAAAGCTCTGATACCAAATGATATGAACCTTGCCAACAATGTGACAAAACCCAGCACCACAATATGGAATTGAACCCGAGATCTTCAAGATGCAGGTTTGACGAGTCTTAACCCTTGAGTTAGCAAACCAAGAACCAAGACTATGGATGGATATAGGACGCCACACCAAGAAACCCCAAGGACACTTCAAGAATCTAAGTGATAAGTCCGGTTGTTTGAACGCCACAAGAACAAGCTTGATAAGTTCAAGTCCTTTCAAGAATGAAATAAGAACACAAAAACTCTCAAATATTATTGTCCGAAATTTGTCCTCCCACTCTCAATCTCCATGGTATTTATAGAGACCATAAGAGATGTCAAGTTACAACTTTCAAATACAAATTTCAAACTTACAACTAATATAACAACAAAATTCAAACTTAATCAAATTTCCATAAAACATGCCTAAATCAAAGGGATTAGGATTCCTTGAATATTCAAATTTCCAGAAAACATGGTTTCCTTGACTATTCAAATTTTCCAGAAAACATGCCTAAATCAAAGGAATTATGTTTCCTTGAATATTCAACTTTCCAGAAATTCTGCCTTAATCAAAGTGATTAGGTTTCCTTGAATCTGATTTGGATTAATTTGAAATGTATTTGGGCTTATGCTAGGCCTCCATGTGTTTGCCCTCCCACAAACTTGTTGAATCAGCCCATTTAATGCTTCTTTAAATTGTTTGGCTCTAAGTCTTGTGATTGGCCCATTTGGCAAACTTAATGTATCATGTGATTGATGGACTTGAGCCCTTCCAAGCCCACGTGCGAATTCTTTGTCTTGTATGCGTATAGGTTGTGCAATATCGTTTGCATCACCTACCTTTTAACATCTTTAACAGGAACGACAAAAATTATTAGTGTTTTTGAACAAATTGGGCCAGTAAAGACAACACTGTAAATTTTTTGTAGTCGTTTTCTTCGTATAAAAATGATCACCACAAACAACACAATGGAAAAAATTTAAGACACTAGAAACTTCACTTTCAGGAATACAACGTCTCATAATTTGATCAGGGCAGTATTTAAAAAAATATGGATCATCCCAATAAAAATTACATACCTAAACCAAGAACTTACGCTTATCTTGTGCACTTCAGTTATATGGAACTTCTCCACAAACTAAATAATTTACGATATGTGCGTATGATAAGGGCATATTTGTCATATATTTATGTGTATTATTGTTATTTATAGGGATTTGAATGAAATTTTAAAAAAATAAGAAAATAGAAAAAATGACTTGTTTAAGTCGCAGTTCATTGCCCTAGCACCAGCTCACCATCGCTTCAGCAATAGCCCAGCGCTCCAGCGCCAAACCCTCACTGCTCCAGCGATACTACCTTTTACGTGTAGCGCCCTAGTGATAATACGATTCCTAACCTTACAAGAATTGGAGATTTCATGCTCATATCAATCCCTATAAAAGGCCACTTGTCCCCAGCATTTTGAGATCATCCAAGAACATAAAAAACACACAACACTAGTCTTAGAGAGTAATTGGAGCTTAATTGAAGCAGCCATAGAGAGAGATTCAAGGCATTCCTCAGCATTAAGAAAGATGCGTAATCAAGAGCAATTTGACGTCTATATCTGTTTGCTATTGATTATATCATATTTTCTTATTATTTTTGTCGCTGTTCTCTTGTAGCCATGAACTAAATATTTTTTTTAAGATTAATACTTAAACTTAATATATGCGCTTAATTGCCATATTTTTTTAATATTTAATAAACTTAGTTCTTTATTATTCAAATTACTTGTTCTCAATGCTAATATATCTGGCCATTATATGGTGAATGAATTGGTAATATTTTTAAACTCAGAAGAGAAATCATTATATTTAGACCTAGGTAATTTGATGCATGATTGTAAAGTAACATTCAATGTTGCATATACAAGTTTTAAATTAGGATAGGAATATACCTAATTGGCATGTATGATCAATAAGACTTAATCTTAATTTATTACAAGTACCATAAGAATATAGGTATTTGATAAATTAAGGTAAAATTACATGACCTTGGAAGAGGCCACTAAATACATTAGTGTCTTGATCAATAACAAAGTCTAAGGAAATGGAAAACATATTGAGGGATAGTATTAACCATTGATTTTCTCTATATTGCTATCATTCAAATCCCTTTACATTGTATCATTACTTTTATATTCTCTAAATTCATTCTTAGATTTTTATTTTTCTGAATAATTACTAGAAAGACATAATTTTAGTACTTGGTTAAAAAGTATAAATTATCCCTGTAGGTTCGACATCTAACTCTTTTGTCCATTTATTACTTGCATACGATAATGTATACTTACACTCAATTTTAAGATATAGAATTATCCCATTAGTGTACCAAGGTACTTGGCTTACAATGAGTAAAAACAATAATAGGTAAACCAATCAAATAAGAACGAAATTTGTCTAAGGAAAAAACAACAGCTAATATAATAAATAACGAATGATTCCCCCTCTTTTTGTTGCCCAAGAACTGTTCTTATAGCATAATTACTTGCATCACACATAATCTCAAATTAGAGGTTCTAATCGGGTGATTGCATGATAGGAACGGTGGTGAGTTTGTCAATGAATGTTCGGAATAGCTCCGTATACTCTTGTGTCTATATGAATTCAGCATCTTTTAGTATAAGGTTATACAAATGTCTAGATACGGCAAAAAATTTTTGTATAAACCTTCTATAAAAGTCAGCGTGTTCAAGAAAAGATCAAACATCTTTTACCATTTTAGGTGTAAGTAATTTTGAGATTAATTCAACTTTGGCCTTGTTAACCTCTATCCTTTTTTCAGATATAATATGCCCCAAAACGATCCTTAAAGATACCATGAAATGACATTTCTCCTAATTTAGCACAAGTCCTTTTACTTCACACCTACTCAGAACAACTTTTAAGTTAAGTAGACATAAATAAAAAGAATCACCAAAAACAATCAAATCATCCATAAAAACTTTCACGCATTTTTCAACCATATCAGAGAAAATACTCAGCAAACAATATTGAAAAGTAGTTGATGCATTACATAATCCAAATGACATTTTATAAAAAGCACAAGTACCAAAAGGGCATGTAAAAGTGATTTTTTCTTGATCTTATATAACTATCTCAATCTGGTAATATCCTGAATACCCATCAAGAAAGCAATAAAAGGGATGTCCAGCTACACATTCTAAAATTTGATCGATAAAAGACAATGGAAAATAGTCTTCCTTGATGGCTGTGTTTAATTTCAATAATCAATGCACATTCGACAACCACTTACTACCCTAGTTGGAATAGATACCCCATTTTCATTTTTTACAATAGCAACCCCAAATTTCTTAGGAATTACTTGAGTTGGACTTACCCATTGATTATCAGAAATTGGGTAGATTATACCTGTATTTATTAGTTTCAAGACCTCTTTCTTTACTACTTTTTTCATTGTTGGGTTAAGTCTTCTTTGGGAGTCCCTAAAGGGTTGGGCACATTCCTCTAAATGAATTCTATGAGAGCATATCAATGAAAAAATACCTTTAATATTAGCTATAGTTCAACTGAGTGTAGACTTTTGTTCTTTTAATAATTTTATCAATTTTTTTCTCTTGTTTAGCACTAAATTTAGAAGAAATAATGATAGGAAAAATATCATTTGGTCCCAAGAATGCATGTTTTAAACTTTTGGGCAATGGAGAAAGCTCAACTTATGGTGTCTGGGGGTTCGATGGTTTTGGTTTCTCCCTCTCTCATAGTAACACTTCAAAGCATGGCTGCCAAAATCGAGTCCTTTTATCCTATAAGTCAAAAATACTAAATACATCAATTGGTTCATCAGGAAAATGCAATTCTTCAAAATCAAAATTAAAGAAGTTTTCTAAAGAATCAGAGCCATGGTTTTTGTAAGCTTCCTTCACTACAAGTGTGTCTATCATATATGAATGATAGTATTCATCTTCTTCTCTTGGTTGCTTGCCAATTTGGAAAATGTTCACCTCAAGAGTCATATTCCCAAAAGATAATTTTATTATACCATTTTTGCAATTAATAAAAGCATTAGCAGTGGCAAGAAAATGTCTCCCTAAAATAAGAGAGATTTTGAACTCCATGTTAATCACATAATGAGTATCTAAAACAAAAAAATTAATAGGGTAATAAAATTTATCAATTTGTGACAAAACATCTTCAATTCTTTTTCGTGGTTTCTTGATTGATCGATCAACTAATTGTAGAACTACAAATGTAAGTTTAATCTGACTAAGTCCCAATTGCAAGTAAATAGAATAAGACATCAAATTTACACTTGCTCCTAAGTTCAACAAAGCTTGAACAAATCGATGTGTCCCAATTTTGCAGGAGATTGTGGGACATCTTAGATCTTTATACTTGGGTGGTGTCTTTTGTTCAATCATTGCACTTACCTGTTCTGCCAAAAATGTAATTTTCTTTACATGGTGTTTTCTTTTGATAGTGCACAGATCCTTGATGAATTTGTCATAAGTTAGAACCTGTTTAATCAAATGTAACAGGGAAGATTAATCTTAACTTGTTTCAAATGTTCTAAATCTCACATTGAATTTATGAGTTTTTTTCATCAAGTCAAAGAGCTTGGGGAAAAGGTATTAGGATTGAAAACTTATTTTCAGGCTCTTTTTCAATTTTGGCCTCTTTTTTAAGGGGACATTATTACTACTTGTACATTTGTTGGTTGGAGAAGTAGGCTCACTCACAATCTTATCACTTCGAGTAGTAATATCATTGACTTCTTTGAGATTTTGTGCATCAGAAGTAGAAGCTTGTGCCATAAATTGTCCTTTTGGATTGGAGTTGGGATAGGCTCACTCTGTCTTTTTATTATAGGCTATTGTAAATAAGAACTTGAAGAGCGGGGATACTAGTTTGCCTATTATGGAGTTTGCATACAACCGTAGTATGCCTATTGAGGCTATAAAATTTTCAACATTTGAGATTTTGTATAGATTTAATCCATTTGTTCTTATTGATCTTGTTCCTATTCTAATTGATGAGAGGACTTCTATGGATGGGATTAAGAAGGCAGAATTGATGAAGAAGCTTTACGAGCAGGTTCGAATTCATATTGAGGAGAAAACAACTAAGTATGTTAAGCGTGATAACAAAGGGCAGAAAATGGTTAGCTTTGAACCTAGTTATCTTATTTGAATTCATCTTAGTAAGGGAAGATTTCCTAGCAAGCGAAAGTCCAAGTTGATAGAACTTTTCAGGTTGTAGAGAATATGAATAGTAATACTTATAAAGTTGATCTCACTGGTGATTATAATGTTTCAGCCACTTTTAATATGAATGACTTATCTCTATATTTAGAAGATCTGGAAGATTCTGATTTGTGGGCAAATCAAAATCATCCCCACAAATCAAAATCATCCCGGGGATGATGATATGCATCATGAGGGTTCTAAATCAACTCAAGAAGGTGAGTTGAGTATAAAAGAGGCTTCAGATGAGCCAATAACAAGAGCTAAGGTCAAATAGCTTCAAAGGGCCATAAGTAGTTAGATTTGAGCTATTGAAGCTTCTATGAGCTTGGAAGCTTGTGATCTAAATGGGAATGGGCCAAAGGTGTTTATTTGTCTTCAATTAGAGCTTGAGATATGATTTAGAGGCTTTTGGTGACTTTAGGCTTAAAGAGGCGGATGGGAGCTTTATTTGCATGCTATTGGGCTTAAGTTGTTGCTTTTGGGCCTATTTTTATTGTTTCACATATCTCTCTCTCTATTTTAATGTATATGAGCTTTTTAAAACTTGTTTACTTTGTTTTAAGTTGTTAAGTTAGATTAGGCTTATCTGAGTTATTTTTGAACTTTTTAAGTCAATTAGATAAAATTAGGGTTTTTCTTACTCTTGTAAGTCTATATAAGGCATCATAAACATCTTGTAAAGAGATTTTCCTCTCTTTAATTTTATAAATGTGAAAGAAGAATTTATTTTCTCTTAAAATTGTATTATCAAGTTTTCCAGCTTATGGCGACAATTATTGACTTATCACTCTTTCATCACCAAGATTGTGGCTTCAAAACCCTAAATTGATCCTTGTGGCCTCCATCTAACTTATCGAGGTTTTTTTCAGTTCTATCCTCCATCTTATTTATAATTTATTTGTTATAATTCAGCCAAAACACTTAAAAGAAAGTTAAACAAAAACCAGACACCACTCTCTTCTTGAAATTAATTTTTTTTTAATAATCTATTTTAAAGATCAAATCACATCAAAAAGGCATGTAATTTGATTAAGGAACAATTAATAAATGCAACTTTGTTTGCTTCACCTAACTTCACTAAATTTTTTGAAATTGAGTGTAATGCTTTAAGAATAGTTATAGGAACTGTTCTAATATAAGAAGGACGTCCTATTGCATATTTTAGTGAGAAGCTAAGTGAAGTAGTCTTAAATTATCCTACATATAAGAGATATATGCAATTTTTAGGGCATTGAAAACTTGGCAACATTATCTTTGGCCAAAAGATTTTGTGATTCATACATATCATAAATCATTGAAACATTTGAAAGGATAGCACAAGCTAAACAAGCGGCATGCCAAGTGGGTGGAGTTCATTGAAACATTTTCTTATGTGATCAAGTACAAGTAATGATACAATTCACACCAAGAATTTGATAAAGTTGTGGATCAAGAAGAACTCCAAGATCGTTAAGAAACAAATTTCTATAGAACCGCGACCCGTTGCTTATATTGAAGCAAGAACCTTGGTATGATAAAGACGCCACAATCAATTATGGAATGATTGATTGATAAGTCGAAGGAGAAAGCCATGGAAATTATTCTGATAAGTTCAAAGAGTTCTAAAAGAACCAAAGAGAATTTTATGGTTAAACAAAAGTAGTAAATAAGACTATATCTACTTTGTTGTGTGCTATCATACAAAAAAAAAAATTGAAAACATGAGAAGAATGTTTGTCGCAAGTTGAATTTTTTTTATAATTATTAGGTTCATTCTGCACCTAAGGTTTTAACATTTGACATTATTTATAAATTTAATCCATTGACATCTTTGGATTTAACTCCTTTACCTTTGAGCGAATGTTTTAGCTTCTTGGAAGAAGAACGCTGATTTTATTAAGAAGATTCTTAAGAAAGCAAAGCAAAAAATAGAACGGTAGAGGGAGTAATATGCCAAGAGAGCCAATAAGGGATGCAAGAAGGTTATCTTTAAACCAAAGATTGGGTTTGGTTACATATGAGGAACAATCTCTTTTTAGAGCAAAGATGTTCTAAACACCTTCCTAGGGTTGATGGGCCGTTTCGAGTGTTGGAGTGCATCAATGACAATGCCTACAAACTTAAATTACCTGGTGAGTATGGTGTTAGTGCTAGCTTTAATATTTCTGACTTATCTCATTTCGATGTAGGTGATGATGCAAATAAAGATTTGAGGATAAATCTTCTTCAAGCGGGGGAGAATGATGCAAATAAAGCTGCACAGTCTATATGCACACAAGAGGAAGAACTCACACGTGGGCTTAGAGAGACCCAAGACCGGAAATCACATTATCCATTAAGTTTGTCAAGTGGGCCAATCACAAGTCTTAGAGCCAAATGATTTAAAGAAATATTAAATGGGCTGATTTAACAAGTTTGTGATATAGACACATGGAGGCTTGGCATAAGCCTAAATCTGTTTTAAATAAGTCCAAATCAGATTCAAGAGAACCTAATCACTTTGATTAAGGTTCTAAAAAAGTCAAATTGAAGATCTACACAGTTTTTAGAAGGCCCAAGATATTAATCTTGAATTTGAATTTGATATTGACAGATTTTCAGAGATTTAATTGTAGAAGGCCAGTAATCACTTTTTCCTTCAAATTCAAGACTTAGGAATATACTTATTGAATTAGTAGAGATTTTTTTGATTTTGTAATTGTAATTATTATGTTAGTTGTAATTGTAGACTTTTGGGTGTGAGGGTAGTTGTAAGTTTAGACTTTGAGTGTTGATGTGCCTTGATTTCCAGAAAAAAATAGATTATTCCAAAATTCGAATAAAATCTAGTTCTTTTGTTGGTTATTTTTCTTTAAGTGTTTAGGCTGAATTATAACAAAATTAATTGATAAATTTGATGGAGGATAGAACTAAATAGATACCTTGATAAGTCAGATGGACGCCACAAGGATCAATTTAGGGTTTGACGCCACACTCTTGGTGATCAAAGAGTGATAAGTCACCAACTGTCTTCAAGAGTTAGAAAACTTGAGAAGACAATTTTGTGAGAGAAATAGCTCTTCTATTTCATGCTTCCAATTTCAAAATGAGGCAACTGCCTCTATAAGAGTTTAACATGCCTTATATAGGCTTACAAAATGAGGAAAAACCCTAATGCTACCTAATTAACTTTAAAAGCCCACAATAAGTTCAATATGACTTAACAATTTAAAATAAAACTAAACAAGTTCAAAATGGCCCAAATACATAAAATAGCAACATAAGAAGTAAATTAAGCCCAATAGCATGGAAAGAAAGCCCTCAACTGCCTCTTTAAGCCCAACGTCATCAAACATCTCTAAATCACGTCCCAATCTCTAATTGAAGACAAATAAACACATTTAGCTCATTTCCATTCAGATCGCAAGCTTCTATTCCCATAGAAGCTTCAATAGCTCCAATTTGACTACTTATGGCCCTTTGAAGCTGTTTAGCCTTAGCCTTTGTTATTGGACTATCTGAAATCTCCTTTTTGTTTAGCTCACCTTCTTGAGTTGATTTAGAACCTTCATGATACACATCAAGTGTGAGGGTAGTTGTAAGTTTGAAATTTAATTTTTTGAAATATGTAATTTGATATCCTATGTCTCTATAAATACCATGGGGATTGAGAGTGAGGATACATAATTTAGAAAAATAAAATTAGAGAGCTTATTTTGTTCATCTTTCATTCTTGAAAGGACTTTGAACTTATCAAGATTATTCTTGTGGTGTTCAAAAAATTGGACTTATCACCTTGATTCTTGAGTGTCCTTGGGTTTCTTGGTATGGCACTATTCAACCATAGTCTTGGTTCTTGCCTTGTTAAGCTAAAGGTTAAAACTCATCAAACTTGCGTCTTGAAGATCTTGGGGTTCGAATTCACATTTTGGTGTTGGTTTCGTCATATCATTGGCGAGGTTCATATCACAGTGGATGGCAAGCTGATGGTTACTAAGTGTGCATTAATTTTGCAAACTGAAGAAGATGAGAATGTACAATGTGACAACATATACATGCCATATCAATAGTAAGGTATGTAGTAAGATTATTGGTGGTGGTAGTTGTACTAATGTGGCTAGCACTAGTTTAATTGAAAAACTAAATTTACCTACTACGAACCATCCAAATCCATACGATCTTCTATGATTGAATAAATATGGAGAAGTCATGGTAAATAAACAAATGTTAGTATTGTTCTCTATTGGTAGGCACAAAGATAAAAGCTTCATGTGATGTAGTACCTATGCATACTGGGCAAATTCTGTTGGGATGACCATGGCAATACAATAAATGTGTAATGCATGATGTTGTCAGAAATAAACACACGTTGGTAATGGATCAGAGACAAATAGCTCTTGTACCTCTAATCTCTAGGCAGGTTTATGAAGATCAAATGAGAATAAAATTAGAGAAAGATACACACAAAAAATACAGGGTGTTGAAAAAAGAAAGAGTGGCCGAACTTAAAAATGAGAATAAAGTGAGAGAGGCCAAGAGCAAAAAGAAAGTAAGTAAGAGTGAAAATTTGAAATTGAATCAGGGTTTATTTGAGAGAAATGAAAGAAACCAAGTTAGCATATATGCAAAAGAGTGTGGTGTTTTTAGTACAAATGAACTTAACCCTCATTTACCTACTGTTGTCGTTTCTCTTTTACTGGAATTTGATGATGCATTTTCCGTAGAAATACCTAATGCTTCACCACTAATAAAGGAAATTGAGCATCAAAACAATTTTATACCTGAAACATTAATTCCAATTAAGCCAGTCTATAGAAGTAATCCCAACGTGACAAAGAAACTTTAAAGTAGGTTAGTGAGCTCATGGAGCAGGGATATGTACGTAAGAGCATAAGTCATTATGTGATTCCACTATTGCTTGTGCCTAAGAAGGATGGGTTGTGGAAGATGTGTGTTGATTGTCGTGCCATAAAAAATATCACTTCAAAGTTCAAGAAAGTTATATTTGAGCCTAGTAAAGATTTGAGGACAAATGCTTTTCAAAAAAGGGGGAATGATACGAACCAAGCTGCCAAAACTTCACAAGGTCCGTTGAACATCCATGGGTGATGGGGAACTGAAGCACAGTAGCTCATGTGAATAGTCCATTTGGTGAGAAGCTTCTAGAAGACTACAACTTCATTTATTATTATGGTTGCAAAGTTTGATAGTCAGTTTAAAGTAAATCCTCTGTATTGGTAGTTGTTAGTAGTTATAAGTTTTCATTAACTTTTGTAATAAGTGCTAGTATTCCAAGTGCCTAAGTTATTTATAGTAGTTGGTAGTTAATAATTTTAAGATTTTATTTATTATTATAATAAGTGCTAGCATCCCAAGTGTCTTAAGTTATTGGTAAATAGTTAATAGTTAGTAGTTTTAAGTTATCATTAATTATTATAATAAATGCTAGACATCCTAAGAGGTCTCTCTAAATACATGAGAGATGAGGGGGAAGGGGACAGAATTGTTGATATTAATGTTGAGAGTTTTTCCTTAAGTTCTTCAAAGAACTTTTATTAAAACTTATCAAGATTTTATCTTGTGACATTCTTTTAGACTTATCACTCACAACTTCTTAACTATCTTGAATGTGGCATCTAAAATCTTTTTATACATCTGATTCTTATCTCTTATATAGATAATAGGGTCAAAGTTCTCGTTTTAATTTATCTAAAAATTGAAATTAGAATAATTCTTGGTAAAGAAACCTATTTGAGTGTTGAGTTTCACTTTTCTTTTTAAGATTCACATCAATAAGAGTACCAAAGAAATTCTTCAAATAGATGTTAAAATTTAGCAACTAAACAAAAACTTGCCTGATGGCAAGCTCTGTTTACAAGCTTTGAATTTGATATTGAGTTAGTTAAAGGAAACAATAATATTTTACCAATTTTCTTACTGGAGAATTTTTGCAGAGCTCCCAAAAGATCAGCAAAACAACCAATCGAGAAAATTGAAGTATGATCCTGTTCCTTGGAAAATACCTGACGTCTGTGGTTAATAATAATTAGTCAACAAAGAGATAATTGTAATAAAAAATGGTCGAAAATAGAGGTATTCTAGAAATTGCTGTTATTTATTTGCGAGATCTCTTTTCTCCTTTCATGTTTTCGAAAAACAGGTACTGCCTTTGAAAAAGGTACCAGAAGAAATTGAGTGGATTAAATTGATGCACAATCTTTTTAAGTTAGACATTACCCACTAATTTTTTTTATCAATTAGGTAATTTTCACAAGAGATTGGGGTTATAACCTTGAAAAGGCATAGAGAATTAAAAGATAGGTACGTTCGACCTCACCTATTCAACTTTTTAATTTCCAACTAAAATTTACTTTTTGGCTCAAAAATGTTGTGTTGCCATTTTTTTTGGAGAAAGTTTTAAGTAATTTCATTACTCGGAGAAAAGTTCGTGCTGCAAAATGATGAAGTATTTTTTTAATGAAACTTATATTTTGGCACAGAATAATGTGTTAATTATTTTAATAACTTTTGAGCAAGTTTTGTAAAATTATTTTCGCGATGAAATATTTCTGATAGAAATTAAGGTTGTTATTTTACTATAAAAATTTATATTTTAGCTTAGAACACCTTTATGGCATTGTTTTGTCTTGTTTTAAAAATATTCATTTTGCAATGAAAAGTTTAAGATGCAAATTGAGTTTGTTACTTTCTATGAAACTTTAGATTATTATTTTTCAATGTAAACTTACATTTTGGCTCAAAAATGCTATGTTGGCATTCTTTTGGGGAGAGTTTTAAGTAATTTCATTTCACAGAGAAATGTTCATGCTGCAAATTGATGTGGTAATTTTTCAACAAAAACTTATATTTTGGCATAGAACAATGTGTTAGTTGTTTAGATAACTTTTCAAAAAGTTTTATAAAGATCATTTTTACAACAAAATGTTCATGACACAAATTGAGGTTATTAGTTTACTATAAAAACATATATAAGCTCAGAACGCCCTGATGGTGTTGTTTTGGATAGTTTAAACAATTTAATTTTGCAATGACAAGTTTAAGATGCAAATTGAGTTTGTTACTTTTCTATGAAAACTTTAGAATTTTATTTTCCAACGTAAACATACATTTTGGCTTAAAAATACTATGTTAGCATTTTTAATTTGGAGAGTTTTTAAGTGATTTCATTTTGTGGAGAAAAGTTTGTGCTGCAAAATGATGTGGTAATTTTTCAACAAAAACTTATATTTTGGCATAGAATAATATGTTCGTTGTTAAGATAACTTTTGATAAAGTTTCATAAAGATTAATTTCACAATAAAATGTTCGTGACACAAATTGAGATTATTACTTTACTATAAAAAAAAAAGCTCAGAATGCCCTAATGGCATTGTTTTGGATAATTTAAAGAATTTCTTTTGCAATAAAAAGTTTATTACTTTTTATTGCAAAATGAGTTTTTATTTTTCTATGAAAACTTTAATTTTTATTTTTCAATTGAAACTTACGTTTTGGCCCAAAAACACTATGTTGGCATTTTTTGGAGAGTTTTTAAGTGATTTTATTTCGCAGAGAAAAGTTTTTTCTGCAAAATAATGTGGTAATTTTTCAATAGAAACTTATATTTTGGCATAGAACAATGTGTTAGTCATTTTGATAACTTTTTTAGTGAGTTTTGTAAAGATGATTTTTGTGATGAAATATTCGTGATATAAATTGAGGTTGTTAATTTACTATAAAAACTTATATAAGCTCAGAACACCTTGATGATGCATTTTAGAGAGTTTTAAACAATTTTATTTTGCAATGAAAAGTTTAAGATGCAAAATGAGTTTGTTAATTTTCTATAAGAACTTCAAATGTTCTTTTTCAATGGAAACTTACATTTTAGCTCAAAACACTATGTTGGCATTTTTTTGGGAGAGTTTTAAATCATTTCATTTTGTAGAGAAAAGTTCATTCTGCAAAATGATGTGGTAATTTTTTAATTAAAACTTATATTTTGGCACAGAACAATGTGTTAGGCATTTTTGATAACTTTTGAATGAGTTTTGGTAAAGATTATTTTCGTGACAAAATATTTGTTATACAAAGTGACATTATTAGTTCACTATAAAAACATAAACAAGCTCAAAACACCGTAATGGTGTAAACGGTCTTGGAGAGTTTGTTATATTTCTATGAAAACTTTACGTTTTAACTCAAAACACTGTGTTGGTTGCTTTGGTAATTTTTGAGCTAGGGTTAGAAATGTAATTTTCACGATAAAATTTTGTGACATAATTTGAGGTCATTATTTTGCTATGGATACCTATATTTTGGCTCACAACACCGTATTGATTTTTTATTTTTTTTAGTGATTTTAAAATGAATTTTATTTTGCAATGAAAAGTTCATGATGCAAAATGAGGTAGTCATTTTTGAATGAAAACAAATAATTTTTCTCAAAATATTGTGTTGGCATTGTTTTGGAGAGTTCTAAAATGAGGTTTGATTTGATGGCTCAAAACTCCATGTTGATCTTGTTTTGGAGACTTTTAAGCAAATTCATTTTAAGACAAAAAGTTTGTGATGTAGAATGAGCTAATTACTGTTTTATAAAAACTTATATTTTGGCTCAGAAGATCGTGTTCGTTGTTTTGGTAACTTTTGAGCAAGTTTCGAAAAGACAATTTTCGCAATGAAATTTTTTTATGCAAATCATGTTGGTTTTGTTTTGGAGATTTTTAAGAAAATTCATTTTACGATGAAAAGTTTGTGATGTAAAATGAGTTCGTTACTTTTCTATAAAAACTTACTCTTTGGCTCAAAAGATCGTGTTTGTTGTTTTGGTAACTTTTTAGTAACTTTTGAAAAAAATTTCACGACCTAAAATTTGTGACGTAAGTTTAGATATATTTTTCCTATAAAATTTTTTGTTTTGGCTCAAAACACTATCTGATTATTATTTTGGAAAGTTTTAAGCAATATCATTACTTGATAAAAAGTTCGTGACAAAAATAAGGTCGTATTTTTCATATGAAAGCTTATAATTTAGCAATTTTATTTGCTTGATGAACTTTTAATCACCTAAATTTGCGTCAATAACAGCCTCAATTTGTGTCACGAACTTTTAATCCTGAAAAATGTCTTCTGAACTTGCTTAAAAGTTCACCAAAACAATCAACATGTATTTTGAGCAAAAACATAAATATTCAATAGAAAATTAATGACCTCATTTTCCATCACGAACTTTTACTCGCAAAAAATATCTTTCTGAAACTTTGTCAAAAGTTACCAAAATAATTAACATCATTTTTTGAGCTTAAATTTAAGTCTTCATAGAATAATAATGACTTAATTTGCATCACGAACTTCTTTTTGCAACAATTATCTGTCCAAAACTTGATCAAAATGAAGACTTTATTTCTGTATTAAAATTTAAATTTAGGGTCGTTATATTTCTACAAATATATATATTTTGGCGCAAAACAATGTGTTGGTTATTTTGATAACTTTTGACAAAGATTTGGAAAAATATTTCTGGTAACTAAAAGTTTGTGATGGAAAAATGAGGTTGCTAATTTATCTATGAAAACTTTATATTATGGCTCAAAACACCACGTTGGTGCTGTTCTAGAGAACAATAAGCAATTTTATTTCGCGATGAAAAGCTCTATATTCAAAATGAGTTCATTATTTTTCTATGAAAACTTTTATTTTTTGTAACTTTTAAGCAAGTTTCAGAAAAGACTTTTTTCATGACCAAAGTTTGTGATGCAAAATGAGATCACTAATGGATGTTAATCAGGTTACCAAAACTTCACAAGATTCATTGAGCAGCCATGAAGTCCAAATAACAAGAGCAAGATCTGAAATTGAAGGAAGTATTAAATGTACTAATTGAGCCAATATCGAATTCATGTTTAGTTGAAGACACTAATATGCCTGAATTCAGTATTCAAGAATATCTGACAGGACCCGACCCGAGACCCTCTACTATAGATCCCAACGGCCCTGCCGGGCACCCCAACGGAAGTTCCTCTAAACCTAACTGGGTATGTTGAGAAATTCCGCTAGGCGAACCCCTTTTTAATTCTTGTTACTACTAAGAAGATCTAGTAATATACATGAAAACTACATCTTAATTTTAAAAACAAACGGACAGAGTTTCCTCTGTTTTTCAGAAAATCCATATAAACCTGCAAAGAAATTTCACTTCTAATTCCAACACATCTCAATTCTACCAATTCGGACCTCCGGTCCTTTCCAAATCAAATCCAACACAACTCAATTATTTTGTTTAAATCACAAAATAAGCATAATCATAAAAAATAAAAACGATCATCATAAACTGGAAATCTCTTCTTCTTGATTCAACACATACTTACAAATATACATGCCTACAACTATTATGCATAAAGTAAAGAGTGCTATTAGCACATTTACATGTACAAAAATTATCTTTGGATTCGGACCACTACTCGGTAATAGAAGAATTAGCAGCTTGCGTACCGAGACCTGCACCTGGAAAAGGGGTTTAAAAACATAAAACATAAAACATAAAACATAAAATGGGTGAGCTAAAGGAGCTCAGTGAGTGTAAATGAGATTTCAATTACAAGAACACTATACAAAGATAGCAATTTCTAAAGTACATACAGAAATTATGCTTCTAAAACGGATGTAAAACTGTAAAACGGTTTCTAATATCATATGCTGATGAAATCTTGCCGAGCGGGTTTTATCTACATCTTTGGAAAACTATATTCAGAATCTGTATAACATAATAACTGCTGTGTGCATATAAATGCATAAATGCTATCGGTAAATCAAAAACTAGTAAAATCCTCGCTCGGCCATTTTCTTTCTAAATTGTACCAATGGTAACCCTAAAAGCTCTATACCCACGCAGCGACTCAACTAGCACCGCATATGTGAGTAGGTCACGGGGCACCTCAACTAGCAGCACCCATAGTGACATCTCACTGGTTATGCAGCGGAATCCTACATCGCATGCATATAGCGAGACAATATCCCGTACACATAGAGCGACTCACATGACTCGACATCCCGACTTCTCGGAGTTAGTGACACACCCCCAAGACCTGCCCATGTGCACGAGATATACCGGCCGGGTCTAATACAATTATCACCACTATAATCTGAGGGTACCAATGGCCTTAAAAACGAATACAGAAATTTTAAACCTGTTTCGCAAATCGATCATGTAAAAGCATGTCTATGAATATATCAAGATCATAAATCATGTTTATTCATCGAAAGCTCATAAAACATACATAGTCATTGTGCAAAAACATAAGAACCAAAAAGTAAAAGAAATGGCAGATTTCCACTCACAACCGCTCCGCGCTCAATTTCGCTCCCGATTTCTGCTCCGATTAACGCTTTCGGTTATCTTCACCTACGCACCATAAATGACATTTAGAACCAAATTGAATACTAGAATCTCATTTAACTACTAAATGCCCTAATCGGCATACAAAGCTCGGATGTAAACTACTTCTCGATTTTAGTTACGGAGCCATAATCGAAACTAACTCACCATCCGACGCCCTGAAAATTATTGAACACCTTATAACTTGGTTGGACATAATTGCCCTTCACCTTTCCAACATGGACAATTATGTCCCATTTTCTTCATTTTTGGTTTTTCCATCAACCATATACATTCAATTCATAATATGCACCATTTACACACAACAATTCAATCAAAACACCACTCAATTCCTAACTTCCCTAAAGTGGCAGAATTTCACCCTAGGTTCCAACACATTCCTTTTCTCAATTTCTTGTTCCAATTACAACAAAATCATGCCAATTTCATTCTAAAGCCCTAATTACAACCAATTGAAATCTCTACAACAAAATCACCAAAAACCCTAATTCTCACCTTGCCAATTTCTTCAAATTGATAACTCCTTCAAGCTCCACACTAGAATTCAACTCAATCTAAGCCAAGAATACACATAAGAACATCAATTAAAGCATTCTTGAAATCTCACTTATCAAACTCATAAAAGATACTTTTCTTACCTCTTTTTCTTGAATTTTCACTAATAGAGACTTCAATTGAGCTTAGGGATTGGTTTGTAACCTTATTTTGGCTTGATTACACATGAAAATTCATGGAAAAAAAACTTGAATAGTCACTGTAGCAGCACCCCCCTTTGAAGCTCGAATTTCTCTCTTTTTTTGGCTAAGTGTTGGTTTTGATCTCTCTTCAAATTTCTACACACTTCTAATATATATATAATGCTCCCTCAATTTATCATTTTGCCCTTCAACTTACTTAAAACTTCTAATTTGCCATTAGTTAAAAACTAATTATGTAATTAGTTCATTTGTAACTATCTAGTTAGAATAGTTCAAAGAACTAACTAGAACTTCCAACTTGGCAATCCATGAGATTTCTTTTAATTGGTCCATTCTCTAATATATGGATTATGTTTCTCAACAAAGGCTTATTCCATTCATAACCCTTAAATGGAAATTCGTGTAGTAAATTAGAATTTTCTTTTCTAAGACAATAGAGAAAAATTCCAAAAATATTCTAGGGTCGTCTGGCGCACCGATCGAGTATGAAATTACCAAATTAGGTCTAATATCTCTCACGTGCACTATAAAGGAAATATTTCTAATATGGTTAAACTTGAGTAACCCTACGGTGTCTTATTTGTTCTATACCGAAATCTAGGCGCCAATACTACTAATAGGGATTGGATATTACAATATCAATGCCTTATCAATGTTATTCAAGTTTTTTTTGTGATGGGCATTATAATCAGACCGTACTAGCATTAGCTCATGTGATGGAAGCACATGAAAAAGATAAGTCATCTTAGGAGCTTACAATTTCATAAATCATAGTAGTTGTATCTACCATTGAATTTACTTATCTTGGTAGTAGTTGGAAGTTGGACAGTTAGTCTTAGTTTCATTTATTGTTGTACTCTAAAAGCTATAATGAATGCTTGGCATCCCAAAGTGGTCTACAAATGCCATATGGGATGAGAGGCATGAATAATGACATTAATATTATTGAGAGTTATCTCTTGTTTCTTCAAATATCTATTTAGAACTTATCAAGATTTTATCTTGTGGTGTTCATATTTGACTTATCACTTACAGACTTTCTCATCTAGTTTGAGCGTGGCGTCTACACTTTTTTTTTATATCTTTGGTTTTATCTCTTTATAGATAAGAGGTCAAGGTCCTAGTTTTTGTTTGTTTTCACATCATTAATGGAAACTAATATTTTGGCAAACTTTACATGCAGTAAACATTCTTCCCATATTTTCAAGTTCTTTTATATTATAGCATGCAACAAAAGAAGATAAAGTCCTATAAATTACTTCGGTTTGTCTATCAGTTTGTGAATGACAAGTAGTAGAAAATAAAAGTTTAGTTCCTAAGTTACCCCACAAAGTCTTCCAAAAATGACTTAAGAACTTTGTATTGCTATCTGAAACAATACTCTTAGACATGCCATGCAATCCTACAATTTCTGTGGGAAAAAAAAATCAGCAATATGTGATGATGCTACATCAGTTTTTATGACATGGACTGTGCCAATTTAGAAAATCTATCAATGATCGCATATATGAAATCCCTACTGATATGAACCCCGCCAATGATGTGACAAAATCTAACACTAAAAATGTGGATTCAAACCCCAAGATTTTCAAGACATAAGTTTGATGAGTCTTGAACTGTGACCTAGCAAGGCCAGACCAAGTTTACAGCTGAATAGGGGATGCCACACCAAAACCTAAGGACACTCAAGAATCGAGATGACAAGTCAGGTTGTTTGAACGCCACAAGATTAGTCTTGATAAGTTCAAAGTCCTTTCAAGAATGGAAAAAAAAAACACACAAAAAATCTCTAATAATATTCTGGAATGAATAGTTAAATTTCCACAATAAGAAAAAAAAACCTATGAGGCTGTAAAATCCTACTACAAACCTAATTCTAAAAGAGAAAGAATCCTAATACATTAAAACTTCTATAATTAAATTTATAACAAATCTTTAAAATTTGGAAAGCAATTAAAGCTCCAGAAAAATCTGCCTACATCAAATTTAAATTTGAAATTAATATCTTAGGCCTTCCAAAAGCTGTGTAGATTTTCAATTTGGCTCTTCTAGAACCTAAATCAAAGTGATTAGGTTCCCTTGAATTTGATTTGGACTTGTTTGAAATGAATTTAAGCTTATGTCGGGACTCCATGTGTTTGCCATCTCACCAACTTGTTGAATCAACCCATTAAATGCTTCTTTAAAATGCTTAACTCTAAGTCTTGTGATTGGCCCACTTGGCAAGCTTAATGGAACATATGATTGTTGAACTTAAGCTTCTTCAAGCCCACTTGTCTTATGAGTCCCTCTAAGTCCACGTGTGGGTTCTTCTTCTTGTATGTGTATAGGCTGTGGAGCTTCTTTTTCATTTTTCTGCCCTTCTTGAATATGATTTGTCTTAAAATATTCCTTTGCATCATCATCTATATCGAAGAGAGATAAGTCAGAAACATTAAAGCTAGCACTAACACCATCTCACCAGGTAATTCAAGTTTGTAGGCATTGTCATTGATGTATTCCAATACTCAAAATGGCCCATCAGCCCTAAGAATAAGTTTGGAACATCTTTGCTCGGGAAAGCAGTCCTTCCTCATTTGCAACCAAACCCAATCTCCTGGTTCAAAGACAATCTTCTTGCGTCCCTTATTAGCTTGCTTGGCATATTGCTCTGTCCACCATTTTATGTTTGCCTCGCTTTCTCATAAATCTACTTAATAAAATCAGCTTACTTCTTGCCATCTAAGTTAAGACGTCCGCTCAAAATTAGAGGAGTTAAATCCAAAGGAGTCAATAGATTAAAATTATAAACACTCTCAAACGGTGAAAACTTAGTTGCAAAATGAACACAACAATTTTAAGCAAATTCAACTTGCAGCAAATAGTCTTTCCATATTTTGAAATTTTGTTTTATGATAGCACGCAACAAAGTAGAAAAGTCCTATTCACTACTTTCTGTTTGACCATCAGTTTATGGGTGACATGAGTAAAGAACAATAATTTAGTTACCAACTTTCCCAACAAAATCTTCCAAAAGTAGCTCAATAACCGTGCGTCCCGATCAGAAATAATAGTCTTGGGCATGCCATGCAAACTAACAATCTCCTTGAAAAATAAATTGACTATATATGATGCATCATCAGTTTTATGGCATGCAATAAATGTGCCACCTTAGAAAACCTATCAACAACCATAAAAACTAAGTCTCTCCCCCTTTTAGTCCTAGGAAAGTTTAAAGCGAAATCCATAAAACCATTGACCCAAGAGGCACTATGAATTGGGAGGGGAGTGTACAAACTATGTGGTTGATGCCTATACTTAGCTTGCCTGCAAGTAATGCATCTCACTTAAATCCTCTCTATGTCACGTTTCATGTGCGCCCAAAAGAAATGCTCATGAAATATACTTAAAGTCTTAACTACTTCAAAGTGGCCCATCAAATCACCACCATGTGCTTCCTGAACAAGTAATTCACGAGGATGAATGTGGAACACACAATTAATTTTCTTAAAACAGAAAATCATCATGCAAATATAACTTCCCACTCGCTCTTTTAGTGCAAGTTTTAAACAAGTCATCGAAATCCTAATCCATTTCATATAACTCCTTATTGTTCTCAAATCCAAGCAATTTATGATTAAGTGTTGAAAGCAAAGCGTACTTGCATGATATTGCATCAGCAACTACGTTTTCTTACCTTATTTGTATTTGATCACATAAGAGAATATTTCAATGAGCTCTACCCAATTGCCATGGAGTCTGCTCAACTTATGCTGCCCCTTTAAAGGCTTTAAAGATTCTTGATCCGAAAGATTCACAAACTCTTTCAATCATAGGTAGTGCTGCCAAGTCTCTAGAGTTTGAACTAATGCATACAATTCTTTGTCATAGGTGGGATAGTTTAGGGTTGCTTTATGCAATTTATCACTAAAGTTTGCAACTGATCTTCTCTCTTGCATCAACACGCCTCCATACTTATACCTATAGTATCACACTCAATTTTAAATGTTTTAGAGAAATTAGGTAAAATAAGTAAATGTACATTAAACAATTTTTCTTTAATGAGCTTGAATGCCTTTCTTGCTCCTCTCCCTACTTAAATGAAATGTTCTTCTTGATGACTTCAGTTAGGAGTGTAAGGCTTATGAAATTTTGAATAAAGCTCTGGTAAAAACTAGTTAAGCTATGGAAGCTTATTACCTGATTCACTGAAGTAGGCATTGACCAATCTTGAATTGCCTTCACCTTTTCCTCATTGAACTCAATCTTTTTAGCACTTACAATAAAACTAAGAAACACAAGCTTATCCGTGGAAAAGGTAGATTTCTTAAGGTTTGCAAACAACTTTTCTTTTCTTAAAACCTCTAAAAAAAAATTTTGAGTGTTCAACATGATCATTCAAGTTTTTACTATAGATCAGGATATCATCAAAGTAGACAATTACAAATTTGTCAATGAAAGCACACAAAACATGGTTCATAAGTCTCATAAAAGTACTTGGTGCAGTAGTAAATCCAAAAGGCATAACAAACCACTTATACAAACTAAATTTTATTTTAAATGTAGTTTTTTACTCATCATCTTCTTTCATCATGATGTGTACCTCACAAAAAAAAGTGAGACCCGACGTCTAATGAGGTTCCTTTGACAAGAATCATTCTAATTCAAATTTTTAGATAAACAAAAAAAAACTTGACCCGTTATCTATAAGAGATAAGAATCAGAGGTATAAGAAGATTGTAAACGCTACACTCAAGATAGTTAAGAAGTTGTAAGTGATAAGTCTGGACGAACACTACAAGATAAAATCTTGATAAGTTCTAATAAAAGGTTTTTAAAGAACTTAAGAAAAAACTCTCAACATTAATATCATAAATTTTGTCCCCTTCCCCTTCATCTCATGTATTTATAGAGACTTCTTGGGATGTCTAATATTTATTATAATAATTAATGAAAAAATTACAACTACTAATACCGAGGCTTTATTTTAAAATGACTGTCAAACTTTGCAACCACAATATTAAATATATTTGTAGCCTCTCAAAAGCTTCTCATCACATGGGCTACTCATATGATCTATTGTGTTATTGTTCCCCATCATCCATGGATGATCTAATGGACCTTTAGGTAGTCTGGTTCATATCATTCCCCATCTCTTGAAAATAATTTGTCTTCAAATCTTTACTGAGCTCAAATACAACTTTCTTAAACTTTGAAGTAATACTTTTGATGTCGCGGTAATCCACACACATCTTCTATAACCCATCATTCTTATGCACAAGTAATACTAGAATTGAAGAATGACTCAACTAATACGATCAATGCTAAGAAACTAAGAAAGTTGTGGATCAAAAAAGACTTTGAGACCGTCTAGAAACAGATTTGTATGAAACCGAGATCCGTTGCTTAAATGAAAGCAAGAACCTTGGCATAATAAAGACACCTAATCAATTATGGAATGATAGATTGATAAGTCAAAGGAAAACGCCACGAAAATTGTTTTAGTAAGTTCAAAGAGTTCTATAAGAATCAAAGAGAATTTTCTAAGTCAAAATACTAAATACTTTCCTTTCATCCCTTATGTATTTATAGTGAACACTTAGGATACCAGCATTTATTATAACATTTAATGAAAACATAAAAACTACAAATTATCAACTACTAACAACAACTGAGAATTATTTTAATCTACCTGTCAAACTTTGCAACTAAAATATTAAATGCAATTGCAGGCTTCCTAGAAACTTCTCACCACATGGGTTGCTGTTGGCCATTAATGAAATATCCATCTTGTCTCACAACACTTGATGAGTCAACATTGAGCAATCACCAATTTAGGAAAACTCCACTTAATCCTTCTACTTTGTTATCTGAGGAATTTTTCTAGATTATTCCAAAGCTTGAATCATGGAAATCCAACCTTGTGTAATATGTGAAACCTTTTCCTTGGGTTTTCAGGAATTCACTTCAGCCTAAATATTTTGAATCAGGCCATTGAGTGTTTTCTTGAACCTTTTAGCTTGAGCCCTTGTAACCGGACAAACTAGAACTTGAATAGGATCTTCATTCCATTTGTTAGCCATGTTCTCATCATTCCCCTCCTCTTGAAAATGATTTGTCCTCAAATCATCACCTACATCAAAAGGACTTAAATCAGTAACATTGAAAGTGGCACTAACATTGTACTTATCTAGCAAATCCAACTTATATGCATAATCATTGATGCGCTCAAGGACTTGAAAAGGTCCATCTCCTCTTGGAAGCATCTTAGATCGCCTTTGTGCAATAAATCTTTCTTTATGCATGTTCAACCAAACCCAATCTTCGAATTCAAAAATTAGCCGTCGACACCCTTTATTAGCTTGTTTTACGTATTACTCCGTCCTCCTCTCATTGTTAAGTCATGGTTTCTCATGCATTTATGGTGGGGGACACACTAGCACAAGTGATGGGAGACATAATGGATATTTCATTAATGGCTATTGCATTGTTAGCAATTCAAATTACTAGCAGCAACCCATGTGATGAGAAACTTCCAAGAGCCTACAACTACACTTATTGGTGTGGTTAACAGTTTAACAACTAGTTTTGAGTAAAATTTCAGTATTGGTAGTTGTTGGTAGTTTTTATTAATTGTATTATAATAAGTGCTGGCATTCTAAATGCCTTAACTATTGGTAGTAGTTGGTAATTAGTACCTGCAAGTTGCCATTAATTGCTGTAATAAATGTTAAAACTCCTAATAGATCTCTATAAATACATGAGAGATGAGAGAGAAAGCATCCAGACTTTATAATTTCAGAGATTAAGAAATCAAAAACTTTTCTTTTGAATTGGTATTCTAGCATTTTCAAATTTTATTTTGTTGAACGATATCAACAACTTTCGTCTTTGTGAATGAAATCACGCCCCATCAGTGCTTGGCCTGCGTCAGATGGTATCAGAGCCTTGTCTTGAGATGGCAGGCTGTAGATACTTAAATAGAGAACATTTGTATACGTTCTAGAGAAAAATAAAAACTCGTATGACAAAAATGAAGAAAAATATAAAAGTAATGACCAAACATCTTATGGGTTTGAGAACTCACAACCTACTACCACAAGAACCAATGGTGGCAAGGAGATTATCACACAAACAACCATATTCTGAAACCTTCAATTTCAACTTGGAGGAGAAAGTCAAAAAAGAAGTTACATTTATGCCACATACAAGAAAAGCAACCGATATTGCACGAAGAAGACCTAACATTTTGCCCTTTTAGTGGATGATTTAAGAGAAGAAAATAAACTGGATCTAGATGATACAAAACCTGAGGAGACTCAACAAAAGAAGATCTTTGCAGGAAAGTGTTTAGTTGCTAATAAAGTGTGTAAACTAATTATTGATAGTTGTAGGGGTAAAAACCTAGTGTCTCAAAGATTAGTTGATCACCTTAAACTTTACATTGAACCACATCCCTTAGCATACAACATAGATTTGATTAAAAAGGGATCCTATATGAAAATAACAAAATAATGCCGATTACCTTTATCAATTGGTAGGAGTTATAAGGCGCAGGTTTTTTGTAATATTGTTGAAATGGATGCATGTCATGTATTTTTAGGCAAAGCTTGGCAATATGATGTTGATGTTGTACACAATGAAAAAGATAATACCTATTCTTTTACTTAGAATCGAAAGCAGATAGTGATGGTACCGAGTCAACCTAAGAAGGCAGTCTCTAAAGTGGAGGAGAAAACTTTATTTTCAAAGATTCACAAAGAGGATGAATTTGTGGAAAAAAATGAATGAGACGCTCATGTATACCATCTTGGTAGTGAAATGAGAAGAACTGCCTAAATAATCATTGTCGAATAAAGTCCAAGGATTAGTGACTAAATTTCCGTACCTGATGGCCAAACTGCATTGCCACCAATGCATAATAGTCATTGTATTGATTTCATTTTTAGCAACTTATCGAATCTACCACATTATCCAAGCAACTTACCAAATCTGCCAGATTATCAAATTAGAACTCAAGAACATGATGTTCTGAGAAAAAAAGGTAAGAGAGTTATTTAGAAACAGTCATATAATAGAGTATCAATTCTAAAGCTGTTTTTGCTCTATTTACACAAAAGATGATGGGAGTTGCCAAATATGCGTAGATATTTGTGCAATCAACAAGCTAAACCAAGAAATGAATTTAGGTAACTTGAGTGGCTATGTGGAGCATAACAAGACATTTGCAAATCTGGGGAGAACTTGTATGGTCACTCGAGGACGAGTTCTTTATAAGTAGAAGAGAATGATAAGGGACACACCAGCACATATGATGGCAGAAATAAGGGATATTTCATTAATGGCCATTGCATTGTTAGCAATTCAAATTACTAGCAGCAACCCATGTGATGAGAAACTTCCAAGAGCCTACAACTACACTTATTGGTGTGGTTAACAGTTTGACAACTAGTTTTGAAGTAAAATTTCAGTATTGGTAGCTGTTGGTAGTTTTCATTAATTGTCTTGTAATAAGTGCTAGCATTCTAAATGCCCTAGTTATTGGTAGTAGTTGGTAGTTAGTAGCACCAAGTTGTCATTAATTGCTGTAATAAATGCTAGAAATCCAAATATGTCTATATAAATACATGAGAGATGTGGGGGAAAGCATCCAGACTTTGTAATTTCAGAGATTAAGAAATCAAAAACTTTTATTTTGAATTGGTATTCTACCATTTTTAAATTTTGTTTTGTTGAACGATATCAACAACTTTCATCTTTGTGAACGAAATCATGCTCCATTAGTGCTTGCCCTGCGTCAATCTACTTAACAAATTCAGCCTTTTTCTCTCTATCTAAGTTAGCACGTTCACACAAAGGTAATAGCATTAAATCCAATGGAATTTAAGGATTAAAATCATAAATAATTTCAAATGGTGAAAACTTAGTAGCAGAATAAATAGTACGATTATAAGTAAACTCAACATATGGTAAACATTCTTAAAAAGTTTTGATGTTCGTTTTAATATTAGCCCTTAACAAAATATACAAAGTCTTATTTACTACTTTGATTTGACCATCAGTTTATTGGTGACAAGTACTAGAAAATAACAACTTAATGAGGGCATAACTAAGAAATGGAATGCAGAACCTATTGAAGTTCCAGTTGGTCCAGTTACAAGGGCTCGAGCTAAAAGGTTCAAGGAAACTCTCAATGGACTGATTCAAAACATTTTGGCAGAGGAAAATTCATGGGGGTGCAAGGAAGATATTTCACATGTTCCACAAAGTTGGATTTTCATGATTCAAGCTTTGGAATAATCTAGAAGAAATTTCTCATATCAAAAAGTGGATGGAATTAGAGGAGTTTTCTAAATTGGTAATCATAGCAGCCCTTTTGAGCAACCCAAGTAGTTAGAAGCTTTTGGGAGCCTACAATAAACATTTATGATAGTAGTTGTAATATTTGAAATAAAATCGTAGCTGTTTGGTGGTTGGTAGTTAGTTAAAGTCAGCAGCTGCATTTATTGTTGTAGTTGCAAAGTTTGAAGCATTTTATTGTTGCAGTTGCAAAGTTTGAAAAAAACTAGCTTAAAGCCATGTTGGTAGTAGTTGGTAGCTACTAGTTTTTAAGTTGTCATTCAATATTATAATAAATGCTATCATCCCAAATGTTCACTATATATACATAAGGGATGATAGAAAAGAATTCAGAAATTTGATTCAGGAAATTCTCTTTGGTTCTTTTCAAACTCTTTGAACTTATCGAAATAATTTTTGTGGCGTTCTCCTTCGACTTATCAATCTATCATTCCATAATTGATTGTGGCATCCTCATTATACCAAGGTTCTTGCTTCAATATAAGCAATCGGTCGCGGTTTTATACAAATCTGTTTCTTGACGATCTTGGAGTCCTTCTTGATCCACAACTTTATCAACATCTTAACATGGATCGTATCAGTTGGTATCAGAGCTTGGCACTAGTTACAAGTTTGCCTATCTTTATATTTTTTAAAAAATATATTGAAAAAAAAGAAGAAATATTGTGATTCACCTATTGTAATTCTTATTTCAATTTTACATTTTAAGTTCCAAGTTCCTTTTTGATTCCACAAAACTGAATTCCTTGCTCAAAAAAAAAAAAATCCATGACATAGCCTTGTTTTTTTTTGAAGGCTTTAAATTCGAATTTGTCTTGGTGAGTTCTTGGAGAATTGTTGCTGGAAATAGTGATGTGTGTTTGATTAGTTTGATAAGAACTTATAGAGGATTACTACGAGTGGAAAAAGGCAAGAGTGGAGAGAACATAAGAGGGTAAAAGCTGAACTTTTTTTTTTTGGGTGTGAAACACGAGTGAAAGTTGAGTGAATCATTCTTTGAGTGAAACACATAAGTGAGTGTGTGAGGTTTCTTTTTTGTTTTTAACTTTGTATGCAGCAAACATGTCAGACATGAACAAAAATACTTCCGAAACTGCATCAAAAGAGGTTGATCGAAAGTTTCTCATGGAAGCTATTGAAAATGGAGATGGAACAGATTCATGAACGAATAGATCGGGTAGAGAATGCAAGTTTAAAGCAGCCACAAAACAATCCTAATGTGCATAGAAGAGGGAGAGCTCAACCTAGGGAAGTGAGGGTTGAAGCTGAAGAGTGTTATGGGGAAGATTTTGATGAAGAAGATGACCATGATTTAATTGTTGGTATTATGAGATATGGTGGGCGGTTTAGAAGTTAGAAATTGGGAAGATAATAACTTGGGTAGTATTAAGACAAAAATTCCTTCATTTCAAGGCAAAAATGATCCCGAAGCTTACCTTGAGTGGGAAAAGAAGTTATAATTAGTATTTGAATGTCATAATTATTCTGAGCTTAAAAAGGTAAAACTTGCTGCCATTGAATTTTTTGATTATGCAATTGTTTGGTGGGATCAACTAGTGTTAAACAGAAAAAGAAATAGAGAGCTTCTGGTAGATACTTGGGAGGAAATGAAAACCGTGATGAGGAGACGATTTGTTCCAAGCCATTACTACCGTGAGTTGTACCAAAAATTACAATGTCTTACACAAGATAATCGAAGTATGGAGGATTATTATAAAGAGATGGAAATCACTATGATTAGAGCGAATGTAGAGGAAGACCGAGAGGAATGGCTAGGTTTTTGGTTGGTTTGAACCAGAAAATTGCTAATTTGGTGGAATTGCAACATTATGTGGAGTTAGAAGATATAGTGCACATGGATATGAAAATTGAGAACCAGCTCAAGAGGAGGAGCCACCGTACACGACAAAACTCTAGCTCGAGTTCATCTTGGAGGTCAAATTTTATGAAGAAGGAGGAGAAGCAAGCCACTGCCAAGCCTAAAATTGAGCAAAAACAAGAAATGACCAGCCATGGAAATCAAGGTAAATCTGATTCTTCCACCACTCGAAATTGTGATATTAAATATTTTAAATGCCAAGGCAGGGGTCACATAGCAAGCCAATGTCTAAACCAAAGAGTTATGATATTGTGAGGTGATGGTGAAATTGAATCTGATGTTGAAGATGTCACCGAATCTATGCCACCATTGGTGGACGTGGATGATGAGGAATACGTTGCCCAAGGTGAATTGCTAGTTGCAAGAAGAGTTCTAAGTATGCAGGTCAAAGAAGATGATGAAGTCCAACGAGAAAATATCTTTCATACTAGATGCCATGTGCAAAACAAGGTATGTAGTGTGATTATTGACGGAGGTAGTTGTACGAATGTTGCTAGAACTATAATGGTGGAGAAATTAGGGCTGCCAACAATTGTTAGTTTCCTGGCGAGGTGAGGGTTACTAAACAGGTGTTAGTTTCCTTTCGTATTGAAAAATACAAAGATGAAGTTCTGTGTGATGTAGTTCCAATGCAAGCTGGACATTTGTTACTAGGTCGACCATGGCAATTTGATCGGCGTGTTAAGCACGATGGTTTCACCAACCAATATTCAATTTTGTTTAATCAAATGACAATCACTCTAGTCTCTTTGTCACCAAAACAGGGCTATAAAGATCAAGTGAGATTACAAAAAGAGAGTGATCAAAAGAAAGAGAGTGAGGAAAAGAAAAAAAATGAAACTCAGAAAGAGAAAAGAAAAGAGGTCGAGAAAAATGAGAGAAAGCAAACTTCTATGCAAAAATGAGTGAAATAAAAAGAGCAGTGTTTTTAAATCAGCCAATGATTGTACTTTTACTCAAAGAGGCGTATTTAAACACTAACCAACTTGACTCGTCTATGCATAGTTCAATCGTTTCTCTTTTGCAGGAGTTTGATGATATCTTTCCCGAGGAGATTCCACCTGGTTTACCTCCTATTTGAGGAATTGAACATCAAATCAATTTCGTGCCCGGTGCTTCAATTCCAAACCGACTAGCCTATCGAAGCAATCTTGAGGAGGCAAAGGAGCTACAAAGGTAGGCTAGTGAATTGATGAAAAGGGGTATGTAAGAGAAAGTATGAGTCCGTGAGCCGTGCCAGTGATTTTGGTATCAAAAAAAGATGGATCGTGGAGAATGTGCATTGATTGCCGAGCAATTAATAATATAACAGTAAAGTATCGTCATCCTATTCCTCGCTAAGATGATATGTTAGATGAGTTGCATGATGTTTGTATTTTTTTAAGATTGATTTAAAGAGTGGGTATCATCAAATAAGAATGAAAGAGGGTGACGAATGAAAAACTGCTTTTAAAACGAAATACGGCTTGTATGAGTGGTTAGTTATGCCATTTGGATTAACTAATGCACCAAGTACTTTTATGAGATTAATGAATTATGTCTTGCGTACTTTCATAGGCAGGTTTTTTGTTATTTATTTTGATGATATTCTCATATATAGCAAAAATTTGGATGATTATGTTGTACATTTGAAATCAGTTTTGGATGTACTTTGAAAAGAGAAGTTATTTGCTAACTTGAAGAAGTGCACCTTTTGCACCGATAAGCTTGTGTTTCTTGGTTTTGTTGTTAGTGCACAAGGAATACAGGTTGACGAAGAGAAGATCTGCGTGATTCAAGAATGGTCGAGTCCCACAAGTGTAGGTAATGTTCGTAGTTTTCATGGGCTCGCTAGTTTTTATAGGAGGTTCGTGAAAGACTTTAGTAGCATCACTGTACCGCTTACTGACGTCATCAAGAAAAATGTTGGATTCAAATAAGGAGATGAACAAGAGAAGGAATTCCAATTGATCAAGGAAAAATTAACTCATGCTCATTTACTGGCTTTGCCTGATTTTACTAAAACCTTTGAAATTGAATGTGATGCTTCAGGTATTGTATAGGTTCAGTTCTTATGCAAGGAGGAAGACCAATAGCATATTTTAGTGAGAAATTAAGTGGGGCAGCCTTAAATTATCTTACTTATGATGAGGAATTATATGCATTAATTCGAGCATTAGAAACATGGCAACACTACCTTTGCCTTAAGGAGTTTGTGACTCACACCGATCATGAGTCCTTAAAAAATTTGAAGGGCCAACATAAGTTGAATAGGAGACATGCAAAATGGGTGAAATTCATCGAGACATTCCCATATGTCATCCGATACAAGCAAGGTAAGTAAAACATCGTTGTCGATGCACTTTCTTGAAGATATGCATTAATTTCTACTCTTGATGCAAAATTACTTGGTTTTGAGCATATTAAAGAATTGTATCGGCATGATTTTTGTGAGGAGTTTCAGACGTGTGAGAAAAATGCAGTAGGTAAGTTCTTTAGGCATGAAGGCTTCTTGTTTCGAGAAAATAAATTGTGTGTGCCAAATTGCTCTTTGCATGATTTGTTAGTAAGGGAATCCCATGGTGGAGGGTTAATGGGACACTTTGGAGTCGCTAAGACCTTAGCTATTTTGCAAGAATATTTCTATTGGCCACACATGAAAAGAGATGTTGAGAGAAATTGTGGTAGATGTGTTACATGTAGGTAAGCAAAATCCCAAGTGCAACCCTATGGTTTGTACATTCCACTGCCTATTCCCAATGAGCCTTGGCTTGATATTTTGATGGACTTTGTGTTAGGTTTGCCTAGGTCTAAACGTGGTAGAGATTCAATTTTTGTGGTTGTGAATAGATTTTCTAAGATGGCATATTTTATTCCATGTCACAAAACTGATGATGCTTCACATGTTGCTGATTTGTTCTTTAAAGAAATTGTAAGATTGCATGGTATGCCTAGCACAATAGTTTCAGATAGAGATGCTAAGTTCTTGAGTTACATTTGGAAGACTTTATAGTGTAAGTTAGGAACTACGTTATTATTTTTTACTACTTGTCACCCACAAAATGATGATCAAACTGAGGTAGTAAATAGGACTTTGTCTTCTTTGTTGAGGGCTATAATTAAAAAGAACATCAAAACTTGGGAAGAATGTTTACCACATGTTGAGTTTACTTATAATCGTACTATTCATTTTGCTACTAAGTTTTCATCATTTGAAATTGTTTATGATTTTAATCCTTTAACTCCATTGGATTTAATACCATTACCTTTGTCTGAACGTGCTAACTTAGATAAAAAGAAAATGGCTGAATTTGTTAAGCAGATATATGAGAAAGCAAGACTCAACATTGAGAGGAGAATAGTGTTGTATGCCAAACAAGCTAATAAAGGGCGTCGACAGCTGATTTTTGAACCCAGAGATTGGGTTTGGTTGCATATGCAGAAAGAAAGATTTCTGGCACAACGGCAATCTAAGTTACTTCCAAGAGGAGATGGACCATTTCAAGTCCTTGAGTGCATCAATGACAATGCATATAAGTTAGATTTACCAGGTGAGTACAATGTTAGTGTCACATTTAATGTTACTAATTTAAGTCATTTTGATGTAAGTGATGATTTGAGGACAAATCCTTTTCAAGAGGAGGGGAATGATGAGGGCACAACTAACAAATGGAATGCAGAACCTATTCAAGTTCCAGTTGATCCGGTTACAAGGGCTCGAGCTAAAAGGTTCAAGGAAACTCTCAATGGATTGATTCAAAATATTTTGGCTGAGGTAAATTCATGGGGGTGCAAGGACGATATTCCACGTGTTCCACAAAGTTGGATTTCCATGATTCAAACTTTGGAATAATCTAGAAGAAATTTTTCATATCACAAAGTGGATGGAATTAGAAGAGTTTTCTAAATTGGTAATCACAGCAGCCCTTTTGAGCAAACCAAGCAGTTAGAAGCTTTTGGGAGCCTATAATAAACATTTATGATGGTAGTTGTAATATTTGAAATAAAGCCTTAGTTTTTTGTGGTTCGTAGTTAGTTAAAGTCTGCAGCTGCATTTATTGTTGGAGTTGCAAAGTTTGAAGCATTTATTGTTGCAGTTGCAAAGTTTGAAAAAAACTAGTTTAAAGCCATGTTGGTAGTAGTTGGTAACTACTAGTTTTTAAGTTGTCATTCAATATTGTAATAAATGCTATCATCCCAAATGTTCACTATAATACATAAAGGATGATAGAAAAGAATTCAGAAATTTGATTAAGAAAATTCTCTTTAGTTCTTTAAAACTCTTTGAACTTATCAGAATAATTTCTGTGGCGTTCTTCTTCCACTTATCAATCAATCATTCCATAATTGATTGTAGCGTCCTCATTATACCAAGGTTCTTGCTTCAATATAAGCAACGGGTCGCGATTTCAAACAAATCTGTTTCTTGACGATCTTGGAGTCCTTCTTGATCCACAACTTCATCAACATCTTGGTGTGGATCGTATTAGTTGGTATCGTGCATGTCTCCTATTCAACTTGTATTGGCTTTCAAATGCTTCAAGGACTCATGATTAGTGTGAATCATAAACTCCTTAGGCCAAAGGTAGTATTGCCATATTTCCAATGCTCGAACCAACGTCTACAATTATTTATCCTAAGTAGGGTAGTTTAAGGTTGTCTCACTTAATTTCTCACTGAAATATGCTATTGGTCTTCTTTTTGCATATGAACTATACTTATAATATACCTGAAGCATCACATTCAATTTCAAATGTTTTAGTAAAATTAGGCAAAGCAAGTAAAGGAGCATGAGTTAATTTTTCTTTGATCTATTCGTACACCTCTTGTTCGTCTCCCCATTTGAATCAACATTCTTTTTTATGACTTCAGTATGGTGCTGTGATGCTACTAAAGACTTTCACGAACCTCTTGTAAAAATTAGCAAGTTTATGAAAACTACAAACATGACTTACACTTGTGGGACTCAGCCATTCTTACATTGCGCGGATCTTTTCTCCATCAACCTATATTCCTTTTGTATTCACAACAAAACCTAGAAACACAAGCTTATCGATGCAAACGGTGAGCTACTTCAAGTTAGTAAATAACTTCTCATTTCTAAGTACATCCAAAACTGATTTTAAATGCAAAACATGATCATCCAAGTTTTTGCTATAAATGAGAATATCATCAAAATGAACAATAATAAACCTGCCTATGAAAGCACACAGGACATGGTTTATTAATCGTATAAAAGAACCCGATGCGTAAGTTAATTCAAATGATATAATTCACTACTCATATAGACTATATTTTGTTTTAAGAACAGTTTTTCATTCATCGTCCTCTTTCATTCTTATTTGATCATACCCACTCTTTAAATCAATCTTAAAAAATACACAAGCACCATGCAATTCATCTAACAATCAGCTAAGCAAGGAATAGGATGACAATACTTTACCATTATATTGTTGACTGCTCGACAATTAATGCACATTCTCCATATTCCATCATTCTTAGGAACTAAAATCACTGGCACGGCACATGAACTCATACCTTATGTGTACCCTTTTTTCATTAATTCAATAACCCGCCTTTGTAACTTCTTTGCCTCCTCAAGATTGCTTTGATAGGCTGGTCAATTTAGAATGGAAGCACTGAGTACGAAATCAATTTGATATTCAATTCCTTGAATAGGAGGTAAACTAGGTAAAATCTTCTCCGAAAAGACATCATCAAACTCCTGCAAAAAGGAAACAATTGAACTAGGCAGAGACTAGTTAAGTTGTTTAGTGTTTAAATACGTATCTTTGTACAAAAGTATAATTTTTGGCTCATTTAAAAAAATCTCCCTTTTTTTTCACTTGTTTTGCATAGAAGTTGGCCAAATCTGTCATCTTGTTTTCTCTCTCATTTTTCTCAGCCACTCTTCTTTTTTCTTTCTAATTTTCACTTTTTTTTTTCTTTTTTCTCACTCTCTATTTGTGAGTATTTGTTATTGAAACATGCTTAACACACTCAAATTGCCATGGATGGCCTAGTAACAAGTGTCCAACTTGCATCAGAACTACATCACACAAAACTTCATCTTAATATTTTTCAATGCGAAAGGAAACTAACACTAGTTTAGTAACTCTCACCTCATCACTGTCATTGAACCATTTCAATTTGTAAGATCGGGGATGTTTAATTGTTGATAGTCTTAATTTCTCCACCATTGTAGTGCTAGCAACGTTAGTACAACAACCTCCATCAATAAGAACACTACATACCTGGTTTTGCACGTGGGATCTAGTATGTTTCTCGCAGCACTTTGTCATCTTCTTTTACCTACATACTTAGAACTCTCATTGCAACCAAAAATTCTCCTTGGGAAGCATATTTCTCATCATCCACGTCCTCTAATGGTGGCATAGATTTGGTGTCATCTTTGTCATCGAATTCAATCTTACTATTATCTCACAATATCATAACTCTTTTGTTTGGACATTGGCTCGCTATGTGACCCTTGCCTTGGTATTTAAAACACTTACTATCATGATATTTGAGTGGTAGTAGAATCATATTTACCTTAATTTTTATGGCTGGTCACTTCTTGTTTTTGCTCAATTTTGGGCTTGGCAGTGGCTTGCTTCTCCTTTTTCTTCATAAAATTTGGCCTCTATGATGAAACCAAGCTAAGGATTTGTTGATTACTACTCCCCTCCTCTTGAGTTGGTTCTCAATTTTGATAGTCATGTGCACCATATCTTCCAACTCCACATAATGTAGCGATTTCACTGAATTACCAATTTTTCTATTCAAACCAATCAAAACCTAACCATAGTAGCCTCTCGGTCTTCCTTTACATTCGTTCGGATCATAGCGATGTTCATCTCCTTATAATAATTCTCCATACTTTGATTACCCGGTGTAAGTCTTTACACTTTTTGGTACAACTCGCGATAGAAATGGCTTGAAACAAACTGTCTCCTCATCATGGTTTTTATTTTCTCTCAAGTCTCTATTAGATGCTCTCTATTTCTCTTCCTGTTTAAACACTAGTTGATCCCACCAAACAATAATAGAATCAAAAAATTCTATGGCTGCAAGTTTTACTTTTTTTAAGCTCAAGATAATTGTAACAATCAAATACTAATTTTATCTCCTTCTCCCACTCAAGGTAAGCTTCTGGATCGTTTTTTTTCCTTAAAATGATGAAATTTTCATCTTAATACTACCTAAGATATTATCTTCCAGATTCCTAGCTTCTCTAAACTGCCCACCATATCTCATATTGTCAAAATTGAATCCTTGTCATCTTCTTCATCAAAACCGTCCCCATAACACTTTTCAACTTCAACTCTCACTTCCCTAGGTTGAACTTTCTCTCTCTTACACACATTAGGATTATTTTGTGGCTACTCCAAACTTGCATTATCTACCCGATCTATCTATTCATGAACTTATTCCATCTCCACTTTCAATATTCTCCTCATCTCACCCATTAAAGCTTCTATGAGAAACTTTAGATTAACCTCTTCTGACTCAATTCCGGAACTATTTTTATTCTTGTTGTCTAACATATTTGATGCAAAACAAAGTTAGAGAAACAAAAAAAAAAAAGAACCTCACATACTTTCTCTTGTGTTTCACTCAAAGAATGATTCACTCAACTTTCATTCATGTTTCACATAAAATCATTTTGTCTTTTACGCTCTTATGTGCTCATCACTCTTTCCTATTTCCACTCGTAGTAGTCCTTTATACATTCTTATCAAATAATCAAACAAATATCACAATTTCCAAAAATAATTCACCAAGAGCTCAACAAGAGAAATTCAGATTTAAAGGCTTGGAAAACAAGACTGTGTCACGGATTTAAGATTTTGTTATTGGAGCAAGGAATTTAGATTTGTAAAATTGAAAAGCAACACAAAGATGTAAAATTGAAATAAGAATTACAAGAGTTGAATCGCAATGTCACTTTTTTTTCAAATAAAAAATATAGGCAAACTTGCAGCTAGTGCCAAGCTTTGATACCAACTGATATGATCCACGCCAAGAAACTAAGAAAGTTGTCGATCAGGAAAGACTTCAAGATCGTCTAGAAATAGATTTGTATGAAACTGTGACTCGTTGCTTAAATTCAAGTAAGAAACTTTAGTATAATAAAGATGCCACAATCAATTATAGAAAAATAGATTGATAAGTCAAAAGAGAACACCACAAAAATTATTCTGATAAGTTCAAAGAGTTTTAAAAGAATTAAATAGAATTTTCTTAATCAAATTGTAGAATGTTTTTCTATCATTCCTCATGTATTTATAGTGAACACTTAGGATGTCAGCATTTTTTACAGCATTTAATAAAACTTAAAAACTACTAACTACCAACTACTACTAACAACTGACAATTATTTTAAACTGGCTGTCAAACTTGGCAACTACAACATTAAATGTAATTTTAGCTTCTCACCACATGGGCTATTTTTCACAACTTTAACTACTTCTTAATTGCTTCTAAAAATATAATGGTCATTAATGAAATATCCATCCTGTCTCTCAACACTTGATGACTTAACATTGGGTAATCACCAATTTAGGAAAACTCCACTTAATCCTCTTACTTTGTTATTTGAGAAATTCTTCTAGATTATTCTAAAGCTTGAATCATGGAATTCTAACCTTATGTAACACATGAAATATTTTCCTTAGGTCTCTAGGAATTCACTTTAGTCTAAATATTCTAAATCAATTCATTGAGAGTTCCCTTAAACTTTTTAGCTCAAGCTCTTGTAATTGGAAAAATTGAAACTTAAATAGGATCTGCATTCTTTTGTTAGTCATGCCATCATCACATCTTAATATGATACTATCCACTCTTGAATATGATCTTAGAAAACACAGAAGACCAATGTAGTTCATCTAACATATCATCTAATCGAGGAGTAGAATGGTGATACTTTACCATAATGTTGTTGATGGCTCGACAATCAACACACATCCTCCATAATCCTATCCTTCTTAAGCACTAGTATCATCAGAATTATAAAAGGACTTATGCTCTCTCTAATATATCCCTTTTTAATCAGCTCATTAACCTGCCATTGAAGTTCATAATGCTGCTCGGCAAAGATCCGACAACATCGTTAGTATACAAAAAGGCCTCCTTGTACATGAATACTATAAGCGACTATTGTGAAAATAAGGCTATCTTGATCTCACCTATTTTTGCAATGTAGTTGTATTTTTCCTCTCTTGCACTCACCAAGGCCACAACTGTCATTTTCCTTCTTTCCTTCTTGAATGCTTTTTCCTTTCTCTTTCTCTTGTCTCTAAATCGTTTCTCACAACTTTCACCTCTTTCTCTTTTCCTATTCTCTTTTAACTCATATTTTGCATCTTAAGTTGATCTTTGAGAACTGATTTTGGAGTCAATGGTACAAGTGATATAGGCTATTTTTTTTATACTAAAAAAGTACCTATTAGTGTAACCATGATGAAAGACTCGCCAATCGTACTGCCATGGTTTTCCCAATACGATGTGACATGCATGCATAGGTACCATATCGCAAAGCACCTCATCCTCGTACTTGCCAATGGAAAATGCCACCAATCTTTTTTGTTACCTTGACTTCTTTGCAATTGTTTAACTATTAAAGTTGGTACGATCGTGGATGTTTCAAGGTAGGCAATACTAATTTCTCTGTAAATTCAGTGCTAGCAACATTAGTGCAACTCCCACCATCAATTATAATGCCCCCTTGAATCGCCGCAAAAGAATATGCCCTGCATGCATTGGTACTACATCACACAAAACCTCATCTTTGTACTTCCCAATTTAGAATAAGACAAGCACTTGCTCATTTACTTTTACTTCTCCAAAATCATTCAGTCATTGTAACTTATACGGCCTAAGATGTTTCAAAGTTATAAAATTCAGTTTTTTCATCAAACTACTGCTAGCCACATCAGTACAACTCCCACCACCAATAATAGTATGAAAAATATTATCACGTTTTACATTCTCATATTTTTTTATTTGCACACTAAGAGCTCTCCAACAATCGAATATTCAATATCACTTGCATCTTCCAAAGGTGGAATGGACTAATCATCAAATTCAACTTCGGTTTCAATATCACCATCAACTTTCAATATCATTACTCTTTTGTTTGGGCATTGAGATGCAATATAACTTATTCGCAAACACTTAAAGCATTTGATATCTCTATTTCTAGAAGGTTAGGAATCAAATTTACCTTTATTTGGTGTGCTTATATCTTGGTTGTTTTTGGAGGTGTCAGCCTTAGGCTTGTAATTTGGCTTTTCATCCTTTTTACTATAATTCAGTTTCCAAGAGGATGAGGAATCTGAGTTCTGGCCATATCTTGTGGAACTCTTCCTCTTGAGTTGTCTTTCTACCTTCATTGACATATGTACAATGTCTTGCCATGATTGTCTTTCTAATTTCATGATGTGCCTTGATCTTCAAATTGGATTATTCAAAATAAAAACAAAAACTGATTTTTAAGATAAGGTTGTTGTTAGATTTTGTTGGTCTTTTCTTTAATTATTTAGGCTGAATTGTAACAGGTAAATCAGATGGAGGATAGAACTAAAAAGAAGCCTTGATAAGTCAATGGATGCCACAAGGATCAATTTAGGGTTTTGACGCCACACTCTTGGTGATTAAAGAGTGATAAGTTAGTAACTATCTTCAAGAGCTGGAAAACGTGAGAAGATAAATTTTGAGAAAAAAAGTTCTTCTTTTTCGTGCATGAAATTCAAGAATGTGGCAACTGCCTCTATAAGACTTTAAGATGCCTTATATAGGCTTACAAAATGGGAGAAACCCTAATATTACCTAATTAACTTAAAAAGTTCAAAAATAAGCCCAATCTGACTTAACAATTTAAAATAAAGCTAAACAAGTTTGAAATGGCCCAAATACATAAACATAGCAACATAAGAAGCAAATTAAGCCTAATAGCATGGAAAGAAAGTCCCCAGCTGCCTCCTTAAGCCCAACGTCACCAAACATCTCTAAATCATGTCCCAATCTCTAATTGAAGACAAATAAACACCTTTAGTTCATTTGCATTCAGATCGCAAGCTTCTAATCCCATAGAAGCTTCAATAGCTCCAATTTGACTACTTATGGCCCTTTGAAGTTGTTTAGCCTTAGTTCTTGTTATTGGACCATCTGAAACCTCTTTTACGCTCAGCTCACCTTCTTGAGTTGATTTAGAACCTTCATGATGCACATCATCACCCCCGGGCAGAGAATGATTTGCCCTTAAATCAGAATCTTCTGAATCTTCCAAATAAAGAGACAAGTCCTTCACATTAAAAGTGGCTAAAACATTGTAATCACCAGGAAGATCAACTTTGTAAGCATTATTATTCACCTTCTCTACAATTTGAAAAGGTCCATCAACTCTTGGTATCAGCTTGGACTTCGCTTGCTAAGAAATCTTCCCTTGCTAAGATGAATCCAAACAAGATCACCAGGTTCAAAGCTAATCATTTTTCATCCTTTATTAGCATGCTTAACATACTTAGCTGTTTTCTCCTCAATATGAATTCGAACCTGCTCATGAAGCTTCTTCATCAATTCTGCCTTCTTAACCCCATCCATAGATGTCCTCTCATCAATTTGAATAGGAACAAGGTCAATAGGAACAAATGGATTAAATCCATACACAATCTCAAATGGTAAAACTTTTGTAGCCCCATGCACACTACGGTTGTATGCAAACTCCACAATAGACAAACAAGTATCCCAACTCTTTAAGTTCTTGTTTATAACAGCCCATAATAAAAAAAATAGAGTACAGTTCACTACCTCAGTTTGCCCATCAATTTGTGGATGACAAGCCGTACTGAAAAGTAACTTTGTTCTAAGCTTCTTCCAAAGAGTCATCCAAAGATAGCTAAGAACTTTGTATCACGATCAGAGACAATGCTTTTAGGGATTCCATGTAAACGTACAATTTCTCTAAAAAACAAATCAGCACTATGAATAGCATCATCAGATTTGTTGCAAGGAATAAAGTGTGACATTTTGGAGAACCGATCAACCACAACCATCACTAAATCCTTCCCACGTTGTGTTCTAGGTAATCCAAGCACAAAATCCATACTAATATCCATCCACGGTTGCTCTGGGATAGGTAAAGGCATATATAGTCCATATGCATTCTCTTTACCCTTATCTTTCTTGCAAATTACACATCTTTCAACCACTTTATGAACATCCCGCAACATATTAGGCCAAAAGAAGTGCTCTTTCAGCAGCTCATAAGTTTTCTTCTCCTCAAAATGACCACTAAGATGACCAACATGAGCCTCATGCATAAGCAACTCACACAGAGATCCTGAAGGTATACATATTCTGCCCAACTTAAACAAGTAACCATCATGCACAAAGAACCCATCACAAGCTCCTTTCGCACATTTAGACATCATATTAGCAAAGTATGAATCACTTGTATATTGTTCTTTCACCTGTTCAAAACCCAAAAGCCTTGCATTTAACATAGAAATCAATGCATACCTCCTAGAAAGAGTATCAACGATGACATTAGTTTGCCCCTTCTTGTATTTTATGACATGGATTTGGCTCCATGAACTCTACTCATTTGGCATGTCTTCTATTTAGCTTGTTCTGCCCTTTAAGATACTTTAACGATTCATGGTCAATATGAATAACGAACTCTTTAAGTAATAGATAATGCTACCATACCTCGAGAGCCCGAATCAATGCATAAAACTCCTTGTCATAAATAGAGTAGTTTAAACGTGCCCCATTCAGCTTCTCACTAAAGAAAGCAATTGGCCTCTTTTCTTGTATCAAAACAGCCCCAATACCAACACCTGAAGCATCACACTCTATTTCAAATGTCTTAGCAAAATCAGGAAGTGCTAAAACTGGAGCAGAACATAATTGTTCTTTAATCAGCTCAAATGGCTTCTGTGTATTCTCATTCCACCTAAACTCATTCCCCTTTTTCAAATACTCTATCATAGACGCAACAATAGAGCTAAAGTCTTTAATAAATCACCTATAGAAAGAGGCTAAACCATAAAAACTTCTCACATCAGCAACACTAGTAGGTTTAGGCCAATCACGAATTGCCTTAACTTTCTCCTCATCAACCTTAATTCCACTACTAGAAACAACATACCCCAAAAAGATAACACTATCTTGGCAGAAATAACACTTTTTGATTTTTCCATACAACTTAGCATCACGCAAAATCTCAAATACAGCCATAAGATACTTCACATGATCATCAAAAGTTTTACTGTAGATCAGGATATCATCAAAATAGACCACAACAAACAGCCCAATAAGCTTTCTCAAAACATGATTCATAAGCCTCATAAATGTACTAGGTGCATTAGAAAGCCCAAACGGCACACCATCCATTCATACAATCCATGCTTAGTTTTAAAGGCTGTTTTTCATTCATCACCTTCTTTTATCCTAATTTGGTGATATCCACTCATCAAATCAACTTTAGAATAATAAACAGCACCATGCAATTCATCAAGCATATCATCAAGTCTAGGAATAGGGAATCGATACTTAACCGTTATCTTGTTAATAGCTCGACTGTCCGCACACATTCTCATGGTACCATCCTTCTTTGGAAAAGCAAAGTAGGCACTAAACAAGGGCTAAGTGACTCATGCACATAGCTCCCCTCTAAGAGCTCACCAACCTGCCTTTGGATCTCCTTTGCTTCCTTCGGATTACATCTATATGCTGGTCTGTTAGGAAGTGTAGCTTCAGGCACCAAATAAATTTGATGCTCTATCCCTCGAATTGGTGGTAATCCCAATGGCAGTTCTTCTGGAAATATATCTTTGAACTCTTTAAGTAACTCCACAACCTGCCTTGGCAAATCCAGACCTTCCACTTGCAATAAAGGCTTTGCCCAAGCTATGAAAACAACCCCCACAGTGATCAGAACCAGCAAGTTGATCACCATTCGGCTAAGGTTGGAAAAGATCCTTTAAACGTTCATGGAGGACCAATGACAAGAGCTAAAGCTAAAAGAATGAAAGAAGCCTTAACTTGTTTAATGGAAAACATTTGGAAGGAGCAAGCTAGTTAAGTTTCGGTTAAGGTTCTAAGGATGCAAGAAGAATCTAAAATGGTCAACAAGATTCAAGAAAGTCCAAATCATGAAGACAAGAGTCCAGCCCTATTAGAATGAATTTTTTAGCTTATCTTGAAGAATAAAAAGGCCATTCGGCCATGTTGGTGATCAGGTGCCATGGAGTGCAAATTAAGGTTCAATGGATCATATGTGATTAAGGAGCATGATCAGATATGATTAATATAATGTGGTATGCAAGTTGAAGTTAAATGCAAAGGAGTTACAAAAGAAGTTACAAATGAGTTATGCTGCATATCTTAAATGGTGTAATTTGTAACTGTTCTTAGCCTTTGTTCTATATAAACAAGGCTGATTTGTTTTCATGGGGGAGGAAAATTTCGTGATATACAAAGTTTGGAGCACTTGAGAGTGTTTTGTTTTTAAGTTCTTGCATGAACTTTGGAAATTATCAAGTTTATTCAGCTTGTGGCATTCAAATCCTTCAAATCTTTGTTTTTCATTAAACTTATCAACTTTCATAGTTTGTATCATTTTGGAGAAAACAAAGTACTGTTCTAATTATTTTATCATCATTCCATTGATTAAGTATTAGAATAGTTTCTCTTACTTCATTCTTGAACGATCGGGTTTGTTTCAATTCGTTGGAGGGTGTTAATTTGCACTCCATGTGTATCGTAACTATCTAGCTATTGGGGTGTATGGTTGTCAAAATTAATGATTTTCATCATTTGGTATCAGAGCTTGGCTCAGGTTTGAGGTTTGCATATCCTTTTATTTCCTGTTTCTTTTAGTTATCACTTCGTTTCTTGTTTCTTTTTAGCACCATATCTTAATTGTTGTGCTTCTTGAGGTTATTCTTATTATTTTCAGCAGATTATAAAAAAAAAAAAACTAAAACAAGAAAAAATATATATACATATATATACAGAAATCTCTCTATGTTCATATGATTACTTGTTTCGGTTTGGGAAGTATTTAAAATTTGAACTTTCTTAACCAAAACAGACAAAAATTCTTGTTGGGATAGAAATTGATATTTCAGTTCTAATCTTTGCTTGTAATATTTCAGTTCTAAACTTTACTCGTGATATTGAATTATCTTTTATTTGCTTTCTTAGACCTACCAAATTTCACTCTATTGAATTTGCCACAATCTGAATTGTTTGTTTAAGGATCTTAGTTAATCTAAGAACCCAAAGAACAAAACAAGAGTGATAAAAGGCAGGAGTGGTGAGATTAACATCGAGAAAAGCCAAATAATTGTGTGAAACACGAGTGGTGTGAAATCTTTGAGTGAAACACGTGAGGGAGTGATTGAGAGGCTGTTCTAATATTTGTTTTTTCTCAGATTTTTAAACATGTCTAACAAAGATGAAGACGTGAGTTCTTCCTCAAATGTTATGGTGATTCAAGTAATGCAGCAACAATTTGAACGATTGTTCCAAGTGATTGGGAATGTAAAAGATCATCTAGAAAGACACGATGAAGCAATTACCAAATTGCAGGGAGAACCACAGCAAGGAAGACAACCACCTTTTATCAATGATGTATATGATGGTGGAGAAGATACAGATGTTTGCCAAGCTACCATAATCGGTCAAAATGTTAATCCTAGAAGACAAACTAGAAGAGGACGTTTTGATGGTGTGGACCGAAACATAGGCAGCATCAAAATGAAAATTCCTTCTTTTCAAGGGAGGAACAATCCGGAGGCCTATTTGGAGTGGGAACGAAAAGTGGAGCTGATCTTTGAATGTCATAACTACTCCGAAGAGAAAAAGGTAAAACTAGCTGCTGTTGAATTTTGTGATTATGCTATTGTTTGGTGGGATCAATTGTGCAAAGACAGGCGTAGAAATGGTGAAAGACTCGTAGAGACTTGGATGGAGATGAAACAAATCATGAGGAGGAGATTTGTCCCTAACCATTACTATAGGGAATTGCATCAACGGTTGCAAACTTTGACACAAGGTTCCATGAGTGTAGAAGAATATCACAAGGAGATGGAGATAGCCATGATAAGGGCTAATATGGAGGAGGACCATGAGGCCACCATGGCTTGGTTTTTGAGTGGGTTAAACAAGAACATTGCTGATATTGTGGAGTTGCAACATTTTGTGGAGATTGAGGACATGGTGAATGTGGCCATGAAGATTGAACGACAACTCAAAAGGAAAGGCACAAGGTATGATTCAAAACCTTATTTGGGTTCTTCTTCTTCTTGGAAACCGAATTGGAGTAAAAAGGATGATAAACCCATTGTTAAGCTTAAATTTGATGAAACTAAAAGCAAAAATGAGATAGGCAGCAAGGGTAGAGGTGAGAATCAACCTAATCCAACTAGAGGCATTAAGTGTTTTAAGTGCCTTGGGCATGGTCATTATGCACGTGACTGTCCTAATAAAAAGGTAATGATCATGAGGGATGGGGCGGTTGAATCTGAAAGTGAGAGAGAAAATGAAGATGACGTGCCACATTTAGAAGATTCTAGTGATGTAGAGTATGCTAGAGGAGAAAATTGGGTTGTACAACGCACACTTAGTTTGCAAAATAAAATTAATGAACATGGTGAGCAACGTGAAAATTTGTTTCATACTTATTGTTTGATTGCTAACAAGTTGTGTAATGTGATTGTTGATAGCGGAAGTTGTACAAATGTGGCAAGTACATTGCTTGTGGAGAAACTGAAATTACCTACTATTAAACATCCAAGACCGTACAAGTTACAATGGTTGAATGATAGTGGTGTTGTGAAGGTAAATCGGCAAGTGTTAGTTTCTTTTTCAATTGGTAGATATAAGGATGAGGTTTGGTGTGATGTGGTGGTACCCATGAATGCTGGTCACATGTTGTTGGGGAGACCTTGGCAATATGATCGAAGGGTAATGCATGATGGGTTTAAAAACCGTTATTCTTTGATCATGGAAGGGCAGAAATACCAACTTGAACCTTTGCCTCCAAAGACGATTTTTGAAGATCAAATGCTCATAAAACAACAATATGAAGAGTTTGAATCTTCATTAGCCGAAACTTTGGGAAGGAAGCAAGAAAGAGAGACAAACAAAAAAGGTGAGATGAGTGTTAAAAATGAGAGCAATGGAAAACACAAAGGGAGAGAAAACAAGGAAGACTTGAGTGAAAGAAAAATGAGTGTTTATGCAAAAATGAGTGATGTGAAGAAAGCATTAACCATGAGGCAGCCCTTACTTGTACTTATGTACAAGGATGTTTTAATTATTTCTAACGAAATTGACAAAAGTTTGCCTAGTGTTATTGTTAATCTTTTGTAAGAAAAAAAGGATCTCTTTCCCGTAGATGTTCCTAATGGTTTGCCACCAATTAGAGGAATTGAACATCAAATTGATCTCATTCCGGGTTCAAGCATACCAAATAGGCCAGCATATAGATGCAACCCCGAAGAGACCAAAGAAATCCAAAAGCAAGTAAGTGAGCATAGGAAAAGGGATATGTGCATGAAAGCATGAGTCCATGTGCAGTTCCTGTTTTGTCGGTACCTAAAAAGGATGGTTCTTGGAGAATGTGTGTTGATTGCCGAGCCATCAACAAAATAATGGTAAAATATAAACATCCTATTCCTAGGTTAGACGATATGTTAGATGAATTGCATGGTTCTTGTGTGTTTTGAAAGATTGATTTGAAATCTGGATATTATCAAATAAGAATGCGTGAGGGTGATGAATGGAAAACTGCTTTCAAAACTAAACACGGTCTATATGAATGGTTGGTAATGCCTTTTGGCCTAACTAACTCACCTAGCACTTTCATGAGATTGATGAACCATGTTTTGCGTGTTTACATTGGAAAGTTTATAGTGGTTTACTTTGATGATATACTCGTGTATAGCAAAAATTTAGATGAGCATGTTACATATTTAAAAAAAAAATTTGATGTGCTTAGAAAAGAAAAGATATATGCTAATCTAAAGAAATGCATTTTCTGCACTAATGAACTTTCTTTTCTTGGTTATGTTGTTAATTATAAAGGAATACATGTTGATCAAGAAAAAGTGAAAGTAATTAGGGAGTGGCCGAAACCCACTTGTGTTTTTGATGTAAGAAGTTTTCATGGTCTTGCCAGCTTTTATAGAAGATTCATTAAGGATTTTTCTACAATTGCTGCACCATTAATAGAATGCATTAAAAAGAATGTGGGATTTAGGTGGGGTAAAGAACAAGATGATGCTTTTTAACTTGCTTAAAGACAAACTTAGTTCAGCACCTTTGCCTAACTTTGCTAAAACTTTTGAGATCGAGTGTGATGCAAGTGGAATAGGTATTGGAGGAGTCTTAATGCAAGAGGGCAAACCCATTGCATTCTTTAGTGAGAAGCTAAGTGGAGCAAGTCTTAACTACCCGACATATGACAAGGAGTTTTATGCCTTGGTGAGAGTGTTAGAGTCCTTGAAATATCTCAAAGGATAAGGAAAGCTAAACTGTAGGCATGCAAAATAGGTGGAGTTTATTGAATCCTTTCCATACATCATCAAGTACAAACAAGGTAAGGAAAATGTGGTTGCTGATGCTCTTTCTAGAAGGTATGCTCTAATTTCTACACTTGATGCAAAATTATTGGGTTTGAGTACATTAAAGATTTATACAATTCTGACATTGATTTTGCTAATATTTATGGGGTATGTGAGAAAGGGGGTTTTGACAAGTTCTTTAGGCATGATGATTTTCTTTTCAAAGAAAACAAGTTGTGTGTTCCTCAATGTTCAATGAGAGAATTACTTGTGAGAAAGGCACATAGTGGCGGGTTAATGGGGCATTTTGGAGTTAGAAAGACTTTGGATGTGTTAAGTGATCATTTCGTTTGGCCACACATGAAAAGAAATGTTGAGAGAATATGTGAGAAATGCATTACTTGCAAACAAGCTAAATCTAAATATTGCCTCATGGGCTGTATACTCCTCTTCCTATACCTAGTGAGCCTTGGGTTGATATATCCATAGATTTTGTCTTGGGATTACCTAGGTCAAAAGGGGGAAGAGATTCTATTTTTGTTGTTGTTGACAGGTTCAGCAAGATGGCACATTTCATTCCTTACCACAACAGATGATACAACACATGTTACGGGGCTGTTCTTCAAAGAAATTGTGACGTTACATGGCATTCCAAGGACAATTGTGAGTGGTAGAGATGTGAAGTTCCTTAGCCACTTTTGGAAAACACTTTGGAACAAGTTGGGAACAAGGCTGTTACAGTATTCAACCACTTGTCATCCACAAACGGATGGACAAACGGAGGTGGTAAATAGAACTTTATCAACACTTTTGAGGGCTATAATTCAAAGGAATTTGAAGACTTAGGAGGAATGTTTGCCACATGTGGAATTTGCTTATAACCAAAGTGTGCATGCTACAACAAACCATTCACCATTTGAAGTTATGTACGGGTTAAATCCATTATCTCCTATGGATTTACTACCTTTACCTTTAGAACAAGCTAATTTGGATGGTAAGCAAAAAGTTGAATATATCAAAACTTTGCATGAAAGAGCGCGCACACAAATTGAAAAGAAAACTCTACAATATGAGAAGCAACACAACAAGGGCCGAAAACAAGTAGTATTTGAACCTGGAGATTGGGTTTGGGTACACTTGAGGGGGGAAAGATTTCCTAGCCAAAGGAAGTCTAAACTCATGCCAAGAGGGGATGGACCATTTCAAGTCCTTCAAAGAATTAATGACAATGCATACAAGTTGGAACTTCCCAGTGAGTATGGCAATGTTAGTGCAACCTTTAATGTTTCTGATTTGCCTTTATTTGATGTAGATGATAAAGATGCTGATTCGAGGACGAATCCTTTCGAGGAAAGAGGAAATGATGAGAACCAGCAAGTTAATCACCATTCGGCTAAGGTTGGAAAAGATCCTTTAAACGTTCATGGAGGACCAATGACAAGAGCTAAAGCTAAAAGAATGAAAGAAGCCTTAACTTGTTTAATGGAAAACATTTGGAAAGAGCAACTAGTCAAGTTTCGGTCAAGGTTCTAAGGATGCAAGAAAAATCTAAAATGGTCAACATGATTCAAGCAAGTCCAAATCATGAAGACAAGAGTCCAGCCCTATTAGAATGAAGTTTTTAGCTTATCTTGAAGAATAAAAAGGCTATTCGGCCATGTTGGTGATCAGGTGCTATGGAGTGCAAATTAAGGTTCAATGGATCAGATGTGATTAAGGAGCATGATCAGATATGATTAATATAATGCGGTGTGCAAGTTGAAGTTAAATGCAAAGGAGTTACAAAAGAAGTTACAAATGAGTTATGTTGCAGTTATCTTAAATGGTGTAATTTGTAACTGTTCTTAGCCTTTGTTCTATATAAACAAGACTGAATTTGTTTCATGGGGGAGGAAAATTTCATGATATACAAAGTTTGGAGCACTTGAGAGTGTTTTGTTTTTACGTTCTTACATGAACTTTGGAACTTATCAAGTTTATTCAGTTTGTGGCGTTCAAATCCTTCAAATCTTTGTTTTTCATTAAACTTATCAACTTTCATAGTTTGTGGCATTTTGGGGAAATCAAAGTACTGTTCTAATTATTTTATCATCGTTCCATTGATTAAGTATTAGAATAGTTTCTCTTACTTCATTCTTGAACGATCGAGTTTGTTTCAATTCGTTGGAGGGTGTTAATTTGCATTCCATGTGTATCATAGCTATCTAGCTATTGGGGTGTATAGTTGTCAAAATTAATGATTTCCATCACACAGAAGCTACTGCTTGCTCAACATCTCCCTTTTTGGCTAACATTAGCCCTTTACCCAATTCCACCATCTTCCTTTGATTCTGCAACTGATCTTGTTGAGAACTTAATGGCATCAAATTCACTTTCTTCCCATTCAGCATAAATGAATAAGTGTTCTTCGTCCATTATAAGTCACACCATTGTCAAACTGCCATGGACGTCCCAATAACACATGACTAGCTGTCATAGGAACTACATCACATAAAACCTCATCATGATAGGTTTCAATGAAAAATGGCACGCGAACCTGTCTTGTAACCCGAATCTCTTCATTCTAATTAAGCCAATGTAATTTGTATGGTTTAGGGTGTGGAACAATACTTAATCTCTGTTTCTCAACCAAAGTAATGGATGCAACATTGGTACAACTACCAGTATCGATAATCATAGCACAAACCTTATCTAGAATTTGACATATTGTATGAAAAATGTTTTCACGTTGCTCCGCACCAATATTAACTTCAACACTCAAAACCCTTTAAATTACTAATAAATTTCCCTCAATTGGCTCAAGATTCTCTTATTGTTCAGTCACTTCTACTTCAAATTCCTTGTCTGTTTCGACCTCATCTTCACTTACAAGCTCTCCATACTTCCCTTGTAAACCCATCACCCTCTTATTTGGACATTCAGAAGCAATATGCCTGTTTCCCATGCACTTGAAACACTTGATGTCTCGCGACCTCCTGAAAAATTGAGATTCAAATACCTTCTTCTTTCCTTTCAACGAACCTGAACTAGCACTTTCCTTGCTGAACTCCACTTTCTCATCTCATTCAGGTGTGTTCCATGTCCGGGAAGGTGAAGAAATAGCCTTTGTATTACTTGATGTAGTTGACCTTATATGGATACCCCATCTTTTCTACTGTCTTTCTATTTTAGTTGCAAGTTTAATGACATACTCAAGAAATATGAAGGGTTGTAACTGATGTGCATCATGAAGGTTCTAAATCAACGCAAGAAGGTGAGTTGAGCGTAAAGGAGATTTCAGATGGTCCAATAATAAGGGCTAAGGCTAAACAGCTTCAAAGGGCCGTAAGTAGTCAAATTTGAGCTATTGAAGCTTCTATGGGATTAGAAGCTTGCGATCTGAATGGAAATGAGCTAAATGTGTTTATTTGTCTTCAATTAGAGATTGGGACGTGATTTAGAGACGTTTGGTGACGTTGGGCTTAAAAAAGCAACTGAGGGCTTTCTTTCCATGCTATTGGGCTTAATTTACTTCTTATGTTGCTATTTTTATATATTTGGGCCATTTTAAACTTGTTTAGCGTTATTTTAAATTGTTAAGTCATATTGGGCTTATTTTGGGCTTTTTAAATTAATTAGGTAACATTAGGGTTTCCCCTCATTTTGTAAGCCTATATAAGGCATGTTAAACTCTTATAGAGGCAGTTGCCTCATTTTGAAATTGGAAGCACGAAATAAAAGAGCTATTTCTCTCACAAAATTGTCTTCTCAATTTTTCTAGCTCTTGAAGACAGTTGGTGACTTATCACTCTCTGATCACCAAGAGTGTGGTGTCAAACCCTAGATTGATCCTTGTGGCGTCCATCTGACTTATCAAGGTATCTCTTTAGTTCTATCCTCCATCAACTTTACCAATTAATTTTGTTATAATTCAGCCTAAACACTTAAAGAAAAGTAACCAACAAAAGAACCAGATTTTATTCGAATTTTGGAATAATCTATTTTTTCTAGAAATCAAGGCACATCATCTGGTATCAGAGCATAGGATTTCAGTGTGTAAACTGAAGTTTCAGCTATTTAAGGTGTCTTGCTGCTTTTGTTTTATATAATCTTGTGGGATTATTCATCAGATTTGGTCTCTAGTATTTGAATTGCAACTCTGAAGCATTAGAATTAATTCTTTGTAGTTTTTGGGCTGAAGATGATTTGGCTGAGTTGAGTTGTTCCTGAACCTTGAAATTTTGAATTTTAGTCAATTATTGCTATCTGATTTTATTTATTGAATTGGTGAAGAAAAAAATTTCAGTTTGAGAAGTGTGTTTTTAGCTACTGGTTGTGTTGTTCATTGTTCATACTTGTTTGGGGTTTTTGTTAATAATGGCTGAAGATGATGCAAGTAGAGTACCAAAGGGACTAAGTTTAGAACAAGCTCAACTCATGGGCTTACAACGTGCTCATGATGAATTTTGAGGTGAGATTACTGAAATTCATGGACAACTTGCTGCAATTATATAAATGAGGCAAAGAAATACTTTGCAACCCCAACAAAGGTAGGTAGGGTGTAGGATACCTCGGAATGACCTAGGGGATGCTGGAGATGAGCCAAATCTGGATGATGAGACTGATGATAAGGAGGTAGCAAAATGACCCTACTAGTGGTATCAAACTTAATATACCACCATTTAGAGGTACTAGTTCTCCTGAGGAGTATCTTGAATGGGTTCAGAAGGTAGAAAGGGTGTTTGATTAGCATGAGTACCCTGAGGCAAAGAAGTGTAAGGTAGCAGCACTTGAGTTTACCGATTATACACATTTGTGGTGGGAAAACTTAAAAGCTCAGCGAAGAAGGGATGATGAAGAAGACATTACGAGCTAGCCACTTATGAAAAGATTAATGAAGAAGAGATTTGTTCCGGATTACTATAAACAAGAATTATACATCAAACTCCAGACTTTGCGGCAAGATACCTTAAGTGTGGAGGAGTATGTGAAAGAATTTGAGCTGTTGTTGATTCGTTGTGATTTGAATGAACCTCAAGAGCAAACAATAGATAGATTCCTTGATGGATTGAAGAGGGACATAGCTAATTTTGTTGAGTTATAGCCCTTCATATTTCTTGAGGATGTCATAAAACTTGCAACTAAAGTAGAAAGACAGCAGGAAAGAGGGTATCCATATGAGGTCAACTACAACAAGTAATACAAAGGCTGTTTCTTCACCTTCGCGAACATGGAACACACCTAAACGTGATGAGAAAGTGGAGTTCAGTAAGGGAAATGCTAGTTCAGGTTTGTTGAAAGGAAAGGAGAAGGTATTTGAACCTCAATTTTCCAGGAGGGCGCGATACATCAAGTGTTTCAAGTGCTTCGAAAATGGGCATATTGCTTCTGAATGTCCAAATAAGAGGGTGATGGTTTTACAAGGGAAGCATGGAGAGCTTGTAAGTGAAGATGAGGCTAAAATGGAAGAGGAATCTAAAGTCGAAGTGACTGAACAAGAAGAGAATCTTGAGCCAATGGAGGAAAATTTATTAGTTATTCAAAGGATTTTGAGTGCTGAAGTTGATATTAGTTTGGAACAGCGCGAAAACATCTTTCATACAAGATGTCAAATCCGAGATAAGGTTTGTGCCATGATCATTGATAATGGTAGTTGTACCAATGTTGCATCCACTACTTTAGTGGAGAAATTGGGATTAACTACTGTTTCACATCCAAAACCATACAAATTGCATTGGCTTAATGACAAGGGAGAGCTTCAGGTTACAAGACAGGTTCGGGTGCCATTCTCCATTAAAACCTTTCATGATGAGATTTTATGTGATGTGGTTCCTATGATAGCTAGTCATGTGTTATTAGGATGTCCATGGCAATTTGATAATGATGTGACTTATAATGGACGAAGGAACACTTATTCATTTGTGCTGAATGGGAAGAAAGTGAACATGATGCCATTGAGTTCTCAACAAGTTAGAGAAGATCGGTTGCGGAATCAAAGGAAGATGATGGAATCTGGTAAAGGGTTAATGTTAGCCAAAAAGGGAGATGTTGAGCAAGCACTAGCTTCTGTGGGGGTTGTTTTCATGACTTGGGCAAAGCCTTTTTTGCAAGTGGAGGGTTTGGATTTGCCAAAGCAGGTTGTGGAGTTGCTTGAAGAGTTCAAAGATGTATTTCCAGAAGAGCTACCATTGGGATTACCACCTATTCGAGGGATAGAGCATCAAATTGATTTGGTGCCTGGAGCCTCACTTCCAAATAGACCAACATATAGATGTAATCCGGAGGAAGCAAAGGAGATCAAAAGGCTCTTCTTAGAGAGGGGCTATGTGCATGAGTCACTTAGTCCTTGTTCAGTGCCTACTTTGCTTGTTTCAAAGAAGGATGGTACCATGAGAATGTATCTGGACAGTCGGGCTATCAACAAGATAACGGTTAAGTATCGATTCCCTATTCCTAGACTTGATGATATGCTTGATGAATTGCATGGTGCTGTTTATTTTTCTTAAGTTGATTTGATGAGTGGATATCATCAAATTAGGATGAAAGAAGGTGATGAATGGAAAACAGCCTTTAAAACTAAGCATGGATTGTATGAGTGGATGGTGATGCCGTTTGGGCTTTCTAATGCACCTAGTACATTTATAAGACTTATGAACCATGTTTTGAGGAAGTTTATTGGGCTGTTTGTTGTGGTCTATTTTGATGATATCTTGATCTATGGTAAAACTTTTGATGATCATGTGAAGCATCTTATGGATGTATTTGAGATCTTGCGTGATGCTAAGTTGTATGGAAACCTCAAGAAGTGCTATTTCTGCCAAGATAGTGTTATCTTTTTGGGGTATGTTGTTTCTGGTAGTGGAATTAAGGTTGATGAGGAAAAGGTTAAGGCAATTCGTGATTGGCCTAAACCTACTGGTGTTGCGGATGTGAGAAGTTTTCATGGTTTAGCCTCTTTCTATAGGCGATTTATTAAAGACTTTAGTTCTATTATTGCGCCTATGACAGAGTGTTTGAAAAAGGGGAATGAGTTTAGGTGGAATGAGAATGCACAGAAGTCAATTGAGCTGATTAAAGAACAATTATGTTCTGCTCCAGTTTTAGCACTTCCTGATTTTGCTAAGACATTTGAAATAGAGTGTGATGCTTCAGGGGTTGGTATTGGGGCTGTTTTGATGCAAGAAAAGAGGCCAATTGCTTTCTTTAGTGAGAAGCTGAATGGGGCACGTTTAAACTACTCTATTTATGACAAGGAGTTTTATGCATTAATTCGGGCTCTCGAGGTATGGCAGAATTATCTATTACTTAAAGAGTTCGTTATTCATTTTGACCATGAATCATTAAAGTATCTTAAAGGGCAGAACAAGCTGAATATAAGACATGCCAAATGGGTAGAGTTCATGGAGCCATTTCCATGTCTTAAAACACAAGAAGGGGCAAACTAATGTCCTCGCTGATGCTCTTTCTAGGAGGTATGCATTGATTTCTATGTTAAATGCAAGGCTTTTGGGTTTTGAACAGGTGAAAGAACAATATACAAGTGATTCATACTTTGCTAATATGATGTCTAAATGTGCTAAAGGAGCTTGTGATGGGTTCTTTGTGCATGATGGTTACTTGTTCAAGTTGGGTAGAATGTGTATACCTTCAGGATCCTTACGTGAGTTGCTTGTGCGTGAGGCTCATGGGGTGGTCTTAGTGGTCATTTTGGAGAGAAGAAAACTTATGAGCTACTGCAAGAGCACTTTTTTTGGCCCAATATGCTGCGGGATGTTCATAAAGTTGTTGAAAGATGTGTAATTTGCAAGAAAGCTAAGGGTAAAGAGAATGCATATGGACTATATATGCCTTTACCTATCCCAGAGCAACCGTGGATGGATATTAGTATGGATTTTGTGCTTGGATTACCTAGAACACAGCGTGGGAAGGATTCAGTGATGGTTGTGGTTGATCGGTTCTCCAAAATGTCACACTTTATTCCTTGTAACAAACCTGATGATGCTATTCATATTGCTGATTTATTTTTTAGAGAAATTATACGTTTGCATGGAATCCCTGAAAGCATTGTCTTTGATCATGATACGAAGTTCTTAAGCTATTTTTGGAAGACTATTTGGAAGAAGCTTGGAACAAAGTTGCTTTTCAGTACTGCTTGTCATCCACAAACTGATGGGCAAACTGAGGTAGTGAATCGTACTCTATCTTCTTTATTATGGGCTGTTATAAACAAGAACTTAAAGAGTTGGGATACTTGTTTGCCTATTGTGGAGTTTGCATACAACCATAGTGTGCATGGGGCTACAAAAGTTATTTAATCCATTTGTTCCTATTGACCTTGTTCCTATTCCAATTGATGAGAGGACATCTATGGATGGGGTTAAGAAGGTAGAATTGATGAAGAAGCTTCATGAGCAGGTTCGAATTCATATTGATGCAAAAACTGTTAAGTATGTTAAGCATGCTAATAAAGGACAAAAAATGATTAGCTTTGAATCTGGTGATCTTGTTTGAATTCATCTTAGCAAGGGAAGCTTTCCTAGCAAGCGGAAGTCCAAGCTGATGCCAAGAGTTGATGGAACTTTTCGGATTGTAGAGAAGGTAAATAGTAATACTTACAAAGTTGATCTTCTTGGTGATTACAATGTTTCAGCCACTTTTAATGTGAAGGACTTATCTCCTTATTTGGAAGATCTAGAAGATTCTGATTTGAGGGCAAATCATTCTCTGCCCGGGGGTGATGATGTGCATCATGAAGGTTCTAAATCAACGAAAGAAGGTGAGTTGAGCGTAAAGGAGATTTCAGATGGTCCAATAACAAAGGCTAAGGCTAAACAGCTTCAAAGGGCCGTAAGTAGTCAAATTGGAGCTATTGAAGCTTCTATGGGATTAGAAGCTTGCGATCTGAATGGAAATGAGCTAAATGTGTTTATTTGTCTTCAATTAGAGATTGGGACGTGATTTAGAGACGTTTGGTGACGTTGGGCTTAAAAAAGCAACTGAGGGCTTTCTTTCCATGCTATTGGGCTTAATTTACTTCTTATGTTGCTATTTTTATGTATTTGGGCCATTTTAAACTTGTTTAGCGTTATTTTAAATTGTTAAGTCATATTGGGCTTATTTTGGGCTTTTTAAATTAATTAGGTAACATTAGGGTTTCCCCTCATTTTGTAAGCCTATATAAGGCATGTTAAACTCTTATAGAGGCAGTTGCCTCATTTTGAAATTGGAAGCACGAAATAGATGAGCTATTTCTCTCACAAAATTATCTTCTCAAGTTTTCTAGCTCTTGAAGACAGTTGGTGACTTATCACTCTTTGATCACCAAGAGTGTGGCGTCAAACCCTAAATTGATCCTTGTGGCGTCCATCTGACTTACCAAGGTATCTATTTAGTTCTATCCTCCATCAACTTTACCAATTAATTTTGTTATAATTCAGCCTAAACACTTAAAGAAAAATAACCAACAAAAGAACCAGATTTTATTCGAATTTTAGAATAATCTATTTTTTCTGGAAATCAAGGCACATCAGAAACTCAACAATATTAGCTATGTCCCTCCTAAATCCATCAAGAAACCTAGCTATTGTTTGCTCTTGAGGTTCATTCAAATCACAACGAATCAGTAACAGCTCAAATTCTTTCACATACTCTTCTACACTCAAGGAACCTTGCCGCAACGTCTGGAGTTTGATATACATTTCTTGTTTATAGTAATCAAGAACAAATCTCTTCTTCATTAATCTATTCATAAGTGGCCAACTAGTAACTTCTTCTTCTTCATCCCTTCTTCGTCGAGCTTTTAAGTTTTTCCACCACAAAAGTGCATAATCGGTAAATTCAAGTGCTTCTATCTTACACTTCCTCAGGGTACTCATGCAAATCAAACACCCTTTCTACCTTCTGAACCCATTCAAGATACTCATCGGGAGAACTAGTACATCTAAATGGTAGTATATTAAGTTAGATACCACTAGTAGGGTAATTTTGCTGCCTTCTTATCCTACTCCTATCTTCAGCCTCATCATCCCTATTTGGCTCATCTCTAGCATCCCCTAGGTCATTCCGAGGTACCCTACGCCCTACCTACCTTTGTTGTGGTTGCAAAGTATTTCTTTGTATCATTTCTATAATTGCAGCGAGTTATCCACGAATTTCAGTAATCTCACCCCAAAATTCATCATGAGCTCATTGTAAGCCCATGAGTTGAGCTTGTTCTAAACTCAGTCCATTTGGTACTCTATTTGCATCATCTTCAGCCATTATTAACAAAAACCCCAAACAAGTATGAACAATGAACAACACAAATAGCAGCTAAAACACACTTCTCAAACTAAATTTTTACCAATTCAGTAAATAAAATCAGATAGCAACAATTTGACTCGAATTCAAAATTTCTAGGTTTAGGAACAACTCAACTCAGCCAAATCATTTCCAGTCCATAAACTACTAAGAATTCATTTTAATGATGCAGAGTTGCAATTCAAAAACCACCAGCCTAAAATATTAGAGAACCAACCAGATGAATAACCCCATAATATTATATAAAATAGAAATAGCAAGAGACCTTTAATGGATGAAACTTCAGTTTGCACACTGAAATCCTATGCTCTGATACCAGATTGCTGTTTGATGTTGTCCATTGTTCATACTTGTTTAGGGTTTTTGTTAATAATGGCTGAAGATGATGCAAATAGAGTACCAAAGTGACTGAGTTTAGAACAAGCTCAACTCATAGGCTTACAATGAGCTCATGATGAATTTCGGGGTGAGATTACTGAAATTCGTGGACAGTCGCTGCAATTATAGAAATGATGCAAAGCAATACTTTGCAACCCCAACAAAGGCAGGTAGGGCGTAGGGTACCTCGGAATGACCTAGGGGATGCTAGAATGAGCCAAATAGGGATGATGAGGCTGAACATAGGAGTAGGATAAGAAGGCAGCAAAATGACCCTACTAGTGGTATCAAACTTAATATACCACCATTTAGATGTACTAGTTCTCCCGATGAGTATCTTGAATGGGTTCAAAAGGTAGAAAGGGTGTTTGATTTGCATGAGTACCCTGAGGCAAAGAAGTGTAAGGTTGCAGCACTTGAATTTACCGATTATGCACTTTTGTGGTGGAAAAACTTAAAAGCTCGACGAAGAAGGGATGAAGAAGCAGAAGTTACTAGTTGGCCACTTATGAATAGATTAATGAAGAAGAGATTTGTTCTTGATTACTATAAACAAGAATTGTATATCAAACTCCAGATGTTGCGGCAAGGTTTCTTGAGTGTAGAAGAGTATGTGAAAGAATTTGAGCTGTTACTGATTTGTTGTGATTTGAATGAACCTCAAGAGCAAACAATAGCTAATGTTGTTGAGTTACAACCCTTCATATTTCTTGAGGATTTCATAAAACTTGCAACTAAAATAGAAAGACAGTAGAAAAGAGGTATCCATATGAGGTCAACTACTTCAAGTAATACAAAGGCTGTTTCTTTACCTTCTCGGACATGGAACATACCTAAACGTGATGGAAAAGTGGAGTTGAGCAAGGAATGTGCTAGTTCAGTTCGTTGAAAGGAAAGGAGAAGGTATTTGAACCTCAATTTTCCAGGAGGTCGCGAGACATCAAGTGTTTCAAGTGCTTGGGAAATGGGCATACTGCTTCTGAATGTCTAAATAAGTGGGTGATGGTTTTACAAGGGAAGTATGGAGTGCTTGTAAGTGAAGATGAGGTCGAAACAGAAGAGGAATCTAAAGTAGAAGTTATTGAACAAGAAGAGAATCTCGAGCCAATAAAGTGAAATTTATTAGTAATTCAAGGGGTTTTGAGTGCTGAAGTTGATATTGGTGCGGAGCAATGTGAAAACATCTTTCATACAAGATGTCAAATTCGAGATAAGGTTTGTGCTAAGATTATCGATATTGGTAGTTGTACTAATGTTACATCCATTACTTTGATTGAGAAACTGGGATTAACTACTGTTCCACACCCTAAAACATACAAATTGCATTGGCTTAATGAGAATGGAGAGATTTGGGTTATAAGATAAGTTCGCGTGCCATTTTCCATTAAAAACTATTATAATGAGGTTTTATGTGATGTAGTTCCTATGACAGCTAGTCATGTGTTATTGGAACGTCCATGGCAGTTTGACAATGATGTGACTTATAATAGACGAATAAACACTATTTATTTGTGCTGAATGGGAAGAAAGTGAATTTGATGACATTAAGCTCAACAAGTTAGAGAAGATCAGTTGTGGAATTAAAGGAAGATGGTAGAATTGGGTAAAGAGCTAATGTTAGCCAAAAAGGGAGATGTTGAGCAAGCACTAGCTTTTGTGGGGGTTACCACCAATTCGAGGGATAAAGCATCAAATTTATTTGGTGCCTGGAGCTTCACTTCCTAACAGACAAGCATATAGATGTAATCCGGAGGAAATAAAAGAGATCCAAAGGCAGGTTGGTGAGCTCTTTGAGAGGGGCTATGTGCGTGAGTCACTTAGCCCTTGTTCAGTGCCTACTTTGCTTGTTCCAAAGAAGGATGGTACCATGAGAATGTGTGTGGACAGTCGAGCTATTAACAAGATAACAGTTAAGTATCAATTCCCTATTCCTAGACTTGATGATATGCTTGATGAATTTCATGGTGCTGTTTATTTTTTTAAAAGTTGATTTGATGAGTGGATATCACCAAATTAGGATGAAGGAAGGCGATGAATGAAAAATAGCCTTTTAAATTACGCATGGATTGTATGAGTGGATAGTGATGCCATTTGGGCTTTCTAATGCACCTAGTACATTTTTTAGGCTTATGGATCATGTTTTGAGGAAGTTCATTGGGTTGTTTGTTGTGGTCTATTTTGATGATATCCTAATCTAAAGTAAAATTTTTGATGATCATGTGAAGCATCTTAGGGCTGTATTTGAGATCTTGCATGATGCTAAGTTGTATGAAAACCTCAAGAAGTGTTATTTCTGCCAAGACAGTGTTATTTTTCTTGGTTATGTTATTTTTGGTAGTGGAATTTAGGTTGATGAGGAGAAGGTTAAGGCAATTCATGATTGGTCAAAACCTACTTGTGTTTTTTATGTGAGAAGTTTTCACGGTTTAACCTCTTTCTATAGGCGATTTATAAAAGACTTTAGTTCAATTATTGCTCTTTCTATGAGTTTAGGTGCAATTAGAATGCACATAAGGCATTTAAGTTGATTAAAAAAAATTACGTTCTGCTGCTGTTTTAGCACTTCTTGATTTTGCTGAAACGTTTGAAATAGAGTGTGATACTTCTGGGCTTGGTATTGGGGCTGTTTTGATGCAAGAAAAGCAGCCAATTGCAATGAGAGTTGCGGCAGCCACTGCCGACCACCGTTAAATGGTGGGGTGGTGACTTGCACCGCCACCACAGGTGGATAGATCGGTCACCGCCGCCACTCTCCACCATTTTTGACTATTTTTTGGTCTTTTGTTTTATCAAAAATGATCCCACCATTGTGTAGATCAAGAAAAATAGAGTTCAATGAAGTAAATTTGATAAATCTTTGTTGTCAGCGTGTCGCCGGCGGTCGGCCGGCCGCCGTTTCCAGCAACTGTGTCAGTTTTTATTTAATTTTTTAATTTATTTTATTAATAATATAATCAATTATATGATGACACGTGTCATTTATAACAAATCATACAATGACACGTGTCCATTTATATATTAGGGGTAAAATGGTAAAAGTATATTAAATGTAAATTTTTCATCCAAATTGATGACAAAAATTGACGAATTAGGGAAAAATTGGGTATTTTATATCTAATGAGGGTAAAGTGTTAATTAGCCTAAAACGTTAGGGTAAAATTGTCTTTATCCCTTATTCTTTGTAACAAAACTGATGAGCTACTCATATTGCTGGTTTTTTTAAAGTAAATTGTACGTTTGCAAGGAATCCCTAAAAGCATTGTCTTTGATTGCGATACAAAATTCTTAAGCTACTTTTGAAAGACTATTTGGAAGACTCTTTGGAAGAAGCTTGGAACGAAATTGCTTTTCAATACTGCTTGTCATCCACAAATTGATGGGCAAACTGAGGTAGTGAACCATACTCTATCTTCTTTATTACGTGCTATTATAAATAAGAACTTAAAGAATTGGGATACTTGTTTGCCTATTGTGGAGTTTGCATACAACCTAGTGTGTATAGTGCTACAAAATTCTCACCATTTGAGATTGTGTATGGATTTAATCCACTTGTTCCTATTGACCTTGTTCCTATTGACCTTGTTCCTATTCCAACTGATGAGAGGACTTCTATGGATGGGGTTAAGACGGTAGAATTGACGAAGAAACTTCATGAGTAGGTTCAAATTCATATTGAGAAAAAAAATAGCTAAGTATGTTAAGCATGCTAACAAAGGGTAGAAAATGGTTAGCTTTGAACCTGATGGTCTTGTTTGGATTCATCTTAGCAAGGGAAGATTTCCCAGCAAGCGGAAGTCCAAGTTGATGCCAAGAGTTGATGGACCTTTCGGGTTGTAGAGAAGGTGAATAGTAATGCTTAGAAAGTTGATCTTTCAAATGATTATAATATTTCAGCCACTTTTAATGTGGAGGACTTATCTCCTTATTTAGAAGATCCAAAAGATTCTAATTTGAGGGCAAATCATTTTCAGCCCGAGGGTGATGATGTGCATCCTGAGGGTTCTAAATCAACTTAAGAAGGTAAGCTGAGCATAAAGGAGGCTTCAGATGGGCTAATAACAAGAGCTAAAGTCAAACAACTTCAAAGGGTCACAGGTAGTCAGATTGGAGCTATTGAAGCTTCTACGGGCTTGAAAACTTGTGATCTAAATGAGAATGGACCAAAGGTGTATTTGTCTTCAATTAGAGCTTGGGACATGATTTAGCGGCTATTGGCCACTTTAAGCTTAAAGAATCAGATGAGAGCCTTATTTGCGTGCTATTATGTTTAAATTGCTTCTTTTCAACCTATTTTTATTATTTTGCTTATCTCTCTCTATTTTCATGTATTTGGGCCTTTTAAAATATGTTTTGTTTTGTTTTAAGTTGTTAAGTCAGTTTGGGCTTATTTGAGTTGTTTTGGACTTTTTAAGCTGATTAGCTATAATTAGGGTTTTTCTTGATTTTGTAAGCCTATATAAGGCATCTTAAACTTCTTGTAGAGGTAGTTGGCTCATTCTTCAATTTTATGCACGAAAATAGAACTTTTCTCTCTCAAAATTGTCTTCTCAAGTTTTCCAACTCTTGAAGATATTTACTGACTTATCACTCTTTGATCACCAAGAGTGTGGTGTCAAAATCCTAAATCGATTTTTGTGGCATCCATATAACTTATCAAGATTTCTTTTTAGTTCTATCCTCCATCTTATTTACCATTTATTTGTTATAATTCAGCCTAAACACTTAAAGAAAGGCCAACAAAAATCAGACACCACCTTCATCTTGAAATCAGATTTTGTTAATATGTTGAATAATCTAATTTGAAGATCAAGGCACATCAGAAAGAGAAATCACGAACGACATGTTAAGACATGGAATAAGATGAAGGCCAACAACATAAAAAGACACTTAGTTCCTAGCTACTACCATTGAGAGTAGTATAAAATGTTGCAGGGTTTAACTCTAAGTTGTAATGTTTAACTCAAGGATCCAAGAGCGTTGTTGAATACTAAAAAGAGATGGAGATTGCTATTATTCGAGTGAGTGTAGAGGAGGACAGAGAATCCACCATGGCTAGGTTCTTTTATGGTTGAAACTGAGAGATAGCAAACGTGGGGGAGATGCAGCACTATGTAGAGTTGATGGATATAGTGCACCAACCATCAAAGTTGAGTAGCAATTAAAGCGAAGGAACATGGCTATGAGGGGATCAAGCGCGGCACCCACAAGCTCATAGGGGCAAGTCCTTAAATGAGATGAAGTTCCATCAACTAAGTCTGAGCCCTCTAAGGATGCCAAACAAGCTGCGACATTCAAACAAGGTAAAATTGAATCCACCACTTCTAGAAACAGTGACATTAAGTGCTTTAAATACCAAGGTAGGGGACATATAGCTAACTAATATCCGAACAAAAGGGTGATGGTGATCAACACTCAAGGGTTGATTGAGTTAGAAGATGAGAAAGAAGATGAAGTAGATGACATGCCACCTGTTGAAGGTGACTATAAAGGGTTAATATGCGGTGGAAGAAGAATCATTGGTGGCAAGACTAGTTCTTAGTGCACAGGTCAAGGAAGAAGAAAATAATCAGCTGGAGAACTAGTTCCACAATAGGTGTTTTGTGAACAACAAAGTTTTTAGTGTTAAAATTGATGTTGGGAGTTGCACCAATGTTGCTAGCATCGAATTAGTAGAGAAATTGGTGCTACCTACCTTGAAACATCCACGACCATACTGACTTCAATGGCTAAACGATTGCGGAGAAATTGAGGTAACAAAATAGGTGTTTGTGGCATTTTCCATTGGAAAGTATGAGAATAAGGTGCTTTTGTGATATGGTAGCTATGCACGCATGTCACATTATATTGGAATGACCATGGTAGTTTTATCGGCTCGTCACGAATGATGGTTACACCAATAAGTACTCTTTTATCATAACAAAAAAAAAGCAGCCCAAAACACTTATGGCATTGACTCCAAAACTAGTTCTCAAAGACCACCTCAAGATGCAAAAAGAGAGTGAAAAGCAAAAAGAAAAACAGAGGCCAAAGCTGAGAGAAAATAAAAAGAGAGGAGAGAAAAAGGGAAAGGCAAAAGCAAGAAAAATAGTGAGAGGAAAAATGAGAGAGTTATGATCTTGGTGAGTGCAAGAAAGAAAAAATACAACTACATTGCAAATAAAGGTTAGATCAAGAGAGCTTAATTTTCACAACAGCCCCTTATAATATTTATGTACAAGGAGGCTCTTTTGTGTACTAACAATTTTGCTGGATCTTTGTTGAGTAGCATTAGTTATCTTTTACAGGAATTCGAGGATGTCTTTCCCAAAGAAGCTGCCTCCAGGCTTACCTCCAATTCTAGAAATTGAACATCAAATCAATTTTATACCTGGTGCAGCAATTCCAAAACTAGACGACGAAGGAACTTTAATGGCAGGTTGACAAGCTAATGGAAAAGGGGTATGTTAGAGAGAGCATGAGTCCTTTTGCGGTTCCGGTGATACTAGTGCGTATGTAGGATGAGACATAGAGGATGTGTGTTGATTGTCGAGCCATCAATAATGTTAAGGTGAAGTATCACCATCCTATTCTTTGATTATATGATATGTAAGATGAATTGTATAGGTCTAATGTGTTTTCTAATATCTATCTCAAGAGTGGATACCATCAGAGTAGAATGAAAGAAGGTGATAAGTGAAAAACTATATTTAAAACAAACTATGTTTTGTAGTAATGGTTAGTTATGCCTTTTAAATTAACTAATGCACCTAGTAATTTCATGAGACTTATGAATCATATTTTGCATGCTTTTATTAGCAAATTTGTAGTTCTTTAATTTGATGATCTCCTGATCTATGGCAAAAATCTGGACGATCACATTGAACATTTAAAACTTGTTTTAGAGGTTTTAAGGAAAGAAAGGTTGTTTGCTAACCTTAAGAACTGTACCTTTTGCATGGATAAATTTGTGTTTCTTGGTTTTATTATAAATGCTAAAGGGATTGAGGTCGATGAGGAAAATGTGAAGGCAATTTAAGATTGGCCAACGCCTACTTCAGTGAATTAGGTAAGAAGCTTCTATGGCCTGGCTAGTTTTTACTGGTGCTTTATTTGGGATTTTAGTAGCATAGCCGCACCCCTAACCCAAGTTATCAAGAATAAAGTTCCATTTAAGTGGGGAGAGGAGCAAGAAAAGGCATTCAAGCTCATCAAAGAAATACTAACTAATACACCCTTACTTATTTTACCTAACTTCACTAAAATGTTCGAAATTGAGTGTGATGCTTCAGGTATAGATATTGAAGGCTTGTTAATGCAAGAGGGAAGAACGTTTGCATACTTTAAGTGAGAAATTGAGCGGGATAGCCCTAAACTATCCAACTTACGACAAAGAATTGTATGCATTTATTCGAACTCTTGAGACTTGGCAGCACTACCTATGCCTGAAAGAGTTTGTGATTTATACGGATCATGAATCTTTGAAAGCATTTAAAGGAGCAGCATAAGTTGAGCAGACACCATACTAATTTTGAAGAGTTCATTGAAACATTTCCCTATGTGATCAAATACAAATTTGGTAAGGAAAATGTAGTTGCCAATGCATTATCACACAGGTACGCTTTGCTTTCAATCCTTGATGCTAAATTGCTTAGATTTGAGTACATTAAGGAGTTATATGCAATAGATTCTGATTTCGGTGACTTGTTTACAATTTGCACTAAAAGGGTAAGTGTGAAGTTTTATTTGCACGATGATTTTCTGTTTTAAGAAAATTAATTGTGTGTTCCACATTCATCATTGAGTGAATTACTTATTCGGAAAGCATATCGTGATGGTTTGATAGGCCACTTCGAGATAGATAAGCCTTTAGGTATATTGCATGAGCATTTCTTTTGACTGCAAGTGAAACGTGACATAGAGAGGATTTGTGCGACATTTTTTGCAGGCAAGCAAAGTTTGGGCATCAATCACATAGGTTTTACACACCCCTTCATATTCCTAGGGCAGCAACTTGGGTCAATTTCTCTATGAATTTTATTTTAGGCTTACCTAGAACTAAGCGGGGGAGAGTGATGTGAACCTCAAAAAGAAAAGTGAGACCCGATGCTCAATGAGATTCCTTTACTTAAAGATTATTCTGATTTAGATTTTTAGATAAACAAAAACAAGAAACTTGACCCGTTATCTATAAGAGATAAGAACCAAAGATATAAAAAGATTGTAAACACCACACTCAAGATAGATAAGAAGTTGTGAGTGATAAGTCTGAAAGAACGCCACAAAATTCAATCTTGATAAATTTTAAATAAAAGTTCTCTGAAGAACTTAAGAGAAAACTCTCACAAATGTTATTTTATGTATTCTGCATTCCGTCTCAATCCCTGTGGTATTTATAAAGACCCATGGGATGTAAAGGTACAATTTTCAAACTTACAACTACCCTCACCCAAAGTTTAAAATTACAGCTGACAAAATGAATTCTAAATTGGTTGTTGGAATCAAAGTCTTAAAATTGCAGTGTCGTGTATTTTGTATAACACAAACTAATGCAAGTATACATTATCGCAACAAGTAATATATGATGAGTATAGTATCTTTCCCATGAGAAATTATTGTTATTACTTGTGAAGTACTAAAATTGTGTCCTCCTACTCTTATTCAAACTATTGGTAATTCAATGTGTTGATATCTAAATTAACTAAATAATTAAATTAATGATAGAGATAGTAAGGAAATGATCTTAAACACTTTAATTATCAAATGTCTAGGATTACAATTATCTCTTAATACTACACTTGAATTCACTTGTTATCCTTAATCTCTATCAATGAGAATTGTTAACCGCAACCTCAAATGCATTCACAAGCCTCTTTTAATGGTCAAGTGATTATACCTCAATCAATCAATTATCTATATGTCTATGATAATTATACTGAATTGAGATTCATTAGGAGTAGGTTTCACAAATTATTATATATGCCATATGAGTATTCCTATCTTGAACTCATGTTTTTACACAATGATCATACATCAATCTATTAATGTCCAACACAAATATTCATTTTCCAACTTCATTAAGATTCCTAAATCAATCTAATACATTGTTATGTAATTAGAAGTATTAAGCACTCAATAGATTGAACAATACAATATTGGCATAATGAATAAAAAAATGACAAAGAATCCAAGCTACATATATGAGTTCAAATCATAATCCTAGTTTTATCAAATTAATCCATGATAATAACAAGAGTTCTTGAACTAAAATCAACCAACAAATCGAAAGAAATCATAATACAACAAATATAAAGACAAAGAGAAGGAAGTTTCTTGTTCTATTGCTTTGTTTTGATCCTTGCTGTTGAATCTTCTCTTCCTTGATGTTTGATCCAATCCAAGACTTGTTTATTGGTGTTTTTGATCTCTCTCCTCATGCTACTCACCTTGTTTTGGCTCAATAGTCGCCATTTTATAGACTTAGGGCACTGAAATAGGGTAAACTTTGCCCTACTTTTCGCAATTTGTATTATGGATGAATAGAAACCCGCGGCGCTGTTCATACAGACTGTTTAATGCACTGTTCATAGTCACTATTCACAATACTGTTCATTAGGCATTGTTCATATACATTGTTTTTGCACTATTCATCAAATTCTGAAAATTTTCTAGATTGGGTGCCATGACACTCGGACCTGGGTTTTTGGATAAACAGTACTTGTTCATATGTGTTGTACATGGGTACTATTCATGATCATTGTTTATGTTTTAAGCTTTTTGGTCCCTTTTCTGATTTTTTTTCCCAAACAATCCCATTCGTGTTTGGTTTTCAGTATTCTCATGCCGATAGTCTTTAAACTTATAAAAAAACATTAGCATGCATAAATAGTCAATTTATTAGGATAGTTTGAACAAACATTAAGTTTAAGAAGATACAATATTTTATAAAATTATGCCCTATCATTCAGCTAGGCTAAAGTCCAAGATTAAGGCTAAAAAATATGGCTGGACTTACTATATAAATTACAGCTAGTATTATAGCTGTAATTTTAGATGGAACTACTGTTAGAATTACGACTGGAACTTCTAAATCTCTTGAATTTAAAAAAGTCTTTAATTTTTGTAATTATGTCAAATTCTGCTGTTAAGATACTTTAATTTGCAAGAAATCAAAATTCTAAAGTGGTGCTGACTTTCCTTCTTAACTTTCTCTAGATAACTTAAAATCATGTGCTATAAATTTGAGAATTTCAAAGTTGTTCTTGAAATTGATTTTCTTACTTTCAGCCTTTCACTCATCTGTAAATGCACCAAATTTCCTTAAATAATTAATTTTAGAATATTAATAACTTGAAATTAGTATGAAATTGTAAAGTGCTCAATTGTCTTATTTAATGCTTCATTAATTTTCGTGGTTCTTGCCCTTGTGAAGCTTTGGCAATCTAGTCCGTATCATTCTCCCTTTCCTAAAAAGTATTTGCCTTCAAATTTTCACCTACATCAAAATGACTCAAATCAGCAACATTAAAATTTACACTTACATTATACTTACCTAGAAGTTTTAAATGAAAGAACAAACAATGAAATATAATGGATAGTTCAAACCTGACTTAAAGCCTAAGCTCTGATACCAAATGATGCGAACCTCACAAAGAAAAGTAAGACCCAATGCTCAATGAGGTTCAATTGCCCAAGGATTGTTCTAATTTAGATTTTTAGATAAATAAAAATAAGAACCTTGACCCGTTATCTATAAGAGATAAGAACCAGAGGTATAAGAAGATTGTAGATGCCACACTCAAGATAAATAAGAAGTTATGAGTGATAAGTTTGAAAAAATGCCTACACTTGTGGGACTCGGCCATTATTGAATTGCCCGGATCTTCTCTTTATCAACCTATATTCCTTGTGCACATACAACAAAACTAAGAAACACAAGCTTATCAATGCAAAACCTACACTTCTTCAAGTTAGCAAATGACTTCTCTTTTCTAAGTACATCCAAAACTAATTTTAAATGCACAACATGATCATCTAAATTTTTGCTATAAATGTGAATATCATCAAATTAAACAACAACAAACCTGCTTATGAAAGTATCAAGACATGGTTCATTAATCACATAAAAGTACTCGGTGCATTAGTTAAACAAATGGCATAACTAACCACTCATAAACCATATTTCGTTTTAAAAGCAGTTTTCCATTCATCGCCCTCTTTCATTCTTATTTGATGATACCCACTCTTTAAAATACACAAGCGCCATGTAGCTCATCTACATATCATCTAAGCAAGGAATAGGATGATGATACTTTATCGTTATATTGTTGATGCTCAACATTCAACGCATATTCTCCACGTTACATCCATTTTAGGAACAAAAATTACTGGCACGGTGCATGAACTCATACATTCCCTTATGTACCCCCTTTCCATCAATTCACTAATCTGCCTTTGTAGCTCCTTTGCCTCATCGGGATTACTTTGAAAGATTGGTCGGTTTGGAATGGAAGCATTGGATACAAATTTAATTTGATGTTGAATTCCTCAAATATGAGGTAAATCAGGTGGAATCTCCTCTGGAAAGACATCATCAAACTCCTACAAAAGAGAAACAATTGAACTAGGAAGAGACGAGTCAAGTTGATTATTGTTTAAATATGGATTTTTATTTCACTCACTTTTGTATAAAAGTTTGCTTTTCTCTCAATGGCCAAACTGTCCTCTTATTTTTTTCTCTCATTTTTCTCTGCCTCTTTTCTATTTTCTTTCTAATTTTCACTGGTTTTATTTTTCTCACTCTCTTTATTTTGATCACTCTCTTTTTGGAGATCTGCTTTGTTGACAAAGGTACTAGAGTGATTGTCCTTTGATTAAGCACAAATAAGTATTTATTAGTGAAACCATCGTGCTTAACATGCCGATCAAATTCCCATGTTCGGCCTAGTAACAAGTGTCTAGCTTGCATCAGAACTACATCACACAAAACTTCATCTTCATATTTTTTTTATTCATAAGGAAACTAACACCTGTTTAGTAACCCTAACCTCACCACTATTATTGAGTCATTGCAATTCATAAGGTCAGGGATATTTAATTGTTGGCAGCCCAAATTTCTCCACCATTGTAGTGCTAGCAGCATTAGTACAACTACCTCCATTAATAATAATCACACTACATACCTTTTTTTGCACGTGGCATCTAGTATGAAAGATGTTTTCTCGCTGCACTTCATCATCTTCTTTAACTTGCATACTCAGAACTCTCCTCGCAACCAACAATTCTCCTTGGGTAGCGTATTCCTCATCATCCACATTCTAAAATGGTGGCAAAGATTTGGTATCATCTTCGCAATCGAATTCAATCTCACAATTATCTCACAATCATAACTCTTTTGTTTGGACGTTAGGTCACTATGTGACCCTTGCCTTGGCATTTAGAACACTTAATATCATGATTTTGAGTGGTGGAAGAATTAGATTTACCTTGATTCTCATAACTGGTCGCTTCTCGTTTTGGCTCAATTTTGGGCTTGACAGTGGCTTGCCTCTCTTCTTTCTTTACAAAATTTGGCCTTTACGATGAAACCAAGCTAGGATTTTGTCATATTGCTACCCCTTCTCTTGAGTTGGTTCTCAATTTTGATAGCCATGTGCACCATATCTTCCTACTCCACATAATGTTGCAATTCCACCGAATTAGCAATTTTTCGGTTCAGACCAACTAAAAACCTAGCTATAGTGGATAATTATTTTATTTTTTTTATCGATATTACAGATTAGTAATCAGTAATCCTCTCTCACAAAAATAACATAGAAAGAGAATTCTTCCTCAGAATTAGGAGGCAAGGCAAATAAAATAATTTCATGTTCCCCTCTTGCATATGTATATATAATTCAAATAGAGAAAATATAGAACCCTACATCTTTCTATATCTCCCAACCAAGTCCCATACTGCCTAAGAACCTTTGATCTTGGATCTGATTTTAATGAATAATTTGGGAATTTGTAAGAAATTCTTGTGTGTTTTCAATTAAAAGCAATTAGATATTAAAAAAGAAATTAGAAGCTAAGAACAATAAGTGAATACTTTTGTCTGTAATAATCCTCTACATTCGCTCAGATCATAGTGATTTTCATCTCTATTTAATAATCCTCCAAATGTCGATTACAATGTGTAAGGCTTTGCAATTTTTGGTACAACTCACAATAGTAATGACTTGGAACAAACTATCTTCTCATCATGGTTTTCATTTTCTCCCAAGTCTCTATCGAACTGATGTGCATCATGAGGGTTCTAAATCAACTCAAGAAGGTGAGCTGAGCATAAAAGAGACTTCAAATGGACCAATAACAAGAGCTAAGGCCAAACAGCTTCAAAGGGCCATAAGTAGTCAGATTGGAGCTATTGAAGCTTCTATGGGCTTGAAAACTTGTGATCTAAATAAGAATGGACCAAAGGTGTTTATTCATATTCAATTAGAGCTTGGGACGTGATTTAGAGGCTGTTGGTGACTTTAGGCTTAAAGAGGCAGATGAGAGACTTATTTGTATGCTATTAGGCTTAAGTTGCTTCTTTTGGACCTATTTTTATTATTTTGCTTATCTCTTTATATTTTCATGTATTTGGGCCTTTTTAAAACTTCTTCAGCTTTGTTATAAGTTGTTAAGTCAATTTGGGCTTATTTAAGTTGTTTTGGGATCTTAGTCAATTAGGTAAGATTAGGGTTTTTTTCTCATCATGTAAGCCTATATAAGGAATCTAGAACATCTTGTAGAGGCAGCTGCCTCTCTCTTCAAATTTATGAACGTGAAAGAAGAACTATTTCTATCTCAAAATTGTCTTATCAAGTTTTTCAGTTTGTGGTGACAGTTATTGACTTATCACTCTTTGATCATCAAGAGTGTGGTGTCAAAACCCTAAATTGATCCTTATGACGTCCATTTGACTTATCAAAGTTTCTTTTTAGTTCTATACTCCATCTTAGCTTAAACAACTGTCAAAACAAATTCAGCTTAAACACTTCAAAGAAAGACCAACAAAAATCAAATACCACCCTCACATTGAAATAGAGTGTGATGCTTCTGGGTAGAATTCATGCTAAATGGTTAGAGTTCATGGAGCTCTTTCTAGGAGGTATGCATTAATTTCTATGTTAAATGCAAGGCTGTTGGGTTTTGAACAGGTGAAAGAATAATACTAGTGATTATTACTTTGCTAATGTGGTGTCTTAATGTGCTAAAGGAGCTTGTGATGGGTTCTTTTCGCATGATGTTTACTTTTTCAAGATGGGTAGAATGTGTATAACTTTAGGATCTTTGCGTAAGTTGTTTGTGCATCAGACTCGTGATGGTGGTCTTAGAGGTCAATTTGGGGAGAAGAAAACTTATGCGCTACTGAAAGATACTTATTATGGCCTAATATGTTGCAAGATGTTCATAAAATCATTGAAAGATGTCTTATTTGCAAGATAGCTAAGGGTAAAGAGAATGCATATTGGCTGTATATGCCTTTACCTATACCAGAGCAACCATGGATGGATATTAGTATGGATTTCATGTTTGGATTACCTAGAACACAATGTGGAGAGGATTCAATGATGGTTGTGGTTGATTAGTTCTCCAAAATGTCCCAATTTATTAATTGTAACAAAACTGATGATGCTACTCATATTGCTAATTTGTTCTTTTAGGGAAATTGTACGTTTGCATGTAATCCCTAAAAGCATTGTCTCTGATTGTGATACAAACTTTTTAAGCTATTTTAGAAGACTCTTTAGAAGAAGCTTGGAATGAAGCTGCTTTTCAGTACTACTTGTCATCCATAAACAGATGGGAAAACTGAGGTAGTGAACAGTATACTCTACCTTCTTTATTATGGGCTGTTATAAACAATAACTTAAAGAGTTAGGATACTTGTTTGCCTATTGTGGAGTTTACATACAACCGTAGTGTGCATGGGGCTACAACATTTTCAACATTTGAAATTGTGTATAGATATAATCCATTTGTTCCTATTGACCTTGTTCCTATTTCAATTGATGAGAAGACTTCTATGGATGGGGTTAAGAAGGAAAAATTGATGAAGAAGCTTCAGGAGCAGGTTTGAATTCATATTGAGGAGAAAACAGTTAAGTAAGTTAAGCATACTAACAAAGGATGGAAAATTGATGCAAACGACATTGCACAGCCTATACGCATACAAGACAAAGAATTCGCACGTGGGCTTGGAAGGGCTCAAGTCCATCAATCACATGATACATTAAGTTTGCCAAATGGGCCAATCACAAGACTTAAAGCCAAGCAATTTAAAGAAGCATTAAATGGGCTGATTCAACAAGTTTGTGGGAGGGCAAACACATGGAGGCCTAGCATAAGCCCAAATAAATTTCAAATCAATCCAAATCAGATTCAAGGAAACCTAATCACTTTGATTAAGGCAGAATTTCTGGAAAGTTGAATATTCAAGGAAACATAATTCCTTTGATTTAGGCATGTTTTCTGGAAATTTGAATATTCAAGGAAACATAATTCCTTTGATTTAGGCATGTTTTCTGGAAATTTGAATATTCAAGGAATCCTAATCCCTTTGATTTAGCCATGTTTTCTGGAAATTTGATTAAGTTTGAATTTTGTTGTTATATTAGTTTTAAGTTTGAATTTGTATTTGAAAGTTGTAACTTGACATCTCTTATGGTCTCTATAAATACCATGGAGATTGAGAGTGGGAGGACAGATTTTAGACAATAATATTTGAGAGTTTTTGTGTTCTTCTTTCATTCTTGAAAGGACTTGAACTTATCAAGCTTGTTCTTGTGGCGTTCAAACAACCGGACTTATCACCTAGACTCTTGAAGTGTCCTTGGGGTTTCTTGGTGTGGCGTCCTATATCCATCCATAGTCTTGGTTCTTGGTTTGCTAACTCAAGGGTTAAGACTCGTCAAACCTGCGTCTTGAAGATCTCGGGTTCAATTCCATATTGTGGTGCTGGGTTTTGTCACATTGTTGGCAAGGTTCATATCATTTGGTATCAGAGCTTTGGTTTCAAGGCAAGTTTGAATTATCATTTTATTTTATTTCATTGTTCCATTTATCTTTACATAAATTCGTATTTTATTTTATCTCTTGTTTCTGATTTAGAAAAAAAAAAAGAAGAAAAAAAAAAGATAGAAAAGAAAAAAAAAAAAAAGAGAAACAAAAGAAAAGGCCAGAAATTTGTTGCAAATTCTAAATTTTGAATTTCATCAGTTTGTCTACAACTTTGAACCAAATTTCCCACATATGTTACTAGCATCATTTTCTTAAGGATGTATTCTTGAATCGCGTGACTTGTCTCGGTTGATTCTCATATTGAATTGCCACTTGAATCTTGATTATTTTTTAGTCTGATTAAGGGTTAAAAGAAGACACGTGAGTGGAAAAAGGCAAAGAGAGGTGAGAACATAAGAGGGTAAAAGCCGTTTGAGTGCTAAACACGAGAGTAAGTAAATTTTCTTGAGTGAAACACGTGAGGGAGTGCTTGTGAGGCCTTAACTGTATTTTTTGCAGATTCTAAACATGTTACACAATCAAGAAAACTCAAATGAAGAGGTACAACAACCAACCAATCCTAACCTACAGTTGCAGGCATTATTGGGTGAAATGAGGCGGATGATGAGAACCGAATTAGAGCAAATTCACGAAAGAATGGACTGACTGGAAAATTTAGGGCAGCATCAAAACTCGCCCATTGGGCAACCACCTAGGCGAGTGCAACCAGGAGTACAAAGGGGAGATGTTGGAGATGAAGAGGAGTTGGATGAGCTGGATGAACCACCAATGAACCAAGGTAGATTTAGGCGTGGATTTGGAGATATAGGTGCTAGGAGGGGAATACCTAGGCGAGATGATGACTTGGGAAGCATTAAGGTGAAGATTCCACCTTTTCAAGGTAAAAATGATCCTGCGGCATATCTAGAATGGGAGATGAAGATAGAGATGATCTTCGATTGTCACAACTATTCCGAGGCCAAAAAGGTAAAATTGGCTGCAATTGAATTCACTAACTATGCTATTGTTTGGTGGGATCAATTGTTGAAGGAAAGGAGGAGAAATCACGAACGACCTATTGAGACGTGGAACGAGATGAAGGCCATCATGAGGAGACGCTTCATTCCTAGCTACTACCATCGGGAGTTGTATAACAAGTTGCAACGTCTAACTCAAGGATCCAAGAGCGTTGATGAATACTATAAAGAAATGGAGGTTGCTATGATCCAAGCAAATGTAGAGGAGGACAGAGAAGCCACTATGGCTAGGTTCTTGCATGGCTTAAACCGAGAGATAGCGGACATGGTGGAGATGCAACATTATGTCGAGTTGACAGATATGGTGCACCAAGCTATCAAAGTTGAGCAACAATTGAGGCGAAGGAACATAATTCGAAGGGGATCAAGCATGGCTGCCACAAACTCATGGCGACCAGCCCCTAAAAGAGATGAATTTTCATTAACTAAGCCTAAGTCTGAGCCATCTAAGGATGCCAAACAAGCTGCGACGTTGAAACAAGAGAAAACTGAATCCACAACTTCAAGAAATCGTGACATTAAGTGCTTTAAATGCCAAGGTAGGGGACATATAGCTAGCCAATGTCCAAACAAAAGGGTAATGGTGATCAACACTCAAGGGGAGATCGAGTCGGAAGATGAGCAAGATGATGAAGTGGATGATATGCTACCTCTTAAAAATGACTATGAAGGACAATATGCAGTAGAAGGAGAATCATTGGTGGCAAGAAGAGCTCTTAGCGCACAAGTTAAGGAAGAAGAAAACAATCAGCGAGAAAACTTGTTCCATACTAGATGTTTCGTGAACAACAAAGTTTGCAGCGTTATAGTTGATGGTGGGAGTTGCACCAATGTTGCCAGCACCGAATTAGTAGAAAAATTGGCATTACCTACCTTGAAACATCCACGACCATACCGACTTCAGTGGCTGAATAATTGCGGAGAAGTCAAGGTAACCAAACAAGTGATGGTGGCATTTTCCATTGGCAAATATGATGATGAGGTACTTTGTGATGTGGTACCTATGCATGCATGTCACATCTTATTGGGACGACCATGGCAGTTCGATAGAAGAGTCACGCATGACGGTTACACCAACAGGTACTCTTTTATCATCAAGAAGCAGCCTATAACACTTGTACCATTAACACCAAAACAAATTCTTGAAGACCAACTGAAGATGCAAAAAGTGAGTGAAAAGAGAAAAGAAAATGAGAGAGAAGCCATAGCTACGAGAAAAGAAAATGAAAGGAGAGAAAAAGAGAAAGGTAAAGTCATGAAATATGGTGAAAATGAAAATGAGAGAGTTGCGGCCCGAGAGGAAAGATATAACTATATTGCAAAAATGTGTGAGATCAAGAGAGCTTTAATTTCACAACAGACCCTTATAGTACTTATGTACAAGGAGGCCCTTTTGTGTACTAACGATCTTGCTGGATCTTTGCCAAGCAATATTATTTCTCTTTTGCAGAAATTCAATGATGTCTTTCTTGAGGAGGTACCTTCAGGCTTACCTCCAATTCGAGGAATTGAACATCAAATTAATTTCATACCTGGTGCAACAATTCCAAACAGGCCCGCTTATAGAAGTAATCCTGAGGAGACGAAAGAACTTCAACAGCAAGTTAACGAGCTAATGGAGAATGGATATATTAGAGAGAGCATGAGTCCTTGTGCAGTTCCAGTCCTACTAGTGCCTAAGAAGGATGGGACATAGAGGATGTGTGTTGATTGTCGAGCCATCAACAACATTACGGTAAAGTATCGCCATCCTATTCCTCGATTAGATGATATGTTAGATGAACTACATGGATCTTGTGTGTTTTCTAAGATTGATCTCAAGAGTGGATACCATCAGATTAGGATGAAAGAAGGTGATGAATGGAAAACTGCATTTAAAACAAAATATGGTTTGTATGAATTTATGCCTTTTGGATTAACTAATGCACCTAGTACTTTCATGAGACTTATGAACCATGTTTTGCGTGCTTTTATTGGAAAATTTGTAGTTGTGTACTTTGATGATATCCTGATATATAGTAAAAGCCTAGATGCTTATGTTGACCACTTAAAGCTTGTTTTAGAGGTTTTAAGGAAAGAAAGGTTGTTTGCTAACCTTAAGAAATGCACTTTTTGCACGGACAAACTTGTGTTTCTTGGTTTTGTTGTAAGTTCTAAAGGAATTGAGGTTGACGACGAAAAGGTGAAGGCAATTCATGATTGGCCAACGCCTACTTCAGTGACACAAGTTAGAAGCTTCCATGGCTTAGCTAGTTTTTACCGACGTTTTGTTCGGGATTTCAGTAGCATAGCCGCACCCTTAACTGAAGTCATCAAGAAGAATGTTCCGTTTAAGTGGGGAGATGAGCAAGAAAAAGCATTCAAGCTAATCAAAGAGAAATTAACTAATGCACCTTTACTTGTTTTGCCTAACTTCATTAAAACGTTCGAAATTGAGTGTGATGCTTCAGGTATAGGTATTGGAGGAGTGTTGATGCAAGAGGGAAGACCGGTTGCATACTTTAGTGAGAAATTGAATGGTGCAGTCCTAAAATATTCCACTTATGACAAAGAATTGTATGCATTAGTTCGAACTTTGGAGACTTGGCAGCACTATCTATGGCCGAAAGAGTTTGTTATTCATACAGATCATGAATCTTTGAAGCATTTAAAAGGGCAGCATAAGCTGAATAGACGCCATGCAAGTTGGGTGGAGTTCATTGAAACATTCCCCTATGTGATCAAATATAAACAAGGTAAGGAAAATGTAGTTGCTGATGCACTATCACGCAGGTACGCTTTGCTTTCAACCCTTGATGCTAAATTGCTTGGATTTGATTACATTAAGGAGTTATATGCAAACGATTCTGATTTTGGTGACTTGTTTAAAATTTGCACTAAAAGGGCAAGTGGAAAATTTTATCTACATGATAATTTTCTGTTTCGAGAAAATAAATTGTGTGTTCCACATTCATCCTTGCGTGAATTACTTGTTCGGGAAGCACATGGTGGTGGTTTGATGGGTCACTTTGGGGTAGCAAAGACTTTAGGTGTATTGCATGAGCATTTCTTTTGGCCACACATGAAACGTGATGTAGAAAGGATTTGTGCGAGATGCATCACTTGCAGGCAAGCTAAGTCTAGGCATCAACCACATGGGTTGTACACACCCCTCCCTATTCCTAATGCACCTTGGGTTGATATCTCTATGGATTTTGTTTTGGGCTTACCTAGGACTAAGAAGGGGAGAGACTCAGTTTTTGTGGTTGTTGATAGGTTCTCTAAAATGGCACATTTTATTGCATGCCATAAAACTGATGATGCATCACATATAGCCGATTTATTTTTCAAGGAGATTGTTAGGTTGCATGGCATGCCTAGGACTATTGTTTCTGATCGAGACTCGCGATTCTTGAGCTATTTCTGGAAGACTGTGGGGAAAGTTGGGAACAAAATTGTTGTTCTCTACTACATGTCACCCGCAAACTGATGGTCAAACTGAAGTAGTGAATAGAACTTTATCAACTTTGTTGCGTGCTATCATACAAAAAAATTTGAAAACATGGGAAGATTGTTTGCCGCATGTTGAATTTGCTTATAATCGTTGTGTTCATTCCGCAACTAAGTTTTCACCATTTGAGATTGTCTATGGGTTTAATCCGTTGACTCCTTTAGATTTAACTCCTTTACCTTTCAGCGAACGTGTTAACTTAGATGGAAAAAAGAAAGCAGATTTTATTAAGCAGATTCATGAGAAAGCAAAGCAAAACATAGAATGGCGGACGGAGCAATATGCCAAACAGGCCAATAAGGGACGTAAGAAGGTTGTCTTTGAACCAGGAGATTGGGTTTGGTTGTATATGAGGAAGGACCGTTTTCCTGAGCAAAGACGTTCTAAACTCCTTCCTAGAGGTGATGGACCGTTTCGCGTATTGGAACGCATAAATGACAATGCTTACAAAATTGAATTACCTGGTGAGTATGGTGTTAGTGCTAGCTTTAATGTTTCTGACTTATCTCCTTTCGATATAGGTGATGATGCAAACGACGATTTGAGGACAAATCTTCTTCAAGAGGGGGAGAATGATGCAAACGACATTGCACAGCCTATACGCATACAAGACAAAGAATTCGCACGTGGGCTTGGAAAGGCTCAAGTCCATCAATCACATGATACATTAAGTTTGCCAAATGGGCCAATCACAAGACTTAGAGCCAAGCAATTTAAAGAAGCATTAAATGGGCTGATTCAACAAGTTTGTGGGAAGGCAAACACATGGAGGCCTAGCATATAAGCCCAAATACATTTCAAATCAATCCAAATTAGATTCAAGGAAACCTAATCACTTTGATTAAGGCAGAATTTCTGGAAAGTTGAATATTCAAGGAAACATAATTCCTTTGATTTAGGCATGTTTTCTGGAAATTTGAATATTCAAGGAAACATAATTCCTTTGATTTAGGCATGTTTTCTGGAAATTTGAATATTCAAGGAATCCTAATCCCTTTGATTTAGCCATGTTTTCTGGAAATTTGATTAAGTTTGAATTTTGTTGTTATATTAGTTTTAAGTTTGAATTTGTATTTGAAAGTTGTAACTTGACATCTCTTATGGTCTCTATAAATACCATGGAGATTGAGAGTGGGAGGACAGATTTTAGACAATAATATTTGAGAGTTTTTGTGTTCTTCTTTCATTCTTGAAAGGACTTGAACTTATCAAGCTTGTTCTTGTGGCGTTCAAACAACCGGACTTATCACCTAGACTCTTGAAGTGTCCTTGGGGTTTCTTGGTGTGGCGTCCTATATCCATCCATAGTCTTGGTTCTTGGTTTGCTAACTCAAGGGTTAAGACTCGTCAAACCTGCGTCTTGAAGATCTCGGGTTCAATTCCATATTGTGGTGCTGGGTTTTGTCACATTGTTGGCAAGGTTCATATCAAAAATGTTTAGCTTTGAACCTAGTGATCTTGTTTGGATTCTTCTTAGCAAGGGAAGATTTCCTAGAAAGCGGAAGTCTAAGTTGATGCCAAGAGTTGATGGACCTTTTCGGATTATAGAAAAGGTGAATCATCCTAAATTGATCCTTGTGACGTCCATCTAACTTATCAAGGTTTCTTTTTAGTTCTATACGCCATCTTATTTACTATTCATTTGTTTCAATTCAGCCTAAACATTTAAAAGAAAGGCCAATAAAAAAACCAAACACCACCCTCAACTTGAAATTTGATATTTTTTTTTAATAATCTAATTTGAAGATCAAGGGATATCACTTCCGTAAAAGGGTTCTCTGTAGAAGACTACATTGTAGAATTTGATTATCTCATGCTGAAGCAATATGACTGAACAAGAAGAACAAGCAATTACACGTTATCTTGTGGGTCTAAAATCTGAGATTTCTAATGTTGTACAATTACAACCAAATTGGACCTATGAAGATGTGTATAGACTTACACTAAAGTTGGAGAATCAACAAAAGACAGCACGTGGCAATAATTCTTAATCTTTGGCATAAGAAGGCATTTCTAATTGATGGAGTACTTCCAACTCTAAGACCATTTCTACTGTGAAACCAACCATAAAAACTTCTTCAAAGAATGATGGTGTTGCTAACTATAAGCAGTAATATAATTCTTCCAACAATAATTCTTTTAAGAGTTTCAAATGCCAAAGATATGGACATATTGCTTATGAATGTCCAAATTGCAGAATTGTGACACTCATTGAAGAAGAAGTTGAAGAAAAGTTGGAGAACTGCAGATCCTGAGGAAGACAATGAACATACAACTTATGAAGTTGAAGGTTGAATTCTCATCCTTTGTAAAGTTTTAAGCGTTGTACATGAAAAAGAAGAAGATTGGTTGTAGAAAACAACTTTCATACTAGATGTACTTCTCATGACAAGATATGTAATGTCACAATTGCTAGAGGTAGTTTTGAGAACATGGTTTCTGCCCAAAATGGTGGAAAAATTAGGCCTAAAGACATTGAAGCAACCTCAACCATACAAGTTCTTGGATCAAATTAGGAAATGAAATAAAGATAAATCAACTGTGCCTTGTCTCTTTTATTGAGAAAACTACAAGGATGAAGTCTGATATGATGTTCCTATGGATGCTTGTCAATTACTTCTTGGACAGCCATGACAATACGATGGAAGAATTATTCATGATGGTACAAAAATACTTATTCTTTGAAGAAGGATGTGTCATGTGTGTTATGTGTTATAAGGTCATTTTGGGACCTTCCAAGGTGCTGAATATTCCTAAACCCTTTAAAGGGGAGGAAAATAATTTTTGACTCTTTTTGAAGTTAAGAGAGAGTTTTCAAAGGGTGAAAAAGCCTTTGCTCTTGTAGTATTTGAAATAAATAATTATAGTCTCTAACCACTTTTTATAATAAAGAAGCTGCTTATTTCGTGATGTAGTACCGCATAAGATACCACTAGGATTGCCTCCCATGAGAGACATTCAACATAGCATTGTTCTTATTTTAGGAGCTATTCTACCCAACAAAGCAGCCTACGAAATGAATCTTAAGGAGCATGCAAAACTTCAAACAAAAGTAAATTAGCTTTTGTCCAAAGGCTTAGTTGAAGACAGTAAGAGTCCTTGTGCCCAAGAAGAATAGAAATTTTTGTATGTGTATGGATAGTAGAGTTGTTAACAAAATCACCATTGATATCACTTTTCAAGTTCTAAACCTAATTATCTCCTTGACCAATTTTATGGAGCTTTTATTTTCTCCAAGATTGATCTACAAAGTGGATATCATCAAATAAAGATGAAACAAGGTGACAAATGAAAGATAAGCATTTATGTGAACCTCACAAAAAAGGTGAGATCTAGTACTCAATGCCGTTCATTTGCTAAGGATCGTTCTAATTCAGATTCACAAACTAATAAAAAGAAGGACTTAGACTTGTTATCTATTCAGAGATAAGAACCAGAGTTATAAAAAATGGGATTGATGCCACACTCAAGATTGATGAAAAAAATTGTGAGTGATAAGTCAAGGATGAATACCACAAGATGAATTATTGATATAAAAAGTTTTTTGAAGAAATAAGAGAAAACTTTCAATAATATAAATGTTATAAATTGTTCTTTCCTCTCATATCTTATGGTATTTGTTGAGATCACTTGGGATGCCAAATTGATGGAAATCATTAATTTTGACAACCATACACCCAATAGCTAGATAGTTATGATACACATGGAATGCAAATTAACACCCTCCAATGAATTGAAACAAACCCGATCGTTCAAGAATGAAGTAAGAGAAACTATTCTAATACTTAATCAATATAATGATGATAAAAGAATTAGAACAGTACTTTGATTTCCCCAAAACGCCACAAATTATGAAAGTTGATAAGTTTAATGAAAAACAAAGATTTGAAAGATTTGAACGCCACAAGCTGAATAAACTTGATAAGTTCCAAAGTTCATGCAAGAACTTAAAAACAAAACACTCTCAAGTGCTCCAAACTTTGTATATCACGAAATTTTCTCCCCCAGAAAAAAAAAATCAGCCTTGTTTATATAGAACAAAGGCTAAGAACAGTTACAAATTACACCATTTAAGATAACTGCAACATAACTCATTTGTAATTCCTTTTGTAACTCCTTTGCATTTAACTTCAACTTGCACACCACATTATATTAATCATAGCTGATCATGCTCCTTAATCACATTTGATCCATTGAACCTTAATATGCACTCCATAGTACCTGATCACCAACATGGCCGAATGGCCTTTTTATTCTTTAAAATAAGCTAAAAACTTCATTCTAATAGGGCTAGACTCTTGTCTTCATGATTTGGACTTGCTTGAATCATGTTGACTATTTTAGATTCTTCTTGCATCCTTAGAACCTTGACCGAAACTTGACTAGCTTGCTCCTTCCAAATGTTTTCCATTAAACAAGTTAAGGCTTCTTTCATTCTTTTAGCTTTAGCTCTTGTCATTGGTCCTCCATGAACGTTTAAAGGATCTTTTCCAACCTTAGCCGAATGGTGATCAACTTTCTGGTTCTCATCACAAATATTCATTACAAATTTCAAAGAATTGTTAATGAAATTTAGATTAACTGTCAAAATTCTAACTACTATCAAGATAAGTAAATTTTGTAGTAAATACAACTATTATGATATATTACATTACAAGCCCCCTAAAATGACTTCTTATCATCTCCTTAGGCTTCCATCACATGCGGTGATACTGTGATGGTCTGATATTGATATCCATCATAAAGAAACTTGAATAATATTGATAAGACATTCATTTGCTTGAATAATTAATTCGCGCTAATTAATATCTTTAACAAAGCATGAATTTGTTTTCAATTAGTTCATGATTTGCCTTGATCTTCAAATAGATTATTCAAAAAAAATTAATTTCAAGAAGAAGGTGGTGTCTAGTTTTTGTTTGTCTTTTTTTGTGAGTGTTTAGGTTGAATTGTAACAAATAAATGGTAAATAAGATGGATGATAGATCTAGAAAGAAACTTTGATAAGTCAAAGGGATGCTACAAGGATCAATTAAGGGTTTTGATGCCACACTCTTAGTGATCAAAGAGCTATAGGTCAATAACAGTCACCGCAACCTGAAAAACATGATAAGACAATTTTTAGAGAAGAAGTTCTTGTTTTACATTCATAAAATTGAAGAGAGGCAGCTATCTCTACAAAATGTTTAAGATGCCTTTTATAGATTTACAAGATGAGAACAAACCTTAATCTTACCTAATTAACTTTAAAAGCCCAAAAGAATTCAAATCAGGCTAATCTGACTTAACAACTTAAAACAAAGCTAAACATGTTTTAAAAGGCCCAAACACATGAAATAGAGAGATAAGTGAAATAATAAAAATAGGCCCAAAAGAAGTAACTTAAGTCCAATAGCATGCAAATAAAGCCCACATCTACCTCTTTAAGCCTAGAGTCACCAAAAGCCTCTAAATCATGTTCCAACCTCTAATTGAAGACAAATAAACACCTTTAGCAAATTCTAATTCAAATTACAAGCTTCCAAGTCCATAGAATCTTCAATAGCTCCAATTTGACTACTTTTGGCCCATCTAAAGCCTCTTTTATGCTCAGCTCACCTTCTTGAGTTGATTTAGAACCCTCATGATGCACAGCATCAGCCTCGGGCTGAAAATAATTTGCCCTCAAATCATAATCTTCTGGATCTTCCAAATTAGGAGATAGGTCCTTCAAATTAAAAGGGGCTGAAAAATTGTAAACACCAAGAATATCAACTTTATAAGCATTACTATTCACCTTTTACTAGGAAATCTTCCTTTGCTAAGATGAATCCCAACAAGATCACCAGGTTCAAAACTAACCATTATTTGCCCTTTGTTCATGCTTAACATACTTAGTTGTTTTCTCCTCAATATGAATTCAAACCTACTTAGGAAGCTTCTTCATCAATTCTGTCTTCTTAACCCCATCCATAGAAGTCTTCTCATTAATTGGAATGGGAACAAGATCAATAGGAATAAATGGATTAAATCCATACACAATCTTAAATGGTAAAAATTTTATAGCCCCATGCACACTACAATTGTATGCAAACTCCAAAATAGGCACACAAAAAAGTATCCTGATGTGAACTAAGTTGCCAAAAATATCACAAGGGTCCATTGAACATCCATGGGTGATGGGGAACAACTGCAAAACAACCCATGTGATATGAAGTCTCAATATTGGTAGTTGTTAGTAGTTATAAATTACTATTAATTGTTGTAATAAGTGCTGGCATTCTAAGTGCCTAGTTTATTGGTAGTAGTTGGTAGTTAGTAATTGTAAATTTTCTTTAATTGTTGTAATTAGTGCTGGAATCTCAAGTGATTAAGTTATTGGTAGTAGTTGATAGTTAGTAGTTCTGAGTTATCATTAGTTGCTGTAATAAATGCTAGACATCCCAAGAAGTCTCTATAAATATATGAGAGATGAGGAAGAACGAAAATAGAATTTATGATATTAATGTCGAGAGTTTTCTCTTAAGTTTTTCAAAGAATTATTATTAGAACTTATCAAGATTTTATCTTGTGGCGTTCTTTCAGACTTATCACTCACAACTTCTCATCTATCTTGAGTGTGGCATCTACTATCTTCTTATACCTCTAGTTCTTATCTTTGATAGATAATGGGTCAAGATTTTTTTTTTTTGTTTATATAAAAATCTAAATTAGAACGATCATTGGGCAAAGAAACCTCATTGAGAGTCGGGTCTCACTTTTCTTTGTGAGGTTCACATCATTTGGTATCAGAGCTTAGGCTCTAATCAGGTTTGAACTATCCTTTTAATTTTCCTTGATTGTTCTTTCTTTTAAATCAGCAACTTTGTAAATAAAAAGGTATTGAAGAAGTTTGGGCTTTCTAATGCACCTAGTACATTTATGATACTTATGAACCATGTATTGAGAAAGTTTATTGGGCTGTTTGTTGTAGTCTATTTTGATGATATCCTGATCTATAGTAAAACTTTTGATGATCATGTGAAGCATCTTATGGCTGTATTTGAGATCTTGCGTGATGCTAAGTTGTATGGAAAGCTCAAGAAGCGTTATTTCTGCCAAGATAGTGTTATCTTTTTAGGGTATGTTGTTTCTGGTAGTGGAATTAAGGTTGACGAGGAGAAGGTTAAGGCAATTCATGATTGGCCTAAACCTACTGGTGTTGTTAATGTGAGAAGTTTTCCTGATTTAGCCTTTTTCTATAGGCGATTTATTAAGGACTTTAGTTCTATTGTTGTGCCTATAACAGAGTATTTGAAAAAGGGGAATGAGTTTAGGTGAAATAAGAATGCACAGAAGGCATTTGAGTTGATTAAAGAACAATTATGTTCTACTCCTGTTTTAGCACTTCCTGATTTTGTTAAAACATTTGAAATAGAGTGTGATGCTTTTGAGCTTGGTATTAAATCTGTTTTAATGCAAGAAAAGCGGGCAATTGCATTCTTTAGTGAGAAGCTGAATGGGGCACGTTTAAACTACTCTATTTACGACAAGGAGTTTTATGCATTGATTTGGGCTCTCGAGGTATGGCAGCATTACATATTACCTAAAGAGTTCATTATTCATACTGACCATGAATCTTTGAAGTATCTCAAAGGGTAGAACAGACTGAATACAAGACATGCCAAATGGGTAGAATCCATGGAGCCATTTCCTTATGTCATAAAATACAAGAAGGGGAAAACCAATGTCATTGCTGATGCTATCTCTAGGAGGCATGGATTGATTTCTATGTTAAATGCAAGGCTATTAGGTTTTGAACAGGTGAAAGAATAATATATTAATGATTCATACTTTACTAATGTGGTGTCTGAATGTACTAAAGGAGCTTGTGATGGGTTCTTTATGCATGATGTATACTTGTTCAACTTGGGTAGAATGTGTATACCTTCAGGATCTTTGCGTGAGTTGCTTGTGCCTGAGGTTCATGTTGGTGGTCTTAGTGGTCATTTTGGGGAGAAGAAAACTTACAAGCTACTGAAAGAGCACTTCTTTTGGCCTAATATGTTGCAGGATGTTCATAAGGTGGTTGAAAGATGTATTATTTGTAAGAAAGCTAAGGGTAAAGAGAATGCATATGGGCTGTATATGCCTTTATCTATCCCAAAGCAACCGTGGATAGATATTAGTATGGATTTCATGCTTAGATTACCTAGAACACAACGTGGAAAAGATTCAGTGATGGTTGTGGTTGATTGGTTTTTCAAATTATCCCACTTTATTCCTTGTAACAAAACTAATGATGCTACTTATATTACTAATTTGTTTTTTAAGGAAATTTTATGTTTGCATGGAATCCCTAAAAGCATTGTCTCTGATCGCGATACAAAGTTCTTAAGTTACTTTTGGAAGACTCTTTGGAAGAAGCTTGGAACAAAGTTGCTTTTCAGTACTACTTGTCATCCACAAACTGATGGGAAAACTGAGGTAGTGAACCATACTCTATCTTCTTTATTATGGGCTATTATAAACAAGAACTTAAAGAGTTGGGATACTTGTTTGCCTATTGTGGAGTTTGCATACAACCGTAGTGTTCATAGTGCTACAAAATTCTCACCATTTGTGATTGTGTATGGATTTCACCCATTTGTTCCTACTGACCTTGTTCCTATTCCAATTGATGAGATGACTTCTATGGATGGCGTTAAGAAGGCAGAATTGATGAAGAAGCTTCATGAGCAAATTCGGATTCATATTGAGGAGAAATAGCTAAGTATGTTAACCTGCTAACAAAGGACGAAAAATGATTAGTTTTGAACCTGGTGATCTTGTTTGAATTCATCTTAGTAAGGGAAGATTTCCAGCAAGCGAAAATCCAAGTTGATGCCAAGAGTTGATGGACCTTTTCGAGTTGTAGAGAAGGTGATTAATAATACTTATAAAGTTGATCTTTCAAGTGATTACAATGTTTCAGCCACTTTCAATGTGAAGGACTTATCTCCTTATTTAGAAGATCCAGAAGTTTCTAATTTAAGGGCAAATCATTTTCAGCCTCGGGGTGATGATGTGCATCATGACAGTTCTAAATCGACTCAAGAAGATGAGCTGAGCATAAAAGAGACTTCAGATGGACCAATAATAAAAGTTAAGGCCAAACAACTTCAAAGGGCCATAAGTATTCAAATTGGAGCTATTGAAGCTTCTATGGGCTTAGAATCTTGCGATCTGAATGGAAACAACCAAAGGTGTTTATTTCTCTTCAATTAGAGCTTGGGATGTGATCTAGAGGCTATTGGCGACTTTATGCTTAAAGAGGCAGATGAGAGTCTTATTTGCATGCTATTAGGTTTCAGTTGCTTCTTTTTGGACTTAATTTTATTATTTTGCTTATCTCTCTCTATTTTCATGTAATTGGGCATTTTTAAAACATGTTTTGTTTTGTTTTAAGTTGTCAAGTCAGTTTTGACTTATTTGCGTTATTTTGGGCCTTTTTAAGCTAATTAGGTAAAATTAGGGTTTTTCCTTATCTTGTAAGCCTATATAAGGCATCTTAAACTTCTTGTAGAGGCAGTTGCCTCATTCTTGAATTGGATGCACGAAATAGAAGAACTTTTCTCTCTCAAAATTGTCTTCTTAAGTTTTCTAGCTCTTGAAGACAGTTAGTGACTTATCACTCTTTGATCGCCAAGAGTATGGCGTCAAAATCCTAAATTGATCCTTGTGGCATCTATCTACTTATCAAGGTATCTTTTTAGTTCTATCCTCCATCAACTTTACCATATAATTTTGTTATAATTCAGCCTAAATACTTAAAGAAAATACCAACAAAAGAACCAGATTTTATTCAAATTTTGGAATAATCTATTTTTCTGAAAATCAAGGCACATCATATAATATACACTGTTCTATATAGAAAGATTCCACTGACAGACCTACATCGGTGAATTAAGACCAGGAACATATAATTTGAGAACAGACTTACATAATAACATTTCTTAGCACCTATTACAACTTTTGCAATTATGTTATTATTAGTGTACTCTCAGGTCTTTGTACCATTACAGATAAGGTTCTAACTTTTAGACTTCATTAACTATGCTAACTCTTTACCATTTATAGTTCTCAGTATTGCTAATTCTTAACATTGATCTAAACTTTTTAAGACCAAATCTGAACTCCTTCAAATCATATAATGTCTATAGCGTCACAAGTATTGAACTATTTTAATGATTGTAATTAGCAATTTAACAAGTAATGTATTGTATAAATAATATAAATAAAATATTCATACAACAATGGGATGGTACATGAGTACAAATATCAACATTATAAACATTATCTCGTAATGAAATACATTTCAATATGATTAAGAGAGATTTTTTTGAATATATAATTACTTTTCGCATCTCATATGGATCTGATTCAAAATCAGAATATTTGTTCATGCAAGTCCAACTAACCCCCACTTATAGGGCTCCCATTGTGGTTAACAATGTAAACTAATATTAATAATTTATAATAACACAACAATATAACAATTATAATTGTATTAAAATTAGGCTGACATGCATATAATGCAAATGTAGTGTACTGTTTAGAATGCCCCGACACTATAAATTTTTGAACGCCTTGATATTCAACTCTTTAAACACCCCGAATTATACTCTATAATACATTTGCAAAAGAAAAATATAAAAATTATTTATTTATTTTGCGCTCAGGCGTTCAGCCCTATAACCCCCGCGTTCAACATTTGAACATGTCAATAAGCAACCACAAACACCCCCAGCACTATATTCTACAACGCCTCAGTGTTCATTGCTTTGAATGCCCCAATGTTAAACCAAACAACGCCACAGCATTAATGGAAACGACGAATGCCCTAGCATTCATCTGGGCAAAAAACCCAAAGCCTGCACTTTCAATATTACAAAACATGATATAACACTTCCTGAGCATCCCCAATACTTTCAACACACCACATTAACCTAGAAACACATGAATATAGACTCTGATACCACTATTAACGTGTATTCATGGTGCAAGCATGTGAATGTGTTCATTGCTCAATTTATCTAATGCATGACAATCACACATAATTACATAGCAAAATTGGGAACTAATTTCCTAAGCAACAAACACATATAATTAAGTCTTGTTACATTTATAGTTCCAGAAAAACATACTTTGAAGCCTTTGGACATTTGATACTTTTGAGATTACAATGAGTCAACCCTTGAACAATTCTAAGCTTTAACAAATCTGTCGGATTGAAACTCTAGAATTTTAGCATTGTTGATAAATTTCTAACATGAATTCATCCATCAAAATAGTTCAAATCTTGAACTTATGCTCTCAATTCATAACTTTAGAAATAGGGACTCAAGTGAACAAAATTCAAAGTTTGGCATATATATATTTGAAAATGGGGACCTAAATGCATAACTTGCAAAGTTTCAAAAACTTGACCAATATGCATTTGATTCTTGTCATTCATACATCCCACGCATGAATACAAGTGTCATACAACACTTGCCACTTGTCACCCATTTGTTCCTTGCATGTGACATGTGTCACTCATGCCTGGATCCTTTATGCCATGTGTCAAAATTCTAATAGTTAACTTATTTAACTAATAATTAATTGGTTTAACACTTAAATCTTGACACATATTTTCTGAGAGTTCTGGAACAGATTCTGCTCTTCAAAATTCTCCCAGATCAAACCATTGGATCTAGTTCACTACCTCAACGTTAAATGAGTACACTTCATATTGTAAGACTCCTAGGTTTACCTTCGTTTGTCTTATGAAACACTTTCACAAGTTGATGTGCATCATGAAGGTTCTAAATCAACTCAAGAAGGCGAGCTAAGCGTAAAGGAGATTTCAGATGGTCCAATAACAAAGGCTAAGTCTAAACAGCTTCAAAGGGCCATAAGTAGTCAAATTGGAGCTATTGAAGCTTTTATGGGATTAAAAGCTTGCGATCTGAATGGAAACGAGCTAAATGTGTTTATTTGTCTTCAAATAGAGATTGGGACGTGATTTAGAGACGTTTGGTGATATTGGGCTTAAAGAAGCAGCTAAGGGCCTTCTTTCCATGCTATTGGGCTTTATTTACTTCTTATGTTACTATTTTTATGTATTTAGGCCATTTTGAACTTGTTTAGTTTTGTTTTAAAATTGTTAAGTCATATTGGGCTTATTTTGGGCTTTTTAAGTTTATTAGGTAACATTAGGGTTTCTCCTCATTTTGTAAGCCTATATAAGCCATGTTAAAGTCTTATAGAGGAGTTGCCTCATTTTGGAATTGGATGCACAAAAATAGAACTTTTCTCTCAAAATTGTCTTCTCAAGTTTTTCAACTCTTGAAGATAGTTGCTGACTTATCACTCTTTGATCACCAAGAGTGTGGCGTCAAAACCCTAAATCGATCCTTGTGGCGTCCATACGACTTATCAAGGTATCTATTTAGTTCTATCCTCCATCAACTTTACCATTTAATTTTGTTATAAATCAAGGCACATCATCTGGTATCAGAGCATAGGATTTCAGTGTGTAAACTGAAGTTTCAGCTATTGAAGGTGTCTTTCTATTTTTTGTGTTATATAATTTCGTGGGGTTATTATCAGGTTGGGTCTCTAATATTTGAGGTTAGTAGTTGAATTGCAACTCTGAAGCATTAAAATTAATTCTTAGTAGTTTGTGAACTGGAGATGAGTTGGTTGAATTAAATGGTTCCTGAACCTGGAAATTTTGAATTTGAGTAAATTGTTGCTATCTGATTTTATTTACTGAATTGGTAAAAATTTCAGTTTGAGAAGAGTGTTTTAGCTACTGGTTGTGTTGTTCATTGTTCATACTTGTTTGGGGTGTTTGTTAATAATGGCTAAAGATGATGCAAGTAGAGTACCAAAGGGACTGAGTTTAGAACAAGCTCAACTCATGGGCTTACAATGTGCTCATAATGAATTTCAAGGTGAGATTACTAAAATTCGTGGACAACTTGCTGCAATTATAGAAATGATGCAAAGAAATACTTTGCAACCCTAACAAAGGCAGGTAGGGCATAGGGTACCTCGGAATGACCTAGGGGATGCTGGAGATGAGCCAAATCGAGATGATGAGACTGATGATAGGAGTAGGATAAGGAGGCAGCAAAATGACCCTACTAGTGGTATCAAACTTAATATACCACCATTTAGAGGTACTAGTTCTCTTGAGGAGTATCTTGAATGGGTTCAGAAGGTAGAAAGGGTGTTTGATTGGCATGAGTACCCTGAGGCAAACAAGTGTAAGGTAGCAGCACTTGAGTTTACCGATTATGCACTTTTGTGGTGGGAAAACTTAAAAGCTCAGCGAAGAAGGGATGACGAAGAAGAAGTTACGAGCTGGCCACTTATGAAAAGATTAATGAAGAAGAGATTTGTTTCGGATTACTATAAACAAGAATTATACATCAAACTCCAGACTTTGCGGCAAGGTTTCTTGAGTGTGGAGGAGTATGTGAAAGAATTTGAGCTGTTGCTGATTCGCTGTGATTTGAATGAACCTAAAGAGCAAACAATAGCTAGATTCCTTGATGGATTGAAGAGGGACATAACTAATGTTGTTGAGTTACAGCCCTTCATATTTCTTGAGGATGTCATAAAACTTGCAACTAAAGTAGAAAGACAGTAGAAAAGAGTGGGTATCTATATGAGGTCAACTACAACAAGTAATACAAAGGCTGTTTCTTCAACTTCACGAACATGGAACACACCTAAACATGATGAGAAAGTGGAGTTCAATAAGAGAAGTGCTAGTTCAGGTTCATTGAAAGGAAAGGAGAAGGTATTTGAACCTCAATTTCCTAGGAGGTCGCGAGACATCAAGTGTTTCAAGTGCTTGGGAAATGGGCATATTGCTTCTGAATGTCCAAATAAGAGGGTGATGGTTTTACAAGGGAAGCATGGAGAGCTTGTAAGTGAAGATGAGGCCGAAACAGAAGAGGAATTTGAAGTAAAAGTGACTGAACTAGAAGAGAATCTTGAGCCAATGGAGGGAAATTTATTAGTAATTCAAAGAGTTTTGAGTGCTGAAGTTGATATTGGTGCAGAGCAACGTGAAAACATCCTTCATACAAGATGTCAAATTCGAGATAAGGTTTGTGCTATGATTATTGATAATGGTAGTTGTACCAATGTTGCATCCATTACTTTGGTTGAGAAATTGGGATTAACTACTGTTCCACACCCTAAACCATACAAATTGCATTGGCTTAATGATAATGGAGAGATCCGAGTTACAAGACAGGTTCGCGTACCATTTTCCATTAAAACCTATCATGATGAGGTTTTATGTGATGTAGTTCCTATGACAGCTAGTTATGTGTTATTGGGATGTCCATGGCAGTTTGACAATGATGTGACTTATAATGGACGAAGAAACACTTATTCATTTGTGCTGAGTGGGAAGAAAGTGAATTTGATGCCATTAAGTTCTCAACAAGTTAGAGAAGATCAGTTGCAGAATCAAAGGAAGATGGTGGAATCGGGTAAAGGGCTGATGTTAGCCAAAAAGCGAGATATTAAGCAAGCACTAGCTTCTGTGGGGGTTGTTTTCATGACTTGGGCAAAGCCTTTATTGCAAGTGGAGGGTTTGGATTTGCCAAGACAGGTTGTGGAGTTGCTTGAAGAGTTCAAAGATGTATTTCCGGAGGAGCTACCATTGGGATTACCACCTATTCGAGGGATAGAGCATCAAATTGATTTGGTGCCTGGAGCTTCACTTCCAAAGAGACCAGCATATAGATGTAATCCGAAGGAAGCAAAGGAGATCAAAAGGTAGGTTGGTGAGCTTTTAGAGAGGGGCTATGTGCGTGAGTCACTTAGTCCTTGTTCAGTGCCTACTTTGCTTGTTCCAAAGAAGGATGGTACCATGAGAATGTGTGTGGACAGTCAGGCTATCAACATGATAACGGTTAAGTATCGATTCCCTATTCCTAGACTTGATGATATGCTTGATGAATTGCATAGTGCTGTTTGTTTTTCTAAAGTTGATTTGATGAGTGGATATCACCAAATTAGGATGAAAGAAGGTGATGAATGGAAAACAGCCTTTAAAACTAAGCATGGATTGTATGAGTGGATGGTGATGCCGTTTGGACTGTCTAATGCACCTAGTACATTTATGAGACTTATGAACCATGTTTTGAGGAAGTTTATTGGGCTGTTTGTTGTGGTCTATTTTGATGATATCTTGATCTATAGTAAAACTTTTGATGATCATGTGACGCATCTTATAGCTGTATTTGAGACCTTGCATGATGTTAAGTTGTATGGAAAGCTCAAAAAGTGCTATTTCTGCCAAGATAGTGTTATCTTTTGGGGTATGTTGTTTTTGGTAGTGGAATTAAGGTTGATGAGGAGAAGGTTAAGGCAATTCGTGATTGGCCTAAATCTACTAGTGTTGCGGATGTGAGAAGTTTTCACGGCTTAGCCTCTTTCTATAGGCGATTTATTAAAGACTTTAGTTCTATTGTTGCGCCTATGACAGAGTGTTTGAAAAAGTGGAATGAGTTTAGGTGGAATGAGAATGCACAGAAGTCATTTGAACTGATTAAAAACAATTATGTTCTGCTCCAATTTTAGCACTTCCTGATTTTACTAAAACATTTGAAATAGAGTGTGATGCTTCAGGGGTTGGTATTGGGGCTGTTTTGATGCAAGAAAAGAGGCCAATTGCTTTCTTTAGTGAGAAGCTGAATGGGGCACGTTTAAACTACTCTATTTATGACAAGGAGTTTTATGCATTGATTCGGGCTCTCGAGGTATGGCAGCATTATCTATTACCTAAAGAGTTCGTTATTCATACTGACCATGAATCGTTAAAGTATCTTAAAGGGCAGAACAAGCTGAATAGAAGACATGCCAAATGGGTACAGTTCATGGAGCCATTTCCATATGTCATAAAATACAAGAAGGGGCAAACTAATGTCATTGCTGATGCTCTTTCTAGGAGGTATGCATTGATTTTTATGTTAAATGAAAGGCTTTTGGGTTTTGAACATGTGAAAGAACAATATACCAGTGATTCATACTTTGCTAATATGATGTCTAAATGTGCTAAAGGAGCTTGTGATGGGTTCTTTGTGCATGATGGTTACTTGTTCAAGTTAGGCAGAATGTGTATACCTTCAGGATCCTTACATGAGTTGCTTGTGCGTGAGGCTCATAGGGGTGGTCTTAGTGGTCATTTTGGGGAGAAGAAAACTTATGAGCTACTGAAAGAGCACTTCTTTTGGCCTAATATACTGCGGGATGTTCATAAAGTTGTTGAAAGATGTGTAAATTGCAAGAAAGCTAAGGGTAAAGAGAATGCATATGGACTATATATGCCTTTACCTATCCCAGAGCAACCATGGATGGATATAGTATGGATTTTGTGCTTGGATTACCTAGAACACAGCGTGGGAAGGATTCAGTGATGGTTGTGGTTGATCGGTTCTCTAAAATGTCACACTTTATTCCTTTTAACAAAACTGATGATGCTATTCATATTGTTGATTTGTTTTTTAGGAAAATTGTACGTTTGCATGGAATCCCTAAAAGCATTGTCTCTGATCGTGATACAAAGTTCTTAAGCTATTTTTGGAAAACTCTTTGGAAGAAGCTTGGAGCAAAGTTGCTTTTCAGTAATGCTTGTCATCCACAAACTGATGGGCAAACTGAGGTAGTGAACCGTACTCTATCTTCTTTATTACGGGCTGTTATAAACAAGAACTTAAAGAGTTGGGATACTTGTTTGCCTATTGTGGAGTTTGCATACAACCGTAGTGTGCATGGGGCTACATGGATGGATATTAGTATGGATTTACCTATCCCAGAGCAACCATGGATGGATATTAGTATGGATTTTGTGCTTGGATTATCTAGAACACAGCGTGGGAAGGATTCAGTGATGGTTGTGGTTGATCGGTTCTCTAAAATGTCACACTTTATTCCTTGTAACAAAACTGATGATGCTATTCATATTGTTGATTTGTTTTTTTAGGAAAATTGTATGTTTGCATGGAATCCCTAAAAGCATTGTCTCTGATCGTGATACAAAGTTCTTAAGCTATTTTTGGAAAACTCTTTGGAAGAAGCTTGGAGCAAAGTTGCTTTTCAGTAATGCTTGTCATCCACAAGCTGATGGGCAAACTGAGGTAGTGAACCGTACTCTATCTTCTTTATTACGGGCTGTTATGAACAAGAACTTAAAGAGTTGGGATACTTGTTTGCCTATTGTGGAGTTTGCATACAACCGTAGTGTGCATGGGGCTACAAAATTTTCACCATTTGAGATTGTGTATGGATTTAATCCATTTGTTTCTATTAACCTTGTTCCTATTCCAATTGATGAGAGGACATCTGTGGATGGTGTTAAGAAGGCATAATTGATGAAGAAGCTTCATGAGCAGGTTCGAATTCATATTGAGGAGAAAACAGCTAAGTATGTTAAGCATGCTAATAGAGGACGAAAAATGATTAGCTTTGAACCTGGTGATCTTGTTTGGATTCATCTTAGCAAGTGGAAGTCCAAGCTGATGCCAAGAGTTGATGGACCTTTTCGTATTATAGAGAAGGTAAATAGTAATGCTTACAAAGTTGACCTTCCTGGTGATTACAATGTTTCAGCCACTTTTAATGTTAAGGACTTATCTTCTTATTTGGAAGATTTAGAAGATTCTGATTTGAGGGCAAATCATTCTCTGCCTGGGGGTGATGATGTGCGTCATGAAGGTTCTAAATCAACTCAAGAAGGCGAGCTGAGCGTAAAGGAGATTTCAGATGGTCCAATAACAAGGGCTAAGGCTAAACAGCTTCAAAGGGCCATAAGTTGTCAAATTGGAGCTATTGAAGCTTCTATGGGATTAGAAGCTTGCGATCTGAATGGAAACGAGCTAAATGTGTTTATTTGTCTTCAATTAGAGATTGGGACGTGATTTAGAGACATTTGGTGACGTTGGGCTTAAAGAAGCAGTTAAGGGCTTTCTTTCCATGCTATTAGGCTTTATTTACTTCTTATGTTACTATTTTTATGTATTTGGGCCATTGGGCTTATTTTAGGCTTTTTAAGTTTATTAGGTAACATTAGGGTTTTTCCTCATTTTGTAAGCCTATATAAGGCATGTTAAAGTCTTATAGAGGAGTTGCCTCATTTTGGAATTGGATGCACGAAAATAGAACTTTTCTCTCTTAAAATTGTCTTCTCAAGTTTTTTAACTCTTGAAGATAGTTGCTGACTTATCACTCTTTGATCACCAAGAGTGTGGCGTCAAAACCCTAAATCGATTCTTGTGGCGTCCATACGACTTATCAAGGTATCTATTTAGTTCTATCCTCCATCAACTTTACCATTTAATTTTGTTATAAATCAAGGCATATCACAAGTCCGTGAATAAACGCCCCATATACATGTTATAGGTATTATAGAACAAAGCATTGAACCATACAAGTTGAGGTCAACCATATTCGTATAATCATTCCGTCACTTATAGCCTAAAATAGCAGAGACACAAATCATCATCGTCAAATCTCTATTTGCTTAACCATAAACTCTTTTGCGATATTATTTAACCCTACAAAAAAATCTTTTTCGGGGTATCTGCTTTTGGCCAAAACACTTCATGAAATATAATTCTCAGAGCATCAGGATATATAACTCACCCATATGAGCTAACGGATTCTAAATCTACACACATCAAACTCGTTGAGCTTCGAACTATACTCAGTGACACCAAGTGGTCAAACCATGAAAAGTCTCTGACAAATATAGAATCAAAGTATGGTGGGTTACTCATAAGCCCATCATGGTGCTCAAGTTAAATTACCATGAATACTACTTAATTTGAGAAGACTCTCTATTGACGGCTTTATGGGATATCTATTAAAAGTCCTCATGAGTTTGTTTAATACCCAGTGTTCATTGAATACCTATATGCCTATACGAACTTTCACGAAGCCTGTGGTCTATAAGAGTAACCATTCAAACAATCTCGATTTGAAAATACACTGATCTGAAAAAGAATACCAATTGACCCATGTCGATGACCATGGATCAAGAACAATATTTTTTTAGAACATATTGCATAATGACATTTCTTAGCACCATTTGCAACTCTTTGCAACTATGTCATTACTAATACATTCTTGGGTCTTTGTCTTATTTCAGACAAGGTTTTAATTTTTAAATTACTAACTTTTAGCACTGATCCAAACTCCTTTGGATTATATCTAAACTCTGTTAAATCTACAATGTTTGTAAATATTAGGTCGTTATTTTTCTCTAAAACTTATATTATGGCTCAGAACATCATTTTGGTAACTATTTTAACAAATTTTCAAAAAATAATTTTTGCGGCGAAAAGTTTGATGCAAAAATAAGGTCATAATTTTCTATGAAAACTTATAATTTGTCTTAGAATGCCAGGTTGGTGCTGCTTTTATGAGTTTTAGGCAATTTCATTTCACGACGAAAAGTTCGTGACATAATTTGACGTCCTTACTTTTTCTATGAAAACTTATATTTACGCTCAAAACATCATCTTGATGTTGTTTTGATGAGCTTTTAAATAATTTCTTTTCTCGACAAAAAGTTCATGAAACAAAATGAGGATATCTTTTTTTAAAAACAAAAATAATTTTTTTTATTAGAATACCATGTTAGTTTTTTTTTAGAGTTTTAAGCAATTTCTTTTCTCATTGAAAAGCACGTGATACAAAAAAGGTGTAATTTTTTTCTAAAAGTTTATATTTTGACTCAGAACACCTTGTTTTTAGTTTTGGTAACTATTGAGCAAGTTTCGAGAAGGCATTATTGATGAAAGAAATTTATGATGCAAAATTAGATTGTTATTTTTCTTATGAAAAATTATATTTTGGCTTAAAATATCATATTGGTTTTTTTGTTAATTTTGTACAAGTTTCAAAAAGGCAAATTTTGCAAATAAACGTTTGTGACGCAAAATAAGGCCGCCAATTTTTTTTCTAAAACATATATTTTGGCTGAAAAGTTTGTGGCACAAAATGAAATCACTATTAATTTTTTTTTTTTTTTTGTGAAAACTTATATCTTGGCTCACCATGTTTTGTTTGGTAACTTTTGAGCAAGTTTTAAAAAGACATTTTTCTTGAAGAAAAGTTTGTGACGCAAATTGAGAATGTTATTTCCTATGAAAACTTAAATTTTGGCTTATTAAAACTTTGTTGGTGGTTTTGGTAACTTTTGTGCAAGTTTCGGAAGGCAATTTTCTCAAAGAAAAGTTTGTGATGCAGAATAAGGTTGTTCAATTTTTATAAAAAAATTTAGCATTGTGTTGGTTATTTTGACAACTTTTTAAAAAGTTTTAGAAAGATATTTTTTTTGAAGAAAAGTTTGTGAAGCAAAATGAAGTCATTATTATTTTTCTTGCCACGTTTGTTGTTGGTAACTTTTGAATAAGCGGTGCTGAGACTTTATAAAGCAAGTGATGCCGACAAAAGCAAGCGGTGCTGACATTAATACTGATTGTAATAATAGCTTTAAAGCAGTACTGTAAACTTATCTCTTGCTATGTAAAAAATAGAATAGATTTTGAGGGCTGACTTACTCTATAAAAGGCAACTCAAACTCTGATTTTAGGCATAAAAAAAATATATATTAGTGTGAATTAGCAAATAATCGTTCTTTCTCTCTTGTACAAACCAATTCCTGTAAAATAACAATACATATTGCAATATCCTACTCTTATGTAAGTTAATTTATGTTATCAATTTGTTTTTCGATTATAAATATGGACCATGTTCATTTACTATGATTACTTTCTTAAATATATGTGCTTGTTTTCTATTTTGCTTTGCTTTTGTTTCAAGTAGATCTATTCTGTTTTGATTTGTTTTTATAAATCCCTGGGCCAGTTGGTTTTAGAGCCATTAAGTTGGTTTTATTTTGTTGCAAAACTTCAAGGTATAATTATAGACTTCGGTGAATGGGTAAGTCCTTAAGTGAAAAGGCAGTAAGTGCGTAAATCTTTGCCAGATCTATCTAAAGTATTCTCTGATTTCACAACCTTAAGATGCCTAAATTATTTTAATCTTTAAAACGAGCCCAAGTTCATATTTAACTTCAAACTCGTCAAATAAAAAGAAAAATTAAGAAATAGTTACTATTTCCAATTAAACACTCATTTGTAAAGCTAGATAATTCCAGAAACCTCACCTTGTACGATGTACAAAAGAGGGTCGTTTCAATCCAAATCGAACTACATGATAACAATGGTGGAAGAAACGTTGCCTTTAATAGAAGGAACAACAACATTTCAGCTTCTCCCTAAAAAAATTTTAGAAAAGGTTCAACGAAAATATGGCCTCTTACACCTAGGACTAGTTCAAGTAATTGTTAAACCATTACATAGGGAGGGTTTAAATACCTCCCTTTTAATAACACTTAGAGATAAAAGGATGAATAAATTTAAAGACTCCTTTTTATGATGTGTTCATCTCTCTTCAAAGGACCAGTATATTTCAATTGCTATCCCAATTTTTCATTATATCTGTCAGATTATACTATTAGGGATGCTCTTATATTGGATATCATGTCTAATGGATATGATATGGATCCAAGAGCAATTAATATACAATTTATTTATCGTATATTCTGTAAGACAATGAACAGTTCCTGTCAAAATGTCCAAATAGAGACATTTTTAAAACATAATAAAGGAGAGACTACATTAATTCAAACTAATCTTCAAATCAGATTTGTTAGTCTCTCAAAAACTTAGTTAAAAATACATCTCAATTCCAAATGTTTAGAAATTACCAAATGCAATTTCAGTAGAATCTTTGAAAACTACTCAACAATCATGATCTGTATATTTTTAATTTTTTTAATTACACATCACACATGTATAATTAAATGCTGCGGAATATAAATAAATATTTTATTACACTAATGAAATATTAGAGGATCACCTTTAAAGCGTACTTTATACAGTTCTAATTAAAGACTGGGTAGGATTTATTGAGCTAGAATGATAGCATTCTTTTTCTCAGTGAAAATAAAACATTTGAAGTAACTCTTGCTTCAACTTTTTCTTTCTCTCGACTCCTTCAATATAAAACGTGCTCACCATTTTCTTACCAACAATTTGAAAAAAACATGGCTTCAATTTATAGGCATGGATGCTCACATTCGGCCAATAGCATTTAAAATAGTATAAAAAATTTAGCATTTAAAATAGTATCAAAAATTGAACAAGCATGACAATGCATTAAAATTGCATGGTCATGCTTGTTTACATTTGCTGGCTGAGCTAAAGAAAGATAAGTGTCAAATTATTTATTCAACAATTTTTTTAAGGCCATCACATCATAAAAAATAAGCATAAAGAAATATTAAAGCAAATTAAAAAGAGAAGTTGCCACCTCATGCTTTTAATTTTACCCGAATTAACTATGTCACCATTTGCATAATAAAATATCTTGGCCGAATTTCACAGACCTTTGGAAATTAATTTATTTAGCCAAAATTAAGTATTAATATTTAATAATTAAATGGGCTAATAAAATCATGTCACGTGTTATGCCCTAATAAATTAATGACATGATATGTGACATCTAATAAAAAGGTAAAAGTGGCAATTCCAGTTGTCGAGATCTTGGGTTTAACACTTAAACTCTATGATATCTCCGAGAGACCATAAAATAATTTTGATTTTTTCAAGAACTTTTCAGATTGAACTATTAAATCTGATGTGCTACTCCAATACACAATGAGTACACTTCATATAGTGAAATTCTTTAGGTTCACACAAGTTTTGTCTTATAGAACTCTTTCATAAGTCTATAAACAATGTCCTATATACACATTATAGAAATAACAAAACAGTATGTCACCATACAAGTTAAGGTTAATACATATTTGTATAATTTCTTTGTCATTTATATCTTGAAAGAGCAGAGACATATATCATCACCGTCAAGTCTTTGAGTCATTTGTTGTTGTCTGATCTTAATTTGCTGAATTGACGAAAATTCAATTTGAGAAGTGTGTTTTCGCTACTATTTGTATTGTCATACTTGTTTGGATTTTTTGTTCATAATGACTAAAGATGATGCAAATAGAGTACCGAGGGGACTGAGTTTTCAGATTGAACTATTAAATCTGATGTGCTACTCCAATACACAATGAGTACACTTCATATAGTGAAATTCTTTAGGTTCACACAAGTTGTCTTATAGAACTCTTTCATAAGTCTATAAACAATGTCCTATATACACATTATAGAAATAACAAAACAGTATGTCACCATACAAGTTAAGGTTAATACATATTTGTATAATTTCTTTGTCATTTATATCTTGAAAGAGCAGAGACATATATCATCACCGTCAAGTCTCCATATGCTCAACTCTAAAAGTTATCTCCAGATTCGTATTTTCACAAATAGTATCTGCAAATACTTTTGCGATATTATTTCTTACACAAAAAATATTTTTTTCTAGTATTGCTTATGGCCATAAAACTTTTAGGAACACAATCTCGGAGCATCTGGATATACTACTCACCTATATAAGTTGACGGATCCCATATCTACACAAACTAAACTCAAGCATAAGGTTTCAATGTGCAAAATTGAAGGATTAGCCATTGAATGACTCTTGTTGTTTTCATTTGATCTATTAGTGGGGTGTTATTCAATGTGTTGTGTCTCTAATAGTTGAGGTTAATAGTTTTTGAATTGCAACTCTGAAGTATTAAAGTTGATTTTAGTAGTTTGTGGACTGAAGATCATTTGGTTGAGTTGAATTGTTCTTGAACCTAGAAATTTTGAATTTGAGTCATTTGTTGTTGTCTGATCTTAATTTGCTGAATTGACGAAAATTCAATTTGAGAAGTGTGTTTTCGCTACTATTTGTATTGTCATACTTGTTTGGATTTTTTGTTCATAATGACTAAAGATGATGTAAATAGAGTACCGAGGGGACTGAGTTTAGAACAAGCTTAGCTCATGGGTTTACAATGAGCTAATGACATATTTTAGGGTGAGATGACTGAAATTCGTGGACAACTGGCTGCAATTATAGAAATGATGCAAAGAAGTACTTTGCAACCCTAACAAAGGTAGGAAAGGCGTAGGGTACCTCAAAATAACATGGGGATGTTGCAAATGATCTGAATTAGGATGATGAGGCTGAAGATAGGGGTAGGCCGAGGAGGCAGCAAAATAAACCGACTAGTGGTATCAAACTTAATATACCACCATTTAGAGGTACTAGTTCTCCTTAGAAGTATCTAGAGTGGGTTTAGAAGGTAGAAAGAGTGTTTGATTGGCATGAGTACCTTGAGGCAAAGAAGTGTAAGGTAGCAGCGCTTGAGTTTACAGATTATGAACTTTTTTGGTAGGAAAACTTAAAATTCAGCAAAGAAGGGATGATGAAGAGGAAGTTACTAGTTATCACTTATGAAAAGATTAATGAAGAAGAGATTTGTTCCTGATTACTATAAACAAGAATTCTACATCGAACTCCAGACTTTGCGGCAAGGTTCCTTGAGTGTATAAGAGAATGTAAAAAACTTTAAACTATTACTAATTCATTGTGATTTGAATGAACCTCAAAAGCAAACAATAGCTAGATTTCTTGATGGATAGGGGAGGAACATAGCTGATGTTGTTGAGTTACAACCCTTCATATTTTTTTAGGATGTCATAAAGCTTGCAACTAAAGTAGAAAGACAACAAAAACGATGGGGTATCCATATGAGGTTAACTACATCAAGTAATGCAAATGCTGTTTCTTCACCTTCCTGGACATGGAACACACCTAAACGGGATAAGAAAGTAGAGTCAGCAAGGGGAGTACTAATTCAAGTTCTTTGAAGGGCAAGGAGAAAGTGTTTGTACCTCAACTTCTTAAGAGGTCTCGAGACATCAAGTATTTCAAGTGTTTGAACCTCAACTTCGTAAGAGGTCTTGAGACATCAAGTATTTCAAGTGTTTGAAAAATGGGCATATTACTTATGAATATCCAAATAAGAGGGTGATGATTCTACATGGGAAGCTGGAGAGGTTCTAAATGAACATGAGGCCGAAACAGAAGAGGAATCTGAAGTAGAAGTGATATGATCCACGCAAAGAATTTTATAACATTGTGAATCAAGAAGGGCTCCAAGATTGTCAAGAAACATATTTGTATGAAACCGCAACCCATTGCTTATATTGAAGCAAGAATCTTGGTACAATGAAGACACCACAATCAATTATGAAATGATTGATTGATAAGTCGAAGGAGAACGCCACGGAAATTATTTCGATAAGTTCAAATAGTTCTAAAAGAACCAAAGAGAATTTTCTTAATCAAAATTGTTGAATCCTTTCCTATCATCCCTTATGTATTTATAGTGAAAATTTGGGATGCTAGCATTTATTACATTATTGAATGACAACTTCTAAACTATTAACTACCAACATAGCTTTAAACTAGTTTTTTTTTTAAACTTTGCAACTACAACAATAAATGCAATTGCAGATTTTAACTAACTACCAATCACCAACAATTAAGGCTTCATTTCAAATATTACAACTACTATCATAAATATTTATTGTAGACTCCCAAAAGCTTCTAACCAGTTGGGTTGCTCAAATGAGCTGCTATTTTCATCATTCCTTAACACTTGATGAGTCAAACTTGGGTAATCACCAATTTAGAAAACTCTTATAATTCCATCTACTTTGTGATTGAGAAATTTCCTCTAGATTATTCTAAAGTTTGAATAATAGAAATCCAACTTTGTGGAACATAGGGAATATCTTCCTTGCACCCGCATGAATTTACCTCTTCCCAAATGTTTTAAATCAGTCCATTGAGAATTTTCTTGAACCTTTTGGCTCAAGCCCTTGTAACCGGACCAACTGGAACTTGAATAGGTTCTGTATTCCATTTGTTAGTCGTGTCCTCATCATTCCCCTCCTCTTGAAAAGGATTTGTCCTCAAATCATCACCTACATCAAAAGGACTTAAATCAACAACATTAAAAGTGGCACTAACAATGTACTCACTTGGCAAATCTAACTTATATGCATTGTCATTGATACGTTCAAGGACTTGAAATGGTCCATCTCCTATTGGAAGTAACTTCGATCACCGTTGTGCCGAAAATCTTTCTTTCCGTATATGCAACCAAACACAATCTCCGGGTTCAAAAATCAACTATCGACGCCCTTCATTAGCTTGTTTTGTGTATTGCTCCGTTCTCCTCTCAATGTTGAGTTTTGCTTTCTCATGTATTTGCTTAACAAATTCATCATTTTTCTTTCCATCTAATTTAGCACATTCAGACAAAGGTAATGGCTTTAAATCCAATGGAGTTAAAGGATTAAAACTATAAACAATTTCAAATGGTGAAAACTTAGTAACAGAATGAATAGTACGATTATAAGCAAACTCAACATGTGGTAAACATTCTTTCCAAGTTTTGATGTTCTTTTTAATTATAGCCCTAAACAAAGTAGAGAAAGTCCTATTTACTACTTCGGTTTGACCATCAGTTTATGGATGATAAGTAGTAGAAAATAATAACTTACTTCTTAACTTACACCATAAAGTCTTCCACAAGTAACTCGAGAACTTAGCATCTCTATTTGAAACTATTGTTCTAGGCATACCATGTAATCTTACAATTTCTCTAAAGAATAAATCAGCAACATGTGAAGCATCATCAATTTTGTGACATGGAATGAAATGTGCCATCTTAGAAAATCTATCCACAACCACAAAAATTGAATCCCTACCACATTTAGACCTAGGCAAACCTAACACAAAGTCCATCAAAATATCAATCCAAGACTCGTTGGGAATAGGCAGTGGCATGTACAAACCATGGGGTTGCACTCAAAATTTTGCTTGCCTATATGTAACACATCTACCATAAATTCTCTCAACATCTATTTTCATGTGTGGTCAATATAAATGTTCTTGCAAAACAGCTAAGGTCTTAGCGACTCCAAAGTGTCCCATTAACCTCCACCATGGGATTTCCTTAACAAATCACGCAAAGAGCAATTTGGCACACAAAATTTATTTTCTCGAAACAAGAAGCCCTCGTGCCTAAAGAACTTACCTACTACATTTTTCTCACAAGTCTGAAACTCCTCACAAAAATTATGGTCTAGAGGATATAATTCTTTAATATGCTCAAAACCAAGTAATTTTGCATCAAGAATAGAATATAATTCGTACCTTCGAGAAAGTGCATCAGCAATGATGTGTTCCTTACCTTGCTTGTATCAAATGACATATGGGAATGTCTCGATGAATTCCAGCCATTTTGCATGTCTCCTATTCAACTTATGTTTACCCTTCCAATGTTTTAAGGACTCATGATCGGTGTGAATCACAAAATTTTTAGGCCAAAGATAGTGTTGACATGTTTCTAATGCTCAAATATATGCATACAACTCTTTATCATAAGTAGGATAATTTAAAGCTGCCTCACTTAATTTCTCACTAAAATATGCTATTGGTATTCCTCCTTGCATCAGAACTAAACATATACCCATACCTGAAGCATCACATTCAATTTCAAAAGTTTTAGTAAAATCAAGCAAAGCAAGTAAAGAAGCATGAGTTAATTTTTCCTTGATCAATTGGAATGCCTTCTCTTATTCGCCTCCCCATTTGAATCCAACATTTTTCTTGATGACTTCAGTAAGCGATGTGGTGATGCTGGTAAAGTTTTTCACGAACCTCCTATAAAAACTAGCGAGCCCATGAAATCTACGAACATTATCTACACTTGTGAGACTCAGCCATTCTTAAATCGTGCGAATCTTCTCTTCATCAACCTGTATTCCTTGGGCACTAACAATAAAACCAAGAAACACAAGCTTATTGGTGCAGAAGGTGCACTTCTTCAGGTTATCAAATAACTTCTCTTTTCTAAGTACATCCAAAACTGATTTTAAATGTATCATCCAAGTTTTTGCTATAAATGAGAATATCATCAAAATAAACAACAACAAACCTTCCTATGAAAGCACACAAGACATGGTTCCTTAATCGCATAAAAGTACTTGGTGCATTAGTTAATCCGAATGGCATAACCAACCACTCATATAAGCCATATTTCATTTTAAAAGCATTTTTTCATTCATTGCCCTCTTTCATTCTTATTTGATGATACCTACTCTTTAAATCAATCTTAGAAAATACACAAACTCCATGCAGCTCATCTAACATATCATCTAAGCGAGGAATATGATGACGATACTTTACTGTTATATTATTAATTTCTCAAAAATCAATGTACATTCTCCACAATCCATCCTTTTTAGGAACTAAAATCACTGGTACTGATGCAAACGACATTGCACAGCCTATACGCATACAAGACAAAGAATTCGCACGTGGGCTTGGAAGGGCTCAAGTCCATCAATCACATGATACATTAAGTTTGCCAAATGGGCCAATCACAAGACTTAGAGCCAAGTAATTTAAAGAAGCATTAAATGGGCTAATTCAACAAGTTTGTGGGAGGGCAAACACATGGAGGCCTAGGCATAAGCCCAAATACATTTCAAATCAATCCAAATCAGATTCAAGGAAACCTAATCACTTTGATTAAGGCAGAATTTCTGGAAAATTGAATATTCAAGGAAACATAATTCCTTTGATTTAGGCATGTTTTCTGGAAATTTGAATATTCAAGGAAACATAATTCCTTTGATTTAGGCATGTTTTCTGGAAATTTGAATATTCAAGGAATCCTAATCCCTTTGATTTAGGCATGTTTTCTGGAAATTTGATTAAGTTTGAATTTTGTTGTTATATTAGTTGTAAGTTTGAATTTGTATTTGAAAGTTGTAACTTGACATCTCTTATGGTCTCTATAAATACCATAGAGATTGAGAGTGGAGGACAGATTTCAGACAATAATATTTGAGAGTTTTTGTGTTCTTCTTTCATTCTTGAAAGGACTTGAACTTATCAAGCTTGTTCTTGTGGCGTTCAAACAACCGGACTTATCACCTAGATTCTTGAAGTGTCCTTGGGGTTTCTTGGTGTGGCGTCCTATATGCATCCATAGTCTTGGTTCTTGGTTTGCTAACTCAAGGGTTAAGACTCGTCAAACCTGCGTCTTGAAGATCTCGGGTTCAATTCCATATTGTGGTGCTGGGTTTTGTCACATTGTTGGCAAGGTTCATATCATTTGGTATCAGAGCTTTGGTTTCAAGGCAAGTTTGAATTATCATTTTATTTTATTTCATTGTTCCATTTATCTTTACATAAATTCGTATTTTATTTTATCTCTGGTTTCTGATTTAGAAAAAAAAAAGAAGAAAAAAAAAAGATAAAAAAGAAAAAAAAAAAGAGAAACAAAAGAAAAGGCCAGAAATTTGTTGCAAATTCTAAATTTTGAATTTCATCAGTTTGTCTACAACTTTGAACCAAATTTCCCACGTATGTTACTAGCATCATTTTCTTAAGGATGTATTCTTGGATCGCGTGACTTGTCTCGGTTGATTCTCATATTGAATTGCCACTTGAATCTTGATTATTTTTTAGTTTGATTAAGGGTTAAAAGAAGACACGTGAGTGGAAAAAGGCAAAGAGAGGTGAGAACATAAGAGGGTAAAAGCCGTTTGAGTGCTAAACATGAGAGTAAGTAAATTTTCTTGAGTGAAACACGTGAGGGAGTGCTTGTGAGGCCTTAACTGTATTTTTTGCAGATTCTAAACATGTTACACAATCAAGAAAACTCAAATGAAGAGGTACAACAACCAACCAATCCTAACCTACAGTTGCAGGCGTTATTGGGTGAAATGAGGCGGATGATGAGAACCGAATTAGAGCAAATTCACGAAAGAATGGACCGGCTGGAAAATTTAGGGCAGCATCAAAACTCGCCCATTGGGCAACCACCTAGGCGAGTGCAACCAGGAGTACAAAGGGGAGATGTTGGAGATGAAGAGGAGTTGGATGAGCTGGATGAACCACCAATGAACCAAGGTAGATTTAGGCGTGGATTTGGAGATATAGGTGCTGGGAGGGGAATACCTAGGCGAGATGATGACTTGGGAAGCATTAAGGTGAAGATTCCACCTTTTCAAGGTAAAAATGACCCTGAGGCATATCTAGAATGGGAGATGAAGATAGAGATGATCTTCGATTGTCACAACTATTCCGAGGCCAAAAAGGTAAAATTGGCTGCAATTGAATTAACTAACTATGCTATTGTTTGGTGGGATCAATTGTTGAAGGAATGGAGGAGAAATCACGAACGACCTGTTGAGACGTGGAACGAGATGAAGGCCATCATGAGGAGACGCTTCATTCCTAGCTACTACCATCGGGAGTTGTATAACAAGTTGCAACGTCTAACTCAAGGATCCAAGAGCATTGATGAATACTATAAAGAAATGGAGGTTGCTATGATCCAAGCAAATGTAGAGGAGGACAGAGAAGCCACTATGGCTAGGTTCTTGCATGGCTTAAACCGAGAGATAGCGGACATGGTGGAGATGCAACATTATGTCGAGTTGACAGATATGGTGCACCAAGCTATCAAAGTTGAGCAACAATTGAGGCGAAGGAACATAGTTCGAAGGGGATCAAGCATGGCTGCCACAAACTCATGGCGACCAGCCCCTAAAAGAGATGAATTTTCATTAACTAAGCCTAAGTCTGAGCCATCTAAGGATGCCAAACAAGCTACGACGTTGAAACAAGAGAAAATTGAATCCACAACTTCAAGAAATCGTGACATTAAGTGCTTTAAATGCCAAGGTAGGGGACATATAGCTAGCCAATGTCCAAACAAAAGGGTAATGGTGATCAACACTCTAGGGGAGATCGAGTCGGAAGATGAGCAAGATGATGAAGTGGATGATATGCTACCTCTTGAAAATGACTATGAAGGACAATATGCAGTAGAAGGAGAATCATTGGTGGCAAGACGAGCTTTTAGCGCACAAGTTAAGGAAGAAGAAAAAAATCAGCAAGAAAACTTGTTCCATACTAGATGTTTCGTGAACAACAAAGTTTGCAGCGTTATAGTTGATGGTGGGAGTTGCACCAATGTTGTCAGCACCGAATTAGTAGAAAAATTGGCATTACCTACCTTGAAACATCCACGACCATACCGACTTCAGTAGCTGAATAATTGCGGAGAAGTCAAGGTAACCAAACAGGTGATAGTGGCATTTTCCATTGGCAAATATGATGATGAGGTACTTTGTGATGTGGTACCTATGCATGCATGTCACATCTTATTAGGACGACTATGGCAGTTCGATAGAAGAGTCACGCATGACGGTTACACCAACAGGTACTCTTTTATCATCAAGAAGCAGCCTATAACACTTGTAACATTAACACCAAAACAAATTCTTGAAGACCAACTGAAGATGCAAAAAGTGAGTGAAAAGAGAAAAGAAAATGAGAGAGAAGCCATAGCTACGAGAAAAGAAAATGAAAGGAGAGAAAAAGAGAAAGGTAAAGTCATGAAACATGGTGAAAATGAAAATGAGAGAGTTGCAGCCCGAGAGGAAAGATATAACTATATTGCAAAAAAGTGTGAGATCAAGAGAGCTTTAATTTCACAACAGCCCCTTATAGTACTTATGTACAAGGAGGCCCGTTTGTGTACTAACGATCTTGCTGGATCTTTGCCAAGCAATATTATTTCTCTTTTACAGAAATTCGATGATGTCTTTCTTGAGGAGGTACCTTCAGGCTTACCTCCAATTCGAGGAATTGAACATCAAATTGATTTCATACCTGGTGCAACAATTCCAAACAGGCCCGCTTATAGAAGTAATCTTGAGGAGATGAAAGAACTTCAACAGCAAGTTAACGAGCTAATGGAAAAAGGATATATTAGAGAGAGCATAAGTCCTTTTGCAGTTCCAGTCCTACTAGTGCCTAAGAAGGATGGGACATGGAGGATGTGTGTTGATTGTCGAGCCATCAACAACATTACGGTAAAGTATCGCCATCCTATTCCTCGATTAGATGATATGTTAGATGAACTACATGGATCTTATGTGTTTTCTAAGATTGATCTCAAGAGTGGATACCATCAGATTAGGATGAAAGAAGGTGATGAATGGAAAACTGCATTTAAAACAAAATATGGTTTGTATGAATGGTTAGTTATGCCTTTTGGATTAACTAATGCACCTAGTACTTTCATGAGACTTATGAACCATGTTTTGTGTGCTTTTAATGGAAAATTTGTAGTTGTGTACTTTGATGATATCCTGATATATAGTAAAAGCCTAGATGCTCATGTTGACCACTTAAAGCTTGTTTTAGAGGTTTTAAGGAAAGAAAGGTTGTTTGCTAACCTTAAGAAATGCACTTTTTGTACGGACAAACTTGTGTTTCTTGGTTTTGTTGTAAGTTCTAAAGGAATTGAGGTTGACGACGAAAAGGTGAAGGCAATTCATGATTGGCCAACGCCTACTTCAGTGACACAAGTTAGAAGCTTCCATGGCTTAGCTAATTTTTATCGACGTTTTGTGCGGGATTTCAGTAGCATAGCCGCACCCTTAACTGAAGTCATCAAGAAGAATGTTCCATTTAAGTGGGGAGATGAGTAAGAAAAAGCATTCAAGCTAATCAAAGAGAAATTAACTAATGCACCTTTACTTGTTTTGCCTAACTTCACTAAAACGTTCGAAATTGAGTGTGATGCTTCAGGTATAGGTATCGGAGGAGTGTTGATGCAAGAGGGAAGACCAATTGCATACTTTAGTGAGAAATTAAATGGTGCAGTCCTAAAATATTCCACTTATGACAAAAAATTGTATGCATTAGTTCGAACTTTGGAGACCTGGCAGCACTATCTATGGCCGAAAGAGTTTGTTATTCATACAGATCATGAATCTTTGAAGCATTTAAAAGGGCAGCATAAGCTGAATAGACGCCATGCAAGTTGGGTGGAGTTCATTGAAACATTCCCCTATGTGATCAAATATAAACAAGGTAAGGAAAATGTAGTTGCTGATGCACTATCACGCAGGTACGCTTTGCTTTCAACCCTTGATGCTAAATTGCTTGGATTTGATTACATTAAGGTGTTATATGCAAACGATTCTGATTTTGGTGACTTGTTTAAAATTTGCACTAAAAGGGCAACTGGAAAGTTTTATCTACATGATAATTTTCTGTTTCGAGAAAATAAATTGTGTGTTCCACATTCATCCTTGCGTGAATTACTTGTTCGGGAAGCACATGGTGGTGGTTTGATGGGTCACTTTGGGGTAGCAAAGACTTTAGGTGTATTGCATGAGCATTTCTTTTGGCCACACATGAAACGTGATGTAGAAAGGATTTGTGCGAGATGCATCACTTGCAGGCAAGCTAAGTCTAGGCATCAACCACATGGGTTGTACACATCCCTCCCTATTCCTAATGCACCTTGGGTTGATATCTCTATGGATTTTGTTTTGGGCTTACCTAGGACTAAGAAGGGGAGAGACTCAGTTTTTGTGGTTGTTGATAGGTTCTCTAAAATGGCACATTTTATTGCATGCCATAAAACTGATGATGCATCACATATAGCCGATTTATTTTTCAAGGAGATTGTTAGGTTGCATGGCATGCCTAGGACTATTGTTTCTGATCGAGATTCGCGATTCTTGAGCTATTTCTGGAAGACTTTGTGGGGAAAGTTAGGAACAAAATTGTTGTTCTCTACTACATGTCACCCGCAAACCGATGGTCAAACTGAAGTAGTGAATAGAACTTTATCTACTTTGTTGCGTGCTATCATACAAAAAAATTTGAAAACATGGGAAGATTGTTTGCCGCATGTTGAATTTGCTTATAATCGTTGTGTTCATTCCGCAACTAAGTTTTCACCATTTGAGATTCTCTATGGGTTTAATCTGTTGACTCCTTTAGATTTAACTCCTTTACCTTTCAGCGAACGTGTTAACTTAGATGGAAAAAAGAAAGCAGATTTTATTAAGCAGATTCATGAGAAAGCAAAGCAAAACATAGAATGGCGGACGGAGCAATATGCCAAACAGGCCAATAAGGGACGTAAGAAGGTTGTCTTTGAACCAGGAGATTGGGTTTGGTTGCATATGAGGAGGGACCGTTTTCCTGAGCAAAGACGTTGTAAACTCCTTCCTAGGGGTGATGGACCATTTTGCGTATTGGAACGCATAAATGACAATGCTTACAAAATTGAATTACCTGGTGAGTATGGTGTTAGTGCTAGCTTTAATGTTTCTGACTTATCTCCTTTCGATATAGGTGATGATGCAAACAAGGATTTGAGGACAAATCTTCTTCAAGAGGGGGAGAATGATGCAAACGACATTGCACAGCCTATACGCATACAAGACAAAGAATTCGCACGTGGGCTTGGAAGGGCTCAAGTCCATCAATCACATGATACATTAAGTTTGTCAAATGGGCCAATCACAAGACTTAGAGCCAAGCAATTTAAAGAAGCATTAAATGGGCTGATTCAACAAGTTTGTGGGAGGGCAAACACATGGAGGCCTAGGCATAAGCCCAAATACATTTCAAATCAATCCAAATCAGATTCAAGGAAACCTAATCACTTTGATTAAGGCAGAATTTCTGGAAAGTTGAATATTCAAGGAAACATAATTCCTTTGATTTAGGCATGTTTTCTGGAAATTTTGAATATTCAAGGAAACCATGTTTTCTGGAAATTTGAATATTCAAGGAATCCTAATCCCTTTGATTTAGACATGTTTTCTGGAAATTTGATTAAGTTTGAATTTTGTTGTTATATTAGTTGTAAGTTTGAATTTGTATTTGAAAGTTGTACTTGACATCTCTTATGGTCTCTATAAATACCATGGAGATTGAGAGTGGAGGACAGATTTCAGACAATAATATTTGAGAGTTTTTGTGTTCTTCTTTCATTCTTGAAAGGACTTGAACTTATCAAGTTTGTTCTTGTGGCGTTCAAACAACCGGACTTATCACCTAGATTCTTGAAATGTCCTTGGGGTTTCTTAGTGTGGTGTCCTATATCCATCCATAGTCTTGGTTCTTGGTTTGTTAACTCAAGGGTTAAGACTCATCAAACCTGCGTCTTGAAGATCTCGGGTTCAATTCCATATTGTGGTGCTGGGTTTTGTCACATTGTTGGCAAGGTTCATATCAGGTACAGCGCACGGACTCATACTTTCCCTTACATACCCATTTTTTTTTTATCAATTTACTAACCTGCCTTTGTAGCTCATTTTCCTCTTCGAGATTGCTTCGATAGGCTGGTCGGTTCAGAATGGAATCTCCTTAGGATAGTGTTTAAATATGCCTCTTTGTATAAAAGTACAATCATTTGCTGATTTAGAAACACTGCTCTTTTTATTTCACTCATTTTGCATAGAAGTTTGCTTTTCTCTCATTTTTCTCGGCCTCTTTTTTTTTTCTCTTTCTAATTTTCATTTTTTTCTTTTCCTCACTCTCTTTCTTTTGATCACTCTCTTTTTGTAATCTCACTTGATCTTCATAGACCTATTTTGGTTGCAAAGGGACTAGAGTGATTGTCTTTTGATTAAACTGAAATTAATATTCGTTGGTGAAACCATCATGCTTAACACGCTGATCAAATTGCCATGGTCGGCCTAGTAACAAGTGTTTAGCTTGCATTGAAACTACATCACACAGAACTTCATCTTTGTATTTTCCAATACGGAAGGAAACCACAGAACTTCATCTTTGTATTTTCCAATACGGAAGGAAACCACAGAACTTCATCTTTGTATTTTCCAATACGGAAGGAAACTAACACCTGTTTAGTAACCCTTACCTCCTCACTGTCATTGAACCATTGCAATTTGCAAGGGCGGGGATGTTAAATTGTTGGCAGCCCTAATTTCTCCACCATTGTAGTGCTAGCAACATTAGTACAACTACCTCCATCAATAATCACACTACATACCTTGTTTTGCACATGGCATCTAGTATGAAAGATGTTTTCTCGTTGGACTTCATCATCATCTTTGACCTGCATTCTTAGAACTCTTCTTGCAACCAGCAGTTCACCTTGGGCAGTGTATTCCTTATCATCCACGTCCATTATAGCTTCCATGAGAAACTTTGGATCAACCTCTTCTGATACAATTCCAAAAGTATTTTTGTTCTTGTTGTCTAACATGTTTGCTGCAAAACAAAGTTAAAAAAAAAAAAGGAACCTCACACCCTCGCTCACGTGTTTCACTCAAAGAATAATTCACTCAACTTTCACTCATGTTTTACACAAAAACAAATTGGCTTTTACAAAAATACAACGATAGGCAAACTTGTAACTAGTGCCAAGCTTTGATACCAACTGATATGATCCACGCCAAGAAATTGATAACGTTGTGGATCAAGAAGGGCTCCAAGATCGTCAAGAAACATATTTGTATGAAACTGCGACCCGTTGCTTATATTGAAGCAAGAACTTTGGTACAATGAAGACGCTACAATCAATTATCAAATGATTAATTGATAAATCGAAGGAGAATTCCACTGAAATTATTTCGATAAGTTCAAAGAGTTCTAAAAGAACCAAAGAGAATTTTTTTAATCAAAATTGCTGAATCCTTTCCTATCATCCCTTATATATTTATAGTGAATATTTGGGATGCTAGCATTTATTACAATATTGAATGACAACTTTTAAAGTAGTAACTACCAACTACTACCAACATGGGTTTAAACTAATTTTTTCAAACTTTGCAACTACAACAATAAATGCAGCTGCAGACTTTAACTAACTACCAACCACCATCAACTAAAGCTTAATTTCAAATATTACAACTACTATCATAAATATTTATTGTAGGCTCCCAAAATATCTAACCACTTGAGTTGCTCAAATGAGCTGTTGTTTCCATCATTCCTTAACACGTGATGAGTCAAACTTGGGTAATCACCATTTTAGAAAACTCTTATAATTCCATCCACTTTATGATTGAGAATTTCTTCTATATTATTCTAAAGCTTGAATCATGGAAATCCAACTTTGTGGAACATGTGAAATATCTTCCTTGTACTCGCATGAATTTACCTCTTCCAAATATTTTGAATCAGTCCATTGAGAGTTTCCTTGAACCTTTTAACTCGAGCTTTTGTAACCGGACCAACTGGAACTTGTATAGGTTTTGCATTCCATTTGTTAGTCGTGCCATCATTAAGAAGTGACTGAACAAGAAGAGAATCTTGAGCCCTTGCGTGATGCTAAGCTATATGGAAAACTCAAGTGTTATTTCTGCCAAGATAGTGTTATCTTTCTTGGCTATGTTGTTTCTAGTAGTGGAATTAAGGTTGATGAGGAGAAGGTTAAGGTAATTCTTGATTGACCGAAACCTACTTGTGCTGCTAATGTGAGAAATTTTCATGAGGCGATATATATATATATATATAAAGACTTTTGGTCTATTATTGCACCTATAATAGAGTGTTTGAAAAAGAGGAATGAGTTTAGGTGGGATGAGAATGCACATAAGGCATTTGAGTTGATTAAGAAAAAATTATGTTCTGCACTTCCTAATTTTGCTAAAATGTTTGAAATAGAGTGTGATACTTTTGGGCTTGGTATTGGGGCTGTTTTGATGCAAGAAAACAGCCAATTGCATTCTTTAGTAAGAAGCTGAATGATGCACGTTTAAACTACTCCGTTTATGACAAGAAGTTTTATGCATTGATTTGGGCTCTCAGGAATGGCAGAATTATCGATTACCTAAATAGTTCATTATATTGATCATGAATGTTTGAAGTATCTTAAAGGGCAGAACAAGCTGAATAGAAGACATGCTAAAATGGGTAGAATTCATGGAGCTATTTTCTTATGTCATAAAATACAAGAAGGGGAAAACTAATGTCATTGCTGATACTCTTTCTAAAAGGTATGCATTGATTATTACGTTAAATGCAAGGCTGTTGGGTTTTGAATAGGTGAAAGAACAAATACTAGTTATTTGTACTTCTCTAATATGGTGTTTGCATGTGCTAAAGGAGCTTGTGATGGGTTCTTTATGCATGATGGTTACTTGTTCAAGCTAGACAAAATGTGTATACCTTCAGGATCTTTGTGTGAGGCTTATGATGGTAGTCTTAGTGGTTATTTTGAGGAGAAGAAAACTTATTAGCTACTGAAAGAGTACTTCCTTTGGCCTAATATATTGCGGGATGTTCATAGCGTGGTTGAAAGATGTGTTATTTGCAAGAAAGCTAAGTGTAAAGAGAATGAATATAAGCCGTATATGCCTTTACCTATCCCAGAGCAACCATAGATGGATATTAGTATGGATTTCATGCTTGGATTTCCTAGAACACAACATGGAAAAGATTTAGTGATGGTTGTAGTTGATTGGTTCTCCAAAATGTCCCATTTTATTACTTGTAACAAAATTAATGTTGCTATTCATATTGCTGATTTATTTTTTAGAAAAATTATTTTTGCATGGAATCCCTAAAAGTATTGTCTTTGATCATGATACAAAGTTCTTAAGCTACTTTTAGAAGACTCTTTGGAATAAGCTTGGAACGAAGCTGCTTTTCAATACTGCTTGTCATCTACAAACTGATGGGCAAATTGAGGTAGTGAACCGTACTTTATCTTCTTTATTATGGGCTGTTATAAATAAGAACTTAAAGAGTTAGGATACTTATTTAGATTTATCTTAACCAGGGATGATTTCCTAGCAAGCAGAAGTCCAAGTTAATGCCAAAAGTTAATGGACCTTTTCGGGTTGTAGAGAAGGTAAATAGTAATGCTTATAAAGTTGATCTTCTTGGTGATTACAATATTTCAACCACTTTTAATATGAATGACTTATCTCTTTATTTAGAAGATCCAAAAGATTCTAATTTAAGGGCAAATCATTCTCAGCCCGGAGGTGATGATGTGCATCATGAGGGCTCTAAATCAACTCAAAAAGGTGAACTGAGCATAAAAGAGGCTTCAGATGGGCCAACAACAAGAGCTAAGGCCAAACACCTTCAAAGGGCCATAAGTAGTCAGATTAGAGCTATTAAACCTTCTATGGGCTTGGAAGCTTGTGATCTGAATGGGAATGGGGCAAAGGTATTTATTTGTCTTCAATTAAACCTTGAGAAGTGATTAGAGGCTTTTGGTGACTTTGGACTTAAAGAGGCAGATATGAGCTTAAGTTGCTTCTTTTGTTCCTATTTTTATTATTTTACTTATCTCTCTCTATTTTCATGTATTTGGGCCTTTTAAAACTTGTTTAGCTTAGTTTTGAGTTATTAAGTCTGATTGGGCTTATTTTAGTTATTTTGGACTTTTCAAGTCAATTATGTACGATTATGATTTTTTTCTCATCTTGTAAGCCTATATAAGGCATCTTAAACATCTTGTAGAGGCATCTTCGCCTCTCTTCAATTTTATGAACGTGAAAGAAGAACTTCTTCTCTTTCAAAATTTTTCTTATCAAGTGTTTCAGCTTTTGGTGACAGTTATTGACTTATCACTCTTTGATCACTTAGAGTGTGGCATCAAATCCCTAAATTGATCCTTGTGGCATCCATCTGACTTATCAAAGGTTTCTTTTTAGTTTTATCCTCCATCTTATCTACCATTCATTTGTTACAATTCAGAACGCTTAAACAAAAAGACAAATAAAAATCAGATACCACCCACATCTTAAAATTAATTTTTTTTTTAATAATCTATTTTGAAGATCAAGGCACATCACTTATGATGCTGCCAGAAGGCCAAAGGCCCAAGACTGGCCAAGATTTTGTCATAGTAAAATGACAACAAAATATCGGTATGGGAAGTTTTTACATTTTATGTAATAAAATATGTTATAAAAGATGTTTTTGCCTGTATATATTATAATAAAATAATGTGCAGAACCTGTCAAAAACAAGCAGTGCTGAGACTTCATAAAGCAAGTAGTGCCGACGAAAGCAAGCGGTACTGAGACTTAATTGAGCAAGCGGTGCTAACATCAGTACCGATTGTAATAATAGCTTTGAAGCAGTGCTGTAAACTTATCTCTTACTATGTAAAAAAAAGAATAGATTTTTCAGTGTGAAAAAGCTTTAAAAAAACCCTTCTCTCTCTCTTGTACAAACTAGTTCTTGTGAAATAAAAGCACGCATTTCAACATTCTGCTCTTATGTAAGTTAGCTTATGTTTTCAATTTGTTTTTCGATTATAAATACGCAGCCTATTCGTTTACTTTGATCGCTTTCTTAAATATTTGTACTTGTTTTCTAATCCTCTTTACTTTTGTTTCAATTAGTTCTATTCTGTTTTGCTTTATTTTTATAAATCCCTGGGCCAGTTAGTATTAGAGTCATTAAGTAAGATATGTATTACATGTATAGAAAATGGTTTTGCCTATATAAATTGCAATATAATAATGTGCAAAACCTGTCAAAAGCAAGCGGTGCCGATGAAATCAAGCGATGCTGAGACTTTATAAAGCAACTGATGACTTTATAGAGCAAGCGATGCTGACATCAGTACTGATTGTAATAATAGCTTTGATGCGGTACTGTAAACTTATCTCTAGTAAAAAATAGAATAGATTTTGAGGACTGCCTTACTCAATAAAAGGCAAATCGAACTCTAATTTTAAGCATCCAAAACAAAATATATTTGTGAAAAATAGCAAAAAATACAGTTCTTTCTCTCTTGTACAAACTAGTTTCTGTGAAATAAAAATATATATTTCAACATCCTACTCTTATATAAGTTTATGTTTTAAATTTACTTTTTGATTATGAATATGCAACCTGTTCATTTACTTTGATTGATTTCTTAAATATTTGTGCTTTGTTTTTGTAAACACTTGTGCGAAGAAAGATTTGTGATGCAAAATGAGGTCGTCAATTTTTTTTTGAAAATTTATTTTTTTTTGCTAAAAACATTGTGTTGTTTGTTTTGGTAATTTTTCAGAAAGTTTTAGAAATACCATTCTCTCGAAGAAAAGTTCGTGACACAAACTGAGATCGTTAATTTTTTTTTTGTGAAAGCTTATATCTTGGCTCACTATGTTTTGTTTTGTAACTTTTAAGCAAGTTTCAAAATGACATTTTTCAGAAAGAAAAGTTAATGATGCAAAATGAGAATGTTATTTCCTATGGAAACTTACATTTAGGCTTAGAAAAATTGTGTTGGTGGTTTTGGTAACTTTTGTGCAAGTTTCGGAACGCAATTATTGCAAAGAAAAGTTCATGACACACAATGAGTTCATTAAAATTTTATGAAAACTTATAATACTGTATTGGTTATTTTGGTAACTTTTCAAAAAGTTTCAGAAAGACAATTTTCTCGAAGAAAAGTTTATTAAGGTATTTTATCCTCCTAAACTTGATATTTGCTCAATTGATCTCAATAATTTGGCTATTGATGCATATTAATGTTGTTTTATAGGTTTAAGCACTATCGGAGCAAAAATATCAGAAATCGGATGCAAATAGAGCTATTTGAGATGAGAATCCGAGAAGGGACTAAAATACTCAAAATGTAAACAGTGCTACAGTGCAATGCTGGGGCATTCAATTTGAGCGCCAGGGCATTGGCAGGGGTGCCAGTTCCAAAAGCTCCACGCTGCAGCATTGAATCCTAATGCCGTAGAATTGAGTCCTAATGTCGCGGCATTGAATCCGAATGCCACGGCACTGAATTCTGGGCACTCTTTAAGGGCATTTTTGTCCTTTTTTTGCAACCTTAAACCTATATAAACACCCATTGTTGAGCCAAGTGAGTTCAGGCAGCAAGGGGCACAAAATTGCAAAGGGAAACAAGGCTTGAGCCAATTTGAAGAGAAGAAATGATGTCTTCAAGGTTTCATAAGCATCATTGAAGACATTTGGAGGATTGAAACCTTGGAGACATCCCAAATTCGGTTTTCTCTTCCCTTTTATTTATTTTTCTTTTTTTTTAATTTTTCATTTTGAACTTTGCTTAAATTAGTTGTATCTATGGATGGTTGGATAATTTTAGTTGTGGTCGAATGTTTATGTAATTAAACTTAATTATAAGACTTGATGTAGTTTTATTCATATTATTTTTGGATGATTTAGTATAAATTTGTGTAATTCATTTATGTTTCTTTATGCTTAATGCTTCCAATTGATTGGAAAATAAATTGGTTGTTGTGAATTTATGAATTGATGCTTGGAAGAGATTGACCCATTTTTAGGATTTGGGAGAAACATAACCTTAGGTTGTTATTGAGTTAGAAAGCCAATAATACTTAGGTAATCATCATGGTTTTCCTTAGGATTTGCATGAGGTGCACTCCAAGTGTTTGATAAAATGCGTGACAGACGCAAACTCTTTGGGGTGTGCCATTATGCCTAGGGTTACATGTGGTGCTCTCCCTTTTAAAGTGTGATGTGCCTTGATTTATAACAAAATTAAATTGTGAAGTTGATGGAGGATAGAACTAAATAGATACCTTGATAAGTCGTATGGACGCCACAAGGATCAATTTAGGGTTTTGACGCCACACTCTTGGTGATCAAAGAGTGATAAGTCAGCAACTATCTTCAAGAGTTGAAAAAACTTGAGAAGACAATTTTGAGAGAGAAAAGTCTATTTTCGTGCATCCAAATCCCAAATGAGGCAATTGCCTCTACAAGACTTTTACATGCCTTATATAGGCTTACAAAATGAGGTGAAACCCTAATGTTACCTAATAAGCTTAAAAAGGCCCAAAATAAGCCCAATATAACTTAACAATTTAAAACAAAACTAAACAAGTTTAAAATAGCTCAAATACATAAAAGTAGTAACATAAGAAGTAAATAAAGCCCAATAGCATGAAAAGAAAGCCCTTAGCTGCTTCTTAAAGCCCAACGTCACCAAACGTCTCTAACTCACGTCCCAATCTCAAGTTGAAGACAAATAAATACATTTAGCTCGTTTCCACTCAGATCGCAAGCTTCTAATCCCATAGAAGCTTCAATAGCTCCAATTTGACTACTTATGGCCCTTTGAAGCTGTTTAGCCTTAGCCCTTGTTATTGGACCATCTGAAATCTCCTTTACGCTCAGCTCGCCTTCTTGAGTTGATTTAGAACCTTCATGATGCACATCATCACCCCCGGGCAGAGAATGATTTGCCCTCAAATCAGAATCTTCTAAATCTTCCAAATAAGGAGATAAGTCCTTCACATTAAAAGTGGCTGAAACATTGTAATCACCAGGAAGGTCAACTTTGTAAGCATTACTATTTACCTTCTCTATAATACGAAAAGGTCCATCAACTCTTGGCATCAGCTTGGACTTCCGCTTGCTAGGAAATCTTCCCTTGCTAAGATGAATCCAAACAAGATCACCAGGTTCAAAGCTAATCATTTTTCGTCCTTTATTAGCATGCTTAACATACCTAGTTGTTTTCTCCTCAATATGAATTCGAACCTGCTCATGAAGCTTCTTCATCAATTCTGCCTTCTTAACACCATCCATAGATGTCCTCTCATTAATTGGAATAGGAACAAGGTCAATAGGAACAAATGGATTAAATCCATACACAATCTCAAATGGTGAAAATTTTGTAGCCCCATGCACACTACGGTTATATGCAAACTCTACAATAGGCAAACAAGTATCCCAACTCTTTAAGTTCTTGTTTATAATAGCCCGTAATAAAGAAGATAGAGTACGGTTCACTACCTCAGTTTGCCCATCAGTTTGTGGATGACAAGCAGTACTGAAAAGCAACTTTGTTCCAAGCTTCTTCCAAAGAGTCTTCCAAAAATAGCTTAAGAACTTTGTATCACGATCAGAGACAATGCTTTTAGGGATTCCATGCAAACGTACAATTTCCCTAAAAAACAAATCAGCAATATGAATAGCATCATCAGTTTTATTACAAGGAATAAAGTGTGACATTTTGGAGAACCGATCAACCACAACCATCACTGAATCCTTCCCACGCTGTGTTCTAAGTAATCCAAGCACAAAATCCATACTAATATCCATCCATGGTTGCTCTGGGATAGGTAAAGGCATATATAGTCCATATGCATTCTCTTTACCCTTAGCTTTCTTGCAATTTACACATCTTTCAACAACTTTATGAACATCCCGCAGCATATTAGGCCAAAAGAAGTGCTCTTTCAGTAGCTCATAAGTTTTCTTCTCCCCAAAATGTCCACTAAGACCACCCCCATGAGCCTCACGCACAAGCAACTCACGTAAGGATCCTGAAGGTATACACATTCTGCCCAACTTGAACAAGTAACCATCATGCACAAAGAACCCATCACAAGCTCCTTTAGCACATTTAGACATCATATTAGCAAAGTATGAATCACTGGTATATTGTTCTTTCACCTGTTCAAAACCCAAAAGCCTTGCATTTAACATAGAAATCAATGCATACCTCCTTGAAAGAGCATCAGCAATGATGTTAGTTTGCCCCTTCTTGTATTTTATGACATATGGAAATGGCTCCATGAACTCTACCCATTTGGCATGTCTTCTATTCAGCTTGTTCTGCCCTTTAAGATACTTTAATGATTCATGGTCAGTATGAATAACGAACTCTTTAGGTAATAAATAATGCTGCCATACCTCGAGAGCCCGAATCAATGCATAAAACTCCTTGTCATAAATAGAGTAGTTTAACCGTGCCCCATTCAGCTTCTCACTAAAGAAAGCAATTGGCCTCTTTTCTTGTATCAACACATCCCCAATACCGACCCCTGAAGCATCACACTCTATTTCAAATGTTTTAGCAAAATCGGGAAGTGCTAAAACTGGAGCAGAACATAATTGTTCTTTTATCAGTTCAAATGACTTCTGTGCATTCTCATTCCACCTAAACTCATTTCCCTTTTTCAAACACTCTGTCATAGGCGCAACAATAGAACTAAAGTCTTTAATAAATCGCCTATAGAAAGAGGCTAAACCATGAAAACTTCTCACATCCGCAACACTAGTAGGTTTAGGCCAATCACGAATTGCCTTAACCTTCTCCTCATCAACCTTAATTCCGCTACCAGAAACTACATACCCCAAAAAGATAACACTATCTTGGCAGAAATAGCACTTCTTGATGTTTCCATACAACTTAGCATCACGCAAGGTCTCAAATACAGCCATAAGATGCTTCACATGATCATCTAAAGTTTTACTATAGATCAAGATATCATCAAAATAGACCACAACAAACAGCCCGATAAACTTCCTCAAAACATGGTTCATAAGTCTCATAAATGTACTAGGTGCATTAGAAAGCCCAAATGGCATCACCATCCACTCATACAATCCATGCTTAGTTTTAAAGGCTGTTTTCCATTCATCACCTTCTTTCATCCTAATTTGGTGATATCCACTCATTAAATCAACTTTAGAAAAATAAACAGCACCATGCAATTCATCAAGCATATCATCAAGTCTAGGAATAGGGAATCGATACTTAACTGTTATCTTGTTGATAGCCCGACTGTCCACACACATTCTCATGGTACCATCCTTCTTTGGAACAAGTAAAGTAGGCACTGAACAAGGACTAAGTGACTCACGCACATAGCCCCTCTCTAAGAGCTCACCAACTTGCCTTTTGATCTCCTTTGCTTCCTCCGGATTACATCTATATGCTGGTCTATTTGGAAGTGAAGCTCCAGGCACCAAATCAATTTGATGCTCTATCCCTCGAATAGGTGGTAATCCCAATGGTAGCTCTTCTGGAAATACATCTTTGAACTCTTCAAGCAACTCCACAACCTGCCTTGGCAAATCCAAACCCTCCACTTGCAATAAAGGCTTTGCCCAAGTCATGAAAACAACCCCCACAGAAGCTAGTGCTTGCTCAACATCTCCCTTTTTGGCTAACATTAACCCTTTACCAGATTCCATCATCTTCCTTTGATTCTGCAACTGATCTTTTCTAACTTGTTGAGAACTCAATGGCATCAAATTCACTTTCTTCTCATTCAGCACAAATGAATAAGTGTTCCTTCTCCCATTATAAGTCACATCATTATCAAATTGCCATGGGCGTCCTAATAACACATGACTAGCTGTCATCGGAACCACATCACATAAAACCTCATCATGAAAGGTTTTAATGGAGAATGGCACCCGAACCTGTCTTGTAACTTGAATCTCTCCCTTGTCATTAAGCCAATGTAATTTGTATGGTTTTGGATGTGGAACAGTAGTTAATCCCAGTTTCTCCACTAAAGTAATGGATGCAACATTGGTGCAACTACCATTATCAATGATCATGGCACAAACCTTATCTCGGATTTGACATCTTGTATGAAAGATGTTTTCGCGCTGTTCCAAACCAATATCAACTTCAGCACTCAAAATCCTTTGAATAACTAATAAATTTCCCTCCATTGGCTCAAGATTCTCTTCTTGTTCAGTCACTTCGACTTTAGATTCCTCTTCCATCTCAGCTTCATCTTCACTTACAAGCTCTCCATACTTCCCTTGTAAAACCATCACCCTCTTATTCGGACATTCAGAAGCAATGTGCCCATTTCCCAAGCACTTGAAACACTTGATGTCTCGCGATCTCCTGGAAAATTTAGGTTCAAATACCTTCTCCTTTCCTTTCAATGAACCTGAACTAACACTTCCTTTACTGAACTCCACTTTCTCATCACGTTTAGGTGTGTTCCATGTTCGCGAAGGTGAAGAAACAGCCTTTGTATTACTTGTTGTAGTTGACCTCATATGGATACCCCCTCTTTTCTGCTGTCTTTCTACTTTAGTTGCAAGCTTTATGACATCCTCAAGAAATATGAAGGGCTGTAACTCAACAACATTAGCTATGTCCCTCTTCAATCCATCAAGGAATCTAGCTATTGTTTGCTCTTGAGGTTCATTCAAATCACAGCGAATCAGCAACAGCTCAAATTCTTTCACATACTCCTCCACACTCAAGGAACCTTGCCGCAAAGTCTGGAGTTTGATGTATAATTCTTGTTTATAGTAATCCGGAACAAATCTCTTCTTCATTAATCTTTTCATAAGTGGCCAGCTTGTAACTTTTTCTTCGTCATCCCTTCTTCGCTGAGCTTTTAAGTTTTCCCACCACAAAAGTGCGTAATCGGTAAACTCAAGTGCTGCTACCTTACACTTCTTTGCCTCAGGATACTCATGCCAATCAAACACCCTTTCTACCTTCTGAACCCATTCAAGATACTCCTCAGGAGAACTAGTACCTCTAAATGGTGGTATATTAAGTTTGATACCACTAGTAGGGTCATTTTGCTGCCTCCTTATCCTACCCCTATCTTCAGCCTCATCATCCCTATTTGGCTCATCTCCAGCATCCCCTAGGTCATTTCGAGGTACCCTATGCCCTACCCGCCTTTGTTGGGGTTGCAAAGTGTTTCTTTGCATCATTTCTATAATTGCAGCAAGTTGTCCACGAATTTCAGTAATCTCATCTCGAAATTCATCATGAGCTCGTTGTAAGCCCATGAGTTGAGCTTGTTCTAAACTCAATCCCTTTGGTACTCTACTTGCATCATCGTCAGCCATTATTAACAAAAACCCCAAACAAGTATGAACAACACAACCAGTAGCTAAAACACTCTTCTCAAACTGAATTTTTCACCAATTCAGTAAATACAATCAGATAGCAACAATTTACTCAAATTTGAAATTTCCAGGTTCACAAAATTTCCAGGTTCAAGAACAATTTAATTCAGCCAACCCATCTCCAGTTCACAAACTACTAAGAATTAATTTTAATGCTTCAGAGTTGCAATTCAACTCCTCAAATATTAGAGACCCAAACTGATAATAACCCCACAATATTATATAACACAAAAAATAGCAAGACACCTTCAATAGCTGAAACTTCAGTTTGCACACTGAAATTCTGTGCTCTGATACCAGATGATGTGCCTTGATTTATAACAAAATTAAATTGTGAAGTTGATGGAGGATAGAACTAAATAGATACCTTGATAAGTCGTATGGACGCCACAAGGATCAATTTAGGGTTTTGACGCCACACTCTTGGTGATCAAAGAGTGATAAGTCAGCAACTATCTTCAAGAGTTGAAAAAACTTGAGAAGACAATTTTGAGAGAGAAAAGTCTATTTTCGTGCATCCAAATCCCAAATGAGGCAATTGCCTCTACAAGACTTTCACATGCCTTATATAGGCTTACAAAATGAGGTGAAACCCTAATGTTACCTAATAAGCTTAAAAAGGCCCAAAATAAGCCCAATATGACTTAACAATTTAAAACAAAACTAAACAAGTTTAAAATAGCCCAAATACATAAAAGTAGTAACATAAGAAGTAAATAAAGCCCAATAGCATGAAAAGAAAGCCCTTAGCTGCTTCTTAAAGCCCAACGTCACCAAACGTCTCTAACTCACGTCCCAATCTCAAGTTGAAGACAAATAAATACATTTAGCTCGTTTCCACTCAGATCGCAAGCTTCTAATCCCATAGAAGCTTCAATAGCTCCAATTTGACTACTTATGGCCCTTTGAAGCTGTTTAGCCTTAGCCCTTGTTATTGGACCATCTGAAATCTCCTTTACGCTCAGCTCGCCTTCTTGAGTTGATTTAGAATCTTCATGATGCACATCATCACCCCCGGGCAGAGAAATTAGTTGTATCTATGGATGGTTGGATAATTTTAGTTGTGGTCGAATGTTTATGTAATTAAACTTAATTCTAAGACTTGATGTAGTTTTATTCATATTATTTTTGGATGATTTAGTATAAATTTGTGTAATTCATTTATGTTTCTTTATGCTTAATGCTTCCAATTGATTGGAAAATAAATTGGTTGTTGTGAATTTATGAATTGATGCTTGGAAGAGATTGACCCATTTTTAGGATTTGGGAGAAACATAACCTTAGGTTGTTATTGAGTTAGAAAGCCAATAATACTTAGGTAATCATCATGGTTTTCCTTAGGATTTGCATGAGGTGCACTCCAAGTGTTTGATAAAATGCGTGACAGACGCAAACTCTTTGGGGTGTGCCATTATGCCTAGGGTTACATGTGGTGCTCTCCCTTTTAAAGTGTTTGATAAAATGTGTGACAGACGCAAACACTTTGGGTGTGCCATTATGTCTAGAATTTTATTTGACATATGGATGGTTGGATAATTTTAGTTGTGGTCGAATGTTTATGTAATTAAACTTAATTATAAGACTTGATGTAGTTTTATTCATATTATTTTTGGATGATTTAGTATAAATTTGTGTAATTCATTTATGTTTCTTTATGCTTAATGCTTCCAATTGATTGGAAAATAAATTGGTTGTTGTGAATTTATGAATTGATGCTTGGAAGAGATTGACCCATTTTTAGGATTTGGGAGAAACATAACCTTAGGTTGTTATTGAGTTAGAAAGCCAATAATACTTAGGTAATCATCATGGTTTTCCTTAGGATTTGCATGAGGTGCACTCCAAGTGTTTGATAAAATGCGTGACAGACGCAAACTCTTTAGGGTGTGCCATTATGCCTAGGGTTACATGTGGTGCTCTCCCTTTTAAAGTGTTTGATAAAATGTGTGACAGACGCAAACACTTTGGGTGTGCCATTATGTCTAGAATTTTATTTGACGCTTGGGAGAGGTAATGAAATTAATTATTGGGTAATCAATTTAAGGGTTGCGCAATGCATGTCTATGTAAACAAGTTAGATAGACATATCAACTTGAATATGTATGCATAGTATCTCATTTGGCACTCGAAAGAGGAAATGAGATTAATCTTAAGCCCTTGATTAATGAATTGAACGAATTTACTAAATAGGAAGAACATAGGAAGAATAGAATGAAATTAATACTTTAGGATCCCATTTGTATAGAATTCACCATATCGCAAGATTATCATTTTGTTGTAGATTATGTTCTAGGCCTAAATGGAACTTTATTTAACAATATGTGTTGAAGTTGCTATATGATTAATAGCTTTCTTATGTTATTCGTTTATGCTTTCTATGCGCTTAATGCTTCTAATTGCATTAGAAAATGTATTGGATGATTTGAACATTTGGGTTATGTAGTGAAAAAGTTTAATCCATATGTTGGTTGTAAAAAGCATAGCTTTGAGTTTGTTGTAAAAAGCATAGCTTTGAGTTTGTTGAGTTGGAAGACTAATGAACTTAAGGTAGTCGTTTAAAGGTAGCTTAATACGTGTATGTATAACGGGTTAGATAGAAATATCAACTTAGTTGTATATGCATAGTATCTCATTTAGTGCTTGAAAGAGGCAATGAGATTAATCATACACCTTGAACTAATGAATGCATAAAATTGGTTGTTGATCACTAATAACAAAGACCATAGGAACAATAGAGGGAAATCAAGTCCCTAGAACCCCATTGACATAGACATAACATATCTTTAATTTACCGGTTTATTTAGTTTTAAGCATTTTTAGTTCAATAATTCATCCTACCCTTTTGATTACCTAGATAATGTTAGGTTGCTAACATCATAATACTTAACATTAATTTAGGACACAATCTTCGTGGGAACGATACTTACTCATCACTTTATTACTTGTTGCAATAACGTATACTTACGTTAGTTTGTGTTATAGAAATCGCACAACAGCTAACTCTTAGTAGTGCTAATTCTTAGCAATTATAACTCTCAACGTAGCTAACTTTTAGTAGTGCTAATTCTTAGCAATTATAACTCTTAGCGTAGCTAACTCTTAGCACTGGTCCAAACTCCTTTAAAACAGATTTGAACTCCTTCGGATCATACAATGTCTGAAGTATTATAAGCATATTACCATATATATATAATATTAACAAATTTATTCAAAATGCTTATTGTATAAATATTAAACAATTAATATTCATACAATTTGGAATGGCACGTAAGCACCGATTTTATTCAAAACTAGATTTGAACTCCTTCAGATCATACAATGTTTGAAGTGTTACAAAAATCTTACCATATATATATAATATTAACAAATTTATTCGAAGTACTTATTGTATAAATATTAAACAATTAATTCATACAATTTAGAATAGCACGTAAGCACCGGTTTCAACACATGTAATATAATACTACTTTAAAGCCATCAAAACATTAGACGTACACATATACTTTAGAAAATCATAACTTGGGCTATATATATTAGAATCACACATATTATAAACTCTTTCGACACTATCCAAGTGTTAGACATGCATCTAATCTTTAAAAACAAAATCATATCTTGGTCTATAGATGTTAAGATCATGCATATTGTTTACTATTCCAAGTTATCAACAAGCTAGAGGATCTCATATCCTTTAGAAAATCATAACTTGGCCTATACGTGTCAGAATCAAGCATATAAGAGGTGTTGTTATTGCACATATTATATACTGTTTCAAAGCTATCAATGTGTTAGATGCTCACCTATTCCTAGGAAAAATATAAGTTGGCTATACTTGTTTTAATCGTGCAAATTGATAAGGGCTTATTTGTCATATATTTTTAACTTAATATTTTATTATTTTATGAAAATAAATGGCTATTTATGTGCATTATTGTTTATTCCAAAATTTATAACTGTCGCCCTAGTGCTGGAACAGTGATCAAAATTAAAAAATAGAAAATATGACCTGTTTAAGTCGTAGTTCATCGCCGCAGCGCCAGCCAACTACCGTGCTAGTGATAGCCCAATGCCCTAGTGCTATGTCCTTACTGCTCCAACGATACAAGCTTTTGAATGCAGCACCCTAGCGATAGCATGATAGAGCCCCAGCGGTAGTGCGATTCCTAACCCGACAAGTATAAGAGATTTCAAGCTCAAATCAATCCCTATAAAAGGCCACTCATCCCCAACCTTTAGAGAGCATCGAAGATCATCCAAGAAGACACAGATACACAACATAAGTCTTAGAGAGCAATAGCAGCATAATTGAAGCATCCATAGAGAGAAATTCAAGACATTCTTCAACATTAAGAGTTTCTTAAGCAACGCAATCAAGAGCAATTTGACGTTTATATCGGTTTACTATTGATTATATCATGATTTCTTATTATTTTTGACGTTGTTCTGTTATAGCCATAAACTAAATTTTCTTTCTAGGGTTAATACTTGAACTCAATATGTCCACTTAATTGCCATATCTTTCTAATATTTAATAAACTTAGTTATTTATTATTCAAATTACTTGTTCTTAATGCTTCAATATATATGACAAATATAAGGTGAATGAATTGGTAATATTTTGATAAACTCGAAAGAACAATTATTATATTTAAACTTAGATAATTTGATGCATGATTGTAGAGTAATATTCAATGTTATATATGCAAGTTTTAAATTAAGATAAGAATATACCTAATTGGCATGTATGATCAATAAGACTTAATCTTAATGAATCTTAATTTATTACAAGTACCATAAGAATATAGGTATTTGGTAAATTAAGGTATACTTGCATGAACTTGGGAGAGGCTTGTGTATTAGTGTCTTGATTAATAATAAGAACAAAGGGAATTAAATATTAGAGGATTAATCATTGGAAAGCATATTAAGGGATAGTATTAACCCTAGGTTTTCTCTATATTGCTATCTTCCAATTCTCTTTACATTGTGTCATTACTTTTATATTTTTAAAATTCATTCTTAGATTTTTATTTTTTTGAATAATTACTAGAAAGACATCATTTTAGTACTTAGTTAAAAAGAAGATATTATCCCTGTGGGTTCGACATTTGACTATTTTATCATTGTTTTACTTGCATACGATATTGTATACTTCCACTCAATTTTAAGATATAGAAATATTGCATCACATATATAATTGGGCTAAAGGTGTTAGTATTATACATATAATATATTCTTTGGACATTAACAATGTGTTAGCCGTACATGTATATGTTGTGTTGAATTAAAGCACAAGTGAATACTATCGTAACAGTAATAAAGAGTGAATAGAGTATCATTCCCAAGAGAAATTTTTATACTATTCTTTATTACTTGTTATGATAGTATGCACTTGCACTTTAATTCAATACAACAAGTTTTTAGTGCCATTGCCATGGAATATGAGATTTAATTTAGAATTTTTTTTGTTTTTATAGAAATTCTTTAGCCATTTATGTGACATTGAAAAAGTGTTGACTTAGTTGCTTTTGATCCAAAGATTGAGAGGACACTAAGAAGGATACATTAAGAGAGAAACCAAGCTTTATACTAAGCAAATAGTATGGTAGATCCAATTTAGAACCCAGTTGAAGAATGAAGATCCTTGAGGGATTATGCAGTCGTATTGGTTGATGGCATTCATTTCAGCCTATGTAGACCAACCATTAATGCAACAACTTTGAATCAAACCAAACACAATTCAGATGCTAAAAGATTCTATGTAGTTCAGCGGGCTACTAAACGACGATCCTAATGAACATACCGTACATTTATTAGAGGTTTGTGATACCTTCAAGTATATTGGAGTCTCTAAAGATGCCATTAAACTGTGACTATTCCTTTTTTTACTTAAGGATAAGGTAAAGAGCTAGCTAATGTCATTGTCATATGGATCAATAGCCACATGTGATGATTTGGCATAGAAGTTCTTAGCTAAGTTCTTTCTACCAACAAAAATAAGAAATATGTGGAATGTCATAACATCATTTGTGTATTATGATTTGAAATCCTTGTATGAAGCATGGAAAAGGTTCAAGGATATGCTGAGGAAGTGTTCACATTATGGGTCCCAAAATGGTTGTTAGTTCAGACATTTTACAATGGGTTAGTAGGGCACCTGTAGACTATAGTAAATGCCACAATAGGAGGAGCTTTAATAAAAAAGTTAATTGACAAAGCATATCACCTGCTCGAAGAGATGGCATCTAATAGCTACCAATGACTAGCAAAAAGAGTTAACCCAAGAAAGATTGCAAGTATTCATGATATATATGCACTTACCTAATTTACTGCACAAGTTAACTTATTATCAAAGAAGTTTGATGCCATTAAGGTAAATGTAGTAAAGAGTTAACCTATCACCTGTAACTTCTGTGGTGACAACCACTCAAATGACCAATTCATAGAGAATGCCCAGTATGTTGGAAATTATAATAGGCAGCAACACAAACCAAGCTCCAATTTCTATAATCCAAGTTGGAGGAATCTTTTGAATTTCTCTTAGAGTAACAACCAAAGATAGCCTTCAAGGCCATTGAATCCCCTTGGATTCCCTACACAGACTCAATAGCAGTATGAGAAGAAATTGAACCTAGAGAATATGTTTATACAGTATATGAAATAGACTAATGCACTCCTTCAAAGTTAAGCTAATCTCCTACAAAGTTAAGTAGGCACCCAGGACCATAGAGACTTAAGTTGTTCAGCTAACCATGTCAATGAATAGTTAACCACAAGGCACTTTGCCCAACAATACAGAGGTAAGTCTAAAGAGCAAAAGAAAACATTGCAAGGAAATAACTTTGAAGAGTGGTAGAGAAATATAAGACACTGCAGATTAACCCCAACCACAAAAGTAGCTGGTGCAAGGCAACAACTAGGCAATAGAAAATAAAGCTGCAAAAAAAGAAAGAGAGGAAAAGATAGTACAGAAAGACTGCTTGAGCCCGTACAATCCTCCACGACTGTGTCCTTAATGCTTCCAGAAGCAAAAACTTGATAAGCAGTTTTCTAAGTTTTTGGAAGTCTTCAAGAAATTACAAATAAACATACCCTTTGCTGATGCATTAGAACAGATGCCTAGCTATATGAAGTTTATGAAGGATATTTTTTTCAAAAAAAGTAGACTTGAAGACTTTAGAATAGTGGCTTTGATAGAAGAGTGTAGTGTAGTTTTGCAGAAGAAATTGCCCCTAAAGTTCAAATATCCAAGGAGCTTCACCATTCTATGCACAATCAAAAACCAATACTTTGGTAAAGATCTCTCTGACCTGGGGGCTAACATTTATATCTAATGCCGCTGTCAATTTACAAGAAGCTAGGTTTGGAAGCAAAACTAACAAATGTTGCCTTGCAGTTAGTAGATTGATCACTTACTTATCCAAGGGGCATAATTGAGGATGTACTGGTAAAGGTTAACAAGTTTATATTTTAGGTAGATTTCACTGTACTTGACATAGAAGAATATCAAAAAATACCAATCATCCTTGGAAGATCATTCCTAGTGACAGGGCAGACACTAATTGACATTCAAAGGCAAGTTAACAATAAGGGTGCAAGATGAAGAAAAAAACTTTAATGTGTTTAAAGCTATGGAGTTCTCGAAAGAAGTGAAAGAGTGTTTTATCATTAATATAATCGATAATGAAGTCGAGAGAAAGTGTTCTAAGAATTTTATTCATAACTCACTAGAAGATGCTGTGATTAATGGAATTTATATAAAGAATCATGAAGCACAAGAGTACCTGAAGGTATTGAATGCCTTTATTTGTTATGATAGAACCAAGGTGAGATTTGAGCTATTAAAAATACTAGCAAACATAGAGGCTTGTACTAAGTCTAATATTGAGTTCATAAAATAAGAAAAAAAACTATATTCAATTATAATCGAGTTCAAAGTTGTACTTCTAGAAATGAAAACTTAGCTCATGATGACAAATAAAGTTCTGGAGTATATAATAATCATCATCATAAATAAAAACTATCTATAATAGTTCAAGAAAACAGAAGAAAAGAGATAGAGCTCTGAAATCCTCGTCTTCTTTCTCTTGTCCTTGCTTGTAGTAGGCTCTCCTTTAATCTTTAATTTTGCTCTGAACTCTATATAACTTGTTCTTCTTTTGTGCTCTCTTTTTCTCTTTGATGTTGGCTTTTAAGGCTTCTATTTATAGGTTTGTGGCTATATATTAGGGTCGTGACCCTACTACCTAGCATTATGGCATTGGGTCGATATTGGTTTCACTGCCATGGTGTTGTCTCAAAATTGCTGCGGTGCTCAGCTTCTAGATCTTGGTTGTTTTCTAGGTCATGGTTGCATTATGACGTACGTTGTAGTTACAATGCTGACTTCTATTTTGACCTTCTTACTCATTTTTTGTCTGATTTCAATACTTTTTGTACCCAATTGTCTTTAAACCTATAAATCAACCATAATACAAATAAGTAGCCAAATATTTGAAATTAAAAAAAAATGTAAGTTTAAGGATATAAAAATAATAATCATAATTAAACAGTATTCGTATCCTTGAGAAAATTATTACGTGAGCCATAAATATCAGGATCATACATATAAAATATTACTTCAAAGCTTTCAATGTGTTAGACGTGTACCTATCATTTAACAATTATAACTTGGGTGATACATATAAGAATCTTGCTTTATAATATAATATTTCAAAGCAATTGATGTGTTAGACGTATGCCTCTTTAGAAAAAATAATTTGCAGTGCACACGTCAAAATCATGCTTATAATATATTGTTTTGACACTCTTAAGATGTTAAGCATGCACTAGTGTCAAAAATGCACCTACACTGAGAAAATTATAATATTATGTTAGTGCATTAAAGGGTGCATGCATGTGATTTTATACATGTTGAAAATTTTTAAATGCATATCGAACATACATTACGCAGCGAAATAATACAATATAATCAGCATATACACATTTCAACATAATCAAAAATAGTATGAGAATTGTATACATACCCTTGTAGATGATTCGGTGAAGATTGTTGAACTTTGAAGCCATTTGAGCTCACAATGAAGTCATCTCTTGAATAATTCTAGACTCTAATATTTAGTAGGATTAGAGTAGCTAGCATGGTAGACTTTAATTAGTCTTTCGTACAACAATCAACAAAGAAATCAACTATTGAATTGGTTTAAGTAACAAATGCATAAAAATGTGTTTCAACAACCTAAATGCAAGATTTTGAAAGTTGAATTTTCTCTCTCAAATGCATTGTGCAAATTTGCATTCAACATTGAATTTTGTACAAAATGAAACTCTTTTCATTTTTTTTATGAAGTGAAAGGCTTCTCAAGTGGCTATATGTCTTACATGAAGCCATGTGATGCCATGTAAGCTTATGCATGAGTCACAAATGTCACTTATCCATGCAAACACTTTGCATGGGTGACATTTATCATATGCAACTCCATGCATGCTATAATTTGTCACTCAAATGGCCGTGCATAGATGCCATGTGTACAATTTGCTTTTTCATGAAATAGCGACCTAGTTGCAACATTTGCAAACTGTGGTTCTCACTTTTCAAATAGATCCTAAAACGTATCACGATTTTTGAAAAATTCTCAGATCGACTCGTACGATCCATACTACTACCCCAATGCAGTACACTTTATATTATGAGACTCTCTAGGTTCACACCTGTTTGTCTTATAAAACACTTATGCAAGTCCGTAAATGATGCTCAATCCACATGTTACAAATATTACAGAACAACATGTTAAACCATGCAAGTTAAGGTCAACTATATCCTTATAATCTATTTGCCACCCATATCCTTAGAAGAGCAAAGATGTAGACCATCACCGTCAAATCTCTATAGACTCGACCGTGAACTTATCTCTAAATTTGTATTTCTGTAAACAATATTTGAAAACTCATTTACATCCTATGGAAAACTCTTTTTTGGGTTTTATGCTTGTAGCTACGATACTTTCTAAAATATAATCTCAAAGTATTAAGATATACAACTCACTCATATGAGCTAATAGATCCCATACCTACGCATACCAGACTGCATGAGTATCAGTCCATACCAGCAACACCCAGCAGTTAGACCATATAAGGTCTCTAACATACATAGAACCAAAGTATAGTACATCACTCACAAGGAAACCATAGGGCTTAGGTCAAAGGATCATAAATACTACTTCACTTGAGAAGATCCTTCATTGACAGCTTTATGGGATGTCTATTGGAGGTTCTCATGAGTCTGTTCAGTATCCAGTCCTTACTGCATGCTTGCATACTTATAGGAACTTCCACAGATTCCATAGTCTACTAAGACTAACCATCTAAAGAATTCAGATATAGATATACACTAATTTGGAAGAAATACCGATCGACTCACATCGGTAACCATAGATAAGGAATGATGTTTTTGAGAACATATTGCGCAATGACATTTCTTAGCACCATTTACAACTCTTTGTAACTACATCATTATTATATTATTCTCGGGTCTTTGTCCCTATTTTAGACAAGATTCTAACTCTCTAGAATCGCTAACTTTAGCGCTGACTTAAACTATTTTAGATTATATCTAAACTCTTTTAGATCTACAATGTCTAAAAAAGTTACAAGTATCTTACAATATAATTATTATGTATTAATAATTATTTTTGAGATGTTTATTGTATAATGGATGGTATGTAAGCAATAACTCTAACAACTCTCACTTGCTCTAGTGCCATTCACAATGATATTTAATATCTATCGACTCCATGTGTTTCTCAAACACCTTAGGAGTTAAGGCTTTTGTGCGCGAGTTTGCTATATTGTTTATAGAATCTATTCTAGACACTATTACATCTCTTCAGTCTAAGATTTCTCTAATTATGTGGTATTTGATTTTCACATGATTAGATTTCTAGTGTATAAGTTATTGGCTACTATACTCGAACAACTACCTTATTATGTGGTGCAATATAGTGGGATGAGACCTACTGAATGTGAAAATATTTCGAGTGCAACGACTATCTTGCAAATTCATTGCTTCCTTTACAGCTTCTCAAGCTGGAATTTATTCTTCCTTTAAGATAAAATCAACCGTGGATGCTTACTTAACACACCATTAACTGACTGTGGCACAATTTAGAAGAATATATATCCGAATATAGACTTTCTCTCATCTAGATTAGAATCCAAGTCTTAATTAATGTTTCTTCTCCTTTATAAGTTACATTCTTCATATATCATAAACTTATCATTTGTATCTCCAAGATACTTTAGGATGTGTTTCACGACCATCTAACAGTCGTTACCTGAATTAGACTACTAGTAACTCATAACTCCTACAGACATACTGATGTCAAGTTTTGTATATAATATGGCATATATCAAGCTACCTTTAGTTGATGCATTTACTATGTTAGATACTAACCCTCTCATCTTTCATCCAATGAGACATATTCTTAGAAAGATAAATTCCATGTTTGAAAGATATATCAATTGTCTCATAGTTGTTAACATCATATCATTCAAGAACATTTTCTATGTTCTAGGATTGGGAATGTCCTATCAACTTCCTAACTCCTACTCTATCTCTATAAAACTCTATACTAAATATATACAAAGCCTTTTCTTAATCCTTCATAGAGAAGTTTTTACTTATAACTTTTGACTAATTGTTATATATCAATATTGTTTCTTCTTCTGATAATGACTATGTCATCCACCTAAAGAACAAGAAAAATTATCATACTCCTACTGCCATTTCTTAACACACATGCTTCCTTTTCATTCTTGATAAAATCATAATTTTTTATCACTTGATCAAAATGAAGATTTCAGCTTTGTAAAGCCTGCTTAAGTCTATAAATGGACTACTTCAATTTGCATACTAGATTAGAAGTCCTACTAGATGTAAAATCTTCAGGTTATTCCTTGAATATCTCTTACTCGAGATATCCATTCCAGAATACCATTTTTACATCCATTTGCCAGAATTAAAATTTTAAATATGCTGTAATAGCCTATAAAATTTCAATCGACTTTAGAATGGTTACTAGTGAAAAGTTTCTTTGTAATCAATCCTTGATCGCTGAGTGTAACATTTTACCATGAGTCGGGCTTTAAAGGTCTCTACCTCCAATTAGACCTTAAGCTTCCGTTTGTAAACTCATTTACAACCAATAGAAACTATTCCTTTTGGAAGCTCAACCAAGTCCCAGACTTGATTGACATACATTGAGTCAATTTCAAATTTTATGGCTTTTAGCCATTTCTCGAATCAATGTCTAACATCATATTTTTATAAGTCATAGGATCATTTTCTTCAAATAAGAAAATCGCACGGGTATCTTCCAACATCTTACATACTTTACAGATAGCCTTGATATCCTTTTCGACTTACGTAGAGGGTGTGTTAAAAGGTATCTCACTCGATTGAGTGTGAAATTCCATCGTTGATTCTATAATTCTTGGATTGACTTCACCAAGTTTGATCCTCTACAATCCACTAGTCTTATAAGAAATGATTTCTCTAGGAAAGTAATATTACAAGAAATGAACATTTCATTCTTTCTAGATCATAGAACTGATATCCCTTAAAGTGTTTGGGATATTCAATGAACCAATACTTATACTTTTTTGGTGCAAGTTTATCATGTTGGGTAACTTTTACGTAAACAGGATAACCCCAAGTCTTTACATACTTAAGACTTGATTTTCTACCAATCTATATCTCAAATGGAGTAGTAGGGACGGTTTTTGATGGAATTCTATTCAACAAGTAAGCAATAGTTTTTTAGAGCATAAGTCCATATATATTTTGAAGATCAGTGAAGCTCATTATTAATCAAACTATATCTAATAAAGCCTAATTCCTTATCTCCAAAACACAATTGAGTTGATGAGTACTTTAAGGACTATAGTGAGGTAGAATCTCATTCTCCTTTAAATAATTCATGAATTCACTACTCATGTACTGAATGCTTCGATTTAATCAAAGACATTTAATACATATAGCAGTTGGTTTCTCTACCTCAAGCTGAAACCCTTTGAACATTTTAAAAACTTTTCGACTTATGTTTCATCAAACACTTGTTTAGATCGTGACATTCATTGATAAAGACAATGAAGTAGGAAAAACTACCTATAGCAGTGTGATTCATTGGACCACATACATCACTATGTACTAGATCAAACAAATCAGTGGAACGATGTCAAACACCAAATAGTAGGAGAATTAGTCATCTTTCCTCGAATACAAGATTCATAGACTGAACAAGATTCTATGATAAGATAAAGTATTTGACTATCTCCAACCAAATGGGTTAAGTGTCTCACGCCTATATGATTTAATCTCAATTGTTACAATTCCTATTTAAAAGCTACTAAACTTATTACTTGTTCTATTCACCAATATATTCAAGACATTTCCTGTTGTATCTTAATTATAATGGCCTTTTATCAATTGATAGTCAGCTGATGATATATTATCAACATCATGTAAATATAAGGAATAATTTCTTTTATATATATGATAACCTCCAGTGTCTCACAGATGAAGGGATATTAACTATCTGATAATGTTCGGCACAAAATAAAAGATATACAACTTAATGCTTTTGCAAGTGAAGAAGACAGAAGTGACTAAAAGTCTAAAAACTTCATCATTTTGAAAAAACTTCTCCTTTCCGCAACTTCCTAGCATTACTCAAATCATACAATAAATTGTAGATACAAGATGAACAAACAGTATCTAATATATAGCCATTCCTAGCATAAAATGCTAATGAAATATCAGTGCTTAGTAAACAGAGACCTAAGGGGTTTATATTGTCTATGACGAGGTACTTTAGATAGTAACATTTATAATGTCTACCCACACTACAATGGAAATTCTTTCCTTTGCATTTATTCTTATCATGTGGATTTAGATATATCAAATTATTATTTCAAATGGAGCATAATACTACTTGTACTTCCTATGCACCTGCTCCCACTAAATATCAATAGATATCAAGGTTAAGATATATAATTTGACTCTCAAATCATCTTTTATCAATTTCTGATAAATTATCTTCCTCATCAAAGAAGTACTATCAGAAATACCTTTTATCATTTCTGATCAATGATATATTTAAGTAATTCTGAATCTAGAATAATTTTCAGATTCACATCGGTCATAATTATTAATTTGGTGCCGTATAGTTCGTGTGTGCCTAATATGTGTCTCTAACGGATTGCTAGTATTCTTTTTATCTTATCTCCATAAGACAAGACATGAGATGTTTAGTGGAACATTTTTAATTGTTAAAATTAAAGCTTTTAGATCATGGATATAGCTAGCATATGTTTTCGATCTAAAGACACCCTCCAACTGCTTTACATGTTTTCCATAATCTCTCAAACAGAAAAAATGAAAATTTAAACATTTTAAATTTTACAGTGAGAAGTAGATCTAATCAACATTCTACTCAGGCCTTTTGCTTCAGCAATATTGGCCTTTGTAAAGCCCAAAATATTGATAACTCTTGTTAATTGTATCTCATGCAACTCTTACTTTATCATCACGCTTTAGCAATGTTGGGTAAATGTGTTCTAGATTAACATGCTAATGATCATTTAAGTTACCGATACTACCCTCACACTTTAGCAATATAAGATAATATTTTCTCCTATATTTGTCTCATCTCATGTTTAACCAATATAGTCCAAATCACATTAATCAATCCCTCATATCTTAGTAATGTTGGGAAAGACCAAGATTACCCGTCTAACATCGTATTGGCAAGGCGGACCATGTACAACATTATCTCATAGCGAAATACATTTTAATCTTATTTAGAGAAATTTTTTAAATTTAATAACAAATTTTCCGCATCTCATACTAATCTGATTCATAATTAGAATATTTGTTCACGTAAGCACAATTAACCCTTACCAATAGGGCTCTCATTGTGGTTAATAATATAAAAAAATATTTACTGTTTATTATACAGTAATGTAACAATTATATATGTATTAAATAATAAAAAATAAAAATTTCACATGCAAAATGCAAAATAGAGTGAATATTTTAGAACGATCAACGCATTAAGTTAAACAGCTTGGCATTATACAATATAATGCTCTGAAAATTTCCCTTTTTTAAGCTCACGCTCAACCTAATGGACTATGGCGCCAAATAGCCTCAACGCCCCAGTGTTAAATTGCTTCAATGCTCCAGCGTTCTACATGCAACAAACTTCCTTCTACCTTACGAACACCCCAATGTTATATACTTGAATGACCTAGCATTCTGTCCTATGAACGCCCCAATGTTCAACACTTTCACATCCCAACGTTCGTCATGCAGAACCTAGATGAAAGCCCCAGTGTTCCAATTGTAGTGTTGTCACACTCTCTCGATAGTAGGCTATTGTTTGCCCTTTAAACACTTCACAATGCACCTTTCACTATTTTTGGACATCTCTAACATTTTAAATAACACTTCAACAACCCAAAAACACACTAAACATGTTTTGATACCATCTGTTAGTGCATTAAAGGGTTTATGCATGTGATTGTGTACATGTTAAAAATTTTCAAATACATGTCCAATTTAAATTACACAGCAGAATAATACAATATAATCAACATAAAAACATTTCATCTGAATAAAAAATAGTATGAGAATTGTATAGATACAAAGTAGATGATTCGGTGAAGATTGTTAAACTTTGAAACCATTTGAGCTCACAATGAAGTCATCTCTTAAACAATTCTAGACTCCAATATTTGGTGGGATTAGAGTAGCTAAAATGGTAGACTTTGATCAGTATTTCGTACAGCAATCAATAAAAAACTCAACTCTTGAATTTGTTTAAGCAAAAAATGCATAAAAATGTGTTTCAGGAACCTAAATGCAAGATTTTGAAAGTTTTATTTTCTCTCTCAAATGCTTTGCACAAATTTTCATTCAACAATTGAATTTTGTATAAAATGAAACTCTTTTCATTTGTTTTATAAAGTGAAAGACTTATCAAGTGGCCATATGTCTTACATGTAGCCATGTGATACCATGTAGGTTTATGCATGTGTGACAAATGTCACTCATCCATGCAAACACTTTGCATAGGTGACATTTATCACATGCAACTCTATACATGCTGCCATTTATCACACAAATGGCTATGCATGGATGATGTGCATCATGAAGGTTCTAAATCAACTCAAGAAAGCGAGCTGAGCGTAAAGGAGATTTCAGATGATCCAATAACAAGGGCTAAGGCTAAACAGCTTCAAAGGGCCATAAGTAGTCAAATTGGAGCTATTGAAGCTTCTATGGGATTAGAAGCTTGCGATCTAAATGGAAACGAGCTAAATGTATTTATTTGTCTTCAATTTGAGATTGGGACGTGATTTAGAGATGTTTGGTGACGTTGGGCTTTAAGAAACAGCTAAGAGCTTTCTTTTCATGCTATTGGGCTTTATTTACTTCTTATGTTACTACTTTTATGTATTTGGGCTATTTTGAACTTGTTTAGTTTTGTTTTAAAATTGTTAAGTCATATTGGGCTTATTTTGGGCCTTTTTAAGTTTATTAGGTAACATTAGGGTTTCACCTCATTTTGTAAGCCTATATAAGGCATGTAAAAGTCTTGTAGAGGCAGTTGCCTCATTTTGGAATTGGATGCACGAAAATAGAACTTTTCTCTCTCAAAATTGTCTTCTCAAGTTTTTCAACTCTTGAAGATAGTTGCTGACTTATCACTCTTTGATCACCAAGAGTGTGGCGTCAAAACCCTAAATTGATCCTTGTGGCGTCCATCTGACTTATCAAGGTATCTATTTAGTTCTATCCTCCATCAACTTCACAATTTAATTTTGTTATAAATCAAGGCACATCAATGGATGCCATGTGTGCAATTTTCTTTTCCATGCAATAAGGACTTATTTGCAACATTTTTAAACTATTGTTTCCACTTTCCATCTATATACTCGACCATGAATTATCTCTAGATTTATATTTTCATAAACAATCCCCAAACTACTTTGCGATATTGTTTAAGCCTATAGAAAACTCTTTTTTGGGTTTTATACTTGTGGCCACAAGACTTTCTAAAATACAATCTTAGAGTATCAGAATGTACAACTCACCCATATGAGCTGACACATCCTATATCTACGTACACCAGACTCCATGAGCATCAGACCATATCCAATGACACCAAAAGTATGATAGACCACTTACAAGCCCACCATGGTGCTCAGGTCAAAGGATCATGAATATTACTCAACTAGAAGACCCTTCATTGATAGCTTTATAGGATGTCTATTGGAGGTCCTCATGAGTCTGTTCAGTATCTAGTCCTTACTGCATACCTGCATGCCTATATGGACTTCTGCTAAGTCCATAGTGTGTTAAAACTAACCATTTGAACAATTCAGTTATAGACATACACTAATCAGAAGAAATGCCGATTGATCTGTGTCAGTAACCATGGATTAGGAATGATGTTTTTGAGAACATATTGCACAATGACATTTCTTAGCACAATTTGCTACTCTTTGCAAATACGTCATTACTATATTATTCTTAGGTCTTTGTCCCTATTTCAAACAAGGTTTTAACTCTGTATAATTGCTAACTTTAGTGCTTATCTAAATTTTTTTAGATCAGATCTAAACTCCTTTAGATCTACAATGTCTAAAAAAATTACAAATTTCTTACAATATAATTAAGTATTAACTATTATTATTGAAATGTTTACTGTATAAGAATGGTATGTAAGCACCATCTCCAACAAATTACATGTCAGAATTATTTATATAATGTACTAGTTCGAAGCTATCTAAATGTTAGACTCATAATTAACTTTTTGAAAATCATAAATTAGGCATTATATGTTAGAATAACGCATATAATATATTATATTCAAGATATTGACCTGCTAAACTTGTACCTAACCTTAAAAAAAAAATCATAACTTAGGTAAAAGGTTATAGAATCAAGTATATAATATAATTTTTCAAAGCTATTGATGAGTTAGACGCACAACTAACCTCCAAAAAATAAAAACTTAAGCTATATGTTATAGAATAATGTATGTAATATACTATTTCGAAGCTACAAATATGTTACACATGTACAAAACCTTCAGAAATCTAACTTGGTTTATACATGTTAAAATCATGAATTTAATATGTTGTTTCAAAGTTATCGACATATTAGACATGCAACTAACCTTCAAAAAATTATAATTGAGGCTTTAGGTGTTAGAATCACACATAAAAGATATTGTTTTGAAGTTCTTAATGTGATTGACACAGACGTAACGGTTAAAAAATCATAAATACAGGAATGATGCATTTTCATATTATTTCAAATCTATCAACATGTTAGACACACAACAAACTTTCAAAAAATATAACTTAGGGTACAATTATTAGAATCACACACATACACTATACTATTATATTGCGCTTGATGTGTAAGAAGTGCACATACCCTTCAGAAAATCATTACTTGGGCTATTGTTGGTAGAATCACTTACACAAGATACTAATTTGAACCTATCGAAGTGTAAGATGCGCACCTAAACCTTTGAAATGCTGGCTCTGTGTTAGAATCATGAATAAAATATACTATTTTGACACTATCAATGTGTTAGACATGCACCTAACCATAAAAAAAAAATCATAACTTGCACTATACGTGTCATAATCACATATATTGGGCTATAGGTGTTAGCATCATGCATATCATATACTGATTTGACACTTCTGGTGTGTTAAATGCATTATGTATCATTTAAAAAATTATTTCTTAGGCTATAGGTGTTAGGATAATGTATGTTTATATACTATTTCATAGCTATCCATGTGTTCGATGCCTACCTAATATTTAAAAAACAATATCTTGTGTTATACGTGTCAAAATCACAAATATAATATACTTTTTTTTGAAGCTATTAACGTCTTACATGCACACCTAACCTTTAGAAAATTATGACTTAGGCTATAGGAGTCAAAATAATATATAAAATATATTTTTTGAAGCTATTAATGTGTTAGACACACAAATAATCTTTAGAAAAGTATAACATGGGCTATACGTGTCAAAATATTGCATATAATATACTATTTAAAGCTATCGAAGTGTTAGATGGATTATAAGAACAAAATAGATCTATATTTTGTCTCCAATTCTCATAGAAATTGTCTGTTTTTAAGTAAATAGATGGCTATTTATGTGCTTAATATTGATTTTATAGTGATTGAGTATTAAAAGATTAAAAATAAAGATTTGGAGCAAAAATTGAAGAAATTATAGTCAAAATTAGGGTTGTCCTGCTTACGTAAGAGTTACGCAGCAGGGTATCTTGTTTTGTAAGAGTTACTTAGCAAGATAGACAACACCCAAGAGGTACAAGTATAGGTTCATTTTTTATCCTATGAATGCAATAGGATACTAGTTCTATGATTTAGAGAAGCGAAGTGTGTTCATTTCTCGGTATTCCACCATTCTAGAGAAATAGTTTCTCATGGGTCGTGAAAATCATAGAAAGATTGAACTTAGTAAAGTCAATCTAAGAAATAAATGAACCAAGGATGGGGACTCATGCTTAATTAAGTAGTGGCCTTTTAGCACACTTTCCAAATAGGTCGGAAAGGATGTCTAAGTCGCCTTTTAAGTATGGTTGATACCTGAAGGTGAACTTGGAGTTTTCTTGAAAGAAGAAAATCATCCTTGACCTATAAGGAGTCGATATTAGACATCGAATAGGGAAGCAACAAGAAGCCATGAAAACAATATTGACTATATGCATCAGAATCAAGTCTGGGACTTGGTTATGCTACCCGTGAGAATTGTTCTCATTGGTTGTAAAGAATTTACAAAGAGATAGTGGGAGCCAGAATGAAGGTAGAGACCTTCTAGGCTCTATATTAATTCTAGAAAGGTAATCCTCAGTGATCTGGGATTAATTAAGAGAAAACCTTTGGACCAATATTGATGCTAAAGTTAATTAGTATGTTATTGGCTTTTGCAGCATATTGTGACTTTGAAATTTGGCAGATGGATATAAGGAAGGCATTCCAGAATGAATACCTCGAGAAAGAGATATTCATGGAACAGCCTAAAAGTTTTACGTCCAGCCAAACTTCTGGTTAAGTGTGTATGAAAGGTCAGTGGGAGCATAATAGTCTTCTTGATACTCTTTGTTGATGACATACTGGTCATTGAGAATGATGTCAGTATGTTATAATCGGTCGAAGTAACTCGTAAGAATTTCTCCATAAAGGATTTAGGAGAGACTTTTTTTATACTGGGTATAAAGCTTTATAGAGATAGAGTTAGGAAGCTAATAGGACTCTCCTAAATCATTTCACATCAATAGACCTGGTGTTCATCTTTCGAGGAGAGTGTCTCTTCAGATGAAAGATGAGAGAGTTAGAATGTCTAACACACCAGATACATAAGCTCTTCAAAGATTGATGTATGCTATAATGTATTTGAGACCTGAGATTAGTTTGGTTATAAGAGTTATGAGCTAATTTCAGTCTAATTCAGGTGACCACCATTTGATGGTAGTCAAACATATCCTGAGGTATCTTGAGGGTACAAATGATAAGTTTCTCAAATATGAAAAAAGTGGCTTATGAATGAGAAGATGCACATAATTAGACTTCTAGTTTGACCTATATGATGGAGAGTCTACATTTGGGAATGTGCTCATTCTCATTAGTACTAGATGAGTTAGAATTACACCAAACTGGGATTCACTGCTAATTCAGAATAGCGGAGTAGAAGCGGCAATGAGGATTTGTAGGTTTATTGCTAGCTTTGGAAGAGTTCCAAGATAGATGGATCATATCCCATAAGTTTGTGACAATTGTACAAGCTAAGGTGCCAAAAAGACACTAGTACTCTAATTATGTTGAGAGGAGTCTCTTATGACTAAAGGGATCTTAGTTGAAGGAGATGTGATTATTTATAGAAGTGTTCCATAAATAATTTAGCAGACCCATTATCTAAAGGCCATTAGTAACTACATAGTTGCAATCGGGTGCTAGGAAATGCTAGTTACGTAAGTATGTTCTCAAATAATTATCCCTGATCTATTTCTGTTGATGCGGGTCTGTCGGTGGATACCTTTTTATATAGATCAGCATATATCGTATCTATAGAGTATAGATGGTTGTTCATAGCCGACTATGAGCTTGGAGCTCGTATTGACATATGGGTATCCAGTTTGGATGATGCAGGCTCAAGTGTTTAGAAAAAGAACACCACAAGATTGGAAGAATGAAAACAAACACTCACTTTTATTAAAATAAACTCAAACACTGAATAAAGTAAAATTGGTACAAGCTCACCACTTAAGAGAATTACAATGGGATACAGAATAATTCACCACCCAAAGAACCCTACAAGAGATACAAAACTCTCAAACTCACCACTCTAAGGAATCCACCCAAGAGATACAAAGTTAAATATAGAAACTCTCATAAGAGAACTCTCCCACATACAAGTAATTTAAAATTCACTCTCTGCCCTTCTTCTCTCATCCTTAGGTATTTATAGAGAGTTCTTGGGAGGGCTATTACAAAGCACTCATTACAACATTAAAACTTGGTGGTTGGGAGTTTACAAAAGACAGCAATTAAGACTTACAACTACCCTTACACCAAAAGTCTACAAATACAGCAAATACAATAAATGAAGCATTAAATTCAAACATAATATGCTATAAAGTCTTGGATGGAGACAAAAGTCTTCAATTCTTGCAAGTTGTCAAGATTTGGCTCACCTAATAACTGTCTGACCTTCCTTTAGTTATTAGGATTCAACTTACTCTAGAAAACTTATATTCATGTGCTGTAAAAAGGATTTAGAACTAGACACATATAATTTTTGAGTAGTATGAAGATTACCCAGAAATTCCTTCCGAAACAGTACCAGATAAATTCCAAATTTACCCTTGAAATTCATTTAGTTCTATTTTTAGCTCCATGTGATCAGACACTCCTGTGTCATTGGACTGGATATGAGACAGACTCACGAGGGTCTATGATAGACACCCAATGTAAGCCGTCAACGGAGGGTCCTCTCAAGTTGAGTCGTATACGTGTTCCTTTGACCTGAGTGCCATGGTGGGTTTGTAAGTGATTCACCATACTTTAGTTCCACGCATGTCATAGAACTTTCATGGTGTGACCGCTGGGTGTCGCTGGGTATGGTCCGATGCTTATGGAGTCTGGTGTGTACAAATATGGGATCCGTCAGCTCCCATATAGAGTGTGATATCTAGACTATTCGAGACTGCATCTCAAAAAGTCTTGTGGCCACAAGCAATCATCACAGGAAAGAGTTTCACCAGGGTGGAACAATATGGAAAAAGAGTTTGCGCATATTGTTCAGTGAGATACAAGTCTGGAGATAAGATATAGATGAGCATAAGGGTATTTGACGGTGATAATCTATATCCCCACACATCTAGGATATCATGATAGAAGGACTATACGTATGTGTTTAACCTCAACTTGTATGGTTCAACACGCTGATTTGTATATCCGTGATGTGTGCGTGGACCTATGGAGTCTCACGATATGGAGTATACTCTTTGTGCACTGGGGCAGCGTGCCGAATTAAAGTGTTTAATCCAACAATATTCATCACTACCACGGGAATGCATGCGTGTCTGTATTTAAGTGTTAAATACAATAATTAGTTAATAATTATTATTTACTAATTGTATTATGACACGTAGTGTATTATGGACCCTCGGTTGAGTTACTCAAGTGTGGAATTTGATGAAACCTACTAGGGGTAAACTTGGTAACTATTCATGAGGAGCACAATGGTCAGTTCTCACTTTGATTATTTAATAGTTAAATAATCAAAATATCTCTCTTATTATATTATATAATATATTATTATTATATTATTATTTATATATTATATTATATATTATTATTATATTATATATATATATATATATAAAGAGAAAGAGAGAGAGAGATGATAGTTGTGTGTGTGTGAGGCCATTTTTTGGCCGAGAAAGAGAAAGAAGAAATGGAGAGGAAGACGAGAAGAAGAAGAAAGAAAAACAAAAAGGAAAAAATGAAATTGTTTCATTTTTCTCTATGCTTCTAATTGAAGCAATGGTAGATTACTTTAAATTCTCAATTTCTTATCCTTTTGGAGAAAAGGATGAAAACCACACATCGGCTATTTTTGAGATTAAGAGTTAATCCTGTGCTGTATATCGGGCTGCTGTTCTAGCTCACCAAGCCCACCGTGTTGGTGATTAGAACTGCACACGAGTTGGTCTCCATGTGGACTCCGAGGGAATACGTGTATAACGTGATGTGCATCATGAAGGTTCTAAATCAACTCAAGAAGGCGAGCTGAGTGTAAAGGAGATTTCAGATGGTCCAATAACAAGGGCTAAAGCTAAACAGCTTCAAAGGGCCATAAGTAGTTAAATTGGAGGTATTGAAGCTTCTATGGGATTAGAAGCTTGCGATCTGAATGGAAATGAGCTAAATGTGTTTATTTGTCTTCAATTAGAGATTGGGACGTGATTTAGAGACATTTGATGACGTTGGGCTTAAAGAAGCAACTGAGGGCTTTCTTTCCATCCTATTGGGCTTAATTTACTTCTTATGTTGCTATTTTTATGTATTTGGGCCATTTTGAGCTTGTTTAGTTTTATTTTAAATTATCAAGTCATATTGGGCTTATTTTGGGCTTTTTAAGTTAATTAGGTAACATTAGGGTTTCCCCTAATTTTGTAAGCCTATATAAGGCATGTTAAAGTCTTATAGAGGCAGTGGCCTCATTTTGAAATTAGAAGCACGAACTAGAAGAGCTATTTCTCTCACAAAATTGTCTTCTCAAGTTTTCTAACTCTTGAAGACAGTTGGTGACTTATCACTCTTTGATCACCAAGAGTGTGGAGTCAAACCCTAAATTGATTCTTGTGGCGTCCATCTGACTTATCAAGGTATCTATTTAGTTTTATCCTCCATCAACTTTACCAATTAATTTTGTTATAATTCAACCTAAACACTTAAAGAAAAATAACCAACAAAAGAACCAGATTTTATTCAAATTTTGGAATAATCTATTTTTCTGGTAATCAAGGCACATCATAACGTTACACGTTAAAGTGAGTTAGCTATCCTATAAATATATTAATGTGATTAATATATTTTATTTATTGTTTTTATTGCAAGTTTCACACTTCTGTCAGACTTAAATATGTATGTGATATGTATTTAGGTAATAGACACAATTGCACATGCATACACCCATGTGAATTAGATCCTCCGCCAACATATTAATCATGGAATATATCCTAAATACTATAACATCTCTAGTAGCTAAGAAGTTTCTAATCATGTGGTATTCATAGTCCACATGATCAGAATTCTAGTGCGCCTTATAGCTTCTTGGCTTGAGCAATTTTTTCGTTATTGTTGCATTTAGTAGGATAGTATTTATTAAGATTGGAACTTTTCTAAGCTCTACAACTAACTTATATCTATAGACTTCTTTTGAAACTTCTCAAGTCGTGATATGTTCTGCCTCTAAGGTAGATTCAGCTGTGAATATTTATATGATGTGCCTTGATTTATAACAAAATTAAATTGTGGAGTTGATGGAGGATAGAACTAAATAGATACCTTGATAAGTCGAATGGACGCCACAAGGATCAGTTTAGGGTTTTGACGCCACACTCTTGATGATCAAAGAGTGATAAGTCAGCAACTATCTTCAAGAGTTGAAAAACTTGAGAAGACAATTTTGAGAGAGAAATAGCTCTTCTATTTCGTGCTTCCAATTTCAAAATGAGGCAACTGCCTCTACAAGACTTTTACATGCCTTATATAGGCTTACAAAATGAGGTGAAACCCTAATGTTACCTAATAAACTTAAAAAGGCCCAAAATAAGCCCAATATGACTTAACAATTTTAAAAACAAAACTAAACAAGTTCAAAATAGCCCAAATACATAAAAGTAGTAACATAAGAAATAAGTAAAGCCCAATAGCATGAAAAGAAAGCCCTTAGCTGCTTCTTAAAGCCCAACGTCACCAAACATCTCTAAATCACATCCCAATCTCAAATTGAAGACAAATAAATACATTTAGCTCGTTTCCATTCAGATCGTAACCTTCCAATCCCATAGAAGCTTCAATAGCTCCAATTTGACTACTTATGGCCCTTTGAAGCTGTTTAGCCTTAGCCCTTGTTATTGGACCATCTGAAATCTCCTTTACGCTCAGCTCGCCTTCTTGAGTTGATTTAGAACCTTCATGATGCACATCATCACCCCCGGGCAGAGAATGATTTGCCCTCAAATCAGAATCTTCTAAATCTTCCAAATAAGGAGATAAGTCCTTCACATTAAAAGTGGCTGAAACATTATAATCACCAGGAAGGTCAACTTTGTAAGCATTACTATTTACCTTCTCTATAATACGAAAAGGTCCATCAACTCTTGGCATCAGCTTGGACTTCCGCTTGCTAGGAAATCTTCCCTTGCTAAGATGAATCCAAACAAGATCACCAGGTTCAAAGCTAATCATTTTTCGTCCTTTATTAGCATGCTTAACATACCTAGCTGTTTTCTCCTCAATATGAATTCGAACCTGCTCATTAAGCTTCTTCATCAATTCTGCCTTCTTAACACCATCCATAGATGTCCTCTCATTAATTGGAATAGGAACAAGGTCAATAGGAACAAATGGATTAAATCCATACACAATCTCAAATGGTGAAAATTTTGTAGCCCCATGCACACTACAGTTATATGCAAACTCTACAATAGGCAAACAAGTATCCCAACTCTTTTAAGTTCTTGTTTATAACAGCCCGTAATAAAGAAGATAGAGTACGGTTCACTACCTCAGTTTGCCCATCAGTTTGTGGATGACAAGCAGTACTGAAAAGCAACTTTGTTCCAAGCTTCTTCCAAAGAGTCTTCCAAAAATAGCTTAAGAACTTTGTATCACGATCAGAGACAATGCTTTTAGGGATTCCATGCAAACGTACAATTTCCCTAAAAAACAAATCAGCAATATGAATAGCATCATCAGTTTTGTTACAAGGAATAAAGTGTGACATTTTGGAGAACCGATCAACCACAACCATCACTGAATCCTTCCCACGCTGTGTTCTAGGTAATCCAAGCACAAAATCCATACTAATATCCATCCATGGTTGCTCTGGGATAGGTAAAGGCATATATAGTCCATATGCATTCTCTTTACCCTTAGCTTTCTTGCAATTTACACATCTTTCAACAACTTTATGAACATCCCGCAGCATATTAGGCCAAAAGAAGTGCTCTTTCAGTAGCTCATAAGTTTTCTTCTCCCCAAAATGACCACTAAGACCACCCCCATGAGCCTCACGCAAAAGCAACTCACGTAAGGATCCTGAAGGTATACACATTCTGCCCAACTTGAACAAGTAACCATCATGCACAAAGAACCCATCACAAGCTCCTTTAGCACATTTAGACATCATATTAGCAAAGTATGAATCACTGGTATATTGTTCTTTCACCTGTTCAAAACCCAAAAGCCTTGCATTTAACATAGAAATCAATGCATACCTCCTAGAAAGAGCATCAGCAATGACATTAGTTTGCCCCTTCTTGTATTTTATGACATATGGAAATGGCTCCATGAACTCTACCCATTTGGCATGTCTTCTATTCAGCTTGTTCTGCCCTTTAAGATACTTTAATGATTCATGGTCAGTATGAATAACGAACTCTTTAGGTAATAAATAATGCTGCCATACCTCGAGAGCCCGAATCAATGCATAAAACTCCTTGTCATAAATAGAGTAGTTTAACCGTGCCCCATTCAGCTTCTCACTAAAGAAAGCAATTGGCCTCTTTTCTTGCATCAACACAGCCCCAATACCGACCCCTGAAGCATCACACTCTATTTCAAATGTTTTAGCAAAATCGGGAAGTGCTAAAACTGGAGCAGAACATAATTGTTCTTTTATCAGTTCAAATGACTTCTGTGCATTCTCATTCCATCTAAACTCATTTCCCTTTTTCAAACACTCTGTCATAGGCGCAACAATAGAACTAAAGTCTTTAATAAATCGCCTATAGAAAGAGGCTAAACCATGAAAACTTCTCACATCCGCAACACCAGTAGGTTTAGGCCAATCACGAATTGCCTTAACCTTCTCCTCATCAACCTTAATTCTGCTACCAGAAACTACATACCCCAAAAAGATAACATTATCTTGGCAGAAATAGCACTTCTTGATGTTTCCATACAACTTAGCATCACGCAAGGTCTCAAATACAGCCATAAGATGATTCACATGATCATCTAAAGTTTTACTATAGATCAAGATATCATCAAAATAGACCACAACAAACAGCCCGATAAACTTCCTCAAAACATGGTTCATAAGTCTCATAAATGTACTAGGTGCATTAGAAAGCCCAAATGGCATTACCATCCACTCATACAATCCATGCTTAGTTTTAAAGGCTGTTTTCCATTCATCACCTTCTTTCATCCTAATTTGGTGATATCCACTCATTAAATCAACTTTAGAAAAATAAACAGCACCATGCAATTCATCAAGCATATCATCAAGTCTAGGGATAGGGAATCGATACTTAACCGTTATCTTGTTGATAGCCCGACTGTCCACACACATTCTCATGGTACCATCCTTCTTTGGAACAAGCAAAGTAGGCACTGAACAAGGACTAAGTGACTCACGCACATAGCCCCTCTCTAAGAGCTCACCAACTTGCCTTTTGATCTCCTTTGCTTCCTCCGGATTACATCTATATGCTGGTCTATTTGGAAGTGAAGCTCCAGGCACCAAATCAATTTGATGCTCTATCCCTCGAATAGGTGGTAATCCCATTGGTAGCTCTTCTGGAAATACATCTTTGAACTCTTCAAGCAACTCCACAACCTGCCTTGGCAAATCCAAACCCTCCACTTGCAATAAAGGCTTTGCCCAAGTCATGAAAACAACCCCCACAGAAGCTAGTGCTTGCTCAACATCTCCCTTTTTGGCTAACATTAACCCTTTACCAGATTCCATCATCTTCCTTTGATTCTGCAACTGATCTTTTCTAACTTGTTGAGAACTCAATGGCATCAAATTCACTTTCTTCCCATTCAGCACAAATGAATAAGTGTTCCTTCTCCCATTATAAGTCACATCATTATCAAATTGCCATGGGCGTCCTAATAACACATGACTAGCTGTCATCGGAACCACATCACATAAAACCTCATCATGAAAGGTTTTAATGGAGAATGGCACCCGAACCTGTCTTGTAACTTGAATCTCTCCCTTGTCATTAAGCCAATGTAATTTGTATGGTTTTGGATGTGGAACAGTAGTTAATCCCAGTTTCTCCAATAAAGTAATGGATGCAACATTGGTGCAACTACCATTATCAATGATCATGGCACAAACCTTATCTCGGATTTGACATCTTGTATGAAAGATGTTTTCGCGCTGTTTGAAACCAATATCAACTTCAGCACTCAAAATCCTTTGAATAACTAATAAATTTCCCTCCATTGGCTCAAGATTCTCTTCTTGTTCAGTCACTTCGACTTTAGATTCCTCTTCCATCTCAGCTTCATCTTCACTTACAAGCTCTCCATACTTCCCTTGTAAAACCATCACCCTCTTATTCGGACATTCAGAAGCAATATGCCCATTTCCCAAGCACTTGAAACACTTGATGTCTCGTGATCTCCTGGAAAATTGAGGTTCAAATACCTTCTCATTTCCTTTCAATGAACCTGAACTAACACTTCCTTTACTGAACTCCACTTTCTCATCATGTTTAGGTGTGTTCCATGTTCGCGAAGGTGAAGAAACAGCCTTTGTATTACTTGTTGTAGTTGACCTCATATGGATACCCCCTCTTTTCTGCTGTCTTTCTACTTTAGTTGCAAGCTTTATGACATCCTCAAGAAATATGAAGGGCTGTAACTCAACAACATTAGCTATGTCCCTCTTCAATCCATCAAGGAATCTAGCTATTGTTTGCTCTTGAGGTTCATTCAAATCACAGCGAATCAGCAACAGCTCAAATTCTTTCACATACTCCTCCACACTCAAGGAACCTTGCCGCAAAGTCTGGAGTTTGATATATAATTCTTGTTTATAGTAATCCGGAACAAATCTCTTCTTCATTAATCTTTTCATAAGTGGCCAGCTTGTAACTTCTTCTTCGTCATCCCTTCTTCGCTGAGCTTTTAAGTTTTCCCACCACAAAAGTGCGTAATCGGTAAACTCAAGTGCTGCTACCTTACACTTCTTTGCCTCAGGATACGCATGCCAATCAAACACCCTTTCTACCTTCTGAACCCATTCAAGATACTCCTCAGGAGAACTAGTACCTCTAAATGGTGGTATATTAAGTTTGATACCACTAGTAGGGTCATTTTGCTGCCTCCTTATCCTACCCCTATCTTCAGCCTCATCATCCCTATTTGGCTCATCTCCAGCATCCCCTAGGTCATTTCGAGGTACCCTATGCCCTACCCGCCTTTGTTGGGGTTGCAAAGTGTTTCTTTGCATCATTTCTATAATTGCAGCAAGTTGTCCACGAATTTCAGTAATCTCACCTCGAAATTCATCATGAGCTCGTTGTAAGCCCACGAGTTGAGCTTGTTCTAAACTCAATCCCTTTGGTACTCTACTTGCATCATCGTCAGCCATTATTAACAAAAACTTCAAACAAGTATGAACAATTGAACAACACAACCAGTAGCTAAAACACTCTTCTCAAACTGAATTTTTCACCAATTCAGTAAATACAATCAGATAGCAACAATTTACTCAAATTCAAAATTTCCAGGTTCACAAAATTTCCAGGTTCAAGAACAATTTAATTCAGCCAACCCATCTCCAGTTCACAAACTACTAAGAATTAATTTTAATGCTTCAGAGTTGCAATTCAACTCCTCAAATATTAGAGACCCAAACTGATAATAACCCCACGAAATTATATAACACAAAAAATAGCAAGACACCTTCAATAGCTAAAACTTCAGTTTGCACACTGAAATCCTATGCTCTGATACCAGATGATGTGCCTTGATTTATAACAAAATTAAATTGTGGAGTTGATGGAGGATAGAACTAAATAGATACCTTGATAAGTCGAATGGACGCCACAAGGATCAGTTTAGGGTTTTGACGCCACACTCTTGATGATCAAAGAGTGATAAGTCAGCAACTATCTTCAAGAGTTGAAAAACTTGAGAAGACAATTTTGAGAGAGAAATAGCCCTTCTATTTCGTGCTTCCAATTTCAAAATGAGGCAACTGCCTCTACAAGACTTTTACATGCCTTATATAGGCTTACAAAATGAGGTGAAACCCTAATGTTACCTAATAAACTTAAAAAGGCCCAAAATAAGCCCAATATGACTTAACAATTTTAAAAACAAAACTAAACAAGTTCAAAATAGCCCAAATACATAAAAGTAGTAACATAAGAAATAAGTAAAGCCCAATAGCATGAAAAGAAAGCCCTTAGCTGCTTCTTAAAGCCCAACGTCACCAAACATCTCTAAATCACGTCCCAATCTCAAATTGAAGACAAATAAATACATTTAGCTCGTTTCCATTCAGATCGTAACCTTCCAATCCCATAGAAGCTTCAATAGCTCCAATTTGACTACTTATGGCCCTTTGAAGCTGTTTAGCCTTAGCCCTTGTTATTGGACCATCTGAAATCTCCTTTACGCTCAGCTCGCCTTCTTGAGTTGATTTAGAACCTTCATGATGCACATCATTATATTACACTCTCAACTAACTATGGTACCAATATTTATACATAACAAGATGTAAAATTTCTATTTTCTGGAACATACTCAGTCCAAATTTGTGTATCTTCTCATATATAAGTAACTTTCTCCATGAGTTAGAAACTTATACTCTATTCCTCTAAGGTATTTCAGATATGTTTCATGATTAATTAATGGTCATGACCCGAATCAAACCGATACCAACTCATAACACTGATAGCTATCCAGATCCAAGTTTCGTACATAGCATGTGGCATGCTTCAAGCTATTTCTAGCTGATGCATTTGATGAGTTAGACAATCTAACCCTTTTATCTTCTTCGTGAGGACACTTACTCTTAGAATAATGATTGCCATATCTGAAAGGCATATTAACTGTCTAATAGCCAATTTAGTTGTACCTTTCCAAGACTAGTTTATTTACGAAGATTGAAAGAGTCCCATCAACTTCCTAGCTCTATCTCTATAAAGATTTATACCTAGTATATAAGAAGACTCTCCCAAATATTTGATGGTGAAGTTCTTACTCAAATAACTCTTACTTGATTGACTTGTAACATACCACTATCATTTCTAACATTGAGTATGTTTTCCATATAAAAAACTAGAAAAAAAGCTCCAACTGTCTTTTTGAACACACGTGCTTTCTCTTTGTTCTTGATGAAACCAGGCTTTTTAATTTTGTCAACAAAATGAAGATTGTAGCTTCGGGAAAGTTGCTTAATCCATAAATTGACTTCCTTAGTTTGTACTAGATTAGAAGTTAAGCTGAATATAAAACTTTCAGGCAGTTCCATGCATATCTCTTACTCAAGATGTACATACCGAAATGCCATTTTTACATCTATCGTCTAGACCTCAAAATCTTAATATGCTGTAATGGCCAACAAAATTTGAATTGACTTTAGCATGGTTACTGATGAAAAAGGTTTCCTTATTATCAATCCTAGATCTATGAGTATAGCCTTTTGCCACCGGTTGACCCTTGAAGGACTCTATCTTCATATGAGGCCCACGCTTCTACTGCATAAACTTATTTACAACAAATAGGAATAATTAGGAATAATTGCTACGGGAAGCACAACCAAGTCTTAGACTTAATTGTCATACATAAGAGTCAATCTCAGATTTTATGGCCACTTGTCATTTTCCCAATTGATGTCAAACATCGCCTCTTTGTAAGTCAATGATTATTTTCTTCAACTATGAAAACACTAAGGTCATCTTTAAGTATTAAGCATACCTAATTAATGGCCTTGATATCCTTTTGGACCTATAGGGAGTGTGTATAAAGGTATTTCACTCATTTGAACTTAAAATTCAACCGTCTGTTCATATACATTCTAGATTTACTTTATCAAGTTCAATCCTTCTATAATCCCCACAACCCATAAGAAACTATTTCTCGTGGGAGGTGGAATTGTGAGCAATAAACATATTTCATTCTCCTAGATCATAGAACTGGTATCCCATCAAATGCTTGGGATACTCAATGAACTGATACTCTTACCCCTTAGGTGAAAGTTTGTCCAGTTGCATAACTCTTATGCAAGCAAAAAAAATCCCAAGCCTTAACATATTTACCACTCGGTTCCCTTTTAGTCTATATCTCATACAGAATAGAAGGAATGTCTTTTCATAGAACTATGTTCAATAAGTGAGCAGCAGATTCTAATGCATAACCCCATAGATATTTTAGAAGATCAGTGAAGCTCAATATCAATTGGACCATATCTAGTAAAGTCTGATTCCTCATTACCAAAATAGTTTTATGTTAAGTAGTATCTTGGAGGATTATGTTAAGCGAGAATTGTATTCTCCTTTAAATAATTTGAGAATATATTTGATGGGATAATTCTATATCTTATGATTGAGTGCCAGTATACATATCGTATGTAAGTAATAAATAGACAAAAAAGTTGGATGTCGAACCCACACGGATAATATCTTCTTTTTAATCAAGTACTAAATTTATGTCTTTCTAGTAATTATTCAAAAAAATAAAACTCTAAGAATGAATTTAGGAATTATAAAAGCAATTGCACAACGTAAAGAGATTTGGAAGATAGTAATAGAGAAAATCTAGGGTTAATACTATCCCTCAATATGTTTTCTAATGATCAATATTTTAATATTTAATTCTCTTAGTTCTTGTTATTGATCAAGGCACTAATGTATTCACAAGCCTCTCCCAATGTCATACAAGTATACCTTAATTTACCAAATACCTATATTCCTATGGTACTTGTAAAAAATTAAGATTCATTAAGATTAAATCTTATTGATCATACATGCCAATTAGGTATATTCCTATCCTAATTTGAAACTTGCATATGTAACATTGAATGTTACTCTATAATCATGCATCAAATTACCTAGGTCTAGATATTATGATTCCTCATTCGAGTTTATCAACAATATTACCAATTCATTCACCATATATTGACCAGATATATTGAAGCATTAAGATCAAGTAATTTAAATATCAAAGAACTAAGTTTATTAACTATTCAAAAGATATGGCAATTAAGTACATATATTGAGTTCAAGTATTAACCCTAGAAAATAAGTTTAGCTCATGGCTACAAGAGAACAGTAGTAAAAATAATAATAAATCATAATACAATCAATAGCAAACCGATATAGGCCGACAATTGCTCTTAATTGCCCTACCTAAAAAACTCTTGATGTCGAAGAACGCCTTGAATCTCTTTTTATGGATGCTTTAATTATGCCCAATTACTCTATAAGACTTGTGTTATGTGTTCTTGATGTTCTTAGATGATCTCTAAATGCTAGGGATGAGTGGCCTTTTATAGGGATTGATATGAGCTTTAAAGCCGTATCGCTAAAGCGGTGAAGATCTGGGGCACTGTCGCTGGGGTGCTATCATACTGTCGCTGGGGCGCTGCATGTAAAAAGCTGTATCGCTAGATCGGTGAAGATCTGGAGCTGGAGCGCTGGGTCATCGTTGGTGCAGTAGCTGACTAGCGTTGGGGCAGAAAATCCTTGTGGCGCTGGGCCGACAGTCTATATTTTTAAAAACTTTGTATTTTAGTCATTGTTTTTGCACATAAAATAGCCATTTATTTTTATAAAACAATAAAATATTAAAATAAAAACATGAAAAAATATATGACAAATATGCCATTATCAATACTACTTATGTATTAACTACCTCAATCTAATTTAAAGCATTCAATAGACATAAGGGTTGTCTTTTTACTTTATAGTCAGAACCGTTTGAGCACTTCAAAAGCTTCTAACCGGTGTTTTTCAAAAACACATTTCTGTATTATGACAAATCACTATAAAGACAATAAAGTATTGAAATCTACCCATGGCAGTATGATTCATTGACAGTTCCAATAAAATAGTGGCCCGGTGTCCAATACCAACATAAGGATTTAATAATCTTTCCTTGAATTTAGAATTCATAAATTGGTTAAAGTTCTATAGTCAGATCAAGTATCTGACCATCCTTAACCAGACAGAATAGTAGTTTAATGATTACATTACCTAATCTTATGTGCCACTATTCCTTATTATTCAATGTTCTCAAACTACTGTTTGTTCCGTTTACTTGAAAATTTACTAAAATCATGCAACAGCTTGCAGATATAAGAAGGACAGGCGGTATCTCATACCCCTACACTTTTAGCATCATATGTTGTTGAAATGTCAATGTTTGGTAAACAGATATCTAAGGGGTTTATCTATTCTTAGTCAAGGTACCTTGAACAATAACAATTACTGTTTCAAATGTTGTCACAGTAGAAATATATCTTTTGATCATCGATATATCCAAACTTTTATGAATTTAAAACTATTCACAGATTCATAAGCAAGTCAAAATATTTATCGGCACCTCATAGTTGATATGTATTAAGCAATGTACTAACGGCTTGCTCGTACTTATCTTATCTCTATAAGACAAGTATCTTATCTTTATAAGACAAATAAAAAGATGTGTAGTAGGACATTTCTAATCAATAGATAACACTTTAGATCATGGGTATAACTATATACTTTTTTTAATCTAAAAGCGTCGTCTCACTGTTTTACATAATCCTTAAAATCTCTCAAACAAAATAATGACAGTTTAAACTCTTTAAACTATACAGTGAAAAGTGGACCCTATTGAAATTTTACTCTAACCTCACGCTAAAACAATATTGGCCTTTGTAAACCCAACAGGAAGACGACTCTTGTCAATTTCATCTCATGTAACTCTCACCATTGATCCTAAATACACTTTATCCTCACACTATAGTAACATTGGGTAAGTATATTCAAGATTAACTTTGTCAATTATCAAATATATGTTACTAATACTACCCTCATATTGTAGTAATATTGGACAATATGTTTGCATATAGTTGTCTCATCTCATGTTTAACCAATATAGTTTGAGTCATACCGACCAAATCTCTCACGTTGTAGCAATATTAAAAAAAGACCGACATGATCTGTCAAATATTTTATTAACAAGATAGATCAAGTAAAATATCATCTCATAATCTAATACTATTCAATTTGATTAAGAGAGATTTTTGTACTATAGTTCGCATCTCATAAAGTCGTGATTCTTAATCACATTTTATTATGTGCAAGCATAACTATCCCCCACCAGTATGACTTCCATTGTAATTACCAGTACAAACAAGTGGGCCACAATTTATATTACAATAATTATAACAACTTACAAATTGTATAAAATAAACAATAAATATTTTTAAATAATTAAAAAAATAATTGGAGTAATTAGCATAATTTCAGCTTTTCCTAGGTTCCCAGTACTGCGATACTAAAGGCCCAGCCTTTGATATCTCAATTCCAACCTTCACAGTGCTGCGGTGCTAGGGTCTCCACCCTAGTGCCATGGTGCAAAATTGTAAGGGCTATGGCGTTGGAGCCTAAACAGCCCTAGCACTGCGGCTTAGAGTACCTGCTACTGCGTCCCTTTCGCTGCATCCTAATTATGGATTTTTTAACATTTGAATCATAGAATCGATAGCCCTGGGACATTCTAATTACTCTACAGACACTCTGATTTAGTACACAACCAACACACAATCATGCGCTTTGATACCACTTTGAAAGTGCCCTGTGCGTAGGGTGAGTGTATACATTTTAATTTATTCTAATTACACATCACACTCATAATTAAGTGCAGCGGAATATAAACAAATATTTCATTATACTAATGAAATATTTGTGAATGTACCCTTAAAGCGTGCTTTGCGTCGTTCTAGTTTAGGACTTGGTGGGATCCTTTGAGCTAGAACGATAGCTTCCCAATGCATAAACAATGTACACTTCAGACTTCAATAAGGGCTTAGTGGCAAGGTGCGTTACATCTCTAAATTATGGCAAAATATATGGCCATTTAACGTTTAAAATACACCAACTCTTGCTACAATAATAAGCATGACAAATCACACTTTAAGCCACCTTTTTGAAGTTTACTTATTGGCAAAATATTGGTCCATGTGGAAATCAAATCATTTAGTCAACAATTGCTTTCAATTTTGGCCGAATTCTATTTGGCTTCCAAAATCTTAAATTGAATAAATTTTATTTTTAACTATATCATTGCTAGTATACCCTCAAATCTTTGTCCTATTTCAGATAACGCTCTAACTTTTTAGTTCTTGCTGATGCTTATAACATACTAACTCTTAATAGTGCTAACTCTTAGCACTGGTCTAAACTCTTTTAGACCAGATCTGAACTCCTTCAAATCATATAATATTTAAAACGTTACAAGCATCTTACCATATAATGAATATAATTAGTGATTTAACAAAATATTTATTGCGTAAATATTAAAAAAATAATATTCATACAAAAATAGGATGACATGTAAGCACAAATCTAACAAATCTAAGGTGTTTCAAGGCAGCAAGAGTTTCTTAAGCAATTCAATAAAAAACAATTCGACATCTATATCATGTTTTATTTATATTTTTGCAGCAATGCTTTTATAGCCATGAACTAATTTTTTTTCTAGGGCTAATACTTGAACTTAATATGTGTGTTTTTTTGCCACATCTTTCTAATATTTAATAAACTTAATTCTTTGTTATTCAAATTATTTATTCTTAATGCTTCATTATATCTAGCCAATATTATGATTGTTTTGGTAATACTTTGATAAACTCGGGATAGGCATCATTGTATTTAGGCCTAAATAATGCATGATTGTAGAGTAACATTTACAAGTTTTAAATTAGGATAGAAATATACCCAATTGGCATGTATGTATTGAAAATAATGCTTACGTACCATTCCATTATTATTTGAAAATTAATTTTTTAATATTTATACAATAATTATTTTGAATAAAATCGTTAATATATATAGTAAGATGCTTGTAATATATTTAGACATTGTAAGATCTAAAAGTGTTTAGATTTAGTTCCAAGGAGTTTAGACTAGTGCTAAGAGTTAGCTACGCTGAGAATTATAATTGCTAAGAGTTAGCAGATTATAAGTGTCTACGAAATTTAAAGAGTTAGAGCCTTATCTAAAATAGAACAAAGACTCGAGAATATACTAGCAATGACATAGTTGCAAATAGTGCTAAGAAATATCTTTGTGCAAGTATGTTTTCGAATGTTATGTTCTTGAACTATTTTCACTTATGCGGGTCTGTCGGTGAAAATCTTATTTAACATAAATTGGTATATGTCTATATTTGGATGGTCTAAATGGTTAGTCTTAGCAGACAATGAGCTTAGTAGAAGCTCGTATAGACATGCAGGTATTTTGTAAGGACTAGATATTGAACAAACTCAAATAGGACCTCTAATAAACATCTTATAAAGCTGTCAATGAGGGTCATTTCAAGTTGAGTAGTATTCTTGGTCATTTGATTGAGCACCACTGTGGACTTGTGAGTGATCTACCATACTTAGGCTTCACACATGTCGGAGAACTTTCACGGTCTAATCGCTGGGTATCACTAGGTATGGTTCGATGTTTATAGAGTCTTGTGTATATAGATATAAGATCCGTCAAGTCATATGGGTAAGTTGTATCTCCAGATGCTCTTGTATTCCAGAATATCTTATGGCAATAAGTAATATACCAAAGAAAGTGTTTCCCATGTGAAGAACAATATCGAAAAAGTATTTGTGGATATTATTTATAGGAATACAAATCTGGAGATAAGTTTTAGGGTTAAGCATATAGGGACTTGACGATGGTGATCTATGTTTTTGCTCCTCCAAGATATAAATGACAAAGAAATTATATGAATATGTATTAATCTTAACTTGTATGGTTCAACACACTATTTTGTTATTTTTATAACATGTGTGTGAGGCATTATTTATGAACTTATGAAAGACTTTCGTAAGACAAAATGGGTGTAAACTCTAAAAATCTCATTATATGAAGTGTACTCGTTGTGCATTGAGGTAGCACATCAGATCAAATGGTGAGGAAGTTCTTGATTAGCCAAAATTATTTTAGGGTCTCTCAAAGAATTGACAGGGTTTAAGTGTTAAGCTCAGAATATTGGTAAGTGAGACTTGCCATTTCATCCGTTCATTGGATTCCACATGTCATGCCATTAATTTGTAATGGCATGACACATGACATAATATTTATAGCCCATTTAATTATTAAGTGTTAGTAGTTAAATTTGGCCAAATGAAGTAGTTTGTAAATGGTGACAATATGAATTCGTTTAGCCTTGTCATGTTTGTTCTATTAACAAAATGTGGTAGTATTTCATAGCTTAAGTAATTGTCATGCTTAGTAATAAGCATAAGCTATGTATGCAAATTTTATTTGAATTAAAAATTGGCCAATAATCTTGTTAATATGTTGCTAGATATTGGTTTTTGTTACTCATCAATTTCATAAGGATGACAAGGTAAATTTCATGCCTTGTCATGCTTGTTATATGATGGACACTGACTTGATTTCAATTGGCTGAACTATTGGCAGCAAAGGCTAAGTAGCAAGCCTCAATTCATTTGTGAAATGCATGTGAAGGGTGAGAAATAATTAGACAAAAAGGCCGAGAGATATAATATGGAAGGAAGTGTAGCTTTAACATAATTCTAGCAAAAAAAAATGAGACTACTATTTTAGCTCAAGGATCCCCTCATGTCCTTGATTAGAATTACCGAAAAGCATGCTTTAAGGGTGTGCTACCTTTTATCTCATTAGTGTAATGAGATATATTTTAATATTTTTCTGCGTACATTTTGCATATAAAATGTGAAAAATTAAAATTAGATGTATACACTCACCCTACATATAGCACACTTTGAGTATGATCAATAAGACTTGTTCTTAATAAATTTTAATTTATTACAAGTACCATAGAGATATAGGTATTTTGTAAATTAATATATACTTACTTGACCGTGGGAGAGGCTTGTGAATACATTCGTGTCTTAACCAATAACAAGAACTAAGGGATTTAAAGTTTAGAAGATTAATCATTAAAAAACATATTGAGAGATAGCATTAATCCTAAGTTTTCTCTATATTGTTATTTTCTTAAATTCTTGACATTTTGATCTTGCTTTATATTTTCCATATTCATTCTTAAATTTTCATTTTTTCTGAATAATTATTAGAAAGACATAATTTTAGTATTTGGTAAGAAGTAGATATTATCCCCGCGGGTTTGATATCCAACTATTTTGTTCCTTCATTAGTTGTTACGATAGTGTATATTTGTGTTTAATTTTATGACATGGAAATATAACATCAAATTTGTGGTGTTGTTACCAGGGATAATAATCTACTTTTTGTTAATGTTAATACCAAACTTTCTAGTTTTTGCTACAAAATTTATCTTCTTATTTTTCTTGAATTTGTTTTTTATCTTATAGATTTCTTTGATGTATATGCAAAGAGTAAAAAGTGAAGACTTGACTGCTTTTGATCTAGAAATTGAAAAACTCTAAGAAGACTTAGAAGAGAACAAAATCAAGTCTACACCATGGAAGATAAAACACTAAATGCACCCAATATAGAAGTATGACCGTTAAGGGAATATGCTGTCCCCTTAGTCAATGGAATCCATTCAAGCATCCAAAGACCAATGTTCAAGCCAACAACTTCGAGATCAAGCCAAGCACAATTCAAATGCTCAAAGATTCAGTGCAATTTAGTGGACTACCCAATAATGATCGAAACATGCACATAATCAACTTATGGGAGATATGTGACACATTTAAATATAATGGGTTGTCTGATGATGCAATCAATCTAAGATTGTTTCCTTCTACCGTGAGAGACAAAGCAAAGAGCTAGTTGTTATCACTTCCATATAGATCCATAGCTATATGGGATGATTTTGCTTAAAAATTCCTTACCAAATTTTTTCTACCTACCAAAACTGCCAAGATGAAGAATGACATCACATCATTTCTATAACTAGATGGAGAATCTTTATATGAGGCTTAGGAAAGATACAAGGACATGTAAAAAAATGCCCTCACCATGAAGTCTCGAAGTGGATGCTTATACAAACATTCTACAATGGGTTAGCCAGACAATTCAAAATAATAGTAGATGCTGTAGTAGGAGGAGCACTCATGAACAAATCAACCGATGAAACTTATGATCTACTAGAAAAAATGGCGTCTAATGTCTACTAGTAGCCCATTGAAATAGCAACTCTAAGAAAAATTGCTAGACTATATAAAGTAGATACCCCTAACAACATTATTTGTCCAAATCAACCTTTTAACTAAACAATTAAATACCTTGGGAGTTAATGCCATCAAGAGTCAACCAATCACTTGTGATTTCTATGGAGATAACTATACTAATGGGTAAGGCATGGAGACTGAACAATATGTAAGGAATTTCAACCGCAGCAACCCCAGTTCTAATTTCTACAATCCTGGATGGAGGAATCATCCCAACTTCTCATGGAGCAACAATAATTGAGAACAACTTTCCAAAAACATGAATCCTCTAGGTTTTCAAGCACAAGCCCAGCAAGAAAAAAAGCCAGACATATAAGATATGTTCTTACAATACATGAAAAGAATTGATGCACTTCTTCAAATTCAAGCTCCTTCATTTAGAACCTTGGAAAATCAAGTAGGACAACTTACTGCAACAATGAACAATCGCTCACAAGGAACCCTACCAAGCAACATTGAAGTCAATCCCAATAGATAATATTGCAAAGCTGTCACATTAAGAAGTGTGAAGGAGTTGTAAGACCATATGACTTCAGCTAAAAAAACAAGAAGAAGAGGAGATATCATGCAAAAACAAAGAGGAAAGTCAAGCAAGAAAGGAAGAAAATGAAGGGTAGCCATTTAAGGAGCAAACATACCGCCCTCCACCACCATTTTTACAAAGGCTACAAAAGTAAAAATTAGATAAGCAATTTTTAAAATTCCTTGAAATTTTTAAGAAGTTATATAATAATATCTCTTTTGCAGATGTACTAGAGTAAATGCCAATCTACGTGAAATTCATAAAGTGTTTCTTGTCAAGAAAGAGAAAATTAGATGACTTCGAGACTGTGGCACTGACAGAGAAGTGTAGCACCATCCTTCAGAAAAAGATACCTCTAAAGGCTCAAAGATCCTAGGAGCTTCACCATACCATGCAAAATTAAGAACTATAATAACTTTGGGAAAGCACTGTGTGATCTAGGAGACAGCATTAAACTTATGCCACTGTCCATCTACAATAAATCAGGACTATGAGAAACTAAACTAACCAACATCACACTTTAATTGCCAGATCGATCCCTCACCTATCCCAAAGGAGTCATTGAAGATGTATTAGTTAAAGTCAATAAATTTATCTTTCTAGCTGATTTCATCGTCTTGGACATGGAAGAAGACAAGGAGATCCTCATCATCCTTAGAAGACCCTTCCTAGCCACATGACGAACGATTACAAAAGGAGAGTTGACCATGAGAGTGCAAGACGACACTGTCACCTTCAAAGTCTTCAAGGAGTTCAAGTTACCATCAGATAGTGAATATTGTTTCAGCATTAATATGGTATACCTAAATGCCAAACAACTCAAAGACATGAAAATATTAGATCTTCACATTCGAAAGAAGGAGTTGAAGTATAGAAGGAAATAAAGAAGAACAAGGAGTAGCTGTGCGATGAAAGGATCATAGAGTAGGGCACAAGAGAATCACTTCCTCAATCTAAAATTGAAATCTTTTTATTGAAGTGCAAGAAGAATGAAGCAAACGTTACAGCCCAAGGATTTATTACTAGGCTGTGAATCATAGCCTAAAGAGAGGAGAGCTCATACGATCACATACAAGATGCCTCTATAATCACATTTGAACCACCATAAGAGTAAAAGAAGCCCCGCTAAGTCGACTACATTAAATTAAGCACTTCTTAGGAGGCAACCCAAGTAAATTTAATTTTTAAGTACGCTTAATTTCAACTTTTTATTTACTTTAGTTTCTTTTCTTGTAGGAATAAAAAAAAGTGAGTCAAGCATTCAAAAATTATTACGAGCAATTGCAAGCATTTAGAAATAGACCTACAAATAATGCTGCAATACTTAAACTTCATGATATGAACCTTGCCAACAATGTGACAAAACCCAGCACCACAATATGGAATTGAACCCGAGATCTTCAAGACGCAGGTTTGACGAGTCTTAACCCTTGAGTTAGCAAACCAAGAACCAAGACTATGGATGGATATAGGACGCCACACCAAGAAACCCCAAGGACACTTCAAGAATCTAGGTGATAAGTTCGGTTGTTTGAACGCCACAAGAACAAGCTTGATAAGTTCAAGTCCTTTCAAGAATGAAAGAAGAACACAAAAACTCTCAAATATTATTGTCTGAAATCTGTCCTCCCACTCTCAATCTCCATGGTATTTATAGAGACCATAAGAGATGTCAAGTTACAACTTTCAAATACAAATTTCAAACTTACAACTAATATAACAACAAAATTCAAACTTAATCAAATTTCCAGAAAACATGCCTAAATCAAAGGGATTAGGATTCCTTGAATATTCAAATTTCTAGAAAACATGGTTTCCTTGAATATTCAAAATTTCCAGAAAACATGCCTAAATCAAAGGAATTATGTTTCCTTGAATATTCAAATTTCCAGAAAACATGCCTAAATCAAAGGAATTATGTTTCCTTGAATATTCAACTTTTCAGAAATTCTGCCTTAATCAAAGTGATTAGGTTTCCTTGAATCTGATTTAGATTAATTTGAAATGTATTTGGGCTTATGCTAGGCCTCCATGTGTTTTCCCTCCCACAAACTTGTTGAATCAGCCCATTTAATGCTTCTTTAAATTGCTTGGCTCTAAGTCTTGTGATTGGCCCATTTGGCAAACTTAATGTATCATGTGATTGATGGACTTGAGCCCTTCCAAGCCCACGTGCGAATTCTTTGTCTTGTATGCGTATAGGCTGTTCAATGTCGTTTGCATCACTTCACTTATCAGAGAAGTCTTTTACTCTAAATTCCCCCCCTTTTTTTTTACTTTGAAGACAATGTCTAAATTAAGTTTGGGGGTAAGAAATACTTTCTTGTGTTTATTTTGCAGTATGATTTGAGTGGTTGTTTTATGGGTTTCCTTTTTAGTTGATTAATTTTTGTTATGTTGTTAAGATGATCATTAGTCTATGATAAGAAATAGAATATATTGCTGAATTTATTTTCACAAATTTCTAGAAAATGATAAATACTAGAGACAATTTTTGTTATCTAAATTTAGGAACAAGTTTAACCTTATTTATAATCACAATTATTTTAGCACTTTATAAGCATGAATACTTATAAACTCTTCTTAGATATACTTATGCTTTAGAGGCGAAACCTTAGGAAACACATGAATAGGAAAATGACATTAGGCCATGTTTGGATAAGTTGAGCCTTTCCTGTCTACCTTAGATATATATTTATCCCTAGTTACCCATTTTGAGCCTAAATAACAAAAATTTCTATTTAACCACATTACAAGCCTAAGACTTAAAGTTTATTTATCCAAAAATTTACCCATAACACCATAAACTTTGAGTTTGCTTAGAAATACTTTGAAGGAAAAGACGTTGTGATTGTATTACAAGAAAATAAGTTTGGGTAGTATTTGTCAATCTAAGTTTGGGCGTATTAAAAAAATTAAAAATAAATAAATACCTTTAGCTTAAGAAAAAGAGGAAATTCTTTGAAAAAATAATAATTGAAAAGAAGAATGGGAAATACATTAAGTTTGGGGAATGAGATAATACAAAGAAAAGAAGATCAAGAGGTTTCTAACTAAAGTATAAGTGTTCATGGTGTGACTTAAACCAAATTATTTATCCTTTTTTCTCACCTTGACCCAAGCTTTACATTAAAATCTAATTAAAGTCCTAAATAGAGTTTTAGACATGTGATATTTTACATTAGTGGAGGTGGTAGCAAAGACAAGCCTATGAAAGTGTCATTGTACAAATCAAATACCGAGACATCATCTTTTTTGTACAAACTTAAGTATAAAGTAAATTAAGGTACGGTTTTAGCTATTACTTGCTACTTACACACATATAGTGATTATTGTTTAGAAAGCATAAGGGACTAAATGAAGACAATTAGAATTGTTAATAGTTATTTATCTACCTTAGGATTTGTGCCATTTCAACAGCATTTAAAGCAACGATTTTGATCATCTGACTTACCTAGCATATTATGTTTTCTTTTTGAATATTTGTTTAATATTGATTCAAGTAAACCCTTTTTATTTTTCTCTATAAGTATTCTTTATTGCTTGAGGACAAGTAAGTATTTAAGTTTGGGAGAATTTGATAAGGACATATCTGTCATTTATTTTATCTGATTTTATTTTGATTTTTTATGAGAATAAATGACTGTTTATGACCATTATTATTTATTTATAGGCTTCGGACCAAAAAAGATTAAACTGGAGCAAGGATATAAAGTGAGCAAAAAACCAGGGACTTAATTGTAAAATATTCAAAACTGGTGATTTTCTCTCTAGTGGTATGCCAATTTTGCTCCAATGCCAAGTCCAGCAATTGAACAGGAAAGACTAAAATAAGACCTAGAATAATCACAAAATTTCACCCCAATGCTATTCAGTTATTGCCTTAGCAAAAGGCCAAAGCCTTAATGAGAATGTGTTACCGCTGCAACGATCATAGTATTAAGATGTAACACCTTAGCGATAAAAAATTTTCTCCCCAGTGATCATGCATTTCTTGAACCAATAAGAATTAGGGACAAACTCAAATCAAACCCTATAAAAGGTCACTCGTTCCCAGCTTTTAGTAAACACACAAGACATTTAAAAGACACACAACATAGGTCTTAGAGAGCAATTGGAGCACAATTTAAGTAGCTATAAAGAGAAATCTAAGGCGTTTTAAGGCAGCAAGAGTTTCTTAGGAAATTCAATCAAGAGCAATTCAACATCTATATCAGTTTGCTATTGATTGTATTATGTTTTCTTTATATTTTTGCCGCAATTCTCTCATAGCCATGAATTAATTTCCTTTTTAGGGTTAATACTTTAACTCAATATGTGTGCTTATTGTCATATCTTTCTAATACTTAATAAACTTAGTTCTTTATTACTTATTATTAGTTCTTAATGCTTCGTTATATTTGGCCAATATTGTGTTTGTTTTAGTAATACTTTGATAAAGTTGGGAGAGGCAACATTGTATTAGACCTACATAATTTGATGCATGATATTAGAATAATATTTATAAGTTTCAAATTAGGATCGAAATATACTTAATTGGTATATATGATCAATAAGACTTGTTCTTAATAAAACTTAATTTATTACAAGTACTATAGAGATATAGGTATTTGGTAAATTAAGATATACTTACATAACCTTGGGAGAGGCTTATGAATACATTCGTGTCTTGATCAATAACAAGAACTAAAAGATTTAAATATTAGAAGATTAATCATTAGAAAGCATATTGAGGGCTAGTATTAATATTAGATTTTCTCTATATTATTATTTTCTTAAATTCTCAATATTGTGATCTTGCTTTATATTTTTTATATTCATTCTTGAATTTTGATTATTTTGAATAATTACTATAAAGACATAATTTTAGTACTTGGTAAAAAGAAAATAGTATCCTTGTGGATCCGATATCCAATAAATTTTTTCCTTTATTATTTTTTACAATAGTCTATACTTGCACTTAATTATATAATATAGAAATATCACATCAATGAGTGTTTTAGATGCAACTCCTAGTAGGATTTTTTTAACTTTTGATTTGTGGACTTTCATAAACACAGGTGGTTACCTTAGCCTAACTGCTTGTTTCATTGATAAAGATTGGATTTTTGAAAAAAAAAAACTTTTGAAATTCTCACCCATGTCACCTCCACATGATGGAATTTTGTTAGCTGATAAAAGATTTTAATTACTATTTAATTGTGGTATCAAGAAAAAGATCTTTGTTTTGACTTTAGATATTACTTTTAGTATTGATGTTTGTGTTAATTTGTTGACAAATCAAGTAAAACTTATGAGATCTCTTTTATCTAATGGAGATTTTATGCTTATTCATCGTTATGCTCACATTATTAATTTGACAAGTCAAGAGGGCTTAAAGAAAATTGAAAATAATGTTCACACGGTTTGTGAGAGTGAAATATCTCAAAGGATCCCAAGTGAAGATAGAAAAAATTTTAGAATGTGTTAAGCAAGTGTCTAAATTTTAAGAAAATATTGGGACAAGATGTTCCCATAGATAAAATTCAGCTTACATTATGCTTGAAAGTGTTCTTTACTTCAAGGATGCTTTTTGTCACTTGCAATTAAGTGACTCCAATTATAAGTATTGCCCTGATGAAGATGAGTGGGAGAAAGTAGAGAAAATTAGTAAATTCTTAGGATTTGTTTTATGATATTACTTGCATATTTTATGGAACAAAATACCCCATTTCAAATTTGTATTTTTCTGAGGATTTTTTGGCTAACTTGACTTTGAAGCAATTATTAAAAAATGATGATGATTATATGAGAAATATGGCAAAAAGAATGTTGACTAAATTTGAGAAGTATTGGCATAACTTTTGCATAATTTTGGCAATAACTGTTGTGTTGGATCCTCGGTACAAGGTGAAATTTTTTTAGTTTTGCTATACAAAAGTTTGTGGGCCAGATTTAGTAAAGGTAAAAAGGGTTAAAGATAAGGTATTTCTTTGTTAGATGAGTACGTAATGAAAATATCCACATCATATTTCGCTTCTACATCTGTTCCGATCCAAGGTTATAGTGCTTGTCCACGCGTACCACTACCACAACATGATTTATCATAAAGAGGCTTTCAACATATTGTAGGTAAATTTTATAATATCTTATTTCTTTCTTTTGGCTGCTAATTTATGTACTATTTGTTATTAATTTAATGTTTTTTAGGTGCTGTTAATTTGTTGTTTGGCTGGTATTTTCATGTTATTTTCATTTTGTTTTTCTAGGATGAGTTGTATTATTGTTAACTCGCAGCTGTTATTGCTGTTGTATTTGTAGTTATTTTTGTTGCTGTTTTTCTATTTTAGCTGCTGTTTTTGAGGTTTTTTCGCTAATGTTTTTGCTACTGTTTTGTAGTTTGTTTTGCTGCTGTTTTTCTATTTTTTGGCTACTATTTTTCTGCTATTTAGGCTTTTTTTTGTTGTTGTTTTGGCTATTAAATTGCTATTATGTTGTTGTTTTTGTTGCTACGTTTAGGAGTTTAATGATCAAGAAATAATAAATTACAATGATTGTAATAAAAAGACTGAATTGGAGCTTTATTTTAATATACCACAAGTAGATAAAAGTGTTGACTTGGATATTTTGTGCTTTTGGAAAAGAAATAAATTTTGTTATCCTAATCTTACTTCTATAACTCGTGATATCTTCAACCTTCCTATAACTTCTGTTGCATCTTAATTAGCTTCCAGTATCATTGGTGAAATCCTTGATCAATTTCGAAATTCACTTAAGTTTGATATTGTTAAACCATTGCTTTGCTCAAGAGATTGATTGTTTGGACAATATGGCAATTCACTTATTACTTTTATTTGTCATTTTTATGCTATATTAACATTATTGTGATATTTATTTTATTTACAATTACATCAACTAATAATGACAAATTGAATGATCTTACTAAAGATATCTCAAATTTAAATATCAACAATAGTATTCCATATGTCGAAAGTGCTATTACTCCTAATTGTAAAGAATTGTTCATGAATCATGATAAGTGATGGAAATCATTAATTTTGACAACTATACACCCCAATAGCTAGATAGCTATGATACACATGGAATGCAAATTAACACCCTCCAACAAATTGAAACAAACCCGATCATTCAAAAATGAAGTAAGAGAAACTATTCTAATACTTAATCAATGGAATGATGATAAAATAATAAGAACAGTACTTTGATTTCCCCAAAATGCCACAAACTATAAAAGTTGATAAGTTTAATGAAAAACAAAGATTTGAAGGATTTGAACGCCACAAGCTGAATAAACTTGATATGTTCCAAAGTTCATGCAAGAACTTAAAAACAAAACACTCTCAAGTGCTCCAAACTTTGTATATCACGAAATTTTCTCGCCCATGAAAAAAAAATCAGCCTTGTTTATATAGAACAAAGGCTAAGAACAGTTACAAATTACACCATTTAAGATAACTGCAGCATAACTCATTTGTAACTCCTTTGCATTTAACTTCAACTTGCACACCACATTATATTAATCATATCATATCATGCTCCTTAATCACATCTGATCCATTGAACCTTAATATGCACTCCATAGTACCTGATCACCAACATGGCCGAATGGCCTTTTTATTCTTCAAGATAAGCTAAAAACTTCATCCTAATAGGGCTGGAGTCTTCATGATTTGGACTTGCTTGAATCATGTTAACCATTTTAGATTCTTCTTACATCCTTAGAACCTTGACCGAAACTTGACTAGCTTGCTCTGTCCAAATGTTTTCCATTATACAAGTTAAGGCTTCTTTCATTTTTTTAGCTTTAGCTCTTGTCATTGGTCCTCCATGAATGTTTAGAGGACTTTTCCAACCTTAGCCGAATGGTGATCAACTTGCTGGTTCTCATCAATAAGCTTAATACTGTGATAGTTTATCACTAATCATTTTAAAATTTTCAAAGAACTATATAATTGTGCTAATTTAAAATTCATTTTACAAGTTCTTCGCTTAAAGTTGGGACTTGAAAATTTGTTCTCTTAAATTAACTGGACTTGGTAGTTGGCTCTGTATATATAATTGAAAACTATTCATCTTCAATTTTGGATATGTTTATTTTGTTATATTAGTTTAGTTTTATGTATGAAGAATTATTTATTTAATTATGTTGGATGAATTTTATTTTATTTTAATAGTGTTAGAATATTTTTACTATTAGATGCATTATATTTAATTTTGATGTAAATTTTATTATTTGTGACTTAAACGTATTTTAAAAAAATCGAATATTTCATGTAAATGAATTGAATTAGGTTTCTATTATTCGTTTAAATGAATAAAATCAGAAATGAATTGAATTTTGTATAATCATACAAATAAATCGAATCGTAAAAGAATTAAATTTGATTTATTTATTTAAACATTTCTAATCGTGTCGTGTTGTGTTATTCCCCTATTAAACGAATTGAATATATGTTTGAGTGTCTAATTCATTTAGTAAACAAATCATATAAGAATATGATAAATTGTTGTTAATGCCTTATATTTACATGACACAAATACGATCTGTTTATACGAATTGCCACCCTTAGAGTTAACTATGAGGGTCCAAAAGGAAGAGATTCTTTTTAGTGTGTAAGGCTATGCAATTTCTAAGTGAAGTGGATGATTGTTTTGAGATTGACGTTATTGAGAAAGAGGCGCATAAAGTTTTTAAAATTAATGCCATGCAAGACCCTTTTTAAAATATCATGGTCGATGGAGACAAGGTGGAAAGTCATGAAGCGAGGGAGTATGTAAAAGCATTTGAGTGCCTCATATAGCTTTGACCATGTGAGACCCTAATTTGAAACCTTAGACAATTTAGAAAAGAAGGAGGTAAGGCATAAGCCATCAATAGAAGAACCACCTACGCTTAAACTTAAGCCACTATATAATCATTTGCGGTTTGCCTATCTTGGTGACACTTCGACACTTTATGTTATTATTTCTTCTGAACTTGATGAGCTTCAAGAAGAGAAATTGCTTATAATACTTTGGGAGCATAAGAGAGCATTAGGTTATACTATTGTCAATATTCATAGTATAAGTCCATCCTTTTACATACACAATATTTTGCTGGAAGAGGAACTCAAACCAACCATTAAGCAACAAAGGAGATTGAATCATGTGATGAAAGATGTACTCAAGAAGGAAATCATTAAGTGGATAGCTCGAGGGTTAGTCTGGTTCAATATGTGTCCAAGAAAAGAGGTGCAATTATTGTGGAGAATGAGAACAATGAATTGATCCCTGCTCGCATGATGATTGGATAGAGAATTTCCAAGACTATCAAAAACTCAACAAGGCCACAAGGAAAGATCACTTCCCTCTACCACTCATTGATCAAATGCATGATAGATTTACAAACACTAATATTATTGTTTTCTTGATGGGTACTCCGGTTATAATCAAATTACACCCCAGAAGATCAAGAGAAGACTATTTTCAAATGTCCATATGGTCCCTTTGCATTTATAAGGATCCTGTTTGGCTTATGCAACACATTGGCCACCTTTCAACGGTGGATGTTGGCAATATTCTCGGACAATATGGAAAATTCCTTGGAGGTATTTATGGATGATTTTTTTGTTTTTAGTTATTCATTTGATTTGTGTATTAATAAAATAGCATTTGTGTTAAAAATATGTGAAGAAACTAATTTAGTGCTAAATTAGGAAATATGCCATTTTATGGTCAAGGAGTGTATTATCTTAGGCCATAAAATCTCCTCTAGAGGCATAGAGGTTGATAAGGTAAAGATTAAGACTTTGGAGAAATTACCCCCTACTAATGTGAAAGGAGTTCGGAGTTTTCTTAGACATGCAAGTTTTTATAGGCGATTCATCAAAGATTTTTCCAAGATTTCCAAGCCCCTTGCACCTTGCTAGATAAAGATGTGTATTTTCAACTTGATGTTGCTTGCCTTGAAGCCTTTGAGGCCTTGAAAAAGAAGCTTATTTTAGCCCCAATCATCATAGCATCGGATTAGAATCTTTCGTTTGAGTTGATGTGTGATGCTAGTGACACAACTATGGGTGCAATTCTTGGGCAAAAAAGAGGAATGGTCTTCTATACCATCTAATATGGTAGCAAGACCTTGAATGATGCATAGATCAACTATATGACCACAATAAGGAGTTTCGGTAATTGTGGTTTTTGCCTTTAACAAGTTCTAATCCAATTTAATAAAAGTCAAGGTGATTGTTTTCATGAATCATGCGGCCATCAAGTATTTGATTTCTAAGAAAGATGCAAAGCCTTGCTAGATCCGATGGGTATTACTTTTGTAAGAGTTTGACTTAAAGATCTGAGACAAGAAGGGTACAGAAAATAAAGTTGCAGATCACTTATCTAGATTCGAAGGAGGAGATAAGAGTAAAAGCTTGATTAACAAATGTTTTCCTGATGAGCAACCCCTAGCAGCATAATACTTAGAAGTGCCATGGTTTGTAGATTATATGAATTATCTTGTTTATGGCATTATATCTCCTAATCTTACTTTTCAAAAAAGAAAAAAGTTTTTGAATAATGTGAAGAGATATTATTGGGATAAGCCTTTATTGTTTAGGCAATGTGTTGATTAATTGTTAAGGAGATGTGTACCTCAAGAGTAGGTAGAGAGTATTTTATATCATTGCCATTATTCTGATTATGGTGGGCATTTTAGAGGTAATAGAGCAGCTGTAAGAGTGTTACAATGTGGATTTTACTGGCCAACCTTATTTAAGGATGCTAATATATATCCAATAGTGTGATCGATGCCAAAGGACCGATAACATATCAAGGAAGAAAGAAATGCCCCTATAAAGCATTTTAGAGGTATAGATGATTGATGTGCAGGGAATTGATTTCATGGGTCCTTTCATTTTGTCTATTAGAAATAAATACATTTGGTAGTGGACTATGTGTTAAAGTGAGGGTGGAAGTGGTTGCACATCCAACCAATTATGCTCAAGTTGTGAAGTTTTCAAGGAACATCTTTACAAGGCACAGACTTCGAGAGCTATTATAAGTGATGAAGGGTCACACTTTTACAACAAGTAATTTTCAACCATTCTATAAAAGTATAGAGGGAGACACAAGTTTGCTACCGTGTATCATTCTCAAACAAGTATCAAGCAGTGAAGTGCATTCTTGAGAAGACAGTAAAGCCCAACTAGAAGATAATGCAGTTTATGATTATTACACAATGTACAAAACACCTATTATGATGTCTCCATACCAATTTATGTTTTGAAAGACGTGTCATCTATTAGTTGACATCGATTATGTTTTGAAAGACGTGTCATCTATCAGTTGACATCGATTATAAAACCTATTGGGCCATCAAGACCCTCAACTTTGATCTTCAAGCTGTCGATAAAAAATGCATGCTGTAATTAAATGAAATGGATGAGTTTTGGCTCCAAGCATATGAGAATGCTAGGTTGTACAATGAGAAGACTGAAAGATGGCATGACAGAATAATTGCACATAGAGAGTTCAAGCTAGGATAAAGCATGCTTTTGTTCAACTCCTGGTTGAAACTTTTCTTGGGTAAGCTTAATTCAAGGTGATCTGGGCTATTCAGAATCACCATGGTATTTCTTTATGGGGTTGTTGAGATTGTAGATGAAGAGAGTAAACGGTTGTTCAAGGTCAATAGATAGAGGTTGAAACATTATTTGGGGGACGAGATAGATTGCCAAAAGTCACCCATTGAGCTAATCAATCCTTCAGTCTCGAGAGGCAAGACAACAAGTTGATAACATAAAATCAAATGTTGCTTAGGAGTCTACCAAGGTAATTTTATTGTATTTGTGTTCATTTTGTTTTAGTTAACAATTTATTTATTTTTTAGTGCGTGGAAACCAGAACAAAGAGAAAAATCAACTGATGTGCCTTGATTGCATCAACTCAACGCCCCTGTGTTCAAATTTAGGATGCCCTGGAATTAAAACTAGAGTTCTCAGTATGGGAGTGCTCCCATGTCAAGCAAGCAACCAACGTTGGGGTGTCCAAAATTTCAATGCTCTCATGTCCACATGGGAAAGATAAGGCATCACAACATTCAATGCCCCAGTATAAAATTCAAAAAACCCAATACCCAAGTGTATGATCCAAATAACCCAATGGCACAATGGTTATTTTTCACTTGATAGGTCTTTGGAGGTTGAAAACCATCCTTTACTCATTAAGCAAGGGGAATTAAAAATGCTTTGCTACTTAAGGAAAAGAAGAAGAGATTTTAGTACCTACACTAGTAGGAAAATGGATTACAAGGTTCATTCGAATATAAAACCCAATCCTAGAAATATAGCATCCCACTTTTTTTACTACCCAAGGTTTTGATATGTTTCATAATCAAGAAATTTCTACTGGAGCTCTTACTATTTGGGAAGATTCAAAAGATTTATTGATCCTAGGAGGTGCAGATACATAATAGGTATATAGAAATTATTGTACGTTAAATAACATAAAAAATCTTGGTTTCAAAAGATGGAATGTCTAATATTTTTTTTTTACTTAATAAATTGATTGGATTTGTACGAGTAGAACGAACAGTGCATTCTTTAGAAGAGGTAATCTGTTATCGAGCTACCTTACTACAAAATGCCCTAGCGTTTGTCAACTTAAAAATTTGAACCTTCAAAATTTGCCAATGCCCCTATATTTTACATGTTTTATGCTACAGCATTCTCTCAATTTTGAAATTCGAGGATTCAAGCGATAAACACCCTCGCATCAATGTAGCTCATCACCCTCACATTCATGAAATGGTGATGAATGCCCCTACGTTTTAAGCAGAACGCAATTGTGTTTAATTGAAAATTAGCTTAAAAGCACCATTTTTGGCAAGTTTCCTCACATTCACTCTTAAATTCACACTTACTTTAACTTAATCTAAGTTTGAACCTAGCCAAAGTCCACTCAATCCAAGACCCAAAAAACCTTACCCACTATATAAACAACCTTTATCACTGATCAAAACATCAAATAAACACCAAAACAATCAAATTTCACCTAAAATCATCCATACCCAAAACTAACCCAACTATTCCTTAATTTTCGACAATGGCACCCAAAACAACAAGGAGCTCATATTTCTACATGTCATGCTTTATGTCATAGAATGCAAGTAACTGTTATTCTAACATAATCCTTCAGAAATCCATCATTGTGGAGTGGGGCTTCAACCTTGAGGAGGAAGACTTCCCTATTATTATCAAGATGATCTTGGATAGGAGATAGGAGAGTTTTTGTGAATCACCATGACAGGATCCGCCCCGAGACCCTCTACTGTAGATCCAAGCGGCCCTGCTGAGCACCCCAACGGAAGTTCCTCAGAATCTACTTTTAAGTTGAGAACTTTTGCGAGACGGACCCTTTTTTAATTCTTACTATTACTGAGAAAATCCTAGAATATACGTGAAAATAACTTACTAAATTTAAAAAAAAACGGATAGAGTTTCCCCTTTTTTTAAAAAAATCCAAAGCAAAGCCTGCAAAGAAAATTACACTTTTATTTCAAACAGTTTCTCAACTTCCAAATAGGACCTCTGGTTCTTTTCAAAACAAAATCCAAACTCAACTCAACAATTTCATTTCAATCACAAAATTGGCATACTAATAAAAAGTGAAACAATCATCATAATATAGAAACCTCTTCTTATTTGTTCAAAACATATTTACAAAATACACAAGTCTATAACTACTATGCAAAAAGAAAAATTTGCCACTTAGCACATTTACATTTACAAAATGATCGTCAGACTATGCCCACTAATCGGTTGTAGGAGAATCAGCAACTTGCGCACTGGGGCCTACACCTGGAGGGGGGTTTAGAAAATATAAAACACAAAATGAGTGAGCTAAAGGAGCTCAGTGAGTGCATTTAAGAATTCCAATAAATAATAAAATTTTGCATAATATTAAATTCTAAAAGATATGCATAAAACATGCTTCTAAATTTTTTATAAGACTGTAAAATAGTTTCTAATATCATATGGTGATGAAATCTTATCAAGCGGGTTTTATTTACATCTTCGAAAAATAATATTCAAAATCTGTAAGACATAATTACTAACTATTATTGGGGATCTAATATACGTGGGTGTATACATGTGCTATTGTGTCTATTGCCTATTATTCGTATCATATACGAATGTAACGTGTCAGAAGCGTAAATTATACAATAAACACAATAAATAAATATATTAATCACATTAATATATTAGTAAGGTTGAGAACTCACCTTAACGTGTAACGTTATACACATATATCCCTGAAGACGCATGGAGTCAGATTTTAGTTTGACCAAGATGATAAAGAGTCTACATCTGAAAATATACTCATTCTTATTAGTACTAGGGGAGTTCGAATTACACCAAACTGGGATTCAATGCTCATTTATTATGGACGCAACGGAAGTAGTGATAAGGGAAAATTTATCATATATTTTCTCATGTTTTTATTATTGATATTTTATGGTTTTATGAGAAGAGATGGCTATTTATGTGCGTTATTGTTATTTATAAGGACTTGAACGAAAATAGGGACTAAAATGCAAAGTTTTCAAAGTATGTGTCCATAGCCCCAGCGCCACGAGTATTACCGCCCCAGCACTGGAATAGTGATCGAAATAAGAAAAACGACCTCTTTAAGTCACATCTGGTGCCCCAGCACCAAACCTTTACCACTCCACCGACGAGACAACGCCCCAGCGCCATCAACCCACCGCTCTAGCGGTGAAGCCTTTTTCACGCATCACCCCAGCGAAAACTGCATAGCGCCCCAGCGGTAGCGCGAGTCCTAGTCCGATGAGAATTGAGATTTTCAAGCTCATATCAATCCCTATAAAAAGCCACTCGTTCCCATACGTCAAGAATAAGCCAAGACAATCGAAGAGCAACCTAGAGCAATTTAAGAACACCAAATATACAGAGCACGAGTCTTGAAAAGCAATAGGAGTTTAATTGAAGTAACTTTAGATAGAGATTCAAGGCGTTCTTCGGCATCAAGAGATCTTAGGCAGCATAATCAAGAGCAATTCGACGTCTATATCGGTTTGCTATTGATTGTATCATGGTTTATTATTATTTTTACTGCTGTTCTCTTGTAGCCATGAGCTAAACTTATTTTCTAGGGTTAATACTTGAACTCAATATGTGTGCTTAATTGTCATATCTTTTGAATATTTAATAAACTTAGTTCTTTGATATTTAAATTACTTGATTTTAATGCTTCAATATATCTGGCCAATAAATGGTGAATGAGTTGGTAATATTATTGATAAACTCAAAAGAGGAATCATAATATTTAGACCTAGGTAATTTGATGCATGATTGTAGAGTAACATTCAATGTTGCATATGCAAGTTTCAATTTAGGATAGGAATATACCTAATTGGCATGTATAATCAATAAGACCTAATCTTAATGAATCTAAATTTATTACAAGTACCATAGAAATATAGGTATTTGGTAAATTCCAAGACAAATGGATCATATCCTATAAGTTTGCAACAAAACTAGGCCGTTGTAAAGCCCGAGGTGCCAAGAGGACACAATACTCTAATTATGTTGAGAAGAGTCTCACGTGACTAGAGGAATCTTGGCAAAAATAGATGTGATTATTTATAAAAGTGCTCCATAAATAATTTAGCAGACCCACTATCTAAAGGCTATGACTCTTAAAGTGATTATGAAATACGTAGAGTCGATGTGTATAAGATACCAATAGGAATGACACTAGAGCAAGTGGGAGATAATCTCAGTGCTCATCTATGTCCTATCTCTAGACTTGTATCTCACTGAATAATATGTACAAACTCCTTTGCCATATTGTGCTACCCTCGTGAAACTCTTTCTCGGAATTTATGCTTGTGGTTTCAAGACTTTTTGAGATACAATCTCAAAGCATCTGGATATCGAACTCCTTATACGAGCTAAAGTTTTCTATATTTGTACACACCGGACTCCATAAGAATCGGACCATACCCAGCGACACCCGGTGGTTACACCATGAAAGGTCTGTGACATGTGTGGAACTAAAGCATGGTGGATCACTTACAAGCCCACTGTGGCACTTAGGTCAAAAGACCATGTATACTACTCAATTCGAGAGGACTCTCCGTTGATGACTTATATAGAATGTCTATCGGAGGCCCTCGTGAGTCTGTCCCATATCCAGTCCTAACTGGATACCCATATGTCAATACGAGCTCCAAGCTCACAGTTAGCTAAGAACAACCATTTATACCCTATAGGTACGACATATGCTGATCTATATTAAAAGTATCCACCGACAAACCCGCATTGGCAGAAATAGATCAGGGACAATTATTCGAGAACATACTTGTGTAACTAGCCTTTTCTGGCACCTGATTGTAACTCTTATAACTATACAGTTACTAGTATATTCCTAAGTCTATGTCCCATTACAAATAAGGCTCCAACTCATGGATATGCTGAGTATTATAACCAGCTAACCCTTAGCTATGCTAACATTTAACATTTATATCTCTCAACGTGGCTAACTATGAGCCCTTATCTAAACTCCTTTAAATCTGATCTGAACTCCTTCAAATCGTACAATGTCTGTAACGTTACATTGCATAGTACCATATAAATGGGTATTAGCAATTTAATGAGAATGTACACTTGTATAAATACCCAAGTATATGTACATTAAGGGATGGCACGTAAGCACCGACCCTAACAATCTCTTACTTGCTCTAGTGCCATTCCTGATGATATCTCATACACATCGACTCTACGTGTTTCATAAACACTTTAAGAGTCATGGCCTTTAGATAGTGGATCCGCAAAATTATTTATGGAGCACTTCTATAAATAATCACATCTCTTTTTGCCAAGATCTCTCTAGTCACGTGAGACTCTTCTCAGTATAATTAGAGTACTGGTGTCCTCTTGGCACCTTAGCCTATACAACGGCCTAGTTTTGTCACAAACTTATGGGATAAGATCCATTTATCTTAGAATTCTTCTAAGGCCAACGATAAACCTACAAATCCTCACTGCCGCTTCCGCTGCATCCATAATAAATGAGTAGTGAATCCTAGTTTGGTGCAATTCCAACTCCCCTTATACTAATGAGAATGAGCATATTTTCAGATGTACATTCTCTATCAACTAGGTCAAACTAAAAGTCTGACTCTGTGTGTCTTCTCATTTGTAAGTTACTTTTTTCATATTTGAGAAACATATCATTTGTACCCTCAAGGTACCTTAGGATATATTTAACTATCAACAAGTGCGGTCACCTAAATCAGACTGAAACCTGCTCATAACTCTTGCAGTCAAACTGATCTTAGGTCTTAAATACATCATAGCATACATTAATCTCTGAAGAGCTAATGTTGCTGGTGTGTTAGACATTCTAACTCTCTCATCTTCTATCTGAAGAGACACTTTCCTCGAAAAATGGACACCAGGTCCAAAAGATACGTTAACTATCTTATAGTTAACTAAATTGTACATTTTCTTAATGCTACTGATGTGAAATGATTTAGGAGAGTCCTATCAGCTTCCGCTCTATCTCTATAAAGTTTTATGCCTAATATAAAGAAAGCCTCTCCTAAATCGTTCATGGAGAAACCACTACAAGTTACTTATGACCAATTATAACATACTGACATCATTCCCAAAAATCAGTATGTCGTGAACAAAGAGCATCAAGAAGACTATCATGCTTCCACTGACCTTTCATGTACACAAGACCAGAAGTTTGGCTGAATGTAAAACCTTCAGGCTATTCCATGAATATCTCTTACTTGAAGTATCCATCCAAGAATGCCGTCCTTATATCCATATTCCAAAGTTCAAAGTGATAATAAGCTAAAAGAGCCAATAAAATACTAATCGACTTTATCATCAATACTGGTCCAAAGGTTTCCTTTACTTGATCTCAAATCACTGAGGATTACCTTTCTAGAACCAATATAGAGCCTAGAAGGTCTCTACCTATCATCTGGCTCCCACTACCTCTTTTTAAACCCTTTACAACTAATGAGAACAATTCCCACGGTTAGCTTTACAAAGTCCCAAACTTGATTCTGATGCATAGAGTCAATATTTATTTTCATGGCTTCTTGCTGCTTCCCGAATCGATATCCAACATCAACTCCTTATAGGTCAAGGATGATTTTCTTCTACCAAGAAAACTCCAAGTTCACGTTTAGGTATCAATCATACCTAAAAGGTGACCTAGACATCCTTTCCGTCCCATTTAGAGGTGTGCTAAAAGGTCACTACTTAATTGAGCCTAAGTTTCTATCCTTGGTTTATTGATTTCTAGATTGACTTCACCAAGCTCAATCTTTCTATGATTTCCACAATCCATGAGAAACTCTTCTGCAAGGATAGCGGTCTACCGAGAAACTAACACACTTCATTTCTCTGAATCATAGAACTAGTATCCTATTGAATTCATATGATGCAATGAACCTACTGTTGTACCTCTTAGGTGCTGTTTATCCTACTGAGTAACTCTTACAAAATAAGATGCCCTACTACGTAACTCTTACGTAAGAGGACAATCCCAAGTCTTAACTTATTTAAAAAACGACTTCCTTCCTTTCTATATCACATATGGAATAGAAAGAACAGCTTCTGATGGAACTTTACTTAATAAGCAGCTGTATTTGGAGCATATTCTCACAGATATAGATCGGTGACACTAATTAGTCTCCATTCTCCTAGGGAGGGTAATTCTCAATTAATTAAATTTGCACAACTAACCCGCACCAGTAGGACTCCTATTGTAGTTACCAACACAAAAATTAATTCTAGTTTATAATGTAAACCAATAACTCTTATCACTGCATCTCATAAACCCCAGTTTATAATATAGACTAATAACTTTTATCACTACATCTCATAAACCTACATATGCAAAATTAAAATTGAAACACTGTTAAAAAATACTGTAGCTATGAACACATAAGCATCTCGATCAAAAATAGACATCGTACTTGTCATCACTTCTGGGGTTACATCCGCCTCCTTTTGGGTCACTACAAATACCCTAGCCTGGGTATGAGGTCTGCCTTGCTGCCCTCCAGATGATCCTCCTTGACCGGCTCTCGTATTAGGCTGGCCTGAACTGCTCGGCCTTCTGAATTGGGAACCACCTCGAATCTGTCCTCAGCTACTACTGGTTTGTTCCAGAGCTGGTGGTCTATCTTCTGGCTTACTACTAGCTCTAGCATTCTGGCAATCTCTCATATAATGGTCCTCTTGACCACACTTATAACAATCGTTAATCCCCTTCCTACAATCTCCCAGATGGGCCTTGACACATTTGCTACACACTGAAAAATCCTTCTAACTCTCTTTAGTACTTCGGGATCTGGCTGATGGTTGTCTAACAGAAGCTTGACTTGATTGAGCTCTCTGATTTAGTTTCTGACTGTTGGACCATATTGATCTCTCCTCCATTCTTGCGGATTTACTAGGTCCTCCCTGAGAACCACCTGTCCAGCCCTTTTTTTGGCCCGACTATTTCGGTTTAGGAATAGCTGCCATGCTTCTTTCAACTTGAGTTGCAGCTTTCACCAATGCTCCGTACTAAGTGTGAGCTGCCGATGCCACATAAGCCCTTATCCAAGGATTGAGGCTCATTGCAAACCAATTAGCCTTCTGCTCTTCATTATCAGCCATAAAGGGAACGACACGGAGGAGCTCTGAAAACTTCTTTTCATACTCTGCCACGGAGAGAAAATCCTATTCTAGCTTAAATAACTCTTCTATCTTCGCATCTTTATAACTTTTAGGGTAGAACTTATCCAGAAATTCCCTTCTAAAAAGCGCCTAAGACACCCCATCCAAATTCCTCCTCTGCAAGGCCTTCCACTAGTCTTTTGCCACTTCCTTTAATAGAAATGCAGAGTATGCAACCATCTATTCTTCAGTACATCTTATAACCTAGAAAATTTCTTCGTTATTCTCTAACTAGGATAGGGCTTTCTCAGGGTCTCCTGTACCGTCATACGGCTTAGGGCCTAATTTCTTGGTGCGCTCAATAGACACTCCTGTCTCTCTCGACTGTTGGATTGCTGCCACTAGTATCTAGGTCATCTGAGCTACATTTATATTTTCACCCTCTGGCTCAGTAGGCTGAGATGACTCAGGAGGGGTCTGAGGAGTGGGAACATTTATTGACTCATTCCCATGCTTCTCTTCAGATGCAAGAGCTTCCGTAGCTGCTCTCATAGTACGTGGGACCCTACAACGATGCATATTTTTTGTGAATTTAATAACGTAAATGATTATCAATGCATAGAATTCAATTTAATAAACTTAGAAAAATATGCATGCAATTTCGAGGATCTCATTCTAAAAATAAACTTTTTAACTAAAAACTTCAAAATTCGGGTTCTGATACCACTTTAATAGGACCCGCCCTAAGACCCTCTACTGTAGATTTAAGTGGCCTTGCCGGGCACCCCAATGGAAGTTCCTCAGTATCTACTGTTTAAGTTGAGAAATTCTGCGAGGCGAACCCTTTTTTAATTCTTACTATTACTGAGAAAATTCAGGAATATACGTGAAAATAACTTATTAAATTTGAAAAAAAAAGGGACAGAGTTTCTCCTATTTTTTTGAAAATCCAAAGCAAAGCCTGCAAAGAAAATTACACTTCTATTTCAAACACTTCTCAACTTCCAAATAGGACCTCCGGTCCTTTTCAAAACAAAATCCAAACTCAACTCAATAATTTCATTTCAATCACAAAACTGGTGTAATAAAAAGTGAAAAGATCATCATAATATCGAAATCTCTTCTTGTTTAATCAAAACATATTTATAAAATACACAAGTCTATAACTAGTATGCAGAAAGTAAAAGGTGCTATTTAGCATATTTACATTTACAAAATAATCGTCAGACTAGGCCCACTAATTGGTTGTAGGAGAATCAGTAACTTGCGCACCGAGGCCTGCACCTGGAGGGGGGTTTAGGAAACATAAAACACAAAACGAGTGAGCTAAAGGAGCTCAGTGAGTGTCAAAATATAATTAGACACCTAGTTGGTATACACTCCATGCATATTTGTTTAATACTTTGACAAGTGTATGACACTTGTCATGATTTTGTTTAAATTATGCATAAATGTCCATTTATTAAATTAAATGCATAAATGTCCATTTGGATTTAAATTTGAATTTGAAAAATTATTGCATTGATTTTGAGAATCTAAATGTAGTTAACATGTGTTTCTTAAAATAATCAAACATTGGCACATTAGTCTTTAGCCATTTTAACTTATATAGACTTATATTGCTAATGACAATCTAAGTTTATAATGCTAGAAATGAGTTCTAGCTAAGTTTTTTTTTTTCCAATTTGAGAGTTTTAGCTAAGTGTTAGAAATAAGCTCTCTTTTTAAGAAAGAAGGAAAATACTAACACTTGAGAGAAACTAAAAAATCCTACAAGTTTATAAATAAGCTATTATTCTAGAGCCAAAATACTCACCTTGATTTTGGTCTAGAATTGTTCTAGAGTTATATTTCTTGTGAGCTCTACACTTAGATCTCAACAAATTGTAAAGCTACCTTCATCTTTGTAAGTACTTTCAATTTATTAATATAGTATAACTGTTATACATATAAATATAAATATATATGTTTGTGATACATATGTTTAAGTATTAAATGAGTTTAATATGTATATATATGCTTTTGTTGAGTATTAAAAATGTTTGAAATTGTATTTATACTTATATCATCACATACTTCTATAGTTGCAAAGAGGCTTAGAGATCTTGGAGAAGTCTTTAATAAATTTACTATAAAACCTAGCATGTCCAAGAAAACTTCTAACTCCCTTGAGACTTGTAGACAGTGGTAGCTTCTTAATGGTCTCTATCTTAGCATGATCTACCTCAATTCCTTTAGAAGAAAATCGATGACCAAGGACTATACCCTTCCTTGACCATGAAGTAACACTTCTCCTAATTTAGTACCAAATTGGTTCTTCACTACATTTTATCCCAATGGCAAGGTTATCTGAGCGTAAATTGAAGGAATCCCTAAAGACGGAAAAATCATCCATGAAGACTACAAGGAATTGCTCTACGACACAGAGAAAATCGCCATCATTCACCTTTGAAAAGTAGCGAGTACATTGCATAACTCGAAAAGCATCCTCCAAAAATCAAATATACCATAAAGGCAAGTGAAGGTCGTTTTTGCTTAGTCTTCAAGGGCTCTATGGCAATCTAATTGTAGCCTGAATAATTATTTAGGAAACAATATTATTTATATCCAACCAATCTATCATGCATTTGATCAATGAATAGTAAAGGAAAATAGCCTTTACAGGTTGCTTTATTTAGCTTGCGATAGTCCATGTATACTCTCCATCCAGTAACTATCCTTGTAGGGATTAACTTATTATTTTCATTGGCCACTATAGTAACTGTTGAGGTGATTGTGTCATGTACGAGTGTACATGTGATTTTAAAATCTTACAATACGCAGTGTAAGCATGTTAACAAAATACACTCAATAATTATAATTAAATACAAATATCACATATATGCATATGTAAAACTCATATACAAAATTGTAAATGATGAAAATTTACCCAATGAAGGTAGCTTTACAAATCTTGAAGTCTTTTAATTTCCAATTGTAGAGCTCACCTTGAAGTATATTCTCAAACAATTCTAGTTCACAATGGTTCAGTGGGATTATAAAGCGAGAATAGTAGCTTTAATTTAGAATTTCTAGCAATATATATTGTGTTTAAACTCTTTGAATACAAATATTTGTTTACAAAATAGAGATGGTGAATATATGCACGCAACTCTTGCATAATTCTTGAAAACAATCATAGAAAAATTATTTTTGAACAACTCTTTTTCAAAAACAAGTTTTGCTCTCCATTTTCTTTGATACATGTTAGGCTATCTATTGGAGAGAAGATGAAGTTTTTCTTTTGTACTCTTAACACTTGGAAAATCATAAAACAAAAACTTCTCTCACTCACCTATCTCATTATCGAAGTGTAAAATAGATGTCTCTAATTTCAAAATTGAATAACATTCATTTTTGTTAATTAATTCAACTATATGGCTGAATGTTGCAATCAAATGTGTAGGGAATGAATTGCATTATTTCTTTGAAGTGGTAGACACACTAGATTGTAATCATTTGCTCAAGTGCTTCACTTCCTCATTTAATTAAAATAAAAATGCATTCTCCACTTTTATACTTGCTTCACATGGCAAACATTTGCCCCTACATCTTAAAATACAACATAAATTGTATTATATAAATGTGTATGGCCGACTACCTCTAAGAAAGATGAAAAACAAATCATTTCCATTTTATCAAATGGCAAACACTTGCCACTTTGCCATGATATATGTTTTATCAATCAAATGAATAAAACACATTTGTTTATTATTTTAACACTTAACAATATTTTTATTCAAGGGCTCTTCCTACTTTGAAATAATTCTAATAATAATTAAATTAATTATTTAAACACTTTCGAATAAATAATTTATCATACTAGTTTTTACTAGTAAGGTTAAATGATAAAAATAATTCATGGGCCAAATTGTGTTACTGATCAATATCCTATTGGTTAACAACTCTTGCTAACTAATTAAGTGATGTACTTAACACTTAAGTCGTGAAAAATGCACATCCTGAGGGAGCCCTAAACAATTATCTAGATTTTGTTGGAATTTTTGGATCAAATTATTCAATCTAATCCACTATCCTAGTACGCAATGAGTATAATTCATATTGTGAGACTCTCTAAGTCCACTACTAGTTTATCATATGGAGCTCCTTTAGACGTCCCTGAACGATGCCCCACACACACATTACGGATATTACAAATAGTATTTTAGATAATAAAAGTTAACGTTATAGTATATTCGTATAGTCCTTCCATCATTTATATCCTAAAAGAGCAGAGATATAGATCATCACCGTCACATCTCTATTTGCTCGACCGTGAACTTATCTCTAGATTTGTATCTCCAAAAGCAATATCCATAAACACTTTTGTAATATTGTTTATCCTTATGGAATATATTTTCTGGGTTTGTGCTTGTGGCCACAAGATATTTTAAAATACAACCTCAAAGCATCAAGACATATAACTCATTAATATGAGCTGACGGATCCTATATCTACGCACAATGGAGTCAATTAGCATTGGACCATACCCATCGACACTAAGCGGTCAAACCATGAAAGGTTTCTGACATATGTAGAACCCAAATATGGTGAATCACTCACAAACCCTGTTGAAATCAAGTGTGTGACATACGAGTGTATACGTAATTACAAATATTACTAAACGTAGCAGAAGTATGTTGTTAAATACTCCCAATTTAACAAATTTAACCACACATATCACATACATGCTCAAGTATAACTATTATACAATAACTTATACATGATGAACAATTGTGTACATAAAATTAAAATGTAAAGAACACTTACCTAATGAAGGTAGCTTTACAAAATCTTCAAGTTCTCCAACAATCTAATTGAAGAGCTCACCTTGAAGTGAATTGTTGAACAATTCTAGTCCATAACGGTTTGGTGGGATTATGGAGTTAGAATGGTAACTTAGTTTTTAAAATTTTCAGCAACATATATTCAAACTCTTTAAATACAATTTTGTTACTTAAATGGAGATGATAAATATTTTACATACAACTCTTGTATAATTCTTAGAAATAATTTCCATGAAAAAATTATTTTGAACAACTATTGTCTAAAATAATTATCTTTTCTCCATTTTCTTTTCATTCATTTTGAGCCAGCCATGAGAGAAGAAGAAGAGAGGTTTTTTCATGTTTTCCAACACTTGAAAAAATAAAAACAAAATTTTCTCTTACCTCTCCATGCCTTGGCCGAATTCTTCTCCCAAAATTGAATGAATTAATTCAATTGTTAGCCAAAGTTTTATTTTTGTTATTCAACACTTTTTAATAAAACAAAAACAAGTGCTCTGCCAATTTTATTATTGGTCTCCCATTTAGGATTAATTTATTAAGCACTAAAATAATGCCCACTTAAATTTATCATTACCTAACAAATATAATTATTTTAATTATATTAGGTAAATAAATGGCCAACATCTAGCCACCTCACTGTATTAACAATACAAGTCATGGTTAATATATTATCATATAATCTAATAATATAATAATATCTAATTTAATTATTCAAAATTATTTTGAACAATTACTTTCTACATTATTAGTTTTTACTACCAAGGTTAAAGGGTAAAACTAAGGTAAAATCAAATCATGGAACAGATTTTACCACTTGTCAATATCCTATTAATTAACAACTCTTGGTAATTAATTCAATGATGTACATCCTGAGAGATCTCGAAATAATTATTCTATTTTGCTAGAATTTATTGGATCGAATTATTCATTCCAGTCCACTACCCCAGTGCACAATGAGTACACTTCATATTATGAGACTCTTCAGGTCCACACCTAATTTGTCATATGGAGCTCCTCTATATGTCCGTGAACGATGCCCCACACACACGTTATGAATATTACAAATCAGCGCGTTAGACCATGCAAGTTGAGGTTATTGCAAATTTGTATAATTCATTCATCATATATATCCTGGAAGAGCAGAGATATAGATCATCACCGTCAAATCTCTATTTGCTCAACCATCAATTTATCTCCAAATTTATATTTCCTTAAACAATGTCCACAAATACTTTTGTGATATTATTTATCCATTCGGAATATATTTTCTAAGGTTTATGCTTGTGGCCACAAGACCTTTTGAAATACAATCTCGGAGCATCAGGATATACAACTCACTCATGTAAGTTGATGGACCCCATATCTACATACATTGAACTCCATAAGCACCGGACCATACCGAGGGACACATAGCGGTCGAACCATGAAAAGTCTCTGACATGTGTGGAACCAAAGTATGGTGGATCACTCACAATACCACCGTAGCGCTCAGGTTTAAGGACAATAAATACTACTCAACTCCAAAGACCTTTTATTGACAGCTTTATAAGATGTCTATTAGAGGTCTTGTGAGTTTGTTTAATATCTAGTCCTCACTGAATACCTGTATGTCTATACGAGCTTCCACTAAGCTTATAGTTTGCTAAGACTAACCATTTGGACCATCCACATATAGACATATACTAATCTATATTAATGGGTTCCACCGATGACCCACATCGATGAAATTAGATCAGGAACATTATGTTTGAGAACATACTTGCATAATGACATTTCTTAGCACCATCTGCAACTTTTACAGCTATGTCATTATAAATATATTCTAAGGTTATTGTCCCATTTCAGACAAGGCTCTAACTGTTTAGATTTCACTAATTCTATTAATCTACTAACTCTTGGCACCATTAACTCATAGTAATTTTAACTATTAGCATTGCTAACTCTTAGAACTGATCTAAACTCCTTCAGATCATATAATGTCTAAAACGTTATAAGCATCTTACCATTTATTATAAATAATATTAATAAATTTATTAGAAATGATAATTGTATAAATACTATTATTAAATATTTATACATAATGGGATGGTACGTAAGCACAAGTCCCAACAGGCCCATCATGGCTCTTAAGTTAAAGGACTGCGAATACTACTTAACTCGAGAAAACCTTTCATTAACGGCTTTATGAGACGTCTATTGGAGGTCCTCGTGAGTCTGTTCAGAACCTAGTCCTCAATGAATACTTGTATCTCTATATGAGCTTCCACTAAGCTCATAGTTTGCTAAGACTAACTATCTGGACTATCTAGATATAGTCATACAATGATCTAGATATAAATAGGTTTCATCGATAGACCCGCATAAGTAAAAATGGATCAAGAACATGGTGTTTGAGAACATACTTACATAATGACATTTTTTAACACCATATGCAACTCTTTGCAACTATGTCATTAGTAATATATTCTCAGGTCTTTGTCCCATTTCAAACAAGGCTCCAACTCTTTAGATTTCACTAACTCGTATAACCTAATAACTTTTAGTACATAACTTTTAGCGTTACTAACTCATAGCACTGATCTTAACTCCTTCAGATCATACAAAGCCTGAAATGTTATAAGTATCTTACCATTTAATAATTAATAATAATAACAATTTTATTAAAAATGATAATTGTATAAATACTATAATTAAATATTTATACATAATGGAATAGAACGTAAGCATAAATCCCAATGGTAACACCTTATTTCTTTGGCATACATTAAACAGACTCACTCATGAACTATCTAAAATGGGGTAAATAGTTCCTACATCTAACCACTTTATGATCTCCTTCTTCACAACCTCTTTCATGACTAGATTTAGCCTTATTTAATGCTTTATAGTAAACTTATAGCCATCCTCCAATAGTATGGCTATAAGTTTACCTCTGATGTCTGTAATAGTCCACCATATATAACCCTTTTATGCTCCCTCAACACTCTAAACAATTACTCTTCTTGGTTTTCATCAAGATCAACATAAATTATGATAGGAATGGTAAAAGACTCTCCAAGGAATGCATACCTCAAATGGCTAGGTAAGGGTTTAAACTCTAATGTAGGTTGTTCTTTAATGGAGGGTTTAACATGTGGTTGCACACCCTTGAGTCTCTCTAGTGGCTAAATCCTTACCTTGGATCTATCAAATCTAAGTGATGTGCATCATGAAGGTTCTAAATCAACTCAAGAAGGTGAGCTGAGCGTAAAGGAGATTTTAGATGGTCCAATAACAAGGGCTAAGGCTAAACAGCTTCAAAGGGCCATAAGTAGTCAAATTGGAGCTATTGAAGCTTCTATGGGATTAGAAGCTTGCGATCTGAATGGAAATGAGCTAAATGTGTTTATTTGTCTTCAATTAGAGATTGGGACGTGATTTAAAGACTTTTGGTGACGTTGGGCTTAAAGAAGCAGCTGAGGGCTTAATTTACTTCTTATATTGCTATTTTTATGTATTTGGGCCATTTTGAACTTGTTTAGCTTTATTTTAAATTGTTAAGTCATATTGGGCTTATTTTGGACTTTTTAAGTTAATTAGGTAACATTAGGGTTTTTCCTCATTTTGTAAGCCTATATAAGGCATGTTAAAGTCTTATAGAGGCAGTTGCCTCATTTTGGAATTGGAAGCACGAAATAGAAGAGCTATTTCTCTCACAAAATTGTCTTCTCAAGTTTTCTAGCTCTTGAAGACAGTTGGTGACTTATCACTCTTTGATCACCAAGAGTGTGGCGTCAAACCCTAAATTGATCCTTGTGGCGTCCATCTGACTTATCAAGGTATCTATTTAGTTCTATCCTCCATCAACTTTACCATTTAATTTTTGTTATAATTCAGCCTAAACACTTAAAGAAAAAATAACCAACAAAAGAACTAGATTTTATTCGAATTTTAGAATAATCTATTTTTCTGAAAATCAAGGCACATCACTAAGGGAGCCATTCAGAATTTGCAAGTATTCTCGAGCTTCAAAGCCTTTCTACACTACCTCTATTAATGACAACATCTTTTAAGTAGTCTTGAATGCTGGAATTAGCGAACACTTCTTGGAACTTATTGTTAATAACATAAATGTTAAAGCATTCTTCTTCTTCACTTGGTAGCATCATGGCTTTGAACACATTGAAAGTGACTTCCTTATTCTACATTCTTATAGTTAACTCAAATTTTTACACATAAATGAGTGCTCTGCTAGTTGCTAAGAATGGTTTTATAAGTATAATAGGAATCTCCCGACCTTCTTCCATGTCTAGCATAATGAAGTGAGAAGGAAATTATGCCTCTTGGATAAGTTAGATAGCGATCAGTTAATTGCAAAGTCATATTCGTTGGTTTGGCTTCCCCTAAAGCTAGCTTATTGTAGATAGATAATTATATTAGGTTGATGTTGGCTCTTAGATCACATTAAGCTTTACCAAAGAATTTGTTCCCAACGGTGCATGGTATAGTAAATCTCATAGGATCTTTTAGCTTTAGAGGTAACATTTTTTACAAGATCACACTACACTCCTCGATTAATGCAACTGTCTCAAAATCTGTAAGTATCCTTTTATTGGATATGACAATTTTCATAAACTTCACACAGTTTGGCATTTGTTAAAATGCATTTACAAAAAGGAATATTAATGTGAAGTTTCTTAAACATCTCTACAAATTGGAGAATTGCTTATCTAATTTTTGCTTTTATAGCCATTGAGCAGATAATGGATGTAGATTAAAAGGTTGTACAGGATGATTCTGTACTTTGGACCGTAATGAACTGGTTCTGCACTGTTTATATTTTGTTGAATTTGCACTTTCTGTATTTTCTTCTACACCATTATACTATTTTACATTTTTCTATTGGTTTTGTTCTGTATTGGACTGTAACTCTTTATCTCTTCTTGAGACAACTTTGCACTACTCTTTCTCACCCTTTGGATTTGTTTTTGTATTACTTGGCAAGGTTCCTTGGGAACAATTATTTGTAGTTGAAGCTAGTCGTCCCATTTGAGTCTCTAATGTTATTAAAGATGCTGAATGGCTTTAAAAGATGTTGCTTTGCTTTTTTAGAATGGTATTTATAGACTTCATGTATTGCAAGAACATGTCTTCCAAAGTAGGCTTCTTCTCTTTCTATTGTTAGAATTCTTGGGGATTATAAGCAGAGATGACTATCTTTAGTTGTCATTTCAAGAGAAGTTTGGATGATTTCTCCACCTCGGATTGTAGAAATTTGAGTGTGGATTATTCGTTTTTCTATTAAAGTTCCACACATAGTTTGCTGACTCCATGCACTGCTCAAATTAGGGTGAACCACGTAAAGTTTCTTGTATTTTTTTTATGTGATTTATTAAATTTGATATTTGATATGCTTCTACTACATTTTTTAAAAAAGTTATAAGATCTAATAATTTCTTTTTTTTTCTCAGCTTAAAACAATAACTACTTATTATACTTAATCTACTAAATACATATGAAGATATAGCTAATTTGTTTCTCATTAATTTCAGAAAGTAAGAGTGTATTGGGCATAAGAACATAGTTTCTTTTCCTTCTTGACTTGCAGTTATGACACAGCTCATGTTTTAAATTGGTATTTGAAAGACAAACTAAAGAAGAGAGCAGCCAGATACAGAAGGGACACTCTTCATTTCAGGGGTCCAAGTTTCAAAATTGTAAAGATACATGACAATGATAATATCACATTCTGATAAGTGATAATAATTTTAAAAAATCATGTGAGACATAATTTGAAGGCAAGAAAAGATCAAACTGATGATTAAAATTATATAGCTTCAAAAGCAAGTAGTGGTGAAGAAGTACGGTTTATAATAAGCTGGTCAATAAGTGAGCTTCTTCTTTTTCTTGCTCGTGTGCATTTTGAACAGTACCCACCATTACCATCCTCAAACGCAAATAGACTTTCTTGTCACTCTCTTCTACATTTGAAGCATCACTAGTAGAAGAACCTACTGGAAGGGAAATTTCTTTATGTTTTTATAAAATAAACATAGTGGAAAGTCAAATTTTCTTCATAATTGCATGTATGGAAATAAAAGATTAGCTCAATTCCTCACTTTAATCAACCTTGAATTGAATGGTTGCAATTTTCTCCACTGTCCTCAATCTTTAAGCTTATACGTGTGTTGTTGGAAGTATGATCTTAAAGCATGATTATTTGTATATATTTACTACTGAAAATAAATAATAGAGATTATTAATTCAATTTTATATTAGCCATTTTAATTGTTTTTATTCAAATATCATGAAATTCTTTGATTAGTATATGCAACCTTAAACTTAGTATGTAATAATTATATGCAAGAGGATTAAGTTTAAGAATAATAATCTAAACTACTCCTTAGTCTGAATGAAGATGAAAACTTCGTTTAATAGACCATAAGTATTGTCTACTTTTATATTATATACAACGGTCTTATTTGGATCATTCTATGTATTGATATAGAAATTAGATGCACTTTGTATAATATTGATTATATAGAATTTGACCATGACAAAATTAATTCTCTATTAATAAAAAAAATTTATTTTATCACAATTGATTCATATACGGGTTCATTTTAGTTTTAAGTGATTAATGAACTCTTATTCATTGAATTACATTTATTAAGTTATAATAGAAAGACTGTAAAATATTTTCAGTAAATAATTGAGTATTTTATAGATATAACAAAATGGATATTTGGGAGCATTTCTCATAAATGTAGAATCCATTCTTTCTGAGAAGAAGCTAAATAAGTTGTTCCCTTTTTTTATTATGGTCTTGAACATAATGACCTCAGTTTTCTTTAAGAGTTAAAGGAAATAATTAATTTATGATTTGTACAAATTAAATGTTCAAAGGAGAAATAATGTAAATCAAAGATAAATATATAATTAGAGAGGTTAACAGACACTTGACCTACCTCTAATTCTTAACACTTGTGGAGGATTCATCCATGTGAAATGATTATTTAATGGACCAAAATAGTTTCTATTTTATAATTTATCTGCAAAATTAAGAGTTCAACTTTATATTTTTAATGGATTAATATAAAGTTAATAAATAAAATTATATTGATTGAAGAGTTTTAATCAAATAATTTAGTTTATTGGAGCTTAATTTTGTAGGTCAATCAGGCCCCTACACTGCTCCATAAAATACTAATATGGACTATAAAATTAATTATTAAATCTAAAACTGTAGTTAGCCCAAGTTTAATTTGATTAAATGTAATGAACCCAATCAATTGTTAGTCCAGTCCATAATAGTTGTGAAAGTTAAGATATATAATTAGATTATTTATTTAATTTAAATAATTTGGATAATTATGTATTATCTAAATTATTTAATTAAATTAGAAAAAATATTAGATATTTCCTTAATCCTTATAAAATAAGGAATTATCTAAATTAAATAATATATGATATTATTTATCATAATCTTATAAAGGATTAAAGTTTAGGTAAAATACTATTCTAAAAACGAGAATACTTACACTATAAAAGGAGGTCTTTAAAATTACTCTTTACGTATTATTTTATGCTTTCATATTTTCCTTTGGGCTAAATATTTTTAGAGAGAAAAAATTAAGATAAAAAATTAGATCCTCCATAAATAATTAAGTTGCCCACATAAGTAGTCTATTGATGGGAGATACAACGTAGAAAGTTTGCTAGTGTTGACAAAGAATATCCATTGAAAATTCGCAATTAAGGTATTTATGAAACCGTTGTATTGCTAAATTGAAATAGACAGAATAAAATTTTAAAACTACATTCCTACAATTGGTATAAGAGTTAAGCTTATTTTAATTTAGTAATTGTGAATTTTATTTTTGTATTCTAGATAAGTAGGCACATATCAATGGTTATTATCTTTTATTATTTATGGGATGAATGGTTATAAATTGTGATATGAGTTTTTGATGTTAGTCATTAATTATATGGTCTTTTGGATTTAGAATTAATTAGATCAATTTTTTTGCAAGCCATAAAGGGCAAAGGACTTTTGTATTAATATTGTAAATATAAAAAAAAATAATGTGAATCATAAAATTTGAAGCAACAGAGTGAGGTGGTCCAAACCAACACAAAAATATGGTAAGGCAGCTTCCTTGGGGTAGCACCAGTGCATGGCTTTGGAAGCTGTGCGCTACACATGGCTCTAGAAGTCGTGCACTAGACAGATCGACCTTCTATGGGTGTGTCTAGCCACAGGCCCTTAGGGCTAAGTGGCCCATGATCGGTCATAGTCCTTCATGAATCGTTGCTTCAGAGGCTAGTGGCACTGCTCGAAAGAGTCGTGTCTAAAGAGGCACTCTACTCCACAGGGTAGAGTGAATATTGGCAGCACACAGTGCCGCTAGTAATTCTAGTAAGGCCTCTCAACATCCTCGGCTACATCAGCCCTAAGGTTGTGTCAGCCTTTTAAGACTAGTGTGGCCTTGGGCCAAGCCTCAGGGGAGCAAGGCCACACTTATGCTGTATAGTGGGCTAGTATTTGAACAATGGTTGGTGCAATCACTTGGCCTGCCCTAACAAAGCCCAATAGCAAATTAACTAATAATATATTTGTTAGAAATAGTGCTTACATGTCCTAGCAATATTATATGAATATTAATTATTTAATATTTATACGAAAAATATTTCGAATAAAATCGTTAATCTTATATATAAATGTAAGATGCTTGTAACTTTTTCAAGACATTGTATGATCTGGAAGAGTTCAGATCTGGTCTAAAGGAATTTAAGCCAACACTAAGAGTTAGCAGGTTATGAGAACCAACGAAATCTAAAGAGTTAGAGCCTTATTTGAATTGGGAGAAAGACCTGGGGGTATATTAGCAATGACATTGTTGTAAAGACTTGTAAATAGTGCTAGAAAATGTCATTATGCAAGTATATTCTTGAACTTCATGTTCCTAATCTATCTTAATTGATGCAGGTCTGTTGGTGAAGACCTTATAATACAGATTAGTGTATGTCTATATCTAGATGATCAAGATGGTTAGTCTTAGCAGACCATGAGCTTAGTGGAAGCTGTTAGGATTTGTGCTTACGTGCCATCCCTTAATGTATAAATATTTATACTAGTAATATAATTTCATTAAATTGCTAATTATATTTTATATATGGTAAGATGCTTGTAACATTTTAGACATTATATATATGAAACAGTTCAGATATAGTCTATATGAGTTTAGATCAGTGCTAAGAATTAGCAACGCTAAGAGTTATAAATTTTAAGAGTTGGCACTGATAAGAATTGTCAGGTTATAAGAATTAGTGACATTTAAAGAGTTAGAGCCTTGTCTGAAATAGGATAAAGACGTGAGAATATATTAGTAATAAAGTTGTTACAAATAGTTGCAAATAATGCTAGAAAATGTCATTATGCAAATATGTTCTCAAATATTATATTTCTGATCTATCTTCACTAATATTGGTCTGTCAGTAAATACCTTAATAAATATATAGATTGGTGTATGTCTATATCTGGATGGTCTAGATGGTTAGTCTTAGCAAACTATGAGTTTAGTGGAAGCTTATATAGAGGTACAGGTAATTAGTAAGGACTGAATACTAATAGACTCATAAAGACCTCCAATAGACATCTCATAAACCCGTCAATTGAGGGTCTTTCGATTTGAGTAGTATGCGTGGTCCTTTGACATGAATGCCATGGTGGGCTTGTGAGTGATCACCATACTTTGGTTCTACATATGTTAGAAACCTTTCGTGGTCTGATCTCTGGGTGTCATTGGGTATAGTCCGATGCTCGTGGAGTCTGGTATGGATAGATATGGGATCCACTAGCTCATTTGAGTGAGTAACATATCCCAATGCTCTAATATTGTATTTCAAAAAGTCTTATGGCCATAAGCAGTAATTTCCGAAAAAAGAGTTTGACCCTAAGGATAAATAATATCACAAAAGTGTTTGTGAATATTATTTTATTAAAATACAATTATAGAGATAAGCTTACGATTGGGCATATGGATGACAGTGTTGATCTATATCTCCGCTCTACCTGGATTTGAATGATGGAGTGATTATATGAATATTTTATAACCTCAACTTGTATAGTCTAACACTCTACTTTGTAATATCCATAACATGTGTGTAGGGCATCGTTCATAGACATATGGAGGAGTTCCATATGATAATTCGGGCGTGGACTTAGAGAGTCTCACAATATGAAGTATACTCGTTGTGCACTGGGCAGCATTATGGGTTGAACAATTCCATTCTATAAATTCTAGCAAACGAAAAATATATTTTAGGGAACCTCGAGTTGTGCACTTGTCTAGACTTAAATGTTAAGTACACCACTTACTTAGTTAACAAGAGTTGTTAACTAATTAGATGTTAACAAGTGGCATAATTTTGTTACATGAATTGTTTCACCATGAATTCACCCATTAAACATGTTAGTAAAATCAAATAAGGTAAAAAAAAAAAATTATTCAAATAGTTTTTTGATAATTGAATAAGTATTATTTGAATAAATAATAATATTTATTTAGTTGTTTATTATTATGTTTTAGGTGGGAGACATATACCAAATTAGGTGTAATAGCCACTAAATCTTATTTTTTTTAGTTCTTTGGCCACTTAATCAATTTTGTGAGCACCTGTGAAGTACTTAACACACCTGAAATTGAATTAAATAATCGATTAACAAATAGTGAAGAAAAAAAGGTGCAAGGAGAGAACATTATAGAGACTTTTTAGTTTTGGAGAGTTTTTCTTTAAACAATGAGTTGTGAGAAAAACCAAAGAGAAAGAAAAATAAATTATTCTTATTTTTCTTTTAAGAAACAAAACCTTGTTGCTAAAAATTTAGTTGTTGTTATTATAGCTTTACAGTCCCACTGGATTCTTTTGAACTAGAATTGTACAATAGTGCACTTTAAGGTAAGCTCACGGTTAGAGCTAGCAAAAATACAGAATTGAAATCTTCACCGAAGTCTTCAAATATATGTTTTCTGTAATATTATATTGTAATGAAATAATTAAATGTGTATATATTGATTATATGCTTAATTTCGTTGCGAAATCATGTATATGATACATATATTTAATTTTTTCAATATGTACACAATCATATTTATACACCCTAAAATACATTAATAACTGGTATCAAAGCATGTTTATTATGTTTCTAGATTATTGGAGTGTTATATGAAGTGCTTAGAATGCCTAGAAATAGTAAAATTTGCATTTTGGAGTGTTTAAAGTGTAGAAAAATAGTTTCTGTAAAAAAAAAGCCGCGACACTAAGAACCGAACATTGGGGCATTCATATGTTAACATGAATGTTGCAGCGTTTATTGGTGGAAGTAGAGGCGTTCATCAGTGAACACTAGGGCATTCGTTATATAATATTGGGGCGTTATTTGTGATAACGTTGGGGCGTTAAAGTGATGCGATATTTTTACATCTTAAATTGAGTGCAAGTATACACTATCGTTTGAAAGTAATAAAGGGACAAAAGAGTCGGATGTCAAACCCATAAAGATAATTTCTACTTTTTAACCAAATACTAATTATGTCTTTCTAGCAATTATTCAAAAAAATAAAAATCTAAGAATGAATTTAGAAAATATAAAAGTAATAACACAATGTAAAGAGATTTGGGTGATAGTAATATAGAGAAAACCTATGATTAATACTATTCCTCAATATGCTTTCCAATGATTAATCCTCTAATATTTAATTCCCTTAATCTTTGTTATTGATGAAGACACTAATGTCTTCACAAGTTTCTTCCAAGGTCATGCAAGTATACCTTAATTTATCAATTACCTATATTCTTATGGTATTTGTAATAAATTAAGATTCATTAAGATTAAGTCTTGTTAATCATACATTCCAAATAGGTATATTCCTATCCTAATTTAAAATTTGCATATGCAACATTGAATGTTACTCTACAATCATGCATCAAATTACCCGGGTCTAAATATAATGATTTATCTTCCGAGTTTATAAAAAATATTACCAATTCATTCACTATATATTGACCAGATATATTGAAGCATTAAGAATATGTAATTTGAATAACAAAGAACTAAGTTTATTAAATATTAAAAAGATATGGCAATTAAGAGCACATATTGAGTTCAAGTATTAACCTTAGAAAGAAAATTTAGTTCATGGCTACAAGCAAACAGCAGCAAAAATAATAAGAAATCATGATACAATCAATAAAAAACCGATATAGATATCGAATTGCTCTTAATTACTCTGCCTAAGAAACTCTTGATGCCAAAAAATGCCTTGAATCTCTCCCTATGGCTACTTCAATTAAGCTTCAATTGCTCTCTAAGACTTGTGTTGTGTGCTCTTTATGTTCTTTGATGCTCTTGGATGTCCCTTTAAAGGCTGGAGGTGAGTGGCCTTTTATAGGGATTGATATGAGGTTGAAAATCTCAATTCTTGTCGGATTAGGACTCATACTACCCCTAGGGTGCTATGCTGCTGTCACTAGGGCACTGGGTGTAAAAGGCCTCACCGCTGGAGCGATGAGGTGCTGGCGCTGAAGCGCCGGTCTATCACTAGCGCGGTGGTGAGCTAGCGTTGGGGTGCCAGACTGTGACTTAAACAGATCTTTTTTCTAATTTTCTAATTTTAATCACTATTTTAGCAGTGGGGCTAAAATCCTTGTGGCGTTGGGGCGACAAGTCCATATTTTGAAAATTTTACATTTAAATTTCGTTCAAATCCCTACAAATAATAATAATGGACATAAGCATTTATTCTCATAAAACAATGAAATATCAAAATAAAAATATGTAAAAAATATATGACAAATATACCCTTATCATAAGGTGCTTAACATAGGGGCGTTAAAAGGGTAGAACGCCGGGGCGTTCTTAATGAAGAATGTCGGGGCATACTTAATGATGAACGCAGGGGCGTTCATAAGTCAGAAACCTAGGTTGCTTAAAGTTGAAGACCAAAAAAAAAAAAATTTTTTGGGAGCATTATATTGTATAATTCTATAACATTCACCTTTTAATACTGATCATTTTGAACAATATACTCCAATTTGAAATTTTTGCATGTGAGGTTGCATGTAACAATTTGAACAACATTTAATACAATGATATAAAAATTATAATTGTATTAAGTGAAGTATATTGTTCACTTATGAATTATAATGGGAGCCCTATTGGTGGGTGTTAGTTTGCTTGCATAAACAAATATATAAATTAGAATTATATAAGATATGAAAATTTATTATATTTGTTAATGGTAATAATAATTATAATAATTATTAAAAATATATATATTAAATTACACAAAATATCTAAATCAGATTAAATTATATTATGAAATAATATTATATAACGATTCGCCTTGTCAACACAGTATTAGACGGTTCAATTCGATCTTTCCTAATATTGCTACAACGTAAAGGATTAATCGAGGTGATTCGAGCTATGCCAGTTAAACATAAGATGAGGCAAATATATACGAATGTATTGCCCAATATTGCTCTAGCGTAAGGGTACTGGTAACATATATTTGATGATTGGTAAGTTAATATGGAATACACTTATCAATATTGTTACATCATGAGGATAAGGTGTATTCAGGATCAGTAGTAAGAGTTACATGAGATGCAATTGACAAGACTTGTCTACTTTTTGGGTTTACAAAAGTCAATATTACTACAGGGTGAGGTTGTAGTAAATTGCCAATGGGATCCAATTCTCACTATATAGTTTAAAGAATCTAAAACTATCATTTTTCATTTGAGAGATTAAAGGAATTATGTAAAATAGTGGGAGGGCATTTTTAGATTAAAAATGTATAACTATTATATCCATGATCTAAAATGTTATTTATTAGCGATTGAAATATTCTACTAACATATTTTCTTTTGTCTTATCAAGATCAAATGGCTTCAAGCAACTCACTAGTTCGTTGATGCGATATTTCTATATCTTAAAATTAAGTGCAAGTATACACTATCGTATGCAAGTAATAAAGGGACTAGATAAGTCAGATGTCGAACCCACAGGGATAATTTCTTCCTTTTAATCAATTACTAAAATTATGTCTTCCTAATAATTATTTAGAAAAATAAAAATCTAAAAATTAATGTAGAAAATATAAAAGCAAAACACAATGCAAAGAGAATTAGGTGATAGCAATGTAGAGAAAACTTAAGATTAATACTATCCCTCAATATACTTTCTAATGATTAATCTCTAATATTTAACTCCCTTAGTCTTTGTTATTGATCAAGACATTAATGTATTCACAAGTCTCTTCCAAAGTCATGCAAGTATACCTTAATTTATCAAAAATACCTATATTCCTATGGTACTTGTAATAAATTAAGATTCATCAAGATTAAGTCTTATTGATCATACATGCCAATTAGGTAATTTCTATCCTGAATTGAAACTTGCATATGTAACATTGATGTTACTCTACAATCATGCATCAAATTACCTAGGTCTAAATATTATGATTCCTCTTCCGAGTTTATCAATAATATTACCAACTCATTCACCATATATTGGCCATATATATTGAAGCATTAAAACCAAGTAATTTGAATATCAAAGAACTAATTTTATTAAATGTTCAAAAAAATATGACAATTAAGCACACATATTGAGTACAAGTATTAACCCTAGAAAATAAGTTTAGCTTATGGCTACAAGAGAACAGTAGTAAAAATAATAAAAAATTATGATACAATTAATAGCAAACCGATATAGATGTCGAATTGCTCTTAATTACAAGTATTGGTTCACTGGATATCCTAAGAATTCAATAAGGTACCAGTCCTATGATTTTGAGGAATAAAATGTGTTTATTGCTCAAAATGCCACTTTTCTAGGGAAATAGTTTCTTATGGATCATGAAGATTATAGAAAGATTGAATTAGATGAACCCAATTAGGATGTAAATGAACCAACGATGAAACCTCAGGCTCAATCGAGTAGAATACCTTTGACACACCTTCCACGTGGGTTAGAAAGGATATCTAGGCCACCTAATAGGTATGGTTGAATTCCTAAAGGTGGTCTTGGTGTTTTTTTGATTGAAGGAAAGGATCCTTTGACTTATAGAGAGGCAATGTTTGACATCGATTCGGAAAAATGGCAAGAGGCCATGAAATTTAAGATTGACTTAATGCATCAACATAAAGTTTGGGACTTGGTTGAGCTTCCTAAAGGAATTGTACCTATAGTTTGTAAATGGATTTACAAGAGGAAGCATGGGCCTAATGGGAAAGTAGAGACTTTTAAGGCCCATCTAGTGGCGAAAGGTTATACTCAGCGAACTGGAATCAATTATGAGGAAACCATCTCACCAGTAGCGATGCTTAAGTTAATTCGCCTTTTACAAGCAATTGTTGCATATTATGACTATAAAATTTGGCAAATGGATGTAAAAATGGTGTTCTAAAATAGATATCTATATAGAACAACCTAAAGGTTTTACATTTAGCCAAACTTTTGGTTTAGTATGCAAATTGAAGAAGTTTATTTATAAACTTAAGCAGGCTTTCAAAAGTTAGAATCTTTATTTTAATGAAGTAATCATAGGTTTTGCATAAAGAGCAATGAGAGCATGATAGTCTTCTTAGTTCTTTATGTAGATGACATACTCATTATCAGAAATGATATTGGTATGTTATAGTTAGTTAAAAGCTACCTTAGTAAAGATTTCTCCATAAAGGATTTGGTAGAGGCTTGGAAAGGTATAATTTCAATAACTGTAAGATAGTTAATATCCTTTTTAGACATAGCATTCATCTTTCAAGGAAAATGTATCCTCAAAGTGAAGATGAAAAGGTTAAAATGTCTAACATACCATATGCATCAACTATAGAAAGCTTGATGCATGCCATGATGTGTACGAGACTTGACATCAATATGGCTATAAGTGTTACAAGCCGATATCAATCTGATCCAGGCGAAGGCCATTGGATGGCTGTGAAACATGTCCTCAAATATTTTAAGGGTACTAAGGACAAGTTTCTAATATATGGAGAAAGTGAGATGATACACAGATTCAGACTTCCAGTCCGATCTAAATCATAGAAAATCTATATCTAGGTATGTATTCATTCTCAATGGTGTGCAGTTAGTTGAAAGAGTAACAAACAACCATCCACAACTGATTTCACAACAGAGGCAAAATATATTGTAGCCTTAGAAGCAGCAAAAAAAGCGGTGTGGACATGCAAATTTGTCGTTGAACCTGGAAAAGTTCCAAGTGCAATAGATCCTACACCATTATTTTGCGACAACAATAAAGCCATTGTACAAGCTAAAAAGCCGAGACCACACCAAAAGACTAAGCATGTGGAAAGGAAATACCATATCATTAGAGAAATCTTGGCTAGTAGACTCTATAAATAATACATCTACCCACTTACTAAAGCCTTAACTCTAAAGGTACTTGAAAGACATATAGAGTCAATAGGGATTCGATAACATTGTGAATAGCACTAAAGCCAGTGGGAGTAAATTGTTGGGATTTGTGCTTATGTGCCATCCCTTAATGTATTAATATTTGTTTAATATTTATACTAATATTATCATTTCAAAAAATTGCTAATTATATTCTAAATATAGTAAGATGCTTGTAACGTTTTAGACATTGTATGATTTGAAAGAGTTCAGATCTAGTCTAAATGCATTTAGATCAGTGCTAAGAATTAGCAATACTGAGAGTTATAAATGCTAAGAGTTGGCACTGATCAGAGTTATCAAGTTATAAAAGTCATCGATATCTAAAGAGTTAGAGCCTTGTCTAAAATCGGACAAAGACCTGAGGATATATTAGTAATGACGTAGTTGTAAAGAGTTATAAATAGTGCTAGGAAAGGTCATTATGCAAATATGTTCTCAAATATTATATTCCTGATCTATCTACACTGATGCTGGTCTATTAGTAAATACCTTAATAAATATATAGATCGGTGTATGTCTATGTCTAGATGGTTTAGACGGTTAGTCTTAGCAGACCATACGTTTAGTGGAACCTCATATAGAGATATAGGTATTCAGTAAGGACTGAATACTGAACAGACTCACAATTACCTCCAATAGACATCACATAAAGCCGTCAATGAAGGATATTTTGAGTTGAGTAGTATCCGTGATCTTTTGACCTGAGTGCCACGGTGGACTTATGAGTGATCCATCATACTTTGGTTCCACACATGTCAGAAACCTGTCATGGTCTGACCGTTGGGTGTCACGAGGTATGGTTCGATGCTCATGGAGTCTGGTGTGTATAGATATGGGATCCATCAGCTTATTTTGGTGAGTAATATATCCTAATGCTCTAAGATTGTATTTTAGAAAGTCTTATGGCCATAAACAATAATTCTCGAGAAATAATTTTAACCCCAGGGATAAATAATATCACAAAAATATTTGTGAATATTATTTATTGAAATACAATTCTAGAGATAGGCTTACAAATGGGCATATGGAGATTTGACGGTGTTGATTTATATCTCCGCTCTACTCAGATATGAATGATGGAGGGATTATACGAATATGTTGTAACCTCATCTTGTATGGTCTAACGCGCCCCTTTGTAATATCTATAACGTGTGTGTAGAGCATCATTAACGGATGTATGAAGGAGTTCCATATGACAATTCGAGCGTAGACCTAGAGAGTCTCACAATATAAAGTGTACTCATTGTGCACTAGGGCAGCATTATGGATTGAACAGTTCCATCATAAAAATTCTAGCAAACCGAAAATATATTTCAGGGCTTCTCGAGTTGTGCATTTGTCTAGACTTAAATGTTCAGTACATCACTTAATTAGTTGACAAGAGTTGTTAACTAATTAGATATTAACAAGTGGCATGATTTTGTTCCATGAATTGTTTTACTTGAATTCACCTATTAACCATGTTAGTAAAATCAAATAAAGTAAAATAAATTAATTATTCTAATATTTTTTTGAATAATTGAATAAATATTATTTAAATAAATAATAGTATTTATTTAGTTGTTTATTATTATGGTGTAGGTGGGAGACAGATACGTAATTAGGTGTAATAGCCACCAAATCTTATTTTTTAGTTTTTTTCCCACTTAATCAATTTTAGGAGCACTTGTGAAGTGCTTAACACACCTAAAAATTGAATTGAATAATTGATTAACAAAGGGTGAAGAAAAAAACATGCAAGGAGAGAGCATTGGAGAGAGTTTTTGGTTTTGGAAAGTTTTTCTTTGAGCAAAGAGTTTTGAGAAAAACTAGAGAGAAAGAAAAATAAATTCTTCTTATGTTTCTTTCAAGAAACAAAACATTGTTGCTGGAAATTTAGTTTCTGCTATTCTAACTTCACAATACCACTGAATTGTTGTGAACTAGAATTGAACAATAGTGCACTTCAAGATGAGCTCAAAGTTAGAGTAAGGAAGAATTCGAAATGAAAATCTTCACCGAAGTTCTTCAAGGGTATGCTTTCTGTCCTCTTATGCTGTTAATGATATATGTTACATTTGTATATGTTGATCATATGCTTAATTCCACTGTGAAATCGCGTATATGATACATGTATTTAATTTTTCCATCATCTACACAATTACATGCATACACTCTAAAATATGTTAACAGAAGCTCGTATAAATATATGGGTAGACAGTCAGACTAGGTACTAAACAGACTTAATGAGGACTTCCAATAGATATCCCATAAATCCTTTAATTAAGGTCTTCTTGAGTTTTGTACTATCCATGGTCCCTTGACTTGAGCACCACAGTGCGCTTGTGAGTGATCCACCATACTTAGGTTCCACATTTGTCAGAGACCCTTCATTGTTTGACCTCTGGGTGTCACTAGGTATGGTTCGATGCTCATGGAACCCGGTGCGTGTAGTTATGGAATCTATCAACTTATATAGGTGAGTTGCATATCCTAATGCTCCCAGAATTGTATTTCTAGAATTCTTTTGGCTAAAAGCATTAAACTCAAAAAAGAGTTTCCCGTGGGATAAACAATATCGCAAATGTGTTTATGAATATTATTTATAGAAATAAAAATCTGGAGATAAGTTCAAGATTGAGCATATAAAAACTTGACAGCAATAATCTATGTCTCTGTTCTTCCAGGATATAAATGACTGAGGGATTAAACGGATATGTATTAATCTCAACTTGTATGCTTCAACATACTATTCTATAATTTTCATAACATGTGTGTGGGCGCATCATTTATAGACTTACAGAAGAGTTTCATAAGACAAACGGTATGAACCTAGAGAGTCTTATAATATGAAGTGTCCTCATTGAGCAATGGGGTAGTTCACTTGATCGAATAGTTTGATCCGAAAAAATTTTAGAGAGCAAAAATTATTTTAGAATCTCTCGGGAAGTATGTAAACTTAAGTGTTAAGCTTAGAAGTATTTAATTAACAATTGTTGTTAATTAATATTACTTAACAAGTGTTATTTGACTATTAGGCTTGAGCGGCCATATGGCACAATGTGCTTAGCCATAAGTGGCTCCGTAGCAAGCCATGGCCAAATAAGGCTAATAGGTGTTAATTGAATGGCATTTGATGCCTTCATAATTCAACAGCTAGCAAAAGTAAAATGGCAAATGACTTTGTTTAATGGACATAGGAAAAAGTAAAAGTATATAATGTTTGCAAATTGTTTTCAAAAGTGAAAGCTTTACTTTAGTCTTTGAAAGTGATATTCGGCCAATTCATTAAGCAAATGGTGGCTTCATTTTATTGGCCATGGCTTTAATAAGATTCTCCATGCTTATACTTATAGCATGAGGTGGCAATTATCATGGCTATTACACAAGCTATTTGGCCACTCATTTTGCCACCATTCAGCCACCTTATTAGCCATGCAACCAAGCTCTATCTTATAGCATGAAGTGGGAAGAATTGTAAGCATTATCATGCTTAGTGGGAAGAATTGTAAGCATTGTCGTGCTTATGAAAAGTTTGGCCACTAATTTTCATTTGATTGGTCAAGTGGGTAGCAGCAATGGGCTATAAATTTGTTGGAAATTTGCCGTAAGTGAGAATTTAAGGAAATAACAAGAGTTATAATGTTTACTAAATTGTTAGTATAGTATTAGGCCGAGAGATTAAAAAGGAAGCAATAGTTGCTTCAAGTAATAAATTTCTACTAAGTTAAGAAGCTACCATTCAAGCTTCGCAATCCCACCGGATGTTACGGACTAGAATTATTCAAAGCCCACTTCAAGGGTGAACTCCGAAAATAGAAACTACCCCAAATTATCTTGAAGGGTAATTTCTAATCTCATTAGTATAATGAAATTTATGTCTGTATTTTATTTTGCTGCATTAATTTTGTATTTGAGATGTGTAAAATTTAAATATTAAAAAAATAAAATGCAAACATTAATCCTATGCACAACACAGTTACAAATTGGTATTAGAGCGCATGATTGTGTGCTATTTTGTGCTTAATTATAGTGTCTGTAGCATAATTAGGATGTCCCGGGGCTATCGATTATGCGATTCAAAAGTTAAAAAGCGTGTAATCGAAACGCAGTTAAAAGGGACACTGTTATGCTGGGGCTGTCCAGGCTCTAACACTGCAGCGCTAGTGTAGAGTGCCATGGCGCTCAAGTTCCTAAGCCCTAGCGCCATAACGCTCCGTGCAACATCACGACGCTGGGGTTTCTAGGCCTTAGCGCCAAAGCTCGCAAGGCCTGGCACCATAATGCTAAAGGAATAACATCCAGCACCGTAGTGCTACTGGTTAAGTGCCACAGTGCTAGGTGGTTACCTAGCGCCATAACGCTAAAAGCTCAGTGTTGTGGTGCTAGGGTGGAGACCCTAGCACTGCAGCGCTATAAAGGTGGGCCTTCAGCACTACAACATTGATAACCTAAGAAAAGTTATAATTATGCTAATTAATCTGACTATTTGTTTCTAAATTGTTTAAAAATATTTATATTTTATTTTATGAAATTTATAATTGTTATAATAAATGTAATATAAACTATGGCCCGTTTATTGTGCTGATAACCACAATAGGAGTCCTACTAGTGAGGGTTAGTTGTGCTTACATAAAAAAAAAGTGATTTAGAATCATATTCTCATGAGATGGGAATAAGGGTATAAAAATCTCTCTTAATCAGATTGAATAGTATTTTATTTTAAGATAATATTATGCAATGGTCTGTCTTATCAATACGTGGTTAGACGGATCACTTCGGTTGTTCTCAATATTGCGAAAGCGTGAAGGAATGGTCGGTGTGATTTGGAATACACTAGTTAAACATGTGATGAGACAAATATGTGCGCACGTATTACCCAATATTGATAAAGCATAAGAGTAGTATATGTAACATATATTTGATAATTGACAAATTAATTCTACAATACACTTATCCAATATTGCTAAAGTGTGAGGATAAGGTGTATTTAGGACTAATGGTAAAAGTTACATGAGATGCAATTGACAAGAGTTATCTACCTTTTGGGTTTATAAAGATATTACTAAAGCGTGAGGATAATATGTATTTATAACCAGTGGTAAGAGTTGCATGAAATGCAATTGATTGGGTTTACAAAGGCCAATATTACTATAACGTGAGGCTAGAGTAAAATGTCAATTGGGTTCACTTCTCCTGTACAGTTTAAGAATTTTAAATTGTTGTTTTCCCATTTGAGAGATTTAAGGGATTATGTAAAGTAATGAGAGGGCGTCTTTAGATTAAAAATTGTATAAAAATTACACCCAAGATCTAAAATGTTATTAATTAACGATTAGAAATATTCTGCTGAACATCTCCTAGATATCTTATAGACATAAGATTAGTATAAGCAATCCATTAGTATACTTGATCTATGCACACCAACTCTAAGGTACCAAAAAATATTTTGACTTGCTAATGAATATAAGAATAGTCCAGAAAAACTCGATATATCAATGATCAACAAATGATTGAGGTGTTTCTGATAATATTTCTTTGGAAGAAATGGAAATTTATCAGAAATGGATTGAGCATGATTTGAGTGTCAAATTATATATCCTGGCTTTGATATCTAAGATCTTCAGTGAGAGCATATGTACACATAAGATGTGCAAGTGGTACAATGCTCCATCTAAAAAAAATATTATTTGATATATCCAAATCGCACATAAAGAATAATTACAATCAAAAAGTCTTTTCAATTTGCTGAGGTTTCTAATAGTAAAAGTTACTATTCAATGTACCTTACTTTTGAAAAGATAGACCCTTTAGATGCTAAGAGAACAAAGGTATAAGATACTGACTGTCATTCTCACATCGGTAAAGTGTTGCATGATTTGAGGGAATATCTAGGTGAACAGAACAAATAGTAGTTTAAAAACTTTGAATAATAATGAATTATGAGATATAAGATTAGGTTATATAGAAGTGAAACAACTATCCCATTTGATTAAGGATAGACAGATACTTGATTTGACTATGAAACCTTGGCTAGTTATGAATTTTGGATTCGATGAAAAATGACCAAATACTTATGTAGATATTGGATACCGACCCACTAATTTATTGGAACTAATGCATGTTGGTGCATATAGTCCAATGAATTATACTATCATGGGTTGATTTCAATACTTCATTATCTTTATCATGATTTTTTGTGATACAGACAAATGTTTCTAGGAAACACAGGTCAAAAAATTTTGAAGTGTTCAAAGAAATTCGACTAGAAGCAGAGAAATAAACCCTTATGTATATTTAATCCCTTCAATCAGATCAAGGCAATTTTTACATTAATAGTAAATTCACAAATTATTTAAAAGAGAATGAGATTCTCATTCAATATAGTCCTCTAGGTGATAAACACTTAAAATTATACATTTAATAAAGATTTTTCAACATCATTTTGCACCAGTAGTGTTATTAATCTCCCTAACTTTAGCATGTTTTCAGTATTGTATCTAATTAAGTTTTTAACTTTTTTAATGTAGGTTCAGTAAATTAGATATAATTGTCTACCTTGAAATCTAATTGAAGTAATTCTTAAACCTGTGGAGAGCTAATTACATGTACAACAAAATTAGATTTCACGCACAATTTGTAATTCAAACATTTGAAAGGTGAAACATGGCTTTAAAGAGGATGAATCGACAATGCAAGCCCAGTTCGAGCTGGCTTTAGTATTTGGATCGTATCTCACAAAATCAAAATCCAATTGATATGGTTCAAGATGTCACAAAATGATATTGCAATTATCTACAAATTGTTAGTTGAGTAGAAAGTCCCATTTGGAAAATTACCAGTAAAATGAGTGTTACAAATTTAATTGAAAGTTGGGTAGTAAAAAATGTTAAACATTTGGTCGCAAGTGAATAGTGCCCATAAATTTACGTATTTAAGGACACCATTGGTTGAAGGAGAGATATCTTCCCTCATTTGTTAATCTTTAGTTCACTTTTCATTGTCTTAAGTTATGTTGTTCTAAATTCCTATCTAAGGATAAGAATGAAACACTTAATGGAGGTGTAGCTTTGTCACTTTGATCCTATTCTTGTATTTCATGTTTGTGTTCAAATGATTTAATTTATCATTTTTGAAAGTAGTTTTTTTTTGTTTGAAGCCTTGATTCTTTGTAGACTAAGGACATAAAGAATGCTTAAAAAGATCTTCTATATAGCAACAACATATTTTTACAGATGATGTTTTCCATCAATTGAAATCATTTTTCCAGTGCGTAAAAGGATCAAAGGAACTCTACTACAACCAATGTAAGTGTGGATCTCTAATGCCTTAGTGTTCTTTTAAATTGATTTCTTAATTTACACTTGGTAATCTTTGCTTTTAAAATTAACTAATATTCTCCATCTTCAGGTACAATACCTCATTACTCTTGAACATTGACAAACATCCTTTGCTCTTGGTAATCACTCTCTATGGATACGACACTCAAACTCACAAGTAAATACTATAATTAAGACAACCTACACTTGGGTAATACAATATTTAAGTTGTAACAAATTTTTGGCGCCGTTGTCGGGGAGTGAAATTAACTAAGATAATTAGTAGTTTTTATTTTTCTTTTCATGGAAGGCTAAGCCTCTTATCTTGCTTTACTTTAAGTGTTATTTTTATTTGACTATGGTTGGTTTGTAATATCAATCCCTATTAGAAGTATTGGCGCCTAGATTTCGGTATAGAGCAATAAAGACACCTAGGTTACCCAATTTTAACCCTATTAGAACATTTTTTTATGGTGCGTGTGAGAGATATTATACCTAATTCGGTAATTTCACACTCGGTTGGAGCGTCGGACAACCCTAGAATATTTTTGGAATTTTTCTCTATTGGCTTGGAAAAGAAAATTTTAATTTACTACATGAATTTCCATTTAAGGGTTATGTATGGAACAAGCTTTTGTTGAGAAGCACAATCCATATATTAGAAAATGGACTAATTAGAAACAATCTCATGGATTGCCAAGTTGGGAATTCTAGTTAGTTCCTTGGACTATTCTAACTAGATAGTTACAAAGGAACTAAATACATACTTAGTTTCCAACTAATAACAATTTAGAAATTTTGAGTTAGTTGAAGGCCAAATTGGTCTTTTGAGGGAGCACTATATATATAGTAGAAGTGTATAGAAATTTCAAGTGATCAAAAGCATAACACTTAGAGCAAAAGAGAAGCAAAATTCGTGCAAAAGAAGAGTGGTGCTGCTACAGTAAAATTTCAGTTTTTTTTCATTATTTTTCATGCTTAATCAAGCTATAATAAGGTTACATACCAATTCCTAAGACCAATTAAAGCCTCCATTAGTGAAAATTCAAGAAAAAAAGGTAAGAAAAGCATTGTTTTGTGAGATTGATATGTGCACTTTCAAGATTGCTTCAATTGATGTTCTTGTGTGTATTCTTGGTTTAGATTGAGTTGAATTCTAGTGTGGAGCTTGGAGGAGTCATCAAATTGAAGAAATTGGCAAGGTAAGAATTAGGGTTTTGGGTGATTTGGATTAGAGACTTTCAATTGGTTATAATTAGGGTATTAGAATGAAATTGGCTTGATTTTAATGCAATTGGAACAAGAAATTAAGAAAAGAAATGTGTTGGAACATAGGGTGAAATTCTTCCACTTTAGGAAAGTTAGGGATTGAGTTGTGTTTTGGTTGAGTTGTTGTGTATAAATGGTGCCTTATGTAAATTGAATGTATATGGTTGATGGAAAAATAAAAAATGAAGAAAACGGGACATAATTGTCCATTTTGGTAAGGCGAAGGGCAATTATGTCCAACCAAAGTTATAAGACATTTAATAATTTTCAGGCACCAGATGGTGAGTTAGATTAGATTAAATAACTCCGTAAATGAAAATTTAAAAATAATATCCATCCGGGCTTTATATGCTGATTAGGGCGTTTAGTAGTTAAATGAGATTCTAGTGTTTGAATTAGTTCAAAATGTCATTTATAGGGCGTAGGTGAAGAAAATCGAGATCGGTAATGGGAGCAAAAATCTGGAGCGAAATTGAGCTCGAAGCGATTGTGAATGAAAATCTATCATTTCTTTTATCTTTCGTTTTATTAGGTTTTTGCATAATGAAATTGTATGTTTTATGTGTTTTTAATGCATAAACATGATTTATGATCTTGATATACATCTATAGATATGCTTTTACATGTTCGGTTTAAGAAACAACTTTAAAATTACTGCATCCATTTCAAAGGCCATTTGTACTCTCAGATTATAATGGTGGTGATTATATTAGACCCAACCGATATATCCCGTACACATGGGCAAGTTATAGGAGGTGTGTCACAAACTCCGAGAAGTCAGGATATCGAGTCATGTGAGTCGCTCTATATGTACGGGGTATTGTCTCGCTATATGTATGCAATGTAGGATTTCACTGTATAGTAAATGAGATGTCTTGAGATGTCACTTTGGGTGCTGCTAGTTAAGGCGCTCCGTGACCTACTCACATGTGTGGTGCTAGTTAAGTCGCTACGTGAGTATAGAGCTTTAGGGTTACCATTGTTATAGTTTAGAAAGAAAATGACCGAGCGAGGGCTTTAATAGTTTTTGATCTATCGATTGTATATTATGCGTTTATATGCACATGCTAGTTATTATGTTGTACAGATTTTGGATATTGTTTTTTGAAGATTTAAATAAAACCCATTCGACAAGATTTTATCGGCATATGATGTTAGAAATCGGTTTACAGCTTTATACCAGTTTTAGAAGCATAATTTATGCATGTCTTTTAGAATTTAATATATATGCAGAATGTTATTTTATTTGAAATCTTAAATGCACTCACTGAGCTCCTTTAGCTCACTAATTTTGTGTTTTATATTTTCTAAACCCCCTTCCCAGGTACAGGTCTTGGTACGCCAGCTGTTGATTCTCCTATTGCTGATTAGTGGGCCAAATTTGAAGATCATTTTGTACATGTAAATGTTCTAAATATTACTCTTTTTGCTTTCAGCATAATAGTTCTAGATTTGTGCATTGTACATATATTTTGGATAACTAAGAAGAGATTTCGATATTTTGATGATTGTTTCACTTTTTATCAGTATTCCAGTTTTATAATCATAATGAAATTATTGAATTGAGTTAGAATTATTTTGGAAAGAACCGGAGGTTCTATTTGGCAGTATTGAGAAGTGGTTTGGAAATAGAAGTGTAATTCTTTGTAGGTTTTATATTGGATTTTCAGAAAAACAGAAGAAATTCTACCCGTTTTTAAAAAAAAAAATTAATATGTCATTTTTATGTATATCCCAAGATTTTCTTAGTAATAGCAAGAACTAAAAAGGGGTTCGCCTTGTGGAATTTCTCAACTTACCTAGTTATATTCTAAGGACCTTCCGTCGGGGTGCTCGGCAGGGTCGCTGGTATCTACTGTAGAGGGTCTTGAGCTGAGTCCTGTCAGAGTGGTATCAAAACACGATTTTTAAAGTATTAGTTAAAAGGTTTATTTTTAGAATGAGATTCTTGAAGTTACATGCATATTTTTCTAAGTCTAGTAAATTGAATTCTATGCATTTGATAATCATTGGCATCATTAAATTCACAGAAAATATTCATCGTCGTGAGGGCCCATGTACTAGGAGAGCAACTGCGGAGGCTCTTGCATCTAAAAAGGAGCAGGCGAATGAGTCGGTAAATGTTCCTATGCCTTAAACCCCTCATGAGTCATCTCAACCTGCTGAGCCAGATGGTGGAAACATGAATATAGCTTAGATGGCCCAGATACTAGCAGTAGCAATCCAGTAACTGAGAGAGACAGAAGTGTCTATTGAGCGCGCCAAGAAATTGGGCGCTAAGCCGTATGATGGTACCGGAGAACCTGAGAGAGCCCTATCATGGTTAGAAAACAATGAAGAAAATTTTTAAGTTATGGGATGTACTGAAGAACATATAGTGGTATACTTTGCATTTCTATTGAAGGAAGGAGCGAAAGATTGGTGGAAGGCCTTGTAAAGGAGGAATGCTGATGGGGTGTCTTGGGCGCTTTTCAAAGAGAAATTTCTAAATAAGTTCTACCCCAAAAGTTATAAAGATGCGAAGATAGAAGAGTTTTTCAAGCTGGAACAAGGTTCCCTCTCGGTGGCAGAGTATGAGAAGAAGTTTTCAGAACTCCTCCGTGTCGTTCCCTTTATAGCTGATAATGAAGATCAGAAGGCTAATTGATTTGTAGTGGGTCTTAATTCTCGGATCAGGGCGTATGTGGAACGGCAGCCCACACTCGGTATGGAGCATTGGTGGAAGCTGCAACTCAATTTGAAAGAAGCATGGTGGCCATCCCTATACCGAAATAACAGGGCCAGAAAAGAGGTTGGTCAGGTGGTTATCGAGGAGGACCTAGTAAATTCACTCAAACAGATGAGAGATCTATATGGTCTAGCAGTAATAAATCAAGTCAAGGAGTTTAATCTAGCCAAGCTTCCGTTAGGCAACCATTGGTCGAATTTCTAAAGCACTAAGGAGAGTTGGAAGAATTTTTCGATGTGTAATAAATGTGGCAAGGCCCATCCGAGGGATTGTAGGAAGGGGACTATCGGTTGTTATAAGTGTGATCAAGAGGGCCACTATATGAGAGATTGCCCGAATGATGGAGTTAGCAGTAAGCCAGAAGATAGACCGTCAGCTCCGGTATAAACTAGTAGTGGCCGAAGACAGATTCGATGAGGTCCCCAATTCAAAAGGCTGAGTGGCTCGAGCCAGCCTAATAGGGGAGCTGGTCGAGGAGGATCTTTTGAAGGACCGCAAGGCAGACTTCATACCCAAGCTAGGGTATTTGCAGTGACCTAGCAGGAGGTGGATGCGGCCCCAGAGGTTGTGACAGGTACGATGTCAAATTTTAATCGAGATGCTTATATACTGATAGATCCTAGAGTAACCCAATCTTTTATTTCTATCAGTGACCTAGCAGGAGGTGGATGCGGCCCCAGAGGTTGTGATAGGTACGATGTCAATTTTTAATCGAGATGCTTATGTACTGATAGATCCTGGAGTGACCCAATCTTTTATTTCTATGGAGTTTGCTACAAATGCTAGTATAGTGCCTCAGTTATTAGATGACGCGGTAGTAGTGTCTCTTCCTACAGAAGACTCAATTGTAGCAGAAATGGTGTATAAGGGTAGTAAAATCAGTATTAAGGGCCAAGAGTTTATGTAAGATTTGATTTTGCTGACCATCAGTGAGTTTGATGTGATTTTAGGGATGGATTGGTTGTCTAAATATCGAGCCTCAGTTGATTGTTCCCAAAAGAAGTCAGATTATGTAGCTCAGGGGGAATAGAAGTCATTTTTTGTGGGATGCAAAAATCACTTCCCGACAGTATGGTGTCGGTAATGAGGGCAAGAAAGATGCTTCGAAAGTTGTGTCAAGGGTACTTAGTCTATGCCATAGAAGTAAGAGACAGTGGAACGAAATTAGAGGATATTTCAGTGGTTAGAGAGTGCCTGACAGGGCCGCTAGAATCTACTGTAGAGGGTCTCGGGCCGGGTCCAGTCAGGTTTAACCACCTAACTTTTTTTTTTACTAATATTTACTAATCTAACTCTTAATTATTCCTCTAACTTTTCTTTACTAGCCTTTTTCTAATCTAAAATTTACTAATCTAAATTTTAATTATTCTTCTAACTTTTATTTTATGGTTGGTCTTACTGCCTAATTTGCTCTTAATTTTTTAATTTTCCTTCTAATTTGTTCTATCTTATTTTATTTTGTTTTTCTTTCTTCTTTACTTTAATTCTCTTCTAATTTGCTCTGTATTTGTTATTATATATGGTTTTGAGATCCTAAGTCCCTTCGATTGGTGAAAGGTAATTCTAAAACTCCATTTGATAATTTATTTAATTTTCCATCATCTTTTCATTCTTCATCAAACACATCACGCACCATGGTCGATAATGCAAGTGTTCATGAAGATCATGATAATGTACATATCTGAACTATGCACGAATACTTGCAATCTCCTCACAACTCTACATCAACGTGCTTTATTTTTCCTTTGAATGCCAATAATTTTACATTTAAGCCTGGAATGATTTCCTTAATTCTAAATTTTTATGGCTTAGAATTGGAAAGTCCATATTTGTATTTAAAAGAATTTGAGGAAGTTTGTAGTACATTTAATGACAAAAGATGTAGTGAAGAAATAATTAGGCTTAATTTGTTTTCATTCTCATTGAAAAATAAGGCAAAAACTTAGCTTAATTCTTTAAGACCAAGGTCAATAGGTACTTGGCAAGAAATGCAACATGAATTCCTAAAGCAATTGTTTCCAACACATAAAACCAATGCTTTGAAAAGAAAAATTCAAAAATTTTCTCAAAAGAAAAATGAAACATACTTTCATTGTTGGGAAAGATTCAAAGATTTGTTAAATTCTTACATACATTATGGTTTTGAAAAATGAAGAACAATTAGTTTTATTTATGATGGTTTAATTCGTGAGAAAAAATAATTTATTGAAACCATGTGTAATGGTGAATTTTTAAATATAGATCCAGATGAGGCATTCGATTATTTGGATCATTTATCAAAAAATTCTGAAAATTGGCAAATCACTAGTTTTACCAATTCAATTAGATCTAATCTTGCAAGTTCTAGTGGAGGAAAATATCAATTGAGTCAAGAACATGATCTAAGTGCTAGGGTAGCTAGTTTGGCTAGGAAAGTGGAAGCCATGGAAATGAGAAAACTAAGGGAAACCAAGTCCATTCTTACTTAAGAAGTTTGCGGTATTTGTGATATTGTTGGTCATCCCAAAAATGAGTGCCCAAACCTTCTGATCTTTAAAGAAGCCATGCATGAGCAAGTGAATGCCATAAACTATACTAAAAAACCTTTTTCATCTCAGTATTCCAACACCTATAACCCAAATTAAAGAAACTATCCAAATTTTAGTTGGAGAAATGATAATAATGCTCAAAGACAACCTCATCAAAAGCCTTCAAATCCCCTTCCATATCACTCACCAAACATAAAAACCCTTGGGGAGATGTTGTAAGCATTCATGCATGAGCAACAAAGATTTAATGATCAAACTTCAAGGGCCATTAATAAGATCAAGAGTACACTTTCCAATTTGACATCTTTTGTGAAAAATCAAGAAAAATGTAAGTTTCCTTCTTAACCTAAACCCAATCCCTTGAGTCAATTCAATGTAAATGAATTTTGTGAAAAAGAAAAATCAAGAAAAATGTAAGTTTCCTTCTTAACCTAAACCCAATCCCTTGAGTCAATTCAATGTAAATGAATTTTGTGAAAAAGAAAAATGACTTGAAAATATCAATGCCATCACAACACTTCGTAGTGGTAAGGTTATTGATAAAACTCTTCCTTAGAAAAAAGATGAACCTAAACCACATGAAATAGAAAGTGAGAAGAAAAAAGAGTTAAAGCATTTTGAGATAGAAAAGTGTCCAATTCCTACCCCATTTCCTCAAAGATTAAAATCCACTAAAAAGTTGAACCTAAATTTTGACATCTATGAACTTTTCAAGCAAGTCAAAATAAATATCCCTTTATCAGATGCAATAAAGCAAATCTCGTCTTATGAAAAACTTTTGAAAGATTTGTGCACGGTCAAAAGAAAGATTAATGTTCAAAAAAAGCATTTTTGACCGAAAGTGTAAGTTTAATCATTCAACAAACACACTTCTCCAAATATACAAGGATCTTTGATGTCCAACCATTTCTTGTGTGATTGGTAATTTTATGATTGGTCGTGCATTACTTGATTTAGGAGCTAGTATTAATCTTTTGCCTTACACTGTTAATGAGTAATTAGGACTTCAATTTGCTGATAAAAGTGTGAAAGTTTCAAGACGAGTAGTGGAAGATGTCCTAGCTCAAATTGATAAATTTTATTTTTCTGTTGATTTTATTATTTTGGATACACATCCTGTTTTGAACTTAAATGCTCAAATTCCAGTCATTATAGGTCGTCCATTTCTTGCAACTTCTAATATTTTGAATAATTGTAGAAATGCTATTTTGAAGTTCTCTTTTAGTAATATGACTTGTAAATTAAATGTTTTTAATATTTTCAAGCAATTTATAGATAATGATAACGTGCATGACATTGATCTAATCGAAGAACTTGTACATGATGAATTTAATGTCTATTCTTCTGATAATGATTATGAAATGAAAAATAATTTTGAAACTCATTCTTGTTCACAGGTTTTTGGAATAGACAAGTAAATATCAATATTTGAGGAATTACCACCCAATACATTCCTCTCTTGCCATCAAATGTGCAACCACAAAAACCTGAATTGAAGTCATTGCCATCTCATCTCAAGTATTCATTTTTGGGTGAAAATGAAACTTTCCCTGTAATCATCTTATCTAAGTTGAATTCACTCCAAGAAAGTAAGTTACTTGATACTTTGAAATTGCATAAAAATGCATTAGGATGGACCATTGTTGATATCAAAAGAAATTAACTCTTTAATATGCACACATAAGATTTATTTAGAGGATAATTCCAAACCCTCTAGAGAGATGCAACGAAGGCCCAATCTTAACATGAAATAAGTGGTGAGAAATGAAGTCCTTAAGCTGTTAGATGTGGGATTCATTTATCCTATTTTTGACAGCAAATGGGTAAGTCCTGTTTAAGTTATACCTAAGAAATCTAGAGTAACTGTAGTAAAAAATAAAAATAATGAATTAATTCTAACTAAAACTATTACTAGTTGGTGCATGTGCTTTGACTATAGGAATCTAAATTTGATGACTAAGAAAGATCACTTCCCTCTACCTTTTATGGATCAAATTTTAGAAAGGATAGATGGGTATGAATTTTATTGTTTCCTAGATGGATATTTTGGGTACAACTAAATTGAAATTGCACTTGAGGATCAAGAAAAAATTACTTTTACATGCCCTTTTAGGACATTTGCATACGAAAGAATGACTTTTGGTTTATGCAATGCACTTGCCACATTTCAAAGATGCATGCTTAGTATTTTTAGTAACATGGTCAAATGTTTTTTTGAAGTATTCATGGATAATTTTTCTATTTTTGGTAATTCATTTGATGATTGCTTATCAAATTTACAGAAAGTCCTTATTAGATGCAAAGAAACGAATCTTGTACTTAATTGAAAAAATGTTATTTTATGGTTGATCATGGTATTGTGCTAGGTAATATTGTTTCATCTAAGGGCATAGAAGTTGATAAAGCCAAAATTGATTTGATCACCAATCTTCCTTCCCCCATGTATATAAAACATGTTAGGTTCTTCTCAGGACATGCTGGTTTTTATAAAAGGTTCATTAAAGATTTTAGTGTCATATCTAGACCATTGTGTAATCTTTTGTCAAAAGATACTATTTTTGAATGGACCACAGCTTATCAAATGCTATTTGATAAACTTAAAAGCATGTTAATTCAATCTTCTAATTAGTCTTTGCCTTTTAAAATCACATGTGATACTAGTGATTATGCAATTGAAGCTAGTTTAGGGAAAAGAAAAGATAAGAAACCCCATGTCATATACTATGCATGTAAAACACTTGATAAAGCTCAAATGAATTATTCTACAATTGAAAAGGAATTACTTGTAGAAGTATTTGCTTTGAAAAAATTTAGATCTTATCTTGTTGGTTCACTCATTATTGTATTTAGCAATCATGCAGCTTTGAAGTATCTTCTTTTAAAGAAGGATGCTAAGCCAAGGTTAATTAGATGGATACTTCTCCTTCAAGAATTAAACATTACAATTAAAGATAAAAAAGAAGTTAAAAATATTGTAACCAATCACTTGTCTACACTTATTTGTGATGAATCTTTTGAATCTTTACCAATCAATGATACATTTTCAGATGAACAACTTTTTGGTATTGTTAATTTACCTTGATTTGCTGACATTGCTAATTTTTTTGTCACATGAAAACTTCCATCTCATTGGCAATCCCAAGACAAAAGGAAATTTTTATGCAAGGTACGCAATTTGTTTTGGGATAATCCATACCTTTTTAAATATTATCCTAACCAAAATATAAGACGACGTGTGCCTGGTAATGAAATTCATGATGTCATTTCCTTTTTTTATTCTAAAGCTTGTGGTAGTCTTTTTTCTTCAAAGAAAACTACAGCAAAATTTTTACAATGTGAATTTTACTAGCCCACTCTTTTCAAAGATACTTATAAATTTTGCAAAACTTGTGAACAATGTCAAAAGTTAAGAAGTATAACTCGTAGGAACATAATACCATTAAACCCAATTTTAGTGATCAAACTTTTTTATTATTAAGGCATTGATTTTATGGGTCTATTTCCTTCCTCTTTTGGATACATTTATATCTTGGTGGCTGTTGAGTATGTTTCCAATGGGTTGAGGTAATCCTCTATAAAAACAATGATCACAAAATGGTTTTGAAGTTTCTAAAAAACAACATTTTGACAAGGTTTGGAGTCCTAGAGCAATTATAAGTTATGGAGGTTCACACACAACACCTTACCACCCACAAATATATGGATAAATCGAGCTTGCTAATAGAGAAATCAAATGAATTTTAAAAATAAGGTAAACCCAAATAAAAAAGATTGGTCTTTACGATTAAATGATGCACTTTGGGCTTATCGTACTACTTTTATATCACCAATTGGTATGTCTCTCTATAGGCTTGTTTTTGGAAAACTTTGTTATTTATTTGTGAAATTAGAACATAAAGCTTTTTGGGCTATCAAAATGATTAACTTTGACTTAGATAAAGCTTATCCTCAAAGAAAACTCCAGTTGAATGAATTAGAGGAAATTAGGAATGATGTTTATGAAAACTCTAGGATCTACAAAGAGAAAATGAAGACATTTCATGAAAAACACATTGTCAAAAAAACTTCTGAACCTTCACAGAAAGTTCTCTTGTATGATTCAAGATTACACTTGTTTCCTAGCAAACTTCATTCTTGATGGATTGGACCTTTCATTGTCAAATTTTTTTTTTCTCATGGACCTTTGAAATTAAAAATCTAAAGAATGAAAATATTTTTAAAGTTAATGGACAACGATTGAAGAGCCATGAAGAGAGGGTATACAACTTTATGTGTCTCGAGGAAATCCAACTTGCGGATCTTATCTATCATGCTTGATTAGGTTTTATTTATCTGTACCATAGTTTATATTGTAATTTTTTTTCTTTATTGGTTATTTTCTTTTATTTGTGATTTTTTCTTTTGTATGTTTTTATTTTTCGGTTAAGTGGCAAATAACGATACTCTGTGACATTTCAAGTTGAGTTTACTATTTTCCATAATTATTAACACCTTTTTCTTCTCCATCTTTCTTAAAAAAAATGGATGATATTATAATGAATTTGAAAAAAAAAACCTTCTCCCTCATTGCCTCAACATGCCTTAAAGAAGATTTACCAAACAATATATGAATGATTAAGGTTATTAATGATTATAAACATATCTGTTGATGTACGTTGGTTAATTAATGCCCACGTCTGATTAGTAAGAGAGTTTTTAGACTCATTAATTTCTCACTTGCTTGGCTTAGGTAAAAGTTCTTTTGCAAAAAAGTAAAGAGCAAAAAGATTAGGTGTTTGTTACAAATGTGCATGTACGAACTCTAACACAAGATGCCGTAGTTTAGGAATGGTATCTACAAATCGTAAAGATAAAATTAGATTCATTAGGGATGGCCTGAGTAATGAGTCTTTAGATGATATCCTAATAACTCTTGAGACGCATCCCAATGGTTATGTGCATATTGCTATTCGTGATTTATGAAAATTATTCCTAAAGGAACATGATTGGTACAGTCTTAGAAATCTGACTCTAAAACACCTTGTTTGCCAATTTATAAGAAAATTGGATGGGAAGCCTATCCCTGACCTATAGAGGGCGTTTAAGTTATTTTTGAATGTAAAACCAGAGGAAAATGTGAGCCACAATCACAACTACTTGTATATATTTACCATAGTTGTTAATTTTAAAAATGTTTTATTTTAAACTTAAACGTCTTCTTCAATAACCAACCACCTATAGCCGACTTTGATTTGAAAATTTGCATTTAAAGCTTAATCTCATCCAATAACAACCAACCACCCATTTAATTTTACACTGCAACACATTTATTTTTTTGCTCTATAGATATATTGCATTATTTATGTATCTTTATACCTACTCAAAATCATTCAAGAGTTAGAGATTGTAGCAATAAAGGAAACATCAACTTATAAATTCACAAAATTTATGTCTTTTGTGGATCCATCCCTGAAAAAATTAGAGAGTTTGTAGAAGCAAAAGAAATATTGGTAAGGTGTTAGCTAAGTGAAAAATTCATTTAGTGTATAGAGGAGGTAACTGTGGATTAATAGGGTGTGTAGCAGTAGCTGCACATCATAAAGGCAATTAAGTTTTGGGTATCATACTGAAAGCTCTAGCTATTGGGAATATTGTAGGAAAAATAATTAGAGATAAGTTACAGGTATCAGCAATGTATGAATGCATGTCTCAATGCTTAGAAATGATGATGCCTTCATAGCTCTACTAGGAGATTTTGGAGAAAAATTTTCAAATTACCTCCTGGGCACAATTACAAATCCACCAAAAACTCATTGGTTTGTTAAATATTGGCAGTTTTTATAATAAGTTGTTATCTTTTCTTAACTATGAGGGAGAAAAATAATTCATCTCATCTGTGGCACGACGGATCCTCATTTATGCTTCAACTATTGATCAGTTGCTCGATGAATTACAAACTTTCATACCATGTATGATATAATAATTTGTCAGATAGATTGGTATCTTAGTGACAGTGAGAAGACACACAAGATAGATTTGACTCTCCATCTGTAGTCTCTTTACTTTTATTTCTTTTTCAGCATTTTGTGTGGTTAGTTTTATTTTGTTGCAGGTTTTTCTTTTCAATGAAAGATGTTTCAGGTGATATCATCTATACTTCACTCTTACTATATTTTGACATTAAGGACAATGTCTCAATCTAGTTGGGGGGAGAGATAGTTCATATATGATGTCAATGTTACTTTTTGTTATTTTCCAAAAAACAAATTGACATCTAGCATCATGAATGGCATGAGTAAAGGTTTTATTTTTAGACTCTTGAGATGCATTCTAACCCACTTGTTATTTTTATATTTTTATATTTCATGCATATGTGTTATTAGTAATTCTTTTGTAAACAAGTTTAATCTTCTATCGAAGTATTATTTCAAAATTGTTTAGTTTTAGTCACTTTTTCTATCTAGGTTACTAATTAGTAACTTTCAAAATTATTTCTTGAACACAATACTAAGCCCTATGGTAAGATTGATGATTCAATGTACATAGCCAAAAGATTGTCCATGTTTAAGTGTATATGTTTTTAATCTCACATCTTTTTGTGAGTGAGTGTAGAGGTTTAAGAAAATAGCTTATGAACTTTCATTGATCTTTTGAGTTGATTAATTTTTTTTTGGAGTGACATTATTCAGATAAAGGAATGATTTGATTGTCTAGCTGAAGGATGACTCAAAATTGTGAAATGTATTTTGGTGAGAAGTAATTATTAATTTTAATATTTTTTTATGTTCTTCATATTCTAAAAAAAAAAGAAAAGAAAGAGTCACTTTAGTTCAATAAAAGTCTTAGTTCAATGTTAGAAGATAAAAGTGTAAAAAAAGACACAGAGAGAGAGAATCAATCTATTACAATAAAGTTTTTATTTTCAAAGACAAAAATCTTTAGGAAAGAGTGTTTTTCACTGTGCTCTATTTGTGATATTCGTGATTGAGGTCCTAAAGCTAGCACGTGGCAAGAATGGTGTAACTCTAAACAATTAATTTTTCTATCTTTAAATCAATGTTAGTTTATTTTTCTGTCCTTAAATATGATATTATCTTGAGCACTTATTTATTTTCTAACTCCATTAATGAAACTCTTACCCTTTAAATAGTTTTTTACCTGTGAGGATATGGAGTTGAGGTTTTTACTTGAAGAAAATTTTTAAGGCTGTTTATTTTGTGGTTTGTGATAAGAAGGTTTTAGCTTAGTTCACACACGCACAATTTTAAAAGTTATAAAATAACCTTAAGAGAAATTATGATCTTGAACTGATATTTTGTTTGAAATGCTTAGGTAGTTGTTTTTAATTTATTTACATTTGAATTGCTGAGGACTAACAATAAGCTGGTTGTGGGGTATGATGAACACTTAAATTACACATTTTATAAAGATTTTTCAACATCATTTTGCACCATTAGTGTTATTAATCTCTCTAACTTGAGCATGTTTTCAGTATTGTATCAAATTAAGTTTTTAACTATTTTAGTGTAGGTTTGGTAAATTAAGTATAACTTTCTATCCAAAACTCTAATTGAAATAATTCTTAAACTTGTGGAGAGTTACTTTTATGTACAACAAAATTAGATTTTACACACAATTTGTAATTCGAACCTTTGAAGGGTGAAAAGTGACTTTGAAGAGGACCTATCTGTAGTGTAGGCCCAGTCCGAGCAGGCTTTAGTATTTGGACTATATCTCATAAAATAAGAATCCAATTGATATGATTTAGGAATCTACAAAAATATATTTAAATTATATACAAATTTTTAGTTAATAAAAAAGCCCAATTCGGCCAACTTATCAATCAAAAGAGTGTTACAAATTTGGTGAAAAGTCTATTAGTAAAAAATGTTGAACATTTGGCCACACGTGAATAGTGCCCATACATTTGCCTATATAAGGACACCCTTGGTTGAAGGGGAGATATCTTTCATCATTTGTTAATCTTTAGTTCACTTTTCATTGTATTCTATTCTCTTAAGTTATGTTGTTCTAAATTCCTATCTAAGGCTAGGAGTGAAACACTTAATAGAGGTGTAGTTTTGTCACTTTGATCATACTCTTGTATTTTATGTTTGAAAGTATTTTTTATTTGTTTGAAGTCTTCATTCTTTGTAGACTAAGGGCACAAGGAATGCTTAAAAAGATCTATATATCAATAACATATTTTTACAAATGATGTTTTCTATCAGTTGAAATCATTTTTCAAGTGAGTAAAAGGATCAAAGGAACACTACAAGAAAAGTGTGGATCTCTAATGCCTTATTGTTCTCTTAAATTGATTTCTTAATTTACACTTGGTAATCTTTGCTTTTAAAATCAACCATTATTCTCCATTGTTGGGAACAATACGTCATTACTCTTGAACATTTAAAAACAACCTTTACTCTTGGTAATCACTCCCTGTGGATACAACACTTGGACTCATGAGTAAATACTATAATTAAGACTACCTACACTTGGGTAATACAATATTTAAGTTGTAACACCAAGTACTTCTTAAAACAAATGTGTTTTAGAGAGGATGAATCAAATTTTATTAAATATAGTTTAATTGATGTTGAGCTTCACCGGTCTTCTAGAAAATCTATGGGTTATGCTCTAGAAACTATTGTTCACTTATTGAAAAAAGTTTCATCAAAATTCGTTCCTTCTACTCTATATGAGATATAAACTGGAAATAAATCAAGTCTTAAGTATGTTAAAACTTAGGGTTGTTCTGCTTGCATAAGAGTTACACAATAGGATAAATACGCACTCAAGTGGTACAAGTATCGGTTTATTGGCTATCTCAAGCATCCTAATGAGGAATAAAGTGTGTTCTTTGCTCATAATGCCATTTTCCTAGAGAGACAGTTTCTCATGGATCATGGGAATTATAGAAATTTTAAACTTAATGAAGTCAATCAGAATAAAAATGAACTAACAATAGAACTACAGGCTCAATTAAGCAAAATACCTTTACACGCTCTCCCTGTAGGTCGAAAAGGATATCAATGCCACCTATTAGGTATGTTTGATATTTGAAGGTGCCCTCGGTGTTGTTTTAGTTAAAGAAAAGAATCGTTTGACTTGCATAGAGATAATGTTGGACATCGATTTGAAAAAATGGCAAGATGTGATAAAACCTAAAATTGACTTTATGTATGATAATCAAGTTTGGGACTTGGTTATGCTTCCCATAGAAATTATTCTTATTTGTTGTAAATTAGTTATATGCAGAGGAAGCATAGGCTTAATATGAAGGTAAGGACCTTCAAAGCCCAACTGGTGATAAAAGGTTACACTTAGGGATCTCAAATCAGTTATAAGGAAATCGCTTTCACTAGTTATCATGCTAAAGTCAATTTAAATTTCAGTAGTTTTCCTAAATCTAGAACATTTGTTTTGATAAGGAAATTAGAGAGTCTAGTTTAATCAAGAACGAAGAGTGTGTGTGTGTGTGTGTGTGTATGTTAAAAAATGACAGTGGGAGCATAATTGTCTTTCTAGTTCTCTATTTGGATGACATACTCAATGTCAGAAATGACATTGAGTATATTGTAAGTTAGTAAGTTTAGAGTTATCAGAGTAAAAACTTCTCAATGAAAGATTTGGAAAAGGCTTCTTATATACTAGTTATAAAGCGTTATAGAGTTAGAGTTAGGAGGTTGATAGTACTATCCCAATCTTTGTATATAGACTAAATTTTAGAAAGGTACAAATTCAGTGACTATGAGACTTGTAATGTACCTTTCAAATTTGGCATTCATCTTTTGAGGAGGAAGTTTCATTAGCAAGAAGATTAAAGGGTTAGAATGTTTAACATACCATGCGCATCAGCTATAGGTAACTTGATGTACACCATGTTATGTTTGAGACTTGAATCTGAATGGTTGTAAATGTTACGAGCCAGTATCGAACTGATCCATTTCATGACCTTTTATTTATGCTCAAAATTTAATACGGCTATCGCAATATAGATTGAGGTATCGATCCTACGAGGCAGCTTTTAGCAAAATAGGTTGGTGAAGTAAAATATTAAAGCAGTAGCAAAGGAGAAAATTAAATTGAGGAAAGTGTCTTATGATGATGTAAGCAACGCTTCAAGAATCATAATTATGCTTTATAAATCTACTCTATACTTTGATTCAATGTTTATAACTCAATTGAAAGTTTCACATCCCAAATAATCAATTGGAAGATATGTAAAATATAGCACATTTGATAAGACATGTATTTGATATGACTAAAATCTTTGTAAATATTAATACAAACCATGTTCATTTATACAAGTTATCTAAGATCGGCCATATATCATTTTGACAATATTACAGTAAAAGATCAACTTGAATATCAAACAATTATTGTCTTTACATGTTATCCAAGATCGACGATATATCGATTGACAATATTGTAGTAAAAGATTAACATGTAAAATAATATAACCAATAATAATTATTATTCAAGAAGAATCATATAAAGAAAGCATGAATGAAAATATATGAAACATGAGAATTATAACCTCTGGATTATAGAAAATAAAATAGATAAAAGTTTAGGCATAAATAAAATTACAAACATTTGTTGTTCTTGACAAAGAATCAAAGCATAGAAGTAAGTTCATTAAATATAAAAGTTCATCTTTTAGTCTTGCCAAGAATTCAAGCCTCAATTATAATGCATGTTAATATGAAAAAAATAAGAGAGAATTGTCTAGTGTTGAAAACGTCCTAAGAGTGTCCTTATATAGGAAATAAATGGAAATATGTTTAACGTGACTTCAACCTTCAATAATTTAGGCCAACCACTGGTTCACCCACTTGAAGCACCTTTTTGATAATGAAAATGACCGATGTAGTTGGAAAATGTGTATGACTGTTTAAAAGGTTAGGATTTCTCTCACGGAGTTGGAAAATAGTTAAGCACTCAATAAAAAGTCAATTTTAAAGACAAACATACAAACTAACATTGATCCAAAGATAAAAAAATTAATCGTTTAGAAATCAATCATTCTTGACATGCACTAGCTTTAGGACTTCAATTGTCTTGTGAGAATAATACAAATATAGCTCGGTGAGAAAACTGCTTTACAAAATATTAGTCTTGATGCAAATGATATTGCACAGCCTATACGCATACAAGACAAAGAATTCGCACGTGGGCTTGGAAGGGCTCAAGTCCATCAATCACATGATACATTAAGTTTGCCAAATGGGCCAATCACAAGACTTAGAGCCAAGCAATTTAAAGAAGCATTAAATGGGCTGATTCAACAAGTTTGTGGGAGGGCAAACACATGGAGGCCTAGCATAAGCCCAAATACATTTCAAATCAATCCAAATCAGATTCAAGGAAACCTAATCACTTTGATTAAGGCAGAATTTCTGGAAAGTTGAATATTCAAGGAAACATAATTCCTTTGATTTAGGCATGTTTTCTGGAAATTTGAATATTCAAGGAAACATAATTCCTTTGATTTAGGCATGTTTTCTGGAAATTTTGAATATTCAAGGAATCCTAATCCCTTTGATTTAGGCATGTTTTCTGGAAATTTGATTAAGTTTGAATTTTGTTGTTATATTAGTTGTAAGTTTGAATTTGTATTTGAAAGTTGTAACTTGACATCTCTTATGGTCTCTATAAATACCATGGAGATTGAGAGTGGGAGAACAGATTTCAGACAATAACATTTGAGAGTTTTTGTGTTCTTCTTTCATTCTTGAAAGGACTTGAACTTATCAAGCTTGTTCTTGTGGCGTTCAAACAACCGGACTTATCACCTAGATTCTTGAAGTGTCCTTGGGGTTTCTTGGTGTGGCGTCCTATATCCATCCATAGTCTTGGTTCTTGGTTTGCTAACTCAAGGGTTAAGACTCGTCAAACCTGTGTCTTGAAGATCTCGGGTTCAATTCCATATTGTGGTGCTGGGTTTTGTCACATTGTTGGCAAGGTTCATATCAAGTCTTCTAAAATTGAATGAAGACTTTATTAAATTAAATTGATTCTTTTTATTTTCTTTTTTTTGGTATTTTGCTTTCTTGTTTTTTTTTTATTTTCTTTTTAAGAATACAAGGAAGTATTACAAAATAAAAAAAAGTTTCTCACCAAAATATATTATACACAAATGCAACCAACTTACTCCTTAATTTAAATAATATCAATCTAAACAAAAATTAACCAATTCAAAGATATGTGAGATTAAAAAAATATATACTTAAACATGAAAATTCTCTTGGCTATATAAATTGAATCATCCATCTTACCACAAGGCTTAGCATTGTGCTAAAAAATATTTCGGAAGTCATTTTTTAGTAACCTAAATAGAAACAGTGACTTAATCCAAATAATTTTGAAATCATATATAGGTAGAAAAGTAAATTCCTTTATACAAGAATTACCAAGACTACAAGCAATAAATAACAATGCATGAAAAATAACAAGAAGTTAGTTAAAATGAGTTTCAAAAGTTAGAAATAAAAATCCTTACTTTATCATTCTAATTTGACTTAGAATGCGTCTCAAGAGTTCAAGTATGAACTCTTTTGTCTGCCATTTTAATCAAATGTCGGACCCCATTATCTATTTTTTGATTTTTTTTTGAATTTTTTTTTTGAATACAAAATACAACTTATGTCTACTATCCTCCCCCCAAACTAAATTAAATATTGTCCTCAATGTTTAAATAGAAAGAGATAAAGTATAGGAGACATTACCTGAAACATCAGTTATTCAAAAGAAACAAACCTAAAAGACACTTAAGCAAATATAAACTAAAATGATGATGCTGCCTATAATTTATCAATAAATTCATCCGCATTGGTAGCAAAAATGAGGATATGTCACGCCGAATGTGAAATAAGATTCTGTTCCACAACTTGATCAAGAAAACAGAGTAAGCAATCAAAATAGTTATTAACATTCAATAAACCTATGGGTTTTCAGTGGATATTCAGCTGGGTTCAAGAGACAATTTGAAAAATTTCTTTCGAGGTACCAAAACTATCTATATATTCATGCTATATATTCATAGTAAAGCAATAAAAGCATCTGCATAGTAAAGCATTCTAGCTATATATTCATGCATGGATGAGACTCATAATTCTTCCCTTATTATTTTTTCAGTCAAGTTTCCCACGATTAAAGCTGTAGGAATAATACCTAAAACTTGACTTCCTCCTAAATGTGCAGTTGTTGACACACATGCCATTAACCCAAGGCTACTCCCTCCATAAATCAAATGGATTTTTCTTATAGCTAATACTTTTCCGAAATTGTTTGCTGCCTCTACAAACACTTTATTTTCCCCGGGACTAATCCACAAAATATACATATATTTCAGAATTGTTGAATTGAGGTTTCCTCCATATCTACACTCACCTTTATCTCAATATATGAAAATAAAGAAAATGAGGTGCTGAATTTATAGAGTACCAAATGATAACAACGATTTTGGTAACCCGACAGTTTGTCAAAAGAGATTTAAAAATAAAACACAAAAATGTAAACGTAATGACCAACATACATTATTTAACAAAAAGATTTGAATTTGAAACATCTATATGAGTAGCCCTACTATTCATAAAATAAAATAAAAAAATTTAAAATTAAAACACATGTATTTATATATATATTATAATGCATGATACCCAACTATCATGCATTATATATATTATATTATTATTAATAACTATTATAAAATAATATAATTTATTAGAGATATTATGATTATTTAACTATTAAATATTCATAGTATAAAATGACCATTTTACCCCTCATAAATAGTTACCAAGTATACCCCTTAGTGGGTTCCATCAAATCCCACACTTTGATAAACTCAACCAAGGGTCCATGATGCGTCACGTGTCATTTTATAATTAGTAAATAATAATTATTGACTAATTATTGTATTTAACACTTAACTATAGACACGCACGCTTTCCCGTGATATTGTTGAATATTACTGGATTAAAAAATTTAATCAAGTACCTGCCCCAATGCACAACGAGTACACTCTATATTGCGGGACTCCCTAGGTCTATGCTCGATTCATCAAATGGAACTATTTCATAAGTTCGTAAGCAATGCCCCACGCACACGTTACGAATATTACAAATCAGTGCGTTGAACCATACAAGTTGAGGTTACAACGCATACGTATAGTCCTTCCATCAAATATATCTTGATGTGCGGGGACATAGATCCACACCGCCAAATTCCCATACGCTCATCCATAAACCTATCTCCAGAATAGTATCTCAATTGAACAATATGAGCAAACTCTTTGCCATATTGTTTAACCCTAGGGAAACACTTTTCCAGGATAACTGCTTACACCCATAAGACTTTCCTGAGATACTATCTTAGAGCATCTAGATATATCACTCTCTATGAGAGCTGATGGATCCCATATCTACACACACCGGACTCTATAAGCATCGAACCATACCCAGCGACACCCAGTGGTCAGACCATGAAAGGTCTCTAACATGCGTGGAACCAAAGCATGGTGGATTACTCACAAGCCTACCATGGTGCTCAGGTAAGAGTACCTACTCAACTCGAGAGAACCTTCCATTGACGACAACATAAAATGTCTATTGGGGTCCTCATGAGTCTATTTAGTACTCATTCCTAACTGAATACCTGTATGCCTATACAATCTCTAAGATCCTGGTCAGTTAGGAATGACCAACTGTACCCTACAGTACAAATATATACACTCACTGATCTATGTAAATTAATAGGATCTACTAATAGACCTATGTTAGTAGAAATAGATCATGCACTGTGTATTTGAGAATATGCTTGTATAATGACATATCCTAGCAATCGATTACAACTCTTACAACTATATCATTATTAGCATATTCTGAGGTCTTTGTCGTGTTATAGATAATGTTCAAATTCTTGGAATATTTGCTAACTCTTAGCACCGATCTAAATTCCTTTAGACCGTATCTGAACTCCTTCAAATATAAAAAGTCTGCAACGTAACAAACATTAAACCATATAATTAAAAGGTAATTAGTGATATAACAAAATATACTATGTATAGATATTAAATATTCATACAAAACTGGGCTGGCACGTAGGCACAACTCTAACAATCTCCCACTTGCCCTAGTACCAATCACAGTGGTATCTAATACCTATAGACTCTACGTGTTTCTCAAACACCTTTGGAGTTAATGCTTTGGTAAGTGGGTACGCTATATTATTTACAGGATCTATTCTATAAATAACTATATCTCCATTGGCCAAGATTTCTCTAATGATGTGCTATTTTCGCTCCACATGCTTAGACTTCTGGTATGCCCTTGGCTCATTTCCTTGCGCTATAGCCCCATTGTTGTCACAAAATAATGGGATAGGATCTAATGAACTTGGAACTATTCCAAGCTCAGCGACAAAGTTGCAAATTCAAATAGCTTCCTTTGCAGGTTTAGAAGCTGTGATGTACTCTGCCTCTGTGGTAAAGTCAGCTGTGGACTCCTGCTTGGTGCTATTTCAGCTCAAGAAAATATATAGATGTATACTTTTTATCATCTAGATTAGACTGAAAGTCCGAATTCGTGTATCTTCTCACTTGAATATCATTATCTTCATAAATGAGAAACTTATTCTAAGTACCTTTAAGGTATTTCAGGATATGTTTGACTGCCATCCAATGGCTGTCACCTGGATCAGATTGATACTGGCTTGTAACACTTACAGCCATACTGATATCAGGTCTCGTGTACATCACAGTTTTACAATTAGTAAATTGTGTCTTTCTAAAACGCTATCGATGCATGATGATTGAGAGAGTCTAATTAGCTTCCTAACTCTATCTTTATAGAGCTTTATACCCAGTATATAGAAAGCTTCTCCCAAGTCTTTCATGGAAAAATTCTTATTCAGATAGCATTTTTTAGATTGTAACATACCAATATCATTCCTAATGATCAGTATGTCATCCACATAGAGAACTAGGAAGACAATCATGCTCCCATTAACTCTCAACATCTCATAATTTGGTCAAGGCAATATTTAAAAAGATATGGATCACCTCAATAAAAATTACGTACCTCAACTAAGAACTTACGCTTATCTTATGCACTCCAGTTAGATGCAAGTTCACCACAAACTAAATAATTTACGATATGTATGCACTAAGGTATTTGGCTTATAGTGAAAAGATATTCATCAGGGAAATCATCTTGAATGGCTGGGGTATCAGTGGAGTCAGTGAACTCAATGCGGGATAAATGATCAGCAACAATATTTTCAACGCCTTTCTTATTTTTAATGGTTAGATCAAATTCTTACAAAAAAAGAATCCACCTAATTAAATGAGCTTTAGCATCCTTCTTAGAAAGAAGATACTTAAGAGCTGCGTGGTCAGTAAAAATAATAATAGGTAAATCAATCAAATAAGAATAAAATTTGTCTTAGGCAAAAACAACAGCTAGTATTTTTTTTTCAGTAGTAGTGTAATTCATTTAAGTATCATTCAAAGTCTTACTAGCATAATAAACAACAAAGGGTTTTCATTCCCTTTGTTGCCCAAGAACTGCTCTTACAACATAATTACTTGCATCACACATAATTTCAAATGGGAGGTTTCAATCCAGTGATTACATGATATGAACGGTGGTGAGTTTGGCAATGAGTATTCAGAATGCCTCCTCACACTCTTGTGTCTATGTAAATTCAGCATCTTTTAGCAAAAGATTACACAATGATCTAGATATGGCAGGAAAATTTTGTATATACCTCCTGTAAAAGCTATGTCCAAGAAAATATCGGACATCTTTTACTGTTTTGAGTATAGGTAATTTAGAGATTAATTCAATTTTAGCTTTGTCAACATCTATCTCTTTTTCAGATACAATATAACCCAAAACGATCCCTGAAAATACCATAAAGTGACATTTCTCCCAGTTTAGCACAAGTTATTTTTCCCTACACCTACTTAAAATACCTTTTAAGTTAAGTAAACATGAATCAAAAGAATAGCCAAAAAAAGTCAAATCATCCATAAATACCTCCATGCATTTTTTAACCATATTAGAGAAAATACTCAGATACAACGTTGATAAGTAGCCGGTGCATTACATAATCCAAATGGCATTCTTCGAAAAGTGTATACCAAAAGGGCATGTAAAATTGATTTTTTCTTTATCCTCTATAGTTATCTCAATCTAGTAATAACCTGAATACCCATCAAGAAAGCAATAAAAGAGATGTCCAGCTACACGTTCTAAAATATGGTTGATAAAAGGCAATAAAAAATAGTCTTTCCTGGAGGTTGTGTTAAATTTTCTATCCATTTATGAACTACTACCCTAGTTGGAACAAGTATCCCATTCTCATTTTTCACAACAGTAACCCCAGATTTCTTATGAACTACTTGAGTTGGACTTACCTATTGACTATTAGAGATTGGGTAGATTATACTTGCATCTAATAGTTTCAAGACTTCTTTCCTCACTACTTCTTTCATTGTTGTGTTAAGTCTTCTTTGTGGGTCCTTACAGATTTGGCCACCTTCATCTAAATGAATTCTATAGAAGTATATCAATAGAGAAATACCTTTAATTTCAGTTATGGTCCAACCTAGTGTAGATTTATGTTCTTTTAACAATTTTATCAATTTGTTCTCTTGTTCAGCACTAAGTTCAGAAGAAATGATGATCGAAAAGATATCACCTGGTCCCAAGAATGCATGTTTTAAACCTTTGGGCAGTGGAGAAAGATCAACTTGTGGTGTCTCGAGATTTGATGGTTCGGTTTCTCCATCTCTCGTGGTAACTCTTCAAAGCGTGGCTGCCAAAATCGAGTCCTTTTATCCATACTAAACACATCAGTTATTTCATCAGGATAACATAATGCTTCAAAATCAAAATTAAGAAGGGTTTTCAAAGAATTAGAGCCATGATTTTTATAAACTTCCTTCGCTACAAGTGTATCTATCATATATGAATGATAGCATTTGTCTTCTTCTCGTGGTTGCTTGCCAATATGAAAGATATTCACCTCAAGAGTCATATTCCCAAAAGATAATTTTATTAGACCATTTTTGCAATTAACAAGAGCGTTAGCAGTGGCAAGAAAGGGTCTTCCTAAACTAATAGGGATTTTAGACTCCATGTTAACCACAGAATGAGTATCTAAAACAAGAAAATCGACAAGGTAATAAAATTTATTAATTTGTAACAAAACATCTTCTATTACTTCCTGTGGTTTCTTGATCGATCGGTCAGCTAATTGTAAGACTACAGATGAAGGTTTAATCTTACCAAGTTCCTAATTGCAAGTAAATAGAATGAGGCATTAAATTTACACTTGCTCCTAAGTCCAACAAAGCTTGACCAAACTCATGTGTCCTAATTTGATAGGAGATTGTGGGACATCCTATATCATTATACTTGGGTGGTGTCTTTTGCTCAACCACTGCACTTACCTGTTCTGCCAAAAATGTAGTTTTCTTTACATGATATTTTCTTTTGATAGTGCATAGATCCTTGATGACTTTAGTGTAAGTTAGAACCTACTTAATTAAATGCAACAAGGGAAGATTAATCTTAACTTATTTCAAATGTTCTAAAATCTTACCTTGAATTTCTAAATTTTTTTCAATAGGTCGAAGAGCTTGAGGAAAAGGCACTGGGATTGAAAACTTATTTTTGGGCTCTTTTTCCACTATGGCATATTTTCAAGGGGGGCGTCTTTACTACTCATAGATGTGTTAGTTGGAGAAGTAAGCTCACTCATAATCTTACCACTTCGAGTTGTAATGGCATTGACTTCTTTAAGATTTTATGCATCAGAAGTAGAAGCTTGTGCCATAAATTATCTTTTTGGATTAGATTGAGGTTGAGATGAAAACTTACCTCACTCTTGTATAATTAAGGCACTGATTAGCTTAGTGATTTGACTCTTGATTTCTTTGTTTTCATCTACCATTTGTGAAATTTTTTTATTAGTCTTACTATATACCTCCATAAATGCTTGTAATATATCATCTAAAGGACTCTGGTTGGTTGTGCATTATATTGAGGTGCACCATAAGACTTGGGTGCTTGTTGTTCTTGATTCTAATGGTTGTTGGCTTGTTGGTCAGATTTCCAACTAAAGTTTTGGTGATTTCTCCAACTTGAATTATAGGTTTCAAAGTATGGTGGATAAGGCTTCTTGTATATTCCTAAGGCATTACATTGTTCCTCATATATCCCTCTCATCTCGCTATAAGTAGGGCAATCCTGAGCTAAGTATTTCGCTCCTCCACAGATAAAATAAACATCATGTGACTCAATTCTAGCAATCGTATGTGTGATCCTTCTATCTTTAGTTTTTAAGGCCTCTAATTCCCTAATTAAGACCTCTAATTGAGCTTTAAGTCTATCATCTTCCCAAAGATGAAAAATGGAACTAAGTCATAACCTATTTGTGCTTTCAGTAGCACTAGGTCTAGACCATATATGGGCTTTTTTGGCAAAGTCATTAAGGAATTCTATGACTTTCTCGAGATCTTTGTGAAAAAACTCCCTATTACATATCATCTCAACAATTTGACACTATCTAATTGTGAGTCACTTATAAAAATAGCTAACTAAGCGCCAATTTTCATACCCATGGTAAGGGCATAGATTTAGCAACTCTTTAAACATTTCCCAAGCCTGATATAAGGTTTCTCCGTCTTTTTGAGAGAAGGAAGAAATTTGTCTTTTCAGGCCATTAGTTTTTTTGTTGTGGGAAGTATTTATTGAAAAATGCTTGGGTCATTTCTGCCCAAGTTCCTATAAACCTCGACCTCAAAGAGTATAACCAACTCTTTACTTTGTCTTTCAAAGAAAAAGTGAAACATTTAAGCCTAACAGTGTCTATGACTTTAGGTTGGCTAGGAAAGGTGGCAAATACCTTTTCAAATTCCCTAACATGTACATAAGGATTTTTACTATTTAGACCATGAAAAGTGGATAGAAGTTGTATCATGCAAGTAATATTTTAGATTCTTAACGGGGTTATCCTCGTATTGGCTCATTGTGTTGGAATTACAAGATGAACTAGATGGTGAATTCTCTTCCCTTACAAATTATGGTGGGGTTCTAGTTCTACTTCTCTCAGAAATCTTCTTCGTTTGTCTCTAAGTAGATGCATACGTCCTAACCATTTTTTTTTACTTTTTTTTTTTACTAAAGAAAATTCTTGAGAAATTAAGAAGTGAACAAAAGAAACAAAAACGAGTTAGATAATAAAACAAACCATGAAATATAAAAATAGTATACAATAAATGAACAAAAGATAATAAATTATAAAGTATAATGAAAAACTAAAATGAAGTACAATAAATAAATAAAATAAAAAATAAAATAAAGTGCAATAAAAATAGAATACAATAAATGAATAAAAGATAATAAACTATAAAGTATAATGAAAAAATTAAATAAAGTACAATAAATAAATAAAATAAAAAATAAAATAAAGTGCAATAAATAAATAAAAGAAAATAAACTGCAAAGTATGATAAATAAATAAATAAAATAAATTGAAAAGTACGATAAATAAATAAAATAAAATAAAGTGCAATAAATAAAAAAATAAAGTACTAAGTACAATAAATAAATAAAAAAAAATAAACTAAGTTAGGCGATAGAACCAGCCATAAAAATAAAATAAAATACATCAAAATTAACTAAACAAATAAAGTGTAATAAATAAATAAAAGAAAAGAAAAAGCAAAGTACAATAAATAAATAAAAGAAAATAAAGTGCAATAAATAAATAAAAGAAAATAAAGTACAATAAATAAATAAAAGAAAATAAAGTTCAATAAAAAAATAAAACAAATAAAGTGCAAAGTACAATAAATAAATAAAAGAAAATGAAATAAGTTAGGCGGTAGAATCAGTCATAATAATAAAATAAAATACAATAATTAACTAAAAAAATTAAATTGAGTTAGGTGGTAGAACTAACCATGAACAATAAAATAAAATACAACAAAGGAAATAAATTTAAAAACTAAAGTTTTACAAAGAAAAGAAAATGTACAAAGTTACTGCTTTAGTATTGATAAATGCAACCTATTTTCGCTTAGTGTGCCTCCTTAGCAACGACACCAAATTTTGTTTACGCTCAAAATGTAATATGGCTATCGCAGTATAGATTGAGGTGTCGATCCCACGAGGATGCTTTTAGCAAAATAGGTTGGTGAAATAAAAATATTAAAACAGTAACAAGGAGAAAACTAACTAATTCATTTAAGTAGATGAGATAGAATTGTCTATGATTTAAGAAAAACGTCTTATGATGATGTAAGCAAGGCTTCGAGAATCACAATTATACTTTATAAATCTACTCTATTCTTCGATGTTTATAATTCAATTAAAAGTTTCACATCCCAAACAATCAATTGAAAGATATATAAAATATAGCACATTTGATAACACACGTATTTGATATGACTAAACTCTTTACAAATATTAACACAACCATGTTGATTTACACAAAGTTATTTAAGATCAACAATATATTAATTTGACAATATTACAGTAAAAGATCAACTTGAATATCAAACAATTATTGTCATTACATGTTATCCATGATCTACAATATATTGATTGAAAATATTGTAGTAAAAGATTAACATGTAAAATAATGTAACCAATAATAATTATAATTTAACAAGAATCACATAAAGAAAGTATGACTGAAAACATATGAAACATAAGAATTATAACCTCTGGATTATAGAAAATAAATAGATAAAAGTTTAGGCACAACCAAACTTACAAACATTTGTGGCTCTTGACAAAGAATCAAAGCATAAAAGTAAGTTTATTAAACATAAAATTTTATCTTTAAGTCTTGCCAAGAACTCTAGCTTAGATTACAATGCATGTTAATGTGAAGAAAATAAGAGAAAATTGTCTAGTGTTGAAAACGTCTTAAGAGTATCCTTATATAGGTAATGAATGGATATATGTTTAATGTGACTTCAATCTTCAATAATTTAAGCCAACCACTCATTTACTCACATGTAGCACATTTTTTATAATGGAAATGATCTATGTAGCCTTTTGGCCGACATAAAAGTTGTAGCATTTTGTCTCTTCTTTCGACAGCCACCAAGTTCGTGCAATTTGAATGAATATCCAATTAGATATGGGTAAAATACCAAAGATATGTCAGATTTCTGCTAGCAACCCTTTCACCCTTTTGCAATACAATTTGGTCCATGATAAGGGCTGATTTAGACTTTACCATCAACATAAGAGTTGTTGATAATTGAGTCATAATTTTAAAGCTTCAAGAATTATATCGATTGGGTATGTATTTTGTGAAATACAGTCCAAATATATAAGTTGTGTCAAGCTGAGCGAAAGTTGTAACTCAATTCTATTTTATCCTAAGTTTTGGCCTATAACATGTTGGATTTGGCTTTTCAATGGCTCTTCAAGTTTGTGTAAGATTGAGTCATGTTACTCTCTAGGTTTAAGAATTTCTTCATTTTGATTTTTACATTGAGAGTTATGTCTGTTTCACCTAAACCTGTGAAAATAACATTCATTAATCGCAATTTAAGGAGAACACTTTATTTCAAGCTAAAATTACAAAAATGATAAAATAAGTGACATTAAATGGTGATTGAATCTCTTAATAAATATTCATTTTCATGTGTTCATCAGATGGTCAAGTGAATATATCTTAAATTATCAATTACTTACATTATTACTGTAACCTGTTTGATGGAAATCATTAATTTTGACAACCATACACACCAATAGCTAGATAGCTATGATACACATGGAATGCAAATTAACACCCTCCAACGAATTGAAAGAAACCCGATTGTTCAAGAATGAAGTAAGAGAAACTATTCTAATACTTAATCAATGGAATGATGATAAAATAATTAGAACAGTACTTTGATTTTTCCAAAATGCCACAAACTATGAAAGTTGATAAGTTTAATGAAAAATAAAGATTTGAAGGATTTGAACGCACAAGCTGAATAAACTTGATAAGTTCCAAAGTTCATGCAAGAACTTAAAAACAAAACACTCTCAAGTGTTCCAAACTTTGTATATCACGAAATTTTCTCTCCCATGAAAAAAAATCAGCCTTGTTTATATAGAACAAAAGCTAAGAACAGTTACAAATTACACCATTTAAGATAACTGCAGCATAACTCATTGGTAACTCCTTTGCATTTAACTTCAACTTGCACACCACATTATATTAATCATATCTGATCATGCTCCTTAATCACATTTGATCCATTGAACCTTAATTTGCACTCCATAGCACCTGATCACCAACATGGCCGAATGGCCTTTTTATTCTTCAACGTAAGCTAAAATCTTCATTCTAATAGGGCGAGACTCTTGTCTTCATGATTTGGACTTGCTTGAATCATGTTGACCATTTTAGATTCTTCTTGCATTTTAGAACCTTGACCGAAACTTGACTAGCTTGCTCTTTCCAAATGTTTTTCATTAAACAAGTTAAGGCTTCTTACATTCTTTTAGCTTTAGCTCTTGTCATTGGTCCTCCATGAACGTTTAAAGGATCTTTTCCAACCTTAGCCGAATGGTGATCAACTTGCTGGTTCTCATCACTGTTGCAATGCAAGCAAATATATGTTGTGTGTAATTTTTTAAGCGCAAGTACATGCTATCATTGGCAAATAATATAATGGTGAAGAATGTCAATCCCACGAGGACTTTATATGTTCTCTTAAAGGAAGTATTGATCCTCTTACTTTATACAGACAACTTGATTCTTAAAAGTGTAACTAAAAACTAATATTATCACTTAATTTATCAACCTTAAAATGTGCGAGCCAAAATACTATAAAATTAATGAATGAGTAAATCTAGGTTATAGTTATCCCCTAAATATGTTCTACCAACGATATTACCCTGAATGTTAATCCCTTAGTATTTTTTTATTGGTCACGACATGACATTCATCACAAGTCTCTTCTGAAGGTTAAGTGATTATACCCTAACTTATCTACCACTTATATTCCTATGATAGTGCAATTAAGCTAAGATTCATTAACCACAAGTTTTTCTTAACCATGAATACCAATTAGGTATATTCTTATCCTAATTCAAAACTCACGATTCCCTTATCACCATCATGCATAAATTGTCCTAGACTATTCATTAAGTTGCAATTTTCATGTTTATCCCAATGAACCAAAAATCATTAGACAACTTGCCAGGTAATTCGAAACCATTAAGAACAGACAAATTAAGTAAAAACAAAGTTCATAACATTTAAGGAAAAAGATATGTACAATTACATACTTGGGTTCAAAACTATAACCCTAGATAATAGATTTAGTTCAACATAATGAAATAGAGATAACTAAATATAGTAAAAATCATAACACAATCAGGTCCAAACCACATAGAGTGAACATGATGAAAATCCAAAGCAACTCTTGGTTTTGGTTGAATGATTCTTCTTATAGTCGCCAACTCTCTCCAATGTTAGGGCGTTCTCAATATGGTTGTGTGACTGATGGAACTGGGAGTGTTGCCCTTGGATTTCACGCCGTGGCGTTCACACTATTCATGCTCCAACATTGGTCTCATGTATGTACGTTGTGGTGTTAATCTATTATTATGAACGCTGACACTTTGGAGAGGGGAATGCAGGAGAATTCATCACTTTTCTTTATTCTCCTCAATAAATCTTCACTTTTTGGATCTAATATTTTATGTTTTCCTTCCAATTTCTTCAGCTTCATCCATTTCATGATTTATCCTACAAATTTATCACGTAGATAATTGGGTAAATAGCATGAAATTACTTGAGAATGAGCAAGTTTCTAAGTTAAAATGAGGCAAAAAATATATGACTAAATCATACTCATCAAATTTCTCCAAACTTAGATAATTGTTCATTCTCAAGCAATAAGAGAGAGAAAGAGAAACACACTAAATAAAATAGAACGCTAACTGGAAAAATAAAATAAAAAGAAACAAATAATTAAAACATAAGAAAACTATTCACATGATTTAGTTGATTTGATGGTTACTTATTTGTCTCGAAGACTCCCCCACTTAATTTCAACTCCTTTGAAATTGATAAATAGCTCTCAACAATCTACAAACACCAGAATTAAATGCTTTTCTTCTATCCTATAAGAGATCAACCCCGTGTGTGTGTGTGTAAAATAAGCAAGCATTAATTGAATTTTCACCTGATTGGCTCAAATACTTAATATTGCAAATCAATTTGATGCTCTATCCCTCGAATAGGTGGTAATCCCAATGGTAGCTCTTCTGAAAATACATCTTTGAACTCTTCAAGCAACTCCACAACCTGCCTTGGCAAATCCAAACCCTCCACTTGCAATAAAGGCTTTGCCCAAGTCATGAAAACAACCCCCACATAAGCTAGTGCTTGCACAACATCTCCCTTTTTGGCTAACATTAACCCTTTACCAGATTCCATCATCTTCCTTTGATTTCGCAACTGATCTTCTCTAACTTGTTGAGAACTCAATGGAATCAAATTCACTCTCTTCCCATTCAACACAAATGAATAAGTGTTCCTTCACCCATTATAAGTCACATCATTATCAAATTGCCATGGACGTCCTAATAACACATGACTAGCTATCATAGGAACCGCATCACCCAAAACCTCATCATGAAAGGCTTTAATGGAGAATGGCACCCGAACTTGTCTTGTAACCTGAATCTCTCCCTTGTCATTAAGCCAATGCAATTTGTATGGTTTTGGATGTGGAACAGTAGTTAATCCCAGTTTCTCCACTAAAGTAGTGGGTGCAACATTGGTACAACTACCATTATCAATGATCATGGCACAAACCTTATCTCGGATTTGACATCTTGTATGAAAGATGTTTTCGCGCTGTTCCAAACCAATATCAACTTCAACACTCAAGATCCTTTGAATAACTAATAAATTTCCCTCTATTGGCTCAAGATTTTCTTCTTGGTCAGTCACTTCGACTTTAGATTCCTCTTCCATTTCAGCCTCATCTTCACTTACAAGCTCTCCATGCTTCCCTTGTAAAACCATAACCCTCTTATTTGGACATTCAGAAGCAATATGCCCATTTCCCAAGCACTTGAAATACTTGATGTCTCGCGACCTCCTGGAAAATTAAGATTCAAATACCTTCTCCTTTCCTTTCAACGAACCTGAACTAGCACTTCCTTTACTGAACTCCACTTTCTCATCACGTTTAGGTGTGTTCCATGTTCGCGAAGGTGAAGAAACAGCCTTTGTATTACTTGTTGTAGTTGACCTCATATGGATACCCTCTTTTCTGCTGTCTTTCTACTTTAGTTGCAAGTTTTATGACATCCTCAAGAAATATGAAGGGCTGTAACTCAACAACATTAGCTATATCCCTCTTCAATCCATCAAGGAATCTAGCTATTGTTTGCTCTTGAGGTTCATTCAAATCACAGCGAATCAACAACAACTCAAATTCTTTCACATACTCCTCCACACTCAAGGAACCTTGCCGTAAAGTCTGAAGTTTGATGTATAATTCTTGTTTATAGTAATCCAGAACAAATCTCTTCTTCATTAATCTTTTCATAAGTGGCAGCCTCGTGACTTCTTCTTCGTCATCCCTTTTTTGCTGAGCTTTTAAGTTTTCCCACCACAAAAGTGCATAATCGGTAAACTCAAGTGCTGCTATCTTACACTTCTTTGCCTCAGGGTACTCATGCCAATCAAACACCCTTTCTACCTTTTGAACCCATTCAAGATACTCCTCAGGAGAACTAGTACCTTTAAATGGTGGTATATTAAGTTTGATACCACTAGTAGGGTCATTTTGCTGCCTCCTTATCCTACTCCTATCTTCAGTCTCATCATCCCGATTTGGCTCATCTCCAGCATCCCCTAGGTCATTCCGAGGTACCCTACGCCCTACCTGCCTTTGTTGGGGTTGCAAAGTATTTCTTTGAATCATCTGCAGCAAGTTGTCCATGAATTTCAGTAATCTCACCTCGAAATTCATCATGAGCACGTTGTAAGCCCATGAGTTGAGCTTGTTCTAAACTCAGTCCCTTTGGTACTCTACTTGCATCATCTTCAGCCATTTTTAACAAAAACCCCAACAAGTATGAACAATGAACAACACAACTAGTAGCTAAAAATACACTTCTCAAACTGATTTTTTTTCCCCACCAATTCAGTAAATAAAATCAGATAGCAACAATTGACTAAAGTTCAAAATTTCAAGGTTCAGGAACAACTCAACTCAGCCAAATCATCTTCAACCCACAAACTACTAAGAATAAATTCTAATCTTCAGAGTTACAATTCAAATACTAGAGACCCAATCTGATGAATATTCCCACGAAATTATATAAAACAAAAATAGCAAGACACCTTAAATAGCTTAAACTTCAGTTTACACACTGAAAACCTGGCTCTGATACCAGATGATGTGCCTTGATTTCCAGAAAAATAGATTATTCTAAAATTTGAATAAAATCTGGTTCTTTTGTTGGTTATTTTTTCTTTAAGAGTTTAGGCTGAATTATAACAAAAATTAAATGGTAAAGTTGATGGAGTATAGAACTAAATAGATACCTTGATAAGTCAGATAGACGCCACAAGGATCAATTTAGGGTTTGATGCCACACTCTTGGTGTTCAAAGAGTGATAAATCACCAACTGTCTTCAAGAGTTAGAAAACTTGAGAAGACAATTTTGTGAGAGAAATAGCTCTTCTATTTCGTGCTTCCAACTCCAAAATGAGGCAACTGCCTCCATAAGACTTTAACATGCCTTATATGGGCTTACAAAATAAAGGAAAACCCTAATGTTACCTAATTAACTTTAAAAGCCCAAAATAAGCCAAATATGACTTAACAATTTAAAATAAAGCTAAACAAGTTCAAAATGGCCCAAATATATAAAAATAGCAACATAAGAAGTAAATTAAGCTCAATAGCATGGAAAGAAAGCCCTCAACTGCTTCTTTAAGCCCAACATCATCAAAAGTCTCTAAATCACGTCACAATCTCTAATTAAAGACAATTAAACACATTTAACTCATTTCCATTCAGATCGTAAGCTTCTAATCCCATAGAAGCTTCAATAGCTCCAATTTGACTACTTATGGCCCTTTGAAGCTGTTTAGCCTTAGCCCTTGTTATTGGACCATCCAAAATCTCCTTTATGCTCAGCTCACCTTCTTGAGTTGATTTATAACCTTCATGATGCACATCAATTTTTCTAAGAAGTTGAAAAATTAAGCTATTTATCATCATGGACTAGCAAACATCATTACAACCCAATACAAGAAAAATATAGCAATAAACAACATAAGATTTTTGAGTGAAAACTAAGTCATATTACAAATGCGTTTCTTTTTCACTACACAAGACATAAACTATAAAATAACAGACATAATGAAAACTATAAGATAAAAGAAACACAAAACAAGGATAAAATTGAAATCCTAGCATAATCACAAGAAGTGTTCCCTCGCCTCAAACTTATAATCATTCATGGTCCCTATGGCAGAAACCAAAAATGGAACTGAAACACTTCCTTGAAAATCTATGGATCTCTGGTCATGTCATCCAACTCCAAAATGGTGAGGCCCAGATCATCCTGTATAGCTATCTCCTCATCCTATGGTTGTGGTGGTGGTGGGGTTGGGTGTGCTAGCTACATCATCAAGACATCACTGATATTGATCCCTCGGTAAGTAGTGCATAGCTGTATCCACTGATACCGGTAGTCTCTGAAGTCTCCAAACTCATATTGGCAGTCTCTATGCCTTAGACTAGGTCTCCAGTCTGGCCCAGTCTAGTCTAGATTGTCATATTCTTCGATGATGAGCCTGTTGCTCTTGGAGCTGATGATAAACGATCCACTGGATCAATTGTTGGTGCTGATGCTACTGAATGTCTTGGTTGCCTTTGGCTCTTTGTCATTTATAGCTTCTGAATAATGCTAAAGTCAATCACTCAAGTTGTCGATACTAGGTTTTTATACACCTCTTAACAGACCCTAACACGAACACAAAGTGTTGTAATCAGTGAGGGTAGACCCAAGCTGTTCTTGGCTAGTTAGGAGCAAGCCAAGATCTTTTCTTGTAAAATCTGCCTGATGTTGACCGATCGCCCAATCATTATGGAATAAAAGAGCATTAACCTCAACTTGGTGACTCATTCATGTGCGTCGTTGGCATCATCCTTGCAGAAAAAAGACATACCACATCTTAGTGTCCTTGTGCTTGATCTAAAGTTCATTGAAAGACCATTCGTAGTCTTTCACTTTGTCCTTGGCTGGTAGAGGGTCTGGATTATGAGCCCATAGTCTGGATCTCGTGCCACATTGAAGTATTCATTTAGCATGTCTACTAGCAGCCCAAATAATGCATTGGCATAGAATTCCTTCATAATCTAAACCACCCCTATTGGTGTGTGGGCCCCCACCCCTCAACTAGCACGGTGGTGCCCCTCCCTACACTGGTAGGAGGCTACACACTCAAAGGAATATCGAAGTCCCCCATCCTTTCTTTCGCCTTCCCGAGGTTCAAACCCAGGACCATATGGGGTTCTACGGCCCTTGGGAAGCACCTTTGGTACCACTTTAGCTAGTACCCAATTCCAACCCTATTAGTAATATTTATTTTATGGTGCGCATGAGAGGTATTAGATCTAAATTGGTAATTTTACACTCGGTCAGAGCGTCGGACAATCATGAAATAGTTTTTGGAAGTTTTCACTAGTGACTTGGAAAAGCAAATTTTAATTTAATACATGAATTTCCATTTAAGGGTTATGCATGGAACAAGCCTTTGTTAAGAAACACAATCCATATGTTAGAAAATGGACCAATTAGAGACAAGTTTATGCATTGCCAAGTTGGAGGTCTAGTTAGTTCCTTTGACTATTCTAACCAAATAGTTAGAAAGGAACCAATTAAATCCTTCCATTTTGAACCAATGACAATTTAAAAAATTTGAGTTAGTTGAGGGGCAATTTGAACTTTTAGAAGAACACTATATAAGAAGGAAGTGTGTAGAAATTTTGGCTAAGTTAAAAGTATAACATTGAGAGCTACAGAGAGGCAATTCGGCCAAGGTGAAGAGGATACTGCTACAGTAAAAACCCAAGGCTTCTTCTTGCGTTTTCATGCTTGATCAAGCCAAAATAAAGCCAATCACAAGTTCCTAAGATCAATTGAAGCTTCCGTTAGTGAAAATCCAAGAAAAAGAGGTAAGAAAAGCATTGTTATGTAATGATGATGTGTGAATTTTCAAGATTGCTTCAATTGATATTTTTGTGGGAATTCTTGATTTAGATTGAGTTGAATTCAAGTGTGGAGCTTAAAGGAGTCATCAAAGTAAAGGAATTAGTAAGGTAAGAATTAGGGTTTGGTTTGATTTTATTGTAGAAACTTCAATTGCATGTTATTAGGGTATTAGAATTAAATTGGCTTGATTTGAATATCATTAAAACAAGAAATTGGAAAAAAAAAGAAATGTATTGGGTGAAGATGGTAATTTTGGCCAATTAAGGATTTTTAGGATTGAGTTGTGTTTTGGTTAAATTGCTGTATATGAATGATTCCTTGTATCAATGGGATGTATATGATTGATGAAAAATTAAGAAAATGAAGAAAATAGGACATAGTTGTCCAATTTGGTAAGTTGAAGGGTAATTATGTCCAAGAAAATTTATAGGGTGTTAAACAATTTTCACAGCATCGGATGGTGAATTAAACAAGATGGAATGACTTTGTAAATGAAAATCGAAAAGTGGTATCCATTTGGGCTTTGTAAGCCGATTAGGGCACTTATTAGTTAAGTGAAATTTTAGCGTTTATAAAGGTTTTAACCGTCATTTATGGCGTGTAGGTGAAGAAAGCTGAGAGCGGTAAAGAGAGTAAAAGTTAATAGAAGAATTGAATTGAAATTGTATTTTTTATGTGATTTTAATGCATAAACATGATATATAATTTTAGAATACATTTATAAATATGCTTTTCTATGTTCAATTTAAGAAATAGTTTTAAAACGACTAAAATAGTTTCAAAGGCCTTTGGTACCCTCAGATTTATAGTTATGGTAATGGTTTAAGACTCGACCGGTATATCCCATACACATCGGCAAGTATTGGAGGGTATATCACAAACTTCGAAAAGTCGGGTTATTGAGTCATGTGAGTCGCTCGATGTATACGGGGTATTGTCTTGCTATATGTATGCAATGTAGGATTCTGCTGCATATTCAGTGAGATGTCTTGAGATGTCACAGTGGATGTTGCTAATTTAGATGCCCTGTGAACTACTCACGTTATGTGGTGCTAGTTGAGTCGCTGCGTGAGTATAGTGTTTTAGGGTTACCATTAGTTCAGTTTAGAAAGAAAATGACCGAGTGAGGGCTTTAATTATTTTCAAGCTACCGAACGCACATTACATATTTATATGTGTACATGTTAGTAATTATGTCTTATAGATTTTGGATATTGTTTTTCGAAGATGTAAATAAAATCCGCTTGACAAGATTTCATCAGCATATAATGTTAGAAACCATTTTACCGTTTTATAAAAATTTTAGAACCATGTTTTATGCATATCATTTAGAATTTAATATTATGCAGATTTTTATTGTTTACTAGAATTCTTAAATGCACTTGTCATTCTCGAGAGATACTAAAATTAAATCCTACTTATTCGATTTTTTTTTCCAAATTGAACTTTTCGATCCTATGTGCTACCCTAGTGCTCAACGAGTATACTTCATATTGTGATACTCCCTAGGTTCACACTCATTCCATTTATTTTATGAAAATTTTCCATATGTTTGTGAACATTACCCCACACACATGTTACGTATACAATAAAATGGCGCGTAAAACCATACAAGTTGTAGTTAACCATATTCGTATAATCTTTTTGTCATTTATATCCTAAAAGAGTAGAGACATAGATATATCGTTAAGTCTCTATCTGTTCGACATTAAACTTACATTCAGATTTATATTTAAATAAACAATATCTGCAAACTCCTTTGCGATAACGTTTTACCTTATGAAAATATTTTTTGGTTAAATACTTTTGCCAAAAGACTTTCTAAAATACAATCTCGAAGCATCATGATATTCGGCCCAACCATATAAGCTGACAAATTATATATCTACACACATAGGATCCGTGAGCATCGAACCTTACCCAACAACACTCAGAGGTTAGACCATAAAAGATTTTTGACATGTGTGGAATATAAGTATAGTGTAAAACTCCTAATTCTCTGATAAACTTACGTATCCACACTGCTTCTTTTGCAGCTTCTGAAGCTGTAATATATTCTGCCTCTGTGGTTGAATTAGTTGTAGATCCCTGTTTTGTACTTTTTCAACTAACAGTAGCACCATTAAGAAGAAATACAAATCCAGATGTAGACTTTCTATTATCTGGATCAGACTAAAAATCTGAATGAGTGTATCCTATCACATGTAAGCTCTTCATAAATTGGGAACATATCCTTTGTACCTTTAAGGTATTTCAGAATATGTTCCACGGCCATCAAATAGTCATTTTCTGGATCAGACTGATACTAGTTTGTAACATTGACAACTATACTGATGTCAGATTTTGTACATAACATGATGCACATTATACTTCCTACAGTTGATGCATAAGGTATAGTAGACATTCTAACTCTTTCATCTTCTTTTTGAGGACACAACTTCTTAAAAAGATAAATGTTATGTCTGAAAGGTACATTAACTATCTTACAATTACTGAAGATATACCTTTCTAAAATGTTGTTTATGTACGAGGATTAGGACAGTCCGATCAGCCTCCTAGCTTTATCTCTATAAAGTTTTATACCTAGTATATAGAAATCCTCTCCTAAATCCTTCATGGAGAAGTTCTTACTCGAATAACTTTTGACTAATTGTAGCATACCAATATCGTTTCTGATAATGAGTATGTCATCCACATAGAGGACCAAAAAGATAATCATGCTCCCACTGACCTTTTTATACACACACGCTTTCTCTTCATTTTTAATAAAACTAGACCATCTGATTACTTTATCAAAATAAAGATTCCAGCCTCGAGAGTCATGCTTAAGCCCATAAATGGACCTTTTTTAATTTGCACACTAGATTAGAATTCTTATATGTAAAACCTTCAGGTTGTACCATATATATCTCTTCCTTGAGATATCCATTCAGAAATAACGTCTTTACATCCATTTTCTAGATTTCATAATCATGTAGCAATAACCAATAATATTCGGATTGATTTGAGCATGACTACTGGTGAAAACGTTTCCTCATAATCTATTCCAAATTTTTTAGTATCACCTTTTGCTACCAGTAGCTTTGAATGTCTCTACCTTCCTATCGGACTCACGCTTCCGCTTGTAAATTCATTTACAACCAATAAGAACATTCCCTTTGGGAAGTTGAACCAAGTCTAGACTTGGTTGTGATGCATAGAACCAATCTCGGATTTCATGGCATCTAGCCATTAACCTAAATCAATGTCTAATATCGCCTCTCTATAAATCAAAGGATTCTTTTTTCCAACTAAAAAAATATCATAGACACCTTCAGACATCATTTCATATCTTATAGGTGGCCTCGAGATCCTTTTCGACTTACGGGTAGGGTGTGTTAAAGGTATCTTGATTGATCTAGAAATTCCATCTCTGGTTCATTGAGTTGTTCATTGACTTCATTAAGAATAACCTTTTTACAATATCCATGATCCATCAGAAATTGTGTTTCTAGGAAATTAGCATAACAAGTAATGAATACATTTCATTTCTTGGGATCATAGAGCTGATATCCCATAGAGTGCTTGGGATATCCAATGAACCGGCGGTACTTATACTATTTGGGTGCAAGTTTCTCTTGTTGCATAACTTTTACATAAGTAGGATAGCCCTAAATCTTAATATACTTAAGACTTGACTTTTTGTCAGACCATATCTCATACGAAGTGATAGGAACGACTTTTGATGAAATTCTATTCAATAAATGAGCAGTAGTCTATAGAGCATAACCCCAAAGATATCAAAAATATCAGTAAAGCTCATCTTTGACCGGACCAAATCCAATGAAGTTCGATTCCTCCTTTCTAAAACACCATTGTGTTGATGAGTACCTGGAGGATTATATTGAGTGACAATCTCATTATTCTTCAAATAACCAATGAATTCACAGCCTTGATCTAATCGTAGGCATTTAATGAATTTACCAGTTTGATTCTCTACTTCAACTTGAAACTCTTTGAACATTTCAAAAGTTTTTGACTTGGGTTTCATTAAAACACATATCTGTATAGTGATGAATCATCAATAAAGGTTATGAAGTATTGAAACCCACCCATGGCAGCGTGATTCATCGGACCACATACTGATATCACTATGTATTAGTTCCAAAAAAGCATTGGCACGATGTCCTACACTAATAAATGGGGATTTAGTCATTTTCTCTTGAATACATAATTCACAAATTGGATAGGGTTCTATGGAAAGATCAAGTATCTGACCATCCTTAACCAAACGGGTTAGGTGTCTAACACCTATATAACCTAATCGCATGTGCCACAATTCTGTATTATTTAAAGTTTTTGAACCTTTTCTTTTATTATTTACCTGTACATTAAAAATATTTTCAATTGCATCTAAAATGTAATGGCCACTCATCAACTAACCATTAGCTAGCAAAATATTATTTTTATCATACTAACTTAAGGAGCAGTTCCTCATAAGTATATATGATAACCTTTCTTGTCTACTACAGAAAGGGATAATCTACCTAATAATATTTAGCACAAAATAACAATTATACAAAAACAATACTACAACCCAGAGGGAGAAGTAATTAAAAAGTCCCAATAGCTTCAACCTTGAGAAAATCTACATTTCTAACACGAAGCTTTACTTCTCTATGCTACAGTTGTCTAACACCTTCAGTTTCTACAACATATTACAGATGTGAGAAGGACATGTAGTATCTAATACCCAACTAATGCTAGTATCAAATGCTAATGAATTCTCAATAACAGGTAAATATATACCTTTAGGGGTTTTCTTTACAGTGGCAAGGTATTTTTGACAATTGCTTTTCCACCATCCTCACTGGAATGGAAACAATTTTCTTTTCCTTTTTTCTTATCTTGTGTCTTGGATATGATATGTCTCAATGGACCTTTAAATGGTGTTTTCTTTACATTTTTCTTCCCCTTAGACTTCTTAGAAGCCCTTGAGGTTTAAGATAAAGCACCCTGAACATAGAGATCTGGACTTGCTTTGTTCAAGTTCTCATGTGCTGTCTTTAACATATTGTGAAGATCTGTATATGTAGAAGTCAACCCTTGCATGTTGAAGTTTATGATGAACTGTGCAAATGACCCCGACAGAGATTGGTGAATCAAACTATTCCTCAATGTATTGTTCAGAGATATGTCCATCGTTTTTAGCCTATTAATGCTAGAAATTGTAGCACTCATGTATGTCAAAGCCTACATCAATTGTATAAAGACTCAAGTGTTGATATATACAGGTGCGATGCATAACTTTATTAAGCATGTAAAGAGAATCGCTTGGACTTTACGTGGAGAAAGAGGAGGGATTCCTCAAATCAGTAAATGCTACAGCCAAGCCATTGGATGGAGTGGTTCGAGGGGTCGATATCCACCTAGGAAAATGGCATGGCAAGGTAAATTTTTTCATGGCACCTCTTGATGATTTTGATGTGGTGTTAGGTATGGAGTTCTTAAGGCAGTATGACGTGGTGCCGCTTCCTTGACACGATTATGAGTGCATCATAGAGGGGGGACCTTACATGATACCAATGGTGGACAAGCCCAAGGATGGGAAATCTTAGGTATGGAGTTCTTAAGGCAGTACGACGTGGTGCCGCTTCCTTGACACGATTACGAGTGCATCATAGAGGGGGGACCTTACATGATACCAATGGTGGACAATCCCAAGGATGGGAAATCTTAGCCGAAAGCCAACACCAAACTCCTTTTTGCCATTCAACTAATCAGAGTTGCTGAGCACAAAGGAGAAGTACATCCAACCAAAATTAGGGAGATGGATGATAAGGCAACAAAGGGTAAGGATAAGTTACTAATGGAGGTTGCAGAAGTGCTCGAGCAGCACAAAGGATCGTACCAACTATTATACCACAGAAGCAACCATAAAAGGGTAAATTAAGCATAGGGAAAAGTTGGAGGTCGGATTTATGCTTCTAACTATAGCACAGATGTCTCAACCAGAATTACATAAGTTGTGGGGGTAGCTCAAGGAGTTTTCAGGTGTGGGTATCATTTAACAACTCAAGATGTCACATAGTGTGCACTTTCAACAGAAGAAGTGGGGTAGAGACAAGCAGTGGCATGTCAAGCATCGTGCGAGGGCCTTGGTGATGGAGATGATACTTCCAACATAGCACAAGACAGCATGCCCACTTCACAAAAGCTTTGATCATAGGGACGAGGGGCCATTTTCTATTGCCAAGAGGGTTGGCAATATCTCGCATAAGATAGGGATACCTTCAAGACAGCAGCTGCATCCGGTATTTTTCATGAGCTGTTTAAAGCTATACCCAGGGGGTATGGAAGACACGGAGCAGAAATAGGGACCTTTAGGGATTTTTACATAGGGACGGCACAGGAGCGAAACTCATCTATGATGGACAAATAGTAGAGAAGAAAATCCACCTCCAAGGCGTGAGTACTTTGTCAAGTGAAAAGGGTTGCTCAATATTGGATCACGCTGGGAATACGAGAGCGCACAGCAGTAGATTGAAGAACGAGGTATGCAAGTTCCAGCGAAGATGTGATGAGGGCGTTGCGTGAATTTGATGGGAGAGAATGTCACACCCCAAGTGTTCTCAAGCATTTCTTTGAACACTTGGTGTATGAAAAAGCCTCTTAGAGGCTATGTGGGCCGCTGGAGTGGTTTGTGGGCTGGAGCTTCTAGAAGACCCGTTGACATGGTGATGATCCAGGCCAAGCCCATGACTTATTAGGGTTGTTAACCCTATTTGAAAGTGGAATATTCTGTAGCATATATGATGGCATCTAAGAATATTTTGTGGTATATTATTCCATCTTGTATGTACACCGTTAGGTTGTTTAGATCTCAGCCATTGATTGTATAAGTCTGTTAGTATATAAGAGGAAGACTCTTAGTTGTACAAAATAAAATTTTATAGCATGTATTTTATTCAGCAATATAGAGAGTTTTTTCTCAAACACCTTTTATGCATATTTTCTCATCTCTTTGTGGTGTTTTCTAAGCTGTTTAGCATACAACGTGTCTAAGGTCGTACGGTTCTCAAGAGGTCTATGACATAAGGAAAAGGATAACCTTAAACACTAATTAGATGACTTAACTAGGATATTAGAGGCCTTAAAAACTAAAGATAGAAAGGTCACCCATACGGTTGCTAGGATTGTGTCACATGATGTCTGTTTTATCTGTAGAGAAGCGTAACACTTAGCTCAAGATTGCCCCACTTATAGTGAGATGAGGGAGATATATAAGGAACAATGTAATGCCCTAGGTATATACAAAAAGTCTTATTCACCCTACTCTGAAACCTATAATCCTGGGTAGAGAAACCACCCAAACTTCAGTTGGAAATCTAACAAACAATAATTGGAAACAAGAACAATAAGCACCCATGTCTTATGTTGCATCTCAATATAATGCACAACCAACTAGAAGTCCTTTAGATGACACATTACAAGCATTTATGGAGGTACATAGTAAGACTAATAAAAAATTTGAAACGGTTCTTGCACAGGTGTTAGACGAAAATAAAGAAATCAAGAGTCAAATCACTAAGCTGACCAGTGCCTTAATTGTACAAGAGCGAGGTAAGTTTTCATCTCAACCTCAAGCCAATCCAAAATGGTAATTCATGGCACAAGGCTCTACTTTTGATGCATAAAATCTCAAAAGAAGTCGATGCCATCACTACTCGAAGTGGTAAAATTGTGAGTGAGCCTACTTCTCAACCAATACAACCATGAGTAGTAAAGTTTTCCCCTATAAAAAGAGGCCACAATTGAACAAGTGCCCGAAAATAAATTTTCAATCCTAGTGCCTTTTCCCCAAGCTCTTTGATAAGGGTAAATTTGTCATATATTTTTTCATGTTTTTATTTTGATATTTTATAGTTCTATCTAACGGAAGTGCACAAGATAAGCATAAGTTCTTGGTTGACATACGTAATTTTTATTTTGATGATCTGTATCTTTTCAAATACTTCCCTGACCAAATTATGAGATGTTGTATTCCTAAAAGTGAAGTTGTTAGTGTCTAAAATTTTTGCCATAGTGTTGCTTGTGGCGGTTATTTTATAGTGTGGTCTTTACTGGCCGACTTTGTTCAAAGACACTAACAATTTTTGTCGTTCCTGTAAAGGATGTCAAAATTTAAGTTGTATATCTCGAAGACATATGTTGCCTCTTAACCGTATTCTTGTTATCAAGATATTTGATTAGGGTATCAATTTTATGGGCCCTATTTCTTCATCTTTTGGTTACCTTTATATTCTTCTAGCTGTTGACTGTGTATCAAAATAGGTGGAGGCTATAGATTGTCGTGCTAATGATAATACAACTATGGTAAAGTTCTTAAAAGAAAATATGTTATCTAGGTATAGCACACCATGTGTCATCATTAGTGACTAAGGAACACATTTCTACAACCGTTCTTTTAAAACTTTGATGCACATGTATAGTTTCTTCACAAAATTTCTATTGCATACCATCCGCAGATAAATGGACAAGTTGAGCTAGCAAATAGAGAGGTTAAATAGATTTTGGATAAAATGGTTAACTTGAATAAAAAAGATTGGTCTCTATGCCTTTCTGATGCATTATGGGCCTATCGTATTGCATACAAAACCATCTTAGAAATGTCTCTATACCGACTTATCTATGGAAACACTTTTCATTTACCTGTTGAGCTAGAGCACAAATCTTACTGGGCTGTCAAAGCTCTTAACTTTGACATAAGTGCTGCAGGTCTTCAGAGGAAGTTATAATTATCAAAAATAGAAGAGCCAAAAAATGATGCATATGACAACTCTAGGATTTATAAAGCTAAGATGAAAGTGGCTCATGACAAATAAATCTCAAAGAAACACTTTGAGCCAAATCAACGAGTTTATCTTTATGATTATCGATTGCATTTACAAACTGAAAAGTTAAGATTTCGATGGACTAGTCCACTTGTTGTAAAGCATGTTTTTTTGAATGGTGTTATTGAAATCAAAGACTCCACTAATGGGTGAATTTTTAAAATAAATAGACAGTGGTTGAAAAGTTATGCAAATTTTTACTCTATACACCTAGACGAGATACCTCTTGTGAATCCTTTCTATAATTCTTGATCAGGTTCAATATCTTTGTACCATATTTTACATTTTGTAAATATTCAATATTTTTATTATTTTTTTGCTTTTATTTTCTTTTATAATTTTTCTTTTTTTGTGTGATTTTATTTCTCGGTCAAGTGGCGGATACGATACTCCGCGGCTATTAAAATCAATTTTTTAGATCTCTAAAATTTGTCACCCAAACAAACCATGCATTCATTGCTTCTTCTTTTTTCTCATTTCTTTCAAAATTGATACCATTCTTGCCAACCGTCAAAAGCATTTTCCTTCACTGCCTCAAAATGCTTAAGATTTACAAAGCTTGGCTTGAAAGACTACGACTATTAATGTTGAGGAATATGCTTGTGGATATTCATAGCCAAGGTTCAATTATCTGGTAAGTCTAGAAATGATTTTGTTTCTTTTATGCCTGGTCTTGGAATAAGCTCTTATGTCAAAAGGTAAAGAATACAAATGTTATAAGTCTATCATAAATGCACTCCATGGAATTGTAACTGGAGTTGTCGTTCTTTAAGATTTGTATAAAAAAATCGAGAAGATAAAATTCAGTTCATTAAGGATGGACTAAGTAAGGAGTCTTTGAATGATATTCTAGTGACTCTTGAGTAGGGGTGGGCACGGTTCGGTTCTGTCCGATTTTTTGTGAAACCGAACTGAATCAGTCCAGTTTGATTTTTTGAAAAAATAAAACCGAAATCGATTTTTTTAATGAGAAAAACTGAACCGGACTGAACCTGTTTTTTTCGGTTTGATTGTTTTGGTCCGATCCGGTTCGATTTTTCCAATTTTTCCCATTTTTTTATTTTAAATTATGAGTTTTTTTAATTTTCTATCCCTTTTTTTTCAGTTTTTTGGGTGGAAAAAACCGAACCGGACCAGTCGGTTTTTTTCCTAAAAAAACCAAATCGATTTTTTGTTAAAAAAAAACCGGACCGAACCGAACCGAACCGGCTGGTTCAGTTTTTTGGTTCTCGATTTTTTTTGCCCACCCTTACTCTTGAGACGTATCCTGTGAGCTCGTGCAATGTGAACTTCTCAATTTATGGAACAAATTCAAAATGAACATCAATGATATAGTCTTAGGAATCTAACTCTAAAAGCCCTATTTGCCAATTTATAAAAAAATTGGATGGAAAGTCTACCCCTAACTTATAAAGGTTGTTTAAGCTGTTACTGGACATAAAACTAGAAAAAGATGTGAGCCACAATCACAACTACCTGTACATACGAATGCGACTTAATTTCAAACTTTTTTTTATAAATAATAAGGCTACTCATATAGATATCTTAAATTCAAATATTTTGATTGAATAATGCATGTGTGCCATTAATTTTCAATTTTTGTGTTCTGTTTTCAAATCTCTTCTAACAAACTGTCGGGTTAATAAAATCGATGTTATCATTTGGTACTGTATAAATACAGCATCTCATTTTTTTCATTTCATATATTGAGATAAAAGTGAGCATATATAAGGAGGGAACCTTAGTTCAACGATTCTAAAATATATGTCCATTTTGTGGATCCAACCTTGGGAAAAATAAAGTATAGGTAGAGGCAACAAACAATTTAGAAAAAGTATTAGCTGCAAGAAAAATCTATTTGACATATAGAGGGGGGTAGACTTGGGTTAATGGGGTGTGTGTCAATAGCTGCACATTTAGGAGGAAGTTAAGTTTTATGTATTATTCCTACAGTTTTAGCTGTGAGAAACCTTACTGGGAAAACAATAGGGAAAGAATTATGAATCTTATCCATACATGAACGTATAGCTAGAATGCTTTACAATGCAGACACTTTTATTACTTTACCAGGTGGTTTTGGTACCTTGGAAGACATTTTTGAAATTGTCTTTTGGACCCAACTGAATATCCACCAAAAACTTATAGGTTTGTTGAATGTCAATAACTATTTTGATTACATACTCTGTTTTCTTGATAAAGTTGTGGAATAGAATTTTATTTCACATTTGGTATGACAGATCCTTGTTTCTGCTACCAATAAGGATGAATGGATTGACAAATTATTGGCAGTTACCTACGAACCTGACCCAACAACTCAGATATATTGTTCAGTGGGCTATAACAAGTGAAAACTTGATCTGACACTTCGTTTGTAAATTTTTTGTTTTGCTTTTTGGTTTATTAACATCATTTTAGTTTATATTTACTTAAGTATCTCTCAGGTTTATTTATTTTGAATAACTGACCTTTCATGTAAAGTCTCATATACTTAATCTCTTTTAATTTAAACATTGAGGACAATATTTCAATCTGGTTTAGGGAGGGGTGAGGATAGTAGGCATAAGCTGCATTTTGCATTTTAAAAACAAAGATGATGGGGTCGACATATCTATTTGATTAACATGAAAGAGTAAAGAGTTCATTTTTGAACTCTCGAGACGCAAAGGTCAATTAGATTAAGAATCGTAGAGTAAGTAGTCTTTTTGTTTTTAACTTTTGAAATGCATTTTTAACTAACTTGTTGTTATTTTGTTTTATATTTCATGCATGGATGTTTATTGCATTTATTATTTGTAATTCTTGTATAAAAGAATTTACTTTTCTACCTAGGTTGATTTCAAAATTGTTTGGTTTGAGTCACTTTTTTTTATTTAGGTTACTAAAAAATTACTTCCAAAATATTTTTAAGCATAATGCTAAGCTTTGTGGTAAGATGGATAATTTAACATATATAGCCAAGAGAATTCCCATGTTTAAGTATATATTTTTTTAATCTCATATATCTTTTATGAGTGAGTGAAAAGGCTGAGAAAATAGCTTACGAACTTTCATTGATATTTTAAATTGGTTAATTTTTGTTTAGAATGATATTATTTGAATTAAGGACGATTATTATTTTGTTGGTTGAATAGCTGAAGGACGATTTAAAGTGAAGTTTCAAATTATGTATTATATATTTTAGTGAGAAACTGTTGTTTTTTTAATTTTGTAATGTTTCCTTGTATTCTTCAAAAACAAATAATACAAAAAAAGAAGCAAAAAAGAATCAATTCAATTTAATAAAGTCTTCATTCAATTTTACAAACAAATATTTTGTAAGGCAATTTTCTCACCATGCTATATTTGTATTATTCTCAAAAGACATTTAAAGTCCTAAAGCTAGTGAGTGTCAAGATTGATTTTTCTATCTTTGGATCAATATTAGTCTATATGTCTATCCTTAAATTTGACTTTTTTTTGAGTGCTTAACTGTTTTCCAACTTTATGAGAGAAATTCTAACCTTTTAAACAGTTATACACTTGTGAAGATATAGAGTTGAGGTTTTTACTTAGAAAAATTCTCAAGGCTATATATGTTATGGTTTGTGGTGAAAAGGTTACTGCTTAGTTCACATACACACACACACACACACACACACATAATTTTAAAAGTTATGATTGAAAAAACCTTAATAGTAATAGTGATCTTGAACTACCTTTTTGTTTAAAATACTTAGGTAGTTTTGTTAGGGACTAGCAATAAGCTAGTTGGGGGCTGTGATAAACACATTAAAATGTATATTTGTTAAAAGATTTAGTCACCAGTTAACATTTTGAATGTCACTAATTTTAGCACTTTTGTATCTTTTAACTTGAAATAAACCGTGATCCTTAATTTGTGATTAATGAATGTTATTTGCACAGATTTAAAAAAATAGATATAACTCCCAATGTAGAAATTAAAATGAGAAAATTCATAAACCAGGAGCTGCTTGACTCAATCTTATACAAATTTTAAGAACAATCAAAATGCCAAATCTAATATTTAATGGGATAAAATTGGGATACAACAGAACTGGATTACAACTTTCACTCGGCTTGACCCATCTCCTATTCTTGGACTGTATTTCACAAAATATGTATTTAATCAGAATAATTATTAAAGCTAGGAAATACTGAGTCAATTATCTATAACTCTTCTGTTGATACTAAATTCCAATGCAGTCATTATCATAGTCCAAATTGGATTGCATATTAATAAAAAAGTTGTCGGCTAAAATTTGACGCGGCATTGATATTTTGACTATATCTCATAGGTTACTAATCCCAATTGCATGAACCTGGTGGCTACGAAAAGAAGACAAAATGCTACAATTTTTATGTTAACAAAATACTAATCTAAATTACATGAAACTGGTGGCTAAGGAAAGAAAAGACAAAACAGTACAACTTTTATGTTGACCACAAAAGTTACATCGATCTTTTCCATTGTCAAAAAGATGCTGTAATTAGGTGAAGATGTTGGTGGCCAAAATTGGGGTTGATTGAAGTCATACTAAACATGTTCCCATTCATTGCCTATATATAAGGACACCTTAGAAGGCTAATGGATGTTTTCATTTCTTACATTTCTCTTAATTACTTTCCTTTAATATTCATAACAATGAATTGTAAGTTAGGCTAAAGTTCTTGACAAGGCTAAAGATAAACTTCTATGTGTAATAAATCTACTTCTAGACTTTGATTCTTTGTTAATAGTTATAATGTTGAAAGTTTTTTTGTGTATAAACTCTTATTTATTACTTTTTTATAATCCAGGGTTATAATTCTCATGTTTCATATATTTTCAATCATACTTTCTTTATGTGATTACTGTCGAATTATAATTGTTACTGGTTACATTATTTTACAAGTTAATCTTTTACTGCAATATTGTCAATATGATATGTTGTCGATCTTAGATAACTTGTATAGATGAATATGGTTTGTGATAATATTTACAAAGAGTCTAGTCATGTCAAATACATTTCTTATTAAATATGCCATATTATACATAACTTCCGATTAATTGTTTGGGATGTAAAACCTTCAATTGAGTTATAAACATTGAATCAAAGTATAAAATATATTTATAAAACGTATTAATGATTCTCAAAGCCTTGCTCACATCATTATAATTTTCTTCCTTAATTCACATTTAATTTTACCTTCTCTATATTAATCTCACATTCAATCTATTTCATTACTGTTTTAATATTTTTATTTCACTAACCTATTTTTCCAGAAGGTTCCTCATGAGATTGACACCTCAATCTATACTAGGATAACTGTATTACATTTTGAGTGTAAACATTGCTAAACCTTCTACTGCTACAACTGTCTCTGACTCTCCTTGTTGGGGGGATGATGTCCTGTATGCCTTCTAGCAAACTCTAACTTGCCCCCAAAGTGTTGTGATCAATGAGGGGAGGAACAGACTGGTCTTGGCTAGTCTAGAACAAGACATAATTGATTGATGCTATAGTAGCTAAGCGTAAGCGCACGCTATCGTATCAAGTACTAAAATTATATCTACTTAACTTTTATTTAGAAAATTATAATTTAAAATTTAATGAACTAATCTAACTATATCAATTAAACTAAACAAAGTAAATGATAGAATTTATAAATAAAGATAATCTAGAATTTTGACTCGTCTCCTAGTATTTCATTGGATTTATTAACTTCTTAGTTAATTATGGTTATATACACACCTAAATTGCTAGCTTATAGCTTTGAATTAGCTTCAATCACAATTAGTTGTGGAATTTCAATTAGCTTCAATCACAATTAGTTGTGGAATTTCAATTAAATTTCATTCCCTTTACTACACCCTCCCGCCGCCTTTAATTTAAAATGGCTTTTGATTGGTTCTCATAGCCCCAGTGACCATCATTAATCAATGTGCATTAAAGGCTTTTCACCTTTTTAAAAAGAAAGAATTTGAAGATTCTTACCCCGTCCTTGGCTACTTTGCCCTCTTACTTTCTTCAGCCTGCTTATCTCTTCCCACCCTATCCGTGGTTCAAATCCAAACCATTCTATTACCCTTTAAAATGAATTCTTTTTTTGCTTCTTGGCTTATGCTTTAGTGGCAACTTCCTCATCTACTTCGCTCATTTCAAAATACTCGGTATCAGCTTTAGCTGGCTAGCCTTCTCTTCAATCGACAAAATCCAAGACATGCGTAGAGTATGCTTTCACACGACTAGCGAGGTCCACCTTGACTATATTATCTTATTATGATCCATCAATACAAATCTATCAAGTTGTTGAGTTGGACTATCATTTTGTTCGAGAAAGTCTGAGACCTTAAACCATCCCTATGACACTTCGGATAGACAGCCAAAAGCAGTGAGCTTACGAGGTACCGATCAAATAATACTGGCTTCAGGACAGAAGTTCTATGGAAGTAGTCTTTTATTCCATCCATTGGGATGATGAACACACTGGTGAAGGCATGGTTATTAGCCTATCACCCAACATAGATGAAAGTTGAGGAACGGTCTCCTCATCTGTCTTGGTATTCCTTATTCAAACTGGCAAAAGGGATTCCTCTAACACTAGAAGATTCAACGATTTCTTCATCTAACGTGGTGATGGCAATTGTGGAGGAGCTAGGCTTCCTCTGGATATCCAAAAGGTCGCCTACTATGAACCATTGAAGGAGCTTTATTGAGAGTATTGTAAGGCTTTGGCTAAGGTAATTTGTCTTAGACTTGGATAACTCTGCTTTCTAATAGCGATTTTCTAAAACTTACAATTTATTTTCTTGGCATTTTATCTGTACTTGGTTTGATATGAATCTCTGCTTGAAGAGTGCTCAAGCCAAGATCAGGGAACTGAGTAATAATGATGCCGGCTCACGTGTTTAGAAAACAATACAACAAGATTGGAAGAATGAAAAAAACACTCACTTTTATTAAAATAAATTCAAATACTGACAAAGTAAAATTGATACAAAACCAAGCTCACCACTCAAGAGAACTATAATAGGATACAGAATAATTCACCACCCATAGAATCTTACAAGAGAACTCTCAAACTCACCACTCTAAGGAATCCACGCAAGAGATATAGAGTTAAATGTAAAAACTCTCATAAGAGAACTCTCCCACATACAAGTGATTTCAAATTCACTCTCTGCCCCTCTCCTCTCATCCTTCTTGGTATTTATAGAGAGTTCTTGGGAGGCTACTGCAAAGCACTTATTACAACATTTAAACTTGGTGGTTGGGAGTTGACAAATTTCAAAAGACAACAACTAAGACTTACAACTACCCTTACACCAAAAGTCTACAAATACAGCTAATGCAATAAATGAAGTATCAAAATTCAAACATAATATGCTCTAATTCAGCAAAGTCTTTAATTCTTGCAAGTTGTCAAGATTTGGCTCACCTAATAACTGTCTGACCGTCCTTTAGTTATTAGGATTCAACTTACTCTAGAAAACTTATATTCATGTGCTGTAAAAGGGATTTAGAACTAGACACATAATTTTCGAGTAGTACGAAGATTACCCAAAAATTCCTTCCAAAACAGTACCAGATAAATTCCAAATTTACCCTTAAAATTTATTTGGTTCTATTTTTAGCTCCATGTGATCAGACACTCCTGTGTCAAATAAGAGGAATGCTTGCGACCATGAGATTAGTCTCTTGAAGAGGGATATATCTAAAGTTAAGGAGAACTTGCACCTAGCCAGGCTGGGGTAGAAGCATATGTTGAGCCGTGTCAAGTACGCAGAAGAAAGGGCAAATGGCGCAGAGAAGAGAATCGATGAGGCTAAAAAGATGGCCCTTGATAATAACAGAACGGAACGAGACTAACACTGCCAAAGCTCAGTGTCAGGCCGCCGCTGCTGCTACTGCCCAGCTTGAAGTTGAGAAGCATTTTGTGAAATTGGATAAGGCCAAACTATAGTGTCCAAGAGCAGTTTTTCATAAAGGTAAAAAAGGTTTTTGATGACAACTATGCACGAGCCGTTTAGGATGTAGTACATAAGAAGGCTGTTATTGCTTTGGAAAAAGGCGTTGGTGAGGTTGGCCCAGAGGAAGTTGCTTTAGTTGTTGAAGAGAATAAGGAAGATGCAAGTAACCCTGGGGAGATTCCAGTAAAGAATGGCGAAGGCACGCTGGACACCGACGTCAAGGCTATAGAATAAAGATGTTGTAATAGTTTGGCTATTTCCAGAGGTTTCCTGCGGCCACGACTTTTGATGATGCTATGCCTGTCTCCCTATAGTGGGATTGATGAAATTTAGCTCGGAGTCGAGCTATTCTATTCGTTGTTTCTTTTGTTTGGTAGTTTGCATCTGTATAGCCCTCTGATGCTTTGAATGAACTAGATTTCCTTTCGTTGGCACATCTTTCATTCAATATCTCTTTCCCTCTTTGCTCTGTTTGAGATGAATCTTCCCACTCGCATCTTTCCAATGGGGCTTCCCATTTTTCTTTCTATAATTCATTTTCAAAACAAACAAAAAAAAAGAGGCTTTGCATTCAAGGAAGTTAATTGAATGAAGTTATAAGTTACTATAATATATTTTTCTTATTAAGATAGGTTTCATTAAAGAAAGTCATTCCTATTGTACTATTTCAATCAAATACTGCTAGCATTTAGTGTATCAAAAAGCACATTTTTCCTTTACAGCTCTCCATATGTATGTGCTTTAGCTCTGATTACTTAATTTCATATAGAAAGAAATTCAACTTGCTTATTTGTTTTGAAGTGTGTGCGTTATGCTTCTGACCTAACCACTCATTCTTTCACCAAAGATGCTCTTTTCTAAGTTCACTTTTTTTAGAAAAGCTATCTTAGTGTTACGGGAGAAGAAGGTGCTAAGAAAAGAAAAGCCATATAGTGCAAGAGGCAAATTAAAAAAAAAAGCGGTTAATTACTTGAATTGGTTCTTGCGTCCCTGTGCCCAAAAGGATGGGCGAGTTCAGCGATTCAAGTATTCATCGATCGGGTGGATCTATATGTTAGTGATTATAAACCTAGGCTGCATGCATGTGGGTTTGTGTCTATCATTCAAATATAGCATACGTATCACATACATACATGCGCAGCGGATGAGCGGAATACAAAACTCAATGATAAATACAAATAAACTTTACATGTTATCTCATAAATGTAAAATAGTTAAAGATTGAAAAATAATAGCTTGTCAAGCCTTTGATATATTTGGTCGAACCAAAGAACCCGCCTTTGAAGCAACCCGTTCACAATTCTAGTTCCTCAACACGCTGGACTTAAGGAAGCTAGAATAGTAATTTTTCCAGCAAAGGATTCAACACTTGAATCCTTGTTTCTACCTTGTAATATAGGTGACCAAAAATAAAAAGAAAAATGGAAGATGTGTTTTTGCTCTTAACACTCTTGAATCATTGTTTCTACCTTGTAATATAGGTGACCAAAAATAGAAAGAAAAATGGAAGATGTGTTTTTGCTCTCAACACTCTTGAATCATTGTTTCTACCTTGTAATATAGGTGACCAAAAAAGAGAAGGAAAAATGAAAGAGATGTTTTTGCTCTCAACACTTGAGAGAAATTTGAGAGACATTTGAGAGAATTTCTGACACTTGACCTTTCAAAATTCTCTCTACAATTCACTTAACACCTTACACGAATTTTTGATGATTAATTGAGCAACTAATTGCTCTTTTATTTGTTTATTATTATCTTTTATTTTCTCACCTAATGGTAACCATTATGTTTACCATTAGTGTTTTGTTTATTATTATCTTTCATTTTCTCACCTAATGGCATCCATTATACTTGTCATTAGTTTTTGTTTATTATTATCTTACAATAAACCAAATTAAAACAAAACAATATGGAATATCATTTAAATGAACTTGCCTTAATCTAGGCGAAATGAGAAAATACTTTCTCATAATTAAGAAACATCTTAAGACTTACCATTAATAAATGCCATCTATTTATACTTATCTTATCATTTAATAAATATTAAACAAATAATTTAATTATATTAAATTATGGTAGAAACACATGCCAATTTAAATAAAAAATTAATTGTTTGATTTCAATTTAAATAATAATATCATATATTATTATTATTATTATTATTATTTTATTCAATAAATATTTTAATGGATAAAATAATGATATTATTTGTCCAACAAATAAGGTCATTTTGGTAATTTTCAAATCAAACAATAATTGGCCCACATGTGCCATGTGTCAACATCCCATTGGTCAACAACTAATTGTTAACTAATTGATATACTTAACTCTTAAGTTTTGACACGTGCATGACCGGAGAAAAACCAAAGTAAATGTTCAGTCTGCTGAAATTTTCTAGATCGATTTATTCAATCCGTTACGTTGCTCCAGTGCACAACGAGTACACTTCATATTGCGGGACTCTCTAGGTCCACTCCTGATTTGTCAAACAGAACTATTCTGTGAGTCCGAGATCGATGCCCTACGCACATGTCATGGATATTACAAATCAGTACAGTAGACCATATAAGTTTAGGTCATAGCGCATACGTACAATCCTTCTGCCAATCATATCCTGAAAGAGCAGAGATATAGATCACTACCATCAAATCCCTATGTGCTCATCCGTGAACTTATCTCCAAACACATATCTTAATAAACAATATATACAAACACTTTTACAATATTGTTTAACCCTGCAGGAAACTTTTGATGCAAACGACATTGCACAGCCTATACGCATACAAGAGGAAGAACTCGCACGTGGGCTTGGAAGGGCTCAAGTCCATCAATCACATGATACATTAAGTTTGTCAAATGGGCCAATCACAAGACTTAGAGCCAAGCAATTTAAAGAAGCATTAAATGGGCTGATTCAATAAGTTTGTGGGAGGGAAAACACATGGAGGCCTAGCATAAGCCCAAATAAATTTCAAATAAATCCAAATCAGATTCAAGGATATCTAATCACTTTGATTAAGAAAGAATTTCTGGAAATTTGAATATTCAAGGAAACCTAATCCCTTTGATTTAGGCATGTTTTCTGGAAATTTGAATATTCAAGAAAATCTAATCCCTTTGATTTAGGCATGTTTTCTGGAAATTTGAATATTCAAGGAAACATAATCCCTTTGATTTAGGCATGTTTTCTGGAAATTTGATTAAGTTGAATTTTGTTATTTCAATTGTTGTATTAGTTGTAAGTTTGAAATTTACATTTGAAAGTTGTAACTTGACATCTCTTATGGTCTTTATAAATACCATGGGGATTGAGAGCGGGTAAACAGATTTCAGAAAATAATATTTGAGAGTTTTTGTGTTCTTCTTTCATTCTTGAAAGGACTTGAACTTATCAAGCTTGTTCTTGTGTCGTTCAAACAACCGGACTTATCACCTAGATTCTTGAAGTATCCTTGGGGTTTCTTGGTGTGGCGTCCTATATCTAGCCATAGTCTTGGTTCTTGGTTTGCTAACTCAAGGGTCAAGACTTGTCAAACTTGTGTCTTGAAGATCTCGGGTTCAATTTCATATTGTGGTGCTGGGTTTTGTCACATTGTTGGCAAGGTTCGTATCATTTGGTATCAGAGCTTTGGTTTCAAGGCAAGTTTGAATTATCCTTTTATGTATTTCATTGTTCCATTTATCTTTACATAAATTCAAATTTTATTTTATTTCTGGTTCCTGATTTTAAAAAAAAAAGAACAAAAAAAGGAAAGAAAGAAGATTAAAAAAAAGATAGAAAAAAAAAGAGAAAAAAAAAAAGAAAAGAAAAGGCCAGAAATTTGTTGCAAATTCTAAAATTTGAATTTTATCAGTTTGTCAACAACTTTTAACCAAATTTCCCACATATGTTACTAGCATCATTTTTCTTAAGGATATATTCTTGAATCATGTGACTTGTCTCGGTTACTTCTCATATTGAATTGCCACTTGAATCTTGATAATTTGAGAATAGATTTGCATAATAACATTTCTTAACTCTTATTGCAACTATATTATTACTAATGTATTCTCGGGTCTTTGTACCATCACTGACAAGATTCTAACACTTAGACTTCACTGATTAATATAACATGCTAACCCTTTAGTATTTATAGTTTTCAGTGATGTTAACTCTTGGCATTGATCTAAACTTCTTTAAACCAAATCTGAACCCTTTCAGATCATATAATATCTGTACGTCACAAGTATTGAACCATTTAATAATAGTAATTAGCGATTTAACAAATAATGAACTATATAAATATTACAAACTAAAATATTCATACAACAATGGAATGGTATGTGAGCACAAATCCCAACATTATATGCTTCGGCGAGGGGGTAAGATGAGGTGCAGCGCAGTCTGGTCATCGCATCTATTTTGGGTACAGAGGGCCATAGGTTCAAATCCTATCACCTTGATATGGTACTCTCAAGAGCCACCAAAGTGCAAGCCCCGTAACTTATCCGTGGTTAGGAAGGCAAGCGACGAGAAAAAAAAAGACTTTTATTAGAATTATATTCTATTTTATATACCGACAAGTCTCTTCCACTTTCTTTCTGACTCCCTCTTAATTGTTAATTAACCTTCTCTTTTTCATTTTATTTTGTCGAGTCTTTCTTAACTTTAGTAATATTAGTGGAAACCATGATAGATTTAGTTAAAACAATTTACGTAGATGAAGGACCACCACGTCCTTCCATGTCAAGTTAACCCTTTCCAGATTTAAACCTTACACCTAACCCACCCCTTCCAGATTTGAACCTATCTCCTCGCCTGAGTCAGAGGATGAGGTTAACCTCTATAACGGAAAAGACCCTGGTTGCCTCGAACTCATTCTTGAAAAAATAAAAAGCAAGAGCATTATGCGTGCGAGGTTTCCACTATGAGGGATAAAATCTTTCATGAAATAAAGAAAATTATAGATGATAGATTGGGTGAGAATTGTGATTCACAAACAAAATACGAAAGCTTCACTAAGGTGAATGAAAAATACCTTTCATTCATTCTTGAAAATGAGAGGGATATTCTGCGGGCTCTGAAAAATGGGCTCACCCAACTATCTAAACCCAAGCCTGGGTATTACTCTTATGATTTAAAAATCCACGATTTTATAAATAAATTCCTTAAGGAGGATCGAGGTTAGAACTTCTTTCTTATGAGGTCGTGTACAATAACCTTAATCGCACAAGCTTGGGCTGGCCTAACCCCATCCTTAGAGGAGCAGTATGAGGCGGAAGCTTCACATATAGTTTTGAAGTTGAGCCATTCTAGCAATAGGGCCTAGGGAGAGATATGATGATTGGTTTAGGTAGGGCGGTTGGCCTACTCCGGGCACCTATAGGGATTAGTACGTGAGATCATGATCCACTAAAGCATAGGACTCACCCTTTACTTAGGAATAAAGAGGAAAAACACAACATGTCACAAGAGTGAGGTGAGTACAGTATCTATCTACTGTAAGAGGGATGCCCTGCGAGCTAGGATTCTAGAGATGAGGCCAATTAAATTTTGGGCCACCAAACCCTACAACTGATGAGAAGGCTCTATAGAGTAAAGGAAAGTGTGTATGTTGTCACACTCCATATTTTCTAAAGGTACCTAGAGGACAAGCTAGATGCAATATAGCATAGCGATAACTCGAAAGTAGATTCCCTACCGGCAGAGGGACAGGAGACGGTCATCATAATACCAATTGTTGGCTTAGACACTAATCTCATCACAAGTCTCTGTTGATGGTCGAGTGACTATATTATGCATTTTAAAAATTACCTAAATGTTTATGGTAATCAAATCAGAATGTAATTTATTAAAATCAAGTGTAAACTGTACTATACTTATCACCTAGGTATATCTCTCCTAGATGGAACTCACAATTGTTACTATGTGATCATGCATCAAATAATTATAGGCTAAACATAGAATCCCTTTGTCCAGATCATCATGGTTTCTCAACCATTCATAATACTGACCAGATATAATGAAAATAATAAACATAAGATAGAATGAATCAATTATAATAATTAAGTTCATAAATTTAGAATCCATGAAATCCAACAGTATACTAGGTTTACATAGTCTAACCTTAAAATAACAAGTTTAGCTCATCCCAAAATTATAAGTATCAAACCAATCTATAAAGATCAACAAGAACAAGAATATAATGATAAAAAAAAGAGTAGAAAAACTAAACAAAGTACCTCCTTGATGTGCTGTTTGCTTAATCCTGACTTGAAGCTTGAATCTTGATTTCTTGACTTTGATCTTTGATTTTGTGTTGTAAATTATTTCTTTACGTTTTTGCCTCTCTAAAGTCTGTGTTTTGGTCCTCAAAAGAGTGTTTTTATTGGTATGAGATACCTTAAGGGCTAGAGACTTCGAATCCCCCTTGAAATAAGAGAGTTGAGAAGGGCTTTTATACATCGAACAGGTGCCGCAGTGCCAAGACCTGGAAACACGACTTTGAGGAGCCTTATCGAGTGCTGTGGTGCTGGGTTATGGGCGCCCCAGTGCTTAGCTACTGACCTGGGCCCTGCGACGTCCAGTCTTAGTTCACTCACTCTTGTATTTTGAGCGTAACTTCTTTATTTTACAGCGATTTACCTTTCGTTTATTCCTATGCCTCACATTTTCCATCGTGTATCTATTTATGATCAAAAACAAAATTAAATAGCCAATTTATTCATGAATTGGAGAAAAATACAAAAGTATGGTACAAATCATACTAGTGCTTTTACACTCCTGTTAAATACCCCCAAACTTAAGACTTTACTCATCCTCGAACAAAATAAAGAAAAACATTTACTAATTATTTATGACTCAAAAATAAAAATTAAAAATTAAAGATAAGCTCAGGTTGATTAGATGATCATCTCAGTATCTCAAAGGCTATTAAAAGGCACAAGACTTTTAAATAATTGATAAATGACTTTCAACAATCCTTATACCATTCATCAAGTACTTTATTCTCCCTTATAAATGATCACTTTTGTGTGTATGTATGTGTAATAAGCAAGTAATTAGCTAAATAGAACATAGATTTACTCAATACTTAAGAAAGTACAAAAAGATGATGTCTCAACATATTTTAGTTTATATCACCTCCATAAGCTTGTTGTTCATACTACTCTCCACTAATGTAGAAATACACGTGTTAGGGATCTGTTTATGACTTTAATTAGTTTGTAATGTAAGGCTAAGGTTAGTGTGGGATATAAAGATAAAAATATGAAGTATAACTTACACCATGAACATTTAGACTTTACTTAGATACCTCTTGATTCCTTCTCCTCCTTGATTTATCACCTCCCCCAAACTTACAATATTTTCATCTTTCTTTTAATCACTTTCGCAAAGAATTCCTTCTTTTTCTCAAGCTAGGGGTATTATGCTTTAAAGTTCTTCTCTTTCTTTCTTTTTTTATATATACCCCCAAACTTAGATTAATAAGCACTTTCAAGACTTATTGCTTTACAATTCAGTACCATTTTTCATACATCCATAACCTTTTTTTTTCTTTTAAGAATATTTCTTAGCAAACTCAAGGTTTATGGTGCTACCGGTAGATTTTAGGATAATTAAGTGAAAAGTGTTTAGGCTTGTAATGTGGTAAATAGAAAAAATGGGTAATTAGGCTCAAATGAGGTGACTAGGGATAAATATACATATAAGGTAGGCTAAAAAAGGCTTAAACGGTCCAAAGATGGCCTAATGTCATTTTTTTAAGCATGTGAATTCTAGGATTTCGCCTCAAGTAGTAATCAAATAAATTCTAGAGTGTTGGTCATCGAGACTGTAGTGTACTACTTAAGCATAAAGTATCTCTAAGTAAAAAATTCAACCAATACATGCTTATTTTAATGTGCTCAAGAATACATGATCAGAAATCAGCTTGAACTCCGTCCAAGATTTATAATATAAGAATTATCGCAAGTATTATTATTTCCTAAAGACTTGTGAAAATTAATTCAGCCAATATTCTAATTCATATCATGGACTAATGATTATCATCTTAACCAAAACTTAATACTAAAAAAAATCATTTACCCTATAGGACAACCAATCAAAGGATGTAGCAAAAATAAACATAAGTTATGTGTTTCACACCCCCAAACTTAAATTAGACATTGTCTTCAATGTCTAAAAGTAATCTTAAAAGTAAAAAAAAACTCCCAGAGTAATTGAAGTGGCAGCAATGTAGCGGTGTTATCTATTGGTTAGACTGAAATGTTCTTTTACTCTTAACGCTTACAATTGCTTGTGTTGCTTCCTTGAATGCTTGACTTGCTGATTATTCCTATAAATAAAAAAACATAACTAATATTAAAAATAAGCTAATAAAAATAAAAATTACTTGAGTTGCCTCTCAAGAAGCGCTTGCTTTAATGTTGTCGACTTGACGGAGTTCTTTCTATTCTTATGGAGGATCAAAGTTAATGGTGGAAGCATCCTTGTATGTGATCTTCTTGGGTTTTTATCTTTTTTGGCTTCCAAATTTTCTTAATTAGACCTTGGGCAGCAACTTATTCCTCTTTTTTATGCTTTTCCGGAAATACTTGAATCTCAGACTTGTGACGTAGTACTTTTGTGCCCTTCTCTTTGATCCTGTCATCATACTGCTCCTTCTTCTTCTTTTTTTTTTTTCTCTTTCTATATCTTAACGCCTTCTTTTTGATGTGAAGATTCAACATCTCCATGTCTTTGAGCTTTTTAGCATTTAAGTGCATCACATCAATGCTACCATGTCTTAACTTTCTGATGGCAACTTGATCTCTTTGAAAACTATGAATGTCAAAGTGTCATCCTGCACCCTTATGGTTATTTTCCCTTTTTGAACATCAATTACTGTATGTTCCATGGCTAAGAAGGGTCTTCCAAAGAAATGGATCTTCTTATTTTCTTCCATGTCTAGAACAATTAAATCTGCAGAAAAAATAAATTTGTCTACCTTTACTAGCACATCCTTTATAATTCATTTCGGGTAGGCGTCAGAGTGATTAGCAAGTTGAAGTGTGATACTAATTGGCTTTGCTTCTTTCAAAACTAACTTGTTGTAGGCAGAGATGGGCATAATATTGATACTCGCTCTTAGATCGCAAAAAGCTTTTACCAAGGTCATGATTACTAATAAAGCACGATATGGTAAATCTCCCAGGATCTTTGAGCTTAAGAGGTAGCTTCTTCTGAAGAATAGTGCTACACTTCTCTGTCAACATCACTGTCTCATAATCCTTCAATCTTGTCTTCTTTAAAAAGATGCTTTTAATGAACTTGACATAGTTAGGCATTTGTTCAAGCGCATCTGCAAAAGGAAGATTAATATGTAATTTCTTAAAAACATTAATAAATTTAGATAATTGCTTATCTAATCTCTTATTTTGCAGCCTTTGTGGGAATGGTAAAGGAGGTGTGATCTACTGATACTGCACATTGGTATTGGTATTTGTTGTACTTGTATGCTGCCCATCTTTATTTTTTACACTTTCAGGATTGTCATGCTGTAATTTTTTAGTTTCAACACTTGTAATGCACCTTTGTAGCCTTTAAGGGAAAGGAATAGGTGGTCTATATGATTGTACATTTTCTTACTGGTCAACCCTCTCTATTTTTTTCATCTTTGGAAGTGGTGTTGGTAATGTGTTCTCTTTTAAAATCTTACTACTCCTCAAGTTGATGGCTTGACATTGCTCTACATTCCCTTTTAGATTTGTCTCAATGTTACTTGGCAGAGTGCCTTGAGGTCTTCTAATGATTGCAACAACAAAGTGTCCTATTTAAATCTCTAAATTTAAAGGATGCTGAATGATTCTACAGGATGGCATCATTGGACTTCATATATTACACAACATGTCTTCTAAAACTGGTTTTTTCTCTTGTGGTGGCTGGACTCCTGGGGGATTCATTAGTCTAGATGAATCCCCTTAGTTTTTACTCCAATAGAAATTAGGATGATCTCTCCACCCCAGATTATAGAAGTTAGGTTATGGGTTAGATGGTTGTCGGTTAAATTGCCCACATAATTTACTTCCATGCACCGCACATTCATGTAGTCATCACCACAAAAGTCGCATGTCACTTGTTGGGATTTGACAGCATTCAATGCATCAAACTTCTTGGATAATAAGTTAATTTGCACTGTCAATGTATTGAATAAGTTAATCTTATATACACCGGTGACTTTTCTAGGTGTAACTCTCTCTGCTGGCCATTGGTGGCTGTTAGACGCCATTTCCTCTAGTAAATCATAAGCCTCATCTATAGATTTATTCATTAAAGCTCCTCTAGCAACGACATCTATAATAGTCCTCAAATGGACTAATAGCTATTTAGGGACTTCATGATGAGGACACTTCCTCAATATGTCCTTGATGTACTCCCATACCTCATACAACGACTCTTCATAAATCTGACTAAATAAGGTGATGTCATTCCTCATCTTTGCTGGTGGGAAGAACTTGGTTAAGAATTTCTGTGCTAAATCCGCCCATTTCGATATAGATTCAGATAGCAATGACATCAACGAACTCTTAGCTCTATCCCTTAAGGAGAAAGAGAATAGTCTCAATCTGATGGCATCGTTGGACACTTCATTGTACTTGACAGTGTCACAAATTTCTAATAAATTTATGATATGCATGTTAGGATCGTCATTAGGAACTCCGCTAAACTGTAGAGTCTCTTTCACCATCTGAATAATATTCAGCTTGATCTCAAAATTATTAGCGTTGATAGTTGGTCACCGAATACTAAACTGAACACCATTTATAATTGAGATAGCATACTCTTTCAAAGCTCTTTATTGTATCATAGGCTCAAACACTGGATTATTGATGTGAATGGTGTTTCCCTCTATGTTCAAAGATTGTTGACACTGTTCACCTTGAAGTCTATACAATGTTCATTCGATCTGATGATCAAACGAAGTCAAGTCAGTACTCTTCGCCCTTCGCATGAACTGTCAAAACAAAATAGAAGAAAAATCAAAGTAAAAGGAAGAAAATAAATCGAGACAAAAAATAAAAATCAAAGCTGAATTAAAAGCAAGTAACTTGATATTATTATTGATCTAAGAATATAAAGAAATAGTCCCCAGTAATAGTGCTAAAAACTTGATTGATGTTATAGTAGCTAAGCGCAAACGCACTCTATCGTATCAAGTAATATAAAATTTTAAGTCTAGATATCGATCCCACAGGGACTATGCGATCTAATTCTATAAATCAAGTACTAAAATTGTACTTACTTAACTTTTATTAATAAAATCACAATCTGAAATTTAATTAACTAATCTAACTCTATTAACTAAACAAAACAAAGCAAATGATAGAATTCATAAATAAAGATAATCTAAAATTTTGACTCGTCCCCTAGTATTTAATTGGATATATTAACTTCTTAGTTAATCTCTTATTACCAATTATTGGCTTAGATACTAATCTCATTACAAGCCTCTGTCAATAGTCAAGTGACTAGATTATGCATTTTAACAATCACCTATATGTCTATGGTAATAAAATTAGAATGTAATTTATTAAGATCAAGTCTAAATTGTACTATACATGCCACCTAGGTATATGTTTATCCTAGATGGAACTCACAGTTGTTACCCTATGATCATGCATCAAATTATCCTAGACTAAACACAGAATCCCTTTGTCAAGTTCATCATGGTTCCTCAAGCATTCATAATATTGGTCATATATAATAAAAGCAATAAATACAAGATAGAATGAATCAATTATAATAATTAAGTTCATAAACTTAGAATCAATGAAATCCAACTAAATACTAGGTTCACATAGTGCAACCTTAGAATAACAAGTTTAGCTCATCATAAAACCATAGGTATCAAACCAATCCATGAAGACCAACAAGAACAAGAACAAGAACATAATGATAAAGAAAAAATAGAAAAACTAATCAAAGTGACTCTTGGATGTGCTTCTTGCTCAATCTTGACTTGAAGCTTGAATCTTGATTTCTTAGCTTAGATATTTGATTTTGTGTTGTGAATTCTTCTTTACATTTCTGCCTCTCTAAAGTTTGTGTTTTAGCCCTCAAAGAGTGTTTTTGTTGGTATGAGAAACCCTAAGGGCAAGGGCCTTTGAATCTCCCTTAAAATAAGAGAGTTAAGAGGGGCTTTTACACGTCGTACAAGTGCCACGGCTCTAAGACTTGGAAACACAACTTTAGGGAACCTCACTAAGCACCGCAGCACTAGATTGTGGGAGCCCCGGCGCTCAGCTACTGACCTGGGCGCTGTGGCGCCCAACCCTGGTTCACTTGCTCTCGTACTTTGAGAGTAACTTCTTTGTTTTACATCTGATTCGCCTTCTGTTTGTTCCTATGCATTACATTTTCTGTCGTGCATCTATTTATGATCAAAAACACAATTAAATAGTCAAATATTAATGAATTGGAGCAAAATACAAAAGTATGGTACAAAAAATACTAGTGCTTTTACACCCTTATTAAATGGGCCACTTGGTCATATCACAAAGAGTTGTACTGTTCATAGTTTGGTGACATCATTCGTATGTCTAACTGGCATGAGACACTAGTAGATGAAAAAGATACCATGCTTTAGCGTACTTGTTCAGGGCCCTAGAACGAAAGTGGATAAGAGGTCATGAAATTGGGTCCACTATGTGTCGGGCTCATATAATGTCTGAACACTCATATCATAATTTTCCTTTCTCTTGACCTTACTATACTCAATGGCCTTGTTGATCGGTAGCCCAAAGAACTAGTTAATGGTGTGCTGGTTAAACGACACCATCCTCCCTCGCTATTCTCACACTGAAACCCTCATGCTCTTAGGCGTTCGCGTAGAACTCCTTGATGATAGGCATAACCCCCAGTGTTGGTGTCTTATAGAATGTCCCTAATATCTCACATTGATCATTTGGTGGATGTTGGGGAATTCATCTTCCTTAAGAATGAATCCCCTATCTTGTATAATAGATTTACAGAGGATTTGGCTTATGAAAACGATCCACTGTATTTTGTGACACAAAGCGAGAGATGTCAAATGACAGGGTCCTTGTTGTACTTGCCTTGCTCCTCTTTATCTATGCCATCTCAAAAGATTAGAAGAATTATGAAATGGGCTTTTAGAATGGATTTGATGTGGGTGTTTAGTGTTTGGTGAGCAATTGGATGTTTTGATCCGGTAAAAATGATGTGTGAGTAGTAAGAGAAGTGTTTGCAGGCTTGATTTGGGTGAACTTGAGCTTTGGATTAATTAGGCTTGAGAGAGATTGAGAAGTTTGAAGGTGTGAGGAGTGGAAATGAGGAAATGATGGTTTTAAAACTGATTTTTGAGTGAACACCGTTGCGTTAAAATACAGAGCGTAGGGGCGTTCATCCGTAAATCCAAAATGTAGGGCATGGTAGGTAGAGAACACTGAGGCATCTTCAAATTACCTCTTCGAATTCTAAAACTCTCAAATGCTGGTGCACCTTCAATTGAGTACTTAACCACCTTTTGAATTTGTAGAACGTTGAGGCGTTAAGTTTCAACAACGTTGCAGGATTGGTATTTAAAATGGTGCTTGCGTGCCATTTTAATATTGTATGAATATTAACTGTTTAATATTTATACCATAAATATTTTGAATAAATCATTAATATTAAATAATATACGGTAAGATGTTTGTAATATTTCAGACATTGTATAATCTAAAAAAGTTCAAATTTGGTCTAAAGGAGTTTAAATCAGTATTAAGAGTTAGCAACACTGAGAGATATAAATACTAAGTGTTAACACTATTAAGAGTTAGCAGGTTATAAAAATCAGTGAAATCTAAAGAGTTAGAGCCTTATTTAAAATGGGACAAAGATTTGGGAATATATTAACAATAACATAGTTGCAAATAGTTGCAAATAGTATTAGAAAATATCATTGTGCACATATGTTCTCAAATTTTATGTTCCTTAGCTATCTTCATTGGTGTGGGTCTATCGATGAAGACCTTATCATATATAAATCAATGTATGTCTATATGTTGATGGTCCAGATGGTTAGTTTTAGCATGCCATAAACTTAATGGAAGCTCGTATAGGTATATGGGTATTCAGTGAGGATTGGGTACTGAACAAACTCAATGAGGACCTCCAATAAATATCCTATAAAGCCGTCAATGGATGGCCTTTTTGAGTTGAGTAGTATTTGTGGTCCTTTGACCTGAACACCATGGTGGGCTTGTGAATGATCCATCATACTTAGGTTCCACATGTCAGAGACCTTTCATAAACTAACCGCTGGGTGTCGCTAGGTATGGTTCGATACTCTTGGAGTCCAACGTGTACAGATATGGGATCTGTCAACTCATATGTGTGAGTTGTATATCATGATACTCTAAGATTGTACTTCAATAAGTCTTATGGCCATAAGCATAAAAATGAAGAAAGAGTTTCCCGTGGGATAAACAATATCATAAAAGTGTTTGCGGATATTGTTTATAGAAAAACAAATCTGGTGATAAGTTCATAGTTAGCATATAGAGACTTGATGGTGATGATCTATGTCTCTACTCTTCCAAGATATAAGTGACGGAGGGACTATACGAATATGTGTATTAACCTCAACTTGTATGGTTCAATGTGTTATTCTGTAATTTCTATAACGTGTGTGTGAGGCATCATTTGTAAACTTACAAAAGAGTTTCATAAGACAAACGGATGTGAACTTAGGGAGTCTTATAATATAAAGCGTACTAATTGAGAGCTGGGGTAGCACACTGGGTCGAATAGTTCAATTTGGAAAGATTTTGGAAATTATAAATTGTTTTAGGGTCTCTCGAAAAAATGATGGGCTTAAGTGTTATGCCCAGGAGCTAACAAGTGGCAAGTGATGATTGGTCATCACATTGCGACCTCATACCACCACTTGCTGCCACTTGTCAAACAATGGCATAATGTTGCCTTTAAATGCTTGACAAGTGGCAAGAATATTGCAATCATTTTGTTAATTTAGGACATGTGTCCTTGTTATAGGGCAATATAAATGGGTGGTGTGTGTGGCATTCAGCTAAGTGTGTGATTTTATATTTTTATTTCTTAAAATTGAGTGCAAGTATACACTATCATATACAAGTAATAAAGGGACAAAATAGTCAGATGTTGAATCCCAAGGGATAATGCCTTCTTTTCAACCAATTACTAAAATTCACTACTAAAATAATGGCCTTCATTCACATAATGTTATTGACACTTTTCTAAATAGTGTCAGTGAATTACTAATATCTTAGTATCAAAAACATAAAATATCAATGAAATTACTGATACCTTAATATCATAAACATGATATGTTAGTAAATTAGTGATATCATAGTGTCAGTGAAAAGTAATTTTAATTTTTATTTAAAAAATTTAATTATTAAAAATAATTTAAATATATAAAAATTAATATAACACCTAAAACAACATCGTTTTAGGTATTATTAAATAAACTCTAAAATGACATCGTTTTTGGACTTAAAAATTTTAAAAAAAAAAGCCTCAACGTTGTCTTTTTGACGTTAAAATGACTAAAATCTTGACAACCCTAGAGCCTTTCGTTCTTCTTCAAACTGACTTAGCAAAACTCCCTTTCTCTCTCATCTTTATGTGAGCCCTAGAGTTTCTCTCAATTTCCCTCATTTTCTCTTTCGTTATTTTCTCACGAAAATGGTAAGTGCCTGGACTAATTTCGCATAATTTAGTCCACTTTAATTTATTTTTTATTTTTTTCCATCGATAGATTTCAAGAATATCAATCGTCAATCAATTGTACCAAGCACTCCAAAACGACGCTGGTGATCTCTCTGTCGGAACTGAGTTCGTGTCTTACATTCGCTTCCTCTACAAGTACAACCTCCAATCTCTCGTTACCGAGCACTTCCTCCACTCTCTAGAGGTATCCAATTTAAATTTAATTTTGAATTAATCAATTGCTTAATAAGTAGATAACTTTTTTGCTGAAATGCTTAATTTGTATATTGATAAATAGGTTAATGCAACAAAGAATTTTCCTTATTCTAGAGTTTTAGATTTTTTTTTTTTACGTTAGCTTTTAGTGTAATTTATTGACTTATGACAAGTTGGAGGAGTTAAGTACATTCATGGACACTGATGATTCTTATAACAGCGGGAAATGTTTCGGAGAAGCAAACTAATGAAACATATTTAGAAGGTTGTTCGGGATCTAGAAGTCTTGGATTACATCTATGACTGAATATGAATATGCTTCTGCTATCTTTTTGCTTTTAAAGGTGGGCATTTGTTTTATTATGAAGTAGATGCTCACTGAATCATGTTCTTTTGATACAAGTCATTATTCAACTTAAGCTGATAATATATATTCAAAGAAATAAATAATCTTGATTTACTAATAATAAGTTTGCCGAATTGATTGAGATGTGTAGTGATTTCATTGAAGATTGGGACAAAATTAGTTTGTAAGTGATGGTTTTGGTTTTATGTTGCAGCTATAAGAATCTGATTCGTTCTTAATTATGTCAGTTAAGATGTTCTTTGAAATACAGGGGATTAATAGAAATTTGTTTTGGTTTTGATAGGGATGCTAATGGATTTACGGTGAAACCTCAACATGTACAGAGATACCGAGAATATAATATTTACAGGATCTTTACCATGCCAATTGTAACTAGTTTAGTTCTTGAGGATACAGTGAATGAATGATTGGATGTTTAAAAATGTTATTAATGAAGAGATGAAAAGGAAAAACTTGTAACAATGTGTTTGTTTTGTCTTTTGAAATAATGGTGGATTGTTTGTTTGATGAATAATTAAATGCAAAAAAGTACCAAAGTAGTGCTACCCATTTACTACCAGAGGAGACCATTTGGTTCTAATGAGTTAATCTAGTTCTTTGCTATGTTATCTTAAAAATCATATTGAATTTGAATAAAATTGTACCCGAGAAGAAACAAACTGACATTCATTTTTTTATTCTTATATACTGGTATAAAGATCAGATAAGTGAAAGAGTTTCTTAGAAAGGCAAGCATAATCTGTACAGTTGCCTATGAATATTCTATCTGCACAGGGAGATACAAAGGCATTGCACGTTAAAACTAAGGAGGAGTCCTGTGATAATCTTGAGAAGGTTGGCGAAGAAAGAAATGATTCAAGCATTGAGAAGCTTGGTTCAGAGGGTTCTTCTGAAATTGCTGCCAAATAGAATTATTGTTTCTAAAGTTTCTAGTTAAGTGTAGAACTGATCATTTATGATTTTAGTCAATATAATGTAGATCAGAAATATTACCAGGGAAGTAAAGTTTTGTTGATTTCCAAAACAAGAAGCTCTAGATATTTCTCCTTATCAAATCCTAGATCTTCTAGAAATGAAATCCACGTGGTGCATTGACTTATTAAATTCTAGATTCATTGGTTGGTTGCATGCCATAATGTTTTTATAAATGGACCAAAAAGGTCCCCTCCCCCCCGCACAAAAAAGAAATCTTGAATATTACAAAACCTTGGCTGACTTGGTGTTGTAAAGGTTTACAGTGATCTAGATTTCTAATCCTCCATGTCTTTGTTGCTGGTGTACCTAATAATGTGCATATAGGTGATTTTCAGTATCTTAGATGTCAATTAATCCTTTATGCCATTTTGTCTTATTTCAGGTAATGATCAGTGACCCTTTTAACTATGTCATGCGTAGTTCAATACTCTACGAGTCACTTGCATTCTCAAAGCCAAATGTTTAGAAGATCACGTGATTGACAGTCCTAGCAAACAACATGTTATAAGAGAAGTGCTAGATGTCTATTATCTGTTATGCATCTTGATCATGTTATTGGTATTAATGTACCTTGATCTCAATTCCTTCCTATGAAAGCAACTTTTGATTTGCTTCTTGTTTAGGGTATCATCATTCTGTCAATATTAGTCACATGACTTTCTATATTAGTCACGTGCTTCTTGATTCAATTATGATCTGACTATCAAGACGTTTATTGCATTTCTTATTTGCTTATTTGGATTTATGTTTCTTCAAGTTTGGTGGAAGTGCTAAATAGATATATGTCATTTCTTCATTTATATGCAAGAACAACATTTTTCTTATTTCTTCTAGAAAAATAAATTATTTCAACTTTTTATCTAAAGCTCTCATTTTTCTTTTTATTAATTTCAATGTTTTGACAAGTAGCATTGGCCAAGCCTCACGAAGCAATTCCATAATGCAAGAAGGCTATATCTATTTATAGATCAAGGCTACAACGACTTATATATGAAGTAAAGAGTCCACAAAGTCAGCAACATTGGCGTGATCTTCAATGTTAACCCTTTGTGATTACTCTAGATGGATCCTTCAAAGTGTTCTTTCAATTTCTAGATCTAAAGTAGTCAAATCAAGACTACAAGCTCTCCGCATACATTAAAGTGTCAACCTAAAAATAACATAATGTAAAACAAACAAGTAAATGAGAAAAACTAGTCCTCGGCAATGGCACTAAAAACTTGTTGAGTACGATACAATATGAATGTTAATCTTAATCGTAAGTGCATGCTATCACTAACAATTAACAAAGGGTGAGGGTTGTCAATCCTATGAGGACTAGTACTTCCTTCTATTCAAGCGATTATACCCTGTTTATGCTCAAAATATAATGCAGCTATCGCAGTATAAATTGAGGTGTCGATCCCATGAAGAAGCTTTTGGCAAAATAAATTGGTGAAGTAAAAATATTAAAGCAGTAGCAAAGGAGAAAATTAACTAATTGGTTTATGTGGATGAGATAAGATTGTATATGAATTAAGAGATATGATGATTTAAGCAAGGCTTCGAGAATCATAATTATACTTTATAAATCTACTCTAAACTTTGATTCAATGTTATAACTCAATTGAAAGTTTCACATTCCAAACAATCAATCAGAAGATATGGAAAATATAGCACATTTGATAACACATGTAATTGATATGACTAAACTCTTTACAAACATTAACATAAACTATGTTCATTTATACAAGTTAATTTAAGATTGACAATATATCATTTTGACAATATTGCAGTAAACGATCAACTTAAATATCAAAAAATTATTGTCTTTACATGTTATCCAAGATTGATAATATATCGATTGACAATATTACAGTAAAAGATTAACATGTAAAATAATGTAACTAATAACAATTATAATTCAACAAGAATCGCATAGAGAAAGTACTAAAAATATATGAAACATGAGAATTATAACCTTTGGATTATAGAAAACTACAAGATAAGAGTTTAGGCATAAACAAGCTTACAAATATTTGTAACTCTTGACAAAGAATCAAAGTATAGAAGTAAATCTATCAAAGTGAACCAATCAAATAAGAACAAAATTTATCTAAGGTAAAAACAACAGCTAGTAGTTCTTTTTCAGTAGTAGTGTAATTCATCTGATCATCATTCAAAGTCTTACTAGCATAATAAACAACAAAGGGTTTTTCCTCCCTTCTTTGCCCAAGAACTGCTCCTACAGCATAACTACTTGCATTACACATAATTTTAAATGGGAGGTTCCAATCCGATGATTGTATAATAGGAACGATGGTGAGTTTGGCAATGAGTGTTCAGAATACCTTCTCACACTCTTGTGTTCATGTAAATTCAGCATCTTTTAGCAAAAGGTTACACAATGATCTAGATATGGTAGAAAACTTTTGTATAAACCTCTCATAAAAGCCAGCGTGTCCAAGAAAAGATTGGACATCTTTTACTGTTTTTGGTGTAGGTAATTTAGAGATTAATTCAATTTCAGCCTTGTAAACCTCTATCCCTTTTTCAGATACAATATGCCTAAAACAACCCTGAAGATATCATGAAGTGACATTTCTCCCAGTTTACTACAAGTTATTTTTCTTCACACTTACTCAAAACAGCTTTTAAGTTAAGTAAACATGAATCAAAAGAATCACTAAAAATAGTCAAATCATCTATAAATGCTTTCATGCATTTTTCAATCATACCAAAGAAACTATTCAGCATACAACGTTAAAAAGTATTCGGTGCATTACATAATCCAAATGACATTCTATGAAAGCATAAGTACCAAAAAAACATGTAAAAGTGGTTTTTTCATTATCTTCTATAGCTATCTCAATCTGGTAATAACCTAAATATCCATCAAGAAAGCAATAAAAGGGATGTCTAGCTACACGTTCTAAAATTTGGTCAATAAAAGGCAATGGAAAATAGTCTTTTGTGGTGGCTGTGTTTAATTTTTTATAATCAATGCACATTTATGAACCGCTTACTACCCTAGTTGGAACATGTATCATATTCTCATTTTCTACAATAGTAACCCCAGATTTCTTAGGCACTACTTGAGTTGGACTTACTCATTGACTATAAAAAATTTGGTAGATTATACCTGCATCTAATAGTTTCAAGACTTGTTTCTTCACTACTTCTTTCATTGTTGGGTTAAGTCTTCTTTGTGGGTTCCAACGGAGTTGGGCACCTTCCTCTAAATGAATTTTATGATAGCGTATCAATGGAGAAATACCTTTAATATAAGCTATGGCTAACCTAATGAAGACTTATGTTCTTTTAACAATTTTATGAATTTTTCCTCTTGTTCAGCACTAAATTCAGAAGAAATGATGATAAAAAAGGTATCACTTAGTCCCAAGAATGCATGTTTCAAACCTTTGGGCAATGAAGAAAGCTTAACTTGTGGTGTCTCGAGGTTTGATGGTTTTGGTTTCTCCCTCTCTTGTGGCAACTCTTCAAAGTGTGGCTGCCAAAATTGAGTCTTTTTATCATGCGAGTCAAAAATATTAAACACATCAGTTGTTTCATCACGATAACATAATTCTTCAAAATTAAAATTAAGAACGTTTTCCAAAGAATCAGAGCCATGATTTTTATAAGCTTTCTCCGCTAAAAGTGTGTCTATCATATATGAATGATAGCATTTATCTTCCTCTTGTGGTTGCTTGCCAATATGGAAGATATTCACCTCAAGAGTCATATTCAAAAATTCGCACTTTTCCAAACCCAGAAAACAGATGGAATTTTAGGATTACTCCTCGGAGCAAATACTTTTATGCATACCCCTTCTGGTTGATCTACACCATACTCTATTCTCGTAAGATGATATGCACTGGCTAACAGCCCGCCCGGTGCTACATCATAGGTACATTGGGAACATAGATAATTGTAACCATATACATACAAAATGCCAGCAACGGAATGTCAATCCTAAAAGATAATTTCACTAGACCATTTCTGCAATTAAGAAGAGTATTAGTAGTGGCAAGAAAGGGTCTTCCTAAAATAAGAGGGATTTCAGACTCCATGTTAAGCACAAAATGAGTATCTTAAATGAGAAAATCGATAGGGTAGTAAAATTTATCAATTTGTAACAAAATATATTCTATTATTCCCCGTGATTTCTTGATCAATCGGTCAGCTAATTGTAGGACTACAAATGTAGGTTTAATCTCACAAAGTCCTAATTACAAGTAAATAGAATAAGGCATTAAATTTACACTTGCTCCTAAGTCCAACAAATCTTGACCAAACTTATGTGTCCCAATTTGGTAAGAGATTGTGGGACATCATGGGCCTTTATACTTGGGTGTTATCTTTTCAATCACTGCACTTACCTACTTTGCCAAAAATACAGTTATCTTTACATGATGTTTTCTTTCAATAGTGCATAGATCCTTGATGACTTTAGCATAAGTTGGAACCTGCTTAATCAAGTGTAACAAGAGAAGATTAATCTTAACTTGTTTCAAATGTTCAAAAATCTCACCTTAAATTTTTGAATTTTTTCCAACTGGTCGAAGAGCTTGAGAAAAAGGCACTAGGATAGAAAATTTATTTTCAGGCTCTTTTTTCATTGTGGCCTCTTTTTCAATGGGGGTGTCTTTACTACTCGTAGATGTGTTAGTTGGAGAAGTAGGCTCACTCATAATCTTACCACTTCGAGTAGTATTGGCATTACTTCTTTGAGATTTTGTGCATCAGAAGTAGAAGCTTGTACCATGAATTATCCTTTTGGATTGTAATGGAAATCATTAATTTTGACAATCATACACCCCAATAGCTATATAGCTATGATACACATAGAATGTAAATTAACACTCTCCAACGAATTGAAACAAACCCGGTCGTTCAAGAATGAAGTAAGAGAAACTATTCTAATACTTAATCAATGGATTGATGATAAAATAATTAGAATAGTACTTTGATTTCCCCAAAATGCCACAAACTATGAAAGTTGATAAGTTTAACGAAAAATAAAGATTTGAAGGATTTGAACGCCACAAGCTGAATAAACTTGATAAGTTTCAAAGTTCATGTAAGAACTTAAAAACAAAACACTCTCAAGTGCTCCAAACTTTGTATATCACGAAACTTTCTTCCCTATGAAAAAAATCAGCCTTGTTTATATAGAACAAAGGCTAAGAACAATTACAAATTACACCATTTAAGATAACTGCAGCATAACTCATTTGTAACTCCTTTTGTAACTTATTTGCATTTAACTTCAACTTGCACACCACATTATATTAATCATATTTGATCATGCTCCTTAATCACATTTGATCCATTGAATCTTAATTTGCACTCCATAGCACCTGATCACCAACATGGCCGAATGGCCTTTTTATTCTTCAAGATAAGCTAAAAAACTTTATTCTAATTGGGCTGGACTCTTGTCTTCATGATTTGGACTTGCTTGAATCATGTTGACCATTTTAGATTCTTCTTGCATCCTTAGAACCTTGACCAAAACTTGACTAGCTTGCTCCTTCCAAATGTTTTCCATTAAACAAGTTAAGGCTTCTTTCATTCTTTTAGCTTTAGCTCTTGTCATTGGTCCTCCATGAACGTTTAAAGGATCTTTTCCAACCTTAGCCGAATGGTGATCAACTTGCTGGTTCTCATCAAATTGGATTGAGATTAAGATGGAAACTTACCTCGCTCTTGTACAGTTAAGGTACTGGTCAGTTTAGTGATTTGGCTCTTGATTTCTTTGTTTTCGCCTACCACCTATGCAAGAATTGTTTCAAATTTTTTATTAATCTTACTGGTCAGCTTGTAATGTATCCTCTAAAGGACTCTTAGCTGGTCGTGCATTATATTGAGGTGCACTATAAGACTTGGGTGCTTGTTATTCTTGCTTCCAATGGTTGTTGGCTTGTTGGTTAGATTTTCAACTAAAGTTTAGATGGTTTCTCCAGCTAAGATTATAGGTTTTAGAGCATGCTGAATAAGGCTTCTTGTACATCCCTAGAAAATTACATTATTCCTCATATATCCCTCTCATCTCACTATAAGTGGGGCAATCCTGAGCTAAGTGTTTCACTCCTCCACAAATAAAATAAACATCATGTGATTCAACCCTAGCAACCGTATGGGTGACCCTTCTATATTTAATTTTCAAAGCCTCTAATTCCCTAGTTAAGACCTCTAATTGGGCTTTAAGGCTATCCTCTTCCTTAAGATGAAAAACGCCACTAGGTCGTGACCTATTTGTGCTTTCAGTATTGCTAGGTCCAGTCCATGTATGGGCTTTTTCGGCTAAGTCATTAAGGAATTCTATGGCTTCCTCAAGATCTTTGTGAAGAAACTCCCCATTACACATCATCTCAACAAATTGACGCTTTCTAATTGTAAGTCCCATAAAAATAGCTAACCAAATGCCAATTTTCATACCCATGGTAAGGGCACATATTTAACAACTCTTTAAACCTTTCCCAAACTTGATATAAGATTTCACTATCTTTTTGAGAGAAGGAAGAAATTTATCTTTTTAGGCCATTAGTTTTGTGTTGTGGGAAGTATTTATTGAAAAATGCTCGGGTCATTTCTGCCCAAGTTCCTATAGACCTCGACCTCAAAGAGTATAACCAACTCTTTGCTTTGTCTTTCAAAGAGAAAGGAAAAAAATTAAGCCTAACAGTGTCTATAGCTTCAGGTTGGCTATGAAAGATGACAATTACCACTTCAAATTTCCTAACATGTACATAAGGATTTTTACTATCTAGACGATGAAAAGTGGGCAGAAGTTGTATCATTCTAGGTTTAAAATCTGAATGTAGTGTGTTAGGTGGAAATATAATGCATGATGGGGTGGCTGTGCGAGTAGGATGCAAGTAATCTTTTAGAGTCTTAACGGGGTTATCCTCGTGTTAGCTCATTGTGTTGGAATGACAAGATGAACTAGATAGTGAATTCTCTTCCGTTACAAATTGTGGTCGTGGTTTTAGTTCTACTTCTTTCACAAATCTTCCTCGTTTGTCTCTAAGTCAATACATACATCCTAATAATTTTTTTTTTAATGAAGAAAATTCTCAAAGAAAAAATTAAGAAGTGAAATAAAACAAAACAAGAAATAGAAATGAGTTAGGTAGTAAGATCAACTATGAAATATAAATATAGAATACAATAAATGAACAAAAGATAATAAATTGTAAAGTTCAATAAAAAAATAAAGAGTATAATAAATAAATAAATAAAAGAAAAAAGTGCAAAGTATAATAAATAAATATATAAAAATAATGTACAATAAATATATAAAAAAAAGTGCAAAGTACAATAAATAAATAAAAGAAAAAAAGTACAATAAATAAAAAAAAGTGCAAAGTACAATAAATAAATAAAATAAAATAAAGTGCAATAAATAAATAAAATAAAATAAAATAAATTACAAAGTACAATAAATAAATAAATAAAACAAAATAAAATAAGTTAGGCAGTAGAACTATCCATTAAAAAAATACAACAAATTAACTAAAGAAATAAAGTGCAATAAATAAATAAAATAAAATAAAGTACAAGGTACAATAAATAAATAAAAAAAAATAAAGTGCGAAGTATAATAAATAAATAAAAGAAAATGAACTAAGTTAAGCAGTAGAACTAGCCATTAAAATAAAATAAAATATAATAAATTTACTAAAGAAAACAAAGTAAGTTAGGTGGTAAAACCAACCATGAACAATAAAATAAATTACAACAAAGAAAATAAATTTAAAAACTAAAAGTTTACAAAGAAAATAAAATGTACAAAGTTACCGCTTTAGTATTGATAAACACAACCTACTTTCGCTTAATGTGCCTTTCTGGCAATGACGCAAAATTTGTTTTCACTCTAAATGTAACACGGCTATCGCATTATAGATAGGTGTCGATCTCACGAGGAAGCTTTTGAAAAAATAGGTTGGTGAAGTAAAAATATTAAAGCAGTGGCAAAGGAGAAAATTAACTAATTGGTTTATGTGGATGAGATAAGATTGTATATGAATTAAGAGAAAAAATTTATGATGATTTAAGTAAGGCTTCGAGAATCACAATTATGCTTTATAAATCTACTCTACACTTTGATTCAATGTTTATAACTCAATTGAAAGTTTCACATCCCAAACAATCAATCAGAAGATATGTAAAATATAGCATATTTGATAACACATATATTTGATATGACTAAACTCTTTGCAAACATTAATACAAACCATGTTCATTTATACAAGTTATCTAAGATCGACAATATATCATTTTGACAATTTGCAGTAAAAGATCAACTTGAATATCAAACAATTATTGTCTTTACATGTTATCCAAGATTGACAATATATCGATTAACAATATTGTAGTAAAAGATTAACATGTAAAATAATGTAACTAATAATAATTATAATTCAACAAGAATCACATAGAGAAAGCATGACTGAAAATATATGAAACATGAGAATTATAACCTCTAGATTATAGAAAACTATAAGATAAAAGTTTAGGCACAAACAAACTTACAAACATTTGTAGCTCTTAACAAATAATCAACATATAGAAGTAAATTTATTACACATAAAAGTTTATCTCTTAACCTTGCCAAGAACTCTAGCCTAACTTACAATGCATGTTAAAGAGAAAAAAATATTAGAGAATTGCCTAGTGTTGAAAACGTCCTAAGAGTGTCCTTATATAGGCAATGAATAAAAATATGTTTAGTGTGACTTCAATCTTCAATAATTTAGGCCAACCACTCGTTCACCTACTTGTAGCACCTTTTTGGCTGACTTAAAAGTTGTAGAATTTTTTCTCTTCTTTCCATATCCACTAGGTTCATACAAATTGGATGAGTATCCAATGATATATGGTTAAAATGCCAAAGATATGTCAAATTTCAACCAACAACCCAACTAATTTACAATATAATTTGGTCTATGATAACGGCTGATTTGGACTTTACCATCAACATAAAAGTTATTGATATAGCTTCAGGAATTATACCAATTGGGTACGTATTTTGTGAAATATAGTCCAAATATATGAGTTGGATCAAGCTGAGCGGAAGTTGTAACCCAATTCTATTGTATCTCAATTTTTTAGCCCATAACATGTTGGATTTGACTTTTCAACTGTTGTTCAAGTTTGTGTAAGATTGAGTCATGTTACTCCAGGTTTAAGAATTTCTTCATTTTAATTTCTACATTAAGAGTTATATCTATTTGACCTAAACTTGTGCAAATAACATTCATTAATCACAATTTAAGGAGAACACTTTATTTCAACTTAAAAACAAAAATGTTAAAATTAGTGACATTAAATACTGACTGAATCTCTTAATAAATATATATTTTTATGTGTTCATCATACCCCAATCAACCCAATATCTATATTCCTATGATACTGAGATTTAATGGAATTCATTAGGTATAAGTTGTCTTAACTATGCATGCCAACTAGGTATATTTCTATCATAATAAAACTTGTAGATGCTACTCTACAATTATACATCACTTTGTCCTAGGGTATTCAATGAGATGCCTCTACAACCCAATATCTATATTTTCACTTTTAGTCTGATCTTAATGATAGAAAGTTTACATTCGGTTATGTATTTATTCTCAACGGTGCTGTAGTGAGTTGGAAAAACACCAAGTAGGGGTCCACAACTGATTCTACAACAGCAGCAGAATACATCGCCGCCTAAGAGGTAGTGAACAAAGTAATGTAGCAAGTTTATCACTAAACTCGGAATAGTCCCAAGTTTAATGGATTTTATCCTATTATTCTACGACAATAATGGAGCCATAACACAAGCAAAAGAGCTAAAATCACACCAGAGATCTAAACATGTGGAGAATAAATACTACATAATTAGAGAGATCTTGACTAGGAGAGATGTAATAATTTGTATAGTAGATTCTATAAATATTTAGTGGGCCCACTCACTAGGGCCTTAACTCTAAAGCTGTTTGAGAAACATGTGAAATCTAGGGATATTAGATAACAGTATAAATTGCATTAAAGCAAGTAGGAGTTTGTTAGGGTATGTGCTTATTGTTAATGTGTTTTAGGGTGTACACAATCGTGTACATGTTGAAAAAATTAAATACATGTATCATATACACAATTTTTCAGCAGAATTAAGTATATGATCAACATATACACATGTAACTTATATCATTAACATAAGATGACAGAAAATATACCCTTGAAGAACTTTGGTGAAGATTTTCAATTCTGGTGCACTATTGTTCAATTCTAGTTCACAACAATAAGGTGGGATTGTGAAGCTAAAATAGCAGCAACTGAATTTTCAGCAACAAGGTTTTGTTTCTTGAAAGAAAAATAAGAAGAACTTATTTTTCTTTCTTTCTAGTTTTTCTTACAATCCTTTGTTCAAAGAAAAACTTTCAAAAACCAAAAAATCTCTCTAATGCTCTCTCCTTGCACGTTTTTCCTTCACCCTTTGTTAATTAATTATTCAATTTAATTTTTAGATGTGTTAAGCTACCTTGCTGCCACTGCTATTTTTATACACATATGATTCTTCTTCATCATTGATGAAACCAGACCCTTTGATTACTTCATCAAAATGAAGATTCCAACTTCGGGAAGCCTGCTTAAATCCATAAATAGACTTCTTAAGTTTACATACTAAACCAGAAATTTGGCTAGATGTAAAACTTCAAGTGGTTCTATATAGGTCTCTTCTTCAATATATCTATTTAAGAACACTGTTTTTACATCTATTTGCTAAATTTCATTATCATAATATGCAACAATTGCCAGTAAAATTTGAATCGACTTAAGCATCACTACTCGTGAAAAGGTTTTCTCATAATCAATCCCAGATCATTGAGTATAACCTTTCACCACTAAATCAATCTCATGCTTTCGCTTGTAAATCTATTTACAACCGATAGGAATAATTCCTTCAAAAAGCTCAACCAAGTCCCATACTTGATTTTGATACATTGAGTCAATCTCAGATTTCATGGCCTTTTACCATTTTTTCAAATCGATGTCCAACATTGTCTTTCTATAAGTCAAAGTTTCATTTTCTTCAGTCAAGAAAACACCAAAAGCACCTTCAAGTATTGAACTATACCTATCAGGTGGCCTTGATATACTTTCTCACCTATATGGAGTGTCAAAGGTATTTTGCTTGATTAAGCCTGAGGTTCCATCGTTTGTTCATTTACATCTTGTTGAGTTCATCTAATTCAATCTTTCTACAATCTCCACGATCCATGAGAAACTGTTTCTCTAGAAAAGTGGCATTTTGAGCAACGACCACATTTCCTTCCTCATGATCATAGAACTGGTACCCCATTGAATTCTTAGGATATCCAATGAATTAATTGTATCCTTTAGGTGCAAGTTTATCCTATTGCATAACTTTTACGTAAGCAAGACAGCCCCAAATCTTAACATATTTAAGACTCAGTTTCCTTCCATTCCATATCTCATGAGGAGTAGAAGAAACAACTTTCAATGGAACTCTGTTCAATATATGAGCAGCAGTTTCTAGAACATAGCCCCATAGATATTCATAGAGATCGGTGAAGCTCATCATCGATCAGACCATATCTAATAAAGTCTGATTCCTCTTCTCTGAAATACCATTGTGTTGTGGAGTACATAGAGGACTATACTGAGCGAGAATCCTATTCTCTTTTAAATAATTTAAAAATTCATTGCTAATGTATTTACCGCTTCGATCTAATTGAAGGCATTTGATATACATTCCAGTTTGTTTCATTACTTTGATTCGAAACTCTTTGAACTTTTCAAAGTTTTTGACTTGTGTTTTATAAGAAACACATATCCAAATTGTGATAGATCATTGATAAAGATAACAAAGCATCGAAAGCCACCTATTACAGTGTGATTCATTGGATCACATACATCACTATGTACAAGTTTCAATAAATCAGTGGCGATCCAACACCAATAAATGGAGCTTTGGTCATTTTTCTTTGAATACAAGATTCACAAACTGAATAAGGCTCTAAGGTTAGATCAGGTATTTAACCATCCTTAACTAAACGGGTTAGGCATCTTACTATATGACTTAATCTCATATGCTACAATTTTGTATTATTTAAAGTTCTCAAGTTATTATCGGTATTCATATGTACATTCATGACATTTTCTACTGTATCTAATATATAATGGCCATTAATCAACTGGCATTTAGCTAATAAAATATTATATAAATCATACAAACATAAGGAACGGTTCTGTATATACATATGATATCCTTCATTGTCCAATACAGGAATGGAAATAATTTACCGAATAATGTTTGGCACATAATAACAATTATTCAATACAATAATTTTATTACATAAAAGAAGTAAATTAAAACGTCCAAAAGCCTCGACTTGCAAGAAATCTCTATTTTCAACATGAAATTGTACTTCTCCAAGCTATAATAGTCTAACTTCCTTCATACCCTACAACACATTGCAGAATGAGAAGGACAACTAGTATCTAACACCCAGCTAGTACTAGCATAAAATGCTAAAGACATGTCAATGATAGTTAAGTGCATACCTGAGGGGTCTTCTTAATCGTAGTAAGGCATTTTGTACAGTTCTGCTTCCAATGCCCATCTTTGCTGCAATGGAAATATTTTCCTTTTAATTCGTTCTTATGTTGGGGCTTGGACATGTGTTGCTTTTGAGGACTCATTTTGGGTGCATACTTTACTTTCTTTTTATTCTTCCTTTTGAACTTCTTAGAATTCTTCAGGACAGAAGATGAAGTACCTTGAACATAAAGGGCTGTGTCCCCGTTGTTTATGTCTTTTTGAGTTATTTTTAGCATGTTATGCAGATTAACATAAGTAAGGGTCAATTCTTACATATTGAAGTTCATGATGAACTGTGCAAATGACCCTGAAAATGATGGGAGAATCAAACTGTTTCCCAATGTATTGTTCAGTGAGATATCCATGGTTTCTAACTTCTCAATATGAGATATGATCTTAAGAACATGGGGACTCACTGGACTGACCTCTAGTAGTCTAGCTTGAAAGAGAGATTTGGCAACCCTGTATATTTCAAGTTGGGGTCGGTCACCAAATAACTCTTTCAGGTGGAGCATTATACTCCAAAAACTGTCCATGTGGACATGCTCCCTTTAGAGCTACGTAGACATTAAGCTGAGGATGTACGATTTAACTATTAAATTGTTACCAACCATTTTTTATGTCTCTTTTTCTTCTAGAGAAGCATTATCAGAAATAGCTCAAGGTCGGTGCTGATTAATTACATATCCAAGTTTCTCAGAATCCAAAACTATTCTGAGATTCGTAAGCCAGTCAGCATAATTTTTTGTACTTTTGAATTAGTGCACATCAAGAACTAGTGGGTTGCTTGAAGCCTTTGATCTTGACAAGACAAAAAAAAAAGATGTTAGCAGAATATTTCAATCACTAATAAATAACGTTTTAGATCATGGGTATAATAGTTATATATTTTTTAATCTAAAATGCCCTCTCACTATTTTACATAATCCCTTTAATCTCTCAATTGGGAAGCCGATAGTTTTAGATTCTTTAAACTATACAGTGAAAAGTGGATCCCATTGTTATTTTACTCTAACCTCACGCTGTAGCAATATTGGGCTTTGTAAACCTAAAAGGTAGATAACTCTTGTCAATTGCATTTCATGCAACTCTTACCACTAATCCTAAATACACATTATCCTCACGTTGTAACAATATTGGATAAGTGTATTTCAGATTAACTTGCATCATCTCATGTTTAATCGACATAGCCTGAATCACCCCAACCAATCCCTCACGTTGTAGCAATATTGAGAAAGATAAAAGTGAACCGTCTAATATCGTATTGACAAAACGGATTGTTATATAATATTATCTCATAATACAATATTATTTAATCTGATTTACAAATTTTTTTTAATTTAATATATATTTTAAATAATTATTATAATTATTATTACCATTAACAATAATAGGAAATTTTTGCATCTCATATGAATTTATTTTATAATTAGAATATTTGTTTATGCAAGCACAAATAACCCTTGCCAATAGGACTACTATTGTGATTAATAATCATAAATAAATATATGCACAACATATAATACAATGATATAACAATTACAAATGTATTAAATGAACATCACATGTAAAAAATTCAAAATTGAGTGTATTGTTCAGAATGATCAGTATTAAAAGTTGAACGTTATAGCATTATACAATAAAATGCTCTAAAAACAAAAATTTACTCTATTTGTTTGGTCTTCAACCTTAAGCGGCCTAGGTTTCTAACATATGAATGCCTCTGCATTCATCATTAAGAACGCCTCAGCGTTCTACCCTTTTAACGCCCTTATGTTAAACACCTTAACTACCTAACACTATTATAAATAATGTCCCAGTGTTATATAAGTAATGCCCCAGCGTTCACCGATGAACGCCCCTGCATTCACCAGTGAACGCCGCGGCGTTCATGTTAACATATGAATGCCCCAGCGTTTGGTTCCTAGCATTGCAACATTTGTTTTTACATAAACTTTTTTTTACACTTTAAATACTTCAAAATGCAATTTCTACTATTTTCAGGCATTCTAAACACTTCATATGACACTTAACAACCCAGAAACACAATAAACATGCTATAATACCACTTGTTAACATGTTTTAGGGTGTATGAATGTGATTGTGTACATATTGAAAAAACTAAATACATATATCATATACACAATTTCACAACAGAATTAAGCATATGATCAACATATACACATGTAACTTATATCATTAACAATATAAGATGATAGAATTAAGCCACCAATATGTTTTTTTTCTTTATACTAATGCTTATCCATTAAATAAATTCACAGCATCATTAATTAACACAAATAAATTTGAAAATGACATCTTCATTTTCTTTTATTATTGTGCTAGTGTAATTTAATTACCCACTTAATAAATATTAAAATATTTATAATTTTTATAAGTTTTGTAAACTTTACTTCAATGGTGTTCTATCATTCATAATATCGTGCCATTATTAATAGGTCATAGTAATAATTGTTTGTACCCCTATTGAACTTTATAATAACAATTATAATATATAATATTTAATTAATTATTCAAAACAATTTTGAATAATTATTTTACCAACTTATTTTTTACTAGCAAGGTTAATAAGTCAATTTAAGGTAAAAATAATTTGTGGACTGAAAAATGCCACTTGTCAACATCCCATTAGTTAATAACTTATGTCAACTAATTATATGATGTACTTAACAATTAAGTTTTGACAAATGCACATCCCAAGAGATCTTTAAACAAATATCTGGTTTGCCAAAATTTTATAGATCAAATTATTGAATCTAGTCCGCTACCCTAAGTGCGCAACGAGTACACTTCATATAGAACTCCTCCATACGTCCGCGAATGATACCCCCCACATACATTATGGATATTACAAAGTAGTGCGTTAGATTATACAAGTTGAGGTTATAGCATATAAGTATAATTCCTCAATCATTGATATCCTGGAAGAGTAGAGATATAGATCATCACTATCAAATCTCTATTTGCCCAACCTTGAATTTATCTCCAGATTTGTATTTCCATAAACAATATTTGTAAACACTTTTGTGATATTCAAAAATATTCTCCGGGTTTATACTTATGGCCACAAGATTTTCTGAAATACAATCTCGGAGCATCAGGATATACAACTCACTCATATGAGCTGATGAATCCCATATCTACATACACCGAACTCTATGAGCATCGGACCATACCCAGCGGTCAGACCATTAAAGGTTTCTGACATGTGTGGAACCAACGTATGATGGATCACTTATAAGCCTACTATGTCAAAGGACTACGAATACTACTCAACTCAAAAGACCTTTTATTAATGGCTTTATGAGATGTCTATTAGAGGTCTTTGTGAGTCAATTCAGTACCTAGTCCTCACTGAATACTTGTATCTCTATACGAGTTTCCGCTAAGCTCATGGTTTGCTAAAACTAGTCATCTGGACCATACAGATATAGACATATACTAATCTATATTATTGGGTTCCACCGATAGACTCGCATCGATAAAATTAGATCAGGAACATAGTGTTTGAGAACTATTTACATAATGACATTTCCTAACACCATCTATAACTCTTTATAACTACGTCATTACTAATATATTCTCAAGTTTTTATCCTATTTTAGACAAGGTTCTAACTCCTTAAATTTTGCTAACTCTTATAACCTGCTAACTCTTAGCACTGTTAACTCTTAACACTTATAAATTTTAGCGTTGCTAACTTTTAGGACTGATCTAAACTTCTTTAGAGCAGATCTGAACTCCTTCAGATCATACAATATCTGAAATATTACAAGCATCTTACTATTTAATAATTAATAATATTAAAATTTTTATTAGAAATGATAATTGTATAAATATTATAGTTAAATATTTATACATAATGGGATGGCACGTACGCACAAATTCTAACACATATGCCTAACCGAAAGCTTATCTCTAGAATTCTATCTCAATAAATAATATTTTCAAATACTTTTGTAATATTATTTATCCCTAGGGTTAAACACTTTTTCCAGAAATGACAGCTTATGGCCATAAGACTTTTTGAAATACAATAATATTAGAGCATTAGGATATAGTACTTGTTAGCGAAGGATCTAAGGCACATAGGTGTATGCATGTGCAATTGTGTCTATTGCCTAAATACGCATCATATATGAATTTAAATCTAATGGAAACGTGAAATTTGCAATAAACACAATAAATAAATATATTAATCATATTAATATATTAGAAAGGTTAGAGAACTCACCTCAATGTGTAACGTTATACACGTATTTTCATGGAGTCTGCATGGAGACCAACTCATGTGCAGTTCTAGTCATCAACACAGTGAGCTTGATAAACTAGAACAGCAGCCCGATATTCAGCCCGGGATTAACTCTTAATCCCCAAAATGGTTGGGTGTATATTTTTTTTATCCTTTTCTCCAAAAGGATAAGAAATAGAGAATGAAACAATTCATAATTGCTTCCATGACACGTAGAAAAAAATAAAACAATATCATTTTTCTTCTTCCTTTCTTTTTTTTTTCTTCTTCTACTCTTCTTCCTTTTTTCTCTTTCTCTATTTCTTCTTCTCTTTGTTTCTCGCCAGAAAAGGAAATTGAAACCATTTCAATTTCCTTTGAAACCATTTCAATTTCCTTTGGTTTCATTTCCCGTAACCAACAAAAACACACCCACCATTCACTTTTCACACACAATCTCACTTATATATATATATATCTAATAACATGTAATAATAATATAATATATTATAAAATATTAAATAATAATATAATATTATTATAATGGGTGACAACCAATAACCCATTATAATATAATAATAATATAAATATAATATAATATAATATAAATATAATATAATATAATATAAAAATATATTATATAATATAATTAAAGAGATATTTTGATTATTTAATAATTAAATAATAAAGTATGAAATAACCATTTTGCCTCTCATGAATAGTTACCAAGTTTACCCCCTAGTGGCTCCCACCAAATCTCATACTTAGGTAAACTAAACTGAGGGTCCACAATACGCTACGTGTCATTATACAATTAGTAAATAACAATTATTGACTAATTGTTGTATTTAAAACTTAAATACAGATACGCACGCATTCCTGTAGTTGTGCTGAATATTGCTGGATTAAATAATTTAATCCGGCACACTGCCCCAGTGTACAACGAGTACACTCCATATCACGGGACTCCCTAGGTCCTAAGCCTGATTCGTCAAATGGAACTATTCCATAAGTCCGTGAGCAATGCCCCACTCACATCTCACGGATATACAAATCAGCGCGTTGAACCATACAAGCTGAGGTTACAACGTAGACGTATAATCTTTCTGTCATGATATCCTGGATGTGTTGGGGATATAGATTATCATTGTCAAAATCTCCTAGTACTCATCCATATCTTATCTCTAGACTCGTATCTCACTGAACAATATGCGCAAACTCTTTTGCCATATTGTTCTACCCTGACAGAACTCTTTCTCAGGATTGATACTTGTGGCCACAAGATTTTTTGAGATACAGTCTCAAAGCATCTAGATATCGAACTCCCTATATGAGCTGACGGATCCCATATCTACACACACCGGACTTCATAAACATCGGACCATACCTAGCGACACCCAGCGGTCACACCATTAAAGGTCTGTGACATGTAGGAATCAAAGTATGGTGTATCACTCACAAGCCCACCGTGACACTCAGGTTAAAGGACCACGTATACTACTCAACTCGAGAGGACCCTCCGTTGACGGCTTATATAGGATGTCTATCGGAGGCCCTCGTGAGTCTGTCCCATATCCAATCCTAACTAGATACCCATATGTTAATACGAGCTCCAAGCTCACGGTTGGCTATAAACGACTATCTATACCCTATAGGTACGATATATGTTAATCTATGTATGAAGGTATCCACCGACAGACCCGCATTGGCAAAAATAGACCAGGGACAATTATTTGAGAATATACTTGCGCAACTAGCATTTTCTGGCACCCGATTGTAACTCTTGCAACTATGCAGTTACTAGTATATTCCCAGGTCTATGTCCCATTACAGACAAGGCTCCAACTCTTAAATCTGCTGAGTATTATAACTAGCTAACACTTAACTGTGCTAACATTTAGTAATTATATATCTCAGTGCGGCTAACCATGAGCCCTTATCTAAACTCCTTCAGATCTGATCCGAACTCTTTAAAATTTACAATGTCTGTAACATTACATGCATAATATCATATAAATTGATATTAGCAATTTAATAAAAATGTACACTTGTATAAGTACACAAGTATATGTACATTCAGGGATGGCACGTAAGCACTGAGCCTAACAGTACTCACCCAAATAAGCTGATGGATCCCATGTCTATACACATTAAACTTCATTAGCATCGGACTATACCCAATGATACCCAGCAGTCAGACCATGAAAGGTTTCTGACATGTGTAGAACTAAAGTATGGTGGATCACTCACAAGCCCATCGTGGCACTCGGGTCAAAGGACCACGAAAACTACTCAATTCAAAAGACCCTCCATTGATGGCTTTATGGGATGTCTATTATAAGTCTTTGTGAGTCTATTCAGTATTTAGTTCTTAGTGAATACCTATATCTCTATATGAGCTTTCACTAAACTCATGGTCTGCTAAGACTAACTATCTGGACCATCTAGATATAGATATACACCGATCTATAAATTATTGAAGGTATTCACTGACAAACCAGCATCAATGAAGATAGATCACGAAATTAATATTTGAGAACATATTCACATAATAACATTTCCTAGCACTATTTATAACTTTTTGCAATCATGTCATTGTTAATATATTCTTAGGTTTTTGTCCCATTTCAGACAAGGCTCTAACTCTTTAGGTATTGCTAACTCTTATAACCTGATAATTCTTATCAAGACCAACTATTAGCATTTATAACTCTCAGCGTTGCTAATTCTTAGTATTGATCTAAACTCATTTAGACCAGATCTAAACTCTTTAAAATCATACAATGTCTGAAATGTTACAAACATCTTACCATATATAAAATCTAATTAGTGATTTAATGAAATGAAAATACTAGTATAAATATTCATACATAAAGGGATGGCACGTAAGCACAAATCCCAACACTTACGTCCCATCCTTGTTTGTATGAATTTTTATCTATTAATATTTATACAATGCATTTTGTCAAATCACTAATACTCTTTATTAAATAGTAATGATGCTTGTCATATTATGAAACTGCATGGTCCAAAGGAGTTTAGATCATTACTAAGGGTTAGCAAACCTAAAGGTTATAAATGCTAACAGTTAACATTGTTGAGAGTTAGTAGGTTATAAAAGTCAGCGAGATCTAAGGATCTAGAACCTTGTCTATAATGAGACAAAGACCTGAGGGTACACTAGTAATTACATAGTTACAAATAGTTCAAATAGGAGTTAAGAAACATCATTATGCAGGTGTGTTCTCAAACACTGTATTCCTGATCTATTTTCACTAATGCTGGTCTATCAGTAAATCCCTATCATATAGATAAGTGTTTGTCTATATCTATAAGGTACAGATGGTTATTCTTAATTGACCATATGCTTAGATCTCATATAGGCATACGGGTATTTAGTTAAGACTGAATACTAGACAGACTCATAAGGACCCCAATAGATTTCCTATGAAATCATCAATAGTAGGTCCTCTCGAGTTGAGTAGTATATATGATCATTTGACCTAAGTGCTATGGTGAACTTGTGGGTGATCCACCACATTTTAGTTCCATGGATGTCAGAGACCTTTCGTGGTCTGACCACTACGTGTTACTGGGAATGGTCCGATACTCATAGAGTCCAGTGTGCATAGATATGGAATCCGTCAGCCCATGTAGGTGGGTTGTATATCTAATACTTTGAGATTGTGTCTCAAAAAGTCTTACCACCGTGAGCAACAAACCCAGGAAAGAAGTTTCGGACAGGGTAGAACAATATAACAAAAGTGTTCATTTATATCGTTCATCGAGATACGAATCTGGAGACAAGATTGGATGAATACTTGAGGATTTGACAATGTTGATTTATATCCTCACTCATTCAGGGTATAAGTGATTGAAAGATTACACATATGCATTTTGACCTTAACTTGTATGATATTACACGCTGATTTTTAATATCCATGAGGTGTGCGTGGGGCATCAATCTTGGACTCATAGAAAAGTTTTATTTGATGAATCAGGTATGGACTTAAGGAGTCAGACAATATAAAGTATACTCATTTTGCACTAGGGCGGTGTACTAGATTTAATAGTTCAATCCAATAAAATCCAACAAAATTGAATATTTGTTTCAGCAACCCATAGGACACATGCTTGTCAATACATAAGTGTTAAGTACGATTAATTGGATAACAATTGTTTTTTTATCAACTAAATAGTGACACGTGGCATATAGTCCTCAGTTAAGTTAACCCGAGTGTGAATTTGGTAATTTTACATGTATGATTATTTAAGAGTTAAGTAATCAAGATATTTTAATATTTTAATATTTTAAATAATATGAATAACTCAACTATAGTTAAAAGTTAACCAAGGTTTAGTTAACATTATTTAATTATTATATTATATGAATAACTCAAATCAGAACTTTTTGAACTTTTCAAAGGTTTTCGACTTGTGTTTCATAAGAAACATGTATCCATATCATGACAGATCATTGGTAAAGATTATAAAGTATCAAAATCCGTAATTGTAGGGTGATTCATTGGGTCGCATATATCACTATGTGCCAGTTTCAATAATCAGTGGCGCGGTGTCCAACACCAGTAAAAGAGAATTTGGTCATCTTCCCTTGAATACATAATCTACAAACTGGATAAGGCTCTATAGTCAGATCAGGTATCTGACCATCCATAATATGATAGGGTAGGCATCTCACACCTATGTAACTTAATCTCATATGCCACAATTCTATTACATTTAAAGTTTTCAAACTACTACTTGCATTAACCTACATATTAATGACATTTTATATTGTATAAAAAATATAAAGCCTATTAACTAACTGACACTCAGTTAATAAAACATCATTCATATAACGGCTCCAAATATACATATGATAACCTTCACTATTAAGTATAGGAAGGGGTACAATCTATCTAATAGTAGTAGGCAAAAATAATAGTTATGTAATACAACAGTTCTATTACAAGGGAGAAGTAAATCAAAATGTCCTATAGCTTTGAGCTGCAAGAAATCACCATTTCTAACACAAAGCTGTACTTCTCTAGGTTGCATCCATCTAACTTCTCTTAGACCCTGCAACATATTACAGATGTGATAAGGACAAATGATATCTAATATCTAGCCAAAACTAGTATAAAATGTTAAAGAAATGTCAATGATAAGCAATCATATACCTAAAGGGTTCTTCTTCATAGTGGTAAGTGTTGGAATTTGTACTCACGTGCCATCTCATTATTGTATGAATATTTTATTTTATAATATTTATACAGTATATTATTTGTTAAATCGCTAATTACTATTATTAAATAGTTCAATACTTGTGACGCTATAGACATTATATGATCTAAAAGGTTTCAGATTTGGTTTAAAGAAGTTTAGATCAATGTTAAGAGTTAACATCACTGAAAACTATAAATGCTAAAGAGTTAGCATGTTATATTAATCAGTGAAGTCTACGTGCTAGAATCTTGTCTGTGACGGTACAAAGACCTGAGAATGCATTAGTAATAACATAGTTGCAAGAGTTGCAATAGGTGCTAAGAAATGTTATTATGCAAGTTTATTCTTAAATTATATGTTTTTGGTCTTAATTCACCGATGTAAGTCTGACAGTGGAATTCTTTTACATAGACCAGTGTATACTATACCTAGATGGTCTAGATTATTATTCTTAGCTGACCATGAGCTTACTGGAACTTCGTATAGCATACAGGTGTTCAGTAAAGACTGAATACTGAACAGACTAAACGAGGACCCCAATAGACATCTTATGAAGCTGTCAATGAAAGGTCATCTCGAGTTGAGTAGTATACGTGGTCCTTTTACCTGAGTATCATGGTGTGTTTGTAAGTGATCCATCATACTTTGGTTCCACGCATGTCACAGACCTTTTACGGTGTGACCACTGGGTGTCGCTGGGTATGGTCCGATGTTTATGGAGTTTGGTGTGTACAGATATAGAATCTGTCAGCTCACATGGATGAGTTATATATATCCAGATGCTCAGAGAATGTATCTTAAAAAGTCTTATGGCCATAAGCAATAAACCAAGAAAGAATTTCCCATGGGGTTAAATAATATAACAAAAGTTTTGCATATAGGGATTTAACGGTAGTGACATATCTCTGCTCTTCCAGGATATAATTGGCGGAAGGATTATACGTATGCGCTATGACCTCAACTTGTATGGTCTACTGCACTGATTTGTAATATCCGTGACGTGTACGTGGGACATCGATCTCGGACTCACATAATAGTTCTATTTGATAAATCGAGAGTAGACCTAGAGAGTCCCGCAATATAGTGTACTCATTTTGCACTGGGGCAGCATACCGAATTGAATAGTTTAATCCAAAAAATTTCAGCAGACCGAACATTTACTTCAGTTTCTCTCAGGTCGTGCACGTGTCAAGACTTAAGAGTTAAGTACATAAATTAGTTAACAATTAGTTGTTGACCAATGGGATGTTGACACATGGCACATGTGGGCCAATTATTGTTTGATTTAGAAATGACCAAAATGACCTTATTTGTTGGACAAATAATATCATTATTTTATTCATTAAAATATTTATTGAATAAATAATAATAATAAGATATGATATTATTTTTTAAATTGAAATCAAACAATTAATTTTTTTATTTAAATTGACATGTGTTTCTACCATGATTTAATATAATTAAATCATTTGTTTAATATTAATTAAATGATAAGATAAGTATAAATGGGTGGCATTTGTTAATGGTAGGCCTTAAGATATTTCTTTATAATGAGAAAGTGTTTTCTCATTTGGCCTAGATTAAGGCCAAGTTCATTTAAATTATTTTCTATTTTGTTTTTGTTTTCATTTTGTTTATTGTAAATAATAATTAAAAAAATACTAATGGAAAATATTGACCTAAATAATGGATGCCATTAGGTGAGAAAATGAATAATAATAATAAATAAAACACTGATGGCAAATATAATGGATGCCATTAGGTGAGAATATGAAAGAAAATAATAAACAAATGAAAGAGCAGTACGTTGCTAAATTGATTAAGTGAAAATTAGGCCAACGGATTAGTGGGAATGGTAGAGAGAATTTTGAAAAATATTAGAAAATTCTCTCAAGTGTTTAGAGCAAAAACTCATCTTTCATTTTTTTCTTTCATTTTTAGTCACCCCATACTATAAGATAGAAACAAAGATTTAAGATTTGAATCCTTCGCTGGAAAAGCTGTTATTTTAGCTTCCTCATGTCCATTGTGTTGAGGAACTAGAATTGTGAACTAGTCGCTTTAAAGGCGGGTATTCCGGTTTGACCAAATACCAAAGGCTTGATATGGTATTATTTCTCAATCTTAATGTATTTTACATTTATGAGATAACATGTAAAAGTTTATTTGTGTTTATCATTACAAAATTTGTATTCTGCTCATCCGCTGCGCATTTATGTATGTGATATATATGCTACATTTGAATGATAGACACAAACCCACATGTATGCACCCTAGGTTTAAAATCACTCACAGTAAGGTATTTGGGACAGTTGCACTTCTAGTGCCCATCCTCGCTGTAATGGAAACACTTTCCTTTTACTTTGTTCTTCTCTCTAAGAACTCATGTTAGGTGTTTACTTTATCTTTTTTTTTTCACTTTGGACTTCTCAGAAGCCCTCGGGGTAGAAGATGAAGTACCCTAAATATAGATGGTTGTGTCCCCTTGTTCATGTTCTCCTATACTGTCTTAAGCATGTTATAAAGATTAGCAAAAGTAAGTGTCAATCCTTGCATGTTAAAGTTCATGATGAACTGTTCGAATGACCTTAGAAGAGACTAAATAATAAAGCTATTTCGCAATGAATTGTTCAGTACCATATCCATCATCTCTAACCTCTTGATATATCCAATAATCATGAAGACATAGAGAATTACAGGACAGCCCTTAAAGAGTCTAAGCTCTTTCAAATAAAGCATGAACATAGACATGCTTTCTCTATAACTCCATAGACATTAATGCGAGGATGTAGGATTTGAGTTTCTAATCGTCAGCCAACTATTTCTAATATGTCTCACTCTCCTCTGGGAAGGCATTATCAGAAATACCTTGAGGCAAGGTCCAATCAATTACATATTCTAGCTTTTCAAAATCCAGAACAATTATGAGATTCATCAGTCAATTAGCATAGTTCTCGACACCCTTGAGTTGGTATGCATCAAGTTTGCATATCAAGGGGCTGCTTGAAGCCATATAATCTTTATAAGACAAAATAAAACACGTGAGCGAAATATTTCAATCGTTAATAAAATAATATTTTAGATCATGGATATAACAATTATACATTTTTAATCTAAAGACGCCATCTAACTGATTTACTTAATCCCTTTAATCTCTCAAATGGGATAAGACAATTTAAACTCTTTAAACTATACAGCAAAAAGTGGACCCTATTTGAATTTTACTCCAGCTGTACACTTTAGCATCTTAGCTTTTGTAAACCCAAAAGGTAGACAACTCTTGTCACTTGTATCTTATGCAACTCTTACCACTGATCCTAAATATACTATATTTGCACACTTTAAGATTTATAGTAAGTGTATTCCATATTAACTTGTCAATGATCAAATATATGTTACTGATACTTGCTGTATACTTTAGCGATCGAGGGTAATACTTTCACACATATTTGCCTCATCTCATATTTAACTGGTATAGTCTAATTCACACTAACCTAATGTTGGGATTTGTGCTTACATGCCATCCTTTTTAATGTATAAATATTTGTTTTATGTTTATACTATTATCATTTCATCATTTCACTAATTATATTATAAATATGGTAAGATGCTTTTAACGTTTTAGACATTATATGATCTAAAAGAGTTCAGATCTGATCTAAAAAAGTTTAGATCGCTGCTAAGAGTTAGAAATGCTGAAAGTTATAAATGCTAAAAGTTAGCACTGATAAGAGTTACCAAGTTATAAGAGTTATCAAAAATCTAAAGAGTTAGAGTCTTGTCTGAAATGGGACAAAGTCTTAAAAATATATTAGTGATGACATAGTTGCAAAAGAGTTGCAAATAGTGCTGGAAAATATTGTTATGTAAGTACGTTCTTAAACTCTATGTTCCTGATCTATCTTCACTGATGCGGGTCTATCAGTGAAGATCTTATAATATACAGATCGGTGTATAGACTATATCTAGATGGTCCAGATGATTAGTCTTGACAGACTATTTGTTTAGTGGAAGCTCGTATAGAAATACAAGTATTCAATAAGAACTGAATATTGAATAGACTTACAAAGACCTCTAATAGACATCCCATAAAGCTGTCAATGGAGGGTTATTTGAGTTGAGTAGTATTCGTGGTCCTTAGACCTGAGTGCCACAGTGGACTTGTGAGTGATCTACCATATTTTGGTTCCACACATGTCAGATACCTTTCATGTTCTGACCTCTAGGTGTCGCTGGGTATGGTCTGATGATCATGGAGTCTGGTGTGCATAGATATGGGATCCATCAACTCATTTGGGTGAGTAATATATCCTGATGCTCCAAGATTGTATCTCAGAAAGTCTTATGACCATAAGCATAAATACTCAAGAAATTAGTTTTATCCTAAGGATAAATAATATCGTAAAAGTGTTTGCGGATATTATTTATTAAAATATAAATCTGAAAATAAGTTTATGGTTGAGCATATGGAGACTTGACAGTGTTGATCTATATCTTTGCTATTCCAGGATATCTATGATGAAATGATTATACAAATATGTTAAAACCTCAACTTGTATGATTTAATACGTCATTTTGTAATATCCGTAACATATGTGTGAGACATAGTTAACGAACGTATGGACAAGTTTCATATGAAAAATCGAGCATGAACCTAGAGAGTCTCACAATATGAAGTGTACTCGTTGTGTACCGGGGCAGCGTATTGGATTGAACGATTTAGTTCGAGAAATTCCAGCAAATTAAAGATATGTTTCAAGGTTCCTTATGTTAAACACTTGTCAATACTTAAATATAAAACACATTATTAGTTGACAAGAGTCGTTAACTAATAAGAAATTAACAAATGGCACAATCTTGTTCTATGAATGATTTTACCATGTGTTCACCAATTTACCTTCTAGTAAATTCTCATAAGGTAAAAGTTATTATTTAAAAATTAGTTCTTGAATAATTATTAAAAATATTATACACTTTACATAAACATATTTAATTCTTATTATTTAATTAAAGTGTAGCTAGCACTTATATATTGTTATAATTGATCTTTGCCATTAATCCTTTAAATAATTTGATTAATTCTTAATGGTAGGACAATGGTAATAAGTGGCAACATCTTTTAGTAATGGACTAAGCACTTATTATTAATAATTTGAATTGTTGTCCACATTGAGATGATTTGGTGGTGCACTTGAGAAATGGTGTAACCACTTAACATTGTTTAATAAACATTCATTCAATTGCCATTGATTCATACAGATTGAATCAATTTGTTGGGAGCCTATGCTTATTTGATTATTGAAGGAAATGGCCAACAAGTGTGAGTGGTGGGGGAGCATTATCATGAACTATCATTGACACAAAACAAAATTGAAGAGTTCAATTTTAAGAAAGTAAGTGTGATTATTCGGCCAAGTAAGGAGAGGAAAAGATTGAGAGAATTTTGCTAAGTCATTTCAAAGAGTTGAGAGAGTTTGCAAAGTCCTACCAAAGTTCATAACAAAGAGTTGTAAGGGAACAAAAGAAAAACACATATATTTCTTCTCATCTCTTGTAAGAAATAAAACATAAGAACTAAATTTATTTTAAGAGTTAAAACACCAATTGCTAAAATTTGTGGCTGCTATTCTAGCTTCACAATCCCACCCATTTCAGTTGTGAACTAGAATTGTGCAACGAGATATTTCAAGGTGAGCTCAACAATTGAAGGTTGGAGTTCTTGAAGAATTGAAAGCTACCTTCAAAATCAGGTAGGTTATTTACTTGCAATTTATTTATATGGTACATATGAATATATATATATATATATATATATATATATATGAGATGAACATATGCTTGAATGAACATATATGAGTATATGTGCTTGAATATGCAATATTGTGTATAACATGTATGTAATACTTCTGTTGCGTATTTATAATTTTAAAATTATACGTACCTCACAATTTAGCAATATTAGAAAACACCGATATGACCCTTCTAACACTGTATTGACAAGACGGACCATTGTAAAATATTATCTCATAATGTAATACTATTAAATCTGATTAAGAGAAATTTTTTAACAATAGTCCCTATTTCATGAGGAGATGGTTCTTAATCAGTTATTTATTTTGTGCAAATACAACTAACCCCTTCTAGTAGGGCTCCTATTATGGTTACCAGCACAAATAAATGATCTCGGTTTATAATGCAATCTAATAATGTTTAATATTGCATCTTATAAACCCCACATGTATGTTTTTATTTTAAACAATTTTTTTGAAAATATTCTTGAGTGAACAGTACTAGCATCGCAGTTTTAAGCCTTAAGCTCTGTGGATGTGTTTAACAATTAAACACCTTAATTAACTCTTAATCACTAGCTTAACACTTAAACTATATAGTCAAGCTTTGGATTTTTTTTTTATTGTTCTACACTTGAACTATAAAAATAAAACTTTAAATGCTTCTATGGCCGGCCAAAATGGAGAAGAAAATAAACAGTAGATGTCTTCAGCACTTGAAATACAAAATTCTCTCCAATTCTTTTTGAATGGCCAGACCAAAAATAAGCCACCAAATAAAGATAATTCATTTATTTATTTGTTTTAATTTCCCTCTATTTTACAAGTCAAGGAAAACAGCCCTATAAAGCATGGCTTGCATGTCCATGGCCATTTTTTCATGTTATATATTTTTTTAATCAAATTGAACAAATTAAAACATGTGCTCTTTAGGTTCCTCATGAAGTGGCCAAACCAAAAGTCATAAAATGAGCCAATTTTAAATCATTTATTTGCTTCAATTTCCCTCTACTTTTGAGTTAAGGAGTCGACCCCCACAATGCATGGCAACACTTGCTCAAGCCATTCCCTCATGTTTATATTCATTTAATCATATTAAATAAGTGACTTTGTTTAATTATTATAACAATTGTTTGACTCTAAAAGCATTAATAATATCAAATAGATTATATGTTTATTCAAAAACACTTTTATGAATAAAAAAATGACTTTGCTTATCTAACAAGCGAGGTCAATTTGATAATTTTAAAGTCAAATAATGAATGGCTTAAATTATTTCACTTGTCATCATCCTATTGGTCAATAATTATTATTAACTAATTTATGTACTTAACACTTAAGTCTTAACAAATGCACATCCTGAGGGATATTGAAACAAATGTTCACTTTGCTAGACTTTATAGGATTGAACTATTCAATCTAGTATGCTACCCTATTGTACAATGAGTATACTTTATATTACGGGACTCTCTAGTCCATGCTCGATTTGTCAAATAGAACTCTTCTATGAGTCCGTGATCGATGCCCTATATATACTTTACGGATATTACAAATCAGGGTGTTAGATTATACAAGTTGAAGCCATAACATATACGTATAATCCTTCTGTCATCTATATCTTGGATGAACAGAGATATATATCACTTCTTCAAATCTCTATTTGTTCATCCGTGAACTTATTTCCATATTTGTATCTTGATAAACAATATAGACAAACTCTTTTGCGATATTGTTTAAACCTACAGGAAACTCCTTTCCCGTGTTTATTGCTTAAGGCTATAAGACTTTTTGAGATACAATCTCGGAGCATCCGAATATAGAACTCACCCATGTAAACTAACAGATCCTATATCTATGTGCACCAGACTCTATAAATATTAGACCATACCTAGCGACACGCAACGGTCAGACCATGAAAGATCTCTGATATTCGTGGAACCAAAGTTGGTGGATCACTTATAATCTCGCCATGACACTCAGATCAAAGGACCATGAATAACTCAACTCGAGGGGACCTATATTGACAGGTTCATGGTGTTGGGTGTTGATTATTCTAGGGTGCTTGCATGTGGGATGTGTTCATCATACAAAAATATACATATCTCATACATATATGTGCACAACGAAAGATTAAAATTAATACAATGAACACATGTAATACATATTTATCAAATGAAAAACGAGATTAAAAACTATAATCCATGAAGTCTTTGGATTAATTTGTTTGAAGTCCACCATGAAATGAAACTTTAATCAATCCTAGCAATCAATAAGGGTGAGTTTGATTGTCTAAAATAGCAGTATGTTAATCCAGCATTTTGTTTAACTCTTAAACTTGATTGAAAGTTAAACCCTTTAACTTAGTTAAATTCGTTTTTCCTTTTATTCAACGTTTGAATAGAAACAAATTTAATTAATTTGTTTTATCTTTTGTTCAACTCTTGAACAATTAAAACAAATCTATTTTAGTTATTACATTTAGTAACCATTTATATATTTGTTTTGTTGTTCTAACACTTAAAACTCAAAACAAAGAATTTCAATTTCTCAAATTGAAATGGCTACCAAAATTACAAAATCTAAAAACCTAAAACTTATGAATTTTGAATTTTATTTCTCTTTATATACTAATGCATAAATTTTAAACTAATTTAAATTTTATTTGCATTTCATTTCATTTAACTTAACCTAACCTTAGTTAACATTTAACCTTAGTTAACATTTAACCTTAGTTAGGTTAGTTTAACTTAACCCTTAAGTTAAATAAATATTTTAATATTTTAATCATAGTTAACTAACTTAACCATGGTTAGGTTAACCTTTACTTAACCATTAAGTAAGGTTAACTTAACTTAATCATATGATTAACCATTAACAATAGTTAAGTTGAATCATTTATTTAACAATTAAATAAATTAATATTTATTTTAATTATTTAATAATTAAATAATCATAAAGTGAAATTACATTTATATCCTTATTAGGTTACCAAGTTAACCTAAAGTGGGTCTCACCATTTAATCATATACTTTAGTTAACTTAACCTTAGTAAATTACTGAATTATACTGTATTGAACAATTCAATACGGTACACTGCCCAAGTGCTCAAAGAGTACATTTCATATTGGGACTCTCTAGGTGATGCAAACGACATTGCACAGCCTATACGCATACAAGACAAAGAATTCGCACGTGGGCTTGGAAGGGCTCAAGTCCATCAATCACATGATACATTAAGTTTGCCAAATGGGCCAATCACAAGACTTAGAGCCAAGTAATTTAAAGAAGCATTAAATGGGCTGATTCAACAAGTTTGTGGGAGGGCAAACACATGGAGGCCTAGCATAAGCCCAAATACATTTCAAATCAATCCAAATCAGATTCAAGGAAACCTAATCACTTTGATTAAGGTAGAATTTCTGGAAAGTTGAATATTCAAGGAAACATAATTCCTTTGATTTAGGCATGTTTTCTGGAAATTTGAATATTCAAGGAAACATAATTCCTTTGATTTAAGCATGTTTTCTGGAAAATTTGAATATTCAAGGAAACCATGTTTTTTGGAAATTTGAATATTCAAGGAATCCTAATCCCTTTGATTTAGGCATGTTTTCTGGAAATTTGATTAAGTTTGAATTTTGTTGTTATATTAGTTGTAAGTTTGAATTTGTATTTGAAAGTTGTAACTTGACATCTCTTATGGTCTCTATAAATACCATGGAGATTGAGAGTGGGAGGACAGATTTCAGACAATAATATTTGAGAGTTTTTGTGTTCTTCTTTCATTCTTGAAAGGACTTGAACTTATCAAGCTTGTTCTTGTGGCGTTCAAACAACCGGACTTATCACCTAGATTCTTGAAGTGTCCTTGGGGTTTCTTGGTGTGGCGTCCTATATCCATCCATAGTCTTGGTTCTTGGTTTGCTAACTCAAGGGTTAAGACTCGTCAAACCTACGTCTTGAAGATCTCGGGTTCAATTCCATATTGTGGTGCTGGGTTTTGTCACATTGTTGGCAAGGTTCATATCATTTGGTATCAGAGCTTTGGTTTCAAGGCAAGTTTGAATTATCCTTTTATTTTATTTCATTGTTCCATTTATCTTTACATAAATTCGTATTTTATTTTATCTCTGGTTTCTGATTTTGAAAAAAAAAAAGAAAAAAAAAAGAAAAGAAAAAAAAAAGAGAAACAAAAGAAAAGGCCAGAAATTTGTTGTAAATTCTAAATTTTGAATTTCATCAGTTTGTCTACAACTTTGAACCAAATTTTCCACGTATGTTACTAGCATCATCTTCTTAAGGATGTATTCTTGAATCGCGTGACTTGTCTCGGTTGATTCTCATATTGAATTGCCACTTGAATCTTGATTATTTTTTAGTCTGATTAAGGGTTAAAAGAAGACACGTGAGTGGAAAAAGGCAAAGAGAGGTGAGAACATAAGAGGGTAAAAGCCGTTTGAGTGTTAAACACAAGAGTAAGTAAATTTTCTTGAGTGAAACACGTGAGGGAGTGCTTGTGAGGCCTTAACTGTATTTTTTGCAGATTCTAAACATGTTACACAATCAAGAAAACTCAAATGAAGAGGTACAACAACCAACCAATCCTAACCTACAGTTGCAGGCGTTATTGGGTGAAATGAGGCGGATGATGAGAATCGAATTAGAGCAAATTCACGAAAGAATGGACCTGCTGGAAAATTTAGGGCAGCATCAAAACTCGCCCATTGGGCAACCACCTAGGCGAGTGCAACCAGGAGTACAAAGGGGAGATGTTGGAGATGAAGAGGAGTTGGATGAGCTGGATGAACCACCAATGAACCAAGGTAGATTTAGGTGTGGATTTGGAGATATAGGTGCTAGAAGGGGAATACCTAGGCGAGATGATGACTTGGGAAGCATTAAGGTGAAGATTCCACCTTTTCAAGGTAAAAATGATCCTGAGGCATATCTAGAATGGGAGATGAAGATAGAGATGATCTTCGATTGTCACAACTATTCCGAGGCCAAAAAGGTAAAATTGGCTACAATTGAATTCATTAACTATGCTATTGTTTGGTGGGATCAATTGTTGAAGAAAAGGAGGAGAAATCACGAACAACCTGTTGAGACGTGGAACGAGATGAAGGCCATCATGAGGAGACGCTTCATTCCTAGCTACTACCATCGGGAGTTGTATAACAAGTTGCAACGTCTAACTCAAGGATTCAAGAGCGTTGATGAATACTATAAAGAAATGGAGGTTGCTATGATCCAAGCAAATGTATAGGAGGACAGAGAAGCCACTATGGCTAGGTTCTTGCATGGCTTAAACCGAGAGATAGCGGACATGGTGGAGATGCAACATTATGTCGAGTTGACAGATATGGTGCACCAAGCTATCAAAGTTGAGCAACAATTGAGGCAAAGGAACATAGTTGGTAGGGGACATATAGCTAGCCAATGTCCAAACAAAAGGGTAATGGTGATCAACACTCAAAGGGAGATCGAGTCGGAAGATGAGCAAGATGATGAAGTGGATGATATGCTACCTCTTGAAAATGACTATGAAGGACAATATGCAGTAGAAGGAGAATCCTTGGTGGCAAGACGAGCTCTTAGCGCACAAGTTAAGGAAGAAGAAAACAATCAGCGAGAAAACTTGTTCCATACTAGATGTTTCGTGAACAACAAAGTTTGCAGTGTTATAGTTGATGGTGGGAGTTGCACCAATGTTGCCAGCATCGAATTAGTAGAAAAATTGGCATTACCTACCTTGAAACATCCACGACCATACCGACTTCAGTGGCTGAATAATGGCGGAGAAGTCAAGGTAACCAAATAGGTGATGGTGGCATTTTCCATTGGCAAATATGATGATGAGGTACTTTGTGATGTGGTACCTATGCATGCATGTCACATCTTATTGGGACGACCATGGCAGTTCGATAGAAGAGTCACGCATGACGGTTACACCAACAGGTACTCTTTTATCATCAAGAAGCAGCCTATAACACTTGTGAGATCAAGAGAGCTTTAATTTCACAACATTGCACAGCCTATACGCATACAAGACAAAGAATTCGCACGTGGGCTTGGAAGGGCTCAAGTCCATCAATCACATGATACATTAAGTTTGCCAAATGGGCCAATCACAAAACTTAGAGCCAAGCAATTTAAAGAAGCATTAAATGGGCTGATTCAACAAGTTTGTGGGAGGGCAAACACATGGAGGCCTAGCATAAGCCCAAATACATTTCAAATCAATCCAAATCAGATTCAAGGAAACCTAATCACTTTGATTAAGGCAGAATTTCTGGAAAGTTGAATATTCAAGGAAACATAATTCCTTTGATTTAGGCATGTTTTCTGGAAATTTGAATATTCAAGGAAACATAATTCCTTTGATTTAAGCATGTTTTCTGGAAAATTTGAATATTCAAGGAAACCATGTTTTTTGGAAATTTGAATATTCAAGGAATCCTAATCCCTTTGATTTAGGCATGTTTTCTGGAAATTTGATTAAGTTTGAATTTTGTTGTTATATTAGTTGTAAGTTTGAATTTGTATTTGAAAGTTGTAACTTGACATCTCTTATGGTCTCTATAAATACCATGGAGATTGAGAGTGGGAGGACAGATTTCAGACAATAATATTTGAGAGTTTTTGTGTTCTTCTTTCATTCTTGAAAGGACTTGAACTTATCAAGCTTGTTCTTGTGGCGTTCAAACAACCGGACTTATCACCTAGATTCTTGAAGTGTCCTTGGGGTTTCTTGGTGTGGCGTCCTATATCCATCCATAGTCTTGGTTCTTGGTTTACTAACTCAAGGGTTAAGACTCGTCAAACCTGCGTCTTGAAGATCTCGGGTTCAATTCCATATTGTGGTGCTGGGTTTTGTCACATTGTTGGCAAGGTTCATATCACTAGGTCTACACCTGATTTGTCAAATATAACTATTTCATGAGTTCGTAATCAATGCCCCACGCACACGTTATGAATAATACAAATCAGCGTGATTGACCATACAAGTTGAGGTCATAACGTATACGTATAATCCTTCCATCATTTATACCTTGGATGTGCGGGGATATAGATCAGCACCGTCAAATCCCCATTTGCTCATCTAGTATCTTATCTCCAGATTCGTATCTCGATAAACAATATATATGCAAACACTTTTGCTATATTGTTTAACCCTGTGGAAAACTCTTTTCCCGGGTTTATGTTTGTGGCCATAAGAATTTATGAAATACAATCTCGGAGCATCGGATATACAACTTACCTACGTAAGCTGACGAATCCCGTATCTATGCACACCGGACTCCATGAGCATCGGACCATACCCAGCGACATATAACAGTCAGACCATGAAAGGTCTTTGACATATGTGGAACCAAAGCATGGTGGATCACTCACAAGACCACCGTGGCGCTCAGGTTAAATGACCACAAATACTACTCAACTCGAGAGAACCTTCCTTTGACGGCTTCATAGGATATCTATTGGGGTCCTGGTGAGTCTGTTCAATATCCAGTCCTGACTGAATACCTGCATGCCTATACAAGCTCTAAGCCCATGGTCAGCTAAGGACAATTATCTGAACCAGTTAGATATAGACATGCACTAATCTATATAATGTGAATTCACCAATAGACCCGCATTGGTGAATATAGATTAAGAACATTATATTTGAGACATACTTACATAATGATATTTCTTAGCTCCTATTGCGACTCTTTGCAACTATGTTATTACAAGTATACTCTCAGGTCTTTGTCCTATTATAAATAAGGTTCTAACTTTTAGACCTCACTGACTGTTATAAACTGATAACTCTTAACAGTGCTAACTCTTAGCATTTATAACTCTCAGCGATGCTAACTATTAGTTCTGGTCTAAACACCTTTAGACTAGATCTGAACTTTTTCAGATCAAACAGTGTCTGTAATGTTACAAGCATTATACCATATAAATATGATATTAACAATTTTTATTCGAAATGTTTATTGTATAAATATTAACATTAATATTCATACAATATTAAAATGGCACGTGAGCACCAGCTCCAACACATGGGATGTCTAATAGATATTCTTGTGAGTCTGTTTAGTACCCTGTCCTTACTGAATATCCGTATACCCATACAAGCTTCCACTAAGCTTATGGTCTACTAAGACTAACCATGTAGACTATTGAAACATAGACATACATTGATCTATGTAAAAAAGGTTTCACCGATAAACCTACATTGGTGAAATAGATCAGAAACAAAATGTTTGAGAATAGACTGCATAATAACATTTTCTTGCACCATTTGTAACTCTTTGTAATTATGTTATTATTGTTATATTCTTGAGTCTTTGTTTCATTTCAGACAAGTTCTATTTCTTTAGATTTCATTGACTCTTATAACTTGCTAACTCTTAGCATTTATAACTCTCACCATTATTAACTCTTAGCGTTGCTTTAAATTTCATTAGACTAGATCTATACTCTTTTAGATTATACAATGTCTGCAACGATACAAGTAACTTACCATTTAATAAAATTAGTTAGTGATTTAATGAAATAATGTTCTTGAAATTATACACACGCGAATTTAAACTACAAGTGCACGAGTTGTGATCAAGTAATACAATGATAAGTGAGTATCGTCTCACGAGGATTGTATATTAAATTAATGCTAATAAGTACTATGATGTGGAAACTTAATTTTATCTAAGCCAATCTATAGTTAAGTTGAATTACAAAATTAAAAAATGCTTAAAACTAAATAACTTGGCAAAATAAAGATATGAAAATTCTATGGCAATGGGTTCTAGGGACTTGATTTCTCCCTGTTGTTCCTATGCTCTTCATCAATAATGATTAACAACTAATTTTATGCATTCATTAGTCAAGGGTGTATAATTAATCTCATTATCTCTCCCCGGTGTCAAATAAGACCCTACGCATATACAACTAAGCTGATATCCCTATAGAACCCGTTATACATTCATGCATTAAGTTAGCCTTATATGACTACCTTAATTTATTAGTCTCCCAACTCAACAACCTTAAAGCAATACTTTTCACAACCAATATATGGATTAAACTCACCCAAGTACATAACCCAACTATTTAAATCATCCAATCTATTTTCCAATAAAATTAGAAGCATTAAGCATATAAAAAGCATAAAATGAATAAACATCAAATAATTATTAATCACTTAACAACATCAACACATAGTGTTCAATAGAGTTCCATAAAACCCTAGAACATATAATCTAGCAATTCATAATAAAATATTCAATTACATATATCCAAATATTCATCATGTTCAAATCAACACAAAACATAATTACAAACTTGAAATAAATGTAAATGAAGTAGAGAGAAAAGAAGGAACTAGTTGGAAAAATCTTGGAAAGCCTTCAATTTTGAATAATCTTGTCCAATTATAAGCTTTAATGTGTTTCTCTCACTAAAATCCTTTGTTTCTCTCTTTATTTTGTGCAAAAGTGGGCAAAATTGGGACCTTTACCTTTCTTTTTATAGGTTCCAAAATTAGGGCAAAAGTGGAAATTTTGGGATCTTCTGCATCGATTGGCACCACGGAACTAATTTTGGGCGCTGCAGTGCAGAGATTTTGCCATAATTGGCGCCACTGGGGTACTGTTCACACAAATAGTACCTATGGTACTGTCGCACACTACTGTTTATATGTATTGTAGTAAATACTGTTCATATCTACTTTAGCATTACTAGAGCCTTTTGATATTTTTGTGTGTTCTCCTTGGCTTTTCACCCTAAATAGCTCATTGACTTAGAATCTACAAAATAATGTTAACGCATATTAAAAATATTTATTTTTATTTAATTTGACCAATCATTAAGTTTAGAATATTAAAATTATAGATATAAAATACGCTCATCAAATATTTATTGTATAAATATTAAAATAAAATATTTACACAAAATGAGATGGCACATAAGCACAAATTTCAACATGGGTTTAGGCCTTTTATATTAAAGCTAGGAAGCCCTTAGATTTTGAAATCTGTCCACTAGCTTAAATCCTAATCAAACTCTAAATTCCTAATCCAAATCAAACTCTAAATACCCAAGGGAGATTCTTATATATAAAAGAGGTAGGTGTTGGAATTTGTGCTTACGTGTCATCCCATCATATATAAATATTTAATGATAGTATTTATATAATTATTATTTCTAATAAAATCGTTAATATTATTTATAATAAATGGTAAGATGTTTGTAACGTTTCAAATATTGTATGATCTGAAGGGAGTTTATATATGGTATAAAGGAGTTTAGATCAGTGCTAAGAGTTAGAACATTAATAGAGTTAGCAAAATCTAAACAGTTAGAGTCTTGTCTAAAATGGGACGATGACTTGAGAATATATTTATAATGATATAGCTATAAAAAGTTGCAGATGGTGCTAAGAAATGTCATTATGCAAGTATGTTCTCAAACATGATGTTCCTGATTTAGTTTCATCGATGCAAATCTATCGCTGGAATCCATTAATATAGATTAGTGTATATCTATATCTAGATGGTCCATATGGTTAGTCTTAGCAAACTATGAGCTTAGTGGAAGCTCGTACAGGCATACAGGTATTCAGTGAGGACTGGATATTGAACAGACTCACAAAGACCACCAATAGACATCTCATAAAGTCGTTAATGGAATGTCTTCCGAGTTGAGTAGTATTTATGGTCCTTTGAATTGAGCGCCATGGTGGGCTTGTGATTGATCCACCATACTTTGGTTCCACACATGTCAGAGACATTTTATGGTTTGACCGCTGTGTGTCACTGGGTACGGTTCGATGCTCATAGAGTCTGGTGTACGTAGATATGGGATCCATCAGCTCATATGAGTAGGTTGTATATCCTGATGCTCCAAGATTGTATTTCAGAAAGTTTTATAGCCACAAGCATAAACCTCAGAAAATATACTCCGAAGGGATAAACAATATCACAAAAGTGTTTATGGATATTCTTTAAGGAAATATAAATCTGGAGATAAGTTGATGGTTGAACAAATAGAGATTTGACATTAATGATCTATATCTCTACTCTTCTAGGATATAAATGATAGAGGGATTATACAAATATGCAATAACCTCAACTTGCATAGTCTAACGTGCTGATTCGTAATATCCGTAACGTGTGTGTAGGGCATCATTCAGGGACGTATGGAGGAGCTCCATATGACAAATCAGGTGTGGATCTAGGAGTCTCACAATATGAACGTAATCATTGCGCACTAGGGTAATGGATTGGATTGAATAATTCAATCCAGTAAATTCCAGCAAAAATATAATAATTATTTCGAGATCCCTCGGGATGTGCATTTGTCAAGACTTAATTGTTAAGTACATCATTGAATTAATTAACAAGAGTTGTTAATTAATAGGATGTTGACAAGTTGTAAAATTTGTTCCATGATTTGATTTTACCTTAGTTTTACCATTTAACTTGGGTAGTAAAAACTAGTAAGATAAAAAGTAATTATTTAAAATTGTTTTGAATAATTAAATTAGATATTATTATTATAATATTAGATAATATAATAATATATTAATCATGGCCATTGTATTTTAATATAATGAAGGGCCTTGACCATTAATTTACCTAATATAATTAAAATAAATATATTTGTTAGGTAATGATTTATTTAGGTGGCCATTATTCTAGTGCTTAATAAATTAATCTTAAGTGGGAGACCAACAATTAAATTGGTGGAGTGCTTGTTTTTGTTTTATCAAAAAGTGTTGAATAACAAAAATAAAATTTGGCTAACAATTGAATATTTTATTGTAACAAATTGAAACAAAACAATTGAATGAATTCATTCAATTTTGAAGAGCAAAAATTCGGCCAAGGCATGGAGAGGTAAGAGAAAATTTTGTTTTTGTTCTTTCAAGTATTGGAAAACATGAAAAATCTCTCTTCTTCTTCTCTCATGAATAGATCAAAATTAATAAATGAAAATGGAAAAAATGATTAGTAATTGTAGACAAGAGTTGTGCTAAAATTAATTAATTTATGAAAATTGTTTCCATCATTTAAACAAGAGTTGTATGTAAATATTTTCCACCTCTATTTGAGAATCAAATAATTTGTGTTCAAAGAGTTTGAATACATATACTGGAAATTGTAAAACTAAGCTACCATTCTAGCTCCATAATCCCACCAAACCATTATGGACTAGAATTGTTCAACAATTCACTTCAAGGTGAGCCATTCAATTGGATTGTTGGAGGACTTGAAGAATTTGTAAAGCTACCTTCATTCGGTAAGTGTTCTTTACATTATTTTTAAGTAATACAATTGTTCATCATGTATAAGTTATTGTATAATAGTTATACTTGTGATATATGTTATTAAATTTGTTAAATTTGGTGTATTTGTTAACATGTTTCTGCTGCGTATAATAATTTTTAAAATTACATATAGAATCATATGTCACACACTCAGTTTTCAACAGTAGGAGGTAGTCAATTATAAAACAACTATAAGAATAATTATTTTACATATTATTACGCGAAAAAAGATTAGGTAACTCATGTTCTCTTAGATTTAGATTACTCTTGCTCTCTTAGATTTAGGTATGTGTGTATTAAAGATTAAGGGAAGATCAACGTGCCCACGCACGTGAGTTTGAATATTAAGGATAGTAGAGAAAATTGTAGCGATTAAATTCAAGGTTGATCAAAGTAAGGAAAATAGATAATCTTCTATCTCTATATATACAATTATGAACAAAGTGATCTGACATCTGCTGTATTTATTTTATTAAACAAAATAATCTTACCAACAACTGTTATTAGAGCTGCCTTGTTTCGTATTGCATGAATAATTTATTTTTATGTGTTCCGATAATTATTTATTGTGGCACCAATTACATAGTTTAATCTATATTTGTTACTTTTTTTAATTAAATGATAAATGGTTATATCCATAATAATTCATAGTTAGATAGTTGTTTCTTGTTTTCTTGGGAATTGTAACAAGAGGGAGTGATAGAATAATATCATAATTTCCCCTCTTGATTAATTTTTGGTGATTCTTTAGTTTTTTTTATAAGCCAATCAAATAGATTTTATTTTATTTATTTTCATTGTAAATAATAATTAAAAAAAAGGAATAGAAAAGTCATTGTCATTAAGCTTGTAGACATCCCGTGTTTTGGCGATGGAATGTAGTCGATCGGTGAAATATGCATCGACAACTTCAAGGTTTGATAGTTGAAGATGGTGGCCAGGGTTAACTATTTTGATATGAATGATCTAGGAGAAGCCAATAACATCCTTGGGATCAAGATATTAAGGTATCGTAAGAAAAAGATGTTAGGCTTACCTAAGCTGAATACTTTACAAAAATTGGTCAAATTTGCTATGGATAATCCTAAAAAATAATTACTTCCTTTTTGAAATAGGATTGATCTATCAAAGTATCAGTGTTCTAAGATAGCTAAAGGATCACATGAGAGGGAATCCTTATGCATTAGTTGTAGGAAGTCTTGTGTATACATGTTATATGTTAGACTGGATATTTGTTATTTAATTGGAATGGTCAACAGATATCAATCTAATCCAAGACTAGAATATTGGATTATGGTAAAACATATATTCTAGTACTATTGGAGAACAAAATATTATATACTTGTATATTCCAGAGAGGATCTTATACCTATCGGGTATAGAGATTATTGATCTTATACCTATACCTATCGGGTATACAAATTATTATTTTCATGCTAATAAGGAAGCCTGGAGATCTTTCTTAGAATATGTGTTCACTTTAGGTGGTAAGGCAAGTTGGAGGAGTGTAAAATATTTATGTATTCCAGACTCTATTATGGAAGCTGAATTTGTAGCTACATCTGAAGCTGCAAAATAGGCTGTATAGCTCTACAAGTTCCTCGTGGATCTTGAGATAGTACCTAGTACTTAAATGCTTATTATTCTTTATTGTGACAATAGTGGGGTGTTAACACAGTCTACGAAGAAAATATACCATAATAGAAGGAAAACACATTGAGAGAAAATATTTGTTGGTAAGGGAATTTGTCCAAAATGTTGTGATCATGGTATCCAAGATTTCATTAGCAAAAAATCTATTAGATTTATTTACCAAGTCATTTCTAGCAAAGTGATATGAAACTCATATGGATGATATGGGTTTCAATAGATACTCGACATGCTTTAGGGTAAGTAGGAGATTGTTAGATATGTGATATTATTTTGTGCCCTTAATGTATGTATAATAACATTTTATCTGATTAATAAGTTTATTCATACATATATTTGAGCATACATTGATGAGTCTATATTTATAAAGTATGTAATCTATGTATTAGGCATATAGTGCTAATACATAAGGTATATATAAAAAGTTATTTATAAATTAAATCTAGTTCATAGCCTTTAATTAAAAAGAAATTTCATTATGTAATTTTGTAGTTTTTCTACATTTTAAATAGATGATTTACCTTGATCATCAAAGTAGAGATTTCAAGTAGAAAAATTAATGTGTATAATAAATTGAACATGACAATTGTGAATTTCGATCAAGTTAACTAAATGTCATTGATCTTAATTCTCAAAAGTTTTAATAAACTTGATTGACCTTAATCCTGAGTAAATAATGAACTTACATTTTATGCATTATATCTTTTGAGTTATCACGGAGTGAGATCCATATAAATGGTTAAAACCTCAATAGCTTAGAGATAAAATTTCATGGGTCATAGAAATATATATTTGCAAGATCAAATATAATAAATAATATCCACCTAAGTTGTTTGCAATACTTAATCATTCGAATTTGTGCCCGTAGTTTATTTAATAAATTATTTATTGAATAATAATATTTATTTGTAAATTTGTTTACAAATATAAATATTAAAAATAACATTAGAACATTCAGTGACTTAGAAGTAATAAACAATTAAAGAGGTGATACATTTTTTTATGGCCTAATTTTAGTTATGAACATCAATTAGAGAGTCAATTAAGTAGTTATTATTGGTCTAAATGTCATGCCAAATTTAATTAAAAGAGTTTTTAATTAAATGGGCTTTTATTTATTAATATAGGTTACTAGAGTGCAATATTTGGCTTTTAGTGAAATAATCTGGAGTGTTAACTTAGAAGATTTGGTAGCTCGTGAAATGACTGGTCTAAGCCTTTTAAGTCAGAGTTAAGAAGCCCCAGAGTTTTGGAATCCCTCTATAAGCTCGAATCCTAACCAAATTCTAAATTTTTAATCCTAATCAAACTCTAATTATCCAAGGGAGATTCTTATATAAAGGATAGGTGGCGAGTAGTAAATTATAACACAGCCATAAAAATAATTTTTGTACATATTCTTACACAGAAAAAGAAGTAGGTTACTCCCGTTCTCTCAAATTTGGGTATGATTGAGTTTGAGGATTATAGAAAGATTAATGTGCCCACATAGGTGAGTTTGAAGATTGAGGATAATAGAGAAGATTGCATTCATTCAATTCATGGTTGATCAAAGTAAAGAATTGAGGTAATTTTCTATCCTTATACATGCAATAATGAACAAGATGGTCTAGCATCAGCTGTGTTTATTTTATTAAACAGAAAAAAATATATCCTACCAACACAAATAGCTTGAGAATGAATATGAACAACTCCAAAAGGAGCGGGCAGTTGAAGTCAAGGAACTGATTTACTTGAGATGGACTAATGCGCTTAGGCATGAGTTAACAAGGAATCATGCACAGCAAGAACAAAACCAAGAGAAAAATATTTCAAAATTTACAGCTAGTGGAGGAATTGGAGATTTTGACATAGAGCATCACTAGGATGGTCTAGCTTTCGAGCACGCTGATGAGGAGGCAGAGCCTTGCTTCAATGTAGCAAATGGTGCAGTTCAAAGAGGCAAAAGTTGCTTCAGAAGCAGAAAAGATGGTTGACGGGGGTGAGAAAATGAGATCTAAGCATGAAATTAAGTGCTTTGGAATGCATTCTGTTTCTTATGAAACTGAGGAAGAGTATACAATTCTTGCAAGGAAGTCACGTTCCGATGCGTAAACATTTCTTAACTATTTAATAAAAGTTGGAAAAAAAAAAAAGGAAAAGATTGTTAGAATAGTTTATCATTGCAAAACTGCATGATTGGATTTAACCAGCTTAATTCTCTATCAATTTGAACATAAAAATCTAGGAATATGTATCATTTTTTTTTTCTTTTAATGTTTTATCCATTAATCTCCATATTTGATTATTCTGTAGTAAAAACCATACGAAGGGTTTAATGTAACCATTATTGATTTGCACACAGCCTTCTGTAGAATTAATATTCCGAACAAATAAAATCACTACCTATTCTTACAAAATGACAATATAATAGTATCCTTTAAGAGTTAAAACAGCATGGTTTTATTCTCAAACTTTACTCAAAGTCATCATCGTTACAGCTCAATAACCATCTTATGAGTTAAAACAACATGGTTTTATTCTCAAACTTTACTCAGAGGCATCAGTTACAGGTCAATAACTCTCTCTAATACGAAACTTTAACATGTTTCATTTCATTTGCTTTGTTGACTAAGAAATGTTGATTTGGGTCGCCATTATCATAAATATGCTTGTCGTCCAATTTTTGAATGGACCTGGTTTATGGACCGTCTCTGATCTGTATACAAGTATAAACATGCATGGCATCCTATTGCATATTGTTTTATGATTTGGAAAAGCTTAAAATGTGGATGGAATCAACAGTGTTATCTTCAATTTTCTTTCCCTCTGAAAAAGAAGCCAATTGAAACTACCTGAACTCTCTTGATAACTGGTCAGTCTTCTTGTTTTTAAGTTATATTAACTAAAGGGGAAAATACTGAACAATTAATGGAACTTTCCCTTCTCTTCTTCACTATCAGCACAACCCAGCTCTCCTCCATATGCCTCTTTCTCCCATTTCTATCACATGCAATCTCTATATCTGTTTTGTCTGTGAACAAATACACACACACATAAAAAAAAATATATATTGGCAGGCAAAACTTTGATGTTTAGTTAACAATTTAATGTTAAGCTCTTGTTAAGTTTTCAGGGAAGAGAATGTCCAATAGAAGTTCAAGTGTGTTGCCTTGTTACTGCTCATTGTCTTCTTCCTCACACAAAACTTTAAAATGAAAAATACTTGTTTTATTGTTGGAATTGGTGACTCAACAATTATGCATGAGCATGAATTGAGATGGATACTAAGTGGAGAGTCATTATAAAGTCAAGTATGCGTTGGGTATACAAGGGAGGAGCAAAACAAAAAGCCAGAATAATGGGTACTGTTTACGTTACAGTTCACGGCGAGCACTACTCACGCTATGGTATTGTTTATGGGAACTGTTCACGCAGCAGTTTATGGTATTTCATATTTTAGCTCAATTGACTTCTTTAAGTAGGATTATGACTCTTACAAATTAGGACTCTTATTCAAACTATGTTTAGGGTTTCTATAAAATTTATAAACACAAAATAAAGTCTTGTAAACCCTTTACATTGATTAAGCATTAAGAAAAACTCTAAGAGAAAAGAAGAACTAGATAGACACTGAGTTCTTGTGGGTATTAGGGTGAAATCATTGTTTGGGTATTTATTAATCTTGGAAGAACAAAGGTACATCATTTATAGATCCTTTGAGAGTTCTTCATATTGTTTTCCTTGTAAAGTTCTCTAGAGGAGTTAATATCAAGGGTTGAGATCATTTAATCCACCATGGACGTAGGCAATTATCGAACCACGTATATTGGTTTTGTTGTGTTCTTATTGATCCGCTTTATATTCTTGTTATATTTGCTTGACAATCTCATATTTTCATTATGTAAGAGTATTAGGGTTTAAGATTGATCTCTATTAAAGTTTCATCGTTCAACCTAATTCCTAAGGAGAAGAGCGCTTCCTTCAATAAATTTGTATCAGAGCTAGGTTCGATAATACACTCAATGGGTATTTAAACTATATCTACTATCAAGCAAGATAGAGAAAAATTCAATGGGATGAATGACTTTAATCTATGGAAGAAAATTGTGAAGGCTCTACTAGTCAAGGAAGAGTTACACTCAGCTTTGGAGGAAGCCTGTTTATCAACTAGCAATGAAAAGAAAACCTTGAAGCTTGGGGAGATAGATTGGGACACGAATCAAAAGAGAGCTCTCAACACCATAATATTAGCATTGAGTGATGAAGTATTAAGGGAGGTAGATAGAGAGGAGACGACTTTGGGTCTATGGAAGAATCTCGAGACTTTATACATGGGGAAGTCTTTGGCTAATCGACTGCTTATGAAGAAGAAGATTCATCAGTTGTCTATATCCAAGGGATATTCATTGAGAGACCATATTGATGAATTCAAGAAAGTCGTCATAAGTCTTGAGACTTTAGGCATCAAGATGGAGGTTGAAGATAAAGCCATTATCCTATTAAGTTTGTTACTGAATAGCTAAGAGAGCTTTGTTGATGCCTTGACATCATTTATTGTAAGAGATTCCTTCCCTATAATAATATATCAACAAAGCTCTCTTAGTTATTTAGTAACAAACTTAACAAGATAATGACTTTATCTTCAACCTCCATCTTGATGCCTAAAGTCTCAAGACTTATGACAACTTTCTTGAATTCATCAATATGGTCTCTTAATGAAGATCCCTTGGATATAGATAACTGATGCATCTGCTTCTTCATCTTGTTTACTTTATACTTGGTAAACAAGTATCTGTCAAGTCACATATGGACGCTACAGCCATAATCTAGTAACCATTTATGAGCATAGTTTCCCTTTGAGGGTACCATTGAGTCCACAACTTCGATGTCATCCTTAAGACTCTCGATTGCAGCACTCCTGTAGTTTCTTTTTTGTTTAGGACAATCCCTCACATAGTACCCTTCCTTGTAACAAAGGAAATACTCCTTAGATTTGAGAGTCTTGTAACGCTAGATTCTGGTTGTAGCGTCTATATGTGTCCCGACAGATACTTATTTACCAACTATAAAGCTATGAGGGGTAGGATCTAATAGGGAATGACATGTCTTGTGAAGTGATAAAGGTTTGTGACATAAGATTGAGGATGAAAGGTGGAGAACTTAGGGACTTAGATGGGGTTACACACTTTCCTAATTTGAGGTGGAACTTGATATCCATAGGGAACCTCAATGAAGAAGAGTATTCGGTTAAAGTGGAGAACAAAAAATTGAGGGTAGTAAAAGGATCTATAAGGTTGGAGGATGAGAAGCACAATGGGGGGCTTTATGTACTTAAGGGTTGGCCGATGATGGCCCAACACGAGGTATTGAAGTAATGCAAACCACAAGGCTGTTGGGGTGTTTACGATTCTAAACCATATTGGGTGTGTATATGTATGCATGTGCATGTGTCTATTGTACATTTATACATATACATGCATCTCATACATTATATACATAGCGGAAGCTGAAAATCTAATTTCCTAAACAATGAACACAATTAAATTTTGTTCTATTACACTAGTGTACAAATGTAATGCATATTAATCACATTAATATCAATGATTAAGAATAATCACCTCGCAAGCCTTTGAAATAGTTTTAGCTGGCGTACTGCTTGAAATGAACTCGTTGACTTAGGACTCAATAGGGTGGCTTGAGTTTTTAGAATAGCAGCTTTATTTTTCAGCACCGGTTTAACTCTTAAATCTTTAACTTAAGAAAATTGTTAAGTCATTGGAGTTGTATTTTTTTCCAACTCTTGAAAAACCACATGAACAAACCACTAATATTTGTTTGATAATTGGCCATTTAAAGGAGATGAAGAAGATTAAGTTTTTCAATCAACACTCGAAGAGAAACTTAATTTGTAACTAACACTTGGAAAAGAAAATGAAAATCTCTCCATTTCTTCCTATTTATCCGAACTCCTCATTTTTGCCTTAAGACTTATTTTTGTTTCATGTTTGTATGAGTCTTGATATATATATATATCAAGACCATTTTGCTTGATAGCTGGCCAAATTCATTTCTTCCCATGAAATGAATTTTTTATTTACTTTGTACAACTTTTAACAAAAGAATTGTTATTATATTTCATTAGCTTAATAATTAAGCAATGAAATATCTCTTTGTACTTCAATTTAAACAAAATAATTTTATTTAAATACTTGGTCAATAGTTGACCACTTGTAACCCTTTGAAAAAAATGAACTTTTCATTTCTATTTTAGCAACAATGGCAGGCGACTTTTCATTTGCCCATATATATATATATAATAGAATTTTTATTTATTCCATTAACTTAATAATAAAGTAAAGAAAATATATTTACAAGCCTTAACAATTAAGACTCCATTTTATTTCATTTTCATTTCACTTACATTTGAATTTAATTTGACAATTAAATAATTAAATAATTATTCAATAATTAAATAATCAATTAAGTTAAATTACCCTTGAGCTCTCATTTGGTTACCAAGTTATCCCAAAGAGGTTCCTACATAACCACAAAATTGAGAAAATTCAACCGAAGGCTTACTATATACCACGTGTCAATATTGAATTAGTTAATAATAATTATTAACTAATTAAAGTATTTAACATTTAAGTCTTGACACACACTCATCCCAAAGGTTCATGAAATAAATATTCGGTATTATTCAAATTTATTAGATTAAAAAATTCAATTCATTATTGATGCTATATTTCTATATCTTATAATTTAGTGCAAGTATATACTATCATATGCAAGTAATAAAGGAATAAAAGAGTTGGATGTCGAACCAACAAGGATAACATCTTCTTTTTAACTAAGTAATAAAATTATGTCTTTCTACTAATTATTCAGAAAAATAAAATTCTAAGAATGAATTGTAGAAAATATAAAAATAATGACACAAAGTAAAGAGATTTAGAAGATAGCAATATAGAGAAAACCTAAGGTTAATACTATCTCTCGATCTGCTTTCTAATGATTAATCCTTAAATATTTAATTCTCTAGTCTTTGTTATTAATCAAGACACTATTGTATTTACAAGCTTCACCCAAGGTCATGCAAGTATATCCTAATTTACCAAATATCTATATTCCTATGTTGTTTGTAATAAACTAAGATTCATTAAGAATAAGTACTATTGATCATATATGCCAATTAGGTAAATTCCTATCCTAATTTGAAACTTGCAATATGCAACATTGAATGTTACCCTACAATCATGCATCAAATTACCTAGGTATAAATATAATGATTCATCTTCCAAGTTTATCAAAATACTACCAAATCATTCACCATATAATGGCCAAATATATTGAAGCATTAAGAACAAGTAATTTAAATAACAAAGAACTAAGTTTATTAAATATTAGAAAGATGTGGCAATTAAGTACATATATTGAGTTTAAGTATTAACCCTAGAAAGAAAATTTAGTTTATGCCTACAAGAGAACAGCGGAAAAAATAATAAGAAAATATGATGCAATCAATAATAAACCGATATAGACGTCGAATTGCTCTTGATTGTGCTACCTAAGGAACCATTGATGCTGAAGAACGCCTTGAATTTCTCTCTATGAATACTTCAATTGTGCTCTAATTGCTCTCTAAGACTTGTGTTGTGTGTCTTCTTAGATTCTTGGATGATTTTTGAAGGTTAGGGACGAGTGGCCTTTTTATAAGGATTTATATGAGCTTCAAAATCCTAAATTCTTGTTGGGTCAGGAAACGTGCTGTCGCTGGGGTGGTACCATACTATCGCTAGGGTGCCACGTTGAAAAGGCCATATCACTGGAGTGATAAGGTGATGGACTATTACTGGAGCAATGAACTGCGACTTAAACAGTTTGTTTTATCTGATTTTCTTATTTTGATCATTGTTCCAAGGCTGACGTGAAAATCCATGTAGCGTCGGGGCGACTAGTGTATATTTTAAAAAGTTTGCATTTTAAATTTCATTCAGGTCTTTATAAATAATCAGTAATGCACATAAATAGTCATTTATTCTCATATAACAATAAAATATCAAAATAAAAAAAAATGAGAAACTATATGAAAAATATGTCCTTATCAGGCACACTATCCCAGTGCACAATGAGTACATTAAATATTACGGTACTCCTTAAGTCCACGCCCAATTTGTCAAATGGATCTATTCCATGAGTCCGCGACTGATTCCCCCCACACACAGCATAGATATTATAAATCAGCATGTTAGACCATACAAGCTGAGGTTATAGAACATACGTATAATCCTTCCATGACCTATATCTTGGAAGAGCGGGGATATAGATCAGCACCAGCAATCCCCATATGCTCATGATAGAGGTGTAAAAGCACTAGTATGATTTGTACCCAACTTTCGTATTTTGCTCCAAACTTTAAATATTTGGCTATTTATTTGTTTTTTTTTATTATAAATAGATGCTCGATGAAAAATGTAGACGTATAGAAATAAAGCAGAGGCAAATCGAATGTTAAATGAAGACGTTGCACTAAAAATACAAGAATGAGTGAAGTAAGGCTAAGCGCCGCAGCGCCCAGGTCAGTAGCTGGGCAATGGAGCGCCATCTAAACCAATGAATCCCCCAAGATTTCTGCTACCACAAGAGAAGAGGCCGACATTAAAATACATTTTTATGCAACATACGAAGTCCAATGATGCCATCCTATATAAGCATTCAACATCTGTGAAGAATTTAGAGGTCCAGAGGGGACAACTTACTGCTGCAATTAATAGAAAACCTCAAGGCACTTTACCAATCGATACTAAGACAAATCTAAAAGTGAATGTAGAGCAATGCTAAGCCATCAACTTGAGGTGTGGTAAGATCTTATAAGAGAACACATCCACACCACCACTATTAACTATAAAGGAGAAGAAAGTGCAGAAAAATAAAGTACAACTATATATACAGGCTATTCCTTTTCTTCAAAGGCTATAGAAGTGTCAAACAAGTGTTGAAACAAAAAAAAAACAGCAGCATACCAGTCCATAAAATAGTATACAATCTCATAAAAGTGCACAAGTTTTAGCAATGGAACGTGCAGAAACTGGTATTAAAGTGCAGCAATATTCTAAGGTGCAGAAAAATGACAACACAGTAGAGCAAAGAGCTCAAAGACATGGAGATGTTGAATCCTCACATGAAAAAGAAGGCGTTAAGGAATAGAAAGAAAAGAAATTAGAAAAAGCAGTATGATGATAAGATTGAAGAAAATGGCACAAAAGCGACACTTCACTAGTAAGATTCAAGTCTTTCCGGAGAAGCATGAGAGAAAAAGGAACAAGTTGTTGCCCAAAATCTAATAAAGAATATATGGAAGCCAAAAGAAAGGAAGTTTTGCAAGCTCACATACAAGGATGCTTCCACTATTAACTTTAATCCTCCACAAGTGTAGAAAAGAACCTCATCAAGCCAACGACGTTAAATTAAGCGCTTCTTAGGAGGTAACTCAAGTAATTTTTATTTTTATTAGCTTATTTTCAGTATTAGTTATGTTAGTTTTTTTATTTGTAGGAATAAATCAGCAAGTCAAGCATTTAAAGAGACAGTACGAGTAATTTTAAGCGTTAGGAGTAAAGGAAACCACAGTCACATCAATAAAACATAACTCTGCAATGCTTAAACTTCAGTTACTAGGAGAGTTTCTCTTACTTTTAAATTTATTTTTAGACATTGAGGACAATGTCTAATTTAAGTTTAAGGGTAGGAAACATATAGTCTATGTTTATTTTTGTTGTATGATTTGAGTGATTGTCTTATGGAAAAATTTTTAGTGTTGAGTTTTGGTTGAGATGTTAATCATTAGTCCATAATATGAAATAGAATATTGGCTAAATTTGTTTTCATATGTTTCTAGGAAATAATCTATGCTTTAGATAATTCTTATATCATGAATCTTGAATAGAGTTCAAGCTTATTTTTTTATCACTTATTTATGAGAACATTAAAATAAGCATGTATTAGTTAAATTTTTTACTTAGACTTTTTGCTTAAGTAGTACACCACAGTCTCAATGATTAACACTTTAGAACTTGCTTGATTACTACTTGAGAAAAAATACTAGAAATCACATCAATATAAAAATGACATTAGACCGGCCATCTTTGGACCGTTTGAGCCTTTTTGAGCCTACCTTATATGTATATTTATCTTTAGTCACCCCGTTTGAGCCTAATTATCAAAATTTTTTATTTAACCACATTACAAGCCTAAGAATTTGAGCTTATTTATCCTAAAATCTACCGGTAGCACAATAAACCTTAAGTTTACTTAGAAAGATTCTTAAAAGGAAAAAGGTTGTGTTGATGTGAAAAAGAGTACTGAAATAAAAAGTAATAAATCTTGTAAGTGCATATCAATCTAAGTTTGGTGTATAAAAAAAGAGAGAGAGAATAAATTGTTTAAATGCATAATACCTATAGCTTGAGAAAAAGAAGAAATTCTTTACGAAAGTGATTAAAAGAAAAATGAGAATAACATAAGGTTGGGGGAAGAAATGAATAATCGAGGAGGAGAAGGAATCAAGAGGTTTCTAAGTAAAGTTTAAGGGTTCATGGTGTGAGTTGTGCTTCATGTTTACCCTTATATCCCACCTTAACCTTAACCTTAAGTTACAAGCTAATTAAAGTCCTAAATAGATCAATAGACATGTGTATTTCTACATTAGTGGAGAGTAGAATAAAAAGCAAGCTTATGGTAGTATTATAAATTTAAAATATGCCGAGAAATCATCTTTATGTACTTTTAAAGTATTAAACAAATCTATTTTATATTTAGCTAATTACTTGCTTATTACATACACATACAAGCAATCATTTATAAGGAAGAATGAAATCATTGTGAATAGTATAAGGATTGTTGAAAGTCATGTATTGATTTATGAAGAGCTTTGTGCTACTTTTCATAGCCTTTAAGACAATGAGAATGATCATCTAACCAGCCAAAGCTTGTTTTTAGTTTTTAGTCTTTATTCTGAGTTATGAATAAGTTGTGAATGTTTTTCTTTGTTTTGCTTGAGGATGAGCAAAGTCTAAGTTTGGGGGTAATTGATAGGGGTGTAAAAGTACTAATATGATTAGCACCTAACTTTTATATTTTACTCCAAACCATGAATATTTGACTATTTATTGTATTTTTGATTATAAACTGATGCATGATACAAAATTTGATGTATAAAAACAAACGAGAGGTGAATCGGATCTAAAACGAAGAAGTTACGCTTAAAATACGAGAGCGAGTGAACCAGGGCTGGGCGCCATAGCGCCCGGGTCAGTAGCTGGGTGCTGGGGTGCCAACAACCTAGTGCTGCAGCACCCAGTGATGTTTCCTATAGTCATATTTCTAGTTCTTGGTACCGTGACACCGTTACGACGTATAAAATCCCTTCTCAACTCTCCTATTTTGACTTAGATTTGAAGCCCCTTGCCCCTAGGGTTTTGCATACCTATAAAAACACTCTTTTAAGGACTGAAAGAAGACTCTAGAGAGGGGAGGGAAAAAAGACTTTAAAGAGGAAAAAACTTAGGAAAAGAATTCACAACATAAAATTAAAGATGAAAGCCAAGAAATCAAAATTCAAGATCAAGATCAAGATTCAAGCGTCAAGTCAAGATTGAGAGAGGAGCAATCAAGACGTTTTCTTTATTAGTTTTTCTTCTCTTTTCTTATCATTATGTTATTGTTCTTGCTGTTCTTCATGAATTAATTTGATACTTTTGGTTTTGTGATGAGCTAAACTTGTTATTCTAGGGTTAGACTATGTGAACCTAGTATGTAGTTAGATTTCATTGATTCTTAGTTTATAAACTTAATTATTATAATTGAATCATTCTATCTTATGTTTATATGCTTTCATTATATCTAACCAATATTATGAATGATTAAAAAACTATGATGAACTCAACGGATGGATTCATGTGTTTAGCTTAGGCTAGTTTGATGCATGATCATAGGGTAACAACTATGAGTTCCATCTAGATAGACATATACCTAGGTGGCATGTATGGTATAATTTAGACTAGATCTTAATGAATTACATTCTGATTTAATTATCATAGATATATAGGTGATAAGTTTCAGATTGTGATTTTATGAATAAAAGTTAAGTAGATACAATTTTAGTACTTGATTTGTAGAATTAGATCACATAGTCCCCTGCAGGATCGATTTCAAATAAGTCTAAATTAGATTCAAGGGAACCTAATCACTTTGATTAAGGTTCTAGAATAGTAAAAATTAAGATCTAAATAGCTTTTGAGGGCCCAAGATATTAATTTTGAATTTAAATATGTTTAAGATAGATTTTCTAGAGATTTAATTATAGAAGGCCAGCAATCCTTTTTTCTTTCAAATTCAAGACTTAGGAATATGCTTGTTGAATTAGGAAAGATTATGTTTGAATTTTGTAATTGCAATTATTGTGTTAGTTGTAATTATGGACTTTTGGGTATGAGGGTAGTTGTAAGTTTGTTGTGATATGTTTGAATTTTATAATTACAATTGTTGTGTTAGTTGAAATTGTGGACTTTTGGGTGTGAAGGTAGCTATAACTTTAGACTTTGAGTGTGATGGTAGTTGTAAGTTTAAAAGATGTAACATGACATACCATAGGGATTGAGAGTAAGTATACAAAATTAAAAAAAAAATTGAAAGTTTTTGTGTTCTTTCATTCTTAAAAGGATTTTGAACTTATCAAGATTATTATTATAGCGTTCAAACAATTGGACTTATCACCTTGATTCTTAAGTGTCCTTGGTTTCTTGGTTCTTGCCATGCTAAGTTAAGGGTCGAGACTTATCAAACTTGAGTCTTGAAGATCTTGGGGCTCGATTCCATATTTTGGTGTTGGGTTTTGTCACATCATTGGCAAGGTTCATATTACTTCTATTTTGTATTGTCTCTTTGTAGTATTATTTTCTGTTATACAGTACTTTAAAGCTTATACTACTATTTCTTGCAATTCTTTCTTTTAATTTCATCATGATTATTTAATTTTAATTTTACTAAAGTTAAAGGGTGAAACTCTTGGTAAGGTAATAAGATATATTTAAACTCTTAATTTAGAATTTAATGTTACGTTCTTAAGTTAATTAAATTTATATATGATTTTTTTTTAATATTGATACCTTTTCTTGCAAAGTAGAGTAACTTGATTTATTATAGATAAATCTCATAGTTGGCCAAATAAATTCTTGAACTCATTTATAAGATTTGGCGTAATATCCTTTCTTATAAAGTGGAAGTCGTGAATTATTATAGACAAGTATAATGATTGGCATAATAAATACTTGAATCATTTAACAAGATTTGGCATATGCTAATTAAAATAAATGAATACAAATTAATATATAAATTGGGTTGAGCCATATTTGTTATATCTTTCGATTGAAACCTCTTTCATGTGATAATTCTAACTGAGTTATAATAGATATTTGAATGTATCTTATTTCATATACCAAGAATAGATCCTCTAATCTTAGCATTTATTTTAATTTATTATTTATATCATTATCTATAAATATCTTATATCTTTACTACTTTATTTTTTTTGAAATTATTTACACTTGTACACCTTAAATAGTACTACCCTGTGGATCAACCCTATTCTCATCAGGTAATTTATTACTTTGACATTCCCACCTTTAGGAATAAAATTCAATATTCTGGATATGTCAAACACATATCCAGATGTAGACTTTCTATCATTCTGATCATACTGGAAGTTTGACTTAGTATATCTTCTCACTTATAAGTCACTTTCTCCATAAATCAAAAACTTATCCTTTGTACTCTTAAGGTATTTTAAGATATGTTTCACGGCCGTCCAATGGTCACTACTTGGATCAGACTAATACCGGCTCGTAACATTTACAGCCATACTAATGTTAGGCCTTGTACATAACATGGCATATATCAAGCTACCAACAGCTAATGCATATAGTGTGTTAGACATTCTAAACATTTAATTTTCATCTTGAGGACACATCCTCCTAGAAAGATAAATGCTATGTTTGAAAGCTACGTCAATTATGTTATAATTACTGAAGTTATACCTTTCAAGAACATTTTCTATGTACGAGGATTGGGAGAGTCTTATCAACCTCCTAACTCTATTTTTATAAAGCTTTATACGTAATATACAAGAAGCATCTCTCAAATCCTTAATGGAGAATTTCTTACTCAGATAACTCTTAACTAATTGTAACATACCAATATTATTTTTTATAATAAATATGTCATCCACATATAAAATAAAAATATAATTATGCTCTCACTGACCTTTTTGTACACACGCTTCCTCTTTGTTTTTTTCAATAATATTTCATAGATAATGTATTCAAATGCAATGTTTACTTGAATGTCTATTCATACTTATGCAATATAGCCTGAATATGTGTAATACAACCTAATAAATATTCATTTTCAATATTTTAAACCCAAATGCAACACTGAGGTAACATTACATCTATTTTTTTTTTATTCAAGTGCAATATTTGACTTGAGTTTTTATTTATACTCCATGAAATACAACCCGAATACATGCAATATGACTTAAATACTTACAATAGAACCTAAAAAACATGCATTATATTTTCAATATTTTAAATGAAAATGCAACATGAGATAACATTTCATGCATATTCTGTATTGAAATGCATTCTTGACTTGAATTTCTATTTCAATGCAATACAGCCTGAATGCATGCGATACAACCTGAACATATTCAATACAGCCTGAAAAACATGCATTCTATTTTCAATGTTCTAAATGCAATTGCAACACTGAGACAACATTTCATGCATATTCTATATACAAATGCAATCTTGACTTGAATTTCTATTCATACTCTATGCAATATGACTTGAACATACGCACGACCTAAAAAACATGCATTCTATTTTTAATGTTGTAAATGCAGATGCAACATTGATAACATTTCATGCAAATTTTATATTCAAATGCAATTTTGACTTGAATTTTTATTCACACTCTATGAGATACGGCTTGAATATGTGCAATACAAAATGGAAAACATGCATTCTATTTTTAATGTTTTAAAAATAAAATGCAACGCTACTTGCAAGCCCTTGTGAAAATGCAATTGTCGTGAAAGTTTCTATGTAAATGCAACTATTATGCTTGTCCTTTATGCAAGTATAATTATTATGCAAGCGCTTTATGCAAATGTAACTACTATGCAAGTCTATTATGAAAATTTAATTATTATGCAAGTACAATTATTATGCATGTCCCTTGTGTGAGTACAACCTATTATACAAGTCCCTTACGTGAGTACATCTATTATATAAGTCCCCTTATACGAGTACAACTAATATATATATATATATATATCCCTTATCAGAGTATAGCTAATATGTAAGCGCCCTTATATGAGTACAACTTATATGTATATCCCTTATACAAATGTAACTATTATATAAGCAAGTGTTGTATGCAAGTAACTATTATGCAACCTTTATGCGCCCTTATAAAAATATACTTAATATACAAGTTTCATGCAAGCATAACTAGTATGCAAGTCTATTATGTAAATGCAACTATATACAAGTTCGTTATGCAAATGCAACTATTATGCAAGTTGCCTATGCGAATGTTGTAGTGAGTGAATAAGAGTGTATGTCTGGGTAGTGAAATACGAACGCGTGTCACATAGCATACAATGGAAGCATAATAAATGCAATATTTTTATATTATATAATTAAGTGCAAGTATACACTATCGACCAAGTAATAAAGTGACAAAATAGTTGGATATCGAAATAAAGATAATATCTTCTTTTTACAAAGTACTAAAATTATGTCTTTACAATAATTATTCAGAAAAATGAAACTTTAGGAATGAATATAAAAAATACAAAGCAATAACACAACATCTAGAGATATGGAAAATAACAATATAGAGAAAACCTAGGATTAATATTATCCCTCACTATGCTTTCTAATGATTAATCTTCTAATATTTAAATCTCTTAGTTCTTGTTATTGATCAAGACATGAATGTATTCACAAGCCTCTCCTAAGGTCATGCAAGTATATCTTAATTTACCAAATACTTATATTTCTATGGTATTTAATAAATTATGATTCATTAAGAACAAGTCTTATCGGTCATACATGCTAATTAGGTATATTTCTATCCTAATTTAAAACTTGTATATGTAACTTGTATGTTACTCTACAATCATGTATCAAATTACCTAGTTCTAAATACAATGATGCCTCTCCCAAGTTTATCAAAGTAATACCAAAACAATCACAATATTGGCCAGATGTAATGAAGCATTAAAAAAATTAATTTGAATAACAAAGAACGAAGTTTATTAAATGCTAAAAAGATATGGCAATTAATCACACATATTGAGTTCAAGTATTAACCCTCAAAAGAAAATTAGTTCATGGCTATAAGAGAATTATGGCAAAAATATAAAAAAAAATGATACAATCAATAGTAAACCGTATAGACATCAAATTACTCTTGATTGAATTACCTAAGAAACTCTTGCTGCTGTAGAACACCTTAAATTTCTCTCTATAGTTGCTTCAATTATGCTCTCTAAGACTTGTGTAGTATATCTCTTTAGTGTTTTGTGTGTTCTCTAAATGCCGAGAATGAGTGGCCTTTTATAGGGTTTAATTGAGCTTTTAATCATCAATTCTTTTCAGTTCAGGAAACACGTGATTGCTAAGGCAAAATTCCTTTATTGCTAGGGTGCTACGCCTATTTACTGTGATCGCTAAAGCGGTAACATATTTTCACTGCGGCATCAGCTTGTCACTGGGGCAAACATTTGTGACTATTCTAGGTTTTATTTTGATATTTCCTATTCAATTTCTAGACTTAGCCTAGAACGAAAATTGGCATACCGCTGAGCAAAAATTCACTAGTTTTGAATATTTTGTAATTAAGTCCCTAGTTTTTGTTTGTTTTGCATCCTTGCTCCAGTTTTTTTTATCTTTTTCAGTCCAAACCCTATAAATAAATAATAATGCACATAAATAGCTATTTATTCTCATAAAATATCAAAATAAAGCAAGATAAAATAAATGACAATTATACCTTTATCAAATTCCCCCAAACTGAAACACTTGCTTGTCCTCAAACAATAAAGAATACTTAGAGAGAAAAAATAAAAAGTGGTTACTTGACTCAATATTAAACAAAGATTCAAAAAGAAAAAATAACATGCTAAGTTAGTAAGATGATCAAAATGATTATCTCAAAAGGTTGTTGAAATGGCACAATCTTAAGGTAGATAAATAACTATTAACAATTCTAATTATCTTTATTTAGTCTCTTATTCTTCCTCGTAAATAATCACCATGTGTGTGTGTGTGCAAGAAGCAAGTGATAGCTAAAACCATACCTTGATTTACTTTATACTTAAGCTTGTACATAAAAGATGATGTATCGAAATTTAATGTGTAATGACACTTCCATAGGCTTGTTTTTGCTACTACTCTCCACTAATGTAGAAAATCATATGTCTAGGGATCTATTTAGGACTTTACTTAGCTTGTAATATAAGGTTAGGGTCAAGATGGGATAAAAGGATAAATATGAGGTTCAAGTTACACCACGAACACTTAGATTTTACCTAGAAACCTCTTAATCTTTTTTTCCTTGTATTATCTCCTCCCTCAAACTTATTGTTTTTCTTATTCTTCTTTTTAACCATTAATTTTCAAATAATTTCTTCTTTTCCTAAAACTATGGGTATTTCAAAGATTTTTTTATTTGAATACCCCTAAACTTAGATTGACAAATACCATCTAAACTTATTTCCTTGAAGTACCCTATACAACCACAACCTGTTTTCTTTTAAGAGTATTTCTAAGCAAATTCAAGATTTATAGTGTTACGAGTAAATTTTTAGATAAATGAACTTTAAGTCTTTGGCTTGTAATGTATTTAAATGTAAATAAAGGGTAATTAGGCTCAAAAGAGGTAACTAGGGATAAATATACAATTAAGGCAGGCTAAAAAGGCTTAATTAGTCCTAATATAGCCTAATGTCATTTCTCTATTCATATATTTCCTAAGATTTACCTTAAGCAGTAATTAAAAACGAGTTCTAGATTATCAGTCTTCGAGACTGTAGTATACTCCCTAAAGCATAAGTATCTCTAACTAATAGTTATAACTATTCATACTTATAAAGTGATCAAAGAATGATGATTATAAATAAGGGTGAACTTGTTCCTAAACTTAGATAACAAACATTGTCTCTAGTATCTATCATTTTCAGGAATTTGTGAAAATAAATTCAGCCATATATCCTATTTCTTATCATAGATTAATGATCATCTTAACGACCTAACAAAAACTAATAACTAAAAAAAATATTACCCACAAGACAACCACTCAATTCATGCAATAACATAAAAATAATAAAGTATTTCCACTCTCAAACTTAATTTAGACATTATCCTCAATGTCAAAAAATAAATAATTGAGAACAAGAGACTTCCCTGGTAATTGAAGTTGTAGCATTACAGTGTTGTTGTTGAAAGTGTTGTGCGTAGGGTAAGCATGTACATTATAATTTTAATTTTCACATCACACATGTATAATGTATGCAGTAAAGTATAAATATAATATCTCATTATACTAATGAGATATTAGTGAACTCACTCTTGAAGCATGTTTTGCACAGTTCTAGTGATAAGGGCAAATTTGTCATATATTTTTTCATATTTTTATTTTGATATTTTATGAGAATAGATTGCTATTTATGTGTATTATTGTTATTTATAGGAACTTGAATGAAAATGCAAAGTTTTCAAAATATGAGTCCATCACCTTAGCGCTTCAAGGATTTTTGCCCCAGCTTTGGAATAGTGATCGAAATAAGAAAATTAGAAAAGACAACCTGTTGAAGTCGCGACTAGCGCCCCAGCGCCAGACCTGCATCGCGCCAGCGACAAGCCAGCGGCCCAGCGCCATATCTTCACTGCGCCAGCGACAAGCCAGCACCCCAGCGCCATCACTCCACTGCTCCAGTGGTGCGGCCTTCTACACGCAGTGCCCCAGCGATAGAACACAGCACTTCAGCGGTAGTGCGAGTCCTAGACCGATGAGAATCGAGATTTTCAAGCTCATATCAATCACTATAAAAAGCCCCTTGACCCTAGACGTTAAAAATCACCCAAGACACATTCAAGAACACCAAGAATTCATTTATATGGCGTGTTCATAGGGCAATCACAAATGAAAAGAAGTTGGCTATTTATAGCCATGGCTGCCAACAATTCGGCCAATTAGACTCAAGAGAGTGGGCATGCATGGCAATGCATAATATTTGCACTTTCATGCTTCTTTAAGTTAATGAACAACTATTTAAATATGGACTGGCCAATTATAGGAAGTATTAGTTTCCAAAAAGCTGATGCTTAAAGAAAATACATGATAAAGATTAAAGCAAATGAAATAATAGCAACTTGCTACCTCTTGCAATTTGACCAAATCGTTTGCTCTTTATGAAAAGAATGGCCATTTGTTTTGTTAAATATGCCAGCTTTTGATAGAAGAATAACATGACAAATTATGCTTTTACTTGATGAATTATATTCGGCCATCACATTATTTTCAATTAAAAACTACTATTTCTTAAATAGTACTTTACAAATAAAATTGGTCATTGAGATCATGCCATCTGTTATGCCATTACAAATTAATGGCATGACATATGGTATCCAATGGGAATGATAAAGTGGCAAGTCCCACTTACCGAGATCTTTGACTTAACACTTAAACCATGTCATCTCCTTGAGAGACCCTATCATCATAATTAATTATGTACAGTACCCAGTCCTCATTGAATACCTGAATGCCCACACGAGCTTCCCCCAAGCTCATGGTCTGTTAAGACTAACCATTTGGACCATCTAGATATAGACATACACCAATCTATGTTAAATAAGATTTTCACCGACAGACCCGCATCGATAAAAATAGATCAATAACATAACATTCTGTTGGGTGTTGATTTATTAAGGGTGCATTGATGCGATATTTCTATATCTTAAAATTGAGTGCAAGTATACACTATTGTATACAAGTAATAAAGGGACAAAAGAGTTGGATGTCGAACCTATAAGGATAATTTCTTATTTTTAATCTAGTATTAAAATTATGTATTTCTAGTAATTATTTAGAAAAATAAGAATCTAATAATGAATTTAGAAAATATAAAAGTAATGATGCAATGTAAAGAGATTTGGATAATAGCAATATAGAGAAATCTAAGGTTAATACTATCCCTAAATATACTTTTTAATGATTAATCCTCTAATATTTAACTCTTTTAGTTCTTGTTATTGATCAAGACACTAATGTATTCACAAGCCTCTACCAAGATCATGCAAGTATACATTAATTTACCAAATACTAATATTCCTATGGTACTTATAATAAATTAATATTCATTAAGATTAAGTCTTATTGATCATACATGCCAATTAGGTATATTCTTATCATAATTTAAAACTTGCATATGTAACATTGAATATTACTTTACAATCTGATGTGCATCATGAAGGTTCTAAATCAACTCAAGAAGGCGAGCTGAGCGTAAAGGAGATTTCAGATGGTCCAATAACAAGGGCTAAGGCTAAACAGCTTCAAAGGGCCATAAGTAGTCAAATTGGAGCTATTGAAGCTTCTATGGGATTAAAAGCTTGCGATCTGAATGGAAACGAGCGAAATGTATTTATTTGTCTTCAATTTGAGATTGGGACGTGATTTAGAGACGTTTGGTGACGTTGGGCTTTAAGAAGCAGCTAAGGGCTTTCTTTTCATGCTATTGGGCTTTATTTACTTCTTATGTTACTACTTTTATGTATTTGGGCTATTTTGAACTTGTTTAGTTTTGTTTTAAATTGTTAAGTCATATTGGGCTTATTTTGGGCCTTTTTAAGCTTATTAGGTAACATTAGGGTTTCACCTCATTTTGTAAGCCTATATAAGGCATGTAAAAGTCTTGTAGAGGCAGTTGCCTCATTTGGGATTTGGATGCACGAAAATAGACTTTTCTCTCTCAAAATTGTCTTTTCAAGTTTTTTTTCAACTCTTGAAGATAGTTGCTGACTTATCACTCTTTGATCACCAAGAGTGTGGCGTCAAAACCCTAAATTGATCCTTGTGGCGTCCATACGACTTATCAAGGTATCTATTTAGTTCTATCCTCCATCAACTTCACAATTTAATTTTGTTATAAATCAAGGCACATCATCTGGTATCAGAGCACAGGATTTCAGTGTGCAAACTGAAGTTTTAGCTATTGAAGGTGTCTTGCTATTTTTTGTGTTATATAATTTCGTGGGGTTATTATCAGTTTGGGTCTCTAATATTTGAGGAGTTGAATTGCAACTCTGAAGCATTAAAATTAATTCTTAGTAGTTTGTGAACTGGAGATGGGTTGGCTGAATTAAATTGTTCTTGAACCTGGAAATTTTGTGAACCTGGAAATTTTGAATTTGAGTAAATTGTTGCTATCTGATTGTATTTACTGAATTGGTGAAAAATTCAGTTTGAGAAGAGTGTTTTAGCTACTGGTTGTGTTGTTCAATTGTTCATACTTGTTTGGGTTTTTTGTTAATAATGGCTGACGATGATGCAAGTAGAGTACAAAAGGGATTGAGTTTAGAATAAGCTCAACTCGTGGGCTTACAACGAGCTCATGATGAATTTCGAGGTGAGATTACTGAAATTCGTGGACAACTTGCTGCAATTATAGAAATGATGCAAAGAAACACTTTGCAACCCCAACAAAGGCGGGTAGGGCATAGGGTACCTCGAAATGACCTAGGGGATGCTGGAGATGAGCCAAATAGGGATGATGAGGCTGAAGATAGGGGTAGGATAAGGAGGCAGCAAAATGACCCTACTAGTGGTATCAAACTTAATATACCACCATTTAGAGGTACTAGTTCTCCTGAGGAGTATCTTGAATGGGTTCAGAAGGTAGAAAGGGTGTTTGATTGGCATGAGTATCCTGAGGCAAAGAAGTGTAAGGTAGCAGCACTTGAGTTTACCGATTACGCACTTTTGTGGTGGGAAAACTTAAAAGCTCAGCGAAGAAGGGATGACGAAGAAGAAGTTACAAGCTGGCCACTTATGAAAAGATTAATGAAGAAGAGATTTGTTCCGGATTACTATAAACAAGAATTATACATCAAACTCCAGACTTTGCGGCAAGGTTCCTTGAGTGTGGAGGAGTATGTGAAAGAATTTGAGCTGTTGCTGATTCGCTGTGATTTGAATGAACCTCAAGAGCAAACAATAGCTAGATTCCTTGATGGATTGAAGAGGGACATAGCTAATGTTGTTGAGTTACAGCCCTTCATATTTCTTGAGGATGTCATAAAGCTTGCAACTAAAGTAGAAAAACAGCAGAAAAGAGGGGGTATCCATATGAGGTCAACTACAATAAGTAATACAAAGGCTGTTTCTTCACCTTTGCGAACATGGAACACACCTAAACGTGACGAGAAAGTGGAGTTCAGTAAAGGAAGTGTTAGTTCAGGTTCATTGAAAGGAAAGGAGAAGGTATTTGAACCTCAATTTTCCAGGAGATCGCGAGATATCAAGTGTTTCAAGTGCTTGGGAAATGGGCATATTGCTTCTGAATGTCCGAATAAGAGGGTGATGGTTTTACAAGGGAAGTATGGAGAGCTTGTAAGTGAAGATGAAGCTGAGATGGAAGAGGAATCTAAAGTCGAAGTGACTGAACAAGAAGAGAATCTTGAGCCAATGGAGGGAAATTTATTAGTTATTCAAAGGATTTTGAGTGCTGAAGTTGATATTGGTTTGGAACAGCGCGAAAACATCTTTCATACAAGATGTCAAATCCGAGATAAGGTTTGTGCCATGATCATTGATAATGGTAGTTGCACCAATGTTGCATCCATTACTTTAGTGGAGAAACTGGGATTAACTACTGTTCCACATCCAAAACCATACAAATTACATTGGCTTAATGACAAGGGAGAGATTCAAGTTACAAGACAGGTTCGGGTGCCATTCTCCATTAAAACCTTTCATGATGAGGTTTTATGTGATGTGGTTCCGATGACAGCTAGTCATGTGTTATTAGGACGCCCATGGCAATTTGATAATGATGTGACTTATAATGGGAGAAGGAACACTTATTCATTTGTGCTGAATGGGAAGAAAGTGAATTTGATGCCATTGAGTTCTCAACAAGTTAGAAAAGATCAGTTGCAGAATCAAAGGAAGATGATGGAATCTGGTAAAGGGTTAATGTTAGCCAAAAAGGGAGATGTTGAGCAAGCACTAGCTTCTGTGGGGGTTGTTTTCATGACTTGGGCAAAGCCTTTATTGCAAGTGGAGGGTTTGGATTTCAAGGCAGGTTGTGGAGTTGCTTGAAGAGTTCAAAGATGTATTTCCAGAAGAGCTACCATTGGGATTACCACCTATTCGAGGGATAGAGCATCAAATTGATTTGGTGCCTGGAGCTTCACTTCCAAATAGACCAGCATATAGATGTAATCCGGAGGAAGCAAAGGAGATCAAAAGGCAAGTTGGTGAGCTCTTAGAGAGGGGCTATGTGCGTGAGTCACTTAGTCCTTGTTCAGTGCCTACTTTGCTTGTTCCAAAGAAGGATGGTACCATGAGAATGTGTGTGGACAGTCGGGCTATCAACAAGATAACGGTTAAGTATCGATTCCCTATTCCTAGACTTGATGATATGCTTGATGAATTGCATGGTGCTGTTTATTTTTCTAAAGTTGATTTAATGAGTGGATATCACTAAATTAGGATGAAAGAAGGTGATGAATGGAAAACAGCCTTTAAAACTAAGCATGGATTGTATGAGTGGATGGTGATGCCATTTGGGCTTTCTAATGCACCTAGTACATTTATGAGACTTATGAACCATGTTTTGAGGAAGTTTATCGGGCTGTTTGTTGTGGTCTATTTTGATGATATCTTGATCTATAGTAAAACTTTAGATGATCATGTGAAGCATCTTATGGCTGTATTTGAGACCTTGTGTGATGCTAAGTTGTATGGAAACATCAAGAAGTGCTATTTCTGCCAAGATAGTGTTATCTTTTTGGGGTATGTTGTTTCTGGTAGCGGAATTAAGGTTGATAAGGAGAAGGTTAAGGCAATTCGTGATTGGCCTAAACCAACTGGTGTTGCGGATGTGAGAAGTTTTCATGGTTTAGCCTCTTTCTATAGGCGATTTATTAAAGACTTTAGTTCTATTGTTGCGCCTATGACAGAGTGTTTGAAAAAGGGAAATGAGTTTAGGTGGAATGAGAATGCACAGAAGTCATTTGAACTGATAAAAGAACAATTATGTTCTGCTCCAGTTTTAGCACTTTCCGATTTTGCTAAAACATTTGAAATAGAATGTGATGCTTCAGGGGTCGGTATTGGGGCTGTGTTGATGCAAGAAAAGAGGCCAATTGCTTTCTTTAGTGAGAAGCTGAATGGGGCACGGTTAAACTACTCTATTTATGACAAGGAGTTTTATGCATTGATTCGGGCTCTCGAGGTATGGCAGCATTATTTATTACCTAAAGAGTTCGTTATTCATACTGACCATGAATCATTAAAGTATCTTAAAGGGCAAAACAAGCTGAATAGAAGACATGCCAAATGGGTAGAGTTCATGGAGCCATTTCCATATGTCATAAAATACAAGAAGGGGCAAACTAATGTCATTGCTGATGCTCTTTCTAGGAGGTATGCATTGATTTCTATGTTAAATGCAAGGCTTTTGAGTTTTGAACAGGTGAAAGAACAATATACCAGTGATTCATACTTTGCTAATATGATGTCTAAATGTGCTAAAGGAGCTTGTGATGGGTTCTTTGTGCATGATGGTTACTTGTTCAAGTTGGGCAGAATGTGTATACCTTCAGGATCCTTACGTGAGTTGCTTGTGCATGAGGCTCATGAGGGTGGTCTTAGTGGTCATTTTGGGGAGAAGAAAACTTATGAGCTACTGAAAGAGCACTTCTTTTGGCCTAATATGCTGCGGGATGTTCATAAAGTTGTTGAAAGATGTGTAAATTGCAAGAAAGCTAAGGGTAAAGAGAATGCATATGGACTATATATGCCTTTACCTATCCCAGAGCAACCATGGATGGATATTAGTATGGATTTTGTGCTTGGATTACCTAGAACACAGCGTGGGAAGGATTCGGTGATGGTTGTGGTTGATCGGTTCTCCAAAATGTCACACTTTATTCCTTGTAATAAAACTGATGATGCTATTCATATTGCTGATTTGTTTTTTAGGGAAATTGTACGTTTGCATGGAATCCCTAAAAGCATTGTCTCTGATCGTGATACAAAGTTCTTAAGCTATTTTTGGAAGACTCTTTGGAAGAAGCTTGGAACAAAGTTGCTTTTCAGTACTGCTTGTCATCCACAAACTGATGGGCAAACTGAGGTAGTGAACCGTACTCTATCTTCTTTATTACGGGCTGTTATAAACAAGAACTTAAAGAGTTGGGATACTTGTTTGCCTATTGTAGAGTTTGCATATAACCGTAGTGTGCATGGGGCTACAAAATTTTCACCATTTGAGATTGTGTATGGATTTAATCCATTTGTTCCTATTGACCTTGTTCCTATTCCAATTAATGAGAGGACATCTATGGATGGTGTTAAGAATGCAGAATTAATGAAGAAACTTCATGAGCAGGTTCAAATTCATATTGAGGAGAAAACAGCTAGGTATGTTAAGCATGCTAATAAAGGACGAAAAATGATTAGCTTTGAACCTGGTGATCTTGTTTGGATTCATCTTAGCAAGGGAAGATTTCCTAGCAAGCGGAAGTCCAAGCTGATGCCAAGAGTTGATGGACCTTTTCGTATTATAGAGAAGGTAAATAGTAATGCTTACAAAGTTGACCTTCCTGGTGATTACAATGTTTCAGCCACTTTTAATGTGAAGGACTTATCTCCTTATTTGGAAGATTTAGAAGATTCTGATTTGAGGGCAAATCATTCTCTGCCCGGGGGTGATGATGTGCATCATGAAGGTTCTAAATCAACTCAAGAAGGCGAGCTGAGCTTAAAGGAGATTTCAGATGGTCCAATAACAAGGGCTAAGGCTAAATAGCTTCAAAGGGCCATAAGTAATCAAATTGGAGCTATTGAAGCTTCTATGGGATTAGAAGCTTGCGATCTGAATGGAAACGAGCGAAATGTATTTATTTGTCTTCAATTTGAGATTGGGACGTGATTTAGAGACGTTTGGTGACGTTGGGCTTTAAGAAGCAGCTAAGGGCTTTCTTTTCATGCTATTGGGCTTTATTTACTTCTTATGTTACTACTTTTATGTATTTGGGCTATTTTGAACTTGTTTAGTTTTGTTTTAAATTGTTAAGTCATATTGGGCTTATTTTGGGCCTTTTTAAGCTTATTAGGTAACATTAGGGTTTCACCTCATTTTGTAAGCCTATATAAGGCATGTAAAAGTCTTGTAGAGGCAGTTGCCTCATTTGGGATTTGGATGCACGAAAATAGACTTTTCTCTCTCAAAATTGTCTTCTCAAGTTGTTTTTCAACTCTTGAAGATAGTTGCTGACTTATCACTCTTTGATCACCAAGAGTGTGGCGTCAAAACCCTAAATTAATCCTTGTGGCGTCCATACGACTTATCAAGGTATCTATTTAGTTCTATCCTCCATCAACTTCACAATTTAATTTTGTTATAAATCAAGGCACATCACAATCACACATCAAATTACTAGGTCTAAATATAATGATTTCTCTTCCAAGTTTATCAAAATATTACCAATTCATTTATTATATATTTGCCAGATATATTGAAGCATTAAGAATAAGTAATTTGAATAACAAAGAACTAAGTTTATTAAATATTAAAAAGATATAACAATTAAGCGCATATATTGAGTTCAAGTATTAACCCTAGAAAGAAAATTCAGTTCATGGCTATAAGAGAACAGGGGCAAAAATAATAAGAAAACATGATACAATCAAGCAAACCGATATAGACGTCGAATTGCTCTTGATTGCGCTGCTTAAGAAACTTTTGATGCCGAATAACACCTTGAATCTCTCTCTAAGGCTACTTCAATTAAGTTTCAATTACTCTCTAAGACTTGTGTTGTGTGTTCTTGATGTTCTTGGATGTTCTCTAAAGGCTAGGGATAAGTGGCCTTTTATAGGGATTGATTTGAGCTTGAAAGCCTCAATTTTTGTCAAGTCAGGAATTCCACTATCGCTGGGATACTATGTTGCTATCGCTAAGGCACTACGTGTAAAAGGTCGTATTGCTAGAGTGGTGAAGGTTTAGTGATGAAGCATTGTGCTATCGCTAGCGCAATGATGAGCTGGCGCTAGGGTGATGAATTATAACTTAAACATGTCATTTTTTTCTATTTTCTTATTTTGATCACTGTTCTAAAGCTAAGGCAAAAATCCTTGTGGCACTGGGGTGATAGGTCTATATTTTAAAAAGTTTACATTTTAGTCCTTGTTTTTGCTCAAGTTCCTATAAATAAAAATAATGCACATAAATAACCATTTATTCTCATAAAATAATAAAATATCAAGATAAAAATAAATATGCTCTTAGCGTGTATGGATGTGGTATTATGTGTTTCACAACAAAATATACATATATATGCGCAACAGAAGCATAAAAATTTATAATAAATACAATTATTACATATTAATCAAATTAATAACGAAATTGAGAATTAACCCTTGAAGCCTTTGGATCAAAATTGCTTGAAGTCCACCTAAAATACAAACTTTGTCAATCCTAGTAATCAACGAGGGTGGGATTGATTATCTAGAATTGCAGCATGTTAATCCAGCAAATTGTTTAACAAATTAAACTTAAGTTTTTTATTTTTCTTTGATTAACACTTATTTTTGCTTAATTGGTTTTAAGCCTAACAAAAAAAAAACTTGATTTTAAATTCAATAATTAAATTCAAAATAAGAAAAAGCAAATTCTTTCTCTTTCTCTTTTACTTTGATCAGCCAAACACTTAGCAAAAATAATCTTAACTTCTGAAATTCTATTTCATTTTGCAAATATATTCAAATAAATTTAATTTCATTTTAATTTCACTTAATTTGAATTTGCATTTAACTTAACCTAATCATAGTTAACATTTAACCCTAGTTAGGTTAATTTAACTTAACCCTTAAATTAAATAAATACTTAAATAATCTAACCCTAGTTAAATAACTTAATCATGGTCAAGTTAACTTTTACTTAACCATTAAGTAAGGTTAACTTAACTTAACCATATGGTTAACTTTTAACCATAGTTAAGTTAAAATTATTTATTTAACTATTAAATAAATAAACATTTATTTTAATTATTTAACAATTAAATAATAATTAAGTGAAATTACTTTTATGTCCTTATTAGGTTACCAAGTTAACATAAAGTGGATCCTATCATTTAACCATATACTTTAGTTAACTTAACCTTAGTAAATTACTAGATTTTACTATATTGAACTATTTAATACGGTACGCTACCCAAGTGCACAAAAAGTACATTTTATATTGGGCCTTTCTAAGTCCACGCCCAATTCGTCTAATGGACCTATTTCATAAGTCCGTGATTGCCCTATGAACACCCCCAAAAGTACATGTTGAGGTTACTACATATTCGTATAATCCTTCTGTTATTATATCATAGATGGATAGGATATAGATCATCACCATCAAATCCCATAAACTCATTTATGAACTTATCTCTAGATTTATATCTTAAATAATAATATACGCAAACACTTTTGCTATATTATTCAACCTTGTGGGAAACCCTTTTTTCGGGTTCATTCCTTATGACCATAAGACTTTATAAGATACAATCTTAGAGCATCAGATATACAACCCATCTATGTGAGCTAGCGGATCCTATATCTACGCACATAAAACTCCATGAGCATCAAACCATACCTAGCAACACATAGCGGCCAGATTATGAAAGGTCTCTGACATACGTGGAATCAAAGTATGATGGATCACCTATAAGCCCACCAAGACGCTCAGGTTGAAGGACCACAAATACTACTAAACTCGAGAGGACCTTCATTTGACAAATTCATAAGATATCTATTGGGGTCCTTGTGAGTTTGTTTAGTATCTAGTTCTAACTGAATACCTATATGTCTATACGAACTTTCACTAAGCTCATGGTCAGCTAAGAACAATCATTTGTACAATACAGATATAGACATATACTGATCTATATAATAGTAATTCACCGATAGACCTGCATTGGTGAACATAGATCAGGAATATTATAATTGAGAACATATTTACATAATGCAATTTTCTGTCACCTTTTGCAACTATGTCATTACAAGTAGACTCTCAGGTCTTTATCCCATTATAAACAGGGTTTTAACTCTTTAGATCTCACTAACTCTTATAACCTGCTAACTCTTAGCAGTACTAACTTTTAGCCTTTATAACTCTCAGCATTGCTAACTCTCAGCATTGGTCTAAACTCCTTTAAACTAAATCTGAACTCCTTCAGATCGTACAATGTCTATAGTGTTACAAGCTTTAGTACAATTTAATAAAGGTTATTAGTGATTTAATAAAATATTCATTGTATAAATATTACCAAATAAATATTCATACAAACAGTGATGGAATGTAAGCACAAACCTAACACATTCAAGAATATATTTTCACAATGCATTTCTTAGCACTATTTTCAACCCTTTACAACTAGGTCTTTGTCCCATTTCAGATAAGGCTCTAACTCTTTAGATTTTGCTGACTCTTATAACCTGCTAACTCTTAGTAATGCTAACTCTTAATAATTATAACTCTAGCATTGCTAACTTTTAACCTTGGTTTAAACTTTTTTAGACCATATCTAAACTTCTTTAAATCATACAATGTCTGAAATGTTACAAACATCTTACCATATATATATATATATAATATTAATGATTTTATTAGAAATATTTATTGCATAAATATTAAATAATTAATATTTATATAAAATTGGAATAGCACGTAAGCACCATTTCTAATAAATTCCACTTGCTCTAGTGCCATTCCCGATGATATCTAATACCTATCATCTTCTTGTATTTCTCAAACACATTGGGAGTTTAAGGCCTAAGTGAGTCTACTATATTATCCATGGATTATATCCTAGATACTAACACATCTTCAATAGCCAAGAACTTTCTAATTATATGGTATTTAGAGTCCACATGATCAGAATTCTATTGCGCCTTATTGCCTCGTTATTATTGCATTTAGTGGGATAGGATCCAATGAGCTTGGAACTATTCTAAGCTCTACAATTGACTTATATATCCATAGAATTTCTTTTACAGGCTTCTCAAGTCGCAACATATTCTAACTCCAACATAGAATTGGCTGTGGATATTTATATTGCATTCATAACTAACTATGGTACCGTTGAGAAGAAATACAAAATCAAATATAAATTTTTTGTCATTATGACCACACTGGAAGTCTGAGTCTATGTATCCTCTTATTTGTAAGTAACTTTCTCCATGATTCAAAAACTTATCCTCTATACCTTTAAGATATTTCAGATATGTTTCACGGCCATTAAATGGTCATTATCTAGATCTAATTGATACCGGCTCGTAACACTTACAGCCATCTAGATCTGGGTCTTCTACATAACATAGTGTACATCAAGCTACCTCTAGTTGATGTACATAATATGTTAGACACTCTAACCCTATCTTCTTCCCTCTAAGGACACATCTTCCTCAAAAGATAAATACCAAGTTTAAAAGGCACATTGACCGTCTTACAGTTACTGAAATTATACCTGTTCCAAGACATTGTCTATGTACAAAGATTGGATAGTCTTATCAGCTTCCTAACTTGATATCTATAACGCTTTATAGTTAGTATATAGGAAGTCTGTCCCAAAAATTTCATGGAGAATTTCTTATTCAGATAACTCTTATCTGACTGACTTGCAACATACCAACGTCATTTTCAACATTGAGTATGTTATCTACTTAGAGAACTCGAAAGATAATTATGCTCACACTACCCTTCCTAAAAATAAATGCCTTCTCTTTGTTCTCGATGAAACCAGACTCTCTGATTTCTTTGTCAAAACAAAGATTATAACCTCAGAAAAATTGTTGAAATTCAAATTGACTTTAGCATAGGTATTGGTGAAAAGGTCCTTTCATTAACTGATCCCAGATCTCTGAGTATAACCTTTTGTCACCAATCAGGCTTTGAAGGTTCCTACCTTCATATCTACTTAGAGAACACGAAAGATAATTATGCTCTCACTACCCTTTGTAAAAACACACGCCTTCTCTTTGTTCTCAATGAAACCAGACTCTCTGATTTCTTTGTCAAAACAAAGATTGCAGCCTTAGAAAAACTGTTGAAATTCAAATTTACTTTAGCATAGGTATTGGTGAAAAGGTCTCCTCATTAACTGATCCCAGATCTTTGAGTATAACCTTTTGTCACCAATCAGACTTTGAAGGTTCCTATCTTCATATTGGGCCCATACTTCCATTGCATAAACCTATTTACAACAAATAGGAATAATTCCCACCAAAAGCACAACCAAGTTCTAGATTTGATTTTCATACATAAAGTCAGTTTTGGATTTTATGGCATCTAGCTATTTTTTCAAATCGATGTTCAACATTATTTCTCTATAAGTTAAATGATATTTTTTTCAACTAAGGAAACGACAAGGGCACCTTCAAGTATCAAGCATACCTAATAAGGGATCCTCGATATCCTATTTGACCTACAAAGAAAGTGTGTTAAAGGTATCTCACTCGATTGAGTTTGAAGTTCCATCGTCATATACTTCTTGATTGACTTCGTCAAGTTCAACCTATCTATAATCCCCATGATCTATGAAAATATTCTATCTCTAGGAAGGTGGAGTTATGAGAAATGAACATGTTTCATTCCTCTCGATTATAGAATTGGTATCCCATAGGATGCTTGGGATACCCAATAAACCAAAACTTGTACCGTTTTAGTGAAATTTGTACTGTTGTGTAACTCTTATGCAAACAAAAAACCTCAAATATTAACATAATTAATACTTGGTTTCCTTCCAATCCATATCTTATATGGAATAGAAGAAATGACTTTCGATGAAACTCTGTTTAATAAGTAAATAGTAGTTTATAGAGCATAATCCCATAGATATTCTAGACGATTGGTGAAGCTCATTATTGATCGGATCATATCTAATAAAATCTGATTTCTCCTCTCCAAAACACTTTTGTGTTAAGGAATACCTAGAGGGCTATATTGAGCAAGAAATACATTCTTCTTTAAATAATTTATGAATTTACTACTCTTGTATAAATTACATCAATCTAATAAAAGGCATTGAATGAGGGTTTGTTTCTCTACTTCTAGTTAGAACTCTTTGAATACTTCAATAATTTTCAACTTGTATTTCCTACAAACACATATCTGTATTGTGACAAATCACAATAAAAAATAATAAAGTTTTAATAAATCAATGGGCCGATACCCAATACCTACACAAGTATTTGGTCATTTTTTCTTGAACCCATGATTCATAAACTGGCCAAGGTTTCATAGTTAGATCAAGTATCTGTCTATCCTTAACCAGACAAGATAGTCTTTTCACGACTATATGACCTTATCTTATGTCCCACAATTCATTATTATTTAAAATTCTCAAACTACTACTTTTTTTTATCCATCTAGACATATTTTGTTGTATTTAAGATATAATGGCAATTCATTAACTGACATTCAGTTAGTAAAACATTATCTTTATTATATATACATGAGAAATTACTCTTAATATATTCATGGTAACCCTCTCTGTCTAATATAGAGAGTGGTATGATTTGCCTGACATAAATGTTTGACATAAATAGCAATTATACAACATTATGCTTCTATCAGAATGGAGAAGTGACTAAAAAGTCCTAACACCTACCATGTCTAGGAAATCTCTATTTTCTATATGAACTTGTACTTCTCCTTCATAGCTTTCTAGCATTTCTCAAATCATGCAACGCTTTACAGATATAAGAAAGATAGACAGTATCTCATATGCTTGCATTTTTTAGCATCATATGCTAATGAAATGTCTATAATCGGTAAATAGATATCTAAGTCATATGCTAATAAAATATCTATAATCAGTAAACAGATATCTAGGGGGTTTATCTTTCTTAAGGTAAGGTATACTTAAATAGTAACATTTACACACCACAGTAGAAATATTTTTCATAGTGACTATTCTCTTATCTGTGGTTTAGATATAGTTTTTCAAATGAAGCATAATATTAATTGCTCATTTTATGTGCATTTATCCTATAAAAAATCATTAGACTTTAAGGTCGGGATATATGATTTGACTCTCAAATCATCATTAATCTATTTTTGATAAATTTTAACTTCTTCGAACAGATACTATAAAAAATACCTCTTTATTATCTTCTGATCAATAATATATCCAAGTTTTTTTTATTCTAGAACTATTCTCAAAATCATTGACAAGTCAAAATATTTTTCGGTCCCTATAGTTGTTGTGCCAAAATTAAATATGCTAATAGATTGCTCATATTGATCTTATCTTTATAAGATACTGAGGAGATGTTTAGCGAAACATGTTTAATCGTTAATTAATAACGCTTTAAATCATGGGTATAACTTTTATACATTTTTTAATCTAAAGATGCCCTCCCACTGCTATACATAATCTCCTAAATCTCTCAAAGGAGAAAATTGCAATTTAAACTTTTTAAACTGTACAGTGAAAAGTGGACCCTATTGGCATTTTACTCCAGCCTCACGCTTTAGCAATATTGACCTTTGTAAACCCAAAAGGTAGATAACTCTTATCAATTGCATCTCATACAACTTTTACCACTTATCCTAAATACACATTATCCTAACTCTTTAATTGGGCAATTGTATACAAGATTAACTTGTCAATGATCAAAATATATGTTATTGATACTACCCTTACACTTTAGCAATATTAGGCAATACGTTTGTATACATTTGCCTCATCTCGTGTTTAACCAGCATAATCTAAATCACACCGACCAATCTCTCATGCTTTAAAAATATTGAAAAAGACTGAATTGACCAGTCTAATACTGTATTGACATGACAGATCAAAACATTATCTCATAATAAAACACTTTTCAATCTAATTAAGAGAGATTTTTGTATTCTTGTCCTTGTCTCATAGGGATGTGATTCTTAATTATACATTTATTTTGTGCAAGCACAACTAACCCCCACCTAGTAGGGCTCCCATTGTGGTTACCAACATAAACAAATGGGCTACAATTTATAATGCAATTATTATAAAAACTTATAAATTGCATAAAATAAAAAATAAATATTTTAAAACAATTTAAAAATAATCAAAGTAATTAGCATAATTATAGCTTTTCTTAGGCTTCCAGTGCTACAGTACTTGAGGCCTAGCCTCTGGTGTTACAGTATTAACCTTAACAATACTGTAGTGCTAGGGTCACTACCCTGCCGCTGTGGTGCTAAGCCTCTAGCGCTGCAGCGCTAGGCTACAAGCGCTGTGACGCTGGGACCTGCAAACCCCAGCATTGCAACACGGTGCGATGAGTGCTACGGTACTAGGGCCTGGGAACCCCAGTGCCCCAGTACTCCTCACTAGTGCTGCGGCGCTAAAGCCAAGATAGTCCTAGCACCGTGGCACCAAGTGACACCGTCGTGGAGTCCCTTTTAGCTGCGTCCAAATTATGCATTTTTCAACATTTGAATCATATAATCAGCAGCTCTGGGACATCTTAATTACGATATAGACACTCTAATTAAGCACAAACAACACAAATATTCACATCACAGATGCATAATGTGCATAGCAGAATATAAATTAAATATCTCATTACACTAATAAGATATTAAGTAACTCACACTTGAAGCGTGCTTTACGTAGTTCTAGTTGAGGACTGGGTGGGATTGCTTAAGCTAAAGTGATAGCCTTTTATTCTCGGCTGGAATTATCCACTTGAAGCAACACTTGCTTCTTTATTATGTCTCTTGGCCTAAGTATATATATATATATATATATATATATATATATATTTGCTGTTTTTTTACTTAATGATCATAAATGAAAAGAAGTTGGCTATTTATAGTCATGGATGCCAACAATTCGGCCAGTAAGACTCAAGAGAGTGGCTAAGCATGACAATGCATAATATTTGCATTTTCATGCTTATTTAATATAATGAATAGCTATTTAAATATGGGCTGGCCTATTATAGAAAGTATTAGTGTCCAAAAACCTTTTCTTAGGCCAACTGATGCTTAAAGAAAATACATGATAAAGATTAAATCAAATGAAACAATAACAATTAGCCACCTCTTGCATTTTGCTTGCTTTTTGTGCCAGCACTTACTATTTTATTTATTTTGCCAAATTAGAATGAAAAGAATGGCCATTTTCTTTGTTAAGTACACCACCTCATGCTAGAAGAATAACATGACAAATCATGCTTTTATTTAATGAATTATATTCTGCCATCACATGCTTTTCAATTGACAATTATTATTTCTTAAATAATGCTTTTCAAATAACATTGGCCACTGAAATCATGACATTACAAATTAATAACATGACATGTGACATCTAATGGAAAAGATGAAGTGGCAAGTCCTACTTACCGAGATCTTGGGCGTAACACTTAAACCCTGTCATCTCTCTCCTGTAAACTTTCCAAATCAAACCATTTGATCCTATGCGCTACCCTAGTGCACAACGAATGCATTCCATATAGTAAGACTCATAGATTCACACATATTTTATCTTACAAAACTTTTCGTAAGTTCATAAACGATGCCTAGACACTCGTTATGGAAATAACAAATAATATGTTGAACCATACAAGTTGAGGTTAATATATATTCGTATAATCCCTCCATAATTTATATCCTAGAAGAGCGGAAACATAGATTATCGTCGTCAAGTTTCCATATGCTTAACCTTAGAACTTATCTCCAAATTCGCATTCCATGAACAATATTCGTAAACACTTTTATGATATTATTTCTCTCATGGGAAACACTTTCTTGAGTTTATTACATATTCTGGAATACAATCTTGGAGCATCTGGATATATATGTCTCCTATATGAGCTGACGGATCCCATATCTCACACATCAAACTCCATTAATACCTTGATGGGATGTCTATTGGAGATTATAGTTGAGTCGTTTAAGTGCCCAGTCCTAACTGAGTATCAGCATGTCTATAAGAGCTTCCACTAAGCTCACGGTCTGCTAAAACTAACTATCTGGACCATCCAGATATAGAAATCTATCAATCTACGTTAAATAAAGTTTTCATCAACAGACCCGCATCAATGAAAAGAGATCAAGAACATAACATTCGAGAACATATTTACACAATGACATTTTTAGCACTATTTACAACTCTTCGTAACTATATCATTGTTAATATACCCTCCGGTCTTTGTCCTATTTCAGACAAGGCTCTATCTCTTTAGAATTTCTCCATGAAGGATTTAGGAGAGGCTTCCTATATACTATGTGTAAAGCTTTATAGAGATAGAGCTAGGAGGCTTATATGACTCTCTCAATCATCGTACATATATAATGTCATGGAAAGGTACAATGTCAATAACTGTAAGATAGTTAATATACCATTTAGATGTGGCGTTTATCTTTCAAGAAAGAAGTGTCCTCAGAGTGAAGATGAAAGAGTTAGAATGTCTAACGTACCATACGCATCAACTATTAGAAGCTTGATGTATGTCATAATGTGTACGAGACCTAACGTTAGTATGACTGTAAGTGTTACGAGCCAGTATCAGTTTAAGCCAGGTAAAGGCCATTGGATGGTTGTGAAATATGTCCTGAAATATTTTAAGGGTGCGAAAGACAAGTTTCTGATATATGGAGAATGTTACTTACAAATGAGAGGATACACAGATTCAAACTTCCAATCTATCCAGATGATAAAAAGTCTACATCTGGGTATGTATTCATTCTCAATGGTGCTATAGTGAGTTGGAAAAGTAACAAATAGTCGTTCACAGCTGATTCCACAATAGAGGCAGAATATATTGCAGCCTCAGAAGCAGTAAAAAAAATAGTATGGATACGAAAATTTGTCGCTGAACTTGAAATAGTTCCAAGTTCAATAGATCTTATACCATTATTTTGTGACAACAATGGAGACATTGTACTAGCCAAAGAACCAAGAGCATACCAAAATCCTAAGCATGTAGAGAGAAAATACCATATCATTAGAGAAATCTCAGTTAGAAGAGATGTAATATTTTGTAGAGTGGACTCTATGAATAATGTAGCGGACCCACTTACTAATGCTTTAACTCCAAACATGTGGAGTTAGTGGCCATTAGATACTATAGTAAATGGTACTAAAGCAAGTGGGTTATTGGAGTTTGTGTTTACGTGCCACCTCTTTTATGTATGAATATTTATTTTATATTTATACTATTATCATTTTATTAAATCGCTAATTATATTTAATAAATGGTAAGATACTTGTAACATTTCAGACATTGTATGATCTGAAAGAGTTTAGATCTAGTCTAAAGAAGTTTAGATCAGTGATAAAAATTAGCAATGCTGAGAGTTTTAAATGCTAAAGAGTTAGTACTAATAAGAATTAACAGGTTATAAGAGTCAGTGAATAGAGCCTTGTCTAAAATGGGACAAAGACCTGAAAATATATTAGTAATGACATAGTTGCAAAGAGTTACAAAATGGTGCTAGGAAATGTCATTGTGCAAATCTGTTCTCAAATACTATATTCCTGATCTATCTTCACTGATGCAGGTCTGTCAGTGAAGACCTTGTTATATATATAGATCAGTGTATATGTATATTTGGATTATTTAGATGGTTAGTCTTAGCAGACCAAAATTTTAGTGAAAACTCATATAGAGATACAGGTATTCAGTAAGGACTGGGTACTAAACAAACTCACGACGACCTTTAATAGACATCCCATAAAGCCGTCAATAGAGGGTCTTCTCGAGTTGAGTAGTATTTGTGATCCTTTAACCTAAGTGCCACAGTGGACTTATGAGTAATCCACCATACTTTGGTTCCACACAAGTAAAAAATCTTTCATGTTCTGACCGCTAAGTGTCGTTGGGTATGGTTCAATGCTTATGGAGTCCGGTGTGCATAGATATGTGATTCATCAACTCATTTAGGTGAGTAATATATTTTGATGCTCCAAGAATATATTTTAGAAAGTCTTCTAGCCATAAGTAGTAACACCCAAGAAAGAGTTTTACCCTAGGGATAAATAATATAATAAATGTATTTGTAGATATTATTTAATGAACTACAAAACTAGAAATAAGTTCACGGTCGAGCATATAGAGATTTGACGGTGTTGATCTATGTCTTTGCTCTTTTGGAATATGAATGATGAAATGATTATATAGATATGTTATAACCTCAACTTATATAGTCTAATGTGTCGCTTTATGATATCTGTAAAATGTGTTTGAGATATTGTTCACGGATGTATGGATCTAGAGAGTCTCATAATATAAAATGTACTCATTGTGCACCAGGGCAGCATATTGGATTGAACAGTTCAGTCCAAGAAATTTTGACAAACCAAAATTATGTTTCAGGGGTTCCTCAAGATGTGTACTTGTCAAGACTTAAATGTTAAGTACATCACATAATTAGTTGACAAGAATTGTTAACCAATAGGATGTTGACAAGTAGCACAATTGTTTTTCATAATTTATTTTTACCTTAAAATTACCAATTTACCTTACTAGTAAAAATAAGTGAGGTAAAGGGTAATATTCAAAAACTATTTTTGAATAATTAATGAAAATTTCATTTATTATCATTATTGTAAAAGGAAAAATATCAATTATGACAATTGTATAATTTAACTAATGAGGGGCCTTAATGTTGGCAATTAATTACTTAAAATAATTAAAGATATTCTACTATTAGGTAAAGGAATATATTGCTAACTATTTTCAAGTGTTTTGGAAAACATAATTAAGTGTCATGGCCAATAATTATGTATGTGGGCAAAACACTTTGATGAGCCATCATTTGGACAAAATCAAAAGAGGCTCTCATTCATTCAATTTTAGAGAAATCATATGCAAGTGTGATTAGAGAAAAAAATTGGCTAAGTGTGCTGGCAAGTGTTCTAAGCAAAGGGTTGTGAAGAATAAAACTAAAAACACAAATTATTCATATCATCTCACTCTAAACATAAACACTTGTTATTAGAACATCTTTGTGGCTGCAATTCTAGATTCACAATCCTACCCTTTTGTTGTGAACTAGAATTGTGCAACAGCATACTTCAAGGTGAGCTTAAGACTTAAAAATTGGAACTCTTGAAGAATTGAAAACTACCTTCAATCTGGATAAGTTTTCTCACTTGTAATTTATTTAATTGATGCATATTGTTATATATGAGATATATGTGTATAATTATGCTATATTAAGTGTATTTTGTATGTGATACATCCGTTGTGTAATAAAATTTAAAATTATATGTAAACTCTATTAATCACACAGTCACTTAACAAAAACTTGATGCGATATTTCTATATCATAAAATTAAGTACAAGTATACACTATCGAACAAGTAAAAAAGGGATAAAATAGTTGGATATCAAACCCATTGGGATAATATATTCTTTTTACCAAGTACTAAAACTGTCTTTCTAGTAATTATTCAGAAAAATCAAAATTTAAGAATGAATATAGAAAATATAAAGTAATAACACAATGTTAGAAGATATAAAAAATAACAATATAGAAAAAAACTAGGATGAATACTATCCCTCAATATGCTTTCTAATGGTTAATCTTTTAATATTTAAATCTCTTAGTTCTTGTTATTGATCAAGACACGAATGTATTCACAAGCCTCTCCCAAGGTCATGCAAATATATCTTAATTTACTATATACCTATATTCCTATGGTATCTAATAAATTGAGATTCATTAAGAACAAGTGTTATTGATCATACATGCCAATTAGGTATATTCCTATCCTAATTTGAAACTCTTATATGTAACTTGTACGTTACTCTACAATTATGTAACAAATTATCTAGGTCTAAATACAATGATGCATCTCCCAAGTTTATCAAAGTATTACTAAAACAATTACAATATTGGTCTGATATAATGAAGCATTAGGAAAAAATAATAGGTATATTAAATATTACAAAGATATAGTAATTAAATGTAAGCGTGCTATGCATAAGGTGAATGTGTACATTTTAATTTTAAGTTTACAAGTCTCACATGCAAAATGTACTTAGTGGAATATAAAATACATATCTCATTATTTTAATGAGATAAAAGGGAGCTCAGCCTTGAAGCATGCTTTAAACAATACTAGTAAAAAACGTGGTAGGATTTCTTGATCTATAATAGTAACTTCTTTTCTCAATAGGAATTGTTGTTGAAGCAACTCTTGCTTCCTGTATTTCTCAACCAGTACACTAACTATTAGTGTTTATTTAACTTGCTATCTTGACTTGCTAACTTACTTCACTTGCCTCTAACAAATGAAGAAGCAAGCCTTATATAGCTATGTTGGCTGCCTACTTAGCAAGTCAATTTGAAATTAGTGGCTTGCAATTGCAAGTATAACAATGCAAATTATTTTACAACTTCATGCTTTACAATTAGCATGGTGATGTGGTATGTATACTGGTCGAGCATAAGAGAAATTAGTGGCAAAAAATTCTTCTCAAAGCATTAGTTAATGGCCACCTCATGCTAGTATAAAAGCATGACAAGGGTTCTTTTTAGTTGCTGAATTCATTCTCAAATTATCATTAAACACTTCATGCTTCTTAAATAAGCATGACAATTCCTTTAGCATTTAAATGAAATTATAAATAACTAGCACACACTTACATATTAAGCATGACAAGGCTTTTGGTTTAGGTTAAAGCACAACAAAGCAATTGTTCTCAAATGGTGACATGTTAGTAGAATGATGTTTCAATTGGTAGCTAAATGGCTGCCATGTGTCATGCTATTACAAGTCATTGGTATGACATATGGCAACAAATTAGCAAATGATTTGGAAAGTCCCTCTTGTCATTTGCCAACATCCTAAGCCTAATACTTAACCTTATTAACTTTCTGAGAGACCTTAAACTAATTCCTGTTTTTTGAGGATTTCCCAAATTGAACCATTTGAACTGGTGCACTACCCCAATGCTTAATGAGTATGCTTCATCTTATGAGACTCCTAAGGTTCACACCCATTTATCTTATGGAATTCTTTCGTAAGTCCGTAAACAATATCCAACATGCAAGTTACAGAAATAACAATGCGGCATGTTGAACCATACAAGTTGAGGTTAATACATATTTTATAATCCCTCTGCCATTTATATCTTGGAGGAGCAGAGACATAGATCATCACCATCAAGTCTTCATATGCTCAACCTTGAATATATCTCGAGATTCATGTTCTTATAAACAATATCCGCAAACACGTTTTGCGATATTATTTATCCCACGGTAAACTTTTTTCCGAGTAAATTTCTTATAGCCATAAGATTTCTTTAAATACAATCTTAGAGTATCAAGATATACAACTCATCATATGAGCTTACGAATCCCATATCTACACACAACGGACTCCATGAGCATCTGACCATACCCAACGACACCTAGTGGTTAGACCATAAAAGATCTCTGATATGTGTAGAACCTAAGTATGGTGGATCACCCATAAACCCATCATAGTGCTCAAGTCAAGGGACCAAAAATACTACTCATCTCAAGAAAATTCTTTATTGATGAATTTATGGGGTGTCTATTGAAGGTCCTTATTGAGTTTGTTCAATACTTAGTCCTCACTAAATAACCATATATCTTACAAGCTTCCATTTAATTCATAATCTTAGTAGACTAACCCTCTGGACCATCTAGAGATAGATATACATAGATCTATATTTAATAAGCTCTCCCCGACCGACTTGCATCAGTGAAGGTAAATCACGAATATAATGTTTGAGAATATACTTACACAATGACATTTCCTAGCACTATTTGTAACTCCTTGTAACTATGTCATTACTAATATATCCTCAGGTATTTGTCCCATTTCAAATAAAGCTCTCACTCTTTAGATTTTGCTAACTCTTATAACTTACTAATTCTTAGTAGTGTTAACTCATGGCAATTATAACTCTCAACATTGCTAACTCTTAGCCCTGATCTAATCTCCTTTAGACTATATCTGAACTCCTTCAAATCACAGTGTCTGAAACGTTACAAGTATCTTACCATATAATAAATGTATTTAGCGATTTAATAAAATATATTGTATAAATATAAAATATTCATATAAAATGGGATGTCATGTAAACACAAAATTCAACAACTCTCACTTACTCCAGTACCATTCATAATGGTATCTAATATCTAACGACTCCATGTGTTTCTTAAATACTTTAGAAGTTAAGGCTTTAGTTATTAGGTTCACTGCTGTATCTATAGAGCAACTCTTTGAAATATTACTTATCCTCTAGTCAAGATCTCTCTAACTATGTACTATTTCCTCTCCACATACTTAAATCTCTAGCGTGCTTTTGGTTCATTAGCTTGTTCAAAACCTTTTATCTTGGAAGCCTTTCCTAAATCTTTCATAGAGAAGTTCATACTTAGATAACGTTTTACTAACTGTAACATACTGATATCATTCCCAATGATCAGTATGTCATCCACATAAGGAATTAAGGAGACTATCATGTGTCCACTAACATTTCTTTACATATAAGCTTCTTCTTCATTTTTTATGAAACCAGGCCCTTTGATTACCTCATCAAAATGAAAGTTCTAGCTTCGAGAGGCCTGCTTAAGTCCATAAATTGACTTTCTCATTTTGCATACAAGACCAGAGGTCAGACTGGATGTAAAACCTTCTGGTTGTTCCATGTATATCTTTTTCTTGAGATATCTATTCAGGAACGTCGTCTTTACATCCATCTACCAAATCTCAAAGTCATAGTATGTAACAATTACTAGTTGGGCTTTGAAGGTCTCTACCTTTACATCAGGTCAACCTTTCCACTTGAAAATCTATTTAAAACTAATAGGAACTATTCCTTTGGGAAGCCGAACCAAATTCCACATTTGATTGTGATGCATTAAGTCAATTTTAGATTTCATGGCGTATTGCTATTTTCTTGAATTAATATCTAATATTGCCTCTATGTATGTTAAAGGATCATTTTCTTCAAGTAAGGAAATCTCAGAGTTATCTTTAAGTATCATACCATACCTTTTAAGTAGTCTTGATATCCTTTGTGACCTACGTAGAAGGTGTGTAAAAGGTCTTCTGCTTAATTGAGCCTGTGGTTCTATTGTTGGTTCATTCTAATTCTGATTGACTTTATTAAGTTCAATCTTTTTACAATCCCCACGATCCATGAGAAATTACTTCTCTAAGAAAGTGGCATTACTAGTAACAAACATACTTTGTTCTTTAAGATCAAAGAATTGGTAACCCATAGAATGCTTGGCATAACCAATTAACTGATATTTGTACATTTTATGTGTAAGTTTATCCTATTACGTAACTTTTACGTAAGTAGGACAGCTCTAAATCTTAAAATATTTAAGATTTGGTTTCCTTTCAGTCCATATATGATACGAATTTGAGGGAATAGCTTTAGATGAAACTCTGTTCCCTATATGAGCAGCAATTTCTAGAGTATATTCCTCTAGATATTTCAATAGATTGGTAAACTCCATATCTAATAGAGTTTGATTCCTCCTCTTCGAAATACCATTGTGTTGCGGAGTAACTAGAGGACTATATTGAGCAAGAATCCTATTCTATTTTAAATAATTCAGGAATTCACTGCTCATGTACTCTCCGCCTCGATCTGATGGAAGACATTTAACATATATATTGGTTTCTTTCTCTACTTCAAGTCAAAATTCTTTGAACTTTTCAAAGGTTTCTGACTTGTATTTCATAAGAAACACGTATTCGTATCGTGACAGATTATTGATAAAGATTACGAAGTATCGAAATCCATTTATTTTAGTGTGATTCATTAGACCACATACATCAATATGTACAAGTTCCAGTAAGTCAATAGCACAGTGACCAATCACCATTAAAATGAGATTTGGTCATTTTCCCTTGAATGTAAGATTCATAAATTGGATAAAGTTCTATGGTCAAATCAAGTATCCGACCATCCTTAACCAAATGTATACCCGTCCTATGCCTATAAGACCTAATCTCATATGCCATAATTATATCTCATTTAAAGTTTCTGAACTACTAGCAAAATTTACTTGTATATTCATGACATTTCATATTGTATATGATATGTAGTACCTATAAATTAACTAACATTCAGTTAACAAAACACCATGCATATCATACAAATATAGGGAACAATTCTAAATATACATATGATAACCTTCACGGTTAAGTACAAGAAGAGATATAATCTGTCTCAAATATAAGGTACATACAGGCAGTTATACAGCACAAGTATTCTATTACAAGGGAGAAGTAAATCAAAATATCCCACAGCTTCGACTTTAAGGAAATCACCATTTCTAACTTCTCCAGCCTACAACTGTGTAATTTCTTTCAGACCCTACAACACATTGCAGATGTGAGTTAGAGAAGTAGTATCTAATACCTAATCAGAACGAGCATCATATGCTAAAGAAATGTCAATAATAAGTAAACAAATACCTGAGGGTATCTTCTTAACAAAGGAAAGATACTTTGGGTCATTTCTCTCCAAATGCTCGTCCTCCAACAATGGAAACACTTTCCCTTAGCTTTATCTTTCTTTTGAGGCTTAGATATGGGTCACTTTTGATGAGCCACTTTCAGTGTCTACTTCACCTTCTTTTTCTTTCCTTTAGGTAAACTAAAAGCTTTTGGGGTAGAAGATGAAGCACCTTGAACATAGAGGGACGATCCTACTTTGTTCATATCCTCCTTAGTTGTCTTCAACATGTTATGATGATCAGCATAAGTAGGGGTCAATCCTTGTATATTAAAGTTTATTATAAATTGAGCAAAAGACCCTAGAAGAGACCAGAGAATAAGGTTGTTCCCCGATGAATTGTTAAACAGTATATCAATAGTCTACAACCTCTCAATGTATGAAATCATCTTAAGGACATGGGGACTAACATGACTGTCTAGAAGTCTATATTAATAAAGTGATTTGGAAACCCTATAGATTTCAACTTGAGGTCGGTGACCAAATAGCTCATTTAGATGAAGCATAATGCTACTAGCATCGTCCATATGGACATGTTCTCTTCATAGATCTATAGACATAAAGGCGATGATGTAAGATTTGACTTTCAAATCGTCATCTAAGAATTTCTAATAAGTCTCTCTCTCTTCTGAGGTGGCATTATTAGAAACGGCTCGGAGCATGCTGACACAGGCATGTCTAATCACATGGAGCTAAAAATAGAACTAAATGAATTTAAGATAGTTACATTCGTACACTAAAGACTTAAGGTAAGATAATGAATTTTAAAGGTAAATTGGGAATTAATCTGGTACTATTTCGGAAGGAATTGCTGGGCAAAGTTCATACTACTAGAAAATTATATGTGTCTAGTTCTAAATCCTTTTTACAGCACATGAATATAACTTTTTTAGAGTAAGTTGAATCCTAATAACTAAAGAAAGGTCAGCTAGCTAGTAGGTGAACCAAATCTTGACAACTTGCAAGAATTGAAGACTTTTTTCTCTATCCAAGACTTAAGGGCATGCTTTGTTGAATTAGAGCATATTATGTTTGAATTTTGATACTTCATTTATTACATTAGCTGTATTTGTAGACTTTTGGTGTAAGGGTAGTTGTTGTCTTTTGAAATTTGTTAACTCCCAACCACCAAGTTTGAATGATGTAATAAGTGCTTTGCAGTAGCCCTCCCAAGAACTCTCTATAAATACCAAGAAGGATTTGAGGAGAGGGGCGGAGAGTGAGTTTTAAAGTACTTGTATTTTAAATAGTTCTCTTGTAAGAGTTTCTTCATTTAACTCTGCATCTCTTGGGTGAAATCCTTAGAGTGGTGAGTTTGAGAGCTCTATATCTCTTGTAGGTTTCTTTGGATAGTGAATTATTCTGTATTCCATTGTATATCTCTTGAGTGGTGAGCTTGGTTTTGTACCACTTTTACTTTATCAGTGTTTGAGTTAATTTCAATAAAAGTGAGTGTTTGTTTTCATTCTTCCAATCTTGTTGTATTCTTTTCTAAACACTTGAGCCTACATCAGTTTTGGTATCAGAGCTTTTGGTTCATTTTGGGCTTTGTATTTCAATGGCCAAAGGTCGTCGATTTGTTTTAATAATTTAAGAACAGCCAGCAGCTCAAGCTAATACAAGAGACATTCTAATTGAAGAATTGAGACAACAGATTCAGCAACTTCAACAACGTTTAGAACATTTCAAAGATCAAGGTAAAGCAGTGCAACATGAAAATCTCGATAATGATTCTTCTAGCGATGATGAAGGTAATACAAATTCTTTTCATCAAGCTAAATCTCATTCTTTTGGTGATAGTTCTCCCATACATCCAAATGTTATAAGAAATATGACATTTAGAAATGATTATCGTTGAGATTTTCATGTAAAAGTAGAAATACCAGATTTTGAGGGTAGAATGCACCCAGATGAGTTTGTGGATTGGTTGAACACCATAGAAAGAATTTTTGAATATCAAGATGTTCCAAAAAATCAAAAGGTAAAAGTCATTGCCATAAAACTTAAAAAGTATGCTTCTTTATGGTGGGAAAATCTGAGGAAACAAAAGATACGAGAAGGTAAAAGTAAGATCATGACCTGGGAGAAAATAAAACGGGAGCTTAAGAGGAAATATACATCTATTGGCAAGATATGTTTCTCAAACTACACAATTTTTGTCAAAAGGAGCTTTCTATAGAAGACTACATTACAGAATTCGATCATCTCATGCTAAAATACGATATGGCTGAATAAGAAGAACAGACAATTGCACGTTATCTTGGGGGTTTAAGACTTAAAATTTCAAACATTTTGCAATTACAACCATACTGGAGTTATGGAGATGTGTGTAGACTTGCACTTAAGGTGGAGAATCAACAAAAGACGGCACGCAGCGGCAATTCTCGATTCTTCACACGAGAGGGCATTTCTAACCGGGGGAGTACTTCCAACTCTAAGTATATTCCTACTGCCAAACCTACTACAAGAACTTCTTCAAAGAATGATGGTGTCTCTAACCAAAAGAAGCAAAACCATTCTTCCAACGCCAATTCTCGCCAATGTTTCAAATGCCAAGGATATGGACATATTGCTTCTGAATGTCCAAATCGTAGGATTATGACACTTGTTGAAGAAGAAGAAGATGAAGAAGAGATGGATAATAACCATGCAAAACCTGAGGAAGACAATGAAGATATAACTTATGAGGATGAAGGTGAAACTCTCATCCTTTGTAAGTTTTAAATGCTGCCTATGAAGAAGAAAAAGAAGATTGGTTGTGAAAATATATCTTTCATACCAGGTGTACTTCTCATGGCAAGGTATGTAATGTCATAATTGATGGGGGTAGTTTTGAAAATGTGGCTTCTGCACAAATGGTAGAAAAATTGGGCCTAAAAACAATGAAGCATCCTTAACCATACAAGCTTTCTTGGCTCAAAAAGGGAAATGAAATTAAGGTAAATCAACGCTGCCTAGTATCTTTTTCTATTGGCAAAAACTATAAAGATGAAGTTTAGTGTGACGTTGTTCCAATGGATGCTTATCATTTACTTCTTGGTCGTCCATGGCAATATGATAGAAAAATTATTCATGATGGTTATCAAAACACTTATTCCTTTGTCAAGGATGGTGTTAAAGTCATTTTGGGCCTTCTAAGATGATCAATGTTCCTAAGAGTTTTAAAGGGGAGGGAAATAATTTCTTAACTCTTTCTGAATGTAAGAGGGAATTTTCAAAAGTTGATGAAGCCTTGGCTCTTATGGTGTTTGAAGAAAACAATGATAGTCCTGAGCCAACTTTTATAATGAAGAAGCTACTTCAAGAATTTCAAGATGTAGTACCAGATGAGATACCACCAGGATTGCCTCCCATGAGAGACATTCAACATGGCATTGATCTTATTCCAGGAGCTGTTCTACCAAACAAAGCAGCCTACAGAATGAGTCCTAAAGAGCATGCTAAACTTCAAAGTCAAGTAAATGAGCTTTTGACCGAAGGCTTAATTGAAGAAAGTAAGAGCCCTTGTACTGTTCCTGCTCTCCTTGTGCCCAAGAAGGATGGTTCTTTTCCCATGTGTGTAGATAGTAGAGCCATTAACAAAATTACTGTTGAATATCGTTTCCCAATTCCTCAACTTGATGATCTTCTTGACCAACTGGATGGAGCTTGTATTTTCTCCAAGATTGATCTACGAAGTGGATACTATCAAATAAGGATGAAACCAGGTGACGAATGGAAGACAACATTCAAGACAAGAGATGGGCTTTATGAATGAAAAGTGATGCCTTTTGGACTTTCAAATGCTCACAGTTTCATGCATTTGATGAATCATGTTCTGAAGCCCTACATTGGAAGATTCGTTGTTGTTCACTTCGATGACATTCTTGTGTATAGCAATAATGAGGAACAACACTTGGATCATCTTCATCAAGTTTTCAATACTTTGAGGAAACAAAAGCTTTATGTCAACCTAAAGAAATGTGAGTTCTTCTCAAATTGCCTTATCTTTTTAGGCTATGTAGTCTCTAAAGATGGAATCAAAATGGATCCTAGTAAGGTGGAAACTAATTTGAACTGGCATATTCCTCAAACTCTTCAAGATGTTCGAAGCTTTCATGGATTAGCTTTATTTTACAGGCGTTTCATTAAAGGATTTAGTTCAATCATAGCACCAATCACTAAATGTTTAAAGGGTGATCACTTCAAGTGGACAAATGAAGCACAAAGGAGTTTTGACCTCATCAAAGCAAAGGTAACCCAAGCCCTTATTCTTGTATTACCAAATTTTGACAAAGTGTTCGAGGTTGAGTGTGATGCATTAAATGTGGGAATTGGCACTTTTCTTAGTCAAGAAGGTAAACCCATTGCTTTCTTAAGTGAAACATTGAGTGATTCATACAAGAAGAATTCTACTTATGATAAAGAGTTCGATGCTATTTGTCGAGCTCTAGATCATTGGAGTCATTATCTTCTTCCAAAACCTTTTGTTCTTTATTCTGATTATGAAGCACTTAAGTTCATAAATAGCTAGCACAAACTTAATAGGCGTTATGCTCATTGAGTTGAATTCCTTTAATCCCTCAACTTCACCATTAAGCACAAATCTGGAGTTCAAAATGTTGTGGCCGATGCATTAAGTCAAAAATATTCCTTGCTGTCCTATATGCAAGTGAAAGTTGTAGGCTTTGAGATAGTGAAGGAACTTTGCAAAGATGATGCTTATTTTGGAAAAATCACAGAAAACTGCAAGCATAGCTCTTTTCAACATTTTCTGTTGCATGATGGGTATCTTTTTAAAGGTAACCGCTTGTGTATTCCCCAATGTTCTCTTCGAGAGTCTATTATCAACAAATCTCATGATGGTGGACTTGGCGGGCATTTTAGAAGAGACAAGACTTTGGCATTGATACAAGAAAAATTTTATTGACCAAAGATGAAGAAGGATATACAAAGGTATGTGGATAGGTATAAAATCTGTCATGTGGCTAAGAGTCATGGCCAAAATACTGGTTTATACACTCTACTTCCTATTCCTACAACACATTGGAAAGATTAACGCATGGATTTTGTTGTGGGATTGCCAAGAACTCAAAGAAATGAAGATTCTGTCGTGGTGGTGGTCGATCATTTTTCCAAGATGGCGCACTTTGTTCCTTGCAACAAGTCTCTTGATGCTTCCTATGTAGCTGACTTATGCTTTTAAAAAATTGTCAAACTACATGGAATTCCTAAGACTATCGTCTCAGATCGTGATACTAAGTTCATGAGTCACTTTTGGCGCACGCTTTGGAGGAAGCTTGGAACTCAACTAAACTTTAGTTCTTCCTATCATCCTCAAACTAATGGACAAACGGAAGTCATAAATTGCAGTTTGGGAAACCTTTTGAGGTGTTATGTTGGAAAGAACATTCATCAGTAGGATCTCATTTTGGCTCAAGTTGAATTTGCTTACAATCGGATAAAAGGCAGGCCAATCTACGGGTTATAGTCCATTTGAAATTGTTTATGGTCAGAATCTTACAAGTCCATTAGATTTAGTCTCTTTTTTCATTACTCACCAATTTAGTGTAGATGCTGAAGAACGAGTGAAGAACATAAAAAAATTACATGAAGAAGTTAGGAAGAAAATATTGAAGCAAAAGGAGAAGTACCAAACTAGTGCCAATAAGCATCGCAAGAAAATGGAATTTCAAGAAGGAGATTTAGTTTGGATTCATCTCAGAAAAGAAAGGTTCCCTCGTGGCAAGTTTTTCAAACTCAAACCAAGAGCTGATAGACCATTTAAGGTGATAAAACGAATTGGAGAAAATGCATACAAAATTGGGCTTCCAAAATCTTATGGTATTTTCGATGTATTCAATATTGCTGATCTATCTCCTTACAAGGGGGATAACAAAATTGACTTGAGGTCGAGTCTTTTCCAACCAGGGGAGTTTGACACAGGAGTGTCTAATCACATGGAGCTAAAAATAAAACCAAATGAATTTAAGGTAGTTACATTCGTACACTAAAGACTCAAGTAAGATAATGAATTTCAAAGGTAAATTTGGAATTAATCTGATACTATTTCGAAAAGAATTGCTGGGCAAACTTCATACTACTAGAAAATTATATGTGTCTATTTCTAAATCCTTTTTATAGCACATGAATATAACTTTTTTTAAAGTTGAATCCTAATAACTAAAGAAAGGTCAGCTAGCTAGTAGGTGAACCAAATCTTGACAACTTGCAAGAATTGAAGACTTTTCTCTCTATCCAAGACTTAAGGGCATGCTTTGTTGAATTAGAGCATATTATGTTTGAATTTTGATACTTCATTTATTGCATTAGTTGTATTTATAGACTTTTGGTGTAAGGGTAGTTGTTGTCTTTTGAAATTTGTTAACTCCCAACCACCAAGTTTGAATGATGTAATAAGTGCTTTACAGTAGCCTTCCCAAAAATTCTCTATAAATACCAAGAAGGATGAGAGGAGAGGGGCGGAGAGTGAGTTTTAAAGTACTTGTATTTTGAAGAGTTCTCTTGTAAGAGTTTCTTCATTTAACTCTGTATCTCTTGGGTGGAATCCTTAGAGTGATGAGTTTGAGAGCTTTGTATCTCTTGTAGGTTTCTTTGGGTGGTGAATTATTCTGTATTCCATTGTATTTCTCTTGAGTGGTGAGCTTGGTTTTGTACCACTTTTACTTTATCAGGGCTAAATACACCTTATTCTCGTGCTTTAGTAATATTGGGTAAGTGTATTTTAGATTAACTTGTCAATGATCAAATATATGTTACTGATACTACCCTCACGCTTTTGCAATATTAGGCAATACGTTCCTATATATTTGTCTTACTCATGTTTAACCAGCATAGTATAAATTACACTGACCAATCCCTCACACTTTAGCAATATTAGGAAAGACCAATATGACCCATCTAACTAATGCGCCAAATAACACCGCCAAGGTGTCCCTTTCAATTGCATCCCGATTATGCATTTTTTAACATTTTAATCACATAATAAATAGCCCTGTGACATCTTAATTATGCTACAAACACTTTTGATTAAGCGCAAACACACAAACATGTGCTTTGATACAAATTTGTAAGTGTGCTATACGTCGGGTGAGTGTCTACATTTTAATTTTCTTTATACATGTCTAACATGCAAAATGTACACAGTGGAATATAAAATACATATTGACATTACATTAAGAAAATAAAAGAGAGTTCACCCTTGAAGCGTGCTTTAAACAATTCTAGTTGAGGACGTGGTGAGATTCCTTTAACTAGCTTTCTTTCTCAGTAGAAATTATTGTTGAAGCAACTCTTGCTTCCTGTATTACTCAACTAGTACACTACCTATTATTGTTTATTTAACTTGCAGTCTTGATTTGCTAACTTACTTCACTTGCCTTTAACAAATTAAGAAGTAAACCTTACATAGCTATTTTGCTACCCATTTAGCAACAATTATAAGTAAGATCATGCAAATTATTTTGCCACTTTATGATTCACAATTAGCTTTGTGGCATGGTACATATGCCGGCCCAACATAAGGGAAATTAGTGGCCAAAAATGCTTCTTAAAGCATTAGTTAATGGCCACCTTATGCTTGTACAAAAGCATGACAAATGTTTGCTTTTAGTTGCTGAATTCATTCTCAAATTATCATTAAACACTTCATGCTTCTTAAATAAGCATGACAATGCCTTTAGCTTTTAAATGAAATTAGAAATCGCTAGCACATGCTTAGATATTAAGCATGACAAGGCTTTTGGTTTTGGTTAAAGCATGACAAAGCAATTGTTCCCAAATGGTGAAGTACTAGCCGAATGATGTCTCAATTGGTGGCTAAATGATTACTATGTTCATGCCAATACAAGTTATTGGAACGACATGTAACAACAAATTAGCAGATGAAGTGGCAAGTCCTACTTGCCACTTGTCAACATCTTGAGCTTAATACTTAAACCCTAAAATAATTCTTACTTTCGAGAACTTTTCAGATTGAACCAATGCTCAACAAATACACTTCATATTATGATACTTCCTAGGTTCATAGCCATTTGTCTTACGGAACTCTTTCATAAGTCCGTAAACAATGCCCTATATGTATCTTATGGAAATAATAATATAGTGCATTGAACCATACAAGTTAAGGTTAATATATATTCACATAATCCCTCAATCATTTTTATCCTGAAAGAGCGGAGAGATAAATCATCACTGTCAAGTCTCCATACGCTTAACCCTGAACATATCTCTAGATTCATTTTTCCATAAACAATATCTGCAAATACTTTTGCGATATTGTTTATCCCATGGGAAACTCTTTCCTGTGTCAATTACTTATGGCTATAAGATTTTTTGAAATACAATCTTAGAGTATCAGGATATATAACTCACTCATATGAGTGACATATCCTATATTTACACACACCAAATTCCATGAGCATCGGACCATACGCAGTGACACCTAATGGTCAAATCATAAAAGATCTCTGACATGTGTTGAATATAAGTATGATGGATCACTCACAAACCTACCATGGTGCTTAAGTCAATGGACCATGAATATTACTCAACCCACGAAGACCCTCAATTTACGACTTTATGGGATGTATATTAAAGCTCATCATTGAGTCTGTTCAATACCCATCCTTCACTAAATACCTGTATAGCTGTACGTACTTTAACTAAGTTATGGCCTTAGCTGACTAGCCATCTGGGCCATCTAGATATAGACTACATCGATCTACATGTAATAAGGTCTTCATTGACAGGCCCGTATAAGTGAAGATAAATCAGGAACATAATATTTGAGGACATACTTGCACAATGACATTTTATAATATTATTTGCAGCTCCTTGCAACTATGTCATTACTAATATATCCTCGGGTCTTTATCCCATTTCAAATAAGGCTCTAACTCTTTTAGAATTTGCTTACTTTTATAACCTACTAACTCTTAACAGTGCTAACTCTTAGCAATTATAACTCTCAGCCTTAGTCTAAACTCTTTTAGATCACATTGTGTCTAAAATGTTACAAGCATCTTACCATATAATAAATGTAATTAACGATTTAATGAAATATTTATTACATAAATATAAAATATTCATACAAAATGGGATGACACGTAATCATAATTCTCCATATTAAGTACACATAGTGAGTTCAAGTATTAACCCTAGAAAGAAAATTAGTTCATGGCTATAAGAGAATTATGGCAAAAATATAAAGAAATATAATCAATAGTAAACTGATATAGACGTCGAACTACTCTTGCAGTTGTAGAACACTTTGAATTTATCTCTATTACTGATCCATTTGTGCTCTAATTACTCTCTAAGACTTGTGTTGTGTGTTCTTTGAGTGTCTTATTTGTTGAAATTTGTGCTCACGTGCCATCCCATTGTTGTATGAATATTTTATTTTATAATATTGATCCAATTTATTATTTGTTAAATCGCTAATTACTATTATTAAATGGTTCAATGCTTGTGACGCTATAGACATTATATGATCTGAAAGGGTTCAAATTTGGTCTAAAGAAGTTTAGATCAATCTTAAGACTAAACCTCACAAAGAAAAGTGAGACTAAATGCTCAATGGAGTTTTTTTTTCAAGGTCATTGTAATTCAGATTCGCAAACAAACATCTATAAAAGGATAAGAACCAAAGTTATAAGAAATTAAGGTAGACTCCACACTCAAAACATATGAAAAAGATTGTGAATGATAGTTCAATGATGAATGCCACAAGATTTAATCTTGATTAGTTTTGAAAAGTTCTTTGAAGAATCAAGAGAAAACGCTCACTATTATTAATGTTAAAACTCTGAATTCCCTTTAGGGTTACAAGGCCTTAGATAGTCAAATTTACCAAGAGCATATAAGGAAAAAAAATAAATCAAATTCTAGGTCATAGTAGGAATTGATTACAAAATAAAAAAATAAAAAATAAGAATATTAAGGAAACAAATATTTTTGTATCTTTGTTTTTAAATTTATCTTAAGAATAAAAAAGGAAACGAAGAAAATAAAGATCTAATAAAGTCATGTGAACTGTAATGCATGAATAATGATGCATGAACAGTTATGCATAAACAGTAATGCTAGATCTTTCTTCCTAAATTGATATGTATGTCTTATTTTATTCTTCATGTAAATTACACCATATCACTTAAAGAAACTTAAATAACATTTACAAGGCATTGATAATCTTGAACACTCAATTCAATTAGATTAGTGTCTTGAACAAAGCACAAATTTGAGATGTGCTCAATTAACCAATTTAATGCTTCCTTTATTTTCCTGATTCTTGCCTTGTTAATGCTCAGCAGATCTTATGAAGCTTTAACAAACTGATTCGCATCATCCCCCCTCTCTGGAAAAGGATTTGTCCTCAAATCTTCACCTACATCAAAATGAGACAAATCAGTAATTTTAAAACTTGTACTTACGTATACTCATCTGGAAGATCTAACTTATAGGCGTTATTATTGATCCTTAAACTCATCTAGTGATGCTGCTTAAACTCGCTCTCTAGGATCTATGTTTACCCAATAGTTGAGGAATTATCTACCAACCTGGGAAGAGCAGGGATAGATAAGCATTGAATCCAACCTCCTGCCTTGATCGACTCCTCCATTCATCGCCTACCACGGACACCTCGACCCCCCCATCATAAGTAGGGCCTTTCCCTTTTGATTGGGTTTACCATGAAAGAAAGATTCTTTAATGCCTCTGGGGGCGCCCCATCTTACTAATAATAATGAAAGGCTTTGAACCCGACCTTCCCCTGCCTCTGCAGAACCTATAGGGAAGTCCAGAACAAGCTATCCAAGAATCAATCTTTTGGGAGACGACTGATCTTTTAGAACTATTAGGTATCCAAGAAGGTTCCTTTTAGTCTTTTGCTTGCCTCTGGAAACCCTAAATGCAAGAGATGGACGGGCATGAGCCTATCATGGCTTTACCCAATAGAGGGTCTGAGGGATATAATATATGCTAGCATTGAATTGACTATAGAAGTTGGAAAGCGTTTATACGCGAATATAGTTTGATCACCGAGTCTCTGTAGTCAATTTCTCTATAAGATAGCTGTGAATCTGGACAGGCCGAGGGCTGCCCTCTCCGTATACGCGAATGGACCATTCCTTCCTCAGATGAAACCAAACTCAATCACCGGCCTCAAATACAACTTTCTTGTGCCCCTTATTGGCTTGGTTGGCTTATTGTTCAATTCTTCTTTCAATATTTTGTCGCGCCTTTTTAAGGATGTCTCTAACAAAGTCAGCTTTCTTTTTCCCATCTAAAACCATATAATTTTAAAAGTTGAAAACTTAGTTGCTGAATGCATACTCCTATTATATACAAACTCTACATGCGGCAAACATTCTTCTCATGTTTTCAAATTCTTTTGCATTATAGCATGCAATAACTACTTTGGTTTTTCCATTAGTTTATAGATGACAAGAAATAAAAAAATAAAAGTTTAGTTCATAATTTTTCCTACAAAGTCTTCCAAAAATAACTTAAGAATTACATCTTTATCTGAAACAATACTCTTAGGCATGCCATGCAATCTTACAATCTCTTTAAAAAATAAGTCAGCAATAAGTGATGCATCATTTATTTTATGATATGGAATAAACAAATGTTCCATTTTAGAAAACCTACAACGACCACATAAGTAGAATCCCTACCCCATTTTGACTTAGGTAAATCTAATATAAAACTCATAGATATATCAATGTTTCACTAGGTATATGCAAAGGTATATACAATCTATAAGGTTTAACTTTAGACTTAGCTTGTCTACAAGTGATATAACTCTCACAAATTGTTTATACATTACATTTCATATAAGGCCAAAATAAGTGTTCATGCAAATTATCTAAAGACTTAGATATATTAAAATACCCCATTAAACCAACCCTATGAGCTTCTTTAAGAAGAAATTCATGCAATGAACATTTAGGCACATATAACTTATTTTCTCTAAACAAAAAACCATTATGCCTAAAGAACTTGCCAAATGCCACTTTCTTACATGCATTGAATACATTACCAAAATCAAAGTCATTAACATTCAAGTCTTTAATGTATTCAACATCTAATAATTTTGCATCTATAGTAGAAAGTAAGACATAACATCGAGATACGACATCAACCACAATGTTTTTCTTACCTTGCTTTTACTTGATCACATAAGAAAATATTTCAATGAACTCTACCCATTTGGCATGCCACTTTTTTAAGCTTGTGTTGGTCTTTCAAATGCCTCAATAATTCATGATTTGTATAAATCACAAACTCTTTTGGCTAAAGATAATGCTGCAAGTTTCCAATGCCCTAAAAAGTGCATACATCTCTTTATCATATGTAAGGTAATTTAAAGTTATAAAGCAAGTTTTGAAAAAGACATTTTTCGCGACCAAAAGTTCATGATACAAAATAGGTCACTAATTTCTATGAAAACTAATATTTTGTGGCATATAACACCATGTTATTCTTGTTTTAGAGTGTTGAAATCAATTTAGCTTCGTGATGAAAAATGTTTGATGCAAAATTAGGTTGTTATTTTTCAATGAAAATTTACATTTTGGCTAAAAAACACTGTGTTAGCCTTATATTTTGGAGTGTTTTAAGTAATTTCATTTCTTGGAGAAAAGTTTGTGCTACAAAATGATGTGGCAGTTTTTCAATAAAAACTTATATTTTGGCACAAAACAATGTGTTAGTTATTTTTGTAACTTTTGAACAAGTTTTGTAAAGATGTTTTTAACGACTAAATGTTCTGATACAAATTGAGGTTGTCATTTTACTATAAAAACTTATATTTTGCTTAGAACACCTTGATGGCGTTGTTTTGGACAGTTTTAAAAAAAATTATTTTGAAATGAAAAGTTTAATATGCAAATTGAGTTTTTTACTTTTAAATGAAAATTTTATATTTTATTTTTCAATGTAAACTTACATTTTAGATCAAAAATACTATGTTGGCATTTCTTATTTTTTGGAGAGATTTAAGTAATTTCATTTTGCAGATAAAAGTTCGTGCTACAAAATGATGTGGTGATTTTCCAACGAAAACATGTTTTGGCAAAGAACTGTTAGTCGTTTTGGTAACTTTTGAGAAAGTTTCGTAAAGATTATTTTTGCAACAAAATGTTCATGATTGAAGCAGGCTCAAAAGTTTAAAAGAGAATACAACGAGAATGAAAGAATAAAAATAACATCGCTTTTTATTGAACTCCAAAGTGATACAGAAATTGACCACCCAAAGGATTACAATAAAAATTGCAAGATATTTGAATGAACTCACTACTCTATAAAATCCACCAAAGAGATACAAGGTTTTAAATAAATATAAAATAAATCTCACCACTCAAGAGGTTTACAATGAGATACAAAATAACTTACCACCCAATGAATCCTGTAAGAGATACGGAACTCTCAAACTCACAACTCTAAGAAATTCACTCAAGAGATATAGAGTTTAAATGAAGAAATTTTTATAAGAGAACTCTCTTATGGTTTATGATTCTTAAATCTCTCTCTCCCTAGACTTAAAACTACCACTCTTTATATAGAAAACCTTTAGTATACCCATTTATGTATGGGTTACAAATTCTAACCTTTAGAAACTCAATTCAAACTAAACAAATGTATCTAAACTGTAAAGAACTAGAAGAAAACAAGAGAAACACAGTTTTGCTTTATAATTGGCTGCTACAGTAACCTCTGACCTTTCAGCATTCATGAAGCTATAACTTTCTCTAGCAAACTCCACATTCAGTATTATAAGTTGCATTGCATTCCTTACTCAATAAACTTTCAATAATATATAATTTGACTATAAAATATGCTCTCAAAGAAGTAAAAAATTTGGAAAGATCAGCTACTATACTTACGATGGCAGGTACATACTACTTTTGACCTTCTTGCAGTTCTTTTGGAATATCTTTTTGTAGAGAATTCCAAATTCACTTCTATAAAATTTCACTAAAACTAGATATATGAAACTTTCAAACCATATGAAGATTGTTGGCTCATTTTTTTAGATCAGTACATAATAATTCTGAAATTTGACTCATTATTTTATCTTTGTTGCTTTCTTTGACTTGTATGTTTAAGTGTTCACTCTTTAAATTTTCAGTGGTTGTAAAATTAACAAACACTCCTGTGTCAATCTCCCCAGGTTGAAAAGAACCCATTCTTGAGTTATCAATCTCTTCATCACTTTTATAGAGAGATAGATCAGCAACATTAAATACCTCGAAACTCCATAAGATTTTGGAAGATCAATTTTGTAGGTATTTTTTCCAATTCATTTGATCACCTTAAATGGTCCATCATCATGAGACTCTTTGATAATACATTCTCAAAGAGAGTATTATGGAATACATAAGCGGTTACCTTTGAAAAGATATTCATCATGCATTAGGAATTGCTGAAAAAAACCATGCTTGCAGTCTTCAGAGATTTTTCCAAAATAGGCATGATCTTTGTAGAGTTCCTTCACTATTTAAAATCCTACAACATTCACTTGCATAGAGGATAGCAAGGAATATTTTCAACTTAATGCATCAGTCACCATAATTTGAACTCCAGATTTGTGCTTAATATTAAAGTTGAAGATTAAAGAAATTCGACCTAATAAGCATGACGCCTATTAAGTTTGTGTTGACTATTTATAAGCTTCAATGCTTCATGATCATAATAAAGAAAAAAAGGTTTCAGAAGAAGATAATGACTCTAATAATCTAGAGTTTGACAAATAGCGTAAAACTCTTTATCATAAGTAGAATACTTCTTGCAGGAATCACTCAATTTGTTTTACTAAAGATGGCAATAAGTTTCCCTTCTTGATTGATAACTGATGACAGCATGACTAAGAAATGGAATGTAGAACCTATTCAGGTTCTAGTTGATTCGGATACAAGGGCTCAAGCTAAAAGGTTCACGAAAACTCTCAATAGACTGATTCAAAATATTTGGGCTGAGGTAAATTTATGGGGGCGCAAGAAAGATGTTCTGCGTATTCCACAAAGTTGAATTTTCATGATTCAAGCTTTGGAATAATCTGAAAGAAATTTCTCAGATCACAAAGTGGATGGAATTAGTGGAGTTTTCTAAATTGGTGATTACCTAATTTTAACTCATCAAGTGTTGGGGAATGAGGGAAATGACAACACAGTAGCTCATGTGAGCAACCCGAGTGATTAAAAGTATTGGGAGCCTATAATAAACATTTATGATAGTAGTTGTAATATTTGAAATAAAGCCTAAGTTGTTGGTGGTTGGTAGTTGGTAGTTAGTTAAAGTTTGCAGTTGCATTTATTGTTGCAACTAGTTTAAAATAAAGCCTTATTGGTAGTAGTTGGTAGTTAGTATTTTTTAAGTTGTCATTTAATATTTTAATAAATGCTAGCATCCCAAATGTTTACTATAAATACATGAGGGATGATAGGAAAGCATTCAGCAATTTGATTAAGAAAATCTCTTTGGTTCTTTTAGAACTCTTTGAACTTATCGAAACAATTTTCGTAGCATTCTCCTTCGACTTATAATTGTGATATTTGTTTGATAAGAACCTATGAAGGATTACTACGAGTGAAAAAAGGCAAGAGTGGTGAGCACATAAGAGGGTAAAAGCCAATCTGATTTTTTTGTGAAACATGAGTGAAAGTTGAGTGAATCATTCTTTAAGTGAAGCACGTGAGCGAGTGTGTGAGGTTCCTTTTCTTTTCTTTACCTTTATTTTGCAGCAAACATGTCAAACAACAAGAACAAAAGTACTTCTGAAAATGCATCAGAAGAGGTTGATCCAAAGTTTCTCATGGAAGCTTTAATAGGTGAGATTAGGTAGAGAATGCACGTTTAAAGCAACCACAAAACAATCCTAATGTACATAGGAGAGGGAGAGTTCTACCTAGGAAAGTGAGAGTTGAAGTTAAAGAGTGTTATGGGGAAGGTTTTGATAATCAGGATTCAATTGTTGGTATTAAGAGATATGGTGGCCGGTTTAGAGAAGCTAAGAATCGGGAAGATAATATCTTGGGTAATATTAAGATGAAAATTCCATCATTTCAAGGTAAAAATGATCCAGAACTTTACCTTGACCGGGAGAAGAAGTTAGAACTAGTATTTGATTGTCACAATTATTCTGAGCTTAAAAAGGTAAAACTTGCAACAATTGAATTTTTTTATTATGCGATTGTTTGGTGGGATCAACTAGTGTTAAACAGGAAAAGAAATAGAGAGTATCCAATAGAGACTTGGGAGAAAATGAAAATCGTAATGAGGAGACGATTTGTTCCAAGCCATTACTACTGTGAGTTGTACCAAAAATTGTAAAGTCTTACACAAGTTAATCAAAGTGTGGAGGATTATTATAAGGAGATAGAAATCGCTATGATTAGAGTGAATGTAGAGGAAGACCGGGAGGTCACTATAGCTACGTTTTTGGTTGGTTTGAATTGAAAAAATTGCTAATTTGGTGGAATTGCAACAATATTTAGAGTTAGAAGATATGGTACACATGGCTATCAAAATTGAGAACCAACTCAAGAGGAGGAGCAATAATACATGGCAAAATCCTAGCTCGGGTTCATCTTAGAGGCCAAATTTTATGAAGAAAGAGGAGAAGCAAGACACTACCGAGCCTAAATTAAGCAAAAACAAGAAATAACCAACCATGAAAATCAAGGTAAACCCGATTCTTTCACCACTCAAAATCATGATATTAAGTGTTTTAAATGCCAATGCATGGGTTATATAGCAAGCCAATGTCCAAACAAAAGAGTTATGATATTGCGAGATAATGGTGAAATTGAATCCAATGATGAAGATGTCACTGAATCTATGCCACCATTCGAGGATGTGGATGATGGGGAACACGCTACCTAAGGTGAATTGTTGATTGCAAGAAGAGTTCTAAGTATACAGGTCAAAGAAGATGATGAAGTTCAATGAGAAAACATCTTTTATACTAGATGCCACATGCAAAACAAGATATGTAGTGTGATTATTGACAGAGGTAGTTATATTAATGTTGCCAGCACAACAATGGTGGATAAATTAGGGCTGCCAACAATTAAACATCCCCGGCCTTACAAATTGCAATGGCTTAATGACAGTGGCGAGGTGAGGGTTACAAAACAGGTGTTACTTTCCTTCCATATTAGAAAATATGAAGATGAAGTTCTGTGTGATGTAGTTTCGACACAATCTAGACATACGTTAAGGCCGACCATGGCAATTTGATCGGTGTGTTAAGCACGATAGTTTCAATAACAAATATTCATTTATGAAGATCACTCTAATTCCTTTGTCACCAAAGCAGGTTTATGAAGATCAAGTGAGATTATAAAAAGAAAGTAATCAAAAGAAAGAGAGCGAGACAAAGAAAAAAATGAAAATTCAAAAGAGAAAAAAAAAGAGGCCGAGAAAAATGAGAAAAAAGTAAACTTCTATGCAAAAATGAGTAAAATAAAAATAGCAGTATTTTTTAATCATCCAATGATTATACTTTTACATAAAGAGGCGTATTTAAACACTAACCAACTTGACTCATCTTTGCCTAGTTTAATTGTTTCTCTTTTATAGGAGTTTGATGATATCTCTCCCAAGGAGATTTCATTTGGTTTATTTCATATTCGAGGAATTGAACATCAAATCGCTTTCATGCCCAGTGCTTCCATTCCAAACTGACCAGCCTATCGAAACAATCCTGAAGATGCAAAGGAGCTACAAAGGTAGGTTAGTGAATTGATGAAAAAAGGGTATGTGAGGGAAAGTATGAGTTCGTGCTCCATGCCAGTGATTTTGTTTCCTAAAAACGATGGATCATGGAGAATTTGAATTGATTACCAAACAATTAATAATATAACATAAAGTATCGTCATCCTATTCCTCCCTTAGATGAAATGTTAGCTAAGCTGCATGGTGCTTGTGTATTTTCTAAGATTAATTTAAAGAGTGGGTATCATCAAATAAGAATGAAAGAGGGCGATGAATGGAAAACTACTTTTAAAACGAAATATGACTTTATATGAGTGGTTAGTTGTGCCATTTAGATTAACTAATGCACCAAGTATTTTTATGCGATTATTGATCCATGCCTTGCGTGCTTTTATAGGCAGGTTTGTTGTTATATTTTGATGATATTCTCATTTATAGTAAAAACTTGGATGATCATGCTATACATTTAAAATTAGTTTTGGATGTACTTAGAAAAGAGAAGTTATTTGCTAACTTGAAGAAGTGCATCTTTTGCACCGATAAGCTTTTTTTTTCTTGGTTTTGTTGTTAATGCACAAGGAATACAAGTTGACAAAGAGAAGATCCAAGCGATCCAAGAATGGCCGAGTCCCATAAGTCTAGGTCTCTTGTAGTTTTTATGGGTTCACTAATTTTTACAAGAGGTTCATAAAAGACTTTAGCAACATTACTGCACCACTTACTGAAGTCATCAAGAAAAATGTTGGATTCAAATGGGGAGGTGAATAAGAGAAGGCATTCTAATTGATCAAGGAAAAATTAACTCATGCTTCTTTACTTACTTTGCCTGATTTTACTAATATCTTTGAAATTGAATGTGATGATTTAGGTATGGGTATAGGCTTCGTTCTTATGCAAGAAGGAAAACCCATAACATATTACAGCGAGAAATTAAGTGGGGCAGCCCTAAATTATCCTACTTATGATAAAAAAATTGTATGCATTTGTTCTAGCATTAGAAGTATGGCAACACTACTTTTGGCCTAAGGAGTTTGTGATTCACATAGATCATGAGTCCTTAAAGCATTTGAAAGGCCAACATAAATTGAACAAGAGACATGTAAAAATGGGTGGAATTCATTGAGACATTTCTATATGTCATCCAATACAAGCAAGGTAAGAAAAACATCGTCACCGATGCACTTTCTCGAAGGCTGAATTTGTTAAACAGATACATGAGAAAGCAAAACTTAACATTGAGAAAAGGATGAAGCAGTACGCATAACTAGCTAATAAAGGGCGTTGACATCTGATTTTTGAACCTAGATATTTTGTTTGGTTACACATGCGGAAAGAAAGATTTTTGGCATAAAGGCAATCTAAGTTACTTCCAAGAGGAGATGGACCTTTTCAAGTCATTGAGTGCATTAATGACAATGCATATAAGTTAGATTTACCATGTGAGTACAATATCAGTGCCACTTTTAATGTTACTGATTTAAGTCCTTTGCATGTAGGTAATGATTTGAGGACAAATCCTTTTCAAGAGGAGATGAATGATGAGAGCACGACTAACAAATGAAATGCAGAACCTGTTCAAGTTCCAGTTGATTCGGTCATAAGGGCTTAAACTAAAATGTTCAAGGAAACTCTCAATGGACTGATTCAAAATATTTGGCCTAAGGTAAATTTATAGGGGCACAAGGAAGATGTTTTACGTGTTCCACAAAGTTGAATTTTCATAATTCAAGCTTTGGAATAATCTAGAAGAAATTTCTCATATGACAAAGTCGATGGAATTAGTGAAGTTTTTTAAATTGGTGATTATCCAATTTTGACTCATTAAGTGTCGGGGAATGAGGGAAACAGTTTATATGAGCAATCCAAGTGGTTAGAAGCTTTTGGGAGCCTATAATAAACATTTATGATAGTAGCTGAAATATTTGAAATAAAGCCTTAGTCGTTGGTAGTTAGTTAAAGTCTACATTTACATTTATTGTTGTAGTTACAAAGTTTGAAAAAGCTAGTTTTAAATAAAGCCTTATTAGTAGTAGTTGATAGTTAGTAGTTTTTAAGTTATCATTCAATATTGTAATAAATGCTAGCATCCCAAATGTTTCACTATAAATACATGAGGGATGATAGGAAAGCAATCAACGATTTGATTAAGAAAATTCTCTGGTTATTTTAGAACTCTTTGAGCTTATTGGAACAGTTTTCGTGGCATTCTCCTTTGACTTATCAATCAAGCATTCCAAAATTGATTTTGGCATCTTTATTATACCAAGGTTCTTGTTTCAATATAAGCAACAGGTCGCTGTTTCATACAAATCTATTTCTAGACGATCTTAGAGTCCTTTTTAATCCACAACTTTATCAATTTCTTGGCGTGGATCGTATCAAGAACAGCACTGATTCCCACATTTGAGGCATCACAATTCAACTTCAAACACTTTGTCAAAATGTATAATGCAAGAATTAGAGCTTGGGTTACCTTGAATTTGATGAGGTCAAAACTCTTTTGTGCTTCATTTGTTCATTTGAAGTGATCACCTTTTAAACATTCGGTGACTTAAGTCATAATAGAACTAAATCCCTTGATGAAACACCGATAAATTAAAGCCAATCCATGAATGCTTTGAACATCGTGGAGAGTTTGAGGAATAGGCCAGATCAAAATAGCTTCGACTTTATTAGGATTCATTTTGATTCCATCTTTTGAGAAAAACTCATATTTCTTTAAGTTGACGTGAAGCTTTTGTTTTCTCAAAGTGTTGAAAACTTGATGAAGTCAACAAGTGTTGCTCCTCATCTTTGTTATACATAAAAATGTCATTAAAGTAGAAAACAACAAACCTTCCAAGGTAGGGCTTTAGAACAAGATTCATCAAACGCATAAAAGTACGTGGAGTATTTGAAAGTTCAAAAGGCATCACCTTCTATCATAAAGTCTATCTCTTATCTTGAATGCGTCATCACTTAGTTTCATCCTTCTTTAATGGTATCCACTCTGTAAATCAATCTCAGAGAAAATCAATCTCTATACAATTGGTCAAGAAGATCATTGAGTCGAGTAATTAAAAAGCGATAATCAATGGTGATTTTATTGATGGCTCTATTATCCACATATGCGAAAATAACTATCATTTTTTGGCACAAGGAGAGCAGGAATAGCACAAGGACTCTTACTTTCTTCAACTAAACCTTTTGACAAAAGCTCATTTACTTGTCTTTGAAGTTTTGCATGCCTTTTAGGACTCATTCTATAGGCTGCTTTGTTAAGTAGAACTGCTCCTAGAATAAGATCAAAACCATGTTGAATGTCTCTCATTAGAGGCAATCATAGCGGCATCTCATCCAATACTAAATCATGAAATACTTGAAGTAACTTCTTTATTATAAGAGGTGGTTCAGGACTATCATTGTTTTCTTCAAACACCAAAAGAGTAAAGGCTTCATCAACCTTTGAAAATTCCCTCTTATATTAAAAAAGAGTCAAGAAATTATTTTCATCCCCTTTAAAAGGTTTAGAAACATTTATTATCTTAGAAGGGCCAAGAGTGACTTTAATACCATCCTTGGAAAAAGAATAAGTGTTTTTATGTCCATTATGAAAAACTCTTTTATCATATTACCATGGACGACCAAGAAGTAAATAACAAGCACCCATTAGAATGACATCACACTAAGCTTCGTCCTTATAATTTTTTTGGATAAAAAAAAGCTTTATTTCATTTCATTTATTAAGCTAAGATAGCTAGTATGATTGAGGATGCTTTACTATCTTTAGGCCTAATTTTTCTACCATTTGAGTAGAAATCACATTCTTAAAACTACCAACATCAATATTGACGTTACACACCTTGCCATGAGAAGTACACCTGGTATGAAATATATTTGTTCGCAACCAATCTTCTTTTTCTTTATGGATAACACTTAAGACTTTGCAAAGGATAAGAGTTTCACATTCATCCTCATAAGTTATATCTTCATTGTCTTCCTCAGGTTTTATATGGTTGTTCTCCATCTCTTATTTGTCTTCTTCTTCAACAGGTGTCACAATTCAGTAATTTGGACATTCAAAAGCAATAGGTCCATATCCTTGACATTTGAAACACTGGCGATAATTAGTGTTAGAAGAATTCTTCTACTGCTTCTGGTTAGACACCATTATTCTTTGAAGATTTTATAGTTGGTTTGGTAGTGGGAATGGTCTTAGAGTTGGAAGTACCCCCCCATTATAAATGCCTTCTCGTGTCATGTATCGAGACTTTCCGATGTGTGCTTGCTGCCTTTTGTTGATTCTCCACCTTAAGTGCAAGTCTACACACGTCTCCATAAGTTCAGTATGGTTGTAATTACACAATATTAGAAATCTTAGGTCTTAAGCCTCTAAGATAATGTGCAATCATTTATTCTTCTTTTTTAGCCATATCACGCTTCAGCATAAGAAGATACAATTCTGCAGTGTATTCTTTTATAGAGAGCTCTTTTTGACGAAAGTTATGTAGTTTGAGAAAAACATCTTGCTGATAGTTGTCCGGAAGATATTTTCTCTTAACCTCCCGTTTCATCTTCTCCTACATCATGATCTTTCTCCTACCTTCTCGTATCCTTTGTTCTTTAGAGTTTCCCACCACAAAGATGCATACTTTTTAAGTTTTATGGTAACACGTTTTACCTTTTGATTTTTTGGAACATCTTGATAGTAAAAAATTCTTTCAACAGTGTTCAACTAATCAACAAAACTCATCCAGATGCATTCTTTCAACAATTTGGTATTTCTACTTTTACATGGAAATCTCGGTGAGAATCACTTCTAAATGTCATATTACTTATGACACTTGGATGCAGTGGAGAGCTATCACAAAAAAAAATGAGAATGAACTTGATGAAAAGGATTTTTATTACCGACATCATCATTATCTCCATCTTTATGTTGCACTGCTTTACCCCGATCTTCAAAATGCTCTAAGCATTATTGAAGTTGCTGAAATTGTTGTCTTAATTCTTCAACTAGAATATCTCATGTCTCATCTTGAGCTACAATTGTTCTTTAATAGCTAGAACAACTCGAAGAACTTTAGCCACAAAAGCCGAAACCAAAAGCTCTGATACCAAAGTGATGCAGGCTCAAGAGTTTAAAAGAGAATACAACGAGAATGGAAGAATGAAAACAAATACACCACTTTTATTGAACTTCAAAGGGATACAGAAATTCACCACCCAATGAATTACAAAAATAGTTACAAGATATTTGAATGAACTCACCACTCAATGGAATCCACCAAAGAGATACAGGGTTTTAAATAAATACAAAATAAAGCTCACCACTCAAGAGGTTTACAATGAGATACAAAATAACTCACCATCTAATAAATCCTGCAAAAGATACAGGGCTCTTAAACTCACCGCTCTAAGGAATCCATTTAAGAGATACAGAGTTTAAATGAAGAAAAGTTTATAAGAGCACTCTCTTATAGTTTATAATTCTTAAATCTCTCTCCCCCTAAACTTAAAACTACTATTCTTTATATAGAAAACCTTTAGTACACCCACTCATGTATGGGTTACAAATTCTAACCTTTAGAAACTTAATTCAAACTAAACAAATGTATCTAAATTGTAAAGAACTAGAAGAAAACAAGAGAAACACGTTTTTGCTTCATAGTCGGCTACTACAGTAACCTCTAATCTTTTAGCATTCATAAAGCTATAACTTTCTCTAGCAAACTCCACATTGAGTACTGTAAGTTGCATTGCATTCCTTACTCAATAAACTTTCTAATGGTATATAATTTGACCATATAATCTGCTCTCAAAGAAGTAAAAAATTTGAAAAGTTCAACCACTGTACTTACAACGACAGGTTCACACTACTTTGACCTTTTTATAATATTATTTGAAATATCTTTTTGTAGAGAATTTTAAATTCAATTCTGTAAAATTTTACTAAACGAGACACGTAGAGCTTTCAAACCATATATAGATTGTAGGCTCAATTATTCTAGATCAGTACAAAATAATTCTGAAATATTTCCCATGTTTTACTGGTTTCTTTGTCTTATATGTTTTAATGTCCACTCTCTAAATTTTTAGAGGTTGTAAAATTAGAAAACACTCATGTGTCAGTGATACAAATTAAGGTTATTATTTTACTATAAAAACCTTATATAATTTCAAAACACCCTGTTGGCATTTTTTGGGATAGTTTTAAGTAACTGCATTTTACAATGAAAGTTTATGATACAAATGAGCTTCTTAATTTTCTATGAGAACTTTACTTTTTCAATTTTCAATGGAAGCTTACATTTTGGTTAAAAAATGTTATGTTGGCATTTTTGTTTTGGAGGGTTCTAAGTAATATCATTTCGTGGAGAAAAGTTCTTGCTGCAAAATTGATGTGAACCTCACAAAGAAAGTGAGACCCGACTGCTCAATGAGGTTCCTTTGCCAATGATCATTCTAATTCAGATTTTTATATAAACAAAAAAAAAGAACCTTGACCCATTATCTATCAAAGATAAGAACCAGAGGTATAAGAAGATAGTAGGTGCTACACTTAAGATAGATGAGAAGTTGTGAGTGATAAGTCTGAAAGAACGCCACACGATAAAATCTTGATAAGTTCTAATATAGTTCTTTGAAGAACTTAAGAGAAAACTCTCAACATTAATATTATCAATTCTATTTTCGTTCTTTCTCATCTCTCATATATTTATAGAGACCTCTTGGGATGTTTAGCATTTATTACAGCAACTAATGACAACTTAAAATTACTAAATACCAACTACTACCAATAATCTAAGCACTTGATATTCCAGCACTTCCTACAATAATTAATGAAAACTTACAACTATTAATTACTAACTACTACCAATAAACTATGCATTTGGAATGCTAGCACTTACTACAATAATTAATAGTAACATATAACTACTAACAACTACCAATATTGAGACTTCATATCACATGGGTTGTTGTGCTGTTGTTCTCCATCTCACATGGATGTTTAATGGACCCTTGTGATTTTTTTGGCAACCTAGTTCGCATAAAAATGGTTGTGATAATTTTTCAACAAAAACTTATATTTTGGCACAGAACAACATGTTAGTCATTTTGCTAACTTTTGATCAAGTTTTGTAAAGATTATTTTTGTGACGAAATATTCGTAATACAAATTGAGGTTGTCATTTTACCATAAAACCTTATATAAGCTTAGAACACACTAATGGTGTTGTTTTGGACAGTTTTAAGCAATTTCATTTTGAAATGAATAGTTTATGATGCAAAATGAGTTTGTTATTTTTTTATGAAAACTTTATATTTTAGCTCAGAATACTGTGTTTGTTTCTTCGATAATTTTTGAGCAGGTTTCAAAAATAGAGTTTTATCAAAACAACTAAAATGACGTTCTATGCTATAATATACGTTTTCATAGAAAATTATCAATCCTATTTTGTGTCATAAACGTTTCGTCGTAAAAAAATATTTTTCTAAGACTTGCTGAAAAGTTTTAAGCAATTTTATTTCGCGATTAAAAGCTCGTGACACAAAATGAGGTTGTAATGTTTATATAAAAACTTATATTTTCGTTCAAAGCACTCTGTTGGTTTTTTTTAAACTTTTGAACTTGTAAAAAGACAAAATTTGCAATGAAAATTTCATGATGCAAAATTTTGTTATTATTTTTCTTTAAAAGCTTATATATTTTAGACCAGAACTGGTGTATTTGTCAACTGCAAGTTTCGAAAAGACATAATTTGCAATGAGAAGTTCGTGATGCAAAATGAGAACTTCAAAAACAACACCAAAATAAGAACATTATTTATCTATGAAACTTATATTTTGACTCAGAAAAATTATGTTGGTTCTTTTTGTAACTTTTAAGCAAGACATTTTCTATGATGCAAATCTTGTGACGCAAAATTACGTTGTTACCTTTCCTTGAAAACTTATATTTTGGCTTTGAATACCATGTTGGTATTATTTTAAAAGTTTTAGGCAACTTCCTTGCATGACAAAAAGTTTGGGATACAAAATGAATTTGTTACTTTTTGACAAAATTTGTGACTCAAAATTAGATTATCATTTTACTATGAAAGGTTAAATTTTGCCTCAATTATTGATGGGCTTGCAGTGTTGTTCATGAAGGCGCAAATGTTTCATATTGTTCAATAGAATGCAAAGTAAGATAGATTAAAGGACCAATTCAAGACAAGTTTTTCTAAATAATATTTGTTGTTATTTCTCTCTCATCCCTTATGGTTTTTATAGAACCACTTGGAATGCCTATCATTCATGACAACTTTTCAGATACAAACAATTAAAGAAAACTAAGACTTTCAAACTTACAACAACTACTAAGATGAAATAATTCAGTAGTAAATACAATAACTACTATGATAAATGTAATTGTAAACCACCAAAACAAACATTTAATTTTCTTATTAGGCTTTACATCACATGCACTGGGTCTGCTAAGTTGGGCTACTTTTAATTTCTTTTAATAATACAATGGCTTGATTGTGATGTCCACTATAAAAAATTTAAGTTTTCATAGAAAATTAACGATCTTAGTTTGCATGACGAATTTTTTGTCATGAGAAGTATTTCCAATACTTGCTTAAAAGTTATCAAAATAACCAATATCATTCTGAGCCAAAATATAAGTTCACATTGAAAAGTAACAACCTCTAGTTTTCATAATAAAGTTTTGTCAAAAAATGAAATTGCTTAAAACTCTCCAAAACAACACCAATATGGTGGTTTGAGACCAAATTTAAGTTTTCATAGAATAGTAATAATCTAATTTTGAGTCACGTACTTTTTGTCACAAAAAATATTGGATTCATTTTGTTTCCTAGAAAACTTTAAATAATACCAACATAATGTTCAAAGCCAAAATATAAGTTTTCATAAAAAAATAACGATGTAATTTTGCATCATGAAATTTTCTTTGCAAAAATTGCCTTTCTAAAACTTGCTCAAAATTTACCAAAACAACCAACACATTATTTTTTGGGGCTAAAATATAAGTTTTCATAAATAATAACATTATGATTTTGCATCATGAACTTTTCTTCGTGAAAAATGCCTTTTTGAAACGTGTTCAAAAGTTACCCAAACAACAAACATGGTGAGGCAAAATATAAGATTTCACAAAAAAATAATGATCTCATTTTGCTTCACAAACTTTGCTTTAAGAAAAATGTTTTTCTAAAACTTTCTAAAAAGTTATCAAAACAACCAACACAATATTTTAAGCCAAAATATAAGTTTTCTTAATATTATAATACCTCATTTTGTGTCACAAACTTTTCTTCTCAAAAACTGCCTTTTCAAAACTTGTACAAAAGTTATCAAAAAACCAACACGATTTTCTGAGTCAAAATATAAGTTTTCATAGAAAAATAACATTCTCAAATTGTGTCATGAACTAATTTACTTCATGAAAAATGTCTTTTTGAAACTTGTTCAAAAGCTACCAAAACAACAAATATGGTGAGCCAAAAGTTTTCACAAAACATAACAATCTCATTTTGCTTCACGAACTTTTCTTCGAGAAAAAGTTACCAAAATAACCAACAAAGTATTGTAAGTTTTTATAAAAATCTAATAACCTCAATTTGTGTCATAAACTTTTCTTCTTGAAAATTGTCTTTTCGAAACTTGCACCAAAAGGAACCAAAACAATCAACACGGTTTTTCTGAGCCAAAATATAGGTTTTTATAGGAAAATAACATTCTAATTTTGCATCATGAATTTTCTTCTGAAAAATGTCTTTTTGAAACTTTTCAAAAGTTACTAAAACAACAAACATGGTGAATCAAAATATAAGTTTTAACTAAACGAAAATAACGATCTCATTTTGCTTCACAAACTGTTCTTTGAGAAAATGACTTTCTGAAACATTTTTGGAAAGTTACCAAGACAACCAACACAATGTTTTAAGTCAAAATATAAGTTTTCATAAAGATATAATGACCTAAGTTTGCGTAACGAACTTTTCTTTGTGAAAATTGCCTTTTCAAAATTTGCACAAAAATTACCAAAAAAGCCAACACAATTTTTCCAAACTAAATTATAAGTTATAATAAAAAAAATAACGTTCTTATTTTGTGTCATGAACTTTTCTTCAAGAAAAATATCTTTGGAAACTTGTTCAAAAGTTACTAACAACAAATGTAGCGAGACAAGATATAAGTTTTCACAAAATAATAATAACCTTATTTTGCTTATACAATTACACCCTATCATTAGCAGGTTATAAGAGTAAGCCAAATCTAAAGAGCTACCGTTCTCTGAAATGGAACAAAGACCCAAGGGTATACTAGTAATGACATAGTTAAAAAGGGTTGTAAATAGTGCTAAGAAATATCATTGTGCAAGTATATTTCAAACATTATATTCTTGATCTATTTTCAATAATGTAGTCTATCGATGGAAATCTTATTTAATACAGATCGGTATATGTCCATATCTGAATGGTTCAAATGGTTAATCTTAGTAGATCATGAGCTTAATGGAAGCTAGATATACAAGTATTCAGTTAGGACTGAGTACTAAACAGGATCAATTAGGATCTTCAATAGATATCCCATAAAGCCTGATGAGGGCACGACTAACAAATGGAATGCATAACCTATTCAAGTTCCAGTTGGTCCGGTTACAAGGGCTCTAGCTAAAAGGTTCAAGGAAACTCTCAATGGACTGATTCAAAACATTTGGGCAAAGGTAAATTCATGGGGTGTAAGAAAGATATTCCACGTGTTCCACAAAGTTGGATTTCCATAATTCAAGCTTTAAAATAATCTATAAGAAATTTCTCAAATCACAAAGTGGATGAAATTAGAGGAGTTTTTTAAATTGGTGATCACAGCAGCCCCTTTGAGCAACCCAAGTAGTTAGAAGCTTTTGGGAGCCTATAATAAACATTTATAATAGTAGTTGTAATATTTGAAATAAAGCATTAGTTGTTGGTGGTTGGTAGTTAGTTAAAGTCTGCAGCTGCATTTATTGTTGTAGTTGCAAAGTTTGAAACATTTATTGTTGTAGTTGCAAAGTTTGAAACATTAATTGTTGTAGTTGCAAAGTTTGAAAAAAAAAAACTAGTTTAAAGCCATGTTGGTAGTAGTTGGTAGCTACTAGTTTCTAAATTGTCATTCAATATTGTAATAAATGTTATCATCCCAAATGTTCACTATAAATATATAAGGGATGATAGAAAAGGATTCAGCAATTTGATTAAGAAAATTCTCTTCTGTTCTTTTAGAATTTTTTGAACTTATCGGAATAATTTTCGTGGTGTTCTCCTTCGACTTATCAATCAATTATTCTATAATTGATTGTGGCGTCTTCATTATACCAAGGTTCTTGCTTCAATATAAGCAACAGGTTATGGTTCCATACAAATCTATTTCTTGACGATCTTAGAGTCCTTCTTGATCCACAACTTTATCAAATTCTTGGCGTAAATTGTATTAATTGGTATCAGAGCTTGGTACTAGTTACAGGTTTTCCTATCTTTATATTTTTTTAAAACATATATTAAAAGAAAATAAATATTACGATTCAGCTCTTGTAATTTTTATTTCAATTTTACATCTTAAGTTCCTTTTTGAATCCACAAACCTGAATTTCTTGCTCCAAAAAAAAAAAATCCATGACACAGCCTTGTTTTTCTAAGCCTTTAAATTCGAATTTCTCTTGGTGAGTTCTTGGAGAATTGTTGCTAAAAATTATGATATTTGTTTGATTAGTTTGATAAAAACCTATAGAGGATTACTATGAGTGGAAAAAGGCAAGAGTGGTGAGAACATATAAGGGTAAAATCCAATCTATTTTTGTGTAAAACACGAGTGAAAGTTGAGTGAATTATTATTTGAGTGAAACACATGAGCGAGTGTGTGAGGTTTCTTTTTTTTTTTTAACATTGTTTTGCAGCAAACATGTCGGACAAGAACAAAAATACTTCTGGATCTGCATCAGAAGAGGTTGATCCAAAGTTTCTCATAGAAGCTATAATGGGTGAGGTAATGAGAGTAATGAAAACGGAGATGGAATAGATTCATGAATGAATAGATCGGGTAGAGAATGCACATTTAGAGCAGCCACAAAATAATTCTAATGTGCATAAGAGAGGAAGAGTTCAACCTAGAGAAGTGAGGGTTGAAGCTGAAGAGTGTTATGGGGAAGGTTTGATGAAGAAGATGACTAAGATTCAATTGTTGTTATTAGGAGATATAGTGGGCGGTTTAGAGAAGCTAGGAATCGGGAAGATAATAACTTGGGTAGTATTAAGATGAAAATTCCTTCATTTCAAGGCAAAAATGATCCAGAAGTTTACCTTGAGTGGGAGAAGAAGTTAGAATTAGTATTTGAATATCATAATTATTCCAAGCTTAAAAAGGTAAAACTTGCAGCCATTGAATTTTTTGATTTTGCAATTGTTTAGTGGGATAGTGTTAAACAGAAAAAGAAATAGAGAGCGTCCGATAGAGACTTGAAAGGAAATGAAAACTGTGATAAGGAGATGATTTATTCCAAGCCATTACTACCGTGAGTTGCACTAAAAATTACAAAGTCTTACACAAGGTAATCGAAGTGTGGAGGATTATTATAAGGAGATGGAAATCGCTATGATTAGAGTGAATGTAGAGGAAGACCGAAAGGCCACTATAACTAGGTTTTTGGTTGGTTTGAACTAGGAAATTGCTAAATTGGTGGAATTACAACATTATGTAAAGTTAGAAGATATGGTGCACATGGCTATCAAAATTGAGAACCAGCTCAAGAGGAGAATCCACAGTACACGACAAAACCCTAGCTTAGGTTCATCTTGGAGACCAAATTTTATGAAGAATAAGGAGAAGCAAGCCACTGCCAAGCTTGAAATTGAGCAAAAATAAGAAATTACTAGCCATGGAAATCAAGGTAAACCTAATTCTTCCACCACTTGAAATCGTGATATTAAGTGTTTTAAAGACCAAAGTAGGGGTCACGTAGCAAGCCAATGTCAAAACCAAAGAGTTATGATATTGCGAGATAATGGTGAAATTGAATCCGAAGTTGAAGATGTCACCGGATCTATGCCACCATTGGTGGACGTAGATGATGAGGAATACGTTACCCAAGGTGAACTGCTAGTTGTAACAAGAATTCTAAGTATGTAGGTTAAAGAAGATGATGAAGTCCAATGAGAAAACATCTTTCATGCTAGATGCCACGTGCAAAACAAGGTATGTAGTGTGATTATTGATGGAGGTAGTTGTACGAATGTTGCTAGCAAACAGTGGTGGAGAAATTAGGGCTGCCAACAATTAAACATCCCTGGCCTTACAAATTGTAATGGCTCAATGACAGTGGCGAGGTGAGGGTTACTAAACAGGTGTTAGTTTCCTTCTGTATTGGAAAATACAAAGATGAAGTTCTGTGTAATGTAGTTCCAATGCAACCTGGACACTTGTTACTAAGCTGACCATGGCAATTTGATCGGCGTGTTAAGCACGATGGTTTCACAAACAAATATTCATTTCTGTTTAATCAAATGACATTCTCTCTAGTCCCTTTGTCACCAAAACAGGTCTATGAAGATCAAGTGAGATTACAAAAAGAGAGTGATCAAAAGAAAAAAAGTGAGAAAAAGAAAAAAAAATGAAAATCAGAAAGAGAAAAAAAAAAGACCGAGGAAAATGAGAGAAAAGCAAACTTCTATACAAAAATAAGTGAAATAAAAAGAGCAGTGTTTTTAAATCAGCCATGATTGTACTTTAATACAAAGAGGTGTATTTAAATACTAACCAACTTGACTCGTCTCTACATAGTTCAATTATTCTTCTTCGACTTATCAATCAATAATTCTATAATTGATTGTGGCGTCTTCATTATACCAAGGTTCTTGCTTCAATATAAGCAACGGGTCGTGGTTCCATACAAATCTGTTTCTTGATGATCTTGGACTCCTTTTTTATCCACAACTTTATCAAATTCTTGGCGTGGATCGTATCAAAGCCGTCAGTGGATAATTCTTTCAAGTTGAGAAGTATGCATGGTCCCTTAACCTAAGCACCACGGTGGACTAGTGCACATCATACTTAAGTTTCACACATGTTAGAGACCTGTCATGATCTGACTGCTAGGTGTCGCTGGGTATAGTCTAATGCTCATGGAGTTCAGTGTGTGTAGATATAGGATCTGTCAACTCATATAGGTGAGTTGTATATCCAGATGCTCTAAGATTGTGTTCTAAAAAATCTTATGGCAATAAGTAATTCATTCGGGAAAAATGTTTTTCGTGTCAGAAACAATATCGCAAAAGTTTTTATGGATATTGTTTATGGAAATACGAATCTGGAGGTAAGTTCAGCGTTAAGCATATAGACACTTGACGGTGATGATCTATGTCTCCACTCTTCCAAGATATAAATGACGGATGGATTGTACGAATATGTATTAACCTCAACTTGTATGGTTCAATATGTTGTTTTGTTATTTTCATAATGTGTGTCTGGAGCATCATTTATGGACTTACAGAAGACTTTCGTAAGACAAAACTGGTATGAACCTAGGGAGTCTCACTATATGAAGTATAATCATTGTGCACTGGGGTGGCACACTGGATTGAATGTGTACTTAATCAGAGTGTCTGTAGCATAATTAAGATGTCCCAAGGCTGCCGATTAAGCTATTTAAATGTTGGAAAATGCGTAATCAGGACGCAAACTAAAGAATGTCGTGGTAGTGTCACTTTGGGCGCAGTGCTGGGGGTTCCCAGACCCCAGCGCTCATGGCCTAGTGCCGCAGCACTGGAAATAGAATATCCAGTACTGCGGTATCAGAAGCTCAGCATAATGGCGTAAAGGTAGAGACCCTAGCACCGCAACACTGTAAAGGTTGGAACTATAATATCGAAGGCTAGGCCTTCTGCATTGTAGTACCAGAAACCTAAAAAAAGCTGAAATTACGCTAATTACTCTGATTGTTTATTTTTAAATTGTTTAAAAAATATTTATTACTTATTTTATGCAATTTATAAGTTGTTATAATTATTGCAATATAACTTGTGACCCATTGATGTATACTGGTAACCATAATGGGAGCTCTACTGATGGGGGTTAGTAGTGATTGCATATAACAAATGTGTGATTAAGAATCACCTCCTTATGAAATGAGAACAAAAATATAAAAAATCTCTCTTAATCAGATTGAAAGTGTTTCATTATGAGATAATGTTGCGCAATGATCCGTCTTGTTAATATGGTGTTAGACAGGTCACGTCGGTCTTTTTCTAATATTGTTACAGTGTGAGGGATTTGGTCAGTGTGATTCAAGCTATGCCAGTTAAACATGAGATGAAGTAAATATATGCAAACATATTGCCCATTATTGCTACAACGTGAGGGTAGTATGAGTAACATATATTTGATTGTTAACAAGTTAATCTGAGATACACTTACCCAATATTGCTACAACGTGAGGATAAGGTGTAATTAGGATTAGTGGTAAAAGTTGCATGAGATGCAATTGTCAAGAGTTGTCTACTTGTTGGGTTTACAAAAGCCAATATTGTTGTGATGCGATATTTTTATATCTTAAAATTAAATGCAAGTATACACTATCGTAACAAGTAATAAAGAGACTTATAAAGTCGGATGTTGAACCCACAGGGATAATTTTTATTTTCTAACAAGTACTAAAATTATATCTTTTTTGTAATTATTCAGAAAAATCAAATCTTAATTTTGTAATAATTTTAAGTAAAATAAAAGTGAAGAAAAAAAATGACAGAACTCAAATAAATAAGAAAATAGCAATATAAAGAAAGCCTAGGGTTAATTACTATCCTTCAATATATTTTCTAAAGATTAATCCTTTTAATATTTATATCCCTCAATGCTTATTATTGGTCAAAATACTAATGTATTCACAAGCCTTTTTCAAGGTCGTACAAGTATATCCTAATTCACCAAATACCTATATTCTTATGGTACTTGTAATAAATTAAGATTCATTAAGAACAAGTCTTATTGACCATACATGCCAATCAGGTATATTCCCATCCTAATTCAAAACTTGCATATGCAACATTAAATGTTACTCTACAATCATGCATCAAACTATCTAGGTCTAAATACAATGATGCCTCTTCCGAGTTTATCAAAGTATTACTAACTCAATCATAATATTGATCAGATATAATGAAGCATCAAGAACAAATAATTTGAATAATGAAGAATTGAGTTCAAATAAATATTAAAAAGATCCAACAATTAAGCTCATATATTTAATTCAAGTAATAACCCTAGAAAATAAATTTACCTTATAATAACAAGAGAATTATGGTAGAAAAATAAAATAAATATGATACAACCAAAAGCAAATCAATATAGATGTCAATTTACAGTTGGTTGATACGCCAAAGATTCGCCAATAATCTCTTGCTTCTTTGAATTCGTCTTGCTTCTCTCTCTAAAATTGCTCTTCTTCACTGTGTTGTAGTTCTAAGAGCCTTAAGTTGTGTACCTTTGAGGTCTGAAATGAGTGGCCTTTTATATAGGATTGATTGGAGTCTTGGAGTTGTATTTCTTTTAGGATTAGAAAAAATTGCATTGTTCACACTGTAGCATGGGGTACTATTCACAGACACTGTTCATCACATACTGGTAACTTGGCGCTGCAGCGGGACGTCTTGAGCAATGGGGGTGCTGAAATTGTCACTGGGGCAAAATATTGTTTATCGCTTCAGCGATGTACTGTAGCAAATTATTGTTCCCCGAGTATTGTACCGATTACTGTAGCATTTTATGTTTTATCTTATTTTGTTTAGATTTTTATCCTCAATTGCTTCATTAACTCCAAACCTATAAAATAACAATAAAATATATAAAAAGCCTAATATTTTTATTAAAATGAGCAATTAATCAAGCTAAAGGAGTGAAAATAATAAATATAATTTATGCTTATCAAACTCCCCCAATGTATGTTTAGATTAAAAAATGTATAAAAGTTATATCTATGATCTAAAGTATTATTTATTAATAATTAGAAATTTTCCATTAAATATCTCCAATGTATGTTATAGAAATAATATTAGGATGAGCAATTCGTTAGTATACTTGATATAAGTATACCAACTATAGGGTTCGACTTGCCAATGAATCTGAGAATAGTTCTAAATTTATAAAAACTTGAATATATTAATGACCAATTAGACATTTCATTATTATATGATGCTAAATATGCAAATGTATGAGATATCATCTGTAATTCTCATATTAGCAAGTTGTTGCTTGATTTGAGTAATGTTAGGAAGCTATGAAATGAGAAGTACACCTTCACGTAGGAAATGTAGATTTTTTAGACGTGGTAGTTGTTAAGACTTTTAAGTTACTTCTCCATTCTCGTAGAAGCATTATATTGTATAATTGATATTTTGTGCTAAATATTATTATGCGAATCATATGACTCCCTATAATATACAGAAATGGTTATCATAGATACATTAGGAATAGTTCTTCATGTAAATATAATAATTATAATATTTTGTTAACTGAATGTCAGTTAATAAATAACCATTATATTTTAAATACAACTTGAAATGTCTAAGTGGACAAAACAAATAGCAGTTCGAAATTTTTGAATAATAATGAATTGTGGGACATAAGATTAAGTCATGTAGTCGTGAGATGACAATCCCGTCTGGTTAAGGATAGCCAGATACTTGATCTGATTATGAAACCTTGGCTAGTTTACAAATCTTAGATTCAAGGGAAATGACCAAATACTTATGTAAGTATTAGATACTAACCCATTGATTTATTAGAACTTGTATATGGTGATGTATATGGTCCAATGAATCATATTACCATTGGGTGAATTTCGATACATCATTGTGATTTGTCACGATACAAATATGTGTTTTGGAAGATACAGGTCAGAAACCTTTGAAATGTTCAAAGATTTCTGACTATAGTAGCTAAGTGCAAGCGCACGCTATCGTATTAAGTAATATAGGATTTTAAGTTCAAGTATCAAATCCACAAGGACTATGCGATCTAATTCTTTCAATTTAGTACTGATGTGCATCATGAAGGCTCTAAATTAACTCAAGAAGGCGAGCTGAGCATAAAGGAGATTTCAGATGGTCCAATAACAAGGCCTAAGGCTAAACAGCTTGAAAGGGCCATAAGTAGTCAAATTGGAGCTATTGAAGCTTCTATGGGATTAGAAGCTTGCGATCTGAATGGAAACGAGCTAAATGTATTTATCTGTCTTCAATTAGAGATTGGGATGTGATTTAGAAACATTTGGTGACGTTGGGCTTAAAGAAGCAGCTAAGGGCTTTCTTTCCATACTATTGGGCTTTATTTACTTCTTATGTTACTATTTTTATGTATTTGGGCCATTTTGAACTTGTTTAGTTTTGTTTTAAAATTATTAAGTCATATTGGGCTTATTTTGGGCTTTTTAAGTTTATTAGGTAACATTAGGATTTTTTCTCATTTTGTAAGCCTATATAAGGCATGTTAAAGTCTTATAGAGGCAGTCGCCTCATTTTGGAATTGGATGCACGAAAATAGAACTTTTCTCTCTCAAAATTGTCTTCTCAAGTTTTTCAACTCTTGAAGATAGTTGCTAACTTATCACTCTTTGATCACCAAGAGTGTGGTGTCAAAACCCTAAATTGATCCTTGTGGCATCCATACGACTTATCAAGGTATCTATTTAGTTCTATCCTCCATCAACTTGACCATTTAATTTTTTTATAAATCAAGGCACATCATCTGGTATTAGAGCATAGGATTTCAGTGTGCAAACTGAAGTTTCAGCTATTGAAGGTGTCTTGCAATTTTTTGTGTTATATAATTTCGTGGGGTTATTATCAGGTTGGGTCTCTAATATTTGAGGTTAGTAGTTGAATTGCAACTCTGAAGCAATAAAATTAATTCTTAGTAGTTTGTGAACTGGAGATGAGTTGGTTGAATTAAATTGTTCCTGAACCTGAAAATTTTGAATTTGAGTAAATTGTTGCTATCTGATTTTATTTACTGAATTGGTGAAAAATTCAGTTTGAGAAGAGTGTTTTAGCTATTGGTTGTGTTGTTCATTGTTCATACTTATTTGGAGTTTTTGTTAATAATGGCTGACGATGATGCAAGTAGAGTACCAAAAGGACTGAGTTTAGAACAAGCTCAACTCATGGGCTTACAACAAGCTCATGATGAATTTCGAGGTGAGATTACTGAAATTCATGGACAACTTGCTGTAATTATAGAAATGATGCAAAGAAATACTTTGCAACCCCAACAAAGGCAGGTAGGGCGTAGGGTACCTCAAAATGACCTAGGGGATGCTGGAGATGAGCCAAATAGGGATGATGAGGCTGAAGATAGGGTTAGGATAAGTAGGCAGCAAAATGACCCTACTAGTGGTATCAAACTTAATATACCACCATTTAGAGGTACTAGTTCTCCTGAGGAGTATCTTGAATGGGTTCAGAAGGTAGAAAGGGTGTTTGATTGGCCTGAGTACCCTGAGGCAAAGAAGTGTAAGGTAGCAGCACTTGAGTTTACCGATTACGCACTTTTGTGGTGGGAAAACTTAAAAGCTCAACGAAGAAGGGATGACGAAGAAGAAGTTACAAGCTGGCCACTTATGAAAAGATTAATGAAGAAGAGATTTATTCCGGATTACTATAAACAAGACTTATACATCAAACTCTAGACTTTGGGGCAAGGTTCCTTGAGTGTGGAGGAGTATGTGAAAGAATTTAAGCTGTTGCTGATTCGCTGTGATTTGAATGAACCTCAAAAGCAAACAATAGCTAGATTCCTTGATGGATTGAAGAGGGACATAGCTAATGTTGTTGAGTTACAGCCATTTATATTTCTTGAGGATGTCATAAAGCTTGCAACTAAAGTAGAAAGATAGCAGAAAAGAGGGGGTATCCATATGAGGTCAACTACAACAAGTAATACAAAGGCTGTTTCTTCACCTTCGCGAACATGGAACACACCTAAACGTGATGAGAAAGTGGAGTTCAGTAAAGGAAGTGCTAGTTCAGGTTCGTTGAAAGGAAAGGAGAAGGTATTTGAACCTAAATTTTCTAGGAGGTCGCGAGACATTAAGTGTTTCAAATGCTTGGGAAATGGGCATATTGCTTCTGAATGTCCGAATAAGAGGGTGATGGTTTTACAAGGGAAGCATGGAGAGCTTGTAAGTGAAGATGAGGGTGAGATGGAAGAGGAATCTAAAGTCGAAGTGACTGAACAAGAAGAGAATCTTGAGCCAATGGAGAGAAATTTATTAGTTATTCAAAGGATTTTGAGTGCTGAAGTTGATATTGGTTTGAAACAGCGCAAAAACATCTTTCATAGAAGATGTCAAATCCGAGATAAGGTTTGTGCCATGATCATTGATAATGGTAGTTGTACCAATGTTGCATCCACTACTTTAGTGGAGAAACTGAGATTAACTACTTTTCCACATCCAAAACCATACAAATTACATTGGCTTAATGACAAGGGAGAGATTCAAGTTACAAGACAGGTTCGAGTGCCATTCTCCATTAAAACCTTCCATGATGAGGTTTAATGTGATGTGGTTCCTATGACAGCTAGTCATGTGTTATTAGGACGTCCATGGCAATTTGATAATGATGTGACTTATAATGGGCGAAGGAACACTTATTCATTTGTGTTGAATGGGAAGAGAGTGAATTTGATACCATTGAGTTCTCAACAAGTTAGAGAAGATCAGTTGCGGAATCAAAGGAAGATGATGGAATCTGGTAAAGGGTTAATGTTAGTGAAAAAGGGAGATGTTGAGCAAGCACTAGCTTCTGTGGGGGTTGTTTTCATGACTTGGGCAAAGCCTTTATTGCAAGTGGAGGGTTTGGATTTGCCAAGACAGGTTGTGGAGTTGCTTGAAGAGTTCAAAGATGTATTTCTGGATGAGCTACCATTGGGATTACCACCTATTCGAGGGATAGAGCATCAAATTGATTTGGTGCTTGGAGCTTCACTTTCAAATAGACTAGCATATAGATGTAATCCGGAGGAAGCAAAGGAGATCAAAAGGCAGGTTGGTGAGCTTTTAGAGAGGGGCTATGTGCGTGAGTCACTTAGTCCTTGTTCAGTGCCTACTTTGTAATTCCAAAGAAGGATGGTACCATGAGAATGTGTGTGGATAGTCGGGCTATCAACAAGATAACAGTTAAGTATCGATTCCCTATTCCTAGACTTGATGATATGCTTGATTAATTGCATGGTGCTGTTTGTTTTTCTAAAGTTGATTTGATGAGTGGATATCACCAAATTAGGATGAAAGAAGGTGATGAATGAAAAACAACCTTTAAAACTAAGCATGGATTGTATGAGTGGATGGTGATGCCGTTTGGGCTTTCTAATGCACCTAGTACATTTATGAGACTTATGAACCATGTTTTGAGGAAATTTATTGGGTTGTTTGTTGTGGTCTATTTTGATGATATCTTGATCTATAGTAAAACTTTAGATGATCATGTGAAGCATCTTATGGCTGTATTTGAGACCTTGCGTGATGCTAAGTTGTATGGAAACCTCAAAAAGTGCTATTTCTGCCAAGATAGTGTTATCTTTTTGGGGTATATTGTTTCTGGTAGTGGAATTAAGGTTGATGAGGAGAAGGTTAAGGCAATTCGTGATTGGCCTAAACCTACTGGTGTTGCGGATGTGAGAAGTTTTCATGGTTTAGCCTTTTTCTATAGGCGATTTATTAAAGACTTTAGTTCTATTGTTGCGCCTATGACAGAGTGTTTGAAAAAGGGGAATGAGTTTAGGTGGAATGAGAATACACAGAAGTCATTGGAACTGATTAAAGAACAATTATGTTTTGCTCCAGTTTTAGCACTTCCCGATTTTGCTAAAACATTTGAAATAGAGTGTGATGTTTCAGGGGTTGGTATTGGGGCTGTTTTGATGCAAGAAAAGAGGCCAATTGCTTTCTTTAGTGAGAAGCTGAATAGGGCACGTTTAAACTACTCTATTTATGACAAGGAGTTTTATGCATTGATTCGAGCTCTCGAGGTATGGCAGCATTATCTATTACCTAAAGAGTTCATTATTCATACTAACCATGAATCGTTAAAGTATCTTAAAGGGCAGAACAAGCTGAATAGAAGACATGCCAAATGGGTAGAGTTCATAGAGCCATTTTCATATGTCATAAAATACAAGAATGGGCAAACTAATGTCATTGTTGATGCTCTTTCTAAGAGGTATGCATTGATTTCTATGTTAAATGCAAGGCTTTTGGGTTTTGAACAGGTGAAAGAACAATATGCCAGTGATTCATACTTTGCTAATATGATGTCTAAATGTGCTAAAGGAGCTTGTGATGGGTTCTTTGTGCATGATGGTTACTTGTTCAAGTTGGGCAGAATGTGTATACCTTCAGGATCCTTACGTGAGTTGCTTGTGTGTGAGGCTCATAGGGGTGGTCTTAGTGGTCATTTTGGGGAGAAAAAAATTTATGAGCTACTGCAAGAGCACATCTTTTGGCCTAATATGCTGCAGGATGTTCATAAAGTTGTTGAAAGATGTGTAAATTGCAAGAAAGCTAAGGGTAAAGAGAATGCATATGGACCATATATGCCTTTACCTATCCCAGAACAACCATGGATGGATATTAGTATGGATTTTGTGCTTGGATTACCTAGAACACAACGTGGGAAGGATTGAGTGATGGTTGTGGTTGATCGGTTCTCCAAAATGTCACACTTTATTCCTTGTAACAAAACTGATGATGCTATTCATATTGCTGATTTGTTTTTTAGGAAAATTGTACGTTTGCATAGAATCCTTAAAAGCATTGTCTTTGATCGTGATACAAAGTTCTTAAGCTATTTTTGGAAGACTCTTTGGAAGAAGCTTGGAACAAAGTTGTTTTTCAGTACTGCTTGTCATCCACAAACTGATGGGCAAACTGAGGTAGTGAACCGTACTCTATCTTCTTTATTACAAGCTGTTATAAACAAGAACTTAAAGAGTTGGGATACTTGTTTGCCTATTGTGGAGTTTGCATACAAACGTAGTGTGCATGGGGCTACAAAATTTTCACCATTTGAGATTGTGTATGGATTTAATCCATTTGTTCCTATTGACCTTGTTCCTATTCCAATTGATAAGAGAACATCTATGGATGGTGTTAAGAAGGCAGAATTGATGAAGAAGCTTCATGAGCAGGTTCGAATTCATATTGAGGAGAAAACAGCTAAGTATGTTAAGCATGCTAATAAAGGATGAAAAATGATTAGCTTTGAACCTGGTGATCTTGTTTGGATTCATCTTAGCAAGGGAAGATTTCCTAGCAAGCGGAAGTCCAAGCTGATGCCAAGAGTTGATGGACCTTTTCGTATTATAGAGAAGGTAAATAGTAATGCTTACAAAGTTGACTTTCCTGGTGATTACAATGTTTCAGCCACTTTTAATGTGAAAGACTTATCTCCTTATTTGGAAGATTTAGAAGATTCTGATTTGAGGGCAAATCATTCTCTGCCCGGGGATGATGATGTGCATCATGAAGGTTCTAAATTAACTCAAGAAGGCGAGCTGAGCATAAAGGAGATTTCAGATGGTCCAATAACAAAGGTTAAGGCTAAACAGCTTCAAAGGGTCATAAGTAGTCAAATTGGAGCTATTGAAGCTTCTATGGGATTAGAAGCTTGCGATTTGAATGGAAACGAGCTAAATGTGTTTATCTGTCTTCAATTGGAGATTGGGACGTGATTTAGAGACGTTTGGTGACGTTGGGCTTAAAGAAGCAGCTAAGGACTTTCTTTCCATGCTATTGGGCTTTATTTACTTCTTATGCTACTATTTTTATGTATTTGGGCCATTTTGAACTTGTTTAGTTTTGTTTTAAAATTGTTAAGTCATATTGGGCTTATTTTGGGCTTTTTAAGTTTATTAGGTAACATTAGGGTTTCCCCTCATTTTGTAAGCCTATATAAGGCATGTTAAAGTCTTATAGAGGCAGTTGCCTCATTTTGGAATTGGATGCACGAAAATAGAACTTTTCTCTCTCAAAATTATCTTCTCAAGTTTTTCAACTCTTGAAGATAGATGTTGACTTATCACTCTTTGATCACCAAGAGTATGGCGTCAAAACTCTAAATTGATCCTTGTGGCGTCCACACGACTTATCAAGGTATCTATTTAGTTCTATCCTCCATTAACTTTACCATTTAATTTTGTTATAAATCAAGGCACATCAAGTACTAAAATTATAACTACTTAACTTTTATTCAGAAAACTAAAATCTGGAAGTTATTTAACTAACTAATTCTATTAATTAAATCATCCTAAATAACAACAAACAAGAGATAAATTTACATAAAGATAATAATCTATGGTATAGACTCATCCTCTAATATTTCATTGGACTTATTAATATCTTAGTTAATTACTTAATATAAATTGTTGGCTTTGACACTAATCTCATCACAAGTCTCTGTTGATGGTCCAATGACTATATTATGCATTCTAACAATTACTTATATGTCTATGGTAATTAAATTAGAATGTAATTTATTAAGATCAAGTTTAAATTATATCACACATGCCACCTAGGTGTATGTCTATCCTAGATAAAACTCATAGTTCTTACCCTATAATCATGCCTCAAACGATCATAGGCTAAACATATGAATCCCTTCATCAAGTTCATCATAGTTCTTCAATCATTCAAAATATTGGTCAAATATAATGAAAGCATTAAGATCAAGATAGAATAAATTAATTATAATAATTAAGCTCATAAAATAAAAATCAATGAAATCTAACTACATACTAGGTTCACATAGTTTAACCATAGAATAACAAGTTTAGCTTATCACAAAATCAAGAGTATCAAACAAATCTATGAAGAATAGCAACAACAAGAATATAATGATAAGAAAAGAGAAGAAAAACTAATCAAGTCTGCCTTTGGGTTGCTTCTCTCTCAATTTTGACTTGAAGCTTGAATCTTGATCTTAAATCTCAATATCTTGGCTTTGATTTTTGATTTTGTATTGTGAATTCTTTGTCTAAGTTTTTGCCTCTCTACTTGATTTTTTGAATTAGGATTTTTGGCCTTCACTTTATAGGTTTATGTCTTCGCATTAGGGTAAAATATCAGATACAAATAAGATTAGGATTACTGTTCATGTAAACTATACAGGCATACTATTCACATGACTGTTCACGAATACTATTCATAATGTTACTATTTACGCAGCACCATGACGTTGTACATATTATTTTTTAGGGCCATTTTAAGCACAAGCACTATAGCATAATTATTGTAGTTCATTTACTATAGTATGGTATTGCAGTAATTTGACGTTTTTTCCTTATTTTCTTAAGATTTTCATCCCCATTTGCTCCATTTACTCTAAACTTATAAAATAACAATAAAATACATAAAAAGTCAAAATAATATTAATTTAAACGAACAAATATTAAGTTTGAAAGATGAAAATATTAAACCTAATTAACCTCTATCAAGTACTGAACAGTCTTAATTGTGATCTCTAATAGACATCTCATAAAGTCATCAATAGATGATCCTTTTGAGTTGAGAAGTATTCGTAGTCTCTTGACTTAAGCACCACAGTAGACATGCGAGTGATCTATCATATTTAGGCTCCACACATGTCAAAAACCTTTCATGGTCTGACCACTAGGTGTCGCTGGGTATGGTTTGATGCTTATAGAGTCTGGTGTGTGTAGATATAGAATCTGTCAGCTTATATGGGTGAGTTGTATATCTAATTGTTCCAAGATTGTGTTCTAGAAAATCTTATGGCCATAAGAAATTCACTTGGAAAAAATGTTTCCCATAACAGAAATGATATCGCAAAAGTATTTGTGAATATTATTTATCGAAATACGAATTTGGAGATAAGTTCTAGTGTTAAGCATATAAAGACTTGACGGAGATGATAAATGTCTCCACTCTTTTAGGATATAAATGATGGATGGATAATACAAATATGTATTAACCTCAATTTATACACGCTATTTTGTTATTGACTTACAAAAGAGTTCCATAAGACAAAATAGGTGTGAATCTAGAGAGTCTCATTATATGAAGTGTACTCTTGTGTACTAGGGTAGTGCACCATTAAATGGCATAACACATGGCATAATTTCATTGCCTTAACAAATAATTTACAAATGTTGCAAAATTAAATAACTTATTTTATTTGATAATAAAGCTATGAAAACAAATTCGACCTATCAAGTAGTTTTACCATGTTTTAAAATCAAATTACATTTTTAAATGAGAACCAAGAGGTGGCAAGTTAATATGGATTACAAATGCCACCAAATCATTTTTCATTTGACCATTCAATTGAAATTTGAATAGTGTTTTGTCATGCTTATTTTTAAGCATAACATGTCTTATTTTCAAATAAAATGGCCATTGATATTGATCATATTCAGCCACCTCTTCACGAGCACGTTGCCACCATGATTTGCATTAAGCAAGTGGTGGCTTTATTTTGTTAAGGCAAGAGCATTGTCATACTTAAATAATGAAGACACTACTTCTCTTTTGATTGGCCGAATTGTTGGCTATTGTGGTTATAAATAGCTAACATAATTCATTTGTTCAATTAAGAAAAGGTAAGCAAACAAATTCTTAAGTTCCCAGATAAATAAAAATGAATCAAGAGTTGCTTCAAGTGTTTTATAATTCTAATTGAGAATAGGAAGCTATCATTCTGGCTCCAAGGATCCCACCAAGTCCTAAACCAGAATTTTGCAAAGACACTTCAAGAGTGAGTTTTCTAATATCTCATTAACGTAATAAGATGTTTGTTTACTTTCTGATGCACTTAATTATGCATGTGTGATGTATAATAAAAAAACAAAAAGAAAATTTACATGTTCACCGTACAACGCACTATCAATATGTGTGATCCTTCAATATCCCAAGATATTTTTTTTAAAGGTTAATCTACGATCAACATATTGTTATCTTTTGACATTATGTGTGATTATGGCATGTATAACTCAAATTTTAGTTTTTTGAAAGTTATATGTGTGTTTAACATATCGATAACTTTAAAAGTGTATATTATATTATATGCATGATTCAAACATGGATAGCCCAAGTTATGTTTTTCTTAATGTTGATTGCGCATCTTACACTTGGATAGTGTCGAAACAGTTATTAAATACGTGATTCTAACACATATAGCCCAAGTTATTATTTTTACAAGGTTAGATGTGCATACACATCGATCACTGAAGTAGTATATTATTTATATGATTCTTACATAGCCCAATGATTTTTAGAAGGTTAGTTGCATGTCTAACACGTCAGTAGCTACGAAACAATATATTATGTGTAATTTTGGCACCTATAACCAACAATGTGTTTTTGAAGGTTAAGTGCTTGTCTTACACATCAAGAGCTTCAAGATAATATTTTATATGCGTAATTTTAAAACCTACAGCCTAAGATGTTTTTTTTTAAGGTTAAGTGTGCATTTAGCACGTCAATAACTTTGAAATAGTATAATATGTCTTATTCTAATTCTTATAACAAGTTGTAATTTTCTAAAGGTTAGGTTCACGTTTAAAACATCGATAAGTTTTTAAACAATTTATTACATAAATGATTTTGTTATGTATAGCCCAAGTTTAATATATTCTGGAAGTTATGTGCGTGTTTAACGTGTTGATAGCTTTAAAATAATATATTATAATTTTTAAAAAATAAATTCTCAATTAATATACTGATATCTACCCACCCTTGTAATTATTTTCATCGTTGTGATATCGCAAGACAATAGTTAAAAGTTAGAGTAAAAATGTAATGCTATTATTGTAACAATCTCTATATAGATCACCCAATTCTGAGCAAATTGGTGGTGATGGCGTAGTACAACTGATTGCCATTTGATAACGACATCTCATGTCATCAAAGCATTAATACTTTTTTTTTTCTTTTTAACAAAAGGATGCTTATTTGTTGAAGATATTTGTACATTTGCATAGATCAAACGAAGATGATTCCATTAATAACATCAATGATCTCAATGAAAGATAGTCAACTGTGACTGATAGTAATCGATAGGCTTTACAATCAAATAATCTAGAGCGACACGCCAAGCGTACCTTGGTAAGTTCATTTCATTACATTACAGTTCAACTTAACATCTAAATCTAATTAAGTGCAACGAGGCAGGTGTCATACTATTGTTAGATATTTTATATTATTTTATGTCTTTAAAGTATGTGTAATAACATTTTATTAGATCAATAAAGTTTATTCATATATATAATTGAGCATACATTGATGAGCTCATATTTATAAAGTATGTGATCTATGTATTAGGCATATGATGCTAATACAGAGGATATAGATCACAGGTTTTTTATAAATTAAATATAGTTCACAACCATTAATGAAAAATGACATTTTATTATGTAAGGTTGTAGTTTTTCTACTTCTTATAGTGCATGATTTATCTTGATCATCGAAGCAGAGACTTCGAGTAGAAAAACTAGTGTATATGTTACATGGAACGGGACTACTGTGAATTTCGATTTGATTAACTAAATGTCATAGATCTTAATTTACAAAAACTTTAATAAGCTTGATTGATCTTAATTCTAAGTAGGTAATGAACTTACATAGATGCGTTGTATCTTTTGAACTATCATGGAGTGAGATCCATATAAACGATCAAAACCTCAATAGCTTGGAGATATAATTTCATGGGTAATAGGAACATATATTTGTAAGATGAAATCCAATAATTAATGTCCACCTAAGATATTTGCAGTACTTGATCATTAAAATCTGTGACCACAATTTATTCAATAAATTATTTATTAAATAATAATATTTATTTATAAATTTATTTACAAATATAAATATATTAAAAATAATCATTAGAGCATTCAATGACTTATGGGCAAATAAATAATTAAAGAGACAAGACATTTTTTTAAAGGTCTAACTTTACTTATGGACATCAATTAAAAGGTCAATTAAGTAGTTATTATTAGTCTAAAGACCAAGCCCAATTTAATTATAGGTTACTAGAGTACAACCCTTGGTTTTTAGTGGAATAGCTTAGAGTTAATTTAGAAGAATTAGTATATTATAAAATAATAAGGATTAGGTTTTTTAAGTTAGAGCTAGAAAGCCCATAGGCCTTACAGTCACTCTATTAGCTCAAATCCTAATCAAACTCTAATTTTCTAATCTTAATTAAATTTTACATACCCAAGAAAAATCCCTATATATATGGGAGGTATGTAATAAAAAAAAGGTACCACAACTATACAAAGAAATTTTTTTTTATGTATTCTTACATGAAAAAAGAATTTAATTAATACCATTTTCTCAAATTTGAGTATTAGTAATTTTAAAAATTAAGAAAAATTCACGCGCCCACACGTGTTAAGTTTAAAAATTGAGGATAGTAAAAAAAATTACAGCCAGTCAATTCAAGATCTGACATAACAACGAATTAAAATAATCTTTTATCCTTATACATATAATTATAAATAAGACGATCTAACTTTCGCTGCGTTTATTTTTATATACAAATTTTTTTTATTTACCATCCAACAACTATACCCATCACATTGATTACTACAATAATAACAATAAAGTGAACAAAATAAAAATCACTTATCTGATTAACCTCTCATCATTTTCCATGCGATAAAACAAAACACAACTCCTCTACCTACAAATAGCATCAAGAAAAGACTTAAAATTAAGGCAAATGAGAAACAACTAAATTCCCAAAACCAATGTCCAAATGTAAGGGTGGGCAATTTTGAATTTCGATCGGGTTCGAGAATTCCTGACCCCTACTCGAACCCGATCGGGATGCCAAAATGTGTCCCGATAGGGACACATTTCAGGTCGGGACAAATTTCGACTCGATCTCGGGTCGAGAAATCCTGATTTTTTTTTTAAAAAAAAACTATTTTAAAAAGACATAATTTTGATTCAGGTTCGAGACGGATCCGAACAATTCAGGATAGATTTGGGATAATTTAGGACGGGTTCGAAACAATTCGAGTCAGATTCGAGGCGAATTCGGAACAATTCAAAACAAGTCAGGTCAAGTTCAAGACGGTTCGGGTCAAGTTCGAGTTGGAACGGTTCGAGTTCAGGACAGGTCGAGAATTCTAATTCGAGTTCAAAAAATTTCCAAACCTGACCCGTCCCGTTAGAGACAAAATTTTCTATCCCGAACGAATCCCAAACCCATTCTCATTCTCATCTCGACCCAAAATTTCAAGTCGGGACAAGTCGGATTCAAGAATAATGTCCACCCTTATCCAGATGTGTAGAACATTGATCAATTAGGCAACATTATTCAATTTATAGTACAACACTTTAAAGAAAATCAACACGCAACTTTTAGGTGGATGACATTGCTAACGAACTCTAAAAATGCCAAAGCACTTTTTATTGAATATCACTTTTAATTGTGCTAAACGTTTTTAAAGTCGCCACAAAAAAAAAAAAAATCTAGCATCTTATCTTTCCAAATTAATGCCTAGCATGTGTAAAATTTAAATAATTTGACCAAGGATTAACATCACTGTTGAACCATCACCAATTGTATTAGCTTGCTACATTGAAGAGTCACAGGTAAATTAAATGGTAATAAAATAAAATAAAACACAGCCACTCCACATTGCAATATATATTCCCTAAATGCTAAAAAAATAATAACATAAAATAAAACACACCTCATTTCAATATACAATCTTTTCGGAATTCCTAGGAGAAACTACCAAGTCTAATCTATTGCAACTAACACTTAATTTTCAAAATTGATAGATAAACCGAAGAGAAAGGAAATTAGCTTTTACATTTATTTAAGTACGATATCTAAATTCATATACTCATTTAGATTACAACGTAATTAGGTTTTGGTCCATGATTCGACTTCCACTCCGCTAATGCACTCGGTAGAATCAGTACTAAAACTACCAAATCAATAGGCGGGAACCATTTTCTGTAGCATGGAAGTTCCTTTGAAGGTCACCATCTGAGAGCAGCTTTTTCTGTATATGCTAAGCTGAAGCACATACAATTTCAACGTCAGAGTGGGTGCACAAAGATGCACAAGCAGAAATATAAAGCGTGTGTAGACACATGGAGGCGTACCTGCCCTGGATCTATCTTCCTGAAACCAAATTTTTCAGTCCATATGGATTCTGCTTCTTCAGCTGCTGGGAGTACAATGCTCCTCACATGCAAGAATGAAAGCAGCTTCTCGATGCAGGAAAATAATAATTGAAAGTAGCCCTGTTGATGTGATTGATTAATCTTATGCTGATTTGACACAGTAGACTATGAAATTATTGCATCTTTAAGATGCAATTATTTTTTATCCCAGGGTCAGTGAACCCGGTGTTCTAAAACCCTTTTTAGACAAAACATGCTTAAAAATTCAAAAAGAAATTCTAAACTCTGTGCAATTCAAAAGAGCATTAAAAGTAATAGGATGCTCTCACCTAATAGACTTTTTTTTTTCCTTTTTAGACAATTTACCAATTATAAAATATTCCAGAAGATCATAATCTCAGAATATTTGTCATAAACTCAAAATGTTCATATGACCACCAATTAAGCAAAAAGCATGGCCGCTAAATGCTCATCAGTCCAATAATGCGACAAAAATGTGTAAAACATATGAAGCTCAACTGTATTACAACACTGCCACAGCCAATGCTAGAAATTTTAAAATGAGAACTTCTTGGATACTACAAATTCTAATGTGATTGGAAAGGTCAACTAGAAAATTAAGTTTGACTGATGAACTGTTCTCTCACCTTGCCATGGTTGATTTTACTCGTTGCAACTAAAGGGAGTTCTGCAACTTCTTGTCCAAAAACTTGCAGTACTCCAGCTGATACGACAGATGAACTGCACAATTGGCAAAAGAAATTTTCAACATTCTTACAGTTGAGTTACCCCTAGTTTAGTTATCGGAGACTATTTCTTACTTGACAATCAGTATCGCACAGTACATTCCCCCAAATTCTTGGCCCCTCAAATTCCTTCTGTGGGGAAAGGGAGTTAACTGCATTAATTAATCAATAAAAAAACCAATAGAGGATGAACAACAAAAGAGACCCAGTGCTTACCCATAAACCATGGATGGAATAAGGTCACGTCCACTTACTGAATCAACTATAGGGTCGAAGCAATCCTGTAGCATATAGTAGAGACATTTCAGTTGAGAAACAAGCCATTATTATTTTATGCAGTTCAGATGTTTCCTCCTAATCGCTTGTACCCATAAACTAAATTTTTATCACAATAAACATTTGAACTAAATTATGTAGACAATACAATTATTAATCTCATTGTTTCTTATAGGATGTAAAGATACTATGTAATGAGATATGTGTGCACTATTGAGCCTCAAAGTTTATTTTTGTTGATTCACTGTCATCAGAGATCTATTTGGTCTTGCACACCTATTAAAGTCTCAGTTGTCTAGTTTCTCTGCCACCGAGTGAAAGTTCACTGCAGAGCTAATTCGATCCCTTTCATGCCGATTTATTAGTTTGGGTTGTTATTAATTTATTAGGTGGCTATTTGTCAAAATAACAAAGTTTTAGAGGTTATTTAGCAAATTACTAAAACTTTAGGATCTTTTTTTTGTATTTCCATAATCAATTTTGGATTGCTTTTGTCAGGTTACTTGAATTGTTGGATTACCGAGGAATGACAGAAATCACCACAAACTCATCAAGTTCAACACTGACAAAGCAACTACCATGTCAAGCATTGATACATAGTGCTAGTGATAGTACAACTTTAAAAATTACTACAGTTAGGCTAAATGGGCAAAATTTTCTTCAATGATCTCAATCTGTTAAGTTGCTTATTAGAGGAAAAGAAAAGCTTGGTTACTTGACAAGCTCAACTAAGGGCCCAAATGAAGAAGATCCAACATTTTCCATGATTATGTTAGTTGGTGAAGTCAAGGGAGCTAGAGTTGGTCAAACTTATCTTTTCCTAACAGCAAAAGATTTGCCACCTGGATTTTAAAGTGTATATAGGGTCCAAAAAATCTATAAACTGAAAAGATCTATATATGGCCTATAGCAGTCTCTTAAGACTTGATTTGATCGGTTTAATAAGTCTATCCGAACTCAAGAATATTCTTAAAGTGAGGTAGATCACACTATGTCTTATAAACATTCTATCAATAGGAAGATTGTAATTCTTATAATGTATGTTGACAATATTATTCTGACAAGAGATGATGCTATTGAATTAGAAAAACTAAAACTTTTTGGTTAAGGAATATAAAATGAAAGACCTTGACATTTGAGGTATTGTTTTTAGTATCAAAATTGCTAGGTCCAAAAATGTGATTTTTATGTCAGAAGAAGTATCCCTATTGATTTGCTAAAGTAAACTTGTGTATTAGGGTGTAAACCTGCTAATACCCCTATTGATCCAAAACACAAAATGATCGAAACAAAGACAATTACCATGGTGGAAAAATTATGTTATCAGATAAGTAAATTAATCTATCAATCACATATGCAACTAGATATAGTTTTTACAGTAAGTGAGCTGGTCAATTTATGCAGAAGGAAAGTAATCTACAAACTGTTAACAGAATCATCAAGTACCTTAAGATAACCCGAAGAAAGGTATTAATGTTTTGGAAAAAAAATGTCATATGCAAGTTGATGCATATATTGACCGCTAATTGAGTAGGCTGTGAAAATGATAGAAGATCAACTTCTACTTACTAACATTTGTGAGAGTAAATTTAGTAACTTGGAGAAGTCGGAAACAATATGAAGTTGTAAGAGTTTACAGGGTAGTGTAGTGTCATGAACAGGAAAGTGCTTTGTGGCTTAGGCAAGGGCATTTTTTGATGCAATCAAAGACGGCTCAAGCAATCATATTTCTAGAGTTTACAAGGTAACATGGTCTCACAGACGGAAAAGTGCTTTGTGGCTCAAACCGAGAGACTTCTAGATGCGATCAAAGACAACTCAAGCAATCACTTTCCTAGAGTTTACAAGGTAGCATAGTGCCACGAGCCTAGTGCCTGACAAACTAGCCTATTAAATAATATTGTCTACCGACCCAATTTTTCATTGTAAGATGTGACATTCTCTTTTGCCCAATCAAATTGCGCTCTCCTCATGTGTAGCCCCTAAGGTTTGGCCTACCCCTAAACTACCCCCAATTTTCTAAATTTGTGAATGATGTCACTACCGTTAGCATTTTGTTGCATTTTACTGCAGTGCCTTTTTCATTTTTACTTGGTTCTAATTCTTAAATAAAAAGCTAAAATTAATGATTTTATACACAGGTTAATGCAGCTCTCTTATTATCATTTTAGTTGCAGAAAAGGAAAATTTTGAAAGATCAAGTTGTCCTAACTCGTGTCTTTCACTTCTCTATTTTCTCTCAATTTCTTTTTTTATTACCTCGCTCACTTTTTCTTCACACTAAAATTTAGAAACATCATAAAAGATTCTATTAGCCAAAAAAATGAAAAATCAAAACACATTTTTTAAGAAAACACAAAATAACTCGTAACCCTTAAACCAAAAATCAACCAAACAGTCGCCGCTCCAAACAATTGCCATAGGAGCAATGAAAAAATCAAACATGGAAGCACCATGTGAGCGACTGCATATTAATTTAGCAATGGTAAGCTGCCTTACATGTGGCTTGACAAATGTTTGGCCACAATGACTTCATGGCCTAACAAGCACAATAATTTTTATTGTGAGCAAAAGATCACAAACTCAAAATGCAAATGGTTGAGTGAAGAATCAGAACTTTTTCAGTTAGTGTATAAATTTGAAGTAGCATCATTTTGATTAAATACCCAGAACTCTAAAGAGATGAGATGTGGACGTATTTAACTCTGCCTTGATGATGATGATTATGAAAATGTAAGATGGGTTTTGAATTCAGAGATTTATTGTGTAATACAAGTAAAGGTGATATTGAAAAAGAAATAATTGTATTAACCACACTGTTTTTACAAGAGCCTCTGTTGGGCTTATATACAGAAAGTTTACAGTAAGTAAAAAGAGAAACTAACTAATTTTAGGAAAACTATAATAATAATCCTTGATTCTCTCTCAATTACATCCCTAAACTTAAGAAAACAAATATTACAGCTAGTAATGATTCTCTAAACTTAAGGAAACAAATATTTACAACTGGTGAAAATCTTTTATTTTCCACTCCCCCTCAAGTTGGTGAATATGAATCATCCATCCCCAGCTTGGTAATAATTTCTTGAAATGTAGTACTGTTAAGCCATTTCATAAGAACATCTGCCAACTGACCTCCTGTGGGGACATATGGTGTACAAATTAAACTGCTTTCTAGTTTTTCCTTGATAAAGTGCCTACTATCTCGATGTGCTTAGTTCGATTGTGTTGTACCGGATTATGTGCAATACTAATTGCTGACTTATTGTCGCAGTAGAGTCTCATTAGTCCATTCCATCTAATCTTCAAGTCTTCTAGTATAATTTTTAACCATAACAATTCACAAACTCCTTGTGCCATGGCCCTAAACTCAGCTTCTGCACTTGACCGAGCTACAACATTTTGCTTCTTGCTTTGCCACGTTATCAAACTACCTCTAAGAAAAGTACAGTAGCCTGAAGTAGATCTCCGATCTACAGGAGACCCTGCATAATCTGCATCAGTGTAAGCTTTAAGAACGAGCTTGGAGTTCCTTTTGTACATTATCCCTTTTCCAAGATTAGTTTTTAAGTAACGAAGTACTCTGTAGACAGCTTGAAGATGGATCTCCTTGGGGTCATGCATAAATTGACTGATGACGCTCATAGCGTATGTTATGTCTAGCAGTATGTGGGCAAGATAGATGAGTTTTTCGACTAATCTCTGGTACATTTCCCTGTCTACTGCTCGATTTCCAATAGCCTCTCCAAGTTTATGATTTTGTTCAATAGGTGTTGCAATTGGTTTGCTTGCTAGCATCCCTATTTTCCTAAGAAGATCCGTGACATATTTTTGCTGCGAAATAAAGATTCCTTGTCTAGAATGAGCTACTTCAATCCCTAGGAAATATTTTAATCTTCCCAAATGTTTTATCTCAAATTCCTTGATCAAACAATTTTTCAAAGCTTGCTTTTCCTTCTCATCATTTCCAGTCACAATTATGTCGTCCACGTAGACTATCAAGGCCGTAACTCCCCCTGAGGCCGAGTATTTGATAAAAAGTGTATGGTCTCCCTGACTTTGCTTGTATCCTGTAGCTAACATCACCTTAGTAAATCTTCCAAACTAGGCACGTGGAGATTGTTTCAAGCCATGCAAGGCTTTTCTTAACCTGTATACCTTATTCCTCTCGACTCCTCCAAATCCTAGTGGAATGCTCATATAGATTTCTTCTTCCAAATCACCATGAAGAAATGCATTCTTCACATCATACTATTGTAAGCCCCAGCTAAAGTTGGCCGCTAGTGACAGTAAGATCCTCACAGTGTTCATTTTTGCCACTGGAGCAAAAGTCTCTTGATAATCCACTTCATATGTTTGAGTGTACCCCCTAGCGACTAGCCTTGCTTTGTAGCGCTCTAATGATCCATCAGCCTTAAACTTCAAGGAGAAAACCCACTTACAACCTACTACTTTCTTTCCATTTGGTAGATCAACTAATTCCCATGTCCCATTCTTTTCCAGTGCATCCATTTCCACTCTCATGGCTTTCCTCCATTCTTCTTTAGATAATGCCTCAAATAAAGTGTTTAGGATAGGAATTTCATTGACTCGTGAGAAAACTCCTATGGGCTGGCGAAATTTTTTTAAAGGTTACAAAATGAGATAAAGGGTATAGTGGTTGTTTGGTGCATTCTCGAGTTCCTTTTCTCACGGCTATAGGCAGATCCAGGTCAGGTATTTGACTTTGAGGAAATTGGTGATCAATAAGTAGAGTAGGTTTAGATACTGTTACCTCATTCTCAGAAGTCAGATTGGAGATCTGGACTTGTTTTGGATCAGTAGCTGGACCTTACTTTCTTACATACACCGTCCATACTGCATATGATCAAGAGTTCTATTATCCCCTGCTGGAGACTCGGGTGGAATAAGGATTACAAGTTTTTTGTTTGAATCGGACTCTGGTGACAAAACAGGAGTTAATATTTCTGTGTTTGGAGATGGTGACACAGATGAAGAAGGTAAATCGAGTAAAGGAAATTTTTCCTATCTTCCATGATAGATGGCTCCCTATGAAGATAAGGTTTAGTAAAATACGGTTTCCCTTCCACAAATGTGACATCCGCTGAGATATAGAGTATTTTGGTGGATGGATGAAAACATTTATAACCTTTTTTTATGGACGAGTAACCTACAAAGACACTTAATGGCTCTAGGATCCAATTTTCCCCGGTTATTATTATGAACATAGACAAACGAGGTACACTCAAATATCCTAGGAATAAGAATGCTTGTGACACTCAAATTGGGATAAAACTTAAAAAGAGCTTCCATTGGACTTTTTGACCCCAAGACCTGTGAAGGAATCCTGTTTAAAACATAAGCAGATGTAAGCACTGCTTCCCTCCAAAATTGTTTTAGTACATTGTGATGAAACAAAAGTGCTCGTGTAGTGTTTAAGAGATGACGATTTTTTCTCTCAACTACCCCATTTTGTTGTGGAGTGTTAATACAAGATGACTCATAAATAATTCCTTCCTTTTGAAAGTAAAGAGACAAGATTTGATTGAAATAGTCCCTCACATTATCTTACCTAAACCTTTTTATTTTTGTACCAAACTGATTTTGGACCATTGTATGAAAATTGGGAAAAATATTACTCGCGTCAGATTTGTATTTTAATAAGAATATCCAAGAGACCCTAGTGCAATCATCAATAAATGATACAAACCACTGTGAACCAGAAATATTTGGAACTGTTGAGGGTCCCCATATATCATTGTGAATTAAATAGAAAGGAGATAAACTTCTTTTGTTGCTAATGGGAAAAGATACACGAGTGTGTTTTGCATACTCACAAATGTCACAATGAAATGTTAGAATATCCAATCCTTTAAATAAAGAAGGAAACATGACTCTTAAAACTGCAAAAGCCGGGTGTCCAAGACAAAAATAATGCAACCAGATGGCATCTTTATTTGAGGAAGAAAGCAATGAAAAGGGTAAATTTGACTTGATCATATTCGGTTGGCAAGGGTGTCTCAAGATAGTAGAGTCCATCCATTTCCTTAGCAAGTCCAATCTTCCTCCCCGAATCCTGGTCCTAAAATTCACAGTAAAAAAGGTAAAACGTAATATGACAATGTAAGTCTTTTGTAAGCTTTTGAATGGATACAAGGTTAGTGGATAATTTTGGAACATGTAGAACATTTTTAAGGACAAGAATAAGGGTAATATGGACATCTCCTACACCTGCTACCGTGGTTGTAGTTCCATCGGCAACAGTGATCTTCTTACTACTTGTACATGGGGTGTAAGTGTTGAACTGGTTTGAGTTATGTGTCATGTGGTCTGTGGCTCCCGAGTCTATGATCCATGAATCCTCAAACAATTTATTAAAAACATTTAATCCAAGAGAGATTGATGATTTACCTGAGAGGGCAAAAGAGCAAGCACTAGAAGAAAGTTTCTCAAGAGACCCTAGTAAGCTTCTCAACTTCTTTATTTCTTTATTGTTGAATCCCTCGTGTCTTTGTGGTTGATTCTAATCTGTTTGGGAAGTTATATGGGCCTGACTTTGAGGTCGTTGTTGTTGTCCTTTATTTCCCCACTCGTGGCTGGATGTGGAAGGTTTCCCATGTAATTTCCAACAGCGATCCCTAGTATGTCGTGGTTTTTTGCAGTATGTACACCAGAGATCATCACGATTTGCCCCTTTTGATAATTTTGCCTTTCTAGGTTCAGTAGTTGGTGGTTATTCCAAAGTGAGACCTCGTTGTTTGTTACTAGAGGCAGCAAAGGCCGAGCCATCAATTGGTTGAGGTTCAAGCATAACTCCTTTTCAACTTTCTTCAACTCGAATTAACGAGATCGTCTCATTAAGGGATGGTACTTTCTCCTTGCCCAGAATTTGAACCCTAACTTGGTCAAATTCAAAGTTTAGGCCAGCGAGAAAGTCATAAACCCGATCTCTTGCAATGAAATGTTTTATAATAACTGCACATTCACTGCATTTCAAATCAATCACCCGATAATAATCCAGTTCTTGCCACTGGTTTTGCAGGAAATTAACATATTCGGTCACTGTCTTATTCCCCTGTTTTGTTGCTGCAGTCTTGGTCTTAATTTCATATATTTGTGTTGCATCATGAACTTAGGAATAGGTCTGATTAAAAGCATCCCAAATTGCCTTTGCAGTTGGCAAGAACATACATGTATCACTAATTTCAGGTGTCATGGAATTCCACAACCAGGACATGATTGTTGAGTTCTCCTCGTCCCATGCTTCAAAACCAACATCACTTTCCTTTAGTCCAGTTCCCAACAAATGACTCAATTTTCCTTTTCCTTTCAGAAAAGTTCGAACCAATTGAGACCATTTCAAGTAATTTTTCCATTAAGACGATACGCTGGTTGGATGTTCTGCAATTCGTTTGTAGAGCGTGACATCTGCTCTTTCTTTGGTGATTGGGGTAATTGAATCACAAGGGTGAATGATGTCGTCTTTGACATTCTTCAATAATCTGCTATGAAGGCTAGAGAATGAAGAAAAAAAAAGAGTAATGTGAAATCTGGCAAAATATTGCCGGAAAGTGACAGTGGGGAAGTCAAAGGAAAAACAGGAAAATGGCTATTAAGGCTGTGTCGGATTTTTCCAAAAACTTGAAGCCTTCCAGCTCTGATACCATGAAAAAGAAATAGTTGTATTAACCACACTGTTTTTACAAGAGCCTCTATTGGGCTTATATACAGAAAGTTTACAGTAAGTAAAAATAAAAACTAACTAATTTTTAAAAAACTATAATAATAATCCTTGATTCTCTCTCAATCACCTCTAAACTTAAGGAAACAAATATTACAGCTGGTAATGATTCTCTAAACTTAAGGAAACAAATATTTACAACTGGTGAAAATCTTTTATTTTCCATAGATATCTTTATTTTGTAAGCTGAAAATATGAGAGAGAAGAAACAATCATGAGAATGGGAAATATGTGAGAGAGAAGATATATGCTTTACTTAGTTTATACTAGAATTAAATATATTTAGATAAATGTGCCAAACAGATAAATTAGAGAACTTGTTAAGAAAGTTAATAACGTAGCAAGTACATTTGCAACAATGTCTCACTAGTTTGAAGTTGTGAAATTAACCCACCATAAGTTAACATCAACAATTGTCGAAATCAAGCTAACAATAAAGGCATCAGACAAAATCCAAAAACTAGATAGTAGATCTAAGGTTAGGCTAAACCTGAAGGTCATCACTAGAAATATCCCATATAAAGAACCAAGATTGGATGCTTTATCACCATTTTAAGAAATGGGGCCAAAAGGGATTACAGAGGATTATCATTCCTCAAGATCAGAATGTTGAATGATGGAGCAAGTTCAAGTGTTAGAAGAAACTTTATTCAGAAGAGGTGGAAAAGGGTGCCATATATGGAGGGGGAAATTAGGGACAGAAGGAGATTTAGAGAGGAATCATTTCAAATCTTGCTATGAATGCATAGCTTAGAAGATAGTCTGCAAAAGATTCAGTGTAGCTAATGGGTGGGAGGAGATTGAACAGAGATTGGAGAGTAGATTTAAGGCTACATTCAAAATCTAATGATTCCAACATGGTAAGTTAATTTTTGTGTTATAAATTTCATCTTTACTTGGGATCCTTGAACTTCTCTAGATTGCAAGAAAATTCCTTGAACTTCTCTAGATTGCAAGAAAATTTATATGTGAAACAAAGTAGATGGCCTCCATCACTTAACAGAACGTTTCACTTGTATCCATTAGTCTGTTGTTTCACTAAGGCCGAAAATTCTCAAGAAATTAGAGGGGGTTGTGATAGTTTTGTGGAAGATCATCGGAAGAGGGATTTTATGATATAGAATTGCCGAAGGGGATAGAATCCAATGACGGATGATGTACTTGGGGATGTTGACTTTAGTAAAGTGATTAAATCCGAGTTGAAGACACTAATGCTAAAAGGAGCTAATGCACAGTAGAGGCAACATTTAAGGAGAAAATGGGGTACTGTGAGAGCCTTTTTTAAGGAGTTAAACTTGGCTTTGTCCACTTTGTCCAATGTAGGCATAAATGGGAGTTTGGTTATTAATTTGAAATCATAAGGATTTACGTTGGAAAATCAAAAGGTTTTGGGAAATAAGACAAAAGAGATGTGATCAAAGATACACTCATCGAACCAAATGTTGATATAGTACTCTTGCAAGAAACTAAGAGGAAGCGGTCCATTGGAGGCACTTATGCCCACTCTTGAGTGGCAGACGTAAAAATTGGTTGTTCATCTTTGACTTTGATACCATAAGGGTTGAGATTAGTGATTCTCTTTTTCAGGGAGTTTTTATTTTCAGTGATTAGCTATTGACGGGTATGTGGCCTTAACAATCCAAGATAAAGAAAAAGGCTTTTGGAGGAGCATGCTTGGTTGTATACAGTATGCAATCTAACTTGGTATATAGGTGCAGACTTTAACATAGTTATATGTAAAATATCTGTCTGAAAAGGCTAGCGAGTAACAATTACTAGGAGTATGAGGAATTTTAATTGCTTCATTAGAGACCACATTGCATGGGTCAAATTGTGGAGACAATCTAGTGCATAACAAGCTAAGAGAGCTTACTCTTTTCTCTTGAATGGGAGGAGGAGATAGGTTTAAATAGGTAGTACTCCTTGGAACTACTTCTGATCACTGTCCCACAGGCATTAGATTCTAATGTAATGAAATGGGGACCTATTCCTTTCAAATTTGAAAACATAGGCTATAGCATCATAAATTTAAGCACTGCACAAAAGAAGGGTCATTGCAGGAACACTGTACCAGTTATTAAGGCTTTAAATTCAAAACAAGTTAATGTAGATTAAGTATAAGCCTCCTGCCTTGTAATGCCCATTTCAGTATATACTTGCAAAAGTTTAAGAGTGGGAAAGCTCAAAACAAGCCTTATGTCAAAAGCTAGAAAGCTAACAGCTTGACGGATTTTCTTTTGTTTATTATGTGTAAATCATAAAATATACATTTTGAAAAAACTAAAAGAACTTTTAAAAGCTTACACTCATTTTTTGTCTAAACCTGTTTTCGGCTTTTAATCCAACCACTAGGCAGAGTACCACCACCTCTTCCCCTCCCATAGTGATATTTTTCCAACAAAAACAAAACAATAAGAGTATCACTCAACCTTCATTCTCATCATTCTTTCCTCGAAGTAAGCACATTCAGCCAAAAGCCCAATGCAGAAAAAGATTTTCTTGGGAAGATGGAAATCAAATTTATACCCAAAGATTAACTCAGTTAGCAAGGCACCAAGGTATGAATTTGTCTTGTCAAGCCTATCTATTTGTGCAACATTGCTATCATATTTGGTGGTTGAAATTAATTCGATTGAAATAGCTTGACATTTTTATACTTTCAATTTTTCTATAATAATTAGGGCATCCGTCAGTGTCTTTTAGACGAAACCCCGCCTGTCCACAAATGGCCACTAAAAGGACAAGGCACACCAATTGTCATCCCTAGTGCTGATTGAGAATATCAAGAAACTCAAAAGGAAACTCTGAAATATTTCTCCAATCTTTACTCCAATGGAGGAATTGCAATGATGGCACTTCATTGAACTCTTACTAAAGATGACAAAACAATTTGATAAGAAAGCAAGTATTCAAACATGGAAGTTAAAAGAGCCATACACTAGTGTCTAAATAAACCCCCAAGTACGGATGGTTTTTTCTATGGCTTTCTTCCAAAATTGTTTGGATCTTATCAAGGATATGATGTTATGGAAGCGGTGGAAGAATTTTTTAAAGGTGTCATCAATAAAACCACCAAGTCTATAAAGATTGGACACTTTTAACATATAAGCCTGATCACTAACCCTTACAAAACCATACTTAGTAGTTTTATCACTTCAAATAAAAGTTTCAAAAGTCACAATATTTGTTGCTCAAGCAACTTTCATTAAAGATAGGCAAATTTTGATGCTATGTTGAGAAGGTTTACTATCATGTAAATTGGAATATCTTGAATTTATTCTTCAAGACAAAGGTATTTCAGCAACAAGAAGGAGATGGATAATGTGTTGTCTCCAATTTTTGAATTTCTTAGTTTTCATCAATGGCTGTCCTTGGGGTTGCTTTCATGCTTCGAGAGGTTAGACACGAGACCTTATTGCTCCTTCCTCTTTACTTTGGGGGTGAAATGTTTGAGAAGTTAGATGGAGAAAGCCCTTGTAGCAAATCTTAATTGAGGGTATATTTAATGGTTAGTAAGGTAGAACATAATGACCTTTAACTTCAGTTGATGATGCTCTTTTCTCTACTTTTAGGCTCAAAAGATAGATAATCTTTTAAAAGTTATCGAGGCTTTTGGTCTTCTTTTCGAGTTTCAAGTAGTAAGGACAAATGTTTCATCATGGGACTCTTAGAAAGTGAAGGTCAATTCGCAAGTCAATCAATTTGGCTTGTTGGTCAGGAATTGGACACTTGAGTATTTAACGTATCCTTTGGGAAGCAATCCTAGATCATCAAGTTTTGGTATTTGATTAAAAAAATGAAAGATGACTTAGGGGATGGAAAAGATTTTAACTCTAAAGGTGATGGGTTGACACAAGACAAGCGTTAATGGGCTTCGCGATATCGTTCGCATAGACGAAAGATTGTTGATATCGTTCAACAAGACGCAAAGAAAAATAAATCAATTCAAGAAGACAAGAAAAAAACAGCAAACTTAAATCTTGAACTTTAAGAAAGAAACGGCAAGGCTTTGTTTAAAGAGTTCTTGCTCTCTTGTTATGCAGCCGTTAAAGAAAATAGTTCATAGAGTTGTCCTCCCAATAACACACCTATGGTACTTTATATACTAGCAACATCTCTCATAGTTTAGGAAAACCTATTTTGAAAAGTAATAAATTTAAGAAACATTAACTTAGTAAAATTAGAAAACATTAACTTAGGAAACTAGAAATTAATTTAAGAAACATTAACTTAGGAAACTATTAAATTAGTAAATATATGAATCCTTTAAGATCTACAGGGAGAAAAGGAAAAGGTCCTAATCTCACACAGGATTATGTGGCAATATTCATCATGAGATGCATGTTCTTGATTTGTTCCTCATCATTCTCTTTCTTGCAAAGAACTCGTCCTCGAGTGATCATACAGTTCAATTTCTAGATGGAAATAGGACAAGTCCGCCACATTGAATGTCTTGGAAATGCCCATGTTTGTTGGAAGGTCAACGACATATGCATTGTCATTAATTTTCTTCAAGATTGGATATGGACCAAAACTTTTCAGTTTAGGTTTTCCATGAATCCCAATTGGCACTCTCCTTGCACAAATAAATCATGACTTGATCTCCAACTTCAAACTTTTGAGGTCGTCTATACTTGTCACTGCTTGCTTGTATTTTTGGTTCTGCTCTTCCAAAGTATCACGTACATCTTGGAACATCTCTACGTAGCTCTTAGCCAAAGCAAAAGCAACTAGGGATCTTGTGCTAGAAGGAAACTTGACAAGATCCACAATGTGCCTCGATACTTTGGTGCAGTCTATGAAAATAAGACTTCTCCCTATTGAACGATGCCCCGAGTTGTTGTGGGTAAACTCTGCTTGGGCTAAGGCAACGTCTCATTAACTCGACTTATCTCTACAAATACATCGAAGCAAGTTGCCCAAGGATCCATTCACCACTTTAATCTAACCATCAGTCTGAGGATATACTTTACTTAAGAACTTCAATTTTGCCCCGAATCTCTTCCACAAATTTGGTAAGCCCAAATGTAGCAAAAAACTTCTTGTCCCTATCTAAAACAATGCACAAAGAAATACCATGTAAACAAACCACCTCCAGAAAAAATTATCTCGCAACATGGTGGGCATTTGTTATCTTTCGACAAGGGATGAAATGTGTCATCTTGAAAAACCGATCAACAACTACAAAAAAAGCATTATGCCCTCGCTGCATCCTCGGCAATCCTAGCACAAAGTCCATAGAAATATCATCCCGAGGTGCATTAGGTACAAATAGAGGATATATAAACCAGTGTTGTGTACCTAACCTTTGCTCCTCTAACATACGGGACACCTTTGCATGAACTTACCTGCATCTCTCTTTAGCTAGAGCTAATAATACCTCTCCTCTAGGTTGGCTACGGTCTGGTCTCGTCCCACATGGTCACCTGAATGCATCTCCCGCATAGGCTTGTCTTGTAAAGAACTCCTTGTAACGTGCAGGCGATTTCCTTTGAACAAATAACCGTCATGAACATAAAGTCATCGTTCAATTGTCTCATGAGATATTGGGACCAGATCTGCCTGACCTTCTCATAAAGCTCCTTAAACTGATCAAAGCCTGGAATCTCAACATTAAGGGAAACAAGTAGTGTCGCTTGACGACTTAAGGCATTAGCTACTCGATTAGATATTCCAGACTTTAGTATAATTAGATAATTAAACTTCTCAAGATATGTTGCCCGTCTAGATAGCATTCGGTCTACATGCTTCTGATTACGAAAATGTTTTAAGAGTTGGTGGTGTGAATAGACTATAAACTCTTTGGGCAAGAGATATGCTTCCCAAGTTTTGATGGCTCTAAATACAGCATACAACTCTTGCTGGTAGGTATACCATTTTTGTCTAGCCTCGCTCAACTTCTCACTAAAGAAAGCTATAGGTCTCTTTTCTTGAGAGAGAACTGCTCCAATTCTCACTTCACTAGCATTAAACTCTTAACTCAAAGGTTTTGGCAAAGTTGGGTAATATAAAAGTAGGTGCAGTGGAAAGTTTCTCTTTTATCTTCTTGAAGCTATTATCTGCTTCCTCATTCTAGACAAACTTCCTTTTTTACAAGCACTCGATCATGGGGGCTACTATAGTACTAAAGTTTCTAATGAACCTTCGGTAAAATGTAGCAAACAAATGAAAAATTCTTACATCTGTAATAGTTTTAAGGGTAGGCTAGTCTCGAATTGTTGCTATTTTGTCCTTGTCTACATGAACTCCTTCACTACTAATAACAAAACCCAAAAATACTAGCCTATTGGTGAGGACTTCACACTTCAAATTTACAAATAATTCATTCTCCCTTAACACAATCAAGACTTTCCTAAGATATTCAACATGCTCTTCAATATTCCTACTATATATCAATATATCGTCAAAATACACCACAACAAAAGAAGACATAAATGGACGAAGTACTTGAGTCATTAGATGCATAAAGATACTTGGCGTATTGGATAACCCAAATGGCATGACTAGCCAGTCATACAAGCCATCCTTGATCTTGAAGGCGATCTGTCATTCATCCTCAAGGCGTATTCAAACTTGGAGATATCTACTATTTAGATCTATCTTTTAAAACATCGTGGCACCACTCAACTGGTCAAGCATGTCATCAAGGCATGGGGCAAGAAAACGGTACCTTATTGTGATTTTATTAATAACACGACTATCTACACACATCCTCCATCTCCCATCCTTCTTTGGTGTAAGTAGGACGGGAACAACACAAGGACTGATACTCTTCTTGATGTGTCCCTTCATTAATAGCTCTTCCACCTTCTCCCTAAGAATTTTGTGTTCTTGTGGGCTCATCCAATAATGGGACAGGTTGGGCAATTTGGCTCTAGGAATGAAATCAATGCAGTGTTGAATACGCGCATTGGTGGCAATGTAGTGCGTTCAACCATAAGGTTTGAAAATTCAGCCACCAACCCTTGGACTTCATTCGACAATGATTGCTCAGGCAGTTCTTCTCCTTTTACCACCAAACAAACAGATGCACGTGCACATATCCTTCATCTCTTCCTCCTTGTGAATCACTGAAAATAAGGTCTTCTCATCCACTTTAAGGGCTGCCTTCTCGAGTTGCTTAGGTACTATTATTGTCCTTGTTCCACTTGAAAGAGATAGTGTTATCACTACCCTTATGTGTGGCATTCACATCATACTGCCAAGGTCACCCTAATAATACATGACATGCATCCATTTCAACAACATCACATAAAACCTCCGCCTTATAGCTCCAACCAATTGATAGAGGTAATCAGCATAGTTTAGTTATTTTCAAACTTAGTTCCTTTTTAATCCAACCGATTGTGTAAGGTGAGGGATGCAGTTTAGTGTGGAGTTTAAGGTTTGTCAACCAAGCTTTGAGACACTACGTTTTCACAACTACAACGATCAATAACTAATTTACACACCTTACTAGCAACTGAATATTTTCTTTTAAAGATTTTCTTTCGTTGGGTCTCATCGGATTGAGCAAGTGTATACATCAACCTTCGCACCACACATACTATGTGTTCTCCCTCTTCTTTAGCTATTTCAACTTCATAATCACCATCACTCTCCTTGAGTTCAGCATCATCCTTATCCACTTTATCCCCCTCGTATATTCACAAACTTTCGTCTAGGGCATTTGCTAAACCTATGGCCCATCTCATTATACTTAAAACATCTAATACAAATGAACTCTCCACTTTCTCTTTTCCCTTTGTTCCAGGTTTCCTCTGGCTAATCTCTCTACCATTAAAGACTCTGGAGGTTTGCTCTCGAGTGTAGTATGGGTAGATTTAGTGTTTGATTCAATTTGGGAATAGGGTGGTGCTCTTGGGTATCTCCTAGTTTTGGTTAATCTCTCAACCCTCATTGCTAAGTTCTGTGCCTGATCAATTGACCATATTAGTTCCATGGCCAACCAGTCCTAAATCCCCTCATTCAACCCATTTACGTACCTGGCTACTTGTTGTTCCTCTATTTCACTCAAGTTACGCCTTACTTGTAGCCTAAGAAACTCTTCCGTGTAAGCCGCAACTGAGCGATTTCCTAGGGTACAATTCTGAAACTATTGAAATAATGTTTGATTATACTAAAGGGGTAAGAAACGCTCCTTCAAAAGGGCTTTCATAAGCTGCCACTGCCGAACAAGTTGCTACCCCATTGCCCTCAAACTCTCTTGATGGCGTTGCCACTAAGCGTTAGAGCCGCCGCGTAACTTATGAGCCGCCAAAGCTACCCTCCTTTCTGGACTTACATTCTAATCTCAAAACAGCTCTTAACCTCGTACACCCAATCCAGAAATTGTTCGATATCCACAACACCATTAAAGGTTAGTAATTCGGCCTTCACTCGATAAGTATCATCATAGTTATGATGGGGTCTATAACTTGGTGGGACTACCTCATCAAACGGGTCAACCTCCTCGACCTCTAATGAACCCACAAGATAATCAAAAAGTGGGGCCCTCCTCAGCAAGTTCATGTTTCTCTCCCTCTAACCCGCAACCTTACTTCCGCCTCACTTTCGATTCCCTCATCCTAATTCATATTAGCAGACGCTGCAAGGGGTTGTCTGTGCACTCTAGCTGCCACTACTACTTAATTTGGACGTTCATTAACCCATAAGCTTACAGTCAATTCCTGCATATTTTTCCAAGGCTCCTCCATACGTGTTTCCAATGCATTTATGCGTTCTTCAATTGGACTATTAGTGCCTATCATCTCAAGACAAGGCTCCGATACCACCTGACGCAGGATAAACATTAATGGGCTTTGTGATATCGTTTGCGTAGACAAAACATTGTTGATATCATTCAACAAGACGCAGAGAAAAATAAATCCATTCAAGAAGACAAGATAAAAACAGCAAACTTGAATATTGAACTTTAAGAAAAAACAAGGCTTTGTTTAAAGAGTTCTTGCTCTCTTATTACGCAGTAGTTAAAGAAAATGGTTCACAGAGTTGTCCTCCCAATAACACACCTAGGGTACTTTGTATACTAGGAAATCCCTCATAGTTTAAGAAAATCGATTTTGAAAAGTAATAAATTTAAGAAACATTAACTTGGGTAACTAATAAAATTAGGAAACATTAACTTAGGAAACTATAAATTAATTTAAGAAACATTAACTTGGGAAACTATTAAAATTAGGAAACAATTAACTTTAAGAAACTATTAAAATTAGGAAATATATGAATCCTTTAAGATCTGCAGGGAGAAAAAAGAAAAAGGAGTATGCAGCAGGTTTCTAATCTCACAAGGAAGGGGATCACACGATAATATTCATCATGAGTTATGTGTTCTTGATTTGTTCCTCATCATAAGCTCACTTTAAAGCATTTTATATTGTCAACTCTTCCTATTTATTCCCTTTCCTAGTTAAAATTCCAAAAGGAGTGGCTCCAAGAGTAGAACATTTGTTGAAGGATTACTTGTAGAAAGGTTTTGATGAAACATATAGCTCTAGCCTTATCTTAGTGGGATATAGTTTCAAGATACAAGATTCAAGGAGAGTAAGAATTGATAATGTGGTGAGAAAAGTAAACCTCTCTTAGCTAAGTAACTTTAGAGATTTCCTATTAAAAAGATTCCCTTTTCGCATTCTGTATTCAGAAGGCCTCCAATCAAATACTCAAGATTCCTACACAATTAAACTCAAACATTTAAAGGCTCTAGGAAGGCATTCCCAAACAAAATATCTTTTTTTTTCCCTCTCTCACTTAATTAAGTTTGGGGAATGGAAAGGATTTTCAATTTTGGGAGGACAATTTGGCAAGAGACTTTTCTTTGTGCAAGTATTTCCCTCATCTTTATACTCTTTCCCATATAAGTAATGCCTCTATATATTCAAGTATACTTTCCTATCTCTACACTAAATTGGCATTTGAATCTTTAACTTGAAAAGAATTTAATGATAGAAACTCATGATTACGTTTCTCTTTTGGGGTTGTTAGACAACATTGTTATGGATCAATAGAAGGAATAAAAGATTTTAAGAACTTAGAGACATAACAACATTACTCTTGCGAATCATACTTTGGTTGGTTGATTAATCATGTTTCCTTGGTTGATTTAACCCTTTAAAAGATTCGAAAGGCTAAAGTTTCCACCAAAATTCAAGTCCTCATCTATGCACTAGCACTAGAGAAAATGAACACTGGAGAAGTGATTCAAAAAAAGTTCGCCAACACGTTTCTTTTCCCTCTTGGCTGTGAATTGTGAAAAAAGAAGTGCAAAAACCTCAAATCAACATTGTCCTTTACTGTTTTGTGAATTTAAATTTGCAGAATAGATTTTGCAAAGAGCTAAGATTTTGCACTCATCCAAGTTCTTGTGAATTGCTTCCAATGAAGCTTACTTATGTTGCTGGTAAGGGAATCAAGGCTGAAACTCTTCTTAGTAAAGGTGCAGTGATTGCTTTGGTTTGGGAAACATGACAATATAGAAACAATTTTATTTTTTTTACGAGACAAGATTGAACAATATTGAAATTGTGGGATTGTGGAATAGAGTCCTTGTCTTTTAAGGAGTTTTAAAATTCCTCATTTTTCTTCATTTATCTCAATTGAGAGGGGTTTGGGCTAAAGGCTAAAAAGGGTTGGTCCAACCTTGTACGGCGGTGGATGGGTATTCTTTGTACAGCATAGTCCTTTAATTATTTTCAAAAATGTTATAGCTTTTATTTCTCCTCCCTTGGGTTGTTTCTCTTTCTTTGTGGGTGGCAGATCCACATTAAAGGTGCGTATTTTTCATCTTACAATTTTAAGTTTATCAAATAACATTGCAACCACCAGTGGTCACAACAATGAAGAGACTAGATACAGCAGAGCAAGTACTTACATGAAAGATTGCAACAGCTTGTGAAAGCAGCAACCGAGTTTCAGGAGTGGCTGCTTTTCCGCTTAGAAGCCTCCATCTAACATCGATATCAATAAAAATGTCTAAACCTTTTTCCACATGCTTCTTCTTGATAGCATTCAAATAAAATTCTGGGAGCTTCTCTGCTTCATGAACCAGCAAGTTCTGCAAAACAGAACTGATCCTACTGCAATCCATGCAGCAAAACCACTTCCCTTTGGGCAGCTCCTGTAATGCAGGTGGCATCAGTACTTTAATAAAGAAGTCCTGGCGCAATGTAACATAGCTGTAGAGCAAAGAGAAAGAGTCATTTGCGCACCCTTAGATCTGCCATTTTATGCTTCTTCAAACAACCAACATGAAATTCTTTCTCACACTGGCACAGATTTAGAAATATTGCAAGCATAGAATTAGCAGTAGGATGCAACAAGCAACAGAGAAATCATCTGATAGTTCATGTTCAAAGCACCTGAGAGCTCAAAATGCATTACAAGATGAAATGCAAAACAGATGGGCTACCTGATCACAGAGTAGAATTGTGCGTGGACCAAATCCTGATTTGCTAAAATCAGAACCTCTGCATAAACCAGCACAAACAAATTTTGAGCTACAGCTAAACCAAAATGGACTTATGGAAAAAAAAAATTGAGCATATTTACAAGGCAGCAAAAGCAGAAAGTATTTGTGATAACATGGTACAAACTATATAACAAAGGTCTTTACTCAGTCAAAAAGCTTCACCAGAGTTCAGCCTAAGCAAAAACCATAAACATCACCTGCATAAAACACATCCGCTAAGTTCAGCTTCTAAGTTTTTGACAATACGAATGCATCTCTTGGTTATCTGTTCTATAGTATCAACTCCTGAAAACCTTCCAGCTACAACAGCATGGGCATTATACTGAATGAACTTTTCTCTCTCAAACATATTCTGGCAATACTTGCAGTACCAATCAACTCTAGGAACACTCACTAGAGATGCACATTCTGCATAAACCACTTAAATTGCTCATTCAAACAAACTCAGGAAGGCCATAATCTAATGATACAACTACAAGTTTTCTAAGATAATACCACAGATCATCAGATGCCAGATTCCCAAAAAAAAAAATAAGCATACTAGAGGAAAATTAGAATGGCACTGAAAATATGTTAATAATTTTATTTCTCAAATTTGAGAAAGAAAAAATATAGAAGTGTCACAACAGTATATGGAGATCTGCAAATTGATTAAAGCGATCATTAAACCCTGTATTAGATATTTTATGCAGATTCAACAACAAAGAATGGCAGCAGAACTGTCCCTTTGTCAATTGGGCCATAAACAACACAAAGGAGCTAGAGAGAGACAAAGATAGGGGGAGAAGTTAAAACCAAATGCATGACTACTCAAAACCTTTTGCAAGGTAGACATATATCATCACGTTACATTCACTGGCTGATCAGTGACTAAGTGTAGCAATCTTTTGGGTTGCTCTCAGAACTTCTGAATGGATCAAAACTCTCATAAGGGACCATTTTCTGTAAATGCCCCATATGTTACATAAGGGACCATTTTCTGTACAAATATCTGTAGTATAAACGTGTCCAGAACAATGGCCAAGGCAATAGGATTGACCAAACATAAACAAAGTGAACAAACCTTAAAATTTTAAACAAAGATTAGAAAAAGAGAACTAGATGATGTTTCAGCTTAATGTTTGAATTGTTAAAACATAAACAATATTACCATAAGTTCAATTATAAACCTGAATTGGCAAACGAGAAATAAACAGTGTTTCAACTTAAATTGCTGGGAAAAAAGTTTTCCTCCTATCGGAGTAGAAAACTAGTAGGTAAAGGATCTGGCCCACCTAAAAACTAACTTTTATCTAGAAAGTAAAGCAAACTAATAAATTTACTTCACAACTGTAAGAATTCAGTTTTCACCTTTATGGAAGGCCCTTGGGTATCCATCACACAGCAAAAGATTCCCACCATCTGCACAAGTGATGCACAACTCATCATTATCCTTGGCAGAATACTTACAACCTCTAGAGATAGACATAGCCAGTTCAGGAAAAGAGACCCCATTAAATCCGTAAATATATGCATAACTGCCAAAAAGAACACAGCAGAACAGTCAGAAAAACAACCCACTTCACAAAAAAGAAAGGGTAATTTACAAAGCTGAAATATTTCAACAAACACTTACAATTTTCTGCGAGAAGCCCAACCTGCTTGAGCTTCAAATTGTGGAGGGCTGACCTACATTTAAAATTGTTATAAATTGTTAATATCTCCAATGGAAGACTCAGAAACAATGAAATTCGAGTAGCAGGAAGTACCTCACTGTTGCAGCAACAGCAAATTATTCCAGAGCCATTCTTATAACCCTCAAGCAATTTCTGTCCACAAAAGTAAATCACTTAAACAAAAATAAGATAAGAAAAATCACAGAAGTGTTTATGATCTTCAGCTCAACCTGTCCACGTGCATAATACCCCAATTCAGTTCCATCAGACAATCCACCTTCACCAAAAACCAGTTTATGCAACCTCTGATCTCTGAAGATTAAAGAATCCAAGGAACAAAAGAGATTACTTTCCACAGCTGGGCAGCAAAAAGTTTAACCAGATGCAGTAAAACGATACCAACTTTGTTGTTATTCTCCACTGACTCTTATTTGGGGAAGAGATAGGCACTGAAGGATTTTTGAAGGGTTTTGAGATCAGACCTGTTTTCTTCGACCTGAAAAAGTGCAAAATTCATATCAAGATAAAAAGAAATGTTTTCATAGATAAGAACCTGTACAGATCTAGATCTATTAAAAGACAACACTCTTATAAGTCTTCTGTGTTGTTTCAGATATAAAGCAATTACTTAACCCAACTACCAACAGCATAAAAAAGGATACCAACTTTTTTGTTATTTTCCGTTGTTTATGATTTTGCAGAGATATATCCAAGAAAGTACTTGTGGATGAACTTGCTATAAAACCTGGTTTTGATGAGCTGAAACATATGCAGATAGAAGTATATAAGAAACTGGATAAAACCAACTTACCAGTAACATAGTTAACTAAGAAAAGAACAAGAATGGTCTTTGAAATTGTATCTCAGCATCTTCCATAAAGTCTCTCAATAAAAGAATGAAAGATCAGAGAGAACAAAATCTTAATCCAGAGATACGCCAAACTAATACACAATCCAATAGGACATCAAAGGTACCAACTTTGTTGTTATCTCCCATGGACTCTTAGTTTTTAAGATATTACGCAGTGAAGCACTTTTGGAGAATGGCTTTGAAACCATATCTGCTTCTAACAATCTGGAATAGCACAAACACAAATGGAATATTATGTGATATATGGATACTTTGTGTTTTCCAAAATATAGAACTTAATTTTGCCCCACAAAATTGACCTAATTGACAAGTTTGCTCCGATTAGATCTAAAATACCTATTTTACCCCAATCCATTAATTTTTGCTGTCAATTTAGATGGTGAAAGGGTAAAAAAAGTAATCTAACTATAGAAACATGTGTCAAGCACTGATTTGTTGAGGGGATCAAACTCACATCCTCTTTCGTGCTACCACCAGTCACCAATGGCCACCACTAGTCAGCCACCAATGGCCACCACCAGTCGGTCACCAATGGCCAGCCAACAGTCACCGGTGGTGATTTGACTTAAAATTAACATCATTGGACTCAAAATTTTGTGATTTATGTGATGGTGAAATTTTTTTCATCAACGTAGCATCGTAGAGGTGCCAAAATTGAGGATAATATGTGGGAGAGGCGGCGATAGCAGTCAAATGGTAGGGCGATGACATCACCGCCACCTATCCAATTGCAGTAGCCACCGTTTGCAATGTTGGTAGCGATGCACATCACCGCCCCACCATTTGACAGCTATCGCCACCCCTCCCACCATATTCTCCCCACTTTTGGCACTTCTACAACGCTCTGTTGAAGAAAAAAATTCTAATATTGTGTAGATCACAAAATTTTGAGTTCAGTTATGTCAATTTTATGTCGAATCGCCACCGGTCAACAATGACCAGTCGGCCACTGACGGCAGAGGTGGCTGCAGCCACTGGTCAAACCAATGGCCAGCTACTCCCTTGTTATTTATTTTTTATTTTTTTATTTAATTTAATTTACTTTTAAATTTTTTTAATTATATTAAATTAAATAAATAGATGAAATTGTGCCACGTGTTCAAAGACAGTTAATAAGTGAGATTGTGTCACGTGTCCAAAGTTAGAGGACAAGCAATGGGAATAAACTAGTAATTGTATATTAAAACTACTATTTCCGTCTAAATTGACAACAAAAATTAATGGATTGGGGCAAAATAGGTATTTTAGTTCTAATTAGTGCAAACTTGTTAATTAGGTCAATTTCTTCCTTGTCCCTTTTTCATTTTCTAAAAAATGAAAAAAAACATGTTTGATAAGGTGTTTTAGGGATATAAACTATTAAAAATGACAATGGTGGCTTTACCTGTTTGAGGAAAAAAATAAAAGTTGAACACACCAAATGTTGAACCATTTTCACACTGTGTCAGATCTCTCTCTTCAAAAATTCTAACAAATACATTTTTCTATGTTTTTCATTTTTTTAATTTACATTTTAAGAACACACTACTGCACATACACTACTGCACATGATTTCAAATTAATTCAAAAACACTATTTGAAAAAACTACTAGGCATGCCCATACTTTCCCGGAAATGAAAAGCAAAAGTTCTAGGAGCTATAAATATGCCAAACAAGCAAACTAACTAACAAGAAACAAAAATACCAACTTTCTTGTTTTCTTCCTTTCACGCTTATTATGCAAAGAAATACACATTGAAACGCTTTTCGAGGACTTTGAGAAAAACTCTGGTTTTGATGACCTGAAATAACATAGATGAAAGATATAAAAGTTGGTATGTAGATTCCAATAATATAAACTAACTAAAGAAAAAAAAAATCAAACTTCAATTATATCCTTGCACCCTCCACTATCTCATAAACAGGAAAACCCTACTTCACTGCTCCTAAGCTGTAAGGTGTGATGCCACAAGGCTTCAATTAATTGCAACAAGAATCAACAAGTTGGCGCTTAGATATATGTATCACTAGAATTTGTTTTTACTTGATTGATCTAAATTTCTCTTTTATACCCAAAAAATCTAAAAAGTTTTTAAGGAAAGATAATGTTGGACAAATTGGTACAAGCTGAAGTGAAACTAGTTATCTCAAAATTTGAATAGACTTTGGCTGAGTGAACAATTAATACTTTCCACATCAACAATACATACAGATCAAATCTATACACAACAAGAATTAGACTGCTTTAATGACTTAATAGACAATATATGTCACTTTTTGTTTGTTGCAGTAAATCTCGACAAATACATCACATCAAACCTTAAGGATGATTTAAATAACAGATCAATCCTACACTTCACCATGTTCTTGCTACTACATGAAAGAAAATAAAATTAAGGTTCTAAAAAATAGATTTCTTCCATTTAAACCAACAAGGCATGAACAGCTTTTCTTCCATACATGACATTTAATAGGAAAACAGGTGCTCCCAGCAAAATATGGCTAATGGATTCAAATCTAAAAATTGATCTTATTCAATCACTCAACTGAAGGGGAATGCAAGGATGGTTCCCACATTATTTTATTATGTGTTGGTTCTTACTGGGACACATTATTTCACCATCATATGTTAGTTCTCAATAGGTGACTGGTCACACTTGGGATATAAACTTTAAACTTGCAGTTGTACTCAATTAAAATATTAAGCATGATCAACACTATTATCTTAGCAGTAAGTAATCAAATCTACCGCAATATATTTTCATTCCATGACACAACCTAACAAAATATTAAATTAACGAGTCTTACGAGTCTCTTGACAATAATACACAGCACCCTCATAATTCCACACATTTTACTAATTAGATAAAAAGTGAATTCTCTCATGACTGTACGTTTACTTGTCAGACATGGATGGATTCAAGTGCCATGTCTTCTAAGTCTGTTACATGCTTTTTTCAATAGAAGTCTCCTACAAATCATAACAGAAGAGACGTCAAGTACAAAGATGCACAAAGTGACTCTTAAATAATACATACCTGGCTTTTATACCAGTTATACAAGTCAAGTTGCCTTGTGGTTTTTTTGAGTTCATGCACAAGTTGCATAGAGGCGCAGGCCCAGTTTTTCCAACACAGGTTATGGGAAAGGTCTCTAAAAGATTATTAAACACAAAAGACATCAAAATATATCAGTTATGATATTATCACAGCTCAAACTGGCCACAGAGCACTGCAGTGCTTTAATGAATAAATAGATAAAGTCAGCTCACCCTTGCATCTCACACAGGCAAATGATTTTTCTTCAGGCAAAGAACTAAGAGCACTTTGAAGCGTTGCTTCCAACATAGGCAGGGGAACGCTTCTGCATGCCCTCAAGACCTCAAGTAGGCTCTTTCCATTCTCAAAACAAATATATTGTGATGCACGCCTATACTGTTTACAAGCATGAACCTCAAATTTGGAAGGTGGAATAACCTACAATAAAAAGGAAGAAGGCGATGAAGTAAGAAACTAATAACTCCTGGAGAAATTTTGAAGTTACAGAAAGGATCAGTACTCTGCAGCCGTTGCACAATGAACATGAACACAGAATGCCACCATCTTTAATTGTGCCTCGGAGACCAGATGCCTGAAACTAGGGTACCACCAATCTTAAGACTTAAGTTATACATTATGTGAAATCATCACTATAGACTAATCTTGAAGCCACTTTTGAGGGGGAAATTCAGTAATATTATGAAGTGAAAGATAGGGTATAAAGAATCAACCTTGATACCACCCATGTAAACAACTGATACCCCATCGAGCAGACCAGTCTCGAAAAGCTCAGTGACAGTCATTGGCTTCTTACTGAGAGCTATCTTTTTCGACAGTTTCAATTCCAATTTCTTTTTGGAACTCGTCAATGCACTTCCTTCAGCTATTGCCTCCACTTCTATTAGTGACGCTGCTTCATTTCCAAAACCTTCTGATTGAGTAACCAAAACCTCAACAGGTTCCAGCTCCGGCTCCAGCTTCGATGCAAGCCACTTTGGATCATTTTTATTCAAGTCATTCATCACGTCACTAGTCTTAGTCATCACCAACGAAGTCCCGTCACTGCCTCTACCCTTGACAGGACAACAATCTAGTTCACAAATCGGCTCCTCTTTGCACATGCAATTGTCTTTCTTACTCTTAACAGTTTCAACCTCCTCAATCAGATGTTCAACCACCATTTTGACTTGTTGGTTCTCTTGCACTACATTCTCAAACACATGATTGTCTTTAATTACAGATCCAACCACTACATTCCCATTAACAACATTTTCTAGTTCTACCACCTGATTACTTCGATCCTCGTGGATTTTGATCTCAATTCTCTTATCACTAACATCATTCTCCAACAAACCATGAGAATTGCTGAAGCGAGACTTTTTCGCACGAGTATAAACAATAAAACCATTCACCTGCGTAACTCTATATCTCTTACAGCTAACCTTTTCACTATCACTCGCCTGAGTCTCAGCTCGAGTCAGACTGATTCGAAGTCTCACCGAGTGAACCCGCCAGCTCCCGCTTCATGTCTCTTCAATCAACTCAGCTGAAAAAAACTGCCAGAATTAAATAAAGAACTTTTTTATTAAAAATTCAAAAATTAAAATTCTAAATAAAATGAAAGAAAACAGATTATATTTATGTATTATACAAGGGACATTGTGAATCGTGAAGAGAATTGTTTCAGGGAAATGAGAGAGGGGGATCAGATTTGGAGATATTAGGATTAATTAGGGTTTTAATTTGTGGAGATATGAACGTGAGAGAGGGAGGGGTTTTGTTGGATGGTATTATTAGGAGGCGAAACGAAACCATGACCCAATTGGAGAAAAAGTCATGGCTATTTTTTCTATTAATAAATAATTTTTTTAAAAAAAAAAAAACTATTTGATGAAGCATTTAGTGGGAGAATCCGTAATTTATTGAACACTCAGAGTCTCGGACAGATTAAAATACCCTCATCGAATACGGAAGTGTATTCGGTCTTTCTTAAGAGCCGTGCATTATGTTTATTACTAAACTGAAATTTCTCCACTATATGCTAAAGGATTGCTTTGATCCCATAGCTGATTCAATAAGTGGACGTGACCTTATTCCATCTACTATGTTTTATGAGAGAGCAATGAATCTGTTTTGTGCTCGTCTTCTTTTGTAATTTTCTTGATTAATTAATGCAACTCTATTTTCTCTCCGATCTCCCACACAAAAGGAATTTGACAGCCAAAATGTGGGGAATGCATTGTGCATACAGAATGTCAAATACAAAATAGTCTCACGAGCGATATTAATATTTGATATTAAATGTGTGATCCTATATTATATAATATATTTGATATGATATTAATTATATTAATAATTAATATTATTTTTTATAATTTATAATTATTTATATATATTATTATTTTTTTATTTTGTAATAAGTTAAAGTCTATATAAAAAATTTTATTGTACAATTTTGAGAAACAATAAAATATACGATTTCTTATATTTTTTACATGGTATTAGAATTTAAGTTTTGATTCTTTCACTGTCTTCTTGTTTAGTGGAAATTTATCGAATTTTTTTCAAAAACTTGTTGAAAGTTCATTGGAGTTTCACCGAAAAGCCAACAGAAGTTCGTTGGAGTTTGTCGTTATCGACACCACCCAGACCAAGACGTTCAAACACTGTCGATCGGTTGAATCCCAAGCACCAATCAAACATCCTACCATTTGTTGTTGTTCACCTTAAATTCTAACCCGTTTTCGACGAGTTAATGTGCACTGTCCAGACCACTCCACTCAGAATCGACCGATAATTCTAATGGCACGAAATCTTGTCAATTCAACACCGCACATGCCCCCACCTGCCTCCAACAAAACCACCACCCCCCACCATCCACCTCAGATCTCGGATATTTTTTGGCGCGTGATTTCTCACCGCTAGCACTGTTCAACTCCTCGTTGCCAGATCTATCAACCTATGGTATCCCTTTTTTCCAACTGGTCTTCTAATTTGCAATAAGGGTCTATTTGCAAACTTTTAATACTTTGAGTTCAGACAATAATTTCCTATACTTTAAGGTAATTTTGTAATTTGTGAAAGTTCTGTAGCCATTTTATAATTTATAAAATGTTTAGAGGTTAGTTTGTAATTATTAAATATTTTAGGTTAATTTGTAATTTGTAAAAGTTAAGGGGTTATTTTATAATTATTAAAAATTTAAGGGTTAAATTATAATTATTAAAAGTTTAAGAGTTAAATTATAATTATTAAAAGTTTAAGGGCTCATTCACAGTTAGTTTAGGGATCTATAGATAAGTCTAATACTTTTGAATATTATTTCTTTACTGGTTCTGCTCTACTTAAGTCATGTCATCATTGCCATTTACCTAAACTGTCTCAAGGTGCTACTTCTACAGGACCTACTATTACTGCTATACAGGATAGTGTGAATCTCTCTTCTAACTTAGCAAGTAATATGAAAGTTTTACTCCGTCTACTTCTCTCTAACTTTGGTAACCTTTAATTTTTGCTTCCTCTAGTATTTTAGGTCATTCTTCTTAGTATTTTGACATTGCATGTTGTAATCACATAACTTCTAATTCTATAATTTTCTCCTCTAAATCTCTTACTTCTTCTTTACCCTCTATTCAAACTATCAATAGTTCTCTCATGAAAGTTAATCATGTTGGTTAAGTATCTTACCCTAATCTTTTCATATTCGACACCTTTTTTATTCCTAACCTTACATTAAATCATTTATTTATCGGTCAACTATGTGAACTTGATCTTAATGTCTTGTTTACTGTATCTAATTGTTGTGTGGAGGATCCAAAGACAAGTTGGACACTTGGGACAGGTCGTAAGGTTGGACGTTTGTATGAACTTATTTTATTAGATTTATTTTTTCTATCTCTTTCATTTGTAGAATTTCTCTCTTTTCAAAATCTTCGCTGGTAGCATCTACTTCTTTGGTACCTTTATTACAACTTTGGCACTCTCGTTTGGGTTATGCATCAGTTAATCACGTATGATCTCTAGTATTTAGTGGTCATTTGGGTATTGTTTCTGACAATAAAGATGATTATCTTACATGTTCTTTAGTTAAACAACCAGTTTTACCTTTTAATGATAATACTTCTATCTCTCACACTCCATTTGATCTTGTATATTCTGATATTCAGGGTCCTTCTCCCAATGCCACAATTGGAGGATCTAAATACTTTTTTATCTTCATTGATGACTACTCTCGATATACTTGGTTGTTTCTTATGAAACAACGATCAAAATTTACTAAAACTTACCGAGATTTTACTCAAATGGTTAAAACTCAGTTCTCTTGTCCTATTAAGGTTTTTAGTACTGATAATGTCATGGAGTATAAAGATTCTGACTTTTAAATCTTCTATACGAACATGGTACTATATGTCAAATGTATTGTCCTGTACATTTTAGCAAAATAGGAGAGCTAAACGTAAATACAGATACATTTTAGACACTACACATGCTCTTCTTATCTTTTCATCTTATCCTAAACATTTTTGGGGAGATGCTGCCTTGACTGCTATCTTTACTATTAATCACGTTCCTTCTCCTATTATAGAGAACAAGTCACCTTATGAGCATCTTTATGAAACTCCACCTAATTATAGTCTCCTAAAAATATTTGATTGTGTCTGCTTTGTCCTACTTAAAAAATATGAGTACACTAAACTCGAGCCACGTCTTTATTATGTTACTTTTTGGAATATAGGATAGAACATAAAGGTTATAGGTGTTGGGATCCCATATCTAACCACCTTCATATTTCTCATTATGTAGTATTTCTTTAGCATAAAATATTTTCATTTGTATCCAACTTTTAATTCTGTGTCTCCTTTTAGTTCATGATTTTTTTATAGATAATTCTATTGATCTTTTTTCCAATACTTCTTTTGAGTTTCAAACAAGTGAGTGTGCTGATATAATGTCTACTTTTGAGCCTTCTACCTCGTCTGAAGAATATACTCTCAACATCCTTGAGGCCTCCTCTATACATTCTCTTTGTTATTTATCTCGGGTAAGAGAACTTCCCATTAAACTTCGTGATTATTATTGTTTCTTTACCACTCTTTCTTTATATGAGCCTGAACTTATTTCAATGCTTGCTCTAATCCTGTTTGGTAGCAAGCAATGACAGAAGAATTGCAAGCTTTTAAGAAGTCGTATACTTGAGATTTTGTTACTCTTTCTCCTAATAAGACTCTCATTGGATGCAAATGGGTGTATAAGATCAAGACTAAATCTGATGGATCTATTGAGTGAGATAAAGCTTATCTTGTTGCAAAAGGCTTTACTCAGAAATGTGGAATTGATTTGAAGAAACCTTTGCCCTCTATTACTCACCTTACTTTTATTTGGAGTTTGTTAACTGTTGCTACAGTTCATGGTTGGACATTATTTCAGATGGATGTGAAAAATACCTTTCTTAATAGTGATCTTTCTGAAGAAGTCTATATAAAGCCTTCTCTTGGCTATCCATATCCCTCAAGCAAGGTCTGCAAACTCCGTCAAACTTTATTGATCTTAAACAAGGTCATCATGCCTGGTTTGCAAAATTCAGTAGCACTATTCTTCAACATGGTTTTTAGTCCAGCCCCTATGACTTAGCTTTTTTCATTCGCATAACAGATCGTGGTTGTATTCTATTGCTTCTTTATGTTGATGACATAATTATACAAGTGATGATCTTATTGATATTTTTACTCTCAAGGACTTTCTTCAACAATACTTTAAAATGAAAGATCTTAGCAATCTTAGTTATTTTCTTGGCCTTGAAATACTGTCTAACTCTATTGGGTATTATCTCTCACAGGCTAAATATACCTTAGATCTATTTGTTAAAGCTGCCTTGATAGACAGTAAAACTATCTCTATACCTCTAGAGTTTAATACCAAACTCTGATATTCTAATAGTACTCTACTTAATGATGCCACACTCTATCGTCAGTTGGTTGGTAGTTTGGTTTATCTCACTGTTACTTGCGTCGACATTGCTCATGCTGTTCATATTATCAATCAGTTTATGGTTACTCCTCGTACTTCTTATTATGCAGCAATTCTTTATATTCCACGTTATCTTAAAGGTACACTTTTCATAGCCTCTATTTTTTGGTTCATTCTCCTCTCGTGTTACAAGCTTATGCCGATGTAGATTGGGTGGGTGATCCTACGTATCGATGATTAACTATTGGATTTTATTTTTTCTTAGGTAATTCTCTTCTTTTATAGAAAAGTAAGATAGTTACTGCTCACTCTAGTATTGAGGCTGAGTATTGTACTCTTGTTAATACTACCCAAGAGATTTTTTGGCTTCACTGGCTTCTTGAAGAAATAGGTATTTCTCACATTGGAGTTGCGTCTCTTTATTGTAACAATTAGAGTGCTATTCAAATTTCTCACAATGATATTTTTCATGAGCAGACTAAGCATATTGAAATAGATTGTCACTTTGTGTTAGAATTTATACTTACGTGTCATCCCATTATGTATAAATATTTAACTATAATATTTATATAATTATCATTTCTATTAAAAATTTTAATATTATTAATTATTAAATGGTAAGATGCTTATAACATTTCAGACATTATATGATCTGAAGGAGTGTAGATCTGGTCTAAAGAAGTTTAGATCAGTGCTATGAGTTAGCAATGCTAAAAGTTATAAGTGTTAAGAGATAGCAGTGCTAAGAGTTAACAGGTTATAAGAGTGAGTGAAATCTAAGGAGTTAGAGTTTTGTTTGAAATAGGACAAAGACCTGAGAATATATTAGTAATGACGTAGCTGTAAAGAGTTGCAAATGGTGCTAGGGAATTCATTGTGCAAGTATGTTCTCAAACACTATATTCCTTATCTAATTTCATCGATGTGGGTCTATCGGTGAAACCTAATAATATAAATTAGTGTATATCTTTATCTATATGGTTCAAATGATTAGTCTTAGCAAACTATGAGCTTAATGGAAGCTCGTATAGAGATACAAGTATTTAATGAGAACTAGGTACTGAACAGACTCATAAAGACCTTCAATAGACATATCATAAAGCCATTAATGAAAGGTCTTCCAAATTGAGTAGTATTTATGGTCCTTTGACCTGAGCACCATGGTGGGCTTGTGAGTGATCCACTATACTTTGGTTCCACACACATTAGAAACCTTTCATAGTTTGACTGTTGGGTGTTACTGGGTATGGTCCGATGCTCATAGAGTCTGGTGTGCTAGATATAGGATCCCATATGAATGAGTTGTATATCCTACGAGATTATATTTCAAGAAATCTTATGGCCACAAGTATAAATCCTGAGAATATTTTTTATAGGGCTAAACAATATTGTAAAAGTGTTTGCAGATATTATTTATGAAAATACAAATCTAGAGATAAATTCAAGTTTGGGCAAATAGAGATTTGATGGTAATGATCTATATCTCTGCTCTTCTAGGATATCAATGATGGAAGAATTATACGTATATGCTATAACCTCAACTTGTATGGTCTAACGCGCTGCTTTGTAATATTCGTAACGTGTGTGTGGAGCATCGTTCATGGATGTATGGAGGAGTTCCATATGACAAATCGAGTATGGACCTAGTGAGTCTCACAATATAAAGTGTACTCATTGCGCATTAGGGTAGCGGACTAAATCCAATAATTTGACCCAAGAAATTTTAGCAAACTAGATATTTGTTTAAAAGATCCATTGGGATGTGCATTTTTCAATACTTAATTGTTAAGTACATCATATAATTAGTAAATCTGATGGCACAATAATCTAGAAAATAATTTTAGGCCATCTTTAGGCCAATTGAGCCTTTAAACCCAACCATTGTATATTTTTCACCCTTAGTTACCCTCGTCTAGTCTAATAACCATTTTTATTTGTTAACCACATCAATACCTCAGTCAGAAATTAAATTATCCTTCATAGGTCACATTATAGGTATAACACTCATTTTAGAGAGTTATGTTGATTCTTGAAGATGAAAGAACAAAATTAAGTAAGGTCATGGGTTTTGGTTTTGAATTTTAGTTGTTCTAAAATTGTAAAAACTTAAGTTTGGAGGTATAGTGACTCAAAATTTTAAAAAAATCAAATAAAAAAATAAAAAACCGAAAAAAAGTTTAAAATTATTATAGAGATTAAGTTTGTTATACCTCTTATTAAAATATGATGAACAACAAAATAGCATGGAATTTGAGAAAATAAGTTTAGGTAAAATTTGTTGGAAAATAAATGGATCGATTTGATTAGTCTCTAGAATAATGTATGTTTATAGTGTGAGTTGAGTCAAAATTGATCCAATTTGTCTTGCCCTTACCCTAACCATACATTACAAGCTAAATAAAGTTCTATTTGATCTTTAATTATGTGTGCATCTATATTAATGGAGAGTGATGTACAAAAACAAGCCTATAAAGTGTTAAATATAAAAAAAATTATAGAGACTATTTCATTGACTTGTATGCATAAACCAATTTAGGTGTATGTAGTTAATGATACTGACATACATACACGCACAAAGTAAGTCACTTATGAGATAGAATCAGTAATGGGTTGACATGTTGACCTATTACGACATTTAGAATTTCCTTGAGACTTGTAGTCCTGAGAAATTTTTGAGGCAATTTTCTAATCATTTGTTGACCCCGTGTTAATGTATTTTTATGGTTTGTTATTACTTTAGTTTTTAATCGTCTCTTTACTCAAGGATGAGCAAGAATTTAATTTTGGGGGAGTTTGATAAGCGTATTTTATATATAATTTTTGTATCCCTCATAATTTGATAATTGCTCGTTTTGAGTATAAAAATATGGCAATAAAGAATAACCATAAGGATCTAATAAAGCTGTGTGAATAGTAACACATAAATAGTACAGACTAACTTACATAAAAAATCACAAATTTAATAAATGATCTAATAAATTAGGAAACAAATATAGGCAGATCTACATGCCATTCTTTCCCCTTTTGAGCATGATTTCCTTTCTAAAATGATATGCCTTATTTTTTTCTTCATGTAAATCACTCTAAATCACTTAAAAAATTTGAATGACATTGACAAAGTATTGATCATCTTGAACACTCAATTCAGACAGTTTAACATCTTGAACAAAGCATGAATTTGAGATGTGCTTAACTATACCATTTAATGCTTCCTCTATTTTCTTAATTCTTACCCTTGTTATTGGACTCTTATGAATGCTCAACGAATTTTGTGAAGCTTTTTCAACCTGATTCGCATCATTTGAGAATCTGAATTAGAATGATCTTTGGCAAAGGAAAATCATTAAGTGTTAGATCTCATATTTCTTTGTGAGGTTCATATCATTCCTAGATAAATAACTTGAGCACAAATCATGGCACTTGACAACTTGTAATTAACCATCAATTTACTGACATCTGTAGTATTCAGGATTTGAGTTGTCTTGGAGAAATATTTTAAAGGGATTAATCCTTCAGTAATACAATTTAAGTACGCTCCAAAATTGATTAACGTAATGCATACAAAATAAAGTCTTCTGCGACCTTAACAGACTATTTTTGAATCATTACTTTATTTGGTCACTTAAGAGAGCTAATAACACCATTTATCTTTATGACTTCTTCAATTTGGATTTTCCCTAAAAATTCTTCCATTTGTTGAGAAGACTATGGTTGATCTATATCTTTCATTTCCATATTAGAAAATTCTTCTTTTATTTCAGGGAGTTCCTCTAAATCATCGATTCTAGTTTTGATGGACGCTACCTCTCTTCTAAGGTCATCGAACTAATTTTTAATGGAATCACCTTATTCTTAAGTTCATAAATATTAGGCTCTCTGAATGAACTCTTTTGAACTCCATCTATTACTTCTTTGAACGATGTAGTTATTGAGAAAGCTGCAATAACCTTTGGTGTTGCTTTTTGTTTTTTTCTTGGTCTCTATCTTGATAAATTTTATCAATGCAATTCTCCTCTGGTCTAGGCCTTTTATTTTGTATCTAAGATAAAATTTTCATCTTTAATTAGGACATTTATGGACGGATAATCTTGCATTGCTGAGATAGCACAAATGTAGACTTCTTCATCTTTACATAAGTAATGATCTGAAACTTCATATTCACTATTATATTGATTTTCAATGTTTGATTTTGCCTCCAAGGAATATTGTTCCATTTCAGAATCAGTTTCTTCTAGCAAAGCTACCATTAAGCTCTTTTTTGACCCATCATCCAAGATCATTGAGATTTCTTTTATAGTTCTATAGTTGTTTGACTAATGCCCTTTCTTCCTACACTTGTAGCAAGTGAGTCATCTCTTGGACTTGAACTTAGGCTTAATGGGCTGGTAAGATTTATTAGCTTATTGGTAAGGCCTATTAGCTTTTTTCTTTTTGAGATACTCATTTTTGTATACTAAGGTTTTAGGAGAAATCTATTAGATTTGTATTTATTTCTTTTTATGTTCAGTAGGCTGTTAAGAATAGCTATATTGCAAATAGAAGTCTCCCATAGATTTGGATTTTGTTGCCTTTTCCAATTTCAACTACCTCTGGATTTTAATCCAATTGCATATCTCCAAACCTACCTTGACTACTTCAGAGGCCAATTCCTCGTGGGTGTATTGGCTGCATGGTATTTATCCCCCTTGTCTTTCTTGTAGCTTTATTTTTAACTTTTTAGCTATTAACTTAGGGATGTCATCAATAAATTTGATGTGAACCTCGTAAAAAAAAAGTGAGACTCAACGCTCAATGAGATTTTTTTACGAAGGATTGTTCTAATTCAAATTCACAAAATAAACAAAAACAAGGATTTTGACCCGTTATTTATAAAGAGATAAGAACTAAATGTATAAAAAATTAGCATAGACACCACATTTGAGAAAGATTATGAGTGATAAGTCAAGGATGAATGCCACAAGATTAAATTTTTTTGAAGTACCAAAAGAAAACTTTCACTATTATTAATGTTAAAACCCCGAATTCCTCTTAGAGTTACAGGGCCTTATATAGCCAAATTTACTAATAGCATAAAAGAAAAGTACATCAAATCCTAAGTCACAATAGAAATTAATTACAAAAAGAAGAAATAAATAACAATCATATTAAGGCAACAAAAATTTCCTGTATCCTTGTTTCTAAAAATAACCTAAGAATAAAAAAAAAAGAAACAAAGAAAATGAGGATATAATAAAGCTGCGTGAATAGTAATACGTGAACAGTTACATATGAACAATAATGCCAGATCTTCATTCCTAAATTGATATGTGTCTTATTTTATTCTTCATGTAAATGACTCCATATCACTTAAAGAAACTTGAATAATATTGACAGGGTATTGATTGTAGTGAACACTGAATTCAGACAATTTAATGTCTTGAATAAAGCATGAATATAAGATGTGCTCAATTAGCCCATTTTATACTTCCTTCATTTTCTTAATTCTTGCCTTTGTCATTAGACCCTATGGATGCTCAACAGATCTTTTGAAGCATTGGCAACCTGATTCCTATCATTCCTTTTTTCTTGAAAATGATTTGTCATCAAATTTTCACCTACATCAAAAGGAAACAAATCAACTGTTGGAAAAGTGTTTACGTGGCATTCTAATATTGTATGAAGATTAATTGTTTAATATTAATACAATAAATATTTCAAATAAAATTGTTAATATTAAATATATATGGTAAGATGCTTGTAATATTTCAGACATTATATGATCTGAAAGAGTTCAGATCTAGCTTAAAAGAGTTTAGACTAGTGCTAAAAGTTAGCAATGATGAGAGTTATAATTGCTAAAAGTTAGCATTGCTAAAAGTTAGTAGGTTATAAGAGTCAACAAAATTTAAAAGAGTTAGAGCCTTATCTAAAATAGGATAAAGCCTCGAGGGTATATTAGCAATGACATAGTTGCAAAGGGTTGCAAATAGTATTAAGAAATGTCATTGTGTAAGTATATTTTTAAACGTTATATTCCTGATCTATTTTCATTGATGCAGGTCTGTCAGTAGAAACCTTATTTAATATAGATCAGTTTATGTCTATATTTGGATGGTCTAGATGGTTAGTCTTAGCAAACCATGAGTTTAGTAAAAACTTGTATAGATATGCAGGTATTCAGTGAGGACTGGGTATTGAATAGGCTCAATTAAGATCTCCAATAGACATCCTATAAAGCCGTCAATTGATGATCATTTCAAGTTATGTAGTATTCGTAATCCCTTAATCTGAGAACCACAACGGACTTAGAGTGATCAACTATACTTAGGTTCCACACATGTTAGAGACATTTTATGGTTTAACCGTTGGTTGTCGTTGGGTATGGTCCGATGCTCATAGAGTTCGGTGTATGTAGATATGGGATCTGTCAGCTCATATAGGTGAGTTGTATATCCTGATGCTCTGATATTGTATTTTAGAAAGTCTTATGGGCATAAGTAATCAACTCATGAAAGAGTTTCCCATGGAATAAACAATATCGCAAAAGTGTTTGCAGATATTATTTATAGAAATACAAATTTGGAGATAAGTTCACGGTTGAGCATATGAATTCTTGACGGTGATGATCTCTGTCTCTGCTCTTACAGGATATATATGACGGATGGATTATATAAATATGTATTAACTTCAACTTGTATGGTTTAACATGTTATTTTGTTATTTTTATAATGTGTGTGTAAGGCATCATTTATGGACTTACAGAAGAGTTCCGTAAAATAAAATAATTATAAACCTATGGAGTCCCACTATATAAAGTGTATTCGTTGTGCATTGGAGTAGTGCACCAAATTAAATAGTTCAATTTGGGAAGTTCTGAGAAAGTCAAAATTATTTTAAAGTCTCTCAAGGAGATAATAGGGTTTAAGTGTTAAGCCTAAGATTTCTGCAAGTAAGACTTGCCACTTCATTCTTTTCATTGGATGCCACTTGTCATGCCATTAATTTTTTAAGTGTTATGGCATGACACATGACATGTTTTAAATAGGCCATTAATTTTTTAAGTGTTAATATATTAATTGGCCAAATAAATAAAATTGCAAATGCTGCCATATGAAAGCCAAATTTGGCCATGTAAGGGTTAAATTATATAATATATTATCATTAACATTTAGAATGACATATGGCATATTGCTAATGGCATATTATTAAATATTAATAGTTAAGTTTGCCAAATGAATTAATTGGTTAATAAAAGCATGTGATGCAATTTTCGGCCAAATGATATTATTATTTTAATGTATTAGTAAGAGGTGGCAAGTTATTCATCTTTGTCTTGCTTTTCTTTATGCATGTGCTAGCGTTAATTAACAAAGTTAATGGCTACTCTTTATGCTTAATTTTTGGCCAGTGAGTATACAGCTTGATGTTAAGCTTTCATTAAGCTTTGTCATGATTATTTCAAAAGCCATTCTCTTGTAATTGATTGGCGAAATTGTTGGCAACAATGATTATAAATACCCAACTTCTATTCATTTGATTAATAAGTGAATAACAAGTAAAGTGTGTACAAGCAAAGTTAGTCAAATAAACACTATTATTTAGTTAAGGCTGAGAGATTATTAGAAGCAAAAGTTGCTTCAAGTAACAAATTTTCGCCGAGAAAATGAGGCTACCATTCTAGCTCGAGGAATCCCACCACATCATCAACTAGAATTCTCGAAAGCATGCTTTAAGGGTGAGTTCCCTTTTATCTCACTAGTGTAATGAGATATGTTTTAATATTCCATTGCGTATATTTTACATGTGTGATGTGTAAAAATTAAATTAAATATACATATTCACCCTATACATAGCACACTTTCATCAGCAACATTAAAACTTGCACTTACATTATACTCACCTAGAAGGTTTAACTTGTACGTGTTGTCATTGATCCTTTAAATCACTTGAAATAAATCATCTCTCTTTGAAAGTAGTTTAAAATGCCTTTGAATAGGAAATCTTTACTTCCTCATATGTAACCAAACCCAATCACCGGGCTCAAATACAACTTACTTGAACCTTAATAAGCTAATAACTTTATTAGCAAACAACTTTTCTTTATTTAAAACATATAAAACAGATTTTAAATGTTTAATATGCTTATCTAAGTTTATAATATAAATCAAAATATCATCAAATTATACAACCATAAATTTGCCAATATAAGAACATGATTCATTAATCTCATAAAAGAATTAGGTGTATTAGTTAATCCTAATCTAATGATATCCGCTCTTAAGATTAGATTAGGATTAACTAATACACCTAATTCTTTGAAAAACACATCATCAAATTCTTATAAAAGAGAAACAACAACACTATATAAAAGTACAATATAGTTTATTAGTACTGAAACAGGCCTCTTTGTACAAAAGTACAATCATAGGCTAATTTAAAAACAAAGTTTTTTTTATCACTCTTTTTTGCATAGAAATTCACTTGTTTTCTATCTTTCTTTACTAATCGAAACTTCCTTTTCTTTTTCACTATTTTTTTCTCTCCTTTTTATTTTGACCTTTCTTGCTTTTGAACTCTCACTCTCTTTTTTCATATCACTCTCACTTTTTAACTTCACTTAATCTTCATATATTGTCTTGCGGTTATAGGTACAAGAGTAATTAATTTTTCACTAAGTACAAAAAAGTATCTATTGGTGTAATTATCATCAATTTTATATCTAGCATACCTGTCATAATTGTCCTAAAAGAATTTGTTCTGCATGCATTAACACTACTTCACACAAAACCTTATCTTTATACTTCCCAATTGAGAATGAAATAAGCATTTGTTTATTTATTTTAACTTATCTATAATCATTCAACCATTGTAGCTTATATGACCTAAGATATTTCAAAGTTGTCAAATTCAATTTTTTTATAACAAACTAGTGCTAGCTATATTGGTACAACTCCTCCCATCAATAATCATGTTACATACTTTATACATGGAATCTAGTATGAAAAATGTTATAATATTTTTGAAGGTTTTGACTTTAGGTTTTTCATCCTTTTTGCTTTAATTCAATTTCCATGTTGAAGAAGAAGCTGAATTCTGTCCAATTCATATGGAGCCCTTCCTCTTCAATTGTTGTTTCACTTTTGGCATGTGCACCATGTCATTTAACTCAACATAATGTTACAACTCCATTATGTTTGCAATATCACAGTTCAAACCAACTAAGAACTTAGCCATAATAGCTTCTCGATTTTCCTCAATATTTGCTCGAATCATGGCTATTTTCATATCCTCGTGGCAATCTTCAACACTTTAGACCTTTGAATAAGGGTTTGTAACTTCTAAAATTAATCTCTATATTAGTGACTTAAATTAATCGCCTCTTTGTAATAGCCTTCATCTCTTTCAATGTCTCAATTGGTCTTTTATGATTCCATCTCCTACTCAAAATAAGTTGATCCCACCAAACAATAACATAGTCAATAAATTCTATAGCGGCCAATATTACATTTTTCAATTCGGAGTAGTTATGACATTCAAATATAACTCCATCTTTTTCTCTTACTCCAAAAATTCTTTAAGATCGTTTTTGTAAGGAATCTTTATCTTAATACCTCTCAAGTTGTTATCAACCTTATCTCCATATCTGACTCCTCTACCTCTATTCCTACACCCAAATCTTTCTAAATTAACATTAGATACATGGTTATCATTATTTAGATCATCCCTATAGTCATCTTCATAATTATGCCTAAGTGGATTCCTCTCTCTTCGTCTCACATTAGAAGTTTGAGGTGACTGCCCCATTTATGAACTAGATTTAACTTTATCTATTATCTCATTAAAGCTCAATTTCATTTGATTAAAATTTTGTTCTAAGGAATTAAAGAAGAGTTTAAAATCTATTTTTTCCTGAGCGTCATCGAATGAGCTTTAATCTCTTTCTTGAGACATGTTTAAAAACCTGCAAATAAAGTAAAAAACCTCACAAACACTTATTTACATGTTTTCTCTCAAAACTTGATAGCACTCACACTCGTGTTCACTCAAATATGACCTTTATCCTATTATAAGCTCACACTCTAATGCCTTTTTGCACTTTTTACTCTCCTCTTTAATTCTTTAATGAACTTAACAAACTTAATCAGAATTATCTTGTAATATTCTTTATATTTAAAAAAAATAAAAAAAGAAATATTGTGATTCAGCTCTTGTAATTCTTATTTCAAGTTTACATCTTAAGTTCCTTTTCAGTTCCACAAACCTGAATTCCTTACTCCAAATAAAACAAAAATCCATGACATAACCTTGTTTTTTTTCTAAGCCTTTAAATTTGAATTTCTCTTAGTGAGTTCTTGGAGAATTGTTGCTGAAAATTGTGATATTTGTTTGATTAGTTTGATAAAAACCTATAGAGGATTACTACGAGTGGAAAAAGACAAGAGTAGTGAGAACATAAGAGGGTTAAAAGCCAATTTGTTTTTGTATGAAACATGAGTGAAAGTTGAGTGAATCATTCTTTGAGTGTAACATGTGAGCAAGTGTGTGAAGTTCTTTTTTTTAAAAAACTTTATTTTGCAGCAAACATGTCGGACAACAAAAACAAAAATACTTCTGAAACTGCATCAGAAGAGGTTGATCCAAAGTTTGTCATGGATGCTATAATGGGTGAGATGAGGAGAGTATTAAAAACGGAGATATAACAGATTCATGAATGAATAGATCGGGTAGAGAATGGACGTTTAGAGCAGCTAAAAAACAATCCTAATGTGCATAGGAGAGGGAAAGTTTAACCTAGGAAAGTGAGAGTTGATGCGATAATTCTATATCTTATAATTAAGCGCAAGTATACGCTATCATAACAAGTAATAAATGGATTTAATAAGTCAGATGTCAAACCCACAGGGATAATTTTTTCTTTTTAACCAAATACTAAAATTATGTCTTTCTACTAATTATTCAGAAAAATAAAAAATCTAAGAATAAATGTAGAAAATATAAAAGCAATAACACAATGCAAAGAGAATTAGGTGATAGCAATATAGAGAAAACCTAGGATTAATACTATCCCTCAATATGCTTTCTAATAATTAATCTCTAATATTTAACTCCCTTAATATTTGTTATTGATCAAGAACTAATGTATTCACAAGCCTCTTCCAAAGTCATACAAGTATACCTTAATTTATCAAATACCTATATTCCTATGGTACTTGTAATAAATTAAGATTCATTAAGATTAAGTCTTATTGATCATACATGCCAATTAGGTATATTCCTATCCTAAATTAAAAGTTGCATATGCAACATTGAATGTTACTCTACATTCATGCATTAAATTACCTAGGTCTAAATATTATGATTCCTCTTCTGAGTTTATCAACAATATTACCAACTCCTTCACCATATATTGGCCAGATATATTGAAGCATTAAGATCAAGTAATTTGAATATTAAAGAACTAAGTTTATTAAATATTCAAAGGATATAGCAATTAAGCACACATATTGAGTTCACGTATTAACCCTAGAAAATAAATTTAGTTCATGGCTACAAGAGAACAGTAATAAAAATAAAAATAAATTATGATACAATCAATAGCAAACCGATATATACGTCGAATTGCTATTAATTGCGCTGCCTAAGATACTATTAATGTTGAAGAATGCCTTGAATTTCTCTCTAAAGTTGCTTCAATTAAATTTCTATTGCTTTTTAAGACTCGTGCTCTGTTTTCTTGGTGTTCTTGAATGTGTCTTGGGTTCTTTTTAACGTTTAGGGTCGAGGGGCTTTTTATAGGGATTGATATAAACTTGAAAATCTCAATTCTCGTCAGACTAGGACTCGCGCTATCGTTGGAGCGCTGCATTTTGTCTCTGGAGCACCGCGTGTAGAAGGCCACATCGCTGAAGCGGTGGGGTGATGGCGCTGGGGCACTGTTCTGTCGCTGGCGCAGTGAAGATATGGCGCTGGGGCGCTGTCCTGTTGCTAGCGTAGTGAAGATATGGCGTTGGGGCTCTAGCCTGTTGTTGGCGCGATAAAGATATAGCACTGAGGCACTAGCCTGTTGCTGGCACGATGCAGGTCTGGCGTTGGGGTGCCTGTTGCAACTTCAACAGGTCATTTTTCTGATTTTCTTATTTTGATCGCTGTTCCAACGCTGAGGCAAAAATCTTTGTAGCGCTGGGGAGATGGACTTATATTTTGAAAACTTTACATTTTAGTCCCTATTTTTAAATTTCGTTCAAGTTCCTATAAATAACAATAAAGCACATAAATAGCCATCTATTATCATAAAATAATAAAGTATCAAAATAAAAACATGAGAAAATATATGACAAATTTGCCCTTATCAAGAGTTGAAGCTGAAGAGTGTTATGGGGAAGGTTTTGATGAAGAAAATGACCAGGATTCAATTGTTGCTTTTAGGAGATATGATGGGTGGTTTAAAGAAGTTAAGAATCGGGAAGATAATAACTTGGGTAGTATTCAGATCAAAATTTCATCATTTCAAGGCAAAAATGATCCAGAAGCTTACCTTGAGTGGGAGAAGAAGTTAGAATTAGTATTTGATTGTCATAATTATTCCGAGCTTAAAAAGGTAAAACTTGCAGCCATTGAATTTTGTGATTATGCAATTGTTTGGTGGGATCAACTAGTGTTAAACAGAAAAAGAAATAGAGAGCGTCCGATAGAAACTTGGGAGGAAATGAAAACCGTGATGAGGAAACGATTTGTTCTAAGCCTTTACTACAGTAAGTTGTACCAAAAATTACAATGTCTTATATAAGGAAATCGAAGTGTTGAGGATTGTTATAAGGAGATGGAAATTGCTATGATTAGAGCGAATGTTGAGGAAGACCGAGAGGCCATTATGGCTAGATTTTTGGTTGGTTTGAACTGGGAAATTGCTAATTTGGTAGAATTGCAATATTATGTAGAGTTAGAAGATATGGTGCACATACCTATCAAAATTGAGAACCAGCTCAAGAGGAGAAGCCATAGTACACGACAAAACCGTAGCTCGGGTTCATCTTGGAGGCCAAATTTTATGAAGAAAAAGGAGAAGCAAGTCGCTGCCAAGCCCAAAATTGAGTAAAAACAAGAAATGACCAACCATGGGAATCAAGGTAAACCTGATTCTTCCACCACTCAAAATCGTGATATTAAGTGTTTTAAATGCCAAAGCATGGGTTACATGGCAAGCCAATGTCCAAACCAAAGAGTTATGATATTGCGAGATAATTGTGAAATTGAATTCGATGATGAAGATGTTATCGAATCTATGCCACCATTGGTGAACGTAGATGATGAGGACTACATTGCCTAAGGTGAACTGCTAGTTGCAAGAAGAGTTCTAAATATGCAAGTCAAAGAAGATGATGAAGTCCAACGAGAAAACATCTTTCATACTAGATGCCACGTGTAAAACAAGGTATGTAGTGTGATTATTGACGGAGGTAGTTGTACTAATGTTGCTAGCACTACAATGGTGGAGAAATTAGGGCTGCCAACAATTAAACATCCCCGGCCTTACAAATTGCAATGGCTCAATGACAGTGGCGAGGTAAGGGTTACTAAACAGGTGTTAGTTTCCTTTCGTTTTGGAAAATACGAAGATGAAGTTTTGTGTGATGTAGTTCCAATGCAAGCTGGACACTTATTATTAGGCCAAACATGGCAATTTGATAGGCATGTTAAGCATCATGGTTTCACCAACAAATATTCATTTATGTTTAATCAAAAGACAATCACTCTAGTACCTTTGTCACCAAAGCAGGTCTATGAAGATCAAGTGAGATTACAAAAAGAGAGTGATCAAAAGAAAGAGAATGAGGAAAAGAAAAAAAATGAAAATCAAAAAGAGAAAAAAAATAAGGCCGAGAAAAATGAGAGAATAGTAAACTTCTATACAAAAATGAGTGAAATAAAAAGAGCGGTGTTTTTAAACCAGCCAATGATTGTACTTTTATACAAAGAGGCATATTTAAACACTAACCAACTTGACTCGTCTTTGTATAGTTCAGTTGTTTCTCTTTTGCAGGAGTTTGATGATGTATTTCCCAAGGAGATTCCACATAGCTTACCTCCTATTCGAGGAATTGAACATCAAATCATTTTGTGCCTAATGCTTCAATTCCAAACCGATCAGCTTATCAAAGCAATCCCGATGAGGCAAATGAGCTACAAAGGCTGAATTGATGAAAAAAGGGTATGTAAGGGAAAGTATGAGTCCGTGCGCTGTGCCAGTGATTTTGGTTCCTAAAAAAGATGGATTATGAAGAATGTGCATTGATTGCCGAGCAATTAATAATATAACAGTAAAGTATCATCATTCTATTCCTCATTTAGATGATATGTTAGATAAGTTGCATGGTACTTGTGTATTTTCTAAGATTGATTTAAAGAGTGGGTATCATTAAATAAGAATGAAAGAGGGCGATGAATGGAAAACTGCTTTTAAAACGAAATACAGCTTAATTGAGTAGTTAGTTATGCCATTTAGATTAATTAATGCATCAAGTACTTTTATGCGATTAATGAACCATATCTTGCGTGCTTTCATAGGTAGGTTTGTTGTTATTTATTTTGATGATATTCTCATTTATATCAAAAACTTGGATGATTATGCTGTACATTTAAAATTAATTTTGGATGTACTTAGAAAAGAGAAGTTATTTGCTAACTTGAAGAAGTGTACCTTTTGCACCGATAAGCCTGTGTTTCTTGGTTTTGTTGTTAGTGCACAAGAAATACAGGTTAACGAAGAAAAGATCTGCGCGATTCAAGAATGGTCGAGTCCTACAAGTGTTAGAAATGTTCATAGTTTTCATAGGTTCGCTAGTTTTTACAGGAGGTTTGTGAAAGACTTTAGCAGCATCGCCACACCGCTTACTGAAGTCATCAAGAAAAATGTTGGATTCAAATGGGGAGACGAACAAGAGAAGGCATTCTAATTGATCAAGGAAAAATTAACTCATGCTGCTTTATTTGCTTTGCCTAATTTTACTAAAACCTTTGAAATTGAATGTGATACTTCAGGTATGGGTATATGTTTAGTTCTTATGCAAGGAGGAAGACCAATAGCATATTTCAGTGAGAAATTAAGTGAGGCAGCCTTAAATTATCCTACTTATGATAAAGAATTGTATACATTGATTCAAATATTAGAAACATGGCAACACTACCTTTGGCCTAAGGAGTTTGTGATTCACACCGATCATGAGTCCTCAAAATATATGAAAGGCCAACATAAGTTGAACATGAGACATGCAAAATGGGTGGAATTCATCGAGACATTCCCATATGTCATCCGATACAAGCAAGGTAAGGAAAACATCATTGCCGATGCACATTCTCGAAGGTACATATTAATTTTTACTCTTGATGCAAAATTACTTGGTTTTGAGCATATTAAAGAATTGTATCCTCTAGACCATGATTTTTGTAAGGAGTTTCAGACGTGTGAGAAAAATGCAGTAGGTAAGTTCTTTAGGCACGAGGGCTTCTTGTTTTCTAAAAAATAAATTGTGTGTGCTAAATTGCTCTTTGTGTGATTTGTTAGTAAATGAATCCCATGGTGGAGGGTTAATAGGACACTTTGGAGTTGCTAAGGCTTTAGCTATTTTGCAAGAACACTTCTATTGGTCACACATGAAAAGAGATGTTAAGAGAATTTGTGGTAGATGTGTTATATGTAGGCAAGCAAAATCCCGAGTGCAACCCCATGGTTTGTACATACCACTGCCTATTCCCAATGAGCCTTGGATTGATATTTCGATGGACTGTGTTTGGTTTCCCTAGGTCTAAATGTGGTAGGGATTTAATTTTTGTAGTTGTGGATTGATTTTCTAAGATGGCACATTTCATTTCATGTCACAAAACTGATAATGCTTCACATGTTACTGATTTGTTCTTTAGAGAAATTGTAAGATTACATGGTATGCCTAGAACAATAGTTTCAGATGGAGATGCTAAGTTCTTGAGTTGCTTTTAGAAGACTTTATGGTGTAAGTTGGGAACTAAGTTATTATTTTCTACTACTTGTCACCCATAAACTGATGGTCAAACTGAAGTAGTAACTAGGACTTTATCTACTTTGTTAAGGGCTATAATTAAAAAGAATATCAAAACTTGGAAAGAATGTTTACCACATGTTGAGTTTGCTTATAATCGTACTATTCATTTTGCTACTAAGTTTTCACCATTTGAAATTGTTTATGGTTTTAATCCTTTAACTCCAATGGATTTAATGCCATTACCTTTGTGTGAACGTGCTAACTTAGATGGAAAGAAAAAGGCTGAATTTATTAAGCAAATACATAAGAAAGCAAGACTCAACATTGAGAGGAGAATGGAGTAGTACGTAAAACAAGCTAATAAAGGGCGTTGACAACTGATTTTTGAACCCGAAGATTGGGTTTGGTTGCATATGCGAAAAGAAAGATTTCTGGCACAAAGGCGATCTAAGTTACTTTCAAGAGGAGATGGACCTTTTCAAGTCCTTGAGCGCATCAATGACAATACATATAAGTTGGATTTGCCAGGTGAGTACAATGTTAACGCCACTTTTAATGTTATTGATTTAGTCATTTTGATGGTTGTGATGATTTTAGGACAAATCCTTTTCAAATGGAATGATGAGGGCATGACTAACAAATGGAATGATAAGGGCATGACTAACAAATGGAATGATGAGGGCATGACTAACAAATGGAATGCAGAACCTATTCAAGTTTTAGTTGGTCCGGTCACAAGGGCTCGAGCTAAAAGGTTTAAAGAAACTCTCAATGGACTAATTCAAAATATTTGGGCAGAGGTAAATTTATGGGGGTGCAAGGAAGATATTCTACGTGTTCCACAAAGTTAGATTTCAATGATTCAAGCTTTGGAATAATCTAGAAGAAATTTCTCAGATCACAAAGTGGATGGAATCAGAGGAGTTTTCTAAATTGGTGATTACCCAAGTTTGACTTATCAAGTGTTAGGGAATGATGGAAACAACTGCCAATTTGAGTAACCCAAGTGGTTAGAAGCTTTTGGGAGCCTGCAATAAACATTTATGATAGTAGTTGTAATATTTGAAATAACGCCTTAGTTGTTGGTGGTTGATAGTTAGTTAAAGTCTGCAGAATTTATTGTTGTAGTTGCAAATTTTAAAAAAGCTAGTTAAAAGCCACGTTGGTAGTTACTAGTTTTTTTAAGTTGTCATTCAATATTATAATAAATGCTAGCATCCCAAATGTTCACTATAAATACATAAGGGATGATAGGAAAGCATTCAACAATTTAATTAAGAAAATTCTCTTTGGTTCTTTTAGAACTCTTTGAACTTATCGAAATAATTTTCGTGGCATTCTTTTTCGACTTATCAATCAATCATCCTATAATTGATTGTGGCGTCTTCATTATACTAAGGTTTTTACTTCAATATAAGCAACAGGTCACGGTTTCATAAAAATCTGTTTGTTGACGATCTTGGAGTCCTTCTTGATCTACAATTTTATCAAATTCTTGGCGTGGATCGTATCACTCAAGTTGTAATTTTTTTTATATGAAAAATTACATTTTGGCATTGTTTTGGAGATTTTTATAGAATTTTATTTCGCAACTAAAAGTTCATGATGCAAAATGAGTTTGTTACTTTTCAATAAAAACCTATATTTTAGTTCAGAACAACGTGCTGGATCCTTGGTAACTTTTGAGAAAGTTTCAAAATGATACTTTCGCAAAGTAATGTGTTTTAATGCAAAATGAGGTCGTTATTATTTTGTTTTTATAAAACTTATGTTTTAGCTCAAAACACTATGTTAGTGTGGTTTTGGAGAGTTTGAAAAAATTATATTTCGCGATACAATATGAGTCCATTATTTTTTTTGATGAAAATTTATATTTTGGCTTAGAACACCATGTAGATTATTTTGGTAACTTTTGAGCACGTTTTGGAAAGACCTTTTTCGTAAAGAAAAGTTCGTGAATTAAATTTGGCTCGTTACATTTCTATGAATAAATATATTTTGGTTCAAAAAATTATGTTGGTTATTTTGGTATTTTGAACAAGTTTTGGAAAGACATATTTTGCGACAAAAAGTTCGTGACATTTAATTAGGTCACTATTTATCTGAGAATAGTTTTATATTTTGGATCAGAACATTATATTGGTGTTATTTTGGAGAGCTTTAAGTATTTTTATTTTGCGACAAAAGTTTGTTATGCAAAATGAGTTCGTTATCATTTTTTGTAAAATCTTATATTTTGACTTGGAATACAAGGTTTTTATTTGTTACTTTCAAGCAAGTTTTGGAAAGAAATTTTTTGCGACCAAAAGTTCGTGATAGAAAATGAGGCAGTTGTTTTTCTTTTTGAAAATTGATATTTCTGCTTAGAACATCGTATTGGCTATATTGGTAACTTTTGAGCAAGTTTTGGAAAGATATTTTTTACAACAAAAAGTTTTAGATGGAAAATTAGGTCATTATTTTTCTATGAAATTTTTTATTTTGTTTTAGAACATTGTGTTGGCGTCATTTTGGAGAGTTTTAAGCAATTCATTTTGGGACTAAAAGTTTGTGATATAAAATAAGTTCGTTAATTTTCTATCAAAACTTACATTTTAGCTTAGAATACAGTATTGATAATTTTAGTAACTTTTGAGCAAGTTTCAAAAAGACTTTTTTCCTTACAAAAATTTTGTGACACTAATTGAGCCATTATTTTCTTTTGAAAACTTTTATTTTCGCTCAACACACTGTATTGGTATTTGTTTACTAACTTTTGTGCAAGTTTTGAAAACAGATTTTTGTGACAAAATGTTGGTGACATAAAATGGGTCGTTATTTTTATATAAAATCTTATTTTGTGGCTTTGAAGATCGTGTTGGTTGGTTTGGTAACTTTTAAGCAACTTTTGGAAGATATTTTTCACAATGAAAACTTTTTAATGAAAACTTAGGTCGTTATTTTTCTATAAAAACATATATTTTTTTTAGAACACTATGTTGGTGTCATTTTGAAAGTTTTAAACAATTCATATCGTGACTAAAGTTCATGATATAAAATAAGTTTATTACTTTTCTAACAAAACTTATATTTTAGCTTAGAATAATAATTGGTTATTTTGGTAACTTTTGAGCAAGTTTTAAAAAGACTATTTTTGCTATAAAAACTTTATAACACTAATTGAGTCGTTATTTTTCTATGAAAACTTATATTTTAACTTAGCACACTATATTGGTGTTTTTTTTTGCTAAATTTTGAGCAAGTTTTAGAAAAGATACTTTTGCAACAAATGTTAGTGACATAAAATGGGCCGTTATTTTTTTTTATAAAAAATCTTATTTTGCGGCTCAAAAGACCGTGCTGGTTATTTTTGTAACTTTTGGAAAGATATTTTTCACAATGAAAAGCTTTTGAGGGAAAATTAGGTTGTTATATTTCTATAAAAACTTATATTTGTGTGTTAGAACACCGTGTTGGCATTGTTTTGAGAGTTTTAAGCAATTCATTTAGTTACTAAAGTTTGAGATATAAAATAAGTTCGTTACTTTTCTATCAAAACTTACATTTTAGCTTGGAATACCTTATTGGTAGTTTTGGTAACTTTTGCACATTAGCAGATGGAGTTTTCTCTTCTAAAACCCTTTGTTGAACTTCCTCTTGCAAATGAAAGAGGAGGCTTTCTTTATTTTCTAATCTTCTTTTGAGACAAGTTATTGGTTGCTTTGGTAATTTTTGAACAGGTTTCGAAAATACAATTTTCAAGATGAAATATTTGTGATATAAAATGAGGTCATTATTTTTCTATGAGTACCTATATTTTGGCTCATAACACACCGTTTATTTTTTAAAGTAAGTTATAAGGAATTTTATTTCCTAATAAAAAGTTCGTGATGCAAAATGAAATAGTCATTTTCCTATAAAAACTAACAATTTTGCTTACAACGTTGTGTGGGCGTTGTATTAGAAAGTTTTAAGTAACAAAATATTCTTGATGTAAAATGATGTTGTTTTATTTCATTGAAAACTTATATTTTAGCTCAGAATGCTGTGTTGGTTGTTTTAGTAACATTTTAGCAAGTTTCAAAAAGACAATTTTCGAAATGAATTTTTTTAATGCAAATTGAGGTTGATTTTATGGCTCAGAACATCGTATTGTTCTTGTTTTAGAGACTTTTAAGAAAGTTAATTTTATGATGAAATGTTCGTGATGTAAATGAGTTTGTTACTAATTTTTTTATAAAAATTTATAAAATTTGGCTCAAAAGACAGTGTTTGTTGTTTTGGTAACTTTTGAGTAAGTTTAGAAAGGTAATTTTTACAATGAAAGATGAGGTCGTTACTTTCCTATGAAAATTTATATTTTGTCTCAAAACACCATGTTAGTATTGTTTAAAAAGTTTTAAGCAATTTCATTTCACTATAAAAAAGTTTGTAACACAAACACCATGTTGTTCTTTTGACGAGTTTTCATAGACTTAAAAGCCTCACTTTGCATGACAAACTTTTTGTCACAATAAATGTCTTTCAAACTTGCTTAAAAGTTATTAAAACAATCAACATGGTATTTTGAGCCAAAATATAAATATTCATAGAAAATTAATGACCTCAGTTTCTATCACAAATTTTTAGTCACAAAAATATCTTTTGAAAATTTTATCAAAAATTACCTAAACAATTAATACTGTTTTTTGAGCCAAAATTAAGTCTTCTGTGTATAATAATGACTCATTTTGCATCATGATCTTTTCTTTGTGAAAATTATCTATCCAAAACTTGGTCAAAATGAGGACTATATTTTTCTATTAAAACTTATATTTAGAGTCAGTTATATTTCTTTAAATACATATATTTTGGCTCAGAATAATGTGCTAGTTATTTTGGTAACTTTTGAAGAAGTTTTGAGAAGAAAGTTTTTACAATGACAAGTTTATGACGTAAATTGAGGTTTTTATAAATCTATAAATACTATGTTGGAGTTGTTTTGGAGAGCTAGAAGCAATTTTATTTCCCGATGAAAAGTTTGTTATTGATGCATATCATGTCAAAGATTTAAAAGATTTGTTAGCATCCATAGGGATCCAATGACAAGGGAAAAAATAAAGAAATTAAAGGAAACATTATAGGGCCAATTAAGTATATCTCAAATTTGTGCTTTGTTCAAGACACTAATTTGACCGAATTGAGTATTCAAGAAGATCAATGCCTTGTTAATATTATTTAAGTATCTTTTAGTGATCTAGAGTAAGTTACATGAAGAATATAATAAGACGCATATCAAGTAAGGAATGAAGATCTGGCGGATATCAATTTAGAAAGGAAAATATGGCATCACTGTTCACATATTACTATTAATGCAGATTTGTTAGATCCCTATTTTCTTTTTTGTTTTTTCTATTTTTGTAATCAATTCCTACTATGACTTAGGATTTGATTTAGTTTTTCCTTTTATTGTCTTGGTAAAATTAGCTATATAAGGCCTTGTAACTCTAAAGGAAATTCAGAGTTTTAACATTAATAGTACTAAGAGTTTTTTCTTGGTTCTTTAAAGAAATTTTCAGAACTTATCAAGATTTCTTCTTATAGCCTTCATCCTTGGCTTATCACTCACAATCTTTCTTGAGTGTGGCGTCTACCCTAATTTCATATACCTTTAGTTCTTATATCTTTATAGATATTGGATCAAGGTTTTTTGTTTTTGTTTGTTTGCAAATTTGAATTAGACCGATCATTGGTAAAAGAATCTTTATGAGCGTCGGGTCTCACTTTTCTTTGTGAGGTTCACATTAATTGGTATTGGAGCTTAGGCTCTAAATTAGGTTTAATCTATCCTCAATTTTTATTGTTTGATCTTCTTTAAAATTTTGCACCCTTTATTCCATTCCCTTAAATCTGCAACCTATTATCTTTATTTCTTCTTGATTGCAACTTTAACCTATTTCTTCACCTTGTTCATTCAAGTTATGTTATTTATCATTTCATAAGAAAAGAAAAAGAAAGAAAGAAAGAAAAAAATTGGAAAAAGTTTTTAAAAAAAAGTATAGAAAACAATTCAGATTCAATTTATTGCAAGTTGTAATTCTGAATTCTGAATAAAAAAAAGAGAGTATAGAAATCTGAATTAGTTGAAGTATTGTTTGCTATTTAAATTTCATTTGTATATAGTGTGCATTCTGCCTATTTTGTGCAATTCAGCCTAAAACAAAACAAACAACCCTAAATTGCATCAAAATTCAAGTTTCTTTTTATTTTTCTCTTTGCTTCTTAAATTTTACCTATTCTTTATCTTTTGTGTTTAACCTATTCTCATTCTTAGTGATCTAATTTGTTGAGTTTAGATTGTTACAAAGTAATTTTAATTAAGTTCAATAAAGAGTTAAAGAGGAGACTAAAGAGTGGGAAAATGTAAGAAAGTGTGAGCTCATAAGAGGGTAAAAGCCAAATTTAAGTAAACACGAGTGTGAGTGCTATCAAACTAGAGAGAAAACATACAAGGAAGTGTTTGTGAGATTTTTTAACTTTTTTTTATAGGTCATTAAACATGTCTCAAGAAAAGATAAAGGCTCATCCAATGATGCTCGAGAAATGATAGATTTCAAACTCTCTTTTAAATTCTTAGAACATAAATTTAATCAATTGAAATTAAAGTTTGATGAGGTGAATGAGAGAATATATAAAGTTTAATCTAGTTCACAAAGGAAGAAGCCGCCAAGAGCTCTTAATGTGCAACGAAGAGAAAGGAATACACTTAGGTATGATTATAAAGATGACTATAGGGATAACCTAGATGATGATGATCATGCCTCTAATGTTAGTTTAGGTAGATTTAGGTATATGAATAGAGATAGAGGGGTTAGATATGAAGATAAGACTAATAATAACTTGGGAAGCATTAAGATGAAGATTCTATCTTTTCAAGGGCAAAAACGATCCTAAAGCATATTTGGAGTTAGAGAAAAAGATGGAATTAGTATTTGATTGTCACAACTACTTTGAATTGAAAAAAGTAAAGTTGGTCGCCATAGAATTACTAACTATACTATAATTTGGCGGGATCAACTTATTTTGAGTGGGAGATAAAATCGTGAAAGACCCATTGAGATATGGGAAGAGATTAAGGTTATTATGAGGAGACATTATGAGGAGACAATTCATTCTAAGTCACTACTATAAGGACTTATTTCAGAAGTTACAAAGTCTTACTCAAGGATCTAAAAGTGTTGAAGACTACCACAAGGAGATAGAAATAACCATGATTTGAGCTAATATGGAGGAGGACCGAGAAGCTACTATGGCTAGGTTTCTAGTTGGTTTGAACCGTAATTTTTTAAATGTTGTGGAGTCATAACATTATTTTCAGTTGAATGATATGGTGCACATAGCTATAAAATTAGAGAACAATTGAAGAGGAAGGTTCCATACAAATTGGGTAGAATTTGACTTTTTCTTTAACATAAAAATCAAATTGGAGCAAAAATGATGAAAAAACCTAATTTCAAGCCTAAGGTTGAAACCTCCAAAAATAACAAAGATAGAGGCGCACCAAACAAAGGTAAATGTGATTCCAAACTTTCTAAAAATAGAGATATCAAATGCTTTATGTATTTGGGAATAGGTCATATTATATCTCAATGGCTAAATAAAAGAGTGATGATATTAAAAGTTATTGGTGATATTGAAATCGAAAGTGAATTTGATAATGAGCCCTTTCCATATTTGGAGGATGCAAGTGATATTGAGTATCCGGTTGATGAAGAGTTTTTGGTTGCAAGAAGAGCTTTTAGTGTGTAAATCAAAGAAGATGAGAAGGTACAACGTGATATTATTTTTCATACTAGATGCTATATCAATGATAAGGTATGTACCATGATTATTGATGGAGGGAGTTGTACTAATGTAGCTAGCACTAGTTTAGTTGAAAATAATTGAATTTGACAACTTTGAAACATCTTAGGCCATATAAGCTACTATGGCTGAATGATTGTGGAGAAGTTATAGTAAATAAATAAGTCATAGATTCATTCTAAATTGAAAAGTTTAAGGATGAGGTTTTGTGTGATGTAGTGCCAATATATGCGGGGCAAATTCTTTTGGGGCGACCATTGCAGTATAATAGGTATGTAATTTATAATGGTTACACTAATAGGTATTATTTGGTACTTAATAGAAAATCAATTACTCTTGTATCTTTAATCCCAAGATAAGTGTATGAAGATGAAGTGAAGTTGAAAAGGGAGAATGATATGAAAAATGAGAGTGAGAGTTCAAAAGTAAGAGAGGCTAAAAAACAAAAAGGAGAGAAGAAGATAATGTAAAAGAAAAGAAAGTTTCGGTTAGTGAGAAAAGAAAAGAGAAAAAACAAGTGAAATTCTATGCAAGAGAGTGAGAACAAAAAGCTTTATTTTTAAATCAGCTTGTGATTGTACTTTTGTACAAAGAGGCTTATATTAGTACTAATGAACTTAACTTCTTTGTCTAATATTGTTATTTCTCTTTTACAAGAATTTGATGATGTGTTTCTCGAAGAGATACCTAATGGTTTACCACCAGTAAGAGGAATCGAGCATCAAATTAACTTTTATACCCAGAACATCAATTCTAAATAGGCCAGCCTATAGAAGCAATCTCAATTAGACAAAAAAAAAACTTCAAAGGCAAGTTAGTGAGCTCATATAGAGCGTTAATGTGCGTGAAAACAGTGCTATTCCAGTATTGCTTGTGCCTAAGAAGGATGGGTAATTGAGAATATGTGTTGATTGCCACATCATCAATAATATAACTTGTGAGCCTTCAAGAATAGGTATTGAAGCTGTACTAATGCAAGAAGAACATCCTATTATGTATTTTTGTGAGAAGCTAATTGGAGTAGCCTTAAATTACCCTACATATGATAAAGAGATGTATGCATTATTTAGGGCATTAAAAGCTTGGCAGAATTATCTTTGGTCAAAAGAGTTTATAAACAAGGATCATAAATCACTGAAACATTTGAAGGGTCAATACTAAACAAGCGATATTCCAAGTAGGAGGAGTTCATTGAAACATTTTCTTATATGATCAAGTACAAGCAAGGTAAGGAAAATATTGTGGCTGATGTAATATCCCGAAGATACGCTTTACTTTCTACCTTAGTTACAAAATTATTAGGTGTTGAATACATTAAAGACTTGTATGTTAATGATTCTAATTTTGGTAATGTATTCAATGTATATGAAAAAGTGACATTTGGCAAGTTCTTTAGGCATAATGGATTTTTGTTTAAAGAAAATAAGTTATGTATGCCTAAATATTCGTTGCGTGAATTGCTTGTTAAAGAAGCTCATGGGGTGGTTTAATAGGGGCATTTTGGTATATCTAAGACTTTAGATATTTTGCATGAACACTTCTTTTGACCTCATATAAACGTGATGTAAAAAGAATTTGTAAGAGATGTATTACTTGTAAATAAGCTAAGTCTATAATTAAGCCTTATGGATTGTATACACATTTGCCTATACTTGGCAAACCTTGTATTGACATATCTATGAATTTTGTGTTAAGTTTACCTAGGTTCAAAGCGGGTAAGGATTCCATATATATGGTCATTGATAGGTTTTCTAAAATGGGATATTTTATTCCATATCACAAAACTGATGATGCATCACATATTGCTAACTTGTTTTCCAAAGAAATTATAAGATTGCATAGCATGCCTAAGAGTATTGTTTCAGATAGAAATGCAAAGTTCTTAAGCTATTTTGAAAGATTTTATAGTGTTTGTTAGAAACTAAACTTTTATTTTCTACTACTTGTCATTCATAAACTGATGGACAAACTGAAGTAGTTAGTAAGGACCTTATCTACTTTGTTGACTTGAAAATATGGGAAGAATGTTTGTAGCATGAGAGTTTGCATATAATAGAAGTGTCCATTCAGCAACTAAGTTTTCATATTTTGAAATTATGTGTGGTTTTAATCCATTAACTCTTTTGGATTTAACTCATTCACCTATGGGCGAGCGTGTTAATTTAGATAGGAAGAAGAAAACTAACTTTGTTAGGCACATCCATAAAAAGGCACGACAAAATATTGAAAGTAGAATTAAAAAATATGCCAACCAAGCTAATAAGTGGCACAAGAAAGTTGTATTTGAGTCGGCAATTAGGTTTGGTTGCATATGAGAAAAGAACAGTTTCTCTTTAAAAAGCATTCTAAACTACTTCTAAGGAGAGTGGACCACTTCAAATGATTGAAAGGATCAATGACAACTCTTACATGTTAGACTTTCCAGGTAAGTGTAACATAAGAACAAGTTTTAATGTTGTTGATTTGTCTCATTTTGATGTAGATGAAGATTTGAGGACAAATCTTTTTCAAGAAGGAGAATAACGTGAATCAGGTTGTCAAAGCTTCATAAGATCCGTTGAGCATCTATAGGGGTCCAATGACAAGGGTAAAAACCAAGACAATAAAGGAAGCATTAAATGGGTTAATTGAGCACATCTCAAATTCGAGCTTTGTTCAAGACACTGATCTAACAGAATTAAGTATTCAAGATGATCAATGCCTTGTCAATATTATTCAAGTTTCTTTAAGTGATTTAGAGTAATTTACATGAAGAACAAAATTAAGAGCATTTCAATTTAGGAAGGAAAATCTGGATATCAATTTAGGAAAGAAAATATGGCATCACTATTTATGCATTATTGTTCACAGAGCTTTGTTAGATCCTTATTTTCTTCGTTTCTTTTCTTTATTATTCTTAGGTGGAATTTAGAAAAAAAATATAGCAATATTTGTTTCCTCAATATGCTTGTTATTTATTTCCTATTTTTGTAATCAATTTCTATTATGACTTAAGATTTGATTCAGTTTATCTTTTTATGCTCTTGGTAAAATTAACTATATAAGGTATTGAAACCTTAAGGAGAATTCAGAGTTTTAACATTAATAATAGTGAGATTTTTCTTTTGATTCTTGAAAGAATTTTTTAAAACTTATTAAGATTTCTTCTTATGGCGTTTATCCTTGACTTATCACTCACAATCTTTCTCAACTTTTATGAGTGTGGCGTCTACCTTAATTTCTTATAACTTTGGTTCTCATCTCTTTATAGATAACAGGTCAAGGTTCTTTATTTTGTTTGTTTGTAAATCCGAATTAGAACGATCATTGAAAAGGAACCTCATTGAGCGTCGGGTCTCACTTTTCTTTGTGTGGTCCACATCAATGGATATCAGAGCTTAGGCTCTAAATTAGGTATAATCTATCCTCAATTTTCATTGTTTGTTCTTCTTTTAAATTTCGCACCCTTTGTTATATTCCTTTGAATCTGTAATCTATCATCTTTATTTCTTCTTGACTGTAAGAGTTACAATAGGTGTTAAGAAATGTTATTATGTAAGTCTATTCTCAACTTATATATTCCTGGACTTAATTCACTGATACAGGTCTGACGATGGAATCTTTTTTCATAGACCAGTGTATACTATACCTAGATTGTCTAGATAGTTATTCTTAGCGGACCATAGGCTTACTAGAAGTTTATATAGCATACAGGTGTTCAGTGAGGACTGAATACTGAACAGACTCAACGAGGACACTAATAGGCATCCCATGAAGCTGTCAATGGAAGGTCTTTTTGAGTTGAGTAGTATATGTGGTCCTTTGACCTGAGTACCATGGTGGACTTGTAAGTAATCCATCATACTTTGGTTCCACGCATGTCACAGACCTTTTATGGTGTGACCGTTGGGTGTCACTGGGTATGGTCCGATGCTTATGGAGTTTGATGTGTATAAATATGCAATCCGTCAGCTCACATGGATGAGTTATATATCCGGATGCTCAGAGACTATATCTTAGAAAGTCTTATGGCCATAAGCAACGGACCCAGGAAAAAAGTTTCTTACAGGGTTAAACAATATTGTAAAAGCATTTTCATATATTATTTATTAAGATACGTGTCTGGAGATAAGTTCACAGATGAGCACATAAGGATTTGACGGTAGTGATCTATATCCCTACTCTTCCAGGATATGATTGACGGAAGGATTATACGTATGCGCTTGGATCTCAACTTGTATGGTCTACTGCATTGATTTGTAATATCTATGACGTGTGCGTGGGGCATCGATCTTGGACTCACAAAATAGTTCTGTTTGACAAATCGAGAGTGGACCTAGAGAGTCCCGTAATATAAAGTGTACTCATTATGCACTGAGGCATCGTACCAAATTGAATAGTTCGATCTAGAAAATTCTAACAGACCAAACATTTACTTCAGTTTCCCTTCTGTCGTGCACGTGTCAAAACTTAAGAGTTAAGTACATCAATTAGTTAACAATTAGTTGTTGACGAATGGGATGTTGACACATGGCACATGTGGGCTAATTATTGTTTGATTTAGAAATTATCAAAATGACCTGTGTTTATTATATATGAAATGGCATGTGTTTCTACCATGATTTAATATGATTAAATCATTTGTTTAATATTTATTATATGAAATGTTAAGTATAAATGGGTGGCATTTGTTAATGGTAGGTCTTAAGATGTTTCTTAATAATGAGAAAGTGTTTTCTCATTTGGCCTAGATTAAGGCCAAGTTCATTTAAATGATTTTTCATTTGGTTTATTGTAAATAATAATAAACAAAAACTAATGGCAAACATAATGGATGTTAGTAGGTGAGAAAATAAAAGATAAACTGCCTAGTGCTCAAACTGGTTAGAGAGTTGTTGAATAAGCAAATCGCTAGAAGGAATAGAATAAACAAAACACTAATGGCAAACATAATGGATGTCATTAGGTGAGAAAATGCTAGAAAATAATAAACAAATAAAAGAGTAATTAATTGCTCAATTAATTATCAAAAATTCGTGCAAGGGGTTAAGGGAAGTGAATTTTGCTAAGTGTTAGAAAATTTCTTAAAGTGTTGAGAGCACAAAAACACAACTCTTCCATTTTACCTCTTCAATTTTTCCATCCATTTTTGTCATCCATACTACAAGGTAGTAACAAAAATTCAAAAGTTAAATCCTTTGCTGAAAAAGTTGCTATTCTAGCTTCCTTAAGCCCACTATGTTGAGGAACTAAAATTGTGAACGAGTTGCTTCAAAGGCGGGTACTCCGGTTCAACCAAATACCAAAGGCTTGACAAGATACTATTTCTCAATCTTGATGTATTTTACATTTATGAGATAACATGTAAAGTTTATTTGTGTTTATCATTGAGTAATTTATATTCCGCTCATCCACTGCGCATGTATATATATGATACGTATACTCTATTTGAATGATAGACACAAACCCACATGAATGTACCCTAGGTTTAAAATCACTCACAAAGTGATATCATAGCTATTTTGAGTTGATATTGGGTGTTTTGAGTGTAAAATTGTTGTTGGTGATGTTCCAGTGCTCAAAATGTGCATTTCAAGTTGTTGAATTGGGTATACCAAAGGTGGGGAGCATCGAAGCGCCGTGGCCATAAGTGTTCAGCGCCGAGGCACTAGAAAATTTTGTTCCAGCGCCCTAGCACTGGGTAGCTGACGCAGCAGCGCTAGGGCTTCCAAGCCCTAGCACTGTAGCGTCAGGTGCTGGGCTCCCCAGCGCAAAGAAAATCGATGCTTAAGCACTGATTCTGGAATTCGAGCCGCAGCGCTAGGCGCTAAGTGCTGCATCACTGAGTGGCCTCTAGGCTTTAGCGCTACATCGCTGAAGGTGTGACCTCTAGCGCTACAGCGCTGATTGTTGAGCACCGCAACTCTAGAAACTGGGCGCCTTATTTTATTTTTAATAACTTTATCTATCAATGCTCAAATTAGTACTCATATAAATTGTTTGCATGATATAAAACATACACTAGGTAAATAAAAGTGTCAAATCTCACTTAGAATAATTTTAGGCTCAACACTTAAATCTTAACTACTCTCAAAGAGACTTTGAAATAAATAAATTGCCGAATGAATTAATTTAAATAAAATAATAATTATTTTATTTAAATGATAGTTATATCTACCAATGCCAATAAATAATATACATAAATTACTTTGCAATATTATTCACTCTATGGGAAACTCTTTCTTGGGTTAAATGCTTATGCCCATAAGACTTCTTAAAATACAACCTTAAAACATCTGGATATTTAACTCACCCATATGAGCTGATGGATCCTATATCTATACTCATCGAATTCTATAAGCATCGGACTATACCTAGCGACACGCAACGGTTAGACCATAAAAAGTCTCTGACATGTATGGAGTCAAAGTATGGTGATCACTCACAAGCCCATCGCGGTGCTCAGGTCAAGGGACCACGATACTACTAAACTCGAGAATACTACTAATAGTCCATTGACGGTTTAATGGGATATCTATCGGAGGTCTTCATTGAGTCTTGTTCAGTATTCAGTCCTCACTGAATACTTGTATATCTATACGAGCTTTCACTAAGCTCATGGTTTGCAAAGATTAATCATCTGGATAATCTAGATATAGATATACACTGATCTATATTAATCAGTTCCACTCGACAAACTCTGCATCGGTGGAAATAGATCAGGAACAAATAATTCAAGAACATACTTGCACAATGATATTTCCTAACAACTCTTGCAACTATTTGTAAATATGTCATTGTTAGTATATTCTTAGGTCTTTGTTCTATTTTAGACAAGGTTCTAACTCTGTCGACCTGATCTGAACTCTTTCAGATCAATATAATGTCCAAAATGTTACAAGCATCTTACCTTAATAAAAATAATTAGCGATTTAATGAAATACATATTTATTGCATAAGTATGAAAATACAATATTCATACAAAATTAGGATGGCACATTAACACAAATCTCAATAATTATTTGTTCAAAACATGAAACCAAAGAGCCAAAGTCCATAATCATCTATTGGTTCTTGCTTGATAAAGAAAAAGACAACTTTTTATCTCTTAACAGATACAAAATTGGTTGTCCCAATTTAAGCCATAAAGTATAACTCTTATATATTAAATGGACACTTGTCAAGCCTTTAAATAAAACTTAACCATTAAGCATTACTAAAATAATCAAGTGCATAACAAGTGTCTAATACCTGTCTAAGTATTAAGCAAGATTATCCTATAAGACTTAATGATGCTTTGACATATGTCGTATTCTAAAACTTAAAATTCGACACGTGTTCATTCTAAGAGGTGTTGTTATCAAATCCTTTTTTTTTCAAAAAAAATTCGAATCAAACTTTTGACCTTAAATGTTACCCTAGTGGTCAACAAGTACAGTTTATATTGTGAGATGCTCTAGGTTCACATTCATTTTTCTTATGGAACATTTTCATAAGTTCGTGAATACTGCCCCACTCACATGTCACAGATACAATAAAATAACACATTAAATCATACAAGTTGAGGTTAACTATATTCGTATAGTCCTTCGTATATCTTAAAAGAGCATAGGCATAAATCTTCAATGTTAAATCTTTATTTGATCGACTATGAACTTATCCTCCAGATTTATATTTTGATAAACAATATCTAAAAACTCCTTTGCGATATTGTTTTTGTTGGAAAATTGAATTCTTTTTATACAAGAACTTAATGATTTGGGTTAATTTCTATAGTACATGCATGTGATGTGTTTATTCACATAAATACACATCATATACAGATTTATACGTAGTGAAAACATAAAATTACAATGAACACATATTTGAAATATATTAATCACATTAATATATATATAATTAAACTAAATGGTAAATTTACCAACTGTTGTTGAAAATAAGTTTTTTAACTTATCCTGCCTGAAGTGAACTTGTTGTCAGATCTAGCAGCAAACTGCAATGGGCTTTGTTGTCTAGAACAGCAACTAAATCCAACTTTTTGGCTTAACTCTTAAGCCTAGACTATATATATTTTATCGATCAACTCTTAACCAGTGTATTTATAGCCTATCTGATATTAGAGAACAAGTTGGTATTCGAATATTTTCAAGTGAGAAATACTTTCTCTCTGTAAACTTTCCAGCAACTTCTCTCTCTAAAACTAATTTTCTTTTCTTTTTGTTTTCTTCTTCTTTTTTAATTTTCACACTTATATATATACACAATTATACTATTATTATATTATTAAAATAATAATAAATTCTCTATATTTTGGCATCATGCCCCATATTCATTATTATTTTAATAATAATAATAATATAATATAAAATAAACAAATGTAAAAATTATATTTATGCCCTTTTAGATAAACATTATGTACGTGAGTCCCACCAAGCCACGTGCCTATGCATACTCAACAAATGACCCATAATGCACTATGTGTCACCATACCATTGACCAATAATAATTATTAATCAATTATTGTATTTAACATTTAAATACAAACACTTGCACACTGTATAAATAAGCTGGATATTATTATACTAAACTATTTAATCCAATGCGGTCCTTAATTGCACAACAAGTACACTTCATATAGCAGGACTCCCTAGGTTCACACCTGATTTGTCAAATAGTATTCTATAAGTTAGTGACATGCCCCACGCATACAACACGAAAAAAATAAATCAACGTATCAACCATCCAAGTCAAGGTCATTGCACATATGTATAGTCCCTCCGTCATAATATCTTAGAATGGATAAGGATATAAATCACCACTGTCAAATCTCTATATGCTTATCCATAGCTATCTTCAGACTTTTATCTCAATGAAAAATTTATACAAAAACTCATTTTACTATATTGTTCAACCTATAATGAAAACTCTTTCCCGGGTAAGTATTTGTGACCATAAGATTTTCTGAGATACAGTCTCGAAGCATCCGGATATTAAACTCCCTATATGAGCTAACAGATCCTATATCTGTACACACTAGACTCTATAAGCATCGGATATACCCAGCGGTCACACTATGAAATGTCAGTAACATGTGTGAAAATAAAATATGGTAGATAACTTACAAGCCCACATCTAGGTCAAATGACCACGTATACTACTCGACTCGAGAAGACATTCCATTTACGACTGATATAAGATGTCTATCGGATGTCCTCGTGAGTCAGTCTCATGTTTAGTCCTTACTGAACACCCATATGTCTATACGAGCTCTAAGCTCACGATCGGCTAAGAATGATCATCTATACCCTATAGGTATGACATATGTTGATCTATATATAAAAGTATCCACTGACAGACCCAAATTGGCATAAATATATCATAGACAATGTTTAAAAACATACTTGCGCAACTAATATTTCTTAGCACCTGATGCAACTCCTTGCAACTATTTAGTTACTAGTATATCTTTGGGTCTATGTCCCATTACAGATAAGGTTCTAACTCTTGGATCATTACTGAGTTTTATAACCAGCTAACTCTTAGTATTTATATCTCTCAGTGTGGCTAATCACTAGGCCCTAATCTAAACTCCTTTAGATATACAATATCTGTAATGTTACATTGCATGGTACCATAAATATAAAACAATTAGCATTTAATAAAACTGTATAATTTATTAATAATAATAAAATATTTGTATAGGAATAGATGGTATGTAAACACCAATCCTAACAGTTTTACCTTACGAAAACTCTTTTATGAGGTAATGCATATGGTCATGAAACTTTTTAAAATACAATCTTAGAGTATCAGGATATATAGCCTACCCATATAAACTGACAAATACTATATCTATGCACACCAAACTCTATTAGCATCATACCATACTCAACGACGCCCAAAGATCAAACCATAAAAGGTCTCTAACGTATGTGGAATCTAAGCATGATGGATTTACTTATAAGCCTACCATGGCGCTCAGGTTAAAGGACCATAAATATTACTTAACTTAAGAAGACTATCTATTAAAGGCTTTATAGGATGTTAATTAGAGATCCTCGTGAGTCTATTTAGTACTCAATCTTAATTGAATACCTTCATGCTTATATGAGCTTTCACCAAACTCACGATCTGTTAAGAATAATTGTCTAGATAATCTAGATATAGACATACACTGATCTGTAAGGTTTACCAATTGACCTGTGTCGGTAAACATTGATTAGGAATGATGTTTTTAAGAATATATTGTACAATGACATTTCTTAGCACCATTTGCAACTCTTTACAATTATGTTATTACTATAAATATCCTCGGGTCTTTGTGTAAGTGTGTTGTGCGTAGAGTGAATGTGTGCATTTTAATTTTTTAATTTTGTACACGTCTCACATGCAAAATATATGTAGTGGAATATAAAATACACATCTTATTACATTAATGAGATAAAAGGGAGCTCACCCTTAAAGCATACTTAAAATAATTCTAGTCTAGGATGTGGTAAGATAACTAAAGTTAGAATGGTAACTTTCTATCTCAGTAGGAATTGTTGAAGCAACTTTTGCTTCTAATTTCTCTTGGCCATATGCTAATTTAACTATCAAATTAACTTTGTAACTTTTACATTTATTGCATTTGAATTGCTTAAGGCATTTGTATTTATAGGAAAAGTGGCTGCCTATATAGCCAATTAAAACATAATTAGTGACCTAGTTTATTAAGCATGATAAGGCCTTAATTTTGGCCACTTCATGCTAACAAATTAATTTTAGTGGCATGTTGTATTTGCTGGTTGAATACAAAGGACATTGGTTGCCAAAAATACTTCTTAAAGCATTAGTTAATGGCCACCTCATGGTTGTGCAAAAGTATGACAAGGTTTTGCACTTCAATTGGCAAAATTACTTGCCACCTCTTACTTGTTACTTAGCATGATAAATCAAATTTGCAATTCTTGAATTCAATTGGCCGAATTATGCCTCTTCAATTTAGGGCATTGAATTGTCATTAAGCCGTGTGTTATCCATTATAAATCAATGGCAAAACATGTGGCAACCACTTAAAGGGATGAGGCAAGTCCCGCTTGTCAACATCCAGGGCTTAGCACTTAAACCTTGTCGACTTTTTGAGATTTTTCTAGATCAAACCATTTGATCCGGTGCGCTACCATAGTACTTGATGAGTATACTTCATATTATGAGACTCCCTAGGTTCACATCCGTTTATCTTATGGAACTCTTTCGTAACTCTATAAATGATATCCCACACACATATTATAAAAATTAAAGAATGACATGTTTAACCATACAAGTTGAGGTTAATATATATTCATATAATCCATCCATCATTTATATCCTGGAAGAGCGGAGACATAAATCATCACTATCAAGTCTCCTTTTGCTCAACCATGAACTTATCTTTAGATTCGTATTCTCATAAACAATATCTGCAAACACTTTTGTGATATTGTTTATCCCACAAAAAACTCTTACCTGGGTTTATTGCTTATGGCTATAAGACTTTTGGAAATACATTCTTAGAGCATCAACTCACCTATATGAACTGACAGATCTCATATCTACACACACCAGACTCTATGAGCATCGAACCATAACCAGCGACACCCAGCATTCAGACTATAAATGGACTTTGACATGTCTAAAACCTAAGTATGACGGATCACTCATAAGCTCACCGTGATGCTTAAGTCAAGAGACCATAATTACTACTCAACTCAAGAGGACCCTCCATTGACGGCTTTATGGGATGTCTATTGAAAGTCCTCATTGAGTCTGTTCAGCACCCAGTCCTCACTGATTACTCTTATATCTATGCAAGCTTCCACTAAGCTCATGATCTGCTAAGACTAACCATATAGATTATCCAGATATAGACATACACTAATCTATATATGATAAGGTATTCACCGATAAACTCACATTAGTAAAGATAGATCAAGAACATTAAAATTTGTGAACATATTTGCATAATAATATTTTCTAGCACCATTTACAGCTTCTTGCAACTATATATTGCTAATATATCTCTAGGTCTTTGTCCCATTTCAGACAAGGCTCTAACTCTTTAGATTTTGCTAACTCTTGTAACCTATTAACTTTTAGCATTTACAACTCTCAGTATTACTAACTCTTAGCCCTGGTCTAAATTCCTTTAGACCGGATCTAAACTCTTTCAGATCATATAATGTCTGAAATGTTACAAGCATCTTACCATATATATAATTAAATATTAACGATTTTATTTGAAATATTTATTGTATAAATATTAAACAATTAATATTCATACAGTATTAGAATGGCATATAAACACTATTTTCAACACTTAGTCCCATTCTAAACAAGGCTCTAACTCTTGGAATTATTAATTCTTAGTTATGATCTAAAGAACTTTGATCTATAATGTCTACAAAGGAACAAGATTATCGCCTTATAATAATTTAATAATTTATAGCAATGTACATTGTATAAATATTTATACAAAATTAAAATGGCATTTAAGCATCATCTCCAATAGATGTAGCTATTATGCAAGTCCATTATGAAAAATATAGCTATTACGCAATTCCCTTATGCAAATGCAACTATTATACAAGTCCCTTATGAAAATGTAGCTATTATACAATTCCCTTATGCAAATGCAACTTTTATGCAAATCCTTTATACAAATACAACTTTTATGCAACTTCCTAATGAAAATGTAGCTATTATGCAATTCCCTTATGCAAATGCAACTATTATGCAAGTCTTTATTATATAAGTACTTATGCAAATGCAAGTATCATGATGTCCTTAAACAAATGTAGTTATCATGCAATTCTTTTTCTTAATAAATATGTAATCTTAATCACATGGAAGCCTGTAACTAAAGTGAATGACACATGATGTTATTTTCTTTGTGATGCCTCATAAGTGTGGTTCCATATAGAGAGTTTGTATGAATGCAAACATAAGGAAACTTATGTAGTATTGAGTGACATCCTTATATTTTTTTCTATGATATACCTATGCTTTAACAATCAAGTAGGTAGAAATGACCAAAGCTATAATTGTACGTACTTGTAAAGAACTCAAATGTAACAATGGTATAATAATATAATATGATGACAATGTTGCGGTTGTGGAAGAAAAATAACAAAAGGCCTCAAAAACGCAAAAAAAAGACTTCATCCATTTTTTTAAAAAAAACTAAGCAATAAGCTTTATATGGCTAAAACATCACCCATTAAATCATCATAGAGAATGCTAAGGGCTGGAAAACTTTATTGGGGCCTAGATAATCATTATGAGAGGTTGGCACTTTCTGAGCCTAAGTGTTTTGTGTGACTTCAGTCTTGCGATAAGAAACTTCAAATCACAAAGCACAATAAGTATAATTAAGGGAAGAAGTAAAGGTACAAACTCAACCAAATGTTTTTTTATTTATAAATAACTGCTTATGCGTAGAAACTACCCTAAAAACTATAAGCAATAGAATAAATATGTATATAGATATATATGTGGGTATGTGTTACCCTTACCCAAAATTGGTAAACCCATGATAACTACCATATCTCTTAGGGTTAGGATAAACTATCCTTAAGTCGTAATGAAGGTGTGAGGATATAAACTCTATTGTCGTAGCAGTTGCCACAAAGAAGACTAATCCCTTATAATTTTTGATCTTCTAAAAGGAAAGATGGTGGCATACAACCTACTCTCAGTTAACAACCTCTGAAGGTTGACATCCTCACCTTTAGAAGCCACCAAATCAGCCTAATCATTGATTATATTAGATGGTGTGCGAATATGAATGGACACTGGCCTATATAGTCCCTCTAAGCCAGATATGAGCGTGAAATAGATGCTGGTTAAATTATAAGGGCCTTAGGTAAAACTCCCTTATAAAGGACCTTAACACTCAAGAATTCAAGTCGAGACTCCATTTTGACCACGAAGTCATCATCCATATCAAATATGTAGACATATACACCATAAATAACTCGTTTCTTGGAAAAATATTTCCTCCCCTTAGAAGATGAGGCCATTCTTTATCTACAAAACCATTAAGTGACAAGTCAAGCATATAAACATAACCAAAATGAAAGAACAAGATTTAATAAAGACATAAATCTTGATCAGTTTTAACAAATAAACCTAAAATCTCTATTCAATTATGTTAATCTTTTTCTTTTATGATCAAAGAGATGGAAAGGAAATCAAGATAGAGAAGTGCAAAAACAAGGGAGAGAACCTGGTTGGGCAGGGTAAATGCATTAAAAAGGGACAAGCATAAAAGTACTATTAGAACATAATTTCTCACCAAAATCCAAGAAAACCAAAAGAAATTAGAGATCAACAATAATGCCAACACTTATATTACGTTAATGGAGAGCTTTTTTGAGACAATCATAGATGAACAAAATAAATCACTTATTGAGTAATCAAGAAAAGACCATAGGAAGAATATGATAACCTCTCGAAGCCATGAAAAAGTGCAAGAGCAAAAGAAATGAGAAAGGCTAAAAAAAAGTTTGGAAAATGGACATAGTAGTTCTTAAGAAAAGAGAGGGAATAAAAAGCTAAAAGTGAAAAAAGAAAGTCAACTAACTGCCTTGTATAGTCTGATCGAAACGATAACCAAATGGATATTATAATTGTTGGGTGCCAATTATTCTACGGTGTGTGCATGTGGTGTATGTGTTCATCATACAAATATACATATCTCATACGTATACAAGCAGAGTGAAAGATTACAAATTATACAATGAACACATATTTATATATAATTAATCAAATTAATTATTGAATTGAGAAATATCAACTTTGAAGCCTTTGGATTAAATTGTTTGAAGTCCAAATAAAATGAACTTGTTGACAATTCTAATAATCAACATGGGTGGGTTTGATTATCTAGAATGGCAGTGTAATCCAACAATTGTTTAACACTTAAACAAATTAGATTAACTCTTAATCTAATTAAATTAATTTATTTTATCTTTTTTTCAACTCTTGAATAATTAAAACAAATCTATTTTAGTTATGACAATTAGTAGCCAATTATTTATTTTGTTGTTTTAACACTTAAAACATAAAACATAAAACAAAGAATTTCAATTTCTCAAATTAAAATGGTCACCAAAATTGTAAAAAAACTAAAACTTATGAATTTTCAATTTCATTTCACTTTATCTACTAATGTATAAATTTTTAAAAAAAATTGAATTTCATTTGCATTTAATTTAACTATTTACTTAACCAAGGTTAATATTTAACCTTAGTTAAGTTAAATTAACTTATAAGCCGTCAACAAAGGGTCCTCTCGAGTTAAGTAGTATACGTGGTCTTTTGACCTAAGTACCACGGTGGGCTTGTAAGTGATCCACGCATATCACAGACCTTTTATGGTGTGACTGTTGGGTGTCCCTGGGTATAGTTCGATGCTTATGGAGTCCGGTGTGTACAGATATGGAATCCATCAGCTCGTATAGGGAGTTAGATATCCAGATGCTTCGAGACTGTATCTCAAAAATTCTTATGGCCACAAGCATTAATTCCGGGAAAGAGTTTCTGTCAAGGTAGAGCAATATAGCAAATGAGTTTGCACATATTGTTCAATGAGATACAAGTCTGGAGATAAGATATGGATGAGCATATAGGGATTTGACGATGATAATCTATATCCTCGCACATCTAGGATATCATGATGGAAGGACTATACGTATACGTTATAACCTCAACTTGCATAGTTCAACGTGCTGATTTATATATCCGTGACATGTGTATAGGGCATTACTTACGGACTTATGGAATAGTTCCATTTGACGAATTGGCATGGACCTAGAGAGTCCCGTTATATAGAGTGTACTCATTGTGTACTAGGGCAGCGTGCTGGATTAAATTGTTTAATCTAACAATATTTAGCATTACCACGGGAATGCGTGCGTGTCTGTATTTAAGTGTTAAATACAATAATTAGTCAATAATTATTATTTACTAATTGTATAATGACATGTGAGGCATTGTGGACCATCGGTTGAGTTTATCTAAGTACGGTTTTGGTGGGACCCACTAAAGGGTAAACTTGATAACTATTCATGAGGGAAAAAATGGTCATTTCAAACATTAATTATTTAATTATTAAATAATTAAAATATCTCATTATTATATATTATTATATTATATAATATTATTTTATTTGGGTGCCAAATAGTTGGCATCCATTATGTTATTATATTATTATTTTATTATATAAGATATATATATATATGAGATTATGTGTGAAAGTGTAAGGTGTGTGTGTCTTTTGGTGGAAACGATAATGGAAATGGAGAGAAAGAAGAGAAAAGAAATGGCACTGAAGAAAGAAGAAAAAATAAATAAATAAATTTGTTTCATTTTTCTCTAGGTGCCAAATGAAACAATTGTGAATTACTTCAATTTTTATTTCTCATCATTTTAGAGAAAATGATGAAAATACACTACCGACCATTTTGGGATTAAGAGTTAATCTTGTGCTGAATATCGGGCTGCTGTTCTAGCTCACCAAGCCCACCGAATTGGTGACTAGAACGACCAACGAGTTGGTCTCCATGCAAACTCTGAGAAAATACGTGTATAACGTTACACTTTTAGGTGAGTTTTCAACACTACTAATATATTAATGTGATTAATATATTTATTTATTGTGTTTATTGCATGTTTAAATGCTTCCCTCGCGTTTAATATATATATGATACGTATTTTAAGCAGTAGACACAACTGCACATGCATATACCCACGTGTATTAGATCCCTGACAATTATCTCTATATCTAACTCATCTATCTCCATTCTCGTACATAAATCTATCTAAATTAACATTAGAGGCACGATCATCATCATCTAAGTCATCCCCATAGAGCTTTAGGTGGTTGCCCTCTTTGTGAACTAGATACAACTTTATCTATTCTCTCACTTTATCAAACCTTAATTTAAGTTGATTAAATTTTTGTTCAAAGGACCTAAAGAAGACTTTGAAATCTATCTTTTTTTTAGTATCATTCGATGAACCTTTATCTTTTTTCTTGAGACATGTTTAACAACTTACAAACAAAGTTAGAAAACCTCACAAACACTCCCTTACGTGTTTTCTTCCAAGATTGATAGCACTTACACTCATGTTTACTTAAATCTGGCTTTTACCCTCTTATGAGCTTACACTTTCTTGCCTTTTTTCCATTCTTTAGTCTCTTCTTTTGGTTCTTCATTGAACTTAAATGAATTCAATCAAAATTACCTTTCGACAATCCAAACTCAACAAATCAGATCACTAAGGATGAGAATAGGTTAATGCAAAGAACAAAATAAGCTAAATTTAAGAAGAAAAAAGAACAAGGTTATAATTAGAACAATATAATAGGAAAACAAAGACAAAAAGAAATATGAATTTTGATACAATTAGGGTTGTGTTTTATTTTATAGGTGGAATTGCACAAGATAGACAAAATATACACTTGATGCCACAAAACTTGAATAGTGAATAACACTTCACCTAATTCAGAACTTTTTATTCTCTTTTTTTATAAAAAAAAAATTCAAAATAGAAAACCTAAAATCAATTGAAGTCTTAATTTTTTTAATACTTTTTTTTTCAATTTTTTGAATTTTTTTATTTATATGTAATAATAAATAACAAAACTTGAATGAATTAGGGTGAAGAAATAGGTTAAAGTTGCGGACAAGAAAAAATAAGAATGATAGATTGCAGATTCATGAGAATAGAACAAAGGGTTGAAATTTAAAAAATAAAGGATAGATCAAACTTGATTTAGAACCTAAGCTCTAGTACCAACTGATGTGAACCTCACAAAGAAAAATGGGACTTGACGTTCAATGAGGTTCTTTTACTAATGATCATTCTAATTCAGATTCGAAGCAAAGGACTTTAACCTGTTATCTATAAGGAGATAAGAACCAGAAGTACAAAAATTTAAGATAGATGCAATATTCAAGAAAGTAAGGGTGGGCACGTTTTGGCTTTGGCCAAAATTGAACCAAACTCGATTTTTCTGATTTTCCCTAAAGGAGAATCAAAAAAATCAATTTTAATTTGAAAAAATGAACCAAATCGAACCTTTTTTTTTGTTCGGTCCAATTCGATTTTTTAATTTTTTGCTCAATTAAAAAAAATTAAAATAAAAATATTAATAAGGGAATGACTCGAACTAACAACCTTAAATAGGAAAGTTAATCATTTCAACCACTGAGATAAGAATTAATTCATGTCATATTTCTAATTTTATTATACTTAAACCCTTAAAAATATATTAATAATTAAAAAAATAAAAATAAAAAACCAGGTCAAGTTTGAGGTCACTGCTCGCCGCCACCATCACTGCCCATCAACACCCCCAACCATTGCACAAGGACACTATTTTCCATAGACCGCCATTAAAATTAGAGAAGACTGGTCGTTCAAACCCTGTCATCGTTGCCTTACAGAGTCACTGGAAACCACCCAAATCATCACTAAACTGGCGCGACTCTACTACTACAATCCTGTCGTTCTAGCCATCCTCACCGTTGAATAAACACACAAAAACACTTATCACATACCACCCATCATAACCTGACCACCCTTATCGCCTTTCAAGCTGCCCGTGATTGAAATTGAAAAATTCTTTTTGACCGCCACTTTTTTTTTAATTTTTTCAATCAACCATCGACTTCCAACCACATCCAACGACACCATATCACTCACCGACCTCTAATCTCTTAGATCCTCATTGATTAATTTTCGATCACCGATCACTAATGACAAAATTCTGGGACAATTATATTTTTGCCACTAAACCAATTTTTTGATTCAGTTTTACTTTTTAATAAAACCAAACCGAAACTAACCAGTTTTCTAGTTTGGTTCTAATTTTTAATAAAACCGAACCAAAATTGAACCGATTTTTTAGTTTTACAAAATCAATCGATTTTTTTCTACTTTGAAAATTAAACCGAATTGCTGGTCCATTTCAAGCCAGTTTGATTTTTTAAATTTCAATTATTTTTGCCTATCCGTACAAGAAAAATGAGAAAGATTGTGAGTGATAAGTTAAGAATGAATGCCACAAAATAAAATCTTAATATGTTTTAAAAAGTTCTTTGAAGAACTAAGAGAAACTCTCACTAATATTAATGTCATAAACTTAGCGCGCGCATCAGCATGATGCACGCAAATGTGAATACGTTAGCATTTTTTTAATTAATTAAAAATTATAAAAAATTTCTTTTGTTTTTTTATATAAATTATAATAATATTTATATTATTATAATTAAAAAATATTATTATAATATAATTATATTATTAATTTTAAATAATTTAAATAAAAATATTTATTTTTTAAAAAATGTTTAGTATTTAATTTTTTATTTTCAATTTTTTTTAACAAAAATATTTTAATTAATTATAACAAAAAAAAGTAAACTAAGCTGATGCACACGCATCAGCTTGGTTTACTTTTTTTAAAATTAATTTAAAAAATTAATTAATTAATTAAGATAAAATAATTAATTTAATAAATAAATTCTTAAAATTTAGAGAAATTTTCATTTTTTATTTTTTTATTTTAATTAATTTATAATAAAAAAGAGCCAAAAAAGAAAGGCAAAGCGCCAGTGCACTTTGCCTTGGCAAATTACCAATTGACGTGCGTGCTTCAATTGCTTTAAATTTTATTTTTTAAAAAATATTTAATTATTATTATAAAATAATTTTTTATGTAAATAATTAGTTTTGATTATTTTTTATAAAAAAATTATTTATTAAATTTATTTATTAAATTAGTTAATTATAATAAATTAATATATATATTTTTAAATTATATAAATAAAGGTAAAATGAAAAAAAATACTGCCTCTTAAGTTAATAAAAAAAATGTAATTTTAACTATGGTTAAAATACGTTAATAATTAAAAAATATGATTCAAAAAGTTTGAAACCAAAAACAAACAAATGATTATTTTACTTAAATTCGCGTCAACAGTCATTAATCATTACTTCAAATGCTAAAATTAGGGCAACGGGCGTGGGAAATCGTGAGCATCAATTGGCAATGCATGGACAGTTGAAACACTCGACATAACGAGAATACGCAACAATAAGTTGGATATTCAAAGAGGAATATATGGCACTTTGATGGGAAATGTTTAGAAATAGTCTTTTCTTAACTAATATTTTTTATAGTAAAAAATTATTCAGTTAATTTTTATTAATTAAAAGGACAGTAAATGAAAATATTATTTTTATTTGATTGGGGGGTAAATGAAATTATTTTAATTAATAACATAAATCAAAAGATTATTGTTTGAACCACAAAACAACTTCAAAAAATGGTTAACATTATCCAAAAAATCTGAAAAAATACTTTACAAATTAAGAACAAGCATTTTTGTAAATGAATCAACTAAAAAAGTGTGATTTGTATGATTATTTCTTTTATTTGTTGTTGTTTTGTATTTATAACAAAGGTTTATAATATATTTTAATTTTTTTGATGTTTAGTTTGTAAAAATACAAGTGTAGAAATAAAGTGGTAGTATATTGTGATAAAATAAAGAAGAAATAAAATATGTCAGAGAGAAAATACGTTGAATTGAAAAAAAATGAATTGAAGACAAAGAAGAATACTAGAATCCATCACATCTGGCATGTAAGGTGTGTGAACGAGCCATGCGACTCTCCTTGCACAACGAGGCCTGGCATGCAGAACCTCCTTGCACAAGACAAGTATTTTGATACCTGTCTCTCACTGGCCTTGAGTCATTTTTAATTTACTTTTTTTATAAATTAAATGTTATTTTAATTATTTTTTTCTTTTGTTACAGGTGCCATGAATTATGAGTCAATCGTTGTACTCTTCGAGAAAAAGTGAGAGAGCTCTAGTGATGTAGAAGAGAGATAAATTAATTTGATAACTTGGGTATTATAGTTAAGAAGAAGGTTAATTATGAAGAGCTATTAAACAAGGTGTATTTTGAACTTAAAGTTGATAATGTGGAGACTCATTGAAGATTTCAATTGATACAAAGAAATATAAGTTGAGACTAATTAATATTAAAGACGACAACAATGCTCTATTCTTTATGGGGATCAATAAAATATGATTATGTCTTATATGTATAACATTGGAATTTAGAGTTCTCGCATGAGAAGAAGATGCACAAATGCTTATTCAGAACAAACCACTGTGCCATAATCAATTCATGTCAGTAAGTGGGTTATACAGCCTCAACAATACCAACTTTTGTTAATTTCGTAAATACCATCGGTAATTTATTGGGATTTGTGTTCACGTGCCATCCCATTGTTGAATTAATATTTTATTTTATAATATTTATACAATTTATTATTTGTTAAATCGTTAATTACTATTATTAAATAGTTCAATGCTTGTGACACTACAGACATTATATGATCTGAATGAGTTTAAATTTGGTCTAAAGAAGTTTAGATCAATGCCAAAAGTTAGCATCACTGAAAACTATAAATGCTCAAGAGTTAACATGTTATATTAATCAGTGAAGTCTAAAAGTTAGAATCTTGTCTGTAACGGTATAAAGACCTGAGAATACATTAGTAATAACATAGTTGCAAGAGTTGCAATATGTGCTAAGAAATGTTATTATGTAATATTCTCAAATTATATGTTCCTAATCTTAATTCACCGTGCAGGTCTATCAGTGGAATTCTTTTACATAGATCAGTGTATACTATACCTAGATGGATTAGATGGCTGTTCTTAGCTAACCATGGACTTATTGGAAGTTCGTATAGCATACAGGTGTTTAGTAAGGACTGAATACTAAATAGACTCAATGAGGACTCTAATAGACATCCCATGAAGTCGTCAATGGAAGGTCCTCTCGAGTTAAGTAGTATACGTGGTCCTTTGACCTGAGTACCATGGCGGGCTTGTAAGTGATGCATCATACTTTTGTTTCACGTATGTCACAGACCTTTCATAGTGTGACTGTTGGGTGTCGCTGGGTATGGTCAGATGCTTATGGAGTCCAGTGTGTACAAATATAGAATCTGTTAGCTTACATGGATGAGTTATATATATCCAGATGCTCAAAGACTATATCTTAGAAAGTCTTATGGTCATAAGCAATGAACCCAGGAAAATAGTTTCTTATAAGGTTAAACAATATTGTAAAAGTGTTTGCATATATATTGCTTATCAAGATACATGTCTGGAGATAGTTCACAGATGAGCACATAGGGATTTGAAGGTAGTGATCTATATCCCTGCTCTTTCAGGATATGATTAGCGGAAGGATTATACGTATACGCTATGACCTTAACTTGTATAGTCTACTGCACTGATTTGTAATATTCGTAACATATGCATGGGGCATCGATCTTGGACTCACAAAATAATTCTGTTTGACAAATCAGGAGTGGACCTAGAGAGTTCCATAATAAGAAGTGTACTCGTTGTGCATTAGGGTAGCATGTCAGATTGAATAGTTTAATCCAAAAAATTCCAGAAGACTGAACATTTACTTCGATCTCCCTCTATTCATGCACATGTTAAAACTTAAAAGTTAAGTACATCAATTAGTTAACAGTTAGTTGTTGACCAATGAAATGTTGACACATGGCATATGTGGGCTAATTATTGTTTGATTTGAAAATTACCAAAATGACCTTATTTGTTGGACAAATAATATAATTATTTTATTCATTAAAATGTTTATTGAATAAAATAATAATAATCATAATATATGATATTATTATTTAAACTAAAATTAAACAATTAATTTTTTATTTAAATTTACATGTGTTTCTACTATGATTTAATATAATTAAATTATTTATTTAATATTAATTAAATGATATGATAAGTATAAATGGGTGGCATTTGTTAATGTTAGACCTTAAGATGTTTCTTAATAATGAGAAAGTGTTTTCTCATTTGGCCTAGATTAAGGCTAAGTTCATTTAAATAAATTTTTATTTTGTTTTATTTTAATTTAGTTTATTATAAACAATAATAAACAAAAACTAATAGCAAACATAATGGATTCCATTAGTGAGAAAATAAAAGAAAATAATAAACAAAACACTAATGGCAAATATTGACCTAGATAATGGATGCCATTAGATGAGAAAATAAAAGAAAATAATAAACAAATGAAATAGCAATATGTTGCTCAATTGATTAAGTGAAAATTAGGCCAATGAATTAGTGGGAATGGTAGAGAGAATTTTGAAAGGCTAAGTGTTAGAAAATTCTCTCAAGTGTTGAGAGTAAAAACACATTCTCTTCCATTTTTTCTTCTATTTTTTGTCACCCATCTACAAGGTAGAAACAAGGATTCAAGAATTGAATCCTTTGCTGGAAAAGCTACTATTCTAGCTTCCTCAAGCCCACCGTATTGAGGAACTAGAATTGTGAACAGTTTGCTTCAAGGCAGGTACTCCGGTTCGACCATATACCAAAGGCTTGACAAGGTACTATTTCTCAATCTTAAAATATTTTATATTTATAAGATAACATGTAAAAGTTTATTTGTGTTTATCATTAAGTAATTTATATTCCGCTTATCTGCTGTGCATATATATATATATATATATATATATATGATACATATGCTATATTTGAATGATAGACACAAACTCACATGCATGCACCCTAGGTTTAAAATCACTCACATTATCATGGTTATTTCCTACCAAAGTTTAACGAAGACCCAATATATACGCACTTCAATAGTTAAATAGACAAGGATGCTGATGGTATTGGAATTGCTGATGATGTGGAAGAAGTTGAAGGATTGGATAACACTTAGGAAGCGGGGCATTATTATGTTTCTAATATCTTCCTTAATGAAGATACATATACATATGCTTCGACTAGAAGATGAGATAAAGTTGAAACAGAAAACCCTTCTCAATTTCTTTCTGTAATACCACAATTGGACTTGGTTATATCAAATAAAGTATCTAATTTCATAATTGAGGATGTGTTTGTTGGGAAGTTGTATGATAGCAAGGGTAAACTTCATCAAACTATTAGCATATTGGAGCTTACAGTTAATTAAAGCTTCATAGTTTCAAAACCTACTATAGATCAATTTAAGGCAAAATGCAATGATGAGAGATGTGAATGGTGAGTATATGCAATGTCGACGGATGCGATACAGCATTTCATTGTGCATAGGATTGATGTGAATTACACATGTCGGCTAGATCGGTTGTATGATGGTCATTAACAAGTAAAGAGTAAGATTATTAGAAATTATGTTAAAAATAAATTTACATTAGTCAGTAGAGTTTACAGACCCAATGATATTTAAGACGACATATGAGAAGAGTTTCGAGTTGAGATAATATATCCCACTAATCAGTGAGCTAACGAGTATCCATACAAATTGATAGCCAGCTTTTCAGAGGCTTCGTTCAGATTACTCCCAGAATACTACTATGTTCTAAAATAATAAAACTTGGCTACAGTTATTCATTTGGAAAACAATGACTGCAATCACTTTAAATATTATTTCTAGCATTGGGACCATACATCAGGGGATTTCAATCATCCATTAACTTAGTAATTGCAGTCGATGGAATATTTTTTAAAGGTGCATGTCTGAGAATAATATTTGTGACTGTGTACAAAGATGGAAACAATTAAATATTTCCATTAGCATAGGGGATTGTTGATTCAGAGAACAATTTATCATGGATATAGTTTATGGCCAAACTCCAAGATGTTATTGGTGATGTTGATTATCTTGTTTGTGGGATGCACAAAGGTGTTATTAGCACGATCAGTGAGAGCTTTCAGAAGATATAATAGCATAACCACTAACAATGCAAAGATCATTAATGCTATTACAAAATATACATGTTCCCTTCATGTTACCACCTTAGTTGAGTGGATTTAAGAGTTAATTCAGAGTTGGTTTTATCAGCAAAGGTGTTAGAGCTTTGTGCTTGCATGTAAGAGTAATCATTGTAATATCTAATGGTGTCATACACACATTATGCAACGAAAATATAATTTAATTTCAACAATTACACACTTAATTAAGTTCTATTACACTAATAGAAATATACCTTTAAAGACCGTCAATTCAATTTCAATTTCCAAAAACTCACTTGATGCGTCTTCGTGAATAATTCTATGAGTTAATATTGGTGGGATCAATTCATTAGAATGATAGACTGATTTCAACAGGAATTATAGCCTCTTTTTTGGTCTCTCTCACTTGGCCGAATATGTGTTTAAGAAGCAAATTACAACTCTTACAATTTTTTGCTCTTAAGCACCCAAAATCACCTTTAACAAAATGCAAACATTTTGTATTTATACTTTGACTTCTTGTTATGGACAAATGTCCATTTTTTGCCAAAAGTGTTGCTATTAAAGCCATTTTTCAACTATTAATCAAGTTAACAACTTTTGTTAACTTAATTAAATAATAATCTCAATAATTAAAATTTGACATGTGTGTTTTCCATTGTTACCATTAAAGCTATTTGTCAACCATTAACCAAGTTAACATCTTTTGTTAACTTAATTAAATAATAAGCTTAACACTTAAGTTTTGACATGTGTGCTTCCCGAGAAATCCTAAAACAAATTTTACTTTTTGAAACTTTTTTGGATCGAATTATTCAATACAGTCCGCTGCCCTAGTACTCAACGAGTATACTTCATATTGTGAGATTCTCTAGATTCACGCTCGTTTGTCTTATGGTACTCTTCTATAAGTCCGTGAATAATACCCTACACATGTTACGAATATTACAAATTGACACATTGAACCATACAAGTTGACGTTAAAACATATTCATATTGCCCCTCCATCACCTATATTTCGGAATAGCAGAGATATAAATCTTCACCATCAAATCTCTATTTATTCAACCATGAACTTATTACTAAATTTGTATTTTGATAAACAATATCTGTAAATACCATTGTAAAATTGTTTAACCTTATGAAAACTCTTCATAGTTATGCTTATGGCCATAAGACTTCCTAAAATACAATCTTAGAGCATCGGGATATACAAATCACCCATATAAGCTAATGGATCCTATATCTACGCACACTAAATTATATGAGCATCAGATCACATCTAATGACACGTAGAGGTCAGACCATAAAAAGGTCTCTAATATATGTGAAATTAAAGTATGGTGGATCACTTACAAGCCTATTGTAACCCTTAAGTCAAAGGACCACAAATACTACTAAACTAGAGAAGTCATTCCATTGATGATTTTATGGGATGTCTATTAGAGGTTCTAATGAGTCTGTTCAGTATCCAATCCTTACTGAATACCAGTATACCTAATTGCCTATACAAGCTTCCAAGCTCACGATTTTCTAAAACTAATTGTCTAGACAATCTATATATAAACGTACATTGATTCATAAGGTATACCAATTGATATGTGTCGGTAACCATAAATCAAGACCAAAATATTTGAGAACATATTGAATAATGACATTTCTTAGCACTATTTACAACTTCTTGCAACTATGTCATTGCTATAATACTCTCTAATCTTTGTCACATTTTAAACGAGGTTCTAACTCTTTGAATACTAACTTTTAATACCGATCTAAATACCTTTAGATTAGATCTAAACTATTTTAAATCTATAATGTCTAAAAGGTAATAAGCTTAGTACCATATAATATATGCTAATGATTTGTTGAAATGTACATTGTTTAAATATCAAATAAATATTCATACAAAAAAGAATGGCACATAAGCACCATTTCCAATATCTCCCACTTGCTCTAGTGTCATTCACAGTGATATCTAATGGCCATCAAGTCTCTATGTTTCTTAAACACCCTAGGAGTTAAAGCTTTAGTAAGTGGGTCTGCTACATTATCACTAGAATCTACTCAAGATACTATTAGATCTCATCTAGCTAAAATCTCTCTAATTATGTGATATTTTCTCTCTTTATGCTTAGAATTTTGGTATGCCATTGGCTCCTTAACTTGAGCAATTACCTCAGTGTTGTCGCAATATAATAGAATAGGATCCAATACACTTGGAACTACTTCTAGCTTTGCAACAAATTTGTGTATCCATACTGCTTTTGCAACTTTCAAAGTCACAATATATTCTACCTCTCTGGTAGAATCAATTATGGATCCATATTCAACACTCTTTCAACTGACAATGGTACTATTAAGAAGAAACACATAACCTGATGTAATCTTTCTATCATTTAGATCAGACTGAAGTCTGAATATCTCACCTGTAAGTCACTCTCTCCATAAATAAAAAACTTATCCTTTGTACCCTTGAGTTATTTTAGGATATGTTTCACAGTCATCTAATGGTCATTTCCTATATTAGACTGATATTAGTTTGTAACACTTACAGCCATACTAATGTCAGGTTTCGTACATAACATGACATACATCAAGCTTTCCACAGCTAATGCACATGGTATGTTAGACATTCTAACTCTTTTATCTTCCTTGTAAGGAAACATTCTCTTAGAAAGATGAATGCCATGTTTGAAATGTACATTAACTGTCTACAATTATTAAGGTTATACCTTTCAAGAACACTATCTACATACAAGAACTAGTAGAGTCCTATCAGCCTCTTAACTCTATCTCTATAAAGTTTTATACCCAGTATATAGAAAGCCTCTTCAAAATCCTTCATGGAGAAGTTCGTACTTAAATAACTCTTGACTGACTGTAACATACCAATATCGTTTTTGATAATGAGTATATCATCAATGTAGAAAACTAAAAAGATAATCATGCTCTTACAGACCTTTCAAACACACACTTCCTCTTTATTTTTTTATGAAATCGGACCTTTTGATTACTTCATCAAAATAAAGATTTTAACTTCGAGAAGCAGCTTAAGTCTATAAATGGACTTCTTCAGTCTATACACTAGATTAGAAGTTAGGCTAGACGTAAAATTTTCAGACTATTCCATGTATATATGTATATATATCTTTCTCGAGATACCCATTCAAAAAAGCCATCTTTATATCCATCTGCCAATTTTTAAAATCATAATATGCAACAACAACTAATAAAATTCAAATCAACTTTAGCATGGTTACTGATGAAAAAGTATCTCATAATTTATCCCTAATTTTTAAGTATAACCTTTTGCCACTAGTTAGGCTTTGAACTCTACCTTTCCAACAAGCTCATGCTTCCACTTGTAAACCCATTTAACTAATAGGAATAATTTCTTCAAGAAGCTCAACAAGTCCCAAACTTGATTGTCATGCATAGAGTCAATCTCAGATTTCATAGCATCTAGCCATTTTTCCAAATCAATATCTAACATCACCTCTCTATAAGTCAACAGATTTTTTTCTTCAACTAAGAAAACGTCAAAGACACCTTCAGGCATCATACTATACTTAATAGGCAGCCTAGAGATCATCTTCGATCTACAGGGAGAGTGTATCAAAGGTATCTCACTCAATTCAACTTGAGGTTCCACTATCGATTCATCAACATCTTGATTGACTTTATCAAGTTTAATCCTTCTACAATCCCTATGATCCATCAAAAAACTATTTCTCTAGGAAAGTTGCATTACGAGCAATGAACACGTTTTGTTCCTCTGGATCATAGAACTGATATCCTATAGAATATTTAGGATACCCAATGAACTAATACTTGTACCCATTGGATACACGTTTATCCTGTTGTATAACCTTTACTTAAGCAGGATAACCCTAAATCTTAACATATTTAAGATTTGGTTTTCTTCCAGTCCATATCTTATACGGAGTAGTAGGAACGGCCTTCAATGAAACTCTATTTAATAAGTAAGCAGCAGTTTGTGGAGCATAACCTTGTAGATATTTTGAAATATTGATAAAACTCATCATTGATTAAACCATATCTAATAAAGTTTGATTCCTCTTCTCCAAAATACTATTGTGTTCAGGAGTACCTGGAGGACTATATTGAGTGAGAATTTCATTCTTCTTTAAATAATTAACTAATTTACTGCTCATGTATTCATCGCCCTAATGTGATCGAAGGTATTTAATAAACATAGCGTTTTTCTTCCTCTAGTTGAAATTATTTAAACACTTCAAAGGTTTTCAACTATTGTTTCATCAAAAACATAAATGCGTATCATGACAAATCATCAAAAGTTAACGAAGTATCAAAAATCACCTATGGTAATATGATTTATTAGACCATATACATCATTATATACTATTTTCAATAGCACGGTGTCTTATGCCTACCAAAAAAAGATTTGGTCATCTTCTCTTGAATACAGAATTCACAAATTAGATAAGGCTCTATGGTAAGATTAGGTATTTGACCACCCCTAACCAGATGTGTTAGGCATTATATGCCTAAATTAAAAGTGTACTAATTTTCTAGGGTGCATGCAAGTGCCGTGTTTGTCACAATTCGATCTATGCATCATATACACAAACTAACACAGCGAAAGTGAAAATCTCTATTTTTTAGTGCAACAAACACATTTAAAAATTAAGTTTCATTACTCTAATGAAATTAAAGATTGAGAATCACCTATCAAATCTTTGAAAATTTTTAGAATGGAGTCCACCACGAAGCGTACTCATAGGCAATTCTAGGACCCAACTAGGGTAGGCTTGGGTCACTAGAATAGTAGCTCCAATTTTTAGCAATGGTCTTTAACGCTTAAATACCAAATAGTTAACTTTTTAACCATTGCTTAAAATCTTTTAAACTTGGGATTATTAGTTAAATACTTTAACCAATCTTGTATTTTTTTCATAATAATGAAATTATTTTGAGTAATACAACTCTTGTACAAACTAAAACAATCTCTTTATTGTTCATTAATAGTTAGCCATGGAAAAGAGAAGAATAAGAAACAATCAACCATTGTCTATCACTTGTTTCAACACTTGAAACAAACCAAACAAATTCTCCTTAAGCACTTGATATAGCCAAACCACACCTTGAGGAAGAAGACAAACAATTCTCCAACTCTTGAAAAACAAAAATTGCTTTCTCACTCCCTCTCTCTCAATGGCCGAACCAAGGCTACTTCAAATTGAAGAGAAACTTTTTCTCTTCATCAAGGCACCCCAGCCACAATGCCAAAGATACTTGCATTTAAATGCAACACTTTTGTAATTTTTTCAAATGTCAAAATGTGGCCCTGCTTGCCATACATGTTTGTCTAAAATAATACAAACACTTTGTATCAACTTTTCTTTGACGCTTTTATTCATAATTGGCCGCCCATACTTAAAATTGAAGCAATTTTGCTTCAATTTATTTTTTGCAATAAATTCCCTCCATTAATGAGTCAACTAAGGGCCCATCCAAGTATTGTCATTTATGCCATGACCATGTCTTCTTGTTTAACACATAAGAAAAAAAAATTTAATTCCTTTAAGACATGGCCGAAAATGGAATTGGACATGAAATGAAATTCTTTCATTTTATTTTAATTTTATTCTAAACAATTCAACACAAATAGCCTGCTGCCTTTGTTAACATACTTGTCATTCATACATGTTTTATACTTTATTTGTTCAATAACAAATAAATAACATGTGTCACTTATTATTAATTGTTTGACTAAAAAATATATATTAATAACAATTATTAGTACTTTAATTTATTCAAAATATTTTTGAATAAATAAATAAATGACTTTACTTGTCTCACAAGTGATGTCACTTTGATAATTTCAAAGTCAAACAATAAATGGCCTATAATATACCGCGTGTTATTATCTCATTGGTTAACAACTATTATTAACCAATTAATGTACTTAACTCTTAAGTCTTGACACGTGTACATTCTGAGGGAATCTGAAACAAATATCTTGGTTTGCTAGAATTGACTGGATTAAACTATTCAATCCGGTACGATGCCCCAGTGCACGAGTACACTTCATATTGTGGGACTTCTTAGGTCCACATCCAATTTGTTAAATTGAACTATACCATGAGTCTGTGATCAATGCCTTATACACACGTCACAGATATCACAAATCAGTGCATTATACCATACAAGCTGAGGTTATAACATATTCGTATAATCTTTCTATCACCTATATCCTAAATGAACGCAGACATAGATTACCACCATCAAATCTCTACGTGTGTATCCGTGAACTTATCTCTAGATTTATATTTTAATAAATAATATATGCAAACACTTTTACGATATTGTTTAACCCTAACTCTTTTCCAAGGTTTATGCTTGTGGCCATAAGACTTCTCAAAATATAATCTTAGAGCATCAGGATATACAACTCACCCATGTGATCTGATGGATCCCATATCCATGTACACTGGACTCCATGAGCATCGGACAATACCCAGTAACACATCATGGTCAGACTATAAAAAGTCTCTGACATACATGGAACCAAAGTATGGTGGATCACTTACAAGCCCACCGTGGTATTCAGGTCAAAGGACCACAAATACTACTCAACTCGAGAATATCCTCCGTTGACAGATTCATAGAATGTCTATTAGAGGTCCTCGTGAGTCTGTTCAGCATCTAGTCCTAACTGAATACCCATATGCCTATATGAGCTTCCAGTAAGCTCATGGTCAGTTAAGAACAACCATCTGTACCATACAGATATAGCATACATTGATCTATACATAAAAGGGATTCACCGATAAACTTGCATCAGTAAAAATAGATCAAAAATATAGTATTTGAGAACATGCTTACATAATGACATTTTCTAGCACTTATTACAACTCTTTGCAACTATGTCATTACTGGTATATTCTCAAGTCTTTGTCCCATTACAGATAAGGTTCTAACTCTTTAAATTTTGCTAATTATTATAACCTACTAACTCTTTAGCATTTATAATTCTCAACAATGCTAACTCTTAGTGATCTAAATTCTTTAGATCAGATCTGAACTCCTTCGGATCATACAATGTTGTAGTGTTACAAGCATGGTACCATATATTATAGAATTAATGATTTAATATGAAATATTTATTGCATAAATATTAACAATTAATATTCATACAATATTGGAATGGCATGTAAGCACTAGTTTCAACAAACTCCCACTTCTTCTAGTGCCATTCGTACTAGTATCTCATATCGATACACTCCACGTGTTTCTCAAACATATTATGAGTTTAGGCCCGACTGGGTCCGCTATATCATCCATGGATTGAATCCTGGACACTATTAATATCTCCATTGACCAAGAAATTTCTAATTATATGGTATTCAGAGTCCACATTATCAGAATACTGGTGTGCCATATGGCTTCTTGGCTTAAGCAATTACTCCGTTATTGTTGCACTATAGTGGGATTAGTTCCACCAAGCTTGAAACTATTGTAAGTTTTGTAATTAACTTGAATATCCATAGTGCTTCCTTTGCAAGCTTCTCAAGTTGCAACATGTTCTACCTCCAAGGCAGAATTAGCTATGGACATCTTACATATTTTCAACTAGCTCTGGTACCGATGAGGAAAAATACATAACCAAATGTAGACTTTCTATCATCTGGACCAGACTGAAACTCTGAGTCTGTGTATTCTCTCACTTGTAAGAAATTTTCTCCATTACTCAGAAACTTATCCTTTATACCTCTAGGATATAACTGGATATGTCCTATGACCATTAAATGGTAATTACCTAGATCAAACCAATACTAGCTCATAACACTTACAGCCATCTAGATCCAGGTCTCGTAGATAACATGGTATATATTAAGCCACTTCTAGCTGATGTACTAGGTAAGTTAGATATTCTAAGCCTTTCATCTTTTTCTTTTCTCGAGGACACGTCCTCTTAGAAAGATGAATGCCATAACTGATAGGTACATTAACCTTTCACAGTTAATAAAGTTGTTCCTTTCAGGATTTAATCTATGTATAAAGATTGGAAAGTTTCTATCAGTTTCCTAGCTCTATCTCTATAAAGCTTTATACCTAGTATATAGAAAGCCTCTCCCAAATCTTTTTATGGAGAAGTTTTTACTTAGATAACTTTTGACTAATTGACTGCCAATATACAAACATCATTTTTGACATTGAGTATAATTTCCACATAGAGAACTAGAAAGATGATCATGCTCTCACTGTCCTTTTTGAAAAAACATGTTTTCTCTTTGTTTTAGATGAAATCAAACACTTTAATTACCTCATCAAAATGAAGATTCCAACTTTAGAAAGACTAGTGAAATTCGAATTGACTTTAGTATAGTTACTAGTAAAAAGTTTCCTCATAACCGGTCCCATATTTTTTAGTGTAATCTTTTATCACTACTCAGGCCTTGAAGGTTTTTACCTTTATAAGGCACCCACGCTTCCTCTACATAAACTCTTTTACAACAAATAGGAACAATTCCTACGAGAAGTACAATCAAGTCCCACACTTGATTATCACGCGAAGAGTAAATTTAAAATTTTATGGCATTTTGCCTATTTCCCAAATCAGTGTCAAACATCGCCTCATTATAAGTCAATGGATCATTTTCTTCAACTAAGAAAACACCAAGAGTACCTTCAAGCATAAAGTATACTTAAATAATGGCCTTGATATCCTTCCCGACCTATGAGGATAATGTGTCAAAGGATTTTCACTTAAAATTCCATTGTTCACTCATATATATTATGATTGACTTCAATAAGTTCAATCCTTCTATAATTTCCACGACCCATAAGAAACTATTTCTTATAGGAGGTGAAATTACAAGCAATGAACATGTTTTGTTACTCTAAATCATAGAACTTGTATTCCAAAGAATACATGGGATACCAAATGAACCGATACTTGTACCCTTTGGGTACAAGTTTATTTTGTTGCATAACTCTTATGTAAACAGAACAACCCCAATCCTTAACACATTTAAGACTCAATTTCTTTTTAGTTTATATATACATAATGAAAGGAACAACTTTTGATGGAACTATGTGTTAGAGTTTGTACTTACATGCCATCCCTGTTTGTATGAATATTTATTTTGTAATATTTATACAATGAATATTTTATTAAATCACTAATAACCTTTATTACATGGTACTAAAGCTTGTAACACTATAGACATTGTATGATCTGAAGAAGTTTGTTTAAAGGAGTTTAGACTAGTGCGAAGAGTTAGCAATGCTGAGAGTTATAAATGCTAAGAGTTAGCACTGCTAAGAGTTAACAGGTTATAAGAGTCAGCAAAATTTAAAGAGTTAGAACCCTATCTATAATGGGACAAAGACCTGAGAGTCTACTTGCAATGACATAGTTGCAAAGAGTTACAAAAGGTGCTAGGAAATGTCATTATGTAAGTATGTGCTCAAATATAGTATTTCTAATCTATGTTCACCAATGCTGGTCTACAATGAATTATTATTATAGAGATCAGTATATGTCTATATTTGTATTGTACAGATGATTGTTCTTAGCTGACCATGAGCTTAGTGAAAGCTCGTACAGACATGTAGGTATTCAGTCAGGACTGGATACTAAACAGATTCGCGAAGACCCCAATAAATATCATATAAATTCGTGAAATGAAAGTCCTTTCAAGTTAAGTAGTATTCGTGGTCTTTCAACCTAAGCGTCATGGTGGGCTTATAGGTAATCTACCATACTTTATCAAAGACCTTTTATGGTCTGACCACTATGTGTTACTGGGTATGGTCCGATGCTCATGGAGTCCAGTGTGCATGGATATGGGTTCCATCAGATCACATGAGTGAGTTGTATATCCTGATGCTCTAAGATTGTATTTTGAAAAGTCTTATGGCCACAAGCATACACCTTGAAAAAGAGTTTCTTGTAGGGTTAAACAATATCGTAAAAGTGTTTGTGTATATTATTTATTAAAATATAAATCTGGAGATAAGTTAATGGATACGCACATAGAGATTTGACGATGGTGATTTATGTCTCCGTTCATCTAGGATATAGGTGATAGAAAGATTATACGAATATGTAGATTGTATATCCGATGCTCTGAGATTGTATCTTACAAATTTTTATGGCCATAAACAATCAACTTGGAAAAAGAGTTTCCTACAGGGTTGGACAATATAGCAAAAATGTTTGCATATATTGTTCATTAAGATACAAACCTAAAGATAAGTTCATGGATGAGTTTATAGAGATTTGATGGTAATGATCTATATCTCGTCCATCCAGGATATAATGACGGAACGAATATGTAGTAACTTCAACATGTATAGTCTAAACACGCTGATTTGTAATATCCGTGACATGTGCGTGGTATTGATTACGGATTTATGAAATAGTTCTATTTAATGAATCAGGTATGGACCTAGGGAGTCCCAATATGAAATGTAATCTTTGTACACTTGGGCAGCATACCGTATTGAATATTTCAATACAATAAAATCCAACAATTTACTAAGGTTAAGTTAACTAAAGTAAATGGTTAATTAATGGGACCCACTTTAGGTTAACCTAGTAACCTAGTAAAGACATAAAAGTAATTTCACATAATGATTATTTAATTGTTAAATAATTAAAATAAATATTTATTTATTTAATAGTTAAATTAGTAATTTAACTTAACTATGGTTAAAAGTTAACCATATGGTTAAGTTAAAGTTAACCTTACTTAATGGTTAAGTAATGGTTAACCTAGTCATGGTCAAGTTAGTTAACTAAGGTTAGAATATTTAAATATTTATTTAACTTAAGAGATAAGTTAAACTAACCTAACTAAGATTAAATGTTAACTATGGTTAGATTAAGTTAAATGTAACTTCAAATTAAGTGAAATTAAATGAAATTAATTTTTTTTTTATATATTTACAAAATGAAATAAAATTTCATAAGTTGTGATTATTTTTTCTAAGTGTTTGGCCAATCAAAATAAAAGAGAAAGAGAAAGAAAAATTATTTTCTTATTTTGAATTCAATTGTTGAATTTAAAATCAAGTTTCATTAGGCTTAAAATCAATTAAGTAAAAATATTTTATTGATTAAGTGTTAATCAAAGGAAAATAAAAAACTTATGTTTAATTTGTTAAACAATTTTTTTAGATTAACATGTTACCATTCTAGATAATCAATCCCACCTTATTGATTACTAGAATTGATCAAAGTTTGCATTTTATGTGGACTTCAAGAATTTTAATCCAAAGGTTTCAAGAGTTATTTCTCAATTTTAGTTATTAATTTAATTAACATGTAATAATTATATTTATTATAAATTTTTATGATTATGTTATGCATATATATGTATGAGATATGTATATTTTGATGATAAACACATATACCACATGCATGCACCACAACATTATGTTCAATAAGTGAGCAGATTCTAAAGCATAATCTCATAGATTTTCTAGAAGATCAGTGAAGTTCAACATCAATAAGATTGTATCTAATAAAGCTTGATTTCTCATTTACAAAACACTTTTGTGTTATGGAGTATCTTGAGGATTATGTTCAGCGAGAATTGAATTCTCCTTTAAATAATTTGTGAATATACTGCTTATGTATAAATTGCCTTGATCTAATCGAAGGCGTTCAATACACATGAAGGTTTATTTCTCTGCTTCCTAGTCAAAACCTTTTGAACACTTCAAAATTTTTGACCTGTGTTTCCCATAAACATATGTTCGTATTGTGACAAATCACTATGTAGACTATGAAGTATTAAGATCCACCAATGGCAGTATGATTTATTAGATCAAATACATCATTATATACCAGTTTTAATAAATCAGTAGCTCGATGTCCAACACTTACATAAGGATTTGGTCATTTTCTCTTCAATTCAGAATTTATAAACTAGCCAAGGTTTCATAGTCAGATCAAGCATCTGACCATCCTTAACCAGACGAGATAGTCATCTCACGATTATATGACCTAATCTTATGTGCCACTATTCCTAATTATTCAAAGTTCCTGAACTACTATTTGTTCTGTTCACCTAAACAATTCTTGTTGTATTTAAGATATAATGGTCATTCATTACCTGACACTCAATAAGTAAAACATTATCATTATCACATAAACTAGAGAAATTATTCTAAATATTTTTATGATAACCCTCTCTGTCTGCTAAAGGCAGTGAGATTATTTGCCTAATAATGTTTGACACTAACAACATAATGCTACTGCCAGAATTGAGAAGTGACCTAAAAAATCCTAATAGCTAGCATCTGTAGGAAATCTTTATTTTCTATGTGAAGTCATACTTCTCCTTTCTCAGCTCTATAGCATTCCTCAAATCTTGTAACAGCTTGCAGCTATGAGTTGGACGGGTGGTATCTTATACCCCTGTTCGTCTAGCATCATATCTTAATGAAATATCTATGATGGGTAAATAGATATCTAATGGATTTATCTATTCTTAGTAAAGGTGCCTTGAACAGTAACGCTTACTTATTCAAACCTTATCACCATGGAAACACTTTCTATTGTTACTAATCTATATCTGTGGCTTGGATAAATTTTTAGAAAGAGCACCACTTGTACATCTCAAGTGAACACGCTCCCGGTGAAAATCATTAGACATCGAGGCCAAAATATATGATTTGACTCTTAAATCATTTTTAATCAATTTCTGATAACTTCCACCTCTTCCAAAGAGATATTATCAAAAACACCTCTCTATTATCTTTTAATCATATATATATATATATATATATATATATAACACCTCTTTATTATCTTCTGATCATATATATATATATATATATATTCAAGCTTCTGTAAATTTAGAATTATTCTCAGATTCATAAACGAGTCCTAAATATTTATCGATATCCTATAATTAATGTGCATTGATCAAGTGTACTAATGGATTACTTGTACTTATCTTATCTCTATAAGACAAGTATCTTATCTCTATAGGACAAAATTGAAGATATGTAGTGGAACACTTCTAATCATTAATTATTAACATTTTAGATCATGGTATAATATTTATACATTTTTTAATCTAAAGATGTCTTCCCACTACTTTACATAATCCCTTTAATCTCTCAAATGGGATAACGACAATTTAAACTCTTTAAACTGTACAGCAAGAAGAGTACCTCATTGGCATTTTACTTCAGTCGCACACTGTAGCGATCTTGGCCTTTGTAAACTTAGAAGGTAGACAACTCTTATCAATTGTATCTCATGCTTCTGGGTACGTCAAACAACACAAAACACTTTATATCAATCAATCACAACTCACAATATACTCTTGTACCAATTATATTGGTGCTTTGTACTTGTATGTGAGAGTGATAATTGAAATATCTAATGCGTGTCACACATACATCACGCAACGAAAATCTAATTTAATTTCAACAATTACACATTGAATGAAGTTCTATTACACCAATATAAATATACCTTTGAAGACTGTCGGTGCAATTTTAATTTCCAAAGTCTCACTCTAAATCGTCTTCGCGAATAATTCTAGGAGTTGATGCTGGTATGATCAATTTGTTAGAATGGTAACTTTATTTCAACAATAATTTGTAGCTTAACACTTAATCTCCCTTTGGCCCCTCTCACTTGGTCGAATATATGCTTAAGAAGCAAATTGTAATTCTTGCAATTTTTTTCTCTCAAATAGCCAAAAATCACCCTTAACAAAATGCAAACATTTTGCATTTATACTTTGACTTCTTGTCAAGATAAGTGTCTATTTTCTTGCCAAGTGTCACCATTGAAGCCATTTGTCAACCATTAATCAAGTTAACAACTTTTGTTCGACCCAGCCCATTACCTTAATGCTTAACGATTATATTTCATATTGTGAGACTTTCTAAGTTCACATTTGTCTGTCTCATGAAATTCTTTTACAAGTCTGTGAACAATGCCTCACACATATGTTATGGATATTACAAATTGACGTGTTGAACTATACAAGTTGAGGTTAAAATATATTCATATAGTCCCCCAATCACCTACATCTCGTAAGAGTAGAGACATAGATCTTCACCGTAAAATATCTATTTGCACAACCATAAACTTATCTCTAGATTTATATTTTAATAAACAATATCAATAAACACCTTTACAATATTGTTTAACCTTACAAAAACTCTTTTTGGAGTTTATGCTTGTGGTTATAAGACTTTTGATATACAATCTTGGAGCTTCAAGATATACAATTCACCTATATGAGCTGACGGATTTCATATCTACGTATATCAGACTCTATGAATATCAGACCATACCTAACTACACTCAAAAGTCAGACTATGAAAGATTCCTTACAAGTGTGGAATCAAAATATAGTGGATCACTCAAAAGCCCACTGTGGCACTCAAATCAACGGACCATAAATACTACTCAACTCGAGAAAACCTTCCATTGATGACTTTATGGAATATTTATTAGTGGTCCTTGTAAGTATGTTCTATACCCAATCCTTACTAAATACCTACATGCCTATACGAACTTTCACTAAGCTCATAGTCTACTAAGACTAATCGTCTGGATAATCTAAATATAAACGTATACTAATTTAGAAGGTATACCAATCGACCCGTGTTGGTAACCATAGAGCAGGAACAATATATTCAGGAACATATTGCATAATGACATTTATTAGCACTATTTGCAACTCTTTGCAAATATATCATTACTATAATATTCTCAGGTCTTTGTCCCATTTCATACAAGGTTCTAACTCTTAGAATACTAACTCTTAGTGTTGACTTAAACCCCTTAAGTTTAGATCTAAACTCTTTTAGATCTATAATATTTGAAACGTAACAAACTTAGTACTATATAATAACTGTTGATGATTTGTTGAAATATACATTGTATAAATATCAAATAAATGTTCATACAAAATATAATGACAAGTAAGCACTATCCCCAACAATATAGAGGCAGCAAAAGTTAATAACATCCTTTCTGGCAGGTTAGGAGCACAATAAAGTTTGAAAAGCATAATGTTATATAAGTCTAGTCGCATGACAATTCATCATGTGGATAATGCATGGTTTTTTGTGAAGCATGAACTTCAAAATGGAATGGTAGACATCCCCAAGAGGTCATGCAATTATTGGAAATTTGAGTTTCTCTAACTACCCTATGCCTACACTCTCGCAGTATACAAGTAAACTAGATTATAATACCAGAGTTTGTGTTCACCTATTACACATCAGAGTTCTTATTGCAAGCATATAGTGAGTTATTAAATTCGGTTGGCCATCCATAAGATTAGATTATACCGTATAAGTTAAAAGATGTTGACATCTAACCTTCTATCGCATGTCAACAATCAGGAAGGTGTAAGACTAAGTGGATTCTATCTTAAATGGAGGAACCAATGAAAAATGTGTTGGAATTTGTGCTCACGTGCCATCTCATTATTGTATAAATATTTTATTTTGTGATATTTATATATTTCATTATTTGTTAAATCACTAATTACTATTGTTAAATGGTTTAATGCTTGTGACGCTACAGACATTATATGATCTGAAGGAGTTCAGATTTGGTCTAAAGAAGTTTAGATCAATGCCAAGAGTTAGCATCACTGAAAATTATAAATGCTAAAGAGTTAACATGTTATATTAATTAGTGAAGTCTAAAAGTTAGAATCTTGTCTGTGACAGTACAAAGACCTGAGAATACATTAGAAATAACATAATTGTAAGAGTTGCAATAGGTGCTAAGAAATATTATTATGCAAGTCTATTCTTAAATTATATGTTCATGGTCTTAATTCACCGATGCAGGTCTATCGGTGGAATCCTTTTACATAGATCAGTGTATACTATACCTAGATGGTTTAGATGGTTGTTCTTAGCTAACCATGGACTTACTGAAAGTTCGTATAGCATACAGATGTTTAATAAGAACTGAATATAAATAGACTCAACAAGGACCCCAATAGACATCTTATAAAGCCGTCAATGAAAGGTCCTCTAGAGTTGAGTAGTATACATATGGTCCTTTGACCTGAGTACCATGGTAGGCTTGTAAGTGATCCATCATACTTTGGTTTCACGCATGTCCCAGAACTTTCACGGTGTGACCACTGGGTGTCGCTAGGTATGGTCCGATGCTTATAGAGTTCAATGTGTACATATATGAAATCCGTTAGCTCACATAGATGAGTTATATATATCCAGATGCTCAAAGACTGTATCTTAGAAAGTCTTATGGCCATAAGCAACAAACCCAGAAAAAATGTTTCCTACAGGGATAAACAATATTGTAAAAGTGTTTGCATATATTGTTTATTAAGATACGTGTTTAGAGATAAGTTCATGGATGAGCACATAGGGATTTGACGGTAGTGATCTATATCCCTGCTCTTCCAAGATATGATTGACGGAAGGATTATACATATGCGCTATGACCTCAACTTGTATGGTCTACTGCACTAATTTGTAAAATCCGTGACGTGTGCGTAGGGCATCAATCTCAGACTCACAGAATAGTTCTGTTTCACAAATTGAAAGTGGACCTAGAGAGTCTCGCAATATGAAGTGTACTCATTTTGCACTGGGGCAACGTACCGAATTCAATAGTTCGATCCAGAAAATTCCAGCAGGCCAGACATTTACTTTTGTTTCCCTCTGGTCGTGCACGTATCAAGACTTAAGAGTTAAGTACATCATTAGTTAACAATTGATTATTGACCAATGGAATGTTGACACATGGCACATGTGGGCTAATTATTATTTAATTTAAAAATTATCAAAATGACCTTATTTATTGGACAAATAATATCATTATTTTATTAATTAAAATATTTATTGAATAAAATAATAATAATATATGATATTATTATTTAAATTGAAATTAAACAATTAATTTTTTACTTAAATTGACATGTGTTTCTATTATGATTTAATATGATTAAATTATTTATTTAATATTAATTAAATGTTATAATAAGTATAAATTGGTGGCATTTGTTAATGGTAGGCCTTAAGATGTTTCTTAATGATGAGAAAGTGTTTTCTCATTTTGCCTAGATTAAGGCTAAGTTCATTTAAATGATATTCCATTTTATTTTTATTTAATTTGATTTATTGTAAATAATAATAAATAAAAACTAATGGCAAACATAATGGATGCCATTAGGTGAAAAAAATGAAAGTTAATAATAAACAAAATAGTAATGGCAAACATAATGGTTGCCATTAGGTGAGAAAATGAAAGATAATAATAAACAAATAAAAAATCAATTAGTTGCTCAATTAATTATTAAAATTCGTGCAAGGGGTTAAGAAGAAAAAGAGAAGTGAATTTTGCTAAGTGTTAGAAAATTCTCTCAAGTGTTGAGAGTACAAAAACTCAACTCTTCCATTTTTTTTCTTCTTCCATTTTTCCTTCCATTTTGGTCACCCATATTACAAAGTAGAAACAAGGATTCAAGAGTTGAATCTTTTGCTAGAAAAGCTACTATTCCAGCTTCCTCAAGCCCACCGTGTTGAGGAACTAGAATTGTGAACAGGTTGCTTCAAGGCGGGTACTCCGATTCGACAATATACCAAAGGCTTAACAAGGTATTATTTCTCAATCTTGAAGTATTTTATATTTATGAGATAACATATAATATTTATTTGTGTTTATCATTATGAAATTTGTATTCTACTCATCCGCTGCGCATGTATGTATGAGATACATATGCTATATTTGAATGATAGACACAAACTCATATACATGCACCCTATGTTTAAAATCACTCAAAAAATATGTGTAGTCGGTATAAGTAGCGTGGATATAACTGCCAAGCATGTGTGCATAACTATTAATAGTGGATATTGTCATTTTGTTTTTATAAGTTACTTTTGAATCATATATGTGCTTTCGAGATTTGTCATGTTGAATTATATATACTTGAATCATTTTCTAAGCATATTGGATTTATCAAATTGAATTGACTTTAAGTGTCCATTTTTAAATTTAATTTTAATGTGCATGAAAACTTTATGTTATACAAATAATTTGATACTGGCTAATTAATTCACATAATAAAAACTATATTTAAAAAAGGATAAGCTTTCATACGGGTCCATAAATATATAGTCATCTTATCTCTAAAAATTGGCCATGCTTGGGTTTAAATTCCAGGGGCCCACCCAATATCAAAAACTAAAATAAACATACATGTATATGTTGGTTGTAAATAAAAAAATATTTTTTATTTAATAAAATAAATACAGCGGAAGCCAGATCGTTTTATTCATAATTACATGTATTAAGATAGAAGATTACCTCAATTCTTCGTTATGGCAGATTTTGAATTGACTAGCTGCAATCTTCTCTACTATCATCAATCTTCAAACTCAACGCATGTGAGCACGTGAATTTTTCTTAATCTCTAAAAAAAACTAATACCAAAATCTGAGAGAATTGTATTAATTAAATTTTTTTTTCACGTAAGAAGAATTTTTCTCTATATGGTTGTAGTGTACTTTACTACTCTATACCTCTCATATATATAGGAATCTCTCTTGGGTATTTAAAATTTAATTAAGATTAGAAAATTAGAGTTTGATTAAAATTTGAGCTAGTAGAGGGACTGCAAGACCCATGGGCTTCCTAGCTCCAACTTAAAAGGCCTAGTCCTTATTATCTCATAATACACCAATTCTTCTAAGTTAACCCCAGGCTATTCCACTAAAAGTCAAAGACTGTACTCTAGTAACTTATGTTATAAAGTAAAAGCCTATTTAATTAAAACTCCTTTTAATTAAATTGGGCTTGGTCTTTAGACCAATAATAACTACTTAATTGACCATCTAATTGATGTTCATAATTAAAGTTAGGCCTTGAAAAAATGTCTTGCATCTTTAATTACTTATTTGCCCCTAAGTTAGTGAATGCTCTAATGATCACTTTTAATATGTCTATATTTATAAAAAAATTTACATATAAATATTATTATTCAATAAATAATTTATTGAATAAACTGTGGTCACAGATTCTAATTATCAAGTACTGCAAACAGCTTAGGTGGACATTAATTATTAGATTCCATCTTGCAAATATATGTTCCTACAACCCATGAAATTATATCTCCAAGCTATCGAGGTTTTGACCGTTTATTTGGATCTCACTCCGTAATAACTGAAAATATATAATGCATGAATGTAAATTCATTACCTGCTCAGGATTAAGATCAATTAGACTTATTAAAGCTTTTATGAATTAAGATCTACGACATTTAGTTAACCAAATCAAAATTCACAATAGTCCCCTTCAATGTAACATATACACTAGTTTTTCTACTCGAAGTCTCTACTTCAATGATCAAGGCAAATCATTCACTATAAGAAGTAAAAAAACTATAACCTTACATAATGAAATGCCATTTTTCATTAATTGTTATGAACTAGATTTAATTTATAAAGAACTTATGATCTATACCCTCTATTTTAGCATCATATGCCTAATACATAGATCACATACTTTATAAATATGGGCTCATCAATGTATGTTCAATTATATGTATGAATAAACTTTATTAATCTAATAAAATGTTATTACACATGCTTTAAGGGCATAAAATAATATAAAATGTCTAACAATCTCCCACTTGCCCTAAAGCATGTTGGGCATCTGTCAAACTCCCATATCATATATATGAGTTTCAAAACACTTTGCTGATAATGATTTAGTGAATAGATCCGCTAGATTTTTTGCTGATGCAATCTTAGATACTATAACTTCACCATTTTGCACTAGTTCCCGTACCAAATGGCATTTTCTCTCAATGTGTTTTCCTTTCTTGTGGTATCTTGGTTTCTTGGATTGTGCTACAGCTCCGTTATTATCACAATAAATAACAATAGGCATCTTAGCACTAGGCACCACTTCAAGTTCCATAAGGAACTTGCAGAGCCATACAGCTTCTTTTGCAGCTTCTGACGCAGCTCATATTCAGATTTCATGGTAGAGTCTGCGATGCATGATTGCTTTACACTCCTCCAACTTATAGCTCCGCCACCTAAAGTAAACACATATCCTGAGGTAGATCTCTGGGCATCCTTATTTGATTGAAAATCTGAATCTGTATACCCAATAGGTATAAAATCCTCATTGGAATACACGAGCATATAATCTTTCGTTCTCCGAAGGTACTTAAATAAATGCTTTATTGCAGTCCAATGTTCTAGTCCTGGATTAGATTGATATCTGCTGACTATGCCGACTGCATAACAAATATTTGGTCTAATACATAGCATTGCATATATAAGACTTCCTATTACTAATGCATAAGGAATTCCTCTCATGTGATCTATCTCTTCAGGAGTTTTTGGACACTGATTCTTGGATAGATCAATTCCATGTCTAAAAGGAAGTGTTCCCTTTTTGGATTCATATATAGCAAACTTAACTAGAATTTTGTCTATTAATGCAGCTTGAAATAAAGCTAACATCCTATTTTTACAATCTCGCAATAGCTTAATTCCATGGATGTAACTAGTTTCACCTAAGTCCTTCATATCAAATTGGTTAGATAATCAAATTTTAACTAATGATAATGCTCCTACATCATTTCTAATAAGTAATATATCATCTACATACAGGACTAGAAAAACCACCAACCGCCTATTTATCTTCTTATAAACACAAGGTTCATCAAGATTTTGATCAAAACCAAATGATTTGATTGCTTGATCAAATATGATGTTCCGTGATCTAGATGCTTGTTTAAGCCCATAGATAGATTTGTGCAGTTTATAAGCCATATGCTCTTAGTCTATAGCTAAAAACCATCTGGTTGTATCATATAAATACTTTCTTCAATATTGTCATTAAGAAAAGAAGTCTTGACATCCATTTGCCAAATCTCATAATCAAGATTTGCTGCAATGGATAAGAGAATTCTAATGACTTTAGCATGGCTACTGGCTAAAAGGTCTTCTCATAATCGATATCTTCTTTCTGAGTGTACCCTTTAGCAACAAGCCTACCTTTAAAGGTTTCCACCTTTCATCTACCCCTCTCTTTCTCTTGTAGACCCATTTACACCCTATGGGTTTTATCCTTTTAGGTTTATCTACAAGTTCCCAGACTTTATTGGAATACATAGAATCCATTTCTGATTTCATAGCTTTATACCAATGGTTTGCATCTTTATCAATCATTACTTCATCATAACTAGTTGGATCTAGTTCATGCTCATTAAAGACTGCCTGAAATGACTCTCCAATTAACATGTACCTAGTTGGACGTCTAATAATTCTCCCACTATGACGAAGTACCGGTGGTTGTTGTTCTGTAACTGGCTCTGGTTGGTTATTATGATATGGATTGGGAATTAACTCATTGACTCTATCAAGCACAATATTAGAGTTTTCGGATAACTCATCAAGAATTATGTTACTCCTAGGCTTGAAGTTTTTCATATAGTCTTCTTCAAGAAAGATTGCATTAGTGCTAACTAATACTTTCTTATCTTGAGAACTATAGAAAAGACTTCCTCTTGTTCCTTTAAGATAGCTAACAAACAGACAAACTTCTGACTTAGATTCTAACTTGTCTATCTTCCTTTTTAGTACATGAGATGGACAACCTCATATATGTATGTGACGTAAACTTAGTTTACGTCCTATCCACATTTCCAGAGGCGTTTTAGGAACTAACTTAGATAAAATTAAGTTAAGAAAATACATGATTGTTTTTAAGGCATAACCCAAAACGAGATGGGTAAAGTTGATTAACTCATCATTAACCTCACCATTTTAATAAGAGTTTTATTTCTCATTTCTGCTATACCATTTTGCTGGGGTGACCCTAGTGCAGTTAACTGGGAAAATATCTCATTGTCTAATAAATAGGTCATGAACTCACTATAGAGGTATTCGCTACATCGATCAGATCGAAGTGCCTTTATGTGTTTTCCTAATTGCCTTTCCACTTCTGCGTGAAACTCTTTGAATTTATCAAACGCCTCAAACTTGTGGCGCATTAGGTATACATAACTAATAGGGGCATAAAAGCACTAGTATGATTTGTACCCAACTTTTGTATTTTGCTCTAAATCATAAATATTTAATAATTTAATTGTAGTTTTTGATCATAAATAGATGCAGGATGGAAAATGTGACACATATAAATAAATAAGAGGTTAATCGAACATTAAACGAAGAAGTTACGCTCAAAATACGAAAGGGACACAAGGACTGGGGGCCGCAGCGCCCATGATAGTAGCTGAGCGCCGCGGCACTTGTAGCGGTGAACAGTACTCGTATGAACAGTAACCTGTGAACAATGTTGCTACAGTAACTCGTGAATAGTATTTTGAAGCCAAAAACCCTAAGAAGAGGGAGGAGAGAAAAAGAGAGAAAAACTTAGAGAAAAAATTCACAACACAAATCAAAGATCAAAATCAAAGATTTAAGAACCAATATCAAGATTCAAGTTTCAAGTCAAGATTGAGGGAGAAACACATCAAGGAGTCACTTTGATTAGTTTTTCTTCTCTTTCTTTATCATTATGTTCTTGTTCTTGTTGATCTTTATGAATTTGTTTGATACTTTTGGTTTTGTGATGAGTTAATTTGTTCATCTAGAGTTAGACTACGTAAACCTAGTATGGATTTGGATTGTGTTAATTTTTAGTTTATAAACTTGGTACATTCAATTGATTCATTCTATCTTGTGTTTAATGCTTTCATTATAACTAATCAATATTTTGGATGATTGAGGAACCATGATGAACTTGACGGAGGGATTCATGTGTTTAGCCTATGGTAGTTTGATGCATGATCATAGGATAACAACTATGAGTTTCATTTAGGATAGACATATACCTAGGTGGCATGTATGGTATAATTTAGACTTGATCTTAATGAATTACATTCTAATTTGATTACCATAGACATATAGGTAATTGTTATAATATGTAATATAGTCACTTGACCATCGACAGAGGCTTGTGATGAGATTAGTGTCTAAACCAATCAATTGGTATTAAGGGATTAACTAAATGGTTAATAAGTCCAATGAAATACTAGGAGACGACTCAAAACCCTAGATTATCTTTATTTGAGAATTCTACTCTTTACTTTTGTTTAGTTAATTGAGATAATTAGATAGTTAAATAAATTTCAGATTGTGATTTTCTGAATAAAAGTTAACTAGGTACAATTTTATTTATAGAGTTAGATTGCATAGTCCCTGTGGGATCGATATCTGAACTTAAAATCCTATATTACTTGATACGATAGCGTGCACTTGCGCTTAACTATTATAGCATCACAATCAATAACCAAATTTAGAGTGATCATCAATGAAAGTGATCCCTTAATATAACTACATCGAAAGGCGAACTATCGTCAAACTCGACATCCAGTCTCAAATCATAAAAACTACATGCCTCCAAATAATGCGGGATCAACATACACAGAGGTGTTATATGCGCTTCCATTACCCCATTAGTGAATGATTTAATGCTAGAATCATATACTGCCATCTTCTTCTGTATGAAATATACATCTACAACAACCAAATGCTTTTGTTTGTAATTAATCAGGACGTAGACCTACATATGAAAAATATTGTTATATTTAACTAAATAACATTTAGTTAAAAAATAATTTGTAATTAATGTTCGATGATGATTACCTTGTCAACATTCGCCTATAGTTTCTCGCATAGTAAGCCTTCTTTTTATCCCCATACATATGGGAGGAATATGGAGTCCCATGTAACATTAGGAAGCTGATCTTTGCATCTCTTGTCCATATATATACAAGACTTCTACATTTATAGCAAAATAAAATATGAGTAAAATGTTTAGAAGAGAAACAAAAATGTATTGAACAAACTTACAAAGAAGTACGTGTCTACAGTGGTGCAACGTTGGGACAATGCCTCCGTATACTAGCACTAGCATTGACAAATCAACTTTAAATATTCATTGATATGCTGCAAAATCCAATGGATATGTATCAAATAATGAATACAGTTATTATATTATTCAAATTCACAAATTGTAAAATAGACTAATGTACTTACAAAGTCATCAATTAAGTCATATAAAATTTTCCTAAACTATGTTGGATCCGCATCAATCCTAGGTAGACTGACACGACCATCAAGAGTCTCAAGCCAGGCCTCAAACTGTGCTCGAATAGTTGAGTTTATATCCTGCATCGAATTAACCTCGATACTCGAAACATTAGCGTCAGGCTAGTCCTCGAGTTCAGGCTTCCTTTGTCAACGTATGCTTAACCCATGCGGGTTTATATAGTTACCCATACATTCTTATACCTCGAGCTGTATCAAGTAGTATAATTTAGATACTATAGAGAGCATCAGGCTGGACTATGAATGTTATTGTTGGTCAAAGTCCGGGGCTAGAGTATGAACATCCTCAATCATGTCATATGAAAAATAAAATGATAAATTGCAACAGTTAAAATTTGCAAGTCAACTAAGTTACTAAATATAGTCGTTATACGAATTATCTTATTACCATAGTTTCATTCGCGCTCGCCTGGAATATCATTTTCATCTATTGCATAAAGTCGTCTAGGACTCAATCCACCTTTCCTAGGATGAGCTCTTTGTCCTGGTCCATTCGTGGTAGCAACTCAGTCTTATGCTCCCTTAATTGCTTGTGCAGCTAATTGATCCTCTAAGTAACATCACAAGGCGTTGTTTTAGTATGTTAAAATTGTACAAACATAATTATAGTTTACAATAAAATAAGTTTAGTGATTACTTTTATGGATGTAAAAAAATTACAATAAGTCAAACAATTAAGAGTTTATATCGTTACTCTAGAGACTTTTGCGCCTTCGTCCACATCTACATCCACATTCCCGCCGAGGTAACTAAATAAAATGGAGCTCATTTAGGCCTATACATGACCAATATATGTTGGGGATCCCCAAGTTCTAGAGCCTCTGAACAACCTTTTACTATAATTTATGTTCTTATAGTACTAGCCTATAATGTACCATAACAGCCTTCAAAACTTGCCATTAAAAATTTATGTATCAGAATTAGAAACAAAGTAGTTAATTGTTATAATATAATAATAAAAAAATGCAATGAAATAGAGTGAAGCACAAATACATGCTCATGCTTCAAAAACGTTTCCTCAATTTTTGTCAATTGCAGAATCCTCTTGCTCATTTAGTTTAACATACGAGGATAGTGGTCAGCTACTTAACGTGCAAATGCTTTCCTACATACCGGTATAGAGAGTATCTACACGTAATAATTATTTAAGAACAATAAGTGAGACTTTGTAGAAGTAAATAACTAAATCAACAATCAATTTTAAGAATATTAAGTACCAAAAAAGCGAATAAAAAACCTTAACACATTATATTTCTCATTGGCATCTATAGGCTCAGTTTTGACTTTGTTCAACTTTATAATACACCCCGTGCTAAATGAATTATAAAAGGTGAACCATGCTATGTTTCTCCATTGTTATGTTCTCTCATGGATAATTATTGAACTCTTCCAAATCATCTACAATCCTTATTACAAAAGTATTGAACCTCTCTGCAGGTGTCATGCTATAATAACAATTTATGAATTAGATATACCAAACTAAATTTCACCATGTCTTCATTGTTGATATTTGTAAAAATCTATGTCATTGTACCACTGACCCAATTCCCCGTACATCAAACTTCTACTCGTCGACTAGTACTGTGCTATAATTGACTCCACAATTTTCTTTCCAAAACTTAGATAGGCAGGTAATTTCTCATCTATAACCTCGTAATCAATACAAACTCTCTACGAGAGAATCAAATTCACTTACCACCAACCACGAACCACGGTTCCATGCCAACAAAACCTGGTTCACCAACATCCCCAAAAAAACAATAAGTCATATGTCCAAAAACAAACCCATGCATGTCTCCCTAAACATCGCTAACCGATCCTTCCATTATATAAGCACAACCAACCACAAAGCTTACAGCTGCTGAAAGAGATACGAGATAGAACTCTTCTGTTAGAAATTTGTACTCTTTAAAGACACATTTCTTCCTACAAAATTACATAAAAAATTTAATTTAATGCAAATAAACATTATAACAAAGAATAAAATAATCATAATTTTTATTTTTAATAATTATTTATGCTAATTATATTATTGTTATAATATTTATAATAGTACTAAATTTAATTACTATTATATTTTTTTTCTCTTTTATTATTATAATTTGAATTTTTATTTCAAATATTATTATTATTATTATTATTTATTTTATTCATTTATATCATTATATAATTTTTAATTGTTATTATTATTTTAAATTTATCCTCATTATTATTTTTATTAACATTATTATATTATTATTATTATTTCAAATTTAAATAGTTATTATTATTTCAAATTTAAATAGTTATTATTATTATATACATGATTTACTAAAAATTAACTTTTTTCCTTTTTTATTTATTTTTGCTTTTCCTCGATCACGTGGCACACGCCCATTAGACACCTCCGCAGCAAGCTTAATCACCTCACGCCTTGCACACTTGACGCAAGGTGCAAGGCGTAGCCTCACACGCGCAACAAGTGCTGCGAGGCTTGAGATGTAGATGCGCAAGCTTCTCACAGTGCACGCTACCATGTCACGCAATGAGTGCTGCAAGGCTCAAGATGTAAATGCGCAAGCTTCTCACACTGCTTGCTACCGTGTCATGCATGCATGTCACGCACCACTAGCCTTGGTCAAATTTTATCTATTCTCAATTTTTTTTTGCCAGTTTCAACTAAATTTATCTATTTTCAACCTACACTTCTGCAAATTTGTTTATTTTCAGTCATTTCTAGCCAAAAAAAAAAACCCAAAAACTAGAAACAAAAAACTCATTAATTTTTATCTATTTTTTCAATTCACACTTCTCAATCTTAACTTTTAATATTCAAAATATCAATCCCCCTATCTACTTGTTTTTAAAGGCAAATTTTTGAAAGTTTTATTTGATTGAATTTCAGTTCAAAGCCACAAAAGAAAATATGCTAATGAAAATGAAGTTTAGCTTATGAAGTTTATAAAAGTGACGAGGGACTGAAATAAGTTTTTACTTAAAAGAGACTGTTTTAAAAATTTCCCTAACTTTAATTGTATAAGCACGACATTGACTAGTAAAATTACCCATGTGAAAGCTTCTAACTATCAAAATCCATTGGAAATGCATTCGCGCATAGTTCAACGCTAAGCTCCTCACATTAGCATCGAGCCGAAGGATTCAGTGGCCTCAAATTAACTATCCCAGCAAGATATGGAACCTCTCTACCAGTAGAAGCAATTATAAAAATACGACTATACCTCTGCTCATTAAAATCAAGCCCAGCCCACTTTTTAATGCATCCCACAGATATAGAAACATTAAGCAATTTGAAAACGAAGACAATTCAACAAAACAACTAAAAATAGCTTAACTTCAACTCCAAGTGCCCAGTATAGGACAAATAGAAATGCAAAAGAAAAATTCAGCGAACACAGCTGATATGTCCGAATAAAAAGTTTTCCAGATGAATAAACATACCACCTATGATTCATACTTCCAAAACAGATAACAAACTAGCAGTTCAGCGTTTTCCACCACCACCACCACCAATTTTAGAACCCCTAGGTGCAGCTCCTTTGGGAACATTACCCTTTCCTGTCTTTTGTGCCTTCGCTGTCACTTCTGCCTTCTTTGCCTTCTTCTCATCCTTTGTTTTCTTGATCCTTTCCTTGATTTCACTACATTATACATTTAGTCAATTAGCAAAACTTCCATACATTCCATAACTAAGAAGCAAAACTACAGCACAGAAAGTAGTTGTCATACAAATCAAAGCATATGTAACAAATGAAAATCAATTTGAAAAATACATACCGGAGGGCAGCTTCCCTAGCAGCATCACGAACTTCAGGCTTCTCAGTTCTTCTCTTCTGGATAACCTCCAAGGTCGCACCCACAATGGACCTAGAGTAAGGCTTCTTAGCGGTGCGTCTCCTCTTCTTCACAGCTTCTTGGGCAATATCCTGAAGATGTCATAAAAATAGGGAAATATGGTCACAAACTGGCCAGGCAAGATGCCAAAATTCTAGAAACAGAACTTCCATATAAATGCATATAAGATAGTCAGGTCCTTCAAGCCATAAAAAGCAAAACACCATTCATTAACACACTCCAGGTGACTGCAGGCACCAAAACTCTTCAGCCTCCAGTACAGAATGCAGGGAAAATAATTCAAGACTCGGATGACTTTGAACCATCTCCAATCACAGTATAAAACATGGTAACACCCGTGTCTGCAATCGACTGATTGTTTATTTTACTTAAATACTTTCTGATACAGAACCCATTTACCAGCAAATCATGACCTGTACTAACAGAATAAATGCAATGCTGCTATAGAATAAGAACAGCCAAATGTAACCCATATTACATAAGATATGCAGTTGTTAATAATTATTTTACCTTCTTATGTTGCTTCCTGTACATGGCTGTCCATGTAAGCTTTGATGGCTTCAACCTGTTGTGGAAGTACCTCTTGCATTTGGAATTGGCAAACAGGAACACCTACATGAATTTGAGGAGAAATTAATACTACAATGAGCATGTAAGTACAGAAAATTGGCTCATACAAGCCTCTCCATATATGAAAAAGTGAACACAGAAGAAGCTACTCTAGAAAAGGACACGAGGGAAGACAGAGAGTAGAACTAACAAATAAAATTTTAAATGCACCTGAGAATCGGAGCGAATAAATCTGATGCCTTTCCCAGGGTATATCTTGGCCCCACTGAAGCGACAAAGTTCAGTCCTGAAATGCTACCACCAAATATTAGTGCCAAATAAGAAAAATAAAAAAACATGTTCATATAATTAGTGTAACGTCATTAAACACATATAAGAGAAATTTTTAGATAACAAATATAGCTGTGCATCAAAGAGAAATCAAATTGCTAAATCCAACACGTAACATAATTCATTGCTGAAGTCTAATTGCTTTTATGGGTGTAACTAAATCTAAAGGCTATCCATTTCTATTCCATTGGAGGCAACTTTATCACTTGAGGAGGAGCTAAAGTTGTATCATAGAACTTATACGTATATTACAATAATTCTTAAAGACAACATCAAATAGTTCTTGTCAAACCCAATTGAGAACCAGCTTAATACATGAAATATCATTGTTCCCAATGTTTTGGGACTTACTCGCCATATTAAACCGAAAACCTTAAAACACTTGAAAATAAAGATAGACTCTGCTTTATTCACAAATTTCATTTCCAACCAAAACGATTCATATCCAAAACAATTTCTTGAAAATTTACATCTGCCAATCAGCGTAGAACATATGGCTTAAATCTCAAAATGGGATAAGTAAACAACAAAAAACAACATGAATAAACAACAGCAGCTCAAATACTACGCTAAAATTTATAACTTATAACTGCAGATACTCAAATCAAATCACGAGAAGCAAAAGAAAATAATCCAGATCATGAATTTTTTAGTCTGACGTATGCGATAATGGGAAACAGAGATTGCGTACTTGAGAACCATGGCTGCTGTTCTGTTGCTTCAACTGCTGCCGCTTTTTCGTGATAAATGAAACCCTAGAACGTTAAAAGTTGACGAGGCCGCTATGTATACCAAGAATTTTAGTAAATGACCCTTCTAATATTAAAGAACCACGAAAATGCCATGCTGATTCTTAGGCCTTTTAGTTAAAAGACTGCTAAAGCCTAATCCTTTAAAAATGAAGTGGGCTAAAACCCAAATTAGTTAGAGGTAAACCCAAATTAGTTTAGACTAACGATAAACCCACCCTACCATTTGTGTAAATACGCCACACATTGCTTTAATCAGGATCATAATTTCAGTTACACAACTGGGGTGGATATATGATCAACCGTACTTTTTATTCATTAAGAATGTGTCATATTCGAATTCTAACTCTAGGTTGTTTGAATGCCCAAAAACATAGTCCAATATCTTAATAATTTTATCTTATGATAGTCACTATCTATATTATTTTGGTTAATATGATAAGTTTTTATTTTAATATAGTAGGTTCATAAACACTATCATTTTTGTTTTTGTTTTATTTTTTTTCTTTTACTCCAAGAACCTTATGTTTTAAGTCTTTTCATTTTCATTCTCAAGTATTTTTTTAATCTTTATTTTTAAACTTCTCCAACACTTTTACGAGTTATTATTTTTAAGGATATTATCAATAATATTCTCGAGGTAAGATCATTTATTAGTAATATCCACAAATATGAAAAATAGGTAACAATACTAAATTATTAGTCTCAATTGTTAGGGATAATGCCCTAAAAGCATGTACTTGTATTATTTTTATGAAACTAATAAAGTTGTAATTTTATACTTGATGATTGTTCATAATTTTATGACATAAACTCCCTTATTTATTTATGTAATCATAACTTTAGTATATAATTGTTATATATAAGAGGATTAAAGTTATGGATAATAAATAGAAAAAATCCGTAATAAATTAATTAAAGTTTAGTATCTTTAATTAAATATTACTAGTGCGGTCCACAAACATTTAAAATGTAGTGATCTTATCTGGATCACTAATTTAGTGACATTATGGTGGAGGCACTATATATAATATGATTATATAGGACTGGACTAGACATAGTTTGAATTCTTATATAAAATACCGTTGTTAATTAAGAATTCAAATAACGTCAACCGATGACCATATGCTGATTAACCTTAATCCTAAGTGATCATAAACTCTTGTTTGTATCATTATGTCATTTAAAATACTCGTTACGGTTTGTTTAAAGAACATACTAAAAATTTGTATTTTGGTGGCATTGTGAGATAAACAGTTGGGAATGTGATTTACAGATATAGAATCCATTCATTCCTAATGGAAGTTAGAAAGAAGGTTCTCTTAAGGGTTAATTCTAGAACTGAATGGTTAGAGCGCTCAATTGATAATAATGTTGCAAAATAACTATTCACTAGTGAATTAATGAAACTTAAGGATAAAGAATTAATTAGAGGGATAAAACGGTAATTAGTCTAACTCTAATTATGAACCATCTATGGAGGGTTAAATTGCATGTAGTGATTAAATTAATAGACTGCTTTAAGTTTTCTGAGTAAATTATATCTACAATTTCAAGAGTGCAATTCCAGGTTTTTAGTGGAATAACACTGGAGTTAATAAATTGAATTAATTAATTATTCAAAATTTATTGAAGCTTGAAATTGTAAGTTCATAGGTCTCCAATACCACCTCTTTCGTTATTACAGTGAACAAATAAAAAAGGATTGTGTTATTATACAAATTGTTTGTATTCAAAAAATATTAGTTTTCAAATACATATAGTTTATATTTGGATAAAATTAATTAATTAAGAATTAATTAATATAGATAAGATCTTATCCAAATATAATTAAATATTTAATTTAAGAAATTAAATAAATAAAATCTTAAGGATAGTTTTTAAAATTATCAAAAAGATTTTAATTTTAATTTTAGTGTTTTTCTTTTATTAAAAGACTAAAATACTCAAATATTGAGTATTATACGTTAACCACAAATAGTAGGACTTTATGTAGTTTACATGAATTAGGTCTCCTTTTAAGAGATAACAATTTAATTAATAAATATTATTAATTAAATTATTATTTTAAAATAAGAAGACTAGTCTAAATAAAATACAACATACAAATGTGAAAAATATAGGATACGTATTTTGTTCTTTAGAGAAGAAAAATAAATAAAGAAGCCCACTGTTCTTCTCACTGTAGAACAAGAGGCTTGGTTTGGAATCCTTTGGTGGAAGAAAACTCTGCGTGGATTCTTTATTTATTTTTTTTCTTATTTAATAAATATTATTAATTAAATTGTTATTTTAAAATAAGAAGACTAGTCTAAATAAAATACAACATACAAATGTGAAAAACATAGGATACGTATTTTTTTCTTTAGAGAAGAAAAATAAATAAAGAAGCTCACTCTTCCTCTCATTGTAGAACAAGAGGTTTGGTTTGGAATCCTTTGGTAGAAAAAAACTCTGTGTGAATTTAAGGTATATTTTTATTAAATTTTATTTACTTTAACATCAAATTCATATATTCATAAGATCCTTAGATAAAAATTATTTTTATCTAATGAAAACAAAGATTATAGAATTTTTTGTTTTTTATTCTATTGCGTTATGAATGTCATAACAATAAAACCTTCCAACAACTAGTATCAGAGCGATGATTTCTTGAATATATGATTTTATGTTATGATTTATTTTATTTAAATCATGATTTATTTTTATGGGTATGTATGTTTGAGTGGGTACTTGCATTTTTATAATATTCATATGATGAATGATTGTTTTATGTATGAATTATTTGGTCGTTAATTATATAGTCCTTTAAGATTGACTGTAATATTTTTTTTATTTTGATTAGATCAAAATTGTGTAAACCCATAAAGTGGTATAGGATTGTTTTTGTAATATTTTTTTATTTTTTATTTTGTTGTTTCGGACACTGAAAGATGAAGAAATTCATTCATATATTTTCAGAAAAAAGAAACAGAAGAAGACGAAAAAAAAAGGAAAATGAAAAATGTAAAGAAAGTAGAGCAGAAGAAGACGAAAAGAAAAAAGAAAAGTGAAAGACAAAAAATAAAAAAGGAGAGAAATTTTGGTGGCTTACTACCACCGTTCACTATTTGGGAAAAAGGAGCCAAATATTGGCATCCTTTGTCGAAAAAAATATATATATATATTTTTTTATTTTTTAAAAGTTCAAATTATTTGAACTATGTATATTTTTTATTTTTTTTTAAAATGTCTAATGGTTAGACTATCTTGTAAAATATACTACAAGTCTAAAAAAAGTTTTTAAGCCCAAATGTATAAAATAACAAAGAAAGTGGATTGAGCTCGTTATAGACGTAAAAAGACCACGTGCAACTGGGTCTGCGTGCCTGTACTTTTTGTGTAACTAATTTATTTTTATTTTATGGATTGTAATTTAGAATCTTAGGGGACCAGACCAAAATTATATTAAATATTTATTTATGCGATGAATTATAACATGATCATGCATAATTACATGTCATGCATTTGTACCCACTCATATTATTATAATATGACATGCATACATGCCATAATTAATATTTAAATAGTTTTATTTTATTATGGCATATTATAATTAATAAGATTAAATTAATTGATTAATTAGCATATTCAAAACTTGTATAATTAATCAAATAATGTGAAATTAGGTTTAAGAGTTAAATTGGTAATTTTACATTATTCCAGGTAACCTAAATTAAATAGTTTAATTTAGGATTGCTTAGAAAATTATTAATTTTATTACTTATAAAAATAAATAATTAATCCAGTAATTGAAAATTAGGTTCACCTAAATTGTTAGGCCAATTTAATAGGAATAGTTAGACTAATGAACTTAGGCTCAATAAGATTAGACTTTATTAGAATTAATTAACTATACTTAATAATTTGTTATATGAGATATAATAATTTGCTAAAGTTATAAAACATAAAGATGTTTTATAAATTATAAAAACACATAATTAAAAATAGTGAGTGGGAGAGGGTACATGACAATGAACCCACCGGTCTCCATTATTAGTACAACATCGTGAGATATAGGTGGCGCCTTGCGATGCTTTGATTTCGTCCTTCCTACGGAGGGTGTTCGCCTATTTCAATAACAAGGTTGACTTCCTAAAGATAGGATTAAATAATGTATTTCATAATTGACCGACCCTACGATGGCATTTTTTGAGTTAAGTCATCTTAATTTGAAATAATGGGTTACACTTATAAAGATATAATTAATAGGTTAATCATGTCTTGACCAAAATAAACGGTAGTTAATAGGTAAATGAAAATATGAGATATTTTAAAAATTTTCTATTAATTTGAGATAGTCTCATTTTAATTTAAATTTAATATGATCTACCCTACAACGGCATATTAATTGTTAAATTGAACTATCGTGGATTAGTATATATATATATATGTGTTTAAATAAATGCAGTTATGCATCGTGTTTACTATTCTAAAAATCGTTATGATATTTATTCAAGTATTCTTAAAATTGCTTTATTTATTTATTTATTTCAGCATCATGTCTGGAACAAACCCAATCATAGCCCTCTTAGCAAATAAAAAATTATTCGGTGATAACTTTGTAAAATGAAAAAGCAATATAAATATTGTGCTGATCTGTGAGGACCAAAAGTTCGTCCTTATGAAGGAGTATCCTCCAGAACCTGCAGCCAATGCTCATCGTAATGTACGAAAGCAATATGAGAAGTGGATACAGGCCAATAATAAGGTCCGTTGCTATATGCTTGCCAGCATGAGCGATGTGCTTAGAATGAAGCACGAGCATTAGAGACTGCACATGAGATATAGGACTCTCTCCAAGCGATGTTTGGCCAGCAATTGGAACAAAGTCGCCATAAAAGCTACTCGTAACTATATGAATGCCAAAATGAAGAAAAGAGTTCCGGTGCGTGAGCATGTTTTGAACATGATCAATTTAATGCATCAAGTAGAGATTCGTGGATCTACCATAGATGATAAAACTCAAGTCAGCATCATTCTGGTATTTCTTACTCCAGCTTTTTCGCAGTTCAAAACAAATTATATTATGAATAAGCTCTCATATAGTATGAAGCAGCTACTTAATGAACTACAAACTTTTGAGGCTATATCAAATAAGCCTAAAGAGTCCGAGGCAAATGTTGCTGAAGCTAAGCAGTCTTCCTCTAAGCAAAATAAAAAGAGGAAGAACATTGGTGGTGGTTCAAGTTATGGAGGAAAGGCCAAGAAAGCCTTTAACCGCAGTAAGAGTAAAAATAAGGACTCCAAAGTAAAGAAAGGAAAATATTTTCATTGCGGAGTCAAGGGGCATTGGAAGAGGAACTATAAAAAGTATCTTTTCGAGCTGAAGGAAAAGAACAAAGGTAAATGTGATTTACTAATTTTAGAAGTCTGTTTAGTAGAGGATGAACTTTCTCTTTGGATAATTGATTCAGGAGCCACTAATCATATTTGTTCTTCTTTGAGGATGCTTAGCTCTTCTAAGGAGCTCGCTGATGCGGACTTTACTATACGGGTTGACAATGAGGCAGTCGTTTCAGCTTTAGCAGTGGGAGTGGCTCGATTGAATTTTGGGAATAATTTTTTAATTTTAAATAATGTTTATTTTATTCCTAGATTCAGAAGGAATTTGATTTAGGTTTCTAAGTTGCATAAATAATTGTTTAATATTTCTTTTTATAATAATGAGATTATTATTGGTAGAAATGATTTAGATATTTGTCATGCGAAATTGAAAAATGGGCTTTATGTTTTAAGGCTCGATGAGCCCTCACTACATAATTCTGAACTATTTAGAGTAGAATTTCCTAAATCTGTTAATCTAGATAGGATTAATAGTGTAGTAACCAGTATCCATAACCGGTAAGAATATGTATATTTATATATATAAATATATGTATTTTATTTGTATGTGGGTGATCCCTGATTTATATATTGTTATTAGTAGTGTTTTTATAGGTTAAGGATATACTATTAGTATTGGGTTTATTTGTAAGACTTTGGAATTATTTTAGGGACCAAATTGTTATACTTTGAAAGTTTTGGGGGCAAATTCGTAAATACCAAAAATTAGCCTCTTAGTATGAAAATACACTTTTAAACCCTAATTTACCATTTTTAGGTCGAGCTACCCATTTTAAGAGAGAGAAGAGAGAAATAGAGGAGAGAGAAAGAGGAGAAGAAGAAGAAAAAGAAGAAGAAATTGGAATTTTGAATTTCAAGAGGTATATCATACGTATTTCTCAATTTATTGGTATTAATTAAGTTAATTCCTTTAAGTTTTGATTTCTGAAAATATGTATAATTGAGGATTTGTTGTGTATTTCGTAAGATCATATGAGAATTGATGATGATCTATAAGATAGTTTGATAAATCATGATGAATTATGGAATTTCTGCTGGATAACCTCTTGATCTAGGAATTTTATAAATTGTTGTGATTCGATTCTAGTTTTTAATTTTGAGTATATGAAATTAGACATGTTAAGGATCATCTGAGACTTTGAATTGATTGAAAATTCTGAAAATTGAATTTATAGTGAATTTACCAAAATGACCCTGAAATTCTGGAAATTTCCTGTGTAAACAGTATAATACAGTGACAAACAATGTTTGTCCTACTGAATGATCTTCAAAAATTACGAAATTGTGGAATATGATAATTTTATATGTCTAATATGATATACTCGGAATTGAGAATTTAGATCAATGTGGTTGAAATGTTATGATTTTCTAAAGTATATCCGCTCATTACAGTATTTGATTAACAGATTTTTAAAGCTATGGAATAAAATAGTTTTAAAATATTTTTGGCAGTGATTTGAAAGTGAAATATTTATCATGGACTGAGATATGTGTCAAAAGTAATTATGTGGTAGTTTTATAATTTTTTAGTTAGTATATGATTTTATAAAATTGGGAGATTGAATACTGTTCAGTAAGTATCTTGATCCTGTCAGGTTTGTAGTTTGGATTTGATGATGTGTATGAAATGGATTGTGTAGGAATTTTGATATAATATTCATATATAGGAAGGATATATGAGTCAAGATTAATACATTCTGATTTTAGAGTAATTGGACATCATTTGATGTATTAGAAAATTTTGTTAAGTGTAAGTGGTCAGAATGACAAGTTTTGAGAAATCAAGTATTTAGACCAATTTGATGTGTTAAATGCATTGTGTATAATTTTGTAAGCTATTTAAGTATTTGTGTGAATTGTGAGGCTTATGAAAGGATTGATCTCCATTGATAGGTTAAGGAGATTTAAGCCTTGTAGCTGTAAGTGCTAAGAGGTAAGTATACTAGACTTACTACTAGAATCACAATAAACATAATAATTGTTTTGTATGATTTTGTAAATGGGGTTAAGAATATGTTTATGATATGTCAAAGTATATTTTGATATGAAATGTGAATATATGTTTATGAATGTGAGCATTGACATTGAGCATGGACATACATGTGTTTTTGAAAGTGAGCTTTCCAAAATAAGATGCGTTTAACAAAGAAAGCTTTTGAAGTGTAATATGTCCATGAGAAATATTTTGTGATTTGAGGGTACTTGAACTCACTGTTAACTTAGTAGGCATTTTATGTGATTTATGGAGCCTTTATGTGTGGCCTTTCCTTCGGGATTGGTATATGTTATGTGTTCTGTATGTAGGGAGGATCCTATTGGTACCTAAAGGAAGTGTGAGTCATCACATTCGTGTGGTGGCGTATTGGTACATGTGAGAGGACTCACCGATGATCAGGGTGAGGGTTTGGCTTTTACCTTCGGGCATAAGCGTTATATATGTGTGATTTAAAGACCTCACTTGTACTATTCCTCTCATACGGTATGTCACCTACGAGTGACATTTGGCTCATTATGTGATATGTGATATGTAAGTCCTACTAAGTAGTAGTCGAGTAATGGTATTCCTATTATGTGTTTTGAAAGAATGTGTAAGCGCTTACATGATATGTGATTTGATAAGATTATAATTTTGATTGATCACAACATATCATACATATGCATTGTGTACATATATGTATTTGTATTTGATATATGAAAAATTAGTATGCTTACTGAGTTTTATACTCATTATAGTTTATGGTGATTTCAGGTAAATAAGGTACATGTGTGCTTAGCGGATTTGGCAAGGCTTCTGCTGTTCCTTGGGTTCCCTAAGTTGCTAGGTTGCTAAGTGTTTCATTTGGGGACACGTGGGATAAGATATTTAATTTGTCCCTATTGAATAAATACTTATGTATTATTTTATTGTGTGTGGTTGGATTTAGTTTAAGTTTCACCAAGTGTAGTAACGGATTGATTTTAAGTAAGAATTTGCAATGAATATATTCTGGGCTTCCGGTAATAAAGTTACTACTGGTGACGTAGTAGAGTGTTAATCTCTGAGAAAACTCTGCGTATCTCCGGTTTACTAATTGTCCCAGTCATAATTCAATTACTATAATTCTGAAAGAAATTAAAATGAATATTTAAGTATTATTGAATGAATGTAAGTGATGTCGTGTGTCAGATCTTTTGGGTCTGGGGCGTGACAAATAGGTTAGTAAATGATGGTCTTTTAAGAGAGCTAAACGTTGGTACTCTTCCTGTATGTGAGTCCTGTCTAGAGAGTAAAATGACTAAAAGACCCTTTTCAGCTAAGGGTGAAAGAGCCAAGGAACCACTTCAGCTTGTACATACTGACGTTTGCGGTCCATTAAATGTACAAGCAAGAGGCGGTTATGAATACTTCATCTCATTTATTGATGACTATTCAAGATACGGTTATGTTTACCTAATGCAAAGAAAATCTGAGATTTTTATAAAGCTTAAAGAATTCTTAGCAAAAGCTGAAAAGTAATTAGGTAAAACACTTAAGACCCTTCGATCCGATAGAGGTGGTGAATACCTTGACACAGAGTTCAAGGATTATCTATTGGAGCATGGGATTTTATCCCAACTTACAGTACCTGGAACACCACAGCAAAATGGTGTTGCAGAAAGGAGAAACAGAGCCTTGCTAGATATAGTTAGTCTATGATGAACTACTCTTTACTACCACCCTTATTTTGGGGTTATACACTACAGACCACAGTCTACATTTTGAATGTAGTACCTTCCAAATCTATCCAAAGTACACCCTTAGAGATGTGGAATGGTAGTAAACCTAGTTTACGTCATTTTTGAATATAGGGTATTCGGCACATGTGCTGAAAGGAAAGACTGAAAAGATAGAACAGCAAATAGAAGTTTGTCTATTTGTAGGCTACCCTAAAGGCACAAGAGGAGGTTTGTTTTATAGTCCTCAAGAAAAGAAAGTGATTGTATCGACAAACGCCACTTTTCTTGAAAATGATTATATATTAAACTACAAACCTCGCAGTAAAAAAAGTACTAGAGGAAATGCTTTTTGATCAGATCAGACCTTTACCACCGACAATTAGTGACAAAGTTAGGTAACCACCAATTTAGATCAGTACACCTTGGAACCTCGACGTAGTGGGAGGATAGTGAGACTACCTTCTTGTTACAGAGAAGAGGGAGAGGCACAAGTAGTTGTGTCCGATACAAGCCAAGATGATCCATTGACATATAGACATGCAATGGAAGATTTTGATAAAGAAAAATGGCAAGAAGCCATGAACCAAGAAATGGAGTCTATGTACTCCAATTCAGTCTGGAAACTTGTAGATCCACCTGAAGATGTCAGGCCCATTGGATGTAAATGGATCTTTAAAAAGAAAAGAGGCGTGGATGAGAAAGTAGAGACTTTCAAAGCAAGACTAGCGGCAAAGGGTTATGCCTAAAAAGAGGGAGTCGACTATGAGGAGACTTTCTCGCCAGTAGCAATGCTCAAATCTATTCGCATTCTCTTATCTATTGCTGCATGTCTCGATTATGAGATATGGCAAATGAATGTCAAGACAGCCTTTTTGAATGACTATCTTAAAGAGAGCATCTACATGGTGCAACCAGAGGGATTCGTGCCAAAAGGCCAGGAGCAGAAAGTCTGCAAATTGCTCAAGTCCATAAATGGACTTAAGCAAGCTTCAAGGTCTTGGAACTTAAGATTTGATGAGACAATTAAATCTTATAGTTTCGAGTAAAATTTTGATGAACCTTGTGTATACAAGTACATCAAGAACAAAAATGTGGTTTTCCTAATACTTTATGTGGATGACATTTTACTCATTATGAATGATGTGGAAACATTATCCAACATAAAGAAGTGGCTGGCTGAGAACTTCCAAATGAAGGATTTGGGAGAGACAAGTTATGTCCTTGGGATCCAAATTATTCAGAATCGTAAGAATAGACTATTAGCACTGTCTCAAGCATCGTATATTAATAAATTGCTTATGCGATTTTCGATGCAAAATTTTAAGAAGGGTCAATTACTGACTCGACATGGAATTGTTCTTTCTAAATAGCAGTGTCCTAAGACACCTCAGGAGGAAGAAGATATGAGATGGGTTCCCTCTGCCTCGGCAGTTGGCAGCCTCATGTACGCTATGTTGTGCACGAGGCCTGACATTTGTTATGCAGTGGGAATAGTCAGTCGTTATCAATCCAACCCTGGATTGGCTCACTGAATTACGGTAAAGCACATTCCCAAGTATCTTCGGAGAACAAGAAATTATATGCTTGTGTATTCAGGTAGAGACTTGAACCCCACTGGTTATATTGATTCTGATTTTCAATCAAATAAAGATAGTCGAAAGTCAACGTCTGGGTCAGTGTTTACTCTTAGTGGCGAGCCATAGTATGGAGAAGTATAAAACAATCCAGTACTACTGATTCAACCATGGAGGCTAAATACATAGCAGTTTGCAAAGCAGTTAAAGAAGCAGTATGGCTTATGATGTTCTTCACTGATCTGAAAGTTGTTCCAGACATGGATAAATCACTGACCCTTTACAGTGACAATAGTGGGGCAGTGGCAAATTCAAAGGAACCTAGGAGCCACAAGAAAGCAAAGCATATAGAGAGAAAGTATCACTTGAATAGGAAAACAGTGCATAGAGGTGATATGACAGTCATAAAGATAGTATTTGAAAATAATCTTGCAGATCCGTTCACCAAGACATTACTGACTAGGTCGTTTGAGAATCATATGGAGGGCATGGGGTTAAGAGACATGTCTCACCTACTTTAGGGCAAGTGGGAGATTGTTAGGAATAATGCCCTAAAAGCATGTACTTGTATTGTTTTTATAAAATTAATAAAGTTATAATTTTATACTTGATGAGTGTTCATAATTTTATGACATAAATATTAGAAAATCCCTTATTTATTTATGTAATCATAACGTTAGTATATAATTGTTATATATAAGAGAATTAAAGTTATGGATAATAAACAGAAAAAGTCCGTAATAAATTAATTAAATATTACTAATGCGGTCCACAAATATTTAAAATGTAGTGATCTTATCCGGATCACTAATGTAGTGACATTATGGTGGATGCACTATATATAATATAATTATATAGGACTGGACCAGATATAGTTTGAATTCTTATGTAAAATACCGTTGTTAATTAAAAATTTAAATAACGTCAACCGATGATTATATACTGATTAACCTTAATTCTGAGTGATCATAAACTCCTGTTTGTGTTATTATGTCATTTGAAATACTCGTTACGGTTTGTTTAAAGAACAGACTAAAAACTTGTATTTTGGTGGCATTGTGAGATAAACAGTTGGGAATATGATTTACAGATATGAAATCCATTCATTCCTAATGGAAGTTAGAAAGAAGGTTCTTTTAAGGGTTAATTCTAGAACTGAACGGTTAGAGCGCTCAATTTGTAATAATGTTACAAATTAACTGTTCACTAGTGAATTAATGAAACTTAAGGATAAAGAATTAATTAGAGGGGTAAAACGATAATTAGTCTAACTCTAATTATGAACCATCTATGGAGGGTTAAATTGCATTTAGTGATTAAATCAATAGACTGCTCTAAGTTTTCTAAGTAAATTATATCTACAATTTCAAGAGTGCAATTCCAGGTTTTTAGTGGAATAATACTGGAGTTAATAAATTGAATTAATTAATTAAAGAGTTTAATTAATTATTCAAAATTTATTGAAGCTTGAAATTGTAAGTTCATAGGTCTCCAATACCACCTCTTTCGTTATTACAGTGAACAAATAAAAAAGGATTGTGTTATTATACAAATTGTTTGTATCCAAAAAATATTAGTTTTCAAATACGTATAGTTTATATTTGGATAAAATTAATTAATTAAGAATTAATTAATATAGATAAGATCTTATCCAAATATAATTAAATATTTAATTTAAGAAATTAAATAAATAAAATCTTAAGGATAATTTTTAAAATTATCAAAAAGATTTTAATTTTAATTTTAGTGTTTTTCTTTTATTAAAAGACTAATAATGCTCAAATGTTGAGTATTATACATTAACCACAAATAGTAGGACTTTATGTGGTTTACATGAATTAGGTCTCCTTTTAAGAGATAATAATTTAATTAATAAATGTTATTAATTAAATTATTATTTTAAAATAAGAAGACTAGTTTAAATAAAATACAACACACATATGTGAAAAACGTAGGATATATATTTTTTTCTTTAGATAAGAAAAATAAAGAAAGAAGCCCGCTCTTCCTCTCACTGTAGAACAAGAGGCTTGGTTTGGAATCCTTTGGTGGAAGAAAACTTTGTGTGGATTCAAAATATATTCTTGTTAAATTTTATTTACTTTAACATCAAATTCATAAAATTCTTAAATAAAAATTATTTTTATCTAATGAAAATAAAGATTATAGAATTTTTTATTTTCTATTCCGCTGCGTTATGAATGTCATAACAATAAAACCTTACAACATAATTCTATTAAAAGTTAATGGTTAAAGAGTAGTAAAATAAAAAAAATACTTAATGAGTTTAATTTAAAAAAATTATGCAATAAATTTTTTGACGTATAAGTAAAGATAATGTTTGATTTTTTTAATTTTCTTTTTTGTACTTCTCTTAATAAGTAGATTGACAATTTTAATGATGAATTTAATTATAGATATGTTGGAATTTATTTGTCGGTTCTTTAATAAATTGTAGCAAATATTGAACAAAAATTAAAAAATTTGTCAAAATACTAATTTTATGTGAAATGTTGTGTATTAAATCTCATTCTAAATTAGACTCAATTTATGTGCTCAAATGGGTGTTATTGAGATTGGAATTTGTGCTAATTCACTTCGTAAAAAACTTTTCATGTTCATTCTCAAGTATTTTTTTAATTTGTACTTTTAAACTTCTCAAACACTTTTGCGAGTTATTTTTTTTAAGGATATTATCAATAATATTTTTCAGGTAAGGTCATTTATTAGTAATATTCACAAATATGAAAAATAGGTATCAATACTAAATTATTAGTCTAAATCTATTACAATTTAACAGTTAAAGAGTAGTAAAATAAAAAAAAATACTTAATGAGTTTAATTTAAAAAAATTATGCAATAAAGTTTTTGACGTATAAGTAAAGATAATGTTTGATTTTTTTAATTTTTTTTTGTACTTCTCTTAATAAGTAGATTGAAAATTTTAATGACGAATTTAATGATGAATTTTTTTGTACTTCTCTTTAATAAATTGTAGCAAATATTGAACAAAAATTAAAAAATTTGTCAAAATACTAATTTTATGTGAGATGTTGTGTATTAAATCTCATTCTAAATTAGACTCAATTTATGTGCTCAAATGGGTGTTATTTAAATTGAAATTTGTGCTAATTCACTTCGCAAAAAACTTTTCATGTTCATTCTCAAGTATTTTTTTAATTTGTACTTTTAAACTTCTCAAACACTTTTGCGAGTTATTTTTTTTAAGGATATTATCAATAATATTTTTCAGGTAAGGTCATTTATTAGTAATATTCACAAATATGAAAAATAGGTATCAATACTAAATTATTAGTCTAAATCTATTACAATTTAACAGTTAAAGAGTAGTAAAATAAAAAAAAATACTTAATGAGTTTAATTTAAAAAAATTATGAAATAAAGTTTTTTATGTATAAGTAAAGCTGATGTTTGATTTTTTTTTTTAATTTTCTTTTTTGTACTTCTCTTAATAAGTAGATTGAAATTTTTGATGATGAATTTAATTGTAGATATGTTGGAATTTATTTGTTGGTTCTTTAATAAATTATAGTATTGAACAAAAATTAAATTTTTTGTCAAAATACTAATTTTATGTGAGATGTTGTGTATTTTATGTGCTCAAATGGGTGTTATTTAAATTAGATTTTGTGCTAATTCACTTTGTAAAATGCTAATTCACAACGTAAAAAACTCCACACCCCCCACCAAAATAAAATAATAAAAAAAAGAAGAAAAAAGAGAATGAAATAAAGAAAATAAAAAGATATATATAAATTAGAACATAATTATCAAGTTAGAAATATTATTAAGAGTATATTAAATATTTTTTATACTCCAAGTTACTTTTAAGAAAATATTTCTTTACGAATGAGTATTGGTACTTATTTCTAAAAATTGTGTGCAAGTATTATTAATAAATAGTCTTACTTCGTCGGTATTGTTAACAATATCTATTTTTTTTTTAAATATTTTCTAATTTTATTGTTATCAAATAAATGTTGCCATATAATTTTAAGTCTAGCTTCTAAAGTTCTTTATTGTCCTTGTATTGAGGGTCGTCAATAGTTGCTATTTCATGTACACCTTTCCTTTCAGTTTAAATTAATTAACTACAAGCCAATTACTTTTATAATTCGTTATATTAACGATAAAATTCAGTTTTGATACCATATTCAAGGTATTAAAATAAATGACTAAAAATCTTCTAGTCTAATAATTATAACATTACAACGACAAGAACTTGTCACCATATTTTAGTTGATCTCTAGTAGTTGCAATTTTATGTCAGCTAATAATTAATTTTAAGTGAATATAAGTAACTTTTTTATTAGAAAGAGCCTTACCATCAGCCATCTCATTGGCGTACGGATTAGAGCTATCATTTCTAATGTCAAAGTGCTATGTTCAATCCGGCAGAGTGCTTCCATAAAAGATAATTCGTGATAAATATGAGTATTATGAGTTTGTAGTTTGATAAAGATTGTAATGAGCAGGAGTAAAATTAGGTCAAAGTCCTTCCATAAATAATAGTGCCCATTATCAGTTATATTGTAAATAATTTATGACAATTTTCATAAAATGATATCAGTGAATATTTTAATTATAATTATATTATTTGTCCTAAAAAAAAGAATTATATTATAGTAGAGTATAGTAGTTAAGGCGTTTTTTTATATCTAAAGTATGAATTTTATTTATTATTAGACATCTAACTATTTTAATTTTTTATTATTATTTACATCTTTTTACAAAATATTTACATATAAATAGAAAAAGTTCACTTTATTGAATCCTATTTTAATAGAGTTTTTTTAATGAAAACTTAATCTTATCTCTCAGAACTAACCTTTTAAATTTATTTTATTTTCTATCATACAATTTATCTTTTTTAATGTTCTTGTAATTGAAGATTTCCGTACTTTGTTTTTTTTAACATTGCCTTCTATCGTTATTATTAAAGATAACGTTACAATGGTCACCCTGATTTATAAGGCGTATCTGCTATCAATTGACCTCTTTTTTTTTTTGGCAAAGATTTTATTATTGCATAAATTAGAGTATAAGGTGGTATTTAGTTTGAAGAATAAAAAGGAGAAGGGAAAAGAAAAAAAAATACAAAAAAGAAAAGGATGAGAGATTTAAACAATTCTATTCTTGATTGGCAGATGAAATCATGATAATCATGAAAAGAAATTGTAGCAAAGGTTCTCACGTTGACGTAGTAGGTTGCATGAAGATATGGTATAGGTTCAAAATATGAATGATAACCTCTTCGCTTTTATGAGTTTGAGAGTAAGGCCATTAAACTTCTTAAGACTTCATGAAATTCAAGAGGCTTAAAGTTACAAATTTACTCAAGCTATCTTTAATAAAAGTAATTTTTTTTGGATAAATATGTTCTCAAACTATGAGAGATATAAGAGTCAGGTTTGTACAATAAATCATGGAGAAATACAAGTATTAAAGATAAAAAATAATTATTTTCAAACAATGCAAGTTGATGGAAAGTGTATCCTATTTAGAAAAGTCTAGAGCTCAAGTTTTATGAACCCTAGTTTAGAAGATTAGAGGAAACTTGCCTGTTGAACCTTACATGTATGAATTGGCAATGTGATTTTATAGATATGGAACTTTAGAACAAATATAGAATTGTTGTTTTAATTGGTATTCTTATAGAAGAATGGAGAAGATGACAAAGGGTGAGGTGACATGCTTGTTAAGGCCGAATTAAGGCAAAATAGAGTTTGTGTTTTAGGTTTTCAAGCTATAAATTGTGATGAAAGATAAAAAAAAAAATTAAAATTGGGCGTCCCAAGATGTTGAATAACAATGTATGATGGCGAGGATGCTAGAAAATAGTAACTTATGAAAAGATGTAAAAGACGAGCTATGGCTATAAATGATTAATACTTTAAGTGTGACACAAACTTTTTTATAAGGTTAGGATTTTGTATTAGGTTAAAAAAATATTTTATTTGACTCCTTATCATCCTAAAATCTTATTTATTTAATGAGCCATAATCTCATTAAAAGGAAAAAAAATAAATTTGATAAATAAAAAAGTAAGATAAATAAATAAATTTATTTTATTCTCAATAAAAAAACTATCAAGTGATTTAGTTACCAAATAAAATAAAAAAATTACCAATTCTAATTTTTGAAGGATTTTATGGGTCAAATAAAGTCATATTGGGCTTGTGCTTCTTCATTAGCCGTACTAACATAAGCTTACCCTTATTTTGGGATAAGTATTTAGCTGAGGGGTCCATATACTTTAGATCATACTTGGTGCAAGTTTATACTTATCAAACCACTACCTATAAGTTCAGCATCGTAAAAAGTAGCTTAGTCTCACATGTTTTACGTTGTTATACGTACCTAGTATGCGTGTGAGCTTAGACTTGGAACTTGCTGCATTTTTGTACAACAATATTTAGCTTTCTTGATCATACGGGCTATGAAGTGTATACATTAGGCTGTAAGATCAATACAACCTCATTCTTCTAGCCTGTTCCCTTGCCATTTGTATCCTCATATGACTTTACTTTGTATGGAATTTAGATGGTTTTTTTAATTGTTGACTCCTTCATAATGGTTGAACTTACTCTTCTATTGACAATTTTTCACTTTTAAAATTTAAATTTACTAACCGTTTTTTATTGTATAAAGGAATGATAGCTAACAGCTAGTAATTATTGTTGGAGTTGGTGCTTACGTGCCATTCTAATATTGTATGAATATTAATTATTTAATATTTATATAATAAACATTTTGAATAAAAATTGTTAATTTTATAATCATATGATATAATACTTGTAACACTACAGATATTGTATGATCTGAAGGAGTTCAGATCTGGTCTAAAAGAGTTTAAATCAAGGCTAAAAGTTAGCAATGCTGAGAGTTATAAATGTTAAGAGTTAGCAGATTATAAGAGTCAGTAAAATTCTAAGAGTTAAAAGTCTTGTCTAAAATAGGACAAAGACCTAAGAGTATACTAGTAATGACATAATTGCAATAAGAGCTAGAAAATGTCATTGTGTAAGTATGTCTAAAATATTATATTCCTGATCTATGTTCACCAATGCGAGCTATCGGTGAATCACTATTATTATAGATCAATATATGTTTATATCTAATTGGTGCAGATGGTTGTTCTTAACTGACCATGAACTTAGAGCCTGTATAGGCATGTAGGTATCCAATTAGGACTAGATACTGAATAGACGCATTAGGACCCCAATAAATATCCTATAAAACCGTTAAAAGAATATCCTCTCGAGTTGAGTAGTATTCGTGGTCTTTTGACTTAAGTGCCACGGTGAGCTTGTGAGTGATCCACTATACTTTAGTTTTATATATGTCAGAGACCTTTCATGGTCTGACCGCTATGTGTGCATAAAAACGGGATCTGTTAGTTTACATAGGTAAGTTGTATATTCGATGCTTCGTGATTGTATTTCATAAAACCTTGTGGCCACTAGCATAAACCCGAAAAAGGATTTTTCACAGGATATTCATGGATGTGCTTACGGGGATTTAATGGTGCTGATCTATATCCCCGCACATTCATGGTATAATGATGGAAGGATTATACGTATGCGTTCTGACCTCAACTTGTATGGTCTGACGCACTAATTTATAATATTTGTGACGTGTACGTAGGACATTGTTCAATGACTCATGGAATAGTTCTATTTGACGAATCGAGTGTGAACCTATAGAGTCTCAATATAAGTGTACTCGTTGTGCACTTGAGCAGTATATCGTATTGAATAGTTCAATACAGTATAAAATATATCAAATTACAAAGGTTAAGTTAACTAAAGTATAAGGTTAAGATGGGACTCACTTTGGGTTAACTTGGCAACCTAGTAAAGGTATAATGGTAATTTCATTTTATTGGTTATTTAATTGTTAAATAATCAAGATATTTATTTAAATAATAATTAAATAAAAATCTAACTTAACCATGGTTAATTGTTAACCAAAGGGTTAGATTAAAAGATATCTAAATATTTTATTTTTATTATTAAATAAATATTAACCTAACTAGGGTTAATAGTTACTCTAGGGTTAAGTTAGTTGGATATTTATTAACTTAAAGGCTGAGTTAATTTAACTCAACTAAGGTTAAATGTTAACCTTGGTTAAGTAAATAGTTAAATTAAATGCAAATGAAATTAAAAATTCATAAGTTTAAGCTTTTTTTTTTGTAATTTTGGTGGACATTTCAATTTGAGAAATTAAAATTCTTTATTTTATATTTTAAGTGTTAAAACAAACACTTGGCTACTAATTGTAATAATTAAAATAGATTTGTATTAATTATTCAAGAGTCGAACAAAAGATAAAACAAATTAATTAAATTAAATTAAGAGTTAATCTAATTTCTTTAAGTGTTAAATAATTATTGGATTATACTATCATTCTAGATAATCATACCCACCTAAGTTAATTACTAGAATTGTCAACAAGTTCATTTCGTGTGGACATTAAACAATTTAATTCAAAGATTCAAAGTGATATTTCTTAATTCTGTAATTAATTTGATTAATTGTGTATAAATATATATTCATTGTATAATTTTTAATCTTTCGTTGTGCTTGTATATATATGAGATATGTATATTTGTATGATGAACACATATACTACATCATGTACTCTAGAATAATTGACACCCAATAATTGGTATCAGAGCAATTTTATTTTGATATGAGAGTTTTTTTTTAGTTTTGGACATAAATTTAGATAAGTTCAAGGGCACTAATACTACGTAGACCCTGATTCGATGATTTAGGCCCATTGTAAACCGTTTAGCCTTTTGCTCCTCATTATTAACTATGAAGGGAATGACACGGAAGAGCTCTGAAAACTTCTTTTCATACTCTGCCACGGAAAAGGAGCCTTGTTCTAACTTGAAAAACTCTTCTATTTTCGCATCTTTATAACTCTTAGGGTAGAACTTATCCAGAAATTCTCTCCTGGAAAGCGCTCAAGACACCCTATCGGGATTCCTCTTCTACAGAGGCTTCCATCAATCCTTCGCCCTTTCTTTTAATAGAAAAGCTGAGTATGAAATCATCTGTTCTTCGGAACACCCTATAACCTGAAAATTTTCTTTATTTTTCTCTAACCAGGATAAGGCTCTCTCAAGGTCTCCTATGCCATCATAAGGCTTAGTACTCAATTTCTTGGTGCGCTCAATAGACATTCCCGCCTCTCTCAGCTGCTGAATTGTTGTAGCTAGTGATCAAGGCAAATTTGTCATATATTTTTTCATATTTTTATTAGTGATATTTATTGTTTTATGAGAATAGATGGCTATTTATGTGCTTTATTGTTCTTTATAGGGACTTGAACGAAATTTAAAGAAAGAATGCAAAAGGAACGAAAATAGGGACTAAAATGCAAAGTTTTCAAAGAATGTGTCCATCGCCCCAGCGCCACAAGGATTATCGCCCCAGCTCTGGAATAGTGATCGAAATAAGAAAAATGACATGTTTAAGTCGCATCTGGCACCCCAGTGCCAGACATTCATCGCTCCAGCGATAGGCCAATGCCATCAACCCACCGCTCCAGCAGTGAAGCCTTTTTCACGCGTCGCCCCAGCGATAACTGCATAGCGCCCCAGCGGTAGAGCGAGTCCTAGTCCGACGAGAATTGAGATTTTCAAGCTCATATCAATCCCTATAAAAAGTCACTCGTTCCCAGCCTTTAAGAATAACCCAAGATAATCCAAGATCAACCTAGAGCAATTCAAGAACACCAAGAATATAGAGCACGAGTCTTGGAGAGCAATAGGAATTTAATTGAAGTAACTTTAGAGAGAGATTCAAGGCGTTCTTCGGCATCAAGAGTTCTTAGGCAGCATAATTAAGAGCAATTCGACGTCTATATCGGTTTGCTATTGATTGTATCATGATTTATTATTATTTTTACTGCTGTTCTCTTATAGCCATAGCTAAACTTATTTTCTAGGGTTAATACTTGAACTCAATATGTGTGCTTAATTGCCATATCTTTTGAATATTTAATAAACTTAGTTCGTTGATATTCAAATTACTTGATCTTGATGCTTCAATATATCTGGCCAATATATGGTGAATGCGTTGGTAATATTATTGATAAACTCGGAAGAGGAATCATAATATTTGGACCTAGGTAATTTGATGCATAATTGTAGAGTAACATTCAATGTTGCATATGCAAGTTTCAATTTAGGATAAGAATATACCTAATTGGCATATATGATCAACAAGACCTAATCTTAATGAATCTTAATTTATTACAAGTACCATAGGAATATAGGTATTTGGTAAATTAAGGTATACTTGCATGACCTTGGAAGAGGCTTGTGAATACATTAGTGTCTTGTTCAATAACAAAGACTAAAGGAGTTAAATATTAGAAGATTAATCATTAGAAAACATATTGAGGGATAGTATTAATCCTAATTTTCTCTATATTGCTATCACATAATTCTCTTGCATTGTGTTTTTATTTTTATATTTTCTACATTCATTTTTAGATTTTTATTTTTCTGAATAATTATTAGGAAGACATAATTTTAATAATTGGTTAAAAAGAAAACATTATCCCTGTGGGTTCGACATCTAACTTATTTAGTCCCTTTATTACTTGCATACGATAGTGTATACTTGCACTTAATTTTAAGATATAGAAATATCGCATCAGTTAGCATCTGGGCCATCCGAGATGCATTTTTATTTTCACTTTCTAGCTTGACAGGTGGAGATGTCTCATGAGGGGTCTGATGCATGGGAACATTTATTGACTCATTCACATGCTCCTCTTCAGATGCAAGAGCCTCTGCAATTACTCTCCTAGTACGTGGATGATTTTGACGATGTATATTTTCGGTGAATTTTGATAATGAAAATGGTTATCTAATGCATGAAACTCAATTTAATAAAATTAGAAAATGCATGCATTTTCGAAAGATCTCATTCTGAAAATAAACCTTTTTAACTAAAAACTTCAAAAATCGGGCTCTGATACTACTCTGACAGGACTCGCCCCAGAACCCTCTACTGTAGATCTTGGTGAGCCCAGCCGGGTACTTCAACAAAAGTTCCTCACAGTCCAATTATCAAAATTGGAAAATTTCGTGAGGTGATGCGATATTTCTATATCTTATAATTAAGTGCAAGTATACACTATCGTATGCAAGTAATAAAGGACTAAATAAGTCGGATGTCGAACCCACAGAGATAATTTCTTCTTTTTAACCAATTACTAAAATTATATCTTCCTACTAATTATTCAGAAAAAAATCTAAGAATGAATGTAGAAAATATAAAAGCAAAAACACAATGCAAAGAGATTTAAGTGATAGCAATATAGAGAAAACCTAGGATTAATACTATCCCTCAATATGATTTCTAATGATTAATCTTCTAATATTTAACTCCCTTAGTCTTTGTTATTGATCAAGACACTAATATATTCACAAGCCTCTTCCAAGGTCATGCAAGTATACCTTAATTTACCAAATACCTATATTCCTATGGTACTTGTAATAAATTAAGATTCATTAAGATTAGGTCTTATTGATCATACATGCCAATTAGGTATATTCTTATCCTAAATTGAAACTTGCATATGCAACATTGAATGTTACTCTACAATCATGCATCAAATTATCTAGGTCCAAATATTATGATTCCTCTTCCGAGTTTATCAATAATATTACCAACTCATTCACCATATATTGGCCAGATATATTGAAGCATCAAGATCAAGTAATTTGAATATCAACGAACTAAGTTTATTAAATATTCAAAAGATATGACAATTAAGCACACATATTGAGTTCAAGTATTAACCCTAGAAAATAAGTTTAGCTATGGCTATAAGAGAACAGCAGTAAAAATAATAATAAATTATGATACAATCAATAGCAAACCGATATAGACGTCGAATTGCTCTTAATTGCGCTGCCTAAGGTACTCTTGATGCTGAAGAACGCCTTGAATCTCTCTCTAAAGTTACCTCAATTAAACTCCTATTACTCTCCAAGACTCGTGCTCTATATTCTTGGTGTTCTTGAATTGCTCTGGGTTGATCTTGGATTGTCTTGGGTTATTCTTAAAGGCTGGGAACAAGTGGCTTTTTATAGGGATTGATATGAGCTTGAAAATCTTAATTCTAGTCGGACTAGGACTCGCGCTACCGCTGGGACTCTATGCAGTTGTCGCTGATGCGACGCGTGAAAAAGGCTTCACCGCTGAAGCGGTGGGTTGATGGCGTTGGCCTATCGCTGAAGCGATGAATGTCTGGCGCTGGGGTGCTAGATGCGACTTAAACATGTCATTTTTCTTATTTTGATCACTATTCCAGAGCTGGGGCGATAATCCTTGTGGCGCTGGGGCGATGGACACATTCTTTAAAAACTTTGCATTTTAGTCTCTGTTTTCGTTCCTTTTGCATTCTTTCTTTAAATTTTGTTCATGTCCCTATAAAGAACAATAAAGCACATAAATAGCAATCTATTCTCATAAAATAATAAAATATCACTAATAAAAACATGAGAAAATATATGACAAATTTGCCCTTATCATGAGGCGAACCCATTTTTAATTCTAGCTAACACTAACTAAGTCTTGAAATATCAGTGAAATATTTTGCCAAATTTAAAAAGAAACGGACAAAGTTTCCTTTATTTTTCTAAAAATCTAAGAACAAAACCTACAATTAAACCATACTTCTATTTCAAACAATTTTCTCTATTTCTAAATAGGACCTCTAGTACTTCCAGAATCAAATCCAAACTCAACACAACAATTTTATTCCAATTCACAAAAATTAAATTATAAGAAAACTAACATACTAACGAAAAGTGAAAACTGTTATTATATTATAGAAACCATTTCTCATTTATTCAAAACATATTTACAAGAGGCACAAAGTCTATCCTACTATGTAGAAAATCAAACTGTGCTACTCAGCATATTTATATTTACAAAATAATCGTTTGACTTGGCACAATAATTTGATGTAGGAGAACCAGCAACTTGCGTATTGAGGCCTGCACCTGGGAAAGGTTTTAAAAAACATAAAACACAAAACGGGTGAGCTAAAGGAGCTCAATGAATGCTTTTAAAATTTTCAGTAAAAATAAGATTCTACATAAATATTAAATTCTGTATACTGCCTAAAACATGCTTTTCAAGCTATTACAAAACTGTAAAACTGTTTCTAAACATCATCTGCCGATAAAATCCTGTTGAGCGGTTTTTATTGATAATTTTTGTAAATAATTGCCAGAATTTGTAGAAACACAGTAACTAACATGTATATATTTGAATGCACTAATATGTGTTTGATAACTCAAAAACTACTAAAACTCTCGCTTAGCCATTTTTTTTTCTAAACGGCACCAAATGGTAACCTTAAAGCTCTATGCTCACACAGCGACTAAACTAGCGTGCATAACGTGAGTAGGTTACAGGGCGTTTAAACTAGCAACACCAATTGTGATATCTAAAGACATCTTACTGGCTATTCAGCAAAATTCTACACTGCCTACATATAGCAAGACAATACCCCGTATGCATAAAGTGACTCACATGACTCGACAACCTAACTTTCCAGAGTTAGTGACACACCCCCAATACTTAGCCATATGTACGGGATATACTGGCCGGATCTTAAACTATCACCACACTGTAAATCTGTGGGAACCAATGGCCTTTGAAAACTAATTTAATAACTTTAAAAACTGTTTCTCAAACTGAACATAGAAATTCATAATTATAATAGTATACCAAAAACTGTAAATTATGCTTATGCATTTAAAATCACATAAAAAATAAAATTTCAATATGCTGAAACATATTAAACGAAAGATAAACTATTACAGATTTTCACTCACCAAATACATCAGGCTCAATTATTCTTTGAAAATTTTCCTTCTTTTATCGCTCTCAATTTTCTTCACCTACATGCCATAATTGACATTTAAAACCTTTGCTAATGCTAAAATTACACCTAAACTAGTAAGTGCCCTAATTGGCGTACAATGCTCGGATGGACTCCATTTTCCATTTTTTTCATTTCATAGTCATTCAATCTTGTTTAATTCACTAACTGAAGCCATAAAATTGTTTAACACCCTAATAGTTCAGTTGGACATAATTGCCCTTCATCTTACCAAGAATGGATAATTATGTCCCATTTACTTCATTCTTGATTTTTCATCATCCATATACGTCCAGTTGACACAAAGAATCCTTCATACACAACCATTGAACCAAAATACCACTCAAACCCTAAAATCCCTAAAGTGGCAAAAATCACCCTTTTTACCTAACACATTTCTTTTCTCAATTTCTTATTCCAATGGCATTCAATTCATGCCAATTTGATTCTAATGCCCTAATAACATTCAATTAGAAGAATTTTTGCATAATTCAAAAATTACTTCTCAAATTAGGGTTTCTTACCTTCTTTCATTGGGTTCTCACTAGTGCAAGCTTCAATTGATCTTAGGAACTTGTATTTGGCTTGATTTTAGCTTGATAATGGATGAAAAGTCAAGAAAAAGCCTTGAAATTCCATTGTTGAAGCTTCCCCTCTCTTGGCCGAATTTCTCCACCTTAGCTCTCAAATGTTTTGCTTTTCATTTCATGCAAAATTTCTAAACACTTCCTCATTTTATAGTGCTCTTCCAAAAGTCCAATTTGCCTCTCAACTAACTCTAAATTTTAAAAGTACAATTAGTTAGAAATGGAAGTATTTAATTGGTTCTTTTCTAACTATTTAACTAGACAAGTCAAAGGAACTAAACTAGGCTTCCAACTTGGCAATCCATTAACTTGTCTCTAATTGGTCCATTTTCTAACCTATGGATTGCGTTTCTTAATAAAGGTTTGTTCTAGGCATAACACTTATATAGAGATTCATGTGTTGAATTGAAATTTCCTTTTCCAAGCCAATAGAAAAAAAAATTTCTAAAATATTCCATGACTGTTTGACTCCTCAATTGACTGTGAAATTATCAATTTAGATTTAATATCTCTCACGCGCACCTAAATTTCTTTTTAATAGGGTTGAAATTAGGTAACCTTACTGTTTCTTTATCGCTTTATACCAAAATCTAGGTATCTACACAATTAATAGCAACCGGGTTTTACATTTACTCTTAAAAACTTCAGACAGGCCTGTTAACAGGTAGCAGCGGGCTTTTTCGTCAGCATCAAGCCTATAATCATATTGCTCCTTAGCTTCTTATGGAGCATTAAGAGCCGGTCTTGGAGGGCAGCGATAAATGAGGATGAACTTTTGGTTTTCACGGATGAGTATGATGGACATTGTAATTTTTTATTTCACAAAATTTTCACGAGTTAATTTATCATTGGATATTATTGTGATCAAGGGATTTTTATTTTGTTGAAAATAATAAATAAAGGAACTAAATCATTCATACTCAAATATCATCACAATTATGGTATAACACTTAAAACATAATGATGTGCATCATGAAGGTTCTAAATCAACTTAAGAAGGCGAGCTGAGCGTAAAGGAGATTTCAGATGGTCCAATAACAAGAGCTAAGGCTAAACAGCATCAAAGGGCCATAAGTAGTCAAATTGGAGCTATTGAAGCTTCTATGGGATTAGAAGCTTGCGATCTAAATAGAAACGAGCTAAATGTGTTTATTTGTCTTCAATTAGAGATTGGGACATGATTTAGAGACGTTTGGTGACGTTGGGCTTAAAGAAGCAACTAAGGGCTTTCTTTCCATGCTATTGGGCTTTATTTACTTCTTATGTTACTATTTTTATGTATTTGGGCCATTTTGAACTTGTTTAGTTTTGTTTTAAAATTGTTAAGTCATTTGGGCTTATTTTGGGCTTTTTAAGTTTATTAGGTAACATTAGGGTTTCCTATCATTTTGTAAGCCTATATAAGGCATGTTAAAGTCTTATAGAGGCAGTTGCCTCATTTTGGAATTGGATGCACGAAAATAGAACTTTTCTCTCTCAAAATTGTCTTATCAAGTTTTTCAACTCTTGAAGATAGTTGCTGACTTATCACTCTTTAATCACCAAGAGTGTGGCGTCAAAACCCTAAATTGATTCTTGTGGCGTCTATACGACTTATCAAGGTATCTATTTAGTTCTATCCTCCATCAACTTTACCATTTAATTTTGTTATAAATCAAGGCACATCACATAATGTATGGTGCAAAAGAATAAAGGTAAAAACCCTAGGAAAAATTTTATACCTCAATAATCCAAATTACCCAAAGTGATATTTCGTCGTAAGGTAAGTCAAATCAATTTCAAATTAGATTGAGATAATCTCAATTAATTAATGTTTTCAAATATCTCATAACTTCTACATTAATTAACTATCGTTTATTTTGGTCTAAATATAATTATCTATTTAATTGTATTTATGTAAGTGTGACGCATCATTTTGGATTTTCTAGTCTTAACTCTAAAGTTGTCGTCGTAGGGTAGGTCAATCTAGAAATACATCCAGGAATTCTATCTCATGGAAGTTAACCTTGATATTAATTTAAATGGACACCCTCCGTAGGGAGAGCAAAAACAAAACAGTTATAAGGCATCGCTTAAATCTTACATTGTTAAATTAACTATGCAAACCATGGGTCAAATTGTCATTTAACCCTCTTTCACTTACTATTTTATGTTGTAGGGTTTTATTTTATAAAATATCTCATATTTTTTTTATCCTAGTGAAAACTGTTGCTGCCAGTCAATTATTGATTACTAAGTTTTATTCTAAATGTTTCTAGAATCTGATCCTATTAACACTTTAAAAAATTGCTAGATTTTTAGTAAAAAAATCTAATTTATTATGAATAACTAAGACTTATAATTTTAATAAACCATTTATTATAATATGCTTAGTTAGTATAATGTAAATTACCAGATTTAATCTAATTAAATCTAATTCACATTATTTATACCAATTATAGAATTAATTAATTTTAATCTAATTTAAATTAATTATCCTATTAAATTAATTAAAACTGTTTTAATCAAGTCTAATAATAAATTGGTATACTATGTGTCAATTCATTAAATCTAAACTAAAACTGTTTTAGAAAATAAATAAAATAATGACACATGTATTCATGATATATTATAATACATTGAGTAAACACATCTTAGATCTAAATGGCATGTTATAATGTATGGACATATTTTATAATATAAATCATCACATGAAATAAAATATAAAATAAAGGTGTTGACCAAGTCTCTTGAATTTTTAGGAAAAGAAAAGAAAATACAAAAAATTAAAAGGCAATCTTGAATTTCTTGACTAGTCCTTGATCTTTACATAAAATATAATTATATCTCATATAATTATATTTTATTATTTCTAAAAAACTAATTATATCACATATAATTTTTTTTAAATTTTCCTTACTGTTAAGCTTTGTTAGGCTACCATTGGCAGACCCAAATTACTGCATACCTATTGTTCAAAACAATAGCAGTTGAGCACAACCATGGGCTTGGTCCATGGTTGTGCTGCTGTACAAACAGGTGTGGCCTCTGCCTTATGGGCAAACGGGGCCTTGGTCTATGCCTGCCTCAAGGACAAGGCCACGCCTACCCAACAGGCTTGGCATGGTTCAAGGCTATGCTTAGCCCAACAAGGGAGGCCTGCTTTTTGGCAGGCCTCAGTTAGTAGTGACAGCAGCTCCCTCAAAGAGAGCCACTTCTTATTCTTTCCAATTAGAAGAAAAAACACTTTTCTTCTCGAACACTGACAATGCTTTCCATCTTTTGAGTGTACTATTATTTTATTTACTTGCCATGAAGCATGGGTTTCCTCTTCTTTTGTTTGTTTCTTGTCTTTTGCCATGATTTTGTTGGATTCTTCACATTTTTTTACTACAAAAACAAAAAATACAAAAGTTTTATGCCTTTTATGGTTGACAAAAATTGATCTAATCAATTCTAAATTCAAATGATCACAATTAACGATCAACAACATCAATCTATAAAATAATTTATTTATAACCATTAATATGTGCATATCCATCAATAACACAAAAAATAAAATTCACAATTGCTAAATGAAAATATATATGAGCTTAGCTCTAATACCAATTGCAGAATTGATATTAATTTTCTTTTGTTTATTTTAATTTAGCAACAAGATGGTATAAGAAAAATATCTCAATCTCAAATTTTTTTCACGGATGTTTTCTGTTAATACCAGCAAATCTTTCACATTATATCTTTCACCAATGGACTACTCGTGTAGGCAAGTTGATAAATTGCAGAAAATATAAATTTTTGCTCTTAATTTTTTCTCTTTGGAAAAAATTTAGCTCAAAAGAAGTACCAATAAAGAATACGTAAAAGTGGTTCTAAAATTTCTTTTCATAGTACAAGAATCCTTATGTTATTTAAACTCTTAATCCTAATAAGAATAGGATAAAATAATATTTTTATATTATTTTAATTTAGATAATTTAAAAGATAAAGATAATATCTAATATTATATTTAATTAAATAATTTAGATAATTCATAATTATTTAATTAAAAAAATAATCTAATTATTTATTTAATTCCATAACTATTATGGATTGGGCCAAAATTCCAGATTTGCTTTTGTTTAGTTAATTGAGAGAACTAGATTAGTTACATAAATTCCAGATTTTGGTTTTTTGAATAAAAGTTAAATAGGTATAATTTTAGTACTTGATTTATAGAATTAGATTGCATAGTCCCTGTGGGAACGATATCTGGACTTAAAATCTTATATTACTTGATACGATAGAGTACACTTGCGCTTAACTACTATAGGACACCAATCAATCATCTATAAAAGAGATGAAATATTTTGAACCATACAAGTCCATATTAGGACTATAAATATCTGAATGTATAATCTCTAATATGTTTATACTCCTCTTGGCACATTTCTTGGACTTGTTAGTCTGCTTTCCTTTAATGCAGTCTATACTAGTGTCAAAATTAGTAAAATTTAATGTACTAAATACTCCATCATTTACTAATATTTTAATCCTTTCAACGGAGATATATTCTAATCTTCGGTGCTATAACATAGAAGAATTTTCATTTATAGCACATCGTTTAGTACCAGCGTGAACATGCATAATATTGTAAGTAGTATTATCTTGTAAATTAATGGAAAAAAGACCATCAAAATTGTACCATTCCTAATATAATTAGATTCATAAAATAAATTGAAAGATGTTTTTGAAAAGTTAAAGGAATAACCCAAAAGCATAAGTTTTGAAAATGAAAAGTGCTTAAAAAAACTAGGAATATAGAAAGTCTTTTCCAAATTTAAAATAAAACCACTGCTTAAAATTAAACTGCATGTTCTAATAGTTTCCACATGTGAATGCATCTTGTTTTCAGAATAGATGCATTGTTCATTGCCCACTGACTTCTTTAGATTTTACATACCCTGTAAGGTATTTAAAATATGGATTTTCGAACTAGAATCAATCCACCATGTGTTATACATAACATCAGCCATATTAGATTCATAACAAATAAATGAGATTGGATTACCTTTCTTCTCTAGCCATTTTTTAAAATTGGGGCAATCTTTCTTCACATGTCCATTTCTTTTACAAAAGAAGCACTTAAATTCTTTTTTATTTTAGATTGAGGAGGAATTTTATTTTTTCCTTTCTATTTGGTTTTTTCCTAGTTATTTTCTTGTGTTGCAATTAGCAAACTTTCACCTAATTCCATTATCAGTCTCTCTTCATTTTGAACACACATGGTCATAAGTTTATTTATTGACCATTTATCCTTATGCGTGTTGTAAGATATTTTGAAGGGTCCATATTGTTGTGGAATGGTGTTCAATATAGTGTACAAGAAAAGAATCGGACATCTCAACCTTAAGTATTTTTAATTGAGCTGCAATGTCCCCCATTTGTATTTGTGCTCAAGCACACCTCTTACACTGGTGAGCCTTAAGGATGAAAACTTTATAATTAAGGTGCTAGTAAGTGCCTTAACTGAAGTCTCAAATTGTTCATTAATAGCTTTCAGTAAAGCTCGAACATTGTTATGCTGATCGACTGAACCACGAATATTAGCAGAGATCTTAGTCTTTATAAACATTACACTGAGGCGATTAGATCGCTCCCATTATTCATAAAGAGCAATTTCTTCACTAGTGCTAGTAGTAGTAATAGATAGTTCATCTTGTAAGACTGTGGTGGAGCCTACCAATACATTGGTCCAACCAATGGTTGACACCTCAACGCCTACTGGCGCACCACACACAGAATCCGTAGGTTACCTACGCCTGCAACCAATGTCAAACTTGGGATCTGAGGTGTCAGCCACTGGTTAGACCAAAGTGTTGGTGGGCTCTACCATAATCTTACAAAAAGGCCGACCTTTTTGTCAGAGAGTGTGGAACCCACCAACTCCTTGGTTCATCGACTGGATGACACCTTAAAGCCACCAGCGTTCCAGCACACAATAACTCAGGTTACCTGCACCCCCAAGGAATCGAACCCCCGCCACCATCTCCATAGAGTCCTTATAAGCCTTTAGAGGTTCGTTTTTGTACCCATCAGGCTAATTTGGTTTGGATCTGTGCTTACGTGTCATCCCATTATGTATAAATATTTAATAATAGTATTTATATAATTATCATTTCTAATAAAATAGTTAATATTATTTATAATAAATGGTAAGATGCTTGTAACATTTTAGATATTTTATGATTTGAAGGAGTTCAGATATGGTCTAAAGGAGTTTAGATCAGTGCTAAGAGTTAGCAACGTTAATAGTTAAAAGTACTAAGAGTTAGTGGTGCTAAGAGTTAGCAGATTAATAGAATTAGTGAAATCTAAACAGTTAAAACCTTGTCTAAAATAGAACAATGACTTGAGAATATATTAATAATGACATAGCTGCAAAGAGTTGCAGATGGTGTTAAGAAATGTCATTATGCAAGTATGTTCTCAAACATGATGTTTCTGATCTAATTTCATCAATGCATGTCTATCGGTGGAACCCATTAATACAGATTAATGTATATCTATATTTGGATGGTCCAAATGGTTAGCCTTAGCAAACTATGAGTGAAAGTTGGTATAGACATACAAGTATTCAGTGAGGACTGGATATTGAACAAACTCATAAAGACCTCTAATAAACATCTCATAAAATCGTCAATGGAATGTCTTTTGAGTTGAGTAGTATTTGTGGTCCTTTGACCTGAGAGCTATGGTGGGCTTGTGAGTGATTCACCATACTTTAGTTCCACATATGTCAGAGATCTTTCACGGTCTGACCGCTGGGTATGGTCTGATGCTCATAGAGTTCGGTGTGTGTAGACATGAGATCCATCAGCTCATATGAGTGAGTTGTATATCCTGATGCTTTGAGATTGTATTCCAAAAAGTTTTGTGGCCACAAGCATAAATCTCGAAAAATATATTCCGAAGGGATAAAGAATATCACAAAAGTGTTTGTGGATATTTTTGAAGGAAATATAAATCTGGAGATAAGTTGATGGTTGAGCAAATAGAGATTTGAATATGATGATCTATATTTCTGCTCTTCGAGGATATATATGATGTAGGGATTATACAAATATGCAATAATCTCAACTTGTATGGTCTAACGCGCTGATTTATAATATCCGTAACGTGTGTGTAGGGCATTGTTCACGGACGTATGGAGGAGCTCCATATAAGAAATCAGGTGTGGACCTAGAGAGTCTCACAATATAAAGTGTACTCGTTGCGCACTAAGGTAGCAGAGTGGATTGAATAATTCAATCTAATAAATTTTAATAAAATAGAATAATTATTTTGGGATCCCTCGGGATGTGCAGTTGTCAAGACTTAATTGTTAAGTACATCATTGAATTAATTAACAAGAGTTCTTAATCAATAGAATGTTGACAAGTGACACAATTTAGTCCATGATTTGATTTTACCTTAGTTTTACCATTTAACATTGGTAGTAAAAACTAGTAAGGTAAAAAGTAACTATTCAAATTTGTTTTGAATAATTAAATTAGATATTATTAGATAATATGTTAATCATGGCCATTGTATTTTTAATACAATGAGGGGCCTAGATGTTGGTAATTTATTTACCTAATATAATTAAAATAATTATATTTTGGCTAACATTTGAATTGATTCATTCAATTTTGGGAGAAGAATTTGACAAAGGCATGGAGAGGTAAGAGAAAAATTTATTTTTGTTCTTTCAAATGTTGGAAAACATGAAAAACCTATCTTCTTCTTCTTCTCTCATGGATGGCGCAAAATGAATGAAAAGAAAATGGAGAAAAGATAATTATTTTAGATAAGAGTTATTTAAAATAATTATTCTATGAAAATTATTTCTAAGAATTATACAAGAGTTGTATGTAAAATATTTACCATCTCTAGTTTAGAAACAAATTATTGTATTCAAAGAGTTTGAATACATGATGCTAGAAATGTTAGACATATAATGTTATTTATGCCCTTAAAGCATGTGAAATAACATTTTATTTGATTAATAAAAGTTTATTCATATATATGATTAAGCATACATTGATAAGCCCATATTTATAAAGTATGTGATATATGTATTAGACATATAATGCTAATACAGAGGGTCTAGATCACAAGTTCTTTATAAATTAAATCTAGTTCACAACCATTAATGAAAAAAGGACATTTCATTATGTAAGGTTGTAGTTTTTCTGCTTCTTATAGTGAATGATTTGCCTTGATCATTGAAGTAGAGACTTCGAGTAGAAAAACTAGTGTATATGTTACATTGAACGGGACTACTATGAATTTCGATCTATTAACTAAATGTCGTAGATTTTAATTTACAAAAGGTTTAATAAGCTTAATTGATCTTAATCCTGAGCAGGTAATGAACTTATATTCATGCATTGTATCTTTTGAGTTATCATGGAGTGAGATCCAAATAAACGGTCAAAACCTTATCATTAGAATCTGTGGCTACAGTTTATTCAATAAATTATTTATTGAATAATAATATTTATTTATAAATTTATTTACAAATATAGACATATTAAAAGTGATAATTAGAGCAGTCAGTGACTTAGGGGCAAATAAGTAATTAAAGAGGTAAGAAATTTTTTTCATGGCATAACTTTAATTATGAACATCAATTAGAGAGTCAATTAAGTGGTTATTATTGGTCTAAAAACCAAGCCCAATTTAATTAAAAGAAATTTTAATTAAATGGGTTTTTACTTTATAATATGGGTTACTAGAGTACAGCCCTTGACTTTTAGTGGAATAGCCTAGGGTTAACTAAGAATAATTAGTGTATTATGAGATAATAAGGACTAGGCCTTTTAAGTTGGAGCTAGGAAGCCCATGGTCTTACAGTCCCTTTACTAGTTCAAATCCTAATCAAACTTTAATTTCCTAATCCTAATCAAATCCTAAATACCCAAGGGAGATCCCTATATATATGGGAGGTATAGAGTAATATACTACAATATACAGAAAAAAAATTCTATTACATATTTTTACGTGGGAAAAGAATTTAATTAATACCATTCTCTCAGATTTGGGTATTAGTAATTTTAGAGATTAAGAAAAATCAACGTGCCCATACGTGTTGAGTTTAAAGTTTAAGGATAGTAGAGAAGATTGCATCCAGTCAACTCAAGATCTGCTATAGTAAGGAATTAAGGTAATCTTCTATCCCTATACATGTAATTACAAACAAGACGATTTGGCTTCTGCTGCGTTTATTTTTATATAAACAAAAAAAAAAAATTTATTTACCAACCAACAGGAAATTCAAAAATAGAACTACCATTCTAGTTTCATAATCCCACCAAACTATTATGGACTAGAATTGTTCAACAATATACTTCAAGGTGAGCTCTTCACATAGATTGTTGAAGGACTTGAAGAATTTGTAAAGCTACCTTCATTAGGTAAGTGTTCTTTACATTTTGTTTTAAGTAATACAATTGTTCATAATGTAAAAATTGTTGTATAATAGTTAAACTTGAACATATATGTAATATATGTCGTTAAATTTGTTAAATTGGGTGTATTTGTTAACATGCTTCGGCTGCATGTAGTAATTTTTGAAATTATGTATACACTTGTATGTCATACACTTAGTTTCCAACACATCTTTCCTAATAGCATAATCAATATCCGTCCACACTAAATGGAGAAGAATTCTCTAATTCTAAATTTTATAATTATCACCCTTAAGTTTAGAAACATCACACTTAATATCAGAGAAATTTACAGTTTGCATAATTGCATAAAAATTAAACAAACATACTTATAATTAAATATTGAGACTAACAAACATATATCATATTTTACCAATGTAAATCATGTTATAAATATGAATCTAGTGACATAAAACTTGCCTGTGGGCTAAAGTTCTAATTCAATTAGATTCATTTATCTTTATGATAAAAGCTATTAAATTATGTTCATTTTCTTAATTCATGTGGGTAAATTATGAAATATAATTTGATATTCATCCTAATTAATTATACAAATGTAATAAAAGTTCCTATGGGATAAAGTCTACTACACTGAATATGATTAATCACAATTAATGTCATTTTCTATATGTGATAAAAAAATATATAATTTTGCATAATTAATGATGCTATGGCTACTCCCTAATTAATTAAAATTATATGGATCACTAGACATGTAATTTTATTCACAATTGTTCCTATAAAATAAATGCAAAAATAATATTATTTATAAATATGAACATAATTTCAATTTATGTACTACTTAAATTATATGCATAATGAAACAATAAACTATACATACAAAAATTAACATAATTTAAGCACATAAGTATCTAAAATTTTAATTCATAAATTGATCTTAGCAAAATGCCAAATTTATGAATTATTCATACAAAATTTGCATGTATCAATACATAACTAGAATGATACTTACAAAATTAAATATGAAAGTAATACATAAAGACACTAAAATTGAGTAATATAGGGAGTTATTTACACATTTTATAAAACTTTATAGTCAAACTATAATTATACATAAATTTTTAGGGTTTGACCTAAAATATTCAAGTTTATTGGGTCTGTATGTAAAATTATTAAAGTATTATAGCCAAAATATAATTACCAAAATCTTTGGGAACTAATTGTAATTAACCAAATTTACAGGGGCATATTAGAAAATACTATATACTGTAAGGGTCAAATTATAATTAATAAATTTATAAGGGTCAAACTAAAATCATATAATACTTTAGGCGTTATATTATAAATATCTATAAATTTTAGTGTTAAAACATAATTTACAAAAGATGGAGGGGCTGAATGATTTCTTTCTATCAAAGATCATACAAATAAGTGATTCCTACGTGATAGATACACTTTTGATCTATTAACCAGTCATCTTCAATCTCCAGCTAGGTCCTTTTGACCCAGTTTCAGACTTGCAATCTTGTTTGACCTGTTTCAGTATTTTGACAATATCTCCTTCATTTTAGCTTTGATTGCAACGTTTCAAATTGCAAAATTCTCAAGATTTAATTTCCTAATGATTTATAATATTATTTGGCTTCATATAACATCAAAATAATGAGTTTTGATCAAAACCAAATTCATTCATAACTTCTGAATTTTCTAGATTGCATATCATTCAAAGAAAAGGCAACTATAGCTCTGATACCAACTATTAGACTAGCTTAAGTGATCTAAACATACTTGAAAGTAACTTTAGAAAGCATATAGATCAATGTAGAATTTAAAAACAGTTTAAACATACCTCTTGTCATTGAAGTCATTTTTTAACAATTTGGAGATATGATTAAGCTCTCCTAAACCTTGCCAATCTCCATTGATGGTATATGTGTATTTTGAATAAGATTGGATGATTTAGGGATTTAACCAAGTGTTCTATTTATAGGCATTTTTTCATCAAAAATGCCATCCCATGTTCATAAATATGGGTTAGTTATTTCACACCTAAAGAGGATTATCTTTGAATAATGAAGGATAATAAAAGTTAGTGGGAATGATAAAAGCTATTGGCCATATTGTGTTTATACCTAATATTAGATATTACACCTAATACACATAATAGGAACTTCTACTTCTCCATAGAGATAACATCGAACTATTGTTTAAGCACATCACTTACTATTCTGAGTTTGAAACCAACTATAACTACGAGCTCAAGCTGCTTAGACTTCCACCTAGCTTAACAGTAGTTACTATTGCTCGAAGTTATAGTTTTAGAGGAAGTCAAAGGAAGATTTAGGTTGAGGAATAAGAACAAAGGTTCGTAAGTTACTATTCTAATCCTTTTTTTTTTTGGCTTATCTTTGTCTCTTCCCTTAATTCAACACAAAAACTAGCCCAAAATCTCTCTCTCCATATATATGGATATATTATACAGTTCTGGTTCCCCAGCTAAAGAAAATGGACCACAAAAGAGAAAGAGAATGAAACTAATATTTAAGCTAAATCAAGCGTGAGAAGAGATTCTTCAGTAAGAGACTTAAGAGTTGTATCTCTACTTCTCTTTTGGGGTGCAACAAAGTGAATATGTGAGAATAAAAGTGGAAGGTTTTCTCTCTACTTCACTTTTAGGGTGCGGCTAGCGATGCTTTCTATTTATTGATTGTAAAAAAGAGAGTTGAGAATTGTGTCGGTTAGAAAATGAATTGAAAGACTAAAGACTAAAAGAAAAAAAATGGATAAAAAAGAGTGTGAAATCATAGCTCTCAATCTGGTCCCGAAAATTCCCAAAAAATAAAGATAGAAAAATGACAACATGGTTTCACCATCTCATGCCAATTACTATTACTTAGGGTGAGGCCAAAATATAGTATAGAAAGCGATGTTGGATACTTGTAACAAAAAACTGCCATTTCTTGCTACATCAATATAACAAAACAGTACAAAAAAATAGCAGTTGGAGCTGGCTGCCTCTTCTTATTCTTTCACCTCATATTCTCACTTCATATTTAATTAATCAACTTACAGAGATAGTAGAAAAAGAAAGTTAGATATTGGGGCCGACCTCTTATTCTTTCCATCCCTTATTGTTGATTTCCTTTTCTGTGTTTATAATATTATGAATTGTTGGTTTTTTAAAAAAAATTCTATTTAACAAAATAAACACAGCAAATGTCAAATCGTCTTGTTCATAATTACATATATAGGGATAGAAGATTACCTTAATTTCTCGTTTTGGTAAATCTTGAATTGATAGTTGCAATATTCTCCACTATCTTCAACCTTCAAACTCAATGCATGTGGGCAAGTAGATTTTTCTTTAATCTTTAAAATCAATATTACCCTAATCCGAGAGAAGAGTAATAACCAGAGAAGATTAGTAACTAAATTCTTTTTTCACGTAAGAATACGTGAAAAAATTATTCTGATTATGGTTCTTCTTCTTTACTACTCTCTACCTCATATATATATATATATATATATATATATATATATCCCTTGGGTAGTTAGAGTTTGATTAGGATTAGAAAATTTGAGTTTGAATAGGATTTGAGCTAGTTGAGGGAATGTAAGACCTATGCGCTTCCTTGCTTCAATTTAAAAGGCTCGTCCTAGTGATCTTATGACTTACCAGTCTTTCTAAGCTAATCCTAGATTATTTCATTAAAAGTCAAGAGTTGCACTCTAGTAGTCCATGTTAATAAATAAAAAGCCCATTTAATTGAAACTCATTTTAATTAAATTGGCATTGGTCTTTAAATTAATATTAACCATTTAATTGACCATCTAATTAATGTCCACAATTAAAGTTAGGCCATAGATAAAATATCTTGCTTTTTTAATTATTTATTTTCTTGTAAGTCACAGAATGCTCTAGTGATCATTTTTAATACGTCTATATTTGTAAATAAATTTACAAATAAATATTATTATTTAATAAATATTTTATTGAAATACTACAGCCACAGATTCAAATGATCAAGTACTGTAAATAGCTTAGGTGGATATTATTGAATAGATTCTATCTTACAAATATATATTTCCACGACCCATGAAATTATATCTAAAAGATATTGAGATTTTAATCGTTTATATGGATCTCACTTCGTGATACCTCAAAAGATGTAACTGATAAGGGCAAAATTGTCATATATTTTCTCATGATTTTATTTTGATATTTTATTGTTTTATGAGAATAGATGGCTATTTATGTGCGTTATTGTTATTTATAGGGACTTGAACAAAATTTAAAGAAGAAATGCAAAAGGAGCAAAAATAGGGACTAAAATGCAAAGTTTTCAAAATATGAGTCCAGCGCCCCCACGCCACAAGTATTGTCGCCCCAACTCTGGAATAGTGATCGAAATAGGAAAAAGAACTGTTTAAGTCGTATCTGGCGCTCCAGCGACAAATAGTCATCGCGCCAGCGACGCTCCAGTGCCCCAGCGCTAGCAGCTCACCGCTCCAGCGATGAAGCTATTTTCATGCAGCGCCCCAACAACAACTACATAGCGCGCCAGCGGTAGAGCGAATCCTAGTGCGACCAGAATTGAGTTTTTCAAGTTCAAATCAAACCCTATAAAAGGCCACTCGACCCCAGACGCAAAGGGAGACCAGAGAAGAACCTAGGCCAAGAAAAAGAGAACTTAGAGTAGTTCAAGAGCACCAAGAATCCAGAGCAACATCAATCAAAAGCAATTCGACATCTACATCGATTTGCGATTGATTGTATTATGTTTTATTTTTATTTTTATCGCTGTGATTCTCTTGTAGCTATGAACTAATTTATTTTCTAGGGTTAATATTTAAACTCAATATGTGCGCTTAAATTGCCATATCTTTTAGTATTTAATAAACTTAGTCCTTTATTATTTAAATTACTTGTGTTTAATGCTTCAATATATCTGACCAATATATGGTGAATGAGTTGGTAATATGTTGATAAACTCGGAAGAGGAATCATTATATTTAGACCTAGGTAATTTGATACATGATTGTAGAATAACATTCAATGCTACATATGCAAGTTTCAACTTAGGATAGGAATATACCTAGTTGGCATGTATGATCAATAAGACCTAATCTTAATGAATCTTAGTTTATTACAAGTACCTGATGCGATATTTCTATATCATAAATTAAGTGCAAGTATACACTATCGTATGCAAGTAATAAAGAGACTAATTAGTCGGATGTCGAACCCACAGGGATAATTGTTTCTTTTTAACCAATTATTAAAATTATATCTTCCTAATAATTATTCAGATAAATAAAAACCTAAGAATGAATGTTAGAATATAAAAGCAAAAACACAATGCAATGAGATTTAAAGATATAGCAACGTAGAGAAAACCTAGGATTAATATTATCCCTCAATATGTTTCTAATGATTAATCCTCTAATATTTAACTCACTTAGTCTTTATTATTGATCAAGACACTAATGTATTCACAAGCCTCTTCCAAGGTCATGCAAGTATATCTTAGTTTACCAAATACCTATATTCCTATGGTACTTGTAATAAATTAAGATTCATTAAGATTAGGTCTTATTGATCATACATGCCAATTAGGTATATTCCTATCCTAAATTGAAACTTGCATATGCAACATTGAATGTTACTTTACAATCATGTATCAAATTACCTAGGTCTAAATATTATGATTCCTCTTCCGAGTTTATCAATAATATTACCAACTCATTCACCATATATTGGCCAGATATATTGAAGCATTAAACACAAATAACTTAAATAATAAAAGACTAAGTTTATTAAATATTCGAAAGATATGGCAATTAAGCACACATATTGAGTTCAAATATTAACCCTAGAAAATAAGTTAGCTCATGGCTACAAGAGAACAGCAGTAAAAATAATTATAAAACATGATACAATCAATCGCAAACCGATATAGACGTCGAATTGCTCTTAATTGCGCTGCCTAGGAACTCTTGATGCCGAAGAACGTCTTGTATCTCTCTCTAAAGATGCTTCAATTAAGCTCCTATTGCTCTCCAAGACTCGTGCTCTGTATTCTTGGTGCTCTTGGGTCGTCTTGGATTCCTCTCTAAAGGCTGGGAACGAGTGGCTTTATATAGGGATTAATATGAGCTTGAAAATCTCAATTCTCGTCGGACTAGGACTCGCACTACCGCTGGCGCGCTATGCATCTGTCGCTGGGGCGACGCGTGAAAAAGTCTTCACCGCTGGAGCGGTGGGATCTTGGCGCTGGGGCGCTGCATGAAAACGGCTTCACCGCTGGCGCGGTGAATTTATGGCGCTGGGGCGCTATACGCGACTTAAGCAAGTCGTTTTTCTTATTTCGATCACTATTTCAACGCTGGGGCGAAAATCCTTGTGGCGCTGGGGCGATGTACACATACTTTGAAAACTTTGCATTTTAGTCCCTGTTTTCGCTCCTTTTGCGTTCTTTCTTTAAATTTCGTTCAAGTCCCTATAAATAACAATAATGCACATAAATAGCCATCTATTCTCATAAAATCATAAAATATCAATAATAAAAACATGAGAAAATATATGACAAATTTGCCCTTATCAGTACCATAGGAATATAGGTATTATTCATTAGAAAGCATTAGTGTCTTGAACAATAACAAAGACTAAGGGAGTTAATTATTAGAAGATTAATCATTAGAAAGCATATTGAGGGATAGTATTAATCCTAGGTTTTCTCTATATTGCTATTACCTAATTCTCTTTGCATTGTGTTATTGATTTTATATTTTCTTCATTCACTCATAGTTTTTTAATTTTTTGAATAATTATTAGAAAATATAAATTTAATACTTGGTAGAAAATAAAAAGTATCCCTGTGGGTTCGACATCCGACTTTATAAGTCCCTTTATTACTTGTTACGATAGCGTATACTTGCTCTTAATTATAAGATATAGAATTATCGCATCAACAATCATGCATCAAATTATCTCGGTCTAAATACAATGATGCATGTACCAAGTTTATCAAAGTATTACCAAAGCATTCACAATATTGATCAGATATAATGAAGCATTAAGAACAAATAATTTGAATAATGAAGAATTGAGTTCAAATAAATATTAAAAAGATCTAACAATTAAGCTCACATATTAAGTTTAAGTAATAACACTAGAAAATAAATTTAGCTCATGGTAACAAGAGAATTATGGAGGAAACCAAAATAAACATAATACAACCAAAAGAAAACCAATATAGACTTCAATTTGTAGTTGGTTGAGACGCCAAAGATTCACAAATAATCTCTTGCTTCCTTAAGTTTTTCTTACTTCTCTCTTTAAAATTTGCTCTTCTTCAATGTGTTGTGGCTCTAAGAGTCCTAAGTTGTGTGCTCTTTTAAGGTTTGAAACGAGTGGCCTTTATATAGGGATTGATTGAAGTCTTAGAGTTGTATTCCTTTTAAGTTTAGAAAGAATCGCATTGTTCACTGCTGCAGCGAACATTGTTCATCGCTGGGGTGAAAGTACTATGGCACGGTACTCTTCACTGTGTACTGTTCATGAAGGTATTATTCGCTGCACACTGTTCAGTTGGCACTGCAGCGAGATGTGCGCTGAGGCACTGGAATTTTTACTTAGGCAAAATACTGTTCACCAATATTGTAGCGTTGTTACTGTAGCATTTTATGTTTTGCCTTATTTTCCTTAGATTTTTACCCTCAATTACTTCATTGACTCAAAACATACAAAATGATAATAAAAAGTATAAAGGCCTAATATTTTTATTAAAATGAACAATTAATCAAGTTAAGGGAGTGAAAATAATAGATATAATTTATGCTTATCAAAAGATGATGTCTTGGCATTTGATTTGTATAATGACACTTTCATAGGCTTGTCTTTACTGCCATTCTCCACTAATGTAAAAAATTAAATGTTTAGGGATTTATTTAGAACTTTACTTAACTTGTAACGTAAGACTAGGGTCAAGGTAGGATAAAATGATATTCATATGAGGTTCAAGTCACACCATAAACACCTAGACTTTACCTAGAAACCTCATGACTTTTTTTTTCTTGTATTATCTCTTCCCCTTAATTTATTATGTTTTCCATCTTTCTTTTCAACCTTTAGTTTTTCAAAAAATTTCTTCTTTTTCTTAAGCTGCAGGTATTTTTTTCTCTTTTTTTTAATACCCCCAAACTTAGATTAAAAAATATCACTTAAACTTATTTTTCTCATATCACCACAATTTTTTCCTTTCAAGAGTATTTCTAAGCAAATGCAAGGTTTATGGTGTTACAAGTAAATTTCTAAATAAGTAACTTTTAAGTCTTGGGCTTTGTAATGTGGTTAAATCAAAGAATGGATACTTAGACTCAAAATAGGGTACTAGGGATAAATATAAAATTAAGGTAGGTTAGAAAGGCTTAACTGGTCTAAATATGGTCTAATGTCATTTCTCTATTCATGAGTTTCTTAAAATTTTGCCTCAAGTAGTAACTAAAGATAAGTTCTAGAGTATCAATCTTTCAAGACTATGGTGTAAAAGCATAGTTATCTCTAAGTAATATTTATAACTATTCATGTTTAATAAGTGTTAAAAAAGAATGGTGATTATAAATAAGGTCGAACTTTTTCCTAAACATAGATAACCAAAATTGTCTCAAGTATCTATCATTCTATAGGTATTTGTAAAAATAAATTTAGCCATGCATTCTTTTTCTTATCATAGACTAATGATCATCTTAACAACCTAATAACTAAAAGATAAAATAAAAAAATTAACCCACAAGATAACCAATCAAATCATGCACCTCGTTGGCCATTATCAATATGCCTCTCCATTATCTTACTATGTCCCTTCTTCTTTCTTAACTTGCACAGTTTTGTATGAGTTTGTTATTAAAGGGCGTCCATTAATTTTACTTTAGAAGGTAGTGGTGGATCTTCAGGAATTACCATGTCAATCTTGAAACATTGAGAGATATTGTTGAAAAATTGCTGATGTTCAAGGCTTTTCTCTTAGAGTCTCTGTGGGAAAGGTGGTTGTGGAAAATATGTCTTTGCTTTAAAGTGCCACTAATTCCTTTTCTTCTGTAGTTGACTCTTCTTCTTTTGTCTTTGTTGTTCTATCATAGTTCTCCTTAATTTGAGACGTTTCGGCAACTATTGACAATTTTTGTTCAGCCCTTAAAGTGATTGATTGACATTGCTGCTTATTTCCTCTGGGATTCACCTCTGTGTTATTGGTCAATGGGCATTGTGGATGATTGTTTAATAATGTGACTAATTGGCCTACTTGCATCTCTAATGTCCTTAAAGAGGCTGTTTAGCTTTGAATGAGGGCATCTGTCTGCTTCATGTATTGCATAAACATCTTCTCTAGGCTTAGTTTCTCTTCAATCTGCTGTTGAAGTTATGTTGGCATGCTATGAGGGTCTACCCAATCTGAATTGTTGAATTTGGTGTAAGGATTGTGCTGCTATACTTAATAGTTGTCCATGTACTGCATAGGCTCCATGCATTTGTCATTTGGATGGTTCTCACCACAAAAATCACAAGTGATAAGTTGACTCTTAATAGCATCTAAATTTTTTGTCAATAGGTTGATTTTATGCAGCTAGTGAGATAAATGTCCATTTATTATATGTGTTTGTAATTCTTCTTGGAGTTATTCTCTCTACTGGCCATTGATAACTATTGGATGCCATCTTCTGTAGTAGGTCATATGCTTCATCAGTTGACTTGTGAATTAGTGCTCTACCTGCTGCGGCATCTATTATAATCCTCAATTGCCCCATTAAGCCATTATAGAATGTCTGCACAAGTAACCACTTTGGAATCCCATGATGTGGACATCTCCTCAGCATATCTTTATACCGCTCTCATGCTTCATAAAGTGTTTTTGAGTTATACTGCATGAAAAAAGTGATGTCATTCCTCATCCTTACTGTCTTGGCCGGTGGAAAGAATTTAGATAGAAATTTTTGCGCCAAGTTATCCTATGTTATAATTGATCCTGATGATAGTGACATTAACCAACTCTTTGCCTTATCTCGAAGTGAAAAAGTAAATAGCTGTAATCGTACTGCATCATCTAAGACTCCATCGTATTTGAACAAATCACAAATCTCTAAAAAATTTATGATATATTCATTCGGATCATCGCATGGATATCTACTAAATTGAATTGAGTTTTTCAATATTTGGATTATTTTTGACTGAATTTTAAAGTAATTAGCATTTATTGTTGGTCGATATATGCTGGATTGAATATTGCTAATCGTAGGGCAGCACGAGAGTGAAGAAATAACACTCCTTAAAGAATAGCAAAAGACCCACACAGAGATCTACCTCAGGAAGGCAATAAAAGGGGAACTATACAATCTCCTCTCAGAGTGGCCAAAGTGTGAGAAGAAAAATACATCCCTACAATAATTCTGTTCAAGGTAGTATTTGAAGCCATTAAAGAGACAGCTCTGCTTACGAAGCCAAAGCCTCTCTTCATATCGCCCAAACGATGGAATAAGAATAAAAGACATGAGTTCCATTAAGATCATGGTTACACCACCAATGAATTCACAAATTTATGGATCTAAGTAGATCAATTGATAAAGAATAGACATCTGAATGAGTTTAGAGCCAATGTAAGCAAAAAAAAAAAAAACTCAGGTTAGAGAAAATCAAGAATTTGAAGACTCTTCAATATAAAAGACGACCTTGATCATCTTATGGGATGTGACGTTGATATATAGGAATCCAAATCTGCCGAATTGATAGGTGACTTAAATAGGTAGAAGAAGAACTATTCTTAATACTTGCTAGTAGGACGTCAAGTGATGTGTAACACTCCGATTACTAAGAAATCGCTAGTACATTTTGTGTCGATCATGCTCATCAAGGAAGATGTCAAAGATGTTAGTTACCCTTATGATGATGCATTGGTTGTAAATATCTAGATGGCAAGGATAGAAGTAAATATAATATTCATCAAGATTATACAGTTGCCTCTGAATCTGCAGAGAGGAGTTTATATGCGATTGATTTTGAGATCTTTAATATCGAGCTCGGTAAGTGTATCCTTGATGTCATTGGGGATCATAAAGCTACTAAAATCCATAGAAGAGAAGCCTTATGCAAAAATGATGATGGTTAACTTTGTGGTAGTTAACCACTCGGTACCTTATAAAGTCGTATTGGGAAGACCCTTCTTGATCAATTTTAATACCGCCATGTCCATCCATTATCTCAAGCTTAAATTCCTTGCTAGGAATGGAGTTGGAATCCTTCAAGGTGACCAAAAGACAGCTTGAAGCTATTATGCAACCACATCTAAGAGAACCTTATACATTATAACCATAAATCCAATGGAAGAGAGCAAAGCAAAATCTCTAGAACTAGTGGGAGACCTGCTCTCGATACCTGCCACTTAAATTCCTTTGAGAAGACCACGAAGATAGGCTCACAACTAGAGCCAAAGGTGATGAAAAAGTTAACTTTTCTAATAAAAGAGTTTGAATATATCTTTGTTTGGATGCAAGAAGATATGCTAGGGATAGATTCTGTCCTCATCTCACATGCACTGACCACCAATCCATCCTTCAAGCTAGTCAAGCAAGAAAGGAAAATCTTTAACCAAAAAAGAAATGAGGCTATGGTAATTGTAGTCAAAAAGCTCTTGTTAGTAGGATTCATCAAAGAAGTTGACCACCTCAAGAGGTTAGCCAATATTATTATGTTAAAAAAGCCAACTGGAAATGAAAAGCATGTGTGGACTTCACTGGCCTAAATAAATCCTGTATAAAAGACAACTTTCCCCTACTAAAGATCGACCAATTAGTAAATGCCACAGTTGAACTTGCCCTCTTAAGCTTTTTGGATACATTCTTAAGATACAATTATATTAAGATGTTTTTGCTAAATCAAGAAAAAAAAATGTTTTTCATCACTCATCAGAGAACCTACTACTATAAGGTCAAGCCATTCAAACTCAAGAACGCAGGTACCACCTACCAAAGAATTGTCAACAAACTATTTAATCCCCTAATATAGAAAAGCACGAAAGTTTAGATAGATGAAATGATCACCAAGTCCAAACAAGCAGAAAGTCATATACGACCTAAGAGAATCCTTTAAGTTGAACCCCAAAAAATATGTATTCAGGGTTAAGTAAAAAATGCTTAGGTGTCCTGGTAAACTAAAAAGGAATTGAAGCTAATCCAAAAAAGTTTAAGTTATCCTCGAGATGAAGTCTCCAAGCACAGTCAAGAAGATATAAAAGCTCATAGGCCAGATAGTTGCTCTTAACTGATTCATTTTCAAAGCAACTTACAAATGCTTTGAATTTATTTTTGTTAGGCTATGTAGGGCCCACTAACCCTTTAGTTAAACCAGCACCGGGATCAGCATCCCCCGCTAGTCACCACTAGTCAAGTCCTGGTGCACCCATACAACCAGCTCAGGTTACTTGCGCCCCCAAGGATTCGAACCCTGCCCCTATCTCCATTGAGGCCTTATAGGCCTTTAGAGGTTCGTCCTTGTACCCATCGAGCTGGCCAGCGTAATCTAATCCCCTTGAATATGGTTGCATAACTCAAACTAGTTGAAACAACAAAGAATCTATTTGAAGAGGTCATCATCAAACAAATACTAAAAGAAGAAAATCAAAAGGTGGATATCATAGCACATATAGCTTCAATAAAAGTAACTTAGATACCGTAATCTAATCCCCTTGAATTTATCTCTAGACTGATGAGCACATTAAAGTGCATACTTTTAAGAGATTTAGTTGCCATTTAACATTTAGAATGTCACTAATTTTAGTACTTTTGTATTTTTAAACTTTAAATAAAGTGTAATCCTTAAATTATGATTAATGAATATTATTTACTCAGGTTCAACAAAATAGACATAACTCCCAATGTAAAAATCAAAATGAAGAAATTCTTAAACCTAGAGTAGGATGACTTAATCATATAGAAACTTAAAGAACAATCAAAAGGCCAAATCAAATATTTAATAGGCCAAAATTGGGATACAACAGAACTGGATTACAACTTTTGCTTAGCTTGACCCACCTCCCGTATTTGGACCGTATTTTAAAAAATACGTATCCAAAATTGTATAATTCTTGAAGATAGGAAATTATGAGTCAATTATCTACAACTCTTCTGTTGATACTGAAATTCAATGTAGTCGTTATTATAGACCAAATTGTGTTACAATTTGGTAAAAGGGTTATTGGCCAAAATCTGATGTAGCTTTGGTATTTTAGCTATATCTCATAGGATATTAATCTAAATTGCATGAACCTGGTGGATATGAAAAAGAAAAGACAGAATGATACAACTTTTATGTTGACCACAAAGGCTATATCAATCGTCTTTGTTGTCAAAAAAAGGGCTGCAATTAGGTAAATAAGTTGGTGTCGAAAATGTGGAAGGCTAGAAGGTTGATGAACATTTTTTCATGTCTTATAATTCTCTCGTATAATTTTTCCTTTAATATTCATAAGAATGAATTGTAAGTTAGGTTAAAGTTCTTAGCAAGGCTAAAGATAAACTTTTATGTGTAATAAATCTACTTCTAAACTTTGATTCTTTGTCAAGAGCTGCAATGTTTGTAAGTTTATTTATGTCTAAACTCTTATCTATTACAAGTTAATCTTTTACTGCAATATTGTCAAAATGATATATTGTCGATCTTAGATAACTTGTATAGATGAACATATTTTGTGATAATATTTACAAAGAGTTTAGTCATGTCAAATACGTTTATTATTAAATGTACCATATTATATATATCTTCCGGCTGACTGTTTTAGATGTAAAACTTCTAATTAAGTTATAAATATTGAATCAAAGTATAGAATAGATTTATAAAGCATATTAGTGATTCTCAAAGTCTTGGTCACATCATTATAATTTTCTTCATTAATTCACATTTAATTTTACTTTCTCTATATCAATCTCACATTCAATCTTCTCATTCGTTACTATTTTAATATTTTTATTTCTCTAATCTATTTTTCTAAAAGCTTCCTCGTGGGATCGATACCTCAATCTATATTACGATAACCGCATTATATTTTGAGCGTAAACATAAACCAAGCATAAAAACAAAAGAACCCGAAGATGTTATGCAGGTTAATTCAAGACCCAGTTGGATGGATCTGATTCAGGACTTCATAGAGAAAGGATTTCTACCATAAAACAAGCAAGCGGCACGATAGCTAAGGTATCAAGTAGTACGTTACACTATCATCGATGGCATCCCCTATCGAAGGGGGCACTTTTTCCTTTACCTAAGATACCTAACAACTGATAAAGCATTTCAGAGTAGATGCTTTAGCCTATAAAACTTTTAGAATGGGGTATTACTAACCCACTACATTTAACAACGCAAAGGAGTTGGTTAGAAAGTGCAACGCATGCTAAAAGTACACCAACAACATCTATGCACCACCTGAATATTTGAAGACAATGGATAACCCCTAGTCCTTTGTACAATGAGGGGGCTCGACCTAATTGGCCCCCTACTCTGTGGGAAAGGATTAGTTAATTATATTATTATTACAATAGATTATTTCATTAAATGGTTAGAAGTCGAACCATTAGTAGACATCACCATAAAAGAACCCAAGATTTTGTACAGAAAAAATAGTTTGTAGATTTGGAATACCGCATACCATTATCACAGACCATGGCAAACAATTTGACAATGATAGTTTCAAAGACTTCTGTTCACAACTCAAAATCCAACTTCTATTTGCCTCACCTGCCCATCCAAAAACAAACAGACAAGTTGAATCCTCTAAAAAACTTGTTAAAAAGTTTTTCAAGAAGAAACTAACAAAGAAGAAAGGAGCTTAGGTAGAGGAGCTACCCAAGGTCCTATGGGCTCTTCAAACTACTAGCAAAACAATAACTGGAGAAACTGTTGTGGCTTTTCTAAGCACAATATAAATGCAAGTATACATATTGCAACAAGCAATATAATGTAAAATTGGATGTTGAACCCACATGGAATTATGTATTTTCAACTAAGTACTAAAATTATATCTTCTTATTTTTATCCATAAAAATCAATACTTTAATTAAAATAAAAATAAAATCAATGAGTGTAATTTAGTCATATGTTTTGGCCCCGTTTTAACTTAGAAACTTGTTTTCAAGTAATTTCATGCTATTTACACATTCAAGTGTTAATTTTATAGGATAAATAATGGAATGGATGAATTTGAAGAAATTGGAAGGAAAACATAAAAAATTAGGGCCAAAAAGTGAAGATTCATAGAGGGGAGTAAAGAAAAGTGATGAACGTCCTTGCATTCTCCTCTCTAATGTGTCAACATTCATAATAATAGATGTATGCCCCACTGTTCTAATTCATAACTCCCCAGAGTTTATACAAGAGACTAATGTTGGGGCGTGAACAGCTTTGCTTGATATTACAAGTGAGCTTGAGCTCAAGAATTTCAAGAAGGATACATGGTCTTGAGAAAAGTTTTGCTAAACACAAAGGATCCAACAAATGGAGTCCTTGGACCAAACTGGAAAGGTCTTTACAAAGTACTCAAGAGAATAAGACTAAGGACATATGAGCTCAAGCACTATAAAAGAGTTGTTAGAAAATTATGGAATGTAGAACTCTTGAAAAAAAAATTATCTATAGATTTGTTGTTGTACTATTAGAGCATTAATAAAGTTCTCCTTTTATTTTCACAAAAACTTATGTTAGAAAGGTCCATAATCATAAGACAATTAGTTCTTTCAGAAAATGAAGAGAGCCAAAAAAGAATAATGAACCAAAAAAAAAAGATTGTTTCTCATACAATTGTAGAAAAACAATCACAAGTATAAATGAAAATACAAAATCAACAAGAAGGGGGAGCTTGATTATTAGGAGCATCTGAGGCATTCGAGTCCTAAGAATCATCTTCATCATCCTCTGAGACATACAAGTAATCATCCAGCCACTGAAGATCAATGTTAGGATAATGCTCTTTAAGAAAATTAACACTCTTCTTGAAGCCCTCTATAACCCTAGAGGCAAATAAGGGCTTTTTTACATCAGTAATCAGATCATCATCAATCTGGTTAGCATGAGTTTTGACCTCCTGATCCCAATGCACATTCCAGTAGATTCTTCCTTGAGAGCCTACAAAGCTCCTTCAAAGATCTCATTTAATCTTCTAGATTCTTATTCTACCTCTCCAGCTTATAGACCTTACTCTTAGCAAATTCAATTTCTTTAGTGACCTCATCCTGATGAACATTGTTCAACCTCTCAAGCTTAAAGGCATGACTTTCAACAATGGCCACCTTAGTGAACATCTACTTGAGCTTCTCTTTTAAGGACTTCACTAATATATCCATTTTTTAACATTGTTTCTTGGATTCAGCAAACTCTTTCTTAAGGTCTGAAGATTTTATGTTGTCATGATTTCCTCAAGGATAACCTTGTAGTAGAACTGTGAGACGTACATCGCCTAAAAACAAGAAAGGTGTCATAATATTGGAAAGGTAATCTTAAAACAGATAAGATAAGAGCATAAGGAAAATACCTTAATCATGCTCATGAGTAACATGTGGAACGTAGGAAAATGATTTGAATCTCACATCTGATGAGTAAGAAAAGGGCCAATAGGATGCTCTACTTCCCTAAAAAGAGGAACCAAGTGCTTATACTTGCTCTGGAAAGTAATAGAAAAACAACTTGTGGTCAGGGAGGATTCCCAGTTATTAGCTCATGGACAACATCCCAATCATATATGTTGCTCCATCAAAAGAGTATGGCCGATGCTCAAAGGGTTATGGCCTACTCCTCGTTTCCTCACTCGCAATAGAAGGATTTCAAGCAATAGTCCTTGAGAGCACTCGAGCCCTCACTATAAGCACTGATCTGATCCTCTCAACCATAATCAAGAACATTTCTAGCAGGCTCTCGACCAAAAAGACGTAGAGCAGGCTCTTTCTGATGAGCTGACTTTTTGATATTATCACCACCTTTTATATCTGTAAGACATAAATAAAATATCACCCAAAAGATGACCTATATAAGAAACAACCTACACTTTCTTCCTAAAAGTGACTCACCCTGAGGAAGAACACCTTTATAATTCTTCCTCATTGAAAAGACCTCTTCATCATCATTCAACTCAGTCTTAACGGTTACCTTTATCTGATTACCTAAGCCATGGAATCAAATTAATTTAGGGTAAACATAATTCTTAACAACTAAAGAAGATCAATCACATAAGTTTTGCTAATTGAAGATCAAAAATGGCCACAAAAATGTTAAAGTTGTCACTATTCAACAAAAAGTTAAAAAGAAACTTACTAGAGCCCCAAGAAAGCTTAGGTAGACTCCCTTGAAAGAGAATGAATAACAAAAAAGATTTTAATGAAAAGTATTACCTGAATTAGAAGTTGCAACGAGATAAAACTTTAGAGAAAACAATAAAGATGTGGCATTTTCTCTCTAAAAAATAAAGCAAACAAAAAGGTATATTTGAAAAGTCAAAATATTGTCTCCAATAAAAAAGATCTTCTGGCTTTTAAAGCCCAACCATAGATCAAACCTAACGGTCCTTAAGAAATTTCACTCGAAAGTGTTTTTGTATATTAAAATGGAAAACTAGACAATAACTATTAGAAGCCCTAATAAATTCTAATAAGAGCTGCGTCAATAGGCTGCCTCTAAAAGACATAATTGATTAAAGAAAGCTCAAAATGCAAAGGGAACAAAATCCAAGGGACCAACTACGAGGACTAGGCTTCTCTATACAATAAGTAAAGCCTTTAAAAACAAAGTCCTTAAGAAAAAGACAAGTACAAAGTTTGAGAAAAACCGTCGACCACACCATAATGAACACCCTGTTCGAGAAATATTCATTATTTTTCAAGCAGCTTGCTCGAAAAAATCTTGTTATCACTATCAAGGCTAGTTCCCGACAATCTCCAAAGCTATGCATAATTCTAAGGCTTAAGCACAATCAATATATTCAAGCAAGACAATAAGGAATAAAGTCATTTAGAATACTTATCGAGCAGTGAAAAAGAACTCAATGAAAAAAGATAAATCGAGCCATAAAAATGGAGGAAAGAAAATTCTTTCATTAATAATAGGGTTTATTAGAAAGCTCGAAAAAAAAGAAAAACTTTCTAGAGATCAAGTGGTAGAAGGATTAGCATGAGCAATAACAGAAGGGTCATCAACTCGAGGAGCATAATGAGGAGTTAAAGTAGGCACTTCAGAAGCCTAAGAGGAACATCTTCAACCACCTAAGGAATAATGGTCTCATCATGGAGAACCTCAACCTCTTCACCAGCATTACCCGGATCAACAAAAAGCCCATCCACCTAAGAGAGATTAAGGTTTAAATAGTGCCTCTTGAAGACACAGACCGTGCTTTTAGCTATTACAGCCTTAGCCTCGGCTACCCCCACTTTAGCTGTGACCTTCTCCTCAGCATGTTAGACCTTAGAAGAACAAACATTTGCTCATGCTTAAAGGCTTTCCATCTTTTTGGTGATCTTCCTTAAGGCCTTTTTTTATTTATTTTGTAGCTTTAGCCTCAGCAGCTATCGATTTTTGAATATCAGTCACTATTTTATAAAGAATGTCACGGTGATTGGAGATGGAAACCATCCTCTGCAAAAATACTAAAAGAAATTAAAAAACACACACCAACAAGCTAGTACAAAAGGCAGAAGAACTTAAGAACAAAATGTTGCCTTGGAAAAAGACCTAAAACTATAGGCAAGAGACTCAGATATGCTATATGTTAGCAGTGGAGTAGCATACTCCCTAGGCACTGCAAACTAGGCCTCCTTCTTAAAAGGCATAAGGTGTTGGTACCTCTCCCTTTTTGCGAATAGGAGGTTAGAATGATGAAGCAACCTTGGTCTATACTTTGTCAGGGCCTTAAGACAGAAGATCCATTTAGGTCTTCTACAGCAACGCCTCTTGATGTCTAATTTAATGACCTAGTGCAAGTGCACGCTTTTTGTATCAAGTAATATAGGATTAAGTCCAGATTATCAATCCCACAGAGACTATTGTTTCTATTTTCTTTAATCGAATACTAAAATTACTCTATTTTACCTTTATCCAGACTAGCTTCAAGGATGGAGTTTAACTAACTAAATTATTGCTATTGAATTGAACCTAATTAAAATATTACAAATACTTAGAGATATAATTCACTAAATTGATAAGTAATCTAGGGTATCGACGCATCCCCTAATAGTTCACTGAACCCTTTAACCCCTTAGTTATTTCCCTTTTTATCAATTGATTGGCTAAACACTGATTTTATCATAAGCTTCTGTCGACAGTCGAATGATAACATCACACCCTAACAATTACCTATATGTCTATGGTAATCCGATTAAGATGTAACTCATTAAGATTAAGTCTAATCAAACCATACATGCCACCTAGGTATATGTCTATCTTAGATGGAACTCATAGATGTTACCCTATGATCATGTATCAATCTACCATAGGCTAAACACATGATTCCTTTTGTCAAAGTTATCATGGTTCCTAAACAATCAAAATAGTAATATAATGAAAGCATTAAGCATAAATAGATTGAATCAATTAAAGGATAAAAGTTTATAACTAAGAGTTTAAAAGAATCAATTACATACTAGGTTCAATAACGTCTAACCTTAGATCAAAAGTATTTAGCTCATGTTCAAAACAAGATTATCAAAGTAAAAGTATAAAAATATCATGATCAAAATCATCACTTAAAACTAAGGAAGAAAATAACACAAGTGATGCCCTAAGTTGTTCTTCTTCCTTTTGTCTTGATTGCCCAATAGTTGATTCTTCAATTTTCAATCTTCAATAAAATTCACCTTAATCTCTTAGTTTAAATGTGTATTTGCTGCTTGCATTTTTCTCCTTGCTAAATCTCTCTATTTTTGCCTCAAAATAGTATTTTTGTTGCTAAGAGAAACCCTAGGCGCGATGAGCTTCGAATCCACCGTCCAAATAGGCAACTTGAGAAGAGTATTTAAACATCCATATGGGTGCCGCAGCATTGAGCATGAGCATAGGTTTCCGCAAAATCTTTGATGAGTGCCGCAGCGCCCAGCCACTTGTTTCCATTCTTTCATCTTTCGAGCGCATTTTGCTCATTTCTTGCCTGATTCGCTTACTGTTTATTCCTATACATCATATTTTCCTTCACGCACATATTTAAGATTAAAAACACAAATAAGTAGCTAAATATTAATGGATTAAAGCAAAAATACCCAAGTTAGAGTGTTAAAATACTATTGTCACTATGTTATTATCAAATATCCTCAAACTTAAGATATTTGTTCGTCCTCGAGCAAGACAAGAGCATACTAACAAAGAGCCAAAACAACAATATAAAAACACTCTCTTAACATTCCATGAACCATGAGTTACTTGGGTCGATCAGAAATTTGTAAGTTGTCTCAACGGGTGAATTATACTTATGAAACCTTTAGACTCAAAAATTATTCATACTTATTCTACACTCTAATCATCATGATTATATCTACCTTATAATTGTTCACTTGTGAGTGTGTGTCGAGCTATTTGATTGCACATCAATTGCATTTTCGAACATCTTATTTTTTTCAAAGAAAGATCAGGATCAAAACAAATCTCCATAAGCTTGTTTTTCATAGCAATCTCCACTAATGTAGAACAAGTATATAATAAGGGATCAAATAGGACTTTAATTAGCTTGTAATGTAAGGCTAAGGTGAAGGTGAGATATAAATATATATATAAAGTGAAATCACACCATTAACACTTAGACTTTACTTAGAAACTTCTTGATTCCTTTTCTTCCTTGAATCTTCATCTCCTCCCCCAAACTTATATTGTTTCCATCTTTCTTTTTAATCATTTCATTTTTTTTTTAATCCCCAAACTTAGATTAATGTGCCCCTTTAAGAATTTTTTTTTATTGCGGTACCCTTCTTTCTTACATCCACAACCTTTTTTTTTAATAATATTTTTAAGTAAACTCAAGGTTTATGGTGCTACCGGTAGGTTTTAGGATAAGTAAGTTCGAAGTCTTTAGGCTCGTAATGTGGTTAAACATATAAAATAGAAACTTAAGCTCAAACGGGGTGACTAGGGATAAATATATATATATATATATATATAAGGTAGGCTTGAAAAGGCTCAAACGGTCCAAAGATGGCCTATAATCATATCCCTTACTATATTTATCCTAGGATTTCACCTTGAAAGCTAATTAAACAAGTTCTAGATAATAGAGGACCTTGATTACTTTCTCTATTGTGAATAAGTATATTCTACCTTACAACTACTGAACATTCAATAGCTTTAAAGTGTACTGATGTTTAAAGTGAACTACTATAAGCTGAATATAATTAATTCGATTATAGTATAAAGTGAATACAATAATAGATAAGTCTAGAGTTTATAGCTTTTCTTCAACTCCATTTATCATCATCGACTACAAATCTTTCGACCTAAACAACCGATACTGAAAGAAAGTAAACTACTTCAAAAGAAAACAGATAAAATAGGAAATAAACTAACAACGCCTGAAGCAAATTACGAATTTAAAAAAAGTGTTTCCCCTGCCCCCACACTTATAATAAGACATGTACTCATGGCAGCAGTAAAATAACAAAATAGGAACACTTCCCTATTTTTATGAAGCATTAGGCGTCCCCGTCGTCTTCATCTTCACTCCCCTCTTCGTTTTCAGCTTTTGCATCATCTCCTAAGTCATCCGCATCTGCTGGCGCTGGATAGGCCGAAAAATGTAGCAAGTTATGTGTATCCATATCGAAGTGTGTGAGTGTAATGCACAAAACTTGATCTTGATAGGCGACATGTGAGGCGGTCCATTACTGATGTGTGGTAAAGGCATCCTCTAACCTGGACAGCCGTTGAGGTATGGTCAATTGTGCTGTGGGTCGGTGTGGCAAAAGTGGTTGAGGAATGGGGTCTTGAGCTGGACCATCAATGATTGTAGCAATTTTGCTGTTGTACAATACATGTGCTAGGGGCAATACTTCCTCTGATGATGTCCACTCAACTCTAGCTTTAGCACAAAGTGTTGTAATCAGCGAGGGGTAATATATGTTTTGCTTTGGATGATCAAGGCCGAAAAAGATTGTATCGCTGATCACCCTACCAATGTCAATAGTTCGCCCTGTTAGAATGGCATACAGAAGGAGAGCTCTCTTCGCTGTTACTGTGCTCATGTGACGGACTGGCATTAATCTTGTCGTTATGAAATAGTGCCATGCTTTGAATTCTCTGCACATGTAGCGTGCGGGAAATGAGACCGAAAGACTTCCAGACATCATCCATTGAGCATCTGGGGTGGCCAAGTAATGAATGACCGCTTCATAATTGAGGTTCTGGTGGAGCTCCATATAGTCATCTCGTGGAATATTGGGTACCCCAAAGTATCTATTGATGTCCTTATAGTGGATGCGAATAATTCTGCCCCTGATTGCTACTTTTCCATGAGTGTGCTTTTTGCCATTAGCATAGAATTCTCGGACTACTAGGATAACCGCAGCATTCGGCTATGCACACAAGCGTCCTCAACCTCTGTCTGCAATAATTCGGGAGATTCTTGGATAGCCCTCTCCCATGATATCAAATCCTCTTTCAGGAATGATTGATATAAGTCGGTGGCTTCCTTGGAAACAAACTTATTAGTGTCGTAGCCCGCAAAAGAGGATGCAACAGACTTTTTTAATTTCTTAGGTGCCATTAAATACCTGAAATAACAATAATGAGCAACCCGAATATGGACAACAAATGCCACGCACACGTTGCAATAAGAAATCATATATGTGTGCCATATTTCCTGCAACCCACAATTTCTTTCGCACCCCAAAATCACTCATTGAATCAATACTTAACTCACCAAGTTGAACATTAATCATCAATCGATATTAACATGCACAGTAAACACCGATCAATATCAATGTGAACATTAAACACCAAATAACACCATGTTAAATAGTAAACACAAGTCAACACCACGTTTCAACATACTTTCACAAACATCCTAATATGTGGCTAGGTAGCTAATCAAGAACTTCAAGTAGAACCCATTAAACCTCATTCAACTCATCAATTAGAACAAGCTGCACAAGCATTCACGGTTTTTTATTTTTTATTTTTTGTATTTTTTGTATTTTTAGAATTAATTGAAAACAAGTTCTAATTATCATAATTGAACAATAAGGAAACTAATTATGCATTGTAACCATAAAATAAAGATACATAACAAGAAATAAAATAAAGAAAGATAGAAATTTGTACCTTGAATGCTATTGAAAAAGAGAAGAAGTTGGAAGTGGTGATGAATGTGAAGAATTATGTGAAAAATGTGCTAATGTGGTGTTAATTTGAGTGGGTAATGCATTTGAATCGAAATGTAGTGTGTGGGAGTGTTTAATTTTGATTTGAGATGAACTGGTGAAAGTGTGAGATGGGGAAGATGAGTTTTAGGGTTTATGTGAGTAAGAGAAAAGGGGGAAAGATAAGAAGAATTAAAGGGAGGAAGGGGAGAAGTATTTTACTTCTCCTGTGTGAGCACTGCGGCGCTCACACACATCTGGGCATGATTGTGCCCAGGTGCCAGTGCTGCAGCGCTGACACTCTATTTTGAGCGCTGCGGTGCCTATGTGTGGGTGCCGCGGTGCTCGCAAGCCTCTTTTCAAAATTTTTTTTTCTTACTTTTTTATATCAACCTAAAAAACAATATGCTACTCAAAAGAAAAAAAAAACTAAAATAAAATAAACTAATTAAACTCAAAGGATACTAGGCTTGGGTTGCCTCCCAAGAAGTGTTTGGTTTTAACGTCATTCAGCCTGACGTGTTGTTCCTGCATTTACTTGTGATCCATAAGATCGATACTGACCTTCTGTCGATCTATATATCCTCCATGGTAATTCGTGAGGCACTAACCATTTACTATAAATGAAAATTGATTATTCGGATCTCTAATTTCAACCGCTCCACTTGGGTAAACCGTTATGATTTAAAACGGACCAGACCATCGAGACCTGAGTTTTCCAAGAAATAACTTCAGTCTTGAATTGTAGAGCAACACTAGTTGTCATTTTTCAAATGAACGCTAGAGTATCTTCATATCATGCCACCGTTTCGTCTTTTCCTTATACATCTTGGCATTTTTATATGCTTGTAGACGAAACTCATCCATGGCGTTTAGTTGAAGTAAGTGTTTTTCACCTGTAGCTTGGAGATCAAAGTTGAGGGCTTTAATGGCCCAATATGCTTTGTGTTCCATCTCTAAAGGTAGGTGACATGCTTTTCCAAAGATCAAACAAAAAGGAGACATACCAATCGGAGTTTTATAAACAGTATGATATGCCCATAAAGCGTAATCCAAGTGTAATGCCCAATCCTTTCGATTTGGTTTAACCATCTTCTCCAAGATGCTTTTTATTTGTCGATTGGATATCTCAACTTGTCCGCTCGTTTAAGGATGATATACAGTAGCTGTTTTGTGCTTGACCCCCATATTTTTGCAGAAGGGCTGAAAAATACTTATTGCAGAAGTGTGAGCCCTCGTCACTTATAATTGCTCTCAGTGTTCCATATCTTAAGAATGACAGAGTAAAAGGTTTTTTTTTTAACTTTTGAAATATATTTTAACTAACTTGTTATTTTTTTTTATTTCATGCATTATTGTTTATTGCATGTAGTCTTGGTAATTCTTGTATAAATGAATTTTCTTTTCTATCTAGGTACGATTACAAAATTATTTGGTTTGAGTCACTGTTTTTATTTAGGTTACTAAAGAATGACTTCTGAAATATTTTTTGAGCACAATGATAAACATTGTAGTAAGATGGATGATTCAATTTATATAGCGAAGAGAATTCATATGTTTAAGTATATATTTTTTTAATCTCACATATCTTTTGTGAGTAAGTGGAAAAGTTGAGAAAACAACTGACAAATTTTTATTGATCTTTTGAATTGGTTAATTGTTTTTTAGAATAATCTTATTCACATTAAGGAATAAGTTAGTTGCATAGCTAAAGGACGATTTAAAGTAAATTTTTAAATTGTATGTAATATATTTTGGTGAGAAACTATTTTTTTTTAATTATTTTGTAATGCTTTCTTGTATTCTTCAAAAAAAAAAAGGAGAAAAAAAGAAGAAGAATCAATTTAGTTTAATAAAGCATTCATTCAATTTTAAAAGACAAATATTTTATAAGGCAATTTTCTCACCAAACTATATTTGTATTATTCTCACAAGACAATTGAAGTACTAAAGTTGGTGCATGTTAAGAATGATTGATTTCTAAACAATTGATTTTTTTATCTTTGGATCAATATTAGTTTGTATGTATGTTCTTAAAATTGACTTTTTTTCTTGAGTACTTAACTGTTTTTCAACTCCATAAGAAAAATTTTAACTTTTTAAACAGTCATACACTTGTAATGATATAAAGTTAGGGCTTTTATTTGGAGAAATTCTCAAGGCTATATATGTTGTAGTTTGTGGTAAAAATGTTAGAACTTAGTTCACACACATACAATTTTGAAAGTTATAATTGAAAAAATCATAATAACAATAGTGATATTAAACTGACTTTTTGTTTGAAATGTTTAGGTAGTTTTGTATATTCTATTTACACTTGAATTCCTAGAGACTAGTAATAAGCTGGTTGGGGGCTGTGATAAACACATTAAAATGCATATTTGTTAAGAGATTCAGTCAAAATTTAATGTCTTTAATTTTAGCATGTAATTTTAGATTTGAAATAAAGTGTTGTCCTTAAATTGTAATTAATAAATGTTATTTACACATGTTTAGATAAAATGGACGTAACTCTTAATGTAGAAATCAAAATGAAGAAATTCTTGACCCTAGAGTAACATGAACCAATCTTACACAAACTTAAAGAATAGTTGAAAAGCCAAATCCAACATTTTATGGGCTAAAATTGGGATAAAATAGAATTAGATTATAGCTTTCTCTCAGCTTGACCCACCTCACGTATTTGGACCATATTTCACAAAATACGTACCCAATCAGTATGATTGTTGAAGCTATGAAAGACTAACTCAATTTTCAAAAACTCTTTTGTTAGTGGTAAAGTTTAAATTAGCCATTATTATGAATCAAATTGTATTGTAAATTGGTAAAAGGGTTGTTGGCCGAAATCTGACCTATTTTTGGTATTTTGTCCATATCTCATTAAAGACCCATTCAAATTGAATAAACCTTGTGGCTATGAAAAAAAGAAATAAAATACTACAACTTTCATGTCGGCTAAAAAGGCTACATCGATCATTTTCATTATCAAAAAGGTGCTGCAATTAGGTGAATGAGTGGTTGATCTAAATTATTGAAGATTGAAGTCACACTAAACATGTTTTCATTCATTGCCTATATAAGGACACTCTTAGGAGGCTAAGGGACGGTTTTTAATACTTCACAATTCTCTTATATTTCTTCTCTTTAACATGCATTGTAAGCTAAGCTAAAGTTCTTAGTAAGGCTAAAGATGAACTTTTTATGTGTAATAAATTTACTTCTATACTTTGATTCTTTGTCAAGTGTTTGTAAGTTTGCTTGTGTCTAAACTCTTATCTATTATTTTTCTATAATTCAGAGATTATAATTTTCATATTTTATATATTTTCAATCATGCTTTCATTATGTGATTCTTGTTGAATTATAATTATTATTGGTTACATTGCTTTACTTGTTAATCTTTTACTGTAATATTGTCAATCTTAAATATCATGTAAAGACAATAATTGTTTGATATTCAAGTTGATCTTTTACTACAATAATATCAAATTGATATATTGTCGATCTTAGATAACTTGTATAAATGAACATAGTTAGTGTTAATATTTGCAAAGAGTTTAGTCATATCAAATACATGTATTATCAAATGTGTCATATTTTATTTATCTTCCGATTGATTGTTTAAGATGTTAAACTTTCAATTGAGTTATAAACATTGAATTAAAGTATAGAATAGATTTTTGAACCATAATTGTGATTCTCGAAGCCTTGCTTACATCATCATAAGACTTCTCCTTAATTTATATACAATTCTATCTCATCCACATAAACCAATTAATTAATTTTCTCAATTGTTATTATTTTAATATTTTTAGTTCACTAACCTATTTTTTCAAAAGCTTCTTCGTGGGATCGACACCTCAATCTATACTACGATAACCGCATTACATTTTGAGCGTAAACAAGCTCCCATTGTAAAGGGTGATAGGTTCAACTTGAACCAGTGCTCGAAAAATAATCTTGAAAGAGAACAAATAACCAACATTCCATATGCTTCTGCTGTTGGAAGCCTAATGTATCTCAGGTCTATACGAGACTTGATATTGCATTCACTGTAGAAATGTTAGAAAGATATCAGAGTAATTCAAGTATAGACCACTGAAGAGTTGCAAAAAAAGTGATGAGGTACCCTTTAAGGAATCAAAACTTACATATTTATGTATAGACAAACTGATAATCTAAAAGTAATTAACTACTCGAATTCAGACTTTGCTGGCTATATTGATTCACATAAATCAACATCTAGATATATCTTTATATTAGCCAGTGGAGCTATATCTTGAAGGAGTGGAAAGCAGACTTTGACTGCTACTTCTACTATAGAGACTAGGTTCATTTCGTGTTTTGAGGCTACTTCGCATGATATTTAGTTAAAGAGTTTCATTTCTAAGCTTAGAATTATAGATTCAATTTCTAGACCACTGAAGATATACTCCGACAATTCAACTGCTGTTTTTATAACTAAAAATAATAAGAGTAAAAGTTGAAGTAAACATATCGACATCAAATATTTAGCTGTAAAAGAACATGTTAAAAAAAAGAAAGTGGTCATTGAAAATGTTAGCACTGAATTGATGATTGCTGATCCTTTGACAAAAAGCATACCATTATTAAAATTCAAGAATCATGTAGACAAAATAAAACTTAGTTCCTTTGTGTGATTTTTGTTATTTTGACAAATTATATTTGAAATGAAACTCTGTTTATGTTGTAATATTTTCTCATATTTGATTCTTAATTTTATACACATTTGTTAAATTGAGAAATATCATTAATATTTAGACCTAAGATAAACATATAATTTATTCATTAAATAATGTGTTAGTGTTAAAGAAATATAATGCATTATAATACATAAAAAATAATATTTGTCTTTAAAGAATTTATCGCTATGATTCATATATTTTGTTTCTTATTATAGTAAATGATGAAATACGTGGATCAAATAAGAGAATATTAAAATTATTTAACTCATGTAGAAGGTGGTCCATGATTCCACTAATTTAAGAACATAGAAGTTAACCACCCATGGTTCCACCATTTTGGGACATGAGACCATGGGAATTAACGTATATGGGTCTAATGTAAAGATTTAAAACAAAAAAAAAATAAAAGAAAATAAAGAAATTGAACCGGACATGAATATAAATAAATAAATAGCCTGTTTTACTGCTAAATCGTCATAAAAAATTGGGTTAATAATTATAAATATTAAAGGAAGAGGAAAGAACCATGAGAAACGGAAAACAGTCCATGCAGTAGCAGTAGAAGCCTGGTTTTGCCTCCACAAAAGCAAAAACAAAATAGAGCACCAGAATAAGAATGCTTTAATTTTAGTATCCAAAAATTCACTCTGCGAGCAGCCCTAGCTTTAGCAATCAGCATAACATAAATGAACCAATAATAACTCTTAGTCTCAGTCCAAGTCTCAGACTATGACCTTCCGGAGAAACGGTGCAACTAATTGGCTCTACCAGGCCGAAAAATATTAACTTGGCGCCAAACCAAGCAACAAAGATTCTGTTTGTTAAATCCGCTCACTTGTAAGCACAATTTGACAAGGTGACCTTTTGTTCTTCTCCAGGTACCAAAATGTTTTGAAAAAAGTGTTGGCTAATACAACTATGTTTTCCAATAAATTTTTCTTCAAACCAATTCTTCTCTTTTGGATCAAAAAGTTTATGACCAAGTGGATTTCGGGACTCTTTAACAAATAAAATTAATGTAAAATATACATGCAGGTTCATTGAATGAATTAACAAACCTCCCATGTGAACAATCTACATTATTAAAATATGGATTTAAAGCCCTTTCAAGAAAAAAAAATGTAATTGAAGCTATACAACACCATATAGTTCAAAAATGGTTTCAGAATCGCAGCTTATTAAATAAACTGCATAGCTTTAAATCAGTATTTTTAAATGTGCAAATATCCACATTGGATAATGACTCATTGAACGAGGATCATGCACAAAAACACAACCCTTGTTGGAAAATAGTAAACAACAATGATCATAATGAAACCAAACCAAATCAACCCAACCTTTCTAACACCTCAGGATCAAACCAAATCAACTGAACAATATTATACTAACAAAATGAAATTCAAAAAATTCAGTTCCTGGGATATATCCAGGATCATACTTAACAAACGAAAAACATGTATATCATTTACGAGCATCAGTATCATAGATTAGACATTCATTGCTACGTCCGACATTGGGAATTTATACAAAAAGAAAAAAGAAAAAGATATCTCTCAACAGTCTAAATGAGATAGTGAGAGAGAGGGAGAGCACAAACAAGTGCAAAGTTACATAGAACTACATTACAAAATGCAATAACACTTTTCCTGATAAGATTTATGAATGAACTGTATCTCATTTGTATCACATCTAAGTTACAAAATCATTAACAAGCGCCTACCTAAAAACATGTTGCATAACCAAGCCAGTGCACAAGCTTAAAATAAAACAAAACTGAGTCATAATACACAGGACTGACCTATTTTAAAACCGCTTTCCTTTTGTGCTCTCTCAAATTGCTGGGGATGATAAACACAGAATCTACACAAAGCCCCCCTTTAGAATGCGTGCAATCAATCTGTTTCATTGAAAACCTGACTTCAGTTGCTGGTTCTGAGTCACTAACAATAAATTCACCTACCTTATAGTCTATCCAACATCCACGCTTATGGTTCCCATTTATATCATCTTCTTCAGTATCGTCTAAGAAGCACTCAGATGATGCTCGCTGACCATCTGAAGTAGTCAACTCTAATCGTACAGGCTTTATATCCCAACCATGGGTATGTTCAAAATTACATACTCGTCGTCCCAATCTCTTTGAAAACCTTCCAAGATGAAGCCTGAATGACAGAGTATAGACATCAGGTGGAAATGGGAATTTCACAACCCCATCTACCTCAAACCACCATATTTGTTGCAAATAGGCCACAATATGAAATCTGCCAAAAAAGAGCAAAATGGCAGGTGCACCATCAAAATCTGTAAGAACAGCATATTCTGTTAAACAAACATTAACAGTAAGCTAATATAACAGGCAGCCAACTACAAAGAGCTTGTTTTAGTTCTCCAGGCTGTGAAGAAAATAGAAGAGACGGTGTCTTTAAATATTAGTGCAACAAAAAGTGAAAGAAAGAAAACTCATTATCAAATTCCTACCTATGATGAAAATTACAATTGGGGCAATTACTCTCATCTTTAGCCAGAGCAACTATGAACAAAAGGAAAATCCAAGCACAAGCGCATAGAAAATATTCACAATTTCAACTTTACATGCTACCAGGATTCCAGATTGCATAGCCAGAAAAATAGACAAAGATTCTGCACCAGGGAAGCAGAACTCATCAATGCAGATCCTTTCGAGTCTGTTGAAAATAATCTTATTGGAAGCTGCTTTCAAGTGAGGGCAATTGTCATAGTCAGCCAGTGAGCAATCCTGAGAAAGCTAGCCACCTAGCCTTTCTTATTTCCATCACTAGCGTAAACTGAGGAATAATAATAAGAAAAACCCCTTGTGACTCTTACCAGAGTATGATCACAAGATCAGAGAAGATTATTATGTAGTAAAAATTCTTCTTGATATGTTGACTGTACTAGTGAAAGAGATTAACACTGTATATAACCTTATGAAACGAATTTATTACTAGAATATGACACAACATAAGAATAAAATAGAAATTTCTTCCCACATCTCTCATTATCCAAGGTGATCTAACTCCTCAAAAATGCATAACTTACATTTGCATAAATTGACAGATTTTTAGAAGAGAAAGCAGTTGGCATTGGGATCATATAGTTCTAAAGAAAAAGTAGCATTGATATCACATCTAGCGCTAATTAAGAACAAAAAGTTTGGGCGGCCCGAAAAAGTTTGCTTTAATTATGTTGTAAGCTCCATAGCTGATAATTTGGTACCCCATAAACGAATCTCATAAGGAACATTCTCCACATATTATGTGCAAATGCCATGCCACCGCACCAAACCCACTCCCACCCCACCACAGCAAACTAAAATAAAGGGGCAGCAGGGCATGCCTTTAAATCAGATTGAATGACAATTTTCACAATTAAATCACTTCACATAATATCAATATTGTAAAAGGCAATTCAACGTCCTTCAAATCACATTTTTCTTAACCATGGACTTGATAATACAACTTCAAGTAATAATTAACTAGAAGAAGACTTTTAAACATATTATTGGGGGGAAAAAAGGATGCAACCCTATCAATTACACACGAGTATTGTTTAACATATGGCCTTAAATTTTGGAACATTAAGGAAATACTGCCTATTCAATTACACACTAAAATACAGCCCTAAGTTTAGGAGCATCAAGGAAATATAATAAAGAAAAAGAAGCAAACTAAGGCTCCACCATAACCAAGAATAAAGTGAATTTAGAACACATATCTTGAGAAGGCAATGGGTTTTCAGTCCCTAAGAAACCTGTGTAATTGCACTGCAACCAGACGGATCATTTATCAGACAGCAATCCACCCCTGCCCTTCCCCCCAACCATTAGCCAATCAAGAGAATGAGGCACAATACAGCTCATCCCAAATAAAAATATAATTAACCACACAGTGAAATGCCAATTCTACACATTACAAAGAAGTAAAACAAGATTTGCATGGCCAAAAGAAAGCTGACACAGAATTCAATTCAAACAATTTTATGAAAAGGAAAATGAATTAAACATAGGCATCAAAATATAAAGAAATTTCTGGTATGACCATCATAAATCAACCAAGGTTAACCCCTCAAAAATATCTTCCAATTCAAAATCTATCTAGCCAAAAACTTTCATATATAAGATAACCACAAAAGTCATGTCCAAATCAAGACTTGTTGAGTGACACAGGAGTGTCTGATCACATGGAGCTAAAAATAGAACTAAATGAATTTCAAGAGCAAATTTGGAATTTATCTGGTACTGTTTCGGAAGGAATTTCTGGGTAATCTTCATACTAAAAAATTATGTGTCTAGTTCTAAATCCTTTTTACAGCACATGAATATAAGTCTTCTAGAGTAAGTTGAATCCTAATAACTAAAGGAAGGTCAGACAGTTATTAGGTGAGCCAAATCTTGACAACTTGCAAGAATTGAAGACTTTTGTCTCCATCCAAGACTTTATAGCATATTATGTTCGAATTTAATGCTTCATTTATTGTATTTGCTGTATTTGTAGACTTTTGGTGTAAGGGTAGTTGTAAGTCTTAATTACTGTCTTTTGTAAACTCCCAACCACCAAGTTTTAATGTTGTAATGAGTGCTTTGCAGTAGCCCTCCCAAGAAATCTCTATAAATACCTAAGGATGAGAGGAGAAGGGCAGAGAGAGTGAATTTTAAATTACTTGTATGTGGGAGAGTTCTCTTATGAGAGTTTCTACATTTAACTCTGTATCTCTTGGGTGGATTCCTTAGAGTGGTGAGTTTGAGAGTTCTGTATCTCTTGTAGGGTTCTTTGGGTGGTGAATTATTCTGTATCCCATTGTAATTCTCTTGAGTTGTGAGCTTGTACCAATTTTACTTTATTCAGTGTTTGAGTTTATTTTAATAAAAGTGAGTGTTTGTTTTCATTCTTCCAATCTTGTGGTGTTCTTTTTCTAAACACTTGAGCCTGCATCATTGAGTGACCAATATAAAGGTATCTTGACACCCTGCTTGCAGAGAGGAAGATCACATAAATACGCATATCCAAGGGCAGGGAAAAGACACGACAAAGGGAAAGAAAAGGGGAGAAGGGGCGGTGCTCAACCAATAGACATCTTCATTTGGATTGATAGACTAAGTCTCCATCAATGGCAGTTCTATTATTAGTACAAATAATATACATGGGAATTAATTAAAATTTTGAGAGCACTGCAATGATACCAAATTCACCACCTCCTGGGTAAAACAGCCTTAAGAAAATAATAATGCCAAACCTCCCTACCAGTCCACCAGCATCTGTAAAATTAAAAGACATGGCTACATAGCCAATGCCTGATGGTGCATTGCAAGTCAGAAAGCATGTAGAGAAGATTGTTTGAAAAAAAAAATTAGTTAACAGAAAGTAAGTATTACACAAAAGGGCTGATTTAATTTCAGCATTTTGCAATGATGACACAACAATAAATTTCATTACCTTAAGTGGTAAAGAGAACTAAAAATGTACATAATTTCCAGAATCTACAGTAGATGTAACTCCCATTATGGTAAAAAAAAAATAAACAAGGTTTCCTAATCTAAGAGAAAAAAATCTGATATTAGTAGGCAAGAAACAATTCAAGAGCCAAAGCTCTCATCTGTGTCAAGCAGCGAACAAGACTTAGCAATGTCACACATTAGAACAGAAGACTCTTTGAGCACACTTAAGAGAAACGTCTAGGTCGAAGTACCACGCTTATAATGATGCAATGGGTAATTGCATCTAGTGACGGACAGAAATTCATCTAAGACAAGGCATTTTATCCGGTTATAAAACAAAAATAGTCATAAATAGAAGAACATGCAAAAGTTAAGTCTTCCAACTAAGCAGCCAAGTTATTAGGAAGAATTTAAAAAAATATATATGAATAAATAAGAAAACATTAGAAATCTAAACAGGCATAATCTACACTTATGCTAAGAAAAACTTTCACAGAGAAAGAGGATATAGTGCCACAGTTCAACAGTAGAAATGGGTTAGATGTAATTAGACATGAGTATTTCACAAACTAAAGAGAAATTTAAACAAGCCTACATTGACGGTTGTAAGTCACCAGACATCAATCACAAAAGTTTATAAATTAACATTATAAATCCATCATAGCTTTATCCACAACATCTGATGCTAATGTTTTTGCTTCTTGAACTGAACTGTATACATTAAATCACTAGAGTATCTACTAACATCACTGCCCCTAAATTATATAATATAGCCAAAAAAAAGGCATATGATATTCAAGAAAACTAAAGCATGAAACTAGAAGCTTGGTAGATAACCTAGATTCTTCAGTAGGAATCCAATTCCAATATCTCCGATCTTCAATTCCTGTTATTGCCATCGCCTTTGCTGATATTGACATGCAAACTCTTCCTGTCACTCTGTCTATCCAAACTTCCTGCAATAAATAAATAAAACTCCCAATTCTATTGACCAAAAAGAACAAAAACCCTAACTCGCATTCCTTCCCTATAAAATAACACTAAAAACCAAAATTGACCTAAGAAAAGTAATAGTAAAAACAAAACTAACCTTATTGCCATGATCGATGGGAACGGGGTGGGAGAGCAGGGCGAAAATGCCCTTTTTGGACAAGTTGAGGTACCGTTCAGAGGGAATCAAATCGAGCAGATCTTGATAATTAGCAGGGAGCTTCTTTTCCCAAACGGAGTCAGAAGAAGCCGCCCCGCGGAAGGCTCTATTTAATCTCGCGAGATTGCAAATCTCCGGCGGACTCAAGTACAAAAACACGCAAGCCACGCAGCTCTCTGGTATGTCCCCGAGTCCTGGACCCATGGCCGCACCGTTATCGGTCAGGTTCGATAGCGACGCGCCCATGATATGATATCACTTGCTCTATTTTACCAACTTTTCACAGCTTTCACTTTTGCTTTCGCTTAATTTTGCTTTTGTGTTTGTGTAATTAGCTTTTTCTAAGTCATGGTTTCTGTTGTAGTCCTGCAAAGAGTGAATGAGAGATATTGAGGGATTGAGAGATGTTTGGCTAGGGAGACGTAATAGTTTGCTGCCGGACTCGCGTTCAATACTTATACTCAGTTTTTCTTTTTTTTATAGAAAAAAATATTTCAATCCTCTCAAAATTTTAAAAAATATACATAGGGAGATCAATATTTTTAAACTTTTAATTTATATTTTTATTAAGTAAAAGTTTTCATATTAAAAAAAATAGAATTCACCCATTTTAATTGAAAAAAATATAAATTTAATTAAATATTAAAAATATTCTTTTACTTTTTAAAAAAAAAAATTAAATCTCTAAAATTAGAAACAAAAAGGTGCAAACCGATTTTTAAAAATTTTATTTATACCTCTTTTAGGTAATAGTTTTCGTTAACTTTAACGATAAAAAAGATAAAAAAATAAAAATTCATTCTATTTTGACTAAAAAATATAACCCTAATATTTTTTTAAATATCATTTACATTTTTATTAAGTAACAAATTTTGTTATTTTTAATAAAAATTCACTTCATTTTAACAAAAAAATTTAAAATTCAATTAAATATTAGAAAGAGGGTTGAACTTTTGACCTCATGATTAAAAATCACATTTTAATCAACTAAGCTATTTCAACTTTATGTTTATATATGAGTTTGCAAATTCACTTTAACTAATTAAGTTATTTCAACTTTATATTATATATAGATCTACAAATTTATTAACATATTATTATCAAAATTACATGTTAATAATTTTAAAAATATTATTAATAGGGTTTGAACCCTGGTCACCTATATGACAAATAAGAATACTCATTATTAATCTACAACAAAAAATTTTAATATAATATCAAAATAAAAAAAATACAAAAATGTGAAAAGTAGGGCCCTAGGCACCATTGGTGGGTCACCGTTGCTATTGGTCATCATCCAATGGACGCGAGGGTGGTGACAAGTGGTTGCGAGAAGTGATTGGCGATGAACGGTGGTCGACGGCAATGATCTACAAACGATGGTCAGAGGTGGTCACCAGCGGTAGCGGGCGATGGCTAAGGTCCTGTTATTTTGCGTTTTTATATTTTCTTTCTTAATATTATATCAACAAAGTTTATTGTAATTCAATGATGAGTACTTTTACTTGTCTTATAAATACTAGGGTTCAAATCCTATCAATAATATTTTTAAAATTATTAATATGCGATCTTAAAAATAACATGTTAATAGATATCAATGACACTTTTGAAATTATTAATATTCAGTTTTGAGGATAACATGTTAATAGATTTGAAGATCTAACGCTTTTCAAATTATTAACATATGGTCTTGAAGATAATATGTTAATAGATTTGTAGATCATATATAAATATAAAATTGAAATAGCTTAATTAGTTAAAGTTAATTGTCCTTAATCATGATAATTGATTAAAGTATATTGTCCTTAACCATAAAATTATTAACATGTGATTTTAAGAATAACATGTTAATAGATATAAATTGTACTTTTAAAATTATTAACATATAGTCCTTTAAGATAATATGTTAATAAATTTACATACCTAATTTTTTTAAAATTATTAACACGTAATCTTGAAGACAATATGTTAATAAATTTATAGATCATACATCAATATAAAGTTGGAATAACTTAATTAATTAAAATTAGTTGTCCTTAATAATGATAATTGGTTAAATTATGTTGTCCTTAACTATGTCTTTAATTATGAGGTCAAAGGTTTAAATTATTTTTTAATATTTATTTGAAATTTGACTTGTTTTTAATGAAAATAGAGATATAATCATAATTTCATAATTTTATTATTTTTTTATTAAACTTAACAGAAATTGTTATTTGACAAAGATGCAAATGAATTGTTTTTTAAAATATTAATATTTGCATGTCTTTTTTTGAAACTTCAGAAATAAAATGTTCTTTACTTAAAAAAGTATTCAAGAATTAAAATTTTGAGAAAAAATGCGACAGGGAATATAGGATCTAGTGGTTTTCTATTGGACGTCAAAAAGTCTAAGACTAGATTTTTTTATTTTTTTAAATTTTTTTTAATTATTCAATATTACAGGCGCAAGTTTAAGTTTGGGTTATAATATCCGGGACCTTAACTTCTTACATTTTTCTAGAAAAATATAATGTCTATTTACATCAAATGGATCCTAACTCGTTAACTTTAAAAAAAAAAACAATTACATCAAATGGGTCCTAACTCGTTAACCTTAAAAAAACATTCACATCAAATGGGTCCTAACTCGTTAACCTTTAAAAAACATATTATAGTAGCATGAAACTGAACAATAAAGAGTATTTGAGTTACTTCATAAGATTCAAGAACAAATTTAATACAGATGAAAAAACTGTATATTATTTGAAAATATGCAAACAATTAGGGACCTAAATATTATTATACCAATCGAGTTTTAACTTTTTCCGTGGCAGGGAAAACTGAAAACGTGCAAAATGACAACAACGCAGGAGGGGGAAGGATGAATTAAAAGTCTCTATTCCTTTTATTTTACGAGGAGGAAGGATTTAAACTTACAATTATTAAGGTGCATTATAATTTTTTTTTATTAAATTATTTAAGTAACTGTAATTCTTTTTAATGTTTTTTAGTCACTTATTTTTAATTTTTAATTTGTTCTCTTACTAAGATTGCGCTGTACCCCTACCCCACACTTTATTCCATTTTTATTTTATTTTCTTCCTTTAGATAATAGATATTTTGCAGTAAAAGTTGGCGCTTAAACTTGACGATAATGACCACTTATATCCAGTCATTTTATGGCACTTCACCTGTATCTTGTTTCGACAAAACACGAACCACTATCCACCTTTCCTTTTTTTTTTCTTTGATAAAAATGATCTTTGGAAATAGTTTATAGATTTCTATTTTTTTTATAAAAAAAATCTTATGGTAAATATATATATTTTTATTTCCATCATTCATTATAAAAATTATATGCAAATATTGTTGTTTTATTTACAATTATTTTTTAGTGTGAAAAGCATACCATACGCATACACATAAATTTTAAAAAGCCATGTGAAATATTTTTGTTCTCACTAAGATTTTAGTCTTGGTCCAATTCACTTAAGAGCTCAACATAACCCATGGATCTTGGCCTCAAGCGATCAAAAGACATTTCGTCTAATACCTAATTAGAGGACCTATTGTACGGTACCTTAAGTTTAAGCCAACAGTTAAATAAGACCTGGTATTAAATAAAGGAATATCTTTGGTCCCAAAAAATTTCAATTTTAGTTGACATCCTCAACAATTTGTTCTAGCCGAACTAACCATTAAAGCCTTTTTAAGTAGAGTAGGGGAGATATATATCAACCAAAAACTCAAATTGCCTTGTCTCAAGATATTCGATACAAATCTTACTCTTATAATTTCGGGATAAGTTTGAAATAGGAAAGTAAAGATATGTCCTAATTTTACTAGTTTAACATTGAGAAGCATCTAAAAAAAGGAAAAATGATTAAACAATGTATCTTGTTTTTAATAAAAAAAATCCTAAAATCTCTATTTTACACACTATAAACACTAAACCTCTTTATATTACCTTTTTATTTTTTTTGTCTTTTTCCATAGACCCATTGCTAAGTTAAGCATCAAAGAGTGATCGCTGGGAATAATTTTTAGTGTGGCTTAACTATATTTATGGTGGCATGATGGATTTAAAGTCCAGTATGCATCAAGGGAGGTTATCTCAACCTAGTCTTGTTGGAGATCTAATAAACTGTTTCCAAAGAGAAACAAATTCAACTCGTAGGCTTAAAATTTCTCAAATTCTATGTTAAAAAAAACTTTGCACTGTATGTGGAAACAGAACGAAAAGCCATGAAAGGTAATCACTTGAAGGCAAAAAGATAACTCAAGATAATGAGCAAAATCAGCGATTGGTAGAGAATTCTAACTAGACAAACCAACAACGGTTAGTAGAGTAGTGGGGATCACAATATAACACATTAGGATGAGACAAAACCTGCTTGGTAGGTCGAGTTAGAGAGAGAATTAGAGAAAGTTTTGCGATATTTCTATATCTTAAAATTGAGTGTAAGTATACACTATCATATGCAAGTAATAAATGGACAAAAGAGTCAGATGTCGAACCCACAGGGATAATATCTTCTTTTTAACGAAGTATTAAAATTATGTCTTTCTAGTTATTATTCAAAAAAATAAAAATCTAATAATGAATTTAGAAAATATAAAAGCAATGACACAATGTAAAGAGATTTGGAAGATAACAATATAGAGAAAACCTAGGGTTAATACCATCCCTCAATATGTTTTCCAATGATTAATCATTTAATATTTAATTTCCTTAGTCCTTGTTATTGATTAAGGCACTAATGTATTCACAAGTCTCTCCCAAAGTTATGCAAGTATACCTTAATTTATCAAATACCTATATTCCTATGATACTTGTAATAAATTAAGATTTATTAAGATTAAGTCTCATTGATTATACATGCCAATTAGGTATATTCCTATCCTAATTTGAAACTTGTATATGCAACATTGAATGTTACTCTACAATAATGCATTAAATTACTTAGGTCTAAATATAATGATTCCTCTTCCGAGTTTATCAAAATATTACCAATTCATTCACCATATATTGGCCAGATATATTGAAGCATTAAGAACAAGTAAATTGAATAACAAATAACTAAGTTTATTAAATATTAAAAAAATATGGCAATTAAGCACCCATATTGAGTTCAAGTATTAACCCTAGAAAGAAAATTTAGCTCATGGTTAGAAGAGAACAGCGGTAAAAATAATAAAAAACCATGATACAATTAATAGCAAACTGATATAGACATTGAATTGCTCTTGATTGTGCTACCTAAGAAACTCTTGATGCCGAAGAATACCTTGACTCTCTCTTTATGGCTACTTCAATTAATCTGCAATTGCTCTATAAGACTTTTGCTATGTGTTCTTGATGTTCTTGGACGTTCTCTAAAGACTGGAAACGAGTGGCCTTTTATAGGGATTGATATGAGCTTGAAATCTTTAATTCTTGTCAAGTCAGGAATTGTACTACCGTTGGAGCGCTATGTTTCTGTCACTGGGGCGTTATGTGTAAAAAGCCGTATCGCTGGAGCAGTGAGGTGATGGCGCTGGAGCGTTGGGTTATCGTTGGCGCAGTGGCGAGTTGGCACTGAGGCAGTGACTTAAATAGGTCATTTTTTCTATTTTCTTATTTTGATTAATATTCCAGCGCTGGGGAAAAAATCCTTGTGGCGCTGGGGCGACAGGTCCATATTTTGAAAATTTACATTTTAGTCCTTGTATTTGCTCATTTTACGTCCTTATTTTAAATTTCGTTCAAGTCCCTATAAATAACAATAATGCACATAAATAACTATTTATTCTTATAAAACACTAAGTTTTTGAAACTTATCAGAAAGCGACAAATATACCCTTATTAGAAAATGAGACAAGAAAGAGAATAGTTAAAAAAACTATTGGCAATAGTTCTTGAAAAGCACAAAAGGTTACAAGAGTAATACGAACCCAAAGGAGCTATTGACCGACGAGTAGGCCTGTCAAATTGCAAGGGAACCTTTCCCATCAATCAGAGGTAGTAAGTTTCTTATTTGGTACACTCGAGAGCAAACAAGAAAATGGAGTACAAGAAGACAAGTCATTTATAGAGGAAAGTAGACCCCAAAACAAGAGGTTGTGCCTAGGACACAATGATCGAGTGCCTACATACTTAGGGACTCGGGGTGAATGAGAAGAAATTAGGGTGTGAAAAGAAACGAGGATAATCTAGGCGTGCATGATGCTTGGAGAATATTGTTAACTAAAAAGAAACTTATAAAAAGTGCAGAAGATGGGTAGAGAAGTATGGTACCAAAATTGCCCTTAAAAGAAAAGGTTTAATGACTTAATGAGCATTTACATGAGTTAATGGAGAATGAAGAAATGTGAGAGCTTCCTCCCTAAAAGGCAATTGAGAGGGAGTAGAAGTCCCTCCTCTACTCTTACCGACGAATTTAGAGACATAGAGTTACTTGTAGCTTTTCAACTACCTAGCCTCCCAACCTATAAGGGAATGATTGACTTGATCTATTATGTGGATTAATTGATCAACTTATTATCCATTGTGGAACTAAGATAGAAGCAGATGTGCCATTTATTTCACATAAATATGGAGGGATATGATCTTCTTTGGTATCGGAGTCTAAAATAGAGGAGTATTTCTCTTACTGTGAGCTATCATACATGTTTGTTTAATATTTTTGAGGAGCCTCTAAGTCAGCCAAAGACCCATAATAGTTAAAGAGGCTTAAGCAAGGTCAAATAGAGATTTGAGGGATTTCATATATCGGTTCTACAAAAAAGTGATCTAACTTGAGGCTTTCGACCTACTAGTTGCCTTAGAGGCCCTAGGGGCAGGATTAAGATTAAATCGATTTTGGTACTAATTGTCAAATAATTCAATAGCAACCTACATAGTTGCCTACAATTTGAGCACCCAAATACAAAAGGATCAAGGAAGAATAAGGAGCAAAAAGGGTAGCAACAACTGATACTCGAGGAAGAATATAGGGTAAAGAGTTAAGAAGATCTATTAAGAGAATAATGTTTAAGGAAATGAGAGATCGAATACCACCCGAAGCAGTGACGTATCCTTGAAGAATCTAACCATGCAAGGAAAGTAGAGGTGAAAGAATAAACGGGTCTCTCCTAAAGTGGTGAGGATTCAAGAAGAGAAGTTTGTTCCCCTCATTATCCTTCTGAAGGTTATATTCAAGGCCATTAAAGAAAAAAGCCTGTTTGAGGAGCTAACCACTATAAAGCTCTTGTAGCATGACAAACAGGGGTAAAAGGTATAAGTTCCATTAACACTTTGGGCACACAACTAATGAGTGCCATCATCTGAGAAAGCAGGTAGATAAGTTAATTAAAAATGACTATATAAAGAAGTTTAAAGTTGATCGGGAACAAGAGATTCATCAGATCGAGAACTTAGATCTTGAGTTCTGTTAGCTAAAAACTCTAATAGATAAAAAAAGAATTTCTCCTAGTATTCCACAGTATGACACTAAGTGATGTGTAACCCTGCGTTGCTAAAAAACTTCAACTTCAAACTATTTCCATTATGTTTATTGAAGAGGATGCTTGAGGGATCGATATCCACAAGACGACGTATTGATGGCTTCAATGCAAGTGGCAATAATAAATCTTAACCAAGTTTTGATTAACCTTAAAAACTCAATGGACATTATTTTCAAGGAAGCACTAGATGACCTTTGCATTAAAGACTTGAAAATTGCAAGAAGCTAAACTACTCCATACAGGTTCAAAGATGGTTATGTCATGCCATTTGAAGTTGTCAGCCTACTTATACCTCTAAGAGAGAGATCACACATGAAGACTATAATGGTGAGCTTTATCTATAAAATATTGCTAGGCAACCTTTCATGAGGGTAACTAACGTATCCATGTCTATTCATGATTTAAAGTTGAAGTTTTCAGTTAAAGATAGAGTAAAGGTAGTTTTAAGGGATCAGAAGATGGTGAGGAGCTGATATGCGGCCTCGACGAAGATAAATTTCTACATTTCAACAATAAACTTAAGGGAGGAAGAGAAGCCAAAGTCTCTAAGGTTGGTAGGGGAGTTGTTCCCTATTCAAGTCAAACTGGGATCTCCTAATAATGTGGTGAAAATTGGTTCACAATTAAATATTTTTGTGCATTAGTTAGAGAGTTTTTAGATATTTTTGCTAGATCCCATGAAGAGATGCTAAGGATAGATCCTTATTTAATATCTCATACATTGGCTGTCAATTTATCCTTTAATCTTGTCAAGAAGAAAAAAGAGTCTTCAATCAGGAAAGGTATGAGGCTATAGCGGCGGAGGTCGAGAAGCTCTTAGTTGTAGGATTCATTCAAAAAGTCCATTATCCTAAGTGGTTGGCCAATGTGGTGATGGTCAAGAAAGCTAACAGAAAATGGAGAATACATGTAGACTTTATAGATTTGAACAAAGCCTACCTAAAAGATAGTTTTCCTCTTCCAAAAATTTATTAGTTAGTAAATTTCAAAGTCAGGCATACATTTTTCAGTTTCATGGATACCTTCTCAGGATATAATCAAATCAAGATATTCATGCCCTACTAGGAGAAGACCACATTCATTACTCGTAAGTTACTATTACAAAGTTATGTCATTCAAATTGAAGAATGTTGGGGCTACTTATCAGAGGCTTGTTAACAATCTATTTAAATGTCTAATCATGAAAAGAAAAGAGGTTTATATGAATGACATGATAACTAAATCAATGCTGGTGGTATTCCAACACAAGCATACATGTCATAACAAGTAATATAATGATGGATATAAGTATCTTTCCTACAAGAACTTGTTATTATATTTTGCTAAATACTAAATTATATCAATTCACAATCTATTCAAACAATCAATTTAAGGGTGTAAAATTTAAATAAGTAAAACTAAAAAAATAAACAAATAATAACAAAAGTTGACTAGCAAATATTGTGAAGTAATTGATAAATATAAACTTAGGGTTATAATCTTTACCCTATACTTTGCTTAAAATACTAATTCCCCTCTTTGAATTAATTAATCAATTAGAATTGCTAACCAAGAATCCTAAATTACCTACAAGTCTCTTCTGATGGTTAACTAGGAATACTTTTTCTAATTAACTCACTATATTACTATGTTAAATTAAATTAAGAAAAATTTATTAAGCTTAGGTTCTCTTTAATGGTTTCACATGTCATGTAAGTATATTCATGTTTTACATGAACTCATCACAAAGAAATAAATGATCATATGTTATTCTATATATGGCTAAACCCTGAAATCACCTTTTCAAGTTCATAAAGGATATTTAATCAATCTAGATGCTGATCAAGCATCTAGAAGCATTAAAAATAAGATAGAACAAACAATTCATTCATTGATTAATACGAATAAAAAAGGAAAATATAATTTAAACTACATATAAATATCCAATTACAAACCTACAAATTAAATCTAGTTCATTGTAGAATTAAGAATTTCAAAGCATATCAGGTTCAACATCATAAAAAAAAAATACAAAACTAAGAAAAGATAAAGAGAAAAAGAAGTAAAACTATGTTATTTCAACTTTTCAATCTTCAATCTCCTCATCTTTATTATGTTTCTCCTTATTTTTACTCTTTAAAATATGCTCTCCTCTGAAGTTAGCCTCATTTTACCCTTTATTTATATGTTTTCCCATCGCTTATAGTTAATTCCATATATAAAAGAAACTTGCAGCTTAAGTCTCAATGGCCAGTGCTGCAGCTTTGCTTCATAACATTTTAGCAATGGCCCAATAAATTGTCACCGCTATGACTCTGGTCCCTCAATGCTGTGGCATTGAGCTTCTAGTTCCAATCTAATTTTTGGCCACTCTAGCATTGCAGCTTCACTTCCTGACACTGCAATGTTACCTTGATTCCATTTTGCTATTTCTATTTTATTTCCTTGAAATTTCAATTTGATAGCACCCATTAAGAATTAACAAAAGTTATTGATAGATGTGTACATGCACTAGTATATTTAGTACTCTGACTTGGGTGTTTTGCTCTAATTTATAAGTATTTTGTTATTTAATTGTATTTTTAATCATAAATATATGTACAAGAGAAAATGTGACAAATAGGAATAAACGAGAGGCAAATTGGATGAGAAACGAGCGAGATACACTCAATATACACCACCGGGCAAACATTAGCCTGGGCATTGTAACGCCCAAGGCAGAAAGTTGGGCATCGCGATGCCCACTGTCCAGCACCATGGCACCAGTCATGATTTACCAGATTCATGTTTCCAGGTCTCAGTGTCGTGGCGCCCGTGCAACATATGAAATAGCCTCTTAAAACTCTTATTTCGACATGGATTCGTAGGCACTCGACCCTAAGGTTTCTCATACTTATAAAAGCACTTTGTTAAGAGCCAAAACACAGACTTTAGAGGGGGCAAAAATGTAGAGAAATATTTCATACACAAAATTGAAAGATTAAAGCCAAGAAATCAAGATCAAGTTTAAGATTGAAGATTTAAGCCAGTGCAAGATAAAAAAAGCACATCAATGTGTCTTCTTGAATAGTTTTTCTTATCTTTCCTTATTATTACGTTCTTGTTCTTACTATTATTCATGGATTGATTTGATACTCTTGTTTTTGTGATGAGCTAAACATGTCTTATTTAGGGTTAGACTTTTGAACTTAGTATGTAGTTAGATTTTGCTAATTCTAATTTTATGAACTTAATAAATAAATTTGATTCATTCTATCTTGAGTTTATTGCTTTCATTATATCTAACCAATATTTTGAATGATTGAGGAAGCATGATGAACTTGACAAAGGAATTTTGTAAATACTTATTCTTATCGGTCGTAGATAAGTGGTTACTACAATTCTCCCCTCGTTATAAGAATTTTGTCCTCGAAATTCATGACTTAAGCAATTAGATGAGGATACTTAGATCTCATTTTCTCTTCTTGTTTCCAAGTTGCCTTTTCAATTGTATGATTTCTTCATAAAACCTTTACAAAGCAATCTTATTGGTATATAGAATTTGCTCATTTTGGTCCAAAATCCTGATAAATACTCATTCATATTTTAGATTATCTCTAAGTTTAAGTGACTCATAACTTAGTATATAAGAGGAGTACAAAACATATATTTGGAACATAAACACACGGCACACATTATGAACTTATAATAATAATACGAAAGGAAAAGTTGATCAACCACGTCATCTGTGCCTTCAAGGATCTCAAATGGACTAATAAATATTGAGTTTAATTATAAAATTTATACACACATATTTTTATTCTTTTCACCCATTCGTTTAATATTTAATGGGCATCTATACACTTTACCTTTTATTCATTAAAGAATGACATAGATGTAGAATGCCCATGCTAGCCTCTTAAATATAATTCTTAACTCCTCTGAAAATTTTAATCCCTTTAACATGTACTCATATGTCAATTCATTACCTTAATATCATTCTCAAAATGAAAATAATTTAGCATTTCTATGCAACTAAGTTGTCATTCAAATCAGAATGTTGAAGGCATTATCTTAAATGATCATAAATCAACTTCAATAGAAAGACTTTTAGTTCAATTAATTCTTAAACCATTGATCTCAGCATTATATCTCTTACTTTAACTCTTTAAAAATAGTTCATCTTATTAGACATCATTTTCTCATTGAGATTGACATGTCTGCTTTTTCTAATATGCTCAGTTTCAAACAGAAAAGATTCCACTAGCACAATTACTGCGATGGCAAATATGATTTTTTTAACTATTCCTTTAACGTCATCCACGTAAAAGGAAAGGCAAAACGATTGTTGATTTTTTTTCACGAAACTCTATAAATAGCCTAAACCTCACAATCACTTTTTTAGCAATAAAGAAAACTAACCCTCTTACCATATTCATGATGAGTAACTTCACAGTCACTCCTTCAGTACCTTTTACTCCTTCTGAACTCCCAGAGCTCATTCGAACTAAAACACTTCACTTAGCAGCTAAAGAATTAATCCAACATTATGCAATAGAGGTAGTTCAAGAGTATGGTTACTCTGTAATTGGCGGTTCTCTTTTTAATTTGAATTACCCATTTTTCCATCTCCATCGAATCACTCATCTCCAAAAATGGTCAAAATCCGTCCTTTATCTACTCTGGTATCTGTTGGATCTATACATCATTGCAATGAAGCTTCCATTACAAAATACTTTGGACTGGATACAGCAACATGATGAAGAAAATCCTGTATGCATTTTCCTCCAATAGTTTTATCCAAAATCTTGGTGGAATAGCAAGCTACAACACATGTTGTATAGACACGTAAACAGTTCAGTCAATTCTAGACATCTGCATATAATCCTATTACTCCAAAGAAAAGGAATGATAGTCTCAAACCATGAGATTCATTACTACCCTACTGTTAAAGATATTTCACCTTCCCATACTCTTTACAGTTATTCCAAGAAGAACATAAAATAAAGCTCAAAGTACTTGAAAAAGTCTTGGCAGAAGAAAACCAAATTATTCCACCTTCAATATGGATCTCTCCCCATGACCAAGCAACTTGGGAGAATGTGCCACCAGATTTTTCTGAAAGAATGAATAATGCATACTCCATTTTTCATAAAAATTATATTCGCGCCTCTCTATCACATCAAAGAGAGACTGAATACTCTAGATACCTCCACTACTCTCCAAATCCAAATTAATTTCCTCTAAACTTAGATGACTTTCCACAGCCCAGTGTGTTAGGTGACCACATGCAGATTGATGACACATCTCACGAACCCAACTTGACTTTATCATTATTTCAAGATTTCCAACCTTATTCAACTGACAGCGAAGTCCAAAGAGAAGCAACTGCATTAATGAGAACCAGTTCAATAAACCCCACATCACCAGACACAAGAAGTTTCTGGGCCTAATTTAATGACTTTACCTAAGGATATGATAGTGATAATTCAAGTTACACATCATTTAGCAGTTAATCATGACATAAGTGCTTTTGCTTTTTCTTTATGTCAAGTGTGCTTTATCTTTATGTCATGTCTGTTTTTACTCTATCGGCCAAAAATTCATGTTAAGACCACAAAAATCCTTGTAATTAAAAAAGTTAATTTGGCCTTAAGTCCAGATGTTAGCCCAAAACGTCTTCAAGTTATAAATGCATTGTCGGTCATTAGTGCCAAGATGGTAAGGTCCCTAAGTCTATAAAAGGGGCTTTTATTTGACTTTTCTTAATCATCTTACCTAACTCATAACGCTTCCGACACAATTTTATCACACTTATATATCAACAAATATTTATTCAAAATTTTACGGCCTATTGTCCCTTATAATGATAAAGTAAAGCTCATTCTTTTCTTCTTTTTTTTCGCTCACAAGAACCGAGAAAAATATATTTGAATATATTTACACATATGCTCCACAGCTTTTTTGACGAAAACTAATACCCATAGCCATTATTATTTGTGTTTGAAAATTTTGCATTTAAAACTCAGTCTCTTTCTCCAATAATTAAAAAAAAATTATAATGGCTCATAGAGACTTTACATTGCAGTGACCTTTTTTTCTTTTATAAATACATTATTTTTTGCATCCTTATACAAACTCGAAAACATTCAAAGATTAGGGTGAGCGTAACAATAGAGGAAACCTCAGCTCGTAGATTTACAAAAATTTGTGTCTTTTGTGGATTCAACCCTAGAAATACTGAAGAGTTTGTAAAAGCTGCAGAGAATCTTGGTAAGGTGTTAGCTGAGTGAAAGATACATTTAGTATATGGAGGTAGCCGTGGGTTAATGGTGTCTGTGGCAAAAATTGCATACAATAAAGGCAGTCGAGATTTGGGCAGCATTTCAAAACCTCTAGCTATTGAAAATATTATAGAAAAAATAGTTGGGGATAAGTTACAAGTCTCATCTATGCACGAGCAAATGACTCAAATGCTTAGGTATGCAGATACCTTTACAGCTCTACCAGGAGGTCTCAAGACCTTTAAGGAAAATTTTTAAATTGCCTCATGGGCACAATTACAAATCCACCAAAAACCCATTGGTTTGTTAAATGTTAATGGTTTTTATAACGGGTTGTTATCTTTTCTTAACTATGCAGTGGAAAGAGAATTCATCCCACTTATATCGCGACAGATTCTTATTTCTGCTCTAATTGTTGATCAACTGATTGATTAATTACAGTCTTTTATCCCTCTGTCTAATCCAACATTGTATCAGTTAGATTGGTCTACTCATGATAATGAGAAGAAGAGCAAAATAAATTTAAATCTCAGTCTATAACCTCTACTGTTATTTTGTTGCTGCCATTGTTGTTGTTGTTGTTTTCCTTTTTTTTAGCAAGATTTCTATTTCAATTAAAGTTGTTTCAATTGATGTCTCAAATACTCTACTTCTCTATATTTTGATATTGAGAAAATTATCTCAATTTGCTCTATAACATGAAAATTATCATTATAAGATATTCGACATCATTCATGCTAAGTATATTAGTCACAACTTAAAAAACAATCATAGATGGTAACATTAAGATCCACAAAAGTACCATTATCTACAATGTGAACAATTTTAGCAGTTCTTGGATAATGTGTCATCTTCTCAAAATCATACAAAATTTTAAGCAAGATGTAAAACATTTACACAAAAAAGCTACAAATACAATCTTAAGGATTTAGCATCTTCTCGGTTCCCTTGACTTGACATCTAAAAGTCTACAAAATCATATCTTAGCTTTGATACCACAAAATGCTGTCAATCCCCAAACCCAAAAGATCTGACACATGACATAACTTATACTCATTCAATAATGTGCACTCATAATTAATATTGTATAAAATTTCAAACTTGAATTCTACATAGGAATCCTTAGCAGGTTGCTAGTAAACTCAACACAAAGATCAATCCATAACCACACTTGGTGAAACATAAGCCAAATACAACCATATCTAATAAAATAATACACAAGTATTTATTCAATAGGGACAAATCAAATATCTTAAATTACGTGTCCACAAATAAAACACTCAGTAACTTAGTAACTTAGGGAACCCAAAGGACAACAGAAGTCTTGCCAAATCCGCTAGGCATACATGTACCTTATTTACCTGAAATCACCATAAACTATAATGAGTATAAAACTCAGTAAGCATACTAGTTTTTCATATATCAAAATACAAATACATATATATACACAATGCATATGTATGATATGTCGTGATAAATCAAAATCATAATCTTATCAAATCACATGTCAAGTAAACGATTACACATTCTTTCAAAACATATAGTAGGAATACCATCACTCAACTACTACTTAGTAGGACTTTCATATCACATGTCACATAATGAACCAAATATTATCCATCGATGATATACCGTATGAGAAGAATAGCACAAGTAAGGTTTAAATTACATATATATAACACTCATGCCCGAAGTGAGTCCTCTCACCCTAATCATCGGTGAGTCCTCTCACATGCACTAATACGCCGCCACACGAATGTGATGACTCACTTTTCCTTTAGGTACCAATAGGATCCTCTCTACATACAAAACACATAATATATACTAATTCCAAAGAAAATGCCACACATAAAGGCTCCACAAATCACATAAGGTGCCTAATAAGTAAATAGTGGGTTCAAGCATCCTTAAAACACAACGTATCTCATGGACATTTTTCACTTCAAAAGCTTTCTTTGTTAAACACATTTTATTTTGAAAGCTCACTTTCATAAACACAGGTATGTTTATGATCAATGTCAATGCTCACATTTATAAACATATGTCTTTCACATTTTATATCAAATATACTTTGACATAACATAAATATATTTCTAAGCACATTTACAAAATCATACATAAAACAATTACTATGTTTATTGTGATTTCAGTAAAAGTCTAGTATACTTACCTCTTAGCACTTTCGGATACAAGACTTAATTCTTCTTAACCTATCAATGGAGATTAATCCTTTCATAAGCCTCAACATTCACATAAAACACTTTAAAAAGCTTACAAAATTACACATATTGCACTTATCCCATCGAATTGGTCTAATTACTTGGTTTCTTTAAACCTGTCATTTTGACCACTTACACATAACAAAATTTTCTTATACATCAAATGATATGCAATTGCTCCAAAATCAGAATATATCTTTCTTATCTCATATATCCTCTTTATGTATGAATATTATATCATAATTCCTACACAATCCATTTCATAAACACCATCAAATCTAAACTATTATCCTGGTAGGATTAAGATATTTACTAAACAATATTCCATCTCCTAATTTTATAAAATTATATACCAACTCAAAAATTATAAAACTATCACAGGTTTAGTCTTGATACATATCTAAATTCATGATAAATGTTTTCCTTCACAATCCCTGCCAAAAGTATTTTAAAACTATTTTATTCCATAGCTTTAAAAATCTGTTAATCAAATACTGCAATGAGTTGATACACTTTAGAAATTTATAACAATTTAACCACATTGATCTAAATTCTTAATTCTGAGTATATCATATTAGACATATAAATTTATCATATTCCATAAAATCGTAATTTTAGAAGATCATTTAGTAGATCAAAAATTATTTGACACTATAGCATACTGTTAACACAAAACATTTCTAGAATTTTAAGGTAATTTTTGTAAATTCACTAAAAGTTTAATTTCTGGAATTTGTAATCGATTCAAATTCTTAAATGATTCTAGACATGTCTAGTTTTATATTTCCAAAATCCAAAACCTAAATCATGGTACAAAAATTTATAAAATTCTTGGATCAAGAGACTATCAAGTAGAAATTCTGCAAATTCATCATGATTTATCAAGTTATCTATATAATAATCATTAATTCTCAATTTATAAAATCCACATCAAGTCCTCAATTTTACATATTTTCAGAAATCAAAACTTAAAAAAATAAACTTAATTAACACCAATAAATTGAGAAAGAGTTATGATGTACCTTTTAAAGCCTAAAATTCCAATTCTTATTCTTTTTTTTCTTCTTCTTCTCTTTCTCTCCCCTCTATTTCTCTCTTTTCTCTCTCTAAAAGGGGTAGCTCGGCCAAAACTAAGTGAATTAGGGTTTAAAATGTGTATTTTAATACTAAGATGCTAATGTTTAGTATTTACGAATTAATCCCTAAAACTTTCAAAGTATTATAATTTGGTCCCTAAAATAAATCTAAATCTTACAAATAAACCCAATACTAATAGTAGGTCCTTAATCTATACAAACAATACTAATAACGATACATAAATTAAGTATCATCTACATACAAATAAATTATAAATATTATATATATATATAAATACTTATTCTTATCGGTCGTGGGTAAGTGATTACTACAACCGCGAACTAATATGACCTAAAGACATCCAAGAAAAATAGGAGATGAGCATTGTATCACTCAAGGCCATGCCATAACAATAACATACATATCGAACAAATGCTATAGTGTTGGGTAGTCAAGACCACGACGCTGGATATTAAATTGAAAAATCTTGACCTGCCTTTGATATGATGTTTGCCTTAATTTAAAGACCCAACCTTATAAATAGTAGCCTTTTTAGCTATATATCAAGGGTAATGAAGAGAGAGCACAAGAGAATCAAGTTATTAAAAATTTAGAGCAATTTTTAAGAATTAAGAGAAGAATTTCAAGGAAAAGAAGAGATTGAAAACTAAAGATTTTATGACATTATTGTTGGGATTTGTGCTCATGTGTCATCCTATTATTGTATGAATATTTTACTTTATAATATTTATACATTTCATTATTTGTTAAATCACTAACTATTATTAAATGGTTCAATGATTGTGACACTACAGACATTATATGATCTGAAGGAGTTCAGATTTGGTCTAAAGAAGTTTAGATCAATGCCAAGAGTTAGCATCATCGAAAATTATAAATGCTAAAGAGTTAGCATGTTATATTAATCAGTAAAGTCTAAAAGTTAGAATCTTGTTTGTGACGGTACAAAAACCTGAGAATACATTAGTAATAACATAGTTGCAAGAGTTGTAATAGGTGCTAAGAAATGTTATTATGCAAGTCTATTCTCAAATTATATATTCCTAGTCTTAATTCACCAATGCAAGTCTATCAGTGGAATCCTTTTATATAGACCAATGTATACTATACCTAGATGGTGTAGATGGTTATTCTTAGCTAACCATGGAATTACTGGAAGTTTGTATAGCATACAAGAATTTAATAAGGACTGAATACTGAATAGACTCAATGAGGACCACAATAGACATCCTATGAAGCCGTTAATGGAAGGTACTCTCAAGTTGAGTAGTATACATGGTCTTTTGACCTGAGTACCACAGTGGGCTTGTAAGCGATCTATCATACTTTGGTTCCACACATGTCACAGATCTTTCATGGTGTGACTGTTGGGTGTCGTTGGGTATGATCCGATGCTTATAGAGTCTGGTATGTACAGATATGGAATTCGTCAACTCACATAGATGAGTTAATATATCCAGATGCTCAGAGATTGTATCTTAAAAAGTCTTATGGCCATAAGCAATAAACCCAGGAAAAGAGTTTCCTACAGGGTTAAACAATATTGTAAAAGTGTTTGCATATATTATTTGTTAAGATACGTGTCTGAAGATAAGTTCATGGATGAGCACATAGGGATTGGAAGGTAATTATCTATATCTCTACTCTTTTAGCATATGATTGGCAGAAGGATTATATGTATGCACTATGACCTCAACTTGTATGGTCTACTGCATTGATTTGTAATATTCATGACGTATGCATAGGGTATTGATCTCGAACTCACATAATAGTTCTGTTTGACAAATCAGGAGTGGACCTAGAGAGTCCCGCAATATGAAGTGTACTCGTTGTGCACTGGGGCAGTGTACCGAATTGAATAGTTTGATCTAAACAATTCCAGCAGACCGGACATTTACTTCAGTTTTTCTCCGGTCATGCACATATCAAGACTTAAGAGTTAAAGTACATCAATTAGTTAACAATTAGTTGTTGACCAATGAGATGTTGACATATGGAACATATGGGCCAACTATTGTTTGATTTAGAAATTACCAAAATGACTTTATTTGTTAGACAAATAATATTATTATTTTATTCATTAAAATGTTTATTGAATAAAATAATAAAATAATATATGAATTATTATTTAAATTGAAATCAAACAATTAATTTTTTATTTAAATTGGCATGTGTTTCTACCATGGTTTAATATGATTAAATCGTTTGTTTAATATTGATTAAATGATAAGATAAGTATAAATGGGTGGCATTTGTTAATGGTAAGCCTTAAGATATTTCTTAATAATGAGAAAATATTTTCTCATTTGGCCTAGATTAAGGCTAAGTTCATTTAAATGATTTTCCATTTTGTTTTGTTTTCACTTAGTTTATTGTAAATAATAATAAACAAAAATTAATGGCAAACATAATAGATGCCATTAGGTGAGAAAATGAAAGATAATAATAAACAAAACACTAATGGCAAACATAATGGATGCCATTAAGTGAGAAAATGAAAGAAAATAATAAATAAATGAAAGAACAATTAGTTGCTCAATTGATCATAAAAAATTTGTGCAAGGGGTTAAGGGAATGGTACAGAGAATTTTGAAAGGTCAAGTGTTAAAAATTCTCTCATAATTCTCTTAAGTGGTGAGCAAAAACACCTGTTCTATTTGGTCACCCATGCTACAAGGTAGAAATAAGGATTCAAAAGTTGAATCCTTTGCTGGAAAAGCCGCTATTCTAGCTTTCTCAAGCCCACCGTGTTGAGGAACTAGAATTGTGAATGGGTTGCTTCAGGGCAGGTACTCCGGTTCGACAATATACAAAAGGCTTAACAAGGTACTATTTCTCAATGTTGAAGTATTTTACATTTATGAGATAACATGTAAAGTTTATTTATATTTATCATTATGAAATTTGTATTCTACTCATCCGCTGTGCATGTATGTATGTGATACGTATGCTATATTTGAATGATAGACATAAACCCACATGTATACACCTTAGGTTTAAAATCACTCACAATTATCTCTTTTCATCTTTCTTCTTTTCTACTTTAGATTGTTTGTTCTCTATGATGTTAATTATTTTGACTCTAAAACTCTATTTGTCATCATGAACTAAGTGTTATTCTAGGATTACAATTTGAACTCGATATGTAATTTTAATTCATTATCTTTTCTTATTTATGAAATCAACATTGAATTATTCTATTTATCTTGTGTTTAATACTTTCTAGATACTTGATCAATGATCAATCTTAGTAGATTCTGGGCTTATGAAAGATTGTATAGGTATACTGGTATTCAGTAAGGACTGGATACTGAACAGACTCATGAGGATCTCTAATAAACATCCTATAAAGCCATTAATTGAGGGTATTCTTAAGCTTAGTAGCATTCGTGGTCCTTTGACCTGAGCACCACGGTAGGCTTGTGAGTGATCTACGTGTTTTAATTGTACACATGTTAGAGACCTTTTATGGTCTAACCTTTGGGTGTCATTGGGTATGGTCTGATGTTCACAAAGTCTAGTATGCGTAGATATAGGATCTGTCAACTCATATAGGTGAGTTGTATATCCAGATCTGAGATTGTATTTTAAGAAGCCTTATAGCCATAAGTGAAAACCCCATAGGATTTTGCAGATATTGTTTACAGAAATACAAATCTGAAGATAAGTTCACAGTCGAGAGCATAGAGATTTGACACTGATGATCTATATCTCTATTCTTCTAGGATATAGGTGACGGAAGGACTATATGTATATGGTTAACCTCAATTTATATTGTTTATCGTATCATTTTGTATATCTGTAATATATTTATAGGGCATCTTTCACGAACCTGCAGAAGATTTCTGTAAGATAAATGGGTATGAATCTAGAGAGTCTCACAATATGAAGTGTACTCATTGAGTACTAGGTTAGCAGATCGAGTAAAATAGTTCGATCTAGAAAAATTTAAGAAAGTAAGATTTATTTCAGGATCTCCTAGAATGCACACTTTTCAAATGCTTAAGAGTTAAACTTATAATTAAATAAACAATTGTTGTTTATTTAAAATGATGACAAGTGGGATGCATGATTCATAAATGTCATGTTGCATGCAAAAGATAGTTGATAAATGGCAAATGAAAGTGGACATTTGGCAATTGTACAAATTGATTATTGCTTGTATGATTGACAAGTGTCAACATGTAAATGAAACAAAAAGAAGTGAAAGTGTTTCATTTAGGCACGTGAGATTCGACCAAAGGGAATAAAACTTTACAATTATTGCATTTAGGTCCCCATATTAATTTTTGGTCAAATTTGATAGAGAAACAAGCTTAAGATTTGAACTAATGATGATCCTCCTTGAAATTGGACAAGCTATTATTCTAGCTCCTGTAATCCCACTAAGTTGAGGACTAAAATTGTATAAGAGATCACTTCAAGGTGAGTTCTAAGTTTAAAACTTTACCAAAGGTTTCAAGGGTAAGTATTTTCGAATTTGTTAATGTAACAAACTTAAATTTAGTATATATTTATGAATAAGAAAATAGATTTCAATTATGCTGTGCATTGTATGAAAGACATGCAAATTAAGATTCAATGAACACATTCACATGCATACACACTTAATAAGCACTTACAAAAATAGTATCAAAGTATGTTTGATGCTTTTCTAGGTTAATTGAGTATGTTTGCGTTATTTAGGATGCCTAAGAATAGTGGCTACTGCATTTCCAAGGGTTAAAAGTATAGAAATAGGTCTTTGTTCGAGGGAACGCAAGGGCGTTGCATGCTTGGCATAAGGGTGTTCATAGTGGCTTGATGAATGCAAGGGTATGAGGTGTATGACACTGAGGTGTTCAAAGCATCAAAATGAATGTTCGGGCATTATGTGTCTAAGGTTAGGGCATTAGTGACACTAGCTCAAAGCATTTAAGCATTGAACGTAGGGCGTTCTAACTTGTAATGTCATGGCGTTCAAAGTAGTTCACTTCATTTTGCATTCTTATGTATGTGATGTTTGATTTATGCAATAATATAATTGTTATATGATTTTTTTTTTTAATGTTATGGTCATTTGTTTGTGCTGTTAACCACAATAAAAGCCCTACTGGTGAGGATTAATTATGCTTGCAAAAAATAAATGGTTGATTATGAATCTTATCCTTATGAGATGCGGATAGGTTTCAAAATCTCTCTTAATTAGAATAAAAATGCATTTCATTTTGAGAAAGTATTATGCATGGTCCATCTTGTCAATATGGTGTTAGAAGGGTCACCTCAGTCTTTTTTAATATTGCTAAAGTATGAGGGATTGGTCGATGTAATTTAGATTATGTCGGTTAAGAGATAAAGCAAATATAAGTGAACATATTGCCAATATTGCTAAAGCAAAAGGGTATTATTAGTAAATTATATTTGATTATTGATAAGTTAATCTAGAATACACTTACCTAATATTACTAAAGTGTGAGGATAAGGTGTGTTTAGGATTAGAGGCAAGAGTTGCATGAGATTTGATTGACAAGAGTTATCTACATTTCGATTTTATAAAAGCCAATATTACTCAAGTATGAGGTTGGAGTAAAATGTCGATTAGGTCTAGTTCTCACTATAAAGTTTAAAGTGTTTGAACTTCTGTTTTTCCGTTTGAGAGATTAAAAGAATTATGTAAAGCCGTGAAAGGGTGTCTTTAGATTAAAAACGTATACTAGTTATATAATTGATCTAAAGTGTTAGTAATTAACGATTTTAAAATGTTTCACTAACAGTTTTTTTTAAATTTTTGTGAAGATAAGATGGCTTCGAACAATTCGTTGGTTCACATACTTGATGCACACAAATTGAAGGGTGTTGAGAATTACTCTGACTATTGATAAGTCTTAGAATTCTTCTGGAGTCAAAGAAGCTTTGGATATGTGATTTGTTAGAAGATGTCTACAGGTGTTTCTAATGCTGCCTTTTTGAAAGAGTTACAGACATATCAGAAATGAGTTAATAATGATTTGAGAGTCAAACTATAAATACCAGCCTCAATGTCGACTGATCTTTGGAAGGAGAATGTGTACTTAGATAGTGCAAGCAATATCATTCTACAGTTGAAGGAGCTGTTACGAGACAAACTGTAGGTTGATCTCTATATAAGGTCTTTAAGACATTCTTTCAGTTTAGGTTGGTGATGCGATATTTCTATATCTTAAAATTAAGTGCAAGTATACTCTATCGTAACAAGTAAGAAAGGGAAAAAAAAGTCGGATGTCGAACCCACAGGGATAATTTCTACTTTTTTAACCAAGTACTAAAATTATGTCTTTCTAATAATTATTTAGAAAAATAAAAATGTAAGAATGAATGTGGAAAATATAAAATCAATGACACAATGTAAAGAGATTTAAAAGATAGCAATATAGAGAAAACCTATGATTAATATTATCCCTTAATATGCTTTCTAATGATTAATCCTTTAATATTTAACTCTCTTAGCATTTATTATTGATCAAGACACTAATGTATTCACAAGCCTCTTCCAAGGTCATGCAAGTATACCTTAATTTACCAAATACTTATATTCCTATGGTACTTGTAATAAATTAAGATTCATTAAGATTAAGTCTTATTGATCATACATGCCAATTAGGTATATTCCTATCATAATTTGAAACTTGCATATGCAACATTGAATGTTACTCTATAATCATGCGTCAAATTACCTAGGTCTAAATATAATAATTCCTCTTCCGAGTTTATCAAAAATATTACCAATTCATTCACCATATATTGGCCAGATATATTGAAGCATTAAGAACAAGTAATTTAAATAACAAAGAACTAAGTTTATTAAATATTAAAAAGATATAGCAATTAAGCACACATATTAAGTTCAAATATTAACCTTGCAAAGAAAATTTAGTTCATGGCTACAAGAGAACATCGACAAAAATAATAAGAAATCATGATACAATTAATAGCAAATTGATATAGACGTCAAATTGCTCTTAGTTGCGCTGCCTAAGAAACTCTTGATGCCAAAGAATGCCTTGAATATCTCTCTATAGCTGCGTCAATTAAACTCCAATTGCTATCTAAGACTTGTGCTCTGTATTCTTGATGTTCTTGGATTGCTCTTGGGTCCTCGTTAAAGGCTGGGGATGAGTGGACTTTTATAGGGATTGATATGAGCTTGAAAATCTCAATTCTTGTCAAATTAGGAATCGCACTACCGTTGGGGCGCTATGCTGCTATCGCTGGGGCGTTGGGTATAAATAGCCTGACCACTAGAGCAATGAGATGTTAGCATTGGAGCGCTGGCCTGTTGCTGGGGCGATGACTTATGCCGTTAGGGCACTAGACTGTGACTTAAACAAGTCGTCTTTTCTGATTTTCTTATTTTGAAAACTTTGTATTTTGTTCAAGTCTCTATAAATAAAAATAATGAACATAAATACCCATTTATTCTCATAAAAAATAAAATATCAAAATAAAAATATAAGAAAATATATGACAAATATGCCCTTATCAGTTGGCTGAGAGCAGTCTAGTTAGTCCCCATGTACTTAAGATGATCTCTTACACTAAGAAATTAGAGACTATGGATATATCTCTGAACAATAACTTAGGGAATAGTTTAATTCTCCAGCTCTTCGAGGTCCTTTGCATAATTCTTCATGAACTTCAATATGCAATGGTTAACTCCCACATATATTGAGCTACATAATATATTGAAGACAACTTAATAAGACATGAACAAATGGGGTACAAGCTTCTACATTCAGAGTTGTGCTTCATTTTCTGCCTTAAAGGATTATAAGAAGTCTAAAGGTAAGAAGAAGGAGAAACAGATAACATATGTTGGTTCTAAAAAACACGTGATATCCAAGCAACAAGAGAAGAACAAAGGCAAAGGAAAATGTTTTCATTACGACGATAATAGACATTAAAAGCATAATTGTCGGAGGTACCTTGCCATAGTCAAGAAGAACCCCCCAGGTATATATTTGCATATCATTTAACATTTCATTATCATTTGATGCTAGTAATAGGTGGGTATTAGATACCATCTGTCTTTTTCACATCGGCAATATGTTGTAGGGTTTAAAAGAAGTTAGACAGCTACAATGTAAATAAGTACTTTTGTACTTTTTCTAGTTGGAAATGGAGATTTTCTATAGGTCAAGATAGTTGAACATTTTGAATTATTTCTCCTTTATGGTAGAATTTTAATGTTAAATAACTATTATTTTATGCTAAACAATATTAGACAAATTATATCCCTTCCTTTGTTAGACACTGAAGGTTATCATATATTTATTCAAAATCGTTCCTTGTACTTATATTAATGTGGATAATGTTTTATTATCTAAGTGTCAGTTGATGAACGGCTATTATATCTTAGATACAACATGAAATATCTTAAATGCACAGGTGAACACAAGTAGTGGCTAAAACAATTTTAATAATATATAATTGTAGCATATGAGATTAGGTTATATTGGCCTGAGATGCCTGGCCCGTCTAATTAGGGATGACCAGATACCTAATCTTTTCATAGAAGCTTTATGGGTTTGTGAATCTTGTATTTAAAGGAAGATGACTAAATCTCCTTTATTGGTGTTGGACATTGTGCTATTGATTTATTAGAATTAGAACATAGTGATGTATATGGTCTAATGAATCACACTGCTATAGGTGAATTTCGATACTTTATCATCTTTACGATGGTTTTTCATAATATAAACGTGTTTTTTTTATGAACACAAGTTAGAAACCTTTGAAATGTTCAAAGAATTTTGATAGGAGGTAGAGAAACAAACTGGTATGTACATTAAATGCCTTCGATCAAATCAAGGCAGTGAATACATGAGTTGTGAATTCACATGTTATTTGAAGGAGAATGGGATTCTTGCTCGATATAGTCCTTCAGGTACTCCTCAACATAAAGGTGTTTCAGAGAACATGAATCAAACATTATTAGATATGGTCCGCATGATGATGGTTATGCTCTAAAAACTGCTACTTGTTGAACAGAGTTCCTGTTAACGTGTTTTAGGGTGTATGCAGATGATTGAGTACATGTTGAAAAAACTAAATACATGTATCATATACATGAATTTTACAGCGAAATTAAGCATCTAATCAACATATACACATGAAACATAAATCATTAACAACTTAAGATTATAGAAATATACATTTGATGACTTTTAGAGAAGATTTTAATTCTGAATTCTTCTTAGCTCTAACTTTGAGCTCACCTTGAAGTATACTATTATTCAATTCTAGTTCACAACAATCTGGTAGGATTATAAAGCTAGAATAGCAGCAATTGAATTTTCAGCAACAAAGTTTTTGGTTCTTGAAAGAAAAATAAGATGAATTTATTTTTCATTCTCTCTAGTTTTTCTCACAACCATTTTTTAAAGAAAAACTCTCAAAAACCAAACTTTCTTCCAATACCTCTCACCATGCACGTTTTTGCTTCACCATTTTGTTAATCAATTATTCAAAATAATGTTTAGGTGTGTTAAGCACTTCACAAGTGCTCCCAAAATTGATTAAGTGGCTATTAAACGAAAAAATAATATTTAGTGACAATTATACCTAATTAGGTATATGTCTCCCACCTAAACCAAAATAATAAACAAGTAAATAAATATTATTATTTATTTAAATAATATTTATTCAATTATTCAAAAACTATTTGAATAATTAATTTTTTTACCTTATTTGATTTTACTAACATGGTTAATGGATGAATTCATGGCGAAACAATTCATGGAACAAAATTGTGCCACTTGTTAACATTTAATTAGTTAATAACTCTTTCAAACTAATTAAATGATGTATTTAACATTTAAGTCTAGACAAGTTTATAACCCGAGGAACCCTGAAATATATTCTCGATTTGCTAGAATTTCTAGGATGAAACTATTCAATCCATAATGCTGCCCCAGTACACAAGAAGTACACTTCATATTGTAAGACTCTCTAGGTCCACGCTTGAATTGTCATATGAAATTCCTCCATATGTCCATGAATGATGCCCCTCACACATGTTATGGATATTACAAAGCAGCGTGTTAGACTATACAAGTTGAGGTTATAACATATTCATATAATCCCTCCATCATTGATGCATTGAGTCAATCTCAAATTTCATGGCCTCTTGCCATTTTCCTGAATCGATGTCAAACATGGCATCTCTATAAGTCAAAGGATCATTTTCTTCAATCAAGAAAACACTAAGAGCACCTTCAAGTATTGAACCATACCTTTCAGGTGGCCTTGATATCCTTTCTAACCTATGTGAAGGGTGTGTCAAAGGTATTCTGCTCGATTGAGCTTGAGGTTCCATCGTTGGTTTATTTACATCCTGATTGAGTTTATCTAATTCAATCTTTCTATTATTTCTATGATTCATGAGAAACTGTTTCCCTAAAAAAGTGGCATTTCGAGCAATAAACATATTTCGTTCCTTAGGATCATAGAACTAGTACCCTATTGAATTCTTAGGATACCCAATGAACTGATACTTGTATCCTTCAGGTGTAAGTTTATCCTGTTGCATAACTTTTATGTAAGTAGGATAGCCTTAAATCTTAACATATTTAAGACTCGATTTTCTTCCATTCCATATCTCATAAGGAGTAGAAGGAATAACTTTCGATGGAACTCTGTTCAATATATGAGCAGTAGTTTCTAGAGCATAGCCCTATAGATATTCAAGGAGATTGGTGAAACTCATCATCGATCGGACCATATCCAATAAACTCCGATTCCTTCTCTCTGAAACATCATTATGTTGTGGAGTATTTAGAGGACTATACTGAGCAAGAATCCCATTCTCCTTTAAATAATTAAAAAATTCATTGCTTATATATTCACCGCCTCGATCTGATTAAAGGTATTTGATATACATTCCGGTTTATTTCTTTACTTCGATTCGAAACTCTTTGAACTTTTCAAAAGTTTTTGACTTGTGTTTTATAAGAAACACGTATCTAAATCATGATAAACATTGATAAAGATAACGAAATATCGAAAGCCACCCATTACAATGTGATTCATTGGACCACATCACTATATACAAGTTCCAACAAATCAGTAGCGCGGTGTCCAACACCAATAAATGAAGTTTTGGTAATTTTTCCTTGAATACAAGATTCATAAACCAGAAAAGGCTCTATGGTCAGATTAGGTATCTGACCATCCTTAACCAGACAGGTTAGGCTTCTCACACCTATATGACATAATCTCATATGCTACAATTTCGTATCATTTACAGTTCCCAAGTTGTTATCAGCATTCACCTATACATTCATGACATTTTATGCTATATTTAATATATAATGGCCATTAATCAACTGACATTTAGCTAATATTATCCAAATCATACAAAGATGTACATACAAATCATACAAACATAAGGAACGGTTTCGTACATATATATGATATCCCTCACTATTCAATATAGGAATGGAAATAATTTGCCGGATAATGTTTGGCACATAATAATAATTATTCAATAAAATAATTTAATTACATGGAAGAAGTAAATTAAAATGTCTAATAGCCTCGACCTGTAGGAAATCTCCATTTCCAACACGAAGATGTACTTCTCCAGGCTGTAATAGTTTAACTTTCTTCAAACCCTATAACATATTGCAGATATGAGAAGGACAAGCAGTATTTAATACCCAGCCAGTACTAGTATTAAATGCTAAAGAAATGTCAATGATAGGTAAGTGCATACTTGAGGGTGTCTTCTTAATCGTGCTAAGGTATTTTGGACAGTTCTGCTTCCAATGCCCATCCTCGCTACAATTGAAACATTTTCTTTTTGCTTTATTCTTCTATTAGGGCTTGGACATGTGTTGCTTTTGAGGACCCCTTTTGGGCGCATACTTTGCTTTCTTATTATTCTTCCCTTTGAACTTCTTAGAATTCTTTGGGATAGAAGATGAAGCACCCTGAACATAGAGGGTCGTGCCTTATTTGGTAATGTCCTCTTATGCTATTTTCAGCATGATATACAGATCAACATAAGTAGGGGTCAATCCTTGCATGTTAAAGCACCCTGAACATAGAGGGTCATACCCCATTTGATCATGTCCTCTTATGTTGTTTTTAGCATGATATGCAGATCAACATAAGTATGGGTCAATCCTTGCATTTGGAAGTTCATTATGAGTTGTACAAATGACCCTGGAAGTGATTGGAGAATCAAACTGTTCCCCAATGTATTGCTCAGTGAGATATCCACGGTTTCTAACCTCTCAATATGAGATATGATCTTGGGGACATGGGGACTCATTGGACTGCCCTTTGGTAGTCTAGCTTGAAATAGAGATTTGGCAACCCTGTATTTTTTAACTTGAGGCTAGTCACCAAATAACTCTTTTAGGTGGAGCATTATACTCCCAACATTGTCCATGTGGACATGCTCTCTTTGGAGCTCCATAGACATTGAGTCAAAGATGTATGATTTGACTTTCAAATTGTCATCCAATTAATTCTAATATGTCTCATGTTCTTTTGAAGAAGCATCATCAGAAATGGCCCGGGGCAGGTGTTGATCAATTACATATCTAAGCTTCTTATAATTCAGAACTATTCTGAGATTCATAAGCCAGTCAGCATAATTTTCTACACCTTTGAGTTAGTGAGCATCAAGGATACAAACTAGTGGGTTGCTTGAAGCCATTTGATCTTGACAAGATAAAAGAAAATATGTTAGTAGATTATTTCAATCGCTAATAAATAATGTTTTAGATCATGAATATAACAGTTATACATTTTTTTAAATCTAAAAACGCCCTCCCACTGTTTTACATAATCTCTTTAATCTCTCAAACGGGAAAACTATAGCTTTTAGATTCTTTAAACTATATAGTGAGAGGTAGATGCCATTGGCATTTAACTCTAGCCTCATACTATAGGCCTTTGTAAACCCAACAGCTAAATAACTCTTGTTAATTGCATCTCATACAACTCTTACCACTGATTCTAAATACACATTATCCTTATGCTGTAGCAATATTGGATAAGTGTATTCTAAATTAACTTGTCAATCATCAAATATATACTACCAGTATAACCCTCACACTGTAGCAATATTAGGCAATACGTTCGCATATATTTGCCACATCTCATATTTAATCGGCATAGTTCAAATCACCCTGACCAATCTCTCACGCTGTAGCAATATTCGAAAAGACCGAAGTGAACTGTCTAATACCGTATTAATAAGACGGATCATTATATAATATAATCTCATAATATAATATTATTTAATCTGATTTAGAGAGATTTTCTTTAATTTAATATTTTTTTAAATAATTATTATTACCATTAACAATTATAATAAATTTTTGCATCTTATATGAATCTAATTTATAATTAGAATATTTATTTATGCAAGCACAACCAACCCCCACCAATAAGTCTCCTATAGTGATTAATAAGCATAAACAAATATATATAACATTTAATACAATGATATAACAAATATAATTGTATTAAATGAACCTTATATGCAAGAATTTAAAATTAGAGTGTATTGTTCAGAATGATTAGCGTAAAAAGTTGAACATTTTAGCATTATACAATAAAATGCTCCAAAAAAAAATTTTTACTCTTTTTTTTGGTCTTCAACCTTAAGCGGCCTAGGTTTTTGACTTATAAATGCCCCAGCATTCAACACTTGAACACCCCCATGTTCAACATTAAGAACGCCCTGGCGTTCATCACTTGAACTCCCCGGGTTCATTATTAAGAACACTCCAGCATTTAACACTTGAACGTCCCAGCGTTCTGCCCTTTCAACGCCCCCATTGTAAAAACCATAATGCCCTAGCATTATATATTAAACACCCTAGCGTTCACCAAAGAACACTCCTACATTCACTACTAAACGCCCCATCATTGGATTCTTAGCGCTGCGGCAGTTGTTTCGACAGAAACTATTTTTCTATACTTTAAACACTTCAAAATGTAATTTTCACTATTTTTAGGCATTCTAAACACTTCATATAACACTCCAATAATGCAAAAACACAATAAACATGCTTTGATACCACTTGTTAACGTGTTTTAGGGTGTATGCATGTGATTGTGTACATGTTGAAAAAACTAAATACATGTACCATATACACGAATTTTGCAGCGGAATTAAGCATGTAATCAATATATACACATGTAACATAAATTATTAACAACTTAAGAATATAGAAACATACCTTTGATGACCTTCGCTAAAGATTTAATTTCAAATTCTTCCTAGTTCCAACTTTAAGCTCACTTTGAACTGCACTATTGTTCAATATTAGTTCACAATAATCCAGTGGGATTGTGAAGCTAGTGATGACCTTTGCTGAAGATTTTAATTTCGAATTCTTCCTAGTTCCAACTTTAAGCTCAACTTGAACTGCACTATTGTTCAATTCTAGTTCACAATAATCTGATAGAATTGTGAAGTTAGAATAGCAGCAATTGAATTTTCAGCAACAAGTTTTTTGTTTCTTAAAAGAAAAATAGGAGGAATTTATTTTTCTTTTTCTCTAGTTTTTCTCACAACCCTTTTTTCAAAGAAAAACTCTCAAAAACCAAACTCTCTTCCAATTTCTCTCACCATGCATAATTTTACTTTACCATTTTATTAATCAATTATTCAAAATAATGTTTAGGTGTGTTAAGCACTTCACAAAGTGCTCCCAAAATTGATTAAATAACCATTAAACTAAAAAAATCATATTTTGTGGCAATTATACCTAATTAGGTATATGTCTCCCACCTAAACCAAAATAATAACCAAGTAAATAAATAATATTATTTATTTAAATAATATTTTTTTAATTATTTAAAAACTATTTGAATAGTTAATATTTTTACCTATTTGATTTTACTAACATGGTTAATGGGTGAATTCATAGTGAAATAATTCATGGAACAAAATTGTACTACTTGTCAACATTTAATTAGTTAATAACTCTTGCCAGCTAATTAAATGATGTACTTAACATTTAAGTCTAGACAAGTGCATAACCTGAGGAGCCCTGAAATATATTTTTGGTTTGCTAGAATTTCTAGGATGGATCTTTTCAATCATAATGTGCCCTAGTGCACAACGAGTACACTTCATATTGTAAGACTCTGTAAGTCCACACATGAATTGTCATATGAAACTCCTCCATACGTTCATGAATGATGCCCCTACACACATTACAAATATTACAAAGCTGCGCGTTAGACCATACAAGTTGAGGTTATAACATATTCGTATAATCTCTTTATCATTTATATCCGGGTCGAGCGGAGATATAGACCAACATCGTCAAATCTCTATATACACAACCAAAAGCTTATCTTTAGAATTTTATTTCAATAAATAATATTCTCAAATACTTTTGTGATATTATTTATCGCTAGGGCTAAATTTTTTTCCCGAGAATTACTGCTTATGGCCATAAGACTTTGTAAAATACAATCTTAGAGCATTGGGATATATTACTCACCCAAATGAGCTGATGGATCCCATATCTATGCACACCGAACTCTATGAGCATCGGACCATACCCAGTGACACCCAGCGGTCAGACCATGAAAGGTTTCTGACATGTGTGGAACTAAAGTATAGTGGATCACTCACAAGCCTACCAAAGCACTCAGGTCAATGGACCACAAATACTACTCAACTTGAAAGACTCTCTATTGATGGCTTTATGAGATGTCTATTAGAGGTCTTTATGAGTCTATTCATATTCAGTCCTTACTGAATACCTATATTTCTATACGAGCTTCCATTAAACTTATGGTCTGTTATGACTAACTATCTGAACCATCCAGATATAGACATACACCGATCTATATATTTATTAAGGTATTCACTGATAGATCAGCATTAGTGAAGATAGATAAGGAATATAATATTTGAGAATATATTTGCATAATGACATTTCCTAGTATTATTTGTAACTCTTTGAATCTATCATTACTAATACATTCTCAGGTCTTTGTCCCATTTCAGATAAGACACACTCTTTAGATATCGTTGACTCTTATAACCTAATAACCCTTATCAAATCCAACTCTTAGCATTTATAACTCTCAGTGTAACTAATTTTTAGCACTGATATAAACTTATTTAGACTAGATCTGAACTCTTTCAGATCATACAATGTCTGAAATATTTTAAGCATCTTACCATATATAAAATATAATTAGCGATTTAATAAAATGATAATACTAGTATAAATATTAAATAAATATTCATACATAAAGGGATGACACTTAAGTATAAATCCCAATAGTTCCATCAAAAGTAGTTCTTACTACTCCGTATGAGATATAAACTTAAAGAAAATGAGTATTAAGTATGTTGAGATTTGGGATTTTCATGCTTATGTAAAAGTTATGCGACAGGATAAACTTGCACACAATGGGTACAAATATTAGTTTATTAGATATCCTAAATATTCTATGAGAGATCAGTTATATGATCCATAGGAGCGAAATGTGTTCGTTGCTCGTAATGCCAGTTTCCTAAGGAAATAGTTTCTTATTAATTGTGAGGATTGTAGAAGGCTTTTGAACTTGATTAAGTCAATCCAAAAGTTAATAACCCAATGATGGATCTCAAGGCCACCTATCAGATATATATGATGCATGAAGATGCCTTTGAGGTTTTCTTAATTGAAGAAAAGAATCATTAAATTTATAGAGAGACAACGTTGGACATCAATTTAGGAAAATAGCAAGAAGCCATGAAATTCGAGATTGACTCTATGCTTGACAATTAAGTCTGAGACTTAGTTGAGGTTTCTGATGGAATTATTCTTTTGAGTATAAATGAGTTTACAAGCAGAAGTGTGGGCCCGATAGAAAGGTGGAGACGTTTAAAACCTGACTGGTTGTAAAAGGTTATGCTCTACAATATAGGATCGATTATTAAGAAACTTTTCACCAGTTGCCATTCTAAAGTTTATTTAAATTTTGCTAGCTATTGCAGTATATTATGATTTTGAGATTTGATAGATGGATGTAAAGACAGCTTTCCTAAATGGATATCTTGAGGAAGAGATATTCCTAAAGTAGCCTAAAGGTTTTACATCCAGCTTGACTTTTAATATAGTGTGCAGACTGAATAAGTCAATTTATGGACTTTAGTAGGCTTCTAGTAGCTAGAATCTTCGTTTTGAAGAAGTAATAAGAGGGTTTAGTTTTATTAAAAACAAAGAGGTTGCGTGTATGTACATAAAGGTTAATGGGAGCATGATTGTCTTATTCTTTATATGGATGACATACTCATTATTGAAAAAGATATTGGTATGTTACAGTCATTAAAAGTTATCTGAGTAAGAACTTCTCCATAAAGGATTTAGAAGAGGCTTCTTATTTACTTGGTATAAAGCTTTATAGAGATAGAGTTAAGAACCTAATAGGACTCTCACAATCTTCACACATAAAAAGTATTCTTGAAAGTTATAACTTCAATAACTATAAAATAGTTAATGTACCTTTTTAATATGACATTCATCTTTCTAGGAGGATGTGTCCTTAGAAGGAAGATAAATGAGTTAAAATTGTTGGCGGGTGATAAGGCGTAATTGTATAAACTATTTTATCTTCCTAACTTGATATTTGTTCAATTTATCTCAATAATTGGGCTATTTATGCGTATTAATGTTGTTTTATAGGTTGAAGCATTATCGGAGCAAAAATACCGGAAAACGGACGCAAATCGGAGCATTAGAGATAAAAATACGAATGGAGGCACTGTTTGCTACAGTGGCACTGTTGCTACAGTGCAGCGCCGCGGCACTGGATTTCAGCGCCGCGGCGCCAATTGCAGAAAGTGAGCGCCGCAGCGCTGAAATCCAGCGCCGCGGCGCTGAATTCTGGGCACTCCTAAGGGCATTTTTGTCCTCTTTTTGCAACCCTACCTATATAAACACCCATTGTTTAGCCAAAGATGGAAAAGAGGGGAGTAGAGGCACGAAATTGAAAGGAGGAGAAGGCTTGAGCTCGAATTGAAGGAGAAGAAATGATGTCTCCAAGGTTTCATGTGCATCATTGAAGACAATTGAAGAATTGAAACCTTGGAGACATCCCAAATTCGGTTTTTCCTTTGCTTTTCCTTGTTTTTATCCTTTGTTGTCATTTCAATTATAAATATTAGTTTTAATGAGATGTATCTATGGATGGTTGGATAATTATAGTTATGGTTGGATTTTCATGTGATTAAACTTGATTTCAAGGATTGATGTAGTTTTATTAATATTATGTTTTGATGATTTAGCATAAATTCGTGTAATTCATTTATGTTTCTTTATGCTTAATGCTTCCAATTGATTGATAAATGAATTGGTTGTTGTGAATGTATGGATTTATGCTTGAAAGAGATTGATCCATTTATAGGATTTGGGAGAAACATAGCTTTAGGTTGCTATTGAGTTGAAAGGCCAATAACACCTAGGTAATCTTCATGATCTTCCTTAGGATTTGCATGAGGTGCACTCCAAGTGTTTGATTAAATGCGTGACAGGCGCAAACTCTTTGGGGTGTGCTATTATGCCTAGGGTTACATGTGGTGCTCTCCGTTTTAAAGTGTTTGATAAGCGTGACAGGCCAAACTCTTTAGGATGTGTCATTATGTCTAGAATTTCATTTGATGAAGTGACAGTGATAATGAAATTAATCCTTGGGGTAGTCATTTAAGGGTAGCTTAATGCGTGTATATATAACAGGTTAGATAGACATATCAACTTGACTATGTATGCATAGTATCTCATTCGAACTCGAAAGATGGAATGAGATTAATCTTAAGCCCTTGATTAATGAATTGAACAAATTTGCTAAAGAAGAAGAACATAGGAAGAATAGAATGAAATCAATGTTTAGGATCCCATTTGTATAGAATTCGCCATATCGCAAGATTATCATTTTGTTGTAGATTGTAGGTTCTAGGCCTTAATGGAACTTTATTGAACTTTATGTGTTGAAGTTGTTATGTGATTAATAGTTATCTTGTGTTATTCGTTTATGCTTTTTATGCGCTTCATGCTTCTAATTGCATTGAAAAATGGATTGGATGAATTAAACATTTGGGTTATGTGCTTGACAAAGTTTAATCCATATGTCGATCTTAAAAAGCATAGCTTTAAGTTTGTTAAGTTGAGAGACTAATGAACTTAGGTAATCATCATGATCTTCCTTAGGATTTGTATGAGGTGCATTCCAAGTGTTTGATTAAATGCGTGACAGGCGCAAACTCTTTGGGGTGTGCTATTATGCCTAGGGTTACATGTGGTGCTCTCCGTTTTAAAGTGTTTGATAAGCGTGACAGGCCAAACTCTTTAGGGTGTGTCATTATGTCTAGAATTTCATTTGATGAAGTGACAGTGATAATGAAATTAATCCTTGGGGTAGTCATTTATGGGTTGCGTAATGCATGTCTATGTAAACAAGTTAGATAGACATATAAACTTGAATATATATGCATAGTATCTCATTCGCACTCGAAAGATAGAATGAGATTAATCATACACCCTGGATTAATGAATGCATAAATTGGTTGTTGATTACTAATGACAAAGACCATAGGAACAATATAGAGAAATCAAGTCTTTAGAGCCCCATTGCCATAGATATCTCTTTTCCTTTATTTATCTAGCTAATTAGATTTTAGTTGCTTTTAATTCAATAACTCACCCTGCTATTTAGATTAGCCTAAATAAAGTTAGGTTGCCAACATCGTAGTACTTAGCATTAATTTAGGACACAATCCTCGTGGGAACGATACTCTACACATCACTTTATTACTTGTTGCGATACGTGCACTTGCGTTAGTTTGTGTTATAGAAATCACACAACAGCGGGGATATAATATATGTGGGTGTATGGATGTGCTATTGTGTATATTGCCTAAAATACGTATCTTATACATATTCTACGCGGTGGAAGTGTGTAATTAAACAATAAATACAATAAATAAATATATTAATCGTATTAATATATAAATAGGGGTTGAGAACTCACCTTAACGTGTAACGTTATACACGTATTTCTCTGGAGTCCGCATAGAGACCAACTTGTGGGCAGTTCTAGTCACTAACTCGGTTGGCTTGGTGAGCTAGAACAACAGCCCTATACGCAGCACTAGGTTTAACTTTTAAATTCCAAAATGGGCGGTGTGTGTTTTTCATCCTTTTATCCAAAAGGATAAGAAATGGAGAATTTGAAGCAATTCATAATTGCTCCAATTGGAAGCATAGAGAAAATAAAACAATTTCATTTTCCCTTTCTTTTTTTTTCTTCTTTCTCTTTTCTCCATTTATTTCTCTCAGCCAAATGGCCTACACACCTTAAAATCTACCATTCTCTCTCTCTTTCTCTTTATATACATAATAAAATAATAATATATATTATATTATATAATATTAATAATATATAAATAAAAATAATAATATAATGGGTGCCAACTATTTGGCACCTAAATATAATAATAATATATATAATATTATATAATAATAATAGAATGATTATTTAATAATTAAATAATTATAATGTGAAATGACCATTTTGCTCCTCATAAATAGTTATCAAATCTATCCCCTAGTGGGTTCCATTATATTTCATACTTAGATAAATTCAACTGAGGGTCCACAATACGCTATGTATCATTATACAATTAATAAACAACAATTATTAACTAGTTTTTGTATTTAACACTTAAATACAGACACGCACACATTTCTATGGTATTCTTAAATATTGCTGGATTAAACAATTTAATCTGGCACGCTGCCTCAGTACACAACGAGTACACTCCATATCACAGGACTCCCTAGGTCTTACGCTCGATTCGTCAAATGGAACTATTCTATGAGTCCGTGAGCAATGCCCCACGCACACGTCATGGATATACAAATCAGCACGTTGAACCATACAAGTGGAGGTTATAACGCATACGTATAGTTCTTCCATCATGATATCCTAGATGTACGGGGATATAGATTATCACCGTCAAATCCCCTGTGCTCATCCATGTCTTATCTCCAAACTCGTATCTCATTGAATAATATGTGCAAACGCTTTTGCCATATTGTTCCACTCTGGCGGAACTCTTTCTCGGGATGTTTGCTTGTGGCCAGAAGACTTTCTAAGATATAGTCTCAAAGAATTTGGATATCTAACTCCATATACGAGCTGACAGATCCCATATCTGTATACACCGGACTCTATAAGCATCACCCAGCGACACCCAGCGGTTACACCATGAAAGGTCTGTGATATGCGTGAAACTAAAGTATGGTGGATCACTTACAAGCCACAGTGGCACTCAGGTCAAAAGACCATGTATAATACTTAACTTGAGAAGACCCTCTGTTGACGGCTTACATAAGGTATCTATAGGAGGCCCTTGTGAGTCTGTCCAATATCCAATCCTAACTAGATACCCATATGTCAATACGAACTCCAAGCTCACAGTCGGCTAGGAATGACCATCTATACCCTATAGGTATGACATATGCTAATCTATATAAAAAGGTATCCACCAACAGACCCGCATCGGTAGAAATAGATTAGAGACAATTATTTGAGAATATACTTGCGCAACTAGCATTTCTTGGCACCCGATTGCAACTCTTGCAACTGTGCAGTTACTAGTATATTCTTAGGTTTATGTCCCATTACAGACAAGGCTCAAACTCTTGGATCTGCTGAGTATTATAACCAGCTAACACTTAACTGTGTTAATATTTAGTAATTATATTTTTCAAGATGGCTAACCATAAGCCTTTATCTAAACTCCTTAAGATCTGATCCGAACTCCTTCAGATCTACAATGTTTGTAACGTTACATGCATAATACCATATATATGGGTATTAGTGATTTAATGAGAATGTACACTTGTATAAATACACAAGTATATGTACATTTAGGGATGACACGTAGGCACCGACCATAATAAAAATGTCTAACATATCATATGTATCAACTATTGATAGCTTGATGTACTTCATATTATGTACCAGAGCTGACATTAGTATGGTTGTAAGTGTTACGAGCCAGTATCAGTTTGATCCAAGTAGTGACCATTGGATGGCCATGAAACATATCTTAAAATACCTTACTGGTACAAATGATAAATTTTTTATTTATGGAGAGAGTAACTTACAGTTGAAGGGATACACTAACTCAGACTTGGTATATTAAGATAATAAATTTGGGGTGCCTAAAGGAGATAAGGGTATTGCATTGACCATAGTCATTAGCTTGATAGTTTGATAATGAATTTCTATTGTGTATAATGACTGACAAAAGGTACCATCTCAATTGAAGGAAGCCCTTTGGAAGTAGGTGCAAGTAAAGCTAATTATCTCAATAGCCTTTTAGTTTAAAGTACTTAAAGATGCTAGTCAGAGGGGATTATTTTTAAACTAATACTCTCCACAACAATATGTTAATACTCTTGTCTTTTATGGATTTTGGTCTTGTAAAAAGTTCATTTAAAATTTTAACTTGTTTCAATGTTGCACATTCTCATTTGAGGTCGATCCTTATAGCAAGAAATAAGTTTTACATTATATAAGAACGATCTATCAGAAATTTGGATATCATCTAATAATTAACTATATCCAACCACACAAAGACAACAAAGAAGCATTGAAAAAGCTAACCTTTGGCCTCGTGGTGCCCACTTTCTAGAAAGTTGTGTTTTAAGTTAGATTTGATATGTTTGAGTTAGTTTTGAGTTCTATTATATATGGATTCTTATTCTAACAAGAAATAATATTTCTAGGGATGTTTTGAAGCCTATATAAACCATTGTAACCTATTAGAATAGTCATGCATCAACAAAAGAGAGAATATAAGCGCTTGAATGTTGAGTGCGCAAAAGAGTGCTAATAAACCAATTGGAGAGCTCGTCTATTATTGTATTCCTTGATAATTTGTTGTTTATGATCTTTGTGATCTTAAAATGATTATAATCTGAGTAATAAAAGAAGCTAGGATCTCGTGATCCATTATGGACATAGGCGTTTGTTGCCAAACTACATATATTCTTATGCCTTGTGTTGAGTGATTATTTATCTTTTGGTTTGTTTGATTCTTTTCTATTTTTATTTTACTTGTGGTAAATTCTTTCACATACACTTAGAGTTTTAAGGTGCTAAATACTATCTTAAGAAGTGTTAAAGTGTGTAAAAACTCCAACCAATGGTATCAGAGCTAAGGCTGAGGTTGATACCTAAGTGAAATCAAATTTAAGAGTCTAGCTTGATTCTTGAAAAATTAGTATCAGAGCCAAGGTCAATACCTTAGTTGTATATCAGAACATAAGTTGTTTAACCATAGTGACTTATAAGTGTGAAGACAAAAGAATTGAGGAAAAAAATAAAAACCTAGTTATGTAGTGGTTATGACAAATAAAGGGCTATGAACTGTAAAGAAAGGGATGAGAATAGAGATTAAAGAACAATAAAAAAAAAGACAAAAATAAGTGGAGATACTATAAGTGATTAAAGGGTCTATGGGTAAGAAGCACATTGGAGGCCATGTGCTTAAGAGGATATAGACCAAGAGGCAGCATTGGAGATCATCAAAATAGAGTGACAGGGGTCAAATGAGAATGTATGGTAAAGTTACTACTGGTAGGAATAAGATTCATCCATCAAAGTATTATAGTAGAGTCAAGACGAGATGCATTCAAAATCTTTATAGATTGAAGTTATGAGCCTTAGGGAAATTAGATCAACGCAATGACTTAACTTAATCAATGTAGAGTAATTGAGTGTCTACTGAGGATAAGATAGGTCCTGAAAAGCTTCTTGAAGAGATTTTGAATCAACGAGGGGTTTGTTAGAATTTGGTGATTCAAAATTGTATTTGAGTATGATTTTGAGTTGGTGACCAATGAAGAGTCAACACATAAGCGAGTATGTATTGGGCGTAGAAGAAATGGATGAAAATAGAGAGCCAGAAGTGAGGAGAGGCCTAAAAGCAAGAGGAGGCCCTTTTTCTCTAGACCTTTGCGCAACAACGCCTACTTCTAAGAAAGTTTTGTTTTAAGCTGGATTTGATTTGTTCGAGCTAGTTATGAGTTCCCTTACATAAAGACTTCTATTCTAACAACAAATAAGAATTCTAGGGATGTTTTAAAGCCTATGTAAATCCTTGTAACCCACTAGAATTATCGTGCATAAAAAGAGAGAGAATAGAGAGCTAAGGTAACTTTAAGGCACTGAGTGCATCAAAGAGTGCCATAGGAGTGGTTGAGTTCTAAGTGTGCAAGAGAGTACTAATAGACCCTTTGGTAAGCTCATTTATTGTTGTATTCCTTGGTAATCTCTTGTTTACGATCTTTGTGATCTTGAGATCTTTGTGATCTGAGAGTTCTTTGTGAATTGAGTAATAAAAAAAGTTAGAATCCGACGATCCACCGTGGATATAGACACTTGTTGCTAAACCACGTATATTCCTATACCTTGTATAGTATGATTGTTTATCTCATGGTGTGTTTGATTCTTTTTTATTCTTGTTTTACTTATGGGCGAAGTTTTTATTATGTGCTTAGGGTTTTAGGGTGCTAAATACTAGTCTAGAATATATTAGGGTGCTTAAAAACCACAACAAGTGGTATTAGAGCTAAGGCTTAAGTTGATATCTAAGTTGTATCAGATTTAAGAGTCTAGCCTAATTTCTAATAATATATATGTTCAGATTTGTTTTTAATACTAATATTGGGCCTTCACCTAACAGTTTAAGTTTTTGGGTTGAGTGATAAACTAATTTGGTATTAATGCCAAGGTTTTGAGTTCGAACCTTGTTACTTAATAACATGAGTTACTAGAGTATAACCTTTAGCTTTTAGTGGAATAGTCTCGGGTTAACTTAGAAGAATTGGTGCATTATGAATTTTTTTATTGAATAATAATATTTATTTACAAATATAGACATATTAAAAGTGGTCATTAGAGCATTCAGTGATTTAGGAGCAAATAAGTAATTAAAGAGGTAAGACATTTTTTCATGACCTAATTTTAATTATGGACATTAATTAGAGGGTCAATTAAGTAGTTATTATTGGTCTAAATACCAAACCCAATTTAATTAAAAGAAGTTTTAATTAAATGGACTTTAACTTAATAACATGAGTTACTAGAGTATAGCCCTTAACTTTTAGTGGAATAGTCTACAGTTAACTTAGAAGAATTAGTGTATTATGAGTTAATAATAATTAGGCCTTTTAAGTTAGAGCTAGGAAGCTCATAGGTCTTGCAATCTCTCTACTAACTCAAATCTTAAATAAACTCTATTTTTCTAATCTAATCTAATTATAAATACCCAAGGGAGATTCCTATATATATATAAGAGGTATGAAGTAGTAATAAATACAACAAAAATATAGTTAGAAATGTTTTTTACGTATCTTAATGTGAAAAAAGAATTTGGTTAATATCATTCTCTCAAATTTGGGCATTAGTAATTTTAGAGATTAAGAAGAGATCCACGTGCCCACATACATTGAGTTTGAAGATTGAAGATAATAGAGAAGATTGCAGTCAGTCAATTTAAAATTTGTCATAACGAAAAATTGGGATACCAATAGATGTAATCTTTTATCCCTTACATATAATTATGAATAAAACGATTTAATTTTTACTATATTTATTTTTTTAAACAAATACAATTTATTTACTACCAACAGATATAGTAGCCAACCCAGCTAAAGTCTATTAAAAAGTGTATGTGTTGTGCACATGCTGTTTGATAAATCAGTCACAAGTTCTGGTCTTGCTTATATTGGAGCTTGTGCAGCAGGGTCTTGGAAAGTTGTTAACTAGAGAATTACTTAACTATTTTAAGAGATTCTTGATTCAATTGTTCTCTATAATCTCCTTTATAACTTTATGTAGTTTGTTTGATTCAATAAGAAGGGCTACTAATCTTTACCTCTGTGTGGATGTAGACATAGTTGAACCACATTAAATCTGTGCACATTGTTCATGCTTTCCAAATTATTTTTTTTTAATTCCTTAATTTCTTAGTTTGTTTTAGTTAAATTTGATCATTCCATATAGTTTGATATTTTAATTCTACAATAACATTCATTATTAATAAAAGTTTAGATATTTAAAAGTACAAGTGAAAATATTCATTAATAAGAAGAAGCGAATAGATGTTCAAATGTATAAGTGAAAATATTCATTAATAGGAAGGAGAATATAAATACTAAATATATAGGTGGAGGGAAGGATGTTTTGGATCCTCACCCCTGAAAACGTAATCTATTACAAAAGTTAATAATAAAGAATAAATAAAAAATCGCCATTCAACATCTTCCATGACAAAGTTTTATCATCAACAAAATTTGCATCAACAGTTGTCTTGAAATCCCTTTGCCTAACTAAATTAATATCCTCGAAACATATAAAGACTCATCCGATTGTTTATTGAGCATAAAATTCAAGTTGAGGAATTTTAAGAATATTCACAAATTTGAAAAATATATAATAATACTTAGCTATTAGAAAAATATTTTGTTAAAATTAATGGAAAAAAAGTAATAAGTTATTTTAATATTTAAATTTTAAATAAATATTTTAAAAATATTAAATTTTAAAACCCTTAAAATTTTCTCTTTTTCTTCATTGTCTCATATTTTACAACCATAACACTCTCGAACAATTCATTCTAACCACTTTCAACAACTACTAACCGCAACCACCACAGTCATTGCCTACAATGTTGCCAAGAGCCGCTGCAACAGCTCTTGCACACACCCAACGGCTCTTGCTTGGCCACTTGTGCACCGATATTTCAAATGCATATAAGTCATTCAATAAAACTTCCAATGACAGTTTTACAAGAAATTACAAGATATGCATATTCAATTGATTTTTTATTCTAGACATCTATAATTATGAGTTTAGCTGTGTGAGCAATTTTTCATCTTGTTGGTGCTTAGTTTATATTGGTCTCTTATGTAGAGATTTATGGATTTTCAATAGTAAATGTTAATTTTTATCTTTAATATTCAAAATCACTTGTAGATGTGTATGCAAAAGAAAAAAAAAGTTACGTGAATGATAGCGATTAAGTTTTTTTTCTTACTAACTTTTTATTTGTGATGTTAAATTGGCAAAGTGATAGAGTTAAACAATGAAATTTATGATAACATATTATTAAATAATTATTAATATTAATGATTTAAAAAAATAAAAAAGTTATTATGTAAAAAGGTATAATTGTCAAGTTAACTTATCTATTAGAGGCAATTGAGTCATTTCATATGCTACAGTATAAAATCTATTAAAATTTTTAAATGATTATTTAATGGCTAAGCATTGTAATATATTTCTTAAACTTGTAGGTATTCTTCAAATTAAGCCATATTTTGAAGACATTAAAAGTAATATCCCAAAAGAATATTTTAAGTTTTTATGTCCAACAAATCTCTAATTGTTATATTAAAAATCACATTCCAACGTACATCTACAAGTTTGCACAAATAAAGTTTGCTCACTTTGCCCTTTTAGAATAAAAGGTCATAATATAATTGATTAATTTTGTATAAGAAATTATTGAAATTCACCAAAGTAAATTTAAATCATCATGTATCTTTCGACTTGATTATCAATGCAATCACCATTGAAAATATCAATTTTTATATTATTAGTATAATTAATTTCAAATATATCTATCTGTTAGATATTTCATAAAAATTTTAAAATATACAAATATAAAAAGTTGTGACCTTTCATAAGGTTGTATCTTTTCATATTAAATATGAAATAATATAATCATTGAAGACACCTTTTAGTTTGAAAATTGTGATGGCTCATTTAGAACTATTGATCAAATTTGAATTTGATCTAACGATCATAAATCAAGAGGTATATATGGAGGGTTATGTCTTAAATGAAAGGGTACTTGTTACTTATAAATATGTGCATAAAAAATGCAGAAACTTGTGCATATATTATGCAAAAAAGTGTATAATAGAGCACAATGGTGTATAAGTATACAAGAGAGCACAATAGTATAAGAGAGAGTACAATGATATACAAAGTGAGAATATAATGTCAATAAAGTTGTTCTAGGGTTCTGTATCATGGGAGTGCACCCATACAGAATCAAAGCTATTAAATGCAGGGGTTAGGCTACCATACAACCTAATTGCACTAGGCAAATATCTTAGAGGGCTAGAAATCTATCCTTAAGTACAGTATACTCATACACGCCTTGACTTACTATCTGTTGTGTGTGTGATCTATGTTTGTAAAGCATCCATTAACATATCGTGATTTCTGACAATCTTAAAAATAGATTTTGAACTTGATGGGTAGAGAGATCTACAACGATAATAAGTTGAGTTTGTTTTTATTTCTTCTATTCGATGGCTTTAGACATACAATGTATTATGCATGGTATATTATGATTTTCACTTCTTGATACATTCAATTATATGGATATGAAAAAGAATATGTGATTTCATAAGAATTACTACAAAAATATATTTTGCATGAAGTGATATATGATTTTATTTATCATGAGATTTGACATCTAAAGAGTAGTTCAATGTCAATAAATTAGATTTTTGAAGTCTTTATTATTATATATTTAATGAAAAATTTTGTTGAACACTAAACAAGGAAAAATAGTGCAAGTAAGGGGCCTAACATCTCGGTGCTAAGAAAGTGGTGTCGTGGCTATTAATTAACAATATACCTTTGAATCTTTATACAAATTAGGAAAGACCATTGGTTAAAATTTTTATTTCACTAAGTAATGTTATATTTGATATCGGTTGTGAGGTTTGAACTTATGTGGTTTGAACTTATGTTCATTAGTAATCATCAGAAATAACATTGCATTCAACATGATTTATAAACCAAAAAGTTATAAAACTTGCATGTTTTATAAACCAGTTGAGAAATGTTTCATTAGGAAACTTTTAAATATAACGATTTATATTGGGAGGCACTTCTTTTACTAGAACGACAAGATGTTACTTATACAAATTTGGAGGAATTTTTTAGAAGTAATGCAACTTAAATTAGAAATTAAAAAATAAAATTATTTTAATAAAAGTTCATATAACTCAACTATTAGCTTTGCTGCTTCTGTCTAACTAATAATTAAAATGATGGCAGCAGTGCTCACTAGCAATACTTACGTCTTTAAACCCATGAAACATCATAAGACAAACTATAACTCTTTTTTATTTTTAATAATATGTCCAAACTTATTTCCATCATCATCAATATGAATTGGTTGATTATTATTTTTGTTTCTGCTTCACTAAAGTATCTGAAACAAAATTTCATATTTTCTTCAACTAAATGTTGGAAATGGTGCTTACGTTTTATTTTAATATTGTATGAATATTAATTACTTAATATTTATATAATAAGAATTTCGAATAAAAGCGTTAGTATTAAATATATATGATAAGATGCTTGTAACATTTCAGACACTGTATGATTTGAAGGAGTTCAGATCTGGTTCAAAAGAGTTTGGACCAGTGCTAAGAGTTAGTTACGTTCAGAATTATAACTGCTAAGAGTTAGCAGGTTTTAAGTGTCAGTAAAATATAAAGAGTTAGAGTCTTGTTTGAAATGGGACAAAGACCCGATGATATATTAGCAATACCATACTTGCAAAGGGTTATAAATGTGAGTGATTTTAAACATAGAGTGCATGCATGTGGATTTGTGTCTATTATTCAAATATAACATATGTATCAGATACATACATGCACAGTGGATGAGCAGAATACAAATTTTATAATGATAAACACAAATAAACTTTACATGTTATCTCATAAATGTAAAATACTTCAAGATTGAGAAATAATACCTTGTCAAGCCTTTGGTATATTGTTGAACCGAAGTACCCTGCTCGAAGCAACCCATTCACAATTCTAGTTCCTTAACATGGTGGGCTTGGGGAAGCTAGAATAGCAGCTTTTTCAACAAAGGATTTAACTCTTATATCTTGTAGTATGGGAGACAAAAAATGGAAGGAAAAATGGAAGAGGTATTTTTGCTCTCAACACTTGAGAGAATTTTCTAACACTTAGCCTTTCAAAGTTTTCTCTACCATTCAAACTAATTCCTTGGCCTAATTTTCACTTAATCAATTGAGCAACATATTACGTTTTTATTTGTTTATTATTTTCTTTCATTTTCTCATATAATGGCATCCATTATGTTTGCCATTAGTATTTTATTTATTATTTTCCTTCATTTTCTCACCTAATGGCATCCATTATGTTTGACATTAGTGTTTTGTTTATTATTATTTACAATAAACAAAATTAAAACAAAACAAAATAGAAAATCATTTAAATGAAGTTTGTAATCTGGACCAAATGAGAAAACACTTTCTCAGTATTAAAAAACATCTTAAGGCCTACCATTAACAAATAAATGACACCCATTTATACTTATCATATTATTTAATTAATATTAATTAAATAATTTAATCATATTAAATTATGGTAGAAACACATGCTAATTTAAATAAAAATTAATTATTTAATTTAAATTTAAATAGTAATATCATATATTATTATTATTATTTTATTCAATAAACATTTTAATGAATAAAATAATGATATTATTTGTCCAACAAATAAGGTCATTTTGGTAATTTTTAAATCAAATAATAATTGGTCCACATGTTCCATGTGTCAACATCCCATTGGTCAACAACTAATTGTTAACTAATTGATGTACTTAACTCTTAAGTTTTGACACGTGCACGACTAGAGAGAAACCGAAGTAAATATTCGGTCTACTGGAATTTTTTAGATCGAACTATTCAATCTGGTATGTTGCCCCAGTGTACAATGAGTACACTTCATATGCGGGACTCTCTAGGTCCACTCATGATTTATCAAATAAAATTATTCTGTGAGTCCGAGATCGATGCCCCATGCACACGTCACGGATATTACAAATCAGTGCAGTAGACCATACAAGTTGAGGTCATAGTGCATACGTATAGTCCTTTCACCAATCATATCTTGGAAGAGCAGGGATATAGATCACTACTGTTAAATTCCTATGTGCTCATCCGTGAACTTATCTCCAGACACGTATCTTAATAAATAATATATGCAAACACTTTTGTAATATTATTTATCCTCATGGGAAACTCTTTCTTAGGTTTGTTGCTTATGGCCATAAGAGTTTCTAAGATACAGTCTCTGAGCATCTGGATATATATAACTCATCCATGTGAGATGACGGATTCCATATATGTACACAACGGACTCTATAAGAATCGGACTATACCCAGCGACACTTAGTGGTCACACTGTGAAAGGTTTGTGACATGCATTGAACCAAAGTATGATGTATCACTTACAAGCTCACTGTGATTCTCAGGTCAAAAAGACCACGTATACTACTCAACTCGAGAGGACATTCCATTGACAGCTTTATGGGATGTCTATTGGGGTCCTCGTTGAGTCTGTTCAGTATTCAGTCTTTACTAAACACTTGTATGCTGCACAAACTTTCAGTAAGCCCATGGTCAGCTAAGAATAACTATTTAGACCATCTCAGTATAGTAGACACTAATTTATATAAAAGGATTCCACCGTCAAACCAGTATCAGTGAATTAAGACCAGGAACATGTAATTTGAGAATAGACTTGCATAATAATATTTCTTAGTACCTATTATAACTCTTGCAACTATGTTGTAACTAATGTATTCTCAGGTCTTTGTACCGGCACAGACAAGATTCTAACACTTTGACTTCACTGATTAATATAACATGCTAACCCTTTAGCATTTATAGTTTTCAGTGATGTTAACTTTTAGCATTGATCTAAACTTTTTAAAACCAAATCTAAACCCTTTTAGATCATATAATATCTGTAGCATCACAAGCATTGAACCATTTAATAATAGTAATTAGCGATTTAACAAATAATGAACTGGATAAATATTATAAAATAAAATATTCATACAACAGTGGGATGGCACGTGAGCAGAAATCCCAACAAACTCCCACTTTCTCTAATGCCATTCATAGTGGTATCTTATACCATAGGCTTCACATGTGTTTCTCAAACACTTTTGGAGTTAATACCTTAGTTAGTGGGTCCGTTACATTATTTACTGAGTCAACTCTACAAATTATTACATCTCCCTTAGTCAAGATTTCTCTAATTATGTGGTATTTCCTCTCCACATGTTTAGATCTCTGATGCGCTCTTGGCCTTTTTGCTTATGCAATAGCTCCGTTGTTGTCTCAGAATAAAGGTATAAGATCTATTGAGATTGGGACAATCTCGAGCTCAACGATAAACTTGTGTATTCACACTGCTTCTTTTGCTGCCTCAGAGGCTGCAATGTATTCTGCTTCAATTGTTGAATCAACTGTGGATCCCTGTTTGCTGCTCTTCTAACTCACTGCAGCACATTAAAGATAAATACATATCTAGATGTAGACTTTCTATTATCTGGATCAGACTAAAAGTCTAAATCTGTGTATCCCTTAACCTGCAAATCACTTTCTCCATAATTGAGAAACTTGTCCTGTGTACCCTTAAGGTATTTAAGGACATGTTTGACTACCATCCAATGGCTGTCACCTGGATCAGATTGATATCGACTAGCAACACTTACAGTTATGCTAATGTCAGGTTTCGTGCATATCATAACATATATCAGGCTGCCTACAATTGATGCATATGGCATCTTAGACATTCTAACTCTTTCATCTTTCATTTGAGGAGACATTCTTCTCAAAAGATGAATGCCATATTCTGAAAGGTACATTAGCTGTCTTACAGTTAGTAAAATTGTACCTTTCAAGGACACTATCGATGTATGATGATTGGAAGAGTCCTATCAGCTTCCTAGCTCTATCTCTATAAAGCTTTATACCAAGTATATAGGAAGCCTCTCCGAAGTCCTTCATAGAGAAGTTTTTATTTAGATAACTCTTGACTGATTGTAACATACTGATATTATTCCAAATGATTAGTATGTCATCCACGTAGAGAATTAAGAAGACAACCATGCTTCCACTGACCATTTTATACACATATGGTTCCTCATCATTTTTTAAGAAACCAGATCCTTTGATTACCTCATCAAAACGAAGGTTCCAATTCCGGAAAGCCTGCTTAAGCCTATAAATGGACTTCTTTAGTTTATACACTAAACCTGTGGATTGGTTGGATGCAAAACCTTCAGGCTGTTCCATGTATATCTCTTTCTCGAGATATCCATTCAGGAATGCTGTTTTTACATCCATTTTCCATATCTCATAGTAATAATATGCAGCAATAGCCAATAAAATTCGTATTGACTTCAACATCGCTACTGGTGGAAAGGTTTCCTCATAATCAATCCTAGATCGTTGAGAATAACCTTTTGCAATTAGTCGGGCTTTGAAGGTCTCTACCTTTCTATCGGGCCCACATTTTTGCTTGTAAATCCATTTACAACTGATAAGAACTATTTCTTCAGGATGCTCAACCAAGTCCCAGACTTTATTGTGATGAATTGAGTCAATTTTGGATTTCATGGCTTCTTGCCACTTTTCTGAGTCGATGTCTAACATCATATCATTATAGGTTAAAGGATCATTTTCTTCTATTAAGAAAACTCTTAGTGCACCTTCAAGCATCTGACCATACCTTGTAGGTGCCCTGGACATCCTTTCAGACCTATGTGAAGGGTGTGTTAAAGGTATACTGCTCGATTGATTTTGAGGTTCCATTTCAGTTTTATATTCGTTATGATTGACAATCCATGAGAAACCCTTTCTCAAGGAAAGTGGCATATTAAGAAACAAACACATTTCACTCCCTAAAATTATAGAATTAGTATCCCATTGAATTCTTGGGATACCCAACGAACCAATACTTGTACCCCCTGGGTGCAAGTTTATCCTGTTGCGTAACTTTTATGTAAGCAGAATAGCCCCAAAATCTTAAAATATTTAAGACTTGGTTTCTTTCCATTCAACATCTTATGTGGAGTGGTTGGAATAGCTTTAGACAGAACTCTATTCAATATATGAGCAGCAGTTTCCAGAGCATAACTCCAAAGATATTCATGTAGATCGATGAAGCTCATCATTGATCGGACCAAATCTAATAAAGTCCGATTCCTCATCTCTGACATACCATTGTATTATAGAGTACTTGAAGGACTATACTAAGCTAGAATCTCATTCTCCTTTAAATAATCAGAGAATTCACTGCTCATGTACTCACTGCCTCAATCTGATCGAAGACATTTGACATACATCCTAATTTGTTTCTCTACCTCAAGTCTGAACTCTTTGAACTTTTCAAAGGTTTCTGACTTGTGTTTCATAAGAAACATATACCCGTATCGTGATAAATCATCGATAAAGGTACGAAGTATCGAAATCTACCAATTGCAGCATGATTTATTAGATTGCATACATCACTATATATTAGTTCCAATAAATTAGTGGCACGATGTCCAATACCAGTGAATAGAGATTTAGTCATTTTTCCTTGAATACAAGATTCACAAACTGGGTAAGGTTCCATGGTCAAATCAGGTATCCGACCATCCTTAACCAGACGGGTTAGGCGTCTTAAACCTATATTACCTAATCTTAAGTGCCATAATTCAGTATCATTTAAAGCTTGTGCACTATTACTAGTGCTACCCTGTACATTCATGACATTTTTCATTGTATCCAAAATATAATGCCTATTAATTAACTGACACTTAGCTAATAAAACATCAAACATATCACATAAATATAAAGAATGGTTCTTAATATACATATGATACCCTTCACTGTCAAGTACAGGAAGAGAGATAATCTGTCTGAATAGCAGGCATAAAATAATAGTTATAAAGTACAATAATTTTATTATAAGGGAGAAGCAAATCATAATGTCCTAAAGCCTCAACCCGTAGGAGATCACCATTTTTTACTCAAAGTTGTACCTCTCCTGGCTGTAGCAATCTAACTTCTTTTTAACCCTGCAACATATTACAGATGTGAGAAGGAATTGTGGTATGTAATACCCAGCCAATACTAGCATCAAATGCTAAAGAAATATCAATAATGGGAAAGATAATACCTTAGGGAGTCTTCTTCACAATGGCAAGGTATTTGGGGCAGTTGCGTTTCTAGTGCCTATACTCACCACAATGAAAGCATTTGCCTTTCACTTTCAATTTCTCCAGTGGCTTAGATATCTTTTGCCGAAGACCCATCTTGGGTGTGTGCCTCACCTTTCTTTTCTTCTTCCCTTTGGACTTCTCAGAAGCCATCAGGGTCGAAGATGAAGCACTATGAATAAGGAAGGTCGAGCCTCCTTTATGCATGCCCTCATCTGTTGTCTTCAGCATATTGTGAAGATTAACATAAGTAGGGGTCATTCCTTGCTTATTGAAGTTCATGATGAACTGTACATATGACCCAGGCAGCGACTGAAGTATCAAACTGTTCCCTAGGTTATTGCTAAAAGAGATGTCCATAGACTCAAGCCTCTTAATTAATCGTATCATCTTGAGAATATGAGGACTCACTGGAATTCCCTTAGGGAGCTTTGCCTAAAATAGCGCTTTGGCGACTCTATAGTTCTCAACTTAGGGTCAGTCACCAAAAAGCTCCCTTAAATAGAGCATAATGCTGCTGACATTGTCCATGCAGACATGCTCCCTCTGTAGCTCAGTGGACATTGAGGCGAGGATGTACGATTTAACTTTTAAATTGTCATCCAACCCTTTCTGATATGTCATATTTTCTTCCTCGGTGGCATCCTCAAAAACACCTCTAGGCATCTTTTAGTCAATAACATATCCCAATCTTTCTAAATCCAGAACAATTCTGAGATTTATGAACCAATTAGAGAAATTCTCGGCACCTTTGAGTTGGTGTGCATCCAGTATACGCACCAAGGGATTTGAAGATGTCATCCTAGCTTACACAAGTTAAATAAAATAATATTGGGAGATGTTAGTGGAAGTTATTATTAAATCACTAATAAAATATTTTAAATCATGGGTATAACATTTATACATTTTTTTAATTTAAAATACCCTCCCACTGTTTTACATAATCCCTATAATCTCTCAAAATGGGATAACGACAGTTTAAACTATTTTAAACTATACAGCGAGAAATGGACCCTATTGACATTTTACTCGGGTCGCACACTGTAGTGATCTAGTCCTTTGTAAACCCAATAGGTAGACAACTCTTATCAATTGTATCTCATGCAACTTTTACTTTTGATCCTACATACATCTTATCCGCACACTGTAGCGATCTAAGGTAAGTGTATTCCAGATTAACTTGTCAATGATCAAATATATGCTACTGGTATTACCCGCACACTATAGTGATTTAAGGCAATACTTTTGCATATATTTCCTCGTCTCATGTTTAACCGATATAGTCTAAATTATACCAACCAAATCTCTCACATTGTAGCGATCATGAGAAAGACCGATATAATACAGTTAACACCGTATTGACAAGACGGATCAATAATAAAATACTATCTTAAAATATAATATTGTTCAATCTGATTAAGAGAGATTTTTACTCATTTTTGTTTATTGCTTTTAGTAACAAAAAGACTTAATCCCCATCTTATAAGGAGGTAATTCTCAATCAAACATTAATTTGTGTGTAAACACAACCAACCTCGACTAGTAGGGCCCTTATTATGTTTACCAACACAAAAACAATGATCCCAGTTTATAATACAACCTAATTAAATCTTATCATTATATCTCATAAACCCCCACATGATTAAAATAATGTTTTAAACAATTTAAAACATAATTAGAGTGAGTGTTATTGACCCCGCGGTGTTGGGTTCATTGTATGGCAGCACCGGGGGGGTATAGCCCCCGGCACTGCAGTGCTCAACAGCCAGTACTGCAGTGCTGGAGGTCACACCTCCAGCGCTGTAGCGCCATATGTCTGACGTTACAGCGAGAATTCTAGAATCGGTGCTAAAGCATTAATTCTCTTAGTCATGGGGTGCCTAGCGCTGCAGCGAAAGGGCTTGGAAGCCCTAGCACCACGGCACCAGAACAAAATTTTCTAGCTCCTTGGTGCTGAACACTTATGGCCGTGGCACTGCAGTGCTCCCTACCTTCAGTATACTCATTTCAATAACTTAAAATGCACATTTTGAGCATCGGAACATCATTAACAATAATTTTACACTCAAAATAGCTCTGATACCATTTTGTGAGTGATTTTAAACCTAGGGTACATGCATGTGGGTTTATGTCTATCATTTCAAAATAGCATATGTATCATATACGTACATGCACAGTATGAGTGAAATACAAATTTCATAATGATAAACACAAATAAACTTTACATGTTATCTCATAAATGTAAAATACTTCAAGATTGAGAAATAATACATTGTCAAGCCTTTGGTATATTGTCGAACCAGAGTACCCGCCTCGAAGTAACCCATTCATAATTCTAGTTTCTCAATACGGTGGGCTTGGGAAAGCTAGAATAGCAGCTTTTTCAACAAAGGATTCAACTCTTATATCATTGTTTCTACCTTATAGTATGGGTGACCAAAAATGGAAGGAAAAATGGAAGAGGTGTTTCTGCTCTCAACACTTGAGAGAATTTTATAAGACTTAACCTTTCAAAATTCTCTTTACCATTCAAACTAATCCCTTGGCCTAATTTTCACTTAATCAATTGAGCAACATATTACTTTTTTATTTGTTTATTATTTTCTTTCATTTTCTCACTTAATGGCATTCAATATGTTATCCATTAGTGTTTTGTGTATTATTTTCCTTCATTTTCTCACCTAATGGCATCCATTATATTTGCCATTAGTGTTTTGTTTATTATTATTTACAATGCACCAAATGAAAACAAAACAAAATAGAAAATCATTTAAATGAACTTGGCCTTAATCTAAACCAAATGAGAAAACATTTTATCATTGTTAAGAAACATCTTAAGGCCTACCATTAACAAATGCCACCCATTTATACTTATCATATCATTTAATTAATATTAAACAAATGATTTAATCATATTAAATCATGGTAGAAACACATGCCAATTTAAATAAAAATTAATTGTTTGATTTAAATTTAAATAATAATATCATAGATTATTATTATTATTATTTTATTCAATAAATATTTTAATGAACAAAATAATGATATTATTTGTCCAACAAAAAAGGTCATTTTAGTAATTTTCAAATCAAACAATAATTGGCCCACATGTGCCATATGTCAGTAATTGCATGGCCGAAGGGAAACCAAAGTAAATATCCGGTCGGTTGGAATTTTTTGGATCGAACTATTCAATCTGGTATGTTGCCCTAGTGTACAATGAGTACACTTCATATGCGGGACTCTCTAGGTTCACTCCCGATTTATCAAACAGAATTATTCTGTGAGTCCGAGATCGATGCCCTACGCACACGTCACGGATATTACAAATCAGTGCAGTAGACCATACAAGTTGAGGTCATAGCGCATATGTATAATCCTTTCGCCAATCATATCCTGAAAGAGTAGGGATATAAATCACTACCGTCAAATTCCTATGTGCTCATTCGTGAACTTATCTGTAGACACGTATCTTAATAAATAATATATGCAAACACTTTTGTAATATTATTTAACCCTATGGGAAATTATTTCTTGGATTTGTTGCTTATAGCTATAAGACTGTCTAAGATTCAGTCTCTGAGCATCTGGATATATATAATTCATCCATGTGAGCTGATGGATTCCATATCTATACACACTGGACTCCATAAGCATCAGACTATACCCAGCGTCACCCAGCGATCACACCGTGAAAGGTTTGTGACATGCATTGAACCAAAGTATGATGTATCACTTACAAGCTCACTGTGATTCTCAGGTCAAAAAGACCACGTATACTACTCAACTCGAGAGGACATTCCATTGACAGCTTTATGGGATGTCTATTGGGGTCATCGTTGAGTCTGTTCAGTATTCAGTCTTTACTAAACACTTGAATGCTATACGAACTTCCAGTAAGCCTATGGTCAGTTAAGAATAACTATCTAGACCATCTAGGTATAGTATACACTGGTCTATATAAAAAGATTACACCGTCAGACCTTTATTGGTGAATTAAGACTACGAACATATAATGTGAGAATAGACTTGCATAATAACATTTCTTAGCACCTATTCCAACTCTTGCAACTATGTTATTACTAATGTATTCTCATGTCTTTGTACCATCACAAACAAGATTCTAACACTTAGACTTCACTGATTAATATAACATGCTAACCCTTTAGCATTTATAGTTTTCAATGATGTTAACTCTTAGTATTGATCTAAACTTCTTTAGACCAAATATGAACCCTTTCAAATCATTTAATGTCTGTAGCATCACAAGCATTGAACCATTTAATAATAGTAATTAGCGATTTAACAAATAATGAATTGGATAAATATTATAAAATAAAATATTCATACAACAATGAGATGGCACGTGAGCACAAATCCTAATAATAAATAGTGTTAAGAAATGTTATTATGCAAGTATATTTTCGAACGCTTTGTTTATGATCTATCTTTACTAATACGGGTCATCGGTTAAGAACTTATCACATATAGATCAGTGTATGTTATATTTGGATGGTCCAAATAGTTAGTCTTAGCAGACCATGAGCTTAGTGGAAGCTCGCATAAGCATACGGGTATTCAATAAAGATTGGATACTGAACAGAGTCAATAAGAACCTCTAATATACATTCTATAAAGCCGTTAATGGAAGGTTCTCTAGAGTTGAGTAGTATTCGTGGTCTTTTGACTTGAGCACCGCGGTGGGCTTGTAAGTGATCCATCATACTTAGGTTCCATAAATGTTAGAGAGCTTTTATGGTCTGACCGCTAGGTGTCACTGAGTGTGGTCTGATGCTCATGGAGTTTGATGTGTATAGATATGAGATCTAGGAGTTCATATGGGTGAGTCATATATCTTGATGCTCCCAAATTATATTTTATAAAGTCTTATGGCAATAAGCAATTAAACGGAGAAAGAGTTTCTGTGGGATAAACAATATCACAAAAGTTTTTGCAGATGTTGTTTATAGAAATAAAAATGTAAAGATAAATTCACGGTTGAGCGTATAGAGATTTAAAGATGATGATCTATATCTCTACTCTTTTAGGATATAAATGACGGAGGGATTATACGAATATGTATTAACCTCAACTTGTATAGTTTAACACACCTTTTTTGTTATTTTCAAATATGTGTGGGGGGCATCATTTATGGACTTACGAAAGAGTTCCATAAGACAAAACAGGTTTGAACCTAAGGAATCTCACTATATAAAGTTTACTAGTTGTTCATTGGGATTGTACATCAAATGGTTCAATGTGGGAAGTTGTCGGAAAACACAAATTATTTTAGGGTCTATCGAAGAATTGACAGGGTTTAAATGTTAAGCATAGAATGTTGGCAAGTGAAATTGGCCACTTCATTCATTAATTGGATGCCACATATCATGCCATTAATTTGTAATGGTGTGATATATGGCATAGTGAGAATGGCCTATTCAATTATCAAGTGGTGGCTGATAAGGGCAAATTTGTCATATATTTTCTCATGTTTTTATTTTGATATTTTATTGTTTTATGAGAATAGATGGCTATTTATATGCATTATTGTTATTTATAGGGACTTGAACAAAATTTAAAGAGGATTATCGCCCCAGCGCTGGAACAGTGATCGAAATAAGAAAAATGACTTGTTTAAGTCGCATTTGGCATCCCAGCGCCAAATAATCACCGCGCCAGCGATAGGTCAGCGCCCCAGTGCTAACTGAAAAAGGTGAAGCGTTTTTCACGTGTCACCCCAGCGACAACTACATAGCACCCCAGCTGTAGCGCGAGTCCTAGTCCGACGAGAATTGAGATTTTCAAGCTCATATGAATCCCTATAAAAATTCACTCGTTCCCAGCCTTTAAGAATCAACCAAGAGAACCCAAGACATATTCAAGAACACTAAGAGTACAGAGCACAAGTCTTGGAGAGCAATAGGAGTTTAATTGAAGTAACTTTAGAGAGAGATTTAAGGCGTTCTTCGTGTTGACGTATTTTAGGGTGTATGCATGTGATTGTGTACATATTAAAAAAAAAAAATTATGCATCATATACATGAATTTGGCAGCGGAATTTATCAAGTAATCAATATATACACATGTAGTTCAATTCTTAACAATTTAAGAATACAGAAACATACATTTGAAGACCTCCGATGAAGATTTCCAATTCCGGATATCCTTACTCCAAGTTTGAGCTCACCTTGAAGTGCACTCCGGTGGGATTGTGAAGTTAGAATAGCAGCAGTATGATCTCCAGCAACAAAGTTTCGATTCTAGAAAGAAAAATATAAAGGATTTATTTTTCTTTCTCCTTTGGTTTTTCTCACAAGTCTTTGTACTTTGAAAAACTCTCTCAAAAACCAACTCTTCTTTTTCCTCTCAACCCTTGCACGAATTTTCATTTACTCTCATGTTAACACAATTGAAACTCAACTATTTTAGTGGTTACAATAACTTCACAAGTGCTCCACCAAAATTAGATTAAGTGGCCAACTACCAAAACCATTTTTGGTGGCCATTTTAATGGTCTAATAAAATTAACCATTAATTACAAAATAGTGCTCCACTAAATTTAGTTTATGTTTCTCAAATTAGGTTTGTCTTCTATTTAGGAATAAAATAATAAATAAATAAAATCATATTTTATTTATTTAAATAACATTTATTTAATTATTCAAAAACTATTTGAATAATTATTATTTACCTTATTTGATTTTACTAACATGGTAAATGGTTGAATTCATGGTAAAACAATTCATACAATAAAATTGTGCCACTTGTTAATATCTAATTAGTTAACAACTCTTGTCAAATAATTAAATAATATATTTAACATTTCAGTTTAAACAAGTGCACAACTCGAGGAACCCTGAAACATATTTTCTATTTGCTAGAATTTCTAGGATGGAACTGTTCAATCCATTATGCTGCCCCAGTGCACAACGAGTACACTTCATATTGTGAGACTCTCTAGGTCCACGCTCGAATTGTCATATAGAACTCCTCCACACGTCCGTGAATGATGTCCCACACACACGTTACGGATATTACAAAGCGGCACGTTAGACTATACAAGTTAAGGTTATAACATATTCATATAATCCCTCCATCATTTATATCCGAGTAGAGCAGAGATATAGATCAACACCATCAAATCTCCATATGCCCGATTGAAAGCTTATCTCTTGAATTGTATTTCAATAAATAATATTCTCAAACACTTTTGTAATATTATTTATCCCTAGGGTTAAACTCTTTTCTCGGGAATTATTGCTTATGGCTATAAGACTTTCTGAAATACAATCTATAGAGTATTAGGATATAATACTCACCCAAATGAGCTGATGGATCCCATATCTATGCACACCGGACTCTATGAGCATCGGACCATACCCAGTGACACCCAGCGGTCAGACCATGAAAGGTTTCTGACATGTGTGGAACCAAAGTATGGTGGATCACTCACAAGCCCACCGTGGCATTCAGGTCAAAGGACCACGAATACTACTCAACTCAAAAGATCCTCCATTGACGGCTTTATGGGATGTCTATTGGAGATCTTTGTGCGTTTGTTCAGTATTCAGTTCTTACTGAATACCTGTATCTCTATACGAGCTTCCACTAAACTCATGGTTTGCTAAGACTAACCATCTGGACCATCCAGATATAGACATACACCAATCTATATATTTGTTAAGGTATTCACTGACAGACCTGCATCAGTGAAGATAGATCAGGAACATAATATTTGAGAACATATTTGCATAATGACATTTCTTAGCACTATTTGCAACTTTTTGCAATTATGTCATTACTAATACATTCTTAGATCTTTGTCCCATTTCAGACAAGACTCTAACTCTTTAAATATCGCTGACTCTTATAACCTGGTAACTCTTATCAATGCCAACTCTTAGCATTTATAACTCTCACCGTTGCTAATTCTTAGCACTGATCTAAACTCATTTAGACTAGATCTGAACTCTTTCAGATCGTACAATGTCTGAAATGTTACAAGCATCTTACCATATATAAATATAATTAGCGATTTATTGAAATAACAATACTAGTATAAATATTAAACAAATATTCATATATAATGGGATGGCACGTAAGCACAAATCCCAACACTTCGGCATCAAGAGTATCTTAGGTAGCACAATCAAGACAAATTCGACGTCTATATCAGTTTGATATTGATTGTATCATGATTTGTTATTATTTTTACTGCTGTTCTCTTATAGCTATGAACTAAATTTATTTTCTAGGGTTAATACTTGAACTCAATATGTGTGCTTAATTGCCATATCTTTTGAATATTTAATAAACTTAGTTCTTTGATATTCAAATTACTTGATCTTAATGCTTCAGTATATCTGGCCAATATATGGTGAATGAGTTGGTAATATTGTTGATAAACTCGAAAGAGGAATCATAATATTTAGACCTAGGTAATTTGATGCATGATTATAGAGAAACATTTAATGTTGCATATGCAAGTTTCAATTTAGGATATGAATATACCTAATTGGCATGTATGATCAATAAGACTTAATCTTAATGAATCTTAATTTATTACAAGTATCATAGGAATATAGGTATTTGGTAAATTAAGGTATACTTGCATGACCTTGGAAGAGGCTTATGAATACATTAGTGTCTTGATCAATAATAAAGGCTAAGGGAGTTAAATATTAAAGGACTAATCATTAGAAAGCATATTGAGGGATAATATTAATCATAGGTTTTCTCTATATTGCTATCTTTTAAATCTATTTACATTGTGTCATTGATTTTATATTTTCTACATTCATTCTTAGATTTTTATTTTTCTAAATAATTATTAGAAAGACATAATTTTAGTACTTGGTTAAAAGTAGAAATTATCTTTGTGGGTTCGACATCCGACTTTTTTTTTCCTTTATTACTTGTTACGATAGCGTATACTTGTGCTTAATTTTAAGATATAGAAATATCGCATCACCAACCTAAACTGAAAGAATGTCTTAAAGATCTTCTATAGAGATTAACCTACAGTTTATCTCAGAACAGCTCTTTCAACTGTAGCATGATATTTCTTGCACTATCTATGTACACATTCTCCCTCTGAAGATCAGTCGACATTGAGGCATATTGAGGGATAATATTAATCCTAAGTTTTCTCTATATTGCTATAACCTAATTCTCTTTGCATTGTGTTATTGCTTTTATATTTTTTACATTCATTCTTAGATTTTTTATTTTTCTAAATAATTAGTAGAAAAACATAATTTTAGTATTTGGTTAAAAAGAAGAAATTATCCCTGTGGGTTCGACATCTGACTTATTAATTTTCTTTATTACTTGTTACGATAGCGTATACTTGCGCTTAATTATAAGATATAGAATTATCGCATCAGTGGCATGTATAATTAGTGTTTTTAGCAAAATGAAATAATTTGCAAAGAAATGGCCAATTTAAGCACATTTTGGCAAATTTTAAATTGTAAGCAAGTGTTGGCATCTTTATAATGGTTAATATATCATGCTTTAAACATGAGTCATGCTTAAAGAAGAATGTGGTGGCATATATTATTAATGTATTCGGCCAAATCATGTTTAACAAGCATAAGGTGTAAAATTGAAATGCTTGATTTGTCATGCTTACAGTAAATATGTACTGGCTATATTTCATTTAAAGTGAGCTAGGTATTATCATGCTTAATGAAAGCATGTGGTGGTAATTTCATACTTGATTTTAAAAAGGTAAAAACATTGTCATGCTTTTGGTGGCTTTGTCTTAATGCATTAAGCAAATCATAACCACCAATTTTGCTCTTGTTTGGCCACCACATTAGCACTTACCACCAAGCATTCAAAGAAGCATGAAGTGTACAAATGATAATGCCTTGTCATGCTTGTATAACCTGGCCACTAATTTGTTTTTAATTGGACAATGTGTTGGTGATTTTTGCTATTTAAAGGTTGTCTTGCTACATTTGTAACATACATGTTTAGATAGAAACTTAAGATCAAGAAAATTATGTATGTACATATAAGTTTAAGGTTGAGAGATAATTTGAAGCAAAAGTTGCTTCAAGTAATAAATTCTCACTATGGATAAGAGGCTACTATTCTAGCTCAAGGAATCCCACCACGCCATCGACTAGAATTGTTAAAAGTATGCTTCAAGGTAAACTCCTTTTTATCTCATTAGTGTAATGAGATATATTTTAATATTCCACTGCACACTAATAAATTAGTATCAAACTACATGTGTGTGTATGTTGTTCGTGCTTAATTGGATTGTCTGTAGCGTAATTAGGATGTTCTAGGGATATCAATTATGTGCTTCAAATGTTGAAAAATGCGTAATCGGGACGCAACTTAAAGGGACACTACGGTTATGTCATTCAACGCCGCAGTGTTGGAGGCAAAAACTCTAGTGCCAAAGCTGGTAAGCCAACGTCATAGTGTTAAAGTTCCTAGGCCCCAGCGCCACAACGTACTCAGTTTGGCACTACAGTGCTAGAGGTATAACGTCTAACAACGCGGTGCTAGTATGGAGACCCTAGCACCGCAGCGGTGTAAAGGTTGGCATTGCAACATCAGGGGCCACGCCTTTAGCGCCACAACACTAAAAACCTAAAAAAAGCTGTAATTATGCTAATTACTCAAATTATTTATATTTAAATTGTTTTAAAATATTTATAGTTTATTTTGTGAAATTTATAATTGTTAAAATAAATGCATTATAAATTATGGGCCATTTGTTTGTGCTTGTAATCACAATCAGAGCAGTATAAGTATGGGTTAGTTATGCTTACACATAATAAATATGTGAATTAGAATCACATCCTCATTAGATGCGGATAAGATAGAAACAATCTCTCATAATTAGATTGAAGAGTTTTTCATTATGAGATATTAATCTGTCTTGTCAATACGGTGTTAAACGAGTCACTTGATCTTTTTCAATATTGCTAAAGCGTGAGGAATTTAGTTAACATGATTTGGACTATGCCAATTAAACATGGCATGAGACAAATATATGGGAATGTATTGCCCAATATTACTAAAGCATGAGGATAGTATCAATAACATATATTTGATCATTGACAAGTTAATCTAGAATACATGATGCGATATTTCTATATCTTAAAATTAAGTGCAAGTATACACTATCGTATGCAAGTAATAAAGGGACTAAATAAGTCAGATGTCGAACCCACAGGATAATTTCTTCTTTTTAACCAATTACTAAAATGATATCTTCCTAATAATTATTCAGATAAATAAAAATCTAAGAATGAATGTAGAAAATATAAAGGCAAAAACACAATGCAAAGAGATTTAAGTGATAGCAATATAGAGAAAACCTAGGATTAATACTATCCCTCAATATGCTTTCTAATGATTAATCTTCTAATATTTAACTCCCTTAGTCTTTGTTATTGATCAACACACTAATGTATTCACAACCCTCTTATAAGGTCATGCAAGTATATCTTAATTTACCAAATACCTATATTCCTATAGTACTTGTAATAAATTAAGATTCATTAAGATTAAGTCTTATTGATCATACATGCCAATTAGGTATATTCCTATCCTAAATTGAAACTTGCATATGCAACATTGAATGTTACTTTACAATCATGCATTAAATTACCTAGGTCTAAATATTATGATTTCTCTTCCGAGTTTATCAATAATATTACCAACTCATTCACCATATATTGGCCAGATATATTGAAGCATTAAGATCAAGTAATTTAAATATCAAAGAACTAAGTTTATTAAATATTCAAAAGATATGGCAATTAAGCACACATATTGAGTTCAAGTATTAACACCAGAAGGATCATCCATTAATGGCTTAATAGGATGTTTATTCGAGATCTTAATTCAGCTTGTTCAGTTCCCAATTCTCACTGAATACCTGCATGTCTATATGAGCTTCCACTAAGTTAATGGTTTGCTAAGACTAACTATTTGGACCATTCAGATATAGACATATACTGATCTATATTAAATAAGGTTTTTACCGACAAACCCGCATAAAATCATTTATCTATATAAATTGGTATTCCACATCTTACTTCTTTTCTAACTTACTTTATTTCCCTTAGATAGATAAGGGGGAGGGCAAAGCTTTTGGTTTTTTTCATGTTGTCAAAGAGTTGAAAAATAGTTTTTTCATGTTGTCAAATGATTTTCCTACCTCCAGAGGGAAGGGTCATTCTCTTTTTGGCCAGTTGTGGGCGAGGAGGGATTCGATCAGTGAAAATAGATCATGAACATAACATTTGAAAACATACTTACACAATGATATTTCTTAGCACTATTTGTAACTCTTTGCAACTATGTCATTTTTAGTATACCCTCAGATCTTCATTCTATTTCAAACAAGGCTCTAACTCTTTAGACTTTGCTAACTTTTATAACATACTAACTCTTAGCAACGCTAACTTTTAGCATTTTTAACTCTCAGAATTACTAACTTTTAGCTCTGGTCTAAACTCTTTTTGACCAAATCTGAACTCCTTCAAATCATACAATGTCTGAAATATTACAAGTATCTTACCATACATATTTAATATTAACGATTTGATTCGAAATTCTTATTGTATAAATATTAAACAATTACTATTCATACAATTTGGAATGGAACTTAAGCACCAGTTCCAATAACTCTCACTTACTCTAATGCCATTCACAATGATATATAATACCTATTGTCTTCATGTGTTTCTCAAACATATTAGAAGTTAAGGCTTGAGTGGGTCTACTATATTATTCATGGAATATATCCTAAATATTATTGCATCTACAATAGCCAAGAAGTTTCTAATTATGTGGTTTCAGAGTCTATATGATCAGAATTCTGGTGTGCCTTATAGCTTCTTAGTTTGAGCAATTGTCCCGTTATTGTTGTATTTAGTAGGATAGGATCTACTAAGCTTGGAACAATTCAAAGCTCTGTAACTGATTTATATATCCATATAACGTCTTTTGCAGCCTTTTCAAGCCGCAACATATTCTGCCTCCAAGTTAGAATTAGTTGTGGATATTTATTTTGCACTCTCAGTTAACTACAATATCAATGAAAAGAAATACATAATCAGATATAAACTTTCAATCATCCACACCAGACTGGAAGTCTAAGTCTATGTATCCTCTCATTTAAAAATAACTTTTTTCATTATTAAAAAATTTATCCTCTATACCTTTCAGGTATTAAAGATATATTTCATGGCCAATTAATGGTCATCGCTTGGATTCCACTGATACCGACTCGTAACACTTACAGTCATCTAGATCCAAAATTTGTACATAATATAACATACATCAAGCTATCTTAAGCTGATGTATATGGTATGTTAGATATTATAATATTTTCATCTTCTTATTGGGAAAAAATCGTCCTAGAAAAATGAATGCCATGTTTGAAATGTACATTAACTATCTCACAGTTATTGAAGTTGTTCTTCTTTTCAAGAACATTGTCTATGTACGAAGATTGGGATAGTCTTATCAACTTCCTAACTCTATATCTATAACACTTTATAGCTAGTATATAGGAAACCTTTCTCAAATATTTTATGGAGAAGTTCTTATTCAGATAACTCATATCCAACTGACTTGTTACATATCAACATCATTTTTGACATTTAGTATGTTAACCACACAGAGAATTTAAAAGATAATTTGCTCCCACTATCCTTTGTAAACATAAATGCTTTCTCTTCATTCTTGATAAAATAGACTTTTAGATTTCTTTATTAAAATGAAGAATCCAGCAGAGTACAATAGCAAAAAAAAAATTTGAATCGACTTAAGCATGATTATTGGTAAAAATGTTTCCTCATTACTGATCCTAGAACTGTGAATGTAACTTTTTATTACCAGTCGGGCTCAGAAGGCCTCTACTTTTATATTAAACCCATACTTTCATTGTGTAAACTTATTTATAGTAAATAGAAATAATTCTTACTAGAAGCATAACCAAGTCTTAAACTTGATTATCATGTATAAAGTCAATTTCAAATTTTATGGCATTTGCCTTTTTCTTTGAATTGATGTCCAACATTGTCTCTTTATAAGTTAAAAGATACTTTTCTTCAAATTAGAAAAACACCAAGGGCACATATAGGTATCAAGCATACCTATTATGTGACCCTTGATATTCTTTTAGGCTTATGAAGAAAGTGTGTTACAAATATTTCACTCAATTGAGTTTAAAGTTCCACAATCGGTTCATATATATATATATATTTATTTAGATTGACTTTACAAAGTTCAATCTTTCTACAATCCCCACAATCCTATGAGAAACTGTTTCTCAAGAAAATGGCATAATAAGGAATGAACATGTTTCACTCCTCTAGATCATAGAACTGGCATCCCATTAAATGCTTGGGATACCGAATGAATTGATACTTGTACTGATTGTGTGCAAGTTTATCTTATTGTATAATTCTTATGCAAATAGAACAGTGACAAGACCTGACCCGAGACCCTCTACTATAGATCCCAGCGGCCCTGCCGGGCACCCTGACGGAAGTTACTCCGAACCTAACTAGGTAAGTTAAGAAATTCCGCGAGGCGAACCCTTTTTTAATTCTTGTTACTACTAAGAAGATCTAGTAATATACATGAAAACGACATCTTAGTTTTAAAAACAAACAGACAGAGTTTCCCATGTTTTTCGGAAAATTCATATAAACCTGTAAAGAAATTTCACTTCTAATTCCAACACATCTCAATTCTACCAATTCAAACCTCCGGTCCTTTTCAAATCAAATCCAACACAACTCAATTATTTCGTGTAAATCACAAAATAAGCATAATCATAAAAAGTAAAAACGATCATCATAAACTGAAAATCTCTTCTTCTTAATTCAACACATACTTACAAATATACATGCCTACAACTATTATGCATAAAGTAAAGAGTGCTATTAGCACATTTACATGTACAAAAATTATCTTTGGATTCGGCCCACTACTCGGCGATAGGAGAATTAGCAGCTTACGTTCCGAGACCTGCACCTGGGAAAGGGGTTTAAAACATAAAACATAAAACGAGTGAGCTAAAGGAGCTCAGTGAGTGTAAATGAGAATTCAATTACAAGAATATTATACAAAGATAGCAATTTCTAAAGTACATGCAGAAATTATGCTTCTAAAACGGATGTAAAATTGTAAAACGGTTTCTAATATCATATGCTAATGAAATCTTGCCGAGCGGGTTTTATCTACATCTTTGGAAAACTATATTCAGAATCTGTATAACATAATAACTGCTGTGTGCATATAAATGCATAAATGCTATCGGTAAATCGAAAACTAGTAAAATCCTCGCTCGGCCATTTTCTTTCTAAACTGTACCAATGGTAACCCTAAAGCTCTATACCCACGCAGCGACTCAACTAGCACCGCATACGTGAGTAGGTCACGGGGCACCTCAACTAGCAGCACCCACAGTGACATCTCAAGACATCTCACTGGTTACGTAGCGGAATCCTACATCGCATGCATATAGTGAGACAATATCCCGTACACATAGAGCGACTCACATGACTCGACATCCCGACTTCCCGGAGTTAATGACACACCCCCAAGACCTGCCCATGTGCACGGGATATACCGGTCGGGTCTAATACAATCATCACCACTATAATCTGAGGGTACCAATGGCCTTAAAACAAATGCAGTAATTTTCAAACTATTTCACAAATCGATCATGTAAAAGCATGTCTATGAATATATCAAGATCATAAATCATGTTTATGCATCGAAAGCTCATAAAACATACATAGTCATTGTGTGAAAACATAATAACCGAAAAGTAAAAGAAATGGCAGATTTCCACTCACTACCGCTCCGCGCTCAATTTCGCTCCCGATTCCTGCTCCTGTTAACGCTCTCGATTATCCTCACCTACGCGCCATAAATGACATTTAGAACCAAATCGAACACTAGAATCTTATTTAACTACTAAATGCCCTAATCGGCATACAAAGCCCGGAGGTAAACTACTTCCCGATTTTAGTTACGGAGCCATAATCGAAACTAACTCACCATCCGGCGCCCTGAAAATTATTGAACACCTTATCATTTGATTGGACATACTTGCCCTTCACCTTTCCAACATGGACAATTATGTCCCATTTTCTTCATTTTTGGGTTTTTCATCAACCATATACATTCCATTCACAAAATGCATCATTTACACACAACAATTCAATCAAAACACCACTCAATTCCTAACTTCCCTAAAGTGGCAGAATTTCACCCTAGGTTCCAACACATTCCTTTTCTCAATTTCTTGTTCCAATTATAACAAAATCATGCCAATTTCATTCTAAAGCCCTAATTACAATCAATTGAAATCTCTACAACAAAATCACCAAAAACCCTAATTCTCACCTTGCCAATTTCTTCAAATTGATGACTCCTTCAAGCTCCAAACTAGAATTTAACTCAATCTAAGCCAAGAATACACATAAGAACATCAATTAACACATTCTTGAATTCTCACTTATCAAACTCATAAAAGATGATTTTCTTACCTCTTTTTCTTGAATTTCCACTAATAGAGACTTCAATTGAGCTTAGGGATTGGTTTGTAACCTTAATTTGGCTTGATTACACATGAAAAATCATGAAAAAAAACTTGAATAGTCACTGTAGCAGCACCCCCTTTGAAGCTCGAATTTCTCTTTTTTTTTGGCTAAGTGTTGGTTTTGATCTCTCTTCAAATTTCTACACACTTCTAAGATATATATAGTGCTCCCTCAATTTACCATTTTGCCCTTCAACTTACTTAAAACTTCTAATTTGCCATTAGTTAAAAACTAATTATGTAATTAGTTCATTTGTAACTATTTAGTTAGAATAGTTCAAAGAACTAACTAGAACTTCCAACTTGGCAATCCATGAGATTTCTTCTAATTGGTCCATTCTCTAATATATGGATTATGTTTCTCAACAAAGGCTTGTTCCATTCATAACCCTTAAATGGAAATTCATGTAGTAAATTAGAATTTTCTTTTCCAAGCCAATAGAGAAAAATTCTAAAAATATTCTAGGGTCGTCCGGCGCACCGATCGAGTGTGAAATTACCAAATTATGTCTAATATCTCTCACGTGCACTATAAAGGGAATATTTCTAATAGGGTTAAAATTGAGTAACCCTACGGTGTCTTATTTGTTCTATACCGAAATCTAGGCGCCAATACTACTAATAGGGATTCGATATTACAAACAGCCCCAAATATTAACATACTTACGACTTTATTTCCTTCGAGTTCAAATCTCATATAGAACTGAAGGAATGGCTTTTGATGAAACTTTGATCAATAAGTGATTAATAGTTATTAGAGCATATCTTTAAAGATATTCTAGAAAATCATGGAAATTCAATATCAATCGAATCATATCTCATAAAGTATAATTTCTCTTCTCTAAAATACTTTTGTATTGAGGAGTACCCTTAGGACTATATTGAGTGAGAATCACAATCTCCTTTAAATAATTTATGATTTTATCATTCATGTATAAATTGCCTCGATCTGATCAAAGGCATTGAATATATATAAGGGTTTATTTCTGTACTTGTAGTTGAAACTCTTTGAATATTTCAAGGGTTTCTGTCATGTGTTTTCAGAAACACAGGTCTGTATCATGACAAATCATGATGAAGTATCAAAATTCACTCAATGGGAGTATGATTTATTAGACCATATATATTACTATGTATAAGTTTCAATAAATTACTGGGTTAGTATCTAATACTGACATAAGTATTTAGTCATTGTCCTTCAAATCTAAGATTTATAAATTGATCAAGTTTTTATAGTCAGATCAAGTATCTGGCTATCCTTAACTTGACTGGATACAACTACATGACCTAATTTTATGTCCCATAATTCATTATTATTCAAGGTTCCTGAACTACCATTTATTCTGTTCACATAGACATTTCAAGTTGTATTTAAGATATAATGGCCATTCATTAACTGAAATTTAGTTAGTAAAACATTATCATTATCATATTTACATGAGGAACTATTTTTTATGTATCCATGATAACCCTCTTTATATATTACAGGGAGTGATATAATTCACTTAATAATATTTGGCACAAAATATCAATTATACAATATAATGCTTCTGCGAGAATGGAGAAGTGACTTAAAAGTCCTAGCAACTACCACGTCTATGAAATCTCTATTTCCTATGTGAAGGTGTACTTCTCCTTTAATAACTTCCTAGCATTACTCAAACCATGCAACACTTTTACAGATATGAGAATGACAGACGGTATCTCATACCCTTATACGTTTTAGCATCAAATGCCAATGAAATGTTTATGATTGGTAAACAAATATCTAAGGGGTTTATCTTTCTTAAGGTAAGGTACATTAAATAATAATAATTACTATTTTAAACCTCATCAGAGTGGAAACAATTTCCATTGTTATTATTCTCTATTTGTGGTTTAGATATAAGTTTTTAGAGAGAGCATAATATTACTTGCACATCTCATATGCACATACTCTTACTAAAGATCTTTAAACAATAAGGTTAGGATATATGACTAGACTCTTAAATTATCCTTAATCCCTTTTTGATAAATTTTATCTTCTTTTGAAGAGATATTATCAAAGACATCTCTTATTATCTATTGATAATAAATATATCTAAATATTCTGAATCTAGGACTATTATGAGATTCATTGGTAAGTCAAAATATTTTTTTGTACCTTATAGTTGGTGTGCTAAAAGTAAGTATAGTAATGGATTGCTTATATTTATCTTATTTCTATAAGATAAATAGGAGATGTTTAGTGGAACATTTCTAATCATTAATAAATAACACTTTAGATCATGAGTATAACTTTTACACATTTTTTTAAAATCTAAAGACGCCCTCCCACTACTTTACATAATCCCTTAAATCTCCTAAAAGGGATAACGATAGTTTAAAGCATTTAAAACTATACAATAGGAAGTAAACCCAATTGGCATTTTACTCTTATCTCACACTGTAATAATATTGGATTTTGTAAACGTAGATAACTCTTGTCAATTACATCTCATGCAACTCTTACCATTAATTATAAACAGACCTTATTCTGATGCTGTAGCAATATTGGACAAGTGTATTTCAGATTAACTTGTTAATCAAATATACGTTATTCATATTATCCTCACATTGTAGCAATATTAGGCAATATGTTTACATATATCTCATATTTAACTGGTATAGTCTGAATCACATTGACCAAATTTCTCACATTGTAGCAATATTTAGAAAAGACTAACGTGACCTGTCTAACATTGTATTGACAAGATGGATCATTGCATAACATTATCTCATATTTAAACACTTTCATTCTGATTAAGAGAGATTTATATATTTTTTTGGTCTGCATTTCATGAGGACGTGATTCTTAATCACACATTTGTTATGTGCAAATAAAACTAACTCCCACCAGTAGGGCTTTTATTATGGTTACCAGCACAAACAAATGGGTCACAATTTTTACCGCAACAATTATAACAACTTATAAATTATATAAAATAAACAATAAATATTTTTAAATAATTTAAAATTAAATAATCAAAGTAATTAGCGTAATTACAGCTTTTCTCAAGTTGTTGGTACTGTGATGCTGAAGGTCCAGCCTTTAGTATTATAGTTCCAAGCTTCACAGTGTGAAGATGCCAAGTTCCCTACCCTGGCACAACGGCGCTGAGCTTTTGATATTACGGCTTTGGATATTCTGTTTCTAGCGCTAAGGTCTGGAACCCCAGCGTTGTAGCGCTAGAGGTTCAGGCTCCAATGCTGTGGTGCTAGGCCTTTAGTGCTGTGATGTTGGGGCTTGAAAACCTCAATGCTATAATGGTACGTAGTGAGTGCTATGGTGTTGGAACCTGGATAAGCCCAACACTATAGCACAGAATAACACCGCCACGGTGTTCTTTTAGCTGCATCCTGATTACGCATTTTTCAACATTTAAATCACAAAATTGGCAGCCCAGGAACATCTTAATTATGCTATAGACACTCTAATTAACTACACAAACAATACACAATTATGCACTCTGATACTAATTTGATTGTGCGTTGTGTATAGGATGAGTGTGTACATTTTAAGTTTTTTTAATTACACATCATACATTCATAATTAAGTGCAGCAAAAAATAAACAAACATCTCATTACACTAATAAGATATTAGGGAACTCACCCTCGATGCATGCTTTGCGTAGTTCTAGTCTAAGACTCGATGGGACCCTTTGAGCTAGAACAGTAACTTCTTATTCTCGACAGAATATTTAATTTGAAGTAACACTTGCTTCCATTAATATCTTGGCCATTTTCTATTTCTACTTACTTCTATCTTTCTTACAATTTCAAGCAAATGAAACTAGGCTTTTATAGCTAAAAAATTCCACCTATTGCCGAATTAAATTTAAGAAAATGTTTAGCATATAACAAGCATGACGGCATGAAATTTGCCTTGTCATGCTTGTTAAATTTATGAGTAACACAAAGCAAAAAGTAGGTGTATGTTAATAATATTAGTGGCCATTTAATCCTAAAAAAAGAGCCATCTCTTGCTTATAAACATGGTCGAATTCCTTTTTCAAATGCATGCTACCAATTGTTATCATTTGCAAGCACATGCTTGTATTGAATTTGGCCAAATTAAAACATGCCACTTATTGGTTCTCATTTATTTTTTCCAAATTAAAAACATACCACAAATTGGTTCTTAAATGATTTGGCCGAAAATATTATAAAACAATGCCATTATTTCATTTTGCTATTTATTAGCAATTCATTTGTTTGCCAAATTCAACTATTAACACTTAATAATAAATTAGACCAATAAAACCATTCCACGTGTCATACTATTATAAATTAATGGCATGACATATGGCATCCAATAAAAAGGATAAAGTGGTAATTCTCATTTGTCGAGATCCCGAGCTTCACACTTAAACCCTATGATCTCTCTGAGAGATCCTAAAATAATTTTGACTTTTTTAAGAACTTCGTAGATTGAATTATTTAATTCAATGTGCTACCACAGTACACAACGAGTCCACTTCATATAGTGAGACTGATGAACACTTAAAATGACACATTTAATAAGGATTTTTCATCGTTATTGTGCACTATTAGTGTTATTAACCTCCTTAACTTGAGCATGTTTTCAATATTGTACTTAATTAAGTTCTTAAATATTTTAATGTAGGTTTGGTAAATTAAGTATAACGTTCTACCAAGAAATCCAATTAAAGTAAGTCTTAAACATGTGAAGAGCTCATTTCATGTACAACAAAATTAGATTTCACATACAATTTGTAATTTGAACGTTTGAAGGGTGCAAAATGGCTTTGAAGATGACCCATTTGTCGTGCAGTCTCAGTTCGAGTAGGCTTTCTAGTTGGACTGTATCTCACAAAATACGAATCTAATTGGTATGATTCTAGAAGGTAAGAAAAGATAAGTCAGTTATCTACAACTTGTTAGTTGAGCAGAAAGTCCAATTCGGCTAGCTTCATAGTCAAAAGGGCGTTACAAATTTGGTGGACGGTTTGGTAGCCAACAATGTTAAAGATTTAGTCACACGTGGATAATGCCCATAAATTTACCTATTTAAGGACACCCTTGGCTGAAGGGAAGGGAACTATCTTCTGTCAGTTTATAATCTTTAGTTTACTTTCATTGTATTCTATTTTCTCAAGTTACATTGTTCTAAACTCCTAGCTAAGGCTAGGAGGGAAACACTTAATGAAGTTGTAGTCTTGTTTCTTTGATCCTAATTTTGTGCTTTAATATTTATGGTTATTTTAAAATATTTTAATTTATCATTTATGAAAACTATTTTGGTTTTATTGAAGCCTTGATTCATTGTAGACTAAAGGCATAATGAATGCTTGGAAAGAACTTCAAATGATATCTGGCATCATAAATGGTATGAGTAAATGGTTTATTTTTAAACTTTTAAAACACATTCTAACCCACTTGTTATTTTAATTTTTGCATTTCATGCACATGTGTTCTTAGTAATTTTTGTGTAAATAAGTTTGATTTTCTATTGATGTATGATTTTAAAATTGTTTGGTTTTAGTACTTTTTCTATCTAGGTTACTGAAGAGTAACTTCTGAAATTATTTTTTGAGTACAATACTAACTCTTATGGTAAGATGGATGATTCAATATATAAAGACAAGAGATTTTTCATGTTTAAGTATACATTTTTTTAATCTCACACATCTCTTGTGAGTGGGTGGAGAAGTTTGAGCAAATAGCTTACAAACTCTCATTGATCTTTTGTATTAGTTAATTTTTGTTTGGTATGACATTATTCGGATAAAGGAATGATTTGGTTATCTAGCCGAATGATGACTCAAATTTGTGAAATATATTTTGGTGAGAAGTAATTCTTATTTGAAATATTTTTCGATGTTCTTCATATTATAAAAAAAAAAGTCACTTCAGCTCAATAAGTCTTCATTCAATTTGAGAAGATAAAAGTGTAAAAAAAAAAACAAATAAAGTCTTTATTTTCGAAGATAAAAGTCTTTAGGAAATAGTTTTTCTCACCGGGCTCTATTTGTAATATTCATGATTAAAGTCCTAAAAGCTAGCACATGGCAAGAATGGTGTAACTCTAAACAATTAACTTTTCTATTTTTGGATCAATGTTAGTTTGTTTATATCTTTATAAATGTGACTGACCTTTTCTTGAGTGCTTATCTATTTTCCAACTCCATAAGTTAAATCTTAATCATTTTAAACAATTATTCACTCGTGAGGATATAGAGTTGAGGCTTTTACTTGAAGAAAATTTTCAAAGCTATATATATTGTAGTTTATGGTAAGAAGATTTTTGCTTAGTTTACACACGCACAATTTTAGAAGTTATGATTGAAATAACCTTGATAGTAATTGTGATCATGAATTGATGTTTTACTTGAAATGTTTAGATAGTTGTTATTAATTTATTTATGCTTGAATTGCTAAGGACTAGCAATAAGCTGGTTAGGAGGGTGTGATGAACACTTAAAATTACACATTTAATAAGAGTTTTTTTATCATTGTTTTGCACTATTAGTGTTATTAACCTCCCTAACCTTGAGCATATTTTTAGTATTGTACCTAATTAACTTCTTAATTATTTTAATGTAAGTTTGGTAAATTGAGTATAACTTTCTACCGCAAAATCTAATTAAAATCATTCTTAAACCTATGAAGAGCTAATTACATGTACAACAAAATTGGATTTCACATACAATTTGTAATTTAAATGTTTGGAGGGTGAAAAGTGGCTTTGAAGAGGGCCCATCTACAGTGAAGGCCTAGTCCCAGCAGGCTTTCATAGTTAGAACGTATCTCACAAAATATGAATCCAAATGGTATAATTTTAGAATTTATAGAAAGATAAGTCAATTATCTACAACTTGTTAGTTGGGCAGAAAGTCTAATTTGCTAAGCTTCATAGTCAAAAGGGCATTGCAAATCTGGTAGAAGGTTTGGTAGCCAACAATGTTAAAGATTTAGTCACACGTAAATAGTGCCCATAAATTTGCTTATTTAAGGACACCCTTGGCGGAAGAAAAGGGGGCTATCTTCTGTATTTTGTAATCTTTAGTTCACTTTTAATTGTTTTTTATTTTCTCAAGTTATGTTATTCTAATCTCTTAGCTAAGGCAATGAGGGAAACACTTAATGGAATTGTAGTCTTGTTTCTTTGATCCTACTTGTATGCTTCAATGTTTATGGTTATTTTAAAATATTTTGATTTATCATTTATGAAAATTATTTTGGTATTATTAAAGCCTTGATTCATTTGTAAACTAAGGGCACAATGAATGCTTGGAAAGATCTTTTATATATCAACACTTTATTTTTACAAATGATATTTTTTTAAACACTTGAAAAGCCTTTCTCAAATGAGTAAGAAGGATCAAAGGAACTCTACTATAACTCAAGTAAGTGTGGATCTCTAATGCCTTAGTGTTCTTTTAATTAATTTTATAATTTATATTTGGTAATCATTTCTTTTAAAATCAACCAACATTTCTTCATCTTTAGGTACAATACATCATTATTCTTGAGCATTCATAAACAACCTTTGCTCTTAGTGATCATTCCTAGTGGATATGACATTCAGACTCACGAGTTAAATATTACAATTAAGACAACTTGTATTCGGGAAAATAATATGAGACAAAAGATTAGGTTATCCGGATAAGCAGATACTTGATCTGACTATGAAACCTTGGCCAGTTTATAAATTCTGAATTCGAGGGAAAATGACAAATACTTTTGTAGGTATTAGATACCAACCCATTGATTTATTGAAATTAGTATATAATGACCCAGTGAATCATACTACCATTGAGTGAATTTTGATACTTCATTATTTTTATCATGATTTATCATGATACAGACATATGTTTTTGGAAAACACAGGTCGAAAACCTTTAAAGTGTTCAAAAAGTTCTGACAATAAATATAAAAATATAACCTAATGTATATTCAATACCTTTAATCAAATCGAGGTGATTTGTACATAAATAGTAAATTCACAAATTATTTAAAAAAGAATAGGATTCTCACTCAATATAGTCCTCCAAGTACTTTTTAATGCAAAGGTTTTTGGAAGGGAGAAATTAGACTTTATTAGATATGATTCGATTAATGTTAAGCTTCACCAATCTTTTAGAATATCTTTGAGGATGTGCTCCAGTAACTACTGATCATTTATTGAATAAAGTTTCATCAAAAGTTTTTCCTTCTATTCTGTATAAGATATGGACTGGTAGGAAAATAAATCTTAAGTATGTTAAGATTTCAAGTTGTCTTAGTTACATAAGAGTTACGCGACAAGATAAACTTGCACCCAAAGGGTACAAGTGTCGGTTCATAGAGTATCCCAAGCATTCTATAGGATACTAGTTCTATGATCTAGAGAAGTGAAATGTATTTTTTTATTAATGCACTACTTTTCTAGAGAAAAATTTTCTCATGGATAATGGGATTGTATAAAGATTAAACGTAATGAAGTTAATTAAGATGTAGATGAACCGATGATGGAGCTTAAAAGTTAATTAATTGAAATACCTTTAACACACTATCATTATAAGTCAAAAAAATATCGAGGGTTAAATATTAGGTATGCTTGATACCTATATATGCTTTTGATGTTTTCGTATTTAAAGAAAAGGATCATTTGACTTATAGAGAGACGATGTTGGTCATCGATTTGAAAAAATGGTAAAATGTCATGAAATTCAAAATTGGCTCTATGCAGACTATCAAGTCTAAGACTTGGTTGTGCTTCTTGTAAAATTGCTCCTATTCGTTGTAAATGAGTTTACACAGCAGAAACGTGGGCCCAATATGAAGGTGAAGACCTTCAAAACCTGATTGGTCATAAAAGGTTATACTCAATGATCTGGGATCGTACATAGACTAAGTTCTAGAAAGGTACAACTTCAATAACTGTGAGATAGTTAATGTACATTTCAGACATGACATTCATCTTTCTAGGAGGAAGTGTCCTTGACAAGAAGATGAAAATATTAGAATGTCTAACATACCATGTTCATCAGTTAGAGGTATCTTAATGTACACCTTATTATGTATGAAATCTAGATCTTGATGGCTATATGTGTTACGAGTCGGTATCGGTCTGATCCAAGTAACTACTATTCAATAACTTGAAATATATTTGATATGCTTAATAAGTATAAAGGATAAGTTTCTGAATCATAGAGAAAGTTACTTAAATATCAGAGGATACACAGACTTGGATTTTCAGTCTAGTCCGAATGATTGAAAGTCTACATTTGGTTATGTATTTCTTCTCATCGATATTGTAGTTAGTTGAGAGTGTAATATAAACATACACAGCTAATTTTATCTTGAAGGCAGAATATGTTGTCACTTGAGAAGTATGCAAAAGATATTTTGTGGATATAGTAGTCAGTTACAGAGTGTAGAATAGTTTCAAGCTCAGTGGTTCTTATTCCACTAAATGCAACAATAACGAGATAATTACTCAAGCCAAGAAACCATAAGGCGTACCAGAATTCTGATCATGTAGACTTTGAATACCACATAATTAGAAAGTTCTTAGCTATTAGAGATGTAATAGTATCTAGGATATAATCCACAGATAACGTAGCGAACCTACTCAGGCCTTAACTTCTAATGTATTTAAGAAACATGTTGAGACAATAGGTAATAGATATCATCATAAATAGCACTAGAGCAAATGAGAGTTGTTAAAAATGGTGCTTACATGCCATTTCTATATTATATGAATATCAATTGTTTAATATTTATACAATAAGCATTTCAAATAAAATCATTAATATTAAATATATATGGTAAGATGCTTGTAATATTTTAAACATTGTATGATCTGAATGAGTTCAGATCTAGTTCAAAAGAGTTTGAACCAGTGCTAAGAGTTAACAGGTTATAAGTGTAAGCAAAATCTAAAGAGTTAGAGCCTTGTCTAAAATAAGATAAAGACCCGAGGATATACTAGCAATACCATAGTTGTAAAGGGTTGTAAATAGTGCTAAATAATGTCATTGTGCAAGTATGTTCTCGAATATTATGTTCCTGATCTATCTTCACTGATGTGGATCTATCGGTGAAGACCTTATCATATATAGATAAGTGTATGTGTATATCTGGATGGTCCAAATGGTTAGTCTTAACAGACCATGAGTTTAATAGGCGCTCGTATAGGTATACAGGTATTCAGTGAAGATTGGGTACTAAACAGAATCAATAAAGACCTCTAATAGACATTCCATAAAGCCATCGATAGAGGGTCCTCTCGAGTTGAGTAGTATTCGTGGTTCCTTGACCTGAGCACCATGGTGGGCTTGTGAGTGATCTACCATACTTAAGTTCCACATGTATCAGAGACATGTGGAACTCATATAGGTATATAGGTATTCAGTGAAGATTGGGTACTAAACAGAATCAATGAAGACTTTTAATAGACATTCCATAAAGCCATCGATAGATGGTCCTCTCGAGTTGAGTAGTATTCGTGGTCCCTTAACCTGAGCACCATGGTGGGCTTGTGAGTGATCTACCATACTTAAGTTTCACATGTATTAGAGACCTTTTATAGTTTGACAGTTGGGTGTCGCTGGGTATAATCCGATCCTCATAAAGTCTAGTATATGTAGATATGGGATCTGGCAGCTCATTTGGGTAAGTTGTATATCTTGATAGTTTGAAATTGTATTTTAGATAGTCTTCTAGCTAAAAATAATTAACCCAAGAAAGAGTTTTCATAGGATAAATAATATTGTAAAAGTGTTTGCGAATATTGCTTATGGAAATACAAATTTGGAGATAAGTTCACGGTTGAGCATATGGATATTTAAAGGTGATGATCTATATCTCTACTCTTCCAGGATATAAATGACGTAAGGATTATACAAATATGTATTAACCTGTATGGTTCAACACACCATTTTTTGTTATTTTCATTACATGTGTGTGAGGCATCATTTATGGACTTACAGAAGAGTTCTGTAAGATAAAAAGGGTGTGAACCTAGGGAGTCTCATTATATAATAAATGTTTTTAGCCAAATAAAATAAATGCAAGGAAATTTCCAATTTAATTAACACATTTCAGCGAATTTAAAATTGTAAGCAAGTGTTGGCATCTTTTTGGTGGTTAATATATCATGCTTTAAACATAAGTCGTGCTTAAAAAAGCATGTGGTAGCATATATTATCAATGCATTCGGCCAAATCATATTTAACAAGCATAAGGTGTCAAATTGAAGTGCTTGATTTGTCATGCTTACAATAAATATGTGCTGGGCATATTTCATTTAAAGTGAGCAACGCATTATCATGCTTAATGAAAGAATGTGTTGGTAATTTCTTACTTAATTTTGAAAAGGCAAAAACAGTGTCATGCTTTTGATGGCTTTGTCTTAATGCATTAAACAAATCATGGCCACCAATTTTGCTCTTGTTTGGCCACCACATTAACACTTGCCACTAAGCATTCAAAGAAGCATAAAGTGTACAATTGATAATGCCTTGTCATGCTTGTATAACCTGGCAACTAATTTGTTTTTAATTTGACAATGTGCCATGATTTTTGCTATTTAAAGGTTGTCTTACTGCATTTGTAACATACAAGTTTATATAGCAATTTAAGATCAAGAAAATTATGTATATACATATAAGTTTAAGACCAAGAGATAGTTTAAAGCAAAAGTTGCTTCAAGTAATAAATTCTCATTGTGAAAATGAGGCTATTATTCTAGCTCAAGGAATCTCACCGCATCCTCGACTAGAATTGCTAAAAGCAAGCTTCAAGGGTGAGCTCCTTTTATCTCATTAGTGTAATGAGATATATTTTAATATTTTGCTGCGTATATTTTACATGTGTGACATGTAAAATTAAAACTTAAAATGCACACATTCACCTTAGTACAATACACTAACACTAAATACTCTAGAAATTGAAGCCTTAAGATGTACTCAACTGTGCACATAAATATTCATTGTTAAAAGAACCTATATTGAATACAATTAATGTTAGAAAAATGTGTGTTGTATAGGGATAAATAACAAAGATACAACAAAAAATTAATTGGAAGTTAATGCGTGTTTGGCATTGCCCTTAAAATATTTCTACCCCCACTTTGATTATAATCAAAGTACAAATGAGTTTTATGGTAGGATAGTTTTAGAATTCAATGACTTATTAGAAAATATATAGATGCACACCAAATATATTCTTTTTGGACAACAAGTGAGTGTTTATGAAAGTAGTTGATAAGAGATAATTTAGATCAAAGAATGAAAAGAGAAGTTAATCATAATGATTCAAGTGTGCCTGCAGTATTTATAGAGCTCAAGTGTCTCTTTGGGGAGACATAATACCTCTTTGAAAAGCCACACTATTTGAAAGGATATATGACTCTTTAGAAAGTCACAATTCCAGTCTTGGGTGCCACGGTGCCTAACAGCTATGTTGGGAGCCGTGGCATCTAGTCCAAAGACTGAGGCGTTGTAGTGCATATTCCCAATGCTACAGTGCCCAAGCCTCTTATGGCTTGGGTGTTTTCCCTTCATTCTTTTTTCTCTTTTAAACCCATTCTCTCTATTCCAATGCTTGATTTTACAATTATTTGAAATGCACTCTTAAACACCAATAATCCCCTACATATTTCAAATAAACTAATGTAAATCAAATCAACCATATATCAAAGTTTTTCAAGCTATGAACCAATCCACTAATTAAGTAATCGTATTTCACAGAAACTATGTGAAACCAAGTTTCTATCAACCTTCATTCCTTTGTATATTAAATAGAGGATTAAATAATCTAGTTAAACTCTCTAAAACTTGTCTATGTCCACAGTTTGGCACTATTAATGGTCATGTGCCTTCCTGGCTTCATAAGTACTCTAGAGATGCATGTTTAGCTCTTATAGAAACTAACCTAATTCCATACTAATATAGGTGATACTCCATCAAGCATGTCTTACAGGTTTAACACACTACCTCTCCATAGGGAGGGACTCATATAGACACAGTCGGTAGACAGCAAGTGACTTGTTCTTACCCTTATAAACGTACTTCAGTGGATTTTCAATCACATATGTAGGGTTACTATCACTCTTATCTCATGCTCAAAATAGAAGTCACATCTCCCTTGTCGTATGTTCCATTAATCTCCTATTTAGTGGCTTTGTTAGAGAATCGGCCAAGTTCATTTTTGACCCCATATAATCTAGGCTTACCACTCTAAATTATAGCAGCTGCTTAATGATAACATGTTATAGATGAACATGTCTACTTTTTCTATTACAATTATTTACTCTTTGCTCTAGCAATCACCGCTAGGTAATCACAATTTATAAAAATTATAGTATGAGGGTGAATATTAATGGAAAGATCACACATGAGTTTCCTTAACCACTCAGCCTTAGAACATGCTTTTGCTAAGGCTATCAATTCCGACTTCATATTAGACCATGCTTTACAAGTCTGTTTAGTATATTTCTAACATATGGCTCCTCTATCCAAGGTGAAGACATATCACAAGTAGACTTGACCTCATTGGATTCGGGTATCTAATTAGCATCATTATAACCTTCAATCATAAGTTGTGATCTACCATATGAAAGTGCATAAGTTTTAGCGCCTATCAAATATTTTACAACTCTATCCAAGGCACTCCAATGCTATTTTCTTGAATTTTGAGTATACTTACTCAATCTCTCTACAATATATGTTATATCAGGCTTAGTAGTATTCATTTAGTACATGAGACTACCATTGATTTGGACATAATGGTTCTAATTGTCATTATTTTCTACATTCTAAGTTTAACACTAGCATCATATGGTGTTGCCACTGGTTTACATGCTGTGTACCTAAACCTCTCAAGAAACATTTTTAGATAATGCTTTTGTGATAAAGTGAGACCATTAGATGTTCTCACAATCTTTACCCCAAGTATTACGTTAGCTTCTCTCAAATCTTTCATATCAAACACATTTGACAAAAATTCTTAATCTCAACTATTACTTCCCTACTATAAGTGAAAATGAGCATGTCATTCATATAAAGACATATGATGACATATCTATCTGCATCAAAGTTTTTATAATATATACATTTATCATAAAACCATTTGATACTAGAGCATTGTTAAACCTCTTATGCTAATGTTTTTATGCTTGTTTCAAGCCATATAAAGACTTAGCTAACTTACATACGTTATGCTCTGTACCAACACCAATACAACCCTCTAGTCATTCCATATAAATTTTCTCTTCCAAATCACCATTTAGAAAAGTGGTCTTTACATCTATTTGGTGTATGAACAAATCATATATTGCAACCAATGTAATTAATATCCTAATGGATGTAACTCTAGTTACAGGAGCATAAGTATCAAAGTAATCTAAGTTTATCTTTTGAGTGAACAATTTGTAACCAACCTTGTTTTATACTTCTCAATAGTACCATTAACCCTTATCTTCCTTTTGAATCATTTAAAACTAATGGGCTTTGAACCTAGAGGTAAATTAATTAATGCCCACACATGATTACTCATGATTGAGTTGATTTCAAAAATAAGAACCTTTACAAGATACCTCTACACTTTGAGGCATCATGAGAAGTCATAGCCATACTATAAGTCTTAAGATCCTCTTCCATAAGAAAAATATAGAAATCAGTACCAAAACCAGTAGCCTTCCTCATTCTTTTGCTTCTCCTAAGTTCATTGTTAGATCTTTTTAAAAGATTAACCTTTACATAAGTCATACTTTTATCTATATTGGCTTTGTTAGGAAAAATAGATGCAAAGAGCTCTGTATTTTTAGATTCAATTATGATGTTTGCATCAAACAACCCTATGGTATCCTCTAATCCAAGAATTTATGAGCGACACTATTCTAGGCATAACCTATGAACATACAATCAATTGTCTTAGCTCTCATAATTTTCACTTTAGAATCAAGAATAAGAACCTTTGTAAGACACCTCCAGACTTTGAGGCATGAAAGATTAAGAACATAACGTTTCCATAACTCATAGGTTATTATTTCCGTTTTCTTATAGGGAATTTTATTCTATATATGGCAAGTAGTCAAAATTGCTTCCCCCCTCAAATTCATAGGTGCCCCATAATTAATCAATATACAGTTCATCATTTCTTTCAAAGTTTTATTTTTCCTTTTAGCCATCCCATTAGATTTAAATGAGTATGGTGGTGTAACTTTATGAATAATTCTATTGTCCTCACAATAGGAACTAAACAAGTTAGAAACATACTCTTATTCTCTATCAGTTCTTAATCTTTTAATTTTTATACCAAGTTAATTTTCAGCTTTTTGTTTGTAGATTAAGAACTTATCATATGACTCATCTTTATTTCGTAACAAATATACCTTAGTATATTTTAAAAAATCATCTGTAAAGGTTATATAAAATCTTTTTCCCTTTCTATTCATGACATCTTTGAGATTATCAAATTCACTATGAATTAAACCAAGTAACTCGGTCTCTTTATGAGTTATAGGTTTACAAATTTTCTTAGTGAATGTTTTCTCTACACATACATCACATTGATGTATTTCATCTAAACTCATGTTAGACAATAAACCAACTTTTTTCATCTTTCTCAAATAAAGATAATTCAACTGACCTAGTCTATCATACTAGAAATTAAAGAGCTCAATAATATAAACTGAAGAAACATCTTTATTTATAGGAGCATCAAGTACATTTAGTTTGAACAATTAATTCATTGGAAAAATACCCATTTTTAATGAATGTTCCACCTTTGGACATTATAACTTTGTCTCCTTCAAAAGAGACTTTTACATTTAATTTTTCTAGCATAAACTCAAATAAGATTGTATCTAATATTGAGAACATGGTGAATATTATTCAATACAAGTGACTTTCCAAAAGTAAGTTTAAGGAGAACTTTCCCTTTCCCCATCACTAGTACAGAATGAGAATCACCAAGATATACTTGCTCATCTTCATCACTCATAGAAACACACTCCTGAAAAGTACTCTTGTTTCCACATATGTGTCTTGTGGCTCCAGAGTTAATCACTCATTCTTTGTTGCCACTTGCTACTATATTCACATGTGAAATAACTACTGCAGCAATAATATCTTCTCCCTCAACTAAATTTACTTTAGGATTTTTATTGTTTCCTTTCTCATTTATATGCTTACATTGATACACAAAATAACCACTCTTTTCACAAGCATAACACTTACTCTTCTTCTTAAACGAGGTCCTATTTTTCTTAAAACGAGTGTTACTTGTGGAATCTTGAAGTTTCCTATCATGATTATCACCTTCAACTAAATTGGTCTTAGAAACTAATTCTTTAAACAACCACTACAAAAATAATATCTTCTCCCTTAACTAAATTGGCTTTAGGAGTTTTGTAGTTTCCTTTCTTGTTTTTACGCTTACACTAATATATAAAATGACCACCATTTTCATTAACATAACACTTACCTTTCTTCTTAAATGGGGTCTTATTTTTATTAAAGTAAGAGTTGCTTATGGACTCTTGATGTTTCTTATCATGATTATCACCCTCAACTAAATTGGCATTAGAAACTAATTCTTTGGACTTTTCTATGTTCTTCTATTGGCGATTCTTTTCTTCTATTCTATTATGCACAATTGAATCTTACAATGTCAAATTCTTCCTTTTATGTTTGTTGCATTTCTTATAGTCCTCCCATGATTCAAGTAATTTCTCAATTAAGCAACCAACAATAAAATATTCTAGGAGAATTATATTTTCATTATTTAAATCATTTAGGAGAAGGTGAACATCATGAATTTGTGTAGTCATTTCTTTTTTCTTAGACATTTTAAAGTGTAAAAAGTTTACTACAACATACTTTTGGGCTCCAACATCTTTTATAACATATATTTTCTTAAGTTGTGCCTACAATTCATGTGCATCTTTGTATGTAGAACATACATCATATAAATTATTAGGTAATGTATGTAGAATTGTGTTACAGCATACCTTATTTGCCTTAATCTATTTATGAAACTTCTCATTGTAATTTTCTGCAGTGGCCTTTAGAGGAGGAATGGTAAGATATTCAACCAGACCTATGACATCCAATGTATCAAACACCCGATCTTACCATCTTTTAAAGTGCTTTCCATCAAAGAGAGGGATCTTTGTAGCCTATGATAATGACTTGGCTACAACCAATAATGATGAATCACTTGTAGTATCTATGTATGTATGTGCAAAAATAGTTTAAGATTATTGGAAAATTTTGTGTTGTATAGGGATAAGTAACAAGGATACAATAAGTAATTAATTGGAAGTCAAGGCATGCTTAGCACTGCCCTTAAACTATTTTGACCCCCACTTTGATTATAATCAAGGTATAAATAGGGTGGATGGTAGGATAGTTCTAGGATTCACTGACTTATTAGAGAATACATATATGCACACCAAGTATATTCTCCTTGGACAACATGAGTACTTATGAAAGTGGTTGATAAGTTTCTCAAATATGGAGAAAGACACTTACAAGTGAAAAGATACATGAAATCAAACTTCTAGTTTGACCTATATGATAGAGAATCTACATCTGGGAATGTGCTCGTTCTCAATGGTACTAAGTGAGTTAGAATTGCACCAAACTGAAATTCATTGCTAATTTATATTGGTGCAATGGAATAGGTAGTGATGATTCGCAGGTTTATCGCTCAGCTTAGAAGAGTTCCAACATAGATGAAACATATCCTATAGTTTGTGACAAAACTAGGCCGTTGTACAAGCCGAGGTGCCAAAAGAACATCAGTACTCTAATTATGTTGAGAGGAGTCTCACATGACTAGAGGGATCTTGACTTAGAGAGATGTGATTATTTGTAGAAGTGTTCTATAAATAATTTAGCGAACCCACTTTCTAAGATCATAACTCTAAAAGTGTTTATGAAACACGTGGAGTCGATGTGTATGAGATACCATCAAGAATAACACTAGAGCAAGTGAGAGATTGTTCGGGTCAGTGCTTACGTGCAATCCCTGAATGTATATATGCTTGTGTATTTATACAAGTGTACATTCTCATTAAATCGCTAATACCTATTAATATGATACTATGCAATGTAACATTACAGACATTGTATAATCTGAAAGAGTTCAGATTAAATCTAAAGGAGTTTAGATAATAGCTCATAGTTATCCACGTGAGAATATATAAATGATAAATGTTAGCACAGCTAAGTGTTAGCTGGTTATAATACTCGGCGAAGATTCAAGAGTTGGAGCCTTGTCTATAATGAGACATAGACCTAGGAATATACTAGTAATTACATAGTTGCAAGAGTTGTAATCGGGTGCCAAGAAATGTCAGTTGTGCAAGTATGTTCTCAAATATTGTCCCTAATCTATTTTTGCAGATGCAGATCTGTCGATGGATACCTTTATATAGATCAACATATGTCGTACCTATAGGGTATAGATGGTTATTCTTAACGAACTGTGAGCTTGGAGCTCGTATTGACATATGGGTATCCAGTTAAGACTGGATATAGGACAGACTCATGAGGGCCTTCGATAGACACCCTATGTAAGCCGTCAACAGAGGGTCTTCTTGAGTTGAGTAGTATACGTGGTCCTTTAACCTGAGTGCCACACTAAGCTTGTAAGTAATCCACCATACTTTAGTTTCACGCATGTCACAGATCTTTCATGGTGTGACCGCTGAGTGTCGCTGGGTATAGTCTGATGCTTATGGAGTTCGGTGTATACAGATATGGGATTCATCAACTCGTATAGGGAGTTAGACATCCATATGCTTTGAGACTGTATCTCAGAAAGTTTTGTAGCCACAAGCATTAATCCTGGGAAAGAGTTTCCGTCAGGGTGGAACAATATGGCAAAAGAGTTTGCACATATTATCTAGTGAGATAGAAGTCTAGAGATAAGATATAGATGAGCACATGGGGATTTGACGGTGATAATCTATATCCCCGCACATCCAGGATATCGTGATGGAAGGACTATACATATGCGTTGTAACCTCAACTTGTATGGTTCAACGCACTAATTTATATATTTGTGACGTGTGTGTGGGGCATTGCTCACGGACTCATGGAATAGTTTCATTTGACGAATCGAGCATAGACCTAGGGAGTCCCGCGATATGGAGTGTACTCGTTGTACACTGTGGCAAGGTACCAGATTAAAGTTTTTAATCTAATAATATCCAACACTACCACGGGAATGTATGTGTGTCTGTATTTAAGTATTAAATACAACAATTAGTCAATAATTATTATTTACTAATTGTATAATGATATGTGACGCATTGTGGACTCTCGGTTGAGTTTACCAAAGTGTGAGATTTGGTGGGACCCGTTAGGGGTAGACTTGATAACTATTTATGAGGGGCAAAATGATCATTTCACACAGTAATTATTTAATTGTTAAATAATCATTAATATCTTATCATTATATTATATTCTATATTATTTTATTATATTAAATAATGATTTTTAGTTGTCAAGCATTATTTATATTTTATTATTATTTAATATAATAATATTATTTTTTCATAAAAGTAGTTTTATTTAATATTGTAATATATAATATTATTATTTTATTAGTGTGAGATATAAAAGATGTGTGAAATGTGTGTGTTTAGTGTGGGTGATGGGAAATGGAAATAGAGAGGATGAAATTGTTTCATTCTCTCTTGGTGCCGAGAAGAAGAAAAGAAATAAAAATTAAGAAAAATAAAATTATTTCATTTTTTTTATAGTGCCAAAAGAAGTAATTGTGAATTATTTCTATTTTCATTTCATTTTCTTTTAGAGAAAAGGAAGAATACACACAACCAGCCATTTTATGGGTTTAAGAGTTAAGCCTAGTGATGGATATAGGGCTGCTGTTCTAGTTGCCAAGCCCACCGAGTTGGTGACTAGAACTATCAACGAGTTAGTCTCCATACGGACTCTGAAGAAATACGTGTATACGTTCAGATAATTTCTCAACCCTTCAAATATATTAATGTGATTAATATATTATTTATTGTATTTATTGTATAATTTAATTCTTTTGTTGCGCTAAATATGTATGTAATACGTATTTTATACAATAAACACAATAACACATGCATACACTTACGTATATTAGATCCCCGATAATTTATTCATCAAATAAATTATGCTTAGAAAATTTTGAAATATTTCAATATTGATAAAGTTTTTCTCTTAAGTACCCTAATGGTTATTCAGTTTCTTAATTTAAAAAGGATCCATTCATCCTAGAAAGGGAGATGAATAGGTACTTGATCTAAAAGTACCTTATCTGAGTGTAATTAATATTTTATTATTTATCACAATGCATTAGATCAAACATAATATTCTTAGTAAATTTATTAATAAGGTTTAATTCTAAACCAACCAAAACATATTAGAATAATGTTAAACATATTTTTAGAACTATGAATTTGAGATTATATTTTTCTAATAAACTAATACAAAATCCAAGTCTTACTAGTAATACTAATGCAAATTATTTATCTAATCCCTATAAAATTCTCTCACAAAATTTTTACTTATAATGACACAATAACATTTTAGAAATTCACTAAGCAAATTATTGTTGCGACTTTCTTCAATCATATAGAATTATTGTATTCATGAAACAAGTAGAGAATATAGATAGCTACATTTAGTTATCCATCATAAAAAAAGAAAAAAAAGGAAAAAAACAGAACATGCAACTTATCTTTTTCTAAAATGTTCCAAGACAATATTATTTGTATCACTCAAATTTGAGAGGAATAAAAGGATATATCAAAAAGGACAAAACTAAATACATCTCACTAAAGTTATTCTACAACTCATGAACTTTAGGAGAACAAGAAAATTGGCGTCAAACATATACACTGCATTTGATAATTTTGTTATTTTATTCTCCAAAACTTTGTCCACATGCATATTTAAAAATATGACACAAGGTGTTAGTATATGTTTTCTCAATAAACTATTAAATTGATACATGTTATTTTTTAATGGGATCTTTGAATTAATAGAAGCATAATCGGTGAATGGAAGAACTTCTATAACTATTCTTCATCTATATGCATTGTATTTTTTCCCCTTTAATTATAATTATTTAACAAAATAATTACATATCCAACATCACTTTATGATTCATCAAAACTTATATTTATTTCACATTTTTTCTATCACGCTAAGTTTTTCTTTAATAAAATTAAATTCATTTATCACAAGTGATGGATATTTTAAGAGGAAATGTTTTGACTTTTATATATCCATCATTTCTTTGTCATGAAACCACATAACCATGCAAGTCTCATTTGTTTATGTACCACACATGCGACATGCCATGAAAGATGTGAACATGATTATTATATAATGGCTTCATATGTACTGCGAATTTAAATTCAATAATAGTGCTCCTATTCTAGTTCTCGTTTTCTCTTTTTAAGATTATTATTTTTTACATTTTGCATTCACAACATAAGTGTATTTTTATCATGAATCTATTATCTATTCCCCTTACAAAGTTGCTTCAAAATCTCCTTCCCAAGATTATTTTAGAGGTAGATTGCTTTAAATTTGTTATCGGTTTAATTTTCTACGAAAGATTGTTTTAGAAGTGTATTGTTTCAAATCTGGAATCTATCTTCCATCCAATGAATTATTTTAAAACTATGCTGTTGCAGATCTGATATTTGTCTTCCTTCTAAAGATTGTTGTAAAAATAGATCGTATCAGATCCCAATACATGTTATAAGAGTGAATTATATCAGATCTAGATGATTTTCTTTTTTTGTTTTTGAATGTTTATCACAAATCTTTATTCTTCTCGATGGGAAAATTTGCCTTCATGATTCTTCGTGATGTGGATTTCCGCTTGATATTATGATGAAAAGAGACTGGATCGAGTTTGTGGTTTAGATGATGTGCTTAATGGCCAAGTTGAATCAAATATGTTAAAACTGTGAAAATTAGCAAACAAAAGTCCGAATTTTGATGTCAAATTCGAGAGGAAAAACGTGAAAAGAATTGTTTGTGCGAATTTGATAATCGAGTTATCACTGTGTGAATCTAAGTTTCGATTTGAATAGACAGTCTGCTTCGGTTTGGGAAGAAGTGGAAAAATCGGGAGCAGTTGAGAGCTGATGCTGAGTACATGGAAGCGGAGCCTATCTTCACGAGATCTCAATAGAATCTGAGGCAGGTTTCTCCCCCTGCAGGTGGAATCAAACTTAAATGTAATCAGGCTTCTTAATTTAGAGACAAGCTCAAGATCTGAACTCGGCTGCCCGATAGGAGAAATCATTAGACTTGGGCGTGCCCCAAGCAAGATAGTCTTTTCTTTTGCTCCAAGGGAATGTAATTCAATTGCCCATGCTTTGGCCAAAATGGCCCTGAATCCCACAGATCACAAACTATAGTTGGAAGAGACTCCGGAGGTAGTCTCAAACTTTTGTATTGATTCTTGTCTTTGTCTATGAACTCTTGTTTCTTTCAAAAAAAGGAAAATCAAAGACTCTAGTATCAACGCGCAAAAGAATAATCATGAGGAAGAAAAAGTTGTCACACTTCTGAAGGAGGAATAATTCTGAAAACACAACCGGTTTGAGAATTTTCTTTTTCTTCACAGTATATTAATATTGGAACCAATGAAAATTTGCGGTTTCTGAGATTGCTAACAGAAGAACAAGAGTAGAAATATGTAAGAATCCGAATGATAAAACACAAGGGAGGGATGGATCAAAGTGGAAGGACTGAAAGGGAACAACCGAGCGGAAAGATCTGGAATAAGAAAGAATGAACCCATGATAAAGCGGAAAGAACAAGAATCCTAATAAACCGTAAGGAAAGAATACTAACAGAAGAACATTGACAGAGGAGGCACGAGCGAACGAAACGAAACAGAGGAACATGAGTGAAAGAATAATAGCAAAACAGGGAAGAATATTCGGCATCAACGAGGAGTGAACAGAAGAAAAGGAATGATGAAAACAGAAGAAGGCCGATACATAAATAATGAGGTACAGACTACAGAAGAAGTCAGTTAGAGGGCGAACGCGTGCCAAAACCATAAACCCGAACATTACATTTGGCTTTTAAGTCCTTTAATTAAAATTATTTTAATTAAATTAAGCTTAACTTTTAGAACAATAATAATTCTTTAATTAATTCTTTAATTGATGTTTATAATTAAAATTAAGTTATGAAAAATATTTTTTTTAATTATTTATTTATCCTTAAGTCATTTAATACTCTAATAATTTTTTTAATATATCTATATTTATAAATAAATTTATAAAAAAATATTGTTATTCAATAAATAATTTATTAAATAAACCGTAACTACAAATTTAAATGATCAAGTATTACAAACAATTTATGTGAATATTATTTATTAGATTCTATCTTATAAATATATATTCTCACGACCCATAAAATTATATTTTTAAGCTATTAAGGTTTTGATTATTTATATCGATCTCATTCTGTAAAAACTCAAAAGAATAATAGATGAATATAAATTCATTACTTGCTCAAAAGTAAGGCCAATCAAACTTATTAAAATTTTTGTTATTAATTTTTATTTAATTTAGTTGTTTAATTAATTTGTTATTAATTTTATTAGTTGTTATTAATTAATTTAATTGATTTAATTATAAATTTTTATTAGTATACTTAATTTATTTAATTGTTTAATTAGTTTTTTAAATATTTTTTATTTAATAGTCTAATTAATAAGTTGAACAAAAAACTTAAAATAGAGCTTAGGATAAATAATTTAGAAATAGAAAGTTTTTGAATTATAAGGAGTTAGATGTCTGATTCAATATGTTAGATTTGGGAGAAGAAGATGATACAAATGCAATAAAACTGTGCCTGTTTTATTTTTTCCATCGTGTTGGTATCGCAAGATAATCATAAAAAGATTCAGTATTTTGTGCTTAAGCTTGTGAATAACTTGGATGAGTTCAATCAATATACATGGGGCACAATTGTATCATTCGGTATTGTACGATACTTAAGCACAACGGCGGAAAAAAAAGTTTAAAAAGATCATAAAAAAAGGGTGGTCGCAAAAAATGAAAAGTATAATGTGTATATTTTGCTCCTGCATTCCTAGTGAGTAATTCTATCGATTTATTATTATATTAAAATGTAAAGAAAGTGTTCGAACTACCTTTTATTAATGTAAAATTGTTATTTTTATTATCTCAGGTTTAAATCTATGAGATGATTCCAGTCTATAGTTTAATGTTTGCTCGTCTTGATGGTGATAGTTTTCACGCCTACTAAATTGGTATAGAAGAGGCATTATATTGTTCAAAGACGTTGAATAGATTCTCTTTAAAATGTATGAAGATTTGATATATTTTTATACCGTATAACATATATATAAATTTATATTAATGGTTAACAATTTAATAATTTTGTGTAGAATATGGAGTCACACAAGAAGTTTATGCTAAGACAACATGAGAAGAATGAGAAGTTTCGCATGACAAAGAAGTTATAAATCCCATCAAGAATCTTTGGAGGGGATCTCTGATTGAACCATATTGTGAAGTTGAACTTCTAATTCACCAATCTTGGAGATGATATAGATGTTCAACGTGGCTACCCCTCTAAAGCCCCACCAACATCTAGAGCAATGGACAATAATTTAATATTTTTTTCTTTTTATTCACCATTTGATCTTGATAAGTATTATGTTGTAAACATTGATTATAATTACTTGTGTATAGTTTGAGTTGGGTGATAATACATATTTTAATATAATATTTTGGTACTCCTAAGATTAACATTTGCTCATTTAACCTCAATTAATTTGTATTTGTGCATGAATTTTAGGTTCAAAGACAACTGGAACATCACACGAGAAACCGGACACAAATGGGAGCATTAAAGATAAAAATACAAAGGGATGCTACTGTTTGCTACAGTGCAATATCGGGGCATTCGGCGTTGGGGCATTAGGTGGAGCGCTACATGTAGTAGGTACCAAACACCTCAATGTCGCGGTATTGAGACCTGGGTAGCAAAAGTTGACATGATGCTTAAAATCAGGAAGTCCAAAAAGTAACCCTAAGTCCGCCCTAATTTCGTGCTCTTACCTAAGTATTTGCCAAAAACTTACATTTTGAAGAAGCAACTGGAGATAAGAAAGAAAAACACCTAACTTTCAAGTTTGGAGAAATCAAAAAGGAGGAAAGGAAGATTCAACATCAAAGGCTTTTGACAAGGACTTCTTCTTTGCTTTGATCTTTTACTTGTTGTAAGATGTTTATTTTGCATGTATTGATGGAACTAGCTTCAAGAATGTGTAGTTTAATGATGAGATAATTTCATTAATCTAGGATTACATCCTTGAACTCATTATATGATTGACTATAGCTATCTCTTTTATGGTATTAAATTCAGCTTTCGATATATTCATTATGCTTATGTTTAATGCAATTTTATTACTTGGCCAGTAGTTAAATTGATCTAAAAATACTTAAATAAACTTGAAAAAGGTACTTTTGTATTAAGTCTTAAGCATATTGATGCATGATCATAGTGTAACATACATGAGTTTCATATGAGATAGACATATACTTATATGGCATGTATGACTCATAAAACTTGTGCTTAATGAATTTTGTTTAATTTATTTATCATAGACATATAGATATTTGATTGGATAGAATATATTCACTTGACTATCGAAAAAGGCTTGTGATGTGTTGAGTGTTTTGGTCAATACATCAAGTTGAGTACAATAAACCTAAAAGAGATTCTGCTGAATTGATTTACATAATGAGGGATAGTTTGTAATCCTAGGATGTCTCATATTGGATTTAACTTGTGGTACTTTACTTTATTACTTATCATAATTAAGTTGTTTTTTACTTAAGTAGTTTAATCTCATACATTAAATCATTTTCTGGATAAGAGTAGAAAGACACCATTTCAGTACTTAAACTAGAAAAGACAAATCATTCTCCGTGGGATCGACACTTTTCTCATCATATATTACTTGTTGCGACAACGTGCACTTGCGTTAGTTTATGTTGTAGAAAACACACAACATTGGGCACATCATTATACTATAGCGTTTTTGAGAAGAAGATTGATGATTCTGTGGGATCAGATGATAGTTATCAAAATAGAGCTAATGACCAGGATGGATAAGGACAAAGCAGAGCTCTTATATCATATAAGATTCATGACACAATACTTTCAATTATCTAGCATGTTTGAGGATGTAAATAGGACAATGGTAAGTTTTGGTGTTGTTTAATGTTTTTGTACATTCATTATAAATCAATATATTAATTGGTGTTATTTTGTTTCAATTTGCTGTAGAAAACATGATCCATGACTTTAAACTTTAGTAGCTAGGTATCAGCATAGTGGCAACCAGACCTGCGGCCTGGAATGCAATATAATAAAATAGCCTCACAAGTGTGTAATTTGTAACTAATGCTGTTGCATAAGGGATGAGTATGTTTGGGCTCCAATATATGGATGTGTGGGTGAAACACACCCCTTATATTATCAATCCTATTTAAAAGAGGATTGGAAAAATTAAGGTAAAATTGAAGTAGAGGCTCCACGCAATGATTCGCAGACTGACTCAGATTTACTACGGTCTACAGACTTAGTTGTGCATGTGAAGTATTAGGCTTGACTTCGGAATGGGCAAGGGTGTGTTAGTTGACTTGAGATCGATGCTAATCAGAAATGGTTTAATAACCTCTTAAAAGACTAGTTTAATGATGTTGTAAGAACGTTATTACATTTTTTTATAAAATTTTTAAATATGAATTAGTAGTATCAATACATATATACATATGTAGGGTTTTACAATATATTGATGAGTATCGAAAGTTAGTCCATCAATGCCAATGCAAGTATATGCAATCATAATCACAACGGTGCACTGTTTATAGATACATATCTTTTTGTAAGTTTTTCTTTGATTATTGTTGATATTATATTATAAATTTATTGGTATAATTATTATAATTTAACGTTCGTATTTGATTTTAAGAGTCCCTTAGATTTGTGCACCAACAACATGTCAGTGCTCTGGATGGTATTAGATGGGACGGATCGTTGTTATCTTATAGATAAAGCTAAAATGAGGATTTACTTAATGCTAAATTGTGAACTGAGGTAGATAAAGTAATTGACTTAAAATAATAATTCTTTTTGTTTTATTATACATTTAGTTTATAATAAAATTACAATAGTATGTGTAAGTATATATTCTAGTTAACTACAAATAGAGCATTTGATTGCGACAGAGGTAGATTATTACAAAAAAGGGATTACTGTCTACAATTCCAACATTAATGGATATGCTAACGAAGTTAAGGAAGTTTTTTTTTAATCTCTCCTTTATGCATTTTTATGCCACATTATCTCTAGGAATGTAGATTTTATGCCCCTAAGAGAGAAGTAATGGAAGATTTATTGTCGTTCGATGTTTATATATTTAAAGAAAGGTGTGCCTCAATAGAGGCATCAGAGTAGGGATTATGGCATATTTATTTGTATGTTTATTGAGTACCAAATGTTGGGTTGACTATTTAATTTTGGCCTCAAGAATGGTATTTTGTTTAAAGAAGAGATAGCCAAAGATTTGTGAACCCATGTCAAGAAATAAATAAGAACTGCTTTGTGTTATATAAATGTGAAAAATGTTATATAGATGTGCAATTGTATTAGATAGTTGTCTATTGTCCTTGCGTTTGGTGGATACATATAGAGATGATTTATAGATGTGTAAAATGTATTAAAGTGTTATTTTTTAAATTGTAAGTTTTGGAACATCTATAAAACACGAAAAATTTTGCCAAAATTTTGACATATGATAATTAACTATATTTAACTGATAATAAATAAAATAAAAATAAATAAATATCAAAGTAAACCAAATGAAAGATGGAGAAAGTAAACCAAATGAAAAACAAACAAAGAAAGCTAAATGAAAAGAGATTAAATATCATTTTAAGTTTTACAAACAAAATACTCCATTGTAATAACATAAACAAAAATGAACAGCCAAATATCAATTGTTATATAAAGCAATAGAGTTTCAACATATTTATTGATTATATCCATGTTGTTACAAACTCTTTTCAATGGCTCCTCCGCTTAAGATGGTATCCGCTTTATACTATGCCTTTCTGCTTGTTAATGCATTATAGATAGTTAGATGTCAATATTTCTCAACTTGTCTAGAACCATCTAGTCTAATAGAAGATCAACTAGAAGGACTGACCCGCTATAGGTACGATATAAGAACTCAGACGTGTAATAAGCCAAACAAAGACCCTCGTACTGTAATTCATATAGAGTGTATGACAATAGCATAGGGATAAGGTAGTTGCCAAAAATCAAACTTTTGAAACTACATGTCTTCATGGTAATGTCCATCATTCCATTTCTACTTTCATCCTTCAATAGAAATCATGAATTATCCACTAGGTGAACTGTCATTTGACTAGCTTTATCATTGTGCTTCATCACTTTATGATTTTTCTAAGTCGTTATAAAGGATGTTACACCTTTTGTTGCCTCCCATCTACAAATAAACTATTGTTGCATTATCTCACTTATCTACTCAACCAAAGTGGTTATAGGAAGAGATCTTGCATCTTTTGTAAATGCATTAATGCTATCTGAGATATTATTGGTCATGATATTATATCTTTTGAATGTACCCATGGATCGAGTCTATTTCTCCATACCAATGTCCTCCTCTGAATACTTAATTGCCTTAGTTCCCATCTCTCGTATCTTATTCATTTAATGTTGAGAGTTAGAATGGTGATATGCCTTAGAAACAATAAAATAAGCAACTAAGAATCCTTCTTTTTCTTTCTTTCCATTAGTATCTTATATTTTGTCACTAAATTTCTTTCAAGTGATAGATGTAAAATCCATTATAGGTTACTTCCCACAACTTGACCATAAACCATGCCCAAAAGGTATCATTTTTAATAGTTAACATTCCCATATGCCAATGGTACTAAAAATGTCATTATGTAGTATGTTCTCGAAGATCTCATTCTTAATCTATCTTTATTGATACGAGTCGATAAGTAAACCTTTCGAGATCTATGTATGCCTATATCTGAATTATCCAGATGGTTAGTTTTAACAAATTATGAGCTTAGTTGAAGCTCGTATAGAGATGCAGGTATTCAGTAAGGATTGAGTATTGAACAGACTCACGAGGGCCTCCAATAGACATCCCATAAAATTGTCAATGGAATGTCTTTTTGAGTTGAGTAGTATTTATCGTCCTTTGATCTAAGCGCCATAGTGGGCTTGTGAGTGATCCACTGTACTTAGATTTTACATATATTAGAAACCTTTCATAGTCTGACCTTTGGGTACATTAGATATAGTTCGATGCTCATAGAGTCTAGTGTACATAGATATGGGATCCGTCAGCTCATATGGGTGAGTTGTATATCCTAATACTCTGAAATTGTATTTTAAAAACTCTTATAACCATAAGCAGTAAACCTAAAAAAGAGTTTTTTATGGGATAAACAATATCGCAAAAGTGTTTGCAAAAGTCATTTATAGAAACACGAATCTGAAGATAAGTTCACAGTCGAGCAAATGAGATTTGATAGTGATGATCTATATCTCTGCTCTTCCAATATATAGGTGATGCTTCATTATACTATATTTTTAACCTCAGCTTGTATGGTTCAACAGTTTGCTTTGTAATATCTATAACGTGTGTGTGGCGCATCATTCATTAATGTATAGAGGAGTTCCATATGACAAACCGAGTGTGAACCTAGGGAGTCTCGCAGTAGGAAGTGTACTGGTTGTGCACTGGGTTAGCTGACTGGATTGAACAGTTCGATCCAAAAAATTTCAACATCTAGAAATTTGTTTCAAGATCCCTTGAGATGTGCACTTGTCCAAGCTTAAGTGTTAAGTATATCATTAATTAGTTAACAAAAATTATTAATCAATGGGATGATCACAAGTAGCACAATTAGAGCCATTGATTGTTTGACTTTGCATTGACAAAATTAACCTTACTTGTAAGACAAACAAGATCTTTTTAATAATCCAAAAAGTGTTTTTGAATTATTGTTGTTGTTCTTACTATTATTATTATTATTATTATTATTATTATTATTATTATTATTATTATTATTGTTATTATTCAATAGAACATCTAAGTATGGCTAGGTAATGCATGGTGGGGACCTTGCTTTGACTATTAGGGAAATTGAATAAAATGGAAAAATTAGTTTTTCATTTATAATGCTTTTGGTTTGGCAATTGAGAGAAAGAGAAAGAAGAGCTTTGGTTTTTTAGGGCAAAAGTTGCTTAAAGCTTCTTCTTTTTCTTCTTCTATTGTGGCTAGCCAAGCTTAAAAAAATTGTAAAGAAAAATTTGTCTTAACAAGAATTGTGCAAAACCATTTTTCATTGGAAATTGTTTCCAAGTGTTGTGTAAATGTTGCATGTCTAAAACACCATTTCCAATTTTATGAAACAAACAATAAAGTTTTTAAGAGTTAAACATTAGACTTGCTAAAAAATCAAGAACAAAACTACTATTCTAGTATTCCAAGCCCACTAAGATGGAATATAGAATTTCCAAGAAAAACACTTTAAGGTGAAGTTAAATCTGAAGAAAACATTCAAAAGGCTTCAAATGTAAATTCTAATCTTGTTAGTGTGACAAGACTTAAGATTAAGCGTGTGTTTGTTAAATAGAAAATTATATTTCTACTTCATTGTGCATGTTTTTTAATGTATAACATGCATAAATTGTAAATACAATTAATACACATCACATGCATGCACCTTGAATTAACACAGTTTTAATTGGTATTAAAGTATGTTTATGTGCTTTTACGGGATGATTTGAGTGTTTTTTGTTGGATGGGATGTCCCATTAGCAGTGGGTTATTCATTTCAAGTGTTAAAAGTACAAAACTAGGTCACAGCTCAAAAGGATACCGCGGCAGTGATATTTGGATGCCATAGCATTAGACGTTGAGTGCCACAGCGTTGAGGAAGTTCAATCCTTAGCACTAGATATTTGGTGCCATGGTGCTAAGGACTTTATCTTCAGTGCTGCAGTGCTCGAAAGTGTGGTGCTGCAGCGTTACAGGCTCTGTCTTGAGCACATTAATAATGGGAAGCTGGCGCTGGCTAACACTATTCACTCCAATTTATTTTTATACAAGTGATATTTAATTATGCAATGATAAATGTTATATGATTGCATTATAAATTGTGGCCATTTATTTGTGCTATTAAGCACAATAGGAGCCTTACTGATTGAGGTTAGTTATGCTTGCACAAGAATAAATTGGTGATTAAGAATCACATCTTCATGAGATGCGAATAAGTTTTATAAAACTGTTATATAATGGTTACACTTGTTAATACAATGTTAGACAGGTCACTTCGATCTTTTCTAATATTGCTAAAGTGTGAGGGATTGGTTGGCATGATTTGGACTATGCCGGTTAAACATGAGATGAGACAAATATAAGCAAACGTATCGCCAAAATGTGAGGGTAGTAATAGTAACTTATATTTATCATTGACAAGTTAATCTAGAATATACTTACCTAATATTGCTAAAAGTGTAAAGGTAAGGTGCATTTAGGATCAGTGTTAATAGGTGTATGAAATACAATTGATAAGAGTTATCTACCTTTAGAGTTTATAAAGGCCAATATCGCTAAAACGTAAGGCTAGAGTAAAATGTCAATGGGGCCTACTTCTCACTGTATAGTTTAAAATTATTTAAACTTTTGTTTTTCTTTTTGAGAAATTAAAGGGATTATGTAAAGCAATAGGAGGCGTTTGTAAATTAAAAATGTATAATAGTTATACCCATTATCTAAAATGTTATGCATTAACAATTGAAATGTTCAAATAAAATCTCTTCCTTTTTTTCTTGTAAAGATAAGAATGGCTTCAAGCGACTTGTTGGTACGCATACTTGATGAACACAAACTCAAGGGTGCTAAGAATTATGCTGACTAGCTTATAAATATCAAAATAGTTCTAATTCTGAAACGTTTGGGTATCTAATTGATCAGACCATGCCTCGAGGTATTTTTGATACTCTAAAGGAGAGAGTGACATATTAGAAATGGATTGATGATGATTTGAAAGTCAAGTCATACATCCTACCCTTAATGTTTACTGAGTTGCAGAGGGAGCATATGCACATGGACAGTACAAGCAGTATCATGCTCTATCTTAATATGTTATTTAGTAATAGACCCTAGGTGAGATTTACCGAGCTGCCAAATCTCTATTTCAGGCTAGACTACCATAGGGCAATTATGTTAGTCTCTATCTTCTCAAGATAATTTCATACATTGAGAAGTTAGAGAGTATGGATATTGTTCTGAACAATTCTTTGGGGAATAGTTTAATTCTCCAATCGCTTTCAGGATCTTTTGTACAATTCATCATAAAATTTAATATACAAGGACTGATTCCCACTTATGCTGAGCTTCACAATATGTTAAGGATAGCTCAGGAGAACTTGAACAAATGGGGTATTAGGCCTTTAACATTCAAGGCGCTTCATCTTCTACACCTAAGGTTTCTGGGAAGTCTAACAGGAAGAAGACAAAAAAGGTAAAGCAAAAACCCATAATGGGTCCTTAAAATTGACCCATATCCAAGCTATATGAAAAAAGGCAAAGACAAAGGAAAGTATTTTCATTACAGCAAGGATGGGTATTAGAATTGTAAGTGCCCATAATACCTTGCCACCGTCAAAAAAATCCTCTCAAGTATATGCTTACCTATCATTAACACAAGTAAAAGGCGATTCGATATACACATGTCCTTCTCACATCTACAATGTGTTATAGAGTCTCAGGGATGTTAGATTGATTCAACCATAAGAAATACAACTTTATGTTGGAAATGGGGATTTTGTACAAGTTAAAGCTATAAGACATTTTGAATTACTTCTCCTTTGTGATAGAATAATTATATTGTATAACTGTTATTTTGTGCCGAACATTATCAGGAAAATTATATCCCTTCCTGTGTTAGATAGTAAAAGATATCATATGTATATTAAGAATTATTCCTTATACTTATATGATATGGATAATTTTTTGTTAGCTGAATGTCAGTTGATGAATGGCCATTATATATTAGATACAACAGAAAATGTCTTGAATATATAAGTTAATACAAGCAATAGCTCAGGAACTTTAAATGATATTGAATTGTGGCACATAAGATTAGGTCATATAGGTGTGAGATGCTCATTCCATCTAGTTAAGGATATTCAGATACCTGATCTGACTATAGAACCTTACCTAATTTATGAATCTTGTTTCAAGGGAAGATGACCAAATCGTCTTTTACTAGTGTTGGAAACCAGGCCACTGATTTATTGGAAGGCCACTGATTTATTGGAATTAGTACATACAATATTTGTGGTCTAATAAATCACACTGTCATGGGCAGATTTCTATACTTTATTTTCTTTATTGATGATTTGTCACAATATGGATATGTGTTTCTTATGAAACATAAGTCAGAAACTTTTAAAAAGTTCAAAGAGTTTCAACCTGAGGTATAGAAACAAAAAATGTATATTAAATGTCTTTAATCGGATCGAGGCAGCGAATACATAAACAATGAATTTGCATATTATTTAAAGGAGATTAGGATTCTTGCTCAATATAGCCCTCTAGTTACTCCTCAACACAGTGGTGTTTCAAAGATGAGCAATTAGACTTTATTCGATGTGGTCCGATTGAGGATGAGCTTCTCCAATCTCCTAGAATATCTATGGTGATATGCTCTAGAAACATAATGATGTTCCTTCTACTTCGTATGACATATGGACTAGAAGGAAATCGATCTTAAGTATGTTAAAATTTAGGGTTGTCATGCTTACATAAAAGTTACGCAATAGGATAAACTTGCACCTATGAGGTACAAGTATTGGTTCATTGTGTATCTTAAGCATTCTTTGGGATACCAATTCTATAATCCAAAAGAACAAAATGTGTTCGTTGCTCGTTATGCTAAATTCCCAGAGAAATAGTTTCTCATGGATTGTAAGGATTGCAGAAAGACTAAACTTGATAAATTCAATCAAAATATAAATGAATCGACAATGGAACCTGAGGCTCAGTCAAGTGAAATATATTTAATACACTGATGCGATATTTTTATATCTTAAAATTGAGTGCTAGTATACACTATCGTATGCAAGTAATGAAGGGACAAAAGAGTCGGATGTCGAACCCACAGGGATAATATCTTTTTTTTAACCAAGTACCAAAATTATGTCTTTCTAGTAATTATTCAAAAAAAAATAAAAATCTAAGAATGGATTTAGAAAATATAAAAGCAATAACACAATGTAAAGAGATTTGGAAGATGGCAATATAGAGAAAACCTAGGGTTACTACTATCCCTCAATATGCTTTCTAATGATTAATCCTCTAATATTTAACTCTCTTAGTTTTTATTATTGATCAAGACACTAATGTGATCACAAACCTCTCCTAAGGTCATACAAGTATACCTTAATTTATCAAATACCTATATTCTTATAGTACTTGTAATAAATTAAGATTCATTAAGATTAAGTCTTATTGATCATATATGCCAATTAGGTATATTTTTATCCTACTTTGAAACTTGCATATACAACATTGAATGTTACTCTACAATCATGCATCATATTACCTAGGTCTAAATATAATGATTCCTCTTTTGAGTTTATCAAAAATATTACCAATTCACTCACTATATATTGGCCAGATATATTAAAGCATTAAGAACAAGTAATTTGAATAACAAAGAACTTAGTTTATTAAATATTAGAAAGATATGGTAATTAAGTAGACATATTGAGTTCAAGTATTAACCCTAGAAAGAAAATTTAGTTCATGGCTACAAGAGAAAAACGGCAAAAATAAATAGAAAATATGATACAAATAATAGCAAACCAATATAGACGTTGAATTGCTTTTGATTGTGCTGCCTAAGAAACTTTTGATATTGAAGAACACCTTAAATTTCTCTCTATGGATGCTTTAATTAAGCTCCACTTACTCTCTAAGACTTGTTGTGTTCTGTGTCCTTGATGTTCTTGATGTTAGGGTTGTGCCTATTTACCATCCCAATTTTGCATAAATATTTGATATCTATGCAATATATATTTTGTTATATCGTTAATTACTTCTTAATAATATAGTTCAATGTTTGTTATGATACAGACTCTGTATTATCTGAAGGAGTTCAGATAAGGTCTAAAGGAGAGAGACCAGTACTAAAAGTTAGCAAATATTCCAAGAGTTGGAACATTGTCTATAACGGGACAAAAACCTTAGAATATGCTTATAATGACATAGTTGCAAGAGTTGCAATGGATTTCTAGGATGTGTCATTATGCAAGAATATTCTTAAATATATTGTTCCTGATCTATTTCTACTGACGCAGGTGTGTTGGTAGATCCCATTAATTTACATAGATCAATGTATGTCTATATCTGTAAAGTACAATTGATAATTCCTAACTGACTATGATCTTGGAGATTGTATAGGCATACGGGTATTCAGTTAGGACTGAGTACTGAACAGACTCATGAGGACCCTAATAGACATTCTATGTTACTGTCAATGGAAAGTCTTCTCTAGTTGAGTAGTATACGTGGTTCTCTAACCTGAGCACCATGGTGGGCTTATAAGTGATCCACCATGCTTTGATTCCACGCAAATCAGAGACCTTTCATGGTCTGACTGCTGGGTGTCGTTGGGTTTGGTCCGATGCTTATAGAGTCCGGTGTGTACAGATATGGAATTCGTCAGCTCTCATAGGGAGTGATATATCCAGATGCTCCAAGATAGTATCTCAAGAAAGTATTATGGCCATAAGCAGTGAACCCGAGAAAGGAGTTTCCACAGGGTTAAATTATATTGCAAAGAGTTTGCTTATATTGTTCAATGAGATACCATTCTAGAGATAAGCTTATGGATGAGCACACATGGGGATTTGATGGTGTTGATCTATGTCCCTACACATTCAAGATATATATGATGGAAAAACTATACGTATGTGTTGTAACCTCAACTTACATGGTTCAACGCACTGATTTGTAATATTCGTGACGTGTACGTAGGGCATTACTCACGGACTTATGGAATAGTTTTATTTGACGAATCGGGCGTGGACCTAGGGAGTTCTGCGATATAAAGTGTACTCGTTGTGAACTGGGGCATAGTACTGGATTAAATTGTTTAATTCAATAATATCCATCACTACCATGGGAATGCGTACGTGTCCGTGTTTAAGCGTTAAATACAACAATTAGTTAATAATTATTATTCACTAATGATATAATGACACATGGCATATTGTGGACCCTCTGTTGAGTTTACCCAAGTATGGGATTTAGTGGGACTCGTTAAAGGGTATACTTGGTAACTATTTATAAGGGGTAAAATGGTCATTTCACTCTATAATTATTTAATTGTTAAATAATCGTAATATCTCTATTAAAATATATTATTTTATAATATTATATATTTTAATAATATAATATATATTTATGCATGATAGTTGTCATGCATTTATATATATAAAATATTAATTATTATTTTTGCCCTAAGTGGCTAAATATTATTATTTTAATATATAATATTATTTTAATAATTAAATTAGAGATATATATGTGTGAAGAAATGGGAAAGGAAGTTGGTGAAAATATAATTGTTATCTTTCCTTTCTTTTTCTATTTTTTGCTCTTTAACAAAAGGGTTAGAAGCAATTATTGCTTCTTTTCTTCTTTCATTGGAGAGAAAGAGCAAAGATAAAAGAGCCGGCCATTTAGAGGGATTAAGGGACAAAGATGGACAAAAAGAGTCAAATGTCAAATTTATAGGGATAATGTCTTCTTTTTAATTAAGTACCAAAATTATATCTTTCTAGTAATTATTTAAAAAAATAAAAGTCTAAGAATAAATTTAGAAAATATAAAAGCAACGACACAATGCAAAGTGATTTGGAAGATAGAAATATAGAGAAAACCTAGGGTTAATACTATCCCTCAATATACTTTTCAATGATTAATCTTCCAATATTTAATTCCCTCAGTTCTTGTTATTGATTAAGACACTAATATATTCACAAGCCTCTCCCAAAGTCATGCAAGTATTACACCTTTATTTACCAAATGTCTATATTCCTATGGTACTAGTAATAAATTAAGATTCATTAAGATTAAGTCTTATTGATCATACATGCCAATTAGGTATATTCCTATCCTACTTTGAAACTTGCATATGTAATATTGAATGTTACTCTACAATTATGCATCAAATTACCTAGGTCTAAATATAATGATTACTCTTCGGAGTTTATCAAAAATATTACCAATTCACTCACCATATATTGGCCAAATATACTAAAGCATTAAGAACAAGTAATTTGAATAACAAATAACTAAGTTTATTAAATATTAGAAAGATATGGCAATTAAGCACACATATTGAGTTCAAGTATTAACCCTAGATAGAAAATTTAGTTCATGGCTACAAGAGAACAGCTGCAAAAATAATAAGACAACATGATGCAATCAATAGCAAATCGATATAGGCATTGAATTCCTCTTGATTGCACTGCCTAATAAACTCTTGATACAGAAGAATGCCTTGAATTTCTCTCTATGGCTACTTCAATTAAACTCAACTTGCTCTCTAAGACTTGTGTTGTGTGTTCTTAATGTTCTTGAATGCTTTCTAAAGGCAGGAGGCGAGTGGCCTTTTATAGGGATTGATTTGAGCTTGAAAACCTCAATTCTTGTCGAGTCAGAAATCGCACTACCGTTGGGGTGCTATAATGGTATCGCTGAGGCACTTCATGTAAAAGGCTGTATCGCTAGAGTAGTGAAGATTTGACGCTAAAGTAGTGGGTCATTATTGGTGCGGTAGCTGGCTAGCGTTGTAACCTCTATAATCATACATCAAATTATCTAGGTTTAAATATAATGATTCATCTTCCGAGTTTATCAAAATATTACCAATTCAATCACTATATATTTGCCAGATATATTGAAGCATTAAAAATAAGTAAATTAAATAACAAAGAACTAAAGTTATTAAATATTAAAAAGATATGGCAATTAAGTACATATATTAAGTTCCAGTATTAACCTTAGAAAGAAAACTTAGTTCATGGCTACAAGAGAACAGCGAAAAAAATATTAAGAAATCATGATACAATCAATAGCAAACCGATATAGACGTCGAACTGCTCTTGATTACGTTGCCTAAGAAACTCTTGATACAAAAAAAAAGACTTAAATCTCTCTATATGGCTGCTTTAATAAAACTTAACTTGCTCTCTAAGACTTGTGTTGTGTGTTCTTGAAATTTTTGAATGCTCTCTAAAGACTGAGGACAAATGGCCTTTTTAGGGATTTATTTGTGCTTGAAAACCTCAATTCTTGCCGGGTCAGAAATCGCACTACTGTTAGGGCACTATCATGCTATCGCTGAGGCGCTGCATGTAAAAGGTTGTATCGCTGGAGCGGTGAAGATCTGGAGTTGAAGTGCTGGGTCATCGTTGGTGCAATAGCTGGCTAGCGCTGAGGCAGTGGACTTCAACTTAAATAAGTATTTTTTTTAATTTTCTTATTTTAATCATAGTTCTAGTGCTAGTGCAAAATTTCTTATGGTGTTGGGGCGATGATGCGATAATTTTATATCTCTTCTTCTTTTCTTAGTATATTGCCAAATTTACTATAAGAATTAGAAAATATGTTTTTGTTGTTTAAGTGTTAAACTTGAACAAAAATAATTGATAGCTTGTAGTAGTCTATAGCTTAAATGTTACCCCAATAGTTTAAGAGTTAAGCTTAGGGTTTAAGAGTTAAACCCCTTGTTGGAATTAACTTGTCATTCTAGACTTTCCAAACCCACTAAGTTGGGAGCTAGAATTCACAATAAGTACATTTCAAAGCAAGACTCCGGTTTATCATATTCTAAAGGCTTGTTAAGGTAATTCTCATTAAACCCTTGTAATTTCATTTATGAGATAACATGAAAAGTTTTTTGTGTTTATTGCTTAGAAAATTAGATTTCCAAACTTCTGCATGTGTACAAACCCATATGTATGCATCTAAGGATTATTTACACTCATATAAGGATTTTAAGATTGAATACATATATTTTTTATTGAATCTAAAAATGCACTTTCGAGGTTAAATCAAGAAAGTGCTTAGGATTTTTAGTAAACTAAAAGGGGATAGAAGTCAATTTATAAACAATTTGAGTAGTACTCGAAATGAAATCCCAAGCACAGTTAAAGAGATACAAAGACTCATAGGCCGAATAGTTGCTATTAGTAATAAGGGTATATTTATCATTTATTTTCTCATATTTTTATCTTGATATTTTATTATTTTATGAGAATAAATGGCTATTAATGTGCAAAATTGGTTATTTGTAGGAACTTGATTGAAATTTAAAGTAGGAACTAAAATGCAAGATATTCAAAATATGCACCTATCGCTCCAACGCTACAAGCATTTTCACTCCACCACTAGCACATTGATCAAAAAAATAAAACCAGAATTAAGACTTGAATAAGTTGCATATTATTGCCCCAGTGATTCCAATGTTTAAATGCTGCGCCTTAGTGACAACATGATAGTGCCCCATTGATGGCACGATTCCTGACCTGACAAGAATTAGAGATTTCAAGCTCAAATCAATCCCTATAAAAGGCCACTCATCCCTAGCCTTTAAAGAGAATCCAAGAAGACACAAGACACTCGAGAGACTCACAACACAATTTTTAGAGAGCAATTAGAGCTTAATTGAAGCAGCTATAGAGAGAAATTCAAGATGTTCTTCAGCATCAAGAGTTCCATAAGCAGTGTAATCAAGAGCAATTCAAGGTCTATGTCGGTTTGTTATTGATTTTATCATATTTTCTTATTATTTTGGCCGCTATTCTCTTGTAGTCATGAACTAATTTTCTTTCTAAGGTTAATACTTGAACTTAGTATATGCGCTTAATTGACATATCTTTCTAATATTTAATAAACTTAGTTATTTATTTTTCAAATTATTTTATTCTTAATGCTTCAATATATTTTGATAAACTCAGCAGATGAATAATTATATTTAGATCAAGGTAATTTGATATATGATTGTAGAGTAACATTCAATATTGCATATACAAGTTTTAAATTAGGATAGGAATATACCTAATTGGCATGTATGATCAATAAGACTTAATCTTAATGAATCTTAATTTATTACTAGTACCATAGGAATATAGGCATTTCGTAAATAAAGGTATACTTACATGGCTTTGGGAGAGGGTTGTGAATACTATGCGTCTTGATCAATAACAAAGACTAAAGAAATTAACTATTAGAGGATTAATCATAAAAAAACATATTGAAATATAGTATTAATCCTAAGTTTTCTCTATATTGTTATCTTTTAAATTTCAATTGTGTCATTGATTTTATATTTTTCAATTTTATTCTTAAGATTTTTACTTTTTTGAATAATTACTAGAAAGACATAATTTTAATACTTGGTCAAAAATAAGAAATTATCCACGTGAGTTCGACATCTAACTATTTTGTCCCTTATTACATGTACACGATGGTGTATACTTGCATTTCATTTTAAGATATAAAAATATCTCATCAATTAGCCATTTCATTTTAAAAGCCATTGGCAAGTGCTTTGAATTTTTTTAAGCTATTAAGAGCAAAGACAAAAAAAGATGGATCTCATAATGTAAGGAAGCTTTTCAAAAGTTGAAAGAGATCTAGCTCAACCATTTCGCTTTGTTGTACCAAGAACAAGGGACCTGTTAATCCTATACTTGGGAGTCTCAGCTCGAACAGTAAGCTCAGTGCTATTCAAAGAGGAAAAGAACATCCAAAGACTAGTTTATTTGACTAGTAAAACATTTAAAGATCCTGAGACCTACTATTCACTAGCAGAAAAGCTAGCTTTAGCATTAGTCACAACCGGACAGAAATTGTGGCCCTACTTCTAAGCCCATACACTAATCATCCTCACTAACCAACCGCTAAGATAGATTCTTCATAAGTCCAACATCTCCAAACGGGTAATCAAACTTAATGAGTTCAATATACAGTATAAACTAAGACAGCCATTAAAGTACAAGCTCTTGTTGACTTTATTGTGAAATGCACTTATAGAGACTAAGTCAAAGAAGAGACCCCTTATAAAAAATCTCTAAACACTTAAGAAAAGAAAGCTCTTCATACTCTAACATGGACACTTTTCATTAATGAAGCCTCAAACTCAAAAGGATGCGAGGCTGGTGTAATTCTTATCAGTCCAGAATGAGATGAACTTAACCATACATTCAAATTTGGCTTCCTAGCCACTAATAATGAAGCTAAATACAAAGCCTTCCTCATCAGACTATAGGTTGCAAGATCACTCCTTGTCAAGAGAATCTTCATTAAAAACAATTAACAGCTCGTTATTAATTAAGCGAATAAAGGATACAAGGGTCGAGGAGACCATATGGTAGCATACCTAAAAATAGTTAAGATAGCAAAGAAGCAATTTGAGGAAGTAGCCATCTAATAGATACCAAGGGAGATAATCGTAAGGTAAAAATCCTAGTGTGCATAGCTTCAATTGAAAAGGCTTGAATATTATGATCTGTCCCCTTCGATTTCATTCCCAAACCAAGTTTAGAATTAGAAGGGTCTAAAGATATCATGCAGATTGACCATGACTTAAAACAAACAAGAAAAAAGACTTTATAAAAATGAACCCTACCATAAAACAAATAAGAAATATAATAACTAAGGTATAAAGCAGCTCATTATACCATTATCAATGGTATCCTCTACCGTTAAGTGTACTCCCTGCCTTACCTAAGATGTTGAACACCTGACGAAGCTAAATATGTACTCTATGAAACACATGAATGAATTTGTGAAAATCACTCCAGAGCAAAAATCTTTAGCTTACAAAACCTTCAAGATATGGTATTATTAGCCTACCATATTTAACGACACTAAGGAACTAGTTAGAAAATATAACGGAAGCTAGAAATATGCTAATAACATCCATGCTCCACAAAAAAATCTGAGAACAATGAACAGCCAATGACTTTTCACACAATGGGGCTCGATCAGATCGGCTCACTACTTCGTGGAAAAGGGTCGGTCAAATAGCAGTCGTCACTATAGATTACTTTACCAAATGGATAAAGATCGAATCCCTAGCAAATATGATAGCAAAGAACTCAAGATTTTGTATGGAAGAATTTATTTTACAGATTTAAGATACCCTACACCATCATCACAAACCACGTTCAAGCAGTTCGACAATGAAAATTTCAATGACTTCTACAACCAACTAAAAGTTCAGCTTCCATTTGCCTCATCTGCCTATCCAAAGATAAACGAACAGGTTGAATCTTCTAATAAACTCATTAAAAAATTGCTTAAAAGGAAACTGGCAGAAAATAAAAGAACTTAGGTTGATGAGTTACCTAATGTCTTGTGGGCTCATTGAACCATTAGCAAAATAGTCGTTATGGAGACACTTTTCTCCATGTCTTTGGTTGTGAAGCTATAAAAGAACTTCAATTTAGCTTTAGTTAACTCTTTTGTTAAGTCCAAAGTCTTCAAACCATCATAGATCCCCTCAAGGACAACTTTACGACAGACGGACAAGCCATACGTTGCCTAAGAACAAAAAAAGTGTAAGAACTCAAATGAAAACAAATATCCAACATATATAAGATAAGAAAACAAAGGAAATACCTCAATTGCACTCACAAGCGACATATAGAAGGCAGTAAAAGGGTCTCAATCCTATATTTGATGGGCACAAAAGCGACTAATTTCGCACTTCCCTTCTTTAAAAAGAGGAAACAAGTGCTAAAACTTGCCCTAAAAAGCAGGAGACAAGCAACCTGAATTTTAAAAAAAAATAAGAGGGACCAAAGAGTAAGTGCCAAAACTTTACCTACAACAAAAGTCGAGTTGAGGAAAAACATTTTTTTAAAAAAGAACTATAATCGGAGGTATATTGGAAGGATACAGTACTTTCTCTTTCAACAAAGAGAAGGCAAAAAAAAAGGCGGACTATGAAAAGCTTTAGCTTCAAGCTCCAATAAAAGGTCTCTAGACTTTTTAAATAAAGCCTAACCGTAGATAAGATCCAATTGTTCCTGGGATGTCCCACTTAAAGATGTCTCTTCAAGTGAAACTAAAATATAGCCAAACAGCCATTAAAGTTCCCAAGAGATTCTAAAAATGCCACAATATTAGGGCCACCTAAAATATTTGATGGAAAAGGCTTAGAACACAAAAGAAAATGCATTTAATGTAATATGATCGATAAAATGGTCTAATGGCTCTACCACAGAGACTTCTCGACCTAATAAGACCTTCAAAAAATAAAGGCCTTAAGAGAAATAAGATGAAGTTTATGGTAAACGAAAAAAAATCCATTGATTGAATCATTATGAACACCTTGCTCGAAAGTTATTATGGTCACTCCCAAGATAAATTCACAATAACTTTCAAAGCTAAGGCAAAACCCAAAAGCTCAGACTCCATAAGTTTTCATCAAGAAAGTACTCTTTAAGGTCAAGCCAATAAGCATTAAACAAAATAATAAAGTCAAACTAAAGGATCAACATACATTCAGTACACTCAAGAAAAAACATCAAGCAACAAGATCATTCAAAATACTTATCAAACAACAAATAATATGTCCAAAGGAAAAAAAAAAAGCCAGAGGAACATAGAGATAAAAGAAAAATAAATTCATTCATTTATAAAGAGTTAATTACAATGCTAAGCAGCGTTGTAATAGGATCACGACTAACAATAGAAAAAGTAGAAAGGTCTTCAACCTGAGAAGCACCTTTTGATATGGAAATGGCTTATCATAAGTCTAAGAAGGAACCCTCTCAATCATTGGAGGAACAGTAATCTCAACATTAGGAACCTTAACCTTTTCATCATCACTCCCTTGGTTGAAAAATAACTTGTCCACCTAGGAGAGATCTAAGTTAGCATAACGACTCTTAAAGAGATCTACCAACTTGGTCAAATCCTTTAGGACCTTCTCACCAACATGAGCCTTCAAAGCCTCAAGTTTCTACTCCAGTTTTTCATTGGCCAGTTGAAGGAAGTGTTTTCATCTTGAAGAGTTCTCACTTGCCCTTCAAGCTTCTTCACTTCAGACTCAAGCACAAGGACCTTACTCTTAGTCATGGCAGCCTTAGTCGACCCTACTTTAGCTACTACTTTTTCTCCTCAACATGTTTAATCTTAGTTAAACAAACATTGAGCTTGCACTTAAAGGCTCCTATCTTTTTCTTGGCCCTTTAGCAGCCTTGACTTCAGCAGCCACTGTTCTCTAAACTTCAATGACCACTTTATAAATGGCGTTGTGTAAACTAGTGAAGGCAACCATCCCTTACAAAAAGAAAAGCCAAGAGATCAACAAGTACTAACTCAAAAAAAGAAACATATAACATGAAAGAGACTAAAGTCAAAAGATTACCTCTAAGAAACACCCAGACCCTTGGGCAAAAGATTGAAATACGCTACACGTCAATAATGGAGCAACATATGTTTCGGGAACCGCCTACTCCGCCTCTTTCATCAAAGGCACCAAGTACCTTCTCCTTTTCACTAAAGAAAGGTCATATGGATAAAGCAACCCTGGTCCATACCTTGACCAAGGTCTCAAAATTGAAAGCTCATTTGAGATATTCACATTAGTACCTCCCCACCAGTTTAAGGAAAATGGAGGGTAAAGGGGAAGTATTTGTGTTAGGCAGTGAAGGAGTGTTCATGCTAAGAAAAGATGGACTGTTATGACTAGGTATTGAAGTTTCAACCAGCTCCTTCCCTTAATAAGTCTTAAAGGCCTCACCCAGCCTTCTATTGGCACCAAAGGAACTCTTCAAAGTCTCCTCTATAGAATCCTTACTTGACCCTTTCTTTAGGCGAAGCAAGTTTAAAAAAGTCTTTGCCTTTTTAACTCCCTAGGACTAGGGTAGCATTAGAGTGCGAATGCTACTTTTCTCCTCTCATCATTATAAAGACAAAATAACAACAATTATTCACCAAGATAAATAAATACTATTAAAAAATGGTGGAAATAAGAATTACCTTCAATTGAAGAACAAGAACTTCTAATGGGCTAGAAAAATCCTTAATCAACCCAAAAAAAACCATGTTGTCCCAACAGTACAACTCTCTATAAAGACTATTGTGAGCACGAGCTTCCTTAACACAGTTCATCTCCTTCTTAGAAAAATGGGGCTTTAAAGACTAAAAAAAAAGCTAGAAAGAACAAATAAGAATCATCAGTAAACAAAAAAAAGTAAACTTTAATATCATAGGAAAGAAAATAAATGAAGAACCTCTCTTAGTAAAAATACTAGGATATGATTAAGGACCATATGGACCATCATAAATCTACTCTCATTCTTCTCCAAAAAAAAAAATCAAATGTGTTTCTGTTGGGATTTGTGCTTACGTGCCATCCCTTTATGTATGAATATTTGTTTAATATTTATACTAGTATTATCATTTCATTAAATCACTAATTATATTTTTTATATGGCAAGATGCTTGTAACGTTTCAAACATTGTACGATCTGAAAGAGTTTAGATTTGGTCTAAATGAGTTTAGATCAGTGCTAAGAATTAACAACGCTGAGAGTTATAAATGTTAAGAGTTGGCACTGATAAGAGTTATCAGGTTATAAAAAGTCAGCGATATCTAAAGAGTTAGAGCCTTATCTGAAATGAGACAAAAACCTAAGAATATATTAGTAATGACATAGTTACAAAGAATTGTAAATAGTGCTAAGAAATGTCATTATGCAAATATGTTCTCAAATATTATATTCCTAATCTATCTTCACTGATGCTGGTCTGTTAGTGAATACCTTAATAAATATATAGATTGGTGCATGTCTATATCTGAATAGTTCAGATGGTTAGTCTTAGCAAACTATGAGTTTAGTGGAAGCTCGTATAGAGATATAGGTATTCAGTAAGGACTAAATACTGAACTGACTCACAAAGATCTCCAATAAACATCTCATAAAGCTGTCAATAAAGGGTCTTTCAAGTTGAGTAGTATTCGTGGTCCTTTGACCTGAGTGCCACGGTGGATTTGTAAGTGATCCACCATACTTTGGTTCCACACATGTCAGAAATCTTTCATAGTTTGACTGCTGGGTGTCGCTGCATATGGTTCGATACTCATGGAGTTTGGTATGCATAGATATAGGATCCATCAGCTCATTTGGGTGAGTATTATATCCTAATGCTGTATAGATTGTATTTCAGAAAGTCTTATAGCTATAAGTAGTAATTTCTGAGAAAAGAGTTTAACCCTAAGGATAAATAATATTACAAAAGTACTTTGGAATATTATTAATTGAAATACAATTCTAGAGATAAGCTTTCTATTAGGCATATAGAGATTTGACGATGTTGATCTATATCTCTGCTCTACCTGGATATAAATGATTAAGGGATTATATGAATATGTTATAACCTCAACTTGTATAGTCTAACGCGTTGCTTTGTAATATCCATGACGTGTGTGTGGGGCATCGTTAACGGACGTATGGAGGAGTTCCATATAACAATTCGGACGTGGACCTAAAGAGTCTCACAATATGAAGTGTACTCATTGTGCACTAGGGCAGCGTTATGGATTGAACAGTTCCATCCTAGAAATTCTAGCAAACCGAAAATATGTTTCGGGGTTCCTCGAGTTGTGCACTTGTTTAGACTTAAATGTTAAGTATATCATTTAATTAGTTGACAAGAGTTATTAACTAATTAGATGCTAACAAGTGGCACAATTTATTCCATGAATTGTTTTACCATGAATTCACCCATTAACCATGTTAGTAAAATCAAATAAGGTAAATATTAATTATTCAAATAGTTTTTGAATAATTAAATAAATGTTATTTAAATAAATAAAATATGATTTTATTTATTTGATATTTTATTCCTAAATGAAAGACATACCTAATTTGAGAAACATAAACTAAATTAAGCGGAGCACCATTTTGTGATTAATGGTTAATTTTATTAGACCATTAAAATGGCCACCAAAAATTATTTTGGTAGTTGGCCACTTAATCTAATTTTGGTGGAGCACTTATAAAATGTTGAGAGCACTAAAAATGGTTGAGTTTTATATGTGTTAACAAGTGTATGAATCAAAATTCGTGCAAGGATTGAGAAGAAAGAGAAGAGTTGGTTTTGAGAGAGTTTTTCTTTAAACAAAGACTTGTGAGAAAAAGAACTGGAGAAAGAAAAATAAATCCTTCATATTTTTCTTTCAAGTAATCAAAACCTTGTTGCTGGAAATTATACTGCTGCTATTCTAGCTTCACAATCCCACCGGATTATTGTGAACTAGAATTAAATAAAAGTACACTTCAAGGTGAGTTCAAAGTTGGAGCAAAGAAATCCAGAAATTGAAATCTTCATCGGAGGTCTTCAAAGGTATGTTTTTTGTATTTTTAAGTTGTTAAGAATTGAAGTACATGTGTATATGTTGATTACATTATAAATTTCATTGCCAAATTTGTGTATATGATACATGTGTTTAGTTTTTTCAAAATGTATACAATCACATGCATACACCCTAAAATACGTTAACAGTTTCCACCCAAAGTTGTTTAAAGACAAGACCCTCGCAGAAGCAGTACCTTTCTCCTAATCATAGACAATAAGGTAGTAGAAACCCTTCTATTGATGAGCACTCACCCTAATATGATATAACCTTTGGATCTCAAGAAATGAAGGACTCTTAAGATTGGCCTTGCTTTATATAACATAAAGCCCCACCAAAACTCTCAAAGAATTCAAATTTATTTAGCATGGAGCCAAATTCAACTAGGACAAAATATCTACAAAATAAGGTTGAAAGTGCAATCTTAACCCTAACTCAAAAAATTAAAAATTTAAAGTCACTTCTCCTTCTAATGGCACACTAACATACTCATCATCTTGAGAAACCCTCAACGAAATATAATTGAGAAACTTAAATCTCCTCCTCAACTCAACAAGAACCTCTTTACTTATACTCGAAAGATGGTAGAAAGGATAGTCCAACTCAAATAGAGCATCTTCACTACTCCAAGCCATAACCTTCTTCTTCTTCTTTGGCCTACTAAATTAGACGAATACCCCCCCCCCCCCCCCATGCTCTTGAGTAACCAAAGGTGACACCTTATGGCTAGAAGTTCACTTAAAATTATCAAGATCATTTTCCACCACAACATCTCCTCCTCGATCAGTTTCCCACTTGTAACTCGAGTTCTTGAACCCCTTAAGCACTCACATCGCCTATATCTCATACTGAGCTACTCCTATCACCCAAGTTGTCTCTAAGTCACCCTAACTTCTAACCAGACACGCTTTGGGAATCGCCTATTAAAGATATAGTTTTTATACCCAGACAAAGTGCAAGGTTCACTCTATCAAGAATTTCCCAAAACTTCCCAATGATAGACACTCAAGGGAAAAGAACTTACAACAAGTACTCAATCAAGAAATATGCAAGAATGTAAACAAAGAAAGGATAGCACCGAAAAGAAGACACTTACTGGCATAAAGGTTTCAAAAGCAAGATCACCAACAAACCAAGTCGTGAAGAATAAGAATTTTGAATCATGGGGCCACTCTCTCTTCAAAAGAAAACCAACATTAGAAAATCAAAAGTGGAGATCTGAAAGGGCCACGAATCTAAATACGGTTATAAAAAGAGAAATCTTAGTTGTTGATTCAAAATTTAAGAGATTTAAATACTATTATTGACTCAAACATCTTAATAAATAAAGGTGTATCTCGATAATAAATGCATTATGATCATGCAATCAATAATCAGCGCCTCAAGTTGACGATACATCACAAAAAATTCAAAAATAAAAGAAGTAATCCCTTATTAAAACTATTACACAGTGGCAAACTTCTTGAGAGATTACTAATATTTATTCTAATAAAGGCAAAACCTCAAAATAGAAGTCTAATCATCGTCATAAGTTACACATCCACAACATATGGGCTTAAAAAATATCTACTCGAGAAAATCCCATCACATAAAAAAGTGTTCATAACACGAAGACCCAAAAAAATAGAATAAGAACATTGACCGAACACAATCAGAGGCAATTTAAAGAACACCTCAATCTAGGAGCACCACTTATAAATTTTTTAATGCCAATAAGTTAACATTTAAAATAAAGGAACCTTTCTTCCTTTCTAGATTTAAACTACAAGGCCCAAAGACTTTGGCCCATAAGGCCTAATGACTTTGGCCCACAAGACCTAAAGGATCTTAGTCCATAAGACCTAAAGACAACATAGGCCCAAAAAATATCCTCGAATTATGACCAATATTCTTCGAGCGTGTTAGAATATTAATCATAACTCGTCTACCTTGTTCAGTCAAACTCTAAATGAAAAAATGATCCACATTCTCATCGAGTTGGTCAGAACATTGGTCATAACTCAGCTACCCTATTTAGTCAAACTTAAAACTTGAGAAACTGGTCAGAACATTAAACATAACTCAGTTACCATGTTCAGTCTAACTATAAATAGGGAAAATATCTCTGTTATTATCGAGCATATGTCAAAACTCAACTACCTTAAAAATCAAAGATAATTTCTGAAAAGACTTAACTTACAAGAGTTGTAGATAAGATCAATTTTATAGGGGAAAGATCCTTAAAACCACAATACAATTCTTACAAGGGCAAGAAAGATCTAGTATAATTTTGAAAAAACTCTAACAAAAGAATCCTAAAAATGAATGTCCATAAGACTTCCAAATTCTAAAAGAATTCTAATACTACAGGTTAAACTTACACCCTACCCTATAAATAGGGAAGAAATACAACACAGAAGGGGATCATGATCATTATTACCATCCTTATTACTATCACATACGTGATTATATAAGGGGATACACTAAAAATACACAAATCAAGCCATTTATATCCTTTTCTCCCTTCTTATTCTCTTGTCTTACTTTTACTTTTTTAAAACATTGCTGTAAGAGGAGAGAGCTCTAATTCAGTTGGATACACTAAAAATACACAGATCAAGCCATTTATAGCCAGAAAAACTTTTAGCACGGTCTCACTATTTCTTTAGTTGTAAAATTCTCAACAAACATTATATCAGTAAGAGGAGAGAGCTCCAATTCAGTTTAATTCTCATCCTATCTTAGACGTCAAAGTTAAGCTTCCAAAAAAAAATTTATCTCATTAATTTCTAGGTTACCAAATTTTGGGGTCAACAGTATGTTTGTGGAATAGTACTGATGTTGTAAACCTTTTTTAGGGTTAAGGAAAAAAATTGTCCTTATATCCAAGGATGAAAAATTATTTAAAAACCCCCTCAAAAAAGGTAAAAACTACAAGAAAGATCCATCCACGAAGGATAAAATTACTGGAAACAACCCCCATCACTGGATGAAATTCTTGAAGACCCCTACAAAGGACAATCCCACGTTGATTAGAGACCTCACAATGGCTACCTAAGAAACAAGAACCACCTAGTATTCACTTTATCAGAATATCTTTGAATAGCACTTCAAGAGATATCAAACTCGAGAATGAACCCTCGGATCGAGAACTACAATTTCTAGAATACCTTATAATATCATCAAACTGAGAATTTGATCTACCTGACACTTCGAAAACACCCTGAAAAACCCTCTCAATCTAAGGACTACTATAAAATTTTCAATGTCAATAAGCTAACATTGAAACTAAGGGACTTTTACTCCCCCTAGGATTTTGGCAAGGGTAATTTATTATAAGGCCTAGAAAGAATTTGATAAGCGTAACTTACATCATATTATATCTCTCACAAGTTGATATTTGCTTATTTTGAGCATGAATATTTGGCTTTTTATATATGTTAATGTCATTTTTTAGTTTCAAAATTAAGGAGCTATTTGGAATGAAAATCCAAATAAAACAAAGCAAAAATATCAAATATGCTACAGTAGATTACTACATTGAAATGTTATAGTAACTGTGAACAGCATTTAGCTATAATTGTTGAGAATCGAGTGTGTGATATACAAGTGTATATATAATTTTAAAAATTACTACACGCAGTGGAAGCATGTTAACATATACACTTAATTTAACGAATTCAACCACATATATCAAATATATGCTCAAGTATAACTATTATATAACAACTTATACATGATGAACAATTATGTACATAAAATTAAAATGTAAAGAACACTTATCTAATGAAGGTAGCTTTACAAAATCTTTAAGTCCTCCAACAATCTAATTGAAAAGCTCACCTTGAAGTGAATTGTTGAACAATTCTAGTCCATAACGATTTGGTGGAATTATGGAGCTAGAATGGTAGCTCAGTTTTAAGAATTTCCAGCAACATGTTTTCAAACTTTTTTAATACAATTTTGTTTCTTAAATGGAGATGAAAAATATTTTACATACACCTCTTGTATTAATTCTTAGAAACAATTTCCATAGGATAATTATTTTGAACAACTCTTATCTAAAATAATTATCTTTTCTCCATTTTCTTTTCATTTATTTTGAACCATCTATGAGAGAAGAAGAAGAAGAAAGGTTTTTTTATGTTTTTCAACAACTTAAAAGAACAAAAACAAAATTTTCCCTTACCTCTCCATGCCTTGGCCAATTTTTGCACTTCTAAATTGAATGAATTCATTCAATTATTTTGTATCAATTTGTTACAATAATATATTCAATTGTTAGCCAAATTTTATTTTTGTTATTCAACACTTTTTGATAAAACAAAAATAAGGGCTCCACCAATTTAATTGTTGGTCTCCCACTTATGATTAATTTATTAAACACTAGAATTGTGAGTGATTTTAAACCTAGGGTGTATACATGTGGGTTTGTGTCTATCATTCAAATATAGCATACGTATCATATACATACATCCACAGCGGATGAGTGGAATACAAATTTCATAATGATAAACACAAATAAACTTTACATGTTATCTCATAAATGTAAAATACTTCAAAATTGAGAAATAGTACCTTGTCAAGCCTTTGGTATATTATCGAACCGGAGTACCCACCTTAAAGCAACACGTTCAGAATTCTAATTCCTCAACACGGTGGGCTTGAGGAAGCTAGAATAACAGCTTTTTCAGCAAATGATTCAACTCTTGAATCCTTATTTCTATCTTGTAGTATGGGTGACCAAAAAAATAGAAGAGGAAAATTGAAAGAGTTGTGTTTTTGTGCTCTTAACACTTGAGAGAATTTTTTAACACTTAACAAAATTCACTTTTTCCTCTACTTTAACCCCTTGCACGAATTTTTTATGATTAATTGAGCAAATAATTGCTCTTTTATTTGTTTATTATTTTCTTTCATTTTCTCACCTAATGGCATCTATTATGTTTGCCATTAGTGTTTTATTTATTATTATCTTTCATTTTCTCACCTAATGGCATCCATTATATTTGTCATTAGTTTTTGTTTATTGTTATTTACAATAAACCAAATGAAAACAAAATAAAATGAAAAATCATTTAAATGAACTTGGCCTTAATCTAGGCCAAATGAGAAAATACTTTCTCATTATTAAGAAACATCTTAAGACCTACCATTAACAAATGACACCCATTTATACTTATCATTTCATTTAATAAATATTAAACAAATAATTTAATCATATTAAATCATGGTAGAAACACAAGCTAATTTAAATAAAAAATTAATTGTTTGATTTCAATTTAAATAATAATATCATATATTATTATTATTATTATTTTATTCAATAAACATTTTAATGAATAAAATAATGATATTATTTGTCCAACAAATAAGGTCATTTTTATAATTTCCAAATCAAACAATAATTGGCCCACATGTGCCGTGTGTGTCAACATCCCATTGGTCAACAACTAATTATTAACTAATTGATGTACTTAACTCTTAAGTCTTGACACATACACGACCAGAGGAAAACCAGAGTAAATATCCGGTCTGCTGAAATTTTTTGGATCGAATTATTCAATCCGGTACGCTGCCCCAGTGCATAACGAGTACACTTCATATTGCGGGACTCTCTAAGTCCACTCCCGATTTGTCAAATAAAACTATTTTGTGAGTCCGAGATCGATGCCCCACACACATGTCACGGATATTATAAATCAATGTAGTAGACCATACAAGTTTAGGTCATAGCGTATATGTATAATCCTTCCGCCAAACATATCCTAGAAGAGCAAGGATATAGATCACTACCGTCAAATCCCTATGTGCTCATTTGTGAACTTATCTCCAACACGTATCTTAATAAAAATATATATACAAATACTTTTAAAATATTGTTTAACCCTGGAGGAAATTCTTTTCTTGGGTTCGTTGATTATAGCCATAAGACTTTCTAAGATACAGTCTTTGAGCATCCAGATATATAACTTATCCATGTGAGTTGACGGATTCCATATTTGTACACACCGAACTCCATAAGTATCGAACCATACCCAGCGACACCCAGCGGTCACACCATAAAAGGTCTGTGACATGCGTGGAACCAAAGTATGATGGATCACTTACAATTCCACTATGGTACTCATGTCAAAGAACCACATATACTACTCAACTCGAGAGGACCTTCCATTGATGGCTTCATAGGATGTCTATTGAGGCCCTCATTGAGTCTATTCAGTATTCAGTCCTCACTGAACAGCTGTATGCTATACGAACTTCCAGTAAGCTTATGGTCAGCTAAGAACAACCATCTAGACCATCTAAGTATAGTATACATTGGTCTATGTAAAAGGATTTCACCGTCAGACTCGCATCGGTGAATTAAGACTAAGAACATATAATTTGAGAATAGACTTACATAATAATATTTCTTAGCACATATTGCAACTCTTGCAACTATGTTATTACTAATGTATTCTCAGGTCTTTGTACCGTCACAGACAAAATTCTAACTCTTAAACTTCACTGATTAATATAACATGCTAACTCTTTTAGTATTTATAGTTTTCAGGGATGCTAACTCTTGATATTGATCTGAACTTTTTAAACCAAATCTGAACTCCTTTAGATCATATAATGTCTATAGCATCACAAGCATTGAACCATTTAATAATAGTAATTAGCAATTTAACAAATAATGAACTGGATAAATATTATAAAATAAAATATTCATACAATAATAAGATGGCACGTAAGCACAAATCCCAACAAGAATAATGGCCACCTAAATAAATTATTACCTAATAAATATAATTATTTTAATCATATTAGGTAAATAAATTGCCAACATCTAGGCCCTCATTATATTAAAATACAATGGTCATGATTAATATATATTATCATATTATATAATAATATAATAATAATATCTAATTTAATTATTCAAAATAATTTTGAATAATTAGTTTTTACCTTACTAGTTTTTACTACCAAGGTTAAATGGTAAAACTAAGGTAAAATCAAATTATAGAACACATTTTGCCACTTGTCAATATCCTATTAATTAACAACTCTTGTTAATTAATTCAAAGATATACTTAACAATTAAGTCTTGATAAATGCACATCCCGAGGGATCCCAAAATAATTATTCTATTTTGCTGGAATTTACTAGATCGAATTATTCAATCCAATCCGCTACCCTAGAGCACAACGAGTAAACTTCATATTGTGAGACTCTCTAGGTCTACCCCTGATTTGTTACCTCCATACGTCCATGAACGATGCCCTACACACATGTTACGATATTACAAATCAATACGTTAGACCATGCAAGTTGAGGTTATTGCATATTTGTATAATCCCTCCATCTACTATATCTTGGAAGAGCAAAGATATAGATCATCACCGTCAAATCTCTATTTTCTCAACCATCAACTTGTCTCCAGATTTATATTTCCTTAAACAATATCCACAAACACTTTTGTGATATTATTTATCCCTTCGAAATATATTTTTTGAGGTTTATGCTTGTGGCCATAAGACTTTTTGAAATACAATCTTGGAGTATCAGAATATACAACCCACTTATATAAGCTGATGGATCCTATATCTACGCACACCGAACTCCATAAACATCGGACCATACCCAGCGACACACAACGGTCAGACCATGAAAGGTCTCTGACATGTGTGGAACCAAAGTATGGTGGATCACTCACAAGCCCACCGTGACGCTCAGGTCAAAGGACCACAAATATTACTCAACTCGGAAGACCTTTCATTGACGGCTTTATGAGATGTCTATTAGAGGTCTTTGTGAGTCTGTTCAATATTCAGTCCTCACTGAATACCTGTATGTCTATACGAGCTTCCACTAAGCTCATAGTTTGCTAAGACTAACCATCTAGACCATCTAGATATAGACATACACTAATCTATATTAATAGGTTCTACCGATAGACCCGTATTGATGAAATTAGATTAGGAACATCATGTTTGAAAATATTCTTATATAATGACATTTCTTAACACCATTTGCAACTCTTTGCAGCTATGTCATTATAAATATATTCTCAGGTTATTGTTCCATTTCAGACAAGGCTCTAACTATTTAGATTTTGTTAACTCAATTAATCTGCTAACACTTACCACCACTAACTCTTAGTACTTTTAACTATTACCGTTACTAACTCTTAGCACTGATTTAAACTTCTTTAGACTATATCTGAGCTCCTTCAGATTATACAATGTCTAAAACGTTATAAGCATCTTACCATTTATTATAAATAATATTAATAATTTTATTAGAAATGATAATTGTATAAATATTATCATTAAATATTTATACATAATGGGATGGTACATAAGTACAAATCCCAACAAAAATGCCCCGTGCCTAGGAGCTAAAAAACTCAAGTATTGGCCTATGTACCAAATCAAGGCCTCTAAAAGTATGCTTGGCACCCTGGCACTATCAACACCCCAAATTATTTTTTAGCTTTGTGCCCTAATTTTCAAGCTTAGTTTTGTAGCCTATATAAAGAATAGTAAAGCCTCACTTTTCAAAAGGGAGAGAGTATGAAATTAGAGAGAGAAATAAAGGATTTTTAGTGAGAGAAAGCACTTTGGAGCTTGTATTCTTGAAGACTCTTAAAGATTGAAGGCCTAAAAAATAATCTCTAACTTGTTTTCTTTTTTCTCTTTCTTATTTACTTTAATTTAGAGTTTTATTTGTAATTTGTGTTGCTTTAAACGTGATTACTCTTGTAAAATTTTGAATTATTGTGATTTTGCACTTGACTATAGTTGGCTAAATTTCTTGTTCTAGGGCTTGATTTAACTTTACCTTATACTATTTTTGGATATATAGTTGATTAATTATTATTTCTTTTGTAATTTATTTGTACTTTTTTGAATTTAATGCTTTTAATTTGATTAGAAAATTGACTAGATGATCTAGATTTGTGGGTTGCATGCTTAAAAAAATTAACTCATTTGTTAGATTTAAAAAACATGACCTTAGTTTTATTGAGTTGAGAGACTAATAAAACTTGAATAATCAATTTAAGGGCTGCATAAGGCATATGTAGATAAACAAGTTAGATAGGGATATCAATTTGAATATGTATTATAAGATCTCATTTAACGCTCGGGAGAGATAATGAAATTAATATTTGATCCATTTGATTAATGAATTCACAAGAGTAGTTGTCAATCACTAGAATTAAGGGTGAGCAAAAAAAACAGGAACCGAAAAACCAAACCGAATCGGCCAGTTCAGTTCGATTTGGTTCGATTCGATTCGGTTATTTTTTTAACAAAAAATTGATTTGATTTTTTTGGAGGAAAAACTGACCGGTCTGGTTCGGTTCCGGTTCGGTTTTTCCACACAAAAAATAAAAAAAAAATCGAAAAAACCATAATTTAAAAGAAAAAAACTAAAAAAATAAAAAAAAATGAACCGAAAAAAATTGATTCGGTCTAGTTCGATTTTTCTCATTAAAAAAATTAATTTCGGTTTTGTTTTTAAAAAAAAAAACAGAAATGGACCGTGCCCACCCTTAACAAGAATATAAAAAATATAAGAAAGGTAAAGTAAAATAAAGACCCTATGACCATTTACTATAAATTTTCTCACCTCCTTGATTTGTTAAATTACTAGTTTAAGCATCTTTATTTTCATTAATCACCTTAGAATTAAAAATTAGTCTAAATAAAGTTAAGTTGTTAACACCATAATAATTAGTATTAATTTAGAAGACTAATTCTCGTGGAAATGATACTTCTCATCACATTATTACTTGCTCACGTCCCATCTACTTGTAGTTAATATTCGCGTCTGTTAGTTTCGCGAACAAAATCCTAAATAGATAAAAAAAAAAAAAAAAAAAAAAGAGCTGCCTTATTTCAAGTAAGACTCTTTCAAAGAGTCTTAAATAAAAATGAAAACTACTATATTTATTTTAGAGTGACTCTAATAAGAGAAGACTAATTAAGAAAGTACTTTGATATCTCAATTTAACTCAAATTATGTAATGCCTACACACCTACTACCCTATAAAAAGTGAGCTAACCATGAAGAAATGCATCTAATTGATGGGATCTAATTTCTCACCATGAAAGTCCATCAATTATTCTTTAAAATAGATGACATATTTATTATTATTTATAAAAAAGGGAGCTACATATTTTTATTCTAAAAAGTTGTACCTCCATGTATCTTTGCTATAACAATAATATTCTATAATATATTTAAGTAAATAGATGAAACTCAGTGAAAGTGTAAAGAAGCTCACATTGAGTTAAACTACTATAAAATTCAGTGTTCTTATTGTATTTTTTTTTTTTTGTTAATCTTAACTTATAATTTTAAATAAAAAAATAAATTTAACTTATTAACTTTAAAATGACTAAATTTTAGAGTCTAACAAAATATTTTCACCGGTTTATAAAATTTTTAAAATATTTATTTATACCTAAAATAAAGTATATGTAAACAAATAAATATATGTATGTATGCATGTATACGTAAATATACTAATTTATAAGTCACAATAATATTAATCATAAAATTCACTTTTTCTTACAAAACACAAAAAGTTCAGTGAGAAAGAATGAAAGACCATAAAAAAATGAAAAAAAAAGGAAGAAAAATTAAAAAAGTTGTTTCAACTTGAATACGATTATAATTTATCTTAAAAAAAAGATAAATATAGATTTATAATGAATCCACTTACATGACATGTCATTCTTTGGCATAATATAATTATAATATAATTGGGGGCTTCTAAGTTTTCCTCTCTGCCTTTGTTTTCGTAAAACCTGTGGGTTCTGTTTACAATCCAAAAACCATGGGCAGTTTTCAGTCTGCAAAATCTAAAACCTGCCAAAACAAAACCGGCTGCTACGCTCTTTGTAAATACCCTTACTCTGTCCCATTCCCATCTATATCACGCTATCTAAACCTTTTAACGCTCATACTCGCGCCCATCTTCTCATCTCTGTCTCTTCTTTTTACTCTTATCAACGTATATCCACAAAAGGGTATTACTTTTTCTGCGTATTGCAGGTGAAGTTACTTCAGGCGCAATCTTCCAGATCGTAGTGCTTTGGGCGGCTACTACTTTTGGGTTTGATTCTAACTTCTAAGATTATAAATATTTCACCTACCGGAGTATGCTTTGTTTTTCATATATAGTTTGTCCTTAGAATCACTGTTTTAGTAGCATAGAAAGTTTGTGAAATTAGAAGTTAATATCAGATTCTCAACTGGGTCTCTGTGTGTTAAGATTAGAAACAATTATATATCTCTGTAGAGGATTGGCCAATGACATCTTATTCAACGTGGTGGTCTTCAGTTTTCTGTTGTCAAATATCTTTAGGATTAACTCTAGTTTGATGGAACCAAATGGTTTACATAGTGGGTTGTTTTCTGGTATTAGTTCAGGAATGCTAGGGGTAGAAATGCCACTACACCCTCAATCACAACAACAACAAAACCCACAAAACTCTCATATTCAAAATCCAACAAACCCCCAAAACCCTCACCATTATCCGCAAATGGTTGCATATTCTCACCATCATGACACTGATCTGCATCACACACAAGCTCAGCAATCTGTGAAACAACATGGGTATGTATTTACCTCAAAGCCAAAACAACAGCTATCACCACTCAGCGATGAAGATGAGCTTGGATTGACCCCTGATGACAGTGCTGGAGATGGCAAGAGAAAAGCATCTCCTTCTCCTTGGCAGAGAATGAAATGGACTGATAGCATGGTTAAGCTGCTTATACTGGCTGTTCTTTACATTGGTGATGAAGCTGGATCCGAGGGGAATGATAAAAAAAAGACTGGCGCTTTATTACAGAAGAAAGGGAAATGGAAATCGGTTTCAAGGGCTATGATGGAAAGGGGGTTTTATGTGTCTCCCCAGCAATGTGAGGACAAATTTAATGACTTGAACAAGAGATACAAAAGGGTTAATGAAATACTTGGTAAGGGGACTGCTTGCTGTGTCGTGGAGAATCAAAGTTTGCTTGAGACGATGGATTTGTCGCCCAAAATGAAGGAGGAAGTGAAGAAGTTGCTCAATTCAAAGCATTTATTTTTCAAGGAAATGTGTGCTTATCATAATACTTGTGGTCATGGTGTTGGTACTAGTGGGTCTGGTGCAAATCACATATCAGAAGTAGCTACAGAACTATCTCAGGTTCAGCAGCAACAAGCACAACATCGATGTTTACATTCATCGGAAAATGGTCAGCTTGGGGCTAATTTAAGCAGAGCTGAAACTGAAGGATCAAAATTGGTAAAAATGGGGAGTGAAGAAGAAGATGATATGGAGGATGAGTCTGATGACGAGGATGATTATGTTGACGATGATGAGGCAGTAGAAGGTAATTCAAGGAGCCAACAAAATGGGCATGGAAAAGAAGATGAAGATGACGATGATGAGAAACTGTCACAAAAAAGGCCGAGAAAGGTTGGGTTTCCTGTACCACTGTCGCCATTGTTGCAGCAACTAAATTGTGAAGTGGCAAATGTGATTCAAGATGGGGCAAAGAGTGCATGGGAAAAGAAGCAGTGGATGAAGATGAGGTTACTGCAACTAGAGGAACAGCAAGTAAGCTACCAATACCAAGCATTCGCACTTGAGAAGCAAAGGCTAAAGTGGGTTAAGTTTAGCTCAAAGAAGGAGAGGGAAATGGAGAGAGCAATGTTAGAGAATGAAAGGCGGCGGCTTGAGAACGAAAGGATGGTGCTTGTACTCAGGCAGAAGGAGCTTGAGTTGCTTGATCTTCACCACCATCATCAACAGCATTCCTCAACCAAGAGGAGTGATCCATCTTCCATTACTGGATAGAAATGTACAATATGAAATAAATGACCATATAAATTCCATAGATAAAATAGTTGGTTTCTTCTATGTTCTCTCTGTTTTTAGTCGCCAAATTGTTACTTTGATGCCAATCTTTTCTATTTTCGTTGAGGTAGAGAGCTCATTATGACATTCCATTTCTCTTTAGAAGGGATGGTAATAGAGAAAACGATGTAACTTAAGCTGCTTCATTGAGCTTTTAGAGTAAAACAAGCAACAAAAGCACAAATAAATGGTGAAAATACTAATCTCACGACGCAACAACTTTTTCGTAAAACCACATTGATGGCTTCTGAGACTTGGAGGGCACCTCAGAACCAGGCAAAAATATTGGCTCAGCAAATGTGCAGATAAGTTGAAATAGAATAGTTGCTGCATCTTTTGCTTGGTGACTTCATGTAGTAGCGATGATAATTACACTTCAGTTGTTACCTTCCACCTCTTGGAAGTTTGTCAAATTATACTTCAACTAATCTACTTCCCCTTCATCTCGTAGACACCGCATGCCGACACCGTGAGTATAATATTTTAAAAATTGAAAGGAAAAAAAAAAAGCCGCTTACAAACTTGTAAACTAACAAGATCTATTCAAATCAATAGCATATTGCCAGACATTCATCAATAAAAATGAAGGCACATTCTAAATGACTTTGAAGATTGATCTCTTTTGAGGTCAACATATCTGAACTCTCTTGTTTGTTGCAACGGTAAGTTAATAATCATTGCCCACAAAACCACGCGTTTCCTTATAGCTCCAGTAGAACAAAACTATGGAATCATTATGCAATATATCATTCAATCGGTTTCAGTACTTTAACTAAAATGGGGAGTCAAGGAAATATACTCCATGACATTCACATTTCTGAAGGTTTCAAAATTACCAACATACTTTTAACACATTTTTGGTCACAAACTAGACTCTGAAACCTGGAGATGTACCTGACAGGTACAAGAAACATAGTCCACCGCTATCAAAAATTATGGGGGGAAAATGACACAAAATGAGGGTACTACAAAATATTTAATCTTCAAGCTCAATAATCTTAACCACGGATGCATCCCCCACTTTCTGGCAAACAACAACTCGGTCATGTGATTTTATAACTCCTGAAGCCTTTCCATGATCAAGGGCAACCTTTAGTACTGACTCATTTGTTGCATTTGTAGACTCCGCCTGGAAAGTCACAAAGATGATAATCAGACTTCATACATAGAGGAACATTAAAGCCTCATTTATCCCTCCCAAAATAAAGGGGAAAAAGAGCAGAATAGAAGTACAGAAGGAAATAACAAAAACTGAATCAATTAGCAAATCAGTAAAAGTGATTCACAATTATGCACTATGGACATAAGATATTATAGACAATGTTGTACCATAACAAATCTACACTTTTTGCATAGCCAATGCTCATATCCCAAGAAACGGTCAAAATACAAAGTTCTGAAATCAAGTTCTAATCAACCTACAGAATGCCAGGGTAAGCGGTGGGCAGGGTTATTCTATTTAACAAAGAAATAACACTCCAAGTTGGATTTCATTACCTCTAAGGCCTACATTTCTACATCCATGACTGGCCATTTCAGAGAAATGCCCAAACCACAAAGTTTCGCCTAGGTTGTCTCCACAGATGTACTAGCATGCTATAAAAGAATGCTAACCACACGCTAACCACGTAAAAGAAAAATAACAAAATAGAAAACTTACAGGATGTCGTGGATCAGCAAGCATGGGGAAGAGACCTCTCACAATGAGTGATTGCCTTGCCTAAGATTGATTAAAAGAGAAGAAAACATATTTTTCATTAGCTTTCATACCAAGGGAATGGTAGACCATTAAAGTTCTTGATTATTATAAATGGATAAACACAAAATTCACTGTTTCAATAAAACATTTTGGTTTCCATGAATTAATTAGTCTACAATAATCAAAAGTATATGCCACTAGACTTATGGTGGCCATTAGCATCTTTCAACACATGTTCTTAATGTAATAATTCAAAACTACTTCATGCAATTATTTTTTTAAAAACAGCTCTCCTACATATCATAGAGAAGGTAACATGAACTCAATGACACAGATTCACAAATTCTGGAAGTCTCCAGTTTCAGAAAGAAACTTATCAGCAAATGCATATATAAACATTGTTAAAGATGCCTTCAAGTCAAATGCAGGTTATGAGAAAACACTATGCCTTTAATGGATTGCCTGCACATTAACCCTTAAATCTTGTTTAAGAAACAAGATTGCCTGCACATTAACCCTTAAACACTAAGCGTAAGTTAAAAACATTCAATGGATTTCTAGCATCAATTTGAACAAGTACGATACATAAACTGGAAGAGATTCTTCAAGTTACTAATGTGTCCTTAATCAAGAAAGCTGCTTATTCAACAAGTCAAAAGGATTAGAAATCACACATCCTCACTGCAGTAAATAAGGATTAGAAATCACACATCCTTTTTTTCTCAACTGGAAAATTATTATAATGAACCTCACTGCAGTAGATGAATTAAAAACCAATCAAGGAAATACCTCAAAGGCTCCACTAAAGCTCCATTTTAGCTGATTTGTTTTAAGGCGTGGGATCACAACTGATAGAACTGGCATTGTTGGCCTGTACTTAGCAATCAATCTGCAACATGTATGCAGTGTATTTAGAATCATCTTGACAATCAAACAAAAGGCTAAAAAATCTTGAAATTCAATTCAAGCATCAATGTCCTTAAACCCAGGTCAACTATTGAAAAAAAGGAGGTACCTTGCAGCTCTTCCTGATGAAGTGAAGCATATAATAACAGATGCCTTCACTTTAATAGCTGCCCTTACCTAGACAAGAATTGAAAATTGGCTTATAAAAATACATTTTGAAATGTAGTTTACCAAGAGTTGGAACTGCAAAACCAAAGCAATGATATAATCACTTGAAAGAGAATATTCAAGAGCAACAAGTAGTCATTACCGCTGAAGAAGCAATAGATTCTAAGTGGGTCATTGGCTCTCCAACATATTTGACAGTCTTCTTGAAATAAAGGTCTTGATTGAAAACCTTTTCGGCCTATATGCATTATGGTAAAAGATTAAAACATTTACATGAAGCACAAAAAAGCAATAAAAAATGCTAATAATTTTTATTGATACTTCAAACTCCCAGAGTACATTTACTAATTCCATTTTTATGTCAAACCCAGAAAAGTTAATCGCCGTGAATGCCAAATTGGACATAGCAAATATGGATAAAATATCCAAGCGAAAGCTAACAAATAATTTACAAATTGTGTCTCACACAGGGATTCTTTTAAAAGAAAAAAGAAAAAGGTTTGCAGCATCAATGGTTTTGGCATCGACATCATAAATTTGTTTGTTTCCTTGTACTGAGAAACAAAATGGCTTTCATGCAATTTGTTTGTTAGCATCAAACCTCTTCCTATTGCAAATTCTTACTTCAATTTTTTTATCATTTTTTGTTTTATGGTTATAGAGCATTATCAAAAACCAATGGTACTGGGTAAGTGAGTTGTCATTTGACCAAATTACAGAAAAAAATAAAGAATTAATCATGTGTCATCTAGGGAGCACAAGCCTGAATACAAATTTGTTCACTGGAAAAAAAGATGCTGATTGAACCACTTAATATGATCATTAATGCAAAAGGAACACCTTTGAAGAACAAATAAAAAATTCTTAAAGTAGAGAACCTTGCTTTCTAACTGCCCTATGCAAAATTGGATATCCAAACCAACCAAGTACAAAACAGTACAAAAGATATGTACCAGATACTCATAAATATGGAACATTTATGCCAACACTCAGGTACCAAGTCAAGCCTTTAATTTGTTAAGACACACAAGAACTCCAAAAATAAAGTTTTGAACTTGCTTGCATCCACAGATGTTGCTTAATTAAAAGCATATTAATAGTGCAAAGCAATATTTTACCTCAGCACAAATTTTACCAACTGTAGAAATAGTTTCTACAGGATATAATCCGCGTAGAGTCTCAGCACCAAGAAGAATTGCATCACTTCCTGCACGTATCATATAACAATGAGTTGCCAATTATCTGCATTGTATATCTCTAAAAGAACTCAATGCAAAACAGGATAAGATAAAAATAAAATCGACAATGTAAGTGAAGAGTCAAATGCAATCGTGTACTTCACAGTCACAAAAACTTAGAAAGGACTCAAAACACAATTAGAATTCAAGTTGCAAGATACTGACGCACCATCCAATACAGCATTTGCAACATCAGTTGCTTCAGCACGAGTTGGTCTCAGATTGTCAGTCATACTGTCCACAACACGAGTAACCACTGCTGGCTTTCCGGCCATGTTACACTTGTAAAGAGCAGCTTTTTGAAATAAGAACACCTGCAAGATAGAAAGAGATCCATTAGCATCAAGCCTTACCAAACACATGAGTTAATTATCTGCAAATAATTATTTACATCTTCTTGGTTCATTTGCATGCATGTTGAAGTTAGGATAATCAATTCTGAATCCTCTTTTACCTAAAGAAAATTTTCAGTGGTTTCTAACACATACTTCAAGAACAATAAGAGAAAAAATTTAGAGGAAACCTTGCTTTCTGCACTACAAATAGATAGACTTCAAACCAAAGTGCAAGAATCTAACATAAACCTGCCTGCTTTAAGCACATTAAATATTAGTATGCTTTTTAAAGTATTATAAACACTTAAGAATTTACTATATTAAAAAGCAAATTTAATGATCTTGGAAAAATTATTATGTTTCAACTTGACTAAAACATTATCTTCATTAAAATGATGCCAAACTAATACATATATAAGATAAAAGTGTGGCTCCATATATCTTGCTGAAAGTAACTGGAAGTTACAAAAGTTCATTAATTATAACAACATCAAACATGGTGAGATAGATGTGTGTTTAAAATCTGCATACACAAGCAACTTCTAGACATCTTAGATGAACGTGATTAAACATTATCTTCATTAAAATGATGCCAAACTAATACATATATAAGATAAAAGTGTGGCTCCATATATCTTGTTGAAAGTAACTGGAAGTTACAAAAGTTCATTAATTATAACAACATCAAACATGGTGATATAATCTGTGTGTTTAAAATCTGCATACACAAGCAACTTCTGGACATCTTAGATGAACGTGATTAAATGTACACCAATACATCTTACAAACCAGCATGTGGGAAGTGCAACACTCAACACCAATTAATCAGTGCTTCATTCAAGTCAGAACACTGACCTTCTCAGGGGGGAGATCTACACCCAAATTTCCACGGGATAGAATAATACCATCTGCTTCTTGAAGGATCTCATCAAAATGGGTCAATCCCTGAAACGAAACCATAAATGCTTGAACATAATTTCAGAGTGAAATCTTTGAATATCAGAATTCTTATATGAAAAGCAGAGTAAATCTTATAAGCAAACAATACATGCAATTCACCTCAATATTCTCAATCTTTGCAAAAATTTGAGTTTGGTAAAGGTCACCCAACTTAGATAAATACTCACGAGCCTGCATCACAACATAAAAAATCCTTTATCAAATTGTTCAGACAACAGTAATATATTTCAGAAAAATGCAGCAAATGGATCAATTTAGGAAGACATGAAATAATGGCACTAAATCAGGAACGATAATTACTTGGCGCACGTCTTCTGCATGTCGGGTATATGACAATGACAGGAAGTCTATTTTGTTTTGAACTCCCCACGTACTAATAACCTGAAACATCATGAAGAGCACAAAAAATGATATCTACTCCAGGCAGCAATCCAAACATTACTGTAAACGTAGAGAAGTCCTATCGCATGTGGCATCAATCTCTAGATATAATAAATGGAGACCAGAATTTACCTCCTTATCTTTGTCAGAAAGTGTTGGCAGTTCAATACGGATTTGAGAGGCATGTAAAGTAAATAATGACCCAGCCAATGTTGCAGAGTTCTTTATCACACAAATCACATCATTCCCCTTCACTTCAGAAACCTGGTCATACCCACTTAAAACTTATCAGTAAAGAATGGGCACAATTAAATTGTCGAATCTGCTAGTACAAACAAAATTTTTACATAATAGTAATGCTTTTGATAGAGCATAATGACTAGGCACCAAATACTAAAAACTAAAATCTCTAGTTGAAGCAAATGGACCTAATTAAAGGGCCGTACCTCCAGCCATACAGAAGTTGTCTCACTGCCAGTGAACAAGTAATGACCAATAAAAATGGTGTCGCCCTTTTTTACAGCCTGCAAAAAACCAAATTACAGGTTTTATTTATCACACGAATTGCAGTAAAAGATCATAATTAATAGAGGAACAATATTCTCAATCAATTACAAGATCCATCAATTGAAATGAGAAAACCAACAGCTTTCAAGTACGTATTTTGACAGTATTGATAAAAACAATTACTACAAATATCCATATATTGAAGCAATAAACATTAAACAGTTTGAAATGTAGTTTAAAATGAGAAGCAATGAATGTGGAACCTTTGAGAGTCCATCAAAATTGATGGGCAAAACTTCAGAAGAAGCTTCTTGTCCTTGCTCAGGAGTGAGAACAACAGACGCATCTGCCTTAAGTGAAATAGACTTCTCACTCTTATTAACAACCTGCAACTCTGGGCCCACAGTGTCCAGCATAACCTGAAAGCCAAACCACAGAATCAATTTCTTCACTTTTTGGAACCATTCAACAGGTCTAAGATGCGTAATCCAAAGCAAAAATGCTTACAGCACAAAGCTTCTTAGTGTTCTTGACAGCAGCCTTGAGATTTTCCAAAGTCTCTTGGTGGTATTCAGGATCACCCCATGAGAAATCGAACCGAGCCACTGCCAAAATACCAGACCCACTAATTCAGATACAGCTTAAAAACAAACTGATAAACAAATGATAGTAATAACAAAGCTTCACTTGTAAACCAATATTGGCAATTTGGCGACTCTGAACATGCTAAAAAACAAGCAGAAAAGACGAACAAAGTTCTTAAAATATATTACAAAAGAAAATTAAACGCAAAGTGAAGTGAAGGATTTACCAGACATTCCAGCTTTAAGGCAACCAGAGATAACCTCAACAGATCGAGATTTAGTACCGAGTGTTCCCACAATCTTAGTCATTGCCGGGAAGAAACTCTGCAGTTTCATATAAAAGTTTTTACCAAATCTATCAATCTAATCTAATCAAATCGATTATCAATGAAATTTCAAAGCTGATCCAAAACCAAGAAAAAGTTCATGAAATAATAATGAAATCCAAATCGAAGCATATATATATTATATAAAGCAAACACTTACGGCTTTGGATGGCTCCAGGATTGAAGCCATCCTGATTGGCTCTTCGAGAAGCAAGTGACTTGAATGCATCTTTTAGACAAAAGAAAGAGCGAGATGAGATTGATGGCCGTCAAATTAAAAACAAGAAGCAGACGTTGGCGCGAATCAACCGACGGAGATCGAGTAATTTCTTCTTTCTTAATGTTGATTGTTCAAGAAAAACTTAACCCTCGAATATGCTTACTGTATATGTATGCTTTCTTTTCTTCGTGTTTCACAGACGGCTAATTTATAAGTGGGAGAATTACCGATCTAACTCCTTTAATTTGGCATAACTATTTAAAATATTTCTTTTATTTTTACAAATACCTTGAAGACTCCGTTTATTAGTTTATTTTGTTAATTTTGACAAAATTTTATTTAATTTGATGAAAATTATCATTTTATTTATTGTTGTAGAATGTATATTAATTGACATGTGTTATTTAATAAAAAGACACGTGTTATATAATAATTAATTAATTTAAATACGTGTCAACATATTATTAATCTATATTTAAATAAAATAAAATTAATAATTATTTAAATCAATTTATTTTATTAATTTAATTAAAGACACATGTCACAATATAATTAGTTATTTTAGACACGTGTCAACATATTATTAATTTAAATTTAAAATAAAATAAATAATTAATAATTAAAATTTTGTCACTTGCCAGCCGCCAGTCGCCAGCGACTTTTTTGGCACAAAAGTATCATATTTTATATTATTAGACTTTATTATTCTTGATCTACACAATAATGAGGTTATTTTTATAAAAAAAAAGAGTAAAAAATAATTAAATTAGTGGTGAGGGGCAGTGGGGGATGGAAAAGAAATGCCAAAAAAAATTAAATTGGGTGGCAGTGGCCACCGTCGCCCACCGTCCTTCACCACCGTCCTTCACCACCCATTTGATTATTTTTTAATTTTTTTTTATAAAAATAACTCCATCATTAAATAGATAAAAAAATAAAGTTTATTGATATAAAATATGATATTTTTGTTGCTAAAAAGTGTTGAGTAACAAATTTTTATTTATTATTTATTTTATTTTATTTAAATATAAATAAATGGTATATTGACACATGACATTTTAAATATCATATTTAATAAAATTAGCATGTGTTTTAAATATTATTTTTTTTTTTGGTTAAAATTAATAAAATAAATTGATAGATAGAGTTTTTAAAATATTTTAGACATTTAAACTAAATTAATAAAGTCTATAGTACTTATCCCTTTATAATTTTAAGTGCGCTAATGGCATTCGGTCCCTCAATTTTTCCAAATAATAATATAGTTTTCCCATTTATATTAAATAAGTCTCTAACTCAGAAAGGTCCCAAAATAACATAACAACGGTGAATTTGGACTGTGCGCAATATACTAGTTATGTCTTAAAAGTAAAGGGTATTTCAGTTATTTGGAAAGGGTTTAGGCGCCCATTTCATATAAACGGACAACCTATACCATTAATTAGAAATGTCTAAATATTTAGAGACTCGAATGTTATTACACAAACTTTGAAGTTTATTATTATTATTCTTAATTTAATAATCAACATGCCATTAGTTTTTATTTTTTTTGGATAATCAACATGCCATTAGTTAGTAAGTGGGATTGTGAGAACCTGGTTCCACCGGAACCACACTACCTTTTCAATTTGCAATTTCAGATCTCATGTATTACATGTGGCAAGATCTTAAGAAATCAGAGAGGACTAATGACACATTAGATTCCAAGCGGCGGCGCCCAAATTTGAAGTTTGAACTTTCAAGTATTTATTAATATAAAAATAAGAATAATAAGATATGGGAAAAATTACTGTACAATCGACTGACATAATTAAAATGATTGAAATATAAGATATTATTGGTCATTTTAATTTTTTTCATAAAGACTTTTTATATTAATATAATTAACACATATAATTATATTATAAATTTAAAATTATTTAAATCTAAAAATAAATTAATAAAAAGAAAATAATTTTATTATAATATTTATTTTAAAAAAATAAAACATATTTTATATAAAAATTTATAAACATAAATTAAATATTATTTCAATAATAACAGTCAATAAAAAAATAAAGATAAAATATATACCAAAAACTTTTACTTTCAATTACAATAAATGTTATAAATTTAAATTCAATATATATTTTAATTATATTAAATGTTATAATTTTAATTTTAATTTTAATTTTAATTACATAAAATATTATAATTTCAAAATCAATTTCAGTTACGCTAAATATTATAGTTCAAATTTTAATTTCAATTAGGTTAAGTATTATAATTCTAAAATTAATTTCAAATTTAATTGTGTTAAATATTATAAATCTAATTCTAATTTAAATTTAATTTAAATTACGTTAAATTTTATAATATTTAAATTAATTTTAATTTCAAATTAATTACGTTAAATGTTAATAATTTCAAATTCAATTGTAATTTCAATTCCAATTTAAAATTTAAATTTAATTACGTTAAATATTGTAATTCCAATTCCAATTTCAATTTTGATTACATAAAATGTTATAGTTCTAAATTTAATTTCAATTTCAGTTATGTTAAATGTTATAATTTTAATTATATTAAATATTATAATTTTAATTCTAATTTTAATTATGTTAAATGTTATAATTTCAATATCAATTTTAATTATGTTAAATATTACAATTTCAAATACAATTACAATTTTAATTACTTTAAATGTTATATTTAATTACAATGTCGATTTCAATTACGTAAGATGTTACAATTTCAATTCTAATTTCAATTTTAATTATGTTAAATGTTATAATTTTAATTTTAATTTCAATAACGTTAAATGTTATATTTCCAATTCAAATTTTAATTTTAATTATTGTAAATATTATAAATCCAATTCTAATTTTGATTTCAACTACGTAAAATATTGTAATTCCAATTTCAATTACGTTATATGTTATAATTTTAAATTCAATATTAATTTCAATTACATTCAATATTATAGTTCTAAAATCTAATTTTAAATTTAATTTCAACTACATTAAATGTTATAATTACAAATCTAATTTTAAATTTAATTTCAACTACGTTAAATGTTATTTTCAATTGCAAATATATTAAATGTTATAATTTCAAATCCAATTTCAAATCCAATTATATAAATGTTATAATTTTAAATCTAATTTTAATTTTAATTACGTTAAATATTATAACTTCAATTATAATTTTAATCTCATTTACGTTAAATGTTATATTTCAAATCAAATTTCAATTTCAATTATATTAAATATTATAATTTCAAATCTAATTTTAATTTCAATTTTAAGTACGTTAAATATTGTAATTCTAAATGCAATTCTAATTATAATTTAAGTATGTTAAATGTTATAATTCCAATTTTAACTTCAAATTCAATTTCAATTACATTAAGTATATTAAATGTTACATTTGAAATTCAAATTCAATTTTAATTTTATTAAATGTTACAATTACAATCCAATTTTAGTTTCAGTTAGTTTAAATATTCTAATTTCAAATCTAATTTTAATTTCAATTTTGTTAAAGGTTATAATTTCAATTTTAATTTTAAATTCAATTCCTATTATGTTAAATGTTATAATTTCAAATTCAATTTCGATTCTAAGTACGTTAAATATTATAATTTTAATTTTAATTTTAAATTTAATTAGGTTAAATAATTTTTATTTCGATTTTAAATATGCTAAATGTTATAATTTCAATTCTAAATTTAATTTCAATTATGTTAAATGATACAATTTCAAATTCAATTACGTTAAATATTATAATTTTAATTTTAATTTTAATTTCAATTTCAATTTGTTAAATGTTACAATTTCAATTCCAATTTTGATTACGTTAAAATGTTATAATTTCAATTTCAATTACGTTAAATATTATAATTTCAATTATAATATCGATTACAATTACGTTAAATGTTATAATTTCAATTATAATTTTAATTTCAATTACTTAAGTGTTATAATTCCAATTTCAATTACATTAAATGTTATAATTACAATTCAAATTTTAATTACATTAAATGTTATAATTCTAATTTTAATTATGTTAAATGTTATAATTCTAATTCCAATTCCAATTCCAATTTCATTTACATGTTATAATTTTAATTTCAATTACGTTAAAAAATAAAATTTTATTTTCAATTATGTTAAATATTATAATTTTAATTTTAATTTTAATTTTAATTACATAAAATATTATAATTTAATTTTAATTTTCATTACGTTAAATGTTATAATTACAATTTCAATTTCAATTACATTAAATGTTATAATTCCAATTTTAATTACGTTAAATGTTATAATTCTAATTTCAATTTCATTTACATGTTATAATTTCAAGTTAATTTTAATTTCATTTACGTTAAAAAATAAAATTCTAATTTCAATTATGTTAAATGTTATAATTTCAATTTCAATTTTAATTCTAATTTTAATTACATAAAATATTATAATTCAATTTCTATTTCTATTACGTTAAATGTTATAATTATAATTTTAATTTTAATTACGTTAAATATTATAATTCTAATTCCAATTTCAATTTTATTTACATGTTATAATTTCAAATTAATTTCAATTACATTAAAAAATAAAATTCTAATTTTAATTATATTAAATGTTATAATTCCAAATTCAATTTTAATTCTAATTTTAATTACATAAAATATTATAATTCAATTTCTATTTCTATTACGTTAAAGTTATAATTCCAATTCCAATTCCAATTTCAATTTCAATTTTAATAAATGTTAAATATTATAATTTCAATTTCAATTTTAATTTTAATTACATAAAATAATATAATTCTAATTTTAGTTTTAAATACGCTTTTAATTTTAATTACGTTAAATATTATAATTTCATTTTCATTTTCATTTTCATTTAAATGTTATAAGGGATAATGTCAAATTTATCCTAATATTTTAGGCTAATTTACAACTTTGCCCTAGTTAAAGATAAAATACCTAAGTTTACTATATTCGTTAATCTTTATCGTCAAATTGGATGAAAATATTAGCTTTAATGGATAATTATTACTTTACTTTCATTATTTTTCATTTAACCTTAGACACGTGGCACAATCTCACTCATTCATTGTCATTAAATACATGGTGCAATCTCATTCGTTTATTTAATTTAATATAATTTTAAAAAAGTATAAATAAATATTTTTTTAACAAAATAACACTTGTTAAATACTGATTAGTTACAAATTACATATGTCATCCTGCAATTGGTTTATAATTATAATAAATATATTTAAAAATAATTAATTAATAATTAAGAAACCTGCCACCGTCGTTGAAAAAATGACAATCGACTGACGAACATTTTTTTTGCGACACTTCGACAACAAATATGACAATTTTATGAGTGAAAATATATAATATATTAAGTATGAATACTTAGTATATTAAGTGGGAACACGTAGTATATTAAGTGAAAATATGTAGGATATTGAGTGAAAATATTTAGTATATTAAGTGGAAACATGTAGTATATTAAGTGAAAATATTTAGTATATTGAGTGAGAACACATAATATATTAAGTGGGAACGTTTAGTATATTAAGTGGGAATATGTAGTATATTAAGTGAGAACATTTAGTATGTTAAGTGGGAACACGTAATATATTAAGTGGGAACACGTAATATATTGAGTGGAAACACGTAGTATTTTGAGTAGGAATACATAATATATTAAATAAGGACACGTAGTATATTAAATAGGAACAAGTAGTATATTAAGTGGGGACACGTAGTATATTCCCACTTAATATACTACTTGTTCCCATTTAATATAGAAATGAAATTTAAATTGAAATTAGAAATAAAATTAAAATTTTAACGTAATTAAAATTTGAATTATAATATTTAAAGTAGGTAAAATTAAAATTGAAATTATAATATTTTATGTAATTAAAATTAAAATTAGAATTATAATTATAATTTTTAACATAATCGAAATTAGAATTGTAACTTTTGACGTAAATAAAATTAAAATTGAATTTAAAATTATAACATTTAATATACATAAAATCGAAATAGATTTAGAATTATACCATTTAACGTAATTGAGATTACAATTATAATATTTAATGTAATTAAAATTGAAATCAGAATTAGAATTGAAATTATAACTCTTAACATAATTGAAATCGAAATTGGAATTGAAATTATAACATTTAATGTAATTAAAATTAAAATTAGATTTGAAATTATAAAATTTTAACATAATTGAAATTGAAATTAGAATTGTAACATTTAACATAATTCAAATTGAAATTGAAATTATAATATTTAATGTAATTGAAATTAGAATTGTATCATTTAACGTAATTGAAATTAAATTTAGAATTGAAATGATAACATTTAACGTAACTAAAATTAGATTTGAAATTAAAATTATTTAACTTAATTAAAATAAAATTGAAATTGAACTTATTATATTTAACGTAATTAAAATTAAAATTAAAATTAAAATCAAAATTATAAGATTTAATGTAATTAAAATAAAATTAGAATAAGAATTATAATATTTAATATTATTAAAATTAAAATTATAACATACAATGTAATATATTATCTTTAATTTTTTAATATCATAAAGGGGTATTTTGTTAATGATTTAATTTTATAATATTGATTTTATATTTAACTAAATATTAATGGGAGCTTTTGATATTTTTTAGTTGACCTGTTGTACAGGTCTATATCATCAAATCTCAGCCATTGCATTAATCCAATGGCTGAGACAGTTGGCTGTATGGCACAACCGGCTGTACTGAATGGGGTGCCATAGGAGTTTCTTGAAGAAGGGATAGCATTACAACCACGCGAATAAGCAGTGCATGAGCAGGAGGATGATGTGATCCTCGTGCTTTTTAGAAAAATATACACGTGCTTCGATGAGTAGGCAGTTGTCGTTGTGAAGTTTCAAACGAGCACGAGGTGTTGAATTGTCGCATCAGAAAGTGGTTCCATCTTAAGTAACTGAAAAGTAATAGCGAGATAAGGGTTAATTTAAATTAAATCCTATGAGCTATCATTTCGGTTACGATCCCTTGGGATTTCCAAAGACCATATAATTTTTATTGGGAAATATTTGAAATTGATCAGTGTTTATACTCAGAATGTAATATGGCTATCGTATTATAGATTGAGGTGTTGATCCCACGAGGAAGCTTTTGGCAAAATAGGTTGGTGAAGTAAAATATTAAAACAGTAGCAAAGGAGAAAATTAATTAATTGGTTTAAATGGATGAGATAGAATTATCTATGAATTAAGGAAAATGTCTTATGATGACACAAGCGAGACTTTGAGAATCACAATTATGCTTTATAAATCTACTCTAAACTTTCATTCAATATTTATAACTCAATTGAAAGTTTCACATCCCAAACAATTAATCGAAAGATATGTAAAATATAGAACATTTGATAACACATGATTTAATATGACTAAACTCTTTGCAAATATTAACACAAACCATGTTCATTTATACAAGTTATCTAAGATCGATAATTTATCATTTTGACGATATTGTAGTAAAAAATCAACTTGAATATCAAACAATTATTGTCTTTACATGTTATCCAAGATCGACATATATCGATTGACAATATTGTCGTGAAAGATTAACTTGTAAAACAATGTAACCAATAACAATTATAATTCAACAAGAATCACATAAAGAAAGCATAACTGAAAATATATGAAACATGAGAATTATAAAATTTTGATTATAGAAGATAAAATAGATAAGAGTTTAGGCACAAACAAACTTACAAACATTTGTAGCTCTTGACAAAGAATCAAAGCATAGAAGTAGATTTACTACACATACAAGTTCATCTTTTAGCTTTGTCAAGAACTCTAACCTAACTTATAATGCATGTTAAAGAGAAGAAAATATGAGAGAATTTTCTAATGTTAAAAACGTCCTAAGAGTGTTCTTATATAGCCAATGAATAGAAATATGTTAAGTGTGACTTCAATCTTCAATAATTTAGGCCAACCACTCATTCACTCACTTGCAGCACCTTTTTCATAATATAAATGACCGATGTAGCCTTTTTGGCCAACATGAAAGTTGTAGCATTTTATTTCTTCTTTCCATAGTCACCAGGTTCATGCAAATTGGATGAGTATCCAATGAGATATAGGCAAAATGCCAAAGATATATCAGATTTCGGCCAACAACCCTTTTACCCATTTGCAATTTAATTTGGTCTATGATAACGGCTCATTTGGACTTTATTATCAATATAAGAATTGTTAATAATTAAGTCAGTATTTCATAGCTACAAAAAATTATACCAATTAGGTATGTATTTTGTAAGATATAGTCCAAATACGTGAGTTAGGTCAAGCTGAGCGAAAGTTGTAACCCAATTCTATTGTATCTTAATTTTTAGCTCATAACATGTTGGATTTGGCTTTTCAACTGTTATTCAAATTTGTGTAAGATTTAGTCATGTTACTCCAGGTTTAATAATTTCTTCATTTCGATTTCTACATTGAGAGTTACGTCCATTTTATCTAAACCTATGCAAATAATATTCATTAATCACAATTTAAGGAGAACACTTTATTTCAAGCTAAAAATATAAAAATGTTAAAATTAATGACATTAAATGGTGATTGAATCTCTTAATAGATATGCATTTTCATGTGTTCGTCAATCAGTAATGTAAGATAAAAACAATTTTTGACCGAAGTCAAATATTTTAAGTTTTGTTAACTAAATATATGTTACGTTAACTATTTTATCTTTATTATAATTTTAATAATTTTTTTATTTTTTATAAATTAATTAAAACATAAAATTTTAAATAATTAATTTTTTAATTAATTATGAAAAAAATTATTTATAATAACAATAATAGTTTAGAAAAAATAATATTGTAATTAAATAATATAAACTATTTAATTAATTAACTTCTTATTTTTTTATAAATGAATTAAAAATAATTAATTTAAAAATATGTTAAAAATTAAAATTTTAAAATTAAAAAAAATAAAAAGAAAACAAACTTGCTGGGTGCGCGCCTAGGCATGCGCTCCCAAGCAAGCTTTTGCTTACTGGGCTCGCGCCAAGGCATGCGCGCACAGCAACCTTTGGTGGTTTTTTTTTCTTTTTAATAAATTTAAAAATTAAAATTTTTATTTAAAATAAAATGAAATAAATAGTAGAAAATAAATTAAAAATATTTTTTTTGAAAAAAATTATATTGTAATTAAATAATAATAATTATTTAATTAAATAACATTTTATTTTTTATAAATTAATTATTTTAAAAATAAATTTAAAAACAAGTTAAAATAAAAGCATAGCCTTGAGGTGCATGCATTGGGCACGCGCCTAATGCGCCTTACAAGGCTTTGCTTTAGGCATATGTGTGAGGCACCTGACGCATGCACCCGCAAGCTTTTTATTTTATTTAAATATGTAATATATTAAACTAAATATACTATTTTTACTTATTTTACCCCTCACAAAATAATATTACCCTCCTCTTAAAAACTTCTCTGTCTTAAAAGTTTCTCTCACAAACCCACCTCTCTTAGAAGAGATCTTAGATCTGTTACCAATTTTAAAGATATTTCTTAAATGCGATGATATTTTGAAGATTTAGAAGAATTAGCTGAAGTTGAAAACTAATAAGTTTATTTTATTTACTTTTTAATTAGTAGTAATGTTTATATTTATATTGAAAATGAGTGTAATAGATGAGAAATGTAATAGATGATTAAACTCGATTATCACGGACGGTGCATGAGAGGGCACGTGGCTGCACGTACAGCTGTTGCTGGGGCGCCGCCTCGTGTGCGCACCACCGTGGCCACCACCAAATATTTTATTTTTTATTTATTTTATATATTTATATTAAATATTTATATATTCAGTTTTATTTTTAATTTAGTTATATATATAATTAAATTAAAATTACGTTGTATTTTTTCAAGTGCCGTTGATCATGTCGCAAATTTCGATCATTATATGTTTTGGGGGAAGATGAATGAGCTGTAGTGATGATTTTGAAAGATACATCGGATATCAAAATATACACATGGTAGTTCCAAAAAAATTAGATATAAAGCGTTATTGAGAAGAATTTGTCATATTCTAGGAGTTGATTAGGTGCATTATAAAGTAACTCTCAAGTTTGAGGTTCCTTCAAGTACTATAAAGTTAAGACCCATTCCACTTGAAAATGACGACGATGCAATATTGTGGTTAAACTTACAAAATAATATGGGTACAACTCTTTGTGTAACAGTAGATGCTCGAGGACCTAAAAGTAATGCAGAAGCACCCATGGAGCAAAAAGAAGGTTATGCTAAGCAATTCACATTCGCAACTCTTGTGTATATTCCACATTCCTCGGAGGATTATCATTATTCTCTTCTGATGTTCAACAAATAACGAGGCTACACATATTATACTATTCAGATATATAAAGATCTTGGCTATGATATTGGTCAAGATGTTGGATATAATGTAAGTAATAAAGGAAAAAATGAAGAACATTATGAAAATAATAATCATAGTTACGAGGTTGATGATGATGGTAAAAATGATGATAATGATGATGATGATAAGGATGATAATGATTATTAAGAAACTGAGGATGGAAATGATGATGCTGGTAATGATGATGATGATGATAAGGGTGGTAATGATGATAATGATTATAGTAGAGAAGAAAGGGTTAAGGTAGAAAACGCATTTTAGTTTCAGCTTGAAATACCACCATTTGACTTGAATCTATCGAAAAAAATATCTTGTACTGGGATTAGTGATGTATTTATAGGAAAATTGTATAATAATAAAGATGAAATTCATGAAGCTATAAGTATGATTGCACTGAAGAGAAAATGAAGCATTAGAGTTTACATATGCACCAAAGATCGTTTCGAGTTGAAAAATGATGATTACAACTGCAAGTGGAGATTACGGGCTGTGTCAATAGAAGGATGACATTTTTTTATTGTAAGGCGAGTAGATACAGAGCACACTTATGTTTTGAGTTAATTACGGAATGGTCACCGGCAAGCTAAGAGCCGAATTATTGCTAAAGTAATAAAAAATAAGTTTACATCGGTCAATAGAAACTACAGGCCGAAAGATATTCAAGCAGACATACGTGAAGAATTCTGTGTTCAGATAACGTATACTATATCTTGATGCGCTAATGAGTGTGCATTAAGATTGATAAGAGGTGCTCTAGAGGATTTATTCAGATTGCTTCATGCATACAATTATGTGTTGCAACAAAATAACCCGGGTACGGTTACTCATTTGGAAACTGACACTGATAATCACTTTAAGGTTCCTATCTTGGTACAATGTTTGTGGTCATTTGTAAAGATGGAAACAATCAAATTTTTCCATTGGCTTGAGAAATTACTGACTCAGAAAATGATACTTCTTGGGAGTGGTTTATAGTTAAATTGCGGAGAGTTATTGTAGATCATCAGAATCTTGTCTTTATATCTAATCGACACGCCAGTATTGAGAGGGCTATACGGGGTGTGTTTTCTCATGCATATCATGGGTCCTGCACCTATCATTTGAAAGGAAATTTGATGACAAAATACAAGTTATTATCAAAAACGTTTTTAAAAGGGATATATCTATCTGCCTACTTCACTGCTGCCAAGGCTTATCGTGTCCCTGATTTTCAATACCAATTAAACAAGATGTGACAAATGGGACCTGATGTAATAAAGTATTTGGAGAAAGATGTTGGTACAGTGAAATGGGCACGATCATCTAGTATTTTTAGAAGGTACGGCGTTATGACTACTAATATCACTGAGAGCATTAATATAGTTGCAAAAGAAGCAAGAAAGCTTCTGGTGACTAATTTGATGGAGTGGATGCATGAGCTAATGCAATTATGGTTTTACCATAGATGATATGCAACATAAAATATGATGAATGTCTTAACGAACTGGGCACATCATAAAGTCATAAAACATAATGGTGACATAAGTCGAATGACAATTTCTTCTGTTGATGATTTACAATTTGTAGTTATGGATGGTGGAGTAAACTAGATAGTAGACATTGGCAAAAGAACATGTAGCTGTTGGAAGTTTGATTATCGGCAACTGCCTTGTTCCTATGCACTTGCCGTATGCAGATACATCAGATTATCGTATGAGAGTCTTTGTTCGACTTATTACACATCTGAGACTTTATTCTATGCCTATAATGAGTCAATACTTCCAATTGGCCAAGTGTCAGATTGGATAGTCCTAGAGTATTTGAAAAATATGGACATTCAGCCTCCGATAGCACGTCGTCAGTCAGGCATACGTTGGATGAATCAGATTCTATCTCAAGGAGAGAAACCATAAAAGAATATATGTAGTCGTTGAAGACAACATAGACATAACCGACAAACGTGTTGAAACCCTGTACCTTTACAGAGCAGGTAATGTATATTCGTTTATAAAATCTACCTTATTGATATTTAATTTTACTATAATATAAGGCTAATATTTAATTTTTTTGTTTTAGATAGATCTGAAAAATATGGAAAACATATGAAAATGAGCAGTACCATGAGGTTAAATTTTGTATGAGAGTTGAGCTTCGTCACTTCTGTGCACTTATTTCGTAATGCACTTGTACGAAGATACTACAGTCCCTGCTCCCGACCTCTTGTTGAGGCATATTCTCCCCCATACGATGCACTGGCCAAGGGAACAAATTTGTGCTTTGTATGCCCCCCAAACTATAAAATCTACATCTTTGAAGGTACAAAGACATTGCAACACGCAGAGTCTCTATAAATTTCATGATGGACCCATCTGAATGCCCATCCACGCTGGAATCATAAAGAACAATTGTCATCCAAACAAGGTCAAGCATTGCTATAATCTAATGTTGTTGATTGATATTTATAGGGATATATACCTACAAAAATAATTCTTGTATTATTTTAAACTTAATGTTATTACATGCATAGTAAAAAGTCATTATTGTTCTTAAAAAGTACCTTATTGACCAATGCTTACAATTTAGCACCAAATAACTCTGGCTTTATTCTGAGTGCATAAGCCAACAACGTTTTGAGCCATTCATCATTGCCTAGAGGATTGGTGGTGAAGGACGTTCGCCACATTTGTCGAATGTACTCCTAAAGATAAATAAAAGATACTCGTTAATAGTTAATATATACAACGGTAAGATAATGTTATATGCACAATAAATAGGTAACATAATAGCTCACGTAAAAATATGCATCTGCAGTTGCGCAATCCTGTAAGTACATGTCAGAAAATATTTTTTTTGACACAAACGCAAAACCTTTAAATATTTATTTATGTGCTACAAAATAAAGAATATGTATAAGTTTCGATACTATTAGACAACTCACAAAACAGAAAAAGTAAAAGCAAGTCCTCACCGAATCGTCAAGCCAATCTTGTAGTAGCTTATTAAATCATGTGTAATTGGAATCGATTCAATCCAAACGAACCTGCTGTGTTGGGTTATTATTTTTTATTCAATTCAGAAGCTCAACATATTTAACCTGATCAATAGAAATCAATTGCCCGTTTACATCAATTGTAGATGCTACTTGTAATTCCACAAGTTTCTTCTTCATAGGCTTTTTCAACGGATTGGTATATGGACTGCCTTGGGCTGTTGCCTTCCTACGAAGAAGCCTATACCTACTCATATTTTCACCCAACAGAGTAAGTATAATTTTTACGCTTGCAGAGTTATCAGCTACAAGAGCAAATGGCTAATGGTGAGACTCGCTGGTAGAAGGAAATGTTTGAAAGTCAATAGCTATGAATTTAGTACCCTACAAAACCAAAAAATACCAATTAATGTATTAACTTGTTAAACTTTGTACCCAATGTAATTTAGGTTTAAAATGTACCATACTCTGCCCTGCATCCTCAAAAATCTTGGCGGCCTAAATTGTTGCACCAAGAGAGATATCTGATGTAAGATATTTTCTTCAGCTTTATCAATCTTGGTGGAAAGCTCTAAGTTAGCCTTATCAATCCTGGTAAAAATCCTTTTTTCAAGATCATCAATCATCTTCTCTAGGATATGATACTATGATGATAACGTACTGGACTCAAAGTATATATAAGTTATTATAATCAATTTTCATAAGCTAATACTCATCAATAACATAAGTAATTATAATTCAAAGAAAAAATATTAAATTATTATACCATTGATTCAGTCACTGACGGGGCTTGAAATTCGTAGTTAGGCTGTAGATCATCGGTGAATTGGGTGTCTGGGATATCAACTTTCTCCAACTTAAGACTCCCTCCCCATTTTTTTGATGGAATGCGCAAGTTTACCGCCACGCGATAGTCCGCACTTTTATCATGTTTATGGGGTACTAACTTCCTATGAACCTCCAAAGCCTTTATAATATTTTATATTTATTAATCATTATTAGAAAACATAACAAAAGTTATAAGGAAATTATATCTATTTTTATTGAATATAAAAGTATACCCCAATAACATCAAAGAGGACGTTTATGACATTTTCGTATAATGGGGTGCCCGTACCAAACTAATTTAGAATATGCAAAAAATAGTCTCAATTACTGTCGACAAACAACTCCCCACACCTTGGGATCGCCTCGTAGATCCACACCTAAGATGATAATAAATTCAAAAATTACAATGTTAAGAAAATAAAATTTGCTATATCACAATATGATAATGAATCGAAAAAAATAGAATTACTCACTGACTAAATGAATATTAGTTGTATGATTCTTTATCCAGAGCGCCCACTTTTTTTACCTTCGCTAACTTTTTAATTGAAGCCGTACATAAACTATTGTAGAGTACAATCCATGCAACCGTGTCCCAAGGATAAATATTAAACTCATCTAAATTATCTACGAGATGAAGTACAAAATATTGTATGGTTATATTCCGATCAAGTGGCATTAACAATTTATGAAATACATAAAATAGACACATTTTTACTGCATCTACATCATCGTCAAATGTAACGCTTATGAACCACGGATCCAAATCCCTGTAAGTCAACTCACTTCTACCCGAAAAATATTTATGCCATAGTCTATCACTTAACCCACTTACTACAGGATAATCTCCCATTCTTAAACCAGTAATCAAATAAAATTCTTGACAAGAGAATGGAATAGGTCTTTTGCCTATATAGAATCATAATTCTTCATATAAATATTTGGTATATACACGTCTTAATAAAATCTTATGTGCTAAAATACTTGAGAATGGAATATCTGATACATCAAAAAAATAACCAAAACATATGATTTTAAATATTTGTACCTGTCTCGAAGTCAATTTATTTTTTATATTTCGTATAACCCATAACTTCGAATAAGTATGTACGTTCGCTCGGTAAAAAATATTTTCGGCAATTACGCAGTCTTTTGAAACATTCTTCTTCCTAAAAAAATTATTAACATATAATTTCACAATAATCGATATATAACTAACTATTAAATCACGATTTTTATTACAACTAACCTATATTAATATTGACAAAACAATAAAAAGTATTTACATAATAATTAAACATTTTAAAATTATTAAATTAAATAATTATAAATAAACCAAAACATATATTTTTAAATTAATCAAAAAATTAAAATAATTTAAAAGTGCCATGTGGCGCCTTGCCTTGGCGCTACGTGGCAGACGATGATCGGCCGTTGAGCGTAGGCCGTGTGGCGGCTGCACGCTGTTGGGCGCGTGCCACGCATGCACACCCAACAGCATGAAACGCGCCATGCAGGCACACCCAACGGCATAGAACGCGCCAACCGGGCACGCCCAATAGCGTACGCCTAACGCGGTAGCACGTGCTTCTATGCCCCTACTGCTAGAAGCGCGTATACGCACGCGCCGGTGTGTGTTAGGCAAACAAAATGGTCAGAATTCGGTATTTCTGGCCATTTTTTATTTCACACACATTTTCAACTTATTTTTCATATTACATCTACACATTTCTAACAATTAAGTACAAAAATCACTCAAAATAATAAAAAACTAAATTTAAAAAATAAACTTATCAATTTTCTCACATTTTCAATTTTTTCAACTTCACACTAAATATTACTTCAATCTTCAAATTTTAGAGTAGATAATTTGTTAAATTTCCTTTGTTAACTGTGAGAGAGAGGAGTGTTGGTAGGGTTTTTTTGTTGGTAGATTTTTTTTGTTTTTGAAATTTGATTTTGTTTTTGTTTTATTTAAGAGTAAGGGTAAAATGATAAAAAAAAAAAAATTTGGTTACTATAGTTTAAGTTATTTTGACTCGGTGAAAATAAATATTAGATTATTAGTTTTGATCAACTTGGAAATTTTTCCATTTCTTTTTCTTAATCCCTAGGGGGCCAAGTCAGGGAGGAGCTGCAGTATTTTTGCAGGGCTCTCCATCGTGGGTCCTATAAAGTTTTTAAATAAATAAACTTTTATTTATATTTTTAGTTTTTTTAAATAATAAAATTTAATTCCTCTAGTAATTTTTCAACTTAAAATTTAATTCCTTATAATAGGAATTTTAACTCTTAAATTTTTTCTAATTTTGATATTTTAACTAGTTGGAGCGTAGAAGCATCCATAAGTTTAAGTATTCATGAATACATAACCTGATCGAGGCGATTTTCCTATAGGTTCAGGTTATCATGTGTACTGACCAGATTAAGGCGATTTTTCCAAGTTAAGATTATTGAATTTTAAAATAAAATTCTTTTTTGAAAACCAACTCAAAATATTATTAATGTATTAAGTTATACTCTAAAATCCGACACTATTTGGACATCAACTCAGTTGTAGCTCTTATACTAGTTTGTTATGAAAATCAGTCTTAGCATTAAGACTACGTAGGAATTGGCCTTTGCACTAACTTTGTTATTGGAGTTTTAGCGTATACTCTAAGAACCCTATGCGCTTTGTGGAATATTTTACTCATAAGTAACCAATAATATAAAGATCACATACACTAATAAAAATAAAGAAACAATCACCACAAAGACATAAGATATACGTGGTTCAGCGACAAACGCCTACATCCAAGATAGATGAATCCAGTTTCTTTCATTAATTGTTCACAAAGAACTCTCAAATATCCTAGATCCCCTTAATCACTTAAATTTCCTAGATCACTAGTATCTCCAAACTCATTTAGATTTTATAATAAGTGATTAATCAAAGAATACAACAAATAGATAGAGTTTTCCTCAAATGATTTATCATCTCTCTCTTGTACACTCAGTACTCAAGTAATCCCGTGGCACCATCTCTTATACACTTAGCACCGTAGGCTGCCTAAGCTCTCTAGTCTCTCTCATGTTTACATCTTTGATACTTTTAATGCTTAATTTATTCTAAGGGATTACAAAAATTTATATAGTATACAAAATGTTCTTAGAAACTCCGAACCTAGTTGAAGTAAGAGTCTATACGTATAAGAGTCCAAATCTCACTCAAAGAAGTCAATTTGACTTGAAAAATAAAATTTTTGATATTGGGTGCTACGGCATAAAGATTTGACGTTGCAATGTCAATGTTTTTAGAATTTGCACCACAGTATTCCAAAGCTATAGCCACAGTGTTGCGCTGTGAAGGTGGTTCCTTTATGTTCTTTACCCTCCCCATTGCTTCAAACTCTCTGTTTTACTCATTCCTCGTACATTCGTTGCGTACTCGACTTCGTATTGACTCATTATTGGTTTTCAACTCAAAATCATGCTCAAAACACTATTTTTGAATCACCAATTCTAACAAACTCCTCTTTGATTCAAAATCTCTCCAAAAATATTTTTCAGGATCATCCCTTCATCAACTAAATGCTCAATTACTCTAACGTTAACTTCAATTAAGTCTTATGCCTTAACTTAACTCTTCTAATGCTTGTGACTTCAGTCTCCAAAGATATTAATACATCTCTTCTCAGGTAATCTTCGTATTGTGGTCTCTAGTGTCACATAAACACCATTATAATGCTTTCATGGCTAAATCATATCCCAGCCAACAACCTCATCACCATACATTTTCTTTCGACCCTTGTACCGGTGAGATAATTTTCAACGCTTTTCTTGGACTGCATCCTTTCAACAACTCATGTTGAGCTATACATAGTATTCTCATCAAGCACATAGTCTCTACTGTGCTTCTCACCCATAGATCATTTTTCAACACCTTCAGTATTCTTTCTTTTGCCTTAAATGAATATCTTCCTTGATCTAAAACTCCTAGGGTATTAAGTTCGTCATGAGATTAAGAAAAAATCTCATACCTAATAACTCCCTTATTTTTTCACCATTAGTCTCAATCTTATTCTACTAATCCCCCATGACTATAGAAGTTATATCTCTCATTATTGGTATTTTATCACCCCTAATAGATTTATAGTTGGTAAACAATGATCTTTCAAGACTTATATTGAAACTACTCTCTAGAATCAAGTATTCACTCACCAGACATATGTTCTTGAACTATCAAGGTTTTTGCAATTTCTTAGTCATCCTTATAGATGATACGATAATTCTATATCTTAAAATTAAGTACAAGTATATACTATCGTATGCAAGTAATAAAGGGACAAAAGAGTCAGATGTCAAACCTATAGGGATAATTTCTTCTTTTTTAATCAAGTACTAAAATTATTTTTTTCTAGTAATTATTCAGAAAAATAAAAATCTAAGAATGAATTTAGAAAATATAAAAGTAATGACACAATGTAAAGAGATTTTGAAGATAGCAATATAGAGAAAACCTAAGGTTAATACCATCCCTTAATATGCTTTCTAATGGTTAATCATTTAATATTTAATTCCCTTAGTCTTTGTTATTGATCAAGACACTATTGGATTCACAAAGCCTCTCCTAAGGTCATGCAAGTATATCTTAACTTATTAAATACCTATATTCTTATGGTATTTAATAAATTAAGATTCATTAAGAACAAGTCTTATTGATCATACATGCCAATTAGGTATATTCCTATCCTAATTTGAAACTTGCATATGCAACATTGAATGTTACTCTACAATTATGCATCAAATTATCTAGGTCTAAATATAATGATTCATTTTTCGAGTTGATCAAAATATTACCTATTCATTCACCATATATTGGTCAGATATATTGAAGCATTAAGAACAAGTAATTTGAATAACAAAGAACTAAGTTTATTAAATATTAAAAAGATATAACAATTAAGCGCACACATTAAGTTCTAGTATTAACCTAGAAAGAAAATTTAGTTCATGGATACAAGAGAATACCAGTAAAAATAATAAGAAAATCTGATACAATCAATAGCAAACCGATATAGACGTCGAATTGCTTTTGATTGCGCTGTCGAATGAATTCTTGATGCCAAAGAATGCCTCGAATTTCTCTCTATGTATGCTTTAATTGTGCTATAATTGCTCTCTAAGACTTGTGTTGTGTGTCTTTTGAGTGTCTTGTGTATTCTTGGATGATCTTTGAAGGCTGGGGATGAATGACCTTTTATAGGTAATGATTGAGATTGAAAATCTCAATTCTTATTAAGTCAAGAATCGCATTATCACTAGGGCACTACTATGCTGTTGCTGAGAGACAGCTGTGTTGAAAAGTCTATATCGCTGGGACACTAGGCTGTTGCTGGTGCGGTGGATGGTCAACGTTGGGGTGAAAATGTGTGAGTTAAACAAGTCATTTTTTTATTTTCTTATTTTGATCACTGTTCCAACGCTAGGGCAATACTGTGTGTGGCGTTGGGGTGACAGGTCCATATTTTAAAAAGTTTGTACTTTAGTCCATGATTTTGTTTTTTTATGTTCTTTCTTTAAATTTCATTCATGTCTCTATAAATAAATAATAATGCACATAAATAACCATTTATTCTCATAAAATAATAAAATATCAAGATAAAAATATGAGAACATAAATGACAAATATACCCTTATCAATAAACTATTGCAGCTTTACCTTCTTTTTCTTTTACCTTTGTATTTCTTTTTAGACACTCTCTTACCAAGTACTTGAAGTACTTTTTTGGATCTACCCTTTAATTTTGATTGTTTTCCTGCCTTTCTTCTTGTAGTTCATACTGCTACATTTCTAGGCTTTGATTTTTTCTTCAATTCTTTTGATTTCAATCTGAATGGATTTTTAATTTGACTTGCATCTACATGACGTAGGCTTCTTCATCATTGGTTGTGGCTTGAGTCTCTTTAAAGATTATCTCTAACTCTAAACTCACCAGTAAAGTTATCACCTTTTCCTATTCTAGATAATCATCATCCTTATTGAACGCCTTCATACTTGTGAGTCCCATGATTGAACAACTTTTTCTTTGCAATCTAGCTCTGCCATTTATGCTTTATAATTACCCTCAATCACAGCTTTGATTCCAGTTTGTTGAGGTATCAAGCTATGCTCTCCAATCTGATATCACTTAGGCATTAACTCAGCCATAGCTTTAATACCAGTTTATTGTAAAAATTAATCTTAGCACTAATCTCACTTAGGAACTAGTCTTTGCATTGACTATTTTGTTGGGATTTTTAGTGTGCACTCTAATAACTCTATATGATTAACAGAAGATTTCACTCACAAGTAACCAAAAATATAAAAGATCACATATAACAATAAGGAAATAGAAAACAATCACCATAAGACACAAGATATAAGTGATTCAGCAACAAACGCCTACATCCATGACAGATTAATGATCCAGCTTCTTTTATTAACCATTCACAAAAAATTATAGCTCACAAAGAACTCTCAAATATCCTAATTCTCTCAAATCACTAAAATCCCCTAAATCACTTAGATATTCTGAATCACTAGTATCTCTCAGATCATTTAGATCTTATAATAAGAGATTAATCAAGGAATACAATGAATAGACAGAGTTTCCCTTAAATGATCTATCATCACTCTCTTACATACTCAATACTTAAGTGATTTTATGGCACCCTCTCTTGTGCACTCAACGTCGTATGGTTGCCTAAGCTCTTTATTATCTCTCATGTTTGCATATTTGATACTTTTTATGCTGAATGAATCTAAGTAGTTACAAGGGTTTATATAGTGTACAAAATATCCCTAGAAATCCTAAACTTAGTTGGAGTAAGAATCCATACATGTAATAGTCTAAATCCCACTAAAAAAAGTCAATTGGAGCTGAAAAATGAATTTTTTAATTTTTAAGTACGGCGCCAAGATTTGACGATGCAGTGTTGGCATGGCCTCATCACGGCATTGTAAGGCTGATGCTGCGACATCAGTATTTCTAAAATTTGCATCATGACATTGTAAAGCCATAGCTGTGGCATTATGCCCTAGAGGTGGTTCCTCCATGTTCTTCATTCCCTTATTGCTTCCAACTCTCTGTTTTGTTCCTTCCTTATACGTTTGTCGCATACTTGACTTTGTGCTGACTCATCATTGATCTCTAATTTAAAATTATGCTCAAACACGATTTTGAATCACCAATTTCAACAAATATATTTTATAAAAATGTTTTGAAAGGATTATTTAAGAACTTATTCTCAAATATATTAATTGTATATTAAAAATTAAAACAAATGTTATTATATGTATATTGGCGGTGAATTCTTAAAAAAAAAAAATTCCTTTATAATCTCAAACAAGCATTTGATATACCAAACTTAAAAGAAAAAACTTTAAAGATTAAACGGTGAAGTTTAATGTAAATTTATATATTATGCACACAAATTAGTCATACAAATTTATTTGAACTAATATCATTAAAATGATAAAAATTAAATAAGTAAATGGTATGACAATAATATTAATGCGTGGCTTCTTGTTATTTCAAGCTACCTTCATGTTAAAGTTGGAGTCTAATTTATAATATGTAATTAAAAAAAAGAAAAAAAAGAATATCAACTTCTAATGTTTATTTTTTTTTCAATCATATTTACTAGTTTGTATAGATTGTTTTTAAAAATATTATTGAAGTTTGTATTATATTAGGTTTTTTTTTTATAGTTTTCATATTATATTCATATTTCTTGTCTCAGTAATATTATTATACTCTCTACATAAGTTAAGGATTTAATACTTATATTAAGATTGTCTTTTGTAATATTATTCTAAGTGTTAATAAAATGACTCAAATTATCTGATGCAGTATCAAAGCATCTCTCTAATACAATACCATAGCTTAGGGCATAGGTATAAAAATCTCCAGTTTATTTTCCTCTCTCTAACATCTAAGACTACTACCACCACTATTGTCACGCCGCCAACCACTATCACAATTTGACGTACCACAACCACCACTAAAGTAAAAAAGAAAATGTCAGCCAATTCTTTCCAATTATTGTTACCTCTATCCCATCGTCAAAATCATAAAATCAATGCCATAACCATTACAAGCACCAATATTCAATCCACTGCTAGGTGATATACATTCTACCTCACCATGACCTCTACTAGAACAATCTGTTGGGATTTGTGCTCATGTGTCATCCTATTGTTGTATGAATATTTTATTTTATAATATTTATACAGTACATCTTTTGTTAAACCGCTAATTACAATCATTAAAATGGTTCAATGCTTGTGACACTATAGACATTATACGATCTGAAGGAGTTCAGATTTGGTCTAAAGAAGTTTAGATCAATGCTAAAAATTAGCAACGCTGAGAACTATAAATGCTAAAGAGTTAGCATGTTGTAATAATCAGTGAAGTCTAAAAGTTAAAACTTTGTCTGTAACGGTAAAAAGACCTGAAGGTACACTAGTAATAACATAATTACAAGAGTTGCAATAGGTGCTAAGAAATGTTGTTATTCAAGTCTATTCTCAAATATATGTTCCTGGTCTTATTTACCGATGCGGGTCTGTCGGTGGTACCCTTTCTAATAGAACTATACTATACCTAGATGGTTGTTTTTAGCTGACTATGGGCTTACTAGAAGTTCGTATAGCATATAAGTATTTAGTAAGGACCGAATATTGAACAGACTCAACGAGGACCCCAATAGACATCCCATAAAGCCATCAATAGAAGGTCCTATCGAGTTGAGTAGTATTCGTGGTCCTTTGACCTGAGTGCCATAGTAGGCTTGTTAGTGATCCATCATACTTTGGTTCCAAGCATGTCACAGAGCTTTTATGGTGTGACCGTTGGGTATTGCTAGGTATGGTCCGATACTTATGAAGTTCGGTGTGTACAAATATAGGATCCGTTAACTCACATGGATAAGTTATATATTAGGATGCTCTAAGACTGTATCTTAATAAATCTTATGGCCATAAGCAACTAATTCGGGAAAAGAGTTTCCCACAAGATTAAATAATATTGCAAAGGTGTTTGTATATATTATTTATTAAGATACGTGTCTGGAGATAAGTTCGCAGATGAGCACATAGGGATTTGATGGCGATGATCTATATCCCCGCTCTTTTAAGATATGATTGGTGGAAGGATTATACGTATGCGCTATGACCTAAACTTGTATGGTCTACTGCGCTAATTTGTAATATCAGTGACGTGTGCATGGGGCATCGATCTCGGACTCATAGAATAGTTCTGTTTGACAAATCGGGAGTAAACCTACAGAGTCTCACAATATGAAGTGTACTCGTTGTGCACTGGGGTAGCATACTGAATTAAATGGTTCAATCCAGTAAATTTTAGTAGACCGGACATTTACTTCGGTCTCCCTCTGGCCGTGCACGTGTCAAGACTTAAGAGTTAAGTACATCAATTAGTTAACAATTAATTGTTGACCAATGGGATGTTGACACATGGCACATTGTGGGCCAATTATTGTTTGACTTGGAAATTATCAAAATAACCTTATTTGTAGGATAAATAAGACCATTATTTTATTCATTAAAATATTTATTAAATAGAATAATAATAATAATAATACATGATATTATTATTTAAATAGAAGTTAAACAATTCATTTTATAATCAAATTAGCATGTGTTTCTACCATAATTTAATATGATTAAATTATTTATTTAATATTGATTAAATGATAAATTAAATGTAAATGGATTGCATTAATAAATGGTAGGCCAGACATGTTTCTTGCTAATGTGAAAGTGTTTCTCATTTGGCCTAGATTTAGGCCAGGTTCATTTAAACATTTTCCCATTTTGTTTTGTTTTCATTTGGTTTATTGTAAACAATAATAAACAAAACATTAATGGTAAACATTGACTATGATAATAGAGGCCATTATATAATTAAATGGAACAAGTGTTATCCATTAAGTGAAAAACCAATAAATGAGCAATATGTTGCCCAATTTTGTGAATGATTCGGCCAAGGTATTTTGAAGAGAGAAGTGTGAAAATTTGGTTAAGTGTTAAGGAAAAACTCTCAAGTGTTGAGACCTTAAAATACACTTCCTTATTCTTCTTCATTTTGGCCACCTATACTACAAGGTAGAAACTAGGATTCAAGTGTTGAATTTTTTGCTGGAAAAGTTGCCATTCTAACTTTCCCAAGTCTATCGTTTTAAAGAACTAGAATTATGAACGAGTTGCTTCAAGGTAGGTACTTCGGATCGACGACAAACCAAAGGCTGGTCAAGGTATTAAATTCTCAATCTTAATATAGTTTACATTTATAAGATACATGTAAATTTTATTGTGTTTATCATTAAAAAATTAGTATTCTGCTCATCCACTATGCATATATGTATGTGATACGTATACAAATTTAAATGATAGATACAAACCCACATACATATACTCTAGGTTTAAAATCACTCACATAATCTCCTACTGATTTATCCATCCATGCTAAAATCAAACTCATTGTAGCTTTCGTTTGACCACACACACCAATTCAAGTTTTTAATTTCTATTTATTTGCTGCCAGCAAGTAAGTACTTACCGCCGTCACCAATTTGTTCCAAACTTGCTAATATATCACCTAACATCAACACTTACTTCAATCTACACTCAGTTCTCCTTCAATCTCTAAAAAGCTATCAAATGGGACCTTTTTATCAATTTTAAAAACTACTCAAGTCAAAGTAAAATTTCTTAAAGGGTTATATGATAGAATCTTAGTAATTTGTTACATATTTAAAATTTTGCTTAAATCTTGGATAGATTTTTCAAATTTTTATTAAGTTCGGGCATATTTAAATTTGAGACAAAATATGTAATTTTCAATTAATATGGGGTATATTTAAAATTTAAAGAAATTTGAGATTAATTAAAATTTTTAAAAACTATCAGGGCTTTTAGTTTTATTCTTTGCACCAAGTTCGAGTTCAAGTTTTTTTATGCCCTATTGAATTTTCTAAAGATTTTTGGGTTTATAAGTTTGTTATTTTGTCTTAAGAGAAGTTTTGGTATTTTCTCGTTTATTGGGCTAATTTTACTTTTGCCTCTTGGTTTCCTTCAACAGAAATTCACCTATGGTTTTCTTTACAATTTGCCTATAGTTATAGTTACAAATCAATTATAGTAACTCTTATGTTTGAACAATCTCTGGTCTCAATTTTCTTGTACTCGTAGGTTATTTTTAGCTATATCCTATCAATATATTTGTATTCGTAATAATTATCTTTCTCAACGTGCTTGCTTCTCTCTGACAATGTTGTGACTCTTCAATAATGGTTGCTTCTCACATGCGCCTTTTTCATTTGTTTCTTAATTTACAAACTTAAGTTGTTTTTTTCCATCTTGAGCTTGAAGGGAGTATTAAAATTAGTATTTTATTATGTTTATATATTGGGTTAATGTCAAATTAAGATTTTTCTCATTGTGTTAGTTTTTGTATTTTAATAGCATTTTTTTTATCTCAACAAAAGTAATATAATTTTCATATAGATTAAGTATTTAGTGTCTATATAAAGACTATATTTTGATATTGTTATTCAAAATATGAAAATAAAAACTCAATTTATCTAATATGATATTAGAGCATCTCTTTTAATAGTTATAAATAATTTATAATTATAACAAAAATATTGATACTTCATGATTTGGCATAATGTACATATAAACACACCTTATATGAACATTTTAAACTTCATGATTTGTATAATGTACATACAAACATACTTACACCCCCTAACCAACCACGAAAGGTTTTAAGATATCCACTGCTAGAAAAATAAGTTCCACTAATACTATGCTACTAACATGTTTTTAAAATGGCATCAGTGAATATTGATATGAAAGTATTATGTCAAAGGTTTTTAAAAATTAATATTTATTCTCTCAAAATGACATTGTTTTAGGGTATTATTTGAGAATTAATGAAATACATCAAAACACTATCGTTTTGGGAAGTGAAGAAAAAAAAAGTTGTTTTATTCTAAAAGCTTATTAATTTCTTCCCCCAAAACATTGTTGTTTTTAAGGGAAAATATTAAAAAAATAACACCTCACAAAACTGCTCCATTTTATAACTAATTTGCTTAAACAGGTTGAAAGTTTTTATGTCTCATCTTTTCACTTTCTTCATCTTTGCACTTTCTTCTTCTTCTTCAAATGAAACTATAAATCCCTAAATTCATCAAGCTTTTATTAAAATATTTGGCTGAATTGGTCAACATGAAGGTCGTGTTTGAGGTTGGGATTTTATATGTGTGACAGAGAGAGATGGAATTGTATAATAGATCAAGGAACCCATTTGCATCAATTATTGAGGTAAGAAATTATTTAGGGTGGGATTTTGTGTTGTTATCAAGTACCTTTTCAGGCTTCATGAAATTAGTTAGAGTTTCACAGACATGGCCATGTATGCATGCCATTGATATAATTATTTTGTATTTTGAACTAAAACTTGATAAGGATTAATTATGTTCAATATTTCTAGCTTCCTAAACCTTTTGTTCAATTAATCTCAATTATTTTGCTATTTATGCACATTATTATTGATTCATAGGTTCCAAGACTTGTGGCGCGAAGATTCTAGAAATTGGATGAAAAAGGTTTGAAAAAGCAAAAAAGGAGGCCAACATTGCTGCACTTAAACCCAGGGTCATGGCGCTCAAATAAGTCTTAGAAAGAAGGATTTTCCATGTCTCAGCGTACAACACTCAAGTCAAAGTGTCAAGCGCCGCGATGCCAATGCGACTAAAGGCAAACCCTAACTTGCCTTTGAAAGTGTGCTGTGGGTAGGGTAAGCATATACATTTTAATTTTTTTAATTTACACATCACATGCATAAATGAGTACAGTGAAATATTAACAAATATTTCATTACACTAATGAAAATTAGAGAACTCACCATTGAAGCGTACTTTGCACAGTTCTAGTTTAGGATACGGTGGGATCCTTCAAGCTAGAATGGTAATTTCTTATTCTTGTCAGAATATTTAATTTGAAGAACTCTTACTTCATACATATGTCTCTCGGCCCTTAACTATTTTTTGCTTCCATTTTTCTTGTTATTCAAATGAAGTAAGGCAAGGTATTTATTGCCTCCTTTGTCGCATATTAAACTAATGAATACATGATAAATGGGCTGCAAAATTTCAAGCATGACAATGCATTGTAAATGCATTGTCATGCTTCCCAAAACATAAATAATATTTGTAGAAATAGATGGCCGAATATAAATGGATTTGGTGGCCTTTAATGATAGCAACAATGGCCACTTCCTACTTTTCATTTGCTTTTGCCAAATTTCATTTCATTTTGCCATTTCTTTTAACTTGCAAAAGCATGCCACCTAGTTTTACAAATGTAATTTTATTTCAATTGAATTAAAAAAAATGAAAATAATAGCATGAAAATTCATGGTTTTGTTTAATAGCCACCTCATGGTTATTTTATTCAAACAATTCATTTGGCTATTAACATTTGCAAATTAAATAAACCAATCAATACATGCCACGTTTCATGCCATTACCAATTAATGGCATGACATGTGACATTAAATAGAAAGGTGAAAGTAGCAAGACCCACTTACCGAGATCCCAAGCTTAACACTTAAACCTATAATCTCTCTGAAAAACCCCGAAATAATTTTAATTTTTTTAAGAACTTCCCAGATTGAACTATTAAATTTAGTGCACTACCCCAGTACACAATGAGTACACTTCATATAGTAAGAATCTTTAGGTTCACACCCGTTTTATCTTACGAAACTCCTCTGTAAGTCGATAAATGATGATGCCTTACATGCACATTATAAAAATAACAAAATAGCATGTCAAACTATACAAGTTGAGATTAATACATATTCATATAATCCTCCAATCATTTATATCTTGGAAGAGCGGAGACATAGATCATCACCGTCAAGTCTCCATATGCTCAACTCTAGAATTTATCTCTAAATTTGTATTCTGATAAACAATATCTGTAAAAACTTTTGCGATATTATTTCTTACGAGAGAAATACTTTTTTTGGGTGAATTACTTATGGCCATAAACTTTTCTGGAACACAATCTTAGAGCATTTGTATATACTACTCATCTATATGAGTTGACGAATTTCATATCTACACATACCAGTCTCCATGAGCATCGGACCATACCCAGCAAAACTCAAAGGTCAGACCATGAAAAGTCTCTGACATGTGTGAAACCTAAATATGGTAGATCATTCACAAGTCCACCATAGTGCTCAAGTCAATGGACTATAAATACTACTCAGCTCAAAAGGATTATCCATTGACGGATTTATGGGATGTCTACTGGAGATCCTAATTTGTCTGTTCAGTAATCAGTCCTAACTGAATACCCGCATGTCTATACGAGCTTTCACTAAGTTCATGGTATGCTAAGATTAAGCATCTAGACCATCCAGATATTGATATACATCGATCTATATTAAATAAAGCTTTCATCGACAGACCTGCATAAGTAAAAATAGATCAGGAACATGAGATTTGAAAATATACTCGTACAATGACATTTCTTAGCACCATTTACATCTATTTACAACTATGTAATTACTAGTTTACCCTCATATATTTGTCCCATTTCAGATAAGATCTTACTCTTTAGATTTCACTAACTCATATAACCTGCTAACTCTTAGTAGTGCTAACTTTTAACAATTATAACTCTTAGTGTAGCTAACTCTTAGCATTGGTCCAAACTCTTTTGAACTAAATCTAAACTCTTTCAGATCATACAATATCTGAAGTGTTACAATCATCTTATCATATGTATTTAATATTAACAATTTTATTTAAAATGCTTATTGTATAAATATTAAACAATTAATATTCATACAATTTTGGAATGACACGTAAGCACTATTTTCAACAGCCTTGAACTTATAGTTGCACTAATTTGAAACCATGAAACTTATAAATAAAGGACTTTTGAAGCCAAATAGAGATATACATGCCAGAGCAAGAAGAAAAATGAATTTTAAAAGAGGTTAGAGCAAAATTTGAAAACTGAAGAATAGTTTTCACAGCAAGTTAGAGAGAGAAAATGAAGATTCAGGGCAGTACTCTTTGTTTATTCTCTTTTATTTCTTAAATCCTTTAAATTTCTTTATCATGTCTTTAAATTTATGTTTTAGAACTCTTTCAATCATCATGAACTAATTTTCTATATCTAAGGTTGCAACTTTGAACTCAATATGTAATTGAAGTTAGTTTTTCTCTTATTTTATGAACTCAATATGTTGAAATGTTCAATTTATCTATGCTTAATGATTTTTATCTATCTAGCCAATATTTAAATTGTCTTATGAACCATAAGGAACTGACAAAGAGATTTATGTATTTAGCCAATGATAGATTAATATATGATCATAATGTAGCAGTTATGAGTTTTATATTAAATAAACATATACTCATATGGCATAAATGATATTAATAGATCAGTTCTTAATGAATATTATTCTTATTTGGTCACCATAGATATATATATATATATTTAATTATTAGGGTAAGATATAATTACTTAACCAATGACAGAGACATGTGATGATATTAGAAATCTAGTCAACAAATTACAATTGAGGGATTAAGATAAAAGAAAAATTGGTTCAAGTAAAGTATTGTGGAATAGTTATAACCCTAGGTTCATTCATTACTAGTGGTTAATCCTTGTTTAATTTTAATTCTATCTTAATTAGTTTTCTATCTAGATTAGATTAGTTTAATTAAATTCAATTTTATTTCGACTTGATGAAAATAAGAACTAATTTTAGTACTTAGTGAAGGATAGATTAAAATGTCCTTGTGCGAACAATACTTAAACTTATCTTATATTACTTGTTGCAATATTGTTTACTTGCATTTTAATTTTACAGAACAAGTTTTTGGTGATGTTATCGGGGACTTTGATATTTATTCTTTTTCGCTAATACTAATACCAAGCTATCTTACTTTTAATTCAAACTTTTCTTTTTACTTTCTGCAGAATTTTTCAGCAGTATATGCTCGAGAAAAAGTGTTGACTTGATTGTTTTTGATATTGAAATAAAAAGAACGCTTAGAAAAATACATTAAGAGCAGAACTAGGTAACAAACATGGATGATCAGATCCATAATTTAGAAATTCAAACCTCGATTGTAGCTGAGATGCAAAGATATTTAAGAGATTATACAATACCTATGATAGATGGTATTCATTCAAGCATACACAGACCCACCATCAATACCAATAATTTGAAATCAAGCGAAGCATCAATCAGATGTTGAAGGATTAGTGTAGCTCAGCAGATTGTCAAACGATGACCCTAATGAAGACATCATAAATTTTTTAGAAATTTAAAATATGTTCAAGTATAATGGTGTCTATGACGATGCAATCAGATTAAGGTTATTTCTATTTTCACTGAGAGACAAAGCTAAAAGTTGGTTGATGTTGTTGCCATCTGGATCTATGGTAACATAGGATGATTTGGCTCATAAATTTCTAAAAAGTTCTTTCTACCAATAAAGACTACTAAGATGATGAACAATATAACTTCTTTTGTTCAGTTTGATGGAGAATCCTTGTATGAAGTATGGGAGAGGTTCAAGGACATGTTGAGAAAGTGTCTATATCATGGGATATCAAAGTGGTTGCTAGTTCAAACTTTTTATAATGGATCAGTAGGACACAGACTACAGTAGATGCAGCTACTGGTGGTGCCTTAATGAACAAGCTACAGATGAGGCATGCGATTTACTCGAGGGGATGGCATTTATTAGTTATCAATGGCCAGCCAAGAGAATTATACTAAGGAAGATTACAAGAGTACATGGCATAGAGGCAGTTATTCCATTGGCAGCTTAAGTTAATTATTTATCCATACAATCCTTCACAATCCTTCACCACCTTTTCCCCCAAAGACAGTAAAAGAAGAAAAATGAGTGGAAAAGAGAGCTTCTAGCCATACAATCCTTCACCACCTTTTCCCCCAAAGACTTCATAAGTAGAAACTAGATAAGCAATTCCCTAAATTTCTAGAAGTGTTCAACAAATTTCACATTAACATTCCATAAATGCTCTAGAATAAATACTAAGCCCACATTGGAGCTTAAGCCCTTACCAAGCCATTTAAGGTATGCATTCCTTGGTTCCTCCACTCTCTCTGTGATAATATCAGCAGCTTTAAATTAAGTACAAGAAGAAAAATTGCTTATAGTGCTCAAACAACACAAACAAGTAATAGGATAGACCATTACTGACATTAGAGGAATCATCCCTTTTATTTTGCATGCAAAAGATCTTATTAAAAGATGGCCATAAGATATTAATAGAGCATCTACAAAGATTAAATCCTATCATAAAGTAGTGGTGAAGAGAGTAATCATAAAATGGCTAAATGCTGAAATCATTTACCCTATCTCGGATAATTCATGGGTAAGTTCAATCTAATGTGTGCCAAAGAAACGAGGAGTTACTATTGTCGCTAATGAAAATAATGAGACGATCTTTACAGAAACTGTAATCAGATGGAGAGTTTACATGGAGCATTGCAAGCTCAATAAAGCCATGAACAAAGACCACTTCCTACTTTCATTTATTAATTAAATGTTAGATAGATTGGCTTGGCATGATTATTATAATTTCCTAGATAGATATTTAGGCATACCAAATTGCCATAGCCATAGAAGGCAAAGAGAAGATGACCTTCACTTGCCCTTATGGAACATATGCTTTTCGGATTATGTCTTTCTAATTATGCAATGGACCTTCCACTTTTCAAAGATGTATGATGGCAATATTTTCTAATATTAAGGAGTAGTTTCTTAAAGTCATTCATGGATGATTTTTTTAGTTTTTAGGGATTTGTTTGACATATCTTGGATGATTCAATATTTGTGCTAAAACGATGTGAAAAAATTAATTTGGTGTTGAATTAGGAGAAGTGTCATTTCATGATCAAAGAAAGAAGAGTCCTTGGCCATCAGATTTATTTAAAATAAATCGAGGTATATCGTGCAAAGATAAAAGTAATTGATAAAAAGATATGACACTTCTATAGATGATTCATTAAGGATTTCTCTAAAATTGCTAAGTCGCTATGCAACTTATTAGAAAAAGATATGCTGTTCAAGTTCAATCAAGCATGCATTGAAAGCCTTTGAAATACTATAGAAGAAACTTATATCAGTCTTAATCATTGTAGCACTGTTCACGAAATTAAACACACGAATATTAAACTACAATTGCACAGGTCGTGAGCAAGAAATAAAGTGATGAGTGAGTATCGTTTTCACAAGGATTAATTTTCTAAATTAATTCTAAGTACTATAGAGCTAACAACCTAATTTTATCTAGGCTAATTTAAACATTAAGTTCGTTAAGAAAATTAAAGATGCTTAAACTAAACAATTTAAAAAATCAATGAGGTGAGAATTTTATGGTAAAGGGGTACTAGGCTTTTAATTTCATTCTACCTTTTCCATGTTCTTCATGTTTTAGTGATTAACAACTACTTTTGTGCATTCACTAATTCAAAGGATTAAGACTAATCCTCTTACCTGTCCTGAGCATTAAATGAGATTCTATGCATACATAATTAAGTTGATATCCCTATCTAACTTATTCATCTATACATGCATTAAGCAACTCTTATGTGATTACCTAAGTTTTATTAGCCTTATTCATTAATCAACTAACAACATCCAAACATAGTTTATGGTAAAGCTACACCGAGCCCTAGAACTAGAAATCTACCCAACTATATTTAAGAGCACATTCACAATAATCCAAAGTTTTACAAAAGTAATCATGTTTAAATTAACATAAACTACCAATATAAACTATAAATTAAAGAAATTGACAAAGAGATAAGAGGGAATTAGTTGGAGAAGTCCTTATGGCCTTCAATCTTCAATGGTCTTCCACAATCCAAGCTCCAAGAATGATTTCTCTCACTAAAAACCCTTAGTTTTCTCTCAAAATTTTGTGCACCTCTTTCATTTTAAATGAGACCTTTACTTCTATTTTTATAGGTCCTTAAATTAGGGGAAAATGGGCTTTTCTATGTCGATTAGCACCACGACTCCAAATTGTTTGGGTTGCAACACCAAGTTTCTGCCTGAATTAGAACAAGTTCTTTTATGCTATTTACTACACTAGCAAGACCTTGAATGGTGCTTAGTCAAACTATGCCACCACAGAAAAAGAATTTGTTGTGGTAGTATTCACCTTTGACAAGTTTCGCTATTTTTTTATTAGAGTTAAGGTAACAGTCTTTACAGATAATTCAGCTATCAAATACATAATCATAAAGAAAGATGCAAAACTAAGGTTGATTAGGTGGATAATGCTACTGCAAGAGTTTGATCTAGAGAGCCGAGATAGAAAAGGTGCAGAAAATTAAGTCGCAGACCATGTACCTCGCTTGGAAGTCGTAAATCATATTGAGATAAAGAAGAGGCAGTGATCAACGAGACATTCTCAAATGAACAACTCTTAGCTGCATAACACAAAGACATATTATGGTATGCTGATTATGTCAACTACTTAATTAGTGGCATCCTCTATCCAGACTTAACATTCCAACAAAGAAAGAAGTTTTTACATGATGTTAAATTTTATTTCTAGAATGAACCTTTTCTCTTCAAATAGTTTGCAGATAAAATAATTTATAGGTGTATTCCAAAAGAGGAAGTTGAGGACACACTATAGCATTGCCATGTTTCAGAATATGATGGACACTTTAAAGGAGAAACGATAGTAGCAAAGTATTACAATCTAGTTTTTATTGGCCTTCTTTATTTAAAGATGCACATTTCTTTGTTGCAAGGTGTGACAACCAAAGAGTTGTGAACATTTCCAAAAGACACAAATGCCTTTATAGACTATCTTAAAAGTTGAGATTTTTTATGTTTAGGGAATAGATTTCATGGGATCATTCACCTCATCGCACACAATCGATATATCTTTGTAGCAATAGACTATATCTTTAAATGGATGAAAACAATGGAGTTACCAACAAATGATGCAAATCTGGTTTTAAAATTTCTAAATAAGAACATCTTCACATGCTATAACACCCTAAGAGCTATTATTAGTGGTGAGGGTACTCACTTCTGTAACAAGTATTTTTTAGCACTTCTATAAAAATATGAGGTTAAGCATAAAATCGCCATAGTATATCATCCACAGACAAGTGGACAAATACAGGTATTTGACAGAGAAATAAAGAGAATATTGAAGAAAATAGTGAAGCTAAGCTAAAAAGATAGGGCATTACACTTGGAAGATGAACTTTGGGCATATCATACAGCTTATAGAACCCTTATTAGAGTGTCTCACTTTTGCTTAATCTTTGCGAAAGCATGTCATCTACTGGTTGAGTTGGAACATAAAGCCTATTGGGCTATCAAAGATCTTAATTTTGATCTACAAGTAGTTGGTGAAAAATGTTTTGCTATAGTTTAATGAAATTGATGAGTTTCATTCACAAGCATACGAAAATGCTAAGCTATACAAGGAGAAAGCAAAGAGGTGGAATGAAAAAAAAATATTACAGTGTTCATTCAAACTGAGACAACGAATCTTATTGTTAAATTTCTGCCTTAAGATTTTTTTGAGAAAGTTAAAACTATGATAGCCTAATCCATTTAGAGTGACACGAGTATTTCCTCATAGAACAGTTGAAGTAGAAGACAAGGCATCCAAGGTAACCTTCAAAGTAAATGGTTAGTGACTCAAGCATTATTAGGGCAAAGAAATTGATCACCAAAAGACCTTTATCCACTAATCGAGCCAAGATAAGAGAGTGAGCATTGCGTCAAGCTGAAGATATTAAATCAAGCGCTTTTTGGGAGAAAATGCAAGTAAAATATCCTTTTATCTTTATTATAATAGATATAATAAGAGAGAGAGAGGCTTCAGCACCGTAGTGCCCAAGTTAAAGTCTTTAGTGCTGCGCCTAAAACCCAGTGTCACAACGCCCAAGTCAAAGTCTTTACCGCTACGGGGCCTAAGTTAGAATCTTTAGTGTTGCAATGCCCAAAAGCTAGTAACGTTGTGCTAAAGACTAGAAAAATACTCCTTATTTCTAGGTCTCAGTGCCATGGTACTATTTTAAAAAAATTGTAAAATTTGAGCATTTTTGACCATTTTCCCTATTTCCCCCTATTCAAAACCCTAGACTCTTTTAACCATCGCCCATCAAAGCTATATTTTAACCTTCTCACTTCAAATCAACCATATAAAAACTATAGAAGCACATCAAAAACACAATTTAATCCATTATTAACTCCAATTTACACCAAAAGGATTTAATCAAGAATATAAAAGGGCACTCTGAATTCAATTTTGGTGGATTTTATCTTCAATGGTAGCAATCTTGTGTCCTTCTACTCAATTAGTGCTAACATAACTATTATTGTGCTATTTGAATTAGATTATTGTCTGTAGATTGGTTGAAATTAGTGGTTATGGATTAAAGATAATTGAAGTTGTTGGTGGTGATTTTCTTTTACAAATAAATTTGAAGTGTCGATAGTTTTAACAATTGATTGGTATTACATTTTAGGAGATTAAGGGAAGTTGATATTGATGTCATTGTTGGAATTACAAATTTAAAGATTTGAATTTCATAAAAAGGTACTGTTTTAAATGAAATATGGCTCTTAAAAGATCAAGAACAACTCATGTTGCATCGCCAAGTTTTGATAGCACCAAATTTTTTTCACTATTCGAATCATAATATCATTTTAATTATGCGATCAAGAGTACATTCATTTATGAAAGAGGTTTTAACCTTTTAGAGGGGAAATTTTCAAGCATTGAAAACATCATCAATACCAGGGGCGGGTAAAAGCTGTGTGCTCATCTTGAAGCAACTATTTTATCAATGGTGCATGACTTCTATGCTAACACCCCTAAACAAAAGAATTTGAAAGTTCGAGTGCAAGAGAGAGAAGTAGCTATTGGCAGCCTTAGTATCAATCTATTCTTCAATACACCTAACATTACTAACAACGACTATCATAAGCTATTGAAAGAGCCAAATTATGAGGCTATTATCCAGAAGTTATGCACAGAAAAAGCAACATAGAAGTTATCAGGGAGGTTACACACCCCATTCCCAACAAGATACTTTATTGGGGGAGACTTATGCTAGTTATACATTTCAGCAGTGTGACTAAGGATTACACATTCTACTTTACGCAATTATGATAGAGATGAGCATTAATGTCAGAAAGGTTATTAAGAATAATTTTTTTTATAGCATTTGATATAAGAAGGCAAGTTTATATTGCCCATCCCTCATCACTGCCCTATATGCCCAAACAAGAGTTTAGCGGAATCCTTCAGAGGAGTTATTACACCCATCTCATCAACTGGATAACAGTACCATTTCTAAGGTACGATTTATTGGTGACTAGCATAGCCACATTCCCAAAATTCCCAGTTAACCATCATCACAGGCCATTTATTCCTCATCCTAACAAATATCCATGCTAGCCTGTCTTGCCCAGCTTAAGAGTGAGTTTGAAGCATATCGACATGAGTTTCATGCCCATCAGCAGTAGTATGCCTAGTGAACTATATATTAGGCTCAATTTATACAGTTGATGTCCACTCACTTTGGGATAGACATCAACTTACTACCACCATTAGCAGTATACCTGCATTTGATAAGCATAAATTATATTTATTATTTTTACTCGCTTAACTTGATTAATTGCTCATTTTAATAAGAATATTAGGCTTTTTTTTATATGTTTTATTGTTATTTTGTAGGTTTGGAGTCAATAAAGCAATTGGGGATGAAAATCTAAGAAATAACAAGGCAAAACATCAAATTGCTATAATACATACTACAGTGATTCGCTACAGTATTTCGCCCTAACAAAATTCCAGCGCCCAAAGCTTTTCGCTCCAGTAGTGAACAGTCAAAGTTACCTTAATTTGAAGCCTCGAGACCTATAAATAAAGACTTTTGAAGCCAAATAGGGATTACAACCTAGAGTACGAAGAAGAATTAGTTTTAAAAGAGTGGAGCAAAATTTGAAGACGGAAGAAAAGTTTGCATAGAAGTTAGAGAGAGAAAGTGAAGATTCAGGGCAGTACTCCTTGTTTATTCTATTTTTTTTCTTAGATCCTTTAATTTTCATTATCATATCTTTAAATTTATATTTTAGTACTCTTCCAATCACCATGAACTAATTTATATCTAGGGTTACAACTTTAAACTCAATATGTAATTGAAGTTTATTTTTCTCTTATTTTATGAACTCAGTATATTGAATTGTTCAATCTATCTATCCTTAGTGCTTTCTATTTTTCTGACCAATATTTAGATTATCTTAAAAATTATAATGAACTTGACGAAGGAATTTATGTGTTTAGCCTACGATAGATTGATATATAATCATAACGTAATGATTACGAGTGTTATATGAGATAAACACATACTTATATGGCATATTGGTATTAATGAATAGCTCTTAATGAATCTTATTCTTAATTAGTTATCACCAACATATATGTAATTTTTAGTGTAAGATATGGTCACTTGACCATTAATAGAGGCTTGTGATGATATTAGAGATCTCGCCAACAATTCATAATTGAGGGATTAAGATAAGAGAATAACTGGTTCAAGTAAAGTATTAAGAGATAGTTGTAACCCAAATTCATTCATTATTAATTGCTAATCCTTGTTTAATTTTAATTATGTCTTGATTAGATTTTTTTTGTCTAGATTAGATTAGTTTAATTGAACTCAGTTTTATTTCAATTAGATAAAAGTAAGAAGACCTACTTTTAGTACTTTGTGAAGGATAGACTAAAAAGTCCTTGTGAAAACAATAGTTAAACTCATCTTATATTACTTGTTGCGATAATGTACATTTACGCTTTAGTTTTACATAATAAAACTCATATAGAAGAATGCCAAGAACAAGGTTTTGAATGTCCATCTAGGCTTTTATCTTAAAATCACTTGAGAAGCTTTGAGACTGACATTTTATCTTGTGCTTCTTGATTCTTTTTAAATGTATTGCATTTATTTCGCCTATTTTTTCTATGGAGTTAAATCCTAAAATGAACCCTCTTCTAGTTAAAATGTTCACAATGTTGAAAGGCTGTTTGAGCAATAATTGAAATTTAAATAAAAGTCTTACCTGTAGCAGTGGTTGAGCATTCTGGCTTGAACTTTAGTTAAAGAAGGATTTATTGTAAGATCTGTAATAAGTTATAAATATGTTTATAGCAATTATTGTTGGGATTTGTGCTTACGTATTATCCCATCATTATATGAATATTTTATTTTATAATATTTATACATTATGTTTTTATTAAATCGCTAATGTCATTAATTAAATGGTACAAAGCTTGTTACACTATAGACATTGTATGATCTGAAGGAGTTCAGATCTGGCCTAAAGGAGTTTAGACTGGCATTAAGGGTTAGCAATGCTAAGAATTATAACTGCTAATAGTTAGCACTATTAAGAGTTAATAGGTTATAAAAGTTAACAATATCTAAGAGTTAGGACCTTGTCTGAAATGAGACATAGACTCAAGAGTACATCAGTAACAACACAGTTGCAAATAGTTGCAATAGGTGTTAACAAATGTTATTATGCAAGTCTATTCTCAAATTCGATGTTCCTAGTCTCATTCACCGATACGTGTCTGTTGGTGGAACCTTTTAGACTAGTGTATTCTATACCTAGATGGTTTAGATGGTTGTTCTTAGCTAACTATGGGCTTATCGAAAGTTTATATAGCATATAGGTATTCAGTAAGGATTGAATACTGAACAGGCTCAATGAGGACCCCAATAAACATTCCATGAAGCTGTCAATGATAGGTCCTCTCAAGTTAAGTAGTGTACGTATTCCTTTGACTTGAGCGCCATAGTGGACTTGTAAGTGATCCACCATACTTTAGTTCCATATATGTTAGAGACCTTTTATAGTCTGAACACTATGTGTCGCTGGGTATAGTCCGATACTTATGGAGTTCGGTGTGTGAATATATGAATTTCGTTAGCTCACATGTATTCGTTGTATATCTGGATGCTCTGAGACTGTATTTCAGAAAGACTTATGGCCATAGGCAACAAACCTGGGAAAATAGTTTTCAATAGGGTCAAACATTATTGCAAAGGTGTTTACGTATATTGTTTATCAAGATACGTGTCTGGAGATAAGTTCATGGATGAGCACATAAGGATTTGACGATGATGATCTATATCCCTTATCCTCTAAGATATAATTGGCAAAAGGATTATACGTATGCGCAATGACCTTAACTTGTATAGTCTAATGCACTGATTTGTAATATTCATGACGTGTGCGCTGGGCATCGATCTCAGACTCACAGAATAGTTCTGTTTAACGAATCGGACGTGGACCTAGAGAGTCCCACAATATGAAGTGTACTCGTTGTGCACTAGGGCAATGTATCGAATTAAATAGTTCAATTCAGTAAATTCCAGTAGACCGAATATTTGCTTCAATTTTCTTCAGGCCGTATACGTGTCAAGACTTAAGAGTTGAGTGCATCAATTAGTTAATAATTATTGTTGACCAATTGGATGTTGTGGTGTATTGTAGGCCTATTATTGTTTGACTTAGAAATTATCAAAATGACCTTACTTGTTGGACAAGCAAGATCATTATGTTATTCATTAAATTATTTATTGAATAAAATAATAATAATAGTAATATATGATATTATTATTTAGAAAATGTCAAACAATTATTATTTAAATCATTATTAGTTACGACGGCGCCCAGGCTCTGCCTTGGGCACCGCAGTGCCAGTTGTTAGGCATCGCGGTGCTGGGGACCTTGCCCCTAGTGTTGCTATATAGTCAACCCGGCATCGCGGTGTCGATAACACTCTAATTATGTTTTAAATTGTTTAAAATATTAATATTTAACATGTTGGGGTTTATGAGATACAATGATAAGAGTTATCAGTTTATATTACAAACCGTGGTCTTTTCTCTGTGTTTGTAACCACAATGAGAGCCTTACTAGTGGGGGTTAGTTGTGCTTATACAGAAATTAATGTCTGATTGAGAATTACCTCTTTATGAGATGGGAATTAAGTCTTTGAGTTAAAAATTTATTTTAATCATATTGAATAGTATAACATTATGAGATAATATTGTATGATGTTTGGCCTTGTCAATACGGTGTTAGACAGTCATGTTGGTCTTGTCCCAAGATTGCTATAGTGTGAAGGATGTGGTCGGTATGATTTGGACTATGCTGATTAAACATGAGATGAGGCAAATATATATGAAAGTATTGTCTTAGATCGCTATAGTGTGTGGGTAGTACAGATAGCATATATTTGATAATTGACAAGTTAATCTAGAATACACTTACTAAGATCGCCACAATGTGCAGATAAGATGTATTTAGGGTCATGAGTAAAAGTTGAATGAGATACAATTGACAAGAGTTGTCTACCCATTAGGGTTTACAAAGGCCAATATCGCTACAGTGTGTGGCCTGAGTAAAATACCAATGGGGGTCTATTTTTTACTGTATAGTTTAAATAAGTTTAAACTTTTGTTATACCATTTAGAGAGATTAAAGAAACTATGTAAAGCAGTGGGAGGGCATTTTAAATTAAAAAACGTATATATATGTTATACTTATGATTTTAAATATTTTATTAGGGATTTAATATTTTTGAATATCCGCTAACATCTTCTATTTCTTTGTTTTGATTTGTGAAACAATAATGGCCTCAAGTAATCCCTTAGCATGCATACTAGATGCGCATTAGCTCAAAGGTGCTGATAACTTTTTTGATTGGTACATGAATCTCAGAATCATTTTGGATTCAAAAAAGTTAGGATATATTATTGACCAAAAAATGCCCATAGGTGTTTCTGAGGATGCCACCAAGGAAGAAATGGTGACAAACCAGAAATAGAAGGATGATGATTTAAAGGTTAAATCCTACATCCTTGCCTCAATGTCTATTGAGCTGCAGCGGGAGCATATCCACATGGATAGTGCTAGCAGCATCATGCTCCACCTGAAGGAGCTTTTTGGTGACCGACCCTAAGTTGATATTTACATGGTCGCCAAAGGTCTCTTTCAAGCCAGACTGTTTGAGGGGAGCCCAGTGAGTCCTCATGTCCTTAAGATGATAAGATTAATCGAGAGGCTTGAGAGCATGGACATTTCTCTGAACAATGATTTAGGGAATAACTTAATTCTCCAGTCACTGCTTGGGTCATTTGCACAGTTCATCATGAACTTCAACATGCAAGGTCTGACCTCTACATACACTAATCTACATAATATGCTCAAGACAGGGTAGAAGGACATGAGTAAAGGAGGCGTGACCCTCTATGTCTAAGATGTTTCATCTTCCACCTCGAAGGCTTCTGGGAAGAAGAAAAAGAATGTAAAGTAGACACCCAGTATATGTCCTCAGTGGTGACAGATATCCAAGCCACAAGAGAAGCCAAAAGCAAAAGAAAAATATTTCCACTGTATCGAGGATGGGCACTGAAAAAGAACTGTCCCAAATACCTTGCCACCGTGAAGAACACTCCCACAGGTATATGCTTATCCATTATTGATATTTCTTTAACATTTGATGCTAGTATAGGCTGGGTATTAGATATCGTATCTCATTCTTACATCTGCAATGTATTAGAAGGTCTAAAGAATATTAGATGGTTACAGCCAGAAGAGGTACATCTTCGAGTAAGAAATAGTGATCTTTTGTAGATCGAGACTGTTGGACATTTTGACTTGATTCTCCCTTGTAATAAAACCTTTGTATTATATAACTGTTATTTTGTTCCCACTTGTAGACAAATTATCTTCATTCCTGAACTTGATAGTGAAGGTATCATATGTATATTAGGAACAGTTTCTTATGTTTGTATGATATGTTTAATGTTTTACTAGCTAAATATTAATTAATTAATGGGCATTTATGTTTTGGATACAATTGGAAATGTCATGAGTGTACAGGTTAACATTAGTTGACAAGACCCGCCCCGAGACTCTCTACTGTAGATCCTAGTGGTCTTGCTGGGTACCTTGATAGAAGTTCCTTAGAATTTAATTGGGTAAGTTGAGAAATTTTGAGAGGCGAACCCCTTTTTAGTTCTCGCTATTACTTAGAAAATCTTAGAATATACATGGAAATGACTTCTTAAATTTTAAAAAAAATGGGCAGAGTTTTTCCTGTTATTCTTCAATATCCAATACAAAACCTGTGAAGAAATTGCACTTCTATTTCAAACACTTCTCAATACTACCAAATAAGACCTCCGGTCTTTTCCAAAATCAATCCAACTTAACTCAATAATTTTATTAAAATCACAAAACTGGCACACTAATAAAAAGTAAAAAATGATCATCATAATATCAAAACCTCTTCGTGTTTGTCCAAAATATATATACAAATACACATGTCTATAACTACTATGCAGGAAACAAAAAGAGTGCTATTTAGCACATTTACATGTACAGAATGATCTTCAGATTTGGCCTACTAATCAGCAGTAGAAGAATTAGCAGCTTGTGTACTAAGACCTACACCTGGGAAGGGGGTTTAGAAAATATAAAACACAAAACAAGTGAGTTAAAGAAGTTCAGTGAGTGTATTTCGAATTAAAATACAATTCTGCATAAATATTAAATTCTAAAAAACATGCATAATTCATGTTTCTAAAACTTGTATAAAGCTGTAAAATAGTTTCTAACATCATATGCCGATGAAATCTTGCCGAGTGAGTTTTATTTACATCTTCGGAAAATAATATCCAAAATCTGTACAACATAATAACTAGCATGTGCATATAAACGCATAATATGCAATCGGTAGATCGAAAACTAGTAAAGCCCTCGCTCGATCATTTTTCTTCTACACTGTACCAATGGTAACCCTAAAGCTTTATACTCATGTAGCGACTCAACTAGCACTGCACACGTGAGTAGGCCACGGGGCGACTCAACTAGCAGCACCTACAGTGACATCTCACTAGCTATGCAGCAAAATCATACATCGCTTACATATAGCAAGACAATACCCCGTACACATAGAGTGACTCACATGACTCGACAATCTGACTTTTCGGAGTTAGTGACATACACCCAATACCTGCCTATATGTACGGGATATACCGACTGGGTCATATACCATCACTACCACTATAATTTAAGGGTACCAATGGCCTTTGAAACAAATGTAGTAATTTTAAAGTTGTTTCTTAAACCGAACATGTAAAAGCATATCTATGGATATATATATCAAAATCATAAATCATGTTTATGCATTAAAAGCACATAAAACATACATTTTTATTATGCGGAAACATACTAAACAAAAGATAAAAAAATGACAGATTTTCACTCACAACTGTTCCAAGCTCAATTTCGTTCCAGATTTCTGCTTCCGTTACCGGTCTTGGTTTTCTTCACCTATACACCATAAATGTCATTTAGAGCTAATTCAAACACTAGAATCTTATTTAACTACTAATAGCCCTAATTAGCATACAAAGCCCGGATGGATACTACTTTCCGCTTTTCAGTTACGACACCATTTAATCTCTTTTAATCTAGTTTAATTCACCATCCAAAGCCATAAGAATTATTTAACGCCTTATAAATTGGTTGGACATAATTGCTCTTCACCTTTTCAAAATGGACAATTATATCCTAGTTTGTTCATTTTGATTTTTTCATCAACCATATACATTCAGTATACATAATACACTATTTATATACAATAATCCAATCACAACACAACTCAACCCTAACTTCCCTAAAGTGGCTGAATTTACATCCACCACTCAACACATTTCTTCTCAATAATTTCTTGTTCCAATTGCATCAAAATCAAGCCAATTTCATTCTAATGCCCTAATTATAACCAATTGAAGTCTCTACATCCCAATCACCCAAAACTCTAATTCTTACCTTGCCAATTTCTTCAATTTGATGACTCCTTCAAGCTCTACACTAGAATTCAACTAAATCTAAACCAAGAATACATACAAGAACATCAATTAAAGCAATCTTGAAAGTTCACATATCAACCTCACAAAAACAAGCTGTTCTTACTTCTTTTTCTTGGATTTTCACTAATGGAGGCTTCACTTAAGCTTAGGAACTTATACTTGACCTTATTATAACTTGATTAAGCATGAAAAAAAACTTAAAATTTCATTGTAGCAGCCTCCTATTCACTTGGACGAATTTGCTTCTCTTTAGCTCTAACATGTTGTGTTTTTATCTTTTGAAATTTCTACACACTTCTACTATATATATAGTACTCCCTCAATTGACCAATTTGCCCCTCAACTTATTCTAAATTTTTAATTTTTCATTAGTTGGAAACTAAGTATATAATTAGTTCCTTTGTAACTATTTAGTTAGAATAGTCAAAGGAACTAACTAGAATTCTCAACTTGGCAATCCATGAACTTGTCTCTAATGGTCCATTCTCTAATATATGGATTGTGTTTCTCAATAATGGCTTCTTCCATACATAACCCTTAAATAAAAATTCATGACGTAAATTAAAATTTCCTTTTCCAAGCCAATAGAGAAATTTTCCAAAAATATTCTAGGGTGATCCGATGCTCTGACCGAGTGTGAAATTATCAAATTAGGTCTAATATCTATCACGCGCACCATAAAAAAAATATTTCTAATAGGGTTAAAATTGGGTAACCCTACGGTGTCTTTATTGCTTTATACCGAAATTTAGGTGCCAATACACTAATAGGGATTAGGTATTACAATTTTACCCCGCCTTAAAAAAATTTCGTCATCGAAATTTAAATCGTACCTATCTCGAAGAGGTGGGGATGTTGTACTCACATCTAATCTTCATGTTCCCACATAACTTCTTTTACTCCATGGTTCATCCATAACACCTTCACTAAGGGGATGCTTTTATTACGAATCACTTGCTCTTTCGGTCTAGGATTTGCACAGGCTTCTATTCGTAGGTTAAATTCTTATTCAATTCTACTGACTGTTCCTTTAGGATGTGCGAAGGATCCGCTAAATACTTGCGAAATATGGAAACGTGAAACACATCATGGATTCTAGCCAGATCTTCTAGTAACCATAGATGATATGCCACATCTCCAACTTTTCCAACTATCTCGTACGGCCCAATGTATCGGGGACTCAGTGTTTCTCGCTTTCTGAATCTTAGTACTCCATTCCATGGTGGTATCTTCAGAAAGACCTTATTACCAATCTGAAACTTTAAGTCTTTTATCTTATTATCTGCATAACTCTTTTGTCTATCGTTAGCTATTTTTAATTTCTGCCTGATAACTTGATTCTTTTCTAAAGTAATCTAGACAATTTCTAGGCACACCAATTTTCTTTCACCTACCTCATCCCAACAAATCAGAGTTCTGTACTTCCTTCCAAACAATGCTTCATATGGTGCCATCCCAATGCTCGTTTGGTAGCTATTGTTGTAGGCAAATTCCATCAGTGGCAGATGAGTATTCAAACTCCCCTTAAACTCCATAACATACGCTCTAAGTATATCTTTGAGTATCAGAATTGTCCGCTTAGATTAGCCATCCGTCTGTGGATGAAAGGTTGTACTGAAATTTAGTTTAGTGTCTAGAGCTTTCTGTAAGCTGGGCCAAAATTGAGAAGTGAATTGTGGATCCCTGTCTGACACAATGGATACTGGAACACCATGGAATTGTAACACCTCATCTACGTACAACTGGGCCAATATATCTAAAGAATAATTGCTTCTAATAGGTTGAAAATGAGTAGATTTCTTCAGTCTATCAACAATTACCCATATTGCATCATTGTCTCTCTAGCTACGCGGAAGTCTTACCACAAAGTCCATCGTTATTCTCTTTAATTTTCACTCCAGAATCGAAAGGGGTTACAAGTTCCCTGCAGGTTTCTGATGTTCAGCCTTTACTTGCTGGCAAGTTAGGCATCTTTAGACAAATTCGGCTATATCTTTCTTTGTGCCATTCCACCAGTAGTGCTCATTTAGGGTATGATACATCTTTGTGCTCCTCGGATGCATAGTATATGCAGAAGAATAAGCTTATTCCATAATCTCTCTTCTTAACTCATTTACATCTGGTTCACATAATCTTCGACCCAAGGTTACTACACCATCCTCGGTCACTGAAAGGTCATTTCGCTGCCCTGACTCAATTTCACCCTTCAATTTAACTACCTATGGATCTTGAGTTTGTAGTTCTCTGATCTAATCAACCAGTATCTGATTGAACTGAAATGTGGGTAATAGTGCTCTCGAATCTGATAATTCTAATTTTACACCTAAAGACCTTAATTCTATCAACATTGATAGATATGCAACCTTCAAGTGAGCTATTGAACCGACAAGCTTTCTGTTGAGAGCATTTGCTACCACATTAGCTTTTCTTGGATGGTACTCCAGGGTGCACTCATAATCTTTAATAAACTCCAGCCACTTTCTTTGTCTCATATTCAATTCTTTCTGGGTGAACAAGTACTGCAGGCTCTTATGGTCTATAAAGATCTTACAAGGAACCCCATACAAATAATGGCTCCAAATTCTTAGAGTAAAAACTACTGCAGCTAGTTCTAGGTCATGTGTAGAATAATTCTGTTTATGCTTCTTTAATTATCTAGAAGCATAGGTTATTACTTTCTTTTTCTGCATCAGCATACAACCTAGACCCTGCCTGGAAGCATCACAATATATGGTAAATCCGTCCTTCCCTGACGGAGGTGTAAGTACTGGGGCCAAAGTTAACCTTCCCTTTAACTCATCGAAACTCTGTTGGCACACTTCCGACCATACAAACTTCTTTTTTTTTCGGGTTAGTTTAGTCAGAGGAGTAGCTATCTTTGAAAATCCATCTACAAACTTTCTATAATACCCAGCTAAACCCAAGAAACTACCAATCTCCGTCACATTCGTAGGCTGTCTTTTAGGGATCTACTGTTACCCCTTCTGCAGAGATTACATGTCCTAAAAATGCAACTCTATCTAACCAGAATTGACATTTACTGAGTTTGGTGTAAAGCCGATGCTCTCTTAAGGTTTGCAAAATAATCCTCAGATGTTCTGTTCGCTCTTTCTCACTGCTTGAATAAACAAGTATATCATCAATAAATACTATCATAAACTGATCTAAATAGGATCGAAAAACTCTGTTCATGAGATCCATAAAAGCGGCTGGGGCATTAATCAACCCAAAAGGCATAATCAAGAATTTATAATGCCCATATCGGGTCCTAAAGGCCGTCTTGGGAATATCTTCCTCCCAAATTTTCAGTTGATGATAGCTTGACCTCAGATCTATCTTGAAAAATACTCTGGCCCCCTGTAGTTGATCAAATAAATCATCAATTCTCAGAAGTGGATATTGATTACGCATTGTTACTTCATTCAGTTCCCTGTAATTAATGCATAATCTCATACTTCCGTCTTTCTTCTTTACAAACAAAACCGGTGCTCCCTAAGGAGAAGTATTCGATCTGACGAAACTCTTATTCACCAACTCTTCTAGCTGAACCTTCAATTCGGAAGAAGCCATTTTGTAGGGTGCTTTGGAAATTGGTTGCGTTCCAGGGGCTACTTCTATTTTAAACTCCATCTCTCTATCTAAAGGTAAGCCTGGAAGATCTTCTGGGAATACATCCGAAAATGCCTTAATCACTAGAATATCCTCCAATTTCATTCTACCATCTCTTACTTCTATGGTATAGACTAAGCACCCCTGACACGACTTTTGAAGCATCTATCTTGCCCTTATTACTGATACCATACTAGCGGAAAGTAATATTCGCACTCCACAGAAAATGACTTCCGTTCCCCCTATGCTACCTAATCTGATTTCTTTTCGGAAACAATCCACTGAGGCCCGATATTTAGACAATAAATCCATTCCCAAAATCACTGATGACTAGCATAATCAAATCCGTCATAAACTATTGGCCCTCAATATTGATTTTACTACCCTTATACACATTTTCTGCTACAATGGAGTCTCTTGTAAGAAGAGACACTACTACCGCACAATCTAATAACAGGGGCATTATACTAGCATTTGCAGCAAACTCCATAGAAATATAAGAATGGGTCGCACTAGGATCTATCAGTACATAAGCATCTTGATCAAAAATTGACATCGTACCTATCACAACTTCTGGGGCAGCATCCGCCTCCTACTGGGTTACTACAAATACTCTAGCCTGGGTATAAAGTCTGCCTTGCGGTCCTTCAAATTTTTTCTCCCGTTACCGGTCTCGATTTTCTTCACCTACATGCCATAAATGACATTTAAAGCTAATTCAAACACCAGAATCTCATTTAACTACTAAACGCCCTAATCGGCATACAAAGTCCGGATGGATACTACTTTCCGCTTTTCAGTTACGACACCATTTAATCTCGTTTAATCTAGTTTAATTCACCATCCGAAGCCATAAAAATTATTAAATGCCTTATAAATTGGTTGGACATAATTGCCATTCACCTTTCTAAAATGGACAATTATGTCCTAGTTTTTTCATTCTGATTTTTCCATCAACTATATACATTCAATATACATAATACACCATTTATATACAACAATTCAATCACAACACAACTAAACCTTAACTTCCCTAGAGTGGCTGAATTTACATCTACCACTTAACACATTTCTTTTCATCAATTTCTTATTTCAATTGCATCAAAATTAAGCCAATTTCATTCTAATGCCCTAATTATAACCAATTAAAGTCTCTACATCCCAATCACCCAAAACCCTAATTTTTACCTTGCCAATTTCTTCAATTTGATGACTCCTTCAAGCTCCACACTACAATTCAACTCAATCTAAACCAAGAATACATACAAGAACATCAATTATAGGAATTTTGAAAGTTCACATATCAACCTCACAAAAACAATGCTTTTCTTACCTCTTTTTCTTGGATTTTCACTAATAGAGGCTTCAATTGAGCTTAGAAACTTATACTTGACCTTATTATAGCTTGATTAAGTATGAAAAAAAAAATTAAAATTTCATTGTAGTAGCCCCCTCTTCACTGGGACGAATTTGCTTCTCTTTAGTTGTAACATGTTGTGTTTTAATCTCTTGAAAATTTTACACACTTATACTATATATATAATGCTCCCTCAATTGACCAATTTGCCCCTTAACTTACTCTAAATTTCTTATTTTCCATTGGTTGGAAACTAAGTATGTAATTGGTTCCTTTGTAACTATTTAGTTGGAATAGTCAAAGGAACTAACTAGAATTCCCAACATGGAAATCCATGAACTTGTCTCTAATTGGTCCATTCTCTAATATATGGATAATGTTTCTCAACAATAGCTTCTTCCATATATAACCCTTAAATAAAAATTCATGAAGTAAATTACAATTTCCTTTTCCAAGCCAATAGAGAAAATTTCCAAAAATATTCTAGGGTGATCCGATGCTTTGACCGAGTGTGAAATTATCAATTTAGGTCTAATATCTCTCACGTGGACTATAAAAAAAAATTTCTAATAGGGTTAAAATCAGGTAACCCTACGGTGTCTTTATTGTTTTATACCAAAATCTAGGTGCAAATACACTAATAGGGATTGGATATTACACTAGTAATAGTTCATAAACTTTAAATGATACAGAACTTTGGCATATGAAATTAGGTCAAATAAGCGTGAGATGTCTAACCCGTCTGGTTAAGGATGGTCTGATACCTGATCTGACCATAGAACCTTACCTAGTTTGTGAATCTTGCACTAGAGGGAAAATGAATAAATCTCCATTTATTGGTATTGGATACCATGCCACTGATTTATTGGGTTTAGTGCATAGTGATATATGCGGTCCAATGAATCATGCTACAATGGGTAGTTTTTGATACTTTATGTCCTTTATCGATGATTTTTCATAATATAGATACGTGTTTCTTATGAAACACAAGTCAGAAACCTTTGAAAAGTTTAAAGAGTTCAGACTTGAAGTAGAGAAACAAATTGACATGTACGTCAAATGCCTTCGATCAGATCGGGGCAGTGAGTACATGAGTAATGAATTTTCTGATTATTTAAAGAAGAATGGGATTCTTGTTCAATATAGTCATTTGGATACTCCGCAACACAATGGTATTTCAAAAAAGAGGAATAAGACTATATTGGATATGGTTCGATCGATGATGAGCTTCACCGATTTGCTGTAATATTGTTTGCAAAATTATACACACGCGAATTGTAACCGAAAGTGCATGGGTCGTGAGCAAGTAATAAAATGATGAGTGAGTATCATTCCCACGAGGATTGGTATCCTAAATTAATGCTAATTACCACGGTATTGACTACCTAACTTTATCTAAGCTAATTAAAAGGATAAGTTGGATTGTAGAACTAAAATGCATCAAACTAAATAAACCGATAAATTAAGGATATGAGAGTTCTATGGCAATGGGGTTTTAGGGACTTGATTTTCCTCAATTATTTCTATGCTATTTATCATTTGTGATTAACAACTAATTTAATGCATTCATTAATCAAGGGCTTAAGAATAATCTAATTCCCTCTCCCGAGTGCCGAATGAGACTCTATGCATATACAAACAAGTTGATATCCCTATCTAACCCGTTACACATACACGCATTAAGCTACCCTTATATGACTACCCTAAGTTCATTAGTCTCCCAACTCAACAAACTCAAAGCCATGCCTATTACAACTAACATACGGATTAAACTTTTCCAAGCACATAACCCAAATGTTTAATTCATCAAATCAATTTCTTAATACAATTAGAAGCACTAAGCACATAAAAGGCATAAATGAATAAGCATCAAATAGTCATTAATCACAAAATAACTCAATACATAGAGTTCAATAGAGTTCCATCAAGCCTTAGAACATATAATCTAGCAATCTATAGTGAAATGTTCAATTACATTCATCTAAATGTTCATAAAAGTACTCATGTTTAAATCAACACAAAATACAATTACAAACTATAAATAAATGTAAATGAAGTAGAGAAAGAAGAAGGAACTAGTTTGAGAAGCCTTTGGAGTCTTCAATCTTCAATAATCTTTCTTAATCCAAGCTTCAATGGTGTTTCTCTCACTAAAAATAAGAGTTTCTTTCTCTATTTCGCTCTTCTTTTTGATATTTTGAGAAGTGGCTAAAGGGTAGTATTTATAGGTTTCAAATTAGGGCAAAAAAAAGAGTACTAAAATAGGTGGTGGCGCTTGGGCGCCATGTTTTGGTGCCCAAGCGCTGAGCATTCTGTCAATGGGAGCCCATTTGGGTGTATGGGCACCAAAACTGGGGTTTTCTGGTGCTTGGGCACCATTGTTTTGCTTGTTTACTTTGAATATTCATTTCAAATAGCTCAATTGGCTTGAAACCTACAAAATAAAATTAATACACATAAATAGCCATAAATTCACATTCAAAATGAGCAATGATCAAATTAGGAGGGGTATAATATCATATATAAAATACGCTTATCAAACATCTATGGTGATTTGCTCTTGATACTACTGCTCATTTATTGAATAGGGTTCCATCTAAAGATGTTCCAACCACTCCATATGAGATATGAATGGAAGAAAATCAAGTCTTAAATACTTTAAGATTTAGGGCTGTTCTACTTATGTAAAAGTTATGCAACAGGATAAACTTGCACCCAGGGGGTACAAGTACTGGTTCGTTGGGTATCCCAAGAATTCTATAGGATATCAGTTCTATGATCCTGAGCAATGAAACGTATTTGTTTCTCGATATGCCACTTTTCTTGAGAAAGAGTTTCTCATAGATCGTGGGGATTGTAGAAGGATTGAACTTGATGAAAACAATCAAAACCAGAATGAACTTGAGATAAAACCTCAAGTTCAATCCAGTGGAATACCTTTAACACATCCTTCACGTAGGTCAGAGAGGATGTCTAGACCACCTACTAGGTATGGTCAGATGCCTGAAGATGCGCTTGAAGTTTTGTTAATTAAAGAAAATGATCCTTTAACCTATAGAGGGGTGATATTGGACATCGATTCGGGAAAATGGCAAGAGGCCATGAAATCCAAAATTGACTCAATACATCAAAATCAAGTTTAGGACTTGGTTGAGCTTCCCGATGGAATAGTTCTTATTGGTTGTTAATGGATTTACAAGCAGAAGCGTGGGTTTGATAGGAAGGTAGAGACCTTCAAATCCTGACTGGTTGGTGAAGGTTATGCTTAACGATATGGGATCAATTATGAGGGAGCCTTTTCACCAGTAGCGATGTTAAAGTCAATAAGGTTTTATTGGCAATTGCTGTATATTATGACTTTGAGATATGGCAGATGGATATACATGGAACAACCTAAAGGTTTTGCATCCAGGCTAACTGCAGGTCTAATATGCAAGCTGAAGAAGTCCATTTATGGACTTATGCAGGCTTTTCGAAGTTGAAATCTTTATTTTGATGAGGTAATAAGAGGGCCTGGTTTTATAAAAAATGAAGAAGAACCTTGTGTATACAGAAAGGTTAGTGGGAGCATGATAGACTTCTTAATTCTCTATATGGATTACATACTAATAATTAGGAATGATATAGGTATGTTACAATCAGTGAAGAGTTATCTAAGCAAAAACTTCTCTACGAAGGATTTGGGAGAGCCTTCTTATATACTGGGTATAAAGCTTTATAGAGATAGAGTTAGGAAGCTGATAGGACTTTCTCAATCATTATACATCGATAGTGTCTTAGAAAGGTACAATTTTACTAACTGTAAGACAACTAATGTACCTTTTAGACATGACATTCATCTTTCGAGGAGAATGTCTCCTTAGACGAAAGATGAAAGAGTTAGAATGCCTAAGATGCCATATGCATCAGCTGTAGGCAGTTTGATGTATGTTATGATGTATATTAGACTTGACATCAATATCGTTGTAAGTGTTACTAGGCGGTATCAATTTGATCTAGGTGATAGCCATTGGATGATAGTCAAACATGTCCTTATATACCTTAAGGGTACAAAGGACAAGTTTCTAATTTATGGAGATAATTATCTGTAAATCAGAGGATACATGGACTAACTCTTTCAGTATGATCTTGATGATAGAAAGTCTACATTCGGATATGTGTTTATCCTCAACGGTGCTGCAGTGAGTTAGAAAGCACCAAACAGGGATCCACAGCTAATTCGACAATAGACGCGAAATATATTGCAGCCTCTGAGGCAGCAAAAGAAGCAATATGGATACGCAAGTTTGTTGCTAAACTAGAAATTGTCCCTACCTCGATGGATCCTATCCCATTATTCTGCGACAATAACTGGGCCATAGCACAAGCCAAAGAGTTAAGAGCACACCAGAGATCTAAATATATAGAGAGGAAATACCAAATAATTAGAGAGATCATGGCTAGAGGAGATGTAATAATTAGTAGAGTTGACTTTGTAAATAATGTAGCGGACCCACTAACTAAAGCCTTAACTCCAAAGGTATTTGAGAAACCCGTAGAGTCTATAGGTATTAGATACCACTATGAATGGCACCAGAGTAAGTGAAAGTTTATTGGGATTTGTGCTAATATGCAATCCTATTATTGTATGAATATTTTATTTTATAATATTTATATAATATGTTTTTATTATATCGATAATTTCAATAATTAAATGGTACAGTGCTTGTTATACTACAGACATTGTATGATCTAAAAGAGTTCAGATTTGGCCTAAAGGAGTTTAGACCAGCGCTAAGGGTTTTCACCACTGAGAATTATAATTGCTAATAGTTAGCAATACTAAGAGTTAGTAGGTTATAAAAGTCAACAATATCTAAGAGTTAGGACCTTGTCTGTAACGGGACATAGACCAGAGAGTACATCAGTAATAACATAGTTACAAGGAGTTGCAATAGGTGCTAATAAATGTTATTATGCAAGTCTATTCTCAAATTCGATGTTCCTGGTCTCATTCACCAATGTGGGTCTGCCGATGGAACCCATTAGATCAGTGTATTCTATACCTAAATAGTCTAGATGGTTGTGCTTAGCTAACCATGAGCTTATCGAAAGTTTATATAGCATACAGGTATTCAGTAAGTACTGAATACTGAATAGGATCAACGAGAACCCCGATAGACATCCTATGAAGTCGTTAATGGTAGATCATCTCGAGTTGAGTAGTGTACTTGGTCCTTTGACCTGAGTGCCACAATGGATTTATAAATGATCCACTATTCTTTGGTTCCACATATGTCAGAGACCTTTCATAGTCTGACCGTTATGTGTCGCTAGGTATGGTCCAATGCTTATGGAGTCCGGTGTACGCAGATATGAAAACCGTTAGCTCACATGAGTGAGTTGTATATTCAGATACTCTGAGATTGTATCTCAGAAAGACTTATGGCCATAAGCAATGAACCCAGGAATAGTGTTTCCAATAGAGTCATACAATATTGAAAAGGTGTTTGCGTTTATTGTTTATCGAGATACATGTCTAGAGATAAGTTTACGAATGAGCGCGTGGGAATTTGACAGTGATGATCTATATCCCTGCTCCTCTAGGATGTAACTGGTGGAAGGATTATACATATGTGCGATGACCTCAACTTATATGGTCTACTGCACTGATTTGTAATATTTGTGACATGTGCGCAATATAAAGTGTACTTGTTGTGCACTGAGATAGCGTATTGGATTGAATTGTTCAATCTAATAAATTTTAGTAGGCCGAACATTTGCTTCAATTTCCCTTGGGCTGTACACGTGTCAAGACTTAAGAGTTAAGTGCATCAATTAGTTAACAATAGTTATTAACCAATGAGATGTTGACACATGGAGCATTATAGGCCTATCATTGTTTGACTTAGAAATTACCAAAATGACCTTACTTGTTGGACAAGTAAGATCATTATTTTATTCATTAAATTATTTATTGAATAAAATAATAATAATAGTAATATATGATATTATTATTTAAAAGAAGTCAAACAATTATTATTTAAATTATTATTGGCATGTGTTTCTACAATGATTTAATGTTATTAAATCATTTGTTTTAATATTGATTAAAAGATGAAACATATATGCATGGTCAATTCTTACAAGGTGGGACCAAGATGTGTGTTATAAGAAAAATGAAGTAATTGTTTTTTCATTTGTCATTGCTTTACACGGCCATACATACAAAAATTATCATTATACGTATTTTATTTACTTGTTTAGGGTAAACAATTGTAACAAGAGATAAACAAATATGAGACCATGCATAGTAGGGCTAATACTTGCAAATATGAATTTGTTCTAAATGGCCGGCCAAGTGCATCTATGGTTTTAGTTTCATTTTGTTTGTTTTGAATAAATAAAAGAAACAATGAAAACATGGCATGTGTTGCCATGCTTCTGGGCCATGGCTTGTCTATAATGAGGGAAAATGAAGCAAAACAAATAAAGAGCAAATGTATTACTCAATTTCAATAGAGATCACTTGGCCAAGTCAAGTGAAGAGAGAGAGAGAGAGAGAAATAAGGTGTTTATTTCGAAGTGTGAGAAAACGCTCTCAAGGGTTGAGAGCATAAAACACTCTATCCTTTCTTCTTCATCTTGGCCAACCATACTACAAATAGAAATAATGATTCAAGTGTTAAATCCTTTATTGGAATAGCTGCCATTCTAGCTTTTCTAAGCCCACCGTGTTGAAACACTAGAATTATGAACGGATTACTTTATTGCGGTGCTTCGGTTCAACATAATCCAAAGGCTTACTAAGGTAATAAGTTCTCAATCCCATGTTATTTACATTTATGAGATACATGTAAAATGTATTGTGTTTATCATTAGGAAATTAGATTTTCGACTCTTCCACTGCACTCTATAATGTATGAGATACGTTTGCAATGCATGTTTTAAATGATAAATACAATACCCACATGAATAGACCCTAGGTTTATTAACACTCATAATTATTTCATATGAATTCATTTTTATCTTCTTGGAGAGTTGGATAGCAGGACTTGTGCAACTGTTAGATTATCACATAACAACGGTTTTTATTATTTATATTTTTGGTAACTATATATATATTGGCCAGGGATTTCTTTTTTTGTGTCCTTAAGTACCTTATGTGAAACAATGGCATGCGGGATTAAATTGTAAAAAGGATTCTTAGTAAGTGATGCTAGGTATTTTAGGTGTTGAGAATGTAATTACATCTTTTTTTGGTTTGTTTAAAAGTATGCTACTATTTCAAGTAACCAGGTTTAGAAATTTTGATGATTTAAAGACTAATATGTCTATAGAAATTCACCTAAAATAGCTAACCTAAAAACTTTATTTCATAATATATCACTTAAAAATAAAATTTGTAATAATAAATTTGACTTTGTACTTGGTATGACTAATTAAAAGTGTTGACTAGTGTTTGAGGTTATTTTGCTTATGATTTTTTGTGTGCAGTTGTTGTGCTTTTATTTTGAGACTATATTGATAGTGTTTTCGCTACTATTTTGGGTTGGTGTATATTTAATTTTTATTATTGCAATATTTGTACAATTTTAATTCTTTAATATACAAGTTTATATATTTGAGAAATTATGGAACTGTTATGTTTGATATAAATAAAATATAGATATCACTATCAAAAGAGTATAAAGTTGGTGTTGATGAGTTTTTGCAATTTGCGATGCTTAATTATGAAAATAGGAGGTCACTCAAATGTCCATGTAAAAATCGTACATTCTTTAGAGATATAATTGAAGATGCAAAAAGACCTTTGTATCCTAGTTCAAGGCATTCTAAGTTATTTGATTTGATAAATGTTTATAACATAAAAAGACACTATAGATGGTCTGATAAAGAGTTCTTGGCTCTTTTAGAAGTTTTTGACGAAATATTATCAGAAGGTAATAATATTCCAAAGTCGATATATGAGGAAAAGAAGACAATGAAGGTGTTGAGGTTAGATTTTGAAAAAAAATACATTCTTATCCCAATAATTGTATGATTTATAAGAAGGAGCATGAGAAGCTCATTGAATATCTTAGGTATAGAGAATATAGGTGGAAGAAGAAAGGAAATAGATCTAAAGAAATCAGATAAAGGATTCTTAAGAAGGTTTTAAGGTATTTCCTCCATATTCTTAGTTTCAAGTGTTTATTCCAACCACATGAAATTGCTAAGTCTATGACTTGGCATGCAAATGAGAAAATAGAATATGGTAAGCTTCGGCATCCAACAAACTTGCCAACATGGGAGTTTGTTAATAATGAGTGGCCCGAATTTGCACAAGAGCCTAAAAATCTTTGATTAGCTCTATCTAGTGATGAGGTTAATTCACACACCACACTTAGCACAACTTATAGCTGTTGGCTAGTATTACTGGTAACATACAATCTTTCTCCTTAGTTGTGTATAAAATAAAACATATTTTCTATCTTTATTAATTTTAGGACCTAAATAACTTGGGAATAATTTAGATGTGTAATTGGATCCATTGATTGAAGATTTGAAAACATTGTAGAAAAATTGCGTGGAAGTGTATGATGCATGTAAAAAAGAAACTTTTAATTTGAGGGCTTTGTTGATATGAACAATCAATGACTTCCATGTTTATAGAAACTTATCTAGGTATATAGTAAAAAGGTATTTTACTTGTCTATTGTGGGATAAACACTCTATCATGTTGGCTTGCAAGTAGTAAGAAAAATTCTTACATAAGGAATTACTAATTTTTACCTAATGACCATCCATTCTGTAAGATGACAAATGTTTTCAATAATGCATAAGAGATGAGTAAGGCTTCTATTACTTAGTTAGGTCATGAAATTCTAAAAAAAGTTGGTGGAATTGGTAGTAGTAATAAGAAAGGAATTGAGAAAGATGGGAAACGGGATAATAGTTGAAAGTGTACTGTGTGTAGGGTGAGTGTACATATTTTAATTTTTAATTGCACATCACACATGCATAATTAAGTGCAATAAAATATAAACAAGCATCTCATTACATTAATGAGATTTTAGAGAACTTACCCTCGAAGCATGTTTTATGCAGTTCTAGTTTAGGACTCGATGGGATCTTCAAGTTAGAACAGTAGCCTTATTTCTCGTCAGAATATTTTATCTGAAACAACACTTGGTTCTTAAATATTTCTCGAACCTCTCTATTTAATTTATTTACCATTCACATACTTTTTCCATTGAAAGGATCTTGGCTATTTATAGCCAAAGTTGCCGTAAGTTTGGAAAATTAAAAACAAATTGGTGGCTTTAACGCTTGAGCAGGACTAGCCAAATTTAAACCAAAAAATTATTTATTTTACTTTTACTTAAAGACAACTTATGCTTAATTATAAGCATGATAAGCCAAATTATCATTTGCCAAAGAAAATGGTTGAATAAAAGAATTTGGTGGCAGTTCAAGTTATGCAATCTTGCCACAAAATGCTTAACGTTAAAAACATTACTTATTATATTGCCACCTCTTGGTTCTTAATTTGGCTGAATATTGGCTCCAAAGCCACAAATTAGAAATTAATTCATTTGGCCATTATTAAAATGCCAACTTTTGTTATTATTTGCAATTTATTTAATTTTGCAATATTTGTAAATTAAATGGAAAAATCAATATATGTCAAGTGTCATGACATATGGTATAAAATAGAAAGGATAAAGTGGTAAGTATCACTTGTTGAGATCCTGAACTTAACAGTTAAACCCTATAATCTCTTGAGAGACCTTGAAATAATTCTTATTTTTTTAGAACTTCCCAGATTGACATATTTAATCCGATGCGTTCTTCCAGTGCACAACGAGTACACTTTATATAGTGAGACTCCCTAGGTTCACACTCGTTTCGTCTTACAAAACTCTTTCGTAAATCCATAAATAATGCCCCATAGAGACATTATTGAAATAAGAAAATAGTGTGTTGAACCATACACGTTAAGGTTCATTCATATTCATATAATCCCTCAGTTATTTATATTCTAAAAGAGTGGAGACATAGATCATCACCGTCTGGTCTCCATATGCTTAACTCTAGAACTTATCTCTAGATTCATTTTCCCATAAACAATATCTGCAAACACTTTTGCGATATTATTTCTTACATGGGAAACATTTTTTCTAGGTGAATTACTTATGGTCATAAGATTTTCTAGAGCACAATCTTGGAGCATCTGGATATATAACTCACCTATATGAGCTGACAGATCCTATATCTGCACACTCCAGACTTTATGAGAATTGGACCATACCCAATTACACCCAACGGTTAGACCATTAAAGGTCTCTAACATGTGTGAAACTTAAGTATGGGATCACTCACAAGCCCACTATGATGCTTAGGTCTAGGGACCACGAATACTACTCAACTCGAAAGGATCATTCATTGACTACTTTTTGGGATGTTTGTTGGAGATATTAATTAAGCCTATTCAGTACCCAATCCTCACCAAATACCCGCATGTTTACACGAACTTCTACTAAGTTCATGGTCTTCTAAGATAAACCATCTGGACCATCTAGATATAGACATATGCTAATCTCTTTTAAATAAGGTTTTCATCGACAGACACACATCAGTGAAAATAGATTAGGAACATAACATTTGAGAACATATTTGTATAATGACATTTTTAGCACTATTTATAACCCTTTGCAACTATGTTTTTGCTAGTATACCTTTGGACCTTTGTCAGATAAGGCTCTAACTTTTTAAATCTTACTGACTATAATAACCTGCTAAATGCTTAGTAATTATAACTCTCAGCGTAGCTAATTCTTAGCACTAGTCCAAACTGCTTTGAACTAGACCTGAACTCTTTCAGATCATATAATGTTTGAAATGTTACAACCATCTTACCATGTATTTATAATATTAATGATTTTGTTCGTGCTTATTGTATAAATATTAAACAATTAATATTTATACAATATTAGAATGACATGTAAACACCATTTTCAACAATAGTAATATCGAAAAATTATTCAAGATGAAGTCTATATTCTTTGAATTAAAATATTTGCAATATTTGTTGGTTCATCACCTATTATATGTGATTCACAGTGAAAAATATTTGCGAAAATATCTATGGCACATTACTTCTTTACCTAGTTAAGATGAAAGATAGGGTAAATACTGAAAAAGATCTTGTGGATAATAAGATTAGGGATAAACTTAAACTTTATAAAGAGAACAACAAACTTCTCCCTGCACTTTACACATTGAGTAAAAGAGAGAAATAAATATTCTACAGAACTTTGTTGGAAACAAGTGTCCCGAGCAGTTATTCTTCAAACTTCAAGAAACTTGTTTCAATAGATGATTGTGGGCTTCAAGGTCTAAAATCTCATGATTTCTATACTGAAATGCAACAATTGTTACCTTTAAACAATGTTCAACATTGTATAATATGGATGTGCTTCTTCTTTAACTCATTGTATAGTAAGGTGATAGATATTGAAAATTTGATAAGTTGCAAAGTAACTTGGTTGTAACTTTATGCATGATGGAGCAATACTTTCCACCTAGCTTCTTTGACACAATGGTTTATTTAATTATCCATCTCATTGATGAAGTTATGTTATATAGGCTAGTTTATGTCAGATGTATGTATCCTTTTAAAAGATTTATAAAGGTGCTTAAAAGTTATATACATAATCATACGCATCCAGAGGGGTGTATTGCTTAAATATTGTGTCGAATACCTCTCTAATCATGATTCAGTTGGACTAATACCTAGTTGTCTATCTAATTCACCTATTGAATAACCTTTGAGTTTTAGGGATATAAATCTTGTAGATTCTCAAATACTAAAGCAAGTACATCTTTTATTTTAGAGAACACACTTGAGGTTGAACCTTATATGAAGTAAGTTGTTCAGTTTCATTTTATTATACTCGTAATTTTTATTATTACCTTTATTATTCTTGAAATTGCAATTTAATTGTTAACATTTAGGGAACATATGGAATATTTGAAGAAAAATCCCTATGCCAAACTCAAAGACAACTATGGTTACAAATGAGCATAGTCGAACTTTTAGTGAAAGGTTAGAAAATAAGATTCGATTATATAATTACTAACTACTAGAACTTACAATTTTATAAATATTTGATGTAAAATATATCAAATTATAGGTATCAAATGATGTTGAAAGCAACATGCTCATAAATGATACTGTAACTGGTTGGCAAAAAAATAACGCTCATCGATTATTACATGTACTATATACCTTGTAAATGATTTTAAGTTTGTAACCAAAGCGCGAGACAACAATCAGTTTACATAAAATTATGGTGTGAGTGTTGTTGCAACAACAATGCAAATATCTAGTTCGTAGGATAAAATCAATATTTTAGAGAAATAGTCTTCTATAGAGTCCTTGATGAAATATAGGAACTTGGTTTTGTCATGTTTAAGAAGGTAGTTTTCAAGTGTGATTAGGTTGATCAAAAAAGTGGTGTTATGATAAATGAATTAGGATTACAATCTTTGACTTGAATTAAATTGGTCATAAATTTGACAATTTCATATTAGCTTCTCAGGCCAAGCAAGTATTTTATGTGAAGGATCAAAAGATGATACTAAAGCCGTGGCTTGTTTTATGGGCAAAAGAATTGATAAATCTTTAACTATTAATTAGTGTGATGACATGGTACTACATGCATAACTGTGTAAAATATTGCCTTCGGTTAAGATTGATGAGAAAGATGATGTTGTAATATATTCGAGACTAGATTATGATAGTTTTGGTGTAGGAATAGACGAGGCAAATGAAGAATGTGAATATAATTGTTTTGTAAGTATATTAATTTTTTTGACTAACTCTAATATATATTTTTTTATATATTCTTAATTTGAATCTATGTCAATGTGTTTACCAATTCTTGCAGGTTTGCTATATACATGGTTGTCATTGAGAATGGTGTTTTGAGAGACTACCGAAAAGGAAAAAAAATCTATGCGAAAGCATCTATGGTACAAATATATATATTTATTTTCCTCAAAATGTATTAGAAAGTTTATAAGTTAACTAAATTATTAAATTTTAAAGTTTATCTTACATTTTTTTCTCTTCTTTATGAAAAAGTAAATTATGAAAATTTTGAAGGTTTCCCATATTTGGTAGAGAGCATTGGATTGTTCTTTAATAATGTGTTTAATCTCTAAATATTTTGGCATATCTTTAATGATTATGTACTATTGTGAGACTTTTGTTATTATTTTATGATATTTGTAACAAATTTTAGATGATATATTTTTTTAGTTATGTGAAGACATTAAATTGTGATATATATTTTTAAATGAAAAATTGTTGATTATTGAATTTTATAAAATTTAAGTGCAATATAGTTTTTAAATATTCAATAGAATAATTTCAAATTAAATAAAATATCATGATTTTATTTTACTAAACTTCTAATACTATGATATCGTGATGTCAATAAATTATTGATACCAAAGTGTTAGTAATCTACTGATACCATGATGTCAATAATCTTTTGATGTGGTATTGGTGATCCTTTAATAACATAGTGCCAGTGATCTTTTGAGATCATAATATCAGTAATTTTCTCATACCATAGTATCAAAAAATTATTAATACAAAAATAAAGTGTAAGAAATTTTTTGACTCTTAACTACATTTATATTGTAAAATGGTGCCAATAAAACTATTTATTAATACAAATTAGTATCAATGAAGCTCAATAGTGATCCTATCAACTCTTGTTAGTGCATTTAGTTACTATTATACCCGGTAAAAGTTTATTATACATTTAAGCTAAAGACCTATACATTATTGACACATTATATAATTTAAACCACGTGATGTATAATATACAATAAATTATTGTTTTATATGATAATGATATCTAATATTTTTAATTTTTTAGATTTTAAAAAATTCAATAATATTATTAATCTCTCATACTATAATATATGAATACATATAAGAATTAGAATATAAATACATTCTTTCATCAATTTTTTATTTAATTTTGGTTAATATACAATATATTATTAGTATTATTATTACAAAAAATATTAATACAATAAAATAAAATTAATACAAAAAAAGTGTAGTGGTCACAAGCAAGGGCAGAGCTTCTTTAAGGTATGGTGAGTCATGATCCCTCAAGCCTCAAATGTTTTTAAAATTAATAATAAATTTTTATAATTTTATTATTTAAAATATATTTTTATAAAATTTTCTCCTCTCTCCAAGATTCAAATTGACACTAAAAATGTATATAATAAAATTTTAATTTAATAAAATTTTTAATTTTAACACCTAACTCTCCTCACTTTAAATTTTAATTCCATCTCTAATAGCAGGCACAACAACTCCGTCGATGACAAGAAAGGTCATTCTTGCTCGAGCACCACTAGCAGAATAACCGTTCGATAATCTACTCTACCATGCAATCAAATCAGCCACTTGAACTGCCTATTCGTGGTGGCAAAATATTATTGTCAAAGAATTGTATGTTGTGTTATAGCTGCCAATAAATTAAGAGGTCGTGGAAGAACAACTTGGTTTTTTATTGATGGTAAACACCAATGAAGCATAAAGTGTAACAATAGCTCTTTATTAAAGATTTTTTGTGATCAATGCAATATCTATCTAATGATATTAGTGGTGTCTCCCATCGACAGATGTCCATGCCGATGTTAGCAAATTACCAATTGCTGAATAATTATATATATTAATAAATTTTGTTCTATTATTTTTGTTATGTATTTTTATTTAATTTAATTGGTCCAATTCATTTATGTGCTCACTATTTAAATTTAAAGGCGGTCTCATATGCAAACAGGCAAATGAAATTCACTTCTGATAGTTTAAACGGAATATAACAGCCCGATAGGCCAATTGGATGCCCACGTGGAAGATCCAAGGGCTGGGAATACGCAAGATCAATCCAATAGTCAAAAGAAGACTTGATTTGAAATAGTAATAATTTTCCTCCAAATCCTACTTACAGAAAGCGAGTTTCTCTTCATCTAAAATATCATTTGTCAAACACTCATAACCACATTTTCTCTCAATTTGATACTAAAATTTACTCTTTTAACCTTTCACGAAAATCAATCTTCCTAAAAATTAGACTTGAGCTCCAGAGTATCTTTATACGTACACAACAACTTTTTGATACTTAAAGTAGAACTCAAAGAATTGTTTTTACATTCACTACAAGAATAGGGGTTTTTTGTGACCGGTGTTGCGACGGTCATTTTAACCATCGCAAAAAATTAAAAAAAACGAAGTCGTTTAGATTAAAATAAAATTTAATATTGTTTGACTTTATTTTCATCGTCTTCTACTCTTCTCGATCGTTTTCTCTACTCTTCATCTCAATTTCATCATTCTCTATTTCATCTTTTTCTCTACAAGAAAATCACAGCTTCAGTTTTAAGGTAATCTCCTATCAATTTTTCAATAACTTGTTTTCTTTATGTCAACATTTTTTTCATTATTTTTTTTTGTCAAATTTTGATTTAATTCAAAATTTCAGTAGTAAGGTTACTGTAAAGCTCTAATCTCGATCAATCTTTGAAGGTAGGCTTCGAATTTTTTGTTTATTTATGTCAATTTCTTCAATATTTTAATATGTCAATTTAATTTTGTTAGTTAGGGTTTCTTCAATTTCTTTGAATTTTAATTTTGTTAGTTCACGCTTCTTGTGGTTATGATACAAGTAGATTGTATCAGCCAAACAACAACAAAGTGTTACTCTACTACTAACAGTTTGCCTCGCTTTAATAGAAAGACAAAAGAAAACTTTTGCTCCTTAGTCTCCCTCTTTTTTCCATAACAACGACGTATAAACAGAGCTTCGATCACTGGCAACGACGGCTGTTGAGGTACATATTATATACCCTTGCTTTCTTATTTTCCCTTCTTGTTTATATCCTAACTTTATCTGCATGTGATTTTCATTTTTCATATAATGTTTTTGGTTCACCAAATATTTGATGAAAGGTCTGTTTGTGTTGTTAATTATATGTTGTGATTTACTAGAGCTCTGGTCATTATGAACAGGTTCTAGTAATGAGTTATTTATATGGACAGAATTATGTACAGTATTTTTGCACCTAACCAAAGATATTCCCAAACACATTCTACAATTACCCTTCAGAACATTAATTTATTGAATTGAATAGTTGAAACGTAGCCCAAGCATCCTTTTATTTATACCACAAATGATAATTCAAATGAAAAATGTTTTATGCTTACTCTAGTGTTGTCATGCTCAATTGCTGTGTGCAAGCTTCTTGTTTACTTGAAGATTAAAACTTCTCTCTCTTTGTGTATGTGTGTGAAACACATTTTTATCTTGTTTATTTGCTAATTTAGAAACCTTGCCAGTGATTGTAATATGTCTCTATAATCAAAGCCAACAGTCTTGTAGAGGATTCATTTTTTTTTTAAAAATTAATTGTTACCACTCTGTAGTGATTTTTCATTTTGTTATTATTGATGTGTTGCCTTGCTATTCCCAGTAATATCTTTATTTTTTTTCTAATGAAGATGAGTCTTGGTGTCTATGACAAATTCCTTTTTCAGAATTCTAGTTTTGTTGGCTGAATGCTGCATTTGGCTAAGTGGTGTCCTCTTAGTTCTACTTTTATGTGATGTTAGAGGCCTTTTCTCTTTGGAGGATCATTGATTCCCTCCAAAATTTTCATGTTAGTTGTCCCACAAGTTCATTTCAATTGACAATTTTCAAGATGACTAAACATAGTTAAGGCTGTCAAGTTTCTGACCCAGTTGGAATCCTGACTTCCAAGTTATTTCATCAGCTGATGAAAACAGGGAGACCAAATGAAAAAAGAATATAAATAGGCATAGGTCTAACATGTCTCTTTTTTAGAGTAAGATAAACTTTACATGATCCAGATAATTTCTTCTAATGAGTAGAATAGATTCACAACATATATATATATATATATATATATATATACAGTCTCCCCAAGAAAATAGTGAAAGTAGAATCAACAGAGATCTAACATCAATTTTGTCTATTCTACTTTACAGTGGATTTGTACTTGTCATTTTAACAAACAAAAAAGCTTTGCATTTGCAAGCCTTGTGTGTACTCATGTTACATGTATACACCACCCAGCTATATATTTCCTAACATGCTATTTTCAGTGCCTGTCAATGGACCAGGGACCTTGTTTTACTTGAAGCTTTTCCTCTTGATACACCTACACTTCTGACTTCCCCAATCCCATCCATCAACAAAAATAAACTTGACACCCTGTCTCTTCCGCTTGCCACACCAATTAATAACAACATACAATTCCATTATATTATAAGATGCTTAAATAACTTGGTAAACTTTGTCATTTATAATGACAAAACTTTGGATTTTGGAATCTGGGCTTGACTTTTAGCTCTAGCTAGCTCATTTGTATTAGGTATATTAGCTTATTAGGATCCTAAGATTTGAGGAAATACAGCCTTGTTGCTTCACTTTTTTGTCTTGAAAGTTTCAGTTGTTTTGTTGTCTTACTTGACCTCTGCCTCTGCATATTATTTAAAAGTGTAATTGTAGTCAGTAGATTAAAGACTGATTGTTGGGCAGAAACAAAAGACAAAAAAATAAAACAAAAAATCACCTAACTCGATCTCCGAAAATCATTTGGAATCATTGTTTATGTCTGCCATGTGGGATATATTTGAAAAATTAGAGATTTTAGAATTAAGATGTATGAAAGGATTTAATGAGATTTGACATATTCAAGATGGAAATTTCTTTTTTTTTCCTCTTTTCTGAGGAAAAATGGAAATGTTTGATAACAGCAATCTGAAAAGCAATAAATTAATTATCTGTTGTGAGTATTTATATGATTAGTTCTCAAAAAAAGATTTTAGTGACTGGTAATTGGAAAATGGCTATGAATTATGCAATCAATAGTAATCTAAACAATGGCAGTAGTAGTATCATAAACAGTGTTGATTTTGTAAATAAAAAGAAAAATCAAGAGAAGAAACAAGAAAAGATAGAAGATAAGAAAAGCTCAATAAGCATTCATGCTTTTAACAAGCTGCTTGCATGGAAATATGATTTGAATTCTAATGATGCAATGTTTATACATGGTTCTTGTACATTTATTTTCACCTGTTTTTCTTTGATCTTGATTCGTTTTATTTTATTTAGTGTTGGTAGAGTGAACTTAGGATGAAATGACTCTCTTATATTATGGGAAGCAAAGGGATGGTTCTAATTATCATATGGGACATACTCTGGCAAAGTTCTGTGACTTTGATCTTAGGAGTTATGACTGTACTCTTTTCCATGGCAACGAATATTCAAAAATGTTTGGTCGTGTTTGTTAATTTATAGGTTGACTGACATATGATGCACGGGTCCAACTTTGTGTTTTGTGATTCTTTATTTTTATTTGAGATTGATGCCTCTGTAAAGCAGATGCATAGATGATAGGAAGCAATTAACAATTGATGTTGGATATAATTTTGCATGTAAATCTAATCAAATTGTGACAATATTGTATAAATATTAACAGTCTGTATATTGTTTTCAGTACTGCTGACATCTTTCCCCAACTTAAGCTTCAATTTTGCTGGTGGTACATCCTTAATTTTAAACCCTCAAGACTATCTTATACAGCAGAATTCTATTGTAAGTTTCTAAGCACTTTAAGAAATAATTGGATGATATAAATGCCCACATATATAAATATATTAGTTGTGTATGGAAATTCAATTTGTTTTAAAATAATATGCATTTAATTTTTGCATGTATGTAACCTTAAACCCGTTCAAAAAATATATAATAAAACATGTTTTTCTCATTGTTATCTTCTTATGATGGTGAGAGCTATATGTTATACGACATTCACCATCTTTAAAAGATAACAATGAGAAAAGCATGTTTTATTATATATTTTTTGATTGTCCTAATTTGGACAGCTTGGAAATGCATAATTCTATATAGTAGTAGCTCAAGTTTTGTCTCACTCAGTAGATATTCCAATGACGAATCCTATTGTTCTCTAGGTACATACTAGATTAATGTGTATTTTGTGTTATTTTGAGTACATAACTTGAAATAACACAAGCATGCATTAATCTATGTTGTGTACTTGGAGAACTAAAAGGAGATGCTGCTGGAATTTCTATTGAAGTGGATAAAACTTGAGCTATTATTACCATATAGAATTATGCAGTTCTGAATGAGATAGGACCACCTACCTTTTAGAAAGGAGTTAAAAGGAGATAGGTTTTATGTTGCATGTATTTATTTTCATTTAAATTAAGAAGTTGAACATAATTAACTTAATTTTCTTTTACACTGAAGGAAGTAGATATGGACAAGAGTTGGATTGATTTGCCAGATAGAATATCGAAATCGTATATTGACGGCGTTGAAAGATTTTTAGATTTTACATATATGAACAATATTGGTGATACAAGAATATACTGTCCATACAGAAAATGTTGTAATCGTTATCTTTTTGTGAGAAAAGTAGTTAGAGACATGTTATAGTAAATGATTTTTTGTCAAAGTACAAAAATTGAACTGTACATGGTGAACATTCCACCTTTTTTTACCATAACCAAGAAACCAACGTTATTAATGATTGGGGTACTGATGATGACATGGTTAGAATGATACATGATGCCATAGGTACTCCAGATTTAGACTTCGGTTTAGTTGATGATAATCTATTAGACAATGAGCATGCTAAAGGTCCCAATGATGATACTAGAAAGTTTTTTAAATTGCTTCAAGATGTAGAATCTCCCTTGTATCCATGCTGTGAAAAGTTTTCTTCATTGTCATTCATTGTTCGACTTTTACATATAAAAGTGTTGTGTGGATGGACAAACAAGTCATTTACAATGCTTTTAGGATTGCTAAAAGAAGCATTTCCTAAAAAAGTAAAGTTGCCAGAGTCGTATTATGAAGCTCAAAAGATAACTACCGACTTAGGTTTTATATATAAGACATGGGATGCTGATGCGATATTTTTATATCATAAATTAAGTGCAAGTATACACTATCGTATGTAAGTAATAAAGAGACTAATTAGTCGGATGTCAAACCCACAGGGATAATTTCTTCTTATTAGCCAATTACTAAAATTATGTCTTCCTAATAATTATTCAAAAAAATAAAAATCCAAGAATGAATGTAGAAAATATAAAAGTAAAAACACAATGCAAAGAGAATAGGAAGATAGCAATGTAGAGAAAACCTAGGATTAATATTACCCCTCAATATGTTTCTAATAATTAATCATCTAATATTTAACTCACTTAGTCTTTATTATTGATAAAGACACTAATGTATTCACAAGCCTCTTCCAAGGTCATGCAAGTATATTTTAGTTTACCAAATACCTATATTCCTATGGTACTTGTAATAAATTAAGATTCATTAAGATTAGTTCTTATTGATCATACATGCCAATTAGGTATATTCCTATCCTAAATTGAAACTTGCATATGCAACATTGAATGTTACTCTACAATCATGCATCAAATTACCTAGGTCTAAATATTATGATTCCTCTTCCGAGTTTATCAAAATATTACCAATTCATTCACCATATATTGGCCAGATATATTGAAGCATTAAACACAAGTAATTTAAATAATAAAGGACTAAGTTTATTAAATACTAAAAGATATGGCAATTTAAGCGCACATATTGAGTTCAAATATTAACCCTAGAAAATAAGTTAGCTCATGGCTACAAGAGAACAGCAGTAAAAATAATTATAAATCATGATACAATTATTAGCAAACTGATATAGACGTCGAATTGCTCTTAATTGCGCTGCCTAGGAACTCTTGATGCCGAAGAACGTCTTGTATTTCTCTCTAAAGTTGCTTCAATTAATCTCCTATTACTCTCCAAGACTCGTGCTCTGTATTCTTGGTGCTCTTGGGTCATCTTGGATTTATTCCTGAAGGCTGGGAGCGAGTGGCTTTTTATAGGGATTGATATGAGCTTGAAAATCTCAATTCTCTTCGGACTAGGACTCGCAATACCGCTGGCGCGCTATGAAGTTGTCGCTGGGGCGACGCGTGAAAAAGCCTGCACCGCTGGAGCGGTAGGATGATAGAGCTGGGGCGCTGGAGTGTCGCTGGCGCGGTGACTGTATGGCGCTGGGGCACCAGATGTGACTTCAATAGGTCGTATTTCTTATTTCGATTACTATTACAGAGCTGGGGCGAAAATACTTGTGGCACGGGGGCGCTGGACTCATAATTTGAAAACTTTGTATTTTAGTCCCTGTTTTCGCTCCTTTTGTGTTCTTTCTTTAAATTTCGTTCAAGTCCCTAAAAATAACAATAATGCACATAAATAGCCATCTATTCTCATAAAATCATAAAATATCAATAATAAAAACATGAGAAAATATATGACAAATTTGCCCTTATCAGATGCATGTCATAATAATTGTTTGTTGTTTAACAATGAATATGAAAAGCTCGATATATGTCATATATGCCATTCTTCAAGATATAAGCAATTGGATGGTGATTCTAGTGGACATCAAAATAAGAACAAAAAAATACCGGCCAAACAAGTGTGGTATTTTTTACTATTGCCGAGATTACAAAGGTTGTTTATGTCTTCCAAAACTGCTTCCATTATGAGATGGCATACTGATTCGCGCACTGATGATGGTGTATTAAGGCATCCTACTGATAGTCCTGCATGGAAAGCGTTTGATGAAAAAAATCCTAATTTTGCTTCTGATAGTAGAAATGTTAGACTTGGATTGGCAGCTGACGGTTTTAACCCATTTAGGACAATGTCTATATCACATAGTACATGGCCAGTTGTTCTAATGCCTTATAATTTGCCGCCATGGTTATGCATGAAACAACCATTCTTCATTATATCTGTACTTATTGATGGACCTAAAGGACCTGGTACTAAAATTGATGTTTATTTGCAACCGCTGATTGAGGAGTTGAAGGAATTATGGTTTAAAAGGGTACTCACTTATGATGCATCATGTAATCAAATGTTCAAACTCCACGCAGCATTGTTATGGACTATTAATGACTTTCCAGCATATGGTAACTTGTCATGATGGAATACAAGAGGTGAAAAAGCTTGTCCTGTTTGCAATCAAAACACTAGATCTCTTTGGTTATTAAATGGTAGAAAATACTGTTACATGGGCCATCGACGATATTTACCAATATCACATAAGTTTTGAAAAGATAAAGTATCATTTGATAACACAAGGGAATAGGGACAAGCACTTAGTCGATTGCCAGGGACTGAGATGAAGAGACAGTTGAATGACATACTTACTGAGTATAATCTAGAAGATCTTCAAAAAAGAAAAATGAATGAGACTGAGAAAAAAATGATAAGACTACTTGGATGAAAAAAAGTATTTTTTTTTGAATTGCCATATTGGGAGTTCAACTTAATTCACCACAATCTTGATGTAATGCATATTGAGAAAAATGTTTGTGATAATATTCTTTGAACTTTATTAGGTGTTGCTAAAAAGTCTAAAGATAATTTGAAAGCACGGCGTGATTTTCAACATATTGGCATCAGAAAGCCATTACATCCTAAACTAGGAGGTGCTAACAAATTACGGTTACCTCCTACTTGTGTTTCTATGAACAAAGAACATAAAGATGTTTTTTTAAAAGTCTTGAAGGAAGTGAAGGTTCCAGATGGCTATGCATCGAATATTTCTCGACGTGTGAATATCAAGGAGCGTCGTATTTGGGACCTTAAAAGTCATGATAATCATATATTAATGCAACAATTACTTCCTGTGGCAGCTTGTAGAGCATTGCCTAAGAATGTTGTAGAAGTGTTGATTGAGTTGAGTAACATTTTTAGGCAATTATGCTCAAAAGTGAATATGTCAAATGATCTATTCTATATTCAAGATAAAATTGCACTTACACTTTGTCATCTTGAGAAGATTTTTCCAATGTCATTTTTTCATATCATGGAGCATTTACCAATTCATTTAGCCGAAGAGGCGGTACTTGCTGGTCCTGTACAGTTTCGATGGATGTATCCTATTGAAAGGTATGGTTGGCAATGTTATTGCATTTTTTAAATCCTTTTAAAAAAAATTAAGACATATGTTAATTAAATCAATATCTTTTCACTATAGGTATCTATTAACTCTGAAACTTTATGTGCGCAATCGAGCACATCCTAAAGCTTTAATTGCTAAAGGGTATTTAATGGAAGAATGTATGAATTTTTGTTCAAGATACCTTAATGAAGTGGAAACTAAAAGTACTCGACCAGTTCATAATAATGATTATGGTAATAAGTTTGGGCGTCCTTTGGGAAAAGGAGTTAAGGTTCATCTTGATGATGTTTCATAGGTTCAAGCACATAGGTATGTGCTAGTGAACACTAACACCGTCAATTCATTTCGAGAGTAAGTTGTTTATTTCTATTGAAATGACTTTATCCCTAATTCATTATTTTTCTAAAAGTAACTTATCCAATTTTTGTTTAGACAACATCTTGCTGACCTAGCAAGAGAAATGCCTCATAGTACAAAGCATTATATTCAAAAAGTTCATAATGAATCATTTCACAAATGGTTTATGAATCATGTAAGTTCTTTAAATCTTTTGATTCATAAATTATTTCTCAAATCATAAATAATGCAAGCTTCAATTGTTGTCATTTCTAATAATTATAAGTTTATACAGATTCAAGCCTTGCAACGAACATCAAATATAACATTGTCTGAAGAAATACAAATTCTAGCCAATGGTCCTGACCAGTTTGCTCAGAGATTCAAAGGCTACATTGTGAATGGCTTTTGATTTCGAACAAAAGACAATGATAGAAGTAGAACCACTCAAAACTTTGGTGTTGTGTTAAAAGCTAATACTGTGAGCTATGCGAGTGCAAGGGACAGAAATCCTTGCTCAGGCAATTTAACATTTCATGGGGTGTTGATAGATATACTTGAAATACGTTATACTAATAACATGAAGTTTGTTCTTTTCAAGGGTGATTGGGTAGATAATGAAATTGGAAGGATGCAAGATGAGTTTAAATTCACTTTGGTGAATTTCAATCATTTATTATACAAAAATAATCAAATAGGTGGTGAACCTTTTATTTTAGCAGGGCAAGCAGAGCAAGTTTGTTATGTGAAAGACCCTTTAAATGTAGATTGGCATGTTGTTCTTAAAATGACAGTTAGAGATTTATTTAACATGTACACAAAAGATTCTTCTTATAGGCCATCAATAGTACCTCAGGTTAAACTATATGCTGAACAACAATTGGATGAAAGCTTGTATGTGCGAGATGAGGATATTGGTTGGGTGAGGCAAGGAGTTGATGGGACAATAGTAGATGCAAATGTTATTGATGATGATGATAATGATGATAACGATGAAAATGATGTCATGGAAAATGTTGAATGATCTTTCTTTATAGATTTGTTTTAAGTAAGTTGTAATAGATTGCATTTGAGGGGTAAGGCTAATTACGTCCCTCCCTGTCTAGGTGTCATTATATGTTTTTTGATAATGAATATTTTTCTTATATATTTTACTAATTACATTCTTCTTTTTTTTAATAATAACATTCATTGATATATTAATTTTTTTATGAATGTTTTCTAACAATATATTTTGATATCTAATTGCAGCTAGTTATGGCCCTTAAAAAAGGAAAAGGCCCATCTATGGATGTCTTACTTCTATAGCAGGCGGAGTCACAGCGACAGACATCTATGTCTTCTCGTTCTTTTGCACAAGATGATGAAGAAGGTATAATAATTAATTTTAACTTCCATTATTTGAAAAGGCACACTAATATGAATTTTTTTAGGACCAATTGAATCAACACATCGTGGCCCAGCTCTAGGTGTTAATGATTGGGGCATAGGAAATATTATGCAGCTAGAGTTTAATTCAGCGTGGCAGGTAATTGGTCCAAATTCTGATCAGTTCAAATTCCAACTTGGGACCATAGCACGAAATGGATTGAAAGTGCCTTTGACATATGTTGAGTGGACTGACATGCCAGATGATCTCTTAGAAAATATTTGGAGAGAGGTGAAGGTAAGAAAATACTATTATAACATATAATTAGTGCTAATGTTTTATAATATAATTAGGTTCTATTATATTGTAGGCAAATACAGATACTCCATATGCTTATAGACGCCACTATTTAAGAAATGTGGGAAGACTTTAGAAAGATTGGAAATATCGATTGAAAAGTAAGTATTATGATGATAAGATAAATACTGAACGTCTTGCATCCATTCCTTCCAGAGTTATTGAAGAGCAATGGAAGACACTTGTAGCTTATTGGGGCAGTGAGGAAGCTAAAGTATAACTTAACTAAACTTAAGTTAATGTTGTAAGTTATAATTAGTATAACATAATATTTTGCATGATTATTTCATATTGTAGGCCATTGCTAAGAAGAATTAAATAAATCGTATGCAAGTGTCTTCACTTTTTAAAACAGGTCGAACTTCATTTGCTAATAAGAGAGAACAGGTTAGTTATATTTTTATATGTTTAATGATTGTTTGGGTGAAGAGTTTTGTTAAATTGATCATTGCTTGTTAATTGTTGTGTGTATGTATGTGCGTATTGAATATAATGTTAATTTGTTAATAATGTTAATATTTATTGTTGTATTGAATGTAATGTTAATTATTGTGTGTATGTATCTGTTTACAATATTTTAGATGAAAAAAAAAGGAAAAAAGACAGATCGTATAAGTGTATTTATTGAGACTCAATTCAAATCTGATGGTAGTATAGCTGATTCAGACAGTGCAGAAATAATTGTAAGTGATATAAATTTACAATAGTCATATATTTAAAAAATTGTTAAATTTTTATTTTCTAACTAAGTTTCAATGTTTTTAGGGTCAATTAAATGAACGTTTGTCTCAGTTGCCTAATGATGAACAAACAGAAGCTGCGAGAGACCAAGTATTTATTGATGTGATGGGACGCGATAGTCATGAATATGCTAAAACTTATGGGCATGGTCCATCATCATCAAATATTGCACAACAAAGTTCAAGCTAAAACAATGAATAGGTAAAAGCAGAGTTAGATTGTTTAAAATCCAGTTATAATGATCTTCAAGGTAAATATACAGTTCTGCAAAATCAATGTGATGAGATGCGTACAATGATGTAACGATTTTTTGATAGTCAAGGGTTTCAGTTGTCCATTAATGATCAGACATGAATGTTTAATTTAATATTATTTTAATTTAATATTAATTTTTTACTTATAAAATTATAACTAAAATATGAATATTTTATTTGTAGGTTCAAGATGCTTCCAGTGCGCACCATCATCATACAAAAACTGGATAGATGTTAAAAAATTCAGAATTGTTATTAATTTATTTTGAATTTTATTAATATATTTTGAATGTTATTAATACATTTTGGATGGTTATATATTATTAATATATTTTAGATTTTATTAATACATTTTGAATGATATTAATAAATTTTGGATGGTTATATGTTATTAATATATTTTGGACAGTCATATTGTAATGTTATTAATATATTATTTAATGTTATTAATATGTTTTGGATTATATTATAATATATTTATTTAAAATTATTAAATAAAAAAATATGATAAGACTTTGTAATTTAAGAGTAAATTTAAAAGCGGTTAATCAGCCGTCGCAAAAATTTACGACGGTCGAGTATGTGACGATTTTTTGCCATCGCAATGCCGTCGTAAAAGCCTTTTGCGATGGTATTTTAGCCGTCGCAAAAAGTCTTTTCTATTGTAGTGATTAGACCATAGAAGTTACACTAGGTAACTTCAGTGGCGCCATTCCCAGGAAACAAATTACCTAAGACGACCATGTACTAGCTGAAATTGGAGAAGAAAGAGTGAAAATAGTAAGACTGAGGCAATCAAGTTAACAAACTAGATCAGGAAGAAGTGAGAGACAAGCAAAATAGAGTAGAGAACAAAGTGACAAGTGAAAATCATACTTCTAGGGGTGAATTTTGGTGAAAATATTAAAGCAACTAGAAGAGACAAGCAAAGAGAAACAAGAGCTGAAAGAAAGGTTGACAATTTTAGAAAGATTTAAAGAATTGAGTGCTAATGAGAGAGATGATCAACACGTGAGAGATGCTCAATGCGAGCAACCTTATCAATACAACATAGAAGATGACTTGCCTAGAGAGTTGAATTAGAAGAAGACTAAAGTGCAATATAATAAAGCTAGCATAAGTGTGATAATCATGAAGGAGATTGAGGAAAAGTAAGAAGGAACCTTGAGGAAGTTAGGGCCGGTGGAAGATAGTGTTATGGCTTTAACACAAAAGCAAATCAGAATCCATTTACTAATGTAAATCGAAATGCTCTGAAGCCACACAATTTTACGGTTCCCAGCTTCTAGATGTATGATAGAATGAGAGATTGAGAGGAGCATCTTTTCCACTTCAAAATAATGGAAGATAGTGTTATGGCTTTAACACAAAAGCAAATCAGAATCCATTTACTAAAGTAAATCGAAATTCTCTGAAGCTACACAAGTTTACGGTTCCCAGCTTCTAGATGTATGATAGAATGAGAGATTGAGAGGAGCATCTTTTCCACTTTAAAATAAAGATGATCATTCACACTAATAATGAGTCATTAAAGTGCATCACTTTTCCTTTTAGCTTGAAGGGATCAACTTAGATATGGTCCAGAGGCTTGAACAAAAACTTTATAACATCACTCTCTACAAAATTTTTAGCTCAATCTATATAGAATTAGAAGAGAAGCAAAACAACATCTGACTTGTTCTTGATGAAATAAGGAGACACGGAAACCATTTGTAACTTCCTGAATAGGTTTAATATGGAGCTAAGTGAGATTGGGAATTGTGATATGCACACAAGTTTACTGGAAGGTGAAGAAACCAATGACACCGTACTACCTATATCTAGTAAAGAAGAACTTTATCTCGTTTGAGGAGATAAACAAAATATTAGAATAGCGGATTCAAGAGGTAGAGGTTGAACCGATAGTCCATAAGGAAGCAATAACAATTATTTCTCAACAGGGAGATAAAGCCTCGAAGACGAAGCTGTAGAGGAGAAGGGACATTCTGGCGAGAAGAATGACAAAGAAGGAAAAAGGGCAAGTTTGTCTTCCAACCTTCGATACTAATTAACACCCCTATAGAGAAGATTTGTGTTAAGTACGAGGATAAAAGCCTCTTCTGAAAGCCGAGAGCTATTTTGACTTTAGAAGATCAGAGAGACTGGATAAATCATTGTGCCTTCCATGACGACTACAAGCATAATATCAATAATTACATTTCTCTCAGGGGGGCAAATCCATGCCTTGATAAGGAATGGTCATCTAGCCGAGTTTTGGTTTGAAATTGAAAGAGCACAAGAGTGGTGGAAGCTGAGTTTGGAGGAAAGAGAGTTGAAGAGAAAGAAAGAGCATAAGGTGATCCAAAAAGGCAAAATCAAAGATAGTACATTCAATCCATATATCTATCTTTGATTGCAATTTCAATGAGAGGGAAAGGGGTGAATAAATAGAAGAAGAAAAAGTTCTAAAGAAGATAAAAAAGACTACAAAATGATTCTAAGAGCTCTAAAAGATGATGGCCTCTTTTAAGAAGGCACACCTGAAAGTTTAATGATGTGGATGGTGATAAAATAAATCTTCGTGGCAATGTTTCATGGTCGACCACCAGAGAACGAGGGAGGAGCCTCTGTACATAAGAGCCACCAAAGTGCAAAAGTACGGAATTTCAAAAACATCTATGGCTTCGATTATGGTACTCTCTCAAAAGCTTAGAGACATAAGGTTCTCAAAATGGAATACATGACTGCCTGCAAGTTCCATATCTGGACTCGTTGGTAATTAGCATAGATGTTGGAGATTTATTGGTAAACAGAGTATTGGTGGACAGAGGTAGAAACACCGATATCCTTTCTTAGAGTTCATTATAGGAATAAAGCTAGAAGAGCAAGACATTAGAGCCTGTGGGATAAATTTTATTGCTTTTGGCGGAGGCAAAATAATTGCGACGCGGATGATATGTTTACCAGTGAAGGATGCTAGAATGGTGCTTGACGTAGACTTCTTAGTGGTTGATTCACCTTTTACCTACAATGTAGTGGTGGGAAGGTATTGACTATATTACATAGAAGTTGTTCTGTCAACACTACATCACGTGGTTAGGTGTGTGTCAACCTATAGAAAGGGACAACTCCAAGCCAAGCAAGGTTATATAATTCACTGAAACTTATAAAACCAAAGAAAACAACAAAAAGGAAAGAGAAAGTCATAATGATAAAGTGGAAGCAAGTAAATTAAAATGACGAAGAGAAGAAGCCAAAAGGTTAGGAAGTTGGAAGAAAAAGGCACGGAATCACCACATCTTCTAGGAATGAAAAGTATGCTAGCATCACCCAGCCTTCCAGAAGTTAGAAGGCCATCGTAATCATCTCATGTAGAGGGGGTAACAAAGAGAAAAAAGAAATTAGAGGATTGGTTGCCAAAAACGCTTCTTTGACTGGCAGAAGAGAGAGATTATATAACCCCATGTATAGAGGAAACAATAGAAGTGCGATTAGACAATTTGGCCACCAAAAGAAAGGTGTTAATAGGCACTATAAAAGGCGACAAAGATCAAGAAGAGATGACTGAATTGTTGAAAATGAACCATGACGTCTTTACCCGATCATACAAGGATGGACCCCGATGTAATCTACCATAAGCTCAACATTGACAAACGATTTCCACTAGTGAACCAAAGACAAAAATGTTTTGCACCAAAGTAAAACAAGATCATCAGTGATGAATTAAATTGGTCGTTGGAAGTTTGGTTTATCTCGTAAGTGCAATATTCAAAATGGCTTTCTAATATGGTGGTAGTTAAGAAGAAGAATAGAAAGTGGAGTGCCTGTGTTTCGTACATAAAACTCAAGAAAAGCTATCACGAAGGATTTCTACCCGTTAAATAAAAATTGACCAGATGGTGGATGTGACTATAGGTTATGGAAGGTTTTCATTTCTAAATGCCTATAATATGTATAAAGATGAACCCAAAAGATGAGGAAAAAATGAGTTTCATCATGGAGCGTGGAATTTACTATTATAAGGTGATGCAATTTGTGTTGAAGAATGGGGGAGCCACCTTCAGAGACTAGTCAACAAGGTATTTGAAGAGATGATCGGCATAACGATGGAAATTATATTGATAATACAGTGGTTAAAAGCAAAGAAATCAAAGAACCTTCTTAAGACTTGTAAGAGGTATTTGATGTTTTAAGGAAGTTTAAGATGTACTTGAACCCTACTATATGCACATTTGGTGTATCGCTTGGAAATATTTCTAGGGTATATGGTCAATTTGAGAGAGATAGAAATCAATCATACTCAAGTGTTGGCTTCGAGGCAATCAACAATACCCAAAACTCTAAAGAAAGTGCAGATATTGGCAAGGAAGAGTGCTACACTCAATCATTTCGTTTCCAAAATGTGAGATAAATGTAGGTTATTCTTTTAAGCCATAAAAGTTAAGAGCGGAGGATTATGGGGGCTTGAGTTGGCAAAAGCCTGACAAGACTTAAAAGAATACTTGTGGAAGCCACCAATTCTATCTTCCTACTTGCCTATTGAAACACAATTTTTAAATCTTGTAGTTTCCCATGCAACCATTAGTGCAATGTTGTTTTGGAAAGATGAAGGTTAACAAAAGCCTTTATACACCATTAAAGTCTTGCTAGATGCCAAGATAAAATACTCAGTGGTTGAAAAGTTGGTGTTGGCTCTAATTCAAGCAAAGAGGAAGCAAAAGAACTACTTTTAGGCCTATAAGATAGTAGTGTATATTTCTATTCACTAAAGTGCATCTTGTCCAGGATACATGCCCTAGAAAGGGTGACAAAGATGGCAATAAGGCTAACTAACATGGATATAAAGTATCATTCTATAAGTATAATGAAGAGGCAAGTGAGGGCAGGTTTTTTTGCTTGAGTGCGAGCTGGCAGTGAAATATAATACACTACTTCTAGAAAGATTAGAGGAAGAACAAAGCTAGCAGATGCATATTGATTAGTCTTCCAATTAGAGTGGTTCTAGGTTGGGGATAAGAGTAAGAGTTTAGAAGGGCTCATACTCAATCACACAATTGAGTTCCTATACCAAACTTCTAACAATGAGCCAAAATATAAATCTTTGACTAAAGCCTTGATAATAGTAAGGTATCTGATGGTCAAAAAGAAAAAAATGTACACATAATCAGCCTCATTGACTTTACAATTTATTAGTGATTACACTGTGAATGAAAGAAGAATGAAAAGTTATCTCAATAGAGCAAAAGTGATAGTCGAGAAGCTGTAAGAGGTAACAGTGAACTAGATCTTAAGAAGCAACAACTTTGAGGCACATCTGCCCATCAGCGGCCAAATTTTCAATCAAAAGACTAGTTCCATTAAGGACAAGAAACAGAAACATGACCAAAATGGAAGAAGAATTTGCCAGCATAAGAAGACACGATGGTCATTATAATTTATACTAGATAAATGAAACCATATGTGGATGTTTTGTAGAATGGGCATCTTTTAACAGAATGAAAGGAAGCCAAGAAATTCAAGAGCAAGGTTAGTAGAGTTGCACTTTTAAAAGATGATTTGTATAATAAATCATTGATTGGACTATACATGGGATGTATAGAAGAGAATAAGGGAAGGAAAATTCTAGAATAGGTGCATAAGGGAGTTTGTGGCAACCATTTTAATGGAAGGATTTTAGTACAAAAAGTGTAAGTGCGCTACTTTCCTAGGGGGCATGTATGGGTAGTGTGTTCATTATAATGCAATATGCATGTCATACATATATATTAGTGCAACAGAATGAGATTTAATTTCAAAATGCAATAAACACATTTAAATTTAAGTCTCATTACATTAATGAGATTGAGATTGAGAATTCACCTTGTAAGCCTTTGAAATTTGTTCAACGTGGAGTCCACCTTCAAGCGAACACGTCGATAGTTCTAGGACCCAGCTTGTGTGGGCTTAAGTTTCTAGAATAGCGGCTCTAATTTCAAGCAAAATGTGTTTAACACTTAAACACAAAATTGGTTAACTCTTTAACCAAGTTTAAACTTTTTAAACTTATGATTTTAGTCAAACAATTTAACTAAAATGTATTTGTTTCAAAGCAGTGTAATTGTTTTTATTTGTTCAACACTTGAACAAAACAAAATAATTTCTCTTGCTCAACAAATCATGGCTGACCATTAGGAGGAAGCAGAAGATGTTCTTGTTTTTTCTCAACACTTGGAAAAACTCTTCATTCACTCTTGTAAAAATGGCCAAACCAAAAAGCTATTTCAAAATGAAACAATTTCTGTTAAAAGTCTTTAAGGTGCATGCTTTTGATTTGTGTACATGTTAAAAAAAAACTAAATGCATGTCTCACATACATTTATTTGATTTGCAGCGGAATTAAACAAATAATTAATATTTACATATGTAGTTTGAATCATTAAAAGCTTAAAATTACAAAAACTTACCCTTGATGAACTTCGGTAAAGAATCACATTCCAAAACTTACACAGAAGTCCACTTGTGATCAATTCTAGTCCGTAAGAATCCATGAGATTACAGAGTTAGAATAGTAGATTCTTTGATTAATTTTTAGCAAGCTTCAAATTCAAAGTTCTCTCAAAATAAGGCTATTTTACTAAGTATAAAGGGGCTTACTTGAAACATTTTCAAAGCTTCTTTTTATACTTATTAAAATTGGGTGGAGGGGGTATGGGCACTAAATGTAACATTTGCAAATCTTTAGCAACCTCAACCTTTGCATGGTTGACACTTGTGACTTATGCATCTCATGCGTGCTACCAAGTGTTAATTATACAAAGCCTCTATGTGCCATTTGTCAAACAAGTGGACATGTGATAAGATTTCTTTTGCCATGCAATTGGGACATCTTTGCAACATTTACAAAGTATGCTTCCCACTTTTCAGAGAGCTTTTGAAATGTATCCTACTTTCTGAAATCATCTTGGATGAAACCGTTTAATCCATCTCACTACCCTAGTACTCAACGAGTACACTTCATATTGTAAGACTCCTTAGGTTCACATCCATTTGTCTTATGGAGCACTTTTGCAAGTCTGTGAACAATGTCCTATATACACATTACGGATATTAAAAAAAGTAGCATTGAACCATAAAATTTTAGGTTAACCATATCCGTATAATCCTTCCGTCACTTATATCCTGGAAGAGCAGAGATATAGATCATTATCGTCAAATCTCTATATGCTCATTCGTGAACTTCTCTCTAGATACGCATTTCCTTAAATAATATCTGCAGAATCTTTTACGATATTGTTTATCTCTATGGAAAATATTTTTCTCGGGTTTCTCCTTATGATCATGAGAATTTCTCAAATTTGATCTTGGAGCATTCAGATATACAACGCATCCATATGAGCTAACGAATCCTCCTATATCTACTCACACCAAACTCTATGAGCATTAGACCATATTCAGCGGTCAAACTGTAACACTCATCGGTTAAACCATATCAACTAAATGTAACATTTGTAAATCTTTAGCCACTTCACCCTTTGCATGGTTGACACTTGTCACTTATGCATCTTATGCATGCTGCCAAGTGTTAATTATGCAAAGCCTCTATGTGCCATTTGTCAAACAAGTGGACTTGTGATAAGATTCCCTTTGCCATGTAATTGGGATATCTTTGCAACATTTACAAAGTATGCTTCCCATTTTTCAGAGAGCTCCTGAAATGTATCCTGCTTTCTAAAATCATCCTGAATGAAACCGTTTAATCTATCTCGCTACCCTAGTGCTTAACGAGTACACTTCATATTGTAAGACTCTCTAGGTTCACCTTTGTTTGTCTTATGGAGCACTTTCGCAAGTCTGTGAACAATGTCCTACATATACATTATAGATATTATAAAAAGTAGCATTGAATCATAAAAGTTAAGGTCAACCATATCCGTATAATCCTTCCGTCACTTATAGATCATCATCGTCAAATCTCTATATGCTCATTCGTGAAGTTCTCTCCAGATACGTATTTCCTTAAACAATATCTACAAGATCTTTTACGATATTGTTTATCTCTACGAAAAATATTTTTCTTGGGTTTCTCCTTATGACCATAAGACTTTTTCAAATTTGATCTTAAAGCATTCGAATATACAACTCACTCATATGAGCTAATGAATTCTATATTTGCTCACACCAAACTTTATGAGCATTAGACCATACTCAGTGGTCAGACTATGAAAGGTCTCTGACATACGTGAAACCAAAGTATAGTAGATCACTCACAAGCCCACCATGGTGCTCAAATAAATGGATCACAAATACTACTCAACTCAAGAAGACCCTCAATTGTTGACTTTATGGGATATCTATTGAACGTCCTCATAAGTCTATTCAGTATCCAGTCATTACTGAATACCTACATGCTTATACAAGTTTTCACTAAGCCCATGGTTTGCTAAGACTAACAATCTAGACAATCTAGATATAGACATACATTAATCTAGAAAGAATACTAATCTACTCGTGTCGGTAGCCATGGATCAAGAATGATGTTTTTAAGAACATCCTTAATAATGACATTTCTTAGCACCATTTACACCTCTCTACAACTATGTCATTACGGATACATTTTCAGGTCTTTGTCCTATTTTAAACAAAGTCTTTAACTTTTAGAATTGTTAACTTTTAGCACTGACCTAAACTCCTTTGAATCAGATCTGAACTCATTTAGTTCTGCAATGTTTATAAATGTTATAAGCTTCTTACAATATAATTATAATTAAAAATTAAATTGAACTGTTTATCGCATAAATACTAAATAAAATCATACAATTTATTTGAATGACACATAAGCACCATCTCCAATAATTTCATCTTTATATACCATTTTATTTGTTTCCCTCCATTTGTCAAACAAGTGCCCCCACCATGCAAGTAAGGCCATACCATTTTATTTCTTTTTTTGACTTAATAAAATATACAAAACACTTTTGCATTAACATATTTGGTTGTCCAATCATATAACTAAATGAAGATTATTTTCATTTTTGTTTTATAATCCTTTTAATGGTCAAAGCAAGGCTCCACCATGTCTTACTCAAGCCATTCCTTTTTTAAATAACAATATTATTAATTCAAAAATAATTTTTAAATTAATTAAAGATCTTGCAGTCTCACAAGCAAGGCCATTTTTTTTTCATTTTCCAAGTCAAACAATTAAGGGTCCAAATTGTGTCACTTGTCATCATCGGTTAAAAACCTTTGTTAACTAATTAATTGACATACTTAACACTTAAGTCTTGCCAAGTGCACATCCTGAGGAAACATGAAACAAATATCTGGTTTGCTAGAATTTTCTAGATTGAACTGTTTAATCCAATCTGCTGCCCCAGTGCACAATTAGTACACTTTATATTATGGGACTTCTTAAGTCCACACTTGATTTGTCAAATAGAACTCTTCCATAAGTCTGTGAGCAATACCTTATGCATAAGTTACGAATATTACAAAACAACGCATTAGACCATGCAAGCTAAGATTATAACATATTCGTATAATCCCTCCATCACCTATATCTTGGAATAGCAGAGATATAGATCATTACTATCAAATCTTTGTTTGCTCATCCGTGAACTTATTTCCAAATTCATTTTTCTATCAATAATATTTTGTTCCTATGGAAAACTCTTTTCTGGGATTTATGATTATGGCCACAAGACTTCCTGAAATACAATTATAGAGCATTAGGATATACAACTCACCCATGTAAGTTGATGGATCCCATATCTATGCATACCAGTCTCTATAAGCATCAGACCATACCCAGCGACAAGCAACGGTTAGACTATGAAAGATCTCTAACATTCATGGAACTAAAGGATAGTGGATCAATTAGAAGCCCATCGTAGTGATCAGGTCAAATGACTACAAATACTATTAAACTTGAGACGACCTACTATTGAAGGCTTCAGGGGATGTCTATTAGAGGTCTTCGTAAGTCTGTTCAGTATCCAGTCCTAATTGGATACTCGTATGCCTGTAAGAGCTTCCACTAAACTTATAGTTTACGAAGACTAACCATCTAGAAAATTTAGATGTAGACATACACTGATCTGTATAAAAGGTTTCATCGATAGACCTGTATTAGTAAAGATATATCAGGAATAAGGTGTTCGAGAACATACTGCATAATACATTTTCTAGCACCATTTGCAACTACTTGTAACTATGTCATTACTAATACGTTCCCAGATCTTTGTCCCATTTCAGACAAGGCTCTAACTCCTTAGATTTCGCTAACTCTTATAACGTGCTAACTCTTAGCATTTATAACTCTTAGTGTTGTTAACTCTTAGTACTAATCTAAACTCCTTTAGACCAAATCTAAACTCTTTTAGATCATATAATATATAAAATACTACAAGCATCTTACCATTTATAGTAATATTAATGATTTTTATTCAAAATATATATTGTATAAATATTAAACAATTAATATTTATACAATATTGGAATGGCATGTAAGCACCATCTCCAACATAAAGTCTTGTAGTAAGGGCTGACATTATAACGAGAAGTAAAGGATTATCTGAAAAAGTGTGTGAAATGCTAGAAGCACACAACATTTATTCACTTTCTTGCTTGTGACCTCAACCATGTCACAAGACTATGGCCATTTATGTAAAAAAGGATAGTTATCGTTGGACCTTTGCTAATAGCCATATAAGGGAAGAGATTCATTTTAGTGGCAACATAATACTTTACTAAATGGGTGAAAGTAAAATACTATAATAATATAATAGGAAGCAAGCAAAATCATATCATCAGCATACAATAAATAATAACAGTTGTCACTTTTCCAAAAGTTCTTTGTTTTCATTTCCTCACTTAAATTCTTAAATTTTTTTCTCAATAAGTTAGTATGATGAACTTTGTGTACCAAGTAAAAAAATAGGAACAAAATATCCTATCTCTAATCCTTATATATGGGAAATGTTTTTGACGGTAGATCCATAACATTATAATCATCTTCTGAAGCACCTTCCTTATAGATTGATAATTAATATTCTTTAGGTTATCTTTAAAATGTCTGGTTGACAAAATTCTTCAACAAGAATTTGTGAATAGCATGTTCCTTTTCGAATCAAAATCTTAGTTGGAAGGACCTTGTAGAAGCAACACAGCACTGGTGCTTATAATGCTTCTGTGCCATCTCTACTTTATTCCTAAAATGATGAGCAATATCATAAGAACTTTTAACTTCCGTTCTTGCACTTTCCATGGTTTTTTGAGGACTTTCCAGATTTGATCTTAGTTCCAAAAATCTTATTTCCAATTCCACGTTGCAAACCAATATGAGCTCTATTTCTTATCAATCTTAATTCATTGTGTTTCTTTTGTAGTTGCACGTAAAGAAGAAATCTTAGCACATCATCCTAATTCTCAAACCTTCCACTTCAACCATTATACTTTTGAACTCTTCATCCCAATTTTCAACTTATCTTTTAGGTCAACTCTCTTATTCAGAAAGGCCTCATTAGCACCTTTTAACTCTTCCACAAAGGCAATATTTTCTTCTATCTCCTTCAGCATTCTTTCCACCCACTCACGCATCTCTTCTACACCTTTCAACTCAGTCTTCAACCTCTTATTTTTAGACTTAATACCAAATCATGTACACTCACAATTATCCAAGATTTAGAATTCTCAATACCTATTATCTGTTGCTCATCTTAGGAATGATTTTCTCATCTTTCCAAGTAAATAGGCTATTTAGCACTGTAGTATCACTCATATAATTCCTCCTTAGCACTGTAGAATTCCTTATCATTCTAGAATGGTCCCCCTTCATGAATTTTAGATCCCTAATATTATCACAAGCTTATGTCGATGGTGAACTGATTATTTGTTACCCTAACAATTACCTATATGTCTATGATAATCAAATAAGAATAAAATTCATTAAAAAAATGATCTATTACTACCATATATATGTCATATGAGTATATGTCTATCGCATATTAAACTCATAATTGCTACGATATGATCATATATCAAATTATTTAAGGCCAACACCTAAATTCCTTCATCAAGTTTATTAGGATTCCCACAACAATCTAATTAGTGATCAAATATTTAGAAAACATGGAATATTTGAACAATTCTACTATTGAATTCATAAAAATAAGAAAAGAACTTGAATTCAATCACATATCAAGTTTAAAGTTGTAACCTTAGATATAACAATTTAGCCCATTATGAAATAAAGAGTTGTAGAACTTATTAAGAAATCATAAAAACTAGAAAGATAAAAGTTGAAGAGATAAAACTAATTTTGTTGCAACCTTTAATCTTCTAGCCTTCTTGGTCCTCCAAAAGTTGCTCTTACTCTCTCTAACAAGTTATTTCTCTCTTGTGCTCCTTTTTCTCTTCTCTTCTTCTGCGTTTTCCTTTTTTTGATTTTGAAATAAGCTTTTTGATTTTCTATTTATAGGTTTTTTAGTTTTCAGATTAGCATAAAACATTGAATATAAGTTAAACTATGATTTTCCTTTTTTTGTGCCTAAGGCTAATGCTATTTGAAAAGTACTATTTACGAGATACTACTCATACAGTATTGTTCACGTGTCATGGTGCTGGGAATACTAATCTTAGTGCCGCAGTGTTGCAGCGCTGATACTGTAACAAAATTACTGTAGCAAAGTACTATAATAAATTTGATATTTTTGCCTTATTTTCTTTGAATTTCATCTCATATAACTCTATTGACTTCAAACCTACAAAATAATAATAAAGCACATAAAAAGCCTAATGATCATGCTTAGAATGAACAAATATTAAGTTTGCAGAAGCTTAAATAATATATATAAAATGTACCCATCATTTAACGATTTTAGAGGAATATTGAAGGAATATCAGTTGGATTACCAATAATTGAAGAAACATTAGTACAAGAGGAACTTCCTCCTGCTTGTGAATGGAAGGATCACCAGCTTAGAAGTGTCTATGAAAGAATAGAAACTTGAAAAGAGACCTAGGGGGAGGTCAAGAACATTAGAAACACAATTAGCTGATGACACTATTTGCTTCTTCGAGGAAAAAGAAGGCTCGAACTCATTGTCAGGTATGCCACTAATACTTTTCTTTTTCTTGGGCATCCTAATCTTTCCTTATACTATTGTTCAAGCTTTAGGAAGTTTAGAACTATATCTATAAGATCTTGTGGACCTTGATGTTTCCTTCTACCCTTCTTGATTTTCCTTCAAGAGAGGCAATAAAGAAGCTAGAGATGTAAGGGATTTGGATTTTAGAGTTAGAGCTCAAGTCAAAATTGTAACTTAAGCTCAAAATAACCTTGACCACTTAGAGTGTTTGGTACATAGAATTAAGAAGATTAATAATAGGTGAAGACATAAGAAAAAAGATTACCTTTATTTTAGTATGAACTGACTAGAGGCACAAGGGATGCTTCCATTTGTGTGAGGATTTTCACGATGAAATCTAAAACACTTCTAGTCATGGGAGATCAATGGTAAGATAATTGAAATTGAAAGGTTCAACGGTGGAAAGTCTAGCATTGGAAGGACCAGTAGTGGAAGGGTCAACCATTGGCATACCCCTAGTTGAATCTTAAACCCCCGCAGAGAAGTCATGAAGGTTGAAGATGCCGAGAATTACCATAAGGAGAAACTTATTGCTTCAATGTCTTACGTTGCAAAGTAAAGCAACAAGTAATAAGAGAATAAGAAATAAAAGTTGAAAGCAATCCATCACAAAATAGAGTTTGAAAAACACTTGATAATGATTCACGAAACTAGTATAAGTGTGTTGTAAAAGATATTCTCACCATTTTGTGAAATAATACTATTAAGAAATAAGACCTTAAGGGGAAGCAACTAATCATGACTAAGCTTTAATTGAATTCAATAGAGAATAAAAGGATGTAGAAAGTATTAGGCTCTTTCAAGTTCAAGGTTGAAAGAAAGAAAGCACATCTGAGTCTTTAAAAGACAATAGGTTATAGGCATACCTAATCTCCTATAAATTTTTCTTCAAAAATCTATCTCAACTAAAAATGGAGCGATTATGGAGGACTTTGTAATTAAAACTCCCAAACCTACAATGGACAGTAAAGGGAAGGTTAAGTCTTCTCTAAGAGACACTAATGATAATAGGGTTCTTATAACTGACCCATTCCCATTTCCCTTTAAAATCATAAATGACTCTTTTACACATTTTGATGGCTTAAAAATAATGAATTTTTTAGTATTAAAGGTTATAATTGGGGAACAAGTTATAGAGGCAGAGAAAGTAAATTTGTGTGGGGGGGTGTTCATCATGTGGTTCATCAAGAAAATTCCTTGAATCATATGAAACACATTCGGGTGTATCTCTAAGGGGGAGAGTTCAATAAGGTTAAGGAATTCTAAAATCATAGGAAGCATTGAGAAGGAAAACATTATAAATGACACCTATAGAGTACAATCTCATGTGGACCTATAGTTTAAGGGTTATGAATGTTATCATCAATAGGGAAGCTCTTGATATGCACGTCAAATTTATTAACAACTATTTGAGATATGGTTATATTTACTTAATGCAAAGAAAATCTAAGATTTTTGAACAGTTCAAAGAATTCTTATCATAAGTTGAAAAACAACTAGGTAAATTAATAAAAACCATTTGATCTAATTGAGGGGGTAAATATCTTAACACAGAGTTTAAGGATCACTTAGAGCGTGGTATTTTATCCCAACTCATAGCACTTGGAGCACTACAAAAAGTTTGAAAAAAAGAGAAACAGAACCTTGTTAGATATAGTTAGATCCGTGATAAGCTACTATTCTCTACCGCTCTTATTTTAGGGATATAAGCAGTCTATATTTTAAATGTAATATATACCAAATATGTCCTAAGAACGCCCTTGGAGATGTAGAATGGTAGTAAACCTAATGTATGTCATTTTTCGCATATAGGAATATTCGACACATGCGTTAAAAGGGAAAACTGAAAAGCTAGAACCACGAACAAAAGTGTGTCTTTTTTGTAAACTATACAAAAGGCACAATAGGAGGTTTATTTTATAGTTCTCAAGAAAAGTGATTATATCGATAAATATCACTTTCCTTGAGAATGATTATATGAAAACCTTTAAACCTCTCAGTAAGATTATATTGGAGGAAATGCTTTCTAATCAGATTAAACCTTCACCATTGACAATTAGTAAACTACAAAGTCAAGTAACCATTGTTCCTGATTAGATCACCTTGGAACCTTAATGTAGTAAAAGGATAGTGAGGCTACCTCACTATGGAGAGAATAGTGAGGTACAATTCTACCTCTCTATCCTCTCATCACCAAGAGGAGAAGATAGAGAGGCACAAGTTGTTATATATAACATAAGACAATGGGATACATTAACGTATAGACATGTAATGAAGGATTCTGAAAAGAAAAAATGGCAAGATCCATAATATCATTACAAGCTTCTGTCGATGGTCAAGTGACTATTTGGTGGGATTATAGAGCTAGAATTGTAGCTTAGTTTTAAAATTTCCAGTACATGTATTCAAACTTTTGGAACATAAATTATTTGATTCTTAAATAGAGATGGTAAACATTTACATACAACTTTTGTTTATATGATGGAAACAATTTTCATAGATTAATTAATTTTAGCACAACTCTTGTCTACAATTACTCTTTCTCCATTTTCATTTATTCATTTTAATCCATTCATGAGAGAAGAAAATGAAGAGAAGTTTCTTTTGCTTTCAACACTTGAAAAACACAAAACTAAAACTCTCTCACTTATCTTGAATTGCTTAGCCAAATCTTCTCATCCAAAATGAATGAATTGATTCAAATGTTTTGTTTCAATTTGTTACAATAAAATATTCAATTGTTAGCCAAATTTTATTTTTGTTATTCAACACTTTTTGATAAAACAAAAAAAAGTGTTCCACCAATTTTATTGTTGGTCTCCCACTTAGAATTAATTTATTAAGCATTAGAATAATGGCCACCTAAATAAACCATTACCTAGCAAATATAATTATTTTAATTATATTAGGTAAATAAATGACCAACATCTAGGCTCTCATTGTATTAAAATACAATGGCCATGATTAATATATATTATCATATTATCTAACAATATAATAATAATATCTAATTTAATTATTCATAACAATTTTGAATAATTACTTTTTACCTTACTAGTTTTTACTACCAATGTTAAATGGTAAAGCGAAGGTAAAATCAAATCATGGAATAAATTTTGCCACTTGTCAACATCCTATTAATTAACAACTCTTGTTAATTAATTCAATGATGTACTTAACAATTAAATCTTGACAAATATACATCTCGAGCGATCCCGAAATAATTATTCTATTTTGCTGGAATTTATTGGATTGAATTATTCAATCCAGTCCGCTACCCCAGTGCTCAATGAGTACACTTTATATTGTGAGACTCTCTAGGTCAACACTTAATTTATCATATAGAGCTTCTCCATACGTCCGTGAATGATGCCTCACACACACGTTATGGATATTACAAATCAGCGCGTTAGACCATGAAAGTTAAGGTTATTGCATATTTGTATAATCCCTTCATCATGTATATCCTGGAAGAGCAGAGATATAGATATCACCGTCAAATATCTATTTGCTCAACCATCAACTTATCTCCAAATTTATATTTTCTTAAATAATATCCACAAACACTTTTATGATATTGTTTATCCCTTTAGAATATATTTTCTGAGGTTTATGCTTATGGCCACAAGACTTTTTGAAATACAATCTCAGAGAATCATGATATACAACTCATTTATATAAGCTGATGGATCATATATTTACGTACACCAGACTCCATGAGCATCGGACCATATCCATGACACACAGCGATCAGACCATGAAAGGTCTCTGATATATGTGGAACTAAAGTATGGTGGATTACTCACAAGTGCATTGTGGCGCTCAGGTCAAAGGACCACAAATACTACTCAACTTAAAAGACCTTTCATTAACGGCTTTATGAGATGTCTATTGGAGGTCTTTGTGAGTTTGTTCAATATCCAGTCCTCACTGAATACCTATATGTTTATACGAGCTTCCACTAAGCTCATAGTTTGCTAAGACTTACCATTTGAACAATACAGATATAGACATACACTAATCTATATTAATGGGTTCCACCGATAGACCCGCATCGATGAAACTTAGATCAAGAAAATCATGTTTGAGAACATACTTACATAATGACATTTCTTAGCACTATCTACAACTTTTGTAGCTATGTCATTATAAATATATTCTCAGGTCATTGTCTCATTTCAGATAAGACTCTAACTGTTTAGATTTTGCTAATTCTATTAATCTGCTAACTTTTAGCACCACTAACTCTTAGTACTTTTAACTATTAGCGTTGCTAACTCTTAGCACTGATCTAAACTCCTTTAGACTATATCTGAACTCCTTCAGATCATACAATGTCTGAAACGTTACAAGTATATTACCATTTATTATAAATAATATTAACAATTTTATTAGAAATGATAATTGTATAAATACTATCATTAAATATTTATACATAATGGGATGGCACATAAGTATAAATCCCAATAAAGCCTGTACAACCATCAAACCTTAAAGGCCTATAAGGGATGAGATCCCAGGTTCGACATTAGTTAGAAGTGTAGGTAACCTGCGAGGGGTATGAGTGGTGCGCTAGTTGATAACTTGGTGGACCCAAGGTGTTAGGTAGGCTCCACATACTTTTATTAAAAGGTTGGTATTTTGTTAGAGTGTGTGGGACCCACCAACTCTTTGGTCCACCAGTTGGGTGACACCTCAGAGCTATTGGCATCCCAGCATATAATTCCTCAGGTTACCTGCACCCCCAAGAAATCAAACCCCTGCCCCTATCTCATGGAGGCCTCATAGGCCTTTAGAGGTTTGTCCTTGTACCCATCGAGCTAGCCCTTGGAGATGTAGAATGGTAGTAAACTGAGTTTATGTCATTTTTTTGCATGTAGGGATATTCGACACATGCGTTAAAAAGAAAAACTGGAAAGCTAGAACCACAAATAGAAGTGTGTCTTTTTGTAAACTATCTAAAAAGTACAAGAGGAGGTTTATTTTATAGTCCTAAAGAAAGTGATTATAACGATAAATATCACTTTCCTTGAGAATGATTATATGGAAAACTTCAAACCTCTTAATAAGATTATATTGGAAGAAATTATTTCTAATCAGATTAAACCTTCACCATTGACAATTAGTAAACTACAAAGTGAAGTAACCATTGTTCCTGATTAGAACACCTTGGAACCTCAACGTAGTTGGAGGGTAGTGAGACTATTTACTCATTACGAAGAGGATAGAGAGGCACAAGTAGTTATTTATGACATAAGACAAGACGGTCCATTAACATATGGACATGCAATGAAGGATTCTGATAAGAAAAAATGGCAATAAGCCATGAACCAAGAAATAGAGTCCATGTACTCTCATTCAATCTGGAGTTTGTAGTGTTGTGATTTGTGCTTACGTGTCATCTCTTTATGTATGAATATTTGTTTAATATTTATACTAGTATTATTATTTCATTAAATCGCTAATTATATTTATATATGGTAAGATGTTTGTAACGTTTTAGACATTGTACGATCTGAAAGAGTTCAGATTTGGTCTAAATGAGTTTGGATCAGTGCTAAGAATTAGCAACACTGAAAGTTAGCTAAGAATTAGCAACACTGAAAGTTAGCTAAGAGTTAGCACTGATAAGAGTTATCAGGTTGTAAGAGTCAGCAATATCTAAAGAGTTAGAGACTTATCTGAAATGGGACAAAGACCTAAGAATATTTAGTAATGACGTAGTTGCAAAGAGTTGCAAATAGTGCTAGGAAATGTCATTATGCAAATATGTTCTCAAATATTATGTTCCTGATCTATCTTCACTGATGCTGGTTTGTCAGTGAATACCTTAATAAATATATAGATTGGTGTATGTCTATATCTGGATGGTTTAGATGGTTAGTCTTAGCAAACCATAAGTTTAGTGGAAGCTCATATAAAGATACAGGTATTTAGTAAGGATTGAATACTGAATAGACTCACAAAAATCTCCATTAGACATCCCATAAAGCCATCAATAGAGGGTCTTTCGAGTTGAGTAGTATTCGTGGTCCTTTGACTTGAGTGCCACGGTGGGCTTGTGAGTGATCCACCATACTTTGGTTCCACATATGTCAGAAACCTTTCATGGTCTAACTGCTGGGTATTGTTGGGTATGGTCCGATGCTCATAGAGTTTGGTATGCATAGATATGGGATCCATCAGCTCATTTTGGTGAGTATTATATCATAATGCTTTAAAGATTGTATCTCAGAAATTCTTATGGCCATAAGCAGTAATTATCGGGAAAAGAGTTTAACCCTAGGGATAAATAATATTACAAAAGTATTTGGAAATATTATTTATTGCAATACAATTCTAGAGATAAGCTTTCGGTCGGGCATATGGAGATTTGACGGTGTTGATCTATATCTCTGCTCTATCGGATATAAATGATGGAGGTATTATATGAATGTGTTATAACCTCAACTTGTATGGTCTAACGTGCTGCTTTGTAATATCTGTAACGTGTGTATAGGGCATCGTTCACGGACGTATGGAGGAGTTCCATATGACAATTTGGGCGTGGACCTAGAGAGTCTTATAATATGAAGTGTACTTATTGTGCACTGAGGCAATATAATGGATTAAATAGTTCCATCCTAGAAATTCTAGCAAATCAAAAAAATGTTTCGGGGTTCCTCGGGTTATGCACTTGTTTAGACATAAATGTTAAGTATATAATTTAATTAGTTGACAAGAGTTATTAACTAATTAGATGTTAACAAGTGGCACAATTTTATTCCATGAATTATTTTACCATGAATTCACCCATTAACCATGTTACTAAAATCAAATAAGGTGAATATTAATTATTCAAATAGTTTTTGAATAATTAAATAAATATTATTTAAATAAATAAAATATGATTTTATTTATTTGTTATTTTATTCCTAAATGGAAGACATACCTAATTTGAGAAACATAAATTAAATTAAGTGGAGCATCATTTTGTGATTAATGGTTAATTTTATTAGACCATTAAAATGGCCACCAAAATTTGTTTTGGTAGTTGGCCACTTAATCTAATTTTGGTGGAGCACTTGTGAAGTGTTGAGAGCACTAAAAAATGGTTGAGTTTCATTTATGTTAACAAGTGTGTCAATCAATTTTCATGCAAGAGTAGAGAGGGAAAAGAAGAGTTGGTTTTGAGAGAGTTTATCATTGAACAAATACTTGTGAGAAAAACCAAAGGAGAAAGAAAAATAAATTCTTTTTATTTTTCTTTTAAGTAATACAAACCTTGTTGCTGGAGATTTACTGCTGTTATTCTAGCTTCACAATTCCACCGGATTGTTGTGAACTAGAATTGAACAAAAGTACACTTCAAGGTGAGCTCAAAGTTGGAGCAAAGAAATTCGGAATTGAAATTTTGATCGAAGGTCTTCAAAGGTATGTTTTCTGTATTCTTAAGTTGTTAAGAATTGAAGTACATGTGTATATGTTGATTACATGATAAATTCCGCTGCCAAATTCGTGTATATGATACATGTGTTTAGTTTTTTCAATATGTACACAATCAGATGCATACACCCTAAAATATGTCAACATGTAGATGAAAAGGGGTGTGGATGAAAAAGTAGAGAATTTTAACACAATGTTAGTGGCAAAAGGTTATACCAGAAAGAGGGAGTTGATTATGAGGAAACTTTCTTATCAGTAGCCATGCTCAAATTCATTCACATCCTCTTATCCATTGCAGTAAGCCTTGATTATGAGATATAGCAAATGGAGGTCAATACAACCTTTTCAAATTGATATCTTGAAGGGTGCATCTATATGGTACAACTAAAAGTGTTCATGGTAGAAAACCATGAGTAAAAAGTCTGTAAGGTGCTCAAGTCTATTTATGGATTAAGAAAGCTTCGAGATCTTAGAACTTTTGATTTGATTAGACGAACAAAGTTTATGGTTTCGAGTAAAATATTAGTGAACATTATGCATACAAGTACATCAAAGAAAAAAATGTGGTTTTCTTAATGCTTTTATGTCCAACATAAAGAAATGGCTTGCCAAAAAAATCCAAATGAAAGATATGGGAGAAGTGAGTTACATCATTGAAATCTAAATTATTTGGGATCACAAGAACAAATTATTGGCATTGTCTCAAGCATCATATATCAATAAGGTCTTTATGCGATTTTTGATGCAATTCAAGTAGGGATAATTATCGAATTGACATGGAATTATTCTTTCTAAAGAGCAGTGTCCTAAAACACCTCAAGAGAAAGAATATATGAGATAGATTCCCTACGCCTCACTAGCCGGTAGTCTTATGTACGCTATGCTGTGCACGATGCCTGACATTTGCTACATAGTGAAAATAGTCAGTCATTATAAATCCAACCCTGTATTTGCTTACTAGATTTCGATAAAGCACATTCTCAAGTATCTTTAAAGAATAAGAAACTATATACGTATGTATTCAGGTGGAGACCTGAACCCTATTAGTTACACGAATTCTGATTTTTAATCAAATAAAGACAGTTGAAAGTTGATGTTTAGGTCAATGTTTACTCTTAGTGGCCGAGCCATAGTCTAGAGAAGTATAAAATAATCTAACAATAGAGGTTAAATATATAGTAGCTAAATTAGTAATGTAGCTTATAAAGTTCTTCACTAATGTGAAAATAGTTCCAAAATGGATAAACCATTGACCATTTGCAGTGACAACATAGGGGGTAGTGGTGATTTCAAAGGAACTGGTTGTGCTATTTCTATATGAGCGCAAATGTATGCTATTGTAATAATTAATGTAATGATATGAGTCAGATATCGTTTCCACGAGGACTTTTATAACCTATTCTTTACCAAGTACTAAAACTAATACTACTTACCCTTTATCCACACAAAACAACTTAAATTTAGTAATTTAATTAATCCAAACTAAACTAAAATTTACTAAGTTAAAGTAGTAAATTAAACAAAGATGAAATTCACTAATTAAAGAAACCTAGGGTTACAATGTATCCTCCAATACTTCATTGAACCTATTATTTTCTTATTTTAATTCTTCAATAATAAATTATTGGCTAGATCTCTAATATTGTTTTAAGCCTTTATTAGTAGCCAAATAACTATATCTCACCCTAAGAATTACCTACATATCTACAGTAATTAGAATAGGACAAAACTCATTAAGGACTAATATATTATTACCATATATGTCATATGGTATATTTCTATTTCATATAAAACTCATAGTTGTTACCCTATGATCATATATCAAACTATCCAAGGGTATACACATATATTCCTCTGTCGAGTTCATTATGATTCTTATAACATTCAAAATATTGGCGAGATATTAAAAAAGTATTAAGCACAAGATATAATGAATAATTTCACTATATTGAATTCATAAAATAAGTGAACTAATCAAGTTTAACTATATATTTAGTTCAACTGTTGAACCATAGGTATATAAAATTAGTTCATGATGAATTTAAGAGTACCAAAGAAACAAAACAAAGACATAATTAACAAGGACAAAAAGTATAAGAGAATGGGGAAATTAAACAAGGTAAAAGCCCTGAATCATTTCTTTCTCTCTCTTGCTTACAGCACAATCCTTGATTTTAATCTTCGATCTTGCTTGATCTCTCTTAATACTTTATTTTTGTGTTTGATCTAACTTCTATATGTATTGTCTTTCTATTTGGCCTCTAAAGAGGTCTTTTTATAGGCTTTTGTATACCTAAGGGTCTGTTGCTTCGTATTCAAGTCATATAAAAGTCTAATTTTTTTCTCTTTTTATCGCATGAGCATTGAGCTTTCTGACTTGGGCGTCATGGCAATAGGTTATGAATGCTGAGGCATTGAGACTTAGAAATTGATTCCCTTTTTAGTTGAGTGAGTACTATGGCAATAGCTGAGGAGTGCCACGATACTAGTGTTCTGTGTTGGGCGCTACGGCATTAGGAGATGCTATCAGGAATGACACTAAAGTAAGTAGGAGATTGTCGGGGTCAGTGCATACATGTCATCCCTGAATGTACATATACTTATGTATTTATACAAGTGTACATTCCTATTAAATCATAAATACCCATTTATATGGTACTTTGCAATGTAACGTTACAGACATTATACGATGTGAAGGAGTTCAGATCAGATCTAAAGGAGTTTAGATAAGGGCTTATAGTTAGCAATGCTGAGAGATATAAGTGCTAAATGTTAGCACAACTAAGTGTTAGCTGGTTATAATACTCAGCAGATCCAAGAGTTGGAACCTTGTCTGTAATAGGACATAGACCTAGGAATATATTAGTAGCTGTATAGTTACAAGAGTTGCAATCGAGTGCCAGAAATTGCTAGTTGTGCAAGTATGTTCTCAAATAATTGTCCCTGATCTATTTTTACCAATGCGAGTCTGTCGGTGGATATCTTTATATATAGATCAGTGTATGTCGTACCTATGGGATATAGATGGTCGTTCCTAGCCGAATGTAAGCTTAGAGCTCGTATTGACATATGGGTATCCAGTTAGGATTGGATATAGAACAGACTCACGAGGGCCTCCGATAGAAACCCTATGTAAGCCGTCAACGAAGGGTCCTCTCGAGTTGAGTAGTATACATGGTCTTTTGACTTGAGTGCCACAGTGGGCTTGTAAGTGATCTATCATACTTTGGTTCCACGCATGTCACAGACCTTTCATGGTGTGACCGCTGGGTATTGCTGGGTATGGTCCAATGCTTATAGAGTCTGGTGTGTACAGATAAGGGATCCGTCAGCTCGCATAGAGAGTTAGATATCCAGATGCTTCGAGACTGTATCTCAAAACGTCTTGTGGCCACAAGCATAAATCCCGGGAAAGAGTTCTGCCAGGGTAGAACAATATAACAAAGGAGTTTGCACATATTGTTCAGTGAGATACAAGTCTGGAGATAGGACATAAATAAGCACTAGTGGATTTGATGGTGATAATCTATATCCCTAGTATATCTAGGATATCATGACGGAAGGACTATACGTATGCATTATAACCTTAGCTTGCATCGTTCAACGTGCTGATTTGTATATCCGTGATATCTGGAGGGGGGCCATTGCTCACAGACTCATGGAATAGTTCCATTTGACAAATTAGGCGTAGGACATAGGAAGACCCGCGATATGGAGTGTACTCGTTGTGCACTGGGGTAACATGCCGGATTAAAGTGTTTAATCCAGCAATACTACAGAAATACATGCGTGTCTATATTTAAGTGTTAAATACAATAATTAGTTAATAATTGTTATTTTCTAATTATATAATGATACGTGGTGCATTGTAGACCCTCAGTTGAGTTTACTCAAGTGTGAAATTTGGTGAAACCCACTAGGGGTAAACTCGATAACTATTCATGAGGAGTAAAATGGTCATTTCACACTTTGACTATTTAATTGTTAAATAATTAAAATATCTCTCATTATTTTATTATATTATATATTATTATTATATTAGATAATGGGTGTCAGTTGTCACCCAATATCTTTATTTTATTATTATTTATTATTATATAATATTTTATATTTATATTATATTTATTATTTTATTATATATATATATAAGAGAGAGAGAGAGAGAGAGAGATGTTAATTGTTGTTGAAAGGATGTGATTTTTGCTGAGAAAGGAAGAACGAAAATGGAGAAGAAAAATGAGAAGAAGATGGTACCGAGAAAGAGAAGAAGGAAAAAAAAGAGGGGAGAGGGAGGGGGGGAAATAAAATTGTTTCATTTTTCTCTATGGTTCCAATAAAAGCAATTGTGAATTGCTTCAAATCTCTATTTTTTTTTCTTTTTAGAGAAAATGATGTAAACACACCCGACCATTTTGGGGTTTAAGAGTTAAACCCAGTGCTGGTATATGGGCTATTGTTCTAGCTCACCAAGCCCACCGTGTTGATGACTAGAACTGCCCACGAGTTAGTCTCCATGCGGACTCCGAGGAAATACGTTTATAATTTTACACGTTGAGGTGAGTTCTCTACCCTACTAACATATTAATGTGATTAATATATTTAGTTATTATATTTATTGTTTAATTTAAACGCTTCTGTCGCGTATAATATGTATGTGATACGTATTTTAAGCAATAGACACAATTGCACATGCATACACCCATATATATTCGATCCCCAACATCAAAATCATCCATGAAAACTTCTAAATAATGTTCAACCATGTCACTAAAAATGCTTAACATATATCTCTAAAATGTTGTTAGGGCATTACAAAGTCCAAAGGGCATTCTTTTAAAAGCAAAGGTCTCAAAAGGACATATGAATGTAATCTTTTCTTGGTCCTCTAGTGCTATAAAAATTTGATAATAGCCAGAATAACCATCTAGAAAGCAATAGTAAGGATGTCTTGCTACTCTTTCTATAATTTGATCAAGGAATGGTAAAGGAAAATGGTCTTTTCTAGTGGTCGAGTTCAACTTCCTATAATTTATGCACATCCTCCAACTAGATGAGACTCGAGTTTGTATTAACTCACCTTTTTTATTTTTAATGATTGTGATTCCACATTGTTTTGGTACTACTTGAGTAGGACTTACCCACTTACTATCTAAGATAGGATAGATGATTCCTATTTCAAGTAATTTGAGAACTTCAGCTAATTTGAGAACTTCAGCTTTCACTACCTCTTTCATATGTGGATTTATTCTCTTTTGAAGTTGTTGAAAAGTTTTGGCATTATCCTCTATATGTATTATATGTGTGCAAATTAAAGGATTAATGTTGTTTATGTCTTTTAAAGTCCACCCAATTGCATTTTTATGCATTTTCAATAATTCAATCAACTTACCTTGTTGTTCGCATGTGAGTATACAAGAGATTACCACCGGGTAAGTTTGTTTCTCTCTAAGAAATGCATATTTTAGTCCTTCAGGCAGAGGTTTTAAACTCCAACTTTGAAATTTCATTTTGTTTATCCTTATTTTCTTCTAATTCTTCAAACTTTGGTTTCCATCCTTTATTTTCAATCACTTGTGCATAGTCGAGAAAAGAACAAATGTCAGAGATTTCAGGATCTAATTGTATATTTGACTCAAATAAATTTATTAAACATATTTCTAAGGGATCGGTAGAACTCTCTTTTTAAATATGATCCTCCACAATCATTTCAATCATGTCGACTTCTTTACTTTCATCCTCCCCCTCATATGGTTGTTTACACATATTGAAAACATTGAGCTTAAGTGTCATATTTCCAAATAAAAGCTTCATTACTCCATTCTTGCAATTAATCAAAGCATTAGAAGTTGCTAAAAATGGACGACCCAAAATAACAGGTATCGAATTACATCCTTTAACAGATTTTGTGTCCAAGACAATAAAATCACAGGATATATGAATTAATCAACTTGAACTAAAACATCTTCCGCTGTCCTTCTTGGTACTTTTATTTACCTATCGGCAAGCAAAAGAGTTACAGAAGTTGATTTTAACTCACCGAGATTGAGCTGCTGATAAACTGAATACGGCAATAAATTCACACTAGCACCAAGATAAAGTAAGGTATGTTCAATTTTATGACTTCCAATAATACATGAAATTGTAAGACAACCAGGGTCTTTATATTTCAAAGCATTATTGTTCTGATGAATAGCACTAACTTGTTCAACTAAAAATGCTTTCTTTTTCACATTTAGTTTTTTTTTTACTATGCATAAATCCTTCAAAAATTTTGCATAAGAGGGAACCTGTTTAATAATATCCAATAAATGAATATTAGCTTTTACCTGTTTGAAGATTTCAAAGTTTTCAGGATTGTGATTCATCTTCTTAGCATTACGTAATGCATGAGAAAATAGGGGTAGAGGTTAGGGTTTCGTGTTTTCTTCATTAGGTGTGGGTTCAACGCTTTCCTTACCCTTAGAGATTAATTCATCGTTCATGAGGTTCAGGAATGTATTTTTCAACAATTTTACCATTTCGAAGAGTGAAAACTGCTTTAACTTGATCCATATGTTGGCTTCCTAAACTAGATACATTTGAGTTATGTTGTCCTTTGGGGTTTGGTTGTGGTTGAGAAGAAAATTTTTCTTTCTCATAAATGTTCAGTGCGGATGCAAATTTAGCAAGAGTATCTTTCAAATCAGCAAATGTTTGAGCGTTGTGAGAATTAATAGGCTCTTGCTTTTCAATGAATGCATGCAAATTGTTCTTAAGATTTTTCCTAGGAAGTGGGACATATGGTGCATAACTTTAGTGGTTTTGAAAATTTTGGTGTGGTTGGAAAAGTGGTTGTAAAGCCTGTGCTTGAGTGTCATTCCTCAAACTAAAATTCGGGTGATTTCACCATCCAGGATTATAGTTTTGTGAATATGGGTTATTATTTGACTGCTTAAACATGTTTAGAACATTGGCTTATTCATGGAGACATTTCCCAAATGCATGCAAAGTTGGGCAATCATTGGTAGAGTGATCATGAGTTTCACAAATGTGACATACAATTTCTTGAACATATTTTATTTGACCACTCTTTTTTATTTCTAAGGTTTTGACTTTTCTAACTAGGGATGCTAATTTAGCTTGAAGGTCATGGTCTTCTCTAAGATGATAAATACCCCCACTAGATGTAGTGGTTTGATATTTGCTAGGTGTCTCACAAGTACCAACAGTGTCCCAATTTTGAGTATTTTCTGCTAATACGTCTAGATAGTTCATTGCCTCTTCTGGGTCTTTGTCCTTAAATGTTCCATTACACATCATTTCTACCATTTACATAACTTGGGGTGTTAAGCCCTCATAGAAATTTAAAACTAGTCTCTATGTTTCAAAGTTATAATGGGGACAGGTATTAAGTAATTCTTTATACCTTTCCTAACATTGATAAAGGGTCTCTCCTGGTTTTTGGACAAAAGTGGTAATTTATCTTTTGAAAGAATTTATTCTATAGGAAGGAAAAAATATTTTAAGAATTGTTGTTGCATCTCATCCCATAAAGAAATGGATCCTGGCATAAGATTTTGTAGCCATGTTTTAGCTTTATCTTTTAAAGAAAAAGGGAAAAGCTTAAGTTGAATTGTGTTCATGCTACAATTTTGGTCATTATACGTGTTACACACTTCTTCAGATTCTCTTAGATGCAAATAAGGGTTCTCTACATCTAAGCCATAAAAAGTGGGTAAAAGTTGGATAATGCCTAGCGTAAAATTAAAATGTGTTGAATCTGGAGAAAAAATTAAGCAAGATGGTGCACCGATTCGTGTAGGGTTCATGTAATCTCTAAGTGTCGTAAGTCGATTATGATCATTATGTTGGGACTGATTGTCCCCTGAGTTTATGAGTCTCTCAATTTGATTTTCAGTCATGGTGTTAATTGGTGAAGAATGAGAAGATGAAGGAGAATCCAACAAATTATCAAAAGAAGTTTCGAAATTACCTTTCACCAAACGATGAGAATTAGGATCTTGAAACCAACCACTCATACAAAGAAATAAAACAAAATACAATAACAATAAATATTACAAATAAGAGAAAAAAATAAATAAAATAAAATATTAAATAAAGACAAATAAAATAGGCAAAATTAACAATAAAATAAAAGTTAATAAATAGTTAGAAGTTAGATTAATAATGTTAGATTATATAATAAAAAGTTAATAAATAAAGAGTAGGAGGCTTAACCTTCCATGAAAATAAAAAACGAATAATAAATAAAGCAAAGCACGTTATGAGGCTTAGCCTTCCATGAAAATAAAATAAACAAATAAACAACAACAAAAAATGTTAATTTCACTTTCTCAGCAACGGCGCAAAAAATGTGACATGTCCAGAATATAGGAGTTTATTCCCAAGTGCAAGATTTTTGAAGTAATAAATAACCCGGTGAGAACGAAGTCGATCCACAAGGAAGTTGAATTAAGATTACAAACTATAAATACTTTAAAGACAATTAATGCAGTATAAGATGTTTGTAAATATTAATTCAATTAACCAATTCAAATAAAAGCTAAGGTTAGGGGGATCAACTCTTGGCATAAGAAGTAAGAATATAGTTTACTCTTTTTATAACTCAATTGGAATCGTCACACAAAGGAGGTTCCAACCAAAAACTATAACAATTAAAGTTCATCATCATTCATATATTAATTAGTATTTATTTCTTTCAATTATTATACACTAAATCTTATAAATGGGTTCAAGTATTTAATATGCTAAATCTTGTAAATGGTTTCAAGAATTTATTGTACCCAGTATAAAGTTTGTCAATAATAAATCAAGATACACTACTTAGAAGAAATGGTATTAATATCACAAATAAAATAAATACATCATATATAAATTTGTATAACTTAAGAATAAAACATTAAATTCATGAATAAGAGTTAAGTATTACCTTGCCAAGAGTTTCACCCTTTCGCCTTAGCATAAAGAAAATTACTTGGACATAATAAAGCTAAAGAAAAAAAAAGAAAGAGAAGAAGAGATAACATGACTTTACAATAATAAATAAGAGAAATAATATTACAAAGAGATAATACAAAAGACAAGTGTTTTGAACTAAAATCTAGCTCTCTAATTACATGATTTGGGCATAAACATGCTATCTATTTATAGAAAAATATGGATAAATCGAGACAAATGAATAGGGAACCATTTGGATGATAAAAATCAAGAATGGTGGCAAATAATTTACATTGAATATCATTAATGCACCTACTTGCTTATTTGGAATTGATGTGGTCCAAATTAGCTGTCACTCAAAACATTAAAGTTGTAGATAAGTCTCTTATCTTTTTAAATTGAGTGTCTCTCATACGTATTTCTATAGTTATGGGTTAAATACTGATGACTGTTCAGATTGAGCCTGTATTAGAGATCAATTCTGTTTTAGGCCATTTTCACCCTATAAATGCTCGAATCAGCTCTTCACAAGATCAAGAATCACTTCAATTTAATTCTTAGGTAGAAATTTATGCTTATTTTACCAAACCTATGACAAAACAGTTAAAAGCTAATTAGGTACAATATTGTAAACATGCTTAAGTTAGGGGGGTTAAAGACATTAGTAATATAAAACAATGATATAAAATCCTTATTAAATATGTAATTTCAAGTGTTTATCAATGCCACTAAAAGCTTCAAATTTGGAACTCTCCAAAAATTATGTCTTAGCCCGTTGAATTGTCTTGAATTACCGTGAAAGAACATTGTCCTCCCACAAAAAGAGTACTCTGACACTCAAGTCGGTAAATGTTAAATGAATACATGCATTGTGTGGAAGTGCTTCAAGTAAGAGGATTATGCTCTACATTTTCTCTCAAAGTGATAGAGTTTGTGTGCTTTTTTTTTTAATAAATTACAACTTATTCATGTGTACCTTTTTATAATGTTAATGTGATAGATTTTTTATGCAACATGTTCTTTTTAGATAAGATGATCCTCATTGCAATGTGATCATCTTATCATTCTACGATCATATGATAACAATTTGATAATCTTTATTCTGTAAAATTTAAGAATTAATGAAACTTAAATTTAATTAGAATTGTAATTGAGGAGAGAGTACAAAATATGTTAGTACTCTTTTACCTTTTGTGGGCAATTTGTTCTTTTTACCTTTATTAGGCTATACAAAAAAAGTTAGGTTCATTCTCTTTTTCTTTATTCATGCCTAATTTTTAGGCCTCTTGACTTCAATGAATTTGGCTTGTTTATGCTTGAGCCCATTTTTTTCCTTTCAAAGGTTTCATGCTTTATTTAAAATGGAATGAGTTGTCAAACTTATTAATAATAGGCCCAAGAGTTATCATATCAATTGACATTAGTACAAATTAATAACATGGTAATTAACCATATATACATAGAGTACGTTTGTATAAAATATTATATAATATCTATTGGGCCCATTATGTATAGGCCCAACCAACTCTTACATAGTTCAATTTATGGACGTCAGAATTTTGGATCCATCACACCAAGTAATTAGGTCTATCAACTTATGGATCTCACAAATGCGCCATGAGTGTCATAGGAGACGGAAACGGATTAAAATTTAAATTCTATTCATATTTTAATTAATTAATTATTCTACATAAAGAAATATTTCCCACAAGTGGAGAAATTTTACTTAAATCTTTCTCTTTATTTAAAACAGATTGAAATTTTTAATTATCTTAAGTTTGATTACATGCACATATGCATATGTACCTGAAGAGGATTAGTTTCATACTTTTATATGGATTAGAATTTATACACTATAAATAAGTATAAAACTTTGCTCATAATTTATTCAATTCATCATATTCATATTCATTCAGTCTCAATAATTCATTCAATTTTATTCTTATTCAACATTCAATTTATTCATTATTCTTTTACTTGTCTTTGAGACACTCTTCACACAAAGTACCCCTTATTTTTTTATCAAATATTGACTTGAGTATCAAAATATTTTATTTTTTTTACAGAAAGATGGTGTTTTCCCCATAAAATCAATAAGATATCGAAGGCAATGAGATAACTTCTACTAGGTTCCAGTTTTCAAGAACTTCAATATCAATTAGTAGTATTTATATATTTTGTTGCATATTTTATGTTGTACTGTATTAGATACATAATGAAATTTATTATTTAATGTATATGTTAAGACTTGTTTTTGATATTAATATTGAGTTTTCACCGGACGGCTTAAATTTTTGAGTTGAGTTGTAAACTAATATGATTTCAGAGTTAAGGTATTAAGTTCAAACTTTCATGTCTTTGTTTTTAATAAATTTTTTTATTGTTATTTCTATTTTGGTCTTTAGGATCCATTTTGTTTTATACCTTAAACTCGAATCCACATTTTATGTAAGGGGACTATTAAAATTTTTCTTTGTTTTGATATTTACTTTATGTTAGACCTTAAACTCATATTTTACATGAAGGGGATTGTAAAAATTAGTGTAAAAATTTGTCTCTGTTTTGATCTTCAGAAATTCACTTTATCTTAAACCTTAAACTCGAATCCATATTTCACATGATAAGGAGTGCTAAAATTTGTCTTTAATGCTAACTTTGTCTTTTATATTAATATTGAGCTCTCATCTAATAGTATAAGTTTTGAATTAGAGTGGTTATTAAATATAATTTATAGATAAATGATTATTAATTCAATAATTAAAGTTCTAATTATGTAAATTAAAAATTTTCAGTTGTCAAATAAGTGGCTAACAGTCACGATTGTTTTATCTTCGTCAACATATTTTCTTATGGCCATCATAATCAATAGAAGAAGTCAATTTATGCCTTGGAAGTGATCTTCAGTCATTGACAATCTCTGGTCAAAGTTTTTACTACCAAAACATTGACGAGGACGTATCATCATACCATGGAATAGTAGCGCTTTTTTTTAAGATATCGAAAAATTATTAATTTAGTCTTTAAATTTATTTTGAAGTATTTATTAAATCTTTCAAATTTTGAAATATCTAGTTTAGTTTTGTTTCTGAAAAAATGATGTTTAAAATACATTTTTAAAGGAGCAATAAGGTAAATTAATATATTTAATCATGATAAATAATTTTATATTTAATTAAATTTATTTTATTGATCTCAAAAATTGTACTTAAAGATTAAACTAGATATTTTAATGTTGAACCCTTTATCTATAAATCCAACCAGACCCAATTTGTGGAAGCCTAGATTTTGAATCCATCATACTAGATAACTAAGCCTACTAACTCATGTATATCACAAATGGGTCATGAGAATTATAGGCAGGTAAGAATAGAATAAAATTCAAATCTTATTTAGATTTTAATTAATTAATTGTTATTTTACATGAAATATAATTTTTCACAAATGGAAGAATTCTACTTAAATTCTTCTCTTTATTTGAAAATGATTAGAATTATTAATTAATTCAGGCTAAATTAAATATATATATATATATATATATGCATTGATTTATATGTCGATATGGATTAGAATTTATATACTACAAATAAGTATGAAACTTTACTCATAATTTATTCAAATCATTCTATTCGCAATTGATTCAATTCAATTCTCATTTTATTAGATTCAATTCACTCACCAACAATTCATAGCTTCACAATATTATTCAATTACACTAAAATTGCATCCAAGAGCATTCATCACTCTCCTGTTTGTCTTTGAGGCGCTCTTTACACACAGTACTCTATTTTATTGATCAAATACTGATTTAATCGTTAGAGTATTTTTCTTTATATGAGGATAGTGCTTTCTCACAAATTCAAGAAATTATCAAAGGTAAGGAGGTAATTTCTCCGAGGTTCCAACTTCAAAGAACTTCATTTGAAATATATAAAAATCTAATAGATAATTCAATAAAAACTTGAAAACTAAACTATCAATTGTATGAAAATATATGTTTTTGTTGATCATGTCCACTTCCATTGCGAATAAGTACTTTTAACTTCATATACATATTACGTTATAAATAATAGATAAATTAATAATATATTTCATGTAACAACTTGCTTTCACGTAATATGATATTATTCATTTTGAGCCTGGGCCTACATAATTTTGTTCTTAGGTCTCCACAAAAGGCTTCATACTATTTGAGAATGGCTTTACCAGTATAGCCTAAAAATTTTATCTATCCAGGTGATGTGGGATTCATACACCTAACTCTTGCCTCATCCATCTTGGCCTTATTATTTATGGCATAAAAAATCTTGGATCTCTAGTGTTACAATATACCTCCCTTATAGGACACAATGCCTCATGTGCTCCAGGCCCTTGGGGCATGGTTGACCCATGTAGACTAAACTCTAAGAGTCACACGGCACGTGTGCACTATCTATAGTCTAGATTATAGACTCGTTGGCTCACACCACGAGATAGGTCTAGCTTTGAAATAACCTGTCACCACTTTTTAAAGAATAGAGAGTTGTAACGATCACTTAATCATAGCAAGTAAAAACTTTTATATTTGTACTTTAGGATAAATGTTATATTTTTATAGACTATGATATAATATTTAGTATTGGATTGATTTGTAAAATTTTAAATTTATTTCAAGCACTAAATTGAAATCTATGAAAAGGATTAAGCGTTAGTTTGAGAAAATGGTAAATCTTGAATTTGAATGATATTATAAAATAAGGTGCTAAATGAAATTTGCCAAATATAAAATCACCTCTTTTCTTCAAAACCCTTGTTCTTAGCCGACACACCTTTAGAGAAAAGAGAGAAGAAGAAGAAGAAGAAGAGAAAATTTGAGTTATTAAGTTTTTAAGAGGTATATCATAATCCTTTCTCAAACTCTTTGCATTAATTATATGATTTTTGTTAAGTTTCGATTTCTAACAATATATTTATTTGAGAATTTGATGAGGATTTTATGAGATAAAGTTGGCAATGATTATATGAATAAGAGAAGGGATCAGAAATGATCTACAAGTTTTCTTCATGATAATACTTTGGTCTACAAATTTTATAAAATTTATGTAGTTGTATTTTGGCTTTGTTGTTTAAAACTGTGAAATATAGACATGTTTATAACCTTTTAGAACTTTTAATTGTCTTAAAATTTTATAAATCCAAGTTTTAGTGATTTTTCAAAAATGACCATGAAATTTTGAGAATCTCTTGTTTCTATAATTTTACCAAATATCAAACTAAATTCAATCTAGCAAATGATTTTATACAACTATAATTTTCTACAAAATACTATTTCTAGATGTCTAGTATAACATATCCAAATCTCATCATTTTTTAATTATGATGATTTTCTAAAGTATGATATTTCAGTGCTTGAATTTATTGGCAAATTTTGAAATGTTTGAAATAAAATTCATTTTAAAATACTTTCTTGATGAACTTAGCCTCGAGTGATTTAGGAAAAATGATATTTGAACTCCTAAAATTTTAAGAAAAAGATATGCCAAAAGTTTTAAAAATCTTGTTTACACCCTTGTCAGATAACGAAATTTGTAATATTAACGGAAAAAATAATAAAAATAGAAATTCGCCCTATTTTGATAGAAGAACACCGATCAACGCTAGTTAGCAGATGGTCAACAATGGTCAACACCAACCAATAGCTGGTTAACGCAATCAATAATAGTCAACGTTAGTTGACAATCGATAAATGATGGCCAATGGTCGATAAACGATGGTCAATGGTCAATATATGATGGCCAATGTTGTCAATGGTGGTCAGCAGTAATCAGTGCTAGTTAACAATGGTTAACACCGATGAATAACCAGTAAACTATAGTCAACGATGCCAACAATCGGTTAATGCCAATCAATGGTAATCAACGATAGTCAACGATAGTCAACGATAGTTAACATCAATTAATGCCCCCTCTGGTCAAGCCTTCTTTCTTGAATAGTTTAGTTAATGATAATATGTTAATAGATTTACAAATTCATATATAACCAAAAAGTTAAAATAGTTTAGTTGGTTAAAGTGTTTGTTTTTAATCATTAGTTCAATAATCCAAACCTTCTTATTAGTATTTAACTGAATTTAAATTCGTCATAACAAAGGTATAATTGTACATTTACTATATTTAATAGATTTTCTGTTAAGTTTAACAAATTTTATTATATGATAGGGTTGTAAACGAGATTTTTAAAACTTTAGAGGTCTTCATGTCCCTTTTTTGAAACCTTAAGGGTCCAAATGTCCTTTTTTTAATAATTTATTATGAACTACTGCTTCTCTATCATGATCAATTCTGAGATAGTTTCATGGTTTTTAGATAAGTTTGTGATTTTATAAAATTTAGAGATCAAGGACTACTGATGAATGTGTATATTCTATAGGTTAAAGGTTTTGTTTTAGAAGTGATTATAACTTTGATTTTGAAGGTATAAATTCTTATTTCTGTCATTTAATAATTAATTATGTCTCAAGAATGATATATTTATTTTTATGATAAATTGACATCATTTGATGCATAATAAAAATTGGTTGAATAATAATGGTCAAAATTAAAATGTTTTAGAAAACCATGCGCTTTAAATTATGATCTAAATTTAGATTTTTATTATTTTATGGGTTTTAAGTTGTTAATTATCATCATTTAGGGTCTCAAGAAGAAAGACTCTATGATTTGGGTCAAGAAATGTAAAATTCCACTTCAAGTTCATAAGCCGGTACCCTATTTTATAGAAGAGATGTTTTGTATTGAATTAGATTAATGCAGGTAGAGTTTTATGAGTGGGATTTACATTTATAAGTATATTATTTTATTTCGCATATGAAGAATTTAATTTATTTCACTCATTATTTTATGAAAGTGCATAGAAACATATTAAATTTATTCTATAGAAAATGGATATATTTTCTTAATGATTAGTTATCTTGGACTAGGTCATATTATACTTAATGTTTATTTTACATTATGAAAAAAGCATATGTATCATAGTTCGACTCTCAAAATATTTGTAATTGAAATTACTGCACTTTATATCAGTGGAAATGAATTTAACTAGTTTATGAATTAAAAGTATTAAATATAAGCTGATCATGTTCTATGATTTACAATTGCATAAATAGAAGTGATTTTCAAACCACTAAGCAGTACCCTCCTCTCTTTAGATTTTAAGTTAATATTAAGGTATTTAAGACTCGTCTATACATACATACTCTATTTTAGGCCGTGTGTATGGGCATTTTGCTCTTTTAGAGTTTTGCTCTATGCATGTATAAAACGAAGAGATATGATAAAATAGAGATATGTACATTCAATGCTCTACCCAAAGAGTATTCTAAGGATGACGAAGTTTTTTCTAGATACTAGTTTAGTGTTGTTTTCAATATAAATATAGTATATCATATTTCAAATACCTTATGTGATATATCATGATCAATTGAGAAAAGACATGATAGCAGCTCAGATATTTATATTCTAAGACATGGTTTTATGATAGTTATCATTATTTGTGATCTAATTATTACTTTTACATAAGGATTTATAAACATATTTTTTTATGGAAAGTGATTTTATATAGTGACTTTATATATTTTTAGTAAAGATCAGTTTATACACTTTATTTTTAGTAAAAGAAATGCATATTTATGATTACTCATTATTTATTGGTTTAGAGATTATTTTTAAAATTTTAAAACCACATCCACTCACTAAGTTACAAGACCCACCTCGTCTTTATTATATTTTTCCTTCTTAAGAGACTGCAAGTACTATTTAATTCAATGGAGTTAACCTTAGAACATAAATAAGGTGGTAGGGTGAGAAATCAATTATTTTTTAGTTTTACATTTATATAGTTTTTATTTAGTAGATTTTAAGACCTATAGATTTATTTTTTTTTCTTTCGATTATATGAGAGTATTTGATTTTGGATATATATACTATTTTGGCATTTGATGCTATAAATATTGTTAACGTTTCTTTCAATTCTTAAATTCATAGATGTTGGGTTACATAGATGTAATTGATGATGATTTTGTATTGTGGATAAGAAATGAAAAGTTTGGAAATACGAGTGTATGCATAAAGTGTATAAAAGTGTTGATTCTTTGGCTTGCAAGTTTGGATATGTTTAAACAATTGAGCAAATTTTGTCAAAATTTTGGTAAAATTCCTTATTTCCTTATATAGTAAAAGCATATTAGTGTCACATGATAGTATTTAAGATCCACCCCAAAAGTTTATAAAATACTACGGGGTGGTTACTTTAAGCTCTAATACTATTTGTGATGACTCATTCCCACAAAAATTGATATTGTCTACTTTTGACCTAGGCCTGTATGATTTTTTTTTGGTTTTCCCAAAAAAATCTCATATTGTTTAAAAATGAGTTCTACATATATAATTCAGAAACTTTATCTAACTAGGGAATGCGAAATTCTAACACCTAACTCTTATCTCATCCATCTTGATTATGTTATTTATAACCTCAAAAATCTTAGTGTTAAGATTTGTGCTTAAGTGTCATCTCATTATGTATAAATATTTAATTATAGTATTTATACACCATTTTGAATAAAATCGTTAATATTATTAATTATTAAATGGTAATATGCTTGTAATGTTTCAGACAGTATATGATCTGAAGGAATTCAAATGTGGTCTAAAGGAGTTTAGATCAGTACTAAGAGTTAGCAACACTAAAAGTTATAAGTATTAAGAGTTGGCAAGTTATAAGAGTTAGCGAAATTTAAAGAGTTAGAGCCTTGTCTGAAATAGGACAAAGACCTGAGAATATATTAGTAATGATGTAGTTGCAAAGAGTTGCAGATTGTGTTAGAAAATATCATTATGCAAGTATGTTCTCAAACACTATGTTCTTGATCTAATTTCATCGATGCGGGTCTATCGATGAAACTCAATAATATAGATTAGTGTATGTCTATATCTATATGGTCCAAATAGTTAGTCTTAGTAAACCATGAGCTTAGCGGAATCTCGTATAGGATATAGGTATTCAGTGAGGATTGGGTACTGAACAGACTCACGAAGACTTCCAATAAACATCTCATAAAGCCATCAATAGAAGGTCTTCCGCATTGAGTAGCATTCATAGTCCTTTAACCTGAGTGCCACGGTGGACTTATGAGTGATCCACCATACTTTGGTTCCGCACATGTCAGAAACCTTTCATACTCTAACCGTTAGGTGTCACTGGGTATGGTTCAATGCTCATGGAGTATGGTGTGAGTAGATATAGAATCCGTAAGCTCATATGAGTGAGTTATATATCCTGATGCTTTGAGATTATTTTTCAAAAAATCTTGTAGTCACAAATATAAACCCTGAGAATAGTTTATATAGGGCTAAACAATATCGCAAAAGTATTTGTGGATATTGTTTATAGAAATACAAATCTGGAGATAAGTTCAAGATTGAGCAAATAGAAATTTGATTATTATAATATATGTCTTTACTCTTCCAAGATATAAATGATGGAAGGATTATACGAATATGCTATAACTTTAACTTGTATGGTCTAATGCGCTGCTTTGTAATATATGTAACGTATGAGTGGGGCATCATTTATGGACGTATGGAGGAGTTCTATATGACAAATCGGACGTGGACCTAGAGATTCTTACAATATGCAGTGTACTCGTTGCGCACTAAGGTAGTGGATTGAATTCAATAATTTGATCCAGGAAATTCCAACAAACTGGATATTTGTTTAAAGATCCCTCAGGATGTGCATTTGTCAAGACTTCATTATTAAGTACATCATATAATTAGTTGATATAAGTTGTTAACTAATGGGATGTTGACAAGTGATATAATTTGATCCATAAATTATTTTTACTTTAAATTGACCAATTAGTCTTACTAGTAAAAATAAGTAAGGTAAAATAATTATTCAAAATTATTTTGAATAATTAATTAAATATTATATATAATAATTATCATTATAAATATCAATGGAGGTACAAACAATTATTACTATGACTTATTAATAATGGCACGATATTATGAATTATGGAACACTATTGAAGTAAAGTTTACAAAGCTTATAAAAATTAAAAATATTTTAACTTTTATTAAGTGGGTAATTAAATTACACTAGCACAATAATAAAAGAAAATGAAGGTGTCATTTTCAAATTTATTTGTGTTAATTAAGAATGTTGTAAATTTATTCAATGGATAAACACTAGTAAAAAGAAAAAATATTGGTGGTTAACAAAATTAACAGTTAGGCTATTTATTATTTTTTAGTAAAAAAATAAAAAAAAAAGTGGTTCAACCACTAAAGAAAAGAATTGATTTAATCAATTCTCTTTTAATTTTTATCATCGATAAATGTTCATCAAATAAGAGTGCAAGAGTTGAGCAAAAATAATTCTTTAAAAATTAATTTCAAATGGGATATGCAAGAGTTGCATAATCACTTTATTTTTTATAACAAATATTTGTGTTCAATATTTTAAACACATACGGTTGGAAATTCGAATTGAAGCTACTATTTTAATTATACAATCCCACCAAATTATTGTGAATTAGAATTATTCAAAAGTAGACTTTAAGATGAGTTTTAAAATTTGAAATCTTTATCGAAGTTCATCAAATGTATGTTTTTATAATCTTAACTTGTTTATAATTCTATTTATATTTGTACATGTTGATTATATGTTTAATTTCACTATAAATTGTATATGTAAGATATATATTTAAGTTTTTCAATACATACATAATTACATGCATACACCAAAAAATATGTTAACACCTGGATCTCGAGTGTTACGATGATTTAAAAAATATTCAATATCTCATCAAAGAAGATAATTAATTATTAAAAAGAATAAAAAATTTAATGAATAAATCAAAACAAAACGGACAAAAATGACAAGTTTCTTTATATAAATATAATTTATTTATTATTATTGTTATGTTTAACATATATGTGAGTCAATTGAATTGTTACTGTATCACCTAGTGTCAGAATTTTATTAAAAGAAATTTTTTTATAATAGTAATACGAGTGATTCCATGAAATATTCGTCATAAAAGATACAAAAATAAGATTGTAACTTTTTTTTTCCTTCCTTTTTAATTATTGAAAATATTGAAATGATTTGTGTGGATTACCTATGAAAAATAAAAATAAAAATGAGATTAAGTTATAAATTCAATAACGAACAAATCATGCAAACATATTGAGAAAAGATTAACGAGGTTCGATTGATATATTAATAAAACTTTGATGGTTTGGATTCGTTTCTTTCATGTGATAGAATGATTAGTTGTTTTTAAATAGTCTCATATACATTATAGCCACTATAATCATATTTATTGAACAATATATAGTATTAGATGGTTCCCGATCTTCTAAATGACAGTAACAGAAAATTAATAGCTGTTGATGGCTCATTGTGTATGTGATTGAGTTTAAATAAAAATTAAAGTTTTACAATCTAAAATTTTAAAATAATTATCTTTTTTTTATTGTTTTTTAAATTTATAAGCAAAGAAAAATACTTTAGCACTCAAATTAGTATTTGATCAAAAAAAAGATGTTGCTATGTGTGAGGAATATCTAAAATACAAGCAAGATAACAATAAATGAATTAAATCATGAATGTAGAATATTGGGCATGGAGCGTAGAACATGTAAATAAAATAAATTGAATAAATTATAAGACAATGGTACATGTTTATTTATAATGTATAAATTTTAGTTAATATTAAAGTATGAATGTATGAATTTAAATTCTTATCAAACATAAATTTAATTAAATTTGAGTTTAATTAAAAACTTTAATCTATTTCAACCAAAAGATAAGTATTTAAGTAGAATTTATTTATTTATGAAAAAAAAAAAATCATGCTAAAAAAATAATTAAAGAATTAAAATCTGAATCAAATTTAAAATTTAATTTATTTCTGCTACTTCCATATGACGCCCATTCATTTGTGAGATTCATAAGTTAATAAGCCTGAATACTAAATAAAACAAATTCAAAGTCTGAACTTATAAATTAAACTTTATGCGAATTGATTAAGTCTACAGATAATAGACAACAAAAATAATAATAATAGATTTTATAAATATGATTGAGTCGTCTTGAATTTTCACAAAATGTCATTAAAGACTAGTAAAAGGTTAAGACAAAATTATTATTTTTCTTTTTAACAATTATCAATCTTCACTAATTACATGCTAGTAAAAGGTTAGGGAAAATTTAATTTAGGAGAGGATCTGAATTTAATTTGATTTATCTACTATTTGATAATATGAATTAAAAGACAATCCCAGATTTGATTTACTTTGCAAACAACGGTAGATTAATGAATTTAAACCAGGAGGGCGCTTTTGCATAACAACAAAAAAAAATGTTAAAATCATGACAAAGTTTATTTATATATTAATTGTTTTCCTTTTTTTATCCCTCACATTTAACCATATTTGATTAAATTTGATAATGATGTGAATTTATAATAATTATTGTTAATTATATTGAGGAAATAATCAATTGTAAAAAAATTAATTTAATTTTTTAATAAATTATATTTTTACAAGTGTTATGAATTTTAAAAGTGAAAGCAAGTAATTTATTTGGTTAATCTCATTGTTAAAATGTAGTGGCAATACGAAATAACTAAATATATTTCGTTTCAATGGTTTATGTTAAGATAATTATAAAAATACATCCAATGAAAAAAAAATTGATTATATTGTAAATAGCAACTTTTTCGCTCCCGCTCAAATCTAATGTGAAAGGAAATTTTTTTTAAAAAAAAATGGAAGTATTTTATCAAATATCTACGTATTTAATACATTACCATCTCAGACTATCTATATAAAATTTATTAATTTTAATTTTTTTTTAATTATCAAAGAAGTACTTATGTCTTTGGTGGACTATTTCTACTCAACTTGACTCATCAAGGTTTAAAAAAACTTCAGTAATTTATACTATTAAATGGGATATTGTTCTTAGAAATTTTGTATTTTATTTTGTTTTAGTTTAGATTTATTAAGGATTGTCTTATAATTTAAAAAAATATATTTATTTTTTAAATAACAATATAAATTATATAAAATTTACGGGACGTGTTTTTTTTATTAACAATAGTACTACATATATATAAGATAATCATACAAATTTAATTATATTATCTAACGTGACATAATATCATTAAAAGGATAAACACAAAAAAAAAAAATAAGTACAATAAATAATATAATTATAACTTAATCAATCTTATCATACCACATATGATAGCATAAGTAAGTTTGTATGAATTAATTTGTGCATATAGTATTATTATTTTATTAATACATATCATCTTTAGAAATGGAATTGTTTCTCCTAGGGTCTTAACCCAAAGTTAATTTTTGTTTTTTAAAAGCTAAACTTAGCCTATGAATTTTGATTCATCCTGAGATCTATTATGGATATAGCATGTCATCCCTAAAAAAAATGTCAAAATTGTACAGAGTAACCTCAAAGATACAATGAATTTCTAGACCTCAGAGATTTAGCATTGAACAAAATATTTTCAGTTATTATTATAGGTCAATTAAATCATCAATATTTTCATCAACATTGAGTGCTTATCTCTAAGTAAGAATACTTATTTGAGATCATTTGATATTGGCCGAAGACCAGAGTGAGTTTACTAACTACCTTGAAGATGCATGTTGCCTTTAATTTCAAGATCCTCATAATTCTAAGATTCTCTATAGTAAAATTTCTTATAATCTTGGAACATATCTTAAATGAAAAAGAAGACAACTTGTCCTAGTTTTATTATGACTTAACTATCAATAATATTTATAAATAAAATACTCAATGATAAGAAAGTGGGTTATTCTAGAATTTTAGAAGGGAGGATATGATAGAATTATACAATTTTCTTAATTTTTAGTTTCATTTTTTTAGAATGAATGAGATTCCTTGAGTATTTTTAAAGACCATCTCAGAGAATAGCCCCGTTATAACTCCTGAAAAGATATTATTACCATAAAGATTGATATAGTTAAGAAGTTGTTTACTATATAACAAATGATTTGTAGAGATTATGTCTTATTGAATAATTTTTGTACAAACCATTATATGATAGTGTATCAAAAATAGGCTTAGACTCAATAAAATAGATGTGGTCTCTTGAAAAAATTGAACCACTATAATTCAACTATCTCGTATATGTTTGTTTATATATACATGCTTACTCTATAATCAGACTTATCATCACTTAAGAGTTCTTGTGCATCGCTCATCATGCGTTGCAAGTTCAAAAACAAGTTCAAATATTTTTTTTCTTTAAATTAAATATAAATTTAATTTGTTGACTTTAAAATTATTTACATTTGATGATTAATAGAACCTCTAAAATTTCATATTAATTGTAAAATATTTATATTTTTAACATATTTAAATTTTTTATTGTTTTAACATAGAGGAAATTATATCTTTGGCATATTTAAAATCTTTATTTATTTACATAGAAGAGGAAAAATATAAACTCAGATTTCCATCAAAATAAAATAAAAATAAAAATAAAAAAATGCTGTTAATATAAGGACATATCTTTGACATATTTGATATGACAACAGATAGAGTGTTACTTCCTTTCTTTCACAGCTAAAAACATTTAATAATGGAGCTCTGAAGTATCAAATAATAGTTAAGTAGAAGAATAAGAATAATTAATCTCTTTTGTTGTTTCTCAATATCCAAATCTAAAGATCGTGGCAGGGGAATATTATTGAACGATTCCTCAATTCAAGGAACGTACATTATTTATCATATTGTTGGATGGTGAAATTATTTACCAGATTCTCCATTAATTGAGTTTTGTCCTTAAATTCAAATTTATAATTTCACTCACCTTTTAATTGTTCGACATAAATTTAAGATTTTTATCATCATCATCTACAAATTACACGTTTCGTAAATAAAACTAAACGAATTAAAATTGTAAAGAAAAAAAAATCTAAACATTTTCAGTTTGATCTATCATCACACTTCACTAATTTTTATACAATTAAAAATATTTATTATATATTTTTCTTTTGTTAGAAAAACTTTCCGAAATTTCATATCCATCCCGTGCTGCAGTGAATAAGGGTTTGTTGGTGGGCAACTTTTACTTTCTTACGAAGGAAACGCTGCCGTTGAGTGTCTGATCGCCTAATCTAAAGTGTAAACACGGTAACGTCACTGATTCACAGAAGCCACGATGGGAGGCCACGTATAGTGGGCTATAGAATCTAAAATCATCACCGTCTGATGAAAACCAAAGATGAAGGTAAACGGTCAAAGGCTGACTGAGTTTTGAACAGTGAGGATGTGCACAGAAAATCGAGACCTTTTGGTTTACATTAGAAAAAAGATTGTGTGTTTGGTCGGGGCCCGTCAACGGTCTTACCGACAGCTTTTAATCACTACGCTTTTTGCAGAGTTAAAATTGGATTTTTTTACATTCTTTCTTTCTTAATTTTTTTTTTCTTCTTAGGCCATGTGATTCCGGCACGCTTTTATTTAATGTCTTTTGATTTTTGTTTTTACAGAATAATTTCGTTTTCATTTGAAAACATACGAAAATGAGGATTGTGAAAATAATTTCAAGATAGTTTTATACATTGTTTTAATAATTAAACACGTTTTTTTATTTGTTGAAGGAATCATATTTTTTTTCGTGAAATTAAGTTAAAATTAAGAAACTTAATTAAGTTCAATTTTGAACTATTATCTTTTTACGTAGTAGAATAATTTAAATATTAAATAAAAATAATAATAATTTAAAGCAGATAGTTAAGAGTATAATACAATCACTTACGTGATTCGATCAAATTGCCTACATCTATGGTGGATTCAAGGATCCTAACTTCTCTTATTAACTATTTAGAAAATATACAAAGAAAATTGAAAGAAGAACCTTAAAAAAGATCTAATGTTTAGTGTATCATTATTCTTCCATGAATAATGAATACCCAAATAATGGGTTTATCATAATACACACAAGTATTTAGTGTCTACCTAGTTTTTTTCTCTCTTAGAATTTCTCTTAATGCTTAATTTCAACTAAAGGGTTTTAAGGGTTTATATAGGGATTATTTCGTGCCTACTAATTCTAATGCTTATGAGAGTAAATGTTTACTTGTTTTGAAAGTCCAAAATTTTTTAAAACTCAAAAATTCAGATTAAAAACGAAATATGCCTGTTTTGGCGTCGTGGCACTGACATACTGATTTGAGTGCCGTGGCATCCAGCTTTGAGTGCTGCGGCGCTTAGCTCTGTATCAGCTCCATGCTTTTTCTCTCTTTCTTCGAGTCTTCGAGTCCCATTTTCCTTCCTTCTTCGTGTCCCACACGTTCTTGACTTCTTCATACGTATCCCACATGTTCTAGACTTCTTCATGCGTGTCCCACACATTCTAGATTTCTTGTGACTCTCCTCTTTGATATTCTTCATAATTTTTGCCCAAACAAGATTGTTGAATTATCAAATCTCCAATAAACCCTTCCTTGATTCAAAATCTCTAAATAAGAAGGCTTTTAGATTTGATCTACATAAATACTCTATCACCTAGAGTTGAATCCAGTTAAGTCTCTACCAAGACTTAACTTTCCCCGAGCTAGTGACTTTAGTCTCCAAAGGCATTTGTGTACCTTGTATAGGGTATAGATGTATCATACTCATTTTTTACCCTCATTACCTCGGGGAGCACAATTTAGATGTCACCTAGTGGTCTGCATTACCCCAACATCCCGCGTTTGCCCACTTATGGCCATCCTCTTAAGCACATAAAGCCCCTCATTGTGCTTCTCACCCTAAAACCTTATAGATCATTTCTCTACCCTCGGTTTTCTTTTTTTCACTTTAACCGAATACCTCTTATCATCGATCTTGCCTAGGGATATCAAGTTCCTCCTCAGATTAGGAACATGCCTTACACCATGTAAGTCCCTAGTTTCTCCATCTTGCATCCTTAGCCTTATGTCACCAACTCTAATAATCTCACTGATCATGTCATTCTTTATTAGAGCTTTACCTCTCTTGACTTTGTAGTTGGTAAACAATGATCTGTCGGGACACATATGGATGCTACACCTCGAATCTAGAATTCATTTTTTAGTGTACTTTTTCTTTGAGGCTACCAACCTGTCTACAACTTTGGTATTTTCCTCAAGAGTACCGATTGCAGCACACTCTCCTTAGCTTTTTGATTTAGGACAATCCTTCACAAAGTAACATTCCTTATTATAAAAGAAACATTTCTTGGATCTCCTCATTGATTGGTTGCTCTTCTTTCCTTGTGCAAGCAACACTGCTTCACTCTCAGATTCAGATCTCTTTGTTAATTCTTTTGAGTTCAATGATGCCTTGACATCATTCACAAAGCTCTCATAACTCTTCGGCAACGAATTTAACAAGATTATGGCCTTGTCTTCATCTTCATCTTGATGCCCAATTGCTCAAAACTTATGATGATCTTGTTGAACTCATAAATGTAGGCTCTCAATGAAAATTCTCATGCAAAGTTAACTGATACAGTTTCTTCTCACAAGAAGTCTATTTACAGGAGACTTCTTCATGTATAATACCTCGAGTCTCTTTCATAACTCCAAAGCGGTTTCTTCATCACCAACTTCCCTTAATACTTCGTTGCTCAACGTTAAGATTATAGTGCTGTGAGTCTTTTTTTAAATCGTATTCTAATATTTCTGCTCAGACTTTGAGATTTTTGTCCCATTCGCTAGTTGAGGAACTAACTTCCTTAAAGGCTGAGTTTAGCTCTTCCTTCACTAGAAGAGCCCTAACCTTGTTCCTCCAAAGATTGAAGTCATTCATCCTATTGAACTTTTCTATTTCTTTCTTGATTGTAGCCATGGTTTAAATACCCCTTGATATGTATTATTGAACCTTAGCTCTGATACCAATTTATTGGAGGAATCACCATTCTCCTCGTGAGATTAGGTTAAAAGGAAGAGCCCTAACCAAGTTCAACATTGAACCCTGACCTCTTTGTGTAGTGGAATAACTTAGATATCAAACAAAAATAGCAAGAACTTAAAGTAAATAATAGAAAGCACAATATAATCACTTACATGGTTCAGCTAAATTGTCTACATCCAATGTGGATTCAAGGATCCTAACCTCTCTTATTAACTCCCTAGAGAATATACAAGGAAAACTTAAAAAAGAACCCTCAAAAGGATCTAATGTTTAGTGTATCCTTACTCTCCCATGAATAATGAACACCCAAATAATGGTTCCACCCTAGTGTACACAAGCATTTAGTGTCTACATAGTTCTTTCATTTCTTAGAGTCTCCCTTAATGCTTAATTGTAACTAAATTATTTACAAGAGTTTATATAAGGGTTTATTTCGTGTATGCTAACCCTAATCTTTATTGGAGTAAGAATCCAGTTGTTTTGAAAGTCCAAAACTTTTCAAAACTAAAAAATTTGGATTGAAGATAAAATCTGCATGCTCTGGCGCCACAGCGTTGACATACTAATTTGGGCGCTGTGGCGTCTAGCCCTAGGGTTCTCTGTATCAGCATCTGCGTATTTTCTCAATTTCTTTGCATTTTTTAGTCCTATTTCGCTTCCTTCTTTATGTCCCACACGTCCTAGACTTCCTTATGTATGTCTCACACGTTCTAGGCTTCTTGTAACTCTCCTGTTTGATATTCTTCACAATTTTTGTTCAAACAAAATTGTTGAATCACCAAATCTCCAATATCTTGTCATTTACATTTTAAAAAACACTTCAATTATTTTTAGCACGAAAAACACTTCTTCTATTATGTTTAATAAAAATACTTTTCATTTCTATTTCAAAAATTAAAAAATAAAAACACTTTTCATGTAGTTATTATGCAAGTTTTCAAAATATTATATGAAAGTTTTCATTACGAATTTCACGTGAAATTACCTTGCAATTTTTTTATATTCCTTACAATGGCGAAAAAACATTTTGTCCTTCTGCAAAAAAAAGCACCCAAACGCTTAAGTCAATACTTGTAAGAAAAAATGGCGCTTGTGTATAAAGTAGTAGATGGTGATGCAAGAACAAGCATGATTGTTGGCTTTTTATATACTATGTTAGGTATTTTTTAGATCTCCTACAACAAGTAAGTTTGAGGAGTTTATATATGCTTAGAATCTTAAAAGTTATTGCCAATTAAATTTGATAATGAATATTATTAACCTTCAATTCAATGCAATTCAATAGTCATCGATGAATTCAATAATAATCATCAATGCAATTCAATAATTATCAATCACTTAGATAGGTGATATGCTGTAATTGACCAATACCAATTATGTTAATTTTGGTACCTATATAGATTCCCCATATAAGTCACCTGTCCAAGTTCAATTATTCGTCTGAAAGAAAGATGGATTATATTTAAGCCATATCGAATACGTTCGAGGAAGCGAGTTTAGATTATTAGTCAAATTGTCATATCTAGGTCACTATCAGCTGTCTATGAGAAAGCTATTAGGGTTATGTGAAAGTGTGTATGGGTAGTAAAATACAAATGCGTGTCACAGAGTATACAACGGAAGCATAAGCAGTGTATTTCAAAACCACATTTTCATAGGCAATTCTATCAGTTATATAAAATATACCTCTAATAAACCTCTGGTGTTTTTGGATAAAGAAAGCTCAGAGTCTCACCTTAAAGTATACTATTGAACAATTTTATGTCCTCACTGCGGTAGGCTTAGAACGCTAGAATAATAGCTTTCCAATTTGTAGAATTTTAAACTTAGAGTGCTAGCCGAATTAGTTAATGCCTCAAAGTTCACCCATCAACCATTAGGTTGGGGGTTCGATTCTCTCCTCCGCTAGGGTGAGGATTTGTGTACGTGTGTTGTAAATATTTATAAAAAAAAATTGCAAAATTTTTGGTATTTGAAGCTTAACACTTAAGTATTTCTCTCTCTCTCTCTCTCTCTCTCATTCTCGACTTCTATTAAGGCAAAACCTAAATGAAAATCGCCGAATTATATCTAAGCCAAAAAGTATATATCTTATACTTTTGATTATTTTAATTTTAAAGGGACATTTTTCAAGCCAAAACATTGCCATTTTTGTTCTCAAATTTTAAATGGCCGAATTCAACTTCTTCTCACAAATTAAACAGCACTTGTGCATTTTTGTTTGGACTTTAGTGAATGGACAAATATAAGAAAGAATTGTCAACAAGACAAGTGTTTAAAATATAATTTTTTATTAATGACAAGTGTCTAACATGATGCAATATTTCTATATCTTAAAATTTAGTACAAGTATACATATAGTATGCAAGTAATAAATGGATAAAAGAGTCGGATGTCAAACCCACAGAGATAATTTCTTCTTTTCAACCAAGTATTAAAATTATGTCTTTCTAATAATTATTTAGAAAAATAAAAATTTAAAAATGAATGTAGAAAATATAAAAGCAATGACACAATGTAAAGATGTTTGAAAAGATAGCATTATAGAGAAAACATAGGGTTAATACTATCCCTCAATATGCTTTCTGAAGATAAATTCTCTAATATTTAATTCCCTTAATCTTTGTTATTGATCAAGACACTAATGTATTCACAAGCCTCTTCCAAGGTTATGCAAGTGTACCTTAAATGACCAAATATCTATATTCCTATGGTACTTGTAATAAATTAAGATTCATTAAGATTAAGTCTTATTGATCATACATGTTAATTAGGTATATTTCTATCCTAATTTGAAACTTGCATATGCAATATTGAATATTACTCTACAATCATGCATCAAATTATCTAGGTCTAAATATAATGATTCCTCTTTCGAGTTTATAAAAAATATTACAAATTCATTCACCATATATTGGCAAGATATATTAAGTATTAAGAACAAGTAATTTGAATAACAAAGAACTAAGTTTATTAAATATTAAAAAGATATGGCAATTAAGCGCACATATTGAGTTTAAGTATTAACCCTAAAAAGAAAATTTAGTTCATGGCTACAAGAGAATAACGGCAAAAATAATAAGAAATTATGATACAATCAATAGCAAACCGATATAGACATCGAATTGCTCTTGATTGCACTGCCTAAGAAACTCTTGATGCAACGTCTTGAATCTCTCTCTCTTTATGGCTACTTCAATTAAGCTCCAATTGCTCTATAAGACTTGTGCTATGTCTTCTTGATGTTCCTTAAAGGCTGGGTACAAGTGGCCTTTTATAGGAATTGATTTGAGTTTGAAAACTCAATTCTCGTCGAATTAGGAATCATACTATTGCTGGGGCACTGCATGTGAAAGGTTTCACCTCTGGAGCGATGAGGTGCTGATGTTAGAGCACTGGGCTGTCGCTGGCGCGGTGGCAAGCTAGCGCTGGGGCGGTAGACTGCTACTTAAACATGTCATTTTTTCTATTTTCTTATTTTAATCACTGTTCCAGTGTTGGGGCGAAAATCCTTATGGTGCTGGGGCGACAAGTCCATATTTTAAAAAGTTTGCATTTTAGTCCCTATTTTTGCTCCTTTTGCGTCCTTACTTTAAATTTTATTAAGTCCCTATAAATAACGATAATGCACATAAATAGTCATTTATTCTCATAAAACAATAAAATATCAAAATAAAAATATGAGAAAATATATGACAAATATGTCCTTATCATAACACTTGTCACTCATTTAGCTTAGACTTAACTACTAAGCTTAATTCAATAATTATAGTGGATAATTATAGAGCATTAACTTGGTGCCTAATAATGCTTTGAGACGTGTCATATTCTAATACTTAGATTTCAACACATATTATTCTTAAGAGGTGCTAAAATTAAATCTTATTTATCTGAAATTTTCACGAATCAAACTCTTTGACCCTAATTGCTACTATAATACTCAACGAGTACATTTTATATCATAAAATTCTCTTGGTTCACATTCGTCTATCTTAATGGAACATTTTTATAAGTATGTGAACACTACTTTATTCACATACATGGATATAACAAAACACAATGTTGAACCACCTAAGTAGAGATCAAACATATTTATATCCCTTCGTTACCTATATCTCAGAAGAGCAAATACATAAATCTATACTGTCAAGTCCCTATCTGCTTGACTATGACTTTATCTCCTAGTTTTGATAAATAATATCTTCAAAATCCTTTGCGATTGTTTTACTTAGTTTGTGGATATTTTTTACCTTACAGAAATTCTTTTCTAGGATAATGCTTATGACTTATACTTTCTAAAATACAAACTTAGAGTATTAGAATATACAACTTACCCATATAAGTTGACGGATTTCACATCTACGCACATCGAATTTCATAAGTATCTAACTATACCCAATAACACCTAGAGGTTGAACTATATAAGGTCTCTGATATGTGTGAAATCTAAGCCTAATGGATTAATTACAAGCTTACTTTGGCGCTCAGGTCAACGGACTACAAATACTACTCAACTTGAGAAACGCATTCATTGGCAACTTTATAAGATATCTATTAGAGGTTCTCTTGAGTCAATTCAGTACCAAATCCTAACTGAATATCTGCATGTCTATACGAACTTCTACTAAACTCATAATCTACTAATAATTGCCTGAATAATCTAAATATAGACATACATTAATCTGTAAGATTTACCAATCGACTCGTATCAATAAACGTTGATCAAGAATGATATTTTTGAGAATATATTTTATAATGATATTTCTTAGTACTATTTATAACTCCTTGCAACTACGTCATTACAATAAATATTCTCAGGTCTTTATCTCATTTAAAAAAAAACTCTAACTCTTAGAATTACTAATTCTTAATCCTGATCTAAATAACTTTAGATTTATAATATTTGAAAATGAACAAATTATTACTATATAATAAATTAACGATTTACAGAAATGTGTACTGTATAAATACCAATATATATCTATACAAAAAATAGAATGACACGTAAGCACCATCTCTAATAGAAATAAGCCTAGATGATTGGTAAAAATGTTATATCTTGACTTGTATTAGCTATTTTGAGAAAATATGCTTCAATTAAATCATTACATCCATCAATTTATGCATTTATATATTTTTTTTTCTAACTTGAGAGTAAGTTTTAACTGAGTTCAAATAAATTTTGCATGCAAATGAAGAATTGTATCTCTTTTACAGTATATTCATAAATATGAAAGAGTTTATCAATTTTGTAGAGTCATTGGATCGAAAATTTGACTTTGAACAAAAGAACCACTAAAGTTCTTTGATTCAGAACTTTTTAGGTCAAATACCTATTTTCCCTTGAATGCCTTTTCAAATATCGTAAGAATCACACTATCAGTGCTTATTTACTACAGGTGAAGACTTAGAAAACAGTTTTGAGACCCTAGAATCGGTTCCTTCACAAGATCCTGAGGTTTTGGGGGTGGTCTTCCTTTTCGAGACTCCAGAATCGATTCTTCCACAAGATCTGAGGTTTCGAGGATGGCTACTTCTAGTTATATTCTGAGATCCTATAACCAATTTCTCCACAAGATCACAAGGTTCCAGATGGTGTCTGCTTCCTCTGGTTTTATTTAGAGACCTCAAAACTAGTTCCTCTACAAGATCCTGAGGTTCAGGTGGTGTCTACTTTCCCTGGCTTTGTTACTCTTATCAGTCTAACAGTTTCTTAGATGATTGTGGCTGATCCCTCAGGTGTTGATCCTTTATCAGTCATTTCTTCTGATCTTCCTATAAAAGGAGTGGCTTTATCACGTCCTCCAGGCGAAAAGGATAATATGTATGCTTTACTTTTGGGTTCCCTTTATGCAAAGATACACACATATGTTCTAATTTTAAGCTTTTTTTTTTCTTTCTCAGACTTCCAAGTTTTTATAGAGGATTCCCTTAATGTGGTTCAAGACCTTCCTTATTATGGAGCAAAGAAATCGAGTACCTAAAAGATAAAGAGAAAGTCCTTGATAGTTCATAAAAGAGAGGTTCTAATTCCTTACAGTTGATGTCATTGAAGATCCTCGGTATGAACTTTATGAGAAATTACCTTATAGCCTTTGTGTGCTTCCCATAATGTCAAAAAAACCCTCTTTCCTCTTGCAAGAAAGAACACTCGATACCTAAATCAATACTTGCAAGAAACAAGGTCTGTGTGTGTATGTGTGTGTGATATGCTTAGATCCTAAGAGTTGTTGTCAAATAGTAATAAAAATGTAGTACTAATGATATGCTTAGATCCTAAGAGTTATTGTCAAATAATAATAAAAATGTATTGTCAATTAAATTCTATAATAAATGCTATTAACATTCAATTTAATACAATTTAATAATTATCAATGCGATTCAATAATAATCATCAATGTAGTTTAATAATCATCAATACAATTTAATTATCACAATGCAATTTAATAATCATCAATGTAATTCAATAATAATTATCGCAATTTAATTATAACAATGCAATTCATAATCATCAATGTAATTCAACAATCATCAAAATATTTAAACAAGTGGCACGCTGTAAGTGAATGGTATCAATTATATTAATTTTGATATTTATATTATAAAATAATTGATTATTTTTATACATAAATTTAATAAAATTTTGATATATATGTACATATGTCATGATTTTAGTGGACATTCAGGCATGAATACACCGCGTAAGCTTTCAATCACATAAATATATAATTAATTGCTAATCAGTTATATTAAATTAGATTGAGTCATTTTTTGAAATTGTACAACAATTATGCACTATTTAGAGCTGTTCTTACTTCTTAGTTTTGGAATTTCATAATAAACTATATTTACGTTAGTAACATTTTTTCTGGGTATGGAAAAAAAAAATCGGCTCTGTTTCTTTTGTTTTCTTAATAAATAAAATAATACAGCGAACTGATGTGTTTATTTTTACCCTTTGTTGGTGGGCTGCCCCAAAAACCCTAAACTTTAAAAGAAACGATAATTGGTTATAATGAGAACAAAAATTAAAATTCGGATTCCAAATAATGTTGAGAAATGTAAGTTGGGGACTTAGAACAACTTTTGTTTTCCTTAAAAAAACTTTGTTACTAAAATAAAAACAAAAAGGCATGGCGGGTTCATAGCTTTAACAGCAAAGCACCAGTTTTGAGTTTGACTGCATTTCTAATCCAAAAACAAAAGTGGTCATGTGGACTTCTACAACCTCCTCCTTTCTTATTTATTACCTTAATTAACAATAACTTAAACTACTTTCTCATGTTCCCATCCTGCCCTTCAGTTTAATAGTCGAAAAGACACTTAAGACCCTTTTGACTTCACCTTGAAAAGCTACTTCTATCTATTATAGACATACAAAATTCATTTTTTAAATAATATAAAATCTAATTAAAAAGATATCATTACTTGAGCATTTTCAAAATTCATTTAAAGTTCAAATCTTCGAACTTAGCTTAATACCTACAAATAATGAAAAAAAAATAATGCATCTTGTTAGTAACTCTTCAATGTGATTTGATTTCAATTTGTATATAAATCCAAAATTTATTTTAATTTAAAAAAATCATTTTTAAATTATAAAATAAGTGTCATTTAGTTGATATAAGCATAATACAAAAACTATTTTGACCTTCTAAAAAGTATGATATAGAAACTCAAATTATTGTTCCATTGAATTTATGAGTCTTAATATGAGTTGTATTATTAAAAATAAATTTATAACAAGGTAAGTGTAGTTTGGGAATTTGAAGGCAAAATGGTAATTTGGGGACATGACAGTGTGGAGTCCAGACAAGAAAAAGACCAGTTTTCCAGAGTCTTTTCTTCACCATTAATGGAGGGAAGTTAATAAAATTTCTCATTCCCCGTAAGTCTTAAGACCAAACTTCAAAAAACTTACACACCCACCTTCTACTTCTACTTCGTACTTCTGGCGCCATTTCCACTAACCCTTCTTTGTTCAAACTTCATCCACTAACCCTTCTTTGTTCAAACTTCATCTCTTTTCCACTTCTAGTAACCAAAAATAATTTTAAAAACAAAAACGGAAAACACATTTTCAAAACACTGTACATTCCTTCTTCACGTACTTTTTTGGACTCATTTGAATGGAAGAAAAAGACAGCACAGTATCTGGGTCACCTGGTGGTGACTCATTCACTGACTCACCGTCACCAGTGAGCAGCAGCATGTTGTGGCCGCAGCCGCAGCCGCAGTCTCAGCCATCACAGGCTAGGAGCATGGAGATAAATACTAATGTTGGTCCAGCAGCGCCGCCATCAGTCGCGACAACGGCAACGCCACGGGGGAATAGTGGTAGTGGGGATTTATTCGGGAAGAAAAAGAGAGGGAGGCCAAGAAAATATGATCCTGATGGAAACTTGAGATTGCCATCTTATAATCAAGTTCCGGTTGTCTCATCATCACCTCGTGGATTTTCTCTTACTCCTTCTCCTGAGTTCTCTTCTTCAAAAAGGGGTCGAGGCAGGCCTCCTGGCTCTGGTAACTGGCAGCTGCTTGCTTCTTTGGGTAAGTTTTATGAAAAAGTTAATTATACTTTTGATGAGCCTGTTTGGTTGCCAAGAAAATGCAGGAAAAGAATTAAACTTAAAATATTATGCTCAAGTTATATAACAAGAAAAATAAAATACTCATACGCCATTTTCTTTTTCCCAGGAGAAATCAGGAGCAGATAAAGATTAAAGAATAAACCTTTCTTTATTAATTTATTTATGGTCTTTCATTGTCTCACCAACCACATAGGTGGTTAGTTGATAAATGCTTGTTTGAAGAATTGAAAGAGTTGGTTGATTTATGGTGGGTTTGACAGAACAATTGTCAACTCTTTTTTTTCCTTCCCTTTTTTGTGTAATTGCTACCGAACGAGTTCAATTCCATTTAACTTTCACTAATTTTCAATTATTCCCTACTTGTTTAAGGGAAATAAAATTGGGGTTTATGCTCACTGAATATAATTTGAAGTTTAATAAATACGAATTATTAGAAGATTGTTAGAGAATATTGATAATGGTATTTCCTTGTGATGATCTAAATGCAATGGGCCATAAATTGATAACTTGCCAGTATAGGCTTTTCCAATGTGAGCAATTTGCTTCAGATTGTTTTGATGTAATATATCTTACATTTGGGTTTTGATCTGCACAGGTGAGCTATTTGCAAACACGGCTGGAGGGGACTTCACCCCGCATGTGGCCACCATTAATACTGGGGAGGTAAATACAAATTTATGACACTTACGATAATTTGGTGAATTAATTCATTGTAATTAGTTAAGAATCTCTTCCATGGGGTGGTTGAGTTTTCTTCAGATATCTATAGTGAAGATCTTACTTCATTACTTACAGGATGTTGCAGGGAAGATTCTTTCATTTTCTCAGAAGGGTCCTCGAGGAATTTGTATTCTCTCTGCCAATGGAGCTGTTTCTAATGTTACTATCTGCCAACCTGGGTCTTCTGGCGGTATCTTGACATATGAGGTAGAATTTAAACCTTGGGCAGTATCAATACCAACTGATTTTTCTTTCCAATTTTTTTGTCTAACTGCTGACATCTAAATGTGATTTTTCCCTTCTTTGTTTAAACTAGTACACGTATAATTAAAATTCATAGTCTGTAAATGTGTTCATATGCTTTTCTCAATTCTTCTATGCAAGGATTTTGTAACTCCAAAACTGTAATCTCTTCTCTTTCCATGGAAAATTTGAGGGTCTGAATTTGATTTGCTGGGTGCTTATGACCCATTATATATATAAGCATGAGCAGCTTCTTTACTGAATCAAAAGTATTAGTCAGAAGTCTTAAGCTGCCTAAAAGATCAAGAAACATGATTCCAAAATGCACATTTTTCAATCAGGGTATTAGTTGTGGTTTAAGAGGTAATAGAACTCAAATTTCCTGAAAGCTAGATGACATGCCCAAAAGGATGTTATATTTGTGAGGATAATCATGCATGTCTCATTTTTTAGCTATATAGCATTTGAATGTATTCATTTTGAGTGGGAGGTATTGTTTATGATAATGTTCATCCCTCTAATTTGGTATTTTCTTTTCCTTTTGTGGAGAATATAGTTGTTAATTGTTCACGACAACCATGCAGTGCACAAAACTCTTGCTTTGGCTGGTTGCTCAATCTCGAACCTCAATTTTAGTCTATGTGATGTCAGAAAAACTTAATGTCCTTGGGAAACTTTGGAACTTGAGGTGATATGTATATTTAATATTTATATATCTATATATGTATGTCTCATGTTTGTGTGTCCAAGACATGCAACAAATTGTGCGGGGTTTGTTTTGCTTGTTTGGTGGAAATATGTTTTACATTAGATGTTAAGGTATCTCCCATAACTTGTTATATACTTTTATATACATTATACCATGCCATTCTAGTCAAACTCCCAATTACTGAGAATGATTTTTAAAAACTTCTGGGCCATTCACTTGATTGTTATCTGATATAATGTAATGTGATATGCTTGTTATCCCTTATTATAATGCTTATCTGATGAAATTTTTTGTTTCTTATTGATAAACACAGCTTCAATAAGAGTCAGGATTCAGTGTGTTTTTAAATAATTATTCAACTATTTTTTGCAGGGTCGTTTCGAGATACTCTCATTATCTGGCTCATTCACCGTTTCTGATACTGGAGGTGTTAGGAGTAGGACTGGCGGATTGAGTGTTTCATTGGCCGGACCTGATGGCCGTGTTATAGGTGGTGGTGTTGCTGGTTTATTACTTGCTGCCAGCCCTATCCAGGTAAGTACATTAATTCTTTTCTCATTTAAATTGTTTGGAATTACACCGTAAGTGCTCATCAAGATACTCAACCACTTGTTCCTAATTTCTGGTATATACTAGCATTCTGGATCATTTCCTGTAGCTATCATGTTGTTTTGGAAGTGTTTCTTCAAAAATAGATAAATAAGTAAATAAAGTAGCATGGCATGACTGCAGAAAGATTGTAAGGATCAAAGTTTATTTTACAAGAATTAAGTATGTACTTATACCTGTGATTTATACGTCAGAAGTAATGGTTGTCTGTGCTTGTTTACAACAAACCAGATCACTTAAGGAGTATTAAAATGTATCATAGGTTGTAGGACCAAAATAAAATTTCTGCCATGCTATTCAACATGATCACAGTCTCGATGATGCTATTTGATGTCACTTGCAATGGATTTTATGAAATTGCTTAGAGACTTCTTTGCATGTTTCATGCTATTCGAATTTACTTCAAAGAAGATACTCACGAGAGACTGTTTTGATAAAATTCCTATTTAGATTTGTGGCATGAAAGAACTGAAATTTGCCTTGAGTCTTTATTTAAATACTTAGGTTGAAGGATATTAAAGCAATTATACGCTGCCTCCTCGTTGCTACTCATAACAAATATTAAAACAAATTCAACCAGTTTGTTTTAGAGCCAACTGTATTTGAAGACTTATGTCTGTCTGCTTCATTTGGTAGATTGTGGTAGGAAGTTTCATGCCAAATGGCTACAAGGTGCATAAAAGGAAGCATCGCCGTGAGCAGACAATGCCTTCTTCCATGTCCGCTGGTGCACCTGAAACAGTGACATCCACAAGACCAATTTCCCAAGCCAACCCAGATGGCGAGACCTGTTTGTCTACAATAATTCCATTATGGGGACACAGCCAAGCAGTAGATAACACCAGTAATGATAAACAGGTGCCGATCATCACATCTTCCCAGAGTGCTGCTTGGAACGACTCAGAAACCACAACTAGTCAGAGGTCATCACCTGATATCAATGTTTCTTTGCCCAGTGAATAGATGTAAAGGTATGTTTACATTTGCTTTTTAGTTTTCTTTTTCTTTTAAATATTATGTGTAAATTACATTCTCTTCCAAATTTTGATGTGAGCCAGATTTCACACTAAACTTCTATACTACCCTAAGAGATCTTCACAAGTTAAACAAACTAGTACCTATATCTGCTGCATTTTTTCTAGGATTAAGAATGAACGCTTCTAATAGAATGCTGCAACTTCACAATATTTGTCTTTCGCAGGTGGATTTGGTGACTCAAAGGCTGACATGACTACAGCACGAACTGATCTTATCTACATTTTTGTTGTAAGAATTTGATGTTATTAACATAAAATTGAAAGTCGCTGCCTTAATGTTAGGTACTAGAAACAATTGCACCTTTCAATTTTTTTATTTAGCAATGTTGTAAGTTCATTTATTATCTTATGAGAATATCGACTGTGAACTATCCTCTAGACAATTTAAACATTTACTTCATGACCTTAATCAAGTGGCGCTTACTTTCTTGACAGTTTGTGTAAATCATCCTTCTCTGAAAAGCATTGCAGACCTTATATGTTTATTGCATAACAAGAAAATAGAATGAAGAGAAGCACAAAATTTGATGAGCGGGATAAGATATTATATCAAGAAAGGAAAGCATTCAGAATGTAGATTGCAGATGCAAATTTCTAGCTTAAGCGTATTATTATATTCTTAATTTACTATCATTTGCTGTTATGGCGGATAATCTTGGAATAGAAATCCCAGTCAGGATGCTTGGGAGTTATTGCCGGCTGTCCAAATGGGTGTGGTTTCACATATGAAGGTACATGGAATGCATCTACCTGGCTGTCCAAATAGAGCCTCAGCTCGCCAAGGGGGCCTACTACAAAATGTTAAAATCTTGGCTTAATTTAATGAAATTTCCATACCAATTCAACATGCGAGTGGCTAGTAACATCAGAATTCACCTAAAGCATTGTCATTCAGATGGCTTGCTTTGTATTCACCAGGAAAAAGTTGCTGTGTGATGCTACAATAAGAAAAATGAGCTTAGAAATACCCGAAGAAACTTTGACTATGGGCTCAAAAATTGAAGTGCCAGAGATAATTACAGGATTTAGCAGGACCTTGCAGGGATCAGTATCAATTAACAAAGTGTTTAACGAAGAATATCAGGAAATTTTGTAAATGACCTAACTTTTTAATCATTAATTTCTTTTGATCAAAGTCGACAATTCCTAAATATTATAATCAAAGACAACAAATTAGCCTCGATTTACCCCCTCACAAATATCAAATTTTCACAAACTCTCTCTCAAAACGACTCTCTCAAGTCTATTCTATCTATTTTAAAACTTATAAATCGACTTTAAAATCATCACATTTTAAAAATTAGAAGTAAAAGAATCAATTGTAAAGTTGAATAAAATAAAAAAAAATTGATGAGGTTTTACTATCAATATTATTTTTTCGTGTTTTTGTTATTCTATTAGTGTAAATGTTTAAATTTAGTGTTACGAAAGTGAAATAATGATTAAAATAATTGTAAATAACTAAAAATAGTAAAAAATAATAAAAAATGGTAGATTATGACTAATCGCTACGTCCTGACTAGGGCACACAAGCTGGCATGTGAGCCACACGTAAGATGCAGTGGTCACTTGTAAAACGCATGGCATGACGCATTGCACAGCTCGCCTGCGCATTGTGGCTAAATAAAATTTAATAAACATAATAAATTTAAATAATCAATAAAATAAATAAATTATAAAATATTTAAAATTTAAATAAAAATAAAATAATTTTTACGTGGCACTACCCTTAAATTTTATTTAATATAATTTTTTTAAAATTTTTATTTAACTTCAAATTTCAAAATTTTAAATTTTATTTAATTAACTAAATAGTAATTTATTCAATTTTAATTTTTTGAATTTTATTTAATTGTTTAATATAGGTAAATTAATAATTAATTTATTTACATATAAATTATTATTTAACATGCAGGTAAGTATTTGTTATTAATTAGTTAAATTTATTTAATTATCTGCTCATGTACTAATAATTGTCATTTTGTTTTTCTAATACTGCTGATATTATTTTAGATATCATGGGGTTTATTTCGACTATTGTATACTTTGGGGGAAAGTGGGAGAGTTCTAGTGATGGTGTTAAAAGATATATGTTGAATTTTAAAATACCAACATGTTAGTTTCAAAAAATATAAAATATGGAGTATTGTCGAGAAGAGTTTGTTGTATAACTGGAATTGATCAGGTGCTGTATAAAGTGACTTTGAGATTCAAAGTTCATTCAAATACTATGAAGTTGAGACTAATTTAACTTGAAAATAATGATGATGTGATCTTTTGATTGGGTCTGCAGAAAAAAAAATTGACACCTCTATGTGTAACACTGGATGTTCTAGCTCTCATATGTGACAATAATGCAAAGCACCTATCGAGTAGATATAACTCTACCCTAATCAATCTATATCTGCAAGTGGTAGCAACCAAGTGAGTTGTATAGCCCTAACAATTTCAACCCTTGTGTTTTCACCAAATCCTCCAAATGATTATCATTATTCACCTCCAATGTTCAACAAAGATCCACATTACACATATTATGATGGTAATGATATTAGTTTTGATGTTGGTTATAATCTTGGTAATGATGATGAAAATAATGATGATTATGGAATGGAAGTCGATAGATTGAATGACATACTGTAGAGCCTATGTTGTGATTCTAAAATTCTATTCACCGGTTGTATAATGAATATGTACCCGTATGCAAAAAAGAAATGGTTCAAGTAGAAAACCTATTTCAATTCATACCTTTTATACCACAATTTGACTTGAGCATATTAAAAAAGGTATTGTGTACTGGAATTGGAGATATATTTGTGAGAAAATTATATAGCAACAAAGATAAAATTATGAGGCCATAAACATATTAGTACTTAAGGGCAATTAGAGCTTCAAAGTTTATAAGTCCACCAAAAATTATTTTGAGGTGAAATGCAAATGATAAAAGTTGCAAATAGAGATTACGTGCAGTGTCAATAGAAGGGAAAAAAAATTTCATTGTGAGGAGAGTAGATGCAAAACACACTTTGTTTGGACTAATTGTAGGATGGTCATTGGCTGATCAAGAGTCGTATTATTGGTAAAAGTAATTAAAAATAAATTTATCAGCCAATAGAAATTATAGACCGAAGAAAATTTAAACAGATATACATGAAGAATTTGGTAGTGAGATAACATATGCTACAACTTGGTGAGTTAATGAGCATGAATTAAGATTAATAAAAGGTGGTCTAGAGGATTTGTTCAGATTGCTTATTGTATACAGCTATGGGTTATAACAAAAGAACCCAGATATGGTTACTCACATGGAAATTGATGACGATAATCATTTTAAGTATTTCTTTATAGCTTAGGACCTTGCATTAGAGGTTTTCAGTCATCCATCTTAAAGTTGGTTGATGTTGCTACCATCCAGATTAATCATCACATAAGATGATTTGGCACAAAAGTTTTTAACCAAGTTTTTTCCATTTGCTAAGACTGCAAGGATGCGGAATGATATCACATCATTTGTGCAACATGATCAAGAGTTGTTGTATGAAGCATGGGAGAGGTTTAAGGACATGCTAAGGAAATACCTACACTATAGAGTCCCAAAATGATTATTGGTGCATTCTACAATGGGCTTATAGGTCAATTGAGAATTATCCTGGATGCAACAGCTGGCAGAGAATTGATGAACAAGTCTGTAAATAAAGGTTACGAATTGTTAGAGGAAATGGTCGCTTACGAATTGTTAGAGAAAATGGTCGCCAACAATTATTAGTGGCTAGCAGAAAGGGTGAACCCAAAGAAGGTAGCCGGTGTATATTAGATTGATGTTTTGACCTCTTTATTACTCAAGTCAGCCTACTAACCAAAAAGGTTGATGCATTAGGAGTCAACTCAGAAAAAGCCAAATTCTAATTTATGACTTCTGTAGAGACAATCACCTCAATGGCCATTGCATGAAAAATGTATAATACATTGAGAACTACAATAGGAATCAGAATGATCTCAATTTGAAATTCTACAATCTAGGATGATGAAATTATTCAAACTTCTCTTAGAATAACAACTAAGGGTAGTCATTAAAGCCCACTAATCCACCTAGATTTCATGCTCTACTAATTCAGGGGCAATAAGAGAGAAAGCTTGCTTTAGAGGATTTATTGTTACAATATATGAGTAAGATAAATCAACTTTTCTAAAGTCAAGCAGCTTCTTTAAGAACACTGGAGAATCAAGTGGAATAGCTTACATCAGCCTTGAACAACTGTCTACAAGTTGCTCTGCTAAGCAACATAAAAGCAAACCTAAAGGGACATGTAGAGCATTACAAGGCTATTACATTAAGAAGTGGTAGAGAATGACAAGATGGTACATCTCAATCAAAACATCGGTCATAGAGAGTAGTGCAAACAATTGATGATATAGTGCAGAAAGATGAGGTGTAAACTTATACACCTCAATTACCATTTCTATAAAGATTGCAGAGGTAGAAACAAATTGTTGTAGAACTACCCCAATCAAAGGAGGGGTGCTCTAATAAATATGAAAAGATTGACACTGTAGAAAAAAGGGAACCAACAGTTCAGAAAGACAATTTAAGTCCATACATCCTTCTACCACCTTTCCATTTAATGCCTGCAAAAAAGAAGTTGGATAAGCAGTTTGCCAAATTCTTGGAAGTATTAAAAAAGTTTCATATCAACATATCATTTGTAGGAGCATTTAAGCAAATGCCCAACTATGTAAATTTTATGAAGGCTATACTATCTAATAAGAAGCGACTAGTAGACTTTGAAACTATGGCCTTGACAGATGAATATAGTGTGATCCTACAAAAGAAGCTACTCCTAAAGTTTAAAGATCCTAGGAGTTTCACTATTCCTTTGACCATCGGGAACTAGTTCATTGATAAGATGTTATGTGATTTGGGGCTAGCATTAATTTGATGCCGTTGTATATTATTTATAAGTAGCTAGGTTTGGGGAAGGCAAAACCTCAGTAATGTGATATTGCTACGTTCATATCATTCTCTTACATATCCAAGGGGTATTGTTGAAGATATGTTAGTGAATGGTGACAAGTTATATTTCCTGCTGACTTTATTGTGTTGGATATGGTGTTGTGATATGGTGTGTGATGTATATAGATATGTATAATTTCAAAAATTATATACGCAACGGAAGTAATCATACATGTAATACACTATGTAGCAAACTCAAGCATATAATCACATGTATGATCATTCAAGCACATATATATATATATATCTCATATATATTTTCATGCATGATATAAAATGAATTGTAAATAAATAACCTACTCGGTTATGAAGGTAGCTTTACAATTCTTAAAGAACTCCAATCGTCAATTTATTGAGCTCACTTGAAGTGTTCCCTTGCACAATTCTAGTTCACAACTAAATCCGGTGGGATTGTGAAGCTAGAATGACAGCCTTGAATTTGCAGCAAAGGATTGTTTTAACACTTAAAATAATTTGTCCTTATGAATGATTACTACCAAGAGATGAGAAGAATTAAGTGTTTTCATTAGTTCTTTACAACTCTTTATATTGAACCTTAGTAACCCTTTGCATTTTCTCTCAACACTTTGAGAAAAACACCTAGGAAATGCTCTCAATTCTCTCTCTTCTCTCCTAGAACGAAATTCTCTCTTTATTTTTTTTACACAAATTGAACTCTTTCAATTCTTAATTAAGTGCAAAGAATGATTACTTCTCTTAGTGCTGTACCACCACTTATCCATGTTTGCCATTACAAATATTAATCAATCATATTTTTCACTCAACAAATTGATTCAACCATTTGAATCAATTTCTAAAGAGTAAATGGCCTTTAAACAATGCTAAGTGGTCTCACCACTTCCATAGTGCATCATTTAAGAATTTTTAAGTGGCCAACATTCCTTATTATTAATAACAAGTGCATTCTCCATTAGTAAATGGTGTTTGCCACTTATTCCAATTAATAATAATAATTTGATTAATATATAAAATATTAATAATTCAAAACTATTTTGAATATTTACATTTACCATATATGTATTTACCAAGCAAGGTAAATAGGTAAATACATATAAAATTATTTATGGAGCAAGATTATGTCACTTGTCAATTTCTTATTGGTTAACAACTCTTGTAAACCAATAATGTATTTTACATTCAATTATTGACAAGTGAATAATAAAAGAAACCTTGAAACATTTTTCATTTTGCTGGAAATTGTTAGATCAATTGTTCAATCCAATTCGCTGCCTCAGTGCATAACGAGTACACTTCATGTTGTGAGACTTTCTAGGTCCATGCCCGATTTGTCATATGAAACTATTTCACACGTCTGTGAACAATGTCCCACACATATGTTACAGATATTACAAAACAGCGCATTAGACAATACAAGTTGAGGTTATAATATATTCGTATAATCCTTCCATCATAAATATCCTAGAAGAGCGGAGATATAGATCAACACCGTCAAGTCTCCATGTGCTCAACCATAAACTTATCTCCACATTTGTATTTCAATAAATAATATCCGTAAACACTTTTACGATATTATTTTCCCGAGGATAAAATTAATTCTCGGATATGTCTGCTTATGGCCATAAGACTTTCTGAAATACAATTTTGGAGTTGCAGGATATTTTACTCACCCAATTGAGTTGATGGATCCCATATCTGTACACATCGGACTCCATGAGCATCGGACCATACCCAGCGACACCCAGCGGTCAGACCATAAAAGGTATCTAACATGTGTGGAACCAAAGTATAGTGGATCACTCACAAGTCCACCGTGGCACTCAGGTCTAAGGACCATGAATACTACTCAACTCAAAAGATCTTCCATTGACGGCTTTATGGGATGTCTATTAGAGATCTTTGTGAGTCTATTCAATATTCAGTCCTTACTGAATACTTGTATCTCTATACGAGTTTTCACTAAACTCATGGTCTGCTAAGACTAACCATCTGGACTATCCAGATATAGATATACACTGATCTATATATATTAAGGTCTTTACTAATAGACCCGCATTAGTAAAGATAAATCAGGAACATTAAATTTAAGAACATATTTGCATAACAACATTTCCTAGCACCATTTGCAACTCATTGCAACTATGTCATTACTAATATATTCTTAGGTCTTTGTCCCATTTCAGACAAGGCTCTAACTCTTTAGATTTTACTAACTCTTTAGATTTTACTAACTCTTAGTTCTGATCTAAACTCTTTTAAATCAGATCTGAACTCTTTCAGATCATACAATGTCTAAAACGTTACAAGCATCTTACCATATTTGTATATAATATAATTAGTGATTTATAGAAATCATAATTGTATAAACATAAAGCAAATATTTATACACTAAAGGGGTGACACGTAAGCACATATCCCAACATATGGAAGGAGACAAAGAGATCTCAATCATCCTTGGGAGGCCATTCCTAGCCACTAGTCGGACAATAATCGATGTACAAAAAGGAGAGTTAACAATAATAGTGCAAGAGGAAACAGTGACATTCAAGGTTTTTAGAGAAATCAAGTTGCCAAAGGATAAGGAAGAATGTTTTAGAATTAAGGGAATGCACCCTAATAGTGAACAACGACTCCTGTCAATAAAGGAGATGGATAATGTTCAATCCCAGATAAAAAAGAAAGTGTTACAGCACCACAAAATGAAAAAGAACAAAGAGGCATGACTCGCACCTCAAGGAAAAGTTAGAAGACACTAGCCAAGGAAACTTTTTATTCCAACCTTAATTAGAATTTTTTTTCTTCCTAAAAAGCATAAGATAAGATTGTTAGAGTTGAATATTAAAAGCTTGATCATGGAACTAAGGAAGGCTAAGTAGAAGTTCTATTAGCAGCATTAATTTTGATCCACTATAAGACCTGAGGAGTAAGATGTTAAGCTGATGACGTTAAATCAAGTGTTGGTTGAAAGGAAACATAAGATGAATTTTATTATATTTTTAAAAGTTTTTTAATTAACTATTTATTTTTTATTTTTTGGTGTATAAAAGCATCAGCAAGCAAAAATCAAGCCAATGCCTTAGAGGCAAAACTAGAGATCCCAACGCTGGAGATTTAAAATCTCAGTGCCCTGTGCATCCAAAGCCACAAATGTTGAGGCATCCTAAACTAAAATGCTCCCATGTCCATATAGTCAAAGCTGGGGCGTCATAAAGTGCAATGCTGCTATGTGAATCCGAGAGGACTGAATGCCCCAACATTGAAGAATATCACCGTGGTGCTCTTTTTTCACATTTAGGAAGGCCAACAGTCAAGCCCTCAATACCTCTGCGTTGCAATTCAAGAATGTAGCATTGTTTGTTAATTTCAAAAATTAAAGTGCCAAACCTGTCAATGCCCTCGTGTTTTACATTGTAAATACAATAGCGTTTTCTCATATCACGAATCAAGAGTAAATTGATGAACGTGCCTCACCTCCAAACTATATTTTGGCCATTTTTCTTATATTCACTCTAAAAAAATACTCTATATTATCTCAACCCAAACTCAATTTTGGCTAATACCCACTCTATCCAATACCAAAAATACTTTACCCACCACCTAAGTAACTTATCCTACAAATCACAGTACTAAAACAACATAAAAACAACAAAATCTAACCCAAAACCACTAAAACCACCAAATTGCTCCTATTTTTTGACATAGTACCCAAGTGAAGTTGTATCAACACTGTAAGGTGCTATTCTTATGGCTCCTTGCACTTTGTTTTAGGGAATGCAACAGATCGTGACACCAACACAATCCTCTGCAGATCCATCATTAGAGAGCGGGGCTTTAGTCTCGAGGAGGGAGATTTTTCTAACATTTTAAAGATGATTTAAAATCGAAGGTCGGAGACTTTCTGTGAATCATAGACAATGTAAGTGGTTTTGATAGTTATGTTCATTGGGAGCGTGATATTATTTTATTGCACCACCATTGTGGGTGCAATAAGGTTGATGGTGGTGCAATAAGGTTGAGGGCACAATATTGTTTTTGTCGCGCCTCAATATTTTAATTTATTTTTAATATTTATAATTTTATTTTATTATGTATGGAATGATTAATTTATATTATCTATTTAAATTTAAATCTATTTGTTTAAAATTTTATTTATTTTATTTAATTATCAATAAATAAAATAAATATAATTTCAATAGACAAATACAAATTAAGTTTGTATTTGTTTATAAAACTTATTTTTTAAATTATTTTAATTTAATTATTTATTTAAATTTTGTAGTAGTATGATTAAATTAAATAATTAATAAATAAAATATAATTTTAATAAATAAATAAAATTTAATTTTGAATAAAATAAAGTTACTATAGTGAGTATTGTTCATTGTAATGGGCATTTTATATTGTAGAGGGTATTGTTAAAGTAAAAATGGTATTTTTGTTAATTTTTAAATTCTTTGAACAAAAAATTTAAATTTTTTTATAGATAAGTAAATTAATTAAGTGTCTTAAAATTATGACTATTTAAAAAAAATATTTCAATAAAGATTGACATATATAAATATGTTGAAAAATGATTAGATTTGATAACTACACATTTTCGTTATTGTTAAAGGGCTACGAAGGTAGTGGAAGATTGAAGACAATGACAATTTTAGAGAGAGATGAAAATGGTTGCAAGGTAAGGTTTGGGTACGTAATAGATTAGATTTATTTTTATAACTTCCATTTATCTCTATTTTATTAAAATGTTAAAGCAAGTCAATAAAAATTAAAGGGCAAAGAATAATTTTGTCTCACAAGTTTGATATAATTCTCAATTTTATCTCACAAGTTTAAAAAATTGAATTTTGTCATAGGCCGTTAATAAATTTTGTTAGAATTGACAGAAAATCTTTTTTTAGTACATTGACCATTTTGATCCCAATTTATATATTAGTTAAATGACTATATTTAAGGTGATATATACGTAAGAAAAATTAATATTATTTAAAGGCCTGATGCACGTAAATTTTGGGCCATTTAATGTTTATAGAAATTACATATTTACCTTTAAATATAGCTATTTTGTTGGTTGTTGTGGTTGTTTAACGCTCAGGGCCGTTTAATACAGCATCTAAAAAGCTTACATCCCCAAAACAAATTCATACAAACAAATTTATATAGCTTCAAACACTATCAATTTCATACACTATCGAATTCAAATAAATGCCCAAAGCTTGAAATTCATTCAAACTTGAAATACACTGTCAAAATTTCAGTTCTTCAACATCTCCATATAGCTTGAAATTAGACACCTCCATAGCTCAAAGTAGAACAACCGTCAACATTCAAAAATTTAGCTTCAACACCTCCCAGCTCCCAACTAAGTTCATCAACTAAAATATCAAAAGCTATAGCTCCTCAACTCAAATATCAAAAGCTGTAATTCCTCAACAGAAATTAGACGAGATTAACACCAATATCAATAACTTCAAAAACACAAGAAACAGCTGAGCATTAAGTTCCATCTTTAGTGCATTAACAACCTAAAAAACACAATAGTGATTAGCATTCAAAAAATCAGTACCGGGTTCATTTTTAGTTCATCAATATAAAGACACCAAACATACAGCCATGGATCAAAGCTCTAGCTCTAGAGCCTCTATTAGGTCTTGTCGCAGTTTCGATAAAGTCAATAAGCATCTGTTGCAATTTAAAAACATGACCTGTTAGTGTAATGAAAGGGTCTATGTAGAAATTTCAAAATCTAAGGCAAATCCAAATAAGTTGTATTTCAGATACATGCACAAGAAATGCAAGTTTTTTAGGTTTTGGAAACTTGAACCTGAGGAGTTTAATACAATTGAAAATTTTTATGATCATTGATAAGCGTAAATTATATCTATTATTTTCACTCTCTAAACTTGATTAATTGCCCATTTTAATAAGAATATTAGGTTTGTTTGGTATATTTTATTATTATTTTGTAGGTTTGGAGTTAATAGAGCAATTGGGGGTGAAAATCTAAAGAAAACATCAAATTGCTATGTGATTTCGTTCAGTGCTATGAACAGTAATTTGCTACAATACCTTCGCCCTAGCAAAATTCCAACGCCCAAAGCTTTTCACTCAAACGGTAAACAGTGCACCTAAATAGTCACATAATAGTTCAATGAACAATATCCCTACAAAACAGTGATTGTGCTACAGTAAAAAAAGAAATATAGCTCCAATATTCCAATCAATCCCTATATAAATGTCTCTTATTTCAGTCTTTTTAATATTAATTTGAACTCAATTATTTATTAGTCAAATTATTTGTTCTTAATGCTTCATAATATTTGATCAATATTGTGATTGATTTATAATACTTTGATAAACTCGGAAGAGGCATCATTGTATTTAGACCTAGATAATTTGATGCATAATTGTAGAGTAACATTCAATGTTGTATATGCAAGTTTCGAATTAGGATATGAATATACCTAATTTGCATGTATGGTCAATAAGACTTGTTTGAATAAATCTTAATTTATTATAAGTATCGTAAGAATATAAGTATTTGGTAAATTAAGATATACTTGCATGACTTTGGGGGAGGCTTGTGAATACATTAGTGTCTTGACCAATAATAAGAATTGAGGGATACAAATATTAAAGGATTAATATTTAAAAAATATATTAAAGGATAGTAATTAACCATAGGCTTTCTCTATATTACTATCTTCTTATTTTATTTGAGTTGTGTTATTTTATTTTATGCATTTTTATTTTACGTAAATTTATATCAAAATTAAGATTTGATTTTTCTGAATAATTATAAGAAAGATATAATTTTAGTACTTTGTAGAAAATAAAAATTATCCTTATGGGTTCGACATCTGATTTTATAAGTCCTTTTATTATTTGTTACGATAGAGTATACTTGTACTTAATTGTGTGTTATAGAAATATTACATCAAGTTTTTGACGCCATTACTAGGGATAACATTTTATTTTCGCCAATATTAATAATAATATTTCTTGTTTTTACATCAATTTTTTTTCATTTTATAAATAGTCTCTATTCTTTTATTTTTATTTTTGTATAATTGCTTTTCAATTCTTTTTGTTTTTGCTTTTTTTTTTCTAGGATACCTTTCAGAACTATATCATGGTCTATCAATTTCAGTTTCGATAGCAAGTAATGGAATATAAATCTTTAAGAGATTATTCAATCCCTATGATTAGTTGTATTCAACCTAGCATATGCTGACCAATAGTAAACACCAACTACTTTGAAATTTAGTTGGGAATAATCCAGATGTTGAAATACTTAGTTTAATTCAGTAGACATCTATGCGATGATTCAATTGAACATATCATAAATTTTTTAGAGTTTTATAATTTGTTCAAATACGATAGAGTCTCAGATGATGCAGTAAGGTTGTGGCTATTAATGGCCAGTAGAAAGAACAACCCCAAGAGGAATAATAGGCTTACATAACGAATGGGCACTAATCTCACTAGCTACATAAGTTAATTTGCTATCCAAAATTTTAGATGCCATTAGAGTTAATGCTATTAGGAGACAACCTGTCACTTATCATTTCTATGGTGACAACCATCCAAATGGCTAATGCATGGAGCCTATGCATTACATAGAGAACTATCAAGAACAACAATATAATCTATACACCAACTTCTATAATTCAAATTGGGTGGACCCTCAAAACATACCAACACAACTTCAATAATAGATTGAAGAGAAATCAGGCTTAGAGGAGACGTTTATGTAGTACATGAAGTAGACAGATGCCATTTTTCAAAGCTAACCAGCCTCTTTAGGGACGTTAGAGATGCAAGTGGGCCACCTATCCACATCATTAAATTACCCCAACTACTGAAATGTCCAAAATTAAAGCCCACTAACCAGCAACACAAAGGTGAATCTAAGAGAAGATAGAGAGCAATACCAAGAAATCACTTTGAGAAGTGAACAAGAACTGCCAATAGCTATTGAAACATCTAAAATTAATGAAAGTTATGATAGAGCAAATGAGACAACAAAAGAGGAGTCAACTACAAAAGAAAAGGAATTAGTGGCACTTCAAAGCAAAGAAAATCCATACATTCCACAGCCACCTTTCTCACAAAAACTCCAAAAGAAGAACCTTGAACATCACCAATTTTCTAACAATATCTCTCAATGTTTCAAGGTTGACATGGTAATTCCTAAAGATCCACCACTACCTCCTAAATTAAAACTAATGGAATCCCTTCAACTACAAATTCATACAAAATTATGCAAGTTAAAAAAGAAGAAGAGGCATGAAAAGATAATGAACAGGCAGATTGATTATAACCAACAAGGTGCAGTATTTCGGTCTAAGATTAAAATCTTTCTGGTAAAACTCAAATTAAGGTGGTTGGGATTATGGCTACAAAATATTTTCATGGAGCTATGGAAGTCAAAGAAAAGAAATATCAAAGCTTTTAGACATTGATTGAAGTTATATAGGCGAGACACTGCTGATATGCAGTTTGATCCTCCATAAGTACAGGGAGACGTCAAGTCGATGACGTTAAATAAAACGCTTCTTGAGAGGCAATCTAAGTAATTTTTATTTTTGCTTTCTTTTCTTTTCTTTCAGTGTTAAAATAGTAAGAAACACATTTAAGGAGCAGCACAAGAAATTTGCAGCATTATAAGATAGAAAAATTCAACACCATCACATCAAGGCATAATACTGCAATCCTAAGCCTTCATCTACCAGGGAAGTTTCTTACTCTTATTTTTATTTTTGACATTTGGGACAATATGTAATTTAAGTTTAGGGGTGGGAAATCCTTTCTTATGTTTATATTTGCTGCAAGATTTGATTGGTTGTCTTTGTTAGGGGTGGAAAACACTTTCTTGTGTTTAGTATGAATTATGAAGAAAGTGTCTTACAAGTGAAATGATACACAGACTTAGACTTTTAGTTTGGTTTGGATGGCAAAAAGTCTACATCTGCTAATGCGTTTCTCCTCATCGGTACCAGATCAAGTTGGAAATATGTAAGATATATGTCTATAGCTAATTATACCTTGAAGGTAGAATATATTGTAGCTTGAGAAGTCTAAAAAGGAGATTCTATAGATATCCAAGTCAGTTATATAGCTTAGAATAGTTCCAAGCTTAATGGATCCTATCCTACTATAATGCAATAATAAAGGAGTGATTGCTTAAGCTAAGAAGTCATATGGCACACTAGTATTTTGATTATGTGGACTCTGAATACCATATAATTAGAAAGTTCTTGGCTAATAGAGATATAATAGTATCTAAGATACATTCTTTGGATAACGTAGCGGACCCACTCAGGCTTAAACTCTTAGGATATTTAAGAAATACGTATAGTATAGACATGAGCTTAGCGGAAGCTCATATAGGCATACAAGTTTTAGTTAAGACTAGATACTGAACAAAATCAAGAGGACCTCTAAAAGATATCCCATCAAATCGTTAATAGAGGATCTTCTCAAGTTTAGTAGTATTTGTGGTCATTTGACCTGAGCGCTACAATGAGATTGTGAGTGATCCATCATACTTTGGTTCCACATATGTCAGAGACCATTCATGGTCTAACTGCTATGTGTTACTGGATATGGCTCGGTGTGCATAGATATGGGATCCGTTGCCTTACACGGGTGAGTTGTATATCTTGATGCTATGAGAATTGTATTTCAAAAAATTTTATAGCCGAAAGTATTAAACTCGGGAAAAGAGTTTTTCGTAGGGTTAAACAATATCACAAAAGTATTTGCGTATATTATTTATCAAAATATGAATATGGAGAAAAGTTCACAAATGAGCGCATGGAGATTTCACTATAGTGATCTATGTCTCCATTCCTCCAAGATATAGTTGACGGAAGGATTATACGAATATGTTATGACTACAACATGTATGGTTTAATGCACTGATTTATAATATCCATAACATATGCCTAGGGCATCGTTAACGGACTTATGGAAGAGTTTCATTTGACAAATTGAGCACGAGCTAGGTAGTCCTATAACATCAAGTGTACTCATTGCGCACTAGGACAGCGTATTGGATTGAATAATTTGATCCAGTAAATTTCAGCAAACCAGGATATTTATTTCAAGTTCCCTCAAAATGTGTACGTGTCAAGACTTAAGGGTTAAGTACATTAATTTGTTAACAATAGTTTTTGACCAATGGTGACAGGACCCGACCCGAGACCCTCTATTATAGATCCCAGCGGCCCTGTCGGGCACCCCGACGAAAGTTCCTCCGAACCTAACTGGGTATGTTGAGAAATTTCGCAAGGCGAACCCCTTTTCAATTCTTGTTACTACTAAGAAGGTCTAGTAATATACATGAAAACAACATCTTAATTTTAAAAACAAACGAACAGAGTTTCCCCTTTTTTTCGGAAAATCCATACAAAACCTGCAAAGAAATTTCACTTCTATTTCCAATACATCTCAATTCTACCAATTCGGACCTCCGGTCATTTCCAAATCAAATCCAACACAACTCAATTATTTCGTTTAAATCACAAAATAAGCATAATCATAAAAAGTAAAAACAATCATCATAAACTGGAAATCTCATCTTCTTGATTCAACATATACTTACAAATATACATGCCTACAACTATTATGCATAAAGTAAAGAGTGTTATTAGCACATTTACATGTACAAAAATTATCTTTGGATTCGGCCCACTACTCGACAATAGGAGAATCAGCAGCTTGCGTTCCGAGACCTGCACCTGAGGAAGGGGGTTTAGAAAGCATAAAACACAAAACTTGTGAGCTAAAGGAGCTCAGTGAGTGTAAATAAGATTTCAATTACAAGAACATTATGCAAAGATAGCAAATTCTAAAGTACATGCAGAAATTATGGTTCTAAAACTGATGCAAAACTGTAAAACAGTTTTTAACATCATATGCTATTGAAATCTTATCGAGCGGGTTTTATCTACATCTTTGGAAAACTATATTCAGAATCTGTATAACATAATAACTGCTGTGTGCATATAAATGCATAAATGCTATCGATAAATCAAAAACTAATAAAATCCTCGCTCGGCCATTTTCTTTCTAAACTGTACCAATGGTAACCCTAAAGCTCTATACCCTCGCAGCGACTTAACTAGCACCGCACCCACAGTGACATCTCAAGACATCTCACTGGCTATGCAGCGGAATCCTACATCGCATGCATATAGCGAGACAATACCCCATACACATAGAGCGACTCACATGACTCAACTTCCTGACTTCTCGGAGTTAGTGACACACCCCCAAGACCTGCCCATGTGCACGGGATATACCGGCCGGGTCTAATACAATCATCACCATTATAATCTGAGGGTACCAATGGCCTTAAAAATGAATGCAGAAATTTTAAAACTGTTTCTCAATTCGAACATGTAACGGCATGTCTATGAATATATATCAAGATCATAAATCATGGTTATGCATCGAAAGCTCATAAAACATACATATTCATTATGCGAAAACATAATAAACACAAAGTAAAAGAAATGGCAGATTTTCACTCACAACTGCTCCGCGCTCAATTTCGCTCCCGATTTCTGCTCCCGTTAACGCTCTCGGTTATCTTCACCTACATGCCATAAATGACATTTGGAACTAAATCGAATACTAGAATCTCCTTTAACTACTAAATGCCCTAATTGGCATACAAAGCCCGGATGTAAACTACTTCCCGATTTTAGTTACGGAGCCATAATCGAAACTAACTCACCATCCGACGCCCTGAAAATTATTGAACACCTTATAACTTGGTTGGACATAATTGCCCTTCACCTTTCCAACATGGACAATTATGTCCCATTTTCTTCATTTTTGGTTTTTCCATCAACCATATACATTCAATTCACAATATGCACCATTTACACACAACAATTCAATCAAAACACCACTCAATTCCTAACTTTCCTAAAGTGGCAGAATTTCACCCTAGGTTCCAACACATTCCTTTTCTCAATTTCTTGTTCCAATTACAACAAAATCATGCCAATTTCATTCTAAAGCCCTAATTACCGCAATTGAAATCTCTACAACAAAATCACCAAAAACCCTAATTCTCACCTTGCCAATTTCTTCAAATTGATGACTCCTTCAAGCTCCACACTAGAATTCAACTCAATCTAAGCCAAGAATACACATAAGAACATCAATTAAAACATTCTTGAAATCTCACTTATCAAACTCATAAAAGATGCTTTTCTTACCTCTTTTTCTTGAATTTCCACTAATAGAGACTTCAATTGAGCTTAGGGATTGGTTTGTAACCTTATTTTGGCTTGATTACACATGAAAAATCATGAAAACAAAACTTGAAAGGTCACTGTAGCAGCCCCCCTTTCCAAGCTCGAATTTTCTCTCTTTTGTTCTAAGTGTTTGCTTTTGATCTTCTTCCAAAATTCTACACACTTCCAACCTATTTATAGTCCTCCCTTAATTTACCATTTTGCCCTTCAACTTTCTTAAAATTACTAATTTACCATTAGTTGAAAACTAATTATGTAATTAGTTCATTTGTAACTATCTAGTTGGAATAGTCCAAAAAACTAACTAGAACTTCCAACTTGGCAATCCATGAGATTTCTTCTAATTGGTCAATTCTCTAATATATGAATTATGTTTCTCAACAAAGGCTTGTTCCATTCATAATCCTTAAATGGAAATTCATGTAGTAAATTAGAATTTTATTTTCCAAGCCAATAGAGAAAAATTCTAAAAATATTCTAGATTCGTCCGGCGCACCAATTAAGTGTGAAATTACCAAATTAGGTCTAATATCTCTCACGTGCACTATAAAGGAAATATTTCTAATAGGGTTAAAATCGAGTAACCCTACGGTGTCTTATTTGTTCTTTACCGAAATCTAGGTGCCAATACTACTAATAGGGATTGAATATTACAAATGGGATGATGACATGTGACATATTGTAGGCCATTCATTATTTGACTTAAAAATAACAAAAATGATCTCGCTTGTAAGACAAGCGAAGTCATTTGTTTATTCAAAAATATTTTGAATAAATAAATTTGTTAATAATTTTAATTAATAACTAAGTCAAACAATTGTTATAAAAAGAAGTATGGCATTTGAGACAAAGTGGGGCAATGTGTTTGATAAAGAGATGGAAATGAATTTACTATATAAAAATGATTTGTTTCATTTTTATAACTCATGGAATTCGGCCATTCCTATTTGCTAACAATACAAAATTGTTTTGTATTGAAAAGTCAACAAATGCTATTAGACTAAAATAAAACAAGAAGGTATGGTCATTGCAAGAATAGAGATACTTGGTGGGAACTTTAGTTGACATATTCATGGAGGGAAATGAAGCAAATAAAATAAAAACAAAAGATTATTTTATTTGAAGTATTTGGTTCGGCTATTTTATTTCCATATAAAGACAAAATTGTTTTGCTTTATTTTATATGCTAAAGAGGCAATAATTGAAAAACATGCATTAGATGCTTTTTTTTATAAGGCTGTTTTTTTCTTATCAAACAAGGCAAGTTTGCCTATAAAAAAGTGTTTCATTTGTGCAATTGTTGATGAAAAATTTAGCGAAGTGATGAGTGAGAGCAAAGTTGTTTATTTTTGTTTTGTTTTAATAGTTAAAACAAAATCTATTCATCTTCTTCTCATTAAGTTGGCCGACCATTGTTGGAAAAATGGAAAGTTTTGTTTGTTTATTTCAATTGAATAATAAAAATTAATAATAATTTAATTGCTTTAAAACAAACTAAGGTAGTTAAAGTGTTTAGCTACCATTTAGTTTAAAGAGTTTAAACTTGATTAAAAGTGTTTAATCAAAATATGGTGTTTAAGAGTTAAACACCATTGCTTAAAATTAGAGCTGCTAATCTAGTGACTCAAGCCCACCCCAGTTGGGTCCTAGAATTACCAGTGAGTGTGCTTTGTGGTGGACTGCGGTTCAGTAAATTTTCAAAGGCTTGACAGGTGATTCTCAATCTTTATTTTCATTAGAGTAATGAAACTTAATTTTTAAATGTATTTGTTGTACTAAGAAATTAGATTTTCAGTTCCGCTGCGTTATATTTATATATGTGATGCATATATTTTATTGGAATAAACACACACCACATACATGCACCCTAGAAAATTAGCACACTTTTAATTGGTATCAGAGCGTGATTGTTGTGTTGATTAAGTGATTGGAGAGAATTTGTAATTTTGGATGTCTTAAGGGTATGGGATGCATTTCAAGTGTTGAAAATGCAAAACCGAGAAGACAGCCTGTGGGATGCTGTAGGGTTGAAGCTGGCGCTGGGGTGCTGAGGCTTTCTAGGCTCCAATACTGCAGCGCTCAGCAGCTCCACGACACTGGTAAGCCAGCGCCGTGGCACTGGGGTAGTTGACCACAACGCCCTAGTGCCCTAGTGCCCCAGCGTTAATAGGCTAGAGTTGTAGCATTGGGAGCTCGACACTATGATACTGGAGGTAGTTGACCTTCGCGTTGCAGCACCGATAGGCGGGCCTCGCGGTGCTGGACACTCTTTACTTCAAATTTTTTTTAAATTGTTACAAATAAATTTATTCATGCATTTGGTGTTTATGAGATGCAGTAATAAGAGTTATTAGTCTGTATTATAAATTGGGATAGATTTTCCTGTGCTGGTAACTACAATGAGAGCCCCACTGGTAGAGGTTAGTTGTGTTTGCACAAAAATAAATGACTAATTGAGATTCACCTCCTCATGAGATGCTACCCAGTATTAAAAAATCTCTCTTAATCAGATTTAAAAGTATTAAATTATGAGATAGTGTTTTACTTGGTTCATCTTGTCAATATGTTAGACGGTTCATGTCGGTCTTTACTCAAGATCGCTACAGTGTGAGGGATTTGGTCGGTGCAATTTGAAATATACCAGTTAAATATGAATTGAGGCAAATATATGCAAAAGTATTGCCTTAGATCGCTACAGTGTACGAGAAATATTAATAATATATATTTGATTATTGGCAAGTTAATATGGAATACACTTACCTTAGATTTCTACAAGTTATGAATAAGTTGTATTTAGGACCAGGAGTAAAAGTTGCATAAGATGCAATTAACATGAGTTGTCTACCTTTTCGGTTTACAAATGCCAAGATTGCTATAGTGTACGGTTGGAGTAAAATACTAATGGGGTCTACTTTTCATTGTATAGTTTAAAGAGTTTAAACAATCGTTATCCCGTTTAAGAGATTAAAGAGATTATGTAAAACAGTGGGAGGGCATTTTCAGATAAAAATGTATAATAGTTATACCCATGATCTAAAGCGTTATAATTAGCGATTAGAAGTGTTCTACTACACATCTCCTATTTTATCTTATAGAGATAAGATGTTAATCTTATAGAGATAAGATAGTTATCTTATAGAGATAAGATAAGTGTAACCAATCCGTTAGTACACTTAACCTATACACACCAACTATAGAGTACCGAAAAATATTTAGACTTGCTCTTGAATCTCAGAATAGTTCTAGATTCAAAAATACTTGAATATATATTTTTTCAGGAGATAATTAAGAGGTGTTTCTAATAATATCTCTTTGGAAGAGATGGAAGTTTATAAAAAATGGATTAAGAATAATTTGAGAGTCAAATCATATATCTTGGCCTCAATATATAATGAAGTTTAGTGGGAGCATATATAAATGAGATGTGTAAGTAGTATAATGCTCTTTCTAAAAATATATTTCATATATCCAAACCATAGATAGAGAATACTCACAATGAAAAGTGTTTTCACTATGATAAGGTTTGAAATAATAAGCGTTACTATTCTAGATACTCTGAATTAGAAAAGATAGAACCTTAGATATCTGTTTACCAAACATTGACATTTTAATAAAAAATATTGCTAAGAATACAGGGGTATGAAATACGCTTATCCTTCTCATATCTGTAAAATATTACATGATTTGAGGAATGCTAGAAAGTTGTGAAAGAAAAAGTACAATTTCGAGTGAAAAATAGAGATTTCCTACACGTGGTAGCTATTAGAATTTTTAAAGTCACTTCACCATTCTGGCAGAAGCATAATGTTCTATAAATAATATTATATGCCAATCATTATCAGGCAAATCATATCACTCTCTATAGTGGACAGAGAGGGTTATCATAAACACATCAAGAATAGTTCTTCATGTTTATATAATAATGATAATGTTTTACTAACTAAATGTCAATTAATAAATGGCCGCTATATCTTAGATACAACACGAAATATTTAGGTGAACAGAATAAATAATAGTTTAGAAACTTTGAATAATTAGGAATAGTGGCACATAAGATTAAGTCACGTAGCCTTGAAAAGACAATCTCATCTGGTTAAGGATGGTCATATACTTGATCTGATTATAGAACCTTGACTAGTTTATAAATTTTAAATTTAAGGGAAAATGACCAAATAATTATGTAGGTGTTGGACACTGGGTTACTTATTTATTAAAACTAGTATATTGTTCAATAAATAATACTTCTATAGGTAGATTTTGATACGGAGATGTGTTTATGGGAAACATAGGGTGGAAACCTTTGAAATATTCAAAGAATTCTGACTATAAAGTAGAGAATCAAACCTTTATATATATAGAATGCCTTTGATTAGATCGAGGCAGATTATACATAAGCAGTATATTCACAAATTATTTGAAAAAGAACAAGATTCTCACTCAATACAATCCTTCAAATACTCCTAAACACAAAGGTGTCTTGGAGTAAAGGAATAAGACTTTATTAGATATGATCCGATTGATGTTGAGCTGCACTGATATTCTGGAATATCTATGGGATTATGCTCCAGAAACTATTGTTCACTTATTGAACATAGTTCCATAAAAATCCTTTCCTTCTACTTTATATGAGATATAGACAAAAAGGAAACTGAGTCTTAAAGTATGTTAAGGCTTGGGGTTGTTCTGTTTGCATAAAAGTTACACAATAGGATAAATTTGCACCAAAATGGTGCAAGTATCGGTTCATTAGGTATCCCAAACATCTGATAGGATACCAATTCTATAATTTAGAGCAACAAAACTTATTTGTTGCTCAGAATACCACTTGTCAGGAGAAAGAGTTTTTCACAGATCATGAGGATTGTAGAAGGATTGATGTTGATGAAGTCAATTAGAATGTATATGAACTGATGGTGGAATTTTAAGTTCAAATGACTTAAATGCCTTTAACATACTCTCCTTATAAGTTAGAAAGGATATCAAGTCACCATTAAAGTTTGCATGATACTTAAAGGTACCCTTGGTGTTTTCTTTGTTGAAGAAAATAATTTTTTGACTTATAGAGAGGCGATATTGGACATCGATTTGGGAAAATGACAAGATGCCATAAAATCCACAATTGACTCTATGTATAGCAATCAAGTATGGCACTTAGTTATGCTTCCCATGGGAATAGTTCCTATTAGTTGTTAATTAGTTTACGCAGTGGAAGATTGGGCCCCATATAAAGTAAAAACCTTCAAGACCCAACTAGTAATAAAAGGTTACACTCAAAGATCTGGGATTGGTTATGAGGAAACCTTTGTCACCAGTAGCCATACTAAGATCAATTTGAATTCCACTAGTCTTCTCAAAGATGGAATCTTTGTTTTGATTAAGAAATTAGAAAGTATAGTTTTATTAAGAACGAAGAGAAAACATGTCCAAAAAGAGCAGTGAGAGCATGATTGTCTTTCTAGTTTTCTATGTGGAAGATATACTTAATGTTGAAAATGACATTGGTGTATTCCAAGTTAATCAGTTAAAGAGTTATTTGAGTAAGAACTTCTCTATAAAATATTTGGGAGAGTCTTTCTATATACTATGTATAAAACTTTATAGTGATAGAGTTAGGAGGCTGATAGGACCCTCATAATATTCATACATAGACTGAGCTATGGAAAGGTATAACTTTGGTAACTATGAGACAGTTAATGTACTTCTTTGGTAACTGTGAGACAGGTAATGTACTTTTCAAACATAGCATTTAGCTTTCTAAGAGGACGTGTCCTCAAGAAGAATATGAAAGTGTTAGAATGTTTAACTTATCATATGCATCAGCTAGAGGTAGTCTGATGGATACCATATTGTGTACGAAACCTGAATATAAATAGTTGTAGGTATTACTAGTTGGTATCGGTCTGATCTAGGTAATGACCATTGACTGGCCGTGAAATATATCTAATTATACCTTAGAGGTATGGAGGATAAGTTTATGAATTATGGAGAGAGGATACATAGACTCAGACTTTTAGTCTAGTACGGATGGTAGAAAGTCTACATCTGGTTATGTGTTTCTCCTTATTAGTACCGGATCTAGTTGGAAATGTGTAATATATATGTCCATAGCTAATTTTGCCTTGGAGGTAGAATATATTACGATTTGAGAAGCCTGCAAAGAAAATTCTATGGACATTCAAGCCAATTGTAGAGCTTAGAATAGTTCCAAGCTCAGTGAATCCTATCCCACTATAATGCAATAATAACGAAGTGATTGCTTAAGCCTAAACTCCATATGGCATACCAGTATTCAGATCATGTGACTCTAAATACAATATAATTAAAAAGTTCTTGACTAATAGAGATGTAATAGTATCTGAGATACATTTCTTGGATAACGTAGTGGACCAACTTAAGTCTAAACTCCTAAGGTGTTTGAGAAATATGTGGAGTGTATTGGTATGAGATACCAATATGAATGACAATAGAGCAAGTAATCGTTTGTTGGAACTGGTGATTATGTGTCATTCTAATATTATATAAATATTAATTATTTAATATTTATTCAATAAACATTTTATATTCAAGCATTAATTCTATAATATATTATACCATGCTTGTAACGCTATAGTCATTGTTTGATTTGAAGGAGTTCAGATATTATCTAAAGGAGTTTAGACCAGTGCTAAGAGTTAGCAGCACTAAGAGTTATAAATACTAAGAGTTAGCACTGTTAAGAATTAGCAGGTTATAAAAGTTAACCAAATCTAAGGAGTTAGAACCTTGTTTGTAATGGGACAAAGACTCGAGTGTATACTAGTAATGACATAGTTGCAAAGAGTTGCAATAGGTGCTAAGAAATTTTATTATGCAAGTATGTTCTCAAACACTATATTTCTGATCTATTTTGTCGATGTGGGTCTATCGATGAATCCCTTTTATATATAGATAAGTGTATGCTATATCTGTATGATGCAGATGGTCATTCTTAGTTGACCATGAGCTTACCAGAAGCGCGTATAGGCATATGGTATTCAGTTAGGATAGGATATTGAATAGGCTCACGAGGACCTTCACTAGACATTCCATAAAAGCTGTCAATGGAGGATCTTCTCGAGTTGAGTAGTATTCGTGGTCTTTTGACCTGTGCCACGATGGGCTTGTGAGTAATCCACCATACTTTGGTTCCACGTATGTCAGAGACCTTTTATGGTCTGACTGCTATGTGTCACTGGGTATGGTTTGATGCTCATAGAGTCCGGTGTGCATAGATATGGGATCCGTCAGCTCACATAGGTGAGTTGTATATCCTGATACTTTGAGAATTGTATTTAAGGAAATCTTGTGGCACAAGTATTAAACTTAGAAAAAGAGTTTTTCGTAAGGTTAAACAATATCATAAAAGTGTTTGCGTTTATTGTTTATCGAAATACAAATCTGAAGATAAGTTCACGGATGAGCACATGGAGATTTGACGGTGGTGATCTATGTCTCTGCTCCTCTAGGATATAAGTGACGGAAGGATTATACGAATATGTTATGACCTCAACTTGTATGGTCTAACACACTGATTTGTAATGTCTGTGACATGTGCGTGGGGGATTGTTCATGGATTTATGGAAGAGTTCCATTTGACAAATCGAGCATGAACCTAAGAAGTCCCACAATATAAAGTGTACTCATTGCGCACTGGGGTAACATATTAGATTGAATAGTTTAATCTAGTAAATTCTAGCAAACCATGATATTTGTTTCACGTTCCCTCAGAATGTACACGTGTCAAGACTTAAGAGTTAAATACATTAATTAGTTAATAATATGTGTTAACGAATAGGATGCTGACATGTGGCATATTGTAGGCCATTCATGTTTGACTTAAAAATAACTAAAATGACCTTGCTTGTAAGACAAGCAAAGTCATTTATTTATTCCAAAATATTTTGTATAAATAAATCTATTAATAATTGTTATTAATAAGTAAGTCAGACAATTATTATAAAAAGAAGTATGGCATTTGAGACAATGTGGGGGCAATATGTTTAATAAAGAGATGGAAATAAATTTACTAATATAAAATTAAATTCTTCGATTTTTTCAACTCATGAAATTTTGCCATTCCTATTTGCTAACAATATAAATTGTTTTGTATTGAAAAGTCAACAAATGTTATTAGACTAAAATAAAATAAGAAGACATGGTAATGACAAGAATGACAATACTTGGTGGAGGCCTTAGTTGACTTATTAATAGAGGGAAATGAAGCAAATAAAACAAAAGCAAAAGATTGTTCCATTTGAAGTGTTTGGTTCACCATTTCATTTCTACATGAAGACAAAATTATTTTGTCTTCATTTTATATGCTAAAAGGCAATAATTGAAAAACATGAAGGCATGGGATACTTGTTTTTGTGGGGCCATTTTGCATTTATCAAACAAGGCAAGTTTGCCTATAAAAACCAAGTGTTTCATTTGTGCAATTGTTGATGAGAAATTCAGCGAAATGATAAATGAGAGAAGTGAGAGCAAAGTTGTTTATTTTTGTTTTGTTTCAATAGTTGAAACAAAAACTATTCATCTTCTTCTCATCAAGTTGGCCAACCATTATTGGAACAATGGAAAGTTGTGTTTGTTTATTTCAATTGTTGAATTAAAAAATAATAATTTAATTGCTTTGAAACAAATTAAAGTAGTTAAAACGTTTAGCTACCATTTAGTTTAAAGAGTTTAAACTTGATTAAAAGTGTTTAATAAAAATATGGTGTTTAAGAGTTAAACACCATTGTTAAAAATTAGAGCTGCTATTCTAGGGACTCAATCCCACCCCAGTTGGGTCCTAGAATTGTCAATAAATGTGCTTCGTGGTGGACTTCAGTTCAGTAAATTTTCAAAGGCCCAGGTGATTCTCAATTTTTATTTTCATTTGAGTAATGAAACTTAATTTTTAAATGTGTTTATTGCATTAAGAAATTAGATTTCTAGTTCCGCTATATTTATGTCTGTGAATCATAATTGTTATTGTAGTAAACACACACACTGCATACATGGACCCTAAAACATTAGCACATTCCCAATCTTGTGAGTTAATTTTTTTTTTTTAGTTTTTAATTGTTAGATTGATTAAGATGATTATTAGTCTATGATAAGAAATAGAATACATGGTTAAATTTATTTTCACAAATCCCTATGATATTATAAATGCTTGAGACAATTTACGTTATCTAAATTTAGGAAAGAATTTAACCTTATTTATAATCACTATTCTTTTTTAGCACTTTATAAGTCAGAATAGTTATAACTATTACTTAGAGATACTCATGCTTTAGGGAGTACACCATAATCTCGAAGACCGATACTCTAAAACTTGTTTTTAATTACCACTTGATGCAAAATCCTAGGAAATACATGAAAAGGAAAATGACATTAGGCCATTTTTGAACATATTGAGCATTTCTAACCTATCTTTCTATTATATATTTATCCTTAGTACCTTATTTTGTACCTAATTACCCATTCTTTGGTTTAACCACATTACAAGCCTAAGATTTAAAGTTTATTTATCCATATATTTACCCCAAATACTATAAACCTTGTATTTACTTAGAAATACTCTTGAAAGGAAAAGGTTGTGGTGATATGAGAAAATTAAGTTTGGGTAGTATTTGTCAATCTAAGTTTAAGGGTATTAAAAAAAATAAATTCAAAGCAAAAAAAGAGAAAGAAAAATACCCTCAACCTAAGAAAAAAAAATTCTTTGAAAAATAAAGGTTAAAAAGAAAAATGGGAAAAATAATAAATTTTGGGAAAGAGATAATAAAAGGAAAAGAATATCAAGAGGTTTCTAGGTAAAGCCTAAATTTTTATAGTGTGACTTAACCTAAATTGTTTATCTTTTAATCCCACATTAACCTTAGCCTTACATTACAAGTTAAGTAAAGTCTTAAATAAATCTTTAGACATGTGAGTTTTTATATTAGTGGAGAGTGATAGTAAAGAAAAACCTATGAAAGTATCAAATCAAATGCCGAAACATAATATTTTTTGTACAAACTAAAGTATAAAGTAAATCAAAGTATAGTTTTATCTATTGATTGTTTCTTGCACACACACACACACATATGGTGATTATCTTTAAGGAAGAATGAGGGGCTAAATAAAGATAATTAAGATTGTTAATAGTTATTTATGTACCTTAAGGATTTGCGCTATTTAAATAGCTTTTGAGACAATCATTTTGATCATTTTACTAACCTGGCATGTTATTTTTATTTTTAAAATTTTAATTTCATTTTGAGTTAAGTATAGTCTCTTTAAATTCTCTCTTTGATTTTATTTTTTGATTGCTCGAAGATGAGCAAATGGTTACGTTTGAAGGAGTTTGATAAGCGTAAGTTATATATATTATTCTTATTCTCTTAACTTGATTAATTGCTCATTTTAATAAGAATATTATGCTTTTTATATGTTTTATTGTTGTTTTGTAGGTTTGGAGTTAATAGACCAATTAGGGGTGAAAATTTAAGGAAAATAAGATAAAACATCAAATTGCTATAGTATATGCTACAGTATAGTTACAGTGCTATGAACAGGGATTCGCTACAATACCTTTGCCCCTAGCGAAATTCCAGCGCCCAAAGCTTTTCGCTCCAGCGGTGAACAGTGCATGTAAATAGTCTCAGGATAGTACAATGAACAATATTCCCGTAAACAGTGATCGTGCTACAATAAAAAAAGAAATATAACTCAAATACTTCAATCAATCCCTATATAAAGCCTTTTATTTTAGACTTAAAGAACACACAATTTAAGGCTTTTAGAGCCATAACACATTGAAGAAGAGCAGTTTTAGAGAGAGAAGAAAGAAAAATTCAATGAAGCAAGAGATTATTGATGAATATTTGGTGTATCAACCAATTACAAATTGACGTCTATATTAGTTTGCTTTTGGTTGTATTATGTTTATTTTATTTTTCAATCATAATTCTTGTGTTATCATGAGCTAAATTTATTTTTTTAGGGTTATTATTTGAACTCAATATAGGTGCTTAATTGTTGGATCTTTTTAATATTTAGTTGACATCAACTCATTATAATTCAAATTATTTATTCTTAATGCTTCATAATATCTAATCAATATTGTGATTGATTTGGTAATACTTTGATAAACTTGGAAGAGGTATCATTGTATTTAAACCAAGATAATTTGATGCATTATTGTAGAGTAACATTAAATATTGCATATGCAAGTTTCGAATTAGGATAGAAATATACCTAATTGGCATGTATGGTCAATAAGAATATAGGTATTTAGTAAATTAATATATACTTGCATGACCTTAGGAGAAGCTTGTGAATACATTAGTGTCTTGACCAATAATAAGAATTGAGGGATATAAATATTAAAGGATTAGTATTTAAAAAACATATTGAAAGATAGTAATTAACCCTAAATTTTATCTATATTGCTATCTAATTATTTTATTTGAGTTGTATCATTTTATTTTCTGCACTTTTATTTTAATTAAATTTATATCAAAATTAAGATTTGATTTTTCTGAATAATTACAAGAAAGATATAATTTTGTACTTGGTAGAAGATAAAAATTATCCATGTAGGTTCGATATCCGACTTTAGAAGTCCCTTTATTACTTGTTACGATAGCATATACTTGCGTTTAATTGTGTGTTATAGAAATATCACATAAATCATAACCTGTATGATGAAAGTGTATTTAATGCACATGATCCATAACATTAATTTCTCATAAGAAGGCAAGTAAGCTCTTATGCATTTACCAAACAATGGCTACTAGTTTTAACAGTTTAGTTTTTTTTCATATTTTGGGTTTTATTAGGAATGACAACATATATTATAATTAGTTTGAAAATATAATGCAATTAGATATGTAAACTATGTTTGCTAATGAAATGATTTAAAGAATGTTTTAAGTTACCTCTACCCATACCTCTGAACATAGCAATATGTCTTAGTTCTTCCAATGATTGTGCATGTTTTTAAGAGATGTGATGTGGAGCCTTTAAGACACTTGATATTTTGTGTGATGTCCTTGTGGCTTGTGTCACCTTGGAACTTCCCTCGGAATTGGATATAGGTTGTGTTCTATACCAAATGAAAAATTATTTAATGTATTGCTATTAATTGAAGCGTAATCTAAAGGTAAATAATTAAAATCTAATTACCTGACTACTTGAAGGTTTGAACTTGCAGCTCCTTTTATTATGGCCAAATTGATTATATTTTTCACATTTGATATGGCCTATCTTGCTCATATCTTGCTTGTCCAATATTTTATTTACATGCCTCTTTTTACTCATCTTAGGCCTGCTAGCCTTCAACCTCTTTTTCACTGTTGGTGGAAATACTCCATCCCATTACAATGCTTTTTGATGCCTTTTTCATTATTTTTTTTCTTATCCATTCCAACAAATCTAAAATGGGTCTACCTCTATGGTTATTCAACCAATTATTTCATGATTCTATCAATTTGTTGGTCATGCGATCACATTTGACATCATGCTCGAAAGCCTATCTACACCATTGGTTGGACTCAACGTTTGTAAGGTAATTGCAAGCTTCTACATTAGCCATCTTAATCTTACTCATAGCTTCATCAAAAAATAATTTCTTTGTGACCCTTGATGCCTCTTAAGATAGAGGCCTAAATCTTTGATCTAGCCATTGCTTTATGAAATTAGAGATTATGTGCCTGGCACAACACTTTGTTGGAGAACCAAGCAAATAATCTGATAATGCTCGTAGTATCCCTTTTTGTATGTCAGTCATAAATGTGATTAACTGTTTATTTACAATACCAAGCCACTCCCTAAAGTTTCCTAGAAACCAACCATATGTTTCTCCATTCTCAAACTCAACCTATGAACATCCTATTGCGATATTTTTATATCTTAAAATTAAGCATAAGTATACAATATCGTAACAGGTAATAAAGGGACTTATAAAGTTGGATGCCGAACCCACAGAGATAATTTTTATTTTCTACCAAGTACTAAAATTATATCTTTCTTATAATTATTCAAAAAAATCAAATCTTAATTTTGTAATAAATTTGAATAAAATAAAAGTGCAGAAAATAAATGACACAACTTAAATAAAATAAGAAAATAGTAATATAGAGAAAACTTAGGGTTAATTACTATCCTTCAATATGGTTTCTAAAGATTTAATCTTTTAATATTTATATTCCTTAATTCTTATTATTGGTCAAGACACTAATGTATTCACAAGCCTCTCCCAAGGTCATGCAAGTATATCCTAATTTACCAAATACCTATATTCCTATAGTACTTGTAATAAATTAAGATTCATTAAGAACAAGTCTTATTCACCATACATGTTAATTAGGTATATTCCTATCCTAATTCGAAACTTGCATAAGTAACATTGAATGTTACTCTACAATCATGCATAAAGTTATATAGGTCTAAATACAATGATTCCTCTTCCAAGTTTATCAAAATATTATCAAATCAATCACAATATTGATCAGATATAGTGAAGCATTAAGAATAAATAATTTGAATAATGAATAATTGAGTTCAAATAAATATTAAAAAGATTCAACAATTAAGCTCACATATTGAGTTTAAGTAGTAACTCTAGAAAATAAATTTACCTCATGATAACATCAGAATTATGGCTGAAAAATAAAATAAACATGATATAATCAAAAGTAAATCAATATAGACATCAATTCACAGTTGGTTGATACGCCAAAGATTCAGCAATAATCTTTTGTTTCCTTGAATTGCCCCTGCTTTTCTCTCTAAAAATTGCTATTCTTTAATGTGTTATGCCTCTAAAAGCCATAAGTAGTGTTTTTTTTAGGTCTGAAATAAGAAGCCTTTATATAAAGTTTGATTGAAGTATTTGAGTTGTACTTTTTTTTCACTGTAGTGCAACTACTGTTCATCGGTACTGTTTCAGCAATGTTCATAAGTACTGTTCATGCGTGACTGTTCACCACTGGAGTGAAAAGCATTGGGCACTGAAATGTCGCTGCGGCGATATCACTATAGCAAATCACTGTTTATGGTACTGTAGCGAACACTGTAGTAATTTTATGTTTCTTAGATTTTCATCCCCAATTACTCCATTGACTCCAAACCTATAAAATAATAATAAAATATATAAAAATCATAATATTCTTATTAAAATGAATAATTAATCAAGTTAAGGGAGTGAAAATAATATATATAATTTACACTTATCAAACTCCCCCAAACTTAACCATTTGCTCGTCCTCGAGCAATAAAAAATAAATCAAAGAGAGAGTTTAAAGAGATTATATTTGACTCAAAATAAAATAAAATTTAAAAAAAAAAATTAAAAAAAAATGCCAGGTTAGTAAAATGATCAAAATGATTGTCTCAAAAACTGTTTAAATGGCACAAATTGTTAAGGTAGATAAATAACAATTAACAATCTTAATTATCTCTATTTAGTGTCTCATTCTTCTTCAAAGATAATCATCATGTGTGTGTGTGTACAAACAGCAAATAATAGCTAAAACCATACTTCGATTTACTTTATACTTTAGTTTGTACAAAAAAGATGATGTATCAGCTTTGATTTGTATAATGACACCTCCTTAGGCTTGTTTTTACTATCACTCTCCACTAATATAGAAAATCACATATCTAGGGATCTTTTTAAAACTTTACTTAGCTTATAACGTAAGGCTAAGGTTAAGGTGGGATAAAAAGTTAAATATATGAGGTTCAAGTCACACCATGAACACTTAGACTTTACCTAGAAATCTCTTAATATTCTTTTTCTTGTATTATCTATTCCCCCAAACTTATTATATTTTTCATTCTTTCTTTTCAACTTTTATTTTTTAAAGAATTTTTTTCTTTTTCTTAAGTTGGGGGTATTTTTCTTACTCTTTTTTTAAAATTGTTTTTTATTACCCCCAAACTTATTTTCTCATATCACCACAACTCTTTCCTTTCAAGAGTATTTCTAAGCAATATAAGGTTTATGGTGTTACGGATAAATTTCTGGATAAGTAAACTTTAAGTCTTAGGCTTGTAATGTGGTTAAACCAAAGAATGAGTAATTAGGCTCAAAATAGGGTACTAGGGATAAATATACAATTAAAGGTAGGCTAGAAAGGCTCAATCGTTCCAAAGATGGCATAATGTCATTTTCTTATTCATGTGTTTCCTAGGATTTCACCTCATGTAGTAACTAAAGACAAGTTCTAGAGTGTCAGTTTTCGAGACTGTGGTATACTCTCTAAAGCATAGGTATCTCTAAGCAATAGTTATAACTATTTATGCTTATAAAGTGCTAAAAAAGAATGATGATTATAAATAAGGTCGAACTTGTTTCTAAACTTAGATAACCAAAATTGTCTCAAGTATCTATCATTATCTAGAGAATTATGAAAATAAATTCAGCTATATATTCTTTTTTTTTATCATAGACTAATGATCATCTTAACAACATAACAACTAAAAGTTTTAAAAAAACAATTAACCCACAAGACAACCAATCAAATCGTGCAGCAAAAATAAACATAAGAAAGTGTTTCCCACCCCTAACTTAAATTAAACATTGTCCCAAATGTCAAAAATAAACTTAAGAGTAACAGAAACTCCCTTGGTAAAAGAAGTTGAAGCAATGCAGCGTTGTTGTATAATGATGCAAATGTAGTGTCCTTTGCTCCAGATGCTTGTAAATGCTCGTGTTGCTTTTCTTGAGTGTTTGACTTGCTGTTTTATTCCTAAAAAAATAAAAAAAATAAACAAACATAACTAAAACTGAAAATAAGCAAATAAAAATAAAATTTACTTGGGTTGCCTCCTAAGAAGCGCTTAATTTAATGTCATCGACTTGACGTCTTCTTTCTTGACTCATGGAGGATCAAACTGCATGTCTGCGGTATTGCGTCTATGGAACTTCAATCTATGTCTAAGAACATTGGTATTCATTTTCTTTGACTTCCATAGCTCCATGAAAAAATTTTGTACACACGGTCCCACCTTTCTTGATTTGAGCCTTGTTGAAAAGATTTTAATCTTAGATCGGAATATTGTACCTCGTTGGCCGGTATCAATTTGCCCCTCCATTATCTTGCCATGCCCTTTCTTCTTTTTTCACTTGCATAGTTTTGTATGAGTTTATAGTTGAAGGGCTTTCATTAATTTTACTTTAAGGGGTGGTGGTGGATCTTCAGGAATTACCATGTCAACCTTGAAACATTGAAAGATATTGCTAGAAAATTGTTGATGTTCAAAGCTCTTCCTTTTAAGTTTTTGAGGGAAAGGTGGCCGTGGAATATATAGATTATCTTTGCTTTGAAGTACCACTAATTTCTTTTCTTCTGTAGTTGACTCTTTTTCTTTTATCTTTGTTGCTCTATCATAGTTCTCCTTAATTTGAGATGTTTCAGTAGCTGTTGACAATTCTTGTTTACCTCTGTGTTATTAATCAATGGGCCTTGTAGATGATTATTTAATGATGTGGCTAATTGACCCACTTGTATCTCTAATATCTTTAAAGAGGCTGCTTAGCTTTGAAGGAGGGCATCTGTCTGCTTTATGTAATGCATAAACATTTCCTCTAGCCCTAGTTTCTCTTTAATCCGTTGTTGAGGTTGTGCTGGCATGCTATAAGGGTCTACCCAATCTGAATTGTAGAAGTTGGTGTAGGGATTGTACTGCTGTACTTGATAGTAATCCATGTAGTGCACAGGCTCCATGCATTGGCCATTTGGATGGTTCTTACCATAAAAATCACAAGTGATGGGTTGTCTCTTAATAGCATTAACTCTAATGGCATCTAAAGTTTTGGTCAATAGGTTGATTTGTGCAGCTAGTGAGATAAGTACCCCTTCATTATATGTGTTTGTAATTCTTTTTGAGGCTGTTCTCTCTACTGGCCATTAATAACTATTAGATGCCATCTCTTCTAGTATGTCATATGCTTCATCAGTTGACTTGTTCATTAGTGCTCCATCTGCTGCGGCATCTATTAGTGCTCCATTAAGCCATTATAGAACGTTTGTACAAGTAACCACTTTAGAATCTCATAATGTGGACATCTCCTCAGTATATCTTTATACCACTCCCATGCTTCATAAAGTGTTTCTGAGTCTACTGCATGAAAGAAGTGATGTCATTCCTCATCCTTACTGTCTTGGCCGGTGAAAAAAATTTAGATGGAAATTTCTGGGCCAAGTTATCCCATGTTGTAATTGATCCTGATGGTAGTGACATCAACCAACTCTTTGCCTTGTCTTGAAGTGAAAAAGGAAATAGCTGTAATTGTACTGCATCATCTGAGACTCTATCATATTTGAACAAATAAAAAATCTTTAGAAAATTTATGATATGTTTATTCGGATCATCATATGGATGTTCACTAAACTGAACTGAGTCTTTCAACATTCAAATTATTTCTAGCTGAATTTCAAAGTAATTAACATTTATTGTTGGTCGGCATATGCTGGGTTGAATATTGCTAATTATAGGGATTGAATAATTGTTTGCAAAATTATCCACACGTGAATTTGTAACCACAAATGCACGGGTCGTGAGAAAATAATAAAGTGATGAGTGAGTATCATTTCCACGAAGATTGTGTCATAAATTAATGCTAAGTACTATGATGTTGGTAACTTAACTTTATCTAGGCTAATCTAAAGGGTAAGATGAATTATTGAATTAAAAACAACTTAAAACTAAATAACTTGGTAACTTAAAGACATGAGAGGTCTATGGCAATGAGGTTCTAGGGACTTGATTTCCCTCTATTGTTTCTATGCTCTTTATCATTCGTGATTTACAACTAATCTAATACATTTATTAATCAAAGACTTAAGACCAATCTCATTCTCTCTCCCAAGTGTCGAATGAGATACTATGCATATACAACTAAGTTGATATCCCTATCTAACCCGTTATACATACACACATTAAGAAACCCTTTTGTTACTACCCTAAGTTATTAGTCTCCCAACTCAACAAACTCAAAGCTATGTTTTTTACAACCAACATATAGATTAAACTTTTTCAAGCACATAACCCAAATGTTCAGATCATCCAATCTATTTCCCAATGCAATTAGAAGCATTAAGCACATAAAAAAAATAAACGAATAACACAAGATAGCCATTAATCATATAACAACATCAACACATATTATTCAATAGAGTTCCATCAAGGTCTAGAATATATAATCTAACAACAAAATGATAATCTTACGATATGGTGAATTCTATTCAAATGGGATCCTAGAGTATTGATTTTATTCTATTCTTCCTATGTTCTTCCTATTTAGCAATTCGTTCAATTCATTAATCAAGGGCTTAAGACTAATCTCATTCCCTCTCTCGAGTACTGGATGAGATACTATGCATACATATTCAAGTTGATATCTCTATCTAACTTGTTTACATATACATGCATTACGCAACCCTTAAATTGATTACCCAAGGATTAATCTCATTACCTCTCCTAAGCATCAAATAAAATTCTAGGCATAATGTCATACCCCAAGTGTTCTCAAACATTTTATCAAACACTTGGTGTGCACCACATGCAATCCTTGAGAAAACCATGGTGATTACCTAAGTATTATTATCCTCCAACTCAATAACAACCTAAGGCTATGTTTCCCAAATCCAATAAATGGGTCAAGCTCTCCCAAGCATTAATCCATAAATCCACAAAAACCTATTCATTTTTCAATCAATTAGAAGCATTGAGCATAGAGAAACATAAATAGATTACACGAAAATATACTAAATCATCCAAACATAATATAAATAAAACTACATCAAGCCTTATAATCAAGTTTAATCACATACAAATCCAACCATAACTAAAATTATCAAGAAATCCATAGATACAAACATGTATAAACATTATTCAAAGCTAGAAATTTAAACAAAAGAGAAAATACAAAGAAAAGAAAGAGAAAATCGAATTTGGGGATGTCTCTAAGGTTTCAGTCCTTCAAATATCTTCAATGATGTTTAAGAAACCTTGGGACATCATTTCTTCTCTTCAAAATTGAACTCAAGCCTTATTCTCTTTTGCAAATTTTGTGCCTCCCTTTTGATAGTGTGAAAAATGGCTAAAGGGTAGTATTTATAGGTTTCAAATTAGAACAAAAAAAGGAGATTAAAACAGGTGGTGGCACTTGGGCGCCAAACATTCTGCTCATTTTGGCGCCTGAGCGCCACTTTTCGAAGTTAGGGCACCAAATCTTGGGTGATTTAGTGCTTGGGCGCTAGGGCGTCAAACACTATAGCGATACTGTTCATCAGATACTGTTCATTGCACAGTAGCATTTTTGGTGTTTTGCTTGTTTTCTTTGAATTTTCATCTCAAATAGCTCCATTAACTTGAAACCTACAAAATAAAATTAATATATATAAAAAGCCATAAATTCACATTCAAAATGAGCAATTATCAAATTAAGAAGTACACGCACAATAATAAAATTAAGAAGTACACGCACAATAATAAAATAATGACAACAAATTATTAAAAATAATTACAAAACATTGGGTTGGCAAATGATTAGTAATTTGTCTCAAAAATTTCTCATGACTACTATCCTCAAGGAAATTTTAAACATTATAACCGTTCAACGTGTTAATCCAACACTTATTCAAACCCACAAGTGACAAACTTGGTATGTGTGTGAATAGCTAAAATCATTAGTCACATGCACTTAGATTAGTTTATGTACACAAGACATTGAAATGGTCTCTATTAGTTTTTGTCTTTTTATTTTTAGTTTTATTTAACACTCTATATGCTTATTTTTCGCATCACTCTCCACTAATGTAGGCACACACATAATCAAGGATTAAATAGGACTTTAGTTAGCTTATAACATATGGCTAGGGTAAGGGTATAATAAAATGGATCTATTTCGGCACAACTTGCACCATAGACATGCATTTCTTCAGAGCTTACTCAAACCAAACCAATTGCTTTTCACCCGATTTCCCCCAAACTTATTTCTTTGATTCCCTAGCTAGTTTGTTGCTCTTCTTTTCTTTTATTTTAAGTTATAGGTATAGTAAACTTAATTTTGTTTTTTGGAATTATTTTTTTTTTACATATAAGTCACTATACCTCCAAACTTAAGCTTTTCATATTTGAACAACCAACATTTATAACTAAACCCATAACCATTCTTTAATTCACCACTTCATTTTCAAAATTTCACATAACTCTCTAAAATGAGTGTTATACTCATGGCATGATGAGAATTATGAAGGATAATAAAAGTAAGGTTAAGGTAGTGATATGGCTAGCAAGGAAAAGTGGTAATTAGGCTCAACGGGGGTGACTAGAGGTAAAATTATATATAGGTTGGCTTGAAAGGCTCAATCGGTCCAAAGATGGCATAAAATCATATCCTCAATTACACATGCCCTAGGATTCGCCTTGAGTGATGCTCAAACAAGTTCTAGCAAGTTTTTGAGACCCTAATTATTCTTGTTGTGCATAAAAGTCTTCAAAGTAAGCACTGTTCATGGGTACTGTTCCATGCACTGTTTATAAGTTACTATTCACACGCGACTGTTCACCGCTGGAGTGAAAAACATTGGGCACTAGGGTGTTGGAATGTCGCTAGATGAAATATTGTTCATCGCTGGGGCGATGTCACTGTAGTAAATCATTGTTTATGATACTGTAGCGAATCACTGTAGCAATTTATATTTTGTCTTATTTTTCTTATATTTTCATCCTTAATTGCTCAATTGACTTCAAACCTATAAAATAATAATAAAATATATAAAAGTACTAATATTCTTATTAAAATGAATAATTAATCAAGTTAAGAGAGTGAAAATAATATATATAATTTACGCTTATCACTTATAACCATTGATAAAACTATCCCTCAATATTGGAAAGCTATATATAAATATATTAAAATATACTGGACTATCTTCAATAATAACATCAAATTGCATCTTTACCTACATATCAGGGTTCATCTCTATAAGTAATTTAGTATAATCCATCAAGCGTTGATATACATACTATGATCTATAGTAGCTTCTTTAAGTGCTTTAGCTCTAGCTCTTCTAATTTTCTTCATATTATAATAAATACCAAACTTTTACTTCAATTCATCTCACATTGTCTTGATTGGCATTTTAGGGTTGGTCTTCAATGCACTTACAAATTGTGAAGCAATCCTGAAGTTGCTTCCTTCGACTTAAAAACTCTGTTATAAGTGTGCTTCTCTTCCAATAGTTGAATTCTGAACATTATTCTAGACTTCACTTTGGCTGCATAAATGAACCATGGGCATCCTACAGCCTTGTACCTACATTTGAACCTTTTAAAGTCATTCTTTAAGTTGAATGACTTTAAATCATTCTCGGAGACAATATTTCTTTAATGCACCATTGAGGTGCTCAACTCCATTAAATTCTTGGCCAATATAAAAATTAGCTTCCTCTTGGTCACATTCTCTAAAATAATCTCTGTTTACTGAGCTTGTTGTTTCTCTTACTGCTTTATCTTCATCTGATAAAGACAATAAGGGATTATCTCTATCATTTAACTAATAACTTGACAGTGGATGGTCTTCTTGTTCACTATCACTTAGCTGCTCATTTCACTCCTCTTGGTTACTGTCTTCATCATTAGTACTCTCTAAGTATATAGCCTCTTTGTGGTCACTGTTTGACTAAACTGCCTCATCATATAATAAGCTAGGGTTATGGTCATTTGGTGGGCTGTGTTGCTGTGGCGGGCTGTGTTGCTGGGTTGGTGAGATTGGGCTTGTAAGTTCTGCTTGTTGAATAAGTGGACTATGCTACTATATGGGCTTGAATTTGGTTACTGGTTTAGTGAGCTTGCTGGTTATTGTGCTTCTTGAATAGGTGGGCTATGGATTGGCTGTTGAGTTGGTGATTTATGCTGTTGTGGTTACTGGGTTGGTGGGCTTGCTGGTTATGCTTGCTGTGTTTGGCCAGTGGTAAGTTTAGAAAATAGCTTCTTCCTCGTGCTTGGGTCACTACTACCATCATACTTTGGCACTCCTTGACTTTTATAATAGGAGTCACTGACTTCAAGGGTAACATCTCCAAATCTATATCCATGCAATACCATTTTCTTTTTATACACTTACCTACTAATATAACAAGATCATTCTCAGTTTCCATTTCAACACTCTTCTAACTAAGGTATAGTTACAATGACCCTAAACTTGTCTCCTGGAAATAATGGTCTATCAAAAAACTTATCACATACTTCACTCTTAAGTGAAATTAAACTATAATAATCCATTTCAACATAATATTTGTTGTCATCAAACCCAAGAACTCTAACAAACTATTCTTCATCATTATTACATCTGTTATACATGTACACAAATCAGGTCAGATTACAACCATTTAAAATACAATAGAAAACAATAGCAATATTAAAATTACAAATTGACATTACAAAATCAACACCAACAAATCTAGTATTAAGGTCATGTAAATCCAATCTAATTTTCAATTTTAATATTCCTAAAAAAACCACAAATATAAAAATTACAACCTCTTCAAAGTCAAATTACAACCCCTTGAAATGCAATATTAAGGCCATGTATAATCCAATCTAATTGTTATAGTTATCAAAGTAAAAAACAATACCCATCAAAGATAGATTACAACCCATTGAAATACAATGTAAAACCACACCTATCAAACTCAGATTATAGCCCCTTGAAATATAATGTAAAGCTACACCCATCAAACCAATTTTAGTATTAAGGTCATATATAATTCAACCTAATTCCCAATTTCAGTATTACAAAATAAATGAAACCTTTTGTTGTTTTAAGTACCAACACCACATTTAAAAAAAAATTAGGGCAAAAGCAAACATGAGTGAATAGGAGAAATTTTACTCAAATTCAACGGCGTAATTAATGAATAATATTTTTTTTTCAAAAATCATGCTCAATCAAAAAATTCACCCATCAAACAGACTAACCAACGAATCCAACAATATCTCCCAAAAATTCAAATGGACAAACAATGTGTATGCACAATAGAAAAAAAAAAGTATATTTGTACAAAATCGTACGATGAATGATGTACTTTACCTTGAATCAGTGCTTCTGCCTTTGCATATAGGTGGTTCGCGAAGATGATGGTGTGTGGTGGCCTTTCACTCAATCGATTAGAGTTGAATATAGGGTTTACGTTAAGATGGATCAAGGTTCTACGAATGTTCTTCAAAACTTTTTTTAGTAAAGTAACTTTAGGTTCTTCTTTAATGTGAAAGATGAAACATCGAAAAGGTTTTTGAGAGTGAAAACCATTGTTTCACAATGTGGCTCATCTCTATTTGACGTGTGTCATTGATTTGACTCATTGTGTGTTAGATAAATTAAATGCTTTGGTCGAGTTATGTTTATGCCCTTCTACGTTTAATTTTAACATAATCTCATTAATAAATTAAGATAAAATTGAGTTTTTAAAATTCGTGAGATAAAATTAAAAATTATGTTAAACTCGTGGGACAAAATTATCCTTTGTCCAAAATTAAACGTTACAAATATAAAAATTATATTATTTGTGATAGTTCTTTTTAGGGGCACGTCAACCATTTATTTTGGACATTAATTTGTATCCTAACAAAAGATTAATTTACCCTAAAATAATAGGACTTTTAACGATAGTGTTGTTAACATAACGAGGTATTGGCATATTTAAAAAAATATAAAAATCTAATGCTATTTAAAATAGACTAAATAGATATTTTTAAAATATTAAATTTTTTTTAATGAAGTAAAAAAAAAAAAGACGGATGAGATGAATGAATAAGCTAGATATCTGGTGGACCGTTGCCCAATTAAAGAATGTGTGCTTTGGGTCCACTGTTTCCAATCACCACTTACTAAATCTGAATGGTGATGCTGCTGCCATTCACATCTTCTCACATTTACCAGAAGGTTACACACTAGAGAAACCTAACCCAGCCCAAAACAAAAGCAAAAAATAAAAATAAAATAAAGAAAAAAATTACACGTGGCAGAAACGAAGAGTAATCGACGGGTGGCAGAACCTTCTAGCACCACCTCAGCCACTTTTATTCCAGCAACTTCTAGTATCTGAACGAACTCACTAATTTACTCTATAAAAACGCACCATCTCATCCAAAACCTGCAAGGCATCGATTCACAAAACATAGAATACAGTTACATAGACACACCACAACCAAAACAAACACACACCAGCGCTTTTTGAAAATGAAGCCGATTGATAACAAGAAAGAAACTGTGACGGTTCGAGCAGTGAGCCACGATGAAGAAGGTCGAAAAAGGGTGGAGAAAGTAGAGTTAAACACGCACAATATAGATACAATCAAGTACGCGGAGAAGAAGCTGGAGGACAAGGGCGTGCAGCGCAGGGAACGGCACCCGGCTGACGGGATTGGGATCAAGCAGCCTCCTCCGAAGTCGGGACATGGCGGCAAGTACACGTGGGAGGGACCCGGTGACTTGACTGACAACGAGTTGAACGCCGCACCTGTGGCTATAGACGAGAAGGATCCGAACTATGTCGATGAAGAAGAGGAGGAGAAGATTTTGAGAGGGGAGAAGAGTGACGTTGCTGGGTATGTTGTTGGTGAAGTTGAGGTGGCAAAGGCTGCTGAAGACGTAGAAGGAGTTGGAGTGGCTAAGATTGAAGTTGATCCTAATTTGAATGTTTAATGCTTTTTTCAAGTTTCTTAACTTAATACTTCTTTGTACTGTGTTTTTTCATCAACCTTTCAGTTTGTTAACATAAAAAAATGGATTGTAAGAATGAGAAATAATGATATGTGAAAGTATTTTCTTAACCGTACCTCACAGTTGCTGTGTAAATACAACAGACCTGTTTTTGTTTTAATTGAACTTTACGGTTTGCTCTTGCTGATACATAAAATTGTTTCCTGTGAGCTTGTTGACGTGTTCTGAACTCATGGTTGCTTTCTGTTGTAGCCCTTTGAGCTTGCCCTTATTGATCATTGCTGCCGGTGGCTTGATGTTTTCCGCTTGATGTTTGTTCCGAGTTGTTTAACAGTTTACGCCCTTAGTAGATGTTGAAGGTACGAATTCATCCCCCCACTTGCCTTCCTCTTCTCGTTTTTATTTGATAATTTTTATATGATACAAATCTTAATTATTTTGCACGACTTTTAACTTTATTGTAAATTCTTTTTATGCATAATATTTGAAGTGATGAAAGAAGATTTACACGGGTTTAATTTGAAATAAAAAGGGTGTTTAATATTTTTTTTTAAAGTTAGGATTGACTTTGGTTAACATGTTTATTTTGTAAGCTTTTTTAATGGATTAAAGTGAAATTATAAGATTTTTTAATGGATTGAAATGAAGTTGGATGGATCACTTCCAACGCTTTTATGGTAATTGAGGTTCATAAGTTTTTTACAATTACAATTAATGTTAGATTGTTTAGATTTTTTTAAAAGATTAAAAAAAGGTGGTGAATTTTCAAAGTAGAAATTTTGAAGAGATAATTTTATCAAAATTAAGGTAAATTTATATATATTTTTTAATTTGAATTATGTAAAAGATTATGATGTTTGAGATTTTTTAGAGTAGAGTCGATTGTCGAATTTTATGAAATTAGGGATTGGACTGATCAAAGTAGGGATTGGACTGATCAACTGTCTAATTTCAAATTCTTCGAAGGTGTTAATAAGTTTTTGATTCTTGGTGAATGTATATGTAAGTCAGCTTTACGTAGTTGGCTTAGTTAATGCTAATTGTTGAGGTGTACTTATTGATATCAAGATTTTCTAGATGGAGAAGCATAGGTGAATTTCTAAGAATATCTTTTCTCATTCACAATTAAGGTCATTCCTTGGTGATGGATTGAGGTCTAGGAAGTCTGCATAATGGGTTCAGATGTGGACTTGAGGCGAGGAGTTCTTGGGTCATTCGAGCCATAGGTTATACTAATCCTTCTAAATTGGGTTTTGGTTAGAATTCTAAAGGAGAATATAAATCTTTCAGTTTTCAGTATTTACTTATGAATGCTAAGAACTTTGTAGTAATTCTCTATTTGGAATTTCATCGTCGGCCTAATTGTTCTTGGTGTACTGTAGAAATGTTTAGGCAAGAGGAGTTTTTAGTCACGTTCAAGTAAAGTTTTCAGGCATTTGAGAAGTTAAAGCTGTTTATTGTTCTAATTTTGAATTCCATATTGTTATGGCATTAGATGCAACCACCTCTTTGAAAACTTCATGTTTGTAATCATTATGCTTCTCAAAATCTTAAGGGTTAAAATCGACAACTACAAGAGACGTGGAATCTCCCCAGCTCTTAGATCTTAATTCAACAGTTATCAAGACCTCACTGGTTGCATCGTTTAGATGAAGAGACATTTTCAGGTGCGAAGGTAGCTGGACCGCACGATTTCTTTGATGACTTATTAATTTATAAAATTGACTATAAATACAGATCTGTTAAGTTATTTTGAATATTTTTGCTTACTATTGCCATTTGAAGAGAGACTGATTCTTTTTACATTTTAAAAAGAGAAAGCATAGAGGTTTACTGCAGCAACAATCTTCTGATTCCAACCTTAGATTATGGTCTAAAAATAAAACTCTTTGTTTCGTAAGATATTTTTTTTGCTTGATATAAATACTGTTGCTGCATTGTCTTGACTTGTGAGAACATATTAGTGTTTTTGTTATTATACATTGCTTTTTATCTTAAAATAGAATAAATTTTGACTATACATTGTAATTGAATTTTTTTTAAATTCTATGGCTTTTTATTGATTGCTCTTAGGCTAGGATGTGTGACCTTTGCCTAAATTGCACTTAGTTTTCTTAGTCTTAAAATGTCGACCTATAGTCAAACAGGTTCACATAGTTTAGAAAAGTTGCGTTTTGTTAAAAATTAGGACAAACCTTAGTGATGTAGAGGAGGAAGAGGTTCCTTTAATAAAAAAGAATGGTCGAGCTACCTAGTTAGGAGCTTTGACTCCTCAAGCTTCCCTGAAAGAAACTTTAAGATTCATTTATGTAATAGAGTCCAAGATCAATAGTTGAAGTAAGAGGTGAGGGGGAATGAAATGTCCCCAATGAGGTAGCCGAGTCTAAACACTTAGAGGTCACTGAGAGTGAGGAAGACCTTAAGAGCGACGAAGAGGAGATTTTTTAAGATGAGGAAGTGTTGGTGTGCTTACTAGTACATGCATGTGAAAATGTGTTCATTAAATCATAAAATGCATATTATACATACATGGCGCAATGGAATTAAAATTTAATTTCTTATTAAACAAACACATATTGAACTTAAGTCTACTACATTAATAGTTTCAAAAAACTCACTTTTGAAGACACTAGTAAAGTTTCAATTTTAGAGCTCATTTTAAAGTGATTTTTTGAACAATTCTTGTCTGTAACAATTGATGGGATTACGAATCTAAAATGGTAGCTTATCTTGAATTTCTAGTGAGATTTTGAATTTCACTCAACACTTGAGCTAGTTCTCTCAAATCTGGCTAAAATGTAAAACTAGGTTTTAAATGCAACAATTGTGTTGCTTTTCTTATACATGGCCAAAATAAGTAATTGGAGACCGCTTTGTAACATTTGCTAAGTTTATTTTTCTTAGCCAATGAACATGTGACACTTGTCTTTCATGCATCACATACATTAAGCCAAGTGTCCATGTCCTTTGCCATTTGCTAACTTCATTTTTCATGCATTTACCACGTGTCACACACATGGTTTTGCATTATGTCACTTGTCAATTTTTAATTGGTTAATAATAATTATTTAGCAATTAATTAATAAGTTTAATACTTAAACCTTAATACGTGTATTTTTTGAGAGATTTTAAAATAAATCATGCTTTTAAAATTTTTTTAGATTGACTATGTTGCATATCTCGAGGAAGTTTATGATTTGCTCATTTGGGTCATCATTAGGAAGTTTGACGAATTATACTAAGTCTTTAAGCATTTGGATTGTTGTTGGCTCGATCTTGAAGTTATTTGCATTGATTGTTGGCCTCCAAATGCTAGAATTTATGTAATCAACCAATGGAACTACATAGTTTCTCAATGACCTTGGGTCTACATTTACTGGGTTAGCCATTTATTCAGTTTTGAATTTCTTTATATTTAAGACCTTGATTTTTGCTTGATTTGTGCCTTTACTCTAGTTTTTCATCTTTTTTTGGTCTAAATTCTATAAATAAATAATAGTGTACATAAACATTAATTTATTATCATAAAGTGTTAAAATATCAAAATAAAATATGATAAAATAAATAACAAATATGTATTTATTAATTCTTTAATGAAATTCTTCACAAAGGCTTTGAACGCATTGAATGTCACTTCTTAATCTTGAACTTTCATAGTGAGTTCTTTTTTTTACACATCTATTAGTGTCTTCCACATGGCTAAGAGCATTCTCCTAAGGATAATGGGAATCTCACAATTCTCCTCTATGTTGAGAATAATAAAATTTGTTGAGAATATAAACTGGTCAATTTTAACCAATATATTTTTAATTACACCTTTGGATAAGTAAGTGATCAATCGACAAGTTATAATGTAACATTTGTCGGTTTTACTTTTCTCAAACTTAACTTCTTGTTTATAGATAACGACAATCAAATTAATAATACTAATTCTTAAGTCACATAGAGTTTTACCAAAAGAATTGGTTCCTAATATTACTCGGAGTGGTGAAGCTCCCTAAATATTTAAGCTTTGGTGTTATTTCTTCTATTAAATAGCATTGCACTCTCCTATTATGCTTATTATCTCAAAATAAGCTCCTTAAATATTTAAACTTTGATATTATTTCTTCTGTTAAATGGCATTGCACTCTCCTGTTAAGGTTATTATCTCAAAATCTCTTATATATATATATATATATATATATATATATATATATATATATGTGTGTGTGTGATTGATGTCCTTCTTGAATTTGATGTAACTATGTATTGTTCCAAGGCATCAGCGAATAGATTATTGATGTCTAGCTTTTTTAAAATTTCTAAAAATTTGGAGAACTACTTGTCACGTTTTTGCTTATGAAGACTTTGTGAAAATGATGGTGGTGAATTATAGGTACTCAAGTTACTCTTCTACACAGCTTTTTCTTTGTCTTCTTGAGCTTTTTCCGAGTCTTCACTCTTAATTTATTTTCACTAGGGTCTTTTTAAGATTGAGATTGTTTAACAACATTTGGCAATTCTTTTCCAAGAACATTTAAAAAAATTAAAAATGATCTAATACATAATAATAAATAATTAGTGATAATTAAAAAAATCAAATTACACAAAATTTGAACTAACAAAATATGAGAAAAAGTAATGATTAATACGTTCATCAATTGGTCTTATGTACTTCAACACTTAAATGAATATTACATTCTTTTTAATAGGTGAAAACAAGCTCGACATAACAATAATGTAAAACTTACTACTTTATCATCACATATTTCTCGTTACCTAATTTATTGTTTTATACTTCAAAAATAGCTGAAATTTATTTAAACCGAGAGAGTTGTTAGAGATTTAATTAAAAATATTAATGGTTTATTGTGTGTAATAGATGTTAGGTTTTTTTATGTATTTATAGAAACAAAATTAAATATGTGAATATACTTAATTTTTTTGTTTTATTTTAATAATTTTATTTGATGTCTAGACAAAATTGAATTGACATAAAAATAAAAATAAGAAATTGATGAGAAAAAAAAAAGAACAGGGATTCAAATAATGCCACTTTTTGCATTAATAATATGGAAACAAACGTCTTCCATTTATAAGGTTGGCAGAAATCTTCATTGGCTCGGATGCTCACGGGTAACCAACTCGAATGGAGCGGCTATACAATTAAAATATGTAGTTCAGAGCGCATTTGAGGTTAATAATTCATCTTCGGATTATTTTTGGATCAGATATGAGAAATGGGTTACAAACCACCACAATACTCAAATTTTATACTTTCTTTTTTTATTTTAAACTAAAAAATTAAAATAAAAAATAAATTAATCTAACACTACTCAAACCTTGATTTCAAAATTATAAATAAACATGTCAGCCAACCCAACCCAACATTTTTGTTTTACAAGTTGCATAGAATTTTATATATATTTTTATTCAACTTAAAAACCGTAATTTAAAGTTAATTTTTTTTTAACCCAATTAAAATACTTTAAAATATATTAACCAAATACCTTCAACTGTGCACATTTTGTCCCCAATCCTTTCAACACAAAATTTTTCAAAAATTCTCTCTTAAGCTCTCTCTCAGCCTTTAACGATTTTTATTCAAAATTTATAAATTGGCTTCAAATATTATACATTTTTAAAGATTTGAACAAAAATATTATTGTATAGTTAAAAAAATTAAAAATGAGCAAAAATTAGTAAGATTTTATCATAAATTTAGTTTTATGGATTTGAGATATCTTTGTATGTAATTACTAGAAATGTATAGATGTAGTATTAGTAAGATGTAAAATAGGTTGAAAATAAGTATAAAGAGCAAATAATGACCTAAAAATGACAGATCCAATTCATTTTTCACCACTGCTGGCGAACCCACGCCCTATCATAATGTCTCATGTGCGGGGCCGGGTGGCTTCACACCCCTGGAGAGTGTGGTCACGCGCCGCATGAGTTGTTGTGCAGCTTGTGGTGAGCACGTTAGCATGACGCTTGCGCTATTGCGCGCGCGTCACATGGTGCGTGTGCAACAGCTCGAGCAACACGACGCCACATGGCATTTTTAAATTTTAGTTTTTTTGTTTTTAATTTATTTAATTTTTATTAAAAATATATTAAAATTGTGACTAAATTTAGTTATTATTCTAATTGTTTTTATCATTATTATATATTTTTTTGTTCGATGAAACATTTATAATAAATTTTTTACTAGTAATTGCTATTAAGTTTTAGTAATTATTTGAGTTATCTAACAATTAGTTATATGCTAATAAAGATTTTTTTTAAGAAAGGAGAATATCTCAAAGAATTATATAATTTTCGAAAATGAATTCTACCAATCGACTATAATTGTTTACTCGAAGTTATGAACTATCAAAAAAATAGAAGAGAAAATGACTTCAAGGTAGATTGAAATATTAGAACGACGTGTTTTGGCCATTTTTTTGGATGTACAGGATATTTCATTCTCAGGTATTTTAGTACACGAGATTTTATTAAAGCGCATACATACTAAAAAGTTATATAAAGAATTGTGGTTCTATATATATAATAAGCGTATTAGATTCTCCCGTATAGAGTTTTATTTGATTACTAATTTGAGGATGGGGGATTATCCGTCAGTAAGTAGGTTGAATAGTAAACTTTGGGATAAATACTTTAGTGGTAGAAATGAGTTGACCTACAAGGATTTAGATCTATGGTTCAAAAGCGTTATATTTGACGATGATATAGATGCAGTAAAAATGTGTCTATTTTATATGTCTTATAAATTGTTGATGTCATGTGATCAAAATAGAGGCATTCAATATTTTATACTTTACCTCATAGATAAATCTGTATTAGTTTAATGCATGTCATTGGGGCACGATTGCATAGACTATACTCTACTATAACTTAAACACAGCTCAAATTAAAAAGTTACTGAAGGTCAGAAAAGAGGACGCTTGGATAGGGAAGCATATAACCTATACGTATTTGGTAAGGCATTATTGATGAGTAATTCTTTTCTTTTCGATTCATTATCATATTGAGATGCAGAAAAAAATTGGCCTTTTATTTTGCATTAAATAAGAGAATAGTATTGTTATTTTTTTTGTGATTGTTAATTTTTTCTTTATTATTTCAAGTGTGGTTCTACGAGGTGATCCCGAGATGTAGGGAGGTATTTACACACAAGAATGGTGACCTTTTTTTGCGTCTTCTAAATTAGTCTAGTACAGACACCACATTATACGAAGATGTTGTAAACGTTCTCTTTGATGGTGTTGGGGTATATTTTTACATTCAATGAAAAATATATATAATTTCCCTATAAATTTTGTTGTTTTTCCTATTAATGATTAATAAATTCAAAATTTTGTGTAGGCTTTGGAAGTACATAGAAAGTTGGTGCTTCATAAATATGAGAAGAGTACGGACTATCGTGTGGCGGTAAAATTGTATATTCTATCGAATAAATGAGGAGAGACTCTTAAGTTAGAGAAAATTGAGATTTCGACCACCCAATTCACCGATGATGTTCAGCTTGAGTACGAATTCCAAACCCCATCAGCAACTGAATCAATGATATAAAAATTTAATATTTTTCTATGAATTCACTCGCGACCATACATTGTTGATGAGTATTAGATTGTGAGGATTGATTATAATCATTAATATATATAATTTGAGCCCGACACATCATCATCGTGATATTATGTCCTAGAGAAGAAGATTGATGATTTTTAAACAGAGCTATTTAATAGGATTGATAAGGTTAGCTTAGAGCTTTCCACCAAGATTGATAGTGTTGGCTTACATATTTAAAGTAAGATAGATAAAGATAAAGAAGAGATCTTGCATCAAATATTTCTCTTAATGCAATAGTTGAAGCCATCCAAGATCTCTGAGGATGCAAGATAGACTATAGTATGTTTTGAACCTAAATTTCATTGGGTACAAAGATTAACAAGTCAACATATTAATTGGTGTTGTTTGGTTTTAGGGCACCAAATTCATGACAGTTGACTTTTAGGCTTACACTCCTGCAAGCGAGTCTCAGCATCAGCCCATGGCAATGGATATACAACATGTAGCTAATAGCTTTGTAAGTGTAAAAATTATACCTGTTGCGTTGGTTCAAAAGATGAGTAGATATGGGTGCGATTACAACAAGGCATAAGCTCAAAGTAGTTATTATATCAATCCATTGAAAAAGCCCATGAAAAAGAAATTTGTGAAATTGGAAGTAGAACCTACAATTGATGTAAACGGCCAACGTATTCCTATTGATCAAGAAAATTTTAATGATATGTTGGATTGGATAACTAAAAATGGCCCAACGCAATGTGTTCATTTACACGAACTCGATCCTAGCTGCACATTGTTTAACGACCTATCGCTCCATTAGCTTGATGATTCGGTGAGGACTTTTATTTATATATTTTTTGTGAATTTTTTAACAATATCAAAACTTATATACATTTATTGTTTTGATATACATTCTATCGCGGTTTTATAACATATAAATGACTATTTAAAGGTTTTGTATACACAACAAAAGATGTATTCTGACATGTACTTATAAGAATACACAACTGCAGATGCATATTTTTACGTGAGCTATTTTTTACCAGTCTATTATGCATATAACATTGTTAATTGTTATTAATGAGTTTAACGTCGTATATATTTGTCTTTAAGAGTACATTAGATAAATGTGGTAAATGTCCTTCACTGACAATCTTTCATTTAACGACTAATGGGTCAAACCATTATTGGCATATGCACTTGAAATAAAGACCGACTTGGTGCTAAACCATGGGCGTCGGTTAATAAGGTAGTGGAAGTACAACAACAACTTTTTATTGTTGTTAAATAAATAAGTTCAAAATAATATATTAATGTTTTTTGTAGGTATATATCCCGTTGAATATCAATTAGGAATATTAGTTTGTAGTAGATGTTGACCTTGTTCAGAGGGAGATTATTATGTATGAGTCTAGCATGAACGGCCACTCCGACAAGGCCTTCTCAAATTTATGGAACTTCTGCATGTTACTATACCTTATTACCTTTAAAGATGTAGATTTTATAGTTTAAAGGGAATACAGAATTCAAATTTGTTCCCTTAGCCAATCAGTCGTTTGTGGAATAATATGCCTCAACAGGCGGTTGGGAGCAGGGATTATGGCACATTTGTCTGTATGTTTATTGATTATCTTATATTAGGTCGGCCATTTGACTTATTCCTTCATATTGGTACCTTTTTGTAGACAAAAAATGGTCGTTGATTTGTGGACCACTGTAGGATCTACTTTATAGATGTTTAATACTATATTTTTTTATATTTGTATTTATGTTATATTAGTGTTTTGATGTTTGCATGTTAGGTGAATGTGTGCAGAGGTGATATATAATTATATAGAAGTATATTTTTTCAATATGCAGGTTTGGGAACATCTTTATAATAGGAAAATATCTTATTGTTTTCATCTTTACAAATGGTCACAAATATTGTACCAAGATAGGAACTTTTTAAAAATGTTTCGTCTATTGCAATCAATGGTCGGATGGATGAATTAAAACTTCTAATGCATGGTCCAAGCACCAAAAGAAAATACTTGAAGTAATTTTTTGCATCAATTTTTAAGTGAGTAACCGTTCCTGAATTATTCTGTTGCAACATATAGCTCTATGCAGGAAGCAATCTGAACAATTCCTTTGGATCACCTCTTATTAATCGTAATACATGCTCCCTAACTCCCCAAGATGTAGTATATGTTATTTGAACACCGAATTCTTCACATATGTTTGCTTGAATGTCCTTCGGTCTATAATTTCTATTGACTGATATAAACTTATTTTTAATTACTTTAGCAATCATACGAATTTTGGCTTGCGTGTCCATCCCGCAATTGATCCAAAACACAAGTGTGCCTTGCATCTACTCGTTTCACGATGAAAAAATGATGCCCTTCCATCGACACTTCTTGTAATCTTTATTTGCATATCTCATAATTGTATTTCAACTCAAAACGATCTTTAGTGGACTTGTAAATTCGAAAGCTCTATTTGCCCTTAAGTGAAATGATGCTTATAGCCTTATGAATTTCATCTTTATTATTATACAACATTTCTACAAACACATCTCCAATTCTAGTATAAGATATCTTTTTCGATATGGTCATGTTACATAGCGGTATTTCAGGCTAGAACTGAAATGGGTTTTCAACCTTAACCCTTTCTTTCCTAGGCATAATCATTATTATCATTATCACCATCGTTATCGTCATCATCATTGTCATCATCATCATCATTATTTCTATCCAGTCATTTCTCTATAATTAGCATCATCATTATCATCATTTCTATCATTATTAACCTCATAACCAACTTCATAACCACGATCATCATTCTCATAACCTTTGTCATTTTTAGCATCAGTATTAACATTATGACCAATATTATAGCCAAGATCAACATCAACATTTTTATATATTTGACTATCGTAATATGTGTAGGCTAGTTGTTCATTGAACATTAGGGGAGAATAATGATAATCCTTTTGGGGATTTGAAACATATACAAAGGTTGTAGATGTGAATTGATTGTCGTAGCTTTGTTCTACTCCATGGGTACTTCTGCTTTATTTTCATAGTCACGAGCTCGAGCATCAATTGTTACACATAAAGATGTAGCGATATTCTTCAATAGGTCTAACCACAATATCGTATCGTCGTTATTTTTAAGTGGAATAGGTCTCAACTTTATAGTACTTGAAGGAACCTTGAACTTCAGAGTCACTTTATTATCAGGGATCTAATATACGTGGGTGTATATTAATAGTATTTATTGCATAAAATACGTATCTCATACATATTCAACGCTACGGAATAATTAAATCATACAATAAACACAATAAATAATATATAATCATATTAATATATTTAAAGGGTTAAGAAATCACCGAAATGTATAACATTTTACACGTGTATCCTGAGAGTATGCTTGGAGACTAACCCGTTTGCAGTTCTAGTCACCAACTCGGTGGGCTTGTTGTTGGGTGTTGATTATTCTAGGGTGCTTGCATGTAGGATGTGTTCATCATACAAAAATATACATATATGTGTACAGCGGAAGATTAAAATTAATACAATGAACACATGTTATACATATTTATCAAATGAAAAACGAGATTGAGAAATTTAACCCATGAAGCCTTTGGATTAATTTGCTTGAAGTCCACCATGAAATGAAACTTTGATCAATCCTAGCAATCAATAAGAGTGGGTTTGATTGTCTAGAATAGCAGTATGTTAATCCAGCATTTAGTTTAACTCTTAAACTTGATTCAATGTTAAACCCTTTAACTTAGTTAAATTTATTTTTCCTTTTATTCAACTCTTGAATAAAAACAAATTTAATTCATGTTTTAGTGGCTAAATTAATTTGAGAAGATAATGAATAGAAAATGTTTTCAACTCTTGAAACACTTCAATTTTCGTTCTTCGTTTCTTTCTTAATTTTCTAGCCAACCAAAAATACTTATCATTTGTTTTAATCAAATTAAATTATTTTATTTTATCTTTTGTTCAACTCTTGAACAATTAAAATAAATCTATTTTAGTTATTACATTTAGTAGCAATTTATATATTTGTTTTGTTGTTCTAACATTTAAAACACAAAACAAAGAAATCTCATTTTTCAAATTGAAATGGCCACCAAATTTGCAAAATCTAAAAACTTTAAAACTTATGAATTTTGAATTTCATTTCTCTTTATATACTAATGCATAAATTTCAAGCTAATTTGAATTTCATTTGCATTTAATTTAACTTAACCTAACTTTAGTTAACATTTAACCTTAGTTAGGTTAGTTTAACTTAACCCTTAAGTTAATAAATATTTAAATATTCTAACTATAGTTAACTAACTTAATCATAGTTAGGTTAATTTTTACTTAACCATTAAATACAGTTAACTTAACTTAACCTAATCATATGGTTAACCTTTAACCATAGTTAAGTTAAATCATTTATTTAACAATTAAATAAATAAATATTTATTTTAATTATTTAGGAATTAAATAATCATAAAGAGAAATTACATTTATATCCTTACTAGGTTATCAAGTTAATCTAAAATGGGTCCCGTCATTTAATCATATATTTTAGTTAACTTAACTTTAGTAATTTGCTGAATTATACTGTATTGAACCATTCAATACGGTAAACTGCCCAAGTGCTCAAAGAGTACATTTCATATTTGGACTTTCTAGGTCTACACTCGATTTGTCAAATGGAACTATTTCATGAATCCATAATTGATGCCCCACGCACACGTTACGAATATTACAAATCAGCGTATTAGACCATACAAGTTGAGGTCATAATGTATACATATAATCCTTCCATCATTTATACCCTGGATGTATGGGAATATAGATCAGCAACGTCAAATCCCCATTTGCTCATCCATTATCTTATCTCTAGATTCGTATATCGATAAACAATATACACAAACACTTTTGCTATATTGTTTAACCCAGTGGAAAACTCTTTTTCCAAGTTTATGCTTGTGGCCACAAGACTTCATGAAATACAATCTCAGAGCATCAGATACATAACTTACCTACGTAAGTTGACGGATCTCGTATCTGCTCACACTGGACTCTATAAGCATTAGACCATACCCAGCGACACATAGCGGTCAGATCATGAAAGGTCTCTGACATATGTGGAACCAAAGCATGGTAGATCACGCACAAGACCACTTGATGCTCGGGACAAAGGACCACGAATACTACTCAACTCGAGAGGATCTTTCTTTGACGGCTTCGTAGGATATCTATTAGGGTTCTCGTGAGTCTGTTCAGTATCCAGTCCTGACTGGATACCCGCATGCCTATATAATCTCTAAGCTCATGGTCAACTAAGAACAATCATCTGAAGCAGTCAGATATAGACATACACTAATCTATATTAATTGAATTCACTGATAAACTCGCATTGGTGAATATAGATCAGGAACATTATGTTTGAGACATACTTACATAATGACATTTCTTAGCACCTATTGCAACTCTTTGCAACTATATCATTACAAGTATATTCTCAGGTCTTTGTCCTATTATAGACAAGGTTCTAACTTTTAGACCTCGCTGACTCTTATAAACTGTTAACTCTTAGCATTTATAACTCTCAGATTTGTTAAATATTAGTTCTGATCTAAACTCCTTTAGATCAGATCTGAACTCTTTCAGATCAAATAATGTCTGTAATGTTACAAGTATTATACCATATAATTATGATATCAACAATTTTTATTCGAAATGTTTATTGTATAAATATTAAAAAATTAATATTCATACAATATTGGAATGGTACGTAAACACTGGCTCCAACAAACGCCCACTTACTTTAGTGTCATACGTACTAGTATCTCATACTAATACACTCCACGTGTTTCTCAAACACTTTAAGAGTTTAGGCTTAAGGGGTTCGCTACGTTATCTAAGGATTAATTCCTAGATATTATTACAACTCTTGTTGCCATTAACTTTCTAATTATGTGATATTCAGAGTTCACATTATTAGAATACTGGTGTTCCTTATGGCTTCTTAGCTTGAGCAATTACCGTTATTTTGCAATATAGAGGGATAGGATCCACTGAGCTTGGAACTATTTAAAGCTCTACAATTAATTTGAATATCCATAGTACGTCATTTGCTAGCTTCTCAAGCTGCAACACATTTGACCTCCAAGGCAGAATTAGCTATAGACATTTACTTACACACATTTAACTAGCTCCGGTACTGATAAAGATAAATATATAACTAGATGTAGACTTTCTACCATCCTTATCAGACGAAAAGTCTGAATATATGCATCATTTCTTTTGTAAGAAATGTTTCTATACCTCTCAAGTATTTCAGATATGTTTCATAACCAATTAATGGTCTTGATCTAGATTAAACAAATACCGGCTTGTGACACTTACAACCATCTAAATCTAGATTCCGTACATAAGATGGTATGAATTAAGCAATTTCTAGCTTATGTATTTGAGCGTTAGACATTCTAACTCTCTCATCTTCTTCCTGAGGACATTTCATCTGAGAAAGATGAATGCTATGTCTAAAAGAGACTTTAACTGTCTCACAGTCAATTAAGTTGTACCTTTTCATAGACTTAGTCTATGTATGAAGATTGAGAGAGTCCTATAAGCTTCCTAACTATATCGCTATACAGCTTTATACCTACTATACAGGAAGTCTCTCTCAAATCTTTTATGAAGAAGTTCTTTACACAGATAACACTTATCTGATTTACTAGCAATATACCAACACTATTTCCAACATTGAGTAAATGTTCCACTTTAGAGAACTAAAAAGATAATCATACTCCCACTGCTCTTTTTGAACACACACACTTATCTTTATTCCTGATAAAACTAGACTTTTTGATTTCATCATATAAACAAAGATTCTAGCTTTGGAAAAACTGCTTAAGTCTATAGATGGACTTTCTCAATTTGCACATTATATTAGAAGTTAGGCTTGGATGCAAAAACATCAAGTTGTTCTATACATATCTCTTATTCGAGATATACATCCCAGAACACCTTATTTACATCCATTAGCCAGTCTTCAAATTACAATATGCGACAATAGCCAACAAAATCTAAATTGACTTCGGTATGGTTACTGATGAAAAAGGTTTCCTCATTACTGATCTTAGATCTCTGAGTGTAACCTTTCAACATCAGTTAGGCTATAAAGGACTATTCCTTCAAATAGGGCCTACACTTCCACTACGTAAACTGATTTACTGCTAATAGAAACAATTTCTACAGGAAGCATAACTAAGTCCTAGATTTAATTACATAAAGTCAATTTCGGATTTTATGGTATCTTGTTATTTTCCCTAAACGATGTCAAACATTGTCTCTCCATAAGTCAAATGATCATTTTCTTCAACTAAGAAAACATCAAGTTCACCTTCAGGTATCAAACATACCTAAATGATGACTTTGATATCCTTTTCGACCTATGAACATAGTGTGTTAAAGGTATTTCACTTAATTGAAATTAAAACTCCACCGATGGTTCATCTATATTTTAATTGACTTCATTAAGTTCAATCTTTCTACAATCTCGACGATTCATGAGAAACTCTTTCTCTAAGAAAGTGGCATCATGAGAAATGAACATATTTCGTTCATCAGAATCGTAGAATTGGTATCCCATTATACACTTGGGATACTAAGTGAACCGATACTTGTACCGTTGGATACAAGTTTATCCTGTTGCATAACTCTTATGCAAACAGAATAACACAAAGCCTTAACATACTTAAGACTCGTTTTCCTTTAAGTCTATATCTCATACAGAGTAGAAAGAACGATTTTTGATGGAATTATATTCAATAAGTGAGTATCAGTTCTAAAGCATAATTTCATAAATATTATAGAAGATCAGTGATTCTCAATATCAATCAAACTATATCTAATATAGTCTAATTTCTCATTTTCTAAACATTTTTATGTTAAGGAGTATCCGGAGGATTTTCTGACCTGCGTTTCCTAGAAACACGTATCCATATGGTGACAATCACTATAAAGATAGTGAAGTATCTAAATCACTTATAGCAGTAAGATTGATTGGACTAAATACATCTATATGTACTAGATCTAATAAACCAATGGTTTAGCGTCTTACACCTATATAAAGATTTGGTCATATTCTCTTGAATTCATAATTCATAAACTAGTCAATGCTCTATAGTCAGATCAAATATCTGACCATCCTTAACCAGACGGGATAGTCGTCTCACGACAACATGACCTAATCTTATATATACCACTATTCATTATTATTTAAAGTTGTTGAACTACTATTTATTCTGTTCACCTATACACTTATGACATTTCTTGTTGTATATAAGATATAACGACCATTTATTAACTGACATTCAGTTAGTAAAACATCATCATTATCATAAAGAACTATTTTCATTGTTTTTATGATAACCCTCTTTGTCATCTATAGGGAGTGATATGATTCATTAAATAATGTTTGGCACGAAATAACAATTATACAACATTAATGCTTTTGCTTAAAAAGAGAAGTGACTAAGAAGTCTTAACGGTTGCCACATCTAAGAAATCTTCATTTCCTACGTGAAGCTGAACTTCTCATTTCTTAGTTATCAAGCATTTCTCAAATCATGCAACATCTTGTAGATATGATAATAACAAGCGACATCTCATACCCTTGCAAAGTTAACATCAAATGCTAATGAAATGTTAATGTTTGGTCAAACAGATATCTAATGAGTCAATCTTTCTTAAGTCAAGGTGCTATAAATAGTAACATTTACTATTTCAAACCTTGTCATAGTGGAAACACTTTTCACAATATTGTTTAACCCAGTGGAAAACTCTTTTTCCAAGTTTATGCTTGTGGCCACAAGACTTTATGAAATACAATCTCAGAGTATCGGATACATAACTTACCTACGTAAGTTGACGGATCCCGTATCTACGCACACCGGACTCCATAAGCATTAGACCATACCCAGCGACACATAGCGGTCAGATCATGAAAGGTCTCTGACATATGTGGAACCAAAGCATGGTGGATCACGCACAAGACCACTTGGTGCTCTGGTCAAAGGACCACGAATACTACTCAACTTGAGAGGACCTTCCTTTGACGGCTTCATAGGATATCTATTGGGGTTCTCGTGAGTCTGTTCAGTATCCAGTCCTGACTGGATACCCGCATGCCTATATAATCTCTAAGCTCATGGTCAGATAAGAACAATCATTTGAACCAGTCAGATATAGACATACACTAATCTATATTAATTGAATTCACCGATAGACCCACATTGGTGAACATAAATCAGGAACATTATGTTTGAGACATACTTACATAATGACATTTCTTAGCACTTATTGCAACTCTTTGCAACTATATCATTACAAGTATACTATCAGGTCTTTGTTCTATTATAGACAAGATTCTAACTTTTAGACCTCGCTGACTCTTATAAACTTTTAACTCTTAACATTTATAACTCTCAGCTTTTCTAACTATTAGTTCTGATCTAAACTCCTTTAGATCAGATCTGAACTCTTTCAGATCAAATAATGTTTGTAATGTTACAAGTATTATACCATATAATTATGATATTAACAATTTTTTATTCGAAATATTTATTGTATAAATATTAAACAATTAATATTCATACAATATTGGAGTGGCACGTAAGCACCACCTCCAATACTTGTAAGCTAGAACAGCCGCTCTAAATCTAGCACTAGGCTTAAGTCTTAAACCCTTTGAATTTATTTTTTCCTTGATCAACTCGTTGATCAATAAAATAAATTCATGATTATGGTAACTGGTAGCCAATAATAAAGATAATTTATAAACTAATTTTAGCTAAGGGTGGGAAAAAAAATCGGGAATCGAAAAACTGAACCGAACCGGCCTGTTCGGTTCGGTTCAGTCCCGTTTTTTGTTTTTAAAGAAAATCGATTTGGTTTTTTTGGGGAAAAAACTGACCGGTCTAGTTAGGTTCCGGTTTGATTTTTTTCACCCGAAAAAACCCGAAAAACCGGATCGAAAATTAAAAAAAATTCATAATTTAAAATAAAAAAATACAAAAAAAAACCAAAAAAACCAAACTGAAAAAAATCGGTTCGGTCCGGTTCGATTTTTTTTATTAAAAAAATCAATTTCGGTTTTATTTTTTCAAGAAACAGAACCGGACCGAATCGGACTGTACCCACCCCTAATTTCAACATTTGAAACTAATTCACAAGAGATCAAATCTCTTCTTTTCTTGACCCATTTACCCGGCCACCATTTTGAAACCAAAACAACAAATTGTTTTTGTTTCAAAGCAACAAACTGAAATTAAAATTGAACCAAAATTCTCATTTTGCTTCCAACGGTTATCACACACACACATATATATATATATATATCTCACAAATATATAAAATAATAATATTATATATAAAATATTACACTTTGCCACCTTTTTGGTAAATAATATTATTGTAATAAATAATAATATAATAAAAAATAATAGATGACAACTAAATGTCATTATATAACATAATAACATTAGATAATAAAATAATATATTATAATGAGATATTTTTGATTATTTAATAATTAAATAATGAATGTGTGAAAATACTATTTTACTACTCATGAATAATTACCAAGTCTATCTCCGAGTGGGTTCCATCAAATTCACATTTGGGTAAATTCAATCGAGGGTCCACAATGCGGCACGTGTCATTATACAATTAGTAAATAATAATTAGTGATTAATTATTGTATTTAACGTTTAAATACAGACACACATGTATTTCTGTGGTAATGCTGGATATTATTGGACTGAACAGTTCAATCCGGTACGCTACCCCCAGTGTTCAACGAGTACACTCCATATCGCAAGACTCTCTAGGTTTATGACTGATTCGTCAAATCGAACTATTCTATGAGTCCGTGAATATTGCCCCACGCACAGGTCACGAAAATACAAATTAGTGTATCGACCATCCAAGCTGAGGTCATAATACATACGTATAGTCCTTCCGTCATGATATCCTGAATGTGCAGAGATATAAATTATCACCGCATCCCTATATGCTCATCTATATCATATAGCCAGACTTGTATCTCACTGAATAATATGTGCAAACTCTTTTACCATATTGTTACACCCTGACAAAAAATCTTTTCTGGGATTAATGCTTGTGGCCACAAGACTTTTTGAGATATAGTTTTGAAGCATCTGGATATCTAACTCCCTATGCGAGCTGACGGATCCCATATCTGCACACCCAATGGTCATACCATGAAAGGTCTATGACATGCATGGCACTGTGGCACTTAGGTCGAGAGAACCCTCAGTTGACGATTTACATAGGGTATCTATCGGAGGCTCTCATGAATCCATCCTATATCTAATTCTAAATGGATACCCATATGTCAATACGAGCTCCAAGTTCACAGTCGGCTAAGAACGACCATCTATACCCTATAGGTACGATATATGCTGATCTATATAAAGATATCTAGCGACAGACCTGCATCGGTAGAAATAGATCAGGGACAATATTCGAGAACATGATAGCGCAACTGACATTTTCTGGCACCTGATTCCAACTCTTGCAATTATACAGTTACTAGTATATTCTTGGGTCTATGTCCCATTACAAAGAAGGCTCTAACTCTTATATCTTCACTGAGTATTATAATCAACTAATATTTAGCATTTATATCTTTCAGCGTGGTTAACTGTGGATCCTTATCTAAACTTTTTTAGATTAGATATGAACTTTTTTAGATCATACAATGTCTGTAATGTTACATTGCATAGTATCATATAAATAGGCATTAACGATTTAATGAGAATGTACATATGTATAAACAATAAGAATATGTACATTTAAAGATGGCACGTAAGCACCAACCCTAACATTTATAATGCACCTGATCAATTCCCAAAAGATGAAAAACTCTTCTCAACAACGCTTTATATTTAATATTTTTTGAAACTACCATATGCATATTTTGATATACAATGTATTTTTTAAAATCATCACTAGAACTCTCTTATCTTTCTCCAAAGCATATAATAGTCAAAATTTGCGCTATGATAATATCAGCAGCTGAAAAAAACAAAGTAAAAAATAATTATTATTTTAGTATAATTATATATACAATTAAATTAAAAATAATACAAAATATTGAATATATAAATAAATATATAAAAATATAAACTTAATATAAATAAATAAATAAAATTAAAAAATGACAATGCCATGTGGCGCCATATGCCAAGCTGCGGTGCGCCATGATGCACGCGCATCAGGGCGCAGTAGGTTGTTGCGCATTGTTGCGCTCTTTATTGCGTACCTAAGCGCTCAACAAGGCATGTAATAAGGCTCGCCTCAACGCCTTGTTGCGCTGTTGGGTGCCGTGTTGCCCGCCCTAATGTGTTGCAACATGTCGGTGCGTCGTGGCTTGAAAAATGGTCAAAATTTGCTGTTTTGGCATTTCAGGCCATTTTTGACCCTTTACACTTATTTTCAACCTATTTTATACATTACTAATATTACATCTATACATTTTTAATAATTATATACAAAAACACCTAAAACTAAATTTATAATAACAATTTATTAATTTTCACTGGTTTTTAATTTTTTTAATTTTATAATTTATTATTTTAGTTCAAATCTTTAAAATATGCTAAATTTGAAGCCGATCTAAAAGTTTTAGAAAATTAAAAAAAAAAGTTAATATTGACCCAAAGAGAGTTGTGAGGAGGTTGTTGACAGAGAGAGGAGATTGTTTTGTGAAGTGGGGGAAGGGTGGAGGGGTTAAAATGGGAAGAAATTTGAACATTTGGTTAATACAATATAAAATATTTGACTACACTAAAAATTTTTTTATTAAAAAATCTGGTTAAATACGACAAATTTCCTAATTTAAACCACAAAAAATTTAAGATGTGAATACCCACGAGGATCTTTAGCTCTATTTGAGAACTCCTCAACCCAAATTCGTATATAAAAAACTGGGTAAAAATTTATTATCCCCATTCTAATATGAAAATGGGGATGGTAATCTCGACTTGATGCCCCCTTCTTGCCACCCCCGTTCATTTACCATACCAAAGGGGTTATCGTTTATCAGTTTGTTTCTGTTGCTTCCGGCTTAAGGAACGCGGGCCTAGCTTCCTTTTTTGAGAGATAGAGGCCCAAATTCGGCCCAATATGAGCTTTGCAACTGTACATTAAATTACAGCGGATTGGATTATTTATTTATTTATTTTAAATAACTGATTAGTTTGATTACAAATTTGTTTAAAAGGAATTAATGAAAAACCCTGTAGGAATTTTCCTTCTTTTCAATTTTCAGCATATTTCTTATAAGATAATTCAGTTAACATATTTAGACTGCTTAACCACCATTGGTAGCCTAGAAATTAAGGGAAAATATAAGTTGGGAGGTTGGATCTCAATAATAATTTTGCTGAAGAAGGATTTTGTTGAGAAGCAAGTTTCTAAAACTTCATTGTATACAGAAATTGCCATTGTTTTATTCTTTTAGATCATGGAATTTGATATTATACGAGCAACTAAAATTATAGGACTGGTTGCCTGCCATTGGTTGACGAACCTAACTCGTGGTATTGTTGCTCTTTCTTCTTTTACAGCTCAGAAAAAGAAAAAAACTCGTTTTCAAATAACCTTATTATTGAAGAGCAAGAAATTAGGTATTTTGTATACTAAGGGTGGTGGATGACACCACAAGAATTGAGTGAGCACTGGAAATTTGGTGCTTGAATTATGTCATTGTTTGGTGAAGACGATATATTTGCATGCGTTGTTTGTATCTGCAGCAAAAAAAAAGAAAAAAAGATAGTCCCAACTTACTAAGTAGAGGAAATTGTGTTGTCAGCTCTATGATTATGCTCCCGACTTTATTATTAGTGCATGCAGCATGCGTGTTTTAAGATCGTAGCAGTATAGCGAGTAATAGAATTAGAGGAAAAAGGATTTCTTTGTCTTATAGTTTAGCTTAATTTTTAATTTTGTCTTATAAATCTTAAAAATTTTAAAATTGTTCTAATTTGTTAATAGAATTCTGTTTGTTTTGATAAAAAAATTAATTTTGTGCAATAACAATTTTATCCTATATGAACAGTTTATAATTTATTTTATTTTTATTTAATTTAATTTTAAATATGAAGTATAATTTTATCTATTTATTTAATAAAAAAATTAATTAAAATAAAATAATTTATATTTAATTATTATATTAAATAAAATAAATTTATTTTTTCTCTCTCATCTATCTTCCTCTCCTTTTTCTTATTCTTTATCATCATTCATAATCATACCCAATCAAAACACATTGTCATTACCGTCATAAAAACAAACTCCATTCATATTTTCTTACCAAATTTTTTTCATTTGCTAATCTTCTATATCAATAAAAATTCCAATCATCATCTCAAATTCTGATTCAAAATCAGCCAACAAGATCTCAAAATATACAGATCAGATCTAGATTATGGGTGTGAACGACGGAGATGAATTTGATTTTGCATTTCGATTTTCTTTTTTAAGGGAGGGCGGGGGAATTTCGCTTGGGTAAACTGGCATTTCAGGAATCAAGATGATTTTTCTGGGACTCTATTTTAGAGCCATCTTCGACATTGTGAAAAATGAGAGTGCAAAATCGATTTTTTCTTAATAGTCTTGCCAAACTCGTCATTTAAAGAAATAATTTTACAAAAACTACTAAGAAATTTTATATTGGAAACTGAAATTCACCGCTTAAAGAAACAGGAGAGGCAAAATGAAACAAGGGTTTTGACGGTGACATGGTGGGAAGGAATTGGGAAAAGGGTACAAAGAAAGGACTCGAATGCTCATCTTTTCTAAAGATTTTGCAATTCTTGTTTCTATTTTTGCATCTGTTTTCTTAGCTTTCACTGTGAGAGCGTGAGTGCTTCTGATCATCGGTAAAGAGGGTTTTTAAGAATGGGTGATATCTAAAGCTTGTTCTATCTCTTTTTTATCTTTTAATTATAAAATAAATTTTTAAAAATAAATATTAAAATTTGAACTTAATAAAATATGTTATGTATTTTTTTTTGTCAATATATGTCAATTTAGTTTAAAATTTTGTATTGAATTTTAATTTTACCTTTACAACGTCAAATTTAACAAATTTTTGTTAATAAATTAAAATAATTTTAAATTTTTTAAAATTAAAAATTAAGTCAAATTTCAATAACAAAATTATCTTTTATCCCCAAAATTATACATTCTTCACTTTGGATTTGTGTCTGAGAACTTCATATAAATCGCTATAGGTTTGTTAAAATATCAAATTAATGGGTAATTTATATTAGAAACTATCATTGCCACTACCAATATTATTAGTTAACGTTAATGCACCCTAAACTATTTTTACTTTCGGTTGACTTTCAAGATCTTCAATGTTATATTAGGATCTATTAGAAAAAAAGTAATTTTAATAAACATTACATCTGCGATCATATATAATGGCACAAAATGATCTTGTCTTGTTAGCCCTCAGAATTAAATAAATAGTATCTCAAACCAAGACGATTCATATAATTACAAGCAAGTGGGAAGTGGGGACTCAATGTGGTAAGTTCGTGCTTTAAATTATCGTTAAATTAACGGCTAATTGATATTAATTTTATTTAATCAATGAATCAAACATTATTAGTATCACTTTTAGCATGCATTTTCTCTTTCTCAATTTCTATCTCCCACAAACAACAATGAGAGTTGAAATTCTCTTGCAATTTCAATTTAAAGTCTAACAGATCTCTTCATGTGTCATATGAATTTTATAATTGTGTTACAGTCCAATTACTATTAGGAGACAAAGTTGAATGGCACATCTTATCCATATGCAACATATTATGCTATCTGGGAGCCCACAAACTAGCTTTTTGAAAGGAATTAAAGAAAACTTCTGTATTATTTTAAGATTTTTTTTTTGAATAAAAGTAAGAAAATAATCAAAATAATTATTAGTACTATTCTTTTTTACTAAATGTTGATGGATTTGAAAGAAACAATAAACTAAATGTAGAGTATAAATAGGACTCGTATTGTGCTAAGAAGCGTTCAAATAATAATTAATATTGGTGTTATGTTAGTAATAGAATATAATATTATAACAAGGCAATTAACTATCATTCAACATAATATATAAAATAGAAAGAACACAAAATTTAATGAGATTTCGGTAATGTTACCTATATTTTTGGTCGCCGGTAGAATAAATCCACTATTTTTAAAAAGAAGTTACAAAGTTTTTGAGCCACAATACAATTCTCAAATTATTAAATCAAACTGCAAATACTCAAATAGTAAAGTCAATACTATAATTACCCAAACAGTAGAGTATTACTACAAATGCTCAAAAATAAAAGAAAAATTAAACTCTTACAAATTTTAGGGACTTAAATGTAAAATTTTTAAACTATGAGATTTTCATAAAGAGATCCTACAAATTAAGGAGGGAGAAGAGAATTATCCAAAAGATATAACAAATAATAAAGAGGGTCTTATCTTATATAAGTCCAAGTAAGCCACCCCATATCATCTCCCAAATGTAGGATTGGCTCAAATTGACTTATAAGCTAATTTCAACAAATCTCCAACATAACGAATATGTCAATTCTTCACAAATCTTCATTTTTTTCCCCTAAAATTCTCTATCTAAATGTAACGCCTCTAAATTTGCACCCAATGACTCTATCAAACTCGAACTATATTGATCGAGTTCAAACAATGACTGAACTTAATCGCTGTCACTACTATAGTCAACATATCTACGAATTCTTGGCAGTCCCAATCTTCCGAAGTAATATTTTTTTTTTACTAATGATTTCCTACACAAAATGATACCAAACATCAATATGCTTCATTCGAACATGGTACGCTAGATTCTTTGCTAAATGAATAACATTTTGAATGTTAAAATAATTAAGAATCTTCTTCTGACCAATTCCTAACTCATCCAGTAATCTCTGTAACTAAATAGCTTCATTCATAACCTCTGTAACTGCCATGTACTCTGCTTCTGTAGTAGACAAAGCAACTGTAAACTGTAAAGTAGAATTCTAACTCACAAGTGCTCTTCCAAGAGTAGGAACAAATAACCAATTGTTGACCGGCATTTATCCAAATCATCAACATAATCAAAATCAACATAACCAATAGCACATTGATCACATGTATCATATCTCTCAAAGACAAAGCCAATATCTTCGGTCTTTAGTAAATACTGTGAAATTCATTTCACAACTTACCAATGTCCTTTACCAGGATCATGCATATATCTGCTCACTACTTCAACTGCATGTTAAATGTCAGATCTCGTACACACCATAGTATACATTAGGCTACCAACTGCATTAGCATATGGAACTCAAGACATATACTATCGTTCCTCATCTAAACAAGGAGATAATGATGCACTAATTTTTATATAAAGATCAAGTGGGCTACTTATAGGTTTTGACTCCTATAAAAGCCAAAACATTATAATACTTTTTTCAGATATTGCTTATGAGTCAAACAAAATTTGCCTCCTTCTCGTCTCTACTAATCTCCATGCCTAGTATTTTTCTAGCTTCACCCAAATCTTTCATCTCAAACTCTCGATTTAACTAAGACTTCAATTTTCTAATTTCTTCGACATTTGTTAAAGTTATCAACATGTCATTGATATACAAAGTAGATAAATGAAAAAGCCATTATGTAGCCTTTGAAAAAAATACACAATGATCAAATTTGTTTCTTGTGTATCTCAGACTCATTATAAACTGATCAAACCGCTTATACCATTACCTCGGTGATTGTTTCAAACCATAAAACGATGTTTTCAATTTGTAAACTAATTTTTTCCTTACCAGGAACTTTGAATCCTTCTGGCTGAGTTACATAGATTTTCTCTTCTAAGTTACTATGTAAAAATGTAATTTTTACATCGAGTTGAACTAGTTCCATATTTAACTGAGCTACTAAGGCCAATAAAATTCTAATGAAAGAGTATTTAACTACTAGAGAAAATACCTCATTGTAGTCAATTCTTTCCCCTTGTGTATAGTCTTTAGCCACCAACTTTTTCTTGAAGCAGACATCTTTCTGTTAGGGTCGGTGCTTATGTACCATCCCTGAATGTACATATACTTGTGTATTTATACAAGTGTACATTCTTATTAAATCGCTAATACCCATTTATATGGTATTATGTAATGTAACGTTACAAATATTATAGATCTGAAGGAGTTCGAATCAGATCTAAAAGAGTTTAGATAAGGGCTCATAGTTAGCCACGCTGAAAGATATAAATACTAAGTGTTAGCACAGTTAAGTGTTAGCTGGTTATAATACTCAGCAGATCCAAGAGTTGGAGCCTTGTCTGTAATGGGACATAGACCTGAGAATATACTAGTAACTGCATAGTTACAAGGGTTGCAATTGGGTGCTAGGAAATGCTAGTTGCGCAAGTATGTTCTTGAATAATTATCCCTGATCTATTTCTTCTAATGCAGGTCTGTCGGTGGATACCTTTATATAGATCAACATATGTCGTACCTATAGGATATATATGGTCGTTCCTAGCCGACTGTGAGCTTGGAGCTCGTATTGACATATGGGTATCCAGTTAGGACTGGATATGGGACAGACTCATGAGGGCCTCCGATAGATATCCTAAATAAGTCGTCAATGGAGGGTCCTCTCGAGTTGAGTAGTATACGTGGTCTTTTGACCTGAGTGCTACGGTGGACTTGTAAGTGATCCACCATATTTTGATTTCATGCATGTCACAGACCTTTTATGGTGTGACCACTGGGTATGGTCCGATACTTATGGAGTCCGGTGTGTACAGATATGAGATTCGTCAACTCCTATATGGAGTTGGATATCCAGATTCTTCGAGACTCTATCTCAGAAAGTCTTGTGGCCACAAGCAATCATCCTGGGAAAGAGTTCCGCCAGGGTGGAACAATATGGCAAAAGAGTTTGCATATCTATATCTCTGCACATCTAGGACATTATGACAGAAGGACTATATGTATGCGTTGTAACCTCAGCTTGTATGGTTAAACACACTGATTTGTATATTCATGACGTGTACGTGGGGCATAGCTCACGGACTCATGAAATAGTTCCATTTGACGAATCGGGCGTACGACCTAGGGAGTTCCGTGATATAGAGTGTACTCGTTGTGCACTGGGGCAGCGTGCTGGATTAAATTATTTAATCCAAAAATATTCAGCATAACCGTGGAACTGCGTGCGTGTCTGTATTTAAGTGTTAAATATAACAATTAGTCAATAATTATTATTTATTAATTGTATAATGACACGTGGCGTATTGTGAATCCTCAGTTGAGTTTACCCAAGTGTGAAATTTGGTGGGACCCACTAGGGGGGTAAACTTGGTAACTATTCAAGATGGGCAAAATGGTCATTTCTCACTTTGATTATTTAATGATTAAATAATCAAAATATCTCTCTTATTATATTATATAATATATTATTATATTATACTATTATATTATATTATTATATTATATATATATATAAAGAGAAAGAGAGAAAGAGAGGGGGAGGTGTGTGTGTAGGCATTTTACCCGTGAGAAAGAAATGGAGAAGGAGGAGGAGGAGAAGAAGAAGAAGAAGAAAAAAGGCCGAAGGAGGAAGAAGTAAAGAAAAAAAAAAGGGAAGAAGGGAAAAATGAAATTGTTTCATTTTTTTCTATGGTTCCAATTGAAGCAATTGTGAATTACTACAAATTCTCTATTTCTTATCTTTTTGGAGAAAATAATAAAAATACACACTGACCATTTTAAGGATTAAGAGTTAATCTCGTGCTGGATATGGGGCTGCTGTTTTAGCTCACCAAGCCCATCGTGTTAGTGACTAGAACTGTTTGTGAGTTAGTCTCCATGCGGACTCCGAGGAAATACGTGTATAACGTTACACATTGAGGTAAGTTTTCTATCCTAAAAATATATTAATGTGATTAATATATTGTATTTATTGTGTTTATTGTAAGTTTCACTCTTCCGCCAGACTTAAATATATATTTGATATGTATTTAGGCAATAGACACAATAGCACATATATACACCCACGTGCCTTAGATCATCCGCCAACACAAAATGGTATTAGAGCCATTTAGGCTGTATTTAGGTGTGGTTTGAGTGAATAGATGCAAAAGACCCGGTGAAAATGGCACATTTCAAGTGTTGAAACAGGTATGCCAAAATAGGGTTCACTGGGCGCTGCTGCGCCAAGGCTCTGAAGCTGCAGCACTGGGGTTCGTCGGCCTAGTACTGCAGCGCTGATGGCTTGGCACCACGGCACTGGAAGTTTTCTCTCCCAGCGCTGCTGCTCTGGCGAGCCCGTGCTAGGACTCGAGTTTTTGGAATTCGGCCTCAACGGTAAAGCGTTAGCGCCGCAGCGCTGAAGGTTTGGCCTCCCAGCGTTGCAGCGCTGAGATGCGATCACTATAGCGCTAGAGGTTTGACCTCCCAATGCTGTAGCAATGTATGTTGACGCCGTTCTGGCACCGCGGTGATGCACTGTTCACTTGAACAGCAACACATGAACAATGAAATTTAACTGTTCACTGTTACAGTGAATGTTGTTATTCATAGCTACAATATTTTTTGGACAATGTTTTGAACAGCATTTCAAGAATAATTTTGTATATGTAGATTTATGAGGTGTAGTGATAAAAGTTATCAGTCTACATTATAAATTGAAATTTGTGAGTTGCAGTGATAAAGAGTTATCGATCTGCATTATAAATCAGAATTAATTTTTTTGTGGTAGTAACCATAATGGGAGCCCTACTGGTGGGGTTAGTTGTGCTTGCATAAGCAAATTGATTATTAGAGAATCACCCATCCTAAGAGTATAGAGACTATAGAAATAATATCTCTCTTAATTAGATTAAAGAATATTATATTATGAGATAATATTTTATTCTGATTCATCTTGTCAATATGGTGTTAGACGAGTCACGTCGGCCCTTTTTCCAATAATGCTACAGTGTGAGGGACTTAGTCGGTTAGGCCTGAACTATATCGGTTAAATATGAGATGAGGCAAATATATGCAAAAGTATTGCCCAATATTGCTACAGCGTGAGGGTAATATCGGTAGCATATATTTGATCATTGACAAGTTAATCTGGAATACATTTATCCAATATTGCTACAACGTGAGGATAAGGTGTATTTAAGGTCAAAGGGTAAGAGTTGCATGAGATGCAATTGACAAGTGTTGTCTACTTGTTGGGTTTACAAAGGCCAATATTGCTACAGCGTGAGGCCCGAGTATATTTCAATGGGATCTACTTCTCGCTTTATAGTTTAAAAGAGTTTAAACTATCGTCTTCCTATTTAAGAGATTATCGGGATTATGTAAAGTAATGGGAAGGCGTTTTAAATTAGAAATGTATAATTAGTATACTCATGGTTTGCTACAGTAACTCGTAAACAATATTTAGAAGACAAAAACCTATAGAAAGCAAAAAAACCCTAGGAGGAAGAGAAGAGAAAAGGAGAGAAAAGAGGCAAAAACTTAGAGAGAGAATTCACAATACAAATCAAAGATCGAAACCAAATATTGAAGAACCAAGATCAAGAAGTCAAGATTGAGGGAAAAAACACATCAAGGAGTCGCTTTGATTAGTTTTTCTCCTATTTTTATCATTATGCTCTTATTCTTGTTGATCTTTATGAATTGGTTTGATACTTTTAATTTTATGATGGGTTAATTTGTTCATCTAGGGTTAAACTATGTAAACCTAGTATGGATTTGGATTGTGTTAAATTTTAGTTTATGAACTTGATAAATTCAATTGATTCATTCTATCTTGTGTTTAATGCTTTCATTATACCTAATCAATTTTTTGAATGATTGAGGAACCATGATGAACTCAACGGAGGGATTCATGTGTTTAGCCTAGGGTAGTTTGATGCATGATCATAGGGTAACAACTATGAGTTCCATCTAGGATAGACATATACCTAGGTGGCATGTATAGTATAATTTAGACTTGATCTTAATGAATTACATTATGATTTGATTACCATAGATATATAGGTGATTGTTAGAATGCGTAATATAGTCACTTGACCATCGACAGAGGCTTGTGATGAGATTAGTGTCTAAGCCAATCAATTGGTATTAAGGGATTAACTAAGTGGTTAATGAATCCAATGAAATACTAGGGGACAAGTCAAAACCCTAGATTATCTTTATTTACTTATTGTACCTTTTTTTATTGTACTTTATTTTAATTTTTTTCCTTTTATTTATTTATTGTACTTTGCATTTTATTTTCCTTTATTTATTGCACTTTCTTTTCTTTTATTTATTTATTATATTTTTTTTATCGTACTTTACAGTTTATCATCTTTTATTCATTTATTGTATTTATATTTCATGGTTGGTCTTACCATCTAGCTCATTTTCTATTTCTTGCTGTGTTTTATTTCACTTCTTAATTTTTCTTGAGCATTTCTTTCATAAAAAAAAGAAAAAGAAATTGTTAAGATGTATGCATCGACTTAGAGATAAACAAGGAAGATTTGTGAGAGAAATAAACTAGAACCACCACTACAATTTGTAAGGGAAGAGAATTCACCATCTAGTTCATCTTGTAATTCCAATACAATGAGCCAACATGAAGATAACCCCGTTAGAACTCTAAAAGATTACTTGTATCCTACTCGCACAGCCACACCATCATACATTATATTTTCACCTAACACACCACATTCGGATTTTAAACTTGGAATGAAACAACTTCTGCCCACTTTTCATGGTCTAGATAGTGAAAATCCTTATGTACATGTTAGAGAATTTGAAGAGGTAATTCCCACCTTCCATAGCCAACCGAAAGTCATAAACACTGTTAGGCTTAAATCTTTCCTTTTTTTTTAAAGACAAAGCAAATAGTTGGCTATACTCTTTGAGGCCGAGGTCTATAGGAACTTGGGCAGAAATGACCTAAGTATTTTTCAATAAATACTTCCTACAATACAAAACTAATGGCCTGAAAAAAAAAATTTCTTCCTTCTCCCAAAAAGATAGTGAAACCTTATTCAAGCATAGGAAAGGTTTAAAGAGTTGCTAAATCTGTACCCTCACCATGGGTATGAAAATTGGCGCTTGGTTAGCTATTTTTATGAGGGACTCACAATTAGAGAGCCCCAATTTGTTGAGATGATGTGTAGTGGGGAGTTCCTTCACAAAGATCCTGATAAAGGCATAGAATTCCTTAATGACTTAGCCGAAAAAGCCTATACATGGACTAGACCTAGCATTACTAAAAGCATAAATAGGTCACAACCCAGCGGAGTTTTCCATCTTAGGGAAGAAGATAGCCTCAAAGCCCAATTAGAAGTCTTAACTAGGGAGTTAGAGGCCTTGAAAATCACTTATAGTGAGATGAGAGAGATATATGAGAAATAATGTAATGCCCTAGGGATGTACAAGAAGCCTTATTCACCTTACTCTGAAACTTATAATCCTAGCTGGAGAAACCACCCAAACTTTACTTGGAAATCTGACCAACAAGTCAACAACCATTGGAAATAAGAAAAACAAGCACCCAAGTCTTATGTTGCACCTTAATATAATGCACGACCAGCCAGAAGTCCTTTAGAGGATACATTACAAGTATTTATGGAGGCATAAAGTAAGACTAATAAAAAATTTGAAACAATTCTTGCGCAGGTGATAGATGAAAACAAAGAAATCAAGAGTCAAATCACAAACCTAACCAATTCCTTAACTGTACAAGAGCGAGGTAAGTTTCCATCTCAACCTCAATCCAATCCGAAAGGATAATTCATGGCACAAGTTTTTACTTCTGATGCTCAAAATCTCAAAGAAGTCAATGCCATTACTATTTGAAGTGGTAAGATTGTAAGTGAGTCTACTTTTGAAATTAACCCATCTACGAGTAGTAAAGACGCCCCCCTTAAAAAAGAGGCCATAGTGGAAAAAGAGCCCGAAAATAAGTTTTCAATCCTAGTGCCTTTTTCTCAAGCTCTTCGATCGGTTGGGAAAAATTCAAAAATTTAAGGTGAGATTTTGGAACATTTGAAATAAGTTAAGATTAATCTTCCCTTGTTGCATTTGAATAAGTAGGTTCCAACTTATGCCAAAGTCATCAAAGATCTATGCACTATTAAAAGAAAACACTATGTAAAGAAAACTGCATTTTTGGCAAAACAGGTAAGTGCAGTGATTGAACAAAGGACACCACCCAAGTATAAAAACTCAGGATGTCCCACAATCTCCTACCAAATTAAGACACATGAGTTTGGTCAAACTTTGTTGGACTTAGGAGCAAGTGTAAATTTAATGCCTTATTCTATTTACTTGCAATTGGGACTTGGAGATTAAACCTATATCTGTAGTCCTACAATTAGCTGACCGATCAATTAAAAAATCATGGAGAATAGTAGAAGATGTTTTGTTGCAAATTGATAAATTTTACTACCCTGTTGATTTTCTTATTTTAAAACTCATTCTATTGTTAACATGGAGTCAAAAATCCCTCTTATTTTGGGGAAACCTTTTCTTGCCACTACTAACGCTCTTATTAATTGGAGAAATGGTCTAATAAAATTATCTTTTGGGAATATGACTTTTGAGGTGAACATTTTTAATATTGGCAGACAACCATGAGAAGAAGACGAATGTTATCATTCATCTATGATAGACACACTTGTAGCGGAGGAAGCTTATAAAAATCATGGCTCTTATTCTTTGAAAAACCTTCTCAATTTTGATTTTGAAGAATTTTATTATCCTGATGTAATAACTAATGTGTATAGTATTTTTGACTTACAGGATAAAGGCACTCAATTTGGCAGTCACGCTTCGAAGAGTTGCCACGAGAGAGGGAGAAACCAAAATCATCAAACCTCGAGACACCACAAGTTGAGCTTTCTGCACTACCCAAAGGTTTGAAACACGCATTCTTGGGACCAGGTGATACCTTTCCTATCATCATTTCTTCTTAACTTAGTGCTAAACAAGAGGAAAAATTGATAAAATTATTAAAAGAACATAAGTCTGCACTAGGTTGGACCATAGCTGATATTAAAGGTATTTATCCATTGATATGCTCTCATAGAATTTATTTAGAGAAAGGTGCCCAACCTCGTAAGAACCCATAAAGAAGACTTAACCCAACAATGAAAGAGGTAGTGAGGAAAGAGGTCTTGAAACTATTAGATGCGGGTATAATCTACCCAATTTTTGATAGTCAATGGGTAAGTCTAACTCAAGTAGTTCCTAAGAAATCTAGAGTTACTGTTGTGAAAAACGAGAATGGGATACCTGTTCCAACTAGGGTGGTAAGTGGTTGGCGAATATGCATTGATTATAGAAAATTAAACACAGCCACTAGGAAAGACTATTTTCCATTGCCTTTTATCGACCAAATTTTAGAACATGTAGCTGAACATCCTTTTTATTACTTTCTTGATAAGTATTCAGGATATTACTAGATTGAGATAGCTATAGAAGGCCAAGAAAAAACCACTTTTACATGCCTTTTTGGTACTTATACTTTTCGTAGAATGCCATTTGGATTATGTAATGCACCAACTACTTTTCAGCATTGTATGTTGAGTATTTTCTCTGATATGGTTGAAAAATGCATGAAATTTTTATGGATGATTTGACTGTTTTTGGTAATTCTTTTGATTTATGCCTACTTAACTTGAAAGTTGTTTTAAGTAAGTGTGAAGAAAAAGGACTTGTGCTAAATTGGGAGAAATGTCATTTCATGGTATCTTCAGGAATTGTTTTGGGCCACATTGTATCTGAAAGAGAGATTGAGGTTGACAAGGCCAAAATTGAATTAATCTCTAAATTACCTACACCCAAAACGGTAAAAGATGTCCGATCTTTTTTAGACACGCTGGCTTTTACAGAAGGTTTATGCAAAATTTTTCTGCTATATCTAGACTATTGTGTAACCTTTTGCTAAAAGATACAGAATTTACATGGACACAAGAGTGCGAGGAGGCATTCCGAACACTCATTGTCAAACTCACCCGTGCTCTTATCATGCAATCACCGGATTGGAATGTCTCATTTGAAATTATATGTGATGCAAGTAATTATGCTGTAAGAGCAATTCTTGGGCAACGAATGGGGGGAAAACCCTTTATTGTTTATTATGCTAGTAGGACATTAAATGATGCTCAGATGAATTACACTACTACTGAAAAAGAACTACTAGCTGTTATTTTTGCCTTAGATAAATTCCGTTCTTATTTGATTGGTTCACCTATTGTTATTTTTACTAACCACACAGCCCTTAAGTACCTTATTTCTAAGAAAGATGCTAAAGGCCGTTTAATTAGGTGGATTCTTCTTTTGCAGGAATTTGATCTAACCATCAAAGATAAGAAAGACGTTGAAAATGTTGTTGCTAATCATCTATCTTGCCTTGAGTTCATTGACTCCACTGATTTGCCACCCATTTGAGATGATTTTCCTGATGAACATCTTTTTGCTATAAGCCAAATACCTTGGTATGCACATATCGTAAATTATTTAGTTTGTGGTGAACTTTCATCTAACTAGAGTGCACAAGATAAGCGTAAGTTCTTGGTTGAGGTATATAATTTTTATTGGGATGATCCATATCTTTTCAAATACTGTCATAACCAAATTATGAGACGTTGCATTCCTGAAAGTGAAGTTTCTAGTGTATTAAATTTTTGCCATAGTACTGCTTGTGGTGGTCATTTTTCTATGAAGAAGACAACTATGAAAATTTTATAGTGTGGTCTTTACTAGCCCACTGTGTTCAAAGACACTAATAATTTTTATTATTCCTATGAAAGATGTCAAAAGTTAGGTACTTTATCTCGAAGACATATGATGCATCTTAACCCTATTCTTGTAAAAAAGATATTTGATTGTTGGGGTATCGATTTTATGGGTTCTTTTCCTTTATCTTTTGGCTACCTTTATATCCTTTTACCTGTTAACTATATATCAAAATGGGTGGAGGCTGTAGCTTGTCGTACTAATGATAATACAACTGTGGTAAAATTCTTAAAAGAAAATGTGTTATTTAGGTACGGTACGCCACGTGTCATCATTAGTGACCAAGGAACACATTTTTGTAATTGTTCTTTTGAAACTTTAATGCGCAGGTATGGTGTTCTTCACAAAGTTTTCACTGCATACCATCCACAGACAAATGGACAAGCCGAGCTAGCAAATAGAGAGGTTAAACAGATTTTAGAAAAGACGATTAACCCGAATCGCAAAGATTGGTCTCTATGTCTTTCTGATGCATTATGGGCATATCGCACTGCATACAAAACCATCTTAGAAATGTCTCCATACCGGCTTATTTATGGGAAAGCTTGCCATTTACCTGTTGAGTTAGAGTATAAAGCTTATTGGGCTGTCAAAGCCCTTAACTTTAATTTGAATACTGCAGGTCTCTAGAGAAAGTTACAATTGTCAGAAATAAAAGAGCTACGAAATGATGCATATGACAACTCCAGAATTTACAAAGCTAAAATGAAAGCAGCTCATGACAATCAGATCTCAAGGAAACACTTCGAGCCAAATCAACAGGTCTATCTTTATGATTCTTAATTGCATTTACACACTGCGAAGTTGAGATCTCGATGGACTGGTCCATTTATGGTAAGGCACATTTTCCTAATGGTGCTGTTGAAATTAAGGACTCCACTGATGGGCGAACTTTCAAAGTGAATGGACAGCGGCTGAAAAGCTATGTGAAAAAGGTAGACCATTCTATGTACCTAGACGAGATCCCTCTTGTGGATCTTGTCTATTATGCTTAATCAGGTTCAATCTATCTTTATCATATTTTATATTTTATCTATATTGTTTTTGACATTTTATTTTTGCTTTTATTTCATTTCACATTTTATTTTACTTTAGTTTCTTTTTTTTTCTTTTTTTTCTTTAGTGTGATTTTATTTCCCAGTCAAATGGTGGATACGGTACTCCGTGACTATTAAAGTTGGTTTCTCAGTTCCCTAAAAACTGTCCCTCAAACTGTACTTTCATCTCTTTTCTTTCTTTCAAAATGGATCGCATTCTTACCAACCTTAAAAACGTTTTCCTTCATTGCCTCAAAATGCTCTACTTAAGATTTACAAAGCACAGTGTGAAAGATTAAGGCTATTGATGTTGGGTAATATTCTTGTGGATCTTCGTTGGTTAATTGAAGCCAAGGTTCGATTATCTGGTGAATCTATAATTGATTTTATTTCTTATATGCTTGGTCTTGGAAGAAGCTCTTATGCCAAAAGACAACGAGCAAAGAGGTTACAAGTCTGTCATAAATGTGCTCGATGGAATTGTAACCAGAGTTGTCGTTCTTTAGGATTTGCATCTAGAAATCGAGAAGACAAAATTTAGTTCATTAAGGATGAACTAAGTAAGGAGTCTTTGGATGATATCCTATTGACTCTTGAGACGCATTCCTGTGGGCTCATGCAACGTGAACTTATCGATTTATGGAACATATTAAAAAATGAACATCAACGGTGTAGTCTCGAGAATCTGACTCTAAAAGACCCTGTTTGCCAATTTATAAGAAAATTGGATGAGAAGCCTATCCCTGACCCATAGAGGGCGTTTAATTTGTTACTAGACGTAAAACCAGAAGAAGATGTGAGCCACAATCACAACTACTTGTAAATACATGTGTTTTAAATTCAAAATTTTATTTTATTTTGTTTTATTTTATTAATAGTAGGGCTACTCATGTAGATGTCTTAAATTCAAATCTTTTTGTTCAATAATGCATGTGGGTTATTATGTTTAAAGTTTTGTGTTTTATTTTTAACTCGCTTCTGACAAATTGGGATATTTGTTTTAGGTTCCCTCAAGATATGCACATATCAGGACTTAAGAGTTAATTACATTAATGAGGTAACAATAGTTATTGACTAATGGGATGATGACACCTAACATATTATAGGTCATTTATTATTTGACTTTGTAATTACCAAAATGACTTTACTTGTTGGACAAGTAAAGTTATTTATTTATTCAAAAATATTTTGAATAAATAAATATATTAATAATTGTTATTAATATTATTTTAATTAAGTCAAATAAATATTTTATTAATGAATGGCACATATTTATTTATTATTCAACAAATAAAAGAAAAACAAAAATGCATGTATGTGGTGGGCATTCATATAATAAAAGAAAATTAAAATTGAAATGAATGAAGTGAAAAGTTAAGAATTTTCATTTGCAATACACCATTTCTTGGCCATCACATTTCAACAATGAGACAAAAATTGTTTTATCTTGTTTTGCCTCTTGCAACAAATTGTCAACAAAAGTTGTTTGATCATAAATAATGTAGTAATATTATGTAAACACATGTTATCAATTGTTTAATGTGATTAAACAATTAAAAGACATGAAAACATATTGCAAAAGGTAAGCATGAGTTGCCATACCGTGGGGCCATCTTTAGCTTTAAAACGAATTGATTTTTCATTTTACATGGTGGTCTTGGTTCGGCCATGAAATAGGATCGTGAGAGAGAAATTTTTTTCAAGGATTGTGAATAGTTTTAATATTTATCATCTTATTTATTTGGCTGGTCTTTTTTTCATTTGCAAAGAGTGAATAAATTTTTTTCAATTTTGCTAAGTCGAGTGGACGGTAAAAAGAAAAGAAATGGGAGCAAAAATTATTTTGTTTTCAAACTTCAAAAGTTGAAGTACTATTTATCATCTTCTTTATTGGGCTAGCCATCATTAAAGCAATAGAAAAACTTGTTTATAGTGTTCAAGAGTTGAACAAGAGCAAAAACAATTGTATTGCTCAAATAAAATTAGTTAAAGTATTTAACTAATTATCTCAAGTTTAAAGAATTTAAGCATTGATTAAGTGTTAATCAATTTGGTGTTTAAGAGTTAGACACCATTACTAGAAATTAGGGCTGCTATTCTAGTGATCTAAGCCCACCCTAGTTGAATTCTAAAATTGCCACCGAGTGCACTTCATGGTAGACTCTAGTTCAATAAAGTTTCAAAGGTTTGACAGGTGATTCTCGATCCTTAATTCAATTAATGTAATGAAACTTAAATTTTAAATGTATTTATTGTACTAGAAAATTAGATTTCTAATTTCGCTGCATTATATTTATGTATGTGATACATAGATTAAATTGTAATAAACACACTTGCATATGCCTGTACTCTAGAAAATTAGCACACTTTCATGTATGTTGTCTCGAGATTGGATACTAGAGGACTATTGGATCAACTTTGCTTTATAAACAATGGTTCACCTGAATAGGACAGTTAGGAAACAAGCACAACATCCCTAGGAAAGATCAACATTTTTATTTTAAGAATTTGAGTATGATTAGAGAATATCGGACAATTGGAAGAGACCTCCCCGAGAACAATAAGGTAATCTCTGCCTTTTTAATATCAATAATCTAACAACCATAAGGTGAGGCTAGACCTTTGCATATAATAATGTTCCATCTTATGACTACAAGTTCACCATAAGTCTTCAACACAAGAAATTCGCAAAAGACTCTCCAAGTGACAACTCTTCTCTTGGATGCCTCAAGACACTCCTCTCTACTTTAAAAGAAAAGATTATATTAATTTTCCAGTCTTTGGAGTAACCTTAAGCCCTAATCACATCTATGAATTCATGCCAAGAAGTGTTTCTAAATACTCGAGAAATATTTGGGTTTGAATAAGGATTATTGGCTACTTGAGAACAACTCTATTTTATATGTCTTATATTGATCAATAAATCTTTCTTAAGTTTAGTTCTCGGGTACACCCTATACCTCAAATTTTTTTCTTAAGTTAGATTCTTACTTTTTTTCTTTCATAGACAATCTTACTTAAATCAACCGCGAAATCAATACTTAGAAAAGTCCATCCCACACTTAGTTTACTCTGGCATTTTCATACAACTAAGGGGTCCTTGTATAAACAATCATCGGAGTCACAAAATGAGTGCATTCATTTATAAAATAAATATGAAGTTATTACAAATCAAGTTCATAAGGCAAAGGCACCCATTCCGAGAAAAAAAGGTAGAAAGAAAAGGAATCATTCTTGTTCAACAGGGGAGATAGAGGCTCATTGCCTCCAGTTCCTTCAAGGCTACCAAGGGGGACCTTAGTTCTTTCAAATGGAGAAAAAACAGTGGCAACCAGCAGGCCCGAAAGAGCATTTGAGGGTTCTAGCACAGAAGGGTTGACGAATGTCTTGGTAGGTAGCTCTATGGCAGGCTTAGAAGGATCAATAACTCAATGGTCTTCCTCCCCCTCTTTTAAGTCAATGATTTAAGGGGTGGATGCAGCATTTTCTTCTTCAAATTGCTGTTGTCTACTAAGCTCATCTTTTAGCCATTGAAATTTGATCTTGGGGTTGCGTCATTTGAAGAGGTCCATGCACTCTATGAACCACAGTGAGATGTCATCATACCATTGATCGAGGGACATGGTACTCGTCGAGGCCTTGGCATTGTTGACATCCTCCTTTAACTCCTTGACCTTTCGCTCTAGCTTGGTCTAACCTTCCATTGGGATTTGCAAGATGGCCTCAAACTCGATCACCTTCCCTCAAGGAGTCGATTAATCCTCTGGACCTCGTAGAGTTAGTTCTCTTTGATCATAGTCCTCATGCGTTCTTCTTTGGCCTTCGCAGCAGACTCTTTGGCTTTCTGAGCAAAGTCCTCAGCAGTTTTAGTCTTCATCCACTACTTCTTGGAGATCCAATATCTCGACCTCCGCCTCCTTGAATTTATAGTCATCGCGAACCATACCCATGATAACTTCTTGGTGTCAGGAGAGGACGAAGGCTACCTAAAACATATAGTAAGTTAGTAAAGGTGTGGGCATGAAAGAAAGAGAACTATATCATTATAAATAACATACCTCGAGCACACTATTGAGTCTTGTTTAGAATGCCTTGACCTCGTTATGTTTCGAGGTCACCTCCAAGCAATAAGCCTTCATGGCTTGCACGTTCCCTTATAAAGGGAGAGCATGTGTACGTACTTTGCCCTTTTGGCAAGGGCGAAGTAAAAAACGAGGAGGAAGCTGTTGAGCGCTTCATTGACTACTAAGCAAACTTCCTCATGAGCACATGGTCAAGACCAGCAATCAGCGACAAAGAAGTACCACGGCAGCTGATGAACCTTAACCACCTAAGGAGCCCTGAGTAGAACTTTAGAAGATGGGTAGAATCTGGGGTTGTGATTTGGGTAGAAACCCTGACTACTCCCTTGCCCTTTAGGTCCCCTGAAGAGCCCCCTTGGATGACTAAGGCCTTCTTCAGCATGTTAAGGAGCTTTCTCTAACTTTCTCCCAACAAAATGCTGGCAATAGCGAGACTCTAGAGGTTTGAAAGAAGAGCCGTTGGTTCATTGGATGTTCCAAGCCTCTTTCTACTACCGACCTGCTGATCAAACATCTTTTCAAAAGGAACTTGGGTTAATAAACTGAAATCTAAGAGAGTGAAGAAGGATGTAGTAGTGTCACTTGCTCATTTTCTTCTTACTCTTCTTTTTAATCCCACCACCAATGACCTTGGGAATAAGCCCAAAATCCTTCAAAGAAGACTTCTATACATCCTAGGAACTAGTGTGCTCGAGAGCCCGACGAATCCTCTCGTGAGTGGCAATTTGACCTAGGGCCTAGAAGTCAATTCAACTGCAAGAAGAGAATTAGTTAGCAAATTTTCTTAAGAAAAAAAACCTAGGCACACATCAAGAGAAGTCAGACCTGCTACACTAAAGAGTCGAGGGCGTACGTGCTCCCGAGCATCTCTAACATAGACTGACCCGAATCACCCCCAGCGTAAAAACATCAAATACTTCGAGTCCTTATTGATGGAGGGCGGGTCTTTAATGGGAGTCATGTGGCTCTCATAGCCCACGAGGTAGTCAAATCCCTTGTTCTTGCCTGAGTTCGAATGATCCTAGTAGAACTACTGAAAATCCTTAACAGTAGGCTTTAACGACCTAGATCCTACCCATATGATGTATAGCTGTAACAACACAGCAAAAGTTTAGACCTATCTAAGTTGGGATATATTAAGCTATGTGAGCATTAGCACAAAATAAGGTTAAAAGCAACCTAAGACCTAACTTCAATAAGGTGATATGAAAAGCGATCTCGCTAGTGGGGGAGGCTCCCCAAGGTAAGAAGCCCCTAAAGTTACACTCTTCAGGATCCTGTAATCACTTTTTGAGATCTTTCAAGTCGTTCTCAGTAACTTGAGAGACCGTGAGGTCTAGCTCATAAAGGGCGTCTGAATTTCAAGGGGCAGGCTTGCTTTCTTTTTATTTGGGGGATTCATCATTTTTCCCCTATAGCAGGGGACACTGTTAGACACTTTACCCTCAATATGACCCCTAGATCTATCGTTATAGGTTCTTTTCAAATCACTGCCAACCTTTACCAATTTTACCACGCCGTCTCTAGTCATGCCAAGTTGTAATTGAAACGTAGCAAGGTTTATGTCCTCTCTAGTCATAGGTCTATCTAATTCTTCATCTAGGCTATTCCCAACATTAGAATCATACATTGCTCTCTCAGAGGCTTGGCCCAAGATATCAGATGACATACTGCCTAGTTGACTTTCTCTACCCTAAAGTCGAGTTCAAGACAACCCAAAGACATGGCCCGAGAACACCACAATCTTAAAAATAAATGTAGAAACCAAGAACAAAATCAAGAAAAAATAAAGCAACTTGAAACCCATAATAAACTAAAAAAATTGAAGAAATGAACCAAAGTAGAAAATAGTCTTACTTGATGTGAATAATGAAAGGCTTGTTAATCAATTGAGCAAAGTGAGCGGTTATAAAACTTTAAATCTTAGAGCTTCTATCACTAAAATAGGGCTTCCTCTCTCTCTCTCTCTCTAAAAACTCAAAGTAATAGAAAAATTAGAAACAAGGTCTATGGCTACTAAATTTATAGGTGCTTTTAGAAAAGATCTCGACCGTTAAAAGGCATCTAAGGGCCAAGATCAATTAATTTGTGAGATATTTCTTTTTCTTACAGACACTTTTAAGTTCCCAAGAAATCCCAGCCTCAGATTAATTACAGAAACCAAGTGTATCCACATGTCCTATAATAGATTATTGAAGTAGCTGAAAAGTGATAGCTGAAATGAGACAAGATTGTTTATTGTAGCTGAAAAGTGATAGCTGAAATGACATGAGATTGTTTAAGAGTCACCCATATTAAATGCTTGGTGCCAATTTGAATTTTGAACCAACAAGCCAACATCTACTCCTCAACCAATCAAAGAGACCACCAGATGACTTCGTTAAAAACTAGATGACTTTAGAAAACTAGATGACTCTGATACCGAAGACCGTAACATCAAGAACTCTAAATTAAAGTTTCGAGTATTAATAAATTAATCTGAAAACTAAGGGATTTGTGTTGCGTTATGGACTTACCCCCAAAATCCAAAGCCCAACAAATATGAAGCCTAATTTGACAAAGGTCCAATTAGAGGAGCCCTATTAAGTTAGAAGGAGTTAGATGGTTGGGGCTAGCTACAGAGGCCTGTAAGGTAAGTGGTAATTCATGAGAACTATGACCATCATTAGAAGAGCACCTACAAGCTGACAACTGCCTCCAAGGAAAAAAACCTCAAGTAACCTACATTTATGCTCCTCTGACAACTAACCAAGTAGTGGGTAACTAAGAGATCTGAGAACTATCTCTTGGAAACAAACCCACCATGCATGAAGAATTAGATAGGATAACATATTTTCCATATCCCCTAGAAACATAAATATATAGAGTACTAAATCCATGATCCTTAAATTTTCAGACCATTTGTATGACCAGGAATATGTTATAATCCCCAAGAAGCCTATAAAAGAGGATCCAAATCTCACCCCATTGGGGGGGGGTACAAACTAGATTCAAGTAATCACACTCACACAAGCAGAGAAAAAGAAGTAAGTAAGAACTTTCGTAACAAATATTTTGGCCATTGGTATTTTTTTTTATTTTATATTTTTCAAACCCAAAAACTCTAATTTTAGTAGCAGAGGATCTTTCCCAAAAATAACTACCAACTCAAGCTTAATCATATTTGTGAGTGCAAATTAAGATCTTGGATATTGCGAAGAAGAACTTAACACAATTAGTACTCAGCGTAAAAGGACATTTCCAAAAATTACTATCTTTTGATGATAACTAAACTTTTAAACAAAGAGTATTTTCAATAATATTAAGTAGAAAAAAATTAATTCTCAAAATTCAGAACTTTTTTTGGAGGACTTAAATTTGGATTTTTGAAAAGCAATTTCTTCAAGAATTTTCAATTAGATTTAGAAGACTCTAAGACGATTTATAATAATATATAAATTTCAAGGACTAATCTAAAAAATTCAAAATGAAAAGGCCCCTGCCAACCAAACTAGTATATTTTGTTTTTGGCCATGCAAATACATTATATAACATTTTGTTATAAATGAATATTAAAGGCAAGAGCTAAAGATAATTCAGATAGTAATAAACCTTTGGAAAGTATTATAGAAATTATGGAAGTATTGGAAGTGAATGAATTATAAAGGAGGCTGTACACATATTTGTAGGTGAGTAGGGGATGGTGAAATTCCCCAAAATGCCCCTCCCCTTTTGCCTCATACACTGCCTTACAACACTCTCCCTTGATATCCATCACTTTAGTTTGTATTTTACATTTATTAAGGAAAAACACAGTGGGACAAAAACTAAGTAAAAATAAATACAACTCTATATTGTATAGTGATAGTGAACGTACTTCAAGACTGCCTCATTAAAAACTTTGCTAATAAAATCCAATGAGTTAAAACCTGGGCGAAGAAAAAAAGAGTACAGTGCACGTTTCTGATTGATGTAATTATTCTCCTGGAAGAATGTGCCCCCTGATAAAATACTTTCTTTCAGATTAACATCCATTAATTTGACAATTTGTTGAGCTATCGCATACCAATTTTATAAACTAATTTTTCAAAAGTTGATGTTGGTAGAGATTTAGTGAACAAATATGCAAAATTATTAGTGGAACGTATCTGTTTACCATCAAGCTTCTTGCTTTGCTGCAACTCATGAATGTAAAAGAATTTGAAAAAATTTATTTGGTTTTATCTTATTTGATGTATCCACCTCTAACTTGAGCAATGCAAGTAACATTATCTTTATATATTATAATTAAAATATCTATTGCAAAAGATAGGTTGGATGTATTTTAGATGTGATGAATAATAGATTACTACTATATGTATTCTCTGCTTGCTTCATGTAGTGCAAGAATCTCAAAGTAATTAGAGGAGATGGCATCAAAGTTTACTTTATGGATCGCCAGGGGATTGTGTATTATTGTAAGTAAAATTATATCCTGTTTACGAGTGGACTTTATGAGGATTAGATAAGTATCCAGCATCTATATAACCAACTAGACTTGAATGTTTTATATGTTCATTGGAATAAAATAATCCTAAATCTATCATTCCACGAAGGTAATGAAATAAATATTTAACACTATTCCAATGACATCGAGTTGGTGCAAAACTAAATCTTGCCTATAAGTTTACTACAAAAGCTATATCCAATTTGGTACATTGTGCTAGATATAATAAAGCACTAATTGTATTAAGATAAGGTACTTCTGGACCAAGTATTTTCTCATTGTCTTCCTTGGAATGAAATGGATCCTTTTTGAGATCAAGAGATCAAACAACTATAGAAAAACTTAACCGATGAGATTTATCTATATTAATCTTCTTAGAATATTTTCAATATAGATAGATTAATCAATAAAGATTTAATTTGATTTGTGCTCACTCTACAGGTCGAGACAATCTTTACTCTTCCTTAAGTCTTTCATTTCAAATTCTCTTTTTAAGTATTCTGCGGTTTGATCAGGAGCTCTTCAAAAGTTCTGATAAAATCCATGTCATCCATATATACAGCAACAATGACAAACCTAGATTCTCCCTTTTTTTTATAAATATACGTGGACATATTGGATCATTAATATATCCTTCCTTTATTAATATATCCTCAAAATCAATACTATGTCTATACGATAAACCTTGAGCAACGAGTTTTACTTTGTATTTAATGACCTCATTATTTTCGTTATGTTTTCATATAAAAACCCATTTATATCTTATGGGTTTGACATCTTCAAATGTCCAGACTATAGGTCGAAACACTTCACGCTTGGCTAGAGAAGACAATTTTGCTTAAATTGCTTCTTTCTATTAAAACCAATCATGTCTTTCTCTACATTTATCAACAGTTCGTGGCTCAAAATCATGATTTATAATTTCAGTAGCTACTATAAATGAAAATACATCATCGATAATTATTTCATCATGTTTCCATAGTTTTCCTCTATAAGTATAATTTGTACTCTTTTCTTCATTTTCAAATTCTTGTACCTCTTTTAGGGCTAATGTTTCTTCTGAGACTTTTGTCTCTTCAAGGAAATATATTTATATTGAAACATGTGTCTCTTTAGGGACTATTAAATCCTTTTATGTTAGTTGTTTAGAGAATGTGGATTTATTGGCTTAGGTATCATTTTCAACAGGATCCTGATTTTTTACTTTCTTCTTTCATAAAAAAATATCTTTTGAACCAAGTGGTCTACCATACTTTTGGAATGCAATAGAAGATTTATTTGTTGCTCTTTGATTAGATTGTTCTGTAGGAACAATCACCCGGGTAATTTTGATTGGACTTGGTTACTTTTGATTCATCTGTAAATGCGTCAGATAATTTATTTACAATTTTTTAAAGATGAAAAATCCTTGGTACCTTATTTTCACATTGATTAGTGGAAGGATCCAATGAGACATAGTGTTCGTTTTCTAAGAAAGGTCATGCTTACTTCAGGAGGCAATTTTCTTATCCCTAGTGATGAGAATATTGTCTCATCAAAATGCAGTCCGTAAATCGTGTGGTAAATAGATCATCCGTTCGGGATTCAAGATACCTTATAATTAATGGTGAGTTAAAACTAACATAAATTTTCAAGCGACGTTGAGGTCTCACTTTATTGCATTGTAGGGGTGCTATAGGTACATACATAGCACAACCAAAGATATGCAAATAGAATACATCAAGTTGATGACCAAGTATAAGTTGTAATGGAGAATGTTGATGATATGCAGTGGGCCTAAAATGAATTAATGTTGCAACATATAAAAATAGCGTGACCCCTTATAAAAATTGGTAATTATGTGCATATCAATAAAGTATGAGCAATTATCTTGAGTCATTTAATTAAGAATTCTACTAATCTATTTTGTGTGTGAACATGTGTCACAAGATGCTCTACATCTATTCCCACTAATGTACAATAGTCATCAAATATTTTAGATGTAAACTCATCAATATTATTTAAATGTATGGTCTTAATAGGGTATTCTGAAAATAGTTCCCTCAATTTAATGATTTGTGCTAGTAATCTAGTGAATGCAACATTTCATATTGACAGTAAATAAACATGTGACCACCATACAGATACATTAATCAAAACCATAAAATAGTAAAAAGGTCTACTCGGTGGATGAATTGGTCTGCATATATCTCCTTAGATCATTTATAAAAATGATGAAGATTGTGGACCAATCTTGGAAGGGGATGGTCTAATTATAAGTTTTTCTTGTGAGAAAGCGGTACAAATATTCACATTAGGGAATAAAATCTTCAGGTTATTTAATGGGTACCTACGAGAATTTTTAATAATTCTACGCATCATTGTTGATCTTCAATGACCAAGTCGATCATGCTATAGTATAAATATTTTTAGATCACTATATTTTTGGTTTATTCCTTCGTAGCTCTCAATTGAATTTATAACTGTATAATACAAACCAGATGATAAGGCAGGAAACTTTTCAAGAATGCATTTCTTATTTGAGACATTAAAAGTAATGTAGAGATATTTTACATTATTTTCACACAAGGCCTCAATGTGATATCCATTTTAGCATATATCTTTAAAACTGAGCAAATTTATTTTTGGATCTACCTACATATAAAGCTTTATTTATATATAACTTTATTCTACTTACTGATAATATTATTGCTCTTCCAGAGCCTTTAATTAGATCTGCAAAATCTGATATAATATTGACTTTTCCTTCAATTATTGTTATTTTGAGAATATCTTATTTCGAAGGATAGTGTGTGTAGTTGCATTGTCAGCCAAACAGGCATCCCCAATTTTCCTTTCCAAAATTGACAATTCATCCTTAAAAACTATTCCTTGTATTAAATAAAAGTTAATATTAGACATCAGGATAATACATTATAAAAAGTTACATTTCTTCTTGATTCATACAAAAAGTTGCATTTTTTCATCAGTATTATAAAAAGTTACATTTCATGCAAAAAGTTTAACATAAAGATGTTTAAAAACTTACTAATCGTCGTTTCCTTCTTTATCTTCAAAGAAATCAAAGAAATTTAGATGAGTAAGATCTACATTATCAATAAGATTTATCACTATATTTTTTCCTTTGTTTTGATAGATGCCTCATAAAGTTCGACTAGGTTCTTTGGGGTACGACATGTACGTGACTGATGTCTTTTTACACCACATTGATAACAAGTATTTTCATAATACTTATGGTATTTATTCACTACACCATTATCCTTGTCTTAGTGTTTCTGCCCTATTTTAGTGTTCCTTCATTCTTGGCACTTACGGCCACCATAAGAGTGATAATTTTGCCCTCTTCCATGACCACGACTACGTCCAACTTTGTTATGATTATTTGGATTTTCTTTTAAGAGTGATTGAGAACCAGTTAGATGTAATTTGTGATTTTTTAATAAAAGTTTATTAATTGTTTCAGCAAGTATAAGACATGAGATTAATTTTGAGTATTTTTTAAATCGTTGTTCCCGATATTGTTGCTGTAGGACAGCATTAGAGGCATGAAAGTAGATAATATTTTTTCTAACATATCATGTTCTCTAACTTTCTTACCATACAATTTAATTTGTGAGGTGATTCTAAATAAAGTAGATTTGTAATCAACAATAGTTATAAACTCCTGTAATTGCAAATTCATTCACTCATTTTTACTTTTGGAAGGAACACATCTCTGATGATCATATTTTTCTTTGAGATTTTTCTAGAGGATCTGTGGGCCCTCTACCATTAAATATTGAACTTTCAGGCTCTAATGTAGATGATAACAGAGGAAAATCATAGCTTTTGATTTGTCTTTTTCGATTGTGTTTTTTAAACCATTGGCTTGGAGGCGCATCTTAGCATTTAATACCCATAATAATTTTTTTTTTTTTTCTAAAGACATCAAGAGCAAGGATTTATAAATTTGTAAGAGATATTTTTCAGGGGCTTTGAATATAAAGAAAGGAGTTAAAATATAAATATTATTTAACAAATATATAATGTAAAACATAAATATCAAAAATAATTTTAGGAGGCACTGTTTTCCATATATATAAAATAATTATAATTATAAGGCAAAGCCTTCCATATATTAGTAGTATTGAGGAGGCATAGTCTTCTATTTATTGATAACAATAAGGAGACATAGTCTTCCATAGATTAATAATAATGAGGAGGCATGACCTTTCATAAAATGATAATAAACGAGGAGGCATAACCTTCCATATGAATAAGTGATTAAAAGTAACAAAATTTTAAATTATAATAAATAATTTTTGTCCTTATTTTCTGATGTGGAAGATCCTAATGATTGGCAACCACAAGCATACTCATAAGGATTATAACATGTAATGATATAAACATATTAAAAATAATGATTAAATATAAATAAAATAAGTAAAAATAAAGAATGTAAAATAAAGTAAGTCAAGAACTTAATATAAAAGATAAGAACTAAACTTACCTAAAAATCATGCTAATAATATGTTATAAATGAATAATAAAGGTAAGAGCTAAAGATAGCTCAGATAATAAGAAACTTCTGGAAAGTATTATATAAATTATGGAAGTGGAAGTGAATGAATTATAAGGGGGGCTGTACACCAAAATGCCCCTCCCCCATCGCTTAACAACATATTTAACAAATAGAAGAGTGAGTATATATAATTATTTCACATAGTGATTGTTGGATACATGAAAGTGCCTGTGACTTTTTTTTTAAAATTCTCAATTGTGAATTAGGTATGTGGTTGTGTTTTCTTTCTCTTTTTTTTTTAAGAAAAAAGAAATAATGTCCAAGTAATTGTGGAGCGTATTTTCATGTGCCATTGAAAATAAAGATGTGTTGCAAGCTTAGCTGGTACGGCATTATGGATTATTACTACTACAAAAATGAATTTTATTAGTGCTAAATTAGCATTGGTGAACGATTTTATATCATTTTATAGTATTAGTATTACTAAAGTATAAACTTTATTTGGCAATTTAATGTGTGTAAGTGAATCACTAATACTATGGTATCAGAAATGTTTTGTTATCATGATATTAGAGAATCATGAACATCATAGTATCAGAAACACTCGCATACCATAATATCAAAAATCATTGATACTATATAGTAGAAAAGATTTATTAATTTATATTTTTAAATTTATGACATTATATTTGAAACTTATAATTTGAATTAAATTGAAATTTGGTGGTGAACTCACATAAATTTATTCAACAATGATAAAATATTTATTCAATTGAAATTCGAATTACAAATTAATTGAAAGAAATTCTAATAAATAGAAAATAAGTGTAAAACAAATAAGAGCAGAGTATAATTACATTGTCAATTGTAAAACACAAAATTTCATAACACTGCAATTAAGCTTCTACCAAGAATTTCAACTTCTTAGAAATTATTTCACATGCGGCAATTCTTCCACGAGTCTCTCATTTAGTATCACTAAATCAAAGCATCTCAGGCTGCTACAGCTTTTGCTGGCAATAGCTGCTAATCTCTGCAAATATTAAACAACTAATGTCAAAAGTTATAGAAGCATGTAAAAACAGAGGTCATCTAAGATATTTTCTAGGATTAATACTTTTAAAAACCAACAATTATTATTTTTTATTTATACTAAGATTGACCATGTAACAAATATCAATAAGACAACACAGCAAGCATTAAGAATTTACTAGTTCCCTCTAATTCTTGCCCCTGCTCATCTTCTGATTTCTCGACCTTCAATTTCTACCACAATATACAATAATTTGGAAATTCAATAATATGAATATTGAAGGATAGTCTTTGACTATTGAGTGGATTAGTTGTTCATAGCTAGTCTATAGTCACAAAACACATAGAGTCTACCATTAGAAAAATTGGCTTCACTGACACTATGGTACAAATTGTTTTAAAATGGTAATAGTGAATACTAGTTTGATAGCATTGTGTCACTAATCACTAACACTTTTTTGTAGTGTTAATGACTTGCTAATACTATAGTATCAGAAGCATGAAGTGTTAATGAATTATCAATACTATCGTATTAGTAAATCTAAAATTATATAGTTTTGATTAAAAAGAATAAACCAATTTATTTTTAGAAAAATAATTACAAAAAATTTAATATTTAAAAATTAATATTTTAAGAATAATTATCTTATGGCCCAAAACAACAATATTTAGGGGGGGAAATAACTCTTCCAAAATGACAACATTTCAGGGTGGAAGATATTAAAAAAGCACATAACAAAACAATGTCGTTTTAATAGGAAAGAAATAAAAAAAATTGATAAAATGGAGCCGTTTTGTTATTATTTTTATTAAATAGGTTGATTTTCTTCCTAAGTCTCGATTCTTCATTCCAATTTGCACTTCTTCTTCTTCTTCAAACCATTACTACAAATCCTTAACTAATCCATCTTGAAACATTTGGCCAAATTTGGGATTGATACAAATCTGTTTATGTCTACAACGAAAAGAGTGGCAGTGCTACATTTTCATCTCTACTCATGGAGAGTGGGACATAGCTAAAATCGATCAAGGAACCCTAAACCCAACAAGAAATTTCATGTCCACTCACGTCAATTTGGAGAGGTAAGAATAAAACCAAGCTTGTTTTGTTATCCAATTTCATTTTTAGACTTTATGAATTAGTTAGGGTTTCCATTTAATCTTGTTCAATTTGGGCACTTTTCTTTATCCAAGTGATTTTGTTTGTTATTGCTATTGTAATTGTTATAATAATTGTTATTGTTATCGGTTTAATCTTGTTGAATTTGAGCATTTATTTTGTTTTGGTTTGTTATTTTAATTATTATAATAATTTTAATTGGTTTCTTTCCCTTCTGTTCAACACAAGGATTAATTTTCCATGTACATGTTATTTTCATAGTTTGTAATCATTTTCAATCGAACTTGTCTTCCATTATACAACCAAGAAAGGTTAAAATTAGTCAAACAATGTGGTTTCCTCTTGGAGTTAATCAAACAAAGAATGAATTTTCTTTTTTCTTCTGAGTTTGAATCGCTTTGAGTTGGTTTCATTGATCTTATATTCCATCTGAGTGTGAATTCCTCCAAGTTATCATAATAAGATAAATTTTGAGAGAAATCTAGGATTGGTATTGAGAAAAATATGAGAGAAGAATGCAGATGTTGGCGCATTCTATCTTTAATATTAATGTTGAATTTTTTATTTAATTATCTAAGATTTTTGGTTGAGTTACATATTCAATCAATTTCTTGATTACCTAATTTATTAATTTTTGGTCCTTTTTTGTCTTTATTTTGGTTGTCATTATTCACTTAATTCTAAAATTTGATTCACCTCTTGTTAAAAAAGTGATTTATTAAAATTTATGTTTAATATTAAACAATGATTTATGGTTGATTTATTGCATTTACTGTGAAAAATATTTAGTTAGCTTATTGTTAAATAAACTTTATTTTTTACTGGTCTAGACAATAAGGATGATAATCTTAATAATCTTACTCAATGTCATTTGATCGATATGGATGATTTATTTAGTATTTATGGTTGAAGGTTTGTTTAGTTTTAAGTTTTTGAGTCGTTTGATCAATTTGTGAAGAATTTAACCTGAAAAAAGATTGTTATGTTATAGAATTGGATAGAACCCCCAGACACCATGTTATTGTTTTATTGTATATATTGATCAGTGATCATGATATGGTCTATATGTATGTTGCATACCTCAAATTTGAAGCTATGTAGACAATTAATTAATACAAGGGTAAATGATCAATATATATGAACTAACTAATCACACACATTGTGGGAAACCAAACGATGTAATATCTTATAATATTTGCTTTATGATTATTCTGCTTCTATTGTGAGGTGGTAATAGTACTCTTTTTCATTTTTGCAATGTTTTTGTAATTTTAATTCTATAATCTGCTAGTTTATTACTTGTGAAATTGTGGAATGGTTGTGTTTGACATAGAAAAAACATAGCTATCAAGTTATAGACTATCAAAAGAGTATAAAGTTGGAGTCAATGAGTTTTTGTAATTTGTGATGCTTAATTCTCAAAATAAGAGGTCACTCAGATGTCCATATAATTCTTGTTACAACATGGAATTTGTTAGTCCCGATTTAATAAAAGTTCACTTGTTTGAAAAAGGAAGTTTTCCCACATATACAATTTGGACCAGACATGACGAATATGACCATAAGTTTAAACCTTTATCTACCTATGACCACTATAATAGGCAGTGATTTAAATGCAAAGACTATGATAACATAGTCAATATGGTGAATAATGCCTATGAACAATGTGATAAAAATTCTACATTTTTTAAACATATGCTTAAAGATGCAAAAAAATCTTTGTATCTTAATTGAAGCATTCTAAGTTGTCTAGTTTGATGAAAGTGTAATATCTGATCCCTATTAGTAATGTAGGTGCCTAGATTTTGGTATAAAGCGATAAAGAAACTATAGGGTTACCTGATTTCAACCCTATTAGAAATTTTTTTTTATGGTGCGCATAAGAGGTATTAGACCTAAATTGGTAATTTTATAGTCAATTGGGGAGTCGAATGGTCATGGAATATTTTTGGAATTTTTTTATTGGCTTGGAAAAGAATTTCAGTTTAACACATATTTCCATATAAGTGTTATGCATAGAACAAGCCCTTATTAAGAAACACAATCCATGTGTTAGAAAATGAACCAATGAGAAATAAGCTCATGAATTGCCAAGTTAAAAGGGCAATTTGGTTAGTTTGACTAGTTTAGTCAAATAGTTAGAAATAGACCAATCATATGCCTTCATTTCTAACTAATGGAATTTAAGAAATTTAGAGTTTTTTGAGGGGAAAATTGGACTTTTGAAAGAGCACTATAAAAGGAAGAAATGTTTAGAAATTTGGCAAAATGAAAAAAAAAACATGTGAGAGCAAGAGATGAGAATTTCGGCCAAGTGAAGAAGAAGCTTCAATAGTAAAATCAAGGTTTTTTTTATGTTTTTTCATGCATAATCAAGCTAAAATAAAGCTAAGATCAAGTTCTTAAGGTTATATAGATCATGCACTAGTGAAATATCTAAGGAAAAGAGGTAAAAAACTATACTATTTAGTGATGGTGGTATATGATTTTTCAAGATTACTTCAATTAATGTCTTTATTTGAATTGTTGACTTAGATTTGAGTTGAATCTAAGTGTGGAGCTCAAAGGAGACACCAAACTAAAGGAATTAGTAAGGAATGAATTAGGGTTTGGTGTGATCTTGATGTAGAGACTTCAATTGAATGTTCTTAGGGCATTAGAATTAAATTGACATGATTTGAATGTCATTGGAACAAGAAATTGAGAAAAAGAATGTGTTAGGTGGAAGATGGTGAATTCGGCTACTTTTGGTTTTGTGTGCTTGAGTTGTGTTTTGGTTGAATTGTATTGTATGAATGCTATTTTATATCAATTGAATGTATATGGATGATGGAAAATCAAGAATGAAGTAATAGGGACATAATTGTTCATTCTTGGTAAGATGAAGGACAATTATGTCGAATCGAATTTATAAAGTGTTAAGCAATTTTATGGCTTCGGATAGTGAATTAAACAAGTTTGAATAACTATGTCAATGAAAAATAAAAAGTGGAGTCCATCCGGGCTTTGTAAGCCAATTAGGGCGCTTACTAGTTTAGGTGTAATTTTAGCATTAGTAAATGTTTTAAATGTCAAATATGACATGTAGGTGAAGGAGACCAAGAGTGGTAAAAGAAAGGAAATTTTTAGAGAAGAATTGACCTTAGAACAGTTGGTGAGGAAAATCTGCAATTGTTTATCTTTTGTTTAATATGTTTCAGCATAATTGAATTTTATGCCTTTATGTGATCTTAAATGCATAAGTATGATTTACATTTTTTGTATACTATTATAATTATGAATTTATATGTTTAGTTTTGAGAAACAGTTTTTAAAGTTATTAAATAGTGATAGTTTAAGACCCGACCGGTATACCATGTATGCATGGGCAAGTATTGGGGGTATGTCACTAACTCTGGGAAGTCGGGTTATCGAGTCATGTGAGTCACTCTATGTGTATAGTGTATTATCTCGCTATATGTAGGCAATGTAGAATTCCGCTGCATAGTCAGTGAGATGTCTTTAGATGTCACAATGGGTGTTGCTAGTTTAGACGCCTTGTGACCTACTCATGTGTGCAGTGGTAGTTTAGTCGTTGTATGAGTATAGAGCTTTAGCGTTACCATTAGGTGCAGTTTAGAAAGAAAATGACGAGCGAGAGTTTTAGCAATTTTTGAGTTACCGAATATATATCAGTGTATTCATATATATACATGTTAGTTACTATGTTTTACAGATTCTGGTAATTGTTTATAGAAATTATTAATAAAAAACTACTCGACAGGATTTTATCAACATATGACATTTAGAAATCATTTTACAGTTCTATAATAGTTTGAGAAGCATGTTTTAGGCAGTTTTTCAGAATTAAATATTTATACAAAATCTTATTTTTACTAGAAATTTTATAAGCACTCACTGTGCTCATTTAGCTCACCCTTTCTGTGTTTCATGTTTTCTAAAATCCTTTCCAAGTGCAGGCTTCGGTACGCAGGTTACTAGTTCTCCTACACCAGATTAGTGGGCCAAGTAAGACAATCATTTTGTAAATGTAAATATGCTGAGTAGCATCTTTTGATTTTCTGCATAGTAATTACAGACTTTGTGCATCTTGTAAATATATTTTGAATAAAAGAGAAATGGTTTCTGTAATTTAGTAACAACTTTCACTTTTCCTTAGTATGTTAATTTTGTTATAAATTAATTTTTGTGGATTGGAATGAAATTGTTGTATTGAGTTGAGATTTCATTTTGGAAGGACTGGAGGTCCTATTTGGAAGTTGAGAAAACTATTTGAAATAGAAGTGTAGTTTGCATTACATGTTTTGGGTTTTTGGGTTTTCAGATAAAATAGAGGAAACTCTGTTCATGTTTTTTTCAAAAATAATTGATAAAATATCCTCACTGATATTCTAAGATTTAGTTAGTAATAGCAAGAATTAAAAAGGGTTCACCTCACGAAAATTTCCCAGTTCTTGTAGTTAGACTCTAAGGAACTTTCATTGGGGTGCTCAGTGGGGCACACCGAGATCTATAGTAGAGAGTTCCAGGGCAAGTTCTGTCAGAAAGTTTATAATGTAAAAGGATACTATCGATGGTCTGATAAATAATTTTTGACTTTTTAAAATGTTCTTGCTAAAATATACTAGAAAGTAATAATATTCAAAAGTTGATGTATAAGGGAAAGAAGATAATAAAGGTGCTAGGGGTTAGATTATGAAAAAAAAATACATGCTTATCCTAATGTCTATACTCTTTACATAAATGAGCATAAGAAGCTCACTGAATATCCTACTTATGGGAATCTAGGTGAAAGAAAAAAGTAAAGGGATCTAAGGAAGTAAGATTAGAGATTCCTAATAAGGTTTTGTAATATTTCCCCTATTCTTAGGTTCAAAGATTTTTTCTGGTCACATAAAATTGCTAAGGCTATGACTTGACATGGAAATGGGAGAATAAAAGATGGTAAGCTTTGGCATCTAATAGACTCGTCGATATGGGAGTTTATTGATTATAATTGGCATGAATTTACATAAGAGACTAGAAATATTTGATTGGCTCTATCTAATGATAGGGTTAATCCACGCACTACACTTAACGTAACTTACAGTTGTTGGCTAGTAATATTGACAACATACAATCTTTCTCCTTGATTATGTATAAAAAGGAAACATATTATTCTATCTTTATTAATTTCTGGACCTAAACAGCCTTGCAATAATTTAGATGTATACTTAGCTCAATTCATTGAAGATTTTAAAATATTATGAGAAATTAGTGTGGAAGTGTATGAGGCATATGAAAAAGAAACTTTCAATTTGAAGGCTTCATTGTTGTGAAAATTAGTAACTTCCTCGCATATGGGAACTTATTCGGGTGCACGGTAAAAGTGCATTTGGGTTGCTCATATTGCAGGATAAACACTTCTTCCTTTTAGCTTACAAGCAGTAGGAAAAATTGTTATATAGGGCACCCTCAAAATTTTTCCTAATGACCATCCATTTCGTATGATTAAAAAAATTTTAATAATGCATAAGAGATAAGGGAGGCTCTTATTACTTTATCCAATCATGAAATTCAAATTTTTTTTATATAATTGAAAGTAGTTGTGGGAAGGGAACTAAGAAGAAACAAAAATGAGGTAATAGTATTATTAAAAAATTATTCAAGAAGAAGTTTATTTTCTTTGAATTAGAATATTGGCAACATTTGGTAGTTTACCATTTATTAGATGTTATATAGATTGAAAAAAAATATCTACAAAAACATCTATGGCATATTACTTCATCAACTGGATAAGACAAGGGTAAAGTAAATGCTAGAAATGATCATGTGGATATAAAGATTAAGGATAAACTAAAACTTGATGAATAAAATAACAAACTTCTCCATGTAACTTACACATTGAGTAAAAGAGATAAAAAAAATATTCTGCAAAACTTTGTTGGAAAATAGGGTCCTGAACTATTATTCTTCAAACTTCAACAAACTTGCTTCAACGGATGATGTAGGCTTCAAGGCCTAAAGTCTCATGATTGGCATACTTTGATGCAACAATTGTTACCTTTAGCAATTTAAAATTGCTTGTTAGATAATGTTTGACATTGTATGATGCATATATGCTTCTTCTTTAACTTATTATGCAATAAGGTGGCCGGTATTAACACTTTGGATGAGTTGTAAAGTAACTTGGTTATAACTTTGTGCATGATGGAACAATACTTTTCACCTAACTTCTTTGATATAATGGTTCATTTAACTGTCCATCTCACTTATGAAGTTAGGTTATCTTATATGGATGTATCCATTCGAGAGATTTATAAAGGTGCTTAAAGGTTACATATGTCATCACCACCGTCCAGAGGGGTGATTATTGAAAGCTATATTGCCGAGGAATCACTAAAATATTGTGTTAAATATCTCTCTAATCATGATTCAATTGGACTACCACCTCATTGTCTATCTAATTCACCTATTGAGCAGCCATTGAGTTTCAAGGAAATGAAACTTGTGGATTCTCAAACACTGGAATAAACACAATTTTGTATTTTAAAGAACAAATCTATGATTAAACCTTATCTGAAGTAAATCGTTAAGTTTCAGTTAATTATATTTGTAATTTTTATTATTGCCTCTATTCTTATTGAAATTGTAATTTTATTGTTAACTTTTAAGGAACATATGAAATATTTGAAGAAAAAGTCCCCACCGCTAAAGGATAGTTATGGTTACAAAATGAGCATAGTTAGAATTTTAGTAAGTTGCTAGAAAACAAGTTCAAATTATATAGTTACTAACTACTGATATTTATAGTTAATACTTAAATTTATAAGTATTTGACATAAAATGTATCAAATTATAGGTATCAAATGATATTGAAAGCAACATGCTCATAAATGATACTGTAAAGTGGTTGGACAAAAAATATCTCTCATTGATTATTACATATGTTGCATACCTTGTAAATGGTTTTAAGTTTGTAACTAGAGCTAGAGCCAACAATTGGGTGACATAAAATTATGATGTGAATGTTGTTTCAACAATAATACAATTATCTAGTTCAAAGATTTAAAATCCATACTCTCGAGAATCGACATTCTCTGGAGTCTTCAATGAAACATGGGAACTTGATTATATCAGGTTTAAGAAGGTAGTATTCAAATATGATGGGGTTGATAGTAAGTTGGTGTTACAATCTATGAATTAGGATTTACATTCGTTGACTTAAATTAAATGAGTCGTAAATTTGACAGTTTCATATTAGCTTCTCATGCTAAGAAAATGTTTTATGTAAAGGATAAAAAAGATGATAATAAAGTAGTAATTTGTTTAATGACCAAAAGAGTCAATAAATCTTTAATTAGTGATTAGTGTGATGATATGGTACTATATGCTTTATTGTGTAAAATATTTCCTTCAATTAAGATTGATAATAAGGATGGTGTTGCAATGTATTCAAGACTAGATTATGATGGTTTTGACAAAGAAATAGATGAGGCAAATGAATAATTGAATAATGTGAATATAATTGTCTTGTAAGTATATTGCTTTAGGACTAACTTTAAATTATTTTATATATTCATAATTCATATGTTTGTTAATGTTATTTGTTAATTCTTTACACGCATAGTTGTCGTTAAGAAAGGTGTTATGAGGGAATACTAAAAAGAAAAAAAAAATCTTTGTGAAAAATCTATGGCATAGATATATAAAAAAAACTTTCCTCAAGATATTTTAGAAAGTTTAGAATTTAACTAAATTGTACAACTTTTAAGTTTTATCTTACACTTTTCCCTTTTTATATAAAAGTAAATTATGAAGATTTTTAAAGATTTCCCTATATTTTAATGAAGTGCATTGGTTTGTTGACCATTCTTTGATAATATGTTTAATGTTTTCATATTTTTGGAGTATATGTAATGGTTATGTACTATTATAAGACTTTAGTTGTCAACTTATGACATTTGTAAAAGATTTATATGATTTGTTTTTTGTTATGTAAAGACATTGAATTATGATATTTATTTTTAATGGAAAGTTGTTGATTATTGAAGTTTATTAAATTTATATGCAATACATATTTTAAATATCCAATAAAATATTATTATTTTATTTTTATAACTTTTGATACAATGGTGTTAGTGATATACTGATACTATGGTGTTAATATACTTCTAATATTATAGTATCATTGATCTTATGATACCATGATGTCAGTGATCCATTGATATTATAATGTCAACGATCTTTTGATACCACAGTGTCATCCGCTAATACCATAGTGTCAATGATCTTTTGATATCATGGTATTAGTGATCCACTGATACCACCATTGACACTATGGTATGTAAAGATCACCGATATAAAAAAAGTATCAATAAGTTTTTGACACTTGTTACAATGACGACACTTTGAAATGGTGTCAGTAAAAATATTTACTAACGCCAAATTTATATCGATGTAGCCACTTTTTTAGTAGTAGTCTACACTAGAGAAAAATAAAAAAGTAAAGATAAAATTCCTTTAGATAACCTAATAGGAGTATCCAAAAGATGAAAATTTTAACAAGAAAAGTGTCCCCCTCCTGGATTTCAACATACATAGTCAAAGGTCTTCGGCCTATAAGGCATAAAGACCTCAGCCATAAAAGCTTAAAGACGACCTTGACTCAAAATGAAAAGTTGCAGCCTACCAAACGTCCTTGAATTAAGGACAACTTCTTCGAGATGGTCAAAATAATGGTCAAAGTCTGGCTACCTTGTTCGGTTAGATAATTAAAGGAGAACAGACAAATTTATACCCCCTGAGTTGGCTAGAACTGTGGTTGAAACCTAGCTACCTTATTCGGTTAGACTCCCAAAGAGAACTACACTCTCTTCGAGCTGGTAAGAGTAATGGTTGAAGTCTTAACTACATTGCTCGATCAGACTCACCATCCAAAGGCCAGTTAGAATAATGGTCAAACATGACTACTCTATTCAACTAGGCCTTAGATAGGAGAAATAACCTCTAGTTATAACTGTTAGGGTTGGTGCTTATATGCCATCTCTGAATGTACATATACTTATTAGTTATACAAATGTACATTCCTATTAAATCACTAATGCCTATTTAAATGGTACCATACAATGTAACATTACAAACATTGTATGATGTGAAAGAGTTTAGATTTGATCTAAAAGAGTTTAGATAAGGGTCCACAGTTAGCCACGCTGAGAGATATAAATGCTAAATGTTAGCACAACTAATTGATAGCTACTTATAATACTTAGCGAAGATCCAAGAGTTGGAGCCTTGTCTGTAATGGGATATAGACCTGGGAATATACTAGTAATTGTATAGTTGTAAGAGTTGCAATCAAGTGCCAAAAAATGTCAATTGAATAAGTATATTCTCGAATATTGTCCCTGATCTATTTCTGCCGATGCAGATCTGTCGGTGGATATCTTTATATAGATCAGCATATGTCATACCTATAGGGTATAAATTATTGTTTCTAACCAACCATGAGCTTGGAGCTCGTATTGACATATAGGTATCTAGTTAGAACTAGATATTGGATAGACTCACAAGGGCCTTCGATAGATACCCTATATAAGCCATCAATTGAGGGTCCTCTCGAGTTGAGTAGTATAGTGGTCCTTTGACCCGAGTGCCACGATGGGCTTGTAAGTGATCCACTATACTTTGGTTCCATGCATGTCACAGACCTTTAATGGTGTGACCACTTCGTTAGGTATGGTCCAATGCTTATGGAGTCTGGTGTGTACAGATATGGGATCCGTCATCTCGCCTAGGGAATTAGATATCCAAATGCTTCGAGACTAATCTCGGAACATCTTGTGGCCACAAGCATTAATCTCGGGAAAAGAGTTTCTATCAAGGTGGAATAATATGGCAAATAAGTTTGCACATATTGTTTAGTGAGATACAAGTCTAGGATATGACATGGATGAGCACATTGGGATTTGACGGTGACAATCTATATCCCCATACATCCAGGATATCATAACGGAAGGACTATACGTATGCGTTATGACCTCAGCTTGGATGGTCGACGCGCTGATTTTATTTCTATAACGTGTGTGGGGGAAATGTTCACAGACTCATGGAATAGTTCCATTTGATGAATCAGGCATGGACCTAGAGAGTCCTGCGATATGAAGTATACTCATTAAGCACTGGGGCAGCGTACCGGATTGAATTGTTCAGTCCAGTAATATCCATCACTATCACGGGAATATATGCGTGTCTGTATTTAAGCATTAAATACAATAATTAGTCAATAATTATTATTTACTAATTGTATAATGACACGTGACGTATTGTGGACCCTCGTTGAGCTTACCCAAGTGTGGGTATGGTGGGACCAACTAGGGGGTAGACTTGGTAACTTTTCATGAGGGGCAAATTGATAATTTCACACATTGATTATTTAATTGTTAAATAATAAAAAAATATCTCATTATTATATATTATAATATATTATTTTATTATATAATATTATTATATTAAATAATAACATTTAGTTGTCATTCATATATTTATATTATATTATTATTTATTATAATAATATATATATCCAAAAAGGTGGCCATGTGTAATATTTTAATATATAATATTATTATTCTATTTATTTGAGATATTTATATATATATGTGTGTGTGTGTGTGAATTCGGTGAATGAAAAAGAAAATTGTTTCATTTTCTTTCTTCGGTTTGTTGCTTTTGAAACAAAACAATTTGTTTCAAAATGGTGGCCATTCAAATGGGTGAAAAAAGGAAGAGATTTGATCTCTCGTGAATTGGGTTCAAATGTTTAAACCAGTTTATAAATTATCTTCATTATTGGCTACCAGTTATAATAATCAGGAATTTATTTTATTGATCAAAGAGTTGATCAAGAGAAAAATAAATTCAAAAGGTTTAAGTGTTAAACCCAGTGATGGATTTAGAGCTGCTGTTCTAGCTTACCAAATCCACCGGGTTGGTAAGTAGAACTGCTAATGAGTTGGTCTCCAGGCAGACTCCCAAAATATACATGTAAAACTTTACGTGTTTTGATAATTTCTCAATCCTTCAAATATATTAATATGATTAATATATTATTTATTGTATTGTTTTATTATTCCGTAGCGCTAAATATGTATAAGATGTATATTTTATGTAATAAATACTATTACACATGTATACACCCATGTATATTAGATCCCCGACAATAACAAGTAGGAAAAGGTTAAGTACAACCACCTCGAATAATCAAAAGAATTTTTTAAAAATGACTTAACTTATAATAGACATAGAGAGTTGTGGATAAAGTCAAGTTTATCAAGGAAAAATCTCTAAAATAAAGGGTTATTAATCGTATAAGTCCTGTAGTGGCAAGCAAGATTGAGTGCCATTTCAAGAAAACTTTGATTGTAGAATTTTAAAAGGGAAAGTTCATAAAGACACTTAAATAAAGGATTCTAAGAGCTACAGGTAAAACTTACATCCTCACCTTATAAATAGAGAAGGAAAGTAGAACTAGAGAGAGGGATAATAATCATCGTTATCGTAGAATCAGTATTATCATGCCATCAAAATTGGCAAACATTATCAAGAGCTTATAACAATAGAACCATCTTATTCCATTTTACTTTCTTGCCTTACTTCCTTTTTTTCTAAGCCCTTGCTAACTTATGCATCGGAGTGCCTACTTTAGAAAAACCTCTGATGTAGCCTCACATCTTCCCTCGATACAGAATTCTTGTCAGATAAAATATTCATAGAGAAAGAAGTATTATTATTGGTTTAGTTTTTGATCACATCCTTGTCATTCAAGCCAACTTTTTTTAGATTAAAAACATTTAACTCGTTGTCTCCCGAGTTACCAAATTTTGGGGTTAACAGTTTGGCATCATCTGTAGGAAGCAAATAAAAAAGCTATCCAAGTTAAACAGAGTATATAAAGGATGCACAACCAAAACCTCACACTCCATAACTGCACAAAATAACAAACAAGCCTCATTACCCAACAAGAATGTTTGGTTACCAAACCCAAACAAGTTTGTAAAACTATAGCTTAACAATAACCCAAACTAGTAAAAAGAGCTACTAGCTTGGCAAAAAGCACTAGAAAAATAGCTACAAAGTCTCAGTAAGAAAAGGTCAAACTAAAAAAAATGATGTTAAGACGTTTAAAAAAGTGCAATAATCTTGAAAGATCACAAGAGTCTCATCCCTACTCTGAGTCACAACAGTACTTCTTACCATCAATAAATGTTCTTCTAATAGCAATGGAAGCCAAAAACCCTTGCCAATTTACCCAGAAGCAAAAATGGAAGGGAATGATGGCAGTATCCTTAGAGGGGAGAGTTCTCAACCAAGTTGATGATAGTGCCATGGTAATCACAATCACGCCCCCAACCAATCATAGGTCACAGACTTGGTGTAGTAATCCCTTATCCACAACCGGTAAAAATAAATATTTATATATATATATAAATATACATATTTTATTTGTATGTGAGTGATACTTGATTTATGTATTGTTATTAGTAGTGTTTGTATAGATTAAGAACCTATTATTAGTATTGGGTTTATTTGCAAGACTTTATATTTATTTTAAGGACCAAATTGTAATACTTTAAAAGTTTTAGGGCTAATTTGTAAATATTAGAAATTAGCCTCTTAGTATAAAAATACACATTTGAAACCCTAATTCACTCATTTTGGTCGAGCCACCTCTTTTAGAGTGAGAAAAGAGAGAAATAAAGGGGAGAGAATGAAAAGAAGAAGAAGAAAACGAAGAAGAAAGTTGGAATTTAATATTTAAGAGGTATATTATAACCCTTTCTTAGTTTTTTGGTGTTAATTTAGTTAATTCCCTTACATTTTGATTTCTGGAAATATGTACAATTGAGGATTTAATATGAATTTTGTAAGATATTGTGAGAATGGATGATGATTTAGGTAGATAGCTTGATAAATCATGATGAATTACAGAATTTCTACTTGATAGTCTCTTGATCCGAACATTTTAGAAATTGTTGTGCTTTGATTCTGATTTTTTAATTTGAGTATATGAAATTAGACATGTCTAGAATCATTTGAGGCTTTTAATCAATTGAAAATTCTAAAAATTAAATTTGTAGTGAATTTACCAAAATGACCCTGAAATTCTGAAAAGTTCCTGTGTTAACAGTATAATACAGTGACAAATAATTTTTGATCTGCTGAATGATCTTACAAAATTATGAATTTATGGAATATGATACTTTTATATGTCTAATATGATATACTCATAATTGAGAATTTAGATCAATGTGGTTAAATGGTTATAATTTTCTAAAGTGTATCAGGTCATTGCAGTATTTGATGAACAAATTTTTAAAGCTATGAAATAAAATAGTTTTAAAATACTTTTGGCAGTGATTTGAAGTGAAATATTTATCATGCATTGAGATATGTGTCAAGAGTAATTATGTGATAGTTGTATAATTTTTGCGTTAGTATATGATTTATAAAATTAGGAGATTGAATACTGTTCAGTGAATATCTTGATCCTGTCAGGTTAGTAGTTTGGATTCGATGGCATTTATGGAATGGATTTTGTATGAATTATGATATAATATTCATATATAAGAAGGATATATAAGTAAAGAATGATATATTCTAATTTTGGAGTAATTGGACATCATTTGATGTATAAGAAAATTTTGTTAAGTGTAAATGGTTAGAATGACAGGTTTTGAGAAACCAAGTAATTAGACTAATTCGATGTGATAAGTGCAATATGTGTAATTTTGTAAGCTATTTAAAGTGTTTTGTATGAATGTTGAGGCTCATGAAAGGATTATTCGCCATTGATAAGTTAAGGAGATTTAAGCCTTGTAGCTGAAAGTGCTAAAAGGTAAGTATACTAGACTTTTTACTGAAATCATAATAAACACAGTAATTGTTATGTATGATTTTGTAAATGTGGTTAGGAATATATTTATGTTATGTCAAAGTATATTTTGATGTGAAATTTAAAGACATGTGTTTATGAATGTGAGCATGGACATACATGACATATATGTGTTTTTGAAAGTGAGCTTTCAAAATGAAATGTGTTTAATAAAGAGAGCTTTTAAAGTGTAATATGTCCATGAGAAACATTTTGTGTTTTGAGGATGCTTGAACTCACTGTTGACTTAGTAGGCATTTTATGTGATTTGTGGAGCCTTTATGTGTGGCATTTCATTCGGAATTGGTATATGTTATATGTTCCGTATGCATGGAGGATCCTATTGGTACCTAAAGGAATAGTGAGTCATCACATTCGTGTGGTGGCGTATTGGTGCATGTGAGAGGACTCACCGATGATTAGGGTGAGGGTTTGACATTTACCTTCGGGCATGAGAATTATATATATGTAATTTAAAACCTCACTTGTACTATTTCTCTCATACGGTATGTCACCTACGAGTGACATTTGGCTCATTATGTTATATGTGACATGAAAGTCCTACTAAGTAGTAGTTGAGTGATGGTATTCCTATTATATGTTTTGAAAGAATGTGTAAGCGCTTACCTGACATGTGATTTGATAAGATTATGATTTTGATTTATCACAACATATCATACACATGCATTGTGTACATATATTTATTTGTATTGGATCTATGAAAAACTAGTATGCTTACTGAGTTTTATACTCATTATAATTTATGATGATTCTAGGTAAATAAGGTACATGTGTGCTTAGTGGATTTGGCAAGGCTTCTGCTATTCCTTGGGTTCCCTAAATTGCTAGGTTGCTAAGTGTTTCGTTTGGGAACACGTGGGTTAAGATATTTGATTTGTCCGTATTGAATAAATACTTATGTATTATTTTATTATGTGTGGCTGTATTTGATTTAAGTTTCACCAAGTGTAGTTATGGGTTAATTTTAAGGCAGAATTTGCAATGAATATATTCTGGGCTTCTGGTAACAAAGTTGCCACTAGTGACGTAGTAGAGTGTTAATCTCTGAGAAAACGTTGTGTATCTCCGGTTTACTAATTGCCCTAGTCATAATCCAATTGTTATAATTCTAAAAAAAAAATTGAAATGAATGTTTAAATATTATCAATAAATGTTTATGTTTATATTTTAAACATGAGACCAACCCGTAAACAAGAATTTAGGAATATATTAGAAACATTAAGATTGTATGTGTGCTAAGGATTCCTATGTTGAATTAAAGTTTGAAATTTTATGTAATATTACTTATGAGTGCACTTTATTGAATGAATGTAAGTTATGTCGTGTGTTGAATCTTTTGGGTCTGGAGTGTGACACTTGGACCTCCATAGGTGAGCTAATGCCAATCACGATCCGAAGGACAACAATGCTCAAATGATCATTAATGGATTCAAAAGAGACAGTGAGCATACATAAGTTACTTAAGAGATCTTGAATGAAAAGTAGAAAAGTAGCCTGATCAAAAAAGATGCTAGAGACTCGTTGAATGGAAAAAAGAATATTAGCAGGGTCAAAAAAATGCAAGGAAACTCCTTGAAAGCATCAGATAATGCAAGCATAGTGAACAACACAACTCAGTACTTAAAAATAAAGATCCGCTAACTGAGAAAGTTTAAAACCTGGAAAAGTGATTCCATCAACTCCTCGAAGACAAGGAAAAGCACAAACTCCCATAAAAGAAGATAGAATATGAGAGATAGTCTCATTCACCAATAAACTTAGAGATATTCAACTACTATAGGGGTTTAAGATGCTAAATCCCCTAACCTATAAAGGAACAATATATCCCCACTACTACGTTGATCAAGTCACTAACTTGTTATCAATTGTTAGATTTAAACAAAAACATATTTATTGGCTATTTCACGTCAACCTAAGCCGATAAGCCCTAATATGGTATAGAAGTATAAGGTAAAAAGTATCTCATCCTTTAGTTAACTAACTGAAAGTTCATCAAGCACTTTCGAAGAGCTTGTGAGAAGGTCAAAAATCCTCAATAGTTGCAACGGCTCAAATAAGGTCATACCAAAAGTTTGAGAGATTTCATGTAGTGATATTACAAGGAGTGATCCAACTTGGGGCGTTTGACTTATTGGTTGCATTAAAGACGCTGAAAGAAAGGCCTATGATAAATTGATTTTCATATTTCTTATTAGAGAATCTATCTACCACTTATAAAACTACCCACGATCAAGCTCCTCGATAAATCAAGATCAAAGATAAAGAAGCCATAAAGAGGGAAAGTGAAGTTGACACATAAGAAAAAAATTGGTAAGAATTCTGAATATCCCCCGAAATGAGGACAACTTAAGAATAGAGACTCGCAAAGCTTCCACAGAGAGATCTACCTCAAGATATTAACAAAAGGGAACAGACAATGAATTCTACTCCAAGAATGTCCAAAATTCAGGAGGACAAATACATTCCAAAAATGATTCCATTGCCTGAAATTTTTGAGGCTATAAAAGAAAGAGGTATTCTCAAAGAACCCAAACCTATTCAGGCACTTCCCAGGAAAAGAAATAGAAATAAAAAGTATGAGTTTCATGAAGACCTTGGCCATACTATCAATGATTGCATATACCTATAAGCTCAGGTAGATCAACTAATGAGGAATTGTTACCTCAATGATTTCAAAGTTGATCTTGGGCCAAGAAAGATCCAAGATTAGGGAAATCAAAAGTATGAGAACTCCTAATTACTATAAATGATCATGATTATCTTTGGGGTGTGACTTTAGCAGAAGATTAAAATAGATAAATGAATAATTGTTCTCGATACTCATTAAGAGAGCATCAGGTGATGTGTAACACCCTAACTATCAAAAAACCACGAGGGCGCTCTATACAAATTATGTTAACTAAAAAGATGTCACAGATGTCAGTTACCTACACGATGATTCATTGGTCGTAACCATTCAGATAATAAAAATTGAAATAAACAAAGTTTTCATGGATACAAGAAGCTCGGTTAACCTAATATTTAAAGAAACACTCACCGAGCTCACCTATCAACCTACGGATGACAATGAGAGCGAGGACAATGATTTGACTGATATGGCAAACAATTGAGCTTACCTATTAGGGAAGTGTTCTATTTTTATTTTTCCTTTGTCATTCGAGACCATATCAATATTAAGTTTGGGGTAGGAAAACACCTCTCTGTGTTAATTTTTGACTTTCTGTCTTATCCATCAATTTTGCATGTTGTTTTTCTAATTTATTTTTTTAATTTTGCATGTTAATTTTTTTTTTGTTATTTTAGTTAGTTGTTAGTTTTGGATTTGGTATGATGTTTACTAGTCAATGATAAGAACTTGATTGTGATAGATATAGTTCTTAGGAAACAATAGATATTACAATTATTTTTATATATAATCCTTATATCAAGTTTTTGCCTTATTTGTAATTCTTTGAATTCATTGATCAGATAGTTAGGATCATTTTATTTGTTTGATTGCCAATCAAGGTGAAATCCTAGGTCACACATGATTAAAAAAATGATTTTAGGCTATGTTTGGACCGTTGAGCCTACCTTTATATGTTTTTATTCTTAGTTACAAATTTTGAGCTTAATGACTATTTTTCTGTTTTAACCACATCTATATCTTAGCCTTTAAATAAATTTTCCTTTATAATACCCTTCACATATAGGCATAGTGTTCTCGTTAAAGAGTTATGGAGAATATTGAGCTTATGAGAAAACAATAGTGAAATGAAGGGTGGTTGTAAGTGTTGAATGTTTAAAATGGTTGTAAAAATTGAAGTTGGGGTTTATAGTAGTTTGTTCATAAAAAAAATGAATGAAAAAAAAAGTGGACAAAATTTAGTATACCATTGGATTAGAAAAAAGGAGAGAAAAAAGAAAGAAAAAAATGAGCAACAAATTAAGCCAAAAAAGAGTTATGAAATAAGTTTGGAGGGATCTTTGGGAAATTTGATGAAAGGTTTGATGATCCAATAATTAGAATGTCTATTTATGGTGTGAATTAAACCAAAATTTATCTATTTTATTCGACCTTCACCCTAGCCACATATTGCAAACTAAATAAAGACTTATTTGATCCATAGTTATGTGTGCATCTACATTAGTGGAGAGTTGTATGAAAAACAAGCATATTAAATGTGAATAAAAATTCTTTTCGAGATAAATTTTTCGCATCCTTGTATGTATAAACTGATCTGAGTGCAAATGACTAAGGAAAATAACTTACATATACAAACCAAGTGAATCACATATAGAGTAAGGTTAGTGCATAGATTGGCATTTTAACCTTTGTGATATCTAGAGTTTTTCAAGAGGTGTAGACTATATGCAATCTTTGAGACATTGTTAAGCATCAACCAACCCATCTTCTTACTTTCTAGTTTTTAGTTTCGCTTTGCTTTCTCTTTGCTCTAGGATAAGAAAAATGTTAAGTTTTGGGGAGTTTGATAGTTGTATATTTACTTATTATTTAAGCTTCCGTAGAGTTAGCATTTGTTCATTTTAAGTATGAATATTAGGCTTTTTATATTCTTTATTTTCATTTTGTAGGTCTGATGTCAATGAAGCTATTTGGGATAAAACTCCAAGGAACACAACCAAAATTGTCATTTTTGAATAGTAACTACTACAATAACTGCTACAGTGCTCAACGTTGCAACACTAAAGATCAATGTTACAGCAAACAGGATGGGTAGAATGTGAGCACTATAGCATTGGAAAATGAAAACTAGTCTGACTTATATTTGATGTTTTATCTTAATTTGAAGACATAAGCTTATAAGTAGAGACCAAAGAAACTATTTCAAGAACCAAGAAGGGAGAAATAGAGAGAACATAAGAATGAGCAATTCCTTAAGGTTTAGAGTAATTCTTTTAGAGAATCAAGAGAAGAATATTAAGGCGAAATAGATTAAAGATTGAAGACTTTAAGGCATCATATGATTTATTTCTTTTCTCTCATCTATCTTAGTTTTACTTTATTCTTCATGATGTTGATTATATTGTGCTCTACAACTCTAGATTTAATCATGAATTAATAATTTTAACTAAGATTATAATTTAAACTCAATTATTATACTTAAATTCTTTCTTTCTCTTATGTTTATAAAGTCATGATGAATTGTTCATTCTATTATGTATTTAATACTTTCTAATTACTTGATCAATAATTAGATTGCTGTGGAAACTCTAATGAACTTTAAAAAGGATTTAGATGTTGGCCTTGAATAAATTGATGTATGATTAAAGTATAATAACTTTGAGTTTTATATAAGATAGAAATATACTCATATGACATATATAACTAATAGAGAACCCGTTCTTAATGAGTTTTGTTTTAATCTAATTACCATTAAAATATAGGTAATTGATTAGGCAAAATATTTTCACTTGACCATCAAAAGAGGCTTATGAATATATTAGATTTTTTGGTTAACAATTCATATCAATGAATTAAATTAAGAGGAATTGGTTAAGATTCAAGTGAATAATTAAGGGATAACTATAATCCTAGGTTTATTCAATATTGGTGATTTGCTAATTATTATCCTTGAGTTTATCTCTTCGTTATTTTATTATTTTATTAGGTTTAGATTAGTTTAATTTACTTATCAATTATTTTGATAAGGATGAGAAGACACAGTTTTAGTTCTTAGCTAATATTAATAAAAAACTTTCATGAGAATGATACTTTACTCATTTTATATTACTTGTTCACGATAACATGCACTTGCTCATCCCTCTGGGAAATTCACATACTCTTCCTCAAATCAGCAATGACTGCCTCATTCACTGCTGAATGAGGGTTAGAGGGATAATCCAACTTAAAATGAGCATCCTCAATGCTCTGGACAACGGACTTCTTCTTCTTCTTTAGCTTACTAGACTGGCCTAAAACTCCCTCAAGCTCTTGAGTATCCCCAGGTGACATTATTACTAGATGTATGCTCTAAATCATTGGGATTATCTCCTCTCACAACACTTCCCCCTTGAGTAGGGCTCTCAACCATCTCGAGCACTTATATCAACTACATCTTAGGTTGAGCTACTCTCAGCACTAGAAGTATCCCTAAGGAAATCTAAATCTTAGCAGATATTGTAGTACCCAATATCCACAACCGGTAAGAATAAGTATTTATATATATATATATGTATTTTATTTATATGTGGGTGATACTTGATTTATATATTATTTTTATTAGTGTTTGTATAGGTTAAGGACATACTATTAGCATTGAGTTTATTTGCAAGACTTTAGATTTATTTTAGGTACCAAATTGTAATACTTTGAAAGTTTTAGGGGTAAATTTGTGAATATAAAAAATTAGCCTCTTAGTATAAAAATACACTTTTGAAATCCTAATTCTCTCATTTTGGTCAAACTATCCCTTTTAGAGTGAGAAAAGAAACAAAGAAAGGGGAGAGAAAGAGAAGAAGAAGAAGAAAAAGAAGAAGAAATTGGAATTTTGGATTTTAAGAGGTATATCACAACTATTTCTCAATTTATTGGTGTTAATTAAGTTAATTCCTTTAATTTTTTATTTCTGAAAATATATATAATTGAGTATGTGATGTGTATTTCGTAAGATATTGTGAGAATTGATGATGATCTATGTAGAGAGCTTGATAAATCATGATGAATTGCAGAATTTCTATTTTATAGTCTCTTGATCTAGAAATTTAATAAATTGTTGTAATTCGATTCTGGTATTAAATTTTGATTATATTAAATTATACATGTTTAGGATTGTCTGAGAGTTTGAATCGATTGAAAATTCAAGAAATTGAATTTATAGTGAATTTACCAAAATGACCCTGAAATTCTGGAAATTTCCTGTGTGAATAGTATGATACAGTCGTAAACAATTTTTGGCCTACTGAATGATCTTTAAAAATTACAAATTTGTGTAATACGATAATTTTCTATGTCTAATAGGATATACTCAAAATTGAGAAGTTAGATCAATGTGGTTAAATTGTTATGATTTTCTAAAGAGTGTTAGCTTATTACAGTATTTGATTAATAGATTTTTAAAGCCATGGAATAAAATAGTTTTAAAATACTTTTAGCAGTGATTTTGAAGTGAAATATTTATCATGGATTTAGGTATGTGTTAAGAGTAATTATGTGGTATTTTTATAATTTTTGAGTTAGTATATGATTTTATGAAATTGGGAGATTGAATACTGTTTAGTAAGTATCTTGATCCTGTCAGGTTAGTAGTTTGGATTCGATGGTGTGTATGGAATAGATTGTGTTGGAATTTTGATATAATATTCATATATAAGAAGGATATATGAGTCAAGAATGATATATTCTGATTTTGGAGTAATTGGACATCATTGGATGTATTAGAAAATTTTGTTAAGTGTAAGTGTGCAAAATAATAGGTTTTGAGAAACCAAGTATTTAGACCAATTTGATGTGATAAACGCATTGTGTATAATTTTGTAAGCTATTTAAAGTATTTTGTGTGAATTGTGGGGCTTATGAAATGATTAATCTCCATTGATAGGTTAAGGAGATTTAAGTCTTGTACCTAAAAGTGCTAAGAGGTAAGTATACTAGACGTTTTACTGAAATCACAATAAACATAGTAATTGTTTTGTATGATTTTGTAAATGGGGTTAAGAATATGTTTATGTTATGCCAAAGTGTATTTGATATGAAATGTGAAAGGCATATGTTTATGAATTTGAGCATTGACATTGAGCATGGATATACATATGTTTTTTAAAGTGAGCTTTCAAAATGAAATGTGTTTAACAAAGAAAGTTTTGAAGTGTAATATGTCCATGAGAAACATTTTATATTTTGAGGATGCTTGAACTCACTGTTGACTTAGTAGGCATCTTATGTGAGTTGTGGAGCCTTTATGTATGGCCTTTCCTTCGAGATTGGTATATGTTATGTGTTCCGTTTGTAGGGAGGATCCTATTGGTACCTAAAGAAAGATTGAGTCATCACATTCGTATGATGGCGTATTGGTACATGTGAGAGGACTCACCGATGATCAGGGTGAGGGTTTAGCTCTTAGCTTTGGGCTTGAGCATTATATATGTGTAATTTAAACCTCACTTATACTATTTCTCTCATATAGTATGTCACCTACGAGTGACATTTGGCTCATTATGTGATATGTGATGTGTAAGTCCTACTAAGTAGTAGTTGCGTGATGCTATTCTTGTAATATGTTTTGAAAGAATGTGTAAGCGCTTACATGATATATGATTTGATAAGATTATGATTTTGATTGATCACAACATATCATACATATGCATTGTGTACATATATGTATTTGTATTTGATATATGAAAAACAAGCATGCTTACTGAGTTTTATACTCATTATAGTTTATGGTGATTTTAGGTAAATAAGGTACATGTGTGCTTAGCGAATTTGGCAAGGCTTCTACTGTTCCTTGGGTTCCCTAAGTTGTTAGGTTGCTAAGTGTTTCATTTGGGGACACGTGGGATAAGATATTTGATTTGTCCCTATTGAATAAATACTTATGTATTATTTATTGTGTGTGGTTGGATTTAGTTTAAGCTTCACCAAGTGTGGTAATGGATTGATTTTAAGTAAGAATTTGCAATGAATATATTCTGGGCTTCCGGTAACAAAGTTGCTACTGGTGACGTAGTAGAGTGTTAATCTCTGAGAAAACTTTGCGTATCTCCGGTTTACTAATTGTCCCAGTCATAATTCAATTGCTATAATTCTAAAAGAAATTAAAATTAATGTGCTTAGAAATATTATTGAATGAATGTAAGTGATGTCGTGTGTCAGATCTTTTGGGTCTAGGGCGTGACAGCTTTTATTGGTATCAGAGCTAAGAAATGATTCTGTAGACTTTTAGGTGTCAAGTCAAGGGAATCGAGCAGATGCCAAATCCTTAGTATTGTATTTGTAGCTTTGTTGTGTAAATGTTTGACTTATTGCTTAAATTTTTGTATGATTTTGTAAAGATGACACATTATCTAAGAGCTGCTAAGATTGTTGATGTTGTAGATAATGGTACTTTCGTGGATCTTAATGTTATCATTTAGAATTTTTTTTTGTTGTTGTGACTAATATGCTTAGCAAGAATGATATCGAATATCTTATAATGATAATTTGCATGTCATAGAGCAAATTGAGATAATTTTCTCAATGACAAAATATAGAGAAGTAGAGTATTGAAGACATCAATTGAGACAACTTTTATTGAAAAGGAAAACAACAACACAACAACAATAGCAGCAACAAAAATACAGTAAAGGCTACGAAGTGAGATTTAAGTCTATTTTGCGCATCTTCTGACTGTCATGAGTAGACCAATCTAACTGATGCAATGTTGGATTAGACAAAGAAATAAAAGACTGCAATTGATCAATCAGTTGATCAACAGTTAGAGCAGAAATAAGAATCCGTCGTGCTAGAAGTGGGATGAATTATGTTCCTGCTGCATAGTCAAGAAAAGATAGCAACCCGTCGTAAAAACCATTAACATTTAACAAACCAATGGGTTTTTGGTGGATTTGTAATTGTGCCTATGAGACAATTTAAAAAATTTCCTCCAAGGTCCCGAAACCTCCAGGTAGAGCTATGAAGGCATCTGCATGCCTAAGCATTTGAGCCATTCGCTCGTGCATAGATGAGACTTGTGACTCATCCCCAACTATTTTTCCTACAATATTTTCAATAGCTAGATGTTTTGGAATGATACTCAAAACTTGACTACCTTTATTGTGTGCTGTTTTTGCCACAGACCCCATTAACCCATGGTTACCTCCTTCATATACTAAATGAATATTTTGCTCAGCTAATACCTTACTAAGATTTTCTACAACTTCTGTAAACTCTTCAGTATTTCCAGGGTTGGATCCACAAAAGACACAAATTATTGTGAATCGACGGGCTGAGGTTTCCTCCATTGTTACGCTCACCCTAATTTTTTAAATGTTTTCGAGTTTGTATAAGGATGCAAAAATAATGTATTTATAGAGAAACAAATTGATAATAGCTGTAGAGCATATGTGTAAGTATGTTCAAGTATATATTTTCCTCGATTCTTATGAGGCAAAAAGAAAAGAATGAGTTTTACTTTATCATTTTATAAGGGACAATAGGCCACAAAATCTTGAATAAATATTTATTGATATAAAAATATGATAAAAATTGTGTCGAAAGCGTGATGAGTTAGGTAAGATGATTAAGAAAAGTCAAATAAATGCCTATTTTATAGACTTAGGGACTTTGCCATTTTGGCACTAATGGCCGACAATACATCTATGACTTGAAGGCTTTTTGAGCTAACAACTGGACTTTGGACTTGAAGCCAAATTAACTTTATTAATTACAAAGATTTTTGTGGTCTTAACATTGATTTTTGGTCGATATATTAAAAGCAGACATGAAGAAAGATAAAGCACACTTGACATAAAGATAAAGCAGTAGTTAGTCTCTCTTTGATGTGATAGAGCAACACGGATCTAGTGTATGTGAAAATAGAAACAGCAATGTAGGTCAAAATGAGTCTCCCTGGTCGCTTTCATCTGTGTCGTATCCGTGAGAGAGAAACTTATGGAGTTGTTGTTCCCATACATTGAATGAGGGCTCTGGCTGAGTGGAATGTAGGTCTACCATATCTTGATCTTCTCCAGGTGAGCTGGTCTGAATGAGGAATGTGCTGGCTTCCTCTTGAATTTGGGTGTCGGATGGATAAGGTTGGGAGTCTTGATAGAGGGATAAGTCAAGATTGGGTTGGTGTTGGTCAGGTTCTGTTAGGACAACTGGCTGAGATTGGGTAGATTCTGTTGGGACAGCTAGCTGAGGCCATTGGTGAAGGTTATCCATTTCTTGTCTGTATCTGGTATAATAAGTCATGTTTGGGATATGGTGATGGTGGGTAGAGTAATTTGTATTTCTATGATGTGAAAGATGATATTTTTGTTTTTGTTGAAATTTGAGTATATTGGCAAAATTCAGTTCTTCTGCAAAGTCATCTTCAACCTGTTCCCAAGGCGCAGCATCTTCTGGGGAGATCCAAACGGACAGAGGAATTATCTGGTTTTCTTGAGCGAGAATTCTTTCAAGTTCTCTCTTTTGCTGGAATACTTCTTCAGGCCAGAGCTTAATTGCTCCCTTTAGTGAAAGGGTAAAGGTGAAGTAATCCTTGACAGTAGGGTAATAATGGATTTCATTATCCGAAACAATCATACCCTTTCATTGGAGAAGTAAGACAGACCAAAGATATTGTCTGGGGACTGCAGCATTTGTGTTGTTTGCAATCATGTGTTGAAATTTAGTTATCCACCATGTCTTTGGGTAAAACCATTGGAGAAAAATCAGGGCTGGATGATCTTCATCACATTTTTCTAATCTTTAGAGGGTTCTAAGTAATGGAAATTCCATGGCGATTGTATACAGATCCAACAGGTACCATAACAAGTAAAGGACGGGTTTGGACCATTGAGAAAATGAAAAACAATAGTGCAGGTGAAAGAAAGGGTATTCTAAGTTGAACGAAGGGCCACCAAAAACTGTGAGGCCGTGTTCTTGGACAGCCAAGATGGCGTAGTGTCTGATGAATTCTTTGGCACGGGAATGGAGTGTTCTGGTTTTGATTAGGTCTGAAAATTGTGGTGGAGTAAAAGGAACAGGAGGAGTTATGATAATGGGATTCATTATGAAGATGGTAAGAGGGTTGGTTTTCTTTATTGCTAGAAAAGTGATTATGAGGTTAAGGCTATTTATAGAGTTTCGTGAAAGAAAATCAGTAATCATTTTGTCCTTTCCTTTTACGTGGATGACGTTAAAGGAATAGTTGAAAAATCATATTTTCCATCGCAGTAATTGTGCTAGTGGAATCTTTTCTATTTGAAACTGAGCATATTAGAAAAGAAAAAAAAGCAGACATGTCAATCTCAATGAGAAAATGATGTCCAATAAGGTGGACTATTTTTTTTTAAAGAGTTAAAGTAAGAGATATAATGTTGAGATCTATAGTTTAAGAATCAATTGAACTAAAGGTCTTTTTATTGAAGTTGATTTTTGATCGTTTAAGATAATGCCTTCAACATTCTGATTTGAATGACAATTTAGTTGTGTAGAAATACTACATTATTTTTTTTATTTTGAGAATGATATCAAGGTAGTGAATAATATTATGACATATGAGTATATGTTGAAGGGATTAAAATTTTTAGAGGAGTTAAGAATTTTATGTAAGAGATTAGTATGGGTATTTTACATTTATGTTATTCTTTAATGAATGAAAGGTGAAGTGTATAGATTCCCATTAAATATTGAACGAATGGGAGAAAAGAATAAAAATATGTGTGTATAAAATTTATAAGTCCATAATGTGTGCCATGTGTTTATTTTATGGATATATGTTTCGTACTCCTCTCATATACTAAGCTATGAGCCAACTTAGAGATGATTTAACATATGAATGAGTGTTTATCAGGATTTTGGACCACAATGAGCAAATCCTATATACCAAAACGATTGCTTTGTAAATGTTTTATGAATAAATCATACAGTTGAAAAGGAAAATTGGAAATAAGAAGAGGATATGGGATCTAAGTATCCTCATATGTTTGCTTAAGTCATGAATTTCGAGGACGAAATTCTTATAAGGAGGGGAGAATTATAGTACCCAATATTCACAACCGGTAAGAATAAGTATTTATATATATATATGTATTTTATTTATATGTGGGTGATACTTGATTTATATATTGTTATTATTAGTGTTTGTATAGGTTAAGGACATACTATTAGCATTGGGTTTATTTGCAAGACTTTAGATTTATTTTAGGGACCAAATTGTAATACTTTGAAAGTTTTAGGGGCAAATTTGTAAATATAAAAAATTAGCCTCTTAGTATAAAAATACACTTTTGAAACCCTAATTCTCTCATTTTGGTCGAGCTATCCCTTTTAGAGTGAGAAAATAGAGAAAGAAAGGGGAGAGAAAGAGAAGAAGAAGAAGAAGAAGAAATTGAAATTTTGGATTTTAAGAGGTATATCACAACTATTTCTCAATTTATTGGTATTAATTAAGTTAATTCCTTTAATTTTTTATTTCTGAAAATATATATAATTGAGTATTTGATGTGTATTTCATAAGATATTGTAAGAATTGATGATGATCTATGTAGAGAGCTTGATAAATCATGATGAATTGCAGAATTTCTATTTGATAGTCTCTTGATCCAGAAATTTAATAAATTGTTGTGATTCGATTCTGGTATTACATTTTGAGTATATTAAATTATACATGTTTAGGATTATCTGAGACTTTGAATCGATTGAAAATTCAAGAAATTGAATTTATAGTAAATTTACCAAAATGACCCTGAAATTCTGAAAATTTCCTATATGAACAGTATAATACAGTGGAAAACATTGTTTGGCCTACTGAATGATCTTCAAAAATTACGAATTTGTGTAATACGATAAGTTTATATGTCTAATATGATATACTCAAAATTGAGAAGTTAGATCAATGTGGTTAAATTGTTATGAATTTCTAAAGAGTGTTAGCTTATTGTAGTATTTGATTAACTGAATTTTAAAGATATGGAATAAAATAGTTTTAAAATACTTTTGGCAGTGATTTTGAAGTGAAATATCTATCATGGATTTAGGTATTTGTTAAGAGTAATTATGTGGTATTTGTATAATTTTTGAGTTAGTATATGATTTTATAAAATTAGGAGATTGAACACTGTTTAGTAAGTATCTTGATCCTGTCAGGCTAGTAGTTTGGATTCGATGGTGTGTATAGAATGGATTGTATAGGCATTTTGATATAATATTTGTATATAAGAAGGCTATATGAGTCAAGAATGATATATTCTGATTTTGGAGTAATTGAACATCATTGGATGTATTAGAAAATTTTGTTAAGTGTAAGTGTTCAAAATAATAGGTTTTGAGAAACTAAGTATTTAGACCAATTTGATGTGATAAACGCATTGTGTATAATTTTGTAAGCTATTTAAAGTATTTTGTGTGAATTGTGAGGCTTATGAAATGATTAATCTCCATTGATAGGTTAAGGAGATTTAAGTCTTGTACCTGAAAGTGCTAAGAGGTAAGTATACTAGACGTTTTACTGAAATCACAATAAACATAGTAATTATTTTGTATGATTTTGTAAATGGGGTTAAGAATACGTTTATGTTATGCCAAAGTGTATTTGATATGAAATATGAAAGACATATGTTTATGAATTTGAGCATTGACATTGAGCATGGACATACATATGTTTTTTAAAGTGAGCTTTCAAAATGAAATGTGTTTAACAAAGAAAGTTTTGAAGTGTAATATGTCCATGAGAAACATTTTATATTTTGAGGATGCTTGAACTCACTGTTGACTTAGTAGGCATCTTATGTGAGTTGTGGAGCCTTTATGTATGGCCTTTCCTTTGGGATTAGTATATGTTATATGTTCCGTATGTAGGGAGGATCCTATAGGTACCTAAAGGAAGATTGAGTCATCACATTCGTGTAGTGGCGTATTGGTACATGTGAGAGGACTCACCGATGATCAGGGTGAGGGTTTAGCTCTTAGCTTTGGGCTTGAGCATTATATATGTGTAATTTAAACCTCAGTTATACTATTCCTCTCATATAGTATGTCACCTACGAGTGACATTTGGCTCATTATGTGATATGTGATGTGTAAGTCCTACTAAGTAGTAGTTGCGTGATGCTATTCTTATAATATGTTTTGAAAGAATGTGTAAGCGCTTACATGATATGTGATTTGATAAGATTATGATTTTGATTGATCACAACATATCATACATATGCATTGTGTACATATATGTATTTGTATTTGATATATGAAAAACAAGTATGCTTACTGAGTTTTATACTCATTATAGTTTATGGTGATTTCAGGTAAATAAGGTACATGTGTGCTTAGCGGATTTGGCAAGGCTTCTGCTGTTCCTTGGGTTCCCTAAGTTGTTAGGTTGCTAAGTGTTTCATTTGGGGACACGTGAGATAAGATATTTGATTTGTCCCTATTGAATAAATACTTATGTATTATTTATTGTGTGTGGTTGGATTTAGTTTAAGTTTCACCAAGTATAGTAATGGATTGATTTTAAGTAAGAATTTGCAATGAATATATTCTGGGCTTTCGGTAACAAAGTTGCTACTGGTGACGTAGTAGAGTGTTAATCTCTGAGAAAACTTTGCGTATCTCCGGTTTACTAATTGTCCCAGACATAATTCAATTGCTATATTTCTGAAAGAAATTAAAATGAATGTGCTTAGAAATATTATTGAATGAATGTAAGTGATGTCGTGTGTCAGATCTTTTGGGTCTGGGGCGTGACAGATATGTTATGGGAATCATCCGTTGAAGATATAACTTTTCACCTATTCAAGTTAGAGATTAAACCTATTAAGAAACTTCACAACAAACTTGTCAACGAATACTGAATGCGAAAAGACTCTCAGAGAGCACCATGATAAAAAAGAATATAAGAAAACAACGAAATAAAAGATATAAAAGGTGTACACCTATTGCCTTATGTGTTGCCTATAATGCAGGCAGTTTATTTTATTTTATTTTTGTTAACCCAATGGTCCAAATGATCATTAATCAATAGTACAATTTATAAAGAGGCATTAAAAAATCCAACAACTCTCTCTATCAAATCTCTCCCAAATCTCTCTCAACTCTCTATGAAATTATTTCAACTCCCTTTCAAATCTGTCCATTTATTTCTTTATCTTTTTAATTTTCATTCATCCAATTTTAATTTTTTAATACAATTATTTATTATCAACACAATAACAAATTTCAATATTCCTAACACTAGAAGTAATGAAATTGAAGAAAATATGTCAATACTATCACAAATAAATTTTTTCATCTTTTTTAGTAGTTAATCTGTTTTTACAACTAAAAATAGTGAAAGTATTAAAAAATAGGTCAAACATCAAAATTTTAAAAATATTTCACACTGGAGACTTGTACAATTTCTAAAAAAAGTTGAACAAAAAGCTATCTGTAAGTTTTTTGCTAAAGTTTTAGATGACAAAACTTCATGTGGCACTGAGCATTTGTATCGACATACTAAGGCATGTATTCATGTACATGGTCTAAAATATCTAACTCAAACTAAAATTGCCCAAAATTCCCCTAGAGAAAATTATTTTGGATTCAAATATAATTAGTAGTGCATATTTACTAGATTGGCTAAATACATTGCAGTTAGTGAACAATCTCTTTCAATCGCCAAAAATCAAAGGTATGAAAAATTTATTAAAATGTATGTTCAACCCAACTTTTCTCGTGTTCCCAGAGATATAGCTAAAAATAATATTTTCACGTATATCATCAAACTAAACAAAATTTAATTGATGAAATCTCATAATTTAAAAGAGTGTTTATTGTTACTTCTAAGTATTGGATAAGTGTCAATGATTTGGTGTAAATTTATGTTACTTTTGTATTATATTGATAATTATTAATTTTTACACCAAAAAAACTATTATTTTTCGTTAATTAGAATATTTACACATAACTAATATTATTTTTAGATAATTTTAAAATATTGAAAAGCTTATTAGTATTACTTTCAATAATGCAAGTGCAATTACTAATGCTATAGAATTGTTTTCTTGTCATTTGATAAGTGCATTCCAGAAATCTTTAGTACCCCTTTTAATTCCATATTTGCTCGTTTTGAGTATTAAAATGTGGCGACTTATGTATACGTTATTATTTTGTAGGTTCCCATCAACCAGAGCATAAAGAAGGTCAAAATTTATTGAAAAAAAAAGAAAAAGAAGTTATTTCACAAAGCACCTAAGTTGCGACCCCAAGACAAGTGAAGACAACAGGATCAGGTGCTGGGGGTGGCCCTATTTCAGACAAAAAGTTATGATTGTATATGTTGATGGCATGAATTTGATCTGAACTTCTAAAGAGCTCCTAAAAATTTTATAGTACTTAAAAAATTAATTTAAGGTGAAAGATTTGAGAAAAATAAAATATTATCTCGAGAGAAAAATAAAATATTATATGGAACTATAGATATAAATAAATAGTTTATCCATTTGCCTATATTAAAAAGATTATGAAGAGATTTGATATGGACAAAGCTTATCCTTTAAGCACCTATATTGTCGTTTGGTTTCATAATCCTAAAAAGGATCTATTTCTCCCCAAAGAAGATGATAAGAGGATAGTTGGTCCATAAGTACCATATCTCAATACAATTGGTGCTTTATTGTATCTAGCCTAATGCACCACACTAGGCATGATATTTATAATAAACTTATTGGAAAGATTTAGCTGCACACTAACTTGGCATCATTGGATTGGTATTAAATATATATTTTGTTATCTTTGTAGAAAAACAATATTGAAATTATTATATTCTAATAAGACAACAGAAAATTCAGATCTGGTTGGTTATGTAAATGTTTAAGTACTTATTTGATTCTTATAGAGGTCGCACGAGGATGAGATAGTTTTTTTTACTTACAACAATATAACAATATTACAATCCACAAAATAAACTTTATTCTCTCTTTCCTCTAATCACTCTAAGATTCTTGCACTGCATGAAGCAAGCAAAGAATATTATAATTGCAGTTTGTTATTCATCATATTTAGAGCACATGCAACCTACCTCCTATAACAAATATCCCAACAGCAATATGGAGATAAAAGATTCATGTCAAATAGATATACTCCCCAAATAATTTCATAGATCTGTTCAATAAATCTTTGTCAACATTAACTTTTGAAAAATTGGTTCACATGATTAGCATATGTTGGCTCAGTAGATTATTAAATTGATTGAAGTTACTTGAGGGGGAATACTTAATCAGGGGAACATATTCTTTGAAGAGAACTATGACAACCATAGAAAAAATTACACTATACTTTGTTTTCTATCGGGCTAGCTTTTATTCCACTAAGTTATATTGACAAGGTTTTTAATGAGGTAGTATTGAGCATACATTATAAAGTTGTATTTATTTTTCTAAATTTTTTATCTCATTAATTTTTTTCTAGACAATATAAAATACAACTAAAAGTGATGAAATCTAAGAGTGTTGTGAAACAAGTGGCTTATCACCATTTTTCATAATCCCACATTAGCAAAATAAGGCTACCTACTTACACCTTGAACCATATAAAGCTTATGTCCCATATTGATAAAGAATAGCCTCCACTTACAACTAATCCCTATAAATATATGTTGCATATTTCATTGTGAAAGTAATTGAAATACAAAGCACTTTAGCTTACTAAAGACCTAAACAAAAGTGATATATTTATAGTTAAACATTTTGTTCTCTTTTTGGATATACTAACATCAAATTTGAAATTTTCTATTAAGAAAAAGAATCTTTGGACTCTTAAAGTTATATAAAATGGAATGAAATACTTTAAAAATATCAAAAAAGACATAAAGACTTCAAATTGGTAACATAGCTTCATTGGAATATATAAACTTTTAACGCTAATGATGTATTTACCCTAGAATTAAATTTAATTCCAAACACTAGGCATAATCTTATTTACTCATTTATTTTTATAATAAAAAAGTAAAATAAATAAATAAAATTCAAACAAAGCATGACAAGATATATGACACATTTTAATAGGTTAATTTTTTTATTTTTTAATTGAAAATTAAAAAATAAAATCAAAAATCAAAAATAAGAAGTAAAAAGTAACAAGCCACTATTGGCCACGACTTATTTGAAAGAGAGCCAACTAAGGTGGAGAAAAGTGGTGGCTACCATAACACTACCGTCAACAACTTTTCTTTGAGGTGAGCTACTACCTCTATTAAATAGATCGAGGGTTAGTGATTCTGATAAAAGTGCTAGTAGACCTCTATGCATTGTCGTTTGACAACAAAGTTAAGGTGATTGTCATTCTTCTCTTCTCGTTTTACACTACTCTAGTGTTATATTATCAAAAATAACTCTACCATTATATAGGTTATGAAATTTGAAGTTTAATAATGTTCTGGTGAATCAATTGGCCAATATTTACTGAAACCATTGATGGTGGCAACTTTGTCGAATGGTGCCAATGGTTGGCTGCTTATATTTTTTTTAATTTATTTTATAATCTTTAATTAAAAATAAAATAATTTAGCCTATCAAAATGTGACACATAACAAATTATATCAAAACACTTTTACTTTTAAAGGCAGTTAAAATAGATGAAATTTGTTAATAAATTAAGGTCTTTATATCTATTTTTATACTATTAAAGTGATTTAATCCCTTTTGTTTAACCTTAAAGGTCTAATCATCTTTTCCCTTTCTATTATAATAGAAATTGATGAGTTAGTGATATTCTATTGGGTTATTTTTACACAAGTCTTTTGTTATTTTTTTTGTTCAAATAAATTAGTTGTTTGCGATTTGTGACACAAAATTGTCTTCTTTTAGTTTTGTTGTATAAGTCACATTATTAAATGACCATTAAATTCCTTAACACTTTAAGTGTGGAATGGTCATTTAATAAATTTTATATGTAATATTTCCCCCTTTTGTCTATTTGTTTTCTTCTGATCTTCTTCACTCCATTCACCGGCATATGCGCGACAGCCAGTCGCACCTCATGTTGTTGTAGCGTGCGCACACACTGTTGCGCTAGATCTGTTATCATTGAATCATGATGACTTTTGACAATTAGAGATATGAGCCGCTGAAGCGCAAGATGTGAGGCAGTTGACCACAAAAGACAGCATTCCCAACTTTAAATTGTGGTTGTCGCTTGTCAGTTTTCGCATCGCCTCGTTTGCCATGAACGATCTTTTTTTTTTTTTCGAAGTTTTTAATGAATGACCTTAATTGTGAGGATTTCGCTCTTGTGACCTTAATTGTGTTTTTTGTTTTTACTTAGCCTTGGATATGAATTAATTTAGCTTTTCAATTATTTAAATTGTTTATTTTTTTTAAGCTTAATGAAAATTTTAAATTAATTAGAAAAAGTAATTTTTTTTTTGCCTTTTTGATCAAATGTAAAAAGTTTAAATGATATTGTTCCCCCAATAAAATCATCTTCGGGCCTAAGACCTCTAGGCCTAAAAGAAGTTAGCCCCCATGGGTCCAGTTAGATATTTTCCTATAGGATAGCCCCCTTCAAAGTTCACCACTCCTTGTAGGATAGCCCACTCTGAAGACAAGCCTGTAATGACAATCATTAGACCAAGTCCTAGTAGGGCTAAACAGTGCAGAACCTGCTCGGATTCAAAGAACCTAATAAGTAACTTGAAACACCTACTCGGCAGAATCGACCAAGACACGACCAAGACACATTAACCAGATCGGTTCATCTCAGCACCTACAGATCAACAGAGAAACAGGTTTGGCTCTATGACGGACGAGCTGACCAGGTACAACCGGTGAAGTTACCAAAAGACCAGCCCTTTGGGATAGCTCCAGACCATGATCGAGCCGAACAAGAAGAGACTATTAAAGGGTCAACCTCACACTTAACCAAATTCATCGGTGAAGAGGGGCATAAGAAATATGCTAAGAATATGCTCAAACAAATGTTAGAAAGAGACCTCGCATGTAGTAGAGGTATGTCAGAAGAAAATCTGCAGAAGGATATTTGGCATGTGACAAAAGCACAGCAGGAGCAGAGTCAGAAGTATGTCAGAAGATCTGCAGAAGGATATTTGGCGTATGACAGAAACACAGCAGATTGAGGATGCCCAGAAAGTCTTCCGAGGATATAAAAATAAATGAAGGACACAAAAGAAAGGGATGATAAAAAAAAGGCCTAGTCAATACTATAAAAAAAGGCCTAAAAAGAACCATTTTTTTCGATCAACAAAATTATTACATTTTTTTATAGAAAATATCTTTACTTATTAATATATTACATGTCAATCCTTATAAGACTCATCTATTTTATTTCTTATTAAATACTAATTATATAAATATTTAATTATAATTAATGTGTTCTTAACATACTTATCGATAAGGAATCGAGATAAATTAATATTTCAATTTAATTATTTAGTTTAAATTGACTTATTCTAATTTAATTATTTAAGTTAAATTTTTTTTCTTTTTAAATAAATTCATCTTCTAATAGCATTTGACTTCTTAAGTTCTATTAGGTTTATTTCTCTTTAGGTTTATCTTTTTTTCTTCTATAGTTTATTGTAAACTCTATATATACTCAAATATTCATTAATAAGAATACAATGCAATATTTTCTCTTCTCTTTAAATCTCTACATGATATCAAAGCCTCTTATGGGTTAATCTTTCTTTCACCTCCACTAGGCTGCTGCGTAGTGGCTACCCAAAGTCAAGTACGCGGCCAAGTAAGGATTGTAGCGCAGCAACCAAAACGAGTTCATAATTAATTCTTTATTTTTTTCTCATTTCTTTTTAATTTTAAGCACTAGCCAATTTCTTAACGCCATATTCAATTCTCCTCCATCAACATGCTTCTTGCTCCTATAAATAGTGCCCATAAATAGTATCCATAAACAGTGTACGTAAACTGTAATTGTGAATGGTACTGATACCTTGGTCAGCCAATATTCTCCTCTTTCCCTCCTTGAACAATTCTCTCCAAAAAAAAAAAAAAACATACCTACTTTCTCCATTTCTAGTTCTGTTATAGGATTAAACTCTTATAAACTATCTCTCCTCTTCTATTGCTAAACAGGTCTTTTTATTTTATGCTTTATTTAAGGGTTAACTCTCTTCCATTCTCAAATGAAACTTTTACTTTTCTGCTTTATTTTAAGATTTAACTCAATTTCATTCATAAACAAGTCTTTTATTTCTACTTTATTTTCAAGGTTTTACCCTTCTGTCCTAAACGGGTTTTCATTTTTTGTTTATTTTAAGGGTTTCCCCCTTTAATTCTAAAAAAAAAATTATTTTCCTTTCTATTATCTCCTTCTTCTTCTTCTTCTTTTTCTTCTTCTTCTTCTTCTTATAGTTTCGAATTCCTTTAAGCTAACAACTTGAGCTATTTTTTTTAACTTTCTTTCCCATATTTAATTTAAATTCTCTATATCTTTGTAACCTTTTGTGATTCTTCTTTTGCTTTTGATACTCATTCTAATGAAGAAGAATCACCAATGGTAACAAAAATTTATTTATCTTTTTTTTGTAATTTTACAGTTTATCACCCACTAGGTCAAATTAGCAACAATTGTCAGCTCCTGCCTAGCAGCAAGTGCTTCAATATTTCTCAGCAATCTCTATCACAATTAATCCAGATGCTATCATAATGCCATTTCTTTACATTACTATTGTTGCATCATTGCCTGCTCCAGGCATTACAGAACCCTCACCAAACCTCTTTCATGTACTCAATTACTCTTGAATAACATGACTGGACTCTCCTTCCAGAGCTCCACCTTATGAGAGCATGATAAGGAACCAAGATGAATCAAGATTCTAATTTAGTTTAAATTGATTCAAATTTTTAGATAAATTCGTATCCTAGTAGTATTTGACTTCTTAAGTCCTATTAGGTTTATCTTTTTTCCTTTTATAGTTTATCAAAAACTCTATATATACTTAAGCATTCATGCATGAGAATATAATGCAATATTTTCCCTTCTCTCTAAATATTTACACTTGCAACTTAAAGAAAAGATTTATAGGTCATAAATAATTGCAATAAAGTTCATATTAACATTATTTCAATATTTTTAAATATTTTTCCAACATTAATTTGTAAAATTAAAAATTCTTTTCAATTATATATTTTTCATAAATTTTCATTAATTTAACATTAAATTCATAATGGTATAATGTAAATAATTAGTTTCTAGTTATTTTTGTAAAACATTTTTGTTCTAATATATTTAGTTAAAGACCAAGTTCCTTTTCTTCTCCTCGTCAACCTAATTCTTCTTTATTCTCTTGGCGTAGAAAGACATATAAAGATAGACATAAGCGAAGAAGAATAGTAGTTTAGAGAAAGAAAATGCTATAGACAGAGAAACTATTTCTAGAGAGAGAAAATTATATAGAAAGAGGAATAATGTGCACCAATAGAGTACATGCTTTTCTAATTATATTCTTTATATAATTTTAAGATATAGTGTAGTAGCTTGTTATTCAGCTCAAAACATGGACATAGATTCATGGGAACCAAACCACTATAAATCTCTAGTGTTTTATTTTTTTACTGCTTTGTTGTTTACTCTTATTTTGAGACTTAGGTTAGAGTGTGAATGTCCAATAATGGTAACAAAGCATAAATTTTTTATTGTGATATTAGAGCTGAAGGTTTAAAAGATTAAAGTAAGACTCAAGTGTAATTTACCAAGAATCTGAAGAATGGTGACTACCAAGTTTAATGTGAAAAAGTTTAATGGGTAGGGAGATTTTAGTCTTGGAAGATTGCTAAAGTCTTACTAGAACCAAAAGAAGAAAGGACTTTAGTAAATGATGAATAGATAGCAGAGATAGTTAAAATTGCATTCAATACCATCATTTTGCAGTTATCTAACAGCGTACTGTGGTAAATCAATAAAAGGACTACTACAAAGGGGATTTTGAGTCAGCTTGAAAGTCTGTTTATTTATAAATCTTTATTTAGTAAAATTCTTCTAAAAGAAATATTATTTGGCTTTTGAATGGATCCCTTAACAAATTTTAAAGTGAATTCTAATGAATTTAAGATGATCTATATATACTTGACAAATACTGGTGAAACAATCAATTCTGAGAATCAGGTTGTTATTCTCTTAAATTCATTGCCAAATTCTTACAAGGAAGTAAAATCAGCAATTAAAAATGGTAAAGAAAGTCTTACCCTAGAAGATTACCTGACTGTATTAAGATTAAGGGAACAAAAAATAAAAACTATAAAGAAAGATAATGAAAAAAACTTGTTTACCAGAGGAAGACCAAAGAGAAAAAGGAAAAGAAAGCATATAAGTGTTGACGTATTTTAGGGTGTATGCATGTGATTGTGTACATATTGAAAAAATAAAATTATGCATCATATACATGAATTTGGCAGCGGAATTTATCAAGTAATCAATATATACACATGTAGTTAAATTTTTAACAATTTAAGAATACAGAAACATACCTTTGAAGACCTCCGATAAAGATTTCCAATTTCGGATATCCTTACTCCAAGTTTGAGCTCACCTTGAAGTGCACTCTTGTCCAATTCTAGTTTACAACAATCCGGTGAGATTGTGAAGCTAGAATAGTAGCAGTATGATCTATAGTAACAAGGTTTTGATTCTAGAAAGAAAAATATAAAAGATTTATTTTCTTTCTCCTTTGGTTTTTCTCACAAGTCTTTGTACTTTGAAAAACTCTCTCAAAAACCAACTCTTCTTTTTCCTCTCAACCCTTGCACGAATTTTCATTTACTCACATGTTAACACAATTGAAACTCAACTATTTTAGTGGTTACAACAACTTCACAAGTGCTCCACCAAAATTAGATTAAGTGGCCAACTACCAAAACTATTTTTGGTGGCCATTTTAATGGTCTAATAAAATTAATCATTAATTACAAAATGGTGCTCCACTAAATTTAGTTTATGTTTCTCAAATCATGTCTTCCATTTAGGAATAAAATAATAAATAAATAAAATTATATTTTATTTATTTAAATAACATTTATTTAATTATTGAAAAACTATTTGAATAATTAATATTTACCTTATTTGATTTTACTAACATGGTAAATAATTGAATTCATGGTAAAACAATTCATACAATATACTTAACATTTAAGTTTAAACAAGTGCACAACCCGAGGAACCCTGAAACATATTTTCGGTTTGCTAGAATTTCTAGGATGGAACTGTTCAATCCATTATGCTGCCCCAGTGCACAACGAGTACACTTCATATTGTGAGATTCTCTAGGTCCACGCCCGAATTGTCATATAGAACTTCTCCATACATCCGTGAATGATGCCCCACACACACGTTATGGATATTACAAAGCGGCGCATTAGACCATACAAGTTGAGGTTATAACATATTCATATAATCCCTCCATCATTTATATCCGAGTAGAGCAGAGATATAGATCAACACCATCAAATTTCCATATGCCCGATTGAAAGCTTATCTCTTGAATTGTATTTCAATAAATAATATTCCCAAACACTTTTGTAATATTATTTATCCCTAGGGTTAAACTCTTTTCCCAGGAATTATTGCTTATGGCCATAAGACTTTCTGAAATACAATTTATAGAGTATTAGGATATAATACTCACCCAAATGAGCTGATGGATCCCATATCTATGCACACCGAACTCTATAAGCATCGGACCATACCCAGCGACACCTAGCGGTCAGACCATAAAAGGTTTCTGACATGTGTGGAACCAAAGTATGGTGAATCACTCACAAGTCCACCGTGGCACTCAGGTCAAAGGACCACGAATACTACTCAACTCGAAAGATCCTCCATTGACGACTTTATGGGATGTCTATTGGAGATCTTTGTGAGTCTGTTCAGTATTCAGTCCTTATTAAATACCTGTATCTCTATACGAGCTTCCACTAAACTCATGGTTTGCTAAGACTAATCATCTGGACCATCCAGATATAGACATACACCAATCTATATATTTGTTAAGGTATTCACTGATAGACCTGCATCAGTGAAGATAGATTAGGAACATAATATTTGAGAACATATTTGCATAATGACATTTTCTAGCACTATTTACAATTATGTCATTACTAATACATTCTTAGGTCTTTGTCCCATTTCAGACAAGGCTCTAACTCTTTAGATATTGCTGACTCTTATAACCTGGTAACTCTTATCAGTGCCAACTCTTGGCATTTATAACTCTCACCGTTGCTAATTCTTAGCACTGATCTAAACTCATTTAGACCAGATCTGAACTTTTTCAGATCGTACAATATCTGAAACGTTACAAGCATCTTACCATATATTAATATAATTAGCGATTTATTGAAATAACAACACTAGTATAAATATTAAACAAATATTTATACATAATGGGATGGCACGTAAGCACAAATCCCAACAATAAGAAAATCCAAGTCTACGTCAGTGACCAGTGGAAGAAAATGTTATTTCTCGAGAAAGGAAAGGCACTTAAAAAGAAATTTCAATGAAATTATTGTGAAATTAAATTAAAATAGTTTAGATTATGCAAATGTGTTGTGTGTTTTAGAATGCAAATGCTTATTACGCAACAAGTAATATAATAATATTTAGAGTATCATTCTCACAAGGAATTATTATTAAATTTGTAAGTAATAAAATTGTGTCTTTTTATTCTTATTTAAATAATTAATAAATCAAGAAAATAAAATCTAAACCGAATAATAAGAAAGTGAAAGCAAAATAATTATAAAAAAATAAAAAATAAAACAACTATAAATTCATCAACATTAGAAGCCTAGGATTACAATTATCCCTTATTACTTCACTTAAATCTAATTACTCCTCTTATTTTAATTCATCAATACGAATTGTTAACCAATAACCCTTATATCCTCACAAGTGTCTTCCAATGGTCAAGAAAGAATATCTTACCTAATCAATTATTTATATTCCTGTGATAATTAGATTAAAACAAGACTCTTTAAGAACGTGTTCTCTAAAAGGTTATATAGGCCATGTAAGTATATTCCTATATCACATAAAACCCAAAACTTTTACTCATTGATCATACATCATTCTATTCAAGGTCAAACATAAAAATATATTTTTCAGTTTTATTAAGGTTTTCCTAATCAATATAATTAGTGATCAAGTAATTAGAAGCATTTAGCATAGAATAGAATGAATAATTGATTATTAAATTCATAAATCAAGGAAAAATAAATAATTTAAGCTATATATTGAATTCAAATTGTAATTTTAGAAAAGTAAATTAGCTCATGATGAAATAAAGAGTTTTAAAGCATATTAAGTTTAACATCATAGAGATAATATAAAACTAAGAAAGATAAAGAGAAAAGAAGCAAAGTTATGATGCTATAAATTCTTCAGTTTTAATCTCTCTTTTTCTTGATTCTTAATCTCTGTGATTCTTCTAAAGTTTGCCCTAAACTCTCAAAACGTTGTTATCTTTCTTGCTTTCTTTGATTATCTCTCTCGATGTTGACTTTTTATCTTTTATAATATAGGCTATCATTTTCAAGTTAGGGTAAAAATCCAAGTCCAAGTCCAAGTCAAAGTAGGTTTCAAAACTCTAGTGTCTAGCACCATGGCTTGCCTCCATTGTGGCACTAGCTCGATAATCACCCTACCACTGTGAACTTGGCTCAAAGCATTATAGTGATCACTTTATGTCACTCTTGTAGTGTTGAATCCTAACCTGTAGCCTTGAGTTTCTGACTTTGAGCTTGTTTTCTGGCTATTCGAGCGCTACAACCTTGACTTTTTGGGTCTCGACACCGATATTTGGCCTTCATCTTAATACTCTTACCTTGTTTTCTTCAGACTTTCAACCCATTAGCTCTATTTTGCTTCAAAACTATAAAATAACAATTTATTTCATAAAAAATTATATTTAAAACACATAAATGCTAAGCCTAAGGAATTAAAATTATAAGTGTAAAATACACTTATTAAGATGTAATGGTAGCATCTGACAGGTACGACAGTTTAGAAGTTCTCACAGTTTTAGTAGGGGAGAAAATGAAAAATTAGGTCCTAGATTCTGGATGTGCTTACCATATGAGTCCTAACAATGACTAGTTTGATTCATATGAAAAATATAAATGGGGTAAGGTACTAATGGGAAATAATTATTCATGCAATGTGATTAGGATAAGTATAATTCCCATAAAGTTGCATGTTGGAATAATAAGGATCTTAAAAGATATGAGACATGTTCCTGAGCTGAATGAAAACTTGATAGTTTTAGTTGCTTTGGATGAATCAAGATACATTTATAAATTTGAAAATGGACAACTAAGGATAAGTAGGCGTTCTATGCTTATGATGAAATGTACTAAGCAAGTTAGTTTGTATATTTTATAACACTATCACTAGATATATTGTTACTACTGCTTCTGCAAGGTACAAAGAGATTTAGATATGGCACAGGAGATTAAGCCATATAGAGAAACCATGCTTATTGCAGCTGGGAAAACAGGGTGTTATTTGGAATGAAAGATTGGAATTCGATGAATACTCTACATTAAGAAAGTAATTCAGGGTTAGTTTCAGCACCAATAATTACAAATCAGGTAAAGTTTTAGAATATATTCATGCTAACTTGTGGGGGCTAACAAATACAACAACACGTAGTGATAACAGGTATTTTGTATCCATGGTTGATAACTATTCATAAAAGGACCATGTGGAAGTAAATGAGTCAAGGAGAACTCAAAGTAAGGTAAAGGAATCTTACTTTGAGGTAGAGGTACAACCACAAATGCCTCATGAGAATAATATACAAGTTGAACCAGAAGTAGATCCACAACCTTAAACTGATTAGGAACAATACAATATCAACAAAGAAAGGTCCAAAACATGGACTGAAAATAGAGGTCCAAGATATAGGTCTAAGATGAAGGCCCAAGATAGAGACCCAAGACAAAGGCCTAAGATAGATGTCTAAATAGAGGTTAAAAACAAAGACCCCAGATTGAGGCCCAAGATAAAGACTAGAGATATAGGTCTAAGATAGAGTCCGAGACAAAGGTCTAAGACAAAAACTCGAGACAAAGACCGTAAGGTGATGTATGGTTGCAAGAATAAGATTAAAAACTTAAACTAGTGAGATTAATAGTGATGCTATTTTTTTTATAATCAATCAGCTATTCATCCCTGTAAAAACTAGGTATTCAGGAAGATAGTTTATGGTAGAAGAGTAAAGTTGGTGAAGATAAACATTGAGAAGAATCCTACTGATCTGGAAATATGTATTTCTATGAACAAGTTTAAGGTATATTTAAGCCTGTTGTGTATAGATAAAGGGTAAGCAACAGAAATAAAATCTGAACTGAAGAAGAAGTATTGCACCGATATAAGGACTAAAATACACTAAAACCAAAGGTGAATGTGTAAAGTTTATTGGTCCTAATATATTTTAGGCAAAGACTATGTTCTTTTCTTCTCCTCGTCTAAAAATGAGTCTCACTTCTCCTTCTCTTATGCTAAAACTTAATTTATGACAAAGAAAAAAAAATCTTATTAGAAATAGGAAAGAATTAAGGGAAGAAAAAACTACTATATATAAGGCTCAAATTCAGACTACTTCATCAATCCAATTCTTCTTTATTCTCTTCAAATAGAAAAATAGAGATATAGAGAGAGGAAAAATGATAGTTTAGAGAGAGAAAATTGTCTAGAGAGAAAAAATTGTCTAGAAAGACAAACAATGCGTGCCAAGAGAGTATGTGCTTTTGTAATTATATTTATTGTATGATTTTGAGATATAGTACAGTACTGACTTGTTGTTTAGCTTAAAAAGTCGACGTAGGTTCACGAAAATTGAACCACTATAAATCTCTAATGTTTTATTTTAATTTTATTTATTTTTTATTTTTTATTTTGAGTTTTGAGTTTTGAGTTAAAGTGTAAATTTTTAACAATAGTATCAGAGTATAAATTCTTAACAACTTTTATTTAAAAAAATAACTTAACACTTATATTCAAATATTAAAGAAAAAAAAGTCATTCAAAATTTAGAGTTATTCAATACGCAATATTAATTTAGTTCTATCTAAAATTCAGTAAAAAAAGAAATCACAAAAGTCAATTATTGAGTTAATGTTTTTGGAATATATTGTGTTTTATTCTTTGGAAAAGGATCAAAAGGTTTTAATGTAGGAACATGTAAAGCTTTTACTGAGTTTAATCTACTTAACGGTCGTTGGATATTGGGGTTCGATTAGAGGTGTAACGGGAGCCCTGCACTTACTGATTTTTGGTTATTAATACAAATGCTGTAATGTATGAAAAGCAGCTTAAAACACTTGTGCAGGAAGTGGTTGATTTTCGGCTAAATAAACAATTTGCACACATTTATTAATTTTCTTCAGATTAACCAATGCTCCAGACTTTTATGAATCCGACATTGTAATTCAGGAGTTCGTTTAAAAATCTTTTTAATTATTTTTTTTAATAATTTTTTAATTGATTAACATTAAAATAGAATAACAATTTATAATCGCCGTCACTATCACCGTCGTACACATGAATTTGACATATAACAACGGTGACAGTGGTGAGTCAACTAAGTTTCGGTGACGATTGGAGATATTATTTCAAGGTCCATAACTAACGATTAATGACGGCAAAGGGATTTATGTAAACAAAGCTGAATAAAGAGAGACTTTATGTGTTACAAATTACAGACAACTGATTTATTTAAACAAAGAAAAAATAATAATTGTGTAAAAATAACCCTAATCTATTTACTAATAACAAATGTTTCTTACTCTTGTCTTAAGAAATAGAAAGAGAATTTATCTACTCAGAAAAGTTAAAAGAAAAGAGAAGGAGACAATTAAAGCTATGATATCAGTGGACGGGCCTAACTAAATGAAAGGTCATTACCATATTTGTTTTTCTTTCCTTTTTTTTTTAAAAAAAAAGGTAAAGGTAATAATAATTGAATCTAATATTATACCATCAGAGATAACACTAACAAATATAAAAAAAAAAGGTAAAGGTAATAATAATTGAATCTAATATTATACCATCAGAGATAACACTAACAAATATATTATATTATTAGGTCTATTATCTAAAGGTTCAAATAGCTCGCACCTAACTTAACATTTAAGAAAGACAGCTCACAACAAATCAAAATATAAAATTTATGATTTTAGGCCAACAAATAGGTAAATTTGATTCAACAACCTACAAAATTTCACAAATAATTAAGAGATTTGGTGAGAAGTTGAGTACATATTAGATTATGAATTTTACTTTCATTTTGATTATAATTTTTGAGTTCTAATAGAAAAAAGGGTTCAAAATAAGAATAAGTTTTGAGTTTGGAATAGATCCCCTTAAATTTATATCTGCATATGTTTTAAAAACGAAGTATCAAATTCTTTCTAAACTTGTAACGAGTTTAAAATTTCATTACCAAACCTGCTCTATCGGATATGTACTCTATACCAAATCACAACAGGTTATTTTCATATTTTAAGCTGGTTGTAAATTTATATAATTAAAAAAAATTAATTTGTAATCTTAACTTCAAAGAAAATCTTAAAAGTATATCAATTAAAATTATAATTACAACAATACATAACATAATAATACTGGTTTGATTAATATTTTTGGCCATTTATTATATATAGTAACACTTAATAAGTAAAAGGGCTATACAAATTATGCCACGTGTCATACCCATACAAATTAATGGCATGATATGTGACATTCAATAGAAAGGAGAAAGTGGCAAGTTTCATTTGCCAAGATCTCGTGTTTAATACTTAAATCTTATAATTTTTTCGAGAGATCCTAAATAATTTTAATTTTTTGAAAACTTTTTAGATTGAACTATTCAATCCGATGCGCTACCTTAGTATACAACAAGTATACTTCATATAGTGAGACTCCCTAAATTCACACCCATTTCATTTTACGGAACTCTTCCATAAGACAATGCCCTACACACATATTATAGAAATAACAAAATAACGTGTCAAACCATACAAGTTGAGGTTAATACATATTCATATAATCCCTTCATTATTTATATCCTAGAAGCGCGAAGAGAAATCTTAAATAAATAAATAAAAAGTACATAAAATAACCAATATAGCAAAAATTAAATCTGTAATCAAAGTTCACACGCAAGTCTATTACTAATATTGTTTTAAAATAAAATAAAAAATCCAACGCTCATCCAATATGAGGAGATGATAATGAAAAAAATAAAACATGTTATTTTTAGAAAAATAAACAAAAATTAAACATGTTAATATTTGCGAATACCTACAATAGGTATCTGTGGACATTGCACCATACATGTATTCATCCCAAACCCGTTGTAGATTTTTACTTTATTTACTAAACTCATTCCAAATCCACTTCAAGTTTACCAAATCATTCTCAATAGGGTCAGGTTTTAACAAGTTTGCATATTTGTGTATCATTCTATCATTCTTAGTTCAAATTCATCTTTAATGCCACCAGAAAACACCTAAAGCGATGTTGTTAATGTATGTGTTCATGCATGCATACTTCAAATAAGATTTGAATTTATATCCTATAAATATGGACAATTCATTTATTATTACACACTTTTCATTATTGATTCATATACATTCACCATTCATTTATAGAAAATACCATCACCTTGTTTTCCATTGCAAATACTTCCCGCACACAAAGTACTTAACTTTCTTAGATAAATATTGACTTAAACATTAAAGTATTTTTTTTTTTATAAAAGGACAGTGCACTCTCAAAATTTTAAAAAGTAAGCAAGGGCAAAGAGGTAATTTTTTATGATTCCATATTTGAGAAAGTCACATATATATACATACATACACCATAAACTCTTAAAATAAAAAAAAGGTATAAGTAGAAAATAATTGCTCTCTAATTAAAATAGTTCTCCAGCAACTGTACCTTTTTCATTAATACATAGGCCCTCGATTTTAGTAAACAAGTACTCAAATAAGGAGACAATTATAATTTAATAATTAGGCACAATAAAATAGAACTATTTTTAAGCTTTAGACATACGGAGAAAGCATTTTAGAACTTGGATTGTTAAAGATTATTGAAGATTGAATCCCTCAAAGAGGCATCTCCACTAATTTTCTCTTTTTTCTTTCTTATTTACTTTGATTTAGAGTTTAAAATTGTAGATTGTGTAGTTTTAAACGTGTTTACTCTTATAAATTTCTAAATTATTGTGATTTTGTGCTTAAACATGTTAAGCTAAAACTCTTGTTCTAGCGGCTTAATGTAGCTCTACATTTTACCATGTTTGAATATTTTTAGTTGATTAATGACTATTCCTTATGTTACTTATTTTGTGATTTTCTAGATTTATAGCTTATAACGTGATTGGGAGATTGGTTAAATGGTCTAGACTTATGGGTTGTATGCTTGAAAAAGATTAACACATTTGTTGGACTTGAAAATCATGACCATAGATTTTATTAAATTGAGAAACTAATAAAACTTGGGTAATCATTTAAAGGTTGCTTAATGAATGTATAGATAGACAAGCTAGATAGGGATATCAACTTGCATATTTATTCATAACATTTCATTTGACGTTCGAAGAGGTAATGAGATTAATATTGAACCCCTTTAATTAATGAATTCATAAGAATAGTTGTTAAATTGTTAGTTTAAGTATCTTTAATTTTCTTAATCAACTTAGAATTAAAATTAGCCTATATAAAATTTGGTTGTTAACGCCATAGTAGTTAGTATTAATTTAAAAGAGCAATCCTCATGGGAACAATACTTCTCATCACTCTATTACCTGCTCAAGACCTGTACACGTGCGGTTAATGACAACTATTCGAGCATCTGGCATTAAGGAATCGATGCCAACAACTTTGAGTTAAAGTCAACCTTCATTAATATGGTGCAACAAAATCAGCATGGTGATTTGCTAAGCAATGACCCAAGTGTTCATCTTGACACTATTAAGATGAAAAGAGCTCCAGAGGATGTCATTTAGCTAAACATGTTATTTTTCTATCTTAAGGACAAAGCTAGGGGTTGGCTCTAATCCTTGCAATAAAAGAGTATTACAACATGAGAAGAGCTAGCACAAAAGTTCTTTACTAAGTCCTTTTCACCATCAAAGACTTCTCAACTCTAAGAAAAGAGTGCTTAATTTCAGCAAATAGACTTTGATCCACTCTATAAAGCTTGAGACCGGTTTAAGGACCTTATTTGGAAATGCCCTTAACAAGTATACTAAGATTGGTTTCAAATTCAACTTTTATATAATGGACTAAATGGCCAAACTAGAACTATTATAGATGCACCAATGGTGACGGGGTGGGGGTTACTTTGTAGTCAAAAACTATGGAAGAAGCTCAAATCTTGTTAGAGGAGATGGCTTAAAATAACTACCAATGGCCTAATAAGAGGTCCATTGTGAGAAAGCTTCTAGAAGATATGAAGTTGATCCATTGGTTTGTCTTTCATCCCAAGTCTCGACATTGACTACTCAAAATTTTATACACAATGCTAAAGAGTATTCTTTAGGAAAGAATCCAACAATGATTGCTAATGTGTCTTATACCGGTGAGGGTAGTAAGTCAAAGCATGTGCAATATGTCAAAAACTAGAACTTCAACTACCAGAGTAACAACTTACCCACTTATTACCATCTAGGACTTCACAATCATGAGAAATTCTCTTATAGTAACAGAATGAATACTTTACAATATTTACCAGGGTTTAATCACTGATAGTTGAGAAAAAAAATCCTTATTGGAAGACCTTTTTTGTACTTTTATTGTTGAAGATGAGAGAAAGATTCAATAAATGTGAAGCCTGGCTGCTTAAACCTGATTCTATTTATTTTTAAGATAACCCTCTTCTAATTATCCCTCTATTACTGTATCTTCAGTGGTTTCAAAAGAAGGAATTGGATGGTTAATTCTCCAAGTTCCTTGAAATCTTCAAGAAAATTAACATTAATATCCCTTTTGTAGATGCACTAAAGCAAATGCTAAACTATGTGAAATTCATAAAGATTATGTTGTCAAAGAAGAAAAAGTTGGAGGATTATGAGACAATAAGGCTAATGGAGGAATGCAGTGCAATTCTTTAAAGAAAATTGTCACAAAAATTGAAGGATCCCGAGAGCTTCATAATTTCGTGTACTATTAGAGATTTAACTTTCAAGAAGGCCTTATGTGATCTCAGTGCCAGCATAAAACTTATGCCTATATCCATTTTCTAAAAGTTAGCACTTAGAGAGGTGAAGCAAACAATAATTTCCTTGCAAACGGCAGATAGATGTCTCTCTTATCCAATGAATGTTATGAAGATGTGCTAGTCAAAATGGACAAATTTATTCTTTCGATGAACTATATTATTCTAGACGTGGAGTAAGATAAGAAGGTTCCTATTATTCTTGGTTGGCTATTCTTAGCTACCTTAGTGTTCTTATTGAAATATAAAAGTGAGAGATAAAAATGAGGTGCAAGACGAGGAAGCCACATTTAAAGTCTTTAAGAAATTTAAGTTGCCGAATGATTCAGAAGAATGCTTGATGATTGACAATATGGATTTGAATGAAGAACAATGTGCCTTATCTTGCAAGAAGATAGATGCAATCCAACCCCAAGTTTATGATAAGGCAATGTTGCACTAAACAAAGAAGAAGATGAAGCATGGCAAGATTATGTTAGAAAATTATTCGAATACCAGCCACTGAGATTCATTCTTCCAGCCAAGATTGAAATCAAGGAAAGAAATTAACACGACTATCAAATGCACACTGAAGCAGCACAATAGAGGAGTGTTCTATGGGTGTAACACCTCCAATGTTCAATTTGATCCCCATAAATCTAGAAGTTTTGAAGTTGAAGATGTTAAATCGAGCGCTTCATGAAGGCAACCCAAGTGAATTTTAACTTTTAATTTCAATCTTAATTTTTAATGTTTTTTATTTTATTTCTAGTAGTGTGTTAAAATAGCAATTTGGCACCACATAAAAGAATTAAAAATGAGCATAAGCAAAGGTAACAAGGTACAGCCCAAAGGAGCTCAAAACTGAAACAATTCTAAACCTTGGCAGTAAGTTAGGGCCGCAGCCCCACTCACTTGGGGCTATCTTCCTAACACCTAGAAATTTGACATCTAAAAATTCAGGCTATCGCACCACAGCCTACTCATTCTAGGTCGGATGCCACTTGATTTCCCTCTTCTAAAACACTCCCTACTTCTTATTAACCACTCTTTAAACACTTTTTCACTTCTCTCACTCAAACCTAAACACTCCAAACACCAAATCACTCAAGAATCCCACATCAAATGACAAGGTTCAAAAGTGGGAATCCAAATTGCAAGTTTTAAGAGGCATCACTTGAGGGCTTTGGGCAACAAATCATCAATAATTTTGCCCTTAGGTTTGAACACTACTGTGCTGAGCCTTCATCTACAATAGAGTTTTCTAACCTTATTTTTTATTCTTGTTATCAGTGACAATATTAAATTTAAGTTTGAGGGAGAAAAAAATATTTATTAGCATTTATTTACGCTTTTTATAATGTTTACTCTTTATTACTGCTATTTTTAATTATTTTGTTTTGCATGCCTTTTTTTATTTTATTGTTAGTTATAGGTTGGTTGAATGATTAGTAGTCAATGATATGAAATAGAAACATGCAATTACTACTTTCTTTTAGAAATAATAAATGTTATGATTGTTTACTTATTTAATCCAAAGACAAGTTCAACTTCATTTTGTAACTGCTTGATATATTAAGCATGTAGTTAGAGGATATTTATTTAAATGGTGTTTATGCATAAAAGAAATACTTAGGGTCGTAAACAATCTAGTTATTATGCTTATTTATAGGATTTTTATGCATAAAAAGAATACTTAGGGTCTCAAAAATACGCTAACACTTTTTTTCCTATTACTTAAGGCGGAATCCTAGGGCACACATAAGCTAGAAAATTAATTAAGTCATCTTTAGACCAATTGAGTCTTTCAAACCAACCATTGTATATTTTTAACACCTAGTTACTCCTATTGAGCCTAATGATCATTTTCTTTGCTAACACCTCAATACCTCAGCCATAAATTAATTATCCTTCATAGTGCTTACATGCCATTCTAATATTGTATGAATTTTAATTGTTTAATATTTATACAATAAACATTTCAAATAAAATCGTTAATATTAAATAATATATGGTAAGATGCCTGTAATGTTTCAAATATTATATGATCTGAAGGAGTTTAAATTTGGTCTAAAAGAGTTTAGATCAATGCTAAGAGTTAACAATGCTTAGAGTTATAAATGCTAGGAGTTAGTAGGTTATAAGAGTCAACAAAATCAAAAGAGTTAGAGCCTTTTTTGAAATGGGAAAAAGACCTGGGAATATATTAGCAATAATATAGTTGCAAGGAGTTGTAAATAGTACTAGAAAATATCATTGTGTAAGTATATTCTTAAACTTTATATTCTTAATCTATCTTCACCTATATGGGTCTGTCGATAAAGACCTTAACATATATAGATTAGTGTATGTCTATATCTGAATGATCCAAATAGTTAGTCTTAGCTGACTATGAGTTTAATAGAAGCTCATATAAATATAAAGGTATTCAGTGAGGACGGGTACTGAACAGACTTAATGAGGACCTCCAATAGAAATCTTATAAAGTCATCAATAAAAGGTCTTCTTAAGTTGAGTAGTATTCATAATCCTTTAACCTAAGCACCACAGTGACTTTGTGAGTGATCCTCCATACTTAGGTTCAACAAATGTCAGAAAACTTTCATAGTCTAACCGTTAGGTGCAACTGGGTATGGTCTGATACTTATGGAATTTGGTGTGTGTAGATATGGGATTTGTTAGCTCTTATATACTAATTGTATATCCTGATGCACTAAGATTATATTTCAAGAAGTCTTATGGCCATAAGCATAAAAACTCGAGAAAGAGTTTCCCATGAGATAAACAATATCGCAAAAGTATTTGCAAATATTTTTTTATAGAAATATAAATTTAGAGATAAGTCCACGATCGCATATATGGAGACTTGACGGTGATGATTTATGTCTCCACTCTTCCAAGATATCAGTGACAGAGGCTCAATGTACTATTTTATAATTTTCATAACATGTGTGGGGCATCATTTATTGACTTACAAAAGAGTTTTGTAAGATAAATAAGTGTGAACCTAGAGAGTCTCACAATATAAAGTATACTCGTTGAGCACTGAGGTTGCACACTAGATCAAACAGTTCAATCTAGAAAGATTTCAGAAAGCAAGAATTATTTTAAGGTCTCTTAAGAAACTGCTGAGCTTAAGTGTTAAGCTTAGAAATTATTAATTAACAATTGTTGTTAATTAATATAATTTGACAAGTGTCAAATTGTTATTGACTTTAAATGGCCACTCGACACAATTTGTCAATAAAAACAAATGACTATTGGAAGTCATTTGCTGAAAAATGCCATTTGAAGCCTTATTTTAGAGATAAGCGGCCTTAAAAGAACATACGTCCATTGCCAAATCTCAAAAGTATATATATTGCAAATGCATTTTGCAATTGTGAGGCTTTGAAGTTATTTGACCATTTTAGAGTAAATTGCAAAACTTACTCCTTTAGACTTCATTTGGCCATTTCGATAAATTAAAGAAAAAAGTTCTCTTTGTTACTCATTTATTTCATTTTAGTCGAGAAAGATAAAAGGAAAATTGTTTGCATCTTTAAGAGAAGCCATTTTGCAATTTATGAAGTATTTACAACTCTTGCAAATTCTTCATAAATTGCAAAATGACTTCTCTTACATATGCAAACAATTTGCCTGCAAAAGTTGCAAACTAACCTCATTTTGGCCGAGAGATATATAAGCAAAAGTTGTTCAATATTCAATTGTTCCAGCTGAAAATTGAAATTAAATGCTACCATTCTAGTTTCGTAATCCCATCAGATGTTGCAAACTAGAATTGATTAACAGGAACGCTTCTGTGTGAGCTTTGGTACAAATTCTACAGCAAATGGCTTCAAAGGTAAGATTATGAAATCTGTTAGGTGTAATAAATTTAAATTCAGTATGTGTATATTACAATAGAAAATTTGATTTCATTTTCGCTGCACTAATTTGTATGTGAGACATTGATGCGATATTTTTATGTGTTATAATTAAGTGCAAGTATACACTATCGTAACAAGTAATAAAGGGACTTAATAAGTCGGATGTTGAACCCATAGGGATAATTTCTTCTTTTTAACCAAATACTAAAATTATGTCTTTCTAATAATTATTCAGAAAAATAAAAAAAAATCTAAGAATGAATGTAGAAAAAATAAAAGAAACAACACAATGCAAAGAGAATTAGGTGATAGCAATATAGAGAAAACCTAGGATTAATAATACGCTTAATTTATTACAAGTACCATAGGAATATAGGTATTTGGTTAATTAAGGTATACTTGCATGACCTTGGAAGAGACTTGTGAATACATTAGTGTCTTGATCAATAACAAAGACTAAGTGAGTTCAATATTAGAGGATTAATCATTAGATAGCATATTGAAGGATATTATTAATCCTAGGTTTTCTCTATATTGCTGTCACTTAATTCTCTTTGCATTGTGTTATTGCTTTTATTTTTTCTACATTCATTCTTAGATATTTTTAAAATTTTTCTTAATAATTATTAGAAAAACACAATTTTAGTATTTGGTTAAAAAGAAGAAATTATCCCTATGGGTTCGACATCCGACTTATTAAGTCCATTTATTACTTGTTACGATAGCGTATACTTGCGCTTAATTATAAGATATAAAAATATCGCATCAATGTCTCACATACAAATTAGTGTAGAGAAAATGAAATCAAATTTTCTATTGTAATATACACATACTGAATTTAAATCTATTACACCTAACAGATTTCAGAATCTTACCTTTGAAACCATTTGATGTAGAATTTGTACCAGAGCTCACACGGAAGCGTTCCTGTTGATCAATTCTAGTCTGCAACATCTGATGGGATTGCGAAGCTAGAATGGTAGCATTTAATTTCAATTTTCAGCAGGAACAATTGAATATTGAACAACTTTTGCTTATATATCTCTCGACCAAAATGAGGTTAGTTTGCAACTCTTGCAAGCAAATTGTTTGCATCTTTAAGAGAAGTCATTTTGCAATTTATGAAGAATTTGTAAGAGTTGCAAACTAACCTCATTTTACCCGAGAGATATATGAGCAAAAGTTGTTCAATATTCAATTATTCCTACTGAAAATTGAAATTAAATGCTGCTATTCTAGCTTTGCAATCTCATCGGATATTACGAACTAGAATTAATCAACGCTTCTGTGTGAGCTCCAATACAAATTCTACATTGAATGGCTTTAAAGGTAAGATTCTAAAATCTGTTAGGTGTAATAGATTTAAATTCAATATATGTGTATTGCAAATGAAAATTAGATTTTCTTTCCAATGCGCTAATTTGTATGTAAGATATGCAAACAAAATAAATTTTGAATTGTAATGTTCACATTTGCACCCTACAAACAACACACTTACAATAATGACTAAAAGAAAACAATACAAAAATAAAAAATATTGTATAAATTGAGTTTGCTATACCCCTAATTTTGAAAAAGAAAAAGTTGAACACCAAAATAACAAGGGATTCAAGAAAAAAAAATGTTTTGGGGAAATTAGTTGGAATATAAATGGTTCGATTTGGTTAATCTCAATAGGAATGTGTATTTATGGTGTAAGTTGAGTCGAAATTAATCCATTTTATCCTATCCTCTACAAGCTAGATAAAGTCCTATTTGATCATTGATTATGTGTTTGCCTATATTAGTGGAGAGTAATGTGAAAAACAAATCTATAAAGTATTAAACAAATAAAATAACTTTATAGAGATCAATTCATTAACTTGTGTGCATAAACTAATCCCGGTATATGTGACTAATGATACTAACTATTCACACATGCACAAAGTAGGTCACTAATGAACTAGAGTAAGTAATAGATTGACATGTTGAACTATTATGATATTCAAAATTTTCTTGAGATTACTTGACATGTTGAACTATTATGGCAATCATAATTTCCTTGAGATTTATAATCATAAGAAATTGTTGAGACAATTTGCTAATAATTAGTCATGACCTGCTATTTAGTGTCTTCTCATAGTTTGTTTTCATTTTAGTTTTTAATCATGTCTCTTTACTCGAGGATGAGAAAGTTATTAAGTTTGGGGGAGTTTGATGAGTGCATTTTGTATCTATTATTTTGAACTACTAAACTTGGTAATTGCTTAATTTAAATAAGAATATATGATTTTTTTTATGTGCATTAATGTTATTTTTTAAGTTTTAAATTAACAGAACTATTTAGGATAAAAATCTAAGAAAAATGCACAAAATTATAAAAAAAAATTGGAACAAAATGCTTAGTTTGGACAGTAACAATGAATAATAACCAGTACGCTGTAGCCCAAATTTGACTATAATGTTAGGGCTGCAAACTTTTGGTGCCCAAAGCCTAAAGAACCCTGGCCACGGTGCTGCCAATAGTGCATCAATTTTAAACTTTATACCCTAATTTTAAAAGCCTATTTTGGAGCCTATTAAAAGGAGATGAAGACCCTCATTTATCAAGGATGAAGAAGTACGAAATTAGAGACAAAGTATTTTGAAGCTTGGATTCTTAAAGATTTTTGAAGATTGAAGCCCTCAAAGAACCATCTCCAATAGTTTTCTCTTTTCAATTTCTTATATACTTTGATTTAAAGTTTATAATTGTAGATTGTGTTACTTTAAACATGTTTACTCTTGTAAATTTTTGGATTATTATAACTTTGTGCTTCAACATATTAGGCTAAAACTATCATTCTAGGATTTTGATGTAGCTCTATATTTTACTATGTTAGAAGATTTTAGTTGATTAATGACTATTTCTTATGTTATTTATTTGTTCTTTTTTGGATTTATTACTTCTAACTTGATTGGGAGATTGGTTAGATGATCGAGAATTATGGGTTGTATGCTTGGGAAAAATTAACACATTTGTTGGACTTGAACATCATGACCTTAGCTTTTATTGAGTTGGAAAACTAATAAAACTTGGGTAATCATTTAAGGGTTGCTTAATGAATGTGTATATAGACAAGTTAGATAGGGATATCAACTTGCATATATATACATAACATCTTATTTAACGCTAGAAAAATGTAATGAGATTAATATCGAACCTCTTGATTAATGAATTTACAAAAATAGTTTTTAATCACTAAAACTTGAAGAACATAGAAAAAGTATAGTGAATCATGACCTTAGGACCCTTTATTCATAGATTTCTTACCTCATTAAATTGTTAGTTTAAGTATCTTTAATTTTTTTAATCATCTTAGAATTATAATTATCCTAGATAAAGTTACATTTTTAATCTTATAGTTATTAGCATTAATCCTCGTGAGAATGATGTTTTTCATCACTTTATTACTTACTCACGACTCGTGCACTTACCGTTAATATTCGCATGTGTTAGTTTTGTGACCCATTTGCTTAGTAGAAAAGCCAAGAGATATAGGGTAAGGCCCTTATAACCCCCTCAGTTGATCAAAAAACTAAAGAGTATGAGCAAAGCCTATAATTTGGTCAGCAAAAGAGTCATGAGGTAAGGAATAAGTACTTGCTGATGAGGCAATGCCCTTACCACTCACTTGGTTGACCAATAACTAAGGGGTATAGGCAAGGCCCTTATGAACCCTTTGGTCAGAAGAGTCAAAGGGTACGAGGAAAGGACTTTACCTTTTGGTAAGAATGGCTAAATGGTAAAAGAGCCACTAGGTTAGTAAAAGAGCCAAAGGCTATATGGCAAGGCCCTTATAACTTATTCGATTGATCAAATAAGTAAAGAGAATGAGCCAAGACCCTTATAACCACTTTGGTTAGTAGAAAGAGTCAAAGAATTCAAGGCAAGGCCACTATAACCCCCTCGATTAATTAAAGAACCAATAGGAACTTGCAAGACCCTTATTACTCTTTCAGTTAAAAAAGCCAAAAGGTATGAGGCAAGGACACTGTGACCCATTTTAGTTAGCAGAAGAGCCAAAAGGTACAATACAAATCCCTTATAATCATTTTGGTTACCAAAAGAGTCGAGGTGTATGAGGCAATTCCTCTATGACCCCCACGATTGAACAAATAACCAAATGGCATAGGGCAAGGCCCTTATAACCCATTTGGTCTGTAGAAGAACCGTAAGGTATAGAGAAATGCCCTTATGACCTTTCTTGGTTGACTAAAGAACCAAATAGTATAGGGTAAAGCCCCTTGACTATTTTAATTTGTAGAAAGCCGAGGGGTATAGGGTATTATGACCTCCTTGATTGACCAAAGAAAAAAATGGTATAAGGTAAGACCCCTATAATCCTTTTAGTTAAAAAAAAACCATATGGGGCAAGACTTTTTTATGACCCTTTTGGTTTTTAACTAAAGAGGATAAAACAGGCCCTTATGATCCCTTTGGCTAGAAGAGCCAAAGGGTATAAAGCAAGGTCACTATAACCCCTTTAGTTAGAAGAGCCAAAGGGTACGAGCAAGGCTTTTATGACCACTTTGGTTAGCAAAAGAGTCAAAGGATACTGGGTAAGGCCCTTTTAACCCCTTTGGTCAGAAGAGCCACAAGGTACGAGACAAAGGTCCTATGACCCCTTTGGTTGAAAGAGTCGAAAGGTATGGGAAAGGTGCATATAACCCATTCAATAAGCAAGAGAGCTAAAGAGTACATAGCAAGGCCTCTATGACTTTCTCTGTTAAGTAGGGAAACCAAAAACTGAAAAGCAAAAGGAAAATGACCTAACCACCACTGCAAACCGTTAATTAAGCACTTTCTTGGACATTTAACTTAGGGAAATTGTAGAAATCAATGGGATAATGGCGCAAGGTGGCTAAAATACCTCTCAGTAGGATTCAAAACTGACTTTCCAAGATCTCCTTAGTGAAAATTTTGAATTGACCCTAATCTAAAATTTGATAACTTAGACAATGGACATGTTTTCCTATAAACAAAATGGAGGTAAATGTCTATGTATGATGTCCTTAAAGTGTTATACACCATGTAAATGCAACCAGACAGAGTTTCACATTAAATAAAGGACACAAGTGAAAGAAAATAATCTTTTTTATTAAAAGACTAAAACGTTACAAGAGGAAAGTGCCTAGTCCATATTATAAGAATTTAAATAAAATTAAAATCCTAAAGGGCGAGAATGGACCTTCAACAGTAAGAGTAGTGGGAATGTCCTCAATTGAGGCAACCTGATTAATTGAGGAGCCATTTTAATTAGAAGGTCCTCGATTTTATTCTCAATCTTTGGTTAAACAACTATTCTCACTAAGGCATTGGCTCAAGCGGCCTCAAGCTCTCTGGATATCTCTTTGCTCATATTTTTTTAAGGGAGCATTCTTTAACTAGAGGGTCTTGATCAAAGTTTGAGACTTTTTCGCTACCTCTTTGCGTTGGCGAACTTCTAACTTAAGAGCTACAACCTTGCTTTCTATAGTAGCCACCTTAACTTCGGTCTCTTCCATTACAACATATAGACCGTTACGCCTTTGGCTTTCCTAATTGTATTTATTATTACCCTCCAATAAGGCCTTGTTGAGCCTTGCCATCTCAGCCTAAGCCTGCTGTAGCTATTGCTTCTCTATAGCAACACCTAAGAGCTCATCCAAAAGTTGAGAGAAAACAAAAGCAGACTAAAAGAGAAGAAAATAAGACAAAAAATTTAATAAGAATACAATTGAACAAGAATGGATCATGAGCAAAAAAAAAAAGAACAAAGCTTTAGTAAATATGCATGCCATGTATCAAGGACTTGAGAGCATTGTAGTTGGATAGATATCTGTTTACACTCAAAATATAACGTGGCTATCGCAGTATAGATTGAGGTGTCGATCCCACGAGGAAGCTCTTGGCAAAATAGGTCAGTGAAGTAAAATATTAAAGCAGTAGCAAAAGGTTAATTGATTTAAACGGATGAGATAGAATTGTCTATGAATTGAGGAAAATGTCTTATGATGATTTAAACAAGGCTTTGAGAATCACAATTATGCTTTATAAATCTACTCTATACTTTGATTCGATATTTATAACTCAACTGAAAGTTTCACATCCCAAACAATCAATCGGAAGGTATGTAATATATAGCACATTTGATAACACACGTATTTGATTTAGTTAAACTCTTTGCAAGCATTAACACACATCATGTTATTTATACAAGTTATCTAAGATCGACAATATATCATTTTGACAATATTGCAGTAAAAGATTAACTTGAATATCAAACATTTATTGCCCTTACATGTTATCCAAGATCGACAATATATCAAATTGACAATACTGCAGTAAAAGATTAACATATAAAACAATATAACCAGTAACAATTATAAATCAACATGAATCACATAAGAAAAGCATGACTGAACATATATGAGACATGAGAATTATAACTTCTGGATTATAGAAAATAAAATAGATAAGAGTTTAATCAAAACCAAACTTACAACATTTATAGCTCTTGACACCGAATCAAAGCATGAAAGTAGATTTACTACACATAAAAGTTCATCTCTTAGCCTTGCTAGGAACTCTAGCCTAAATTACAATACATGTTAATGAGAATAAAAGAAGAGAGAAATTTTTCCATTAAAAACGTCCTAAGGGTCTCCTTATATAGGCAATGAATGGACATATGTCATGGATGACATCAATCTTCAATAATTTTAAGTCAATAACTCGTGTATCCACTTGCAGCACATTTTTGATAATGTAAATGATCAATTCAGCTTCTGCGGCCGACATGAAAGTTGTAGAATTTTGACTCTTCTTTCCATAGGCACTGATTTCATGCAAATTGGATGAGTGTCCAATGAGATATGAGCAAAATTCCAAAGATACACCATAATTCGGCCAACAACCATTTTACCCACTTGCAATGTGATTTGGTCCATGATAACGGCTGATTTGGACTTTACCATAAACATACGAGTTGTTGATAGTTAAGTCATAAATTCACAGCTTCAAGAATTATACCAATTGAGTACGTATTTTGGGAGATACGATCCAAATACGTGAGTTGGGTCAAGCTGGGTAAGAGTTGTAGTCCGATTCTGTTGTATCTCAATTTTTGGCCCATAACATGTTGGATTTGGCTTTTCCACTATTCTTCAAATTTGTGTAAGATTGAGTCATGTTGCACCAGGTTCAAGAATTTCTTCATTTCGATTTCTACATTGAGAGTTATGTCCAATTTACCTAAACCTGTCCAAATAACATTCATTAATCAGTTAATGATTGTTTAAAAGGTTAGGACTTCTCTTATGGAGTTGGAAAACAGTTAAGCACTCAAGAAAAAGTCAATTTTAAGGACAGACATATAAACTAACATTGATCCGAAGATAGGAAAATTATTTGTTTAAAAATCAATTATTCATATCATACGTCAACTTTAGAACTTTAATTGGCTGGTGAGAACAATACAATTATAACTTGGTGAGAAAACTGTTTTACAAGGTATTTGTCTTCTAAAATTGAATGAAGACTTTATTAAACTGAATTGCTTCTTTTTTTTTTTTTTTTTTTTTTGTTTTTTTTTTTTGTAATTTTTTTTTTTTTTTTTTTTTTTTTTTTAATAATACAAGGAAGCATTACAAAGGTTTCTCACCAAATTATATTATGCACAAATGTAACCAACTTATCCCTTAATTCAAATAATATCATTCTAAACAAAAATTAACCAATTTAAAGGATCAATGAAAGTTCATAAGCCGTTTTCTCAACCTTTCCACTTACTCACAAAAGATATGTGAGATTAGAAAAATATATACTTAAACATGGGAATTCTCTTGGCTATATAAATTGAATCATCCATCTTACCACAAGGCTTAGCATTGTGCTCAAAAATATTTTGGAAGTCATTCTTTAGTAACCTAGATAGAAATAGTGACTCAACCTAATCAATTCTGAAATCATACTTAGGCAGAAAAGCAAATTCCTTTATACAAGAATTACCAAGACTACAAGCAGTAAACGACAATGCATGAAATATAAAACAAAATAACAAAAAGTTAGTTAAAATGCATTTCAAAAGTTAGTACTAAAACTCCTTACTCTGCCATTCTAATTTGACCTAGAATGCGTCTCAAGAGTTCAAGAATGAACTCTTTACTCTGCCGTTTTAATCGAATGTCGGACCACAATTTTTTTTTTTTTTTTTTTGCAAAATGCAACATATGTCTACTATCCTCCCCCCAAACCAGATGAAACATTGTCCTCAATGTTTAAATAGAAAGAGATAAAGTATAGGAGACATTACCTGAAACGCCAGTTATTTGAAAGAAACAAACCTGAGAGACACTTAAGCAAATATAAACTAAAATGATGGTACTGATAAATAAATAAATAAAAAGAAAAATTTACAAACGGAGTGTCAGATCCAATTTTCGCTTGTTAAGGCTCACTGACCAATCGATCCGAGTTATTGCTGGGTCAGGTTCGTAGGTAACTGCCTGTAATTTGTTAATCAATTCATCCGCCTCAGTAGCAGAAACCAGGATCTGTCGCGCCGAATGTGAAATAAAATTCTGTTCCACAGCTTGATCAAGAAAACAAAGTAAGCAATCAAAATAGTTATTAACATTCAACAAACCTATGGGTTTTCGGTGGATATTCAGTTGGGCCCAAGAGACAATTTGAAAAATTTCTTCCAAGGTACCAAAACCACCTGGTAAAGCAATAAAAGCGTCTGCATTGCAAAGCATTCTGGCTATACGTTCATGCATGGATGAGACTTGTAATTCTTCTCCTATTGTTTTCCCGGTCAGGTTTCCCACGGCCAAAGCTGTAGGAATAATACCTAAAACTTGACTTCCTCCTAAATGTGCAGCTGTTGACACACACCCCATTAGCCCAAGGCTACCTCCTCCATAAATCAAATGAATTTTTCTTGCAGCTAATGTTTTTCCTAGATTGTTTGCTGCTTCTACGAACACTTTACTCTCCCCAGGACTAGATCCACAAAATACACATATATTTCGAAATTGTCGAACTTGGGTTTCCTCCATATCTACTCTCACCTTTATCTCAATATATGAAAATGAAGAAACTGAGGTGCTGTATTTATAGAGTGCCAAATGACAATAATGATTATGGTAACCCGACAGTTTGTCAAAAGAGAGTTAAAAATAAAACACAAAAATTTAAACATAATGACCCGCATGCATTATTGAACAAAAAGATTTGAATTTAAGACATCTACATGAGTAGCCCTACTATTCATAAAATAAAGTTTGAAATTAAAACACATGTATTTACAAGTAGTTGTGATTGTGGCTCACATCTTCCTCTGGTTTTACGTCCAGTAACGGCTTAAACGCCCTCTATGGGTCGGGGATAGGCTTCCCATCCAATTTTCTTATAAATTGGCAAACAGGGTCTTTTAGAGTCAGATTCCCGAGACTATACCGTTGATGTTCATTTTTGAATTTGTTCCATAAATCGAGAAGTTCACGTTGCACGAGTCCACAGGGATGCGTCTCAAGAGTCAATAGGATATCATCCAAAGACTCCTTACTCAGTCCATCCTTAATGAACTGAATTTTGTCTTCTCGATTTCTAGATACGAATCCTAAAGAACGACAACTCCGATTACAATTCCATCGAGCACATTTATGACAGACTTGTAACTTTTTTGCTCGTCGCCTTTTGGCATAAGAGCTTCTTCCAAGACCAGGCATATGAGAAACAAAATCATTTTCAAACTCACCAGACAACCGAACCTTGGCTTCAATTAACCAACGAAGGTCCACAGGGATATTACCCAACATCAATAGCCTTAGTCTTTCACACCGTGCTTTGTAAATCTTAAGTAGAGCATTTTGAGGAAATGAAGGAAAACGTTTTTTAAGGTTGGCAAGAATGCGATCCATTTTGAAAGAAAGAAAAGAGATGAATGCACAGTTTGAGGGACAGTTTTTAGGGAACTGAGAAACCGACTTTAATAGTCACGGAGTACCGTATCCGCCACTTGACCGGGAAATAAAATCACACTGAAGAAAAAATAAAAAGAAGAAAATAAAGTAAAATAAAATGTGCAAGAAAATAAAAGCAAAAATAGAAAGTCAAAAGATAAAATATAGACAAAATATAAAATATGGTACAGATAGATTGAACCTGATCAATCACGATAGACAGGATCCACAAGAGGGATCTCGCCTAGGTACATAGAGTCGTTTACCTTTTCCACGTAGCTTTTTAGCCGCTGTCCATTCACTTTGAAAGTTCGTCCATCAGTGGGGTCTTCTATTTCAACAGCACCATTAGGAAAAACATGTCTTACCATAAATGGACCAGTCCATCGAGATCTCAACTTTCCAGGGTGTAAATGCAATCGAGAATCATAAAGATAGACCCGTTGATTTGGCTCAAAGTGTTTCCTTGAGATCTGTTTATCATGAGCTACTTTCATTTTAGCTTTGTAAATTTTGGAGTTGTCATATGCATCATTTCGTAGCTCTTCTATTTCTGACAATTGTAACTTCCTCTGGAGACTTGCAACATTCAAATCAAAGTTAAGGGCTTTGACAGCCCAATAAGCTTTATGAGGTTTTCTAGAACTGAAATGTGTTCCTTGGTCACCAATGATGACACGTGGTGTCTCGAGTTTTGATGATTTTGGTTTCTCCCTCTCACATGGCAACTTTTCAATGCCTGGTTTCCAAAATCGAATCCCTTTATCCTGTGAGTCAAAAATACTAAACATATCAGTTGTTTCATCAGGATAATACATTTCTTCAATATCAAAATCAAAGAGATTTTCTAAAGAATTAGAGCCATGATTTTTATAAGCTTCCTCCGCTCCAAATGTGTCTATCATATATGAATGATAGCACTCGTCTTCTTCTCGTGGTTGTTTGCCAATGTTGAAAATGTTCACCTCAAGAGTCATATTCCCAAAAGATAATTTCATTAGACCATTTCTGCAATTAATAAGAGCGTTAGCAGTGGCTAGAAAAGGTCTCCCCAAAATAAGAGGGATTTTTGACTCCATGTTAACAACAGAATGAGTATCTAAAACAAGAAAATCAACAGGATAGTAAAATTTGTCAATTTGCAACAAAACATCTTCTACTATTCCCCGTGGTTTCTTGATTGATCGGTCAGCTAATTGTAGGACCACAGATGTTGGTTTAATCTCACCAAGTCCTAACTGCAAGTAAATAGAATAAGGCATTAAATTTACACTTGCTCCTAAGTCCAATAAAGCTTGACCAAACTCATGTGTCCCAATTTGGCAGGAGATTGTGGGACATCCTGGGTCTTTATACTTGGGTGGTGTCTTTTGTTCAATCACTGCACTTACCTGTTCTGCCAAAAATGCAGTTTTCTTCACATGGTGTTTTCTTTTGATAGTGCATAAATCCTTGATGACTTTGGCATAAGTTGGAACCTGCTTAATCAAATGTAACAAGGGAAGATTAATTTTAACTTGTTTCAAATGTTCCAAAATCTCACCTTGAATTTCTGAATTTTTCCCAACCGGTCGAAGAGCTTGAGGAAAAGGCACTGGGATTGAAAACTTACTTTCGGGCTCTTTTTCCATTGTGGCCTCTTTTTCAAGGGGGGCATCTTTACTACTCATAGATATGTTAACTTCAGGAGTAGGCTCACTTACAATCTTACCACTTCGAGTAGTAATGGCATTGACTTCTTTGAGATTTTGAACATCAGAAGTAGAAGCTTGTGCCATGAATTGTCCTTTCGGATTGGATTGAGGTTGAGATGGAAACTTACCTCGCTCTTGTACAGTTAAGGCACTGGTCAACTTTGTGATTTGACTCTTGATTTCTTTATTTTCGTCCACCACCTGTGCAAGAATTGTTTCAAATTTTTTATTAGTCTTACTTTGTGCCTCCATAAATGCTTGTAATGTATCCTCTAAAGAATTTCTAGTTGGTCGTGCATTATATTGAGGTGCGACATAAGACTTGGGTGCTTGTTGTTCTTGTTTCCATTGGTTGTTGGCTTGTTGGTCAGATTTCCAACTGAAATTTGGGTGGTTTCTCCAGCTAGGATTATATGTTTCAGAGTAGGGTGAATAAGGCTTCTTGTACATCCCTAGGGTATTACATTGTTCCTCATATATCCCTCTCATCTCACTATACGTGGGGCAATCCTGAGCTAAGTGTTCTGCTCCTCCACAGACAAAACATACATCGTGTGACTCAACTCTAGCAACCGTGTGGGTGACCCTTCTATCTTTGGATTTCAAGGTCTCTAACTCCCTAGTTAAGACCTCTAATTGGGCTTTGAGGTTATCCTCTTCCCTAAGATGGAAAACTCCATTGGGTCGTGACCTATTTGTGCTTTCAGCAATGCTAGGTCCAGTCCATGTATGGGCTTTTTCGGCTAAGTCATTAAGGAATTCTATGGCTTCCTCAGGATCTTTGTGAAGGAACTCCCCATTACACATCATCTCAACAAATTGGCGCTCTCTAATTGTGAGTCCCTCATAGAAATAACTAACCAAGCGCCAATTTTCATACCCATGGTGAGGGCACAGATTTAGCAACTCTTTAAACCTTTCCCATGCTTGATATAAGGTTTCACTGTCTTTTTGGGAGAATGAAGAAATTTGTCTTTTCAAGCCATTAGTTTTGTGTTGTGGGAAGTATTTATTGAAAAATGCTTGGGTCATTTCTGCCCAAGTTCCTATAGACCTCGGCCTTAAAGAGTATAACCAACTCTTTGCTTTGTCTTTCAAAGAAAAAGGGAAAAATTTAAGCCTAACAGTGTCTATGGCTTCAGGTTGGCTATGGAAGGTGGCAATTACCTCTTCAAATTCCCTAACATGTACATAAGGATTTTCACTATCTAGACCATGAAAAGTGGGAAGAAGTTGTATCATTCCAGGTTTAAAATCCGAATGTGGTATGTTAGGTGGAAATATAATGCATGATGGTGTGGCTGTGCGAGTAGGATGCAAGTAATCTTTGAGAGTTCTAATGGGGTTTTCTTCGTGTTGGCTCATTGTGTTAGAATTACAAGATGAACTAGAAGGTGAATTCTCTTCACTTACAAATTGTGGGAGTGGTTCTAGTTCTAGTTCTAGTTCTCTCACAAATCTTCCCCGTTTGTCTCTAGGTCGATGCATACATCCTAAATTTTTTTTTTTTTTTTTTTTTTTAAGGAAAGAAATGCTTAAGGAAAATTAAGAAGTGGAATAAACACAACAAGAAATAGAAATAAGTTAGGTGGTAAGACCAACCATGAAATATAAATACAATAACTAAACAAAAGACTATAAAATACGAAAAAAGTACAATAAGTAAATAATAAAAAGAAAATACAATAAGTAAATAAATAAAAGGTTAGGCGGTAGAACCGGCCATAAAAAGAAAATACAACATATTAACTAAAAAAAAATAAATTGCAGTAAATACGTAAAAGAAAATGAAAATAAAGTACAATAAAAAAAAGTGCAATAAATAAATAGAGTACAATAAGAAATAAAGGAACTAAGTTAGGCGGTAGAACCAGCCACAAAATAAGAAGAAAATACAATAAATTAACTAAAGAAATAAAGTACAATAAATAAATAAAAGAAAGTGAACAAAGTTAGGCGGTAAAACCAGCCATTAAGATAATATAAAATATAACAAATTAACTAAAGAAAACAAAATAAATTAGGTGGTAGAACCAACCATGAATAATAAATAAATTACAACAAAGGAAATAAACTAAGAGTTTACAAAGAAAAGAAAATATACAAAGTTACCACTTTAGTATTTATAATCGCAACCGACTTTCGCTTAGTGTGCTTCCCCGGCAACGGCGCCAAATTTTTGTTTACGCTCAAAATATAACGCAGCTATCGCAGTATAGATTGAGGTGTCGATCCCACGAGGAAGCTCTTGGCAAAATAGGTCAGTGAAGTAAAATATTAAAGCAGTAGCAAAAGGTTAATTGATTTAAACGGATGAGATAGAATTGTCTATGAATTGAGGAAAATGTCTTATGATGATTTAAACAAGGCTTTGAGAATCACAATTATGCTTTATAAATCTACTCTATACTTTGATTCGATATTTATAACTCAACTGAAAGTTTCACATCCCAAACAATCAATCGGAAGGTATGTAATATATAGCACATTTGATAACACACGTATTTGATTTAGTTAAACTCTTTGCAAGCATTAACACACATCATGTTATTTATACAAGTTATCTAAGATCGACAATATATCATTTTGACAATATTGCAGTAAAAGATTAACTTGAATATCAAACATTTATTGCCCTTACATGTTATCCAAGATCGACAATATATCAAATTGACAATACTGCAGTAAAAGATTAACATATAAAACAATATAACCAGTAACAATTATAAATCAACATGAATCACATAAGAAAAGCATGACTGAACATATATGAGACATGAGAATTATAACTTCTGGATTATAGAAAATAAAATAGATAAGAGTTTAATCAAAACCAAACTTACAACATTTATAGCTCTTGACACCGAATCAAAGCATGAAAGTAGATTTACTACACATAAAAGTTCATCTCTTAGCCTTGCTAGGAACTCTAGCCTAAATTACAATACATGTTAATGAGAATAAAAGAAGAGAGAAATTTTTCCATTAAAAACGTCCTAAGGGTCTCCTTATATAGGCAATGAATGGACATATGTCATGGATGACATCAATCTTCAATAATTTTAAGTCAATAACTCGTGTATCCACTTGCAGCACATTTTTGATAATGTAAATGATCAATTCAGCTTCTGCGGCCGACATGAAAGTTGTAGAATTTTGACTCTTCTTTCCATAGGCACTGATTTCATGCAAATTGGATGAGTGTCCAATGAGATATGAGCAAAATTCCAAAGATACACCAGAATTCGGCCAACAACCATTTTACCCACTTGCAATGTGATTTGGTCCATGATAACGGCTGATTTGGACTTTACCATAAACATACGAGTTGTTGATAGTTAAGTCATAAATTCACAGCTTCAAGAATTATACCAATTGAGTACGTATTTTGGGAGATACGGTCCAAATACGTGAGTTGGGTCAAGCTGGGTAAGAGTTGTAGTCCGATTCTGTTGTATCTCAATTTTTGGCCCATAACATGTTGGATTTGGCTTTTCCACTATTCTTCAAATTTGTGTAAGATTGAGTCATGTTGCACCAGGTTCAAGAATTTCTTCATTTCGATTTCTACATTGAGAGTTATGTCCAATTTACCTAAACCTGTCCAAATAACATTCATTAATCACAATTTAAGGAGAACACTTTATTTCAAGCTAAAAATACAGAAAATACTAAAATTGGTGACATTAAATGGTGATTGAATCTTTTAACAACATGCATTTTCATGTGTTCATCAATATCACCTCGAGCAACTGAGACCACTTGATTGACCACCCTCGTTAAAGGCATGCTATGCTCATAGCTATCCTATTTCATTGCAATGACGTTGAATAGCTTGGACGACAAGCACCATGACTTTGTTCAAGAACTACTCATGCAAGATCTTATCCTTATTAGTAGTGTAGGTGCCTAGATTTCGACATAAAGTGATAAAGACACTATAGGGTTGCACAATTTCAATCTTATTAGAATTTTTTTTTATGGTGCGCGTGAGATGTATTAGGCCTAAATTGGTAATTTCACACTAGATTAGAGTATCGAACGGTCATGGAATATTTTTGAAATTTCTTTCTAGTGGCTTGGAAAAGGAAATTTAATTTAATACATGAATTTTCATTTAAGGGTTATGCATAGAACAAGCCTTTGTTAAGAAACACAATCCATATGTTAGAAAATGGACCAATTAGAGACAAGTTGGTAGATTGCCAAGATAGAAGCCAAGTTGGTTCCTTTGACTATTCTAACTAAATAGTTAGAAAGTAACCAATTAAATACTTCCATTATGAACTAATGGCAATTTAGAAATTTGGAATTAGTTGAGGGGCAAAATAGAAATTTAGAATTAGTTGAGGGGCAAATTAGACTTTAGAAGAACACTATAAAAAGATGAAGTGTCTAGAATTCTGCTAAGAAAAAGCATAATGTGTTGGACCACAAGAGGAAAATTTTGGCCATGAGAGGGAGTTCTTGCTACAGTGCAATTCAATACTTTTTCATGAGTTTTCATCCTTGATCAAGTTAAGATAAAGCAAAATACAAGTTTCTATGATTAATTGAAGCTTTTACTAGTGAAAATTCCAAGGAAAAAAAAGGTAAGAAAAGCATTATTTGGTAATGGAGATGTGTGAATTTTTCAAGATTTCTTAATTAATATTTTTGGTGTTAATTATTGATTTAGGTTGAGTTGAATTCAAGTGTGGAGTTTAAAGGACTCATCAAACTAAAGGAATTAGTAAGGTAAGAATTAGGGTTTGGTGTGATTTTATGGTAGAAACTTCAATTGGATGTTTTTAGGGCATTAGAATTAAATTGGCTTGATTTGGATATCATTGGAACAAGAAATTGAAAAAGAGATGTGTTGGGTGAGTAGGGTAAATTTTGGCCACTTTAGGGATTTTAGGGTTTAAGTTGTGTTTTGGTTCAATTGTTGTGTATAAATGATTCCTTATATCAATTGGATGTATATGGTTGATGAAAAATCAAAATTGAAGAAAATGGGATATAATTGTCCATTACGGTAAGGTGAAGGGCGATTATGTCTAACCAAATTTATAAGGTGTTAAGCAAATTTTATGGCTTTGGATGGTGAATTAAACAAGATTGAATGACTTCGTAAATAAAATTCGAAAAGTGGAATCCATCCGGGCCTTGTAAGCCGATTAGGGCGTTTATTAGTTTAAGTAAAATTTTAGCATTTGTAAAGGTTATAAATGTCATTTATGGCGTGTAGGTGAAGAAAACCGAGAGCGGAGAAGAATTGAGTTTGGAGCAGTTGGTGAGTGAAAATCTATTATGGTTTATCTTTCGTTTAATATGTTTCCGCATATTGAAATTGTATATTTTATGTGCTTTTAATGCATAAACATGAATTACGGTTTTAGTATACAGTTATAAATATGCATTTATATGTTCGGTTTAAGAAATAGTTTTAAAATTATTAAATTAGTTTCAAAGGCCATTGGTACCCTTAGATTTCAGTATGGTGATGGTTTAAGACCCGGCTGGTATATCCCGTACGCATAGGCAAGTATTGGGGGGTAAGTCCTAACTCCGGAAAGTCGGGTTGTCGAGTCATGTGAGTCGCTCTACGTGTACGGGGTATTGTCTCACTATATGTAGGCGATGTAGGATTCTACTACGTAGCTAATGAGATGTCTTGAAATGCACATTGGGTGTTACTAGTTTAGACGCCCCTGTGACCTACTCACATTGTGCGGTGCTAGTTTAGTCACTACGTGAGTATAGAGCTTTAAGGTTATCATTAATGTAGTTTAGAAAGGAAATGGCCGAGTGAGAATTTTAATAGTTTTTGAGTTACTAAATGCATATTACGTAATTATATATATACATGTTAGTTATTATATTTTAAAGATAATATTTACAGAATATATAAATAAAACCCACTCGGCAAGATTTTATCAGCATATGACATTAGAAACCATTTTACAGTTTTATAATAATTTTTTAAGCATGTTTTATGCAAAATTTTCATTTTATCTTATTTTTACTAGAAATCTTAAATGCACTCATTGAGATCCTTTAGCTCACCTGTTTGGTGTTTTATATTTTCTAAACCCGCTCTAGGTGCAGGCCTTGGTACGCAAGTTACTGATTTTCCTACAACTGCTTAATGGGCCTAGTCTGATGATTATTTTGTAAATGTAAATGTACTAAGTAGCACATTTTGATTTTTGCATCGTAGTTATAGACTTGTGTATTTTGTAAATATGTTTGAACAAGCAAGAAAAGATTTTGATATTATAGTGATAGTTTTACTTTTTATTAGTATGTTAATTTTGTGATTTAAATAAAATTGTTGAGTTGAGTTTGGATTTAGTTTTAAAAATGACCAGAGGTCCTATTTGAAAGTTGAGAAGCTGTTTGAAATAAAAGTGTGATTTTCCTTGCAGGCTTTGTATTGGATTTTGAGAAAAATAGAGGAAGCTCTGTCCATTTTTTTAAAATTTAATAAGTTATTTTCAAGTATATTTTAGGATTTTTTCAGTAATAACAAGAATTAAAAAGGGGTTCGCCTCATGAAATTTCTCAACTTAAATAGTTAGATTATAAGAAAATTCCATTGGGGTGCCCGGTAGGGCTACTAGGATCTACAATAGAGGGTCTTGGGGTGGGTCCTATCAGAATAGTATCAGCGCCTGATTTTTTATGTTCTCAGTTACATAAGGTTTATTTTTAGAATGAGATTTCTCGAAAAAACATGCATTTTCTAATTTTATTAAATTAAATTTCATGCATTTGATAACCATTTACATTATTTAATTCTAAAAAAATATGCATCGTCGTGAGGGCCTACGTACTAAGAGATCAATTATGGAGCTCTTGCGTCGGAAGAAGAGCAGGTGAATGAGTCAGTAAATGTTCTCACACCTCAGACCCCTTTTGAGTTATCTCAGCCTATCGAGCTAGAGGGTGAAAACATAAATGTAGCTCAGATGACGCAAATACTAGCAGTAGCAATTCAGCAGTCGAAAGAGGCAGGAGTATCTATTCAGTACGCTAAGAAATTGGGCGGTAAGCCGTATGATGGTACATGAGATCCTGAGAGAGCCCTATCATGGTTAGAGAATAATGAAGAAACTTTTCAGGTTATAGGGTGTTCTGAAGAATAGATGGTTGCATACTCTGCATTTCTAATGAAGGAAAAGACGAAAGATTGTAAAGGGCCTTACAGAGGAAGAATTTCGATAGGGTGTCTTGGGCACTTTTTAGAAGGGAATTTCTGGATAAGGTCTACCCCAAAAGTTATAAAGACGCAAAGATAGAAGAGTTCTCCAAGCTATAACAGGGTTCCCTCTCCACAGCAGAGTATGAAAAGATGTTTTTAGAGCTCATCTGTGTCGTTCCGTTCATAGCTGATAATGAGGATCAAAAGGCTAATCAGTTTGCAGTAGGCCTAAATCATCGGATCAGGGCTTACATGGTATCAGCAGCTCACACTCAATATAGAGCATTGGTAGAAGTTACAACTTGAGTTGAAAGAAGCATAGCAGCCATACCTAAACCGAAACAGTAGGGCCAAAAAAGAGGCTGGTCAGGTGCTTCTCGGGGAGAACCTAGTAAATCCGCATAAATGGAGGAGAGATCTACATTGTCCAACAATAAGCCAATGAGCTCAATCAAGTCAGCCTTCAGTCAGACAACCATCAGCCGAATCCCGAAGCACTAAATAGAGTTGGAAGGATTTTTCGGTGTGTAACAAATACGGTAAGGCTCATTATGGGGATTGTAGAAAGGGGATTACAGGTTGCTATAAGTGTGGTCGGAATGGCCATCATATGAGAGATTGTCCAAACATCAGAGTCAGTAGTAAGCTAGAAGATAGATCACTAGCTCCAAGATAAACCACTGATAACCGAGGACAAAGTTGAGGCGGTTCCCAATTAAGAAGGCCTAATGGTTCAGGCCAGCCTAGTAGGGGAGCCGGTCGAGGTGGATCATCTGGAGGGCAGCAAGCCAGACCTTATACCAAGGCTAGGGTATTTGCAGTACCCAGCAAGAGGCAGATGTGGCTCTAAAAGTTGTGATAGGTACAATGTCAGTTTTTTATCAAGATGCTTATGTACTGATAGATCCTGAAGTTATCCACTCTTTTATTTCTAAAGGGTTTGCTACAAATGCTAGTTTAGTGATAGGGGCATAAAAGCACTGGTAATATTTGTACACAACTGTCATTTTCTGCTTTATATAATATATTTTTGGCTATTTAATTGTGTTTTATGATCATAAATAGATGCACGACAGAAAATGTGACGCATAGGAATAAACGGAAGGCGAATCTGACGTCAAACGAAGAAGCTACGCTCAAAATACGAAAGTAGCACAGAAAGTGGCTGGGCGCCGCAGCGCCCAGATCAGCGAGTGAGCGCCGCAGCGCTGAGCCCCCAGCGCCGCAGCGCCTGTGCTAATGTTTAAATACTCCTCTCAACTCTCCTATTTGGGGGATTGGAGGCTCCTCGCCCCTAGGATTTTCGATAGCAACAAAAACACTATTTTGGGCAGTAGAGAACACGAACATTAAGACTTGATTTGGGTATTGGATGCAAGAATCAACAACAAGAGCCAAGAATCAAAAGGAAGAAGAAACATTTCTGCATTTTGGAGGAAGAACATCACTATTTCCAAAGGGAAATTTCTTCTTCTCTTCAATTTCGTAATTGTTGATTCTTGCATGTATAATGATGTTGTTAGATGCTCTAAACTTATGTTTTCAATTATGAACTAAGTTTTTTGCTAGGATTACAATGTGAACTCATATGTAGCTTGGATTGATTATTTTCTCTTATTTGTCATGTTGGTATTGAATTGTTCAATTTGTTCTATGCTTAATGCTTCTAATTACATGACAATGTATTAGATTGATTTGGGAACCTTAATGAACTTGGAAAAGGGAATTTTGTGTTGGCCATGGATAAATTGATGTATGATCATTGTGTAAAAGCATGAATTCCATATGAGATAGAAATATACTCATATGGCATATATGACCATTTAGAGAATTTGAACTTAATGAATCTTATTTTAATCTGATTATCACAGGAATATAGATAATTAATTGAATGAGATATACTCACTTGACCATCAAAAGAGGCTTGTGAGGATATTACAGTTCTTGGTTCATATTCATATTGATAGTTCTAAGGGGAGTAATTGAATTCAAGTGAAGTATTGAGGGATTATTGTAATCTTAGGCATTTGAGTATTTGTGCTATCATGCTTGTTCTCTTGGCTCAATTTTTGTAATTATTCTTTTTGTTTAGTTAGTTTAGATATAAAAACTATTGAATTGTTAATAGCTTGAATAAGAATAGGAGAACATAATTTTAGGACTTGGCAAGTAGTAATAACAATTCCTCGTGGGATCGACACTCTACTTATCAATATTATTTGTTCGATAACATATACTTTCGTTAGTTTGTGTTATAGAAAATAACCATCAAGTTTTTGGCGTCGTTGCCAAGGAATTATTTATTATTCTTGTTGATACTAATACCAATTCATCTTATTCTTAGTTCAAACATTTTTCTGTCATTGTATATTTTACTGTCATTGTACATTTTGCTGTCATTTGTTTCATTTTTCTGTTTTTCAGTAATTGTGGATTTTTTATGATGGCTGGAACATTAAGTTTGTTGAGAGAATTTACAGTGCCAAGAGTAAGCGTTATCTACTCAAGCATTTGAAAACCGGTCATTGATGTCGATTACTTTGAAATTCAACCAGAGATGATTCAGTTATTGAAAGCATCAGTACAATTTGGTGGATTAACAAATGAAGATCCAACTGAGCATGTTATGAATTTCTTGAAAATTTGTGACATTTGCAAATACAATAGAGTCTTGGATGATACAAGTCGGCTTCACCTATTCATATTTTCACTCCGAGACAGAGCAAAGAATTGGTTGAGGTCATTACCACTGGGGTCTGTAACAACGTGGGATGAGTTAGCACAGAAATTTCTTACCAAATTCTTCCCACTGGCAAAGACAATAATGATGAGGAGTGCCATAACTTCATTTGTGCAGAATGATGATGAGTCCTTATATGAAGTATGGGAAAGGTTCAAAGAAATGTAAAGGGAATGTCCACACCATGGCATCCCAAAATGGTTACTTGTGCAGATTTTTTATGATGGGATACTCAGACATTTAAAGATGCTTATTAATGCTGCAGCAGGAGATACATTTATGAATATGTTTGTTGATGATGCATATGAATTGCTGGAAGAGATGGCCTTTAACTATTATCAATGGAAAACTGAAGTTGTTACCCTAATGGAATGCATAGAGAGAGTTGTATATATCACTTGTGATTTTTGTGGTGGTAACCATCCAAATGGACAATGTGCAGAACCTATAGGTTATCCAGAAATTTTTTACCAACAGCAGCACAACCATAATTGCAATGCATATTATCCAAAATTGAGGAATCAAGCATCTTGGAATAACAACCAACAGGTAACTCCACTGCAATTAAAGCCTTTTGTAACATCACCAGAAATTCTGCAACATCAGGAACTTGAGATGCAATCCTCATTAAAAGATATGATCCAATATGTAAGTAGGACAGATGAGTTGTTGTGTAGCCAATCTTCATATCTGCATATGTTAGAAATACAAGTGGAATAATTGATAAATGTTCACCACAATCATCTTGAAAATGCATTGCCAAACAATATTGAAAACTTGCTAATGAAAAATGTTGAACACTGCAAGGCAATCATTGTGGAGTGTGGGATAGAACAACATGCAACCAATGAATTAAACAAGTCAAATAAGGATCATCACATGGATGAGGCATAAATAGAAGTAGCAAAAAGAGTATAAGAAGAAGAGTTACAACAGCAAAAACTTCTGAGCCTTTATACTCCATAATTTCCATTGTCTATGGAGCCTAAAGGGAAGAACCGTAATCTGTATTTTCCCAAAGAATTTTCCCATTGCTTCAAGATCGATATAGTGATTACGGATGATACTCAACCATGTCCAAAATAGCAAGTACTAGAAGCCATCAGGGATCATATGCAAGAAGAGATACCGCTACACAAACTAAATACCAAAAGACGGCAAAACAAGCTAGACAAGGAGCAACCAATAGATACCGGCCAATGAGGTTCGATTGTTCGGTCTAAGATTAAAATCTTTTTGGTAAAGCTCAAGGTAGGGTGGTCGGAGTTGTTCCTTAAAAATTTTCTCATGGAACTTTGGAAGTCGAAGAAAAGGAATACCATTACTTATAGGCGTCGATTGAAGTTCCATAGGCGAGAGGCTTCAGATATGCAATTTGATCCACCATGATCCAAAAATAAAGACGTCACATTGACGACGTTAAATCAGGCGCTTATTGGAAGGCAACCCAAGTAAATTTTTATTTTTATTAGCTTTTTCAGTTTTAATTATGTTAGTTTCTTTGTTTCTTTTAGGAATAAAATCAATAAGTCAAGCATTCAAGAAAGCAGCACAAGCAATTGCAAGCGTTATGAGTAAAGGAACACTGTAATCCAACCAATAGACAACACTGCTGCATTGCCGCAACTTCAATTACCAAGGGAGTTTCTCTTACTTTCAAATTTATTTTTTTAGACATTGAGGACAATGTCTAATTTAAGTTTGGGGGTGGGAAAACACATTTTCTTGTGTTTATTTTTACCACATAATTTGAGTGGTTGTCTTGTGGAGTAAAGTTTTTTTTTTAGGTTGTTAAGTTTTGGTTGTGATGATAATCAATAGCCCATGATAAGAAATAAAGTATTGGCTGAATTTATTCTCACAAGTCTTTAAGAAACAATAGATGATTGAGATCATTCTTATATCATGATTCTTGGACTGAATTCAAGCTTATTTTTGATCACTTATTCTTGAGCATAATGAAAAAAAGCTTGTATTAGTTGAACTTTTTGCTTAGAGTTATTCATGCTTAAGTAGTACACTACAGTCTCGAAGACCAACACTCTAGAACTTGCTTGATTACTACTTAAGGTGAAATCCTAGAATTCACATGCTTAGGTAAGTGACATTAGGCCATTTTTAGATCGTTTGAGCCTTTTTGAGCCTATCTTATATGTGTATTTATCCCTAGTCACTCCGTTTGAGCCTAATTTTCAAATTATTTTTTTGTTTAACCACATTACAAGCTTAAAGACTTTGAGTTTACTTACCCTAAATTTACTAGTAGCACCATAGACCTTGAGTTTACTTAGAAATATTCTTAAAATGAAAAAGGATGTGGATGTATGAAATAAGGGTACTGCAATGAAAAGCAATAAGTCTTGAAGGTATATATCAATCTAAGTTTGGGGGTTCATAAAAAAAAAAGAGAAAATCTTTAAATGCATAATACCCTGAGCTTGAGAAAAAGAAAAAAATAAATTCTTTATAAAAGTGATTAAAAGAAAAATGAGAATAGCATAAGTTTGGGAGAACAGATGAATAACCAAGGAGGAGAAGGAATCAAAAGGGTTCTAAGTAAAATCTAAGTATTCATGGTGTGATTGATGCTCCATATTTATATCTTTATAACTCACCTTTACATTAGCCTTACATTACAAGCAAAAATAAAGTCCTAAATAGATCCCTAGACATGTGTATTTTTACATTAGTGGAGAGTAGTATAAAAGCAAGCTTATGGTTGTGTTATAATTAAAAATATGCTGAGATATCATCTTTATGTACTTTCTTAAGTATTGAGTAAATCTATGTTCTATTTAGCTAATTACTTGTTTATTACACACATACACATACAAGTGATCATTTACAAGGAAGAATGAAGTACTTGATCAATGGTATGAGGATTGTTGAAAGTTGTTTATTGATTTCTGAAGAGCCTTGTGCTATTATTTGCAGCTTTTGAGAAAACGATATTGATCATCTAATCAACCTGAGCTTGTTTTTAGTTTTTAGTGTTTATTTTTTAGTCATGAATAAGTTTTGAATATTTTTCTTTGTTTTGCTCGAGGACGAGCAAAGTATTAAGTTTGGGGGTAATTGATAAGGGCATAAAAGCACTAGTAATATTTGTACTTAACTTTCATTTTCTGCTTCCAATAATACATATTTGGCTATTTAATTGTGTTTTATGATCATAAATAGATGCACGACAGAATATGTGACGTATAGAAACAAACGGGAGGCGAATCAGACGTCAAACGAAGAAGTTACGCTCAAAATACGAAAGTAGCACAGAAGGTGGCTGGGCGTCGCAGCGCCCAGATCAGCGAGTGAGCGCCGCAGCGCTGAGCCCCCAGCGCCGCAGCGCCCGTGCTGATGTTTAAATACTCCTCTCAACTCTCCTATTTGGGGGATTAAAGGCTCCTCCCGCCTAAGATTTTCGATAGCAACAAAAACACTATTTTCGGCAGTAGAGAACACGAACATTAAGACTTCATTTGGGTATTGAATGCAAGAATCAACAACAAGAGCCAAGAATCAAGAGGAAGAAGAAAAATTTCTGCATTTTGGAGGAAGAACATCACTATTGCCAAAGGGAAATTTCTTCTTCTCTTCAATTTCGTAATTGTTGATTCTTGCATGTATAATGATGTTGTTAGATGCTCTAAACTTATGTTTTCAATTATGAACTAAGTTTTTTGCTACGATTACAATGTGAACTCATATGTAGCTTGGATTGATTATTTTCCCTTATTTGCCATGTTGGTATTGAATTGTTCAATTTGTTCTATGCTTAATGCTTCTAATTCCATGACAATTTATTAGATTGATTTGGGAACCTTAATGAACTTGGAAAAGGGAATTTTGTGTTGGCCATGGATAAATTGATGTATGATCATTGTGTAAAAGCATGAATTCCATATGAGATAGAAATATAGTCATACAGTATATATGACCATTTAGAGAATTTGAACTTAATGAATCTTATTTCAATCTGATTATCATAGGAATATAGATAATTAATTGAACGAGATATACTCACTTGACCATCGAAAGAGCCTTGTGAGGATATTACAGTTCTTTGTTCACATTCATATTGATAGTTCTAAGGGGCGTAATTGAATTCAAGTGAAGTATTGAGGGATTATTGTAATCCTAGGCATTGGAGTATTTGTGCTATCACGCTTGTTCTCTTTGCTAAATTGTTGTAATTATTCTTTTTGTTTAGTTAGTTTAGATATAAAAACTATTGAATTGCTAATAGCTTGAATAAGAATAGGAGAACATAATTTTAGGACATAGCAAGTAGTAATAACAATTTCTTGTGGGATCGACACTCTACTTATCATATATTACTTGTTGCGATAACGTATACTTGCATTAGTTTGCGTTATATAAAATAACCATCATTTAGTGCCACAGTTATTAGATTGTAGTATGGCAGTGTCTCTTCCTATTGGAGACTCTATTGTAGTAGAAAATATATGTAGGGGCAGTAAAATTTGTATAGCGGGCCAAGAATTTTTGGCAGACTTGATCTTACTGGCCATCAGTGAATTTGATGTGATTTTAGGGATGGATTAGTTGTCCAAATATCGGGCCACTGTGGATTGCTTTCAGAAAGAAGTCAGATTGTGTAGCTTAAGGCGAACTGAAGTTATTTTCTGTGGAACAGGAAAAATACTTGCCACCAATATGGTGTCTATAATGAGGGCAAGGAAGATGCTCTAGAAGTCGTGTCAAAGATATCTAGTCTATGCAATAAAAGTAAGGGATGGTGGAACGAAATTAGAGGATATGTCTGTGGTTAGAGAATTTTCAGATGTGTTCCTAGATGATCTTCCAAGGCTACCGCCAAATAAGGAAGTAAAGTTTCGAATAGGATTAGCCCCTAGAACGAAATGATTTCTAAAACCTTCTACAGAATGGCTCATTCAGAATTGAAAGAATTGAAGGTCAGACAGAAGAGTTGGTGAATAAGGGTTTCATCAAGTCGAGTACATCTCCTTGGGGGGCACCGGTCTTATTTGTATAGAAAAAAGATAGAAGTATGAGATTGTGCATTGATTACAAAGAACTGAATAAAGTAACAGTGCGTAATCAATATCCATTTCTGATAATTAATGATCTATTTGATCAGCTGTGGGGGACATGAGTATTTTTCAAGATAGATATGAGGTCAAGCTATCATCAATTAAAAATTCAGGAGGAGAATGTTTCCAAGACTGCCTTTAGGACTCGATACGGGCATTATGAATTCTTAGTCATGCCTTTTGGGCTGACTAATGCCCCAGCCATTTTTATGGTTCTTATGAATAGAATTTTTCAGTCCTATTTAGATCAGTTTGTGGTAGTATTTATTGATGATATATTGGTTTATTCAAACACTGAGGAAAAGCACGCAAAACATCTGAGAATTATTTTGCAAACTCTAAGGGAACATTGGTTATATGTCAAACTTAGTAAATGTCAGTTCTGATTAGATAGAATTACATTGACATTTTTGGCTCATGTAGTCTCTGCATAAGAGGTAACTGTAGATTCCTAAAAGACTGAAGCCATAGTGAATTAAAGACAACCCACGAATGTGATGGAGGTTCGTAGTTTTTTAGGTTTAGCTGGATACTATAGGAAGTTTGTAGAGGGATTTTCAAAGATAGCCACTCCTCTGACTTAGCTAACCCGAAAAGAAGAGAAGCTTGTATGGTCAGAGATGTGTCAGTAGAGTTTTGATGAGTTGAAGAGAAGATTAACCTCAACCCCAGTGCTTACACTTCTAACAAGGAATGATGGATTTACCATATTTTGTGATGCTTCCAAGCAGGGTCTAGGTTGTGTATTGATGTAGAAAGAGAAAGTAATAGCCTATACTTCTCGATAATTGAAGAAGCATGAGAAGAATTATCCCACATATGACCTAGAAATGGTAGCGGTAGTTTTTGCTCTAAGAATTTGGAGCCATTATTTGTATGGAGTTCCCTACAAAATGTTTATAGACTACAAGAGCCTGCAGTACTTGTTCATTCAGAAAGAGCTGAATATGAGTCAGAGAAGATGGCTAGAGCTTATTAAGGATTATGAGTACACACTTAAGTATTATCCGAGAAAAGCTAATGTAGTACTGAATTCTTTCAGCAGGAAGCCTGTCAACTCAGTAGCTCACCTGAAGATCTCATATCTATCAATGCTAATAGAATTGAGGTCTTTGGGTGTGTGATTGGAGTTGTCAGATTTAAGAGCACTATTAACCATATTTCAGGTCCATTCAATATTAGTTGATTGAATCAGAGAATTACAGACTCAAGATTCACATGTAGTTAAATTGAAGGATGAAATCGAGTCTAGGCAGCGAAAGGACTTTTTAGTTACCAGGGATGGTGTAGTAACCTTAGGTCGGAGATTATGTGTACCGGATGTGAATGAGTTAAAGAGAGAGATTATGGAAGAAGCTCATTCTTCTGCATTTGCTATGCATCTAGGGAGCACAAAAATGTACCATACCTTGAAGGAGCATTATTGTGGAAAGACATGAAGAAAGATATAATCAAATTTATCTCTAGATGTTTGACTTGCTAACAAGTAAAGGCCGAACATCAGAAACTTGTAGGACTTTTACAACCCATTTCGATTCTTGAGTGAAAATTAGAGAGGATAATAATGGATTTCGTGGTAGGACTTTCGCGTAGCCAAAGAGGCAATGATGCGATACGGGTAATTGTTGATAGAATGATGAAATCTGCCCATTTTCTACCTATCAAAAGTAATTATTCCCTAGATAAATTGGCTCAATTTTATGTAGATGAGGTGGTATGACTTCATGGTACTCCGGTATCCATAGTGTCAGATAGAGATCCGAAATTGAAAGCTTACATGGTATGACTTCATGGCCCAGCTTATAGAAAGCTTTAGGCACTAAATTGAATTTCAGTACAACCTTTCATCCACAGACGGATAGCCAGTCTGAGTGGACAATTCAGATACTCGAGGATATGCTTAGAGCATGTGTATTGGAGTTTAAAGGGAGTTAGAATACTCACCTGTCATTGATGGAGTTCGCTTACAATAATAGCTATTAGCATCTGGATGGCACCATATGAAGCATTGTATGGAAGAAAGTGTAAAACTCCAGTTTATTGGGATGGGGTCGGTGAAAGAAAGCTTATTGGCCCAGAAATTATCCATGTTACTTCAGAAAAGATTCAAGTTATCAGGCAGAGATTGAAAATAGCTAATGATAGACAGAAGAAGGGACTTAGAGTTCCAGGTTAGTGATAAAGTCTTCCTAAAAATATCACTATGGAAAGGAATATTAAGATTCAGAAAGCGGGGTAAGTTAAGTCCCCATTACATTAAGTCGTATAAGATAGCTGAAAGAGTTAGGGAAGTGGCATATCGTTTATGGTTACTGGAAGAACTAGCCAGAATCCATAACGTATTTCACGTTTTCATGCTTTACAAGTACTTAGCAGATCTTTCACACATCCTAATGGAACAGTCAGTAGAATTGAACGAGAAGTTGACCTACAAAGAAAAGCCTGTGCAAATTTTAAATCAGAAAGAATAGGTGCTTCGTAATAAAAGCATTTCCTTAGTCAAGGTATTATGGATGAACCATGAAGTAGAAGAAGTCACGTGGGAATGTGAAGATCAGATGCGAGTACAACATCCTCATCTCTTTGGGATAGGTATGGTTTAAATTTGAGGATGAAATAGTAGTGTAGGTGCCTAGATTTCGGTATAAAGTGATAAAGACACTGTAGGGTTACCCGATTTCAACCCTAATAGAAATATTTTTTTAATGGTATGCGTGAGAGGTATTAGACCAAATTTGGTAATTTCACACTCGATTGAAGTGTTAGACGGTTATGAAATATTTTTGGAATTTGTTTCTATTAGCTTGGAAAAGAAAATTTCAATTTAATACATGAATTTCCATTTAAGGGTTATGCGTGGAACAAGCCTTTGTTAAGAAACACAATCCATATGTTAGAAAATGGACCAATTAGAGACAAATTGGTAGATTGCCAAGATGGAAGCCTAGTTGGATCCTTTGACTATTATAACTAAATAATTAGAAAGAAACCAATTAAATACTTCAATTTTGAACTAATAGCAATTTAAAATTTTGGAATTAGTTGAGGGGCAAATTAGACTTTTAGAAGAGCATTATAAAAGGATGAAGTGTCTAGAATTTTCCCAAGTAAAAATCATAATGTGTTGGAGCACAAAAGGGAAATTTTGGCCATGAGAGGGAGTTCTTGCTACAGTGAAATTCAATGCTTTTTCATGAGTTTTCATCCTTGATCAAGTTAAGATAAAGCCAAATACAAGTTCCTATGATCAATTGAAGCTTTTTCTAGTGAAAAATCCAAGGAAAAGAGGTAATAAAAGCATTATTTTGTAATGGAGATGTGTGAAGTTTTCAAGATTTCTCAATTAATATTTTTGGTGTGAATTATTTTTAGGTTGAGTTGAATTCAAATGTGGCGTTTAAGGGACTCATCAAACTAAAGGAATTAGTAAGGTAAGAATTAAGGTTTTGTGTGATTTTATGGTAAAAACTTCAATTGGATGTTTTTAGGGCATTAGAATTAAATTGGCTTGATTTGGATATCATTGGAACAAGAAATTGAAAAAAGAGATGTGTTGGGTGAGTAGGGTAAATTTTGGCCACTTTAGGGATTTTAGGGTTTAAGTTGTGTTTTAGTTCAATTGTTGTATATAAATGATTCATTGTATCAATTTAGATGTATGTAGTTGATGAAAAATCAAAATTGAAGAAAATGGGATATAATTGTCCATTATGGTAAGGTGAAGGGCAATTATGTCTAATCAAATTTATAAGGTGTTAAACAAAATTTATGGCTTTGGATGGTGAATTAAACAAGATTGAATGACTTTGTAAATAAAATTCGAAAAGTGGAATCCATCCGAGCCTTGTAAGCCAATTAGGGCGCTTATTAGTTTAAGTGAAATTTTAGCATTTTTAAAGGTTATAAATGTCATTTATGGCGTGTAGATGAAGAAAATCGAGAGCGCTAAACGAAGTAAGCATTCCGGAGAAGAATTAAGTTTGGAGCGGTTGGTGAGTGAAAATTTGTTATGGTTTATCTTTCGTTTAATATGTTTTCGCATATTGAAATTGTATATTTTATGTGCTTTTAATGCATAAACATGAATTACGGTTTTGGTATACATTTATAATATGCATTTATATGTTCGGTTTAAGAATCAATTTTAAAATTACTAAATTATTTTCAAAGGCATTGGTACCCTTAGATTTCAATGTGATGATGGTTTAAGACCCGACCGGTATATCCCGTACGCATGGGCAAGTATTGGGGGATGAGTCACTAACTCTGAAAAGTCGGGTTGTTGAGTCATGTGTGACAAGACTCGACCCGAGACCCTCTATTGTAGGTCCCAGCGGCCCTGCCGGGCACCTTGACGAAAATTCCTCTGAATTTAACTGGGTGAGTTGAGAAATTTCGAGAGGCGAACCTCTTTTTAGTTCTTACTATTACTGAGAAAATCTGGTAATACACATGAAAACGACATCAAAATGTTTAAAAAAACGGGCAGAGTTTCCCCTGTTTGTTTGAAAATCCAAATAAAACTTGCAATGAAATTTCACTTCTATTTCAAATACTTCTCAATATTATCAATTCGGACCTCCGATCCCTTTCAACCCAAATCCAATACAACTCAATAGTTTCATTTAAATCACAAAATGAGCATACTTATAAAAAGTAAAAACGATCATCGTAATACCGAAATCTCTTCTTGTTGGTTCAAAATATACATACAAATATACGTGCCAACAATTACTATGCAAAAAGTAAAGAGTGCTATTTAACACATCTAAATATACAAAATAATCTTCAGATTTGGCCCACTACTCAGCAATAGGAGAATCAACAGTTTGCGTACAGAGACCTGCACCTAGGAAGGGGGTTTAGAAAACATGAAACACAAAACGAGTGAGCTAAAGGAGCTCAGTGAATGTAATTAAGATTTCAAATAAAATAACATTATGCATAGATAATAAATTCTAAGTACATGCATAAATCATGCTTCTAAAACTAATGTAAAGCTGTAAAACAGTTTCTAACATCATATGTTCATGAAATCTTGCCGAACGGATTTTATCTACATTTTTTTAGAACAATATCCAAAATCTATACAACAACTGCCATGAGCATATAAATGCATAAAATGCTATCAGTAAATCGAAAACTAGTAAAGCCCTCGCTCGACCATTTTCTTTTTAAACTGTACCAATGGTAACCCTAAAGCTCTATACTCACGCAGCGACTCAACTAGCACCGCACACGTGAGTAAGTCACGGAGTACCTCAACTAGCAGCACCCACAGTGACATCTCAAGATATCTCACTGGCTATGCAGCGGAATCCTACATCGCATACATATAGCAAGACAATATCCCGTACACATAGAGCAACTCACATGACTTGACATCCCGACTTCTCGAAGTTAGTGACATACCCCTATGACCTGCCCATGTGCACGGGATATACCGACCAGGTCTAATACAATCACTACCACTATAATCTGAGAGTACCAATAGCCTTTAAAATGGATGCAGTAATTTAAAACTGTTTCTTAAACCTAATATGTAAAAGCATAACTATGGATATATATCAAGATCATAAATCATGTTTATGCATTAAAAGCACATAAAACATACATTTTCATTATGCGGAAATATAATAAACGAAAGATAAAAGAAAGGACAGATTTTTACTCACAATCGCTCTACGCTCAATTTCGCTTCGGATTTCTGCTCCCGTTACCGCTCTCGGTTTTCTTCACCTACGCGCCATAAATGACATTTAGAACTAAACTGAATGCTAGAATCTCATTTAACTACTAAATGCCCTAATCGGCATATAAAGCCCAGATGCATACTACTTTTCAATTTTCATTTACGGAGTCATTTAATCTAATCTAACTCACCATCCGGCGCCCTGAAAATTATTAAACGCCTTATAACTTAGTTGGACATAATTGCCCTTCACCTTTCCGAAATGGACAATTATGTCCCATTGTTTTCATTTTTTTTGATTTTTCCATCAACCATATACATTCAATATACATAAGGCATCATTTATACACAACAATTTAACCAAAACATAACTCAAGCCCTATAATCCCCTAAATGGCCGAATGCACCATTCTCTAACCAACACATTTCTTTTCTCAATTTCTTGTTCCAAATGCATCTAAAGCATGCCAATTTAATTATAATTCCCTAATAACATTCAATTGAAGTTTTATATCAAAATCACACCCAAACCCTAATTCTACACATTCACACACATACATACTTATACAATATACAAATATACAACATAAATATATTCATATACATATATGTGTATATATCTACATAAATATATACATACAACCATACTTACATGTTTACATAAATCTATACATACATTCATATATATATGTATATACATGCATAAATACATACAAACATACATATGTATTTCTATTCATTAATACATATATATATATCTACACCTATACATAACAAAAATACATGGATACACATATAGAGATGTATATACATATGTATCTACATACATATATATAAATCCAAATACATAAAATAAATACCAAAACAATAAATTTTCTTCTTACTTCTTCCTTTTTATCCTTCCTTTCTTTCTTTCTTTTCTTCCTTTCTTCTCTTTTCTTTCTTTCTTTTCTTCCTTTTCGGTAACTTTTCTTCCTCTCTCTTTTTCTCTTTTCTTCTCTCCCTTTTTGCCAACACTTATCTTCCTCTTCCCCTTTTCTCACGTGTAACTCTTCCTTTTCTAAACACCTTTTTTTTAACCAATTAAAATTCTACAATTGTTCCATTTTACTTTTCCATAACCAATCAAAAAAATCCACTTATACTAACTTTAACAACACTTATCCCATTTAAAATAATATAATAATAAAATATTTATAATATCTATTATTATTATATTATTAAAATTAGATAAATGTTTATTAATTTATACTAACCATAGTTAATTTTTAACTCTACCTTGGTTATTTCTTAACCATTGTTAGGTTAATAAATTCATAAAATAATAAATGCGTGATTTTACTCTATTGTCATTCAACTTGTTCTACCGATCACCTATGTGGGTCCCATATTGCCACACTAATGGGTTAACATAAACCACATTGAAATATTATTCACACGTATCACACACAAAAATATTTACAGTAGCGTCAAAATCAATTATCCCTACAGTTCTTTTATCGGGATACTTCAAAATCTAGGTATCTACAATATTCATAGGAATTGGATCTCACAATGTGAGTCGCTTTATGTGTACGGGATATTGTGTCGCTATATGTTGGCGATGTAGGATATCGTTGTATAGCCTGTGAGATGTCTTAAGATGTCACAGTGGGTGTTGCTAGTTTAGACGCCATGACCTACTCACATTGTGTGGTGCTAGTTTTGTCGCTACGTAAGTATAGAGCTTTAGGGTTACAATTGGTGTAGTTTAGAAAAAAAATGACCGAGCAAGGGTTTTAATAGTTTTTGAGCTACTAACTGCATATTACGTAATTATATATGTACATGTTAGTTATTATGTTTTACAGATTTTGGATATTGTTTACAGAAGATATAAATAAAATTCGCTCAGTAAGATTTTATCAGCATATGACATTAGAAACCATTTTACAATTTTATAATAGTTTTTTAAGCATGTTTTATACATTTTTCAGATTTACTATTTGTGCAGAATTTCATTTTATCTTATTTTTACTAGAAATCTTAAATACACTCACTGAGCTCCTTTAACTCATTAAGCTCCTTTAGCTCACCCGTTTGGTGTTTTATGTTTTCTAAACCCCTTCCAAGTGCAGGCCTTAGTGCGCAAGTTGCTGATTCTCCTACAACTGATTAATGGGCCTAGTCTGATAATTATTTTGTAAATTTAAATGTGCTAAGTAGCACATTTTGATTTTTGCATAGTAATCATAGACTTGTGTATTTTGTAAATATGTCTCAACGAACAAGAAGAGGTTTCGATATTATGGTGATAGTTTTACTTTTTATTAGTATGTTAATTTTGTTATTTAAATGAAATTATTGAGTTGAGTTTGGATTTGGTTTTGAAAAAGACCGGAGGTCCTATTTGGAAGTTAAGAAGCTGTTTGAAATAGAAGTGTGATTTTTCTTGCAGGCTTTATATTGGATTTTAAGAAAAACAAGAGAAACTCTGTTCTTTTTTTTTATAAATTTAACAAGTTATTTTCACGTATATTTCAGGATTTTCTCAGTAATAGCAAGAATTAAAAAAATATTCACCTCGCAGAATTTCTCAGCTTAAATAGGTAGATTCTGAGAAACTTCTATTAGGGTGCCCGGCAGAGCCGCTGGAATTTAAAGTAGAGGGTCTCGGGGCGGGTCATGTCAGCTCAGACTAGAGGCAACATGACTTGAGGCTGGAGGAACAAAATCCATCACTCTAACCATAAAGAACCCCCTACATATTCATTGAAAAATGGGGTTCTTACGGAAGATGGAGGAGAAATATGATCTCATAGATCCACTAAGACCTTTTGAGGAGCTACTGGTTGTCAGTGGATCTTCTCCTCTTATCAGTTAAAGAGATCCGTAAATCGCCCCCTATAGCTCCATTACTCGAGCCACTTTTTTTATCTAGACCAAGAGAATTAAGAAGCCTCTTGGTCCTCTTATTTATCCTAAAGGCTTCAGAAGGGTGAAGGCATTTTCAATTGGTTTGACCAATGTTCATTTCTACCAAGAGAAGAAATACAAGGTGAAGATTAGAATAATTGAAAAAAAGCACTAAATAATATATAAGTAAAAAGATTACTTCTTCCTTCTGTTATCGTTTTTGACGACTTGGATGATCTACTGATTAAACCTATGCCCTCTAAGTTCTCTTAAGAAAGAAGCTCGTTAATAGGCTTACTTTATTTTCTAGATTGATCGACTTTATCATTTTCTACCAAAGAGAGCTTGGATTTCAAAGTCCCAATTATTTCTATAACAAACAAAAGAAAATAAGTTAAAAATGATCTTTAATAATCGTAAGAGCATTAATAACAAAGAAAGACAAAAGGCTTGATTTAAAGAATATATGAGGATAAAACAGATGCTAAATATACCTATATACTCTTGGCTCCACTACCCATTGATAAAAAATGATAAATGCGTTTAGCCATGGTTGCTTGAGGTCATGTCTTGAATAGGGGAGAACCTTTTCTCGCCATCGTAATAAGAGAAATAGTGGAACCCTTTCTACCGATCAACATTCACCTTACATTAGAACAATTGGTGAAATGTAGCAAATGTAGGTTTATTGTATCTGACCTTTATCCACATCACCATTAAACCAACTAACACCTTTCATACATTTAAACTTAGTGGCATGGTGCAATTAAATGCACAAGCACATATATATAAAATAAGGCTAAAAGGGTAACCTCAGCCCTAAGTTAAACAAATTAAGGTTCAAAGCCACCTCTCTTAATGATAGCCTCCTCATATATTCATCCTCTTAAGAGACCATAAGAGTTACGATGGTCAGTATCCTATATTTCTCTCTTAACACCACAAGGTGCTTTTCTTGTACATGTGAAGGATGAACGAGAAGAAAATATAACTCAAAAGGTATCTTCTCATTCGGCCATAAAATGAGATTCTTCTTCTTCTTCTTCTTTTTTTTCTTCTTCTTAGATTTACTAGGTTGACTAGAAGTATTGACCTACCCTTGAGGTATACAGCCTATCAAATAGGATACTTTAGCAAATAACTTGAGCTGACCACTCAAGTTGAACACTTAAGTTTTAAGAGTTTAACTAAAAAAAAGATTCATTCGGTACAAAAAAAAATCAACTTTTGGAATGATGAAATCAATGACAATCAAAGTAAAGCAAAAGGATAATGCCATTTACTTGACCGAAAGTTTTCCAAATGGAGAATTAAAGAAATCAGTGGTTGCAGCATTCTTCTCTTTTTAAAATTGCCAAAAGTATTTCTCTCTTTAAAATCGCCAGACAAATAATGAAGAAATAGAAGGGTGCCCCTTATTTATAAGGAGCCATCATTATCATCATAATTTTTGACTCCATATCTAATGGTTGATATACTCTCATGAATAAAGTATCTTTTCAATTGGTAGAACTCTTCAAACTTTCCTTCTCAACAGTTGAATCGAAGTAAGTAGTCTGAGATTTGGCCACGTCTCGGTAAATAGACACAATTTTTCCCCTAACTACCGATCATGCACATTTTTTGGAGGATCACCCACATTTATATAAAACTAATTTGGGCGCCAATTTTAAAAGTTAAATTTTCAAAGGTGCGATTTGATAACCTCGTAAACAACTATGTCATATAGGCCAATGATACATATTAAGAGTGCTTCACTATCGATGACCTAATATCTAAAAATCAAGAGGGTGTTCATAGGCAAAGAACTGCTATAAATTTTATAGTATCAACAAGTTAATACTAAAATCTATTCTTCCTTAGAATTTCAACCTAAAGCCCATTTCTTCTAAGGGGTCGGTTTGACCTTTGAACCCTGGATAACTTGAGCTCCTCGACCATAACTAAGCCCCTTATAAAGAATATCATAAATACCATGCCCTACCTCAAAACTATATGATGAGTTATAACACTAAGCAAGACACCCCCGATAGTCAGCATAAGCTGAGAAGGTCATCAGTAGTAATTGGAATAGACTAAGCATGGTATCGGTGCTCCCTTCAAGACTGAGCACTCTTTTTCAAGCAAGGGTATATATCCAAAAGTCAAAAATTGATTAGTTACCTAGAAGATGCAAGGCACCCTTAAATTATGAGATTTTTATAATCCCGAGATTCCTTTAGGAAAAATCTATTTTAATCTTAAGAGGTGTCCTGAATGGATAAAGAGATAGTTTATCATAATTTCACCTAGACTCAATCATCAATAAATGCAAATAAATAGAAGGCTAAATGATAAGGAATTTTTTTTCTTTTTTTGAATTTTAAAGGATTCATAATGAATGACAATTTCTATTTAGTTTTTGGATCTTGTGAGAAGGGAAGATAGTTTTAAGGCAACTTCAAAGACCCATTGAAGGAATGACTCTACCACAATCTTTTAGAACGCAACATATCTCAAGAGTCATATAGTTAGGAAGGTAATTTATTATGTAATTATTTTATGCAAGTACTATCTAATAGTGGATTAATAGTGGGCTTAAGGCTCGATAAAATATTATTAAGGTCGGTGTTTACGTGCCATCCTTGAATATACATATACTTGTATATTTATACAAGTGTACATTCCTATTAAATCGCTAATACCGATTTATATGGTACTATACATGTAACGTTACAAATATTGTACGATATGAAGGAGATTAGATTAGATCTAAAAGAGTTTAGATAAGGGCTCATAGTTAGCCATACTAACACATATAATTGCTAAATGTTAGCACAATTAAGTGTTAGCTGGTTATAATACTTAGCATACCCAAGCGTTAGAGCATTGTCTGTAATAGGATATAGACCTGGGAATATACTAGTAACTGCATAGATGCAAGAGTTGTAATCGGGTGCCAGAAAATGCTAGTTGCGTAAGTATGTTCTCAAATAATTGTCCCTGATCTGTTTCTACCGATGCAGGTCTGTCAGTGGATACCTTTATATATAGATGAGCATATGTCATACCTATAGGGTATAGATGGTCTTTCCTAGCCGACCATAAGCTTGGAGCTCGTATTGACATATGGGTATCCAGTTAGGACTGAATATAGGACAGACTGACAAGGGCTTCTGATAGACACCCTAATGTAAGCCGTCAACGGAGGGTCCTCTCGAGTTGAGTAGTATACGTGGTCCTTTGACCTGAGTGCCACGGTGGGCTTGTAAATGATCTACCATACTTTGGTTCCACGCATGTCACGAAGCTTTCATGGTGTGACCGCTGGGTGTCGCTAGGTATGGTCTGATACTTATGGAGTCCGGTGCATACATATACGGGATCCGTCAGCTCCCATATGTTGTTAGATCTCCAGATGCTTTGAGACTATATCTCAGAAAGTCTTGTGGCCATAAGCAATAATCCTAGGAAAGAGTTCTGCCAGGGTGGAACAATATGGCAAAGGAGTTTGCTCATATTGTTCAGTGAGATACAAGTCTGGGCACTGGGGATTTGACGGTGATAATCTATATCTCCGCACATCTAGGATATCATGACAGAAGGAGTATACATATGCGTTGTAACCTCAACTTGAATGGTTCAACGTGCTGATTTGTATATCCGTAATGTGTACATAGAGCATTACTTATGGACTCATGGAATAGTTTCATTTGATGAATCGAGCGTAGGATCTAGGGAGTCCCACGATATAGAGTGTACTCGTTGTGCACTGGGGCAGCGTGCTGGATTAAATTATTTAATCCAACAATATTCAGCACTATCACAGGAATGCGTGCGTGTTTGTATTTAAGTGTTAAATACAATAATTAGTCAATAATTATTATTTACTAATTGTATAATAACATGTGGCACATTGTAGACCCTCGGTTGAGTTTACCCAAGTGTGAGTTTGGTGGAACCTATAAGTGGGTAGACTTGGTAACTATTCATGATAGATAAAATGATTATTTCACACTATGATTATTTAATTATTAAATAATCATTCTCTCTTTTTATTATATTATATAATATTATATATATTATTATTATATTTGGGTGCCAAATAGTTGGCACCCATTATATTATTATTATTTATATATTATTTATATTATATAATATATAATATTATTATTTTATTACATATATATATATATAAAGAGAGAGAGAAAGAGAAAAAGTGCAAGTGTGTGCAATTGTAGTCATTTGGCCGAGAAATAGAAAGAAGAAATGGAGAGGAAGAAGAAAAGAAGAAGGAAGAAGAAGAAAAAAAATAGAAAAAAATAAAATTGTTTCATTTTTCTCTAAGCTTCCAATTGAAGCAATGGTAGATTGTTTTAAATTCTCTATTTCTGATCTTTTTAGAGAAAAAGATGAAAAACACACACCGACCATTTTTGGGATTAAGAGTTAATCCCGTGCTGAATATCGAGTTGTTGTTCTAGCTCACCAAGTGATGCGATATTTCTATATCTTAAAATTAAGTGCAAGTATACACTATCGTATGCAAGTAATAAAGGGACTAAATAAGTTGAATGTTGAACCCACATGGATAATTTCTTCTTTTTAACTAATTACTAAAATGATATCTTCCTAATAATTATTTAGATAAATAAAAATCTAAGAATGAATGTATAAAATATAAAGGCAAAAACACAATGCAAAGAGATTTAAGTGATAGCAATATAGAGAAAACCTATGATTAATACTATCCCTCAATATGCTTTCTAATGATTAATCTTCTAATATTTAACTCCCTTAGTCTTTGTTATTAATCAAGACACTAATGTATTCACAAGCCTCTTCCAAGGTCATGCAAGTATACCTTAATTTACCAAATACCTATATTCTTATGGTACTTATAATAAATTAAGATTCATTAAGATTAGGTCCTATTGATCATACATGCCAATTAGGTATATTCCTATCCTAAATTGAAACTTGCATATGCAACATTGAATGTTACTCTACAATCATGCATCAAATTACCTAGGTCTAAAATTATGATTCCTCTTCCGAGTTTATCAATAATATTACCAACTCATTCACCATATATTGGCCAAATATATTGAAGCATTAAGATCAAGTAATTTAAATATCAAAGAACTAAGTTTATTAAATATTTAAAAGATATAGCAATTAAGCACACATATTAAGTTCAAGTATTAACCCTAGAAAATAAGTTTAGCTCATGGCTACAAGAGAACAGCAGCAAAAATAATAATAAACCATGATACAACCAATAGCAAACCGATATAAACGTCGAATTGCTCTTGATTATGCTGCCTAAGAACTCTTGATGTCGAAAAATGCCTTAAATCTATCTCTAAAGTTGCTTCAATTAAACTCCTATTGCTCTCCAAGACTCGTGCTCTGTATTCTTAGTGTTCTTGAATTGCTCTAGGTCATTTTTCGATTCTCCTTGAAGGCTGGGAACAAGTGGCTTTTTATAGGGATTGATTTGAGCTTGAAAATCTCAATTCTCGTCGGACTAGGACTCGCGATACAGCTGGGGTGCTATGCAATTGTCGCTGGGGCAACGCGTGAAAAAGGCGCACCACTGGAGCGGCGGGATGATGGCGCTGGGGCGCTGTATCTTCGCCGGCGTAATGAAGGTATGGCGCTGGGGCTCCAAATGCGACTTAAACAAGTTATTTTTCTAATTTTAATCACTATTACAGCGCTGGAGCTATAATCTTTGTGGCGCTGGGGCGACAGACTCATACTTTGAAAACTTTGCATTTTAGTCCCTATTTTTGCTCCTTTTGTATTCTTTCTTTAAATTTTGTTCAAGTCCCTATAAATAACAATAATGCACATAAATAGCCATTTATTCTCATAAAATCATAAAATATCAATAATAAAAATATGAGAAAATATATGACAATTTTGCCCTCATCACCAAGCCCACTGAGTTGGTGACTAGAACTGCACACGAGTTGGTCTCCATGCAGACTTCGAAAAAATACGTGTATAACGTTACACGTTGAGGTGAGTTCTCTACCCTATTAATATATTAATGTGATTAATATATTTATTTATTGTGTTTATTGTTTAATTACACGCTTCCGCCGTGTAGAATATGTATAAGACATGTATTTTAGGCATTAGACACAATAGCAAATACATACACCCACATGTCTTAGATCTGCCGCCAATAAATAGTATCAGAGCTATGTATATTGTATTTGAGTGTGATTTGAGTGAACGAATGCAAAAATAGATGTAAACTCTTTTAAAATTGAACCACTATAATCATGTCTTTGTGAATATTTGCGTGTTGTCTCTGAACTCTAATTAAGATTTGACACCTTATATAAGGTGTTCGTGTACCATCATCACATCTCATAAAAAGCCCAAAAAATATAGGTCAAAACTCTATTTTTTAAAAATTTAAAATTTAACTTGTTCGTCTAGGATAATCCAAAATTTAGGATCAACACTTTTAAAGTTTGAATCCAAAGTTTAGATTTATGAATTTGGATACCAATTGGTTCAAAATGAATGTCAAAATAAGAGGCTTGAGGCCTTAATTCCCTTCGTATATAATTAAAAACTTTTTATTTACAATGTTTAATAAATTAAATTATTGATATATCACTAATTAATAATAATTATATATTGTGTAATAATTAGTTTATTATTCAATCATAAATATGATATCATGTACGATTTAGTATCTATTATTGAATAACAAATTAAATACCATATTTATTAAAATATGAAGTTTTTATTTTAAATTTGTGTTTATAGTATCACTTTTTCAAAAATTACAAACTAAGGTAGTCTTTTTATACAAGTGCTTTCAAACTCCACGTGAGTAGGGTTCAGTAAACGTTCAGGACAAGAGGAATAGATAAGAAGAGCACGAGTAGTATTTAAAATGTGTTTGTGTTTACGTTCAGCTCTCCCATTTTGCTGAGATGTACCAGGACAAGACCTTTGACATATAGTACCGTGTTCCTGTAAAAGATTTAAAAAATCAGAATCTCTATATTTCATAGTATTATCAGTGTGGAAAACCTTAATAGAACATGAGAACTGAGTTTTAACCATCTGAGCAAAATCTCGGTAAATTTTAGTAAATTCAGATCGTTGTTTCATAAGAAACAATCAAGTATACCGAGAATAGTCATCAACGAAGATCACAAAATATTTGGATCCTCTCATTGTAGGATTTGGAGAAGGACCCTATATATCAGAATGAACAAAATCAAATGGAGCATGAGAGACGGTAGTACTATTATTAAAAGGTAAGGCTGGTTGTTTAGTTAAAGGACATGTAAGGCAATCATCTTTATTATTAGAAACAATACCTAAGTGACCACTGGATACTAGAGATTGGATGCGATTGATTGACGCATGACCCAAACAAGAATACCAAAGATGTAACGAAGGTACTGAAGAGGTAGATGCTGCAGACGAAGGATATAGAAAGGATAAATCTAAAGAGATAAGTTTATACAGACGTCCAACCTTACGGCCTGTCCCAAGCGTCCGACCAGTCTTTGGATCCTGCACACAACAACCAGAAACAGTAAACAAGACATTAAGACCAAGTTTGCATAATTGACCAACAGACAAAAGATTTAAAGTAAGGTTAGGAATAAAAAAGGTGTCAGATACAGAAAGATTAGGGCAAGACACGTGACCAACATGGTTAACTTTTATGAGAGAACCATTAGCAGTTTGAATAGATGGTAAATAGGAATTAAAAGTTTTAGAGGAGAAAATTGTAAGATCAGAAGTCATGTGATTACAACATGCAGAGTCAAAATACCAAGAAGAATTACCTGAAATATTGAAAGAAGCAGAAATTAAGGGTTTACCAGAATTAAAGGGGAGTAGACGGAGTAAAGATTCAAGGTTATTAAGGGAAAGATTCACACTATCCTGTGCAGTAGTAATAGTAGCTCCTGTAAAAGTCGCACCTTGAGATGTTCCAGATATATGGCATGGCTGAAGTAGAGTAGAACCGACAGAAATACTGCACTTATCCATAAATTCCAAAAAGAAAACCCATTTTTTTCCTTTTTTTTCCCTTAAATTTGTAGTAATTACAAGTAAACCCCTAAACTTTTAATAATTATAAATTAACCCCTCAAAATATAATAATTACAAAATAGCCCCTAATTTCTCAAAAAATTATAAAATAACTCCTATAAAATACTATAATTTCAAAAATGCCCTAAAACTTATGGAAATTATAAAAAAGGCTCAAAAGAATAGAAAATTACGATCTGACCTAGAAATACTAAAAAATTTGCAAACAGGCCCTTAACAGAACCCAATAAACTTCAGATGGCTCGTCCGGTTTGCTCCGACCTCCGATTGAGGTAAACGCGGCGGCATTTAAACGGCCGGTGACTGAGGATTATTTTCGTCTGGACGGTGTCGGTCACGCCACCATATAACGGCCAGTATCTGAAGTGGAAGTAATCGGCGGTAGTGAAATTCTGGTGGCGCGTCCGGCGGTTTTCGACCTCGGATTGGCCCGTCGACGGCGGCACTGAACGGCCGGTGATGGGGGATTCTTTGGGTGTGAGCGGTGTCGGTCACGTTGCCGTAGAACGGCCGGGATCGAAAGTGATAGTGGCCGGTGGCAGTTGCGTTCCGACGGTGCGTCCGGCAGTTTCTGACCTCGGATCGGCGCGTTGTTGACGACGTTGAAACGGCCGGAGGATTCTGAGTAATTGGAGATGGGCGGTGACTAAGACGACAAGATTTTGGAATTTTTCGGTGACTTTTCAAAAAACTCTGATAGATTTCATCGGGTTTTGAAAAAAATTTCTGGCAAATCTTTTAGTTAAACAAAATGACAGTGAAGAAATCAAAGCTCTGATACCATGTTAGAAATATAAAGAGAATATATTTTCACAGTATATTATAAAACTGTACAATGAAACTTTTATATAGGCTGTAACCTTATTACATAATAGAAAAATAACATATATAAGGAAATAATATTTTACATTAATAACGTATATATATAATAGAAGGATATAAAAAAATAATTTTAGAATGATTTCAAAATAATTCCAAAATTATTCTTTAATACCAGAATAATTCCAAAATTATTCCTTAATAATAATAACATTATCAAAATTTTAATATGATACCTTCTGACCTCAGTATATTTTTTTTCTTACTGATAAACTTTAATATCGATGCTCAATTGTCAACTTTCAAATCATTGTATAAACATAATTACCCTTTTTTTTCTTTCTCACTTTTTACAAAATTAATAAGTGGCTTTGTGAAATTGTAATGATGATACAGGGACGGCAGGTGTATGGAGGATTGCTGCTCTTAATGAGGCTGGAGGATGGAAAGATAGGACCACAGTGGAAGACATGGATTTGGCTGTCCGGGCTAGCCTTAAAGGCTGGAAGTTCTTGTACCTTGGTAGCCTACAGTTATATTTTTTGTCTATGCCCTTTTTATTTTCATCATCTATAGAAATGCATAATAATAGAATGAAGATAGTTGTTTAATTACAAGATTTTATCTTTACTACAGGTGAAAAATGAACTGCCCAGTACTTTCAAGGCCTATCGCTATCAACAGCACCGTTGGTCTTGTGGTCCGGCTAATCTCTTCAGGAAAATGGTGATGGAGATTATCACAAACAAGGTTAGTTTATTCTCCTTGCCAAACCGGATAATTGAGCAAGTGAAATGAAGCTAGATTGATATCTTACACTTAGTTTTTAAAATTTTTCTGCAGAAAGTCTCGTTGTGGAAGAAATAATACGTGATCTATAGCTTCTTCCTGGTTAGGAAGATCATAGCTCAGATTGTTACATTTTTATTTTACTGTGTTGTGTTGCCGGCAACTGTTATTGTCCCTGAAGTTGAGGTTCCAAAGTGGGGATCTGTTTATATACCCACCATCATTACAATTCTCAATGCTGTTGGCACTCCAAGGTGTGATTTTCTAGCAAGTTTTTTCTCCTTTTCCTTCTCATGTAATTGTACGACTGATTTGATGGTTAATTTCAAAGTAGCAATATTACTTTCTGGTAAGTGTGTTAGAAAATGAAGAGGGAAATAATGTGCAAAACAACATCCTGCTTTAGTTCTTACCTATGCCAGCAAAATTGCTTTGAGTTTCATTCACCTTTCAGGAATTTTCATTTTTTTGTTGCCATTTCAGGTCAATCCACCTACTAGTTTTCTGGATCCTTTTTGAAAATGTCATGTCACTGCACCGAACATAAGCTACCTTTATCGGCCTGTTAGAGAGTGTTAGAGTGAATGAATGGATTGTTACTGAGAAACTAGGGGTTGCTGTCAAGGTTAGAGCAGCTGCAAAAGCACCCAAGAAACCTCGATTCAGGATCGGAGACGGGTATATTTTCTGTAACTTTGTAGACTACATGTCAATAGTTAGTGATCCGCATGTTATTTTCTACCTTAGTCTCCGTACACAATTTACAGAACACAAGCTTATCCTAACTTCCTTTTTCATGTTGGTTTGTTTGTTGACAGAATTCACTTGTTAGAACTTGGGGTTGGAGCTTTCCTCTTCATGTGCGGCTGCTATGATCTTCTCTTCGGGAAAAACCACTATTTCCTTTACCTTTTTTTGCAAGCCATTGCATTCTTCATCGTTGGGTTTGGTTATGTTGGTATCTTTGTTCCACACTCTTAGTACAGCAATTTTATAGCGAACATTTCTTGCAATTGCAGCTTGTATAAAAGAAAAGAGGGTTAGAATACTTTTTGGTTGAGTATAATAATTCGAGACAATGTCTCAAAAAGAAGTTAGTGACCTTGAGAATATCCGAGAAATCAAGTAAGTTACAGGATTAACTGTTGTCATGGGATTGCATTATACGAAGAAGATATGGAGAAAGTGAAGGCAGCTATGGGTTCAGACTCAAAAAGACAGATAAAAAAATTTTGAATTCATTGTTCAAGATCTTTTTATCTCTTGTTTTCTTCTCTTGGCATTTGTGTGAGAAGGAAATGTGATAAACTGATGGCATTTTTTTATTGTTCTCTATATATCTGATATTTTCACAGTACATAAATTAGAACCAGGAGCAAGAGCTGAAACCGTACAGTAATATCAGATTTCGAATTATATACAAGACATTGGTTTAAATAAGTATTTCTTTCAGAAATCCCAGTTTCCTTTACTGACATTTCTTTGGTATCAGATTTTCTTTTAACCAGAGAAACTCTGCCTGGTTGTGTGGTACGTACTTGGGATTTGTTTTTTGTTTTTGTGGAAACTACGATGAAAACAAAGTAACTGCAAGTTAACAGAGGAACCTTGAGATCAATACAACTCCAAAGTTGAGATAATGATTAAGACTTAGAATTTTGTTTTTCACCACATTAACACAAACTAAAAGAATAAATCCCAAATAATCTGGGGAAGACTAGTTCAACCCGTAATACTTGGTCTCCCCTTAACAATAGACTCCTTTACTGTATGTAATACAGTCAAACTTGGATTCTTAAAAAGAAATTTATTCTGATAAAAATAAAAATGCTAACACGTAACAACTTCGTCCTTCTTAAGAGGAGCCTTGTCCCCAAGGCTATATCAGTTTTAGAAATTGCTTCTGCTTAACTGCAAAATTCTCCTGGAGACAACCCTTGCCAGTGAATTAAAACTTCCTCCTTGCCTGTGCTCACTTGATGATCCAAAACTACCAGAGCTTTCGGACATAGAGTTTCTGCGTCATTGTCAATAAAAGGAAGCTCACCTTGAATCTTTAGTGACTAATCAATCTTCTTCTTTCACCAGGAAACAAGGAATACGGGATGAATTTTTATCCCTCTTGGCAACTTCAACTTATAAGAGACGAGGCCTATTTTCTCAAGAACATTCAATTACCCATAATACTTGGAAGATAGCTTCACATTGTTCTTCATTGAAAGTGATGTTAACTAGGTTACGAATATACATTATATTTTATTTATTAGATATATCACCATTACCATTCATAAAATCATGTAGTAAAATTTTTCATACAATAAAAAGGCACGTGTGTAGCATTGCTCTAAAGATAAAAAAACCTTTCTTCGTACTAGTAAGTATGGTTTTCTTGAATTTTAAAATACAACTCAAATATTTTCGATCATTTTTTTTTATGAGAATGATCACAAAAAAAAAAAAAATACCAAATCTTTTAATGTTGAAGTTGTAAGAAAATAATATACGTAAAATTTTAAGGTATAAATTTAGGATGTATGCATATATTTTTAGTAGAGAAAAAACTCTTTATATAGTAATAAGACTTAAAATATTAATTCTATTATAAATTAACATTATTAGAATTTAAAAATTTTATAACTCTAGTATTAATGTGTAACTTAAATAAACTTGTAACTCTTATTTGAATTAATTTTCTTAATAAAATTTAAATTTGAATTTGTAACTCTAAAGAGTTTACTACATGCATTAAGTTTTATAATTCCCTTTAATTTAATATATATTTTAAAACTTTTTATTTTCCAACAATCCCCTACACAAGTTTGAAAACTTTTTTTGTTTATGAAGATATATACAACTAATTATTTATATAACAAAATAAAATAATATTGCAACAATCTATTATGTATGCAGTATAAGTGCCTTTCGAGTTTGAATCTATACTTAGTGTTAATATTATCTATTTGAGTAATATGAGCAAACTAAGTCTTGAACTTGATTCCTTTCACCAAATTTTAACTATTACACGTATAATAGCGACAAAAACTTAATTTTACGGGTTAGTACTATTAACGGCCATGTGCTTGCATCTTGATTTTTATAAAATCTTTGGAGAACAGCTCAATTCCCACAAACATAGTTTCATGATAACTCTCACTTAGGTAAGTCCTCTAAGAGCATATGTAACTCATCCCTATGACAAAGAGTGCTAAGATGTGATGCTAAGGAATGCTACTTACTTAAAATGAGTCTAAAGCAAGTATACTCTTATGAGGCTTACTCATTTTAAGTAAGCATATCCTCCCTAAGATATACCTATAAGTGCAGTGTTATAAAAGTCACACAATATGAATTATTTCTACTCATTGAACCTTTTTTCATGTGGTCTCTAATTACAAATGTAAGGTTGCCTCTCTAGATGACTTTCTTATGGGCTTAAGTAGATCTCTCTTAATAATAAGACAGATTTCCTCACAAGCTCTTTTGTAAATTGATAAGTTATGTTCAACTTAAACTTAACATACTCCAAAGCTATAAAAGACTTTTAATAGACTTATATCTTAACAGACTTGTATCTTACTCTAATATGCATATTCATATTTTTGTTTATTCTTTTACTTCACTAAATCTATAATAGCCTACAATCACAATGCATTGAAATTGTAGATAAATTTTTACCTACAAGAGGTATCTCAATTATGGCATTATTAATCAATTTAGCTTTTTTACAAGCTATATAAAAAGCTATAAGCTCATACTCTATAGTGCTTCTTGAAATTAATGTTTATTTCTTAGAACATCAAGATATTGTTGTTTCTCCTAAAATATATATATATATATATATAACCACTCATAGACTTAATATTTATGATATCAGTTATCCAATTGGCATCACTATATCCCTCTATCACAGAAGGAACACCTTGATAACATAAAGAATATTCAATGGAACCTTCAAGATATTTAAAAATTCTCTCTAAAGTATCCCAATGTTCATTTCTAAGATTATGAGTATATCTATTAAGTCTCTCTATGGTGTACAATATATCAGGCCTAGTTTTATTGACTACATATAATAAAGATCTTATCATTTGAGAATACCTTAATTGAGATATAGGTTCTCTATTATTTTTCTTCAATTTTATACTAGGATCATAAGGTGTAGAGATATATTTATTATCAAAGAATCCAAATTTTCTTAATATTTTCTATATATAATTTTATTGATCCAATATAACACTCTTTGAAGTCTTTCTAATTCTCATACCTAGAATCACATGAGCTTCTCCCAAATCTTTTATATCAAAATTCCTAGATAAGTAAGATTTTAAATCGTTTACAATCTCCAAGTTTAACCTAAATATTAAAATATCATCCACATATAAACTTAATATGACATAAACTCCATCACTTTCTTTATTATATACATAATCTAAAATTTTAAAATCACTTTATCAAATTTCTCTTGCCATTAACTTGGAGCTTGCTTAAGACTATAAAGAGATCTTATTAACTTGCGAACTTTATGTTATTAACCTTTAACTATAAAAACCTTCAGATTGCTTCTTGTATATTTCTTTCTCAAGATCTCCATTCAAGAAAGAAGTCTTTACATCTATTTAGTGAATGGCTAAGTTATGAATTGATGCTAACACTATCAATATCTTAATTGTTCTAATACTAGTGACAAATGAATATATGTCAAAATATATATCCCTTCTTTTTGTGTAAAATCTTTAGCTACTAACTTAGCTTTATACTTATCTATAGTATCATCAGGTTTTTTTTTTCTTAAATACTCAAATTTTATTGGCTTATTTTGAGGAGGAAGATCCATTAAAACCCAAGCATTATTTGAATAATAGAATCAAACTCACTATTAATGGCATCTTTCTAAAAAAAGAGTGTATCTATAGAAACCATAGCTTCTATGTATGACGTAGAATCTACTTTCACTAGAAAAATATAGAAATCTTCTCCAAAATTCTTAGCTACTCTAGGTCTTTTACTTCTTCTAAGTTTAACTTGTAAATCATCAATAGTCGCACTAGTAGATGGTACGTCACTGTTTGATGTTTGATTATAACTTATAAGCTTCTTGACTTTAATTTTTGAAAGAAAAAATATCTTTAAAGAAGTCAGTTCTCTAAATTCTATTATTGAGTTATGAAAAATTCCAATGACTTCATAATTTATAAATAAGAACTCATTAGTACTACTATTTTGAGCATAGTCTATGAAAATAATATATATAGTTTTAAGGGTTCATTTTATTTCTTTTAAGATCAATAATACCTACTTTTGCTAGGTGCACCCATACTTAAGAATATTAAGATTAGAAGCTCTACCCTTCCAAATCTCATAAAAAGTCTTTTCTTGGTGCTTTATTGTTACATTGTTTAGTATAAAACATGAGGATAACATCGATTTCCTCTATAAGTTCTCAAGAAAACCAGTACTTAACAATATTGAATTTACCATATCCATTAAAGAGGCTACATTATGTATAATGTATAATTCCTTTATCTTTACAAAAGATATTAAAAGCACTAAATGTATATTGTACTCTAACAAATCTAAGTTTCTTAATCATTTTCTCTAATTGGTTCTTTACCTCATTCTTATAAACTTTGAATTTATAAAAATTATAGTAATATTTTGAACAATTATCAATAAATGTCACAAAGTATTTATTACCACCTCTAGTGAGTATTTTATTGGAATTACAAACATCCTTATGTATAAGTTCTAAAATTTGAATATTTCTTTTTACAAACTTAAAAGTCTTTTTAGATTTTTTTGCGTGTACACAAATTTCACACTTATGTTTGAGATCAATGTGATTCCTAAGTACTAAAATAAGATCCATCATTTTTTTTTCTTAAATTTTTTTAATTCAAATGATCAAGTCATTCATGCCACACATTAATAGTTTTAATAATGAGAACTTTAGAAACTTTATTGAAATTTGAAACATTATTCAACTTAAACAAACCCTTACAAAAATATCTTTTACTTACAAATACATTTTTTTTGGAAATCATTACTCTATTAGCTTGTAGCACAATTTTGTATACTTGTTTGACTAAAGAATATCCACTAATAAGATTTTTTCTTTCTTCAGGTATGTGTCTCACATCCTTGAGAGTCAAAATCTTTCATAAGGTCATCTTTAATTAAATATCTCCAACACTAAGTACTTATACAATGAATTATTGCCAAAAGTCACGCTTCCTCCACGTGAGTGCTAACGATGGGTTTATTCAAAACATCCTTGTCCTCTAGCACATGAACTTGGTCCTTTTGTCTTCTTTTTTTTTTTAATGTTTAGGCTTAAACTTGTAAACCTCGGTCTTCTTCAAGTAACAATCTTTAGCCATATAGTTGGTCTTTCCACAAACATAGCATCACTTATCCTCTTATTTTTAGAAATCTTAGAATTATTTTGGTGAGGGTTTTAGTTGATCTTAGCCCTAAAGTTTTTCTTGTTGGGATGATAACCATTATATTTCTTATTATTCTTTGAGCTTTCTCCTAGGTTAATTTTAGTAATTTCATTTTTGCTCATATTATTAAACCTATTTTTCTCTTCAATTCTAAGTGAATTAATCATTTGTGTCATGGTAAACATCATAGAGATGGTCGAACAAAAATACTCAAAATTTGATTATGACAATAATAATCAATGCTCTCTTTCAAAAGTTAAGTAGCAAAAGTAGTTAAAGAACTGGAACTAAAGGTTTGTTGAGTTGTTAGGTGATTTGGTTTAATGGCCAAACTAATTATAAAATAGTAAGCCAATATTTCACTTTTCTTTGCCCTCTCTTAAAAATCTATCCACTAAACTTTCAGGCTTTATTCTAATTGCTTTTTGTGAACTGTTTATTTTCTTAAAGAATTCTAATAGTAAAAGAATATGCAATATAAATATAAAATGTAATTTGTTAAAATAAAAGAACAAGAACAAATTTTAAAAAAATATATAATATAGTAAATAACAATTCAAATTGAAGAAATTGTAAAACATAACCTACTTTAAATTAAATTACTCAAATGTATGTTAACCCTCAGGAGGGTATTTATTTTCATAAACTCTTTTTTAAATAAAAAATATGTAAATAATTTAGTTTTTTTTAAGTTATTATAAAAACACAAAATATAGACAAAGAAAATCAATTCTTTTTTTTTTTAAAAACAACTCTAAAATTTATGCTATGCAAATTCGTAAAACACAATTTTTTCTTTGGATAATGAAGAGTTTAAATTAAACACAACGTTTTCTAACAAACTTTTAAAAACAAATAGTATACAAGTAAAATAAAATTCCAAAATAGTTAATTTGTGACTAGAAACATTTTTATCTATAGAAAACAATCCACGTTTATAGCTCTTAAAATTTGTAAAAATTGTGTTGTAAGAAAACAATCCACGCGCTACACGCGTGCCCCTCCCTCTGTAATTTGAAAGTCTTTTTAGTAAATATCTTAAATTGTTTTTTAGAATTAAACTTTGTTTTATACATGTTTTTGATAAAAGCTGGGGGTATAAATCGTTAGAAAATTGATTTTCTAACATTTATGTAATTTAAAATGTTAAAATTGGTATCTGGGAGGCTTAAAATTTGGGATCAAAAAAGTGGTCTCGGGTAAAAAATCAGGTCTAAAAAAACCGTTTAGAGGTTGAAGATAGGCGTTTTTCATTCAGCCTCATCCAGCTTTTGGTAATTCTGTATTAGCCAAATAGGTTTTCGAATTTTTCGAATAGCCCTAAATGGAATTTATCTTTTGATTAATTAAATTTTGTCTAGAATATTTTCAAAATTTTGCAAATAACCCTAAACAAAACTTATATTTAGAGTAATTATAGTTTAGCGATAACACTTTTAGGATTTATAAATAGGTCTCAATTTGACTCAATTTTTAATTTTATTATTTTGTATACTTATATATTAAGTTCATATTTAATTTTGTAATTATTGTTTATTTATGTACATTTGATAAATGCAATTTTATATGAATAATATTTGGTGAATAAAAAAAATTGTCTAGTGATCCATAGAATTTTAATTAATTAGGGATTAGTCATATCATCTTTAGTTATGCAAAATTATATATAATTTTATATTAAGTGTTTTGGATCACATATAAAAAAAATGACATTAATTATGATTATAATATAATAAATTTTATCCTACATTAATTTTTATTATATTTGTTTAGTTAATTAGGATAAAATATCAAATTATTTCCCTAATTTACCTACAGGAATTAGAAAATAGAACATAATTTGATTTTTTTATCATAAAATTATACATGAGTCTGCTCGAATTAGAAATTTGGCTTACAAGTAAATTTTATGTTATTTGATTCATATTTTGAAATTTGATTTACATTGGTAAAATATGGTATTTTTCTATTAGTCTCAATTTCTGTAAAATATGCATGTATGTTTAATTTTATATAGTTATACTGCATGTGAATATTTTTTATATAAATTAAGATATTTTCGAGTTGAAAGGTGATAATTATAAATTTTAGAATGAGAGAATTCTTCTTCACTTAGGGCAGGTGAACATTGACTATGATATACAAAAATATGAACCATCTGTTATTACTGAAACCAGCATTCTAGGTGATATTCATGAAGACCATAATGTCCGCTAGTATTCATGGTTTGGCTGATCAACATGATAATGTCTAAGAATTACTGAAGACTATTAATGAACAGTTTGAGACTTCAGATAAGGCCATTGCCAGCACCCTAATAATAAGATTTTCACCTATGACGCTTACTAATGTTAGAGATGTGTGTGAGCACATTATGCATATAAGGGATGTTATGGATCAGCTAAAAAAGCTTAAGGTTGACATGTTTGAATCTTTTCTTGTGCACTACATACTAAATAATTTTTCATAGCATTATGGACCCTTCAAAATTTCTTATAACACATATAAGAATAAATAGTCAATTAATGAACTCATGATCATGTGTATCTAAGAGGAATGGAGGTTGGAAATAGAATCGGATGAGAGTCCATATATGGCAACACAAGGAAAGAACAAAGGCCAAGCCAAATAGAAAGGGAAGGTAAAATACCTCTCTAAGTTGAAATAAAAAAAAGAATCCAAGTACTTCTTATGTAAAAAGAAAGGACACATGAAGAAGGATTGCCCTAAATTTCAGAAATAGCTTAAGAAAAAGGTAATCCAATTTTATTTATTTGTTATAAATCTAATATGGTTGATGTTAATCAAAATACATGATGGATTGATTCTGGTTCTATAATCCATATTTTGTATTCCTTTCAGGGTTTGCAAAAAGAAAGCTAGTAAGAAGTGAGCAGTCATTTATTCAATAAATAAGATGCATTCACATATCGAGGCGATTAGAACATGCAATTTAAATTTAAGTAGTAGTTTTGTTTTGAATTTGAAAAAGGCATTTTACATTCTAAGTTTCTCTAGACATTTGATTTCAGTTTCAATATTTGTACCATTTGGTTATTTCTTTAACTTTTCATATGTATCTTTTAATTTATTTTACAAATTTGATTTTGTTGAAAATGATACATTGTCTAATGGTATTTTTTGGATTAATTACAAAACGATGCCTTTTATAATGTAATGCATATTCATGCTGGAATTAAATAATGTGTTATGAATAAAGATGCCTCTATATTGTGCATTGGAGATAGACATATCTCCATAGAAAGAATTAAAATATTAGTAAATGATGGATTTTATTAATTTTGATTTACTTTCCCTTTAAAGTATTTAGTGCTATGATTTTATTGATTTTGACACTTGTGTGGACTACATAAAGGGAAAGTAAACCAATAAGACAAAAAAAATGAGTCAAGAGTGTTGTCGGGGATCTAATGTATATGGGTGTATTGATAAGGGCAAATTTGTCATATATTTTCTCATGTTTTTATTATTGATATTTTATGATTTTATGAGAATAGATGGCTATTTATATACATTATTGTTATTTATAGGGACTTGAACGAAATTTAAAGAAAGAACGCAAAAGGAGCGAAAACAGGGACTAAAATGCAAAGTTTTCAAATTATGAGTCCAGCGCCCCCGCGCCACAAGGATTTTCGCCCCAGCGCTGAAATAGTGATCGAAATAAGAAAAACGACCTGCTTAAGTCGCGTATAGCGCCCCAGCGCCATACAGTCACCGCGCCAGCGGTGAAGCCGTTTTCATGCAGCGCCCCAGCGCCAAGATCCCACCGCTCCAGCGGTGATAGCTTTTTCACGCGTCGCCCCAGCGACAGATGCATAGCGCGCCAGCGGTAGTGCGAGTCCTAGTCCGACGAGAATTGAGATTTTCAAGCTCAAATCAATCCCTATATAAAGCCACTCGTCCCCAGCCTTCAAGAATGAATCCAAGACGACCCAAGAGCACCAAGAATACAGAGTACGAGTCTTGGAGAGCAATAGGAGCTTAATTGAAGCATCTTTAGAGAGAGATACAAGGCGTTCTTCGGCATCAAGAGTTTCTAGGCAGCGCAATTAAGAGCAATTCGACGTCTATATCGGTTTGCTAATAATTGTATCATGATTTATAATTATTTCTACTGCTGTTCTCTTGTAGCCATGAGCTAACTTGTTTTCTAGGGTTAATATTTGAACTCAATATGTGTGCTTAATTGCCATATCTTTTAGTATTTAATAAACTTAGTCATTTATTATTTAAATTACTTGTGTTTAATGCTTCAATATATCTGGCCAATATATGGTGAATGAGTTGGTAATATTTTGATAAACTTGGAAGAGGAATCAATATATTTAGACCTAGGTAATTTGATGCATGATTGTAGAGTAACATTCAATGTTGCATATGCAAGTTTCAACTTAGGATAGGAATATACCTAATTGGCATGTATGATCAATAAGACCTAATCTTAATGAATCTTAATTTATTACAAGTACCATAGGAATATAGGTATTTGGTAAATTAAGGTATACTTGCATGACCTTGGAAGAGGCTTGTGAATACATTAGTGTCTTGATCAATAATAAAGACTAAGTGAGTTAAATATTAGAGGATTAATCATTAGAAACATATTGAGGGATAATATTAATCCTAGGTTTTCTCTACGTTGCTATCTTTACATCTCATTGCATTGTGTTTTTACTTTTATATTTCTTACATTCATTCTTAGATTTTTATTTTTCTGAATAATTATTAGGAAGATATAATTTTAGTAATTGGTTAAAAAGAAAGAATTATCCCTGTGGGTTCGACATCCGACTTATTTAGTCTCTTTATTACTTGCATACGATAGTGTATACTTGCACTTAATTTATGATATAGAAATATCGCATCATGTATGCATGTCCTATTGTGCGTATTGCCTAAATACATATCAAATACGAATTTAAACACGGCGGAAGCGTAAATTATGCAATAAATACAATAAATAAATATATTAATCACATTAATATATTAATAAATGTTGAAAACTCACCTCAACATGTAACGTTATATACGTATTTTTCTCAAAATCCGCATAGAGACCAACTCGTAGACAGTTTTAGTCATCAAAACGGTGGACTTGGTAAGCTAGAACAGCAGCCCTATACGCAGCACTAGGTTTAACTCTTAAACTCTAAAATGGTTGGGTGTGTTTTTCATCTTTTTCTCCAAAAGGATAATAAATTGAGAATTTGAAGCAATTCACCATTGCTTCAATTGAAACCATAGGAAAAAATGAAACAATTTTATTTTTTCCTTTATTTTTTTCTTTTTCTCTTTATTTATTTCTTTTCCCTCTTCTTTCTTCTTCTTCTCCATTTCTCTGCTCTTTCAAAATGGCCAACAAGCATCCAAACTCATCTCTCTCTCTTTATATATAAAATAATAATATAAAATATTACAAATTATTGGCACCCAAAATAAAATATTAATATATATATAATATCATATAATAAAATATAATATAGTATAATAAAATAATATAATATAATAAGAGAGATATTTGGATTATTTAATAATTAAATAATCAATGTGTGAAATAACCATTTGCCCCTTATGAATAGTTACCAAGTCTACCCCTAGTGAGTCCTACCAAACTCGCACTTGGTAAACTCAACCGAGGATCTACAATGCGCCATATGTCATTATACAATTAATAAATAATAATTATTGACTAATTGTGTATTTAACACTTAAATATAGACACGCACGCATTCCTATGGTATTGCTGAATATCGTTAGATTAAACATTTTAATTTGGCACGCTGCCCCAGTGCACAACGAGTACACTCCATATCATGGGACTCCCTAGGTTCTACGCCCGATTCGTCAAATGAAACTATTCTATGAGTCCGTGAGCAATGCCCTATGCACACGTCACGGATATACAAATCAGCGTGTTGAACTATGCAAAATGAGGTTACAACGTATACATATAGTCCTTCCGTCATGGTATCCTGGATGTGCGGGGATATAGATCATCACCGTCAAATCCCCTTATGCTCTTCCATGTCTTATCTCTAGACTCGTATCTCACTGAACAATATGTGCAAACTCCTTTTGCCATATTGTTTTACCCTAACGAAACTCTTTCCCAGGATTAATACTTGTGGCCACAAGATTTTTTGAGAAACAGTCTCGAAGCATCTAGATATCAAACTCCCTATGCAAGCTGACAGATCCCATATCTGTACACACTGGACTCTATAAGCATTGGACCATACCCAGCGACACCTAACGGTCACACCATGAAAGGTCTGTGACATGCGTAGAATCAAAGTATGGTAGATCCCTTACAAGCACACCGTGGCACTCAGGTCAAAGGACCACGTATACTACTCAACTCGAGAGGACCCTTTATTGACGGCTTATATAGGGTGTCTATCGGAGGCCCTCGTGAGTCTGTCCCATATCCAGTCCTAATTGGATACCTATATGTCAATACGAGCTCCAAGCTCACAGTCGGCTAGGAACAACTATCTATACCCTATAGATACGACATATGCTGATCTATATATAAAGGTATCCACCGATAGACCCGCATCAGCAGAAATAGATCAGGGATAATTATTCGAGAACATACTTGCACAACTAGCATTTTCTAGCACCCGATTATAACTCTTGCAACTAGTATATTCCCAGGTAAATGTCCCATTACAGACAAGGCTCCAACTCTTGGATATGCTGAGTATTATAACTAGGTAACCCTTAGCTATGCAACATTTAGCATTTATATTTCTCAGTATGGCTAACCATGAGCCCTTATCTAAACTCCTTTAAATCTGATCTGAACTCCTTCAAATCGTACAATGTCTGTAACGTTACATTGCATGGTACCATATAAATGGGTATTATTGATTTAATGAGAATGTACACTTGTATAAATATACAAGCATATGTACATTCAGGAATGGCACGTAAGCACCAACCCCAATAAAGAGAAGCTCAGATATATTAAAGATCATACATTCAGACATTTATAGTCTTAACATGGAATTATATGGTCAGAAATACTTCATCTCTTTCATAGATGATTACTCACGATATATGTATCTTTACTTGCTCACGATAAGAACAAAGTATTAGATACTTTTAAGACATTTAAATATGAAATAGAGAAATAATGTAGAAAACTAATTAAGATCGTAAAAATAGAAAAAGGTAGAGAATATTATAGTAGATACACTAAGAATGAATAAGCACCTGATGCATTTGTGAAATGTCATCAAGAGCATGAGATAGTTGCCTAATACTGCCTAGTTCTTTAGACCAGAATAATGTAGTAGAAAGAAGAAATCAAACATTAATTAACATGACATGGATTATGCTTAGCAGCTCTAAGCTTCCTATATCCTTGTGGAAAGAAGTTTTTAAAATGAAAATGTATATATATATATATATATTGAACCGAGTTTCAACCAAAACTATTCTAAATATGCCATTTGAATTATGAAAAAGTTGGAAGCTGAATTTATGGATGCTCGTCTAAAGTGAGAGTTTACAATCTATAAGAAATAAAGCAAAACCTAAGACCATAAGACCATAAGTGGGTATTTTGTGGGATATGTTGAAAGTTCTAAAGGGTATATATTTTACCATCCATCTCGTAGCCCTAGGATTATGGAATTAAGAAATGCAAAGAATCTTAAGAATGATTTGATCGTGAGAGCGATCAATTCTAGAACATAATTTTTAAGAAAAATGATTTTGATATTCAACCTTCCATCTTAAGTAAAATATTGATTGTTATTCACAACACCCTTCAAGTTCAAATGGGTGTTGAGCAACTAATTATTGAAATTCCACAAGCTGCTGATAGCAATCCGGTAGATTATGTTCAAGAATTGCCAGAAATTATTAAACAACCAGATGAATAACACGCTCCTCAGAAGAATGTTAGTACAATATTAAAAAGATCTACTAGAATAATGTTTAGTGATTATATCATGTATTTGTAAAAAATATAACTATAACGTTAGAGCTGAAAATGATCCTAAAACTATTTTATATGCTATGAGTTGTAAAGAATTAGATTTATAGTATAATATCATGAAAGAAAAGATGAATTTTATAACATCTAATGAAGTCTGGGATCTTATTGAGTTGCCTGATGGTTCAAAAGCCATAGGATGCAAATGAGTTTTTAAGACAAAGAAAGAATCACTGGGCAGCATTGAGAGATTTAGGTAAGACTCATTTCTTAGGGAATCACTCAAAAGAAAGGAATAGATTACATAGAAATGTTTTCTCCGGTATCTATGACATATTTTCTTTCCCATCATGTCATTATAGTATTAGTTACTCATTTTGATTTAGAACTACAAAAAATAGATGTGAAAATAGCTTTCATCATTGAGGGTCTAAAGGAGGAGGTGAGCATTATTTGGGTTTGTATAGAACATCATAGATCAAGCTTAAGATCAATGTATATATAGATTAAAATAAGCCTCTCATTAGTAGTGTTTGAAATTCATGATGTTATCTCTTTATTTGGGTTTGTAGAGAACATCATAGAGCAATGTACATACGAAAAAGTTAATGAAAGTAAGATCTATTTCCTTGTTCTATATATGAGTGATGTTTTGCTTACAACTAATGATAAGGGATTGCTATATAAGGTAAAACAATTTCTCTTTAAGAATTTTGACATGAAAGATATGGAAGATGCATCTTATGTCATTGGCATTAAGATTGATAGGGATCAATTTTGCGGTATTTTGGATATATCTCAAGAGGAATAAATTAATAAGATTTTAGAGAGATTTTGAATGAAAGATTGTTCACTAAGTATAGCCCTTATCGTGAAAGGTGACAAGTTCAATTTGAACTAGTACTTGAAAAATAAACTTGAAGGGAATAAATGAAAAACATTATGTATGCTTCTACTGTTGGAAGCCTGATATATGGTCAATTTTGCACAAGACTTAGCATTACATTTATTGTAGAAATGTTGAAAAGATATCAGAGTAATATAGGAGTAGACTACTAGAGAGCTACAAAGAAAGTGATGAAGTACTTTTAAGGAACCAAGAATTACATACTAATGTATAAACAGACTAATAATTTGAAGGTAATTAACTACTCTGATTCAAACTTTGCTGGCTATGTTGATTTGTGAAAATCAACATTTAAATATGTTTTTATGTTTTTCGGTAGAGCTGTATCCACTATAGAGGCTAAGCAAAGCAAACTATATCCACTATAGAGGTTGAGTTCGTTTCTTATTTTCAGACTATCTCATATGATGTATAGATAGAGAGTTTCATATATGGGCTTAGAATTATGGATTTAATTTTAAGGCCATTAAGGATCTATTGCGATAATTCAGCTGTATTTTTTATGGCTAAAAATAACAAGAGTGGTAGTCGAAGTAAACACATCGACATCAAGTATTTAGCCATAAAAGAACGTATTAAAAAGACAAAAGTGGTCATTGAACACGTTAGTACTTAATTGATGATTATTGGTCCTTTGACAAAAGGCATGCCATTAATAAGATTTAAGGATCATGTAGACTAATTAGAACTTGGTTCCATCTAATTGTGTACTGTGCCTAGAGTGAATGTGTGTATTATAATTTTTAATTTTAGATGTCTAGCATGTAAAATATATGAAATGGAATAAAATACACATTTAAATATAAATTTCATTACTATAATGAGATAAAATGAGCTCTACTTGAAGCATGCTTTGCATAGTTCTAGTCAAGGATAAGGTAAGATTCCTTGAACTAGAACGATAGCTTTCTATTCTTGCTGAAATTATCTATTTGAAGCAACACTTGCTTCTTATATTTATCTCTTGGCCCTTTCTATTTCAATTGTTGTTCTTTTACTTACCATTTACTTATCTTTTACAATCAAATGAAATCACCCTTTTATAGGTGAAAAATGCCGCCCAAGCTTCCAATAAAAACACAATTGGTGACTTCCTTTTGAAGCATGACATGGCATGAGAATAAAGACTTTCTCATTATATGCTTGATGGCGAACTAACAAAGCAATTAGTGTAAAAAAATGTTTGTTAAACTAACAAAACATGGCCACCTCATGTTAGCATTTAAGCATGACAAATCATGCTTTAATTAAATGAATGCCACCTTTTGAAGTTTATATATTGGTTAAATTTAAGCTTTCATATGGCAGCATTTATTTAATACATATTGGCCGAAATTAAGCTTCCATATAGTAGTATTTATTCAATACATATTGGCCAAAATTTTGGTGTGCTCATGCCATAAATTAAGTTAAACAATTCATTTTTTATCAACACAAACAAATCTCATTTGTTTGGCTAAAAGGAACTATTAACTCTTAATAAGTAAATAAATAGACCAATAAAATTATGCCACGTGTTATGCCATTACAAATTAATGGCATAACATGTGACTACTAATAGAAATGATAAAATGGCAAGTCTCACTTGTCAAGATCCCGAACTTAATACTTAAACTCTATCATCTCCTTGAGAGACCCTGAAATAATTTTGACTTTTTCAAAAACTTTGTAGATTGAACTATTTAATTCGGTGTGCTACCCTAGTGCACAATGAGTACACTTTATATAGTGAGACTTCCTAGATTTACACCCGTTTTGTCTTAGGGAACTCTTCTATAAGTCTATAAACGATGCCCCACTGATTGGTACTATAGTAGCTAAGCACAAGCATACGCTATCGTATCAAGTAATAAAGGATTTAGAATTCAAGTATCAATCCCATAGGGACTATACGATCTAATTCTATCAATTAATTACTAAAATTATAAATACATAACTTTTATTCAGAAAACCAAAATTTAGAATTTAATTAACTAACCTAATTCTTAACCTAAATAACAAATAACAAAGAAATTAATTAACCAAAAGACAATAATTCTAGGGTATAGAATCATCCCCTAATATTTTATTGGATTCATTAACCACCTAGTTAATTCCTTAGTACCAATTGTTGGTTTGGACACTAATCTCATCACAAAATTTCCATCGATGGTCAAGTGACTATATTATGCATTCTAACAATCACGTATATGTCTATGGTAATCAAATTAGAATATAATTCATTAAGATCAAGTCCAAACTATGCCATACATGCTATCTAGGTATATGTCTATCCTATATGGAACTCAAAGTTGTTGCCGTCTGATCATGCATCAAACTATCATAGGCTAAACACATGAATACTTTTGAAAAGTTCATCATGGTTCCAAAATCATTCATAATATTGATAAGATATAATGAAAACATTAAACTCAAGATAAAATGAATCAATTATATGTATTAAGATCATAACCCAAGAATTAACCAAATTCAACTATATACTAAGTTCAATAGTCTAACTTTAGATAAACAATGTTTAGCTCATCACAAAACCAAAGTATCAAATCAATCCATGAAGAACAACAAGAACAAGAACATAATGATAAGAAAAGAGAAAAAAACTAATCAAGAAAACGTCTTGGATTGCTTCTTTCTCTTCCTTGACTTGAATCTTCAATCTTGAACTTGAATCTTGATTTATTGACTTTGATCTTTGATTTTGTGTTATAAATAATTTCTCTGCATTTTTGCCTCTCTAAAGTCTATGTTTTGGCTCTTAAAATTGTGCTTTTATAGGTATGAAAAACCTTAGGGGCGAGGGGCTTTGAATCTAACTTGAAATAGGACTCAAAAGGGTGGATTTCTTCATTATTGCACTGGGCGCCATGGCGCTAGTACCTGAAAATAATTCTTGATGGTTGCTAGATGGAACGCTAAGCACTGGGCAGTGGGTACCGCGGTACTCCATGTATTGCCTCCAGGCGCTCGACCTTGGGCGCTGTAGTGCCCAAAGTTGGTTCTTGCGGTGGAGTATTTTGAGCACATCTCACTCATTTCTCGTTCAATTTGCCTCTCGTTTATTCCTATGCATCACATTTACCATCGCACACCTATTTATGATTTAAAACACAATTAAATAACTAAATATTCATAATTTGAAGCAAAATAAAAAAGTTAGGTACAAATCATACTAGTGCTTTTTACGCTTTTATCACCCACAAACACGTTATGTAAACAAAAAAATGGCGTGTAGAACCATCCAGATGTAGATATACATTGATCTATATAATATAAGGTCTCCAGTGACAGACCCATTTTAGCGAAGATAGATTAGGAACATAAAATTTGAGAAGATATTTGCACAATGTGATTTTTAGCATTATTTACAACCTTTGCAACTATATCATTACTAATATACTATTTATGAAATTATACACACACGAATTGTAACCGCAAGTGCATTGGTTGTGATCAAGTAATAAAGTGATGAGTGAGTATCATTCCCACGAGGATTGATTTCCTAAATTAATGCTAATTACCACAGTGTTGGCAACCTAACTTTGTCTAGACTAATCTAAATGATAAGTTGAATTGTAGAATTAAAAATGCTTTAAACTAAATAAATCGATAAATTAAAGGAAAAAGAGTTCTGTGGCAATTGGCTTCTAGGGACTTGGTTTATCTTTATTGTTTCTATGCTCTTTATAACTAGTGATTAACAACTAATCTAATTCATTCATTAATTAAGGGCTTAAGACTAATCTCATTCTCTTTCTCGAGTGGCGAATGAGACTTTATGCATATACAATTAAATTGATATCCCAATCTAACTTATTATATATATATGCATTAAGCAACCCTTAAATGATAACCTTAAGTCTAATAGTCTCCCAACTTACTAAACTTAAGGTTATGCTTTTTTAAAACTAATACATTGATAAAACTCTCCCAAGTACCTAACCTAAGCATTTAAAACATCTAATTCATTTTTCAATGTAATTAGAAGCATTAAACACATAAAATGTATACATGAATAAATATCAAATGGTCATTAATAACAAAATAACATCAATACATAGAGTTCAATAGAGTTCCACCAAACCCTAAAAAATATAATCTAGCAATTCATAATGAAATATTCAATTACATCCATCCAAATGTTCATAAAAGTACTCATGTTCAAATCAACACAAAATACAATTACAAACTATAAATCAATGTAAATGAAATAGAGAGAGAAGAAGAAACTAGTTAGAGAAGCATTTGGAGCCTTCAATCTTCAATAATCTCTCTTAATCCAAGCTTCAATGGTGTTTCTCTCTCTATTTCGTGCTCTCCTCCCCTCATTGAATAAGACATTTATCTTTCTTTTTATAGGTTCCAGAATTAGAGCAAAAGTGGGCAAAATTAGAATTTTTTGCATCGATTAGTGTCGCGACGCTGATTTTTGGTGCTCTAGCGTGGAGATTCTGCCTGAATTAGCACTGTGGCATGGGTAGTGGTCGCATGAACAGTACCCTATAAATAGTAAAACTGTTCACTTTTACTGTTTTTGCATCACGGCCCCATGTTTTAGTGCCGTGGTGCCACGACTTGGTTTTTGTGGCATCTAAAGGGGCACTGTAACAAAGTATTGTTCATTTTTACTATCGTATTTACTGTAGTAGTTTAATATTTTTATGCGTTCTCCTCAGTTTTGTTTTACCCCAAATAGTTTCGTTAACTTAAAACTTACAAAATAACATTAATGAACATTAAAAATATATATTCTTATTTAATTTGAACAATTATCAAGTTTATATGATTAAAATAATAGATATAAATATGCTCATTATATACTCTCAGGTCTTTATCCCATTTTAAAAAAGGCTCTAACTCTTTAATTTTTACTGACTCTTATAACCAGCTAACTTTTAGTCGTGCTAACTCTTAGCAATTATAACTCTCAGCATTGTTAGCTCTTACCCTGGTCTAAACTCCTTTAGACCAGATCTGAACTCATTTAGATCATACAATATTTGAAATGTTACAAGTATCTTACCATATATATTTAATATTAAAAAATTTATTCGAAATGCTTATTGAATAAATATTAAATAATTAATATTCATACAATATTGGAATGGCATGTAAGCACCATTTTCAACAACTCCTGCTTGCTTTTGTACCTTTCACGATGATATCTAATACCCATTGTCTCCATGTGTTTCTCAAACATATTAGGAGTTAAAGCTTTAGTTAATAGGTCTGTTATATAATTCAGGAATATATCTTAGATATTATTACATCTCCAAAAGCCAAGAACTTTCCAATTATATGGTATTCAGAGTCCACGTGATCAAAATTCTAGTGCGCCTTATGACTTCTTGGTTTAAGTAATTGCCTATTATTATTACATTTAGTGGGATAGGATCCATTGAGCTTTGAACTATTCTAAGCTCTGTAACTGACTCATATATCAACATAACTTCTTTTACAGGCTTATCAAGCCATAACATATTTTGCCTCCAAGGTAGAATCAACTGAATATTTATATTACACTCTCAACTATTACGATACCGATGAGAAGAAATGCATAACTAGATGTAGACATTCTATCATCTGGACCAGATTAGAAGTCTAAGTCTATATATCCTCTAATATATAAGTAATATTCTCCATGAGTTAGAAACTTATCCTCTATACCTCTTAGGTATGATAGATATGTTTCATGGCCAATTAATGGTCATTACCTGGATCAGACCGATATTGGATTGTAGCATTTACAGTCATCCAGAACTTGGTTTCATACATAACATGATATACATCAAGCTATCTCTAGTTGATGCACATGGTATACTAAACATTCTAACATTTTCATCTTCTTGCCAAGGATAAATTCTCCTAGAAAGATGAATGTTATATTTGAAAGGTAGATCAACTATCTCACAGTTATTAAAGTTATACCTTTCCAAAACATTATCTATGTATAAAGATTGGTATAGTCCTATTAGCCTCATGGTTCCATCTTTATAACACTTTATAGCTAGTATATAGGTGACTATCCTAAAATTTCATGAATAAGTTCTTATTCAGATAACTTTTATCCAACTGACTTACAATATATTAATGTTGTTTTTGACATTAAGTATGTCAATCACATTAAAAACTAGAAAGATAATTATGCTCTCATGGTCATTTCTAAACACACACGCCTTCTCTTCTTTTTAAATGAAACTAGACTCTTTGATTTTCTTGTTAAAACAAAGATTCCAACATATTGCAATAGGAAAAACTATTCGAATTGACTTAAGCACAATTACTACTGAAAACGTTTCCTCATTATCGATCCCAAATTTGTGACTGTAACCTTTTTATCACCAGTCGGGCCTAGAAGGTCTCTACCTTCATATTAAACCCACATTTCCATTGTTTAAACTCATTTACAACCAATAGGAATGATTCCTATAGGAAGCATAACCAAGTTCCAAACTTAATTGTCATGTATAGAGCCACTTTACTGAATCAATATCTAACATTACTTCTTTATAAGTTAAAAGATCTTTTTTACAAATAAGAAATTATCAAATGGCACATACAGGTATCAGTCATACCTATTATGAGACCCTTGACATCCTTTTGAACTTATGAAGAAAGTGTGTTACAGGTATCTCACTCAATTGAGCTTTAAACTCCATCATCGATTCATATTTATATTGCTTAATTTCAATAAGTTCAATATTTCTACAATCCTTACGATCCTATGAGAAACTATTTCTTAAGGAATGTGGCATTATAAGAAACCAATGCATTTCGCTCCTCTGGATCATAGAACTGGTATCCATAAAATGCTTAGGATACCGTATGAACCAATACTTGTACCGTTTAGGTGCAAGTTTATCTTGCCCCACAACTCTTATGCAAGCAGAACAACCCCAAATCTTAACTTACTTAAAACTTGGTTTTCTTTTAGTCCATATCTTATATAGAACAAAAGGAACAACTTTTGATAAAAACTTTATTCAATAAGTGATTAGCAGCTATTAGAGCATATCATTAAAGATATTCTAGAAGATTGGTGAAACTCAATATTAATTGAATCTTATCTAATAAATTAATTCGTCCTTTCTAAAAAACCTTTGCATTGACGAGTACCTGGAGGACTATATTGAGTAAGAATCATAATCTTTTTTAAATAATTTATGAATTTACTATTTATGTATAAATCATCTCGATCTGAGCAAAGGCATTAAATATACATAAGGGTTTATTGTTTTACTTCTAGTCGAAACTCTTGAACATTTCAAAGGTTTCTATCATGTGTTTTCTAAAAACACTATATATGTATGTAACAAATCACAATAAAGTATTCAAATTCACCCAATGGTAGTATGATTTATTGGAGCATATACATCACTATGTACAAGTTTCGATAAATCATTGGTTTGTATCAAATACTTACATAAGTATTTGTTTAATTTCCCTCGAATGTAAAATTTATAAACTAGCCAAGGTTTCATAGTTAGATCAAGTATCTGGCTATCCTTAACCAAACTGGATAGTCATCTCACGACTACATGACTTAATTTTATATCCCACAATTCATTATTATTCAAAGTTTCCAAACTACTATTTGTTTTGTTCACCTAGACATTTTAAGTTGTATTTAAGGTATAATGGCTATTTGTTAACTGATATTTAGTTAGCAAAATATTATCATTATCATATTTACATGAGGAGTTATTTCTGATGTATCTATGATAACCTTCTCTATCTATTACAGTGAGTGATATAATTTTCCTAATAATGTTTGGCACAAAATATCAATTATACAATGTAATGCTTCTGCTAGAATATAGAAGTGACTTAAAAGTCCTAATAACTACCATATGTAGGAAATCTCTATTTTCTAAATAAACCTGTACTTCTCATTTCATAGTTTCCTAACATTCCTCAAATCATGCAACACCTTGCAGATATGAGAATGATAGGCGATATCTCATACCCTTGCACAATTAGCATCATGTGCTAATGAAATATCTATAATTGGTAAACAGATATCTAAGGGGTCTATCTTTCCTAAGGTAAGATACATCAAATAGTAATGATTACTATTTTAAACCTCAATATAGTGGAAATACTTTCTATTGTTATTATTCTCTATTTGTAACTTAGATATAATTTTTTAGATAGAGCATAATATTACATGCACATCTTATGTGCACATGCCCTTACTGAAAATTATTAGACGTTAAGGTTAGGATATATGTTTTGACTCTCAAATTATTCTTAATCCCTTTCCGATATGTTTTATCTTATTTCAAGGAGATATTATCAAAAACACCTTTAATCATTTATTGATCATTAATATATCCAAGTTTTTCTAAATCTAGAGCTATTCTTAGATTCATTGGCAAGTTTAAATATTTCTCAGTACCCTATAGTTGGTATGCATAGATCAGGTATACTAACAGATTGCTTATCCTGATCTTATCTCTATAAGATACCTAGGAGATGTTTAGTGGAACATTTTTAATCATTAATTAATAAGTTTTTATATCATGGGTATAACTTTTATACATTTTAATCTAAAGACGTCCTCTCACTGCTTTACATAATCTCTAAAATCTCTCAAAGGGGAAAACGACAGTTTAAATTCTTTCAAACTGTACAACGAAAGTGGATCCCATTAGTATTTTACTCTAGCATCATGCTTTAGCAATATTAGCCTTTGTAAACCCAAAAGGTAGACAACTCTTGTCAATTGCATCTCATGCAACTCTTACCATCGATCCTAAATATACCTTATCATCACGCTTTAGCAATATTAGGAAATACATTTGCATATATTTTCCTTATCTTATGTATAATCAGCATAGTCCAAATCACACTGACCAAATCCCACAGCTTTAGCAATATTAAAAAATGATTGAAGTGACTTGTCTAATACCAAATTGACAAGATGGATCAACGTGTAATATTATCTCATAATGAAACACTATTTAATCTAATTGAGAGAGATTTTTGTCTTCGTATCCCCATTTTTTGAGCATGTAATTCTTAATTATACATTTGTTTTGTGCAAACATAACTAACCACCAATAGTAAGGCTTTCATTGTGATTATCAGAACAAAAATGGGCTATAATTCATATTGCAATAATTATAACAACCATAAAATAAACAATAAATATTTGTAAACAATTTAAAAATGAACAATTAGTGTAATTACAACTTTTCTTAAGTTCCTGGTACTATGATGCTGAAGGCCTAGCCTCCGGTGTTATAGTTCCAACCTTTATAGTGATGCAGCATTCACCTACTAGTGCTGCGATGTTGGAGGTTTCGTCTCTAGCACCCCAGCTCCAGGCCTTTAGCGCTATGGCGCTAGGGCCTAAAAATCCCAGCATTGTGGCACTGTGTAGTGAATGCTGCGGTGCTGGCGCTTGGAAACCTCAACATTATGGCATTGTGCGGTGAGTGCTGTAGTGCTAAAGCCTAGACAACCTTAGCATTGTAGCGTAGAGTGACACCGTTGTGGCATCTCTTTAACTACATCCTGATTATGCATTTTTTAACATTTGAATCACATAATTGGTTGCCTCGAGACATTCTAATTACGATACGAACACTCCAATTAAATATACAAATAGTACACAATTATGTGCTCTGATACGAATTTGATAATGTACTATGCGTAAGGTGAATATGTGCATTATAATTTTTAATTTTACATGTCCCATATGCAAAATATACGCAATGGAATAAAATTCAAACATTTAAATATAAACTCATTACTCTAATAAGATAAAGGGAGTTCATTCTTGAAGCGTGCTTTGCACAATTCAAGTTAATGACAAGGTGGGATTCTTTGAGCTAGAACAGTAGCTTTTGATTCTCGCCGAAATTATCTACTTGAAACAACACTTATTTCCTATATTTATCTCTTGGCCTTTTCTATTTCAATTGCTTTTCTTTTACTTACCATTCAGTTATCATTTACAAGTAAATGAAATCACCCTTTTATAGGTGAGAAATGCCACCCATGCTTCTAATAAAAACACAATTGGTGGCTTCCTTTTGAAGTATGACATAGCATTAAAATAAAGACTTTCTTATTATGTGTTAGATGGAGAAATAACAAAGTAATTGGTAGTAAAAATATTTATTAAATTAACAAATCATGACCACCTCATGTTAACATTTAAGCATGATAAATCATGCTTTAATTAAATGAATGCCACATTTTGAAGTTTACATATTGGCTGAATTTATTTAATACATATTGGCCAAAATTAAGCTTTCATATGGCAGCATTTACTTAATACATATTGGTCGAAATTTTGGCATACTCATGCCATGAATTAAATTAAACAATTCATTTTTTATCAACACAAACAAATCTCATTTGCTTGGCGAAAATGAATTATTAACTATTAATAAGTAAATAGACCAATACAATCATGCCATGTGTTATGCCATTACAAATTAATGGCATAACATGTGGCTACCAATAGAAAGGTTAAACTGATAATGTCAAGATCTCGAGCTTGACACTTAAATCCTATCATCTCCTCAAGGGACCCTGAAATAATTCTGACTTTTTCGAGAACTTCCTAGATTGAATTATTCAAATTGATGCGCTACTTTAATGCACAATAAGTACACTCTATATAGTGAAACCCTCTAGGTTTGCACCTATTTTATTTTATGAAACTCTTTTGTAAGTCTATTAACGATGCCCCACATACATATTATGGAAATAATAAAATAGAGTGTAGAACCATACAAGTTGATGTTAATACATATTCGTATAACTCCTTCGTCATTTATATCCTAGAAGAGCGGAGACATAGATCATCACCGTCAAGTCTCCGTATGCTCAACTCTAGAACTTATCTCCAGCTTCGTATTCTAATAAACAATATCTGTAAATGCTTTTACGATATTGTTTCTCACATAAGAAACACTTTTCCCAGGTTAGTTATGGCCATAAGATTTTTTAGTACACATTCTTGGAGCATTTGGATATACAAATCACTCATATAAACAGACGAATCCTATATCTACACATACTCACTCTATAAGTATCGGACTATACTTAGCGATCAGACCATAAAAGGTCTCTGACATGTGTAGAACTTAAGTATAGTGGATCACTTACAAGCCCACCGTGGTGCTCAGGTCAAAGGACTATGAATACTACTCAACTCAAAAAGGCCTTCCATTGATGACTTTATGAAATGTCTATTGAAGGCCCTAATTGAGCCCGTTCAGTATCCAGTCCTCACTGAATACCCATGCCTATACAAGTTTTCACTAAGTTCATGGTCTGCTAAGATTAACCATCTGAACCATCTAGATATCGGTATACACTGATCTATATATGATAAGGTCTCTACTGACAGACCAGTATCAGCGAAGATAGATCATGAACATAAATTTTGAGAACATACTTGCACATTGACATTTCTTAGCACTATTTACAATCCTTTGGAACTATGTCATTACTAGTATACCCTCGAGTCTTTGTCCCATTTCAGATAAGGCTCTAACTCTGTAGATTTTGCTAACTCTTATAACCTGCTAACTTTTAGTAGTATTAACTCTTAGTAACTATAACTCTCAGCGTTTCTAACTCTTAATCCCTGGTCTAAACTCTTTTACACCAGATCTGAATTCTTTTAGATTATACAATGTCTGCAATGTTACAAACATCTTACCATATATATTTTATATTAACAATTTTATTTAAAATACTTATTGAATAAATATTAAATAATTAATATCCATCGAAATATCATCCAAAACTTGATTTGGAATAGAAAAAGGCTGCAGCAATCCTAAAGAAGCAAGTTATTCTCATTATGTATTTGACATACAACACAACCTACAATGCACTCCCTTAGGTGTTTTCCTATCCCAATTTAATATATATATATAAACATCTTGTACACATTAAAGTGTTTTTTATAGCGATCATGAGAATTATTATGAAATTTCCCAATGATATCATTAATTAAAGAAGAATTTATTACGATAAAAATTCTTTCCCCAAAAAGATAACTCCATACCTAAATTTCCTTGGACCCAAAGCCATGATATGTTGTTTTAATGCCTTCAGATTTGCATATGATTTTACCTCCTCCTTTGTGGTCTTTACCCAATTAGGATTCGGTTTCAATAATTTCTTCTTTTCTAAAAAGTGCATTGACCACAATATGTTTCCCCCCTTTTATACTCAATAACAAAGTCAAACCCCATTAACATATACAACCACTTTTATTGTGCCCCCATAGTGGTTCATAGGTTGTACAAGTATTTTAAGCTAATTGGGTCACTCCTAACCACAAACTGTTGAGCCAACAAATAAGTATTCTATTTTTGGTTTGCCAAAACCAATGCCAAAAATTTCTTTCTCAAACGTTGACAATTACAAAGTTTTCCCTTATATATATAATTTTTAAGAAAACTATTGGTATTTTTTGCATCTTTACGTTAGATATTTTATATTACCGGTGTCCTTAGAATATGTATAATAACATATTTTGATTAATACAATTTATTTATAAATATTTTTGAGCATATACTAATAAGCTTATATTTATATATATGTGGTTTACGTATTAGACATATATTACAATTACAAAAGATATAGATTTCAAGTTCTTTATAAATTATAATCATTAATAAAAAAGACATTTCATTATGTAAAATTATAATTTTTCTACTTCTTGTAAAAGATGATTTATCTTGATCATTGAAGTGGAAACTTCGAATAGAAAATCTAGTGTATATTATACATTGAACTAGACTATTGTGAATTCTGATCTAGTTAACCGAATGTGTCATTGATCTTAATTCGCAAAGCTTTAATAAGCTTTATTGACCTTAACTTAAGTAGGTAATAAACTTGCATTTATGTGAGGTTTCATTTGAGTTATTACGAAGTGATGTCTATATAAATGGTCAAAAATTCAATGACTTGGAGATATAATTTCATAGGTCATAAAAATATATACTTGCAAGATGGAATATATACTTAGATGATGTCTACTTAAGTTGCTTGTAATACTTGATCATTTAACACCACTAAAAAAAGATAGAGTGATAAAATGTTATTGTCATAAATTGCATTTTGTGATAGAAGTTTTCTATCATTAATCTATAATGGACCAATTTTGTGATAAAAACTTCTACCACACAATTATGACATATTTTGTGATAGAATTTTTCTGTCATATGAAGAGTGACATGTTTGATGCCACCAGGCACATCATTGCACACATAAAAGATTAAGTGGCAACAGATGTGGTAGAAAATATGGACGATGACCATTTGGTTATTGTATCACTATTTTATGATAGATGTGTATCAATTAATAGTAATAATAAAAATTAATTTTCATTTTTATATTGCAATATATATATATATATTGATTTTAGGTTTATATATATATTAATTTATATTATATACTATTAAAAAATATATATTAAATATGAAAAATTACAAATTTTGTATGTCATTACTACAACAAGGTCCCAATTATATTGGCCTTTTCTGTAATTGGCAAATGTCACTCGTGGATTGATCCTAATAAACCAAAATTAATTACAAGAAGTTAACTAAATGATAATGGTTGAAAATCACAAACAACTTGCAGAAAATTAAAATTAAGGCAAAGAAGAGGATTATGCTCTAATGATATTGTAAGAGTTGTTTTTTTTTTCCTTTCATTTCTGCAACTATTTTCCACATGCATCCAAAATATACTCATGTGCAACATCTAACATCTTTAAGCAACAAAGTCCTTCAGGCTACCATGCCAATCAAGCATCCCCGGTAATGGCGCTAAAAACTTGTTTTGTGACTTCTATAACACAAACTAATGCAAGTGCACGTTATCGCAACAAGTAATATATGATAAGTAGAGTATCGATCCCATAAAGAATTGTTATTACTACTTGCCAAGTACTAAAATTATGTTCTCTTATTCTTATTCAAGCCATTGGCAATTCAATGATTTTTATATCTAAACTAACTAAACAAAAGAATAATTACAAAAATTGAGTAAAGAGAACAAACGTGATAACACAAATACTCAAATGCCTAGGATTACAATAATCCCTCAATACTTCACTTGAATTCAATTACTCCCCTTAGAACTATTAATATGAATGTTAACCAAGAACTCTAATATCCTCACAAGCCTCTTCCGATGGTCAAGTAAGTATATCGCATTCAATTAACTATTAATATTCCTATGATAATCAAATTGAAATAAGATTCATTAAGTTCAAATTCTTTAAATGGTCATATATGCCATATGAGTATATTCCTATCTCATATAGAACTCATGCTTTTACACAATGATCATACATCAATTTATCCATGGCCAACACACAATTCCCTTTTCCAAGTTCATTAAGGTTCCCAAAATAATCTAATACATTGTCATGTAATTAGAAGCATTAAGCATAGAACAAATTGAACAATTCAATTCCAATATGACAAATAAGGGAAAATAATCAATCCAAGCTACATATGAGTCACATTGTAATCCTAGCAATAAAACTTAGTTCATAATTGAAAACATAAGTTTAGAGCGTCTAACAACATCATTATACATGCTGGAATCGATAACAAATACGATATTGAAGAGAAGAAGAAATTTCCCTTGATGCAATGGTGATGTTCTTCCTCCAAAATGCAGAAATTCTTCTTATTCCTCTTGATTTTTACCTCTTGTTATTGATTCTTGCTTTCAAGACCCAAATGAAGTGTTTATTTTCGTGCCCTCTACTGCCCAGCTCTTCTTGGCTCAACAATGGGTGTTTATATAGGTTTAGGATTTCAAAAAGAGGAAAAATATGCCCTTAAAGTGTACCCAAAATTCAGTGCTGCAGCATTCAGGTTCAATGCCTCGGCGTGGAGCTTCTGAAATTAGCGCCCTGGCCAATGCCTTAGCGCCGAATGCCCCGGCATTGCACTGTAGCACTCTTTACATTTTTAGCATTTTAGTCCCTTCTCGGATTCTCATCTCAAATAGCTCTATTTGCATCCAGTTTTCGGTATTTTTACTCCGATAGAGCTTAAACCTATAAAACAACATTAATATACATAAATAGCCAAATTATTGGGATAAATTGAACAAGCATCAAGTTTAGGAGGATAAAATATTTTATGCAATTACACCCTATCAAATACCCCTAAACTTGAGTGTTTGCTCGTCCTCGAGCAAATATAAAAACAAACAAACAAAAATAAAATTGTGGGCTAATGGATGATTAATAATTATTCTCAAATATTGCATAATCTATAACTATTAAAAAATTTTAAATACTGTGACTATTCAATATGTCTAATCATCATGCTTATTTCATCATACAAGTGATTACTCAGTGTGTGTGTATGTGTAGTCGTTATTGTTAGTTAATTGCACTCGAAATGGTTTATGCCTACAAGAAAAGATGTGGTCTCTATGGATTTTATTTTTTGAAACATACACTCCATAGGCATGCTTTTCATATCACTCTCCATTAATGTAGGAACAAACATGATTAAGAATCAAGTTATTAAGCTTGTAATGTATGGTTAGGGTAAAGGTAGGATAATGTGGATTCATTTTTGGTTCAAATCACACCATAAATGTACATTGTTGTTGAACGTCAAAAGCTTTAATCTGATTCCAATAAACACCCCCAAACTTAATTTGACACTTCTGTTGTTGCTCCTTATTATCAAATATTTTCTTTTTAGAAGCATATAGGGATATATATTTGCTATTGTTTTTTTTTTTTTTACTAAGCATTCCAAATCACTATGCCCCTAAACTTAGAAGTTTTCAACCTTTTGGAACAAACACAAACATAACTTCTATGCCTATGGTGTAAGGGATGATAATGATGGAATATGTATTTGTTTTAAGGTATTATTATAGTTAACAAAGAAAGATGGTCATTAGGCTCAAAATAGGTGACTATGGATAAATATATATCGGTAGGCTTGAAAGGTTCAAACGATCCAAACATAGCCTAAAATCACTTCCTTAATCATGTATGTCCTAGGATTTCTCCTCAAGTGATAATCAAACAAGTTCTGGAGTGTGTTTGAGACCTTTTGTGTTCTTGTTGTGCATAAACTTTTCTAGGTTAGTAACTAACATAACAATCCAACTATATGCTTAATGTGTTTCAAGTAATTACAAAAGATAAAACTTGCAATCAAAATCAAATATATGAATAAACATAGTATCTATTGATTTCAAAAAGTTATAGTTTCTACACTTAGTTTTATCATTGACTAATAATCATGTTAAACCCAAAACAGAATACAAATTGCATAAAACACACTAAAACAAAATGCAAAATAAAAATAATTACAGATAAATAAGCAAAAATAAAATTACAGATAAATAAGTGTAGCCAATTGAAAATGTGAAAATGTTTCCCTCCCCCAAACTTAATTCATGACATATCTATATGGCATCAATAAAAATAGAAAAATGAAACACTTCCCTGAATGATGTGTTGAAGCTTCACACACGTCCTCCATAATATCTTGGGTTGCCTCCCAAGTAGCGCCGGATTTAACATCGTCAGCGTGACGTCTTCATTTTTGGATCATGGTGGATCAAATTGCATATCTGAAGCATCTCGCCTATAGAACTTCAATCGAAGCCTATAAGTAATGGTATTCCTTTTCTTCAACTTCCAAAGTTCCATAAGACAATTTTTAAGGAACAACTCCGACCACCTTGCCTTGAGCCTTACTGTAAAGATTTTAATCTTAGACCTGACAATTGAACCTTGTTGGCCGGTATCTATTGGTTGCTCCTTGACGAACTTATTTCGCCGCATTTTGGTATTTAGTTTGTGCAGCGATATCTCTTCTTACGCATGATCCATGATGGCTTCTAATACTTGTTGTTTTGGGGATAGTTGAGCATCATCCGGAATCACCATATCAATCTTGAAGCAATAGGAAAAACCTTTGGAAAAATCCAGATCTTGGTTCTTCACTTCAAGCTCCATGGACAATAGAAATAGTGGAGTACAATGGCTTAGAAATTCATGCTGCTATAATTCTTCTTCTTGTACTCTTTCTGTTACTTTTATTTGTACCTTATCCATGTGATGAATCTCCTCTGATTTAGTTATTTCATTGGCTGCATATTGCTCTAACCCACTCTCCACAATAATTGCCTTGCAGTGTTCAACATTTTTCATTGAAAACTTTTCAGTATTGCTTGGCAATGCATTTTCAGGATGATTGTGGCCAGAATTTATCAGTTATTCCACCTGCATTTCTAACATCTGCAGAGAAGAAGATTGGCTACACAACAACTCAGCTGTCCTACTTACATGTTGGAACAAATCTTCTAATGAAGATTCTATCTCAAGTTGCTGTTGTTGCATTATTTTTGGTAGTGTTACAAGAGGCTTTAATTGCAGCAGAGTTTCCTCTTGTTTATTATTCCAAGACACTTGATTTACACATTTTGGATAATAGGCATTGAAATTGTGGTTGTGCTGCTGTTTACGCTCAAAATATAACGCGGCTATCGCAGTATAGATTGAGGTGTCGATCCCACGAGGAAGCTCTTGGCAAAATAGGTTAGTGAAGTAAAATATTAAAGCAGTAGCAAAGGGTTAATTGATTTAAACGGATGAGATAGAATTGTCTATGAATTGAGGAAAATGTCTTATGATGATTTAAGCAAGGCTTTGAGAATCACAATTATGCTTTATAAATCTACTCTATACTTTGATTAGATATTTATAACTCAACTGAAAGTTTCACATCCCAAACAATCAATCGGAAGGTATGTAATATATAGCACATTTGATAACACATATATTTGATTTAGTTAAACTCTTTGCAAACATTAACACACATCATGTTATTTATACAAGTTATCTAAGATTGACAATATTGCAGTAAAAGATTAACTTGAATATCAAACATTTATTGCCCTTACATGTTATCCAAGATCGACAATATATCAAATTGACAATACTGCAGTAAAAGATTAACATATAAAACAATGTAACCAGTAACAATTATAAATCAACATGAATCACATAAGAAAAGCATGACTGAACATATATGAGATATGAGAATTATAACCTCTGGATTATAGAAAATAAAATAGATAAGAGTTTAATCAAAACTAAACTTACAACATTTATAGCTCTTGACACCGAATCAAAGCATGGAAGTAGATTTACTACACATAAAAGTTCATCTCTTAGCCTTGCTAGGAACTCTAGCCTAAATTACAATACATGTTAATGAGAATAAAAGAAGAGAGAATTTTTCTATTAAAAATGTCCTAAGGGTCTCCTTATATAGGCAATGAATGGTCATATGTCATGGATGACATCAATCTTCAATAATTTTAAGCCAATAACTCGTGTATCCATTTGCAGCACAGTTTTGATAATGTAAATGATCAATTTAGCTTCTACAGCCGACATGAAAGTTGTATAATTTTGACTCTTCTATCCATAGGCACTAATTTCATGCAAATTGGATGAGTATCCAATGAAATATGAGCAAAATTCCAAAGATACATCAGAATTCGGCCAACAACCATTTTACCCACTTGCAATGCGATTTGGTCCATGATAACGGCTGATTTGGACTTTACCATAAACATACGAGTTGTTGATAGTTAAGTCATAAATTCACGGCTTCAAGAATTATACCAATTGAGTACGTATTTTGGGAGATACGGTCCAAATACGTGAGTTGGGTCAAGCTGGGTAAGAGTTGTAGTCCGATTCTGTTGTATCTCAATTGTTGGCCCATAACATGTTGGATTTGGCTTTTCCACTATTCTTCAAATTTGTGTAAGATTGAGTCATGTTGCACCAGATTTAAGAATTTCTTCATTTCGATTTCTACATTGAGAGTTATGTCCAATTTACCTAAACCTGTCCAAATAACATTCATTAATCACAATTTAAGGAGAACACTTTATTTCAAGCTAAAAATACAGAAAATACTAAAATTAGTGACATTAAATGGTGATTGAATCTTTTAACAACATGCATTTTCATGTGTTCATCACAGCCCCTAACCAGCTTATTGCTAGTCTCTAGCAATTCGAGCGTAAATAGAATATGCAAAACTACCTAAGCATTTCAATCAAAACGTCAGTTCGAGATCACTATTGCTATCATGGTTTTTTCAATTACAACTTCCATAATTTGTGTGTGTGTGAACTAAGCCATAACCATCTAACCACAAACCACAATAGATATAGCCTTGAGAATTTCTCCAAGTAAAAGCCTCAACTCCATATCCTCACAGGTGTATGACTGTTTAAAAGGTTAGGACTTCTCTTATGGAGTTGGAAAACAGTTAAGCACTCAAGAAAAAGTCAATTTTAAGGACAGACATATAAACTAACATTGATCCGAAGATAGGAAAATTATTTGTTTAAAAATCAATTATTCATATCATACGCCAATTTTAGAACTTTAATTGGCTTGTGAGAATAATACAATTATAACTTGGTGAGAAAACTGTTTTACAAGATATTTGCCTTCTAAAATTGAATGAAGACTTTATTAAACTCAATTGCTTCTTTTTTTTCTTTTTTTTTTTTCTTGTTTTTGGTATTTTTGTGTTTTTATTTTATTTTATTTTATTTTATTTTGTATTTTTGAAGAATACAAGGAAGCATTACAAAGGTTTCTCACCAAATTATATTATGCACAAATGTAACCAACTTATCCCTTAATTCAAATAACATCATTCTAAACAAAAATTAACCAATTCAAAGGATCAATGAAGGTTCATAAGCTGTTTTCTCAACCTTTCCACTTACTCACAAAAGATATGTGAGATTAGAAAAATATATACTTAAACATGGGAATTCTCTTGGCTATATAAATTGAATCATCCATCTTACCACAAGGCTTAGCATTGTGCTCAAATATATTTTGGAAGTCATTCTTTAGTAACCTAGATAGAAACAGTGACTCAACCTAAACAATTCTGAAATCATAGTTAGGCAGAAAAGCAAATTCCTTTATACAAGAATTACCAAGACTACAAGCAGTAAACGACAATGCATGAAATATAAAACAAAATAACAAAAAGTTAGTTAAAATGCATTTCAAAAGTTAGTACTAAAACTCCTTACTCTGCCATTCTAATTTGACCTAGAATGCGTCTCAAGAGTTCAAGAATGAACTCTTTACTCTGCCATTTTAATCAAATGTCGGACCACAATTTTTTTTTTACAAAATGCAACGTATGTCTACTATCCTCCCCCCAAACCAGATGAAACATTGTCCTCAATGTTTAAATAGAAAGAGATAAAGTATAGGAGACATTACCTGAAACGCCAGTTATTTGAAAGAAATAAACCTGAGAAACACTTAAGCAAATATAAACTAGAATGATGGTGCTGATAAATAAATAAATAAAAAGAAAAATTTACAAACGAAGTGTCAGATCCAATTTTCACTTGTTAAGGCCCACTGACCAATCGATCCGAGTTATTGCTGGGTCAGGTTCGTAGGTAACTGCCTATAATTTGTTAATCAATTCATCCGCCTCAGTAGCAGAAACTAGGATCTGTCGCGCCGAATGTGAAATAAAATTCTGTTCCACAGCTTGATCAAGAAAACAAAGTAAGCAATCAAAATAGTTATTAACATTCAACAAACCTATGGGTTTTCGGTGGATATTCAGTTGGGCCCAAGAGATAATTTGAAAAATTTCTTCCAAGGTACCAAAACCACCTGGTAAAGCAATAAAAGCGTCTGCATTGCAAAGCATTCTGGCTATACGTTCATGTATGGATGAGACTCGTAATTCTTCCCCTATTGTTTTCCCAGTCAGGTTTCCCACGGCCAAAGCTGTAGGAATAATACCTAAAACTTGACTTCCTCCTAAATGTGCAGCTGTTGACACACACCCCATTAGCCCAAGGCTACCTCCTCCATAAATCAAATGAATTTTTCTTGCAGCTAATGTTTTTCCTAGATTGTTTGCTGCTTCTACGAACACTTTACTCTCCCCAGGACTAGATCCACAAAATACACATATATTTCGAAATTGTCGAACTTGGGTTTCCTCCATATCTACTCTCACCTTTATCTCAATATATGAAAATGAAGAAACTGAGGTGCTGTATTTATAGAGTACCAAATGATAACAATGATTATGGTAACCCGACAGTTTGTCAAAAGAGAGTTAAAAATAAAACACAAAAAATTTAAACATAATGACCCACATGCATTATTAAACAAAAAGATTTGAATTTAAGACATCTACATGAGTAGCCCTACTATTCATAAAATAAAGTTTGAAATTAAAACACATGTATTTACAAGTAGTTGTGATTGTGGCTCACATCTTCCTCTGGTTTTACGTCCAGTAACGGCTTAAACGCCCTCTATGGGTCGGGGATAGGCTTCCCATCCAATTGTCTTATAAATTGGCAAACAGGGTCTTTTAGAGTCATATTCCCGAGACTATACCGTTGATGTTCATTTTTGAATTTGTTCCATAAATCGAGAATTTCACGTTGCACGAGCCCACAGGGATGCGTCTCAAGAGTCAATAGGATATCATCCAAAGACTACTTACTCAGTCCATCCTTAATGAACTAAATTTTGTCTTCTCGATTTCTAGATACGAATCCTAAAGAACGTCAACTCCGATTACAATTCCATCGAGCACATTTATGACAGACTTGTAACCTTTTTGCTCGTCGCCTTTTGGCATAGGAGCTTCTTCCAAGACCAGGCATATGAGAAACAAAATCATTTTCAAACTCACCAGACAACCGAACCTTGGCTTCAATTAACCAACGAAGGTCCACAGGGATATTACCTAACATCAATAGCTTGAGTCTTTCACACCGTGCTTTGTAAATCTTAAGTAGAGCATTTTGAGGAAATAAAGGAAAACGTTTTTTAAGGTTGGTAAGAATGCGATCCATTTTGAAAGAAAGAAAAGAGATGAATGCACAGTTTGAGGGACAGTTTTTAGGGAACTGAGAAACCGACTTTAATAGTCACGGAGTACTGTATCCGCCACTTGACCGAGAAATAAAATCACACTGAAGAAAAAATAAAAAGAATAAAATAAAGTAAAATAACATGTGCAAGAAAATAAAAGCAAAAATAGAAAGTCAAAAGATAAAATATAGACAAAATATAAAATATGGTACAGATAGATTGAACCTGATCAATCACGATAGACAGGATCCACAAGAGAGATCTCGCCTAGGTACATAGACTCGTTTACCTTTTCCACGTAGCTTTTTAGCCGCTGTCCATTCACTTTGAAAGTCCATCCATTAGTGGGGTCTTCTATTTCAACAGCACCATTAGAAAAAATGTGCCTTACCATAAATGGACCAGTCCATCGAGATCTCAACTTTCTAGGGTGTAAATGCAATCGAGAATCATAAAGATAGACCCGTTGATTTAGCTCAATGTGTTTCCTTGAGATCTGTTTATCACGAGCTATTTTCATTTTAGCTTTGAAAATTCTGGAGTTGTCATATGCATCATTTCGTAGCTCTTCTATTTCTGACAATTGTAACTTTCTCTGGAGACTTGCAACATTCAAATCAAAGTTAAGGGCTTTGTCAACCCAGTAAGCTTTATGAGGTTTTTTAGAACTGAAATGTGTTCCTTGGTTACCAATGATGACACGTGGTGTCTCGAGTTTTGATGATTTTGGTTTCTCCCTCTCACATGGCAACTTTTCAATGCCTGGTTTCCAAAATCGAATCCCTTTATCCTGTGAGTCAAAAATACTAAACATATCAGTTGTTTCATCAGGATAATACAATTCTTCAATATCAAAATCAAAGAGATTTTCTAAAGAATTAGAGCCATGATTTTTATAAGCTTCCTCCACTCCAAGTGTGTCTATCATATATGAATGATAGCATTCGTCTTCTTCTCGTGATTGCTTATCAATATGAAAAATGTTCACCTCAAGAGTCATATTCCCAAAAGATAATTTCATTAGACCATTTCTGCAATCAATAAGAGCATTAGCAGTGGCAAGAAAAGGTCTCCCCAAAATAAGAGGGATTTTTGACTCCATGTTAACAACAGAATGAGTATCTAAAACAAGAAAATCAACAGGGTAGTAAAATTTATCAATTTGCAACAAAACATCTTTTACTATTCCCCGTAGTTTCTTGATTGATCGGTCAGCTAATTGTAGGACTACAGATGTTGGTTTAATCTCACCAAGTCCCAACTGCAAGTAAATAGAATAAGGCATTAAATTTACACTTGCTCCTAAGTCCAATAAAGCTTGACCAAACTCATGTGTCCCAATTTGGCAGGAGATTGTGGGACATCCTGGGTCTTTATACTTGGGTGGTGTCTTTTGTTCAATCACTGCACTTACCTGTTCTGCCAAAAATGCAGTTTTCTTCACATGGTGTTTTCTTTTGATAGTGCATAAATCCTTGATGACTTTGGCATAAGTTGGAACCTGCTTAATCAAATGTAATAAGGGAAGATTAATTTTAACTTGTTTCAAATGTTCTAAAATCTCACCTTGAATTTCTGAATTTTTTTCAACTGGTCGAAGAGCTTGAGGAAAAGGCACTGGGATTGAAAACTTACTTTCGGGCTCTTTTTCCACTGTGGCCTCTTTTTCAAGGGGGGCGTTTTTACTACTCGTAGATGTGTTAATTTCAAGAGTAGGCTCACTTACAATCTTACCACTTCGAGTAGTAATGGCATTGACTTCTTTGAGATTTTGATCATCAGAAGTAGAAGCTTGTACCATGAATTGTCCTTTCGAATTGGATTGAGGTTGGGATGGAAACTTACCTCGCTCTTGTACAGTCAAGGCACTGGTCAACTTCGTGATTTGACTCTTGATTTCTTTGTTTTCGTCCACCACATGTGCAAGAATTATTTCAAATTTTTTATTAGTCTTACTTTGTGCCTCCATAAATGCTTGTAATGTATCCTCTAAAGAACTCCTAGTTGGTCGTGCATTATATTGAGGTGCAACATAAGACTTGGGTGCTTGTTGTTCTTGTTTCCATTGGTTGTTAGCTTGTTGGTCAGATTTCCAACTGAAATTTGGGTGGTTTCTCCAGCTAGGATTATATGTTTCAGAGTAGGGTGAATAAGGCTTCTTGTACATCCCTAGGGCATTACATTGTTCCTCATATATCCCTCTCATCTCACTATACGTGGGGCAATCCTGAGCTAAGTGTTCCGCTCCTCCACAGACAAAACAGACATCGTGTGACTCAACTTTAGCAACCGTGTGGGTGACCCTTCTATCTTTGGTTTTCAAGGTCTCTAACTCCCTAGTTAAGACCTCTAATTGGGCTTTGAGGTTATCCTCTTCCCTAAGATGGAAAACTCCATTGGGTCGTGACCTATTTGTGCTTTCAGTAATGCTAGGTCTAGTCCATGTATGGGCTTTTTCGGCTAAGTCATTAAGGAATTCTATGGCTTCCTCAGGATCTTTGTGAAGGAACTCCCCATTACACACCATCTCAACAAATTGGCACTCTCTAATTGTGAGTCCCTCATAGAAATAACTAACCAAGCGCCAATTTTCATACCCATGGTGAGGACACAGATTTAACAATTCTTTAAACCTTTTCCATGCTTGATATAAGCTTTCACTGTCTTTTTGGGAGAAGGAAGAAATTTGTCTTTTCAGGCCATTAGTTTTGTGTTGTGGGAAGTATTTATTGAAAAATGCTTGGGTCATTTCTGCCCAAGTTCCTATAGACCTCGGCCTCAAAGAGTATAGCCAACTCTTTGCTTTATCTTTCAAAGAAAAAGGGAAAAATTTAAGTCTAACAGTGTCTATGGCTTCAGGTTGGCTATTGAAGGTGGCAATTACCTCTTCAAATTCCCTAACATGTACATAAGGATTTTCACTATCTAGACCATGAAAAGTGGGAAGAAGTTGTATCATTCCAGGTTTAAAATCTGAATGTGGTGTGTTAGGTGGAAATATAATGCATGATGGTGTGGCTGTGCGAGTAGGATGCAAGTAATCTTTTAGAGTTCTAACGGGGTTTTCTTCGTGTTGGCTCATTGTGTTAGAATTACAAGATGAACTAGAAGGTGAATTCTTTTCACTTACAAATTGTGGGAGTGGTTCTAGTTCTAATTCTAGTTCTCTCACAAATCTTCCTCGTTTGTCTCTAGGTCGATGCATACATCCTAATTTTTTTTTTTTTTAGGAAAGAAATGCTTAAGGAAAATTAAGAAGTGGAATAAACACAACAAGAAATAGAAATAAGTTAGGTGGTAAGACCAACCATGAAATATAAATACAATAACTAAACAAAAGACTATAAAATACGAAAAAAAAAGTACAATAATAAATAATAAAAAGAAAATACAATAAGTAAATAAATAAAAGGTTAGGTGGTAGAACCGGCCATAAAAAGAAAATACAACATATTAACTAAAGAAAATAAATTGCAATAAATACGTAAAAGAAAATGAAAATAAAGTACAATAAAAAAAGTGCAATAAATAAATAGAGTACAATAAGAAATAAAGAAACTAAGTTAGGCGGTAGAACCAGCCACAAAATAAAAAGAAAATACAACAAATTAACTAAAAAAAAGTACAATAAATAAATAAAAGAAAGTGAACGAAGTTAGGCGGTAAAATCAGCCATTAAAAAAAAAGTACAATAAATAAACTAAAGAAAATAAAGTGCGATAAATAGATAAAAGAAAATAAACTAATTAGGCGGTAAAACCAGCCATTAAGATAATATAAAATATAACAAATTAACTAAAGAAAACAAAATAAATTAGGTGGTAGAACCAACCATGAATAATAAATAAATTACAACAAAGGAAATAAAACTAAGATTTTACAAAGAGAAAAAAAAAATGTACAAAGTTACCACTTTAGTATTTATAATCGCAACCAACTTTCGCTTAGTGTGGTTCCCCGGCAACGGCGCCAAATTTTTGTTTATGCTCAAAATATAACGCGGCTATCACAGTATAGATTGAGGTGTCGATCCCACGAGGAAGCTCTTGGCAAAATAGGTTAGTGAAGTAAAATATTAAAGCAGTAGCAAAGGGTTAATTGATTTAAACGGATGAGATAGAATTGTCTATGAATTGAGGAAAATGTCTTATGATGATTTAAGCAAGGCTTTGAGAATCACAATTATGCTTTATAAATCTACTCTATACTTTGATTCGATATTTATAACTCAACTGAAAGTTTCACATCCCAAACAATCAATCGGAAGGTATGTAATATATAGCACATTTGATAACACATGTATTTGATTTAGTTAAACTCTTTGCAAACATTAACACACATCATGTTATTTATACAAGTTATCTAAGATCGACAATATATCATTTTGACAATATTGCAGTAAAAGATTAACTTGAATATCAAACATTTATTGCCCTTACATGTTATCCAAGATCGACAATATATCAAATTGACAATACTGCAGTAAAAGATTAACATATAAAACAATGTAACCAGTAACAATTATAAATCAACATGAATCACATAAGAAAAGCATGACTGAATATATATGAGATATGAGAATTATAACCTCTGGATTATAGAAAATAAAATAGATAAGAGTTTAATCAAAACCAAACTTACAACATTTATAGCTCTTGACACCGAATCAAAGCATGGAAGTAGATTTACTACACATAAAAGTTCATTTCTTAGCCTTGCTAGGAACTCTAGCCTAAATTACAATACATGTTAATGAGAATAAAAGAAGAGAGAATTTTTCTATTAAAAATGTACTAAGGGTCTCCTTATATAGGCAATGAATGGTCATATGTCATGGATGACATCAATCTTCAATAATTTTAAGCCAATAACTCATGTATCCACTTGCAGCACGTTTTTGATAATGTAAATGATCAATTTAGCTTCTATAGCCGACATGAAAGTTGTAGAAATTTGACTCTTCTTTCCATAGGCACTAATTTCATGCAAATTGGATGAGTATCCAATGCGATATGAGCAAAATTCCAAAGATACATCAGAATTCGGCCAACAACCATTTTACCCACTTGCAATGCGATTTGGTCCATGATAACGGCTGATTTGGACTTTACCATAAACATACGAGTTGTTGATAGTTAAGTCAAAAATTCACAGCTTCAAGAATTATACCAATTGAGTACGTATTTTGGGAGATACGGTCCAAATACATGAGTTGGGTCAAGCTGGGTAAGAGTTGTAGTCCGATTCTGTTGTATCTCAATTTTTGGCCCATAACATGTTGGATTTGGCTTTTCCACTATTCTTCAAATTTGTGTAAGATTGAGTCATGTTGCACCAGGTTCAAGAATTTCTTCATTTCGATTTCTACATTGAGAGTTATGTCCAATTTACCTAAACCTGTCCAAATAACATTCATTAATCACAATTTAAGGAGAACACTTTATTTGAAGCTAAAAATACAGAAAATACTAAAATTAGTGACATTAAATGGTGATTGAATCTTTTAACAATATGCATTTTCATGTGTTCATCAGCTGCTATTGGTAACCAATTTCTGGATAATCCGTACATTCTGTACATTGTCCATTTAGATGGTTACCACCACAAAAATCATAAGTGATTTGTGCAACTCTCTCAATGATCTTGCATGGAGCAACATGATCAGCTGTCCATTGAGAGTTGTTAAAGGCCATCTCTTCCAGCAATTCATACACATAATCAACAAATATATTCATAAATACATCTTTTGCTACAACATCAATTAGCATCCTTAAATGTCCAACAACTCCATCATAAAAAATTTGCACAAGTAACCATTTTGGGATGCCATGGTGTGGACATTTCCTCTGCATTTCTTTAAACCTCTCCCATGTTTCATGTAAGGACTTATCATCATTCTGCATAAATGAAGTTATGAAGTTCCTCATCACCATTGTCTTTGTCGGTGGAAAGAACTTCTGCGCTAACTCATCCCACGTTGTTATAGACCTCGGTGGTAGTGACCTCAACCAATTCTTTGCTCTATCTCAGAGTGAAAATGTGAATAGGCAAAGCTAAATTGCATCATCCAAAACTCTATTGTATTTGCAAAGATCACAAATTTCCAAGAAATTCACAACATGCTCAGTTGGATCATCATTTGGTAATCTACCAAATTATACTGAAGCTTTCAATAACTAAATCATCTTCGGTTGAATTTCAAAGTAATCGACATCAATAACCGATTTTCGAATGCTTGAGTAGATGTCACTCACTCTTGGCACTATAAAATCTCTCAACAAACTTGATGTTCCAGCCATCATAAACAATCCATAATTACTGAAAAATAGAAAAATGAAACAAATGACAGCAAATTGTATAATGACAGCAAAATGAACAATGACAGAAAAATGTTTGAACTAATAATAAGATGAATTGGTATTAGTATCAACAAGAATAATAAATAATTCCCCGACAACGGTGCCAAAAACTTGTTGTGTGATTTCTATAACACAAACTAATGTAAGTGCACGTTGTCACAACAAGTAATATATGATGAGTAGAGTGTCGATCCCACAAGGAATTGTTATTACTACTTGCTAAGTACTAAAATTGTGTCCTCCTACTCTTATTCAAGCTATTGATAATTTAATGGTTTTGATATCTAAACTAACTAAACAAGAAATAATAATAATTGCAAAAATTGAGCAAAGAGAACAAACGTGATAGCACAAATACTCAAATGCCTAGGATTACAATAATCCCTCAATACTTCACTTGAATTCAATTACGCTCCTTAAAACTATCAATATGAATGCTAACCAATAACTCTAATACCCTCACAAGCCTATTCCGATGGTTAAGTGAGTATGTCTCATTCAATCAATTATCTATATTCCTATGATAATCAAATTGAAATAAGATTCATTTAGTTTAAATTCTCTAAATGGTCAAATATGCCATATGAGTATATTCCTATCTCATATGGAACTCATACTTTTACACAATGATCATACATCAATTTATTCATGGCTAACACAAAATTCCCTTTTCCAAGTTCATTAAGGTTCCCAAATCAATCTAATACATTGTCATGTAATTAGAAGCATTAAGCATAGAACAAATTGAACAATTCCATGTTAATATGACAAATAAGGGAAAATAATCAATCCAAGCTATATATGAGTTCACATTGTAATCCTAGTAATAAAACATAGTTCATAATTGAAAACATAAGTTTAGAGCATCTAATAACATCATTATACATGCTGGAATCAACAACAAATACGAAATTGAAGAGAATGAGAAATTTCCCTTGATGCAATGGTGATGTTCTTCCTATAAAATGCAGAAATTCTTCTTCTTCCTTTTGCTTTTTGCCTCTTGTTGTTGATTCTTGCTTCTAAGACCCAAATAAAGTGTTTATTTTTGTGCTCTTTGCTTTGCAGCTCTTCTTTGCTCAACAATGGGCGTTTATATAGGTTTAAGGTTTCAAAAAGAGGACAAAAATGCCCTTAAATGTGCCCAGAATTCAGTGCCGCGGCATTCGGGTTCAATGCCGCGGCATTCGGATTCAATGCTACAGCATTCAGATTCAATGCTGCGATGTGGAGCTTCTGGAATTGGTGCCTCGGCCAATGCCACAACGCTCAAACCAAATGCCCCCGCATTGTACTGTAGCAATGTTTACATTTTTAGTATTTTAGTCCCTTCTTGGATTCGCATCTCAAATAGCTCCATTTGCATCCGGTTTTTGATATTTTTGCTCCGATAGTGTTTAAACCTATAAAACAACATTAATATGCATAAATAGCCAAATTATTGGGATAAATTAAACAAACATCAAGTTTAGGAGGATAAATATTTTATGCAATTACGCCCTATTAATATTGTAAGAGTTATTTGTTTTCCTTTCATTTCTGCAACTATTTTCCACATGCATCCAAAATATACTCACATGTAATATGTAACATCTTTAAGTAGCAAAGTCCTTTAGGCTACCATGCCAATCAAGCATCAAAGGCTGCCAACAGTTTTCATGTATAAATTATTGATCCTTTGTAGCGTTATCTATTGTCCAAGCTTATCCAGAAATACTTTAACTACATTAACTAACTATTATAACTAAAAGCAACTCAATTCCTATATTGCTAAAGAGAATAAAAAATATACAAAGAAAATTGATAGGTGTATTTTATACTTATTATTTTAATTTCTTTATGTTTGACACTTGTTAATGCTAGCATGGTTATTAAGCTTTTTATGTGTTTTATTGTTATTTTTAAGTTTGAAGTCAAGAGATCTATTAAGTTGAAACTCTAAAGAAAATAAGACAAGAATAGTAAGCTCAGTACCCCAGCCCTAAGAAGTGAAGCTATAATATTGTAAAGACCAAAAGAAGCATCTTGGACAAAAACTCAATGCCATGATATTGGGAGCCAAAGCCGTGGTAATGGGACCACTGGAATTTGAGTCATAAATTTGTCCATTTTGAGATTACAAATTAAAATTAAACTATGAGAAAAACCTATAAATAAAAGGCAAAATGCCTATTTTAAGAGAGAGTAGTTTCTAAAGAGTCTAAAAAGAAGGGAAAACATAAAAAAGAATCAAGAAGAAGATAAGATTGAAGATTATAATGTGCTGTGTTGTATTAATAAATAAGAGTAGAGTATCTTTCCCATACAATTGTTTTATTATTATTTGCTAAGTATTAAAATTATATCTTCCTACTCTTATCCAAATAATTAAGAATTAAAATAAATTAAATCTAAAAAGAATTAAAAATGAAAATAATCCAGAGATAGCTTGATAATAAGTATTGAATCAACAATGATGAATAAGTCTAGAATTACAACTATTCCTCGATATTCACTTAATTCTAATAATTTTTTCTTAATTTAATTCATTATTATGAATTGTTAATAAGAACTCTAATATCTTCACTAGCCTCTTCTGATAGTTGAGTGAATATATCTTACCTAAACAACTACTTATACTCCTATGGTGGTGAGATTAAGCAAGATTTGTTAAGAGCAGTTCTTTAAATATTATATATACCAATTAGTATATTCCTATCTCATATGAAACTCACAGCTGTTACACTATGATCATATATCGGTTTATCTCAGGCTCAACACATAAATCAATCTTCTAAGTTGATTATGATTTATAAAATAATCTAATTATTGATTAAGTAATTATAACTCATTAAACACAAGATAAACTGAATAAAGATTATATATTGAGTTCAAATTATTATCCTAGAATAAAAATTTAGTTAATGATTATAAACAGAGTTTTAGAACACATGATAATCAACATCATAGAAAACAAACAACAAAGCAAAAAAGAAGAAGGAAGAAAAGAGATAGAGATAGAGATAGTGCTTTAAAATCTTTAGTCTACAATTTCTTCCTTACCTTGAAAGTCATCTCTTGAAACTTTAAAAACTACTCTAAACTCTTGATAACTTATTTTTTCTTGTGCTCTCTCTTTGCTGCTTTTGATATTGGCTTAAAGATGGCTATTGTTAAGGTTGGGTCTTCAAATTAAGTTAAACGCCGCATCCAAGACAAGTTAGGCTTTACCAATTTAATACCCAGTGTTACGGCCTTCACTACCTAGTGCTATAGTGCCAGCTTAATTTTACTTCACCGTTGCGATGCTAGCTTCATGTTGCTACACTGCTCAGCCTCTAACTTCTTGGTTGATTTTAGGTTACATTGGCATTGTGGCGCTCAACTTGGGTGCCTCTGTGCTCATCTTTTGACTTTGTAACACTATTTCATCATTCCAACGCTGCGGCACTGGCATGATGGCACCATGTTACTGGCTTACTACTTGATCTTCTCTTTCTTCTCCTAGGGTTGTGGCCTTAACAAGCTAGCATTGCGGCATTAGCCCTATTTTTCCTTAGTTTCAATTGATTTGCATTTTTTTCATCAAATTTTGATCGTACTTTACTTTATGGACTTTAAACCTACAAAATAACCATAAAATGCATAAAAATCCAAACATTTGCATTTTTATAAATAATTACTAAGTTTAAGGAGACCAAAAGAATAAGTATAAAATGCCTTACAAATAAAATGCGCCCTTGTTTGCATGTCCTCGAGCAAAGAGAAAACAAGAACAAAAATAAATGAAAATAACACGTTGGATTAGTTGATGATAAATAGTTAGTCTTAAAGATTGTATCTGATCTAGAATTCTTAAGGAAACTTTAAATACTATAAAAGTTCAACATACTTTACCCTAATATTTGTTCTAACCCATAAGTGATTGAGTTAGTGTGTGTGTGTGTGTGTGCATAGTTATTCTCATTAGTCATATGCACCTAGCTTAGTTTATGCATATAAGTCGTGAAGATTTGTCTTTATATTTTGTTTTATTTATTTAACACTTCATATGCTTTCTTTTCATATCATTCTCCACTAATGTAGGTGCACTTATAACCAATGATCAATTTAGGACTTTATTTAGCTTGTAACACGAGGCTTAAGGTAAAGGTATAATAAAGGGATTTTTTCAATTTAATTCATACAGTAAACCCGCTAAGACATATCTTAACCTTCAAACTTTCTATAGAACCCCCACCCTACCACCCAAAAAAAAAAATCAATTCCCTAATTTCCTTTGCCAAATTTATTGGTTAAGCTTTCTTTTCATTTCTAAGCTAGAGGAATAGGTTTTCTTTTTTAACTATATTCCTCTAAACTTGTTGTTTTACATATGTTTTGAACAAATATAAATCTCATAATGTTTTCTTCCTTTCTACTCTCTCTTTTCATAAACTCTAAAATTTGTAAGGCATTCTAATAGGACTAATATGGTTATGGTGTGAAGGGTGTTTTATAGGATATTTATCATTGGCTTGGGTAGTTTGTGGTTAACTAAGAAAAACAGGTATACTTGTTGTACCCTAGGATGGTCTAATATCACTTTCCTATTCATGTGTACCCTAAGATTTTTCCTTAAGTGATAATTAAACAAGTTCTAGAGTGTTCTTGAGACTTTATGTATACTTGTTGTACATAACTGTTCTCTAGGTTAACAACTAACTAAATATTCTTGTTCATTAACACGCACATATATATAAACCGCAAGTGTACGGGTTGTGCTCAAGTAATAAAGTGATAAGTAGAGTATTATCCCATGAGAATTTTTCTTTCAAATTTATGCTAAGTACTATAAGTTTTTGTAACTTAATTTTATCTATGCAACTTTATTTTTAAATTAATTGCAAGAAATAAAGAAAATTAAAATAGCAAAATTAATTAAGGAGATTGCCAAAATAATAATTAAAATAGAAAATTTCACGAAATGAGAAATTTATATAAAAAAGGGACTCTAAGGCCTTAACTTCACTATATTATTCTTATGCTCTTCCTATTTAGTAATTGTTAACTAAATTTACTCAACCTATTAATCAAGGGTATAAAATTAACCTCAATATCTTTCCAAGTGTTAAATGAGATCCTATACATAAATATACAAGTTGATATCCCTATCTAACTTGCCTACTTACACATTTATTAAGTAACCCTTATATTGATCATCAAAGTGTTATTGGCCTCCTAAACTCAACAACAACTAAGATTGTGTTTCCCAAATTTAGTAAATGAATTAATCTTCCTAGGCATTAAAATTCATAAATCTAAGTTAACTAATTCATTTTCTAACAAATTAGAAGTATTAAACATAGAGAAACAAATGAATTGAATAAAACTTTGTTACCAATTAACTAAATATTTCAAACATAATGTAAATAGAGCTACATCAAATCCTAGAATGAAAATCTAGTCAAGCATAGACATATCCATAACTAAAATTATTAAGAAATTTATAAATGTAAACATGTTCTAAATAATATTTGTAAATGAAAATTTCAAATTAAGATAGAAAAAGGAAAAAAGAAAAGGAAACTATGATTGAGATAATCTTCAAAGCTTTAATCCTTCAAGAATTTTTGGCCTCTTAGTTTCGCTTCGTAGAAATGTGTCTCTCAATCTTTCTTGAAATGTGTATCTTCTCTCTGTTTTTTTTCATGCTTTTGATACTTAGAACAGTGACTCTAAGGTCTCTATTTATAGGCTTTAATTAGAGAAAATTTTAAATACAAGGAAAACTAGAATTTTCTATTTTGTCTATCTGTATCGTGGCTTAGGATCGAAATCTCGCTAGCGCTACAAACTGGGTCTTTGTGCACCATGACTTAAAGCTTCTAACTTTGGGAATGCTCTTTTCATCATTTCTAAGCTATAGTTTAAAGTAACTAGTGCCGTGACCTAGAGTCTTGGGTCCATCTAGTGCCACAACTTGACTTCTTGGGTTATGGCTTGATTTTGTGAAATGAACATTTTTCTAATTTTCCTTTTTTCTTCATTTTTGTACTTTTTATAGACTCATTTTGTTAAAACCTACAAAATAACAATAATATACATAAATGTCACTTAATTTATACATAATTTAAGCAATTATTAAGTCATAAAAGTCATAATATTATATATAAATGTTGTGTTGTACTAAAGTGCAAGTGCATGCTATCATACACAAGTAATAAAAAGTGAGTAGAGTATCGTTCCCATGAGGAATTGTTATTATTATTATGCTAAGTATTAAAATTGTGTCTTTTTACCTTTATTCAGACAAACAAAAATCAAAAGATAAGTAATCTAATCTAAATAAACAAAACACTAACAATCAAGATAAGACTAAAGATAATAAGATATAATCACCAGTAATAGATAAAACCTAGTATTACAACTATCCCTCGATGCTTTACTTGAACTAGTAAATCTTTTTTTAAGTTAATCTCTCAATATAAATTGTTGTTTAGATCTCTCAATATGAATTGTTATTTAGATCTCTAATCTCACAAAGATCCCTTTGTCAAGTTTATTAAGTTTTCTAATCAATCTTGATCCAGTAATTAAAAAGCACTAAGCACAGAATAATTGAATAATTCTAGTATTTAGTTCATAAAAATAAATAAATAAAATACCTTGAATTCAATCATAGATTGAGTTTAAAGTTGTAACCCTAGATATAAAAAATTATGTTATGATCAAATTATGAGCTCTATAGCTTATTAAGAAAAAATATCATGAAAATCATGAAAACTAGAAAGATAAAGAGTTGAAGAGATAAAACTAATTTTACTACAATCTTCAAGTATTCTTGATCCTTCAAAAATTGCTCTTTCTCTCTTTAAAAAATTTTTTTTTCTTATACGCCTTATTATCTTCTCTTCTTGGTTTTTAAAATAGGCTTTCTAATCTTTTATTTATAAGTTTTTTAGTCTTCACATTAGGGTAAAACATCAAATATAAGTCAGACTAAGATTTTTCTTTTTTGTGCCCTGTGTCAAAACTATTTAAAAACATTGTTCATAAAAGCTAATTTTTATACAGTACTATTCACATATTACGGCTTTGCCTTTTGAGTGTCGTAGTGCTGGGACATTGAATTTAGTGCCGTGGTGTTATTGTTTACAGGTTACTATAGCAGATTTGATTTTTTTGCTATTTTTTCTTTGACTTTTCATCCTAAATAGTTCTGTTGACTTCAAACCTATAAAATAACAATAAAGTATATAGAAGGCTTAAATATTCTTGCTTAAAATGAATAAATGCTAAGTCTATAAAGCCTAAATAATATGTATAATATATGCCCATTAATAAAATGTACTCATCAATTCTAACTATGTGCTCAAAAAATTCAAGTAATCACAAATAAGGCAAAATTTGATATATGATTGAAACGTGTGAACAATCTTAAAACTTATCTTTTCTTAAGAACTAAGACATTTACAATCGAGATTATATTTCTCATCATTAATTTTTTATAATCTTTCTAACCCAAGATTAAGCATTAACTAAAAATAAACAAATGAAAACACATAATGCATAAGAAATAATTGAAAAAACAGTAGTTTTAATAAAGTAAATAAGATAGACAAGCCATTTTAAAAGTACAAGGATGATTTTTGGCTTTGACACGATCTATCTTGAAGGGGGAATGAAGTTAAACATCAAAAGCTCCTAGTGTCTTCCAAAAAGTGATCTTTTATAATACCAATGATTACCGTAACACCGTAGGATTTTCCTTAGAACACTGGTGTTCTTCAACTTTATCATACTAACATCGCGGGGTTCACTCAACACTGGGGCATTTTGTATGTAGTTATGATACTGATGGAGTATAGAAGCATTGCCGACCCTAGATTTTATGCCCCGACGTTGGCTTCTTACATGAATGTTGGGCATTGTGACTTAGAATGCTAGGGCATTTATTTTGACTTAGAATGCTAGGGCGTTCATCATTTGTCATGAACGCTGGTACGTCAAAGAGGAGAATGTTGAGCATTCATGACTTTTCTGCACTTCACTTCTAAATTTTCACTCTTTGGCTCCAGTTTTAATGTTTCCACTTTAATTCCTTTAGAATTCATCCTTTACATGATTTATTCTACACAATTAACACTTGAATGCATAATTAACATGAAATTACTTAAGAACTGGCAAAGTTTTAAGTTAAAGTGTTGCCAAAATATATGACTAAATAACATTTGTCAAATTCCTCCAAACTTAGATAATTGCTTATCATCGAGCAATAAGAGAGAAAAAGAGAAAAATGACAAAGAAAACACAATGGTAACTGGCTAAAATGAAATAAAAAGAACCAACTAATTAAAAACATAAGAAAACTATATACATGGTTGGTTTGATTTAATGGTTACTCATTTGTCTCAAAGACTGCCCCACTTAACTTTGACTCCTCCAAAATTTATAAAAACAACTCTTAACAATCCACGAATACCACCATTAAGTACTTTCATTCTCTCTTATAAGTGATCAGCCGTGTGTATGTGAAATAAGCAAGTATTAATTAAATTTTACCTAGATAGGCTTAAATTCCCAAAATTCATAGAAATAATTTTGTTCACGGCATATTTTTATTTACAGAACACTATCATAAGTTGGTTTTTCATACAATTGTCTACTAATGTAAAAATACACGTGAATAGGGATCGATTAGAACTTCTATTAGCTTGTAATGTAGGGCTAGTGTTAAGGTGGGTTATTTGGATAAAAATGTGGCTTCATTCACACCATGAACACTAAGTCCTCTTGGCTACCATTTGAATTTGCTACCTTTGATTTAAGTTTAGGAGGGACTACTTTTATTATCCAAACTTAAATCTTTTTAACAGGACTACTTTTATTCAATTATTCAAAAACATTAATTTTTTTAATAACAACCTAAGCATTACTCCTCTAATCTTAGAGCCATTCCCGCCTTTCCCCACCACATCCACCTCCCCTAAAACTTAATGTGGTGCTTACTATTCAAATTTTTAGTTATATTCCACTTTTACACCACCTAACTCAACACTTGCCGAATATACTCAATGTTCATGATGCTAAGGGTGTTTATGCAAGTTTAAGTCTGTAATGTGGTTATACTAGAAAAATAGTAGTCCATACTCAATTAGAGTGACTAGGGATCAATGTAAACTCAAGATAGGTTAGAGTAGCTCAAATGGTTCAAATATGGCTTAATTTCCTTTCCTAATTCACGTGTTTCCTAGTATTTTTTTCTCAATCTATAATCAAGCTAGTTCTATAGTGCTCGGTGATCATAAACAAAGTTAAATTCTATCTAGATATTGATGCATGAATTATTTCGAGTATATACCTCTTCCTAAGGAGTTGCCTTAATCTATTCAATCAAGTTTTTCATCGTGAACTAGCAATCATCATCACAACTTAACATAAGAAAAACAAAAACAATAGACAATACAAAATTTTACATGAAATCCATATCATATTATTGATGCTTTTCTTATATAACTATAAAAGACTAAGACATAAAAATAAAAAACACAAAAACATAAACACTAATATATAATAAGAACAAAACAAGGATGGAAATGCAAGCCTAACATAAATAAAAGAAGTGTTTCTCCACCCCTAGCTGAAAATCTGGCATGGTACCAATGGTAATGAAAATAAAAGTGAAACTAAAACACTTCCCTGATTAATGCAACACTGCCTCAGTCATCTAAGTCCTCATCAGCTATGCTAAGATCATCTTGTCAAGCAATCTGATTATCCTCTAGAGGTGGCAGCAGTAGTGGAGCAATGGATGTGGAGTCATCATCTACAGGAGATGGTTGACATCTACTCCTAATCGAGTGACGCATAGCTGTATCCACTGAAAATAGCAGTCTCTAAAGTCTCAAAACTCTTGCTTGAACTATATAATGCTACATCTGGGCAGTGACCTGTGACTCTAGCCTCGCCAGTCTGGCTATAGTGGATATGCTCCTCAATGACGAGGCTACTGCTACTGATAAAGAGGCAATCACTGAGTCTGCTTCTAGTGCTGGTAATACTAGCTACCTCTAACTTTCTATTGTTTACAACTTCTGAATAGTATTGAAATCAACCACCTGAGTTGCTGGTACAAGGTCTTTATGAGCCTCCTAATGAACTCTAGTATAGGTACAAAGTGTTATGATCAGTGAAGGAAGACCCAAGCTATTTTTGGCAAGTTGGGAGGAAGCCAAGATCTCTGCTTGTAAGATCTGCCCGATATTGACCAACCGCTCGATCATGATGGAATAGAGTAACACTAACCTTGGCTAGGTGACATCACTAGTATGTATTACCAGCATTACCCAAGTTGATATAAAAATGTATCATGCCTTTGCACCTTTCATCAGCATGCTGGATTTGAAGTTCATTGAAAAACCATTGGTTGTCTTCTAGACTATACTAGGCTAGCAGAGAGTTTGAATGATCACTTAATAATTTAGGTCTCATGCTACATTTGAGTACTCATTTGGCACTTCTACTGATAGTTTAAAAAGTACATTCATGGTGGTGTAATCGAAGCTCACCATCCTCCCATAGACCTTGACTCAACATTCCACATGCTTTTGCATATTGGCATAGAATTCCTTAATAATTGGATCCACCCCCACAGTCGGTGATTCACAAAAGCTCTCTCATCTCTTATCCAAAATCATCTTGACACTTCCCCCTCCTCAAGATTGAAGCCCTACTCCGCAATGATAGATTTGCGAAGGATTGTCGTGAAATAATGATCAGTTGTGTTTAGTGACATGAATTATAACGTGTCAAAGGATGAAATCCTTACTATGTTGGTTTGGCTTCTTTTTAGTGCCATTGTCAAAAATCAAGGTATAGTTAGGTTAGTTTTATGTTTGGGTGATTTTGGGTGAAATGTGGTTGTTTTAGTGTTTATTTGATGTTTATATCAGTGAAATAGGTTCCTTGAGTGGTGGCTAAGGTGTTTACGGTGTTGGTTAGAGTAGGGGTTGGTCTAATTTAAACTTAGATTAAGAGAAATAATAATTTGTTCGAGAGAAAGTGTGAGGCAAATGGGTTAAAATGGTGTATTTAAGCTTAATTTTAACTAAACTCAACGTTCTCCTCATAATGCATAGGCATCCATCAGAATTACATGAACGTAGAGGCGATGAGTATATTGACACAAGCATATTCATCACTTGACTTATCGAATTCTAGAATTAAGAGAATACTAAAGTGTTTGACTTGTACAATGCCGGGACATTAGCAATTTTGGTGGTTCAAATTTTAAAGTTAACAAGCACTACGACATTCTTGATGGCAACGGAGGGCATTGAAGGATGGAATATTGGCCTTCCTAAGTGAAAATTTAACCGATGTGGCATTGGGTCATCTAGTTATAACGCATGAGCATTGCACTCTGTGACACCCTGTATTAAATGTGTGGATGCAAGAGCACTAAAATGTTGATGCCCCAACATTGATGCGATTGTATTTGATGTAGGAGCATTAAATAGTGATGCCTCAGCATTAGGACCTTTAGTTTTGATACCGAGGTGTTAACATTTAAGACCATTCCAGCATTAAGTAGCTTGTGAAATAGACGCTAGGGCGCTGAGATCATGACGTCCTAGAGTTGGGAAATTTGGTTGTGATGCTGTGGCGTTGGTTCGATTTTTTTCCTAGTTCATGCTTTCACACACCAAAAACAAAAGAATAGTTGAGTATAAGCTATATGGACAAAAACAACATAAAATTCATCTTGAGTTGCCTCTCAAGTAGAGCTAGATTTATGTCATCGGTTTGATGTCTTGCTTCTCGAGACTCAAGGATTGACTAGCTTAAGGGATGACTTTTGAAAGTTTATCTCGTCCCTTAATAATGTTTTAACCTTTTTCTATTCACCTTGAATAATTGTTTGCTCTCTTCATCTAAAATCTCAATGGCCCATAAGGAAATACCCTGGTGATTCTGCATAGTCCAAACTATCTTGACTTTAGCTTACTTGGGAAAAGCTTTAACCAAGAGTTGAACAATAGCACTAGTTATCCAAGTTCAAACTCTCTATAAGAAATTTTTGTCATGCTATCTCTTAGTCTTCTCCTTGTATAACTTGGCATTCTCATATGCTTGGAGTCAAAACTCATCTAGTATTTTAAGTTGTAGCATTCGTTTCTTATTTATAGCTTTAAGATCAAAGTTGAGGGCTTTGATGACCTAATAGGCCTTATGCTCGAGTTTAATCGATAGATGACATGTGTTTCTAAAAATTTAATTAATATGGGGATATTCTAATAGGTGTATTCAAGGTTATGCAATAAGCCCAAAGTGTATCATCTAGTCTCATAGTCTAATCGTTTTGGTTGGGCTTCACCTTCTTCTCAAGGATGCACTTCACCTTCTAATTTAAAATTCCGCATAACCACTTATTTGAGGATGATAGGCAATGGCAACCTTGTGTCTCACTCTATTCTTTTCTAAAAGGGATGAGAAATACTTGTTGCAAAAATTTGACTCTTCTTCACTTATAATAACTCTTATAGTGTCATACCTTGTAAAAATGTTCTTCTTCAAAAACTTCAACACCACTTTAGCATCATTAGTTAGAAGTGCAACTGCTTTCACCTACTTTGACACATAATCCATAACCATAAGTATGTATTTATGTCCACTAGATGAGATGAAAGGACTCATGAAATCAATTCTCCATATCTCAAATATCACTACCTCTAGAATACTTTGTAAGGGCATCTATTTCTTTTTTAAGATGTTACCGATCCTTCGGCATCGATCAATACCATAAGGCATACATATTAACATCCTTAAACAATATTGGCTAGTAAAAACCACTTTGAACTCTCTTATTGTTGTCCTATTACCTCCAAAATGTCCTTTATAATCTAAAGAACGATAATGATGCAAAATACTTTTTATCTCCTCTTGAGGTATGCATCTCCTCGACATATGATCTACACATTGCCTGAACAAGAAAGGCTCATCCCAACAGTATCTATTCACATCATGCAAAAACTTCATTCTTTGTTGGAAGTTAAGATCTAGAAGTAGTATACCATAAGCAAGATAATTCATATAATCCGCATACTATTGCACTTCTAAATTCTATGCTACTAAGAGTTGTTCATTTGAAAAAGATTCATTAATAAAAGTTCTACCATTTTTTCCTCCTTCTAATCTAGATAAGTGGTTAGTAATTTGATTCTATATCCTTTTTTTTTTGTCTCGAATCTCCAAGTTAAATTCTTGTAAAAGCAACACCCATTAAATCAAACAAGGATTTAAATCCTTTTTAGAAATCAAATATTTAATGGTAGAATGATTTATGAAGAAAATCACCTTGACTCCTATTACATAAGACTGAAACTTGTAAAAGAAGAACACCATGGCTAACAACTCATTTTCTATGGTTATGTAGTTGATTTGTGTATTATTCAATGTCTTACTAGCATAATAGATGATGTCGAAGATTTTGCCTCTTCTTTGCCCAAGGACTGCACCAATAGCTATGTCATTAGCATTACACATCATCTTAAATGGGAGACTCTAATATGGTTCTATGATAATTAGTGCCAAAATGAGCTTCTTCTTCAAGATTTCAAAGGCTTCAAGGCATGCACTATCAAATAAAATTGCATATATTTCACTAGAAAATTACAAAGGGGCTAGGAAATATTGGAAAAATCCTTGATGAAACTCTTGTAACAACATGTATGTCCAAGAAAACTCTGAACTCCTTTCACATTAATAGAGGTAGTTTTTCAATAGTTTCAATCTTTGTCATATCAACTGGTACTTTTTCCAATTTAGCTCTAAATTAGTTTCCTCTCATAGTTTAAGCACAAAATCTAAATTATCAAGACATAAATCTAATGAATCACCAAAAACTAAAAAATCATCCATAAATACCTACAAGAAGTGTTCCACAATATCTAAGAATATCGCCATCATGCACCATTGAAAGGTGGCCAATGCATTATATAAACTAAATGGCATTCATTCAAATTCAAAAGTACTATAGGGACATATAAATGTGGTATTCTCTTGGTCTTTTTAGGAAATTGGAATTTGATTGTAGCCAGATGTCACGAGCCAAGCGATTGCCATTGATCTAAAAGACTAATCTATTAGGTAATACTGCATACCCACCCTTATATACCCAAGATCCACCCAATTTCTATTCGATGTAGGACATGACATTCTCCCCCCCTCCACCACCTAATCACGTGATTCCCTTGTCATGGTCTAACCTAAACTCAAGGGTCAAGTTAGCTTGTATTGCCCATCCCCCCAGAGCTAGGAGACTCACTATTGAGGCTCAAGACACAGAATTTTTAAGGCCTACTTAACTCGTAATGCCCATCCCTCTAAAGACATAGGGGGCCTACTTTCCATGTAAACATTTTTATTAGGGCAATTGTAGGGGCTCACTTGCAAATGAGAATTTAGGTATACTCTGACACCATTTATCATGGACCGAGAACTTGCCATTGACCTAAAAGACTGGCCTATTAGGTAATACTGCATACCTACCCTTATATACCCAAGATCCACCTAATTTCTATTCAACGTGGAACGTGACACAAAGTACCCATCCATAAATAATAATACTAGTGCCCAGCTAGTCTATCAAGTATTGGATTAATGAATGGTAGAGGAAAATGATCTTTTCTTGTAACGTTGTTGAGCTTTCGAGTAGTTTATACAAATTCTCCATCCAGTTACTATATGAGTATGGATCAATTTGTTGTTTTCATTCTCTACAAAAATGATACCTCTTTTCTTAGACACACATTGTATCAGACTAACCCATGAGCTATCAAAAATTTGCTAAATGGTCCCTACATCCAACCACTTGATGATTTTCTTTTTTACTACATCCTTTATCACTGAATTCAATCTTCTTTGATGCTCAATGGTTGGTTATGGTTCTCTTCAAGCAATATTTTATGCATGCACAAGGATGGACTTATACCACAGATGTTTACAATAGTCCAACCTAATACTTTCTTATGCTCATGAAGTACTCTAAGCAATTTCTCTTCCTAAATCTGATTAAGCTTAGTAGAAATAATGACAAGAAGTGTAGAAGAGTCACCAAGATAAGTATACCTTAAATGACTAGATAATGTGGCTAGAGTTTAAATATAAGTGGCTCTTCTATTCAGAGCATATATATTACCTCTGCTTTGTCCAACTTGTCTAAAGGTTTAAATTTAGGCTCTGATAAAGGCATATTTGTCATTTATTTTTCTATGTTTTTATCTTGATACTTTATTATTTTATGAGAATAAATTGCTATTTACGTATATTATTGGTTATTTATTAGTACTTGATTAAAATGCAAGATATTCAAAATATGCATCTGCCGCCCAGTGCTATAAGCATTTTTGTACCAACACTAAACCCTTGATCAAAATAAGAAAATAAAAAATAAGACCTATTCAATTTGCAAATTTTCGCTCCAACGTTGACTATCCATTGCACCAGCGATAGCCTAACACCCCAGCGTTATGATACCACCATTTTAATGATACTGATTTTTAGGAATATACCCTAGAGATAGTATGGTAGCACCCTAGCGATAACACGATTCTTGACCCAGCAAGAATTGAGATTTTTAAGCTCAAATCCATCCCTATAAAAGGCCACTCATTCCCAACCTTCAAAGAACATACAAGAATACACAAGATACTGAAGAGACATACAACACAAGTCTTAGAGAGCAATTGAAGCAACCATAGAAAGAAATTTAAGGCATTCTTTAGCATCAAGAATTTCTAGGCTATTCAATCAAGAGCAATTCGACATCTATATCAGTTTGCTATTAATTGCATCATATTTTCTTATTATTTTTACAGTTATTCTCTTATAACCATGAACCAATTTTTCTTTCTAAGGTTAATACTTGAACTAAATATGTGTGCTTAATTCTCTTTGTTATTCAAATTACTTGTTCTTAATGCTTTAATATATTGGCCAATATATGGTGAATGAATTGGTAATATTTTTATGAACTCGAAAGAGGAATCATTATATTTTGACCTAGGTAATTTGATGCATTATTATAGAGTAACGTAATATAACTAATTAGGATAGGAATATACATAATTGGCATGTATAATTAATCAGATTTGTTCTTAATGAATCTTAATTTATTAAATACTATGAGAATATAAGCATTTGGTAAATTAAGATAAACTTGTATGACTTTGGGAGAGACTTGTGAATACATTAATGTCTTGATCAATAACAAAAATTAAGGGATTTAAATATTAAAAGATTAATCATTAGAAAGCATATTGAAGGATGGTATGAACCCTAGGTTTTCTTTATATTGTTATCTTCCATAACACTTTACATTGTGTTCTTGCTTGTATGTCTTCCAAATTCATTCTTAGATTTTTATTTTTTTCTAAATAATCACTAGAAAGCATAAGTTTAGTACCTATAGAAAAGTAAAAATTATCCCTATAGGTTCGACATCCGACTCTTTTGTCTCTTTATTACTTAATTACGAAAGCGTATACTTGCACTAAATTTAAAGATATAGATGTTAGACATATAATATTATTTTGTGCCCTTAAAGCATGTATAATAACATTTTATTTAATTGATAAATTTTATTTATACATAATTGAGCATATATTGAAGAGCCTATATTTATAAAGTATGTGATCTATGTATTAGGCATATGATGCTAATGTAGAAAGTATAGACCACAAATTCTCTATAAATTAAATCTTGTTCACTGTCATTAATAAAATGGGCATTTCGTTATGTAAGACTATAGTTTTTCTACTTCTTATAGTGAAACTTTTACATTGATTATTAAAGAAGAGACTTCGAGTAAAAAAATTAGTGTATGTTATATTGAACTGGACTAATGTGAATTTTGATCTAGTTAATAAAATATCATTGATCTTAATTCACAAAACTTCAATAAGTTTTCCTTAATTTTGAGTAAGTAATGAACTTACATTTATGTATTGTATTCTTTTGAGTTATCACGAAGTGAGATCCAATTGGATGATCAAAATCTTGATGACTTGGAGATGCTATTTCATAGATCGTAGGAACATATACTTACAATATGGAATCTTATTAAATGATGTCACCTAAGCTATCTGCAATACTTGATTATTTAAATATGTAACCGTAGTTTATTCAGTAAATTGGTTATTGAATAATAATATGTATTTGTAAAATATATATATATATAAATACAGATATATTAAAAATGATTATTAGAGCATTCAGTGACTTAGAGGTAAATAATTAATTAAAGAGGCATGACATCTTTACAATTGCCTAACTTTAATTATGACATCATATAGAAGGTTAATTGAGTGATTATTAATTGTTAAAGGATTAATATTAATTTTATTTAATATAGTTTTAATTTAAAAAATTTATTTATTTATTACATGGGCCAACTAGAGTGTAGCCTTAGACTTTTAGTGGAATAGCCCAGGGTTAACTTAGAAGATCTAATGGGTTATGAGATAACTAGAATTTGAATATCTAATTTAGAGCTAGAAAGCCTATAGGCCTTTAGTCCTTTTACTAGCTCAAATTACCATTTTATCTTTTACCTAGAATAATGACTATATAAAACACAATTATAAGTGTTTTGGCTCTTTTTATTTAAATAAATCACCACTTAATTTTTATATATGAGTATAATAGTTGAAAAGAGAAAACACAATTATAATTGTTTGCCTCTTTTGATTTAAATAAGTTGTGACCTAGTTTCTACTTCTCCGTAAAAGTATGAATGGTTTAAAAGAAGGTGTATAGTTAGAATCATTAATTGAATTAAGTGCCTACACAATTAGAAGATAAAATTTTGAGAATAGTAGAGAAAACTAGAGCTAAAGAAAATTCTCTCAAAAACAAAAGAAGAGAAGTTAGGAGTTAAAGGAATTTCTTTACATCAAAATATTCGAAGGTAATTTTCTTCATTTTCTTATTTAATTTACATGTAATATAATCAATATGATCATCTTATGCTTCTAACAAAATGGTATCAGAGCTAGTTTTGATCTATATTAAATATAAATATAGTATATATTGTGTATGGTTGTGAATATTAATTGTGGCACCAAATAATTTCATTGATCTATTATTATTATAATTCAATTATTTGATTAATATTTTTTTTATTGCCTAAATCCATGGTAGGGATTTGCTTCTTGTTAAATTTAGGTATATAACAAGGAGGGGTGATGAAATAATATCATAATTTTTCTCTTGATTATTTTATTTTTTAGATCTATTGTAAGCCAATTTTTTTAGCATAAGAATATCATGTAATACAATTACGATTGTAATCGATATGTGATAAGGGCAAATTTGTCATATATTTTCTCATGTTTTTATTATTTATATTTTATTATTTTATGAGAATAGATGGCTATTTATGTGCTTCATTGTTATTTATAGGGACTTGAACGAAATTTAAAGAAGTAAAAATAGGGACTAAAATGCAAAGTTTTCAAAATATGTGTCCATCGCCCCAGCGCCACAAGTATTGTCGCCCCAGCTCTGAAATAGTGATCGAAATAAGAAAAACGACCTGCTTAAGTCGCGTCTAGCGCCCCAGCGCCAAAGAGTCACCGCGCCAGCGAAGATCCATCGCCCCAGCGCTATCAACATACCGCGCCCGCGGTGAAGCCATTTTCATGCAGCGCCCCAGCGCCAAGATTCTACCGCTCCAGCGGTGAAGGCTTTTTCACGCAGCGCCCCAGCGACAACTTTATAGCGCGCCAGCGGTAGTGCGAGTCCTAGTCCGACGAGAATTGAGATTTTCAAGCTCGTATCAATCCCTATATAAAGCCACTCGTTCCCAACCTTCAAAGGGAATCCAAGACGACCCAAGAGCACCAAGAATATAGAGCACGAGTCTTGGAGAGCAATAGGAGCTTAATTGAAGCAACTTTAGAGAGAGATACAAGACGTTCTTCAGCATCAAGAGTTCCTAAGCAGCGCAATTAAAAGCAATTCGACGTCTATATCGGTTTGCTAATAATTGTATCATGATTTATAATTATGTTTACTGCTGTTCTCTTGTAGCCATGAGCTAAACTTGTTTTCTAGGGTTAATATTTGAACTCAATATGTGCACTTAAATTGTCATATTTTTTAGTATTTAATAAACTTAGTCATTTATTATTTAAATTACTTGTGTTTAATGCTTCAATATATCTGACCAATATATGGTGAATGAGTTGGTAATATTATTGATAAACTCGGAAGAGGAATCATAATATTTAGACCTAGGTAAATTGATACATGATTGTAGAGTAACATTCAATGTTGCATATGCAAGTTTCAATTTAGGATAGGAATATACCTAATTGGCATGTATGATCAATAAGACCTAATCTTAATGAATCTTAATTTATTACAAGTGCCATAGGAATATAGGTATTTGGTAAACTAAGATATACTTGCATGACCTTGGAAGAGGCTTGTGAATACATTAGAGTCTTGATCAATAATAAAGATTGAGTTAAATATTAGAAGATTAATCATTAAAAAGCATATTGAGGGATAATATTAATCCTAGGTTTTCTCTACGTTGCTATCTTTAAATCTCATTGCATTGTGTTTTTACTTTTATATTTTCTACATTCATTCTTAGATTTTTATTTTTCTGAATAATTATTAGAAAGACATAATTTTAGTAATTGGTTAATAAGAAACAATTATCCCTGTGGGTTCAACATCCGACTTATTTAGTCTCTTTATTACTTGCATACGATAGTGTATACTTGCACTTAATTTATGATATAGAAATATCGCATCAATATGTGAAAAAAAAAATATGTAATTTTTTCGAAAAGATGGTGGCACGTGGTGGCAAAAGGGAGTGGTGGCATTAGGTATAGGCGGTGGAGAGAGAAAAAATGAAATTGAATTTCATCTTGTCTTTTCTCACTCAGTCCCCCTATGATTTTGTAAATTCTATTTTTACAAAGTTTAATTTTAAAAGTTTTACAAATTAGTCTAAAACAGAATTTTAATTTTTAATTTGTCATCTAAGCTCTTAAGGTGTTAGATAAATATATTTTGGCTAGAAAATATTTGAAGAATTTGCAAATAGGTCCTAATTATAACCTAAATATGTTTGTGGACTATTTTGGGTATTTGTAAATTTAAGTTAGCTTAACTCCTTTTAATTTTGGTCCAAATTTTATGAAGTATCTAATAGGCTATTTTTATTGGGTCTAAAGTTATTTTAATAAATCTTTTCCATAAAGCCCAAATAAATTTTTTTTAATGCCCAAATTTATTATAAAAATAAATAGACCAAAGTAAAGTTTAAAAATCTAACATGCAAAGCCCATTCAACTTGCAAGCAAATGAAGATGGAGATGGAGATTGTGGAAGAACCTAAGTTGACTTTAAGGAAGACTTTGAATAAATTATGGATTATGGGTTATTTATTTATTTAGTTATTTGATTGATTGAATAACATATCATATAGATTAAGGGTGCCACATTCACATATTCACGCATTAATATATCATGTGACATTAATATTCTAATGTAATTATAATAAGATTAATGTTATGTTTTTAATATATTAATTTAATAATTTGACATAGCCTAATTAATTATTTTATTTGATAAAATTAGATATTAGTTGGCGGAATGTCAATTTAATAAAATAATTACTATATTAAAACAAATAAAACCAAAATAAAAACTCTAAGGATTAAAAAAAATTGAGTGTGGGAGGGCTTTAGCATAAGGCCCGTGGTTTTCATCATTAGTCCTATAATAAGGTAGATTAATGCCTTGTCTCAAATCTTGTTATGTCCCTACGGAGGGTATTAATCAAAACTGGTTACTAGATAAGACTTCCCTAAAGGATAAGATCTAATATATGATTCATGCAAAAATGACTACCCTACGGTGGCTTTTTTAATTGATAAATATAGATTATTAAAATAATGACTATACACTTAACTTGACTTAATTGATATCCTCCCTAAGGAGTTTTTGTCAATTAAACATAAGGGTTAAAAAAATTAGTAGTTTATTATTATTTGATATGAGATATCTAGATGATAATAATAAATTAGTATGGTACTAATCTAATTTATTATGGATACAACCACTCTACGGAGGCGTATTCTGAATGTAAATTAGATTATCGATGCATAATGTAGTTAAAGAGTTCTACATACATGCATTCTATGCATTCATGTAAAAGTTTTATAAACTACAAGAGAATGTATGCTCATGTATAAATTTGTTCTTCAGAATCATATATTGATTCAACCCACTAGCATAATCCTTTAACCAAAAATAAGTTAAAAAGGAACTTAGATATTATACTCATAGCTAAAAAGTATAATTATATCTTGACTGATAAATGCCCTCAAAAGCCTAATGAAAATGCAACCCAAAGATGTTTATAATAGTCACTTGACTAAAGATTTATCTTCTTTCGGTCTCAATGCTAATGAAAGAGTAGTAAGAAGAAGAAGAATAAGTCAAAGAAAGCTTCTAATTCGGGATCTATACAAATTCATAAAAGGAAATAAGACCTACAGGAAAATGTTTCCACTATGGCATTAATGGGCATTGGAAGAGAAATTGTCCTTAACTAAGTTTTCTTAATAACCAAAAGGACAGCTTCAACTTCTACTAATATTTTATTCATTGAGACATGTTTAGTGGTTGATTCTACAAATTCCTAGATAGTAGATTTTAGAGCCATTAACCATATTTGTAATTTTTTGCAAAGGTTATAGGTAACCAAATCACTCAATGAATGAGAGATCAGTCTTAGACTTTAAAATGGCGCAACTGTTGTAGCAAAGACAGTGAGAGTTATTCATCTTTATTTTGATAACTTTAGGATTTTAGTATTAAAAGATTATTTATTAATACTGAATTTAAACGCTATTTGATCTCAGTTAGTTAGTTGAGTAAATATTGTTACTCTGTTAACTTTAACTCAACTATGATGATCAAAAGAAATAAATCGTTTATATGTTCATTAATAATGATTAATAATCTATACTACATATATTCTAAAATTAGCTCACTGTATGATAAAGAATTGAGTAATGAATCTTATCACCATAAGAGGATTAAAATGTCTACCACTAATTAAACGTATTTATGGCATCTACGTCTTGGTTACATTATTCTAGATTAGATCCAAAGAATAATCAAAGATAGACCTTTGAGTTCATTAGAGATTAAACCATTACCAGTCTACGAATCTTGTGTAAAACATGACTAAGAAGACCGTTTTATGCTAAAGGTTAAAAAGCCACTAAAGTGTTAGAATTAGTGCATTCGGACATATGTGGGCCTATAACCACATAAGCTAGAGGAGTTTATGGATAGTTCATCAGCTTAATTGATGATTATTCTATATGTATACCTAATGCACCATAAGTCTGAGACATTTGATAAATTCAAGGAGTTTCAGACAAAAGTGAAAAAAGAGACACATAAAGGAATTTTGATTTAATCATGGTGGAGAGTACCTCTATAGTAAGTTTAGGACCTATTTATAAAAAAATGGGATATTATCCCAGTTGATTGCACATGGCTCACTCCATCAAAAGGGTGTAATAGAAAGAAAAAAAAGGAACTCTTATTAAAATGGTGAGGTCAATTATAAGTTATTCAACTCTACCCATGTTGTCCTAGGGTTATGCCTTAGAAATAGTCATACATCTTCTTAACTTAATTCCATCTAAGTCACTCCCTAAAAACATCTCTGGTAATATGAGTAAGGCATAAACCAAGTGTATGTCATATACATATATGAATAGCTCATATACTAAAAGGGAAGACAGATAAATTGGAATCTAAGTTAGAAGTTTGTCTATTTATTTGCTATTTGCTATCCTAAATGAACAAGAAAAAGACATTTCTATAATTTTTAAGATAAGAAAATGCTTGTTAGCTTAAATGCAATCTTTCTTAAGGTAGATTATATGAAAGACATCAAGCTTAGGAGTAAGATAGTTCTTGATAAGTTATCTAGGAACTCCAGTATTGTGCTTGAGAGAGTCAATAAAGTAAGTTCCCAATCCAGATCATAATAGCCAACTAAAGCCTTTTACAAAGCAACAACTACCAGTACTTCATTATAGTAGGATACCTATTAGATATTTAAATAGAGGCATGTTAATTAGAAAATATTTAAAGTCAGTTTCTAATAAACATAAACTAGATCCCACTAGTTATGATGAAGCAGTGGTTAATAGAGCAAATTACAAAAGCTATAACCATTAATACTTTGTCATAGTGGGAGGACTGTTAGACACCTAACTAAGTACATGTTAATTAGAAAGTCTTTTTAGGCAATCTCTAATGAACATGAAATGGATCCCACAATATATAGTGAAGCTATAGTTGATGTATATATAGATCATTAGTGTAAATCTATAAAACCATAATAGATTCTATATAGTCTCATAAATTATGGAACTTGTAGTAAAACTTAAAGGGATAAATCCCACAAGTTGTAAATGGTTCTACAAGAAAGAGATGGGTAGATGGGAACGTGAAAACCTTTAAAGTTAGGATTGTTACTAAAGGGTATACTAAAAAAGAAGACATCAATTATGAGATAACTTTTTCATCGGTAGGCATGCTAAAGTCTATCAGAATTCTCTTATTTATTACAGCAAATCTTAATTATGAGATTTGGCAAATGAATGTTAAGACCACCTTTCTCAATGATAATCTTGAAAAGAGTATCTTTATGATACAGCCAGATAGTTTTATAGCTAAAGGAAAGAATATATGGTTTACAAACTACAAAAATTTATCTATGGGCTAAAATAAGCATCTAGATTTTGGAACATCAAATTTGATTAGACTATCAAATCATTTGGTTGTGATCAAAACCCTGATGAACCTTATATTTATAAAATGATAGATGGTCGGTTGATAGTATTTCTAGTCTTGTATATAGATGATATACTATTTATTAGAAATGATGTAGGAGTATTATCATCAGTAAAAATTTGGTTATATAACTAATTTAATATAAAGGACTTAAGTGAAGTTAGTCACATCCTTGTGATTAAGTTTTTACGAGATCAAAATAATAGGATGTTAGCTTTATCTCAAACTGTATATATAGACAACATTTTGGTCAAGTTTACTGTTCATGAATCCAAAAAGGGATTACTTCTTTTTGATATGGGATTGATTTATCTAAGATTTAGTGTCCTAAAATACCTAAAGAGATAAAATTGCATGTGAGGGATTCCTTATGCATCTGTTGTAGGAAGTCTCATATGTGCAATATTGCATACTAAACCAGATATTTATTATGCAGTTGGCATGGTTAGCAGATATCAATCAAACTCGGGAATAGAACAATGGACTATAGTAAAATATATATTCGTTTTTCTCCAGAGAAATGAAAAATTATATGCTAGTAAAGATCTTGTACCTATTGAGTGTACAAATTCAGATTTAAACCAGACAAATGCCCAAAGATTAACTTCAGGATATGTGTTTACCTTGGATAGAAAGGCTATAAGTTATAAGAGTGTAAAAAATTCATATATTGCATACTCCACCATAGAAGCTGAATATGTAGCTACATTTGAAGCTACAAAAAAGGCTATATAGCTATGAAAGTTCTTTATAGAGCTTGAGGCAGTACCTAGTGCTTAGATGCCTATTATTCTTTATTGTGATAATAGTAAGACAGTAGCACAATTCAAGGAACCGAGATCTCACAATAGAGAAAAACACTTATATATATCATTTGATAAGGAATTGTGCAAAATTAGGTGAGGTCATGGTATCCAAGATTGCGTAAGCAGATAATCTAGTGGATCCATTCACCAAAGTCGATATCAGTAAATAAATTCAAAACTCATATAGATGATATGAGATTCAATAGATGCTCGATATACTTTAGGGCAAATAGGAGATTGTTAGATATGCAATATTATTTTATGCCCTTAAAGTATGTATAATAAAATTTTATTTAATTGATAAATTTTATTCATACATAATTGAGCATACACTGAAGAGCCCATATCTATAAAGTATAAGATCTATGTATTAGGTATATGATGCTAATATAGATGGTATAGACCACAAGTTCTTTATAAATTAAATCTTGTTCACAGTCATTAATGAAATAGTCATTTTGTTATGTAAGACTATAGTTTTTATACTTCTTATCGTGACAAATTTTCCTTGATTATTGAAGTAGAGACTTCGGGTAGAAAAACTAGTGTATGCTACATTGAACTAAACTAATGTGAATTTTGATCTAGTTAACAAAATGTCATTGATCTTAATTCACAAAACTTTAATAAGTTTTATTAACTTTAATCCTAAGTAAGTAATGAACTTACATTTATGTATTGTATTCTTTTGAGTTATAACAGAGTGAGACCCAATTGGACGATCAAAATCTCAATAACTTGGAGATGCTATTTCATAGATTGTAGGAACATATACTTACAATATGGAATTTATATTAAATGATGTCACCTAAGCTATCTGCAATACTTGATTATGTAAATATGTGGCCACAGTTTATTCAATAAATTCGTTATTGAATAATAATATGTATTTGTAAAATATATATACAAATACAAACATATTAAAAATGATTATTAGAGCATTCAGTGATTTAGAGGCAAATAATTAATTAAATAGGAATAACATTTTTATAATGGCCTAGCTTTAATTACGACGTCATATAGATGGTTAATTGAGTGGTTATTATTGGTTAAAAGATTAATACTAATTTTATGCAATATACTGTAATTGAAAATTTGGATTTATTTATTACATGGGCCAACTAGAGTGCAACCTTGGGCTTTTAGTGGAATAGCCCGGGGTAACTTAGAAGATCTAATGGGTCATGAGATGACTAGAATTTGGATCTCTAATTTGGAGCTAAAAAGCCCATAGGCATTTAGTCCCTTTATTAGTTCAAATTACCAATTTATTTTTTACATAAAATAATGACCATGTAAAACACAATTATAAGTGTTTTGGCTCTTTTTATTTAAATAAATCACCACTTAATTTTTATATATGAGTATAGTGGTTGAAAAGAGGAAACATAATTATAATTGTTTGCCTCTTTTGATTTAAATAAGTTGTGACCTAATTTTTTACTTTTCCATAAAAGTGGAACGGTTTAAAAAGAGACATATAGTTGGAATAATTAATTGAATTAAGTGCCCATACACTTGAAAGATAAAATTTTGAGAATAGTAGAGAAGACTAGAACCAAAGAAAATTCTCTCAAAAGCAAAGGAAGAGAAGTTAGGAGCTAAAGGAATTTCTCTACATCAAAATATTATAATGTAATTTTCTTCCTTCTTCTATTTAATTTACATGTAATATAATCAATATGATCATCTTATGCTTCTAACAATAGAAATATCGCATCAGCCTCGTTTGACCAAACTATGGGAAACACTTAATGCTTTTACATACTCCTTTGCTTCATTAATCTCCATATTGACTCAATTGGTCATGATATTTTCAAGTGGGTTGATTGGTGCTTTAGTAGCTAAGTGCAAGCGTACACTATTGTATCAAGTAATATAGGATTTAAGTCCTAAATCATACATACATGCCATCTAGGTATATGTCTATCCTACAATGAACTCATAGTTGTTACTTTATGATTATGAATCAAACTATCCCAGGATAAACACATGAATCCCTTTGTCAAGTTCATCATAATTCCTCAATCATTTATAATATTGGCCAGATATAATGAAAGCATTAAACTGAGATAAAATAAATCAATCTATTGTATTAAGTTCATAAACTATAGGTTCAAAAGTCTAACCCTAGATCAGTAATCTTTAGCTTATTACAAAACCAAGAGAATCAAACCAATCCATGTATACCAGCAAGAGTAAGAACATAATGATAAGAAAATATAATAAAAACAATTCAAAAAGACGCCTTGATGTGCTTCTCTCTCTTTCTTAACTTGAATCTTGATTTCTTGGCTTTGATCTCTCAATTTTGTTTGTGAATTGTTTGTCTACATTTTTGCCTCTCTAAAGTCTGTATTTTGGCTCATAAAAGAGTATTTTTATAGGTATGAGAAACCCTAAGGTCGAGGACCTTCGAATCCAAGTAGAAATAGGACTTTAGGGAGGCCCTTTTACTAATCGCATAAGCGCCACAATACCTAGACCTAGAAAACGTCATGAAATGGTGATCGGCATAGCACCATAGCACCTAGGCCTAGGTTCTGGGACTTACGTATTTTAAGCACATTTTCATTGTTTTACGTTCGATTTGCCTCTAGTTTATTTCTATTCATCATATTTTCCCTCCTGAACCTATTTATAATTAAAAACACGATTAAATAGCCAAATATTCATAATTTAGAGAAAAATACCCAAGTCAAAGTACTAAATATACTAGCATTTATGCCCTTATCAAATACCCCCAAACTTAATACTTTGCTTGTCCTCGAGCAAAACAAAGACACACAATCACAACTTATTGTTGATTCTAAATAAAATCAAACTAAACAAGCTTCGGTTTATTAGATGATCATCCTTATTATCTCAAAGGCTGTTAAATGGTTCCAGTCTTTTTAGAATGCAATAGCCAACTTTTAATAAATCATTATACCATTCATCAAGTCCAATCACTTGTGTATGTGTGTGTGTGTATTAAGCAAGTAATCAATCAAAGAAAATATAGATTTACTCAATACTTAAGAAAGTACATAAAGATGATGCCTCTGAATATTTTCAATATTAACATACCATAAGTTTGTTATTCATACTTACTCTTTATTAATGTAGAAATAGATATGTTTATGAATTTATTTAGGACTTTATTTAGTTTGTAATGTAAGGCTAAGGTCAAGGTGGGATATGATATATAAATGAAGTTCAAATCACACCATGAACACTTAACTTTACCTAGAAACCTTTTTTTGATATTTTCTCCTCCCCCAACTTATGATATTTTCATCTTTCTTTTAATCACTCTTGTTCAAACAATTTCTTCAGTTTCTTAAGATGGGGTATTTATGAATTTAAGTACTTTCTTTTTCTTCTTCTTTTTTTTATAATGTACCCCAAAACTTAGATTGATATGCATCTTCAAGATGTATTGCTTTTCATTGCAATACTCTTTTCACACATACAACCTTTTTTTCTTTTAAAAATTATTTCTAAGTAAATTCAAGGTTTATGGTGCTACTAGAAGATTTTAGGATAAATAAGTAAAATGTCTTGCGGCTTGTAATATGGTTAAACAGAAAAAAAAAAGAGAGTAATTAGGCTCAAACGGGGTGACTAGGGATAACCATACATATAAAGTAGGATACAAAAGGCTCAATTGGTCCAAAAATGGCCTAATGTCATTTTTCTATTCATATGTTTCCTAGGATTTCACTTCAAGTAGTAATCAAGTAAGTTCTAAAGTGTTGGTCTTCGAGACTATGACATACTACTTAAGCAAGAGTATCTCTAAACAAAAAAATTCAACTAATACATGCTTAATATTATTGTGCTCAAGAATAAGTAATCAAAAAATAAAGTCAAAATCAGTTCAAGATTCAAGATATAAGAATTATCTCAAACTTGTATTGTTTCCTAGAAACTTGTGAAAATAAATTTCAATATTCTAATTCTTATCATGAACTAATGATCATTATCTCAACTAAAACTTAACATTAAAAAAATTCCTACAAAACAACCACTCAAATCATACAGTCAAAAATAAAACACAGGTTATGTGTTTTTCACCCCTAAACTTAAATTAGGCATTGTCCTCAATGTCGAACAATACGAAAGTTGAGGACTAAATATACTAGTGCATGTATGCCCCTATCAAATATCCTTAAACTTAAGATTCAAATATCCTTAAACTTAAGATTTTACGTATCCTCGAGCGAAACAAAGATAAATAATTATTAGCTCTTAATAATAACAAACTAAAAACAAGCTTCGGTTGATTAGATGATCATCCTCATTGTCTCAAAGGCTGTTAAATGATATAAATCTTTTTAGAACGTAATAGATAACTTTTAATAACTTATCATACCATTCATCAAGTACTTCATTGTCCTTTATAAATTATCACTTATGTGTGTGTTCAACAAGCAAGTAACTAGTCAAATGAAACTCAAATTTACTTAATTCTTAAGATAGCATATAAAAATGATGTCTTAACATATTTCAATTAATAATACACTACCATAAGCTTACTTACTCTCTATTACTGTAGAAATACACATGTTGATGGATCTATTTAAGACTTTAATTAGCTTATAACGTAAGACTAAGGTCAAGGTGGGATATAAATATATATTTATATATATAAAAATATGCAGTGTAACTCATACAATGAATACTTAACTTTACTTAGAACTTCTTGATCTTTTCTCATTGATTTATCTCCTTCCTCGAGCTTATGTTATTCCCATATTTCTTTTAATCACTTTTGTAAAGAATTTCTTCTTTTTCTTAAGCTAGGGGTGTTGCATTTAAACACTTCATATATTTTTTAGAATGTATCCCCAAACTTAGATTGATATACACCTTCAAGACTTATTGCTTTTCATTGCATTACACTTTTTCATAAATATAGCCTTTTCTTTTTAAGAATATTTTTAAGTATACTCAAGATTTATGTGCTATTGGTAGATTTTAGAATAAATAAACTTAAAGTCTTTAGGCTTATAATGTGGTTAAATAGAAAAATATATATGGGTATTTAGGTTCAAACAGAGTAACTACGGATAAATATACATATAAAGTAGACTGGAAAAGGCTCAATCGGTTCAAAGATTGTCTAATGTCATTTTTTTATTCATGTGATTCTTTGGATTTCACCTCAAGCAGTAATCAAATAAGTTCTAGAGTCTTGGTCCTCGAGACTGTGGTGTACTACTTAAGCATAAAGTATTTCTAAGCAAAAAAACTCAACTAATACATTCTTATCTCAATGTGCTCAAGAGTAAGTTGATGAACACTTGAAATTACACATTTAATAAGAGTTTTACATGATTGTTTTGTATTACTAGTGTATTTAATTTTCTTAACTTAAGTATGTTTATAATATTGTACTTAATTATCTTTTAATTATTTTGTGGTAGGTTTGGTAAAATGGGTATAAATTTCTACCTAAAGATCCAATTAAGGTGATTCTTAATCCTATGGAGAGATGACTCAATGGGTTAATATATTGTATTTCACAAAGAATTGGAAATTCGAATGTTTAGAGGATGAAAATGGCCTAGAACAGAACTGATCTGCAGTACAGGCCCAGTTTGAACAGTCATCAGTATTTTGCCCATAACTATAGAAATACATATCTAATATGTATGAGATCACTTAATTTGGAAAGATAAGAGACTTATCTACAACTTTGATGTTTTGAGTGACAGCTAATTCGGATCACATCAATTCTAAATTGGATAATCAAGGGGGTGCCCAAGTGATAATGAATGCAAATTATTTTGCCACCATTCTTGACTTTCATCAACCAAGTGGTTCCCTCCAAATTTGTCTCGATTTATCCATGTTTTTCTATAAATAGATGGCTTGTTTATGCCTAAAGAATGTAATTAGAAAGTTAAAATTTAGTTCAAAATACTTGTCCTTTGTATCCATTTCTTTGTAAATTTATTTCTCTTGTTTACTATTAAATCATGTTATTTCTTCTTCCATTTCTTTTCTTTTTCTTTAGTTTTATTATGTCCAAATAATTTTCTTTAAGTTAAGGTGAAAGGGTGAAGCTCTTGGCAAGGTAATAAGATATGTTTAATATTTATTCATGAATTTAATGCTTCATTTTTAAGTTATGCAAATTTATATATGATGTATTTATTTTATTTGTAGAACTAATACCCTTTCTTCTAAAGTGGTGATTCTTGATTTATTATTGACAAACTTAATACTTGGCACAATAAATTCTTCAAACCATTTACAAGATTTGGTGTATATAACCTTTCTTGTAAAGTGAGAGTCTTGATTTATTGTAGACAAATATAAAGATTGGCATAATAAATACTTGAACCCATTTATAAGATTTAATGTATAATAATTGAAAGAAATAAATACTAATCAATATATAAATGATGATGAACTTTAATTGCTATATTTTCCAGTTGGAACCTCCTTTGTGTGAGAATTCCAATTGAGTTATAAAAAGAAAAGTTAAATATATTCTTACTTCTTATGCCAAGAGTGAATCCCCCTAACCTTAGCTTTTTATTTGAATTGGTTAATTGAAATAATATTTGCAAACATCTTATACTGCATTAATTATCTTTAAAGTGTTTATAATTTGTAATTTTAATTCTACTTTCCTGTGGATCGACCCCGTTCTCATCGGGTTATTTATTACTTCGACAATCCTGCACTTGGGAATAACTCCTATATTCTGGACGTGTCATAAGTCATAAAAAATAAGCTTGAAATCCATTCAAAAATCATGATATAAGAAGTATCTCAAGCATCTATTATTTTCTAGAGACTTGTAAAAATAAATTTAGCCAATATTCTAATTTTTATCATGGACTAATAATCATCTTTTCAACTAAAACTTAACAAAAAACAAATCTACTCATATAAGACAACCAATCGATATAAATAGTAAAATAAACACAAGAAAGTGTTTTTCACCCTTAAACTTTAAATTATACGTTCTCCCAATGTCAAAAAATAAACTTAAGAGTAAGTAAACTCCCATGGTAATTGAAGTTGAAGTAATGCAACATTATTGCCTATTGATTGAACTGTGGTGTTCCTTTGCTCCTAATGCCTGCAATTGCTTGTGCTGCTTTCTTTAATGTTCCTCTTGCTAAAAAGAACTAACATAACTAAAATTAAAACTAAACAAAAGTAAAAATAAAAACTACATGGGTTGCCTCCCAAGAAGCATTTAATTTAACGCCGTCGGCTTGACAAGGTTTATTCTACTCTTATAATTGATCAAAGGTAATGGTGGAAGCATCTTTGAATGTAAGCTTCTTGGATTTTCTCTATTTAGGCTTCCACATCTTTACAATTAGACCTTGGACAATAACGTTCATTTCATTCTCCAAAAAGATTTGAATCATAGACCAGTGAAATAATGCTTTTGTGCTTTTCTCTTTGATCATTTCTTCTTGGTGCTGCTTCTTTTTCTTCTTTCTTTTCTCTTATGCTTCAACACCTTATTTCTAATATAGGGATTTAACATCTCTATATCATTGAGTTGTTTGGCATTTTGATACACCACATCAATACTGCAGCAGTCTTCACTCTCAGATCGCAACTTAATCTCTTTAAAGATGTTGAATGTCGCTCTGTCATCTTGTACCCTTATGGCAATCTCCCTTTTTTTTAACATTAATGATTGTATATCCCATATGTAAGAAGATTCTTTCAAAGATTAAAGGGATCTCCTTATCTTCTTCCATATCTAGAATGATAAAATCTGCAAGGAAGATGAACTTATCCACCTTTACTAGTACGTCCTCTATGATTTCTTTTGGGTATGTGAGAGAGCGATCAGCAGTTGAAGTGTGATATTGATCAATTTTACTATTTTTAAACCTAACTTGTTGTAGGCGGATAAGGGCATAAGATTGATACTCGCTCTTAAATTGCATAGAGCTTTACCAAGATCATGACTGCCAATAGAGCACGGTGTAGTAAATCTCTTAGGATATTTGAGCTTATAAGGTAGCTTCTTCTAAAGAATAACACTTTAATCCTCTGTCAATGACACAGTCTTATAATCCTCTAGTTTTATTTTCTTTGAAATGATACTCTTTATGAACTTGAGTAACTAAGCATTTGTTTATATGCATCTGCAAATGGGAGATTAATATGTAATTTCTTAAAAACATAAAAACATTAAAGAATTACTTATCTAATCTCTTATTTTGTAGCCTCTGTAAGAATGGTGGAGGAGGTGTGAACTGCTGCTTCTGCATATTGGTACTAGTATTTTCTGTTGCATTTGAACTTTTCTGCATTAATATAGCAACTTTTGCACTGTAATTTGCTGAATTTTCTATACTTTTATGAATTTTTGCACTTCGTTCTGGACTGATATGTTGCTGATTTTCTGTTTCAGCAATAGGCCAGTGCCTCTATAGCTTTTGTGGAAAAGGAATTAATAGTCTATTTGGTTGCACTTCATTCTATTAGAGTGTGCGGGAGCCCACACCAACTACTTAGTGTCCACCAGAGAAGAAGATGAAGAACTGATGCACCCCACACACCCAGCTCAGGTTACCTGTGCCCCCAAGGATTAGAACCCCCGCCCCCATCTCATGGGGGCCTTATAGGCCTTTAGAGGTTCATCCTTGTACCCATCAGGCTGATACCAGTTGTTGGATAGCTTTATTGTTTATGACATTTATAACGTAGCGAAATAAAAAGCAAAATTTTTTTAATCTTTGTTTTCATTAGATAAAAACACTTTTTATCTAAAGAACTTATGAATATGTGAATTTGATGTTAAAGTAAATAAAATCTAACAAGAACATACTTTGAATCCACGCAGAGTTTTCTTCCACCAAAGGATTCCAAACCAACCTCTTGTTTTACATTGAAAGGAATAGTGGGCTTCCAATTTTTTCTTCTAGAAACAAATACGTATCCAATGTTTTTTCACGTATGTATGTTATATTTTATTTAGACCAATCTTCTTATTTTAAAATAATAATTTAATTAATAACATTTACTAATTAAATTATTATCTCTTAAAAGGAGACCTAATTCATGTAAACCACATAAAGTCCTATTCTTTGTGGTTAATGTATAATACCCAACATTTGAGTATTATTAGTCTTTTAATAAAAGAAAAATATTAAAATTAAAATTAAAATCCTTTTGATAATTTCAAAAACTTATCTTTAAGATTTTATTTATTTAATTATATTTGGATAAGATCTCATCTATTTTAATTAATTCTTAATTAATTAATTTTATCCAAAACTATAAAATATACATATTTGAAAACTATTTTCTAGACACAAACAATTTGTGTAATAACACAATCCTTTTATTCGTTCACTGTAATAACGAAAGAGGTGGTATTGGGGACCTATGGACTTACAATTTCAAGCTCCAATAAATTTTGAATAATTAATTAAAACTCTTTAATTAATTAATTCAATTTATTAATTCCAGTGTTATTCTACTAAAAACCTAGAATTGCACTCTAGAAATTGTAGATATAATTTACTCAGAAAACTAAGAGCAGTCCATTGATTTAGTCACTACATGCAATTTAACCCTCCATAGATGGTTCATAATTAGAACTAGGTTCAAAACTTCTGCTTGTGTCATTATGTCATTTGAAATACTCGTTACGATTTGTTTAAAGAACAGACTAAAAACTTGTATTTTGGTAGCATTGTGAGATAAATGGTTAGGAATATGATTTACACATATGGAATCCATTCATTCCTAATGGAAGTTAGAAAGAAGGTTCTCTTAAGGGTTAATTCTATAACTGAACGGCTAGAGCGCTCAATTTGTAATAATGTTACAAATTAACTGTTCACTGGTGAATTAATGGTACTTAAGGATAAAGAAATAATTAGAGGGGTAAAATAGTAATTAACCTAGTTCTAATTATAAACCATCTATGGAGGGTTAATAACACAATCCAATTATTTAAAAAGTAGTTTGGATGTGTTCTCTTATAATGTCTTACCACTCCTCAATTTAATGGCTTGGCATTACTCTATATTTTCTCTTGGATTTGTCTCAGTATCACTTGGTAGAGTGCCTCGAGGGTGGTTGTTTAGAGATGTAGTAAGTTTTCCTATTTTAACTTCTAAGTTCTTCAAGGGTGCCAAATGGTTTTGTAGGATGGCATCATTAGACTTCATGTAGTGCATGAGTATGTCTTCTAATGCTAGCTTCTTTTCTTGTAGTGATTGAAATCCTGGAGGATTCATTTGTCTAGATGGTTCCTCTTAGTTGTTACGATAAGAAAACTTTGGATGATCTTTCCACCCTGGATTATAAAAGTTCGATTGTAGGTTAGGATGTTGTCTATTGAAATTGCCCACATAAGTTTTTGACTCTATGCACTGTTTATTCATGTACTTATCACCATAAAAGTCACAAGTTACTTGCTAAGTTTTGACGGCATTCAATGCATCAAAATTTATGGATAATGAATACTTTGTGCTGCCAATGCATTGAACGCGTTAATCTCATATACACCGGTGACTCTTTTAGGTGTAACTCTCTCTGCTAGCCATTAGTAATTGTTTAATGCCATTTCTTCCAATAGATCATAAGCCTCATCTGTAGACTTATTTTTTATAACTTCTTTAGCAGCGACATCTACAATGCTCCTTACAAAGCTTACTAATTCATTATAGAACATTTGGACTAATACCCATTTAAGGACACCATAATGAGGATACTTTCTCAATATGTTCTTGAAACGCTCCCATGCCTCATATAATGACTCTTCATCAATCTGACTGAATAAGATGATGTCATTTCTCATCTTTGTTGTCTTTGCTGGTGAGATAAACTTGGCTAAGAATATCTACGCTAAGTTATCCTACGTCAATATGGATCTTGATGGCAATGACAAAAACTAACTCTTGGCTCTATCACTTAAGGCGAAATGGAATAATCTAAGTCTGATGGTGTCACCTGAGACTCTGTTGTACTTAAAAGTATCACAAATTTCTAAAAACATTTATGATATACATGTTCGAATTGTCATTAGGAGCTCTGCTTAACTGTACAGACTTTTTTAGCATTTGAATTATAATCGACTTGACCTCAATATTGTTAACGTTAATGGTTGGTCGCCGAATACTAGATTATACACCATCTGTAGTTGGGACAACATACTCATTCAACACCCTCTATAGTATTATAGGCTCAAACACTGGATTATGGATATGATCATTGTTCTCTTATGTTTAAAGCTTGGTGCTGTTCACATCGAAGTCTTTATAGTGTTCCTTCGATATCAGGATCAAAATATGTTAATTTAGCTATTTTTAGTCCTTCACATGTACTGTCGAACACAAAATAAAAAAATTCAAATTAAAAAGAAGAAAATAACTGAAACAAAAATAAAATAAAAAAATAAAATCAAAATAAAAGCAAGTAGTTTAGTATTAGTATTAATCTAAAGAATAGATAGAAATAGTCCCCGGCAACAGCCTAAAGACTTGATTGGTGCTTTAGTAGCTAAGCGCAAACGCACGGTATTGTATTAAGTAATATATGATTTAAGTCTAGATATCGTTCCTACAGAGACTATGTGATTTAATTCTCTCAATCAAGTACTAAAATTATAACTACTTAACTTTTATTCAAAAAAACTAAAATCTGAATTTTAACTAATTAACCTAGTTCTATTAATTAAATGTAACCTAAATAACAAATAAACAAAGAGATGAATTCACCAATTGATAATAATCTATGGTTTAGACTTATCCCTTAATATTTCATTGAACTCATTTGTTGAAAATGGTGCTTACGTGCCATTCTAATGTTGTATGAATATTAATTGTTCAAAATTTATACAATAAACATTTCAAATGAAATCGTTAATATTATATATATATGGTAAGATGCTTGTAACATTTCAGACATTATATGATCTGAAGGAGTTAAGATCTGGTCTAAAGGAGTTTAGACCGTGGGTAAGAGCTAGTAATGCAAAGAGTTAGTAAGTTATAAGAATTAGGAAAATCTGAAGAGTTAGAGCCTTGTCTGAAATAGAACAAAAACCCGAGGGTATACTAGCAATGACATAGTTGTAGAGGGTTACAAATAGTGATTAGAAATTTCATTGCGCAAGTATGCTCTCAAACATTAAGTTCCTGATTTATTTTCACTGATGCGGGTCTATCGATGAAAACCTTATTTTACATAGATTGACGTATGTCTATATCTAAATGGTTTAAATGGTTAGTCTTAGTAGACCATCTCATATAGATATGCGGGTATTCAGTGAGGACCGAGTACTGAAAAAACTTAATTAGGTTCTCCAATAGACATCCCATAAATTCATTAATAGAGGATCCTTTCAAGTTGCGTAGTATTCATGGCACCTAGACCTAAGCACCATGGTGGGCTTGTAAGTGATCCAACATATTTAGATTCCACACATGTTATAAAACTTTTATGGTCTAACCGTTGGGTGTTACTGGGTATGGTCTGATGGTCATAAATTCCAGTGTATGTACATATGGGATCCGTTAGCTCAATAAGTGAGTTATATATCTAGATGCTTCAATATTGTGTTCCAAAAAATCTTATGGCCATTAGTAACTAACGTGGGAAAGGTTTTCACATGTGAGAAATATTATCGCAAAAGTGTTTGCATATATTATTTATAAAAATATAAATCTGGAGATAAGTTCTAGAGTTGAGCATATGGAGACTTAACGGTGATGATCTGTCTCTGTTCTTCTAAGGTATAAATGATGGAGAGATCATATGAATATTTATTGACCTCAACTTGTATAGTTCAACACGTGTTTCGTTCTTTCCATAATGTGTATATTGGGTATCGTTTATGGACTTACGGAAGAGTTCCGTAACATAAAAGAGCTGTAGATCTAAAGAGTCTCACTATATAGAGTGTACTCGTTGTATACTGGAGTAGTGTACTAGATCAAATGGTTTGATCTGGGAAGTTCTCGATAAAGTCAAAATTATTTCAAGGTCTCTCGGAGAGATGACAAGATTTAAGTGTTAAGCCCAGAATCTTAGCAAGCGAAACTTGTCACTATATCCTTTCCATTGGATGCCACATATCATGTCATTAATTTGTAATGGCATGAAACATGACATATTTTATATAGGCCATTAATTTGTTAAGTCTTAAAATATTATTTGGCCAAATAAAATGAAATTGAATATGATAACATTAAATATATATATATATATAAGAATTCGGCCAAAATGCTAAATGATTTTACATGGTAATCAAAATTAAGCATGAGATATCATTGCATGATAATGAATTCGACCAAATCATTTCCATTACCAAATGGTAGCCATGTCATGCTTAAAGCATGTACTAAGAGGTGGTATTAATTTATGATTAAATGGCCACTTATTTCTTTTGTTTCGGTCAATTCATGCTTTATGCCACCATTTGATTTAATCAAGCATGAGGTGTAAATTGTTATTGCAAATTAAAGGCAAGTCATGCTTGAATAATTTGACACTAATTTGTAAGTCATTGGACCAATGGGCTGCATAATTGGCTATAAATAGCCATTCACAATTTGTTTATAAAAAAAAAGTGAATGGTGAGGCAAATTACGTAGATGTCCAAGATATAAAATATTAAAGCAAGTGTTTCTTCAATTAAAATTTCAGGTGAGAATAGAAGGCTATTATTCTAGTTCAAGGAATCCTACCAAGTCCATTAAAACTGCACAAAGCACGCTTCGAGAATGAGTTCTCTAATATCTCATTAGTGTAATAACATGTTTGTTAATATATCGATGCACATATTATGCATGTGTAATGTGTAAATAAAATATTAAAATGTACACATTCACCTTACGCACAACATATTTTTATCATTATTTCTTAGTTAGTCCCTTAATACCAATTGTTGGCTTAGACATTAATCTCATCACAAGCCTCTATCGATGGTTAAGTAACTATATTATGCATTCTAACAACTACCTATTTATCTATGATAATCAGAATATAATGTAATTAATTAAGAACAAGTTTAAATCATACATATATACCATCTAGATATATGTCTAACCTACAATGAACTCATAGTTGCTACCCTATGATCATGCATCAAACTAATCTATGTTAAATACATGAATCTCTTTATGAAGTTTATCATGACTCCTCAATCATTCAAAATATTAGCCAGATATAATGAAAGCATTAAACTAAAAAAAAATGAATTAATCTATTCTATTGAGGTCATAAACTAAGAATCAATGAAATCCAACTATATACTAGGTTCAAAAGTCTAACCCTAGATCAACAATGTTTAACTCATCACAAAACTAAGAATATCAAACCAATCCATGTATAACAGCAAAAATAAGAATATAATGATAAGAAAATATAATGAAAACTATTCAAGAAGATGCCTTGATGTGATTCTCTCTATTCCTTGACTTAATCTTCAATCTTGAACTTGAATCTTGATTTCTTGGCTTTGATCTCTCAAATTTGTGTATGAAATTTTTCTCTGCATTTTTACTGTTGGGAGTTGTACATTCATGGGTGTTTGCATGTGGGTTTTGTGTTTAATCACAATTTATACATATCACATATATATAATGAAGCAGCGGAAGCTTAAAACATTGCAGTAAACACAATCATAATATATTAATCAGAAACGAAATTGAGAAATAACCCTTGAAGCCTTTGGTTGGAGATTTTTGAAGTCCACCAAAATGTAGTCTTTGATCAATTCTAGTAATCAACAATGGTGGGTTTGATTATCTAGAATGACAGCTTTTGATCCAGCACTTGTTTAACTACTTAAACTTGTGTTCTTGATTTTTTCTTTTGATTAACACTTAATCAATTAATCAAAAACCTATTTTGCTAAATTAGTTTAAAGCCTTAAAAGAAAATAATGAATTCAACTCTTGAATCCATTAATTAGAAGACAATTTCTCTTTTCTCTCTTTGTAATATGGCTTACCTAATTTTGCAAAATCAAATTCTCAAAAAACCTTATGAATTTAATTTACATTTGTTTTATTTATACAAATGAATTTAATTTCATTTCATAACACTTAATTTCACTTAATTTCAATTTGAATTTAATCTAACCTAATCATAGTTAACTCTTAACTTTAGTTAGGTTAAATTAACATTTAAATATTCTAACTATAGTTAACATTTAACTCTAGTTAGTTAAAATAATATTTAAATATTTTAACCATGGTTAACTAACTTAACCATGGTTAGGTTAACTTTTACTTAACCATTAAGTATAGTTAATCTAACTTAACTAAATGGTTAACTCTTAACCTTAGTTAAACTTAAATTATTTATTCAACAATTAAATAAATAATTATTTATTTGAATTATTTAACAATTAAATAATTATCAAGTGAAATTACAATTATGTCCTTACTCGGTTACTAAGTTAACCTAAAGTGGGTCCCACCATCTGACCATATACTTTAGTTAACGTAACCTTAGTAAATTGCTGGATTTTACTGTATTGAACTATTCAATACGGTACGCTGCCCAAGTGCTCAAAGAGTACATTTCATATTGGGACTCCCTAGGTCCACGCCCGATTCGTCAAATGAAACTATTTCACAAGTCCGTGAACGATGCCCCACGCACACGTTACGGATATTACAAATCAGCGCGTCAGACCATACATGTTGAGGTTACTCCATATTCGTATAATCCTTCCGTCATTATATCCAGGATGAACGGGATATAGATCATTACCGTCAAATCCCGATAATTTCATCCATTACTTTGTTATCTTCAAATTCGTATCTTTATGAACAATTTACGCAAACACTTTTGCTATAATGTTCGAACCTGTAGGAAACTCTTTTCCCAGGTAGATTGCTTACGGCCATAAGACTTTACAAGATACAATCTCGAAGTTCGGATATACTACCCATCTATGTGAGCTGACGGATCCCATATCTACGCACACCGAACTCCATGAGCATCGGACCATACCCAGCGACACGTAGCGGTCAGACCATGAAAGGTCTCTGACATACGTGGAACCAAAGTATGATGGATCTCCCACAAGTTCACCGTGGCGCTCAGGTCGAAGGACCACGAATACTACTCAACTCGAGAGGAACTTCCTTTGACGGTTTCATAGGATGTCTATTGGGGTCCTCCGGAGTCTGTTCAGTATCCAGTCCTAACTGAATACCTATATGTCTATATGAACTTCAACCAAGCTCATGGTTAACTAAGAATAACCATCTGTACAATACAGATATAGACATACACTAATCTATGTGTTTCACCGATAGACCCTCATTGGTAAACGTAGATCAGGAACTCTTTATTTGAGAAGATACTTCCATAACGACATTTCTTAGTCTCTATTGCAACTCTTTGCAATTTTGTCACTACTAGTAGATTCTCAGGTCTTTGTTACATTATAGATTAGGTTCTAACTTTTAAATCCTGCTGGGTATTATAACCTGTAACACTTAGCATTTATAACTATCAGCTCTGCTAACTCTTAGCCATGGTTTAAACTTCTTTAAACCAGATATGAACTCAGTCAGATCATATCATGTTTATAATGTTACAAGCTTAATTACCATTTATTAAAAGATATTAGCGATTTAATAAAATATGCATTGTATAAATATTACAAACTGAATATTCATACAAACTGGGATGGCACGTAAGCACATACCCTAACAAACTCCCACTTGCTCTAGTGCCATGCATACTGGTATCTCATACCCATAGCCTCCACATGTTTCTCAAACAACTTTGGAGTTAAGGCTTTAGTAAGTGGATCCGCTACATTATTTATAGAATCTACTCTACAAATTATTATATCACCCCTAGCCAAGATCTCTCTAATTATGTGGTATTTCCTCTCCACATGTTTAGATCTCTGATGTGCTCTTGGCTCTTTTGCTTGTGCTATGGCTCCATTATTGTCGCAAAATAATGGGATAGGATCTTTCGAACTTGGAACTATTCCGAGTTCTGCGACGAACTTACGTATCCACACTGCTTCTTTTGCAGCTTCAGAAGCGGCAATGTATTCTGCCTCAGTGGTAGAATCAGCTGTGGATCCCTGTTTGGTGCTTTTCCAACTCACTGCAGCACCGTTGAGAATAAACACATACCCAGATGTAGACTTTCTATCATCTAGGTCAGACTGAAAGTTTGAATCTGCGTATCCTCTCACCTGCAAGTCACCATCTCCATAAACAAGAAACTTGTCCTTCGTACCCTTAAGGTATTTCAGGACATGTTTGACTGCCATCCAATGGCTGTCACCTGGATCAGACTGGTATCGGCTAGTAACACTTACAGCCATACTGATATCAGGTCTCGTGCACATCATAGCATACATCAAGCTGCCCACAGCTGATGCATATGGCATGTTAGACATTCTAACTCTTTCATCTTCTGTTTGAGGAGATATTTTCCTCGAAAGATGAATGCCATGTCTAAAAGGTACACTAGTTGTCTTAAAATCAGTGAAATTGTACCTTTCTAAGACACTATCAATATACGATGATTGGGAGAGTCCTATCAGCTTCCTTGCTCTATCTCTATAGAGTTTTATACCTAGTATAAAGGAAGCTTCTCCCATATCCTTCATAGAGAAGTTCTTACTCAGATAGCTCTTGACTGATTGCAACATACCAATATCATTCCCAATGATAAGTATGTCATCAACATAGAGAACTAAGAAAACTATCATGCTCCCACTGACCTTTCTATACACACAAGCTTCCTCTTCATTTTTGATGAAACCAGACGCTCTGATTACTTCATCAAAACGAAGATTCCAGCTTCGGGATGCCTGCTTAAGTCCATAAATGGACTTCTTCAGTTTGCATATTAGACCAGAGGTCAAGCTGGATGTAAAACCTTCAGGCTGTTCCATGTATATCTCTTCATCGAGATATCCATTCAGGAACGCCGTCTTCACATCCATCTGCCATATCTCATAATCATAATATGCTGCAAATGCCAATAATATACGAATTGACTTAAGCATCGCTACTGGTGCAAAAGTTTCCTCATAATCGATCCCAGATCGTTGAGTATAACCTTTGGCAACCAGTCGGGCTTTAAAGGTTTCAACCTTTCCATCAAGCCCACGCTTCCGTTTATAAATCCATTTACAACCAATAGGAACTATTCCTTCAGGAAGCTGAACCAAGTCCCAGACTTGATTCTGATGCATAGAGTCAATTTCGGATTTCATGGCATCTTGCCATTTTCCCGAGTCAATGTCCAACATCGACTCTCTATAGGTCAAAGGATCATTTTCTTCAATTAAGAAAACTCCAAGCGCACCTTCAGGTATCTGACCATACCTTGCAGGTGGCTTAGACATCCTTTGTGACCTACGAGTTGGGTGTGTTAAAGGTATTTCACTCGATTGATCCTGAGTTTCCATCCGTAGTTCATCAGTGTTCTGATTGACTTCATCAAGTTCAATCTTTTTACAATCCCCACAATCCATAAGAAACTGTTTCTCAAGAAAAGTGGCATTACGAGCAACGAACACATTTCGTTGTTCAGGATCATAAAATTGGTATCCCATTGAATTCTTAGGATACCCTATGAACCGATACTTATACCCCCTGGGTGCAAGTTTATCCTGTTGTGCAACATTTACATAAGCAGGACAGCCCCAAATTTTAAAATATTTAAGACTCGGTTTCCTTCCAATCAATATCTGATATGGAGTGGAAGGAACAGCTTTAGATGGAACTCTGTTCAATATGTGAGTTGACGTTTGTAGGGCATGACCCCACAGATATTCAGGAAGATCGGTAAAGCTCATCATCGATCGGACCATATCTAATAAAGTCCGATTCCTCCTCTCCGATACACCATTGTGTTGCGGAGTACCTGGAGGACTATATTGAGCTAGAATCCCATTCTCTTTTAAATAATCCGAAAATTCACCGCTCATGTATTCACCACCTCGATCTGATCGAAGGCACTTGATGTACATTCCGGTTTGTTTCTCTACTTCAAGTCGGAATTCTTTGAACTTTTCAAAGGTTTCTGACTTATGTTTCAAAAGAAACATATACCCGTATCGTGACAAATCATCGATAAAAAGTACAAAGTATCGAAATCCACCCATAGCAGTATGATTCATTGGACCGCATACATCTGTATGTACAAGTTCCAATAAATCAGAGGCACAGTGTCCAACACCTGCAAATGGTGATTTGGTCAACTTTCCCTGAATACATGATTCACAAACTGGATAAGGATGTATGGTCAGATCAGGTATCTGTCCATCCTTCACCAGACGGGTTAGGCGTCTCACACCTATATGACCTAATCTCATATGCCATATTTTCGTTTCATTTAAAGTTTCCGAATTTCTACTAGTACTAGTTTGCATACTCATGACACTGCTTGTTGTATCTAATATATAATGCCCATTCACTAACCGACAATCAGCTAATAAAACATCATACATATCATATAATAATAAGGAACAGTTTCGAATATTCATATGATACCCTTCACTGTCGAGTACAGAAAGGGATATTATCTGTCTGATGTTACTGGGAACAAAATAACAATTATTTAATACAACATTTTTATTACATGGGAGAAGTAAATCCAAATGTCCTACAGCTTCAACCTGCAGGAAATCACCATTTCCAGCTCGAAGCTTTACCTCTCCTGGCTGCAGCAATCTAACTTCCCTCAGACCCTATAACATATTACAGATGTGAGAAGGACATGTTGTATCTAATACCCAGCCCGCATTAGCATCAAATGCTAAAGAAATGTCAATGATAGGAAAGCAAATACCTGAGGGAGCCTTCTTCAAGCTTGCAAGATACTTAGGGCAATTGCGTTTCCAGTGCCCCTCATCGCTGCAAAAGAAACATTTTCCTTTTGCCTTGCTTTTCTCTAGAGGTTTGGATATCGGTCGCTTCTGAGGACCCATTCGGGGTATCTGCCTCATCTTTTCTTTCTTCTTACCCTTGGACTTCCCTGAAGCCTTCGGGGTAGAAGATGAAGCACCCTGAACGAGGAGGGCAGAGCCTCCTTTATGAATATCCTCATATGCTGTCCTCAACATGTTATGAAGTTCAGCATAAGTGGGGTTCAATTCTTGCATATTAAAGTTCAAGATGAATTGCGTAAATGACCCCGGAAGCGACTGGAGAATCAAACTATTCCCCAGACTATTGTTTAAAGAAATTTCTATAGTCTCAAGCCTCTCAATATATCTGATAATTTTAAGGACATGAGGACTCACTGGACTACCCTCAGGAAGTCTAGCCTGAAAAAGTGCTTTGGCGACACGATATATCTCAATCTGAGGTCTATCACCAAAGAGCTCCTTCAGGTGAAGCATGATGCTACTAGCATTCTCCATATGGAGATGCTCTCTCTGTAGGTCATGAGACATCGAGGCAAGGATGTAAGATTTAACTTTTAAATCTTCATCCAGCCATTTCTGATATGTCACCCTCTCTTCTGGGGTGGCATCAACAGAAACTCCTGAGGGCATTTTCTGATCAACAATATACCCAAGCCTTTCTGAATTCAGAACAATTCTGAGATTAGTCATCCATTCTGAATAGTTATCAGCACCCTTGAGTTGGTTGGCATCTAGAATGCGCATCAGAGGGTTGTTTGAAGCCATATTAATCTTCACAAGACAAAATAAAATAGATATAAATCAGCAGATTATTAATTAATCAAATCGCTAATTAAAACGTTTTAAATCATGGGTATAACAATTATACAATTTTTAATTTAAAAACGCCCTCCCACTGCTTTACATAATCCCTTTAATCTCTCTAACGAGATAACGATAGTTTAAGAATTTTTAAACTATACAGTGAGAAGTGGACCCCACTGGCATTTTACTCCAGCCTCACGCTAAAGCAATATTGGCCTTTGTAAACCCAATAGGTAGACAACTCTTGTCAATTGCAACTCTTGCAACTCTTACAACTGATCCTAAATACACCTTATCCTCACGCTAAAGCAATATTGGGTAAGTGTATTTCAGATTAACTTGCCAATCATCAAATATATGTTACTGACATTATCCTCACGCTAAAGCAATATTGGATAACATGTTCGCATATATTTGACTCATCTCATGTTTTACCGGCATTAGATTAAATCACACCGACCAAATCCCTCACGCTAAAGCAATATTGGGAAAGACTATAGTGACCTATCTAATACCGTATTGACAAGGCGGATCATTAAAATATTAACACATAACACAATAATTTTTTAATCTGATTAAGAGAGATTTTAAATACAAGCACTCATCTCATGAGAAGGTTATTCTCAATCAATTATTCAATCATGTGCAAACACAACTAACCCCCATCAGTGGGGTTCCCTTGTGGTTACCAACATGAAAAAAAAATAATTGTCCTGGTTTATCATGTCCTGGTTTACAACTCATAAACCCCCCACATGCATAAAATAATAAAAAAAAATTACTTTTTTTTTTTTTTTTTTTTTTTTATGAACGCCGCGGCGATGCTATTTCAGCGCTGTGGCGCTAGGGCTTCAAAAGCCTCAGCGCTGCGGCGCTCTTTTAGCACCGCTGGGGCGCTGCAGGGCAGTGCTTTCAGCGCTGGCGCGCCATGTACTCAGCGCCCCTGCGATAACCATCGCTGGCGCGTTATGTACTCAGCGCCCCTGCGATCACCATCGCTGGCGCGTTATACACGTAGCGCCCCAGCGTTCATATGAATGCTGCCGCGTTGAACATAAGCGCTGCGGCGTTCCAGGGACAGTTTTTTCAATTTTGCATTTTCAACACTTGAATTGCATCCGAACATCCCCAGAAATTGTCATACAATTTAACTAACATTTAGCCAACTATAAAAAACACCCAAAACAACACAAAATTGCTCTGATACCAATTGTTGGGAGTTGTACATTCATGGGTGTTTGCATGTGGGTTTTGTGTTTAATCACAATTTATACATATCACATATATATAATGAAGCAGCGGAAGCTTAAAACATTGCAGTAAACACAATCATAATATATTAATCAGAAACGAAATTGAGAAATAACCCTTGAAGCCTTTGGTTGGAGATTTTTGAAGTCCACCAAAATGTAGTCTTTGATCAATTCTAGTAATCAACAATGGTGGGTTTGATTATCTAGAATGACAGCTTTTGATCCAGCACTTGTTTAACTACTTAAACTTGTGTTCTTGATTTTTTCTTTTGATTAACACTTAATCAATTAATCAAAAACCTATTTTGCTAAATTAGTTTAAAGCCTTAAAAGAAAATAATGAATTCAACTCTTGAATCCATTAATTAGAAGACAATTTCTCTTTTCTCTCTTTGTAATATGGCTTACCTAATTTTGCAAAATCAAATTCTCAAAAAACCTTATGAATTTAATTTACATTTGTTTTATTTATACAAATGAATTTAATTTCATTTCATAACACTTAATTTCACTTAATTTCAATTTGAATTTAATCTAACCTAATCATAGTTAACTCTTAACTTTAGTTAGGTTAAATTAACATTTAAATATTCTAACTATAGTTAACATTTAACTCTAGTTAGTTAAAATAATATTTAAATATTTTAACCATGGTTAACTAACTTAACCATGGTTAGGTTAACTTTTACTTAACCATTAAGTATAGTTAATCTAACTTAACTAAATGGTTAACTCTTAACCTTAGTTAAACTTAAATTATTTATTCAACAATTAAATAAATAATTATTTATTTGAATTATTTAACAATTAAATAATTATCAAGTGAAATTACAATTATGTCCTTACTCGGTTACTAAGTTAACCTAAAGTGGGTCCCACCATCTGACCATATACTTTAGTTAACGTAACCTTAGTAAATTGCTGGATTTTACTGTATTGAACTATTCAATACGGTACGCTGCCCAAGTGCTCAAAGAGTACATTTCATATTGGGACTCCCTAGGTCCACGCCCGATTCGTCAAATGAAACTATTTCACAAGTCCGTGAACGATGCCCCACGCACACGTTACGGATATTACAAATCAGCGCGTCAGACCATACATGTTGAGGTTACTCCATATTCGTATAATCCTTCCGTCATTATATCCAGGATGAACGGGATATAGATCATTACCGTCAAATCCCGATAATTTCATCCATTACTTTGTTATCTTCAAATTCGTATCTTTATGAACAATTTACGCAAACACTTTTGCTATAATGTTCGAACCTGTAGGAAACTCTTTTCCCAGGTAGATTGCTTACGGCCATAAGACTTTACAAGATACAATCTCGAAGTTCGGATATACTACCCATCTATGTGAGCTGACGGATCCCATATCTACGCACACCGAACTCCATGAGCATCGGACCATACCCAGCGACACGTAGCGGTCAGACCATGAAAGGTCTCTGACATACGTGGAACCAAAGTATGATGGATCTCCCACAAGTTCACCGTGGCGCTCAGGTCGAAGGACCACGAATACTACTCAACTCGAGAGGAACTTCCTTTGACGGTTTCATAGGATGTCTATTGGGGTCCTCCGGAGTCTGTTCAGTATCCAGTCCTAACTGAATACCTGTATGTCTATATGAACTTCAACCAAGCTCATGGTTAACTAAGAATAACCATCTGTACAATACAGATATAGACATACACTAATCTATGTGTTTCACCGATAGACCCTCATTGGTAAACGTAGATCAGGAACTCTTTATTTGAGAAGATACTTTCATAACGACATTTCTTAGTCTCTATTGCAACTCTTTGCAATTTTGTCACTACTAGTAGATTCTCAGGTCTTTGTTACATTATAGATTAGGTTCTAACTTTTAAATCCTGCTGGGTATTATAACCTGCTAACACTTAGCATTTATAACTATCAGCTCTGCTAACTCTTAGCCATGGTTTAAACTTCTTTAAACCAGATATGAACTCAGTCAGATCATATCATGTCTATAATGTTACAAGCTTAATTACCATTTATTAAAAGATATTAGCGATTTAATAAAATATGCATTGTATAAATATTACAAACTGAATATTCATACAAACTGGGATGGCACGTAAGCACATACCCTAACATTTACCTCTATAAAGTATGTGTTTTAACTCATAAAAGAATGTTTTAATAAGTATGGGAAACCCTAGGATCGAAGGCCTTTAAATCTAAGTTGAAATAGGAGTTTTGAGAGACTCTTTTACTAGTCGCACAGGCGCTGAGACTTTGAAGGTGTCATGTGAGGATGGTCGGCTGGGTGCCGCAGTGCTCAGCTTTTGACGTCCAACCTTAGGCACAGCAGTCTATAGGCCTAGGTTCTAGGACTTGTATATTTTGAGCGTATCTTCACTATTTTACGTTCGATTCACCTTTCATTTGTTCCTATTCATCACATTTTCCCTCACGGACCTATTTATGATTAAAAACATAATTAAATAGCCAAATATTTGTAATTTCAAGCAAAATACCCAAGTTAGAGTACTAAATATACTAGTGCATTTATGCCTCTGTCAAAGATCTTGGATAGCATTAATTATACAAACTTTCTGCACCTCTCTCTTAATGACATTATCTTTAAATCAAACATTTGCTTCACTTAAAAATTGCATAGCCTTAGACACAAAACATTACCCCTTCATTTTGGACCCTGTTTACGTTCAAAAGGTAATGCAACTATCGCAATATAGATTGAGGTGTCGATCCCATGAGAAAGCTTTAGGTAGTCTAGGTTAGTGAAATAAAAATATTAAAGCAGTAGCAAATGAGAAAATTAACTAATTGGTTTATATGGATGAGATAGAATTGTATATGAATTAAATGAGAAGTCTTATGATGATGTAAGTAAGGCTTTGAGAATTAAAATTATGCTTTGTAAATCTATTCTATACTTTGATTCAATGTTTATAACTTAATTGAAAGTTTCACATCCCAAACAATCAATCGAAAGATATATAAAATATGACATATTTGATAATATATGTATTTAATATGACTAAACTCTTTGCAAACATTAACACAAATCATGTTCATTTATACAAGTTATCTAAGATCGATAATATATTATTTTAACAATATTTCAGTAAAAGATCAACTTGAATATCAAACAATTATTGTCTTTAGATGTTATTTAAGATCGACAATATATCAATTGACAATATTGCGGTAAAAGATTAACATGTAAAATAATGTAACCAATAACAATTATAATTCAACAAGAATCACATAAAGAAAGCATAACTGAAAAATATGAAACATGAGAATTATAACCTCTGGATTATAAAAAAAAAAAATAGATAAGAGTTTAGACACAAGAAAACTTATAAACATTTATAGCTCTTGACAAAGAATCAAAGTATAAAAGTAAATTTATTACATATAAAAGTTCATCTCTAGCCTTGCCAAGAACTCTAGCCTAGCTTACAATGCATGGTAAAGAGATATTATATGAGAGAATTATAATGCATTTAAAAAAACCCCTTAGCCTCCTAAGAGTGTCCTTATATAGGCAATGAATAGAAATATGTTTAATATGACTTCAATCTTTAATAATTTAGGCCAACCACTCATTCACCTAATTGCAACACCTTTTTTATAATAAAAATGATTGATGTAGCCTTTTTAGTCGACTCTTCTTTCCTTAGCCACTAGGTTCATGTAATTTGGATGAGTATCCAATGAGATATGAGCAAAATGCCAAAAATATGTCAGATTTATGCCAACAACTCTTTTACCAAGTTGCAATACAATTTGGTCCATGATAACGGCTAATTTGGACTTGACCATCAACATAAGAGTTGTTGATTATTGAGTTCATATTTTACATCTTTAAGAATTATACAGATTGGATATGTATTTTGTGAAATAGAATCCAAATACGTGAGGTGGGTCAAGTTCAGCGGAAGTTGTAACCCAATTCTATTGTATCCTAATTTTTGGCCTATAACATGTTGGATTTTGGCTTTCAACTGTTCTTCAAGTTTGTGTAAGATTGAGTCATGTTACTCCAGGTACAAAAACTTTCTTCATTTTGATTTCTATATTGAGAGTTATGTCAATTTAACCTAAACTTATATAAATAATATTCATTAATCACAATTTAAGGACAAAACTTTATTTCAAGCCTAAAAATACAAAAATTCTAAAATTAGTGACTTTAAATGGTGACTGAATCTCTTAATAAATAAGCATTTTAATGTGTTCATCACAGCCCTCAACCAGCTTATTGCTAGTCTTTCACAATTCAAGCATAAATAGAATATGCAAAACTACCTAAGCATTTCAAACAAAAAGTCAGTTAAAGATCACTGTTACTATTATGGTTTTTTCAATAATAACTTCCAAAATTGTGTTTGTGTGAACTAAGTCATAACCTTTTTACTATGAACCACAACAGATATAGCCTTGAGAATTTCTCTTAGTAAAAGCCTCAACTTCATATCCTCACAAGTGTATGACTATTTAAAAGGTTAGGATTTCTCTCATAGAGTTAAAAAATAGTTAAGCACTCAAGAAAAAATTAATATTAAGGACAGACATACAAACTAACATTGATCTAAAGATAATAAAATTAATTGTTTAAAAATCAATCATTCTTAATATGCACTAGCTTTAGGACTTTTAATTTTCTTGTGAGAATAATACAAATATAGTTTGGTGAGAAAATTGTCTTACAAAATATTTGTCTTCTAAAATTGAATGAAGACTTTATTAAACTGAATTGATTCTTTTTCTTTTTGGTATTTTGCTTTTTTTAATTTTATTTTTAAGAATACAAGAAAGCATTACAAAATAATAAAAAAAATAGTTTCTCATCAAAATATATTATACATAATTTAAAATTTCACTTTAAATTGTCCTTTAGATATGGAACCAATTTATTCCTTAATTCGAATAATATCAATCTAAACAAAAATTAATTAATTCAAAATATCAACAAAGGTTTGTAAGTTATTTTCTCAACCTTTCCACTTACTCACAAAAGATATGTAAGATTAGAAAAATATATACTAAATATAGGAATTCTCTTGGCTATATAAATTGAATCATCCATCTTACCACAAAGCTTAGCATTATGCTCAAAAACTATTTCAGAAGTCATTCTTTAGTAACCTAAATAGAAATAGTGACTCAACCCAAACAATTTTGAAATTATACCTACGCAAAAAAGTAAATTCCTTTATACAAGAATTACCAAGACTACATGCAATAATCAACAATGCATTAAATATCAAACAAAAGAACAACAAGTTAGTTAAAATGCATTTCAAAAGTTTGGAAAAAAGAACTCCTTACTCTGCCATTCTTAATCCAATTTGATCTAGAATGCGTCTCAAAAGTTTGGAAAACAAAACTCCTTACTCTGCCATTCTTAATCCAATTTGATCTAGAATGCGTCTCAAAAGTTTAAAAATAAACTATTTACTCTACCATTTTAATCAAATAGGTATGTCGGACCCCATTATATTTTTTTTATTTTAAATTTTTATTTTTGAAAAGCAAAATACAACTTATGTCTACTATCCTCCCCCCCAAACCAGATGAAATATGTCCTCAATATTTAAATAGAAAGAGATGAAGTATAGGAGACATTACCTGAGACGCCAGTTATTTAAAAGAAACTAACCAAAGAAACACTTCAGCAAATATAAACTAAAATGATGATGCTAATAAATAAATGAAACAAAAAAAAATTTACAAACGAAGTGTCAGATCTAGTTTTTGCATGTTATGGCCCACTGTATTTATTGATGATATACTGGTTTATTCAAGCAGTAAGGAAGAGCATGCAGAACATCTGAGGATTGTTTTGCAAATTGATGAATACATGAAAACGTATATTTATTAAGAGATTCAATCACCATTTAACGTCACTAATTTTAGCATTTTTTTGTATTTTTAGCTTGAAATAAAGTGTACTCCTTAAATTGTAATTAATGAATGTTATTTGAACAGGTTTAGGTAAAATGGACATAACTCTCAATGTAGAAATCGAAATGAAGAATTCTTGAATCTGGAGTAACATGACTCAATCTTACACAAACTTGAAAAATAGTTCAAAAGCCAAATCCAACATGTTATGGGCCAAAAATTGAGATACAATATAATCGAGCTACAACTTCTGCTCAGCTTGACCCAACTCATGTATTTGGACCGTATCTCACAAAATACGTACTAAATTGGTATAATTCTTGAAGTTGTGAAATATTGACTTAATTATCAACAACTCGTATGTCGATGGTAAAGTCCAAATCAACCGTTATCATGGACCAAATTGCATTGCAAGTGGGTAAAAGGGTTGTTAGCCAAAATCTGATGTATCTTTGGAATTTTGCACATATCTCATTGGATACTCATCCATTTAGCATGAACCCAGTGCCTATAGAAAGAATAGACAAAATGCTACAACTTTTATGTCAGCTACAGAGACTATATTGGTTATTTACATAATCAAAAATATGCTGCAAGTGGGTGAATGAGTTATTGGCTTAAATTATTGAAGATTGATGTCACATTTCCATTCATTACCTATATAAGTACACTCTTAGGACGTTTTCAACATTAGATAATTCTCCTTTATTTTTTTCTCATTAACATGTATTGTATTCTAGGCTAGAGTTCTTGGTAAGGCTAAGAGATGAACTTTTATGTGTAATAAATCTACTTCTATGCTTTGATTCGTTGTCTAAAGCTACAAATGTTTGTAAGTTTGATTATGCTTAAACTCTTATCTATTTTATTTTCTACAATCCAAAGGTTATAATTCTCATGTTTCATATATTTTCAGTCATGCTTTCTTTATGTGATTCGTGTTGAATTATAGTTATTATTGGTTACATTGCTTTATATGTTAATCTTTTACTGCAATATTGTCAATTGATATATTGTCGATCTTGGATAACATATAAAGGCAATAAATGTTTGATATTCAAGTTGATCTTTTACTGTAATATTATAAAAATGATATATTATCGATCTTAGATAACTTGTATAAATGAATATGATTTGTGTTAATGTTTGCAAAAGAGTTTAGTCATATCAAATGCATGTGTTATCAAATGTGTTATATTTTACATATCTTCTGATTGATTGTTTGGGATGTAAAACTTTCAATTGTGTCACAAACATTAAAGTAAAATGTAGAGTAGATTTATAAAGCATAATTGTGATTCTCGAAGCCTTGTTTAAATCATCATAAGATGTTTTCTTCAATTCATAGACAATTTTATCTCATCCACTTAAACCAATTAATTAATTTTCTCATTTGCTACTGCTTTAATATTTTACTTCACCAACCTATTTTGCCAAAAGCTTTCTCGTGAGATCGATACCTTAATCTATACTGTGATAGCCGTATTACATTTTGAGCATAAACAAAATTTGGCACCATTGCTGGAGAGGCACACTAAGCGAAAGTCGGTTGCGTTTATCAATACTAAAGTGGTAACTTTGTACATTTTATTTTCTTTGTAAAATCTTAGTTTTATTTCCTTTGTTGTAATTCATTTTATTGTTCATGGTTGGTTCTACGAACAAATTTATTTTATTTGTTTTAGTTAATTCATTATATTTTATATTATTTTAATGGCTAATTTTACTGCCTAACTTACTTTATTTATTTTTATTTATTTATTGTACTTCGTACTTTATTTTCTTTTATTTATTTATTGCACTTTATTTTTTTTAAGTTAATTTATCGTATTTTATTTTATTTTATTGGCTGGTTCTACCGCCTAACTTAGTTTTTTTTTTATTTCTTGCACTTTAGTTTATTTACTGTACTTTATTTATTTATTGCACTTTATTTTCTTTTATTTATTTATTGTACTTTTTTTCTTTAGTTTATATGTTGTATTTTTATTTTATTTTAATGGCCGGTTCTATCGCCTAAGTTTTTATTTATTTACTTATTGTATTTTTTATTTATTTATTGTACTTTATTTTATTTATTTATTGTACTTTGCATTTTATTTTTCTTTATTTATTACACTTTCTTTTCTTTTATTTACTTATTGTATTTTTTTATCATACATTACAGTGTATTTATATTTCATAGGTATTACCACCTAGCTCATTTCTATTTCTTGTTGTGTTTTTATTTCACTTCTTAATTTTTCTTGAGCATTTCTTTTATAAAAAAAAAAGCTTATGGATAAAAAATTTAATTAGTGAAAGAATCACCATAACCAGGATCTCATGTTAAATTAAACATTATCAATTTAACTTTAAATAAAATTTAACTTTATCCCTTTTTTTTTAAGTTAAATGCGGAAGAAAAAAAATAATAATAATAATAACGCATCAAAAAAAAAAATTTCAGAATTGAATTGAATTGGTAGCAATAATTATTTCAATATATTGCATGCAATTGAATTCATAACCATCCAAACAATAACACAATTCAAAATCATGTTAAAAATTTCAGTGAGCAATTCAATTAACAAAAAGACAAATTTTGCAATCAATTCGGCTCATATGCATGCAGTAATAACTTCCTGATTATGTATAAAGCAAATATGTATAATATATATATATATTGCAATCAAATCGGCTGATATTCATACAAAAGACAAATTCAATTCTTTACAAATTTACATAAGTTAAAAGCATATAGATAATATTTTATATTAATGCAAACCGCACTGTACATAGATTGAATTGAATTTGCTTCTTCTGTTTTTTTTTTTTTAATATATATGCCGCATGGAGAATTAAGAGTTTATGGGTAATTTTATTTAATTGATTATTTATTTATTAAATAATTAAGATATTTATTTAATTATATTATTAATTTTTAACCATAATTTAATTAAATAAATATCTTGATTATTTAATAAATAAATAATCAATTAAGTGAAATTACCCATAAGTTCTTACTAGATTATTAAATTAACCTAAAGTGGGTCCTATCATAACCATATATTTTAGTTAATTTAACTATAGTAATTTACTGGATTTTTACTAGAGTGAACTATTAAATTCGGATGCGGCCCCAGTGTACAACGAGTACGCTTGCATAACTTAACATTAAAACATTAAATTTATTAATAAGAGTTAAGTATATCTTATTACCTTGCCAAGAGTTTCACCTTTTCACCTTAGCAAAAAGAAAATTAATTGGACATAATAAAATTAAAGAAAAAGAAAAAAGATGGAAGAAAAGATAAGATGACTTTACAATAGTAAACAAAAGAAATAATGTAATAGAGATAATACAAAAGACAAGTATTTTGAACTAAAATCTAGATCTCTAATTACATACTTTAGGCATAAATATGCCACTTATTTATAAAACAAATATGGATAAATCAAGACAAAATAAGAGGGAACCACTTGGATGATAAAAATCAAGAAATGTGGCAACTAATTTGCATTGATTATCATTAATGCACCTACTAGATTATCCAATTTGGAATTGATGTGGTCTATATTAGCGCCACTCAAAAAGTAAAAGTTATAGATAAGTCTCTTATCTTTCTAAATTGAGTTGTCTCATACATATTAGATACGATTTCTCTTGTTATAGGCAAAATATTGATGACTGTTCGGACTGGGCATGTACTACAAATCAGTTCTATACTAGGCTATTTTTTATCCTCTATATGCTCAAATTTCAAATGCTTCATGAACTAAAATATTTTATCCCATTAAGGCATCTCTTCACAGGATTATGAATCACTTCAATTAGATTCCTAGGTAGAAAGTTATGCCTATTTCACCGAACTTACCACAAAATAGTTAAAAGCTAATTAGTTACAATATTGTAAACATGCTTAAGTTAAGGAGGTTAATGACACTAGCAATACAAAATAATACTATAAAACCCTTATTAAATATGTAATTTCAAGTCCAACTAGCTTATTACAAGTCCTAACAATTCAAGTATAAATAAAATTTGAACACTACCTACGTATTTCATACAAAACATTAGTTCAAGATCACAATCGCTATTAAGGTTATTTCAATTGCAACTTTCAAAATTGTGTGTATGTGTGTGTGTGAATTAAGCCAAAGCCTTCTTACCACAAACCACAACATATATAGCCTTGAAAAGTTTCTCCAAGTAAAAGCCTCAACTTTATATCCTTATAGGTGAATAAATGTTTAAAAGATTAGGATTTTACTCATAGAATTGGAAAATAGATCATCGCTCAAGAAATTGTTACATTTAAGGACAGATAAACAAACTAACGTTGATCTAAAGATAGAAAAATCAATTGCTTAGAGCCAAACCATTCTTGTCATATGCTAGCTTCAGGATTTTAATTATCTTATGCAAATCTTACGAATAAAGTTCGGTGATAAAATTGCTTCTTAATGACTTTTGTCTTCTAAAATTGAATGAAGGCATTATTGAACTAAATTTAATTCTTTTTTTTATATATTTTTTCTTTGTCTCTTTTTTTGTTTTTTTTTTAAAAACATAAGAAATTCATTACAAATAAGAGCAATTTCTTACCATAATACTTTTCCATAATGTTTTATCATCTTCAGCTAAGCAATTAAATATTCCTTATCTCAAATAATATCATTCCAATAAAAAACTAACCATTTTAAAAGATCAATAAAAATTTGTAAGCTATTATCTCAAACCTCTCCACCCATTCACAAACATGAAAATTCTCTTAGCTATATTATATTAAAACATCCATCTTATCACAAAGCTTAGTATTGTACTTAAGAAATAATTTCGGAAGTTATTCTTTAGTAAAATAGATAGAACAAGTGATGCAATATTTCTATATCTAAAATCAAGTTCAAGTATAAGCTATCGTAACAGGAAATAAAAGGACTTATAAAGTCGGATGTCAAACCCACAGGAATAATTTTTATTTTTTACCAAGTACTAAAATTATAACTTTCATGTAATTATTCAGAAAAGTTAAATCTTAATTTTGAAATAAATTTAAGTAAAATAAAAGTGCAAAATATAAGTGGCACAATTCAAATTAAATAATAAAATAGCAATATAGAGAAAGCCTAGGCTTAATTACTATCCTTCAATATGTTTTCTAAAGATTAATCCTTTTAGTATTTATATCCCTCAATTCTTATTATTGGTCAAGACACTAATGTATTCACAAGCATCTCCCAAGGTCATGCAAGTATATCCTAATTTACCAAATATCTATATTCCTATGGTACTTGGAATAAATTATGATTCATTAAGAACAAGTCTTATTGACCATACATGTCAATTATGTATATTCCTATCCTAATTCAAAACTTACATATGCAACATTGAATGTTCCTCTACAATCATGCATCAAATTATCTAGGTCTAAATACAATGATACCTCTTCCGATTTTATCAAAATTACCAAAGCATTCACAATATTGATTAGATATAATGAAGTATTAAAAATAAACAATTTGAATAATAAAGAATTGAGTTCAAATAAATATTAAAAAGATCTAATAATTAAGCTCATATAATGAGTTCAAGTGATAACCCTAGAAAATAAATTTAGCTCATGGTAACAAGAGAATTATGACTGAAAAATAAAATAAACATGATATAACCAAAAGTAAACGAATATAGAAGTTTATTCATAATTGGTTGATACGCCAAAGATTCGTCAATAATCTTTTGCTTCCTTGAATTTCCTTACTTCTCTCTCTAAATATTGCTCTTCTTGAATGTGTTGTGGCTCTAAGAGCCCTAAGTTGTGTGTTCTTTAAGGTTTGAAACGAATAGCCTTTACATAGTGATTGATTGGAGTCTTAGAGTTATATTTCTATTAGGTTTAGGAAAAATTGCACTGTTCACCACTACAGCGAATACTGTTCATTACTGGGGTAAAAGTATTGTGGCATGGGGCACTGTTCATTGAATGCTACAGTGATTACTGTAGCAGGTTATGTTTTACGTTGTTTTTCTTAGATTTTCATCGCCAATTGCTCTATTGACTCCAAATTTATAAAATGACATTAAAAAATATAAAAAGCCTAATAATTTTATTAAAATGAGTAATTAATCAAGTTAAGGGAGTGAAAATAATAAATATAATTTATACTTATCAAACTCCCCCAAAATTTACCATTTGCTCATCCTCGAGCATTGAAAAATAAAATCAAAGAGAGAATTCAAATAGATTATACTTGACTCAAAATGAAATTAAAATTAAAAATAAAATAAAACATAACATGCTAGGTAGATTCGATGATCATAATCATTGTTTCAAAGGCTGCTGAAATAGCACAAATCCTAAGGTAAATAAATAACTATTAACAATTCTATTTATCTTCATTTTGTCCCTCATTTTCTCTAAAAAATAATCACCATGTGTGTGTGTGTGCAAGCAGCAGCCAATAGCTAAAACCATACTTTGATTTACTTTATACTTTAGTTTATATAGAAAAAATGATGTCTCGACATTTAATTTGTATAATGACACTTCTATAGGCTTGTCTTTACTATCATTCTACACTAATGTAGAAAATCATAGGTCTAAGGATCTATTTAGTACTTTAATTAGCTTGTAACGTAAGACTAGGGTCAAGGTGGGATAAAAGGATAAATATATTTTGGTTAAGTCACAGTATGAATACTTAGACTTTACCTAGAAACCTCTTGATCTTCTTTTCTTTATATTATTTCTTCCCGAAAACTTATTGTGTTTTCCATATTTCTTTTCAATCTTTATTTTTCAAAGAATTTCTTCTTTTTCTTAAGCTGGGGGTATTTTTCTTTGAATTTTTTTCTTCTATTTTTTTAATAACCCCAAACTTAGATTGACAAATACCACCCAAACTTATTTTTTTTATATCACCACATCATTTTCCTTTCAAGAGTATTTCTAAGCAAATGTAAGATTTATGGTGTTATTGATAAATTTCTGGATAAGTAAACTTTAAGTCTTGGGCTTGCAATGTGGTTAAACCAAAGAATGGGTAATTAGGCTCAAAATAGGGTACTAGGGATAAATATACAATTAAGATAGGCTAAAAACACTCAATCGGTCCAAAGATGGCCTAATGTCATTTTCCTATTCATGTGTTTCCTAGAATTTTGCCTCAAATGGTAATTAAAGACAAGTTCTATAGTATTTGTCTTTCAGAATTGTGGTGTACTCTCTAAAGTATATCTATTTCTAAGTAATAGTTATAACTATTCATACTTTAATAAGTGCTAAAAAATAATGGTGATTATAAATATGGTCGAACTTGTTCCTAAACTTAAATAACTAAAATTGTCTCAAGTATCTATCATTCCCTATAGATTTATGAAAATAAATTTAGCCATGTACTTTTTTATCATAGACTAATGATCATCTTAACAACCTAACAACTAAAAACTAAAAAAAAAAAATTAACCACAAGAAGACCAATCAAATCACACAGCAAAAATAAACACAAGAAAGTGTTTCCCACCCCCCAAACTTAAATTAGACATTATCCCCAATGTCAAAAAATAAACTTAAGAGTAAGAGAAACTCTTCTGGTAAAAGAAGTTGAAGCAATGCAGCGTTGTTGTATAATGATGCTAATGTGGTGTCCTTTAGTCTAGATGCTTGCAAATGCTCGTTCTACTTTTCTTGAGTGTTTAACTTGCTGTTTTATTCCTAAAAAAATAAACTAACATAACTAAAATTGAAAATAAGCAACTAAATATAAAATTTACTTGGGTTGCCTCCGAAGAAGTGCTTGATTTAATGTCATCGGTTTGACGTCTTCTTTCTTGACTCATAGAGGATCAAACTGTATGTCAGCAATATCACGCTGATAAGGGTAAATTTGTCATATTTTTTCATATTTTTATTTTGATATTTTATTATTTTATGAGAATAGATGGCTATTTATGTGTATTATTATTATTTATAAGGACTTGAACAAAATTTAAAGAAGCAAAAATAGGGACTAAAATGTAAAGTTTTCAAAATATGAGTCCATCGCCACGAGGGTTTTCGCCTTAGTGCTAGAACAGTGATCGAAATAAGGAAATCAAAAAGGACGACCTGTTAAAGTTGCGACTAGCGCTAGACTTGCATTGCGCTAGCGACAGGCTAGTGCCCAGCGCAATATCTTCACCGCGCCAGCGATTGGCCCCAACGGTGCAGCCTTCTACACGCAGCACCCTAGCAACAACATCCAGTACTCCAGCAGTAGTGTAAGTCTTAGTCCGACAAGAATTGAGATTTTCAAGCTCATATCAATCCCTATAAAAGGTTTCTCGACCCCAGACGTTAAAAATCACCCTAAAGCAATTAAAGAACACCAAGAATACAGAGCACAAGTCTTAGAGAGCAATAGGAGTTTAATTGAAGCAACTTTAGAGAGAGATTCAAGGTGTTCTTCGGCATCAAGAGTATCATAGGCAGCACAATTAAGAGCAATTCGACATCTATTTGCGATTTGGGTTTACAGTTTTTTTCAAAAATTTGCTCCATCTCCCTATTTGCTAGTTCAATTTGTTCACTTGTTTGAGGATGATAAGGGGTGAAAAATTTATATGTAGCCATATGTTTTCATTAATGTTTCAAATGGCCTGTTGCAAAGTGATTATCCCTATCACTTATAATGGCTCGAGTGATTCTAAGTTGACTCAATCTATTTTCTTTCAAAAATTTCATGACTGTTTTATAATCATTATTTTGACATGGAATAGCCTTAATCCATTTTCAGACATAATCTATTGCGGCTAAAATATACGTAAATCCAAATGATTGTGGAAATGGTCCCATGAAATTATCTCCCAACAATCAAAGATTTTAATAACAAGAAATGGGTTCAAAGGCATCAAATTTCATTTTGAAATCGATTCCAATTTTTGACAATTTTTACACGTTTTGCAAAATGCATGTGTATCTTTAAATAAAGTGGGCCAATAAAATCCACACTACAAGATTTTTACAGTTGTTTTCTTTGATGTGAAATATCCCCCACATATTTCAGAATGACAAAATTGAATAACTCTATTCACCTAATTCTTGTGTATACATCTTTGAAATATTTGGTTAGGATAATATTTGAAGAGATAAGGATCATCCCAATAAAACTTTCCCACCTCAGTTAAAAATTTCTTTTTATCTTAAGCATTCCAATGAGGTGGCATTTCTCATGTTACAAGAAGATTAGCAATATTCGCATACCAAGGCATTGTAACAGTAAAAACTAAAAAATTCATCGGAAAAAGAATTATTAATAGGTGTTATTTCTATTGATGAATCTGGTACGAGTCTTGATAAGTAATTTACAACAACATTCTTAGCTCTCCTCTTATTCTTGATATTGATATTAAATTCTTGAAGCAATAAAATCCATCGAATCAATCTTTGTTTTGCATTCTGTTTTAACATCAAGTACCTTACAACAGCATGATCAGTAAACATAACAGTTGAAGAACCAATTAAGTAAAAATGAAATTTGTTTAATGCAAATATTATGACAAGTAGTTCTTTTTCAGTTGTTGTGTAATTCATTTGGGTACTATTTAAAGTTCTACTTGCATAATAAATTACACAGGTTTTACCTTCCTTTCTTTGTCTCAATACAACACCAACAACATAATCACTAGCATCACACATGAGCTTAAGAAGCGAAGACCAGTCTAGAGATTGTATGATAGCAGCACATGTTAAGAGGCCAATTAATTTTCAAATGAATTCTGACACTCTTAAGTTCAATCAAATTATAAATCTTTTTCTAAGAGGTTACAAAGAGGTCCATATATAGAACTAAATTTTTTTATTAACCTTCTATAAAATCCAGCATGTCCAAAAAAGGATCGAACTTCTCTGACTGTTTTTATGGGGGGGTAAATAAGTATTGAGTTTGAATTTTGCCTTATCCACTTCAATTCTTTTAGAAGATATTACATGTCCCAAAAATATTCTAGATGTGACCATGTAATGATATTTTTCTCAATTCAACACAAGACTCGTTTCTTCACATCTTTTAAAGACTTTTCCTAAGTTTTCAAGATAATTATCAAAAGGATTCCAAACATAGTTAAATCATCCATGAAGACTTCTAAATAATGCTCAACCATGTCACTAAAAATGCTTAACATACATCTTTGAAATATTGCTGGGGCATTACATATTCCAAAAGGCATCCTTCTAAAAGTGAAGGTCCCAAAAGTGCTATAGAGATTTGATAATAACCAAAATAGCCATCTAGAAAGTAATAATAGGGATGTCCTGCTACTCTTTCTAAAATTTGGTCAAGGAATGGTAAGGGAAAATAGTCTTTTCTAGTGGCAAAGTTCAACTTCCTATAATCAATGCACATCCTCTAAGTATATGAGATTCAACTTGGTATTAACTCACCTTTATCATTTTCAATGACTATGATTCCATATGTTTTGGTACTACCTGAGTATAACTTACCCACTTATTATCTGAGATAGGATAGATGATTCCCACTTGAGTAGAACAGCTCTCACTACCTCTTTCATATGTGGATTTAATCTCCTTTGAGGTTATTGAGAAGTTTTGGCATTATCCTCTAAGTGTATTCTATGAGTGCAAATCAAAGGATTAATGCCTTTTATGTCTTTTAAAGTCCACCATATTGCATTTTTATGCATTTTCAATACTTTAATTAACTTACCCTTTTGTTCGCTTATAAGTGTAGAATAGATTACCACCGAGTAAGTTTGTTTCTCTCCAAGAATTATATATTTCAATCCTTCAAGTAAGGGTTTCAACTCCAACTTTAGAATTTCGTTCTGCTTATCCTCATTTTCTTATAATTCTTCAAACTTTGATTTTTATCGTTTATTTTTAATCACCTGTGCGTAGTTAAGTAAAGCACATATGTTAGAGATTTTAGGATCTAATTACATATTTGACTCAAATGAATTCATTAAACATATTTCTAAGGGATCGGTGAACTCTTTTTTTTAATATGATCCTCCACAATTGTTTCAATCATCTTAGCTTCTTCACTTTCATCCTCATCCTCATATGGTTACTTACACATATTGAAAACATTGAGCTCAAGTGTCATGTTTCCAAATGAAAACTTCATTACTCTATTTCTTTAATTAATTAAAGCATTAAAAGTTACTAAAAATGGATGACCCAAAATAATAGGTATCGGATTATACCCTTTAACAGGTTTTGTGTCCAAGATAAAAAACTTCACAAGATATATGAATTTATCAACTTGAACTAAATTATCTTCCATTATCCCTCTTGACACTTTTATTGATCTATCAGCAAACAAAAGAGTTACAGAAGTTGGTTTTAACTCACTGAGATTGAGCTGTTGATAAACTGAATATGGCAGTAGCTCACTGAGATTGAGCTTAGGTAAGGCTTGCTCAATTTTATGACTTCTAATATGTATAAAATTGTAGGATAATAGGACCTTTGTATTTCAACACATTATTGTTCTAAAGAATGGCACTTACTTATTCAGCTAAAAAAGCTTACTTTTTCATGTTCAATTTTTTTTTTCTGTTTATAAATCCTTCAAATATTTTACATAAGTGGGAACCTGTTTAATAAAATCTAATAAAGAAATATTAACTTTTACCTGTTTGAGGATTTAAAAAATTTCAAGATTATGATTCAACATCCTAGCAATACGTAATGCATGAGGAAATGGGGGTATAGGTGAAGGTTCGATGTGTTCTTCACTAAGTATAGGTTCAACATTTTCTTTACCCTTAAAGATCAAATCATCATTCTCATAAGGTTCAGGAATATGTTTTTCAACAACCTTACCATTCCGAAGAGTGATAACCGCTTTAACTTGATCCACGTGTTAGCTTTCTAAACTATATGCATTTTTGTTATATTGTCCTTTGGGGTTTGGTTGTGGTTGAAAAGGAAATTTTCCTTTCTTATGAATGTTCAGTACATATGCAAATTTAGCAAGAGTATCTTTCAAATCAGTAAATGTTTGAGTATTTTGAGAATTAATAGACTCTTGCTTTTCAATGAATGTATGCAAAGTTTCTTCAAGATTTTTTTTAAGAGGTATGACATATGGTGCATAACCTTGATGCTTTTAAAAATTTTGGTGTAACTGAAAAGGTGGTTATAAAGCCTGTGATTGAGTGTCCTTCCTCTAACTAAAATTCAGGTGATTTCTCCAATCAGGACTGTAGTTTTGTGAATATAGGTTATTATTTGACCACTTGAACGTGTTTAGAACATTATCTTATTTATGGAGACATTCCTTAAATGCAGTCAAAGTTGGACAATTATTGGTAGAGTGATTATAGGTTTCACATATGTGACATAATATTTCTTAAACAGATTTTAATTGACCACTCTTTTTCATTTCTAAGATTTGGACTTTTCTAACTAGGGATGCTAATTTGGCTTGAAAAACATAGTCTTCCCTAAGATGATAAATACTCCAACTAGATGTAATGGCTTGAGTTTTGCTATGTGCCTCACAAGTACCAGCAGTGTCCTAATTTTGAGCATTTTTTGTTAGTAAGTCTAGATAGTTCATTACTTCTTCAAGGTCTTTATCCTCAAATGTTCCATTACACATTATTTCTCCAATTTGCCTAACTTTAGGTGTTAAGCCCTCATAGAAAATTAAGACTAGTCTTCAAGTTTCAAATCCATAATGGGGATAAATGTTAAGTAATTCTTTTTATCTTTCCCAACATTGGTAAAGGGTCTCTCTTAGATTTTGGGCAAAAATGGTAATTTGTTCTATGGGGAGGAAAATATTTTTCAAAAATTACCATTTCATCTCATCCCATAAAGAAATGGATTCTGGCCTAAGGTTTTGTAGCCATGTTTTAGCTTTATTTTTTAAAGAAAAAGGAAAAAGCTTAAGTTGAATTGTGTTCATGCTACAGTTTTGATCATTTTACGTGTTACACTTCTTCAAATTCTATTAGATGTAGGTAAGGGTTCTCTACATCTAAGCCATGAAAAGTGGCTAAAAGTTAGATAATGCCCAGTTTAAAATTAAAATGCATTGCATCTGGAGGAAAAACTAAGAATGATAGTGCACCGATTTGTGTGGGGTTCGTGTAGTCTCTACGTGTCCTAGGTCGATTAGGGTCATAATGTTAGGGCTGATTATCCCCTAGGTCTATGAGTCCCTCAATTTGATTATCGGTCATGGTGTTAATTAGTGAATAATGAGAAGATGAAGGAGAATCCAACAAATTATCAAAGGAAGTTTCAAAATTACTTTTCACCAAATGATGAGAATTGAGATCTCGAAACCAACCACTCATACAAAGAAATAAAATAAAATACGATGACAATAAATACTACAAATAAGAGAAAATAAATAAGCAAAGGTAACAATAAAATAAAAGTTAAAGAAATAGTTAAATGTTATATTAGGGTAATAAAAAATTAGTAAACAAAGAGTAGAAGGCTTAGCCTTCCATGAAAATAAAACAAACAAACAAAAACTTAGTTAATTTCACTTTCTCGGCAACAGCGCCAAAAAATTGACACATCTAGAATGTAGAGTTTATTTTCAAGTGCAGGATTGTCAAACTAATAATTAATCATGTGAGAACGAGGTTGATCCACAGGGAAGTGAAATTAAAATTTACAAATTATAAATATTCTAAAGACAAATAAAAGCAATATAAGATGTTTACAAATAATAATTTAATTAACCAATTAAAATGATAGGGGGATCCACTCTAGACATATGAAATAAGAATATATTAAACTTTATTTATGACTCAATTGAAATTCTTAAATAAAGAAGGTTCCAATCAGAATATATAATAATTAAGATTCATCATTATTTATATATTAATTTTTATTTATTTCTTTTAATTATCATATACTAAATCTTGTAAATGGGTTCAAGCATTTATTATGTCAATCTTTATAATTGTCTACAATAAATCAAGACTTCTACTTTACAAGAAAGGATACCTACGCCAAATCTTCTAAATGGTTCAAGAATTTATTGTGTCAACTATAAAAATTGTCTATAATAAATTAAGATACACCACTTTACAATAAAAGGTTTTGATATTGTAAACAAAATAAATACATCATATATAAAATTGTATAACTTAAGAATGAAACATTAAATTTATGAATAAGATTTAAGTATATCTTATTACCTTACTCAGAGTTTCACCCTTTCACCTTAACAAATATAAAATTATTGGGACATAATAAAATTAAAGAAAAAGAAAAGAGATGGAAGAAGAGATAACATGACTTTAGAATAGTAAACAAAAGAAATAATACTACAAAGAGATAATACAAAAGATAAGTATTTTGAACTAAAATTCAACTCTCTAATTACATACTTTGGGTATAAATAGTCCACCTATTTACAGAAAAACATGAACAAATTAAGACAAAAGAAGAAGGAACCACTTGGATGATAGAAGTCAAGAAGGGTGGCGACTAATTTGTATTGATTATCATTAATGCACCCGCTTGATTGTCCAATTTAGAATTGATGTAGTCTGAATTAGCTTCCACTAAAAAAATTAAAATTGTAGATAAGTCTCTTTGTTTTCAAAATTGATTGTTTCATACATATTAGATACGTATTTCGCTAGTTGTGTGGCCAAATACTGATGACTGTCCGGACTAGGCTTGTACTACAAATAAGTTATGTTCTAGGCCATTTTGTACCCTTTAAACGCTCAAATTTCAAATGTCTTGTCAAAAACAATATTTTAGCCAATTGAGTAAGCTCTTCACAAGATTAAGAATCACTTTAATATGATTCTTAGGTAGAAAGTTATGCATATTTTACCGAACCTACCACAAAATAGTTAAAAGCTAATTAGGTATAATATTGTAAAACTTCTTAAGTTTAGGAGGTTAATGACACTAGTAATGCAAAATACTATTGTAAAACCCTTATTAAATGTGTAATTTCAAGTGTTTATCACCATAAATATGTGATCGATACCCCAGGCGCATGTCATGAATATTATAAATCAGCGCGTTAGACCATACAAGTTTAGGTCAATACATATATGTATAATCCTTCCGTCAATTATACCTTGGATGTGCGGGAATATAGACCAGCACCGTCAAATCCCTATAAGCATATCCCTAAACTTATCTCTAGATTAGTATCTCGATAAACAATATATGCAAACATCTTTACTATATTGTTTAACTTAGTGGGAAACTATTTTCCTGAGTTTATTGATTATGGCCATAAGGCTTTCTAAGATACAATCTTAGAGCATCAGATATATAACTCAACTATGTAACCTAGCGAATCCTGTATTTACGTACACCCAATGTGGCACTCAGGACAAAAGACCATGAATATTACTCAATTCGAGATGACCTATTAATGATGGTTTCATAGGATGTCTATTATGGTCCCATGAACCTATTCAGTATTTAGTCTTAACTGAATATCTGCATGTCTATACGAGCTTCCACTAAGCTCATGGTCAGCTAAAAATAATTATTTGTACCATACAGATATAGACATATACTGATCAATGTAAGTTAGACACGGGAACTCAAGCCACTTTATAGGGCTTAACACGTGGGTTGTACTTTATTAGGTATAAGGTTACACTAAGTAAGGCTACAACCATATAAACCTTTAGACCAATACCGACTTAAGAGGTACTTGATAAGGGTTGAAGACTAATGTTTTATTTTCTCAAACTTAGGTTTTGCTTTAAATTGAGGAATATTTGGCTATTTTTGAGTTTATTGATAAAGCATAAGTTTTAACCCACTACATTAAGATTATGGGAAATCAAACGAAGAAATTAGAAGTTGAAGAAGAAATCACAGAGCCACAATGCTCCACACTAACTATCATGACACTCAAGCAGAAAATATGAAGTTGTTTCCCAAGTCTGAGCACTGCGGTACCCATTCACCAACACTACGGTGCCCGAGGCAGAGAGTGCCAAAAAGCTAGCACCGTAACGCCAATGCAATTAAAAGGGTAACTTTGGTTGGTCCCTAATAGGACTTGGACAACAAACCACATGCCTCATAGATTACAAATGCCTATAAAAAGACACCTTGTTACAGCTAAAAAGGAGCAATAAAGAGAAGTCAATAGCAAAACGCAAAATAATAGAGATCAAAGCAAGATTGAAGATTAAATTTCAAGACTTGTGCATCAAGTAAAAGAAAGAAAGAAGCGATTTAGGGCATCCATCATGTTTAATTTCTTATCTTTTTTTATATTTTCATGGACTTATTTATTACATCTTTCAATATTTGTTTTAGTACTCTTAGATTCATCATGAACTAAACTTTCTTAAACTATGGTTTCAAATTATCCCCCAATACTTCATTGACTCTGTTATTCTCTTATTTAATCTCTCAAGAATTTATTGTTGGCTAGAACTTTAATACCATTAGAAGCCTTTATCGATGGTCGGATAACTATATTGCATTATTACAGTTACCTATATATTTATAGTAATCAGAATAGAATGAATTTCATTAAGAATAAGTCTATTAATGCCATACATGTCATATAGGTATATTTCTAACCTATATAGAACTTATTGTTGTTACCCTATTATCATGTTCAAATTATCCTAGGCTAAACAAATAATTTCCTCTATCGAGTTCATTATAGTTTCTCAAAAAATCAAGCCATGTATAAAGAAAGCATTAAACATAAGATAGAATGAATAATCGCCTTTATTAAGTTCATAAAATAAGAGGAAAAAAAAGAATTCAATTACATATTAGATTCAAGAGTTGAATCCTAGATCAAGAAAGTTTAGTTTATGATGAATCCAAGAATACTAAAGAAAATAATAAAAGATATAATAAACAAGTCCATGAAAATAATAATAATAAAGGTAAGAAATTAAACATAGTGGATGCCTTGAATTGCTTCATTTTCTCTATTGCTTGATGCAAAACTCTTGATCTTCAATCTTCAATCTTGGTTTGATCTTTATTGTTTTGTGTTTTGCTCTTGACTTCTCTCTATTGCTCCTTCTTTTTTTCTGTAATAAGGTGTCTTTTTATAAGCCTTCATAATCATTGAGGCGTGTGGTTTAGAGTCCAAGTCCTATTAGGAAAGAAACAAAGTTGTACTTTAAATGGCATAAGTGTTGTAACATTGGCTTCTGGGCGTCACGAAGCTCAACTCTCTACCACCATTGCGGCAGTCAGACCTAGGAAACAACTTCATATTTTTAGCTTGAGCACTATAGTGGTGGGTGTGGAGTGCCACAACATTGTGGTTTCTATCTCAGGCGCCACATCATTGATGCTTGAACGCTGCAGTACTGAGCCACTTTCTTCTGCTTCTACATTTCTTCATTCGATTTTCTAGAATCTTCATGTTGTGGATTGAAAACCTATATTTTACTAATATAAATAGCCAAACATTCTTCAATTTAAAGCAAAACCTAAGTTTGAGAAGATAAAAATACTAGTCTTTATCAACCCTTATCAAATATCCCCAAACTTAAGACTTTACTCACCTCGAGCAAAATAAAAATAAAAACTGAAGAGATTATTCTTGACTCAAAATAAGATGAAAATAAAATAAACTATGTTGATTAGATAATCATAATATTTGTCTCAAAGGGTGTTAAAATGGTACAAGTCTTTTTTGGAATTTAATAAATAACTCTCGATAATTCATAATATCATTTATCAAGTTTGACTTCCTTCCCTACAACTGATTACTTTGTGTGTATGTGCAATAAGTAGGTAAATAGTCAAATGATACCTAGATTTACTCTATAACTTAAAGTAGAATAGAAAAGATAATGTCTCAACATATTTCAATTTATAACAACACTACCATAAGCTTGCCTTTTATACCACTCTTCACCAATGTAGAAAGATACATGTTTAGAAATCTATTTAGAGCTTTAATTAGCTTGTAACAAAAGGCTAAGGTCAAGGTGGGACATAAAGATAAATATATGAGGTTCAAGTCATGCCATAAACACTTAGTCTTTACCTAAAAACATCTTAACTCCTTTTCTTTGATTTATCTTCTCCTCCAAACTTATTGTGTTTTCTATTCTTCTTTTCAACCACTATTTTCCAAAGATCTACTTCTTTTCTTAAGCTGAGAGTTTAAATAATCTAAAGACTTTCTTTTTTTTTTTAGTGAAAACCCCCAAACTTAAATTAATAAATACTATCAGACATAATTGCTTTATACTTCAGTACCATTTGCTCATATAACCACAACAATTTTTCTTATAAAAATATTTCTAAATAAACTCAAGGTTTATGGTGTTCAGAGTTATCTTTGAATAAATAATCTTAAAGTCTTAGGCTTGTAATGTGGTTGAACAGAAGAAATCGGTATTTAGTCTCAAAATGGGTAAGTAGGGATAAATATATGTTTAAGGTAGGCTTAAAAAGGTTCAATCAGTCCAAAGATGGCTTAGTGTCATTTCTCTTTTCATGTGTTTCCAAAGATTTCGCCTCAAGCAAGTCATAGAGTGTTGATCTTCGAGACTGTGGTGTACTACTTAAGTATGATTATCTCTAAGTAATAATTCAACTAAATACAAGGTTTATTTCAATGTGCTAAAACATAAGTGATCAAAAATAAGGTCGAAATCAATTCAAGATTCTTGGCATAAGAATTATCTCAAGTGTCTATTATTTCTTAGAGGCTTGTAAAAATAAATTCAACCAATTTTTTTATTTCTTATCATAGACTAATAATCATGATCACAACTAACAACTACCAACTAAAAAACATTTAACATGTAAGATAATCAAATATAAAATTAAGTAGTGGAAAATAAACATAGGATAAGTGTTTCCCTTCCCCAAACTTAAATTTGACATTTTTCTCAATGGCAAAAAAAAAGAGCAAAAACCTTCCCTGGTAAATGAAGTTTTAACATTGTAGCATTGCATCTTAATGCAGCTGTGTTAAGTTTTTCTTATCTCTTAATGCATGCAATTATTGTGCTGCTCCTTAAATGCTTTTATTGTTGTTCTAAAGCTAAAAGAAGAGAAATATAAAGTAAATAAAAATAAAAATAAGCAAACATAAAAATAAACTTTACTTAGGTTTCCTCCCAATAAGCGCTTAATTTAACGTCATCGGCTTGATAGGACTTTCTATATTCTTATAGTGGTTCAAAGCAGAAATAAAAATGTATGTTGGAATGTATGCTTATTGACTCTCCTCTTTGTGGACTTCCATAGTCTTGAAATTAAGTTTTAGATAGTAGCTTTTGATCCATTTTCATTGTGCTCTTCCGAAAAAAGTTGAATCTTTGTCAGGGAGAGACAATTCCTTTTGCCGTTGTCTTTTAACCTTTCATGAAAGTGTTGCTCATGCTTTTTCTTTTTTTTTTTCCTCTTATACCTCAGTGTTTTCTTTTGATCTGGGGATTCATTTCTTCCATCAACTACAATAGATACTATTTATTGTTTGGATGCAATACATCAATGCAAAAAAGGTTTTCATTTTCTGAAGGAAACTTGATTTCTTTAAAGACCTTGAACGTCACTATTTTGGCTTATACCCTTATTGACAACTCTCCTTTTTATACATCTATTATTGTCCATCCGATGGCTATGAATGCTCTTTAAAGGATAATTGGAATCTGTCCTTCTTTTATATCTAGAACAATGAAATTTACAAAATAAATAAATAAATAAACTTGGCAACCATTACCAAAACATCTTCAATGATACCTCTTAGATAAGTGAGTAAGCGATAGACAAGTTACAAGGTGAAATTTATAGGTTTGGCCTCCCCTAAACCTAACTTCTTGTAAATTAACAGTAGCATGAGGTTGATACTTGCCCCAAATCATATAAAGCTTTCCAAAGTTATGATTTCCAATAGCATATAGGATGGTAAAGCTACCAGGATCTTTTAGCTCATGTGGCAATTTCTTTGTAGAATGGCACTACACTCCTCAGTAAAAACCACAGTCTTATAGTCCTCTAGTTTCTTCTTCTTTGAAAGATGCTCTTCATAAATTTGACAAAGCTAGGCATTTTTTAAGTGCGTCTACAAAAGGAAGATTTATATGTAATTTCTTAAAGATTCTAAGAAATGTTGAGAATTTCTTATCTAATTTCTTCTTTTACAATCTCTAAGGAAATGGTGGAGGTAGATTAAATGTTTACACTAGATTTTTCTACAAGTTGCTAGTGACGTTTTTTGTTATGTGTGTATTTCTCTGCACTTCTGTATGTTTTTTGCATTTCTACACTAGTTTCTACACTTACTTGCTACTAAATTCTTGTTTTTGCACTTGCTTTCTGTATCTGTAATCTTTGAGGAAAAGGTATTGAGATTACATAGGGCTGCACTTCATCTTTCTGTACCACTTTTCCTCTTTATTAGTGCTCTGTGTGATTGGTGATTGAGGTTGATTTATGATGTCTTGTAAGTTTTTGCCACTTTTTAGTGTTACTACTTGGCATTTTTATACACTGCTTTTTAGATTTGGTTCAATGTTACTAGGTAAAGCTCCTTGTGATCGCCTATTAAGGGTTGGAGCAAGTTGTCCTATTTGAGTCTCTCAATTCTTCAATGATGTAGAATAGTTATATAGAATGTTATCATTAGACTTCATATAATGCAGAAGCATATCTTTAAAAGGTAGCTTTTTTTCTTTTGATGGCTGGAATCGTAAAGGGTGCATTGGTCTAAATAACTACCCTTGGTTGTTACTCTAAGAAATGTTTGAATGGTCTCTTTACTCCAAATTGTAGAAGTTTGAATGAGGATTGTTTCACTTTCTTATTAAAATTTCTATATAATTTATTGTTGAGATTTTGGCTTACATGTCATCCCATTATGTTTGAATATTTATTTTGTAATATTTATACAATCATTATTTCATTAAATTACTAATTATATTTATTAAATGGTAAGATGCTTGTAACATTTTAGACATTGTATGATCTAAAAGAGTTTAAATCAGTTGCTAAGAGTTGATAGCGCTAAGAGTCATAAGTGCTAAGAGTTAATAGTACTAAGAGTTAGCACGTTATAAGAGTTAAAAAAAATATAAGGAGTTAGAGCCCTTTTTGAAATGAGACAGAGACATGAGAATATATTAGTAATAATATAATTGCAAATGGTGTTAGAAAATATTATTATGAAAGTATGTTCTCAAACATTATGTTCATAATCTATCTTTACCGATGTGGGTCTATTAGTGAAACCATTTTTATATAGATCAGTGTGTGTCTATATCTGGATGGTCGAGATGGTTACTCTTAGCAAACCATAAGCTTAGTGAAAGCTCAAATAAGTATTTGGGTATTCAGTTGGGACTAGTTATTGAATAGACTTACGAAGACCTCCAATAGACATTCTATGAAGTCGTCAATGATAGGTCTTCTCGAGTTTAGTAGTATTCATGGTTCATTAACTTAAGTGCCATGATGAGCTTGTAAGTGACCTACTATACTTTGATTATACAAATGTTAGATACCTTTCATAGTTTGACTGCTACGTGTCACTGGGTATGGTCCGATGCTCATAGAGTCTGGTATATGTATATATGGGATCTATGTGAGTTGTATATCCTAATGCTCCGAGATTGTATTTTAGAAAGTCTTATGACCATAAGCAGTAAGCCTAGAAAATAGTTTTTTGTGGAATAAATGATATTACAAAAGTGTTTGCAGATATCGTTTACGAAAATACGAATCTAGAGATAAGTTTATGGATGAGTAAATAAAGATTTGATAGTGATGATCTATATCTCTACTCTTTCAGGATGTAGGTGATGAAAAGATTATAAATATACATTATGACCTCAACTTGTATAGTCTAATGCATTGATTTATAATATCTGTGATGTGTGCGTAGGGTTTTGTTCATGGACTTATGGAGGAGTTCCATATGACAAATCAGGCGTGGACCTAAGGAGTCCCGCAATATGAAGTATACTCATTGTGCACTAAAGCAGTAGATTGGAAAGAATAGTTCAATCCTTCAAGTTGTGCACTTGTCAAAACTTAAGTGTTAAGTACATTAATTAGTTAACAAGAGTTATTGACCAATAAAATGATGATAAACGGCACAATTTGGACCCTTGATTATTTAACTTTGAGATTGACTAAATTGACCTTACTTATAAGACAAGCAAAATAAATTATTTATTCAAAAATTATTTTTGAATAAATAGTAATTTTTTGAATTATTAAGTTAAACAAGTAATAAACTAAAGTGGAAACAATAGTGCATAGGTGCGGGGCCTTGTCTTTGAACATTAAGAGACAAAATCTTAAATGAATGAATTATTTTCATTTGGAGAAGATTTTGGTTTGACAAGACAATTTGAAATGCATAGCATGTATGGCTTGGTGGGCCTTTGCTTGTTGGACAACTAAAGAGGGAAATTGTAACTATATAAATGAAATGGTTTTTCATTTTGGTAACCAAATATTGTGTTTAAGAGTTAAACATAATTTGCTAGAATTTGAGCTGTCATTCTAGAGACTCAAGCCTACTCTAGTTAAGTCCTATAATTGCCAATGATTGTATTTCAAGGCGGACTCAAGTTTTGAACCAAATTCTAAAGGCATACAAGGTCATTTCTTAATCTTAAACTCATTAGTGTAATAGACTTAATTTAAATATGTTTATTACATTAAAAAATTAGATTTTTGGTTTCGCTGCACAATATATATATAAGATGTATAAATTATATTATAATGAACACGCTGCACATGCATGCTCCCTAGAAAATAGCATATTTTCCTTTACAAACTCCATGCACTGTCTATTAATGTAATTATCACTATAGAAATCTCAAGTCACCTTCTAAGTTTTGATGGCATTCATAGTGTCAAACTTCTTTGATAACATATTTATTTGCGTAGCCCATGCATTGAATGCATCAATGTTATGAACTCTAGTGACTTTCTTAGATGTAACCCTTTCAGCTGGGCATTGGTAACTCATTGACACCAACTCCTTTTGCAGATCATATGCCTCGTCTTTAGGCTTGTTCATCAAAGCTTCTATAGCAACTACATCTACAATGGTCTTCAAATGACATAATAGTCTATTATAGAATGTTTGAACTAATAGTTATTTAAGAACTCCATGATGAGAACACTTCCTCAACATATCTTTGAACCGTTCCCATGATTCCTACTGAGATTCACCATTAAGATAAATAAACAAGGTGATTTCATTCCTCATCTTTGTTGTCTTTGCTGATGGGAAGAATTTTGCTACAAACTTATGTGCTAAATTATCCCATGTCGATATAGATCTAGATGAAAATGACATCAATCAACTCTTAACTTTATACCTCAAGGAGAAAGGGAATAGCCTTAGTCTGATGGCATCATCTGAAATTTCGTTATATTTGAATATATCACAAATCTCTAGAAAATTTACAATATGCATATTAGGATCATCATTAGGGGCACTGCTAGATTATAAAGAATCTTTCAGCATATAAATAGTACTCAATTTGATTTCAAAGTTATTTGCATTGATTGTTGGTCACCGAATACTAGATTGAATCCTCTCTATTGTAGGAACAGCTTAATCCATTAAAGATCTTTGTTGTTCTGCCATATGGTCATAAACAAGATTATTGATGTAGTCTTCCATTATTATGGGTTGATGTTGTTCACATCAAAGTCTTCAAAATGTTCTTTCAATCTCAAGATCAAGACGTCAAATCTTTACACTTTGTCCTTCGTATGAATTGTCAAAACAAAAAGAAAATTGAAAACAAATCAAAATAAAAAGTAAGATAGTTTGGCATTAGTATTTATCAATAAAGTATTAGGGGATAAGTTGAAACTCTAGATTCTTTATACCTAGTGAATTTGAATCCTTGTTTTCTTTTTGCTTAAAGTTAGATTAACTTTAATATAATAGATAACTTAGAACATTCATCCTTTAGTTTTATCTGAATAAAAATTGAGTATAATTAATTTTAGTAATTGATTAACGATTAGGTTTAGAATTCTCTATGGGAACGATATCTAATTTTGATCATTATACTACTTGGTACAATACGTACACTTGCGTCTATTTGTGCTATATCTGTATCGCATCAGTACTTAGCCTAAAATAAGGGTAAGACCATGTCATTAAGCCTAATAGAGGAATACAAGCCTAATAAAACCTTATTTGGCCTTTATAATCCTTTTAAATTGAATTTATTAACTTCCTTATTTATTTGCTAACTAAATTATTTAATAGTATTTTATTCAAAATAAAATTGGCATCTTATTTATTTTTATTTACTAAATTCGTTTTTCCCTCTTAATAATACTAAAACTCATTAAATAAGTAGGATTATAAAAGGATAAGGAGTCAAATAAGGAGTTTTAATTTGATACAAAATTATAAGTCTATAAAAAGTCTTGTTTTACACATAAAAATGGATCTCTTTTCATCTTTCAACATCATCTTGATTAAACATCAACAACTTGCCTTGAAACCTTAGAAAAGCAAACTACACTTACCTTAGTTTTTTTCATGATGATCATGACACCTCACCCATTATTGCCTTCCCATTTTTCAATAAGAACATTAATTAGAATAGTAGATCTACGTTTGTTCCAAAGCCTAACACCTGTATAAACAAAATGTTAGTTCATTCATAAAAGGTTCAAAGGTAAGTTCTCACTAACCTACAAAAATAGGATTCATATAGCCTAAAATCCTACACTTATCTCATAAAAGGTTTAAAGGGTAAGTTCTCACTAACCTATAAAAATAGGATTCATATAGCCTAAAATCCTACACTTGTCTCACACGCAAAACTCTTCCAATCAATTTATATTGTCTAGAAACAGTCTCTTTTTATCCCTAACATGTGTGCTGCTGCATTGTTTACTATATAATCCCATCTTCCACAACCTCATAGTTTAAGACTAGATTTATTTGAAAAACTTTCTTTCACTCGAAACAGTTAGATGAAATTCGCATCACCAAATTTCTTGGGCTCAAGGAGATCTTTAGAAGCCTAATGGACCTTACTCCCAAACTCATAAGGGGTGAAGAGGTTGAGATCCATCTTTCAACTTATATCATGTCCTTATACAATATGCCATATTAACGTAAAGTCATTACAGCTAGCATGATTCTCTCACGTCAAGATCTCTCAAAATGACCTAAAACACCCCTACATATAAACTTTTAACTATATCTCTAAATGTATACCAAAGTTTGTAAAGGTTAATTGACACATCAAAGACGATTGGGTACATTTTAACCACCTTAACGTTGAATTAAAATTTACCAATGCGAATAAAATTATTTCATATATCATCACTACAACACCCATTTTGTTAGATGTTCTAGTTAAACTTAATATTTAACTAAACTTGACAAAAAGAATGATGATTATACCCTTAAATATTTGAAATTAAATAATAAACTATTATTGAAAAATCATGAATCACGTCCAACTGGTTCTCAACCATTCCTATAAGCAAATACAAGTAATATAACAAAGTTGCATGTGGTCTTAGGAGAGGAAGAAGGCATTATATCACCCTTATAGTGGTTGTAAGTGCGAAGTGTCGGGATCTAACATACGTGGGTGTATGCATGTGCAATTATGTCTATTTTCTAGAATACGTATCATATACATATTAAATGCGGCAGAAGCATTTAAACATGCAATAAATATAATAAATAAAATATATTAATCACATTAATATATTAGTAGTGTTGAGAACTCACCTGAACGTATAACGTCATACACGTATATCCTCGAAGTCCGCATGAAGATCAACTCGTGGGCAGTTCTAGTCACTAACTCGATGGGCTTGGCGAGCTAGAATAGTAACCCTATATCTAGCACGGGATTAACTCTTAACCCCAAAATGACCGGTTGTATCTATTCTTCCTTTTCTCTAAAAGGATAAAAAAATAAGATTGAAACAATTTACAATTGCTTCTCACGGCACTATAAGAAAAATGAAACAATATCTATATATATATTAAAATAATAATACAAATAATGGGTGACAACTATATGTCACCATATAATATAATAATATTATATATTAAAATAATATATATTATAATAATATAAAATAATGAAATATTTATAATTATTTAACAATTAAATAATCATAGTGTGAAATGACCATTTTTCCTAATTGTTGTATTTAACACTTAAATACATATACGCACGCATTCCCATGATAGTGCTAGATATTGCTGGATTACATAATTTAAGCTGGTACGTTGTCCTAGTGCCCAACGAGTATACTCTATATCGCAGGACTCCCTAGGTCCACGCCCGATTCGTCTAATAAAACTATTCCATGAGTTCATGAGCAATACCCCACACACACGTCATGGATATTATAAATCAGCGTGTTGAACCATGCAAGTTGAGGTTACAACGCATATGTATAGTCTTCCGTCATGATATCCTGGATGTGCTGGGATATAGATTATCACCGTCAAATTCCTATGAGCTCATTTATGTCATATCTCCAGACTTGTATCTCACTAAACAATATGTGCAAACTCATTTGCCATATTGTTCCACCCTAGCAGAAACTCTTTCCTGGGATTAATGCTTGTGGCAACAAGACCTTTTGAGATACAATCTTGAAGCATTTAGATATCTAACTCCCTATACGAGTTGACAGATCCTATATCTGTACACACCGAACTTCATAAGCATCGGACTATACCCAGCGACACCCAGCAGTCAAACCATGAAAGGTCTGTGACATGCGTGGAACCAAAGTATAGTGGATCACTTACAAGTCCACCATGGCACTCAGGTCAAAAGACCATGTATACTACTCAACTCAAGAGGACCCTCTGTTGACAGCTTACATAGGGTGTCTATCGGAGGCCCTCGTGAGTTATCCCATATCCAGTCCTTTCTGGATACCTATATGTCAATACGAGCTCCAAGCTCACAATCGATTAAGAACGACCATCTATACCCTATAGGTACAACATATGCTGATCTATATATAAAGGTATCCACCAATAGACCTGCATCAGCAGAAATAGATCAGGATAATAATTCGAGAACATACTTGCGCAACTAACATTTCCTGGCACCTAATTGCAACTCTTGCAACTATACAGTTACTAGTATATTCCTAGGTCTATGTCTCATTACAGACAAGATTCCAACTCTTGGATCTTCGCTGAGTATTATAACTAGCTAACACTTAGCTGTGTTAACATTAGCATTTGTATCTCTCAGCGTGACTAACTATGAACCCTTATCTAAACTCCTTTAGATCTGATATGAACTCCTTCGGATCGTTTAATATCTGTAATGTTACATTGCATAATACCATATAAATGGATATTAATGATTTAATGGGAATGTACACTTATATAAATACATAAGTATATGTACATTCAGAGATGGCACGTAAGCACCGACCCTAACACCAAGAATGAAGGAACATTAAAATAGGCAGAAACACTAAGACAAGGATAATGGTATTTAAAATAAATGCCTAAAGTATCATGAAAATACTTTGTAATTAATGTGGTGCATTATAAGGAATCTATTAAAACAAAGGGATAAAATATAGAGATAAATCTTATTGATGACTTAAGATTCTACAGATCTTGTTCATATATATGTTTCGAAACGTTATAGGATAAAGAAGGGAACACTAATTATTAAACTTGAATTAATATATTCCATGTTAGTGTTGTTTCTTTTTTGTAATAAATGTGACTTTTATCATCTTGATATATACTATGAACTGTTATTTAATATAAGGAATAACTTTTAAAGATGAATTATCCACTTTGAAAAAGGTTAGGATGCTTATTTGGCTAACAGTGTAACTACACACCATCCTTCAAGATAAGAAATATTAAAGGAAAAGTCAATATTATATCAAGTCATAAAAATCTGATTGAAGGCTCTAGAAAAGCAATGACCTTGTTAGCAAGTGTAACAAAATTATATATAAGTGAGCAAAGTCTTATACGTAGGCAGATTAAGAAGAAATCTACTTAGTTTAAGGATATTCGTCTAAATGGATATCACATTGAGACTTTGAATAAGAATACTTATATATGTATTTCCAATAAGAAATGCATAATTGAAGAGTTTTTTGCCTTATCATCTAGTTTGTATTATTCAATTGAAAGCTACATAGTAACACGACTTAAGTTCATTGATCCAAAAATATTTACTTTATGGCATAACCGCCTTGGTCATGTAAGATCAACTATGAAGCATAGGATCATTGAAAATTCTCATGGACATTTATTAAAGAACATGAAGATTCTATTGTCTAATGAGAGTTTTTGTATCACTTGTTCATAAACTAAACTTGTAGTTAGACCATCCCTTCTAAGATTGGTCTAGAATCTCTATCATTTTTTACAAATGATTCAAAGAGATGTTTGCAGATCAATCTATTCACTAAGTTGACATTTTTGCTATTTTATAATTTTGATTGATGCATCTACATGGTGGTCATATGTTCGTTTATTATCTACATGAAATGAATAACGTTTAAGGAATAACTTTTAATATAAAGAATAACTTTTAAAGATGAATTATCAACTTTGAAAAAAGTTAGGATGCTTATTTGTCTAACAGTGTAATTACACACCATCCTTCAAGATAAGAAATATTGAAGAAAAAGTCAATATTATATCAAGTCATAAAAATCTGATTAAAGGCTCTAGAAAAGCAATGACCTTGTTAGCAAGTGTAACAAAATTATATATAAGTGAGCAAAGTCTTATACGTAGGCAGATTAAGAAGAAATCTACTTAGTTTAAGGATATTCGTCTAAATGAATATCACATTGAAACTTTGAATAAGAATATTTATATATGTATTTCCAATAAGAAATGCATAATTGAAGAGTTTTTTGCCTTATCATCTAGTTTGTATTATTCAATTGAAAGCTACATAGTAACACGACTGAAGTTCATTGATCCAAAAATATTTACTTTATGGCATAACCGCCTTGGTCATGTAAGATCAACTATGAAGCATAGGATCATTGAAAATTCTCATGGACATTTATTAAAGAACATGAAGATTCTATTGTCTAATGAGAGTTTTTGTATCACTTGTTCATAAACTAAACTTGTAGTTAGACCATCCCTTCTAAGATTGGTCTAGAATACTTATATATGTATTTCCAATAAGAAATGCATAATTGAAGAGTTTTTTGCCTTATTATCTAGTTTGTATTATTCAATTGAAAGCTACATAGTAACACGACTGAAGTTCATTGATCCAAAAATATTTACTTTATGGCATAACCGCCTTGGTCATGTAAGATCAACTATGAAGCATAGGATCATTGAAAATTCTCATGGACATTTATTAAAGAACATGAAGATTCTATTGTCTAATGAGAGTTTTTGTATCACTTGTTCATAAACTAAACTTGTAGTTAGACCATCCCTTCTAAGATTGGTCTAGAATCTCTATCATTTTTTACAAATGATTCAAAGAGATGTTTGCAGATCAATCTATTCACTAAGTTGACATTTTTGCTATTTTATAATTTTGATTGATGCATCTATATGGTGGTCATATGTTCGTTTATTATCTACATGAAATGTTGCATTTGTTAGGTTATTATCACAGATCATTAAATTGAGAGCACAATATTTTTACTACCCTATTGAAATCATACTTTAGATAATATTGGCGAGTTTATATATATAATATTTGATGTCTGTCTATTATCATTGATGTAGAATATCTTGTGACACATGTTCACACATATAAAATTGATTAGAAAATCTTTAATTAAACAACTCTATCACCTCTCACAGTACACCAAGATGACACTTTATTGTCACTTTGGGATTTTATGATGGTTTTTAATTCACCATCGAATATGAGGTATCTTAGACCCCTGACGGATGATCTATGTACCGTACAATTTACAGATTGCCATTTTGATAAGATAGTATTCCTATCATTAGGGAAAAGAAAATTACATCCTTAAGTAAGGCATGAACTTTCTTATAAAAGGATCATTATGTCTTCTTTGGATTCTTGCACAAAATAATGTGAAAATATTGCACAAAAGATTGTTCATCTTTTACAAAATGCATCAAAAGTAACCAAGTCATATAAATTAGGTACTAATACATAAACTTGGGTGATTGTTCCTATAGAATAATCTAATCAAAATGTAGCAAAAAAACATTTACCTATTGCATGCTAGAAGTATGGCAGGCCAATTGGTTTAAAAGATATTATTCACAGAACGAGAAAGTAAAAAATCAAGATCTATTGAAAGTGATGCTCAAGGTATTAACTCCACATTCTCTAAAATCACTAACATCAAGAGAGTTAATAAGTCCCTGAAGAGCTGTAAGTCCCTGAAGAGACATAAGTCCTTGAAGAGACATTAGCCATAGAAGAGGCACAAGAATTCTAAAATAAGGAATATGATAAAAATTATGCTTATAAAAAAAAATATGGAAATATGATAAAATAATTATCGACAATGCGTTCTCATTTGCAGTAGCTACTGAAATTATGAATAATCATTTTGAACCATAAATTATTGATAAATGCAAATGAAAGACATGACTGACTCTAATGAAAAAGGAAATTCGAACATAATTGAATTTTATAGCCAAGCATTAAATATATAGATCTGTAGTCCTGACACTTGAAGATGTCAATCTCGTAAACATAAATGAGTTTTTTGTATGGAAATGTAATGAAAACAACAAAGTTATGGATATAAAGCAAAACTTATTGCTTGATGTTTCTTTTAGAAATTTGGTATTAATTATGATAAAACTTATTCCCCTGTGATAGACACCATTACATTTTGATTTTTAATAAGCTTGATAGTCTTATAAAATCTAGACATGCATCTTATGAATGTAGTGTCAATTCGCCTATGTGAGTCACTTAATATAGATATTTATAAAATTCTATGAAGGATTTAGTATGTTTGAAGCATGTAATCATAATTCGTATTCAATCAAATTACAAAAGATCTTTGTAATGATCAAAATAATATAGGTGCATGTAGTACAATTACTTAAATGAACACTTAATAAGAAAGGACGGAATATACTCATGTGTATTTATAAAGAAGTTAGATTCTGGGTTTGCCATTAGGGTTATATATGTGAATTACATGAATTTGACCAGGACTCATAAGGAGTTCTTAAAGATTGCAAAATACTTAAAAAGATCATTTGAAGTAAAAGACTTAGGGAATACTAAATATTGTTTCGGTCTACAGATTGACCACAAATCAAAAGGAATCTTGATCTATCATTCCATTAATACTGAAAAGATTCTAAAACAATTCAACATAGATAAAGCACATTCGTTTAGTACACCCATAATTGTTAGATTTTCTGATCCTAAGAAATATCCATATCATCCAAGGATAATGATGAAAAAAATACTTAGTTCAAAAGTACCATATCTTAATACAATTGTTACTTTATTATATCTAACCTAATGCACTAGATTGAATATAACTTTTGTGGTAAGTCTATTGATGTTGATAATTTACTTAATCCCCAAAAAGCTCCCTGACATATGAGATATACTTTTACTTTACAATAAACTTATGGTGATCTATAAAGCATATAACTGCAATCTATCATTTATGGCATTCAGAGTACATGTAGCCTACTATCTATAACATATATTCCAACTTTAAAGACAATGTTACTTGTATTACTCAAGTTAAAGTTTGATGCATCAAAAGAGATAAAACCAAACATATTTCTCCAAAATTCTTTTACACTTATGAGTTGTAGTAAAACAAGAAGATTAATGTTAAACAGATAAGCTCTATTGACAATTTTGCAGATTTGTTCACCAAATCTCTACCAACGTCAACTTTTGAGAAATTAGTGTTGTCGGGGATTTAATATATATGGGTGTATGCATGTGCAATTGTGTCTATTGCCTAAAATACATATCACATACATATTATACGCGGCGGAAGCGTTTAAATTAAACAATAAATACAATAAATAAATATATTAATCACATTAATATATTAGTAGGGTAGATAACTCACCTCAACGTGTAACGTTATACACGTATTTCCTCGGAGTCCGCATGGAGACCAACTCGTGGGGCGTTCTAGTTACCAATACGGTGGGCTTGGTGAGCTAGAACAGCAACCTTATATTCAGCACGGGATTAACTCTTAATCCTTAAAATAGCCAGGTGTGTGTTTTCATCCTTTTCTCCAAAATGATAAGAAATGGAGAATGAAGCAATTCATAATTGCTTCCATTGCACCATAGAGAAAAATGAAACAATTTCATTTTTCCTTTTTTTTTTCTTCTTCTTCTTCGGCCATTTCTCTTTTTTTTCTTTTCTTTCTCCATTTCTCTTCATTTTTCTTGGCCACACACACCAACACACACACGCCCACTCCTCTTTCTCTCTCTCTCTTTATATATATATATATATATATATATATAATAAAATAATAATATAATATATTATATAATATAAATAATAAGATAATAATATAATGGGTGCCAAATAGTTGGCACCCAAAATAAAATATTATATAATATAATAAGATAAATTAATGATTATTTAACAATTAAATAATCATTGTGTGAAATGATCATTTTGCCCCTCGTAAATTGTTACCAAGTCTACCCCCTAGTGGGTCCCACTAATCTCCACACTTGGGTAAACTCAACCGAGGGTCCACAATGCGCCATGTGTCATTATACAATTAGTAAATAACAATTATTGACTAATTGTTATATTTAATACTTAAATACAGACACACACACATTCCCGTGATAGTGCTGAATATTGCTAGATTAAACAATTTAATCCGACACACTGCCTCAGTGCACAATAAGTACACTTCATATCGCAAGACTCCCTAGGTCCATGGGCGATTCATCAAATGAAACTATTCTATAAGTCCGTGAGTAATGCCCCACGTACACGTCACAGATATTACAAATCAGTGCGTTAAACCATACAAACTGAGGTTACAACGCATACGTATAGTCCTGCTGTCATGATATCCTGGATGTGCTAGGGATATAGATTATCACCGTTAAATCCCCTAACGTTCATCCATGTCCTATCTCCAGACTTATATCTCACTGAACAATATGTGCAAACTCCTTTGTCATATTGTTCTACCCTGGTAGAACTCTTTCTCAAAATTTATGCTTGTAGCCACAAGACTTTCTGAGATGCAGTCTCGAAGCATCTGCATATCTAACTCCCTATACAAGCTGACGGATCCCATATCTATACACACCGAACTCCATAAACATCGGACCATACCCAGTGACACCCAGCGGTCACACTATGAAAGGTCTGTGACATGCGTGGAACCAAAGTATGGTGAATCACTTACAAGCCCACCATAGCACTCAGGTTAAAGGACCACGTATACTACTTAACTCGAGAGGACCCTTTATTGATGGCTTACATATGGTGTCTATCAGAGGTTGTCGTGAGTCTGTCTCATATCTAGTCCTAACTGGATACCCATATGTCAATACAAGCTCCAAGCTCACGGTCGGCTAGAAACGACCATCTATACCTTATAAGTACAACATATGCTGATCTATATATAAAGGTATCCATCGGCAGAAATAGATCAGGGACAATTATTTGAGAACATACTTGCGTAACTATCATTTCTTGGCTCCTGATTACAACTCTTACAACTATACAGCTACTAGTATATTCCCAAGTCTATGTCCCATTACAGAGAAGGTTCCAACTCTTGGATCTGCTGAGTATTATAACCAGCTAACACTTAGCTGTGATAACATTTAGCATTTTTATCTCTAAGCGTGGCTAACTATAAGCCCTTATCTAAACTCCTTTAGATCTAATTTGAACTCCTTTAGATCTGATCTAAACTCTTTCAAATCGTACAATGTCTGTAACGTTACATTGCATGGTACCATATTTATGAATATTAACGATTTAATGGGAATGTACAGTTGTATAAATACACAAATATATGTACATTTAGGGATAGCACGTAAGCATCGACCCTAACAATTAGTTTACAAAGTTGGTATGCATTGACTCAACAAATTGAAAAATTAATGGATGTTACTTTGAGGCAAAGCATTTACATCAGGGTAAGCAAATTTTTCCAAGAAAAGAATTATATTAGTTATAAATATGCAGTGTACTCTTTTTTCATTTGACCAAGTTTTATCTCAATGGGTTTCACTGACAAGTTATTAATGAGGCAATATTGAGCATGTTCATTACTAATGTATATTATAGACTTTTATTTTAGTTTTACTTAGTTTATTGTCCTATTAAATTTTTCCTTAGCAATGTAAAATATAATTAAAGTGGTATAATCCAAGGGGAGTGTTGTAAAGTGTAAAGAGATTTGGAAGATAACAATATAGAGAAAACCTAGGGTAAATACTATCCCACAATATGCATTTTAATGATTAACCTTCTAATATTTAATTCTCTTAGTTCTTGTTATTGATCAAGACACTAATATATTCACAAGCCTCTCCCAAGGTCATGCAAGTATACCTTAATTTACCAAATAACTATATTTCTATGGTACTTGTAATAAATTAATATTTATTAAGATTAAGTCTTATTGATCATACATGCCAATTAGGTATATTCTTATCCTAATTTGAAACTTGCATTTGCAACATTAAATGTTACTCTACAATCATGCATCAAATTACCTAGGTCTAAATATAATGATTTATCTTTCGAGTTTATCAAAAATATTACCAATTCATTCATCATATTGGCCAGATATATTAAAGCATTAAGAACAGGTAATTTAAATAACAAAGAACTAAGTTTATTAAATATTAGAAAGACATGGCACTTAAGCGCACATATTGAGTTCAAGTATTAACCTTAGAAAAAAATTTAGTTCATGACTATAAGAGAATAGCGGTAAAAATAATAAGAAATCATGATACAATCAATTATAAATCGATATAGACATCGAATTACTCTTGATTATGTTGCCAATGAACTCCTGATATCGAAGAATGCCTTGAATTTCTCTCTATGGATGCTTCAATTATGTTCTTATTACTTTCTAAGAGACTTGTGTTGTGTGTCTTAGGATGATCTCGGATGTTCTCTAAAGGCTGGGAATGAGTGGTCTTTTATATGGATTGATATGAGCTTGAAATCTCTAATTCTTATCGAGTTAAGAATCACACATATTTGCCCTGGTGCTGGTGAGCCACCGCTCTAGTGACAATCTAGCACCCCCAGCGTTATCTTGCTATCGTTGGGGTGCCATATTCAAAAGGCTATATCGCTGGAGTAATAAGTGTTGTCAGGGGATCTTATATACGTGGGTGTATGCATGTACTATTATGCCTATTGTTTAAATACGTATCAAATACGAACTTAAATGTAGCGGAAGCGTAAAATATGCAATAAATAAAATAAATAAATATATTAATCACATTAATATATAAGTATGGTAGAGAACTCACCTCAATGTATAACATTATACACGTATTTTTCCCGGAGTCCTCATGAAGACCAACTCGTGGGCAGTTCTAGTCACCAACACGGTGGGCTTGGTGAGCTAGAACAGCAACCCTATACGCAGCACTGGGTTTAACTCTTAAACCCTAAAATGGCTGGTGTATATTTTTATCTTTTTCTCCAAAAGGATAAGAAATTGAGGCTGAAGCAATTCACAATTACTTCTAAGACACCATAGAAAAAAATGAAACGATTTTATTTTTCTCTTTTTTTATTTTTCTTCTCCTTCTTTTCTTCTCATTCTTTTCTTCTTCTTTTCCTTTATTTCTCTCTTTCTCTCAAGCATAATGCCCAACACACACTCACATACTCACTTTTTCCCCCTCTCTCTTTATATATATATAATAAAATATTAATACAATATATTATAGAATATAAATAATATAATAATAATAATATATTATATAATATAATTGTTGGAGCTAGTGCTTATGTGTCATTCCAATATTGTATGAATATTAATTGTTAATATTTATATAATAAACATTTTGAATAAAAAATTGTTAATATCATATTTATATGGTATAATACTTGTAACATTACAGACACTGTATGATATGAAAGAGTTCAGATCTAGTCTAAATGAGTTTAAACCAGAACTAATAGTTAGCACAACTGAGAGTTATAAATGCTAAGAGTTAGCACTGTTAAGAGTTATCAGTTTATAAGAGTCAGCGAGGTCTAAAGAGTTAGAACCTTGTCTATAATGGGACAAAGACCTGAGAGTATACTTGTAATGATATAATTACAAAGAGTTGCAATAGGAGCTAAGAAATATTATTATGTAAGTATGTGTCAAACATAATGTTCCTCATCTATATTCACCAATGCGGGTCTATCGATGAATTCACTTTATATAGATTAGTGTATGTCTATATCTAACTGGTTTAGATGGTTGTTCTTAGCTGACCATGAGTTTAGAGCTTGTATAGGCATGCGGGTATCCAGTCAGGATTGGATACTGAACAGACTCACGAGGACCCCAATAGATATCCTATGAAGCCGTCAATAGAAGGTCCTCTCGAGTTGAGTAGTATTCGTGGTCCTTTGACCTAAGCGTCACGGTGGTCTTGTGAGTGATCCATTATGCTTTGGTTCCACATATGTCAGAGACCTTTCATGGTTTGACTGCTATGTGTTGCTGGGTATGGTCCGATGCTCATAGAGTCCGGTGTGCATAGATACAGGATCCATCAGCTTACGTAGGTAAGTTGTATATCCGATGCTCCGAGATTGTATTTCATAAAGTCTTGTGGCCATAAGTATAAACCCGAAAAAAGAGTTTTTCATAGGGTTAAACAATATAGCAAAAGTGTTTGCGTATATTGTTTATTGAGATAAGTTTATGGATGTGCATACGGGAATTTGACGGTGCTGATCTATATCCCCGCACATCCAGGGTATAAATGATGGAAGGATTATATGTATACGTTTTGACCTCAACTTGTATGGTCTAACACTCTGATTTGTAATATTCATAACATGTGCATGGGGCATCGATTACGAATTCATGGAATAGCTCTACTTGATAAATCGGGTGTAAACCTAGAGAGTCTCAATATGAAATGTACTCTTTGAGCACTTGGACAATTTATCGTATTGAATGGTTCAATACAGTATAATTCAGTAATTTACTAAGGTTAAGTTAACTAAAGTATATGGTTAAATGGTAGAACCCACTTTAGGTTAACTTGGTAACCTAGTAAGTAAATAAATGTAATTTCACTTTATGATTATTTAATTGTTAAATAATTAAAATAAATATTTATTTATTTAATTGGTAAATAAATGATTTAACTTAACTATGGTTAAAGGTTAACCATATGGTTAAGTTAGTTAACTATAGTTAGAATATTTAAATATTTATTAACTTAAGGATTAAGTTAAACTAACCTAACTAAGGTTAAATGTTAACTAAGGTTAGGTTAAGTTAAATTAAATGCAAATGAAATTCAAATTAATTTGAAATTTATGCATTAGTATATAAAGGGAAATAAAATTCAAAATTCATAAGTTTTAGGTTTTTAGATTTTTCAATTTTGGTAGCCATTTCAATTTGAGAAATTGAAATTCTTTGTTTTGTGTTTTAAGTGTTAGAATAACAAAACAAATAAATAAATGGTTACTAATTGTAATAACTAAAATAGATTTGTTTTACTTTATTCAAGAGTTGAATAAAAAAAAACAAATTTAATTAAGTTAAAGAGTTTAACTTTGAATCAAGTTTAAGAGTTAAACAAAATGTTATATTAACATACTGTTATTCTAGATAATCAAACTCACCCTTGTTGATTGTTAGGATTGATCAAAGTTTCATTTCATGGTGAATTTCAAGCAAATTAATCCAAAAACTTCATGGGTTATATTTCTCAATCTCGTTTTTCATTTAATAAATATGTATTATATATGTTCATTGTATTAATTTTAATCTTCCGCTGTGCACATATATGTATGAGATATGTATATTTTTGTATGATGAACACATCCTACATGCAAGCACTCTAGAATTATCAACACCCAACAATAATAAGAGGATATTTTAATTATTTAACCATTAAATAATCAAAGTGTAAAATGACCATTTTGCCCCTCATGAATAGTTACCAAGTTTATCCCTAGTGGGTCCCACCAAATTTCACACTTTAGTAAACTCAACTGAGAGTCCACAATACGCCACGTGTCCTTATACAATCAGTAAATAATAATTATTGACTAATTATTATATTTAACACTTAAATATAGAAACGCACGTATTTCTGTGGTCTTTGTGGGTTAAACAATTTAATCCGGCACGTTGCCCCAGTACACAACGAGTACACTCCATATTGCGAGACTCCCTAGGTCTTACGCCTGATTTGTCAAATGGAACTATTCCATGAGTCTGTGAGCAATGCCCCACGCACATGTCACGGATATACAAATCAACGCGTTGAACCATGCAAGCTGAGGTTACAACGCATACGTGTAGTCCTTCCGTTATGATATCCTAGATGTGCAGGGATATAGATTATCACCATCAAATCCCCTAGTGCTCATCTATGTCTTATCTCTAGACTAGTATCTCACTGAACAACATGCGCAAACTCTTTTTTCATATTGTTCTACCCTGGTGGAACTTTTTCCCGGATTAATACTTGTGGCCACAAGATTTTTTGAGATATAGTCTCAAAGCATCTGGATATCGAACTCCCTATACAAGCTGATGGATCCCATATCTATATACACCGTACTCCATATGCATCGGACCGTACTTAGCGACACCCAACGATCACACTATGAAAGGTCTCTGACATACGTGGAACCAAAGTATAATGGATCACTTACAAGCCCATCGTGGTACTCAGGTTAAAGGACCACGTATACTACTCAACTCAAGAGGACCCTCTGTTGATGGCTTATATAGGATGTCTATCGGAGTCCCTCATGAGTCTGTCTCATATCTAGTTCTAATTGAATACCCATATGTCAATATAAGCTCCAAGTTCACGGTCGGCTAAGAACGACCATCTATACCCTATAGGTACAACATATGTTGATATATATTTAAGGGATATCAACAGACCCGCATAGGTAGAAATAGATTAGGGATAATTATTCAAGAACATACTTGCGCAACTAGCATTTGCTGGCACCCGATTGCAACTATGCAGTTACTAGTATATTTTCAGGTCTATGTCCTGTTACAAGCAAGGCTCCAACTCTTGGATATGCTGAGTATTATAACCAGCTAACCCTTAGCTGTGCTAACATTTAGCATTTATATCTCTCAACATGGTTAACGTTAGGTCTTTATCTAAACTCTTTTAGATCTTATCCGAACTCCTTCAGATCTACAATGTCTGTAACGTTACATTGCATAATACCATATAAATAGGTATTAGCAATTTAATGGGAATATACACTTGTATAAATACACAAGTATTTGTACATTCAGGGATGGCACGTAAGAACCGACCCTAACAATAATGTAACACCTTCCTCACTCGTCTCTCATCGAGACACGAGATCAGGGGGTGCTACGATAGCATCGAATAGAAACAACTATAATGATTATTCAAACTTCAAAAATATTTTTTTTTGTTTTATAAACATTTACGGAGAAAAACTGACAATCTCCCCTAAAAATTAGATTTTTACACTACCTGTAACAAAAGAAACACTTCCAAATTTTCAATATCCATTCTTAACCAACTTTCATATTTGTCTTTCAGCAAATATTCACAACTCATATTACAATATAAATATATCAAACCTTTACAAAACTATTTCACACCCAGTATATTATCAAAATATATATATATATCATATATCATGGTTTTAAAAGAGATAGTTATGAATAATACATATATACATGCACATACACTTAATGTCCATAATATAATATACAATAGTCTATAGACAACAAAATATCTACCAAAAATAATTATATATAGAGAGAGGATGTGAGCGACTCTGAGCAGTTGCAGAAAAATTTACTCTTCAGTCTTTAGTGATGGCAACTCTACTACCTGCGCATGGTAAATCCAACGCGCTAAGAACAACAGCTTAGTGGGTGTACACAAAAGATGAAATAGTATAATATAATTTTATTACCTTTTTGCAATAAACCATATATATAAACATTGAAATGTTTTTGTAATAACCAATTTTTCTCCGTATATCATAATAAATCAAAATTTATCAATTAATCAATTCATTAAACTAAAACATTATTCGATTTCTCATTTCAATTAATCAAATATATATATATATATACAAATATCATATTTATAATTAATCCAAGTAGGCACCCAAAATAAACACTGACACGATACCATGGATTGGTTAATGGGCTAACAAATATCAGATAATGATCCGGTATCGGCCACTCGGTGACTACCCACCGGATCCAGAACAGATCAGAATAGATAACAGATCGGATACACAGAGTAGTGTCATCGGACAAACAAACGGCGCAGTATTGCTATAATACTCTATTGACATGCCAACTACCAATCCTCCTCTACCAATGTTTAGGTTTACTTAGGGCGTCTCAATAATATTATTAATACATTATTTTTCTTTTAAAAGAATATTTTAACACAAATTTATTATTATTAAACTAAATTATTATACAAATTCATGTTTACTCAAATTTTCTAATTGTTCATATTTAGACACAAATATTCTTTTATTATTATAAATAGGCTAAAAAAATTTCACTATTCATCTTTATGCCCAAATTTTTCAAAATTTTTATACATAAACTCAAATGTTCCAAAATTTTTTATATAGGTCCAGAATATTCAAAAATACCCAAATAAGTTCCAAAATTTTTAGATTTATCAATTCAGCCCAAATTTTTTTAATTTTCTACTTATAGGCCCATTTGTTTCAAAATTTATCATTAGGCCCCAATTTCTTCAACAAGTCATATATAAGTTCTAATTCCATACTAATACACATAAAGACATAAAATTTTTAAATATTTACAATTTAGTCCAGAATTTTTCATATAAGTCCAATTTTTCTCAAAATTCATATTTATGCCCAATTTTTCTTTTCTTTTCAATTTTGACCAGCAATTAATATCCAATACTCAAAACATATTTAATACATTTAGAAACAATATAATTATTAATTCAATGCCATAGTTCAACATACTCATCCATCATATTAATAAAATATATAAATATATACTAAATTTCCTAAGGTAGGAATTTAAGTTTTAAACTAATGTGTATACCAACCTTATAAGCTTAATTCCTCCACTTGACTCACATCTTCTCCTTCTCCTTCCCTTGGCTATCCTTGGTCAAGCTTTCACCTTCATTTTCCAAAATACACAAATAATGAATAAATTTCTAATTTACCAAATTAAAAGTATAATTCACTAATTCTACATGGCTACTTAATCTATTTACCCTTGAAACCCCAAATTCATATTCAATAGAATTTTTAGCATTAACTCACCTTGAATAACACCTTATACCTTAAAATTGATCCTTGAAACTTGATGAAGAAGGCTTTAATCAAGGATTTGGAGGCTTAATTTACTAATGAAAGTATTGAGAATTGTTGAATTTAAAGGGAGATAAAAGAAAAATGGAGAGAAAATGCAAAAGAGAGGGGACGGCCAAAGGTGTTGTTTTCTCTAAATTTTTCAATACTATTCCCCCTTTTATAGCCTTTATTTTTCTTTTCAAAAATACCCCCAACTAAACTCAAAATTACAAAAATGCCATTGGTTAGAAATGGTGGCATTTGATTGGTCCAAAAATTCCAAACACTATTCATAACTAAACTAAATAAAAAATTTAGTTTAAATCTAACTAATTCTAGTAAATTCCATTTAACAATGTTGACAAAATTCTATTGGTCCAAATATTGAAAAAGTTTTAATAGCATAAGTTTTAATTCTATGCAAACACTTATACCATACTACACTTATTCAACCAATCAAATTCTTTCATTTATTTTGACTAATAAATTCAATCAAAATAAATAAAAATTTTGGGGTATTACAAATAAGGACATAGCTCTGGGGTGCTGGGCTATTATTGGAGCGGTGGCTCACCAACGCTAGGGAAAAAATGCGCAACTTTAACAGATATTTTTCTATTTTCTTATTTTGATCACTGTTCTAACTCTAGGACGAAAATCTATGTAGCACTGGGACAATAACTCTATATTTTAAAAAATTTACAATTTAGTCCATATTTTTGCTTTTTTATAAATAAACAATAATGCATATAATATAACAATTTATTCTCATAAAATAAAATATCAAAATAAAATATGAAAAAATATATAACAAATATATCATTATCATAAAGGATGTGGGAAATCTCTCTCATCCGATATAAAGAAATGGTCTGGCACAGTATTATATTATGATAATAGAGCTTGTATGGTAGCTTTTTAAGTGTTATAATATTATTACCTATAGTTGGTTTCATTTCCTCATATCTACTTGTGCCGACTGCAAAATTCTATCTTCCCATTGTTATGGCAACTCTTAATTTTTTTTATCTACATGGTACTCAAACCAATATAGTCCTTCTCCATAAAACCATCAGGAAGAATTTGACAACCACTGATTATATCACTCCAATGATAATTCCTTCTACAATAATTTGATTTCCTTTATAGATAATCTTTGAATTACATCAGAGAAATAATTATGCTTAATCCTGAAATGCTCAAACTAATCAACTCTGATTAGTAGTTGTATAACCAAACAAAAGATTCTGCATATCTTTCAGAACAAGTAGTACCACATTCTTTTAACTAAATACAAAATTCGTTATGAAGACTCCAAATATGTTCATAAAGAAGATTACTAACACGACATGTAACACAATGATGGTTCATCACCGGAATCCAAGGAAATATGACACCAAATAGTTTAAAAAGTGAGTCATTTGGTTGATATTTGGCCTTTTGAAAACCAGCAATAAACGGCTCAGTAAAAATTACTTTCTTTTGCCGGCTATCTCAATTGAACTATGAAATCTCAATTATGAAATCTCAATTGAACTATGAAATGATTATGTTGAGGGAGGAAACGCCCTTCTTCCTCTCGAGATTATGTTGAAGCGAAGAACCTCAAGTTTACCCTAGAACCCTAATCTCCTTGCGTAACGGAATAACCTGTTAATCAAGCAAAATAGCAAGAATCCAAAGCAAAAAACAAAATAGCACAATGCAATTTTACGTGGTTCAACCAATTGCTTACGTCTACGGTGGATTCAAAGATCCTAGCCTCTCTTATTATAACTCCCTAGAGATAGTACAAGGATAACCTAATCTGAATAACCCTCAAAAAGACCTAATGTTTAGTGAACCCCTACTCTACCACGAAAAATGATCACCCAAACGATGGTTCCACCCTAGTGTACACAAGCACTTAGTGTCTACCCAGTTCTTCCCCTCTCTTAGAGTATCTCTTAATGCTTAATCTGAAATCAAGGGTTTACAAGTGTTTATATAGAGTGTATTTCGTGCCTACTAACCCTATTCCTTGTTGGAGTAAGAGTCCACTTGTTTTGGAAGTCCAAAATTTTTCAAAACTAGAAATCTCGAAGAAAAACAAACTTCTGACGCGTCTGGCACCGCGGCGCTGGTTAAAATCGCGCCCGACGCTGCGGTTGCTGTCCTGGGCGCCGCGGCGCTCAACCTTGTACTCTCCTCCCGCGTTTTTTTCACTTCCTTAGCGTCTTCGAGTCCTATTTCGCTTCCTCCTTCGTGTCTCACTCGTCCTAGACTTCTTCATACGTGTCCCACACATTTTAGACTTCTTGTGACTCTCCACTTTGGTATTCATCTCAATTCTTGTCCAACCAAGATTTCTGAATCACCAATTTTTCAACAAACCCTTCCTTGATTCAAAATCTTTCGAATAAGAAGGCTTCGGGATCCGATTCACACCAATACTCTATCACCTAAAGTTGAGTCCAGTTAAGTCTCTACCAAGACTTAATTTTTCCCGGGCTAGTGACTTCAGTCTCTCAAGGCATTCGTGCACCTTGCATAGAGTATGGATGCGTTGCACTCATTTTCGACCCTCATCACCTCGGTGAGCACGGTTTGGATGTCGCCTAGTGGTCTGCATTACCCCACTACCCCGCATTGGGCCACTCATGGCCATCCTAGTAAACACATAGAGCCCCCTATTGTGCTTCTCACCCTCAAACCTTATAGGTCATTTCTCTACCCTTAGTTTTCCTTTTTCCGCTTTAACCGAATACCCTTTCTCATCGAGCTTGCCTAGGGATATCAAGTTCCTCCTCACTTTAGGAACATGCCTTACACCATGTAAGTCCCTAATTTCTCCACCTTGTATCCTCAGCCTTATGTTACCAACTCTCATGATCTCACAAGTCATGTCATTCCCTATTAGAGCTTTACCTCTCTTGGCTTTATAGTTGATAAACATCGATCTGTCGAGACACATATAGACACTGCACCCCGAATCTAGTATCCATTTGTCAGCGTACTTTCCCCTTGAGGCTAGCAATGTGTCTACATCTTCAGTATCTTCCTCAGTACCGATTGCAGCCCACCCTCCTTGGCCTTTTGATTTCGGACAATCCTTTACAAAGTGTTCTTCCTTATTACAAAAGAAACACTTCTTGGATCTCCTCCTTGATTGGTTGCTCTTCCTTCCTTGTGCAAGTAAAGCTGCTCCACTCTCAGACTTATATCTCTTTGTCAATTCTTTTGAGTTCAATGATGCATTGACATCATTCATCGTTAAAAGCTCCTTTTCATACAACAATGTATCCACAAAACTCTCATAGCTCTTTGGCAACGAACTCAACAGGATAATGGCCTTGTCTTTATCCTCGGTCTTGATGCCCAGTTGCTCAAGACTTATGATGATCTTGTTGAATTCGTCAATGTGAGCTCTCAATGAAGTTCATTCGCGCATTGTTAGCTGATATAGTTTCTTTTTCACAAGAAGTCTATTTGCAAGAGACTTTTTTATGTACAATGCCTCGAGTCTCTTCCATAACCCCAAAGCGGTTTCTTCGTCACCAACTTCCTTTAATACTTCGTCACTCAATGTCAGGAATAAGGTGCTGTGAGCCTTTTTCTTAATCATGTCCCAATCTTTCTGCCCGAACTTTGAGGTTGTTGCCTTATTACTAGTTGAGTAGCTGGCTTCCTCCAGAGCTGAGTCTAGCCCTTCCTTTACTAGTAGAGCACTAACTTTTTTCCTCCAAAGATTGAAGTTTTCATCCCATTGAACTTATCTATTTCTTGCTTGATTGTAGCCATGGTTTAAATACCCCAGATGTGTATTATCGAACCTCTAGCTTTGATACCATTTTGTTGAGGGAGGAAACGCCCTTCTCCCTCTCGAGGTTATGTTGAAGCGAAGAACCTCAAGTTCAGCCTAGAACCCTAACCTCCTTGCGCAACGGAATAACCTATTAATCAAGCAAAATAGCAAGAATCCAAAGCAGAAAACAAAAGAGCATAACACAATCTTACGTGGTTTAATCAATTGCCTACGTCCACGGTGGATCCAAAGATCCTAGCCTCTCTTATTATAACTTCATAAAGATATTACAAGGAAAATCCAATTTAAAGAATCCTCAAAATGACCTAATGTTTAGTGAACCTTTACTCTACCATGAACAATGATCACCTAAACGACGGTTCCACCCTAGCGCACACAAGCACTTAGTGTCTACCCAATTCTTTTCCTCTCTTAGAGTCTCTCTTAATACTTAATCTGAAATCAAGGGTTTACAAGTATTTATATAGGGTGTGTTTCGTGCCTACTAACCCTATTCCTTGTTGGAGTAAAAGTCCACTTATTTTGGAAGTTACTTCCAAAACTTTCCAAAACTAGAAATCCCGAAGAAAAACGGACTTCTGATGCGTCTGGAGCCACGGCGCTCGTCCCTGGGCGCCGCGACGCTGGCCAAAATCGCGCCCAGCGCTGTGGCGCTGAGGACCCAGCGCTACAGCGCTAGGTTGCTGTCTTAGGCACCGCAGCGCTCAGCCCTGTACGCTCCTCCCGCGTTTTCTTCACTTTCTTTACATCTTCAAGTCCCGTTTCACTTCCCCCTTCGTATTCCACTCGTCCTAAACTTCTCCATACGTATCCCATACGTTCTATACTTCTTGTGATTTTCTACTTTAATATTCTTCTTAATTATTATCCAATCAAAATTATTAATCAACAAATTATTTAGCAGCTCCATGAAATCAGAAGCGGATCACGAGTGTACTAAGTTTGGAGTAGAAAATGAATTATAATCTGCCAGCTATGTCAAGTTATAGGACATATAATTCTTTGATGTGGTCGCATCACATTTCTGCCAAATTGTACTCAGTAACCAGCACCACTCAAGACTAAATGCTCCCGAGTTCTATCCATTAAAGAGACTTGAATTACAAATTACAATGTGGCAGATGACAACGGCACTCTATAGAACAAGGACAAATTCCTAAGGTCATAACATTTAATGTTTTAACATTTTGAGAGTTGAAATTAAAGTCATGTTAAAAGAGTGATGTAGTAGAAAAGCCATCCATTAGAAAGAGATTCAAGTTATAATACAGATGCTTTACAAGTAAGTGGCTAGAGGAAGCCAAAAGTGTCCACTATATAAACAAATAAAGGAATATGTGATCCTCAACAGGACAAGTAACAAATTTTGGTACCAACTGAACAAATGCAAACAGTACCTCAAACAGAGGAATGCCTTCTGTTCTCGAGGCTTGACAATTGGCCGCAAGTGTTGTCTAATACTGGAACGAATATGAAGTTTGATGAAGTTAACTTTTCATTAAGTCCAGAAATCTCAGTAGTTTACAACATATTGTAACTCTTCAGAAGACAATCACCAAAATCTCTACTAGCTGTTAACTATGGCAAATCCTTATCATTAACTTCACTGCCAAACCTGCAAATATAGTTCAGACCCACAAGAAGCTCTGTAATTAAAGCTTCAGTTTTTGCCAGATTCGCAAAGTGTAGGGTCTGCACCAAAAGGACATTTATCCTGGAAACCACATTCTCCTTTTCAAAATTGCGCTCAGACTGCCACCTGATCATGTTATGAGCTAGTGGAGCTAGCCAATCTAATATCTGTTCCAGTGCCAGATTCCACTGTGCTGCAAGAGAAGCATCATAAACAGATGAAACCAATTGTTTGGCATATGCCTTAAGCTTACCCCTAAGAGCACTTTTTATAGTGATTGGTAACATATTGTACAGATCATCCCTTACATCAAAGCCAATCATGTGAGGAGATGAAGCTAGTTTCTCAATCAATATAATAATATTTGCATAGTGGAGTGCCAAAGCAGCATCACCAAGAGTAGATGGAGGGGCCTTCAACAACCCGCGCTTGGAATTGAAGATAACTACTTTTGAATATATTCTGTTGTTGCAAGAAAGAGAGCCCATCTTTGTATTTTCCATTTTCTCAACATTTTTCATATTAACATGACCAAACCTCATAGAACCACCCCCAGTGGGCTTGCAACTCTTTAATACAAGGGAATCACTCCCACCAGTCATACATCCTTTAAAAGGTCCATGGACCCCCAATCGTTTGGATTTTGAATGGGAAAGCTTTCCATTTACAGTATTGGACGGATGGAGAGATCGCCGTTGCTTCCTATTATTTCTATTCTCATCAGTGGTGTGACCTGATTTTGAGACCGATCTCCCAAGAGGTCCGGAGGAGAATCCACAAAGATTATTTTCAGAAGGATATACAGAAGACTGCATAGGAGCAGAAAAAGTATGGTATCGAGAAGGAAAATCACTATTCCTTTGTTCACAGTCATTGTCTCCTTCTATAGGTGCAATTTGGTTAATCCCAAAAACATGCTTTATCCTTTCAAGTATGGTGAAAAGCGATCTAATCAGCAGCCTGACAATGTAATCATAAGTTCTAACCCATGGAGACATCTCACGTAGATTTCTCACTTCCTGACGTTGGGATATTACCTTCTGCCGAAACTCAAACAATTTCACCTTATCTAACTCAGCGTTGGCCTGCTGCATTCTCCCAAGAGTTTGCTCAAGCTCTGCCAGCACTTCAAGCTCTTGATAAAGTTGCATCATAACCGCAACAAATCTTTCCATTTTCTTTACTTTCCTATCCATCTTCTTAAATCTGTATTCCCATCCAAACCATTCAAGATTATTCAAAATGGGATCACTAATGAAATTCTCAAACCGGTGATAAACAGGGTCTGTGCACCTCTTGCCAAGCCTAGCCACAGATCTTGCCACATTTCCAAAATTCTCAATGATCTCATTGAGTGCAAGATCCATCAGGTAATCATCATCATTGGATACAAGCTTTTGAGTCCCAACTGAGTTCGCAATCTCATCCCTCAAACTAATGACCTCCTTTTCACTCAAAGAATGCCACATATTAACCACCTTTGACATCAAGCTAGCCACTTCAAATGCCAAAATTCCAATGATTTCCTTGTCAGTCTCTGAAGCATTTTTCCACGAAATCCACCGCAAACTACCAAACCATGATTCTGTCACCATTTCGCCTCCCATTAAACTGCATAAATAAAAAATATAATCTAACCAAAAACCTCAAAAGATGTGGCAATCCATGTATAAGAATAAGTGAACATAAGAACGGTAACTCAAACCATCAGAATATTCCTCTCAATGCACTTATCATATCAAGATATCATATCTTAAATAATACAGTTGCTCAAACACCATTTAATGTGACGTATAATGAAAATTTGAAACAGGGAAAGCAAAGCTTTCCCCATTTAATGTGACGAAATATCAACAAAGAAAACAAAAGGCAAAATGTAGAACATCATAACATAAAAATTTAGTTTAAACACATTACTACAGTTTCTTGGATTAGTCTAATACATTACCACGAATACAAACGCAAATAGGTATTTAGGACATATAATGTTTTTTATTTTGTTTTATCTCCGCAAACGTAAAAGATTAACGTTCAATTTATAAAAATTCCCCTCAATCAAAAAAAAAAATAAATCAGAATATCTACCATTGCAGGCTCAATCACAACTATCTTCTTTCTCTCTAATTTCTAAATTATTAAATAAATGGAATAACTAATTACAAGTCAACACTGGCGCTAAATATTTTTGAAACAAAAAACGAAAAATTTTAGAAAAACAAAAAGTACAAATAGTCAAACTTGCTCAATTGTGATTTTACTACGGGAAAAGCACAGATCCAAACGACGGAGCAGCAATTTAAACCAATTAAGAAGCAATTACAGAGGTAATCATATGAGCTTACAATTGCTGAAAGCGAAGACCACGACTAATTGAAGCAGCATTGAGCTGAAACAAAAGTAGAAGAAGAAGAAGAAGAAATGACTGTGTAGGATAATGCCGTACGCAGCCCCGGCGTCATAGAGCCGCGAGCGAAACAGACGGAGTAGAAATACGAAAGAACCGGATAAAAGATGATAAAACTAAGAGCGCTTAAATTCGGTCAAACCGAGGTTTTAACTTCGAAGATTAAAAAAAAAAAGAAAAGCTGGTGGAGGAATTAGTAGTTAATATTCTTATGCTTGTGGATATCAAGGTGATTAGCAATTTCATCTAAATTTAATGTGATTTGAGTTCGAGGGATTCGACGCCGTTTTGGGTGGTCGAGGCCGAGGGGTATGGAGAATTTTATTGGACAGGGGTGGGGGAATTTTTTGGGGGGCACACACCTTTAAGAATTTGGATAAGGGTTGCGAGTAAGCACAATTGCACACATGTCAATCGGTCGCCACATTCACATCTTACGACTTATGGATTTAGCGAGTGGTTACAATGGCATTGGTTGGCTTTGGTTGATAGCGAGATATGAAGTTTTATATTGCTTGCACGTCACGACTCATCTGTCCCAAAACAAAATCAATATATTAGATTACTAATCAATTATTGAAGCTGAAGGTCCTCTCAATCATTATTCATAACTAAGATGTTGTCGCTTAACATTCCATTGTCCATATTGTAATTATCGTTACTATCCTTCTATAGGAAGAGTTTCATTTTTTTCTCCTAATATTTCACCTGATTAAACATGCATCTTCTCTTTTTTAAGATTTCAGGAAAAGTTTCCATGTATTTTATAAATTTGAAGAGAAATTTCTTGTTTTTGAAAAAATAAAAATAAAAAGCCTCCAATGAGAAATTTAGTAGATTTCTGAACTAAAAGATTTGCATAAAATTAAAGAAAGATCAATTAAGCATCCTTAGATTTTTTTGAAAAGAAAACATTTGAAAATCTACTAAATTTTAAATGACATTTTAAAATTTTATTTATTTTAAAAATTTTAAAACAATGACATATAAATTTTATCGACATCTTTATCTAAGTAATGATTTTTATTTAGTTTAATTGTAAAAAAAAGACTACACGTCTCTTTTCTTAAAATTTTAGGTTTTAAATGTCATTTTTTTTACTTTAAAATAGATAAAAATCATTATCTAACAAGAATGTCAATATAATTTTTAAAATTATTAGAGTTTATATATCCATTTTTTAAAATATTAAAGATTTGAATATCTTTTTTTAAAAAAAAAATTATTGCATTGATAATTGATGCATCTTTTGTATCAAAATATCAGCTGCTTCTTATATAAAACAAATGATAATACTTTTTTTTTAAAAAAGAAAAAGTTTAATTGAAAAATATTATTTAAAGAGAAAATGACATAAACTCTTATGATTTTAAGAAAAGGACATGCACACCTAGAATTTACATCTTCTATCAAGTAATGGAATATATTAAAGTTAATAAAAATTATTAAATTTAGTGAAAGTACAATTATATCCTTGTTATTATTAAAAACAAATTTCAATTTAATTAAATACTAATAAGAAGGGTTAAACCTTTGACCAAATGGTTTAAAACTAACACTTTAATCAACTAAATTATTTGTTGTTATATATAAATTTATAAATATATTAACATATTGATTGACATTGACCAATCGTTGATTATTATTAATCAGTTTTGACTACTATTAACTAGCAATTGACTAATATTGATAAATGATTTTAGTTAGAATAGGGTGAATTTTTAATTTCATTATTTTTTCCGTTAACTTAATAGGAGTAAAATTGAAATTTTAAAATTTTTAAGGGCTTTATATTCATTTTGTAAGATTTTAGAGATTTAGATGTTCATTCTCCTTAATGAAATTCTAATAGTCAATCTAATATTAGGTGCATTAACTTAGAAAACTATATTGCATTAGGTTCTTTAAAATTTCTATCCACGTAAATATAATTACAATCAATTAGAAAGCAAAATATTAGATAAGAAAACACAATGCTTTTATGTGGTACAACTAAAAAAAAAAACATACACACCTCTAAGTTAACTATAGTTAGAGAATTTCAATATTTTTAGTTATTTATTAAGAACCTCTAATTACTGTATCAATTTTGTGTTTAGTTAGACATTTTTACTGGTTAAGATACAATCTTTGAGCATTTGGATATATATAACTTATCCATGTGAGCTGACGGATTTCATATCTGTACACACCGAACTCCATAAGCATTGGAATATATGATGAACACTTGAAATTACACATTTAATAAGAGTTTTACATGATTGTTTTGTATTACTAGTGTATTTAATTTTCTTAACTTAAGTATGTTTACAATATTGTACTTAATTATCGTATAACTGTTTTGTGGCAGGTTCGGTAAAATGGGTATAACTCTCTACCTAAAGATCCAATTGAGGTGATTCTTGATCTTGTATAGAGCTAACTCAATGGGCTAACATATTATATTTCACAAAGCATTGGAAATTCGAGTGTTTAGAGGGTGAAAATTGGCCTAGAACAGAATTGATCTGCAGTACAGGCCCAGTTTGAACAGTTATCAGTATTTGGCCCATAACTATAGAAATACGTATCTAATACGTATGAGATCACTCAATTTGGAAAGATAAGAGACTTATATACAACTTTTATGTTTTGAGTGACAGCTAATTCGGATCACATCAATTCTAAATTGGATAATCAAGTGGGTGCCCAAGTGATAATGAATGCAAATTATTTTGCCACCATTCTTTACTTTCATCAACCAAGTGGTTCCCTCCAAATTTGTCTCGATTTATCCATGTTTTTCTATAAATGGGTGGCTTGTTTATGCCTAAAGAATGTAATTAGAAATTTAGAATTTAGTTCAAAATACTTTTCCTTTGTATCCATTTCCTTGTACTATTATTATTTCTCTTGTTTACTATTAAGTCATGTTATTTCTTCTTCTATTTCTTTTCTTTTCAGATAGTTGTATTATGTCCAAATAATTTTGTTTAAGCTAAGGTGAAAGGGTGAAGCTCTTGGCAAGGTAATAAGATATGTTTAATATTTATTCATGAATTTAATGCTTCATTTTTAAGTTATGCAAGTTTATATATGATGTATTTATTTTGTTTGTAGAATTAATACCCTTTCTTCTAAAGTGGTGATTCTTGATTTATTATTGACAAACTTAATACTTGGCACAATAAATTCTTGAAACCATTTACAAGATTTGGTTTATATAACCTTTCTTGTAAAGTGGGAGTCTTGATTTATTGTAGACAAATATAAAGATTGGTATAATAAATACTTGAACTCATTTATAAGATTTGGTGTATAATAATTGAAAGAAATAAATACTAATCAATATATAAATGATAATGAACTTTAATTGCTATATTTTCTGATTGGAACCTCCTTTGTGTGAGGATTCCAATTGAGTTATAAAAAAATAAAAAGTTAAATATATTCTTACTTCTTATGCCAATAGTGAATCCCCGTAACCTTAGTTTTTTATTTGAATTGGTTAATTGAAATAATATTTGTAAACATCTTATACTGCATTAATTATCTTTAAAGTGTTTATAATTTGTAATTTTAATTCTACTTCCCTGTGGATCGACCCCGTTCTCATCGGGTTATTTATTACTTCGACAATCCTGCACTTGGGAATAACTTTTATATTCTGGGCGTGTCACTATACCCAGCGGCACCCAGCGGTCACACCATAAAGGTCTGTGACATGTGTAGAACCAAAGTATGATTGATCACTTACAAGCCCACTGTGGTACTCAGGTCAAAGGACCACGTATACTATTTAACTCGAGAAGACATTCCATTGAGGGTTTCATGGGATGTCTATTGGGATCCTCGTTGAGTCTGTTCAGTATTCAGTCCTTACTGAATACCTGTATGCTATACGAACTTCCAGTAAGTTCATGGTTAGCTAAAAACAACCATCTAGACCATCTAGGTATAGTATACACTGGTCTATGTAAAAGTATTTCACCAATAGTATTTATTATTTTTAACTTTTTTAATCTATTTTAGTAGTGATTATATATGTCACTTAGTGGTAATCATACATCTCGATTGATTAATATTAAGAAGTGTGAGTTTGAATTTTTCCTCTTTAATTTTTTTACAAAAAATCTATTTTAATGTATATGATAAGACAACATAATTAAAAAAGTGAAAATGATTTAAAAAAAAAAATTAACAGAACAAAACTTCACAAATGGTGTTAGCAAATTTATCCTTCCTGCACCTTTCTCCTTCCATATTGGGCTTTCTATATATCAATAAAAACTCCCCCAACATTTAAATAAGTATTGGCTAAGGAAAGAAGTCTAAACTTTTAGAGAGAAATAAGAGAAAGAAGCAAGTTAAATTGAGTTATTGTTTGATTGATTGAATAAAAGGATTTGAATGCCAAAAATTATATAAAAAAAACCATTCTATCTATAGGTGGAATTTGGAGAGAAATAAAAGTTTTTCTCTAGACTTTATATTATTAGATTAAAAAAGTTTTTTTCTTTTTAATTTTCAGTCTTTCTGATACAGAGGATCCCTTAAGCAAGGCAAACTATAAAGCATACTTGATTGGGTAAGTTTCTTTAAAACTTATAAAAATGGATCAACTCATTTTATACTTTTAGCCTAAGGCAAAGTTAGAGAACAATTGAAAGGTGATTTAAAAACTCATGGGATAAGAGAAAAGAGATTTTTTTTATTTCGTTCTTGTTCATGAAATTATACACACACAAATTGTAACTGCAAGTGCACGGGTCGTGAGTAAGTAATAAAGTGATGAGTAGAGTATCGTTCCCACGAGGATTATGTCCTAAATTGATGCTAAGTACTATGATGTTGGCAACCTAACTTTATCTAGGCTAATCTAAAGGGTAGGATGAATTATTGAACTAAAAATGCTTAAAACTAAATAAACCGAAGATATGATATATCTATAGCAATGGTTCTAGGGACATAGTTTCCCTCTATTATTCTGATGGTCTTTGTCATTAGTAATCAACAACCAATTTATGCATTCATTAATCCAAGGTGTATGATTAATCTCATTCCCTCTTTCGAGTGCCGAATGAGATACTATGCATATACAACTAAGTTGATATTCCTATTTAACTCGTTATACATATACGCATTAAGCTACCCTTAAGCAACTACCCTAAGTTCATTAGTCTCCCAACTCAACAAACTCAAAACTATGCTTTTTACAACCAACATATGGATTAAACTTTTCCAAACACATAACCCAAATGTTTGAATCATCCAATCCATTTTCCAATGTAATTAGAAGCATGAAGCACATAAAAAGCATAAACGAATAACACAAGAAAGCCATTAATCATTTAGTAACTTCAACACATATTATTCAATAAAGTTCCATTAAGGCCTAAAACATATAATCTACAACAAAATGATAATCTTGCGATATGGTGAATTCTATACAAATGGGATCCTAGAGTATTGATTTCATTTTATTCTTCCTATGTTCTTTCTATTTAGAAAATTCGTTTAATTCATTAATCAAGGGCTTAAGACTAATCTCATTTCCTCTTCCGAGTGCCAAATGAGATACTATGCATATATATTCAAGTTGATATGTCTATCTAACTTATTTACATAGACATGCATTACGCAACCTTTAAATTGATTACCCAAGGATTAATTCATTACCTCTCCAGAGCATCAAATGAAATTCTAGGCATTATGGCACACCCAAAGTGTTTGCGCCCGTCACGTATTTTATCAAACACTTTAAAAATGAGTGCACCACATGAAATTCTAGGCATAATGGCACACCCAAAGTGTTTGCGCCTGTCACGCATTTTATCAAACACTTTGAGTGCACCATATGCAAATCCTAAGGAAAACTATGATGATTACCTGAGTGTTATTGGCCTTCCAACTCAATATCAACCTAAGGCTATATTTCTCCCAAATCCAATAAATGGTTCAATCTCTTCCAAGCATCAATCCATAAATTCACAACAACCAATTCATTTTTTAATCAATTGGAAGCATTAAGCATAAAAGAAACATAAATGGATTACACGAATTATACTAAATCATCCAAACATAATATAAATAAGACTACATCAAGCCTTAGAATCAAATTTAATCACATAAAATCCAACCATAACTAAAATTATCCAAAAATCCATAGATACAACTCATTTAATCAAAGTTCATAATTGGAAATTGAAACAAAAGAGAAAAACAAATAAAAGGAAAGAGAAAACTGAATTTGGGATGTCTCCAAGGTTTCAATCCTCTAAATGTCTTCAATAATGCTTAAGAAACCTTGGAGACATCATTTCTCCTCTTCAAATTTGAGCTCAAACCTTCTCTCAATTTGAAAATTTTGTGCCCCTTGCTGCCTTTGTTTTCTTGGCTTAATAATGAGTGTTTATATAGGTTTAGGGTTACAAAATGAGGACAAAAATGCCCTTAAAGAGTGCCCAAAATTCAATGCCGCGACATTCAGGTTCAATGCCATGGCATTTGGATTCAATGTCGCAGCGTGGAGTTTCTAAAATGGGCACCCCAGCCAATGCCTCGGCGCTCAAACCGAATGCCCAGGCATTGCACTGTTCATGCACTATAGAAATTGTATTGTTCTCTCGTACTGTTCGCGTTTTGAGCATTTTAGTCCCTTCTCGGATTCTTATCTCAAATAGCTTCATTTGTATTCGGTTTTTGATATTTTTGCTCCGATAGTGCATAAACCTATAAAACAACATTAATATGCATAAATAGCCAAATTATCGGGATAAACTAAACAAACATCAAGTTTAGAAGGATAAAATATTTTATGCAATTACGCCCTATCACTTGTACAAATGAGGGAGTGGCTTTATATAGCCTGGGACTCTCGATACAAATAATATAACAGTAAAATAACAAGCTTTTGACGTGGCACACAGACCACTATACAAGGAAATTATATAGACAAAAGTAAAAAGGACAGAAGTAAAAATATAACATAATGTTAGGCCACGTGATAATTATCAGCACATGGGCTCAGCTTTTGAGGATTGCTTTTATCACGTGGCTTACGGTCTGAAGCTTGACTAGCTGGACCTACTGGGACTTTCGTCATCATTGAACTGTTTCTAAGCACGCTTGACTTTTCTACTTTCATACTCTTCTATGAATTCTTCCAATATTTTGATGTCGTTAGAGCTTTCTTCATGGATTTCAGCCTTTTGTGGTGCAAGCTCACGGGATAACAGTCTTGCTTTCTGTTGGACTTGTGACTCAGTAGGTGGAGGTTGAGCATCTTTGTACAGGGAGAGGGATAAGTCAAGTAGATCTGTGGGGGTAGGTGGGACATTGTGCATTTATGTATCTGTCTCATGAGGTTCTGATGGAATGGATATGGGAAGAGGGTTTTCATAATCAATCATGGCCTGGCTGTACTGGTAGTATTGTTAAAGGTAATGTTGACGTTGTTCACTTTGTCTATATTAGTGGATATTGGACGCTTGTTGGAGTCTGTATGAGAAGTCGTCATCTGTGGTTTCCTAAGAGGCACAATCTTCAAGGTCTATCCATACTAACGGTGGGATGATCTGATTGTTTCTACAATGACTCTTTCTAGGTCTCGTATCTCTACTTTATGGTTGTCTCGAAACAGATGAAGGGAGTATAGAAACATAAAATAGTCCTCAACAATAGGATAGTAATTCACCTTATGATCAAATATAATCATCGCTTTTCGTTGAAAGAGAAGAACTATATGAAATATTATGGGTGGCATTCTTGATTGACTATGTTGGTGTATTATCTTTTTAAACTTGATTAGCCATTATTCTCGGGAGAAGAACCATTGTAAAAATGTGATTGCATCATGGCTAGACGAGACTATTTCGAGCTATTTTTTCATTTTTAAGATAGGGAACTCCATTGCAATGGTGTACGAGTCTAATAGATAAAGAACACTTTTAGACCAGGCTTCAAAAAAGGTGACAGTGAACAGATAGAAAAATGGGTAGGTTAGGTTAAACAAAGAGGTTCCTAGAGTATTCCATCCATTTTCTTCAATAGCTTTGATGGCATATCATTTTATAAGCTCGATGGGGTTTGACCTAATGGTTTTGGTTCTGATTTTATCTGGGTACAAATTGGACTGGTGGATAAATAATGAAGGGTTTTGGTGGAACAGAGGAGGAAGAGGCAGATGAGGAAAAGGCTGCCATTAGAAGGATAGTGGAATAGGATTTGTGCTTTAGTCTTTTGTCTCTGTATTTGGTGATGTGGTTGGTGAGTGGGGTATTGGTATTTATAGGGTTGCGGGAGAGGAAGTCTGCAATTATGTTGTCTTTGCCTTTTATATGCTTTACTTCGAAGGAAAAATTAGAAAACCACTATTGCCATCTATTAGTATGTGAGAAATTGTTGACATATTTAGCTCAACTATGAATTTATGTCTAATCAAGTGGAATTCAAAATTTGCAACTGCCTGTTTTACCGCCAAGATTTCCTTGAAGGTACTGTGGTAGTGAAGTTCTGAGTCTGAAAAGGCTCCGCTTTTGTACCCACATATTTTTCTCTTTCCATCAATTTCTTCTAGGAGGATGGCCCCCAAGTGGTAGTCACTTTCATCTGTCTGTAGTATTCTTTTGCCATGTAATGGGATCTGTAAGGGTGGCAGTCTTATTATTTTTTCTTTAAGCAATTTTACAACTATTGTCTGTTGGTGTTGCCACTGTGGAGGATTCTTTTTTAGCACGTGGAACAGAGGCTTTGTGATTTATGAAAGATGTTGTATGAAATTTGACATATAATTCACGATGCCGAGAAATTGTTGAATTTGAGTTTTTGTCATGTTTTCATCAGGGAATCTAGTCAGCTGTTTAGCAAAAAAATCTATCTCTTTAAGTCTTGCGTGGCACTTGGTGGGTGAGATCATGATGCCTTTTTCTTGTAGAATGTTGCCAAATCTTAAAAAAATATCATGATGTTCATAAAAGCTTCTCGAGAAGAGCAGAATATCGTCAATATAGATGAAGGCCTGCTCTTGGATTGGTACAAAGATTTTCATCATTATCTTCTGAAAGAGAGATGGAACAGTCTTTAACCCAAAGGGTAGGACGGTCCATTAGTAATGGTGTTGAGGTGTGCAGAAGCTGTTTTGTGTCTATCATTAGGGAGAACTCCCAATTGTCAAAATCCTGTTTTCAAGTCAAATTTTGAAAATACTTTCGCCTATGCAATCTTTGAAAACAACACTTGCTTGTTGGATAAATAGAACTTATCATCCTGCAAAAAAGAGTTTAGAGGTTGATAAACCAATCTTAACTTTCTTCTGATCTGCTCAGTACGTTTATTGACAAAGAAGGCTTAACAGGCCCATTGTGAGGAAATAGGTTCAATAAGTTCCTCTTGTAACAATTGTATGAGTTCTGCATTGGTAATTTCAACATGGTCTGGTGGCATGCCAAGGTAGCTTGTTTTGTTGGATTGATGTTCTCATTCTTGTGAAAAGATAGTCAGATAAATAATCTTGATTTTTCCACAGCGGGTGGGGACACTTGAGAAGGAATTCAGAGTGACTATTTGACGTAGAGTGGATTTTGATTTGTTCAAAAACAGCGTTGAGGGAGGTGATGGAAAAATAGTTTGGAATGGTTAACTTAGGTAAGAAATGGACTTTGAATTTTAATCTATTGGGCTTGGTAAAAACTTTCTTTTCTAAAAGCTTTTAGATTAAATCAAAGTCTATGATCAGATCTTTTCTTGGGAGATCTAAGCCTAACAATGTATGGCTAATTTTGAGATTTGGGAAGAACTGTAGATAAATTATTTTACTGATCATGGATATAGTAAATAATTCATCGTTGGCTGGACGAAAGGTTTGATGATAAGGTTTCTAGTAGGACTTAGGAAGGATGACAGGGTTGAGCAATGACGCTGCAGCACCAGTGTCAAGTAGTTCGATTATCTTGATTAGCTTACTATATTTGGATGGGTATAATTGACTTCTAGCATTGGGACGGATACTGTGTGTAGTGGCTTAGATGGTAGAGGTGATAGCGATAAGGATGGTTCTGTTTGGTTGTTTAATGACTCTGAGATAGAGCTTGAGGTGGATTCTGATATGAACTCTAAGAAAATAAAGATAGTGTCACTGTTCTCATAACTTTGTTCAGATAAAAGTGATTCGAGGTCTGAGTTGATGGGCTCGTCTTTTGCAATAGCACTGATGGCCGACAAAATCTTTTTCTTTTTATCTTTGTCAGGACATTGTTTTGCAAAATGTCATTTTTGTCTAAAAGTAAAACACTTGTTCCTTTTCTTTGAGAAAGCTAACTTTCTTCGGAAGAATATTTTCTTGGATCTGGGTGGCTTGGAGAATGGTCACCGGATTTTGAACTTTCAGTGATGGTGCATTTTTTGAGTCTTGCAAAAGTATTCTTTTCCTGGACATTTAATCTGTAAATCACGCCGTTCACAAGCCTTCTGAATTCTTTTTCCTGTAGGATCAAAATATAAAGAATTTATGGCGTGCACATAACTTATCCAAAGTTGATAAGATTGCCTGTTGGATTACTCCTATGGAGGAGTTTTGTAGATTTTTATTCTTAGAATCAAAGATTCTTAAAGCCTCTTGTCCTAATGGATCCAGAACTAAATTGAGATAAGCTTGTTTTACATTAGGGTCATCAATTCCCAAAATGTAGTATCTTGCTATAGCTTTATTGAAGTGTAATTCAAGATCTTTTCTTTTATATGAATAACACTTCATTTTAAAGAATTCTTCGCGAGCTTTATCTGTTATCTGGCCTTCTTCTCCAACAAACTCATTAAATAAACTCCCAATGAATTGTTCAATTGATTCATTTTGTTGTAGCATGCGTTGTCTATATTCTCCAAGTTGAAGGTACCAATATTTTAGTATTCCCTGGAATTAGGCAATGAATTTTTGGATGACTTCATGGATGGTCATTCCAGCCTTTTGTTGTTCAGCTAGGCATCATGCTTGGATTTTGAAAATGCGATCAAACTATTTGTAAGGGCTGACATCATCAAGAGTTAGCCAGTATTTTTTCTCCGTGTTGTCTGCATGTAATGATTGGACTCGTCTCTGCATAGGAGTTACTGCCTCATCCATAGAGGAATCTGGTTCATAAACTTCTGTTTGTGGCCTTGATGTCTGTGGGTCTAGGGGGTGTAGTATTCATGTATTGAGGTGGAATCAGGGAGGATGTTGACCATGACGTTGATCCAGAAATGGATTTGATTTCTGAGACTGTCTTTGGTATTGGTGTCTTAGTAAGGGTGAATAGTTGATTCCTAGTAGTTAAGGAAACAATGGATGGAATAGGGTTTGGATTCTAGTAGAATTCTGGTGGTGGGGTTGGTAATTTTTTTAAAGATGGGTTCTGTGATAGTTTTTATGATTGATGCTATGAATGTAATGGATGGCGTAGGGTTCAAATTCTGGTAGAATTCTTATAGTAGGGTTGGTAATTTTTTTAAAGATGGGTTATGTGATAGTTTTTATGATTGATGCCGTAAATGTAGTGGATGGCTCAGAGGCAGGCTTTTTCTTTTTATCTTTCTTCCTTGGGATAAGTGTAGAGCTGTCACAAAAGATGAAATGAGGTTTAGAAAATGGCAAGGTTTGTGATGCGTTGGGTAAGGTATCTATCGAATGTCATGGCTGGAAAATGTCTTGTTCAAGGCTTCATAGTTGAGCTTTTAAATGGTTAATTTTCTTTTCCAGCTCTTGGAAGGGAAAGCTATGTTGAACCAAATTTAGAACGTATTCGTGTAGCACTTTAATCTCAAGTCTGAGTTTATCTATCAATATTTGATGGGTCATAAGGCCAGTGTCAATTTTGGCTTCTATTCTTGTCTGAGATTCTTTAATTTTTTTGAGTGCGTTATTTTAAGCCACAACATTCTGTGACTGCTAATTGAGTACTGAATCTATAGGACTTGCCTTTTCAAAGTTGTCGTCTGTCTGTCTGTCTAGTGTTTAGTAGTTTTATTTTTCATTGTTGGACAATGTTTTCTTCAGAGTTGTGTTGGGGAGTTAATAGAGGAAAGTCTGTAGGTGAGAACATACACAGTTGTGGAATGGTGTTTAAAGGTTTTGAGGTTTGGTGTTTTGGTTTGCATGTCAGTGGTGGTTGTATGTTCCCTTTATATGGTTTATAGGGAGGAGAAGATTTGTGTTATAGGACAGGGTAGGTGACATAATAGTCAAATTTTTTAGATAGTTGTCCTAGGAGTTTGACATCTGGATCGCCATTATGATATCTTTTCTCAAGGGTACACTGTGAACACTGCTTTTTCTTTTTTGTCTTTGTCTTTTGACAAAGTTTTCATCATCTGATCTGTCATCTTAGCATGACTGGCAGTTGCAAAAGGGGTCCTAGTAGCAGTGGTCATCTTCTGTCTTGAACTGTAGATGGGCTTTCCTTATCCTGTAAAAGAGACAATATAAATTATTTTTTTGGGATAGTTGATTGGGGTAAATGTGAACTGGGATAGGAAAGGTAGAGCTAAAGGCCCTAGTTTTTCAAAACAAATCTTAGTCTGTCCATTACGTCTCTAAAAGACACTATGATTTGTAAATTGTAGTGGTTTGGGTGGTTGAGACTGTTTGTGGTTTTGTTCATACTTTATTATCCATGTGTCTAGAAGGAGTTTTACCAGTTCTTCGTTGGAGAGTTGTCTGGGCACATAGGTACATGTTGACACCTTGTTGGATTCTACAGAGAGTAGAATGACATCTTGACTCATATGGGGTATCCCAAAGTCCAAGGCATGATTTTGTACTCAATAGACCATTTGGTAGTAAAGTGTGGCTGAGTAAGTGTTTCCTTCTGGTACTGCCTCGTAATGTGGATCTTTACTTTTAGTGTTGAAAACAGGTTGGGATCTGTAAGGGGTATGCAAAAGTTAAGGTACAGAGTAACTAACACTGTGCCTGTATTCAATATTGTTTGCATCATGCCGATGCAAGCATCTTTGTATCTGGATAAGCGTCCATCAAGTAAAGCAATGCGAGATATAGTTTCAAGCCCTTTACGGCCATGAAGGGTTAAGATAAATCTGATAGCACCAAAGTGCATGTGAGTATAGCCTTATTTTAATTAGTGAGGAAGAAGGTCCTCAAGGAACCTGAGGGTTACTACTTGTTCTTCGGTTGAAGCGGGGAGAAGGTGTTGGTCAACTTTGTTGCTTGCACATATTCTTTAGTTTTGATACGGTTTAGAGTTATCAATTATTTGAGAGAGGTAGAAAGGGACTTTTATGGTTTGAGAAAGGCATGGTAGGTGTTGATTATGAAAAGCTTAGCTACTGACACTTTGTTTTCTTCTGGTAGGTAAGAGATCTCGTACAGATGGTCCATTCGTGAAGAATCAGTAGATCTGAGGGAAGGCGAAGGAAGGGTAGCTGGGGAAGGAGCAAGGACTAGGAGAGGAATAAATGACTCAGATGAAGAAGGATCTATAATCGTAAAATACGGTTGTTCTCTTTAGTAACCTTAGGTATCAAGATAATATGAGTTGATAGACTTAAAACCCTTAAAATACAAATACGAAGTGAATGGCTCTGATACTAATTAGAGGAGTCAAAACTGGATTATGAGGTCTGCTTTGGCCAAACACCCTTAACGGCCCCTTGCCTTTGTGGGTTTACACGGCCTAGCCTATTATATGACCCAGTGACAACTCCTCAAATGGGATCCGAATTCAAAAATCAAAAATAAAAAATACTCTTTTTTTATAATCAAAATTTATTTGATGCGATCTTTTGTTTTTCTTTTTCTTCAATCGTCTTTTATTTTTTAGAGCGTGCTTGGTTTGACTAGTTTATCCGTCTTTCTCGACTCATCATTCTTTGTTCTTACAGCATTAAGTTCTTAATAACTAGTTTGTGGTATTTCGTCTTGAGTCACAACCTGTATTTATCCAACTCATAGCTGATAAAAAAATGCTTTATTAAAGAAAAGAGATTAGAAAGTTGCAGAGCTTCAGTTTAAACTCGCTCGATGCTAATCAAGGATATTTTATTGAAGGCAAATATCCTTATTGCTAAGAGTTTGACTGTTGATTTAGAATCTAGCAAAAGCAAGTTATTTCTTGTTTCTGTTAATGCTGTAGCCTTGGCTAATAAGAAAAAGTTCATTGATGATTTAGTTTTCAAGCAATTCGCTAATTTCGCAGTCAATGATTCTAAGCTCGCTACGGGTTAAAAAGAGGTAGTAGATTTTACATCAAAACTTTTGGGGTCGAGGTTGCACTATAATTGACTTTCTGATAAGAAGAGGGTTTATGCTCATTAGCTGAAAGGTTTCCCTATAGGAAGGTTTACCAGTACTAACGCTTTACATTTGTCTCCTTTACGAACTCAGCTGGCTTTTACTGATGATAATCTGAATCGTGATACAATGAATGATTCATATTTAGAGTCTGAGTTTGATGGTAGTGATGATTCTCTCCAATAATTAGAAGTTGGTTTCAATGTTCTTTTTCCTGAATTATCTTTGTAGGAAGTATTGGTAAGTCTCTTTGTTTATTTTGTACTTTTATTATCTGTTATTGTTATTTTGATACAATATCTTTTCTTCCTTTTTCAATATTTTAGAAAATAACAAAAAAGGAAAAGTTTTACTTGACAAGATGTTCTTGCTGAAGCCATCCCACCAAAGGATACTTCACAAATCTTTCATTTGTCTCCCCTTTTTGTACTTTTTAATTTCAAACTTTATTACTTCTAGGTTCACTAGTACTTCTCATGGTGATTAAATATTTACTTTTGAATTATGAACATATTTTTCAAGATCTTTTTTTGGATATTGTACTTATTACAGTTTATTTTGAAGTATATTCTAAGGTATGCATATAGAATGTATTTGGATGATTTTATACTTGACTCAATGAGGCTATACTTTGGATATATTTTGAGATGTATTGGATGACTTTTATTTTTGGCCTGATAATAGTATACTTGATATATAGCGAATGTCACTTTGGGTATATTTTGAGATGTATATTGAATGTTAATCATATATGCAATCTTTGTAAAATTTCCATCAGATAGTATGGAATACTCTTATCAAAATAAGCACTATACTCTTTCTTAGTTTAAAGCAAAAACATACTTAAGGAATACAAAGCTAACCATTGGTGATATTATCATATATAAATGTAGATAGAGAAAGAGGCTAACTGAAGCCTACATAAGGTAATGGAAACAACTTTTGATTTTGAATGTGTGGCATAATTAGTCATCTTTCAATCGTGTGACTTTTTTTAGTTTGCTTTCAACTGTGCAATGAAATATGCTGTAATATAACATACAATTTTATTGTTTGCTTTTAATCTGTAAAAGTTTATTGTCATGAAATGATTGTGAAGAGAATAACTTGCATCTTGTATAAATACATTTTGCTAATAACATTCTATTTGGAAGCTCTTGTAAATAATAAGTATTTTGTGAGACATTGATAATTTACAACTCACAAGGTTTGACAACTTGTATGATTTGACTATTTGCAGGATTTGGCAATTCATGTACTTTGGCAATTTACGTGCATCTTTTCACTTTTTTAAAAATTGTGTATTCAAGATTTGCAAGATCTGTTCTTCACACTCTAATTTATGAGGCTTAAGCTATCTTTTTCTTTCTGATCACAATTTGTCTTACTTATGCTATTGCCAAAAAAGTTTAGATAAGTAATCTGGGCTACTTTTTTAAGTGTGAGACGTGCTTGGTCATCTTTTGACTATAAGAGTGCAACGTATTCAGTCATCAGCTTTTGATCATTCAACAAGTTATGTTTTAATGTAAGTTCTAATTCTATTGTTTTGCTTCTTTAGTTGCAAGAATTTATTGTCAAGATATAATTATAAGGGAATAGCTTGCATCTTCTGTAGCTAATAAATTTTATTTGAAAGCTTTACATATATGTGTACTTTACAAAATTTTGATGATTCACATGGTTTGGAGACTCGCGTAATTTTGGTAACTCGCAGGCTTTGACAATTTGCGTATGTTGATAATTCACATGTTTTGACAACTTGCATGCTTTGTCAACTCGTGTGATTTGGTAACTCGCAAGGTTTGACAACTTACTTATTTTGTCAACTCGCTTGATTTGGTAGCTCACAAGATTTAACAACTCGCTTATTCTGTCAACTCATGCGATTGGATAACTCATAAGATTTGACAACTCACGTGTGCCTTTTCTCTTTTCCTTGCCTCTTGTGATTCTTTCTTTTCTTGGAATCTTAAAATCAACTATAATTGCTATTTAGTAAAGTTCTATATCTTTTTCGGTGCAGATGGAAATGTAGAAATTTCTAAGTTATGAGCATTTTTTATTTTAGGTATGCGACATAATTATGAGAATATAACTAGACTAGTTGTCTTTTCAAATTTTAGGTATGTGACATAATTAGTCATCTTTTGATTATGAATATGTGACATAATTAGTCGTCTTTTGACTATGAATATTCAACATAGCTAGTTGTCTTTAGATTATGAAAGTTTGATATAATTAGTCATCTTTCTACTATAAATATGTGACATAATTTGTGCCTTTTAATTATAAAACATGTGATATAACTAGTCATTTTTTAACTACATATATACGACATAATTAGTCATCTTTTAATTACAAAATATATAATATATAGTCATTTTTTGACTATGAATATGCGACATAATTAGTTGTCTTTTGACTATAAACATATGACATCATTAGTCATCTTAATAGTATGAAATGTGCCATATAATTAATCTTTTTACAATTGTGTGGTTTGTTTAGTCAATTATCTTTTTATTATAAATATGTGACAGAATGTGTGATGCGATTAGTCATCTTATAAATATGAACCTGCGACATAATTAATCATCTTAAAACTAAGAACGCTAGTTTTGTGAGCATGAATATGCAATCATAATTAGCTATATTTTAATATAACAATTCAATATGATTTGTTGTTTTTGATTTGATGATATGAAATGACTTGTCATCTTTTTATTTTATGTATACAATATAATTAGTTGCTTCTTGATTTTGAATGTACGACATGATTAGTCGTATTTTAAATGTGAGCGTGTGACATATTTAGTCGTCTTTTAATTAAAAGGGTGCGACATACTCAACCGTCTTATGATTATGAGGGTCTGACATATTCACTCGTCTTTTAATCATGAGGCAGTGACATACTTAATCGTCTTATGATTACAAGAATGCGATAAACTCAGTCATCTTTCAATCATGCAACTTATTCAGTCATCTTTTGGTTATAGGGTGTGTCATACATAGTAATCTTTTATTATGAGAGTGAAACATGATTAGTCATCTTTAGGTTCTTTCTTGTGCGACATAATTAGTCATCTTTTAATTATGCAACTTGTTTAGTCATCTTTATAATTTTACTGCGTGTTATTCTAGAATATGAATTACAATTTTACTACTTGCGGTTAATTGCAAGACTTTCATTGTCAAGATATATTTATAAAGAAAATGACTTCTATCTTGTGTAAAATAATTTTTTAATAACCTTTTATTTAAAAACTTGTGTAAACAGATACCTTGCAAGACTTTAATAACTCTCAACTCACAAGATTTGATAACTTGCAAGATTACATCGTGTTTTTGTTTTCATTTTTAGTGAGGTTTTCATCATCTGGTCGACCACTGATGGTAAGCGTTTTCAGTTGTTATAACACTTCATCTATTGCTTCTTCAAAATTATTTTAAGGAGATGCTTGTATACTATTTCATCACTGCTTATTTAAAAGTTTCGAACATTCTTTTTATAATGGTATTGCTATTGTGTTTATCAATGTCTCCTTCATAGCTACTGCTTGGATAGGCATCATTTTTATTATCAGGCCTGCCATATATGTATAACGTGTTTAACTTATCGTTCATTGCTATGACTACCTGATGAAGGAGATGTAATTTAAGGATGAACTTGGCCAGGACATATTTAAGTGCCAAGTCTTCAATTTGTCTTCTTAATGTCCTATATTCACTTGTGTTATGCTCATGGTCATTGTGATACAACCATTGTTTAATCTATCTCGCTAATTGATTGGAGTTCTTATTAATGGAAAATCCCAAATATAGTCCTCTGTGTTTATTGTCAATCCAAATCTTTTATACTAGAGTATAGAGGGGTAGCTCAAGTGTTTGAGAAGTACCAAAGCTTTTTCTCTTCTCACGACTTCTAGGTGAACGGAGAGATCGTGCCTTTATTTTTAATTTGTTTTGGTATTAGGCTGCTGCTCTTGAATTTTGAAATGAACAAATTGAGTGACAATCTTCACAATCATTCTATGACTTTTGCTTAGTTGATCTTCCTTCATGCATATGAAAGACTCTGCATGGTGAAATAACTTCTCTATCCTTCTAGAAGGTTATCGCAAAAGATCCTTATAGATATAAGTGTCTGGCAACATTCTTTTAAAAAATGCAATTGGAGGAGAGGCATCATTGGGGTTCTCTATTTGCATGTACATATCTCTAAAATGTTTTACGTAGTCTTTCAATGCTTCTTTGGATCTTTATTGTATGGTAGCCAAGTTAAATACATTGATCTGGTATTGGTGAATTATCTAAAAGTGGTTGACAAATAACTCGTAGAAGCTACTAAAAGACTTGATTGATCTCAAGGGCAGGTTATGACTCATTGGGTCAGTGTTGTCTTTAAAAATTCTAAAGTGGGGGCATATGAAATTTGGGTGGCTTCTTGTGACTTTCAATCTCCTCTATATATGGAGATTCTTTGTAGTTTTCAAGTATTAACAGAGTGATGGGCACCAAGAGTGTAAAGTTTATAGCTTTGCAGTCGTTCATTGAATATCTCCTACATACGAGATGTTAACGATTCTTTTAGTAAATAAACTATAGGAGATAGCTTTGTTGTTGATGTAATAAGAATAGCTAGTGCAATAATAACTAGGAGAACTTGTGGTAATGTATTATGCATTAGAGAATTTATAAAGAAGTGAATTGGATGTTGTTGTGTTGCTTGCAAGTTTAAGCTTGGATGCCTTATTGGTAGAACTACTTTTGAAGGCATTACTAGAGATGGCATGTGTGGATTTAGAGTTAGATCATCCTTGTAAAGGATATTGACGCTATCTAGAGACTCATAATTTTGTGCCAATCAGACTCATAGCTCCTCAATTTGCTTGGAAACCTTTTGCGGGTAATTCTGCTATAGACTTATAATATTGTGTCATTCGGTCTTAAAACTCCTCATTTTGTTTGAGAACCCTTTGCAGATAATTTTGCTACTGTACGAAGGCCGAGAGAATTACTTCATCTATTGGGTTTATGCATCGAGTTTCTGTTGCATTGTGAGATTTAATCTGTGACTTGTGGTGGAGTGAACTTGAGGTTGTTGTGTTGCTTGCAAGTTTAGACTTTAATGTGTTACTAGTTGAACTATTTGGGGTGGTATCACCGGAGGTGGTATATGTTATTATAGATTTGGGTCATCATTGTACAGGATGTTGACTCTCTCAGTGACTCACAATATTGTGCCCAGTCAAATTCATAGCTCCTTATTTTATTTTAGAACTTCTTGTAGGTAGCTTTGTTATAGCACAGAGGCTTTAGAGAATTACTCTATTTGTTAGGCTTATGTGTCAAGTTTTTGCTACATTGTTGAGACCTAGTTAGCGACTTATAGTGAAGTTGCTGGTTGTACTATGCTTGGGGTACTGTGACTTGTTGATTATAAATATCATTGTGGTCCTTGAAAGTTTTCTTATGCTGTTGGAATAAGAATACATTAGCCTTAGAAGAGGTGCAAGTTTGGTGTTTGTCCAACATCTTATGCATAAATGTTCAAAGAGTTAAAAAGAGAAGATAAACAATCTGGGAAGGTAATACAACTTTAACCAAGATGAGTATACGACATTCAGTATCTTTTAATTATAAGTATGCGACGTGCTAGTTGTCTTATAAGTATGAAATGTACAACATAATTAGTCGTATTTTAGGAATGAATGTGCGACATAATTAGTCATCTTTTAAATATATGATGAAAGTATTGGTATGCTATTATTGCATATAATAAGTACATTTAAAAAGTAAAATGTTACAAAGTTGAAAAACAAGTAATTTTATAAGTAAATCCACGAGTTGCTCGGTAAAAGTATGTTGTGTGTATAGGTGAGCGTGTACATTTTTAATTTTTAATTATACATCACATTTTCATAATTAAGAGCAAGGAAAAATAAAAAAATATCTCATTACGCTAATGAGATACTAGAGAACTTACCCTCGAAGCGTGCTTTGTGCAGTTCTATTCTATAACTCAGTGGGATCCTTCAAGCTAGAACAGTAGCTTCCTATTGTCTTAAAATATATTATACTGAAGCAACTGTTGCTTCCAATAATCTCTCAGAACACTTTAATGTATATGGCTTGCTTACTATTTTCATACTTTGCAAATGAATTGATGCTAATTTATAGTCTTTGCTACCTTTATTTCGGCCAATCAAATTAAGACTAGTAGGCAACATAAAAGAAGCATAACAATGTCTTGCTTTAACAAAATTAAGCCACCACTTGCTTAATGCAAATCATGGTGGCAAGGTGCTTAGACATGGTTGAATAAGGATGAAATTTATGGCCTATTAATGTTGTTAGGGTTTATGCTTACGTGCCATCCCATTTTGTGTGAATATTTTATTTTATAATATTTATACAATATATTTTATTAAATTGCTAATTTCATTAATTAAATGGTCTAGTGCTTGTAATGCTACAGACATTATATAATCTAAAGGAGTTTGGATCTGACCTAAAGAAGTTTAGGTCAATGCTGAAAATTATAATTGCTAATAGTTAGAACTACTAAGAGTTAGTAGGTTATAAAAGTTAGCAAAATCTAAGAATTATGACCTTGTCTTTAATGGTACATAGACCCAAGAATACATCAGTAATAACATAGTTGCAATGAGTTGTAATAGGTGCTAAGAAATGTTATTATGCACGTGTATTCTCAAATATAATATTCTTGGTCTAATTCACCAATGTGGGTCTGTCGGCAAAACCCTTTATTATAGATCAGTGTATCACCATATTTAGATGGTCTAGATGGTTGTTCTTAACTGACCATGGGCTTACAGGAAGCTTGTATGGCATACGGATATTCAGTGAGGACTGAATACTGAACCAGCTCAACGAAAACCCCAATAGACATCTTATAAGCCGTCAATGGTTGGTCATCTCAAGTTAAGTAGTGTACGTGGTCCTTTGACCTGAGCACCACAATGGAGTTGTGAGTGATCCATAATGCTTTGGCTTCACATATGTTAGAGACATTTCATGGTCTGACCGCTATGTGTCATTGGGTATGATCCGATGCTCATGGAGTCCGATGTGCACAAATATGAGATCTATCAACTAACATGGGTGAGTTGAAAACTATATCTCAAAAAGACGGATGGCCATAAGCAACAAACCTGGAAAAAGAGTTTTTCATAGGGTTAAACAATATCGCAGTAAATTCATAGAAAGACGTATAACTATATGATAAGGGCAAATTTGTCATATATTTTCTCATGTTTTTATTATTGATATTTTATGATTTTATGAGAATAGATGGCTATTTATATGCTTTATTGTTAATTGTAGGGACTTGAACAAAATTTAAAGAAAGAATGCAAAAAGAGCGAAAACGGGGACTAAATTGCAAAGTTTTCAAAATATGAGTCCAGCGCCCCCGCGCCACAAAGAATATAACCCCAACGCCAGAATAGTGATCAAAATTAGAAAAACGACCTGTTTAAGTCGCGTCTAGGGCCCCAGCGCCAAATAGTCACCGCGCCCGCGACTATCCATCGCCCCAGCGCTATCAATATACCGCGCCAGCGGTGAAGGCTTTTTCACGCAGCGCCCTAGCGACAACTGCATAGCGCGCCAGCGGTAGTGCGAGTCCTAGTTCGACGAGAATTGAGATTTTCAAGCTCATATCAAACCCTATAAAAAGCCACTCGTTCCCAACCTTCAAGGATGAATCCAAGACGACCCAAGAGCACCAAGAATATAGAGTACAAGTCTTGGAGAGCAATAGGAGCTTAATTGAAGCAACTTTAGAGAGAGATACAAGACGTTCATCGGCATCAAGAGTTACTAGGCAGCGCAATTAAGAGCAATTCGACGTCTATATCGGTTTTCTAATAATTGTATCATGTTTTATTTTTATTTTTACTGCTGTTCTCTTGTAGTCATGAGCTAAACTTATTTTCTAGGGTTAATACTTGAACTCAATATGTGTACTTAATTGCCATATCTTTCGAATATTTAATAAAATTAGTCATTTATTATTTAAATTACTTGTGTTTAATACTTCAATATATCTGATCAATATATGGTGAATGAGTTGGTAATATTATTGATAAACTCGGAAGAGGAATCATAATATTTAGACCTAGGTAATTTGATGCATGATTGTAGAGTAACATTCAATGTTGTATATGCAAGTTTTAATTTAGGATAGAAATATACCTAATTGGCATGTATGATCAATAAGACCTAATCTTAATGAATCTTAATTTATTACAAGTACCATAGGAATATAGGTATTTGGTAAATTAAGGTATACTTGCATGACCTTGGAAGAGGCTTGTGAATACATTAGTGTCTTGATCAATAATAAAGACTAAGGGAGTTAAATATTATAAGGTTAATCATTAGAAAGAATATTGAGGGATAGTATTAATCTTAGGTTTTCTCTACGTGCTATCATTTAAATCTCATTACATTGTGTTTTTGCTTTTATATTTCTTACATTCATTCTTAGATTTTTATTTTTCTGAATAATTATTAGGAAGATATAATTTTAGTAATTGGTTAAAAAGAAGAAATTATCCCTGTGGGTTCGACATCCGACTTATTTAGTCTCTTTATTACTTGCATACGATAGTGTATACTTGCACTTAATTTATGATATAGAAATATCGCATCACTATACCAAATTAAATAGTTTAATCTAGTAAATTTCAGTAGATCGAACATTTGCTTCAATATTTCTCGGGATGGGAACGTGTCAAGACTTAAGTGTTAAGTACATTAACTAGTTAATAATAATTGTTGACCAATTGGATGATAACACGTGGCATATTATAAGCCATTTATTATTTGACTTAAAAATTATCAAAATGACTTTACTTGTTAAACAAGCAAGATTATTATTTTATTTATTAAATTATTTATTAAATAAAATAATATTTGATATTATTTTAATAAAGTCAAATAATTATTATTTATTATATTATGCATGTGTTTCTAATTGTTTTAATATTGATGAAAATATTAAAAGAAGAAATACTTATCCATAGCATGTAAGAGGTAGGGCCAAAATGTGTTAAACACTTTATCTCTCTCGGCCATCATTCATGCATGTCAGTTTTTGATTTGTTTAATATAATTAAATAAAAAACAAAAGCAAGAAAGCAAGTAAATTGTGTGCCATGCTTGGGGGACCTTGTGACTTGTAAAATGATGAAAGAATGTTTCATTATTTGGTCACAATATTAGGTGTGTGTGCTATGCATAGTTGGCCATATGTTGCTTGTGAAAGGGAAAAAAAATGAAGCAAATTAAAGAGCATAAAATTTGCTCATTTGAGGTAGAGACAATTTAGCCAAGTGAGAAGAGAGAATGAGAGGTCTTTTGTTCTCTAAGTGTTAGAAACAATCAAATGTTAAGTGTTAAAAAAAAATACTCTTTTTGCTTTTTTTCTTTTGTCTATCCAAACAAGAATAAGAATTGGTTCACAAAAAGTTCAAGAGTTAAGCTTTCAAAGCTAGTTCATTATTTCCTTAAAAGTTTAAGAGTTAAACTAGAGTTTAAATGTGTAAACCCTTGTAGGAATCAAGTTGCCATTCTAGACTACCCAAGCCCACCGAGTTGGGTAAAGATATTGCACACGAGCATATTTCAAGGTGGGAACTCCAGCAACTCAATATCTAAAGGCTTGCTAAGGTGATTCTCATCAAACCCTTATAATTTTATTATGAAAAAACATGAAAAACTTATTGTGTTTATCCCTTAGGAAATTAGATTTTCGGACTTCTGTTGCGCACAAATATATATATGTGGCATGCTTTTGTAATGATAAACACAATCCCACATATATACACCATAAGATTATTAACATTCACAGATGCTTAATAAACATCACCTTATTCTTGCCAAAATTCCAAAATAAAGCATGACAAAGCTTCTCCATTCATTTTGGCCGAACATTGAATCAATTGGGTGGCTACTTCAATTTTCATGAAAATTATGCTTATAATATAATAATAACCATTTGATTTTAATTAAAATAAGAAAAAAGAAAATAGTAGCATGACAATTCATGCTTTTGCTTGTTTGTTTAATTCAAACAATTCATTTGGCCATTATTAAATTTATTTAACAAAAATAATTATTAACACTTAATAATTAAAATGGGCCAATAAAACCATGCCATGTGTCATGCTCTAACAAATTAATGGTATGTGACATATAAAAGAAAGGATAAAGTGGAAAGACCCATTTGTCGAGATCTCAGGCTTAATAATTAAACCCTATGATCTCCTTGAGAGACCCTAAAATAATTTAGATTTTTTCTGAGAACTTTCAAGAGTGAATTATTCAATTTGGTGTTATACCCTAGTGCACAATGAGTACACTTCATAAAGTGAATCTCTCTAGGTTCACACTCATTTCGTCTTACGGAACTCTTTTGTAAGTCTATAAATGTTGCCCCACACACGCATTATGGAAATAACAAAATAACGTGTTGAACCATACAAGTTAAGATTAATATATATTCGTATAACATATCTATCATTTATATCCTGAAAGAGCAAAGATATAGATCATCATCATCATCAAGTTTTCATATGCTTCACACTAGAACTTATCTTCATATTCATATTCCTATAAACAAAATCAACAAATACTTTTGCGATATTTTTTCTTACACGGGAATCATTTTTCTTGAGTCTATTGCTTATGACCATAAGACTTTCAGGAACATAATTTTGGAGCATCTGGATATACTACTCATCCATTTAAGTTGACGGATCCCACATCTAGAAACACTGAACTCCATGATTATCAAACCATACCCAATGACATCCAGCAGTTAGATCAAGAAAGGTCTTTAATATATGTGAAACCTAAGTATGGTAGATCAATCATAAGCCCGCCATAGTGCTTAGGTCAAAGGACCATGAATACTACTCAATTCGAAATAGCCCTCTGTTGACAGTTTTATAGAATGTCTATTAGAGGTCCTAATTAAGCATATTCAATACTCAGTCCTCACTGAATACCCGCATACCTATACAAGCTTCCACTAAGCTCATGGTCAACTAAGAACAACCATATGTACTATACAGATATAGACATACATTGATCTATATAAAAGGGATTCATCGATAGACACATCGATAAAAATAAATTAGGAATATAGGGTTTGAAAACATACTTATATAATGACATTTTCTAGCATCTATTGCAACTCTTTGCAACAATTGTTAGAGCTGGTGCTCACGTGCCATTCCAATATTGTATGAATATTAATTGTTAATATTTATACAATAAATATTTTAAATAAATATTGTTAATATCATATTAATATGGTAGAATGCTTGTAACATTACAGACATTGTTTGATCTGAAAGAGTTCAGATCTGATCTAAAGGAGTTTAGATTAGAACTAATAGTTATCAAAGCTGAGAGTTATATATGTTAATAGTTAGCACTGTTAATAGTTATCAGTTTATAAGAGTCAGCGATGTCTAAAGAGTTAGAACTTTGTCTATAATGAGACAAAGACCTGAGAGTATACTTATAATGATATAGTTGCAAAGAGTTACAATAGGTGCTAAGAAATATCATTATGTAAGTATGTCTCAAATATAATGTTCCTGATCTATGATTACCAATGCGGGTTTGTCGGTGAATTCACAATATATAGATTAGTGTATATCTATATCTGACTAGTTCAGATGGTTGTTTTTAGCTGACCATGAGCTTAGAGCTTGTATAGGCATGCGGGTATCCAGTTAGGATTGGATACTGAACAGACTCATGAGGACCCCAATAGATATCCTATGAAACCGTCAAAGGAAGGTTCTCTCGAGTTGAGTAGTAATCGTGGTCCTTTGACCTGAGCGCCACAGTGGTCTTGTGAGTGATCCATCATGCTTTGGTTCCACATATGTCAGAGACCTTTCATGGTCTGACCGCTATGTGTCGCTGGGTATGGTCCGATGCTCATGGAGTCCGGTGTGCGTAGATAAGGGATTCATCAGCTTACGTAGGTAATTTGTATATCCGATGCTCCGAGATTGTATTTCATAAAGTCTTGTGGCCACAAGCATAAACCCGGGAAAAGAGTTTCCCACAGGGTTAAACAATATAGGTTAAACAATATAGCAAAAGTGTTTGCATATATTGTTTATCGAGATACGAATCTGGAGATAAGATTATTGGATGAGCAAATGGGGATTTGATGGTGTTGATCTATATCCCCGCACATCCAGGATATAAATGATGGAAGGATTATACGTATACGTTATAACATCAACTTGTATGGTCTGACACGCTGATTTGTAATATTCGTAACGTGTGCGTGGGGCATCGATTACGGATTAATGGAATAGTTCCATTTGACAAATCGGGTATGGACCTAGAGAGTCCCAATATGAAATGTATTCTTTGAGCACTTGGGCAGTGTACCGTATTGAATTGTTCAATATAGTATAATTCAGCAATTACTAAGGTTACGTTAACTAAAGTATATGGTTAAATGGTGGGACCTACTTTAGGTTAACTTGGTAACCTAGTAAGGATATAAAAGTAATTTCACTTTATGATTATTTAATTGTTAAAAAATTAAAATAAATATTTATTTATTTAATTGTTAAATAAATGATTTAACTTAACTAAGGTTAAACGTTAACCAAATGGTTAAGTTAAGTTAACCTTACTTAAAGGTTAAGTAAAGGTTAACCTAACTATGGTTAAGTTAGTTAACTATGGTTAAATTAATTAAATATTTATTAACTTAAAGGTTAAGTTAAAATAATCTAACTATGATTAAATGTTAACTATGGTTAGGTTAAGCCAAATGAAATGCAAATGAAATTCAAATTAGTTTGGAATTTATGCATTAGTATATAAAGTGAAATGAAATTGAAAATAAAAAAAAAGGTTTAGAATTTGATTTAGTTTTTTAGGTTTTGCATTTTGGGAGCCAATTCAATTTGAGAAATTGAAATTGTTTGTTTTGTGTTTTAAGTGTTAGAACAACAAAACAAATTAGATAAATGGTTACTAAATGTAATAACTAAAAATAAGATTTGTTTTATTTATTCAAGAGTTGAATAAAAGGAAAAACAAAATTGATTAAGTTAAAGAGTTTAACTTTAAATCATATTTAAGAGTTAAACACATATGCTGGATTAAGATGCTGCCATTCTAGACAATCAAACCCACCCTAGTTGATTGCTAGGATTGATCAAAGATTCATTTCATGGTGGACTTCAAAGAAAATTAATCCAAAGACTTCATTGGTGATATTTTCTCAATCTCGAATTTTCAGTTTAATCAAATATATATTTTCAGTGTTCATTGTATTTAATCTTCCGCTGTGCACATGTATGTATGAGATATGTATATTGTTAGTATGATGAACACAACCCACATGCAAGCACCCTAGCTAATTTGTACCCCATAACCCAACAACAATATCATTACTACCATACCCTCAGGTCTTTGTCCCATTTTAGAAAAATTTCTAACTCCTTAGATCTGGCTGACTCTTATAACCTGCTAACTCCTAACAGTGCTAACTCTTAGCATTTATAACTCTTAGTGCTTCTAACTTTAAGCCTTGGTCTAAACTTCTTTAAATCAAATCTAAACTCTTTCAGATTATACAATGTCTAAAGTGTTACAAGCATCTTACCATATATATATATATATTTAATATTAATGATTTTTTATGAAATGCTTATTGTATAAATATTAAACAATTAATATTCATACAATATTGGAATGGCACATTAGTACCAATTCCAATAACTCTCACTTGCTTTAGTGTCATTCACAATGATATCTAATACCAATCTTCTCTCTGTGTTTCTCAAATACATTAAGAGTTAAGGCTTTAGTTAATGAGTCCGTTATATTATTCATGGAATATATTCTAGATACAATTACATCTCCAATAGCCAAGAACTTTCTAATTATGTGGTATTCAGAGTCCGCATGATCAAAATTCTAGGGCGTCTTATGACTTCTTGGCTTGAGCAATTATCCTATTGTTGTTGCATTTAGTGGGATAGGATCCATTGTGCTTGAAATTATTCTAAGCTCTGCAACTAACTTATATATCTACAGTACTTATTTTGCAAGCTTCTCAAGCCGCAACATATTCTGCCTCCAATGTAGAATTAGCTGTGGATATTTATATTGCACTCTCAACTAACTATGGTTCCAATGAGAATAAACATATAACCTGATGTAGAATTTCTATCATCCGAACCAGACTAAAAGTCCAAGTTTGTGTATCTTTTCAAATATAAGTAACTTTCTTCATGACTTAGAAATTTATCCTCTATACTTCTTAGGTATTTTAGATATGTTATCGTGACCAATTAATGGTCGTGACCCGGACTAAGCCGATACTAGCTCGTAATACTTTTAGCCATCCAGCTCCAAGTTTCATACATAATATGACGTACATCAAGCCATCTCTACCTGATGTGTATTATATATTAGACACCCTAATGTTTTCACCTTCTTGCCAATGCCACTCCTCTTAAAAGATAAATGCCATGTTTGAAAAATACATTAACCTTCTCACAGTTAATGAATTTGTATTTTTTAAAAACATTGTCTATGTATAAAGATTGGGATAATTCTATTAACCTCCTAACTCTACCTTTATAACACTTTATAGCTAGTATATAAGAAGCATTTTCCAAATCTATTATGGATAAGTTCTTATTCACACAACTCTTATCCGACTGACTTGTAACATATCAACGTCATTTCCAACATTAAATTTGTCAACGACACAGAGAACTAAAAAGATAATAATGCTCCAGCTATCCTTTTTAAACATACATGTTTTCTCTTCGTTCTAGATGAAACTAAACTCTTTGATTTCCCTTTAAAATAAAGATTCCAGCACGTTGCAATAGGCAACAAAATTTGAATTGACTTAAAGCATTATTATTGATGAAAGGTTTCCCCATTACTGATCCCAGATTTGTGAGTGTAACCTTTTATCATCAGTGATGATTAAAAGATCTCTACCTTCATATTGAACCCATACTTTCACTATTTAAACTTATTTATAGTAAATAGGAACAATTCCTACCAAAAGCACAACCAATTCCTATACTTGATTGTCATACATAGAGTCAATTTTGATTTTTATGATGTCTTCCCATTTTCACTAATTGATGTCCAACATCATCTCTTTATAAGTTAAAGGATAATTTTCTTCAAATAAAAAAACACCAAGTGCACATATAGGTATCAAGCATACCTATTATGTGACCCTCGATATCATTTCAAACATATAAAGAGAATGTGTTACAGGTGTCTCACTCAATTAAATTTAAAGTTCCACCATTGGTTCATGATTCTTGGATTGACTTTACCAAGTTCAATCCTTCTATAATCCCCACGACCTTATGAGAAACTTTTTCTCCTGGGAAGCGATAGTACTATAAACGAACACATTTCGTTCTTCTGGATCATAAAATTGGTATTCCATAAAATTCTTGGGATACATAATAAACTGATACTTGTACCTCTTAAGTGTAAGTTTATCATGTTACGTAACTCTTTATAGAAACATGACAACACCAAATCTTAACTTACTTAAGACTTGATTTCCTTGCAGTTCATATTTCATATAGAACAAAAAGAACAAAAAGAACAACTTTCAATAGAACTTTATTCAATAAGTGATTAACAGTTAATAAAGCATATCCCAAAAGATATTGTAGAAGATCGGTGAAACTCAATATCGATTGGATCATTTCTCATAAAGTTCAATTCTCTTCTTCAAAACACTTTTGCATTGAAAAGTACTATATTGAGTGAGAATCTTATTCTCCTTCAAATAATTTATGAATTTATTATTATTATTCTCTGTGTATAGTTTGGATATGTTAAATAATTTTTCAGACAAAGTACTGTAATACTTGCACATCTTATGTGCACATGCTCCTACTGAAAATTATTAGATATTGAGATTAAGATATATGATTTTACTCTCAAATCATCCTTAATCCCTTTCTGATAAATTTTATTTTCTTTCAAAGAAATATTATTAGAAACACCTCTAATTATCTATTGATCATAAATATATCTGACAGGACCCGACCCGAGACCCTCTACTATAGATCCCAGCGGCCCTGCCGGGCACCCCGACGAAAGTTCCTCCGAACCTAACTGGGTAAGTTAAGAAATTTTACGAGGCGAACCCCTTTTTAATTCTTGTTACTACTAAGAAGATCTAGTAATATACATGAAAACGACTTTTTAGTTTTAAAAACAAACGGACAGAGTTTCCCCTGTTTTTCAGAAAATCCATATAAACCTGCGAAGAAATTTCACTTCTAATTCCAACACATCTCAATTCTACCAATTCGGACCTCCGGTCCTTTTCAAATCAAATCCAACACAACTCAATTATTTCGTGTAAATCACAAAATAAGCATAATCATAAAAAGTAAAAACAATCATCATAAACTGGAAATCTCTTCTTCTTGATTCAACACATACTTACAAATATACATGCCTACAACTATTATGCATAAAGTAAAGAGTGCTATTAGCACATTTACATGTACAAAAATTATCTTTGGATTCGGCCCACTACTCGGCGATAGGAGAATCAGCAGCTTGCGTTCCGAGACCTGCACCTGGGAAAGGGGTTTAAAACATAAAACATAAAACGAGTGAGCTAAAGGAGCTCAGTGAGTGTAAATGAGAATTCAACTACAAGAATATTATACAAAGATAGCAATTTCTAAAGTACATGCAGAAATTATGCTTCTAAAACGGATGTAAAATTGTAAAACGGTTTCTAATATCATATGCTAATGAAATCTTGCCGAGCGGGTTTTATCTACATCTTTGGAAAACTATATTCAGAATCTGTATAACATAATAACTGCTGTATGCATATAAATGCATAAATGCTATCGGTAAATCAAAACTAGTAAAATCCTTGCTCGGCCATTTTCTTTCTAAACTGTACCAATGGTAACCCTAAAGCTCTATACCCACGCAGCGACTCAACTAGCACCGCATACGTGAGTAAGTCACGGGGCACCTCAACTAGCAGCACCCACAGTGACATCTCAAGATATCTCACTGGCTACGCAGCGGAATCCTACATCGCATGCATATAGCGAGACAATATCCTGTACACATAGAGCGACTCACATGACTCGACATCCCGACTTTCCAGAGTTAGTGACACACCCCCAAGACCTACCCATGTGCACGGGATATACCGGCCGGGTCTAATACAATCATCACCACTATAATCTGAGGGTACCAATGGCCTTAAAACAAATGCAGTAATTTTCAAACTGTTTCACAAATCGATCATGTAAAAGCATGTCTATGAATATATCAAGATCATAAATCATGTTTATGCATCGAAAGCTCATAAAACATACATAGTCATTGTGCGAAAATATAATAACCGAAAAGTAAAAGAAATGGCAGATTTCCACTCACAACCGCTCCGCGCTCAATTTCGCTCCCGATTCCTGCTCCCGTTAACGCTCTCGGTTATCCTCACCTACGCGCCATAAATGACATTTAGAACCAAATCGAACACTAGAATTTCATTTAACTACTAAATGCCCTAATTGGCATACAAAGCCCGGAGGTAAACTACTTCCCGATTTTAGTTATGGAGCCATAATCGAAACTAACTCACCATCCGGCGCCCTGAAAATTATTGAACACCTTATCATTTGATTGGACATACTTGCCCTTCACCTTTCCAACATGGACAATTATGTCCCATTTTCTTCATTTTTGGGTTTTTCATCAACCATATACATTCCATTCACAAAATGCATCATTTACACACAACAATTCAATCAAAACACCACTCAATTCCTAACTTCCCTAAAGTGGCAGGATTTCACCCTAGGTTCCAACACATTCCTTTTCTCAATTTCTTGTTCCAATTACAACAAAATCATGCCAATTTCATTCTAAAGCCCTAATTACAATCAATTGAAATCTCTACAACAAAATCACCAAAAACCCTAATTCTCACCTTGCCAATTTCTTCAAATTGATGACTCCTTCAAGCTCCAAACTAGAATTTAACTCAATCTAAGCCAAGAATACACATAAGAACATCAATTAACACATTCTTGAATTCTCACTTATCAAACTCATAAAAGATGCTTTTCTTACCTCTTTTTCTTGAATTTCCACTAATAGAGACTTCAATTGAGCTTAGGGATTAGTTTGTAACCTTAATTTGGCTTGATTACACATGAAAATTCATGAAAACAAAACTTGAAAGGTCACTGTAGCAGCCCCCCTTTCCAAGCTCGAATTTTCTCTCTTTTGTTCTAAGTGTTTGCTTTTGATCATCTTCAAAATTCTACACACTTCCAACCTATTTATAGTCCTCCCTCTATTTACCATTTTGCCCTTCAACTTTTTCAAAATTACTAATTTGCCATTAGTTGAAAACTAATTATGTAATTAGTTCATTTGTAACTATCTAGTTGGAATAGTCCAAAGAACTAACTAGAACTTCCAACTTGGCAATCCATGAGATTTCTTCTAATTGGTCCATTCTCTAATATATGGATTATGTTTCTCAATAAAGGCTTGTTCCATTCATAACCCTTAAATGGAAATTCATGTAGTAAATTAGAATTTTCTTTTCCAAGCCAATAGAGAAAAATTCTAAAAATATTCTAGGGTCGTCCGGCGCACCGATCAAGTGTGAAATTATCAAATTAGGTCTAATATCTCTCACGTGCACTATAAAGAAAATATTTCTAATAGGGTTAAAATCGAGAACCCTACGGTGTCTTATTTGTTCTATACCGAAATCTAGGCGCCAATACTACTAATAGGGATTGGATATTACAATATCCAAGTTTTTTTGAATTTGGGACTATTCTCATATTTATTGGCAAGTCTTAAATATTTGTCGACACCCTATAATTGGTGTGCTTAAATCAAGTATACTAACGAATTACTCATCCTGATCTTATCTCTATAAGATACCTAGAAGATGTTAAGTGAAATATTTCTAATCGTTAATTAATAATGCTTTAGATTATGAGTATTACTTTTCTACAATTTTTAATCTAAAAGCGCCATCCTATTGCTTTATATAATCCCTAAAATCTCTCAAAAAGGAGAACGAAAGTTTAAAATTCTTTTATACTATATAACAAGAAGTGAATCCCATTAGCATTTTACTTCAACCTTACACTGTAACAGTATTGGCCTTCATAAACTCAACTGGTAAACAATTTTTGTCAATTGCATCTCATGTAACTCTTATCACTGATCTTAAATACACCTTATCCTCACGCTATAGCAATATTGACTAAGTGTATTACATATTAACTTGTCAATAATCAAATATATATTACTGATACTACCCTCACACTGTAGCAATATTAAAAAAAGACCGATGTGGCCCGTCTAACACTGTATTAACAAGACGAATTACTCTGTAACATTATCTCATAATGAAATACTTTCAATCTGATTAAGAGAGATTTTATACTTTTGTCCGCAACTCATAAGGATGTGATTCTAAACCACACATTTATTTTGTGCAATCACAATTAACCCCTACTAGTAGAGCTCTCATCGTGATTACCAGCACAAACAAATGGACCACAGTTTATATTGCAATAATTATAAATAATTTATAAATTGCATAAAATAAACAATAAATATTTTTAAACAATTTAAAAACAACTAATTGGAGTAATTTAGCGTAATTACAGCTTTTCTTAGGTTCTTGGTGTCGGGGATCTAATACACATGGGTGTATGCATGTGCAATTATGTTTATTGCCTAAAATACATATCATATACATATTAAACGCGGAGGAAGCATTAAAATATACAATAAATAAAATATATTAATCTCATTAATATATTAGTAGTGTTGAGAAATTACCTGAACGTGTAAAGTTATACACGTATATCCTCGGAGTCCGCATGGAGACCAACTCGTGGGCAGTTCTAGTCACCAACTCGGTGGGCCTGGCGAGCTAGAACAGTAGCCCCATATTCTAGCACAAGATTAATTCTTAACCCCAAAATAATCGGTTGTGTGTTTTCTTCCTTTTCTCAAAAGGATAAGGAAATAGAATTTGAAGTAATTTATAATTACTTCTTTTGGAACCAAAGAGAAAAATAAAACAATTTCATTTTTCTTCTTTTCCTTTTTTTTTCCATCTTCTTCTTCTTCTCGGCATCTCATTGAAGAAATGAAAAGTTTTCATTTCTTCTCCTCCATTTTACATAAACACACACACTTGCACAATCACACACATCTTATATATATATATAAAATAAATAAATAATATAATAATTATATAATATAAATAATAATATAAAATATAATGGATGCTAACTATTTGGCACCAAAAATAAAATAATATATAATATAATATAAATAATAAGATATTTTGATTATTTAACAATTAAATAATCAATGTGTAAAATAACTATTTTGCCCTGCATGAATAGTTATCAAGTATACCCCTAGTGGGTTCTACCAAATTTCACACTTGGGGTAAACTCAACCAAGGGTCCACAATGCGCCACGTGCCATTATACAATTAGCAAATAATAATTATTGACTAATTATTATATTTAACGCTTAAATACAAACGCGCATGCATTCTCATTGTAGTGCTAGATATTACTGAATTAAACAATTTAATCCGGCACGCTGCCCCAGTATACAACAAGTACACTCCATAAGGCAGGACTCCTTAGGTCCACGCCTAATTCGTCAAATGGAACTATTCCATGAGTTCATAAGCAATGTCCCATGCACATGTCACGGATATATAATATGTGCAAATTCTTTTTCCATATTATTCCACCTTGACAGAAACTCTTTCCCGGGATCAATGCTTATGGCCACAAGACTTTGTGAGATACAATTTTGAAGCATCTGGATATCTAACTTCCTATGCGAGCTGACGAATCCTATAACTGTACACACCAGACTCCATAAGCATTGGACCATACCCAGCGGTCACACCATAAAAGGTCTGTGACATGCGTGGAACCAAAGTATGATGGATCACTTACAAGCCCACCATGGCACTTAGGTCAAAGGACCACGTATACTACTCAACTCAAGAGGACCCTCCATTGACGGCTTACTTAGGGTGTTTATCAGATGCCCTTGTGAGTCTGTCTTATATCCAGTCCTAACTAGATACCTATATGTCAATACGGGCTCCAATCTCATAATCGACTAGGAACAACCATCTATACCATATAGGTACGACATATGCTGAACTATATATAAAGGTATCCACCGACAGACCCGCATCGACAGAAATAAATCAGGGACAATATTTGAGAACATACTTGCGTAACTAGCATTTCCTAGCACCCGATTGCAACTCTTATAACTATACAGTTACTAGTATATTCCCAAGTCTATGTCCTATTACAGATAAGACTCCAACTCTTAGATGTTTGCTGAGTATTATAACTAGCTAACACTTAGTCGTGCTAACTTTAGCATTTATATCTCTCAGCGTAGCCAACTATGAGCCCTTATCTAAACTCCTTTAGATTTGATCTGAACTCGTTCAGATCGTACAATGTCTATACTGTTACATTGTACTTACCATATTAATAGATATTAGCGATTTAATAGGAATGTACACTTGTATAAATACACAAGTATATGTACATTCAAGGATGGTACATAAGCACCGACCCTAACACCCGATATTGTGATGTTGAAGGCCCAGCCTCTCTATCATAGTTTGAACCTTCAAAGCACTACGATGCTAGGGCCCCTGCCCTGCTATCACAGCATTAAGCTTTCAACACTTGGTTACCAGCCAATGCTAAGGCATTAGACCAATGGTACTATAGTGCTGGAGCTTGGATAGCCCTAGTACCACGGCACAGAAGGACATCGTCATGGTGTCCTTTTTGCTGCGTCTTGATTATAAGTTTTTCAACATTTGAATCTCATAATTGGCTATGCCGGGACATCCTAATTACATTACGTATACTCTAGTTAAGTATACAAACAGCACACAATAATGGGCTCTGATACCAATTTGAAAGTGCACTGTGTGTATAGGTGAGCGTGAACATTTTTAATTTTTAATTACACATCATACATGTATAATTAAGTGCAGTGAAAAATAAACAAACATTCTATTACACTAATGAGATATTAGAGAACTCACCCTCGAAGCGTGCTTTACGCAGTTCTATTCTAAGATTCAATAAGATTCTTCAAGCTAGAACAATAGCTTCCTATTCTCTTAGAATATATTATATTGAAGCAACTATTGCTTCCTATAATCTCTCAGAACTCTTTAATGTATATGGCTTGCTCATCATTTCATACTTTGTAAATGAATTGATGCCTCAATTTATAGTCTTTCCAACCTCTCTTTTGTCCAATCAAATTAAGATTAGTAGGCAGCATGAAAATGTCTTGCTTTAACAAAACAAAGCCACCACTTTCTTAATGCAAATCATGGTGACAAGGTGCTTAGACATGGCGGAATAAGGATGAAATTTGTGGTCTATTAATGCTTAATAAATGCTACCTTATACTTGCCAAAATTCAAAAATAAAGCATAACAAAGCTTCTCCATTCATTTTGGCCAAACATTAAATCAATTTGGTGGCTATTTAAATTTAGCATAACAAATCATGCTTATAATATAATAATGGTCATTTGATTTCAATTAAAATAAGAAAAACAAAAATAGTAGCATGACAATTCATGCTTTTGCTTCTTTATTTAATTCAAACAATTCGTTTTTCCATTATTAAATTTATTTAACAAAATAATTATTAACACTTAATAATTAAATTGGCCAATAAAATCATGACACATGTCATGCTCTAACAAATTAATGGTATAATATGTGGCATCTAATAGAAAGAATAAAGTGAAAAGACCCACCTACTGAGATCCCGGACTTAACACTTAAACCTAATGATCTCTCTGAGAGATCCCTCAAATTAAATTATTCAATTTAGTGCACTACTCTAGTGTACAATGAGTACACTTCATATAGTGAAACTCCCTAGGTTCACACCCATTTTACCTTATGGAACACTTTCGTAAGTCCATAAATGCTGCCCCACACATACGTTATACAAATAATAAAAAACATGTATTGAACCATACAAGGTGAGGTTAATACATATTCATATAATATCTTTATCATTTATATCCTAAAAGAGTGGAAACATAGATCATCATCATCAAGTCTCTATAAGCTCCACATTAGAACTTATCTCCATATTCGTATTCCCATAAACAAATTTCACAAACACTTTTGTGATATTTTTTCTGTAATATCCAATCCCTATTAGTAGTATTGGCACCTAGATTTTGGTATAGAGCAACAAAGACACTGAAGAGTTACTCGATTTTAACCCTATTAGAAATATTTCTTTTATGGTGTGTGTGAGAGATATTAGACCTAATTTGATAATTTCACACTCGATTGGAGCATTGGACGATCCTAGAATATTTTTTGGAATTCTTCTCTATTGGCTAAGAAAAGGAAATTCTAATTTACTACATGAATTTTCATTTAACGGTTATGTATGGAACAAGCCTTTGTTAAGAAACATAATCCATTTATTAGAGAATGGACAAATTAGAAGAAATCTCATGGATTGCCAAGTTGGAAATTCTAGTTAGTTCTTTAGACTATTCTAACTAGATAGTTACAAATGAACCAATTACATACTTAGTTTCCAATTAATGGCAAATTAGTAATTTAGAGTAAGTTGAGGGGCAAATTAGTCAATTGATGGATAACTTTATATATGTTAAAGTGTGTAGATTGTTCAAGAGAACAAAAAAAAAACAAACATTTAGAGCAAAATTCGTGCAACGGTTGGAGGTGTTGCTACAGTGAAATTTCAAAAAAAAAAATTCATGATTTTTCATGCTTAATCAAGCCAAAATAAGGTTACATACCAATTCCTAAGCTCAATTGAAGCCTCCATTAGTGAAAATTAAAGAAAAAGAGATAAGAAAAGCATTGTTTTATGAGATTGATAAGTAAACTTTAAGGATTGCTTAAATTAATGTTCTTGTATGTATTCTTGGTTTAGATTGAGTTAAATTTTAGTGTGGAGCTTGAAGAAGTCATCAATTTGAAGAAATTGGCAAGGTAAGAATTAAGGTTTTGGGTGATTTGAATGTAGAGACTTCAATTGGTTGTAATTAGGGCATTAGAATGAAATTGGCTTGATTTTGATGTAATTGGAACAAGAAATTGAGAAAAGAAATGTGTTGGAACATATGGTGAAATTCTGCTACTTTAGGAAAGTTAGGGATTGTGTGGTGTTTTGATTGAGTTGTTGAGTGTAAATGGTGCCTTATGTATGTTGAATGTATATGGTTGATGGAAAAATCAAAAATGAAGAAAATGGGACATAATTGTCTATTTTAGAAAGATGAAGGACAATTATGTCCAACCACGTTATAAGGCGTTTAATAATTTTTAGGGCACCGAGTGGTGAGTTAGATTAGATTAAATGACTTTGTAAATAAAAATTGGAAAGTAATATGCATCCAGGATTTGTATGCTGATTAGGGCGTTTAGTAGTTAAATGAGATTTTAGCATTCGATTTGGTTCTAAATGTCATTTATGGCACGTAGGTGAAGAAAATTGAGAGCGGTAACGGGAGTAAAAATCCGGAGCGAAATTGAGCGCAGAGCGGTTGTGAGTGAAAATCTGTCTTTTTTGTTATCTTTTGTTTATTATGTTTTCGCATAATGAAAATGTGTGTTTTATGAGCCTTCAATGCATAAACATGATTTATGATCTTTATATATATCCATAGATATGCATTTACATGTTCGGTTTAAGAAACAGTTTTAAAATTTCTGCATTCGTTTTAAAGGCCATTGATACCCTCAGATTATAATGGTGGTGATTATATTAAATCCGACCGGTATATCTCGTGCACATGGGCAGGTCATGGGGGTATGTCACTAACTCTGGGAAGTCAGGATGTCCAGTCATGTGAGTGGCTCTATGTGTACGGGGTATTGTCTCGCTATATGTATGCGATGTAGGATTCTGCTGCATAGCCAGTGAGATGTCACTGTGGGTGCTGCTAGTTGAGGTACCCTGTGACCTACTCACGTGTGCAGTGCTAGTTGAGTCGCTGCGTGAGTATAGAGCTTTAGGGTTACTATTGGTACAGTTTAGAAAGAAAATGGGAGCGAGGACTTTACTAGTTTTTGATTTACCGATAGCATTTATTCATTTATATGCACACGGCAGTTATCGTGTTATACAAATTTTGGATATTATTTTTCAAAGATGTAGATAAAACCCGCTCGGCAAGATTTCATCAGCATATGATATTAGAAACGATTTTATAACTTTATATCAGTTTTAGAAGTATGATTTATGAATGTACTTAGAATTTACTATCTATGCATAATGTTATTTTATTTGAAATCTTAATTGTACTCACTGAGCTCCTTTAGCTCACGCGTTTTGTATTTTATATTTTCTAAACCCCTTTCCCAGTGCAAGTCTCGGTACGCAAGTTGCTTATTCTCCTATTGCCAAGTAATAGGCCAAATCTAAAGATTATTTTTGTATATGTAAATGTGCTAATTAGTACCCTTTGCTTTTTACATAGTAGTGTTGGCATGTATATTTTGTATGTATGTTTTGAACCAACAAGAAGCGATTTCGATATTATGATGACTGTTTTTACTTTTTATGAGTATGCTCATTTTGTGATTTAAATGAAACTATTGAGTTGTGTTGGATTTGGTTTGGAAATGACCGGAGGTCCGAATTGGTAGCATTGAGAAGTGTTTGAAATAGAAGTGAAATTCCTTTGCAGGTTTTATATGAATTTTCTGAAAAACAGGGGAAACTCTACCCGTTTTTCTTTTAAAAATTAAAATGTCATTTTCATATAAATTACAAAATTTTCTCAGTAATAGCAAGAACTAAAAAGGGGTTTACCTCGCGAAATTTCTCATCTTACCCAGTTCTATTTTGAGAAACTTCAATCGAGGTGCCTGGTGGGGCTGCTAGATCTACTGTAGAGAGTCTCGGGTTGAGTCCTATCATTTTCTTACACCGAAATCATTTTTCTTGGGTGTGTTGCTTATGGCCATAAAATTTTTAGGAACACAATCTTGGAGCATCTGAATATAATACTCACCTATATAAGTTGACAGATTCCATATCTACAAACACTAAATTCCATGAGCATCGGACCATAGACAATGACACATAGCGGTCAGACTATAAAAGGTCTCTGATATGTGTGGAATATAAGTATAGTGGATCACTCACAAGCCCACCATAGTGCTCAGGCCAAAGGATTATAAATACTACTCAATTCGAAAAGGGCCTTCATTGACGGCTTTATGGGATATCTATTGGAAGTCCTATTTAAGCACGCTTAGTACCTAGTCCTCATTGAATACCAGCATGTTTATACGAGCTTCCACTAAGCTTGACTAAGATTAACCATTTGTACCATGCAAATATAGACATACACTGTTATATATATATATAAAGAAATTCATCAATTAACCTGCATCGATGAAAATAGATCAAAAATATAGGGATTGAGAACATTCTTGCATAATGACATTTTCTAGTATCTATCGCAACTCTTTGCAACTATGTCAATACAAGTATACCCTCAGGTCTTTGTCCTATTTCAGACAATGATCTAATTCATTAGATGTGGCTGACTCTTATAACCTCCTAACTCTTAGTAGTGCTAAGTCTTAGTACTCTTAGCGTTGCGTACTCTCAGCCCTGGTCTAAACTCTTTTAAACCAGATCCGAACTCCTTTAGATCATACAATATCTAAAGTGTTACAAGCATCTTACCATATATATTTAATATTAATAATTTTTTACGAAATGCTTGTTGTATGAATATTAAATAATTATTATTTGTAAAATATTATAATTAAACATAAGCACCAATTCTAACACTCGGATCATCATAAAGCTATCATAGTGTTGTACACTGTAGGTTAACATGCATCATAGATTGGCATCTCCAAGATTGATGAAGATCGGTCACTATAAAAGCTTGATCTCAAGGTAATATATGGTCAATTTATTATAAAATAATCAAGCCATAAATAAGTTGAGAGATAAAAGAGATGAGAATTATGACTTATATAAGCGTGATGTAAATATGATTAAATATGAAATTAATCATAAATAATCATGATTTAATTATCTTACTTCCAATAAATAAGAACATAATTTTAAGCATAAGAAATAATGTGAAAATAATTTCAAGCATGAAAATATTGTTAAACCTTAAAAATAAACTCACCATGATAATATCATGACCAATTTGTGGTGATCACGTGTTGACCGAATAATGGTGGTAGATCGGATTATGAAATAAATAATCCATACTCATGATCTTAATGAAATAGATCAATATTCATTTATAAAATGAAAAAAATTGATTGTGTGATTTAATGTATGCAATGATCTATCCTGATCAAATTTAACTATAATATTGACATTTAATCAAATAAATAATCATAAATAATTAACAAATAAAAATATCAATCATAAAATAATTAAATGATAGGTAAATGTTTTATCACCGATTGATGATTATAATGTATGATCTCTTGATGATAGTCAAGGATGAATAAAAATGATAAAATAAAGTAATGAACAAAATAATAAATAATTTATAATAAAATAATTAAAGCATTCATATTATTGTCAATTTTGAAATAATATAATGATACCAACAGAGTAAATGATGACTAAAATAATCATAATAAATAAAATAACAGCCTATAAAAAATTGGCTCAATGTATTAAAGCTCATGATATATTGTAATGAAATAAATGATGAATAAAATAATAACAATAAATAGAAATTTGGCCTATGAAATTCGGGCCAATGGTTTGGCTTTTTAAACTTTTTTATTTTTCAATCATAAAATAATTATTTTTTGATAAGTTACCTTTAAAGAATAAAGGTGCTTTGATAAGACAACTTATTTATTAAGAAAATATATTGATAAGTTATTACAAATATCAATGATTAACTTTAATAAATCAGTTGTTTGTTTTAGTAAGCCAGTTATTGATGACAGAGCTAAAGGCCCTCTTAGTGTGCTTGTGGTTGTCATAAAAAGTATTTGAGTTTTTCAAGTATTAATGGCTAGAATAAAATAGTGTGGAATAAGTTAAAGAGTTGAAAAATGAAGCTTTTCTTAAGAGCGGATAGAGAGGTATTAATTAAAGTTGTCATCCAAGTCATTCTTGCTTACACTATGAATTTATTCTGCCTACCAACAACCCTAATTATAAACTTTATAGACTTTGTGTGCGCTTCTGGTGGGGTGGAGATGAGTTGAAACAGAAGCTATATTGGTGTCGATGGGATGTCTTATGTCATGGAAAGAAAAGTTGTGGCCTTGGTTTTTTGAATTTGTTTATCTTTAATTAAGCCATGACATATGAGGGCAACTTTTTGGGCTTCATTTCTTTGGCACAATATCCTTTGGGGGAGAAATATCCTTTCTAAAGGGACTAGATGGCGAATAGGTAATAGAGAAACTGTTCTAGTGGATTACAATCAGTGGTTGCCTAGGCCAATATCTTTTAAACCTTTGTTCCCACACAAGTTGCTAACAGTACCATTATTTCTGATTATCTATGCTTCAAGAGAGTGGAATGTTAATGTGATCCGTTGTGCTTTCTCTTTGGAGGAGCAAAAGTTTATTTTCAGTATCCCTCTTTCACACCATGGTACCAATCAGATGGATAGTATTATGTGACATAACGATCGTTGAGGTAGATACACAGTAAAGAATAGGTACTGGTTAGCTTGCCAAGAGATTGGGGTGGCTAGTAGCTCTGAAAAATTGGTAGTTAGCGATTGGTGAAAGTGTTGTTAGAAGTTAAAAGTCCTGTCTAAAGTTAAAGTTTTCCTTTGGAAGGCTTGCTATGATTGGATTCTAACAAATGCTAATCTGGCGCATCACGATGTTCTAACTGATGTTACTTGCCCTAAATGTTAGGGAGGTGCTGAAAATACAATTCAAGCTCTTTAGTTATGTTCGTCTTTGAAAAATGTATGTAATTGGTGTAGTTTTATACTTAATATTACATGCACTTATAAAATAATTTTGTGTGACTTTCTCATTTTATGTATGTACCATTTGATTGATGATGATTTTGAGTTGCTCTGTATTCTATTATAGCATATTTGGTATGTAAGAAATTAGTGAACTATTGAAAAAAGGATGATGAATGTCGAGCTTTTGTATGGTTGGGTTGGAAAATATTTTGAGGATTTTTTAGAAGAATCAAGCAAAAGCTTACTCGATAAAAGCTGCATTCAGACATAAATGGTTGCCTCAACCTATTGGATGGATAAAGATTAATTTTAGTACAGCGGTGGATACCTATCGTAGTGTTACTGATTTTGGTTTTGTGGTCTATGATCATTTAGGGGATTGTGGTGTTATATCGAATTTCAAAGTATGATGGTCTATTTTCTATTTTAATTATTGAATTGATAGCTATTCTTAAAGGTTTGATTGCACTATATAATTTAAATCTTTATTCGATTATAATTGAATCACATGCTGAACAAATAATGAATAATATTTTATTTAAAAAATTATTTCACTCTAAAAATAAGTTATTTTTTTTAAAGAGAATCATATGTATCTCAATTCTTTTACTTCTTTTAAAGAATGGTTTACTTCTAAAAAAATAAATATGATAATTCATAATATAGCTAAGTTAACACTTAGTTCTGATTCAGCTTATATTTAAAAAAAAATTGATACAAGGAAACTCAAACATTTTATTTTAGAAGATTCTCGTTGTTGTACTTAATTTTGATAAATGAAAATTTGATCCAATTATACAAGTTTTACGATACTTTTCTTTTTTTTAATTGAAATAAAATAATAATAATAAAATAAAAAGTTATGTCACATCACATTTTTTACTTTTTTTTATTTAAATAATAAAATAATCAAATGGATTTAAAAAATTGTGTTCATGTAGCTTAAGATGGCTCTTCACGTCTTTCACATCACATTTTTTACTTTTTTTTCTGTTTAAATAATTAAATAAAATTTAAAAATTGTGTTCATGTAGTTTAAGGTAGCTCTTCACCTCTTATTGTTTTTTACTTTTTTTATATAATAAAATAATAATAAAAATTAAATGAATATATCCAATTACTCAATTTTTCAAAGAGATCATAGTTATTGGTTTATTTTAATCAAATTGTAAATTATCAAAATTAATAAGTGTAATTTGATTATCATAATTGTTTTGATCATGGCCATTGACTAAAATTAATCAACGTAAAATCACAAGCCATGCTCTTAGCTAAAATAGAATCATGGATGTGTGATCTCAACATATTTATGATATTTGATCAATAATTAAATCAAGAGTGTATGATGAGAAATAAATCAATGAGAATACAATGTTAAACCAAAATCAACTCATTCTTAACCGTATGATCTCATCAGGATCAAAATAAACAATTGTTGTGAAATAAACCAAGATCAATTCATTTGACCAAATCATGATGTCTACAATAAAATAGTAATGACAGTGCAAAATAATAATCATAAAGCATGATTTGACAGAATAGAAATCACAAGTGCAATTGATGGCTCATTTTGATCAAACCAGATCGGATGGTTACCATTTAACCGTTACCATTTTACCAACTATCCGATTATTGCTTAAAATAACAAAAATGAACGGTGATGCCAATGTCTTTGTAAATCTAATACAAATCTGATGGTCTTAAAATGATCACGCCTAATAATGATTAAATATGAGCACCATGATCAAGTGATCAAACCCCTTATCAAGCAATAATCGGACGGTACAAAAATGATCAATAAAATAAACCATATGATTACGATCTTGATCAAAAACCACCTCACGATCTTGATCAAGTAGTCATAATTATCAAGCCGTATGATTTATAATTTGATCACGATCTTGGATCCAAAACCGAATCACAAAATGACCGGAAATCAAAAATCAAAAGAAATCAAGATCTTGGCCACAGGTTTGAATTAGTTAAATAAAAATAATCAAAAAAGAATCAAGATCAAATTAAATGAAACCATTGGCTAATGAAATTAAATGAAGTTATTTTCACCATTTGTTTTCATATAATAACGTAGAAGAATTGAGATCGAAATGATCCAATGGCCACAAGTTAATCAATCATCACATCATTGATGGCCCTGATTTGTTTAATGGCCAGTAACAACCTCGTGATGATCTTGAAAATCGTAACTCTCCTAAACCAGATCTCACAAATAAAACAATTATATTATATAATATTGAAACCAATAAGTATAGTAGGGGATAATAATAAAACAATTATTATTTTTTTCTCTTTGTTTTTAAGATTATTTTCCTTCTTCTGAAGAAGAATTTATTCTATTTAGATATTAGCTTCCCCTCCTACTTAGGGGGTAGATGAGGTTTGACTGAATATCAATGTTTAAATATTTTTTTTAAATCCTATAATTTTTTTGATCTTTTGATTAAAAACCTCATAAATTGTATCATTATTTGTTTTATTTTTAATGAATTTAATTATTTCTATAAATAAAAAGTGAGAAAATAGCCAACAAAGTGTGTTGTGTGAGAATTAAAATATAGCTGATGAAAACTAGCATAATGATTGTAGTTATTAGACTTCAAAAATGATGAAGAAAAATAACACTTTGATTTATATCAAATCCGATGAGAATTGTTATAGAATCAAACTAATCTTGGCTTGAGATCATAAATTATTCACTTAATTAACTATGTTGTTCCCACAAACGATGCCAAAGAGAGGTTCTTAGGGCTCTATTAATTCATGAATCTTAAGATGATGACAATTTTCACTATAAGAATAATACATATAGAGCACATTTATATTTTAGACCTGATTGCAGGATAGTCACTAGCAAACTAAGAGTTATATTATTGGTAAAGTAATAAAAAATAAGTTTGTATCTGTGAGGATACGTACCCAGTTAGTCTGACAAGCCGGGACATACCGGTCCCAGTGGGCCATCACTGGTCCAGACCTCCCAAGTGGCCTCCATTCACTTAAAGCATACCCCCAAGGAATCGAACTCGGGTGGGTTATACCACCTCAAGATGCCTAACGAATCCATCCTTGTACCACTTGAGCTGGCCAGCTCAAGTGGTACAAGGATGGATTCGTTAGGCATCTTGAGGTGGTATAACCCACCCGGGTTCGATTCCTTGGGGGTATGCTTTAAGTGAATGGAGGCCACTTGGGAGGTCTGGACCAGTGATGGCCCACTGGGACCGGTATGTCCCGGCTTGTCAGACTAACTGGGTGCGTATCTTCACAGTATCGGTCACTAAAAATTATAGATCGAAGAAAATTTAAGCAGACATACATGAAGAATTAGTGTTGAGATAACGTATACTATAACTTGGCAAGCTAAGGTGCACGCACTAAGATTGATAAAAAGTGCTATAGATGATTCATTTAGATTACTTACTGTATATAACTATGTGTTGAAATAGCAGAACTCGAGTACGGTTACTCATTTGAAAAATGATGGCAATAATCACTTTAAGTATTTCTTTATAGTGTTAGGACTCAACATCTGAGGTTTTCAGTCATCCATCCTACTAGTGATTGCAATTGATAGAATATTTTTGAAAGGTGTCTATCTTAGTACAATATTTGTGGTAGTATGTAAAGATGAAAATAATTGATAAGTATAAAATAAATATATATATTACTTCACCATTTTAGCTTTGATTATCATTGTTTTTGAGTAATTACGGTCCATTTATGCATACTTATATTGAAATTATAGGACAAGCACTTAAATGGATTAATGAGAAAGAAAAGTAATAAAAAGGAGGCCAAAGAGTGAAAATTTAGATATAAAAGTGCAAAAAAGAAATGAACACGATTGTATTCCAGAAGACAATGCGCTAACATTCATCTAGCAAAATAAACGCCCCAACAATGAAACATATAACTTTCCAGCTTTTCTAGGAATTATGGACGTAGTGGCATTGATGTGGAGGCTGAGTAACGTAGATTCTAGAAACTTTTCAAGGTCTCTAATGCCGCAGTACTAGAAGGCAACCCATCAGAGCCAGAACGCCTCAACATTGCAAGAATACGAATATTACTATTAGAATTTGTGCTCATGTGCTATCCTAATTTTGTATGAATATTGTATTTTCATACTTATACAATAAATAAATATTTTATTAAATTACTAATTATTTTTATAAGGTAAGATTCTTGTAACATTTCAAATATTATATTGATCTGAAGGAGTTCAGATCAGGTCTAAAGAGTTAGAACTTTGTCTGAAATAGGACAAAAACTTGGGACTATACTTGCAATGACATAATTGTAAATAGTTGCAAATATTGCTAGGAAATATCATTGTGTAATTATGTTCTCAAATTATATGTTCTTGATCTATTTTCACCGATGTAGGGTCTATCGAGTGGAACTGATTAATATAGATCAGTGTATGTCTATATCTGAATAGTTCAGATGGTTAATCTTAGCAAACCATGAGCTTAGTGGAAGCTCGTATAGATATACATATATTTAGTAAGGACTGGATACTGAACAGACTCAATGAAACCTCCAATACATATCCCATAAATTTATCAGTAGAGGGTCTTCTCGAGTTGAGTAATATTTGTGGTTCCTAAACCTCAGCACCATGGTGGGCTTATGAGTAATCCATTATACTTAAGTTTCACACATGTTAGAGACCATTCATAGTCTGACCGCTGAGTGTTGCTGGGTATGGTTCAATGCTCATAGAGTCTGGTGAGTGTAGATATGGGTTCTGTCATCTCATCTGGGTGAGTTAAATATCCAAATGCTCTAAGGTTGTATTTCAGGAAGTCTTATGGCCATAAGCATATAACTCGGGAAAGAGTTTCCTGTGGAGTAAATAATATTGTAAAGGAATTTGCATATATTGTTAATTATAATACGAATCAAAAGAGATAAGTTTATAGTTGAGTAATAAGGGATTTGACAGTATTGATCTATATCTCAACTTTCTCCAGGATATTAATGATGGAGGGATTGTACGAATATGGATTAACCTCAACTTGTATGGTTTAACTCGTCATTTTGTTAAAAATATACAAGGATTAACCCCTACTTATACTTATCTTCACAATATGTTAAAAATAGCAAATGAGGACATAAGTAAAAGGGGTTTAGTTCTCTTTCTTTAGGGTGCTTCTTCATCTACTTCAAGGGCTTTTTGGAAGTCTAAGGGGAAGCAGACACCCTGAATGGGTCCTTAGAGGCAATAGATATCCAAGCCTCAAAAGAAGAAGGACAAGGCAAAAGGAAAGTGTTTCTTTTATGGTAAGGGTGATACTTACTTTAGTCTTTGTTTGTGGTGACATAATTCCCACCAATCAAAATGCAACTGCCTCAAATACTTTGTCTCTTTGAAAAAGACTCCCTAAGGTATTTACTTTTCTATCATTGACATTCATATTGCATCTGATGCGTGGACTTAAAATCCTATATTACTTGATATGATAGCGTGCACTTGCGCTTAGCAATTATAGCACACATCGGATACCTACATATCTTAGACATTAATTATTTCTATTAATGTGGGAATTTATAATTTGTTTACTTAGTTGTTAATTTAGTATTAGTTTTATTTCAATCAATTTGTCCAGATAAAGATAAGAGAATTAATTTTAGTATTTGAATAGGGTAAAGCACTTAATCCTCATGGGTTCAACATCTCTCACTCTTTATTATTTGTTAGCAATAGCATGCACTTGCACTGGTTAGGTTTGTTTATAATTTAATATCACTGTACACACAAAGTGAATCATACACTTAAGCATAAGTAGCTTAGCAAACCCAACAATCGCAACAAACAACAATAAGTTTTTGGCACCGTTGTTAGGGACTATTGTTACTTTGTTTTATTTCAATACTAATGCTAATTCATCTTGTTTTTAATTCGGACTTTTATTTTTACTTATTTACTTGTTAGCTTTATGTTGTTTTGTTTTTGGGTTGATATTTTAGTGTACGCAAAGGGCTTGTAGTCTTGATTTGACTGCTCTAGACCTTGAAATTGAGAGAACACTTAGAAGGATTCGTCGAGAGCAATCACGAAGGGCTAATATGGAGATTTAAGGCGATGAACTTGTCTATTTGGAGAACAATTTGAGAACTTCGAGAGAGTATGTAGTATTATTGTTGGATTGAATCAATTTAAGCATTCAGAGACCTATCATCAATGCAAACAATTTTGAGATTAAACTAATACCATTAAAATGCTTAAGGGCTCGATTCAGTTTAGGGGACTTCCAAATGATAACCCAAACGAGCACACCATGGACATCTTAGAAATTTATGACACCTTTAGATTCAATGGAGTTTTAGATGATGCCATCAGATTAAGGTTGTTTTTATTTTCCTTGAGGGATAAGGCTAAAAGTTGGTTGATGTCGTTGCTATCTAGATTAATTGTTACTTGGAATTATTTGGCATATAACTTCTTAGCTAAATTCTTCCCATCTACCAAGACTGTTAAGATAAGGAATAATATTACCTTTTTTGTTTAACATAACTATGATTCATTGTATGAAGCTTGGGAAAAATTTAAGGACATGTTAAAAAAGTGCCCAGATCATAGAATTCCTAAATGGATGTTGGTACAGACTTTCTATAATGGGCTTGTGGGTTACTTGAGGACTATTGTGGATGCAATAGCTAATGACACTTTGATAAATAAATCTACTGATAAGGGTTATAATTTGTTGGAAAAAATGGCAACTAATAGTTACCAGTGGCCAACTGAGAGGGTAAACCCATGGAAGGTAGCTGGGGTACATGAGATAGAAGATCTGACATATTTGACAGCTCGATTAGTATTCTTAATAAGAAGGTGGATACTTTAGGGGTGAATTCAATAAGAAGTCAACTAGTTACTTGTAACTTATGTGGGGACAATCATCCTAATGGTTATTGCATTGAGACAACTTAATATATAGGGTTTAACAGAAATTAGAATAACCCTAACCTCAACTACTAAAACCTAAGATGAAGGAACTATCCAAATTTTTCTTAGAGTAATCAAGGCCAACCTTCTAGACCAAACAATCCACCTAGATTCCATGCTCACTAGTGCAACACTCACTAGAAAAAAAGCTAGCATCGGAAGACTTACTTATACAATACATAAATAAGACTAATAAGTTATTGTAGAACCAAATAGCATTTCTTAAAACCTTAGAGACACAAGTAAGTTAAATAGCTTCATCTAGAAATAGTCGTCCATAGGGTGGCCTACCAAGCACAACTAAAGTTAACCCTAGATGAGGTGTAGAGCATTGAAAAGCAATAAAACTAAGTAGTGGGAGAGAGTTACAAGATGATACATCTCAATCATAATCACCAATCATATAAAGCCTTAAAGGTAAGGATGACATAATGTAGAATAACAAAGTAAAGCCTTATGTAATACTAGTGCCATTTTCATAAGTGCTGCTTACGAGGTAAAAGCTGATTATTGATAAGACATTTGAGTTAAATGAGGAATGCTCTAATGATCAAGAGAAAGTAAGCATTATAGAAAATAAAGAACCAATAATGTAGAAAGGAAATGCAAGCCCAAGTATACCGTCACCACCCTTCCCTCAAAGACCCCAAAAGAAGAAGTTGGACAAGTAAATTTTCAAATTTTTAGAGGTGTTTAAAAAGCTACATATCAATATACCATTTGCAAAAGTACAGGAATAGATGCCTGGTTATGTGAAGTTTATGAAAGCTATAATATCCAACAAGAAGAATTTGGCAAATTTTGAAATTGTGGACTTAACAAAAGAATGTAGTGTAATTTTGCAAAAAAAGGCTACCCTCAAAGCTCAAGGATCCAAGGAGTTTCACTATCCCTTGTACTATTGGGAACTAATTCATTGATAAGACTTTATGTGATTTAGGGGTAGTATTAATTTAATGCTATTGTCCAATTATAAGAAGCTAGGTTTGGGGGAAGCTGATAAGGGCAAAATTGTCATATATTTTCTCATGTTTTTATTTCGATATTTTATTATTTTATGAGAATAGATGGCTATTTATGTGCTTTATTGTTATTTATAGAGACTTGAACGAAATAAGAAATACGACCTGTTGAAGTCGGTGTTCATCGCCTCAGCGACAAGAGGATTATCGCCCCAGCGCTATAATAGTGATCGAAATAAGAAATACGACCTGTTAAAGTCACATCTGGCGCCCCAGCGCCAAACCTTTACCCCTGCAGCGATGAGACAGCGCCCCAGCGCCATCAACCCACCGCTCCAGCGGTGAAGCCTTTTTCACGCGTCGCCCCAGCAAAAACTGCATAGCGCCCCAGTGGTAGCGCGAGTCCTAGTTCGACGAGAATTGAGATTTTCAAGCTCATATCAATCCCTATAAAAAGCCACTCGTTCCCAGCCTTTAAGGATCAATCCAAGATGACCCAAGAGCACCAAGAATACAGAGCACGAGTCTTGGAGAGCAATAGGAGTTTAATTGAAGCAACCTTAGAGAGAGATTCAAGGCATTCTTTGGCATCAAGAGATCTTAGGCAGCGCAATTAAAAGTAATTCGACGTCTATATCAGTTTGCTATTGATTGTATCATATTTTATTTTTATTTTTATTGCTGTTCTCTTATAGTCATGAGCTAAACGTATTTTCTAGGGTTAATACTTGAACTCAATATGTGTGCTTAATTGCCATATCTTTCAAATATTTAATAAACTTAGTTTTTTTATATTTAAATTACTTGATCTTAATGCTTCAATATATCTCGCCAATATATGGTGAATGAGTTGGTAATATTGTTGATAAACTCGGAAGAGGAATCACAATATTTAGACCTAGGTAATTTGATGCATAATTGTTGAGTAACATTCAATGTTGCATATGCAAGTTTCAATTTAGGATAAGAATATACCTAATTGGCATGTATGATCAATAAGACCTAATCTTAATGAATCTTAATTTATTACAAGTACCATAGGAATATAGGTATTTGATAAATTAAGGTATACTTGCATGACCTTGGAAGAGGCTTGTGAATACATTAGTGTCTTGAATAATAACAAAGACTAAATGAGTTAAATATTAGAAGATTAATCATTAAAAAGCATATTGAGGGATAGTATTAATCTTAGGTTTTCTCTATATTGCTATCACTTAAATCTCGTTGCATTGTGTTTTTATTTTTATATTTTCTGCGCTCATTCTTAAATTTTTATTTATTTGAATAATTATTAGAAAGATATAATTTTAGTATTCGGTAGAAAAGAAAAAATTATCCCTGTGGGTTCGACATCCGACTTATTTAGTGTCTTTATTACTTGCACACGATAGTGTATACTTGCACTTAATTTTATGATATAGAAATATCGCATCAGAAGCAAAACCTAGTAATGAGACTTTATAGCTAGTAGATCGATCACTTACATATCCAAGGGGTATAGTTGAGTATGTATTGGTAAAAATAGATAAATTTATATTTCCTGCTGACTTGATTGTGTTGGATATGGAAGAGGATAAGGAGATCCCTATTATCATAGGTCATCCATTTCTAGCCACCGGTAGAGCAATCATTGATGTGTAAAAATAGAGCTAACAATGAGGAGGCAAGAGACAACAATCACCTTCAAGTTCTTCAAAGAGATCATAGTGCCAATGAAGAAGGAGAAGTGTTTTAGGATTTAAGGAATACACCTAAGTAATGAGCATCGACCTCTATAAAGTCAAGAAGAATGATGACATTTAAGTTTGGATAAAAGGGAAGGTAATGAGACACAAGATGAAAAGAAAGAAGAAGCGTGACTCTCACTTCAAGGAAAAGATTGGAGACACTAGTCAAAGAAGCTTTTCATCTCATCCTTATTTTAAAAACTTGCAAAAAAGTATAAAATAAAATAATTGGGGTCTACTATGAGAGTATTGATCATTGAGTTAGGGAAGCTCAAGAAGAGGAGTATCAGCAACCATACACCTCTACAAACTTCTGATATCTATTTTGATCCACCATGAGTATCAAAAAGAAAATCGTCAAGCCAATGATATTAAATCAAGTGCTGTTTGAGAGATAACCAAGGTATAATTTGTGTTTTTAAGTTTAGTTTGTGTTACTTAAATGTTTTGTGTTGTTTTTGGTGTGTTTAGGACTTGAACAGGGAAAATTTATAAAGAACACTTTAGCATTAATATTTACAATGCCCTAGCATTTATGTAGAAATGATGAGCACTAGAGCATTCAGTTTTCATTGCCCCCCACATTCATACGAGGCATCTAATGCTGTGGTGTTCCTATTCTTTAACATTCTAGTGTCCAATTTCAACACTGAAGGGCTACTTTTACAATTCCCTAGCATAAATTCTAGTGAGTTCCAGGGGAGACCAAAGGCCACCAATACCCCTGCATCAAGGGAGATCGCCCCGCGTTCATATAAGGAATCCAACACTATGGCGTTCTAACTCTTCAACATTCCTGTGTCCCAGCTCAATGCTAGGGTGCCACTTTTTTAATGCTTCAGTGTAAATTTTAATGAGTTCTAGGGGAGACCAAAGGTCACCAATATCCTTGCGTCAATAGAGATCCCCCCAACATCGAATTCTTACTTGAAGTTTAACAATCATTGCTTCAACGCAGCTTTGTTGCTGAATCTTAATGCCCAAGTGTTTGATAAATTCAAAAAAGTGATTAACCGTCCAATTTGAAAACACGTTTGTGTTAAACACTTTGACACAACAATATTTTGGGAGTTTCAGAATTTAAAGAGATAAATTAAAGATGCTCCAAGGTTCTCCACCTACCATACCCCTGCGTTCATGAATTAAGGTTGAATATTTTAGCGTTCTACCCTTCAACACAATAGGTTCCCTCGAAAATCAGTTTTAAAACCACCATTTCACTATTTCATCCGCATACAACTTCAAAAAATTTCTATTTTTTTTTCAATTGCAATTCATCTAAAGCCTAAGCTTGCCCAAATCAAGTTTAGAAACACTTCACCCACTACTCATATATCATTTTCACTGGATCAAAACTATAATTCATCCACCAAACATAAAAATCCATATAAAATTCAACCTAAATCCTATTTTACCAAATTTCCTTTGATTTTCAGTCATGCCACTAAAAAGAAGTAGAGCAAGCACCTTGAGAACCCCAGTATTTAACACCACACACTTTGTTTCATAGAATACGATATATCATTTTTACAACATGATCCTCTGTAAATCCATCATTCAAGAGTAAGGGTTCAGCCTCGAGGCAGGTAATTTTCTTAACATCCACCAGATGATCATATATTGCCTCTAGAAAACCTTCTACCAAACATCGAAACTTGGGGTAGTGCCTATAGTCAGGGAGTTCTACGCGAACACTAGGATCACACTAGCCATAAAGTGAGAGTTTGGGGTAGGATGGTGCCATTTGATAATGGCATCATTAACCAGTTCTATGGGTTACTAATTGATAAGCTAAATGACTATCTAGCGATCCGACGCGAGGCAGACTATGACTATATCATCCAGACCCTATATGAGCCTGGCACTGAGTTGACCATATCTCATGACCTGTCGGTCCATTTTAGATTCTATGCCCTGACCAAGGATTCTAAGGCTTAGTATACCTTCACGTGCTTACGCCTCATGTTGATCAAGTACACCAGTGATGTTATGAAGCCACAGACAATGCTTTGTTTTGCCATTATGGCTGGGTGGCTCATTGACATTAGGTATATATTATAGAATGAGATATTTGCCTACTTTAGACTGGCCAAGAATAGCCTGTGCCTCTTTTCTGTAATCATAGCACTCTGTGGCTACACTGAAGTTCATTGAAAGGCATATGAGGACATTATCCATTCAGCCAAACCCATTGACTAAAGCATAATCCAACAACTATAAGTCACTAATAGTCAAAGACAGCCACAACAACAGAGGGCTCAGTAGCCACCATCAGTCATTATCAATACTATTGAGCCCTCTATAACAATAAATCAGGGAGCTGACTCATTTAGAAGCATGTTGAACTTGTCCATACTAGCTCGCTTAAAGGCTCAATCTAAGACCTAGATGAGGGATCTGGCAGTGATACATCAAGAGCTAAGAGATTTCAAAGCCTGCCAGACTTAGAGGATGCAGTTATGCGTAGTATAGTAAGGATTCAACATCTCCCACATCCTTCAGCTTTCTCTACCAACTCTTCTAACACCAACTCCTCAAGTACTAGCATAATAGTCACTACCCCTAAAGGATGAGAAGACCTTATTGAGGGATGATATGGACATCACAGCTTCGAATTTAGAGGACATTGCTCGTGACCCATAGTTACTATAGGAGTATTAATTACTTTTATTTTTGTCATGGGGACCATGCCTTAGTTTAGGGTGGGGGAAACAAAAACTTTATTACCTTGATTTTGTTCTTTTATATTAGTTATGTTTTTCAATGTTAGCTATGTCTTTTATTCTTATCTTTCATACCTTTTACTTTTATGTGTTAGTTTTTATATCTTATAGTAAAAAGAAACATGAGTAATATAGTCTTTTCATGTAAAATCTTGTGTATTGCCAAACTTTATTGTGTTAAGTTGTTATGATGAACACATTTTCATGATGAGTAAAGTATTGAAATACTTAATTTTTTACTTCATAGGAAATAATTTAAACTTGAAATAATCCATACACCAATTACAAGATAGAATTCAACCCTGATCACCAAGCTTTGAGCACTTATTCGGCTTGGATTGTGTGAGTGTACCTAGAAAAGCTCATACTTAAGTGATACACCCCAGTCTCGATGATTAGACACACTAGAGCTAGTTTGATTGGAATTCGATGTGAAATCCTGGGAAGTGTGTGAAAAAGGAAAAGAAATCAAGCCATGTTTGGACCGTTCAAATATTTCTAGCTTACCCTAATTACATTGAACCCTAGTTACCCTATTTGAGCCAAAAATATCATTTTTGTTAAATAACTATATTACAAGCCTAAGCCATGAGTTAATTACCCTAAACTCCCTTAACACCATGGACATGGGGCGTATTGGAAAATATAGAATTTGTAAGGAGCTAAATGGTGTTAAGATGGAAAAATTGCAAAAGAATGGCAATCGAAAGCCATATTGAGTGAGTATTGCTTTAAGTTTGGGGGAAGTAATGTGGTTTATGGTTGTTATTCAATATATATGGAATAAATTATGTGTATATATATATATATATCTTGAAATAGTAAATAAAAGCAATTTTGGGCAAAAGGGCCTAAGTATAGGGGAATTGTAGGTTGAAAAGTTCACAATGGGAAACCAATTGGGTTTTGTGTTCATGGTGTGTGATGGGCCAATAAGTTTATATAAATATCCCACCATGACCTTAGCCTTGCATTACAAGCTAATGAAAGTCCTAATTGATCATTATTCATATACATATTCCTACATTAGTGGAGAGTTATATAAAAGACTAGCCTATGATAGTTTCCTAGACTCAAAATGTACCGAGACAATATTTTACTGCACAACTCTAAGTTATTGAGCCAATTTAGGTTAGACTTGAGTAATTCCCGCTTAACACACATACACAATTGATCACTTATATTGAAGAAGGAAAGTGCTTAATTATGGTGTTTGTGGATTGTTGAATAGTATTCATTATTTTTGAAAGAGTAAAAGTTTAGTGGGATAGTCCCTGAGGCGGTTAAGTAATCATTGTGACAACTTGACCATATTTTAGTTATGTTTTATTTAATTTCTTTCTTCGTGATTTTAGTATTCACTCTTTGATTTTTAATGTTTTTTAGTTTTGTGTAAGTCAGTTAGCTTCTTAAGTGTGTTTTCCTTCTCATTTCACGAGAATGAGCAAATGTCCAAGTATGAGGGAGTTTGATAAGAGTAAAATAGATCTATATTATTTCCCCATTTTAGCTTGGATTATTGTTATTTTCAAATAATTTTACTTTATTTATGTATATTTGTGTTGAAATTGTAGGAAAAGAACTTGAATGGACTAATGAGAAAGAAAAGCAGTAAAAAGGAGGCTAAAGAGTGAAAATTCAGAGATAGAAGTGCAGAAAAGGAATGAACATGATTATGATCCAGAAGACAATGCGCCCGCATTCATCTAACAAGATGAGCGCCCCAGCATTGAAGCATAAAATGCCCTAGTGTTTCTGAGAATTATAGATGTTGTGGCGTTGATGTAAAGGCTAAGTAGTGTGGATTCTAGAAACTTTTTAAGATCTTCAATGCCCTAGTAGCAATGCAGCAGCGCTAGAATGCCCTAGTGTTGTAAGAATGAGAACGTTACAACATTCGTACATGACAACTGGAATGCCTTAACATTCTAAAGAGAAACGTCGTAGGGATATGATTATTTCCTGCATTATATAAAGCAATTTTCTTGAATTTGTGTGAGAGCTAAAACGTTCTACCTTCATTTTATCATAAATGGAGCATATTCTAGGTCAAAAATCACACCTTCTTACTGTAAAGAATCACATTTCTATACTTGTAACTCATTTGAAGAAGGATCAAAATCATCAAGTGAGGCTAAAACACTTAAGAGAAGCATTAGAACTAAGGTTTGGGAAGATTATATCGGCTTCATTTTTGTATTTATTGATTTAAACTTGATTGTATCATGTTATATTTTGTATTTTTTTATTTGAACATTATTATGTTGAACTAAATATACTTGTCTAGGATTGTAGTCTTGAACTTAACTATGTGTTTGTTAATATTTCAACTTTGAATGCATGAACTTGATTTTTATTTATTTTGTTGGTACTTAATGCTTACATTTGACCTGGCTAATCTTATGCATGAACTTAGGATTCATTGAGATAAACTTAGAAAATGCATCTCATTGAATAGCCTAGGATAAAATGATGTATGATTGTAGAGAACCATATATAAGTTTCAATTAGGATAGGAATATACCTAATTAGCATGCATAGTTAATACAACTTGGACTTAATGAATTCTACTTAATCTCAGTATCATAGGAATATAGGTATTGGATTGAGTAGGGTATAATTGCTTTACCATCGAAGAGGCTTGCAATGAGCCTAATGTTATGACCAATAACTAACCAAAGAATTGACATTCAAAGCATATCTATAACAAACATGCGTTAAAGGATAACTACACATCCTAGACATTAATTATCATTAACAGTGTTGTATTTTGTGATTTGCATACTTAGTTGTTAATTTAGTATTAGTTTTATTTTCAATTGAATCAATTTGTTTAGATAAAAATAAGAGAATCAATTTTAGTACTTAAATAAATCGAAACACTTAGTCCTCGTGGATTCAACACCCTTCACTCTTTACTACTTGTTAGTGATAGCATGCACTTATACTGGTTAGGTTTGCTTATTATTTCATATCACTTTAGACACATAATGAATCATACACTTAAGCATAAGTAGCTTAGCAAACCCAACAATCCCAATAAACAACAACATATTAATTTTAGTTTTTACTTACAAATTATTAAATCAATTGTCTAGATAAAAGCAAGAAGATCCATTTAGTAGTTAGTTTAAAAATACATACTCATCGTGTATTACTTGTAATGTTAGTGTGCACTTGTGCTCAATAATCACTCAACACATTTTTGGCGCTATTATTAGGGAGTTTAGTTTTTTTTTTTTTTTTTGCCAATACTAATACTAGTCTATCTTGTTTTAATTCAAATTTTATCTTTGTTTTACTTGGTATAACTTTACTTTGCTATTGTTTTCATAAGTAGCTATAGTATTGCATGTGTAGATCAAAAAGTGTGAAGTTGATTGCTTTGACCCTAAGATAAACAAAACCTTAAGAAGAATTCGTTGTGAGCAAGTTCAAAGAGACACAATTAGTGATCAAGATCCTAATCCCACAACTGTAAACCCAAGGTCATTGAGAAACTATGAAGTGCCATCGATTGATAGGAATAATTCAAGCATCTGGAGACCAACCATAAATGCAAATAACTTTGAGATAAAGTTAAGTACAATCCAAATGCTTAAGGACTCAGTATAGTTTGGTGGTATTTCTAATGATGATCCAAATGATCATAAAATGAACTTTCTTGAGATATGTGACACATTTAGATTTAATGAGGTGTTAGATGATGTAATTATATTGAGATTGTTTCCTTTTTCATTGAGGATCAAGGCCAAGAGTTAGTTAATGTCATTGTCATCCGAATCAATTGCCATTTGGGATAATTTGGCATGCAAGTTCTTAGCCCATTTGTTTTCATTCACCAAGATAGCTAGGATGTGAAATGATATCACCTCATTTGTATAACATGATCAAGAGTCATTGTATAAGGCATGTGAGAGGTTTAAAGTTGTTAAGGAAGTACTAACATCATAGAGTCCCAAAATGGTTATTGGTACAAACATTCCACAATGAGCTCATGGGTCAATTGAGAACTATTGTGGATGTAGTAGTTAAATGAGCATTGATGAACAAGTTTACAGTTAAAGGCTATGATTTGTTAGAAGAAATGGCAGCCAACAATTATTAATAACCATTAGAAATGGTGAATTCAAAGAAGGTAGTTGGTGTACATGAGGTAGATGCTTTGACATCTTTACTAGCTCAAGCCATCCTACTAACTAAAAAGCTTGATGCATTGAGGGATAATTTAGTGAAGAGCCAAACTTTAACTTGTGATTTTTGTGGATATATCCACTCTAATGATCATTATATAGAGACAACTTAGTATGTTGAAATTACAACAGAATTCTGAATAATCCTAACTCAAACTTCTATAACCACCTTAGTGCCGAAATCATCCAAACTTCTCTTGGAACAACAACCAAGGGCAGTCATCAAGACCTAATAATCCACCTGGATTTCATGCTCCACCAGTTCACCAGCAGCACGGGAGGAAACCAGTATTGAAATACTTGCTTGTTTAATAAATAAGTAAGACAGATCAGTTATTACTGAATCAAGCAGCATCTCTCAGAACCCTGGAGACACAAGTGGGATAGTTATCTTTAGCTATAAACAACTATCTACAAAGTGCTCTACTAAGCAATATTGAGGCTAATCCTAGATGCGACAAGGAGTAGTGCAAGGCAGTTACTTTGAAAAGTGGCAAAGAGGTACAGTTGAGTGTAGTGTAACATCTAAATAGTGAGATGTACATACAACAAACATGGGCATACTTGATGGAAGAAGAGAAGGAATCTTCAACCGAAGAACAAGACAAGGTAGAAAAAGGGAAAGCAATACAACCTCAAGTTCAACATTACATTCTACCACCATTTCCTCAAAGGCTCCCAAAAAAAAAAAAAAAAAAAGAAACTAGATAGGCAGTTTTTTAAGTTTTTTGAAGTTTTTAACAAAATTGCATATTAATATACCCTTTGTAGAAGTACTTAAGCAGATGCCAAGTTATGCAAATTTATGAAGGAAATAATCTCCAAGAAAAAGAAGTTGGGTGATTATGAGACAGTAACATTGACTGAGGAGTGCAATGTCATTCTATAGAAGAATTGTGCTTTGAGCTTAAGGATTCAGGAAGATTTACCATACCTTGTACCATTGGAAATCAACACTTTGGGAAAACTTTGTGTGATTTGGGAACAAGTATTAATCTCATGCCATTGTCAGCCTACAACAAGTTAGGTTTATATGCAGCTAAGCCTACAAATACAACACTTCAACTTATTCACTATTCACTCATCCAAAGGGGGTGATTGAAGATGTATTAGTTAAGGTGGATAAGTTCATCTTCTCGTTGGATTTCATAGTGCTTGACATAAAGAAGGATAGAGAGATACATATTATTTTGGGTTGGCTATTTTTAGCAACGAGAAGAACATTGATCGATGTTTAAAAGGGTAAGTTGACTATGAAGGTCTGATTAGCACATTAAAATACATATTTATTAAAAGATTCAGTCACCATTTAATGTCATTAATTTTAGCATTTTTGTATTTTTAAGCTTGAAATAAAGTGTTGTCCTTAAATTGTGATTAATAAATGTTATTTGCACAGGTTTAGGTAGAATGAACATAACTCTCAATGTAAAAATTAAAATGAAGAATTTCTTGAACCTAAAGTAACATGCCTCAATCTTGCACAAACTTGAAGAACAGTTAAAAAGCCAAATCCAACATGTTATGGGCCAAAAATTGGGATACAATAGAATTAGGTTACAACTTTCGCTCAGCTTGACCCATCCATGTATTTAGATTGTATTTCACAAAATACGTACCTAATATGTACGATTCTTGAAGTTGTAAAATACTGACTCAATTATCAACAATTCTTATGTTGATGGTAAAGTTCAAATCAGCTGTTATCATGGACCAAATTGTATTGCAACTTGGTAAAAGGGTTATTGGCAAAAACCTAACATATCTTTGAAATTTTTTCTATATCTCATTGGATACTCATCCAAATTGCATGAACCCGGTGGATATGGAAAGAAGAGACAAAATTCCATAACTTTTATGTCGACTAAAAAGGCTACATCGATCATTTTCATTATAAAAAAGGTGCTACAATTAGGTGAATGAGTGGTTGGCCTAAATTATTGAAGATTGAAGTCACACTAAACATGTTTCCATTCATTGCCTATATAAAGACACTCTTAGGAGGCTAAGGGATTTTTTTGAATGCTTTACAATTCTCTCATATAATTTCTCTTTGCATGCATTGTACTCTAGGCTAAGTTTTTGGCAAGGCTAGAGATGAAATTTTATGTGTAATAAATTTACTTTTATACTTTGATTCTTTATCAAGAGCTACAAATGTTTATAAATTTGCTTGTGTCTAAACTCTTATCTATCATTTTTTTTATAATCTAGAGGTTATAATTCTCATGTTTTATATATTTTCAGTCATACTTTCTTTATGTGATTCTTGTTGAATTATAATTGTTATTGGTTACATTGTTTTACATGTTAATCTTTTACTGCAATATTATCAATTAATATATTGTTGATCTTAGATAATATGTAAAGACAATAATTGTTTGATATTCAAGTTGATCTTTTACTGCAATATTGTCAAAATGATATATTGTTGATTTTAGATAACTTGTATAAATGAACATGGTTTATGTTAATATTTGCAAAGAGTTTAGTCATATCAAATACATGTATTATCAAATGTGTCATATTTTACATATCTTCCGATTGATTGTTTGGGATGTGAAACTTTCAATTGGATTATAAACATTAAATCAAAGTATAGAATAGATTTACAAAGTATAATTGTGATTCTCGAAACCTGGCTTACATCATCATAAGACTTCTCCTTTAATTTATATATAAGTTTATCTCATCCACATAAACCAATTAGTTAATTTTCTCATTTGCTACTATTTTAATATTTTTATTTCACTAACCTACACTATCTAAAGCTTTCCCGTGGGATCAACACCTCAATCTATACTGCGATAATCACATTATATTTTGAGCATAAATAAAATTTGACGTCGTTACCGGAGAGGTACACTAAGCGAAAATAGGTTGCAGTTATCAATACTAAAGCAGTAACTTTGTACATTTACTTTTATTTGTAAAATTTTAGTTTTTAAATTTATTTTCTTTGTTGTAATTTATTTTATTGTTCATGGTTGGTTCTACCACCTAACTTATTTTGTTATCTTCTTGTATTTTTATTTAATTTTACATGGTTGGTTCTACCACCTAACTTGGTTTTTCTATTATAATTAATTTATTGTATTTTATTTTATTTTTATGGCTAGTTCTACCGCCTAACTTAGTTTATTTTCTTTTATTTATTTATTGTACTTTATTTTTATTTATTTATTTATCGTACTTTATTTTATTTATTTATTTATTATTCTCTACAGTTTATTTTGTTTTATTTATTTATTGTACTCTGCACTTTATTTTCTTTTATTTATTTATTGTACTTTGTATTTTATTTTACTTGCATCCTACTCGCACAGTTAACTCTCTGCAGATTACTTGCATCCGACTCGTACAGCCACACCATCATTCATTATATTTCCACCTAACACACCATATTCAAATTTTAAACCTGAAATGATACAACTTCTGTCCACTTTGCATGGTCTAGATACTGAAAATATTTAGATAAATGTTAGGGAATTTAAAGAGGTAATTGCCATCTTCCATAACTAACCTGAAGCCATAGACACTGTTAGGCTTAAATTCTTTCCTTTTTCTTTAAAAGACAAAGCAAAGAGTTGTCTATACCCTTTGAGGTCGAGGTCTATAGGAACTTGGGCAGAAATGATCCAATCAGTTTTTAATAAATACTTCCCGCAACACAAAGCTAATGGCCTGAAAAGACAAATTTCTTCATTCTCCCAAAAAGACAGTAAAACCTTATATCAAGCTTGGGTAAGGATTAAAGAGTTGCTAAATCTGTGCCCTTGATGAACACATAAAAATTCATATTTATTAAGAGATTCAATCACTGTTTAATATCACTAATTTTAGCATTTTTGTATTTTTAGTTTGAAATAAAGTATTCTCCTTAAATTATGATTAATAAATGTTATTTGCACAGATTTAGGTAAAATGGACATAACTCTCAATGTAGAAATAAAAATGAAGAAATTCTTGAACCTGGAGTAACATGACTCAATCTTATACAAACTTGAAGCATAGTTGAAAAGCCAAATCCAACATGTTATGGGCCAAAAATTGAGATACAATAGAATCGGGTTACAACTTTCGCTCAGCTTGACTCAACTCACGTATTTGGACCGTATCTCACAAAATACGTACTCAATTGGTATAATTCTTAAAGCCATTGAATATTGACTTAATTATCAACAATTATTATGTTGATGGTAAAGTCCAAATCAGCCGGTATCATAGACCAAATTATCTTGCAAGTGGATAAAAGGGTTGTTGGCCTAAATCTGATGTATCTTTGGAAGTTTACTCATATCCCATTGGATACTCACCAATTTGCATGAACTTGGTGCCTATGGAAAGAAACGATAAAATGATACAACTTTTATGTTGGCCAAAAAAGCTACATCGGTCATTTACATTATCAAAAAGATGCTGTAAATGGGTGAACGAGTTGGTGGCCTAAATTATTAAAGATTGATGTCATATTTTCATTCATTGCCTATATAAGGACACTCTTAGGACGTTTTCAACATTAGATAATTCTTTTTTATTTTTTTCTCATTAACATGTATTGTAATCTAGGCTAGAGTTCTTGGCAAGGCTAAGAGATGAACTTTTATGTGTAATAAATATACTTCTATACTTTGATTCATTGTCAAGAGCTACAAATGTTTGTAAGTTTGATTATGCTTAAACTCTTATTTATTTTATTTTCTATAATCCAAAGGTTATAATTCTCATGTTTCATATATTTTCAGTCATGCTTTCTTTATATGATTCTTGTTGAATTATAATTGTTATTGGTTACATTGTTTTATATGTTAATCTTTTACTGCAATATTGTCGATTGATATATTATCGATCTTGGATAACATGTAAAGGCAATAAATGTTTGATATTCAAGTTGATCTTTTACTGCAATATTGTCAAAATGATATGTTGTCGATCCTAGATAACTTGTATAAATGAATATGATTTGTGTTAATATTTGCAAAAGAGTTTAGTCATATCAAATGCATTTGTTATCAAATGTGTCATATTTTACATATCTTGCGATTGATTGTTTAGATGTAAAACTGTCAATTGAGTTATAAACATTGAATCAAAGTGTAGAGTAGATTTATAAAGCATGATTGTGATTCTCGAAGCCTTATTTAAATCATCATAAGACATTTTCCTCAATTCATAGACAATTCTATCTCATTCACTTAAACCAATTAATTAATTTTCTCATTTGCTACTGCTTTAATATTTTACTTCACCAACTTATTTTGCCAAACGCTTCCTCAAGGGATCAACACCTCAATCTATACTACGATAGCCGCATTACATTTTGAGCGTAAACAAAATTTGGTGTTGTTGCCAGGGAGGCATACTAAGCGAAAGTCGGTTGCGTTTATTAATACTAAAGCGGTAACTTTGTACATTTTCTTTTCGTTGTAAAATCTTGGTTTTATTTCCTTTGTTGTAATTCATTTTATTGTTCATGGTTGGTTCTACCACCTATTTTATTTTATTTTATTAGTCAATTTATTATATTTTATATTATTTTAATGGCTAGTTTTACTATCTAACTTAGTTCATTTTTATTTATTTATTTATTGTGCTTCGCACTTTATTTTCTTTTATTTATTTATCACACTTTATTTTTGTTTATTTATTTATTGTACTTTATTTCTTTAGTTAATTTGTTATAGTGTCATTTTAATAGTTGATTTTACTGCCTAATTTAGTTTATTTTTTTATTGCACTTTATTTATTTACTATACTTTAGTTTATTTATTGTACTTTATTTTCTTTTATTTATTTATTGCACTTTTTTTATTGTACTTTATTTTTATTTTCTTTTATTTATTTATTGCACTTTTTTTATTGTACTTTATTTTTATTTTCTTTTATTTATTTATTACACTTTATTTTCTTTAGTTAATATGTTGTATTTTTTTTTATTTTAATGGCCGATTCTAGCGCCTAATTATTTATTTATTGTACCTTTTTTTATTGTACTTTATTTTATTTTTTTTCCTTTTCTTTATTTATTGTACTTTCTTTTCTTTTATTTACTTATTGTATTTTTTTTATCGTACTTTATAGTTTATTATCTTTTGTTTATTTATTTTATTTATATTTCATAGTTGGTCTTACCACCTAGCTCATTTCTATTTCTTATCGTATTTTATTTCACTTCTTAATTTTTCTTGAGCATTTCTTTTATAAAAAAAAAGAGTAAAAACGAAGAAAACAAATTACTAGGATGTATACATCGACTTAGAGACAAATGAGAAAAATTCGTGAGAGAAGTAGAACTACAATCATCACCACAATTTTTAAGGAAAAAGAATTCACCATATAGTTAATCTTGTAATTCCAACACAATGAGCCAACACGAAGATAACTCCGTTAGGACTTTAAAGTTTACTTGCATCCTACTTGCACAGCCACACTATTATACATTATATTTTCACCTAACACGCCACATTCGGATTTTAAACCTAGAATGATACAACTTCTACCCACTTTTCATGGTCTAGATAGTGAAAATCCTTATGTTAGGGAATTCAAAGAGGTAATTGCCATATTCTATAGCCACCCTGAAGCCATGGATACTGTTAGGCTTAAATTTTTTCCTTTTTCATTAAAAGACAAAGCAAAGAGTTGGCTATAGAAACTTGGACAAAAATGACCCAAGCAATTTTTAATAAATACTTTCCACAAATTTCTTCCTTCTCCCAAAAAGACAGTGAAACCTTATATCAAGTATGGGAAAGGTTTAAAGAGATACTAAATCTATGCCCTCACCATGGGTATGAAAATTGGTGCTTAGCCAGCTATTTTTATGAGGGACTCACAATTAGAGAACGCCAATTTGTTAAGATGATGTGTAATGGGGAGTTTCTTCACAAAGATCCAGAGGAAGCCATAGAATTCCTTAATGACTTAGCTGAAAAAGCCATACATGGACTGGACCTAGCGTGACTGAAAGTACAAATAGGTCACGACCTAGTGGAGTTTTCCATCTTAAGGAAGAGGATAACCTCAAAGCCCAATAGAGGTCTTAACTAGGTAGTTAGAGGTCTTGAAAACTAAAGATAGGAGGGTTACCCACACGGTTGCTAAGATTGAGCCACATGATGTCTGTTTTGTTTGTGAAGAAGTGGAACACTTAGCTCAGGATTGCCCCACTTATAGTGAGGTGAGAGGGATATATGAGGAATAATGTAATGCCCTAAGGATGTACAAGAAGCCTTATTCACCCTACTCTGAAACCTATAATCCTAGCTGGAGAAACCACCTAAACTTTAGTTGAAAATCTGACCAACAAACCAACAACCATTGGAAATAAGAACAACAAGCACCCAAGTTGTATGTTACACCTCAATATAATGTACGACCAACTAGGAGTTCTTTAGATGATACATTACAAGCATTTATGGAGGCACAAAGTAAGACTAATAAAAAATTTGAAACAGTTCTTGTGCAGGTGATAGATGAAAATAAAGAAATCTAGAGTCAAATCATAAAGCTGATCAGTGCCTTAATGTACAAAAGTGAGGTAAGTTTCCATCTCAACCTCAATCCAATCCGAAAGGACAATTTATGGCATAAGCTTCTATTTCTGATACTCAAAATCTCAAAAAAGTCAATACCATTACTACTCGAAGTGGTAAGATTGTAAGTGAGCCTACTTTTCCAACTAACACATCTACAAGTAGTAAAGACGCCCTCATTGAAAAAGAGGCCATAGTAGAAAAAGAGCTCGAAAATAAGTTTTCAATCTCAGTAACTTTTTCTCAAGCTCTTCGACCGGTTGGGAAAAATTCAGAAATTCAAGGTGAGATTTTGGAACATTTGAAACAAGTTAAGATTAATATTCCCTTGTTGCATTTGATTAAGCAGGTTTCAACTCGTGCCAAAGTCATCAAGGATCTATGCATTATCAAAAGGAAACACCATGTAAAGAAAACTGTATTTTTGGCAGAACAGGTAAGTGCAGTGATTGAACAAAAGACACTACCTAAGTATAAAGACCTAGGATGTCTTACAATCTCTTGCCAAATTGGGACACATGAGTTCGGTCAAGCGTTGTTGGACATATGAGCAAGTGTAAATTTAATGCCTTATTCTATTTACTTACAATTAGGACTTGGTGAGATTAAACCTATATCTGAAGTCCTATAATTAGCTGACCGATCAATTAAGAAACCACGGGGAATAGTAGAAGATGTTTTGTTGCAAATTGATAAATTTTACTACCCTGTTAATTTTCTTATTTTCAATACTCATTCAGTGGTTAACATGGAGTCTAAAATCCCTCTTATTTTAGAGAGACCTTTTCTTACCACTGCTAACGCTCTTATTAATTACAGAAATGGTTTAATGAAATTATCTTTTGGGAATATGACTCTTGAGGTGAATATTTTTTATATTAACAAGCAACCATGAGAAGAAGACGAATGCTATCATTCATATATGATAGATACACTTGTAGCGAAGAAAGCTTATGAAAATTATGGCTCTAATTCTTTAGAAAACCTCATTGATTTTGATTTTGAAGAATTGTATTATCCTAATGAAATAACTTATGTGTTTAGTATTCTTGACTCATAGGATAAAGAAACTCAATTTTAGAAGCCATGTATTGAAGAGTTGCTACGAGAGAGGAAGAAACCAAAACCATCAAACCTCGAGACACTATGTGTCATCATTAGTGACCAAGGAACATATTTCTGTAACCGTTCTTTTAAATCTTTAATGCGCAGGTATGGTGTTCTTCATAAATTTTCTATTACATACCATCCACAAATAAATGGACAAGCCGAGGTAGCAAATAGAGAGGTTAAACAGATTTTGGAAAAGACGTTTAACCCGAATCGCAAAGATTGGTCTCTATGCCTTTCTGATGCATAATAGGCATATCGCACTGCATATGAAACCATCTTAGGAATGTCTCCATACTGGCTTATTTATGGGAAAGCTTGCCATTTACCTATTGAGCTAGAGCATAAAGCTTATTGAAAAAACTTGTTTGCAAAATTATACACACGCGAATTTGTAACCGCAAGTGTACAGATCATGAGCAAGTAATAAAGTGATAAGTGAGTATCGTTCCCACGAGGATTGTGTCCTAAATTAATGTTAAGTACTATGATGTTGGCAACTTAACTTTATCTAGGCTAATCTAACGGGTAAGATGAATTATTGAATTAAAAATAACTTAAAACTAAATAATTTGGTAAATTAAAGAAAATAGAGATCTATGGCAATAGGGTTCTAGGGACTTGGTTTTCCTCTATTGCTCCTATAGCCTTTGTCATTAATGATCAATAACCAATTTTATGCATTCATTAGTCCAGGGTGTATGATTAATCTCATTCCCTCTCTCGAGTGCCGAATGAGATACTATGCATTACAATTAAGTTGATATCCCTATCTAACCCGATATACATACACACATTAAGCTACCCTTACGCGACTACCCTAAGTTTATTAGTTTCCCAACTCAACAAACTCAAAACTATACTTTTTACAACCAACATATGGATTAAACTTTCCCAAACACGTAACCCAAATTTTCAAATCATCCAATCCATTCCCCAATACAATTAGAACCATGAAGCACATAAAAAACATAAGTGAATAACACAAGATAGTCATGAACTATAAAATAACATCAACACATATTATTCAATAGAGTTTCATCAAGGCCTAGAATATATAATCTAACAACAAAATGATAATCTTATGATATAGTGAATTCTATAAAATGGGATCCTAGAGCATTGATTTCATTTTATTCCTCCTATGTTCTTTCTATCTAGCATTTCATTCAATTCATTAATCAAAGGCTTAAGATTAATCTCATTCCCTCTCCCGAGTGCCGAATGAGATACTATGCATACATATTCAAGTTGACATCCCTATCTAACTTGTTTACATATACATGCATTACGTAACCCTTAAATTGATTACCCAAGGATTAATTTCATTACCTCTCCCGAGCGTCAAATAAAATCCAAGGCATAATGGCACGCCCAAAGTGTTTGTGCCTGTCACCTATTTTATCAAACACTTAGCGTGCACCACATGCAAATCCTAAGGAAACCATGGTGATTACCTAAGTATTATTAGCTTCATGACTCAATAACAACCTAAGGCTATATTTCTCCCAAATACAATAAATGGGTCAAGCTCTCCCAAGCATTAATCTATAAATCCACAACAACCAATTCATTTTCCAATCAATTAGAAGCATTAAACATAGAGAAACATAAATGGATTACATGAAAATATACTAAATCATCCAAACATAATATAAATAAAACTACATCAAGCCTTAAAATCAAGTTTAATCACATAAAAAATCCAACCATAACTAAAATTATCAAGAAATCCATAGATACAAATATTATTCAAAGTTGAAAATTTAAACAAAAGAGAAAATACAAAGTAAAGAAAGAGAAAACCGAATTTGGGGATGTCTCCAAGGTTTCAATCCTTCAAATGTCTTCAATGATGCTCAAGAAACATTGGAGACATCATTTCTTCTCTTTAAATTTGAGCTTAAGCCTTTTCCTCTTTTGCAAATTTCGTGCCTCCCTTTTGATTCTTGAGAAAAATGGCTAAAGGGTAGTATTTATAAGTTTCAAATTAGGGCAAGAAAAAGGGGGGCTAAAACAGGTGGTGGCGCCTGGGCGCCGAGCATTCTGCCAATGGAGCCTGTTTTGGCGCTAGGGCGCCAAATACTATTTTTGTCACTGCAGTGGCACTGTTCATCCAACATTGTTCATTGCACTGTAGTATTTTGGTCTTTTGCTTGTTTTCTTTGAATTTGCATCCCAAATAGCTTAATTAATTTGAAACCTACAAAATAAAATTAATATATATATAAAGCCATAAATTCACATTCAAAATGAGCAATTATCAAATTAATAGGGATGTAATATTATATATAAAATACGCTTATCAGCTGTTAAAGCCCTTAACTTTGATTTGAGTGCTGTAGGTCTTCAGAGAAAGTTACAATTGTTAGAAATAAAAGAGCTACGAAATGACGCATATGACAACTCTAGAATTTATAAAGCTAAAATAAAAGCAACTCATGACAAACAGATCTCAAGGAAACACTTTGAGCTAAATCAACGAATCTATCTTTATGATTCTCGATTGTATTTACACCCTGAAAAGTTGAGATCTCGATGGACTGGTCCATTTATGGTAAGGCACATTTTTCCTAATGGTGCTATCAAAATCGAGGACTCCACTGATGGGCGAACTTTCAAAATGAATGGACAACGGCTAAAAAGTTATGTGGAAAAGGTAGACCACTATATGTACCTAGACGAGATCCCTCTTTTGAATCCTGTCTATCATGCTTGATCAGGTTCAATCTATCTATACCATATTTTATATTTTGTCTATATTTATCTTTTGACTTTTTATTTTTGCTTTTATTTTCTTTCACATTTTATTTTACTTTATTTTCTTCTTTTTCTTTTTTTTCTTTCTTCAGTGTGATTTTATTTTCCGGTCAAGTGGCGGATACGGTACTCCGTGACTATTAAAGTCGGTTTCTCAGTTCTTTAAAAACTGTCCCTCAAACTGTGCATTTATCTCTTTTTTTTCTTTCAAAATAGATCGCATTCTTTCCAACCTTAAAAAATGCTTTCCTTCATTGCCTCAAAATGCTCTACTTAAGATTTACAAAGCACGGTGTGAAAGACTAAGGTTATTGATGTTGACTAATATCCCTGTGGATCTTCATTGGTTAATTGAAGCCAAGGTTCGATTATCTGGTGAGTCTGCAAATGATTATGTTTCTCATATGCGTGGTCTTGGAAAAAGCTCTTATGCTAAAAGGCAACGAGTAAAGAGGTTACAAGTTTATCATAAATGTGCTCAATGGAATTGGAACCAAAGTTGTCATTCTTTAGGATTTGTATCTAGAAATCGAGAAGGCAAAATTCAGTTCATTAAGGATGGACTGAGTAAGGAGTCTTTGGATGATATCCTATTGACTCTAGAGACACATCCCTATAGGCTCGTAGAACGTGAACTTCTCAATTTATGGAACAAATTCAAAAATGAACATCAACGGTATAGTCGCGGGAATTTGACTCTAAAAGACTCTATTTGCCAATTTATAAGAAAATTAGATGGGAAGCTTATCCCCGTCCCATAGAGGGCATTTAAGCCGTTACTAGACATAAAACCAGAGGAAGATGTGAGCCACAATCACAACTACTTGTAAATACATGTGTTTTTCTTTGTTTTATTTATTTATCAGCATCATCATTTTAGTTTATATTTGCTCAAGTGTCTCTCAGGTTTATTTTTTTCGAATAACTAGCATTTCAAATAATGTCTCCTATACTTTATCTCTTTCTATTTTAACATTGAAGACAATGTTTCATTTGGTTTGGGAGGAGGATAGTAGACATAAGTTATATTTTGCATTTAAAAAAAAATTTGTGGTCCGACATTTGATTAAAATGACAGAGTAAAGAGTTCATTTTTAAACTCTTAAGATGCATTCTAGGTCAAATTAGAATAGCAGAGTAAGTAGTTTTATTTCTAACTTTTGAAATGCATTTTAAGTAACTTTTTGTTGTTTTGTTTTATGTTTCATGTATTGTTGTTTATTGCTTGTAGTTTTGGTAATTCTTGTATAAAGGAATTTGCTTTTCTGCCTAGGTATGATTTCAAAATTATTTAGGTTGAGTCACCGTTTCTATTTAGGTTACTAAAGAATGACTTCCAAAATATTTTTGAGCACAATGCTAAATCTTGTGGTAAGACGGATGACTCAATTTATATAGCCAAGATAATTTCCATGTTTAAGTATATATATTTCTAATCTCACATATCTTTTGTGAGTAAGTGGAAAGGTTGAGAAAACAGCTTATAAACCTTCATTGATCCTTTGAATTGGTTAATTTTTGTTTAGATTGATATTATTTGAATTACGAAATAAGTTGGTTGTATTTGTGTATAATATAATTTGGTGAGAAACCTTTGTAATGCTTCCTTGTATTCTTCAAAAAATAAAAAATAAAAAAATAAAAAAAAGGAAAAAAAAAAGAAAGCAAAATACCAAAAACAATTATATACAAAAAAAGAAGAAGAAGAAGAATCAATTTAGTTTAATAAAGTCTTCATTCAATTTTAGAAGACAAAGTTTTTTGTAAGGTAGTTTTCTCACTAAACTATATTGGTATTATTCTTACAAGACAATTGAAGTCCTAAAGTTAGTGCATGTTAAGAATAATTGATTTCTAGACAATTGATTTTTCTATCTTTGGATCAATGTTAGTTTATATGTCTGTCCTTAAAATTGACTTTTTCTTGAGTTCTTAACTATTTTCCAACTCCATGAGAGAAATCATAACTTTTTAAACAATCATACACTTGTGGGGATATGGAGTTGAGGCTTTTACTTGGAGAAATTCTCAAGACTATATCTATTGTGGATTATGGTAAGATGGTTACGGCTTAGTTCACACACACACAATTTTTTAAAGTTATAATTGAAAAAACCATAATAGCAATAGTGATCTTGAACTGACTTTTTGTTTGAAATGCTTTGTTAGTTTTGCATATTCTATTTACGCTTGAATTACTAGAGACTAACAATACGCTATTTGGGGGCTGTGATGAACACATGAAAATGCATATTTATTAAGAGATTCAATCACCGTCTAATGTCACTAATTTTAGCATTTTTGTATTTTTAGCTTGAAATAAAGTGTTCTCTTTAAATTGTGATTAATAAATGTTATTTGCACAGATTTAGGTAAAATAGACATAACACTCAATGTAGAAATAAAAATGAAGAAATTCTTGAACCTAAAGTAACATGACTCAATCTTACACAAACTTGAAGCATAGTTGAAAAGCCAAATCCAACATGTTATGGGCCAAAAATTGAGATACAATAGAATCGGGTTACAACTTTCGCTCAGCTTGACTCAACTCACGTATTTGGACTGTATCTCACAAAATACGTACTCAATTGGTATAATTCTTAAAGCCATTGAATATTGACTTAATTATCAACAATTGTTATGTTGATGGTAAAGTCCAAATCAGCCTGTATCATGGACCAAATTATCTTGCAAGTGGATAAAAGGGTTGTTGGCCTAAATCTGATGTATCTTTGGAAGTTTACTCATATCCCATTGGATACTCACCAATTTGCATGAACTCGGTGCCTATGGAAAGAAACGATAAAATGATACAACTTTTATGTTGGCCAAAAAAGCTACATCAGTCATTTACATTATCAAAAAGATACTGTAAATGGGTGAATGAGTTGGTGGCCTAAATTATTAAAGATTGATGTCATATTTTCATTCATTGCCTATATAATGACACTCTTAGGACGTTTTCAACATTAGATAATTCTTTTTTATTTTTTTCTCATTAACATGTATTGTAATCTAGGCTAGAGTTCTTGGCAAGGCTAAGAGATGAACTTTTATGTGTAATAAATATACTTCTATACTTTGATTCATTGTCAAGAGCTACAAATGTTTGTAAGTTTAATTATGCTTAAACTCTTATCTATTTTATTTTCTATAATCCAAAGGTTATAATTCTCATGTTTCATATATTTTCAGTCATGCTTTCTTTATATGATTCTTGTTGAATTATAATTGTTATTGGTTACATTGTTTTATATGTTAATCTTTTACTGCAATATTGTCGATTGATATATTATCGATCTTGGATAACATGTAAAGGTAATAAATGTTTGATATTCAAGTTGATCTTTTACTGCAATATTGTCAAAATAATATGTTGTCGTCTTAGATAACTTGTATAAATGAACATGATTTGTGTTAATATTTGCAAAAGAGTTTAGTCATATCAAATGCATGTGTTATCAAATGTGTTATATTTTACATATCTTGCGATTGATTGTATAGATGTAAAACTGTCAATTGAGTTATAAACATTAAATCAAAGTGTAGAGTAGATTTATAAAGCATAATTGTGATTCTCGAAGCATTGTTTAAATTATTATAAGATATTTTTCTCAATTCATAGACAATTTTATCTCATCCACTTAAACCAATTAATTAATTTTCTCCTTTGCTACCACTCTAATATTTTACTTCACCAACCTATTTTGCCAAAAGCTTCTTCATGGGATCGACACCTCAATCTATACTGCGATAGTTACATTACATTTTGAACATAAACATCCTTTACCATGAGTATGAAAATTGACGTTTAGTTAGCTATTTTTGTAAGAGACTCACAATTAGAGAGCACCAATTTGTTGAGATGATGTATAATGAGGAGTTTCTTCCCAAAGTACCTGAGGACGCTATAGAATTCCTTAATGACTTAGCCGAAAAAGCCCATATATAGACTGGACCTAGCACTACTAAAAGTACAAATAGGTCACGACCTAGTGGAATTTTTCATCTTAGGGAAAAGGATAGCCTTAAAGCCCAGTTAGAGGTCTTAACTAGAGAATTAGAGGCCTTGAAAACAAAAGATAGAAGGGTCACCCATACGGTTGCTAGGGTTGAGTCACATGATGTTTGTTTTATCTATGGAGAGTGGAACACTTAGCTCAGGATTGCCCCACTTATAGTGAGATAAAAAGGATATATGAGGAATAATGTAATGCCTTAGGGATGTACAAGAAGTCTTATTCACCCTACTCTGAAACCTATTATCCTAGCTGGAGAACCACCCAAACTTTAGTTAAAAATATGACCAATAAGCCAACAACTATTGGAAGTAAGAACAACAAGCACCCAAGTCTTATGGTGCACCTTAATATAATGAACGACCAATCAGAAGTCCTTTAGAGGATATATTACAAGCATTTATAGAGGCACAAATTAAGACTAATAAAAAATTTGAAACAATTCTTGCACATGTGGTAGACGAAAACAAAGAAATCAAGAGTCAAATCACTAAGCTGACCAGTGACGTAATTATACAAGAGCGAGGTAAGTTTTCATCTCAACCTCAATCTAATCCAAAAGGACAATTCATAGCATAAGCTTCTACTTCTGATGCACAAAATCTCAAAGAAGTCAATGTCATTTCTACTCGAAGTGGTAGGGTGAGCCTACTTCTCTAACTAACACATCTACGAGTAGTAAAGATGCTCTTGAAAAAGAGGTCACATTGAAAAAGAGCTTGAAAATAAGTTTTTAATCCTAGTGCCTTTTTCCCAAGCTTTACGACCTATTGGGAAAAATTTAGAAATTCAAGATAAGATTTTAGGGCATTTGAAACAATTTAAAATTAATCTTCCCTTGTTGCATTTGATTAAACATATTCCAACTTATGCCAAAGTCATTAAGGATCTGTGAAGTATCAAAAGAAAACATAATGTAAAGAAAATTGCATTTTTGGCAGAGCAGGTAAGTGCAGTGATTGAACAAAAGACACTATCCAAGTATAAAGACCCAGGATGTCCTATAATCTACTGCCAAATTGGGACACATGAGTTTAGTCAAGCTTTGTTGGACTTAGAAGCAAGTGTAAATTTAATATCTTATTCTATTTACTTGAAATTGGGACTTGGTAAGAAAAAACTTACATCTGTAGTCTTATAATTAGCTGACCGATCAATCAAGAAATTATGGGAAATAATAGAAGATGTTTTGTTACAAATTAAAAAATTTTACTACCTTGTTGATTTTTTTGTTTTAGTTACTCATTTTGTGGTTAACATAGAGTCGAAAATCCCTCTTATTTTAGGGAGACTTTTTCTTACCACTGCTAACACTCTTATTAATTACAAAAATAGTCTAATAAAATTATATTTTGAAAATATAACTCTTGGGGTGAACATTTTCCATATTGGTAAGCAACCAAGAGAAAAAGACGAATGCTATCATTCATATATGATAGACACACTTGTAGTGGAGGAAACTTATAAAAATCATGGCTCTGATTCTTTAAAAAACCTCATTGATTTTGATTTTGAAGAATTGTGTTTTCTTGATGAAATAACTTATGTGTTTAATATTTTTGACTCACAGGATAAAGGGACTCAATTTTGGCAACCAAAACCATCAAACCTCGAGACACCATAAGTTGAGATTTCTCCACTGCCTAATGTTTTGAGACATGCATTCTTAGGACCAAGTGATACTTTTTCTACCATCACTTCTTCTGTATTTAGTGCTGAACAAGAGGAAAATTTGATAAAATTGTTAAAAGAACATAAGTTTGCACTAGGTTGGACCATAGCTGATATTAAAGGTATTTCTCCATTGATATGCTCCCATAGAATTCATTTAGAGGAAGGTGCCTAACCCCGTAGGGACTCACAAAGAAGACTTAACCATACAATGAAGGAAGTAGTAAAAAATGAACTCTTGAAACTATTAGATGCAGGTATAATGTACCCAAGTTTTATAGTCAATGGGTAAGTCTGACTCAAGTAGTTTCTAAGAAATCAAGGGTTACTGTTGTAGAAAATGAGAATGGGGTACCTGTTAGGGTATGTGCTTACGTGCCATCCCAGTTTGTATGAATATTTAGTTTGTAATATTTATACAATGCATATTTTATTAAATCGCTAATATCTTTTAATGAATGGTAATTAAGCTTGTAACATTATAGACATGATATGATCTGAGTAAGTTCATATTTGGTTTGAAGAAGTTTAGACCAGTGCTAAGAGTTAGCAGGTTATAATAGCCAGCGAGTTCTAATTAATTAGAACTTCATCAATAATGTCACAAAGACCTGAGAATCTACTAGTAATGACATAATTGCAAAGAGTTGCAATAGAGACTAAGAAATGTCATTATGGAAGTATCTTCTAAAATAAAGAGTTCCTGATCTACGTTCACCAATGAGGGTCTATCGGTGATACACATAGATTAGTGTGTGTCCATATCTGTATTGTACAGATGGTTATTCTTAGTTAACCATGAGCTTGGTTGAAGTTCATATAGACATACAGGTATTCAGTTAGGACTGGATACTGAACAGACTCCGGAGGACCCCAATAGACATCCTATGAAACCGTCAAAGGAAGTTCCTCTCGAGTTGAGTAGTATTCGTGGTCCTTCGACCTGAGCGCCACGGTGAACTTGTGGGAGATCCATCATACTTTGGTTCCACGTATGTCAGAGACCTTTCATGGTCTGACCGCTACGTGTCGCTGGGTATGGTCCGATGCTCATGGAGTTCGGTGTGCGTAGATATGGGATCCGTCAGCTCACATAGATGGGTAGTATATCCGAACTTCGAGATTGTATCTTGTAAAGTCTTATGGCCGTAAGCAATCCACCTAGGAAAGGAGTTTCCTACAGGTTCGAACATTATAGCAAAAGTGTTTGCGTAAATTGTTCATAAAGATACGAATCTGAAGATAATAAAGTAATGGATGAAATTATCAGGATTTGACGGTAATGATCTATATCCCGTTCATCCTGGATATAATGACGGAAGGATTATACGAATATGGAGTAACCTCAACATGTATGGTCTGACGCGCTGATTTGTAATATCCGTAACGTGTGCGTGGGGCATAGTTCACGGACTTATGAAATAGTTTCATTTGACGAATCGGGCGTGGACCTAGGGAGTCCCAATATGAAATGTACTCTTTGAGCACTTGGGCAGCGTACCGTATTGAATAGTTCAATACAGTAAAATCCAGCAATTTACTAAGGTTACGTTAACTAAAGTATATGGTCAGATGGTGGGACCTACTTTAGGTTAACTTGGTAACCGAGTAAGGACATAATTGTAATTTCACTTGATAATTATTTAATTGTTAAATAATTCAAATAAATATTTATTTATTTAATTGTTGAATAAATAATTAAAGATTAACTAAGGTTAAGAGTTAACCATTTAGTTAAGTTAGATTAACTATACTTAATGGTTAAGTAAAAGTTAACCTAACCATGGTTAAGTTAGTTAACCATGGTTAAAATATTTAAATATTCTTTTAACTAACTAGAGTTAAATGTTAACTATAGTTAGAATATTTAAATGTTAATTTAACCTAACTAAAGTTAAGAGTTAACTATGATTAGGTTAGATTAAATTCAAATTGAAATTAAGTGAAATTAAGTGTTATGAAATGAAATTAAATTCATTTGTATAAATAAAACAAATGTAAATTAAATTCATAAGGTTTTTGTTAATTTGATTTTGCAAAATTAGGCAAGCCATTTTACATAGAGAGAAAAGAGAAATTGTCTTCTAATTAATGGATTCAAGAGTTGAATTCATTATTTTCTTTTAAGGCTTTAAACTAATTTAGCAAAATAGGTTTTTGATTAATTGATTAAGAGTTAATCAAAAGAAAAAATCAAGAACACAAGTTTAAGTAGTTAAACAAGTGCTGGATCAAAAGCTGTCATTCTAGATAATCAAACCCACCATTGTTGATTACTAGAATTGATCAAAGACTACATTTTGGTGGACTTCAAAAATCTCCAACCAAAGGCTTCAAGGGTTATTTCTCAATTTCGTTTTTGATTAATATATTATGATTGTGTTTACTGCAATGTTTTAAGCTTCCGCTGCTTCATTATATGTATGAGATATGTATAAATTGTGATTAAACACAAAACCCACATGCATACACCCATGAATGTACAACTCCCAACAATTGGTATCAGAGCAATTTTGTGTTGTTTTGGGTGTTTTTTAGACTTGGCTAAATGTTAGTTAAGTTGTATGACAAGTTCTGGGGGTGTTCGGATGCAATTCAAGTGTTGAAAATGCAAAATTGAAAAAACAGTCCCTGGAACGCCGCAGCGCTCATGTTCAGCGCGGCAGCGTTCATATGAACGCTGGGGCGCTAAGTGTATAATGCGCCAGCGATGGTTATCGCGGGGGCGCTGAGTACATGGCGCTCCAGCGCTGAAGCACTGCCGCGCAGCGCCCCAGCGGTGGTAAATGAGCGCCGCAGCGCTGAGGCTTTTGAAGCCCTGGCGCCGCAGCGCTGAAAGAACAACGCCGCGGCGTTCATACCAAAAAAAAAAAAAAAGAGTAATTTTTTTTATTTTATTTTATTTTATGCCATGTGGGGGGTTTATGAGTTGTAATAATAAGAGTTATTAATTTACATGATAAACCAGAAAAATTATTTTTTTCATGTTGGTAACCACAAGGGAACCCCACTGATGGGGGTTAGTTGTGTTTGCACATGATTGAATAATTGATTGAGAATAACCTTCTCATGAGATGAGTGCCTGTATTTAAAATCTCTCTTAATCAGATTAAATATTATTGTGTTATGTGTTAATATTTTAATGATCCGTCTTGTCAATACGGTACTAGATAGGTCACTATGGTCTTTCCCAATATTGCTTTAGCATGAGGGATTTGGTCGGTGTGATTTAATCTAATGCCGGTAAAACATGAGATGAGTCAAATATATGCGAACATGTTATCCAATATTGCTTTAGCGTGAGGATAATGTCAGTAACATATATTTGATGATTGACAAGTTAATCTGAAATACACTTACCCAATATTGCTTTAGCGTGAGGATAAGGTGTATTTAGGATCAGTTGTAAGAGTTGCAAGAGTTGCAATTGACAAGAGTTGTCTACCTATTGGGTTTACAAAGGCCAATATTGCTTTAGCGTGAGGCTGGAGTAAAATGCCAGTGGGGTCCACTTCTCACTGTATAGTTTAAAAATTCTTAAACTATCGTTATCTCGTTAGAGAGATTAAAGGGATTATGTAAAGCAGTGGGAGGGCGTTTTTAAATTAAAAATTGTATAATTGTTATACCCATGATTTAGAACATTTTAATTAGCGATTTGATTAATTAATAATCTGCTGATTTATATCTATTTTATTTTGTCTTGTGAAGATTAATATGGCTTCAAACAACCCTCTGATGCGCATTCTAGATGCCAACCAACTCAAGGGTGCTGATAACTATTCAGAATGGATGACTAATCTCAGAATTGTTCTGAATTTAGAAAGGCTTGGGTATATTGTTGATCAGAAAATGCCCTCAGGAGTTTCTGTTGATGCCACCCCAGAAGAGAGGGTGACATATCAGAAATGGCTGGATGAAGATTTAAAAGTTAAATCTTACATCTTTGCCTCGATGTCTCATGACCTACAGAGAGAGCATCTCCATATGGAGAATGCTAGTAGCATCATGCTTCACCTGAAGGAGCTCTTTGGTGATAGACCTCAGATTGAGATATATCGTGTCGCCAAAGCACTTTTTCAGGCTAGACTTCCTGAAGGTAGTCCAGTGAGTCCTCATGTCCTTAAAATTATCAGATATATTGAGAGGCTTGAGACTATGGAAATTTCTTTAAACAATAGTCTGGGGAATAGTTTGATTCTCCAGTCGCTTCCGGGGTCATTTACGCAATTCATCTTGAACTTTAATATGCAAGAATTGAACCCCACTTATGCTGAACTTCATAACATGTTGAGGACAGCATATGAGGATATACATAAAGGAGGCTCTGCCCTCCTCATTCAGGGTGCTTCATCTTCTACCCCGAAGGCTTCAGGGAAGTCCAAGGGTAAGAAGAAACAAAAGATGAGCCAGATACCCCGAATGGGTCCTCAGAAGCGACCGATATCCAAACCTCTAGAGAAAAGCAAGGCAAAAGGAAAATGTTTCTTTTGCAGCGATGAGGGGCACTGGAAACGCAATTGCCCTAAGTATCTTGCAAGCTTGAAGAAGGCTCCCTCAGGTATTTGCTTTCCTATCATTGACATTTCTTTAGCATTTGATGCTAATGCAGGCTGGGTATTAGATACAGCATGTCCTTCTCACATCTGTAATATGTTACAGGGTCTGAGGGAAGTTAGATTACTGCAGCCAGGAGAGGTAAAGCTTCGAGCTGGAAATGGTGATTTCCTGCAGGTTGAAGCTGTAGGACATTTGGATTTACTTCTCCCATGTAATAAAAATGTTGTATTAAATCATTGTTATTTTGTTCCCAGTATCATCAGACAGATAATTTCCCTTTCTGTACTCGACAGTGAAGGGTATCATATGAATATTCGGAACTGTTCCTTATTATTATATGATATGTATGATGTTTTATTAGCTGATTGTCGGTTAGTGAATGGGCATTATATATTAGATACAACAAGCAGTGTCATGAGTATGCAAGCTAGTACTAGTAGAAATTCGGAAACTTTAAATGAAACGAAAATATGGCATATGAGATTAGGTCTATAGGTGTGAGACGCCTAACCCGTCTGGTGAAGGATGGACAGATACCTGATCTGACCATACATCCTTATCCAGTTTGTGAATCATGCATTCAGGGAAAGTTGACCAAATCACCATTTGCAGGTGTTGGACACCGTGCCTCAGATTTATTGGAACTTGTACATACAGATGTATGCGGTCCAATGAATCATACTGCTATGGGTGGATTTCGATACTTTGTACTTTTTATCGATGATTTGTCACGATACGGGTATATGTTTCTTTTGAAACATAAGTCAGAAACCTTTGAAAAGTTTAAAGAATTCCGACTTGAAGTAGAGAAACAAACCGGTATGTACATCAAGTGCCTTCGATCAGATCGAGGTGGTGAATACATGAGCGGTGAATTTTCGGATTATTTAAAAGAGAATGGGATTCTAGCTCAATATAGTCCTCCAGGTACTCCGCAACACAATGGTGTATCGGAGAGGAGGAATCGGACTTTATTAGATATGGTCCGATCGATGATGAGCTTTACCGATCTTCCTGAATATCTGTGGGGTCATGCCCTACAAACGTCAACTCACATATTGAACAGAGTTCCATCTAAAGCTGTTCCTTCCACTCCATATCAGATATTGACTGGAAGGAAACCGAGTCTTAAATATTTTAAAATTTGGGGCTGTCCTGCTTATGTAAATGTTGCACAACAGGATAAACTTGCACCCAGGGGGTATAAGTATCGGTTCATCGGGTATCCTAAGAATTCAATGGGATACCAATTTTATGATCCTGAACAACGAAATGTGTTCGTTGCTCGTAATGCCACTTTTCTTGAGAAACGGTTTCTTATAGATTGTGGGGATTGTAAAAAGATTGAACTTGATGAAGTCAATCAGAACACTGATGAACTACGGATGGAAACTCAAGCTCAATCGAGTGAAATACCTTTAACACACCCAACTCGTAGGTCACAAAGGATGTCTAAGCCACCTGCAAGGTATGGTCAGATACCTGAAGGTGCGCTTGGAGTTTTCTTAATTGAAGAAAATGATCCTTTGACCTATAGAGAGTCGATGTTGGACATTGACTCGGGAAAATGGCAAGATGCCATGAAATCCGAAATTGACTCTATGCATCAGAATCAAGTCTGGGACTTGGTTCAGCTTCCTGAAGGAATAGTTCCTATTGGTTGTAAATGGATTTATAAACGGAAGCGTGGGCTTGATGGAAAGGTTGAAACCTTTAAAGCCCGACTGGTTGCCAAAGGTTATACTCAACGATCTGGGATCGATTATGAGGAAACTTTTGCACCAGTAGCGATGCTTAAGTCAATTCGTATATTATTGGAATTTGCAGCATATTATGATTATGAGATATGGCAGATGGATGTGAAGACGGCGTTCCTGAATGGATATCTCGATGAAGAGATATACATGGAACAGCCTGAAGGTTTTACATCCAGCTTGACCTCTGGTCTAATATGCAAACTGAAGAAGTCCATTTATGGACTTAAGCAGGCATCCCGAAGCTGGAATCTTCGTTTTGATGAAGTAATCAGAGCGTCTGGTTTCATCAAAAATGAAGAGGAAGCTTGTGTGTATAGAAAGGTCAGTGGGAGCATGATAGTTTTCTTAGTTCTCTATGTTGATGACATACTTATCATTGGGAATGATATTGGTATGTTGCAATCAGTCAAGAGCTATCTGAGTAAGAACTTCTCTATGAAGGATATGGGAGAAGCTTCCTTTATACTAGGTATAAAACTTTATAGAGATAGAGCAAGGAAGCTGATAGGACTCTCCCAATCATCGTATATTGATAGTGTCTTAGAAAGGTACAATTTCACTGATTGTAAGACAACTAGTGTACCTTTTAGACATGGCATTCATCTTTCGAGGAAAATGTCTCCTCAAACAGAAGATGAAAGAGTTAGAATGTCTAACATGCCATATGCATCAGCTGTGGGCAGCTTGATGTATGCTATGATGTGCACGAGACCTGATATCAGTATGGCTGTAAGTGTTACTAGCCGATACCAGTCTGATCCAGGTGACAGCCATTGGATGGCAGTCAAACATGTCCTGAAATACCTTAAGGGTACGAAGGACAAGTTTCTTGTTTATGGAGATGGTGACTTGCAGGTGAGAGGATACGCAGATTCAGACTTTCAGTCTGACCTAGATGATAGAAAGTCTACATCTGGGTATGTGTTTATTCTCAACGGTGCTGCAGTGAGTTGGAAAAGCACTAAACAGGGATCCACAGCTGATTCTACCACTGAGGCAGAATACATTGCCGCTTCTGAAGCTGCAAAAGAAGCAGTGTGGATACGTAAGTTTGTCGCAGAACTTGGAATAGTTCCAAGTTCGAAAGATCCTATCCCATTATTTTGCGACAATAATGGAGCCATAGCACAAGCAAAAGAGCCAAGAGCACATCAGAGATCTAAACATGTGGAGAGGAAATACCACATAATTAGAGAGATCTTGGCTAGGGGTGATATAATAATTTGTAGAGTAGATTCTATAAATAATGTAGCGGATCCACTTACTAAAGCCTTAACTCCAAAGTTGTTTGAGAAACATGTGGAGGCTATGGGTATGAGATACCAGTATGCATGGCACTAGAGCAAGTGGGAGTTTGTTAGGGTATGTGCTTACGTGCCATCCCAGTTTGTATGAATATTTAGTTTGTAATATTTATACAATGCATATTTTATTAAATCGCTAATATCTTTTAATGAATGGTAATTAAGCTTGTAACATTATAGACATGATATGATCTGAGTAAGTTCATATTTGGTTTGAAGAAGTTTAGACCAGTGCTAAGAGTTAGCAGGTTATAATAGCCAGCGAGTTCTAATTAATTAGAACTTCATCAATAATGTCACAAAGACCTGAGAATCTACTAGTAATGACATAATTGCAAAGAGTTGCAATAGAGACTAAGAAATGTCATTATGGAAGTATCTTCTAAAATAAAGAGTTCCTGATCTACGTTCACCAATGAGGGTCTATCGGTGATACACATAGATTAGTGTGTGTCCATATCTGTATTGTACAGATGGTTATTCTTAGTTAACCATGAGCTTGGTTGAAGTTCATATAGACATACAGGTATTCAGTTAGGACTGGATACTGAACAGACTCCGGAGGACCCCAATAGACATCCTATGAAACCGTCAAAGGAAGTTCCTCTCGAGTTGAGTAGTATTCGTGGTCCTTCGACCTGAGCGCCACGGTGAACTTGTGGGAGATCCATCATACTTTGGTTCCACGTATGTCAGAGACCTTTCATGGTCTGACCGCTACGTGTCGCTGGGTATGGTCCGATGCTCATGGAGTTCGGTGTGCGTAGATATGGGATCCGTCAGCTCACATAGATGGGTAGTATATCCGAACTTCGAGATTGTATCTTGTAAAGTCTTATGGCCGTAAGCAATCCACCTAGGAAAGGAGTTTCCTACAGGTTCGAACATTATAGCAAAAGTGTTTGCGTAAATTGTTCATAAAGATACGAATCTGAAGATAATAAAGTAATGGATGAAATTATCAGGATTTGACGGTAATGATCTATATCCCGTTCATCCTGGATATAATGACGGAAGGATTATACGAATATGGAGTAACCTCAACATGTATGGTCTGACGCGCTGATTTGTAATATCCGTAACGTGTGCGTGGGGCATAGTTCACGGACTTATGAAATAGTTTCATTTGACGAATCGGGCGTGGACCTAGGGAGTCCCAATATGAAATGTACTCTTTGAGCACTTGGGCAGCGTACCGTATTGAATAGTTCAATACAGTAAAATCCAGCAATTTACTAAGGTTACGTTAACTAAAGTATATGGTCAGATGGTGGGACCTACTTTAGGTTAACTTGGTAACCGAGTAAGGACATAATTGTAATTTCACTTGATAATTATTTAATTGTTAAATAATTCAAATAAATATTTATTTATTTAATTGTTGAATAAATAATTAAAGATTAACTAAGGTTAAGAGTTAACCATTTAGTTAAGTTAGATTAACTATACTTAATGGTTAAGTAAAAGTTAACCTAACCATGGTTAAGTTAGTTAACCATGGTTAAAATATTTAAATATTCTTTTAACTAACTAGAGTTAAATGTTAACTATAGTTAGAATATTTAAATGTTAATTTAACCTAACTAAAGTTAAGAGTTAACTATGATTAGGTTAGATTAAATTCAAATTGAAATTAAGTGAAATTAAGTGTTATGAAATGAAATTAAATTCATTTGTATAAATAAAACAAATGTAAATTAAATTCATAAGGTTTTTGTTAATTTGATTTTGCAAAATTAGGCAAGCCATTTTACATAGAGAGAAAAGAGAAATTGTCTTCTAATTAATGGATTCAAGAGTTGAATTCATTATTTTCTTTTAAGGCTTTAAACTAATTTAGCAAAATAGGTTTTTGATTAATTGATTAAGAGTTAATCAAAAGAAAAAATCAAGAACACAAGTTTAAGTAGTTAAACAAGTGCTGGATCAAAAGCTGTCATTCTAGATAATCAAACCCACCATTGTTGATTACTAGAATTGATCAAAGACTACATTTTGGTGGACTTCAAAAATCTCCAACCAAAGGCTTCAAGGGTTATTTCTCAATTTCGTTTCTGATTAATATATTATGATTGTGTTTACTGCAATGTTTTAAGCTTCCGCTGCTTCATTATATGTATGAGATATGTATAAATTGTGATTAAACACAAAGCCCACATGCATACACCCATGAATGTACAACTCCCAATAGTACCTGTTCCAACTAGGGTAGTAAGCGGTTGGCGAATATGCATTAATTATAGAAAGCTAAACACAGCCACCAGAAAAGACTATTTTGTATTGCCTTTTATCGACCAAATTTTAGAACGTGTAGCAGGACACTCATTTTATTGCTTTATTGATAGGTATTCAGGATATTGCCAGATTGAGATAGTTATAGAAGATCAAGAAAAAACCACTTTTACAAGCCCTTTTGATACTTATGCTTTTCGTAGAATGCCATTTGGATTATGTAATGCACAAACTACTTTTCAACGTTGTATGCTGAGTATTTTCTCTGATATGGTTGAAAAATGCATGAAAATTTTTATGGATAATTTGACTATTTTTTATGATTCTTTTGATTCATGTTTACTTAACTTAAAAGCTGTTTTAAGTAGGTGTGAAGAAAAAGAACTTGTGCTAAACTAGGAAAAATGTTACTTTATTGTTTCTTCAGGGATCATTTTGGGTTATATTGTATCTAAAAAAGGGATAGAGCTTGACAAGGCCTAAACTGAATTAATTTTTAAATTACCTACACCCAAAATGTTAAAAGATATCTGATTTTTTCTTGGACACGCTGGCTTTTACAGGAGATTTATATATAATTTTTTCACCATATTTAGACCATTGTGTAACCTTATGTTAAAAGATGCTAAATTCATATGGACACAATAGCGTGAAGAGACATTCTGAACACTTATTGCTAAACTGACCACCGCTCCTATCATGCAATCATCGGATTGAAACATCTCATTTGAGATGTGTGATGCAAGTAATTATACTGTAGGAGCAGTTATTGGGCAACGAAAGAAGGGAAAACCTTTTGTTATTTACTATGCTAGTAGGACTTTGAATGATGCTCAAATGAATTACATTACTACTGAAAAAGAACCATTAGCTGTTGGTTTTGCCTTATATAAATTTCGTTCTTATTTAATTTCTTCACCTATTATTGTTTTTACTAACCACACGGCCCTTAAGTACCTTCTTTCTAAGAAGGATGCTAGAGCTTATTTAATTAGGTGGATTCTTTTTTTGCAAGAATTTTTTCTAACCATTAAAGACAAGAAGGGTGTTGAAAATGTTGTTGCTGATCATTTATCCCGCATTGAGTTCACTGACTCCACTGATGTTCCACCAATTTGAGATGATTTCCCAAATGAATATCTTTTCAATCAAAGCCAAATACCTTAGTACGCACATATCGTAAATTATTTTATTTGTGGTGAACTTTTATCTAACTAGAGTGCATAAGATAAGCGTAAGTTCTTGGTTGAGGTACGTAATTTTTATTATGATGATACATACTGCCTTGACTAAATTATGAGATGTTGCATTCTTGAAAGTGAATTTTCTAGTGTCTTAAATTTTTGCCATAGTACTGCTTGTGCTGGTCATTTTTTTATGAAAAAGACAGTTGCAAAAATTTTACAGTGTGGTCTTTATTGATCCACTTTGTTCAAAGACACTAATAATTTTTATCGTTCCTGTGAAAGATATCAAAATTTAGGTACTGTATCTTGAAGACATATGATGTCGCTTAACCTTATTATTGTTATTGAGATATTTGATTGTTAAGGTATCGATTTTATGGGTCCTTTTCTCTCATATTTTAGCTACCTTTACATCTTTCTAGTTGTTGACTATTTATCAAAATGGGTGGAGGCTATTGATGCGATATTTCTATATCATAAATTAAGTGCAAGTATACACTATCGTATGCAAGTAATAAAGAGACTAATTAGTCGGATGTCGAACCCACAGGGATAATTCTTTCTTTTTAACCAATTACTAAAATTATATCTTCCTAATAATTATTCAGAAAAATAAAAATCTAAGAATGAATGTAAGAAATATAACACAAAAACACAATGCAATGAGATTTAAAGATATAGCAACGTAGAGAGAACCTAGGATTAATATTATCCCTCAATATGTTTCTAATGATTAATCCTCTAATATTTAACTCACTTAGTCTTTATTATTGATCAAGACACTAATGTATTCACAAGCCTCTTCCAAGGTCATGCAAGTATACCCTAATTTACCAAATACCTATATTCCTATGGTACTTGTAATAAATTAAGATTCATTAAGATTAAGTCTTATTGATCATACATGCCAATTAGGTATATTCCTATCCTAAGTTGAAACTTGCATATGCAACATTGAATGTTACTCTACAATCATGCATCAAATTACCTAGGTCTAAATATTATGATTCCTCTTCCGAGTTTATCAATAATATTACCAACTCATTCACCATATATTGGCCAGATATATTGAAGCATTAAACACAAGTAATTTAAATAATAAATGACTAAGTTTATTAAATACTAAAAAATATGGCAATTAAGCACACATATTGAGTTCAAATATTAACCCTAGAAAATAAATTAGCTCATGGATACAAGAGAACAGCAGTAAAAATAATTATAAATCATGATACAATTATTAGCAAACCGATATAGACGTCGAATTGCTCTTAATTGCGCTGCCTAGAAACCCTTGATGCCGAAGAACGTCTTGTATCTCTCTCTAAAGTTGCTTCAATTAAGCTCCTATTGCTCTCCAAGACTCGTACTCTGTATTCTTGGTGCTCTTGGGTCGTCTTGGATTGATTCTTGAAGGTTGGGAACGAGTGGCTTTATATAGGGATTGATATGAGCTTGAAAATCTCAATTCTCGTCGGACTAGGACTCGCACTACCGCTGGCGCGCTATGCATCTGTCGCTGGGGCGACGCGTGAAAAAGCGATCACCGCTGGAGCGGTGGGATCTTGGCGCTGGGGCGCTGCATGAAAACGGCTTCACCGCTGGCGCGGTGACTCTTCGGCGCTGGGGCGCTATACGCGACTTAAGCAAGTCGTTTTTCTATTTCGATCACTATTTCAGCGCTGGGGCGAAAATACTTGTGGCGCTGGGGCGATGGACACATACTTTGAAAACTTTACATTTTAGTCCCTGTTTTCGCTCCTTTTGCGTTCTTTCTTTAAATTTCGTTCAAGTCCCTATAAATATCAATAAAGCACATAAATAGCCATCTATTCTCATAAAATCATAAAATATCAATAATAAAAACATAAGAAAATATATGACAAATTTGCCCTTATCAGCTGTAGCTTGTCGTACTAATTATAAGACAATTGTGGCAAAATTCTTAAAAGAAAATGTGTTATCTAGGTATGGTACACCACTTTTCGTTATTAGTGACCAAGGAACACATTTCTGTAACTGTTCTTTTGAAGCTTTGATGCTTAGGTATGGTGTTCTTCACAAATTATCCACTGCATACCATCTATAGACAAATGGATAAGCCGAGTTAACAAATAGAGAGGTTAAATAAATTTTGAAAAAGATGGTTAACCCAAATAGCAAAGATTGGTCTTTATGCCTTTCTGATGCATTATGGGCATATTGCACTGCATATAAAACCATATTAGGAATGTCTCAATACAGGCTTGTCTATGAGAAAGCTTTCCATTTACCTGTTAAGCTAGAGTATAAAGCTTATTGGGCTGTCAAAGCTCTTAACTTTGATTTGAGTGTTGCAGGTCTTCAGAGAAAGTTACAATTGTCAAAAATAGAAGATCTATGAAATGATGCATATGACAACTCTAGGATTTACAAGAATAAAATAAAAGCAACTAATAACAAATAGATCTCAAGGAAACACTTCAAGCTAAATCAACTGGTTTATCTTTATGATTCTTGATTGCATCTACATCCTGAAAAGTTGAGATCTCGATGGACTGGTCCATTTGTGGTAAGGCACATTTTTCCTAATAGTGCTGTCAAAATCGAGGACCCCACTAATAGGAGAAATTTAAAAGTGAATGGACAGCGGTTGAAAAGCTATGTGGAAAAGGTAAATCACTCTATGCACCTAAACGGGATCCCTCTTGTGGATCCTGTCTATCATGCTTGATTACGTTCAATCTTTTTGTACCATATTTTATCTTTTGCTTTTTATTTTTACTTTTATTTTCTTTCGTATTTTATTTTATTTTCTTATATTTCTTTTTCTTTTTTTTCCTTCAGTGTGATTTTGTTTCTCGGTCAAGTGATGGATACAATACTCCGTGACTATTAAAGTCTGTTTCTTAGTTTCCTAAAAATTGTTCCTCAAACTGTGCATTTATCTATTTTCATTTTTACTTTCTTTCAAAATGGATAGCATTCTTGCCAACCTTAAAAAATGCTTTTCTTCATTGCCTCAAAATGATATACTTAAGATTTACAAAGCACGGTGTTGAAGACTAAGGCTATTGATGTTGAGGAATATCCCTGTGGATATTTGTTGGATAATTGATGCCAAGGTTCTATTATCTAATGATTCTGCAAATGTTTTGGTTTCTTTTATGCTTGGTCTTGGAAGAAGCTCTTATGCCAAAAGGTGAATAGCAAAAAGGTTACAAGTCTGTCATAAATGTGCTCGATGAAATTGTAACCGGAATTGTCGTTCTTTAAGATTTGCATCTAGAAATCGAGAAGATAAAATTCAGTTCATTAAGCATGGACTGAGTAAGGAGTCTTTGAATGATATCCTATTGACTCTTGAGACGCATCCTTGTGGGCTCGTACAATATGAACTTTTCAATTTATGGCATAAATTCAAAAATGAACATCAACGATATAGTCTCGCGAATCTGACCTTAAAAGATCATGTTTGCCAATTTATAAGAAAATTGGATGGGAAGCCTATCCCCGACCCATAGATTGAATTTAAGCAGTTACTAGATGTAAAACTAGAGGAAGATATGAGCTATAATCACAACTAACTATACATATGCGTGCGTTTTAATTTTAAACTTTTTTATTTTATAAATATTAGGGCTACTCATATAGATGTCTTAAATTCAAATCTTTTGGTTAAATAATGCATGTGAGTCATTATCTTTAAATTTTTGTGCTTTATTTTCAAATCTCTTCTAAAAAACTGTCGGGTTACCAAAATCAATGTTATCATTTGGTACTCTATAAATACAGCACCTCATTTTTTTTATTTTCATATATTGAGATAAATGTGAGTGTAGATATGGAGGAAACCTCAGTTCGACGATTCTGAAATATATGTAAATTTTGTGGTTCTAATCCTGGGAAAAATAAAGTGTTTGTAGAGGCAGCAAATAATCTAGGAAAAGTATTAGTTGCAAGAAAAATCCATTTGATTTATGGAGAGGGTAGCCTTAGGTTAATGGGGTGTGTGTCAATAGCTGCACATTTAGGAGGAAGTCAAGTTTTAGGTATTATTTCTACCGCTTTAGCCGTAGGAAACCTAATTGGGAAAATAATAGAGGAAGAATTATGAGTCTCATCCATGCATGAACGTATAACTAGAATGCTTTACTATATAGACGTTTTTATTGCTTTACCAGGTGATTTTGGTACCTTGAAAGAAAATTTTCAAATTGCCTCTTGGACCCAGCTGAATATCCATCGAAAACACATAAGTTTGTTGAATGTTAATAACAATTTTGATTGCTTACTCTGTTTTTTTGATCAAGCTATAGAACAGAATTTTATTTCACATTCAGTACGACAGATCCATATTTCTACTACAAATGCGGAAGAATTGATTGACAAATTACAGGCAGTTTCCTATGAACCTGACCCAGCAATAGCTCAGATCGATTGGTCAGTGAGCCATAAAAAGTAAAAACTGGATCTGACACTTCGTTCATGAGATTCCTAAAAGCGGCTGGGCCATTACTCAGCCCAAAAGGCATAATTAAAAAGTCATAATGCCCATATCGGGTCCTAAAGGCTGTCTTGAGAACATCTTCCTCCCGAATTTTCAGTTGATGATAGCCTGACCTTAGATCTATCTTGGAAAATACTTTGGCTCCCTGTAACTGATTAAACAAATCATCAATTCTCGAGAGTGCATATTGATTACGCACCGTTACTTTATTCAGTTCCCTATAATCAATGCATAATATCATACTTCTATCTTTATTCTTTATAAACAATATTAGTGGCCCCTAAGGAGAAGTACTCGGTCTGATGAAACCCTTATTCACTAACTCTTCTAGCTGAACCTTAAGTTCTTTTAATTCTGAAGGAGCCATTCTGTAGGGTGCTTTAGAAATTAGTTGCGTTTTAAAGGCTACTTCTATTTTAAACTCTCTCTCTCTATCTGGAGGTAAGCCCGGAAGATCCTCTAGGAATACATTCAAAAACTCTCTAACCACTAAAATATCCTCTAATTTCGTTCCACCGTCTCTTACTTCTATAGCATAGACTAAGTACCCCTGACACAACTTCCAAAGCATCTTTTTTGCCCTCATTACTAACACCATACTGGCGAAAAGTGATTTTCGAATCCTATGAAAAATAACTTCCGTTCCGTTTGAGCTACATAATTTGACTTCTTTCTGGATGCAATCCACTGAGGCCCAGTATTTAGACAACCAATCCATCCCTAAAATCACATCAAACTCATTGATGGCCAGCACAATCAAATCCTCTATAAACTCTTGGCTCTCAATACTGATTTTACTATCCCTATACACCCTTTCTGCTACAATGAAGTCTCCTATTGGAAGAGACACTACTACCGCGCTATCTAATAACTGGGGCACTATACTACCATTTACAGTAAACTCTATAGAAATAAAAGAATGGGTCACTTCAGGATCAATCAGTACATAAACATCTAGATCAAAAATTGACATCGTACCTGTCATAACTTCTGAGGCCGCATCCGCCTCCTGTTGGGTCACCGTAAATACCCTAGCCAGGGTATAAGGTCTGCCTTGCGATCCTCCCGATGATCCTCCTCAACCAGCTCCCTTATTAGGCTGGCTCGAGTCTCTTGGCCTTCTAAATTAGGGACTGCCTCCAATTTGTCCTCGGCCACCATTAGTTTATCCCGTAGCTGGTAGTCTGTCTTCTGGCTTACTGCTAGCTCCATTATTCGGGCAATCTCTCATGTAGTGCCCTCTTGACCACACTTATAACAACCGATAGTCCCCTTCCTACAATCTCCCGGATGAGCCTTGCCATATTTATTACACACAGAAAAATTCTTCCAACTCTCCTTAGTGCTTCGAAATTCAGCCGATGGTTACCTAACGGAAGCTTGGCTAGATTGAGCTCCTTGGCTTTGTTTCTGACTGCTAGACCATGTAAATCTCTCCTCTGTTTGTGTAAATTTACTCAGTCATCCTCAAGAACCACCTAGCCAACCTCCCTGCTATTTCGATTTAAAGATGGCCGCCATGCTTCTTTCAACCCGAGTTGCAGCTTTCACCAATGCTCTATACTGAGTGTGGACTGCCGATACCACGTATGGCCTGATCCAAGGATTGAGAGCCACTATAAACTGATTAGCCTTCTGCTCTTCATTATCAGCTATAAAGGGAACGACATGGAAGAGCTCTAAAAACTTCTTTTTATACTCTGCCACTGAGAGAGAACCTTGTTCCAGCTTGAAGAACTCTTCTATCTCCTCATCTTTATAACTTTTGGGGTAAAATTTATTCAGAAATTCCTCTTTGAAAAGCGCCCAAGACACCCTTTGGGATTTCTCATTTGCAAGGCCTTTTACCAATCTTTCGTTCCTTCCTTCAATAGAAATACAGAGTATACCACCATCTATTCTTCAGTACATCCCATAACTTGGAATATTTCTTCATTGTTCTCTAACTAGGATAGGGCTCTCTCGGGGTCTCCGGTACCATCATAAGGCTTAGCATCCAATTTCTTGGCGCGTTCAATAGACACTCTGTCTCTCTCAGCTACTGGATTGCTGCTGTTAGTATTTACGCCATTTGAGCTACATTCAAGTTTCCACCCTCTGGCTCAACAGACGAAGATGACTCAGGAAGGGTCTGAGGCATAGGAACATTTACTGACTCATTTTCCTACTCCTCTTCAAATGCAAGAGCCTCCGCAGCTGCTTTCTAGTATGTGGGCCTCCACGACGATGCATATTTTTTTGTAAATTTTGTAATGCAATTGATTATCAAATACAAAGAACTCAATTTACTAAACTTAGAAAAATATGCATGCAATTTCAAGAATCACATTCTAAAAATAAACTTTTTAACTAAAACTTCAAAAATCGTGCTCTGATACCACTCTGACAGGACCTGCCTCGAGACCCTTTACTGTAGGTCCCAGCGGCCCTACCGGGTACCTCGATGAAAGTTTCTCATAATTTAACTGGGTAAGTTGAGAAATTCTGCGAGGCGAACCCATTTTTCTTTCTTGCTATTATTGAGAAAATCTTGGCATATACATGAAAATGACATCTTAATTTTTATAAAAAACAGCATAGTTTCCCTTGTTTTTCTCCAAAATCCAGTACAAAACCTGTAAAGAATTACACTTGTATTTCTAAACCACTTCTCAATACTGCCAAATAGAACCTCCGATCCTTTCCAAAATCAATCTAACTCAACTCAATAATTTCATTTGAATCACAAAATGAGCATAGTCATAAAAAGTAAAAACGATCATCATAATATTGAAATCTCTTCTTGTTGGTTCAAAACATACATATAAATACACATGCCTATAACTACTATACAGAAAGCAAAAAGGGTGTTATTTAGCACTTTTACAATTACTAAAATGATCTTCAGATTTGGCCCACTAATCAGCAATAGAAGAATCAGCAGCTTGCGTACCGAGACCTGCACCTAGGAATGGGGTTTGGAAAATATAAAATACAAAACGAGTGAGCTAAAGGAGCTTAATGAGTGCATTTAAGATTTCAAATAAAATAACATTATGCATAAATAGTAAATTCTAAGAGACATGCATAAATCATGCTTCTAAAACTGATATAGAGCTGTAAAATGGTTTTTAACATCATATGTCGATGAAATCTTGCCGAGTGGATTTTATTTACATCTTTGAAAAATAATATCTAAATTCTGTACCACATAATAACTACTATGTGCATATAACTGTATAAAATGCTATCGGTAAATCGAAAACTAGCAAAGTCCTCACTCGGCCATTTTCTTTCTAAATTGTACCATGGTAATCCTAAAGCTCTATACTCACGCAGCGACTTAACTAGCACCGCACACATGAGTAGGTCACGAGGCATCTTAACTAGCAGCACCCACAGTGACATCTCAAGACATCTCACTGGCTATGCAGCGGAATCTTACATTGCATACATATAACGAGTCTATACCCCGTACACATAGAGTGACTCATAGGACTCGACATCCTAACTTCCTGGAGTTAGTGACACCCCCATAACCTGCCCATATGTATGGGATATACCGATCGGGTCTAATACAATCACCACCACTATAATCTGAGGGTACCAATGGCCTTCGAAACAGATGCAGTAATTTTAAAACTGTTTCTTAAACTGAACATGTAAAAGCATATCTATGGATATATATTAAGATCATAATTCATGTTTATGCCTTAAAAGCACATAAAACATACATTTTCATTATGCAAAAATATAATAAATGAAAGATAAAAAAAATGACAGATTTTCACTCACAACCACTCCGTGCTCAATTTTGCTCCAAATGTCTGCTCCTGTTACCCCTCTCGATTTTCTTCACCTACACACCATAAATGACATTTAGAACCAAATCGAATGCTAGAATCTCATTTAACTACTAAACGCCCTAATCGGCATACAAAGCCTGAATAGATACGACTTTTCGATTTTTATTTACGGAGTCATTCAATATTATCTAATTCACCATTTGACACCCTAAAAATTTCTTAACACCCTATAACTTCGGTTGAACATAATTGCTCTTTACCTTTCAAAAATGGACAATTATGTCCCATTTTCTTCATTTTTGATTTTTCCAACAACCAAATACATTTAATTTACATAAGGTACCATTTATACATCACAATTCAACCAAAACACAACTCAATCCCTAACTTCCCTAAAGTGGCAAAATTTCACCCTAGGTTCCCAATACATTTCTTTTCTCAATTTTTTGTTCCAATTAAACTACAATCAAGCCAATTTCATTCTAATGCCCTAATTACAACCAATTGAAGTCTCTACATTCCAATTACCCAAAACCCTAATTCTTACCTTGCCAATTTCTTCCACTTGGTGACTTCTTCAAGCTCCACACTAGAATTCAACTCAATCTAAACCAAGAATACACACAAGACCATCAATTGAAGCAATATTGAAAGTTCACATATCAATCTCACAAAACAAATGCTTTTCTTACCTCTTTTTCTTGGATTTTCACTAATGGAGGCTTCAATTGAACTTAGAAACTTATACTAGACCTTATTATAGCTTGATTAAGCATGAAAAATCATGAAAAAAAAACTTGAAATGTCACTGTAGTAGCCTCTCCCTCACTTGGACGAATTTTCCTCTCTTTTGCTCTAAGTGTTTGCTTTTGATCACTTGAAATTTCTACACACTTGTACCATATTTATAGTGCTCTGCCAAAAGATCAATTTGCCCCTCAACTAAGTCAAAATTTCTAAATTGTCATTAGTTGGAAACTAAGTATGTAATTGGTTCCTTTGTAACTATCTAATTAGAATAGTCCAATGAATTAACTAGAATTTCCAACTTGGCAATCCATGAGATTATTTCTAATTTGCCATTCTCTAATATATGGATTATGTTTCTCAACAAATGCTTGTTCTATACATAACCCTTAAATAAAAATTCATGTAGTAAATTAAAATTTCTTTTTCCAAGCCAATAGAGAAAAATTCAAAAAATATTCTAGAGTTGTTCGACGCTCCGACTGAGTGTGAAATTATCAAATTAGGTCTAATATGTCTCACGCGTATCATAAAAAAAATATTTCTAATAGGGTTAAAATTGGGTAACCCTATGATGTCTTTATTGCTCTATACCAAAATCGAGGCGCCAATACTACTAATAGGGATTGGATATTACAATACAACAATAATGTTTTTGCTAGAAAGGAGAAGTGACTTAAAAGTCTTAACGGCTGCACGTATAGAAAATCTCCATTTCCTACATGAAGCTGAACTTCTCATTTCCAAGCTTTCAAGCATTCCTTAAATCATGCAACACTTTGCAAACATGAGAATAATAAGCGGTATCTTATACCCTTGTAGACTTTGCATCATATGCTAATGAAATGTCTATGAATGACAAACAAATATCTAATGGGTCATTTTTTCTTAAGTCAATGTGCCTTGAATAGTATTGTTTACTATTTCAAACCTTATCATAATAGAAGCACTTTCCATTGTGACTATTTTCTATCTGTGGTTTGGAAATATCAAATATTTCTAAATGTAGAATTATTCTAAGATTTATAAGCAAGTCTAAATATTTATCTTGGTACCCTATAATTTGCGTGTATTAATCAAGAGTACTAATGGATTGCTCAGCATTTGTCTTATCTCTATAAGACAAGTATTTTATCTATATAAGACAGATAAGGAGATATGTAGCGGAACATTTATAATCGTTAATTAATAATGCTTTAGATCATGGTTATAACTATTATATATTTTTTAATCTAAAAATGCACTCCCACTGCTTTACTTAATCCCTCTAATCTCTCCAATGAGATAATGATAGTTTAATTATTTTAAACTATACAGTGAGAAGTGAACCTCATTAGCATTTTACTCTAGCCTCACGTTAAAGCAATATTGGTCATTGTAAACCCAACAGGTAGATAACTCTTGTCAATTGCATCTTATGTAACTCTTACTACTAATCTTAAATATATCTTTTCCTCACGCTAAAGTAATATTAGATAATATGTTCGCATAGTTTGACTCATCTCATGTTTTATCAGCATAATCTAGGTCACATTGACTAAATCCCTCACGCTAAAGCAATATTGAAAAAGATCGTAGTGACCCGTCTAACACTGTATTAATAAAATGGACCGTTAAAAATGTAATCTCATAACATTATAAAATTGAATCTGATTAAGAGAAATTTTAAATACATGGTCTCATCACATGAGAAGGTTGTTCTCAATCAATTATTTATTTTTTTGCAAGTACAACTAACCCCCACCAGTATAACTTCTATTATGGTTACCAACAAAAAACAATAATACTCCTAGTTTATCATGCAGACTAATAACTCTTATTACTACATCCCATAAATCCTTCACATGAAAAAATAAATAAAAAATACTTTTCTTAAGTGTCAACACCACGGAATTGGCTTACCAACGCTATGGTGTTTTAGGTGCTATTTTTACCAATTGTTCGGTGTTAATTAATTAAGGGTGCATGTATATGGGATGTGTTCATCACAAAAAAATACGCATCAATTACATATATAAATACACAGCAGAAGTCTAAAAATTGATAATAAACACAGTTATTACATATAAATCAAATTAATATACAAGACTGAGAATTTAACCTATGAAGCCTTTGGATTAAAATTGTTTAAAGTCCACCTAAAATATAAACTTTGCCAATTCTAGCAATCAACAAATGTGGGTTTGATTGTCTAGAATAACAGTATATTAATCCAGCAATCAGTTTAACTCTTAAACGTAATTCAAATTTAAACTCTTTAACTTAGTTAAATTTGTTATTTATTTATTCTTGCTAACATTAATTAGAGAAGATGATTAATAGAATATATTTTTAACTATTGAAAACATTACAACTTTCATTCTCAATTTCTCTCTCAAATTTGCTGGCTATTCTATAAATACTTAATCAATTAAAATTGATTTATTTTACTAATATAAACCAAATACATTTAATTCAACATGCATTTGATTTTAATTTCACTTGAATTTAGATATTTAACTTAACCAAAGTTAACTTTTAACCTTAGTTGAGTTAGAACCAACTTAACCTTAGTTAGCAAATATCTAACTAACCTAACCTTAGTCAATTAACTTAACTATGGTCAGGTTAATCATTACTTAACCAATAAGTAAGGTTAATATCTAATTAACTTAACCATATAGTTAACTTTTAACCATAGTTAAGATAAATTATTTATTCAATAATTAAATAAATAAATATTTATTTTGATTATTTAATAATTAAATAATCATTAAGTAAAATTACTTTTATATTCTTACTAGGTTACCAAATTAACCTAAAGTAGGTCTCATCATTTAACCATATACTTTAGTTAATTTAACCATAACAAATTACTAGATTTTACTGTAATGAATCATTCAATATGATACGCTGCTCAAGTGCACAATGAATAGATTTCATATTGCGGGACTCCTAAGTCCACACCCGCTTTGCCAAATAGAACTATTGCATGAGCCCGTAATCGATGCTCCACACACACGTTATGGATATTACAAATCAAAATGTTAGACCATACAAGTTGCGGTCACAACGTATACATATAATTCTTCCATCATTTATATCCTAAATGTGCAGGGGATATAAATTAGTACTAGCAAATCCCTTTAAGCTTATCCTTGAACTTATCTCTAAATTTGTATCTCTATAAATAATATACGCAAACACTTTTGCGTATATTGTTTAACCCCGTGGAAAAATCATTTCCTGGGTTTATGCTTGTGGCCACAAGACTTTACGAAATACAATCTTGGAGCATCAGATATACAACTTACCAATGTAAGCTGATGATCCCGTATCTATACTAGACTCCATGAGTATTAGACCACACCTAGCGATACATAGCGGTCAGACTATAAAAGGTCTCAGACATATATGGAACCAAAGTATGGTAGATCACTCATAAGCCCAGCGTAGCGCTCAGGTCAAAGGACCATGAATACTACTTAACTCGAGTGGACCATCCTTTCTCAGCTTCATAGGATATCTACTAAGGTCCTCGTAAGTCTGTTCAGTATCTAGTCCTGACTAGATACCCGCATGCCTATACAAGCTTTAAGCTCATGGTCAGCTAAGAATAGCCATTTGCACCATGCAGATATAGACATACACTTGTCTATATTATAGTGATTCACTGATCAACCCATATTGGTGAACATAGATCATGAACATAGTGTTAGAGATATACTTACATAATGACATTTTCTGGCACCTATTGCAACTCTTTGTAACTATGTTATTACTAGTATACTCTCAGGAACATAATGTTATAACTCTTAGTATTTATAACTCTTGGCACTAATCTAAATTCCTTTAAACCAGATCTGAACTCCTTCAGATCATACAATGTTTGTAGTGTTACAAGCATTATACCATATTATTATAAAATTAACGATTTTTATTCAAAATATTTATTGTATAAATATTAAACAATTAATATTCATACAATATTAGAATGGCACGTAAGCACCAGCTCTAACATGTATATGTTAACTAAATACATGTATTATATACACAATCTTGCAAGAGAATTAAGCATATAATTAATAGTTAATATATAGACATGTAAATTAAAACATTAACAACTTAAGATTACAGAAACATACTTTTGAAGAACTTCGGTGGAAACTTCAATTTTGGAGCTCACCTTAAAGTAAATTCTTGTACAATACTAGTTCACAATAATCTAGTGGGATTGTGAATTTGTTATAGCAGCTATCAAATTTTCGGCAACAAGTATTTAACCTTTAAACACTTTTGTTTTACAAGTTTTTGTTACTTGAGAGAAAAAGAGATGAATTATTCTTGTTTCCCTTTTGTTTTTCTTACAACCTTTTTGCTTAGAATACAAAACTCTGAATCAAATCTCTTTTTTTTCTTCATCTACTTTTCATACCCTTAGAATGAAATGATAAATATTTTTTAGTGGTTGTTACAACACTTCACATATGCTCCATCCAAGACATCACTAAGTGGCCAACATCTAAAAAACATGTTATGGTGGCTACCTAAAATGATCAAATTAATACACCGTTATTTAATTAATGGTGCTCTACCAAATTAGGTATATGATTCTATTGAATAGTGAAAACATGACATGACCTCCTTCATTAGGTATGTCTCCTATTAATAAATTAATATTTCATTTATTTATCGAATTAATATTAATTCAATTATTCAAAAATTATTTGAATAATTAATTTTACATTTTTTTATTTTACTAACATGGTTAATGAGTGAATTCATGATAAAATAATTCATGTACCAAAATTTTGCCACTTGTCAAAATCTAATTAGTTAACAACTCTTGTCAACTAATTAAGTGATGTACTTAATATTTAAATCTAGATAAGTGCACAATCCGAGGAACCCTGAAATATATTTTTGGTTTGCTGGAATTTCTAGGATGAAACTATTCAATCCATAATGTTGCCCTAGTGCACAATGAGTACACTTTATATTGTGAGACTTTTTAGGTCCACGCCTAATTTTCACATGAAACTCCTCTATACGTTTGTGAACGATGCCCCGTATACACATTACGAATATTACAAAATGGTACATTAGATCATAAAAGTTGAGGTTATAATATATCCGTATGATCCCTCCATCATTTATATTCGAGTAAAGTAAAGATATAGATCAATATCGTCAAATCTCCATATTCCCAACCGTATGCTTATCTCTAGAATTATATTTCAATAAATAATATTTGCAAACATTTTTATGATAATAATCCCGAGGGTAAAACTCTTTTTTCGAGAACTACTGCTTATAGCCATGAAACTTTCTAAAATATAATCTTGGAGCATTAGGATATACTACTCACCTAAATAAGCTAATGGATCCCATATCTATACACATCAAACTCCATAAGCATCGGACTATACCCAGCGACACCTAACAGTTAGACCATAAAAGGTGTCTGACATGTGTAGAACCAAAGTATGGTGGATCACTCATAAGCCCACCGTGGCACTCAGGTCAAAGGACCATGAGTACTAATCAACTCAAAAGACCCTCCATTAACAGCTTTATGGGATGTCTAACAAAGGTCTTCGTGAGTCTGTTCGGTACCTAGTCCTTACTGAATACCTGTATTTCTATACGAGCTTCCACTAAGCTTATGGTTTTCTAAGATTAACCATCTGGACCATCCAAATATAGATATACATTGATCTATATATTATAAATTCTTCACTAACAGACACGCATCAGTGAAAATAGATTGAGAACCTAGTATTTGAGAACATATTTGCATAATAACATTTTTCTAACACCATTTGCAGCTCTTTGCAACTATATCATTACTAATATATTCTCAGGTCTTTATCCTATTTTAGACAATGCTCTAACTCCTTAGATTTTGTTGACTTTTATAACCTGCTAACTCTTATCAGTGCCAACTCTTGGCATTTATAACTTTCAGTATTTCTAATTCTTAGCACTGATCTAAAATCTTTTAGACCAGATCTGAACTCTTTCAGATCATACAATGTCTAAAATATTACAAGCATCTTACTATATATAAAATATAATTAGCGATTTAATGAAATGATAATATTTGTGTAAATATTAAAAATATATTCATGGATAGCGCGTAAGCACATATCTCAACAAATGCCACATGTCATGCCATTAATTTATAATGGCATGACACATGGCATAATAAGAATAGCCTATTCAATTAGAAATGGTGGTATCTTGAAGTAATATTCGGCCAATTCTATTTCAAATTGCAAATTGATTTCTCATGGTTATAGAAGTATAAGGTGAAATACATTGATATTGCATTCAGCCATTTTAAATGGTTCTAGACAGTGGCTTAATTATTTAATATACTAATTCTTGTCATGCTTATTAAAAGCATGTGTTGTCTATTTCTAATTCACCATTTGAAAGTTAGTCATTGTCATACTTGAACAAATCATGTGGTGGCATCAAATTGAGATCAATTTCAACTTAAAGTTCTTAAGCCACTAAGCATTTTCAAAAAGCATGAAGTATGCATTTGTTAATGCATTGTCATAATTCTATAAGTTAGACACTAATTCATTTTTGATTAGTTAAGGTGGCAGCAAGATTCGCTAAAAATATGCATTTTAGTTCATTTGCATTATATAACAAATAGTGTGAGGCAAAATTATATATAGGCTGAGAGACATAAAAGAGAAGCAAGTGTTGCTTCAACTAATTCCTGCCGAGAAAAGGAGGCTACCATTCTAGCTCAAGGAATGCCATTACATCCTCGACTAGAATTGTTAAAGCATGCTTCAAGGGCAAGCTCTCTTTTATCTCATTAGTATAATGAGATACATTATTTTTTAATATTCTACTGTATATATTTTACATGTGTAACATGTAAAATTAAATTAAATGTACACACCTACCCCATGCACAACACACTTTTAGCTATAAGGTCCAGCTTATAAGGAGCATCGAGATTATGAGTGATAGACTTATTATTATTTTTTCTAGGGAATCCTTGCTGACAAGACTTACCCCTAGACCCTCTACTATAGGTCCTAGCGGCCCTACCGGGCTCCTACAGTAGAGGATCTTGAGGCGGGTCTTGTTAGAGTGGTATCAAAGCACGATTTTTGAAGTTTTAGTAAATTGAATTCTTTGCATTTGATAATCATTTGCATCATTAAACTCATAGAAAATATGCATTGTCGTAGAGGCCCACGTACTAGGAGAGCAGCTGCGGAGGCTCTTGCATCTGAAGAGGAGTAGGGGAATGAGTCGGTAAATGTTCTTACGCCTTAGACCCCTCCTGAGTCATCTCAGCCTGCCGAGCCAGAGGGTGGAAACCTGAATGTAGCTCAGATGGCCCAAATACTAGCAGCAGTAATCCAACAGTTGAGAGAGACAAGAGTGTCCATTGGGCGCGCCAAGAAATTGGGCACTAAACCTAATGACGATACAAGAGACCCCGAGAGAGCCATATCCTAGTTAGAGAACAATGAAGAAATTTTTTAGGTTATGGGATGTACTGAAGAACAGATGGTGGTATACTCCGCATTTCTATTGAAGGAAGGAGCGAAAGATTGGTGGAAGGCCTTGCAAAAGAGGAATGCCGATGAAGTGTCTTGGGCACTTTTCAAAGAGGAATTTCTGAATAAGTTCTACCCTAAAAGTTATAAAGATGCGAAGATAGAAGAGTTCTTCAAGATAGAATAAGGCTCTCTCTCGGTGGCAGAGTATGAGAAGAAAGTTTCAGAGCTCCTTCGTGCCGTTCCCTCTATAGCTGATAATGAAGAGTAGAAGACTAATCAATTTATAGTGGGTCTCAATTCTTGTATCAGGGCGTACGTGGTATTGGTAGCCCACACTCAGTATGGAGCATGGGTGGAAACTGTAACTCGAGTTGAAAGAAGCATGGCGGCTATCCCTAAGCCGAAACAGCAAGGCCAGAAAAGAGATTGGTCAGGTGGTTCTCAATGAGGACCTAGTAAATTCACTTGAACAGAGGAGAGATCTATATGAGCTAGCAGTCAGAAACGAAGTCGAGGAGCTCAATTCAACCAAGCTTCTGTTTGGCAACCATTGACAGGATCTCGAAGCACTAAGGAGAGTTGGAAGAATTTTTCAGTGTATAATAAATATGGCAAGGTCCATCTGGGGGATTGTAGAAAGGAGACTATCGGTTGTTATAAGTGTTATCAAGAGGACCACTATATGAGAGATTGCCCGAATAATGGAGCTAACAGTAGGCCAGAAGATAGACCACCAGCTCTGGAACTACTAGTGGTAGCTGAGGATAGATTCGAGGCGGTCCCCAATTCAGAAGGCCGAACAGCTCGAGCCAGCCTAATAGGGGAGCCGATTGAGGAGGATCATCCGGAGGACAGCAAGGCAGACCTCATACCTAGGCCAGGGTATTTGCGGTGACCCAGCAAAAGGCAGATGCGACCCCAGAAGTTATGACAGGTACGATGTTAATTTTTTATCGAGATGCTTATGTACTAATAGATCCTGGAGCGATCCATTCTTTTATTTCTATAAAGTTTACTGCAAATGCTAGTATAGTGCCCCAGTTATTAGATGGCGCGGTAGTAGTGTCTCTTCCTATAGGGGTAGTAAAATCAGTATTGAGGGCCAAGAATTTATGGTAGATCTGATTGTGCTGGCCATCAATGATTTTAATGTAATTTTGAGGATGGATTGGTTGTCTAAATATCGGGCCTCAGTGGATTATTTTCAAAAATAAGTCAGATTATGTAGCTCAAGGGGAACGGAAGTCATTTTCTGTGGAGTGTGAAAATTACTTCCCGTCAGTATGGTGTTGGTAATGAGGGAAAGAAAGATGCTTCGAAAGTCATGTCAGGGGTACTTAGTCTATACCATAGAAGTAAGAGACGATGGAATGAAATTGGAGGATATTCCAGTGGTTAGAGAGTTTTTGGATGTATTCCCAAAGAATCTTTCGAGCTTACCTCTAAATAGAGATATAGAGTTTTGAATAAAAGTAGCCACTGGAACGCAACCAATTTCTAAAGCACCCTGCAGAATGGCTCCTTCAAAATTGAAAGAACTGAAGGTTCAGCTAGAAGAGTTGGTGAATAAAGGTTTCATCAGACCGAGTACTTCTCATTGGGTGGCACCGATTTTGTTTGTAAAGAAGAAAGACGGAAGTATGAGATTATGCATTAATTACAGGGAACTGAATAAAGTAACAGTGCGTAATCAATATCTACTATATGGAGCCAGAGTATTTTCCAAGATAGATTTGAGGCCAGGCTATCATCAACTGAAGATCCAAAAAGAAGATGTTCCTAAGACGTCCTTTAGGACCCGATATGGACATTATAAATTCTTGATTTTTCCTTTTGGGCTGACTAATGTCCTGGCCGCTTTGATCGATTTCATGAACAGAGTTTTTCAATCATATTTAAATCGGTTTGTGATAGTATTTATTGATGATATACTGATTTATTCAAGCAGTGAGGAAGAGCACGCAAAACATTTGAGGATTGTTTTGCAAACCTTAAGAGAGCATCGGTTGTATGCTAAACTCAGTCAATGTCAGTTCTGGCTAGATAGGGTTGCATTTTTTGGGCATGTAATCTTTGTAAAAAGGGTAACAGTAGATCCTCAAAAGATTGAAGCAATAGTAAATTGAAGACAGCCCATGAACGTGACGAAAGTCCATAGTTTCTATGGTTTGGCCAGATATTATAGGAAATTTGTAGAAGGATTCTCAAAGATAGCCGCTCCTCTGACTAAACTAACCCAGAAAGAAAAGAAGTTTGTATGGTCAGAAGCGTACTAATAGAGTTTTGAACAGTTAAAGCGAAGGTTAACTTCGACCCTAGTGCTCACACTTCCATCTGGGAATGACAGATTTACTATATATTGTGATGCTTCCAGGCAAGGTCTAGGTTGTGTGCTAATGCAGAAGGAGAAAGTAATAGCCTATGCTTCCAGACAATTAAAGAAGCATGAACAAAATTATCCTACACATGACCTAGAACTAGCTGCAGTAGTTTTTGCTCTAAGAATTTGGAGGATTATTTGTATGGGTTCTTTGTAAGATCTTTTCGGATCATAAGATCTTGCAGTACTTGTTCACCCAGAAAGAATTGAATATGAGGCAGATAAGGTGGCTGGAGCTTATTAAAGACTATGAGTGCACCTTGGAGTACCATTCGAGAAAAGTTAATGTTGTAGCATATGCTTTCAGCAGAAAGCTTGTCGGTTCAATAGCTCACTTGAAGGTCGCATATCTATCAATGTTGGTAGAATTGAGGTATTTGGGTGTAAAATTAGAATTGTTAGATTCGGGAGCACTATTAGTCACATTTCAGGTTCGTCCAATACTGGTTGATCGGATCAGAGAACTACAGACTCAAGATCCATAGGTAATTAAATTGAAGGGTGAAATCGAGTCCGGGTAGCGGAAGGATCTTTCAGTGACTGAGGATGGTGTGATAACCTTGGGTCAGAGATTATGTGTTCCGAATGTAAATGAGTTAAAAAGAGAGATTATGGAAGAAGATCATTCTTCTGCATATGCTATGCATCCAGGGAGCACAAAGATGTATCGTACCCTAAAAGAGCATTATTGATGGAAGGGCATGAAGAAAGATATAGCTGAATTTATCTCAAGATGCCTGAATTGCCAACAAGTAAAGGCTGAGCATCAGAAACCTGCAGGACTCTTGTAACCCCTTCCGATTTTAGAGTGAAAATGGGAGAGAATAATGATGAATTTCATGGTATGACTTCCGCGTAGCCATAGAGGTAATGAAGCAATATGGGTAATTGTTGATAGACTAACACAATCTGCCCATTTACTACCCATTAGAAGCAGTTATTCTTTAGATAAATTGGCCCAGTTGTACGTATATGAGATGGTACGACTCCATGGAGTTCCAGTATCCATTGTATCTAACAGAGATTCATGATTCACTTCTCGATTTTAGCCCAGCTTACAGAAAGTTCTAGGCACAAAATTAAGTTTCAGTACCGTCTTTCATCTACAGACGGATGGTTAGTCAGAGCAGACAATCCAAACACTCGAAGATATGCTTACAGCATATGTTATAGAGTTTAAGGGGAGTTGGGATACTCATCTGCCGCTAATGGAGTTTGCCTACAATAATAGCTATCAGACTAGCATCGGGATGGCACTATATGAAGTATTGTATGAAAGAAAGTGCAGAACTCCAGTTTGTTGGGATGAGATAGGTGAAAGAAAGCTTATCGGCCTAGAAATTGTCCAGATTACTTCGAAAAATATTCAAGTTATCAAGCAGAGATTGAAAATAGCTAACAATAGACATGAGAGCTATGCAGATAACAGGAGAAGAGACTTGGAGTTTCAGATTGGTAATAAGGTCTTTCTAAAGATATCGCCATAGAAGGGAGTACTAAGATTCGAGAAGTGAGAAAAGTTGAGTCCCCGATACATTGGGCCGTACGAGATAGTTGAAAGAGTTGGAGAGGTGGCATATCGCCTACAATTACCAGAAGATCTAGATAGAATTCATGACGTGTTTTACGTTTCCATGCTTCATAAGTATTTAGCAGATCCTTTACACATCCTAAAAGAACGGTTAGTAGAATTGAACGAGAATTTGACCTACGAAGAGAAGCCTGTGCAAATCCTAGACCGAAAAGAACAAGTTCTTCGTAATAAAAGCATTCCCTTAGTGAAGGTGTTATGGATGAACCATGGAGTAGAAGAAGTCAAGTGGGAACGTGAAGATCAGATGCGAGTACAACATCCCCACCTCTTCGAGACAAGTACGATTTTAATTTCAAGGACAAATTTTTTTTTAAGGAAAGGTGAAATTGTAATATCTAATCCAATCCCTATTAGTAGTATTGGTGCCTCGATTTTGGTATAAAGCAATAAAGACACCGTAGGGTTACCCGATTTTAACCATATTAAAAATATTTTTTTATTGTGCGCGTGAGAGATTTTAGACCTAATTTGAAATTTTCACACTCGGTCAAAGCGTTGAACGACCCTAGAATATTTTTGGAAATTTTCTCTATTGGCTTGAAAAATGAAATTTTAATTTACTAGATGAATTTCCATTTAAGGGTTATGTATGGAACAAATCTTTGTTGAGAAACACAATCCATATATTAAAGAATGGACCAATTAGAAACAATCTCATGGATTGCCAAGTTGGAAAATTCTAATTAGTTCTTTTGACTATTCTAACTAGATAGTTACAAATGAATCAATTACATACTTAGTTTCCAACCAATGGCAAATTAGAAATTTAGAGTAAGTTGAGGGGCAAATTAGTCTTTTAAGGGAGCACTATATATATAGCAGAAGTGTGTAGAAATTTCAAGAGAGTAAAAGCAAACACTTAGAGCAAAAGAGAGCAAAATTCGTCCAAGTGAGGGAGGGGCTGCTACAGTGACATTTCAAGTTTTTTTTTCATGAATTTTTCATGCTTAATCAAGCTATAATAAGGTCAAGTATAAGTTCCTAAGCTTAATTGAAACCTTCATTAGTGAAAATCCAAGAAAAGAAGGTAAGAAAAGCATTGTTTTGTGAGATTGATATGTAAACTTTCAAGATTGCTTCAATTAATGTTTTTGTGTGTATTCTTGGTTTAGATTGAGTTGAATTCTAGTGTGGAGCTTGAAGAAGTCATCAAATTGAAGAAATTGGCAAGGTAAGAATTAAGGTTTTGGGTAATTTGGATGTAAAGACTTCAATTGGTTGTAATTAGGGTATTAGAATGAAATTCGTTGATTTTGATGCAATTGGAATAAGAAATTGAGAAAAGAAATATGTTGGAACATAAGGTGAAATTCTGCCACTTTAGGGAAGTTAGGGATTGAGTTGTGTTTCTGTTGAATTGTGATGTATAAATGGTACATTATGTAAATTGAATGTATTTGGTTGTTGGAAAAATCAAAAATGAAGAAAATGGGACATAATTGCCCATTTTGAAAAGGTGATGGGCAATTATGTTCAACTAAGTTATAAGGCATTTAATAATTTTTAGGGCACTGGATGGTGAGTTAGATTAGATTAAATGACTCCGTAAATGAAAATCCGAAAGTAGTATCCATCCGGGCTTTGTATGTCGATTAGGGCGTTTAGTAGTTAGATGAGATTCTAGTGTAAGAATTAATTCTAAATGTCATTTATGGCGCGTAGGTGAAGAAAAACGAGAGCGGTAACGGGAGTAGAAATCCGGAGATAAATTGAGCTCGAAGCGGTTGTGAGTAAAATTCTGTCATTTCTTTTATCTTTCGTTTATTATGTTTCCGCATAATGAAAATATATGTTTTATGTGCTTTTAATGCATAAAAATGATTTATAATCTTGATATATATCCATAGATATACTTTTATATGTTCAGTTTAAGAAACAATTTTAAAATTACTGCATCCGTTTTAAAGGCCATTGGTACCCTCAGATTATAGTGGTGGTGATTGTATTAGACCCGGCCGGTATATCCCGTACACATGGGCAGGTTATGGGGGGGTGTCACTAACTCTGAAAAGTCAGGATGTTGAGTCATGTGAGTCGCTCTATGTGTACGGGGTATTGTCTCGCTATATATATGCGATGTAGGATTCCGCTGCATAGCCAGTGAGATGTCTTGAGATGTCACTGTGGGTGCTGCAAGTTGAGGTGCCCCGTGATCTACTCACGTGTGCGGTGCTAGTTGAGTTCCTGCGTGAGTATAGAGCTTTAGGGTTACCATTGGTACAATTTAGAAAGAAAATGGCCGAGCGAGGACTTTACTAGTTTTCGATATACCAATAGCATTTTATGTATTTATATGCACATAGTAATTATTATGTTGTATAGATTTTGGATATTGTTTTCCAAAGATGTAAATAAAACCCGCTTGGTAAGATTTTATCGGCTTATGATGTTACAAACCATTTTACAGCTTTATATCAGTTTTAGAAGCATGATTTATGCATGTCTTTTAGAATTTACTATCTATGCATAATGTCATTTTATTTGAAATCTTAAATGCACTCACTAAGCTCCTTTAACTCACTCATTTTATGTTTTATATTTTCTAAACCCTCTTTCCATATACAGTTCTCGGTATGCAAGCTGTTGATTCTCCTATTGCTGATTAGTGGGCCAAATTTGAAGATCATTTTTGTAAATGTAAAAGTGCTAAATAGCACCTTTTTTGCTTTTTGTATAGTAGTTATAAGTATGTGTATTTGTATGTATGTTTTTAACCAACAAGAAGAGATTTTGATATTATGATGATCGTTTTTACTTTTTATGAGTATGCTCATTTTGTGATTTAAATGAAATTATTGAGTTGAGTTGGATTGATTTTGGAAAGGACTGAAGGTCCTATTTGGCAGTGTTGAGAAGTAGTTTGGAAATAGAAGTGTAATTCTTTATAAGTTTTGTTCTGAAATTTCAGAAAAAGGGGTTCGCCTCGCAAAATTCTCAACTTACCCAGTTAAATTTTGAAGAACTTCCGTTGAGATGCTCGATAGGGCTGCTGAGACTTACAGTAGAGGGTCTCGGGGCGGGTTCTGTCACTTACTTTCCCTTTTTGCGAGGAACATTACTGAAGACCTCGCCCCTAGTATGATCCCTGACCTATTATTGAAAATTCTCTTTAAGTCACCGTTAACCTTTATTTGTACATCAGCATTCACAGTCAAGTCGAACTTTACCTAAAATCCAACGAGATCCATGTCCTACCTAGTAGCCAATCAACACCCTAAGCTGAGCTATTCCTAGCATCTAAATAATACATGGCTCTCTCGAAGTCTTGCCCTATGATTTCTTAGAACTCATCCTTACACTCCTATAGATGAGATGTTACCTAATAGACCTTTCCACTCTAAAAATACAAGATCCATACAACCAAAAAAAAATCCTAAGTATATAAAAATTATATAAATAATCAAAATGCAAAGATGAAGAACAAAGCCAAGAACACACAACCTAAAACCACCAACAAAAAAACTTAACATAACTAGAAATATTGAAGAAATAAATCAAAATGAAAATGAAACTTACTTGATGAGAATGAATGAGATGCTTGCTAACAGATTGAGTAAAATATATGGTTGGAAAATCTTCAAACACCAGAGCCTCTCTCACTAAAAAGTATACTTTCTCTCTCTATAAACTTGAAATAATAGTGAAAATGGAAAAAGTGTAAGGGCAATTGAATTATAATCGCCTTCAGGAAATATCTCTGTCATTGAAAGGCATCCGAAGGTTATGATTAACTTATATGCAAGATGTTGCTTTGTTTTATAAAGTTGTGATTTTTAAGGGATTTTAGTCGTTAGAATAATTGAAAGGATCAAATGAGTCCACGTACCTAGTAACTATAGACATATGACTCATAAAGTAACTAAAAGGAGACAACTAAAATGGCGCACAATTTTCAAAGAGTCACTCGCATTAAATTCTTAAGGCCAATTTTTAAATTTAAAACCAAAGAATTGAACAACCATTCCTCAAATCAACCAATCAAGGAAAACATCAGATGACTTTAATGTCGAGGACCTTAATGCCGTCAACTTCGCTTAAAGTTTTCAATATTATAAGTTAATACTAAAAATTGAGAAACCACTATTATCCCATGTTCTTACTTACAAATCTTGAAGCTTAATCTATTAAGGGACCCAATTAGAAAGAGCCCACAAGGTTAAAAGATTCAAAATGGTTAAGTCTCATTACCAAGGTCTATAACCATCAAACCTAAGTACAAGCCAGGGCCAAATGACTACAAAATTATTGTGCCCATTTCTTAGGACTATAACCATCAACATAAGAGAATTTACATAACGAGGACTTACCTTTCATATTTGGTAGATGACCTAAACTGTGAAGTCTTCAACAACTTATACCAATGGTTCTCGGATAACTGACTAAGAAGTTAGTGATTGAAGAATTGAGAGTCGCCCCGTAGAGTATTGACCTATAATGCTTGAAGAACTTGAAGAGAGACAATACATTCTTTACATCCCACGAATACGTGGAGTACAAATTCCACGACCTCTAGATTCTTGGGTTACCCATATAATAAAAAATATGAGATAATCATTCAAGAAACTTATAAAAAGGAAAGCCAAGACTTATGCATGGGGAAAGCAGACGAGAAAGAATCAGACACATGTACACAATGAAATAGGAGAGAAAATAGTATGTAAAAACTTTCAAACATAGCTTTTGTCCATTGAAGTTTTTTATTTGACATTTCCAACTTAGAAATTTTAACTTATGTATTAATGGGTCTTTGTTGGAAATAATCATAAATGCTTTTTAACTGTGTTTGTGAGTGTAGTAAGAAAGCTCAAACACTGCAAAAGAGAACTCGGGAAGTATTCTCAACGTGAAGGATTGTTAGTGATTGAAGAATTGAGAGTCGCCCCGTAGAGTATTGACCTATAATGCTTGAAGAACTTGAAGAGAGACAATACATTCTCCACATCCCACGAATACGTGGAGTACAAATTCCACGACCTCTAGATTCTTGGGCTACCCATATAATAAAAAATATGAGATAACCATTCAAGAAACTTATAAAAAGGAAAGCTAAGACTTATGCATGGGGAGAGCAGACGAGAAAGAATCAGACACATGTACACAATGAAATAGGAGAGAAAATAGTATGTAAAAACTTTCAAACATAGCTTTTGTCCATTGAAGTTTTTTATTTGACATTTCCAACTTTGAGATTTTAACTTATGTATTAAAGGGTTTTTGTTGGAAACAATCATAAATGCTTTTTAATTGTGTTTGTGAGTGCAGTAAGAAAGCTCAAACACTGCAAAAGAGAACTCGGGAAGTATTCTCAACGTGAAAGCCAAGACTTATGCATGGGGAGAGCAGACGAGAAAGAATCAGACACATGTACACAATGAAATAGGAGAGAAAATAGTATGTAAAAACTTTCAAACATAGCTTTTGTCCATTGAAGTTTTTTATTTGACATTTCCAACTTAGAGACTTTAACTTATGTATTAAAGGGTTTTTGTTGGAAACAATCATAAATGCTTTTTAACTGTGTTTGTGAGTGCAGTAAGAAAGCTCAAACATTGCAAAAGAGAACTCGGGAAGTATTCTCAACGTGAAGGATTGTTTTAAAAAAATATTTTTGAGTTTGTAGTCGAGAATCAGGGTCAATAAATAATATCTTAAGAGACTATTGTGGCTAACTTATAAGGGCACAAATGTTTAAAATCGGTAGTTGCTATTTTCTTTTGTAGTTGCCTAGTCTTACTTTTTAGGAAAGCTCTCACACTACTGCAATAAAGGGTTTTATTAATATTATGCTTATAATACTTTTTTAAATAGTATCAATAAATTACTAATATTATGATATTAAAAATATGAAATGTCAATAAAATATTAATACTATGATATTAAAATCATAAAGTGTTAGTAAATTAGTGATATCATAGTATCAAAAAGTTATTTATTAAAAATAAATAAAAATTTTAAAAAAATAAAAATTTAGAAAATAACGTTAAAAAAAATTATTATTCTAAAAAAATTATTAAGAAAATAAATAAATCTCCAAGTGTTAGAAAAAAAATAAAAAAATTTGAGTCCACTCAAAACGACAACATATAGGGGTTAGAAGACCTAATCCCTTATTTCTTCTACGCTCACTCTCTATTTTCTAATAATGGCCAACAACCTAGTACATTCCATGACGGCTCTCCCTCTCCGCAGCAACTCGAAACTCACTTCCTCTCTAAACATAAGAAAAATTAAAATTAGTGAAAATGAATCGGCGAAGGATAGCAAGTCTAGGGTACCAGAGGTAATGGAGTAACAAATCGAGAAAACCACCAGTACCGAAGACAATGATCTTAAGCGATAATCATGGTGACATAGTTCGAGTTTTAACTTTTAATTTCAGCTCTCTTCTCTCTAATCTCTGATATTTCTCTTTTAATTTCAAGTTTTCTTAAGTGATTTCAGCCGACATCAACTAATTTCAGCACTGCTCATTTCTCTGACAAGATCAACTCAAAATCTCATAATCATTAAATCCTAACTTCTCATTTTTCATTCTCGAATGAAATTTTAGTGATCACTGCAATTGATGAGTTCTCGAATGTGATTTATCATTCTTGCTTTTGCTTTCTTTGATTATGAATTTATCCTTTTGGAATGAAATTGTTTAGTGTGTTCGCTTAGAGTACTCACTTGACATAATTCATGTTGTCTTCTGTTCTTTCTGCTTTTCAATTAAGCTTCAGAATTGGTAATATTAAAAATTAATGGACTCAGTTTTCCACTTCCTTTATCATGAATGGATTTGTCGCTTCGTAACAAGTGATGTCAATATATCTCTTTTATGAGTGGTTAAGTTTGCTCTTAAAGTGATAGTCCCTTTCAGGAATCTCTTATTACAAAGAAGACATTAAAGTGAAAGTTTTGTCTAAAAAGAATTTTTTTTTTAGGGAACTTTTTATGGAAATTGATAGCCAAGATTGATTAACTCTGCTTCAGTTAGGAGCCAATTCCTCTTTGTATTTTCTCATTTGAATTGACCATCCCAAGGTATGTCCTTGTAGTCAGCCCTTTTATTTTTTTAAACTAAATTAATTTTTCTTGAAAACTTTTAATGCTAGTTAGTTTTACCAGCTCAACTGGTCAATATCTTTACTTTTATGTTATTCATCATATGCAAGCTTCGTGTTCCCCATAGTTTGCTCTTACATTTGCAGGCTTAGTTTGGTGAATCAGGAAGATATGTGTGACTGTCACCATATGAGAAGTACTTCTAAGCATTTTTTTTCCTATCGGCCAAGGAATGAAAAACTCTCTTCATTATGAGGAGCACTGATTTTCTCTCGAAGGTAGTGCTCCTAGACACTAAAGTTTTAGTTTTGCCTTTCCCGAAAATTACTCTAAGCCTGCAATAGACATATACGGATTATCGTCATGGATGGATGAAATACCTCTTCTCTTCTCACTATGATCCGCATCGACCCAAATCTCAAGCACCTAAAACTCCTTATCCCTTTGCAGGCGAATCCAGGTATCTTTCATAGGCCGATCTCCACATAGGAATAATAGTTTCGTATGGGGAATCGGCCCCTCGACTCTTTAGAAGCACTGATGAAGTTCCCTACTATACTGCTCCATTCGTTCATTGTTCCTTCCAGTCCGGACATACGACGAAATAGAAGCTTTTGTTGACTCCGTTAGAAAGTAGTACTAACCCAAGTCTCTGTCTCTGTCCCTATTCATGGACCAAATCTTCTGTTCCTGCTGAAAAGCCTGATGCCTTGTTGTTTGAGACCACTACACCTACACTTCTGGTATTTATACTTTTTATCTCTTGTTAACGTCTTGTTTATTAGAATTGTTGAAAGTCTAATTTTTACTTGTGTTTGTAATGGTTTATGTGGCTAGTTGTGATTGAACGATGAATTTCAACTCCCACATAACCTATTAATGCAGTTTTAGCGTTTTGCTTAGTTACTGTGTTTTGTTCTCATTACTTTAATGAGCTTTGTATTTGATATAGAACTTCGTTCTCATTGCATTAAAGTGATGCGGAATTGCATTTCATAATAGTTGAGCTACAACATTTACTATTCTGTTCTAAAATTCAAATGGGCTCTTTTTTAGGTGAAGAGATGTGCATGATGATGACTAAGGAACCCAACTCATTCCAAGTTTATTGCTTTACTTAATAATTGAAAATGATCACGTTATAATGTCCATTGTCGAAGTTGGCATCCACCCTACTTGTAAGACTTCTAATAAAACATCCCACATTTATAAATAATAAGACAGTTTTAGTTTTAGTCCTTTTCATTTAAATATTACAAGTTTTCATCTTATTACCATTAGACCAAAATAATATAGTTTTAATTATAAGATGTTTGTATATGATTTCTTTTCTTCTTTTTGGATGAAGTAAAACGATTGTTTAAACATGTAAATGTATGTTCCTAGTATTCTGTGTTTTGTTGTAAAGTTCCATCTGTATAATATGATTTGCTTTTGGTCTCTTATATGCATTACAGATTGAGGATATTGCTGATGCCAATATAAAGCCTCCTAACAATGTGAATAAGTACAGATTTAAAAGAAAATAGCTACTTAGTCCAGTGTAGTGCAACTCAATGGAGGCTAATTTTTTTTTTTAAGTTTGGGGTTTAATATATAGGGACAGTTAAACTCAATTGCACCAAGCCATGATGGTTACTATAGTGCAAAGCAATGCATGCATGGGCTGGTATATTATCTCTCTTGATGTTGTTGGTGATTATATGTATCATTGATTTAAAATTGTGATATTTTACCTATTGGAGTTCTATTCTTGCAGTGATAAATGGATTTCTTCTAAACACTTACTAGTTTTGCCTATAGTATTCGGGTGAGTTTGGCAGATAAGATATTCAAAAGTTAGTAGAATCTTATGATTTATACTCAAAAGTCAGAAATTCGAAAAGTCTCAGCTCCTATACTTACGTTGGTAGGTTCACACTACTTTTGACCTTCATGCAGTATTTCTAGAACAACATTTTGTAGGGTATTCCAAATTCACTTCTACAAAATTCTACAAAAACTAGACATATAGAGCTTTCAAACTACATATAGATTATAGGCCTTCTTCTAGATCAGTACAGAATAATTCTGAAATTTGACCCAATGTCATAAGCTTGAAAATAATTACTTTGCATAGGATTTTCATTTAATAGATCAATCCAGAATAGTTCTTCTAGAGTCACTCACTCTCCCTAATAATAATTGCTTTAAAGGTTCTCATTTTGTAATTATTAATTATTTTTAATTGTTTCATTAGTTTCTCTGCAATAGCTTTTTTTTTACCTAAATCAATTAATGTCATATATAAAAGGTTGCCTTCAGAGTAGATTACGATGTACCTAGTATAGGCTAGGAATTTGGTTTGGTTATCCTTGGTGATAAAAATGTGGCAATGCTAATTGTTTCTGAAGTGTTAGGAATCTACTCACCTACAAGTCTATGTTTGAAGAAAATTGTGAAATGCTTACTACATTGTTGATAATGTTTATGGAAATTGCCTAGATAAAGTTTCTTCCACCAAAGGTGCTTTGTTATTTTGTGGCTTTAGCTGAAAAACATACTCCATGATATACATGTCTTTTCTTGTTTTTTATTATGGAATTATCTTATTCTTTTATGATTTAATTTCAGATACTTTGTATAATTTATGAATAAATAATTTGATATTTATTTAAATGTGCTATTTATGTATGAAATTGTAGTTTATAAATAAATTCAAATTCTAGTCTAATAATTTAAATTTAAAATTATAACAAAAAATATTTTAAATTAAATACAAAATCTTTGATATTAAAGTGTAAGTGATTTTTTAATACTATAGTATTAGCGATTTATTAATATCACAGTGTCAAAGATTCATTGATATCATGGTATTAATATTTCACTGATACTATGGTGTCAGAGATTTATTGATATCATGGTATCAATAATTCATTGACATTATATGGTGTCAATAAATTTTTGGCTCGAGCAAACACTGACATTAGTAAAAGTCATTTTTTTAGTAGTGTCACAAAATATAAAGCTATTTTCCCATGTAGTTGCTTAGCCTTACTTTTTAGGAAAGCTCCACAAAATTTTATATGCATATACATCTTTTAAAAATTGATATTTACTGTAGTTTATATTTAAAATTGAAAAAAAATTGCCTATTTAATAGCAACTCAAATCAATATTAAATGGTTATTTTAATTAAATCATTGTCTTAAATATTATCGTTTCTTAAACAAAATACTTTAATTGTCATAGTAAAATTAAACTTTAAAATAAAATTATCAAATTCCTTTTAAAACTCCTATAAATCAAAGCCTGATTTTACTTTTCAATTTTTTATTAAAATATTCAACAGTCAACCTTTACTTTTTATATTCCATATTCAAGTATTCGTGATCAACGCCTTTTTTTTTTCAGCTCTGCTATTAAAATTTTGAATTTTTATCATTATAATATATTTTGATTAATAAATTAGTTTTTATAAGATTTGTATAATTCTAATAAATTGTTTTTAAAAGTTTTGGCTTAAGCCCCAAATATTCTTCAGCTACCCCTAAAGTCAAAAGAGGATCTGAGGACTCTTTTCATTTCAGAAATAAAAGAGAGAAGTGATAAAGTAGAAGAAAGGGTCAACTTTGAAATTAAATGGGTCCATAAACTAAAATGATAAGTATACACATGTTGATGGGGTGTAATTAGTAATGCAGTTTAAAATAGAAAATGTGGGTCAAATAGAACAACTTCTCAAAGTTCCGTTTCAGTGTACTATGAGCCCAATTAATAAGCCCATATCTTTTCAGTAGGGACGATGTGTTAGATCCAATCAGTTTATCATTTGAAGAATGTTTTTTTATGAATAATATTATATTTTTTTAAATATTATCTCAGTATATTTTTACTTTAAATTATATTTAAGTAATTATTAAACAATAAAATAATATAATAAGTGATTTTAAAAATTATAAAAATTTAATATCCAATAATTACTTAACACTATTATAAGATCACTCTTGTTCTTGTTAAAAATGGTATTAACTAAATATTTTTTGAAAGACAATATATGAACTGTTTAAGAAGAAAATTCCACTTCTAAGAATTTCTTTTCCTGTGAGAGACACTTTCTATGATTAAATATCAATATTTGAGATATTGAAAATCTTGAAGAAGTAACCTGAACCTTGTGAATTGTGTTTCTTCATGATAATCATAAATCTCTTCATTTGTTTCTTTAGGAATTTTTTTCTCAAGTATTGCATTTTCGAAATTTCTATTTTGGTTTTAACTTCATTCTTATGAATTATTATAAATATACTATGTTAGTTAATATTTTTAATAAATTTAAAATAATACAAAGCTATCAAATTTAACTAAATACGTTTCTCCTTTGTTTTAAAAAGAATATTTATTTAATTGATGAATATATCATTTTATATTTATTTTTCAGATACCGTATCATATAAAACAATATAGTAGATGATGAATCTATTTTAATAGAAAGTTCAATCTTATGTATAGATAACATATCTCGCCCTTTTTTTTTGAAAGAGATGTCAAACAAAAGGTGAAGGAAGGGGCAATCCAATTGACCGGTCTCCTTCAAAGTTGTGCTCAGTAGTAGGGCAAGCACTCTTATTGTCATTGTTGTCGTCGTTCTCTACGCCTCAGAACTCCTCCAAGCTGGACTCTACGAGTTCCAAGGCATGCTTTGCAGGCGAGATAGTGATAGAGCAAATCGAAAGGGCTCGCCGGTCCCTTCCCTTTTGCTTCAATGTTTTTCCTCAGTATAGCAGTTAAACTGCCTTTGAAGAGGACACTTGCAATCCCCTTCGGGTCTCTAGACGAACCTATATACCTCTGATCTTAGCGGGGACTCCTTGAAGATAGACAAAACATAAGTGAGATAACTACGAGAGCAAAAACAAGAAAGGAAAAAAAGTTTCAAAGTACGAATTATCTATCTTCTTCTTCTTTCTTTTCTTAAGCTAATCAGTTCTAACCGTGTCCTTAACTAAACCCGAGCTCCTTAGGATTTTCTCTAAAAGTAGGTTGTTAGCCAAACCCATGTGTTGGCAGCTCGATCAACTCTCTCATAGTCCTTCTTGTTAAGATCTAATCAGGAAGACAACTACAAAATAATACGTTGTTTAGTGGTCGTTCAACTTATAAAAATAAGAAGAGATGAGAAGATAAACTTGCATCACAAGACTTACATAAGAACACGTAAAATCTCAACATTGTCCCTTAGACTTCTCACCTTTATTTCCTTTTAGTGAAAAATTAGATGTGCTTTCACTCTTTATTGCTCGAGGGCATCCTCGGGATAGGGGTTGCTTATCCCTCATACCCTATTCAATAATAGAAGCCCTTATCCTTATCAAGATTTGCTCAAAATTGGTAGTAGTATTAGAGTTCTTGAAAGGTAGGCTCAAATTGATCAACTCTCACCCACATTATATACAACCTAAACATGACCCTCTAAAGGACTAAATTTAATTAGGACAACATTCCAACAAAATAGGATTAGATGGTTAACTTAAGTCCTAGCCTAAAAAAGGCAACATGAATGGTGACCTTGGCATGTGGGAGCTCATTAGCAAAATCTCTCAACTTAAGGACCATTAAGATAACCTCAGTAGATATGTTATACTTTGCCCTGATCTTTATAAGGTTTGCCTTAATTATCTTAGAGAGGCAGTAGGAGTTTCAATCTAACTTATACATTACCTCTCTATTTAGTCGAGGAGTGTCTTTCTTCTTCCTCAATTTCTTCGAGCTAGTAGCAACCCCTCCTCAGCAAAAAGTATGGTGGAAACCTCTTGCCTCTTAAACTCCACACTTATTGTTCTCACAGAATCCCTTAAACCTCAATTAATTAAAGCTCAGGATCTCCGCCTTAACCAAGCTTCCTAGTAAACTCTTAGAGGGTAAGGTCCTTTTAGGTCACCCTCATATGAACTACTTAAGTTGGGCTATCTCTAGCCTCTAAATCAACCATCCCAATACTAGACTCCTAACACAATATATTTTAGGAGTCCTCTATAGAACTTCTATTTGAAGAAATTTTACAAAGGGTAAAAATAAAAGGGCAAGACCAAACAATCTAACCCGAACATACAAAAATATTAGTGAAGCATTCAATAACTAAAAAAACCAAGCGATCAAGGGATAACTAAGCAGTCAAACGAAACTCAATCAAGCCTTCAAAGTTTGCATACAAGATGTAAGAAAATTCATAGACCAAAGCTAGAAATATAGAAAAAAAAATACATAAACAAGATGAAAACAAAGAGAGAAGATAAAAGAACTTACTGAAATTTGAAGGTAGGAGATGAGAAATGATCGGCCTTCAAACGAACAAGCTTTCTCTTATTAGAATTGACTGTACACTCCCTCTCTAGAAAGTTTGTAACAAGAAAAAGTTAGGGAGTTCTACAGAGCCACTCAATTTCTAAAGGACTCTGAGCTAATCTCAACTGTTGAAAAGGATCCAATGACCTGGATTACCCGTGTGCAAGATGTCTCACTTGATAGACATGTCAACTCGAAGGAAATCTTAGTCGTCAAATAAGATTGAATAGTTGGATAGAGATCCATATCTACGGTCACTTTAGTAACCCACCATTAAATGGCTGAAGAGTGATAGATGATACAGTTCACAATTTTCAAATTTCACTATCAACGAGAACTTTGTCTAGTTTAAGCACTATGACTGAGTTTTCAACATTAACAAGTCAATACTGTAAACTGAGGGTTAAGGCCCACTCCCCCTAAGGTCTAATGTCAAAGTCCAATCTCGAGGCCTAGTCTATTAAGGCCCATGCTTATTGACTTTTGTAAAGGACTCAAGGCTACAAGCTTAAAAACAAACCCTAGGTGCTAGGGACCAACGCTCAGCAAATCTGTCTTTGATAATCATGTCATTGTGCTTATGTACTTCAGGCTAGCTGACCTCGCCAATCACCTTATGCCAAGGAATATTCTAGAACTGAGGCAAGAACTTATCTCTATAATCTTGGGCATGTCTTATCACTACAATCTCAAACGTGCTTTATCACAATAATACCGGAACATATTATCCCCACAATTTCGAGCATGGTTATCCCCACGCTTTTGATTGTTCTTTTCCTTATATCTTTGCGACCGCATGTGACCACAATTAAGCATCGAAGGAAGCGTATATAAAGAAGAATTTGAAGTGAGAAAGGGGATTGGATTCTTTTTTTTTACTAGACTTAGAGAAAAGAAAAATAAAAGTAAGTAAACCCATCTAAATACATTATTTTCGGCTACCTTTATTTTTTTTATCAACCTAATTACTAATTTAAAAATTGAAGGGTTATTGCCGAAGATAACCACTGGAATAGACTTAACAGATCTTATGAGTGGAGAGACCAATCTCGGTAGCCGAGAAGTGATGGAGAGAGACCAAATTAACTCAACTTCAGGCTAGACCACTGTTCGCGAAAGAAAAATCCATCTGTGACCAAGGAGTTTATATCAAACTGAGAACTATTGTCAACAGCCTCTCAATTTTATATTTAGGAGATTTTTTTCTCAAGTACTGCATTTTCAAATCTTCTATTTGGTTTTTAACTTCATTCTTACGAGTTATTATAAAGATACTGTCTTAGTTAATCTTTTAACTTCAAAATTTAAAATAATACAAGGCTATCAAAAACAATATTATTTGATTGAAGAATATATAAAATATTTATTTTCCGATACCATGTATCATATAAAAAAAATATGAATTTCAAATCTCAGTAGCTGACGAATCTAAATATTAATAGAAAGTTCAAGAATCTTAAATTGGATTAGATTGAGATTGAATAGACATTAAACTATATTTCAATAAATAATTAAACTGAATTTCCATAAAAATGTTACAAGTAAATCAATGGAGTTGAAAAGCAAATAAACTCCAAAATTGCCATCATTTTCTGTATGAACACATACCCAGATACACCAAAGACTTAGCCACGCTGCCCGTGGTTATCCAATATCTCAAACAAATTATGAAAACAAAATTACGTAAAAATTATAAAATCCAGTTTTTTCTTATAAAATATATAATAATAATGACCTCGTAACTTAAAAGTTTTTTTTAATGAGAAATCAAATGTCTATTAAAATTTTATGTCCTTGTCTTTAAATTCAGTTCATATATAATACAGTCTAAATATTATAACTTAGAATAAATTAAATTAACTTCTAAATTGTAATCTTATATATCAATAGAAATGTTAAAATTATAAGAAAACATGAATTTTTTTACTATAATAAAATAAATATGTATAAGAGGCAGTCTTTATAACTACATCATGGAACACTTTTTCTTGAGATCACTTTTGTAAGGAGTTCAGCTAGTTGATCTTTAAACTTAACAAATAGAAGTTGTAAGATCTTTCAATCAAGTTTTACTTTGATTAAATGACAATCAACTTCCATATATTTAGTACGATCATATTGAATTGAGTTGTGCATAAATTCAATGGCTACCTTATTATCAGAATTGAGTTTCATTGGTTCCTCATATTCAATTTGTAAATCTTGTAATATACTTTAAACTCACAACAATTCACATATATCATGAACCATACCTCGAAATTCCACTTTCACAATTAATCTAGTTACAATCTTTTGCTTCTTGTTTCTCTAAGTAACTAAATTACCTTTTACAAAAGTAAAGAAACTAGATATAGAGCACTTATTGGTTTTATTTCCTACCCAATCAGAATTCATATACTTAATTTCTTCATTTATCACCCTGGTCCACTTTGGATCTACCAAAGCATCTTACACACTACTAGGAGATAAGTGAATACTTGATTAGCAATAAGTACATATGAATCTGATAACCTATAAAAAGACACATAGCTACTGATTGGATTCTTTGTTTTGACTTTAAGGTCAAGCTTATGTTGTTTTTCTTAATCTCCTCTATTAATCCTTTATGAATATTTATTGGCTATTTTTTCTGTAAGATCAAATATTTAATTAGGTTTATTAATTATGGGATCCAAAGTTACTTGTAGAGAAACATCCTTGGTTGATTCTTTTGTTTATGGTATAAGTACAAACAACTCATGCAATAGACTAAGGGCGTCTTGATCAAAGATTGATTGATCTTTAACTTTACTACTTGTTTGATTCACTTGACTAATTTTTTATTTTTTTTTTTTTCATTAACTCCAAGTAATCGAGTTTTGCCCTGTCTAACACCTTAACCAAGGATCCTCCTAATTAGAATGTCTTAGAAAATACCAAAAAAACAAAATCACCAAAATGTTATAGTATAGGAAAAAGTTGAGGTGACTCGACTATCAAAAAATATATTACAATCTAAAAAAAGAACCACAAGTATAGTATAGAAGGTGAAAGTATCTAATAAGATGATAGAACTCTCATCAATAATAAAAGAGATACTACCATTGGCGGTAGAAATAAATGTCTAAGAGGAAGGAAAAAAAAATTTTAATTGACCAGGGTCCTTAGTCATGTGATCATATACACTCGTATCAATAATCCACATATTATTCTTAAGAGTAACTGAAAATATAAAGATTTTACCGAGTGTACAACATTGATCGTGGGTTGTAACACCTAGTCTTCCTTCTTGGATTCAATCATAGCTTTTCATGCAATTTTTTTTTAAGGTTTCTTCATAAAAGCCACCAATCAAGATACTCTATAATCTCATAACATCTTTGTTTTGAATGACCGATTTCTCCATAATTAATACATACCAACCTTTTAGAAAATTACTTGGAATTGTTCTTTGATGGACCCAAAGAGGACCCTTGTTAAGTTCGGTTAGCTATCATGCCCGAGCTTTCCGAGACAAGCTGAGAACCTCCCATAGTTTGTCTCTACTAATAGTTGGGCAATCTTGAACTCGATCCAACCCGATTCTCGATCGGGACAAATTTCTCTGTCTTGGTCGAAAATTTTTTGGGACATGTCCCAATTGACCCGAACTCAAGTCAAGTCAAGTCAAGAAAAATATTAAGAAAAAAAATGGGCTGGGCCAGGTTTCCCCCTCTCTCTTGGGCTACTTTGGAAGTTGAGCTAGGTTATTTCTGGACTTTTTTGAAGTCTTTTTATATATTTGTATTTTGGGCTCTCGGCTTTAATTGAATTTTTTTTATATGAGATTAGATTTTAATTGAGCTTGGGACTTTTTTTGTATTTGTGTTTATTTTAGTTTTAAGATATTTAAAAAAAATATTTAATAGAGTTTTATTTTAAAAAAATATATGGACTTTTTTTTATTAAGTTAATTGGATTAATTGAATAATTGAACCGTCTTTCTAATTTTTCCTCCAATTATAATTGATATGAATTAAGTGAATTAAAATTTTGATTAAATTAAATTTTATTTTTTAATATCAAAGTAATTTAAAAAATTAACAATTTATTTAATAAATTTTATAATTCATATTTTTATTATATTTGCAAGTACCATATCATTACAATTCTAGATCTTATAATTTCAATTTCAATTCATTAAATTTTATAGTTCCAATTTCCTTCTAAAAAAAAAAAAGAATAGTTCCAATTCCAATTCTAATTACATCAAATTTATAATTCTAATTCTATTTAAATGTTATAATTCAAATTCAAATTCTATTAAATTTTATAGTTTCAATTCCAATTCTATTAAATGTCATAATTCTAATTTCAATTCTATTAAACTATATAATATCAATTCCAAATTTATTAAAGATTATAATTTTAATTCTATTAAATATTATAATTTCAAATCTAATTCTATTAAATTTTATTCTAAATTCCATTAAATTTTATAATCACAATTTAATTTCAATTCTAATTATATTAAATGTTATAATTTTAATTCCAATTCTGTTAAATGTTATAATTTTTAATTCCATTAAATTTTATAACCTCAATCCCAATTTCAGTTCCATTAAATTTTATAATTCAATTCCAATTCCAATTACATTAAATTTGATAATTCAAATTTTAATTTAATTTACATTAAATTTTATAATCACAATTCTAATTATATTAAATTTTATAATTCAAATTCAATTTATATTAAATTTCTAATCCCAATCCCAATTCTAATTCTATTAAATTTTATAATCTCAAATCTAATTCCAATTCCAATTAAATTTTATAATCCCAATTCTAATTCGAATTGCAGTTACATATAAATTTGATAGTTTAAATTCTAATTCAATTTATATTAAATTTTATAATTCTAATAACAATTACGTAAAATGTGATAATTCAATTTTTATTCAATTTACATTAAATTTTATAATTTTAATTTTAATTTCAATTCTATTAATTTTTTAAAAAAATTTAATAGTTCTAAAATTTCTTGATTTGGGTCAGGAATTTCTCGAACTCGACCTGACTCAATTGAGACTAAAAAATATGTCCTAATCTATCTCAATTTCATTCCCATTCCCGAACTGATTCAAAATATTTGGGACTGATCGGGGTAGGTCAGTTTGAGAATAAGAATTTTACTCAATCCTATCTATTGATACTCCTCCACACATATATGTATACATACTCTCGAGATCAAGCTTCGGATTTTTTTACAAAATTTCTCCATGAACATGTCCAAACTCAAAATCAAGTCCACTTAAAAAAATATAAGCTCAAAGTCGTGCTATAACCGAATGCAATTGAACACCTCTTTCAACCTTTCCCTCTTAAGATATAGTTATGTGACCGATCTACTTAAAAATAATAAGAAGTTCATTATAATATATTAATAGTAAGCGGCCATAATAAATAAAGATCTCTAATTCAATTCAAAAATGTGCATTCCATCTAATCTATTATAAAATATTCTAACTATCACTTCTCATATCTCCTTATTGGAAGATGAATAAATTGTCGCATCAATGAATGACTTATCAAGTCAATAAACTAGCTTTTACTCGATGATTTTTAGCAATTCAAGCTTCTAGTTTTAGATCTTTTGGTACAAATAGGGGTGGGCAATATATCGGGTTAAGTTCGGCTCGGCTCCAAACTGAAACAAACCTCTGATTGATTCCCAAGATTTAGAATTGATCGGTTGCCTCTTAAAAATCGAATCTGAACCGAATCGGTTCAGTTCAGATTCGGCTAACCGATTCTATTTACTGTTTCAAAAATCAATGTAATTCTTACACAATACACACACACCCAAGTGACCCAACGACCAACGACTTAACTTAAAAAGTCTCAAATATCAATTTAATACAATTACAAACTACATTTAGTACAAGCGACAAACTAAAAATAAACTACAAAATAAACTGTAAAAGATTAATTTATGGTGACTAAGAAAAACGGAAAAGGGAAAACCACTGGGCTTTCAAAGGCAGCAACAGGCATCAGTAGCAGCAATTGGAGAGGAGAACTAAGGTCACACAATGGTGGTGACAGACGAGGGGTCGGCGACGTCTGCGTGACAGCGTGTGGTGGTGACGGACTAAGGGGATGGCAGTGTGACTTGAAGCATGTGTTGGTCAGCTGGTGGAAGCGTGAGTGGCTGAGTGCTGTGCTGAGAAGAAGAGAAAGTGTGAAAGTGAAACAATGAAATCGATTTGGGTTTTAGTCTTTTTGACTTGTTTTTTCGTTTTGAATTCGTTTTTGTTTTTAAATACAGCGTTCTGCCATAAAATTTTGCTTTCTCATTCAGTTTTCGGTTCGATGCAAACCAAACCAAAAACGGATCAAATCAATCGGTTCAGCAAAAACTAAATCGATTGATTAGAGAAGTAAATTTTTGAACCAAACAAAACTGAAATTTTTGGTTTGATTTAGTCAGATAACCGAATAACCCGACCTAATACCCAATCTTAGGTGCAAATTTCAGCATTTTTTCGATGAGGTACCCAACTTTTTTATGAACACTAAATTCTATAAGTTGAGACCATAATTTGTAATTAGTTTCATCCAATATAATACTTATCAAAAAATTAAATTATTTTTTTGAACTATGATTTGTATGGTTGAAGTTATGTAAGAATGGTGATTTTAGTCGGAGTAGTCGCCATAAAATTAATAACGAGAGTTTAAGATTTGTTATTCGAAATATAAAGAAATATAAAGTACGGATGAGATTCAAATCTGTTTTGATATCGTATAAAAATTATAAAAAAATATAAATTTTTTATTATAATAAAAAAAATATGTACAAAAAGTGACCTTTATATAAACTTGGTACTACTATATAAAAAAAAAATTTATACAAAAAATATGCCTTATACAAAATATGTCTTATATAAATAATATGTCCTATACAAATAGTTGTTGGTTGGTATGTAAAAATAAAATTTTTGTTTATAAAAATAAATGCAGCAAAAGTCAGATCGTTTTGTTCATAATTACATGTATAAGGATAAAAGATTACCTCAATTCCTCGCTATGGAAAATCTTGAATTGACTGACTGCAATCTTCTCTATTATTCTCAATCTTCAAACTCAACGCGTGTGGGTGCGTGGATCTTTCTTAATCTCTAAAACCACTAATACCAAAATATGAGAAAATGGTATTAATTAAATTTTTTTCTCACGTAAAAATACGTAAAAAAAAATTTTTCTGAATGGTTATGGTCTCTTTTTTTTATTACATACCTCTCGTATATATAGGATCTCCCTTGAATATTTAGAATTTGATTAGAATTAGGAAATTAGAGTTTGATTAGGATTTGAGATAGTAGAGGGACTGCAAGACCCATAACCTTCCTAACTCTAACTTAAAAGGCCTAGTCCTTATTATCTCATAATACACCAATTCTTCTAAATTAACCCCAAACTATTTCACTAAAAGTTAAAGGCTGTACTCTAGTAACCATATTATAAAATAAAAGCCCATTTAATTAAATTGAGTTTGGTCTTTAGACCAATAATAACTACTTAACTGACTGTCTAATTGATGTCCATAATTAAAGTTAGGCTCTTAAAAAAATATCTTACCTCTTTAATTACTTATTTTCCCTTAAGTCACTGAATGCTCTAATGATCATTTTTAATATATCTATATTTGTAAATAAATTTACAAATAAATATTATTATTCAATAATTAATTTATTGAATAAACTGTGGCCACAGATTCTAATGATCAAGTACTGCAAATAGCTTAGGTGGACATTAATTATTAGATTCCATCTTGCAGATATATGTTCCTACGACTCATAAAATTATATCTCCAAGCTATCGAGGTTTTGACTATTTATATGGATCTCACTCCGTGATAGCTCAAAAGATACAATGCATGAATGTAAGTTCATTGTCTGCTCATGATTAAAATTAATCAAGCTTATTAAAACTTTTGTGAATTAAGATCTACGACATTTAGTTAATCAAATCAAAACTCACAGTAATCATGTTCAATGTATCATATACATTAATTTCTCTGCTCGAAGTCTCTACTTCGATGATCAAGGTAAATCATACACTATAAGAAGCAGAAAAATTATAATTTTACATAATGAAATGCCATTTTCATTAATAGTTATAAACATGATTTAATTTATAAAGAACTTGTGATCTATACTCTCTGTATTAGTATCATATGCTTAATACATAAATCACATACTTTATAAATATGGGTTCATTAATGTATGCTTAATTATATGTATAAATAAACTTTATTAATCTAATAAAATGTTATTACACATATTTTAAGGACATAAAATAACATAAAATATCTAACAGTAATATCATATATAAATAATATGTTCTTTATAAAAAAAATATAACATAAATAGGACAATGTTTTTTTTAGAATAATAAGATAATACTTTTTATATAAATAAATTTATTAAAAAAAAGTGAACTAATGAAATTTTAGATGATATCGTAGTTAATTTCTTATAACTACAGTTTCAAATCATAAGTTGTAGTTTTATTTATTTATTATAATGTCTTAAATAAATATATAAAAAAAAAGAAAAAGAAAAAGAAAGAGAGAGAAGTTCAAGAGAAAAATGAAGGTAAAGACAAATGCCAGCTAGTTGGCCTCGTTGAAAAATAATTAACAAACAATATAAGGCCGGGCGTGTGTGGCGGTGAACGCCCGCCGGTTTGGAAAAGGGTATTGTCTGTATGAATTTCACTTTTAATTATATCTCTGCAGCTTTTTATTTTCTCATGCTTATTTTTTTAAATTTGTTTTTATAATGTAAAATTAATTATATCTAGTGGTCCCCGTATCTCTCATGCATAGAGTGGTCCCAAGTCCCAAGGTCATTCCTTTCTTTTTTTTTTTTGTTAATTTTAGATTAATAATAAAGTAGTATTTATTATTTTAATTAAATTTTGAATACTTTCGATTGATCTCAATGTTAAATTGGTTTGAACGTCTAAATTTAAATGACATATTAATATAAATATTAAATTTATTTTTTAATTAAAAAATAATTTAAAAATAATACTTTTACATCTATGTTCTTATAAATTTTTAATGTTAAACTAATAATTAAAAAACTTAAAATCTAATATTTAATTATTCAAATTAATATTAAAATAATGCTACTATGAATTTTTTAGCAACTTTGTTGATGAACAATTTTTTTTAAGTCGTAAGAAAACCTTTGATGGCTCTAATATAGAACAAAAAAAGATTGAAAAATAATAATAAGTTTTTCCAAGAAAAATATATAAAAAATTGATTGTGATATTTATTAAAATAATAATACATATTTTATTACCATTGAGTATTTATAAGAAATAAAATAGATGATTTTAATTAGATATGGTTATAAATATATTAAATAGATAGAAATATTTATAAGAAGGAAGTTAATTATAATATTTACACTTTAACTTTCAATTGAAAAGTCAAAACAGTTCTCTTTTTTAATTAATTTAAATTTTTCATTAAATTAGAAAAATAATCTTAAACAACTGAATAATGTAAATTAACACATATTCAATATTAAATCCAAAAAAAGAAGAAGCAAGCACTAAGTATTTTTTTTTTAAAAAAGAAAAAAAGTTTTTGAGTTTTTATATCCTCTGTCAATGTTAAATGCATTTTCGTAAATTTAAATTTGAAAATCATGATACATAACAAACTCAGTCTTGAGTTTTGATTTATATTGTTGAAAAACTTATTTAGTTTGAAATAAAAAAAGAGTACAAAAACATAATTTAATTAGAAAGTAAGGTCTATTAATATATATTTGTCATTTAAATTGCAATGCAATTTTTATTTATTAATTCAAAGTAATTCAATAATTTTAATTTTAATTTAAAAAAACACTTAATGTTGTCAAATGATTAACCCTCTCTGTTTTCATATTAAATGGGATTAAGAATAAAGAATTTATGTGAGCGTCTAAAGTGAAAATTTTAACTTAAAAATCCTCATTCTCAACTAAAAATTTACAAAATATTAGATGAATTTTTTTTTTCGTTGGTATTAGTGATCCAAATAAGGAAGTTTAAAAATATATGATAGAAGTCTAATAATAGAGTTTTTACTGACATTATAATATGAATGAGCTTTGTTGATCAATGTTGGGTGGTGTTGCTTATTTATTTAATAGACTAGTTTATTAGAAATGTCATTTATTTACCGATATATTTTTAAAGCCCACCTAATAATGTGATGCTTTCATTACATCTAGTCTAAATTCATGAGTCAATACGACTCGATTGCCCAACTCTACTATTTATAGGAGCTTATTACATACATTATAATCTTTATTGGAGTTTAAGATACGAAATTTTTAATTACTCATATACGAATTATCCATCCTTACTATTTTTTGAGACCTAATACCCATATGACAATCCTTATTGGACTCAAGACACAAGATTTTTAGCTAGCCACATGCAAATTGTCTATCTCGTCTACTTATGGGGACTTGTTATCCATATGACAATCTCTATTAAGGCTCAAGGTACAAGATTTTTGGCTTACCACATGTGAATAGGAATTCAAGTCATTCTGATATCATTTGTTATGGCTCGAACACTTTTTAATGATCCAAAAAAATTAACCTATTAAATAATGTTACCGACCCACACATATATTTCTAAAACCTACTTAATTTTTATTTGATGTGTGATGTGATATAGAATAGTGCTAGTTGGAGAAACATTACTTCAAATTTATTAAATTATTTTTATTAGATTATAGTTAATTTTTATTATGAGCATAAAATATTTAATTAGCAAAACTTTTTTAAATGATATAAGTGATCTTGAAATTTAATTGTGCATAAACCGAAATGACATTATAAGTCAAAAGTTGTTGAAATGACATTATAGGTCAAAATTTTATTAAAAGAATTCTTACAAAGTTTAGATATGAAGTTTGTATTTTAATTGATATGTCATTAATTAATGATTAAATTTTTTAAAGTTGGAATCTTGACGAAATTACCTTCCTTCTTTGCTTACTCCTTAAAATTGTATGAATGCATTATTTTCTTATAAAAAAAAATTCTCAGACGCTCAAGTAAGTATTTGTGTGTGGAGAGTATTATAAAGACAAGTAGGAGAGAGATGATGAATGTTATCAATTAGAATTAAAAGATAATTGAATGTATTGAATTAATTGAGTGTGAATGAATAATTGATAAAAAATTATATCTATTTATAGTGCATATATTTAAATTTGTGTTAAAGTATACATGCATGAATTCACACATTAGTTATGTACTTCTTGGTATAATTTATGGAAATACAAATAGACTTAAGCCTTTTATGCTACTAGAACTCAGAAATAAAAATAAGAATGAAAATAGATATTTCAATTGTACCCAATTCAATTGTACCCAATTTCCTACGAAACTCCTTGCTTGAATGTGGAAATCTATGGGTCATTAGATCAGATTTACTTGGTTTTGGTTCTAAAATTGGTCTTTTAGCTCTTAATTTGATTTGGCTCTTTAAAATATGGGATTCAAGCTCATTTTCATTTCTCTATTGGGTCGCTACCTTTATTCAGTGAAAAAGCCCTTTAAAGTAGTGGGGCTGGTTATGCTAACTAATAATAGGCCCAATATATGCTTCTCCTCCCCTTTAAGTGTAGAAGTGTGTCTCCTGTGCAGGCATACAAGACATTCTTATTTGCTCTCCAACCAATAAGCACTATGTATTCACTTAAAATCTCGCCTTTTTTCAAAAGCAACTATTCCAAACCGATAAATGTCCTATTACGGTGATGTTTCCACTTCTTCAGTCAAAGAATGGGTAAAACAAAGAGGTGTTTAAAAATATTTTAATGTAAAAACCCGAAAAAATCCCTTTTCCCTTTCACATTTTTTACTTATGAGTTTTCGAATAAATCCTCAGCACTCTTTCTTTGCTTTATCCCTGATATTCCTAAAAAAGAATCTTCTCCATTCCTATAAAAGATAACCTTTGAAATACTTCAAAAATGGGTAAAGGTCTTAGTTCTTCCATGATAGAGGAACTAAAAATCACCTACAAATACTTAAGGGAATAAAAAGTCAAGTTCTCCATTTTCGTGATCCTACAGAGAACCAAAATCTATAAAATTCAGAGAATTGCCTTTATTCTGAGAGCATCTCCTATGCTATTGTAATTCACTTAATCATCCTAGAGTTCTTACACATAACCAATCTATCACCACTGCAAGTATACTCAAATGTATCTTTCATACTTTAGGATATTGCCATCGTGAACCATATGATATGTCCACGATATGACCTTACCTTATTTGATGTATTTCTTACCTATAACTTACTTTGTTCAAAGGATAATTACTTTTGGTTCCCAAAAGGTAGGAAAAAGTTGTTTGATGATTTTGAAGGCAAAAGATTTGGCTTCAAAAAGACTGTCATCGTGATTAGTAGTGATTAGAAGCAACTAGAATTCTCTAATAAAGTTATACTTCATTTAAGGTTTACACTTGGAGAACCAATATCACTTTTCCTTCTACCTAGTAAGGGAAAGGTTCTTAAAAAATATGCTTTAAAGGAACCATTTCCCATAAGCACGTGTTTACTTCAAAAATGTTACAAAAGTATGTCAGGTTCTAAAAGGTGCATCATTTCCCTCACACCCCTCATTGTGGAAGAAGGGATCTGGACACTAACTCCTCCGGATCTAAGTATCACGGTGGGTACTCCACAATTCAACTCAAGAAATTTCTAGCACCGTGTCATGTATTGCAAATTCCTATCCATTAAAGTTTTTTTCCTCAAGGGGGGAAGCTCGAAATGATGAGAGGATATATGTCCTCTTCACTTATATGGGGTTCTTCCCTGAAATCAGTGAGTTTCAAAAATAAAAACTATTTCTTTTTATCATATTATCATTCTTTCATGGTTTCTAACTTGTGTCTCTTTGTGCAGCTATGATCGTGGAAACATTTCGAGTCTCTGTAGAAAGTAAGTTCTTAGACTTGACCTTAACTAGTACTTCGGCACATGCTGATAGTTTTTCTAGCACAGTGAAGAGCCTGAGGACAATTCTGATGATACTCTAGAGCTAATCCTTTTAATCTCAAAATAGGTTACTTCATTAGCTACTCAAGGACCTTTAATTATGGATTTCATCTCATCCGTGAATTCTTCCTCCTAGGCTCATTATGCTCCAATTAAGGCTTTTGTCCTTTTACCACAGAAGCTAGTTTTACGATTCCAATTGCTGAAGCGACCGTTCCTCAAGCCACATCTGCTCGTGAAGAGGAAGGTAAAAAGTTCTTGATTTCGTCTCTCTTCATTTGCTTTTATCATCTAGTACCTTACTTGTCTATATTTGATTGTTTTACAGTTCTCTAAGCCTTTATGAAAGAACTTCTGGATGTACTGCCTAATATCCTACTATAGAAAGTAAAGAAACCAAGGACCTAAAGAACAAAAATGAAGGGGTCCAAAAGCGTACCTAAAAGTACAGAAGCCTCCCCAACCGTAAAGAGACCGAGAACCAAGCCTTATGCTGATATTCTAAAAAATAAAGAGGTTTTCCTAGCCTTGATGGATTAAAGGATTGAGCTTCGTGAAGTTTCTAAGGTTGTTTTAAAAGTTCTTGAAGTTGTATAAAGGGTTGTTGTCGAGGAAACAACTTTAAGAAGAAGATCGGGGGAGGTTCCTCTTTCTAAGACATCATTTTAGGCCTACTTTAGAATCATTTGTCCCTCCTAGTAATGTTTTTCTTTTTGATATTTTTCACTTCCTAATATTTCATTATTACTACTAACTTCTTAAGGTTCTGTTTCTGTAGAGTCTTGTTACTAATTTTAATAGGTTACATCTTTACAGAGAATTCCATTGAAATAAGTTATTCAGAGAGTCTTGTCCCCTCTAAAAGTTATCCAGAGAGAGATAATAGAGGAAGATTGGCGAGCTCTGGTATTAGAGCTAGTAAGGGGGGGAGTTTGAGAATGAGGCATTCTCTTCCCTCTTCTCCCCCAAATCATCTCCATGTCATCCCTAAAGGGAAGACAATGAGTCTACTCCTTAATTATGAAAGAAAGAGTCCGGGGATGTACTTTGGCAGCTTTTCATACATGTTGATATGTCATTTAATCCCCAAAATGAGTGTGAGGGATTAGAAGCAAACAAGTATGGCTTTTATAATTAAGTGTTTACTGATTTATGTGTGAGTTTTTTTTGGAAGTATTACTTTCTAACTTTGATTTATGTTTGTTGTATGCCTTACAGAATTATCTTCTTACTGCTAAGGCTTATAGGGATAAACTTCAGGCTTTTGAGCATCAAATGGAAGCACTAAAGGGATAGATGGAGAAGTAATCTAAAGAAGACATGTTTTTGTGCACCTGTAACTTCTTCCTATGTTTTAACTTATGGAGGATAGACAAGGAAAATCATAAGTTGAAAGATAATCTTGTTGATGCTTAGGTAGCTACTAATCTGAGATAGATTGTTGAGCATTTACCTAAGGAGCTTTGTGAGGCTAAGTGAACGAATAAGGATTTACTTTGGGAGCATTATGAGGTTTAAGCTTCCATGAGGGTAAGTAAAAATAGGGTATCCTCTCTAAAAGTGAGGTGAAGAATCTTAGGTCAAGTAAGGAAGTCCTAAAAGTTAAGATTGTGGAGTTAAGGTAAGAGAAGGATACTCTGAAAAATACCATTTGCCAACTCTAAAAGCAAGTTGTAGTGCTCAACTTGGAGATAAAATAAAACATAATAAACTTAGAGAGGTTGTCAACCACATTGCTATGGGTGCAAACTTATTGAAGGCTACGGAAGCATGAACAATGGTGTTTGAAAGGGTTTCAAAATTGCCTTAGAAGATTGCCTTAAAAGGATCTTAATAGGCTGCTGCTGCTATTATTGGCCAAGTTGAAGTGGAAGCTTCGGAGGGGCTATGGAGGAAAAAGTTAGATATTGCTAAGGGTGTGTTTGTTAACATGTTTAAAGGGTGCATGCATGGGATTCTGTACATGTTGATTAATTTGAAATGCATATCTATACACATTAGGCAATGGAATTAAAAATAATTCATCAACAAACACACTCTAAAACCAAATCAATATAATATGAGAATCTAAAAAATCACCCTTGAAGAACTTCAGTGAAGATTTTCAAAATGGAGCTCACACGGAAGTTATTCGTTGGCAATTCTATACTTCAACTATCTAATGGGATTGAAATGCTAGAATGGTCGCCTTTTAATTTGAATTTCCAATAGTTTTTTAGTTGTTCAACTCTTTGAACATGTGTTTTTCAAAATGAATGAAATAAGGACCTCTTTGAAACAAATTCAAAGTTTCATTTATATACATGGCTAAAGTAGTGACTAAACTGTATAACTTCCAAAGCTATTACTTCATTATACATAAGTGACAAGTATCACCTTCAACAAATGCAAACCATTTTCATAGGTGACATTTGTCACATACCTTTCCATGTGTTAAAATCCATTTTCCACACAAAAGGGACCTATTTGCAACATTTGCAAACTTTGTTTCCTATTTTCTAAAGAGGTTCTAAAATAAACCTTGCTTTTTAAAATTCTCCCAAATCGAACCGTTCGATTAGGTCTGCTAGCCTAGTACTCAATGAGTACACTTCATATTGTGATATTCCCTAGGTTCACACCCTTTTGTCTTATAGAATTCTTCCTCAAGTTCATGAATGATGTCTCATACACATATTACAAATATTACAAAATAGCATATTGAGCCATATAAGCTAAGGTCAACCATATTCGTATAATTCCTACGACACCTATATCCTAAAAGAACAGAGATATAGATCATCACCATCAAATCTCTATATGCTCCGCCATGAACTTATCACTAGATTTGTATTTTCGTAAACAGTATTCACAAACTCCTTTGTAATGTTGTTTAACCTTATAGAAAACTATTTTTTGAGGTTTTCACTTATGGCCATAAGACTTCCTAAAATACGATCTCGGAGTATCTAGATATACAACTCACCTATATGAGTTGACGGATCTCATATCTATACACACCGGGCTTTATAAGCATTGGATCATACCCAACAACACCCAGAGGTCAGACCATGAAAACTCTTTAACAAGGGTGGAATAAAAGCATGGTGGATTACTCACAAGCCCACTATGGTATTCAAGTCAAAATACCACAAATACTACTCAACTCAAGAAGACTTTTCATTGACTTCTTTATAAGATATCTATTAGCGATCCTCGTGAGTCTATTCAGTACCCAATTTTTACTAAATACTTGCATGCCTATACAAGTTTCCGCTAAGCCCACAGTCTGCGAAGGTTAACTATCTGGATAATCTAGATATAGATACACACTAATCTGAAAGGAATACCAATCGACTTGTGTCGGCAACTATGGATTAGAAACGATATTTTTGAGAACTTATTGCATAATGACATTTCTTAACACTATTTGCAACTCCTTGCAACAAAATCATTACTAATATATTCTTGAGTCTTTTTCTAATTCAGATAAGGTTCTAACTCTTAAAATTGCTAACTTCTTAGTGCTAACCTAAATTCCAATGTCTAAAAAAGTAACAAGCTTAGTACCATATAATTAATAATTAACGATTTAATAGAAATATTTATTGTATAAATATTAAATAAATAAATATCCATACAACAATTAGAATGGCACGTAAGCACCATTCCCAACAACTCCTACTTGTTTTAGCGTCATTTATGATGATATCTAATACTCATCGACTTCACATGCTTCTCAAATATCTTAAAAGTTAAGGTCTTAGTGAGTGAGTCTGCTACATTATCTTTAGAATCTACTTTAGATACTATTATATCTCCTATAGACAAAATTTCTCTAATTATGTGATATTTTCTCTTTATATGCTTAGGCTTCTGGTGTGCCATTGGCTCATTGGCTTGAGAAATTGCCCAGTTATTATCGTAAAATAGTAGGATAAGATCCATTGAACTTGTGATTATTTTGAGCTCTGTGACAAACTTACGTATCCCCATTGCTTTATTTGTAGCTTTTGAAGCTGCAATGTATTTTGTCTTCCTAATAGAATCAGTTGTGGATGCCTACTTGACACGTTTCTAACTAATTACGATAATATTTAGAAGAAACACATATGCAAATGTAGACTTTCTATTGTTCGGATTAGATTGGAAGTCTGAATCAGTGTATCCCTTCACTTGTAAGTTACTTTGTCCATAAATTAAAAACTTATCCTTTGTACCCTTAAGGTATTTCAGGATATGTTTCACGGCTATTTAATGGTCATTACCTGGATTAGATTGATACTGGCTCGTAAAACTTACAACATATTGATAGATCTTGTCTTTGACTTGGACAAAAGCGAGGACAGGCTTTTCTGCTACTAAGTACCTGGTTTCTGTATCTAATAGTACTTTATAGTGTAATAGACAAGTTTTTGTTGACCATTTACTTCCCTGAACAAAACTGCATCAACTACTATTGCAGAAACTGCAAGATAAAAAAATAAAGTCTCATTATGATGTGGTGTAGACAATATAGGAGATTATCTTAGGCACTCCTTTAGATTATAAAGTGCTTTCATTTGTTCTAGTGCCCACAGATTTCCATTCTTAGCCTCAATAGCTTAAAGGAATGGTATGCATTTGTTTAACATACTAGATATAAATATGCTAAGAGTTGCTACTCTTTCGGTCAAGCTCAAAACGTTTTTTGGTGTTATGAGCATGGTAATATCTCTAAAAGTATGAATTTATGATAGGTCAAATTTTATTCTTTTAGTGCTTATAATGTGTCCTAATAAGGTCAAGATAAGATCCTAAAGGTGCACTTAGCTGAATTTAAAGGCATCATATATTTTTGTAGGACATCAAATACTTCTTGTAGGTCTACAATGTAATCTTCTTCCTTCTTGCTCTTGACCATTGTATTGTTAATATAAGCATTCACCATTCTACTTAGAAGCTTCCCAAAGTCTTTCTTGACTAATCTTTCAAAGGTGGCTCTTACACTCTTTAATCTAAATGGCATTACCTTATAGCAATAGATTTTGCATCCGATTATGAAGTTGGTTTTCTCTTCATATTCCTTAACCATCTTGATTTAGTTGTATCTGCTGTAAGCACCCAGAAATGATATCCTCTTATACCTAGTCGTTATGTCTATTATCTAGTTAATTTTTGAAAATGGGAAAAAATCTTTAAGTGTGGCTTAGTTCAAGTTAATATAGTATACATATATCCTCTACTTTTCATTCTTCTTCCAATATACGACCACCTTTTGCTTTGTGTACTCATCAATTTAACAAGCATGATAAGGCAAATTTCATAGTCAACCATATCCGTATAATTCTTTTGTTCCCTATATCCTAGAAGAGCAAAGATATAAATCATCACCGTCAAATCTCTATATGCCCATCCATTAACTTGTCTCCATATACATATTTTCGTAAACAATATCGGCAAATTTCTTTGCAATATCGTTTAACCCTATAGAGAAAATCTTTTCCCGGGGGTTTTCGCTTTAGCCATAAAACTTTTTAAAATATGATTTGAGAGCATCCGAATATACAACTCATTTATACGAGCTGATGGATCCTATATCTACGCACATTGGACTCCATGAGTTTAGAATATACCTAGCGATACCCAGTAGTTAAACCATGAATGGTTCTAACATGCGTAGAACCATAGCATGATGGATCATAAGTGCACCGTGACGCTTAGGTCAAAAGACTACAAATACTACTGAACTCAAGAAAACCCTCAATTGACAGCTTGTTTGGATGCCTATTAGAGGTTCTTATGAGTCTATTCAGTACCTAATCCTTATTGAATACCTACATGCCTATACAAGCTTCAACTAAGCCCATGGTTTACTAAGACTAATCATCTAAACCATCCATATATAGATATACACTAATTTGAAAGTAATACCAATCGACGAGTGTCAGCAACGATGGATCAGGAATGATGTTTACGATAACATCCTGCATAATAACATTTCTTAGTACCATTTACAACTATATAATTACTATTACATTCTCAGATTTTTGTCTCATTTTAGACAAGGTCCTAACTTTTAGAATTGCTAACTTTTAACGCTGACCCAAACTCCTTTGGATTAGATCTAAACTTCTTCAGATCTACAGTGTCTAAAAAGGTTATAAGCTTCTTACCATGTAATAATAATTAATTAACAATTAAGCTGAAATGTTTATTTTATAAATACCAAATAAAATATACATACAATAATTCGAATGGCATATAAGCACCATTTTCAACATTCAATTTATAATACTAATTGTTAAACAAGATTCTTATTATCTTCATAAGCCTCTTCTAATAGTCAAGTGAAAAATATCCCTTCTAATCAATTATCGCTATTTATATGATAATTAGTTTAAAGTAAGATTTTACTAAGTACAGGTTCTCTAAACTGTTATATATACTATGTTAGTATATTCCTATCTCACATGAAACTCAAATCTTTACGCATTGATCATGCATCATTCTATTCAAGGCTAAACACAAAAATCTCTTTTCATGTCATTAAGGTTTCTTTAATTTATTAATTAGTGATCAAGTAATTAAAAATATTAAGTACAAAATAGAATGCATAATTCACTACTGACGTTATAAACTAAAGGAAAATAAATCAGTTTAAGTTACATATTAAGTTCAAATTGTAGTCGTAAAAACTAAAATAGCTCATGATGAAATAAAGAGTTTTAAAGCACATTAGATTTCACATCATAGAGATATTTCAAAAATAAGAAAGATAAAGAGAAAATAAGTAAACCTTATAATGCTTTAAATTTTTAATCTTCACTTTTTTTTTTCTCTTTGATTCTTAAAAAGTCTTCTCTAAATTATAAAAAAGTTGCTTTCTTTAATTGCGCTCTTGAATTTGGCTTTTTGTCTTCTATATATATGTTTTTTACCTTCAAGTCAGGGAAAAGCTTCGAGTTCAAGTTAGATTAAGATTTTTAAATCCAGTGTCTAGCATTGCAGTGTTGCTTCCTAATGATTTAGTAATGGCTCGATATTCCTCCACCACTATAGCTTTGGCCTTAAGGATCATAACCATAATCCATTATGTTCCAATGCTATGGCCTTACTCTTAGATGCCGCGATGCTGGCTTTCTGCCACTCTTGGCACAACAAAGTTAATTCTCTACGTGCTTTGAGTTTGTGGCAAACTATTCTTCTTGATACTTTTTAAGTGTTGTTTAAGTTTTGAAGAAAACCTAGACAAAAGAATTTGGAAAATAGATAAGAATTTCTGAATCTAGGGAAGAAAAAAAACCCTTTTCTTAGCCCTTTAACCTTTTTCTTATAAACATGTATTATAGAATCTTATTAGAATTAGGGAAAATCTGTACCTTTCTGATATAGGCTCATCCCTAACTTGCTTGAACTTATTTTTGCCAAAGATTATTGATCTGCGAGATTCTTGAGAATTGTAACTATGAGGATTGGGTTGTTATTCCTATCCGAGTAAGAATCACAGCTTCACACTTAAAGGTCACGGAGAAAAGAATTTCTCCTGTGGCTATTTTTGCTAGTCATTCTAAGAGCCCATATATTTTCCTCTTCTCAGCTAGCTTCTTTTTTAGTAGTTTTTTAATAAGCTTGTTGGAAGACTCAACTTGCTCATTAATCTCTAGGTGCAGTAAAGAGGCAAACCTAAGTTGTATTCTGAGTTGTGTACAAAGCCTTTGGAGTTCTTATTATTGAATTACTTATCACAGCCGGTAATGTTCACACGCAATACCTAAAATCTATAAATCAGGTTCCTCTAGATGAATCCCTAGCCTTTTTCTCTATAATACTAGCAAGGGGTTTAGTTTCTACCCACTTGGTGAAGTAATCTACAACAACGATGGCATACTTGGCCAAGCCTGATGCGATATTTCTATATTTTAAAATTAAGTACAAGTATACGTTATTATAACAAGTAATAAATAGACTTTTAAAGTCGGATGTCGAACCCACAAGGATAATTTTTATTTTCTACTAAGTACTAAATTTATATCTTTCTTATAATTATTTAAAAAAATCAAATCTTAATTTTTCAATGAATTTAAGTAAAATAAAAGTGTAGAAAATAAATGAATAACTCAAATAAAATAAAAAAATAGCAATATAGAAAAAGCCTAGGATTAATTATTATACTTAAATATATTTTTTAAAGATTACTCATTTTAATATTTATATCCCTTAATTCTTCTTATTGGTCAAGACACTAATATATTTACAAGCCTCTTCCAAGGTCATGCAAGTGTATCTTAATTTACCAAATACCTATATTCCTATGGTACTTGTACTAAATTAAGATTCATTAAGAACAAGTCTTATTGACCATACATGCTAATTAGGTATATTCTTATCCTAATTCGAAACTTGTATATGTAACATTGAATGTTACTCTACAATCATGCATTAAATTATCTAGCTCTAAATACAATGATGCCTCTTTCGAGTTTATCAATCTCCTTTTTATAGGCGTGTATTACAAAATCCTATTAAGATTAGGGAAAATTTATACCTTCTTGATTTAGGCTTGATGAGTGAGTTTTATATATCATATTTTAGCTCCATTAACTTGATAATTGCTCATCTGAGTATGAATAAATGGATTTTCATGCATGTTCTTGTTATTTTATAGATTTCAACAAAATGGAGCAATAAGAAGAGCAAAACAGTCATTTCCAGGATCTCCAGCTAGAACCTTAACTCATCTAAAAGCTTGCCGCTATGGCCCCAACCCAAATTATGGCCAAGTCGTGATCCTAAGTCTTCTAAGTCACGGTCTGATGAGCATATTAAAATACATTTTTGTTAAGAGATTTAGTCACCATTTAACATTTAGAATGTCTCTAATTTTAGCACTTTTGTATTTTTAAACTTGAAATAAAGTGTGCTCCTTAAATTATGATTAATAAATACTATTTGCACAGGTTTACAAAAATAGACATAACTCCCAATGTAAATATTCAAATGAAGAAATTATTGAAACTGGAGTAGTATGACTCAATCTTAAAAATACTTGAAGAGTAGTCAAAAAGCCAAATCTAACATTTAATGAGCTAAAATTAGGATACAACAGAACTAGATTACAACATCCGATTAGCTTGACCCATCTCCCGTATTTGGATTGTATTTCACAAAATACATATGCAATTAGTATGATTCTTAAAGCTGAGAAATTTGAGTCAATTATCTACAACTCTTTTGTTGATAGCAAAGTCTAATGCAGTTATTATTATAGACCAAATTGTGTTGCAAATTAGTAAAAGGGTTGTTGGCTGAAATCTAACGTAGCTTTGGTATTTTGACCATATCTCATAGGATAGCAATCCAAATTGCATGAACCTAGTGGCTATAGAAAGAAAAGACAAAATTATATAACTTTCATGTTGATCACAAATGCTAAATCGATCGTATCGATCATAAAAAAGATAGGTTTAATTGTTTAAATTGCAATGGACAAAGTTACATTAAGTGGCCCTCATACAAATATAATAAAATGAAATAAATAATTGTAGTAGAAGTGGTGCAATCACCATTAGCTTTCGAATTTCAGTGAGATTGTAATTTCCTAATAATTTCCTCATAAGAAAACCCACTTTCTTAAAAGAGTTGTTGCTCTTCGTAGTTATATGATACATTGTAAATTGTTATTAATAAATTCCATTTCTTATGTGCATATATGCATTAGTGTTTAACGTAAAAGATTTTGATATATAAAAAAAAGTGTCATTACAATATAACCAATTGTTGATGTTGCCTTTGTGAGTGATTTTAAACCTAGGGTGCATATATGTGGGTTTGTGTCTATCATTCAAATATAGCATATGTATCTTATACATATATGCACAGCGGATGAGCAGAATACAAATTTCATAATGATAAACACAAGTAAACTTTACATGTTATCTCATAAATGTAAAATACTTCAAGATTGAGAAATAGTACCTTGTCAAGACTTTAGTATTTGATCGAACCGGAGTACCCGCCTTTGAAGTAACCTATTCACAATTCTAGTTCCTCAACACGGTGGGCTTAAAGAAGCTAGAATAACAGCTTTTCCAACAAAGGATTCAACTCTCGAATCCTTGTTTCTACCATGTAGTATGGGTGACCAAAAATAGAAGGAAAAATGGAAGAGATGTTTTTGCTCTCAACACTTGAGAGAATTTTGAGAGAATTTCTAACACTTAGCCTTTCAAAATTCTCTCTACCATTCACTTAACCCTTTGCATGAATTTTTGATGATTAATTGAGCAACTAATTGCTATTTCATTTGTTTATTATTATCTTTCATTTTCTCACCTAATGGCATCCATTATGTTTGCCATTAGTTTTTATTTATTATTATCTTACAATAAACCAAATTAAAACAAAACAAAATGGAATATCATTTAAATGAACTTAGCCTTAATCTAGGCCAAATGGGAAAACACTTTCTCATCATTAAAAAAATATCTTAAGGTCTACCATTAACAAATGCCATCCATTTATACTTATCTTATCATTTAATAAATATTAAATCAATGATTTAATCACATTAAATCATGGTAGAAACACATGCCAATTTAAATAAAAAATTAATTGTTTGATTTTAATTTAAATAATAATATCATATATTATTATTATTATTATTTTATTCAATAAATATTTTAATGAATAAAATAATGATATTATTTGTCCAACAAATAAGGTCATTCTGGTAATTTCTAAATCAAACAATAATTGGTCCACATGTGTCATATGTCAACATCCCATTGGTCAATAATTAATTGTTAACTAATTGATGTACTTAACTCTTGAGTCTTAACATGTGCACGACCAAGGAAAAACCGAAGTAAATGTCCGATTAGCTAAATTTTTTTGGATCAAACTTTCAATCAGTTATGTTGTCAAGTGCACAACGAGTACACTTCATAGTATGCGAGTTCGAGATCGATGCCTCATGCATACGTCACGAATATTACAAATCAATGCAATAGACCATACAAGTTGAGGTTATAGTGCATACGTATAATCCTTTCGCCAATCATATCTTGAAATAGCAGGGATATAGATCACTACCGTCAAATTCCTATGTGCTCTTCCATGAACTTATCTCCAGACATGTATCTTAATAAACAATATATGCAAACACTTTTACAATATTGTTTAACCCTGTAGGAAACTCTTTTCCTGAGTTTGTTGCTTATGTGCATAAGACTTTCTAAGATACAGTCTTTGAGCATCTGAACATATATAACTCATCCATGTGAGCTGATGGATTCCATATCTGTACACACCGAACTCCATAAGCATTGGACCATACCCAACGACACTTAGCAGTCACACCGTAAAAGGTCTGTGACATGCGTGGAACCAAAGTATGATGGATCACTTACAAGCACACCATGGTACTCAGGTCAAAGGACCACGTATGCTACTCAACTCAAGAGGACCTTTCATTGACGGCTTCATGGGATGTCTATTGAGGTCGTCAATGAGTCTGTTCAGTATTCAGTACTTACTGAACACCTGTATGCTATATGAACTTCCAACAAGTCTATGGTTAACTAAGAACAACCATCTAGACCATCTACGTATAGTATACACTAGTCTACATAAAAGGATTCCACTGATAGACCTGCATCGGTGAATTAAGATTAGGAACATATAATTTGAGAATAAACTTGTATAATAACATTTCTTACCACCTATTGTAACTCTTGCAACTATATTATTACTAATGTATTCTCAGGTCTTTGTACTGTCACATACAAGATTCTAACTTTTAGACTTCACTGATTAATATAACATGCTAACTCTTTAGCATTTACAATTTTCAGTGATGCTAACTCTTGGCATTGATCTAAACTTCTCTAGACCAAATCTGAACCCTTTAAGATCATATAATGTCTGTAGCGTCACAAGCATTGAACCATTTAATAATAGTAATTAGCGATTTAACAAATAATGAACTGGATAAATATTATAAAATAAAATATTTATACAACAATGAGATGACATGTGAACACAAATCCCAATAAACTCCCACTTGCTCTAGTGCCATTCCTAGTGGTATCTTATACCCATAGACTCTACGTGTTTCTCAAACACCTTTGGAGTTAAGGCCTTAGTTAGTGGGTCCACTACATTATTTATAGAGTCAACTTTACAATTTATTACATCTCCACTAGCCAAGATTTCTCTAATTATGTGGTATTTTCTCTCCACATATTTAGATCTCTGGTGCGCATCTTAGATATTCTAACCCTTTCATCTTTCGTATGAAGAGACAATCTCCTCGAAAGATGGATGCTATGTCTGAAAGGTACATTAGTTGTCTTACAGTTAGTAAAATTGTACCTTTCAAGGACACTATCAATGTATGATGATTGAGAGAGTCTTATCAGCTTCTTAGCTCTATCTCTATAAAGCTTTATACCCAGTATATAGGAAGCCTCTCCCAAGTCCTTCATGGAGAAGGTTTTGTTTAGATAACTATTGACTGATTATAACATACCAATATCATTCTCAATGATCAGTATGTCATCCACATAAAGAATTAAGACGACAACCATGCTTCCACTGACCTTTTATATACACATGATTCCTTATCGTTTTTTATGAAACCAGATCCTTTGATTCCCTCATCAAAACGAAGGTTCCAACTCTGGGAAGCCTGCTTAAGCTCATAAATGGACTTCTTCAGTTTGCACACTAGACCTGTGGATTGGCTGGATGCAAAACATTCAGGTTGTTCCATGTCTATCTTTTCCTCAAGATATCCATTCAGGAATGCAGTCTTTACATCCAACTATCATATCTCATAGTCATAATATATAGCAATAGCCAATAACATTTTTATGGATTTCAACATCGTTACTGGTGCAAAAGTTTTCTCATAATCGATCCCAGATCATTGAGAATAATCGTTTGTAACCAGTCGGGCTTTAAAGGTCTCTACCTTTCCATCGGGTCCACGCTTCCGCTTATAAATCCATTTACAACCGATAAGAACTATTCTTTCAGGAAGCTCAACCAAGTTTCAGACTTGATAGTGATGAATTGAGTTAATTTTAGATTTCATGGCTTCTTGCCACTTTTCCAAGTCGATGTCTAACATCGCATCCTTATAGATTAAAGGACCATTTTCTTCCACTAAGAAAACTCCCAGTGCACCTTCAAGCATCTGGCCATACCTAGTAGGTGGCCTAGACATCCTTTCAGACCTACGTGGAGGGTGTGTTAAAGGTATACCACTCAATTAATTTTGAGGTTCCATATCGATTTCATGTTCGCATTGATTGGCTTCATCAAACACAATCTTTCTATAACCTCCACGACCCATTAGAAACTCTTTCTAAAAAAAGTGGCATATCGAGAAATAAACATATTTCGCTTCTCAAGATCATAGAATTGGTATCCCATTGAATTCTTGGGATACCCAACAAACCGATACTTGTACCCCCTGGGTGCAAGTTTATCTTGTTGCGTAACTTTTATGTAAGCAAGACAGCCTCATGTGGAGTGGTTAGAACAGCTTTAGATGAAACATTATTCAATATATGAGCAGTAGTTTCTAGAGCATAACCCTAAAAATATTCAGGTAGATTGGTGAAGCTCATCATTGATCGAAGCATATCCAATAAAGTCTGATTCATCCTCTCTGACATACCATTGTATTGCGGAGTACCTGGAGGACTATACTGAGCTAGAATCCCATTCTCTTTTAAATAATAAGAGAATTCACTGCTCATGTACTCACCGCCTCGATCCGATCAAAGGCATTTGACATACATCTCGCTTTGTTTCTCTACCTCAAATCTGAACTCTTTGAATTTTTCAAAGGTTTCTGACTTATGTTTCATAAGAAATACATACCCATATCATGAAAAATCATCAATAAAGGTAATAAAGTATCAAAATCCACCCACTGTAGCGTGATTCATTAGACCGTATATATCATTATGTATTAGTTACAATAAATCAGTGGCACGATGTCCAACACTAGTGAATGGAGATTTAGTCATTTTCCCTTGAATACAAGATTCATAAACTGGGTAAGGTTTTATGGTTGGATCAGGTATCCGACTATCCTTAACCAGACAGGTTAGGCATCTCACACCTATATGACCCAATCTCATGTGCCATAATTTAGTATCATTTAAAGCTTGTTCACTATTACTAGTGATACTCTGTACATTCATGACATTTTTCATTGTATCCAAAACATAATGCCCATTAATTGACTGACACTCAGCTAATAAAACATCAAACATATCATATAAATATAAAGAATGATTCTTAATATACATATGATACCCTTCACTGTCAAGTACAGGAAGAGAGATAATCTGTCTGATTATAGCAGGCAAAAAATAACAGTTATGAAGTACAACAGTTTTACTGCAAGGGAGAATCAAATCGTAATGTCCTACAACCTCAACTTGTAGGAGATCACCATTTTCTACTCAAAGCTGTAGCAATCTAACTTTCTTCAGACCCTGAGGGAGTCTTCTTCATAGTGTCAAGGTATTTAGGACAGTTGCATTTCCAGTACCTATTATCACCGTAATGAAAGCACTTGCCTTTCACTTTCAATTTCTCCAGTGGCTTAGATATCTGTCGCCACTGAGGACTTATCTTGGGTGTGTGCCTTACCTTTCTTTTCTTCTTCCCTTTAGACTTCCTAAAAGCCCTTGGGGTCGAAGATGAAGCACTATGAATAAGGAGGGCCGAGCCTCCTTTATGCATATCCTCATCCGCTATCTTCAGCATATTGTGAAGATCAACATAAGTAGAGGTCATTCCCAACATATTGAAGTTCATGATGAACTGTGCAAATGACCCAGGCAGCGACTAGAGAATCATACTGTTCCCTAGGTTATTGCTCAAAGCGATATCCATGGACTCAAGCCTCTCGATTAATCCTATCATCTTGAGAACATGAGGACTCACTGGACTGCCCTCAGGGAGCTTTGCCTGAAATAGCTCTTTGGCGACTCTATAGTTCTTAATTTCTGGTTGGTCACCAAAGAGCTCCCTAATATGGAGCATAATGCTGCTGACATTATCCATACAGACATGCTCCATCTGTAGCCCAGTGGACATTGAGGCGAGGATGTACGATTTAACTTTTATATCGTCATCCAACCATTTCTAATATGTCACCTTTTCTTCCTCGGTGGCATTCTCTGAAGTACCTCTAGGCATCTTTTGGTAATAACATATCCTAATCTTTCTGAATCCAGAACAATTCTGAGATTCATGTACAAGTCAGAAATTCTTTGCACCTTTGAGTTAGTATGCATCCAATATACGTACCAATGGATTTAAAGATGTCATCCTAACTTACACAAGTCAAATAAAATAATATTAGGAGATGTCAGCAGAAAATATTATTAAATCGCTAATAATACATTTTACATAATGGGTACAACATTTATACATTTGTTTTAATTAAAAATGCCCTCCCACTGTTTTGCATAAGCTCTCTAATCTCTCAAAATGGGATAACGACAGTTTAAACTATTTTAAACTATACGGCGAAAAGTGGACCCCATTGGCATTTTACTCGGGCCGCACACCATAGCGATCTAAGCCTTTGTAAACCCAACAGGTAGACAACTCTTATCAATTGCATCTCATACAACTCCTACTCTTAATCCTAAATACACTTTATCTATACACTGTAGCGATCTAGGATAAGTGTATTTCAGATTAACTTGTCAATTATCAAATATATGCTACCGGTATTGCCTGCACACTGTAGCGATCTAAGGCAATACTTTTGCATATATTTGCCTCATCTCATGTTTAACCGCTATAGTCTAAATCATACCAACCAAATTCCTCACACTGTAGCGATCTTGGAAAAGACCGGTATAATACATCTAACACCTATTGACAAGACGGATCAACAATAATAAAACACTATCTCGTAATGTATTATTATTCAATCTCATTAAGGAAGATTTTTTTCTCTTTTTTTTGGTATCACAAAGACTTAATCCCCATCTTATGAGGTGGTAATTCTCAATCAAACATTAATTTGTGTGTAAACATAACTAACCCCCACCAGTTTGGCTTCTATTGTATTTACCAATACAAAATAAATGATCCCAATTTATAATACAACCTAATAACTCTTATCATTGTATCTCATAAACCCCCACATGATTAAAATAATATTTTAAAAAATTTAAAACATAATTAGAGTGAGTATCATCGGTATCTGTCCGTGAGTGCCTATTTTCTTAGCGCTGAGGCCTTAGAGCCAGAGCCTGGAAGCCTTAGCGCCGCGGTGCCAACTACCTACCGCTGGAGCATTAGAATAAAATTTTCCAGCGCCTCGCCGGTGAAAACTTGTGGCTGCGGCGCTCAGGTGCTCCCGCCTTCAGTATACCCATTTCAACAACTTGAAGTGCACCTTTTAAGCACTAGAACATCACCAACAACAATTTGACACTCAAAACCCCTAATATCAACTCAATATAGGTCTGATACCATTTTGTGAGTGATTTTAAACTTAGGGTGAATACATGTGAGTTTGTGTCTATCATTCAAATATAGCATATGTATCTCATATATACATGCACAGCGGATGAATAGAATACATATTTCATAATGATAAACACAAGTAAACTTTACATGCTAGGATCAAGATATTAAATATGGTGGCTCGGACCTATCAAGTTGAGGAGAGCCTCGCGAGGTTGAGAGCCAAGGTTCTACGGGCCAGAAGGGTGGCTGCCTAAGAACGGGACAAGGTAGATGAGATGAGCACCCGTGTGGAAGAGCTGAAAATCGGTTGTGCTGAAGTGGAGAGTAGTGTCTCAGAATTGGAGCACTAAAAGAGGCTGGCTAAGCAAGAGATGGCTAACTTTTTGGTAGTAGCAGAGAGTCATGCCGCTGAGCTGATGAACCAAAATTACAATCTAGAGAGGTAGCTCACAGCAGTTCAAAGAGAGCAGGAGTTGGTTGAGTAGACTAGGAACAATCTGGCGACCTAACTAAAAGATAAGTGGAGTTTTTGGTCTGTTGGTCATGAAGAAGGTTTCTGTCAAGGGGCAGTGGAGGGCTTCTAGAGGTTAATTGCCCTATTTGAGGAGAATTACCCTAAAATCAACCTTCAATGGATATGGAATCTGGCCACTGTGGGGTCATTCCATAAAGGGGATACCTTTGGGGCTCAGGATGTTGCTGAGGTAGCTAAGCCTGCTACTGATGATATTGCTCTTGCTGAAGCTACCCCCACTATTAGGGATGAAGTTTCCTCTGTTGCTATTGCCAAGGCTGATGTTGCCCTTGCTGTTGGAGCTGTTGCTGTCCCTGCTGCTGCTGCAAGGGCTGATGCTACCCCTGCTGCTATAGCTGATGCTACATTACTACTACTAATCTTGCTCAATTCGTGGAACCTGCTAATGCTACCCTAGTTAATCATCCTCCAGTCGACATCAATCTTGAGGGGGGAGGCATTGTAGTGGATTTAGAGGCAATTGACACAGTTTCAACAGCATGACTTATTGTCTTTTTTGTTGTTCTCGCATTTTTTTTCTTTTCTTTTCTGAACATTTTTAATCTTCTTATATTTTCCTTGGTGAACATTAACATAGACCCGCTCTTCCATAATAGCTTATAATATAGGGTAATATCCTATTTGGCATAAGAATGTAATATAGGCGAACAACCTATAATAATGTCCAACATTTAAAGAGGAAATTGTATTAGTCAAGATCAAATAATAATCTCTTTATACCGAGTCAAATTATCAAATTGGAGCGGAATAAGATGATTCATAATCATAAATAAAATTAAAGTATGTGTTAATAAATTTTAACAAGCATTAATATGAAACTGTACCGATAAGATTATCATTGAGTTGACCAGCAGATACCTTTTTTCAACACTTAGTTATTTTCTAAGATTGTTATAGGTACCTGGTCATTTTTTTATGATCAGTCCTTTTCTGGGTACTATACGTCCATAGGGAACACCTCATAGAGCCTTACCCTATCTAGTGGTCTGTAGGTAATCTCATAAGTGCCACCCCTTACGAACTATACGCTGCACATTTATAGGGTACACCTTACAAAGTTTTACCTTGTCCGCTGGTCTGTGGGTAATCTTATGAGTGCCACCCTCCTATGGCATGCGTCTTCAAAGATGTATATGTTAGGGTCGGTTCTTACGTGCCATCCCTGAATGTATATATACTTGTGTATTTATACAAGTGTACATTCCTATTAAATCGCTAATACCCAATTATATGGTATTATGCATGTAACATTACAGACATTGTAGATCTAAAAGAGTTCGGATCAGATCTAAAGGGTTTAGATAATGGCTCATAGTTAGCCACCCTGAGACATATAATTGCTAAATGTTAGCACAGCTAAGTGTTAGCGGATTATAATACTCAGTAGATCCAAGAGTTGGAGCCTTGTCTGTAATGGGATATAGACCTGGGAATATACTAGTAACTGCATAGTTGCAAGAATTGCAATCGGATGCCAGAAAATACATGTTGCGCAAGTATGTTCTCGAATAATAGTCCCTGATCTATTTCTACCGATGCGGGTCTATCGGTGGATACCTTTATATATAGATCAACATATGTCGTATCTGTCGGGTATAGATGGTCGTTCCTGACCGACCATGAGCTTGGAGCTCGTATTGACATATGGGTATCCAGTTAAGACTGGATATCAGACAGACTCACGAGGGCCTCCGATAGACATTTAATGTAAGCCGTCAATGGAGGGTCCTCTCGAGTTGAGTAGTATACGTAGTCCTTTGACCTGAGTGCCACGGTGGGCTTGTAAGTGATTCACCATACTTTGGTTCCATACATGTCACAGACCTTTCATGGTGTGACCGTTGGGTGTCGCTGGGTATGGTCCAATGCTTATGGAGTCCGGTGTGTACAGATATGGGATCCGTCAGCTCCTATATGGAGTTTGATATCCAGATGCTTCGATACTGTATCTCAGAAAGTCTTGTGGCCACAAACAATGATCCGGGAAAGAGTTTCGACAGGGTGGAACAATATGGCAAAAGAGTTTGTGTATATTGTTCATTGAGATACAAGTCTGGAGATAAAAAATGGATGAGCACATGGGGATTTGACAGTGATAATTAATATCCCCGTACATCCTGGATATCATGACGGAAGGACTATACGTATGCGTTGTAACCTCAGCTTGTATGGTTCAACGTGCTGATTTGTATATCCGTGACGTGTGTGTGGGGCATTGCTCACCGACTCATGGAATAGTTCCATTTGACGAATCGGGCGTAGAACCTGGGGAGTCCCGCGATATGGAGTGTACTCGTTGTGCACTGGGGCAGCGTGCCGGATTAAATTGTTTAATCCATCAATATTCAGCGATTCTACGGGAATGCGTGCGTGTCTGTATTTAAGTGTTAAATACAACAATTAGTTAATAAATATTATTTACTAATTGTATTAGGACACATAGCGTATTGTGGACCCTTAGTTGCGTTTATCCAAGTGTGGAATTTGGTGAGACCCACTAGGGGGTAAACTTGGTAACTATTTATGAGGGGCAAAATGGTCAACTCTGATTATTTAATTGTTAAATAATCATTTTCTCTCTCTCTCTCTCTCCCTTTTATATATATATATATTATATTATATTATATTATATTATATTATATATATATATATATAAAGAAGCAAAAGAAAGAAAGAGAAGCAAGAATGAGAAGGCCAAATTCGGCCGAGAGAGAAAGAAAGAAATGGAGAGAAAGGAAAGGAAAGGAAAGGAAAAGAAAAGAAAGAAAAAAAAAGAAAAAAAAGGGAAAGAGAGGAAAAATGAAATTGTTTCATTTTTTCCTCTGGTTTCATTTTTCCTCTGCTTCTAATTAGAGTAATTATGAATTGCTCTAAGTTCTCCATTTCTTATCCTTTTGGAGAAAAGGATGTAAATTCACTCCCGACCATTTTGGAGATTAAGAGTTAATCCCAGGCTGAATATGGAGCTGCTGTTCTAGCTCACCAAGCCCACCGAGTTGGTGACTAGAACTGCACGCGAGTTGGTCTCCATGCGGACTCTAAGAAAAATACGTGTATAACGTTACCTGTTTGGTGAGTTCTCTAATCTTATTAATATATTAATGTGATTAATATATTTATTTATTGCAAAATTTATATTTTCGCTGTGTTAGGCAATAGACACAATTGCACACCCACGTACCTAGATCCTGCTGCGTCAACAGTATATTTGTAGGGTACACCTCATAGAGCCTTACCCAATCTGGTGGTTTGTGAGTAATCTCGTGAGTTTCCCCCTATGGTGTGTGTCTTCAATGTCTTCAAAGTTGTATATTCGTAGGGTGCACCTCATAGAGCCTTACCTTGTCTCGTGGTCTGTAGGTAATCTCGTCAGTGCTACCCCCCCTATGGTGTATGTCTTCAATGTCTTTAAAGTTGTATATTTGTAGGGTATACCTTATAGAGCCTTATTTTGTTTAGTGGTCTGTGGGGAACCTTATAAGTGTCCCCCCTTATGAACTATACGTTGCACGCCGATAAGGTACACCTCATAAGCCTTACCCTATACGATGGTCTGTGAATAATCGCGTGAGTGCCACCCCTTATAGCGTATGTCTTTAATGTCTTCAAAGTTGTATATTCGTATGGTATACCTCATAGACCTTATCATGTCTGATGGTTTTTGGGTAATCTCATGAGTGCCACCCCTTACAAACCATACGCTGCACGTCCATAGGGTACACCTTAAGAAGCCTTACCCTGTCCTGTGGTCCGGTGGTAATCTCGTGAGTACCGCCCCTCCTATGGTGTATGTCTTCAATGTCTTCAAAGCTGTATATTTATAGGGTACCCCTTATAAACATTTACCTTATATGATGGTCTGTGGATAATCTTATGAGTGTCGCCCCCAAAGAACTATACGTTGCACATCTATAAGATACACCTCATTGACCATTACCCTGTCCGGTGGTGTGTGGGTAATTCGTGAGTGCTGCCCCTTATAGCATGTAAGTTTAGAGGAAAATTTTCATTTTTAATTTGTAGATGTTTGCGATTATTTAGTCCCAGATTCTAAGTTGTCATTAACGGAGAGTTACAAAAAAGGATATAACGATTTTATTAAAAATGATGTCCTTACATAGTAAGTAAGTATTGCTTAAAAGATAGGAAGTTAAGAATAGTATTTCTTCGGCATTTCAGTATTCCGGTTTTCTCACAACCTATTCATTTACTTCTTTCAGCTCATAGGCTCATTTGATGTGTTTGATGACCTTATACAGGCCTTTTTAGATCAGTTCGAGTGCTTCATCTATTGGGTTTTTCATATTCAGCTGACCTTTTTTAGCACCAAATCGCATTCCTAGAATTCTCTTGACTTGACTCTCTTGCTGTAGTATCTTGCTACCTTCTAATGGTAGGCAGCTACTTGGATCTAAGCCTGCTCTCTCAGCTGTTCAATTGAATCCAGTTGTCCCCTAATTATCCCGTTATTTGTTATCTCAAACAGTACAGTACTTTATGCATTAGAGTTTTGATCTCAGCGGGAATTACTTCTTTACATGCAAAAGCCAGTGAGAATGGTGTTTTGCCAGTTATAGTCTTGCTGGTCTTCCGTAATGCCCATGATACTTTTGAAAGCTCTTCTACCTATCCTCCATTTCTTTTGGTCAACTTCTTCTTAAGTAGCTTCTTGACTGCTTTTTTGGAGGATTTTACTTGTCCATTTGTCTTAGGATGAACCGATGATGCAAACAACAATTGTACTTCTAACTGTTTGTAGAAGTTTTTAAAGCTACTGTTGTCAAACTGTTTCCCATAATCAGTAAGTGTGGGGGACTCCATACCGATACATTACATTTCTCCAGATGAAATCTTGTATGCTCTTCTCAGTTATATTTGATGGCAATTTTGCTTTGATCTAATTAGTAAAGTAGTCCACCATTACGACTACATACTTGCAAGACCCATTTCCTCGGGGTAAGGACCTTATTAAATCAAGACCCTATTGAGCGAATGGCCAAGGTCCACTTGTTATAGTTAGCTTTTTGGCAGGGGCTTAAATCTTGTTAGCAAATCTTTGGCAAGCGTTGTAAGAGTGTGTGGGACCTACCAACACCTTGATCCACCAGCTGGATAACTCCTTAGAGCCACTGACGTTCCAACACATAATTTCTCAGGTTACTTGTACCCCCAAGGAATCGAACTCCTACCCCTATCTCATGAGGCCTTATAGGCCTTTAGACATTCGTCCCTGTACCAACACATAATTTCTTAGGTTACCTGCACCTGAGAAATTATGTGTTAGGATGCCAGTGGCTCTGAGGTGTCATCCAGCTGGTGGACTAAGGTGTTGATGGGTCCCATATACTCTTACAAAAAGGTCCGCCTTTTTGTAAAACCAAGGTGTCGAACCTGAGATCTCATCCCTTATAGTCCTTTAAGGTTCGATAATTGTACCCATTAGGCTGGCCAGCTTAATGGGTACAACCATCAAACTTTAAAGACCTATAAGGGATGATGAGAGCCCAAGTTCGACATTAGTTGGGGGCGTAGGTAACCTGCGAGCGCTATTGATGGTGCGTTAGTGGCTTTAAGGTCCTACTGGTGGACCAAAAGATTGGTGGGCTCCACCACAGTCACACAAGCATCGCAACGTCTGACTGGGTTTCTAGCGTCTTGAAAGGCAGTTGGCCAATAATAGCCGGTTCTGAACACCTTATGAGCCAGAGCTTTTATCCCTAAATGGTTGCCAAAAATCCATTCATGAATTTCTCTAAGAACCTGATCTGCCTCTTATGGTCCCAAGCATCTCATGTAAGGGTGAAAGAAGCCTCACCTGTATAATACTCATTCTATCACCGAGTATCTGGATGCTAAGTATTTAATCTTGCGAGCTTCTTTTTTATTGATAGAGACTGTCCCGTTCTGTTATCCAAAGAATTTGTTATCATGGACCAAATTGTATTACAAATTGGTAAAAGGGTTGTTGGCTAAAATCTGACATATCTTTGGTATTTTATCCATATCTCATTAGATACTCATCCAAATTGAATAAACTTATGGCTGTGGAAAAAAGAGAAAAAATACTACAACTTTCATTTTGACTAAAATGGCTACATCGATCATTTCTATTGTAAAAAAGGTGCATCAATTAGGTGAAGGAGTGAGTGGCCTAAATTATTGAAGATTGAAGTCACACTAAATATGTTTCCATTCATTGCCTATATAAGGACACCCTTAGGAGGCTAAATGATATTTTTTAATGCTTTATAATTCTCTCATATAATATCTCTTTACCATGCATTGTAAGTTAGACTAGAGTTCTTGGCAAGGGTAGAGATGAACTTTTATGTGTAATAAATTTACTTTTATACTTTGATTTTTTGTCAAGAACCACAAATAATTGTAAGTTTGCTTGTGTCTAAACTCTTATCTATTATTTTTCTATAATCTGGAGGTTATAATTCTTATATTTCAAATATTTTCAATCATGTTTTCTTTATGTGATTCTTGTTGAATTATAATTATTATTGATTACATTATTTTACATGTTAATCTTTTACTGCAATATTATCGATCTTAGATAACATGTAAAGACAATAATTGTTTGATATTCAAGTTGATCTTTTACTGCAATATTGTCAAAATGATATATTGTCGATCTTAGATAACTTGTATAAATGAACATAGTTTGTGTTGATGTTTAAAAAGAGTTTAGTCATATCAAATTCATGTATTATCAAATGTACCATATTTTACATATCTTCTGATTGATTGTTTGGGATGTGAAACTTTCAATTGAGTTATAAATATTGAATCAAAGTATAGAGTAGATTTATTAAGCATAATTGTGATTCTTGAAGCCTTACTTACATCATCATAAGACTTCTTCTTTAATTCATATACAATATAAACCAATTAGTTAATTTTCTCCTTTGTGACTATTTTAATATTTTTATTTTCCTAACCTATTTTGCCAAAAGCTTCCTCGTGGGATCGATGCATCAATCTATACTGTGATAGCCGCATTACATTTTAAGCATAAATAGGATAATACCCCAATCTATTTCATATTAGTAAAATATTAGTATCATAATCAATTTCTTACTAGGAATATAATTTTAAAGAGTATTTGTGTGCCTATATAAAGGGTGACATGAGGGCAAGTATAGTGTTTTGTAATTTTTTCTTATCGTAGTGAAAAAAATTGCAGCAATAGTGAATGTAACCTTAGGTTAAGGGTGAACAACCTTAAATATGTGCTTTTCTTTTTATACATTGCTTTTATTCTTTTTAGTACTTTTGTTTATAGGTGGATTACGGTTTAATCCACAACAACTAGTATTAGAGCTTAAGGATCACAAAGAGCAATGGTCGATAAAGATAAACTAGAATGTGTCTGGGTATAAAATTGATAAGTTTGATTATTCAGATTTTACATTTTGGAGAATGCAAATTAAATATTACCTTTATGGTAAGAAGTTGCATGAACCTCTCCTGAAAGAAAGACTAATAACCATGTCAGAAACCAATAAAAATACCTTGATAGATAGGTGTTAGGTGTTATCCAGTTAACATTGTCAAAGAATGTTGCTCAAAATATGGCAAAGAAGAAGACCATGGCAGGCTTAATGAAAGTACTATTTGACATATATGAGAAGTTCATTGTAAATAACAAAGTACATCTTGTGAAAAAACTTTTTAATTTAAATATGGTAGAAAGTGCTCTAATAGTAGACCACTTGAATGAATTCAATATAATTGTTAATCAACTAGCAATAGTTAAAATCAATTTGGATGATAAAATTCAAACCCCAATTCTTTTAGCCTCACAACCAAATAATTAGGAGTACATATGAGCAAAAGTTACGAATTCTACAGGTACTTCGATACTTCAACTCAAAAATGTTAGAGATAAAATTATCATTGAAGAAATTCAAAGAATAGATACATGTGAGATATCAACAACCAATTTTCCTGTAAATATTAAGAGTAGAGGTAGAGATAGTGATAGAAACTTTAATGGAGGAAATGGTATATCAAAGGCAAGGAATGAAATGGTTAAAATCCAAGTTAGGTCGAAATATTAATTGTTAAAATTGTGGCAATATTAATTATATAAAGAAGAATTGCAAGTTGCCAAAGAAATATAAGAACAAAGATGCTACCAGCTCTATAATATGAAGAATATGATGAATTACTTTTATCTATTGATAATCACAATTACTCTTTTTATTTTTAAGATTTAGAAGCTTCTTTTCATATTACTGCACACTGCAATATCATAGATAATTACGTTGTAGGAAATTATGGAAAGGTACCTAACTAATGAAGACTCGTTAGTTATTATCAGTATGGGTGACATTCATTTAAAGATGTCAAATGGATCTATATGAAAAATTCAAAAACTAAGGTATGTTCCTAAGTTTATGCATAATCTAATTTCAACGCGTTAGCTTGATGATGAAAGGTATAATATGACTTTTATTGTCGTATGTTGAAAGTCACAAAATAATCCATGATAGTTGCAAGCTTTTCCAAAACTTTTAGTTACAGAGGCATTGTTGTAGTTGCTGATGTAAATGTCAAGTCAAATTTATTACATAATAGACTTGGGCACATGAGTGAAAAAGGGATGAAACTGCTTCTATCTAGATTTGTTAAGCATAAATTCTGTGAATGCTACATTCTTGGCAAGAAAAAGAGGGTTAACTTCTCCAAAGTGTCCAACAAATTGAAACTAAAGAAGTTAAAGTTAGTTTATGCCAACAAATATAGTCACTCGACTATTAGCAGAGGCTTGTGATGAGATTAGTGTCTAAGCCAACAATTGATAATAAAGGACTAACTAAGAGGTTAATAAATCTAATAAAATATTATAAAATGAGTCTATAGCCTAAATTATTATCAATTAGTGAGTTTATCTATTTGTTTATTTACTAATTTGGATTAGTTAGATAATTGAATTTCATATTTTAGTTTAACTTAATTCCTATATTAGTGTCTAAGCCAATAATACTTTAACTTAATTCCTATATTACATGATATAATAACGTGTGCTTACACTTAGGTACTAAAGCATCAATCATCTTTTTTCTGGTGTTGTTGTCGAGGACTATTTCTTTCTATTCTTACATCAATTCTACTACTAAGCTACGTATTTTTAATTTAGATTTTAGTTTATTTTTGTTTCAGTTTATTCTCTTCTTTTTACTTTAATTTTCTTTCTATTTTTACTTTGACAGTTCATGCCAAGGGCAAAAAGTGCTAACTTGACTTCTATTGATCCTGAGATTGAAAGAAAGTTTCATAAACATTGACGTGAACAATGCCAATGATCTTTAAACATGGAGGAGAATAAAAATCATATCAATAATCTTGTATTTGAGCCGATGATACCATAGAGATCTTTAAAGGATTATGCTATTCCTATTGCGGATGGTATTCAGTAAAGTATACGGTGACCAACCAACAATGTAAATAACTTTGAGATCAAGCTGAGCAATATTCAAATGCTGAAAGATTCTATACAGTTCAATGGAGCTCCAAACGATGATCCTAATATGCACATCATAAATTTCCTTGAGATTTGCAAAACATTTAAATACAATAGAATCTCTGAGACTATTCCCTTTCTCCTTAAGGGATAGAGTCAAGAGTTAGTTGATGTCATTGCCATCATGATCCATATCAACGTGGGATGATTTAGCATAGAAGTTTCTATCCCACTTCTTCCCAGTAGCAAAGATTGCAAAGATGAGGAATTACATCACTTCATTTAGTTAGATTAATGGAGAGTCATTGTATAAGGCATGGGAGTGCTTTAAGGAAACGTTGAGGAAGTGTCCTCACAATGGAGTCTTCAAATGGCTCTTAGTCTAAACATTCTATAATGGACTGGACTAGTAGGGCATTTAAGGACTATTGTAGACATCGTTGCTAAAGGAGCATTAATTAATAAGTCTACGATTGAAGCTTATGATCTATTAAAGGAGATGGCGTCAGACAATATTCAATGGTCAGTAGACATGGTTACATTAAGAAGAGTCGCTGGTGTGCATACTATTAACACATTTCAATGCATTGGCAGCGTAAATTAATATGTTATCTAAGAAGATTGATGCATTGAACGTTGTTAAATCTTAGTAAGTAACTTGTAACTTTTGTAGTGATAATGACATGAATGGGTAGTGCATGGAGTCAGAAAATTATGTGGGCAATTTCAATAGACAACAACCTAACCTACAATCAAATTTCTACAATTTAGGGTGGAGAGATTATCCTAACTTCTCTTGGCATAACAACCAATGTGAGTCATCTAAACCATTAAATCCCTCAGAATTCCAACCACCGTAAGAAAAGAAGTCGGCTTTAGAGGACATGCTCATGCAATATATGAAGTCTAATAACGCCATCCTACAGAATCATTCAACTTCATTGAAGAACTTAAATGTGGGATAACTTATTGTAGCCATTAATAAGAGACCCCAAGGAACTCTACCAAGCGACACCGAAGTAAATCCAAAAGAAAATGTAGAGCAATGCCAAGCCATTAACTTGAGGAGTAGTAAGATCTTAAATGAATGCATATCTAAACCACTACCATCAAGTGTGAATAAGAAGGAGAAGGTGGCATAAAAAGAAGAAGTGCATCTATATAATCCGCTTATTACTTTTCCTCGAAGTTTATAGAGGTGTCAAATAAGTGCGGAAACTAAAACATTGCCATAAGGCAATCCTAAAAGTGCAGAAAAAAAATGGGAAGCATACAAGTGCAAAAATGTTGTAGGAAATGTGCAAAAACAACCTTTGCAGTCATTCATACTTCCTCTACCATTCTTAAAAAGGTTGTAAAAGAAGAAATTAAATATGCAGTTTTCTAAATTTCTTAAAATTTTTAAGAAATTACATATCAATATTCCTTTTGCAGATGCACTTGAACAAATGCCTAACTATGTCAAGTTCATAAAAAGTATCCTTTTAAAGAAGATAAGATTATAGGATTATAAGGCCGTAAGATTAACAAAGAAGTGTAGTGACATTCTTCAGAATAACCTACCTCCTAAGCTCAAGGATCCTTGGAGATTTACCATACCATGCTATATTTGCAATCATGTCGTTGGTAAAGCTTTATATGATCTAGGAGTGAGTATCAATCTCATACCCCTCTTTGTCTATAACAAGTTAGGTTTGAGAGAAGTGAAACTGATCAATATTACACTTCAGCTTATTGATCGGTGTCTCGCCTACCCAAAATGAATTATAGAGGACATATTAGTAAAGGTGCACAAATTCTTCTTCCTTACCGATTTCATCACTCTAGACATAGAAGAAGATAAGGAGATCCCCCATCATCCTTCGAAGACCCTTCATAGCCACAAGACATATAATCATTGATATTCAAAAATAGGAGATGACCATAAGGAATATTTTTGCTTGGAAATACTTTATGCTTAAGTAGTACACTAAAGTCTCAAAGACCAACATTCTAGAAATTGCTTGATTACTACTTGAGGTGAAATCCTAGGAATCATATAAATAGAAAAATGACAATAGGCCATCTTTGGACCTATTGAGCATTTTCTAGCTTACATTATATGTATATTTATCCTTAGTTACCCCATCTAAGCCTAATTACCCATTTTTCTGTTTAATCACATTACAAGCCTAAAGACTTTGATTTTAGTTATCCTAAAATCTACAGGTAGAGCCATAAACCTTGAGTCTATTTAGAAATATTTGTAAAAGGAAAAAGGTTGTATGTGTGAAAAAGGATACTGTAATGAACAACAATAAGTTTTAAAAGTATTTATTAATCTAAGTTTGGGGTACAAATAAAAAAATGAGAGAAGAGCTTTAAAGCACAATACCCCCAGCTTAAGAAAAAGAAGAAGTTCTTTACAAAATTGATTAAAAGAAATATGGGAATAGTATAAGTTTAAGAGAGGAGATGAATAATCAAGGAGGAGAAGGAATTAAGAGATTTCTAAGTAAGTCTAAGCATTTTTGGTATGAATGTTGAGCTTTATATATATATATATATATATCTTTATATCTCATCTTGACCTTAGCTATACATTACAAGCTAATTAACATCTTAAATAGATCCTTAGATAAATATATTTCTATATTAGTGGAGAGTTGTATGAACAATAAGCATATAGTAGTGTTATAAATTGAAACATGCCGATACATCATCTTTATGTAATTTCTAATAAGTATTGAGTAAATCTATATTCTATTTTACTATTTACTTGCTTATTACACACACACACACATAAAATATCAATTATAGGGGCGAATAAAGGACTTGATGAATGGTACGAGGGTAGTTGAGAGTTGTTTATCGATTTTTGAAAAGTCTTGTGCTATTTTCGTAGCCTTTAAGACAATGAGGATGATCATCTAATCAACCGAGGCATATTTAGTTTGTTTTTATTTAGATTTAATAATTTGTAATTGTTTATCTTTATTTTGCTCGACGACGAGTAAAGTCTTAAGTTTAGGGGTATTTGATAAGGGCGTACATGCATAGTATATTTAGTCCCAAAATTTTGTATTTTGCTCCAATTTATGGATATTTGGCTATTTAATTGTGTGTTTTTTTAATCATAAATACGTGTACAAGGGAAAATTTGATGAATAGGAGAAAATAAAAGGCGAATTGGATGAGAAACAAGCGAGATACGCTCAATTTATGCCACCGCAGGAACCTAGGGCTGGGTACTGTGGCGCTAAGGTACCGAAACCTTGGGCTCCATGGTGCCCAGCCAGTAAACCACCACAAATATGTTGTAGGTCTTGGTGCAACGGTGCCAAGCCCCTAGCATAGTGACACCAACATGACATATGAAGAAAAGCCTCTTTTACAACTAATTCGACTTGGATTCGAAGCCTATCACCCTTAAGGTTTCTCATAGCTATAAAAGCACTCTTTTAAGAGCCAAAACACAGACTTTAGAGAGGAAAAGCTTAGAGGATGAATTCAAAACACAAAATTAAACATCAAAGCCAAGAAATCAAGATTTAAGATCAAGAATCAAGCTTCGAGTCAAGATTAAGAGAGAAGCGGCCCCAAGAGCCGCATCAATTAGTTTTTCTTCTCTATTTTTATCATTATGTTCTTAATTATGATGTCTTTGTGTTATTGGTTGTAGATCTTCTTGGGTGAGGTATTTAAGAATATTTATACATTGATGCGGGCTTATCTCACTGCAGAGATTTAATGGTAAGCCCGCATCAATGTATAAATATTCTCCAACCTATTCATTCATAGGAAAGGACATTGTAGATCTTCCTGGGTGAGGTATAGTAGCTACTTTTTTCTAGCTTCCGAGTCTGGTGAATTAGAATTCGAAAGAGTAGAGCCAAAATCCTTTTCAATGAAAGAGGTGTAAGTTGACATATAATAGAAGGTGTAGTTGCTACTCTTGGTTTTGTGATGAGCTAAACTTGTTATTCTAAGGTTAGACTATGTGAACCTAGTATGTAGTTGTTAATTCTTAGTTTATGAACTTAATATATATAAGCAACCTACAACTCAAAAAGAACAAAGAAAAATAAAATACCTAAATTACAATTAAGTTGCGTATCCACAATATTAGAACTAATTCAAAATTCTCAATCCCTGATAATGGCGCCAAACACTTGTTTGAGAAAATATACACATGCAAATTTAAACTGCAAGTGCACGGGTCATGATCAAGTAATGCAATGATGAGTGAGTATTATCTCACAAAGATTCGATTCTAAACTAATGCTAAGTACTATGATATTAGCACCCTAACTTTATCTAGGCTAATCTAATGGATAAGTTGAATTGTGGAATTAAAAATGCTTAAAACAAGATAACTTGGTAAATTAAAGATATGAGAATTCTATGGCAATGGGTTCTAGGGACTTGTTTTCACTCTATTATTCCTATGCTCTTTATCATTAGTGATTAACAACTAATCTTATGTATTCATTAATCAAAGGCTTAAGACTAATCTCATTCCCTCTTCCGAGTACTGAATGAAACTCTATGCATATACAATTAAGTTGATATCTTTATCTAACTTATTATACATACATGCATTAAGGAACTCTTAAATGAATACCATAAGTCTATTAGTCTCCCAACTTAATAAACTCAAGGTTATGTTTCTTAAAACCAACATATAGATTAAGCTTTCTTAAGTACATAACCCAAGCATTTAAAATATCTAATTAATTTTCCAATCAAATTAGAAGCATTAAGCACATAAAAAGTATAAATGAATAAACACAAAACAGTCATTAATCACATAACAACATCAATGCATAGAGTTTAATAGAGTTCCACCAAGCCCTAAAACATATAATCTAACTATCCATGGTGAAATACTCAATTACATAAATCTAAATGTTCAAAAGAGCAATCATCTTTAAACGACGCAAATTACAAATACAAACTTGAATTAAATGTAAAAGAGTTAGACAAAATGAGGGTAGTTGGAGAAGCCCTTTGAAGCCTCAAATCTTCAATAATCCCCTCAATCCAAGCTTCACTGATGTTTCTCTCATTAAAAATCCTAGTTTCTCTCTCTATTTCGTGCTCTCCTCCCTCAAATAAGGCCTTGATCTTCAATTTATAGGTCTTTCTAAAAAACCCTTAGAAAATTAGGTAAAAAGGGGCAAAAAAAGACAATCTTCAAAATACAAAGAGTAGCGTTACAGTGCTATATTGTTTCATGAGTTGAGGCCACAACCTCAGAAAGTTAAGGCTGTGGCCTCAACTTTTTGCCAAATTGGCATTACGGCGCAGTACTTTTCTTATGAACAGTACCATAAACTATAGCACCTTTTATATTTTTGCACATTTTCCTCAAAGTTTTGCCCCAAATAGCTCCGTTAACTTGGAATCTATAAAATAACATTAACACACATTTAAAATCATATATTCTTATTTAAATTGAGTAATTATCAAGTTTAGAAGAGATACATTATGATGTATAAAATATGCTTATCAGTTAGAATGTGTAATGTAGTCACTCGACCATCGACAAAGGCTTGTGATGAGATTAGTATCTAAGCCAACAATTGATATTAAGAGATTAATTAAGAGGTTAATAAGTCCAATGAAATATTAGGGGATAAGTCTATACCTTAGATTATTACCAATTAGTGAATTTATCACTTTGTTTGTTTACTAAGCAGGATTAGTTAAATTTGATAGAATTAGTTAGATAATTGAATTTTAGATTTTAGTTGTCTGAATAAACGTAAAGTAGATACAAATTTAGTAATTGGTTAATAGAAATAGATTGTATAGTCCCTGTAAGAATGATACTTGGACTTAATTTCTATATTACTTAATAGGATAGCATGCGATTGCACTTAGCTATTAAAGTATCAATAAATGAGATGATGACAAGTGGCATAATTTGTACCATGGATTGTTTGATCTTGAATTAATCAAATTGCCCTTGATTGTGAGACAGGAAACCTCATTAAATTAATACAAAAATATTTAGTTTAATTAATATTATTTTGGTCAAAAGGACAAGAAACAAATGGTATGGTCATTGCATAGGCTAAGGAGTTATGGTAGGGGCCTTGTTCTTGACTTAAGAGGGAAATTAACATATAAAATGAAATGAAAATGTTTCATTTCAGTGGGTATTTTATCCGGCCAAAAGGATTAAAGATTTTGCAAGTGTTGTCTTAAAGTCTTCTTCTTCTTCTTTTATTGGTTTGGTTTGACAATTGAAGGAATGAAAAAGAGAGCACTTGTTTGTATCAAAGAATTGAGACAAGATAGGGTATTTGTTTTATTTCAAGGGTTGAAACTATTTCTTGTTCTTCCTCTATTACTGGCCAGCCATTCGAGCAATGGTGAGATTTTTTCATTTGTTCAAGAGTTGAATAAATAATAACAATGTCATTGTTTTAAAACAAATACATAACTAGTTAAAGTGTTTATCTAATAATTTAAGTTTAAAAGAGTTTAAACTTGGTTAAAGTGTTTAACCAAAACTAGTATTTAAGAGTTAAACACTTTTACTAAAAATTAGAGTTACTATTCTAGAGATCCAAGCCTACCCAAGTTGGATCCTAGAATTACCAAGGAGAGTGCTTTAATATGGACTCCAGTTTCAAATTATCTAAAGGCTTATAAGGTGATTTCTCAATCTTAATCTCACTAGTGTAATGAAACTTAAAATTTAATGTTTTTGTTGCACTAAGAAATTAGATTTCTAGTTTCACAAAGCTAATATTTATGTATAAGATGCATAAATTATAATTTAATGAACACATGGCATATGCAAGTACCCCGTTAAAATAACACGCCTATAATTGGTATCAGAACTTAATTATTCTATTGATTGGGTGATTGTGGTGTAATTTAGGATGTCCCAAGGATGTGGGTGATACATTTTAAGTGTTGAAAGTGAAAATATAAGACTCGATTCCTATGAATATCGTAGATACCTAAATTTTGAAGTATCGCGATAAAAAAATTATACGGATAATCGATCTTGACCCGATTGCAAATATTGTTTTTATGTGGCACGTACGAATAATATTTCAACGTGGTTATATTAACCCATTAGTGTGGTAATGTAGGACCCGTATAGGGGGGATCGGTCGACCACGTTAAATGAAAATAGGGTAAAATCACACATTTATTATTTAATTTATTTATTAACCTAACCATGGTTAAGAATTAACTAAGGTTGAGTTAAAAGTTAACTATGGTTAATATAAATTAATTAAGTAATTAAATTGATTAATATTTATCCAAATTTAATAATATAATAATAATAATAGATATTATGAATATTGTATATTATTATTATATTATTTAAAATGGGATAAGTGTTAATTAAAGTGAGTATGTATGTGTTATTGTGATTGGTTAAGGAAAACTTAAAAAGGGGGCAATTATAGTGTGTTAATTGGTGGATTTGTTTCAATTGGTTAAAAAAAAGAAGAGAAGTGTTTAGAAAAAGGAGAGATTTTTTTGAGAAAAAGAAGATAGAGAGAAGTGTTAGCTAAAAAGAGAGAAGAAAAGAGAAAAAAAGAGAGAGAAAGAGGGAGAGAAATGTTTTGTCGAAGGAAGAAAGAAAGAAAAAGAAAGAAAGAAGAAAGAAAGAAAGAAAGAAAGAAAGAAAGGAGAAAAAGAAAGAAGTAAGAAGAAATTTATTATTTTAGTATTTATTTCATGTATTTGAATTTATATATATAGATATGTACATATATAGATCTCTATGTGTGTATACATGTATTTTTGTATGTATAGGTGTAGATATACATATATGTGCATTAATGAATAGAAATACATATGTATGTTTGTATGTATTTATGCATGTATATATGTATATATATATCCATATGTGAATGTATGTGTAGATTTATGTAAACTTGCAAATATGGTTGTATGTATATATTTATGTATATGAATATATTTATGTGATATATATGTATGTTGTATAAGTAAGTATGTATATGTGTGAATGTGTAGAATAAATAATTGATAAATAGAATAATATATGTTTGAATATATATATATATATGTATATATGTATGTACGTGATGCGTGTTTAATAGAATGAACACCGATAATGTGGATGTCAAGTTTAGTATTAATGTGTGGTTTAACGTTAAATGTGGCACATAGGTGACGAAAGGCCGAGCGCAGTAGATGAAAGAAATTAGTAGACATGGTGTTGAGCTTGGGAAGGATTGTGAGTGGAACTTTTTTAATTTATTTCCGCTTGTTTAATTATGCTTTAATATATTGTTTTTAGAATATTCGATGAATATTAGCTTATATATGTTTTGAAGAAAAATAACAATATCTTAGTTATTTTAGTTTATATAAAAATTTATTTATGAGTTTAAAAGTGGAAACAAAATGTTTTGCGTAATGATTTTAGTTATTAAAATTATTTTCAAAGGCCATTGGTTACCCTTAGGTCAGATCAACAGAGTGGTGATAGTTTAAGACCTGACTAGTATATCTCTTATGTATTGGGCACGTATTGGGGGGGGGGGGGGGGGGGGGGTGTCACTAACTCTAGGAAGTGGTGTCTGTCAAGTCAAGTCAGTTGAGTAGCCCACGATGCATATAAGATATTGTCTCGCTATATGTAGGCAATGTAGAATTCTGCTACATAGCTAGTGAGATGTCTTTAGATGTCACAGTGAGCATTGCTAGTTTAAACACCCATAACCTACTCACATCGTGCGGTGCTAGTTACTCGCCACGTAGGTATAGGGCATTAGTGATGTCATTAGTACAGTTTTAGAAAGAAAATGGCCGAGCGAGAGTTTTAGCAGTTTTACAGTTTTAGAAATAAATTAGAAACTATTTTACAATTTAAGAAATTGTTTTATAGTTTTAGAAATTTTTGCACTTATATAGGTATGTATTTTGTTTAAATATGCTTCACATATTGTAGCAACTATTTACAGAATTTATTTAAAGATGCTCGGTAAGAATTTATGTAAAATTGGCGTTTCTACAGATTCACAATATCAGAATGGTTTGAGAAATATTATTATTCAATTTTAGTTAGTTTTATTCAGATTTATGAATAGCTCTATTTTTTACTAGCAACATTTATACACTCATTGAGCTCATTTAGCTCACTCTATATTTTACGTTGTTTTGCTTTAAAAACTCATTTCAAGTGCATGTGACAGGCACTAGGTTGTTGATTCTCCTACGTAGACTTATTGAGCTTAAATAAAGACGATTGTTTCTGTGAATGTAAATATATATTGATGCATATATTATGTAGTTGCATAAAAAAAAGATGACTTATAATGAAATCATGATTTCCAAAGCATAGTAGTATTTATAATTGCTTTATTATGTTTATTTTCATGTAAATGAGTTTTTGATAAGATTATTAAATTTTTTATTATTGTGTTGGGATTGATTTAGAAAGAACCAGGGGTTCTATTTGGAAGATGGTGAATTAGTTGAAATTAGAAGTGTATTTTTGTGCTTTTCGAAAAGACAGAGGAAACTATGTCCCTTTTTTTCTCTTAGAAATTTAAAAAAAAAATTCACACTAGTATTTATAGAATAAAATAATTGTTAGAAAGAATTAAGGGTTCGCTCTACGAAATTTCTCAGTCTTTCTAGTTAGATTTTAGGGAATGTTTATTGGGGTGCCAGGCAGAGCCTACAATAGAGGGTTTTGAGTTGGGTCCCGTCAGAAAAACTCTGAGATAACCTAGGGGGAGGCCGTGGCAATGGCATTTGGCTATATAAATTGGTGCTTATATGTCATTCCAAATTTTTATGAATATTAATTATTTAATAGTTATACAATATACATTTCGAATAAAATCATTAATATTAAAAATAAATATGGTAAGTGCTTGTAAAATTTTAGACATTGTATAATCTAAAGGAGTTCAGATTTGGTCTAAAGGAGTTTAGACCAGGGCAAAGAGTTAGCAACGCTTGATGTTATAATTGTTAAGAGTTAGCACTATTAAGAGTTAGTAGGTTATAAGAGTCAATGAAATCCAAAGAGTTAGAGGCTTGTCTAAAATGGGACAAAGACCTGAGGGTATACTGGCAATGACATAATTGTAAAGAGTTGTAAATGGTGTTAAAAAATGTCATTGTGCAAGTATGTTTTCAAATGTTATGTTCCTAATCTATGTTTACTAATGCGGGTCTGTTAGTGAGAACCTTAATATAGATCGGTGTATGTCTATATCTAAATGGTCCAGATGGTTAATCTTAGCAAACCATGAGCTTAGTGGAGCTCGTATAGACATGCGGGTATTAAGTGAAGACTGAGTACTAAAGAGGCTCAATTAGTATCTCTAATAGACATCCTATAAAGCTGTCAATGGATGATCCTTTTGAGTTGAGTAATATCCGTGGTCCCGTGACTTGAGCGCCACGATGGACTTGTGAGTGATCCATCATATTTAGGTTGCATACATCTTAGAGACCTTACATAATTTGATCGTTAGGTATGAGATCCGTCAGCTCATATTGGTGAGTTGTATATCTAGATGCTCTAAGATTGTGTTCCAAAATATTTATAGCCATAAGTAATTCACCCAAAAACAATATTTCCTGTGTAAGAAATAATATCGCCAAAGTGTTTACGGATATTGTTTATGGGAATAGGAATCTGGAGATAAGTTCTAGAGTTGAGCATATGCAGACTTGATGGTAATGATCTATGTCTCTGCTCTTCTAGGATATAAATAACAGTGGGATTATACGAATATGTATGAACCTTAACTTGTATGGTTCAACACGTTATTTTATTATTTCCATAATGTGTGTGTGGGGCATCGTTTATGAAAAAGGTTGATTATCCTAAGGTGCATGCACATGGGTGATGTGTTCATCATTATATAATCATGCATCATATACATTTAATGCGCAGCAAAGGTCTGAAAATCCAGTTTTCTAGGTTGATAAACACAATACATTTTGTTATCACATAAATAAATTTGCAAGTATTGAGCAATCACCTTAACAATCCTTTTGAATTGATTAGCCAAAATGTTCGCCCGTAGTATGCTTATTTCCAATTCTAGCACCCAACTTGGTGGACTTGGGTAGTCTAGAATAACAACTTGTTCCAGCAAGGGTTTAACACTTTAAACCCTAGTTTAACTCTTACACTAATTGCTTAACACCTTAAGCTATATACTACTACAATACAATGGATGAAACTTGTTCTAATTTAATATTTAAACAACAAAAATTCATCTCATTGTTACTAGTAGAATGGTTGGCCAATAAGAAGAAGAATGGAAGACAAAATAATGCTCTCAACACTTGAAAGCTCTTTCAACACTTGGAAAAACAACAGACTTCTCTCTTTTCTCTCTAAGTTTGACCGTGTATCTACCCTCACAAATGAGTACAATTGCTCCTCTTTATTTGCTTCAATCATTTCCTTCTTTAGACAAAGATTTCCCCACCATGCATGACCCTCAATACCACATAATTTGCTTTAATTTATAATTGTTTATAATAAATAAATGAAACAAAGAATAAATGGATGCACTTAGCCAAATTTTGTATCCAAATTGATGAAACAATTTCACCCTTTCACAAGTCACACTGGCCCACCGATGCATGGCTTCAAATAGCTTTTGTTTCTTGTCTTATAATTGTTTAAACAATTTAAATAATTAATAGATATATGCCATTTGAATAATTGTCTCTACATTTCTTTTATTTAAAATTTTATTCAAATTAAAATATGTTAACAAATGCATAAAATAACATTGTTTGAGTTGTAATAATAATAATATCAATTATTATTATTATATTTAAAAATTATAATTTTGTGAATAAAATAATGATTTTACTTGTACAACAAGTAAGGTCATTTTGGTAATTTCAAAGTCAAACAATAAGTGGCCTACAATGTGCCACGTGTCATCATTTTATTGGTCAATAACTATTATTAACTAATTGATATGCATAACACTTAAGTCTTGACATATGCACATCCTAAGGGATACTGAAGCAAATATCTGGTCTGCTGGAATTTACTAGATTGAACTATTCAAACCGGTACATTGCCCCAATATACAACAAATACACTTCATATTGTGGGACTCCTTAGGTCCACGCCTGATTTGTCAAACAAAACTATTCTATGAATCCGTGATTGATGCCCCAGTATACGTTATGGATATTTTAAATCAGCACGTTAGACCATACAAGTTGAGGTCAAAGCGTATACGTATAATCCTTCTGCTATTTATATCTTGGAAGAGCGGGGATATAGATCAGCATCATTAAATCTTCACACGTTCATCCGTGACTTATCTTTAGACACGTATCTCAATAAATAATATACATAAACTCTTTTGCGACATTATTTAACCATATAGGAAACTCTTTTCCTAGGTTAATTGCTTATGGCCATAAGATTTTCTAAGATACAGGCTCAGAACATCCAAATATACAACTCACCCATGTGAACTGACGGATCCCATATCTATGAAAACTGGACTCCATGAGATTCGAACTATACCTAGCTCTACGTAACGGTTAGGCCATGAAAGGTCTCTGATATACGTAGAACCAAAGTATGGTGAATCACTCATAAGCCCATCGTAGTGTTGAACATCACTAGAGGACTTGTCATTAACGGATTCATGAGATATCTATTAGGGTCCTCGTTGAGTCTGTTTAGTATTCAGTCCTCACTGAATACCGATATGCTATACGAGCTTCCGTTAAGCCTATGGTCAGCTAAGAACAACTATCTGGACCATAAAGATATAGTCATATATCGATCTATGTAAAAGGGTTCCACCGATAAACCTACATAGGTGAATTAAACCAGAAACATTATATTTGATAATAGACTTGCGTAATAACATTTTTTAGCACCTATTGCAACTCTTTTCAACTATGTTACTACTAGTGTACTTTCAGGTCTTTGTCCCATTACAAACAAGGTTTTAACTCTTTAGATTTTGCTGATTATTATAACCTATTAACTCTTTAGCATTTATAATTGTCAGGAATGCTAACTCTTAGCGTTGATCTAAACTCCTTTAGACTGGATCTGAACTTCTTCAGATCATACAATATCTTAGTATTACAAGCATTGTACTATTTAATTAATATAATTAGTGATTTAATAAAATATGCATTGTTAAATATTACAAAATTAAACATTCAAATAAATTGAGATGATACGTAAGCACAAATCCTAACAGTTTATGGACTTACAAAAAAGTTTTGTAAGACAAAATAAGTATAAACTTAGGGAGTCTCACTTTATGAAGTGTACTCGTTATGCATTGGGTAGCGCATCGGATTGAATAGTTCAATCTGAGAAAGTTCTCAAAAAACCAAAATTATTTTAGGTTCTCTCTAGGAGATCATAGGGTTTAAGTGTTAAGCCAAAGATCTTGGCAAGTGGATCATGCTACTTTATTCTTTCTATTGGATGTCAAATGTCATGTCATTAATTTGTAAAATTATAACACGTAGCATGATTTATTTGGCCTATTTAATTATTAAAGTGTTAATAATTAAATTTGGACAAACAAATGAAACTTTTAGCCAAAATAATTTTTGGCCAAATTGATAAGCAAACCATCAGATGACATATTTTTAATGGCTAATTTTATTATTAAATTACAGCATGAGATGCAAGATACCACCAATTTGTATTAAGGATACGTTGACCTTTTTAAATGAATTTGAAATATTGAAGAGGTGGCTATTTCTTGATATTAATTCAAAATGAAAAAAATGCCGAAATCAATAAAGGCTATTCGGCCAAATAAATTGTTTGAATTCAATAATGACAAAACTTAATTGATTTGTTATTTTTTAGTAAATGGAAACAAGAGCTGGTGGTTTTTTCAGGATCAATTGCCACTCATTTATTCCATATTCAGTCTCTTCTCCTTACTTTGTCATTCTTAAGATTTATAAAGCCACCAATTCTTATTTGATTGGTTGAGAATGTTGGCAGCAAAAGTTATAAATAGTCTTCATTTGATTGTGAAAATGAATGGTATGCATATATTATACTAAGGGTCGAGAGACAAAAGTGAAGAAAATGTTGCTTCAAATAAAATATCAGTCGAGAATATGAAGTTACTATTCTAGTTCGAAGGATTCCACCAAGTCCTAGACTAGAACTACACAAAGTACGCTTCAAGGGTGAATTTTTTAATCTCTATTAGTGTAATGAGATGTTTATTTATATTCAACTATACTTATTTATGCATGTGATGTGTAAATTAAAAAATTAAAATGTGCACACTCACCCCACACACATCGCACTTTCAAATTGGTATCAGAGCGAATGATTGTGTGTTGTTTGTGTATAATCAGAGTGTTTGTAGCTTAATTCTAATGTCCTAGGGCTTCCGATTATACGATTCAAATGTTAAAAAATATATAATTAGGATGCAGCAAAAATCATAATAGGAGCCCTACTGGTGGGGGTTAGTTGTACTTGCACAAAATAAATATGTGATTTACAATCACGTCCTCATAAGATGGGACAAGAATGCAAAAATCTCTCTTAATCAGATTGAAAGTATTTTATTATGAGATAATGTTACACAGTGATCCATCTTGTAAATACGGTGTTTGATGGGTTATGTCGATCTTTTTCTAATTTTGCTAAAGTGTAAGAGATTTGGTCGGTGTGATTTACATTATACCGATTAAACATAAGATAAGACAAATATTTGTGAATGTATTTCCTAATATTGCTAAAGCGTAAGGGTAGTATCAGTAATATATATTTTGATCATTGACAAGTTAATTTGCAATACACTTACTAAATATGGCTAAAGCGTGAGGATAAGGTGTATTTAGGATCAGTGATAAGAGTTGCATAAGATACAATTGATAAGTGTTGTCTACCTTTTCGGTTTACAAAGGCTAATATTGCTAAAGCATGAGGCTGGAATAAAATACCAAGGGGTTCCACTTGCCGCTATATAATTTAAAAATTTTAAACTATCGTTCTCCCATTTGAGAGATTTTAGGGATTATGTAAAGCAGTGGGAGGGCGTCTTTAGATTAAAATTGTATAAACGTTATATCCATAATCTAAAACATTATTTATTAATGATTAAAAATGATCCACTAAACATCTCTTAGGTATCTTATAGAGATAAGATCAATTTGAGCAATTCGTTAATATACTTGTTTTTCGCACAACGTTTTGATACCAAAAAATATTCAGACTTGTTAAAGAATATGAGAATAGTCTCAGATTCATAAAAACTTGGATATATCTATGATCAATAGATAATTGGAGGTGTTTTCAATAATATTTCTTCGAAAGAAGATAAAATCAAAAAGGGATTAAGGATGATTTAAGAGTCAAATCATATATCTTGCCATCAATATTTAATGATTTACAGTAAGAGCATGTGCATATAAGATGTGCAAGTAATATTATGCTCCATCTAAAAGATTATATCTAAATCACAAATAGAGAATAATTATAATGAAAATTATTTCTACTCTGATGAGGTTTAAAATAGCAATCGATACTATCTAATATACCTTACCTACATGTCATTCTCATATCTGTAAGATGTTGCATAATTTAAGGAATGCTAGAAAGCTATGAAATGAGAAGTACAGCTTACTTAAGAAATGGAGATTTCCTAGATATGGTAGCCGTTAGGACTTTTAAGTCACTTCTTCATTCTGGTAGAAGCATTACATTAATATTTTGTGCTAAACATTATTAGGTAAATCATATCACTCCCTGTAATAGACAGAGAGGGTTATAATATATACATAAAAAATAGTTCCTTATGTAAATATGATAATGATAATATTTTACTAACTGACTGTCAGTTAATGAATAGCCATTATATCTTAAATACAACTTAAAATGTGTAGGTAAATAGAACAATTAGTAGTTCAAGAACTTTAAATAATGATGAATTATGAGATATAAGATTAGGTTATGTAGTTGTGAGGCAACTATCTCGTTTGGTTAAAGATAGCTAGATACTTGATCTGAGTATGAAACCTTAACCAATTTATGAATCTTAGATTCAAGGAAAAATAACTAAATACTTATGTGAGTATTAGATACTAACCCACTAATTTATTAGAATTTTTACATAGTGATATATATGGTCCAATGAAGCATACTATCATTGGGTGAGTTTTGATACTTCACCGTGATTTGTTATGATACAGATATGTGTTTCTGGGACCTATAGTGAAGTGATGTTAGACATTGATTTAGGAAAAAGGCAAGATGCCATATAATCCAAAATTATCTTTATGCATGACAATCAAGTTTGGCACTTGGTTGTGCTTCCTGTAGGAATTGTTCCTATTTGTTGTAAATGAGTTTACACAATGAAAGTGTGGGTTCAATATGAAGGAAGAGTCCTTCAAAGTTTGATTAGTCATAAAAGGTTACACTCGGAGATCTGGGATTGGTTATGAAAAAATCTTTTCACCAATAATCATGCTTAAGTCAATCCAAATTTTGTTGGCTATTGCACTATACTTTAATCTTTATTTTAATAGAGAAATCAATGAGTTTGGCTTCATGTAAAACGAAGAGAAAGCGTGTGTGTTCAGAAAGAGCAATGAGAGCATAATTATCTTTCGAGTTCTCTATGTGGAAAAGATATTTAATGCCAGAAATGATGTTGATATGTTACAAGTCAGTCGGATAAGAGTTATTTGAGTAAAGACTTCTCCATGAAAGATTTGAGAAAAGGCTTCTTATATACTTGCTATAAAGGGTTAAAGAGATAAAGCTAGAAGCCTGATAGGACTATCTCAATCTTCGTACATAGACAATGTTCTTAAAAGGTACAATTTCAATAATTGTGAAATAGTTTATGTACTTTTCAAACATGTCATTCATGTTTCTAGGAGGAGTTATCCTCGGTAAGAAGATGAAAATATTAGAGTGTCTAACATACAAAGTATATCATCTAGAGATAGCTTGATGTACGCTATGTTATGTATGAAATCCAGATCTGGATGGGTGTAAGTCTTACGAGTCGGTATCGATCTGATCCAGGTCATGACCATTAATTGGCTATGAAACATATCGTTATACTTGAGAGGTATAGGGGACAAGTTTCTAATTCATGGAGAAAGTTGCTTATATATAAGAGAAAATACCTAGACTTGGACTTATAGTCTTGTTTAGATGATTGAAAGTATACATCTGGTATTGTATTTATTCTCATCGGTACCATAGTTAGTTGAGAGTACAAAATAAATATCCACAGCAAATTCTACCTTAGAGGCAGAATATGTTGCAGTTTGAAAAGCCTGTAAAAGAAGATTGTTGACATATAAGTTAGTTGTAGATCTTAGAATAGTTCCAAGCTCAGTAAATCCTATCTCATTAAGTGTAACAATAATGGAGTAATTGTTTAAGCCAAAAAGCCACAATGTACACTAGAATTCTGATCATGTGCACTCTAAATACCACATAATTGGAAAGTTCTTGGCTATATGAAGATGTAATAGTTTTTAGGATATATTTAATGAATAATATAGTGGAACCACTAACTAAAGTCTTAACTCCTAATGTTTTTTAGAAACACATTGAGACAATAGGTATTAGATATCATCATGAATGGCACTAGAGCAAGTGGGAGTTATTAGAACTGGTGCTTACATACCATTCCAAATTTGTATGAATATTAATTATTTAATATTTATACAATATACATTTCATATAAAATCATTAATATTAAAAATATGGTAAGATGCCTGTAACATTTCAAATATTATATGATCTGAAGGAGTGCAAATCTAATCTAAAGCTTCTTTAGACCAAAGCTAGTTAGCAATGTTAAGAGTTATAATTGCTAAGAGTTAGCATTGTTAAGAGTTAGCAAGTTATAAGAGTCAGTGAAATCTAAAGAGTTAGAGCCTTGTCTGAAATGGGATAAATACATGAAGATGTACTAGTAATGATATAGTTGCAAATAGTTTTAAATAGTGCTAAGAAATGTCATGAGCTTAATGAAAGCTCGTATAGATATGCAAGTATTCAGTGAAGACTGAATACTGAACATGCTTAATTAGGATCTCCAATAAACATCCTATAAAGTTGTTAATGGAAGATCTTTTCAAATTGAGTAGTATTCATAGTCTCTTGACCTAAGCACCACGGTGGACTTGTGAGTTATTTATCATACTTAGGTTCCATACATATTAGAGACCTTTTATGGTCTAACCGCTGGGTGTCTCTAGATATGGTTAGATGGTCATAGAGTCTGGTGTATGTAGATATAGGATCCGTCAACTTATATGGGTGAGTTATATATCCAGATGCTTCAAGATTGTGTTCTAAAAAATGCTATAGCCATAAGTAATTTACACAAAAAAAAATATTTCTCATGTAATAAAAAACATCGTAAAAATATTTGCGAATATTGTTTATGGGAATATGAATCTAGAGAAAAGTTTTAGAGTTGAGTATATAGAGACTTGAAGATAATGATCTATGTCTCTGCTCTTCTAAGATATAAATGACAGAGGAATTATACGAATATGTATTAACCTCAACTTGTATCGTTCAACACGATTTTTTGTTATTTCCATAATATGTGTAAGGGGAATCGTTTATGGACTTACATAAAAGTTCTATAAGAAACAAACGAGTGTAAACCTAGGGAGTCTCAATATATGAAGTGTACTCGTTGTGTACTAGGGTACCGCACTGGATTGAATAGTTTAATCTAAGAAGTTCTCTGACAATTTAAATTATTTCAAGGTCTCTTTGAGAGATCATAGGGTTTAAGTGTTAAGTCCGAGATCTCGGTAAATGGGTGTTGTCACTTTATCCTTTCTATTGGATGTCATATGTCATACTATTAATTTGTAAGGGCATGACACGTTGCATAATTTATTTGGCCCATTTAATTATTAAAGTGTTAATAATTAAATTTGGACAAACAAATGAAACTTTTAGCCAAAATGAGTTTCGGCCAAATTGATAAACAAACCATCAGATGGCATATTTTTAATGGCTTATTGTATTATTAAATTATAGCATGAGATGCAAGATACAACCAATTTGTATTAAGGATGTACTGACCTTTTTAAATGAATTTGAAATATTCAAGAGGTGGCTATTTCTTGATATTAATTCAAAATGAAACAAATGCCAAAATCAATGAAGACTATTCGGCCAAATTAATTGTTTGAATTCAATAATGGCAAAACTTAATTGATTTGTTATTCTTTAGTAAATGGAACTAAGAGCTGGTGATATTTTTAGGATCAATTGCCACTCATTTATGCCACATTCGGTCTCTTTTTTTTTTCTTCAACATGATATAGTAAACTCCTTGCTTTTTCATTTGATTATAAAAATGAATGGTGTGCATATATTATACTAAGGGCCAAGAGACAAAAGTGAAGCAAATGTTACTTCAAACAAAATTATAGTCGAGAATAGAAAGCTATCGTTTTAACTCAAAGAATCTCGCAAAGTCCTAGACTAGAACTACGCAAAGCACGCATCAAGGGTGGGTTCCCTAAACATCTCATTAGTGAGATATTTGTTTATATTCTGCTGCACTTATTTATGCATGTGATACGTAAATTAAAAAATTAAAATGTACATGCTCACCCCATATATAACGCACTTTCATTGACGTTACAGTGTTAAAGCTTTCCAGGCTCCAACGCTGGACGAAGAGCGTTGTGGCACTGAGGGCATTAGTACCGCAGTGCTCAGGGCTTGACATTGGAGGTTCTACCTTCAACGTCATAGTGCTGGAAGCCTAGCTCCATGGTGTTGGATATAGTTGAACTTAGTGCCATAGCACTGGTAGGCGGGGCTTGCAGCACTAGATACTATTTTGCTATAATTTTTTTAAATTATTTAAAAATACGTGTAGGTGTTGGACACTGGGTCACTGATTTATTAGAACTAGTACATAGTAATGTATATGGTCTAATAAATCATATTGCCATTAGGTGGATTTCGATACTTTATTATCTTTATCGTGATTTGTCATGATACAAACATGTGTTTATGGGAAATACAGGCTGAAAACTTTTGAAGTTTTCAAAGAGTTCTGACTATAATTAAAGAAACAAATCGCTATGTATTGAAAGCTTTCGATCAGATCGAGATAATTTATATATAAGCGATAAATTCACAAATTATTTAAAGGAGAATGCGATTCTTACTCAACAAGTCCTCTAGATACTCCTTAACATAAAGGTGTTTTGGAGAAGAGGAATCAAACTTTATTAGATACGGTTTGATTGATGTTGAACTTCACTAGTCTTTCAGAATATTTATGGGATTATACTCTATAAATCGCTGCTCAGTTATTGAACATAGTTCTATCAAAAGTCATTCCTTTTATTCTGTATGAGATATAGACTAGAAGAAAATCGAGTCTTAAGTATGTTAAGACTTGGGGTTGTTCTACTAGCATAAGAGTTACGTAACAGGATAAACTTGTACCCAATGGGTACAAGTATCGATTCATTAGATATCTCAAACATTCTATAGGATACCAATTCTATGATCCAAAGGAATAAAACATATTCATTACTTGTGATGTCACTTTTATAAAGAAAGAGTTTCTTATAGATCGTGGAGATTGTTGAAAGATTGAACCTAATGAAGTCAATCAAGATGAATATAAACTAATAGTGGAACTTCAAGGTCAATATAGTGAAATACCTTTTATACAGTCTCCTCATAGGTCGAAAAGGGTATCAAGGCCGCCTATTAGGTATGTTTAAAACCTAAAGGTGCCCTTGCTATTTTCTTAGCTAAAGAAAATAATCTATGACTTATAGAAAAGTGATGTTAGATATCGATTCAGTAGTATGACAAGATGCCATGATATTCAAAATTGACTTTATGCATGACAATCAATTCTGGGACTTAGTTGTGCTTCCTATAGTAATTGTTCATATTCATTATAAATGAGTTTAAGTAGCAAACGCGTAGGCCTGATATGAAGGTACAGATCTTTAAAGCTTGACTGGTGATAAATGGTTATACTTAGAGATCTGGGATCGGTTATGAGGAATCCTTTTTAACAGTAACCATGCTAAAGTCAATTCAAATTTTGTTGCTTATTTCTGCATATTATGATATTGAGGTTTGGCAAATGAATGTAAAGATGACGTTTCAGAATATATATCTTGAGCAAAAGATGTACATAGAATGACTTGAAAGTTTTGCATTCAGCCTAACTTCTAATCAAGTGTGCAAACTAAACAAGTTTAGGTATAGAGTTAAGCAGTTTTTACGAAGCTGAAATCTTCATTTGATTAAAAAATTAAAGAGACTGGTTTAATCAAGAATGAAGAGAAAGTATGTCTGTTCTGAAAGGGCAGTAAGAGCGTGCTTTTCTTTATAGTTCTATACATGGAAAGCATACTCAATGTCAGAAACGATGTTGTTATGTTACAAGTCAGTCAATTAATAGCAATCTGAGTAAGAACTTCTCTATAAAAGATTTGGGAGATGCTTCATATATACTAGGTATAAAGTTTTATAAAGATAGAGTTAGGAGGCTACTGGGGCTCTCTTAATCTTTGTATATATACTAAGTCCTGGAAGGTACAACTTTAGTAATTGTAAGACAGTTAATGTAAATTTCAAACATGACATTCATCTTTCTAGGAGGAAGTGTCCTCAACAAGAAGATGAAAGGGTTAGAGTGTCTAACACATCATATGCATCAACTAGAGGTAGCTTGATGCATACTATATTATGTACGAGACCTGGATCTGGATGGCTATAAGTGTTATGAGATGGTATTAGTTTGATCCAAGTAATGACCATGAAACATATCTAATATACCTGAGAGGTATAGAGGATAATTTTTTGAATTATGAAAAAAGTTTCTTACAAGTGAGAGGATACACAGATTCAAACTTTTAGTCTGGTCTAAATGATAAGGTGTTTTTACAAGTGTTGTCTTAAAGTCTTCTTTTTCTTCTTCTTCATCTTCTTCTTACTGGTGTTTTTGTTTTTTTGTTTTCCATTAAAGGAATGAAAAAGAGAGCACTTGTTTTGTATCAAAGAGTTGAGATAAAATAGAGCATTTGCTTTGTTTTAAGGGTTGAAACTATTTCTTGTTTTTCCTCTATTAGTGGCCAACCATTAGAGCAATTGTGAGATTGTTTTGTTTGTTCAAGAGTTAAATGAATAATAACAATCTCATTACTTTAAAACAAATACATAATTACTTAAAATGTTTAACTAATAGTCTAAGTTTAAAAGAGTTTAAACTTGGTTAAAGTGTTTAACTAAAATTAGTGTTTAAAAGTTAAACACTTTTGCTGAAATCTGGAGTTGTTATTCTAGAGATCCAAGCCCACCCAAGTTGGACTTTAGAATTGCCAAAGAGTGTGCTTCTAGGTGGACTCCAGTTTTAAATTGTCCAAAGACTTATAAGGTGATTTCTCAATCTTAATCTCATTAGTGTAATGAGACTTAAATTTTAACGTGTATGTTGTACTAGGAAATTAGATTTTTGGTTTTGTTGCGCTAATATTTATGTATGAGATGCATACATTGTAATGTAATGAACACACATGATTATACAGAGGACTTTTAATACTATTAGATTACAAAATACTAAAAGGAGTTTGGAGCGGTAAAAATATAAATCTTTATTTCCTGAAACTATTTAGTTGTTTTTCTAATATTCTTGATGATTCTACTAATAGAAATTAACTTCATCCTTAGTTTAAGAAATGTTATTTTATTGGCTATGATAATACCGAGTTTAGTCTATCATTTCTAGGATAAGCTTATGTATAAGGATAAGCTTCTTTATTAGAAGCCAAAAAGTTATCTTCAATGAACAACTTATGTTCAAGGACAAGCTGGGTACAGAAACTATAAGAACATGTCCTAAAGTTAAGAAGCTAGAAATTGTTCAATTAGATGATTTCCCAGCAAATGAGTTGTAAAATAATGATAGAAATTATCAAGAGAATATAGATCAGAGAAAGATTCATAAACCCTAACATTTGAACTGAAGAGATCCACTAGGACTATTAGACCACTATAGAGATATTCGCCCTTATTGTACTATATCTTATTGACTGATCGAGGTGAACCAGAGAGTTTTAAGGAAGCAATGCAAGTTGATGATTCGACCAAGTGAGAGTTAGCCATGGGGGATGAAATGGATTAACTATTATCCAATTAGACATGACAATTGACAGAATTACCTAAAGAAAAAAAGGCATTGCACAAAAAATGGGTTTTACCGAGTCATAAAAGAGCACGATGACAACAAAGGAAATAAAGCATTACTAGTGGTAAAAGGTTTTCAACAGAAGGAAGCTGTTGACTACTGTTAGATGACTATTGTTAGAATTGTACTAGTAGTGAAGATGACTACTGTTAGAATTGTACTTAGATTAGTGGCAAGAAAAGACTTACATTTATAGCAATTAAATGTAAATATGGCCTTTTGTTATGGTCACTTAGAAGAAAATATATACATGTAGCAACCACGGGGCTTTCATGTAAAGTGAAAAGAGAGTATAGTATGTAAACTTCAAAATAGCTTGTATGGTCTAAAACAAGGGTCAAGATAATTGTATAAGAAGTTTGATAGATATATATGTACTAATGGCTTCTTAAGATGCTAAGTGGATCATTGTTGTTATGTGAAGAAATTTGATAGCTCCTACATTATTCTAATGTTGTATGTAGATGACATGCTCAGTATAGGGTCTTGCAAGAAGAGATCAATAAGCTGAAGAGGAAGTTGTCAAAAGAATTTGTAATGAAATAATTAGGAGCTGCAAAGTAAATCCTTGGGATAAAGATTACCAGAGATAGGGTAAAGGCGGTCTTAAAGCTATTACAAGAAGAGTATATGAAGAAAGTTCTAGCAAATTCAATATGAATAAAGCAAGTCACTTGAGCATTACTTTAGTTGATCGCTTCAAACTATCTTAAGAGCAATCACTTTCGACAGAGCAATAGCAAACACATATACCAAGGTACTCTATCCTTATGCTATTGGAAGTCTTATATATGTCGTGGTAAGCACAAGACTACACATAACACATATAGTGGAAGTTGTAAGTATATATATTAATAATCTAGGGAACTAGCACTAGAAAGCTGTAATATCCAATCCCTATTAGTAGTATTGGCGTCTAGATTTCGGTATAGAACAAATAAGACACCGTAGGGTTACTCGATTTTAACCCTATTAGAAATATTTTCTTTATAGTGCACGTGAGAGATATCAGACCTAATTTGGTAATTTCACACTTGATCGGTGCGCCGGACGACCCTAGAATATTTTTAGAATTTTTCTCTATTGGCTTGGGAAAAAAAAAATTCTAATTTACTACATGAATTTTCATTTAAGGGTTATGAATGGAACAAGCCTTTGTTGAGAAACATAATCCATATATTAGAGAATGGACCAATTAGAAGAAATCTCATGGATTGCCAAGTTGGAAGTTCTAGTTAGTTCTTTGGACTATTCCAACTAGATAGTTACAAATAAACTAATTATATAATTAGTTTTCAACTAATGGCAAATTAGTAATTTTGAGAAAGTTGAAGGGCAAAATGGTAAATAGAGGGAGGACTATAAATAGGTTTGAAGTGTGTAGAATTTTGAAGATGATCAAAAGTAAACACTTAGAACAAAAGAGAGAAAATTCGAGCTTGGAAAGGGGGCTGCTACAGTGACCTTTCAAGTTTTGTTTTCATGAATTTTCATGTGTAATCAAGCCAAATTAAGGTTACAAACCAATCCCTAAGCTCAATTGAAGTCTCTATTAGAGGAAATTCAAGAAAAAGAGGTAAGAAAAGCATCTTTTATGAGTTTGATAAGTGAGAATTCAAGAATGTGTTAATTGATGTTCTTATGTGTATTCTTGGCTTAGATTGAGTTGAATTCTAGTTTGGAGCTTGAAGGAGTCATCAATTTGAAGAAATTGGCAAGGTGAGAATTAGGGTTTTTGGTGATTTTGTAGTAGAGATTTCAATTGATTGTAATTAGGGCTTTAGAATGAAATTGGCATGATTTTGTTGTAATTGGAACAAGAAATTGAGAAAAGGAAGGTGTTGGAACCTAGGGTGAAATTCTGCCACTTTAGGGAAGTTAGGAATTGAGTGGTGTTTTGATTGAATTGTTGTGTGTAAATGATGAATATTGTGAATTGAATGTATATGGTTGATGAAAAAACGCAAAAATGAAGAAAATGGGACATAATTGTCCATGTTAGAAAGGTGAAGGGCAAGTATGTCCAATCAAATTATAAGATGTTCAATAATTTTCAGGGCGCCGGATGGTGAGTTAGTTTCGATTATGGCTCCGTAACTAAAATCGGGAAGTAGTTTACATCCGGGCTTTGTATGCCGATTAGGGCATTTAGTAGTTAAATGAGATTCTAGTGTTCGATTTGGTTCTAAATGTCATTTATGGTGCGTAGGTGAGGATAACCGAGAGCGTTAACGGGAGTAGGAATCGGGAGCGAAATTGAGCGCGGAGCGGTTGTGAGTGGAAATCTGCCATTTCTTTTACTTTTCGATTATTATGTTTTCGCACAATGACTATGTATGTTTTATGAGCTTTCGATACATAAACATGATTTATGATCTTGATATATTCATAGACATGCTTTTACATGATCGATTTGTGAAACAGTTTTAAAATTTTTGCATTTGTTTTAAGGCCATTGGTACCCTCAGATTATAGTGGTGATGATTGTATTAGACCCGGCCGGTATATCCCGTGCACATGGGCAGGTCTTGGGGGTGTGTCACTAACTCTGGGAAGTCGGGATGTCGAGTCATGTGAGTCGCTCTATGTGTATGGGATATTGTCTTGCTATATGCATGCGATGTAAGATTCCACTGCGTAGCCAGTGAGATGTCTTGAGATGTCACTGAGAGTGCTGCTAGTTGAGGTGCCCCGTGACCTACTCACGTATGCGGTGCTAGTTGAGTCGCTGCGTGGGTATAGAGCTTTAGGGTTACCATTGGTACAGTTTAGAAAGAAAATGGCTGAGCGAGGATTTTACTAGTTTTCGATTTACCGATAGCATTTATGCATTTATATGTATACAACAGTTATTATGTTATACAGATTCTGAATATAGTTTTCCAAAGATGTAGATAAAACCCGCTCGGCAAGATTTCATTAGCATATGATATTAGAAACCGTTTTACAATTTTACATCCGTTTTAGAAGCATAATTTCTGCATGTACTTTAGAAATTGTTATCTTTGTATAATATTCTTGTAATTGAATTCTCATTTACACTCACTGAGCTCCTTTAGCTCACTCGTTTTATGTTTTAAACCCCTTTCGCAGGTGCAGGTCTCAGAACACAAGCTGCTGATTCTCCTGTCGCCGAGTAGTGGGCCGAATCCAAAGATAATTTTTGTACATGTAAATGTGCTAATAGCACTCTTTACTTTATGCATAATAGTTGTAGGCATGTATATTTGTAAGTATATGTTGAATCAAGAAGAAGAGATTTCCAGTTTATGATGATCGTTTTTACTTTTTATGATTATGCTTATTTTGTGATTTACACGAAATAATTGAGTTGTGTTGGATTTGATTTGAAAAGGACCGGAGGTCCGAATTGGTAGATTTGAGATGGGTTGGAATTAGAAGTGAAATTTCTTTGCAGGTTTATATGGATTTTCCGAAAAACAGGGGAAACTCTGTCCGTTTGTTTTTAAAACTAAGATGTCGTTTTCATGTATATTACTAGATCTTCTTAGTAGTAACAAGATATAAAAAATGGTTCGCCTCGCGAAATTTCTTAACTTACCCAGTTAGGTTCGGAGGAACTTCCGTTGGGGTGCTCGGCAGGGCCGCTGGGATCTATAGTAGAGGGTCTCGGGTCGGGTCCTGTCAAAAGCTGTAAAGTGGTTTTTCCAAGTATTTAAAAGGAATTAAAAACTCAGCTTTATGCTTCAAAAAAATCAGATTGGGTCTACAAGATTATGTTGATACTAACATGGCTGGTGATATAGATAATAGCAAGAGTACTACTGGTATGTTTTTACATTAGGTGATATAATAGTCAGTTAGGTAAGATTATAACCTTTTTTACTACTGAAGCAGAATATGTTGCTGTAACAAAAGCTAGTAAAGAGATGATATGGTTGCAGGCTTCTATGGAAGAACGGGTTAAGAAGTATAAAAATAGTGTATTGCATTGCGATAATCAAAGTACTATTAACTTTGCAAAGAATCCTATTTATCATACTAGGACAAAGCACATATAACTATAATATCATTTTATAAGATAAACTTTAGAAGATGAAGTATTAGCATTTAAGAAGATTTATAGAAATAAAAACCAAACCAATATGCTAACAAAGACTACTATAATTGAGAAACTGAAGTCATACAACTTTAGTTGGACTTCTTTGTTAAGGATGGAGGAGTAGTTGTCACTACAGAGGAGATACTTGATGATGAATTAGTCTCCAAATGAGAAATTATAAGATATGTAGAGTCTAATGAATTTACATATTTATACTTTTCCTAATTTGTTTTCTTCTATTAAAGAGAAATTGTTAGAGATTATTTTCTATCAATAAAAGGATAGTACTCTAATATGTTTTGTACTAGTAAATATAGTACCCAAATCCATTTCTTACTAAACATAGGATTTTAAAGGGTGTTTGTATGCCTATATAAAGGGTGGCATATTGGTAAGTATTGTGTCTTATAATTTCTTCTCATCATATTAAAAAGAAAAAATAATATTTAGACTTCTAACGTTTTAAAAAGAAGACATGCAGACTTTAATGGTTTAAAAAAATACAATCAACACTTTTGCTAAGTAAACATTTTTCATCTATTTTAACAACAAAAAAAAGGTTTGCATGTCCATTTTTTTTAAAATTTTAAGGTTCAATCATTTTTTGTGTTAAAATAGATAGAAACTATTAATATGATAAAGGTGTCAATGAGATTTTTGAAATCATTTGAGTTTGTATGTCATTTTTAAAAAATATTACAAATTTAAATATTTATTTTTTACTAAAAGAATATTGTAACAACAATAGATGTAATTTTAGATTTAAGGGTGAATCACTATAAATTTTGTATGTGTTTATTTTTTGTTTACATTTTACTTTTATTCTTTTATTTATTTTATTGCTCTTATAGGTAAATTAGAATTTAATTCACAACAAAATTTTCAAATATTAAGTACATGTTTCTAGTGGCGGACCTGCACGAGGGCTTTGAGGGGCCATGGATTGGTTAATGGTTAATGTGAGGTATGATAATGAATGTATGGTTTAGATGGAAGAAGATCAAGAAATATAAAAATTTTGTATAAGGGTATTTTTGTAATATATTATTAATATTAATTTATTCAAAAATAAAAAGGTCAAATAATTTAATACTATAAAGATTAAAATTTTGCATGGAAACTTGTGCATTTGGTTTACTGTACAAGAGTTAAAAGTTATTTTATTATCTTTTATGTTTTAAAGGATAATTTTGTAGTTACATATTTGGCATAAATTTTATTATGTCTCATAAATATTCTCTGAAGTATTGTTGTAAATTTTGTAAATAAGTAAATATTATTAAAATTAAATTTTATCTTAAAAGTATTTGTAATAATATCTCTACAATTTTAATTTTAATATATGTCCTCACCTTAAATTTTAATTCCACCCCTTTATGCTTCTACATTCACAATTTAATATCATTTTACCTTTTTAATCATAAAAGAGCCGAGTAAATGGTGTAGCGGGATGATCTTGAGACACCAGATTACATTCTTCAACTGTTACATACACCTGATTCACTTCGGTTATTAACCATCATCTGCGAGTAAGGATGCTTATACTACAAATCTTCCGATAACGTTTGGTTTGAACATACTAATTACTGCTTCAAATTTATAGATTACATTACATTACAGAAACTAGTTACAGAAAATTAAAAAGAAGAAAAAAAAAAGAAGCAGAAGAAGAAATCTTCATAATGGCAAAGATTATCAGATCTTGCCACCCTCAAGAAAACACAAGTTCTGTAAACATTACAAATAATAAATAAGACAACCATAAGCCTAAGGATAAAGCGTGCAATAGTGATCAATTTGCAGCAAGAAATGCACTTTCAGAAAATAGGATGGCGGTTGATAAACTAGAACAACCATGGAACTAATAATGTAGCACTGACAATTTATAGGTGACGAAGAATCAGTATCCAGCTAGTCAATCTTCTGTTGTTGAGAGGGAAGGAGAGAATGAATTGCGCGGTTCGTCGTACTCCTCTCCAAGAGGAGACTGCTCAACCCTGATATCCTCAATCATTTTAACAACATCTGCCATTGTAGGCCTCTTTTCAGGTTGTGGCACAACACAGGCTAATCCGACATGGAGCATTGACACAAGCTCTTCTTCGATGTTGTTGTACCTCAAGAGCTCTTGATCAAACACTTCTGCTGTCCACTCTTCCTTCACCACTGATCTCACCCAATTAGGAAGATCCGCCGCTTGCTCCTCATCGTCTAATTGAGGACGAGTAGGCGAAGGATACTGTGATGGAGCTCTCCCTGTAAGCAATTCCAGCAGCAACACTCCAAAACTATACACATCTGCCTTCTGTGAGAGCCTCTTAATTTCAGATTGTTCGGGAGCCTTGCATCCACCTAATCTTGCAATGGCATGAACGGGGTTCAGAAGCAATGACAACCCAAAATCGGAAATGCAAGCAACGCCGTTCTTGTCAAGTAACACATTTGAAGACTTAACATTCCCATGTGGTATTTTTGCTGCACTATACTCTTCATGAATCCGAGCAAGCCCTCTTGCGGCTCCCAAAACCAAGCTAATCCTCGTAGTCCAATCCAATGGAATTCTCCCCGGCCCTCGATTGCCTGATCAAGAATAAAAAATTATTAACTAAAACATAATGAATTGTCACAAAAAAATAAAAAACAATGACATTTAAAGAAAAGAAGGGAAATGAGCACTGACCATGGAGAAGTGAATGCAAGCTTCCATTAGGAAGATAATCATAAATAATAAGTTTCTCCTCCTTTGCATAATAATAAGCTCTGAGTTTAACAACATTTGGATGCCTAAGCTTCCCAATCACATCCATATATTGCTCAAACTCTTTTGTTGCACATGGATTTGCATCTTTCAGTCTTTTAACAGCCACAATGGATCCATCATCAAGAACCGCCTTGTAAACAGTCCCAAGACTACCTTTCCCCATCATCTCCGCCGAGGCTCTCAACAAATCTTCAAGCTCAAACTGCTTCTTCCTTTCATAAACACAAGTTTACTTCTATCGGTGGCGTTTGTTCCATCGTTATCATCGTTAACGCCATCTGCATAAACTCTTTTTTCGCTTCCATAGTTGCTCCCACTTTTTCTTCTTTGCTTTTCACTCGAATTTGTGCTTCGATCTTTACGACAGTAATAAGCTAAAAGAAATGAAGTCACTACTAACAACGCCACGCAATTGGCTAACACAATTGCCACGATAGCAGCAGTCGTTAGACTTCTTTTTGCTGGGATTTTTTCTTGACCAAATACTGGCCTTTGTGGCATTGAAATCGGGTTAGACGGCACCGTTTCATCTGGCACAACAACCGGTGGAGTTTCTCCGGTGAAGGAACATGCCGGCAGCGGACTCGACCCACATAGTCCTTTATTTCCGATAAAGCTCGGGTCACCGAATTTCTTTAACAGACCTTCAGGTAAGCGCCCGTAAAGTTCATTGTTTGACAAGTTGAGCTCCTTTAAATTCACAAGCGAAGCCGATAAATCGGGAATTCGACCTGTCAGTTCGTTATTCTGTAACCGAAGAGTCAAAAGCCGGGTGACGTTGGTTATTTCATCCGGAATTCGGCCGCGAATGTTGTTGTCCGATAAATCAAAGCGGAGAATTCGCTTGAGAGCCGATATTTGACGTGGGATTTCGGCCGAGAAGTCGTGACCGGAGACATAAAGGAGCTTGAGGTTAGTGCAGTTGGTGAGGGGCAAAACGGTGCCGTTCAAGTGGTTGTCATGGAGGTCGAGCACGCGGAGCTGGTCGAGGAGCGAGAGCGAAATGATGGGCCCACGGAGGGAGAGCGAGGGGAGAGAGAGTGAAATCACGCGGTGAGTTGAAGGCGAGCAAAGGACGCCGCTCCACGCGCCTGCGCACGCGTCGGCGCCAGTCCAGTTGGCGTGGAGAGAGCCATGAGCGTCGGTCTGGAGCCGAACAGAGTGAGGGCATTTGTGTCTTTTGGCTGTGATTGTGAATAGCAGCGTGATGTAGAGATAATTGAGAACGCTAAAGAGAGAAGAAAGAGATAATCTTTGTTGTTCATGTTCATGTTGAGGTTGAAGGACCAGGCGGGAAGGGAGAATGAAGAAAGTGATTTAAAAATATACTAACACAGATTATTTTTATACAAGTGATTTTGAAATAAGTGCTTCTAGTTATTGTTTTTGTCTTTCCATGAATTATTTTAGCGAAGGGTGAGAGAGGATTTACTTTATGATATGATTGGTTAAAGGAGGATAGAGAAATTATTGTTAGAGCTTTTTGGTGTGTGTTCGAGGAGAAGAATGATTGAAGGAGAAATTTAGAATAAAGGAAATGGGTTGTGCGAATGATTGCTGTTCTCCACTTCTTAAGAATCAAATGAGTAAATAGCTTCTCAATTTTCTGACTATTGAAACTTTATTTTATTTTAAAGAAAAAAACACCAATTGAATTGGAAATTTGAGTACCTAACATTTCGCATGTGGAGGGTATATTTTTGGTTTCTAATTCTTTTAAAGCTGTCCAAATGATCAAAGATTAGAGCATTTTGACATGATACTGTGACCTGGTTACCATTCAGTTGATTGGTTGTAATTAGTAATCATCAAGCTGTCACCAAGAAAGAGCAATGATGCTGGCTCGCTTCATACTAATAAAGTAGTCAATGCTGCTATATAGTTGTCTATTATACTCACTGCTGCTACCACATTTTCCAAAGGGAAGAAGCTAAATGAATCTTTTACGTACTAGGATTAAGGCGAATTCTGGTTTTACAAAATGTATGGTTATGGCATATGTTTTGAGAGGAAACTTTATACCATTAAGGTCATAACATAAAGCGTCTGATTAAAGCATCTGTTGCTTAGATCGTTTCTATCTCTAATTTCTGCATTTCAAACCCCAACTTAACTTTACTTAACTGTAGATCATCTGATCTTTCTATATCTAAATTTTTGTAAATGGTGTTCAATGCCTCTTAAATAATTGAACTTTTGTTCTTATTATGGTTGACTTAAAAGTAACGATCTTCCCTCGAGATACTTAAATTTTTTACCTGGGAATAATTACACATCATTAGCTGCCGACAACAATCCACTAAATTGATAGATTCATGACACATTTAAACTCTGAACCTCTTGTATTAATTAATTACTTTCGTAAATCTTACAAATTGCACCAACTGTTATCCAAAGAATGACTCAATTGTATATGTATATCCCAATATCCCGTCGTATAATTTTGTAGTAGAAACACTCTAGAATTTCAAAAAATCTTCACAACCCTGCTAATTTTACAAACCACAAAATAGAACATGCAATTTTGCTTGGTATCAGATACATTAAATTTGAAAAAAAAAAAAAGGATATCTTCTGTTTATTGGCAACTTTACCTGAAAAAAAGATAGAGAGAATTAAATTTCATTTGCCTGCTGGTCCCTTCCTTTAATCATCGTGGAATAAAAAAGCTCATAATAACTTTAATTCATAAGAAAGCAAAGTTGCTGGACCAATCTTAGGAAATTGAGCAATTTTAAGTAAAAAAGCAAACATGAATCAACTGCTTTCCTAACACTGGATTGACCCTTTATCTTTATGTACCATCTCCAAGTTCTATTTGTCTCCGTAATCAACATTTAGGTCCCCATAAAATTTGTGTGCCTTAACGGTTTGCTAGTTTCTCTATGTAAGGTGAGACAGCGATTCACTGAAATAATTCTAATTTCATCCTAGGAGATGGTAATTCTTTGCCATTATTGTCATTACATTACTATAGAATTGACTTCAATTCAAGTTTTGGATTGTTCTATTGTAAAGCGTACGAAATAACTTAATTACTTTTATAATAAAATTAATTTGATAATTATACTGATGTGTCTTAACTTTTTAAAAAATAGATTATTCTAAAATTTGAATAAAATCTAATTTTTTTGTTGGTTATTTTTTTTAAATGTTTAGGTTGAATTATAACAAAATTAATTGGTAAAGTTGATGGAAGATAGAACTAAATAGATACTTTGATAAGTCAGATGGACGCTACAAGGATCAATTTAGGATTTGACGCCACACTCTTAGTGATCAAAGAGTGATAAGTCACCAACTGTCTTCAAGAGTTAAAAAACTTGAGAAGACAATTTTGTGAAAGAAATAGCTCTTCTATTTCGTGCTTCCAATTTCAAAATGAGGCAACTGCCTCTATAAGACTTTAACATGCCTTATATAGGCTTACAAAATGAAGGAAAACCCTAATGTTACCTAATTAACTTAAAAAGCCCAATATAACTCAACAATTTAAAATAAAGCTAAACAAGTTCAAAATGGCCAAAATACATAAAAATAGCAACATAAGAAGTAAATTAAGCCCAATAGCATGGAAAGAAAGCCCTCAGCTGCTTCTTTAAGCCCAACGACATCAAACGTCTCTAAATCACGTCTCAATATCTAATTGAAGACAAATAAACACATTTAGCTCATTTTTATTCAGATCGCAAGCTTCTAATCTCATAAAAGCTTCAATAGCTCCAATTTGACTATTTATGGCCCTTTGAAGCTGTTTAGCCTTAACCCTTGTCATTGGACCATTTGAAATCTCCTTTACGCTCAGCTCGCCTTCTTGAGTTGATTTAGAACCTTCATGATTTGCCCCCGGGCAGAGAATGATTTGCCCCCGGGCAGAGAATGATTTGCCCTCAAATCATACTCTTCTAGATCTTCCAAATAAGGAGATAAGTCCTTCACATTAAAAGTGGCTGAAACATTGTAATCACCAGGAAGATCAACTTTGTAAGCATTACTATTTACCTTCTCTACAATCCGAAAAGATCCATCAACTCTTGGCATCAGCTTGGACTTCCGCTTGCTAGGAAATCTTCCCTTGCTAAGATGAATCCAAACAAGATCACCAGGTTCAAAGCTAATCATTTTTCGTCCTTTATTAGCATGCTTAACATACTTAGCGATTTTCTCCTCAATATGAATTCGAACCTGCTCATGAAGCTTCTTCATCAATTCTGCCGTCTTAACCTCATCCATAGATGTCTTCTCATCAATTGGAATAGGAACAAGGTCAATAGGAACAAATGGATTAAATCCATACACAATCTCAAATGGTGAAAATTTTATAGCCCCATACACACTACGGTTGTATGCAAACTCCACAATAGGCAAACAAGTATCCCAACTCTTTAAGTTCTTGTTTATAATTGCCCGTAATAAAGAAGATAGAGTACGGTTCACTACCTCAGTTTGCCCATTAGTTTGTGGATGACAAGCAGTACTGAAAAGCAACTTTATTCCAAGCTTCTTCCAAAGAGTCTTCCAAAAATAGCTTAAGAACTTTGTATCACGATCAGAGACAATGCTTTTAGGGATTCCATGCAAACGTACAATTTCCCTAAAAAATAAATCAGCAATATGAATAACATCATCAGTTTTGTTACAAGGAATAAAGTGTGACATTTTGGAGAACCGATCAACCACAACCATCACTGAATCCTTCCCACACTGTGTTCTAGGTAATCCAAGCACAAAAGTCATACTAATATCCATCCATGATTGCTCTGGGATAGGTAAAGGCATATATAGTCCATATGCATTCTCTTTACCATTAGCTTTCTTGCAAATTACACATATTTCAACAACTTTATGAACATCTCGCAGCATATTGGGCCAAAAGAAGTGCTCTTTCAATAGCTCATAAGTTTTCTTCTCCCCAAAATGACCACTAAGACCACCCTCATGAGCCTCACGCACAAGCAACTCACATAAGGATCCTGAAAGTATACATATTCTGCCCAACTTGAACAAGTAACCATCATGCACAAAGAACCCATCACAAGCTCCTTTAGCACATTTAGACATCATATTAGCAAAGTATGAATCACTTGTATATTGTTCTTTCACCTGTTCAAAACCCAAAAGCCTTGCATTTAACATAGAAATCAATGCATACCTCCTAGAAAGAGCATCAGCAATGACATTAGTTTGTCCCTTCTTGTATTTTATGACATATGGAAATGGCTCCATGAACTCTACCCATTTGGCATGTCTTCTATTCAGCTTGTTCTGCCCTTTAAGATACTTTAACGATTCATGGTCAATATGAATAACGAACTCTTTAGGTAATAGTTAATGCTACCATACCTCGAGAGCCCGAATCAATGCACAAAACTCTTTGTCATAAATAGAGTAGTTTAAACGTGCCCCATTCAGCTTCTCACTAAAGAAAGCAATTGACCTCTTTTCTTGCATCAAAACAGCCCCAATACCAACCCCTGAAGCATTACACTCTATTTCAAATGTTTTAGCAAAATCAGGAAGTGCTAAAACTTGAGCATAACATAATTGTTCTTTAATCAGGTCAAATGACTTCTGTGCATTCTCATTCCACCTAAACTCATTTCCCTTTTTCAAACATTCTGTCATAGGCGCAACAATAGAACTAAAGTCTTTAATAAATCGCCTATAGAAAGAGGCGAAACCATGAAAACTTCTCACATCCGCAACACTAGTAGGTTTAGGCCAATCACGAATTGCCTTAACCTTCTCCTCATCAACCTTAATTCCACTGCCAGAAACAACATACCCCAAAAAGATAACACTATCTTGATAGAAATAGCACTTCTTGAGGTTTCCATACAACTTAGCATCACGCAAGATCTCAAATACAGCCATAAGATGCTTCACATGATCATCAAAATTTTTACTATAGATCAAGATATCATCAAAATAGACCACAACAAATAGCCTAATAAACGTCCTCAAAACATGGTTCATAAGTCTCATAAATGTACTAGGTGCATTATAAAGCCCAAACGGCATCACCATCCACTCATACAATCCATGCTTAGTTTTAAAGGCTGTTTTCTATTCATCACCTTCTTTCATCCTAATTTGGTGATATCTACTCATCAAATCAACTTTAGAAAAATAAACGGCACCATGCAATTCATCAAGTCTAGGAATATGGAATCGATACTTAACCGTTATCTTGTTGATAGCCTGACTGTCTACACACATTTTCATGGTACCATCCTTCTTTGGAACAAGCAAAGTAGGCACTAAACAAGGACTAAGTGACTCACGCACATAGCCCCTCTCTAAGAGCTCACTAACCTGCCTTTTGATCTCCTTTGCTTCCTCCGAATTACATCTATATGCTGGTCTATTTGGAAGTGAAGCTCCAAGCACCAAATTAATTTGATGCTCTATCCCTCGAATAGGTGGTAATCCCAATGGTAGTTCTTCTAGAAATACATCTTTGAAATCTTCAAGCAACTCCACAATCTGCCTTGGCAAATCTAAACCTTTCACTTGCAATAAAGGCTTTGCCCAAGTCATGAAAACAACCCTCACAGAAGCTAGTGCTTACTCAACATCTCCTTTTTTGGCTAACATTAACCCATTACCAGATTCCATCATCTTCCTTTGATTCCACAACTGATCTTCTCTAACTTATTGAGAACTCAATGGCATCAAGTTCACTTTTTTCCCATTTAGTACAAATGAATAAGTGTTCCTTCGCCCATTATAAGTCACATCATTATCAAATTATCATGGACGTCCTAATAACACATGACTAGCTATCATAGGAACTACATCACATAAAACCTCATCATAAAAGGTTTTAATAAAGAATGGCACCCGAACCTGTCTTATAACCTGAATCTCTCCCTTGTCATTAAGCCAATGCAATTTGTATGGTTTTAGATGTGGAACAGTAGTTAATCCCAATTTCTCCACTAAAGTAGTGGATGCAACATTGGTACAACTACCATTATCAATGATCATGGCATAAACCTTATCTCGAATTTAACATCTTGTATGAAAGATGTTTTCGCGCTATTCCAAACCAATATCAACTTTAACACTCAAAATCCTTTGAATAACTAATAAATTTCCCTCCATTGGCTCAAGATTCTCTTATTGTTCAGTCACTTCGACTTTAGATTCCTCTTCCATTTCAGCCTCATCTTCACTTACAAGTTCTCCATGCTTCCCTTATAAAACCATCACCCTCTTATTTGGACATTCAGAAGCAATATGCCTATTTTCCAAGCACTTGAAACACTTGATGTCTCGCGACCTCCTGGAAAATTTAGGTTCAAATACCTTCTCCTTTCCTTTCAACGAACCTGAACTAGCACTTCCCTTACTGAACTCTACTTTCTCATCACGTTTAGGTGTGTTTCATGTTCGCAAAGGTGAAGAAACAGCCTTTGTATTACTTATTGTAGTTGATCTCATATGGATACCCTCTCTTTTCTGCTGTCTTTCTACTTTAGTTGCAAGTTTTATGACATCCTCAAGAAATATGAAGGGCTGTAACTCAACAACATTAGCTATGCCCCTCTTCAATCCATCAAGGAATCTAGCTATTATTTGCTTTTGAGGTTCATTCAAATCACAGCGAATCAGCAACAGCTCAAATTCTTTCACATACTCCTCCACACTCAAGGAACCTTGTCGCAAAGTCTGGAGTTTGATGTATAATTCTTGTTTATAATAATCCGGAACAAATCTCTTCTTTATTAATCTTTTCATAAGTGGCCAGCTCGTAACTTCTTCTTCGTCATCCGTTCTTCGCTGAGCTTTTAAGTTTTCCCACCACAAAAGTGCATAATCGGTAAACTCAAGTGCTGCTACCTTACACTTCTTTGCCTTAGGGTACTCATGCCAATCAAACACCCTATCTACCTTTTGAACCCATTCAAGATACTCCTCAGGAGAACTAGTACCTCTAAATGGTGGTATATTAAGTTTGATACCACTAGTAGGGTCATTTTGCTGCCTCCTTATCTTACTCCTATCATCAGTCTCATCATCCTGATTTGGCTCATCTTTAGCATCCCCTAAGTCATTCTGAGGTACCTTATGCCCTACCTGCCTTTGTTGGGGTTGCAAAGTATTTCTTTACATCATTTCTATAATACCAGCAAGTTATCCATGAATTTCAGTAATCTCACCTTGAAATTCATCATGAGCACGTTGTAAGCCCATGAGTTGAGCTTGTTCTAAACTCAGTCCTTTTGTTACTCTACTTGCATCATCTTCAGCCATTATTAACAAAAACCCTCAAACAAATATGAACAATGAACAACACAACCAGTAGCTAAAAACACACTTCTCAAACTGAATGTTTTTTTTTCACCAATTCAATAAATAAAACTAGATAGCAATAATTGACTAAAATTCAAATTTTCAAGGTTCAGGAACAACTCAACTCAGCCAAATCATCTTCAGCCCACAAACTACTAAGAATTAATTCTAATGCTTCAGAGTTGCAATTCAAATACTAGAGACCCAATCTGATGAATAATCCCACGAAATTATATAAAACAAAAGCAGCAAGACACCTTAAATACCTGAAACTTCAGTTTACACACTGAAATCCTATGCTCTGATACTAGAAGATGTGCCTTGATTTCTAGAAAAATAGATTATTCCAAAATTCGAATAAAATCTGGTTCTTTTGTTGGTTATTTTTCTTTAAGTGTTTAGGCTGAATTATAACAACATTAATTGGTAAAGTTGATGGAGGATAGAACTAAATAGATACCTTGATAAGTCAGATAGACGCCACAAGGATCAATTTAGAGTTTGACGCCACACTCTTGGTGATCAAAGAGTGATAAGTCACCAACTGTCTTCAAGAGTTAGAAAACTTGAGAAGACAATTTTGTGAGAGAAATAACTCTTTTATTTCGTGCTTCCAATTTCAAAACGAGGCAACTGCCTCTATAAGACTTTAACATGCCTTATATAGACTTACAAAATGAGGGAAAACCCTAATATTACATAATTAACTTAAAAAGTCCAAAATAAGCCCAAGGATCAATTTAGGGTTTAACGCCACACTCTTGGTGATCAAAGAGTGATAAGTCACTGATGCGATAATTCTATATCATAAATTAAGTGCAAGTATACACTATCGTATGCAAGTAATAAAGAGACTAATTAGTCGGATGTCAAACCCACAGGGATAATTGTTTCTTATTAACCAATTACTAAAATTATGTCTTCCTAATAATTATTCAGAAAAATAAAAATTCAAGAATAAATGTAGAAAATATAAAAGTAAAAACACAATGCAATGAGATTTAAAGATAACAACGTAGAGAAAACCTAGGATTAATATTATCCCTCAATATGCTTTTCAATGATTAATCCTCTAATATTTAACTCACTTAGTCTTTATTATTGATCAAGATGCTAATGTATTCACAAGCCTCTTCCAAGGTCATGCAAGTATACCCTAATTTATCAAATACCTATATTCCTATGGTACTTGTAATAAATTAAGATTCGTTAAGATTAGGTCTTATTGATCATACATGCCAATTAGGTATATTCCTATCCTAAGTTGAAACTTGCATATGCAACATTGAATGTTACTCTACAATCATGCATCAAATTACCTAGGTCTAAATATTATGATTCCTCTTCCGAGTTTATCAATAATATTACCAACTCATTCACCATATATTGGCCAGATATATTGAAGCATTAAACACAAGTAATTTAAATAATAAATGACTAAGTTTATTAAATACTAAAAAGATATGGCAATTAAGCACACATATTGAGTTCAAATATTAACCCTAAAAAATAAGTTAGCTCATGGCTACAAGAGAACAGCAGTAAAAATAATTATAAATCATGATACAATTATTAGCAAACCGATATAGACGTCGAATTGCTCTTAATTGCGCTGCCTAGGAACTCTTGATGTCGAAGAACGTCTTGTATCTCTCTCTAAAGTTGCTTCAATTAAGCTCCTATTGCTCTCCAAGACTTGTGCTCTATATTCTTGGTACTCTTGGGTCGTCTTGGATTGATTCTTGAAGGCTGGGAACGAGTGGCTTTATATAGGGATTGATATGAGCTTGAAAATCTCAATTCTCGTCGGACTAGGACTCGTACTACCGCTGGCGCGCTATGCATCTGTCGCTGGGGCGACGCGTGAAAAAGCTATTACCGCTGGAGCGGTGGGATCTTGGCGCTGGGGCGCTGCATGAAAACGGCTTCACCGCTGGCGTGGTATGTTAATAGCGCTGGGGCGATAAAAAGTCGCTGGCGCGGTGACTCTTCGGCGCTGGGGCGCTAGACGCGACTTAAGCAGGTCATTTTTCTTATTTCGATCACTATTTCAGAGCTGGGGCGAAAATCCTTGTGAAGCTGGGGCGATGGACACATACTTTGAAAACTTTGCATTTTAGTCCCTGTTTTCGCTCCTTTTGCGTTCTTTCTTTAAATTTCGTTCAAGTCCCTATAAATAACAATAATGCACATAAATAGCCATCTATTCTCATAAAATCATAAAATATCAATAATAAAAACATGAGAAAATATATGACAAATTTGCCCTTATCAGTCACCAACTGTCTTCAAGAGTTAGAAAACTTGAGAAGACAATTTTGTGAGAGAAATAACTCTTCTATTTCGTGCTTCCAATTTCAAAATGAGGCAACTGCCTCTATAAGACTTTAACATGCCTTATATAGGCTTACAAAATGAGAAAAAATCCTAATATTACCTAATTAACTTAAAAAGTCTAAAATAAGTCTAATATGACTTAATAATTTAAAATAAAGTTAAGCAATTTCAAAATGGCCAAAATACATAAAAATAGCAACATAAGAAGTAAATTAAGCCCAATAGCATGGAAAGAAAGCTCTCAGCTGCTTCTTTAAGCCCAACGTCATCAAATGTCTCTAAATCACGTCTCAATCTCTAATTGAAGACAAATAAATACATTTAGCTCATTTTCATTCAGATCGCAAGCTTCTAATCTCATAGAAGCTTCAATAGCTCCAATTTAACTACTTATGACCCTTTGAAGCTGTTTAGCCTTAGCCCTTATTATTGGACCATCTGAAATCTCCTTTACACTCAACTTGACTTCTTGAATTAATTTAGAACTCTCATTATGCACATCATATACTTTTATAATAATATATTATTTTTAAAAATAATTATAAAATAAATTAATAAAAATTATTTACAAAACCCAAGAAATGAGGTCTCTTTCACACATTTCATGGAGCAATCTTCCTGCACACTATGTGTCAGCATTTGAATACAAACTTAGCGAAGAGTTTTGAATAGAATGAAAAAAAAAATTGAAATTAGCTGAGTGATTAAAAAAAAAAAAATGAAACTAGCTGAGTGATTAATCAATTAATTGAAAAAGATGGTTGTGTTATCAACACCACTCTACCTCACACTCTAAAACTCTCTTTCGCACTAAGTTGGGACAGGTTTTAGGCAAATTCATTGGGTCTTCAGGAGAAATGCCCGAGCTACAGAAATTGTGAAAGATCGAGCGTCATTTTCTAGTGGCCGAGACCTGACTTGTCATGACGGAGTCGAGAACCGTCGTCGAAGAAGCAAGTGTTTTTGGAGAGATGGAAATCGACGAGCATCAGGTGGTCGTTCTCTTGAATCATAATCTTCTTAGGCTTTAAACTTTTGTAAACAATTCCTTGATTGTGAAGATACTCCAATGCCAGAACTATCTTCGCTGCATAAAATCTGCTAAAATAAAATAAAATCAAGTAAACTTCAAACTGTTATCGCGATCTAAAAAATAGATTCTAATAGCAACATAAATTTTCGGAGTTTCAAATCTAATTTTGTATTATTTTTTAAGTTTGAAGATTGCATCTAAAACAAACAAAGAGTATACAGTAATAAAAGAAATAATTTGACCTGATGATGTAATCAAAGAACATGTTATCAGTTACTCTTCTCTTGATGGAATTTAGATCACGTCCTGGACAATAATCAATGGTGTATCCAACAATCTTCTCAGTGGAGACAATTCCTTTTAATCTTGGCAAAAACGGATGATAAAAACTTTATGCTTCTTGTTCGAAGCAAACTCTTCTATATTGTTTGCTCTCATCATCATCATTATTATTATTACTATTATCATGATCCAAGTCTTTGGTTTTCTTCTCAATCAAATCTCTCCAAATAACCTTCAAAGCAAAATGCTCACTCGATTCCTCATCCTTGACAAGAAACAACACTCCATTCTCTCCACGTCTATGAGTTGATAATCAATTAATCGAGACGAGGGAGCCGATTGCGAGTGAAAAAAAACACATTTGAACTTGGTGGAGGATGATTAGTGGTTGTAGTGGTGGTGGTTGGGCCGCAAATGCATGTAGTAGTTCTTGAGGTGCTTTTTTTTCTTCTAAAAGAAATTATAGAATTTGGAGTTTTGTTGGTGAAGAAGAAGAATTAAACAAAAGTTTTAAGTATTTTAATGATAACAAATAATTATAACAATAAATTTATTTAGATAAGAGGATAAAAAATGTTTGAACATAGAATAAGAGATCTTGAACATAAAAAGTTAAACATAAAATTGAAATAATTTTATTATTATTTTTCCTTAATTTTGACTAAATATCTTCTAATAGTTGGGCATTGCTATTAATTTTTTAAATTTATAAATATTATTAAAATTAAGACTTACCTCAAGGTTTTCAAGATAATAACCAATTTTTGAAAAGTGAAAATTGTGATCCCGTAACTATATTTGTCTCTATCTCCATCTCCATTCCTCGGTCCTTTTTTGTTTTTCAATTATCTATATTTTCTTCAATTTTTTCTTAATTACATCTGTACAAAAATCATAACAAAATTAATTACCTTCGTTAATTCTATATCAACTTCATTTTTGAATTGAAATTTTACATAAATTATTGAAACATCACCAATTTCATTCATGCTTTAATTTAAATTTATACATAAGTCCTTAATTTTTTAAAATACTCAATTACACCTATTTAGAGATATAAATAGTTAATTTCAGAGGTGAAAATGATAATGAAAAAGATGTAATTTGATATTTCTTAGAAATTAGGAACTTAAGAGGTAAATTAAGATAAAACAGGGACAGAAATAATAATTTTTCTAAATTATTAGATAAAAACTAAAACCAAATTCTATAATTAAGCTAAACAAGCCAATATATATATATAAAGAAAAAATACTTCAACCTATACTAATTTATGTAAATAAAATGTGATATTTTGCTTCACATTCAGTTGCACTAATATCTATAGAAGTTCGTACAAATAATACATATTTAGCATATAAAAAAATTAATTAATATAAAAAAGGAGTAAAAAAGTAAACTACAAATAATACATATTTAGTATATATAAAAATTAATTAATATAGAAAAGGAGTTAAAAAAACAAAATTCAAAGTTTAAAGTAACAGGTAAATAAGTATGAGTTGTGACAAAAGGTACAATACCTGTCCATGACTTGCAAATAGAACAAGTGTAAAGATATCATCCCCGTCTTTGACCGATTAAAAAATATATACAAAAACTATACTAGATCTACCTTTAACAAGGTGGGCCCATCCATACTGGGATTTTTATCTTCCCTACCTTTAATATTTCTAATCTTCTATACCCTTCCACCTTCTCCTATCTTTCATCCTAATTGTTTTCTCTTATATAAAATTTTAATTTATTAAAGAGTGACATTACACTTTTTAAATAATATATCATTATTTTTTATTATAAATAATATATTAAATAATTTTTTAGATGATAAAATAATATAACAAATAATTATAAAAATTATAAAAATTACTCATCTAATAAATATTTGACACATTACTTAAGATAAAAAATATTAATATTCAAATACAATTTAAAAATTATCATTATTAAATTGTCATTCTAAGTAACAAAAATTATTAAATTCTAAGCATTGCTAAGTTGAATGCCAAATGTTAAGTTCAGTTTGAAATTGTGGTAATATGGTTTTGAAATTATAATTAATGTGAAATGAAAATACCAAAATTTTTATGTTAATTCTAAATATAGCCTTAGTCTCCCACTACAAAAATAATGATAAAAAGTCAATTAAGTGTCAGTTGTATTGTTTTAAGTGAAACAAGGACTAAATTGTAAATAGAAGCAAGTATTAATACTTTAAGAGTAATTTGATAAAAATGAAAGGGCTTAAATGATAATATCTTAAGTAGATATTGAAGCTCTAAAATGCACCATTTCATTTTTGGATCAAACCAATCAAGAGTTGACAAATGGCAACTTTTTTCTTGCAATTTTGATTGATAAATACCAGAACTTTGGAAGATTATAACAAACTTAATTCTTCATCATTTTTTTTGATTCATGAAGCTCTGTAAAGCTTGTAATCTCAAGATTGTGTTCCTTGAATCTTAATTGAAATAATAGCATTGATCATTTCTGTTTTGACCATAAATGTAGGCTTTGTCTAAATACGTATATGCTTTGTTTTTGTTTGCAATCTTTCCTTATTTTTAGTTTTTGATTTCTTTGACTCTCAAGTTCAATTTGTTTGTAGTTTTAGATCAAGATTTCATTGCTTCAATAATTGGTATCAACGCTTGGTTCTTAATCTAATGGCTACTTGCAAATTTGATATTAAGAAAATGAAAAAAATGATATTAATCTTTGGAAGATTAAAATAAAGGCACTCTTGGCCAGTCAAGGGTTTAAATATGCAATTGGAGAGTTTGTTATAGCTAAAGTAGATGGCAAGAAACTCGAATGTTCAAGAGCAGATAGTGATCATGTTAAAACAATAAAAAAAGCCAGAAGTGCCATTGTCCTTAACATTAGTGATGAAGTTTTAAGAAAAGTAACAAGTAGGCAAGTGAAAAGACTGTCATTGGCCTATAGAAGAAACTTGAATCTCTGTATATAATCAATTCTTTGGCCAACAAGTTACATCTAAAAAGAAACTTTACCAGTTGAACATGAGAGAAGGAGGCTCAATCAAAGATCACGAAAATATACAGGTATTTAGTTAGTGGAAGCTCGTATAAATATGCAGGTATTTAGTTAAGACTATATATTAAATAGAGTCATAAAGACATCTAATAGATATTTTATAAAGCCGTCAGAATAGTTTTCTTGAGTTAAGTAATATTTGTAGTCCTTAGACCTGAACGCCACAATAATCTTGTAAGTGATCCATAATACTTAAATTCCACGCATGTCAGAAACCCTTTATAATTTAACCTCTAGGTGTTATTGGGTATAGTCCGATGCTCATGGAGGCTAGTGAACGGAGATATAAGATTTGTTAGCTTATATGGTTATGTTGTATATCCTAATGTTTTGAGATTAGATTTCAGAAAGTCTTGTATACAAAAGCATTCACCTTGGAAAAAGTTTTCATAATGTGAAATAATATTATAAAAGAGTTTAAAGTATTATTTTTCAAAATATAAATCTAGAGATAAGTTCAAGGTCAAGCGGATAGAGACTTGACGGTAAGATCTGTTTTTGCTCCTTAAAGATATAAGTGATAGAGGGATTATATAATATGTATGATCTCAACTTATATAGTTCAACGCACCATCTTTTATTGGTTGTGAAATGAAAGTGGGTAGAGTTCACAGACTTATGAAATTGTTCTATAGAGAATCTTACAATATGCAATATACTTGTTGAGCATTAGAGTAGCAATTAGTCATTTGATGGCTAGTTGAAATTGTATAAATAATAATTATGAGATAAGTATTTTTTTTTATTAAAAAGTTTTAGGTTGAAGAGTTTGATCCGAAATATTTTCGAGTAAATGGGATTCAATTTTACCACGTATTGAGAAAGACACATGTCGAATTCTAAGTGTTAGAACTCGATACGTGTCATGGCCAAGTAGAGCACATGGTTTAGTACTTATTTATTGACCTTTTATGTGTTGATGTATTTTAGGGTGTATACATGTGATTGTGTACATATTGAAAAATTAAAAATATGCATCATATACATGAATTTGGCAGCAGAATTTATCAAGTAATCAACATATACACATGTAGTTCAATTCTTAACAACTTAAGAATATATAAAACATACATTTGAAGACCTCCGATGAAGATTTTCAATTCCGGATATCCTTGCCCCAACTTTGAGCTCACCTTGAAGTGCACTCTTATCCAATTCTAGTTCACAACAATCCGGTGGGATTGTGAAGTTAGAATAGCAGCAGTATGATCTCCAGCAACAAGGTTTTGATTACTAGAAAGAAAAATATAAAAGATTTATTTTTCTTTCTCCTTTTGTTTTTCTCACAAGTCTTTGTTCTTTGAAAAACTCTCTCAAAACCAACTCTTCTTTTTCCTCTCAACACTTGCACGAATTTCCATTCACTCTCTTGTTAACACACTTGAAACTCAACCATTTTAGTGGTTACAACAACTTCACAACTTCACAAGCGGCCAACTACCAAAACAATTTTTGTTGGCCATTTTAATAGTCTAATAAATTTAACCATTAATCATAAAATGGTGCTCGACTAAATTTAGTTTATATTTCTCAAATTAGGTATGTCTTCCATTTAAGAATAAAATAATAAATAAATAAAACCATATTTTATTTATTTAAATAACATTTATTTAATTATTCAAAAACTATTTGAATAATTAATATTTACCTTATTTAATTTTACTAACATAGTAAATGGTTGAATTCATGGTAAAATAATTCATACAATAAAATTGTGCCACTTGTTAATATCTAATTAGTTAATAACTTTTGTCAACTAATTAAATAATATACTTAACATTTAAGTTTAAACAAGTGCACAACCCGAGGAACCCCGAAACATATTTTCGGTTTGCTGGAATTTCTAGGATGAAACTGTTCAATCCATTATGCTGCCCCAGTGCACAACGAGTACACTTCATATTGTGAGACTCTCTAGGTCCATGCCCGAATTGTCATATAGAACTCCTCCATACGTCCGTGAACGATATCCCACACACACGTTAGGGATATTACAAAGTGGCGCGTTAGACTATACAAGTTGAGGTTATAACATATTCATATAATCCCTCCATCATTTATATCCGAGTAGAGTAGATATATAGATCAACACCATCAAATCTCCATATGCCCGACTGAAAGCTTATCTCTAGAATTGTATTTCAATAAATAATATTCTCAAACACTTTTGTAATATTATTTACCCCTAGGGTTAAACTCTTTTCCCGAGAATTATTGCTTATGGCCATAAGACTTTCTGAAATACAATCTATAGAGTATTAGGATATAATACTCACCCAAATGAGCTGATGGATCCTATATCTATGCACACCAGACTCCATGAGCATCGGACCATACCTAGTGACACCCAGCGGTCAGACCATGAAAGGTTTCTGACATGTGTGAAACCAAAGTATGGTGGATCACTCATAAGCCCACCGTGGCACTCAGGTCAAAGGACCACGAATACTACTCAACTCGAAAGATCCTCCATTGACGGCTTTATGGGATGTCTATTGGAGATCTTTGTGAGTCTGTTCAGTATTCAGTCCTTACTGAATACCTATATCTCTATACGAGCTTCCACTAAACTCATGGTTTGCTAAGAATAACCAACTAGACCATCCAGATATAGACATACACTAATCTATATATTTGTTAAGGTATTCATTGACAGACCTGCATCAGTGAAGATAGATCAGGAACATAATATTTGAGAACATATTTGCATAATGATATTTCCTAACACTATTTGCAACTCTTTACAATTATGTCATTACTAATATATTCTTAAGTCTTTGTCCTATTTCAGACAAGGCTCTAACTCTTTAGATATTACTGACTCTTATAACCTGGTAACTCTTATCAGTGCCAATTCTTAGCATTTATAACTCTCGGTGTGCTAATTCTTAGCACTGATCTAAACTCATTTAGATTAGATCTGAACTCTTTCAGATCGTACAATGTCTGAAACGTTACAAGCATCTTACCATATATATATATATATATAATTAGCGATTTATTGAAATAATAACACTAGTATAAATATTAAACAAATATTCATACATAATGGGATGGCACGTAAGCACAAATTCCAACATTATGTTGATTTTATTTATTATAATTTTGTATAGTATAAAAGACAACCAATAGCATGCAAGTTGGTGGCTTAAAGAAATGGATACATTTATCCCATAACCTTAGTCAAAATGTTGACACATAAGCATATGCTAATCATTAAGTATTACTTAAGCATTTGACAATACATCAATCATACAATTTAGTGACTTTTACTGAATGCTACACTTATCCCTTAATGCCATCTCATCTCTTTCATGCATAAGGGTTATGCAAAAGTGTTTGGCCGAATTAAAGGATATGTGTTTTAAGAAAAAGAAATTGGTAAAAGTTTAGAAAAAAGGCTTGGCAAAAGGCATTAAAGATTGATAGATTGAAATGTGCTTAAAAGTTAAGTAAAGAACAAAACACAAGAATTAAGTTATTACCATTATTCTAGAGCCGAAAATCCCACCTCAATATATTTGCCTAGAATTGTTCAAGATATGCCCATTTTGTTAGCTCTATTTTTGGTGACCAAAATATATAATCGGAACATAAGCTAAGATATGTCTTTTATACACTCAATCTATATTTGATTGTATATAATATTTGATATAATGCATGTTAGAAGAACATGCTACGAAGTATTTTGTTTGGGTAGTATTATGCAAAAATAATTTGAATATATTTTGCTTCCGCTTTGCACTTTGATTTTAGATTTACATTTTACTTCCCACTCTTTCCAAATTATGCTAATGATTTGAATAAAAGAAGATCACTAACTGGTATTTATTCATGGTAAAAGGGTCTTATAAGCTAAAACGTTGTATTACAACATGTTGCTCTATCAATAACTAAAGCTGATTACGTGGCAACTACAAAAATAATCAAGGAAGCAATTTAGATTAAGGTTTTAATTGTTGAACTAGCAATAGAGGACCAAGTGATAAATGTATTTTGTGAAAGCCAAAATACCATACACTTGAGTAGAAATTAAGTGTTCCATAAAAGAATAAAATACATTGACATCAAGATGCACTTCATCACGGGTCAAATTGCAAAAGAGATTGTAAAAATGATCAAGATTCATACTTTCATCAATCTAGCTGACATGATGACAAAGGCATTGCCCAAAACTAGGTTCAAGCTTGATTGGTGCCAACAACAAGTGTAGCAATTGATGTAAGTGATAAGGCATAATGATTTTGATGCTCATTGATTTAGAATTAAGGTGGAGATTATAAAAATAATGATTAAAAATCAATTTAGAGTCAGTTGCACTATTTTAGGTGAAACAAGAACCAAATTATAAATGGAAGTATTAGTGCTTCCAAAGCAACTTTTTGAAAATGAAAGTACTGAAATGATAATGTCTTAAGCAGATATGGAAGCTCCAAAACACACTATTTTTATTTTTGAATTGGACTAATCAGGTGCTGACACTATTAACGTGTTTTAGGATATATGCATGTGATTGTGTACATGTTGAAAAAACTAAACACATGTATTATATACACAAATTTCGTAATGAAATTAAGCTTGTAATCAACATATGCACATGTAACTTAAATCATTAACAACTTAAGATTATAAAAACATACATTTGATGATCTTCGGTGAAGATATCAATTCCGGATTTTTTCTAGCTCCAACTTTGAGCTCACCTTAAAGTGCATTATTGTTCAATTCTAGTTAACAAAAATCTGGTGGGATTGTGAAGCTAGAATAGCAGCAATTAAATTTCTAACAATAATATTTTTTTTCTTGAAAGAAAAATAAGAGAAATTTAATTTTCTTTCTCTCTAATTTTTCTCACAACTCTTTGTTCAAAGAAAACTCTCCAAAAATCAAACTCTCTTCAATGCCCTCTTTCCTTACACGAATTTTTGCTTCACCCCTATTAATCAAATGAATTCACACCATTTTTGGTGCTCTAACCACTTCACAAGTGCTCCATCAAAATTAGGTTAAGTGACCAACAACCAAAAATAATTTTGGGTGGCAATTTTTAATGGTCTAATAAAATTGACCATTAATTCTACAAAATGGTGCTCCACTTAATTTAATTTATATTTTTCAAATTAAGTATGTCTTTTACTTAGGAATAAAATAACAAATGAATAAAAACTATATTTTATTTATTTAAATAATAGTTATCTAATTATTCAAAAATTATTTGAATAATTAATATTTACTTTATTTGATTTTATTAACATAGTTAATAGGTGAATTTATGGTGAAACAATTCATGGAACAAAATTGTGCCACATGTTAACATCTAATTAGTTAACAATTCTTGTAACTAATTAAGTGATGTACTTAACATTTAAGTCTAGACAAGTGCATAACCCGAGGAACCCTGAAATATATTTTCAGTTTGCTGGAATTTCTAGGCTGGAACTGTTCAATCCATAATGTTGCCCCAGTGCACAATGAGTACACTTCATATTGTGAAACTCTATAGGTCCACACCCGAATTGTCATATGAAACTACTCTATACATCTGTGAACGATGCCCCACACACATATTATGGATATTACAAAGTGGTGCATTAGACCATACAAGTTGAGGTTATAACATATTCGTATGATCTATCTATTATTTATATCCGGGTAGAGTAGAGATATAGATCAACATTGTCAAATCTCCATATACTCGACCGAAAGCTTATCTCTAGAATTGTATTTCAATAAATAATATTTACAAATACATTTGTGATATTATTTATCCCTAAGGTTAAAATCTTTTCTCGAGAATTACTGCTTATGGACATAAGACTTTTTGAAATACAATCTTAGAGTATTAGGATATATTACTCACCCAAATGAGCTGATGGATCTCATAACTATGTACACCAGACTCCATGACCATCGGACGATACCCAATGACACTCAGCGATCAGACCATGAAAAATTTCTAACATGTGTGGAACCAAAGTATGGTAGATCACTCACAAGCCCACTGTGGCGCTCAGAACAAAGGATCACGAATACTACTCAACTCGAAAGACCCTTATTTGACGGCTATATGAGATGTCTATTGGAGGTCTTTGTGAGTCTGTTCAGTATTCAATCCTTACTGAATACATGTATTTCTATATGAGCTTCCACTAAACTCATGGTCTGCTAAGACTAACCATCTAGATATAGATATACATCGATCTATATATTTATTAAGGTATTCACTGACAGACCAGCATCGATGAAGATAAATCAAGAACATAATATTTGAGAACATATTTGTATAATAACATTTTCTAGCACTATTTACAACTCTTTGCAGCTACGTCATTACTAATATATTCTCAGGTCTTTGTCCCGTTTCAGACAAGGATCTAACTCTTTAGATATCGTTGACTCTTATAACCTGATAACTCTTATCAGTGCTAACTCTTAGCATTTATAACTCTCAGCGTTACTAATTCTTGGCACTGATCTAAACTCATTTAGATCAGATCTAAACTCTTTCAGATCATACAATGTCTGAAACATTACAAGCATCTTACCATATATAAAATATAATTAGCGATTTAATGAAATGATAATACTAGTACAAATATTAAATAAATATTTATACATAAAAGGATGGCACGTAAGCATAAATTCCAACAGACACATAGTAGAAAAGTTTTTAAATTAAAGTTTTAGATTTTTTTTAAAACTCTGTAAAGCTTGTAATATCAAAATTGTAATCCTTTGTTCATTTTTATTTTGAGTGTGGATGTAAACTCTATCGAACCATGTATATGCTCTAATTTTGTCTATAATAGTTCTTTATTTTTAGTTTTTGATTTCTTCAATTCTCAAATCAAATGTTGGGGTTTTATTGCTACAACACCCTGATAAGGGCAAATTTGTCATATATTTTCTCATGTTTTTATTATTGATATTTTATGATTTTATGAGAATAGATGGCTATTTATGTGCATTATTGTTATTTATAGGGACTTGAACGAAATTTAAAGAAAGAACGCAAAAGGAGCGAAAATAGGGACTAAAATGCAAAGTTTTCAAAGTATGTGTCCATCGCCCCAGCGCCACAAGTAGTTTTGCCCCCACGCTGAAATAGTGATCGAAATAAAAAACGACCTGCTTAAGTCGCGTATAGCGCCCCAGCGCCAGACAGTCACCGCCCCAGCTACGAGACAGCGCCCCAGCGTCAAGATTCCACCGCTCCAGCGGTAATAGCTTTTTCACGCGTCGCCCCAGCGACAGATGCATAGCGCGCCAGCGGTAGTGCGAGTCCTAGTCCGACGAGAATTGAGATTTTCAAGCTCATATCAATCCCTATATAAAGCCACTCGTTTCCAACCTTCAAGAATCATCAAAAGAGACCAGAGAGGAATCCAAGACGACCCAAGAGCACCAAGAATACAGAGCATGAGTCTTGGAGAGCAATAGGAGCTTAATTGAAGCAACTTTAGAGAGAGATATAAGACGTTCTTTGGCATCAAAAGTTTCTAGGCAGCGCAATTAAGAGCAATTCGACGTCTATATCGGTTTGCTAATAATTGTATCATGAGTTATAATTATTTTTACTGCTGTTCTCTTGTAGCCATGAGCTAAACTTATTTTCTAGGGTTAATACTTGAACTCAATATGTGTGCTTAATTGCCATATCTTTCGAATATTTAATAAACTTAGTCATTTATTATTTAAATTACTTGTGTTTAATGCTTCAATATATCTGGTCAATATATGGTGAATGAATTGGTAATATTATTGATAAACTCGGAAGAGGAATCATAATATTTAGACCTAGGTAATTTGATGCATGATTGTAGAGTAACATTCAATGTTGCATATGCAAGTTTTAATTTAGGATAGGAATATACCTAATTGGCATGTATGATCAATAAGACCTAATCTTAATGAATCTTAATTTAGTACAAGTACCATAAGAATATAGGTATTTGGTAAATTAGGGTATACTTGCATGACCTTGGAAGAGGCTTGTGAATACATTAGTGTCTTGATCAATAATAAATACTAAGTGAGTTAAATATTAGAGGATTAATCATTAAAAAATATATTGAGGGATAATATTAATCCTAGGTTTTCTTTACATTGCTATCTTCTTATTCTCTTTGCATTGTGTTTTTACTTTTATATTTTCTACATTCATTCTTAGGTTTTTATTTATCTGAATAATTATTAGGAAGATATAATTTTAATAATTGGTTAAAAAGAAACAATTATCCCTGTGGGTTCGACATCCGACTTATTTAGTCTCTTTATTACTTGCATACAATAGTGTATACTTGCACTTAATTTATGATATAGAAATATCGCATCAAGTTTTTGGCGCCGTTACTGGGGATAATTATCTACTTTTTCACCAATATTAATACCAATCTTTCTAGTTTTTACTTCAGATTTTATTTTTATTTTTATTTTTCTTAATGTAGTTTTACTTTCTTTGTTACGAGGTACATGCGAAGATCGAAAAGTGAAGACTTGATTGCTTTTGATCCAGAGATTGAAAGAACTTTAAGAAGAATTAGAAGAGAACAAAATCAAGTTAACACTATGGAAGATCAAGTACCAATTGCACCTGACAATGAAGCAAGACCACTAAGGGAGTATGCTGTTCCCTTAGTCAATGGAATCCATTCAAGCATTCAAAGACCAACTGTTCAAGCTAATAACTTCGAGATCAAGCCAAGCACAATTCAAATGCTCAAGGATTCAGTACAATTTGGTGGACTGCCCAATGATGATTCAAACATGCACATTATCAACTTCTTGGAGATATGTGACACATTTAAATACAATGGGGTGTCCGATGATGCAATTCGACTAAGATTGTTTCCCTTTTCCTTGAGAGACAAGGCAAAAAGTTGGCTGCTATCACTTCTATCTGGATCTATAGCTACATGGGATGATCTTGCACAAAAGTTCCTCGCCAAATTCTTTCCACCTGCTAAAACTGCAAAGATGAGGAACGACATCACATCATTCCTACAACTAGATGGAGAATCTCTTTATGAGGCATGGGAGAGATACAAAGATATGCAAAGAAAATGTCCTCATCATGGAGTTTCGAAGTGGTTGCTTATACAAACATTTTACAATGGATTAGCCGGTCAATTCAGAACGATAGTAGATGCTGCAGCTGGAGGAGCACTCATGAACAAATCCACCGATGAAGCTTATGATCTACTAGATGAGATGGCGTCCAATGCCTATCAATGGCCCACCGAAAGGTCCACCACAAGAAAAATTGCTGGACTACACGAAGTAGACACCTTGACCACATTATCTGCTCAAGTCAACCTTTTGACCAAAAAATTAAGCAACTTGGGAGTTAATGCCATCAAGAGTCAACCTATCACTTGCGATTTCTGTGGAGGAAATCATGCTAATGGACAATGCATGGAGACTGCTCAATATGTAGGGGACTTCAACCGTAATAATCCTAACTCAAATTTTTACAATCCTGGATGGAGAAATCACCCCAACTTCTTATGGAGCAACAATAATCAAGGACAACATTCTACAACTCCTCCTGGCGTCCAACCGCAAATCCAGCAAGAGAAAAAATCAGACATTGAAGACATGCTCTTACAATTTATAAAGAAAACAGATGCACTCTTCCAAAGTCAAGCAGCTTCACTTAGAGCCTTGGAGAATCAAGTAGGATAACTTGCTACAGCAATAAACAATCGACCTCAAGGAACTCTACCAAGCAACACCGAAGTCAATCCAAAAGGATGCGTAGAACAGTGCCAAGCCATCTCCCTCAGAAGTGGTAAAGTCTTACATGATAACACTCCTCAACCACAACTTTCGGAAATGATAGAGAAGGAAAAAGAACCAGTGGTCCAGCAAGATGACGTGCAACCATATAGACCACCTATACCATTTCCTCAGAGATTACAGCAGCTAAAAAGTCAAGAAAAAAGTGCTGAAACGCAGAAAAGTATAGAAAATGGTATTCAAGTGCAAGAACAGAAAAGAGAAAATGCAGCAGAAGATACCAGTAACAACCCACAGAAGCAACCTACGCAGTCATTCACTCCACCACCTCCATTTCCTCAGAGGCTGCAAACAAAGAAACTAGATAAGCAGTTTTCAAAATTTCTTGATGTTTTTAAGAAATTACATATTAATCTTCCGTTTGCAGATGCACTGGAGCAAATGCCGAGCTATGTGAAATTTATGAAGGAAATCCTATCAAAGAAGAGAAGAATAGATGACTTCGAGACTGTGGCCCTGACAGAAGAGTGTAGCGTCATCCTTCTAAAGAAGCTACCTCTAAAGCTCAAAGATCCTAGGAGTTTCACCATACCATGCTCAATTGGGAATTATGATTTTGGGAAAGCACTTTGTGATATGGGAGCTAGCATCAATCTTATGCCATTGTCCGTGTATAAAAAGTTGGGACTGAAAGAAGCCAAACCAAAAAATATCACACTTCAGTTAGCAGATCGTTCTCTCACCTATCCTAAGGGATAAATTGAAGATGTGTTGGTTAAGGTCGATAAATTCATCTTCCCTGCCGATTTTATTATTTTGGATATGGAAGAAGACAAGGAGATCCCAATCATCCTTGGAAGACCCTTCCTAGCCACTGGAAGAACAATTATTGATGTGCAAAAAGGAGAGTTGACCATGAGAGTACAAGAGGATACAGTCACTTTTAAGGTCTTCAAGGAGATCAAATTACCAGCTGAAAATGAAGACTGTTTCTGCATTAATGTGGTGCATCCAAGCGTTAAGCAAATTAAAGATATGGAGACATTGGATCCTCACATCCGAAAAAGAGCATTGAAGCATAGAAAGGCAAGAGAGAAGAAGAAAAAGCAGCATCACGACGAAGCAAGCAAAGAGAAAGAAAAGGAAGAACCATCTCCTCAGTCTAAGATTAAAGTCTTTCCGGAGAGACATAAGGAGAATGCAGCAAAAGATACTACCCGAGATTTAATTGCAAAAATATGGAAGCCAAAAAAGAAGAAAGCCAGTAAGATCACTTACACAAATGCTTTCATCAGCATCTTCGACCCACCATAAAAGAAAAGGAAGCCCCGTCAAGCCGATGACGTTAAATCAAGCGCTACTTGGGAGGCAACCCAAGGAAAGTATTATTTTATTATTATCATTTTTTATTTTTTTCAGCATCTTAAAAAATAAAAAAAAAATAATAAAAAAACCAAGAATTTCAGCGCTCCAGCGGCATAACATGGCGCGGCAGCGACAGAAAAATCGAGACACCACCGCCCCCGCGGTACACGAAACATCGCGCTAGCGCAAATTCCAGTAACTGTGCAGAAATCAGCCTTCAGCGCTGCAGCGACAGACTATCATCGCGGCAGCGCCAGAACGTCGCCCCAGCGACGGAGAGTCAGCGCGGCAGCGAAAATTGACCAGGGAAGTCTCTTACTTTCACTTCTTTATTTTTCGACATTGGGGACAATGTCTAAATTAAGTTTGGGGGTGGGAAACACTTTTTTATGTTCATTTTACTGCATGATTTGAGTGGTCATTCTTGTGGGTTAAAATTTTCTTTTTTAGTTACTTAGTTTTTTTAGTTAATTCATTTTTATTAGGTTTTGATAAGATGATCATTAGTCTATGATAAGAAAAAGAATACATGGTTGAATTTATGTTTACACATCCATAGGGAATGATAGATACTTGAGACAATTTTGATTATCTAAGTTTAGGAACAAATTTGACCTTATTTATAATCACCAATTTTTTGAGCACTTTATAAGCATGAATAGTTATAACTATTACTTAGAGATACTTATGTTTTAGGGAGTACACCATAGTCTTGAAGACCAATACTCTAGAACTTGTCTTTAATTACTACTTGAGGCGAAATTCTAAAAAACACATGAATAGGGAAATGACATTAGGTCATCTTTAGACCGATTGAGCCTTTCTAGCCTACCTTTTATTGTATATTTATCTCTAGTACCCTATTTTGACCCTAATTACCCATTCTTTGATTTAACCACATTACAAGCTCAAGACTTAAAGTTTACTTATCTAGAAATTTACCCGTAATACCATAAACTTTGCATTTGCTTAGAAATACTCTTGAAAGGAAAAGGTTGAGGTGATATGAGAAAAATAAGTTTGGGTGGTATTTATCAATCTAAGTTTGGGGGTATATAAAATTGAAGAAAAAAAAAAGAAAAGAAGAAAAAAAGAGAAAATAAAATACCCCCAACTTAAGAAAAAGAAGAAATTTTTTGAAAAATAAAGGGTTAAAAAGAAGGATGGGAACACAATAAGTTTGGGGAAGAGATAATACAAGGAAAAGAAGATCAAGAGGTTTCTAGGTAAAATCTAAGTGTTCATGGTGTAATTTGAACTTCATATATTTATCCTTTTATCCCACTTTGACCCTAGCCTTACGTTACAAGCTAAGGAAAGTCCTAAATAGATCCATAGACATGTGATTTTCTACATTAGTCGAGAGTGGTAATAAAGACAAGCTTATGGAAGTGTCATTATATAAATAAAATGCCGAGACACCATCTTTTCTGTACAAATTAAAGTATAAAGTAAATCAAAGTATGGTTTAGCTATTTACTTGCTGCCTGTACACACACATAGTGATTGTTTATGAGGAAGAATAATGGACTAAATAAAGATAGTTGAGAATTGTTAATAGCTATTTATCTACCTTAAGGATTTGTACCATTTCGTCAACCTTTGAGACAATGATTTTGATCATCTTACTAGTTTATTATATTTTGTTTTTATTTGTTAAATGAGTCAAGTATAACCCTTTGTTTCTCTCTTAGTTTTATTTTATTGCTTGAGGACAAGCAAGTATTTAAGTTTGGGGGAATTTGATAAGGGCAAATTTGTCATATATTTTCTCATGTTTTTATTATTGATATTTTATGATTTTATGAGAATAGATGGCTATTTATGTGCATTATTGTTATTTATAGGGACTTGAACGAAATTTAAAGAAAGAACGCAAAAGGAGCGAAAATAGGGACTAAAATGCAAAGTTTTCAAAGTATGTGTCCATCGCCCCAGCGCCACAAGTAGTTTTGCCCCCGCGCTAAAATAGTGATCGAAATAAAAAACGACCTGCTTAAGTCGCGTATAGCGCCCCAGCGCCAGACAGTCACCGCCCCAGCTACGAGACAGCGCCCCAGCGTCAAGATTCCACCGCTCCAGCGGTAATAGCTTTTTCACGCGTCGCCCCAGCGACATATGCATAGCGCGCCAGCGGTAGTGCGAGTCCTAGTCCGACGAGAATTGAGATTTTCAAGCTCATATCAATCCCTATATAAAGCCACTCGTTTCCAACCTTCAAGAATCATCAAAAGAGACCAGAGAGGAATCCAAGACGACCCAAGAGCACCAAGAATACAGAGCACGAGTCTTGGAGAGCAATAGGAACTTAATTGAAGCAACTTTAGAGAGAGATATAAGACGTTCTTTGGCATCAAAAGTTTCTAGGCAGCGCAATTAAGAGCAATTCGACGTCTATATCGGTTTGCTAATAATTGTATCATGAGTTATAATTATTTTTACTGCTGTTCTCTTGTAGCCATGAGCTAAACTTATTTTCTAGGGTTAATACTTGAACTCAATATGTGTGCTTAATTGCCATATCTTTCGAATATTTAATAAACTTAGTCATTTATTATTTAAATTACTTGTGTTTAATGCTTCAATATATCTGGTCAATATATGGTGAATGAATTGGTAATATTATTGATAAACTCGGAAGAGGAATCATAATATTTAGACCTAGGTAATTTGATGCATGATTGTAGAGTAACATTCAATGTTGCATATGCAAGTTTCAATTTAGGATAGGAATATACCTAATTGGCATGTATGATCAATAAGACCTAATCTTAATGAATCTTAATTTAGTACAAGTACCATAGGAATATAGGTATTTGGTAAATTATGGTATACTTGCATGACCTTGGAAGAGGCTTATGAATACATTAGTGTCTTGATCAATAATAAATACTAAGTGAGTTAAATATTAGAGGATTAATCATTAAAAAGCATATTGAGGGATAATATTAATCCTAGGTTTTCTCTACATTGCTATCTTCTTATTCTCTTTGCATTGTGTTTTTACTTTTATATTTTCTATATTTATTTTTAGGTTTTTATTTATCTGAATAATTATTAAGAAGATATAATTTTAATAATTAGTTAAAAAGAAACAATTATCCCTGTGGGTTCGACATCTGACTTATTTAGTCTCTTTATTACTTGCATACGATAGTGTATACTTACACTTAATTTATAATATAGAAATATCGCATCACACCCACCATTATAATTATTATATTAGTTAGAATTTGCTATACCCTCTATGTCCCATTTAAAACAGATTTCTTCAATTCTCTCCCATACCTCTGTCTTAGCTGTTTGAAATATCTCTCTCTCTCTCTCTCTCTCTCTATATATATATATATATATATATATAATTTTCATCATGTTCCAATTTCCATCGATTTGGTGTTGGCTCCCATAGTTGTAGTTTGATTGGTAGGCAAAGTTGTTGTTAGCTAGCAAGGATTGGTACAATTAACTCACAAATTCCATAAATGTTTGTTCTTCATCACTTAGCCATTGTTCAAATGAAACTAACTAGGTTTAGTTTCTCTATAGATGAAAGAAGGAATTTCTGAGGTTACAGGTGGTGAAAGTGTGAAAGGCCCGAAAGACCATCTGTAATTGATTTTTTTCTCAAAAGAGAAGCAAGAGAATTATATTTGTACGATGCTAATCTCCAAAGCCACATGGGGGCCACAGTTGGTGCACGAGTACAGTAATTGTGTTGCCAAAAGTGAAGGAAACACTTTCAGCTTTTCTGAATTTTGCAATTATAAACCATTTTTCTTTTTGTTACCAAACGTGCCAAAGAGAGATTGAAGGCGGGATTGGCGTTCTATTTTCTCAATTTTTCTGTCAAGGTCAGGATATGGAAAAAAGTGCAGGTGAAACATTGTAATATAACTAGAAAACATGTTTCTATTACTTTTTTCTTTAAATTTTTGATTGATTATCCTTGGAAAATGAAGCAAAGAGCACCCTCTTTTTTTATTCTTATTTTTTTTAAAATATTGTTATTTTTTGTTTTGTTTTTGAATTTATTTTTTTGCATTGATATAAGGCCAAAGCAAAAGTCTGAAGGTTGTGTTTGGCTACATTTTCCTCTACAAACGGGGGTTTGGATTTGTTTTCCACCAAGAATAGTCTTGTTCATTTAACAACGAGACTATAGGAATGGAACTAACGATTAACAACAAGGAATTAGGTTGAGGTGTAAAATAGATCCCGTCCAAAAAAAAAAAAAACCGCATTTGACTTTTGTATTACAATTTTGTTATGCTTAATTTTAAAAAATAGGTTTACCATTACCTATTAAGTTAGTATTATCCTAGGCATGTTAGATTTTGATTTATTATTTTTTTATATTATTGAAACTAGTAAAATGTTTAAATTTATCTTTTATTTTATACTTTTAAATCATTTTTTAAATTTTAATTAATTAATTATACTTTTATGCTAACTTACTTTCTCTCTTATTAAACTATCATACCTAAAATATGAGCTTGACACCAACTTAATTGAACTCATTTCAGTTAGGCATAAAAGTGTAAAAGAGCTAATTTGATAGTTGGTCGGACTCATTTCAGTAATAGGCATAAAAGTCCATCACAACATAGCTCTTATCTATCTCCTTTTATCCCTCAACAAGAGTCTATCGATCACTACTTAGAAGCTCTAGATATTCGCACATTTTAACTAATGACTCCCAAATAATGGGTTTAAATAAGTTCTTTTTGGCATATTTATGTGTGTTAGGTACCTTTTTTTTTAAGACAAATTTGACAATGCGAGAAATTTATTAATTAAAAAAAAAAGTTACAAAGAAATGAGAGCTAAAATATCTTACTTTTGCCAAAAAAACATATAAAAGATACAAAATAGTCCAATAAAAATACTAATGAACCCTATAACTAGGTTTTTATTTGCATCCTTAAAAAGCATATGACTAATATCCAAAGGAGGCCGTAACTACTAAGTAAAATCATCAATTGTAACCCGAGATTTATCAGTTTATCTGCCATTATACTATTCTCTTTAAAGGTATAATTAAATCTAAATTACAAGCAGTCAAAATAATCCTTACAACGTTGCCATCTATTGTGAAGTATCTATAGAGAACATCATGTATACTTAGAAAGAAGATGGATGACTAAAATAGAGTTAAACTTTAAAATTGTCTTATGACATCCGTGAGTAACCGCTATCTCCAAAACTTTAAAATTGTTACATATTAGGCTGTCTCAATTTCTAAAGGACAAGAGAGGCCTCATAAAAAAGATCCTACCTCATCCCTGAAGAGTCCTTCATAAGTAGTCATATGTGGGTTACTTTTTTAAAGTCTATCTATGTTGATCTTGATCCACCCCCGAGGAGGAAAATTTCCAAAAAAGAATAATAATTTTTAGAGTATGTCTCAAATTAGTTGTAATACCCAGATGGTCTAAGATAAGAATATCATCACCAAAAGCAAATCTAGGGTAGAAAGTAACAAAGTAGCGAATATAAGCTAGATAATTTGCCTTAATGTCAAATGAATTGAAACTTTGATTATTAAATCTAAGGCGATTCTAAATTTTCTAAATTAAATACAATAAATAGGCAGCCAACAAACTCCATAAGTTTAAAAGTTGGGGGCTGAAATTTTTTGATAAGATCACTTTCTATGATTCTATAACAGTTGAAACCGAAGGAAGATTTTCTTTGAACATATGAGCGAATCAATGCCAAAGCTCCATAACTGAAGGGTAGCTAACAAAAATGTGATCCACCATTTCAGTCTCACAAATACCACGAAATTATAATAATTCATTAGTAGGAAGAACATTTTGAAGCAGATGCCACATAAATATAGAAATTTTAGGCAGGATGTTTACGTTCAAAATGTAATGTGGCTATCACAGTATAGATTGAGGTGTCGATCCCATGAGAAAGCTTTTGGCGAAGTAGGCTAGTGAAATAAAAATATTAAAAGAGTAGCAAAGGAGAAAATTAACTAATTAGTTTATGTGGATGAGATAGAATTGTATATAAATTAAGGGAAAAGTATTATGATGATATAAGCAAAGCTTCGAGAATCATAATTATGCTTTATAAATCTACTATACACTTTGATTCAATGTTTATAACTCAATTGAAAGTTTCACATCCTAAACAATCAATTAGAAGATATATAAAATATAGCACATTTGATAACACATTTGATAACTCATGTATTTGGTATAACTAAACTCTTTGCAAATATTAACACAAATCATGTTCATTTATACAAATTATCTAAGATTGACAATATATAATTTTGACAATATTGCAGTAAAAGATCAACTTGAATATCAGATGATTATTGTTTTTACATATTATCTAAAATCGACAATATATCGATTAACAATATTGCAGTAAACGATTAACATGTAAAACATGTTGGGGGTCGGTGCTTATGTGCCATCCCTGAATATACATATACTTGTGTATTTATATAAGTGTACATTCCTATTAAATCGTTAATACCTATTTATATGGTACTATGTAATGTAAAGTTACAGACATTGTAGATCTGAAGGAGTTCAAGTCAGATCTAAAGAAGTTTAGATAAAGGCTCATAGTTAGCCATGTTGAGAGATATAAATGCTAAATATTAGCACAACTAAGTATTAGCCAGTTATTATACTCAGCAGATCTAAGAGTTGGAGCCTTGTCTGTAATGGGAAATAGACTTGGAAATATACCAATAACTGTATAGTTGTAAGAGTTACAATCGGGTGCCAGGAAATGCTAGTTACGCAAGTATGTTCTCAAATATTATCCCTGATCTATTTCTACTGATGCAGGTCTATCGGTGGATACCTTATATATAGATCAGCATATGCTATACCTATAGGGTATAGATGATCGTTCTTAGCTGATTGTGAGCTTAGAGCTCGTATTGACATATGGGTATCCAATAGGGACTGGATATGGGATAGACTTATGAGGACCTTCGATAGACATTCTATGTAAGCCGTCAACGGAGGGTCTTCTCGAGATAAGTAGTATATGTTAGGGTCGGTGCTTACGTACCATCCCTGAATATACATATACTTGTGTATTTATACAAGTGTATATTTTTATTAAATCGCTAATACCCATTAATATGGTACTATGCAATGTAACATTACAGACATTATAGATCTGAAGGAGTTAGGATCAGATCTAAAAGAGTTTAGATAAGGGCTCATAGTTAGCCAAGCTAAGAGATATAAATGCTAAATATTAGCACAACTAAGTGTTAGCTGGTTATAATACTCAGCATATCCAAGAGTTAGAACCTTGTCTGTAATGGGGTATAGACCTATGAATATACTAGTAACTATATAGCTGTAAGAGTTGTAATCGGGTGCTAGGAAATGCAAGTTACGCAAGTATATTCTTAAATAATTATCCCTAATCTATTTTTGTCTATGCGGGTCTGTCAGTGGATATCTTCAATATATAGATCAACATATGTCATACCTATAGGGTATAGATGGTCATTCCTAGTCGACTGTGAACTTGGAGCTCGTATTAACATATGAGTACCCAGTTAGGACTGGATATGGGACTGACTCACGAGGGCCTCCAATAGATATCCTATATAAGTTGTAAACGAAGGATCCTTTCAAGTTAAGTAGTATATGTGGTCCTCTGACATGAGTGCCACGGTGGGCTTGTAAGTGATTCACCATACTTTGGTTCCACGTATATCATAAACCTTTTATGGTGTGACCGCTGGGTATGGTCCGATGCTTATGGAGTCCGGTGTGTATAGATATGGGATTTGTCAGCTCGTATAGGGAGTTAGATATCCAGATGCTTCGAGATTGTATCTAAAAAAATATTGTGGCCACAGTATCAATCCCGGGAATGAGTTCCGCAAAGGTAGAATAATATGGCAAAAGAGTTTGCACATATTGTTCAATGAGATACAAGTCTGGAGATAAGATATGGATGAGCACTAGGGGATTTGACAGTGATAATATATATCCCCGCATATTTAGGATATCATGGCGAAAGGACTATACGTATGCGTTGTAACCTCAACTTGTATGGTTCAACGCACTGATTTATATATCCGTGATGTGTACGTGGGGAATTGCTCACTGACTCAGAATAGTTCCATTTGATGAATCGGGCGTAGGACCTAGGAAGTCCCACGATATAGAGTGTACTTGTTGTGCATTGGGGCAGCGTGCTAGATTAAATTGTTTAATCCAGCAATATGACGGGAATGCGTGTGTGTCTGTATTTAAGTGTTAAATATAATAATTAATTTACTAATTGTATTATGACACGTGACGTATTGTGGACCCTCAGTTGAGTTTACCTAGAAGACAAGGTTACGAAGCAAAACAACCTACCTAGTCTTTTTACGTATGTCGGGGAAAGTGCCCCACCTTTCTACATTAATTCTTAGGCCAAGAACAGCACTATAGCGGGAAATCCCCTACCCACCCCTGGTTAAGTTAAAGTGACTAGCTTTATGTAGCTATCACAAGTTAAGTTAAGGTACACTGGGTTGCTTTTTTCGCCTCTTTCGCCGTTAAAGTGCCTAACCAAAGCTGTTGAACTTCTTTCAAAATGTAGAACAAGTCTGCCACAACAAGCCCATATGATGGCTGTCAACAACACCTTGTCCCTGATCGTGGCCCACTGCCGAGTGCCAACAAAGATGTAACCATCAGCTTTGTTACCCACTCGCTGAATCTAATCACATATGCCCAGTTAAAACGTGCACCTCTGCACAAATTGTGGAATTTGGTAGAATCCATTAGGGGGTAAACTTGGTAACTATTTATGAAGGACAAAATGGTCATTTCTCACTTTGATTATTTAATGGTTAAATAATTAAAATATATCTCTTATTATATTATATATATATATAAAGAGAAAGAGAGAGAGGAAAGTGTGTGTGTGAAATAGAGGCCAATTTGGCCGAGAAAAAAGAAGGAAGAAATGGAGAAGAGAAGAAGAAGAAGGAAAAAAAAGGGGAGGGAAAATGAAATTGTTTCCTTTTCTTTATGCTTCCATTTGGAGCAATTGTAAATTGCTTCAAATTCTCTATTTCTTATCATTTTTGAGAAAATGATAAAAACACACACCGACCATTTTGGGTTTTAAGAGTTAAACCCACTACTGTGTATGGGTTGCTGTTCTAGCTCACAAAACCTACTGTATTGGTAACTAGAACTGCACACGAGTTGGTCTCTGAGAAAATACGTGTATAACGTTACACGTTGAGGTGAGTTCTCTATCCTATAAATATATTAATGCGATTAATATATTTTATTTATTGTGTTTATTGTAATTTTCACAATTCCGTCAGACTTAAATATGTATTTGATATGTATTTAGGCAATAAACACAATAGCACATGCATAAACCCACGTGTACTAGATCCTCAATAGTATATTTGGTCCTTTGACCTGAGTTCCACAATGGGCTTGCAAGTAATCCACCATACTTTGGTTCCACGCATATCACAGACCTTTCATGGTGTGACTACTAGGTGTCATTGGGTATAGTTCGATGCTTATGGAGTCCGGTGTGTACAGATATAAGATTCGTCAGCTCCATAGGGAGTTAGATATCCAGATGCGTCGAGATTGTATCTAAACAAATCTTGTGGCCACAAGTATTAATCCCAGAAAAGAGTTCCGTCAGGGTAGAACAATATGGCAAAGGATTTGCACATATTGTTCAGTGAGATACGAGTCTAGAGATAAGACATGGATGAGCATAAGGGAATTTGACGGTGATGATCTATATCTCTGCACATCTAGGATATCATGACGAAAGGACTATACATATGCATTGTAACCTCAACTTGTATGGTTCAAAGTGTTGATTTGTATATCCATGACGTGTGCGTGGGGCATTGCTCATGGACTCATGGAATAGTTTCATTTGACGAATCGGGCGTAGGACCTAGGGAGTCCCACGATATAGAGTGTACTCGTTGTGCACTGGGGCAGTATGTCGGATTAAACTGTTTAAGTGTTAAATACAATAATTGGTCAATAATTATTATTTGCTAATTGTATAATGACACATGGCGCATTATGAACCCTCAATTGAGTTTACCCAAGTGTGGAATTTGGTAGGACCCACTAAGAGGTAAACTTGGTAACTATTTATAAGGGGCAAAATAGCCATTTCATATATTAATTATTTAATTGTTAAATAATCAAAATATCTCAAAGATAATATTTATTATATAATATTATTATACTAAATAATGCCATTTAGTTGGCATATAATTTATTATTATTTAATATAATAATATTATCTTTTCCATAAAATATGGCTTTTTAATATTATAATATATAATATTATTATTATATTAATGTGAGATATATATATATGTGAAATGGTATGTATTTTGAAAGTGTGCTTGGTGTTTGAAACTATTTCATTTTTCTTTATGCTTCCAATTAAAGCAATGGTAGATTGCTTCAAATTCTCTATTTCTATATCCTTTTAAAAAAAAAGATAATTACACACACCTAGTCATTTTAGAGATTAAGAGTTAATCTCGTACTGGCTATAGGGCTGCTGTTCTAGCTCACCAAGCCTATTGTGTTGGTGACTAAAACTGCCAACGAGTTAGTCTCCATGCGAACTCCGAGGAAATACATGTATAACGTTATACGTTAAGGTGAGTTCTCTACCTTATTAATATATTAATGTGATTAGTATATTTATTTATTGTGTTTATTGTTTAATTTACACGTTTCTACCGCATATAATTCATATATGATACGTATTTTGGACAATAGACACAATTACACATGCATACACCCACATATATTAGATCCCCTACAACAAAACAATGTAACCAATAACAATTATAATTCAACAAGAATCACATAAAGAAAACATGACTAAAAATATATGACACATGAGAATTATAATCTCTGGATTATAGAAAAATAATAGATAAGGGTTTAGGCACAAACAAAATTACAAACATTTGTAGCTCTTGACAACGAATCAAAGTATAGAAGTAAATTTATTACACATAAAAGTTCATCTCTAGCCTTGCCAAGAACTCTAGCCTAGCTTACAATGCATGTTAATGAAAAGAAATAAGAGAGAATTATGAAGCATTGAAAACGTCATAAGAGTGTCCTTATATAGGCAATGAATGGAAATTTGTTTAGTGTGACTTCAATCTTCAATAATTTAAGCCAACCACTTATTCACCTAATTACAGTACCTTTATAATATTAGAAATGACCGATGTAGCCTTTTTATCCAACATGAAAGTTGTAGCATTTTGTCTTTTCTTTTCATAACCACTAGGTTCATGCAATTTAGATGAGTATCCAATGAGATATGGGTAAAATACCAAAGATATATTAGATTTCGGCCAACAGCCCTTTTATCAATTTACAATACAATTTGATCCATGATAACGGCTAATTTGGACTTTACAATCAACATAATAGTTGTTGATAATTGAGTTGGTATTTCAGAGCTTTAAAAATCATACCAATTGCGTACTTATTTTGTGAAATACGGTCTAAATACGTGAGGTGGGTCAAGCTGAGCCAAAGTTTTAATCCAAATCTATTTGTATCCCAATTTTAGCCCATAAAATATTAAATTTGGCTTTTTAACTGTTTTTCAAGTTTGTATAAGATTGAGTCATGTTACTCCAGGTATAGAAATTTCTTCATTTTGATTTCTACATTGAGAGTTACGTCTAGTTTACCTAAATATATGCAAATAACATTTATTAATCACAATTTAAGGACAATACTTTATTTAAAGCCTAAAAATACAAAAATGCAAAAATTAGTGACATTAAATGGTGATTGAATCTCTCAATAAATATGAATTTTAATGTGTTCATCATGGGAAAAAATCACGCCTAAGAGATAATAAAACTGAATTAGTTATTGTAATACTATTGATGAAATTATAGCTTTCCTTTAAAGAAAGAATTCTATCTTTGGTAGAAATCTAAATGAACTTATTAGCCTTACCATTAATTGGCAGAATAATATCATTGACTTGTTTTCTTAAATGAGAAAAAACATAATAAAGAGAATTTGGAATCCTCAATTGTCCTTCATTAATTACGTCTTTTACAATTCCTTCTAAGTATAAACCATAAATAGGAAGAATGGGTTCATCTAACCATCTATTATACCAAAAAGTAATTGAATTCCCATCGCCAATGCTCCACTTTGTCCCCTTTATGAAAATAGAAAAGAATAGATTTAAAGCCACTTCAAAGAGAAGAGTTGAGGTATCGCTTACTTGTATCTCGAAAATTATATCTTTTTCTTAAGAACTTTGAGCAGGTAGAATCCACTTGGTGTACATCCCAAAGAGCTTTAAGTAGGCAAACATTATTAAGTAAGTTCAGTCTATGAAAACCTACCCCACCATCATTTTTTAATATGCCAAGTCTATTCTATGACATTAAATTCATCTTATAAGAGCAATGGTCCCCTAAGATAATAAAATTTTGACCCTAACCATTCAATCGTTTAAGAAGAAAATTGGGCCAAAGATATACCTTGAAACTGTGCAGCAGAGTGCTTTGGAAAATTGTGTGAACAAGCTTAATTCTACCCGTTATTGAAAGAAAATTTTCTTTTCAGCTACTAAGATGTGCACAAGACTTGTTAGCCAAAACGTATAATTGTTGGCTGCATAGTCAGCCTCTGAAGATTGGAACTCCTAAATAAATTAAAGAAAGTTTTCCTTGTGAGAACCTTAAAAGACTAAAACTTTCTTGATAACGTTGTGCAGCATGTTTACCAATGAAGAATAGGCTTTTCTCTTTATTTATCACTTGACTAGATGCCAAGCTATATAGTAGAAGGAATTCCATCAGAGAACGAAGAGAATTACTATCATCCTTACAAAAGAGAAAAATATTATCTGTATATAAAATACGAGAATGAGCTAAACACCTTTTTAGGACTGAAATTCTAGTTAGCCTCTTAGAATCCACCAAACTTTGAATGCCCTGAGAAAGAGCATCCTTAGCTAAATAAAAAAGCAAAGAAGATAAAGGATCCCTTTAGTGCACTCCTCCACCACATTTAAAAAACCTTTTTGAAGTGCCATTAATCATAATAGATAAACGAGTAGAATGAAGAATGATAGAAATCTACTAAATAAATTATTTACTGAAGCTAAAATAATCAAGAACTTTGAGAAGAAAATCCCAATTGATTGTATCAAAGGCTTTAGCAATATTTACCTTTATTCTAATATTACCACCAATAACTCTTCTATCTAGTAAATTAACCCCCTCCGAGACTATAGAGATACAATCATGAATATACCCATGAATATAGGCCATCTGATTCTATTTGACTAGATTAGGCATTAAGACTGCTAATCTATCAACAATAATCTTAGTAATAATCTTAAAGAAAATATTTGCCAAAGCTATTGGCCTAAAGTGATTAACTGTAACTGTATCATTCTTCTTTGGAAGCATTATTAAAACTGAGTTCAAATTTAGAAGCAGAAAATTCTGGCTAAAAATTTGTTGAATGCCCAGTACTACATCACTAAAAAACTATAAATGTTAAAGAGTTAGCATGTTATAATAATTAGTGAAGTCTAAAAGTTGAAACTTTTTCTGTAATGGTACAAAGACCTGAGAGTACACTAATAATAACATAATTGCAAGAGTTGCAATAGGTGCTAAGAAATGTTATTATGTGAGTCTATTCTCAAATTATGTGTTACTGATCTTAATTCACCGATGCAGGTCTATTGGTGGAATACTTTTTCACAGACCAGTGTATACTATACCTAAATGATCTAGATGGTTGTTCTTAGCTGACCATAGGCTTATTGAAAATTCATATAGCATACAGGGGTTCAGTAAGGACTGAATACTAAATAGACTCAACGAGGACCCCAATAGACATCCCATGAAGCCGTTAATGGAAGGTCCTCTCAAGTTGAGTAGTATATGTGATCCTTTGACTTGAGTATCACGGTGGGCTTATAAGTGATCCATCATACTTTGGTTCCATGCATGTTACAAACCTTTCATAGTCTAACCGTTGGGTGTCACTAGACCTGAGAGTACACTAATAATAACATAATTGCAAGAGTTACAATAGGTGCTAAGAAATGTTATTATGTGAGTCTATTCTCAAATTATGTGTTACTGATCTTAATTCACTGATGCAGGTCTATTGATGGAATACTTTTTCACAGACCGGTGTATACTATACCTAGATGATCTAGATGGTTGTTCTTAGCTGACCATAGGCTTACTGAAAATTCGTATAGCATACAGGGGTTCAGTAAGGACTGAATACCAAATAGACTCAACGAGGACCTCAATAGACATCCTATGAAGCCGTCAATGGAAGGTCCTCTTGAGTTGAGTAGTATACGTGATCCTTTGACTTGAGTATCACGGTAGGCTTATAAGTGATCCATCATACTTTGGTTCCATGCATGTTACAAACCTTTCATAGTCTAACCGCTGGGTGTCACTAGGTATGGCATGATGCTTATGAAGTCTGGTGTGTACAGATATGGAATCCATCAACTCACATGGATGAGTTATATATATCCAGATGCTCAAAGACTGTATCTTAGAAAGTCTTATGGCATAAGCAACAAACCCAGGAAAAGAGTTATGTTTGACTGCACTAATTTGTAATATCCGTGACTAATTAGAGGAAGGATTATACGTATACGCTATCACCTCAACTTGTATGGTTTACTGCACTAATTTGTAATATCCGTGACGTGTGCGTGGGGCATCGATATCAGACTCATAGAATAGTTATGTTTGAAAAATCGTGAGTGGACCTAGAGAGTCCTGTAATATGAAATGTACTCGTTGTGCAATGGGGCAACATACTAGATTGAATAGTTAGATCCAGAAAATTTCAGCAGACTGAATATTTACTTTGGTCTCCCTCTGGTCAAGCACGTGTCAAGACTTAAGCGTTAAATACATCAATTAGTTAACAATTAGTTTTTGACTAATGAGATATTGACACATGGCATATTGTGGGCCAATTATTGTTTGACTTGAATATTACCAAAATGACCTTATTTGTTGGACAAATAATATCATTATTTTATTCATTAAAATGTTTATTGAATAAAATAAAAATAATATATGATATTATTATTTAAATTAAAATCAAACAATTCATTTTTTATTTAAATTGGCATGTGTTTCTACCATGATTTAATATGATTAAATCATTTGTTTAATATTAATTAAATGATATAATAAGAATAAATTGGTGGCACTTATAAATGGTAGGTCTTAACATATTTCTTACTAATGAGAAATTGTTTCTCATTTGGCCTATATTTAGGCCAAGTTCATTTAAATGATTTTTCATTTTGTTTTGTTTTCATTTGGTTTATTGTAAACAATAATAAACAAAACACTAATGGTAAATATTAACCAAGATAATAGAGGCCATTATCCAATTAAAATGGGACAAGTGTTGTCCATTGAGAGGGGAAAAAAACAACTTATTAAGAATTGGTAGCTCATTTGGAGTTGCAAGATACGGTTAAGGTATTTGGAGAGAAAAGTGTGAGAATTTGGTTAGGTGTTGAGAGCACAAAGTATACTTCTTCCATTTTCCTTCCATTTTGGCCACCTATACTACAAGGTAGAAACAATGATTCAAGGAATGAATTCTTTGCTGAAAAAGCTGCTTTTATAGCTTCCTTAAGCCCACCATGTTGAGGATCTAGAATTAGGAACAAGTTGCTTCAAGGTGGGTACTCCGGTTCGACCAAAAACCAAAGGCTTATTATGGTAATAAATTCTCAATCTTTATGTAGTTTACATTTATGAGATACATGTAAAAACTTATTTGTGTTTATCATTAGGAAATTAGTATTCATGCAAATTTGAATGATAGACACAAACCCATATGTATGCACCTTAGGATTAAAATCACTTATAGTCTCCATCCTTGAGCCATTTTAATCTAGTTCAGTTACACCAAAAAACAGTCTGTACCCGTGTAGCATGTAAAATCTCTAACTTTATTGTTGCCTCTGTTTCAAGCAAATCCTCTAAGGCCCCTCTTAAACTAATGTCCCTTTGACCTGAAGCTAGATGTTCTTAAGCTTTTTTTAGACTATTATGTACATTTCCAAAAACCTCCCAATTCCATCTACGCAAGTGGTGTTTTAGAACTCTCAATGTTTTTTTGTAACCATAAATATTAGGCATCTATGATAAGAAATTGAATTCCATACTTTAGCTACTGTATCCTTAAAATCTAAATGCAAAGTCCATATGGATTGGAACCTAAAAGATTTAGGACTTGTTTTATCAGAATTCCCAAAAATAAATTACCAATGGAGCATGATTAAAGATTGTATGGGGGAGTACCACACAAGAAGAAGAATCTAAGTATCTTGTCAAGCCAGATTGAATAAATCCCTATCGAATTTTCTTTAAATATGACTACTGGTGACTGTTGTTCTTGCCCAAGTAAAAAATAATCCTGAAGAATAAATTTTCATAAGCTGACATGAATCAATAAAATCTCTAAAATCTGAGCACGCTAATAAGCTGAGAAAACCCTTTCTTTGTTGTCCATAGACTCCCAATCTAGCATTAAAATAACCAATCACTAATCAAGGAAACTAACAATGATTCATTTGTAAATTAGACCAAAACTTTCATCTTTGCACATACTGAGAAGCTTCATAAACAAAGGAGAAGTGACAAACATGAAAATTAATAGTTGTTCTAATAGTAAATACTAAGAATTAGCTGCAATAACATCCACTCCTATTGTTAAATCACTTTTAAAAACCTACATCTTTAGAAGAGTATTTCTTATATGCTAAACCAACGAAAGATATAAGAGTAACAAATAAATGTCAGGAATTGAATCAAAAGATGTCATAGGTTCACTAATAGCCACAAATAGAGGTTTGTACAAATAGTACAAGTTGGCCAATTCATTACAAGATTAGGAGTTCGCTACCCCCCGAATCTTCTAATAAAGGATCTTCATTGTTTCGGAGTAGAGTCTAAATTCTACAAGGTGTATATTGCTTCAATGCTATTTTTCTTTGCCCTCAGTCTCTTTTTATGAAATATAACTATCTCAAAGCCATCTTCTATTAGCGACTTAGTTAAAATGCTAACCAATTTTTAAAGGTCCTTATCAAGTATATGATTGACTGCTATACTAGCTAAGCACAAGTGCACGCTATCGTATTAAGTAATATATGATTTTAAGTTCAGATATCGATCCCACAGGGACTATGCAATCTAATTTTATAAATCAAGTACTAAAATTGTACCTATTTAACTTTTATTCAAAAAATCACAATCTGAAATTTATTTAACTAATCTACTCTATCAATTAAACTGAACAAAAGTAAAGAGTAGAATAAAGATAATCTAGGGTTTTGACTCGTCCCCTAGTATTTCATTGCACACATTAACCACTTACTTAATTCCTTAATACCAATTGATTGGCTTAGACACTAATCTTATCACAAGCCTCAATCGATAGTCAAGTGACTATATTACATATTCTAACAATCACCTATATGTCTATGATAATCAAATCAGAATGTAATTCATTAAGATCAAGTCTAAATTATACCATACATGCCACCTAGGTATATGTCTATCCTAGATGGAACTCATAGTTGTTACCCTATGATCATGCATCAAACTATCCTAGGCTAAACACATGAATCCCTTTGTCAAGTTCATCATGGTTCCTCAATCATTCAAAATATTGATTAGGTATAATGAAAGCATTAAAATAGAAGATAGAATGAATCAATTGAATGTATCAAGTTTATAAACTAAAAATTAACACAATCCAAATCCATACTAGGTTCACATAGTCTAACCTTAGAAGAATAATTTGCCCATCACAAAACCAAAAGTATTTAATCAATTTATAAAGACTAATAAGAATAAGAACATAATGATAAAGAAAGAGAAGAAAAACTAATCAAAATGACTCATTGATGTGCTTCTTGCTCGATCTTGACTTGAAACTTGAATCTTTGGTTCTTCAATCTTTAACTTTGATATTTAATTTTGTGTTGTGAATTCTTTCCCTAAGTTTTTGCCTCTTTTCTTCTCCTATTTCAAATAGGGTTTTTGGCTTTCTATTTATAGGTTTATGTCTTCAAATTATTGTTCACGAGTTACTGTAGCAAAAACACTGTTCACGAATCAATGTTCCCCTGGTACTGTTCATCGCCATTGGTGCCGTGGTGCTGGGTTGTGGGCACCGCAGCGCTCAGCTACTGACTTGGGCACCCCGGCGCTCAGTCATGGGCGCTGTGGCGCTTAACCCTAGTACTTCTTTCGTATTTTGAGTGTAACTTCTTTATTTGACGTCTGATTAGCCTTCTGTTTGTTCCTATGTGCCATATTTTCCATCATGCATCTCTTTATGATCAGATAACTCAATTAAATAGCCAATTATTTATGATTTGGAGAAAAATATGAAAGTTGAGTACAAATCATACGAGTGCTTTTACGCCCCTATTAGTATACTCTCATCATCTTTATCCTTTGAAATAGTAACTCCGACCTCACGGTCATCACATCTCTGTTGACTCTGATCTTCCATCATCTATGGAACCTTTGGAGCACTATACAAGTTATCATTCTCATCTGCATCCTTGCTTTCAGTATACATGTGCTGTATAGGAGTTTCTTCTAAATTTTTTTATGAAACACCATTATTGTTCTCACCCCTGTGATTTTAATTTCGGCCCTTCATTTTATGTTCAAGTTCTTGTTGAAGTTCAACTATCTTCTCTTTATTATAAACCCCCATAGAGTCTACATAAACTAAGTTATCTCATTTTGCTACATGATTAGGCGCTATAGTTGAGGATGGACTTAATAAAGAAGAAGAAGCCCCCAAGTAGTTTTGAATCCTTTAAGGAATCTATTAGTTCATCTTTATTCTCTTTACTTTTTTGTTGAACCCATTTTTTTCACCCCTTAACCAACTATATGATAATAAATTTGGTGTTGACATTTAGATATGTCATGCCCAATTTTACCATAACTAGAACATTTAGGTGGCAAATTTTTATAGTAAATCTCTACTTGAAAATCACGCCCTTTTCTCTCTACTGTTAAGAATTGTGGCAAAGGCTTAGAAACATCAACTTCAGAATCTATAAAGCCTTCTCTAGAAGCTTTATCTAGTTGCAATGGCAAACCAACACCTCTTGCAATACCCATTATAATCTCTTGGCTCCAATACTCATTGTTGGGATTTATACTTACGTGCCAGCCTTTTATGTATGAATATTTGTTTAATATTTATACTAGTATTATTATTTCATTAAATTGCTAATCATATTTTATATATGGTAAGATGCTTGTAACATTTTGGACATTGTATGATTTGAAAGAGTTTAGATCTAGTCTAAATGAGTTTAGATCAGTGCTAAGAATTAGCAACGCTGAGAGTTATAAATGCTAAGAGTTGGCACTGATAAGAGTTATCAGGTTATAAGAGTTAGCGATATCTAAAGAGTTAGAGCCTTGTCTGAAATAGGACAAAGATATGAGAATATATTAGTAATGACGTAGTTGTAAATAGTTGTAAATAGTGCTAGGAAATGCCATTATGTAAACATGTTCTCAAATATTATGTTCCTGATCTATCTTCACTGATGCTAGTTTATCAGTGAATACCTTAATAAATATTTAGATCGGTGTATGTCTATATTTAGATGGTCCAGATGGTTAGTTTTAGCAGACCATAAGTTTTAGATGGTCCAGATGGTTAGTTTTAGCAGACCATAAGTTTAGTGGAAGCTCGTATAGAGATACAAGTATTCAATATAGACTAAATCCCAGAATAATCTGAATGAAAAACAAAAAGAAGACAAAGTTAAAGAAAATCTTCACTAATATTGGCAACTGATCCACAAACCAAACTAGGACGTGAAGCAACTACCGCAAAAAACTATAGCAAATATCCTAGCTATTAGATCATGGAGCAACAGAAAAGATCGGCCAAAAATCACAAAAGAAACTCAGATAAAAAAGAGTGTTACTAAGAAAATAATTCTTCAATTACTATTGCATGAGAGAAAATGAATATATCGTAGCATCACGCATTTTCTTTACGTTGAGGAGTGTGGTTGGTACCTTATTTACTTCTTCTTTCATAAAGAGAAAATTCTCTTTTAGTTTCTGGGTTTAGTTGAATCATCGATGTCATCTTTGATATTTTTGAATGATCCCAATTAGTCTCCGTTGTCTAAAACCCTTCGAGTACTTTTATTTTTTGTTCTTTTATAAATTTACCTTTTTCCTTCCCCATCTCACCTCACTACTTTTTCCTCCCAAATTTTTATTTTTATTTTCCTCTTCGTACCACCCCACTCCTTAACATTATTTTTTAATTTAGTAATCAAATAAATAAATTTTATTATTAATATTAACTTAATATTATAAATTTTATACTAAAAAATAAAACATATCTAATAAATTTAAATTTTCATTCCCCTCATCCACCTCACAACTTTTTCCTCTTAAATTTGAATTTTTGTTTTCCCTCTTCTTACTTCTTTCTCTCCAAAATTTTTGCTAGTTAGGGGGATGGCAGCAGCTGAACATGGTCAAAGGAGAGAAGAGGGGGTGGGGGGCTGAACATGGTTGAAGGAGAGAAGAGTAGAAGAGGGTGAGGAGGTGGAAAAGGAGTGAGCTGATTTTAGAATGGGGGGCCATAGTGGTGATTAGGTGGGGATGGTGGGATTGGTTTTGGATGGGGAAGGAATAGTGGTTTTTTTTTTGTTTCTTTTTTATTGGAGGGGGGAGGAGGAAAATGAAAATGAAAATGGGAGGAAATGAAAATGAAAATTTAATTTTTTATTATATTTAATGTAAAATTTATAATAATATAAAAGACATATTTACCCCTAAAGAATTAATTTTAAAGGAGGTTTTTATACGACAGGGATTGATCAGGACAATTCAAAAATATAAAAGACCACATAGATAATTCAACTAAACCCTAGGGACTAAAAAGGCATTTTCCCTTTCACAAAATAGGGAAATTGTTTTATAGTAAAGCTTGGGCTATTCTATACTAGAGATATTTTTATGCCATTAGTTTTTTAAAGATATTTTGGTGGCCTATTGATATTATTTTGTTATCTTGATAGAAATAAAATTATTTTTATTTCTATCTATTGATCCTAAAATTTTGTTAAATTAAGATAAACGGTTAAATTTATTGATTGTTGAAAACGATGGTTGTATTAACAAAAGAAAAAGAAAAAGTAGCAAGAACATCGAATTTATAGTGGTTCAACTTAATGTGAGCCTACGTCTACTTTTACCAAGCCTCACTAGTTCTCTTGAATTCACTAAATATTGTGGTTACAATAAAGATATATAGAGGCATAGCCTTTTAGAATAAAAAATAACTCTAAAAAATAATAAGTGTATCACCCCCTCTTTAGAGTGAAAATTAATCTCTGAAAAATCTAATTGATTGATTAATGATGCCATGTGATGGAGAAAAGACTAATGCGTGATCAACTAATTGATTGATGATGCCCCCTTAGATGATTTTAACCCCATATTTTATAGTTAGTAGGCATGTAGGAAGAAACAGGAGTCCTTAAGTTTCGTTAACTTGTTGACACTGAAAACTTTATAATGGTGAGGTGACTCTTCAAAGTGCCTTTAATATATTGATCAACTCCTTAGTTTGATTACTTGACGAGGTGCTCTGAGAGAGGTGAGGACTGTCCCTTATGAGGGTCTTGTAGTAGTTTTACTCTTCATGATGGCCTGTAATTTTGACTTTTTCAGGAGTCAAGGACTGTTGACCAGTTTTGGGATTTTTTGTGCTAGATGTTGGATTTTACCAATGGAATGGACCAGAGTTCGAGATGCTGATGCCATTGGTTAATGAGCCTTGGTGCTTTCATTCTTATTTTATTTGAGGATTCTAATGTTAATGCTAGTCGTTCACTGTCAAAGCTCTTACTTTGTGTTAAATGCAAGCTACTTAATAATTATAAGCCAAATACTAAAAGTTGATCACTAGTATGCTAAAAAAAGAATAACAAACTCAAGTACCATGAGTGTTAGCAGAAGCATAGGGTGCCTTATAATAATATTTTGAGCACCATGAGTTAAAATGTGAGCATTATGGGCTAAAGTAGCATAATATTTCAAGCACTATGGGTTGAAATTCGTGCACCATAGGCTGAGAGAGAATAATAAACCGAACATCGTAGGCTAACATCTGAGTGTCACATGCTGAGAGAATAATAAACTGAATACCATGGGTTGAAATTTGAGCATCATGGATTGAATAATAATATAATAATAAATTGAGCACTATAAGTTAAAAACCGAGTATCATAGGCACCGATCTTCAAGTGAAGACTTATGTAACCCTAGATGAGAACTTACATAGCCTCGAATGCGAACTTGCATTTCCTTTGATGATGACTTACATTGCCTTTAATGAGGACTTACATTGCCTTAGAGGCGATAATCTTTATTTTATGGTGGAACCCTGCTTGAGCTTTATGGTTCTTTGACATCTCAGAGTACCTAGTGTGAGCTTTACATGCCTATTTCTGACACGCGCCTTACAGGCCTCTGGCATTTAGAGTTAAACCCTGCATGAGTTTTATAAGTGTTTTATAAGATGAAGGTCCTTTATAAAGGGTCTCTTTATAATCTTTTCCCTTTGTAAAGAAATTTGTAATAATTGTTTACCCTTCGTAGAGGGATTTTAATAATTTTTTACTCTTCATAAAATGACTTTTTATAATTTTTACCCTTCGTAGATGGATTTTTCATAAAAATTTTCCCTTTGTAGAGGGACTTTTTAATAATTGTTTTTGCCATTTATAGAGAGATTTTAATAATGTTTTATTTGTAGAGGGATTTTCTATGATTTTTGCCCTTCGTAGAGGGACTTTTCATAAATTTTACCCTTTTTAGATGGACTTTTTGTATTTTTAAGCTTATGCATGCATGCCTTTAGTGCTGATTTCTTTCTCTACTTATAGGATGATGATCTAGAATTCACTCGTAGCCTTTTGACAGTCCTTTTTAATAAGGACATCCTTACAGGCATGCTATTTTCAAACTTTACTTTTGGAGTTATTCTGAATCACACTTGATCTTTCTTGCCTTTGTAGGGTTATCATTTTTTTTAGAGATTATTTCCTTGGTAAGTGTGACTTTATTCATAGCTCACTACGTCTCTTGTAAGTTGAGTTATTTTTAAGAACTTCTATATTTATTTGAGGTGGTTAACTCTGGACCTCCCCCTGCTCAATTAAATGGGGGTTTTCTCTCCTCAAATAAGGCTCCTTTTGAACAAAATAATTGATGTTCGATTGTTGTTCTCCTTTGCCTATAAGTGGTGGATCTAAAGGTGGTAAATGGGTTGTACCGCCTACACACGGCGTAGGAGCATGCTAGGCCATAATGTGTGGCCTAGCGTGCTATACTAGTACGAGCCCATTTTGTTAAAGAATTTTATTTTGTTATATTTTAACATAATTTTGTTAACAATTTATATTCTTTTTTCTTACAAATATTTTAAATTTTTTAATAGCAATTATTTTAATTGTAATAATAATTAAATTAATAATTGTAATAAAAACTAATATTATAATTTATATTAGATTGAAAATTTGAAATTGTGTTATAATCATAATTTATAAATTTATAATTGAAAATTGAAAATTGTAATTCCATTAAAGATAAAAATTTATTGGTATTAATCCAAATTTGAAATTATTAGATATAAATATAAACATAAATGGTCAAATTTACATCACTATAATTATAATAGATCCTAACTAAGTTTGCACCAATTGAACTATCTAGTATTTGTAAAGTCAACCTTTATTACATCACTATAGTTACAATACCAATTTATATATTTAAATTCTAATAATCAAATCTCAAAGTTGAAAGTTTTGAAAAACAATTATTATCTCTTATTGCCAATTTTGCTTTCGGTCTTCTACCTCTTCCTAATTTTTATGAATACTAAAGCCTCCAAAGTTTCTGATGCAAATCTTGATCACTTCTCTTTTAATATCCTGCCCCCGGTACTAAAATCATATTCTAAGGCTACAGTAAACGCCAAAGGTGTTAGTAGATCTCGAGCCATGATGGATAATACAGGGTAAACTCTTTCGTTTGATTTCCACCATGATAAAATATCAAATTTTATTTGTTGTTGTGTACTCTACATAGAAAAGTAGTCAGTATTAATATATTTTTATAAGTTATAAGCAACATAAATACCAAACTAAACCTACATTTCTTTTACTTTTTAACAAAATAGTTCAAGCAACATAATCATAAACAGGCTGCTCATGTGTTTCTTCTATAGTTACAGTTGATCCAAATTTATTCTCATAAATAAATATATAATTGCATGATGAAATTATAAATTTCTTCAAATTTAGAACAAAGTCTAAAGTTTACATTTTTGATATCTTAGAAATTAAAACTTTTATGCTAAACCAATTGATTCTGGGACTTATTATGGTTGCACAAATAAATAACATAAGAATTTCCCTTCAATATTTTTTGAATTTAATCTCCATAACAGTGTAAATATCAGAAAACATAGAATTATCTCTATATTTAACAAAGATATCACTAATATTATATATAAAGTCAAAGCAATAGAAGATGAAGATTAATACATATAAACATACTAATGTGGCATTTGTTTTTTTGTAAATTAATGTGGCATTATTACATACTTCCAAAAACGAATATAGAAAAATGCAAATTTCTAATTATGATTACTTAATATAGTGTCTTTCATTTTATCATCATAATAATATGTAATATAATTACTAAAACCTACATAAGATTTCACCATCAAATATATGACATTCTAATGAGTTTTCACATCAAGTTTGAACCTTCACTATCCAATCCAAAATTACTTAACATAATTTTAAATTCTTGTCGTCTAGCAGAAGATGAAATAAAACTTTTTATTGCTTTTAATTTTTTTAATTTGTAAATGAATTATATCCAAACCATCTTGAACAATTAAATTAATAAAATGACAAAAACACCTCAAATAAAAAAACTTGAATCGCGCACAAATGTTAATTGAATTGAAAATAAATCTATAGCAGCGGTGTTTGCACTTGTATTATCAAAAGTAATACTAATAAGTTTGTCAACAATATGAAATTCTCTAAAAATATTAATTAAAGAACTAAAAATAACATTAGCTGTGTATAGATGTTCCAATTAACAAAAACAATAATTTTTTTTGGTTAGCAAAAACCATGCATTATCAATATAATACAGTGTAACTCAAATATACACCAAATCATTGGTACTCGTCCAATAGTCATAAGTGACAGCAAACACTCATTAAAATTGTGAGATTTCATATATTAGTTTTTGTTTACTATCCACAAATACGATCAAAATATCATTTTTAGTAGTATTTCTAAGAACACAAGAAAAGTTGGGTTGAATACATTTTTATATATGATATTATAACCCTCTTATTTTGATAATTGCTCATTTTAAATGTGAATTTATGGCATTTTATATATATTAATTTCATTTCGTAGGTTTTAAGTTAAAGGAGTAATTTGGGATGAAAATTCAAAGAAAACAAGCAAGGAGAAACCCAAATGCTACAAAGAAATGAACAATATCATGTAAACAGTGTCGAGTGTATAGTGCTGCTACAGTAACAGAACAATGTTTGGTGCTCGGGCGCCAAAATGTGACGCCCAGGCGCCACCACCTGTTTTAACCCCTATTTTCTTGTCCTAATTTGAAACCTATAAATACTACCTTTAGCCATTTTTCACACAATTAAAAAGGGAGGCACGAAATTTGCAAAAGAGAATAAGGCTTGAGCTCAAATTTGAAGAGAAGAAATAATGTCTCCAAGGTTTCTTGAGCATCATTGAAGACATTTGAAGGATTGGAACCTTGGAGACATCCCCAAATTCGGTTTTCTCTTTCTTTTCTTTGTATTTTCGTTTTTGTTTAAATTTCCAACTTTGAAGAAATGTTTGTGTCTATAGATTTCTTGATAATTTTAGTTATGGTTGGATTTTTATGTGATTAAACTTGATTCTAAGGCTTGATGTAGTTTTATTTATATTATGTTTAGATGATTTAGTATATTTTTCGTGGAATTCATTTATGTTTCTCTATGCTTAATGCTTCCAATTGATTGAAAAATGAATTGGTTGTTGTGAATTTATGGATTGATGCTTAGGAGAGCTTGACCCATTTATTGGATTTGGGAGAAACATAACCTTAGGTTGTTATTGAGTTGGGAGGCTAATAACACTTAGGTAATCTTCATGGTTTTCCTTAGCTTTTGCATGTGGTGCACTCCAAGTGTTTGATAAAATGCGTGACAGGTGCAAACACTTTGGGTGTGCCATTATGCCTAGGATTACATGTGGTGCACTCATTTTTAAAGTGTTTGATAAAATGCGTGACAGGCGCGAACACTTTGGGGTGTGCCATTATGCCTAGAATTTCATTTGATGATCGGGAGAGGTAATGAAATTAATCTTTGGGATGGATTTAATGGTTGCGTAATGCATGTCTATGTAAACAAGTTGGATAGGGATATCAACTTGAATATGTATGCATTGATGTGCATCATAAAGGTTCTAAATCAACTCAAGAAGGTGAACTGAGTGTAAAGGAGGTTTCAGATGGTCCAATAACAAGGGTTAAGGCTAAACAGCTTCAAAGGGCCATAAGTAGTCAAATTGGAGCTATTGAAGCTTCTATGGGATTAGAAGCTTGTTATCTGAATGAAAATAAGCTAAATGTGTTTATTTGTCTTCAATTAGAGATTGGGACATGAATTAGAGATGTTTGGTGACGGTGGGCTTAAAGAAGCAGCTGAGGGCTTTCTTTCCATGCTATTAGGCTTAATTTACTTCTTATGTTGCTATTTTTATGTATTTGGGCCATTTTGAACTTGTTTAGTTTTATTTTAAATTTATAAGTCATATTGGGCTTATTTTGGGCTTTTTAAGTTAATTAGGTAACATTAGGGTTTCCCCTCATTTTGTAAGCCTATATAAGGCATGTTAAAGTCTTATAGAGACAGTTGCCTCATTTTTGGAATTGGAAGGACGAAATAGAAAAGCTATTTCTCTCACCAAATTGTCTTCTTAAGTTTTCTAGCTCTTGAAGACAGTTGGTGACTTATCACTATTTGATCACCAAGAATGTGGCGTCAAACCCTAAATTGATCCTTGTGGCGTCCATCTGACTTATCAAGGTATCTATTTAGTTATATCATCCATCAACTTTACCATTTAATTTTGTTATAATTCAGCTAAACACTTAAATAAAAATAACCAACAAAAGAACCAGATTTTATTCGAATTTTGGAATAATCTATTTTTCTGGAAATCAAGACACATCATGCATAGTATCTCATTCGACACTTGGGAGAGGGAATAAGATTAGTCTTAAGCCCTAGATTAATGAATTGAACGGAATTGCTAAATAGAAAGAACATAGGAAGAATAGAATGAAATCAATGCTCTAGGATCCCATTTTTATAGAATTCACCATATCGCAAGATTATTATTTTGTTATTAGATTATATGTTCTATGACTTGATGGAACTCTATTGAACAATATGTGTTGATGCTATTTTGTGATTAATGACTATTTGATGTTTATTCATTTATACTTTTTATGTGCTTAATGCTTATAATTGCATTGGGAAATGGATTGGATGATTTAAATATTTGGGTTATGTGCTTGGAAAAGTGTAATCCATATATTGGTCATAAAAAGCATAGCTTTGAGCATGTTGAGTTAGGAGACTAATGAACTTAGGGTAGTCGCATAAGGGTAGCTTAATGCGTGTATGTATAACGGGTTAGATAGGGATATCAACTTAGTTGTATATGCATAGTATCTCATTCGGCACTTGGGAGAGGGAATGCGATTAATCATACACCCTGGACTAATGAATGCATAAAATTGGTTGTTGATTACTAATGACAAAGACCATAGGAACAATAGAGGGAAACCATGTCCCTAGAACCCCATTGCCATAAATCTTTCATATCTTTATTTTACCCAGTTATTTAGTTTTAAGTTGCTTTTAATTGAATAATTCATCTTACTCTTTAGATTAGCCTAGATAAAGTTAGGTTATCAACATCATAGTACTTAGCATTAATTTAGAACACAATCCTCGTGGGAATGATACTCACTCATCACTTTATTACTTGCTCACGACCCGTGCACTTGCGGTACAAATTTGTGTGTGTATAATTTCTCGAATAAGTTTTTGAGAATAATATTTTTTTTGTTTGTAAAAACCATGCATTATCAATATAATACAGTGTGACTCAAACATACACCAAATCATTGGTACCCGTCCAATAGTCATAAGTGACAGCAAACACTCATTGAAATTGCGAGATTTCATCTATTAGTTTTTGTTTACTATCCACAAATACGATCAAAATATTATTTTTAATAGTATTTCTAAGAACACAAGAGAAGTTGGGTTGAATATATTTTTCATAAATTTATCATACCTTTCGTATTTGGTGAATGAGAGAGGTTGTTCACTTACTATAATGTATCTAGCCAATCCAGTATGCATGTATTGTTGATTATACTGGAATTCAAAAATACTTCTTCCAGGAGTACTTTAGTAAAGTTAAGTTTGAGTTGGCTCTTTTGGTTAATGTTTCTTAAAATATACCTTTACATGTCAATTCAAATGTCCATTGTTGTGAGCTGGTTTGGCATTTAAAGCTTTACCATAAAACCTAAAAATAGCTTTTTCTTCAATTCTTCAAGAAGTTGGATTTGTACGATTCTCTAATATGAAAAAAATTTCAAATAACTAATATTTACTCCCTTTTTCATTCTAATACTTCTAACATTTTCAGTCGTGGAAGCATATTAACTACTAGAAATTTGTGATAATGAGATTGGAATATCTTCAAATTCATTAGGAGCATTGAGATTGAAACATGCCATTGTATGGATAATAAAAATATAATTGGATAAATAAAAATTGAGAAATAAATAAATAATTTGAGAGAATATAATTTTTAAAGAAAGTTAAAATAATTTAGAAGAGATTTAGGAGAGATTTGAATTAAGTTAAGAAAATATTGAGAAAGTGTAGAGGGAGAGAGTGAGTTAAGTAGTGTGAAAAATATAGAGGGGGGGGAAAGAAAGGGTGGTGTCATAGGTGCCTCAATTTAATTTTTTTCCTTTTTCCAAAATTTTTCAAAAAGATTTAAAAATAGAAAAGGTGGACACGGCCCAATGCTAGCACGACATGGTATGCAAGTATCGAGGCCTAAGTTTTCATGCCTGGGCCACCACAAAAAGCCAACAAAGGTTGCTATACATAGTTAGGGGTGGTAAAATGGGTAACGACATGATTATTGATATGAATTTGACACGCTTTAAGTAGTGTGAAAGGGGGAGAGGGGTGTGTCGTAGGTGTCTTCAACCCCCCTCCTTTTTTTACCATTGATCAACGATAGACTTCGCAACAACCTGTTTCAATTTCTTTTTTACTTTTTCCAAAAAATTTTCAAAAATATTTAACAAATAGAAAAAGTCTATGGACACGGCCCAATGCTAGCACAACATGGTATGCAAGTGTCGAGGCCTAAGTTTTCATGCTTGGGCGGCCACAAAAAGCCAACAAAGGTTGCTATACATAGTTAGGGTGGCAAAATGGGTTACGACATGATTATTCACATGAATTTGACACGCTTTAAGCAAATAAAGGGAGAGAAAATTGACACAATTTATAAACGGGTCGAATTCGTGTTACCTGTTTATTAATTATGTCAAATACGTATTTGAGATCTACGATAGGATAATTCATTTAAATCATGTTTAATGAACGAATCGTATTTATGTTAATTCATAAGTTTATTTGTTTAAGTCACGTGTAATAAAAGAATCGAATATTTCGTATATATGAATCGAATTAAGTGTTCTTATTCATTTAAACGAATATAATTATAAATGAATCAAATCGTATATAATCGTTTAAACGAATTGAATTTGATTTATTTAAAGGTATTGTATCATGCAATTTAAATATTAAACGAATCGAAATTGTATTTAAATGTCTGATTCATTTAGTCGACGAATCGTGTACGAACACAATAAAAATTTATTAATACCCTATATTAACATGACATGACATGAATACTATTCATTTACAAAAATTACCACCATTACGCGTAGTAGCCTTTTTCAATGTTTTAAAAAAAATTTCTCTCTTAGAAATGTTTTTAAAAATTTAAAAAAATAAAGAATGGCACATGGATCCTACCCATAGGCATGGTACAATGACCAACCGTGCTAGTGGGCTACAGTACATTTCATGCCTCAGCCTGCACGACACGAAATCCTTCCGTTCAGTGTTGGCCTAGGCACGAAAGGCCACCTAGGCCTGTTTTTAGTGGGCCGTACTAGCCCGAAATGACCAATTTGCCACCTTTAGGCGAATCTGACTAAGTAAAGTAGCTTGTAGGCTAATGCTTTGACTAGCCCAAAAAGATTGTAGTTCTTCATTATGAGATTGACCAAATAGTGTTATCGATAGATTGGTATTTTGACCAACGCGAAAAGTTGTGGACACAATCTTCTCTCCTCTGTGAATCAACTGAATAGGGTAGCATGTAGAACAGTGTTCTTATCACCTCGAAGAAGGTAACTAACATTTTATGGGTCAACACTTGTTTTTAGTCTTACTCCTCTAAGGTTCTCAATAGGCGCTTTTAGTATGAGGTCTTTTGGGACTCTATGGGCTTAAGACCCTAGGCCTGAATCTCTGAAATTCAGGGTAAAATAAGGATCTCTCAATTTTCAGCATTAACTACACTGGAAACTTTTATAAGTAGCATTCTTGGATTAAGGTGCTCGTGTCTGCTTAGTGTTCGACCAATGTCCTCATTTCTTAGGCCCTATTTATAGTTACTCTTTTTGTCATGTGGGTTTTTCTCTATTGAGTAGATAATTTGCAGGCTCACTTTAGTGGCTATGAAATTTTATCATAGTGATTGAGCTTTTTCATTTTTAAACATTTTTCCTTTTATTACATTAACTCCTATACAATCCTCATAAGTCTTCGGGACTTATGAGGTGGATTGCCTTGGGGAGGGCTCACGTGTTTGCCTTCAGAGAAGATGATTAATATGGTTGTCTTTGGAGAGGACTCATATGTTTATCCTTGGAGAGGACTCATATGTTGATTCTTAGAGATAACTCAGGCAATCGTCCTTAGAGAGGACTTAGGCTATCTCTGGGAGGACTGAGGCGGTCTTTAAGAGGACTTGGGTGGTGGCCTTTGGAGGACTTAAGCAGTGGCTTCTAGGAAGACTTAGGCAACAGCCTCATAGAAAGTGTCCTCGAATATTGTTAAAGAGGTTCGCCAATTTGTAATAGGCCAACTTTTGTTGGGGGCCTATTTACAAGGTTTTAAAAATATTTTGGCAAAATTTATAATTTTAAAAACTTAAAAGGGTTTAAATGATAAATGTATGTTATCAGGGGTCTCTATGTAGGAGGTCGAAAGTAGTTAGGCTAAATACAAATATTCTAAAATTGAGAGGGCTTAATGATAATATTCAAATACTGCCCTAATATTTCATTCTTTCTACGTTGTGTAGACATTTTGTTTCTGTCAATCAATTTTCTAGCCCTTGCCCATCACCGTAAGAAGGCTACCAACCAGAAGGAAGCATAATAATGGGTAGAAGGTTGTGTACGACGAACGCCAAATGAGGGGAGAGGAAGGCAGTGGCCGAATTTTTGGCAGCTTCAATTTGTGTTTTTTTGTTGATGATAGACGTGGTGTTGCCTGGGTTCGGGTTGTCAGAAGTTGCTTAGTTGATTGACGGGTTTAATAGCGGTGGACAATGATTTGCACGGTGGTGGTGGTGGTCTCAGAGTGGCTTGGCGTTGCATCTTCTGTCATCTTATTATTATTATTATTATTATTATTGGGCTAGAATTAGGGCCTATTTATAAATTATGTAAAGTTTTTTAGCCAAACCAAAATTACCCAAAATTGGAGGGGGTTAAGTGAAAAAATAATTCTGTTTTGAGCCTATTTGTTAAATCTACAATCTTTTCTACTCAAAATAGAATTAACCAAAACTGAAGGGAGTTGAGTGAAAAACATATTTTCATTTAGGGTCTATTTGAAAATGTGTAAACATTTTTGTTTTAGAAAGAAATAACTCGAAACTAGAAAAGGCCTAATTGAGAATTGCCAGATGAAAACCTAATTTCCATCTTATTCTCATCTACCAACCCTCCAAGTTCACCCATTGTTGATATTTTTTTCTTTTTTCTTTCTCTTTTCTCTTTTCTTTATAATAAAAATAAAAAACTAATAATTAATTCTTAAATTTACAAATAAGTTCCGATGCCAATTCATACCTTACAATAAATCTAAAAATATTAGACTAATTAAAAAAAAGGATATTTTGATATTATTTCATCACCTTATCTTGTTGTAATTTAAAAACAAATACAAGCAAATATTTAACCATGAATTGTTATTATGGGCATAAACGTTTATTATATAATTAATAAAAAAATAATAAATATAAATTAAATTATGCAATTAGTGCCACAATAAACAATTACCGCCATACATAAAAAAAATAAATTATGTATGTAATATGAGTAAGGCGGCTATGATACCAGTCATTGGATAAAAAAATATTGAATAAAATAAATACAACAGAAGCCAAATCGTCTTGTTCATAATTATATTTACAGGGTTAGAAAATTATCTTGACTCTTTAATTACCTATTTACCTTTAAATAACTGAATGCTTTAATAATCATTTTTCAATATGCCTATATTTGTAAAATACATTTAAAAATTATATTATTATTATATTATTATTTAATAAATAATTTATTAAATAAATTATGCCAATAGATTTAAACGATAAATTACTGCAAATAGCTTAGGTGAACATCACTAATTAGATTTTATCCTGTAAATATATGTTCCTATGATCTATGAAATTATATCTTCAAGCTATCAAGATTTTGACCGTTTATATGAATCTCACTTCGTGATAACTTAAAAGATACTAAACTCGAGAAAACCCTTCATTGATGGCTCTATAGGATGTTTATTAGAGTCCTCGTGAGTTTGTTCAATACCCAATCCATACTGAATACTTGTATCTCTATATAAGCTTCCACTAAACTCATTGTCTGCTAAGACTAACTATTTGGACCATCCAGATATAGATATACACTGATCTATATTTAATAAGGTCTTCACCAATAAAACCGCATCAGTAAAGATAGATCAGAAACATAGTATTTGAGAACATATTTGCATAATGACATTTCCTAGCACCATTCATTACTAATATATTATTAGGTCTTTATCTCATTTCAGACAAGGCTCTAACTCCTTAAATTTTGTTGACTCTTATAATTGCTAATATTTAGCATTAATCTAAACTCCTTTAAACCAGATCTGAACTCTTTTAGATCATACAATGTCTGTAGCGTTACAAGCATCTTACCATATATTAAATATATTTAGCGATTTAATGAAATAATTATTGTATAAATACAAAATTAATATTTATACATAAAAGGGATAACACGTAAGCAAAAATCCCAACAATTCCAAATAAGTCTTTTTGATACCGTGCTTCTTAGAGAAGGTGGTTGTTTGGCCCACGATCTCTACAAGAAAATATTTTGAAGTTTGCATAAGCAATCTATGAAACATGACTCTTTCTAATCATCATAACCTTAATATAGGGGCCCCTTATACACGTTCTACGACACAAATCGACTTTACTAGAAAATTGTTCATTGTGAATGTGCATGTAATCATTTTCTATTTAGTAATAATCTAAAACACTTGATTGTGCTTCCAAGGGAGGGTGGTCGTTTAGTACATATGGATGTGAGTCCCTATGCCACTAGAGGATCGACAATATAGGCTAAGTAGGCCTTACAAATTTTGTGTCTTGAGCCCCAATAGAGATTGCTACGTAGGTAGTGGGTCCTTAGCCCTGGGAGGATGGGCAATACGAACTAGGTTGGTCCTTGAGTTTGGGTTATACCATGACGATGACGTCACGTGATTAAGTGGGGGAGAATGTCACATCCTACATCGAATAGAAATTAGGTGAATCTTGAGTATATAAGGGTAGGTATGCAGGCAATGGGTGCGTCTGGCCCGTGACACCAGGCAATGTATTTCGTGCTTGTAAAACCTAGTTACTATTAATAGTGTAGATACCTAGATTTCAGTATAAAGCGATAACAAAACCATAGGATTACTTGATTTCAATCCTATTAGAAATATTTTTTTATGGTGTGTGTGAGAGGTATTAGACCTCAATTTGTAATTTCATAGTCGATTAGGGAGTTGGACGGTCATAGAATATTTTCAGAAATTTTCTATTGGCTTAGAAATGGAAAATTCAACTTAAACACACATACATTCCAAGTGAGCCTTATACATGGAACAAGTCTTTGTTAAAAAACACAATCCATGTGTTAGGAAATGGACTAATTAAAGACAACTTGATGGATTGCCAAGTTGAAAGCCTAGTTTAGTTCCTTTGACTATTCTAACCAAATAGTTAGAAATGAACCAATTAAATACTCCAATTTCTAACCAATGGTATCTTTGATATTTAGAGTTTAGTTGAGGGAAAATTTGGATATTTTAGAGAACGCTATATAAGGTAAATAAGTGCTAGAAAATTGGTCTAAATAAAAAACAATTTGATATTAAAAGAGGAGATTATCGGCCAAATTTGGAGACAAAAAGGGGGAGAATTTCAGCCACTTCTAAAACCATTTCCAGCAGTAAATTCAAAGCTTTTTCATGATTTTTCATACATGATCAAGCTAAAATCAAGCTAAGCTCAAGTTCCTAAGGTTAAATAGATCATGCACTAGTGAAAAAATCAAAAGAAAGAGGTAAGAAAAGTATTATTTAGTGATGGTGGTATATGATTTATCAAGATTACTTCAATTAATGTCTTTGTTTGAATTATTGACTTAGATTTGAGTTGAATTCAAGTGTGGAGTTCAAAAGAGACACTAAACTAAAGGAATTAGTAAGGTATGAATTGGGGTTTGGTGTGATTTTGGTATAGAAACTTCAATTGAATGTTATTAGAGCATTAGAATTAAATTGACATGATTTGAATACCATTGAAATAAGAAATTTTGAAAAGGAATGTGTTGGGTGGAAGATGATAAATTCAGCCACTTTAGAGATTTTAGGATTTGAGTTGTGTTTTGGTTCAATTGTTGTGTATGAATGATTCATTGTGTCAATTGGTTGTAATATGGATGATGGAAAATCAAGAATGAAGTAAGAGGACATAATTGTGCATTCTTGGTAAGGTGAAGGGCAATTATGTCCAACCAAATTATTGGAGTGTTAAGCAATTTTATGGCGTTGGATAATGAATCAAAGAAAATTGAATGAATATGAAAATGAAAATAGAAAGTGGAGTCCATCCGAGCATTGTACGCCAATTAGGGCGTTTACTAGTTTAGGTATAATTTTAGCATTAGTAAAGGTTTTAAATGTCAATTGTGGCATATAGGTGAAGTAAACCGAGAGCGGTAAAAGAAGAAAAAATTTCGGAGAAGAATTGAGCTTGGAGCATTTGGTGAGTAAAAATCTGTAATTGTTTATCTTACATTTAATATATTTTAGCATATTGGAATTTTATGTTTATGTCATTTTAAATGTATAAGCATGATTTATAGTTTTTTGTATACTGTTATAATTATTAATTTCTATGTTTAGTTTGAGAAATAGTTTTTAAAATTATTAAATTAGTTTTTAAAAGCCATTAGTACCCTTAGATTTACAGTATGGTGATAGTTTAAGACCCGGCCGATATATCCCGTATGCATGGGCAAGTATTGGGGGGTGTGTCACTAACTCTGGAAAGTCGGGTTGTCAAGTTATTTGAGTCGCTCTATATGTATGGGGTATTGTCTCGCTATATATAGGCGATGTAGAATTTCGGTGCATAGCCAGTGAGATGTATTTAAATGTCATATAGGGTGTTGCTAGTTTAGACACCCTGTGACCTACTTATGTTGTGCGGTACTAGTTTAGTCACTGCGTGAGTATAGAGTTTTAGGGTTACCATTTGGTGCAGTTTAGAAAGAAAATGCCTGAACGTGGGTTTTAGCAGTTTTTGAGTTGCCGAACGCATATCATGTATTTATATGTATACATATTAGTTACTATGTATTACAGATTCTGGCAATTATTTACATAAAGTATTAATAAAATCTTGCAGAATAAAAACCGCTCCGCAAGATTTTATAATGATTAGAATAGTTTTACAGTTTTATAATAGTTGGAGAAGTATGTTTTAGGCAGTATTCAGAATTTAATATTTATATAGAATCTTATTTTTACTAAAAAGTTTAAAAACACTCACTAAGCTCCTTTAGCTCACCCGTTTTGTGTTTTATATTTTCTAAAACCCTTTCCAGGTGTATGTCTCGGTGCGCAAGTTCCTGGTTGTTCTACATCAGATTAGTGGGCTAAGTCAGACGATCATTTTGTAAATGTAAATGTACTGAGTAGCACTTTTTAATTTTCTGTATAGAAGTATAGACTTTGTGCATCTTGTAAATATGTTTCGAACAAACGAGAAATAGTTTCTGTAATATAGTGATAGTTTTCACCTTTCATTAGTATGTTAGTTTTCTTATAATTTAATTTTTGTAAATTGGAATGAAATTGCTGTGCTAAGTTTAGATTTGATTCGGGAAAGACTGGAGGTCGTATTTGATAGTTGAGAAAACTATTTAAAATAGAAGTGTGATTTATTACAGGTTGTGATTTTTGGGTTTTTTAGAAAAACAGACGATACTCTATCCATTTTTTTAAAAAACAAATTGGTAAAATTATATTCACTGCTATTCTAGGATTTAGTTAGTAATAACAAGAATTAAAAAGGGTTCACTTCACGGAATTTTTCAATTATGATAGTTAGACTTTAAAGAACTTCCATTGGAGTGCCAAGCAGGGCTCATTGTAATCTACTGTAGAGGGTTTCGGGGAGGATCTTGTGAGTGCTGCCTTAGCGTGCGTTGTGCCTCCCGAGTCTCCTTTTATGCAACCATTTCACGATTGGCGCTTACTAGGTAAATGGGTTTCTTGAAATCTTTTTTGTAAAGGCTAATCGTGGAGTAAGTGCTTCGCGTTAGTGTACTTAATTTAATAATAAATATTTGTTATTAACTTTAATTAAATTCAATCTAGTGTGTAATTATTTAATGATATAATTTAGTATTTAATTTATTTAATTAATAATTTACTTAACTGTTTAATTGGTTTTATTATTTAATTTAATATAGTAGTATTTAACATACTATTTAATTTAATTTAGTATTTAGTATATTTTATTATTTAATTTAATTTAGTTCACTGTTATTAGTAATTTAACAGTTTTGTTACTAATAATTTAATCATTTTATTTCATTAATTTTTTTTTATAGAGACCAAATGATCCAAAAAAAATTAATTTTTTGTTGAAGATCATTTTTGTTGGAAGTAATGATTTTATATACCAAGTTATAGGCTCTCAATATTATATGACACAAGTCGATGCCTAATGAAACAAAATTATTTAAGGCTATATGTATGGTAGATTTAAGATAGTCATAGGGTTACATTTTCATTTTTTTTTTTTCTGTTGAGCAAGTCGGGACAAAGAATCCTTATCAAGAACTATAGTTCTTGGTGTCAAAGAAGTACATTCATTTTTTCTGCAAGGAGTTTGGATTAATGATAGATTAAAAGATGAGAGATTATCTATGTTTAAAGAGTTATTTTAAAAATTATTAATTGGCTATGAGGGAAATATTTTCTTGGTCAAAGAGAAAACTCAACATCTAAGGAGTTGGATGGGTTATTCCAACAATTTTAGTTTAATTAAATAGATGATCATGATATGATAAAACTATCCTTGGTTTACTTTGTTTGTCACGCATTGATTGAATGTAGGCATAGAAGCATTGAAAGCTTAGTGCTTAGTATAATGGGTGATTTGGAAGAGTTTATTAAATCTCATGTAAGATAACATATAGTTCACTAACCAAGACCTAGGAGAGTAAGTTAGCCAAATTTATAAAAGCTCATGCATTGAATCCAAAGCTTAATTTAGAGCACTACAATTTATATGGATTATATATGCCTTTCAGGTGTGTGAATATATTTTTTTTTTGAAATAATTTTAGTTTTTCGTCTATGAATTTAATTTATTGGTGCTTATATTATTACAAATTTACATTTACGAGGTGATCACATTATGTGCAGAGACATATATAAGGCAAAACGCAGACCTTATCCCTCATATTTTGAATTGCCTATTTAAAGAGACTCCTATACACGATGATATTAAGGCTTGTGTTCAACAAAAAAAATCACTAGTTTTTCAGCGTATGATTAGAGTTGGCAAAATCTTTATAAACGTTATAAATCTATAGTTGACTAATTTCTTGACTTTCTTATTTATGAGCATTCGAGGTCTAATAGAAGTTGTTACTAAAAAAGCATGAAAAGGGAAAGGATTTTGTTAGGGTATTGAATGACTTGAAGTATCTGAGTAGATGTAGGGACCTTAATTTGAATGATGATATAGTAAACGTCCATGATTTTGATCTCGAGGATGACATGGATGTGGAGTCTAGTGGCCACGATCAAGAAGCCCCTGAAGCCTTTGGACCAAAGGTATATCATCGCATACCAAAGTCCTTTATTGTTGTAATTTTGTTAATTATTATTAAAGAATAATTCTGAAATAATTCTAAAATAATTCATTTATACCCTCCTATTATATATACATGTTATTAATGTAAAATATTATTTTCTTATGTATGTTACTTTCCTATTATGTAATAAGGTTACAGCCTATATAAAAGCTCCATTGTACAGCTTTATTTTTTACAATGAAATATATTCTTTTTACATTTCTAACATGGTATCAAAACTTTGGTATTTTCACTGTCATTTTGCTTAGTTAGAGATTTGCTGGAATTTTTGTAAAACCCGACGGAATCTATCGAAATTTTTTGAAAAGTCGTCGGAAAATTTTGAAATCTTGCCGTTTTAGCCACCGCCCATCCCCAATTACTCAGAATCCTCCGGCTGTTTCAACGCCGTCGACGACGTGCCGATCCGAGGTCGGAAACCACCGGACGCGCCACCAGAAAGCCACTGCCGCTAGCCACTGTCACTTCAGATCTTGGCCGTTCTACAGCGCTGTGACCGACACCGCTCACACCAAACGAATCCCCTATCACCGGCCGTTCAGTGCCGCCGACGAAGCGCCAATCCGAGATCGAAAACCGCCGGACGCACCGCCGAAACCTCGTTGCCGTCGATTACTTTCATTTCAGATCTCGGCTGTTATACGGCAGCGTTACCGACACCGTCCAGACCAAAATACTCCTCAGTCACCAGCCGTTCAAACGCCGCTGAGTTTACCACAATCGGAGGTCGGAGCAAGCCGAATGCGCCCTCTGAAGTTTATTGGTTTCTGTTAAGGGCCTATTTGCAAACTTTTTAATATTTTTAGGTCAGATCGTAATTTTCTATTAGTTTAGGTCTTTTGTGTAATTTCCAAACATTTTGGGGTAATTTTGTAATTATAGTATTTTTAAGGTCATTTTGTAATTTTTAGAAAAATTAAGGGCTATTTTGTAATTATTATATTTTAAAGGGTTATTTTGTAATTATTAAAAGTGGGAGGGTTTACTTATAATTAATACAAGTTTAGTATATTAAAAAAAAAAAAAAAGAGGTTTGTTTTTTTTTTTTTGAATTTATGGATAAGTGTAGTACTTCTGCCGGTTCTACTCTACTTCAGTCATGCCACATATCTGGAACATCTCAAGGTGCGACTTTTATAGGAGCTGCTGTTACTACTGCACAGGATAGTGTGGATCGTTCCCTTAACCTTGAATCTTTACTCTGTCTACTCCTTTTTTTTTTTATAAACTCTTAATTTTTATTTTTTCTAATATTTCAGGTAATTCTTCTTAGTATTTTGACTCTGCATGTTGTAATCACATGACTTCTGATCCTACAATTTTCTCTTTTAAAACTCTTAATTCCTATTTACCATCTATTCAAACTGTTAATGGTTCTCTTATGAAAGTTAACCATGTTGGTCACGTGTCTTACCCTAATTTTTCTGTATCTGACACTTTTTTTATTCCTAACCTTACCTTAAATTTTTTGTTTGTTAGTCAATTATGCGAACTTGGTCTTAATGTCTTGTTTACTGCTTCTGGTTGTTGTATGTAGGATCCAAAGACTAGTCGGACTCTTGGGACAGGCCGTAAGGTTGGACGTCTATATGAACTCATCTCTTTATATTTATCCTCTCTATATCCTTCGTCTGCAGCATCTACCTATTCGGTACCTTCGTTACATCTTTGGCATTCTCGTTTTGGTCATGCGTCAATCAATCGCATCCGATCTCTAGTATCCTGTGGTCACTTAGGTATTGTTTCTGATAATAAAGATGATTGCCTTACATGTCCTTTAGCTAAACAACCAGTCTTACCTTTTGATAATAGTACTACTGTCTCTCATGCTCCATTTGATCTTATACATTCTGATATATGGGGTCCTTCTCCAAATCCTACAATGGGAGGATCCAAATATTTTGTGATCTTTGTTGATGACTATTCTCAGTATACTTGGTTGTTCCTTATGAAACAACGATCTGAATTTACTAAAATTTACATAGACTTTGCTCAGATGGTTAAAACTCAGTTCTCGTGTCCTATTAAGGTTTTTCGAACTGATAATGCTATGGAGTATAGAGATTTTGATTTTTTAAATCTTTTACAGGAACACGGTACTATATGTCAAAGGTCTTGTCCTGGTACATCTCAGCAAAATAGGAAAGCTGAACGTAAACACAGACACATTTTAGATACTACTCGTGCTCTTCTTATCTCTTCCTCGTGTCCTGAACGTTTTTGGGGAGAAGCTGCTTTAACCGCTGTCTTTACCATTAATTGTATTCCTTCTCCTGTTATAAAGAACAAGGCACCTTATGTGTGTCTTTATGGAACCTCATATAATTACAAACTCCTCAAAGTATTTGGTTGTGTTTGTTTTGTTCTACTTCTTGGGATACGGGATAGAATATAAAGGTTATAGGTGTTGGGATCCTATATCTAACCGTTTTCGTGTTTCTCGTCATGTAGTCTTTCTCGAGCATACGATGTTTTCCTCTGTATCTAACTTTAAATCTGTGTCTCCTCCTATTGTCACAATTTTTTACAGATAATTCTGTTGATCTTTTTCCCGATACTTTGCCTACAGATATTTCTTCTGAGTTTTATACAGGTGAATCTGTTGAAACGACACCTGCTTCTGAGCCTCCTACCTCGTCTGAAGGATTTGCTCTCAACATCCCTGAGGCCTCCTCTATACCCTTTCTTCGTCGTTCATCTCGGGTAAGAGAACTTTCTGTTAAACTTCGTGATTATCACTAAATCTCTACTACGCTTTCTTTATATGAGCCTCAATCATATTCCGAGGCTAGTTCTAATCCTGTTTGGCAGCAAGCAATGACAGAAGAATTACAGGCCCTTAAGAAGTCGCATACTTGGGATTTTGTTCCTCTTCGTTCTAATAAAACTGTCATTGGATGCAAATGGGTGTACAAGATTAAGACCAAATCTGATGGATCTATTGAGCATTATAAAGCCCGCCTGGTTGCCAAAGGCTTTACCCAAGAATATGAAATAGATTATGAAGAAACTTTTGCCCCAGTTGCTAGACTTACTTCTGTTCGAAGTATATATGAAGCCTCCTCCCGGTTATCCACATCCACCAGGCAAAGTCTGTAAACTTCGTCGTGCTCTGAATGATCTTAAACAAGCTCCTCGTGCATGGTTTGCAAAGTTTAGTGGGACTATTCTTCAGCATGGTTTTCAGTCTAGTCCCTATGACTCAGCTCTTTTTTGTCCGCAAGATAGCACAAGGTTGTGTTCTCCTACTTATCTATGTTGATGATATAATTATCACGGGTGATGATCTTCTTGGTATTTCCACTCTCAAGAAATTTCTTCAGCAACACTTTGAGATGAAAGATCTTGGCAACCTTAGTTATTTCCTTGGCCTTGAAGTACTATCCGACTCTACAGGGTATTATCTTTCTCAGGCTAAATATGCATCCGATCTACTTGCTAAAGTTGAGTTGACAGACAGTAAGACTGCCTCCACTCCTCTAGAGCCTAATGCCAAACTCCGATCCTCTGATGGTACTCTTCTAAGTGATGCTACCCTTTTATCATCAATTGGTTGGTAGTTTGGTCTACCTTACAATTACTCACCTAGACATTACTCATGTTGTTCATGCTGTGAGTCAGTTTATGGCCACTCTCGTACCTCTCATTGTGCAGCAGTTCTTCATATCTTACGTTATCTCAAAGGTACACTTTTTCACAGTGTCTATTTTTCGGCTCACTCTCCTCTTGTGTTACGAGCTTATGCTGATACAGATTGGGCGGGTGATCCTACGGATCGTAGATCAACTACTAGATTTTGTCTTTTCTTGTGTGATTCACTTCTTTCATGGAAAAGTAAGAAATAGACAGCTGTTGCTCGCTCGAGTACTGAAGCTGAATACCGTGCTCTTGCAGATACTACCCAAGAAATTGTCTAGCTCTGCTGGCTTCTTGAAGATATGGGTATTTCTCATACTGGAGCTACACCTCTTTACTGTGACAATCAAAGTGCTATCCAAATTACCCATAATGATGTGTTTCATGAGCGGACTAAACATATTGAAACAGATTGTCACTTTGTTCGGCAACACGTTTCTCAAGGCACTATCATGCTCCACTCCATCTCATCTGAGGAGCAACCTGCTGATATTTTTACCAAATCTCTTCTTCCGCGCCGTTTTCATGCTTTAGTCTCCAAACTCAAACTTACTTCTACTGCGCCATCTTGAGTTTGAGGGGGGGTATTAAGGAATAATTCTGGAATAATTCCTTTATACCCTCCTACCATATATACATGTTATTAATGTAAAATATTATTTCCTTATGTATGTTACTTTCCTATTATGTAATAAGGTTACAGCCTATATAAAGGCTCCATTGTACAGCTTTATTTTTCACAATGAAATATATTTTCTTTACATTTCTAACAATTATATACAATTTCAACAGTATATGTCATCGAATTTTAATGAATCCATTTGAGAAAGATATATGATTTACAAATTTACGTATTTGATACAATGAATGAATTAAAAAGCGTTCATATAGAGAGGATTGAAAGGAGATGATATAGCAAATGAGACTGATCATGTAATTTTTACAATCATATCTAGATTTTTGGCAACCAATTATAGTACAGTGAGGATAATTGTTTAAGATTGTTGTTCCCATTTTGATTGCCTTCATACCAATAGTTGAGTTTGTGAGAATAATTGCAGGCATTGCTCATTTTAAGTTTGTGAATGAGGTGTGAATTCGACCACTGAAGTTGAAACTCTCGAATCAGAAAGAGAAAGTGACTTCCAACTAGAAATTTATTTTCAACTAGGCAAATCTTACCAGATATAGCGAAAGGTGGAAGTTTTAACTGTGAAAAGAAGGTTGCATGGGCAAAATACACCCTTTTACCAATCCTATTCAAAGAAGAAATATGAATTAAAAGACTCAATCTCAAACCAAGTAGCCAAATGAGGAGATGGAGGTGGATGTGGATTCCTCGCAGCTGAGTGGCTTGCTCATCCAAGCAAAATTTGATTCGTGGGTTCTCAATAGCTAAAGACACGTCAATATATTCTGGATCCATGCTGACTCGTCATGGTTTGTTCAACTTTTACAACATTGGTTTGACGATTTTGAAATGACACATAATTTTTCAATAGTTTTCTTTTTCTTCGTAATGTATAAATGAATATATGATGTTGATTCAAATATTCACAAGTCTTGCCACAACGAGCACGCCTGTGGACATATATTTCATTCAAGTATTTTTCTAAAGAATACAATTTGTATTTTTGTTTATAACTTATTGGTCTTTACATAAGAAATATTTAATGGATATCTATTACAAGAGTCTTGTAATGGTCTGTACAAAGGTATCCCCATAATTTATCTATCACTAACCCAAGCAATCGGACAAAAGGATGGCTTCCTTGGTGCTAAGCATTGAATCTAGGGATGGTAGCAAATAGAGTTTTCAATGGATGTTTTTAGACTCGTATTCGTATCTATCTCTAAAATAAAATATCAAATTCTTTTTTTTTAAACTTATTATGAGCTTAAGGTTTCATTATTAAATTTATTTAACCGGTATATAGTACTTACCAAATTCATAATTAGCTTATGGGAATTTTAGTAAAATTTTAAATTAATGTAAGAGAATCAAAGTATTAGTTCCAAATAAATCCTATAAGACATTTGTGATAATATTAATTGAAAATCATCGGGATATAATTTAGAGAATAAGCCAAGTGCATAGGGTGCACACGGATCAAAGACGGAAGCGAAAGAAGGCAAAAAATGAAGAATGGCGCACCAGGCACCAGTGCCACGACAACTAGGCATGGGCGTTGCGGTGCCCAATCTAATAACCGAGCGCCGCGGTGCCAGGCGACCAGTGTCGCAGCGCTCAGACGGGCGCGCCAGCGCCGTGGCGCTGGAGACGGGAACAGTATCCCGAAATAAGGAAACTTCCTTATTTCGTCTCCCACTTGCTCCAGGATTCCCTAATATGACTCCCACACGTATAAGGTAAACCTAGGACATCCCAAAGCCTATATAAAGGCTATCAATTGGCTTGTAAACACGTCCTTTATAATCATCAATTGATCTTTGTGATAGGTTGATAAATCTTAGTGATCATCAATAATCTTTATGATTCTTTGTGAGAGAAAATTCCTAGAGTGAAAGAGAGAGTTTTCTTTGTGATCTTTCTTGTAATAGACATACTTTGTTAGTGCCTTGTGATTCATAATAAGAGAAGAGTGTGATCTTAATCCAGCGTGGACGTAGGCAAGTTGCTAAACCACGTAATTGTTTGTGTGTTCTTCTTCTACCCTTTCTTTTTATTTCTTAGTAACTTGTTCTGCATTATTATTTGCTTGGGAATTGTTTGCTTGTTTATGTACTTCCGCTTCAATAAACTGGTATCAGAGCTTGGTTCTAAGCAGACATAGCCACACCTAAGTATGAGGTAAAGAAATGCAACGGTACGAATGACTTCAATCTGTGGAAGATGAAGGTTAAGGCGTTGTTAGTGAACCAAAGACTTGGTTCAGCATTAGAGGAGACTGCAGCTCCATCTAGTGATGAAGAGAAGACGCTGGAGTTATCTAAAGTCAAAGCAGAAAAAAGGGACATTCAAGAAAGAGCTCATAGCACAATCGTTCTATCATTGAGCAATAAAGTACTAAGGGAAGTAGCAGGTGAGATGACGGTGATAGGTCTTTGGAAAAAGTTTGACTCTCTTTATATGAGGAAATCGTTGGCCAATAGATTACATATAAAGAAGAAGTTATATCAGCTGTCCATATCAGAGGGGACGCCGATGAAAGATTATATAGACGCCTTCAATCAGATCATCCTTGATTTTGAGTTTATCAACATCAAGATAGAAGATGAAGATAGAGCAATTATCCTACTGAGTTCACTCCCTAAGAGCTATGAGAGTTTTGTTGATACGCTACTCTACGGCAGAGAGAGTTTAACGATGAGTGATGTGAAATCATCATCAAACTCAAAGTTATTAGAAAAGCAGACTGAGGGCAATGCAGAAAGCTTATCTGTAAGAGGAAGGCCCTCATATAGAGATGGGAAGAAAAAAGGCTCAAGGTCGAAGTCTAGGACTCCTAGAAAGTGTTATTGCTGCAAGAAAGATGGACACTTTATAAAAGGACTGTCCTGAGAAGAAAGCACAAGACCAGAAGAAAGCGGATACTGCGCTTGCCTATGATGATAGCTATGACAGCGCAAAGACATTCGTCGCTACTGATGGTATGAACTCTGAACAATGGGTTTTAAATTCTGGTTGTACTTTTCACATGTGCCCGCACAAGTCTTGGTTTACAAATTTCCAGCCCATTAATGGTGGTAAGATCTTAATGGGTAATGACGTTGCGTGTCAGATGATGAGAATTGGTAGTGTTAAGCTTAGGTTGCATGATGGGTGAGTGAGAGAGTTGACAAATGTTAGGTATGTTCTTGACTTGAAGAAAAACTTGATCTCATTGGGGACTTAAGACCATAATGGATGTTCTATCAGGATCGACGGAGGAATTTCAAGAGTTTTGAAGGGTTCCATGGTGGTAATGAGATGAGAAAAGCGCAAAGGTGTTTATGTGCTTAAGGGTGAAGTCGTAAGTGGTTCTGCACTATTCTTTATAGATGATGAGAGTATACAAGCCAAGTTGTGGCATCTTAGACTGGCACATCTAGGCGAGAGAAACCTAAAGGAGTTATATAGTCAAAAGGCGTTTGGTAAGGATAAGTTCCAGCCCTTAGAATTTTGTAAGCATTGTGTGCTTAGGAAAGCACATAGAGTGAGGTTCAGTACCATCGAGCACAAGACTAAGGGGACTCTTGACTACATACACTTGGATCATTGGGGACCAGCTCAGACGCTACTCGTGGTGGTGCCAGGTATTTTCTCAGCTTGATTGATGACTATTCAAGAAAGTTGTGGGTCTATGTGTTGAAGAGTACGGATCAAGCATTTGATGTGTTCAAGACTTGGAAGGCTTTTGTTGAGAATCAGACTAGCAAACGAGTGAAGAAATTGAGGACTGACAACGACCTCGAATTTTACAATAAAGAGTTTGATGAGTTTTGTGCCAAGCATGAGATTGCAAGGCATAGAATAGTAAGATCAACACCACAGTAGAATGGCATAGCTGAGAGGATGAACAGAACCTTACTTGAAAGGGTTAGATGCATGCTTACCAATGCGAAAATGTCCAAGACATTCTGGGGAGAAGCTGTAGTGACTGCCGCTTACTTGATAAATATAAGTCCTTTATCAGCAATTAACTTTAAGACGCTAGAAGAGAAATGGTTTGGCAATCCTCCGAAGTACGACCACCTCAGAATATTCGGTTGCCCTGCCTTTGTACATATTAAGAAGGGTAAGTTGGAACCTAGAGCTATCAAATGGGTATTCATAGGATATCCCGAAGGAGTGAAAGGATACAATGTGTGGTGTAAAGACTTGACACTACCAAGGAGTATCATAAGCCGTGACGTGACGTTCGATGAGATGATGATGTTGAAAACCTCCTAAAAAGATGAGAAAGAAGAACCTGTGCCCAAGGAAGACTCTGTACCCGAGTTAATAAAAGTTGAAGTAGAGCCTGAAAATGGATCTGATAAGCCCCTAGATCAATACTCCAACAAGAAGCTCCTTGAAAATGAACCAAAAACACCGACAAGTTCCTCCAAGTCCACCCAAAAGAAGACTAAAACTCATGAGTTAGAACTTGAAGAGTACCAGCTTGCTAGAGACAGGTTAAGGAGAATGATAAACCCACCAGTCAGGTATGCATAAGTAGATTTAGTTGCTCATGCTTTTGATTCTGCTTACACTCTTGAGTATAATAAGCCTATGACATATGGTGAGGCTATGAAGAGTGAAAACAAGAAAAAATGGTAGCAGTCCATGGAAGAAGAGATTAGTTCTCTCAAGAAGAACAATATCTGGAAGTTGGTGGAGAGATCTCAAAAGAAGCTAGTCGGGTATAAGTGGGTGTATAAGGTGAAAGAGAGGATACTAAGGATAGAGCCTATGAGATTCAAGGCTAGGTTAGTAGCACAAGGTTTTACTCAGAGAGAGAGAGAGTTGATTTTCATGAGATATTCTCTCTAGTTGTCAAGCACACATCCATTAGGATTTTGTTAGCTATATGTGCAAACCCTGATTTACATCTAGAACAGATGGATGTAAAGATAGCTTTTTTGCATAGAGAGCTTGAAGAAACGATATACATGGCACAGTCGCAAGGGTTCAAGGAGCCCAGAAAAGAAGATCATGCTTGTTTGCTGAAGAAGTCATTATATGGGTTAAAGCAATCACCTAGACAATGGTATAGGAGATTTGATGAATTTATGATGGCTTGTAGTTTTAGTAGGAGCAAGTATGACGGATGCGTGTACTTCAAGAACATAAGTTGTGGGATGATGTATTTGCTTATATACGTCGATGATATGTTGATCGTATGTAAGAATATGGAAGAAATACAGAAGCTCAAGAAGTAGTTGAGTGACGAGTTTGAAATAAAGGATTTGGGAGCAGTGAAGAGAATTTTGGGTATGGATATTATGAGGGAAAGAAAAGATGTTACCTTCTTGTCCCAAGAGCGATATATAGTCAAAATTTTGGAGACATTTGGTATGTCAAATGCGAAGGCTGTCTCTACTCCTTTGGCCATGCATTTCAAACTTTCAGCAGCACAGTCGCCAACATCCAAAGAAGAAAAACTGCAGATGAGCAAAGTATCGTATACAAGCGCTGTGGAAAGCATCATGTATGCAATGGTTTGCACAAGACCAGATATAACACAGGCTGTGAGTGTGGTGAGTAGATACATGGAAAATCCAGGTAAAAATCACTAGCTTGCAGTAAAGTGGATTCTGAGATATCTAAATAGGACGTCAAATTATGGGTTGATATATAAGAGGGATGAGGACAACAATGAAATTGTAAAAGGGTACGTAGACTCAAATTATGCAGGTGATCTAGACAAGAGAAGATCATTGATGGGCTACGTATTCACAGTGTTTGGGTGTAGTGTATGTTGGAGATCAGTTCTACAACATGTGGTTGCACTCTCTACCACAGAGGCGGAGTACATAGATGTTGGTGAAGCTATAAAGGAGGCCATGTTGTTAAAAGGAATATGTACAGAGATATTTGCTAGTGAAGATGTAAACACCTGTGTATATTGTGACAGCTAGAGTGCCATACACCTAAGCAAGCATCAAGTGTTCCATGAGAGGTCGAAACACATTGATGTAAGGCTCCATTACATTTGAGAGATTGTCTAAAGTGATGACGTTAGTCTAAATAAGATAGCGTCATTTAAAAACACTGTTGATATGTTGACTAAGCCACTGCCCTCGGTTAGATTTGTCCTATGCAAGGATTTAACTGAAGTCACTACTTTGTGAGGGTGACCAAAGATGCAGAAATGAGAGATCGAGTTGCTTTGTGGATGATTTTGAATCAAGGAGGGGATTTGTGAGAATATTGATTGAAAATCATTGGGATATGATTTAGAGAATAAGTCAAGTGCGTAGGGTGCGCACGGATCGAAGACGGACGCAAAAGGAAGCGAAAAATGAAAAAGGGCGCACTAGGTGCCAGCGCCGCAGCGACCAGGAGTGGGAGCCACGGTGTCCAATCCAGTAACTGAGCATTGCAGCGCTCAAACGAGGGCGCCAGCACCGCGGCGCTGGAGACGGGAATAGTATCTTGAAATGAGGAAATTTGTTTTATTTTATCTTCCACTTGCTCCAAGACTCCCTAATACGACTTCCACACGTATAGGGTAAACCTAGGACGTCCCAAAGCCTATATAAAGGCTATCAATTAGCTTGTAAACACATCTTTTGTGATCATCAATTGATCTTTGTGATCAAGGTATAATCTTTGTGATAGGTTGATGAATCATAGTGATCATCAACAATCTTTGTGGTTCTCTATAAGATAAAATCCCTAGAGTGAGAGAGAGAGTTTTCTTTGTGATCTTTCTTGTAATAGGCATACTTTATGAGTGCTTTGTGATTTATAATACGAGAAGAGTGTGATCTTGATCCGCCGTGGACGTAGGCAAGTTGCCGAACCACATAATTGTTTGTGTGTTCTTCTTCTACCCTTTCTCTTTATTTCTTAGTAACTTGTTCTGCATTATTATTTGCTTTGAAAATTTTTGCTTGTTTGTATGCTTTCGCTTAAACAACATCTCAAATAACATTATATCATAAATTTAAGTTTAGATCACTACAAAATATGATAATACTAGCTCAATTTACATATGACATAGTATCAAAAAGAAAAATAAAAACACAAAATATTGCCAACAATAACATTCTCATCCAATTCTATTACACTAACAAGTCCATCTAATACTTTTAGAATCTAGTATATTTTCAAATTTAATTTGAATTTAAATTTTCAACCAAATGTCATTCATACAATTTTACTATCCCAAACAATGACATTTGTTTCCCACCTCCCCTCCTCTTATTTTTTAAATAAAAAAGAAAATTAAAACAAGTAAAAACTCTGCAAATACCCTTGCAGCTATCTACCGATTTTTAACTAAACTTGCATATATCCTAAATTTATCACGGGTTTAAACTTTGGGTACTAAAATCTACTTACAACTTTATCAAATCCTTCTTTAATAGTGTTCGGTACAATTGATTATTATCATCTCTAATTGTATTATGGTCAATAAGTTATGTATCAATGTTTTTGAACATTTATTACCTTTTGCATAAGTGGACATTCTAATTAATTAAACATAAAAGAGAGAAATTGATGCTATAGAGGTTGATTTTTTTGAAGACAAGGATTACTATGTTTAACTCCAGCATTAAGGGTTATGCAAATAGCATCCTTGAGGCTCATGTTGCTCCTATATGCACATTGATGCTATTTTGTCTTCATTTCACTTGATTTTTTCAAGAAGTAATGTGACACTTGAATGTTGCCTCTTGATGTTGTTCACTTAAAAGAAGGAATGTCTTAACAAAGGATTCATAATAATGAGGAGTCTTTTTATGTAAATTTATAGCGTATTGTTGACCTTTCGAATTTAGACTTAAAAGAGTAGTTCATTTTTTAGGTAAACAAATGACAATAGATTTGTGGAACAAAGAATCAAAATAAATAACATGTTGTATATGTTAATATACTTTATACGATATACTTTGTACTTTTTTATAACAAGGTTAGTCATTATTCTCTTTTGCTTTTTATTTATTAATGTTCAGGTATTGACAATTCATTATTTTTTATAAAAAAATACAACTAAATCATTATAACTTATAAGAAAAAACTTGAAGATTGAAGAATGCTAGAGAGCTGCTTGCCTTGGGGAATTGAGAGAAAAGCTTGAAGAGCAGTAAAAGTAAAAATGAATATAATAGCATGAAGGCGATTAAAATGAAGAGTTATACTCAAATAGTTGGGCATCTAATAAGGAGTTAATACATATATTTTTACTTTTGAGGAATTAATAGGGGCAATATTAGATCGTTATTAATGACTACTAACATTTAATGAAATGACAGTTATCAGAATGGTTAGAAGATGAAGAGTTTTTGCCTAGGTAAAACTAACTCGAAAAGGAAAAATTGGCCTAAAAAATGTAAGGTAGATATTGATCTTAAGAATCAAAAGAAACGGTCGATTTATAAGGGTTTAGAAAATGTCATGAGACAAGTTTGGCTTTAAAGAAATGCAAGAGACAATTTGAGGCCTATGGACATTTTGGATAATGTTTTCGAATGATAGGAGAATTAATGGATGATATCAAAGCTCATGTTCTTCAGGGCGATATTCTAGCATAAGGATAAAGTCTGGTCTGGATAATTATGGGTGCTTTTATAAAGCTCCTTATAAATTCAGGTTGATTGCGCACCAAAAAGAGTGAGAAGTGGGAACAAGGTAGTTGAGGTCGGTCGATTTGATGTTATAACTTAATGGGCGATCATTTAGAGAAAATAGAATGATTAGGCCATAATAGGTTAAATCAGTCAAATAAGTGGATTGAAGGCATGTTTTAAGAAATTTCAAGATGAAATGAAGAAGCGATACGAACAAAATATATAGGGTTCCAAGATAATTCGGATAGATCATATTTTGCCAAACTGGCTAGTATGGGAAAGAGTAATCGGATGATTATTGTAAGGTAAATGAAGACCAGACAATTTCTAATAGTTTTGATCCAGGACAGAATGATTATTGAGCTCAAGGCAGTTCAAAGCACTGGCACATGAGCAATCTTAAGAGAATAGAATGAAACAATTTCTACGCATATTGGGGTGATCTAGGCAACTTTAGAAGCGTCAAATACTAAGCATGGTCTCAGGCGATTTTAGATTCATAAATTCTTAGTAGGCGACTTTGGTCGACTAAGTGTTGCAAGCCTTGACAAAATCATCCTTTTGACCGGCTTGTAGGGGCATTGTTGACGCCAGCCCAAAAAGTGCCTAATGGGTTTTTTCATTTTAGGCCCAACTATGTGTTATAGCTTATTTGAGAAATTTGTATGTAATAGGAAGTTGTGTTGTATTGTGATTCTTTTTCTTGTAAAACAAAATTTTGTATAGGGTCTTACAACTTATAAATATGCTTAATTTCTAATTGTAAATTATCAGTAATTTAATACACATATTTTACACAAAGCTTCTTAGCTTTTTATCATCTTTTTCCTTATTTTTATCATTCAACTTAGGACTTTGCATCTTTGCTTCTTGAAAATCCTGCAGCCCTATTGTTAGAGCTTCACTTGTCCTTTTTCGAGAAGAATCCAAGATCTGCGATACCTTTGCTGTGCCACAGCTTAAGTCTAGCAATAGATCTCGCCTGTTGTACCCTAGCCCAAGTTTAACAATAAACCTTACTTGCTGGTAAAATCTTCTAGTCTCAGTTTCTCTCGAATTCAGGGCGACCTTTGTCTAACCGGACACAGAATATACACAAACCCGAAGCATATTTTCACAAATATATATTAATAAACTAAATGTAACAAACCTAAAAAAAAAATTAAGTATAGTTTAACAAAATAAATTGGCCAACAATTATTGGCCTGGCCCAATTGGTCGATTGTCACTGTCGATGTCAAAAAACTCCATCAAAGATATCATCGAACTCCAAAATTACACTACTTAATAATGATATTATATATATATATATATATATATGGGAGGAGGCTAAGCACAAACGAATGTTGTGGTGTCTATAAGGCCAGCATCCAGCAACGAGTGTTATACAACATTGTCATCTCTATCAGATTGATTGTTTATTGATAGCTTTGATGAGGGCAGAGGTTGTAGTGGTATGTGAGCTGCCTATGGTGCCTATTATAGATTTGATCGTGTTTGACCTAATTTCGTATTTTGGTGAGTAGATTATAAATTATAGAGTCTAATGACACCTATAATAAAGCATTTTGCAACCCTCAATTTCTCTTTTAATTTTTAATTTTAATTACGTAAGAAGTTTTAATTAAAAATATCAAAAATAATAGTTTTAAGGAGTGTGCCATATGTCAATTTTATTTAGGTAGTTTGTCAAGTGTCATAATTTTATTCGTTCTTTTCTTTCTTATCTCAGTTTTATTCATTTGAATTTAAATCTCTTATAAGAGTATAAAATTTTCCCTTTATCCTAGCCTATTTAATCAAGAAGTCCATTACTTGCGATGTTGGTCAATCGACTCACCATTGAAATTATTAAATTTCAAATTTCATAGTTTATGTGATGATGGGATAAATTTTGACAATGGAACATAGAAGGAGTGCCAAACATAGTGATAAAGAGTGGTGGCTATCGTTACACTGCTAATAAATAGTGGTGCGTTATACATCACCACCTTTATATGAGTCACGACTATTGATCTAGCTAATGAAGATGACAATTTCGTCTTTTGATGACAATGTTATGGTGTCTTCAAATTTTCACGACACATTTAACACTCCCTTAATACTTTATTGCCCAAAATAACTCATATATAATAAAATTTTGAATACTTTTAGCGTTAATAATGAGTTAATCTTTGACAATGGTGGTAGCTATGGGTAATTGTTGACTGCTCTTTCAGCTTTTTTAAACTTTTTTCTTGAAGTTTATTCATTTTTTAAAATTAGTTTTATTAAAAGATAACCAATAGATAAAATTTTGTCAAGTTTTATCAAATTGAACTAAATTTAGTTCAAAAGCATAAATGGTTATTCTAAACATTAAAATAGCATAAAACTTTAAAATTAATGAAAGGGTAAAGGACACGAGGACCCTTGAGCTTTTTCGAAAGAGAGTTGTAGACTTTCAAAATTCCAAAAGAGAATAGAGATTCTTGTCAGAAGATGGTTTTCATCTGATTTAATGGTTAAAAGGGCAAAATTGTTTTTTGATTATCAAATGGATAGAAAGTACTACATAAAAATACACATTTGGTAGGACTCAAACCCAAGACCTTTAATTAGAAATCAAACACCTTAACTATTATGCTACAAGTATTTTATTGACACTAAATTTATTTATTTTCTATACATATAATACAATACCCTAAACAATGAATTAAATAAATTAAATTTAAAATGAATTAAATAAAAATAAATTGAATAAATTAAAATTAAAAAAAGGATTAGGTGGCTACTAGTCATAGATGATAGTTACCGCTAGTCGATCGCCGGTGACCGATGACAAATGAATTCAAAAGTTATATCATATGACTCTACATTTCGAGATCTACAAGATAGTGTAGTTGTTTTCATTAATGGATCACTGAAAGAGGGCTATAATTGAGAACAAAGTGACGACCATCATATCTCGTCAAACGACAGCCAATTGAGGTACACTACCATCTCCATCTACTAGATTGTTGGTTGGCAACCATGTTGGTGGTGGTGGTGCACCTCTACTCACTATTGTTTGGAAGCAGGGATATGGTGCCCACTACTTTGTTCTTAGTTTTAGCCATCTTCAAATAATATATTGACAAAAATAACTACACTATAGTGTAGATCTCAAAATTTAAAGTTTGATAATGTAAATTTTGAGTCCATCTACCACCAATTTTAGTCGACTGGTGGTGGCAATCATCGGTGATTGGTGGCCACCTGATTCTTTTTTCAACTTTTTAATTCTAATTTATTGATTTTATTATTTTTATGTTATATAATTTAAATTTAATTTATTAGTACATTGTTCAGGGTGTTATACTGCATATATAGAAAACAAATAAACACAATGTCAATAAATTGCTTATACCCTAATAATTAAGGTATTTAATTTTGAGTTAAAGGTCTTGGGTTCAAGTCCTATTGTGTGCATGTATTTTTTTCACTCTATTTTTGGACTCATTAAGGGCAAAATGGGCATATACAAGGGCATAATAATACTCAACGATTTTGACTTGTTCACCGTTAGGTTAGATGCAAACTGTCTTTTGATGGAGTCTCTATGACCTTTTTAGAATTTCAAGAATCTACCAGTACATTTTAAAAAAGTTTGGAAGTGCCGGTGCCCTTTACCCTTAACGAAATTTGTTATCTCATAGGAGTGTTTTTGTCTTTTTCAAAAATATTTAACATATTTATGTTCTTTTTATAAAATATTAGTGTTAGGTGTCATTTTTTTTTTAAATTTCAAATTAAACTTTTATTAACATTGCACACCTTTAGAAATACCAAAACAAAAAAAGAAAAAATACCTCAAATATAAATAATTTCATTATATAGCTCCACTGCAAGACAGAGAAATCACTAGCTATTTGTGGATTATATTTTGCACAGTAAGATGGAGAATATTCATATTCTAGCACATCTTAACATCAATGTACTTACCTTTACACGTTTAGCGTGTATCAATCTCAAAATATTTCTTTTTTAAAGTTCTATTCCCTTCTCTTAAACAAAATCAAAATTGGATAGTCATTAAGAATATGATTTAAGAACATCAAGATTTCTGATTCAACTGCGGTGAACAATATTTTTGTATATAATATTGCTAAAAGGCCTCACGATTCGGATCACTTTGTAACAAATTGTAAGACTACTAAAAGCAAAAAAAAAAAACAAGTTGTCCGTTAAAAATGGCAAAGGTAGGAGCAACAAAAACATCTACTATTATCACTAATGCTGGAATAAATAGCATTATATATAAACTTCATCTATTTACTTCCTAGTAAGCTGATTTTTTCCTTGATACCAAAAAAAAAAAAAAGAGTTAGTGTATGATCATAGCCTGTTGTATATGGCGCCAAAAGGCTTAGTGACGAGGATGACCCCTTTGCTGAGTCTAATTTTTGTGTAAATTCAACTTAACCTTAATAGTGGTAAAATAGCTATGCTTTTGATGATAAAAAATAAGCCACCAATGAATAAATAATAGTCATTGACATTATCAAGTATTGGAAAATAAACCACAATGAAGAAGCCCCATTGTAGCTCCCTAAAAGTGTTTCAAGGTTTCTCGCTAATAGTTTAAAGGTATCGAATGAATTATCATCAACCACAAGTTCAGCACCAACATTATTGAACAATAATAATGTAAACGACTTTTTCAATTGAAGAGCCAAATTTGAAACTGAAAGCTACAAAGGTTAGAATTTTACGAATTTATTTTTTTATCCTTGGGAACTCTTTAAATTTATGAGAGAGTATTGTCCTCCTATAAAACAAAATACTTTAAGACTCAAGTCAATAATTTCTTGAGAAAAAGAGTGCTTCAAAGACAGGCAGAATGCTTATACACAATTACTCAAAACGCAATAATTAATGCTGAATTAGATCGAATAAATCGACTATATTTATAGTACATATGTCCAAATTATACTTAAAGTATGTATAAACACATATAATGTGATTAATCTAACTTTAATTAGTATTTAAGTTCATTTGTAATTCATAATGGAACAAATAAGGAGAATGATTTAAGTGTGATTCATTCTACTTAAGTGAGAAATGCTTCTTTATTAAAACAATGATTAATTCAATTCAAATTAAAATAAAATAGCAATTTTAATCCTTTTTCGCTTCATCATGCCTTATATGACTAGTTTCTAGGATCCATTGGTAAGTGAGTCAAGTTACCTAATGTAATCGGATTCTAATCTAGGCAGAAATCCAATTAAATAGTTGCCTTCAACTAGCTCCTTAAAGTGGGCTATAATAAGTGCAAAATAGCGTGGGCTGATTGGGCTAATTTAATAACAGACTCAACAGATGTCCCCTATAAGTGAAGAAAAGTATTGGCTTATTACAAAAATTATAAGGCATGTTTCTTCATTACCTTACCAATACATGACACATGTCCAAATTAAAAGGGCATATTATTCCCATATGATGCTGTTTTTGGTAGAAGAGACTTTTTAAATTCAGGTGATATTTCGATTTGACAAGGACGGTTCTAAACCCTTCTATTTAAATTCTTAACAGTTTCATTCTTTTCTTCATTTTTTGAATTCAAAAGCAAAGTTTGTCCAAGAAACCCTTTCATTTCTTTATTTGCTCTAGGTTTCTAACCCTTCTCTTTTGCAAAAAACCCTAATTTTCTTAATCCAAAAATCATTCCCAAAATCAAATGGTCAAGATTATAAATTCATTCCTCTTTGAATGAACTCAAATCTCTTTTCTAGTTCCTAGAAGGTGTAAGGATTAGAAATCTCATTGAAGGGGAACCTTATGTAAATCCTTCAACTGTTCAATTTAAAGAACTTCCTCTCTTTAGAGAGCATCTTACTTGTTTTCACTTTTCTATTTCTCCCTTAATCATTGAATTTCTTCATGTCACTGGCTTTTCACCCTTTCAAATTCATCTTAATGTATGTTCTATTTGCTATAAGACATTACCATTTTTAACTATATGATCTCTCCTCTATACAGTCTCTCTCTTTTTAATGTCTTTACTACTTATAATCTTCAATATTTAAGGAATATATTTTATTGGGCCCCTAAAAGGGAGAGAAAAATCATCTACAACTTTGAAGATTAAAAGGATGGCTTTTAAAAACATGTCATAGTCATAAGTGGTGACAAGAAGTGATAGGTTACCCTTACGAGGTCACTACATCCTATGGTGAGTTCAATTGAAAAATGAGCTATACCCCTTTTTCTATTTTTGGGAGAGAGTGTTTCCTAAAAAAATAATTTCTAGAGGGATCCCATTTCTCATAAGTAAATGTCCCAAGTTTATCTGCTAAAAGATTACGCGTATCATGATAGGGTATGTCACCAATCGTGGCCCTCACAAACGAGGAAGGGTTTTTAACTTTGACTACTATTGACCTAAAATTTGTTAGACATGTCCATTCGTTTGATGGCTGAGCATTTTGAGAGTTGTTGAAGTGTAATCAAAACCTCTCAAACTCAATATTGTTCCCTTAAAAAATGGAAGTCGAGGATAACAAAGGTGAGATTATCTATTGGTTGTTTACTTACACTCGCTTCTTTCTTAATATACATAAGCACCAAGTTAATCTTAAAAATAATTCACTAATATTTTACTTTTCTTCCTTATTTGCTAAATGGTGGTCCCCTCAAAGAGAGACGCCTAAGGAGCTTCTGAGGAAGGTTCCCCACCTATTAGACGAGTTCAATCCCTAGTTTTGGAAAAGGGATAAGGACATTATTAGAAAGTTTTCCCTCCTCTGTATTGACAAGAAACCTACATTGGCAATCTTGTCTTGGTTATTCGCGAAGGTTGACTTAGAGTTGATGCCCATAATGACTGCATCAGATTAGAAGCAAAAGGGTTTAGCTTCCTCATTGATGGTAAGCATGAACTAATTTAAAGTTCAATTTTGTTTTTAATTCTTGGATGGATTGTTCCTTGGTTGTTGTCTCCTTATATAAGTTATTTAGGACAATGTACTAACACTGGAAACTTGTAAGGATGAATTAAAAGCAGCTCAGTATGAAGTGGATGACTTGAAGAGGCATTTAGAGTTTAAATAGGACAATGTTCTCCTACAAGGTCAGGACCTTATCTTTCAAAGCAATGTAAGGAGAATGGAAGAGGAGGTCAGATGATATGTGCTAAACAAGCTGATAAAGCTAGTGCTGAGGAGCCCAGTTAAGTGGATTTTATGCTTACTACTGAGATATTCGAGCTAAAATATGCTAATAAGGGCTTAGTTCAAGAAATAAGAAAATTGCAAGCTTTCTTGAGTGCTTAAAAAACTAAAGTGAGCTTCCTTAAGGTAGAGAATGTTAAGCTAAGGGCCTTTAAGGATGTTTTGGGGTCTAAATTTTGTGAGCTCTAAGTAATAGCTATTAACAGCCAAGGCCTAGTCCCCTCAACTTTGTTCTTTTTTTGCCCAAACGGGTATTAGATACTCTAATCCTTCTAATCTTCGCTGATGTAAAGGGGAGATAATAAGTACTTTCGATCCCTTGGCTTTTGTTATTTATTTCTCAGAATGAAGGTACCAAGTAATCCAATCCTTCTAGATTTTTTTAATGCAAGAGAAAGGTACTAAGTATGTTTAGTCCCCTCAGCTCCAGTTTACATTTCTCCATAAGGAAGGTACCATGTACGTCTTTCTTATTTTTGCTATTGTAGGTGAAAGGTACTAAGTACTACTAGTGCTCTTAAGTTTATGTTCTTTGATCCCCATAAGGAATGTACCAAGTACTTCAGTCCTTCTAGGTTTTTTTAGAGTAAGGGCAAGGTACTAAGTACTTCCAATTCCCTTGGCATTATTTAACATTTCCTCATAAGGAAGGTACTAGGTACTTTAGTCCTTTCAGGTCTCCTTTATATAAAGGGAAGGTACTAGGTACTTTAAATCCCCCTAACTTTTTGTCGTTCTTATTCCTTAAAATGAATGTACCAGGTACTACAATTCTTCTAGGTTTCTTTGGTGCGAGGGGATGGTACTAAGAACTTCCTGTCCCTCAGCTTTGTTTTTTATTTCTTCAATAAAATTTCCTTTCCTCATTTGATTTTTTCAAGGGAATGCGGTGGTGGTTCCATGTCCTATAAGAAAGGATTTTTTGTAAAATTCTTATCCATAATTGTTATATCAAGAGTTATAGAAAAATGTAATATTATGAAAAATCATCTTATCCCTTCCATGGTCTGTAACAGGTATGCTCCACGATTTAACTTTCTAATGACCTTATAGGATCCTTCCTACGTCTTCACCATCTTTCTAACATTCTTCTCTTTGTTGACATTGAAGGATTCTATTAGTACTAAGTCACCCTTGTTGATTTCTCACCACCTAACTTTTTGATTTATCTGCTTCTTTAATCTATTTTTATAAATAGCAGCGTAGATGGCTGCAATGTCTTAAGCTTCATCGACAAGGTTATTTTTAGAGATAGAGCTTTGTCATTTAGTTCTAAGTTTACTAACTTTGCTCTTAAGGTTAGGATAAAGGCTTCCCTGAGGTGCACTACTTCTGTTCCATAAACTAAGGTGTATGGCGAGCATCTTGTGGATTGATTTTCTATTCTTCTACATGTCAGTGAGGATGTTGCTTCCTAAAGTGGACAAATTATAAGTACTAGGACCTCTGTTATTAGTGATATCTAGGTCTAAGGAACAAGAATTAAGGTTCATCATGGTTGTTGAGATACCTAAAGTTGGAAAAATCTATTTTTTTGTTCAAAATATTCCACAAATGGTGCTAGTGAAAGCTCCAAATGCTAGAACTTAACAAATTTATCTCCTTGTCCTCGAGAACTCCCTGAATTTATCGGAGAGCGTTGTCCTCCTGTAAGAAAAATACTTTGACGCTTAAGTCAGTAATTTCCTAAAAAAGAGAATGCTTGATGTTCGGAGTGCTTTGAAGACAAGTAGGATGCTTATGAATGATTATTCAAAACTCAATAATTAATGCTAATTAGATGAATTAGATCAAATAAAATGACTATATTTATAGTGCTTAAGTCTAAATTATACTTAAAGTATGCATGAACACACATAATATAATTAAGCCAAATTTAATTAGTGGTAAAGTTCATTTAGAATTTATAATGCAACAAATAAAAAGAAGAATTTAAGTGGGATTCATCCTCCTCACATGAGAAATTAATCATTATAGAAAATATTGATTAATTCAATCCAAATTTAAATAAAATAATAATTTTAATCCTTTGCTGCTTTATCTTGCCTTACACGATGCGTTTCTAGGATCTATGGGTCAGCGATCAGATTACATGATGTAATAAGGTTTTGATATGGGTGAAAATCCACTCAAATAGTTATCTTTGGCTTGCTCCTTAAAGTGGGCTTTAATTAAAAGTGCAGTGGAGCAGGCTAAATAGGCTCATTTAATAATATGCCCAATAGAAACAATAACAAAAGAATTTTGAAAAAATTGAAATATTAATCATAATTTCTACTTCCAACAATAGTATTAATTTCAACAACTCACTCCTTCAAGCTTAGACTTCCTCTGCACTGATAAAAAAAATGATGAAAATATTTTATTTTTCAATTCTTATCAAAGAAAGATAAGATTAACACAAGTTGTTCAAACAGACATGAGGCAACTAAGTAGGATTCGTATCGAACTCGGGGTTATGGATTTTTCAATTTATAAGGGTAGTATATGTAATATCCAATCCCTATTAGTAGTATTGGCGCCTAGATTTCGGTATAAAACAAATAAGACACCGTAGGGTTACTCGATTTTAACCCTATTAGAAATATTTTCTTTATAGTGCACGTGAGAGATATCAGACCTAATTTGGTAATTTCACACTTGATCGGTGCGCTGGACGACCCTAGAATATTTTTAGAATTTTTCTCTATTGGCTTGGAAAAGAAAATTCTAATTTACTACATGAATTTCCATTTAAGGGTTATGAATGGAACAAGCCTTTGTTGAGAAACATAATCCATATATTAGAGAGTGGACCAATTAGAAGAAATCTCATGGATTGCCAAGTTGGAAGTTCTAGTTAGTTCTTTGAACTATTCTAACTAAATAGTTACAAATGAACTAATTATATAAGTAGTTTTTAACTAATGGCAAATTAGAAGTTTTAAGTAAGTTGAAGGGCAAAATGGTAAATTGAGGGAGCACTATATATATGTTAGAAGTGTGTAGAAATTTGAAGAGAGATCAAACCAACACTTAGCCAAAAAAAAAGAGAGAAATTCGAGCTTCAAAGGGGGTGCTGCTACAGTGACTATTCAAGTTTTTTTTTTCATGATTTTTCATGTGTAATCAAGCCAAATTAAGGTTACAAACCAATCCCTAAGCTCAATTGAAGTCTCTATTAGTGGAAATTCAAGAAAAAGAGGTAAGAAAAGCATCTTTTATGATTTTGATAAGTGAGAATTCAAGAATGTGTTAATTGATGTTCTTATGTGTATTCTTGGCTTAGATTGAGTTAAATTTTAGTTTGGAGCTTGAAGGAGTCATCAATTTGAAGAAATTGGCAAGGTGAGAATTAGGGTTTTTGGTGATTTTGTTGTAGAGATTTCAATTGATTGTAATTAGGGCTTTAGAATGAAATTGGCATGATTTTGTTGTAATTGGAACAAGAAATTGAGAAAAGGAATGTGTTGGAACCTAGGGTGAAATTCTGCCACTTTAGGGAAGTTAGGAATTGAGTGGTGTTTTGATTGAATTGTTGTGTGTAAATGATGCATTTTGTGAATGGAATGTATATGGTTGATGAAAAACCCAAAAATGAAGAAAATGGGACATAATTGTCCATGTTGGAAAGGTGAAGGGCAAGTATGTCCAATCAAATGATAAGGTGTTCAATAATTTTCAGGGCGCCGGATGGTGAGTTAGTTTCGATTATGGCTCCGCAACTAAAATCGGGAAGTAGTTTACCTCCGGGCTTTGTATGCCGATTAGGGCATTTAGTAGTTAAATGAGATTCTAGTGTTCGATTTGGTTCTAAATGTCATTTATGGCGCGTAGGTGAGGATAACCGAGAGCGTTAACGGGAGCAGGAATCGGGAGCGAAATTGAGCGCGGAGCGGTTGTGAGTGAAAATCTGCCATTTCTTTTACTTTTCGGTTATTATGTTTTCGCACAATGACTATGTATGTTTTATGAGCTTTCGATGCATAAACATGATTTATGATCTTGATATATTCATAGACATGCTTTTACATGATCGATTTGTAAAACAGTTTTAAAATTTCTGCATTTATTTTAAGGCCATTGGTACCCTCAGATTATAGTGTTGATGATTGTATTAGACCCGGCCGGTATATCCCGTGCACATGGGCAGGTCTTGGAGGTGTGTCACGAACTCTGGGAAGTCGGGATGTCGAGTCATGTGAGTCGCTCTATGTGTACGGGATATTGTCTCGCTATATGCATGTAATGTAGGATTCCGCTGCGTAGCCAGTGAGATGTCTTGAGATGTCACTGTGGGTGCTGCTAGTTGAGGTGCCCCGTGACCTACTCACGTATGCGGTGCTAGTTGAGTCGCTGCGTGGGTATAGAGCTTTAGGGTTACCATTGGTACAGTTTAGAAAAAAAATGGCTGAGCGAGGATTTTACTAGTTTTCGATTTACCGATAGCATTTATGCATTTATATGCACATAACAGTTATTATGTTATACAGATTCTGAATATAGTTTTCCAAAGATGTAGATAAAACCCGCTCGGCAAGATTTTATTAGCATATGATATTAGAAACCGTTTTACAATTTTACATCCGTTTTAGAAGCATAATTTCTGCATGTACTTTAGAAATTGCTATCTTTGTATAATATTCTGATAATTGAATTCTCATTTACACTCACTGAGCTCCTTTAGCTCACTCGTTTTATGTTTTATGTTTTAAACCCCTTTCCCAGGTGCAGGTCTCGGAACGCAAGCTGCTGATTCTCCTATCACCGAGTAGTGGGCCGAATCCAAAGATAATTTTTGTACATGTAAATGTGCTAATAACACTCTTTACTTTATGCATAATAGTTGTAGGCATGTATATTTGTAAGTATATGTTGAATCAAGAAGAAGAGATTTCCAGTTTATGATGATCGTTTTTACTTTTTATGATTATGCTTATTTTGTGATTTACACGAAATAATTAAGTTGTGTTGGATTTGATTTGAATAGGACCGGAGGTCCGAATTGGTAGAATTGAGATGTGTTGGAATTAGAAATGAAATTTCTTTGCAGATTTATATGGATTTTCCGAAAAACAGGGGAAACTCTGTCCGTTTGTTTTTAAAACTAAAAAGTCGTTTTCATGTATATTACTAGATCTTCTTAGTAGTAACAAGAATTAAAAAGGGGTTAGCCTCGTGGAATTTCTTAACTTACCCAGTTAGGTTTGGAGGAACTTCCGTCGGAGTGCCCGGCAGGGCCGCTGGGATCTATAGTAGAGGGTCTCGGATTGGGTCCTGTTAGTATAGGATCCAAAATATTTGAGAGAAACACTAGTTTAATCTAGTACACTACTAATAAATTTGTACCTCTTGATTTAATGTTTTCTTTTAGAGGAGAATGCATGCAAGAAGGAAGTTTGAGCTGGATGTAAATGACTAATATCTATATTGTATTTTCTAGTAAAATTATCAATAAAATCAAAAGTTATTCTATTTATCATTTATTTTATCTCTTACTATTGGTGGAGTGGCAACTAGTTGTGATATGTTAGGGAATACCGTTATTGAGGAACCTAATATCTATATTGTATTTTCTAGTGAAAGAACAATTGAACAAACATTGAAGATAGTACCTAAAGTTTCACAAGTAGCTGAATATTTATTCTAAAAGGTCTTATTTGATCCAATATTACCACATAATACTATAAAATGTGTTCTGAGTTAGTTATTTCAACTCCATGCCTTTTTTGTTCTTTTGAATCAAAAGTAACTCAAGTAGAATTCTTAATTTAAGTTTTGAAGAATTTCAAATGTCATTTGAATTAGAATTTAAAAATGAAAAAAAAAGCTTATTATCTAACTAAGAGTAAGATATTTATCATTGATAAATATACATAAAGATAAATATAGAGTTGATAAATAAATCAAAAATCTATGTTATATATAGCTATATTCTATTAATTATTATGTTCTAGAATATTCAAAATTTATTTGAAATGTTATTTCTTCATTCTATTGTTTTCTAATAGCTAATAACGAAAATTAATAAATAAGATCCTAATAAGCGCGTATTATATATGATATTACACCCCTCTTAGTTCGATGATTGCTCATTTTAAATGTGAATATGTGACTTTTTATGTGTATTAATATAATTTTATAGGTTTAAGTTAATAGAGCTAATGGAATTAAAATTTAAAAAAAATACGGTAAAAATATCATATATGCTACAATGGCTTACTATAGTACCAATGAATAACATTTTTCTACAGTGAAATGCTATAGTCCCCCACCTAGGCGCCAAGCGCTAAACAGTGGCACCTAGGTGTCATAAAACCCAATATTTAGTGCCTAAGAGCCAAAAAGTGGCGTCTAGGCACCAATCAAGCCTCTTATGGCTGAATGATTAGCGCCGGGACGCTGCCAGTACCTCAATTCTATTTTTTACTTTTTCCTTAATTTTGAAGTTCATTTTTGAAGCCTATAAAAAGAAGATTAAAAACCTCATTTATCATCAAAGAGAAAGCACAAAATTAGATAGAAAACCAAAGAGTTTCTAGTGAGAGAAAGAAGTTGGAAACTTGGAATGTTGAAAACCCTTGATGATTGAAGGCCCCAAAAGCTTCTCTAACTAATTTTCCATTCTCTTCTTGTCTTGTTTATTTTTATTTGAAGTTTATATTTGTGATTTGTCTTGTTTGAACATGATTACTCGTATGAACCTTTGGATTAATGTTATTGAGAATTTCACTATGGATAGCTAAATTTCTTGCTCTAGGGTTTGATGTAACTCTACTAAGTACCATATTTTGATATGTTTAGTTGATTAATGATTATATCTTGTGTTTATCATTTATACTTTTCTAAGTTTAATGCTTCTAATTGTATAGAAAAATTAATTTGATGATTTAGACTTGTAGGTTATATGCTTGGGAAAGTTTAACCCACATGTTGGAATTGAATAGCATAACCTTTGATTTTATTGAGTTGGAAGACTAATTGAATTAAGGTAATCAATTAAGGGTAGCATAATGAATGTACGGATAAACAAGTTAGATAGAGATATCAACTTGATTGTGTATGCATAGGATTTCATTTGAACGTTCGGGAGAGGTAATGAGATGAGTTTTAAATCTTTGATTAATGAAATCACAAGAATATTTGTTAATCACTAATCATGAAGAATTTGGGAAAGGTAGAGTGAAATCAAAACCCTAAAACCCCCTTACCATAAAATTATAATCTCCTTGAATTGATTAATTGTTTATTTTAGTATTTTGATTTTTTTAACCAACCTAGGGCTTAAATTGGCCTAGATAAAGTTAGGCTATTAACACTGTAGTAATTAGCATTGATTAAGAACATTAATCCTTGTGGGAATGATACTCACATCACTTTATTACTAGCTCATACCCATGCACTTGCGGTTAACATTCATGTGTGTTTAGTTTCACGAAAACATTTTGGCACCGTTTTCGGGGATTGTGAATTTTGATTTTTTGCTAATATTGTGGATAAATAACTTGATTTTAATTTATGCATTTATTTTTTTTTTCTTTTGTTTAGTTATGGTTGTTATGGCATTTTGAAGGTTTATATAAAGAGCTTGGAGCTTTTGCCTTTTGATTCGAAAGTAGAGTTCACTTTGTGGAGGCTTAAGAGAGAAATAGGAGATCAAGCTCAAGCTATGGCTGATGACGGAAATAACCATCATCAACCATAGGTATTGCAAGACTATTTTAGGCTCATGGTTAATGAGAACTATTTGGGGATCCGAAGTTAAGAGGTTCAAACCAACAATTTTGAATTAAAGCTTGACCTTATCAATATGGTGCAGCAAAATCTGTATAGAGGTTTATCGAAAAAGGATCCGAATGTTCATCTCGCTATGTGTTCTTGGAGATTTGTGACATAATCAAGATAAACGGAGTTTCGGACAATGTTATTAGGCTATGCTTGTTCCTTTTCTCTCTTAGGGACAAAGTTAGAGGTTAGCTACATTCTTTGCAACTGGGGAGTATTGCAACATGGGAAGCGTTAGCCCCAAAGGTTTCTCACTAAATTTTTTCCACCTTCCAAAACTTCTCTATAACACCCCCACCACCCATCTCTCATCAAGATACGAGATCAGGGGATGCTACTATAGCATCGAACACAAACCATAATAAACAATTATTCAAACTTACCAAAAACACACTTAAAATTTTCTTTTTCTTAAAAATCATGTAAATTAACTATTTTAGACAATATTTATTAAAAATAATTCATTTTTTATGTAATAAACATTTACGGGAAAAACTGACAGAGTCTCTCCTAAAAATTAGACTTCACACTATTTGTGATAAAAGAAAATACTCTCAATCTTATTCTTAATTTCAACTAACTTCCCATTTTTTAACTAATATCCACAACTCATATTACAATTTAAATAAATCAAACCTTTACTAAACTAATTGAAATCTAACATATTATCAAAACAAATAACAGATTTATTATTCATATTTAGACACAAATTATTTTCCATTATTACAAACAGGCCCAAAATTTCTAACTATTCATCTTTATGCCCAAATTTTTCCAAAATTTTATACATGAGCTCAAATGTTCCAAAAGTTTTCATATAGGTCTAGAACATTCAAAATACCCAAATAAGTTCCAAATTTAACAATTAAGCCCAAAATTTTCTAATTTTCCACTTATACGCCCAAATTTTCCAAAATTTTACAATTAGGCCCCAATTTCTTCAAAACGTCATATATAAGTTCTAATTCTATAATAATTAATATAAAGACCTAAAATTTTCAAATATTTATGTATTAGTCTGGATTTTTTCCAGAATTCTCATATAAGTCTTATTTTTTTCTCAAAATTCATATTTATGCCCAATTTTTTTAAATTTTGACCAGCATTTAATATCTAATATTTAAAATATATTTAATTCATTTAGAAACAATATAATTATCAATTCAATGTTATAGTTCAACTTACTCATCTATCATATTATTAAATCACATAAATATACACTAAATTCCCTAAAATAAAATTTTAAGTTTCAATCTAAAGTGTACGCCAACCTTATATGTTTAATTCCTCCACTTGTGACTCACTTCTTCTTCTTCTCCTTCCCTTGGCTATCCTTGGCCAACCTTTCATGTTAATTTTTTCCAAAATACACAAATAATGGATAAAATTCTAATTTACCAAATTAAATGCATAAATCCTTAATTCTACATGACTATTTCATCTATTAACCCTTAAAACCCCAAATCCATATTCAATAGAATTTTCAGCATCAACGCACCTTGAATAACACCTTCTAACTTAAAATTGATCCTTGAAACTTAATGAAGAGGGGTTTAATTAAGGGTTTGGGGGCTTAATTTGTGAAGAAAAATTGGAATTTGGATAGATTTTAAAGGAGAACAATTGAAAAATTGTTGAGAAAACAAAAAGGGGGGAAACGGCCAAGGTGTCTAAAATGTCTCATTTTTTCAATACTCTTCCCCCTTTTATAGCCTTCATTTTTCTTTTCAAAAATACCTCCAACTAAATCCAAAATTACAAAAAGGCCATTGGTTAGAAATGGTGGCATTTGATTGGTCCAAAAATTCTAAGAACTATTTATAACTAAACTAAATAGAAAATCTAGTTTAAATCTAACTAATTCTAGTAAATTACATTTAAGTTGTTGGCAAAATCTCATTAGTCCAAATGTTGGAAAAGTCTTAATAGCATAGGTTTTAATTCCATGCAAAACACTTATACCATACTAACACTTTTCCAACCAATCAAATTCTTCCATTTCTTTGACTAATACATTTAATCAAAATAAATAAAATTTTGGGGTATTACAATTGATGAAATAGTCATGTAGAATTAGGGATTTGTGCATTTAATTTTGTAAATTGGAATTTTATTCATTATTTGTGTATTTTAACAAAACTTAAGGTGAAAGTTTGGCAAAGGATAGGCAAGGGAAGGAGAAAGAGAAGAAGTGAGTCACAAGTGGAGGAATTAAGCATATAAGATTGGTGTACACTTTAGATTGAAACTAAAATTTTTATTTTAGGGAATTTCGTGTATATTTATGTGATTTAATAATATGATAGATAAATATGTTGAACTATGGCATTGAATTGATAATTATATTATTTTTAAATGAATTATATATGTTTTGAACATTGGATAATAAATGCTACTCAAAATTGAAAACAATCGGGCATAAATATGAATTTTGAGAAAAAAAAGGACTTATATGAGAATTCTAAAAAAATTTGGACTAATACGTAAATATTTGAAAATTTTAGGTCTTTATGTGAAATTATGAAATTAGAACTTATATATGACTTTTTGAAGAAATTGGGGTCTAATAACAAAATTTTGGAAAATTGGAAAACTTTTGGCTTAATTGTTAAATCTGTAAAAATCTGAAACTTATTTGGGCATTTTGAATATTCTAGACCTATATAGAAACTTTTGGAACATTTGAGCTTATGTGTAAAATTTTGAAAAAAGCTGGGCATAAAGGTGATTAGTTGGAAATTTTGGGCCTGTTTGTAATAATAGAAAAAATTTTGTGTCTAAATATGAATAATCAAAAAATTGAGTAAATGTGAATTTATAATAATAATAATAATAATAAATTTTTGTTAAAATGAATTTAAAGGAATATAATGTATTATTAATATTATTGAAATGCCCTAAATAAACCTGAACATTGGTAGGGGAGGATTGGTAGTTGGCATGCCAATAGGGTATTATAGCAATACAGCATCGTTAGATTTACCATCGTATGTAGTAGAGTTTTTGTCCTTAAAAACTGAAGAGTGAATCTTTCTGCAGCAACTCAGAGTCACTCACATCCTCTTTATATACATATATTTATATTTAGTAGATATTTTATTTGTCTATAAACTGTTGTATATTATATTATAGACATTAATTGTATGTACGTATATATATGTATTTCTTGAGAACCTTTTTCTTTAAAACTATGATGATATATGATATTTGTTTTGATAATATGTTGGATTTGAATTAGTTTGGTGAAGGTTTAATGTATTTAAATTGCAATATGAGTTGTGGATATTAGTTGAAAAATGGGAAGTTGGTTGAGAATTGAAAATAAGATTGAGAGTTTTTTCTTTTGTCACAGGTAGTGTAAAGTCCAATTTTTAGGAGCGACTCTGCCAGTTTTTCCCCGTAAATGTTTATTTCATAAAGGAATGAAACGTTTTTTATAAATATTGTCTAAAATAGTTAATTTACATGATTTTTAAGAAAAATAAAAATTTAAGTGTGTTTTGGGTCAGTTTGAATAATTGTTTATTATTGTTTGTGTTTAATGCTAGCGTAGCATCCCCTGATCTCGTGTCTCGATGAGAGGCGGGTGATGGGAGTGTTACATTCTCAACTCATAAGATAGATAGCTTAATTCCAACAATTAGACTTTGAGCCACTCTATGAAGCATAATAGAGGTTTAAGGACCTTATTAGAAGGTGCTCCCATATAGGTACCAAGATCGGTTCTAAATATAACTCTTATATAATAGATTAAATGGGTAAACTAGAACTATTATAGATGTGGCAACGAGTAGTACTTTGTTGTCAAAAATCACATAAGAAGCTCATGTTTTGTCGAAGGAAATAGCTTAGAACAACTATCAATGGCCTAATGAGAGGTCCATTGTGAGGAAGGCCCCAAAATATATGAACTTGATCTTTTAGTTGCATTTTTAGCCTCAAGTATCGGTATTGGCAACCCAAATTTCTACACTAAGTTCTAGAGAGGAGTCAATAAGCAAGGATCTGGCTATGGTATTAAATGTTTCATATACTTGTGAATGGAGTAACTTTGAACAAGTGCAATATGTTGACAACCAAAACTTCAACCACCAGAGCAATAACTTGCCTACTCATTATTATTCGGGACTCCAAAATCATCAAAATTTTTCCTATGGCAATCCAAGAAATGCATTGCAACCTTTACCGAGATTTAATCAACAAGTAGTAAAAAACAAGTCATCATTGGAAGATCTTTTGGGTACTTTTATCGTTGAGACAAGGGAGAGATTCAATAAGGATGGGGTCCATCTTGATAATATTGAAACACATTGCACTAACATTAATGCCCCATTGAAGTCACCAGAGGTGTAAGTTGGCCAACCTAAGGACTGATCTTCCGTTAAGTTCCTAAGTGACATGAAGGCTAATCTAATGGAGCATTACAAGGCCATCATTCTTAAGAGTAGAAAGAAAGTGAAAGCCTCAAAGCCAAAGGAGAGTGAAGGTAAAGAGAATGAAGTTGATCCAAAACCACAAAAGGTGAATTCAAAACTTAACTCTATCTCTTTCCCGGATAACCCTTCTACTATTACCCCATCATTGCCATACTCTAAGTGCTTCCAAAAGAAGATGTTAAATACTTAATTCTCCATTTTCCTTGAGAACTTTAAAAATATTCACATTAATATTTCAAATTTAAATGATGCCTTAAAGCAAATGCCAAACTATAAAAAATTCATAAAGGAAATAATGTCAAAGAAGAAAACGTTGGAGGACTATGAGATGGTAAGGCTAATGTAGGAATGTAATGCAATTCTTCAAAGAAAGTTGCCTCAAAAGATGAAGGATCAGGGTAGCTATATTATCCCTTGCACTATTGGAAAATTAACTTCTGAGAAGGCCTTGTGTGATCTAAGTGCTAGCATAAATCTTATGCCTCTATTTGTCTTCAAAAAGTTGGGTCTTGGAGAAGTAAAGACGACAACGATTTCCTTATAAATGGTGGATAGATCTCTCACCTATCTATGGGGTATCATTGAAGATATGATGGTGAAAGTGGATAAAATCATCCTAGTAGTAGTCTTTGTTATGTTAGATATAGAGAAAGTTCCAATAATTCTTGATCAACCATTCTTACCTACCAAAACGTTTCTTATTAACATAGAGAGGGGAGAGATGAAAATGAGAGTGCAAAAGGAGGTAATCACCTTTAAGGTCTTTAAAGAGATCAAATTACCAATTGAGAAGGTGAAATGTTTTAGAATGAAGGAATACACCCAAAGAATGACCAACAATCCCCATAAATTAAGAAGGTGGATAATGTTAATCCCCAAATAAAGGGAAGCTAATAAGCCATAAGGTGAAAAGAAAGAAGAAACATGACTCATATTTTAAAGAGACTGTTGAAAACACCGGTCAAGGAAGCTCTTTAATTTATTCTCATTTTGAATCTACTATAAGTTAAAATAGTTGGAGTCTACTGTAAGAAGTTTGATCAAGGAGTTGGGGAAGCTCAAAAAGAGAAGTGCCAGTAACCATTCACCTTAACATACTTTTCGACATGCATTTTGATCCTTCATGAATCTGGAAGACGTCAAGCGAAAGATGTTAAATCAAGCGCTTCTTATAAGGCAGCCCAAATGAATTTCAATTTTCAATTTTAATCTTAGTTTCTAATATTTTTTTATTTGTAGTATGTTAAAACAGCAAGTCGGCCCTTATAAAGCATGAAAGAAAAAGCAGAAGTAGAGCCAACAAAGTGCAGCCCAATAAAGCTAAAAACAGAAGTATTTGAAAATAGTTGACAATAAGTAGCGCCTAGGTACCAAAACCTAGACAAATTAAGCTCTAAAAAACCAGACAAGTGGTGCCTAGGCACCACCACTCCAAGCATGGGCACCACCCAATCCCCCACTCATTTATACCCATAATTAAGCTCTTTTGAACACCCCTTCACTTCCCCTAATCATCCTCACACTCTCTGAACCCAAAATTATCACTAAATTGAACCTCAAACATCACTAAACAACATGGCCCATCAAACTTTAAGTTTTGGGAACCATTACTTAAGGGCTTTGGGCACCAACTTAAGCAACAACTTCGAACTCACAATTCGAACAACGTCATACTAAGCCATCGTCTCTGAAGGAAGTTTCTTTTAGACACTCCTACTTTTTCATTGTGGAAAATGCCAAATTTAAGTTTGGGTGAGGGAAAATCATTTTTATGTGTGATCATGCCTACTCTTTATGACTGTTGTGTTTAGTTATTTTATTTTGCATGCATGTTTTTTATTTTCATTGTTAGTCGTGGGTTGGTTTAATAATTAGTAGTCAATTATATGAAAAAGAAACATGATTTCAGATGCTACTCTCTTTGGGAAACAATAAATGTTGTGATTGTTTACTTGATAATCTAAGACAAGTTCGGCTTCATATTGTGACTACTTGATCTTTTGAGCACGTAGTCAGGATCATCTAGTATTTTTGGTTACTTTAAAAAGCATTTATGAATAAAAAGAATACTTAGGGCCTCAAGAATATATTAGAACTTATTTGAGCATTACTTGAGGTAAAATGCTAGGGCATACATAATCTAAGAAATGGTTTTAAGCCATCTTTGGACCGATTGAGATGTTTAAGCCAACCATTGCATATTTTTACCCGTAGTTACCTCCGTTAAGCCTAATAACCATTTTTTGTGTCTAACCACATCAATACCTCAACTTTAATTTAATCATCTTTCTTAATACCTATAACACCATGAGCATAACACTCATTTTAGATAGTTGTGTGAGCTATTAGATTTTTAAAATTGAAGGAGTGAATTGTTTAAGGGTTGTGAGTTTAGATTATGGATTTTGGTTGTTCTAAAGTTGTAAATGTTAGGTAAAATGTTTTGGTTCTAAACTGTATTAGGTACATGTATGCATGTATTTGTTCATAAATACATATACATGCATCTCATACATAATATGCTTAACGAAAATTGGAAATATAATTTCCTAAACAATGAACACAATAAATTTTGGATTTCATTCCATTAAATAGATATTAATTATATTAATACCAAAATTGAAAATAATCACATCGCAAACCTTTGGAATAGTTTAAGCTAGAGTATTATCCGAAATGAACCCGTTGGTGATTCTAGGAGTCAACGAGGTAGACTTGAGTCGCTAGAATAGCAGTTTTAAATTTTAGCACTGGTTTAGCACTTAAACTATTTAGATTAACTCTTAATCTATAGTTTAACACTTAAAATATGAATTTGTTTTTGATTTATTCAACATTTGAATTTATCAAAACCAAACTCTTATGTAACAATGATGGCCTCGTATTAAGAGAAGAAGACGAATAGTAGAAGAACAATTTTTGTTTTCTTGTTTTTAACACTTAAAAACTAAAAATAAAACGTCTCATCTCACCATTACATGGCCAGCCATCAAAAGTTACAACAATTTCTTCATTTGTTTTAATTTCACATTTTTATAATAATTAAAATTTAACTTAACCCTAAAGTTAATTATTAACCCTAGTTAAGTTAATTTTTAATTTAACAATTAAATAATGAAAATATTAATTATTATAATATTTTATTAATTAACCAAACCCAAGTTAACGATTAACCTTGACTAGGTTAGCAAAACTTGGCAACCTAGTAATTAATAAAATATTCAATTAACCTAACTCAAGTTAACATTTAACTAAAGTTAGGTTAACTTACTCTTCCAACAATTAAGTAATTAAATAATTAATTAACCTAACCTTTGTTAACAATTAACCTATGATAAGTTAAACATTATTTAATTATTAAATTATTAAATATCCTTTTAACCTAACCATATGGCTAACTCTTAACCATACTTAAGTTAAATATTTATTTAACTCTTAATTAAATAAATAAATATCTTGATTATTTAATAATTAAATAATCAAATATATAAAAATATCCTTAAGCCTCACTTGGTTACAAAGTTAATGTACAGTGGGTCCTACCTAAGCACACACTTAAGTCAACTTAACCAAGGCTCACAATGCACTATATGTCAATATTTAATTGGTTAAAAATAATTGTTATTTAATTAATGTACTTAACACCTAACTCTTGACACGCACACATCTCGAGGGTTCCTGAAACAAATATTCGATTTTGTTAAAAATTATTAGATTAAACAATTCAATCTGATATACTGCCCTAGTGCACAATGAGTACACTTCATATTGCGACACTCTTTAGATTTATACCCGATTCGTCAAATGAAACTATTTTAAGAGTCCGTGATCAATGTCCCACGCACACATCACGGATATTACAAATCAATGCGTTAGACCATACAAGTTGAGATTATAACGTATACATATAGTCCTTCCATTAATTATATCCTAGATGTACGGGGACATAGATCAGCCCCATCAAATCCTATAAGCATATCCATGAACTTATCTTCAGATTTGTATTTCTAAAAAACAATATTCATAAACTCCTTTACGATATTATTTGACCCTACGAAAAACTCTTTTCTAATGTATTTGCTTTTGGCCAAAAGACTTTCTAAAACATAATTCTTAGACCATCAATATATATAACTCACGCATATGAATTAACGGATCCCATATCTATGCATACTGGACTCTATGAGCATCGGACTATACCCAGCGACACCAAATGATCTGACCATGAAAGGTATTTGGCATGTGTGGAACCCAAACATAATTGATCACTCACAAATTCACTGCGGTTCTCAGTTTAAAGGACTACAAATACTACCTAACTCAAGAAGACCCTCAATTGACGACTTTATGGGATGTCTATTGAAGGTCTTCGTGTGTCTGTTCAGTACCCAGTCCTAACTGAATACTCGTATGCCTATACAAGCTCTAAGCTCATGGTCGACTAAGAACAGCCATCTATACCCTATAGATATAGATATAAACTGATCTATATTAAAGGGATTCACCAATAGACTACATTGATGAAAATAGATTAGGAATATAGTGTTTAAGAACATACTTGCATAATGACATTTCCTAGCACCTATTGCAACTCTTTACAACTATGTCATTACTAGTATACCTTTAGCTCTTTGTACCATTATATACAAGGCTCTAACTCCTTAGAATTCACTGATTATTATAACCTACTAATCCTTTAGCATTTATAATTGTTAGTAATGCTAACTCTTAGCGCTGATTTAAACTCCTTTAAACCAGATTTGAAATTCTTCAGATCATAAAATGCTTGTAACATTACAAGCAATGTACCACATGTATTTTAATATTAACGATTTTATTTGAAATGTTTAATGTATAAATATTAAATAATTAATATTCATAGAATATTAGAATGACACGTAAGCACCAGCTCCAACAGTAAGAACTTAAGTTTGAGGGTATAATGGCTTGAAAATAAAAAAAAAAGTCAAAAACAAATCCAAAAATAAAAAATGAATGAAAATAAATTAAAAGAAGATTAATTTTTTTTACTTTGTGCCTTAATTTTGAAGCTTACAAAAAGAAGATTAAAAGCCTCATTTATTGTCAAGAAGAAAGTATGAAATTAGAGAGAAAAACAAAGAGTGTCTAGTGAGAGAAAGCATTTGAAAGCTTAGAATCTTGAAGACCCTTAAAGATTAAAGGCCTCAAGAGCTTCTCCAACTAGCTTTTCCTTCTCTTTTTGTCTCATTTACTTTTATTTTAAGTTTATATTTGTAACTTATGTTGTTTAAACCTGATCACTCTTATAAACGTTTGGATTAATATAATTGAGCATTTCACTATAGATAGCTAAATTTCTTGTTCTAAGGCTTGATAAAATTCTACTAAGTACTATGTTTTGATATATTTAGTTGATTAATGACTACATCTTGTGTTTACCATTTATGCTTTTTGGAGTTTAATGCTTCTAATTGAATTGAAAAATTGATTAGACGAGTTAGACCTATGAGTTGTGTGCTTGGGAAAGTTTGACCTATGTGTTGGACTTGAATAGCATAACCTTTAATTTTACTGAGTTAGGAGACTAACAGAATTAAGCTAATCACTTAAGGGTAGTATAATGCATGTATATATAAATAAGTTAGATATAGATATTTGTATATGTATAGGATTTAATTTGACACTCGGAAGAGGTAATGAGATTAGTTTTAAACCCTTATTAATAAAATTACAAGAATAATTGTTAATTACTAATTATGAAGAACATGAGAAAGGTAGAGTGAAATCAAGACCTTAAAACCCTTTTATTATAAAATTCTAATCTAATTGAATTGATTAATTGTTTGTTTTAGCATATTGATTTTCTTAACCAAACTAATGTTTAAATTACCCTAGATAAAGTTAGGTCATTAACACTTTAGTAATTAGCATTAATTTAGAACATCAATCTTCATGGGAATGATACTGACTTATTACTTTATTACTTGCTCATGACCCGTGCACTTGCGATTAAAATTCATGTGTGTCTAGTTTTGAAAACCAATTAGAGGAATACTAAATTTCTATTGAATCAAGAAATAGGGTTTTTTGTATAATATTAAAGTATATAAAAAATTCTTTGGATAATTCAAATCAAAGCAATTGGATTTTCGCTTAGAGCCTACATGACATGACCGAGATCATTATAAATACGTCAATACTCCATCTTTGTCATATATTCCATATATCATACTATCGTTTATATTTGTAAATATAGATATTAGAACTCCAAAAATGTGATAAGGATGCACATGCACCTATAGACAAGCGATAACTCTATTAACCACTTAATATTGACAAGCAGTAGTAATCAAGTTAGTAGCATTACTCCAATAATATTAAATATTATTTTTTCCAACCAACACTACAGCTGGCTATCATTTTCCCCTATGCGATATAAAGGGTACCACAACTCATGATCCTTATGATAATTAGACACACATGTATGATGAGGATACCAATAATGATAAGAATGCAAATAATACAAGAAGAACTGATGGGGTGAATGATATATAAGAGGGTCAATGCCACTTATCAAATCGTTTTGATAATAAGACCATGATGTGTATGACTCACATATAGGAGATGACGAAATATTTCTTATCTAAGTTTGACATTTTCGTTTAGGTGGAAAACAGTGTTAAATAAAAGAACTCATATAGCTTCTATCGATACTTTTAAAGTTAGACGTAAAGTAAGAATCACTCGATTTCTTTATTGGATAAAGTATCATGTTCTGGAATGGGTAAAATATTTCTAGGAAAGTTGTAAAATAATAGGAAAGAGCTTCATAGTGCTATTTGCTTGCTTGAGCTCAATGATAAGTAGAGGTTCAAAATTCTGAGGTCTATAAGACATTCGTACATTCGTAGAGCTTCAAAATTCTGAGGTTTATAAGACATTGTCTTTAGGTGATATGTTGCGATGAGAAATGTAAATGGTGAGTTCATGTAGTATCAACAAATGTTAAAAATATTTCATCGTTAAAAATATTTCATCATTAAAAAAAGAATTGACAAAGATCACATATATCACTTAAACCAATTACAAAATGGCCACTGATAAGGCAAGAGCCGAATAGTAAATATGATAAAAATAATATATATCCACATAGGTTAATAGAATTTACAGAATAAAATATATCTAAGTTGATATGCAAATAATTTGGTGTGATGTTAATATACATGATAGTTTGGCAAGCTAAAGAGGATTCATTAAGGTTAATAGTTAGTACCCACGAGGATTTATTCTTATTACTTCCAAGTGTATTGCTATATATTTAAAAACCAAAACCCAAGCATATTAATTTAGTTAAAAATGGATGATATCGGATACTTGTACTTTTTTTAGTATTAGGACCTTTTATTTAAGGTTTTCAGTTATTCATCAGACCGGTTTTTAAAGATGAAAAAGCTAGGTATTTTTTTTTTTTGGCATTGGGTATCACTAATTCTAAAAATGATTCATTTTAGGAATGGTTTTTTGGAAAATTATAGCAAGTTATTGATGATATTGAAGATTTAGTGTTTATATCTAAATGAGATGTTAACATAGAAAAGGTGATTCGAAAAAGCATTTTCTAATCATAACATAAATTGTGTATCTATCACTTAATAGAGAATTTGATTGTAATATACAAACTACCAATAGAAAATTAAAAAATAAGGATTATGTTGACTTTTTTGGTTGCTGCAATGGCATATCACTTTTTCTTTTATTTTCAAAACCAAATAAGTAAAATGCTGGAGATAAACTATGAGGTGGCAACGTATTTGAAGGAGGAAGTTGGTTGCTCTAGATGGGCCTAATCAGTGGGTGCAATAAGAAGACATTACATAATGATCAGTAATATTGCAAAGAGCAATAATGTAGTTGCAAGGAACACACAATCCTTTATATTAATACTTTAGTTGAATAGATACGAGAGTAGATTTTCAAATAGATGAAAGACTATAACAAAAATGATATCTTACTTGACTAGCTTGACAAATCATAAGATTGAAAAGCATAATAACAAATCTTTGAGAATGACAATTTAAAATTTCTAGTAAAGGATGGGAGTAGGATTGAGATAGTTGGCATAGTTGTGAAGATAAATAGTTGTCAAAAGTTTAACTTTCACCAACTATATTATGTGGGATCTATGGCATGTAGACATACCAGGTTATAGTATCAATATATATGTTCAATTTATTATATGTTCATAAATAATTAAGTGTCACATAAGTTGAATGAATATCAATTTCATTGACCATATGTCAGATTGGATAGTTTTTGACAAATTATGAAATTTTAACCTTCAACCTCCAATTGCACATCCATAATTTGGTTGGCATAGAAAGAAATGGGTATCATCGCCAGGGGATAAGCCATTTAAGAATATTTAGTAGATGTTCTTATGTTGTATTAGAGCGCAAGTGCACGCTATCATAATCAAGTAATATAAAATAAGTAGAGTATCGCTCCCATAAGGAATTATTATTATTATTATTTGTTAAGTAGTAAAATTGTGTCCTCTTACTCTTAGCCAAATAATTAAAAATTAAAATAAACTAATCTAAAAATAACTAAAAAAGAAATAATGCTGAGATAACTTGATAACAAGTATTGAATCACTAATGATGAATAAGTCTAGGATTATAACCTTTGATATTTCATTTGAATCTAATAGTGTTCATTTTTTAAATTTAATCCATCAATATAAATTGTTGAGTAAGAACTCTAATATCTTCACTTACCTTTTCTAATAGTCAAGTGAATATATCTTGCCTAAACAATTACCTATATTCATATGGTAATCATATTAAGAAAGATTCATTAAGAACAGTTCTTTAAGAATAGTTCTTTATATGGAACTCGTAGCTATTATACTATGATCATATATCAGTTTATCTAAGGCTCAACACATAAATCACTTTTCCAAGTTCATCATGGTTCCTAAAAAAATCAAAATATTGATCAAGTAACTAGAAAGCATTAAACATAAGATAAATTAAACAATTTTATGCTCACTTCACAAATAAGAAAAGGTAATGAATTTAAATTACATATTGAGTTCAAATCATAATTCTAAATTAAAAATTTAGTTCATGATGACAAATAAAGTTTTAGAGTAAAAAATAATCAACATCATATAAAATTAACAATTTAAAGCAAAAAAGAAAAAAAAGAAGAAAAGTTATAGTGCCTTGAAATCTTTAGGCTTCAATCTCTTCTTTGTTTTGAAAGTTGTCTCTTGAATCTCCAAAATTGCTCTAAACTCTTGATAACTTGTTTCTTTTATGCTTTCTCTTGTTTGCTCCTAATATTACTCAAAAAGGCTACTATTTATATGGTTGAGTCTTCAAAATAAGGCAAACTTTACATCCAAGACAAGTTAGGATTGCTCTGTTTAATACCCAATGTCATGGCCTTCATTACCCAGCATTGTTATGTTGGCTTGATTTTGCTTCACTGCCGCGGTGTTGGTTTTATAGTGCTATGTTGTTTAGCCTTTAACTTCCCTTAGTTGATTTAGGGTTACATTGGCACTGCGGCGGTGGACTTCGGTGCCCCAAAGCTCAGCTTTTGACTTTAGGAGATTGTTTTAATGTTCCATCTATGATGTTGCAAGCTAGTGTTGTGACACTGACTCACTATTTTCTCTAGTGCCATTGCCTTGACTCTAGGGCTGCGACACTAACCCTTATTTTGATTGTTTTATCCCTTTTTCATCAGATTTCGACTCTTTTTTGCTTCTTTGATTTTAAGCCTATAAAATAACCATAAAATGAATAATAAACTAAATATTAATATTTTATTAAACAAATATCAAGTTTATGAAAATCAAAAGAATAAATATAAAATGCATATATCAGATGCAAATAATTCGAACATTGCCATTAGACTTGTCAGAACGTTACTGCATTACCAAGAAAATGATGTTATTTTAATTTTATTTTGCTATATTTTGTTGTGTTATACTAGACTATGGTGTTGTCATAAGGATTTGTTATCCTATATAGCTTATTTTTCTATAGCAAAATCTGGATGCTTGTTATATTTCAATTGTTAAAAGTATTTTTTTCCTTTATTTCTAAATATAATTGTCTAAATTTCATCCTTTTCAAAGTAAAGACTTTAAATGTTTCTTTATCTTTTTTTACCTAATTTATTCTTCGTATATTCTGTTTATCTTATTTTTATCTTTTAACCCATGTAGCACTTTTAATGGCCTCTAAATTGACTGCTCTTGCTCGCTCCAAGAAGAGTCCAAATCGACTAAGGCTCAGAAAACGCCCATAAATCTCCTCTTCAAGTTTAGAATGGTCAACAAATAAGTCATCCATAAGGTATTGTTTTATAAAGACGACTCCTCCCAGTAAATTTTAGGCTTTACAATCTTTCTGTCATTCCTTAGTATTTCGATTATTTTCTTGCTTATAGAAACAACCCTCTTAGGTTTGGCCAACCATACAATATGTCTGTGTGGATGACTTCCAAGTCCATTAGGTCTTGGTCAAAAATGTCTATTGACTTTGTAGGATAGTTAAATTGCCTCGAACCCCACTTCAAGTCTATATGGAAGTTAATTGGGGTTTACAATTTAATTTAATTATCTAGCCAAAATTAGATACCCCTATATAATGGGCCGATATCGGCCACTTTACTATTTTGTTCTAGGGCTCTGAATGTCTTTTGTTTTAGGCTTGGATTTATGACCCCTACTTTATATCATTTGGTCATCTTTTTCAATGTCCCTGTCCATGGGGTTTACATTAATGCTAATCTTTCAGTAGGTTTTTTTACTTAGACGATTATATGTCAGAAGCAAGTTGTGAAAAGTTCATGACTTACCTTAAGGAGAAGTCAACCATCGCTTATAGGGTACAATATATCGCCTTCTTACTCTTTTGGCTGAGTAAGTATGCAGTTTGTCCACCTTCATAAAAGATAACGAGGGAGTGCTTGAAGGTGGCAATTGTCATGATTGATGGCACTAAATTAGCCTTATGACCTTTTCGTTTCTCCTATCTTTATAGGAGTCTGTATAAAATTATCTAAAGTACTTGAAGATGGAAATCATTATAGCTTAAACTAATCTTGCTGATACTATATAGGTCGACCAACAAAAGACAAGGGTGCTCATGTAAGAGATTCTTGCTTTAAATGATGTGTTGGTATTAAATAAAATTGTAATAACTTAGGTAAAAATAAAAAGACTAATTCACCAAAGAAAGAGGGAACTAGGCTTGGAATATAACTGGTAGCCATTAAACGCTAAACAAAATGGGTTCCCGAAAGTGGCCTGTGGCTTGGTGAAATATTCTTTGAGCAACCCTTTATAAATCTGAGGCCATCAATTCTAACTGCCAAATTTAGCATAGCTTGACACATTCCTAATAAAGGAATAAATCAGCCTTCTTGGACCGATTGTTTTTAAAATAATTATTCTAAACTGACTTTATATCTCGCACTGATTTTAGTGATCAGCAACTATTTTTTTCAAGGTAATACTTGTACTTTTTAGTTCTACGACCTTTGTTCTGATATTGAATTTTCTTATCTATGTTTCAGAGGCTGTCCCCACTACTTTTAACCCCCCATCAGTAGGTGTAGAAGAAGACTTAGCTTCACCAAGAAAGCATGTTAAGGTAGATGATCATCTGTCTAACCTTATTACTTGTATTTGGCAGTTTGATAATTTTTCTTCTTTTGTGTAAACGACCACAAAGACAATAGTAAAAATAAAGATTATCCACTCCAAGATGCCTAGCGAATCAATTGCTTCACTACGATCGGGCACTTCGGTTGCACAAACTACTCTTGCAAGTCGATCTCTTGCACCTAAAGTTGCAAGTGACAGGCTGAGCCCTATTTGTGTTTGAGAGTTGCCTCAGGCTCCTCAGCCTTAACTCTTTGGGAGACTTGCTATTAAGAAGCCGACCTTGGGTTATGAAACTTTAGTTACCAACGTGTTATCATTATTACCTGAAGGAGTTATCCAATGACAATGAAGGGTCAGCTTATGAGTCTCTGCCATTGAGGTCTCTTACTCATCCCTCATCTGCTCATAACGAAGTTAAAGCTATTATAGACGAACTTAAGAGACTGAAGGGAAGAATACTGATCTGTTTATGAATGATCAACATGTGATAGAAGTGAACTGGAAGCTTAAGTTTCTATCTAACAATGCTACAGGCGACAGTGTCTTGGTTAGCCTAAAAATGCAAATAAGAAATTTTGCTACTTCATTCACCTTTATTTCCAAGAAGAAGTAATCGATAGTTCTAATGATCAAGGAGGCCAAGAAGAAGGCCGAGTAAAAGGAAGCTCTAGATCGCCAGTAGGTTTAGCTAATGTTTGAGGTTTAAGAGCTTAGGGATCAGATGAGGGTCTCTAAGGAAAAAATAAAAGAACTTGAGAATGCCCTAACCAAAATAAGGGAAGTGGAAGCAAAAATAATGGCCTGCTCCCTTGATATGGGCAATCAAGTCTAAGAGCTACGCCCAAAAAAATGTGAGCTCAAGAAGAAGTTGAAGCTCAAGAAGAAGTTGAAGCTCAAGGATGCCTTGATTTCGAAGGCTGAAGCTGATGTAAAAGTGATCAATTCCTCATTTACCAAATTTTGCTCTTTTCTAGATAAATGTAAATAGCCAATGACGCCTCATTTTGTAAATTTTGAATTAATGTAGCTTCTCATTTATTCTTTGTATTTATTCAAGCAAACGTCTAAAAATTAGCAAATTAAGTTTCACAATCAACCAGTCACAAAAGCCTTGGTGTATATAAAGTGAAGAAATCATTCAATTTTTTTATTAAATGAAAGGATTTACAAGTGGTAAAATATGAGATCGGCCTAATACAATCGACCACTCTAATATATATTTGATCGAAGAAGCAAAAATTGGCTAACATAGTTTTGATCTCATAAGATAGTTTTTATTCTGAAACTAAATATTGGCTGAATGATAACCGATATATTATTTACCAAACGTGACCAAATAGGATTAACCAATTTGCTTTATATTAGATATCTTAGGTCTCGGTGTGATTATTATAAAGTTGACCAGTCTTGCAATCATGAGTTTTGCTTAAAAAATTGTCTTATGTTTCCCTTCGCAAATAGTTGATCAGTAAGCTTTCAGATATTTATCATTGATCGACATAAGATAAGTTTCTCCATTTAAATCATTTAGTAAATATGCCTTTTTACTAGGGATTTTGGCTACCTTGAATGGCCTTTCTCAATTAGAACTAAATATTCCAAGCTCATTTTTCTTAGAACCTATTAAGAGGACTGCTTTCTATACTAGGCTGCCCTGGCAAAATGTCTTAAACCTGACTATTTTATTATACATCCTTCCAACCATCTCCTTTTGAATTTTAAGTCGGTTCAAGGATTTGAAGCGAAGCTCATCCAATTGATCCATTTCTTCAATCATTGTAGCCTGGTATTGTTGGGGGGCTGGATCATCCTAAGATTACATTTTATGTGAGCCTCTACTTAGTTCCATTGGTACCATGGCCTCATGCCCTAACTGATAAGGTGGGGCACTAATGACCATTTTTTGGCTGACTTTGTTTGCCTATAACACCTCTTGGAGCTTTTCATGCCATGACCTAGGATTATCCAAGATTGCCTTATCACTTGGATGATGGATTTGTTTGTTGACTCGACCTGACCATTTACCTGTGTATAATGAGGTATACTATGTATTAACTTGAAGCTAAATTCTTTAGCAAAATCGCTCATTTCTTCTCTAGTGAAGACCGTCCCATAGTCAGTCATGATTGATTCTAGAAGGCCGTGCCTATGGATAAATTTTCTTTGATAAATTTTATGACCAATTGTTGATTGACAATTTTCAATAGGATCGCCTTAACCCATTTTGTGAAGTAATCGGTCACCACAAGGATGAACCCATGTTGTTTGGACAATAGTGGATATATTTTCCCAATTATGTCCATTGCCCAACCTCTGAATGGCTAAGGTCTGATCACGGCATGCATTTCTTGAGCTAGGAAGACTTGTACCGACCCATGTTTCTGACATTCTTAACGACCCTTGGTGTAATTATGGTATTCCTGTCCTATAGTTGGCCACCAGAATCCAGCCTTCAAAATTGCTTTCATCATTAATCACTCGCATAGATTCCTTTGGGCTGATACACCTTAGTAGTTCGCCTAGTGGTGCTTTTCTATACAGTTCTCCTACAAAAAGAGCGAATTTTAGTGCTATTATCTTAATGTTTTGATCGGCTGACTCATTAAGGTTCTTTATGTAGGCGATCAAATCCTCCCTCAAATCATTACTAAAATCGACTTGCAATATCGGTATGTGATTTGGCAGTTTTGGAGTATGCAGGCAAAAGTGCAGTTTATGAATCAAATGGATTTTTAGGATTGCATGTCTAAACCCTGATTCCCCTTGGGCAAGATTGTTGGCTTCAGAATTGTTTGTCCTTATGGAATACATGATTAGGGAATACTGAAAGCCTTATATGACTAATAGGTTGCAATAAGGGACTAATAGGTTGGCTTCACAGTTGTATTCTCCTATCACTTGCTTAATCACCAACAAGGAATTACCTCAGACTTCATTGTCTTTGATACCTATTTTGGCAAGTACTTTTAGTCAAATTATTAGCGCTTTACACTTGGCTTCATTGTTAGTGCATAAGAAGTCCAAGTCGAACGACATCTTTTTTTTCATTCTAATAGGAGATACAAGGAAAATTCCTACTCCAACTACCTTAGTTATCTTTGAGCCATCGAACTAGAGCTGCCAATTTATACTTAGTATACCAATCTTATGATCGATTGTTTGTGTATGATGTAGGATGATCAGCTAAGAAATTGGCTAGAGCTTGCGCTTTGACTGCCTTTTGGGGCATATACTTCAAGTTGAACTCCAATAATGCAATCGCCCACTTATTAAGCCAAATTTTCAAGAATGACTTTGACAGGAGATATTTTATGATGTTTGTCTAGCCTATCACATGCACTATTGTAGGCAACAAGTAGTATCATAATTTTGTGCATGAAAAGTACAAGGCCAAGCATCCTTTTTTTATTATCGTATATCTGGACTTTACGTCGTTTAGAACTCAGTTGAGATAATACACGGCCTTCTCAACACCTTTTTGTTTTTGTGCCAACATGTTGTCGATTGATTCTTGAACGGCCGATATATAAAGAAGAAGAGGTAGTCCTGGTTTCGACAGTACCATAACTGGTGGACTTGTTATATACTTCTTCATTTCTTCATAAATCTTATAATGGTGATCAAACCATTTAAATTCTTCTCTGTTTTTCTATCTTAGTAGGGTTACCATGCATGTAGCCTTTTGACTGAGTTCAAAATAAATCAACGTAAAATATTTATTTTGCCAATCAGCTACTGTAGTTCTTTATTTGTTCTTGGTGCAGGAACATTCATGATTGCCTCAGCTTTGTTATGGTCTATCAACACCTTTTGTTAGTGTACCAAGAAGCTAAAAAAAGACCGGTCGAGATGCCAAATGCACACTTTAAGTTATTCATCTTATTCTGGTGTAATCAAATTCTCTTGAAGACTCTTCTTAAATCCACCAAGTGTTGGTCATTAGACTTTGATTTAATCACCACATCATCCATGTAAACTTCTAGAAATCAGTTGATTATGTCATGAAAGATGGCGTTCATGGCTTGTTGATAAGTCACCCTAACATTCTTCAGTCCGAACAGTATGACTATCCACTCATAAGTTCTCATTACCCTAGAGCATCTAAATATTGTTTTATTGACATTAGTCTTTTTTTTATGAATATTTAGTTATAGTTTGAATACCCATTCAGAAAGCCGAGCATTTTTTGGCAAGCAGCTGAATCAACCAACATATCGACTATGGGCATTGGATATTCATCCTTTAAAGTCACCAGGTTGAGGTTGCGAAAATCTATGCAAAGCTTGAGTTTGCCATTCTTTTTTAACACTAGAACGACATTGGACAACATTTTACATAGTTGGCTGGCCTGATGAACCCTGCATTGAGGAGTCTTTTGATTCTTTGACTATTTTATCAGTGAGTTCCCTGGACATCCTTCTCATGTGCTGCTTATATGGCCAGAATCCATATTTGATTGGCAAACTATAATCTACCGACTCCTTGCTGAGGCCAGGCATCTTAGTATAGTCCCATGCAAAACAATCTTTGAACTCTCTAAGGATTGCCAATAACTTGGCTTCATAAGCTAGATTTAGACCCTCGTTGATGAAGATTGATCTATCGCCTTCCACTTACCTTAAGTTAATTCTTTCAGTTTGCTTGAGGGTTATGATCGTCCAACATTTCTAAAGCTAGTTTTAACTCATGGCAGATTTACGGGTCTTGTATTTCATCTTCATAGATACATTCGGCCAAGGCTGACGTATATTTTTACCTAGTCATCAAAGAAATAGACTGACGATTAGTCTGTTTTGACTATAGTGGGATGAGCTAGATAGCTATTGATAAGTTTAGTGTCTATTTTGACCGTTTGAGTTGTATCATTATGGGTTGCCCCATTTTAACAAAGTTTTAGTGATGACTGGATTATACAATGTGGCGAATGCTACTTGTTCATCATCTTCAAATAGTCTGGGGTTGGCATGAATTATCTCGACCACCTCATCTGTTGCCATTTGAAAATCATCTGGTGCATACTGGATGAACGTGTCTTGTTCGAATAAATCTAATCTTATCCAATAAAGATGTTGTAGTCACTTAGTAAATTGACCACATAGAATGGTTAATCTCTTTCAATGTGACTAACTTTAACTTTGAGGGAAATGAATTAATTAGCTGGTGTTTCGTGGCCTGCAAAATCTGTCATGATAACCTCTGAGGGCTTAAGATTGCCCTTGTTGATGCCTAATTTCCTTAAATCCTCAGTGGCAAGATATTGACTCCTGAAATGTTATCGATTAGAATTTTCTTACTCGGTACCTCATTAAGGTCGACCTTCACAAATAATGGCCAAATATGTTTAGTCATGCTATCTGCTTGATGGGGTAGTGTCAGAGGTGTTGGTTCATCCGACTCATCTTCAATATGATAAATGTCGACCACATCTCGATCCAAGGTGGATGATTACTGATAAGTGCATTTTATACATCATAATATATCTCTCTTAACTTAACAATTTTTTAAGTTAAATAAGAATATATGGTTTTAAATGTGTGTTAATGATATTTCATAGGTTCCATTTTAAAGGTGCTATTTGGGGTGAAAAACTAAGGAATACGCGCAAAATTATCAAAGGTGTTGTAGTGCTACTGTTCATGGGGTGCTGTCCATATGAACAATACCTATGCCGTGGCTCCAAAGTCCAACGCTGCAGCACTAATTTGGCAAAAACTTAAGGTTATGGGGCCACCACCTGGGAGAATGTCTTTTTTACCTTATTCTTGCCTTAATTTGAAGCCTATAAATTCTAACCTTTGGGCCACTTCTCACATTATCAAAGGAGCCAAGAAAAATACAAAGGAGACTGAGATTTGAGCTTAAATTTTAAGAGAAGAAAGAATTTCTCTAAGGTTTCTTGGGGATCATTGAAGACATTTGAAGGATTGAAACCTTGAAGACATCCCTAATTTTAGTTTTATCTTTATTTTCTTTATATTTTCTCTATTGTTGAAATTTGTAGTTATGAATCTTGTTTAAATATGTTTGTATTTATAAACTTCTTGATAATTCTAGTTATGGTTGGATTTGTGTATGACTAAACTTAAATTCTAAGGCTTGATGTAGTTTTATTTATATTATATTTAGATGATTTAGTATATTTTGGTTTAATTCATTTATGTTTCTCTATGCTTAATGCCTCAAATTGATTAAGAAATGAATTAGTTGTTGTTGATTTATGAATTAATGCTTGGGAGAGATTGACCATTTTATCGGATTCGGGAAACATAGCCTTAAGTTGTTATTGAGTCGAGAGGTTAATAGCACTTAGGTAATCACTATGGGTTGCTTAATGATTGCATGTGGTGCATACTAAGTGTTCGAGAAAATGTGTGAGAATACTTGGGGCGTGACATTATGTCTAGGATCTCATTTAACACTCGGGAGAGGTAATGAGATTAATCCTTGGTAATCAATTAAGGGTTGTGTAATGCATGTATAGGTAGACAAGTTAGATAAGGATATCAACTTCAATATGCATGCATAGTATCTCATTTGATGCTCGAGAGAGGTAATGAGATTAGTCATAATCTCTTGATTAATGAATTGAATGAAATTGCTAAATAGGAAAAACATAGGAAGAATAGAATGAAATCAATATTCTAGGATCCCATTCCTTTAATTTGGGTTAGTTTAATTTTTCTTAGTCATTGTAATTAGATTAACTTGCCTAGATAAAATTAAGTTTATCAACACCATAGTACTTAGCATCAATTTAGGACATTATCCTCATAGGAACGATACTCACTCATCACTTTCTTACTTGATTACGACCTGTGCACTTGCGGTTACAATTCGTCTATGTATAGTTTCACGAACAAGTTTTGGGCGCCGTTGTCGGGGATTGTAAATTTTGAATTTGTGCTAATATTATGGTTAGGTAACTTGATCTTAGTTTATGCATTTATTTTCTTTTAAATTTTATTATATTTGGGTTGATGTGATTGTTTCGAAGGTGCATAAGAAGAGGTCTTTATATTAAAGATCAACATGATTCATACTTTCAAACAAGATTTTGGTTCTTGCCAAGCAAGCTCGAGATGAGAAAATCAAGAAAAGGAATTGGCAAGACCATTTAGCAAACATTGAAGCACGATTGGGAGGAGTGTTCCTTGGGTGAAATGCCTTTAACATGTAATTTTACCTACCATAACCCCTGAAGAAGTCTAGCTAAGGATAATAAATCAAGCGCTTCTTGGAGGCAACCCAAGTGCATTTCAAATTTTTTTCTTAATGTTAGTTTTTTCTTTCTTGTAGTGTGTTAAAACAACAATTTGGAACCTCTTAAAAGCATGAAAAAAGTATTAGAATCAAAGCCAACAAGATACTGCAAAATAGACCTCACAATCGAGGATAAAAATAAATGTGGCAACAACTTGAGGCTGTAGCCTCAGAAGGTTGAGTCTGCAGACCCAACACCTAAAACTTTGCATTCAAATCCTAGATTCTGGCATTATAGTGCCACTTGTTCCACCCCTTAAATCACCTCCAAACTACCCTACAAGCTACCTTAAACACCTCATCACTTTCCCCAATCATCTCTATACCTTCTAAACACCAAATTAACACTAAATTACATTTCAAACATCATCAAACAACAAGGCTCCTTAAACTTTATATCTTGAAAAGCATCACTCAATGGCTTTGGGCATCAACTCAAGCAACAACTTTCTCCTTGTAATTCGAGCATCAAGTCATTGTCTACAAAGGGAGTTTCTTTACTAACTTTTATTTTTTCCATTGTGGACAAAGTCAACTTTAAGTTTTGGGGAGGGAAACATTCATTTTCCATGTTGATCATGCTTACATATTATGATTGTTGTTTTTAGTTATTTATTTTGCATGTGATAAGGGCAAATTTGTCATATATTTTCTCATGTTTTTATTATTGATATTTTATGATTTTATGAGAATAGATGGCTATTTATGTGCATTATTGTTATTTATAGGGACTTGAACGAAATTTAAAGAAAGAATGCAAAAGGAGCGAAAACAGGGACTAAAATGCAAAGTTTTCAAATTATGAGTCCAGAGCCCCCGCGCCACAAGTATTTTCGCCCCAGCGCTAAAATAGTGATCGAAATAAGAAAAACGACCTGCTTAAGTCGCGTCTAGCGCCCCAGCGCCAAGATCCCACCGCGCCAGCGGTAATAGCTTTTTCACGCATCGCCCCAGCGACATATACATAGCGCGCCAGCGGTAGTGCGAGTCCTAGTCCGATGAGAATTGAGATTTTCAAGCTCATATCAATCCTTATATAAAGCCACTCGTTCCCAGCCTTCAAGGAGGAATCCAAGACGACCCAAGAGCACCAAGAATATAGAGCACGAGTCTTGGAGAGCAATAGGAGCTTAATTGAAGCAACTTTAGATAGAGATACAAGACGTTCTTCGGCATCAAGAGTTCCTAGACAGCGCAATTAAGAGAAATTTGACGTCTATATCGGTTTGCTAATAATTGTATCATGATTTATAATTATTTTTACTGCTGTTCTCTTGTAGCCATGAGCTAACTTATTTTCTAGGGTTAATATTTGAACTCAATATGTGCGCTTAAATTGCCATATCCTTTAGTATTTAATAAACTTAGTCATTTATTATTTAAATTACTTGTGTTTAATGCTTCAATATATCTGGCCAATATATGGTGAATGAATTGGTAATATTTTGATAAACTCGGAAGAGGAATCAATATATTTAGACCTAGGTAATTTGATGCATGATTGTAGAGTAACATTCAATGTTGCATATGCAAGTTTCAATTTAGGATAGGAATATACCTAATTGGCATGTATGATCAATAAGACCTAATCTTAATGAATCTTAGTTTATTACAAGTACCATAGGAATATAGGTATTTGGTAAATTATGGTATACTTGCATGACCTTGGAAGAGGCTTGTGAATACATTAGTGTCTTGATCAATAATAAAGACTAAGTGAGTTAAATATTAGAGGATTAATCATTAGAAACATATTGAGGGATAATATTAATCCTAGGTTTTCTCTACATTGCTATCACATAATTTTCTTTACATTGTGTTTTTTGTTTTATATTTCTTACATTCAGTCTTAGATTTTTATTTTTCTGAATAATTATTAGGAAGATATAATTTTAGTAATTGGTTAAAAAGAAGAAATTATCCCTGTGGGTTCGACATCCGACTTATTTAGTCTCTTTATTACTTGCATACGATAGTGTATACTTGCACTTAATTTATGATATAGAAATATCGCATCAGCATGCAATTTATTTTTTCATTTTTTTCTTTAGTTGTGGGTTGATTGTGTAATATCCAATCCCTATTAGTAGTATTGACGCCTAACTTTTAGTATAGAGTAATGAAGACATCGTGGGGTTACCTGATTCTAACTCTATTAGAAATATTTTGTTTCTATGGTGCACGTGAGTGACATTAGACCTAATTTAGTAATTTCACACTCGGTCAGAGCATCAGACGACCCTAGAATATTTTTGGAATTTTTCTCTATTAGCTTGGAAAAGGAAATTCTAATTTACAACATGAATTTTTATTTAAGGGTTATGTATGGAACAAGCCAATGTTGAGAAACACAATCCATATATTAGAGAATGGGCCAATTAGAGACAATTTCATGGATTGACAACTTGGAAATTCTAATTAGTTCCTTTGACTATTTTAACTAAATAGTTACCAAGGAACCAATTACATACTTAGTTTTCAACCAATGGAAAATTAGAAATTTAGAGTAAGCTGAGGGGCAAATTCGTCAATTGAGGGAGCACTATATATATAGTAGAAGTGTGTCGAAATTCTAAGAGATTAAAGCATAACACTTAAAGCAAAAGAGAAGCAAAATTCGTGCAACAGAAAAGTGGTATTGCTACAATGAAATTTTAGTTTTTTTTCATGATTTTTTATGCTTAATCAAGCTATAATAAGGTCAAGTAGAAGTTCCTAAGCTCATTTGAAGCCTCCATTAGTGACAATCCAAGAAAACGAGGTAATAAAAGCATTGTTTTGTGAAGTTGATATGTGAGCTTTTACGATTGCTTCAATTGATGTTCTTGTGTGTATTCTTGATTTAGATTGAGTTGAATTCTAGTATGGAGCTTGAAGGAGCCATCAAATTGAAGAAATTGACAAGATAAGAATTAGGGTTTTGGGTGATTTTGATGTAGAGATTTCAATTGGTTGTAATTAGGGTATTAGAATGAAGTTGGATTGATTTTGATGCAATTGAAACAATAAATTGAGAAAATAATTGTGTTGGAACATAGGGTGAAATTCTGCCACTTTAGGGGAGTTAGGGTTGGGTTGTTTTGTATAAATGGTTCCTTATGTATATTGAATGTATATGGTTGATGGAAAAATCAAAAAAGAAGAAAAATGGTCATAATTGTCCTTTTTGGTAAGGTGAAGGGCAATTATGTCCAACCAAAGTTATAAGGTGTTAAGAAATTTTCAGGGCGTCGGATGATAAGTTAGATGAGATTAAATAACTCCGTAAATGAAAATTGGAAAATAGTATCCATCTGGGCTTTGTATGTCGATAAGGGAATTTAGTAGTTAAATGAGATTCTAGTGTTTTAATTAGTTCTAAATGTCATTTATGGTGTGTAGGTGAAAAAAATCGAGACTGGTAACGAGAGCAGAAATCTGGAGTGAAATTGAGCTCGGAGAGGTTGTGAGTGAACTTCTGTCATTTTCTTTATCTTTTGTTTATTATGTTTCCATATAATGAAAATGTATGTTTATGTGCTTTCAATGCATAAACATGATTTATGATTTTGATATATATCCATAGATATACTTTTACATATGCGATTTAAGAAACAGCTTTAAAATTACTACATATGTTTTAAAGGCCATTGGTACCCTTAGATTATAGTGGTGGTGATGGTATTAGACCTACCGTTATATCCCGTACACATGGGCAGGTATTGGAGGTGTGTTCACTAACTTTGAGAAGTTGGGTTTCGAGTCATGTGAGTCGCTCTATGTGTACGAGATATTGTCTCGCTATATGTAGGCGATGTAGAATTCTGCTGCATAGCCAGTGAGATGGTTTGAGATGTCATTGTAGGTGCTGCTAGTTGAGGCGCCCTATGGCCTACTTACGTGTACGGTGCTAGTTGAGTCGCTGCGTAAGTATAGAGTTTTAGGGTTACCATTGGTACAGTTTAAAAAGAAAATGGCCAAGCGAGAGCTTTACAAGTTTTTGATCTACCGACTTCATATTATGCGTTTATATGCACATGCTAGTTATTATGTACTACAGATTTTGGATATTATTTTTTGAAGATGTAAATAAAACCCCCTCGGCAAGATTTTATCTGCATATGATGTTATAAATCATTTTACAGCTTTATACAAGTTTTAGAAACATGAATTATGCATGTCTTTTAGAATTTAATATTTATCAAAATTTTATTTTAAATTTGAAATATTAAATGCACTCACTGAGCTCCTTTAGCTCACTCGTTTTGTATTTTATGTTTTCTAAACCCACTTCCCAGATGCATGTCTCGGTACGTAAACTGCTGATTCTTCTACTGCTAATTAGTGGGCCAAATCTGAAGATCATTTTGTACATGTAAATGTGCTAAATAGCACTCTTTTTCCTTTTTGCATAGTAGCTATAGGCATATGTATTTGTACATATGTTTTGGATAAACACGAAAAGGTGTCAATATTATGATGATCTTGTTTACTTTTTATGAGTGCCAGTTTTGTGATTTTAATGAAATTATTGAGTTGAGTTGGATTAATTTTGGTAATGAGAAGTGTTTGAAATAGAAGTGCAATTTCTTTGCAGGTTTTGTATTGGATTTTGAAGAAAACCAAGGGAAACTCTACTCGTGTTTTTTTAAATTAAGATGTCATTTCCATGTATATTCCAAAGGTTTCTCAGTAATAGAAAGAACTAAAAAGGGGTTCACCTGGCAGAATTTCTTAACTTACCTAGTTAAATTCTAAGAAACTTCCGTCGGGGTGTCCGGCAAGGCCATTGGGATCTACAGTAGAGGGTCTCAGGGAGGGTCCTGTCAAAGTTGTATCAGAGCTTGAATTTTGAAGTTTTAGTTAAAAAATTTATTTTTATAATGAGATTCTTGAATTTACATGCATATTTTCCTAAGTTTAGTAAATTGAATTCTATGCATTTGATAATTATTTGCATCATTAATTCACAGAAAATATGCATCGTCGTGGGAACCCACGTACTAGAAGAGCAGCTGTGGAGGCTCTTGCATTTGAAGAGGAGCAAGAGAATGAGTCGGTAAATGTTCCTATGCCTCAGACCCCTCCTGAGTTATCTCATCATGCCGAGCAAGAGGGTGGAAACATGAATGTAGCTTAGATGGCCCAGATACTAGTAGCAGCAATCCAACAACCGAGAGAGACAAGAGTGTCCATTGAGCGCGCCAAGAAATTAGGCGCTAAGCCTTATCATGGTACAAGAGACCCCAAGAAAGCCCTATCCTGGTTATAGAACAATAAAGAAAATTTTCAAGTTATGGGATGTACTGAGGAATAGATGGTGGTATACTCCACATTTCTATTGAAATAAAGAGCAAAAGATTGGTGGAAGGCCTTGCAAATGAGGAATGTCGATGGGGTGTCTTGAAAATAAGGAATTCGGATGAGCCTTTTTAAAGAGGAATTTCTTAATAATCTCTACCCCAAAAGTTATAGAGATGCGAAGATAGAAGAGTTCTTCAAGCTGGAACAAGGTTCTCTCTCGGTGGCAGAGTATGAGAAGAAGCTTTTAGAGCTCCTTCGTGTCGTTCCCTTTATAGCCAATAATGAATAGCAGAAGGCTAATCGGTTTACAGTGGGTCTCAATCCTCGGATCAAGGCGTACATGGTATCGGCAGACCACGCTCAGTATGGAGCATTAGTGAAAGCTGCAACTTGAGTTGAAAAAAGCATGGTGGCCATTCCTAACCCGAAACAGCAGGGCTAGAAAAGAGGTTGGTCAGGTGGTTCTCGATGATGACCTAGTAAATTCACACTAACAGAGGAGAGATCTACATGATTTAACAGTTAGAAACTAAGCCAATGAGCTCAATCCAGTCAAGATTCTGTTAGGCAACTATCGGTCGAATTCTGAAGCACTAAGAAGAGTTGGAAGAATATTTAGGTGTGTAATAAATATGGCAAGGCCCATCCAGGGGATTGTTGGAAGGGGACTACCAGTTATTATAAGTGTGGTCAAGAGGGCCACTACATGAGAGATTGCCCGAATGATGGAGCTAGTAGTAAGCTAGAAGATAGACCACCAGCTCCGGGATAAACTAGTGGTGGCCGAGGACAGATTCGAGGCGGTCCCTAATTCAGAAGGACGAATGGCTCCAGCCAACCTAATAGGGGAACCGGTTGAGGAGGATCATCCGGAGGACCGCAAGGCAGACCTCATACCCAGGCTAGGGTATTTGTAGTGACCCAGCAGGAGGCGAATGCGACCCCAGAGGTTGTGACAGGTACGATATCAAATTTTTATTGAGATGCTTATGTACTGATAGATCTTGGAGCGACCCATTCTTTTATATCTATGGAGTTTGCTGCAAATGCTAGTATAGTGCCCCAGTTATTAGATTGTGTGGTAGTAGTATCTCTTCCTACAGAAGACTCCATTGTAGCAGAAAGGGTGTATAGGGGTATTAAAATCAGTATTGAGAGCCAAGAATTTATGGCGGATTTGATTATGCTGGCCATCAGTGATTTTGATGTGATTTGGGGGATGGATTGATTGTCTAAATATTGAGCCTAAGTGGATTATTTCTAGAAAGAAGTCAGATTATGTAGCCTAAGGGGAACGGAAGTCATTTTCTGTGGGATGCGAAAATCACTTTCCGCCACTATAGTGTTGGTAATGAGGCCAAGAAAGATGCTTCGAAAGTCGTGTCAGGGGTACTTAGTCTATGCCATAGAAGTAAGAGACGGTGGAATGAAATTGAAGGATATTCCAAGGTTAGAGAGCTTTCGGATGTATTCCTAGAGGATCTTTCGGGCTTACCTCCAGATAGAGAGATAGAGTTTAAAATAGAAGTAGCCCCTGGAGCACAACCAATTTCCAAAGTACCCTATAGAATGGCTCCTTCAGAATTGAAAGAACTGAAGGTTCAATTATAAGAGTTGGTGAATAAGGGTTTCATTAAACTGAGTACTTCTCTTTGGGGAGCACTTGTTTTGTTTGTAAGGATGAAAGATAGAAGTATGAGATTATGCATTGATTACAGGGAACTGAATAAAGTAACAGTGCATAATCAATATCTACTTATGAGAATTGATGATTTGTTTGATCAACTACAGGGGGCCAGAGTATTTTCCAAGATAGATCTGAGGTCAGGCTATCATCAACTAAACATTTCAGAGGAAGATGTTCCCAAGACGGCTTTTAGGACCCGATATGGGCATTATGAATTCTTGATTATGTCTTTTGGGCTGACTAATGCCTTAGTCGCTTTTATGGATCTTATGAACAAAGTTTTTCAATCCTATTTAGATCGATTTGTGATAGTATTTATTGATGATATACTGGTTTATTCAAGCAGTGAGGAAGAGCACGCAGAACAACTGAGGATTGTTTTACAAACCTTAAGGAAGCATCGGCTGTATGCCAAACTTAGTAAATCTCTGCAGAAGGGGTAACAGTAGATCCCCAGACGATTAAAGCCATAGTAAATTGGAGACAGCCCACGAATGTGATGGAGGTCTGTAGTTTCTTAGGTTTGGCTGGATATTATAGAAGTTTGTAGAGGAATTCTCAAAGATAGCCACTCCTCTGACTAAACTAACCCAAAAAGAAGAGAAGTTTGTATGGTCGGAAGCGTGCCAACAGAGTTTCGAAGAGCTAAAGCGAAGGTTGACTTTGGCCCCAGTTCTTACAGTTCCGTCGGGGAAGGACGGATTTGCCATATATTGTGATGCTTTCAGGTAGGGTCTAGGTTGTGTGCTGATGCAAAAGGAGAAAGTAATAACCTATTCTTCCAGACAATTAAAGAAGCATGAACAGAATTATCCTACACACGACCTAGAACTAGCTGTAGTAATTTTTACTCTAAGAATTTGAAGGCATTATTTATATAGGGTTTCTTGTAAGATCTTTACGAACCATAAGAGCCTGCGGTACTTGTTCACCTAGAAAGAATTGAATATGAGGCAGAGAATGTAGTTGGAGCTTATTAAAGATTATGAGTGCACCCTGGAGTACCATCCGGGAAAAGCTAATATGGTAGCAGATGCTCTCAGCAGAAAGCCTATCAGTTTAATAGATCACTTGAAGGTCGCATATCTATCAATGTTGATAGAATTGAGGTCTTTGGGTGTAAAATTAGAATTGTTAGAATCGAGAGCACTATTAGTCACATTTTAGGTCTGTCCAATACTAGTTGATCGGATTAGAGCACTACAGACTCAAGATCCATAAGTAGTTAAATTGAAGGATGAAATCGAGTTCGGGCAGTAGAAGGATCTTTCAGTAACCGAGGATGGTGTGGTGACCTTGGGTCGGAGATTATGTGTTCTAGATGTAAATGATTTAAGAAGAGAGATTATGGAAGAAGCTCATTCTTCTGCATATGCAATGCATCCGAGGAGCACAAAGATGTATCGTACCTTAAAAGAGCACTACTGGTAGAAGGGCATGAAGAAAGATATATCCAAATTTGTCTCAAGATGCCTAACTTGCCAATAAGTAAAGGCTAAATATCATAAACCTGCAAGACCGTTGCAACCCCTTCTGATTCCGGAGTGGAAATGGGAGAGAATAACGATGGACTTCGTGGTAGGACTTTTGCGTAGCCAGAGAGACAATGATGGAATATAGGTAATTATTGATAGATTGACAAAATCTGCCCATTTTCTACCCATTAGAAGCAGTTATTCTTTAGATAAATTGGCCCAGTTGTACTAGATGAGGTGGTACGACTTTATGGTGTTCCAGTATCCATTATGTATGACAGGGATCCACAGTTCACTTCTCCATTTTGGCCTAGCTTGCAGAAAGCTCTAGGCATTAAATTGAGTTTTAGTACGGCCTTTCATCCACAGACGGATGGCCAGTCTGAACGGACAATTCAGATATTCGGGGATATGCTTAGAGCGTGTGTTATAGAGTTTAAGGGGAGTTGAGATACTTATCTGCAGCTAATGGAGTTCGCCTACAATAATAGCTACTAGACTAACATCGGGATGATACCATATGAAGCATTGTATGGAAGGAAGTACAGAACTCCAGTTTGTTAGAATGAGGTAGGTGAAAGGAAGTTGATCGGCCTAGAAATTGTCCAGATTACTTCAAAAAAAATTCAAGTTATCAGGCAGAGATTGAAAATAGCCAATGATAGATAAAAGAGTTATGCAGATAATAGGAGAAGAGACTTGGAGTTTCAAATTTGTGATAAGGTCTTTTTAAAGATATCGCCATAGAAGGGAGTACTAAGATTCGAGAAGCGAGGAAAGCTGAGTCCTTGATACATTGGGCCGTAAGAGATAGTTGAAAGAGTTGGGGAGGTAGCATATCGTCTGCGATTACCAGAAGATCTAGCTAGAATCAATGATGTGTTTCACGTTTCCATGCTTCGCAAGTATTTAGTAGATCCTTCGCACATCTTAAAAGAACAATTAGTAAAATTGAACATGAATTTGACCTATGAAGAGAAGCCTGTACAAATCCTAGACCGAAAAGAGCAAGTGCTTCATAATAAAAGCATTCCTTTAGTGAAGGTATTATGGATGAACCATGGAGTAGAAGAAGTCACATAGGAACGTGAAGATCAGATGAGAGTACAAAATCCCCACCTCTTCGAGATAGGTACAATTTAAATTTCGAGGACAAACCTTTTTTTAAGGAGGGGTGAAATTGTAATATCCAATCCCAATTAGTAGTATTGGCACCTAGATTTCGGTATAGAGTAATGAAGACACTGTGAGGTTACCCGATTCTAACCCTATTAGAAATATATTTTTCTATGGTGCACTTGAGAGATATTAGACCTAATTTGATAATTTCACACTCGGTTGGAGCGTCAGACGACCTTAGAATATTTTTAGAATTTTTCTCTATTGGCTAGGAAAAGGAAGTTTTAATTTACCACATGAATTTCCATTTAAGGGTTATGTATGGAGCAAGCCATTGTTGAGAAACACAATCCATATATTAGATAATTGACCAATTAGAGACAATTTCATGGATTGCCAAGTTGGAAATTCTAGTTAGTTCCTTTGACTATTCTAACTAAATAATTACAAAGGAACCAATTACATACTTAGTTTTCAAAAAATTGAAAATTAAAATTTTAGAGTAAGTTGAAGGGTAAATTGGTCAATTGGGGGAGCACTATATATATAGTAGAAGTGTGCAGAAATTTCAAGAGATTAAAGCATAACACTTAGAGCAAAAGAGAAGCACAATTCGTGCAAAAGAAGAGTGGTGCTGCTATAGTGAAATTTCAAATTTTTTTCATGATTGTTCATGCTTAATCAAGCTATAGTAAGTTCAAGTATAAGTTCCTAAGCTCAAAAAACCCTAATTCTCACCTTGCCAATTTCTTCAAATTGATGACTCCTTCAAGCTCCAAACTAGAATTCAACTCAATCTAAGCCAAGAATACACATAAGAATGTCAATTGGAGCATTCTTGAAAGTTCACTTATCAAACTCATAGAATAATGCTTTTCTTATCTCTTTTTCTTGATTTTCCACTAATTGAGGCTTCAATTGAGCTTAAGAATTCATATGTAACCTTATTTTAGCTTGATTACACATGAAAAATCATGAAAAAAAACTTGAATAGCCACTGTAGCAGCACCCCCCTTTGAGCTCGAGTTTCTCTCTTTTTTTGGCTAAGTGTTGGTTTTGATCTCTCTTCAAATTTCTACACACTTCTAACATATATATAGTGCTCCCTCAATTGACCATTTTGCCCTTCAACTTACTTAAAACTTCTAATTTTCCATTAGTTAAAAACTAATTATGTAATTAGTTCATTTGTAACTATCTAGTTAGAATAGTTCAAAGAACTAACTAGGACTTCCAACTTGGCAATCCATGAGATTTCTTCTAATTAGTCCATTCTCTAATATATGGATTATGTTTCTCTATAAAGGCTTGTTCCATTCATAACCCTTAAATGGAAATTCATGTAGTAAATTAGGATTTCCTTTTTCAAAGCCAATAGAGAAAAATTCCAAAAATATTCTAGGGTCATCCGGCGCACCGATCGAGTGTGAAATTATCAAATTAGGTCTAATATCTCTCACGTGCACTATAAAGGGAATATTTCTAATAGGGTTAAAATCGAGTAACCCTACAGTGTCTTATTTGCTCTATACCGAAATCTAGGCGCCAATACTACTAATAGGGATTGGATATTATAATTTACGCCTTTTTATTATGGGCCCCACCCCTCTACTAGCAGGGTGGGGTTGACCCTTTCTCGGTGGGCCCACTCAAAGGAATATCGGAGTCCCTCCTCCTTTCTTTCGCCTTTCCGAGGCTCGAACCCAGCACCATATGGGGTTCTAAGACTATATGGACAATTATGTCCCTTTTCTTCATTTTTGATTTTTCCATCAACCATATCCATTTAATTTACATAAGGCACCATTTATACACCACAATTCAATCACAACACAACTTAACCCTATGATAATGGCAAAATTGTCATATATTCTCTCATGTTTTTATTATTGATAATTTATTATTTTATGAGAATAGATGGCTATTTATGTACATTATTGTTAATTGTAAGGACTTAAACGAAATTTAAAGAATTACCGCCCCAGCGCTGTAAAGCATTACAGGGACTAAAATACAAGGTTTTCAAAATAATGTGTCCACCACCCCAGCGCCACAAGGATTACCGCCCCAACGCTGGAATAGTGATCGAAATAAGAAATATGACCTGTTGAAGACGCATCTGGCGCCCTAGTGCCAGACCTTTACCGCGCCAGCGATATTACAGCGCCCCAGCGCTATCAGCCTACCGCCCCAACGGTGAAGCCTTTTTCACGCGTCGCCCCAGCGACAACTGCATAGCGCGCCAGCGGTAGTGTGAGTCCTAGTCCAACGAGAATTGAGATTTTTAAGCTCATATCAATCCCTATAAAAAGCCACTCGTTCCCAGCCTTCAAGAAAGAATCCAAGAAGACCCAAGAGCACCAAGAATACAGAGCACGAGTCTTGGAGAGTAATAGAAGTTTTTATTGAAGCAACTTTAGAGAGAGATTCAAGGCGTTCTTCGGCATCAAGAGTTCCTAGGCAGCGCAATTAAGAGCAATTCGACGTCTATATCTGTTTGCTAATAATTGTATCATGATTTATAATTATTTTTACTGCTGTTCTCTTGTAGCCATGAGCTAAATTTATTTTCTAGGGTTAATACTTGAACTCAATATGTGTGCTTAATTGCCATATCTTTCGAATATTTAATAAACTTAGTTCTTTGATATTCAAATTACTTGATTTTAATGCTTCAATATATCTGGCCAATATATGGTGAATGAGTTGGTAATATTATTGATAAACTCGGAAGAAGAATCATTATATTTAGACCTAGGTAATTTGATGCATGATTGTAGAGTAACATTCAATCTTGCATATGCAAGTTTCAATTTAGGATAGGAATATACCTAATTGGCATGTATGATCAATAAGACCTAATCTTAATGAATCGTAATTTATTACAAGTACCATAGGAATATAGGTATTTGGTAAATTAAGGTATACTTGCATGACCTTGGAAGAGGCTTGTGAATACATTAGTGTCTTGATCAATAACAAAGACTAAGGGAGTTCAATATTAGAAGATTAATCATTAAAAAGCATATTGAGGGATAGTATTAATCCCAGGTTCTCTCTACGTTGCTATCTCCCTATTCTCTTTGCATTGTGTTTTTGTTTTTATATTTGCTACATTCATTCTTAGATTTTTATTTTTCTGAATAATTATTAGGAAGACATAATTTTAGTAATTGGTTTAAAAAGAAGAAACTATCCCTGTGGGTTCGACATCTGACTAATTAGTCCCTTTATTACTTGCATACGATAGTGTATACTTACACTTAATTTTATGATATAGAAATATCGTACCACCCTAACTTCCCTAAAGTGGCAGAATTTCACCCTATGTTCCAACACATTTCTTTTCTCAATTTCTTGTTCCAATTGCATCAAAATAAAGCCAATTTCATTCTAATGCCCTAATTATAACCAATTGAAGTCTCTACATCAAAGTCACCCAAAACTCTAATTCTTACCTTGCCAATTTCTTCAATTTGGTGACTCCTTCAAGCTCCACACTAGAATTTAACTCAATCTAAACCAAGAATACACATAAGAACATTAATTGAAGCAATCTTGAAAGTTCACATATCAACCTCACAAAATAATGCTTTTCTTACCTTTTTTTCATGGATTTTCACTAATAGAGGCTTTAATTGAGATTAGGAACTTATACTTGACCTTATTATAGCTTGATTAAGCATGAAACATCATGAAAACAAATGTGAAATTTCACTATAGCAGCACTACTCTTCTCTTGCACGAACTTTGCTTCTCTTTTGCTCTAAGTGTTATACTTTAATCTCTTGAAATTTCTATACACTTCTACTATATATATAGTGCTCCCTCAATTGACCAATTTGCCCCTCAACTTACTCTAAATTTCTAATTTGTCATTAGTTGAAAACTAAGTATGTAATTGATTCCTTTGTAACTATTTAGTTAGAATAGTCAAAGGAACTAACTAGAATTCCCAACTTGGCAATCCATGAAATTGTATCTAATATGTCCATTCTCTAATATAGGGATTGTGTTTCTCAACAATGGCTTGTTCCATACATAACCCTTAAATGAAAAATCATGTGGTAAATTAAAATTTTCTTTTCCAAGCTAATAGAGAAAATTTTCAAAAATATTCTAGGGTTCTCCGACGCTCTAACCGAGTGTGAAATTACTAAATTAGGTCTAATATCTCTCACACGCATCATGAAAAAAAAATTCTAATAGGGTTAGAATCGGGTAACCCCACTGTGTCTTTATTACTCTATTCCAAAATCTAGGCGTCAATACTACTAATAGGGATTGGATATTTCACGTAACCCTTTAAAGACTACCTCAAAGTGCGTTAACCCTGTTAGACTAATTCTAGGTAACCTTTTATATGTCGTTCCTCTTTAGGGACTACCTCAAAAAGTGTTAACCCTTCTCGGTTGATCTTGGGTAACCTCTTAAGTGCCATATCCCCTTAGGGACTACCTTAAAGAGTGTTAACCCTGCTTGGCTGATCCTAAGTAACCTCTTGAGTACCGTACCCACTTTAAGGACTACCTTAAAAAGTGTTAACCTTTTCTTTCAATTCTTTAATTTTTAAATTAAAGTATGAGCAACTGTTTGGTTTCGTAGACATGCAGAAAAATCACTTCATTAATAGTATTTTATTCAAATTTGGGAAGTACATAGAATATTGCGTTTGTAAAATGAAGGCTAACAATACACAAGTTTCAAAGATAATACTTCTTTAGTAGATCGACATTCCATGGTTTCCTTACCACCTTCCCATTAGTTTATTTGAGTTTATAGGTTCCTCTTATTCTCCTGAAAACTTTACAGGGCCTTTCCAGGTCGGTTCAAGGACTTCATCTGCTAGGTTCTTAGTGTTAAGGACAACCCTTCTTAGCATTAAGTCACCTTCCGTGAATTTACAAGCCCAAACCTTCTTATTATAGTACCTGGCTACCTTCTGTTGATAAGTAGCTACTCCAATTTGGGCTTTCCCCTTAATTATTCAATCAAGTCTAAGTGTCATCTGATCAGCTCATTGTTGGTAGCCTCTGAAAAGTGCAACACCCGGTGCATTGGCGTTCGAACCTTAGTGAGGATTACAGCTTCACAGTCGAAGGCTAATGAGAATGGAGTTTCTTTTGTAACTGTTTTGCTTACAATTCTAAGAGACCAGAGCACTTCAGGCAGCTTTTTCACCCATTCTTCTTTCTTATTGGTCAGCTTCTTCTTTAATAGTTTCTTAATCCTTTTGTTGGATGATTCCACTTGGCTGTTGGTTTTGGGGTGTGCTAGTGATGCAAATAAAAGTTGAATTCCTAGCAGCTTGCAAAAATCTTTGAAGTTGTTATTGTTGAAATGCTTCCTATGATTAGTGATAACTGTGTGAGGGATCTAAAATCAATACATTATAGTTCTCCAAATAAAATCTCACACACTCTTTTCAGTGCTCTTTGAAAGTAGCTCAGCCTCAATCCACTTGGTGAAATAATCTATTACTACCACAATATATTTATAGGATCCCCTTTCTTATGGTAAGGGTCTTATAACATCTAAACCTCATTGGAAAAATAGCCATGGTTCATAGTAGTTAGCTCCTTAACAGGCATTAGTATTTAATTTGTGAATCTCTGATGGGCGTCACAATGCCTGACCAAGTCCTTTGTGTCTTGGAGGGTGGTTGGCCAGTATTAACCACTTTTAAAAACTTTATGAGCCAGTGCTTTCATCCTAGAATGATTATCATATATCATTTCATAAACTTCTCTGAGAACCTTATTAGCTTTTTATGGTCCTAAACATCTCATGTAAGGATGAGAGAAACCTCGCATGTATAGCACCATATCAATGACTGAATACTGAGATACTTGGTATTTGAGCTTGCGGGCTTCTCGTTTATCTATTATGAGGGTTCTATTTTGGATATAGCTTTAGATTGGATCAACTAATTGGGTTGGGAATTGATCTGTATGATCTGCGATTCATCTTGCATATTGGGTACAGGAACAAATTCTATAGAGACTGTTCAGGGTAGCGAAGCTTCTTCATTGGAAGCCAGCCAAGCTATCACATCAACTCGATATTTTCACTTTTCGGGATTAAATCCACTTTAGCTTCTTTAAACTGGCCTACCAAGTCCTTAGCCTTCTTCAAATAAGCTATCATCTTGTTCTCTTAAGCTTTAAAGCTGCTATTCACTTAGTTTACCACTAACTAGGAATCACTCTTTATCAGTATTTCTGTGGCTGCTATAGCTCGGGCCACTCTCAGTCCAACTAGGAGAGCCTCATACTCAACTCATTGTTAGAGGCCTTAAATCTAAAACTAATAACATAACTTAATTTATATCCTTCTAGACTTACAATGACTATCTCTGCTTTACATCCTTGAAGATTAGATGCTCTATTAATGTAAAACACCCAAGTTGTACTCTTCCTAGGTATCTCTCTATCAATCTCCTTTATCTCCAGTCCTCCATGCGTATATTCTACCATAAAATTAGCTAGGGCCTGCCCTTTAATAGCCACTCGGAGTTTATATTGCAGGTTAAATTAACTTAGTTCTATTGACTATCTAACTAGGTATCCTAACAAATTTGGCTTATGTAGAATCTGTCTGAGCGGTTGGTTTATCATCACTATGATCATTTGGGCCTGAAAATAAGGTTGCAGCTTTTTTTTCTGACAATATAAAAGTGAGGACGCTATGGGAAAGTGTGAAGGACTTACTAGCAAAGTAGATTGGTCTCTAGACCTTTGTCTCCTCTTAACTATTACTGAACTCACCGCTTTATTTGAGATACCAAGATATAGTATGAGGTCATACTACTAAGTTGGGATAAGTTAGGAGAGGTAGGCTTTGAGCTACTAGAAAGCCTCATCACATTCTAGGGTCCACTGATTCTTATCTCTCATCTTCATAGCTTGGAAGAATTCAAAATACTTATCATTGGCTTGGGATATGAATCAGCTCAAAGCTGCTACTCTTCTTATGAGCTACTGAATCTCTTTAATTATGTTTGGAGACTTCATTTTTAAGATGGCTCAAATTTTATCTAGGTTAGCTTCTATCCCCCTTTTGCTAACTATGAATCCCATGTATCTACCGAAATTCACCCCAAAGGCACATTTCTCAGGGTTCAGCTTCATATTATGCCTTCTTAGAATCTCAAAAACCTCTCTAAAGTCTTTCACATAGTCCTTATCTCTAATGGACGTAGCTATCATATCATCCACATAAACTTCCATATGTTTGCCTATCAAAAGTTTGAACAACTTGTTTACCAACCTTTGCATTCTTGAGACCGAATGGCATCACCTTGTAACAATAAGTCCCCTAATGTGTAACAAAAGAAGTCTTCTTCTAGTTTAGGGGAAACATCTGAATTTGGTTGTATTCTTAGAAAGCATATATAAAGCAGAGCAACTTGTAATTCGCTGTAGAGTCGACCAGCTGGTCTATCTACGGGAGAGGAAAACTATAATTGGGGTATGCCCTATTAAGGTCGATAAAGTCAATACATATTCTCCACTTTCCATTTTCATTTTTTACCATAACCATGTTATCCAACCACTCAGGTTTAAGTTGGGAGCCAATCTTAATTATCTTTTCTGGCACATCAAGATTAACATGAATTGAGCTTAACTCTTTTGCTGGCTTAGGTGACTCTTTGTTATTATCTCATGGATCAACAATAGAGATACAATAAATTCTTTTCACTGATATCGCATAATAACTATTGGCCATCTTTTGATCTGCAAACACGATATCTATCCCTTCTCTAGCGGGGAATTTGAGCTTCAAATAGTTTATGGATAGGGCTACGTTGGTGTTCCTCATAAAGGGCTATTCGAGTAGAATCTTATATGAGAACAATTGATCAACCGTCATAAAGTTGGTCATAACTATCTTTTTGTATGATTTTTTACCTAGAGTTATGGGAAGGGCCACTATATCGACCGACATCACACAACTCTCTTCGAATCCTTGTAATATTGTTTGGATTTTTTCTAAATATAAATTCTTAATCTTTAATTCACCTAAGGTGTTTTTAAATATTATGTCGACCGAGTTCTCAAGGTCAATAAATACTCTATTAACTTCCATACCTGCCACTCTACGGCTACAATGAGTGTATCATCATATAGGTAACTCATACTTTAAGTGTCTTCCTCAGTAAACATTATGGGAACTTCTTACTGCAGCCATAGTTGTTTGGCCAATGGAATATTACACATGACCTGGTGCCCCACTGGGTATCGCGAGTAGTTTTTCCTTTGCTAGTTTGAATCTTCTACTAGTGTTTGTCCCTCATATATAGGTTAAACCACTGGGGTGATTAGCATGTGTGTTATGCTACTTATCTACTCGAATTTCACCCAAGTACCAGTTCCTCATTAAAGGATCCACTTGTTTCTTTAAATGAAGATACTCCCTCGTAGTGTACCCTAAACTTTGGTGTAACTCACACCAGCTCCTTAAATTTGTCAGTTATTCCACTGTCTTGCCTTTATGAAAAGCTTTAGAAAGCAAACCCCTATTCCTGATAGCTTCATATATGTACCCTAATAAGACAGCTAGAGGAAGCAAGTTATCGATCTGAACTACCCTTAGTTCTTCAATTAGGTGATCTCTCAAGGTTCTAGGACTTCTGGGGTGTCGAGGTAGCTAACATGTGAGCAATGTCTATTCTACTTGCCATTTCTCTAGGCAGGGGGTCCATTGCGCTGGTTTAGGTATATTACTCTTTGTTAAGGCCGATAATTATTCTTTATCCTTGGGTAATTGCTTTTAGGGGTGGGGGGCAGTGATCTCTCCCTTTGCTCCCTGTATCTTTCATTCTCCCATAGGCGAATTTGACCCCAAGCAATATCTGTAAATAATTTCTTTGCCTCATCTATTTCTTCTGTGGAAATATACTAAATAATTTGTTATATGCGATAGTATAGTTCAGAATATTACTTTTAGACAAGTAATACCAAAACTTGTTCAGTTTCAATCCAGACCTAAGGTCTTCCAAGGCTATAAGCTTGTCGCATGCTCCCAAAAAATTATTTCTTTATGGAACCTATTCATGTAATCTTTGAGGCTTTCAATTCTCCCCTGTTTAATCTTCCTCAACTGTAAAAGATCTTTTGCTACTTCATAAGAACCCCAAAAATATTGTGCAAACGTTTCTGTGAGCTCATGGTAAGAGGAGATGCTCTGTTGCTTTAACGCTCAATACTAGAAGAGAGCTGAACCCTTAAGATTCATATGGAAGAGCCTGCACATTTGCTCTTACTTTAGCTCTGCAATTGACAACAGGTCAATCACTTGGTCAACATAATGATTCGAATTTATTACTCCCTTGTAGACTAGTAGGCTCGATGATCTGAACTAACTCGAAAGTTCCTGGTCACTCTCTATTTTTTTAAAAGGCTGGTATTTTTTCTCCTTTTCTTCTAAGAGACTCTTTAGTTATTCTTTCAAACCTCAAACTTTATCCTCTAGAGGCTACTCACATTTAGTTTCTCAAGGCTATTATGATCAGTTTTAATTTTCTTTGAGTCCCTGACTCGAGATACATCCCGTTTATCAGGCACGTGGCTATGCCTCCCTACTCTAATAGGGTAGTATAGGACCTCCAATCTCTTCTCCTGAACCTACCAACTTTGGTTCTTCTAAGCATTCAAGCCCCGAGGGTTGGGATTTTCCCTCCATTCATTCCTTATCTTTCCTCTGCCATCTCTTTATTTCTTTCTCAACGTTTCAACCATCAGCTGCCTTAATTCTTCCTCTTCCTCCCTTAAAATCCATAACTCTTCCTGAACCTCTCTTGTCAATGAGGTTTCAGGCAAGTTGGTTGGGTTTGCTAGATAGGCTCCTTGAGTTCTATTCTTGCCTAAATTCCACACTTATTGTTGTCCAACAAGATGGTTCCTGCTGTTGGATGAGTGCTCTGCCATTTGTTGGTGTTATTGTAGATTCTTGGAAAACATTTTTGTTATATTCCCAAATAAGGCACCAAAAACTATTAACAAAAAAAAATAGCTTTCTCATGCCAACGAGCTTTAAATTTTATTTTGTGTGAAAATAGAGCTTTGGGCTTGGTTTCAGTTGGGTTATGATCCTAGGCCTTCTGGACTTCTTGCTTTAGTTGCTTCTATAAACACTAAGAAAAACTCTCGTTATGATCTCGCCAGTGGTGGTTCTGGTCAAAACCCTCTAATGCTGAAGTTAGTTTCTAGTGAACAGTTGCCGCACGGGGTGTTGTGTGTTTTCCATAACACAAATTAGCGCAAGTGCACGTGTCGCAACAAGTAATATATGATGAGAAAGGTGTCGATCCCACAGAGAATGATTTATCTTTTCTAGTTTAAGTACTGAAATTGTGTCTTTCTACTATTATCCAGAAAATGATTTAATGTATGATATTAAACTACTCAAGTAAAAGAACAACTTAATTATGCTAAGTGATAAACTAAATTACCAACAAGTTAAATTCAATATGAGAAATCCTAGGATTACAAACTATCCCCCATTATGCAAATAAATTCAGCAGAATCTCTTTGATGTTTATTAGTTCTCAACTTGATATATTGACCAAAACACTTAACACATCACAAGCCTCTTTTGCAGGTCAAGTGAATCTATTCCATCCAATCAAATATCTATATGTCTATGATAAATAAATTGAACAAAATTCATTAAGCACAAGTTTTATGAGCCATACATGCCTTATGAGTATATGTCTATCTCATATGAAACTCAAGTGTACTACACTATGATCATGCATCAATATGCTTAAGACTAAATACCTAAATGCCTTTGTCAAGTTTATTTAAGCATTTCTAGATCAATTTAACCACTGGCCAAGTAATCAAATAGCATTAAGCACAAGCACAATGAATATATCAAAAGCTGAATTAATACCATAAAAGAGAGAACTAAAATCAATCACATAATGAGTTCAAGGATGTAATCCTAGATGAACGAAATTAGCTCATCATTAAACTACACAATCTTGAAGCTAATTCCATCAATACATGTAAACTAAACATCTTACAACAAGTAAAGAATCAAAGCAAAGAAGACATCCCTGTCAAATGCCTTTGTTGTTGAAGCTTGCTTCCCTCCTCTTTGATTTCTTCAAACTTAGAAGTTAGGTGTTTCTTTGTGTTTCCAGCTGCTGTCCCAGCTGGAGTCCTCTCTCAAAATGTAAGTTTTGAGCAAATAAATAGGTAAGAGCACGGAATTAGGGCGCATTTTGGGTTGCTTTTGGGTTTCCTGATTTTCAGGAACCTGTCACAATTTGTTGTCCAGGTCCCGGCGCCGCAGCGCTGCGATTTGGCGCTGCGGCGCTCACTTTCTGCAATCGGCGCCGCGGCGCTGAAATCCAGTGCTACGGCGCTGCACTGTAGCAAACAGTGGAACTGTAGCAACAGTGGTACTGTAGCAACAGTGCCTCCATTCGTATTTTTATCTCTAATGCTCCAATTTGCGTCCGTTTTCCGGTATTTTTGCTTCGATAATGCTTCAACCTATAAAACAACATTAATATGCATAAATAGCCCAATTATTAAGATAATTTGAACAAATATCAAGTTAGGAAGATAAAATAGTTTATACAATTACGCCTTATCACGGGGGGGTAAGAGAAATATGTAGAGAGCTTTTCTATATGGAGTAGAAAAAAAAAATCAAAACCTATTTTTAGTTGTGTTTCCCCTTTATATAGCATTGGGTCCAGAAGATTCTGTGGATGGATATTTAGGCCATCACCGAATTGCTCGGCTTGAACGAGGGCGAACGATCAAGATATCACCTGTCTATTTAGCGTAACTTGGGGGATATTGTTTCCTATATCAATGTATTCTTCTTTAATAATGATGCAGAATATTTCTTTTAATAACTTGCCTTATCTAGGCTATTAACTTGATATCTCATATATGGTTGGAAAATTAGCCTTTGGGGAATTAGCTGATCAAGCTGCTCGACATTTTATGAAATTCGAGCAGCCTTGGAGACATACTTATGGATGAGTGGTGATGAACACATAAAAATGCGTATTTATTAAGAGATTCAATTACAATTTAATGTCACTGATTTTAACATTTTTGTATTTTTAGCTTGAAATAAAGTGTTCTCCTTAAATTGTGATTAATGAATGTTATTTGCACAGGTTTAGGTAAAATGAACATAACTCTCAATGTAGAAATCAAAATGAAGAAATTATTAAACTGGGAGTAATATGACTCAATCTTACACAAACTTGAGTAAAAAATCCAAATCCAACATTTTATGGGCCAAAATTAGGATACAACAGAATTAGATTACAACTTTCGCTCAGCTTGACTCATCTCATGTATTTGGACTGTATTTCACAAAATACATACCCAATTGGTATAATTATTGAAGCAGTAAAATACTAACTCAATTATCAACAACTATTATGTTGATGATAAAGTCTAAATTAGCCGTTATCATGGATCAAAATTGTATTGCAAGTGGGTAAAAGGATTGTTGGCCGAAATCTGACATGTCTTTGGCATTTTGCCTATATCTCATTGGATACTCATCCAATTTGCATGAACCTGGTGCCTATGGAAAGAAGAGACAAGATTATACAACTTTAATGTCAGCTAAAAAGGCTACATCAGTTATACTTTCTTTATTTGATTCTTGTTAAATTATAATTGTTATTAGTTACATTATTTTACATGTTAATCTTTTACTGCAATATTGTCAATCGATATATTGTCAATCTTAGATAACATGTAAAGACAATAATTGTTTGATATTCAAGTTGAGCTTTTACTACAATATTGTCAAAATAATATATTGTCAATCTTAGATAACTTGTATAAATGAACATGGTTTGTGTTAATGTTTGCAAAGAGTTTAGTCATATCAAATACATGTGTTATCAAATGTGCTATATTTTACATATATTCCGATTGATTGTTTGGGATGTGAAACTTTAAATTAAGTTATAAATATTGAATCAAAGTATAGAGTAGATTTATAAAGCATAATTATAATTCTTGAAGCCTTGCTTGCATCACCATAAGACATTTTTCTCAATTCATAGACAATTCTATTTCATCCACTTAAACCAATTAATTAATTTTCTCCTTTGCTATTGCTTTAATATTTTACTTCACCAATCTATTTTGCCAAAAGCTTCCTCGTAGGATCAACACCTCAATCTATACTACGATAGCCGCATTATATTTTAAGCATAAACAAGTGGCTCAACCTATCTGTGATGTCTGCTACTTAGGGTGCTCGTATTGACCTGGTCGAGGCCTTTAAGTGGTGGTAGAGTGTAGGGCTAGGCATGTGGTTTAAGTTGGTCACACCTTGAGCTGATCGGAGTGTTGAGATGATATTCTAAGCAGCTTCTGGGCTCTTAGGCCCGTCTCTTTAGGTCGAGCTGGTTGTTGGCCCAGATGTTGGGCTTTTGGACCTATATATCTGAGTGAAACAGGCTATATGCCTGTCAATTGGGCCTTTGCAGATTTCGAAGAGAAACAATAAATTTTTTATCTAAACAGTATTTGAATAAGACATTTCTTCTTTTAATAATCTTTATAAATCTTTGTAATATTTGTGAAATGTATGTAAAAAGGTATAATAATTTTATTTTTTACTTTTTGCATTTTTTAAAATATTTTTTTCTTTTTTTATTATCATATCAATTATTTTTATCTTGACATTATTCACACATTTTCCCTTTGAAGCATCCAAAATAATAAGGTTTGCCATTGAGTTCCTTAAGAATATGAGATAATTGAACCAAGAAGACAAAAGGTAATCAATTGAAACATTATAGAAGACAATAATTATTTCACCTATTAAAAAATAAAAGGACAAACTTCTTCATTCTTCCTTCTTCCTTCTTATTTTTGAATAAGAAATGTAAAGACTTTGTATAAAATAATAATAATGATAATTGATAACAATTATGAAAAGAAAAATAAGAATGATTTAATTGGAAAAAAGTTGATATATAGGACAAGCACACTGACCCTAAAACTTTAATGATTAAATATTAAAAAGTAAATTATTCATAAAAACTTAGTTTCCTTCAATAATTTGCATTTATATGTCATTTTAAGGGTAAAAAAAATTTGAATCCCTAAAGGTTTAAGAAAGGCACATGCATATCTTAATATTTTTAAAAATTTTATCGAGACCTTTGTCAAATAATAGTTTACATTAATTTTAACTGTAAAAAGGTTAAAACTAGTGAAAGTATAATTATACCCCCATTTTGATTGAAAAAATTTATATTTAGTTAAATGTTAAAAAGAACGTTTGAACATCTAACTTTGTTATTAACCGCCACACACTTTAACCAACTGAGCTATTCTAACTTTATCTTTATTTATGGATCTGCAAATCTATTAACATATTTTTCTCAACACTATATGTTAATAAGTTTAAAAATATAATTGATAAAGATTGAATCATAGTTACCCCATAAAAAGTAAGAGTACTCACCATTGTGCTATAACTAATTTTATTGGAATAATATAAAAAAAACAAATAGAAAAATAGAAAACGATAGAGCCCTAGCCACTACAAAAGCCACTGATTGTCACCGTCAACAATCATTCGCTGCCGCCGGCTACCATATGCCACCATTGGCCATTACATCAAACTCAAAAATGGTCAACCAACCAATGACTCACTGGTGGCAAATAGTTGCCAGCAATGACAAATGGTAGCTAGCTTTGGGGGGGGTGGCTTATGCAGTGATTAGGGTTCTATCGTTTTTTCTTTTGGTATATTCCTCTTTGGCATTATTCTAACAAATAATTTTGTAGCACAATAGTAAGTACTCTTACTTGTCAGGTAATTAGGGTTCAATTCTTTTTAATGACATTTTTTTCCTATGTGGGTATCTACTAACTTTAGATCTTAGTTTAGATTGAATTTTTATTTTTACCCTTTCTCCAATTAAAATTAACATAGTGTTACTTGACAATGGTTTTGATGAAAGTTTTAAAAATATTAGGGTTTGTATTGCCTTTTTCTAAAACCTTAGAGGTATAGATATCGTTTTCCATCAAAAAAAGAAATTCACATTTATGGACCTTTTTGTTTACAAAACGCTTCTTTTAAAAACAATTATCTGTAATAAATAGTGTAGGAAAGTAATTAAACTATCGAGGAAACTAAAATAATTTTGATGTTAAAATCACAACAAATAAAAAGAGGTAACAAGGAAAGGTGATGGAGAAATGAAATAAAGAGATGTTTTCTAAATTGTAGATGTTGGTCTTTCTGACAGTGGATCTCGATTGGTAACAGTGTCTCTGGTCAAAAGATATTTGTTTTTCTCTAGAAAGGGCTTGTCATGTTACGTTTTGATTACATCTCCCAAGCTCTTCAAGTGTTTGAGGTCATAATTACACTCACAAAAGTTGACTAAGACTGTGTCAATTGTTATCTTTAGTAAAGACCTTTTGATGCTTAAGTTTGTGTTAAGTTACAAAACAATGTTCTAGTTGGCTAAAAATAGTAATTGTTTTTTAGATAATTGCTTACTTGCTAAGTATTTTTCTTTATGTGTTTAGTTGCTGATAAGGCGTAATTGTATAAACTATTTTATCTTCCTAACTTGATATTTGTACAATTTATCTCAATAATTTGGCTATTTATGCATATTAATGTTGTTTTATAGGTTTAAGCACTATCGGAGCAAAAATACCGAAAATCGGATGCAAATGAAGCTATTTGAGATGAAAATCCGAGAAAGGACTAAAATGCTCAAAATGTGAACAGTAAAAGTGAACAGTGAAATTTCTATAGTGCATGAACAGTGCAGCGCCGAGGCATTCAAATTGAGCACCGCGGCGCCACTTCCAGAGAGTGAGTGCTGCGGCATTGAACCCGAATGCCGCGGCACTGAATTCTGGGCACTCTTTAAGGGCATTTTTGTCCTCTTTTTTTGCAACCCTACCTATATAAACACTCATTGTTGAGCCAAGAAAGAGAGGAGGAGAAGGGGGGCAGTAGAGAGCACGAAAATAAACACTTCATTTGGGTCTTAGAAGCAAGAATCAACAACAAGAGGCAAAAATCAAGAGGAAGAAGAAGAATTTCTGCATTTTGGAGGAAGAACATCACCATTGCATCAAGGGAAATTTCTTCTTCTCTTCAAATTCGTATTTGTTGTCGATTCCAACATGTATAATGATGTTGTTAGATGCTCTAAACTTATGTTTTCAATTATGAACTAAGTTTTATTGCTAGGATTACAATGTGAACTCAATATGTAGCTTGGATTGATTATTTTTCCTTATTTATCATATTGGTATGGAATTGTTCAATTTGTTCTATGCTTAATGCTTCTAATTACATGAAAATGTATTAGATTGATTAGGGAACCTTAATGAACTTGACAAAGGGAATTTTGTGTTGGCCATGGATAAATTGATGTATGATCATTGTGTAAAAGCATGAGTTTCATATGAGATAGACATATACTCATAGGCATATATGACCATTTAGAGAATTTGAACTTAATGAATCTTATTTCAATTTGATTATCATAGACATATAGATAGTTAATTGAATGAGATATACTCACTTGACCTGCAAAAGAGGCTTGTGAGGATATTAGAGTTCTTGGATTCAAGTGAAGTATTGAGGGATTATTGTAATCCTAGGAATTTGAGTATTTGTGCTATCACAATTGTTCTCCCTCAATTCTTGTAATTATTATTATTTCTTGTTTAGTTAGTTTAGATATTAAAACCATTAAATTGCCAATAGCTTTAATAAGAATAGGAGAACATAATTTTAGTACTTAGCAAGTAATAATAATTCCCCGTGAGATCGACACTCTACTTATCATATATTATTTGTTGCGATAACGTGCACTTGCGTTAGTTTGTGTTATAGAAATCACACAACAGTTGCCTTAAATTTGATCCCCTGTTCTCTGCATGCAAGCCTTAACCTTTCCTTTTTATAAGTTTTTTGGGTGGTTATCCCACGTTGCTCAATATCTTTGACCATGTGATAGGCTTAAGATTTTAAGGGTTATAAGTTAAGTACTCTATGAATTCACATTTGTGGGGAGTATGGGTGATATATTCTACCTCCTTGGATTCTTTGGAATTGCGGGCCTGATGGTGCCATCTATACATTCTCTATTCATCGTGGATAGTCCTCGAATTAGAGATTGTTCTTAACCAATGATGATTGTTAAGCTCGTTAGTCAATCTCTTTTCCTTATCTGAGAGCTATACTTCGGATGTAAGGTGTCTTTGATTTTAAGTTTCCAAGGACACAAGGTCAATGGACCTCTATAAACCAAGCTTAAAAGTTCCTCTAGGGTAAGTCCTAATAAGACAATCTTAGGACCTTCTAAGTCAATGAGCTTTTATTAGCCGAGCCTAGGCTTCTCAGGTTCTGAAGGCCTAAAATGCAAGACCTCAAGAAAATCCTCCACCTAAACTCCATTCCTCTCAGTTAGTTTTTTCTTTAACAAAATTTTAATGAGCTTCTTTGAATATTCGACTCACTTAGTAGAATTTGAGTGAGTTGAAAAGGCAAACCAAAGCTATATATAGAGACGTTGGTAAAAACTCTTGAATCTTTTGTTGTTAAACTATTTGTTATTATCGGTGATAAAGGCGTATGGAACACCAAATTGGCAAATAAATTTCCTCCAAACAAAGTTTGTGGTCTTCTCCTCGATGATCTTTGTTAGATGTTCAGTCTCGACCCATTTGGTAAAATAGTCAATAGTAACAATGTCATATTTTGTTGACCCTCATCCTTAAGGTAAAAGAACAATCAAATTGACTCCTTATCTTGCAAAAGGCCAAGGGTTCAACATCACCTTCAAGTTCTTAATGGGTGAGAGTATATGGCCATACTCTTTTGGCAAGCATCGCACTTTTGGACAAGATTCTTAGCATCTTGCTGGGTTGTGAGGTAGTAGTACTCAAATCTAAGGTTCTTATATACTAAGGACTTAACTCTTGAATGGTTGCCACAAAATCCTTCATAAATTTCTCCAAGTACTTAATTAGCTTTTTCTAGTCCCAAACACCTTAAATATGGGAAAGAGTGTCCTCAGTGGTAGAGAACTTTATCGATTATCATGTAGCACATCGATTTATACTTGAGTTATCGAGCTGCATACTTATTCAAGGGCAAATCCCCGCTCTCTATGTCCTTCTTAATTAGAATGATCTAGCTTAGGCTGAAATTGATCTAGAGAACTTCTTTCACCATCTCTCAAATGCTCAAATTTGGGATTAATTCAAGTGATACAGACCGGAGAACCCTAGTATTCTTTGTTGAAGCTAAACAAGCCAATACATTCATCCTAGTATTCTTCCTCTAATGAATTTTTTAGATCTTCACATCTTTAAACTAAGTCATTGATTCCTTTGCCTTATTCAAATAAGCTACTATATTTTCTCTTTAAACTTTGAAGTCTTGTCTTACTTGATTCACTATCAACTGAGAGTCACTTTTAACAAGGACTCTCTTTGAAAACAATGCTCTTGCTACTTAAGTCCAACCAGAAGGGCTTCATACTTAGTTTGATTGTTGAATTCCTAAAAACTAAACCTAATAGCATAACTACGACTGATGAGGACAATACTTACCCCACTCCTTTGAGAATTGAATGCTCCATCTATATAAAATAGCTATATTAGGAATGGTGAGCTCTCGAATGGCTGAGCTTCTTGAGCATCTATAGAGAAAGTGTCTGGCTGGACTGTGGTGTCCTCTTACGTGCACTCAACAATAAAGTCTACTAGCGTTTTAGCCTTGATGATGGTGAGCAACTAGTATTACAAGTCAAATACATTGGGCTTAATAGCCCACCTAACCATTCGCCCTAACTACTCTGCTTTATGTAAGATTTGCTTGAGGGGTTGATTGGTCAACAAAGTTATAATAAAAGCCTGAAACTATAGCCACAACTTCTTTTTGACATGACTAGTGTAAGTATCAGTTTCTCAACTAGGGGATATTTGCTTTCAAGGTTGGTAAAAGCCTTGTCTACAAAATTTATAGGTCTTTAAACTCCAGCTTCATCCTTTACCATGGCATATGGTGAAATGCCTAAGTAAAGAAATAAAATATTCTTAGATATATGATAATAAGGGGCTAAACCAGGTAAGCCTTCAGTTGTTAGAATGCCTATTTACATTGTAAGGTTTACCTCATCTTCTCTCGCCAGTTAATTGCCCAAAAACATTCAAAACCCTTGTCAATAGTTTGTATATGATTATACTTAAGGCGACAACCCTATTCATCAACCTTTGCACATCGTTTAACAATTCTTAATGATTTTATCTCTAAGATAGCCTTAACTTTATCTAGGTTAGGCTTTATACCCCTTTGGCAAGCTATGAACCAAGCACCTCCCAGACTCTATCTTGAATGTGTATTTCCAAGGATTCAATTTCATGTTATTCTTGCTCAAGATCTCAAAGGTTTTCTTGAGGTCGTCTACATAGTCTTTGAGAACCATGAACATAGTAATTCTATGATCTACATACAACTTCATAGTCTTCTCGATCAAAGGTATGAACAATATTGACCAGCCTTTGATAAGTGGTTGTTGTACTCTTAAAATCGAACGATATAACATTGTAATAGTAAGTCCTTCGAAGAGTTATAAAGGACATCTTCTCCCTATTTGGGGGAAACATCTTTATTTAGTTCTAGCCCAAGAATACATCTATAAAGCTACAGAGTATGTGTCTAGCTATAAAATCGATTGTCATATTAATCTTTGGTAAGGGAAAATTATTTTTGGGGCACACCTTGTTCTGATAAGTGAAGTCCATACACATTCTCCATATACCATTGGCCTTTTTCACCATCTCCACAATGGAAAGCCATTATAGGTAATTGAATTCTTGAATAAAGCCATCCAATAAGATTTTCTTGACCTTGGCTGCCACTACCTCGTTCCTTTTCTAGCTAAATATCCTTATCTTTTGTTTGACAGGTCTAAAGGTCAACTTATGAGAAATTAAAAAGGGGTCAATACTTGGCGTGCCCTCGTATGACCAAGCAAAAATGTTTGAAAACTTTCTCAGAAGGGAGCTCGGGTCCTCTATGATCTTAGGTCCTAAATTGAACTTAATTTTAACTATCTTTTCGAGGAATCTTTCTTCAACTAAACATTGGTCAAATCCCCCACTAATTCGTGGGACTTTAGCTTCCCTTATTTTTTCAAGTTAATAGAAGAGATGTAGTAAGTTCTCATACCTGAGGTTATGTAGAAACTTTTTGCCATCTTTTGATTCCCCCAAGATCACCCGCACTTATTATCCCACGAAGAACTTCAGCTTTAGATAGTGGATGAATATGGTTGCATTAAAGTTCCTCATGAAGGGTCATCGTATGAAAATATTATATAGGAATGGTTGCTCGACAATTGTAAATTTTACCATCATTGATTTTATGTAAGGCCTCTTCCCTAAAGACACAGAAAGTATAACCACCCCTAGAGGCCTTATATAGTCATCCTCGAAGCCATAAAGTGGAGTTTGTATTCTCTTCACCTTTAGATCCTAGACAACAAGGTTATCTAAAGCATTTTTGAATATGATGTCTGCTCCCACGGTTAATAGAGACCCTATTGACATCAGTTCCCGCCATATGGATAGTGACTACCAATGCATCATCACGAAGGTAGTCGACTTCTCTTATATCCTCTTCATTAATCATAATGAATAATGTTTAAATCTAGGGATCTTTTGAGGTTAGGATGTTGCACATAACCTAATGCCCCACTAACTTAGTACTGAAAGTAGTTCTCCTCTGATGGTTTAAGTCTTCAGTTATAGTCAGACCCTTTATAATGATCACAGTCATCTCTTGTTGAGGTTAGGCTCAAGCTCTTGGTTCTTGGCTTATTGAGTTTCTTTCTATTCTCAGTCTGCCCTGAACTCATTCAAATAAAAATTTCTTACCAACATATTGTTAAGTGGGTGTGTGATATGTAGAGTGAACGTATAATTTTAAAATTTTATACATGCAGTGGAAGTATCATATACAATATACACTCAATATTGCATAATCATGCATATATATCTCATATATGATTATATCTTAATTAAACTTAATAATAAGTAAACCTACTTGAATTAAAGGTAGCTTTCAAATTCTTCAAGAACTCGAATCTTCAAGTCTTGAGCTTACCTTAAAGTGTGTTGTTGTACAATTCTAGTTCACAGCTATAAATTGGTGGGATTATGAAGCTGGAATAATAGCCACAAATTTTCAACAACAAATGTTTTAACTCTTAAAATATTTTGATCTATATGTATTTGTTTCTTATGAGAGACGAGAGGTATAAGATATTTATGGTTCCTTGTTCCCTCACAACCCTTTGTTTAGAACTTAAAAAAGACCTACCAAAATTCTTTCAACTCTACCTCACTCTCCCTTGGCCGAATATTGTATCTATCGAATGAATTGAATTCATTCAATTTTTTAATGCTTTTCATGGCCTACCATTAAACATTGTTGGCCATTTCATTACATTATCTTATCAAATACATTTTATTAATGGCCACCAAATATTTCTTTACCTAATGTTGGAATATCTTTAATTATTTTAAGTAATTAATAGCCAACATCAAGGCCCCTCATTAGGTAAATAATACCATTTGCTATTATTGATGTTTATCCCTTTGTAATAATAATAATAAATAAATTTTAAATTAATTATTCAAAAATTATTTTTGAATAATTACTTTTACCTCACTTATTTTTACTAACAAGGTAAATCAATAATTTTAAGGTAAAATTAATATTGTTCCATTTGTCAACATCCTATTGGTTAACAACTCTTATCAATCAATTATGTGACGTACTTAACATTTAAATCTTGACAAATACACATCCTGAGGAACTCCTAAAATATATTTTCGGTTACCTAGAATTTCTTGGACCAAACTGTTTAATCCAATATGCTGTTCTAGTGCACAACGAGTACACTTTATATTGTGAGACTCTCTAGGTCTACGCTCGATTTGTCATTTGGAATTTGTCCATACGTCCGTGAACTATGTCTCATACATATGTTACGGATATTACAAAATAACGCGTTAAACCATATAAGTGGAGGTTATAACATATTTTTATAATCCCCATATCATATATATCCTGAAAGAGGAGAGATATAGATCAACACCATCAAGTCTCCATATGCTTGACCATAAACTTATCCCTAGATTTATATTTCAATAAATAATATCCGTAAACACTTTTGAGATATTATTTATCCCTATGATAAAACACTTTTCCCGGGTATTATTGCTTATGGCCATATGACTTTCTGAAACACAATCTTAGAGCATCGTCATATATCACTCACCCAAATGAGCTGATGGATCTCATATCTATGCACACCAAACTCCATGAGCATCGGACCATACCCAGTGACATCCAGCGGCCAGACCATGAAAGGTTTCTGACATGTGTGAAACCAAAGTATGGTGGATCACTTATAAGCCCATGGTGGTGCTTAGGTCAAAGGACCATGAATAATACTTAACTCAAGAAGACCCTCTATTGAGTGTTATATGGGATGTCTATTGGAGGTCCTCATGAGTCTGTTCAGTACTCTATCTGTTCAACTCTATAAACTATTACATCTCATCTAGCCAAGATTTCTCTAATGATATGGTATTTTCTTTCCACATGCTTAGATTTTCTGTGTGCTATCGACTCGTTAGCTTGCGTAATGGCTCCATTCTTATTGCAAAACAATGGTATAGGATCCATTGAACTTGGAACTATTCCAAGTTCAGCAAACAATTTGCGTATCTATGCTGCTTCTTTTACTACTTCTAATGATGCAATATATTTTGCCTCTGTTGTGAAATTAGCTGTGGATGATTGTTTGTTATTTTTCCAACTGACTACTGCACCGTTGAGAATGAACATATATCCAGGTATAGACTTTCTATCATCCAAATTAGACTGGAAATTTGAATTTATGTATCCTCTCACTTGTAAGTCACTTTCTCCATATATCAAAAACTTGGCTTTGGTACCCTTAAGATATTTCAGGACATGTTTCATAGCCATCCAATGGCCTTCTGTTGTGTGATTTCTATAACACAAATTAGCGCAAGTGCACGTTGTCGCAACAAGTAATATATGATGAGAAAAGTGTCGATCCCACAGAGAATGATTTATCTTTTCTAGTTTAAGTACTGAAATGGTGTCTTTCTACTATTATCCAGAAAATGATTTAATGTATGAGATTTAACTACTCAAGTAAAAGAACAACTTAATTATGCTAAGTGATAAACTAAATTACCAACAAGTTAAATTCAATATGAGAAATCCTAGGATTACAAACTATCCCCCATTATGCAAATAAATTCAGCAGAATCTCTTTGATGTTTATTGGTTCTCAACTTGATATATTGACCAAAACACTCAACACATCACAAGCCTCTTTTGCAGGTCAAGTGAATCTATTCCATCCAATCAAATATCTATATGTCTATGATAAATAAATTGAACAAAATTCATTAAGCACAAGTTTTATGAGCCATACATGCCTTATGAGTATATGTCTATCTCATATGAAACTCAAGTGTACTACACTATGATCATGCATCAATATGCTTAAGACTAAATACCTAAATGCCTTTGTCAAGTTTATTTAAGCATTTCTAGATCAATTTAACTACTAGCCAAGTAATCAAATAGCATTAAGCACAAGCACAATGAATATATCAAAAGCTGAATTAATACCATAAAAGAGAGCTAAAATCCATCACAAATGAGTTCAAGGATGTAATCCTAGATTAATGAAATTAGCTCATCATTAAACTATACAATCTTGAAGCTAATTCCATCAATACATGTAAACTAAACATCTTACAACAAGTAAAGAATCAAAGAAAAGAAGACATCCCTGTCAAATGTCTTTGAAGTTGAAGCTTGCTTTCCTCCTCTTTGATTTCTCCAAACTTAGAAGTTAGGTGTTTCTTTGTGTTTCTAGCTGCTGTCCCAACTAGAGTCCCCTCCCAAAATGTAAGTTTTGTGCAAATATATAGGTAAAAGCACGGAATTAGGGCGCACTTGGGGCTGCTTTTGGCTTTCCTGATTTTCAGCAACCTGTCAGCATTTGCTGTCCAGGTCCCGACGCCGCGGCGCTGCGATTTGGCGCTGCAGCGCTCACTTTCTACAATCGGCGCCGCGGCGCTGAAATCCAGTGCTGCGGCGCTGCACTGTTGCTACAGCGGTACTGTAGCAATAGTACCACTGTAGCAAACAGTGCCTCCATTCGTATTTTTATCTCTAATGCTCCCATTTGCGTCCGTTTTTCGGTATTTTTGCTCCGATAATGCTTCAACCTATAAAACAACATTAATACGCATAAATAGCCCAATTATTGAGATAAATTGAACAAATATCAAGTTAGGAAGATAAAATAGTTTATACAATTACGCCTTATCACCTTCGCCTGGACCAGACTGATAGCGGCTTGTAACACTTACAGCCATACTGATGTGAGGTCTCGTACACATCATGGCATACATCAAGTTTCCTATAGCTGATGCATGTGGTAAGTTAGACATTATAACCTTTTCATCTTCACTTTGAGGATATATCTTCCTTGAAAGATGAACACCATGTCTAAAAGGTATATTAACTATCTTACAGTTACTGAAAATATACCTTTTCAAGACATTATCTATGTACGATGATTGAGAAAATCTGATAAGCCTCTTTGCCCTATCTCTATAAAGCTTTATACCTAATATATAGGAAGCCTCTCCCAAATCTTTCATGGAGAAATTCTTACTGACAGTAACATACCAATATCATTTCCAATAATGAGTATGTCATCCACATAGAGAACCAAGAAAACTACCAAGCTCCCACTACTTTTTTTATACACACATGATTCCTTTTCATTTTTGATAAAACCAGATCCTCTTATTACCTCATCAAAATGAAGATTCCAACTTCAAAAAGCCTGCTTAAATCCATAAATAGACTTCTATAGTTTACATACTAGACCAGACATTTGGCTGGATGTAACACTTTCAGGTTGTTCCATATAGATCTCTTCTTCAAAATATCCATTTAGGAATGCTTGTTTTACATTTATTTGCCAAATTTCATAATTATAATATGTAGCAATTACCAATAAAATTCGAATTGACTTAAGCATAGCTACTAGGGAGAAGGTTTTCTCATAATCGATCCCAGATCACTGAGTATAACCTTTCAGAACCACACTTACGCTTGTAAATCTATTTACAATTGATAGGAACAATTCTTTCAGGAAGCTTTACCAAGTCCCAAACTTGATATTTAAGTCAATTTTAGATTTCATGGCCTCTAGCCATTTTCTCGAATCGATATCTAACATTGCCTCTTTATAAGTCAAATGATCATTTTCTTCAACCAAGAAAACATCAAGAGCACTTTCAACTATTGAACCATACCTTTCAAGTGGCCATAATATCCTTTCTGACCTAAGTAGAGAGTGTGTCAAAGATATTTCACTCGATTGAGTCTGAGGTTCCATCGTTGGTTCATTTATTTCTTGATTCAGTTCATCTAATTTAATCTTTTTATAATCTCCACGATCCACGTGAAACTATTTCTCTAGAAAAGTAGAATTTCAAGCAAGAAACACGTTTCATTCCTCAGGATCATAGAACTTATACCTCATTGAATTCTTAGGATATCCAATGAACTGATACTTGTATCCTTCAAGTGCAAGTTTATCTTGTTGCGTAACTTTTATGTAAGCAGGACAGCCTTAAATCTTAACATATTTAAGACTCAGTTTCCTTTCATTCTATATCTCATAAGGAGTAGAAAAAATAGCTTTTGATAGAACTCTGTTCAATAAATAAGCAGCATTTATAGAGCATAACCCCATAGGTATTCAGGGAGATCGGTGAAACTCATCATCGATCGGACCACATACATCACTATGTACAATTCCAATGAATCAGCTATATGATGTCCAACACAAATAAATGGAGCATTGGTCATTTTTCCTTGAATACAAGATTCACAAACTGTATAAGGTTCTATGGTCAAATCAGGTATCCGATCATCCTTGACTAAATGGGTTTGGCATCTCATGCCTATATGATCTAATCTCATATGCCACAATTCTGTATCATTTAAGGTTCACGAGTTATTATTAGCATTCACCTGTACATTCATGACATTTTTTGTTGTATCTAATATATAATGGCTATTAATCAACTGACATTCAACTAATAAAATATTATCCAAATCATACAAATATAAGGAACGGTTTCGAACATACATATGATATCCCTCACTGTCCAATACAGGAATGAAAATAATCACTAGATAATGTTTGGCACATAATAACAATTATTCAATACAACAATTTTATTACATGGAAGAAGTAAATTAAAACGTCGAATAGCCTCGACCTGTAGGAAATTTCCATTTCCAACACAAAGCTATACTTCTCCAGGCTATAACAGTCTAATTTCCTTAAGACCTTGCAACACATTACAGATATGAGAAGGATAACCAATATTCAATACCCAACTAGTACTAGCATGGCAAGGTATTTTGGGCAGTTTTGCTTCCAATGCCCATCCTTACTGTAATAAAAATATTTTTATTTTGTTTTGTTCTTATGTTGGGGCTTGGACATGTGTTGCTTTTGAGGATTCATTTTGGGTGCATGCTCTACTTTCTTTTTATTCTTTCCTTTGAAGTTCTTAGAAGTCTTCGAAGTAGAAGACGAAGCACTTTAAACATAGAGAGTCGTGCCCCATTTGTTCATGTCTTCTTGAGCTATTTTTAGCATATTATACAGATCAACATAAGTAAGGGGTCAATCTTTACATATTAAAGTTCATAATGAACTATGCAAATCACCCTGAAAGTGATTAGAGAATCAAACTGTTCTCTAATGTATTACTCAGTAAGATATCCATGGATTCCAACCTCTCAATATGAGATATGATCTTAAGGACATAGGGACACACTGAACTGCCCTCAAGTAGTTTAGCTTGAAAGAGATATTTGACAAACCTGTATATTTTAACTTGAGGCCAATCGCCAAATTACTCTTTCTGGAGGAGCATTATGCTTCCAGCACTATCCATGTAGACATGCTCCCGAGGATGTACGATTTGACTTTCAAATCATCATCCAACTATTTCTAATATGTCTCTTTTCCTTTTGAAGAAGCATTATTGAAAACAGCTGAGGGCAGGTGCTGATCAATTACATATCCAAGCTTCTTAGAATCTAGAACTATTCTAAGATTCGTAAGCCAATCAACATAATTGTTTGCACCTTTGAGTCGGTGTATATCAAGAATACGAACTAGTGGGTTGCTTGAAGCCATTTGATCTTCATAAAACAAAAAACAATGTTAGCGAAATATTTTAATCCCTAATAAATAATGTTTTAGATCATGGGTATAATAGTTATACATTTTTAATCTAAAAATGTCCTTCCACTGTTTTACATAATCCCTTTAATCTCTTAAACAAGAAATGATAGTTTTAGATTCTTTAAACTATACAGTGAGAAGTGGATCTCATTGGCATTTTACTCTAACCTCACATTGTAGCAATATTAGCCTTCGTAAACTCAAAAGGTAGACAACTCTTATCAATTGCATCTCATGCAACTCTTACCATTGATCCTAAATACACCTTATCCTCACGCTATAGCAATATTGGATAAGTGTATTCTAGATTAACTTGTCAATCATCAAATATATGCTACCAGTATAACCCTAACGTTGTAGCAATATTGGACAATACGTTCGCATATATTTACCTCATCTCATGTTTAATCAACATAGCCTTAATCACTTCGACAAATCCTTCACGTTGTAGCAATATTGACAAGACGGATCGTTGTATAAAATTATCTCATAATATAATATTATTTAATTTGATTTAGAGAGATTTATTAAACACATTCTCATCTCATGAAAATGATTAATTTAGATCATTCATTTAAATTCTACATAAAACAACTAATCCCTACTAATAGGACTCCCATTGTGATTATCTGCGTATATGAATGATCAAATCATATTATGATAATTATAAAAGCATAATACAATAAAAAAAATAAGTCAAAACATGATAAAAATTTAAAAACAAAATCAAAAATAGTGCAGGACGCCGCGACGTCCATGGATAATTGGCTGGGCGTCGCGGCGCTCAACGGCTAGCGCCGTGGTGCCTGGCCAAATATGGCCTAGCGCCACAGCGCTGATGAGTGTATTTTATACATTATATTATATCTCTTTTAAATTTGATAATTACTTAATTTAAATAAGAATATGTGGCTTTTTTATGTGTTTTAATTTTATTCTATAAGTTTCAAGTTAATGTAGCTATTTGGGATGAAAATTCAAAGAAAACAAGAAAAAGAAATCAATCATGCTATAGTGTGTGTGAACAGTAACATGCTACAGTGCTGCACCCAGACGCCAAAATGGGCTCCCATTGGCAGAATGCTCGGTGCCCAGGCACTACCACCTGTTTTAGTACTTATTTTCTTCCTGTAATTTGAAACCTATAAATACTAAACTTTATCCACTTTTCAAAATAAAAAAGGAGAGCAAGAAATAGAGAGAGAAACTCTGGTTTTTAGTGTGCGAAACACCATTGAAGCTTAGATTAAGGAAGATTATTGATGAACACTTGAAATTACATATTTAAAAAGGGTTTGCATCACTGTTTTGTATTACTAGTGTCTTCAACCCCCTAACTTAAGTATGTTGACATTATTGTACCTAATTAACTTTTAAGTATTTTGTGGTAAGTTCGGTAAGATGGGCATAAATTTCTACTTAAAAATTAAATTGGAGTGATTTTTGATCTTGTGAAAAGCTGACACACTGGGTTAACATATTTTATTTCACAAAGTATTTAAAATTCAAGCATTTATAGGGTAAAAATAGCCTAGAACAAAATTGACCTGCAGTACAGGCCCAGTCCAAATAGTCATCATTATTTGGCCCATAAATATAGAAATACGTATCAATACCTATGAAAGAATTCAATTTGAAAATCCAAGAGACTTAGCTATAACCTTTATCTTTTGAGTAAAAGCTAATTTGGACCATATTCATTCCAAATTGGATAATCAAGTGGGTGCATTAACGATAATCAATGCAAATTAGATGCCACCCTTCTTGATTTTTATCATCCAAGTGGTTTCCTCTTCATTTATCTTGATTTATCCATGTTTTTCTATAAATTGGTGGCCTGTTTATACCCAAAGTATGTAATTAGAAAGCTAGAATTTAGTTCAAAACACTTGTCTTTTGTATTATCTCTTTGTAGTATTATTTCTCTTGTTTATGCCCAGGCACCACCACCTATTTTAGTACCCCTTTTCTTCCCATAATTTGAAACCTATAAATACTAAACTTTATCAAATATTCAAAATAAAAAGGGAGAGCAAGAAATAGAGATAGAAACTCTAGTTTTTAGTATGAGAAACACCATTGAAGCTTAGATGAAGGAAGATTATTGATGAACACTTAAAATTACATATTTAATAAGGGTTTTGCATCACTGTTTTGTATTACTAGTGTCTTTAACCCCCTAACTTAAGTATGTTGACATTATTGTACCTAATTAACTTTTAAGTGTTTTGTGGTAAGTTCGGTAAGATGTGCAAAACTTTCTACCTAGAAATCAAATTAAAGTGATTCTTGATCCTATGAAAAGCTGACTCACTGGGCTAATATATTTTATTTGACAAAGTGTTTGAAATTTAAGCATTTAGAGGATAAAAATAGCCTAAGACAAAATTGATCTGTAGTACAGGCCTAGTCCAAACAGTCATCATTATTTGGCCCATAACTATAGAAATACGTATCTAATACCTATGAAACAATTCAAATTATAAATCCAAGAGACTTAGCTATAACTTTTATCTTTTGAGTGAAAGTTAATTCGAAATACATTAATTCCAAATTGGATAATAAAGTGGGTACATTAATGATAATCAATGCAAATTAGTTGCCACTCTTCTTGACTTTTATCATCCAAGTGGTTTCCTCTTCATTTGTCTTGATTTATCCATATTTTTCTATAAATTGGTGGCCTGTTTATGCCCAAAGTATGTAATTAGAGAGCTAGATTTTAGTTCAAAACACTTGTCTTTTGTATTATCTCTTTGTAGTATTATTTTTCTTATTTACTATTCTAAAGTCATGTTACAAAAAGGCCGGCCCTTTTGTTAGACTATATGAGACCCACCAACTCATTGGTTCATTAGCTAGATGACACCTCAGAGCCACTAGCTTCCCAGCATAGGATCTGTAGGTTATCTGCACCCCCAAGGAATCGAACCCCCGCCCCATCACATGGAGGCCTCATTTACCTTTAGAGGTTTGTCCTTATACCCATCGGGCTAGTCTTTAAAGGTTCATCCTTGTACCCAATGATTGCTCAACGTTTCCTGCATTTAGGAAATGTCTCTATGAACAAGCCAATATTCTAATCACGTTCAAGTGGTCAAACAATAACCCATATTCATAAAACTATAATCTTGGTTGGAGAAATCACATGAATTTTAGTTGGATGAATAACACTCAAGGATAAGCTTCACAACCACTTTTTCAATCACTCAAGCATAGGCTTTACAACCACTTTTTCAATCATACCAAAAATTTCAAAACCATCAAGGTTATGCACCATATGTCCCACCTCCTAAGAAAAATCTTGAATAAACTTTGCATGCATTCATTAAAAAGCAAGAGTCTATTAATTCTCAAAATGCTTAAACATGTGCAGATTTGAAAGATACTCTTACTAAATTTGCATCTGCTCTGAACATTCATGAGAAAGGAAAATATCCTTCTCAACCACAACCAAATCCCAAAGGACAACATAACTCAAATGCATGTAATATATGAAGCCAACACATGGATCAAGTTAAAACGGTTATCACTATTTAGAATCGTACAATTGTTGAAAAATACATTCTTAAACCTCATTAAAATGATGAATCAGTTTTTAAGGGAAAGGAAAGCGTTGAACCTACACTTTGTGAAGAAAATACCAAACCTTCACCTCTATCCCTATTTTTTCATGCATTACGTAATTCTATGAAAATGAATCACAATCCTAAATTTTTTGAAATCTTTAAACAGATAAAACTTATTATTCCTTTATTGGATACTATTAAACAGGTTCCCTCTTATGCAAATTTTTGAAGGATTTATGTACAGTAAAAAGAAAAGTGAATGTGAAAAAGAAAGCATTTTTAGCTAAATAATTAAATGTCATTCTTCATAACAATAATGCTTTGAAATATAAAGACCTTGGCTTTCCTATAATTTCATGTATTATTGGAAATCCTAAAATTAAACAAGCCTTACTTGATCTTGATGCTAGTGTGAATTTACTACCATATTTAGTTTATCAACAGCTCAATCTCGGTAAGTTAAAATCAACTTCTGTAACTCTTTTATTTGCTGATAGATCAATAAAAGTGCCAAGAGGGATAGTGAAAGATGTTTTAGTTCAAGTTGATAAATTTATATATCTTGTGGGTTTTATTATCTTGGACACAAAACCTATTAAATAATGGAATCTAATACTTGTTATTTTGGGTCGTCCATTTTTAGCAACTTTTAATGCTTTGGTTAATTGCAGAAATGGAGTAATTAAGCTTTTATTCAGAAACATGACACATGAACTCAATGCTTTCAATATATGTAAGCAACTACATAAAGAGGAGGATGAAAGTAAAGAAGCCAACATGATTGAAACGATTATAGAGGATCATATTCAAAAAGGGAGTTCTACTGATTCTTTAAAAATGTGTCTAATGAATTCATTTGAGTCAAATATAGAATTAGATTCTAAAATCTCTAACATATATTTTTTACTTAACTGTGCATAGGTGATTGAAAATAAAGGATGGAAACCAAAGTTTTAAGAATTAGGAGAAAATGAGAATAAGCAAAACGAAATTCCAAAGTTAGAGTTGAAACCTTTACCTGAAGGATTGAAATATGCATTTCTTAGAGAGAAATAAACTTACTCAGTGGTAATCTCTTCTACACTCATAAGCGAACAATAAGGTAAGCTAATTAAAGTATTGAAAATGCATAAAAATGCAATTGGGTGGACTTTAAAAGATATAAAAGGCATTAATCATTTGATTTGCACACATAGAATACACCTAGAGGATAATGCCAAAACTTTTCAACAACCTTAAAGGAGATTAAACCCATATATGAAAGAGGTTGTGAGAGTTGAAATTCTCAAATTACTTGAAGTAGGAATCATCTATCATATCTCAGATAATATGTGGGTAAGTCCTACTCAAGTAGTACCAAAAACACCTGGAATCACAGTCATTGAAAATGACAAAAGTGAGTTAATACCAACTCGAGTCTCATCTAGTTGGAGGATGTGCATAGATTATAGGAAGTTGAACTCTGCCACTAGAAAATGCTATTTTTCCTTACCATTCCTTGACCAAATTTTAGAAAGAGTAGCAGGACATCCCTACTATTGCTTTCTAGATGGCTATTCTAGCTATTATCAAATTCCTATAGCACTAGAGGACCAAAAAAAGACTACCTTCGCATGCCCTTTAGGGACCTTTGCTTTTAGAAGAATACCCTTCTAACTTTGTAATACCCCAGAAACATTTCAAATATGTATGTTAAGCATTTTTAGTGACATGGTTGAGCATTATTTAGAAGTTTCATGGATGATTTAATCGTGTTAGGAAATTCTTTTAATGATTGTCTTGAAAACTTAGAAAATGTCTTAAAAATATGTGAAGAAAAGAGTCTTGTGTTGAATTGGAAAAAACGTCATTACATGGTTACTTCTGAAATTATTTTGGGATATGTAGTATCTTCTAAAGGGATTGAAGTGGATAAGGCAAAAGTCGAACTCATTACTCATTTGCGCCCTCCCCCCTCCCCCTAAAAATAGTCAGAGAAGTTCGATTCTTTTTAGAACATACTGGATTTTATAGGAGGTTCATAAAAAAATATTGTTCTATATCTAGACCTCTTTGTAACCTCTTAGCAAAAGATGTATCATTTGAGTGGACTTAAGAGTGTTAAAATACATTTGAAAAATTAATTGACCTCTTAACATCTGCTCCTATCATACAATCTCCTGACCAGTCTTTGCCTTTTGAGCTCATGTGTGATGCCAATGACTATACTGTTGGTGTTGTATTGGGACAAATAAAGGAAGGTAAACCCTATGTAATTTATTACGCAAGTAAAACTTTAAACAGTGCACAAATGAATTACACAACAACTGAAAAATGACTATTTGTTATAATATTTATATTAGACAAATTTCATTCTTACTTAATTGGTTCTTCAACTATTGTGTTTACTAACCATGCTGGTGTAAAGTACTTAATGTCAAAACAAGATGCAAAACTAAGACTAATTCGATAAAGTCTATTGCTTTAAGAATTTAATATCACTATCAAAGATAAGAAGGGAGCTAAGAATGTTATTGCATATCATTTATCAAGACTCGCACTAGATTCATCAATAGAAATAACACCCATTAATGATTATTTTCCTGATGAATTTTTATTTTCTACTGTTACAATGCCTTGGTGTGCTAATATTGTTAATTTTCTGGTAACAAGAGAAATGTCACCTCAATGGAATGCTCAAGACAAAAAAAAATTTAACTAAGGTAAGAAATTTTATTAGAATGATCTTTATTTCTTTAAATATTGTCCTAACTAAATATTTCGAAGATGTATACCCAACAATGAGGTAAGTAAAGTTATTGAATTTTATCATTCTGAAGCATATGAGGGACATTTCTCATCAAAGAAAATAGTAGCAAAACTCTTGCAATGTGGATTTTATTGGCCCGCTTTATTTAAAGATACACATGTATTTTGTATAACATGTAAAAGTTGTCAAAAATTGGGATCCATTTCAAAACGAAACATAATGCCTTTGAACCCCATTCTTGTTATTTAAATCTTTGATTGTTGAGGGACAGATTTCATGGGACCATTTTCACTATAATTTGGATTTACGTATATCTTAGTCGCAGTAGATTATGTCTCAAAATTGATTAGGCTATTTCATGTCAAAATAATAACCATAAAACAGTCATGAAAGTTTTGAAAGAAAATATCTTGAGTCAATTTGGAATCTCCCGAGTCATTATAAGTGATGGGAGTAAGCACTTTTGTAATAGGCTATTTGAAACATTAATGAAAAAAATATAGTATTACTCATAAAGTTGCCACCCCTTATCATCTTCAGACAAGTAGACAAGTTGAATTAGCAAATAGAGAGATAAAACAAATTTTGAAAAAAAAAACTGTAAACCCAAATTGCAAAGATTAGTCTTTAAGACTTAATGATGCACTTTGGGCTTATAGAACTACTTTTAAATCTTCATTGGTTATGTCTCCTTATAAGATAGTTTATGGGAAACCTTGTTACTTACCTGTGGAACTTGAGCATAAAGCCTACTAGGCCATTAAAACTTTCAACGCAAATCTTGATTCTACTAGACAAATACGTAAATTACAAATAAAAGAACTTAAAGAATTGAGAAATGATGCTTATGAGAATTTAAAATTTTATAAAGTTAAAATCAAAGTTTTTCATGATCAAAAAATTCAAAGAAAAATATTTGATATTGGTCAGAAGATTTTACTTTATAATTCTCAACTTAACATATTTCTAGAAAAATTAAGATCAAGATGGAGTGGCCCTTTTATTATGAAACATGTATACCCTTATGGAATAATTGACATTGAAAATCCTATAAATGGTAATGTGTTTAAGGTAAATGGGTAAAGACTCAAGCCGTTTCTAGAAACCAAGCTTTTCATAAAGAATTTGTGTCCCTGTTTGACCCTTGTTACGAGACCAATTAATCTTTGTTTACATATTTATATATTTGTTTTCTAACTTTATTTGTTCATACTTGCAGGTTAATTTAGTATTTTTGTTAAAATTTTATTTGCACTCCGGTTAAGTGGCGAACAACAGTACTCCGTGACATTCAAGTCGGTTTTGTCAGTTTTTTATAATTACTGATACCTTCTCTTTTTTCCCTTTCTAAAAAAAATGAATGACATTCTAATTAATTTGAAAAAATGTTTTTCCTCATTATCTCAAAATGCATTAAAGAAAATTTACAATGCAAGATGTGAAAAATTAACGTTATTAATGATTAAAAATATACCTACTGATGTACATTGGTTAATTGAAGCCAAAGTTCGATTGGCAGACAAGTTTTCAGACTTATTAATTTTCTACATGCCTGGCTTTTATAAAAGCTTTTTTTTGCAAAAAATCGAAGGGCAAAAATATTAAGTGTTTGTTACAAGTATGCACGCATGACTTACAACATATATTGTCACACTTTAGGAATGGTGTCTATAAATCACGAAGATCAAATTAGATTCATTAAAGATGGCTTGAGTAAAGAGTCTTTAGATGATATCTTATTGACTCTTAAGACGCAACCTAATGGATATGTACATATTACAATTCGTGAATTATGGGACATATTATTAAAGGAACATGAGCGGTACAGTCTTGAAATTTTGACTTTAAAAGACCATGTTTGCCAATTTATAAGAAAATTGAATGAGAAGCCTATCCCCAACCCACAAAGGATGTTTAAACCATTTCTGAACATAACACCAGAGGAAAATGTGAGCCACAATCATAACTACTTGTATATATTTACCGTAGCAGTTATTTTTAAATGTTTCATTTCAACCTCAAATGTCTTCTCTAACAACAACCAACCACCCGTAGTGAATTTTGAAAATTGTGCATTTAAAGTTTAATTTTATCCATTAGCAACTATTAACCATATGACTTAACAACACCTTTTGGCTCTATAAATACATTTCATTATTTTTGCATCTTCATACAAACTCAAAATCATTCAAGAGAGAGGGTGAGTATAATAATGAAAGGAACATCAACTCGTAAATTCACAAAAATTTGTGTCTTTTGTGGATCCAGCCCTAGAAAAACTAGAGAGTTTATAGAAACGGCAAAAACCCTTGGTAATATTATAGGAAACATAATTGGGGATAAGTTACAGGTATCATCAATGCATGAGCGAATGTCTCTTATGCTTGCAATGTTGATGCCTTCATAGCTTTACTTGGAGGTTTTAGAACTTTGGAGGAAATTTTTCAAATTGTCTCATGGGCACAATTGTAAATCCACTAAAAATTCATTGATTTGTTAAATGTTGATGGTTTTAATAATGTGTTGTTTTCTTTTCTTGACTATACGGTGAAAAAATAATTCATCTCATCTGCAACACGACGAATCCTCATTTCTGCTTCAACTATTGATCAGTTACTCGATGAATTACAAGCTTTTATACCTCTGTCTGATCCAATAATGCATCAGATAGAATGGTATATTGATGATAGTGAAACGAAACGCAAGATAGATTTAACTCTTCGTCTATAGTTTATCTACTTTTATATATTTTTAAGCATTTTGTGTAACTTGTTTTATTTTGTTGCAGGTTTTTTATTCAATAAAAGATGCTTCAAGTGATATCTTCTATACTCTACTCTTTCTATATTTTGATATTTAAGACAATGTCTTAGTCTGGTTGGGGGGGGGTAGTTAATATATAATGTTAATGTTATTTTGTTTTTTTTTTTTTTTGCTATCACTTTGTTCTCTAAATTGTTTTTATCATGAATGGTATGAGTAAATGGTTCATTTATTAATTCTTAAGACTCATTCTAATTCCAGAATGACAGAGTCAAGAGTACATTATTGAACTTTTGAAACACATTCTAATTGATTTATTTTTAATGCATTTTATGTATATTTGTTTGTTGCTTAAGTTTTTGGTAACTCTTGCGTAAATAAGTTTACTTTACTATCAAGATATGATCTCCAAATTGTTTAGTTTAAATAACTTTTTCTATCTAGGTTACTAAAGAATAACTTTCGAAATTATTTCTTGAGCACAATACTAAACCTTTTGGTAAGATGGATGATTCAATATATATAGCCAAGAAATTTTCATGTTTAAGTATACATATTCTATTCTAAACTCACACATCTTTTGTGAGTGAATGGAGTGGTTTGAGATAACAGCTTACGAACTTTCATTGATCTTTTGAATTGTTTAATTTTTGTTTGTAATGACATTATTTAGGATAAGGAATGATTTGGTTGCTTAGCTGAAGGATGATTAAAAAACAATTGTGGAAAAGTATTATAGTGAGAAATTGCTCTTATTTTGTAATGATTCCTTATATCTTCCAAAAAAAGAAAAAAAAGTATTAAAAAAAATAAAAGAAATCAATTCAGTTCAATTAAGTATTCGTTAAATTTTAGAAGATAAAAGTCATTAGGAAGCAATTTTATCTCCGGACTCTCTATTCGTAAGATTCGTATAAAATAATTAAAGTCCTGAAGTTAGCATGTGACAAGAATGGTTTGACTCTAAACAATTGATTTTTCTACCTTTGGATCAATGTTAGTTTATCTGTTTGTCCTTAAATGTAACATTTTCTTGAGCGATTATCTATTTTTCAACTCCATGAGTGAAATCCTAATCTATTAAACAGTTATTCACCTGTGAGGATATAGAGTTGAGGCTTTTACTTGGAGAAAATATTTAAGGCTATATATGTTGTGGTTTATGGTAAGAAGTTTTTGGCTTAATTCACACACATACACAATTTTGAAAGTTATTATTGAAATAACCTTAATAGCGATTGTGATTTTAAACTGACGTTTTGTTTGAAATACTTAGGTAGTGTTCAAATTTCATCTATGCTTGAATTACTAGGGACTAGCAATAAGCTAGTTGGAGGGTGTAATGAACACTTGAAATTACACATCTAATAAGGGTTTTGCATCATTGTTTTGTATTACTAGTGTCTTTAATCCCTCCTAACTTAAGTATGTTTACAATATTGTACCTAATTAACTTTTAACTACTTTGTTGTAGGTTCGGTAAAATAAGCATAACTTTCTACCTAGGAATTCAATTAGAGTGATTCGTGATCCTGTGAAGAGTTGACTCAATGGGAGAACATATTGTATTTCACAAGGCATTTAAAATTTGAGTGTTTAGAGGATGAAAATGGCCTAGAATAAAACTAATCTATAGTACAGACCCAGTCCAAATAGTCATCAGTATTTGGCCCATAACTATAGAATACGTATCTAATACGTATGAGAAAACTTAATTTAGAAACATAAGAGACTTATCTACAGCTTTGATATTTTGAGTGAAAGCTGATTCAGACCACATCAATTCCAAATTGGATAATCAAGTAGGTGCATTAACGATAATCAATGCAAAGTAATTGCCACCCTTCTTAACTTTTATCATCCAAGTGGTTCCCTCTTTATTTGTCTTGATTTATCCATATTTTTCTATAAATTGGTGGCATGTTTATACCCAAAGCATGTAATTAGAGAGCTAGATTTTAGTTCAAAACACTTGTCTTTTGTATTATCTCTTTATAGTATTATTTTTTTTTTGTTTACTATTCTAAAGTTATGTTATCTCTTCTTCCATCTCTTTTCTTTTTCTTTAGTTTTATTATATCCAAGTAATTTTCTTTTTGCTAAGATGAAAAGGTAAAACTCTTGATAACGTAATAAGATATACTTAACTCTTATTCATGAATTTAATGTTTCATTCTTAAGTTATGGAAATTTATATATGATGTATTTATTTTGTTTGCAATATTAATACCCTTTCTTGTAAAGTGGTGCATCTTGATTTATTATAGACAATTTTTATAGTTGGAACAATAAATTCTTAAAACCATTCACAAGATTTGTCATAGATACCCTTTTTTATAAAGTGAGAATTTTGATTTATTATAGACAAATATAAAGATTGGCATAATAAATACTTGAACCTATCTTTAAGACTTAGTGTATAATAATTGAAATAAATAAATACAAGTTAATATATAAATGGTGATGAACTTTAATTGTTATATCTTCCGATTGGAACCTTCTTTGTGGGAGGATTCCAATTGAGTTATAAAAAGAGTTGAATATATTCTTATTTCATATACCAAAAGTGGATCCCCTTAACCTTAGCTTCTATTTTAATTGGTTAATTGAATTATTAATTGCAAACATCTTATACTGTTTTAATTGTCTTTAAAGTATTTATAGTTTGTAATTTTAATTCCAGTTCCCAATGGATCGACCCCGTTCTCACTGGGTTATTTATTACTTCGACAATCCTGCACTTGTGAATAAACTCCTATATTCTGGACGTGTCAATTATTGAAGATTGAAGACTTCAAAGGCTTCTCAAACTAGTTCCTTCTTCTATCTCTACTTCATTTACATTTATTTCTAGTTTGTAATTATGCTTTGTGTTGATTTGAACATGAGTACTTTTATGAATATTTGGATGAATGTAATTGAATATTTCACTATAGATTACTAGATTATATGTTCTAGGGCTTGATGGAACTCTATTGAACTCTATGTATTGATGTTATTTTGTGATTAATGACTATATAATGTTTATTCATTTATTCTTTTTATGTGCTTAATGCTTCTTATTGCATTGGCAAGTGGATTGGATGAATTAAACATTTGGGTTATGTGCTTGGAAAAGTTTAATCCACATGTTAGTTGAAAAAGGTATAGCTTTGAGTTTGTTGAGTTGGAAGACTAATGAACTTAGGGTAGTCACATAAGGGTAGCTTAATGTGTGTATGTATAACGTGTTAGATAGGGATATCAACTTGTTTGTATATGCATAGAGTCTCATTCCCCACTCGGGGGAGGAAATGAGATTATTCTTAAGCCCTTGATTAATGAATGCATTAGATTATTTGTTAATCACAAATGATACAGAGCATAGAAATAATGAGGGAAATCAAGTCCCTAGAACCCCATTGCCATAGAACTCTCATTTCTTTAATTTATCAATTTACTTAGTTTAAAGCATTTTAATTCCACAATTTAACTTTTCCTTTAAATTAGCTTAGATAAGTTCAGGTTGTCAACACCGTGGTAATTAGCATTAATTCAGGATACTAATCCTCGTGGGAATGATACTTACTCATTACTTTCTTACTTGCTCACGACCCGTGCACTTATGATTACATTTAGCGTGTGTATGATTTCGCGAACAAGTTTTTGGCACCATTGCTGAGGATTGTAGATTTTGAATTTGTACTAATATTGTGGACAAATAACTTGATTTTAGTTTAAGCATTTTATTTATTTATTTTTGTTACTTCGTTGTATGGTTCTTGTATTATTTTGAAGGTGTATGAGAAGAGCTCGTAGATTGGAACTCTTTCCTTTTGATCTTGAGATTGAACGTACCTTGAGAAGACTTAGAAGAGAAAGGAGAACTGCAATTCAAGCTATGAAAGCCGAAGGAGGTCACAACAACAACAACCAACAACCACGGGCATTGAGGGATTATTTTAGACCCATGGTGAATGAGTATTATTTGGGAATTTGGCGTCAAGGGGTTCAAGCCAACAACTTTGAATTGAAGCAACCCTTATTAATATGGTACAACAAAATCAATATGGGGGATTACAGAGTAAAGATCCTAATGTACATCTTGCTATAATTTTAAAGGTTTGTGATACTATCAAAATGAATAGAGTTACGGAGGATGCCATTCGCCTACGTTTATTTCTATTCTCTCTTAGGGACAAAGTAAGATGAGGGCTTCAATCTTTGCAACCAGGTAGTATTGCAACATGGGAAGAGCTTGCCCCAACAGTTCCTTACCAAATTCTTTCCACCATCTAAGACTTTACAACTTAATGGGGAGATAGCACAATTTAGACAAATGGATTTTGAGCCACTATATAAGGCATGGGAACGGTTCAAAGATCTCATCCGAAAATGTCCTCAACATGGGTACCAAGATTGGTTCCAAATTTAACTCTTCTATAATGTGTTGAATGGGCAAACAAGAACTATTGTGGATGCAGTAGCGGGTGAAACCTAGCTATCAAAAATAGTGGAAGAAGCCCGAGTTTTGTTGAAAGAGATGGCTTATAACAATTACTAATGGCCTAATGAGAGGTCTATAGTGAGGAAGCCACCGGAGTGCATGAGGTTGATCCTACTATTGCACTTTCAGCCCAAGTTTCAGCTTTAGCCAACCAAATTTCTTTACTCAATACTAGAAAAGCTTCAACAAGCAAGGATTTGGCTATAATGGTGAATGTAACTTACACCGGTGAAAGAAGTGATACAGAATAAGTGCAATATGTCAATAACCAGAACTTTAATTATCGAAGTAACAATTTACCCACTTACTACCATCTGGGCCTCCACAATGATGAGAATTTCGCTTATGGAAATATAAGAAATACTTTGCAACTTTCACTGGGCTTCAATCAACAAGTGACCGAGAAGAAGCCATCATTAAAGGATCTTTTGGGTACCTTTATTTTAGAAATAAGAAATAGATTCAACAAGGATAAGGCTTGTCTTGATAGAATTGAAACCCATTGCACCAACATGAATGCAACTATAAAGTCTTTAGAGATGCAAATTGGGCAACTAGCTAATTCAATCAAGGATCAAGCATCCAAAAAGTGTCCTAATGACATAGAGATAAATCCAAAAGATTATTGCAAAGCCATCACTCTTACGAGTGGAAAAGAAGTTGAAACATTAGAGAAAAAGATAGGTGAAGATAAAGAAGAAGAAGTCGTTAAGGAGCCAACCAAAGTGAATTTAAAACTCACCTCTATTTTATTTTTGGATAATCCCCTCATTATTACTCCATCCTTACCTTATCCCTAAAGGTTTAAGAAGAATAAGCTAGACACCCAATTTTCTAAGTTCCTCGAAGTATTTAAGAAGATTCACATAAACATCCCTTTTGCAGAAGCCTTGAATCAAATGCCAAATTATTTAAAGTTTATGAAAGATGTGATGTCCAAAAAGAGGAGTTTAGAAGACTATGAAATAATGAAACTTACGGAAGAGTGTAGTGCAATTCTTCAATGTAAGTTACCTTAAAAGTTGAAGGATCCAGGTAGCTTTACTATCCTTTGCACCATTGGCGAGTCCACTTTTGAAAAGGCATTATGTGACCTTGGAGTGAGCATTAATCTTATACCTTTATCCAAGAGGTGTTATTAAAGATGTTCAAGTTAAAGTGGATAAGTTTATTCTTCTTATGGATTTTGTTATGTTAGATATAGAGGAAGATAAAGAAGTCCCTATTATTCTTGGGCGGCCATTTCTAGCTACCGGGAGAGCTTTCATTGATGTGCATAATGGGAACTTGATGCTACGGGTGAATGGTGAAGAGGTCAAATTCAATATCTACCGTTCTATGCAATTTCCAGATGAGGTACAATCTTGTAATCGTGTAGATATTGTAGATAAATGTGTTAAAAATTTTGCACCTCAAGTTTTATATAGAGATCCTTTGGAATATTGTCTTGTGAATTCAAAATTTTGAAAGGATGTACTCCCACCCCCAGAGATTGGTGATGCTTGTCATAAGATGTGTAAAGACAATATAGGTGAAGTGTTATCTCTTGAAGCTTTGTCTGTTGAGACAAATTCTAATGGTAATGCTGACATTTTTGAGCCAGTATTTACTCATAATTGAGTTTCTAGAATGACATCTAGTTCATTGCAAGATAGGCTTATTTTAAAGCAATTGCCCAACCATCTTCGTTATGTCTTTTTGGGGGACAATTTTACTTTTTTTGGTAATTATTTCTGCATCTTTGAATCAAAAAGATGAAGGCAAGTTGCTTGGAGTTTTGAGAAATTACAAGAGTGCATTGGGTTAGTCTATAGCCGACATCAAAGGGATTAGCCCACCATTTTTATGCACAAGATTTTGATGGAAGTCACAAGCAATCCATTGGACATCAAAAAAGATAAAATCCAGCCATGAAAGAAGTAGTGAGGGCTGAAGTATTGAAGTTACTTAATGTTGTGATCATTTATTCCATTTTCGATAGCTCTTGGGTAAGTCCGGTGCAAGTTGTGCCTCAAAAGGGTGGTATGACAGTCATGAAAAATGAAAAGAATGAGCTTATCCCCTCTAGGACAATCACAAGGTGAAGAGTGTGCATTGATTATAGAAAATTTAATAAGGCTACTCGGAAGGATCATTTTCCGCTTCTATTTATCGATCAAATACTAGACAGATTTGCGGGGTATGACTATTATTGCTTCCTTGATGGCTATTCTGAATACAATCAAATTTGTATTGCCCTTGAGGACCAAGAGAAGACTACCTTCATATGCTCATATGGTATGTTTGCTTTTAGAAGAATGCCTTTTGGGTTATGCAATGCCCTTGCTACTTTTCAAAGATGAATGATGGCTATTTTTTCTGATATAGTTAAGAAGATAATTGAGGTTTTCATGGGTAATTTTTCGGTATTTGGGTCATCTTTTGATCATTGCCTCTATAATCTATCACTTATGCTACAAATACGTGAAGAGAAGAATCTTGTGCTCAATTGAAAAAAATGTCATTTCATGGTGAGAGAATGGACTGTTCTTGGCTACAAAGTGTCATCTAAAGGTATTGAAGTGGATAAAGCATAAATTTCAATCATTGAAAAGCTTTCCTTAAAGGCAAATGTTAAATGAATCTAGAGTTTTCTGGGCCACGCCGGTTTCTATTGAAGATTCATCAAATATTTTTCAAAGGTTGTCAACCCTTTATGTAGCTTGCTTAAGAAAGATGTTCCATTTAAATTTAATGAAGATTATTTGTTGGGCTTTAATATGATTAAGAAGAGGTTGATCTAGGCTCTAATTATGGTTACACCTAATTGGGTGAACCATTTGAGATTATGTGTAATGCAAGCGATTATGCAGTTGGGGCGGTTCTTGGTCAAATAAAAGATAAGGTTTTTCGGGGAATTTATTATGCAAGTAGAACTCTTAATGATGCCCAAGAGAACTACACTACCATCGAAAATGAGATTTGTCAGTGGTCTTTGCATGTGACAAATTTTGGCCCTGTATCACTAGGTCCAAGGTGATTGTATATACAAATCATGCAGCCATTCATTATTTGTTTGTTAAAAAGGATACCAAGCCAAGGTTAATTTGGTGGATACTTTTGCTTTAAGAGTTTGATATAGAGATCCATGATAAAAATGGGAGTGAAAATGTTGTGGCAGACCACTTTTCAAGATTGGAAATGGAAGAAATGGGAGATAATTGTTGTATAAGTAAAGCAGTTTCAGATAAACAACTTTTTGGTATTAAGATAAAGCTTCCATGGTTTGTTGATATTGTTAACTTTCTTGCTTGCAAAGTGCTGCCTCCGAATTTGTCTAGCCATCAAAAGAAGAAATTTTTCAATAATGTAAAGAGTTATTTGTGGGACAATCCGATATTGTTTAAAAGTTGTGCTGACCAAGTCATTCAAGGTGTGTACCCGAAGATAAAATTCAAAGTATTCTCTACCATTGTCATGCATCACCCTATGGAGGACATTTTGGAGCATCTCGAACAGCTGCCAAGGTGTTATAATCGGGTTTTTATTGGCCAACTCTCTTTCGAGATAGTTACACTTATATTAAGACTTTTCGATAGATGCCAACGAGTAAGCAACATTTCTATGTGTCATAAGTTACCTTTGACCAACATCATAAAAGTGGGGATCTTTGATTTATGGGGAATTAATTTCATAAGGCCTTTTCCACATTTATTTGGCCAAGAGTATATTTTATTGGCTGTTGATTATGTCTCTAAATGGGTGGAAGCTATTACCACACCAATAAATGATGCTAAAGTGGTATCAAAATTTCTGCACAAGAATATTTTCACTCGATTTGGGACTCCTTGAGTAATCATTAGTAATGAAGGGACTCATTTTTGCAATAAGATGTTCAATACTTTTTTGACCAAATACAAAGTAAAGCACAAAGTGGCACTTGCATACCATTCCCAATCAAATGGCCAAGCTGAAACTTCCAACCAAGAAATTAAGGTCATTTTAGAGAAAACGATTCACACAACCTGAAGGATTAGGCTTCGAAGCTCGATGATGCCTTATTATGGGCATATAGGGCTGCTTTCAAAACACCAATTGGCATGTCCCCCTTATCGATTAGTATTTAGGAAAGCATATCCTCTACCAGTTGAGTTAAATCATCAAGCACTTTGGGCTATCAAAAGATTGAATTTTCATTTGAGACCACCCGGGGAGCAAAGGCTACTTCAACTGAATGAGTTGGATGAATTTTGCAAGGATGCATATGAAAATGTTCGAATTTATAAGGAACAGACAAAGAATTGGCATGACAAGAAGATTTTGAGATGTAAGTTTTTTCCAAGTCAACAAGTACTTCTTTTCAACTCTCGTTTAAAGCTATTTCCTAGAAAGTTAAAGTCAATATAGTCTGGACCATTCAAGATTAAACAAGTTTTTTCGTATGGTGCAGTGGAGGTTCGAGGAGATGATGAGAGAACATTCCGCGTCAACGGACAAAGGCTTAAGCATTATTTTGCTAGAGAAGAACAGATGATTGAGAAAAACTCACTTGAGGAGCCGAAGTGAAAAAAAAAGCCAAGTCTAGTTAGAGACATTAAATCAAGCACTTTTTGAGAGGCAACGCAAGAATTTAATGTATTTTCATTTGTTTTGTATTCCCTAAAAAAAAGCGAGAAAAGAAAAAAAGAAAAAAAAAGAGAAAGAACTAGGTGTCTGGGCGCCATTTTAATTCAAAAGTTTGGGTGCCTATGTAATATCTATGGCGCCCAGTATGGGCCATTCCGCACACAGGTGCCATCACCTAGGCTCAAAAATGAGTTGACACCTAGGCGCCAATAAGTGCCAGTGCAAAATCTAATTGTTTTTATTTTTCTTCTCTTTTCTTTCTTCTATCTCCTTAAACCACTTCCCCCTTTCTTCTTCTCCATTTTTCCTCTCATCTCTCCAAACATTTTCAAAACTCTAATATTTCGAACACTGATTACTCTTTTGAATTACAAAACATTTACACTAAAAACTTCAAATTAAATACTTTGTCCATAGACAACAACCATTACCCACATCTTAATCTCTTGAAAATTCACAAATCGCCCTTTATTCTAAAAGTTTTCATCTCTTGCAAGGGGAGCTTGAATTTTCATGGACATCTTCCCTAAACTTCATACGCCAAAGGTAAAATATCTTTGACACACTTGTTCAATTTCATTGATCCTTATTACTATATTTTAATTATCCAAGTTTTTTTTTTAGATTTTGTTGGGAATTGTATATAAGCATGACACTTTAAGCTTCATATTGATGCAATAAATTTTGTTAAGAATTAATTGACAATTAGTTGGGTTGGTTGGGTGTCGTGAAAATGGATGTATTGGGTGTATTTTTGTTGTAATTGAAATATTTTTTACTGTTGATAGTGGTATGCTTAACATTTATAATGGGAGAATTGTTGCAAGATTTACTTGAAAATATGTGAGTTTTGATTTGGGAGAATGGTGGATTGAAACAAAAGTCTTAGGATCGAAGCTTAAGCAATTGAGGGTAAGTGTTATCAAGGTTGATGGAAGTTAAGTGTATGTTGATATGCTTTGAATTAATGGCTCCAAATAAGGCAAGAACAATAACGATTGCAACACAAAGCTATAACACCACTAAATTTTTGTCATCTGCAACAGTCGAACGTTATGCATCCTCAATTATCAATAGGGTTGCCATTCTCGAAAAAGACTTTAGGCTACAAGAGGTCGGTCTCACATCTTTCAGTCAAAGAATTAATTTTTTAGGGTGAAAGCAATTGTGCCAACAACCAAAAGCTGTTGTTACTGTAGTGCGCGAGTTTTATACTAATGCCTTTGAACATCACTAGCCGAGGACTCGAGTTCACGGGAAACAAGTTGTCTTCGATGAAAACTTTATTATTAGCCTCTTTAACATTCCAACAATTGTAAATAATGAGCATTATTAGTTGACTAAAGAGCCAAATTTTGATGCCATCATTCAATAACTTTGTGCACCCAGTATATCTTGGAGAATGTTCAGTAAGCGCCACTGCTCATTCCCTACTCGAGTTATGGGTATGGAAGAAATGATTTGGCATAAATTCATTAGCACCAAGCTAATACCCTCCACCCATACTAGTGATGTGACGGTCAACAAAGCAATCCTACTTTATGCCATTTCTTGGGGATCAAATATATATAGGTGTATGTATGTGCAATAGTATTTATTGTAAAAAATACGTATCTCATACATATTTGGCACAGTGGGACATTTAAAATATACAATAAACACATAAACATATATTAATCAAATTAACATATCAAACGTAAAGTTGAGAAATCACTAGAATATCTAACGTTTTACATATAAATATAGGGAGTCCGCCAGAAGTCTCACTCATAGGCAGTTATAGTCACCAATTTGGTGGGCTTGACGAGCTAGAATAGTAGCTCATTTAATCCAACAGGAGATTAACCCTTTAACCCGAAAATAGCTAGTTGTTTTCTTTGTTCTTTTTCTCTAAAATGGAAATGAAACAAAGGAAACAATTGCACTTCCTTCTTTGTTCCCGTAAAAACCCTCATATATATCTCTAAATTATTATTATAATATTTTTATATATTAAAATAATAGTATTTAGCCACTTATGGCAAAAATAATAATAAATAATATTTTATATATATAAATGCATAACAACTATCATGCATAAATATATATTATATTATTAAATTAATATATTTTAATAAGATATTATGATTATTTAATAATTAAATAATCATATTATGAAATGACTATTTTACCCTTCATAAATAGTTGTTAAGTATACCCCTAGCGAGTCCCACCAAATCTTACATTTTGGCAAACTCAACCGAGTGTCCACAATGCGTCACGTGTCATTATACAATTAGTGAATAATAATTATTGAATAATTGTTGTATTTAACGCTTAAGTATGGACACACACGTATTCCCGTGGTAATACTAAATATTACTTGATTAAACAATTCAATCCAGTACTCTACTCCAGTGCACAACGAGTACAATCCATATCGCAGGACTCCTTAGGTCCATGCCCGATTCGTCAAATGGAATTATTCCATAATTCTGTGAGCAATGCCCCATACACATGTCACGAATATTATAAATCAGCGCGTTGAACTATACAAGTTGAGGTTACAATGCATACGTATAGTCCTTCTATCATATATATCTTGGATGTGCGGGGACATAGATTAAAACCTTCAAATCGACATGTGCTCATTCATAAACCTATCTCTAGAATGGTATCTCATTTAACAATATAAGCAAATTCTTTGTCATATTGTTTAACCCTGTGGAAACTCCTTTCTCGGGTTTCACTTCTTACGGCCATAAGACTTTCTTGAGATAATATCTTAGAGCATTTGGATATATCACTCCCTATGAGAGCTGATGGATCCTATATTTGCACACATCAAACTCTATTAGCATCGGACCATACCCAGTAACATCCAGCAGTCAGACCATGAAAGGTCTATGACATGCGTGGAACAAAAGCATGGTGGATCACTCACAAGCCCACCTTAGTGCTCAAGTCAGAGTCTCACGTATACTACTCAACTCGAGAGGACCTTTCATTGACTACAACATAGGATGTCTATTAGGGTCCTCATGAGTCTTTTTTACTCAGTCCTAACTGAATACCCGTATGCCTATACAATCTCCAAGATCATGGTCAGCTAGGAACAACCAAATATAGCCTACAGATATAGACATACATTGATCTATATAAATTATTAAGATCTACCAACAAACCTGCGCTAGTAGAAATAGATCAGAAATAATATATTTAAGAACATGCTTGCATAATGACACATCCTAGCAACCCATTGCAATCTATTGCAACTATATCATTATAAGCATATTCTGAGGTCTTTGTCCCGTTACAGACAATGTTCCAACTCTTGAAATATTTGCCAAGTCTTAACACCGATCTAAACTCCTTTAGACCCTATCTGAACTCCTTCAGATAATATAGAGTCTGTAGCATAACAAGCATTAAACCATATTATTAAGAGGTAATTAGTGATATAACAAAATATACTCTGTATAGATATCAAATTTTTATACAAAACTGGGATGGCATGTAGGCACAACCTTAACAATCTCTCACTTGCCCTAGTGCCAATCACAGTAGTATCTAATATCTATAGACTCCATGTGTTTCTCAAACACTTTTGGAGTTAAGACTTTGGTAAGTGAGTCTGCTAGATTATTTATAGAATCTATTCTACAAATAATTACATCTCCTCTGGCTAAGATCTCTCTAATAATATGGTATTTCTGCTCTACACGTTTAGACTTCTGGTATGCTCTTGGCTCCTTTGCTTGTACTACAGCCTCGTTGTTATCATAAAATAATGGGATAGGATCTGATGAACTTGGAACTATTCCAAACTCTGCGACAAACTTCTGAATCCAAACAACTTCCTTTGCAGCTTTTAAAGCTACAATATACTCTACCTCTATGGTAGAGTCAGTTGTGGACCCTTGCTTGGTGCTCTTCCAGCTCACTGCGCCTCCATCGAGAGTAAACACATATCTAGATGTAAAATTTCTATCATCTAGATCAAACTAAAAGTCTAAATCTGTGTATCCTCTCACTTGAATATCATTATCTCCATAAATGAGAAATTTATCCTTCGTACCCTTAAGGTATTTTAGGATATATTTGACCGCCATCAAATTGTTGTCACCTGGATCAGACTAATACCGGCTTGTAACACTTATAGCCATACTGATGTCAGGTCATGTGCACATCATAGCATACATCAAGCTGCCAACAGTTGATGCATATGGTATATTAGACATTCTAACTCTTTCATCTTCCGTTGTGGAGATGTTTTCCTAGAAATATGAACATCATGTCTAAAAGATACATTAACTGTCTTACAGTTAATAAAACTGTACCTTTCCAAGACGCTATCGATGTATAATGACTGGGAGAGTTCTATTAGCTTCCTAGCTCTATCTCTATAAAGTTTTATATCCAGTATATAGGAAGCCTCTCCCAAATCTTTCATGGAAAAATTCTTACTCAGATAGCTTTTCGTGGATTGTAATATACCAATATCATTCCTAATGAATAGTATTTCATCCACATAGAGAACTAAGAAGCCCATCATGCTCCCACTGATCCTTTTATACATATAAGTTTCTTCCTCGTTTTTTATGAAATCAGACTTTCTGATTACCTCATCAAAATGATGATTCCAGCTCCAAGAGGCTTGTTTAAGTCCATAAATGGACTTTTTCAGCCTATACACTAGACCAGAAGTCTGGTTGGATGTAAAACTTTCAGGTTATTTCATGAATATCTCTTCCTTGAGGTATCCATTTAGGAACACCGTCTTTACATCCATCTGTCAAATCTCAAAGTCATAGTATGCAGCAAGTACCAACAAAATCCTATTTGACTTTAGCATCGCAACCAGTGCAAAGGTCTCATCATAATTAATCTTAAATCACTGAGCATAACCTTTTTCCACTAGTCGGGCCTTGAAGGTCTCTACCTTTCCATCAGGCCCTAGTTTCCATTTGTAAATCCATTTACAACCAATAAAAATAATTCCTTCAGGAAGCTGAACCAAGTCTCAGACATGATTCTAATGCATAGAGTATATTTTGGATTTCATGACTTCTTGCCACTTTCCCGAGTTGATGTCTAACATCGCCTCCCTGTAAGTCAATGAATTATTTCCTTCTAACAAGAAAACCTCAAGTGCACCTTCAAGCATCTAACCATACCTAACAGGTGGCCTGGACATCCTTTCAGACCTATGTAAAGGGTGTGTTAAAGGTACACTGTTCACTTAAACTTGAGTATCCATCTGCAATTCATCAGGTTCCTGATTGACTTCATCAAGTACAATCTTTCTACAATCCCTACGATCCTTTAGAAACTATTTCTCAAGGAAAATGGAATTCCGAGCAACGAATACACTTCGTCCCTCTAGATCATAGAATTGGTATCCTATTGAAATCTTCAGATACCCAATGAACCTGTACTTATACATCCTAGGTGCAAGTTTATATTATTACGCAACTCTTACGTAAGTAGGACAACTCCAAATCTTAAGATACTTAAGACTTAATTTCTTACCCTTCATCATCTCATGTAAAGTAATAGGAACAACTTGATGGAACTTTGTTCAGAATATGAGCAGTAGTTTTCAGAGCATGACCCCACAAGTGTTCTAGAAGATTGGTAAAGCTCATCATCGATCGGACTATATCCAATAAAGTTTGATTCCTCCTTTCTGAAACACCATTGTGTTGCAGAGTACCTGGAGGACTATATTGAGCGAGAATCTCATTCTCCTTTAAATAATCTGAAATATCACTACCCATGTACTCACCGTCTTGATCTAATCGAAGGCACTTAATACACATGCCGGTTTGTTTCTCTACTTCAAGTCGGAATTCTTTAAACTTTTCAAAGGTTTCTGACTTTTATTTCAAAAGAAACACATAACCATACCGTGATCAATCATCGATGAAGATTACAAAGTATCAAAACTCACCCATTGCAGCGTGATTCATTGGACCGCATACATCACTATGTATCAGTTCTAATAAACCAGAGGCATGGTGTCCAACACCAATAAATAAAGATTTGGTCATCTTCCCTTGAATACAAGATTCACAAACTAGATAAAGTTCCATGGTTAAATCAAATATCTGACCATTCTTAACCATACAGGTTAGGCATCCCACACCTATATGGCCTAATCTTATATGCTACATTTCGATTTCATTTAAAGTTTCTGATCTTGCATATTTGTTACTAAAACTAGCTTGTACATCCATGACATTTCTCATTGTATCCAATACATAATACTCATTGACTAATTGACACTTCGCTAATAAAACATTATGCATATCATATAAATACAAAGAACGATTTCGTATATTTACACAATATCCTTCACTGTAAAGCATATGAAGGGATACAATTTTTCTTATGTAATTAGGTACATAATAACAATTATACAAAATAACTATTCTATTACATGGGAAAAGAAAATCAAAATGTTCAACAGCTTAGACCTGCAGGAACTCTCTATTTTCCGCTCTGAGCATCACTTCTTCACAATGGTAAGGTACCTCGGGAAGTTGTGCTTCCAGTGCCCATTTTCGTCGCAAAAGAAATAATTTCCTTTTGCTTTCTTCTCTTGAGGCTTGGATATCTGTTGCCTTTGAGGACCCATCTAGGGTGGATTCTTTTGTTTCATCTTTTTTCCTTTAAACTTCACAGAAGCCCTTGGAGTAGAAGATGAAACACTATGGACGAAAAGGGCCGAGCCCCCTTTACGCATGTCCTCCTCCACTGTCGTCAACAAATTATGAAGCTCGGCATAAGTTGAAGTATTAAAGTTCATAATAAATTGTGCAAATGACCCTGGAATTAATTAGAGAATCAAACTATTCCCCAAGTTATTATTTAGAGAAATGCCTATAGCCTCCAACTTCTCGATGCAACCAATCATCTTGAGTACATAGGGACTAACCGGACTACCCTCACTCAATCTAGCTTGAAAGACTGCCTGGGAGACTCTGTACAACTTGATCTGAGGTCGATCGCCAAAGAGCTCCTTTAAATACAACATAATACTACTAGCACTATCCATACGGATATGCTCCTATTGTAACTTTGTAAACATCGAGGCGAGGATGTACGATTTAAATTTTAAATCGTCATCCAACTATTTTGATCTGTCTCCCTCTCCTCAGATGTGGCATAATTAGAAACGCCTCTAGGTAATTTTTGATCAATAATATATCTGAGCCTCTTTGAATCCAGAATAATTCTAAGATTCATGAGCCAATCTGAATAATTCTCGACGCCTTTGAGCTAGTGCGTATCCAATATGCGCACCAAAGGATTTGTAGAGGCCATCAAATTAAATCTTGCACAAGACAAAATAAATAGAAGATGTGAACGAAATTTTTTAAATCGCTAATAATACGTTTTAAATCATGGGTATAACAATTATACATTTTTCAATTTAAAACACCCTTCCGCTGCTTTACATAATCCAGATAATCTCTCAAACGGGAAAATGATAGTATAAACTCTTTTAAACTATATAGCGGGAAGTAGGCCTCATTAAAATTTACTCCAGCCTCATGTTGTAGCAATATTGGACTTTATAAACCCAACAGGTAGACAACATTTGTCAATTGCATCTCATGCAACCCTTTACCACTTGATCTTGAATATACCTTATCCTTACGCTATAGCAATATTGGGTAAGTGTATTCCACATTAACTTGTCAATTATCAAATATATGTTACTGATACTAACCTCACGTTGTAGCAATATTGGGTAATACGTTCGCATATATTTGCATCATCTCATGTTTAACCGGTATAGTCCAAGCCCAACCGACGTGGCTCGTCTAATACTGTATTGACAAGACGGATCAAAATAAAATATTATCTTATAATGTAATATTCTTTCATCTGATTAAGAGAAATTTTTTTCTATTTTCTAGATCTCATCTCATAAGGAGGTTATTATCAATGAATCAATTTTCTATATCTACACAACCAACCCCCACCAGTAGGGTTCCTATTGTGGCTCTTAATACAAAAAAAATTAATCCCAGTTAATAATACAAACCGATAACTCTCATCACTGCATCTTATAAACCCTTCACATGCAAAATTAATTTTGAAACATTGTTCAAAATTACTGTAGCATGTGAATAGTACCTGCACCACGGCGACCATCCTTCTGCGTTGCGACGCTGGAGGTAGAACCTCTAGCGCTACAGCGTTGGGAGAATAAACTCCCAGCGCTGCGGCGTTAGTCCTTTGGCGCTGCAACGCCCAGTGCACCCCTTCTGACATATCCGTTTCAATACTTGAAATGTGCCATTTACACTAGGCCTTTTTCCTCTGTTCACTCAAACAACACCCAAATATCACAAAATCAACTCTGATACCAATTGTGTTGAGGATCAAATATATATGGGTGTATGCATGTGCAACAGTGTTTATTGCAAAAAATACGTATCTTATACATATTTGGTGCAGCGGAACATTTAAAACATATAATAAACACATAAACATATATTAATCAAATTAATATATCAAAAGTAAAGTTCACCAGAACGTGTAACATTTTACACTTAAATATATGGAGTTCGCCTAGAGTCTCACTCATAGGCAGTTCTAGTCACCAATTTGGCGGGCTTGATGAGTTAGAACAGCAATTCCTTTAATCCAATAGGGATTAACCCTTTAACCCCAAAATGGCTGATTCTTTTTATTTGTTCTTTCTCTCTAAAATGGAAATGAAACAAAGGAAACTAATGCAACAATTGTACTTCCTTCTTTGTTCCCGTAAAAACACATATATATATATATCTCTAATTGATTATTATAATACTTAGGGCAAAAATAATAATAAATAATATTTTATATATAAAAAATGCATGACAATTGTCATGCATAAATATATATTATATTATTAAAATATATAATATTATAAAATAATATATTGTAATAGAGATATTATGATTAATTAATAATTAAATAATTATAGTGTGAAACGACCATTTTGTCCCTCATGAATAGTTACCAAGTATACCCCTTAGCAGATCCTACTAAATCCCACACTAGAGTAAACTCAACCGAGGGTCCACAATTCACCACGTATCATTATACGATTAGTGAATAACAATTATTGACTAATTGTTGTATTTAACGCTTAAACACGGATATGCACATATTCCCGTGGTATGCTGAATATTATGGATTAAGCAATTCAATCTAGTACTCTTCTCCAATACACAACGAGTACACTCCATATCGCGGGACTCATTAGGTCTACGCCCGATTCATCAAATGGAACTGATCCATAATTCCGTAAGCTATGCCCCACACACACGTCATGAATATTACAAATCAGTGCATTGAACCATATAAGTTGAGGTTACAATGCATACGTATAGTCCTTCCATCATATATATCTTGGATGTGCGGAGACATAGATCAACACCGTCAAATCCCTATGTGCTCATCCATAAACCTATCTTCAGAATTATATCTCATTTAACAATATAAGCAAACTCTTTGCCATATTGTTTAACCCTATGGAAACTCATTTCCCAGGTTCATTGCTTATGGCCATAAGACTTTCTTAAGATACTATCTTAGAGCATTTGGATATATCACTCCCTATGAGAGCTGATAGGTCCCATATTTGCACACATCAGACTCCATGAACATCAAACCATACCCAACGACACTCAGCGATCAGACCATGAAAGGTCTCTGACATGCGTAGAACAAAAGCATGGTAATCACTCACAAGCCCACCGTGCTGCTCAAGTCAAAAGACCACGTATATTACTCAACTGGAAATGACCTTCAATTGACGGCAACATAGAATGTCTTCTGGGGTCCTTATGAGTCTATTCAGTACTTAGTCCCAACTGAATACCCGTATACCTATACAATCTCCAAGATCATGGTCAGCTAGGAACAACTAAATATACCCTACAGATATAGACAGATGCTGATCTATATGAATTAATAGGATCTACCAACAGACATGCGTCAGTAAAAATAGATCAAGAACAATATATTTAAGAATATGCTTGCATAATGACACATCCTAGCAATTTATTACAACTCTTACAACTATATCATTATAAGCATATTCTGAGGTCTTTGTCTTATTACAGACAATGTTCCAACTCTTTGAATATTTGCTAACTCTTAGCACTGGTCTAAACTCATTTAGATCCTATCTGAACTCCTTCAGATAATACAGAGTCTGTAGCGTAACAAGCATTAAACCATATTATTAAAAAGTAATTAGCGATATAATAAAATATACTCTGTATAGATATCAAATATTTATACAAAATTAGAATGGCATGTAGGCATAACCCTGACACCATTATGACAAGAAAAAGCATTTATATTGGCTTCGTCATCAAAAAGAGTACTATTCACAGTATTCAGAGCGAAAGAGCCAGCATTTTTTGCCCTTCCCTCATCACAGCTCTGTGCAAACAAGCTAGTGTTATTTGGGACCCGTCTGAGGAATTATTACACCCAACTCAAGCAATTGATGTTAGTACAACCCACCAAATCCAAAAGTTGGATGCTAAACGTCATCGAAAACATCATCCTCAAGGACAGACCGCAGCTTCCTCCTCTGAACATGATCCTAGCCAACACAGCTATACATCGCTTGAGAGGGCATTTGCAGACCATCAGTGAATGTTCTAGGCACACCAATAGTTGTGTCAACAGTGGGCCGAGTACCAACAGCAAGTGGCTTCTTACCAAATGCAAACGTGGCAACTTTCGACAACCCATTTGCATCTCAACACCAGCTAGGTTCAGCCACCCCCTACTCCACCTCCAGTACAACCACCATTTTTTGATAATTTCAACAACGACGATGACCCTCCAACAGACATAGAGGATGACTGAGGACTTTCAATCCTAATCAGAGAGTGTTATATTCTTAACTTTTTATGTTCTTTTTTTACTCTCCATGAGGACATGTTTTACTCTTAATTTAAAGGGTGGGAAACAGTTCTCTGTTAATCCTACTAATTGTTTCACTATCTTATTTAGTTCATATCTAGTTCTTTTCATTTGTTTTTAATTATTTGATTGAGTGTTTGTCTTTTAATTTGTGTTTATGGGTGTTTTTGTCATTACATGTGGGTTGGTTGAATGATTAGTAGTCAATGATATAAAATAGAAATATGATTTTAAATGCTACATTCTTTTGGAAACAATGAATGTTGTGATTGTTTGCTTGGTAATCTAGGACAAGTTCAGCTTCACTTTGTGACCACTTGATATTTTGAGCATATAGTTAGAATCATTTAGTTTTTATGCTTACTTAGAAGACTTTTATGCACAACGAGAATAATTAAGGTCTCAAAAGCACGCTAGAACTTTGTTTAAGCATCACTCAAGGTGAAATTCTAGGGCATACATAGATGAGGATGTGATTTTAGGCCATTTATGGATCGATTGAGCCTTTCAAGCCAATCTTTGTATAGTTTATCCTAGTCACCCCCGTTGAGCCTAATTGCCACTTTTTCTTGCTAATCATATCACTACCTTAACCGTAATTTTATTATCCTTCGTCGTACCTATCACACCATAAGTATAACACTTCCTTTAGAGAGATATGTAAAATTTTGAAAATGATTGGGTGAATTAAAGAAGAGTTATGGGTTTCACTATAAATTTTTGTTGTTCTAATATCAAAAAGGTTAAGTTCGAGAGCATAGTTACTTAATTCGAAATATATATTAAAAAATGAAGAAAAAAAATCAGAAAAAAAAAAGAATTTAAATTGAGTTTGCTATACCCTTAGCTTAAAAGAAAAGAAAAAGTAGAATAACAAAATTGCAAAGGAATCGAAGAAATAAGTTTGGGGGAAATCAGGTGGAAAACAAATGGTTCGGTTTATGTAATTCTCTAGAGGAATGTGTGTTTATAGTGTGAGTTGAGCCAAAATTGATCTATTTTATCCTACCCTCACCTTAGTCATGCATTACAAGCTAATTAAAGTCTTATTTAATCTTTGATTACGTGTGTGCCTACATTAGTGGAGAGTGATGCGAAAAGCAAGCATATGAAGTGTTAATTAAAAAAAAATCATAAAGACCATTTCATTGTCTTATGTGCATAAACTAATCCAAGTGTATGTGATTGATGATTTTAGCTATTCACACACACACCAAGTAGGTCACTTGTAGGTTAGAATAAGTGATGCATTAACACGTTGAACAGTTATAATGTTTAGAATTTCCTTGAGGATAACAGTTATGAGAAAATTTTGAGACAAATTACTTATCATTTGTCGACCACATGATCTATGCCCTTTTGGAGTTTGTTGTTGTTTTTAGTTTTTGTTTTGTTATTTTATTGTGATATGTGCTTACTTACTCGAGGATGAGTATGTATTTAAGTTTGGGGGATTTTGATGAATTGGGATGAACTTGATAATTGCTTAATTTAAATAAGAATACATGACTTTTTATGTGTTTTAATTTTATTTTGTAGGTTTTAAGTTAATGAAGATATTTGGGATGAAAATTCAAAGAAAACAAGCAAAAAAAACTAATATGCTATAGTGCCTTAACAGTAACATGCTATAGTATATGAACATTACCATGCTACAGTACCCCGTGCTATAATACCCACCCAAAGGTACCAAAACAGGCTCCCACTGATAGAATGCCCGGCACCCAGGCGCCAAAGCACCACCACCTATTTTAGTACCCCTTTTATTACCCTAATTTGAAACCTATAAATACTATCCTTTAACCACTTCTTAAAATAAAAAAAGGGGAGCACAAAATAGAGAGAGAAAGTCTAGTTTTTAGTGAGAGAAATATCATTGAAGCTTGGATTAAGGAAGATTATTAAAGATTGAAGACTCCAAAGGCTTCTCAAACTAGTTCTTTCTTCTCTCTCTACTTCATTTACATTTATTTCTAGTTTGTAATTATGTTTTGTGTTGATTTGTACATGAGTACTTTTATGAATATTTGGATGAATGTAATTGAATATTTCACTATGGATTATTAGATTATACATTCTAGGGCTTGATGGAACTCTATTGAACTCTATGTATTGATGGTATTTTGTGATTAATGACTATTTGATGTTTATTCATTTATGCCTTTTATGTACTTAATGCTTCTAATTGCATTGGGACATGGATTGGATGAATTAAACATTTGGGTTATGTGCTTAGGAAAGTTTAATTCATACGTTGGTTGTAAAAGGCATAGCTTTGAGTTTGTTGAGTTGGGAGACTAATGAACTTAGGGTAGTCACATAAGGGTAACTTAATGCGTGTATGTATAACGGGTTAGATAGGGATATCAACTTGTTTTTATATGCATAAAGTCTCATTCAGCACTTGGGAGAGGGAATGAGATTATTCTTAAGCCCTTGATTAATGAATGCATTAGATTAGTTGTTAATCACAAATAATAAAGAGCATAGAAATAATAGAGGAAACTTAAGTCACTAAAACCCTATTTTCATAGAACTCTCATTTCTTCAATTTATCAATTTACATAGTTTAAAGCATTTTAATTCCACAATTCAACTTATCCTTTAAATTAGCTTAAATAAAGTCAAGTTATCAACACCGTGGTAATTAACATTAATTTAGGATACCAATCCTCGTGGGAACGATATTTATTCATCACTTTATTACTTGCTCATGACTCGTGCACTTGTAGTTATAATTTGCGTGTGTATGATTTTGCGAACAAGCGCCTAGATCAGTATGTAGGCGCCGCAGCACCCAAAGGTAGTGCTGTAGTTCTGGATACTATCATCGCCCCCGATGACCCAAAAATAACTTTTTCTTGTTCCGGCACCCAATTTTTCTCATGTTTATCATGTCCAAACATCATATAATCAATTCCAAACATCAACATGTTCAAGAAATCACAAAATAAAATCATGTTTCAAATCAAACATCATCATGTTGTTCAATAATACATCAATATGTTAAATATTCAATAACATCAAATAGCACACACTAAATTAGCATGCTCTGATACCATTTGTTAAGTGGGTGTGTGATGTGTAGAATGAACGTATAATTTTAAAATTTTATATATGCAGTGAAAGTATCACATACAATATACACTCAATATTGCATAATCATGCATATATATCTCATATATGATTATATCTTAATTAAACTTAATAACAAGTAAGTAAACCTATACAGATTGAATGTAACTTTCCAATTCTTCAAGAACTTCAATCTTTAAGTCTTGAGCTCACCTTGAAGTGTGTTATTGCACAATTGTAATTCACAACTATAAGCCGGTGAGATTGTGAAGCCAGAATAGTAGCCATAAATTTCTAGCAACAAATGTTTCAACTTTTAAAATACTTTGATTTATATGTATTTGTTTCTTATGAAAGATGAGGTATAATCTATTTTTGGTTCCTTATTCCCTTATAACCCTTTGTTTAGAACTTTGAAAGGACTTAACAAAATTCTCACAACTCTACCTCATTCTCACTTGGCCGAATATTGCATCTATTGAATGAATTAAATTCATTCAATTTTTTTTTTCAATTTTCTAATGCTTTTCATGGCCTACCATTAAATATTATTGATCATTTTATTGCATTATCTTATCAAATACATTTTATTAATGGCTACCAAATATTTCTTTACCTAATGTTGAAATATCTTTAATTATTTTAAATAATTAAATGCCAATATCAAGGCCCCCCTTATTAGGTAAATGATACAATTGTCATAATTGATGTTTATCCCTTTATAATAATAATAATAAATGAATTTTACATTAATTATTCAAAAACTATTTTTGAATAATTACTTTTACCTCACTTATTTTTACTAGCAAGGTAAATCGATAATTTCAAGGTAAAAATAATTTATGCACAATATTGTTCCATTTGTCAACATCCTATTGGTGAACAACTCTTATCAATCAATTATGTAATGTACTTAAAATTTAAGTCTTGACAAATACACATCCTAAGGAACCCTTGAAAAATATTTTTGATTTGCTGAAATTTCTTGGACCTAACTGTTTGATCCAATATGTTATCCTGGTGCACAATGAGTACACTTTATATTGTGAGAGTCTCTAGGCCCACACCTGGTTTTTCATATGGAACTTGTTCATACGTCGGTGAACAATGTCTCACACACATATTACAAATATTAAAAAACAGCACGTTAGACCATATAAATTGAATTTATAACGTATTCGTATAATCCTTCTATTATATATATCTTGTAAGAGCGGAGATATAGATCAACACTGTTAAGTCTCTATATGTTCAACCGTAAACTTATCCTTAGATTTGTATTTCAATAATAATATCCGTAAACATTTTTGCAGTATTATTTATCCCTAGGATAAAACTTTTTTCCCGGGTATTATTCCTTATGGCCATAAGACTTTTTAAAACACAATCTCAGAGTATCGTGATATATTACTCACCCAAATGAGCTAATGGATCCTATATCTACACACATCGGACTGCATGAGCATTGGACCATACCCAGTGACACCCAGCCGTCAGACCATGAAACATTTCTAACATGTGTGGAACCAAAGTATGGTGGATCACTCACAAACCCACCATATTACTCAGGTCAAAGGGCCACAAATAATACTTAAATTGAGAAGACCCTACATTGACGGCTATATGGGATGTCTATTGGAAGTCCTCGTAAGTCTGCTCATTACTCAGTCCTAACTGAATACCTATATCTCTATACGAGCTTCCACTAAACTCATGGTCTGTTAAGACTAACCATCTAGACCATCCATATATAGACATACACTTATCTATATTTAATAAGATCTTCATTAACAGACCTGCATCAATGAAGATAGATCAGAAACATAGTGTTTGAGAAACATACTTACATAATAACATTTTCTAGCACTATTTACAACTCTTTGCAACTATGTCATTACTAAAATTTTCTCAGTTCTTTGTCCTATTTCAGATAAGGTTTTAACTCTTTCGATTTTGCTAACTCTTATAACTTGATAACTCTTATTAGTGCTAACTCTTGGCATTTATAACTCTCAGCATTGCTAATTCTTAACACTGATCTAAACTCTTTAAGACCAAATCTGAACTCTTTCAGATCATACAATATCTGAAAGGTTACAAGCATCTTATTATGTATAACATATAATTAGCGATTTAATGAAATGATAATAGTATAAATATAAAACAAATATTGATACATAAAAGGGATGGTACATAAAAGGGATGGTACATAAAAGGGATGGCACATAAACACAAATCTCAACATTGATCCACATTCTTTTTAAAGTGATTGTATTCCCTAATTGTTTACCCGTGGTTATAGTGAAATTCACATTTCTTATGTTTATTTAGCTAGGATGTTAGAGTTCAGATTGCTTTTAACTCATTAAGCAATTCTTTGTGTTTGATGACCTTGAAAAAAATGTCCAAAGGGATATCTGTAAATATCCGTGACCTTTCTCCTTGCCCATCTTCTCAATGTCTCTCCTTCTTAGGATATTTGGTTAGTCTGGTTACATTTTTATCCCTTCTTACTTCTTAAACTAACTTATTTGGGGATTTTTTAAACTCTCTCTCGTACTCTTCTTTAAGGCTCTACCACTAGTGGCTTCATCGCCTTCTCCTCTTCATAAGTCTTTATATAGCTATAGGCTCAGTCATAACTATAGTATAACTAGGAAAATTATTTTTAATTAAGTGATACGAAAACTTGTTGAGCAACAAACCTTCTTTCAAAGCTTTCAAAGCACTGGGCAAGTCAAAAGCTCCGAGCTAGATCACTTCCCTATAAAACCTGTACATGAATCCCTTTAGGCCTTTAATTTGGCTCAATTTGATCTTCTAAAGTTATCAAAATCTTCATGAACTTGTAAGCTTCTCAGAATTGTTAAACAAATCGATCTTTTAGCTTGCAGTTCAAGAAGATACTCTTCTGTTTTAGTCTTCAGTACCATAGTAGAGTTTTTCCCCTCCAAGTTCATATGGAACAGCCAACACATTTGGCTTTGTCTGAGCTTTTCAATTGACGAGGCTGGTCACCTGATCCATATAATAGTTTGAATCTAAAGTCCCCTTGTAGATTGAGATATTGAGTAGCTTGAATGCTATAGAAAGCTCTATATCTCTGAGCTTGTCAATATATGGTATTTTTCGCTCCTTTTCCATAGTTTTCAGTTCCAGCTGTTTAAGTTGTTCTCTTCCTTTTAGGATATCTAAGATCATATGCTCCATACTCTTAACCTTTTATTCTAAGTCTATTTCTCGTGTTTTTTTCCCTAATTACATTATCCTCTGTACTTTTCTATCTCGCTAACACGTCCAGAATATAGAAGTTATTCCCAAGTGCAGGATTGTCGAAGTAATAAATAACCCGATGAGAACGGGGTCGATCCACAGGGAAGTAGAATTAAAATTACAAATTATAAACACTTTAAAGATAATTAATGCAGTATGAGATGTTTGCAAATATTATTTCAATTAACCAATTCAAATAAAAAGCTAAGGTTATGGAGATTCACTCTTGGCATAAGAAATAAGAATATATTTAATTTTTTTATAACTCAATTGGAATTCTCATACAAAGAAGGTTCCAACCGGAAAATATAGCAATTAAAGTTCATCATCATTTATATATTGATTAGTATTTATTATTTTTTTAATTATTATACACTAAATCTTATAAATGGGTTCAAGTATTTATTATGCCAATCTTTATATTTGTCTACAATAAATTAAGACTCCCACTTTACAAGAAAGGTTATATAAACCAAATCTTGTAAATGGTTTCAAGAATTTATTGTGCCAAGTATTAAGTTTGTCAATAATAAATCAAGAATCACCACTTTAGAAGAAAGGGTATTAATTCTACAAACAAAATAAATACATCATATATAAATTTGCATAACTTAAAAATGAAGCATTAAATTCATGAATAAATATTAAACATATCTTATTACCTTGCCAAGAGCTTCACCCTTTCACCTTAGCTTAAACAAAATTATTTGAACATAATAAAACTAAATGAAAAGAAAAGAAATGGAAGAAGAAATAACATGACTTAATAGTAAACAAGAGAAATAATAGTACAAGGAAATGGATACAAAGGAAAAGTATTTTGAACTAAATTCTAACTTTCTAATTACATTCTTTAGGCATAAACAAGCCACCTATTTATAGAAAAACATGGATAAATCGAGACAAATTTAGAGGGAACCACTTGGTTGATGAAAGTCAAGAATGGTGGCAAAATAATTTGCATTCATTATCACTTGGGCACCCACTTGATTATCCAATTTGGAATTGATGTGATCCGAATTAGCTGTCACTCAAAACACAAAAGTTGTAGATAAGTCTCTTATCTTTCGAAATTGAGTGATCTCATACATATTAGATATGTATTTCTATAGTTATGGGCCAAATACTGATAACTGTTCAAACTGGGCCTGTACTGCAGATCAATTCTGTTCTAGGCCAATTTTCATCCTCTAAACACTCGAATTGCCAATGCGTTGTGAAATACAATATGTTAGCCCATTGAGTCAGCTCTGCACAGGATTAAGAATTACCTCAATTGGATCTTTAGGTAGAAAGTTATACCCATTTTACCGAACCTGCCACAAAACAGTTATAAGATAATTAAGTACAATATTGTAAACATACTTAAGTTAAGAAAATTAAATACACTAGTAATACAAAACAATCATGTAAAACTCTTATTAAATGTGTAATTTCAAGTGTTCATCACTCGCCCTCAATATCCATCAAGCAACGTGCTCATCTAGCTTCTATTTCTCCTATTTCTCTCCTGGGTATGCCTCCTCACCTTATTTGAGTCCACAACTTGTAACCTTGCAAAAGCTCAATCATTTTTATCTCACACACAACTTTTAACTCATTGGTTACGGCTCCAGAAACTCACGAGGCCTTTATGCTGCACCTATTTTTCTTATCCACATGAATGAATTGCCTACTCGTCTCCACTATATCTGTCAGCAAGGGGTCATTATAAGCATCTAATGGCTCAATAGGCTGGTCGGTCACCTTTCTCGCTTCTTTGTTCTTGCTTATTCTCTAGTGGACCTCCAAAACTAATTGCAATAGTTTTCTCAACTCTTCCATCTCTTTCTTTGCTTCTTTCAACACTCTTTCCAAGTATCGCCTCCATTTTAAACCTTTATATTGTTCATCTAGATAGGTTAACATTTTCCTCACATTCCTCATGTTCTTCTACCTCATTTAATTTCATTAGGTCAGAGCTTCATATCATACTCTAATCCTTCTCTTAGTTGCACATCATCTTCTCCTAGGAGACTTTCTTACTCGATCTGAAATTGGTTACCTTCGTGGATTTTTACACCATTTCCCACAAACTATAGTTGGTAGTGAAGTTCTCTATCAATAGATATTTGTTCTTCTCTGGAAACAACTTGTCACATTGAGTTCTAATTACACCTTTCGAGCTCTTTGCAACATTCAAGGTCTATAGTTGCACTCACAAAAGTCAATCAAGGCGATGTCAATGGTTATATCTAGCAAAGTCCCTCTGATACTTAAGTTGGTATTTGGGTTAACAAAAAAAATATTTTAGTGGCCAAATTATATATTTTTTTTTAAATAATTGCTTACTTGTTGAGTATACTATTTGTGTCTGGTTGCCTTGAATACAATTCTTTATTCCTTACGTGCGAGTGTTAACTTTCCATTTTAGAAGTTTCTTTGGCAGTTGTTTCATGTTGCTCTACGTCTTTAATTATGCGAGGGCCCTAGATTTTAAGGGTTATGGGTTAAGTGCTATGTGTGCCCATGTTTGTGGAGAGTATGGGTGATGTGTTCTACTCTGCCCGAACTCCCTAAGATTATGGGCTTAATGGTACCATCTCCACATTCTTTGTACATTGTGAGTAGTCCTTAAATTAAAGATGGTTCTTGGCCACTAATGACTATTAAGCTTGGTGGTTGATCTCTTTCTCTCATCTAAGGGCTACACTCCAAATGTAGGGTGTCATCGGCTTTAAGTTGCTAAGGACCCAAGCTCGATAGACATCTATAGACTGAGCTTGAGAGTTTCTTTGGGCTTAGTCCTAATTAAATGGTCATAGACCTTCTAAGTTAATGAACTTTTGTGGTCGGTCTTAAGCTTCTCACGTTTACCAGATCGTCATGAGCCTTTCAAGGCAATGAGCTTTTATAAACTACGCCTAAGCTTCACGAATTCTGGACTTTAGTAAGCTGAGTTCAAGAAATTTGAGGCATTAGATCCCTTCTCGTATGGCACCAAATCCGAAATGAACAAGTCAATCTTATTCTATTTATTATATTCATATAATTTAGATTGATTCTTTTTTTTTCTTTTTTCTATTTTTTTAGTAGTTACGCAATGAAGTAAGAAATGTAGATTGTTATAGTAATTGTCTTTCCTAATAGATGAAAGCATATGATTTTGAAAATCGGATGTAATTACTTTCTTGCGATGAAATAACTTCTTTCAATTATACCCATTATTTTATCATTATCACAGTTGTTCGCTTTCTTTTTATATGTTGTTTTTTTATTTAAATTCAAGGTTGTTGTTTCTCTTTTTTATATATTTTATTTTATTTTTACTAAAAAAATAGAGATATGAATTCAAAAACTCTATAATAGATGTCGATTGCATTGTAAACCTTTTACTATTTAGTTAAAATTGCAAGTGTCTTTATATATTGTTTAGTTAATAACCAAATATATTCACTAGTACAGACAATTAGGTTGAGTTGGATTGGGTTTTTACTTGACCCGTACTTGTACCCAAATAAAATAGGTTACTTTCAATCCGTTTCATTACTTTATAAATAGATTTGAGTTGGGTTTTATCTAATTAGGTATAATTTATAGGGCCCATTATCCTTTTTTTTATTGGACTTTATTGTTAGATTTATTTTAAATTAAGTTGAATTAATTTTTGTTGGATTGAATTTTATTGTTGGACTTATTTTTTTAAAAGAGTACTTTTTTCAAAAAAAAAATTGTCCAAAACATTAAATTTAACATTATTAAATTATTTTAAGCATATAAATATCAATTAAAAAACCAAATATAAAATAATGCAAAAATATACGCACACCTCATCCGTCACAACAAATATAAAAGAAAGAAGAAACATTACTCAATTCTTTTTTTCTTTCTCTTTTTTCAATGGCCCAACTGGCGATGAAAAATAAAATAAAAAGAAAGAACATGAGGAAAAGATAGATAGATAGAAACTAGAAAGAAAAAAAAAGAAAGATGTAAGGTAATGTTGTTATTTTTACTTGTATATCTAATTCAAATCAAAATGTCGTCCAAAGCCAACCAAAACCAAAGACCAAACGGCAAACCCGCATCACCCAAAAAAAAAAAAAGTCACTTTGCTATACAAGAATATAAAGATATTTATCAGAAATACTATTTCTGCTACTGTGCTGCAACAACACTAACCCCTCAAAAATTTCAAAATCTTATTTTCATCACGGTCTCAACTTTCTCGCTTTCTCTCTTTCACCTCAAAAGAAAGAAAGAAAAAAAAAAATTCGCTGAAAATTATGTAGGCTATTTGCCTGGTTACCTCTCTCTCTCTCTCTCTCTCTCTTTCTCAACGTCTCTTGCTCATCATCAAGCTTTCCTCTTTTTTTAACATCTCTTCATAAATGGGTAATTCTTTGATTGTTATTTTTACTTCGGGGGCTTGTTTTGTTTCTTTATGATTTGACATGTCAAAAAAAAAAGTGAAAGGTGTTATTCTAAATTATAGAGATTGAATACTCTGGATTATTTTAGAGTAAAATGTTATATATATATATGTTGGGTATTCGGGTCGTGTTGGGTTTTTATAATTTTGACCCGAATAATTCAGTTAAATCATAATTATTTTTACCGGGCTTAATTTTAATTATTTTTTGAATATTAACCCGAATATCTGACTCTATTGGGTCGAAAACTCTTAGGTCATTTTCCCATCACAACTGTTCACTTAAAAGATCATGATTCTTTTAATATGTGCACAATTTATTTGAAACTTCTACGATACAATTATGGAGCCAAATGCGTAAGCCTCGCCCCAAGCTTTAAACCTTATGGATTGGTTAATCTTATTAGAGTCACAAAATAGAGCATTCACCCCCTCATTTTTTTCTTTAAAGACCCCTTAAATTAATACACATAATCAAAGAGTGATGCTATTTAACCCTATATTAGCCCCTATTTATCGCTTTTATTTGAATTCTAGTTTTATCTCAAGTGAAATTATTTATTAAAAAAAAAGTCTAAATAGAAATTTTTTCTAAATATACTAACATGCTTGACTTCTTACAAATATATTATAAATCGCAATATCTGTTATACATGATAAATCCTTAATTTTTTTTTCCTAAATAAGAAAACAATTCCCCTTTTTTTAATAAATAATGAAATACTTTTGTTGATAAAATGATAAGTTTCAAATTTACTACTTCTTCAATTTCTTTTACTTATTAAAAATGACTTAATTAAATAAATTTAATGATTAAATTGTGTAAGGCTAATTTATAAAAGCGTTAATGACCAATTTAATAAATTCTTTTAAAATAATTATAGGAAAAAAGTTATTTATCCATACTTAAATAATAAAATATATTAAAAAATAAAACAGAGAAATTATGAAAAAAAAGTAATTTTTTCATACTTTTTAATAATAAAATATATTAAAAAATTATGTCATACTGAAAATAAGTTCGAAATTAAATAGGGTATATTGAAAAGTAATAAATTATTTTAAAATTTTTAATATTAGACAATAAAAATGAGAGTTGATAAAATAAAAATGGGGTTAAATTTTTATCTTTTTAAAAAAAATTACTAGACCCTTTTTATTTTTAATAAAGATGGCAAAATGTCATACGGGAATGAAATTTTAAAGGCCTTCGCTCAAATGGAGTGAGGATAGAATAATTTTTGTAAAAATAAGGTGGGATATGAAAAACAATTATTTTTCAAATTATTAATAGGGTAAGGATGAGATTAAACCTGCCCCCATTTTATATGAATATATTAAATATAAATTTAGTATATAGTTATATATTTTATCAATTTTTTATTTTATAATTTATATTTAATTAAGTTACTAAAAAATATTTTAATAATATAATTGTATTAATAAAAATTAAAAATAATTAACGAAAAAACATAAAATCTAATATTAAAGACTTATTTTTTAATGGAATCGTCAACCGTCATTATTCTCTCAAACTCTTATTAAATTTATTCAATTGTTCTATTTGTTCTCTCGTCAAACTTGCTCTCTCTTAAATAAGAAATTCAAAACTACAACAAAATCAATTTTAATAGCATTTGAATTTGTATTTAGTATAAGTGGTAGATTTATAAGTCCTCATTATAACAGATTATATCTAAAGATATTAGAAGTTTTGATGTTTACTCAATATTGTTTATAAAAAAATTAAAAGTATGACATAATTATTTATTATTTATAAATTTTTAATTTTAATCAACTAATTCTTATATAGTTTATTTTCATTATCCAATTAAATTTAAATTCTTTTACAAAATCCTAATATCACATATTTATTAGAGATACTAATAGAGATAAACTTCAATCTAATTTTTTATAAGTGTAATTATGTTAAATTGTTTATTGCATTATCTTAAAAAAATTAATAAAAAGTTAAAAGTAATTTATATAGTTTTTAAAAATAAAATTTTAATCTCATGACTTCCGATGAAAGAAGATTAAGTAATTAATAGGAAAATCTATTATACTAAACATTAAAATATTATTTAATTTTTTTATTTTTTACTTAAAAATTTATTTATTATTTACATTATTTAAAAATATTATCATATTATTTTAACTTTTTAATTTTATTTATTATAATATAAATTAATTTTATATTATTAAAATTAATAAATATAAATTAATATTTAATATCATAAAAATAAATAAAAAATCATTCCAGATTCCTCGTCTCCACCACACTAAATTTTTATAGATTCCTTATCTCCACCACACTAAATTTTTACGAAGAATAAAATGAGAATGGAGCTTAAATTAAAAAATGAAGCAAAGTACGAGAAAAGCCTCCCATTGCCATCTCTAAATTTCAAATTTGTACACGCCAGCCATAAATAATTTGTAATTTCTAACTAAGAGAATAAGAAAGGATATGAGTTATATATAAACAGAAAAACGGTTGTGCATAGTTAATACAGATCTTGTAATTATAATCCCAAACTAAATATCATATTATAAGCATGATCATAAAAATTACACAGTAAGTATAGCTTCGATGGAAAATAGAAATTAATTTTTTAAAAACCGATTGGCGTATGGTTGAGCATGGGACGGAAGCAACTGAGAGGAGTAGGCAATTATTCGTCACCATTGAGAGATGAAACTGGTATTTGATACGAGGCAATGGAGTTCGCATCGTCCTACTCATCAAATCCATTTAACTGTGAAAAAGCAGTGCACCAGAAGAGTTATGAAAGCCAGAAGCAACATTAAGTGCAGAAAGAAATTTTCAATTGCAACAAAAGACAGTCCATTTTAATCCCATTCTAGGAAACAAAAAATGAAACTGGTATTTGATACGAGGCAATGGAGTTCGCATCGTCCTACTCATCAAATCCATTTAACTGTGAAAAAGCAGTGCACCAGAAGAGTTATGAAAGCCAGAAGCAACATTAAGTGCAGAAAGAAATTTTCAATTGCAACAAAAGACAGTCCATTTTAATCCCATTCTAGGAAACAAAAAATGAAACTGGTATTTGATACGAGGCAATGGAGTTCGCATCGTCCTACTCATCAAATCCATTTAACTGTGAAAAAGCAGTGCACCAGAAGAGTTATGAAAGCCAGAAGCAACATTAAGTGCAGAAAGAAATTTTCAATTGCAACAAAAGACAGTCCATTTTAATCCCATTCTAGGAAACAAAAAATGCATATAACAGTTTTCAAATTAGTTTGACAAAAAAACCATTCAAACCAAAGCTCCTCAAAGCTTTTTATTACTCTACCTATTATGAAAAAGCCCTTAAACTATGCCTGAGAATGGGACAGCCTATCGTCATACCGCCATTTACTCTCATAAAAACATAAAACACAACACCAGAAGCCTTTTAACTTCTTCATTTAGTATTTGTAGTCCTTGACATGGAGAGAATCTGCAGCACCCTCGCCGAGCTTGGCATCACCCTTGTAAGTACCCAGAGTGGCCTCAGAGTTGGCCTTGCACCTTACAAGGAATGCTTCCTGGGCCTTCTTCACGTTCTCCTCCTTTCCAGCCCATGCCTTGAGAGTGCTCTGCTGAAGTGCACGTCCAAAGGAGAATGAAAGTGACCATGGCTTCTTAGTCTGAAGTTTGTTCATGGCATTGAGGTTAAGAGTCGCCTCCTCCTCACTCTGCCCACCAGACAAGAACACGACTGCAGGAACTGCTGCAGGCATGGTGCGTTGCAAGGCACGAACAGTGTACTCAGCAACCACCTCTGGAGCAACTTTGGGGGATTCAGACCCAGGGGTGACCATGTTGGGCTTCAAAAGGGTACCCTCAAGAAGGACATGGTGGTCATTCAAAGCCTTGTAAACTGCGGCGAGAACACATTCAGTCACCTCAGCACACTTGTTGATATCATGGGGACCATCAACAAGGATCTCCGGTTCAACAATAGGAACAAGACCATTCTCCTGGCAGATGATGGCATATCTGGCCAAGCCATTCGCATTCTCATTGATGGCGAGCTGTGAAGGCTCATTAAGTCCAATCTTAAGCACAGCACGCCATTTGGCAAAGCGAGCACCAGCTTCATAGTACTTCTGGCAGCGCTGGGCAAGGCCATCAAGACCCTGGGTTGTGGTCTCGCCATTGGTACCAGCAAGTTCAACAGTACCCTTGTCAACCTTAATACCTGGGAGAACTCCACCTTCTTTCAAGACATCAACAAAGGGCTTGCCTGCACAATCACTCGTATAAATTAAGTTTTAAATTTTAAAATTAAATTCAGAAGATAATGGCAACAAGAGGCATCGACAATATACCAGCAGCAGCCTTCTGGTAGAGGGTCTCCTCAAAGAGAATGACACCACTGAGGCACTGAAGGGCACCAGGAGTGGTGAAAAGGAGCTCACGGAGAGCGCGCCTATTAGTTTCAACATTCTCAACGTTGATGCTGGCTAGACGCTTGCCAATTGTGCCGGTAGACTCATCAGCCGCAAGAATACCCTTTCCGGGGGTGCCAATGTAAGCAGCATTTTTAATGAGCTCATCTGCAACATGTACAATATAATCATTTAGTTGTTTTTGTAAAACGAACGAAATTATGAAAAAAAGCATAGGCTCTAGGCCACAAATAACTTCATTCTAAGAGAGTTTACAACAAAACCTAAGCCTCAAGAATCTTAAGTCATCCAAACTCAATTGACATTGCATAAGAGTTAACATAAACCTTTAGTAATAATTTGCTTCAATGTAAATAAGAAACGATTGGAGAAAATCAGGACTTTGAGGTAATCTATAACATAATCTTTTACTAATTTACTTATTTTAAGAGAGAGGACCGCATAACACTTGATTGATATCTACCTACAAAGCCCTAACAACAATGATGGAGAACTAGCCTTTTGATTAAAGGTTCCAAAAGCTCTTGTTTCATCAACAGCTTTTCAGCACTGCCTTCATAGATTACCATAAACAGAAATCAAATATAATATCATGAAAGAATTACGGGAAAAATATATCATGAACTACTTAAGAGAAAAATCTCAAGATCTCATTCACTGCAGTCAAAAACGGATCTCAATATTACAATAAGCGGTAAAAAATTGTAAATTCAAATGTATTGATCAGATAACAGGATCATAATTAGGTACAAAAGTAAAATATATTGACCGAACAAAATAAATAAACAAGTAAATCAATAGATCTATATTCAAATCAAAGCAGAAAGCGTAACAGAGATATAAGAATATAAACTGGAAAACATAAGGCAAGCAGGCAACAGATCAGAGAAATCGAGACTCAAAACAGAGAAAAATAGACCGACTAGAATAGATATCAAAATGGATCTAAATTTGAACAATAAGGAGATCAAACATAACATAGATCTGAGCAAAAGAATCCAGATTAAATAATAAAACAGAATCGATAAATCTAAAATAAATTAAAAAAAAAAAAAGAACGACGACAGGTTATGGAGAATGGAAGGAGAGGAGGAAATTTACCAGCGTATTTGCCCTTGAAGCAAGACATAGCGAGTGATTTGAAAAGGAAAAGATTTGCCGGCAAAGATTGAAAGTTAAAGAGGGCGTTGAATGTAGAGCCGAGAGTGGGTTAGGGAGGGTTATATTAGAAGAGCGAGGGTTGATTGAAGGGGGTATAACAAAAGAAAGCGAGGCATCGACATTGTCGCTTACCACATACCACGTCTTTTTTAGTACGTAACGGCGTGTTACCGTTGCATATCACTCCGTTGTTTGGCGGTTTGCCTCGGTTTTTACTCTTTTGCCCCTTCTTCGTACATTTCAGGTTAATATTAATAAACAATGGGAAATTTTTGTAAATAGCCCAATTTTTAAGTCACATTACTAATTTAACCATTTATATAATTTTTTAACTTCTGTAATCAAAGATTCAATCTGTTATAATAAACAATACACTACAGCAAATAATATTTTACTACAATAATAATTTTAATCAAAAATAAATTTTTTATTAAATTTATATTTATTTTATATTATTTATTTATTTTAATCATATTATTATAAAATTTATATAAATAATATAATTATTTATTATAATTAAATTAAAAAATTAATAACAAAATAATTTTTATAAACAAATATAAACTTAATTTATATTTTTTATTAAAATTATATTTATTATATTATTGATAATTAAATAAAATAAATAAATAATATAAATTAATCATATCGTATATAATAAAATAAAATTATAAAAATATTAAAATATTAAAACAAAAAAATATCACACTGATATTTTATCGCATTCATATTTAAAATTGCGTTCATATTTAAAATTGTGTATTAAATGACCTTTTATTTTTTTATTTATTATGTTTAATAAAACGTTAGGGCTTACTTGTATTGTATCTTGTTATTTTTTATAAATTATTTTTATTTTATTATATGACTTATCATTATTTAAGGGTAAATTCAATTGGTGAACAGTCAGCAAAAAAATGCATGACTGCAAATATATGGGTAATGGAAAGCTTTATGCTTCGGGGTCAAGCATAGGTATTAAAGGAAGGGTAGAATTGTCAAAATAATTTTAAAAAGCAAAGTCAAAGTAGGGTATTCTCAAAAGAACAGCCTTGCGTAGCGTGAAATTGTGGGCAAGGAACAGTCATAAGTATCTCTGGTAAAAAGAAGGAAATTTTGAAAACCAACAAACCAACCAAATCCTGTGGGAGTTGGTTTGGTTTTGATTGAAAATTAAAATGAAATCTGGGAGCTGAGACTGAGACTGAGACACCGACGCCCCCGGGTTAGGTTTCATTTCATTTCATTATTTATTAAGACCTTTAGGTTCGGCTGCATTTCTACTTTTCAAAAATTTATGGTGTCCTCCAATTGCCAGCTGCCTTTCCTCTCCACCCCATCTTTTTCTTTTATCTTACTTAAACTACATCGACATTTACTAGAAGGAAATATTTACATGTCTCCTTCAAATTCACCTATAATTCAATTCATATTTTTAAATTTAAAAATGATCTAAATTTATTTTCAATTTTAAAAAAAGAAAATTGAACTCCATATGATAACAAATTAATTTAACTTGAGATCCGTTTTAGATAAATTAAGTGGGAACTACTAGAAAAAATTTAACTCAATAATTTTGTATTTTACAAATTTTAAAGAATGCCAATAAATTATATTCACATATCTATTTTGTAAGAAATCAAACAATTCTTCAAACCAGTACCAACTTAATCTCCATCGAGTTGATGCTGCAAAAATCATGACAATTTGAACTTAAGCACTCTATGAAAAAAACAACAATTTGCCTCGAAAGAGATGGAGTAAATTTTCCTGAAAAAATGTAAAAATGTCTTGCACTTCTCCCATTTTCGAGCTAGTAAATTATTTTATATTTTATTTGTTTTAGAAAAATTTAGAAAATAAATAATTAGATATATTTTGATGTCTTAAAAACAGAATTTTATATTCTAATACTTGGAAATATGTAAATTGGTCGAGATCTATCTCATGAATTTCACGTGACTTCATTACCTTAGTATGAAGGGAAAGCATTTAAATCGTACGAAGTTTAGGCATTGCGACATTCAGTCGAGCTTATGCCCAATATATCTGTTAAGTGTCATGACGGCCAAATTTAAAATTGTGAATTTTTATAAAGTCATTTACCCATTTTAATAAATACAACTTTTTGAAGAGGTGTTGTATCTCTTTAAAAAAATACTTGAATTATATAAATACTGTAGACACATTTTATTTAATATAATTAACTCTTTTCAACCTTTGATTATATTGCTCTCTTCTATTAATTATTTTCAAAGTTCATACTTATTATCTAAGGAGATTATATTTAGTGTGCACTTTTATAAATTTTAATAAATCATAAAATCTTAAAATTATCTTATCATTCAATTTAAGTATATTTTAATTATAATTAATTATAAGAATAAAAATAATTTAAAGAAAGTATTAAATACACTTTAACTTTTAAATTGTACTTGTTGTATCCTTATAAATACATTCTCCGTACAACACACATTTTTATCAACATATGAAACCTCATAAAAAATATCTTTTGTTCTTATTTATTTTTTGAAAATTGTAGAAATATATCATCCTCCTCTTTTTACTTATTTATTCCTCAAAACTGCGGTAATGTATTTTTTTATTAAAAAATACACACAAGTAGTGTTTATTTGGAAAACAAAAGATGTCAAAAAAAATAATTCGTTCAAGTTAATTTTTTTATTTAAAAAAAAACGTAATAAAAAATATTTCGGTCAAGTTAATGTTTGTTCCAATAAAAATATTTTATGTGTGAAGAGTGATATAAAGTCTACGTAGAATCTGTCTCTCAATTAATAGAACGAGTATCCAACATTCTAAAAATAAATAAATTTGACTTAGCAAACATACATAAAAAATTAGTTGAATATCAACCTGACAATGTGGATGTCGACGCAATATCATTAAAATATATATTACATTAATTTTCATTTGACCAAATAATAATATTGGGCAAGCTTCATGTTGCAATCTTTTGCTTCTCGTCATCTACCAATTCGTCTTTGCCCACTACTTACAAGTCAACATTATAATCTTCAAAATTTTGGGAATGTTTTAGAAACAGTCTTTTATTTTAATTAATTTTTTTTTAATCACAAAATAAGAAGTTAATTTTATTAGTCAAATAAATAATAAATTAACATATTTATCCTCATACATATAATATAATGATAAACAAAAGATTTAAAACTAAAATTACAAAATTGAATTAAAATTTTTACAAATTCATCTCTAAAATTACACTTCAACATTAAAAATAATTAGATTAAAAGTTGTAAATCTTTTATAAAGGTAAGATATTTTTTCATTATCGTATAATGTATTTTTTTCCGTATATATAAGTTAAAATAATAAATTATTTTAAAGTTGTGCTTATTTTAAAATGCATTAGTATTAAAATATAATTTGAATATGTTGAAGCGGAAGCACATAAACAAGCAAAAAATTCACCCAAATAATATAATAATTCAGAACAAATTACTAAAAAATAAATAGAGAAAGGGGTAGAAGAAGAACACACAAAGAATTACATAGTTCGGCAACTTGCCTACTACGGCAGATCAAGATCACACTTTTCTCTCATTATGAATCACAAAGCACTCACAAAGTATGCATTTTACAATAAAGATCACAAAGAAAACTCTCTCTCACTCTAGAGATTTTCTCTCACAAAGAACCACTAAGATCTCTTGTTTATCACAAAGATTATCAATATGTGTTTACAAGCCAATTGATAGCTTTTATATAAGCTTTGGGACGACCTAGGTTTACCCTATACGTGTAGGAGTCGTATTAAGGAGTCCTGGAGCAAGTGGGAGACGAAATAAGGAAGTTTCCGTATTTCGGGATACTGTTCCCGTCTCCAGCGCTGCGGCGCTGGGCTTTCGTCGCCGCGGTGCTGGCGCACATTTGCTGAGCGTTGCGGCGCTGGCCTCCTGGAGCCGCCGCGCTCAGGTTCTGTTCTGGGCGCCGCGGTGCCCACGTCTGGTGCGCCTTTCTTCGTTTTTCGCCTCCTACACGTCCGTCTTCGATCCGTGCGCACCCTACGCAATTGGATTGATCCCCAAATCATCGGCCCAAATCATATTCCGATGATTTTTAATCAATATTCTTACAAATTCCCTCCTTGATTCAAAATCATCCACAAAAGTAACTCGATCTCTCATTTTCGCATCTTCGGTCACCCTCACAAAGTAGTGACTTCGGTTAAGTCCTTGCATAGGACGAACTTAACCGAGGGTAGTGGCTTAGTCAACATATCAGCAGGGTTTTTAGATAATGCTATCTTTGTTATACTAACTTCACCACTTTGGACAATCTCACGAATGTAATGAAGCCTCACATCAATGTGTTTCAACCTCTCATGGAACACTTGATGCTTGTTTAGGTGTATGGCACTCTGGCTATCATAATATACATCGGTGTTCACATCTTCACTAGCCAATACCTCTGCGCATATGCCTTTTAACCACACGCCCTCCTTGATAGCTTCACCAATAGCTATGTACTCTACATCTGTGGTAAATAGTGCAACCATGTGTTATAGAACTGATCTCCAACACACACTATACCCAACACACTGTGAATACGTAGTCCGTCAACGATATTCTCTTGTCAAGATCACCTGCATAATCGAGTCTACGTACCCTCTTACTATTTCATTGCTGTCCTCATCCCTCTTATACATTAACCCGTGATTCGACGTTCTTTTGAGATATCTCAGAATCCACTTTACTGCAAGCCAGTGATCTTTTCCCGGATTCGCCATGTATCTACTCACCACACTCACAGCCTGTGCTATGTCTGGTCTTGTGCAAACCATTACATACATGATGCGCCTCACATCGCTTGCATATGATACTTTGCTCATTTGCAGTTTCTCCTCATCGGATGTCGCGCGACTGTGCTGCTGAAAGTTTGAAATGCATGGCCAAAGGAGTAGAGATAGCCTTCGCGTTTGACATACCAAACTTCTCCAAATTTTTGACTATATATCGCTGTTGGGACAAGAAGATAACATCTCTTCTTTCCCTCACAATATCCATACCCAAAATTCTCTTCACTGCTCCCAAATCCTTCATTTCAAACTCATCACTTAACTGCTTCTTGAGTTTTTATATTTCTTCCATGTTCTTACACGCGATCAACATATCATTGACGTATAGAAGCAAATACATCATCCCACAACTTATGTTCTTGAAGTACACGCATCCGTCATACTTGCTCCTTGTCACGCCCCAGACCCAAAAGATCTGACACACGACATCACTTACATTCATTCAATAATACTTAAGCATTTATTTTAATTTCTTTCAGAATTATAGCAATTGAATTATGACTGGGACAATTAGTAAACCGGAGATACGCAGAGTTTTCTCAGAGATTAACACTCTACTACGTCACCAGTAGCAACTTTGTTACCGGAAGCCCAGAATATATTCATTGCAAATTCTTACTTAAAATCAATCCATTACTACACTTGGTGAAACTTAAACTAAATCCAACCACACAATAAAATAATACATAGGTATTTATTCACTAGGGACAAATCAAATATCTTATCCCACGTGTCCCCAAATAAAACACTTAGCAACCTAACAACTTAGGGAACCCAAGGAACAGCAGAAGCCTTGCCAAATCCGCTATGCACACATGTACCTTATTTACCTGAAATCACCATAAACTATAATGAGTATAAAACTCAGTAAGCATACTAGTTTTTCATATATCAAATACAAATACATATATGTACACGATGCATATGTATGATATGCTGTGATCAATCAAAATCATAATCTTATCAAATCACATATCATGTAAGCGCTTACACATTCTTTCAAAACACATAATAGGAATACCATCACTCAACTACTACTTAGTAGGACTTACATATCACATATCACATAATGAGCCAAATGTCACTCGTATGTGACATACCGTATAAGAGAAATAGTACAAGTGAGGTCTTTAAATCACACATATATAACGCTTATGCCCGAAGGTAAAAGCCAAACCCTCACCCTGATCATCGGTGAGTCCTCTCACGTGTACCAATACGCCACCACACGAATGTGATGACTCACACTTCCTTTAGGTACCAATAGGATCCTCCCTACATACGGAACACATAACATATACCAATCCCGAAGGAAAGGCCACACATAAAGGCTCCACAAATCACATAAAATGCCTACTAAGTTAACAGTGAGTTCAAGTACCCTCATATCACAAAATATTTCTCATGGACATATTACACTTCAAAAGCTTTCTTTGTTAAACGCATCTTATTTTGGAAAGCTCACTTTCAAAAACACATGTATGTCCATGCTCAATGTCAATGCTCACATTCATAAACATATATTCACATTTCATATCAAAATATACTTTGACATATCATAAACATATTCTTAACCCCATTTACAAAATCATACAAAACAATTATTATGTTTATTGTGATTCCAGTAGTAAGTCTAGTATACTTACCTCTTAACACTTTCAGCTACAAGGCTTAAATCTCCTTAACCTATCAATGGAGATTAATCCTTTCATAAGCCTCACAATTCACACAAAATACTTTAAATAGCTTACAAAATTATACACAATGCATTTATCACATCAAATTGGTCTAAATATTTGGTTTCTCAAAACTTGTCATTCTGACCACTTACACTTAACAAAAATTTCTAATACATCAAATGATGTCCAACTACTCCGAAATCAGAATATATCATTCTTGACTCATATATACTTCTTATATATGAATATTATATCAAAATGCCTACACAATCCATTCCATACACACCATCGAATCCAAACTACAAACCTGACAGGATCAAGATACTTACTGAACAGTATTCAATCTCCCAATTTTATAAAATCATATACTAACTCAAAAATTATAAAACTACCACATAATTACTCTTGACACATATCTCAGTCCATGATAAATATTTGGCTTCCAAATAACTGCCAAAAGTATTTTAAAACTATTTTATTTCATAACTTTAAAAATCTGTTAATCAAATACTACAATGAGCTGATACACTTTAGAAATTCATAACACTTCAACCACATTGATCCAAATTCTCAATTCCGAGTATATCATATTAGACATATAAAATTATCATATTCCACAAATTCATAATTTTTAAAGATCATTCATCAGGTCAAAAATTATTTTCCACTGTATCATACTGTTTACACAGGAAATTTCCAGAATTCCAGGGTCATTTTGGTAAATTCACTACAAATTCAATTTCCGAGATTTTCAGTCGATTCAAAGTCTCAGATGATCCTAAACATGTCTAATTTCATATACTCAAAATTCAAAACCAGAATCGAATCACAACAATTTATAAATTTCCTAGATCAAGAGGTTATCCAGCAGAAATTCCATAATTCATCATGATTTATCAAACTATCTTATAGATCATCATCAATTCTCACAACATCAAACGAAATACACATCAAATCCTTAATTATACATATTTCCAGAAATCAAAACTTAAAGAAATTAATTTAATTAACACCAATAAATTGATAATTAGTTGTGATATACCTCTAAAGATCCAAAATTCCAATTTCTTCTTCTTTTTCTTCTTTTTCTTCTCTTTCTCTCTCCTTTATTTCTCTCTTCTCTCTCTAAAATGGGTAGCTCGACCAAAATGAGAGAATTAGGGTTTTTAAAAGTGTATTTTTATACTAAGTGGTTAATTTTTGGTATTTATGAATTTGCCCCCCAAACTTTCAAAGTATAACAATTTGGTCCCTAAAATAATTCAAAAGTCTTGCAAATAAACCCAATACTAATAGTATATCCTTAACCTATAAAAACACTACTAATAACAATATATAAATCAAGGATCACCCACATACAAATAAAATACGTATATTTATATATATAAATATACATATTCTTACCGGTTATGGATACTGGTTACTACACTCCTACTAAAACCACAAGCCATCATAAACTCATTAAATCTCCTATACCACTGTCTAGGTGATTGCTTTAACCCGTACAATGACTTCTTTAGCAAACAAGCATGATCTTCTTTTCCGGGCTCCTTGAACCTTTGCGGTTGTGCCATGTATATCGTTTCTTCAAGCTCTCTATGTAGAAAAGTTGTCTTTACATCTATCTGCTCTAGATGTAAATCAAGGTTTGCACAGATGGCTAACAAAATCCTAATAGATGTGTGCTTGACAACTGGAGAGAATATCTCATGAAAATTGACTCCTTTTCTCTGAGTAAAACCTTGTGCTACTAACCTAGCCTTGAATCTTGTAGGCTCAATCATCGGTATCCCCTCCTTCACCTTATATACTCACTTGCACTCGACTAGCTTCTTTTGAGGTCTCTCCACCAACTTTCAGGTATTGTTCTTCCTAAGAGAACAAATTTCTTATTCTATGGCCTGCTGCCATTCTTTCTTATTTTCACTCTTCATAGCCTCACCATATGTCATAGGCTCATCATATTCAAGAGTGTAAGTAGAATTAAAAGCATGAGCAACTAAGTCTGCTTGTGCATACCTGCCTGATGGGTTAATCGTTCTCCTTAGCCTGTCTCTAGCAAGCTGGTACTCTTCAAGTTCCAACTCAGAAGTTCTAGTCTTCTTTTGGGTGAACTTGGAGGAACTCGCCGGTGTTCTTGGTTTATCTTCAAGGATCTCCTTGTTGAAGTGTTGATCTGGGGGCATACCAGATCCATGTTCAGGCTCTACTTCAACTTCTATTGACTCGGGTGCTGAGTCTTCCTTGGACACAGGTTCTTCTTTCTCATCTTCTTGGAAGGTTTTCAGCATTGTCATCTCATCGAACGTTACATCACAACTTATGATACTCCTTGGTGGTGTTAAGTCTTTACACCATACCTTTTATCCTGTTACTCCTTCAGGATATCCTATGAATACCCCTTTGATAGCTCTAGGTTTCAACTTTCCCTCCTTAACATGTACAAAGGCAGGGCAACAAAATATTATGAGGTGGTCATACTTTGGAGGATTGCCAGACCATTTCTCTTCTGGCGTTTTGAAATCAATTGCTGATGAGGGACTTTTATTAATCAAGTAAGCTGCAGTCACTACAGTCACTACAGCTCTCCCTAGAATGTCTTGGACATCTTCGCATTGGTAAGCATGCATTTAACCCTTTCAAGTAGGGTCATGTTCATCCTCTTAGCTACCCCATTCTGCTGCGGTGTTGATCTTACTGTTCTATGCCTTGCAATCCCATGCTTGGCACAAAACCTATCAAACTCTCTGTTGCAAATCTCGAGGCCGTTATCCGTCTTAAGCCTCTTTACCCTTTTACCAGTCTGATTTTCAACAAGAACCTTCCAAGTCTTGAATACTTTAAAGGCTTGATCCTTACTCTTCAACACATAGACCTACAGTTTCCTCGAATAGTCATAAATCAAACTGAGAAAATACCTAGCACCTGATCTTTAAAGATCCGAGTATATGTAGTCAAGAGTCCCCTTAGTCTTGTGCTCGTCGGTACTGAACCTCACTCTATGTGCTTTCCCTAGCACACAATGCTCACAAAAATCTAAGGGCTGAAACTTATCCTCTCCAAACGCTTTTTGACTATATAACTCCTTTAGGTTTCTCTCGCCTAGGTGTGCCAGTTTAAGATGCCACAACTTGGTTTGCATACTCTCATCATCTACAGAGAATAGTGCAGAACCACTCACGACTTTACCCTTAAGCACATAAATACCTTTGTGCTTCTCTCTTCTCATCACCACCATGGAACCTTTTAAAACTCTTAAAATCCCTCTGTCGATCCTGATGGAACACCCATTCTAGTCTAAAGTCCCCAGTGAGATCAAGTTTCTCTTCAAGTCAGGAACATACCTAACATCTGTCAACTCTCCCACTCACCCATCATGCAGCCTAAGCTTAACACTATCAATTCCCATCATCTGACATGCAATGTCATTACCCATTGAGACCTTACCACCACTAATGGGCTGGAAATTTGTAAACCAAGACTTATGCAGGCACATGTGAAAAGTACAACCAGAATCAAGAACCCATTGGTCAGAGTTCTTACCATCAGTAGCGACGAGTATCTTTGCGCTGTCATAGCTATCATCATAGGTAAGTGCAGCGTCCGCTTTCTTCTTATCCTATGCTTTCTTCTCAAGACAGTCTTTTATGAAGTGCCCTTATTTCTTGCAGTAATAGCACTTCCTAGAAGTCCTAGACTTCGACCTTGAGCCTTTTTTCTTCCCATCTCTATATGAGGGCCTTCCTCTTACAGATAGACTTTCTGCATTGCCCTTGGTCTGCTTTCCTAATAACTTTGAGTTTAATGATGATTTCACATCACTCATCATTAAAATCTCTCTGCCGTAGAGTAATGTATCAACAAAACTCTTATAGCTCTTAGGGAGTGAACTCAGCAGGATAATTGCTCTATCTTCATCTTCTATCTTGATGTTGATAGACTCAAGATCAAGGATGATCTTATTGAAGGCGTCTATATGATCTTTCATCGGCGTCCCCTCTGACATGGACAGCTGATACAGCTTCTTCTTTATATGTAATCTGTTGGCCAACGATTTCCTCATATAAAGAGAGTCAAGCTTTTTCCAAAGACCTATTGCCGTCGTCTCACCTGCTACTTCCCTTAGTACTTCATCGCTCAATAAGAGAACGATTGTGCTATGAGCTCTTTCTTAAATGTCCATTCTTTCTGCTTCTGCTCTAGATAACTCTAGTGTCTTCTCTTCATCACTAGATGGAGCTGCAGTCTCCTCTAATACCGAACCATGCATTTGGCTCACCAATAACGCCCTAACCTTCATCTTCCACAGATTGAAATCATTCGTACCGTTGAATTTCTCTACCTCATACTTGGGTGTGGCCATGTCTGTTTAGAACCAAAGCTCTGATACCAATTTGTTGAAGCGAAAGCACACAAACAAGCACAAAATTCACCCAAGCAATATAATAATGCAGAATAAGTTACTAAGAAATAAATAAAGAAAGAGGTAAAAGAAGAACACACAAAGAATTATGTGGTTCGGCAACTTGCCTAAGTCTACAGCGGATCAAGATCACACTCTTCTCTTATTATGAATCACAAGGCACTCACAAAGTATGCATTTTACAAGAAAGATCACAAAGAAAACTCTCTTTCACTCTAGGGATTTTCTCTCACAAAGAACCACTAAGATCTCTTGTTTATCACAAAGATTGTCAAGATGTGTTTACAAGCCAATTGATAGCCTTTATATAGGCTTTGGGACGACCTAGGTTTACCCTATACGTGTGAAAGTCGTATTAAGGAGTCTTGGAGCAAGTGAGAGACGAAATAAGGAAGTTTCCTTATTTCGGGATGCTGTTCCCGTCTTTAGCGCTGCGGCGCTGGGCTCTCGTCTCGGTGGCGCTCAGGTTCTGTTCTGGGCGCCGCGGCGCCCACGCCTGGTCACCGTGGTGCTGGCGCCTAGTGCGCCCTTCTTCATTTTTTGCCTCCTTTCGCGTCCATCTTCGATCCGTGCACACTCTACGTACTTGACTTGATCCCCAAATCATATTCAGATGTTTTTTAATCAATATTCTTACATAGTATAATGTGGTGAAGGTTTAGAAACAAATAAAATGATAAAAGATAAAATTTACAAAATCTGGGTTGGATTTTAAAAACTAGATCTGTGAACAAAATCGCACGATAATGGAGTGGATGGGAATGTCAATGGCGTTGAAAATATTGATAAAGTAGAAGAATGTGCCAGTTTGTATAATTTACTTTGAAGTCTAACAATGTTATGTTTGAAATAGCTTTGTTAATATTAAAGATAAAAAAGGAGATGATTGTGAAGTTGAAAACCTTTTTGTATTTATTCCCCCAATACCATCATTGAACTTGAGTATATTCGATAAGATTTCATGTATTGAAATTATGGATGTATTTGTGAGAAAATTGTTTGATAGTAAAGATGAACTTCACCAAACTATTAGTGTGCTAGCACTTAAGGGTATCTTTAAAGTCTTAATGTCTACAAAAGATCATTTGAGAAAAAAAATGTGATGATGAAAGATGCAAATGGCAATTACATATGGCATTGATGCAGGAAGTATTTCATCATGTGTAGAATTGATGCAAATTACATATATCAATTGAATTGATTATGCAATGGTCACTGGCAAGAGAAAATGTCAAATTATTAAAAAATTTATAAATAATAAGTTTTCGTTAGTGAGTCAACTTTAAAAATCGAAAGAGATTCAAACAAACATACGTAAAGAGTTTGATGTGAAGATAACTTACTTTACTATTTAGCAAGCTAAGGAGCATGAATGTAAGTTGATGCAAGGTACTATAAAGTATTCATTTAGATTACTTTTTGTATACTACTATATGTTGGAACAACATGCATGAGTCATTATGTAGTGCATATAGTGAGGTAGTCAATTTGATTGGCCACCTGTTAGAATGGTTTATTTTAGAAGAGTTAAAAAATACTAACATCTAGTTTCCTATAACACGCCATCAATCAGGTAGATGTTGGAAGAAGGAGATTCCATTGTAAAGTGAGGAACCGACGAAGAATATGTGTAATCACTATAAGCAGTAGATATATAACCACCGTAAGCAGCATAGATATAACCACCAGATATATAGATATTATGTTGCTTTGCATAACAGTTGATATGGCATGTTAGTGTATATTTTTATATACATGTATTTAAAAATGTGCTAATTTTCTAGGGTGCATGCATGTGGTGTGTGTTTATTACAATAAAATTTATGCAGTAGAACTGAAAATCTAATTTCTTAGTGCAACAAACACATTTAAAATTTAAGTTTTTATTATTATAATAAAATAAAGATTGAGAATCACTTGATAAAGCCTTTAAAAATTACCGAATTGAAGTTCACCATAAAGTGTACTCACCGAAAATTCTAAGACCTAATTGGGGTGGGCTTGGATTGCTAAAATGACAGGTCCAATTTTCAACAATAGTGTTTAACTAAATAACACTAAATTTTAATTAAACACTTTTTTTTAAGTTTGAAATGTAATATTATAAGAAGTTTCACAATATTACATGGTAGGTCAGCTAATATATATCAGACAATTACCGGGATGCTTCACAAGGATAAGATAAGACTTTCATGACTCTCCCAAACCTTCTTCTTCAACAACGGAGATACTATTAAGTCCCGAAAGACTTCTCCCAAGAGGGATCTCTACTCCTATTACGGATTGAGAAATTCGACCCTCACACAAGAAGGATTTGACCTCATAAAGAAGAAAGCTACCTAATAAAGAGAAAATACCACCTCACTTAAGAGGATTATTATATACATTACTACTAAAAGAAAATTACAACAAAATCCCTGCACAAATACATTCAAAATACACCCAAGACTTAGTCTTCTACAGTACCCAATATACATGCACCAACCACAATATATATAACTTTGAGAGCTGGCTGGCGGCGGCGCTCAGTGGCAGAGTAGTAGAAGCAGTTCAGAGCCAAAAGAAGAGGGGTTAGGCAAAATAGGAAGCTCGTCGGTGGCACGCCAGAATCAGCAACTACCCAGGCCGAATTCTTACTCGGATCAGTCTCCGTGGCTGAAGAAGGTAAGTTACATGGTCGCTAGGGGAAAAACGACGAGGGGATGTGATGTCGACCAAATTCAAGCAAGCATCGACGGAGGAGAACCCGCTCACTGGAGAAAGATGGTTATTATACGACAGCGAAGACAAGACAACTATCTGGCTGCCGGAGGCCTCAGTGGCCAAAGGCACCACTCAGTGCCACAGCCTAGCAAGACAAAGTGGTAGCATCATGGCTTCTCGACCAAGTCGTTGACGAAGACGGCTGCCGGCGAGAGAATGGAAAATGAAAAACAAAGATGAAAACCTAAACAGAGAAAGAAAGAGGAAAAGGAAGAGGAAGAAGAATAAGAAGAAAAACTGTAAGGAGAACCGAGAAAGCCAAAAAAGTTAACTACTAGTGATGAGAGGGAACCGCTGGAGAAGAGGCAGAAGCCCCTTCTCCAGTGAAATCTAGATCAAAAAGAGGCAGTGCTTTTTTTAGAGTTAGAGAGCTTTTTTGCACGTCCATCACTAATTAAACACTTTTAATCAAGTTTAAACTCTTTGACTAAATTGTAGCTAAACACTTTAACTAAATTTGTTTCAAAGTAATTAAATTATTTTTATTTATTCAACACTTTAAATTATCAACACAACTTTTTCATTGCTCCAAATTTGGCCTGCCAATTTGATAAGAAGATGAATAGTGTTTTTATTTCAACTATTGAAATAAAATAAAATAAAATGATTTTGCTCTTACCTCTCTCGCTAATGATCAAGCAACATCAATTGAAAAAGATGAAGAAATAATTTTCAACCTTTTGAAAACAAAACAATGCTCTGTCTTTACTCATTCTTCACTTGACTAAATTCAAGACTAAGTTCTATTGAAAAATTCATTTTCTTTTTACATAATACATTTATTTCATTTCCTTTGATTTAAAAGACAAGCAACACCCGTCAAGGATGGTAATCCATCACTTTAACCATTGCCATGTTTTATATTTTTTATTGAAATAAAATATGTGCTTACTTAATTTTTTTTATTCATTTGTTAATTTAATTTAAGTAAAACACCTTTTGCCTTTTAGAACTCATTTGGCCAGTCATGATTTTGACAAAATAAAATATTATTTATTTATTTATTTATTTTCTCTCATATTTTGGCAAGTCAAGGCATTCCCTACCAAGCTATGCTTTCATGCCATCCTGTTTTGTCATTTGTTTATTTAAATAATAAATAAATGAAACGTGTGATAATATTAACTTAACAAGGCTATCATACATATCCAAATAATGTAAACTTATTTATATTATTTAATTACAAATAATTTGTACAGTATACATTAAATTTAATTTTTATAAAATTGTGTGACTTAATAAAATATATATTAATAATAATTATTAATACATTTATTTATTTAAAAATAATTTTTGAATAAATTAATGTCTTTGCTTGTCTCATAAGTGATGTCATTTTAGTATTTCTAAGTCAAACAATGAATGGTCTACAATGTGCCACATGTCATCATCTCATTGGTCAATAACTATTGTTAACTAATTAATGTGCTTAACTCTTAAGTCTTGACACGTGCACATCCTTAAGGAACTTGAAACAAATATCCCGATTTGTTGAAATTTATTGGATTGAACTATTCAACCTAATACGTTATCCCAGTACACAACGAGTATACTTTATATTATAAGACTCCCTAGGTTCACATCCGATTTTTCAAATAAAAATCTTTCATGAGTCTATGAGCAATGCTTCATGCACAGGTCACGAATATTACAAATTAGCGCATTAGACCATACAAGCTGAGGTTATAATATATTCGTATAATCCTTCTGTTACTTATATCCTAGATGAATGGAGACATAAATCACCACAATCAAATTTTCACGTGCTCATCTTTGAACTTATCTTCAGATTCATATTTCGATAAATAATATACACAAATACTCTTATAATATTGTTTAACCCTACGAAAAACTCTCTTCCCAAATTTTTGCTTGTGGCCACAAAACTTCCTAAAATATAATCTTTGAGCATCAGAACATATAACTCAACATATTCGTATAATTCTTCCCTCACCTATATCCTGGATGAACAGAGACATAATCACCACCGTCAAATTTTCATGTGCTCATTCATGAACTTATCTCCAGATTCGTAGTTTGATAAATAATATACGCAAACACTTTTGCGATATTATTTAACCTTACAAAAAACTCTTTTCTAGGATTTTTACTTGTGGCCATAAGATTTTCTAAATTACAATCTTGGAGCATCATAACACACAACTCACTTATGTGAGCTGACGGATCCCATCATATCTATGAACACCAGACTTCATGAGGATTAGATCATACCCAAAGACACATAGCAGTTAAACTATGAAAGGTTTCTGACATACGTGGAATTAAAGTATGGTGGATCACTCACAATCCCACCATGGTGCTCAGGTCAAAGGATCATAAATACTACTCAACTCGAGAAAATTTACTATTGACAACTTTATGGGATGTTTATTGGAGGTCCTTATGAGTCTGTTTGGTACTCAGTTCTAACTGAATACTTGTATGTATATATGAGTTTCCAGTAAGCTCATGGTCAGTTAAAAATAACTATATGTACCATATAGATTTAACATACATTAATCTATGTATAAAAGAGATTCACTGATAAACTCACATCGGTGAAAATAAATCAGGAATATAATGTTTGAGAATATACTTGTAAAACGATATTTCCTAGCACCTATTACAACTCTTTACAATTATGTTATTACAAGTATATTCTCTAGTCTTTGTCTCGTTACAGACAAGATTCTAACTTTTTAGATTTTGCTAATTATTATAACCTACTAACTCTTTAGTATTTATAATTCTCAGCAATGCTAATCCAAGAGTTGATCTAAACTCCTTTAGATCAGATCTGAACTCCTTCAGGTCATATAATATCTATAGTGTTACAAGCATAGTACCATATATTCTAGTATCAATAATTTAATATAAAATATTTATTGTATAAATATTAACAATTAATATTCATACGATAATGAAATGGCACGTAAGCCACTTCAACAGTATTTGGACACTTCAATTTAAATTAAACATGAATTTTAAATCAAAATATTATATGTTACATGTATTTACCCTTTTGATACTTTGTTGTAAATCATACTACTATTTGTCATATATTTTGTGTTTTGTTACTATGTTATTTTGATAATTTATTATATTTACCACTTAAATAATGACAAGTATGATAAATTTAACCATAAATATTCAGTTGTGCAATTTTAGAATTCGGCAGTCCAATTCTAGTATTAAATTCATAAATAATTAAAATGTTAAAATAAATAATTATAAAATTTTAATTAATTAAAATAATCAATTATATTGCATAAAAATATATTATTTAAATGCTTAATTAAAAAGAAAAAAAAATTAATTAAAATAAATAAATTATTTTTAATTACAAAAAGAAAAATAAATAAATAAAAATAAAAATTTCAAGCATGGGATTCAAGCGTGTACGAATCCCTCGTGCGATGCAACTTTTCTACAAAAAGTTGTAGAACTTTTTCTCCAAAATTTTAGATTTGTAGTTTTTTCTCTCCCTTTACCCTATTTCTTCTAAGATCTTCATCACCAAATATCTGAATACGTTTTCTTGGTTATATGCTAAAAAATGGTTGATTTTCAATGTATTTTTATTAAAATTCTTTATTTTTCATTATTTTCCTTAAACAAAGGTAATTTTCTCCTATTTTTACAGAGATCGCCAAATTTAGATTTGGCTCAGGCGCGGTCTTACTTTGCTAGTAACAGTCTGCTGTGGTAACATGTTGAAGCCCTTGCCATACTCAGCATTAATAAAATCCGAACTTGGCTTTCACAGTGGCACTGGTGGACTATATGGCCGTCGGGGGAGAGCGATGAGAAGGCACTCGTGTTGGCCTCATCCATCACTTATCGGTGAGAGGAATACCACGGTTGGCATGGAGACTTCGACTTCACATAATGGTTGCAGCAGCGGCTCCATGGCAAAGAAATGATTTCATGGTCGCCTGGAGGGATGGACTAGATGCTATCTCCGATTTCTCGGCCACCACAAGCCCTGTCGCTCGCTCGTTATTGGATTTTTTTTTTTTGCATTTGTACTGGTTTGTGAGTGAATGGTTAATGGTTAGTTTAGGGTTTGTTGTGTATAATAAATATTAGTGTAAAGGTATCTTTGTAATCTCTCTCCTACATGAGGGTAAAATTTTGTGTAATAATTCTTCTACATGAGGTAGATTTTAATCTTTCTTGTATGAGGGTAGACTATTTTTTTCTACGTGAGGGTAGTTTTTCCTTCTACGAGATGGTAGGTTTTCTTTCTTATGCGAGGTTAGATCTCCTCCTTGAGAGATAGTCATAATAATCCCTTTTAAACATAGTTTCTATAATGAGAATTGATATTTTCTTAACAAAAGAGAATAATAGATCCGAACGAGTCTTAATAAATTTATCTTATCCTTGTGTAACTTATGATAGCATTCTAATATTATATCAAGAGCTTTGTATTATAATATTATTAATTTAATCAATAATAATACACTTAAACTTTAAAAAAAGCTAATTTTATCTATTAAATACTATTTTAACTAATAATAATTAACTCGTGCATTTGTGATTAATTAAAAAATCGCTTAAAAATAAGGACAATTCTGAAAAATTCCTCATAATATTTGTGCCGCATCAACCTAAAATAATAAATAATAATAAAAATACGACTGCCGCCTCACAATTTTGACAGTTTAAAAAATGGCAGTTGGAGATTCATACTCATTATACCCAGGAATTTTCCTTTCTTAATTTTTATTTGCTAGGTGTTATGTCAATTGCCACGCCACAAACCATGTATATAAATCAAAATAAACAGAAAGAGATTTGTAAATAATTAATTTTTTTAAAAACAAAAGTGATGGATGACAAATGGGATGAATTTGTGCCTTTTTTTTTTCCTTCCATGCCCCTTCCAACCATAAATTAGGTGCCATTCCACAAAGTCAGCGATCCTCATATCTTATAAATTAAATTAATTAGTATTCACATATAACTTATTTTTGGCATAACGATTCACATAAAGTGTACAATATTAAGACATTGCAACTTTTGCATGCCTTGGGCTATTTTTGTTCTTGTTATGTTGTAGCTGCTACAATTGCTGTTCGGTTTTCCTTCCTGCTGCGATTGTTGTTCCGTTTTTATTTTTCCTGCATACTAAATTGACCGAATATGTGTAGCCATAAACTTTGATTTTTCTTTTTTCTTTTTTCTTTTTTCCTTTTAAGAAAACAGCTATATACATGTTCTGTTGTTGTTGATATTCCCATTTTGACCTGAAAGTTGGTTCATTTTGACAAGTAAATAAAATGTGCAAGTGAAGTTCAAAATAGGTGGGCAGACATGAGTCAGAATCAAATATTATAATTCATCTATACAGTCAGCCTCCAACATGAAGCGTAGATCCAAAGCAATATTTTAAGAATAAAAAAAAAATGGCATAAAACGGCATCTAGATGCAGATTCCATTAACATAACATAAGATGCTTTTAGGATGGTCCCTTGGCATTCACATATGATATCTAATTTCTTATTTCTTTTTATTTTTCTTAAAAAACAATTGATTCTATTATTAAAATTTTGGGTCTGCCCTTATTATCTTATAGCATGTGACTATGAGCCGATTACCTCTATTGAATATGCAGTATTAATTATAGATCTACAACTACAAACGGCCTGCTACACACTTTGTGATTATCCTTTAATATTGTTTTTCCGGAAGCAATACTGTATTGTTAGATGAGAGTAAGGAGAGCGAGTTAGTCAATAGATTGTGGCGTCTTAACTTTCTTACTTATTTCTCTCTCCTGGTTAAAAAAAGTGATGATATAATATAATATAATAATAAATTGTGTTTACTTTTTTACTTCACAATTACCCACATAATTTTTTTTTAAAGAATGATAAGCTATTCTAAAGGTGACAATTGAGTTTTACTGTTTAAATACAACATGATACTGTAATATATCATGGGCAGCATAACATATTACAATATCGTGTTAAATAACATGATTTATTATGTTGTATTGTGCTGAGTCTCAATTTAAGACCCAATTATTATACTAGCATGAGCCCATGACAGGCTCGTGCTAACACGAGCTTGTGTTAGGCATGACCTATCATGGGCCACGACACATACATTACCGTGCCTAGGCAGCACAGCTCAATATGTTGTGTTGTACTAGGTCGCAATTTAAAGCTCAATATATTGTGTTAGCATGAGTTCATGACGGGCCTGTGCTAGACACGACCTATCGGCTCAACAAGATTAAGCCCATTGCCTATCAATAGTGCTGTTACAAAATTTTAAAATTTGTGGCCATAAAATCTTAAACCCAAAATTTCATAGTAAAAAATTCATTTAAGTAGAGATTAACAATCACCAAACCAACACAAAACTTATGCTTACATTCACAAATAACTACTTTTTAAATATATTTGAATTGCTATTATAAATTTATAATATTTTAATAATAATTAAAATTATTAATTGTAATTATATTGAAATTATATTTTTATCATAATCAAAATTACATTCTAATTATAATTATAATTGAAATTACCATTAATGTACCTATATTTAAAATTGTAATTATAATTTATAATTTAAACAATTTGGTAGTATAAGTTAAAATATAGTTTTATTATGGGCAAAAAATAAAATTGAAAAAACAATTAGCAAATGAATCAATGACATTGTATTTCTTTATATTATTCTAAATCTAAGAATTGGATACAAATATAAAAATAAAGAGTAAAATTTACACCATATAGTTACAATACATTTCAATTAGGTTGGCACCTATTGAACCATCTATTCTTTGTAAATTCAACAATTTTCTAATAAATTTCAAATTTTAAAGTTCTCAAATTCTTTGAACATATCTTGCCTATATTGTTTTCGAGCTATTGCATCTTTCCAATATTGTACAAACATTAAAGTCTTCAAAGTTTTTGATGTCACTCTCGATTGTTTCTTATGTAATATCCTTTCTTCTTGGCATGTCGATGCAAGTGCCCGATGCCACTTGAAGTTTTTCCATCTAAAGTGTTAGTACAAATTTATAAGTAGTTTTTTCTTCATTTGTTTTGGAAATAGAAGTACGAGTCTCTAGCATGAAATAATTTCAAATCTCTTATGTTTGACCTCTTTTTGAGTTTTTAATATTTTTAGTTGTGGAAGTAGATTGACTATTAAAAATTTGTGATGATATTATCATATTTTCTTTAAATTTATTACTCCCAATTAAGGGTGGTAAAATGGGTCACAACACAAATTCATTACTCCCTAATATGGGTTGAGAAAAATTAAAACAATAAATAAACGGGTTAAATTTATGTTACTTATTTATTAATCGTGTCAAATATGTATTTGAGTTCTACTATTCGTAAATTCACTTAAGTTATGTTAAGCTAAATGAATCAAATTAATTTATTTAAAAATGAATTTTGTGTCTATATGCGCAAGACACAAATTTAATTATAAAATTATATATATAATTAAAAAAATAAGAATATATTTATCATGACTTAAATGTGTGTAATCATATTAAACGAATTGAATATTACTTGTAAATAAATTGAATTTGAAGTTATTATTATTTTTAAAATGAATATAATCATAAACGAATCTAATCGTGTATAATAATATAAACGAATTGAATTTGATCAATTTATTTAAACAGATTTAATTATATTGTGTCGTGTAGTTCTCATATTAAACAAATATAATTGTAAATGAAAAAAATAATGCCAAACACCATTTTTATATAAACAGTTAAAAAAGAGCCATTGCTCTAATAGTTCTTTGGATCGTTGATCAATGGCTCAAAAAGTTTGAGTTGTTGATCAACTGTAAAAATAATTTAAATTTTAAAACCGTAAGACATTATAGTAACAGACAAAAGGAGAAGACATATGACTTGCCACCATAGAAGTTTTTTTTACTTTATATTTTTTTATTTTAATTTGTTTTAAATTGACTTTTGAAAACAAATTTTGTTTATTTTTTTTGTGGCCCATAGGCTGGCTTATTATTCATGTCTGCATGAGTACGACATAGCCCACAACATGACCTATAACGATCCGTACTCATGGGCCGTACTTGACAAGACTCGCTCCGAGACTTTTTACTGTAGGTTCCAACGATTTTATCAGGCACCTCGATGGAAGTTTCTTAAAATTTAACTTGGTAAGTTGAGAAATTTCGTGAGGCGAACCCTTTTTTAGTTCCTTCTGAGAAAATTTTGGAATATATATGAAATAACTTATTAAATTTAAAAAAAAAACAGGCAGAGTTTTTCCTATTTTTTGGAAAGTGCAATATAAAAACCTACAAAAAAATTGCACTTCTATTTCAAACACTTCTCAATACTACCAAATAGGACATCCAGTCTTTTCCAAACCAAATCCAACTCAATTTAATAATTTCATTTAAATCACAAATAAGCATACTCATAAAAAGTAAAAACGGTCATCATAATATCGAAATCTCTTCTTGTTGATTCAAAACATACATACAAATACACATGCCTATAACTACTATGCAGAAAGCAAAAAGGGTGCTATTTAACACTTTTACATTTACAAAAATGATCATCATATTTGGCCCACTAATCAGCAATAAGAGAATCAGCAGTTTGCGTATCGAGACCTGCACCTGAAAATGGGGTTTAGAAAATATAAAACACAAAATGAGTGAGCTAAATGAGCTTAGTGAGTGCATTTAAGATTTCAAATAAAATAACATTATGCATAGATAGTAAATTCTAAAAGAAATACAAAAATCATGCTTCTAAAGCTGATATAAAGCTGTAAAACGGTTTCTAACATCATATGCCGATGAAATCTTGCCGAGCGGGTTTTATTTACATCTTTGGAAAACAATATCCAAAACCTGTACAACATGATAACTACCATGTGCATATAAATGCATAAAATGCTATCGATAGATCGAAACTAGTAAAGTCCTCGCTCGGCCATTTTCTTTATAAATTGTACCAATGGTAACCCTAAAGCTCTATACTTACACAATGACTCAACTAGCACCGCACACATGAGTAGGTCACGGGGCACCTCAACTAGCAGCACCTATAGTGACATCTCAAGACATCTCACTGGCTATGCAGCAGAATCCTACATCGCATACATATAGCGAGACAATACTGTTAAGGTCGGTGCTTACGTGTCATCCTGAATGTATATATGCTTGTGTATTTATACAAGTGTACATTCTCATTAAATCACTAATACCCATATATATAGTATTATACATGTAACGTTATAGATATTGTAGATCTGAAGGAGTTCGGATCAGATCTAAAGGAGTTTAGATAAGGGCTCATAGTTAGCCATGCTCAGAGATATAATTGCTAAATATTAGCACAACTAAGTGTTAGCTAGTTATAATACTCAGCAAATCTAAGAGTTGGAGCCTTGTCTGTAATGGGACATAAACCTGGGAATATACTAATAACTGCATAGTTGCAAGAGTTGCAATCAGGTGCCAGAAAATGCAAGTTGCATAAGTATGTTCTCGAATAATTGTCCCTGATCTATTTCTGCCGATGCGGGTCTGTCGGTGGATACCTTTATATATAGATCAGCATATGTCGTACCTATAAGGTATAGATGGTTGTTCCTAGCCGACCGTGAGCTTAGAGCTCGTATTGACATATGGGTATCCAGTTAGGACTGGATATAGAACAGACTCACGAGGGGCTTCGATAAACATTCAATGTAAACCGTCAACAGAGGGTCTTCTCGAGTTGAGTAGTATACGTGGTCCTTTCACCTGAGTGCCACAGTGGGCTTGTAAGTGATCTACCATACTTTGGTTCCACACATGTCACAGACCTTTCATAGTGTAACCGCTGGGTGTCACTGGGTATGGTCTAATGCTTATGGAGTTCGGTGCGTACAGATATGGGATCCGTCAGCTCCCATATGGAGTTTGATATCCAGATGTTTCGAGACTGTATCTCAAAAAGTCTTGTGGCCATAAGCAACCATCCCGGGAAAGAGTTCTGCCAGGGTGGAACAATATGGCAAAGGAGTTTGCGCATATTGCTCAGTGAGATACAAGTCTGGAGATAAGACATGGATGAGCACTGGGGATTTGACGGTGATAATCTATATCCCCGCACATCCAAGATATCACGACGAAAGGACTATACGTATGCGTTGTAACCTCAACTTGTATGGTTCAACGCGTCGGTTTATATATCCGTGACGTGTACGTGGGGCATTGTTCACGAACTCATGGAATAGTTCCATTTGACGAATTGGACGTAGGACTTAGGGAGTCCCGAGATATGAAGTGTACTCGTTGTGCACTAGGGCGGCGTGTCGGATTAAATTGTTTAATCCAGCAATATTCAACACTACCACGGGAATGCGTACGTGTCTGTATTTAAGTGTTAAATATAATAATTAGTTAATAATTATTATTTACTAATTGTATAATGACACTTAGCGTATTGTGGACCCTCAGTTGAGTTTACCCAAGTGTAAGATTTGGTAGGACCCATTAGGGGGTAAACTTGATAACTATTCATGAAGGACAAAATGGTTATTTTTTATTTTGATTATTTAATTGTTAAATAATCAAATATCTTTCTTTTTATATTATATAATATATTATTATATTATATATATTATTATTATATTATATTATTATTTATATATATTATTATATATATATAAAGCAAAAGAAAGAGAAAAAGAGTGAATTTGGGCAAATGTTGCCCGGGAGAAGAGAAAGCCGAAATGGAGAGAAAGAGAAAGAAGAAAAAAAAAAGAATAGGAAAAAATGAAATTGTTTCATTTTTCTCTATGCTTCCAATTGAAGCAATGTTAGATTGCTTCAAACTCTCAATTTCTTATCCTTTTGAAGAAAAAGATATAAACACACTCCCGGCTATTTTAGGGATTAAGAGTTAATTCTGGGCTAAATATAAGATTGCGGTTCTAGCTCACCAAGCCTACCGTGTTGGTGACTAGAACTGCACATGAGTTGGTCTCCATGCGGACTCCGAGGAAATACGTGTATAACGTTACACGTTATGGTGAGTTATCTAACATTTTAATATATCAATATGATTAATATATTTATTTATTGTGTTTATTACAAAATTTATATGCTTCCGCTGCGTTAGGCAATAGACACAATTGCACATGTATACACCCACACGTGCCTTAGATCCGCCAACAAATACCCCGTACACATAGAGTGACTCGCAGGACTCGACATCCTGACTTCTCGGAGTTAGTGACACCCCCCTCATAACCTGCCCATGTGTACGGGATATACCCGCCGGGTCTAATACAATCACCACTACTATAATCTGAGGGTACTAATGGCCTTTGAAACGGATGCATAAATTTTAAAACTATTTTTTAAACCGAACATGTAAAAGCATATCTATGGATATATATCAAGATCATAAATCATGTTTATGCATTAAAAGTACATAAAATATACATTTTCATTATGCGGAAACATAATAAATGAAAGATAAAAGAAATGACAGATTTTCACTCACAACCGCTCCGAGCTCAATTTTGCTCTGGATTTCTGCTCCTGTTATCGCTCTCGATTTTCTTCACCTACGCGCCATAAATGATATTTAGAACTAATTCAAACACTAGAATCACATTTAACTATTAAACGCCCTAATCGGCATACAAAGCTCGGGTGGATACTACTTTTTTATTTTTATTTACGAAATTATTTAATCTAATATATCTCATCATTTGACGCCTTGAAAATTATTAAACGTCTTATAACTTGGTTGGACATAATTGTCTTTCACCTTTTCAAAATGAACAATTATGTCCCATTTTCTTCATTTTGATTTTTCCATCGCCCAAATACCTTCAATTTACATAAGGCACCATTTATATAGAACAATTCAAGCAAAACACAACTCAAGCCTTATAACCAAATTCACCTTCTCCACCAACACTTTTTTTTTTCTTTTCAATTTCTTGTTCCAATAGCATCCAAATCGAGCCAATATAATTCTAATGCCCTAATAACCTTCAATTGAAGTTTTTATATCAAAATCACACCCAATCCCTAATTCTACACATTCACCCACATACATATTTACTTATACAATATACATATACGCAACATAAATATATTCCTATACATATATGGTATATAAATATATATATACCTAAATATATACATATATACATACCACTATACTTGCATGTTTACATAAATCTATACATACATTCACACACACATATATATATATATATATGTATACATGCATAAATACATACAAAGATACACATATATTTTTACTCATTAATACATATATATGTATATCTACACTTATACGTACATAAATACATGTATATACACATAGAGATGTAAATACATATATATCTCTATACATATATATACATCCAAAAATATAAAATAAATACCAAAACAAATATTTCTTCTTACCTCTCCCTTTTTCTCCTTCCTTTCTTCTTTCTTTTCCTTTTCTTTCTTTCTTTCCTTCTTTCAGCCACTTCTCTTCCTTTCTCTTTTTTCTCTCTTTTCTTTTCTCCCTTTTTTGCTAACACTTCTCTCCTTCTCCCATTTCTCACGTGCATTCATCCTTTATTCTAAACACTTCTCTTTTTTTTTTTTGAACCAATCAACATAATACAATTATCCCCTTTTTACTTTTCCATAACCAATCACCATTGGCCACTTATCCAACTTTAATAACACTTATCCCATTTAAAATAATATAATAATAATAATATAAAATATTCGTAATATCTATTATTATTATATTATTAAAATTGGATAAATGTTAATTAATTTATACTAACCATAGTTAAATTTTAACTCTACCTTGGTTATTTATTAACCATTGTTAGGTTAATAAATTAATAAAATAATAAATACATGATTTTACTCTACAACCATTTAACTTGTTCTACCGATCACTTATGCGGGTCCCACATTACCACACTAATAGGTTAACATAACCATGTTGGAATATTATTCACACATATCACACACAAAAATATTTACAGTAGGGTCAAAATCAATTATCCCTATAGTTTCGCTATCGCGATACTTCAAAATTTAGATGTCTATAATGTTCATAGGAATTGGATCTCACAGTACTGGGCTTAATTTCTAACTATCATGTTTGGGCCGACCCAGTATAAATACTATTCATGCTTGGGCTGGTCCAGTATGACAGCCTATATGGGCCTAGTTTTTGTGGACCATCCTGACTTGTCACCTCTAATTTTCCTTAAAAAAAAAAGAATTTTGATAATTTAAATAAGTACCTAGCCTTTTGATTCTTCCACAGATATATAATAAGTTGGATTACATGAAATTGATCTATAGATCTATTAGGCCTACATCCCATTAGGTCTAACCACTTTACTCCAAGTTTTTAGAATCTACTTCAACAAATAAGGCCCATGACATCAAGTCTATTTTTTAAAATACAGGCCATCCATCATAGGTAATGACCTATAGATATCACAAATGGATCGTAAGTATCATAAGAGGTGGGAATGGGTTAGAACTTTGCATTTATTTCGAATTATTACATACTAAATACTATTCTTACATATTTAAAACGAATGGAACACACAATTAATAAGGAATTAAATTTTGACTACATAAATTCACCTCAATATCGTTAGAAACATATTACATTTAGGTTTAATTACGAAATCATAACTAAGATCAAATGAGTTATTACTATAATTACACATGTAATAAACATTTTATCAGCTCTTATAAAAGGTTAAAAATATGACCAGAAGACGAATTGAATTTTAACTTCTTATTTCAGAAACTCACACAAACTTTTAGAAGAGAAAATAAAACTAATCGAAGCATAAAAAATAAATAACCATGTTTGTTCATGCATCATAATTCACTTCTACACAATTTTACACTTTATTCTTATGTAAATTACCGATTTAAGTGTTGGAGTACTATGTTTTTACTAAAAAATAGATGATTTTTTGAAAATTATAAAAAATATGCAAAAACAACAAGATAATTTTTCGCGAAATTCGTATCAAGAAACTTCATATCAAACATTTAACATCATCCATTTAAGTCCACATTTCAATCTTAATAAGGTTTGTTAAATAATTTATAATAGGACATCACATTGGACCTACATGGTGTCAAAAGTTGAGTATTATATTATAAGTGGATTTGTCTTTCAATAAATTAATTAAAAAGTTAATTTTTTACATCATGATTCTTCTGTATTCTTGTGGAAGGTTGTTAAAAGGATGGAGTGTATTGATGTGATATTTTTTTATCTTAAAATTAAGTGCAAGTATATACTATTGTATGCAAGTAATAAAAGGGACAAGAGAGTTGGATGTCAAACCCATAAGGATAATTTCTTATTTTTAACCAAGTACTAAAATGACATCTTTCTAGTAATTATTCAGAAAAATAAAAATCTAAGAATGAATTTAAAAAATTATAAAAGCAATGACACAATGTAAAGAAATTTGGAAGATAGCAATATAGAGAAAACTTAAGGTTAATACTATCCCTCAATATGCTTTCTAATGATTAATTCTTTAATATTTAACTCTCTTAGTTCTTGTTATTAATGAAGATACTAATGTATTCACAAGCCTCTCCCTAGGTCATGCAAGTATACCTTAATTTATCAAATACCTATATTCTTATGGTACTTGTAATAAATTAAAATTCATTACGAGTAAGTCTCATTGATCATACATACCAATTAGGTATATTCCTATACTAATTTGAAACTTGCATATGCAACATTGAATATTACTCTACAATCATGCATCAAATTACCTAGGTCTAAATGTAATAATTTCTCTTCCGAGTTTATAAAAATATTAACAATTCATTCACCATATATTGGCCAAATATATTGAAGCATTAAAAACAAGTAATTTGAATAACAAAGAAATAATTTTATTAAATATTAAAAAGATATGACAATTAAGCGCACATATTGAGTTCAAGTATTAACCCTATAAAGAAAATTTAGTTCATGGCTACAAGAGAACAGGGACAAAAATAATAAGAAATTATAATATAATCAATAGCAAACCGATATACACGTCGAATTGCTCTTGATTACACGACCTAAGAAACTCTTGATGCCGAATAATGCCTTGAATCTCTCTTTATGGCTGCTTTAATTAAGCTCCAATTACTCTTTAAAACTTGTGTTGTGTGTTCTTGATGTTCTTGGATGCTCACTAAAGGCTAGGGACAAGTGGCCTTTTATAGGGATTGAATTGAGCTTGAAATTTCCAATTCTTGTCGGGTTAGGAATTGCATTACCGCTGGGGTGCTATGTTGCTGTCGTGTGGGCGTTGCGTGTAAAAGGCCGTATTGCTATAGCGGTAAAGGTTTGGTGCTAGAGCGTTAGCTATCGCTGGCACGACAACGAGTTGGCGTTGGGGTGATGAACTGCAACTTAAACAGGTCATTTTTTTTCTACTTTCTTATTTTGATCACTATTCCAACACTGGAACAAAAATCTTTATGGCACTGGGGCGACAGGTCCATATTTTGAAAAGCTTATATTTTAATCCCTATTTTTACTCCTTGTGTGTTATTACTTTAAATTTTGTTCAAGTCCCTATACATAACAATAATGCACATAAATAGCCATTTATTCTCATAAAATAATAAAATATCAAAATTAATACATGAGAAAATACATGACAAATATACGGTTATCATGCGTGTTGAAATTTTCAACTTATATTTTATAATACCCTCTATCTATTAAAGTTTTTATAATCATAATATTTAAAATATTATCTCAAACTATGAAATAAATACCCAAAACTTATAACAAGTAACATATAATTTTAGTTTTCCTTTTTAAATTTCTATTAGACAATAACTACAAAAACAAAATCAAAATTGAATTGAAGATAATTAGTGAAAGCTTACTTTGTAGAGAGTATATTACTATTACTAAAAACATAGAAAAAGTGTATTAAAAAAGAGAAAGCCAAATCTTTCAAAATGTTATAATTAGTGAAATGTATGAATAAGTTGAGTGTCAATATATAAAATAACGGAGAATGGGAATATCACAACCCACTTTTGGCCTTGTTCAATTTCTTATTTACAAAAGCTAAACACTTCAATGTATAGAATGTAAGCTTATTCTGAAATCACTTTTTCAAATAGAGTGCAAAACGGTGACGATATTTTCTTTTTAAATTTTTTGATAGCTACAATTTTATCTTTGTATAAAATAATTAATAAAAGCTAAATATTAATTTAATAATTACTTATATTAAATTAAAAAAAAGTATGTTCTTCCTAAATTTTGGTCTAGAGCCTAATTTATCATAAAAGCCCAAAAAGAGTCTTGATTAAGTAAAAAGAGTTGTCTTTATTTTAGTAGGACTCTTTAAGAAAGTCCTAAAAGAATAAGAGAATTACCATCCTTTTTTTGAAAGAACTCTAATAAGTGAAATCTATTTTGGAAGTCCTGTTATATTCTAATTTGAAAAAGATTTTACGAACCCATACGATGATTACCTTTTAAACAAGGGCTAAAATAATAGAAGAGGAGCATCAACATCAACCAACAATCAACAATCGTTTTCTCACCATTAGAGATCAATTATCAATTTCTTCATAAGTCGGGGGAAATACATCTGTTATTTTCTTATGGGACTTATTTCTTTAATCCTACAAAGACTATGCCTCCATGTATCTCTATTGTAAAATTATCATTTAATAGTATCATACAAGTCAGCTCATTAAGCTTGGTAAAGTTGATGTAGCCCCAAATTAGGTTGAACCATTATAAATTTGGCATCTTGTTACATTTTCTTTTTATTTTTGTTAATCTCGCCCACATTTTTGTTTTAAAATATAAATTTAATTTGTTGACTTTAAGATTACCATATTTTAAGGTTGTTGGCATCTTTTGTCAGAACGATACAAAAGTCATGGAACCATAAAAAACTATGGAGATTAATAATGTAAAGAGAAGGGCCATAGGCCACAATGAGAGAAAAAGAAGAAGAAATCGCAAAAAGTGACTGTGCATGAGCTGTGTGCACAAAAAGAAAAAGGAAAGAAAAAAGGAGGCATAAAAAAAGAGAGTCGAACCTGGATTGTGGAGAGGAATTCAAGGATTTTGTACTAGTTGAACCACCAGGGTAGTTAACCAACATTAACAAGCCCCAACTACCATAAGCTACTATTGTCGCCACCTACCATTGCAATGCCGATTGATGTTCACCACCAATGAACTCACCAATTAACTCAAGAATTTCTAGCGATCTCAACTCAGGAAATTCTGTTGCCTACCAATGCTGGACAAACCCAGACCGAAGCCATTACCTTCAACCATTAGCAACAATCATTGATGGTATCATTGTTGTCTTCCATCATCTATTATTTTGAATTTTAAAACCTGCCAAAAGCATCAAAAGGCAATAGTCATCGTAAAAATCATCATTGATTTGTCAGCCTCCTCATGGCGACCAATAATAAAGGTTAGGTAGAAGAGAGGCACCTCGTGGCGGGTGACGAAAGCTAAAAGGTTGGATAGAAAAAAAAAGGTAGTGTGATATAGGATAAAAGGAAGGTGAAACTAGAGTGACACTTAGTTCTTATCATTAAACCTCCTCAGTTATAGAAAATTTAAATTTGGTCAACATTCTTTTAGAATTTTACAAATAGGCCCTTAGCAAAAATTGACATTCTATAAGTCTAAGGACCATGGCTCTGAAGACCTCACCCTTAAGGTTGCATAAGACCTTCTTGAAGATTGAGGCAATATAAGTCCTCTCTAAGGCTAACCATAAAGTGCCTTCCCGAGGCCGACCACATAGGTCCTCCTTGAAGCTGAACATATAAGCCCTCATCGAGGCAGCCTAATCCCTTATAGAGACCACCTAAGCTCTCATTGAGGGCGACTGTGTAACTCCTCATCGAGGCCACATAAGTCCTCATTACATTTCCTAAGGGGAATATTAATAAATAGTGAATCCATTCCCTTACAAAAGCCATCATCATAGGAGAATCTCACTAAACAATGCATCATTTCTCCTTGAAGACCTCAACGAAAAAGTGTTCGCACTAATTAGTACATCCATCCCCCACGAGGACATAAACAAATGGAATCTCACTAACCAGTGCATCCATTCCCCTACATAAACATATTTTCTATCCCTTGAGGACTTAAAAGGGTGAACGATTCAGATATCCTTCTAATGGGGTGAACGACATAAGAATCAATCTGTCTTTTGAGGTCCTAAAGTGGTGAATGATTTAGATATCCCCTTAATGAGGTGAATGACATTAGAAATCCCTTTGTCCCTCGTACCATGTTGTACAATTTCTATATTAAGTACAAGTGCACGTTATCAGAAACAAGTAATATAGAGTATTAATCCCACAAGGAATTTGTCGTATTTCTAATCAATTATTAAAATTGAGTCCTGTCGCTTTTATCCTAAAAATTAATTTTTTGATTCGTTTGATTAAAATTAAATTAAAAATTATCTATGTTACCAGCCATAATTAAACAATCAAATCAAACAATAGATTTGAATATATATGATGTAGATCTAGAACTATAACTATCACTTAATATGATTTTCCAAATAATAGTGCTCTGACTATTAATCTCTCATTTTAATTATTAGTTACAATATGAATCTTGTCACAAGCATCTTTTGATGGTCAAGTGATTATAACAAGATCTATCAATTGCCTATATTCCTATAATAATTAAATAGATCAAGATTCATTAAACACAAGTTGTATTAACCATTCATTATTCATTATTCACTATTCATTATTACTGTTCAAATTGAGCATTGTGATTCTATCTCTACAATTTTATGCATTTTTTTGAATTTTTATCCCACATAGCTCCGTTAACTTGAGATCTACAAATGACATTAACGTAAATAAAAAACCATAAATTCTTATTCAAATTAAGTTATTACCAAGTCTAAGAGTTCAAAATAATAGTTATAAAATGCACTTATCACGTACACTTTTTTTTTCTTGTATTAATTATGTCTCTTACATATATGGTTTTAATCTTATAAAAAATATTTCAGACACCAAACCAAACCAAACCAAACTGAATGAATTCAGTAAGATTCAGTTCTCATATATGATTCGATATGATTTGGTTTTAAAAATAAAAACCTTAAATTTTTTTTGTTCAGTTCGGTTCTAAAAAATACCAAATCGAACCATACCGTATCTACCTATATATGTAATTTATATTCATATTTTGACCCTATTTTATCTTAGAAATTGTTCTATTTCAAGTAAATTTGGAGTCATTATTGCTTTCAAAGTTGCTTTTATAGGGTTAATAATGAAGATGTGGAAAAAGGGAGAAATTAAAGCAAAAACAGTCAAATTAGATGCCAAAAAGCCCAAGGAGTTGAGAAAGTGATAACCACCTCGAATTTCATTATCCGAAAGCTCTAGCATTCATCTGAGATGATGAATGTGGGTGTGTTGTGATTTTTGAATGTGGCAGTATAAATTTCAAAGCAACCAACACCCCCACATTCTAGGAGAACACCACAGCGTTTAGAACATCCTTATGTTAAAGATTTGAACGTTGAGGTGTTAGTGTGACATTTTGGAGAATGCCCCCGCATTTAGTGTGACATTTTGCCAAATGCTGCCGCGTTCAAGACAGAACATTGCAACTTTGGAACTTTTTCTGCATCATATAAAAAATTGCTTTTTTAGCTCCTGAGGTGGCTTGGCCGACCCTAAACCTAACCTTAACCCTAACCCATTTCTCTCTATGTCTCTCTACCCTAACACGCTTATAACCCAGAAATCATCTTATATTGCACAAGAAAAATATTTGAAGCTATTTTAGAAAGATATTACACAAGATTAAGAGCACATTGGCTAATCATTTGAGGATTCAACCAACGTCAAAGATTGAGTGGAGATCACGTTGTCTTCACTATTTAGTTTGATTAGGTTGTATTATGATTATTATTGTATTTAGCTATAAAGCTCTTATCATGTTTGTTTAACTTTATTATCTAAGGTTATAGATTTGAACTCAATATGTGTACTTAATTTCCCTAGCCCTTCTCTGTGCTCTTTCAACCTCGATTAATGTAGTAGTGTTGCATTCATCTCCTATGAGAATAGTAAGGATTTTTCGACCACTCTCTATGTTCTTTCAATGCTTTGTTTTGGGCACCGAGCATAGCGAGAGGAGGCTGCTCAACTAGTCCCTAGTGTACTATGAAAGCAACGAAGGAAGAGGAGCACAACCGTCACTTGCGAAGTGAACAAAGAATAAAAAACACTCAAACAAAGCAAAGGTTATTTAACCCATTATTATAAACTCAGTTTATTATTCAATTTGTTTGTTCTTAATGCTTTCAATATACTAGAATAGTGATTGAAGGATTAGTGTTACGCTTAGGACAAATTGATACATCATTGTGGAGTAGCATTTACAAGTTTTGATATAAGATAAGAATATACCTATGTGACATGTGTGATTAATAAAACATGTTCATAATGAATCTTGATTTATTTTAATTAGCATAGAAATATAGGTAATTAATATATTGAGGCATAGTCGCTCGACCATCAGAAGAGGCTTGCGATGAACTTTGTGTTGTGACTAATAATTGAATTGAGGGATAAATAATTGGGATAATATTATTAGAAATTATATTGAGGGATAACTATAATCCTAGATACTCTTCATATCATGATTGCATTTTATATTGCTTGCACAATAAGGATTGATTAACATTGTTAGCGTTTAGTTTAAGTATAAATAAATCTAATTATCATTTATCTTGGTAAAGGTAAGAAGATACAATTTTAGTAATTGGTTAAGAATAATAACAATTTCATATGAGAATGATGCGTTACTCACTCTTTATTACTTGTTCACGATAGCATGCACTTATGTTTACACATTACACAATGACAATTTTTAGAGCCATTACTGGGGTATTTGATTTATTCTTACCAGTACTAATACTAATCTATCTTGTTTTTAATTCAGATATTTCCTTGTATAGTTAATTTTCATATGATTTTGTATAGTTACTTTTTAGTTATTTTTATCTTTATTTGTCTATTTGATTCATTCTTGAAGGCTGAACAAAACCAAGCTAGAACACAAAGACTTCTACAAGATTTTGTTGTCCCACAAGTAGGTGAGATACAATTCAGCATTGGGAAATCTTTCATAGATATCGACTACTTTAAAATCTAGTTAGAGATGATACAATTATTGAAAAATAATTAAGTGTGCTGCCAAATAATGATCCAAATGAGCATATTGTAAATTTCTTAGAAATTTACGATTTATGCAAATACAATAGTCTTAGATGATGCAATGTGGCTGTGACTATTTCCTTTTTTACTTTGAGATAGAGCAAAGATTTAGCTAAGGTCACTACCACCAGGGTCTATCACAATATGGATGATTTTGCTTAAAAGTTCTTAGCAAATTTTTCCCACTGGCCAGGACAACAATAATAAGGAATGCCATTATTTTTTTTATGCAGTATGATTCAGAATCTCTAGATGAAGCTTGTGAGAGATTTAAAGAATTACTAAGAAAGTGTCTACATTATAGGATTTCAAAATAGCTACTTGTGTAAACATTATATAATGGGCATTTAGGGCAATTGAAGTTAGTAATTGATGCTACTGTAAGGGGTACATTAATGAATAAGTCTATTGAAGTTACTTATGAATTATTAAAGAAGATGGCTTTTAACAGTTATCAATGGATAGTTGAAAGTACTGCTATAAGAAAAATCATTGAGATGAGAGAACAAATCATTTGTAATTTATGTGGTGACAACCATCTAAATGGATAATGCTTAGAAAATGCACATTATATTGGAAGTTATGACATATAGCAACACAACCCCAGTTTTTGTTTTCCAAAAAATGAGGGATCATACAAATATTTCTTGGAATAACAACCAAGAAAAAACTTCAAGTTAAATGAGCCCTTCTGAAAGTTCAATAGAAAACCAGTAGTCTTATAAGAAGAACCCTACTTTAGAGGATGCATTCTTATAAGGCATGGGGAATGCAGATGAACTCTAACAAGACCAAGCTGCTTCTTTATAGATTGAATAGAATCAAGATGAATAACTTATAGAAGTAATAAATTTGGAAAGTGGGATAAAGCAACCTAAAATTGTTGAGGAAACTGAATCAAAAGAGAATCATCCTATTGACAAAGTACAAATGAAAGAAAAAGAGAAAGCACAAGAAGAAGCACATCAACAAAGCTTCTTGAGCATTGTAATTCACCACTTTCATTGCACAGGGAGCTTGAAAAGAAGAATCATGATTAGCAGATTTTTCAAAGATTTGATTTTTTTTAAAAAAAATAACAAGGAACATAATTGAATCCATATTTAGTTTTTCTTTCACCAAATAATTTCAAACCAAGCATCCAGTATCACAATGAGAGGAAGAGTGGGCTTTCAACATTTTTTCTTTGAAAAATATGTTTGCTTTTTTTTTTTTGTTATACGTGTGTTTCTTGCTTAGCCTTTTATTCTTCTTTATAATGTCTTTAAAATAACAAACTATTTATAATTTTAATTAATAATACTTATTAATTAAATAATTATCTTTTTTAAAAGAGACCTAATAGACGTGAACTATAAAGAGTCCAACTCTCTGTAGTTAACGTGCAACACCCAATAAATCATTGTTACAAGGCTTACAAAATAAATAGACTGATAATATTTTAATAAAAAGAAAACACTAAAAATAAAAATTCCTTAAGATTTTATCCATTTAATTTCTTAAATTATATATTATATTTGGATAAGATATTATCTCTAAAATCAATTAATTTTATTCAAATATAAGAATATACGTATTTTAAAAACTATTTTCTGGATTCTAACAATTTATGTAATGACACGATCACTTTTTAATTGTTTATTGTAATAACTAATGAAGTAGTATTAAAGACTTATGGACTTACAATTTTAAACTCCAATAAAATTTAGACAATTAATTAAATTCTATAATTAATTAATCCAATTTATTAATTTTAGTGTTATTTCATTAAAAACCTAGAATTGCACTCTTGAAATTGCAGATATAATTCACTAAAAAAACTTAGATCAATCCATTAATTTAATCACTATATGCAATTCAACCCTCCACAGATGGTTAAAGTTAGATCAGTTACTGTTTTACCTCTCTAATTACTTTTTTATCATTAAGTACCAATAATTTACTACTGAACAGTTAATTTATAAATTGTTGACAAATTGAACGCTTAACCATTCAGTTGTAGAACTAACACTAAAGGGAATCTTTTTTCTAACTTTCGTTAAGAATGAATGAATTTCATATTTGTAAATCACATTCCCAGCCACTAATCTTATGATGCCACAAAAATACTAGTTTTTAGCTTGTTTTTCAAACAAACCATAACGAGTATTTAAAATGATATAGTGACATAAACAAGAGTTTATGATCAGTCAGGATTGAGGTTGATCTGCATATGATCGTCAGTTGATGTTATTTGAATTCTTAATTAATAATGGTGTTTTACATAAGAATTTAAACTACGTTTGGTACAGTCCTATATAATCACATTATAGAAATTGTCTTCACTATAATGTCACTGTATTAGTAATCCGAAGAGAATCACCATATTCTCAATGCCTATAGACTGCACTAGTAATATTTAATTAAGGATTTTATACTTTAATTAATTTATTACAATTTTTTTTTCTATTTATTATCCATAACCTTAATCCTCTTGTATATAACAATTACATACTAAGATTATGTTCATATAAATAAACTTGAGATTTACTGATATTTACGTGATAACATTATGAACATTTTTTAGTACAAAAATTTAACTTTATTTATTTCATAAAAATAGTACAAATACATACTTTTATGGCACTATCCTTAAAAATCTCTCACTTACCCTAAAGTAGGTAAGACATGTCTCTTAAACCTATGCTCTCTATATGACCCTCAAACATCCTAACAAATACTTTTTTTTTTCTATATGCTTCGCTCTATTATGATTCTTTAGTTCCTTCGAATTTTGCCACTACCCCGCTATTGTCATAGTATAGGGTCAATGGTTTATCCATGTTTGGAATAATTTTTAGTGAAGAACTTTTTAAGCCATACTGCTTCTATAGCTGCTATGTATTCAGCCTTTTGGTTAAATCAACAATGCTAGATTGTTTTACACCTCTCCAGACTAGGCTTCACCACCTAGAGTAAATACTGACCCCGACGTTGGCTTTCGACTATCTTTGTTTAATTGAAAATTATAATTATTGTATCCAATGGGTTCAGGTCTTCATTTGAATACATAAGCATGTAGTCTCTCATTCTTTAAAGATACTTGAGAATGTGCTTCACCATAATTTAGTGAGCTAATATAGGATTGGATTGATAACGACTAATTATTTCTACTACGTAGCAAATGCTAGGCTTTGTGCACAACATCGCATACATAGAGCTACCAACTATTGAGGCATAGGGAACCTGTATCATATCTTAGTCTTCTTGAGGTGTCTTAAGACATTGCTATTTAGAAAGAACAATTCCATGTCGAGTGGATAATTGACCATTCTTACAATTTTACATAAAAAATCACATAAGCACCTTATCGATATATAATGCTTGAGACAGTGCAAGAGTTTGTTCTCGCGATCCTAAATTATTTGGATCCCAAAGACATAACTCGCCTCTCTTAAATATTTCATTTGAAATTGTTTAGCCAGCAATTTTTTTTATATCTTGGATAATGTTTTTATATCATTCTCAATCAGTAAAATGTCATCCTCATAAAGCATTAGAAAAATCAACTTTTTTGCTGTTGATGTACTTACATACATAAGGTTCATCAATATGCTTAAAATTAATGTGACCTATAATTTAATAATTAATGCCATCATAGGATAGGTCACATTAATTTAAAATTAAAATTGAGACCATCTTAAATTAATAGACAAAATTCAAAATATCTCATATTTTCATTTATCTACTAACTATCGTTTATTTCAGTCAAAATATAATTAATAATTTAATTATATCTTTGTGAGTATAACTCATTATTTTATATCATAATGACTTAACTCAAAATTGTCGCTTTAGGGTAGGTCAATTTTGAAATACATCACTTCAATCCTATCTTTAGGAAGTCAACCTTTTTATTGACATAAATGGACACCATTCATAGGGAGGACAAAATCAAGGCATTGCAAGATGCCACCCAAATCTCACGATGTTGTACTAATAATGGAGATTGGTGGGTTCATTGTTATAAACTCTGTCCCACTCACTATTTTTAACTATGTGTTTTCTAATTTATAAAACATCTTATGTTTTATAATCCTAGCAAACTATTATCTCTCATGTAAATAATTACTAGGTATAATTAATTAATCCTAATAGAGTCCAATCTTATTGAGCCTAGGTTCATTAGTCTAACTAATCTATTTTATATGGGCCTACTAATTTAGGTGAACCTAAATCTTCGATTATAGGATTTAATTAATTATCTTATAATTAATAAAATCAACAATTTTATTAATGTCTTCTAAGTAATCCTAAAAATATTATTTAATATAGGTTACTTAGAACTATGTGAAATTACTAGATTAACTATTAAATCTATTTCATATAATTTTATTAATTGTGCAAGTTCTCAACATGTAATTAGTCCAATAATTTAATCCTATTAAAAATAATTTTTCAAAATAAATAAAACTATTTAAATTCTAATTATGGCATGTATGCATATCATATTATAATAATATAAGTGGGTATAAATGCATGGCATGTGATTATGTATGATCATATTATAATTCATCACATAATTAAATAACATAAATTAATATTTAATTTAACTTTGGCAAAGTCCCCTAAGATTTTTAATTACAATTGTTTGCAAAGCTAAACACACGCGAATATCAACTGCAAGTATACGGGTCGTGAGTAAGTAATAAAGTGATGAGTGTGAACATCATTCTCATGAGGATTGATATTTCGAATATAAGCTTACTATTGGTTTTGGCAACTTAATTTTATCTAGGCGACTTGATTTACTTGTAATAACAAAGAAAAATTAAACTAATAACCTAAATTAAGCGATTAACAAAGCAACAATTAAAAATGATAATTTTATAAAATAATGATGAAAGATGGGATCCTAGGGTATTGATGTCACTTTATTTTTCCTATGTTCTTCTCATTTAGCAATACCATTCAATTCATTAATCAATGAATTAAGACTAATCTCATTACCTTTCCTGAGTGTCAAATGAGATACTATGCATACATATTAAAGTTGATATGCCTATCTAACTTATCAACCTATACATGCATTACGTAACACTTAAATTGATTTCCAAAAGATTAATCTCATTACCTCTCTTAAGTGTCAAATAATATCCTAGGCATAATATTACACACAAGTGTTCTCATACCATTCCTCGAACACTTAGTACGCGCCACATGCAATTATTGAGCAACCCTTGGTGATTACCCAAAAGTTATTAACCTTTTAACTCAATAACAATCTAATGCTATGTTTCCTAAATCCAATAAATAGCTCAATCTCTCATGAGTATAAATCCATAAATAAAAAATAACCAATTCATTTTTCAATCAATTTGAATCATTAAGCATAGAGAAACAGAAGTGAATGAAATAGTAAGTCATTAAATCATCCAAACATAGTATCCATAAAACTACATCAAATCCTAGAATTCAAGTTCAGCCACACATCAATCCAACCATTGCTAAAATTATCAAGAAATTTATAGATACAAACATGTTTAAACAATATTCATAACTATAAACTTTAAACAAAAGAGAAAGAGTAAAAGAAAAAGAGAAAACCAAAATTGGGATGTCTTTAAGACTTCAATCCTTCAAGTATCTTCAAAGATCCTCAAAAAACCTTTGAGACATTCTTTCTCTTCTTCAAATTTGAGTTCAAGCCTTTCTCTCTTATGTTTTTCTTGCTTCCTCTTGATGAAGATCCGAAGTTGAAACGTGCAGCCTCCTAAAAATTCCAAAAGAGTGGCTTCTTATAATGTAGAAAATAATTGCAACATTGCAGCATTTTCTCCTAAAACACAGAGACGTTCCTAGCTATATCATATAAATATTGCGATGTTCCTATCTTCAATGCTAGGGTGTTCTTATACGGCTGAGCCACAAAATCAGCTTAGTAGCATTGGCTATCTTAGGAATATTTAGGAATTCATGCAACCTCATTCCTAAACTTACGCCACAACGTTCATCTTTTCCAAAAACGCAAGGGCGTTGGTATCTCAATATTAGGGCATTCATCCATTTGGATGAACGCTGCTGTGTTTAAAGATAGAACACAGGGCGTTTATCATCATTCCAAGCCTTTTTTGAATTCTCACTCTTTGGCTCCACTTTTGATGTTTTTCCTTTTAATTCATTGTTTTATTATTTATCCTACAAGATCAACACTTGGGGTGCATAAATAGCATGCAATTACTTGAAAATGGTAAGAATCTAAGTTGAAATAAGGCCAAAATATATGTCAATATCATACTCATCAACAACCCATAAAAGAAAAAGAAAAAGAAAAAAAAATAAATTACAAGGATGCAAACTCAGTAGTATGTGGTCTTCTGAAGTTTATAACAAGCTCATTCCATTTTTCTTTATAATATTGTATATATGAGTTTAAGAATATTTCTTAAGCCTATTGTACATCTTTACAAAGTAGTTCAACTTTTGAAAATTTTAAAATGTTTTTTTTATCCATATAAAACCCAAATGCCAAAAGTATCCAAATTCAATTGAACTTTGAGTCTCTTAAACCCAGAAGAGTCTTTTGTTACCTTAGTTGAACCTAGGGTAAAAGGATGAAAGTTGCTACCCCATGGTGCCGGTGGCCACCTAAGCTAGCAACCACGCAGGGCTTAATGGCCGGCACATGGCCATTGAATTGCATGGCCAAGACTTGGCTAGAGCTTGCAAGGCATAGGTACTACATCAAATTGCATGCAAAGATAAATGGCCATTAAATTGCATGGTGGTAGTGGGTACTTTACCCTCCGTCTCTTCGTCTTCTTCCTTTTTTTTTAAAAAAAAAAATTCCGTCTTCCATTTCTTCCAAATTTTGAATCTCCATCAAAATAAAAAGAATTAAAATAAAACAGTACAAAAAAATCCTATACCCTTTTATTGATTTACACAAATTTAATCTAATAAAAAATAAGAGCAATTAAACCTAATCCTAGAGGACCATATAATTAATGACCAAACAATTTATATACGAAATATCCATTCATCATATGAATAAAATAAAAATGCAAGTACTCACTCTACACATATACTAGTAAAGCATGACTTAAATAAAATAAATCATAATACCAAAAACATATATTCAAGATACCATGGCTCTGATATGGAATTATGCTATCCATTTAATTTTTTTTTTTATCTGATAAAAACTCTTTTTATCTTAGGTTCTTATGAATAAATAGATTTGATGTTTTGAAAACAAATAACAAAGACCATACTTTTAATTCATGCTTAGTTTGTTTTTTCATTAAATGATTCCAAAACAAGCCTCTTGTATTACGATGAGAGGAAGAGTGGGCATCCAAAATTTTTCCTCTAAAAAATACGCGAGTTTTTTTTGTGTTATGCATGTGTTTCTTTCTTAGCCTTTTGCTCTCCTTTTATAATGTCTTTAAAATAACAAACTATTTATTATTTAATTAAATAAATTTAATTAATAACTTTTACCAATTAAATAATTATCTCTTTAATTGAGACTTAATACATGTGAACCATAGAGAGTTCCACTCTATGTGATTAACATGTAACACCCAAAAAATCAGTGTTACAAGTCTTCCAAAATAAATAGGCTGATGGTCTATTAATAAAAAGAAAGCACTAAAAATAAACTTTTTTGATTATTTCAAAAATTATTCTTAACATTGTATTCATTTAATGTTTTAAATTTAATATTATATTTGGATAATATATTATTTCTAAAATCAATCAATTCTTAATTAATTAATTTTATCAAAATTAAGAAACATACGTATTTTGAAAACTATTTTCTAGACATAAAAAATTTGTTGACTATAATAATTAAAGAGGTAGTATTAGGGACTTATGGACCTACAATTTCAAACTTCAATAAATTTTGGATAATTAATTAAACTCTTTAATTAATTAATCCAAATTTATTAATTCTAGTGTTATTTCACTAAAATTTTAAAATTGTACTCTTGAAACTATAGATATAATTTACTTAAAAAACTTAGAGCAGCCCATTTATTTAAGCACTGCATGCAATTCAATCCTGGATAGATGGTTTATAATTAGAGCTAGGTCAATTACTATTGTTGATAGAAAAAAATGGTCTTTCGGGCCAACGAGCATTGAATTTGTTTAGTTGTAAGAATCGAGGCGTTGGGCTTCGCTTATGATTGTGAACTTGTTGGATCTTTGGTCTTTATGGTGCTTGCAACTACAATTAAAAACTATCGATAAGACCTCACTGGGGTTGGTTCTAGCGAAGACTCTCTAATGCTTAAGTCAGATGACTGAAAGTGAAGGTCAGGAAGAGAAAATAGAGAGAAGCTCCAAGTAGAAAAAAAATCAATCTGCCTTTATTGAGGCATTGGACTCTCTTTATATAGCATTGGTCTTCTTAGTGTTTTTATCATTGTCTTTGTTGGTGGTGTTGTTGTTTTGGGTATTCTCTTTAGGTTTTTGGTAAACTTTGAATATTTTGGGTAAATCTCTAATCTCTTAGCGCGATTTCAGGGATATACTCTAGAATAGAGTGATCTTATCTCCAAAAATAAGATAGGTTTCATCTTCAGACGACTTGCCTTATTTGTTTGCTATTTCTCTTTTAAAGTTAGTGTGCTATTTGGTTCTTCCCAAGTGCGAACCTGTGTGGTTTTTGAAAGTTTCTTTAGAAACGAGTCGGTGTATTTCCCACGCTAGTTCTCTTATGTCTTGTTGATGTATTGGTTTTGGGACTTGGTCTGTTAAGTAGGTCGCTATATGATGCTCTATTCAGTCACTGATAGCCCGGATAGGTCCCGAGCTGGTTGGCTTTATTATTTGGTCCAAATAGCCGAACAGGTTCTATTCCTTTTGTCTTTTTGTTCTCTGGTAATATCTGGGCCCCTCATACCTTGGGCCCTTATGCTAGGCCTTTGATAGGTCTTCTAATAGGCTGTTAACTAGATTTTCAGGGCCTTGGGACTTTGGAGAATTTCCAAAGGGAATAGATAGCCATTCTCAGACAAGCTAGCATCCTCGAGAAATAAGGTTGTATAGGAAACCTAAGGCCTAACCTAAGGAACTCTACACAGATAGAAACCTTACCAACTATAGGGTTTCTCAGAAAGTGATCAGGGGAGGGTAGCCTAAGTGTTACAAATTTAGGGATATTATAGGTAGCCTTAAGGAATCCAAATCTGCTTCTGTCATCTTGAACCTTTTATATCATTTGTCTAGCTCAAACTCAACAAAATCTAAAAGAGCCTAAGCAGGATCCTTAGGCTTAGCATCTATATCATCTACACCCTCACCTAAAATTGAGCCGGCTCAGCCTCAGTGACAACAGCTAGGAAAGAGGAGGCCACGTCACCAGCAGAGGTGGACGCATCACCACCCCTACTAGCTCCACCCGTTCTTCTGACAAGTGGGACCTCAGGGTTTGCAGTTTCTTCTCCCTCAACCATATTAATGACAGGAAGCCTTAAACTAAAGTTTTTATGTCCTGATTCCATGAGAACACAACAAATTTTTCCTAAAGCTAGTAGGACACCAGAGGTAACGACAGAGGTCACACCTAGAAAGAGGAAGAAGAAACAAATAAATATCAAATTGTATGAGGAAAAGCAATAAATTCGTCAAGAAAAGATGGAGAAATAAAGACAATAAAAGAACAAAACAATCATCGCCATTTTTGTACGGAAATAACATTCTAAAAAATGAAGCACACCTCAAGACAAGTACAAATTAAACAAGGAAGAAATAAAGAACTAACCAAATGAAAGCGTGAAAATCAAAAGACACGGACACCAAAATGCCCTTGGAATGACGAAGCTTCTGATATAGGAGAAACGCTTACACAGAGATTTTGAGAGAGATGTTTCTTAAAGAAGGCGAAGAAGAATGAACTAAAGACACGAAGGCAACCCATGAAAGGGTTTTTATAGTATCCAAGATAGAAAGATCATAATCGTCCAAATCAAATGGACGGACACGATCATTTGAGAAGCCTAAGAGACATCCCTTCAAAGAACAAGCCTGAGGCTTTGTATTTGCAAACACCATTAATGCACGTTTCTTTAGTGGCTTTTAATCTGGACCATTCAAATAAAAAACTAACAAATCAAATTTCCCTAGTCACCCAAATGTCATTCAAAGAAACTAGACAGGTGTGACCTCCCATCTTTAAATACCCCCAACCACATGACGCATATAAGAAAAATGGTTGGAATCAAGTTTTGTATATGCCTTTTTAGGTACAGTAAGGCCGATATTTCAAAATTTTCATCATTATGACCAATAAATGCTTAAGACACAAGAAAAGTCATGAATCACAAGAAATACTCTGCTCAATAGTGACCTAATCTTTTAAAAAGACTGAACTGTTACAGCATGGACGTACACCTTCAATACCGAGCAACAGCTATCTGGAATCACTCGCTCGGATCCCCCTATTTCAATCTGTACCAAGCTAAATCATTCAAGAAAATAGGTTTCTAGTTTTAATTAATTAAAACTAGAAACTGACGGACCCCTATTTTCCCTGAAGAATCTCCAAAGTTTCAAAGTCTCAAAAACCCAGGTAACGGCCCACGAGAAGACCTATGAAAGGATTAGCGTAAGGGCCAAAGTATAGGGGCCCATATATCACCAAAGAACAAAAAGACAAAAGGTATAGAACCTACTTACCCATTCGGCCAAATAATAAAGCCGACCAGCTCGAGATTTATCTGAGCTATCAGTGACCGAATAAAACATCATACAGTAACCTGCCTAACAGACCAAGTCTCGAAACTAATACATCAATAAGACGTTGGAGAACTAGCACAACAAATATATTGACCTGCTTCTAGAAAACTTTCGAAGACCATACAGGTTCGTACTTGGGAATAACTGAGCAACACTCTAACTTAAAAAGAGAAACAACAAACAGATAAGGCAAGTAGTCTGAAGAAGAAACATATCCTTTTTTTTAAAGATAAAATCACTTTATTCTAGAGTATATCCCCGAAATCAGGCCAATAGATTAGAGATTTAACCAAAACATTCAAACTTTACCAAAAATGTTAAGAGACTACCCAAAATAACAAACAACATCGATGAAGACAAAGAGGAAAACCCTAAGAAGCCTGATGCTATATAAAAGGAGCCAAATGCCTAAAAAAAAGGGCAGATTGAATTGTTTTTAATTGAAACTTCCCTCTATTTTCTCTTCCCAACTTTCACTTTCAGATGTCTGACTTAAGTATCAGAGAGTCTTCACCAACTAACCTTACCAATGTCTTAACGATAGTTTTTAATTGTGGTTGTAGGCATCGTAAAGACTAGAGATTAAACAAGTTCACAGTTATAAGTGAAGCCCAACATCTTGATTCTTACAACTAAACAAATTCAAAGCTTGTTGGCTCGAAAGACCATTTTTTGTGGTCAACAACCATTTTACCCATATAATTACTTCTTTATTCTTAAGTACCATTTATTCACCAATGAACACTTAATTTGTAAACTTGTTACAAATTACGCATTCTAACCATTCAGTTTCAGAATTAACACTTAAGGGAATCTTTTTTCTAAATTCTGTTAAGAAGGAATGGATTCTATATCTGTAAATCATATTCCCAACTGTTTATCTCATCGTGCCATCAAAATACAAGTTTTTAGCTTGTTCTTTAGACAAACCATAACGAGTGTTTCAAGTGACATAGTGACATAAATAAGAGTTTTTGATCACTTAAGATTGAGGCTGATATGCATATGATCATTAATTAATGTTCTTTGAATTCTTAATTAACAATGACATTTTACAAAAGAATTCAAACTATGTTTGGTCCAATTCTATATAATTATATTATATAAAGTGCCTTTACCATAACGTCACAACTTTAATGATCCAGATAAATTTATCATATTCTTAATGATTGTGAACCGCACTAGTAATATTTAGTTAAAGATCTCGAACTTTAATTAATTTAATGAGGACTTTTTTCTTTTTATTATCTATAATTTTAATCATCTTGTAAATAATAATTATTTACTAAGGTTATGGTCATATAAATAAACCTAGAATTTTCTTAAATTTACGTCATAATATTATGAACACTTTTTAAATATAAAATTATATACTTTTAGGGCATCATCCTTAAGAAAATATCGGTTATTTTATAAATTACTAGAGTTTATTTATAATATTTTAAAATTTTGATGTAATTACACCAATTGAAGATAAAATTATCGCCACAAAAAACTTAATTGGTCCAAGTTACCTAATTCAATCCAACACAAACGATTGGGTTGGTAAATTTAGTATTTATGAAAATTGCAATCGGATTAAACCCGATTAATGATTGAACTGGGTTGTGCTCACTAAAATTAATTTGTCTAAACCCAATCAAACCCAAGAGTAAAAAGACTATAAACATATGTCAATTGCCAAATTTATCTTTAATAACCTTTATATGTTTTCTTCACTTTCTTAAATTCTTATTCTATATTTATTTAACTCTTAAAAAATTGTTCACAGTTATAACTTCACTTTAAAACTCAAAATTTAAAAATAAAATTTACCTTAAAATCACACTCTAATCTCTTGGTCAATATACATTGTTCCTTTTTTATTCTTTTATCATACTTAACTTATAATCTAAAGTATGGAGTGATTTAATTTTAATTTTTCTTTCTTCCAAAACTTTATTCTAAGAGATATATAAAGTATTCAGGTATACACACACATATATGAGAATGAAAATCCATTTTTATAAATTTGAATGAAACTAGAAAATAATATGAGAATGTTTTGTGTTGTAGTGCAAATAGAATTCTCATTCTATTTTTTAATATTATTATGAAAATATTTTTATTACATAGAAAGACTTATTGATTTTCTAACTCCAACTCAAAGAGCCCAATTCTAATCATCTCATGATCCATTCAGTTTTTTAAGTTAACCACCTTAAGCGACTTACCAAAAACTCAAAGCTACATTCTATTTGGCTCATGTAATAAATCTAATTTTAATTAAAATAGAGTTGGTCTTTGACTATAATAACCACACAATTAACCCTCTGTATGATGTTCATAATTAAAGTTAGGATATGGATAAATATTATTCTTCTTTATTACTTATTTACCTGTAAGTCACTGAATGCTCTAATAATCATTTTATGATATATTTTATTAGAACAAACTTTACAAATAGATATAATTATTCAATAAATAATTTATTGAATAAATTACGGCTACATATTTAAATGATCAAGTACTGCAAGTAGCTTAAGTAAACATCATTTAAGTATAGATTCCATCTTTCAGGTATATATTCTTATAACTTATGAAATTGCATCTCTAAATAATTAAAGTTTAATTATTGATATAGATCTCATTCGTGGTAACTCAACAGATATAACCAATAAATGCAAGTTCATTACCTACTCAAAATTAAGGTAAATCAAACTTATTAAAGCTTTATGGATTAAGACCAATAACATTTAGTTAACTAGATCAAAATCCATATTAGTGTAGTTCAATGTATGATATATACTAGTTTTTTTTAATCGAAGTCTTTACTTCAACAACCAAGATAAATCATGCACTATAAGAAGTAGAAAACTGCATTCTTATAAAATGAGATGCCTTTTTTATTAATGACTATGAACATTATTTAATACATAAATCACATACTTATAATATATAGGCTTATCAATATATACTCAAATATAAGTATGAATAAATTGCATTAATCAGAAAATATTATTTAAAAGATTTTAAGGGCATTAATAACATAAAATGTCTAATAAAGAGAAGCATCAATAATTTTCCATCATACAAATTATTGTTTCTAGGATAGAAATTTGAGTAAGCCTTCTAAGGAAACACTTTGATATTGGCTAAGATATTCAAAGACCATATAATGTTTCAAACTTTTTCACCATTTGAAGAGCTATAAGGTTGATCTACCAATTTTAAGCATATAGGTAATTTAGTATCCACCTTTAACGAGAAGTTAACTCTTTTATCTTAGTAACATATCAATTGGTTATCCTAGTCACTTTTTGGTAAAGAAATATTGTGAATCATCCTTATTTCATCCTCATATTAGAAATATTGCTTTACCAAGTTCTCATCCTAACATTTACTTGTTCTCATCCTAACAAGTTTGACATTGTAGAATTTGTAGCATAATATGGTTTAGAATAGGTTTCAAAGTGCTGCGTTTAGGAAGCTAGTTAGAATTATGAATTGCCACCTTGTTACCATTACTAACCATCCACCTAAGCCTTTTTGCATAACCTCATTGCCTTAAAGGATACCTCTCCAATGAACAGTAACCTAATTTAGCTTTCATAAACTCTTTGATTTTGAAGTATTTGGCCTTTCAATTAAATAGTTTAAAAATTAGAGAATTCTCCATCTTTGTTTAACGAGCAAAGTTTGATTAAAGTAACTTAGATATCATAATTCAAGATGTTCCTATTTAATTTACTTATTATTTATCACTATGCCTAATGGATCCCCTTTTGTTCCTTTTTGACCTTTATCAGAATGTTATCTCTATTTTCTGCATTTCTTCTTGTAGCCATCTAAGAATCTTAAAACAATCACAAGGTTAGTGGGAATCACTTTAGTAACTGATTTAATAAAAATCTCTTACCATCATATTGAAAACAACTTATTATCTTACAACTTTACTTTGTCTAGAATCCCTAACTTTAAGTTGTTGAAGAATACAGTTTAATTCATCTTCAGATTCTTATGTGATGAAGTTTAATCTTAATGTGATAGGTCTATCATAATGTGATAAGGTGATAGGGTTATCAGATAATGTCATAAGTTTATTATATTATGATAGAATTTCAACCCATTAACAATTGTAGAAATCATAGTCTAAGTAGAATTCTTATCAATTTTACCAATTCGACCTTTTACCGCTCTTTAGGCTTGGGCTAGGCGAGATGATTGGGTTATTTTAATAATGGGACCAATATAATTAAATATAAATAAATCAAGAATCATAATTTGTTTCAAAATTATCAACCAAGGAATAAGGATTTAAGCGAGATTCCTCTACTTGTAGGAAATCCTTCTTTATGCAAAACAATAATTCATTAATATAAATCTGAAAAGGATTCAAAGTCTAATCCGTTCCTACCTCCTAAGGGCTTACACAACCCTTTTATGGGCCTATAATTGGTGGGATCAGGTATATGGCATATTTGATTTGAATCTGGGTCTGGTTGATTGTTCATGGGCTCTATTTAAAAAGACATAGTAGCGTGGGCTGTTAGGCTCATTTAATAATAGACCTAATAGATGTCCCTCACAAGTGAAGAATAAGGGTTTGGTTCTATGTTTTAGAGCTTAGAGGACACATTGTTTCACTCCCTAGTTTAGCATACGACATGTGTCACTTTTTAAAAAATGACATTTTTTCTTATGCAGCACTTTTCTTGGTAGAAGGGAATCTTCGATCTTAGGTGATATTTATAGTCTAATGTGTGGATGCGTGCATGGTTTCTTCCTTCCATTCATTAGTTCCCATCTTAGTTGGGTCAATAAGTGAAAAACGCTGTGTTTTGAAGCTATTTTCATACCTTCATAAGTCATTTTTATCACGGTCCTTCCATTTTTATTAAATCACCTTAGAAGCAATAACATTTCCTTTCTTTTTCATTTTAGTCTCTAAATAGAGTCATATAAAAGAAATGCTTCCATGTACGAGATGTAATCGTGTGATCATGTAAGCAATAATTCACGAATTTATGTGAAAGAAAGATAGTTAAGTCTTTTTCCATGCATATGAAAAGACAAATTTTTGGTTGGTATTTACTACCCTTTTTTCTTTATTACTCTTTGTTGGTTTCGTCTTTGCGAGGGTTTCAATTACTATTTATAGTCCCATTTTTGTATAACTTGGAAGCTTCACGATTTTATCTTTGTATATCTTTAAGAGGCCCTGTTCCCCTAAGAATGAGAGCTAGAAGAGGAAGACGTGCCTAGTAATTTATGTTACTTCCTTTATTTTGCTTCCTGTGAATCTATAATTGGAGACATGATAAATAAAAAATGGTACTTCTCAAGATGTTAATTGAATGCAAAGATTTGAATAAATAATATGATATAAATGATACTTCTAGTCTTTTGTTGCAATTCTAAACCATATTTCTAAGAAATGTTTTGATATGAGTGCTTCTTGGCAAAGGTACTAGACTTTTCCAAAGAAGTCTTTAAATGCTTCTAAATTTGTTCTAAGATATAGGACTCTTCTTTAGCTGTCATAACTCTAAAGTATGGGGGCCTCTTACACTTATTATAATGTAACATAACTCGACTCTGAATCTCTGTTAATCTATCTTAAAGTAATGTCTATTTAGCAATAATCTATACAATTTTATCTCATTATTCTTTTAATCCTTCAGGATTTTAATCACGTTGTTACAAGAAAGGTACTAGGCACTCCAATTCTTTCTAACCCTGATCTTTATTGTCGGTAAGGAAGGTATTAAGTAATAAGATCCTTTAGGTTTTTATTCATACTGCTAGAAGGAAGGTATTAAGTACTACAATCCTTTCTAGCCATGATATTTGTTTTTAGTTTATCTTTTTTCTACATTCATTTTTTAATGTAAGAGGAAGGTATAGGGTACTCCAATCCCCTTCAAATCTTATTTCACCTTTTTTGAGTTTTATTTACCCTGTAGAGGGAAAGTACTAGGTAATCCATTCCCTATTAGTTTCAATATCTTTTATCTTAATCACTTTGCTAGAAAGAAGGTACTAAATACTCTAATCCTTTCAATCCTAATCTTTATTTTGTTTCATTTTTGTTACTTGAAAAATAGATGCTATGTCTCTTTACTCTTCTAAGGAATAAGAGGAAGGTGGTGGGAACCTCTATCCTCTTGACCTTTTTATTTTAATTCTAAAATGGTAGGATATGTGCTATTTTATTCTTCCAAGGAATAAGAGGAAAGTGATGAGAACCATTATCCTCTTGGCCTTTTTCTTTCTGATTCTTGGAATGATAGGGTCTGTGGCTCTTTTCCATCTAGGGTACAAGAGGAATGTGGTAGGATCCTTTGTTCTCTTGCCAATTTTTCTCTAGTTCTAAAACATTAGAGTTCTTGTCTTTTTCTCTTCTAAAAGACAAGTGAAAAATGGTGAGAACCTTTTTCCTTTGGCTCTTTACTCTAGCTCTGGAACATTGAAATTCTTGTCTTTTTCTCTTCTAAGGGACAAGAGGATAGTGATAGGAACCATTTTACTTTTATCCACTTTATCTAATTTAGGAACATTGGAATTTGAATATTTTTTATTTCCTAAGGGGTGAGAGGAAGATGATGGGAATCCCTACCCTCTCGGTCATTTTCTTTTGGTCCGTAATTGCTGTAATCTTGATCTCTTTACTTTTCTTAGGTTTGTGATTATGATAGTGGGAATCGTTTTTCTCTCAGGCCTTTTCTTTTATTTTCTAAAACTTTAGAACTTGAATCTTGGTCTTTTCTAAGGGACAAGAGGAGGGCGGTGGAAAATTTTATCCTCTCGGACCTTTTCTTTAGCTCTAGATCTCTGAAACTTGAATTTTGTTCTTGTTTAAATGACGATAAGAGGGTTTTGGGACACTTTATCCTCTCAAACCTTTTCTTCTACTTTTGGAACTCTAAAACTTGAATATTGTTCTTGTCTAAAGGATGATAGGAGAGTGGTGGGAAGCTTTATCCTCTTGAAACTTTTTTTCTACTTTTGGAACTTTGAAACTTGAATCTTGTTCTTGTTTAAGAGATGAGAGAAATGTGGTAGGAGCTTTTGTCCTCTCAAATCTTCTTTTACTTCTAGAACTCTGAAACTTGAATCTTATTATTGTCTAAGAGACGAAATGAGAGTGGTGAGAGTCTTTATCCTCTCGAACCTTTTCTTCTACTTCTGGAACTCTAAAACTTAAATCTTGTTTCTTTTCTAAGGGACAAGAGGAAAGAGATGGGAACTTTTATTATTTCAGACCTTTTCTTTTGTTCTTGGAACTTCTGGAACTTGCATCTTAGTCTCTTTTAAGGGACAAGAGGAAGGTGGTGGAAACTTTTATCCTTTCGGTTTTTTTCTTCTATTTTTGAAACTTGAACATTTTTTATTTTCCAAGGGATGAGAGAAAGGAGGTGGGAGCCTTTATCCTCTCAGACCTTTTCTTCTATTTTTAGAACTCTGGAACTTAAATCTGGTTTCATTTATAATAGACGAGAGGAATGAGGTGGAAACTTTTATCCTCTAGAACCTTTTATTTTCTTTCTAGAACTCTAGAACTTGAATCTTGTTTCTTTTTCAAAAGACGAAAGGAAGGAGGTGGGAACCTTTGTCCTCTTAGAACTTTTCTTCTATTTCTGAAACTTTAGAATTTGAATCTTGTTTCTTTTCAAAGGGATGAGAGGAGGGAGGTAGGAACCTTTATCCTCTCAAACTTTTTCTTTTGTTTTTAAAACTCTAAAACTTGAATCTTGGTCTTTTCCAAGAGATGAGAGGAATGAGTTAGAAACCTTTATCCTCTTGTACCTTTTCTATTATTTCTAGTACTTTTGAAACTTGAATCTTGTTTCTTTTCCAAGGGATGAGAGGAAGGAGGTAGGAACCTTCTCGGACCTTTTCTTATATTTCTGGAACTTGAATGTTGTTTTTTTTCTAAGGGAGAAGAGAAATGAGGTGGGAAATTTATCCTAACAGACCTTTTCTTTTGTTTCTAGAACTCTAAAACTTGAATCTTGTTTCTTTTCTAAAGGATGAGAGTAAGGAGGTGGGAACCTTTATCCTCTTGAATATTTTCTTTTATTTCTGGAACTTTGAAAATTGAATTTTGTTTCTTTTCCAAAGGATGAGAGGAAGGAGGTAGGAACCCCTATCCTTTCGCATATTTTCTTTTGTTTCTAGAACTTTTGAACTTGTTTCTAAGGGATGAGAGGAAGGTAGTGGGAATCTTTATCCCATTGTACTTGTTCTTTTATTTCTAAACCCTAGAACTTAAATCTTGTTTCTTTTCTAAAGGACGAGAGGGAGGTGGTGGTAGCATTTATCTTTTTGGACTTGTTCTTCCGTTTCTAGTGGTGGTGGGAACCTTTATCCTATCAGAAAATTTCTTTTATTTTTGGAACTCTGGTATTTGAACCTTGTTTCTTTTATGAGGGACGAGAGGAAGGTAGTGGGTCTCTTCTCAGACCTTGACTTCTATTTCTGGAACTCTATTATTTGAACCTTATTTCTTTTTTAAGGGATGAGAGGAATATGATAGGAACCCTTTCCTTTCAGACATTGTTTTCTATTTCTTATGATCGGTAAGATTTTTTCATTTCATTTTTTTAAAACGCAAGGGAAAGGTACAATATACTTCTAGTCCCCTCAACGTTTGCTTTTTAAACATTGTAAGGGGAAGGTACTACGTACATCTAGTCCTCTTAATGGTTGCTTTTGTCAAAATGTGAGGGGAAGCTATTATATATATACATTTCTATTAATGTTTGCCTTTTTCAAAATGCAAAGGGAAGGTACTACGTATATCTAGTCTGCTCAATGTTTTCTTTTCTCAAAATGTGAGGGGAATGTACTATGTACATCGAGTCTCCTAAATGTTTTCTTTTCTCAAAACGTGATGGAAAGGCACTACATACATTTAGTTTCCTCAATAGTTGCTTTTGTCAAAATGTGAGGGGAAGGTACTATGTACATACAGTTCCCTCAATATTTACTTTTCTCAAAACGTAAGGGAAAAGTACTACATACATCCAGTCCTCTCAACATTTCCTTTCTCAAAATGCAAAGGGAAATGTCATACCCTCAAAGTTTGCTTTTCACAAAACGTGAGGTGAAGGTATTATATACATCCAATCCCTTCAATATTTATTTTTTCAAAAATGGGAGGGAAATGTACTATTTACATCCAATCCCTCAACATTTTTATCATTAGTATCATCATTAGAAGAAAGAAAAAAATTAATCAAAATTTCATATTCAAGTAAGGATCTATACGTGGAACCATTTTAGCTTAGATATTCCATAGATTTGGACGGTTCCATTTCTATGCTTTATAGTAGATATTCTCCTTGATTTGATTTCCAAACGGCTTTGTAAAATCCTTCATATGTCTTAAATATCTTTCCTATTTCTCATTTTCAAATCGAGTTTCACCGGAGATGTTTTTAGAGTAATTAATCCGTGCGTTGTTCCTTCGTGCAATTCTATTTTGACTAAGAATGGAACTTTCTCTAAACATAAAGGGATAATATTGATCATCTGGAACAAGGTTTAAGAAATAGGGAATTCATATACGTAGTCAAAGTTATAAATAAACTAGAACTAGAAAAAAAGAAATATATATATTTTTCTTCTTTTTTCCATTTAAAGAGAATTATAAGTTCGATGGTATTTCTTGGACTCATATGGATCAGAGCAATGAACAATCAGCTGTGCAGGTTCCATATTGTCATATTTAAATTGTATTTGCACTTCTATTGCTAGCACGAGCGGTTTGACTTGGCACTTTTACTTCTATGCTTAGCTGTTTCCTTCTTACAATCCCTGATTCTATTTCTAGTAGCTACTCTTTCTCCCTTGTTTTTACCTTCTTATTGTCTTCCTTCGTCTTTTTTTCTTTTTCTTTCCTTACTAGTTCTTCTTCATCTTCTTCAACTCTCTTTTTTCTTTCTTACTTTTCTTTTTTCCTTTCGTGTTTTTCTTCTTTTTCTTCGTTTTATATTTTTATATTGCAATACAATCAAGTTCTTTCATTTTTGTTTGGTTGGCGGCTGGTCTCAAATTCAATAACTTACAATATTTTTTTCAATTTTCTTTTTTTTTTTTCGTTTTCTTTTCCTTTTAAATCTTCTATTAGGCTCTTGTCCCACTTCTCTTTTCTTCATCTAACTTCTGTTGTTCATCTTCTGGCTCTTCCTCAAGGGTTTTCTTCTTTTTTATTCATGTCCCTATCTCTATGCTTCTTTGATATGCTAATCATTCTATTGACGCTAGCCCAAAAGTACTTAATAGGTTTTTTCATTTTAAGATTTGAGACTCAGTTGTAGGCTGTAATCTATTTAGGAATTTTTATATAATAGAAAGTTGTATTATATTAGAACTCTTTTCCTTGTAAAAATATGTATTTTTATAGAGTTTTATAGTATATAAATAGGCTGATTTTTCTCAGTGTAATCAGGAGCAATTCAATACACATAATTTATACAAGCTTATTAACTTTTATCCATTTTCTTGTTTTTAACGTTCAACCTAGGACTCTGCGTCCTTTCTTGTTAAAAATTCCATAGTTCTATTAGTAGAGCTTTGCTTATCCTTTCTCGCGAAAGACTCAAGCTCTGTAACACGCTTGCTGTACCATAGCTCAAGTTTAGCAATAGACCTTGCGTGCTATATTTTAGCACAAGTTTAGCAATAAACCTCATTTATTGGTAAAGATTCTTAATCTTGGCTTCTCTCAAATTTGGGCGACTTCTATCTAGCTGGACACAGAATATACACGGACCCGAACATATTTTTAGCGAACATCTTTTTGTCACACTCAGTGGGACATTATTCTTGTATGCCAGTAACAACTAGATAGATGGCGAAAAATAAAACATGAGCAAACGCCGCAGAAGGGCAATGATTATACCCCTGCCACAAGTCAGGAATCCAGTCGATCCTGATCAAGATAAGCGAGTTTTGCCTATGCTGAAGAAGATTTGCTGAATCAACAGCTTGAGGAGATTCATCGCAATACTCTTTCATATCTACAGCCATTTTCTACGGTTGACATTCAAGAGTTGGTCTGTCAGATCACCCAAGAAAACTAGCAGCTCGACACTATGTTTACAAACCATATGGTCTCAGTATTTCATCCTTTGATTAAGGACAATCAAAACATTAGCCAAAGTATACTTAGAAATATGGAAATGATGTAGCAGAACCAAATTAAATTTATTGCTTTATTACACGATCGACCAAACCTAGAGTTATAAGAACCTCGTCATAGACACCACCATCAGCCTGACCAACAATATAGTTTCCTTAACCTTTTGAGATGGTTCGAAGGAGTAGAATCGTCCAATTCTCAGGTCCATCAACCAGATTTTCAATTATGACTAAGCTGGAAACATGATAAATTTAAGGAATTTGCACTAGTCCATTCCTTGAAATCAAGATCAAATTAGCCAAGCCTATAGTAGGTCGATTTAGTTCGGGTCTATAGAACCAATACGGCTAACAAGTAGTTTTAGGCAACCTAAAATAGATTTCAATATGCTAGCCAAAGCATTACAGGACATGGGGGTCAACCTAAGGCCTATAGCGCATCCTTCATACAGGAAGCCCTACCTTATAGTATTGACATACAGTGTGGTGAGGCCAACTTATTTCCCTTTTGGAAACTAAGGCTATTATGTAATTCCCTTACAAAAATGGCTTTCACTTAGTACACCAATCTAGTGTTCGAGTTGATTGCTAATTAGGAACAAATAGATGACAGATTCCATGCCGAGTTCTATAAGCTGCTACCAGAGGGAACCTTTGCCGATCTAGCTAGAGTTTTCCAAATGCCAGGTTAGTCGGTATCTAAATACATAACCCACTTCAAGAAACTCTGAATACATTGTCAAACACAGATATCAGAAGCTGACTTTATCCCAATGGTTGTCCGAGGAATGTTAAGCCATAAAGGAACATTTTAAAGGGTACCGCTTTCTTAACTTATATGAGTTGGCAACTCGAACCGTCAACTATGAGAGGTTATTCATAGAGAAGGATTAGAAAAGGGCATCCTCAAAAGGGATAGACTATAAGAACCAGATGAAGTTGTAGCAGTCTAAGTCGACTTGAAAACTAAATTAGACGTGTCAGATACCGAGGAGGTATGTTTAGTTGAGGTTGTCAAATAAAGGCCTTATGAATGTCTAGCATGAAGGAAGGCAACACCCAGTAGAGAGAAGAAGAAGTTTGGCAAAAATACTCAGATCACAAAGGAATACTCTTTTGACTTAAGGAAGGCTGATCAAATTTTTGATTGATTTTTGAAGGATAAAGAGTTCAAGTTGTCCGAATGCCATACTATTCCTTCAGTCGATCAATGAGCAAGAAAGGATTATTGCAAGTGGTATAATTCCTGGCGACAATGCATGAATAGCTTGGTGATTTTCAGGAATAAAATACAAAGGCTAATCGATAAGAGGCAATTACTCTTTACCTCCAAAGGGAAGACTCATTTGGTAGAAACAAATCTCTTCCCTTCAGTAGCTGTGAATGTGATTACCCCAACAAAAAGGAGGCTATTAGATGAAGGATCATCATTAGACTTTTGATTGCCACATAAGTCGAGAATAAAATTCCAAATTAATGATTCTGTCACTGAAGCAACAAGAGGAAAAAAGAGAGGTTATAATAAAACCACTCTCAGAGACTCAGCCACCACAGAGCCTTATCTTGTTTGCCCTCAACGCCAGACCATTTTTCAAAATGTCCAAGGCGATTCTAAGGACAAGACCACTATGAAATAGCCTTTGCAAACTTTTAAGTCGAGCCCAACACCATTGGCCAATGAGAAAGTAAAAGGCCTAGACAAAGTGTCTTTAATTGTCTTGGGAGGTATATCCCCATTCAATTCGGGCCAACCAAAACTCAGAAGAGATGATAATAGAGGCATGAACAACTTAGGAGACTCAAACAGGCTGCTCGGAACCAAGGGAAAGATTAAGACCTGGAGACCCTTTTGAAAATCGAGGGTCTCAATAAAAAGCTTTATGGTAATAGAGCTTCATAGGATGCACGGACTTCTAGGCTTATTAAAGTAGGTAACAAGCCTCGAAAAGTCTGGAAACCAATCGAAAGAAAGCCAGAACAACAAAGATCTGATCATAATGATCAAGTTAATTTTAGCAATCCAATCGATTGTTCAATTAAGGATCGGCCTATAAAGGAATCAATATACGAATCCCCTAAACAGAATATCAATATGGTTATCGTGTTGCCCGAATCATTTTAATCATAATTTGGACAATCATCCATACTAAAAGGTGATGCCATCTATATCTGCCATATAACCGATAAATTAGACGAGTTAACTCCGTTGACACTTTCGCATTCAAAAACGTCAAATATAGCTTAATTTGGCCGATTCATAGGAAGTTTCATGGATTTTGCTGTGAAGATAATTTGAGAACGGTCGATGATGTTAGGTCAATTTTATGTTAATCATTAATTATATCAATTAAAAGCTGATTCAAGTTTTCAGTTAAATAATATTGCATATTTGCGACTTTATAAATAACATATATAAATTGAACAAATAATTTAAAGATGATATTCATTTATAAAAACAATTTACAAGAGGATCGTTTTGGTCGATTACATATTTCTTATAATAGAAATAAAATTAGCCATGCTCAAATCGACCGCCTTCATATTTGCTTCATCTTTAGGTATAAGAGCATCTTTCAGCTACAACGTCTTTTTTAGTTCGCTCTTCTTTGGTCACAGCTCTAGGACCTTCTTGCCCAAATCTAAAGAGTGGGCCATTCTCTCCACCATCTCCTTTTTGAGCTTGGCCAAGACGCTCTCCAATTCCTTCATTTTTTAGTTGGCTACCTGTCTTTCATCACAAAGTCTTTGGATTTTAGACATCAACTCGACCTCCGTACAGCCTAATGATGCCTTCTACTCTGTTTCCTTCTCGGCCTCTTTAATGATCTATATGGTCGATTGCTTCTTCTTGGAGATTGAAGTAAAGGAAGTTTCAAATTCATTAAGTTGCATCTTCAGGCTGACCGATACATAGTCATATGTGACGTTGTTAGAAAGGAACTTTAACTTTCTATTTACTTCAAGTACTTTGTGGTTGTCTATCAACAAATTGGCCAGACAACCCTTTAGCCCTTTAAGATAGTCAATTATTTTTGGACTTCATCTTGGGTCATTGAGAGGCAAGTAGGAGAAGCAAATGTAGACTTGTCGGTCGATTCCTCAATGTTACTAGATGAGCCCACCATTAGGGCCAATAAGATGTCGAGTGTAGAGGTTGCAGCATGCAATGAAGATTTCTTCAGAGCTAGCTTCTTGCAGGGTTGAGGCTGAGAAGCTTGGTGAATTTGGGGAAATCACATCGCCAGGGCGGGATCTTGGATAGAAGTTAGAGGAACCTTAGGTGATTCTTCCACGGATATTGGGTCCGGATGATCGATAGCAGCCAGAGATTTGGATGGGAGTTAGAGGAACCTTGGGTCATTTATTTTAGTCAATGTTTTAGCAGTTGTTTGCACAATAAGAATGTTAATAAGACCAATAGCAAGTCATATAAAAAAAAAGAGTAGGAAGGCAAACCTTGACACACTTCTTGGAAGGGGCTATGTCTTCCCCCATGTTTACTGGCGGGATCTTTAGAGTAGTTGATACTGCTTCTGCAAAACAAATAGAGCAATTATTATTAGATAAGGGGTTATAGTCTAAAAACAAGCATCAAATTTACTTTGAAAGGAATAATTATCGACCACTAAAACTAGTGCAAGGTCTAGAGTCTATTTAGAATAGTTAAATAAATAGTATTCGATCCATATTGGCCGATTTGTTCCCTTTTCAGGAATGTGACCCGTTATGCTGAATTTTGCAGAAGGGATCGACGGCCTTAGGTCCATAAAGAGTTGTTCAAAGAACACCTCACTGAGTTATGGGCCACTTAGGCGATCAATAGCCGCCCAGTTGTATTTTAAGACCAATTCTCTCTATCTTTAGTGACTAATTTGTTTCATCTCATATACTTTATTTCAATTAAAGTTAATGTCAAACATTTCTCAAAACTAAAATCTCTTGGATGAGCTTACTCCATGATTTTGGCCGATTGACCTACACAGCATCAGCAATACCAATGTTAGTTGTAAAATCATGTAAAGGAAGAACATAGTATAAAGGCATTGTAAAATAAAAGGTGACCAGTTCCTCCCATTATTCATTAAACGATTTAAGTCTACTAGGGGAGATAAGAAGATCGACTATTTGAAGGGGCTTTTGGAGTTCATTATTTATAGTGGTTGTTCATTAAACAAAGCTAAGATTCTTAAAAACTACACGCGATATAAACTTTTGGTTGGTTGAAAAAATATTAGGGTAAGGGATGGCCTGTACAAGCCCAAATTAGTGACTTACCTACTGAGGATGGTAAGTCTCAGTGCCACACATATTATTATTATTGGTAACAATAACAACACTGTGGTAAAGATCCCTGGTAGTGAGGTAAGTGATCCAAGATTAGTGTCAGTCAATATCACAGTCTTTCAAAAAGGATGGATCCTTATAAACTTAACAAGTCCATTTGGGGCAAAAAAGGGTTGGCCTAAGATGACAAAATAAAGAATCATTTTAAGAAAATGTTGAGTAAAAGAAAGAAAAGACCCTATCAAAATTCCTTTGGTTGTTTCGCCATTGTATTAGCCAAGGGGCATAACAACAGAGTCGACTTTTGGGGCCACCTGTATTTTCAAAAGTATATTCGCCCTTACATGGGAAAGAAGGAATAGTCATAAACCTAGTTTGGTGCCATTAGTAATGGCAATTTCCACCTTCAAGTATTCCTTAGTTATTTTTTGTGAAGGTGGGCAAATGACGTACTTACTCAACCAGAACAAGAAGGTGATATGTTCTACCCTAGAGGGAGTGGCCGAGTTCTTCTTGAAGCAAGTCATGAATTTTTTAAAATTTGTTTTTGATCTAGAGTAATAGAGGTCGATAGAACCTACTAAAAGATTAGCATTGATATCGACCCCATGGATTGGGATATTAAAAGGGACAACCAGATCATATAGGGCAAGGGTTATAAAGCTGAACCTAAAGTAGAAGACATTTAAAGCACTAGACCAGAATAGAAGGGTGGTCGAAATCAGTCAGTCCATTATGTAAAGGTATCTGATACATTAAAAGTTGGATTAAATCATACACCTAGTCAATTTTCATACAGAGTTAAAATAGGGTTCAAAATGACTTAACCAATCTATATAATCACTGGATGATTTTGGTCAGGATCTAATAGATTTGGAGGATGACCAGATAGAGATATTATAGGGTTGATTAAACTTAAGTGGGTTATTTTGGTGAGCAGGAAAATAATTAAAGCATGGAGAAATTACATGAATACGTAAGGGTCTATAATGTACCAGGAGGTGTCATTAACTTGTTTAGACTTGGTAACCATGTCTAAAGGTGTTTCTTGAGCCTCGGTCGACTTAGATTTCTTAGAACATGAAGCAGTCAATTTGGATGCCATTGTTATAACTATAAATTAAAGTGAGAAACATGAGTAGTAAGTAAAAAGAAAAGTAACAAGAATCAAAAGTTAAAAGTTATGAAGTTTTACCTTGAAGGTGAATGAATATTGCAATAAAGGTTGAAGAACACTCAAGTGTTTTTGCATTAACAATGAGAGTTACCCCTTCTCATAATGGCCTAAAGGCAGTTAAAGTAAAAAGTCATGCCTTAACAGTTGTGCATTTAATGAACTTCTAAGGATTTGGTAAAATGGACCGTTTAAGATGGTTATTGACATTTAATGACAACGGTCAGAAGATGATAGTGTCATAGGAGCATTAAATAAGCGGTTAAAAAGGAGAAAGACCGGCCAAGAAGCTTCAAAATGCAAGAAAATCAGGAGGAAAGTTGATCTTAAGAGCAGTTAAGTATTGGTCGGTCGGCTAAAGTTTTAATAATAAATTGGCTTGAAGTGTTCTCAACCTGAGAAAATAAATATCCACAAAAAGTGGATGATTTTAGAGACTTGGGAGTTCATGGTTTAGGAAAGTTATGCAAGGTGGCTGATAGAATGGACATCGACTCGATTTGAAATGTCATGATACTGAAATGACAGAGAATGATCGACTTAAGAAATCATTCTTGGCATAACTACAAAGGAACATCCATAGAGAAAAGTCGATTAACACAATAATTGGACGATGTCTTTAAAAGTAAGGCCAGATAATTTTTACAAGCGAATAGTAGAAGAACTTAAAGCATCGAGAATAGACGATATGGCATGATATTCAGAAGGCTGGATGATATCTCATGAGTGGAGGTTGGTCTAGGGACGATCCAATCATGTTATTGAGTGATCCGGTTAACTAGACATATCGAAAAGACTTTAGGAAACTTTAGAGCAATGTTAGAGCTAGCCTCAGGTGATTATAAAGTCCCAGGTTAATAGCAGGTGATTTAGGCTGGCTAAGTATTGCAATCCTTGACAAAAATCATCCTTTTGGCTAGGCTTGCAAGGGGGCATTGTTGACACCGACCCAAAAAGTGCTTAATAGGCTTTTCCATTTTGAGATTGGAGACTTAGTTATAGGTTGTAACCTATTTAGGAATTTGTATATAATAGAAATTTGTATTATATTAGAACTATTTTCTTCTAAAAATAGGTTTTTTTTATAGGGTTTTACAGCCTATAAATAAGATGATTTTTCTCATTGTAATCAGGAGCAATTCAATACACATAATTTACACAAGCTTCTTAGCTTTTATCCATTTTCTTGTCTTTAACGTTCAACCTAGGACTCTACATCCTTGCTCATTGAAAATCCTACAGTCTTATTGGTAGAGTTTTGCTTGTCCTTTTTCGTGAAAGACTCAAGCTCTGCAACACGCTTGCTGCACCATAGCCCAAGTCTAACGATAGACCTTACCTGCTATATTTTAGCCCAGGTTTATTAATAACCTCATTTGGTGATAAAGCTTATTAATCTCAGCTTCTCTCGAATCTGGGGCGACCTTTGTTTAGTCGGATATAGAGCATACACAAACCTGAACATATTTTTTCACGAACACATTCTTTTCACGAACTTTCTCATTGTAATTATCATCATCTCTTTTACACCGCTTCTTATCATAATCTTTGTCTTCATCACTATCATTACTTTCAACTTTTAGTGCTTCTCTATGTCTCTTAACTTCTCTATCCTCTCTTTCTCTCTTGATTGCTATCGTAGCAGAAAAAAATTCAGTAACCCACGACAAATTTTGGGACACAAAAACTTCAAGGCATCATTAACTACTTCGATAATGATAATGATGATGATCTTTACAAACATCTCAACAAACACTTGAAAATAAAAATAAAAATTAACTTCGTTAGAGATGTTAAACTTTATTAGACATTACAAAACATGATAGAAGACAAGAAAAGGAATATATATATATATATGGAGCGACGTAGTCCACTAGATCAATTCTCATATATATATATATATTTAATTAACCATTCATGTAGCCCATGCATAGAAGGTCTCAGGTTTCTTTCGTTTCTTATTTATTTATTTTATATTGTGTACGATTTCTTTTCCTTTTTATTCTTCTGCATGTATGTGATTATGGGATCAAACTCTATTTCCCCTTCTCTTTCATTTTTATTTTTGCGACTAGTTGTTGGAAAATTTGACTTTTTTCATTCAAAAGATCCTTATAGTTGGCACCACTGAAAGTTTCAAATGGAATTCCACAGATATTATTGTTTTCTCTTTGATTTGTGGAAAAAGCACCGTTCTCAAGTAAGAAAAAATACTTTGATGCTCAAGTCAATTCATATTATATCTATGCCTTTTGGTGATTTTTCTATAATGAATAAACATGTATGCCATGAATATAATTTTCTTTTGAATTCTCTAAATGAATAATTAGCCAAGGGTGCATGTTTATTTATACTATGCAAATTCTAATCCATGTTGAATTATGAATTCTAATTATTATCAAATCGTGAATCGAATTAAATATAAATAAATTAAGAATTCTAACATGTTTTAGAATCATCAATTAAGGAAGAGGAATTTAAGCAAGATTCTTCTATTTATGGGAAATTCTTTTTATGCAGAACAACAATCCATTAATTTAAATATTAATAGAATTCACAGTCTAATCTATTGTTACCTTCCCAAAATTTACACAACCCTTTGTGGGCCTATAAGATGGCGGGTTTGGTTAATTGGCATATTAGATCTGAATCTGTCTGGTTAACTATTTATGGGCTTTCTTTAAAGACACAATGACGTGGGCTATTGTGCTCATTTAATAATGAGCCCAACATATACTATATAATATGAGTCCATTTGAGATGAAATCACTTTAATTAGGGGAAATTATTTGGTCAAAGATTTAATTTAGTCTACCAGTAATGATCTTAGCAATGATACGATACCCAACATTACATGGACTAATGGGTATAAATTTGGCAATTCTTTTTGACAAGGCTTCTTTAGGGATTAAGGCAATAAAAGTATGGTTTAAATCAAAGATATCCTATATATTGTTTAAAGCATGGAGAAAAGTAGAGAAAACTTCCTTTCCAACAAGATTCCAACGCTTCTGAAAGAACGCGACAAGGAGCCCATCAAAGCCGGGGCCTTTGTTGGACTCATTTGAGTTATAGCTACTTTGAATTTTGCTTCTGTAAAGGATTGCTCTTATTCATGCTTCATCTCCTCTATGACACATTTAGTAGCATGATTAAGTGTTACTGCTCTTTGCTCTATTTTTTTTATTTGAAAAGGAAAATAGTTGAGACAAATATCTACAAATAATTCCTTCCACATTTTCAGGACCTTCTCTTCAGGTTTCCCTTTCATCTAATGATCCCTGAATGATTTTCTTTCTTTTCCTTGCAAATGCTCTATAATGGAAGTACTTAGTATTTCAGTCTCCTTTTAGCCAAGACACTTTTAACCATTATTTCTAGTAAATCTCTTGATCCAGTAGAAAATTATCATTTTACGTCTTAATCTTCCTTAAATATTCTCCTCCATCATAGTGATGAAAATTCTTCTTTTACTTTTTGGATTGACCTATTAAATCTTTAAGCTATTTTTTTGTGAATCCAAAACTCTTTGTTACTCTAAAGCTTCAATGTTTCATAGACCTTTTAGCATGAAGTTGAAATTCTTGATCGGATCCCCCTTTACCTTTAAGCATCCAAATTCCAACTTTGATCAATAATCCTTTTGCACTTGTTGTGAGGGCTCAAAGCATCTTCATAATGGATTCTAGCTCTCCTCATCAATATTTTAACCTTTTCCATACTACTTTTAAAAAATTAAATCATTATAGGGATGGTCGAAACTCTAATTGTCTAGGTATTTCACCTTAAAACTATAAAACTTGTTATGCTTTTTATCATCACTAAAAAAATTATTTAGTCTTTCTTCAATGAAAAGGGGCCCATGTCTCTTGTTTTAACATGATGGTTAACCATTCCAACCTAAATCTATAAAGTCCTTATCTTTAGGAAACTTTTGATCATATCATATTTCTTTATTAACCCTCTAGAATTTTCTTCTCCACTCAAACTTTCATAAAAATCACAAAAATTAATCCATGGCAATTGGGACATTGTTGCAAGTCTTCCTAAAAGTTCTTAAGTGTGTTTCTTTTTTTTGCCTAACGTCTAGGTGTTCATAAATCCCAATATACCTATACCATTCTCTATTGTAACCTTTCATCGTAACATCAATATGATGTTGACTATAAGATGTGAGCTTATTCTCTATTCCTTCATTCCATAGTAAAGTCAAATCCCCATTCATCTATCGTCTATCAACTATGAAGCAATTTAAAAAATTAACATTATTCTGCACCTTTAACAAACTACAGCGCATACTGTATAAATATATAAACAGTTTAGTCAATCTTAGACATCTGCACACAGTCCTATTGCTTCAAAGAAAATGGATGATAGTCTCAACCCATGAGATTTATTATTATCCTACTGTTAAAGATTATTTCACCTTTCTATACTCTCTGCAGTTGTTCCAAGAAGAGTTTATCTAAGGGCTCTGAATGTTCAAGTTTTTTTGAAACCTCGGATGTTTCCATTAATGGGTTTTTTGGTGATCAATAGCGCTGTAGACTAGCCTTCGCCAATAAAGCCATATGGTTTTTGAAGTTTGAATTTAATTGTTCCCTTGCTTTAACCGACAAGTCGCAATTATGGGTTTTGATCAATAACCTGCCATCATTTGTCTTTGAGTAGATATGGTGAATTTTTGGGTGCTTGACATTGTGTTCCTTATTCTCTGCCTCACGTCATGTTCGTTTAGTGTTAACAATTCATTGTTTGGATACTTATTTGGGCTTTACCTTTTTTTTTCCCCAAAACTTTTCACTTCTTTCCCTTGCATTTAGTCTCTATTAAGAAAAACATTCCTTGAATTGATGATTGGTTGGAGATTCAGAAGGGCCTTTTTTTTTATGGCCAACCTATTATTAGATTGTTGATCTACCTCATTTGAAATCTTTCCTTCTAACACTTCTTCCTTATGCAGGGATTCATTAAATGCAGTAGATTGCAAATTTCCTTTTTCCTAGAGATTTGCAGCTCCAATTCTTAATGCAAATTTCATTAATTCTTCCATTATACATGTTGGAAAACACCAACTAAAAATTCAAAACATTTAAGACCAATAAAACAAGATAAACAAACACAATCAACAACAAATTTGTAGTGGTTCGGCTCAATGTGAACTTATATCTATTTTATCAAACTTAATCAGTCTAGTTAATGCATTAATAAAAAATGTTTTACAACAAGAACATAAAAGTTGAATCAATTATATAAACACACTCAAATCCCCCATTCTAAGAAAGTAACTTTTTGGAAGCTTAAGCTAACATAATAGTTTCTTGATTTTCTCTCTCTAAGAATCTCTAAAATTTTCCTTCTGAAAACATTCTAGCTTTTTATAGTTATCATTGGCTCTCTCTAGTTCAGTATATCAACTTAGAGAAACTTTCCCCTTTATATAAGAAGTAAATCAAACCTTCCAAACTAGAATAAAACTACAATTTAATAAGTTGTTAAAGGCAAAAAAATCAGTTAACTATTTAAAACCTCATTAAAGCTTAAAATGACGTCTTATAGGATTGACAATATTCATAAGATTGCCATTACTGAAACTATAGATTTTGATGCTTCCTAATCTACTTAAGAAATTATCACTTTAGTTCTTCTATATTCTCTGAATTACTTTAGAAGAAAAATTAATTATCATCCTAAACCTTCTAGTTCTCCAAAATTACTTAGGGACTAATAATACTTACTTCTTTTTACAAATCCACCATTGGTTTCAAAGTAATTTGGTCATTCTTCTTGCATTTGGTGAGTCTTTTAGCTCAGATTACATCTGTTTAACCTTTATTGATGTGAAACAAGCTTAAACACACCTCAAACTTGTTCACACGCACACCTTAGTGCTTATCTTCTCTAGCTTTACTCTCTTATTAGAAATTAACTCTTTGATATAGTGGTATTCCATATCCACATGTTTAGTTTTATTATGAAACATTAGATTTTTATAGAGATTAATAGCTGACTGATAATCCGAATACATCGTTACCATTGATCTAACCAGATTAAGTTCCTGAACCATCCTCTATAATCATACAGCTTCCTTACAAGCTTCAATTACAACTATATACTAAGCCTCAATACTTGAATGTGCAGCTGTTAGTTGTAATTGTGCCTTGCAGTTAACATAATCCTTACCAAGAGTAAAATAATTAGATGTCAGAGATATTCTCTTATCCCAGTCACTACAAAGTCTGAGTCCACATATCTTATCAACTCTATATATATCTTCATATGTCCAAATAATAACCCATTATCTAGTGTCCCAACAATATACATTAGTATATATATGATACCAAGCCAAGGAGTTTTATTAGGATTTGCCATATACTTATTGAGAACACTGAATAAGTGATCCAAGTTAGGCTTTGTATAGCTCATTGCATATATGATAAACTCAACTATATTTTGATAAGGCATCTTGGACATTTACTTTCTTTCTTCCTCAGTGGATGGACAATGCTGAAGTGAAAATTTGAAATGAGCTACTTGTGGTAGACTCATTGGTATACATTGGCTCATCTAAATCTTTTTTTTTTGCTTTCTTCAAGTAGCTTCTCTAGGTTAGTTGTAGCTTTTCCTTACTTTCATTTTTGATGATTTCCTTGCTTCCCGAAGGTCCTTTAGATAAATTGTAGCCCTAACTCTTTAATCCTCTAAATTTCAACTGGACTTTTTCTTGCTAGTAGCATGTCATCTAAATAGAGTAACTGATGAAGGCATTTCATATATTATATTTTACTCTCTTAACTTAATAATTGATTAACATAAGTATGAATATGTGGCTTTTTATGTGTATTATTATTATTTTGTAGCTTTCAACAAAATAGCACAAAAATGAGTAAAAATGAAGAAAAATAACAAAAGGTCATTTCACAGGTTCAAGCCGTGGCTTAAGATCTCAAGTCGTGACCCTGGAGTAAGAATTGGAAGACAAGTCAGAACCTACAAGCTGCGATACTAGCTACTTTAAGCCATAACTTAAAAATGATGAAAAGAGCCCTCCTAAAGTTAGAAGCTTCAAGTCGTGGTGTACAAAGACCCTGTGATGCTTGTGTAATTTCGAGCCTAAGTCATGGCTCCAGGTACACCAAGCTATAATGTAGACAGAAAAAATAAGCAAACTTAGTTTTCCTTGTATTGAAAATTTTCACTAATTATAACCTATAAATAGAGACCTTAGAGCCAATATTTTGGGTATCAAAGGAGAGCACAAAAAAAAAAGAAAAAAAGAGAAAAGACACATATTTTAAGAAAGATCGAGAGGTATTCACTTTTAGAGAGAGAAACTTAAAGGCTAAAACTTTTTGAAGACATTCTTGAGGCTTCTTTAAAGAATTGAATCTTTGAAGATTATCTCTATCATAGTTTCTTTTTTAAAATTTTATTTGTAGATATTGGTTTGGATATGTTTACATTTATAAATTTCTTGATGATTTTAGTTATAGGTATGTCTATGCTTGGCTAGATCTAGATTTTCATTCTAGGGCTTAGTGCGGTTCTATTTATGTTATGTTTAGAATATTTAATTAATTGTTAACAAAGTTTCATTTCAATTCATTTGTGTTTCTCTAAGCTTATTGTTGGGATTGATTATACTAGGGTGTATGCATATGCAATTGTGTTCATTGTACAAAATACGTATCATATACTTATGTAGGTGCAACATAATATTAAAACATATAATAAACACAATAAATAATATATTAACAAAATTAATATATAAGAGTTAGTTTGAGAATTCACCAAACGTGTAACATTTTGCATATGTAATTAGGAGTCCGCCTAAAGACCAACTCCTTGGCAGTTCTAGTTACCAACTTGATGGGCTTGGTAAGCTAGAACAACAGCTCTAATAATCCAGCACAGGGTTTAACACTTAAACCCTATGAATTTGTTTTTCCCTTGACCAGCTCTTTTGATCAATAAAACAAATTCCTAAGTTATTGTAATCAGTAGACTATAGAGACAAGTAATAGAATCAATTTCAACTCTTGAAACTAATTCTTCAATGGATCAAATCCCTTTTGTTTTCTCCATATGTCGGTTGGCCACCAAACTTTCATAACAACAACAATTAAGCAAAAGAAAAAAAAAACAACAAATGCTTTCTTCCTTAACCCTACGGTTTTCGCATTTAAAGCAAAACAAAAACAACTTGTTTCCTTTTTTTGGCTATTCCTACGGTTTTCACACATTCATCTCTAATATATATATGTAACATATAATATAATAATGTTAAAAAAGGCTAAAACTTGGCCACTAAGTTTAGATTTATTATTATAATATTAAATAATAATAAAATATAGATATGTTTGCCAACCAAGCATGAATATAATATTATTATATAAAAAAATATAATATATATTATAATATAAAATAATGACATATTTTAATTATTTAACAATTAAATAATCAATGTGTAAATTTATCATTTGCCCCCTCTTTAATGGTTACCAAGTATGCCCTCTAGTGGGTTCCACTATACCACACACTTGGGTAAACTCAACCAATAGCTCATAATTCGCCACGTGTCATAATATAATTAGTAAATAATAATTTTTAACTAATTATTATATTTAACACTTAAGTACAGACACATACACATCCCGTGGTCATTCTGGATATTACTGGATTGAACAATTCAATCCGGTATGCTACCCCAATAATAATGAGTACACTCCATATTGCAAGACTCCTAGGTCCACACCTGATTCGTTAAATGGAACTATTCCATGAGTATGTGAACATTACCCCACGCACACGTCATGAAAATACAAATCAGCACATTGACCATTCAAGCTGAGGTCACAACGTATACGGATAGTCCTTCAGTCATGATATCTTAATTGTACGGGAATATAGATCATCACTATCGAATTCTCATGTGCTCATACATATCCTATCTTTAGACTTGTATCTCGTTGAACAATATGGGCAAACTCCTTTGCCATATTGTTCAACCCTGACGGAAATTCTTTCTCGGGATAAATGCTTGTGGCTATAAGACTTTTTAACATACAGTCTTGGAGTATCTGGATATCAAACTCCCTATGTGAGCTAACAGATCCCATATATGTACGTACCAGACTCCATAAGCATCAGACCATACCCAGCAATACTCAGCAATCACACCATGAAAGCATTGGAACTAGTACTTACGTGTCATTTCAATATTGTATGAATATTAATTGTTAGTATTTATGCAATGAAAATTTCATATTAAATCGTTAATTATATAATATATGGTACCATGCTTGTAATGCTATAGACATTGTATAGCAAAGGAGTTCAGATCACTATTAAGAGTTAACATTGTTGAGAATTGTAAATGCTAAAAAGGTAGCAGGTTATAATAATTGGCAAAAGTTACAGAGTTAGAACCTTATGTGTGACGGGACAAAGACTTGAGAATATACCAATAATGACATAATTGCAAAGAGTTATAATAGGTGCTAAAAATATCATTATGCAAGCATGTTCTCAAATACTATGTTCCTGATCTATGTTTACCTATGCGAGCCTATCAGTGAATCCTTTTTATGTATAGATTAGTGTATGCTATAATTGTATGGTACAAATGGATGTTTTTAGCTGACAATAAGCTTATTGAAAAGCTCATATAAGCATACATGTATTCAGTTAAGACTGGATACTGAACAGACTTACGAGGACCTCCAATAGATATCTCATGAATTCGTCAATAGAAGTTTTTCTTGAGTTGAGTAGTATTCGTGGTTCTTTGACCTGAGCGCCACAGTGGGCTTGTAAGTGATCCACCATACTTTAGTTTCATGTATGATAGAGACCTTTCATGGTTTGACCTCTACGTTTCTGGGTATGGTTCGGGGCTTATAGAGTTCGGTGTGCGTGGATATATGATCTGTCAACTTACATGGGTGAGTTGTATATCTTGATACTTTAAGATTGTATTTGAGGAAGTCTTGTGGCTAGAAGCATAAACCCTGAAAAAGAGTTTCCCGTAGGGTTAAACAATATCACAAAAGTGTTTGCATATATTATTTATTGAAATATAAATCTAGAGATAAGTTCACAGATAAGAAAGTGGAGATTTAAAGGTAGTAATCTATGCCTCTATTTATCTAGGATATATGTGACGAAAGGATTATACGAATATATTATGACCTCAACTTGTATGGTCCAACATGCTGATTTGAGATATCTATGACGTGTGCATGGGGCATTGATCACGAACTCAAGGTATAGTTTCATTAGATAAATTAGTTGTGGACCTAAGGAGTCTTAAAATATGAATATACTCGTTGTGCACTGGGGTAGTGTACCAAGTTGAATAGTTTAATCCAGTAAATTCCAACAAACCAAGTTATTTTTTTCTCGTTCCCTCAGGATGTGCACGTGTCAAAACTTAAAAGTTAAGTATATTAATTGGTTAACAATAGTTGTTGATCAATGGAATGATGATACATGACACATTGTAGGCCATTCATTGTTTGACTTTAAAATTACTAAAATAACCTTGCTTGTGTGACATGCAAAGTCATTAATTTATTCAAAATTTGTTTAGAATAAATCCATGTATTAATAATTTTTATTAATTTTTATTTTTTATTTAGTCAAACAATTATTATAGTAGTAAATCAATTACATGTTTTTATTTTTGTTAATATGATTAATAATAAAAATAAAACATATTGAATGGCTTAATAGTATTTGTCATGCATGGTGGGGTATATGTCATTGACTTGAAATAAGGGTGAAAATAAATAAATAAATTAAAAATGAAACTTGTTTCATTTGTAGTGGAATGGCCGACCATAAGTAACAAATGCAATAGTGTGAAAAAGTGATTTGCATATTATAATAAAACAAATTATTTTGTTTTGCATTATTGGTCAACAAATCATTAAACAATTCTCACATGTTGTTTGTCATTTTAATAATAATAATAAAAATTAATTTGCAAACATAAAAGCATGTGATGCTTGTAATGGTGGGACCATATATTTACAAGACTTAAGAGTGAAATTGGCTTTAAAATGATTGGAATTTTTATTTTGGTTGTGATGATTAATTCGGCCAAATGAAGAGAGAATAGAGTTTCTCTTTTACTATGTACAATCATTTTCGGCTAAGAGAAGGAGAAAGTGAAGAGATGAAATAGTAAACAAGAGTTTTTTTTTCCATCTTCATCTTTTTTACGTTTTGGTTACTAATGCTGGTAAGCTAACATCGTGGCGCTAGGGCATTCAGTCCCCAGTGCTGCATCGCTTAAGGGCTACTGCTGCAGCGCTAGAGGCAATGCCTTCAGCACCGTAGCACTAGTAACCAAGCGCCGCAGCGCTGACATTGTTAACTCAAACAAAACTTTCTATAGTACCTTTGAATAATGTTTCAAAATTAAATATACATGTGAGGGTCTAAGAGATGCAGTGAAAAGAGTTATTGGTCTGCATTGTTTATGTTGTTAACCATAACGGTAGCCCTACTGGTAGGGTTTAGTTGTTCTTATAAAAAAAAAATATTTGATTAAGAACCACGTCCTCTTAAGATGGGGATTTAAATTTTAATTTTTCTAAAAATCTCTCTCAATCGAATTGAATTGTATTACATTATGAGATAATATTTTACATTGGTCCGTCTTATTAATATGGTATTAGATGGGTCATCTTAGTTTTTTTTTCAAGATCGCTGCAATGTGAGGGATTAGTAGGTGTGCTTTGGGCTATATTGGTTACACATGAGATGAGAAAAATATATGCAAAAATATTGCTCTAAATTGCTACAGTGTGCGGGTAGTATCAGTAGCATATATTTGATCATTGACAAGCTAATCTGGAATACACTTACCCTAGACCGCTATAATATGCGGATAAGGTGTATTTAGGATCAAGAGTAAGAGTTTTATAAGATGCAATTAACAAGAGTTGTCTACCTTTTGGGTTTACAAAGGCCAAGATCGCTACAGTGTGCGGTTGGAGTAAAATGCCAATGAGGTCCACTTTTCCCTGTACAGTTTAAAGAGTTTAAACTGTTGTTTTTCCATTTTGAGAGATTTAGGGGATTATATAAAGAAGTGGGAGGGAGTCTTTAGATTAAAAATGTATAAATGTTATACCATGATCTAAAGCGTTATTTATTAATGATTAGAAATATTCAACTATATATCTCCTATTCTGTCTTAAAGAGATAAGACATTAGTCTTATAAAGATAAAATACTTGTCTTATGGAGATACGATAAGTACTAGTAATTCGTTAGTACATTTGATCTTTACACATTAACTATTGAGTACCAAAGAGTATTTGGACTTGTTAATGTTGTTAATGAATCTAGGAATAGTTCTAAATTTAGAAAAAAACCTTGGATGTATTAATGATCAGAAGATAATAAAATGTATTTCTGATAATATCTCTTCAGAAGAGGTAGGAATTTATCAGAATAGATTAAGAATGATTTGAGTGTCAAATTATATATTCTGACCTCAATGTCTAATGGTCTTTAGCATGAGCATGTGCACATAAGATGTACAAGTAGTATAGTGCTCTGTTTGAAAAAGTATTTGATATATCCAAACCATAGATAGAGATTAGTCACAATGGAAAATGTTTCCATTGTGAAAAGGTTTGAATAAGTGTTACTATTCAATGCATCTTGACTAAGAATAGATAAATCTATTAGATATCTATTTATCCATCATAGAAATTTCATTTGTATATGATACTAGATGAATAGAGGTATGAGATACTGCCTATCCTACTCATATTTGTAAGCTATTACAAGATTTAAAGAATGCTATAGAGCTAACAAAGGAAAAGAACGACTTCATGTAGGAAACAGAGATTTCCTAAACGTGCTAGCTATAAGGACCTTTTAGTCACTTCTCTATTCTAGCAATAACATTATATTGTTAATGCCAAACATTGTTAGGTCAATCACATCACTCCATATAATAGACAGAGAAGGTTATCATAATCACATCAGGAATAGTTTCTCATGTTTATTTTGCTAAATAAATATTAGTTAAGAAATAACCATTATATCTTAAATACAATAGGAAATGTCTAGGTTAACAGAATAAATAGTAGTTCAAAACTTTGAATAATTAGGAATAGTGAAGATTAGGTTATGTAATCATGAGATGACTGTCCTGTCTGGTTAAGAATGGTCAGATACTTGATCCGACTATGGAACCTTGAGCAATTTATAAATTCTGAATTCAAAGGAAAATTACCAAATCCTTGTGTAGGTGTTGGACACTGAGCCACTACTTTATTATAATTGGTATATAGTGATATATTTGATCCAATAAATTATACTGCTATAGGTAGATTTCAATACTTCATTGTCTTCAGAGTGATTTGTCACCATACGAACATATATTTCTAGAAAACACTGGTTAAAATTGTTGAAGTGTTCAAAAGCTTCTAACTAAGAAGTAGAGAAACAAACCTTTATGTATATTGAATGCCTTCGATTAGAATAAGGCAGTTCATACATAAGTAGTAAATTCATAGATTATTTAAAAGAGAATGCGGTTCTCGCTCAACATAGTCCTTTAGATACTTCACAACATAAAAGTGTTTTGGAGAGTAGGAATCAGACTTTATTAGATATAGTTTGATTGATGTTAAGCTTCACCGATCTTTTAGATTATTTGTGAGATTATACTCTAGAAATTATTGTTGACTTATTGAACATAGTTCTATCGAAAGTCGTTCCTTCCATTTTGTATAAGATATAGACTAAAAGGGAATCGAGCCTTAAGTATGTTAAGGTTTGGGGTTATTCCATTTGCATACGATTTATGCAACAAAATAAAATTGCACCCAAGGGGTACAAGTATCAGTTAATTGGATATCCCATATATTCTTTGGAATATAAGTTCTATGATCTAGAGTAATGAAACATGTTTGTTGCTTGTATATCCACCTCCCACAAGAAATAGTTTCTTGTCGATCATCAGAATTGTAGAAAGAATCCATTGACTTATAGAGAGACAATATTGGACATCGATTTAGAAAAATGACAAAATGCCATGAAATTCAAAATTGACTCTATGCATGACAATCAAGTCTAAGATTTGATTGTGCTTCCGATGGAAATAATTCATATTTATTGTAAAATAGCTTATGCAGTGGAAGCATAGGCCTCACATGAAGGTAGAGACCTTTTAGGCCTAACTGATGGTAAAATGTTATACTCATGATCTGGGATCGGTAATGAGAAAACATTTTTATCAGTAACCATGCTAAAGTCAATTCAAATTTTACTAGTCTTCCTAAAGCTAGAATCTTTATTTTGATGAGGTAATAAGAGGGTTTGATTTCATCAAAGACAAAGAAAAAACAAGTATGTTCAGACAGAGCAGTAGGAGCATGAATATCTTTCTAGTTCTCTACATGAAAGATATACTCAATGTCAAAAACGACGTTGATATGTTACAGGTCAATCAGTTAAGAGTTATTTGAGTAGGAACTTCTCCATAAACAAGTGGGAGAGGCTTCCTATATACTAAGTGTTGGGTGTGTTATACAAATTAACTAGGGTGCTTGCATGTGGGTTGTGTTCATCATACAAACAATATACATATCTCATACATACATGTGCACAGCGGAAGATTAAATACAATGAACACAGAAAATACATATTTGATAAACTGAAAATTCAAAATTGAGAAATATCACCAATGAAGCCTTTGAATTAATTTTCTTTGAAGTCTACCATGAAATGAATCTTTGATCAATCCTAGCAATCAACAAGGGTGGGTTTGATTGTCTAGAATGGTAGCATCTTAATCCAGCATATATGTTTAACTCTTAAACATGATTCAAAGTTAAACTATTTAACTTAATTAAATTTGGTTTTCTTTTTATTCAACTCTTGAATAAATAAAACAAATCTTGTTTTTAGTTATTACATTTAGTAACCATTTATCTAATTTGTTTTGTTGTTCTAACACTTAAAACACAAAACAAACAATTTCAATTTCTCAAATTGAATTGGCTCCCAAAATGCAAAACCTAAAAACTAAAACAATTTCAAAACTTATGATTTTCAATTTCATTTCACTTTATATACTAACGCATAAATTCCAAACTAATTTGAATTTCATTTGCATTTCATTTGGCTTAACCTAACCTTAGTTAACATTTAACCATAGTTAGATTATTTTAACTTAACCTTTGAGTTAATAAATATTTAATTAATTTAACAATAGTTAACTAACTTAACTATAGTTAGGTTAACCTTTACTTAACCTTTAAGTAAGGTTAACTTAACGTAATCATATGGTTAACTTTTAACCTTAGTTAAGTTAAATAATTTATTTAACAATTAAATAAATAAATATTTATTTTAATTATTTAACAATTAAATAATCATAAAGTAAAATTACTATTATATCCTTACTCGGTTAACAAGTTAACCTAAAGTAGGTCCCACCATTTAACCATATACTTTAGTTAACGTAACCTTAGTAATTGCTGAATTATACTGTATTGAATAATTCAATACGGTACACTGCCCAAGTGCTCAAAGAGTACATTTCATATTGGGACTCTCTAGGTCCACACTCGATTTGTCAAATGGAACTATTCCATTAATCCGTAATCGATGCCCCACACACACGTTACGAATATTACAAATCAGTGTGTCAGACCATACAAGTTAAGATCATAACATATACGTATAATCCTTCCATCATTTATACCCTGGATGTGAGGGGATATAGATCAGCACCATCAAATCCCCATTTGCTCATCCATAATCTTATCTCCAGATTCGTATCTCGATAAACAATATACGCAAACACTTTTGCTATATTATTTAACCCTGTGGGAAACTCTTTTCCCGAGTTTATGCTTGTGGCCACAAGACTTTATGAAATACAACCTCGGAGCATTGGATATACAACTTACCTACGTAAGCTGACGGATCCCGTATTTACGCACACCGGACTCCATGAGCATTGGACCATACCCAGTGACACATAGCGGTCAGACCATGAAAAGTCTTTGACATATGTGGAACCAAAGCATGATGGATCACTGATAAGGGCAAATTTGTCATATATTTTCTCATGTTTTTATTATTGATATTTTATGGTTTTATGAGAATAGATGGCTATTTATGTGCATTATTGTTATTTATAGGGACTTGAACGAAATTTAAAGAATGCAAAGTTTTCAAATTATGAGTTCAGCGCCCCCGCGCCACAAGTATTTTCGCCCCGGCGCTGAAATAGTGATCGAAATAAGAAAAACGACCTGCTTAAGTCACGTCTAGCGCCCCAGCGCCATACAGTCACCGCCCCAGCGACGATACATCGCCCCAGCGCTATCAACATACCGCGCCAGCGGTGAAGCCGTTTTCATGCGGCGTCCCAGCGCCAAGATTACACCGCTCCAGCGGTAATAGCTTTTTCACGCGTCACCCCAGCGACAGATACATAGCGCGCCAGCGGTAGTGCTAGTCCTTGTTGGGTTGTTGGGGGGTGTGGGGTGGTACAAATAAAACTTAGGGTTCTTTGCATGTGGATTGTGTTCATCATACAAACAATATACATATCTCATACATACATGTGCACAGCGGAAGATTAAATATAATGAACACAGAAAATAACATTTGATTAAACTTAAATTCGAAATTGAGAAATATCACCAATGAAGCCTTTGGATTAATTTTCTTTGAAGTCCACCATGAAGTGAATCTTTGATCAATTCTAGCAATCAACAAGGGTGGGTTTGATTGTCTAGAATGGCAGCATCTTAATCCAGCATTTGTGTTTAACTCTTAAACATGATTTAAAGTTAAACTCTTTAACTTAATCAATTTTGTTTTTCCTTTTATTCAACTCTTGAATAAATAAAACAAATCTTGTTTTTAGTTATTACATTTAGTAACCATTAATTCAATTTGTTTTGTTGTTCTAACACTTAAAACACAAAACAAACAATTTCAATTTCTCAAATTGAATTGGCTCCCAAAAATGCAAAACATATAAACTAAAAACTTTTAAAAAAAGATTAATGATTTTCAATTTCATTTCACTTTATATACTAATGCATAAATTCCAAACTAATTTGAATTTCATTTGCATTTCATTTGGCTTAACCTAACCTTAGTTAACATTTAACCATAGTTAGATTACTTTAACTTAACCTTTAAGTTAATAAATATTTAATTAATTTAACCATAGTTAACTAACTTAACCATGGTTAGGTTAACCTTTACTTAACCTTTAAGTAAGGTTAACTTAACTTAACCATTTGGTTAACCTTTAACCTTAGTTAAGTTAAATCATTTATTTAACAATTAAACAAATAAATATTTATTTTAATTATTTAACAATTAAATAATCATAAAGTGAAATTACTATTATATCCTTACTCGGTTACCAAGTTAACCTAAAGTGGGTCCCACCATTTAACCATATACTTTAGTTAACGTAACCTTAGTAATTGCTGAATTATACTGTATTGAACAATTCAATACGGTACACTGCCCAAGTGCTCAAAGAGTACATTTCATATTGGGACTCTCTAGGTCTACATCCGATTTGTCAAATAGAACTATTCCATTAATCCGTAATCGATGCCCCACGCACACGTTACGAATATTACAAATCAGCGTGTCAGACCATACAAGTTGAGGTCATAACGTATACGTATAATCCTTCCATCATTTATACCCTGGATGTGCGGGGATATAGATCAGCACCATCAAATCCCCATTTGCTCATCCAATAATCTTATCTCCAGATTCGTATCTCTATAAACAATATACGCAAACACTTTTGCTATATTGTTTAACCCTATAGGAAACTCTTTTCCCGGGTTTATGCTTGTGGCCACAAGACTTTATGAAATACAATCTCGGAGCATCGGATATACAACTTACCTACGTAAGCTAACAGATCCCGTATCTACGCACACCGGACTCCATGAGCATCGGACCATACCCAGCGACACATAGCGGTCAGACCATGAAAGGTCTCTGACATATGTGGAACCAAAGCATGATGGATCACTCACAAGACCACCGTGGCGCTCAGGTCAAAGGACCACGAATACTACTCAACTCGAGAGGACCTTCCTTTGACGGTGTCATAGGATATCTATTGGGGTCCTCATAAGTCTGTTCAGTATTCAGTCTTGACTGGATACCCGCATGCCTATACAAGCTCTAAGCTCATGGTCAGCTAAGAACAACCATCTGAACCAGTCAGATATAAACATACACTAATCTATATAAAGTTAATCACCGATAGACCCGCATTAGTGATTATAGATCAGGAACATTATCTTTGAGACATACTTACATAATGATATTTCTTAACACCTATTGCAACTCTTTGCAACTATATCATTACAAGTATACTCTCAGGTCTTTGTCCCATTATAGACAAGGTTCTAACTCTTTAGACCTCGCTGACTCTTATAACCTGCTAACTCTTAACAGTGCTAACTTTTAGCATTTATAACTCTCAGCTTTGCTAACTATTAGTTCTGATCTAAACTCCTTTAGACCAGATCTGAACTCTTTCAGATCAAACAATGTCTGTAATATTACAAGCATTATACCATATTAATATGATATTAACAATCTTTATTCGAAATGTTTATTGTATAAATATTAACAATTAATATTCATACAATATTGGAATGGCACGTGAGCACCAGCTCCAACAGTCCTAGTCCGACGAGAATTGAGATTTTCAAGCTCATATCAATCCCTATATAAAGCCACTCGTTCCCAACCTTCAAAGGAGGAATCCAAGACGACCCAAGAGCACCAAGAATACAGAGCACGAGTCTTGGAGAGCAATAGGAGCTTAATTGAAGCAACTTTAGAGAGAGATACAAGACGTTCTTCGGCATCAAGAGTTCCTAGGCAGCGCAATTAAGAGCAATTCGACGTCTATATCGGTTTGCTAATAATTGTATCATGATTTATAATTATTTTTACTGCTGTTCTCTTATAGCCATGAGCTAAACTTGTTTTCTAGGGTTAATATTTGAACTCAATATGTGCGCTTAAATTGCCATATCCTTTAGTATTTAATAAACTTAGTCATTTATTATTTAAATTACTTGTGTTTAATGCTTCAATATATCTGGCCAATATATGGTGAATGAATTGGTAATATTTTGATAAACTTGGAAGAGGAATCAATATATTTAGACCTAGGTAATTTGATGCATGATTGTAGAGTAACATTCAATGTTGCATATGCAAGTTTCAACTTAGGATAGGAATATACCTAATTGGCATGTATGATCAATAAGACCTAATCTTAACGAATCTTAATTTATTACAAGTACCATAGGAATATAGGTATTTGGTAAATTAGGGTATACTTGCATGACCTTGGAAGAGGCTTGTGAATACATTAGCGTCTTGATCAATAATAAAGACTAAGTGAGTTAAATATTAGAGGATTAATCATTAAAAAGCATATTGAGGGATAATATTAATCCTAGGTTTTCTCTACGTTGCTATCTTTAAATCTCATTGCATTGTGTTTTTGCTTTTATATTTCTTACATTCATTCTTAGATTTTTATTTTTCTGAATAATTATTAGGAAGATATAATTTTAGTAATTGGTTAAAAAGAAAGAATTATCCCTGTGGGTTCGATATCCGACTAATTAGTCTCTTTATTACTTGCATACGATAGTGTATACTTGCACTTAATTTATGATATAGAAATATCGCATCAATCACTCACAAGACCACCGTGGTGCTTGTTGTGTGTTTTCTATAACACAAATTAGCGCAAGTGCACGTGTCGCAACAAGTAATATATGATGAGAAAAGTGTTGATCCCACAGAGAATGATTTGTCTTTTCTAGTTTAAGTACTGAAATGATGTCTTTCTACTATTATCCAGAAAATGATTTAATGTATGAGATTAAACTACTCAAGTAAAAGAACAACTTAATTATGCTAAGTGATAAACTAAATTATGAACAAGTTAAATTCAATATGAGAAATCCTAGGATTACAAACTATCCCCCATTATGCAAACAAATTCAGCAGAATCTCTTTTAGGTCTATTGGTTCTCAACTTGATATATTGACCAAAATACTTAACACATCACAAGCCTCTTTTGCAGGTCAAGCAAATATATTCTATCCAATCAAATATCTATATGTCTATGATAAATAAATTGAACAAAATTCATTAAGCACAAGTTTTATGAGCCATAAATGCCTTATGAGTATATGTCTATCTCATATGAAACTCAAGTGTACTACACTATGATCATGCATCAATATGCTTAAGACTGAATACCTAAATGCCTTTGTCAAGTTTATTTAAGCATTTCTAGATCAATTTAACTACTGGCCAAGTAATCAAATAGCATTAAACACAAGCACAATGAATATATCAAAAGCTGAATTGATACCATAAAAGAGAGAGCTAAAATCAATCACATAATGAGTTCAAGGATGTAATCCTAGATTAATGAAATTAGCTCATCATTAAACTACACAATCTTGAAGCTAATTCCATCAATACATATAAACTAAACATCTTACAACAAGTAAAGAATCAAAGCAAAGAAGACATCCCTGTCAAATGTCTTTGAAGTTGAGGCTTGCTTTCCTCCTCTTTGATTTCTCCAAACTTAGAAGTTAGGTGTTTCTTTGTGTTTCCAGCTGCTGTCCCAGCTGGAGTCCCCCATCAAAATGTAAGTTTTGAGCAAATATATAGGTAAGAGCACGGAATTAGGGCGCACTTAGGGTTGCTTTTGGGTTTCCTGATTTTCAGCAACCTGTCAACTTTTCCTGCCCAGGTCTCGGCGGCGCGGCGCTGCGATTCAATGCCGCGGCGCTCACTTTCTGCAATTGGCGCCGCGGCGCTGAAATCCAGTGCTGTGGTGCTGCACTGTAGCAAATAGTGGTACTGTAGTAGCAGTGCCACCATTTGTATTTTTATCTCTAATGCTCTTATTTGCGTCCGTTTTTCGGTATTTTTGCTCCGATAATGCTTAAACCTATAAAACAACATTAATATGCATAAATAGCCCAATTATTGAGATAAATTGAAGAAATATCAAGTTAGGAAGATAAAATAGTTTATACAATTACGCCTTATCAGTGCTCAAGTCAAAGGACCACGAATACTACTCAACTCGAGAAGACCTTCTTTTGACGGTTTCATAGGATATCTATTGGGGTCCTCATGAGTCTATTCAGTATCCAGTCCTGACTGGATACCCGCATGCCTATACAAGCTCTAAGCTCATGGTCAGCTAAGAACAACCATCTGAACTAGTCAGATATAGACATACACTAATCTATATATTGTGAATTCACCGATAGACCTGCATTGGTAATCATAGATTAGGAACATTATATTTGAGACATACTTACATAATGATATTTCTTAGCTCCTATTGGAACTCTTTGCAACTATATCATTACAAGTATACTCTCAGGTCTTTGTCCCATTATAAACAAGGTTCTAACTCTTTATACCTCGCTAACTCTTATAGACTGATAACTATTAACAGTGCTAACTATTAGCATTTATAACTCTCAGCTTTGATAACTATTAGTTCTGGTCTAAACTCCTTTAAACCAGATCTGAACTATTTCAGATCAAACAATGTCTGTAATGTTACAAGCATTTTACCATATTAATATGATATTAACAATCTTTATTCGAAATGTTTATTGTATAAATATTAACATTTAATATTCATACAATATTGGAATGGCACGTGAGCAATAGCTCCAACACTAAGTATATAGCTTTATAGAGATAAAGTTAGGAGATTGATAAGACTCTCACAATCTTCGTACATAGACTAAGTCTTAAAGTGGTATAACATTATTGACTGTAAGATAGTTAATGTACCTATCAGACATGATATTTATATTTCTATGAGGAAGTGTCATCGATAAGAGGATGAAAAGGTTATAGTGTCTAACTTAACATATGCATCAACTAGAGATATCTTGTGCATGCCATGTTATATACGAAACCTAGATCTGTATTACTGTAAATGTTACCAGCCTATACCGGTCTAATCTAGGAATGACCATTTAATGGCTATGAGATATATCCAGTTATACCTTAGAGGTATAGAGGATAAATTTATGAGAAATGGAGAAATTTTCTTACAAGTCAAAGGATATACAAACTCAAACTTCCCGTTTGATCCGAACACTAGAATGTTTACATCTAGTTATGTGTCCCTACTCATCGGCATCGAAGTTAGTTGAAAATGTGTAACTTATATGTCCATAGCTAATTCTGCCTTAGAGGTAGAATATGTTACAACTTTAGAAGCTTGTAGCGAAAGCACTATGGATATTTAGTCAGTTGTAGAGCTTAGAATAGTTTTAAGCTCAGAGGATCCTATCCCACTATAATGAAAAAACAATATTGAAGTAATTGCTTAAGCGAAGAAGCCATTTGCTACACCAGTATTCTAATAATATGGACTCTAAATACCATATAATTAGAAAGTTCTTGGCCAATGAAGATATAATAGTGTCTAGGTTATAATCCATGGATAACTTAACAGACCCACTCAGACCTAAACTTCTAACATGTTTTAGAAATACGTGGAGTGTATTGGTATGAGATACCAGTACGAATGGAACTAGAGTAAGTAGGAGTTTGTTGAAACTAATGCTTACGTGTCATTCCAATATTGTATGAATATTAATTGTTAATATTTATGCAATAAACATTTCAAATTAAATCATTAATTCTATAATGCTATAGACATTGTATAATCTGAAGAAATTTAGATCTGGTCTAAAAGAATTTTAGATCAGCGCTAAGAGTTAGCATTGTTGAGAATTGTAAATGCTAAAGAGTTAGTAGATTATAATAACTAGTGAAATCTAAAGAGTTAGAACCTTATCTGTAATGGGACAAAAACCTGGGAATATACTAGTAATGACATAGTTTACAAAGAGTTGCAATAGGTACTAGAAAATGTCCTTATGCGAGCATGTTTACAAATGTTCCTGATCTATTTTTGTCAATGTGGGCCTATCAGTGATTTCCTTTTATGTATAGATTAGTGTATGCTATATCTGTATGGTACAGATGGATGTTCTTAACTGACCATGAGCTTACCAGAAGATTATATAGGTATACAGTTAGGATTAAATGCTGAATAGACTTACGATGACTTGTAATAAACATTCCATGAATCCATCAATGAAAGATCTTCTCGAGTTGAGTATTTCTTGGTCCTTCAACCATAGCGCCACGGTGGGCTTGTGAGTGATCCACCATACTTTAGTTCCACGTATGTCAGAAACTTTTTATGGTCTGACCTTTACGTGTTCCTAGGTATAGTTTGATGTTGAAGGAGTCTGGTGTGCGTGGATATAGAATTTGTCAGCTCACATGGTGAGTTGTATATCCTGATACTATAAGATTGTATTTCAAGAAGTCTTGTGGCCATAAGTATAAACCCTGGAATAACGTTTCTCATAGGATTAAACAATATCACAAAAGTGTTTGTGTATATTGTTTATTGAAATACAAATCTATAGATAAATTCAAGGATGAGCACGTGAAGATTTGATAGTGGTGATCTATGTCTCCGTTCATCTAGGATATAGATGATGAAAGGATTATACGAATATGTTATAACCTTAACTTGTATAGTCCGACACCCTGATTTGTAATATATATGATGTATGTGCGGGGCATCGATCACGGACTCATTAAACAGTTCCATTTCATGAATCGACCATGGATCTAGGGAGTCTCACAATATAAAGTTTACTCATTGTGCACTGGGGCAGCGTACCATGTTGAATAGTTCAATCCAGTAAATTCTAGCAAATCAGGATATTTGTTTCAGATTTTCTCTAGATGTTCACATGTCAAGACTTAAGAGTTAAGTTCATTAATCGATTAACAATAGTTGTTGACTAATAGGATGATGACACATAGAATATTGTAGGCCATTCATTGTTTGACTTTGAAATTACTAAAATAACCTTGCTGTGTGACATGCAAAGTCATTAATTTATTCAAAATTTATTTTGAATAAATACATGTATTAATAATTGTTATTAATATATATTTTTTATTTAGTCAAACAATTATTATAGTAATAAATTAATTACATATTTTTATTTTTGTTAATGGGACTAACAATAAAAATAAAACATGTTGAATGGCTTAATAGTATAAGTCATACATGGTGAGGCATATGGAATTAACTTAAAACAAGAGGGAAAATAAACAAATAAATTAAAAATGAAACTTGTTTCATTTGTGAATGAATGGCCGGCCATGAGTAACAAATGCAAAAGTGTTTTGCATATTATAATAAACAAAATTATTTTGTTTTGCATTATTAGTCAGCAAATCATTATAGAATTATCACACGTTGTTTGTCATTTTAATAATAATAATCTAATTTGCAAACATAAAAGTATAAGATGCTTGTAATGGAACGATCATATGTTTGCAAGATTTAAGAGTGAAATTGGCTTTAAAATGATTGGGATTTTAATTTTGGTAATGATGATGAATTCGGCCAAATGAAGAGAGAAAAGAGTTTCTCTTTTATTGTATGCAATCATTTTTGGCCAAAAGGAGGAGAAAGAGTGAAGAGATAAAATGGGTAAATAAGAGTTGATGTTCCATCTTCATCTTCATCTTCTTTATTTTCTCAAGCATGGTTGGCCAAGTAACAAGAAAATGGAGAAAAATATTTATTTTGGGTAAGTGTTGTTTAAAGACACTTTTCAATAGAAACTGTTTCAATATTTTGTGCAAGTGTTGCATGAATAAAAAACACCATCTTCCATTCTCTTGTAAAACAAAAATAGTTAAAGTGTTTAACTATGGAACAAATATAAAAAAGAGTTAAAAGAGTTTAACAAATAATCCCTAGCTTAAAGAGTTTAACAAATGGTTAAGAGTTAACCAAGGTGATTAAGAGTTAATCACATTTGGTGTTTAAGAGTTAAACACCATTGCTAAAAATTGAAGCTGCTATTCTAGCAATCTAAGCCTATCCCAATTGGATCTTAGAATTACAAATGAGTACGCTTTGTGGTGGACTTCAATTCGGTAAATTCCAAAGGCTTGATAGGTGATTCTCGATCCTTAATTTTATTACAGTAATGAAACTTAAATTTTAAATGTGTTTATTGTACTAGGAAATAGAGATTTCCAATCCGCTATGTTAATTTATGTATAAGGTACGTAACTTTAATTGTGACAAACACGTACCACATGCATGCACCCTAAAAGATTAGTACACTTTCAAAAAGTTCTATGACATGTGTGGAACCAAAGTATGGTGGATCATTTACAAGCCCACCATGGCACTTAGGTCAAAAGACCACGTATACTACTCAACTTAAGAGAATCCTCCGTTGACAGCTTACATAGGGTGTCTATCAGAGGTCCTCGTGAGTCTGTCCCATGTCCAGTCATAACTGGATACCCATATGTCGATATGAGCTCCAAGCTCATGATCGACTAGGAACAACCATCTATACCCTATAGGTACGACATATGCTGTTATATATAAAGGTATCGACCAACAGAGTTGCATCGACAGAAATAAATCAGCGACAATATTTGAGAACATACTTTCGCAACTGACATTTCCTAGCACCTGATTACAACTCTTGCAACTATATAGTTATTAGTATATTCTCGGGTCTATGTTCTATTACGGATAAGGCTTCAACTCTTAGATCTTCCCTGAGTATTATAACCAGCTAACACTTAGTTATGTTAACATTTAGCTTTTAGGATACATCTATCTTAAAAATCTTCCAAGGTTTAGCGACAAACCTACGAATGCATACTGCTTTCTTTGCTATTTCCAAAACAAATTAGCGGTGAATCCCAGTTTGGTGCTCTTCTAACTCACTTAGTACTAATGAGAATGAACATATACCTACATGTAGCGCTCTATCATATAGGTTAGATGATGAACACTTGAAAGTACACATTTAATAAGAGTTTTACATCATTATTTTGCATTACTAGTGTATTTAATTTTCTTAACTTAAGTATGTTTACAATATTGTACATAATTATCTTTTAACTGTTTTGTGGTAGGTTCGGTAAATGGGCATAACTTTCTACCTAAAGATCCAATTGGAGTGATTCCTGATTTTATGAAGAGGTGACTTAATGGGCTAATATATTGTATTTTACAAACCATTTTAAATTCAAGTGTTTAGAGGGTGAAAATGGCCTAGAACAGAACTGATTTGCAGTACAGGCCTAGTTTGAACAGTCATCAGTATTTGGCCCATAACTATAGCAATACGTATCTAATACTTATGAGACAACTTAATTTGGAAAGATAAGATACGTATCTAAAACTTTGATGTTTTGAGTGACAGCTAACTCAGATCACATCAATTCTTAATTGGAAAATCAAGTGGGTGCCTTAGTTATAATCAATGCAAATTATTTTGCCACCATTCTTGACTTTCATCATCCAAGTAGTTCCCTCCTAATTTGTCTCGATTTATCCATATTTTTCTACAAATAGGTGGCTTGTTTATACCTAAATTATGTAATTAGAAAGTTAGAATTTAGTTTAAAATACTTGTCATTTGTATTATCTCTTTGTAATATTATTTCTCTTGTTTACTATTAAGTCATGTTATTTCTTCTTCTATTTCTTTTCTTTTTCTTTAGTTTTATTATGTCCAAATAATTTTACTTTATGCTAAGGTGAAAGGGTGAAGCTCTTGGTAAGGTAATAAGATATGTTTAACACTTATTCATGAATTTAATGCTTCATTTTTAAGTTATGCTAATTTATATATGATGTATTTATTTTATTTGTAGAATTAATACATTTTCTTCTAAAGTGGTGATTCTTGATTTATTATTGACAAACTTTATACTTGGCATAATAAATTCTTGAAACCATTTACAAGATTTGGTGTATATAACATTTCTTGTAAAGTAGGAGTCTTGATTTATTGTAGACAAATAAAAAGATTGACATAATAAATACTTGAGCCCATTTACAAGATTTGGTGTATAATAATTAAAAGAAATAAATACTAATCAATATATAAATGATGATGAACTTTAATTGTTATATTTTTCGGTTGGAACCTCCTTTGTATGAGGATTCCAATTGAGTTATAAAAAGAGTTAAATATATTCTTACTTCTTATGCCAAGAGTGGATCCCCCTAACCTTAGCTTTTATTTGAATTGGTTAATTGAATTAATATTTACAAACATCTTATAGTGCATTATTTGTCTTAAAAGTGTTTATAATTTGTAATTTTAATTCTACTTCCCTGTGGATCGACTCCGTTCTTATCGGGTTATTTATTACTTTGACAATCCTGCACTTGGGAATAAACTCTTATATTCTGGACGTGTCAAGTTTTTGGCGTCGTTACTGGGAAATTGAAATTAACATTATTTCTTTTATTGTTTGTTTGTTTATTTTATTTTCATAGAAGGCTGAGCCTCCTAACGTACTTTATTTTATTTATTATTCGCCTTTTATTTTCGCTTTTTATTTTTATGGAAGGCTAAGCCTCCTAACTTGTTTTAGTTTATTTATTATTTTCACTTTTTATTTTCATGGAAGGCTAAGCCTCCTACTATTTATTTATTATTCACTTTTTATTTTCGCTTTTTATTTTCATGGAATGTCGAGCCTCCTAACTTACTTTACTTTATTTATTATTCTGTTTTTATTTTCATGGTAGGCTGAGCCTCCTACTATTTATTTATTAGCTTTTTATTATATAATCTAATAATACTAATCTAACTTCTAATTATTTATCTTTATTTTACTTTTAGTTTTGCCTATTTTATTTACCTGTGTTTAATATATAATTTGTTTTTCTCTTATTTGTATTATTTATTGTTATTGTATTTTGTTTTATGACTTTTTATGAGCAGTTGGTTTCAAAATCCTAATTCTCATCGTTTGGTGAAAGGTAATTTCAAAACTTCTTTTGATAATTTATTAGATTATCCTTCATCTTCTCATTCTTCACCAATTAACACCATGAGCGAAAATCAAATTGAGGGACTCATAGACCCAGGGGACAATCAGTCTCAACATAATGACCATAACCGACCTAGGACACTTAGAGACTATATGAACTCTACACGAACCGGTGCACCATCTTGCTCAATTTTTCCTCCGGATGCAATGCATTTTAATTTTAAGTCAGACATTACCCAACTTTTACCCACTTTTCATGGCTTAGATGCAGAGAACTCTTATCTACATCTATGATAATTTGAAGAAGTGTGTAACATGTATAATGACCAAAATTGTAGCATGAACACAATTCAACTTAAGCTTTTCCCTTTTTCATTAAAAGATAAAGCTAAAACATGGCTACAAAACCTTAGGCCAGGATCTATTTCTTTATGGGATGAGATGCAACAACAATTCCTGAAAACGTTTTTTCCTTCCCATAGAACAAATTCTTTCAAAAGATAAACTACCACTTTTGCCCAAAAACCAGGAGAGACCCTTTACCAATATTGGGAAAGGTATAAAGAATTACTTAATACATATCCCCATCATGGCTTTGAAACATGGAGACTAGTCTCAAATTTCTATGAGGGCTTAACACCCCAAGTTAGGCAAATGGTAAAAATGATGTATAATGGAACATTTGAGGACAAAGACCCAGAAGAGGCAATGAACTATCTTGACTTACTGGCAGAAAATGCTCAAAATTTAGACACTGCTGGTACCTGTGAGGCACCTAACAAAAATTAAACCACTACATCTAGTCGGGGTATTTATCATCTTAGGGAGGACCATGACCTTTAAGCCAAATTAGCATCCCTTGCTAGAAAAGTCGAAACCTTAGAAATGAAAAAGAGTGCTAAAATAAAATTTGTTCAAGAAATTGTGTGTCACATTTGTGAAACCTATGATCACTCTACCAATGATTGCCCAACTTTGCCTGCATTTAGGGAATGTCTCCATGAACAAGCCAATTTTCTAAATACATTCAAGCGGTCAAACAATAACCCATATTCACAAAACTATAATCCTGGATGGCGAAATCACCCGAATTTTAGTTGGAGGCATGACATTCAAGAATAGGCTTCACAACCACCTTTCCAACCACACCAAAATTTTCAAAATCATAAAGGTTATGCAACATATGTCCCACCTTCTAGGAAATTCTTAAAGAAACTATGCATACGTTCATTGAAAAGCAAGAGTCTGTTAATTCTCAAAATGCTCAACATTTGCTAATTTGAAAGATACTCTTGTTAAATTTGCATCTGCACTGAACATTCATGAGAAAGGAAAATTTCCTTCTCAACCATAGCCAAACCCCAAAGGACAACATAACTCAAATGCATGTAGTTCAGGAAGCCAATATATGGATCAAGTTAAAAGCAGTTATCACTCTTCGGGGTGGTAAAATTGTTGAAAAAGAAATTTTTGAACCTCATGAGAGTGATGAATCAATCTTTAAGGGTAAGAAAAGTGTTGAACCTACACCTAATGAAGAAAACACCAAACCCTGACCTCCACCCCCATTTTCTTATGCATTACGTAATACTAAGAAGATGAATCATAATCCTAAAAATTTTGAAATCTTCAAACAGGTAAAAGTTAATATTCCTTTACTGGATGTTATTAAACAGGTTCCCTCTTATGCAAAAATTTTGAAGGATTTATGCACAGTAGAAAGAAAATTGAATGTGAAAAAGAAAGCATTTTTAGCTGAACAAGTAAGTGCTATTCTTCAGAATAATAATGCTTTGAAATATAAAGACCCTGGTTGTCCTACAATTTCATGTATTATTGAAAGTCATAAAATTGAACAAGCCTTACTTGATCTTGGTGCTAGTGTGAATTTATTACCGTATTCAATTTATCAGCAGCTCAATCTCGGTGAGTTAAAATCAATTTTTGTAACCCTTTTACTTGCCGATAAATCAATAAAAGTACCAAAAGGGACAGTGAAAGATGTTTTAGTTCAAGTTGATAAATTCATATATCTTGTGGATTTTATTGTCTTGGACACAACCTGTTAAAGGATGTAATTCAATGCCTGTTATTTTGGGTCGTCCATTTTTAGCAACTTCTAACCCTTTGATTAATTGCAGGAATGGAGTAATAAAGCTTTCATTTAGAAACATGACACTTAAACTCAATATTTTCAATATGTGTAAGCAACCATATGAAGGGGAGGATGAAAGTGAAGAAGGTGACATGATTGAAACGATTGTGGAGGATCATATTAAAAAAGGGATTTCTATTGATCCCTTAGAAATGTGTTTAATAAATTCATTTGAGTCAAATATACAATTAGATCCTGAAATCTCTGACATGTGTTCTTTACTTAACTGTACACAGGTGATTGAAAATAAAGGACGGAAACTAAAGTTTGAAGAATTGGAAGAAAATAAGGATAAACAGAACGAAAATTTAAAGTTGGAGTTAAACCCTCTACCTGAAGGACTGAAATATGCATTTCTTGAAGAGAAACAAACTTACCCAGGGGTAATCTCTTATATACTCACAAGCGAACAAGAAAGTAAGTTGATTGAATTATTGAACATGCATAAAAATGCAATTGGGTGGACTTTAAAAGACATAAATTGTATTAATCCTTTGATTTGCACACATAGAATACACCTAGAGGATAATGCCAAAACTTCCTAACAACCTCAAAGGAGATTAAATCCACATATGAAAGAGGTAGTGAGAGTTGAAGTTCTCAAATTACTTGAAGTATGAATCATCTATCCTATCTCATATAGTAAGTGGGTAAGTCCTACTCAGGTAGTACCAAATAAATCTGGAATCACAGTCATTGAAAATGAAAAAGGTGAGTTAATACCAACACGAGTCTCATCTAGTTTGAGGATCTGCATAGATTATAGAAAGTTGAACTCGGCCACTAGAAAAGACCATTTTTCTTTACCATTCCTTGATCAAATTATATAACGAGTAGTAAGACATCCCTACTATTGCTTTCTAGATGGCTATTCTGGCTATTATCAAATTCCCATAGCACTAGAGGATTAAGAAAAGACTACATTCACATGCCATTTGGAACCTTTGCTTTTAAAAGAATGCCCTTTGGACTTTGTAATGCCCCAGCAACATTTCAGAGATGTATGTTAAACATTTTTAGTGACATGATTAAGCATTATTTAGAAGTTTTCATGGATAATTTAACTGTGTTTGGAAAAGTCTTTTGATAATTGTCTTGAAAACTTAGAAAATGTCTTAAAAAGATGTGAAGAAAAGAGCCTTGTATTGAATTGGAAAAGAACTACTTACTTTAAAGTAGAACTTTAAACAGTGCACAAATGAATTACACAACAACTGAAAAAGAACTACTTGCTGTAATATTTGCATTAGAAAAATTTCGTTCTTACTTAATTGGTTCTTCAACTGTTGTATTTACTAACCATGCTGATGTAAGGTACTTAATGTCAAAACAGGATGCAAAACCAAGACTGTTTTAATGGATTCTATTGCTTCAAGAATTTATTATCACTATCAAGGATAAGAAGAGAGCTGAGAATGTTGTTACATATCACTTATCAAGACTCGCACCAGATTCATCAACAAAAATAACACCTATTAATGATTCTTTTCTCGATGAATTTTTATTTTCTACTGTTACAATGCCTTGGTATGCTAATATTGTTAATTTTTTTGTAATAGGAGAAATGCCACCTCAATGGAATGCTCAGGACAAAAGAAAATTTTAATTGAGGTAAGAAAGTTTTATTGGGATGATCCATATCTCTTCAAATATTGTCGTGATCAAATATTTCGAAGATGCATATCCGACAATGAGGTAAGTAAAATTATTAAATTTTGTCATTCTGAAGCATGTAGGGGACATTTTTCATAAAAAAAACAGCTGTAAAAAGCTTATAATGTGGATTTTATTGGCCCGCTTTATTTAAAGATACACATACATTTTGTATAACGTGTTAAAATTGTCAAAAGTTGGGATCAATTTCAAAACGAAACATGATGCCTTTGAACCCTATTCTTGTTATTGAAATCTTTGATTGTTGGGGGATAGATTTTATGGGACCATTTCCGTTATCATTTAGATTTACATATATCTTAGTTACAGTAGATTATGTCTCAAAATAGATTGAGGCTATTCCATGTCGAAATAATAACCATAAAACAGTCATGAAATTTTTGAAAGAAAATATCTTAAGTCGATTTGGAATCTCTAGAGCCATTATAAGTAATGGGGGTAAGCATTTTTGTAATAGACCATTTGAAACATTAATGAAAAAATATGGTATTACTCATAAAGTTGCCACCCTTTATCATCCTTAGACAAGTGGACAAGTTGAATTAGCAAATAGGGAGATAAAACAAATTTTAGAAAAAATTGTAAACCTAAATCGCAAAGATTGGTCTTTAAGACTAAATGATGCACTGTGGGCTTATAGAACGGCTTTTAAAACTTCATTGGGTATGCCTCCCTATAGGATAGTTTATCAAAAACCTTGTCACTTACCTGTGGAACTTGAGCATAAAGCCTACTGGGCCATTAAAACTTTCAATGTAAATCTTGATTCTACTGGACACATACGTAAATTACAAATAAATGAACTTGAAGAATTGAGAAATGATGCATATGAGAATTCAAAAATTCATAAAGGTAAAATTAAAGCTTTTCATGATAAAAAAATTCAGAGAAAAACATTTGATGTTGGTCAGAAGGTTTTGCTTTATAATTCTTAACTCACATATTCCCTGAAATATTAAGATCAAGATGGAGTGGCCCTTTTATTGTGAAACATGTGTACCCTTATGGAATAATTGACATTGAAAATCCTAGAAAAAAGAATGTGTTTAAGGTAAATGGGCAAAGACTCAAGCTGTTTTTAGAAAATCAAGCTTTTTATAAAGAATTTACGTCCCTATCGGACCATTGTTACGAGACCAATTAATCTTTATTTTACATATTTACATATTTATATATATATATATATTTATTTATTTTTCTTCTAACTTTATATATATTTTTTACTTGCAGGTTAATTTAGTATTTTTGTTAAAGTTTTATTTTGTACCCCGGTTAAGTGGCAGATAACGATACTCCGTGATATTTCAAGTCGGTTTTGTCAGTTTTTCATAATTACTCATATCTTATCTTCTTCCCCATTTTCTAAAAAAAAAAGGATGATATTCTAAAAAATTTGAAAAAACGTTTTCCCTCATTGCCTCAAAATTCCTTGAAGAAACTTTACCAAATAAGATGTGAAAGATTAAGGTTATTAATGATTATGAATATACCTGTTGATTTACGTTGGTTAATTGAAGCCAATGTTTGATTGACAGGTGAATTTTCAGACTCATTAATTTCCTACATGCCTGGCTTAGGTAAAAGCTCTTTTGCAAAAAAATAAAGAGCAAAACGATTAAATGTTTGTTACAAGTGTGCACGCATGACTTGCAACACATGTTTTCGCACTTTAGGAATAGTGTCTGTAAATCGCGAAGATAAAATTAGGTTCATTAAGAATAGCTTGAATAAGGAGTCTTTAGATGATATCTTATCGACTCTTGAGACGTATCCTTGTGGATATGTGCATATTGTAATTTATGAATTATGAGACATATTCCTAAAAGAACATGAGTGGTATAGTCTCTGGAATCTAACTTTAAAAGACTCTGTTTGCCAATTTATAAGAAAATTGGATGAGAAGCCTATCCCCGACCCATAGAGGGCGTTTAAGCCGTTACTGGACGTAAAACCAGAGGAAGATGTGAGCCACAATCACAACTGCTTGTATATTTACTATAGCTATTATTTTTAAATGTTTCATTTCAAACTCAAATGCCTTTTCAATAACCAACCACTTATAGTCTTGTTTGAAAATTTTGCATTTTGAGCCGATAACCCATGTGACTTTTCTAGCTAACAAATAAAAATTTGGTAAAAGTGTTTTGAAAATTTTGTATTTTAAGCCAATAGCCCATACGACTTTAACTTTGCAACACCTTTTGTCTCTATAAATACATTGCATTATTTCTGTATCTTTATACAAACTCAAAATCATTCAAGAGAGAGGGTGAGTGTAATCATTGAAGGATCATCAACTTATAAATTCATAAAACTTTATGTCTTTTGTGGATCCAGCCCTAGAAAAACTAGTGAGTTTGTAAAAGCAGCAAAAACCCTTGGTAAGGTGTTAGTTGAGCGAAATATTCATTTAGTATATGGGGGGGTAGTTTTGGATTAATGGGACGTGTGGCAACCGGTGCACAAAATAAAGGCAGTCAATTTTGGGTATCATATTGAAAAGCTCTAGTTGTAGGAAGTATTGTAGAAAAAATAATTGGGGATGCGTTACATGTATCATCAATACATGAACGAATGCCTTTTATGCTTCATAATATTGATGCCTTCATAGTTCTACCTAGAGGTTTCAGAACATTGGAAGAAAATTTTCAAATTGTCTCATGGAAACAATTGCAAATCCATAAAAAATCCATTGGTTTGTTAAATATTGATGGTTTTTATAATGGGTTGTTATCTTTTCTTGATTATGCTGTGGAAAAATAATTCGTCTCATCTGCAGCACGATAGATCCTTATTTCTACTTCAACTGTTGATTAGTTACTTGATGAACTACAAGCTTTTACACCTCTATCTGATCCAACAATGAGTCAGATAGATTGGTATACTGATAACAGTGAAAAGAAACGCAAGATAGATTTGACACTCGTCTATAGCCTATCTACTTCTATGTATTTTTAAGCATTTTGTATGGCTTATTTTATTTTGTTGTAGGTTTAATTTCCAATAAAAGATATTTCAGGTGATATCTTCTATACTTTACTCTTTTTATATTTTGACATTGAGGACAATGTCTCAATTTGGTTGGGGGGAGGATAGTTGATATATAATGTTAGTGTTAATTATTTTCTTTTATTTTGTTATCACTTTGTTTTGTAAAAAAAAACAAATTCATGAACGGTGTGAATAAAAGGTTTATTTATGCATTCTTAAGACCCATTCTAGTTATAGAATGGCAGAGTAAAGAGTACATTACTGAACTTTTGAAATACATTCTAATTAGTTTATTTTTAATGTATTTTATGTTTGTTGCTCAAGTTTTTGACAATTCTTGCGTAAATAAATTTGCTTTGCTATCGATGTATGATTTCAAAATTGTTTAGTTTAAATCAATTTTTCTATCTAGGTTACTAAAGAATAACTTCTGAAATTATTTCTTGAGAACAATACTAAGCCTTGTGGTAAGATGGATGATTCAATATATATAGCCAGGAGAATTTACATGTTTACGTATACATATTATTTTCTAAACTCACATATCTTTTGTGAGTGAGTGGAGAGGTTTGAGATAACAGCTTATGAACTTTCATTGATCTTTTGAAATGGTTAATTTTTATTTTGGAATGACATTATTTGGGATGAGGAATGCTTTGGTTGCTTAGCTGAAGGATGAAAAAAACAAATTAAAAAAGTATTATTGTGATAAATTGCTCTTATTTTGCAATGATTCGTTATGTCTTTAAAATAAAAACAAAAAAAAAGAAGTAAAAAAAAAAGATAGAGAGAAAAGAAGTCAATTCAGTTCAATAAAGTCTTAATTCAATTTTAGAAGACTAAAGTCATTAGGAAGCAATCTTATCACTAGACTTTGTATTCGTAAGATTTGCATAAAATAATTAAAGTCTTGAAGCTAGCATGTGGCAATAATGGTTTGACTCTAAATAATTGATTTTTCTATCTTTGGATCAATGTTAGTTTCTTCAGCGATTATCTATTTTCCAACTCCATGAGTGAAATCCTAAACCATTAAACAAGTTATTCACCTATGAGGATATGGAGTTGAAGCTTTTACTTGAAATTTTTTTTTCAAAGCTATATATGTTGTGGTTTGCAGTAAGAAGGCTTTGGCTTAATTCACACACACACACACAATTTTGGAAGTTATGATTGAAATAACCTTTATAGTGATTGTGATTTTAAATTGACGTTTTATTTGAAATACTTAGGTAATGTTCAAATTTTATTTATGCTCGAATTGCTAGGGACTAGCAATAAGCTAGTTGGGGGGTGTGATGAACACTTGAAAGTACACATTTAATAAGAGTTTTACATCATTATTTTGTATTACTAGTGTATTTAATTTTCTTAACTTAAGTATGTTTACAATATTGTGCCTAATTATCTTTTAACTATTTTGGGGTAGGTTCGGTAAAATGGGCATAACTTTCTACCTAAAGATCCAATTGGAGTGATTCTTAATCCTATGAAGAGGCGACTTAATGAGCTAACATATTGTATTTCACAAACTATTTTAAATTAGAGTGTTTAGAGGGTGAAAATAATTGTCATTTGTATTATCTCTTTGTAATATTATTTCTCTTGTTTACTATGAAGTCATGTTATTTCTTATTTCATTTTTTTCTTTTTCTTTAGTTTTATTATGTCCAAATAATTTTACTTTATGCTAAGGTGAAAGGGTGAAACTCTTGGCAAGGTAATAAGATATGTTTAACACTTATTCATGAATTTAATGCTTCATTCTTAAGTTATGCAAATTTATATATGATGTATTTATTATGTTTGTAGAATTAATACCCTTTCTTCTAAAGTGGTGATTCTTAATTTATTATTGACAAAATTTATACTTGGCACAATAAATTCTTAAAACTATTTATAAGATTTGGTGTATATAACCTTTCTTGTAAAGTGGGAGTCTTGATTTATTGTAAACAAATATAAAGATTGGCATAATAAATACTTGAACCCATTTATAAGATTTGGTGTATAATAATTGAAAAAAAAATAAATACTAATCAATATATAAATGATGATGAACTTTAATTGTTATATTTTTTGGTTGGAACCTCCTTTGTGTGAGGATTCCAATTGAATTATAAAAAGAGTTAAATATATTCTTACTTCTTATGCTAAGAGTGGATCCCTCTAACCTTAGCTTTTATTTGAATTGATTAATTAAATTAAAATTTGCAAACATCTTATACTGCATTAATTATTTTAAAAGTGTTTATAATTTGTAATTTTAATTCTACTTCCCTGTGGATCGACCCTATTCTCATCGGATTATTTATTACTTCGATAATCTTGCACTTGAGAATAAACTCCTATATTCTGGACGTATCAACATATACCTACATGTAGCTCTCTATCATATAGGTCAGACTAGACGTCTGAATCCATGTATCATCTCACTAGTAAGTCACTTCTCCATATATAAGGAACTTATCCTTTGTACCTTCAAAGTATCTCATGATATGTTTGACTATCATCAAATGGCCATCACCTGAATTAGACTGGTACTAGCTCGTTACTCTTACAGCCATACTAACATCAAGTTTCATGCACATCATAGAATACATCAAGCTCTCAAGAGCTAATGTATCTAGTGTGTCAGACACTTTAACTCACTCATCTTTCATTTAAAGAGACACTTTTCTCGAAAGATGAACACTATGTCTAAAAGGTATGTTAACTTCTCACAGTTAACAAAAATTGTACCTTTCTAAAATGCTATTAATGTGACATGATTTAGGAGAGTCCTATTAGCTTCCTAGCTCTATCTCTATAAAGCTTTATACCCAATATATGCCTTTCCTAAATCTTTCATGAAGATGTTCTTACAAGTAACTCTTGACCAACTATAATATAATGACATCATTCCCAATGAGCAGTATGTAATCCACAAAGAGCATTAAGAAGACTATCATGGTCCCACTGACCTTTCATGGACATAAAGTTCCTTATCATTTTTTATAAAACAAGACTTTCTGATTACCTCATCAAAATGATGATTTCAGCTTTGGGAAACTTATTAAACTTACATACAAGATCTCAGGTCTGGTTAGACACAAAACCTTTTGGCTATTCCATATATATCTTTACCTTGAGATATATATATCAGAATGTTGTTTTGATATCCATCTTGCCAATTGTTAATGTCACAGTATGTCATAAAATCCAATAGAATTCTAATTGACTTTAGCATCACTACTAGTCCAAAGGTTTCCTCATAATTGATCACAGATCACTGAGGATTACCATTATAGAACCAATGTTAGGCCTAGAAGGTCTCTACCCTTCATCTGGTTCCCATTACCTATTGTAAACACTTTACAACCGCTGAGAACGATTCCTATGGGTACCTTAACTAAGTCCCAGACTTGATTCTTATGCATAAAGTCAATTTCTATTTCTATGGCTTCTTGCTATTTTCTTAAATTAATGTCTAACATCATCTCCTTATAGGTCAAAGGATAATTTTCTTCTACTAAAAAAACTCCAAGTTCACCTTCAGGCATTTAACATGCCAATAAGTGACCTATACATCATTTTTGACCAACTAGGAAAGTGTGTAAAAAGTCCATTACTTAATTAACCCTAAGTTCTCATCCTTAGTTCATTGATTTCTAGGACACTTAGAGATTACATGAACCCTACATAAACTGGTCCACCATCTTGCTTAATTTTTCTTCCGAATGCAACACATTTTAATTTTAATCCAGGCATTATCCAACTTTTACCCACTTTCATGGCTTAGATGCAGAGAACCCTTATTTATATCTAAGAGAATTTGAAGAAGTGTGTAACACGTATAATGACCAAAATTGTAGCATTAACACAATTCGACTTAAGCTTTTCCCTTTTTCTTTAAAAGATAAAGCTAAAACATGGCTATAAAACCTTAGGCCAAGATCCATTTCTTTATGGGATGAGATGCAACAAAAATTCCTAAAACTTTTTTTCCTTCCCATTGAACAAATGTTTTCAAAAGACAAATTACCACTTTTGCCCAAAAACTAGGAGAGACCCTTTACCAATGTTAGGAGAGGTATAAAGAATTACTTAATACCTGTCCCCATCATGGCTTTGAAACATGGAGACTAGTCTCAAATTTCTATGAGGGCTTAACACCCCAAGTTAGGCAAATGGTAGAAATGATGTCTAATGGAACATTTGAGGACAAAGACCTAGAAGAGGCAATTATATATCTAGACTTACTAGCAGAAATGCTCAAAATTGGGACACTGCTGGTACCTGTAAGGTACATAACAAAACTCAAACCACTACATCTAGTGGGAGTATTTATCATCTTAAGAAAGACCATGACCTTCAAGCTAAATTAGCATCCCTAACTAGAAAAGTCGAAATATTAGAAATAAAAAAGAATGGTCAAATAAAATCAGTTTAAGAAATTGTGTGTCACATTTATGAAACCCAGGATCACTCTACCAATGATTGCCCAACTTTGCCTGCATTTAGGGAATGTCTCCTTGAACAAGCCAATGTTCTAAACATGTTCAAACGGTCATACAATAACCCATATTAACAAAACTACAATCTTTGATAGAGAAATCATCCAAATTTTAGTTAGAGGAATGACATTCAAGCACAAGCTTCACAACCACCTTTCTAACCGCACCAATATTTTCAAAACCATTAAGGTTATGCACCATATGTCCTACCGCATAAGAAAAACCTTGAAGAAACTTTGCATGCATTCATTGCAAAGTAAGAGTCTATTAATTCTCAAAATGTTCAAACATTTGCTGATTTGAAAGATACTCTTGCTAAATTTGCATCTTCACTGAACATTCATGAGAAAGGAAACTTTCCTTCTCAACCACAACCAAACCCCAAAGGACAACATAACTCAAATGCATGTAGTTCAGGAAGCCAACACATAAATCACGTTAAAGTGGTTATCACTCTTCGGAATGGTAAAATTGTTGAAAAAGACATTCCTAAACCTCATGAGAATGATGAATCAATCTCTAAGGGCAAGGAAAGCATTGAACCCACACCTAATAAAGAAAATACCAAACCCTCACCTTCACCCCCATTTCCTCATGCATTATGTAATACTAAGAAGATGAATAACAATCCTGAAAATTTTGAAATCTTCAAATAGGTAAAAGTTAATATTCATTTACTGGATGCTATTAAACAGGTTCCCTCTTATGCAAAATTTTTGAAGGATTTATGCACAGTAAAAAGAAAATTGAATGTGAAAAAGAAAGCATTTTTAGCTGAACAAGTGCCATTCTTCAGAACAATAATGATTTGAAATATAAAGACCTTGGTTGTCCTACAATTTTATGTATTATTAGAAGTCATAAAATTAAACAAGGCTTACTTGATATTGGTGCTAGTGTGAATTTACTATCGTATTCAGTTTATTAGCAGCTCAATCTTAGTGAGTTAAAATTAACTTCTGTAACTCTTTTACTTGCCGATAGATCAATAAAAGTACTGAGAGGGGACAGTGGAAGATGCTTTAGTTCAAGTTGATAAATTCATATATCTTGTGGATTTTATTGTCTTGAACACAGAACCTATTATTTTGGGTCGTCCATATTTAGCAACTTCTAACGCTTTGATTAGTTGCAGGAATGGAGTAATGAAGCTTTCATTTGGAAATATAACACTTGAGCTCAATGTTTTCAATATGTGTAAGCAACCACATGAGGGAGAGGATGAAAGAAAAGAAGCCGACATGATTGAAATGATTGTGGATGATCATATTCAAAAACGGAGTTCTACCGATCCCTTAGAAATGTGTTTAATAAATTCATTTGAGTCAAATATACAGTTAGATCCTAAAATCTCTTACATATGTTCCTTACTTGATTGTGCACAAGTGATTAAAAATAAAGGATGAAAATTAAAGTTTGAAGAATTAAGAGAAAATGAGGATAAACATAATGAAATTTTAAAGTTGGAGTTGAAACTTCTGCCTGAAGGACTGAAATGTGCATTTCTTGGAGAGAAACAAACTTATCCGGTGGTAATCTCTTCTACACTCACAAGCGAACAAAAAGGTAAGTTAATTGAATTATTGAAAATGCATAAAAATACAATTGGGTGGACTTTAAAAGACATGAACGGCATTAATCTTTTAATTTGCACACATAGAATACACCTAAAGGATAATGCCAACACTTCCTAATAACCTCAAAGGAGATTAAATCCACATATAAAAGAGGTAGTGAGAGCTAAAGTTCTCAAATTACTTGAAGTAGGAATCATCTATCCTATCTCAGATAGTAAGTGGGTAAGTCCTACTCAGGTAGTATTAAAATATTTTGGAATCACAGTTATTGAAAATGAAAAAGGTGAGTTAATACCAATTCAAGTCTCATTTAGTTAGAGGATGTGTATAAATCATAGGAAGTTGAACTCGGCCACTAGAAAAGACAATTTTCATTTACCATTCTTTGATCAAATTATAGAAAGAGTAGTAGGACTTCTCTACTATTGCTTTCTAGATGGTTATTCTGGCTATTATCAAATTCCTATAGCACTAAAGGACTAAGAAAAGACTACATTCACTTGCCCTTTTGGGACTTTTTCTTTTAAAGAATGCCCTTTGGACTTTGTAATCCCCTAGCAACATTTCAGAGATGTATGTTAAGTATTTTTAGTAACATGGTTAAGCATTATTTATAATTTTTCATGGATGATTTAACTGTGTTTGGAAATTCTTTTGATAATTGTCTTAAAAACTTAGAAAAAGTCTTAAAAGGATGTGAAGAAAAGAGTCTTGTATTGAATTGGGAAAAACGTCATTTCATAGTTACTTCTGGAATTATTTTGGGACATGTAGTGTCTTCTAAAAAAATTGAAGTAGATAAGGCAAAAGTCAAACTCATTACACATTTGCCTCCACAAAAAACAGTCAGAGAAGTCCAATCATTTCTAGGACATGCTCTATTTTATAGGATGTTCATAAAAAATTTTAGTGCTATATCTAAACCTCTTTGTAACCTTTTAGCAAAAGATGTATCATTTGAGTGTACTCAAGAGTGTCAAAATTCATTTGAAAAATTAATTGACCTCTTAACATCTACTCCTATCATACAATCTTCTGACTGGTCTTTACCTTTTAAGCTCATGTGTGATGTTAGTGACTACTCTGTTGGTGCTGTATTGGGACAAAGAAAGGAAAGTAAATCCTATGTAATTTATTACGCAAGTAGAAATTTGAACAATGCACAAATGAATTACACAACAACTAAAAAAGAATTACTTGCTGTAATATTTGCATTAGACAAATTTAATTCTTACTTAATTGGTTCTTCAATTGTTGTGTTTACTGACCATGCTGTTGTAAGGTACTTAATGTCAAAACAAGATGCAAAACCAAGACTGATTCGATGGATTCTATTGCTTCAAGAATTTATTATCATTATCAAGGATAAGAAAGGAGCTGAGAATGTTATTGCAGATCACTTATCAAGACTCGCATAAAATTCATCAACAAAAATAACACCTATTAATGATTCTTTTTCCGATGAATTTTTATTTTCTACTGTTACAATGCCTTGGTATGCTAATATTGTTAATTTTCTTATAATAGGAGAAATGCCACCTCAATGGAATGCTCAAGATAAAAAGAAATTTTTAACTGAGGTAAGAAAGTTTTATTGGGATGATCCTTATCTCTTCAATATTATCGTGATCAAATATTTCGAAGATGCATATCTGACAATGAGGTAAGTAAAGTTATTGAATTTTGTCATTTTGAAGTATGTGGGGGACATTTTTCATCAAAGAAAACAGCTGCAAAAATCTTGCAGTGTAGATTTTATTGGCCCACTTTAAAAGAATATATCTTAAGTCGATTTGGAATCCCTCAAGCCATTATAAGTGATGGGGGTAAGCATTTTTGTAATAGGCCATTTGAAACATTATTGAAAAAATATGGTATTACTCATAAAGTTGTCACCCCTTATCATCCTCAGATAAATGGACTAGTTGAATTAGCAAATAAGGAGATAAAAGAAAATTTAAAAAAAATTGTAAACCTAAATCGCAATGATTGGTCTTTAGGACTTAATGATGCATTGCGGGCTTATAGAACTGCTTTTAAATCTTCATTGGGAATGTCTCCTTATAAGATAGTTTATGGAAAACCTTTTCACTTACTTGGGGAACTTGAGCATAAAGCCTACTGGGCCATTAAAACTTTCAATGCAAATCTTGATTCTACTGGACAGATACGTAAATTACAAATAAATGAACTTGAAGAATTGAGAAATGATGCATATGAGAATTTGAAAATTTATAAAGATAAAATCAAAGCTTTTTATGATCAAAAAATTCAAAGAAAAATATTTGATGTTGGTCAGAAGGTTTTGCTTTATAATTCTCGAGTTCACATATTCCTTGGAAAATTAAGATTAAGATAGAGTGACCCTTTTATTGTGAAACATGTGTACCCTTGTGGAATAATTGACATTGAAAATCTTAGAAATGGGAATGTGTTTAAGTTAAATGGGTAAAGACTTAAGCTGTTTCTAGAAAACCAAGCTTTTCATAAAGAATTTGTGTCCCTGTCTGACCTTTGTTATGAGACTAATTAATCTTTATCTTACATATTTATATATATTTATTCTTCTTTTAACTTTAATTTTTTTTTGTTTTTACTTGCAGATTAATTTAGTATTTTTGTTAAAGTTTTGTTTTGCATCTTGGTTAAGTGGCAGATAACAGTACTGCATGACATTTTAAGTCAGTTTTTCATAATTACTGATACCTTCTCTTCTTTCCATTTTCTAAAAAAAATGGATAACATTCTAAAGAATTTGAAAAATCGTTTTCCCTCATTGTCTCAAAATTCCTTAAAGAAAATTTACCAAGTAAGATGTGAAAGATTAAGGTTATTAATGATTATGAATATTCCTATTGATTTACGTTGGTTAATTGAAGCCAAAGTTTGATTGACATGTGAATTTTCAGACTCATTAATTTCCTACATGCCTGACTTAGGTAAAAGCTCTTTTGAAAAAAAAAATGAAGAGCAAATAGATTAAGCGTTTGTTACAATTGTGCACGCATGACTTGCAACACACGTTGCCGTACTTTAAGAATGGTGTCTACAAATCGCGAAGATAAAATTAGGTTCATTAAGGATAACCTGAGTAAGGAGTCTTTAGATAATATCTTATCGACTCTTAAGACGCAACCTAGTGGATATGTACATATTGCAATTTGTGAATTATGAAACATATTTCTAAAAGAACATGAGCAGTACAGTCTCGAGAATTTGAATTTAAAAGACCCTGTTTGACAATTTATAAAAAAAATTGATGGGAAGCCTATGCCCGATCCATAGAAGGGGTTTAAGTTGTTTCTGGGCATAAAACAAGAGGAAGATGTGAGCCACAATCACAACTACTTGTACATATTTACTGTAACTTTTATTTTTAAATGTTTCATTTTAAACTCAAATGTCTTTTCCAACAACCAAGCACCGATGTGACTTCCAGTAAAAAATTGAAAAATGGTAAAAAGGTGTTGAAAATTTTTTATTTTAAGCCAACTGCCCATGTGACTTAACTTTACAACATGTTTTGGCTCTATAAATACATTGCATTATTTTTGCATCTTTATACAAACTCAAAATCGTTCAAGAGAGAGGGTGAGTGTAATAGTGGAAGGAACATCAACTCGTAAATTCATAAACAATTGTGTCTTTTATAGATCCAGCCCTGGAGAAACTAAAGAGTTTGTAGAAGTAGCAGAAACACTTAGTAAGGTGTTAGTTGAGAAAAATATTCATTTAGTATATGGGAGAGGTAGTCTTGGATTAATGGGATGTGTGGCAACAGCTGCACAAAATAAAGGCAGTCAAGTTTTGGGAAAAGGATTTAATTGTTGGGAATATTGTAGAAAAAATAATTAAGGATGAGTTATAAGTATCATCAATGCATGAATGAATGTCTTTTATGCTTCGGAATGCTAATGCCTTCATAGCTCTACCTGGAGGTTTTGAAACTTTGAAGAAAAATTTTCAAATTGTCTCATGGGCACAATTGCAAATCCATAAAAAAACTCATTGGTTTATTAAATGTTGATGGTTTTTATAATGGGTTGTTATATTTTCTTGACTATGCGGTGAAAAAACAGTTCGTCTCAACTGTAGCACGACAGATCCTCATTTCTGCTTTAACTGTTGATCAGTTACTCGATGAACTACAAGCTTTTACACCTCTATCTGATCCAACAATGAGTCAGATAGATTGGTATACTGATAACAGTGAAAACAAATGAAGATAGATTTGACACTTAATCTGTAGCCTATCTACTTTTATGTATTTTAAGCATTTTATATGGCTTGTTTTATTTTGTTGCAGGTTTAATTTTTAATAAAAGTTGTTTCAGGTGATATCTTCTATACTTTACTATTTTTATTTTTTGACATCGAGGACAATGTCTCAATCTGGATGGGGGGAGGATAGTTGATATATAATGTTAGTGTTAAGTTTTTTTTTTGTTATTATCACTTTGTTCTCTAAAAAAAAAAACATTTATGAATGGTTTGAATAAAATGTTTATTTATGCATTCTTGAGATGCATTCAAGTTCTAGAATGGCAGAGTAAGGAGTACATTACTAAACTTTTGAAACACATTCTAATTGGTTTATTTTTAATGCATTTTATGTATAATTGTTTATTGTTTAAGTTTTTGATAACTCTTGCGTAAATAAATTTGCTTTACTACCGAGGTATGATTTTGAAATTGTTTAGTTTTAATCATTTTTTCTATCTAGGTTACTAAAGAATAACTTCTGAAATTATTTCTTGAGCACAATATTAAGCCTTGTGATAAGATGAATGATTCAATATACATAGCCAAGAAAATTTTCATGTTTAAGTATACATATTCTTTTCTAAAGTCACATCTTTTGTGAGTGAATTGAAAGGTTTGAGATAACAGCTTATGAACTTTCATTGATATTTTGAAATGGCTAATTTTTGGAATAACATTATTTTGGATGAAGAATGATTTGGTTGCTTAGCTGAAGGATGAAAAAAAATTATGGTGAGAAATTATTCTTATTATTCAGTTCAATAAAATTTTCGTTCAATTCTAGAAGACAAAAGTCATTAGGAAGCAATTTTATCACCGGACTCTTTATTCGTAAAATTCGCATAAAATAATTAAAGTCCTGAAGCGAGCATGTGGAAAGAATGGTTTGACTCTAAATAATTGATTTTTTCTTATCTTTGGATCAATGTTAGTTTGTTTGTCTGTCTGTCTTTCAATGTAACATTTTCTTGAGCGATTATCTGTTTTCCAACTCCATGAGTGAAATCCTAACCCATTAAACAAGTTATTCACCTGTTAGGATATGGAGTTGAGGTATTTACTTGGAAAAAATTTTCAAGGCTATATATGTTGTGTTTTATGGTAAGAAGGCTTCAGCTTAGGCTTAATTCACATACACACAATTTTGAAAGTTATGATTGTTAACCTTTATAGTAATTGTGATCTTGAACTGACGTTTTGTTTGAAATACTTAAGTAGTATTCAAATTTCATTTATCCTTGAATTGCTAGGGACTAGCAATAAGCTGGTTAGGGGGTGTGATGAACACTTGAAATTACACATTTAATAAGGGTTTTACATCATTGTTTTGTATTACTAGTATCTTGAATCCCCCTAACTTAAGTATGTTTACAATATTATACCTAATTAGCTTTTAACTATTTTGAGATAGGTTCGGTAAAATTGGCATAACTTTCTACCTAAAGATCCAATTGGAGTTATTCTTAATCCTATAAAGAGCTGACTCAATGGGCTAACATATTGTGTTTTCAAAAGGCAATTGAAATTCGAGCGTTTAGAGGGTGAAAATAGCCTAAAACAGAACTAATCTGCAATACAGGCCCAATCTAAACAGTCATCGGTATTTGGTCCATAACTATAGAAATATGAATCTAATACGTATAAAACAACTCAATTTGGAAAGATAAGAGACTTATATATAACTTTGATGTTTTGAGTGACAACTAATTGGATCACATCAATTCCAAATTGGATAAGAAAGTGGGTGTATTAATGATAATTAATGTAAATTATTTGCCACCCTTCTTGACTTTTATCATCCAAGTGGTTCCCTCTTCATTTGTCTTGATTTATCCATTTTTTTTTTTATAAATAGGTAGCATATTTATTCCCAAAACATGTAATTAGAGAGCTAGATTTTAGTTCAAAATACTTGTCTTTTGTATTATCTATTTGTAATATTATTTCTCTTGTTTACTATTGTAAAGTCATGTTATCTCTCTTCCATTTCTTTTCTTTTTCTTTAGTTTTATTATGTCTAAGTAATTTTCTTTATGCTAAGGTTAAAGTTTTTATTCTTAAGTTATGCAAATTTATATATGATATATTTATTTTGTTTGTAATATTATTACATTTTCTTTTAAGTGGTGTATCTTGATGTATTATTGACAAACTTTATACTTGGCACAATAAATTCTTGAAACCATTTACAAGATTTGGCGTATATACCATTTCTTGTAAAGTTTTCTTATAAAGTGAGAGTTTTGATTTATTGTAGACAAATATAAAGATTGACATAATAAATACTTGAATCCATTTATAAGATTTGGTGTATAATAATTGAAAGAAATAAATACTATTAAATATATAAATGATGATGAACATTAATTGTTATATTTTTCGGTTGGAATCTCCTTTGTGTGAGGATTTTAATTGAATTGTAAAAAAAGTTAAATATATTTTAACTTCTTATGCCAAGAGTGGATCCGCTTAACCTTAAAATTTTATTTGAATTGGTTAATTAAATTAATATTTACAAACATCTTATACTGCATTAATTGTCTTTAAAGTTTTTATAGTTTATATTTTTAATTCTACTTCCCTGTAGATCAACCCCATTCTCACTGGGTTATTTATTACTTAAACAATCCTACACTTGAAAATAAACTCCTATATTTTGGACGTGTCATTAATCAACCCACTTAATATACTAATGAAGAATGTTTTACAACGAAAACACAAAAATTGAACCAATCACATAGATCACACCCAAATCCCTCTTCCAAGAAAGTAATTCTTGGAAGATCAAGCTACCACAACAGTTTTTTAATTTTCTCTCTCTAAAACTATCTAAAGCTTCCCTTCTGAAAAAACTATAACTCTCTGTGCCTATCATCAACTTTCTTTGGTTGTATATCAACTTAGAGAAACTTTCCCTTTTATATAGGAAGTGAATGAACCTTTGAGAGTCAAGCCCAGAAGAAAACAAGAAAATTAGGAAGTCATTAATGGCAGAAAATCATTAACTTTTTAAAACCTAAATAAAGCTCGTAATTGTGTCGTATAGGCTAACAATATTAATGTGATTTTTATTAATGAAAGAAAACGTTTTGAAGCTTCTTGATTTGCTCACGAAATTATCACTTTAGTCCTTTTGTGTTCCCCAAATTACTTTAGAAGTAAAATTAATTTTTATCTTAGTCCTTCTAATTTTCCTAAATTACTTTGGAACTAACAATACTTATTTCCTTTTACTAAGGGTAGGAAAAATAAACCGAAAACAGAAAAGTTCAGTTGGATTGAATTAAACCAGCTAGTTTAATTCGATTATTTTTTAAAAATCTAAAGGTTATGTAAAATTGAAAAACTAAAAACAAATCACTCAGTTTCGGTGCGGTTTTATTAAAAATCAAAACTAAACTGAAAAAATTGATTTTTTAATTATTTAATTTTAAAATATGAATATAAATTTAAATGTGCTTATCTTACATTAAAAATTTGCTTTAGCCTATATGGTAGTGTAGGCTCTGACTTACTTATGATGTTTTTGGTTCGAATATGTCCTCTGGCTATTTGTTTTTTAGTTATTAATATCTATAACTATAAATATAATAAAATTTAATGTGTTTTCATTGATTAAAAAAAGGCTTAATCTCAATTGGTAAAGTAGGGTTATTGTTCTTTGAGATCTCAAGTTCAATACTCTTCAACGCCCTCTAATTATTCTCAAAGAACATGCTCTAATCAACCATACCGATAATAGAAATTCAAAGCTTTTTATATATGACTAGAATCATAATACACTTTTTATTCCTATTTGGCTTAACACTAACTTTTTTTTTTCATGAATTATGATGTCAATGCGTAGTTCTATGTATTTGAATCTTTCATAGCACTCTCATGCTCTTAATGTTTCCACCTTCTCTATGTTTCCTACTTTAGTGCCTCAAACCCATGCATTTTTTTACTCATACCCATGATAAGAACATTGTGTAGTTGGATCCAAAAAGAGGCATCTATGAAAATGTATTAAAGAATTTCTCAAACGCACTAGCTTAAATAAAATTATTAAACACCCTTAAAAATGTTGTAGTCCTATTTTCAACATTTTACTTCATTCTATGTCAAATAAGAAGTGTAGTAAACATTTATTCTTACTAATGTCTTCCACTCTTAAGGTGCAAATGATTTTCTAAGCTATTTATATAGTTTCTCTAAAAGTCTCTTTACTTATAACTTTGTTGTACCAGACTTTCCCTACCAAGCAGAATGTTGCTTTTTTTGTCTCCTCTTCCTTTAAATCCCCTTCAAGAGTGACCACATCTACACCAATTGGAGAGAGAGGGAGAAAAAGAGAGATAGAGAAAGAAAGAGAGAGAGAGAAAAAGAATGATTAATCTATTTAGTGCTTACCAACAAACTAAAACAAAACAAAATAGGCACTAAACTAACAACAAAAGTTATAGAAATATCTATTTTTCACCAAGCTAATATATCTTCACTCGTAAAGGAGTGACCTAACCTAAATTTCTAGGAACTCCTAGTATCCTAGTTATAAAGAACTCCAACCTGACTCTACATGAAACGTTTCGTCGAAGGAAAAGGCTCACATGAGAAATTTGAGTACTTTCTTTAATTATAGTATAGCTAAATGCATACATTTTTCATACATAATGATGGCCTTTGAAAATGTTAACCCAAAAGTTTTTTCAATCCTTAGATCAATGAGTTGAATTTGTTTCTCTTAGGAAACTCAGCTAGGTCTTTGGAGGAATTGGGAACTAAGGTGGACTGATCTCCCCTAAGGATGCTAGGTTTGATGAGAATCTTATAATGAAAGAAGAAAGTAAGGTCGTGTCGAAGGGTTTTTCAGTGAAGGCACTATAATGTCTAAGTTAACAAGGATGTGAAAAAAAAACAAGATAGAAAGGAAAAGAACGATAGATAATGAATAATAAATAACTAAGGTTTTGTTGAGGGTTTGAACGAAAAGAGAAGTCTTCAACAACTTTTAGAATATGGTTATATCTTTATAAATTGCAAACATTCAAAATAATGTCCATCTAATCATTATAATAATTCTTATGCCTTTAACTCAGCAAATTGACCCTATTTATAGGGTTGTGAAGTAGATTAAATACGCAATATTAGAATCCTAATAGGGTTGGAAGTCTTCAAGACTTTCCCATATTAGATTCTTGCCTGTATATAACTTGTACCAAGATATAGAAGTTGTATTTATAGAAAGATATCAAATATATTATTCTCAATGGTTAAGTCCTTTTTGAATGGTCTGAGCACAACCACGGTGGTCGGTCAGGTTATTAAGCATACTCAATGACAGGGACAGTATTGGCGAGATGTGGACTATGAGCCAACCTCATGATACCCACATGCCCTTGTATCTACTGGGCCCGTACTTATAGGCTTGGCCTTATGAGATACAATAAATGGGCTGGATATGGGTAGTTATTAACCTATTGGTTGAAATCTAAAAGGGAACAAGGGTTCCATAGTTTTCAATATTAATTTGTTGATACTGAAAACTTTATAGGTATTGTCCCGTGGATTAAATGTTCTTTGGTGTGCTTTTAATATGATCGGGCAACATTCTCAACTTGTTCTTGAGAGGTAGTGATCAAGATCGAATCTCTTGTAAAGGAATGTATGCATTAATCAATGAGATTCCTTTTACCTAATAGTCCCTATGCCTATATGATGCAGGCATTTGATTTATAGTTATGGTGAGATTAATTATTTAAAACTAGCACCAAAGGCATATTGATATTGGTGACCTTTCAAAAAAATGCACGTTGTTCTACAGCCAAATGAATAGTTGTCACTTTTTTGAATTTGTGGTAATGCAACACCATCTTGGAGAGCTAATGCTAATTAAAGTACTAAGGTGTGCCATTTTATGGAAATATGTTAGTTCACAAAGATGGTTTGCATTTTGAAATTGTTTTATCCTTTGGATTTAGGATCGACAAGTTGGATCACATTAAAAATACTTTCCTAATTTTGTTTCTTCTAATAGTTTTTTAGAGAAAAACTCTTTAGGCATTTAGAGACGTTGCTTTCTAGCTTGTAAGTATTATAGTGTTATTTCCTTGATATTATATTTCTTCTTTATCTATACTTCCTTTATGTTCAGTTCTTTGTGGCTTTAGTGCTCATCCTGAGTTTTTGTCTTTTGAGTATTTGTGAGCCTGTGTTAGGCAAATCCTTGATAGAATGCATTTTATACTTGTTTAGGTGTGAGAATTATATCTTCAGTGGACAAATCCTAGAATGTATTTGGTTGAGAGTTTGAACAACTTAAAGAGAACTTGGTTCTTTAAGTTAGGGGTAGCTCAACCTGAGATGTAGACAGTAAGAGTGTGTGAGGGGTTTGAGGGCTCAAGTTGAAAGTGAGAGGCCCTACTTAAGAAGGGGATGCTACTGGAATGGTTGAGGATTCTAGTAATTCTAGGTGGACTTCTAATGGTTTAGTGCCGTCTTTAGTTCCATGAAATCATGTGGAGGTTCCTAGCTAATCGAATAGGCAGAAGAAGAAGAAGAAGAAAAAGAAAGTCACCTTTAAGGGTGGAGAGGAAACCCTTTTTGAACTAGATTTTCTACCATATCATTCATTGGGTATACGTGAAGAAGATCTTGTCGATTTGAGGAGAAGGCGTGCATTCCTAAGGTGGTCACTTTCCGAGTTCCTCAAGGAGATGAATATCTGAGTGCATCACTAGCTAGGGAGATGGTCCTTAATTTGTGCTTTTTTAATTTAATGTTAAAGCTACCTCTCTAATCTTATTTTGACTAGATATGTTAGCCTATCTGAATTTGGTATCGTGCCAGCTAAACTTAAACTTGTGAAGAATATTGGTGGGCCTCTACGCCATTTATCATAAGGCTGACTTTGATGGTTCATTATTTCTTGAACTCCAGCAATTGTACTATATTAGGGCAAATACTGATCACTAGAGAGGTTTCCATTACCTTACTACTTATGATGGTGAGAAAAGTATTGCTGATAAGGGCAAATTTGTCATATATTTTCTCATGTTTTTATTATTGATATTTTATGATTTTATGAGAATAGATGGCTATTTATGTGCATTATTGTTATTTATAGGGACTTGAACGAAATTTAAAGAAAGAACGCAAAAGGAGCAAAAACAGGGACTAAAATGTAAAGATTTCAAAGTATGTGTCCATCGCCCCAGCGCCACAAGGATTTTAGCCCCAGCGCTGAAATAGTGATCGAAATAAGAAAAACGACTTGCTTAAGTCGCGTATAGCGCCCCAGCGCCAGAGAGTCACCGCGCCAGCGGTGAAGCCGTTTTCATGCAGCGCCCCAGCGCCAAGATCCCACCGCTCCAGCGGTGAAGGCTTTTTCACGCGTCGCCCCAGCGACAGATGCATAGCGCGCCAGCGGTAGTGCGAGTCCTAGTCCGACGAGAATTGAGATTTTCAAGCTCATATCAATCCCTATATAAAGCCACTCGTTCCCAGCCTTCAAGAAAAAATCCAAGACGACCTAAGAGCACCAAAAATACAGAGCACGAGTCTTGGAGAGCAATAGGAGCTTAATTGAAGCATCTTTAGAGAGAAACTCAAGACGTTCTTCGGCATCAAGAGTTCCTAGGCAGCGCAATTAAGAGCAATTCGACGTCTATATCGGTTTGCTAATAATTGTATCATGATTTATAATTATTTTTACTGCTGTTCTCTTGTAGCCATGAGCTAAACTTGTTTTCTAGGGTTAATATTTGAACTCAATATGTGTGCTTAATTGCCATATCTTTTTAGTATTTAATAAACTCAGTCTTTTATTATTTAAATTACTTGTGTTTAATGCTTCAATATATCTGGCCAATATATGGTGAATGAGTTGGTAATATTATTGATAAACTCGGAAGAGGAATCATAATATTTAGACCTAGGTAATTTGATGCATGATTGTAGAGTAACATTCAATGTTGCATATGCAAGTTTCAACTTAGGATAGGAATATACCTAATTGGCATGTATGATCAATAAGACCTAATCTTAATGAATCTTAATTTATTACAAGTACCATAGGAATATAGGTAGTTGGTAAATTAAGGTATACTTGCATGACCTTGGAAGAGGCTTGTGAATACATTAGTGTCTTGAGCAATAATAAAGACTAAGTGAGTTAAATATTAGAGGATTAATCATTAGAAACATATTGAGGGATAATATTAATCCTAGGTTTTCTCTACATTGCTATCATTTATTTTCTTTACATTGTGTTTTTGCTTTTATATTTCTTACATTCATTCTTAGATTTTTATTTTTCTGAATAATTATTAGGAAGATATAATTTTAGTAATTGGTTAAAAAGAAAGAATTATCCCTGTGGGTTCGACATCCGACTTATTTAGTCTCTTTATTACTTGCATACGATAGTGTATACTTGCACTTAATTTATGATATAGAAATATCGCATCAAGTTTTTGGCGCCGTTGCCGGGGATAATTATCTACTTTTTCGCCAATATTAATACCAATCTTTCTAGTTTTTACTTCAGAATTTTTTTTCTTTTTCTTAATTTAGTTTTACTTTCTTTCTTACGAGGTACATGCGAAGATCGAAAAGTGAAGACTTAATTGCTTTTGATCCAGAGATTGAAAGAACTTTAAGAAGAATTAGAAGAGAGCAAAATCAAGTCAACACTATGGAAGATCAAGTACCAATTGCACCCAATAATGAAGGAAGACCAATAAGGGAGTATGCTGTTCCCTTAGTGAATAGAATCCATTCGAGCATCCAAAGACCAACTGTTCAAGCTAACAACTTCGAGATCAAGCCAAGCACGATTCAAATGCTCAAGGATTTGGTACAATTTAGTGGACTACCTAATGACGATCCAAACATGCACATTATCAACTTCTTGGAGATATGTGATACATTCAAGTACAATGGGGTGTCCGATGATGCAATCCGTCTAAGATTGTTTCCCTTTTCCTTGAGAGACAAAGCAAAAAGCTGGCTGCTATCACTTCCATCTGGATCCATAGCGACATGGGATGATCTTGCACAAAAGTTCCTCGCCAAATTCTTTCCACCTGCTAAAACTGCCAATATGAGGAACAACATCACATCATTCCTACAACTAGATGGAGAATCTCTTTATGAGGCATGGGAGAGATACAAAGATATGCAAAGAAAATGCCCTCATCATGGAATTCCGAAGTGGTTACTTGTACAAACATTCTACAATGGATTAGCCGGTCAATTCAGAATGATAGTAGATGCTGCAGCTGGAGGAGCACTCATGAACAAATCCACCAATGAAGCTTATGATCTACTAGATGAGATGGCGTCCAATGCCTATCAATGGCCCACCGAAAGGTCTACCACAAGAAAGATCGCTGGATCACATGAAGTAGACACTTTGACCACATTATCTGCCCAAGTCAACCTTTTGACCAAACAATTAAGCAACTTGGGAGTTAATGCTATCAAGAGTCAACCCATCACTTGCGATTTCTGTGGAGGAAATCATGCTAATGGACAATGCATGGAGACTGCTCAATATGTAGGGGACTTCAACCGCAATAATCCTAACTCAAATTTTTACAATCCTGGATGGAGAAATCACCCCAACTTCTCATGGAGCAACAATAATCAAGGACAGTATTCCAAAGCTCCTCCTGGCTTCCAAACGCAAATTCAGCAAGAGAAGAAATCAGACATTGAAGACATGCTCCTGCAATACATGAAGAAAACAGATGCACTCTTTCAAAGTCAAGCAACTTCACTTAGAGCTTTGGAAAATCAAGTAGGGCAGCTCGCAACAGCAATAAACAATCGCCCTCAAGGAACTCTACCAAGCAACACTGAAGTCAATCCAAAAGGAAGCGTAGAACAGTGCCAAGCCATCTCCCTAAGAAGTGGTAAAGTCTTACATGACAACACTCCTCAACCACAGCTTTCAGAGATGATTGAGAAGGAAAAAGAACCAGTGGTCCAGCAAGATGACGTGCAACCATATAGACCACCTATACCATTTCCTCAAAGATTACAACAGTTCATAAACCAAGAGAAAAGTGCTGAAACGCAGAAAAGCATAGAAAATGGTATTCAAGTGCAAAAACAGAAAAGAGAAAATGCAGTAGAAGATACCAATAGCAACCTGCAGAAGCAACTTACACAGTCATTCACTCCACCACCTCCATTTCCTCAGAGGCTGCAAAAGAAGAAACTAGATAAGCAATTTTCTAAATTTCTTGATGTTTTTAAGAAATTACATATTAATCTTCCTTTTGCAGATGCACTGGAGCAAATGCCGAGCTATGTTAGATTCATGAAGGACATCCTATCAAAGAAGAGAAAAATAGATGACTTCGAGACTGTGGCCCTAACAGAAGAGTGTAGCGCCATCCTTCTAAAGAAGCTACCTCCAAAGCTCAAAAATCCTGGGAGTTTCACCATACCATGCTCAATTGGAAATTATGATTTTGGGAAAGCACTTTGTGATCTGGGAGCTAGCATCAATCTTATGCCACTGTCCGTGTATAAAAAGTTGGGACTGAAAGAAGCCAAACCAACAAATATCACACTTCAGTTAGCGGATCGTTCTCTCACCTATCCTAAGGGATTAATTGAAGATGTGTTGGTTAAGGTCGATAAATTCATCTTCCCTGCAGATTTCATTGTTTTGGATATGGAAGAAGACAAGGAGATCCCAATCATCCTTGGAAGACCCTTCCTAGCCACTGGAAGAACAATTATTGATGTGCAAAAAGGGCAGTTGACCATGAGAGTACAAGAGGATACAGTCACTTTTAAGGTCTTCAAAGAGATCAAATTACCAGCTGAAAATGAAGACTGTTTCTGCATTAGTGTGGTGCATCCAAGCGTTAAGCAAATTAAAGATATGGAGACATTGGATCCTCACATCCGAAAAAGAGCATTGAAGCATAGGAAGGCAAGAGAGAAGAAGAAAAAGCAGCATCACGACGAAGCAAGCAAAGAGAAAGAAAAGGAAGAACCATCCCCCCGGTCTAAGATTAAAGTCTTTCCGGAGAGACATAAGGAGAATGTAGCAAAAGATACTGCCCAAGGTTTAATTGCAAAAATATGGAAGCCGAAAAAGAAGAAAGCCAGCAAGATCACTTACTCAATTGCTTCCATCAGCATCTTCGACCCACCATAAGAGAATATGAAGCCCCGTCAAGCCGATGACGTTAAATCAAGCGCTACTTGGGAGGCAACCCAAGGAAAATATTATTATTATTATTATCATTTTATTTTATTTTATTTTATTTTTTAGTATTTAAAAAAAAAAAAAAAAAAAAAAAAAAAAAAAAAAAAACCAAGAATTTCAGCGCTCCAGCGGCATAACATGGCGCGGCAGCGACAGAAAAATCGAGACACCACCGCCCCCGCGGTACAAGCACCATCGCGCCAGCGCAAATTCCAGTAACTGTGCAGAAATCATCCTTCAGCGCTGCAGCGACAGAATATTACCGCGGCAGCGCCAGAACATCGCCCCAGCGATGGAGAGTCAGCGCGGCAGCGAAAATTGACCAGGGAAGTCTCTTACTTTCACTTCTTTATTTTTCGACATTGGGGACAATGTCTAAATTAAGTTTGGGGGTGGGAAACACTTTCTTGTGTTCATTTTGATGCATGATTTGGGTGGTCATTCTTGTGGGTTAAAATTTTTTTTTTTTAATTACTTAGTTTTTTTAGTTAATTCATTTTTATTAGGTTTTGATAAGATGATCATTAGTCTATGATAAGAAAAAGAATACATGGTTGAATTTATTTTTACAAATTCCTAAGGAATGATAGATACTTGAGACAATTTTGATTATTCAAGTTTAGGAACAAGTTCGACCTTATTTATTATCACCAATTTTTTTAGCACTTTATAAGCATGAATAGTTATAACTATTACTTAGAGATACTTATGCTTTAGAGAGTACACCACAATCTCGAAGACCGACACTCTAGAACTTGTCTTTAGTTACTACTTGAGGCGAAATTTTAGAAAACACATGAATAAGGAAATGACATTAGGCCATCTTTGGACCGATTGAGCCTTTCTAGCCTACCTTTTAGAGTATATTTATCCCTAGTACCCTATTTTGAGCCTAATTACCCATTCTTTGGTTTAACCACATTACAAGCCCAAGACTTAAAGTTTACTTATCTAGAAATTTGCCCATAACACCATAAACCTTGCATTTACTTAGAAATACTCTTGAAAGGGAAAAGTTGCGGTGATATGAGAAAAATAAGTTTGAGTGGTATTTGTCAATCAAAGTTTGGGGGTATTAAAAAAAAAAAAAAAAAAAAGAAAAAGAAGTAAAATAAAATACCCTCAGCTTAAGAAAAAGAAGAAATGTTTGAAAAACAAAAGGTTGAAAAGAAGGATGGGAACACAATAAGTTTGGGGGAAGAGATAATACAAGGAAAAGAAGATCAAGAGGTTCCTAGGTATAATCTAAGTATTCATGGTGTGAATTGAACTTCATATATTTATCATTTTATCCCACCTTGACCTTAGCCTTACATTACAAGCTAAGTAAAGTCCTAAATAGATCCCTAGACATGTGATTTTCTACATTAGTGGAGAGTGGTAATAAAGACAAGCTTATGGAAGTGTCATTATACAAATAAAATGCCGAGACACCATCTTTTCTGTACAAACTAAAGTATAAAGTAAATCAAAGTATGGTTTTCGCTATTTGCTTGCTGCTTGCACACACACACATGGTGATTATTTATGAGGAAGAATGAGGGACTAAATAAAGATAATTGAGAATTGTTAATAGCTATTTATCGATCTTAAGGATTTGTATCATTTCGTTAGCCTTTGAGACAATGATTTTGATCATCTTACTAGTATTAGTATATTTTGTTTTGTTAAATGAGTCAAGTATAACCCTTTGTTTTCTCTCTTAGTTTTATTTTATTGCTTGAGGACAAGCAAGTATTTAAGTTTGGGGGAATTTGATAAGGGCAAATTTGTCATATATTTTCTCATGTTTTTATTATTGATATTTTATGATTTTATGAGAATAGATGGCTATTTATGTGCATTATTGTTATTTATAGGGACTTGAACGAAATTTAAAGAAAGAACGCAAAAGGAGCAAAAACAGGGACTAAAATGTAAAGATTTCAAAGTATGTGTCCATCGCCCCAGCGCCACAAGGATTTTAGCCCCAGCGCTGAAATAGTGATCGAAATAAGAAACACGACTTGCTTAAGTCGCGTATAGCGCCCCAGCGCCAGAGAGTCACCGCGCCAGCGGTGAAGCCGTTTTCATGCAGCGCCCCAGCGCCAAGATCCCACCGCTCCAGCGGTGAAGGCTTTTTCACGCGTCGCCCCAGCGACAGATGCATAGCGCGCCAGCGGTAGTGCGAGTCCTAGTCCGACGAGAATTGAGATTTTCAAGCTCATATCAATCCCTATATAAAGCCACTCGTTCCCAGCCTTCAAGAAAAAATCCAAGACGACCTAAGAGCACCAAAAATACAGAGCACGAGTCTTGGAGAGCAATAGGAGCTTAATTGAAGCATCTTTAGAGAGAAACTCAAGACGTTCTTCGGCATCAAGAGTTCCTAGGCAGCGCAATTAAGAGCAATTCGACGTCTATATCGGTTTGCTAATAATTGTATCATGATTTATAATTATTTTTACTGCTGTTCTCTTGTAGCCATGAGCTAAACTTGTTTTCTAGGGTTAATATTTGAACTCAATATGTGTGCTTAATTGCCATATCTTTTTAGTATTTAATAAACTCAGTCTTTTATTATTTAAATTACTTGTGTTTAATGCTTCAATATATCTGGCCAATATATGGTGAATGAGTTGGTAATATTATTGATAAACTCGGAAGAGGAATCATAATATTTAGACCTAGGTAATTTGATGCATGATTGTAGAGTAACATTCAATGTTGCATATGCAAGTTTCAACTTAGGATAGGAATATACCTAATTGGCATGTATGATCAATAAGACCTAATCTTAATGAATCTTAATTTATTACAAGTACCATAGGAATATAGGTAGTTGGTAAATTAAGGTATACTTGCATGACCTTGGAAGAGGCTTGTGAATACATTAGTGTCTTGAGCAATAATAAAGACTAAGTGAGTTAAATATTAGAGGATTAATCATTAGAAACATATTGAGGGATAATATTAATCCTAGGTTTTCTCTACATTGCTATCATTTATTTTCTTTACATTGTGTTTTTGCTTTTATATTTCTTACATTCATTCTTAGATTTTTATTTTTCTGAATAATTATTAGGAAGATATAATTTTAGTAATTGGTTAAAAAGAAAGAATTATCCCTGTGGGTTCGACATCCGACTTATTTAGTCTCTTTATTACTTGCATACGATAGTGTATACTTGCACTTAATTTATGATATAGAAATATCGCATCAATTGCTCACGTGAAGAGTTTGCCCTAAAATAATTTTAGGTGGAAACATCTTTGGTTTTTTATTAGAGGAGAATGAGGGAAAAATTATGAGGGACCAGATAGTCTTTAGTTGTGCCCTTATATTTTTTTAGGAGAGGTCTTTCATCTGTTCTTTATCTTGAGTTGTGGTATTTTTACCTCTTTATTATTTCTGTACGACTCTTTCTTTTTAGCAACATTTTGGTTAGCCAAGCCTCGACTTACCAAAAAATAGAATAGACTAGTTAAAGCAGCGTAGGTGTATAGTACTCTTTATAAAAAGATTATTTCTCAAGATAATTTTGAGACTACTAGGCTTGTTAAGGAATTTCCCTACTTATCCAGCTCATTAATCGGACCATCTAAAGGTGGTCATTTCAATTTAGTGCTTTGAAATGGCTTTGTTTATTCTGGTGACTGAACCTTTGTTTCTTATTTTTTCCTATAGGAATAGGAAAAGAGAAGAAATAAACTCTCTGTGATGATATAGATACCTCTGGAGATTTGAAAAGGAAAAAAAAACTCGTGAACCTACTCGGTTTTAGTGTTAAAGGTCTGAGTAAGAATTTTGAGAAAAAAGCTTTGAAAAGCTCCTTTAACACTAAGAAAATGATAGGTAAGGCCTTGAAGTCTTTAAAAGAGAAAAAACTAGTCGAGGCTTCTGTTGGCCTAGGTGACATTGAAGATTTTGATGATTCCAAACAATAGAGGAAAATAGTATTTATAGACTAAAGTGTGAAGTTTTGAAAGTTATAGAAAATGGACCAAAATGTAAATGTTTCAAAACTTTTGTCATTGTAGCACGTATTGTAACACAATCCTGTAGCAACCACGTTGTTCGTAATGGTTAAATCACTGTGCAACTGTTAGTTACTATGTTAATGGTTGTAACAATTAATCTATTATAGCTAAACTGTAGCAACGAGCATGATACTGTAGCAATGGCAAAAAATGGCTAGTTTCTCCATCTCTATAAATACAAGTCTCATTCAATCTCAACAACAATAGGGAAGCATTCTATAATCTTCATATCATTTAGAAAGAAAAGAAATATATGTATTTGAATTAAAATTATTGTATCTACTCTTTAAGAGAGTTTAAATTGTAAGGGTTTAATTAAACCCAAAATCAATCTTTGTAAAGGTTTAGTTGGTACCCGGTAAAGCCAACATACTTTAAGGGTTTGATTAGTACCTAGAAAACTAATCAGGATGTGATTAGTACCTAAGAAAGCCAATTTGTAAAGGGTTGATTAACACTTTAAAAGTTAATTAAAGGGTCTTGGAAGATAGATAGAACTAATGGAATCCTTGAGCACGGTTAACTTCGAGGTGTGGATGTAAGCCTAGATAAGGGCCGAACCACATAAACATCTGGTGTTAGCTTTCTCTATCCCTACTCTTTTATTTACTGCATTTACTTGTGCTTTAATTTATTTATATTATTAATAAGTGCATTATTTTTAAATACCGAATTCATCCTCACTTGGGTTGCCTATCTAGAATTTTCAATTGGTATCAAAGCCTCGAATTCTATAAAGGACTTAATAGTTTTTAAGTGATCCATGGCAACCCAAATTTTAAATGATGAAAAGAAAATCTTATAAAAAAAGCACATGACTTGAATGAAATTGTTTTAAAATTTATGAATAAGTAAAACAAATTTGAAGAGATTGTTTGCACTAAAACATGTGTTTTTAAAAAAGGTAATTTAAGATATAAACCAATTTTAAAAAAAATAAAAAAAAATTTAAATCCTCATTTAAATATAATTCTTATCCACTTTGTCATTATTGTAGTAAAAATGGACACAAAATTTTTAATTGTCCTATTAAAAAATTTGGAGGAAAAAAAATTTAGGTTCCAAAAGGAATAATTGCTAATATTGAAGGTCGCAAGAAATATTGGATACCAAAATACATAATTTGAATTTATTTTGTAGGTATCAATATCAAGATATATAAGAGATATTTAGCATAAAGAAATTTGTTCTTAATCTTTATGAAATATTGTGATGCATGTATTTAATTTTGTATTTTTCTTAATCATATCATACCTTAATGCATGTATTAAAAATAAATTATTTATGTGTGATACACTTAGGGGGAAGTATTGTAGAAGTTATCTTTACAACATGTTAATTTATTTTTTAGATTTTGATGATTTATTTTTTATATGGCTATGATTATATCATTATTTTTTTTATAATGCCAAAATAAGAGAAATATGTGCATGCAATTTAGTTTATGAATTATTCTTAAACTGGTTAACATTTTCACTTGTATTTTAGCAAAAGGCTTAGTAAAAATATAAATGTAGGAGAAGTACAAATTGAGGGGAAGACATACGTTTTAAATAGAAGATAATGCCTATATTATTTGTCATCATAAAAAAAGGGGAGATTGTTAGCCTAGGTGACTTTGAAGATTTTGTTGATTCCAAATAATAGAGAAAAACAATGTTTGTGGACTAAAGTGTAAAGTTTTCAAAGTTATAGGAAATAAACCAAAATATAAATGTTTCAAAACTTTGGTCATTGTAGTACGTACTGAGCACAATTCTATAGCAACGCTACTATTTATAATGGTTAAATCACTGTTCAGTGGTTAGATACTATATTAACAGTTGTAATAGTTAATTCATTGTAGCTGAACTGTAGCAATGGACATGATGCTGTAACAACGACAAAAAATGGCTAGTTTCTCTATCTCTATAAATACAAGCCTCATTCAATCTCAACAACAACAGGGAAGCATTCTATAATCTTCATATCATTTGGAAAGAAAAGAAATATCCATATTTGAATTAAAATTATTGTATCTACTCTTTAAGAGAGTTTAAGTTGTAAGTGTTTGATTAAACCCAAAATCAATCTTTGTAAAGGTCTAGTTGGTACCCGGTAAAGCCAACATACTTTAAGGGTTTGATTAGTACCTAAGAAACTAATCAGGGTGTTATTAGTACCTAAGAAAGTCAATTTGTAAAGGGTTGATTAACATCTAAAAAGTTAATTAAAGGGTCTTGAAAGATAGATAGAACTAATGGAATCCTCGAGCACGGTTAACTTCGAGGTGTAATGTAAGCCAAGATAAGGGCCGAACCACATAAACATCTAGTGTTAGCTTTCTCTATCCCCACTCTTTTATTTACTGCATTTACTTGTGCTTTATTTTATTTATATTATTAGTAAGTGCATTATTTTTTAAATACCGAATTCATCCTCACTTGGGTTACCTATCTAGAATTTTCAGCTTCAATCCTTGCTCCAACAGTTCAATGCCTTAGATTATGATTACACCACTCCTTCTCCTTCACTACTTCAACTGAGTAAGGGAGTCTAGTGATAAGGGCTCAGAGTGGGTCTTCAACTGATAAGCACATTTTAGATATGATATTATACCCCTCTTAATTAGATAATTGCTAATTTTGAATGTGAATTTATGGCTTTTTATGTATATCAATTTTATTTTTTAGGTTTCATGTTAATAGAGTTATTAAGGATGAAAATTCAAAGAAAATAAGCAAAAACACTGAATATGCTACAGCATTGTGAACAGTGTCGTGGCCGATAACAGAGCTATAATACATAACAGTGTCTTGCTACAGTATTGTGCCCAGGCTTTGGCGCTCTAGTACCCGAAAATGGCGCTCAGGCTTTAGAAAACCCAGGTTTTGGCGGCCAAGCGCCGAATTTTGGCATCCAGGTGCCACCACCTGTTTCATTACCCATATTCTTGCCTTAATTTGAAACCTATAAATACTACCCTTTAGCCATTTTCTTAAGGGGAGAAAGGAGAGCACGAAATAGAGAGAGAAACTCTGGTTTTTAGTGAGAGAAACACCATTGAAGCTTGGATTAAGAAAGATTATTGAAAATTGAAGACTACAAAGGCTTCTGTAACTAGTTCCTTCTTCTCTCTCTACTGCATTTACATTTATTTATAGTTTATAATTGTATTTTGTGTTAATTTGAACATGAGTACTTTTATAAATATTTGGATGAATGTAATTGAATATTTCACTATGGATTGCTAGATTATATGTTCTAGGGCTTGATGGAACTCTACGTATTGATGTGATTTTATGATTAATGACTATTTGATACTTATTCATTTATGCCTTTTATGTGCTTAATGCTTCTAATTGCATTGGGAAATGAATTGGATGAATTAAACATTTCGGTAATGTGCTTGGGAAAGTTTAATCTATATGTTGGTTGTAAAAGGCATAGCTTTGAGTTTGTTAAGTTGGGAGACTAATGAACTTAGGGTAATCGCATAAGGGTAGCTTAATGCGTGTATATATAACGGGTTAGATGGGGATATCAACTTGTTTGTATATGCATAAAGCCTCATTCGATACTCAGGATAGGGACTGAGATTATTCTTAAGCCCTTGATTAATGAATACATTAGATTAGTTGTTTATCACTAATGATAAAGAGCATAGAAACAATAGAGGGAAATTAAGTCTCTAGAACCCCCATTGCCATAGAACTATCATTTCTCTAATTTATCGAGTTACTTAGTTTAAAGCATTTTTTATTTCATAATTCAACTTATCCTTTAAATTTGCTTAGATAAAGTTAGGCTGCCAACATTATAGTACTTAGCATTAATTTAGGACACAATTCTCATGGGAACAATACTCACTCATCACTTTATTACTTGCTCACGACCCGTGTACTTGCGATTACAAATTCGTGTGTGTATAATTTTGCGAACATCAACCTTAAGGCTCTAGCTGAGGCATGGGCTAAGTTGACTTCACCCTTCTAACCTTTACTTCTTGAAGAATGGGAAGAATGAACATTTTATGCCTCTAACGCATGAGGTAGAATAGATAGTGCCTAATGAGCATGCTGCTTTTATATTTAACATGTTACACATCTCAGTCTCTTGCTCATGAGTTGGTTATACACATCTCAGTCTCTTGCTCATGAGTTGGTTCGAGGTAACCTCTGTTAACTTCTATAAATTTAACTTAGTTCTTTTCTTGGTGTCTTCACTTTTACTTATTGCTTGGTTCTTTCTTTGCAAAGGGTAGTTACCCTTGTTAGTCACCCTGATGCTCTTTGTATGGCGATGATTAATTCCTAGTAATCAACCGCGAATGAGGCTGAGGTGGCAAAGTTGAAGGAGACCGTGAATAAGGCTAAGAAAAAGATAAATGCTTTTGAACGTGAACTCAACGGCTATTAAGATAGGGACGATCAAAGTTAAGGTAGTGATGGTAGAAGCAAGGCATTTATCATTGAATCTTAAATGAAGGAGTTCGAGAGGCAAGTAATTGCTCTTTGAGAAGAGAACACAAGCCTTTAAATGAGCAATGAGGCTATAATGTGGAAGCTCAAAACTTTAAAGGCTCGTCTTGTCGAGAAGGTTTCCAAGGCCTTTTCCAAGTGGTCGACTTATTCAAAGGCTATTACGTAGATTGAGGCCTCTCCTGGGTAGATGAGTTATTGGCTGGTTATGAGGGAGCTAATAATAAGGTTGAGGCTCCAACTTCCCAGATGACTAAGGAAGTCCTTCCTCTTACCCTTGATGACTTTGTGTTGGGGTCTAGAGGAGTTCCTTAAACTGAAGACATTCATGCTCCTATTAATGCTGTTGCTCGAGATCACTTAGATTTAGGCTTCTCCCTCTTTTTTCTTTTTCTTGCACTTGTTTTCTTGTAATGAACTTTTTTTCCATTATTGAAGAATCTCAACTATTTTCATATTTGTGCACCTTCGTCTGACTCTATTTTTTTTTACTTTACATATTATATATGTGTTTGTCAACACTCTAAATTATTCTTGTCTAATACTGCTTGCATAGATGAATTGATTCTTTGAGCTTTTTCAGTGTTTTTCCCTAAAGGCTGCTTATATTGCTAGAAAAGGTTGGCTTGATGATTCTTATGATGCTTAAGTCTAAGATTTATCTTAGCACAAGACTTCGAAAGTTTTTTCTAGGATTATTCAGAGAGTCTTAACCTAGGTGGTCATGATAGCTTTACTAATTATTTTCTTTACTTTCTTCAAAGGCTACTAGGGATCTTTGTGGATTTTATTAACTCATGGTTAAATTATGGGTCCTTTTAATTTTTCAATTTGATCATTTCACATACCTCTCTTATTAATTGCCTTTCATATACAGCTTAAGCAGCGGGGATGTATTTATGGCCTTTGGATTGCTTGAGAATCTAACGATCATTAATCATATTTGGTAGATAAAGGGACATCTTTAACTGGGATTTCATGCAGGCCAATAAATTCAATCTACGACCCAAACGTATGTAAGAATCTTAGAAACACATTTTAATTAGGAATCTAAAGTTAAAATTTTTAAAGCCTCTATTTTTTCTTTTGAGAGAAAAAGTAAAATGTCTTTCTAGTAACTGTTATTTTCTAATTCTGGTCATTTCTCTTTTGATTATTGTTTCTTAGATTGTTCTTCAACGCAGGTAAGCCATTGTTTCTAATAATCTTACTTTAATTTCTTTTTCTTCTAGTATGTTTGTAGGGTTTCTTCTAGGCTTTTGGAGTTTTAGGGATTTCTTGAGTCAGGGTTTCATGCCTAACAATGATGATTCTTTATCTTCTTTTGATTACTCTTTATCTTTGGGCTATTATGGTTGATCTTAAGACTAGTAGTGGACTACGTTTCTTTTCTTATTAAGGATCATGTTAGCCATAAATAAGCCTAGGTCTCATGGTTTGAGTGGTTAGGTAAAAATGGTCGTCAAGATCAAATTATATGATCGTAAGAACAATGAGGTTCCATTGCTTAGGAAGAACAGTTGATATGTTCAATTTCAAGGTGAGTAAATTTAAGGAAGGAATTGTGAGCTAGTCTTTATAGCTAATGTGGTTTTCTATTTGCATTCTGTAGATATACAAGGTGAAAGTGGTAGTAGGAAACATGTTCATCATGAGGAGCCCACTGCTCGACCTATTATTTAGAACTTGTCTGGGCATGGACAACAGAACCAAACCCCTACTACCCCTGGTGGGGGTGTAAGGGCTTTGAGGACATCAGCTTGAGGACCTTCTTTGGTAAGTGAGAAAGGGAAATGAGCTTTTGGTTCTTCATTCCCATTGAAGGTTACTCCTACGTTTTTAGGGAGGAACCGATTGATTGGAAAGTTATTCATGAAATGATAATGGGGAATCCTCCAACCTTCTCTTTAAGTAATTTATTTGCTACTTCTCAGAGCAAGTTTGAGCACTTGCTCATTCTTATTAGGGAAGAGGAGAGGGTTATTAGTCCTGTTCGTGTCCATTAGATGCAAGATTGAAATCCTTTTATTACCTTTTATATGTCGCTTATGAGCACGATGGAGATAATCTTCTCGCACCCTTATTTGTCTAAGTTAAATTCCTTTCCATTGGCTATATTAATCAAAATGTTCTCTCTCAGATGATGTATAGACAATCACTTTGCTAAAGAATTATCCTTAAGGGAGTTTTGATGGTTTGAAGACTCTGAACCTCAAGAAAGACTTATCTGAAACTAAGATGCAACTTAAACTTAAGGATATGAAGTGAAAGCTTTAGAGGAGAAATTACAAAATATGGCCACTAAATGGCCATAACTAAGAGTTGCGTCACTGAGCTTAAATGGTAAAATAAAGTTAGTCATGGTGAAGCCTTTGAGGGTTTGCTTTTTTTTTCTGAGAGTAGAGTCACTGAGTTGACAAAACAAAATAAGTGCCTAGAGGATCAAATAAAGACAATAGAGTTATTTGTTGATGCCCTTAAGGAGGAATCTAACTGCCTTGGGGCTAAGGTGTATGAGGCCAAAAAGTGTTATGATAAAGTTACTAAAGTAAAAAATGATGAATTTGCCCCAAGGAAAATTACCTAAATGTGATCTTTAATGGTTAGATGATGCTTTAGATGCCTCAAGCAATGAGAGGATGATGACACTTTTGGAATCTTTTTCGCTACTCCTGTTACTATGACCACTTAAACTTAATTAACGATTGATCTACCATTCTTGCTGCTAATGCTTGAGATTTTGTATTTTTATTTTCCCTTGTAAATATGCTTTGTAATCTATCTTCATATCAACGGAAATTTAGTTTTGCCATGTCTTCTCATGCTATGATAGTTCTTCACTAAGCCTCAGGAATGCTAAATTGGCTAAGTCTTCACGCTCTGGGATCAGCACCTCTTTGAGTTTGTCTCTTAAGCCTTTCTAGTAGGTAAAGGTTTATCTTTTGAAAGGGTATTCCAATGAGGTCTTCATCTTTTATCTTGCTTGGTTTTTAAAGATGTGTCCATATGCTTTTAACGGTCTAATACTCATTTTGCTCATTTTTATTTGAAAAAAAAAAGAAGAAGATATTGTTGATGATTTCTTTAACTTTTACAAGCTTAAAGTGTACTAAAAAAGATATCTTTGGATAATATTTTTTTAGGAGCTCTGCATTCTAGGGTTTCCTAAAAACCCTTCCATTTGTATGTCTAAGCTTTGATAAGGGCTCTGTCCGAGCTCTTGATATATTATTATTTTATAAAATGGTTATTTATGTGCATTATTGTTATTTATATGAACTTGAATAAATGGCTAAAATGTAAAGTTTAAAAATATGGACTTGTCACCCCAACGCCACAAGAATTTTCTCCATAGCACCGGAACAGTGATAAAAATAAGAAAATAAAAGACATGACCTATTTCAGTCATCGTTCATTGCCCCAGCGCCAGCTCGCCATTGCACCAACGATAGCACAGTGCTCCAGCGCCAAACCTTTACCGCTGTAGCGATATAACCTTTTACACACAGCGCCCTAGCGATAATGCGATTCCTAACCCGACAAGAATTGAGATTTTCAAGCTCAAACCAATCCTTATAAAAGGCCACTCATCATCAGCCTTTAGAGATCATCCAAGAACATCAAGAACATACAACACAAGTCTTAGGGAGCAATTAAGCTTAATTGAAGCAGCCATAAAGAGAGATTTAAGGCGTTCTTCAACATCAAGAGTTTCTTAGGCAGCACAATCAAGAGCAATTCGACGTCTATATCAGTTTACTATTGATTGTATCACGATTTCTTATTATTTTTGCCACTGTTCACTTGTAGCCATGAACTAAATTTTATTTCTAGGGTTAATATTTAAACGCAATATGTGCACTTAATTACCTTATCTTTTTAATATTTAATAAACTTAGTTTTTTGTTATTCAAATTACTTGTTCTTAATGCTTCAATATATCTGGCTAATATATAGTGAATATATTGATAATATTTTGATAAACTCGGATGAGGAATCATTATATTTAGACCTAGGTAATTTGATGCATGATTGTAGAGTAACATTCAATGTTGCATATGCAAGTTTCAAATTATGATAGAAATACACTTAATTGACATGTATGATCAATAAGACTAAATCTTAATGAATTTTAATTTATTACAAGTACCATAGGAATATAGGTATTTGGTAAATTAAGGTATATTTGCATGACCTTGGAAAAGGCTTGTGAATACATTAGTGTCTTGATCAATAACAAAGACTAAGGGAATTAAATATTAGAGGATTTTATTAGAAAGCATATTAAAGGATAATATTAACCCTAGGATTTCTCTATATTGCCATCTTCCAAAATTCTTTACATTGTGTCATTGCTTTTATATTTTCTAACTTCATTCTTAGATTTTTATTTTTCTGAATAATTACTAGAAAGACATAATTTTAGTACTTAGTTAGAAAGTAGAAATTATTCTTGTGGGTTTGACATCTGACTCTTTTTTTGTTTTATTACTTATATACGATAGTGTATACTTGCACTAAATTATAAGATATAAAAAATTCGCATCAAGCTAATATACTCTTAGTTGAACCCTTTTGAGCACCTTAAAGGGTCTTTCCAATTCAATCTGAGAACTCATTCGATGTGGTCCTGGATGTTTGGCAATACTTTTCTCAGGACTAAATCTCCTTCTTGGAATTCTTAGTCTTAGACTCTTTTGTTGTAATATCGAGCGATCTTTTGCTGATAAGAAAAGGTTCGAATCTTAGTCAATTCCCTCTTCTACTCAATTAGGTCCAAGTTCTCCCTTATAAGTTCTTTATTTTTGTCTTTATCAAAACATTACACCTAGTGGGTAAGCATCCCTACTTCTGTTAGGATTACTAATTTGCATCCGAGGGCTAGGGAAAAAGAAGTTTCCTTAGTAGCTATCTTACTCCTGGTTCTCAGTGCGTATAACACTTTGAGCGATTCGTCGACCCAAGCTCCTTTCTTTTTGGTTAATTCTTTCTTTAATAGTTTCTTGATGAGCTTATTATAAGATTTAACCTACCTATTCATCTTCTGAGTGAGGGAGGCAAACAAGAGCTGTATCCTGAGCTATTGGCAGAAGTCTTTGAAACTCTCGCTATCAAACTCTTTGCCATGGTCTGTTCTGCAGATCAAGTTCTTTCATGCAAAGTCATTTATCTTTTTGGAAGTGCTGCTTGTCAGATGTTCAGCCTTTATCTATTTAGTAAAGTAATTGACAACTACCATAACATATTTGGCTAAGCCTCTTTTTTGGGGTAAATGGTTAATAAGATCAAGCTCTCATTATGCGAAAGGTCAGGGACTAGTCATTATCATTAGAGTCTTTGGTAGAGCATGAATGTTGTCATTATTTTTCTAACATGCGTTATATTTATTAACCAACTCCTTTGCATCTTTAAGAGTAGTAAAACAATAATAGCTCATTCTGGAGGTCATGTGAGCCTCTTTCTTAAGGTAAATGGCTAATCAGATCAAGCCCCCACTATGCAAAAAGCCAAGGACTTGATGAGAACCAACAAGTTGATCACCATTCGGCTAAGGCTGGAAAAGATCCTTTAACGTTCATAGAGGACCAATGAAAAGAGCTAAAGCTAAAAGAATGAAAGAAGCCCTAACTTGTTTAATGGAAAACATTTAGAAGGAGCAAGCTAGTCAAGTTTCGGTCAAGGTTCTAAGGATGCAAGAAGAATCTAAAATGGTCAACATGATTCAAGCAAGTCCAAATCATGAAGACAAGAGTTCAGCCCTATTAGAATGAAGTTTTTAGCTTATCTTGAAGAATAAAAAGGCCATTCGGCCATGTTGATGATCAGGTGCTATGGAGTACAAATTAAGGTTCAATGGATCAGATGTGATTAAAGAGCATGATCAGATATGATTAATATAATGTGGTATGCAAGTTGAAGTTAAATGCAAAGGAGTTACAAATGAGTTACAAATGAGTTATACTGCAGTTATCTTAAATGGTGTAATTTGTAACTGTTCTTAGCCTTTGTTCTATATAAACAAGGCTGATTTGTTTTCATGGGGGAGAACATTCCGTGATATACAAAGTTTAGAGCACTCGAGAGTGTTTTGTTTTTAAGTTCTCGCATGAACTTTGGAACTTATCAAGTTTATTCAGCTTGTGGCGTTCAAATCCTTCAAATCTTTGTTTTTCATTAAACTTATCAACTTTAATAGTTTATGGCGTTTTGGGGAAATCAAATTACTGTTCTAATTATTTTATCACCATTCCATTGATTAAGTATTAGAATAGTTTCTCTTACTTCATTCTTGAAAGATCGGGTTTGTTTCAATTCATTGGAGGGTGTTAATTTGCATTCCATGTGTATCATAGCTATCTAGCTATTGGGGTGTATGGTTGTCAAAATTAATGATTTCCATCAAGACTAGTCATTATCTTTAGAGTTTTTGGTAAAGAATAAATGTTGTCAGTGTTTTTCTAGCATGCATTATATTTATTGACCAACTCCTTTGCATATTTAAGAGTAGTAAAACATTAATAGCTTATTCAAAAGGTCATGTAAGCCAAGGCTTTGACTTTAGAGTAGTTTCCAAAAATTCCTTCATGTAGTTCACAAAGCACATATTTAGCCTCATCAGATGTTAAATATCTCAGGTAGAGGGAGGACTGTCTTTATTGATAAAGGACACAATCAATAATGGAGTATCGAGTTGACTTATATCTCAGTTATCATGATTCTAGCTTATCTTGTGGCAAGTGCATTCTCGAATAAGGTCTATTTAACTCAGGCACTGATCAATTTACATGATCTCTTCAATTTTAGTTTTTTTAATGCTTGGTTTGGAGATGAACTCGATAAGGATAGACCGTGATATTTGAAATTCCTCTGTTGAAGCTATTCTTGCTAGTATATCTACCCTTGGTATCTATTAGAGTTTTACCTCATCGAATTATCTTATTTACTTCTTGTTCTTTTGAAGATAGGTAACCATGTGATCTCTTTGGACTTCAAACGCTTTATTAAATTTTTTGATAATGAGCTATATATCGTTTTTGACAAGGACCCTTTAGTAAGGAATGATTGGGCAACTCTTAATCTAGCTAGGATGGCTTTATATTCAGTTTTATTATTTAAAGTAGAGAAGCTAAATCTTACTGCATAACTTAAGTCATCTCCTTCTGGACAGATAAGGATGACACCAGTTCTACACCTTTTAGAGTTTGAAGCTCTATTAATAAAGAGTATCCAAGTTGAGGCAAGAGGTGCTTCTTTATCCTGAACGTCCGAAGGTTCTCTGTAAGAGGATTCTACTTTAACCTTGTCCTCATAGGTGCATTTTGCAATAAAGTCTACAAGAGCTTGTCCCTTAATGGCTACTCTAGGTTTGTATTGAATGTCGAACTCACTGAGCTCGACTGCCCATTTAGTTTACAGAGAATCTATATCAAAGGTTGATTGGTAAGGACAACTAGTCGTGATAGGACAATTATCCTATCACGACTAGTGCTAATAGAAGCTTCTATGCTAGAGGCTAGTGAGTTTTTAAGGACTGTGAAGCCTTTTCTAGCAAAGCAGACTAGTCTTTGAACACATTCCTCTTCTCTAATCAGTTCTGCACTTATAGCTCAAGATGAGACCCTTAAGTATACGATTAAGTGGTCCCTAATTTTTGGTACAGTAAGGTTGAGCTAAATATCCTTTTAATTTTTGAAAGCCCTTTTCATATTATGAGGTTTACCTTGTTTTATTTTTTGTCTTGATGGCCTATAAAAATTCAGTAGATTTGGAATTGAATCGAGTAAGAGTAGTTATTCGACCTATGAGCGTATATATTTCTTTAATGATGCTTAGGGACTTCATTTCGAGGACTTCTTGAACTTTACCTAAGTTGACCTCTATTCCTCTCTGGATTACTATAAAGCCCAAGTACTCTCCTGATTCAACCCCGAAGGTATACTTTTTGGCACTTAACTTCATGTGGTGCTCTCTCAAGATCTCGAAGATCTTTCTTAATTTGTACACGTGATCTTCGGACTATACTGATTTTGTGATCATATCATCTACGCACACTTTCATGCTTTTTCCAATAAGTGGTTTAAATAGTTTATTCATGAGCCTTTGGTAGGTGGCGCCCATATTTTTAAGTCTAAATAATATGACCTTATAGCAATAATTTCTTTGATGAGTAGTGAAGATGGCATGTTCAACCATGGAGTCTACTAATTGATCAAACTTCGGGAGTGGAAAGCTATCTATGGGGCATGCTTTATTTAAATCTTTGATGCCTACACACATGCTTCATTTGTTGTTGGCTTTGTTTAACTATTATAACATTAGCCTGTCATTCGCGATAGTGTACTTCTTGGATAAACCCTACTGCCAAGAATTTTTTGACGTCAGGTAAAACGACTTTATTCCTTTCCTGATTAAAAATTCTCCTCTTCTATTTAATTGGCTTGAAAGATGAATCAATGGCTAGTGTATGTAATATGAGGGTGGAATCTATTCTCGACATATCTTTGTGTAATTAGGCGAAGATGATCTGGAATTTTGTAACCAACAAACTTAGTTCTTCTTTTGACTTTGGCTTTAGCTACAAGCCTATTTTGTCTATCTTCCGATGAGATCCTAGTGGAATAAGTATTGAGATTATGTCTCTTATTGGCTTCATGGATTTTGATTCATTTTCTTCTCTTGAATCCACTATAGAGATGTAAAAAATTCTTCTAGATAAGGTCGTATAACAGCTCCATATTGCCTTGTGAACTCCACTAATAACTTCTACTCTATCTCTAGTATAAAACTTGAGTTTTAGATAATGGATTGACATAGTAACATTTGAGTTTCTTATGAAGGGTCCTCCCAACAAAACTTTGTAAGGCATGATACAACAATTACCAAATCCATATAGAGGGGTTTATATTCATTTAAGCTTCAGATATTTAATATTGAGCTTGCTCAATATCTTCTTGAATATTATATTCACTGAGCTCTTTGTGTTAACGAGTACTCAATTTACATATAGAGATGTAAAAAGTTCTTTTAGATAAGGTCGTATAACAGCTCCATATTGCCTTGTGAACTCCACTAATAACTTCTACTCTATCTCTAGTATAAAACCTGAGTTTTAGATAATGGATTGACATAGTAACATTTAAGTTTCTTATGAAGGGTCCTCCCAACAAAACTTTGTAGGGCATGATACAACAATTACCAAATCCATATAGAGGGGTTTATATTCATTTAAGCTTCAGATCTTTAATATTGAGCTTGCTCAATATCTTCTTGAATATTATATTCACTAAGCTCTTTGTGTTAACGAGTACTCAGTTTACCTATATTCTAACTATTTATATGGTCATAACCAGTGCATCATCACGTGAGCAATTGACTCCTCATGCATCATTCTTAATAAAAATGATAGGATTTACTGGACTTATAGTTTTTTATTGGCTGCAGTATTACACATCACTTGATGCCCATCAATAACTACCAGGAGTAACTTTTTCTTTGTTTATTTGGATCTTCGGCTAGTGTAAGATCCCCTAAGATAATCATGGTTGTTCTTTTATGATGGAGAGTTCTCGAATCCCAAGTTCTCTTTAGGTTGAGAGTTTCTCAGTCCTATGTCAGCCTAACATTTGTAAGTACTTATTCTTCATTAGCCAATCCACTTAGAAAAGCATTCATACATTGGTATTGTAGCCATGGTATTGGTGGTATTTACATATTTTATCCTTATTTCTTTGTTCAAGTGGTACTTGGGAAGGTTTTGGCTTCTCGATAGGTACAAGGACGAACATCTAAAGACCTATAGGCCTCCATGGAGATAGGAGTAGGGGTTCGATTCCTTGGAGGCGCAGGTAACCTGAGCTGGGTATGTAGTGTGCACCAGTTCTTCATCTTCTTTTCTAGTGGACACCAAGGAGTTGGTATGGGCTCCTGCACACTCTGACAATTGTTGGGGTCGATGCTTACGTGCCATCCCTGAATGTACATATACTTGTGTATTTATACAAGTGTACATTCCCATTAAATTACTAATACCAATTAATATGGTACTATACAATGTAACGTTACAAACATTGTATGATCTGAAAGAGTTCATATCAGATCTAAAGAAGTTTAGATAAGGGCTCATAGTTAGCCACGCTGAGAGATATAAATGCTAAATATTAGCACAGTTAAGTGTTAGCTAGTTATAATACTCAGCAGATCCAAGAGTTAAGGCCTTGTTTGTAATGGGACATAGACCTGGGAATATACCAGTACCTGCATAGTTGCAATCGGGTGCCAAAAAATGCTAGTTGCACTAGTATGTTCTCGAATAATTATCTCTGATCTACTTCTGCTAATGCGGGTCTGTCGGTGGATACCTTTATACATAGATTAGCATATGTTGTACCTATAGGGTATAGATGGTCGTTCCTAGCCGACTGTGAGCTTGGAGCTTGTATTGCCATATAGGTATCCAGTTAGGACTGGATATGGGATAGACTCACGAGGGCCTCCGATAGACATCCTATATAAGCCATCAAATGAGAGTCCTCTTGTGTTGAGCAGTATACATGGCCTTTTAACCTGAGTATCACAGTGGGCTTGTAAGTGATCCACCATGCTTTAGTTCCACGCATGTCATAGACGTTTCATGGTGTGACCGCTGGGTGTCGCTGAGTATGGCCCGATGCTTATGGAGATTGGAGTGTACAGATATGGGATCTGTCAGCTCATATAGGGAGTTAGATATCCAGATGCTTCGAGACTGTATCTCGAAAAGTCTTGTGGCCACAAGCATCAATCCCAGGAAAGAGTTCCGCCAAAGTGAAACAATATGACAAAAGAGTTTGCACATATTATTCTATGAGATACAAGTCTAGAGATATGACATGGATGAGCACTAGGGGATTTGACAGTGATAATCTATATCCCCGCACATGACGAAAGGACTACAGGTATACGTTGTAACCTCGACTTGTATGGTTCAACGCGTTGATTTGTTTATTCATGATGTGTGCGTGAGGCATTGCTCACGGACTCATGGAATAGTTCCATTTGACAAATCGGGCGTAGGACCTAAAGAGTCCCGCGATATGGAGTGTACTCGTTGTGCACTATGGAAGCGTGCCGAATTAAAGTATTTAATCCAGCAATATTCAGGAGAACCACGGGAATGCATGTGTATCTGTATTTAAGTGTTAAATATAACAATTAGTCAATAACTGTTATTTACTAATTGTATAATGATACATGGCACATTGTGGACCCTCGATTGAGTTTGGTGGGACCCACTAGAGATATACTTGGTAACTATTAACGATGGACAAAATGGTTATTTCACACTTTGATTATTTAATTGTTAAATAATCAAAATATTTCTCTTATTATATTATATAATATATTTTTATATTATAGTATATAATATTTTATTATATATTATTATATATAATATTATTTTATTTTTGGGTGCTAAATAGTTAGCACCTATTATGTGATTACTTTATTATTATTATATATATTATATAATATATTTTATTTTATATATATATAAAGAGAAAGAGAGAGAGTGATTTTATGTGTTTGTCGGCCATTGTGACCGAGAAAGATGAAAAAAGAAATGGAGAAGAAGAAAAAAAAAAAAAGGAAAAATAATATATATATTTTTTTATGCTTCCAATTGAAATAATGGTGGATTGCTTTAAATTCTTCATTTCTTATACTTTTTAGAAAAGGATAAAAACACACGCCGACTATTTTGGAGTTTAAGAGTTAAACCCAATGCTGCGTATGAGGCTGTTGTTCTAGCTCACCAAGCCCACCGTATTGGTGACTAGAACTGTCTACGAGTTGGTCTCTATGCAGACTCCGAAACAAAATACGTGTATAACGTTACATGTTGAGGTGAGTTCTTAATTTTACTAATATATTAATGTGATAAATATATTTAATTATTATATTTATTGTATATTTTACGCTTCCATCGCGTATAAATATATATTTAGGAAATAGGCACAATTGGACATGCATACACCCACGTACATCTGATCCTACACAATATTAGTATCAGAGCCATTTAGGATATATTTGGGTTGAGTGAATGGATACAAAAAGTCCAGTGCAAATGTCGCGTTTCAAGTGTTGAAACGGGTATGCCAAAGGGAGTGCATGGGGCGCTGCAGCACCAATGGGCTAAGGCCACAGCGCTGGCGGTTTGGTGCAACGATGACAGTTTTGCTATTGTTCACTTGAATAGTAGCACATGAACAACAATTTTATTGTTCAAAACTACAGTATATTTTGAACAGTATTTCAAGAGTAATTTTGCATGTGTAGATTTATGAGATGTAGTGATAAAAGTTATCAGTCTACATTATAAATAAGAGTTTATGAGATGTAGTAATAAAGAGTTATCAGTCTACATTATAAATTAGGATTAATTTTTCTATGTTGATAACCATAATAGAAGCCCTACTGGTGGGGGTTAGTTGTGCTTGCATAGAAAAAATTAATTAATTGAGAATCACCCTTCCTAGGAGAATGGAGACCAAGGTTAGATACAAAAATCTCTCTTAATCAGATTGAAGAATATTACATTATGAGATAATGTTTTATTTTGATCCGTATTGTCAATACGGTGTTAGACGAGTCACGTCGGCCTTTTTCCAATATTGCTACAGCGTGAGAGACTTGGTCAGTTGGGCTTGGACTATACTGGTTAAACATAAGATGAGGCAAATATATGCGAAAGTATTGCCCAATATTGCTACAGTGTGAGGGTAGTATCGGTAGCATATATTTGATCATTGACAAGTTAATCTGGAATACATTTACCCAATATTGTTACAGCATAAAGATAAGGTGTATTCGGGATCAAGTGGTAAGAGTTGCATGAGATTCAATTGACAAATATTCTCTACTTGTTGGGTTTACAAAGACTAATATTGCTATAGCGTAAGGCCCAAGTAAATTTCAATGAGATATACTTCTTGCTGTATAGTTTAAAAGGGTTTAAACTATCATATTCTCGTTCAAGAGATTACCGGGATTATGTAAAGCAGTGGGAGGGTGTTTTAAATCAAAAATATATAATTAGTATACCCATGATTTAAAACGTTTATTAATGATTTAATAATCATTCCGCTTACATCTCCTGTTATTTTGGCCTGTCAACTCTAATAGCTATTACGAACCAGTTGGTGTGCATAGTTGACATAGTCCAACTCTAGGGTACTAGGAATTACTCTGACTAGTGGATGAATCTCAGAAGTGTTCTGGATTCAGTAAATTTTGAATTTATTATTGATTAAGAGTTTGCCGTAAGGTAATTCTGATAACACCTCTTAAGAGGATTTGAATAGAGGGGGTGTGACTCTCTTTGTAAAGTGTACTTCATCTTTTACTTCAAGTATATCTGGTGAGACTAGATGTGTAAGGAGAAGAAGATGAGGCAGATACCCAGGATAAATCCATAGAGGTAACATTTTGTTAGGGTTTGGGCTTACGCGTCATCCCTATTTGTATGAATATTTAATTTTGTAATATTTATGCAATGAATATTTTATTAAATCACTAATAACCTTTATTAAATGGTAATTAAGCTTGTAACATTATAAACAATAAGTATGATCTGAATAAGTTCATATCTGGTTTAAAGAAGTTTATACCAGGGCTAATAGTTAGCAATGTTAATAGTTATAAATGCTAAGAGTTAGCACTACTAAGAGTTAACAGGTTATAATAGCCAGCGAGATCTAAATAGTTAGAGCCTTATCTATAATGTGACAAAGACCTGAGAATCTACCAGTAATAAAATAGTTGTAAAGAGTTGCAATAGATACTAAGAATTGTCATTATGTAAGTATCTTTTCGAATATAGAGTTCCTGATCTATGTTCGCCAATGAGGGTCTATCGTTGAAACACTATTATATATATATTAGTGTATGTCTATATCTGTATTGTACAGATGATTATTCTTAGTTAACCATGAGCTTGGTTGAAGCTCATATAGATATACAGGTATTCAGTTAGGACTGGATACTGAACAGACTCACGAGGACCCTAATAGATATCTTATGAAACCGTCAAAGGAAGGTCCTCTCGAGTTGAGTAGTATTTATGGTCCTTCGACCTAAGTGCCATGGTAGGCTTGTGGGAGATTCACCATACTTTGGTTTCACGTATGTCAGAGACCTTTCATGGTCTGACCACTACATGTCATTGGGTATGGTCCGATGCTCATGGAGTTCGATGTGCGTAGATATGGGATCCATCAGCTCACATATATGGGTTATATATCCGATACTTCGAGATTGTATCTTGTAAAGTCTTATGGTTGTAAACAATCAACTGGGAAAAGAGTTTCCTACAAGTTTCAACATTATAGCAAAAGTGTTTGCGTATATTATTCATTAAGATACGAATCTGGAGATACAAAAACGGATGAAATTATCGTGATTTGACGGTAATAATCTATATCCCGCTCATCCTGGATATAATGACGGAAGGATTATACGAATATGTAGTAACCTCAACATGTATAGTCTAACGCGATAATTTGTAATATCCGTAACTTGTGCGTAGGGCATCGATCACGGACTTATGAAATAGTTTCATTTGATGAATCGGGCATTGACCTAGGGAGTCCCAATATGAAATGTACTCTTTGAGCAATTGGGCAGCGTACCGTATTAAATAGTTCAATACAATAAATTTTAGCAATTTACTAAGGTTAAGTTAATTAAAGAATAAGGTTAAATGGTAGAACCCACTTTAGGTTAACTTGATAACCTAGTAAGGACATAAATGTAATTTTACTTAATAATTATTTAATTGTTAAATAATTCAAATAAATATTTATTTATTTATTTGTTAAATAAATAATTTAGTTTAATTATGGTTAAGAGTTAACCATTTGGTTAAGTTAAGTAAACCTTACTTAATAGTTAAGTAAAAGTTAACCTAACTATAGTTAAGTTAGTTAACTATGGTTAAAATATTTAAATATTCTTTACCTAACTAGAGTTATGTGTTAACTATAGTTAGAATATTTAAATGTTCATTTAACCTAACTAGAGTTAAGAGTTAACTATGATTAGGTTAGGTTAAATGCAAATTGAAATTAAGTGAAATTAAGTGTATAAAATAAAATAAAATTCATTTGTATAAATAAGACAAATGTAATTAAAATTCATAAGTTTGTTAAGCTCAACCTTACTAATATATTAATGTGATTAATATATTTAATTATTGTGTTTATTATATATTTTATACTTCTGTCGCTTATAAATATGTATTTGATACGTATTTAGGCAATAGGCACAATTGCGCATGCATACATCTACGTACATTTGATCCCATACAACAGTATATGTGTGTGAAGTACTAGGAAAAAGATTAATAGTATTATCTATAAAGAACTATCAAACAAGAGGAAACATTGAATGAAAGTTGGACACAGAGAAAAATATTTTTGCTCAAGAAATACTATGTGACAAAAGATACGAAGGTAGTTAGATATGAGATTGTGATACATATAACCTTTATGTTCGATCTCGTATCCCAAGAAGCAACATAAACGAGTTTGGTGTGTTTATGTTTTTGAAGAAAAACAAAACATGCATAATTAAATACTTTGAGGAGACTATAATTAGGCAGGGTTCCATAAAGATGCTCATAAGGTAACTTGTTCTCTATGAAAAGAGAAGAAACACAATTAATGGTAAAGACAGCAATCAAGGCAGCTTCTCTACAAAAATGTTCAAGATGTGGGGAAGAGATAATAATAGAAGGAGTGGTGTCTAAAATATATCTATGTTTATATTTTCCTCTCCCATTTTGCTGAGATGTACTAAGAAGACCTTTGATAAACTCTACAATGTTCTTATAGAAGATTCAGAAAGTTAGAATCTTTGTATTCCATGGCATTATCAATATGAAAAACTTTAATTAGATAGGAGAACTGGATTTTAACCATTTGAGCAGAATCACGATAAATTTTAATAGTTCTGATATTGTTTTATAAGAAATAACCAAGTATATCGTGAATCGTCATCAATAAAAATAAAAAAAATATTTAGATCCTCCTATAGTGGCATTAGCAGAAGGACCATATATATCAGAGTGTATAAGATTAAATAAAACATAAGAAAAGTAGTATTATCATTAAAATGTAAAACTGATTGTTTGGCTAAAGGACATGTTAGAAAATCATCTTTATTATCAGAGACAACATCTAAATGACCGCTAGATTGGAAGAGAGACTTGTATTATCCTATGTAGCAATAATAGCAGATCCTATAAAAAGTAGTACTTGAAACAGTCCAGGTAAGTGGCAATTGTGATATATCTTAAGCA